>JAWZYU010000009.1:82665400-92495400 GCA_038380435.1 Ryuthela nishihirai | reverse complement strand
TTTCCAAAATAAATTTCAGCAGCTCAATTAATTTGCAATATTCATGAATATCAGACCTACAATAGAATACTTTTAGTTCAGTTTCAAGCTTTCCTTTGTCAATCATGGGATATGCTTCAGTGGTCAGTACTATCTCTTCTGTGGGATGTTCATTCTTAAAACTAGTGAAGCATTTCTTGTTGAACAATTTAGCAGCTACTAAGTGTTTAGTGGAAGAATATCTGTCCATTATATCAACACATATACAGTCACACACTTCCTTAGCTTCAGGAAGTCCTTTCCTTCAGTGGTCAGTACTATCTCTTCTGTGGGATGTTAAATTATTAAACAAAGATAAATAAATATTCCTAATTCCCATGATTCATCCTTTCTTGTTTTAAAATTAAGTGTAAGTTGAAATTAATAAAAGTGTTATTTTTACAGAATTTTTAGGTAGGGATTAAAAAATATTTTTATTGAAATGGAGATTTTAGATTTGGTGGAGCTCGGCAAACTTTTTAGCAGAGCTTTTATTAGAATAGATAATATTTTAACTGACCCCCAAAAACCTTGCAAGAACGATATACAGTAGACCGCTGCATAAAAAATTTATTTCCTTCCACGAAATTTTGCGTTATGCGAAATATTCATTATCCGAATTTGGGAAATACATGTTAAAGGCCTAATTCTTTCAAATAACATCGTAAGTTCGCATTTTTAACATTGTTTATTACTTTTAAACATTAATTCGTGACAAAATATACTTTATGACCATGGGATTCGTGACAAAATATATTTTATGACCAAATCTAAAAAAGGTCTTGTTTGGCATTGTTGCCCATCGCCATCCTGGGTTTCCCCCTCTTAGGTACACTGTTTATAATCCTATTCGTTAATCTGTAGTTATGCATATGGGCAACATGACCAAACCAACGGAGGCTCTGCAAAAATATGCTGCTCAAAGGAGGTTGCAGACTCCCTAACCATATCATTAGTTTAAAAGCTAATGCCCAAGATACCGCATAAGCATCTAAAATGAAAATCATCAAGTTTCCTGTTGTTTACAAAGCATCCAAGTTTCACTACCATAACTAGCCTTAGAAAGAATCAAATTATTTAACATCCTAATTTTAGTTTTTTAGGTATATAGGCTTATTTCACCACTCTCTCCACAGATTCTTAAAAGTCACAGCATCGATCCTTATTCGTCTGTTTATTCCTTGTCGCACATCACCAGTGTCTGTTACATAACAGACACTTTCTCAAGAGTTAAACCATTCAGATTAACTGAATCGCAGCCTGTCTGACCATTTTTTCATCACTTTAGTTTTCTCTCTATCGCCAAATCTATTCTACTACCAGCTCATCAGCAGCTCTAATGAGAGTTCATCTCAACATCATTTGACAAAAGGACCAAATCATCAGCATAATTTAAATCAGAAATGTTCAGATCTCTAGACCGCATAAGCCCAAAATCTTTCCCTTGCAGCGAATTTCCCATAGCATAATCAACAACCAAAGAGAAAAGGGGACAAAATGCACCCTTGTCGAACACCAGAAGCAATACTAAACCAATTGCTACAAGCCTTAACTCTCGCACATGACTCAGTGCTATTATAGAGAGCTTTCATTATGTTAACTAACTTGTCTGGTATACCATATGATTTCACAATCACCCACAAATTATGACGATCAACAGAGTCGAAAGCCTTTTTGAAATCAACAAAGCTAGCAACCAAAGGTTTCTGAAACTCTAAACTTTTCTCAAGAATCTGCCTGAGTGAAAATATCTGATCCACACATCCCCTACCACTTCTGAATCCACATTGCTCATCACGCAATTGACTATCAACCAGATTCTTAATTCTATTAAGCACAATCATGGAAAGAACTTTACCTGGAACAGAGAGTAGGCTGATACCTCTATAGTTATCACAAGAACTGCGATCACCTTTTTGGAAAATAGGGATAACAATAACTCTGGTAAAATCCTTAGGAACCATGCCTTTATCATAAAAGATATTCAGAATTTCAGTCATCCAAGTGGTAACCGAAACAGTCCCAGCTCTAAGCATTTCCGTAGTAATTTAATCTATCCCTGGGGATTTATGTAGTTTAAGTTTAGAAATAGCCAAAATAACATCAGACTGTGATATAGGGCCTACATTAAAGCCACCAATGCATCTATCATCATTGCAAACAATGGGAGTAGAACTAACGACATTGTTTAGGACATAACTGAAATGCTCAGCCCACCTAGCCATGACAGAATCTTCATCTTCCATAAACCTTACGTTTATTCATCACTGTATTCCTGTCAATTTCTTCCCACACAAAATAATGACTATCTGGTACAGCTCTCTACTGTTAGGTTGTCTAGCTGCTTCCTCACATTAGCGGGTGGCTGAGTCTGTAGCGCGCCAGACTCGTAATCTAGTTCCCAGGTTCGAGTCCCAGCTGGGTCAGCATTGAGAATTATCTCTGCAAAACTCCCCGCCCTGCCCATGGTCACTAGGGGTCACCGATGGGCTTGAAAAGGCCGCCCTCCGTCGGATGGGACTTTAAGCCTTGGCTCTGCGTGCGGGAGAGCCATACCCTGTGGACGTTAAAGAACACACTGGATGGCCTTGATGGGAGACTACCATCTGTCTCCCAACAGCTGTTCCAGTTGGTCCCCTCCCCCAACCTTCTCTGAGCCTTCGGGGTCCATGTGACCTGGCCATTTAGTCCATGGTGTACAAAAAAAGTGCCCCTCAGAGGTAAAACACCCCAACCCTGCTTCCTCAGCTTTGTCAGCCAAGTCAAAGATTCCTATCAGTTGCTAATTGAGCCTTTACACGTTTATCAAGCTATGCAACGCTTTTTGTTAGGACTAGTAAAGCATTGATTAAGGATATTTCTGCAGCTCTTTTCAAAATAAGCTCCAGTGCCTTATAATTCAAATAATTTTGCCTTTGCTTCTTTTTACCCAAAACACTATTGTTAGTTTCAAGAAAAGTCTGTTTAAAACGGTCCCATTCTTCCTCAACTTCAGTGGTAAGCAAACCACGGCTGTCATAATGACTAAGTAACCTATCATGGTAAGCTTTAGCAATAATCAGTTCTTTCAGAGCTTTAATGTTAATTGTACATCAATAAGATTCTAAATTCTATTAAGCACAATCATACATAGAACTTTACCTGGAACAAAAAGTAGGCTGATACCCCTAAAGTTATCACAAGAACTGCGATCACCTTTTTCAAAATAGGAATAATAATAGCTAATAATTTTTAAAGTAGGAAAAATAATAACCTTAGCACAACACTTCTTAAATATCAGTTGCAAGACACTTTTAAGAGGTAATGGTCAGATGGGAATACCAGGTCATATAGGGGAGCTGAAATTGCCCCACCAAGGAGTGAGTGAAATATAGCACACATAGCTATACAAATTGCCATAGCACGATTTAATTTGCAGCCCCTTACAGCAGTTAGAAGAAGAGCGAATGCAACACAATATGACTGCCTCAGTAGGTGGTTGCACCGCCTTGAACAGCAATATGGCGTGGCATGGAGTATAGTTGAGGGATATGGATGGTCCTGAGAAATTGTACACCAAGCAGCGTTGACTTGCTCCCATAATTCATCGAGATTCCATGCCAGCCGTTGAGAGGATTGCACACGTCTAATGTGGTCCCACAGATTTTCTATTCGGGATAAATCTGGAGATCGTGCTGACCATGGCAATATTTGAATATATTGCGAACGTTATTATTTATGGAGATACACTGCTGTACACACTGCTAGTGTCTCCAGATCCAAGTTATCTGGAGACATTAGCAGTGTGTACACGGCGTTGTTCTGCTGGATAATGGGCTGCTGCATGCCTCCCAAGAATGGTAACAAAACGGGCTGCAGAACCACGCTGAAAAGGAACGCTGACAGCTGCATGTATCTTGCAGCTGTCAGTATAAGTTTAGACAAGCTTTCAAAGAAGCCTTATCTCGTTAACTTCAGAGAAAAGAGTTCAAAGCTACACGTCAGGAACTTTTTGAACGCCCTCTATATGATCGAATTACTATTTATATTTATGCATAAAATATTGAATATCAATTGGTTATTATGAATCCCACCCCCAAAGATTCTGGTCTTATACGAACTTGTTTACCTGATTTTTTCATCATTTATTTATTCAAACAATTACAAATAATCAATGTCCGGCAAAGCTAATAGTTTATCTGCGGGAGAGTTTAATGCATTGACATATTACATCTTCTGTCTTCATCCGATAATCTCAATACAGTTACATCTTAATTAAAGAAATAATTTTGTGCAAAAAATGATTTGTCGATAAGTGGGATTCACACCCACACCTCCCAGTTTCCATGCCAGGTGCTCTAACCACTAAGCTATCACTAGCTCTGTCATTTATCCACAGAGTCAGTGAAATTTAAAAGTCACAACTAAGTGGATAAATGACAGAGCGGATGATAGCTTAGTGGTTAGAGCATCTGGTATGTAACTGGGATGGGTGGCTTCGAATCTCACTCATTAGCGGATCATATTTTCCACAAAATTATTTCTTGAATTACATATCAACAGGTAACTTGTGAATTTATTATTCGGTTACATCTTGTTGCAATTATTGTACTGTTTTATTACACTGCTCAAACTGAAAATCGCAACACAACGAAGGAAATGATATATACGTTGGTAACTGACAGGACGGAAGCTATGAGGGTAGATATGCAAATGATCAAAAAACGGAACGTGAGAAAGCAAGGTAGATGCGTTTATTGTAGATTCATCAGTACATACTAGACCCACCTCAGGCGGTTATATAAGCCTGTAGGCGTTTCGGCATTTCATCAATCAGATGGTTAATGGTGTCCTGAGGCAGGGCTGCACCTAGCAAGTTAGTTGCCCTCGTGCAACCAACTTCCTAGGCGGGAGGACCTCCCTCCCTCTTCAAAAAATTGATCGAAAGTGTACCAAAAAAATCATTTTTTTTTTCTTTAAAGGAGGTACTCTTTTGTGGAAGGGAACCGCTGCCAGATCATTGTGGTCTGCTGATCTGGACACTGGCTACTTTTTTTTCTCTACTCTGCTGAGGAGTGGTCAAATACACAGGGTCCTGACCATATACACCAATCAGAATGGAATAATGGCTCTGAGTATGATAATGGATCCTGATTTTGCTGCACTGATGGACTTCTCTAGAGGAAAATCTTCCACTGCATTTTCCGTTTGTTTGTGTGTTGACAACCGCCGGTTAATAAGATTCGCAGGATACGCTTTTCAGCTGGTGGATAATCTTGATTAGAGGCCATCGCAAGTACCTGAACTCTTGCTTCTATTAGCATCGTCAAATCCTATATTGGAGGAAGTCTCCCAGTGTAGATGACTTCAACTTTAGTAATAGGGGAACAGGTGTTTGCAACATGCCTGGGATTAGGAAACTGTTTGATATTGTCGACATTCCTTCTTTAAACATCCCACTACCCATTTTCTCTCAACGGGTAGTTGGAATGTGAAGACTATACACAGATACTTTCTAGATCACTTTTCTAGAATATGAGTGCATTAATGAAAGGTTTCTTGCAGTAAAATTTCAGACAAGCGTTAAAGACTTGAATGTTATCTGCTGTTATGTCCCCACTGAGGATGCCGATGAGGATAGGTTTTACGGACAACTTCAGGATATTTTGAATTCTGTAAAGAAAGGAGATGTTACCCTTATTCTAGGTGACTTCAATGCCAAAGTTGTACTGATTCTGACCTTTGAGGGGTGATGGGCCCTTTTGGTATTGGTAGCTGCAACGGCAATATCTTCGTCAGGTCACGCTTGGCTATTGATCTAAGGGACCTGGGTTCGAGCCCCGGGTAAGGCATCGATGTGTGTGTTGTTGAGGGGATAATTTTTTTGGGGGGAATAACACTTATGTATGCTGCGATGCTTGTAATAAGTTGGTTGTACTTTGTTAAGTGTACTTGGGTTTCATCAGATTGGCTGCATAAGAATACGATTGATTATATAAACTGCTGAACATTGAAAGTGTCCCACCCAGGACATGTCATACAAACATGTAAATAGAAGGGTGGGTGTGTGTGTGCAGTTCAGATATGCAAATGACGATAATCCGTGAACGATGACGTGTGTGGTTCAAGAGATAAAAAGTGCAAGAAGGAACAGGGATGGTATTGTGTTTATTCAGGTGGAAGTCATGGAAACAGTTGAAATCATGTGGTTCTGCTTGGAAATTGTTCAGTAAAGGTCGAAAATGCCTGGTATACGCTGTCGGCAGGTTTATGGCCATTTGGATGCTTTTGAGAGAGGAAGATTTATAGGCCTATGTGCATCTGGATGGACTACACATTGTGTCACTGCCCATGTTCATCGGGATGTACGAACTGTTGGATGCTCTTGGCAACAGTTGCAAAATGGTTCTAGTGTGTGTCACAGAGGGAGTGGCACCATCTGACAGACATCAGCACGGCGTGATAGGCGCATTATTTGACCTGCTCATTCATCAACACAGAGCATTGCAGGCGATATTCGACAGGCTGTATCAGCAGCCATGGACGTCCCCATAATGATCCGAATGGTAAACAGAAGTTTGCATGAGGCACACCTGTGTTCAAGGCAACCATTATGTCGACTGCCATTGACTGCAAACCATCACAGCTCTCCTCTGGCTTGGTGCCAAAGACGTGCGAACTGGGGTCATGAATGGAACACTGTTGTGTTTAGTGATGAATTCCCTTTCTGTCTGGTTGCTGACAATCAACGGGTCGATGTATGACGACAATCTGGCAAAGAGGATGAATCCAGCTTTTGTTTGCGACTGGCACACCACCTGTCAATCAGGCATAATGGTATGGGATGCTATTGGATAGGTCACCTCTTTGCATCATAAAGCCAAAATTGTAATGGCCGGACGACTGGATCAGAGCATTTCCGATACGGCAAGGCTTGTGAGGTGCTCACAGTCAGCCGTGGTTAGTATCTTCCAAAAGTGGTCCGAGGAGGGAAAATCCTCGAACCGACGGCAAGGTGTGGGCCGACCCCGGCTCATCGATGCTAGAGGTGAGCGAAGGTTATCCCGTATGGTACGAGCCTACATAAGGGGTACTGTGACGTCTATCACCTACCTAAATATCACTGTAGACCAGGTACATCCTTTCATGGCAAAGGTACATCTCTCTAGTAGTGACTTCTTTCAGCAGGATAATGCGCTATGCCACACTGTCCGGATTGTTCGAGAATGTTTCGTGGAACATGAGGAAGATTTCCAGGTATTGCCCAGACCTCCAACATCAATCCAGACGTCAATCCAATCGAGCATCTGTGGTTTGTGTTGGAACAGCATATCTGATCTGCGGCGGCTCAACCACGTAACTTACAAGAGTTAAAAAATCTGCTGGTACCAGATACCACAAGACACCTTTAGAAATCTTGTAGCGTCCAATGCCTCGCCGGGTAAGAACTGTTTTGGTGGCACGAGGAAGACCAACATCATATTAGGCATGGAAGTCATAATGTTTTTGCTCTTCGTTGTACTTCCCTTTGTTATTCTGTGCTCTGTCTCGTTTCATCAGTCAATAAAAGCATCTTTTCATACTAAGATCCTACCTAAGTTAAATGAAAAAAGAATTAAAAAAAAAGAGTTATGTTAATGGTGCTGAGAGTGAAAGATAAATGCGGATGATAAAGCTGATATTTCATGGGATCAAAATCAAGCAATGATAAGAGATAGGAAGTTGTTATGTCCATTGTCATATTCTCTGAATATTTCGTTGCCTTTGAATGGTGAAACAATTTGGATGATCATCTCATTTACTTGGCAGTGGATTTGTTTCATTGGATTTCTTGCACGAATAACAGAGGAAATTGGGCTTAAGAATTGGTACGAAGAAAAATCTAAACAGCTTAAATTCTCGCTTCATGTGTCTTGAAAGAAGTACAAGAAAATGTTCTCAATTCTGCTGTCGGGAGGTTATTTTTCTAAAGACTGTATACACGTGAAGTGAAATTATACACACACAATTGCTGCTGAGATAATTAATAGAGAATTGTATGATATCTCTGAAGTAATTAATAGAAATTCTGCAATAAGAAAACATTTTATCTTTATACTTCCCTACAGTAAAGAACAATGTATTTTAGGCAAGGCAACTCATAGCTGAAATAAAAAAAGGAATTCGACCAGAGCCTCATTAGCCGTCATCAGATGAGCTTCTGTTTTTGTCTTTTAAGAGGGAGATCGAGAAATGGTCAGCCAATGACGTTGCCCACCTCTCACGACCGGGGACGTTGAGGTTGGATTTTGAGAAGCAGACGTCCATGCCTTATCCAGGATTCGAACCCGGGGATTGTTGGCGGCTCAAGGACAAACGAAAAAAAACGAAAAGTCATGTAAAATAAAACAAATTGCATAAAAAACTATTTTTTGTTAAAATAAACGAAAAATGGGAAATTGGAAAACGAAAATCAAATTATATAAAAAAACTTTTTTATTAAAAAAACAAAACATGAAAGGAAAAAACTAATAAAAAACTATTTTTTATTAAAAAAACGAAAATAACACATACCAAAAGATGATAAAAAATTCCAAAATGCCAAAAAAACACAGACCTGGGAGTTGTGCCGAGAATGGTTAGGGATTCGGCCACAAAGAAAGGAGCGAGCATATGCCTTGCCCCCATTTGAAAAGAAATTAAAGAAACATTGAGGAAGCATAAAGCTTTTACTAATTTCCATTACCAGCTTCATCGCTGCTGGATTTCGCTGAAAAAGAAGAACAAAGCAAACTCAGAATTCTTGTTTGAAATCGTTCTAGGTTTACATGACATAATTCAATGATTATTAAAATATTTACAAATGATTATCATAATGTATATAAGCATCGATCTTAATCATATAAATTTAGTTTTCCTGCTTCTATTCCCGTGTTTATTGATCCAGCTGAACAGATCACGGATTGAAACTGAAAACGAGACTCATTTGTTACTGACTGAACTACTTGGTAAAATATTATTATTACTGACAGCTATTGGTGAATGTTCAATGAGGTTTAGTTTACTTTTTGTTCATCAGAATTAGCTGATGTCTTTCACATGGGATATTAAGCATTGGCAAAACTTTATCCTCTGTACAGCAGAAATCTAATTGATACAATTGAAGACGACATTCTATTTTCATATCTAGTGATTTCCTTCCCAGGCTTGAGGACTCTGCAACCTCGCCTTGTACCGAAAAAGGGCAAAGCACCCTTTATCTTTCAAGGGAAAAGTTTCCAGCTGTAAAAACCCTAACAAAATTTCGAGAAACATTTTTGCTAAGAAAAATGAGGTTTCACCCTGAGTGGAATTCTAATTGTCTTCTGAATATATGTCACGTGACCTAACCATTAATCTATCAGTGCTGTTCCACTTCTCAGCTCTCTTTTCATTGGACGCAATGTTGAATGTTTGACGGCTCCCGATCATAGATGGCGCTAAGAGCGATAAAAATATCGCAAAGATTTATAATCACAATTAGTAAAAAATGAATTAGCTGTTTTTAGTTGAGTGGTTAAATCATTCAGGAGATGTCGCTTCCTTTCGTACTTCGGGAGACTCATTTTCTCTTTAGAAGAAAAGTGTCTTTACTATTGATAGCAAAGATTCGTCTGAGGCATAATATTTAAATGCATCAATAATACAAAATTTAGATTTTATGTGTTCGCAGTATGATTATAATTAATCTGGTGACATTTGTAAAATATCATTTCTAAGAAACATCAATTTAAAAATGCGAATAACATTTAGATCTATAATGCATTGCATCAATTTAAACTGAAGTTGGAAGAAGAATATTTGCAACTTGAATGCATAAGAGTGGAATGAAAGCAAATCCTTACCTATCTTTTTGTATGCAGCCGTCTCGACCCGACGGCCCATTGGTCTCGAGCCTCCTTCTTGGGCAACGGAACCTCCCAGGGGAGCCATCAAGAAGGCTTGCGGAGAAGGCTTGGGGAGCCTGCAGGAAATGAAGGGCCCTTACGGACCCTTCAAGAAAAGGTTCTAAGGAAACATTAAGGAAGCTCAAGGCTTTTAACAATTTCCTTACGAGCCGTCAAAGCTGCTGAATTTTGCCTGCAAGTGAGAACAAAATGAACTTAGGACTTTTGTAATTCATTGGATATTTCGAGCATTATATAACATATGTATAAGCGGCAATGAAACTGTGAAATGAGAGATAAATGTATTACACTATGTTGAAGGTCTGTTTAGTATTCTGTTTTCAGAAATAAGGAGTAAAAATAATCAGAAAAGAATCTAATGCAGAGAGATTTGATACGTGTGAATTTGAATCAAAAATATCAGTTTAATAGTTGAGAATTTGACACCCTGGAATGATTAGAAAGAACTGCCATAATTGTGTTGGGTATCTTCTGTCAGTATAATAATTTAGCATCTTATTGTTTGCCCTGTGAGGATGTAGAGTAATAACAGAACTGTGTGGAAAGCTAAAACTTTTTTGTAGTGTTTTTTATTTGAAAGTTGAAATATGAATTAGATCCGTCGATTTATGTTTAAGAATTTCTTTATCTGCCTTTAAAGCTGCTGGAATTTGCCTGCAAAGGAATAAAGAACATTTAGGAGTCGTTTTTTAAAAATTATTTTGGCCACTAGCCCGTAAGGTTAAGTACTCAGTACGATAGCGTACCTGATTGCTAAACCGGTGGGGGAGGGGAGGGGGGGGCTCAATCAGTAGGACGCCAGGTTCGTAATCTGCAGTTCCCGATCGAGTCTCAGAGCTGAGCCAGCATTGAGAGTACTTGGTCAGTAGGGTACACGAATGAGCTTGGAAAGACCGCCATTCGTCGGATGGGACGCCAAGCCGTGGCCCCTTGTGCGGGAGAGCTACCCTGAACACTGGATGACATTGACTGGATACTACCATCTGTATCGCAACAGCTGTCCAGTGGGTCCCCTCCCCCCAACTTGGAGCAGGCTCGTAATCTGCAGTTCCCAGGTTCGAGTCCCTGCTGAGTCAGCTTTGAGATTAATCTCCGCAAAACCCCCCGCCCAGCTCAGGGTCAGTAGGGGGACACCGATGGGCTTGGGAAAGACCGCCGTCCATAGGATGGGACGTTAAGCCGTGGCCCCGTGTGCGGGAGAGTCATACCCTGTGCACGTTAAAGAACACACTGAATGGCGACGGGAGACAACCATCTGTCTCCCAAGAGCTGTTTCAGTGGATCTCTTTCCTCCAACCTTCTCTGAGCCTTCGGGGTACTTGTGACCTGGCCGTTTAGCCCATTGTGTGCAAGAAAAGTACTCGGAGGTAAAACAAACATGGTAAGACTATTACTGGCTCTTGTGACAGAAAATGAGCACCGTTATTTTACGGCTATTTCTTTGCTCCATTTCTCGCTTTCTCAACGCATCAAATATGTTTTTACAATTCTTTTCCTTCTTACAGTTTTGAAATGAAACGTATGATTTCTGCCGATAGAACGGGAGGAAAATAATAACTTCAAATGTTTATAGTTAGCTAGCAGTGGAGCAGGTGAGTGACTTCTCTGAGCCCTCGGGGTCCTTGTGACCCGGCAATTTAGTGTATTGTATGCAAAAATAATGCCGTTCAGAGGTAAAACAACCCAAACAACCCAGGTGAATGGAAACTGGGAAGACTTTGAGACTGCGCAGTAGATGATTTGACACTTCATACAGATCATAGATAGATGATCTATCACTCAACAGACCTGAATTATATTTCAGAAATGTCGAATCATGAACTGCGCAGTCTCATAGTCTCAACTGTTGTCACTCACTGTAAACTAAATCACTCACTAGTATAGAGCAGGCATTTTCAGACTCTTTTTGCGACCCCCCAAAATAAACATAACCTTTTCCGAGGCTTTTTACACTCTGAGAAATCCAGAATGGAAACGTAGATGCAATAAATTTGAAACAAAATTTTATCACTCAAGTACTTTATTTCATTTTGTATGTGTGTGTTACTTAATGTAAGAACGAAACGGAATGCATGATTTTCATGAATGTTGAAACATTCGTGAAAAAATATTTGCTTCGTTCAAGTTTCATTAAATCTCGTTATTTAATTATTCATTCATTATAATTAATTCATGACATGAATGCGTTTTAAAATATAAATTTCTATTCTTTTTCTTAAAGAAAAATTAAAATTTAATGTGCTCTACCCGTTTTCAAAGATTTTGCTTCCCATTGGAGGGTCGCATCCCAACTTTGAAAAAACCTCTTGTACAGGGGCTATAAAGAATGAATAACCATTTCAAAGTTTAACAAAACAAATATTTTTCTACTTTTGAAAACGATCGTTTATTTCTTTGAAACTGCTACGTTATATCAGTTGCCAGATTCTATAAGGATATAAAAATATCAGTAAAATGAACGTCATCTAAAGCAACAATCAAAATTTTAGTTTGTATTTTGACTTCACGCAATAATGCTATATCACGTTTTTTCCAGAAGGTCGCAATAACGGAAATGAGAATACTTGCGATTCGGAACAATGCGCATGCGCTCTTTCATTCAGGTTAGACAAAAAATGTTTCATATTTAAATTATATCCTCATTGTTGAAACTATTTCTAAGTGTTTTATTCGAAAAAAATAATAGCAAAATATATACACCGTAAGCTTGAAATTATTGTATCATTTGAACTCTATATGCAATGCCTTAAAAAGCGCCCATACTATCTTTGTCATAAGGATATTTAAAATCTACTGTTATATTACAATTAATGTCCAAAACGCACCAAAGTATTTCCCTTTCATATTTTATCCAGCAAAATTTTATTGCAATTTCACAATCACATTTTACTTCTGCACAAGAAGAAACGAAATACCGAGAATTAATGACACTAGTGTATTAAACTGACAGACTCCTTATCAGACCTCTGTAGAAAGCAGCTGCTTGAGAGGGTTTTTTATTTAATTAGAGAACTTAGTCGAAGCCTCAACGTTCCCACAGATCACGAGCCGATAACCTGTCCATCTAAAAGAACTTCCGAAGCGTCTGCGCATTCTCAGTACTTGCCAAAAACCATAATACTGCTCTAAACTCTTTTTCGTAAAACATTCTTGTGGATTATTCACTTTCTGTTGCTTCGCATTCTTCCATTTCTATTGAATTATTTTCCGTTAACATTCGCAGCATATGACTGCTTTGTTTCCATGCATTCAATCAATTATCGACTTAATTCTAAATACCATTGCATTTTCGAGGCGGGGGCGGGGGTGGCTCAGTCGGTAGCGCGCCAGGCTCGTAATCTGGGTTCCCAGGTTCGAGTCCCAGCTGGGTCAGCGTTGAGATTTATCTCCGCAAAATTCCCCGCCCTGCCCACGGTCAGTAGGGGACACCGATGGGCTTCGAAAGGCCGCCGTCCGTCGGATGGGACGTTAAGCCGTGGCCCCGTGTGTGGGAGAGCCATACCCTGTGCACGTTAAAGAACACGCTGGATGGCCTGGACGGGAGGCTACCATCTGTCTCCCAAGAGCTGTTCCAGTGGGTCCCCAACCTTCTCTGAGCCTTCGGGGTCCATGTGACCTGGCCATTTAGCCCATGGTGTGCAAAAAAGTGCCGCTTAGAGGTAAAACAACCCAACCCATTGCATTTTCAAAGCAACTTCGATATGACAGGAACAGGATCATGCAAATGATTGCTATTATTTTAAGTTCGGGTCATGTTGAGATTAATCCTAACACAAAATTTTTTTGTTTACTAGAAAAGAGTCTGAGCGATCAGGTTTAAAAATTTCTGATATTTCTGAAATTATCTTAAGGCACTTTCCAACGTCATATTTATTGGCTCATTAGCAACCTTTTTATTTCACTTATTCCTTGTGTAAAAAAAAATAGGTCAACCATTTATGCATTTCTTTTTGAAAGCGATAGAAATATCTATTAAATTTTTTGTAGGCAATACCTTAAAAACATGAAAATTGAAAGAGTTAAAGTCACATTATTTCATGACAATGATGGTGCATTTCTTAACTGATGGTGCATCAGATCTGGGAGAAAAGTAATTCATTCCTTATTAGAAATTTAAATATATTGCTGTAAAGACAAAAAAGGGATATGACAAAAAAATTCTATTTTAAAACTCTTTGTGATCAGTATGCAGGTAAATACAGAATCATGGGATTCCCTTAATCATTCTATTTAATTCAACTATTAATTTAAATCGTAAAAAGCTTTTCTATATTGACAAAATACGAATATTAATTTGACCTGATATATTAATTATTACGATAATGATTAAAAAAGAACTGGATTAAATAAAACATTTATTAAAAGTAGCATTCGTTGTTAAAGTAACAGCTAGGAGGCATAAATCAAAACCCTTCGGGATTCTAACCCGGATCTCAAATGTTACCGTGAAATAAAACTATGCAAAAAGGCTTTAAAATCGAGTCAGCAATGATCATGAAATTTGTCTTACCTAACTTTTGGAATGCTGCTTGGCCCCCTCCGACGTCCCATTGGCACGGGGACTCCTTCCTCAGCAAGCGCTTCCGGGTGACTGCGAAGGTTAAACGAAACAACAAAGCCTAAATTGATTGGGGAAGATATTGTGACGATTCATTCAAGTGTTGAAATAATCAATACTCTTGTTACGTCTTTTACATTGTGACGATTACTTAGAAGCTATCTGGGTTTCAGAGATCTATCAAATGGAAACTTTTTGATTCGTAATGAAAATGAAAAAGTCTGAAATTCAGAAGAGTTTTAATCACCTAATTGGGCATCAAAACAAGAAAAATAGCGTATCGCTTCTAGCAAATATGGGATGCACGTTTGCGATTCTCCGACTTTTGATCCCTCTAGTGGTGATAATTCAAACTAATGGATGATTGGGCAAATGCAGACAGTAATAGAGGTAACTCTCGATTAACCGGGATAATGGGGGAGAGCACGCAGGGAGGTTGCGGGTAACACAAAAATCAAGGTTAAAATAAAACTAGTATATATTGAGGTACAAAATAGATTTCATGCAAATTTATTTAATTAAAATTCCATCCCATATTTAGGAACACATTTACCCTTTTACAGACGTCAGGTACAAGAGTTTAGGGTAGGTGTTCTGAACGTGGGGTAAGCGGTAAAATTTTTTGGGGTAAGCCGTGAGAGCTCAAAAGTCGCTAGATCTAGTAACAAAATAAAAATAACCATTGTTATACTATAACTATAGTTTTATCTACCTATACAAGGGGTACTCCAGTTACATACACATTTTCCAGGGGGTACGTGAAGCATAAAAGTTTGAGAATCATTGGTTTAGGGACTCAAAACACTACATGAATTGCTTGACGAAAAAGACTAAAAGACATCTTATACACTGTCTATTAAAAAAAAATACCCCCTCAAGCAGCTGCTTGCCACAGAGGTCTGACAGGAGCCTATCAGTTTATATGCCACAGTAGGAGATCTGATAGGATGGCAGGACCTCAGCAGAAAAACGACACACACATCCATGCTTAAATCCGGGGCTCGAACCTAGGTCCCTTAGATCAGTAGACAAGCGTGCTAACCACTCGGCCACGGGACGGAAGGCTATTATTATTACTTTTTTACCACGGTTAATCCGCAACCGATTGATCTGCTTCCAGATAATCGAGAGTTGTCTGTAGTTCATTAGTACCTAAGAAGCGTAAAAAGAAAATACTATTTACACTGAATGGGCAAAACATTTTATGCACCCCAATAACAATATGCAAAGCAGAAGTATCGCGTCCAGTCACGTGAGACGCTGAAACTGGCAATGCCTATAAATGGAGCAGGTGTCTGCGAATTGAAAACCAGTCACGTAGCAGTAATTAAGGATAAAGGCAGCGACATAAGTGAGTTTGACCATGGCCAGATAGCAGGTGCAAGGAGGGCCAGTTGTTCAATCACAGCAACTGCTGAACTGTTGAGATTTCCATGTCTGATCGTCTCACGGGTATACCAAGACTATGCGAAATACGACAAAGCTTCCAACCAGTGGGAGAAATGTGAACATAAACGTGCAATTGACACTTAAAGTGTGCACTCACTCTCCTGCATCTTTGGAACAGATAACATCAGAAATGAATGAGGTCGTGTCCATAAGCTTTTGCACAAAGAATACCTATATACCATGAAAAAAATAGGCTATGGCAGTCGATGTCCCCTTGTTGACTGCAAGGCACTGAAAGAATAGACTGCAGTTTTTGAAAAGACGTATCACAACTGGAGTATAGAGGACTGGAAACACGTCATCTGGTCTGACAAATCACGGTTTCAACTCTATCACACTGATGGGAGGATCCAGCTTGCGAAGTTGGGGTTATAAAGACAGGTGGTGGTAATGTAATAGTTCGGGGTGCATTTACACGGACTTCCTCATACCATCGAAACCTCTGTCACTGGTACAAAGTATGTGAGAATCCTCGCCGAACATCTACACCAGTTCGTAATGATTCACTTTCCACACCATGATGCCATCTTTCAACAGGATAATGCCACACCGGATACTTCCCGAGTGGCGACCAATTCGTTCCAGGAGCATTCAAGTGAGTTTACCCCACTTGAATGTCCCCCCTCAACAAAAGAATGGCCCCCTCGATCGCCTGACCTCAACCCCATTGAGAATTTGTGGGACGAATTGGAAATATCTGAGCCCGTCAACCCCCACTGGCAACTATGGATTGCTCTACGACAGGAGATGCTTCATGGGTGGCAATACCACCTCCGTATTTTCAACACCTCATAGAGTCCTTTCCAAAATATCTGGCTGCTGTTGTGAGGGCAAAAGGTAGAGCAAAAGGTTATTAGGTAGGTGTATATAATAATTTGTTCATTAAGCTTATTTCTTTCAAACACCCCCCTTGAAGGTAAGGGTTCGCCGTCAGTTTAAACCTTCAAATTCATTCATTTCAATTCAATTTTCTAACATAAATAGATCGTTTGGAATTAGCTTTTAAAATTTTGCCATTTTTCAGCTTTTACACCACTAGATGGCTTTAAGGTAGCGAAATATTCGAAAAGTGCAAATCTTCATATTTTCTCGATATTTATCGAACAGAAAAATCATTTTTCATTTGCATCTCAAAAACAAAAACTGATGTCTAAAGAGAGATAGCTAGACGAGAAAGTTAAAACAATAACCCATTTTTTTTAAGTAACTAAGAAAAATCATTCTGATCGAAAACACACAGATGCTGCAGATCCAGCCTATTTATAGTAACATAGTCCTAATGCAGGCAGTAGCAAAATGTAATGATTCTTTTGTTTTATAGGAAAAACGAAGAGAATTCAATGAAAAATATTGCAAACTTAGATAGTATAAAGATGATTTGCAAAGTTAATTTAAACCTCTTCATGATGAGAAAAATCTTCAGTGCAGAGCCAGAGAACTAACAAAACATTAGAGAATTTCCACTCTTATATTAATGGGAATCTCACTTCAGAGCTCTATAACTTTTAAAATATGCATTTAATTGAAAAATGAGAATGAAAATTAATTAATGATCATAATCAAATCTATTAAATTGTTGATTGTTATCCCCTTTGATGATGCATAGAACCTGCCAGGCCTAGCACCTAATGTCCAACCCCGCCTTCTCGTGGTGCAGACCGTTAGTACCTTTCAAAAGAGATACTCTCTTGTGGAAGTGAACGGAAGGGGAGGGCTGCCAGATTAGTGTGGCCTACTAATCTGGACAACTATGGCTACTTTTCCTTTTTTTCTACCCTGCTGAGGAGTGATCAACCACACAGGGTGATGACCATATATACCAACCTGAACGGAATTATGGCTTTGAGCTTGATTATGGATCCTGATTATGCTGCACTGGTGGGCTTCTGTGGAGGGAAAATCTTCCGCTGTGTTTTCTGTTTGTTTGTGGGTTCACAGCCCCAAGTGAATAGATTCACAGATTATGTTTATCAGCTGGTGGATAATCCTGAGCAGAGGTCATCGCAGGCACCTGAACTCTTTGCTTCTATTGGCATCGTCAAATTCTAAATTGGAGGAAGTTTTCCAGTCTGCGATTAGGGGGCTGTTTGATATTGTCGGCATTCCCTCTCTCAATAAACATAGTTTCTTTAAACATCCCACTAACCATTTTCTCTCCATAGGTAGTTGGAATGTGAGGACTCTGCACAGAGCTTTTTCTCCTGATGTCCTCACACAAGAATTCCACCGTTATAATTTAGATATTCTCGGCTTGCAAGAGACCAGATGGACAGATAAAGGTCAGATTCTTAAAAATAATCTTAAATTTCTCTTTTCAGGGAGGGACGACAATAAGCATCACCAAGGGGTGGGTCTGCTTCTCAGCAGACACGCTAGTGATGTTTTTCTAGGATATGAGTGCATTAATGAAAGGTTTCTTAGAGCAAAATTTCAGACAAGCGTTAAAGACTCGAATGTTATCTGCTGTTATGCCCCCACTGAGGATGCCGATTAGGGTGAGAAGGATAGGTTTTACGGACATCTTCAGGATATTTTGAATTCTGTCAAGAAAGGAGATATTACCCTTGTTCTATTTGACTTCAATGCCAAAGTTGCTACTGGCTCTGACCTGTGGGGAGGAGCAATAGGCCCTTTTTGTATTGGTGGCTGCAATGGCAATGGGCAACGTCTCCTACAGGTAAGTAAACTCAGTGGATTCAGAATAACTAACACTTATTACAAACACCGCGCCATACATAAGTACACATGGGTTTCACCTGATGGGCTGCATAAGAATGTGATTGATTATATATTAATTAACAGCAAATGGGCTAGTTTTGTTAGGAATACCAGGTCATATAGGGGAGCTGAAATTGGATCGGACCATTACCTTTTTAAAAGGGTCTTGCAACTTAAACTTAAAAAGTGTTGTGCTAGGGTTAAAAAATTTACTTTTAATACTGAAGCTTTGAAAGACCCAGTTATAGCTAAAGCTTACCATGATAGGTTACTTAATCATTATAACAGTCATGGTATGCTTACTACTGAAGTTGAGGAAGAATGGGATCATTCTTAACAGGCTTTTTTTATACACTAACGTACTCTTTTAGGAAAAAAGGAGCAGAGGAGACAGAATTATCTGAGTGATAAGGCACTTGAGCTTATTTTGGAAAGAAAGAACTGCAGGATTGTCCTTAATCAATACCCTACTAGTCCTAATTGAAAGCATTACAGAGAACTTAATAAACGTGTAAAGGATCAGTTAGCTGCTGATAAGAATCGTTGGCTGATGGCTTAGTTGACAAAGCCGAGGAAGCAGTTAGGCCACAACAGCAGAGAGCTGTACCAGATAGTTAATATTTTGTGTGGTAGAAAACGGACAGATATACAGGGATTGAAGAATAAACAAGGTAAGGTTATAGAAGGTGAGGATTCTGTCATGGCTAGGTGGGCTGAGCATTTCAGTGATATTCTAAACAATGCGGTTAGTTCTATTCCCATTGTTTGCAATGATGATAGATGCATTGGTGGCTTTAATGTTGGCCCTATAACACAATCTGAAGTTATTTTGGCTGTTTCTAAACTTAAACTTCATAAATCCCCAGGAGTAGATGAAATTACTACAGAAATGCTTAGAGCTGGAAATGTTTCGGTTACCACTTGGATGACTGAAATTCTGAATATCTTTTATGATAAAGGTATGGTTCCTAAGGATTTTACCAGAGCTATTGTTATCCCTATTTTTAAAAAAGGTGATTGCAATTCTTGTGATAACTATAGGGGTATCAACCTACTCTCTGTTCCAGGTAAAGTTCTTTCCATGATTGTGCTTAATAGAATTAAGAATCTGGTTGACAGTTAATTGCGTGATGAGCAATGTGGATTCAGAAGTGGTAGGGGATGTGTGGATCTGATATTTTCACTCAGGCAGATTCTTGAGAAATGTTTAGAGTTTCAGAAACCTTTGGTTGCTAGCTTTGTTGATTTCAAAAAGGCTTTCGACTCTGTTGATCATCATAATTTCTGGTTGATTGTGGGATCATATGGTATACCAGACAAGTTAGTTAACATAATGAAAGCTCTCTATAATAACACCGAGTCGTGTGTGAGAGTTCATAAGGCTTGTGGCAATTGGTTTAGCATTGCTTCTGGTGTTCGACAAGGGTGCATTTTGTCTCCTTTTCTGTTTAGTTTGGTTATGCTATGCAAAATTCACTGAAAGAGCAAGATTTTGGCCTTAAATGGTCTGGAGATACGAAAATTTCTGATTTAGATTATGCTGATGATTTAGCATTTTTGGAAAATGATGTTGATGAGATGAACTCTTTCATTCGAGCTGATGATGAGACTGGTAGTAGAATAGGTTTGGTTATAAACAGAGAGAAAACTAAAGTGATGAAAATTGGTCAGGCAGGTTGTGATTCGGTTAATCTGAATGGTTGCAGTCTTGAGCAGGTGTCACAGTTTAATTACCTTGGGAGCTATGTAACAGATAATGGTGATGTGCGGCATGAGATTAACAGACGAATAGGGATTGCTGCCGGGACTTTTAAGAATCTATGGAGAGTGTGGAGAAATAGGCGTATACACCTAAAGACTAAAATTAGACTAATAGTTTGGTTCTTTCTAGGGTTAGTTATAGTAGTGAAACGTGGACACTTTGTAAACAAGATAACAGGAAACTAGATGCTTTTGATTCCAGATGCTTACGCAGTATCTTGGGCATTAGGTGGTTCAACTTTGTAACTAATGATGAGGTTAGGCAAAGGAGTTTGCAACCAACTTTAAGCAGCATATTGTGCAGAGAGAGACTCCGTTGGTTTGGCCATGTTGCCCGTATGAATAATTATTGATTGGCGAATAGGGTTATGAACAGTGTGCCTAAAGGCCTCAGAAAGAAGGGGAGACCTAGGATGCGGTGGGCAGACAATGTCAAACAGGACTTTGTTAGAATTGGTGTGCAGTGACCAGATGCAGTAGATGTATCTCAGGACACACTTGCTTGGAGAACTAAATTGCACGGTCTGGTTGAACCTCCGTAGCCCATGGCTGCTTGAGGATGACGATGACGACGACGACGACACACGATGATGATGATGATGATGATGATGATGATGATGATGATGATGATGATGATGATGATGATGATGATGGTGGTGGTGGTGGTGGTGGTGGTGGTGGTGGTGGTGGTGGTGGTGGTGGTGGTGGTGGTGATGATGATAGCCAGAATGTTTCATAACAGTAATGCGTCATAAGTATTTACCACATATTTTTAATATACCACATAATTTTTACCACATAATTAAAATTAACTATTGTTTCAAATGATTTAATAAAATTAAATATACATTTTAGTAGTTTGTGTAATGATTATTTCAATATTAGGCAATTATTAATGACTGTTTTAAAACAAAACAATATATTGTTAAATATTCCAGCTTCCATAATTCTTGAAATATTGAACTAATATTGTTGAAAATCGAGATTTAAATATATTTATTATGACTGATGGATATTTTCTAATATTTTGGTAGCGCAGTGTATAATTTGGTCAATAGAAAAACATCTATTCTTTTCTACTATGTATAACAAATAGATTTTTTGGCTAATACATTTTTTTGGATTGAAAGACTGAAACGTCAGAAGCAAATAAAAAATATACATGGATATAATAATATGTAATTTTCAGTGACCTGGGTTCGAACCCCGGACTAAGGCATGGATGTATGTGTCGTTTTTCTGCTGAGGTCCTGCCATCTTCACAGACCTTCTACTATGACATATAAACTGACAGACTCCTCTCAGACCTCTGTGGCAAGCTGCTGCTTAAGGGGATATTTATTATTATTATTATTATTATAATTATTATTTAATTTTCAGTTCATTTTCAAAAACGAGTGTCGATAGATATTGACTATTTTTATTTTTAGAGATTAACAAAAAAATTCTCTTTTGATTGGATAGGTACTAATGTAATATTAAGATTCGCATTTTTCGAATCTTCCAATAGTTTTAATTTTAACCATTAGAGGGCGTTAAAGTTGGAAAACCAAAAGTTCTATAAAAGAACTTATAAGACTAAAAAGGAACAGTGAAAAAAAAGCGTAGTAAAGTTTCGATGCCCTCTTGCGGGAAATTTGATTTGAAGATTCAAATAGCAATGCAAAAAGCGTATTTTCGTGTGCTCCCAGATAACATTGAAGTATTAATAATTTCAAAATAATTCACCAAATATTTCTCTAGACTTGCTTTATATAGTTGTATACTAATCGTTCTCAAATTCTAAAAGTGTTATTATGAGGCAATCAGCACAAAGTTTAACTATGTATATTACAATTATAATAGATGCATTATCTCAGACAATTATCTGACTTCTCCATTAGTTCGAATTTCAAACACTAGAGGATATTAAATTCGGAAAGTGTCAAATTTCTTCGGTAGAAAAAGAGCATTCCATATTCGCCTGAGATGTTACGTTATTCTTCTAATTATCCTTACAACTAAATATAATTGAATACGAGAGAAGTTAAATAAAAAAATTGCCCTGAAGTATTACGAAAAAATTTCGCAAGAAACTGATTAATTTTAAGAGTATTTTCATTGTTAATACTGTGTTTGAGGTTTAAATATATATAAATTTTCTGCCATAAACCAGCTAAGCTCTCTGTTGTGGGGTGGGGGGGGGGGTCCCAAAGGACTCCCTGTGTAAATTCTCGTGCTCCGTTTTGAGAAAATTACACGAGTGGCGAAAGCCTAGTAGTAGAAGTCAAGAGGTTATATCAGAGGAGACCAGTAGGAACTTTAGGTATGGGTGGCATTAAAGGGGGTGCAGAGAGCCGCCCAGCTAGAAGAATATGGAAGATAGGTAGAAGAGCAAAGGCAGCTTCGGTCTCAAAGTAAGGAGTCCCAGAGCCAGCAGACAAGCCACCCCAGATCCCTCACGTTCTCTCTAACTTAGGCATTCCCAATGGATACTGTGGTCGGCCTGCCTGATACCTCTCTGATTGCCTGGGCTCTTCTAAGTTCGTTAGCGAACCCTTCTGTTATCGGGAACTGGAAGATGTAGTGCCGAACATCTGCATCTGGAGCCCCACAGCCGCAGTAACTGTGGGAAGAGATCTTAAAACGCTCCAGAAATGCTGAACGTTTCCATATCCTGTCAATACCTGCTAAAGTAATGGTCAGAAAACACTAAGGATAAACCGACTGTTTGTATGAAAGTCTTCGTTTGAAGATCATTCTCAATCGTGTCCCAGAGCCTCTACCTGTCACCTGCTTACTTAATGTAAACTTCGAAGTATTTCTTGAAGTCAACCGCAATTTCAGGCTGATTGCCAGCTCCTGCTGAGCGGCCAGTTGATCTGCCCGCTCATTTCCCTCATGACCTACGTGCGTCATGACCTCTGGGTCTGTTATTGTCACCCAAAAGCTGCTTTATCTCGTTTTCCGTGTGATGCCTATTGTTTGCATCTTCAAGCGCTTACAGAGCTGCTCGGCTATTGGTATACAACCTTATGTCATTATACTGACTGCCATCATTGAGGATCCAATTAAGGGCTTCTCTGATGGCAAGTAACTCTGCTTAGAAGGCTGAGCCATTATTAGATACCTTCCTCTTGAAGTCATATACTTTGGTTCCTTGATTATAGACATTGCAGGCCAGGACCATACCATCCTCGCCCTTGGAACCGTCTGTGTAAGCTTCCACTCCTCTACCTGATGGTAACTCCATAGACCATGGTACATATAGTCTCTTAGTGAAGTGTGTTTTTTTGACACTTTGCGGTCTTGGTTTCATATTCCTTAGGATCACACTGGATTCCGAGGAATGTTGCCTTCTCCCGTGTCTGCAGGACTATAAAAAAATGCTTCTTTATCTATTGTCAAATACAGAGGTGGAATCCCCACGATTACCAAGAGTGCATCTGTAGATGTAGTTCTATAAGCTCTGGTGATACGCAGTAAAGTTGGTCTCTGGGCTGCGAGCTGGTCTCTGCCTATTCAGCTGGTCTCTCTGAGATGCAGCTTTCTGCCTGTTACGGAGTGATTCGTCGGGCGCCACCAGGCACCAGCTCCTTATTTGAGGATCCTCTCTGTTCCCCTCGGGGCCCCACGAGATGTGAGCCATTCGCCCCCGTTTACACATTACCTTGATGCATTTCGTCTTCAAGTCCTGCAAGTGTGGGATCCAGCTCATCCTCTCATCCAGCTTGGTTTCTCAAGTACTTCAACGTCGTCATATGGCAGATGCTATTGCCATTCATTTTAAATATATGGTTTAAAGATAGGTATTCTTTGGTGTCGCCAGGTCAAGTCTATCCAGCTTTGCCCTCTAGGGCCATAAAAAGCAGCTGGTGTATCATAATCATTTAGAAGAATTAAATCGGCAGAGTTAATAAAATCCAGAGTCATGTCTCCCCTGAGCTAAGTTGAAATATCGGACATGGTCGATGATCAACGATAATGGCGTCCTGTTTCCCAACGCGACACTCGAAGCACGAAATATTCAGGACTGCTGTTCCGATTTCTGATTTGTAATTAAAAGGTAAAAATGAACGAATAAAGATTACTCATCAGTTTCGATGGGGAGTTAGAAATTGAAAATTTTGGGTACAGTCGCTCAAAAAACTATCCGAACGCTATGGTTGATTGCAGAATTCAGAAAAAATATCTGGCAACGATTTTTTAGAGATTAATGATCTGGCAACCTTCGTGTACTGCACACGAAGGTTGCCAGATCACTAATTTCTAAAAAAATACGCTGCCAGATATTTTTTCTGAATTCTGCAATCAACCATAGCGTTTGGATACTTTTTTGAGCGACTGTATAGTGTGGGTGTCGGGAGGTTTATATTGACAGCAGCATTTTGCCCTTTAACTCCCATGTTGTGGGAAAAGCAACTTTTTAAAGAGATAAAATAAAATTGTTTAGGGATTTATAGTACTATTAATTATTATTGTCATTCGCAATTTTCTCATTCATCAATTATTTCGAATTTTCATATTTTTACGCTCCCTAAATTGATATTCAGCAAGGTGATATGTTTAGTATATTTATATGCGATGGTAAATATTTCATGGTATGAAAAGTTAAAATAACGGTTGATGTACTGTAATCATGTTAGTTTGCTCACTTTTGTGAGATCTATTTTGAAATTGCAAATCTTTATCTAAAAAATTCTATTTTCTCACATAATTTTCCTTTGCGATAAAATTATTTGCATATTTTCTGATGTTAATCTATGCTCAAAGTGTTTTGCAAAGTAATCTGAGCCCCACCTTATTGCAGACAATGTTCTGAATGGTTAAGTTACAACGACTCAAAAGAACGTTGGAGAAGAGAACCAGTGATGAAGCGTCTATGGAAGCAATGGTTCCCCTAAAATTCTCATTAAAAAAAGGAAAATTAAATTAAAATATGTAAAAATTTTGACATAAAAGTAAAAGCGTTTTCATAATTTTAATTAGTTTATTCTAATATAAATTTTACATTTATATATTTTTCGAATTTCCCTGTTATATTACACTGTATAATAAATAAAATCACCAGTTGGCCAGGCTAGTCGAGCTAAGAGTGTATGAAGAACCTCGCTTCGTCGTTACTGCATTCGTCATCGCATCATACACGGAAGTTACATTTTCCATGTGATATTTATTCAATCATTCCGTTATTTATTCAATCAGCAAAAATTTCTCTCGTTGGAAGCACTTTGCCAATCGCTTTGTAGCACACTTCATATTTCACATCCTTCTCATTAATTACTAGAGGTTGCTAGACACAGACCCTGTGATTGGTTGCTATTATCGTCAACAATGATGCTAATGACTCAAGGAGTAGTAGCGGTTCATCGAAGGTAAGTGTAATTATTTAAATTATTTTTTGGGAAATGATGCGAAATTCTCATTTCTCCTTTATTATCCTATGCTCTCCTTTCACATTATAAACTATGTATGGATTTCTTATATATTATTGCTGTAGCGGCCAATATAATCGTACCCTTTTGCTTTCAGATGCCTGAAGCCTAATTACTCCTCTTCACATTTGCTGAAGTGGTTTGAAACTTCTTGACTACGTTTTATTATTCGCATCATTACCGCAAAAACTAAAAATAATTTCATTACTTTTATAGGTATAATAGAAAGCATGCAAAATAATTAAAATATTTTGTGGACAAAATAAAGTAACCTACGAGTACTACGAGTATTAAACGAAAATTTGAAATTGGAAAGTTATGTAAATATGTATTAAAATATTTGAAAACGAACTACAGGCAGTGATCTTTCTTAATTTTATTAACTAGGTCTCTAAAACTTTTCACTATTATTTAACATACATAGATACGAAACGCATCTTCAGAGACGCAATCTTCGTAGGGTCTTATAAATTCAACTCTTTACCTATAAATAGAATACAGGTTCGAACTCGAAATTCGATTAAACTATGATGCGAATTCTAAATACAAACTGAGAAATAAAGGACCAAAATATTAAAATGGAGAAAAGTTTAAAAAAAGTTCATATGAAAAATTCTGCCACGTTTCAAAAATGTTTGCTTAGAGTGATACTATAAAGTTTGATTAATGTTTGTCCTAGAATTTTCAACAGGCATTCAACTAATATGACTCAAATAAAAAATATATATATTAATAAACGGAACAGCTTAATTGGGGATAGCAGCCCTCATTGAGAACTGCAATGTTAAATAAATTATTGTGCACTCTCATCTCGCGAACAAGAATGCATATTATATTAATCTTGAAACTAGTTTATATCAAGGCTACTAAAGTAGCTGACTGCAGGCAAGCTAGTATTTCCCATTAGGAAAGTTAGGCACTAGCCTAGGAGGGCCAACATAATCGGGGCACCATCTTTTAAATGCTACAATTTATTTAGATAACTATAAAATTATGTCTTTTTGAATTTTCACTAATTTCAAGTTTCCAAGGAGTGCAATTACTCTTTTCAAAGTAGTCTGTCGCTCCTTATAATCAAAAACGAATTCTTAGAATTCTGATTAGAGGTTATAATATGTTTTCAAATATATTGGGATGCTTCCATGTTAAGTGAAAGCAAAACCACATTCAAAGTTCCTAACTTTGCTAATCAGATTTAACAACCAACCAAGTTGACAAAAAAGCTTATTTTCAAAGTGTATTTTCAAAGTTCCCTAACTTTGAAAATAAGTTTTTCTACAGAAAAATGTTATAGAACATAAATTATAAATCTCAATCGAATTTCTCAAATTTTCAATTAAAATAATGTAATTTAGTATATAGAGAGTTATTGAAGCTGGAATATTTGACAGCAGATGCTGCTGTTATATTCGTCCTAAACACTCGTTCAAAATTGATGCAAAGTGAAAAAATATTACCCAAACTTTTAAAATCACATTTATTTCATAATTTTATATTTTTTTTATAATTTCTTACGAGTAGATAAGCATTTAGATTTACTTTAAGGTTTTCCATTTCTTGTAACATTTTGCTACAAACGCTTAATTCAAAATTAGGGAACTTTGAATAGTTTTCTCTTCGCACAATATGAAAGTATCCCAATATTTTTGATAATTTAGTGTAATTGGTTCATTCTCTCATTAATAATTTGATTTTTTAAATATTACTGCATATTGATGCTGAATATATGAATACAATATTATATGTTATCCAAAATTTTAATTCTGCTCCTTATTATTATTAACAAAACTATTATCGTTCAATTTCTACATTCATTTTGATTACATCATTATATTACTTCCGTTCTTCGTGGTTGTGAAAGAAAATCAACATTTTGCATACGAAAGTGAAAGAATTACTGTTCGTAAGGGCGCATTATAACTTCGTGTACCTAGAGGCGCGTGAGATGTAAATCCGGTCTAATTTAGTTGCAATAGTGTTTTGTTAATTGCTTCCCTTACTCAAAAAGTCACGCTTCACCACTGCACAAATTTCTAAAATGCCCTCTTTGGGAGCTACTGATATAAAGAAACTGGGATGGGTAAGACATCCTGTTCGTAATTTTTTCCTCATTAAATTTTCTATTAATAATGGAATATAATAAAATTATTGTACTGACGTACTGTATTTGCTTGACCCCATACACCATTTCAATAGTGTAGCTCAGAATAATTTCTGATCTTCGATTGGAAATAAAATGGTGACTCAGGAAACTGAGTGACTACAAATTGACAATAATTTCATTGCTTGTTGATTAATTCCTTATTTAATGTTTGTTCTTTCGTAGTTGAAAATAAAAAATAAAGAGTAGGCCATGTCCCATTTTGTACACTCTGGCAGGTTACAACTGTTTTCGTATCGTTTAACTCAAATTCAATTGGTTAGCGTGCTTGGCTACTGATCTAAAGGAGCTGGGTTGGAGTTCCGGGAAAGGCATGGATGTATGCGTCGTTTTTTTTTGCTGAGGTCCTGCCATCCTCTCAGACCTTCTACTCTGGCCTCTAAACTGACAGGCTCCTGTGGAAGCAGCTGCTTGAGGGGGTATATATTTTTATTTTTTTTAATTATAGTACCCCCAAATACCTGAACCACACCTGTGAATAGAACCAAAAATCATTAATTTTGAGCTTTCAAATTAGTTGCAGCGGGAGAGAAAGTCTTGCATGCTTATATCAGTTTGCACCACCACTGAAGTCATTGGAACGATGGGTTGGGTTGTTTTACCACTGAGTGGCATTTTTTTGCACACAATGGGCTAAATGGCCAGGTCACATGGACCCCATAGGCTCAGAGAAGGTTGGGGGAGGGGACCCACTGGAACAGCTGTTGGGAGACAGATGGTAGCCTCCCGTCAAGGTCATCCAGCGTGTTCTTTAACGTGCACAGGGTATGGCTCTCCCGCACATGGGGCCACGGCTTAACGTCCCATCCGACGGACGGCGGTCTTTCCAAGCCCATCGGTGTCCCCTAATAAATGGCCAGGTCACATGGACCCCATAGGCTCAGAGAAGGTTGGGAGAGGGGACCCACTGGAACAGCTGTTGGGAGACAGATGGTAGCCTCCCGTCAAGGTCATCCAGCGTGTTCTTTAACGTGCACAGGGTATGGCTCTCCCGCACATGGGGCCACGGCTTAACGTCCCATCCGACGGACGGCGGTCTTTCCAAGCCCATCGGTGTCCCCTACTGACCATGGGCAGGGAATTTTGCGGAGATAAATCTCAACGCTGACCCAGCTGGGACTCGAACCTGGGAACTACTGATTACGAGTCTGCCGCGCTACCGACTGAGCCACCCCCGCCCCCCATTGGAACGATGTTTTTCTCAGACTGCACTATCATAAGAAAGTTTATCAGGTATGGCAGGTGGTAATGAGCTTTCTAACCTTAGGATAAGTAATACTATTTACCGTTTTAAGGCATTGGACCTCTTTCTCCTCTTCTATTTTAGGACAGTCGTGGAAGAATGCCGGATGGTCACCACTGCAGTTGACACAGCCGTGCAGTCAGAATCATTATGATCCACACTGCTGCAGCGAGTGCATGCAGATTAACCACGACAATCTGTGTGGGCATGGCGCACTTCTGACACTGAAAACAACGCAGAGGATTGGGAATATACAACTGTACCTCTCAATATAGGTAGCTTGCCTTGATGGCTACATGCAGGTGGAGGTGTGTTTAAACGTTACAAACAGCGTCGGAGTGGAACACTAATTTAATATCATGACACACTGAAATCTGTCGTACTGTAACTATTTCCTGTGGTGCCAATTTCGAGCAGAGCTCCTCCTCAAAAACATTGAGGAAGTACCATTGCAAAGACCACCCCACGAGAATTCAGCGACTGATGAGGCAACACCGAAACGTGCACTCCCACTAATCACTGTGACCTTCAGGAACAGTCAACTTCGAGCAGAGCTCCTCCTCAAAAACATTGAGGAAGTACCATTGCAAAGACCATCCCACGAGAATTCAGCGACTGATGAGGCAACACCGAAACGTGCACCCCCACTAATCACTGTGACCTTCAGGAACAGTCAACTTCGAGCAGAGCTCCTCCTCAAAAACATTGAGGAAGCACCATTGCAAAGACCACCCCACGAGAATTCTGCGACTGATGAGGCAACACCGAAACGTGCACCCCCACTAATCACTCTGACCTTCAGGAACAGTCAACTTCGAGCAGAGCTCCTCCTCAAAAACATTGAGGAAGTATCATTGCAAAGACCACCCCACGAGAATTCTGCGACTGATGAGGCAACACCGAAACGTGCACCCCAACTAATCACTGTGACCTTCAGGAACAGTCAACTTCGAGCAGAGCTCCTCCTCAAAAACATTGAGGAAATACTATTGCAAAGACCACCCCACGAGAATTCTGCGACTGATGAGGCAACACCGAAACGTGCACCCCCACTAATCACTGTGACCTTCAGGAACAGTCAACTTCGAGCAGAGCTCCTCCTCAAAAACATTGAGGAAGTACCATTGCAAAGACCATCCCACGAGAATTCAGCGACTGATGAGGCAACACCGAAACGTGCACCCCCACTAATCACTGTGACCTTCAGGAACAGTCAACTTCGAGCAGAGCTCCTCCTCAAAAACATTGAGGAAGTACCATTGCAAAGACCACCCCACGAGAATTCTGCGACTGATGAGGCAATACCGAAACGTGCACCCTTACTAATCACTGTGACCTTCAGGAACAGTCAACTTCGAGCAGAGCTCCTCCTCAAAAACATTGAGGAAGCACCATTGCAAAGATCACCCCACGAGAATTCTGCGACTGATGAGGCAACACCGAAACGTGCACCCCCACTAATCACTGTGACCTTCAGGAACAGTCAACTTCGAGCAGAGCTCCTCCTCAAAAACATTGAGGAAATACTATTGCAAAGACCACCCCACAAGAATTCTGCGACTGATGAGGCAACACCGAAACGTGTACTCCCACTAATCACTGTGACCTTCAGGAACAGTCAACTTCGAGCAGAGCTCCTCCTCAAAAACATTGAGGAAATACTATTGCAAAGACCACCCCACGAGAATTCTGCGACTGATGAGGCATCACCGAAACGTGCACCCCCACTAATCACTGTGACCTTCAGGAACAGTCAACTTCGAGCAGAGCTCCTCCTCAAAAACATTGAGGAAGTACCATTGCAAAGACCACCCCACGAGAATTCAGCGACTGATGAGGCAACACCGAAACGTGCACCCCCACTAATCACTGTAACCTTCAGGAACAGTCAACTTCGAGCAGAGCTCCTCCTCAAAAACATTGAGGAAGTACCATTGCAAAGACCACCCCACGAGAATTCTGCGACTGATGAGGCAACACTGAAACGTGCACCCCCACTAATCACTGTGACCTTCAGGAACAGTCAACTCGAGGAGAGCTCCTCCTCAAAAACATTGAGGAAGTACCATTGCAAAGACCACCCCACGAGAATTCAGCGACTGATGAGGCAACACCGAAACGTGCACCCCCACTAATCACTGTGACCTTCAGGAACAGTCAACTTCGAGCAGAGCTCCTCCTCAGAAACATTGAGGAAGTACCATTGCAAAGACCACCCCACGAGAATTCAGCGACTGATGAGGCAACACCGAAACGTGCACTCCCACTAATCACTGTGACCTTCAGGAACAGTCAACTTCGAGCAGAGCTCCTCCTCAAAAACATTGAGGAAGTACCATTGCAAAGACCACCCCACGAGAATTCTTCGACTGATGAGGCAACACCGAAACGTGCACACCTACTAATCACTGTGACCTTCAGGAACAGTCAACTTCGAGCAGAGCTCCTCCTCAAAAACATTGAGGAAGTACCATTGCAAAGACCACCCCACGAGAATTCAGCGACTGATGAGGCAACACCGAAACGTGCACCCCCACTAATCACTGTGACCTTCAGGAACAGTTCAGAATGTTGAGTATAAGCCGTCTCAACAAGTCACCAGATCTTAGGAACATAACGAAAATTCGGAGAACCCTTCTGTATGAAGAATGGGAAATCTCCAAGTATCTGGCCACCTGTTGATTGAATGATTAATAAAAGTGAAATAGCTAAAGGAACAGATGACAAATACAAAGGTGGAGACTCATGGCGAGCCCTTTTTGCAGATGAGACAGTAGAGAGAGGTGTTTCACTTCATGTTTTGCGATTTAAGGTTTAGTGCCTGTGGTCCCCACACACTACAGAGCCCGGGGGAAGGGAGTCAATACTAACCTCAGGACCTCCTGAAGTAGAAACCAAAGCAGTAGCCATGTGGCGAACAGGCTTCCCAATGGCAAGATCACCAAAGGGTACTCCATTAGTCATACAGTTGAAGAGAACATACATAGACCACTGAGCAATTACCAGGATCCTCTTTCAAAGAATATATAGCCTTACATATTCTTTTCCTTTCCAGGGACAGACACCACATACGGCAAGCATTCAGGACCCTGCGAAGGTACCTGAATCAATGGAATCTTTACAGGATGGTCCTCTCACCACGTACAGAAGCTTGCACTGTTTTTTTTAATGGTAGACTTATTTTAAATTTGCGATCGAACGAATAAATTCTGATTAGATAGCTGTGTATCATAATAAAACAACTTTCCCAGCACTAACATACTAAACAATGCATTCGCCGAAGTATTTAAATGTATTTTTAACAAATTCGCTTTAAAATTGGTATCATGTATAATTTTTTCGATTGTTCAGTAAGACGAGAACTGCAGCCGTCTATAGTGAACGATAGCACAAAATCTTTACCGATTCATCGCCATTAATATTCATTTGATTTCAACATGACCATTTCGTTACTATTACTTTAAATGTCAATCGAAATCACCCAAACATTATGATCTAGGATTGGTAATCTATTTAAATTAAAAGGTTAAATAATCAAGCAGATATTATTATCATTTAACATTTTTTTTTTACTTTTCAAAATATCAATTTTATATCTTGTGAAGAGCAACTTTTGGCCACGCAATGTTGGTGCAATCAGTTAGTTGAGTTTTGGGCTACTTCGGTGAAGCACTTTTTTTACACACAATGGACTAAATGGGCAGGTCACAAAGGCCCCAAAGGTTAAGAGAAGGTGGGAGGAGGGGACCCATTGGATAACTGCTGGGAGACAGATGGATTCACTGGTATCTTAATCACTGGATTGACTGGTATCTTAAAAAATGCAGAATGTCAAAGCCATTCTGCATTTTTTAAATATAGGATATGGCTCTCCCGCAAACGGTCCCACAGCTTTAACATCCTATCTGACAGATGGACTTTTCAAACCTATCTTTTGTTTCTTCTGACTGTGGAAAGGACGGGGATTTTTATGGAGATAAATCTCAATGCTGGCTCAACTGCGGATTATGATCCTGGTGCGCTGACTGAGCGACCCCTTCCCAAGTCAGTCAGTGATTAGCTTCTTTAGAATTTAATTGCCGTAGTTATTACTTTTAATAACATTTAATATATACACTATCTGATCAAAAGTATCCAGACACCCCTTCTCAGAGTGGATTCACCCATATAGCCACGTCCCAAACAGGTATAAGGACGCACGTGGCCTGGCAAACCTCCTTGACATGCATGAACAGGCGGGTACGGTAGAACTCAGTGACTTTCAATGTGACACGTTCATAGGATGCCGCCTTAACAAGTCAGTTCGGAAGACCCTTTCCTGTACCAACATGACAATGCCCTTTATGGATGTATAAAGCGAGGGCAGTGCAGGAATTGTTTGATAAGATGGGTGTGGGAGAACTTGATTGGCTTGCATAGAGCCCTGATGTAACATCTTTGGAACACCGACTGCGAGCCAAGCCGAACCGCCCGACATCAGTGATTGGCCTCACTAATGCTCTTGTAGCAGAATTGCAGCAAATTCCCGCAGCAACGTACCAAAATCGAGTAAAAAGCTTTCCTAGCAGAGCGGAGGCTGTGATAGCATCAAAAGGTGAACCAACGCGATATTAATTCCCTTCCTACTGTTGGGAGATTGTGGATGAGCGAGTGTCCGGATATTTTTATCATATCAGTGTATTTCAGTAGTTTTCATTTCTACACACGAGGTAAAACAACACAACAACACAACTAATGGTTGAATCAGCCAATCAAGTGTAATGGGCCACTTTAAATAGGTGACCTCTTCTTGCAGTTCATCGCTAGTGCATTTCCGTTGGGTTGGGTTGTTTTACCTCTGAGCGGCACTTTTTTGCACACCATGGGCTAAATGGCCAGGCCACAAGGACCCCGAAGGCTCAGAGAAGGTTGGGGGAGGGGACCCACTGGAACAGCTGTTGGGAGACAGATGGTAGCCTCCCGTCAAGGCCATCCAGCGTGTTCTGTAACGTGCACAGGGTATGGCTCTCCCGCACACGGGGCCACGTCTTAACGTCCCATCCGACAGACGGCGGCCTTTCCAAGCCCATCGGTGTCCCCTACTGACCGTGGGCAGGGCGGGGATATTTTGCGGAGATAAACCTCAACGCTGACCCAGCTGGGACTCGAACCTGGGAACTACAGATTACGAGCCTGGCGCGCTACCGACTGAGCCACCCGCGCCCCAGTGCATTTCAGTGCATACACATTTATGTGCTCACTACAATAGATAAGGCCAGTGGTCGAGATGGAAAAATTCCGCTGTATAATATAAACTAAACTACACGACATAGCCAAGATTCACAAAGTAAATGCTGTGATTGCTTCATGTGTTTACGTAACACAGAAAAAAATGATTCCTAAACGAATATAAAAGTGATATGTTAAATAAGATATGACAAATAATGAATATTTAATTTGATGCTATTGTTTCTTGTGGTAGTTTTGATGGGGCAATGTCCCTGGTGGCCTAATGGTCCTATGTCCCGGGAGATACACTACCACAGACGTATGAACCTGTGTGTCATATCTATATGTTTGACATGTGCTTAAAAATGAGGCCTCAAATGTAACTAATAGGTAATTTCTGTGAGCATTGATTCTAGGAAATGCTTGTTTTTTGTGTACAGTTTGTTTACATTAAATCTAAACTTAAGTGGGGCTATTTCTTTATAGTAGAATTTTGTTCAATTATCAGGTTTAAACGAATATCACAGAAAAATTAAAGCTATAGTGAACTCCACAGAATAAATCATTATAGTATTATATGGTGATATATATATATATCTTGGTCAATGCCTTAATGATATTGAGAATAAATGACTCAGATCTGCATTTTCATTTACAAACGTTTTTAATTTTACGTCTTAGAAATATTCGTCATCAACTTATCACTGGACCAGGAATAATATTAGTTTTTCAAACATAACGGTAAAAAATAGTAAACTCTAATTAAATGAATACTGTTTGACTCATCACATTATATATATATATGTACAATAGCATACCCAAAACGTTCTACTGTGAGGGAGATTGGCATGTTTGAATTTTAAAGATTTCTAGACATGTTTAAATCTCCGATTCTCTTGGACTTCTTTAGAAAATATATCATTAAAGGCATCCAAAGGTGGGGTATTAATACCCCCCACCCCCTTAGTATATAGTAGGTATGGTATTAATACCCCCCACCCCCTTAGTGTATATGTACAATATCAATGACACAGATAATTTTTTCACTCTACACATACCAATCACAACCAAAACTTTGCAACACAGTTACGTGATCTTGGCAATTTAATCGAAAACCTTTTTAACAATAATAGAAAACAAACTGTGAGGAAATTTTACTTTTTATTTCGCTATAGAAAATTTTTAATTACACACAGGGAGAATATAGTTTCTCCGAAGGGTTATCCCTATATATCTCCGATCGCTACTCGTGGCAAACTGAAACTGTACACGATATTCTGTCGTGTTAGTTATCTAAGTATCATAGGTGGAATATCCATTATGACATAGTAGTGGCGTCCACAAAGATTTCTCCGATATGTATGCATGGCGGATTTATAGAAAATTTTAATTACATACAAGGCGAGCATGAAATTTCTCTCATCAACGGTTTCAGTCATCTGATGCAGTAATGATAGAAGATAGCAAGCAGAATGAGAAAAATCAAGAATACATTGGCATGACTGTAATACGATTAATTTATAAATAAATAAATACCCCCTCAAGCAGCTGCTTACCACAGAGGTCTGACAGGAGCCTGTCAGTTTATATGCCACAGTAGGAGATCTGAGAGGATGGCAGGACCTCAGCAGAAAAACGACACATACATTCATGCCTTACCCGGGGCTCGAACCCAGGTCCCTTAGATTTGCATCCAAGCGCGCTAACCACTCGGCCACGGGACGGCTTACGATTAATTAGTGTAATAAAATTAGTTGCAAATATCTTTGCCATAGATCGTGTTAAGAGTTTGACCTTGTCTGATATGATTAAAGAAGTTTCAAGCAACTGGGTGCATCTCTGACAAATCATGTGCAGCCTGACCATCGACACGAGTTGCAGAGGAGGAGCAAGCAATCACAATTTCACAAGGCACCTGTTACAGGTCAGCCCAATTGAGGGGGGGGGGAGATTTCTCTGACACATCGTAAAACATAAATACAAAATAAAAAGCCTGCTGCGAAACCATTTTTTAATTCTTCCTAATACATGCTATTATAAATTCTAAAGCGATGTATTTATTTGAAGACCAAATTAAAATCTTAATTCAGTTTAGAAATAATTGGTAGAAACTGAGAATTCTTCAGTTATATTCTTATAAATGCTAAGAGCGATTCATTAATATAAGAGGGGGAATTACTAAAATATAATGAAAGGCTGAACGGTGCTCATTTTTAATTACTCAAAACTGATTAAAATGTCGAAATTAAATATAAAAGATTTTTTTTTTGCTTTTTTTTTCCCTTCCAATACCAGGAATTTTTAAATTATGATTGAGCTTAAGCCCAAAGTAGTCTGCGCTATTTTGAATCAAAGCCTGGAGCTGAAATCTCTAATACCAGCATACTGGGTTGGGTTGTTTAACCTCTGAGCGAGCCGTTTTTCCTAGAATAGGCTAAATGGCCAGGTCACAAGCACCCCATGGCTCACAGAAGGTTGGGGGAACGGGTTGTTATGTTATAGGACAGCTGTTAGGAGACAGATGTACAGGAGACCTGTTATAGGACAGCTGTTAGGAGACAGATGTTTGACAAGCCTTCTGTCAAGCCATCCAGCATGCTCTTTAACATGGAGAGGGTACACTCTCGCACACGGCACCACAGGATAAGACCCCTCGATAGACTGTGCAAACTGGATTTGTCCATATACTTGTGAATGGAAAGCCCATTGGGCAATACCTAAATTATGTAATTATTAATACAGGAATTGAAGTACATTGAAGTTCACACTCTGTAGGTAAGTAATCACAGGTGTCGCACTGATTTTGTGTGGTAATCTCTTACCCTGTAGAAAAAAGATAGTACTGGCCGAATATTTTCTGGTTTGACAAATGACATTTTCCAGACGTATAAGTCACAAGAATTGAATCATTAGCATAGATCTGAATTTATGTAGCATATGCAAAGCACTCCTGCTTGATTACAAGAAATGTTGCATTGGTACCAACATATTACGGCAAGGTGATACTGAATTCATAGCTGCTTTGCAAGAAAGACGGAGTAAGCAGGAGAAAATCTTAAAGTAGGGTGTGACTTCACTAGACACTGTCCAAGTGTGTTGTGTTGTTTTACCTCTGAGCGGTACTTTTTTGCACACCATGGGCTAAATGGCCAGGTCACAAGGGCCCCGAAGGCTCAGAGAAGTTTGGGGGAGGGGACCCACTGGAACAGCTGTTGGGAGACAGATGGTAGCCTCCCGTCAAGGCCACCCAGCGTGTTCTTTAACGTGCACAGGGTATGTCTCTCCAGCACACGGGGCCACGGCTTAACGTCCCATCCGACTGATGGCGGTCTTTCCAAGCCCATCGGTGTCCCCTACTGACCGTGGGCAAGGCGAGGAACTTTGCGGAGATAAATCTCAACGCTGACCCAGCTGGGACTCGAACCTGGGAACTACAGATTACGAGCCTGGCGCGCTACCGACTGAGCCACTCCCGCCCCTGTCCAAGTGTGAATATAATTTTATTACGAGTATTTTAAGCAAGATTTAGCGTGAGAAGCCACTGCATCTGCTTGACTTGTTCCCTGTTGATTTATGATTTAGGAGTGCATCTCTAAAGTTTATTGTGGATGTCTAGTTACAATACTGAATTTGAATCAAAGTATGAATAGGTATTAAACAGTTCAGCCAAAAACAGGATGTTGAGCTTGACATCTAAGTGGCACTTTTTTGCACAAAATTGTATAAATGGTCAAGTTGCTAAAAGGGGTCAACTATATAGCAATCAAGGGATACAATCGAAAACACTTAACATGGAAACGGATGACACATTGGTTAACAGAAGGTTGGTCCGTTCTGGTTACAACACTTTTACATGTAAAAAGTATTTTTTAAAGAGAAATTGATAACAAGAGATAATAGTTTAGCGGGAAAATTTTCTCCAGTCTAATGAATAAAATCCCATGAAACCTTTGTTGGATAACACGAAATTCATAGAAGATCGATAGATTTAATCCCAACCACGGTTTGATAAATTTTGAACATCTTCAAATTTCTTGTTAATTGCTAATTATTCAACAATGGTTGTAAATACACAGAGTGTTTTAGATTCATCACCAGGGACGCAGGCTAATAATTTTGTCTGCCACATATTATGGCAGTTTCTTATTCCGTTCAGATTCTTGATCTCATTAACCCTTCATCGGGAATAACAATCATAATGAAAGCTGGATGGTCTCAGACCCTCACCCCAGAGTTCTTCAATCAATTAAAGGTCTCATTCAATCTGTCTTTATCTTCACTCTCAAAATACGATGTACGCTGTGATGACTATCGTTAGTCAGTCAGCAATGCTGTTAAATTCAATATGCTGTTAATTCTGATAACACAAAATTTTGCACTGGCTCCATGACCTTCGTGTTAACCATTTTGCACTGTAGATGGAAGTCTCTTGTCAAGATTGGGTTGTTTTCCCTCTGAGCGGCACTTTTTTGCACACCATGGGCTAAATGGCCAGGTCACATGAACCCCGAAGGCTCAGAGAAGATTGGAGAGGGGACCCACTGGAACAGCTGTTGGGAGACAGATGGTAGCCTCCTGTCAAGGCCATCCAGTGTGTTCTTTAACGTGCACAAGGTATGTCTCTCCCGCACATGGGGCCACGGCTTAACATCCCATCCGATGGACAATGGCCTTTCCAAGCCCATTGGTGCCCCCTACTGACCTTGGCCAGGGCGGGGAATTTTGCGGAGATAAATCTCACGCTGACCCAGTTGGGACTCGAACCTGGGAACTACAGATTACGAGCCACCCCCGCCCCCTCTTGTCAAGGCTATCCAGTATGGATATCAGGATAACCTATATATATATTTTTAAATGTACACAGGGCATAGCTCTCTTGCACACAGGTGATACAGTTTAACACCCTATCCAATGTATAGAAGCTTTTCCAACAACAACAGAACTACAGATTACCCTCTCTCACAGAGAGTAAGGTAGTGGGTAGTGGAGATAAATCTATCTCAATGGTGCCGCTTGAACCTGGAAAGATGATTACAAGCCTGGCCAAGGCTAAACATTTCTAGTAAATTTAACAATTATATTATTTTGCAAGTAGTGTAGGATATATTTAGCAAATGAATATTAAATACATTACTTTTAAGCAAGAGAACAAATAAAAATACACCAAAACTCTTAGATAAATATTTAATTATTGTTTTATTCATTTGTTAGATATATCTCAAAGCAATCTATAATATTATTAGTAAAATTTATTAGAAATTTCCCTCCGTTTATTACGTCATCAAAATTGCTGTCGTCGTAGCCTTGGTGTCCTACATCAAGGTAGCCTTGGACCTGCAAACTGAGCTAACTCCCCCCCCCAACAGTTGTTCTTTTACCTCTGAGCGGCACTTTTTTGCACACCATGGGCTAAATGGCCAGGTCACATGGACCCCGAAGGCTCAGAGAAGGTTGGGGGAGGGGACCCACTGGAACAGCTGTTGGGAGACAGATGGTAGCCTCCCATCAAGGCCATCCAGCGTGTTCTTTAACGTGCACAGGGTATGGCTCTCCCGCACACGGGGCCACGGCTTAACGTCCCATCCGGCGGACGGCGACCTTTCCAAGCCCATCGGCGTCCCCTACTGATCGTGGACAGGGCGGGGGATTTTGCGGAGATAAATCTCAACGCTGACCCAGCTGGGACTCGAACCTGGGAACTACAGATTACGAGCCTGGCGTGCTATCGACTAAACCCCCCCCCCCCCAACAGTGGAAGCAACTGTAATGCATTGTGAAGGTTCTTATATCAAACACTTGCTGTAAAGGTTTCATTATCCATGTTAATTGGTGGCTGAAAACGGATATTTAGGATATCTGCCCTCAAAAATATTTTTTAGGATATAATTTTTTTATGTCCTTTAAAAATATACTTGGAAAGGTATATTTATTCTGTACTTGAAACAATATGCGTTCAATATGTATTCAATTCAATGACTATTTTAAGATTATTTAAGGCTATTTCAGAGCATTGCACATCATAGCTGAAAATGCAACTGAAATCAAACCCAAAGTGTCCTGCATAGTAGCCTTTGGGCATGTCCCAAAAGGGAAATTTTTGGGAATGATGAAACAGTCACTGAAACTACACTGCTCACAAAAAATAGGGGATATTTCTTCGCTTCATATTCATTTTGAAATATCCCCTAATTTTTGTGAGCAGTATATTTGAAATGTTTGAAGTAAACAAAAAAAGAAATTCCAGTTGCACACTGAACTCTCAGAGCTACACAAAATGGTCAAATCTAAATGTTAAAATTATCCCTGAAAACACGAAATATATGAAAATAAAAACTGATAAACTGACCAATGAAATAGTGAATCCTTATACACAACCTTTAGAGTAGCATAAAATATCACTTGCAGCATGCATTAAGTTGTGGCCATTTAAACCATCTTGATATGTTAAGTTTACCAAAATATTAATGCTGTCCTAGTGGCTGAGTGGTTAGCACGCTTTGCTACTGATCCAAGGGACATGGACTTGAACAGTGGGTAAGGCAGGGATGTTTATAGTCTTTCTGCTGAGGTCTCTCACCTTCCTCACAGATCTTCTCTATGGTGTATTATACTGACAGGCTCTTGTCAGACCTCTTTGGTAAACAGCTGCTTGAGGGGTAATTTATATTTTCTAAGTATTAGTAGAATTAGTTTTTACTGCATACTGGGCTCAAGGATCAGATCACAAGGACTACAGGGAAGAGAAAGGTGTTGTAGGAATCCAGTGTAATTATTTGGAGCAGATGGATATCAGCATGCTGCATTGGGCATGTTTCCTAACATGAACAATGTGGTCATGGCTTAATGTCACTGCTGTTGGACAGATGGTAGCCATTTCAAGCTCATTTGTGTTCCTCCTCAGTGGAAAATGTATGGGAAGCAGAGGAAATCCAGACATTGGCACAGAAACCTGTGAATTTCAGATCATGAGTGTGCTCTTTTGTACCCCATTAAAACCAGAATAATTTTTCTTTCAGTGCTTTAGGTTCGATCAGCTTGAATTTTTTTACTCTATCTGCAATTTTTCAAGCTTTTTTCTAACTTCGGTGGGCCGTAAAAAGATGTCTCCCAAAAGCCACTACTGCATTAAGTAACGTGAAACAATAACAGGAAAATGTAATTGATTGCGATTAGTGTCTTTTACTAACAATTATATTTGGTACAAAGTAACAATGAAAAACTACTGAAAATGCCAAAATTTTCAAAACACTACACACCTACTAACTATACAACAATTCATAGTAAACTCTGCTTTACAAAACACGAATTTTAAAATTAAACATTTGTCAAAATGTAAGAAATTATGCAGCACAAAATGTGATATACAATTCCAAAAGAATGTGATGCAGCTCATCACACTTTTAATCTGACTTCTCTTCCTAAGAACATGAAGAACATCACAAATTACCAGTTTTTATTTCAGCAGAAATATATACTGTAAAACTAAAATGAGCTAATAAGTCTATTATTTGATTTGAACTAGGTAGGTAGGGAACGTAGTCTTACTAAAATGAGAAAGATTTGTTTTCACAGTTTTCATAAAATATATCCAAAATTGTAGCAAATTCTTCTGCAGAAACGTATTTTTCTTTGAATCTTAAGTGTTAAAAAATCTTAAACATTTCTGACTAAGTATTACAACCATATTATTATATTGCTGAATGTATTTGTACCTCTAAACAGAACTGTGGAAATTCATTTTTGATAAATCTGTATATTAATGAATCTAAATATATTGCAACAACAAAAACTTCAGTTAATTCTAAGAAAGCAAAATTACTATACAAATCGACTTAAGATTTCACTGAACCGATTTTGCATTCAGTATTTAAGTGTTCAACAAAGCAAACTTTTGTGGCAAAAAACAATAAAAAATTAGCTTTGATGACTACTGGGTTGGGTTGTTTTACCTCTGAGCGGCACTTTTTTGCACACCATGGGCTAAATGGCCAGGTCACAAGGACCCCGAAGGCTTAGAGAAGGTTGGGGACCCACTGGAACAGCTGTTGGGAGACAGATGGTAGCCTCCCATCAAGGACATCCAGCGTGTTCTTTAACGTGAACAGGGTATGGCTCTCCCGAACACGGGGCCACGGCTTAACGTTCCATCCGACGGACGGCGGACTTTCCAAGCCCATCGTTGTCCCCTACTGACCGTGGGCAGGGCGGAGAATTTTGCGGAGATAAATCTCAACGCTGACCCAGCTGGGACTCGAACCTGGGAACTACAGATTACGAGCCTGGCGCGCTACCGACTGAGCCACCCCGCCCCGATGACTACTGGATGCAATAGGTAAATATAAATTATTCTTAGTGAAAAATAGTACACATGCATCCAGAAGTGGATTTATTGGGTTGATAAAAAGTAATGGGAAAAAAACATGAACCATTCTTTTGCAGTTGTTAGGAAATGTGCAGCTGTTTGCAAACAACATAAAAGAAAATGCATGCATAGCTCCAGTATCTAATGGCATTCTGTACCCACATTTAATCTGTACAAGTAGAAATAGGCATTTCACAGTGGCAATGCAAGATGTGTGCATTCGTTCCATCATGCTCTACGAATTCAGAAATGGTATCAGTGTTCTAGAGTGTTTGCGTAAACTATACAAAGCTTATGGGGCCAAAGTCATCTCTAAAAGCATCTGTTACCGGTGGAGTTGAACGACGATTGTTTAAAAGTATTATTGAACGAAAATCAGCATTGGACATCCAGAGAATTGTCCCAGTTACTAACACCAATCACTCTTTTGTTATTTGACATCTGCAAAAGTGGGATTTCCACATCAGTTCTCACAGCAGAACATAGTAGCTTGCTATACTGCATATGCTTTATTGCTTGCTCAACAAAAGGCATATGGTTTTCTTGACAGAATTATTACAGGGAATGAAAAGTATATCATTTATGATAATGTTGCCCCTCAAAAAATCATGGTGCCAAGCAGGAGAATTGTCCCAGGCTACGGCAAAACCAGAACTGCCGTCTCATAATGTGATGCTCTGTTGTTTGGTAGGATTGCAAAGATATCATATACTATGAGCTTTTAAACCAGTCCCAAACAGTCAAATCAGATGTCTACTGTGAGCAGTTGGACCACTTAAGTGCAGCACTGAAGGACAAATTCCCAGCATTACTAAACAGAAAAGTAGTCATCCCACACAACCACAATATCCAGAAAAATATCCACAAGATATCTAAGAAAACAAGTGGCTATCCACTGGCCATTTTCGATATTTTATGGATATTTCCTGGATATTGTGATTGTGTGGGATGTTCCACCAGGACAATGCAAAGTCCCATGTTGCATTATGAACACAGCAGAAACTGTGGCCATAATGCATACATGGGCTGGTAAAAATTATGCATCCCCTATATTCACTGGACCTTGCTCCCTCAGATTTCCATCTGCTCCAACCCATGAACAATTTCATTTCCAATAAGAAGTTTCGGAATGATGACGAGGTGAATCAGTGCACTGCCAATTCCATTGCCATGAAGGACAAGAGTTTCTACAGGAATGCCATGTACAAACTTGTAGATCTTTGGGACATGGTATTTTCCCATTACTTTTGCAGCAACTCTATATATTTTGGAGACAGCTATTGTCCCCAGCTTAAAAGAATGGTTTTACAGATATTATTACAACAGCAGTTACAATTACATGTTATCATTAGCCACTGCTTAAAATGTTTCATTTAGGATCCTTGCATAAGGATGCTAACTATATATATCACAATAATGACTGGATAAAAAATAAACAGAATTAACAATTTGTTAATAAGTTAGTTAATGTTATACGTTTTCAAGGCCAAATAGCGTTGGCAAAACCTTTTAAATATGTATATTTACAACAATATAACATTTCACAGTGTAAAGTCTTAAAATTTAATAGAAGTCCCTATATCACTGTCTAACTAAAAACAACAGCATAATATGTGAAAGTATGGTCTAACAATTAGGTTTACTTATGCATCAATGTACATACCAGTGATTATAGCTATATATTCATTTCTTTCAAGTTTAAATTTATATTGCAATAAATTGAACTTAAAAGAAATGAATTGAAAATATAGCTTTGCAAAAATTGTTTTAGATCAAATAACTAGCATTATGCTAGTATACTTATTGATAGTTGCAAACTTGCAAATGGGTAAGACGATCAGGAAGCAGACCACTGGTAATGAACCTTTCCTCCTGCATTTACTAAGGAAAGGAAAATGACTGTAAAATTCTACAACCTGAAGTGTAACTGCACTTACATAAAACGCCAAAGGGCTTAAAAAGTCAACAACACAAATTGTAAAATCAATATATCCTTTATCAGGATATAGGATATTTGTTACCCACAGCAGAACTTACCTACTTACTCACCTGCAAAAGATTGTGCAATCTATTCCCATGCTGGTAGCCATCATTGTTGTAAAATTATATAATTCTGCTATAATCACTGATTTATGCATAGGTAAATCTAATTGTTAGAGACCATACTGAACACATCCTACTATTGATTTTAGTTATACGGTGATATAAAGACTTTCTTTACAGTATATTTACAACCTTGCTGTAAAACAAAATGTATAAATATCATCGATATCTGATTAGATTATGTAATATATAGTAAGTGCTTCGTCCTATTGCAACTACAACACCACTTGTAAACTTTACTCTCAATCATATGCTTCAAAATTATTACAAGGATCCTTTCAAATCCTTACTCAAGAGTATGAAAATAAAAGTGTAAATACACCAAATTTCAAATACTCTATTTGGCTGGGTGATGAACATATTATATTCCAAAACTAGAATTAAATGAGTGGGCCAGTGTAATGATCTCTAGCAAAATCAAAATATTTCTAAAATCTGAAATTAGAAAAATTTTGGTTTTCAATAAAATTTACCCATTGCTGGAAAAGCCGTCACTGTACTACAAACAGTAGCAAAGACTAAGAAATAATGGTAGTCACTGATGATAAAAGGATATATAAATAAATTTCTCCAATTTCATTAACCCTTTAAGGTTCAGTCAATTCATACATAAGCCTATTCTTTTCTCTACATTGTTTGATACTGACCTTTTTAAAACCAAAATTGCTGTTTAAAATAAAAATCTCTAGGAGAATGGTTGATTTATTTTCAGTAAACAATAAAAAATAGTTATTTAATTTTATTTCATTGGCACTAGCAAAATTAAAAAATTACATGAGTCAAAATGATCCTTATCAGTTATAGAGAGATGGACATGCGTACACATTCACATCACATTATCATCTACGGATTGGGTTGTTTTACCTCTGAGTGGCACTTTTTTGCACACCATGGGCTAAATGGCCAGGTCACATGGACCCCGAAGGCTCAGAGAAGGTTGGGGGAGGGGATCCACCGGAACAGCTGTTGGGAGACAGATGGTAGCCTCCCGTCAAGGCCATCCAGCGTGTTCTTTAACGTGCACAGGGTATGGCTCTCCCGCACACGGGGCCACGGCTTAACGTCCCATCCGACGGACGGCGGCCTTTCCAAGCCCATCTGTGTCCCCTATTGACCGCAGGCAGGGCGGGGAATTTTGCGGAGATAAATCTCAACGCTGACCCAGCTGGGACTCGAACCTGGGAACTACAGATTACGAGCCTGGCGCGCTACCGACTGAGCCACCCCAGCCCCCCATACATTCTACACTGAAGTGCCATTGATTTAGGGATAGCAATCTAGTAACGTGTTGGACCCCCTCTGGCCCTGATAACGGCTGCCACACAATGAAGGAAGGACTCCACAAGCTTACGTAAATGTTCCACAGGTATGGCGAGCCAGCATCCTCCAGAGCTGTCCACAATTCTCTCAAGGTCATCGCTGATAGGACACGGACATGAACACTCTGCTCGACGGTATCCCAAAGATTTTCGATGGGATTTAAATCTGGGCTTCTAGGTTGCCAATTCATTATTTCAAAGTCAGCAGAATGCTCCTGCAACCATGCAGTAGCCAACCTGGACCTGTGAGATGAACAGTTGTCTTGCTGGTAGATGCCATCTCCATTGGGATGCATGATGGCCATAAATGGGTGTAAATGGTCAGCCATGAGTTTTATTACCGGGATGCATTGAGAGTCGTCGGTACACATACCATAGGTCCCACAAATGTCCAACTGAAGACACCCCAGGCCATCACGAGCTTCTAAATGTTCCAACCTGACATGCAGGATTCATGGCTTCATGGGGTTGGCGCCATATCCTCAGTCTCCCATCGGCATGATGAAGTTTAAATCGGGAATCATCACTTCAGGCTATCTGTTGGCAATTTTCGAAGTTTATTTTCGATGTTCCTTAGCCCAGGCAAGGCGTTGAGTCCGGTGTCGTGCTGTTAGAAGTGGGACTCTCGTAGGTTGGTGGCTCCCGAAGTCAAAACAATGTAGTGAGTGCTGCATGGTCCGTGCACTGACTTCCTGGCTGGAACCTGTGTTCAGATGGGAGGTGATTTCAGATAATGTCTGGCCCATATCGGTCCGTATGATGCAGGTCAGACGGCGAAGCCCACAATCATTCAAGTCTGGTTGTCCAGGTGTTTGTTTTTTTTTTTGACGGTATTTTCATATTCCCAGAACACTCTTGAAACTGTTGTATGAGAAAATTCAAGTTCGTTGACAATTTCGGAGATTGAGTGTCCCATTGGTCGGGGACCTATGATCTGCCCTCTATCAAATGTATCGAAATCCCACGCCTTTCCCATTACGCTTCTCACAACAAATGCTTGGGGAAGCCAAAGCCGACAGCTATGTATGACCAGAGTTTCAGCCACGCAAGCACGCAAATGCAGGATGCTGTACAGAATTTGGATAACATCTCCTATCCTTAATTCAATGGCACTTCAGTATATTCTGAGCTACTGCTGTTGCACTTGGCCACTGCAGGGCAGCTCTAATAAGATTATGGTTGATATTGTGCACCCATCTCATTCTAGGTGTCTCTCTTTTTCTGGGGGCGGGGGTGGCTCAGTCGGTAGCGCGCCAGGCTCGTAATCTGTAGTTCCCAGGTTCGAGTACCAGCTGGGTCAGCGTTGAGATTTATCTCCGCAAAATCCCCCGCCCTGTCCACGGTCAGTAGGGGACACCGATGTGCTTGGAAAGGCCGCCCTCCGTCGGATGGGACGGAGGGCGGCCTTTCCAAGTCCGTCGGATGGGACGTTAAGCCGTGGCTCCGTGTGCGGGAGAGCCATACCCTGTGCACGTTAAAGAACACGCTGGATGGCCTTGACGGGAGGCTACCATCTGTCTCCCAACAGCTGTTCCAGTGGGTCCCCTCCCCCAACCTTCTCTGAGCCTTCGGGGTCCATGTGACCTGGCCATTTAGCCCATGGTGTGCAAAAAAGTGCCGCTCAGAGGTAAAACAACCCAAAAACAACAACTCTTTTTCTGAGACCTTTAGGAATATATTTCTTAACTTTATTTACTAATTTGTAATCTGCGAGTGGACAACATTGCCAAACCAAAGAAGTCCCCCCTATAGAAGATGCTGCTCAAAAGTGATTGATGGCTCCTTCACTCACCTAATACTCAAAATACAATGTAGCAATATAAAGTCTAATTATATTGCTTACAAAGGGTCCAAGTCTTGCTACCATAGGAAACTTTAGAAAGGAATAAACTATTATATAGCCTAATTTTAGATTATATGTCTATTTTTTCCACAATCTCTGTAGGTTCAGCAGTAATGACTTTTTTTTCTCATGTGTCACATTGGCAGTATCAGTCCCACAACTCCGAAGACAATTAATCTGAGAAACCTGCTCAAGTGCAGAGCTGTTAAAAAAATGGAGCACCACCATCTGGCTAATTTTCATCACTTTAGAATTTTCTTTATTTGTCACCAAATCTACTCCATTACCTGTCTTAGTTTAGAGATAGCCAAATTAACTTCAGATTATGTAATAGGGCCATTATTAAAGCCAGTAATACAACTATCATCATTGCAAACAATGGGAGAACTAACCACATTGTATAGAATACTGCAGAAAGGCTCAGTCTATCTAAGCTGTGGCAAAAACCTCACATTACACTGTCAGGGTTAGGTTGTTTTACCTCTGAGCGGCACTTTTTTGCACACCATGGGCTAAATGGCCAGGTCACATGGACCCCGAAGGCTCAGAGAAGGTTGGGGGAGGGGACCCACTGGAACAGCTGTTGAGAGACAGTTGGTAGCCTCCTGTCAAGGCCATCCAGCGTGTTCTTTAACGTGCACAGGGTATGGCTCTCCCGCACACGGGGCCACGGCTTAACGTCCCATCCGACGGACGGCGGCCTTTCCAAGCCCATCGGTGTCCCCTACTGACCGTGGGCAAGGCGGGGAACTTTGCGGAGATTAATCTCAACGCTGACCCAGCTGGGACTCGAACCTGGGAACTACAGATTACGAGCCTGGCGCGCTACCGACTGAGCCACCCCCGCCCCATTACTTTGTCATCCTCATTAATCAATACCTGTATGTCATTCTGTTTCTTCCTACACAAAATATTTACTCTCTGATATAGCTCTCTGCTGTTGAGTTCACAGCAGCCTTTCTCTATCAACCCTAAGGCTGGACTTTGACCTTCTTAGGCCCTAAGTAATGACTTATTATTATAATATTAATTTAAAAATTTAATAAATAATAAATTAAAATAATATAATAAAATTTAATTTTATAATATTATTTTAAAATTATATATTAATTTAAAAGAAATTCAAAAGTTGAAAAACATATATAGTTATTCTGATTGAGAAGAACGTTGAAAAATAAGCACAAAATTGGTGTGGTGAAAACATTATTCTAGCACTGGTAAGCAAAGATGAACAGTGTTTGCACAACAGATTAAATATTTAAAAAAAATTGACAACACAGTAAAACTTGAAATACATTTCTTTGTGGATCCTCATATCGTTAGGCCTTAAGCTGTAGCTTAGTTAGCTTATGTAAGTCTGGCCCTGATCAACCCATAGATTCTAACGAGCATTCAGATAATCATATACACATTTATTAAGATCTCTGTAATGCAGTCTGTTAAGACCCATAGGGTATTGATTCATTGACCTTTCATATGTATTCGTAAATTACATGTTTTAATTAGTAAAATAAAATTAACTACAGTTGAGGAAAGGTTTTGCTGCATAATCTATACACACTGACCGCTGAATTAGAAATCTTTATGCAGATGTACGTAGTCACTTACACAGTGTATACGTAAAATACATGGTCACGTGCATCACCACATGATCTAGGCCAGGGATTCTCAAACTTTTATACTTCACGTACCCCCTGGAAATGTGTATGTAACTGGCCCCTAGTATAGATAGATAAAACTAGTTATAGTATAACAATGGTTATTTTTACTTTGTTACTAGATCTAGCGACTTTAGAGTTCTCATGGTGTACCCCCAAAATTTTACTGCATACTCTATGTTGAGAATCGCTAAACTAGGCAACTATTTAAGACTGATGCTCATTAGTAATTGTCAGTAGTGTGGATCACAATGAGAAAAACAAAGGATCTTTCAGGGTTTGATAAAGAGCTTATTGTGGGTGGCCATCTGGCTGGAGCAATGATTTTGAAAACAGCAGAACTGACTGGTTTGTCAAAAGGTGAGATAACTCAGGTTTTTAATCAGTGGAAAAATAACCCACATTGCTTATCTAAGAGGTGTAAGTGTGGCATGATGACAATCTGTGAGGAATGAGATCGCTGTCATCTGAGAAGGCTTGTACGGAGAAATAGGATTTCCTGTGTGCAGCAATTCACCAAAGCATTCAATGAAGACTCTTCTCGATCCATATCTCAGAGAACTATGCACAGGGAACTGAAGAGGATTGGTACTAGCAGTCGCATGCCTATACAGAAACCACTGATTTCTGCGAAGAAGCAGAAAGTTTGCCTACAGTGGTGTCAGGAACACCGTGACTGGACATTGTAAAACAGTCATGCAATCCGATGAGTCATGGTACACCTTGTTCTCTACCAACAGTAGGCAGAGAGTTTGGTGGGAGCCCAATAAAGCAATGGATCCAGCTTGCCTTGTAAATACAACTCAAGGTTCTGGAGGCAGTGCATTGATTTGGGGCACATTCTGTTGGTAATAATAATAATAATAATAATCTTTATTCATATTCATGTTAGTTATATAAAGAGTTTTAACAAATGACCCACAAAGCATATGCTTATTTGCAGGAACAAGGTACGGAATGGGTCCCCTGATATTGCTGGAAGGTCGGGTGTCCTCCAAAGATTATCTGAACATTGTTGCCGATCAAGTTCATCCTGCAATGTTGACTTTTTATCCAGCAGGTGATGGCTGTTTCATAGACAACAATGCTACTGTCCATCACACAAGATGTGTTCAGCAGTGGTACTGTGAGCATGACAGCGATTTCCACCATCTTCCCTGGCCACCACAAAACCTGGATCTGAACTTCATTGAGACTGTAAGGGACATGTTAGAAAAACAGATCAGGGAGCAAAGTCCTCTTCTGCCAAATCTGAGCCAGTTAAAGGACTGTCTGGTGAACACCTGCACTCCACCTTGTGGAATCTATGCCAAAGCACGTGTACGTGCTGTAATTCTGGCTAAAGGAGGTCCAACTCGGTATTGAATAAAGGTTTCTAATTCAGTGGCCAGTGTGTCTTTTTAACCCTTTGACCAAAAAAAAAACCTAACCAATCATAGTGGCTACTCAAGTCAGTCTTCTGGAATACTTATGTTATTTAGCCTTCAGCCTTATTACTTTGTTTGAAAGGGGCGGGGGTGGCTCAGTCGGTAGCGCGCCAGGCTCGTAATCTGTAGTTCCCAGGTTCGAGTACCAGCTGGGTCAGCGTTGAGATTTATCTCCGCAAAAATTCCCCGCCCTGCCCACGGTCAGTAGGGGACACCGATGGGCTTGGAAAGGCCGCCGTCCGTCGGATGGGACGTTAAGCCGTGGCCCCGTGTGTGGGAGAGTCATACCCTTATGCACGTTAAAGAACACGCTGGATGGCCTTGACGGGAGGCTACCATCTGTCTCCCAACAGCTGTTCCAGTGGGTCCCCTCCCCCAACCTTCTCTGAGCCTTCGGGGTCCATGTGACCTGGCCATTTAGCCCATGGTGTGCAAAAAAGTGCCGCTCAGAGGTAAAACAACCCAACCTTTGTTTGAAATCCACAAATTTGCTCTACAGTCTGAAGAAAATTTTCAAAATTCAGTACTAATTCAATACATATATCTCTTTTACTTTTTTAAGCTCAAAAGAGTAAAATGTAATGAGACACACAAATGTACTTTAAGTAGAGCATGGATTTAATATATAAAGTGAAAGGTAAATTATATGTAAAACAAATTTCTTCAGCTTGTTAGATTATATCAAAACCATAGCATCTGGCTCAAAGGCTTGGTTTACAAAATAAGTAAGATATATATAATAGATATAAATTACAGCATAGAAAATTTTAAATTTTACTTAAAAAGAAAATCACTAGAATCATTAATCTTAGTCTTCACTGATATATTTTTATTCATAAGAGAAGCTGAAAGAACTGAGATTGGGTTGGATTGTTTTACATCTGATCAGTGCTTTTTTTTCACACAATGAATGAAATGGCAGGTTACATGGGTTCAGAGCTGGGAAAGGGACCCACTGGACATCTATTAAAGACAGATGAAAGCCTCATCAAGCTCTCCATCATGTTCCTTTAATATGTACAGGATATGGCTCTCCTGCACAATGAGTCCTTGGCTTAATGTCCAATAATAATGGAGGGCAAATTTTTCAAGTCCACTGGTAAAGTGCTGAGGAACCTTGATAATAGAAGAGTGAAAATTACAGGAAAAATAAAGCCTGAAGCAAATGGTAGATTAGTGATGAAGTTTATGATCAGATAATATGTTTATAACTGATGGACTTCTATTTTCTGTTATCAAATGTGTGAATAGAAAAACTGTTGAAATGACAAATATAAATGTGCCAAAACCTCACAAAACACAGCTAAAAACTACAGATGTACTACTTTCATGTTAAATGTGAAATATTTTTCACAACTAGAAGACAAGTACATGTGCTTGATGTGCAGTGCAAGTGTAATTTCATGCAATAATAAGATGCTGAAGTCAGTTTCAAAGTGCATAATAGTAGTATATATGTGATCACATCTGGGCTAGGGCGGGGGTGGCTCAGTCGGTAGCGCGCCAGGCTCGTAATCTGTAGTTCCCAGGTTCGAGTCCCAGATGGGTCAGCGTTGAGATTTATCTCCGCAAAAATTCCCGCCCTGCCCACGGTCAGTAGGGGACACCGATGGGCTTGGAAAGGCCGCCGTCCGTCGGATGGGAGGTTAAGCCGTGGCCCCGTGTGCGGGAGAGCCATACCCTGTGCACATTAAAGAACATGCTGGATGGCCTTGACGGGAGGATACCATCTGTCTCCCAACAGCTGTTCCAGTGGGTCCCCTCCCCCAACCTTCTCTGAGCCTTCTGGGTCCATGCGACCTGGCCATTTAGCCCATGGTGTGCAAAAAAGTGCCGCTCAGAGGTAAAACAATCCAACCCATCTGGGCTAAACAGACACATCTCTAGCAGCTATATTTCTAAGCACTTGTATTTGTAAGGATATTAATAACTATATGAAACCATTATAAACAGTGCGTATTTAGAACTGAAGCCTCTATTTCAACATCTTTAAGTTTAACATTTGATAATGAAAAGTATCGGCATCACAGGAAGTTGCTTCAACTTTCTGCAATGGAGAACTTTTCTAAATTTTTGAATAAAAATTATTTTTTGGTTCTTTAACTTTTACAACTGATTTTACTTTGATGTTTTATTGCTCTTTGGGTGTGATTTTCCATATCCCATAAGTTGACGTCTTTAAACTTTGTATGTATCGATACATGTGCATTCACATTACACTTTCTAGATTTTACTGATTTCTCAGTTTATTTTAGAGGTTTACTGATCGCATGATAATGAACTTTTATTTTGTATTTAGTACTCACAGATATCAGGACATTCGCTCGGTAGCATCTAATATTACTTTTATTTATTAAGAAGATTTAGATTTCTTTCCTCTTGACAGATGAAATCAATGTAATCTGCTCAGTTCGTAAGTCATATGATGATTATTTCTGATTTTTATCACTGCTATGAGTTTATACATATGCTATCATCTGTTCCTATCTAAGATACTTATGATTAATCATTTTTAAATTATGATGGTTATCAAACATAATCTTTTATGAATTTGTATCTTATATTTTAAACATATGAGTACATTAACTCCTAAAAAGACTGCTGCCAATGTTAGCTGTAAAAAATATATCTTCCTAAATATTTTGAAATATCTTAAAGTTCGTACTCCTTGAACTTCCATCAGCTATGATCTTAGACCTATTGCAATCAGTTTCTTTGAATTAAATTTCAATGACCTTAGTGTTTCATCATGAAAACATCTGAGTAAAACTGAATATATACATATATCCCCCTGGTGCATAGTATGGGATGTCCAGTCTAGAGACATCGCTTAGAATGTCGAGTCCAGCTATGGCATCTTTTTCTGGTAAGCAGGATATTACATTATGTTAATTATGGCCCAGTGGTTAGCGCGCTTGGCTAGTGATCTAAGGGACCTGGGTTCGAGCTCCGGATAAGGCATGGTTGTATGTGTTGTTTTTCTGCTGAGGTCCTGCCATCCTCTCAGATCTTCTACTTTGTCATATAAACTGACAGGCTCCTTCAGACCTCTGTGGCAAGCAGCTGCTTGAGGGGGTATTTAATTTTAGAGGAAGTCAATCAGGATGGAGTGCTGTTAGTTATTAATTTAAAATCATCTCTCTTTTTCCTGTTTTACCCTGTTTCATTGAATTGTAAGAGGAAGCATATTTTAAAACTTTGAGCTTTCGCTCCTCAGATCCTTCATAGATCAGTTACTTTTAAGCTTTGACTACTACAAAATATTTTGAAAGATATGAGTCGAATGCTTTCATACAAATTTTTTTTTTGTCTAGATGCTAAAGTCCATAATATTAGTGATGACAAAGAGGAGGAAAATTTCTCTCAGAAAAGAGTTCACATAAGCCCTAGCAAAAAGGGCGATGATATCAGTGACAAAGTAATAGAGTTTAAAATAATTTCTGCAACAAGCAGCAAAAAAAGGGGGGGGGGGGGCAATAGAAAAGAAAACACTGAAATTTGATGTTGTATTATCCAACAACCAAACAACGTCAAAGCTCATTGCTCCTTACAGCATCTATCTGGGAAAAGGCACTGATGCTGAATTAAAAGACTACCAAAATGCCTTTTACGCGTGTTTCAAAAACTGTAGATGGAGAAGTTGAAAACCTACAGAGCATTGAGCTTTATTTTGTATATCAAAGATTACCACTAGTAAGTCAATCTCCAATTTCAAGGATTCAACCAAAAGCGAATATGTAACTTTAAGGAAATGAAAAATGTTTACAGCATGGATCTTCTTGGAGATATATTTATTAAAATTAGTGTAATAATTTTATGCAAATATCATTATTCATGTCCTTTATGTATTATTTCTAAGTTTATGAATCGATTAATTGCCCAATAAGTTTAGCTGAAATTCAATCAAGTTTGCTTTCTCATATTATCTATATTTAATTTTGTTGCATTTCACATGTACAGAAATCAATAACTAATGAAATATGCGTTTCCAAAAATGTGCATCAGTTTTTCAGAGGTATTGCGAAACCTATACTGCCAGGCTTCAGAATTATTCTGATCATTTAATTTTATTAAATGATGCACAAAGTAGGATATTCAATATTCTGTATAATAAGTCTTGCATTAAGACTGAGATTCATTATTTGTTCATGTATTTCCTTTATGAAATGTAAAGATTGACTTGGAAGTCTCACATGATTTTTATTTTTGTTCTTTCGGTTGAGTGCATCACATCAGCTTTCCATATAAATGAAAAAATAGAGAAAGCATTTGAGAAAATTTTGAACACGGTTGATACTTTTGTGAAAAATAAAAGTGGTTGGGTTATCAAAACTATTAATTATATAGACATTTATGTTGGTAAACATAATTTGATTTTGGGTGGTTGTTTTACAAAGAATTTACCTCGATTTATAAAAAAAAAAACTTAATGCTCAACGTAAGGTGTGAGGATAACGTGTGCTTTGTGTACAGTGTTTTGGTTGCACTTCATCCAGAAAAGTCAAATAAAAATGCTATTACCTCTATAAAAAATACTTAAAACATTTAAATATTAAAAACATTAGGTATCCAATCACTATTGGTGCAATTAAGAGTTTTGAAACCCATAATAATTTATCAATTATTATGGGTTTCAAATTATTATTTATTTTTAGTGAATCATTTGAATATATGTTTAAAAAATAAATCTTGGAAACTATCAATGCCATCGAAAGAAAATTCACACAAGTTATCCCCATTCTGTGCATTCACAGATTTTGAATGCATTACAAAAAAAGTTTGTACTGTTAACCAATGCAGCAAGAAAGGTTTTACAGAAAAAAACCAAGGTTCACCTACTGATCAGTTATGCATTATTAGTTGTTGACAAAAAAAAAGAAATTCTTTCATAAATGCTATTGTGGTATTGTGGTGACAATACAGTGAATAATTTCCTGTGTCTTTAAAAAAAGTTTGTGTACTAGGTGTTGAAAAGGTTGCATGAAAATGTACCTATGATAAAGGGGGTCCACAAATCATCCAATAAATGCTATATTTGTGAAACAAAAATGGTTTAAAAAGCCCGATATCAAAGTTCTTGATCACTATCATTACACAGGGTCAATATGAGGTTATGCTCATCAGGCTTGCAATATGAACTTAAAAACTATGTACTTCCTTCCTGTAGTTATGCATAACCTTTCAGGATATGATGGTCATCTCATTCTGAAAAGCATCTCCTCTGAAACTGCAAAACGAATTCAAATTATACCTATAAATGTTGAAAAATATTCGACATTTTCCATCAATGTTATGAAGTTCTTAGACAGTTTTAAAATACATCCCTATAAAATTTAGTAGATAATTTGAACAGTGTGAAATATAGTTTCCCCATATTCAATGCATATTTTAAAGATTATTGCAATAGATATTTGTTACAAAAAAAAGGAATTTTCCTCTATGCTTATTTTTCTTCTACCGAGTTAACCATCTGTTACCCATTTTTATAATAATTTAACAAAATCCGATATATCTGATAAAGATTATGATCATGCTCAGACAGTTTGGCAAGCTTTTAACTGTAAAACTTTTGCCAACTACCTTGGTTTATACCAATATACTGATACTTTGCTACTTGCCGATGTTTCCAATAATTTTCATAAGTTATCATTAAATTTACATCAGCTTGAGCTAGTGCTTTTTATTTTAATTTTTTTTTTCACCGCAGCAAGCCTTTCATGGGAGGAGGCATGGCTAAAAGTGATGGGAATAAGTTTAGAATAACTAACAGTTGTTAGTATGTATCAAACTGAAGAGATTTTTCGATGATATTCAGGATATGATGGTCATCTCATTCTGAAAAGAGTCTTCAATTATGAAGGAAGCTTTCACTCTAAATTTAATGCTGACCAATTGATCGAAATTAAATTAAGAGTGATATCTTCCTTTAGGGTTAACATGTATCTTTTTTTATAGAATCTGGTATAAGAGGAGACATCAGTTTTGTGGGAACGCAATTTGTAAAAGCCAACAACTCATACATTCCAGAAAGCCATTCCTTTCACTGTCTTGTAGTTATATATTTTATCAATAGATGCAAATAATTTATATGGAACATGTTTATCTGACGTTTTGCCCTACGAAGGATTTAAATGGTTATCAGAAAAATGCAGATCTCAACTTTTCATACCATGGAAGTTAATGATAACTCTGAAACTGACTATATTTTAGAGGTTGATCTCCATTATCCATTTGAAATTCATGATCTGCATAAAGATTATCAATTGACACCAGAGCACATTACAGTAAAGAGATAGATGTTGTTGCAATATCAGAAAATTCTACAACAGAGCTTAAATTTGAAATTTCCAAATGGGATAAAGTAACTTATTCCATATTTGTTTAGCAAGCACAAATATATTGTTCATTACAGAAATTTAAAATTTTATTTAGAGCATGGGATGATGTTAAAAAAAATACACTGAATTTTGTCATTCAAACAGGAACAATGGTTGAAAAAATATTTCCAATTTAACAATGAAAAAAGAAAACTCCCAACTAATGATTTTGATAAATCATTTTTTTAAATTGCTAAACAATTTGTTCTACAGAAAAACTTGCAAAAACGTAAGAATTTTGTTTTGCAAAACGAAACAAGGTAAAAAGTTTGCAAGGTTTGCAGTACCACTTGCAAAACGAAAACAAGTTAAACGTAAGAATTAAAACTTGTAGAAAAAACAACATTCAAAACTGTAGGAAAAAAACAACTCAAAACTGCTTTAAGCCAAAAAGGATGCCAAAAGCATATGTTGTCCATCCCTAAACTGTTTGAATGTGTAAATGATAATTTTGTCATTTTTAAAACAAAAACAAAAAAAACTAATATACTGTTAAATAAACCATTATACATAGGATTTACAGTGCTGGAGTTAAGCAAACTGCACATTTATGAAGATTATTATGATTATTTTGGGAGAGAATACAAAAACAAATGTAAATTGCTTTACACAGATATGGATTCACTAACAATGCACATAACTATAGAAGATATGTATGTGGACATACAAGATAAATTTAGCCAAATCATGAATATAAGCGAGTATCCTCCAGCTCATCTGGTTTATAGTAATAAAAATTCTCACAAATTGGGACACCTTAAGGATTGGACAAAATCAGTACCTATTGCAGAATTTTAAATTTTGAAGCCTAAAATGTATTTGTATATATTCAGAACCCAATGTAAGAAAACTTAAAGGCAGAAAAAGAAGTATAATTCAAGATTTGCATCATGAAACTTATAAAACTGTTGTTAAAGTTGTTAAGACATGCTCAACACCAAATAAGAAGTAAAAATCACATCATAACAACCACTTTGCAGAATAAGATCTCACTTAGTCCATATTATGACAAAATACATTTTTGAGGATGGAATTAAAACAGTCATTTGGGCATTATTCTCTTTTGCAAAAAGAAAAAAGGGAGAATGACAGCAAATTCGAAAAGCGATGGTCAGTAGCTTCTCTGACATGTCAGTTCTCTTAGAAATTAAAGAGAAGCTAATGTTATCAATGAAATTAGAAAATAACTATCAAAATGGAAAAAAAAAGAAAAGAAAAAAAGACTGCAATTTTCTTGAAACAATAAGGTGACATGATAATTAAATTAAAAAACTGTAAAGTAACTCAAGCAGATCTCACACAAAAAATTGAGAAATCTCCTTAGCTAATGTTGTGAAGGACAAAACCATTGCTTTAATGCAGCAACAACTACAACAATTAGAAAGAGCAGTATGGTCATACTAATTATAACATTGAAATCTAAAATGTTCCTGAGGCTAGTCATGAAGTTAAAGGAGACCTTCTCTCTGCAACATCAAAAATAGCTAGTAAGCTAGAAATTAAAAATTTTTCACAAGATCAAATAGAAAACATTCATAGATTACACAAGAGAAATAAGAATATGTCATTTGCTGTCATTGTCAGATTTAAAACCAAACAGTACAAGGATGAATGGATTGCAAAGAAGAAAACTAGAATACAGATTGCTGATGTTTTTAATGGAAATATAACTGAGAACTTATACATCAATGAAAACTTAACAAGTGCAAATGAAGATTTGTTTTGGAGAATGAAAAGATTTGCTAAAGAGAACAATATTAAATTTGGTGTAAGGAGGGAAAAATTTGCATCAGAAAATCAGAATCTGAAAGTGCAAGGATAATTGACTTAAAACTAATTTTCAAACTCTTTAACATGCATATTATAGAACTCTAAATTTTTATTTTTCGTTATAGACTGTGACAGTTCTGAACTGTGCAACTTATTAGAACCTGACAGTTTTATTACAGCAGACTTGGGAAGTTGGCTCAATGATAAGTTTAATAAAGAATTTTTTCAAAAGAAAAAATTTGTAGTTTTTATATTAATATTCATAGTTTAAAAAAATACTGGGATCAATTTATTGTTATTTTAGATGATTTTTCTGTATTACATTGATGTTATTATTGCTACTGAAAATAATGCTAACCATATAGAGTATGATTTTTATGAGACTGCTAATACACAATTAAAAGGACCTTCTTGCTCAGGAATAAAATTAAAAATAACTTAAAATTTTCTGTCATTGAGCCAAAATATTTTAAAGTTTATCCTTCAAACTATTTGCATGTTAAAAGTTTTTTTGGGGAAAATTCAGAAGCTTTTTGGAGCAAGGACAGTGCTCCATCTTCAGTGAAGTGAATTTATTGTTTTCATGTGGGAGTGCTGGGAGCATCAACAGAAATGATACACAGATGCATCAATGAAGCAAGTTACTACATACATATTATAGCTTTATATCACTTGCCTAGTACAGATGTTCATGTATTCAATCATAACTTAAAGCTTTGGTTAACTAAAAATGAAAACCTGAAAAATGTCATTTTGATTGGCGACATTAATATAGATATCAAAAATCCTTCAATATCAGGTGTAGATGAATATTTAAACACACTAACTAACTACAGTTATTTTGGATATATAAATGGCTTCCCAAGAGAAGAATATGGAAATAATGTTCTAACACAAACATGCATTGATCACATTAATGCCAAAATAACTAATTTTTCCTTGACAACACTCATCTATCAAACAAAAATTGCTGATCATTACCCTGTTATAAGCAATATTAGACAAAATATCAAAAAACAGAGATGAATATTAAACAACAAAACGAATCATACCAGAGTCATGCCTATTATTATAATGGGTAAAAAATTAAAATAGAATTGCAAAGGTATTGATTGAAATACAATTAGCGGGCATTTAAATTGTCCAACTGAAATATATAATGAAATTGTAAGGAAAATAAATGAAATTAAACAAGGATCAAAAATTCAGTATACTACTCTCATTAAGGGGAAAAATAACAGTGTAACAAAGAATGGATTACAACAGAAATAAAGGATTTAATTGAGCAAAGAGACAAAAGCATTGATAAATGTTAAGAACAACAAAACTAATGACCAATACAGAACAGCCTATACAACATTAAGAAATGAAGAACAAACACGATTCGCAGAGCAAAGAAAAACTTTTACACAAACAAAATTATTCAATGTAATAACTCCATGAATTCAACATGGAACATGATAAACTTAATCATTGGTTGCAAGCAGAAGTTATCTGTTGATGATATAATTATACAGAATATTAAACACTAAAATTCTACCAAAGATATTGCCAATGGCTTTAATGATTATATTTCAAATGGCATGCCTATAAGCTCCTGGAAAAACATGGTCAAGAGTCTAATAATTTTAACTCTCCTATTATATCTCCTCACACATTTAACACTTATTCACAACAATTTTCCTCCCTGATATAACACCTTTAGAGGTACACAATATTATTATGAGTTTTCATTGTACAAAATCTCCTGGTGTTGATAATATCACTCAGTACTCAGAACAACTTTGTGGATTATCCTCTCAGAGCAGCTTTCTTAATTACTAAATGGAATTTATAATAACCACATAATTCCTATTGAACTTAAAATTTCAATTATTAGACTAATTTAAAAGTCAGAATCAAAGAAACAGTTTGATAATTACAGACCAATTTCAATATTGCCAGCAATTGAAAAATAATGGAAAGGCATGCTACTAATATGTTTATGGATTACCTAGAAAAATACCAGCTTATTTCTAAAAATAAATTTGGCTTCCAAAGAAACTAAACACTAAATTTACTGGAGCATTTTTTTGATGAAATCAATGCCAGTCTAAACAAGGACAACATTGTGGGAGCATTATTCAATGATTTCCAAAAGGCATTCAACACATTGGACCATAAGATCTTACTTAATAAACTGCATAGCATAGGAATTAAAGTTCATTTATTTTACTTTGTTAAAAATTTTCTAAATGATAGATTGTAACAAAAATTAGAAATGTCACTAGTGAAGTCAAAACAAGTTCTCCACGGTGCTCCCAAAGGCTCTATATTGGGACCTTTACTTTTCCTGATTGATATTAATGATATCAACAACCTAAAGATCAACTCCTCTATCTACTTATATGCTGAAGACACTGTGATATTAAGCAGTGGTAAAATTTTTGAAAAAGCTAATAGTGACCCACAAAAAGATTTCGATATTATTTCAATATGGTTACAAAACAATTGTATACATTTAAACACAAACAAGTCTAAGGCCATATACTTCCATCTACATAATATCTCAATTCCCAATTCCAATCAAATTTTACACCATTCACTCAGTTGCCTAACAAATGTGGGCACTAACACTTTAGGTAATTTTAAGTGTAATGCTATTATTGAAAGAGTTTCATCTGTGAAGTATCTGAATCTGATTGTTAACAGTTTATTCAAGTAGAAGAAACATGTAAATTATGTTTGTGGCAAATTAAGATCCTGCTCTGTAATTTTGTCCAGACCACATACTATCTTACCATTAAATGTCTATCAAATGGTTTATCATGCAATTGGAGAAGCGGTCATAAACTATGGTTTAACTATTTATGGTAAAACTTACTGTTCACATATAGCTAAAATAAGAAACATTCAAAATAGAGTTGTTAGACATTGCACAAACCAACACAAAAATAAACTCCTTAATGTCAATAATGGCTACATTATTATGAATATATTATCAATCAGTCAACGACATAAATATAAATTAATACTTAGGTATTATTTTGATAATACTTATAATATAAAGATGAACTGTGCTAAAAAATACTAGATATAAATCTAAAAGTAAATGTAAATTACTGCATTTAAAAACAATTATGGAAAAAATTGTAGAAATTATGAAATTCCCTCTGTGTTCAACAGTATCCCTGAGGAGTTATTTTAAAAAAATTAGAGATGAAATTTTTTTTTTCAAGACCTGACTTCTGGAAATATTTAAAAACTATTTACTCTGTGGTATCTTTAAAATATAATATTGAGTTTATTTTATAACATTATAACTGTTTATTGTTTTTTGCCGTTCCATGGCCGAGTGGTTAGCGCGCTTGGCTACTGATCTAAGGGACCTGGGTTCGAGCCCCGGGTAAAGCATGGATGTATGTGTTGTTTTTCTGCTGAGATCCTGCCATCCTCTCAGATCTTCTACTATGGCATATAAACTGACAGGCTCCTGTCAGACCTCTGTAGCAAACAGCTGGTTGAAGGGGTATTTATTTTATTTTTTTTATTGTTTATTGTATGTTGTATTGGATTCCTGTGGACAAGCATTTTAGTTTCGTGGGACTTAATTTTATACTAAAAAAATTTTGATGAAAAATATATGAAAAATAAAAAAATTATGATAAAAAATAATATATTTCAATGAGTAAGAACATGCAACAAAATTCATGGTTATCTCTGGTATTGTAAATAGAAAGCAATTAAAGAAATGTATATATTTATTTTGTTCCATTTTATGACAGATGGTTTTTGGAATTGGTAAGCTGCAAGGAGTCAGGAGGAACAATGACATCTTCTGAGCCATAATCATATGTGCTTCTCTATTGCTTTTCCTATTGAGCCTCCAAGAACTGATAAAACACTTGGTATTATTAATGGCAAAAATTCACCAGTTTGGCGGCCTAAAAATTTTCTTTTTTTTAACTAACTTTTTTATTCGCAACTTGTCAAATCGCATATTTATTTTTTTCCTTTACGTAAATTAACATGCATGTTTCCAGGTAAAATATTATGACAAATTTCACAAATAAAATGAATCTGATCCTTTGAAGCTGTCCTTAATATAGCTTTCCTCTGCAAAGGCAATGACTTACTTAAGAGTGCAAAAAAATTAACAAGTGATAATTCCTTTTTATGTTTCTCATTGCTTTAGCAGATAAACCCAATAGAGGCAGTTTTCATCAGAAAAACAAGATTCTCTTAATCTCAGATTGACATTCTATTTCAGGATGAAAACCAAGAACCAAATAGCCAAATATTTGGCTTGTTGCTTTTTATAGCCATCCATCAAATACGATGATTGATGAACAAAGGCTTGATTTTACATTGTAACTGGCTTAAATCTCTGTTATTTTTAAAGAATGAAAGATAATGGGTGTTTAAACTAATGTCCCGCATTATTCTATTTTGTGGAAATAATCTAACAATTATAAATTCGCAGCACTAAAGTTAAAACATGTTTAATGCATGATTATGCTGTTTATAAGGGAGTGAGCTTAAAAGCAATCACATTACACAAAGACTATTTCAAAATAGTCAAGGTAAGAGTTGTTATACATGCTTATGACAGAACTTAAGGTAATCTTTAACAAGTTAAAAGTTCCGAAGTAATTATCATAATATTACCATTTATTGAAGTAGTCCTGCTGGCTTCAGCTGGTTGAATGAATTGACATGGTTTCTTCTGTGCTATCTTCTTCATTAATGTTTTGCACAAGTGCTATCGATTTACAGGTATTAACCACAGATGTATATGTGTGTTACACTTCCACTACCAGTCTGGAAAACTACGTTGATTTCACAGATGTCATATTAAAATGGTATTGATGGTTGAACTTTCAGATAACAAACTCAATGAGGTGGCACAAGATAAGCTCAAGAAGCGGTTCCATAGTTAACGTCCAATGTAGTTTTACTCCGGGTCTATTTTAAGTTTGCTTCCACAAACTCCTTAAACAAGCATATTTCGGTGCAAGTTCTAAAAATAAGGCCGAAGCACTAAACATTAAAATGTTAAAAGTAATGAGCCCACCTTTCCCACAAGCTAACAATGTAGCGACATGTTTCATCCCGGATGCGTGCGGGACTTCATCAGGCAAAGTGATCGTCAAAGTAATGAGTATCCCCCTATCGGTTTTTTACCAGATTTGTTTGATGCTCGCGCAACAGGAGATTCCACGCCGCAGGTAGAGGGGGGGGAGATGTCCGTGTTGCACAAGTGATCTTTGTACAGATTGATAACATTTTTCTCAGCATATTGCAGTTGGAATTAATTTGATGGCGCCGTTGTTGATTTATAAGTTAAATTATTCAACTATATTTGATTTTGTTCTATTGTTTTGGCTAGAGTAGTATTATCATTTCCTTTTTTAATATCTGATTGATGTTCCAACATACGTTGTTCGTATGAACGAAAAGTTTTACCAAAATAAAAGTTCCCCCCCCCCCCCAATATTCTATTCTCATCAGGTATTTCAATTGCATAAACACCTCCCCCCCTCCCCGTTTGTTTTCGTTTATCTCTATCGTTTACAATAAGGTTCTTAATTGTATTATGAATCTTATGCGGCATATTTAAGTCATATTTAGTACTATATTTTTAATTGCTTTAGATAGTCCAGATATAAATGGAAAACTGTGCATATATTTAATTTTCTCTACAAGTTGAGCAGGGTTAGGTTGTGATGTTTTCTGCATATTGTATTTCACTGCTTTTTGTATTTTATTTATGCATTTGCCGTGATCAGAGAAATTTGGCCATGATCAGAGAAACTCGCCAAGAAATCCGTATACTCGAAACTCAAACATACTTACAATATCTTAAACTTGTAACTAAAATTGACTATATATATTTGAATCAAGTATTAGGGACCATTCATTATCAAATAGGAAGAGAAACCTTAAAGAGTACTAAAATACATAATAAAAATTTAAGTAACTTATGCATTAAACAAAATATAGTTGATAATAAGGATATAAATACATATGAAAATAAACCTAAATTTATTAATATGTCTAAAATAACATTAAATAATGATCAAATTCAAATATTAGAAAAGGGGACAAAATATGCATATCCAAAACTAATACCTAAGGTAACTGAATTAATACCCCAATTAGAGCAAACGATTAATAAAATAGCTATTCTAGATAAAGATAAACATAGATTTAAAATATACTGTTTTATCAAACACCAATAAGAAATTCAAAATAGGGAAAAACCTAATATATTCAAAGAAACTAAATTTTTAAATGAATTAAATATCAATTCTGATATAAAAATCTTACTAGCTGATAAAACAGAACAAATTGTAATATTAAATAAATCCGATTATGACGTTAAAATAACCCAATTACTACAGGAGTTAGGATGTAAGCCATTAAATAAAGATCTCATTCCTGGAACTTTAAAGCGCTTGGCAGATTTATAAAATGACCCTCACTTACACGAAAGTATTGCTTGAGCTTGTAGACCTCCTATATATCCAGACATACCGCAAATGTTTGTAAAGATCAAAAAACATAAGGATAATAAGCCCTTTAGACCTTTGATTAACAAATGCAAGTCTCCAACATATATGTTGGAACGTGCATTATTCGATTTCTTTAGCCCATTTTTTCCACCAACAGCATATATTAACTTCATGTCATGATGCTATTGGTCATATTGAACAGACCTGCATCACCGACACAACAACCATCCACTCGCTTGACGTCGTATCGCTGTATCCAAACACGCCTGTGTTGGATGCAGCGATGCGGCTGAAAGCTAGGTGGTTGGAGGTCGCCAGGCCCACGGCACAACGATACTTTAGAGTACATGAGGCCCTGGACCTGGCTACCTCCTCTAATTGGTTTGATGTCGGAGGGCGGACATGGTTTCAGACCGAGGGCGTCCCAATGGAATCCCCTCTGTCTGGACTCATGGCCGACGTTGTGATGAGGTATGCTGAAGAAACTGCTCTTATGAAAACACAATTTAAACCATTACTTTATCTCCGATATCTCAACGATACTTTAATTTTTTGGCAGCACCCTGTAGCAGAACTTGAAAAACTAATTGAAACATTTAATAGTATCATGCCCTCTATTAAATTCACTCGCGAAATTGAACAGAATGGCAAATTACCATTTCTGGACATTTTAATCAAACTTAATCAATTAAGATGTAACACTGCTGTGTATAGAAAACCTAGTTTTATACCGAACCTTATCCCGTATGATTCAGCGCATCCATGGGAATATAAGATATCTGCCATTAAAACATACTTTTTATGTGCATATAGATACTCCTCCAATAAAACCATATTAGATAATGAGTTAAATATTATATACAATATAGCAACAATAGCTGCATATCCTGAAAAATGCATAAATAAAATGCAAAAAGCAGTGAAATACAATATGCAGAAAATATCACAACCTAACCCTGCTGAACTTGTAGCGAAAATTAAATATATGCACAGTTTTCCATTTATATCTGGACTATCTAAAACAATTAAAAATATAGTAACTAAATATGACTTAAATATGCCGCATAACATTCATAATACAATTAAGAACCTTATTGTAAACGATAGAGATAAACGAAAACAAACGGGGAGGGGGGGTGTTTACGCAATTGAAATACCTGATGAGAATAGAATATTAGGGGGAAAAAACTTTTATATTGGTAAAACTTTTCGTTCATACGAACAACGTATGTTGAAACATCAATCAGATATTAAAAAAGGAAATGATAATACTACTCTAGCCAAAACAATAAAACAAAATCAAATACAGTTGAATAATTTAACTTATAAATCAATAACGGCGCCATCAAATTAATTCCAACTGCAATATGCTGAGAAAAATGTTATCAATCTGTACAAAGATCGCTTGTGCAACACGGACATTCTCCCCCCTCCCCCCTCTACCTACGGCGTGGAATCTCCTGTTGCGCGAGCATCAAACAAATCTGGTAAAAAACCGATAGGGGAATACTCATTACTTTGACGATCACTTTGCCTGATGAAGCCCCGCACGCATCCGGGATGAAACATGTCGCTACATTGTTAGCTTGTGGGAAAGGTGGGCTCATTACTTTTAACATTTTAATGTTTAGTGCTTCGGCCTTGTTTTTAGAACTTGCACCGAAATATGCTTGTTTAAGGAGTTTGTGGAAGCAAACTTAAAATAGACCCGGAGTAAAACTACATTGGACGTTAACTATGGAACCGCTTCTTGAGCTTATCTTGTGCCACCTCATTGAGTTTGTTATCTGAAAGTTCAACCATTAATAACATTTTAATATGACATCTGTGAAATCAACGTAGTTTTCCAGACTGGCATCTGAAGTGTAACACACATATACATCTGTGGTTAATACCTGTGAATCAACAGCACTTGTGCAAAACATCAATGAAGGAGACAGCACAGAAGAAACCATGTCAATTCATTCAACCAGCTGAAGCCAGCAGGACTACTTCAATAAATGGTAATGTTATGATAATTACTTCGGAACTTTTAACTTTTAAAGATTACCTTACGTTCTGTCATAAGCATGTAAAACAACTCTTACCTTGACTATTTTGAAATAGTCTTTGTGTAATGTGATTGCTTTTAAGCTCACCCCCTTATAAACAGCATAATCATGCATTAAACATGTTTTCGTGGAAATAAATTCTGCACTATTAATATTACACTGACATTAGCATGATGTGATCCCACAGTAAATAGGAATGACAGTTTCTCCACCAAAGAGTTCATTAAGTCGTCGATGATGACTAGATATATGTCATCAAACGTATCAGGCATGCCCCATTCAAAAACAATCTTTGTCTTTCTCTTCCAGGAATCAAGGCTGGTATACTGAATAACAGAATTTGATTTTTTTTTAAGCGAGCATTCGTAAATATTGTGATGAATCATTTTCCTAACTGTAGTTGTCTTCTCCGATTGTGAGGGACCAACAACAAGTGCTAGGATGCTCATTTCTGACAAATGAGTTTAAACTCATTTTCTAATAACTGCATACCAATTACATAAGCTTTCAATTTTTGATTATCTTCACGAAAAAAGTGCCGACTGTCATAGGCAATTTTTCTATCTTTCTTACACTGATGAAAACAATAACTTTGTCCAAGATATATATGGATTTAGAACACGAAGAATTTTTTTGTTAACATTTAATGATGACTTGGTTTTGGTATTAATAGCGAAATTAATTTCACATGATACATTCAGAACTGCATAGGTCTCATATGAAAATATATTAATCAGCAAAAATCTTTCCAATTTTCAAGAGTTGCACTGCATGAACAAATCCTAAAGTGTACGTTAATATCTATATATATATACACTGATCAGCCAATACATTAAAACCTCCTCTGTGTTACGCAAAGAAGCACGCATGCAGCCAATCAATGTAACGTGCCAAGGTCATGAATGATATATATAATACCTGGGTCGGAGTTCTCGCAGGCAGAATTTTGTTTTCTCTCAACATGGGAAAAGCAAAGGATTTATTGATTTCAACAAAGGCCAGATCATTATGGCAAGATATCTTGGTAAGAGCATCTCTGAAACAGTGACACTGGTAGGCTGCTCATGCTATGCAGTAAATATTATGACAAATACCTTCAAAGATATGTTCGAAACAGGTGACACTTTGAACCGTCAACAAGGCATGGGTCGGCCACACCTCATTGATGCCAGAGGTCAGCACAGGCTATCTTGTCTTGTCTACAGCAACAGGAGAGCTATTGTGGCTGACATTACCCATAATTTCAATTGTGGTAAAGGGCTCAATGTGTCTGACCACACAGTTCATCATAAGCTCTTGGATATGGGTCTCCGCAGCCGCAGACCCATTTGTGTGCCTATGCTCACAGCCATTCACGTTCAATGCTTGCAGTGGACATATAAGCATCGATATTAAATATAATTATCCATAGAAGACTGGATGAGGGTCCCATGGTCAGACAAATGCCATTTTCTGTTACACCATGTGGATGGACAAGCTTGTGTGCGACATTTACCCATGGAAGACTTTTCACCTGGATGCACTGTGGAATGGATCCAGGAGGCTGGAGAGAGTGTGATGGTCTGGGCAATATTTTCTTGGGGAACACTTGGACCAATTATCCCTGTAGAGCAAACTCTGCCAGCTGTCACCTACCTGAACATTGTGGCTGACCAAGTACAGCTGAATCTGTTTGAGAAAAGATTAATATATCTGTAAAAATGAAAAGATGATTTTTTAAATTATTTTGGGAGTATGTTTTAAAGAAGAGAAACAATTACTTCGTTTGGAAGCTCTTTTTTTTATATTAAAGATGGAATTTCAGTAAAGCAACAAGGTTTGATATGTGTCCATTCCGCTATTAAGTCCGGAATATCACCTTTAAGTTGTTTATCTGCTTGCTTATTTAAATATTCATTTAAAAATTGATTCTATTGAAAAAAATTAAAATAGATACTGTTTTTAAAGTTTAGGAAAAAAGAGTGCCAAGGAAGTTGTATCATGAGGGACCTCAAGGGCTGCCGCTATCAAATTATCTTTAAAATATCATTAATTGAGAAATATTAAGTTCAATAATTACCTTAAAACATATGAAAATGCATCCATGGCGTCCTATGCAAGGAGAGCTAAAAGGTCTAAAATGTTTTGAGGAAAATGTATTGTTTTATTTGTTTACACTTCACCAGAATTGGGTGGTCCTTCTGCAGGCTTACCCATTGACATTTTGTGAGAATTTATATTAATTCTTTGTTTTTATTAAGATTATATATATATATATTTTTTAAAGTTTATTCCAAATATCAGTTTTTTGGAGAAACTCAAGCATAACACGATAGATTTTTATCTTATAAACAAAATCAGGAAAATCAAGAATGTTTTCTATGTTGTAATCTGTAATTCCAATATTTTCAAGGTATTTGAAGAATATTTTTCTTTCAGAGTTATATTTATTGCAGTTTAATAAAATATGTGAAGTATTTTCTATTAATTTACATTTACTACAGTTTGGAGAATCAATTAGTTTTAAATAGTATTTTGTTTTATTTAGAATTATGATGTCGGTTTTTAATCTTAAAATAGTCTTAATTTCTTGTCTTGTGAAAGGTAAATCTTGGAAATAGTTAATTTTATTGGATAAATTAGATCTATAATTTGGTTTTATTAAGGATTGTAGTTGAAAATATTTTTCACTAATATTAAATTCAAGTTTCTTTATTTCCTTTTTAATTAGAGTAAAAAATTTATGTATTGGTGTTATATAGTTTAAAGTATGAGTTGATTTGGCTATTTTATCCACCTCTTCGTTATTCTTAAAACCTGTATGTCCTGGAATCCAGCATAAATGAATTAAATTATTATGTATTTTTAGGTTTTCGGTATTAATTTTAAGTATGACATTCGTATAAAAATTATATGAAGAATTGGAAGGCTCTTGTTTTAATGATAAAAGAGCTCCTTTAGAGTCAGTAAAGATTTACTATATGTTGATTTTTTAAATTTTGTGAAATCCAATTGAATGCTTCATATATGACATAAATTTCTGCGTGTAGTATGGGAGCATTGTAAGGTAATTTATATGCTCTTGAGATTTTTTGTGTTGGAATATAAATTGCAGCTGTTGCTGATCCATTTTCTTGTAGAAGGGATCCACCAGTATAAATTTCGAAATAATTATTATATTTTTCTTGTTTGAAAGAATAAAATAGTTGTGCTATAGCCTCATTTGGAACATTACTTTTTGAATTTAGTGAGGAGAAATTTAGTGAGTTCAAGATTATATTTTGGGGATTGATAGTTCCAATCTGCTCTAGGCGGTGTCAAATCTCCTCTTAAGTCTTCTTTAGTGAATTGTTTAAAATATTGTAAAATTTTGGGATTATCTTTTATTAGTTTGTAAAAAGGGGATCTTAAGTATTTTATGTGAAATGGGTGGTCAGGTAATTTTAAATGTAGTTTTGTGTAGTATTTTAATGTTAGAATTATGTGCCTATTTTCAAAAGTAGGAAATGCAGTTTCTGCTAAAATAGCAAGGGTTGGACAAAAGTTTGGTAGTCCCAGAGCAATTTTTAGACATTGATTTTGAATAGTATTTAGTTTTTTTAATTTTGTTAAGCATGGTTTATCAATTAAGTCTAATCCATATTCTATTTTTGATCTCATTAAATTTTGGTATAAAGTGATTAGTGTTTTCTGGGGAGTTCCTTCTTTTTTTAAAAGCAAAAAATTTTAGAATATTTAAGAGTTTTGTTCCATGATTGTATGCATGGTCCAAATGTGTGTTCCACGTTAATTTTGAATCTAGGTGGAAACCAAGTAACTTACCTAGATTTTGAGTTACTTGAGAAATTATTTGGGAATTATATTTTAAAACAAATTTAGGATTGTAATTTTTTAATTTATAAAAATGTATACAATAGGTTTTGTTTATGTTGATGGATAAATTCCATTTTTCACAGTATTTGCTAAATTTGTTGATTTGTTCTTGTGTTTCATTTTGTAAGTTGTATTCATTTTTATTAGATGACCAAAAAGTTAGGTCATCTGCATAACTTGTAAAATTAAAGTTTTTTCCAAAAATTTTTGAATATCAGCTAGGTATATGTTAAATAAAATAGGTGATAGGGTTGAACCTTGAGCTAGTCCTTGTGTAATATTATGTGTTTGAGAAGTTGTAGAATTTAATTTTACTTTTAATTTTCTGTTGGATAAATATTTAGATAGGAAAATAATTAAGTTATAATTAATTTTAGCCTGACATAATTTAAGTATTAAATGTTCAATCGAAACTGTATCAAAGGCTTGAGATAAATCAATAGATACTGCCAGAAGAGTTTGTTTCTTTTTGTTAGCTGTGTATATATTGGATAAAAGTAAGGATATACATTCTTTTGAAGATCTGCGTTTTCTGAAACCAAAAAACATGTATGGAAGGACATTGTTTTCCTCTATCTGCCAGTTTAGTCTTTCAAAAATCATTTTTTCGAATAGTTTTAATGCATTTGATAATAAGGAGAATGGTCGGTAGAGGAAAATGTTTCACAACTTTATAAAAATTGCAAGAATTCCGCGTAAACAGCAGGTAAGACCACAGCCAGCCAATCAAAATTCGAGGAAATGCCGATTCTCATTGGTCGGCGCCCGTTCATTCTTCTGTAGGTTTCAAGTTGAAGTTTAGCAGATACAAAAGAGGTTTAATCTCAAAAACTTTTCATTAAAATTTAAAATAGCAATGCAATCAACAAAATGAACTCTAACAGTTCAAAAGGATAAATCTAACATTTACTGAAATTCAACAAAAAAGAAGCGATCAGCTGATCAGACGTTAGATCAAACAATACATCTAGAAGGTATCACAATCAGACACTCTGTTCACTGAAATCTAAAAATTAGATCAAGAGCAAAATATTGGATATCTGAGAGAGTCTCAGCAATGTCTCAGCAAAGTTTACATATTCAGTTTAACATTTGCAAATATATTTAAAGGTTGAAAAACAACCCTAATTTTCCGCAATGATTTTTTTTCACTAAAAATAACCAGAATTCATTATCTGAGACGTAATGAAGGAATTTTATCAGGGACCATGTGCTAACCACTTTTAATGATGAAGTATGGATAGAAAATTATTATTTAATAATATATATATTAAACAAACAAACGATCAAATTTTGTAATTTAAGCCTATTATCTGCTATGAAAGATTTACAGCCTTTCTATAAATCTTTCATAGCAGATAATAGTAAATGTCTGTAAAAATGAAACTTTAGTGGAACTCTGTGTACCGTAAAGGGATGAAATTTAATACAAAAACTATTTGATTGAAAGCTTAACCAAAATAATTTCAAAACTTACATGAAAGCAGAAAAGTTTTAACATAACTTTGAGGAAACGTTACGTAATGAAATTCTGGTTGGAATAAATCAATTAAAAAATTACAAACTCCTACGATTAGCAGTGAAATAATAGTTTAAAATAAGTTCAACTATGAAACGGATGGGAGCTGAGGAAAAGGAAAAACTGGGCTCTTTCAGTGTCATTGCTATGAACAGTAAAGGAGAAAATGGTCAATGTTCTCCAAGACATGTCTGCTCCGAAACAGGAATTTATTCAGATTGACAACTCCCATTCTAAGCCTGTGAACTATAGATTGTTCTTTCCTAGACAGAAAAGGAAAGTAGATAACATGATACTGTTGATCAATCTGGAACCTGAAAAGTTGTTTGACCTGTGCTTTTACAGTTCAAATGTCTTGGTAGTGTTTCAATGCGTGAATTAAATTTGCAAGTGAAACATAAGAACTGTGTGAATCCGTGTGTGAGTGTAATGTCTGTTTGGCCAATGTGTCAGCAGAATCATTTCCTGGTATCCTAATATGAGAGGGAACCCAAACAAAGATTAATGAATAGCCTTTGGCTAAAAAAATTGTGACAAAGCCTAGAAATTCCATAATGATAGAAATTATCAAACCAAATAAACTATGGAGTTTTAATAAAATTAATGGCAGACATGGAATCAGTGATAATATTCACATTATTATCAGCATGAGTTGAGACCCATTGAAGAGTCTCACAGATGCCAATAATTTCAACATTTGTGCTAGAAAATGTCTGAGAAGGTTTATTTCCCTTTTCAAAGTGACTCAGGGATGACAAAAGCAGAAGCAGAACAGTTCTTAGCCTCGTCAAAGGAACCATCATTGTAAATGTTAATATCATTGTGGTGGAGAGTGAAAGCAAGAAAATCTGTGGTGCATTGATACAGTTCTTGTGTGGAGTGACATTTTTTGTTTCTGATATTTGGGATGTGTGTGATAAAATCAGGGATAAAGGAATACATCAAACTAAACTAATATTTGATTTCGCGTGATTAAACCGGTGCCTAGGTAATGGGAATGCCTGACGATTTCAAGACGTGAAGCGACAGCAGCGCTAGTTACATTTTCGTCCGCTTGGCGCTAGCGATTCGCTGTTTTGCTTGTACCAGTATAGGTTATTACGCTGTTTACCGCTTGCTTCAAAATTAGATTCTGATACGGATTTGTTCGTATGTGATTATTTACTATTCTGTCTACTTTCAGTTGTTTTTAACTAGAAGTCTGAACGATTATGCAGTATTGTGTGATGTTTTGCAGGAGCGAAACTCAGTTTCTATCGAATCTCTTCCAAACTGGATCTGCAAGACAGGTGGCTGCATCAATATGTCCGCAACATAACGATGACATTGAGAAATTAGAAAAAATTTCTGAGATCACTTTCGAATAAATAATATTTTGGAATCGCAGAAACCTTTACAATATATGGAACTGAGTTACACAGCCCTAACAAAATATTAGAGAATTTCTGTGTTATGTGAATGGGAATCTTACTATAAATTCAAGATTATAATTTTATCTATTTAAATCACGATTTTCAACAGAACTCGTCTAGTATTTAAGGGTTGATTATTCCCGTTTGTATCTCAGAGAAAGATTCTAATTTATTGTACTTGATTAGCCATCACATCAGAATTAACAACCTCTACTCCAGGAAAAAACATCTGGAGGATTTTTAAAAGTATTGTCCAAGAAAAGCAACAAACTTTTCCAATAGCCCAATATGCCTTACAACATAACATTACCATTAGTCAAACAGCTGAAAGATTTGCCCAAAACTTAAAAATAGTTCAAACTGCACCTAGCTTAGATTCTAGACAAAAATCCTTTTATAACACACAGTTAAACAAATTAAAATCAATCGACACTACAGTTAACTTACCATTTTCCTTATTGGAACTAAATAGAGCAATAAAAAGACTTAATCTTAAATCTGCCCCTGGTGCAGACTTGATCTCTAACAAACTTTTCAAAAATCTTCCAGAAGCATGGAAAGAAAAATTATTATCTATCTTTAATCATATATGGAACACACTAGACATACCACCAGAGTGGGAAGAAATTTTAATAATTTTTATCCAAAAACCCAATAAAATCCCTACAGAAATAACCTCTTATAGACCAATCTCTCTATTATCCAACTCCTTAAAATTATTTGAAAAAATGCTTCTTATTAGACTAAATTGGCAAATTGAAGAGAAAAAATTATTACCAAAAAACTTCTTTGGCTTCAGAAAAAACAGATCTTCTAAAGAATGCATCTCACTACTCTTAAATGATATTTACTCTGCCAATAAAAAGAAAAAAACAGTACTAGCTGTGTCAATAGACCTATCACAGGCTTTTGATACAGTTTCCATAGAACATTTACTACTCAAACTGTGTAAAGCTAAATTAGACTATAAATTAATAGAATTCCTAGCAAAATTTTTGAGAAACAGAAAATTAAAGGTTAAATTAAACTCAACCTACTCTAAGTCTTATAACATTACACAAGGATTATCACAAGGATCTACCATATCCCCTGTTCTTTTTAATTTATACTTACATGACATCAAAAAGATTTTTGATAAAAAATTTAATTTTACAAGCTATGCTGATGACCTTACCTTCTGGGTATCAGACAAAAATGAATATACTCTACAAGAAAAAACACAACAACAATTAGACAAACTAATAGATTATTGTAACAAATGGAATTTAACAATTAACACAGATAAAACCTTTTGTATTTACTTCTATAGACGTAGAAATTATAATCCAAAATTTTTCTTAAAAATTAACTCACAACCTATTAATCAAGTCAACAAATGTAAATTATTGGGATTTAACTTAGACTCAAAATTAATATGGAACTCTCATCTGGAGAAAGCTTACAATTCTGGTTCAAAACTCCTAAACATTTTTAAATACTTTGCATTCAAAAAAGAAGGTACTGATCAAAAAACCTTAATTACACTCTACTTAAATTTAATCAGATCAAAAATGGAATATGGCTTAGACCTTATAGACAAACCTAATTTAACTAACTTAAAGAAATTAAATGTTATTCAAAACAAATGTTTAAAAATTGCTTTAGGCTTACCAAAATTTTGTCCAACATTAGCTCTTCTGGCTGAAACAGCCATTCCTCCATTTGAAATTAGGCATTCAATTTTAATCTTAAAATATTACACAAGACTCCACTATAAACTACCAGACCACCCATTTTATCTAAACTTTAAAAGATTCATATTCTATAAAAAAATTAAAGAAAATGAATTATTAAAAGAATTCTTTAATAAACTAACTAAAGATGAACTGCGAGGAGACATTACTGAATCTGTAGCAGTATGGTGTTACAAACTCCCAGTAGTTTATACAGAGATTCCACATTTAAATTCAAAAAATGAAATTTCTAATGAAGCTCTATATCAATTATTCATTAATTTTAAATCTGAAAAATTTAACAATTGTTTGGAAATCTACACAGATGGGTCCTACATAAAAGATTCTGGGTCATCCAGTGCTGCTGTATATATTCCATCACACAACATATCATTAGCATACAAATTGCCTGATTTTACTCAGATATTGCATGCTGAAATTTATGCAATATTTGCCGCACTTAACTGGACATTAGACAATTTAACAAATCAATCAATAGTTATTTTCATTGATTCTAAAAGTGCTATACACACATTAATACAAGACAACACATACACCACATATCCATACTACACACATACACTCCTAAAACTTTATAATGAAAACCTAAATGAAAAAAATAACCATATTCAACTTTGTTGGATACCAGGACACTCTGGATTGAAAGAAAATGAATATGTAGATAACATAGCAAAATCAGCACATGATTATGATAACATCTCGCCAACACACAATTTTTATATACATGTTAAAAAAGAAATAAAACAATTAGAATTCAAAATTTTAGAAAAACATGTTCAATTTCACTCTATCTTCAAACCAAATTTCAGATTTGAACTTTCCAACAAAATTAATACCTTCCTACAATTACCATTTTCCAGACATGAATCCAAAATCATATTTCGGCTAAGAACAGATACAATTCTTTTAAATAAATCAAAATTCTTACTCAAATTCAGTACCTCACCTAAATGTACAAAATGCAATATTACTGAAAATTCCTCACACCTTATATTAAATTGTGCAAAATATGACTCACAACGAGAAAAATTCTTTGAAAAACTTAGAAACATAAATATTAACGAATTTACTCTGAACTTAATTTTAAATCACCCTACAATCTCAATTCAAACAAAAATATTTGCCTTCCTATTGGAATTCCTCAAAGAAACAGAGATATGGAATAAATTGTAACACAGAACAACAAAAAAAAAAACCTAATATAAAAAAAAGAAAGAAAGAAAAAGAGAAAAAAAATTTTTTTTTTCATTAATAAAAATAAGAAAAAAAAACAAATTATTAAAAAAAAAAAATTAAGAAAAAAAAAATAAAAAAAAAATAAAAAAAAAATAATAAAAAAACAATTTTTTTTAAAACAAAGAAAAAAAAATTATTAACAAAATAACAAAAAAAAAATAATAAAAAAGGGTTATAAAAAAATTAAAGAAAGCCAAAAAAAATAATAATAATAAAAAAAAAAATGTATTTATACCAAAAAAAAAGACATAAATCAAAATTAAATAAACAAAAACAAAATAAACAAAAGAATTAAATCCTAAAGTTTGGGAGGAAGATGAAACAAAAAAAAAAATCTCTTAAAATCTAGGAGGAAAAAAAATACTGAACATCAAGAATTTTCAAAAAAAAAAGGAAAACATAAATTCTATGGGAAAGTCTGTGCAAGGAACTCCCAATTTTTGTGAAGTGTAAACTAAACTAAACTATCTGATTTTTTCTTTCTCTCGACTTGTTCTCGGATTTACCATGACTTCGACCAGATCGCCATACACTTACCATTAGCGTAGGTTAGCTTACCACGGAACGGCGCTGCCATCATGTGCGCACTTGCTAACACGGAGAATCGCAGAAATCGGTAGGCATTCCCTTTACGTAGGCACCGATTAAACTTTAATACGTACTTGAAAATTATTCAAAATAACTGTTGCCACCATTAAATTTCAAGTAATGAATGCATCAAACAAATTTCTTTCTGATTTCGCGTGATAAACTCATTGTTCAGTTCGCTGGGTCAAGAGCGCGAGCGTCCCTGGTTATTGAAGTCGTTCTAATTAAGCACGAGCAGAACACAAGATTCAAAAATTAAATTCGAATAGGAAGTTAAAACCATGAACTTAATTTGAAAAATATGCAAAGCTATTAAAAATGTACAAATAATTAATAAATGTTTTAAATATGATGTTAAGTAATAAACAATTTTAAAACAATAATTTTTAGTACCTTTACATTTTTTATGCACCTCAGACCATAGTTAATGTTCTTTTCCTCTCAAGTTACATTCGCCTGGTAAATTGTATCCGAGGAACTCTGATGAGTATGAAGTGATTTGAAAAGTTCAATTATCTGAGCGAGGGAATTCCGATTTTTGGTTTAGAAACTTCAGACATGGAGAGGATAATGAGTACCTCGAACTATGTCCATTTCTTTTCTCCCTCAAAAGAGAGGGAGAAATTTTAATCAGAGGGGGAGGTTGGGTTGTTTTACCTCTGAGCGGCACTTTTTTTGCACACAATGGACTAAATGTTCAGGTCTCAAGGACCCCAAAGATTCAGAGAAGGTTGGGGGAGGGGATACACTGTAACAGATGTTTGGGAGATAGATGGTAATCCCCCATGAAGTGTGTCATCCAGTGTGTTCTTTAACGTGCACACGGTATGGCTCTCCAGCACACGAACTCACGGCTTAACGTCCCATCCGAATCCCATCGGTTGAGCCCATCGGTTGAAACCCATGTGTTGCATAAGAATATGATTGATTATATATTAATTACAGCAAATGGGCTAGTTCTGTTAGGAATACCAGGGCATTTGGGTAGCTGAAATTGGATCTGACCATTACCTTGTTAAAAGTGTCTTGCAACTTAAACTTAAAAAGTGTTGTGCTAGGGTTAAAAAATTTACTTTTAATAATGAAACTCTGAAAGACACAGTTATAGCCAAAGCTTACCATGATAGGTTACTTAGTCATTATGACAGTCATGGTTTGCTTACTACTGAAGTTGAGGAAGAATGGGACCATTTTAAACAGGCTTTTTTGGACACTAACAGTACTCTTTTAGGAAAAAAGGAGCAGAAGAGACAGAATTATCTAAGTGATAAGGCACTTGAGCTTATTTCGGAAAGAAAGAACTGCAGGAATGTCCTTAATCAATACCCTACTAGTCGTAATAGAAAGCATTACAGAGAGCTTAATAAACGTGTAAAGGATCAGTTAGCTGCTGATAAGAATATTTGGCTTGATGGCTTGGATGACAAAGTCGAGGAAGCAGTTAGGCAGCACAACAGCAAAGAGCTGTACCATATAGTTAATGTTTTGTGTGGTAGAAAATGGACAGGTATACAGGGATTGAAGGATGAACAAGGTAAGGTTATAAAAGGTGAGGATTCTGTCATGGCTAGGTGGGCTGAGCATTTCAGTTCTAAACAATGTGATTAGTTCTACTCCCATTGTTTGCAATCATGATAGATGCATTGGTGGCTTTAATGTTGGCCCTATAACACAATCTGAAGTTATTTTGGCTGTTTCTAAACTTAAACTTCATAAATCCCCAGGGGTAGATGAAATTACTACGGAAATGCTTAGAGCTGGGAATGTTTCGGTTACCACTTGGATGACTGAAATTTTGAATATCTTATATGATAAAGGCATGGTTCCTAAGGATTTTATCAGAGCTATTATTATCTCTATTTTAAAAAAAAAGGTGATCGCAGTTCTTGTGATAACTATAGGGGTAAGCCTACTCTCTGTTCCAGGGAAAGTTCTTTGCATGATTGTGCTTAATAGAATTAAGAATCTGGTTGACAGGCAATTGCGTGATCAGCAATGTGGGTTCAGAAGTGGTAGGGGATGTGTTGATCAGATATTTTCACTTAGTCAGATTCTTGAGAAATGTTTAGAGTTTCAGAAACCTTTTTTTGCTAGTTTTGTTGATTTCAAAAAGGCTTTCGATCGTCATAATTTGTGGTTGATTGTGATATCATATGGTGTACCTGACAAGTTAGTTAACATAATGAAAGCTCTCTATAATAACACTGAGTCGTGTGTGTGAGTTGGTAAAGCTTGTAGCAATTGGTTTAGCATTACTTCTGGTGTTCGACAAGGGTGTATTTTGTCTCCTTTTCTCTTTAGATTGGTTATTGATTATGTTATGCGAAATTCATTTCAAGGGAAAGATTTTGGCCTTGAATGGACTGGAGATACGAAAATTTCTGATTTAGATTATGCTGATGATTTAGGCCTTTTGGCAAATGATGTTGATGAGATGAACTCTTTCATTCGAGCTGTTGATGAGACTGGTAGTAGAGTAGGTTTGGTTTTAAACAGAGAGAAAACTAAAGTGATGAAAATTGGTCAGGCAGGCTGTGATTCAGTTAATCTGAATGGTTGCAGTCTTGAGCAGGTGTCACAGTTTAATTACCTTGGGAGCTATGTAGCAGATAATGATGATGTGCGGCATGAGATTAACGGACGAATAGGGATTGCTGCTGGGACTTTTAAGAATCTATGGAGAGTGTGGAGAAATAGGCGTATACACCTAAAGACTAAAATTAGACTGTATAATAGTTTGGTTCTTTCTAGGGTTAGTAATTGTAGTGAAACTTGGACACTTTGTAAACAAGATAACAGGAAACTAGATACTTTTGATTCCAGATGCTTACGCAGTATCTTGGGCATTAGGTGGTTCAACTTTGTAACTAATGATGAAGTTAGGCAAAGGAGTTTGCAACCTCCTTTTTAAGCAGCATATTGTGCAGAGAGAGACTCTGTTGGTTTGGCCATGTTGCCAGTATGAATAATTATAGATTGGCGAATAGGGTTATGAACAGTGTGCCTAAAGGCCTCAGAAAGAAGAGGATACCTAGGATGCGGTGGGCAGACAATGTCAAACAGGACCTTGTTAGAATTGGTGTTCAGTGGCCAGATGCAGTAGATGTAGCTCAGGATAGACTTGCTTGGAGAACTAAATTGCACGGTCAGGTTGGACCTCCGTAGCCCATGGCTGCTTGATGATGATGATGATGATGATGATGATGATGATGATGATGATGATGATGATGATGATGATGATGATGATGATGATGATGACATATTACTTGCTTTACAGATGATCTTTGTAGAAGGGGAATAATGTTTGAAATTTAAAACTGGATATTTACCACACTATACTTTTTTTGTAAACATACTCCGTCCCGATTTTAGGTTGATATGATCTTCCATCTCGAACAGAAATAAAATTATTCTTATATTTGCAAAAATGCAAGAATATTGTAGTTTGTCAAAATCCACCTTGTGTGGATCATTAGGTTGTAATTAATTTGTTAAAATAAGCTGAACTTTTTTTTTGTTATTTCGTATAATGTTAACTATAACGACCTAGATAAGCGAATGCTTTTGGGTTGTTTATATTGAACTAAATGTATTAGTTCTAATGTGTAAGTGAATGCGAATAAGTAATGTGTAATAAGTAAGTGAAAATAAAGTATATGGATTGATTTTTTTTTGTTGAAGATCATTAAGAAAGATAGGAAAACTTTTTAAAAAGAGTGATAATATTGGAATTATTTCTAGTCGTACATAAGAGTTAAACAGGAGGTCGACTTATCGCGACATATCGCTAGTCTGAGGAAAACATTACGTCACATACGACTGTCACGATGTTATGTTAGCGAAGTTCACGGCCAAATTCAGGATTTAACAATAAATTCTGGCAAGGAGAGGGATTTCTACTAGGGAAAACGAAGCTGATTGTTTTTAGCCTGTTATTATTCTTTCAAGATATAGAAAAAAAATTCCGCACTGTTTCTTTAATTAATTGTATATCAAGTTTCACAATAAATTTTGAATTGTTTTGCAGGGTATTTTAGCTAGCATATTTAGCTAACTTTTTTGCTAGCATATTTTATTGCTCTAACCGTGGGGCCACCCGCTTCGCAGGGGTTGCTGGGACTGTCAGTATGCCTCTGATTGTAAACAATTCACCGCCAATCAGCACTATGGAAAAGATCCTGTAACTAAGTAATCCCATCAAAGATAACAAGCCTGAAACACATGAATCATGGTAAATAATGAACCGCTGATCTACAACATAAAAAAGCTTCCGGAACTTTAAAAATACGAATTATCCTAAACAATTGGCCGCCGTTCATGGTATAAAAAGCACCCGGAATTTTTGTAAACAATTGGCCGCCGATCCGCAGTATAGAAAAGTCCCTGGAACTAAATAATCCCATTCGAATAAACAAACCTAAAAATCATGAATTATCGTAAACAATTCACCTCCATCCGCATTAATTAAACACACAACCCTAGAACAAGATAATCTCAACGAAGTACCCATTTCAAACAGGCCATATCGCTAAAGAAGAAATCGTCCCATTTCCGATTTCACACAATAATAGAGATATGTACTAACTAAATACCATAAATCGTCTGCAACTTTGAGTACTTACCTGAGGCAATATTTATACATTTATGCTACATATACGGGAATTAAATCCAAATTGCATTAAAAAAATACAATTTTATGAATAGCACGCCCCTTCCGGTTAAATAAACTCATAAAGGTTATTCGCCTTTCATGATATTTTGACTACGATTAAGCCATTGAAGGGTAGCAAATCACCAAGTAATGACAACATTACAATAACCATTATAAAAAAATGCTAGAAATTAATCTAATTCTCTGCTTTTTGATAAATTTTTCGTTTAACGAAAGAGTTTTCCCTGACGTTTTTGAAACAGCATTGGTTTCACCTACTTTCAAAACTGGTAATAAAAATATAGTAGAGAATTAACGACCAATTTCACTTTTATCTGTTTTTTCAAAAATACTGGAAACAATTAGAAAACAAAAATTAGTCAGTTTCCGGGAAAAATACCGATTCTTCTCCAACAATCCGTTTGATTTTAGGAAAGGAATGAATACGGAGAATGCTATTCTAGAATTGATTACATTTGATTATTATCCTACATGAAAATATTAATCGAAATAAATCGGTAGTTACATTTTTAGATATAAAAAATGCTCTTGAATCAGTTACTCATTCATTATTATTGACTAAATAAAATTCTGATAGAGTTAGAGGCAAAACCTGGTCATGGATTAAAACGTTATTTAACAAACAGAAAACAGAATGTAAAAATTGATAAATATATTCAATGGCGTAGCTATGGGGGATGAAGGGGTGGGAGGCTCCCCCCCAAAGTAAATCGGAGTTGTCAAAATTCGAATCCATTTGGTAAAGTATGGGCGAGTTGTGAAAACTAGGATTGGTTTTGTGAAATTAAGGAAAGACAGCGAAATCGAGAGAACTCGGCAAAAGCATAAGGAATAAACAAAATTCGAAGTGATTTGGTAGAAAGCAGATGAGATGTAAAAATAATGTTTTTATCTTTGTAAAATCATGGTGAGGTTGCGGAATCGACTCCCCCTCCCATTGAACGAAAACATTGGTACCTCCCTATCAGAGATATAACTAAATTCATGGAAAGTAGTGATTTTCTCAGTTGACAAAATTTGGTGTACAAGTAGGAAAGTTTTTGTTTTGGGCCATTGTTTATTCCTAATATATTCAAATGATTTTTGTAATATGAAATTGAAAGGCAGATTTATTGCATTTATTTAATCAGTGCATGAGTTAGAGATTCTAAATAGTATAAAGATTGAAATGATTTGTATTCAGAACTAGTTTAGGGTAAATAGGTTATTCTTAAATATTAAAATGTATATATTAGGTTAAGAGCAAATCAGAAAGATTTTTTAAACATAAAATTGTCTTTCATTCTCAAAATTGTATGCAGAATAATGTTCATGTGAAATAATTAAGGAAGTAAATAACTATTTAGGAGTTTACACAGATAGGAAAATGTCTTCAAAGATTCAGATAAATAATGTTCTAAAGAATATTAATTCTATTATACTTTATATATATATTATATTCGAAATTTTGTACATGCTTCTCTTTTGAAAATTTTATATTTTCCTTGGATCAAATCGTATCTACTTAATGGTTATCATGGGGATTGGGGGGACTTGTTGGTTTAAAATTCAACCAATTCATTATGCACAGAATCATATTATTAAGCGTATAATGAAAATTAAGAAATGGGAGAGTTTAGCTGACATTTATTCTAAACTAAATATATTACAGGTTAGAAAACTTAATGTTTTCCAACTATTGAAATATTTAAAAAAACATTAGAACATAAATCTCATTAGGACATTTAAGAAAGATACTCGCTTTTTTACAGGTCTTAATTTAATTAATATTCTTGCATGTAAAACGATAGTACAGAAACAATGCATATATTTAGCAGGTAGATTGTATAATGCTCTACCAGAAAAACAAAACTGATGAAGAATGAAAGGGAATTTATTAAAAATAAAAAATGGCTTTTAAACAGAGTAAATAATAATATATTATTCTAAATATATTTCATTAGTTTCCTCTGATTAACTTGCAAGATCTATTCAATTAGTATAAAATATATCAAATTTTAATAGTTTTAGAATATAAATACTTTTTCACAAATAATTTTCTGTTTGTGTTTAAATCCTTATATGTTGATAATATTTTTTCACGTTGCCAAAATAAAGTTGTTATTATTTAACTAATTATTTCCAAAATACGAGTTTTACTCTATTGGAATTATTAATTGTTTTCTCAATTTTAAGCTACTGAGTTTGCCCTTTTTAAAAGTTTGTTATTAATAATGCATTCATATATAAATTGAATAATATCACAATGTCATGTCAATTATACATTGTATATTTAATAAATAATAAATCTATCTATATATCTATCCTGAAAAAAAAATCGAGAACCAGAGGCCACACGAAACATACAAACAAACAAAGTAGGGGGATAATGGGGGTTCTGGGCTAGAGTCTGATCAATGTTAATCCTATGCGATCCGCCTCCCATGTGTTTCAAAGCGGAGACGGATCATTGTCACACCTATAAGTCAGAACTCTCACTGTTTTAAGACTGAAGTCGGACAATGCTGAATAAAATCCCCCCACCAGTGATGTATTAATCTGAAATTATATTATTCAGTTAAATTAGAGATAATAATTGATATATGACAGATGGTATTGGATGAAGTAAACAAACTAACTAAACTAACTACCCACTCAAGCAGCTGCTTGCCACAGAGGTCTGACAGGAGCCTGTCAGTTTATATGCTAGAGTAGAAGGTACCGACTCATAATTTCCAGAGACGGACATCTTGGTTTCTGACATCATCACACTCGCCACAAAGTTTCGAAATATTCGAAGTCCCTTGTCCGCCATGTTGGTTTCCGACGTCATCACCCCTCCGAATTAATTCTAAGTCCCGCCATCTTGATTTCCGGCGCCCATCCGAAATAATTCTAACTGTGACGCCATCTTGATTTCCGACATCATCACTCCTCCGGAATAATTCTAAGTCCAGAGACATCGGATGACGTTACCTATCAGAAGTTTTACCTTTTAAATTATTTTAAGCCAATAGCATTTTTTCTTTCCATTTTCTACAGAACAATCATTTTATTTTTATTGCAGTTTTTGCGGGATAGTCCTTCTTCAGTATAAATACAACATCCATCAGTCAGAATCCTCATTCTGTTGTCAGACATTGACAGTGACAGTTCTCTGCTGCTGCGTCTGTGTGATTTTTCAACTGCTAGAAGCCAATAGTGATAGTTCTCATCGTCCTCGTGTAGTATAAATCAGCTATTTCACAAGTCACTGTTTTGTAATGTATCCATGCGACATATGTCAGAAGACTTTCACGCTCCAGACAAATCTCGTTTGCCATAAGAGATATCACGATGGAATCTCTACAAGTGTTCTCAATGTGAATCTACATTCTCAAGGAAAGATGACATCCGACGTCATGAGTAATCCCACACCTCCAGAAAAACCTACGAATCTGAAGAGTTTGGAAGAAAAAGCAATCTTAGAGTTTGGAAGAAAAGGCAATCTTTTACGGCATCAAAGAAAACCACACAATAATAAGCGAAAACGTTCTGAAGATGAAAAGATTCCCTAGAAGAAACAAACACCAGATCCTGAAGATCCCTGCCAGTTTACAGAAGAAATGAAAAGGACCCTGTCAACACATAAGCTTATGGCAACTGAAGAAATATCTGTTGATCTCACCTTATTCCTCGAGTCCTCACGGAAGTCATTTCTAACTTATCTGAAAGAAGAATTGGCCTCGGAAGGCAGCATTAAATGGTACTTTCCTGTGTAAGTGCGCTTCAGGCGAAAAGTTTCCCCTTCTACCTTCGAATACTGCACCCCGTTTTTCCGAAGTAACTGTTTCACAAGTCTTCCTACATCGTCCCTAAACACAGAACTGGATTCAGTGTGCAAGAAGATCAAGACTTATTTCAAGAATTTGAAGGAGCACATAGTGGATGGATACTGGATGCTGTACTCCATGGCGAAATGAACATTCGAAAATATATCCTTCTTGCAGGGTCTAGTTATGATCCTACTCCAAGAGAATTACTATTAAAACGTGCTTTGTTAATGTATGTAATTCTGACCAAAAATGTTTTATCTCGTCTGTTTTAGTCTCTTTGTATCCTGCTATAGACTATCCACAGCGCCCTAACAACTACATTCATTTAGAAGAAAAATTAAACACATCTGGTATGATTTTCCCTATAACAATAAATCAAATATCAAAAATTCGAAAAAATTAATAACATCTCTGTCAATGCTTTTGGATACGAGAAAGAGGTGTTCCCACTCTACATCATACCATTCAGATTTAAAGAGCACGCAAATCTCATACTGTTATCAGATGATGAAAAGCAGCATTATTGCTCCATTAAGAATATGAGTAGACTCCTCAGTCCTCTCACTAAACATAAATGCCGGACTTTCTACTGTGATTACGACCTTCACCGTTTTACAAATTAATCACTCTTGAAGGATCATGGCGTAGCTATGATCCTTCAATTCCTATTGTGAAGAACATGGACTCCAGAGAGTCGAGTTTCCAACTGAAGAGGAGAAATGGCTGAAATTCACAAATTTCAAATTCTAACAACCCATTCCATATGTGATTTACGCCGACTTTCAATCATTCTTAGTGAAAGTGGACACTTATATGCCCAACACTTTAAAATCTCACACCACTATCACAGCAAATCATGAACCTTATGGATTTGCATATCTTGTTATTGGACCTGACGGCTGCAACTATAGACCTCCAGTAGTTTATAAACGTCTTAATGTGGTTAAAGAAGAAAACGATATCAAAATTTACTCTTGGAGATCAAACCAATGTGCCTTTCAAATCACGAAGAGAAATCATTTCGAACGCTACAAACTGCCATATTTGCAAAGATGTTCTGGAAATAGATCGAGTGAGGGATCACGCCCATTTAACTGGCAAATTCCGAGGACCCATCCATAATGCCTGTAATCTCATTTTTAAGTTCACAAATAAGATTCCAGTTATATTTCATAAACTTAAGGGATATTACAGACATCTTATTATGCAAGGAATTGGTATGATCAAAAATAAGATTAATTGTATTCCCAATAATATGGAAAAATACATAGCATTCTCCCTTGGAACTTTGAATTTCATAGATTCCTATCAATTTTTAAGTGCATCTCTTGAGAAGCTAGTTAATAATTTATCAGCAGAAGAATTCCATATTTTAAAGGAACATGTTGAAACTGAACGGCTACACTTGTTTTTGAGAAAAGGAGTTTACCCCTACGATTACATTGACAGCAGCGAAAAGTTTGAAGAAATGTTATTACCTCCACGTGAAGCTTTTTACAATGAACTTACAGAAGAAGCGCTAGAGGAAGAAGACTATATTCATGCAATGAAAGTGTGGAACACGTTCGACATAAAAAACTTAGGCTGGTATCATGACTTGTACCTGAAGACCGACATGCTCCTCTTAGCTGATGTGTTTGAGAATTTCAGAAAACTATGAGTCAGATACTACGAAATTGATCTCTCTCATGTTTACACAGTTCCTGGACTAGCCTTGGCAAGCATTTCTGAAGATGACAAATGTTAATCTAGAGTTGATAACTGATCCTACAATGTACCTCTTCCTGGAAAAAGTCATACGAGGAGGAATTTCAACGATATGCAATCGATTTAGCACGGCAAACAACAAGTATTTAGATACTTATAATCCTCAAAAATAAAAAAAATACCCCCTCAAGCAGCTGCTTGCCACAGAGGTCTGACAGGAGCCTGTCAGTTTATATGCCAAAGTAGAAGGTCTGTGAGGATGGCAGGATCTCAGCAGAAAAACAACACACACAACCATGCCTTACCCGGGGCTCGAACCCAGGTCCCGTAGATCAGTAGCCAAGCTACCCTCTAAATACATTATGTACTATGATGCCAACAATCTCTACAGATCGGCAATGTCACAATGTCTTCCTCAAAGCGATTTTCGATGGCTTGATAGAGACAGAAGATCAGATATTATTGCAGTTGCTGATGATAAAGGGTATATATTGGAAGTCGATTTAGATTACCCAGTTTCTCTCCATGACAAGCATTATGATTATTCACTCTCCCCTGAAAAACTTCAGACTACCAACAGCATGCTATCACCATATTGCCAAGAGCTTGCTCATAACCTTGGAATAAATACCAACCAATCAGTCGTAAAACTAGTCCCAAATCTTTATTCTAAGGAAAATTGTCCTTCATTACCGTAATATGAAACAATATTTAGTCTTCGGTATGCAGCTGAAGAAAACACATCGCATTTTAGAATTCAAACAATCTTGGAAGCTAAAACCACATATAGAATTTAATACAGGCCAGCGGAACAAAGCTAGAAATGATTTTGAGATGGACTTCTTCAAACTGATAAATAATGCTGTGTTTGGAAAACTATGGAAAATATGAGAAATCGGGTGAATATTGAATTAACTCAGAACCCAAAGAGAGTTCGCAAACTCATAGCATCACCTGCTTTTCACGCTTTTCGTGTTTTTGACAACGAACTCGCATGTGTACAATCAAAGCAATCTAAATTAAAACTCAACAGAAAACGAATATTTTGTTTAATATGTACACTGTGATTTTTTATTATGTTTGAGCTATGTGTTAGTATGTATAAAAAAGATTATTTTATTTCAATGTATATATAATTCTTATGTTACCCCTGTATATGTAAAAATATCGCATGTAATTACGATATGTAGACTGCTGTATGTAAAACCATTTCCTCTGTTCACCTGCATTTTTGCAAGCAAGCTGTAAAATATAATCTGTAACCAATGTAAAAAAGCATCATTGTGAAATGTATAAATAAAACTGCAAACCAATGGAAATCATTACTTGTGTAAAATATTATGTGAAACCTATGCATTGTCATTATTTTTCGGAACTTTGTGGCGAGTGTGATGATGTCAGAAACCAAAATGGCCGTCTCTGGAAATTACGAGTTGGTTGTTTGCTTCATCCATACCATCTGTCATATATCAATTATTATGTCCAATTTCACTGAATGGTATATTTCCGATTAATACATCTCTGTATTTTATTCATCATTGTCCGACTTCAGTCTTAAAACGGTGAGAGTTCTGACTTACAGGTGTGACATTGATCTGCCTCCACTTCGAAACACATTGGAGGTGGATCTCATAGGATTAACATTGATCCGCCTCTAGCCCAGAACCCCCATTATCCCCGTACTAGACAATCCAATGAATCGTTCGATACGGTGAAAAGCTATTATATTACACCGGATTCTCTTAAGTTACTCTACACACCTTAAAAACGTTCAGTTACCACTCGTGGCCCCATCTGGTGAGCTGAGTGCCGTAAACTGCAGGTTTGCCATAAAAAACTCTGTGTATTGAATATTTGTTACTAGTTATTCATCATCATCATCATCATCATCATCATCATCATCATCATCATCATCATCATCATCATCATCATCAAGCAGCCAAGGGCTACGGAGGACCAGACCGTGCAATTTAGTTCTACAAGCAAGTCTGTTCAGAGTTCCATCTGCTCCATCTAGCCAGTGCACACCAATTCTAACAAGGTCCTGTTTGACATTGTCTGCCCACCGCATCCTAGGTCTCCCCTTCTTTCTGAGGCCTTTAGGCACACTGTTCATAACCCTGTTCGCCAATCTATAATTATTCATACGGGCAACATGGCCAAACCAACGGAGTCTCTCTCTGCACAATATGCTGCTTAAAGGAGGTTGCAAACTCCTTTGCCTAACCTCATCATTAGTTACAAAGTTGAAGCACCTAATGCCCAAGATACTGCGTAAGCATCTGGAATCAAAAGCATCTAGTTTCCTATTATCTTGTTTACAAAGTGTCCAAGTTAAACTAACCCTAGAAAGAACCAAACTATTTTACAGTCTAATTTTAGTCTTTAGGTGTATACGACTATTTCTCCACACTCTACATAGATTCTTAAAAGTCCCGGCAGCAATCCATATCCGTCTATTAATTTCACGCCGCACATCACCAGTATCTGTTTCATAGCTCCCAAGATAATTAAACAGTGACACCTGCTCAAAATTGCAAACCATTCAGATTAACTGAATCACAGCCTGCCTGACCAATTTTCATCACTTTAGTTTTCTCTCTGTTTATAACCAAACCTACTCTAACACCAGTCTCATCAACAGCTCGAATGAAAGAGTTCATCTCATCAACATCATCTGCCAAAAGGGCTAAATCATCAGCATAATCTAAATCAGAAATTTTCGTATCTCCAGCCCATTTAAGGCCAAAATCTTTCCCTTGAAGTGAATTTCGCATAACATAATCAATAACCAAACTAAAGAGAAAAGGAGACAAAATGCACCCTTGTCGAACACCAGAAGTAATGCTAAACCAATTGCTACAAAACTTACCAGTTCTATCACACGACTCCGTGTTATTATAGAGAGCTTTTATTATGTTAACTAACTTGTCAGGTATACCATATGATCTCACAATCAACCACAAATTATGACGATCAACAGAGTCGAAAGCCTTTTGAAATAAACAAAGCTAACAACCAAAGGTTTCTGAAACTCTAAACATTTCTCAATTATCTGCCTAAGTGAAAATATCTGATCTACACATCCCCTACCACTTCTGAATTCACATTGCTCATCACGCAATTGACTGTCAACCAGATTCTTAATTCTATTAAGCACATTAATGCAAAGAACTTTCCCTGGAACAGAGAGTAGGCTGATACCCTTATAGTTATCATAACAACTGCGATCAACTTTTTTGAAAATAGGGATAATAATAGCTGTTATAAAATCCTTAGGAACCATGCCTTTATCGTAAAAGATATTCAAAATTTCAGTCGTCCAACTGGTAACCGAAACATTCCCAGCTCTAAGCATTTCCGTAGTAATTTCATCTACCCCTGGGGATTTATGAAGTTTAAGTTTAGAAATATCCAAAATAACTTCATATTGTGTCATAGGGCCAACATTAAAGTCAGTAATAGATCTATCATTATTACAAACAATGGGAGTAGAACTAACCACATTGTTTAGAACATCACTGAAATGCTGAGCCCACCTAGCCATGACAGAATCCTCACCTTCTATAACCTTACCTTGTTTATCCTTCAATCCCTGTATGCCTGTCTGTTTTCTACCACACAAAACATTAACTATCTGGTACAGCTCTCTGCTGTTGTGGCCTAACTGCTTCCTCGGCTTTGTCAGCCAAACCATCAATCCAAAGATTCTTATCAGCAGCTAACTGATCTTTTACACGTTTATTAAGTTCTCTGTAATGCTTTCTATTAGGACTAGTAGTGTATTGATTAAGGACATTCCTACAATTCTTTCTTTCCGAAATAAGCTCAAGTGCCTTATCACTCAAATAATTCTGTCTCCTCTGCTCCTTTTTTCCTAAAAGAGTACTGTTAGTGTCCTAAAAAGCCTATTTAGAATGAACCCATTCTTTCTCAACTTCAGTAGTAAGCATACCATGATTGTCATAATGATTAAGTAACCTATCATGGTAAGCTTTGGCTATAATTGGGTCTTTAAGAACTTCAGTATTAAAAGTAAATTTTTTAACCCTCGCACAACACTTTTTATGTTTAAGTTGCAAGACACTTTTAACAAGATAATGGTCATATCCAATTTCAGCTCCCCTATATGACCTGGTATAGCCCATTTGCTGTTAATTAATATATAATCAATCATATTCTTATGCAGGCTATCAGGTGAAACCCATGTGCACTTATGTATGTAGCGGTGTTTGTAATAAGTGTTAGTTATTCTGAAACCATTGAGTTTACCTACCTTGGAGGAGACGTTGCCCATTGCCATTTCAGCTACCAATACCAAAAGGGCCTATTGCTCCTCCCCACAGGTCAGAGCCAGTAGCAACTTTGGCATTGAAGTCACCAAGAACAAGGGTAATATCTCCTTTCTTGACAGAATTCAAAATATCCTGAAGATGTCCGTAAAACCTATACTTTTCATCCTAATCGGCATTCTCAGTGGGGGCATAACAGCAGATAACATTCGAGTCTTTAAAGCTTGTCTGAAATTTTGCGGTAATTATCCTTTCATTAATGCACTCGTATCCTAGAAGAGCATCACTAGCGTGTCTGCTGAGAAGCAGACCCACGCCTTGGTGATGTTTGTTATCCTTCCTCCCTGAAAAGAGAAATTTAAGATTATTTTTTAAGAATCTGACCTTTATCTGTCCATCTGGTCTCTTGCAAGCCGAGAATATCTAAATTATAATGGTGGAATTCTTCTGTGAGGACATCAAGAGAAAAAGCTCTGTGCAGAGTCCTCCCATTCCACCTACCTATTTACAGAAAATGATTAGTGGGATGTTTATAGAAACTATGTTTATTGAGAGAGGGAATGCCGACAATATCAAACAGCACCCTAATCGCAGACATGGGGCAAAGACCCGTTCCCCCACCACTAAAGGCTGAAGCCATCTATACTGGAAGACTTCCTCCAATGTAGAATTTGACGATGCCAATAGAAGCAAAGAGTTCAGGTGCCTGCGATGACCTCTGCTCAGGATTATCCACCAGCTGATAAACATATCCTGTGACTGTCAACTTTGGGCTGTCAACCCACAAACAAACAGAAAACACAGCGGAAGTTTTTCCCTCACAGAAGCCCATCAGTGCAGCAAATTCAGGATCCATAATCAAGCTCAGAGCCATATTATCTGTCCAGTCCAGTGGGTTTATATGGTCAGCACGAGGAGCCTGTGTGATTGACCACTCCTCAGCAGGGTACAAAAATGAAAAAAAAAAGTAGCCATAGTTGTCCAGATCAGTAGGCCACACTAATCTGGCAGTCCTCCCCTTCCGTACACTTCCACAAGAGAGTATCTCTTTTGAAAGGTACTAACGGTCTGCACCACGAGAAGGCGGGGTCGGACATTAGGTGCTAGGCCTGGCCGGTTCTATGCATCATCACAGAGGATTGGTGCATAGCTATCCTTCCAGTGACTACCTAGCTACCATTTACAGACCGATTTACAGCCAGATATATTAGCGATTAAAATAAATTTACTAAAAAAAGGACTCGACACCTTCGGTTACGAATGAAAATAAATTAGCCTTCCCATTCAAACAATCTAAGTTTAGCAATGATCATTTTATTGTAACCAATAACTGATTATGAATTAAATTTCCTATCTTATAAAGCAAAAAGCCTAAATTAGTTTGGTTATATTTTTGGCTTGTGTACTTTTTGATATTAACGAAAATTAACTAAATTGCCATTAATTAATATTCAATAACTCCTGATTAATAATAGATCAATCAATATACAATCCATAGCAAAACAATCAATAGCGGTTGATCCCAATAAAATAGACCATCAACCGCAAAACTCGGTATGCAAATATCTACTGGCCATCAGACATGCAAATGATTAGAAATTTGACACCAATAACGTACAGAACGGTTCAAGCGCACAGGGGAAATGAGCATCCTGGGGCGTACATAAGGAGCATTGCACACGTGCATTGACCATTCCGTTTGCTGTTGCAGTTGCGTTGACATCAGTAGCCTATGAGGATGTCATGATGATGCACCCAACAATTGTACCAGCAAATCAGCGAATTTGAAAGGGTACACATCGTGGGTCTGAAAGAATCCAGTTGGTCATGCAACGTATGGCCGGTATTTGGTCAGAGTGATGTCGCAGTAGGACGATGTTGGCAGCAGTGGGTTTAAGTGGGCTCATATACCTGGCAGCAGTGGGTTTAAGTGGGCTCATATACCTGGCAGCCTAGGCAAACAATTGAACGGGAGAATCGCGAAATAGGGAGAGCAGCCAGAACTGATGGCATCACTATCTAACATTTGAAGACACTTAGTGTCCTCCACGGTACCATTGGAAGATGATTGGCAGCAAACAGATTACATTCTTGCTATCCTTTACAACAGCTACCACTAACCACCAAACATCGACAACACCGTCTGGAGTGGTGTTGTACCCGGGAAGCGTGGGCTGCACTGACTGGTGACATACAGTGTTCAGTGACAAATCCTGCTTTTCACTGGGAGTGGATGACCAATGGAGGAGGTCAGGCCATGCCCTCATCCAGCCTACATTGTGGAGTGGCACACGGCCATCACACCTTGTATTACATCTGGGGAGCCATTTCCTATGGCAACCGGTCCCCCCATTAGTGCTATGTGGTACCTTAACAGAACAGCAGTACATTAATGACTTCCTGTGACTAGCGTGTTCCCTTTGCTGGCAGATTTTCTGGGAGCCATTTACAAGCACGATAATGCCAGGCATCCCCAGGAGAAATATTCTCCTGGGGATGTCTCCATGGTTTTGAAACCCTCGCATGGCCAGCCAGATCTCCACACCTCTCGCCAATCGAGCATGTATTGCGGCAGGCATGAATTGTGGCCATCTCGAAATGTCGAAGAACTAGCCCAGCAATTAGAGCACACATGACAGAATCTGCTACTGGACAACATCCGACTATTCTTTGACTCAATGCCATGCCGGATATCGGCATGTATCAACAGAGCCCTGTTGCTGTAAAATTTTAATCACTTCCCTATCTTTACACCCTCACTACCCCTACAACATTTCAGCACAATCGGACACTTGTCTTAGGGTGTTTCGTTTTTTTTGTCACAGAGTGTATTTCCAAAGTTAGCATTACATTACACTGGGAATAACAACAAATGCTATTGCGATCTTTTTTGAAAACACTTGGATCGCCGGCAGTGGCAGCTTGTCATGCGGCATGGTAAGCAATGTCTTACCACACCTAAGTCACTGCATCAGTATGATTTTGATATTAACGAAAGCTAACCTATTTGCTAATAATTAATAACTAAGAATCAATACGTAAATATCATTCACTGATTAATAATCGACTAATAGCCTCTGAGTGGCATTTTCATGCAGCTCGGACATAAAACAATTCAAATACATACCTCTTGTATCAGCTGCAGCTACAAAGTTATGGTGAAACAAAACTGACGTCGGCCAACAAATAACAAGAGAAATGCAAATAGGAAAATAAGTAGTGTAAGAGTAGGGAACCTAAAGTTCATAACTGATTTATTATTAAAAGTGTTTTTTTTTATTTTTTTTTAAGTTTCAATTATTAAAAGTGCCCTCAATTCTAGTAAAATATAAGTTTTAATCTCTTATCAACCCAATAGCCCAACCAAGTCCAACCCAGACTTAATAACAGACATGCTTGAAACCCATTCAAGTTGCGACATCAATCATGGCCCACAGATCAGGTAAATTCTGTAATCTGCATTATTTCCTTCACTCTGAAGTTTCTGATCCTAAGTAATCCAATTGGTGGAAGGGTTGGATATAGTTCCAATAAGCATCCATTTAGAAATAATCTCACCTATAATTTTGTAAAAGAATTTAGCTGTGGACTTTGCCATGTGTTCTGTCCGGAAATAGTTGGCTGGAGTCATAGATTTCCTCGGACTGATATGTAGGCGACTCCTACAAGCGAGCACAGATTAGGGAGTGAGGACACAGCTACATCTTTAGTACAATATATCGGACACAATTCTTCCTTTTCATTAACATTCTCCTTTATGGAAAAAAACAAATATACTGTACAATTTGGAGATAGATTTTAATAAGTGTAAAACAGAAAAAAACCTAAAAATCTGATTTTACACCAAAATTGAATAAAACCGGAGTAGTTCGCAGCTCTAGTGACATCAATGCTGACATCTCAGCACAATAGAGTGTGTGCATTGTGTGATGTTTCAATACTATTTAGGATTGATAAACAGACAGCAGGTACTCCTCTAACAACACAATGCAAGTTCGAGTCCCAGTTGGGCCAATTTTGAGATATCTCCACAAACCTCCCTGCCCTCAGTAGGGAACACCGATGGGCTTGGAAAGACCACCGTTCGTCGGATGGGACATTAAGACTCCTCCAACAAGACAACGCAAAACCGTACTTCGGAGAATAGAAAAACCTTGAGAACTCGGTTACAGCTTCTTCCTCACTCAGCATATGGTCTGAACTTAGCTCTTTCTCATTATCCTCATTCCCTCCATGGCTCATTTTCTTCGAGGTAGGTGGTTTCAAACATTTCAGAAAATCGAAAACAGATGTTGAGAGTTTTTCACATTCAAGGACCAATCATGGTATCAAAGAGGAATTGAACAAATTGCCAACAGATGGCTACGAACTACGGAAAATGTAAATGGCGGTTTACATTTCTCTAGTAGACGATAAAAGACTTATAAATCACCTTAGAACATTGCTTGCAGTATTCGTTTAAAAATTTCAGTGTTCAACTTTATCCACCGCTAAAAGCAATTAAATTTCTTGGGAGATTTGGAAAGTGCGAATCATCAAATTACTTCATCAATATTTATCCCACCGAAAAACAATTTTATTTCTAAAATAAAAAAATGGATGCATACAGCCAGACAACATCGTGAAAATATTCATTTTTTAACAATAAAGTAATTAATTAATTTTTTTTAAGTTTTAATTATGAATTGAAAGTTTGTGAAAAGGGTTCGGCTGATGATAAATGAGGTTGGGAGCAGGGAGGAATCCAGAAAATATCTTTGGGGGGGAGCGATATACAAGATAGGGTCCAACAAGCGATATACAAGCGTGTACAGCATTTCAGAAAATCGGAAGGAGTACCCCTCAACCCTTGTTGGAGGAGTATTCGAATAATTTGAGTTGGGTTGTTTCACCTCTGAAAGACTTTGAGCACTTTTTTTGCACACAATGCTAAATGACCACGTCACAAGGATTCCAAAGGCTCAGAGAAGATGGGGGAAGGGGCCCACTGGAACAGATGTAGGGAAACAGATGGTAGTTTCCCGTCAAGGGCAACCAGCATGCTCTTTAACGTGCACAGGGCAACGCTCTCCCACACACGGGGCCACGGCTTTAATGTCCCATCCGACGGACGGTGGTTTTTCCAAGCCCATTGGTGTTTCCTACTGGCTGTGGACAGGGCAGGGAGGTTTGTGGAGATATCTCAACATTGGCCCAAGTGGGGCTGGAACTTGATAACTGCACATTACGAAAGTGCTACTGACTGAGTGCTCATCCCTCCCCCACACTTTCTTTTTCGAATAAAGAGGTCCCTGGCGAAAAAGTGGATTTCATAACTTTACTAGACCTTTTGCCAAAAAAAACCTATTCAATTTCTAAATTAGTTCGGACACAAAATCATTTTAATAAATAAAATTACACCCATCCTTCGATTTACACGGTAGATAGGTTCTTTACACTGTAGACAGGATCTGGGATATGAGCGTATAAATCGAAACCGTACAATTAAAGACCAACAACTTATGGAAAAAATGGGGATTGTTTCCGAAAAAAACCCTCGTTATAAATGAAATGTACATTTGATTCATAACATGCACGTGTGAGTTTTATTTATACATATACAGGGTGATTCAGTTAAGCGTGTACAAACTTCTGGGAGGGGTAGGTTGCACAAAGACGAATCAGAATCATATAGCAATGCAGGGTCGGTAATGGCATCTTCACATGGTAGATGGCGTTGTTCGACGTGGTAGATGGCATTGTATGGCCGTAGGACTGCACAACATCCTCGCAGGTAACCATCATTCGCGAACCACCCACAGAGATAGTAGGATGGCCGATTACAAAAACGCGGAGTTGGCCGATATGCATCTCGCATACGGGGCTGCGGACTACAACTGGCGAGCTGCTGTGCATGTGCACCAGGAACGGTACCCGATGAGGCATACTCCCAGCCACCAGATGTGTGCACGACTGCATCAGAGGTTATGTGACAGTGGTTCCTTCCAGATACCTGCCAGGAGTCGGGAACGATGGGCATGGACCCCTAACAAGGAGGAAAATGTGCTACGTCACATAGAAGACACTCCAAGTGCCAGTACTCGAGCAATCGCCCATGGGGTCGGTTTTTCCCAATCCACCATATGGAGGATTATGCACAATAACCAATTGCATCCGTATCATGTGCAGCATGTCCAGACACTTGAAGCCTGAGGATTACCCACAGCGCATTGCATTTGCGCAATGGTACCTGCAGAAGAGTGCGGCAGAACCCCAATTTCCTGCTTCTGTGCTTCACAGACGAGGCATCTTTACACGGGAAGTTAGCTTCAATGCACATAACGCACATGCATGGGCGGTGGAGAACCCCCATGCTACACGAACACGTGCAGCACAAAACCGTTTTTGCTGTAAATGTTTGGTCTGGCACTGTCAGGGACCACTTAATAGGCTCATACCTCATGCCTGTTCGTCTGGACGGAAAGAGTTACCGGATATTTCTGAAGGATGTCTTGCCAGAACCTTTGGATGAACAATAGGTCCCTTAGTCACTGCGCCGTGCAATGTGGTTCCAGCACGATGAGGCCCCCGCCCATTTCAGCCTGAAGTTCGTCAACACTTAAACGTGACATTTGGATAATAGTGGATCGGGCGTGGTGGTCCCGTTCATTGGCCTTGCCAGATCGCCGGACCTATCATGCCTTGATTACTTCTTCTGGAGACTTTCTTCTGGGGATCAAAGGACTGTTGTTCCACACCCACGTTGAAAGTGCTGAGGACCTTGTCGCACGCATCTCCATAGCTGCCTCGGAAGTCCGAGACACGCCAGGAATCTTCCAGAAGAGCTGTGATAAAGTTGAAGCCTCAGAAGATTGGGTCGTTTTACCTCTGAGGGGCACTTTTTTTGCAGAGTGGGCTAAATGGCCAGATCATAATGACTACAAGTACTCAAAGCTGTAAAGGGAAAGAGGACCCATTGGATAGCTGTGAGGAGAGAGATGACAGTTTCTCTCAAGACCATCCAATGTGTTCTTTAACTTTCACATGTCATGTGGCTTACCCAACACACTGAACCACGGCTTTATGTTCCATCCGAAGGACAACTCCTCTTCCATGCTTGTTAGTGTCCCCTACAGGACGAGGGCAAGGTGGAAGTTTAGCAGATACAAATTTCAACACTGGTTTAGGTGGAACTCGACCCTAAGAGCTGCGTTACGAGCTTGGCACAATACAGACTTACCAAATTTAGAGACCCCCCAGGCCTCGAATTTTCCATAATTTTATGAAATGATTTAGGTTTAGTAAAATAAGTTAGTGGAAATTAATAGGTAATGGAAAGTTTCATAATTTTTGAAAAAAATTATCGATTTCGATTGGTATCCTTATATGGAGAACATGTGAGAAGCAAAGACAGTGCTTATATACCTTATAATTGCTGAACGACTTAAATATTTTTATTTTCAATTTACTACTTACTGATTGATATCTGCATTTATGGTATATCTATCACTCACTCGTCATAGCGGGATGTGCTACATCGGGCTTGATCAAGCTCTTAGCAGCTCATTATTAAAACTAAAAGTAATCTCATTAATTAAACTTACTAATTTTTTATAAATATGTCGGTAAATTCGAAAAGCTCTAGCAGCTCAGTTAAAAACCCTGGGCTCTGGATGTTTGTGTTGATTTTCTCTTTCAAGTTCCGCCATCCTCTGCAACATCCTCTCCACAGCAAGCAGCTTCAAGCAGCTGCTTGCCACAACGGTCTGATAGGATCCTGTCAGTTTAATTCGCACGTAGTAGGTCTGTGAGGATGGCAGGACCTCAGCAGAAAGACAACGCAAACATCCACGACTTACCCTTTATAATTTTTTTTTCGACTTAAACATAGTTTTTATTTGTATTATTTATACTTCTTTGCGATTGTTTTTTGGATTCTACTAATTTTTTTTTTATTTTGAATAAAAGCAATTTATATAAACTTTTTTCATGCTGCGAAAGCTATGTCATTTTTGCGATGAAGAGAGATTTATTTTGAGAAAGATTTATTCTCGAACTGATCAAAGGGACCTGAGTTCGGGTCCCTGGTAAGGCATGGGTGCTTTTGTTGTCTTTCTGTTGAGCCTTCTTCACATACTTTCTACTATGACGTATAAACTGACATGCTGCTGTCAGACTTCTGTGGCAAGGAAGCTGCTCGAGTGGGCATTTTTTTATTTATTAATGTATTAAGAGTGCATTAATAATTTTCATAATAATGGGTGAGTTACTATAACTAATTTATTAATAACGAATTCAAATTCATTATAAATAAACCTGATTTAATCATTTAACTTTGCTTAAAAAATTTGCATGTGGGTTTTTAAAGCATTCCCAAAGTAATTTTAAAGGAAAGGCATATTTTGTACACACCAAACAGGGGGGTAGCGAAGGATTATGGTTGGGGGTGGCGAGAGAAATCGAAAATTTTCCAATTCGAAAATCAAATTTTGTGAACTGACAAAATAATGTCTCTGTCATGTCGTACCTAGATTTTCGGGAGGGGGGGAGCAATTTTCACAACTCTCCTGCATTTTGCCATGCAACTTCAAATTTTGCAAATTAGCCATATTTTTACAGAATTAATCACAATATTTACATCTCGTCTGAATTGTAGCAAGTCAGTGTGAATTTATCAAACTCCCCTTGATTTGGCCAACTTTCTTAATTACACAAAACCAATCCCAATCTTTCATCTCTCCTAAATTTCCCAGGTCACTTCAAATTTTTCAAACTCCCCAAGATTTGCCAAGTTGTCTAGATTTGGTCAACTCTCTTTAATTTCACAAAACTAATCCCAATTTTCACAACTCGCCTGTAGTTTACCAAGGGGATGCAAATTTTGCCAACTACCCTAGATTTTGTTAACTTCCCAAGATTTGGATAACTATCTTTAATTTCATTAAACTAATCCCAATTTTCACAACTCACCTGCATTTTGCCAACTGGTTTCCAATTTTCCCAACTCCTCTAGATTTTTCCAAGTTGCCTCGATTTTACCAGCTCTCCTTAATTTCACAAAAACAATCTCAATTTTTACATCTCTCCTAAATTTACCAAGTCACTGCAAATTTTTGAAACTCTCCAAAATTTTGCCAAGTTTTCTCGATTTTGTCAACTGTCCTTAATTTCACAAACCCAATTCCAGAATTATCAGAACTCGCCCGTATTTTACCAAGTGGATTCGAATTTTGCTAACTGCCCTAGATTTTGCTAAATTGCCTCGATTTGTCCAACTCTCCCTAATTTTATAAAACTAATCCCAATTTTCACAACTCGCCTATATTTTACCAAGTGGATTCGAATTTTGTCAACTACGCTAGATTTTGTCAAGGTGCCTCGATTTTGCCAACTTGCCGTAATTTTGCAGAAAACATCGCAATTTTTACATCTTCCCTGAATTTACCGTCATTTCGAATTTTATCAACTCTCCATAATTGCACAAGGCACAATTTTCACAACTTCCTTGTATTTTACCAAGTTGCTTCGAATTTTGCCAGGAGTTCTAGGTTTTTCCAATTCTCCTTAATTTCACACCTCACCTGTACTTTACCAAGTGGTTTCCAATTTTGCCAAGTTGCCTCGATTTTACCACCTCTCCTTAATTTCGCAAAAACAATCCCAATTTTTGCATCTCTCCTGAATTTGCCAAGTCAATTCAAATATTTTAAACATCCCCAAATTTTGTCAAGTTTTCTCGATTTTGTCAACTCTCTTTAATTTTATAAAAACAATCCCAATTTTCACAAGTCGCCCGTATTTTACCAAGTGGATTCGAATTTTGCCAACTCGCCACCATTTTACAGAAAGAAAATCCCAATTTTTACATTTCATCCGATTTTTGTAAATTCACTCTGAATTTTGTCAACTCTCTTAGATTTTGCAAAGTTGCCTCGATTTTGCCAACACGCCATAATTTTAGAGAAAAAAAGATTCCAATTTTTACACCTGAATTTTCCAAGTCACTCCGAATTCTGCCAACTGCCCCTAGATTTTGCCAAGTTTCCACAATTTTTGCCAACTCGCCATAAATTTACAGAAAAAAGAAAAGAAAAAATTTTACATTTCACCTGATTTTTGCAGTCACTCAGAATTTTGCCAACTCTCCTAGATTTTACCAACTCGCCATAATTTTACAGAAAAAAAATCCCAATTTTTACGTCTGACCTGAATTTTATCAACTCCTCACGATATTGCCAAGTCATTCCGAATTTTGCCAAGTCCCCCAAGATTTTGCCAAGTAACGTCGTTGGTTGTGTGGCGCAAGAGCAACTAAGGCTATAGTGCATCAAATTAAAAGATATAAACTGATAAAAGTCATTTAACCTACAACCAATTTTAAAATACACAGAAACAAAAACGACACAATAAAGAGACGAATAAAAAGAATCAACGAGTGTATAAATCTAGAATAAAAATGGGTGTATAGGACCCATTAAAAATCAGAAACAAATGTAAAATCTAGTAAAAAAGTTGATAAACGTGTAAAATATCCAGTAAAACATAAAAATTCAAAGACAGGTGTTAAAAGGGATTCATCGGATAAAAGTTGTCCGAGTGTAAGTGGCTCGGACTTAAAATCATGAAAAGTAAAATACAAAAGACGTTCAAAGTTAAGGACAATGAATTAAAATATGTTTGATCGTTAAAATGGTGTCACAAAACTCGCACAGGTTCGTCGTCTGCCTTAAGAAGAAATGAATGTGTGAAAAACGAATGACCTAAGCGAAGCCGAGCAAGTACAACTTCCTCCTCGTGATTCCTGCGGAAACAAGACTACAATGGTTTGACAATGGTCTTGATCTCGAAAAGCTTGTTAGCAAACTGCTCAGACCAAGATCTCTGCCACTGTGCCCGGAGCTTGATGGAAAAACGTTGCCGGAAGTCCAAGTACGGAACTGGCAGCGGAGAGTCGAGCAAGGGTGTGGCTGACTAGGCAGCAGCATCTGCCAAGTCATTGCCCCTGATCCCGACATGGCTGGGCACCCAACGAAAGAGAATTGTGGTGGTGGCTGTCAGACAATGGAGCTGCTGGCGGATCTTGGAGAGAAACAGTGTGAGACCGATGCCTCACCAAGACCAAAGCCTGTAGCTAAGTGAGTCAAAGTAGAGAACACACCAATGGTGATGCTTAGCTGCTATGTGCTCCAAGGCAAGGCTGATAGCATGCAACTCTGCAGTGGGATCTGGTCTGCAATGATTACATTACAGCAGACCGTGGCTGATCCCACAGATGTACTGGACTTCGAGCCATCTGTGTGCACAGTACGATGGCTGGCAGAGAGTTGCTGATACACACAGTCGGGTGTAAAGGCCTTCCCTGTCCTGCACAGGGAAAAATCGCAGGAAGGGTAAACAGTGAGCCAAGGTGGAATTGGCTCAGCTGTCGACTGTGCGAGACTGGTATTGATGTCTCGCAGGTAACCTCAGACACGCAAACTGAAAGGTAGTCGGCCGATTCTGGTATAACATTTCCCACCAGGGACTGAAAATGCAGTCCCAAGTGGGATGGCCTGGCAGGGATCGCATTACGCTGCATACTGTAGGGACAACTGCTGACAGCGAATATATAGGGAAGGAGTCTCTACATAGAGACTCTGGACCGGTGAAGTGCGGAAGACCCCCCCCCCCCCGTGCAAACACGGAGGGCCTGATGATGGAGGATTGTCCAGCACCTTCACAACAGAATCCCGGGTGGAGTCGTACACCTGGTATCCATTGTCCAGTTTCGACCACACGTTTTTACGCATGGTAAAGGCAGAGCAAAGAACATCGGTCCGCCCCACAAGAGAGGGAGGAGAGGAACTTGATGATGTTCAATGCCCACGTGGGCTTGGACCTGAGATGTCGGATATGAGGTAAAAAGGTCAATTTCCGGTCGAAGATGGGACCGAGAAACTTGGTCTCCGCCACAACTGGAATGATGTTACCCCTGAGCCACAGCTCAGGGTCCAGATGAATATTATGCTTGCGGCAAAAGTGCATGCAAGCGCTCTTCTGTGGGGACAACCGAAACCCATTGGTCATCGCCCAAACCGATTGTTCAGGGCAGTTTGCAGTTGTCGTTCAATGACCCTCATGCTGGACGATAAGCAAAAGATGCTAAAGTCCTCAACATAGAGGGCATTGCCTACAGTTGGAGGAATTTGTCGTGTAGTGGAATTGATCTTGACATCGAAAAGCGTAACACTCAGGACACAGCCTTGTGGCACCTCATTATTGGGGGAAAGGCTGCAACAGAGTGTTGCCAACACGAACTCGAAAATAACGAGATGATAGAAAATTTGAAATGAAGATTTGCAAGTGACCTCGCAAGCCGAAGCTGTGGAGGTCACGAAGAATGCCAAATCTCCATGCAGTGTCGTACGCTCTTTCAATGTCGAAGAAAATTGACAATAGGTGCTCTCGGTGTAAAAATGAATTCCTGATCGCCGATTCGAGGTGGATCAGGTGGTCTAAAGTAGACCTGTGCCTGCGAAAGCCACACTGGCTGTTGGAAAGGCCGAGATGTTCCAAATACCAGGCCAGCTTGGTATTTACCATTATCTCCAACAACTTGCAGATGCAGCTTATCAACACAATTGGACGATAATTTGAAGGAATCTTCGGATCTTTGCCTGGCTTAGGGAAGGCCAAGACGATGGCCTCCAGCCAGGAGTCTGGAAACTGCTCCTCTATGAAAATGCGGTTGAAGAGTCGGAGCAGTCGATCCTTACTTGATGGTGAGAGGTGTTGGAGCATAGCATAATGGATATTGTCTGGCCCGACGGCAGATGCACGAGAAGTGTGTAGAGCAAGGCGAAGCTCCTCCGCTATGAATGGTCTGTTGTAAGACTCCAGGCCATTCGAATGGAAGGACAGCGGAGAGCGTTCGGCCCTGCTCTTCTGGGCCAGAAACTCACGGGAGTAGGAGGATAGAGAAGAGATGGAAGAGAATGACGGCAATTGCTCGAGGATCAGCAATTGCCTGTCCTTTGTGCTCCAGGATCGATAATGAGTGGGACGTGTACTTCCCACCCATCTTCCGAATCTTATCCCACACGACATGAGAACTGGTCGTGCAGATGATCGATGTATATTTAATCCAAGATTCCTCTGGCTCTGGCGCCAGATGAAACAGGCTTTCGCCCTGGCACGTTTGAATGCTTCTAGGTTGGGGATGTCAGATATCTTACGAGCTGCAGTGTAGTCGGGATTCCACCACGGTTTTGGGAACCGTGGAAATTGAGTCAAGGTCTGAGGAATAGTAGAGGCAGCTGCATGAATGATGCAGTTCGTCATCTCCTCCACTGCAACACTGATTGGCTCCTGGCTGATGGAGTGCTCATTGAGCTGACAAGAGCTCGAAGCCACTTCAATCAACCCGATCAAGCCTCCACCGGGAGACACACGAAGGGCTACAAGGCCCCCATGGGAGATGGTGCACACCACAGGGAGGTGATTGCTTCTATACGGGTTGTCCTCGACTTCCTATGTAAAGAGTGGAAGGATCGAGGAGGAACACATGGCGAGATCAATGGCAGTGAAAGTGCGGGTTGGGGAGAGAAAATACGTACTGACACCAGTGTTCGACAGGGAGAGAGATGATCCAGGAGCCACTGCCCCTTCCATTGGTGTCATCACTCCCCCAGAGTGGACTGTGTCTGTTGAAGTCCCCCATTATGAGGAAGGGGGATGGCAGCTGCAAGACGAGTTCATCAAAGTCATCCCGGAAAACAATGCTTCTAGGTGGTAGACAGTCAACGAAAATCCCACAAAGAGGCAGGTGGCAACCGTCTCTAAAGTGTGTGGTGAGCGGAATGGAGAATGGTTGCTCACAAGGATGGCGACACCTCTGTGAGCTGGAGCATCTCCATCCTGGCGAACGACAGAAAAGTGCCGGATAGTGGGATCGTTGGTGTTTGCAAGATTGTCTCCTGCAGGCACACGCAGATGGGTTCGTGTGCCCTCAGGAGGACCTCAATGTCATCAATATTCCTCTGGAATCCACGACAGTTCCATTGTAGGAGTGTGGCCATCTCAGGTATTGGTAGAATTGGCAGATGACTTACGATTTATTTTAACCGTCCGCCAGCGACAGTTTCGGAAAAATGGGGCTGTCAGTGTCTATGTCCTTGGAGTCGTCCGAGTGACACGGATCAGAAACTGCTGAACAAGATGTTAAAATTTTCTTTTTGGTCCCTCGTGGGGGCTCGTTGGGCTTGGAAGGTCTTTCTGTCTGTGGGCGTGTAATGGAATTGATCTTGACAGCGAAAAGCATAACACTCAGGACACAGCCTTGTGGCACCCTCTGTTCTTGGGTGTGCCACAAGACTGTGTCCTGAGTGTTATGCTTCTGTCCAGGGTGGAAGTGGAAGGCACAGACACAGGAATGCAAACCAGAGTTGATGTCGAGATCGATTGCATCAAGAGGTACTTGGCAGCAGGCACGAAATATTCAGCAGGTGGGACGTTGATGTCAGTCTGCATCGACATCATCTCCATGGAAGCCATCTTCACGATGGGCTTACCCATCATGAAGAGAGACCTTGCCAGGTGGGGCAGGCAGTGCAGCCAACCTTCTCGCCTCTGCATTGGATATGTTGTTGAAGGTTTTTAGCCTGCATCTCTTTCTCCTCCAACCATTTAGGACAGTCGCTGGAGTACGTCGTATGTTCGCCAGCACAGTTCATGCAGCATGCCTTTTCTGCTTTGCAGCCAGGTTCAAGGTGATCCCGACTGCTACAAGGAGCACAGGTGGGTTTGCCCACCTGTGCTCCTTGTGGGCAAACCCACCTGTGCTCCGACACTGAAAGCAGCACGGGGGTTCGGAATGTACGGCAGTACCTTGCAGTGAAGGTAGCATACCTTGATGGAAGCAGGCAGGCATGGTGTATTGAATGTGATAATTAGGTGGTTCTAATTTCTCATTATGGCGTTGTGAAACCCGGTGGACTGCTACCACTCCCTGCGAAGACAGCTGCGTGAGGATCTCCTCCTCAGAAACCTTGAGGCACCACACCACGGGAGGAATTAAGCATCTTGTGTGGAGCGACTTCGACTGCCACTCCACCAATCGCTGTTACCTTCAAGAGGAGCTCGGAATGTTTTGGACAAGCAGTTTCCACCTGTAAGTCACCAGATCTTAGGCACTTCACTGATATGGTTCTCCCGCAAGACCTTTCAAACCCATATTAATAAAAAATGGCGACATGTCCCCAAGAACCTGTTCACCTGTAGAGTGGATGACCAGGAACCTCGGGGATAAAGGACGATGGCAATGATGACAAAGACAGGCTCACGTTTGGGTTTAAAGTTTCAGTGCCTGTTGTCCCCACCATGGAGTCCAACAAGGGGACGCCCTGTTTGGTGCCAGGGCACCATACCCAGTGAGCCAAACCCTCACAATGAAACAAGAGGGAAAGGAAAAGAGAAATGTGAGAAACCCAACCCAGGTCTCACAAAAGAAGCAGTAAAATAATGAAAAGTGAGAAGCAACTCTATCTCACAAGAGAGAGAAAACTAACAAATTAGATAATGTGCAAGGAAACTCGTAAACCATTGTCCAGACGTGGACAAGGTTACTCACTGTTTTGCACGGTTGACCCTAGCGTGACCTGCCTACCAGCCGATTGATCCTGAGGGGGCTGCCCCAGGACCTCCTGTTTACCTGAAGCAGAGGCCAAAGCAGTGTATAGCAGCGGCCCCAAAGTCGCTGCCCAGCCCCGAGACAGACAGGCTCCCCAACGGCAAAACGGGACGCCACCAGTCATGAGAGAAGACGGGGACCCCCAAGCAACTACCAGGATCTTCCTTTCCAGGGACATGGGTCACTACTCACGGTGAGCGTTTAGGACCCTGTGAAGGTACCCGAGCCAGAACCTTCACAGGGTGGTCCCCTCACCACAGGCAGGAGCTCGCACCGAGGAGCCAACTCACCTGTATTTTATTAAGTAGCTTTGAATTTTGCCAACTGCTCTGATTTTGCAGTCTCGATTTCCAAACTACCCTAGATTTTGTTAACTCCCCTTAATTTTACAAAACAAAAAAGATCAAATTTTCACAACTCACCTAGATTTTACGAAGTTGCTTCGAATTTTGCCAACTCAGAATTTCTTTGTGGGGGGGAGCCTCCCCCATAGCTACGCCCCTGACACCAATTATAATTACTAAAATTTTTTTTAAATTAAAATATTCCACCAAACAGGTAATGCTAAAATGTTATTCTATACGGAATGAGATTTTTGTTTTTAAATCTATTTAAAAAAATTGAGATTTCGTATGAGACCGGTTATCTATGGGGAGGTCCAAATATCCTGCCCCCCTTCGGGTACGTCCCTCTTTGGTATGCATCTTCAGTCAAACGCTTTTCAAAGAACAAAGTTCCTTGTTACTTTCTTAGAATTGAATTGGTTTTCATTTTTATACTTTGTCTATGCAGAGCTCCAAACATGCAAATCACGTAGAAAGACGCTGTTAGGAAAATAAATTACCTGGTCTCCCAAAATTCTACGACAATAATAAATACTAAGCTTTTAGAAAAGAATTTTTCGGTGTATTGTTATATTATTATTAGCGCCCCCCCCCCCCCCCCCCGAATGCTAATAATGGTAAATGAGGAAAAAAATTATGAAACTTATTCATATTTCATGCATTTTTCAAAAAAATTTTAAAGACCTGTAAAACGGAGGGGGAAATGTTATATTGCATTGGAAATTCAGTCTGTTTTTCCCCCCTTGTTTATTGCCCCCCTCTCCCACTCAAATTTTTTTCTAGATCCGGGCCTGTATAAGAAACCTGATATTTTATCAGGGTTAAAAAAAAGTATATATCGGTTTTTACCTTGCACATCCTTTTCCCCGGAATATATTTTCTGGTATGTGGGTCATTTATAATTAATTTCTAATTTTATCCGTCTTCAAAAAGTCAAAAGGAGTGACAATACAATTGCCACTTCAAAATTTAAATTACATTCATTAAGCAAAAATTTGAATTGCTGATCTTTAATATAATTTTATTATCATAAATACGGTACACTAATATATTTAAAAATCGTGAGAAGCAAAGTGTTTTTTTCTCTTAGGGTGCTAAACTAGGGATGAAAGAGACTTGAGTTCCAGTTCTGGATAACATATGGATGTTTATTTCCTTGTGTTGTCTTTCTGCTAATGTCTTGCCCTCCTCCAGATCTTTTCTATGGCATATAACACTGACAAGTTTCTGTGAGACCTCTGTGATAAACAGCTCTTGGACGGATAATTCATTTTCTTTTATTAAATCATTTCTCTAAGAAACCGAGTTCATTTAGGAAATATGACTTTTGTTCTCAGTTTAGTATTCGATTTTCGAAAAGCCACTTATTGAAGTGAATCGTATCTATAGAAACGCCCGAGATGTTTATTCTTGGGAGTCAACCATGGCCACTACAAATATTCTTTGGCCATGGGAGTCTACCTGCAACCCCAGAGGAGATTTACAGGTGCTTCTTCAGATAGCGCTCTGCGTCTGCCCTGCCGAAAGCTTGTGGTTTTAAAGGGATAAACAGACTACAGACTGCAGGGCACTGTTGAAAAGAGTGTGGGGGACTGCTGCTCCTAATTAGCTCCTCTAGTGCATGCAATGAAAGGGTACCAAAGGCTTATCTCCCCGTGTTTACCAAAGGGATTACTATTAGCCTCTGGTTTGGCAATAAATCTGAAATTAATTCATTCAAACAGCTATGGAAAATATATTATTAGAAACTAAAATACAGTAAAGAAATTTAAATGCAAAATCTAGACTATAATTAGACTTTAATGTTGAGTAGGAAGGAACTATTTCTAGTGGATTCATACATCACTTCTCCAGTATCTTGAAATAGTTCCGTAAGCAAAGTGAAGAGTCAGTAATATATTGAAATATTTTCCTAAATTATAACTCCATTTAAACAAAATACGAAAATGAAATAAAAAGCAACAGAATAAAAAAAAATCACAGCTATCAGTGTGAATTTTTTTGGAAAGTCTGCGACAACTGAACGTATTTTTTTATACATTAAGCTTAACTGACAAAAGAAATCGGCCTGTGGGTGCCATCGCAGATCAGAAAACTCGGAACTGAACAGGTTAATGTGCAAAAATTCATCTACATTTTCAGAGAAAAGAATCTGCCTAAATTTTTATCTAGCGTCATTTGTGAGCACCCGTTTTCCGTGAAATCTATGGCAGAATTTCTCAAGATTCAAGGATCTGTCCATTCCTCCCAACAGCAAATTAGTCACACTTGATGTAGTCTCCTTGTTCCCATCCACTCCAGATTTTGATGCCGTTATATTATTTCGGACAAAAAACATTGAAGCACAAAAATTTTCCCTTTATGAAATCCATTCATGAAGCATTAAAACTAATCACCAAAAACAATTATTTCCAGTTTGGCAACAAAATATAGTCAGGATTTGAGGGATCCATGGGTTCACCCCTATCTGGCATCCTGTCCGAGATTGTCCTTCAAGACCAACGACTTAGAATACATAGACTGCTCGTATCACTGCTTTCAGTGCCACCAACACGTGATTTCGGGAAACTTCGCATCTATAACACTTTAGGGCAACTCGTTCGTTGACAATCATGCTTCAGCTCCGTAGCATAACACTTGTTTCTGTGATTGTAATTTTGCATGTATTAAACGGTTAGAAAAATAAGGAATTTATGCTGTGCAATTAATTGCACCAATAGGTACAGAAAAGATAATGGAATTACCTTTCATGGGTATGCAAACGCAATTTATAGTTACTAATATTATACATGTGAGAATCAATGTTCGCTCAATAGTAAATACAAAGATTACCTGTGGTAAATATAGAATTCATGAGATAAAAATTATAGCTGTCCGGCTACGTCACCAATAGTTTTTTCGGATGAATAATTGTTCGATATTCGCTACTTTAAGAAAATATTCTTAGCGATTTGTTTAAATTTTTTCAGATTTCCGTTGCGAAATAGAGAGCTGGTGTAACAAATGGATACATCAAATAAGAATTGAAAGAAAACACAAAAATTTGTTCTGTGCATTTTAAACAACTGTTTTAGACAAGATTAATAATCATAAAATGGTATAATAAATCTGTAGTTTGAACAGGAATTAAAAATAGTTTGAATAGGAATTAAAAATGTAAAATTCATAATTTTTAGTATAGTTTGAGCATTCAGTATGAAATGAAAAAATTGAAAACGAAATAATGTAGGTTTAAAAAATGTCATATGCAATGTTAATTTCTCCTTTGATTACAGTCTTTAACCAATGATATTTTAATTAAGAGAAGCAATATATATGTTACCGCTAAAGTGCAGAAATCAGTTATTCTACAGATTATCTAGGTATTGTGCAGATTAACTAGGGTGATTCGTTAACGTGCGGAAAATTGTTTCATTTCTCAAATTACCTAGGTAATCTGCACATTACCTACTATGCACTCGTTAAAGTGAAAATAAGATCTTTGCTGGAACAACAGGAACGTTTCTGTACGCTTAAATTAACATAATGTTATTTATCTAGTGTCCGAGAGTAGAGTTGAAACCAGGGTCATCCCTCTGTCAACATGAATCAGTCGTCCGAATTATAAAAAACGCCCCCTAAATGAGCAGGCCAAGTGAGAACGAATCATTTTAGTGATTCGTTATCAAGAATGAATCACTTTACCGATTCGTTCTCACTTGGCCTCCGCTCATCCGGGGCGTTTTTTATAATGCGGACGAGTGAATCACGTGACACGAAGATTCATATTCAAGAGATTCACCACTATGAGAGAAACAAACTTTTGAACTTTAACGATACGGAAGCCGTTAATGTGCACATTACCTAGGTAAAATGCGGAAAACTCTTGATTCCGCACGTTAACGGAGCAAATCAGTTAATCTGCAGATTAGCTAGGTAATGTGCACATTAACGGCTTTCGAGCTTTAGCGGTAACATATATATTAAAGTCCTTATAATCCTTGAGGCCACAGGATTGGGGGATAATTTCAATAATCATCACTGTTTTTATAATTTTCTTAAAATGCTTTAGCTGGTAAAAGTTTTAAATATTATAGCCATTTAAATATTGAATGAATATTGTTAAAAACTGATATTTAAATTGATTTCATTGGGAAAGTTAATTCCTTTTCAGCCATATTTTCCTATAAAAGATTTATATTAGAAGTTGATGAGAAGCTATTTTTGAAGCTCTATGACAATATAACATGGAGTGGGATTATTGTAATTCAATGACCATTGCTCAGTGTCATGTCATTTTTTACATGCAAGATATAAAAGCTTTGTTGAACTTTTAAGAAATAAAAAAATTCTAGTTCTAACATGTCTATTGATTCTTCTAATTCATAATTCTTGGGCATTCAAGTGTTGTGCACTGTTTAAATTAATATATTTTAAAATAAAATGTTCACAGTGGCAAAAATTTGCAAGTAGTGAAAGTTAAGGAACGTTATTTTATATTGTCATTGTCAGGGTAGGTATTATGAGAATTGTCATGTGATTGTCAGTGATAGGATCATCTTGGGTGAAAAAGATAAGGACTGAGTGCTAAATGACTCATTTTCTTATCCAGGTGATCTAAAACAAATATGGTATTTACTTTCTTTTCCCCCGCTATCATTCCAGATGTTAAAATTCTCCAGTGGGAAGTTTTAGCCTGAATTTGTTTACATCCCATTCTCAAAATGTACTATTTAGGCTTTCAAAATTTGAATGCATAGAAAATACCACGCTAAAATTGCGACTTCAGGGTACGATTCTTATCAAACATGCATATCTATTTTAACACATATATCATTGTTTTTCACAATGTAAATGAGTAATCAATATATCTAAAGTAATCGTTTAAAACCACTCGAATACGATATTACCAAGGTAGCAGATTCTACCAATGCTAGATGGCGCTGGCGTTTTGCCCTAAATGAACATGGCCGCTGAAGCGTTCAAATTGTCTCGCAATGGCCGCCATGTAAGCAGTCTATGTATTCTAGGTCGTTATTCAAGACCCCAAACAAAATTATTGAACTCGGCACCTGTGTTCTGATGTTGCTATGTCGATATATTTTAATTTGGAATGGCAGCAATGAGCAATTAAACTGCCTCATTAATAGAGCCAAACAGCATCCTATAATATGTTAAGCATAATTTGTTTGATGACACGGTGATGGCCCTATGGATGAGAAAACAGAAGGATGCAATTTTGTACGCCCATGGAGTGCATGAGTCCGCTTGTATGATGGAGGGTACGGAGGTAAGCTTTCGGTATATTAACGTTGTCAATACTCCTGCATCGTCTTTTTGAATAACAACATCTAAATGGAGGATGGAATTGCTGTTTTTCTCCTTCTTTGAAACATATTGCAGGATAAATGCTGTCGGCTCTATTAATGAGACACTGCACTTAGAACTCGTCGAGTGTACCAGTTTGTAATTACATCAAATCGCGATGAAACTATCACATCATGGAAACATCTGGCTTAACTTCAGTATGTCCTGAAACAAATAAAGTAAGGGATACTAGCATGACTGCTCTGATAATGGTTGCTATAGCATACATTAACTATAGAAGCCTCTTCCGTGGCATGTCATGATAGATTATCCTTATCAGAGCTGTTATATGAGTATAAACAGGTTTCTTATGTTAAACAAAAAATCATATGCAAATCGCAGAAGGTAGAACTTTACTTAGTGAAAATTGTATACTGCAACATTTTGAGTTATAAAAGGTTAACCCATGTCTAATCTTAAGAGCATAATTAAGGGAATTTCAATTTGTTTTAACAATAAATTAACTTATATGTATGACCTTTTTTTACTAATATCTGCTTCATGTTCAGATATACAATCTTCTATTGTTCCATATGTCTGTCCTACATTTTTATTATTTCCAATGGATCATTTATTATTATTGATTATATGAGGAATGAGCTATATATTTATTATTTATCCTTAACAATTTAATAATATTAGTTATTGTACTAGCAGTCTTTATAAGGTTTTAAAACATTACTCAGTGTCTGAATTACATAGCAAACATCACATGATCTTTACTAACAGTTGTTATTTCCATTCTTCTTTAGTTCTCTGCTGGACAGATGATCACCAAGACTTGAGAGTGAACAATGACATGCGTTTTAACATAGCCAATATTCATATCAGGTTCTGAAATTCAGTCAGGCACACTGAATCATATGAAAACTAATTTAAACTATGCTTTTGCTATAAAGTTGCAGTTTTTAAATCTTTTGTATGGCGACTGTTGTAGTATGTTTATAACTAAGTACTTGGGTTGTTTATCTCTGAGTAGCACTTTTTGGCACATAATGGACAGGTCATAAGGACCTCGAGGCTCAGAGGTTGGGAGGAAGAACAGTTGCTAAGGAGACAGATGGAAGCCTCTAGTCAAGACCATCTCACATTTGTTCTATGTTGTGCACAGGGTATAGTTCTCCTGTATGGAAAATATAAAATGTTTTGGATGAATATTACCTGACATTTGGTGGTGAGAGAGAAATTTCTCTCTCATTCCAAACTCAGTTCCAGCTACAGAAGTTTTTAAATTGCATTACGGATTTTTTTTTTATAACAGATGGCATATATTATACTATGCCATCTGTTGCAATAATTATCCTTAATACATATTTCACATAAAAAGATTCATTACAATTTATACAAAAGTTTCATAACTTCTCTTCATGATGCAATAAAAAGAGGATAAAACCAAGACAACTCTTTTGCAAGACACAGAGTAGATTGTGTAAAATATACTTTATGAGAAAGCAGTTTCCTTTTTTACTTTTGAAACACAAAATCATAATTTACAAGGATTTTTTTAATGATTAAAATTATTAACACATTTTGAGATAAACATGTATATTGTACTTAAAACAACAGTATATTTTTTATTATGGTACAGAAAATGATTAACTTTTACGGTTGACCTGGTTGAAAAGTCTGTCTTTGATAACTTGAGACATTAGCCCATGAATCACCTCAATAGTTGTTTTGCAACTGTCTTTTGTTGCTTTAGTCAACTTATCTTCTGTTCGTTTTTCATGAGGATCCATTCCCAGAACAAAACCACCTCTCCCAAGCTGTGATTCTGATTGCTCCAACTTATCTGATAAATCAAACACTTGCCCTGTTGTATAGTCGGCATTCTGTAAATAGAATTAAAAAAAAATTAATTAGTAAATAACATTAAAAAAATCATTAGACATTAGATTGATATGTCATTAGAGATACCATATTACATTTAAAATTTTAATAATTTTGCAACTGAAATGCCTTCATGTGTCCTGAAACAAATAAAGTTAGGAACACTAGCATGACTGCTCTGACAATGGTTGCTATAGCATATATTGGAAGGAAAACTATATCACTGTTCTCAGATGAGACTCGTTGGATTGTTTTACCTCTGAGTGGTACTTTTTTGCTCGCAATGGGCTAAATGGCCAGGTCACAAGGATCCCGAGGGCTCAGAAAAGGTCGGGGCAGGTATCCATTGGACAGCTGTTAGGAGACAGATGGGAAGCTTTTCATCAAGGGCATCCAGCGGGTTTTTCCCACAATTTAACGTTCCATCTGATGTATGGTGGCCTTTTCAAATCCATCGGTGTCCTCTACTCAGTGTCTCCCCACCCTGCAAGAAATGTCTTGATGTGCCCTTTTATTTCATTTAATGTTCACCGTCATATATTTGAATTTTAACATTTTTAAAATGTACATAATAAATATCTGACATACATTTCGGATTTCATAATTCAACATTTTGGAATGAATCAGGACCAGATCCAGGGAGGGGGGTGGGTGGTCATGCCTCCACTATTTGAGAATGCTAGTATGTGTGATGGAGGCCAAAATTTACTAAACTTTGCATATTTCAGGCATTTTTCATGATTTTTTTTTTAAAAAAACCTTTAAATCAAAGGGAGAATGTTGCATTGTAATGGAATTCCAGTCTCTTGGGTCCCCCCCCCCTTCTACCTTTTTCTGTTGCTATTGCGCTGTTTGACCCTCCATTCCCCCTTAACTTTCTTTTAGTTCCTGCCATGAACAATTTTTGCCACTTTGCATTAAAATGCTTACATAGTTTCAACTAAATTATTTGGAATATGATTCATATGCATATGATTCATTTAATGAACCACTATCAAGCTGTGTTTGAATGAATGATAACAATGAATGAATAATCCACTATCAAGCTGTTTTTTTAAGTAACAGGAGAAGAGGGGTGTAGAGGATAAATTGTCTTGAGCCAGGTGGGATCCCAGTTCAAGACAATTTTTCTCTATACCCATCTTCTCCTGTTCCTTAAAAAAACAGCTTGATAATGGATAAATATTCATTAAATCAATGATCACCTGTGAATTCGTATGTCTACATATGATTCAATTTTTTCCACTTTTTTATCAACACATTTGTCAGTTTCCTATTTCCAGCACAAATATATCATTTGCAATATTACTTTTCATCAGTTTAACATTTTCCTACATTTACCACCTTCTAACAATGGTAAAATTAAGGCCATTTCAGTGATATGGAAACTATGAATCCCCATATTTCATTGTACCTATTCAACTCAAAAGGAATTTTTTATCAGTCTCTCAAAACAAAAAGTTCCTTTTTATCCACTCACTCTGGTGTGCAGGGCCAAACTGTTACTGCCAATGTAAACCCCTTGATCATCATACTTCACCACTATAACATCAAATTTCTAGCCCAAATAGATTGTTTGCAATATTCATTTAAAAGTTTGAAATTTTCAAAATTTCCCACCATCAGAGACGCAATTAATTCTTTTGGGAGATTTTAAAAGTGAGATTTACCGCAGTTTATCAATATCTATCCAATCCATAAAGAAATTTAAATTTATCTCTAAAAACAAACAATTATAGCATAAAACACAAAATTGCATTTCCCCACTCCTTTGGGAGTATTGGTGAAAATCAATGTTGTGAATAGCATGAAGTTTGCATTGATATTTCACAACCAAAGTTTCAAATTTATAAATGTAAATAAAGCACTTGCAATATTAGCTTGGAATTTTGCAATTTTTCGAAAAATTTTCCGTTAGAGGGTGCATTGTTTTTGGGTGATCCTGAATGTGCAAATCATATATTTCATCAATACCTATCAAACCTAAAAATAATTTTAAATTTATCTCTTAACAACGAAAATGTTCAACATCAGCAGACATACAGATGGACTGATGACAAAAGCGAAAACATTAGCTGATCCTGATCGTTTCTGAAAAAGCTAAAGTATATATATTGGAATAATTTAAAACAAAATTGATAATATCGGAAACAATTCTAGTCATATATAAGAGGTAAATAGGAGTTTGACATATCGCGACAAATCACAAGTCAGATGGAAAAAATTACATCACACATGACTGTCACAGTCTTATGTTAGCGAAGTTTACAGCCAAGCTCAGGCTTTGAAACAATAAATTCTGGAAAAACGAAGAATTTCTACTAGGGAAAACAAAGCTGATTGTTTTTAGTCTGTTATTATTCTTTCAAAGCAATATAGAAAAAAATTTGCACTGTTCCTTTAAATAGTTGTTATGAAGTTTCACCATAAATTTTAAATTTTATTGCAGGGGCCTTCTAACTGTGGGGCAACCCACTTTGCGAGGGTTGCAGAGACTATCAGCACGCCTCTGCCCCTGCTGACTAAGGGTCGGGCCGAGATGAATCTCAATGCTGGCCCAGCTGGAATTCAAACCTGGCATCTGCAGATTATGAGCCTGCTGCACAGTAAATGCTTTGCTGACTACTGAAATTGAGGAAGAATGGGACCTTTTTAAACAGGCTTTTCTTGACATTGACAGTACTCTTTTAGGGAAAAATGGGTAGAGGAGTCAAAATTATTTCAGTGATAAGGTACGAGCTTATTCTGGAAAGAAAGAACTGCAGGAATGTACTTAATCAATATCCTACTAGTCCTAACAGACAGCATTACACAGGGCTTAATAAACGTGTAAAGGATCAGTTAGCAGCTGATAAGAATCTTTGGCTTGATGGCTTGGCTGACAAAGCCGAGGAAGCAGTTAGACAGCACAACAGCAGAGAGCTGTACCAGATAGTGTGATGTCCCACCGTTCACTTCTGCTTTACCTTAACCAGTTTTGTTTAATTTATGTTATATTTATCATTTTGGGGATTTTTATTTCCTTTTCGGCATCACAGCACACGTTTTCAAGTTTCTAGGAGTTGCGTACGGGCAACTCCGAACTTCCGACCGGAACCGTTAAAGCGCGTGCCAAGGACACGCCCCCTCTTGCGTCATAGCTTGCGTCGTTCGTCATAGTATGCAAATGTCTTTCCCGGCATGCGCCGGCTCATTGTCAAAAACCGTGACCTGCGAGTCACTGAGAGAGAAAAGTAGAGAGATTTTTAGACAGAGACAGAGAGAAGGAGAGAGATGTAGTAAGGTGCGTAGCACCAAGCACCGTGCGTGTAGCACAAAAGTTATGTTTCTTCATTGATGTCTTGGTGAGTTAATTATTTTGGAAATAAATCTATTTTGTTTTGTTATAAAACTTTTGAGTCTGTAGTTTTTTTTTATCTTGAGCAACGCTAATTAAGGATCTTTTTTTACATTTATTCTTATTAGTTGACAATCATTTTTGATTCTTACTTATGAACGCTCGCTGGTATTTGAACCCTAAATCAACTTATTCTACTTTTGGCAATTTGGTAATTATTGCCTGGCGCCCATCTAAGCTATCCGGGGCATAAAACTTAAAGTATTTTGCATTTGTTTGGAGCGTTACAATAGTTAACGTTCTATGCTGGTTAAAAAACGGGCAGGTATTGAAGGATAAACAAGGTAAAGTTATAGAAAGTGAGAATTCTATCGTGACTAAGTGGGCTGAGAATTTCACTGATGTTCTAAACAATTTGGTTAGCTCTACTCCCATTGTTTGTAATGATGATAGATGTATTACTGGCTTTAATGTTGGCCCTATAATACAATCTGAAGTTATTTTGGTTATTTCTAAACTTAAACTTCATAAATCCCCAGGGGTAGATGAAATTACTACGGAAATGCTTAGAGCTGGGAATGTTTCGGTTATCACTTGGATGACTGAAATTTTGAATATCTTTTATGATAAAGGCATGGTTCCTAAGGATTTTACCAGAGCTAGTGTTATCCCTATTTTTTTTAAAAAAGGTGATTGCAATTCTTGTGAAAACTATAGAGGTATCAGTCTACTTTCTGTTCCAGGTAAAGTTCTTTGCATGATGTACTTAACAGAAATAAAAAATCTGGTTGACAGGCAATTGTGTGATGAGAAATGTGGATTCGGAAGTGGTAGGGAACGTGTAGAGCAGATTTTTTACTCAGGCATATTCTTGAGAAACATTTAGAGTTTTAGAAACCTTTGGGTTACTAGCTTCGTTGATTTTAATAACGCTTTCGACTCTGTTGATTGTCACGATTTGTGGTTGATTGTGAGATCGTATGGTACACCAGAGAAGTTGGTTAATCCATTAATCCCCAACGTTGCGCAAACAAAACATTTTTCAAATAATAAAAAATATATATATTTGCCTACTAATCCAATTTTAAGCCAATGTATGTTATAAAGGACATAGTCTTTTATGTCCAAGCATAAATATTTATCAATATAAAATAAAAGCCTAATTATTATTCATATTAAAACTATACCTAAATAGTCTATCTAATGTTTGCAGTTTGACAGGTCTAAAAAAGATATGTAGAAATACTAAATGCCCTAAGAATTTATGAAAATAGCTTCACATATATTTCATTCAAGACAACGTTTCATATAATTAGAAATTGTTTTTTTAGTTTTTGCACAGTATAACATTTAGAGTAATGTTGTGTTTATGAAACATTGGGATTGCACAACATGTGCACATTATGTCTGCCACACATCTTGTTAGTATAACAATAATTGGTGTTAGATAATTAGCGAAGTGTAAATTCGGCAGTATAGCTAAAAATATATAGTTCAAGTAAGTATTTATTATGATATAAATACATTCAATAATAAATTGTTGTTTTGCAATCTTAGGATTTTCTTTTTAAATATGTTTTGGGCTCAGTGGTGGGAAAAAAATAGACCTTTGTCAACTGCAGAGCTAATGGCTATATTAGAAGAGGATGACGATTTGCGACAAGCTGAAAATATTGACGCGGTGTATGTACATATCACCAACGGTTGACGAACTTACAGATGAGGAGGATATTAGTGATGATACATGTGAGAGTGAAAACGAACGTTTTGCCAGACGTAACTGGACCCTACGAGGTGCATGCAAATTAGCTAATGAAGCTCAAGATGTCGAAGAAGAGCAACCTACAGCATCAAGTTCCAAGAAACTGAAAACTTCCATTAGAACAGCTTTCAAAACAAAAGCAAAGAAAGTTATTCCGAAGTGGAAAAAATAAAATCTGACTTACAAAAGTTTACCACAAGAAGAACAGATTATGATAGAGGAAATTGAAAACAAAATTAGTGACCATACGATATTTTTTCTTTATATTTTAGTGATGATGTCTGGGAAAAAATTGCTGGTTATTCAAAAAAATATGCGAATGATCATAATCGACATTCTTTTGAACTAAGCAAAGCAAGTCTGAAGCGCTTTTGTGGTATATTGATTTTTACCGATTACCATACCTTACCAGCTACAAAAATGCATTTGTTGAAGGATGAGGACAAAGGTATACCATTGGTAAGAAATTGCATGACTAGGAATAGATCTGATTACATCAAACAAAATATACACTTATCAGATAATGACCAATTAGATGTAAATGATAAATTTTCCAAATTGAGCCCATTTTTGACATGATAAATGAAAAATAACATGCAGTTCAGTGTATTTTCTCATAACTTGTCTATTGATGAAGAGATGGTGCTTATTTTGGTCGACACTCATGTAAAATGTTCATAAAGGGAAAACCGGTCAGGTTTGGCTTCAAACTGTGGTGTCTATGTAGTTCCAATGGATATTTATATAAATTTATATCATGTGGTGGAAAGAGTGTGAATACTGAAGAGAACGACTTAGGTGTAGGAGAAAGGGTTATACCGGATTTTTTGTCCATTGTGCAGCATCCATCTAAGCATCGTGCATTTTTTGATAACTTTTTCTCCTTGCACAAGTTATTTTGCATACTGAAAAATAAAGGTTTTTATGTCACGGGTACAATTTGTGAGAATCGTACAAGCAATAATATTTTGGAAACAGAAAAGAGTATCAAGAAAAAAGAAAGAGGTTCATGTGATTTTTCTTTTGATAAGGAACACGAAGTATTGATGGTAAGATGGAATGATAATTCTGTCGCGACTGTCGCTACAAATAACTGCAGTATTGAACCACTGGTATCTGCTAAAAGATACAATAGAAAAGAAAAAAAGATTGCTATTGCTCAGCCAAAAGTATGGGTAGAGTTGATCTCCATGATAAAGGTATTGCAAACTAGAGAATTCGTGTAAGGGGAAAGAAATGGTGGTGGCCACTTTTTATAAATATGATAGATCAGACGTCGGCAACCTTTTTCGGCTGCGGGTCAAAATCAACCAAAATGTGACTATTAAGAAGACAGTTCAGGTCAATGGGTATTTTAATTTTAAAACAGTCGTTAGTGAATAATAAGATAAATTTTATTGAGAAAACTATTAGAATATGCTTTTAAACTCAAAACATAAAGAAAAATTATAATTCTAATTGTTATAAAAACAAATATAATTGTCAAGTTTTAGTTCATTAATAATTTATGAACTTTATTTATAAGCGTTCTCTTCGTTATCAATAGCTCCCCTGATGCTGAATTTGTGACGTCAATTTAGTCAAGTCTGGTTTATACTTAGTCACTTTAAGACGAATACAAGCCAAGCGTCTGAATTTTCGGTAGTTAATCTGCTCCTGTTCTTACTTAAAATAAATTTCATGTGTGAAAATATTTGTTCACATTTATAAGTAGAACCGAACGCGGACAAAATGGCAAAGCCAATTTTTTTCAAAGATGAAAACTTCGTAGGAAGTGATGCCCAACACGATGATATCATGAGAAGATGATTATCTTCCGTGTTTTCTAAATCTTTCCGCAATGTCTTGAATTTGTCCGTCCACAACGTAGAACTTTTAAAATCAATCATTTCTAAACTTAAATTGTCAATTTTAAAATATTCAAAATACTGCAAATCTAAAACGTTTTCCCATATTTCTCGTGCTTTATTATAAATGTAAACATTTCGCCGTGCTTCTTAAAACTTTGAAATCTACTTTCAAATTCACTTTTAATCTTCAAAATACAACTTTCGAATATATTTAGATTGCTTTCATTTATATTTTCTTTCTCATGTTAGCTTTTAAGTAAGGGAAAGAAAAGAAATATTTTAGTTTTTATGTCAGTTTCAAATAATATTAATTTCGAACAAAAACTCTTCCATTCCTCGTACATTTTCAAAATTGTGTGGTTATTTCCTTGGAGTCGTACGTTGAAATCATTATAATGGTTCATTATGTCTCTTAAGAACAAAAGTCTTAAAAACCATTGTTTATCATTGAGCTCGAGATCATTTTCACCGATTTCGTAAAGAAATATTTGTATATCATCACAGCACTCTACAAATCTATTAAGAACTTTGCCTCGACTTAACCATTGTACTTCAGCACGTAACAGTAAATCTCTGTATTTCGATTCAATTTCCTCCAAAAAAGCTTTGAAGCGCCTGTGTTAATGCAGATCGTGCTACTATTATGTTTACGATCTGAACAACCTTTTCCATTATATCCTTAAGTTGTTGCGCAGATGCCTTTGCAAATAAAATTTCTTCATGTATGATACAATGGAATGATAAAAGTGGGCGGCCAAGTTTATTTTCCATTAGTTTCACAAATCCAACATTTTTTCCTCTCATAGCCGGAGCACCATCAGTTGTTATGGAAAACAATTTACTTTTTAAATCCAATATTTTCCCATTTTTGAAATTTTTGAAATTTCATATCAATGCCTTTGGTCATGTCATTCATTGAAGCAAGAACGCATAGTTCTTCATTGAAGTTAGAACTATTTATTGATGCAAATCTAATAATAATTGCCAGCCTAGCCATACTATTTACATCGGTACTTTCATTGAGTGCAATGCTAAGTACGTCACTAGATAACAAATCATTTTTGACCTGCGCGTCAATATTTTTTGCCATATCTTCAATGCGACGCTGAACTGTTCTGGCCGACAATGGCATTTCATTAATTCTCTCAATTATTTGTTTTTTATTTGTGAAGTCATTGAATAAATGTTCGGAACAATTTATGAATGCGTTTTTCAAAAATTCGCCGTCTGGAAACAGTTTTCCGTTGGTGCCAATACTAAGAACTGCAATAAAGCTGGCAGATGTAGCGTAATTGTGGCTGATAACAAATATCTTCAAAAATTTATTTTACCATAATTTAATGCACGTTTAGCAATGCATTCATATTTTTCATCATTTGGCATTTCACTCACATCTTTATGTTTTGAAGAAAAGTGTCGCTCAATTTGTGTCCTGGCGGTAATTATATCTGTACATAAAGTACATATCAATTTGTCACCATTTTCCATACTTTTCAGTCAACACATCTTGAAATAATCTCTTGCTTTTTGTTTGTCCATGGTAAAAAAAATAATTATTATTTCGCTTAGGTAACTGTTCTCGCGCTTCTGAACTATTGCTTATTCACGTTAAAGACGAAGTAAACGTAGACAAGAATAGATGCGTGATCAGCAGGTGGGCAGGGCTCCTATTGGTCGGCTGCAGGTGGCACGCAGTCAGAGAGCCCAGCCGACCAATAGGAGCCCTGATCACACATTACTCTTGTTTACATCTACTTCGTCTTTAACGTGAATAAACAGATGATATTCGTTCGGACAATGTCGCTGTATTCCGCCTATGTTCATTTCTGTAACTTTGTAATCAAACCAAAATGTTAATCTTATTATTTATACTTTCTCAAAGTGTTTGTTTCATGTTTATGTTTTATAATTTATTTTTATATATTATACTTTATTTGCGGAACTCGAGTGGGTCACTTGAAATTATCAAATGGGTCACTTGGTGACCCGCGGGTCATGGGTTGCTGATGCCTGTGATAGATAGTGTAATTGTGAATGCAAGGAAAATCTATAATATAGGAAATAAGCAGAAAATGACACAGAATTCGAATCTTATATAGCTGTTACTCTTATGAAAATAGAAGACAGTAATAGTCAAGAAAATGGGGAGATAGCAGGGTCTAGTGGACTGAACATTATTTCTCCAAATCCCAACTATGGGCGTCTATCTACCACCGAACCGGTCTCATTACCCACCGAAGAATAGTTTGATAATATTGACCATGTTATAGTTGAACAGGAGAATAAAGCAAGAAGAAGATATAGACAGTGCAAAAGCAATACAATATATATGTGTAAAAAGTGTCAAGTTCATCTTCATGCAGACTGCTTCAGACAATTCCATATGTTTTAACTTTAAGTATTCATGTTCTGATAATCCCAAAGTTGTGTATACGCAATATTTTTCTGTGGCTTCTGTGGTCACAAATTGTTTTCTTTTATTTTATCACAAGTACCTATTTACATGAATTTTTGGTTTATAATAAAAGTATTACCTTAAAAATATTATAATTTCTACCTTTGGGAATTAATGGGTTAGCATAATGAAAGCTCTCTATAACAAAAGTGAGTCGTGTGCGAGTTAGTAAGGCTTGTAGCAACTGGTTTAGCATTGCTTCTGGTGTTCGACAAGGGTGCATTTTGTCTCCTTTTCTCTTTAGTTTCATTATTGATTATGTTATGTGTAATTCACTACAAGGGAAAGATTTTGGGCTTAAATGGTCTAGAGATCTGAAAATTTCTGATTTAGATTATGCTTAAGCAGTATATTGTGCAGAAAGAGAGTCCGTTGGTTTGGCCATGTTACCCGTATGGATAATTATAGATTGGCGAATAGGGTATTAACAGTGTGCCTAAAGGCCTCAGAAAGATGGGAAGACTTAGGATGCAGTGGGCAGACAATGTCAAACAGGATTTTGTTAGAATTGGTGTGCAGTGGTGAGATGCAACAGATGTAGCTCAGGACAGATATGCTTGGAGAACTAAATTGCATGGTCTGGTTGGAACTCCGTAGCCTACAGCTGCTTGATGATGATTATGATGATGATGATGATTTAGCCCTTTTGCAAATGATGTTGATAGGATGAACTCTTTCATTTCAGCTGTTCATGCGATAAACTCTTTCATTTTAGCTGTTGATGAGATTGGTAATAGAATAGGTTTGATTATAACAGATAAACTAAAGTGATGGAAATTGTTCAAGCAGGCTGTGGTTCAGTTAATCTGAATGGTTACATTCTTGAGGTGTCTCAGTTTAATTATCTTGGGAGCTATGTAACAGTTACTGGTGAGTGTGACATGAGATTAACAAGACGAATAGGGATTGCTGCCGGGATTAAGAATCTATGGAGATTGTGGAGATATAGGCGTATACACCTAAAGACTAAAAATTAGACTGTATAATAGTTTGGGTCTTTCTAGGGTTAGTTATGGTAGTGAAACTTGGACACTTTGTAAACAAGATAACAGGAAACTTGATGCTTTTGATTCTAGATGCTTACGCAGTATCTTGGGCATTAGGTGGTTCAACTTTGTAAGTAATGATGAGGTTAGGCAAAGGAGTCGGCAACCTCCTTTAAGCAGCATATTGTGCAGAGAGAGACTCCGTTGGTTCGGCCATTTTGCCCATATGGATAATTATAGATTGGCGAATAAGGTTATGAACAGTGTGCCTAAAGGCCTTAGATAATAGAGATAGACTTGGGATGTGGTGGGCAGACAATGTCAAACAGGATCTTGTTAGAATTAGTGTGCAGTGGCCAGATGCAGCAGATATAACTCAGGACAAATATGCTTGGAGAACCTAATTGCACGGGCTGGTTGGACCTCTGGAGCCCATGGCTGCTTGAGGATGATAATGATGATGATACATACTTAGTTACTTAGTCACTCCCACCACAGATGATAATTGGAACAAATATTGAATTCACCACAAAGTTAATATCAGAATTGCTTTGAACTAGTGCTATTCCAAAAGGATTTATCAGAATTATTGATATTCACCACAGTGTTTCATATCAGAATTGTTTTGAACTAGTGCTATTCCCAAACGATATATTAGTTCCTCTAAAGCACAACTATTCTTTAAGATAGCCGGATTTTATCAGTTTTTGGTTTTCCAGTCCTTTCAGAGTTACAGGTGAAGAAACATTCACAGGCCAGAGATGAATACTATAATATTAATGCAAAACTAGCAGAAATGCCGAGCATTGCTCATGCATTGATATAATGACTTAGAGTAGCAGGATTATTCCAAAGGTTGCATTGGACACTAGTCTATGTCTGGAGTGACTAGTGTCAGAAATTTTCATATCCTTGTAATTACGTAGGTACTCCACCAATCGATCCTGAATTTTATGTGGTCCCTTACATCTTGGTGTGTAGGGTTTAGAGCTTGGGTTCCTAACTGTGGTGGATCAGGAGTGAACCTGCCAGAAGTGTCTGAAATCTTTGGGGGTATTGCTGTTGCCTAAATGAAATAGTACATTATTGATGAAAAGATTTTGATCACTGGGACAGATTCACTGGCAAGTTTTGGGGGTGGGCCTAATTTTCTGGGGTTGAAAAGCTGTAGACAAATTTGGTAGTTTTAGCTCTGGCTGTTTAGGAGGAGCTGTTGGACAAACAGGCAGTCACACAGACAAAATCTCTAAAACAGCATTATCCAAAAGAAAGTTGAAGCTCTCCATACTTGTGGTTGTCATATGTAGGTCATTTTAAAAGAAATGCACAATATGGCAACACTCTGGTATGGATGACACAATCACCACAGTCTTTGTAGCAGCTGTAGACAGGAAATGGTGAAGGTGATGTGTTTTGCATCATAGCATATCACATTTCAGAACAGCTGTCCCTGAAAATGGTGCTTGCAGAGGTTTTAGGTACTGTTATGCATGAAGATGCTTGCAGAGGTTTCTGTTACTGTTACCATGAAGATCAACTGTCATACATTAAGATTCAAACTTTATGTGGGGAGGATTTTTGCTGAAGGGGAGGATTTTCTGCATCGAATTGTCTCTATTGATGAAACTGGGAATAGGTATTTTGAATACCTGAACTGAAATCTCAGTGCAATCAATGGAGAAGAATGACCTTTCCAACTGTAACACTCCAAAAGATTGTTAAACTTCTTCTCTTTGGAACTTTTGACTGATCCATATTAAACTAACTTCCAGATAGCATCGGGTGCCAGGTAATATTAACTTACCAAATAAAGTTAAATGAGGGTTTGCTAAGTATATGGGAGTTACTTATTGAGTAAGAAATGAAAAGACTGTCAAATTATTAAAGTTAAATCTAAATAAAAAAAAATCAATTATCGTTGCTCAAGAGAAAAAACAGCAAAGTTAAAATATTTCACATAACAAAGGTTATTTCCAAAAAATTCAAGACTCACCAAATATAGTGATGAATACAAAAGTCAGAAAATAAAAGCTCCATCTCTAATAACAACTACCAAAAAAAAAACAAAACTGACTTCCTCATACTCTGCTACACTCTGCTATCTCATTGCTGACCATTGACTCAGTGACCTAACGTCACTTAGTATACATGCAACTGACACATGTGTTGTACACTGGGAAAAACATTTGCATAAACTCATGATCGCATGTTAACTATGACGCAGGAGGGGGCATGTCCTTACGCACACATTAGAGGCTGTTAATCAAAAGCTGGAGCTGCGCATGTTCAACTCCTTTAGCAGATTGGAAGAGGAGAAAGTGTTAAGTCCAACTGAAATATAAAAGCCCAAAAATAATAAATATAACATAAATAAAGAAAAAACTGGTTAAGGAAAAGTAAAAGTGAAGGGTGGGCCATCACACAACACGTGGTCTTGCGTTGTCATCGAGAATCAGCACCCCACCTTGCAGACTATCAGGTCAGTTGTTGTCCATTTTTTTGGTAGTTTTTGTGTGGCTCAGTGTTAGCAGGCTTGACTTCTAATTAAAGGGGCCTGGGTAAGGCATGAATGTTTGTGGGTTTTTTTTTCTGTTGAGGTCACAGACCTTCTATTATGGTGTATAAACTGACAGTTCCTGTCAGACTTTTGTGGCAAGCAGAGGGAATATTTATTTCATTTATTTTGAAGGAAATCATAGTAATCAGTAGGCACTTTATCTGTCATCTTGACACCAGCATAATCATATGCAAAGATCATCATTTGCTTCAGTTTCAACATTACCATCGCCATTTTTTGGGCCTGGGAAAGGAAGGATCTCTGTGCCATTTTCAGCAACAGATGTTCCAATATGCTACAACGCACAAAAATTTCACTTTCGCTTTTTCCACTTCCTGTGTATAACTGTTGCAAAGATTGTATCATCCATACTGGAGTGTTGCCACATTGTACATTACTTTTGAAAAGATCTACATATTATAATATTGGGTTGGGTTGTTTTACCTCTGAGCAGCACGTTTTTGTACACCATGGGCTAAATGGCCAGGTCACATGGACCACAAAGGCTCAGAGAAGGTTGGGGAAGGAGACCCACTGGAACAGCTGTTGGGAGATAGATGGTAGCCTCCTGTCAAGGCCATCCAGTGTGTTCTTTAACGTGCACAGGATATGGCTCTCCCGCACACGGGGCCACGGCTTAACATCCCATCAGACAGATAGCAGCCTTTCCAAGCCCATCGGTGTCCCCTACTGACTGTGGGCAGGGTAAGAGTTTTGCAGAGATAAATCTCAACGCTGACCCAGCTGGGACTCGAACCTGGGAATTGCAGATTACGAGCCTGGCATGCTACTGATATATTACCATATTCATCACATTATAGATTAGTAATCAGGTATGTATAATTATTGCTATGTGTTATTCATGCATTCACCACAATGCAATGACTTATTTACCATATGTGGCGAGTGGCAAATGTAATGGGCACAGTATTAACTATGTATGAGAAATATGCTAATTGAAAATTTATATACTTAAGGACAGTGCTTCCCAATTTGGCCACGGAAACCCTTTCATATGAAATTTTTTTGCAGAACCCCTAATAAAATTCTTATACATGAAGTAAAATATCTAGACCACAAATAAGTAAGGATAATAATAAACAAATTGCTAAAATAACATTTCATATAGTGCAATGGAATTTTCTTAAAGAACCCTTATTTTTATTTAATGAAAACCCAGGGTTCACAGAATGCCATTTGGGAACACTGCTTTAGACAGTTGCAGACCTGAGCAAAGTTGAGCAAATTTACTAGTTTTACATATATGTATAAAGAAGAGTGTCTGTCCACTTATACACTCAGACCCCTAATGAGCTAGAGGCACCAAACTTTGTTCAAACTTTTCCTTCATCCAAAGGAAGATTTATAGGCCATGGATTCACAATTATCACTGTGTTTTTCTGCTTGTGGCTTCCCAGTTCCAAGTGAACAGATGCACAGGATATCTTATATCAGCTAGTGGAAAATAATGATCAGGAGACATTGCAGTTACCCGAACTCTTGCTTTTAGGGGTATCATAGACTCTGCTACTGGAATAATATATCTCAGGTAGATTAGTTTCTCTTTCTGATTATAGTTCTTTAAAAAAAGGCCAGCTTATAAAGGTGATTTTTGAAGCTCTTACCAGCATTAATGGCTTAAGCCTTTAGGGTTGGGGAATGAGTTTTTGCACGTGATCATGATTAAAGGACTTTTGGATATTGTTGGTCCCATCTTTCTGAATAAACCTAGTTTTCAGTACATAGAAATGTGACGATTGCCAATCCATAGCCTAAAAAACTTCCCCTGATGAAGGGAAAGTTCATGCAAAGTTTCCTCTAGTTCTTTAGGAGGTTGAGTACACAAATGAACAAACATTCTTTGTTATATATAAGAGTAGCAAATTTACCCAGTTTTTCTCAGGTCTGAAAACTCTCTAAAGTATATAGTAGATGGCATTTCATTGGAAAGGCATTTCATTTCATTCACAAGCTTTCATTTGGTCTAAAATTCATTATGATCATCAACTCTCCCCCCCCCCACAGGAAAACTTTTCCCCTCTTTTCTGAAAGAAAATCTTTTTACAGTTCCTGTGATTACAAGATGGAATTCTACACACACCAGCCACTTAATTAGAAACCTTTATGCAGATGTACATAAATGTCACTTGCACAGTGTGTATGCAAAATACGTGGTCATGTGCATCACCATGTGATCTAGGTAACTATTTAAGACTGCTGCTCATCAATAATCATCAGTAGTGTTGATCACAATGGGAAAAACAAAGGATCTTTTGGGGTTCGATAAAGGACTTATTGTGGATGCCAGTCTGGTTGGAGCAATGATTTTAAAAACAGCAGAGCTGACTGGGGTTTTTAATTAGTGGAAAGAATTATCTCAGGTTTTTAATTAGTGGAAAGATAACCCACATTGCTTGTCTAAGAGGCATAGGTTGGATTGTTTTACCTCTGAGCGGCACTTTTTTGCACACCATGGGCTAAATGGCCAGGTCACATGGACCCCATAGGCTCAGAGAAGGTTGGGAGAGGGAACCCACTGGAACAGCTGTTGGGAGACAGATGGTAGCCTCCCGTCAAGGCCATCCAGCGTGTTCTTTAACGTGCACAGGGTATGGCTCTCCCACATACGGGGCCACGACTTAACATCCCATCTGACGGGCAGCGGCCTTTCCAAGCCCATCGGTGTCCCCTACTGACCGTGGGCAGGGCAGGGAATTTTGCGGAGATATATCTCAACGCTGACCCAACTGGGACTTGAACCTGGGAACTACAGATTATGAGCCTGGAGCGCTACCGACTGAGCCACCCCCGCCCCCATCTAAGAGGCATAAGTGTGGCATGATGACAATCTGTCAGGAACGAGATCGCTGTCATCTGAGAAGCTTGTACGGAGAAACAGGACTTCCTGTGTGCAGCAACTGACCGAAGAAGCATTCAATGAAGTCTGTTCATGACCCATATCTCAGCAAACTATACACAGGGAATTGAAGACAATTGGTATTATCAGTCGCATGCCTATACGGAAGCCACTGATTCCTGTGAAGAACTGGAAAGTTCGTCCACAATGGTGTTAGGAACACCGTGATTGGACACTGGAAAAAAGTCATGTGGTCTGACAAGCCATGGTACACCTTGTTCTGTACCAATGGTAGGCAGAGAGTTTGGCAAGTAAACACAACTTTTAGAAGAGTCTAGCAGTAAACACAACATGCTTTATAAACACAACTCAAGGTTCTGGAGGCAGTGTCATGGTGTGGGGCACGTTCTGTTAGTATGGAAAGGGTCCTCTGATATTACTGGAAGGTCGAGTGTCCTCCAAGGATTATCGGAACATTGTTGCCAATCAAGTCCATCCTGCAATGTTGACTTTTCATCCAGTAGGTGATGGCTGTTTCATGGATGACAATGCTATTGTCCATCGTGCAAGATGTGTTCAGCAAGCATGACAGCGACTTCCACCATCTTTCCTGACCATTACAAAGCCTGGATCTGAACCCCATTGAGAATGTATGGGACATGTTAGAAAAATAGATCCAGGAGCAATTCTGATTTGCTAGAACGTCCTATTCCATCAAATCTGAGACAGATAAAGGTCTGTAAGGTGAATGCCTGGTATGCTGGAGACGAAAAGGCACTCAAACACCTTGTGGAATCTATGCCAAACTGCATATGTGCTGCAATTAGGGCTAAAGAAGGTCCAACTTGGTATTGAATAAAGGTTTCTAATTCAGTGGCCGGTATGTGTATTTTCAAAATAGTGATTCATTTAGATACTTACATCAAACCTATTTTATTTTTTACAAAAACTTGGGAACTTAAGAACTATTACATGACTTTTGATAGCAACATTTGAGGACGAGTCTTTCCATAACCATTTGAGTAGAAATGAAATTTGTTGCAGAAATACATAACAATATTATGAACATTACTAACAACCTAGTGGAATCCAAGTATCATTTTCAATATTGTGGCATAATTGTTAAAACCCATTTTGACTCATTACACTGAAGGGCTATTCATGCCTGAGACTAAGAACACTTCAAACAATGGCTGTGATCAGAAATAAGCTTCTTGAAAAAGTTTAGAAAAGCTGACCAAATATGTAGGAAGAAGCCCAATTAATGACTGTTATAAACAAATCAGAAATTTATTTAACATTCGACTGATAGTGGCAAAGAAATGGCTAATCTTTTTTACTAAAGACTTTTCCAGAGAATATTACTCCATTCTTACGTGTTTGCAATAACACTGATAAAATACACAGTAATTATGAGCTTTTTGATATTAAGCAAAATAAAGGGAACAGAAATACAGGTTTTGGCCATGAAATAGCTACCGAGAATTCACTACAGCAGCCCAGCCCTTCAATGAATATGGACACCAATAAAGTGTTGATGTCGAAGGTATTTTAGTCTTTATAATATTATTGTGTCTATTCACTGAAGCAGCATGACTGACATTTTAACTGAAACATGCAAAATGCTTGCTTTCCATCAGTAACATAAATAAATATTTTAGAGGCGATTCAACACAATATTTTCATTTATAAATGCTTGAAATGTCTTTGAAAAATAAAACTTTATTTTTGAAGTAATTTTACACATTTACATTTGTGTTGATAAACGTGAAATTTTGAGATAAAAATGTTACATTAAATGTAAAACTCCAAATTCTAAATGCAAAAATAAATCAGTTTTCAAAATATGTACCTCTACTTATTTCAATTTCGACTGTCGTGATGGGTATGTGAAAGTTTCTACAAAGAGTGGTCAAACAGATTTACTTGAATCCGGACTTAGCACAAGTACTGAAAATAGTAACAGACAGCTCACAGAATCACCACTAGCCAAACACAATTGTAATTTTTGAGAGAAACATAAAGCTGTTTTTGTGAAGAATGGGGAAAAAATATTTCAGTGAACCAAAATTTCATATTGTGGGTATTTGTGAGACATTAAAATTTTAATTAATCAAATAAAATCGTATAAAGTGCAAAATCATTAAAAATTTGAAATGGAAGTGCAAAGACAGCAGCCAACTCGGAACATGCATTAGAAACTTATAGACAAATTTTAAACTGATTAGTACTACAAAAAAAAAACAACAACATATAAAATAAATAAAAATAAATACAAAAGATGAACCAATTCTATTCGGTTTCCTTGAAGATGAGTTTTTTAACTGGAAAACATTTCAGAACATCTAAGTACTATTTCAGTTGCGATGCCAATTGAATCAGAAAATAAAATATTTTTTGATTTGGCATTAAGTAATGATACTAACCAACTAAGAATTAAAGAATTATGAATGCTTATAGGTTCCAAAATTGCAGAATCTCCCAACAGAAGCATACTTTTCAGCTTATGTATTGTAAAAGCAATGATTTGCCAAAAACTTGGCAGATTCTGGTATCTGCCAGATATTTTGATATTGATCAAGTTATTTATTTTCCTTAAAAACTCTTATGACTGATTTCCCTGACCAGACATCAAAATACAGAAAATATTTACAATGACATCAAAGAAGATTTGAAAATGTTCAACATGTTAACAAAGAAATTGTGCATTCTAACTGCTGATTGTGCTGTGTCATGAAGATATGGGAAAATTGGTATTGAGTATATTTAATAATGAATGTTGTAGCAAAATATATTTGACTACACTACATAGTATATCAAAAAGTGTTTATTAGTGAAATTATTAACAAATCTATGCATGATGTGGAATTGACAGTGAAAAACAGCATCAATTGCAGTCAAACACTAGCAATGGCCTGTCAAATGCTCTTGCCCCTTAAATGGCATTACCAAAGAAAAATATGATCAATGGTCCATAAAACTCCAAGCACGTTTTATAACTAAATTTTGAATTAACCCTTCCAGTGTCCAGGACGTATATATCTGTTTTTAACATAACAAAAAAATCGTTTTTTTTTTTAAATAAAAATTGGCATTTAAATATTTTTATAGATATCTTATAAGAATATATAATTCAGACATGATAAATAATGTTTTCTTCTTTCATTTGATGCATATTTTATTAAATTATGACATAAATAATTTGTTAAAGCCATCTAACTGCCATTTCTTATAAGTGATTGGCAATTTGATTAATTTTTCTTTAAAATTTCTAAAATCTCCTGAACTGCTATTTTTAAAAATAGAAGATTTTGGAAGCAATTATGAAACTTTTTTGCATACCATTTTAAAAAGTGATATTAAAATTAATATGTTAATACAATGTTCAAATTTTGTACTTAAATAAAATTTAGATTTCATTTTCTCTTTAATTTGGTATATAACATGACCTATTTCTGTTGATTAGTTATTTATTAAAAATATTCTAAAGTTGACTTGTTTATTGGACTCTGCACATGTGTGGACTTTTCTCAAAGTATGGTATGGAGAAAAAAATTATAAAACTGAAGAAATGTTTACTTTAAACAAGATTTTTTTTTTGTTATTCAGAAATAACTAGCCTTTCTCTTCATGTGCATTATAATCATTTCTATCTATTAGTGTCTTTTAAATAAATTTTTATTTATTTCCCCCATATGCATTTTTTTACTACACGACTAAAAAAAGTCCGATTAAAATAAAACTTGTGATTTTTTTGTCAAATATTTTATTTTCAGAAAATCCAGAATTAAATGCTGATTAATTTGGCATATAGCATGCCATAATTCCTTTCATTAGTTATTGGCCAAAAAAGTTCTAAGGTTAAATTGGCCTCTGGATGTAAACTAGTTTTCCAGGCTAGACACTGGAAGGGTTAAGTGTTGAAAGGTTCACTGTCTTTGCAAACTTCATATTTTATATCGGTCTGTAAATGGTAATTAGGTAATCACTGGAAGGAGAGCTATGCACCAATCTCCTGTGATGATGCAGAGAACCGGCTAGGCCTAGCACCAAATGCCCAATCTCGCCTTCTCATGGTGCAGACCGTTAGTACCTTCCAAAGAGATACTCTCTTGTGGAACTGAAGAGAAGTGGAGTGCTGCCAGATTAGTGCGGCTTACTGAACTGGACAACCATGGCTTACTTTTATTTTTTTTTCTACCCTGCTGAGGAGTGGTCAACCACACAGGGTACTGGTGCTGACCATATAAACCTACTGGACTAAAATATGGCTCTGAGCTTGATTATGTATCCTGAATTTGCTGTACTGGTGGGCTTCTGTGGAGGGAAAATCTTCCCCTGTGTTTTCTGTTTGTTTGTGGGTTGACAGCCCCAAGTGAATAGATTCACAGGATATGTTTATCAACTGGTGGATAATCCTGAGCAGAGGTCATCACAGGCACCTGAACTCTTAGCTTCCATTAGCATCGTCAAATTCTACGTTGGAGGAAGTCTTCCAGTGTAGGTGGCTTCAGCCTTTAGTGGTAGGGGAACGGGTCTTTGCCCCATGTCTGCGATTAGGGGGCTGTTTGATATTGTCGGCATCCCTCTCCTAATAAACATAGTTTCTTTAAACATCCCACTAACCATTTTCTCTCCATAGGTAGTTGGAATGTGAGGACTCTGCACAGAGCTTTTTCTCTTGATGTCCTCACACAAGAATTCCACCATTATAATTTAGATATTCTCGGCTTGCAAGAGACCAGATTGACAGATAAAGGTCAGATTCTTAAAAATAATCTTAAATTTCTCTTTTCAGGGAGGGGCGACAATAAGCATCACCAAGGCGTGGGTCTGCTTCTCAGCAGACACGCTAGTGATGTTTTTCTAGGATATGAGTGCATTAATGAAAGGTTTCTTACAGCAAAATTTCAGACAAGCGTTAAAGACTCGAATGTTATCTGCTGTTATGCCCCCACTGAGAATGCCGATTAGGATGAAAAGGATAGGTTTTACGGACATCTTCAGGATATTTTGAATTCTGTCAAGAAAGGAGATATTACCCTTGTTCTAGGTGACTTCAATGCCAAAGTTGCTACTGGCTCTGACCTGTGGGGAGGAGCAATAGGCCCTTTTTGTATTGGTGGCTGCAATGGGCAACGTCTCCTACAGGTAAGTAAACTCAGTGAATTCAGAATAACTAACACTTATTACAAACACCGCGACATATATAAATACATATGGGTTTCACCTGATGGGCTGCATATGAATATGATTGATCATATATTAATTAACAGTAAATGGGCTAGTTCTATTAGGAATACCAGGTCATATAGGGGAGCTGAAATTGGATCTTAGCATTACCTTGTTAAAAGTGTCTTGCAACTTAAACTTAAAAAGTATTGTGCTAGGGGTAAAAAATTTACTTTTAATACTGAAGCTCTGAAAGACCCAGTTATAGCCAAAGCTTACCATGATAGGTTACTTAGTCATTATGACAGTCATGGTATGCTTACTACTGAAGTTGAGGAAGAATGGAATCATTTTAAAAAGGCTTTTTTGGAAACTAACAGTACTCTTTTAGGAAAAAAGGTGCAGAGGAGGCAGAATTATTTGAGTGATAAGGCACTTGAGCTTATTTCGGAAAGAAAGAACTGCAGGAATGTCCTTATAGAAAGCATTACAGAGAGTGTAAAGGATCAGTTAGATGCTGATAAGAATCTCTGACTTGATGGCTTGGCTGACAAAGCTGAGGAAGCAGTTAGACAGCACAACAGAAAGAGCTGCACCAGATAGTTAATATTTTGTGTGGTAGAAAACAGACAGGCATACAGGGATTGAAGGTTAAACAAGGTAAGGTGCATTCTAACTGCTGATTGTGCTGTGTCATGAAGATATGGGAAAATTGGTATTGAGTATATTTAATAATGAATTGTTAATAATGAATGTTGCATACAGGGATTGAAGTTAAACAAAGAAATTAGAAGGTGAGGATTCTGTCATGGCTAGGTGGGCTCAGCATTTCAGTGATGTTCTAAACAATGTAGTTAGTTCTACTCCCATTGTTTGCAATGATGATAGATGCATTGGTGGCTTTAATGTTGGCCCTATAACACAATATGAAGTTATTTTGGCTGTTTCTAAACTTAAACTTCATAAATCCCCAGGGGTAGATGAAATTACTACAGAAATGCTAAGAGCTGGGAATGTTTCGGTTACCACTCGGATGACTGAAATTTTGAATATCTTTTATGATAAAGGCATGGTTCCTAAGGATTTTATCAGAGCTATTATTATCATCCCTATTTTCAAAAAAGGGGATCGCAGTTCTTGTGATAACTATAGGGGTATCAGCCTACTCTCTGTCCCAGGGAAAGTTCTTTGCATGATTGCACTTAATAAAATTAAGAATCTGGTTGACAGTCAATTGCATGATGAACAATGTAGATTCAGAAGTGGTAGGTAGGGAATGTGTGGATCAGATATTTTCACTTAGGCAGATTCTTGAGAAATGTTTAGTTTCAGAAACCTTTGGTTGCTAGCTTTGTTGATTTCAAAAAGGCTTTCGACTCTGTTGATCGTCATAATTTGTGGTTGATTGTGAAATCATATGGTATACCTGACAAGTTAGTTAACATAATGAAAGCTCTCTATAATAACACTGAGTCGTGTGAGAGTTGGTAAGGCTTGTAGCAATTGGGTTAGCATTACTTCTGGTGTTCGACAAGGGTGCATTTTGTCTCCTTTCTCTTTAGTTTGGTTATTGATTATGTTATGCGAAATTCACTTCAAGGGAAAGATTTTGGCCTTAAATGGGCTGGAGATATAAAAATTTCTGATTTAGATTATGCTGATGATTTAGCCCTTTTGGCAATTGATGTTGATGACATGAACTCTTTCATTCGAGCTGTAGTAGTATAAGTATAAGAGTAGGTTTGGTTATAAACAGAGAGAAAACTAAAGTGATGAAAATTGGTCAGGCAGGCTGTGATTCAGTTAATCTGAATGGTTGCAGTCTTGAGCAGCTGTCACAGTTTAATTACCTTGGGAGCTATGTAACAGATACTGGTGATGTGCGGTATGAGATTAACAGATGAATAGGGATTGCTTCCGGGACTTTTAAGAATCTATGGAGAGTGTGGAGAAATAGGCGTATACACCTAAAGACTAAAATCAGACTCTATAATAGTTTGGTTTTTTTCTATGGTTAGTTATGGCAGTGAAACTTGGACACTTTGTAACAAGATAACAGGAAACTTGATGCTTTTGATTCTAGATGCTTACGTAGTATCTTGGGTATTAGGTGGTTTAACTTTGTAACTAATGATGAGGTTTGGCAAAGGAGTCTGCAACCTCCTTTAAGCAGCATATTGTGCAGAGAGAGACTCAGCTGGTTTGACCATGTTGCCCGTATGAATTATTATAGATTGGCGAATAGGGTTATGAACAGTGTACATAAAGGCCTCAGAAAGAAGGGGAGACCTAAGATGTGGTAGGCAGACAATGTCAAACAGGACCTTATTAGAATTGGTGTGCAGTGGCCAGATGCAGTAGATGTAGCTCAGGGCAGACTTGCTTGGAGAACTAAATTGCACGGTCTGATTGGACCTCCATAGCCCAGGGCTGCTTGAGGATGATGATGATGATGCACAGTTGACTGCTTTAATTTGGCTGCAATTGCACGCACAGATAAGTTACTCAAATGGCATCCTATAATGACCCCTCTCTGGAAGTCTTTTAACTCAGCATGCTCACTCATGTTTCTTATTAACATCTCCACTGAACATTAATTAATAGATTCAAAAAAAAAATCATCGCTTCCATGGCGGGAATCGAACCAGCATCTCTCCAAATTCACGGCAGAGCGCGCTACCATTGCACCACGCGTCGGACAACGAATATTTTCAGAATATGACCTTATAGATCTTTCTTCCTGAGACGTGAATGAGACAGCGCCATCTATACTCAAGGAGATGCAACTTTTTCAGTTGTTGCATTTGATTATCAGACGTTAATGAGAAGGGCGCTAACGCTAAGACGTTAATATATGATTAAAATAAATCCAAAGTGAATGCACAGTATTCCCTGTTAAGATAGACATCAAACATTAATTAATAGATTCTGAAAAAAAAATTCATCGCCACCACGGCGGGAATCGAACTTGCATCTCTCCAGATTCATGCCAGAGCACGCTACTATTGCACCACGCGTCAGACAACAAATATTTTCAGAATATGACCTTATAAATATTCTTCCTGAGTCGTGACTGAGACAGCGCCATCTATACTCAAGGAGATGCAACTTTTTCAGTCGTTGCATTTGATTATCAGATGTTAATGAGAAGGTCGCTAATGCGACCTTCTCATTAACATCTGATAATCAATCCGCTGTGGCGGCGATGAATTTTTTTTCAGAATCTGTTAATTAATGTTTGATGTCTATCTTAACAGGGAATACTGTGCATTCACTTTGGATTGATTTTAATTATATATTAACGTCTTAGCGTTAGCAACCTTCTCATTAACATCTGATAATCAAATGCAACGACTGAAAAAGTTGCATCTCCTTGAGCGAGATGGCGCTGTCTCAGTCAGTCTCAGGGAAAAGATTTATAAGGTCATATTCTGAAAATATTCATTGTCCTATGCGTGGTGCAATGGTAGCGCGCTCTGGCATGAATCTGGAGAGATGCGGGTTCGATTACCGCTGTGGCAGCGCTGAATTTTTTTTCAGAATCTATTAATTAATGTTTGATGTCTATCTTAACAGGGAATACTGTACATTCACTTTGGATTGATTTTAATCTCCACTGAAGCCTGTTATGTGCCAACACACTTCTTATACCCGCTTGTACTGATCATGTGATCGAAAGTTATGTTTTCCCTTTGCCAATCAATCTTTTTTAAACATATTGTATATTTGGCTCTAAAAGTAGATTTAAAAAACAACTATAAATTATTATTCAAGGTAGAATATTTTTTAAACCTTTCCTATCTGGTGGAATATTTTTGTAATTCGGAAGCTACTCAAGCTTAATTTTCAGCTTTCCCCCCAACAAAAAAACTAAATTCTCTATTTATCATCCCCCTCCCCAACACACACACACCATAATTTGTAAACTAAATGCATAATCAGTAGTAATAGTGAAATAGATTTGGAAAGTACCACTACTCATATGCATATTTACATCCACACAATTATCCACTTACTCAATGAAAACAATTAATTCTGTGAGGAATACACCATCTATCTTGAATTATCCTCTTCAGACACTGATGGCATGGATTATTCAGCCACCAGATTTTGACTATCAAGTTTCAATTGTTTAATAGCTAGTAATTTTTAAAAAATTAAACCTTTATCCTTCTATTACAATTTTGCACAAAAAATGGGCGATTATAAAATTGTGATTTGTTTCCAAAGCTACATAGCTCTCTGCACAAAATTAGAATATAAACATTGCAAAAAATATTTCATACATTCATTGTGAAGGTCCACCCATTTACTTTTACTTTTCCTTAACCAGTTTTGCCTTATTTAAATTATATTTATCATTTTAGAGATTATTATTTCATTTCTGGACTGATCGCAATTCTTGTTTCCGAGCCGTAGGAGTCGTGCATGCACAACCCCGACCTCTTGATTGACCTAATGCACACATGTAGGACACAACCCCTCTTGTGTCATAGCTAGTGCGATCATCAGATTATTCAAATGTTTTCCCGGTGTGCAACAGACACATGGTGGATTTGTACACTCATGTTAATAACTAAGTGATGTTAGGTCACAGAGTTAGTAGAGACAGTGGAGAGTCATTGTAGTCAGTATTGTGAAAAGTTAGTAGAGATAGTGGAGAGTCATTGTAGTCAGTATTGTGAGAAGTTCATTAGTGGAGAGCAGGGAGGAATTGGGCCGCTGGGACACAGGACAGTATCCCGATGGGCCCATCAAATTTGGGCCACTTGGCTTATTAATATGACACTATTTCTTTTTCTGTTTTCATCTTGATGAAACATATGCATTTTTAAGTTTCCTTCAACAACAAATAATGCAGCCCAGAGTTTCCTTCCAAGAAGTATTCAGAAGAAACCTCTTAGTAATTAAAGTTCAGGGGGTATGGAGAAGTGAAGGCCATAAGGCAGCTGTGAACTATAGAAGAAAAAATAAGGCAACCAGAATTAGGTTGAAAATGAGTGAACTGAGTGGTTAAATTTCACTCATTTCAAATCCCAGATGTTTTACAATTGCCCCTCGAAAATCATTTATCATTTAAACATGTTGGGAAGGGCTTAGGGAAGGACATGGAGAATGGACTTAGTAAATTGTTTTATGGCAGGATGCAACTTTGCTGTTTAGTGAAGCACTCTGATTGTTGCCAAAGGGTGTTGATAGTGGTTCACTTAACTAAGATTTCACGAGATTTTTCATAAAAACCAAGCCATTTTATACTATCTTAATTTTTTATCGTAGCAGTCTTACGTAAACCAACCTTGGAAATATATACACATTTTTGTAAAGAACCTTTCTTGCATTCTATAGGTCGAAAATCTAGAATAGAATTGGCCATAAAGTGTTAAATATACCATATCAGAATATTTCTTTCTGAGTTCATTTTGTCTTCATTTTTGAGTTTGTCTTGATTTAGAGTTAAACATTTTTAAGCTGCAGAAAAAATCTAAGCATGCCAGTATAAAACCAAAATTCCCTGAATAGTTGTTTGATTTAAGCTTATGTGGTTTGTTCACACAGTTCACTCTAAAATGTGGTTTTACATTGCATTAAAAAATAATGCAAAATGCAAGTTTCTAGAATGCCTTAAATTGCTTAAATAAGCTGAAAATTATATTTCAACAACTACAAAAAAGACATACATGTTTTTTCTTTAATTCAATCAATTTTACTGAAATTGGAGTCTAAAAACATTTTTCTATATTTCCCACTAAAATATTTCACATAATTTTTTTAAAGTTTAAAAGCAATCTGTTGGCCAGGTTTTTACTTTTCATCAGTAGTGAAGAGCACTACCAATTCAAATAAAGCCAATTCAAATAAAGGACCAACCTATTCAAATAAAGGAAGAAAAGCATTTTTTGCTCAAAGGGTGATGGTTTATTAGTGAAATTTTAATGCTTTTTTAAAATTGAACATTTTAAGTGAAAGTGGGATTTAAAAAGGAACTTTTCTCGTTTTCAAAAGAAAAAAAAAACACAAGAAAATGTAACTCACGAAATAATAAGCTGCAAAAAATTGGTTTTGCCATGAGTGGGATTTGAAACGTCTCCTGGAAAATTTTTCAGCTTATTATTTCATGAGTTCCACGTCTACAGGACACATCTTGTGATTCTTTACTAAGCAAGAAAATGTTTTCACTTTGTCACCTATCTGTTTGCTTTTTTTCCCATTCCTTCTGTAGGCATTCAACATTTTTACTTTTAGAGTTAAAAAAATATGTTAGTTTAGGTATAGATTCAATTTTAAGTTTTGCATTTTTGAATTTCCCAAATGTTTAAAGTGCACCCCCTAATGGTGGAAAAAAGTTGAATATTACAAACAATATACCTATGCTAGAAATTCGAAATTTTTGTGGTGGAATGTGAAGGTCACGAGGTTTGCATAGGTAACAATGCATTGATCACTTACCCTCAGAGGGTGAAAGGAAACTTTTTTTGTTTCAAGAAATAATTGTTTGCTTTTAGAGATCAATTGAAATTTTTTTTAAGTTGGATAGGTTTTGAAATATATATCACAATTCCATTTTATGAATCGCAAAAAAATTAAAGAAATATTTTGAATTAAAACACAAGCCTTTGCATTTTATACAGTAAAGTGTAGTAATTTTTGTTTTTGCATAAAATATCTATAAGTTCTAAAAATTTAAATTGTTAAAAATTACAGAAAATATTAAAACAAAAATTGTAATATAAAATCTTTCCAAAATTTCCATAATTGATAGCAAACGGAAAGCTCCCCCCCTTCCCATAAGGATATTTCTTGCAGTGGAGGCCCTGAGATTTTCCTGTACACCATTAATTAGCTTAGATTAGATAGGGCAGCTTAATTTAGCTTAGATTGGATGTAACTGATCTAAACGATGCTTAAAGTAGATTGAAGGGAAGTTGAGCAAATAAGTTTTCATATTTTAAAATTTAACTGTTTTACTGAAAATAAGGTTTAAATTTTTTTTCCCAAGTTCTACATGGGTTTTTCTTCTAGGAGAAATTAAACCACCTAAACTAATTAAAACCAAAGCATGCAAAAAAGATTTATAGCTTTGGATTTATTTCATTCTCATGAAATTTTTAAACAAAAGTAGAAAAATAAAAATAATATATTGGTCAATATAAACGTTGACCCCAAATAGCACAAAAATTTTTTCTTAAAGTAAGGTGCCTCATCACAAATGATAGGGAATAATTTGAACTTCGTAATGTTTTTTGAATGGCCTTATTATTAAATGTACCCATAGTTAAAAAGTTACTGATATTGACGTAAAAGTTCTGTCTCAAAAATAAGATATTTTTTTATATTCATTTCAGTGAGACTAGGGCTGGGTTGTTTTACCTCTGAGTGGCACTTCTTTTTGCAAACAATGTGTTAAATGGTTAAGTTATAAGGACACTGAGGGAGGAGGTTGGCGGGAAGGGGACCCCACTAGACAACTGTTAGAAGATAGATGGAAGCCTCCCACCAAGGCTAGCCCAAGTGTTCTTTAGCATGCACAGGGTATGGCGCTCTCACACACAAAACCATGGCTTAACATCTCGTCCTACTGATGATGGCCTTTCCGAGCCCCTCAGGGTCTCCTACTGAACGAGAGCAGGACAGGGAAAAATCTTAATGTTGACCCAGTCGGGACTTGAATTTAGAAAGTGGAGTTGTTAAGGGTAGAACAGTCCTGGGAAAATGTTTATCTGAATGGCAACATGGAAAAATGAAACAGAATTGTGGAAGCCAAAAGAATATATAGTCAATAATGTATAGTCAAAGCAAAAATAAAAGTAAAACATAAAAATGTAAATATATTAATTGTTTTAATGAGAATTCACCTCCCCCGAAGTTGGATTTCTTGTCCTTTATAAGTTCTTGCTCTGTTTCACAAATTTAATTTGTTTGTCATTAGTAGCTCACAGGTCACACAAAATTAGGTGTGCCACAGTTCACCCGAGTCTGGGCTCTAGGATCTCCATACATTGTGAAACACTTCGAAAAGAGCAGAAGTTAGTGATTGCATTACATCGTGTACACGAGGGACAATAGTGTCAGAGTGGTATCATGCAATGCTAATAATTTTTCCCATGCAGTTAGTAATTTATTTTTACATGTTGCGATGAAAAAATTAGCTAATGTAGCTAATACTCACTTATGCTTATTAACGAACCAAAAATGAAGACTCGCAAAAAGGAAAATGTTTTGTAACACGGAATCAGGGGAGAGTGTTCAACCAAGCCTAATAGAATGTTGGGATCTAGAAGAGAGTAGGCCTTTAAAATTCCTGCAAAACAGCACTGCATAAATTGTAGATTTTTTCCTAGTAATAAAAATATGAAGAAAATATATAACAGTGCTACAACAAAATCTGGTTTTATTTTTATTATGATTGGTTATTGACTGGTTTTATTATGACTGGATATTTCAACGAATCTATGGAGATATAAACAATAGAATTATCACAGCTCAATTAAACACATTCAATATTTAGATATCCTAGACATGGAAACTGTTTCAAGATGCTCCAAAGGGTGATTGATTTGTTAAAAATGTCAACGTTTCATGATAAAATTTCTAAATTCAAAATATTCAGTTTTATGTAAATGGTGTGTCAAATATAGAGAAAATACATATATATATTTCCGTATACAAAGAAAATGACTAATGACAATATATTACTACTATGTATTCTTAACTTTCATTATAAATTTTATATAAGTGATCATAAAATGTTTTTGCATTTTTATTGTGTAAAATTGAAACAACATGCAAAACATACACTTACCAAATTCAAGCAGTCTTTTTCTCAATTTTTGACTAGCAAACACATAAATTTAATGTTTATGTGTTTGCTAGTTTTTAAATGTTTAAATTAAAAAAAGTTTTATTTTTATTTTTTTTTATTTTAACAACAAAACAAAAATTGCAATTGAATTTTTCAATTTTAATGCAAAATTTAAATTAATATTGTTTTTAATAAATAGTAAAGATAAATGCTGCCTGGTGCAGTTGCATGTACAGTAGTGCTGCCCCTGCCTATCCTACTTTAAAGAAATTTTTAATTTATTTATAAAACTCAAAATATTGTTTTTCTACAGATGGACAGACGGGGAAATGAAAATAATAGCACTTTTATTTTCGCTTTTTCTTTTGGTAAATGGTTAATATGAATGGCAGTTGATCTCTATATATGTGTGTATGTGGGTGGGGAGGGGGGGGGGGGCAATCCCAGTGTACTTTGCTTCCGGGGCAAAATTTGTTTTAGGATTGATCCTGGCCATATGGGCCAATTTCCATGCATTTGCCATGGCCGTTTTTTGCTCCCAATCTGCCCCTGGTGGAGAGTCAGTATCGTGAGAAATATTTGTTGAGTAGAGAATGATGTTAGGAGGTGCTGTAGTATGTTGAATCAGTATGTGTTGCATTTATTGTAGATAGAAGGAGTTGTTATTAGAGATTTATATAGATGTGAGTTGTTAGCACTCCAACTGTTGTACTCATCAATTGATGGTGAGTCTTTTAATTTTTTGGAAATAAACTTTGTTTTGGAAACTTTTGAATTTTTGCTATTTTTTCCTTGAGCAATGTAAATTGATTTTTTTGATTAGATTTGAACTTTAATTAAACTTGACAATCCTTTTTGAATTCTTACTTGATAAGTAATGCTAGACAAATACCTAATGAACACTATTTCAACTTTATTTGGCAAATTAAAATTGCCTGGTGCCCGATAAAGCTATCCGGAATTTTTAATAAATTTGGATCAATTGAAATTGAAATTGAAAAGGTCCAAATTGAAAAGTTAATAATCTTTGGAGCATTACATCATCTATTTAGTTCCTTTTTTTTTTTTCAGAAAAAAAGTTTAAAAAAATACACCTATGTGCATGAAGCCAGAGAGCAAATACATTAAATAATACTTCTGATCATTTAAATATATTAATAAAAAATGCACTATACATATGACGTCAGAGAGAAAATATATTAAATAATACTTCTGATCATTTAAGTATATTAAATAGCATTATTACCAAAAAAATATTCAATACGAAGCTTGTAATTTTGAACATTTCAGTAACTCATTCAACAAATTTCTGAAATCACATACTGAAGTTTTATTTGCCTTTGTTTCATTTTTTTGCACATCTATCTTCAGTTCACTGGTCTTAAAAGGTTGTGTCACTGTTAATTTTCCTCTTTTTAGCACTAGAACTTGATTTACCCATTACAATTTAAATACAAATTATAAATGCTTATTAAATAAAAAGCACTTTATTAAGCATAAATTCAAATTTCAGGACATCAAACAAAAATCAAATATATATGTTGCTATATACACCGAGGTCTGTAAATGATAGCTAGGTAGTCACTGGAAGGAGAGCTATGCACCAATCCCCTGTGATGATGCATAGAACCGGCCAGGCCTAGCACCTAATGTCCGACCCCGCCTTCTTGTGGTGCGGACCGTTAGTAACTTTCAAAAGAGATACTCTCTTGTGGAAGTGAACGGAAGGGGAGGGCTGCAAGATTAGTGTGGCCTACTGATCTGGACAACTATGGCTACTTTTCTTTTTTTTCTACCCTGCTGAGGAGTGGTCAACCACACAGGGTCCTGGTGCTGACCATATAAACCTACTGGACTGGACAGATATATGGCTCTGAGCTTGATTATGGATCCTGATTTTGCTGCACTAGTGGGCTTCTGTGGAGGGAAAATCTTCCGCTGTGTTTTCTGTTTGTTTGTGGGTTGACAGCCCAAAGTGAATAGACTGACAGGATATGTTTATCAGCTGGTGGATAATCCTGAGCAGAAGTCATCGCAGGCACCTGAACACTTTGCTTCTATTGGCATCGTCAAATTCTACATTGGAGGAAGTCTTCCAGTGTAGATGGCTTCAGCCTTTAGTAGTGGGGGAACGGGTCTTTGCCCCATGTCTGCGATTAGGGGGCTGTTTGATATTGTCGGCATTCCCTCTCTCAATAAACATAGTTTCTTTAAACATCCCACTAACCATTTTCTCTCCATAGGTAGTTGGAATGTGAGGACTCTGCACAGAGCTTTTTCTCTTGATGTCCTCACACAAGAATTCCACCGTTATAATTTAGATATTCTCGGCTTGCAAGAGACCAGATGGACAGATAAAGGTCAGATTCTTAAAAATAATCTTAAATTTCTCTTTTCAGGGAGGGACAACAATAAGCATCACCAAGGCGTAGGTCTGCTTCTCAGCAGACACGCTAGCGATGCTCTTCTAGGATATGAGTGCATTAATGAAAGGTTTCTTACAGCAAAATTTCAGACAAGCGTTAAAGACTTGAATGTTATCTGCTGTTATGCCCACACTGAGGATGCCGATGAGGATGAGAAGGATAGGTTTTATGAACAACTTCAGGATATTTTGAATTCTGTCAAGAAAGGAGATATTACCCTTGTTCTTGGTGACTTCAATGTCAAAGTTGGTACTGACTCTGACCTTTGGGGAGGAGTAATAGACCCTTTTGGTATTGGTAGCTGCAATGGCAATGGGCAACATCTCCTACAGGTAAGTAAACTCAATGGATTCAGAATAACTAACACTTATTACAAACACCGCGACATACATAAATACACATGGGTTACATCTGATGGGCTGCATAAGAATATGATTGATTACATATTAATTAACAGCAAATGGGCTAGTTCTGTTAGGAATACTAGGGCATATAGGGGAGCTGAAATTGGATCTGACCATTACCTTGTTAAAAGTGTGTTGCAACTTAAACTTAAAAAGTGTTGTGCTAGGGTTAAAAAATTTACTTTTAATACTGAAGCTCTGAAAGATCCAATTATAGCCAAAGCTTACCATGATAGGTTACTTAGTCATTATGACAGTCATGGTTTGCTTACTACTGAAGTTGAGAAAGAATGGGATCATTTTAAACAGGCTTTTTTGGACACTAACAGTACTCTTTTAGGAAAAAAGGAGCAGAAGAGGCAAAATTATCTGAGTGATAAGGCACTTGAGCTTATTTCAGAAAGAAAGAACTGCAGGAATGCCCTTAATCAATACCCTACTAGTCCTAATAGAAAGCATTACAGAGACGTTAATAAACTTGTAAAGGACTAGTTAGCTGCTGATAAGAATCTTTGGCTTGATGGTTTGGCTGACAAAGCCGAGGAAGCAGTTAGACAACACAACAGCAGAGAGCTGTACCAGATAGTTAATGTTTTGTGTGGTAGAAAACAGACAGGCATACAAGGATTGAAGGATAAACAAGGTAAGGTCATAGAAGGGGAGGATTCTGTCATGGCTAGGTGGGCTGAGCATTTCAGTGATGTTCTAAACAATGTAGTTAGTTCTACTCCCATTGTTTGCAATGATGATAGATGCATTGGTGGCTTTAAAGTTATCCCTATAACACAATCTGAAGTTATTTTGGCTGTTTCTAAACTTAAACTTCATAAATCCCCAGGGGTAGATGAAATTACTACAGAAATGCTTAGAGCTGGGAATGCTTCGGTTACCACCTGGATGACTGAAATTCTGAATATCTTTTATGATAAAGGCATGATTCCTAAGGATTTTACCAGAGCTATTGTTATCCCTATTTTCAAAAAAGGTGATCGCAGTTCTTGTGATAACTATAGGGGTATCAGCCTACTCTCTGTTCCAGGTAAAGTTCTTTCCATGATTGTGCTTAATAGAATTAAGAATCTGGTTGACAGTCAATTGCGTGATGAGCAATGTGGATTCAGAAGTGGTAGGAGATGTGTGGATCAGATATTTTCACTTAGGCAGATTCTTGAGAAATGTTTAGAGTTTCAGAAACCTTTGGTTGCTAGCTTTGTTGATTTCAAAAAGACTTTCGACTCTGTTGATCGTCATAATTTGTGGTTGATTGTGAAATCATATGGTATACCAGACAAGTTAGTTAACATTATGAAAGCTCTCTATAATAACACTGAGTCATGTGTGAGAGTTGGTAAGGCTTGTAGCAATTGGTTTAGCATTACTTCTGGTGTTCGACAAGGGTGCATTTTGTCTCCTTTTCTCTTTAGCTTGGTTATTGATTATGTTATGCGAAATTCACTTCAAGGGAAAGATTTTGGCCTTAAATGGGCTGGAGATACGAAAATTTCTGATTTAGATTATGCTGATGATTTAGCCCTTTTGGCAAATGATGTTGATGAGATGAACTCTTTCATTCGAGCTGTTGATGAGACTGGTAGTAGAGTAGGTTTGGTTATAAACAGAGAGAAAACTAAAGTGATGAAAATTGGTCAGGCAGGCTGTGATTCAGTTAATCTGAATGGTTGCAGTCTTGAGCAGGTGTCACAGTTTAATTATCTTGGGAGCTATGTAACAGATAATGGTGATGTGCAGCATGAGATTAACAGACGAATAGGGATTGCTGCCAGGACTTTTAAGAAGCTATGGAGTGTGTGGAGCAATAGGCGTATACACCTAAAGACTAAAATTAGACTGTATAATAGTTTGGTTCTTTCTAGGGTTAGTTATGGTAGTGAAACTTGGACACTTTGTAAACAGGATAACAGGAAACTAGATGCTTTTGATTCCAGATGCTACGCAGTATCTTGGGCATTAGGTGGTTCAACTTTGTAACTAATGATGAGATTAGGCAAAGGAGTTTGCAACCTCCTTTAAGCAGCATATTGTGCAGAGAGAGATTCCGTTGGTTTGGCCATGTTGCCCGTATGAATAATTATAGATTGGCGAATAGGGTTATGAACAGTGTGCCTAGAGGCCTCAGAAGGAGGGGGAGACCTAGAATGGGTGGGCAGACAATGTCAAACAGGACCTTGTTAGAATTTGTGTGCAGTGGCCGGATGCAGCAGATATAGCTCAGGATAGACTTGCTTGGAGAACTAAATTGCACGGTCTGGTTGGACATCCGTAGCCCATGGCTGCTTGAGGATGATGATGATATACACCGAAGAGCCAAAAAATGACCAGCACGTCTTTATGCAAATCGAAGCAACCGCAGGTAAACGACAGCACGTGTGAAGGTCATGAAATGGTATAAATAACACCTGATACTGAGCTCTGTTAATCAGTGTTATTCTTGTTCTCCACATGGCAGTGGACTTATATGAGTTTGACAAAAACCAAATTGTAATGGCCAGATGACTGGGTCAAAGCATTTCCGAAATGGCAAGGCTTGTGGGGTGATCACGGTCAACCATGGTTAGTACCTTCAAAAAGTGGTCCAAGGAGGGAAAAATCGGGAACCGCTGGCAAGGTGTGGACCAACCACAGCTCATCGATGCTAGAGGTGAGTGAAGGCTATCCCATATGGTACAAGTCAACAGAAGGGATGCTACGATGCAACTTGCCTGTAATTTGACTGCTAGTGACAGAAGTAACGTATCACAACACACAGTACATTGAACTCTGCTGAAAATGGGGTTGCATAGCCACAGGCCTCTACAAGTGCCCATGCTAACTTCGGTTCACCGTCAAAAGCATCTACAATGGGCACAGGAGCATCAAAACTGGACCTTGAATGACTGGAAGAAGGTCATCTGGTCCAATGAATCTCGTTTCCTGTTACACCATGTGTACCTGGGGAAGTGTTGGCACCAGGATACACCATGGGATGAAAAAAAGCTGGTGGAGGAAGTGTAATGCTTTGGGCAATGTTCTGCTGGGAAATCCTGGGTCCAGTCATTCATATACAGGAAACTATGATGTCCACCATCTACCTAAATATCATTGCAGACCAGTACATCCATCCTTTCATGGCGACAATATTCCCTCTAGTAGTGCCTTCTTTCAGCAGGATAATGTGCCATGCCACACTGCCCAGATTATTCAAGAATGGTTTGCAGAGCACGAGGAAGACTTCCAGGTATTTTCCTGGTATCCAATTTTTCCTCAGACATCAATCCAATTGAGTATCTGTGGTTTGTGTTGGAACAGCATATCTGATCTGTGGCAGCTTAATCACATAACTTACAAGAGTTAAAGGATCTGCTGGTAATGTGTTGGTATCAGATACCACAAGACACCTTTGGAATCTTGTAGCATAAATGCCTCGCTGGGAAGAGCTATTTTAGCAGCAAGTGGAGAACCAACATCATATTAGGCAGATGGTCATAATGTTTTGGCTCTTCAGTGCATATAAATAGTAATAAGAGATATTAATGATTTGGAATGGGAACTTCCTGATCACACTTCCTACAGGCTGACCTTGCTCCCCCCTCTCCTAGTGTGACTTTCTTTTGTTTGATCCAATGTAGTGTTAACATTGGTTGCAAATACTTTTCTGATTTGTCAATAATATTTAGCCCACTTTCATGTCATGTTGAAGGTGAGTACCACAGCACCTTTTTTGTCCCAGTTTCTATCTATTGTACATCTTAGAAGAATTAGCTATTAGGTTGAACATTCTAAGTAAAAATGGCACTGTCACTATTAGTCATTAATCAGTATTGATGTGCAAAATACAGAGCCTTAAATATACAGTTCCATCTTACATTAACTTCACTGAAAATAATAAAATTATGAGTCTCACAAAGTAACCCAAAGATGACAACATATAATCTATATATCAACCAGCTCCGTATAATGAGACAAAATAGAAGCGAAAGTGCCACTGACATTTCATGATTATTTTCAGTTACAAATAAATAAATAAATAAATAAATAAATAAATAAATAAATACCCCCTCTCAAGCAGCTGCTTACCACAGGGGTCTGACAGGAGCCTGTCAGTTACAATAAAAGTTAAATGAAAATTTATGCAAAAGTATGTTGTAATAAATTTAAAATCTTATATTAAATATTAAAATGTTTAAATTATTATACATAATAAAAGTATAATTAAAAAACTAATATATGTAATATATTAAAAAATCAAAGCTAACCATTTTTGATTTATATTTATTATTACCAAGCTAGTATTTAATACACAGTGTAATTTTAATTATACTTACTGTTAGAAGACTAGATGAGCTTAGTGTGTTCACCCAATATTTGTTCCACAGAGAATCAAGCAGTCTGCAGTCTAACTTTGATTTAAAGTAGGATACTTCCAAGGAATAATACTGCTTGCAGTGTACACCAAAATCTTCAATTTTGTTCAAAGGAATGGTCTGATATTCTGAAGGACCTTCATCAGGAGGTTTATATCCCTGTAATAAAATATATCATTCCATATCAGTCTATAATTTTGCATTTTTACAATTAACTATTTATTTTTATTAATTATATATATATATGAATAAATATATTAATTTTACAATGCATTATTTATTTTCAAATATAGATACTGTAAACGAAAAGGTTTCCAATGTTTATTAGAAGAGCACACCTGAATGTAAAATAAAAAATTACAGAGAACATTTTGAAAATTTGTATGAGTTAAGGTGTCCTTAACCCTTCCAGTGTCCAGGTCAATTATACACATGCTGACCAAATCTGAAATGAGAGGCTGAGGGTGTCTATATCTGATTTTAGTACTACACCTATACTTCAATTTAAAAAAAAATTAAAATTGCTGTTTGAAAATTTTCTTACATATATCTTATAAAAATGCTTAATTCAAGCTTGAAAAATATTTTCTTTTGATGCATATTTTATTGAGCCATGATATAAATAATTTGTTAAAGACATCTGATTACCATTTCTGAGATGGTATATATGGGATTGCTAATTTATTTGTTAATGTTACTCAATGCTGAAGCAACCTCTTGAATTGAGCTCACAAGTTTAATTTGAACTACTATCAACAAACTTTTTTTAACATTTCGAATTCACTAAGACATTCTCTCAATGACATGTTATAAATAATTACATGTAGTTAAGCTGGGTTCAATTTTATAGACATGACGCTAAGCATGCTGTGATGCCATTTGCATGTTTCACATTTTCATCAGTGGCAAGTAAATGCTGCTGTTTAACATAAACCAAAGGATTTCTGCAAACCTTGATGTTTCTATTTTTCTCTCCATTACCTGTCTCTATTTTAAAAATTAGCAATGGAAAAAATTTAACTATTCCATAGCAGTATTTAATGCAAGTTGATCTGGTATATCAATTCCAGAGGTTAGAATAATCTATATCTGCTGTGAAATATTTTTGTTTTATTTTTTCACAGCTCTAGACACTTTTTTGGTTGCATATTTTTCTATTTTTTATTTAAATTATCCTTTTCTAAAGCAAAATAACTTTTTGTCACCTTAGTCTTAGAGTTTGACTATTGGCAAAAATTCTAATTATGTGTTGTTTGCATAAATGATCAAAAAATTTAGAAAAAATGAAATAAATGAATGTTTTTTTAAGTAATGACAGAAATATTATGAATAATTTATATTAAAGTAATAAAATACACTAAAAAATATGGCAAAAGCAAAAAAAATACAGTTAACCCATTAAATGATATAATTATATTGTAAAGACATTAAATTATATTATCTTTGTTCTTATCTCCTATTCACTCACTGGCCAAAAAAATAAATAATATATGATTATATTTTCATAAGATGGTTTGATGGGTCCTAAAAAATGGGATGTTGGCCATTTATGGGCTAAAATGGGAAAAAATTCAATGAAACTTTGCAATTCTAAAAAAATGCTTATAAAATATTATTTTCCTGTCCCTTTATTCTAATTTTCTTCATTTTCTTAACCACAATTAAATTTTCACTTCATTGAACATTTTAGGATAAAATCACAGGATATCTGTAACTCAGTTGAACAGTAGTACTTCCCCACTATGGGGAAGAAAGGGTCGAACCATGAGGGTTGACTAGACCCTGGAGGTAGATCTCAAGGAAGTGATCTCAAGGAAGACAATCCTTGAGATCACTTCCTTGAGAATGAGGAGTAGATCTCAAGGAAGCAAAGAAGCAGGCTAGGCTGTTTCTTTTGTTATATAACATGGCCTATATATTATCTGTTAAAAAAATGTAAAGTTGACTTGCTAGACAGCACAGTTGACATAAAGTCTGGGCTTTTCGCAAAGTATAGTACCAAGAAAACAATTATAATTCTGTCTACCAGTTTTCAAATAAATTTTTATTTGCATTGCATGATGCATTTTTTTCTACATGACTCTAAGTTGTATTAAAATAAAACTAGTTGCATTTTTTGTTAAATATTTTATTTTCATAAAATTCAGAGGTCAATGCCGATTCAATGTGTCATAAATCTTTCATTAGTGATTCGGCAAAAATTTTTTTGGCTAAGCATAGGGAGAAAATAGCATGGCCTCTAGATGTGAAAGTTTTTCAGGCTGGATACTAAAAGGGTAATATGTGGGTCTGGCAAGTTTGCTTAAAATACTAAGTACATAATTTACACTTACTTTCAAGGCAATTTTATTTTTCTATTTCTAATAATTTTAGAGAACAATTTTAGTGAAAAAATTACTTTCTAAAAAAAACAAATATTTCATTCATAATACACAATAAACTGGTCAAATTTCTCATTTGCTATTAAAATTATTAATGTTATTTCAAATTAAAAATACTTCAACTATTAGGGAATTATGAAAAAACTGTTGGTTTGAGTTGTGAAAACCGATCCATTTTCATAGTTATGCACTATTAGTTCTCCAGTTGAGCTAAGGTGATGGAATTTATACCTGCTTAAGTAAGGTTAGGCTGTCCCATGGCCAAGTGGTTACCACACTTGGCTACTACTGATCTAAGGGACCTGGGTCCGAACCCCGGGTAAGCATGGATGTTTGTGTTGTTTTTCTGCTGAGGTCCTGCCATCCTCATAGACCTTCTATTATGGTGTATAAACTGACAAGCTTCTGTCAGACCTCTGTGGCAAGAGGCTGCTTGAGGAGGGGGGGGGGGTATTATTTTTATTTTATTTAAGTATAGTTGTAACAGATGAAGTTCAAGTTGCAAAGGTGCAATTCATGTGGCATTTAATCAATGGCAAACTGAATATTTTAAATAACCAATGGATTATTCTGATGACATGGAATGTTTGTAACTTTATAAGTCAAATTTATTTTCTTTAACAGAGGTTCGAAAATTTATTTGAAAATTAACTATCCACATGGGATAAATTGTTTTGTGCATATATACTAATCTACATAATAAAATATTTGTAATATAAATATAGATAACAACTCATACAGTCAACAAGATAATTGTATTCTAATAAAGTCTTGTTTGCAATTTTAATCAGTATTGATTAAAGGAAAAAATTCGATATTCACCAAATAAAACTTTTTAAAACCCACTTTTCAATTTCCTTTAAAATATTTTTGAAATCACTTAAAAAGTCGATCTTTGATTTCTAATGGTAATTTATTAAATAACTTCGAAGCTATATACATATATAATGCCAATCCACAGTAAATATACAGATTACCTGTAGATAGATAGATTCAATAAATATTTATGCAGAAAAAATTATTACCGATGGTGCAGGATTCAAACCCACCACCTCTCTAGATACATGCCATTACACCAACCATAAGATAATAATTTGCTTCCAGAATGTGACCTTTATATTTTTTGCTAAATGTGTCAGACCCTACGACATCTATAACCAGGAAAGGCAACTTATATTTCCAATTGTTGCTAATGAGCACTTTGGTATGCATCTAAAGTCATGAGTTCAAATCCCACACAGTTGGCAATAATTTTTTCCACATAAATATTTAAATATAACTCCTCTTGATTATATCTTTTTTTTTGGAAAATTGTTCATGTTACAAGCTGATTAAATGATCTGGCAAAATAGGGACAGAACCTATCATTTAAAACTTCTTTCTCCCATGCTCCATAAGCATGTAGCAAAACACTCTAAACATATAGATGTCTAATACTTAATGATTTCAAATCCTTATAAAGTACATTCATATTTTGAAAAATATATAACAGTTTAGATTACTCTAGTAAAAAATTCCCCATGTAATGATACCACATAATGAATGAGATTTAACCTAGGTGTTATAGAAGTTTTATATAATAAAAGATTTACAAATTTTTCAAGCTGCATAAAACTTGCTAATAAATGAATAATTTTTTTAAAACCTAATTTATGTGATCATTCCAGGTAAATTTTACGTCCAATAGTAAACCTAAGAATTTATAAGTATTAATATTTTTAATTACTGAACATTTACAATTCTTACTATTACATATATAAATGTAATTACACAGCAATTTGATTAAAATAATTTAATGCACGATTATGCTGTTTAATAGGATGTGAGCTCAAGTGCTGCTATCTCATGATACACTGAGACTATAGTATAGTAGTATAAGTTGTTGCACATGGCATGACTTAACTTAAGGTAGTTTTAACAACAGTAAAAGTTCCCAAGTAAGGTCATAAAACATTACCATTTGTAGAAAGTCCAGCTGGCTTCAGCTGGTTGTGCATGTTGTTAAGCTTCTTCTGTGATTCCTTTTCCTTCAAGATGTAATTTTGAAGAGTTGTCATTTCACAGATGATTTAACCACTGATATATTTATGAAGCACTCCAGATACCAGTCCGGGATCAATTTGTTGAATTCACTATTTATACAATGTTGTGGTATTTGATGGTAATGTTGCACATGACTTCTTCCAACAACTTATTTATGAGAACAGTGTGTGCTCACAAAATAATTCCATGTATAACATCCAAATGCAATTCACTTTCATTGTTTAAAATTGTTTAAAAACTCCTTTAAAACAACATATTCAGTGAAGTTTGAAACAAAAAACTACTAAATCTGAACATTTAAAAGTTAAAACAAAGATAAGCCCGTCCATTGAAGCTATCCCAGCAGCGACTAGTTTCGCCCCAAACGCGTGCGTGGCTTCATCAAGTAATGTGATCTTGAAGGTAAGTGTTTAAATAAGAATATCCCTCTATCGATGATTTACCAAATTTGAATGGCACTCACGCAACAGGAGATTCCACGCCACAAGTAGGGGTGGGAACTCCGTGTTGCACAAGCGATCTTTATGACGGTTAATTAGATATTTTCTGCATAGTGTAATTGAAATTTATTAGGCAGAGCCATTAAAGACTTATATGTCAAATTATTAACACGTATTTGGTATTGTTTAATTGTCTGCGATAAAGCAGTATTATCAGTTTTATTTTTTATATCTAGTTGGTGTTCTGTCATACGTTGATCATATGTTTGATATGTTTTTCCAATATAAAAGTCCCCCCCCCCCAATTTCTTTTCAACATCAGGTATTTCTATTTCATAACCCCCCCCCCCTCCTGTTGGATTGCATTTATCTCTATCGTTAATTATTAGATCTTTAATTTTATTACGAACCTTGAGTGGCATATTTCAAACATATTTTACTGTGTATTTTTAATTGTTTTTGATACTCCAGGTAAGAAAGGGAAGCTATGTGTGTATCGGGTTTGCAGGGTTGGGTTGTGATGTTTGTTGTGTGTTAAATTTAGCAGTTTTTTGAATTTTACTAAACAAATTTATCAGGATATCCAGCAAGTCTTGTTATGTCATATATTGTATTTAATTCTTTATGTAATATAGCTTTGTTAGATGAATATCTATAAGCCTGCAGGAAGTATGTTTTGATGGCTGACTTTTTATATCCAATTGGATGTGCTGAATTATACGTAATTAGGTTAGGTGTAAATGTAGGCTTTCGGTATACAGCTGTACTAGTATTTAATTGATTACACTTTATTAATATGTCAAGAAATGGTAATTCTCCATTATTTTCTGATTCATGGGTGAATTTTATAGTAGGCAGAATACTATTAAATGTGTCAATTAATTTATTGAGTTCTGATACAGAATGATTCCAAAAAATTAATGTATCATCAACATAACGAAGATATAGCAGAGGTTTATATTGGGCTTTTTTCAAAGCAGTTTCTTCGACATGACTACTATAGTCTTATTGTATCATGAGATAGCTCTTGAGCTCACATCCTATTAAACAGCATAATCATGCATTAAATTATTTTAATCTCACTACTGCATTTAAAGAGCATCAACAAGACATCAAATAGAAAAGAGAAACAAAGACATTAGTCAGTTGCTTGCAAAATTCAAACATAATACGGAAATTTGATTAAGCACAAATAATAGCAAATCCCAAAATGAAATATCAATTAAATCTAGCTGAAATACATGCAATATATAGAAATATAAAAACATGCTGTAATGATGATATAGTGATCCCATCACACCGATGGAAATTGCTCATAGAAAAAGATAAGGATAAGAATAGAAACAAATGGAAGGAAGCAATCCTACTAATAACAACACCTCCCAAGGAATCATGGGCCAACCCACCACAAGCAAATCAACCATGCATGCAACATTCCAAATCAGCTATTGTCATTAACTCCTACTTGTGAAGTATGTAACACCCTCTGAAGATGAAAAAAGTCATCAGAAAACATAAGGGGCTAGAACTACATTCAAATAATGTGCACAATCTTCTGTGCATCTACTGAAAAATAGTGGATTTTAGTGACCTGCAGAAAACCCACCCTTACAAGAAGCACTGACAATAGCCAGTGGGAGGGTCGATGATGGAACCTGACTGCACCAGATACAGATGATCAAAGCCAGGAAATCCTTTATGAACTGTAACATTATTTGAATTGTAGATTGTACAGGTAAGAGTGAAAGTATATTGTGTAAGTACTCATTATTACATTTTGAATCATGATAAATAATTTTATCTTTTAATGAATCAGTCTGCTTTTTACTTGACCAGAAAAATATATATTTTGTTTTACACACATTTAAACAGATTTTATTTGTTTCAACCAACTATTTATTATTCTTAAATCAAAATTCTATCTTTTATTAAATCTTCAACTTCTCCAAAAATAATTGAGTGTCATATCATCTGCAAAAATTGTAAGTTCACCTTTGTACTGTAGTTATTTAGATCATTCAGAAAAAAAATCGAAAACAACAAACTGGGCATAAACGAGACCCTATGGCTGAGACTCCTTCAATTTTTAACTTTTATTTCCTATTTTCTAAATAAGATTCAAACCATTTTAATTAGACTCCTTTAATTAGCTTGCATAATTCAATTTACTCAATAGAATATCACTTGGTACTGGATCAAAGACTTTTTTTTGTGTCCAAAAATAATGCAGATACTCATCAATTGTTGTTAATAACATTATAAATAATATTTGACTTGTAGTGTAGCTCCTGTACCCTTATTTTTTTAAAATCCATATTATCTATTTAAAAAAATACATATTATACAAGAGGTCCCATCATTACAGCTTTTTTTTGTGTGTCCAAAAATAATGCAGATATTCATCAATTGTTAATAGCATTATAAATAATATTTGACTTGTAGGGTAGATCTTTCTGTGCCCTTATTTTTAAAAAATCCATACTATCTATTAAAAAAAAAATACACATTATACAGGAGGTCCCCATTATCTATTTCCCTGCATATACAGGGACCAAATATTTGAGGAATTTTATGTAAAAATTCCCTTATAGACCAAACACGGTTGCTCTTTATGATCAATTGCTCCTGATAACAGATCCAGCACTGGGACATGAAACACATTATAGACAGTTTCTTTATGCTAAGATAGTAATATTTTTGCTTTCATAAATAGCCAAGTGCATCTCACCATTACCTCAGTTTAGTATACTATGGACTATACCCTTTTGCTTTGAGGTTTATATTTCTACAACATAAAGGTTTCTTCATGGCTCTATTTCAAGGTCATTCCATTTTTCACCCAACATCCCGAGGAGGGGATCACTAAATGGCAGTAAATGAACCTGTGTATATCAGATGAACTCAATGGTCCTGCACATCTCCAGCCACCATCTATTTGTCTCCCAACATTAAACTCCACCCATCCAATCAAGCCTTCAGGAAGCCAAATCATCAGGAGGTTTCAGATCGTACTCGGCTCAAGGTAACTTCCTTTTATTGACTACTGATTTCCCTGTTGACTACAGCATAATAGTGTTCAAAAAGTTCTTACTATGAAACAGATAATGTACACTAGATGTAGGTATTAGAGATACCTAAGAACTGTGCATGGCAAATGAGTATAATATAAAAAAAGGTCCAGTCAATTGTTTGATGGAGTGTGGCTTGTCATAGGCCCAAGTCTGTGAGTTGGGTTGGTTCACCCCTGAGTAGCAATTTTTTTGCATACAATAGACTAAATGGCCAAGTCACAAGGATCCTGAGGACTCAGAGAAGGAAGACCCAATGGACAGCTGTTGGGAGATAGATGGTAGCCTCCAGTCAAGGCCATCCAGCATGTTCATTAACATGCACAGGATATGGCTCTCCCACACACAGAGCCATGGCTTAACATCCATCATTGACGGAGGGCAGCCTTTCCAAGCCCATGGATGTCCCCTACTGACCGAAGGCAGGATGGATAGTTTTGTGGAGATAAATCTTAATGCTGGCTCAGGTGGGAATTGAATCTTGGAACTATAGATTACAAGCCTGGGGCACTACCAACTGAGCCAATTCCTGCTTCTAAAGAGAGGCACTATGATCAGCCAATCAAAAGGTCAGAGAAGTAGTCCAGCCATCAAGATGCCTCAACTCTAGTGAAAGAAAAGTGTTAATATCCCTTATCAGCCCATTAGCCCAACCCAGATAACAATAGATATACATGAGACTCATTCAAGTTGCAAGTCAATCATGGCCCATATAGATTAGGAAGTTCTTTAATATGTAGTATCTCTTTCACTCTGAAGTTTCTCTGAAGTTCCAAGTAATCCAATTAGCATTTAGTTGGCAGAGATGAGAGAATTAGGTATAGGTTCAATAAACACTCATTTAGAAACAATCTATGTCTTTCAACTTTGTAAAAGAATTTAGGTGTAGACCTTGCCATGTGTTCTGTCTGGAAATGGTCAGTTGAAGTCATAGATTTCCTCTGATTGATGACTAAATTAAGAAAAAAATAAACAGAAATTAAAATTAAAATGATGCTACTTAGGCTCATTTAGCTATATTTTGACATTTTAATGGTTACAGATTATTTGGTCATGTGATGAACTGTTTTATCTGCTGTAAAGAGAATGATTCATCACACAATTCACATACTTTTAATTGAAATGTGTTCTGTCTGGAAATAGTCAGCTGAAGTCAAAATTTCTCTGACTGATGTGCAGGTGAGCCCCATAACCAAACATAGATTAGGCAGTGGGGACACAGCTGCACCTTTAGTACAGTAAAAGAGCTATACATAGAAAATTTACTATTGGCATATATGACAATCAGCCTGTAACAAAGTATTTTAAAAAGGACTATCTCTCTGGAAAGTACCAAAAGATACTCTAGTTCCCATGATAATATGCTCTAAAAATTTATTTCCCCCCATAGAAATTGGTCTTTTTAAATGGCTTTTTAATCAATCCTGGACATTTATGAACTAATTTCGATTCGTTATTGGTGCTGTCCATAGTTGATATTAAATTGACACAGTTGTGACTTCTCATGGATACCAGTCCAAGGTTGCTTCAGATACCCAATACAGTAATGATGCTACTTTCATTATCCAGGCACACCCTGTTCATGGTCAGTAGGGGACATCGATGGACTTGGAAAGGCCACTGTCCATCGGATGGAATGTTAAACCGTGGCTCTTATGCAAGAGAGCCATACCCTGTGCATGTTAAAGAACACACTGGATGGCCTTGATAGTAGACTACCATCTGTCTCCTAACAACGGTTCCAGTGGTCCCCTCCTCTAATCTTCTCTGAGCCTTCGGGGTCTTTGACTTGGCCATTTAGCCCATTGTGTGCAAAAAAAGGCCGCTCAGAGGAAAACAACCCAACCATTATCCTGGCAACTCAGGAGATGACCTAAAAGCTTAAACAGGCTTGTTCTGGCTTGTCTTGAAACATACAAATGCATACATGCACATATAACTATGCCACTTTGGGACTTGGCAACTTAGGCTGCAGATTCTGGCAACTGCAGCATCACTATGAGCCAAAATGACACCATCGAAGAGGCAAAATTTAATAGTAGCCCTATAGTGGCTCTCCTGGAGGGTACATCTCGAGTTAGTAACTTCGACTAATAAGTTACAAATGGTGGGAGGGGGAGGAGAATTTCAATTTTGCACAATTTTTGTGATTAATATTATTAAATTCTAAGTAAAATTTAACTGGAGTGGAGATAAATTAGCTGATAAAATGGTTTTAGGTAAATTACCATAAAGATGTTATTCAAGTCTGATTCCTAGAATGCAATATATTTCGATAATTAATATATATTATAATTATATAATCAGCCTCATGGTTTAAAATTTCATTAGGGTCATTTAATTTTACCTTGCATATTAAATGGCAGCTAGGCATAAACTGGAAGGAGAGCTGTGTACCAATCCCCAGTGATGATGCACAGAACCAGCCAGGTCTAACACCTAATGTCCAACCCCGCCTTCTCATGGTGCAGGCCATTAGCACCTTTCAAAAGAGATTCTTTTTTGGAAGGAAACAGCTGCCAGTTCAGTATGGCCTACTGATCTGGTCATCTATGGCCACTTTTTTCTTTTTTTTTTCAACCTATCAACTTCACAGGGTCCTGGTGCTGACCATTTATACCTTCTAGACTGGACTTGTTTATGGATTTCAGTTTGATTGTGGATCCTGGACTTGCTGCACTGGTAGGCCTCTCTTGAGGGAGAATCTGCCTTTTTGTGTTTTCTGTTTGCTTCTGGGTTGCCAGCTGTAAGTGAACAGAGGCATGGGATACCTTATATCAGCTGGTGGATAATCCTAATTAGAGGCCATCGCAGGTACCTGAACCTTACTTAGCTAGTTGGGCATCGTCAAGCCTAAACTGGACTAATGTGTCTCAGACAGGCCATACATATCTTGAAAAAGTACACTTGAAAAGGTGAAGAAGTTCCTACCAGCATTTATGAAGTTCCTACCAGCATCTATGACTTCACACTTTAGCGGAGGAGGAACAGGTCTTTGCACATTGCCTGCGATCAGAGGCTGTTTGATATTGTTGGTCCTACCTATCTCAATAAACCTAGTTTCTTTAAAAATCCTACTAATCATTTTCTCTCTGCACAAATGTAGAACGTGACGACATTCATCATCATCATCATCATCCTCAAGCAGCCATGGGCTTCGGAGGTCCAACCAGACCGCACAGTTTAATTCTCCAAGCTATATCTGCTGCATCTGGCCACTGCACACCAATTCTAACAAGGTCTTGTTTGACATTGTCTACCCACCGCATCCTAGGTCTCCCCCTCCTTCTGAGGCCTCTAGGCACACTGTTCATAACCCTATTCACCAATCTATAATTATACATACGGGCAACATGGCCAAACCAGCGAAGTCTCTCTCTACACAACATGCTTCTTAAAGCAGGTTGCAGACTCCTTTGCCTAACCTCATCATTAGTTACAAAGTTGAACCACCTAATGCCCAAGATACTGCGTAAGCATCTAGAATCAAAAGCATCAAGTTTCCTGTTATCTTGTTTACAAAGTGTCCAAGTTTCACTACCATAACTAACCCTAGAAAGAACCAAACTATTATAAAGTCTAATTTTAGTGTTTAGGTGTATATGCCTATTTCTCCACACTCTCCATAGATTCTTAAAAGTCCCAGCTGCAATCCCTATTCATCTGTTAATCTCATGCTGCACATCACCATTATCTGTTACATAGCTCCCAAGATAATTAAACTGTGACACCTGCTCAAGACTGCAACCATTCAGATTAACTGAATCACAGCCTGCCTGACCAATTTTCATCACTTTAGTTTTCTCTCTGTTTATAACCAAACCTACTCTACTACCAGTCTCATCAACATCATCATCATCCTCAAGCAGCCATGGGCTACGGAGGTCCAACCAGACCGTGCAATTTAGTTCTCCAAGCAAGTCTATCCTGAGCTACATCTACTGCATCTGGCCACTGCACACCAATTCTAACAAGGTCCTGTTTGACATTGTCTGCCCATCGCATGCTCCTTCTTTCTGAGGCCTTTAGGCACACTGTTCATAACTATATTCGCCAATCTATAATTATTCATATGGGCAACATGGCCAAACCAACGGAGTCTCTCTCTGCACAATATGCTGCTTAAAGGAGGTTGCAAACTCCTTCGCCTAACCTCATCATTAGTTACAAAGTTGAACCACCTAATGCCCAAGATACTGCGTAAGCATCTGGAATCAAAAGCATGTAGTTTCCTGTTATCTTGTTTACAAAGTGTCCAAGTTTCACTACCATAACTAACCCTAGAAAGAACCAAACTGTTATACAGTCTAATTTTAGTGTTTAGGTGTATATGCCTATTTCTCCACACTCTCCATAGATTCTTAAAAGTCCCGGCAGCAATCCCTATTCGTCTGTTAATCTCATGCCTCACATCACCATTATCTGTTACATAGCTCCCAAGATAATTAAACTGTGACACCTGCTCAAGACTGCAACCATTCAGATTAACTGAATCACAGCCTGCCTGACCAATTTTCATCACTTTAGTTTTCTCTCTGTTTATAACCAAACCTACTCTACTACCAGTCTCATCAACAGCTCGAATGAAAGAGTTCATCTCATCAACATCATTTGCAAAAAGGGCTAAATCATCAGCATAATCTAAATCAGAAATTTTCGTACCTCCAGTCCATTTAAGGCCAAAATCTTTCCCTTGAAGTGAATTTCGCATAACATAATCAATAACCAAGCTGAAGAGAAAAGGAGACAAAATGCACCCTTGTCGAACACCAGAAGTAATGCTAAACCAATTGCTACAAGCCTTACCAACTCTCACACACGACTCAGTGTTATCATAGAGAGCTTTCATTATGTTAACTAACTTGTCTGGTATACCATATGATTTCACAATCAACCACAAATTATGACGACCAACAGAGTCGAAAGCCTTTTTGAAATCAACAAAGCTAGCAACCAAAGGTTTCTGAAACTCTTAACATTTCTCAAGAATCTGCCTAAGTGAAAATATCTGATCCACACATCCCCTACCACTTCTGAATCCACATTGCTCATCACGCAATTGACTGTCAACCAGATTCTTAATTCTATTAAGCACAATCATGGAAAGAACTTTACCAGGAACAGAGAGTAGGCTAATAGCCATATAGTTATCACAAGAACTGCAATCACCTTTTTTGAAAATAGGGATAACAATAGCTCTGGTAAAATCCTTAGGAACCATGCCTTTATCATAAAAGATATTCAGAATTTCAGTCATCCAAGTGGTAACCGAAACATTCCCAGCTCTAAGCATTTCCACAGTAATTTCATCTACCCCTGGGGATTTATGTAGTTTAAGTTTAGAAACAGCCAAAATAACTTCAGATTGTGTTATAGGGATAACTTTAAAGCCACCAATGCATCTATCATCATTGCAAACAATGGGAATAGAACTAACTGCATTGTTTAGAATATCACTGAAATGCTCAGCCCACCTAGCCATGACAGAATCTTCACCTTCTATAACTTGACCTTGTTTATCCTTCAATCCCTGTATCCCTGTATATATCCCTGTCCGTTTTCTACCACACAAAACATTAACTATCTGGTACAGCTCTCTGCTGTTGTGCTGTCTAACTGCTTCCTCGGCTTTGTCAGCCAAACCATCAAGACAAAGATTCTTATCAGCAGCTAACTGATCCTTTACAAGTTTATTAAGGTCTCTGTAATGCTTTCTATTGGGACTAGTAGGGTATTGATTAAGGACATTCCTGCAGTTCTTTCTTTCCGAAATAAGCTCAAGTGCCTTATCGCTCAAGTGCCTTATCACTCAAATAATTCTGTCTCTTCTGCTCCTTTTTTCCTAAAAGAGTACTGTTAGTGTCCAAAAAAGCCTGTTTAAAATTTTCCCATTCTTCCTCAACTTCAGTAGTAAGCATACCATGACTGTCATAATGACTAAGTAACCTATCATGGTAAGCTTTGGCTATAACTGGGTCTTTCAGAGCTTCAGTATTAAAAGCAAATTTTTTAATCCTAGCACAACACTTTTTAAGTTTAAGTTGCAAGACACTTTTAACAAGGTAATGGTCAGATCCAATTTCAGCTCCCCTATATGCCCTGGTATTCCTAACAGAACTAGCCCATTTGCTGTTAATTAATATGTAATCAATCATATTCTTATGCAGCCCATCAGGTGAAACCCATGTGTACTTATGTATGTCACGGTGTTTGTAATAAGTGTTAGTTATTTTGAACCCATTGAGTTTACTTACCTGTAGGAGACGTTGCCCATTGCAGCTACCAATACCAAAAGGGCCTATTACTCCTCCCCAAAGGTCAGAGTCAGTACCAACTTTGGCATTGAAGTCATCAAGAACAAGGGTAATATCTCCTTTCTTGACAGAATTCAAATTATCCTGAAGTTGTTCATAAAACCTATCCTTCTCATCCTCATCGGCATCCTCAGTGGGGGCATAACAGCAGATAACATTCAAGTCTTTAACGCTTGTCTGAAATTTTGCTGTAAGAAACCTTTCATTAATGCACTCATATCCTAGAAGAGCATCGCTAGCGTGTCTGCTGAGAAGCGGACCCATGCCTTGGTGATGCTTATTGTCATCCCTCCCTGAAAAGAGAAATTTAAGATTATTTTTAAGAATCTGACCTTTATCTGTCCATCTGGTCTCTTGCAAGCCGAGTATATCTAAATTATAACGGTGGAATTCTTGTGTGAGGACATCAAGAGAAAAAGCTCTGTGCAGAGTCCTCACATTCCAACTACCTATGGAGAGAAATTGGTTAGTGGGATGTTTAAAGAGACTATTTATATTGAGAGAGAGAATGCCGACAATATCAAACAGCCCCCTAATCGCAGACATGGGGCAAAGACCCGTTCCCCAACCACTAAAGGCTGAAGCCATCTATACTGGAATACTTCCTCCAATGTAGAATTTGACGATGCCAATAGAAGCAAAGAGTTCAGGTGCCTGCGATGACCTCTGCTCAGGATTATCCACCAGCTGATAAACATATCCTGTGAATCTATTCACTTGGGGCTGTCAACCCACAAACAAACAGAAAACACAGTGGAAGATTTTCCCTCACAGAAGCCCACCAGTGCAGCAAAATCAGGATCCATAATCAAGCTCAGAGCCATATTATCTGTCCAGTCCAGTGGGTTTATATGGTCAGCACCAGGACCCTGTGTGGTTGACCACTCCTCAGCAGGGTAGAAAAAAAAAGAAAAGTAGCCATAGTTGTCCAGATCAGTAGGCCACACTAATCTGGCAGCCCTCCCCTTCAGTTCACTTCCACAAGAGAGTATCTCTTTTGAAAGGTACTAACGGTCTGCACCACAAGAAGGCGGGATCAGACATTAGGTGCTAGGCCTGGCCGGTTCTATGCATCATCACAGGGGATTGGTGCATAGCTCTCCTTCCAGTGACTACCTAGTTACCATTTACAGACCAACAACAGCTCGAATGAAAGAGTTCATCTCATCAATATCATTTGCCAAAAGGGCTAAATCATCAGCATAATCTAAATCAGAAATTTTCGTATCTCCAGCCCATTTAAGGCCAAAATCTTTCCCTTGAGGTGAATTTCGCATAACATAATCAACAACTAAACTAAAGATAAAAGAGACAAATGCACCCTTGTCAAACACCAGAAGTAATGCTAAACCAATTGCTAGAAGCCTTACCAACTCTCACACACGACTCAGTGTTATTATACAGAGCTTTCATTATGTTACGTAACTTGACTGGTATACCATATGATCTCACAATCAACCACAAATTATGACGATCAACAGAGTCGAAAGTCTTTTTGAAATCAACAAAGCTAGCAACCAAAGGTTTCTGAAACTCTAAACATTTCTCAAGAATCTGCCTAAGTGAAAATATCTGTACCACACATCCCCTACCTACCACTTCTGAATCCACATTGTTCATCACGCAATTGCCTGTCAACCAGATTCTTAATTCTATTAAGCACAATCGTGGAAACAGAGAGTAGGCTGATACCCCTATAGTTATCACAAGAACTAATATCACCTTTTTTGAAAATAGGGATAATAATAGCTGTGGTAAAATCCTCAGGAACCGTGAATTTATCATAAAAGTTATTCAAAATTGCAGTCATCCAAGTGGTAACCGAAACATTCCCAGCTCTGAGCATTTCTGTATAATTTCATCTACCCCTGGGGATTTATGAAGTTTAAGTTTAGAAATAGCCAAAATAACTTCAGATTGGGTTATAGGGCCAACATTAAAGCCGCCAATGCATCTATCATCATTACAAACAATGGGAGTAGAACTAACCACATTGTTTAGAACATCACTGAAATGCTTAGCCTACCTAGCCATGACAGAATCCTCCCCTTCTATAACCTTACCTTGTTTATCCTGCAATCCTTGTATGCCTGTCCGTTTTCTAAAACATAAAACATTAACTATCTGGTACAGCTCTCTGCTGTTGTGCTGCCTAACTGCTTCCTCAGCTCTGTCAGCCACGCCATCTAGCCAAAGATTCTTATCAGTAGCTAACTGATCCTTTACACATTTATTAAGCTATCTGTAATGCTATCTATTAGCACTAGTAGGGTACTGATTAACGACATTCCTGCAGTTCCTTCTTTCTGAAATAAACTCAAGTGCCTTATCACTCAAATAATTCTGTCTCCTCTGCTCCTTTTTTCCTAAAAGAGTACTCTTAGTTTACAAAAAAAGCCTGTTGAAAATGGTCCCATTCTTAAATTACTTCAATAGTAACTAAACCATGACTGTCATAAAGACTAAGTAACCTATCATGGTAAGCTTTAGCTATAACTGGGTCTTTCAGAGCTTCAGTATTAAAGGTAAATTTTTTAAATTTAGCACAACACTTTTTAAGTTGAAGTTGCAAGACACTTTTAACCAGGTAATGGTCAGATCCAATTTCAGCTCCCCTATATGCCCTGGTATTTCTAACAGAACTAGTCTATTTGCTGTTAATTAATATATAATCAATTATATTCCTATACAGCCCATCAGGTGAAACCCATGTGTACTTATGTATGTCGCGGTGTTTGTAATAAGTGTTAGTTATTCTGAATCCATTGAGTTTACTTACCTGTAGGAGACGTTGCCCACTGCCATTGCAGCTACCAATACCAAAAGGGCCTATTACTCCTCCCCAAAGGTCAGAGTCAGTACCAACTTTGGCATTGAAGTCACCTAGAACAAGAGTAATATCTCCTTTCTTGACAGAATTCAAAATATCCTGAAGTTGTTCGTAAAACCTATCCTTCTCATCCTCATCAGCATCCTCAGTGGGGGCATAACAGCAGATAACATTCAAGTCTTTAATGCTTGTCTGAAAATTTTCTATAAGAAACCTTTCATTAATGCACTCATATCCTAGAAGAGCATCACTAGCATGTCTGCTGAGCAGCAGACCCACGCTTTGGTGATGCTTTCCATCCTCCCTCCCTGTAAAGAGAAATTTAAAGTTATTTTTAAGTATCTCACCTTTACTTGTCCATATGGTCTCTTCCAAGCCTTGAATATCTAGGTTATAGCGCTGGAATTCCTGCATGAGGACATCAAGAGAATAATCTCTATGTAATGTCCTCACATTCCACATTTCTGCAGAGAGAAAATGATTAGTACAAATATTAAAGAAATTAGGTTTATTGAGATTGGTAGGGCCAACAATATCAAACAGCCCCCTGATCGCAGGCATGAGGCAAAGACCTGTTCCTCCTATTATTATCTTGATGTCCTCATGCAGGAATTCCAGTGCTATAACCTAGATATTCTAGGCTTGCAAGAGACCAGATGGACAGGTAAAGGTGAGATACTTAAAAATAACTTTAAATTTGTTTTCAGAGAGGGAGGATGGAAAGCATCACCAAGGTGTGGGTCTGCTGCTCAGCAGATATGCTAGTGATGCTCTTCTAGGATATGAGTGCATTAATGAAAGGTTCCTTACAGCAAAATTTCAGACAAGCTTTAAAGACTCAAATGTTATCTACTGTTATGCCCCCACTGAGGATGCTGATGAGGATAGGTTTTATGGAGAACTTCAGCATATTTTGAATTCTGTCAAGAAAGGAGATATTACCCTTGTTCTTGGTGACTTCAATGCCAAAGTTGGTACTGACTCTGACCTTTGGGGAGGAGTAATAGGCCCTTTTGGTATTGGTAGCTGCAATGGCAATGGTCAACGTCTCCTGCAGGTAAGTAAACTCAATGGATTCAGAATAACTAACACTTATTACAAACACCGCGACATACATAAGTACACATGAGTTTCACCTGATGGGCTGTATAGCAATATGATTGATCATATATTAATTAACAGTAAATGGGCTAGTTCTGTTAGAAATACCAGGGCATATAGGGGAGCTGAAATTGGATCTGACCATTATCTTGTTAAAAGTGTCTTGCAACTTAAACTTAAAAAGTGTTGTGCTAAATTAAAGAAATTTACCTTTAATACTGAAGCTCTGAAAGACCCAGTTATAGCTAAAGCTTACCATGATAGGTTACTTAGTCATTATGACAGTCATGGTTTGCTTACTACTGAAGTTGAGGAAGAATGGGGCCATTTTAAACAAGTTTTTTTGGAAACTAACAGTACTCTTTTAGGAAAAAAGGAGCAGAGGAGACAGAATTATTTAAGTGATAAGGCACTTCAGCTTATTTCAGAAAGAAGGAACTGCAGGAATGTCCTTAATCAGTACCCTACTAGTCCTAATAGAAAGGATTACAGAGAGCTTAATAAATGTGTAATGGATCAGGATCATTTTTGGTTTGATGGCTTGGCTGACAAAACTGAGCTTGTCAGTTTTTCTCTGTTCCAGGTAAAGTTCTTTCCATGATTGTGCTTAATGGAATTAAGAATCTGGTTGGCAGTCAATTGCATGATGAACAATGTGGATTCAGAAGTGGTAGGTAGGGGATGTGTGGATCAGATATTTTCACTTAGGCAGATTCTTGAGAAATGTTTAGAGTTTCAGAAACCTTTGGTTGCTAGCTTTGTTGATTTCAAAAAGGCTTTCGACTCTGTTGATCGTCATAATTTGTGGTTGATTGTGATATATGGTATACCTGACAAGTTAGTTAAGAAAGCTCTCTATAATAACACTGAGTCGTGTGTGAGAGTTGGTAAGACTTGTAGCAATTGGGTTAGCATTACTTCTGGTGTTCGACAAGGGTGCATTTTGTCTCCTTTTCTCTTTAGTTTGGTTATTATATTATGCAAAATTCACTTCAAGTAAAAGATTTGGGCTTAAATAGGCTGGAGATACGAAAATTTCTGATTTAGATTATGCTGATGATTTAGCCCTTTTGGCAAATGATGTTGATGACTCTTTCATTCGAGCTGTTGATGAGACTGGTAGTACAGTAGGTTTGGTTATAAACAGAGAGAAAACTAAAGTGATGAAAATTGGTCAGGCAGGCTGTGATTCAGTTAATCTGAATGGTTGCAGTCTTGAGCAGGTGTCACAGTTTAATTACCTTGGGAGCTACGTAACTGATACTGGTGATGTGCGGCATGAGATTAACAGACGAATAGGTATTGCTTCTGGGACTTTTAAGAATCTATGGAGATTGTGGAGAAATAGGCATATACACCTAAAGACTAAAATTAGACTCTATAATAGTTTGGTTCTTTCTAGGGTTAGTTATGGTAGTGAGACTTCGACACTTTGCAAACAAGATAACAGGAAACTTGATGCTTTTGATTCTAGATGTTTACATAGTATCTTGGGTTAACTTTGTAACTAATGATGAGGTTAGGCAAAGGAGTCTGCAACCTCCTTTAAGCAGCATATTGTGCAGAGAGAGACTCAGCTGGTTTGACCATGTTGCCCGTATGAATTATTATAGACTGGTGAATAGGGTTATGAACCATGTGCCTGAAGGCCTTAGAAAAAGGGGGATACCTAGGATGCGGTGGGCACAAAATGTCAAACAGGACCTTGTTATAATTGGTGTGCAGTGACCAGATGCAGCAGATGTAGCTCAGGACAGATTTGCTTGGAGAATTAAACTGCACAGTCTGGTTCTTCGTAGCCCATGGTTGCTTGAGGATGATTATGATAGGAATCTACCTGTAGGAGACTACAGGTAGATTTCTGTCCCCATTGTTTACTACCAGATGTTTGATATTAATAATTGTGATCAGGATTTGTATATTATGAAGTTTTAATAAATTCTGAATTGCACACATACATTTTGATATATGAGTTACGGCTGTTATGCATGAAGTTTTTTTAAGAGGGATAGGGAAGATTGCTTTACCCAAAATTTAATTATTTTATGAATTTAACAATTTAATTATCCTGATATTCTGCATCTTGTGAAATTTGAAAATGTTTTATTTCTGAATTAAATAATAGCATTGATAAGAAATATATGCACAGCAGTGGAAGCTCATGATTCAAGTTTTTATTAAGGGAATTTGACTAGCATAAGCAAGAAGTGGTTGTAGGAAAACCATTCTTGGGAGATTCCTGATATTGAATTGAACTGAAATGGAAAGAAAAGATGATCTGTATTGCATGCATTCTTTTCTTCTTAATTATTCTCAAAATGCATTATTTAGCAAGAAATTTCTGGGGAGGGGGGGGGGGGGGGGCAAAAAGGTGTTCTTGTCTCCTTTCTAGTTTGAGTATTTTGCCATTCCCCAAACTTAAGAAGATGACCTTTCTCACTGATGCTTTGAAAGATCCAGTTACAAACAAAGCTTACCATGACAGGTTACTTAGTTTTTATGACAATCATGGTCTTTGTACCACTAAAGTTGAGAAATAATGGGATAATTTCAAACAAACTTTTCTTCAAATTAACAATACTTTTTTCAGCAAAAAAACAAATTAAATTGGACAAATTTAATTGAGTGACAAGACTTATTTGTGAAAGAAGGAACTACAGCAGAGCTGACAACTTTGCACAACAAGAAATACGATTTGGAGGAAAGAAAAATCAGAGGATATCAGAGCACTGCAGTTCTGCACTTTATGGTGCTTAGGCACCTTTTTTTAATTCAATGCAATAATGTGTTATGTCTTGACGGAACACTCAACTACTGGCCTCCTAGCGGCAACAGAAAAATTTAATTCTTCCAGAATTATACCAAGTTTTTTAAAATTGCTTCCGTAAAAAAACCTCAGAAAATATGCGATTGTTCTTAAATGGTCTACAGATCTGAAAAGTTCTTATTGAGATCACGTAGGTTATTTGGCCCTTTTGCAAATGATCTTGATGAGATTAACTCTTTGATTAGAGCTGTTGATGAAACTGATAGTAGAGCAGGTTTAGTGATAAACAAGGGGAAACTAAAGGGATAAAAATTGGTCATGCAGATTGTGATTCAGTTAATCTGAATGGTTGCACTCTTGTGCAAGTGTCTAAGATTAGTTATCTTGGGAGCTATGAAACAAATACTGGTGATGTGCAGCATGAGATAAGCAGTAGAATAGGGATTACTGCTGGGAAGTTTAAAGAATCTATGGAGAGTGTGGGATACATCTAAAGACTAAAATTTGCTATACAATAATTTGATCCTTTCTAAAGTTAGTTTTTGTAAATGAAGCATGGAACCATTTTAAACAAGATAACAGGAAACTTGATGCCTTTCATTTTAAATATTTACGAAAGTATCTTGAGAATTAGTGGTGCCTGCAAGCATAGCTGCAGATTGGCAAACAGGATTATGAACAATGTGCCTAAAGGTTTCAGGAAAAGGGAGAAACCTAGGATGCGATGGGCAGGGAATATCAAATAGGACCTTGCTGAAATTGGCCTACAGGGGCCATATGCATCAGCTGTAACTCAGAACAGACATGTCTGGAGAGGAAAATTACATAATCTGGTAGGACCTCTGTAACTATGGCTCCAGTCAGTAAAGTAAGGCAGTCTCTTTCCTAAAGCAACCAGGAGCAGCAATAATATAAATTTAGTATATTAACTTAAAAGTAGCAAATCATGACCTTACCTTTTTTTGTATTTGTTTTAAAAATATAAGACCGTTTGGAAATTTTCAACATGTTACTAATGCACAAAAAAAATATATAAATATATTTATATACACCCAATTTTGTTTTTACACAGATTTTCTTTTACACGATTTTGATTTTACATGGTTTAGAAAAAAATTCCAATTCTCTTTTTACATGATTTATTTTGATCTAACATGGTTCAAATGGCACCTTTTAAAAAATCTCCATTTGAATTTAATTCTGAAAAAAAATTCCTATTCAAGAAAAAATTCCTAGAATTTACATTTACAATTACAAAGATGCCACTTTCATAGTCACATTTTTTAAGTAGTTTTAACTTTGAAAATGTACTATAGATACACATTTTGTGCACTAAAACCCCAAAATAAAACTACACTAACCTAACTACAAAACGTTTTCTCTATTTTATTCTCTACTTTATGAAAAAATTGCACAAAACCTATGTCATTCGGAATAAAGTGGCAACACTGAGTTCCGGGAATTCCCCTCAATTTTATCTTCAATACATATGTTATTCTTGGTCTCTCATTTCGTGTTTAAAGTTAGAAGTGTTTAGATGATTAATAGAAGAAATCGAAAAAATTTTGTTTGGCTTTTGAAGTTTTGTGTGCATAATATAGATTTATTAAATTTTTCTGATATGTAATTTACAATTATTCATCATCTGATTTATTAACTGCAATTCAAATATTTTTCATAAACCTTACCATGATGTCAGAAAATTCAACTATACAAAAGCAGAAAAAGAAAGCTATCTCTTTGGATACTAAGATAGAAATTTCAGATCGTCTTGCAATAGGAGAAAGTTCAACATCCATAGGTAAATATTTTGGTTTGAACAAAGCTACCACAAGAACCACCAAGAAAAATGAAGATGCTATTTGAAAATCTGTGCTTTCTGGAACAAAATTGAACGCTAAGTCCTCATCATACACGAGAGATATTGTAAAAGTGAAGATGGAAAAAGCACTAGTAATGTGGATAGAAGATAATTCACAAAAAAGAATACCTCTAGATGGAAATACCATCAAAGAGATGGCCTTATGAATATATAAGCAGATACATGAAATGGAACCAACCATATCAGCTTAATTAAACAAAAATTATGAATTTTCTGTAAGTACAGGTTGGCTTTCAGGATTTCTTCAAAGACACACATTTCATAACATAAAGATAAAAGGTTAAGTTGCATTTGCAGATGAGCCAGCTGCTAAAGAATTTTGTCCAAAATTGGTCCAAATCATTGAAGATGGTGGATACACTGCTGATCAAGTTTGGAATGGCATATAAACTGACAGGCTCCTGTCAGATCTCTGCGGCAAGCAGCTGCTTGAGGGGGTATTTATTTATTATTTATTATATGTAAATTATTAAATATGACTAAAAAGTAGTTGCAAACTTGAACCTCTATTTTATTTCAGAGTTTAAAAATTATTCTTTTTTTTTTTGGAAAAACAAATTTTTCCTTGTTAATGTTCAATTTAATATCATGATCATTTAATCAATTTAATATCTGAATCAGTTTGGAATGCAGATGAAACTGGTTTTTTTTTGGAAAAAAATGCAGAGTAGAACCTATGTAGAAAAATTACAAAAACTGTAGGTGACTTTAAAGCAGCTAAGGATCGTGTGACCTTTCTATTTTGCAGCAACTCTTCAGGAGATTGTATGTTAAAACCGGTGCTGATCAATTGATCCCTAATACCACAGTCAACGAAAGGTGTAGATTTGAATAAATTGCCAATGTATTGGATGGCAAACTAAAAAGCCTTGGCTACAAAAGAAATTTTTAATGAATGGTTCCATAAATGTTTCATTCCAGAAGTCAAACACTATTTGAAGGAAAAAAATCTCGAATTTAAAGTTCTATTGATTATAGACAATGCGCCTGGCCATCCTGTTTAGGAACACCCAAATGTGCAATTTTGTTTTCTGCCACCTAATATGACATCCTTAATACAACCATTAGACTGGGGTATAATTGCCACATTCAAAACTTACTATGTAAGATGAACATTCCAATACATTTTAGATAAACTAGATAAGGATAAAACACTAACAGTTATTGATGTGTAGAAGAAATTTTCTATTTTAGATTGTATCAAACCAGCTGGATTGATGTTATCAGATCCTAATATCCTTATATCCTATATCATCACTTTAGCACATGTAGTTGGTGGAGAAGGTTTCAATGATTTATCGTTTGCATATATTGATGAATTGCTGGTTTACAAAGTTCTTAGTGAAGATGAAATAATAGAAGTTGTCCTTGAGACTCCTGATGAAAAAGAAAAAAGTGATGGTGATGAAGAGGTTCCATTCATTGCAGGTTTAATTTACTAGCCATTAGAAGCCCTTCTTTAGGGCTTCTAATGGCTAGTAAATTGGAAAGTCATTTTCTTACACATGATCCCATTGTCGAACAAGCTGAGCAGTTTAAATGTGAACTGAAGTCGTATGGCGCGTTATCAAGAATTATACAAAGATCTAGTCAAAGCAGGAACTCAACAATTGATTATAGAGTTTTCAGAGTTTGTTGTCAAAACTAATCAAACTTCAGAATCACTAGAAACAAGTGATAATTTGGTTCCCCATGCCACAGAGAGCATTTCACCATTGGAGTATGAACACAACGGCCAAAATGTTTCAAGTGATGAAAATGATTTAATTCCAGTCCTAGCAAACGAATGCCTCTATTGTCAGAAAGTGACAACAAATAAAATCTAGTTAATAAGCATATGTAAGTTATTTTTTTTTGCACTTTGGTATTTTTGAATTAGTGACATATTTTCTTTATGAAGGATAATTTACTTTACATATGTAAGTAAATATCATAATTAATTATGAATATCATAATTATCTTTATAAATTTATAAAATAAAAAATGTATTTAAACGAATAAAAATCAAATAAAGATTTAATTAAAGCTTTTGATATGATTTGTTTGAAAACAACTTATTATTTGTACTGGGTTTTCACGTCTGGAACCAAGTTTCTATTTTTTCATATGCATTGTATTTTTTTTACAAGTTTTTTTGGGAACCTATCTACCATGTAAAAACAGAATTGGGTGTATTTGCATAAACATATATAAATTTTTGTTTTTAAAATGATCTTTTTTTAAATTCCAAGTCAGCAAATAACCTTTAAAACATGTTGTATTTCACTTAAAATAATTAGTTGAAAAAATTGGTTGTCCTGAGTGAGATTTAACTAACTATTTCAAGTGTTTCTTGTCTACAGGACATTTTCCTGTGATACTTTATTAATGCTCATTTCATTTTAAAGCTTATACCAAGAGTCATATTTATTATTGCATCTTTAGCAGAATGTGAGATATGGGAAGCTGAAAAAAATGGGGTGACATGGGTTTTAATATTTTTTTATTTGTATTACTTTTTTTGTCTTTTCTGGAAGCTTACAATTTAAACTAACAATAAACAACAATAATCTAAACAATAATTCACATTTTTTCAATATAGGACTACAAGTAGGTGAGGTTTTACCAAATTCCATGAGGTGAAAATTTTATACACTAAATCACTTTACATGGAATGATATGGTTATATTCTTATTTTTACTGCAGAACATGCATAGAGTACATGAATTTTACTCTAATATTTTCTTTTTTATTTCATTTGTTTATTCCATACCTCTGTAGAGGTAATTATTCTCAGGTTTTACTTCCTAAGAAAAATCTACTTATATTTCTGTATGCTACATTACATAGTTTTGTAACCCATTTTAATTTCTATGATAAGATCCTGGGATTTTTTTAATGCTGCCTTTTGAAGAAACATAATCTCCTCCACAACAACTAAAAGATGCACTCGTGAAATAAAAAAAATGTTTTCTTAGGAAATAGAATAAATGAAATTTATTATTTTGATCTAGTTTTAAAAATATGTGTTTTATCCATTTCATGGATTATTGTAGAATTATCAATTTGACTATCACCATAAAAAAAACCTGTCAATTTACATTATATCTTAAACTGTTACTACTTATAATGATAAACATACCTTAGGATAAGTTCGAAAAGCACCAAGATTTACTTTTCCTGCTGAAATTGTTCTCACAGGATCAATCTAAAATAGGTAAAAAAAACAAAAACAGGTTTAAAAGTCTATGTTAAAATATTTTCTGATACAATATTAAAACACTATAATAATTTTCAATTGTTATGAAAAAACATTACATTTGTTTTTGAACAATTAACCTTTAATTAGAGACCAAAAAATGTGAATGCTATATATCCCGGTTTTAAAGACACAAGACAATATACTCAGACAACACACAATTAAACCATTTTTTTCCTATGCTGACCTTAGGACCAAAAGAATTTAGTTAACTAGAAGATAAATATGGTAACTAATATATTTCCTCTGGTTTAGAAAAATAAATTCAACATTAACAAAGAAAAATTTGTTTTTCCAAAAAAAAAAGAATAATTTTTAAACTCTGAAATAAAATAGAGGTTCAAGTTTGCAACTACTTTTTAGTCATATTTAATAATTTACATATAATAAATAATAAATAAATACCCCCTCAAGCAGCTGCTTGCCGCAGAGATCTGACAGGAGCCTGTCAGTTTATATGCCACAGTAGGAGATCTGAGAGGATGGCAGGACCTCAGCAGAAAAACGACACACACATCTATGCCTAATCCGGGGCTCGACCCCAGGTCCCTTAGATCAGTAGCCAAGTGTGCTAACCACTCGGCCACGGGACGGCTAAAAAAACTCTGTCAGCAAGGAAATCATAATCTTATCAACATTTGCAGTAATATATTAAACATGACAGAAAGTGAATTTGTATCTGTCACTGAACTAGCATACATTAATTATTTCAATAGCTTAACATACTGTAAAATATGAGGATATTGTAATTATTTAACTATTTTGAGATATAGTAGAGTGCCGATTAGTGGCAGGCCCAGTTATTTGTAAGGTTGGATTAACTGTGATCCCAGCTTGTCTGCCATAAAAGTAAATAAAAAAATTTTTTAAGTTCCATAAAGTTTTTTGTTGCAACATAACTGGTACTTAGCTGTCATGTATAGTGCTTCCAGTGAAACTTGGCAGTTGGAGAAAATGGACTTTTCCAGTTCAAGGAGAGGAAAGTTCAAATGAGTTTCAACAAAAAATAAGCAATACAAGTTAACTATCTAGTATACATATTGTGTGGTACAACATTGTAAACATAATAAATGAGGAGCAAAAGTGGAAAACATGGGTACTATTTGGAAACTACAAAAGAGTAAGCTATAAAGAAACATAAAATATTAAGAATAAAAAAGAATACTTTTACAAATTATGAAACAGGAGGGAATTGTTTTCCTTATTAATACAGAGATGGATGGGCATCATATTTTAAAAAATATGAATTGTGGAGCTATCAGACATTTTACACTGATATTGTTTTTCAGCAATAAGAGTCCAATGCCCAACTAGATCCACTCTTCTATTTCTTTGCAAAATGGTGCCATGCTTCTTCCTTTAGAAATCTAAAGGAAGCCCCTAAAAAAAATATATACCCTCTCAAACAGCTGCTTGCCACAGAGGTCTGACAGGGCCTCAGCAGAAAAACGGCACATACATCCATGCCTTACCCGGGGCTCGAACCCAGGTCCCTTAGATCAGTAGCCAAATGTGCGAACCACTCAGCCATGGGACGGCTTATAAAGGAAGTCTATACATCTGAAATAAATCAATCAATTGAAAATAATCAATTGGAACAAATAAACTTGGATGACTAAGTTTATTTGTTTCAATTGTTTTATTTTATTTGATCAAACTCTTGGCAATATATTTTTTGAATTCTAAGACATACTGAATGTTTCAATTGGGGCATGCCTAAAGTACGGCAGTCTCTTTGGTAAAGCAGCAAGGAGTTTAAAATAATCATGTGCAAAAAGCGAAAATATAACCTATGGTAATTGTAACGCTCCAAACAATGCAAAATAATGAAAGTTTTGTGCTCCGGATAGCTTTGACGGGCGCCAGGCAATCATTAACAAATTGCCAAAAATGTAAAATAAGTTGATTTAGGGTTCCAGTGCCAGTGAGCGTTCAGAAGTGAGAGTCAAAATGATTCTTAACAATATAGAGTTAATGTAAAAAAAGGTTCTAAATCAGCGTTGCTCAAGATAAAAACTTCAGACTCAAAAGTTTGTAACATAACAAAATAGATTTATTTCCAAAAATAAGTAACTCACCAAGACATCAATGAAGAAACTAAAATCTGTGCTACTCGCACGGTGCTACGCACCTTACTACATCTCTCTGCTCTCTCTCTGCAACTCTCAAGTGACAAATCCTTCAAGTGCCTCGCAGGGCACGGTTTTGACAATTGGGCCGGCGCATGCCGGGAAAGACATTTGCATACAATGACGGACGCAAGCTATGACGCAAGAGGGGGCGTGTCCTTGGCACACACTTTAACGGTTACGGTCGGAAGTTCGGAGTTGCGCGTATGCAACTCCTAGAAACTTGAAAACGAGTGCTGTGATGCCGAAAAGGAAATAAAAATCCCCAAAATGATAAATATAACGTAAATTAAACAAAACTGGTTAAGGTAAAGCAAAAGTGAACGATGGGGCATCACATAATATATTTTTTAACATGTGATTCTATACAATCTGATGAGTGAGTTCATTTAGTCCAGCCCCCCCTCATACATTCATTATACAAAACATGAGGACAGCTTGAGACAAGTTACTTCAATATGAGTTTTTTAACTATTATCCTAATGTATAATAACAAATAAAATCACATTTCTCTTCGTTTTCTTAGAGAACTGGTGATAGTTTAGGGGTGGCTCAGTTGGTAGCATGCCAAGCTTGCTCCCACCCTGCCCTCAGTCAGTAGGGAACACCAATGGGCTTAGAAAGACTGATGTCCATCAGATGAGATTTTAAGCCATGGCCCTGTGCATGGGAGAGTCACAACCTGTGCATATTAAAATTTAAGTAAACATGCTTTATTGCCTTGACTGGAGGCTCTGTCCTTTCAGGAGCAGTTGTATTTGCATGCAAATCCAATATGTGGGTGCAGGGCAACGATCTATGCAAATGGTTATTTTTCCAAGCCACAAACACATGGTATCTCTGGGAAATCACAGGCCACATGTTGAGCAGCTAAACCAAATATTTCAGCTGCTGTATCTAAAACAACAATCTACAAAACAATCTACAAAACTGTGTTTTATAGCAGATATTGAGGATGAAGTGGGGCAGATGCCATGGGGACCCTTTTGACAACCTTATAAGCACCATGGTGCATTTGAACATGGCCAGATAGCAGGGCTGTGTGAATCTGGATAGTCTTATAGATCACCGCATGGGCCTCATTACAAAGATGGTTGGACATGGTTGGTACCAGTGTCTTAAGAAGATACTCAACACAGGGTCAGGTGCTGTCAGATGCAAGAGCACCTGATTCATTGATGGGAGCTGGGATGACAGTCTGTAGCACACCAGGTTCATAATCTGCAGTTCCCAGGTTTGAATTCCACCTAAGACAGTGCTGAGATTTATCTCCATAACCCCCCCCCCCCCCCCTGCTCTCAGTCAGTAAGGGGTTTGGAAAACGATGGGTTTGGAAAGGTTGGATTCCATCAGATGGGACATTAAGCCATGGCCCCTTGTTTGGAAGAGTCATGCCCTGTGTATATTAGAGAACATGTTGGGTGGACTTGACAGGAGCTTAATAAAAGTGGCCATTGAGTGCATTTTCATATTATGGATTTCATGATTATATCATATGTACTTTGTACTGAATTACTAGAGAATTTATATAATTCTAAGTAATTACTGTAATTTATCTTATTTCCAACTGTTAATAACATAGCGAAAATCTGAGGGAAAATTAAATTTTTGCTGCATGAAGTACATTTTAAACATTTTTCTTGTGAAATAATAAGCTGAAAAACTTGGTTTTGCCATGAGTTTATTATTTCATGAGTTCCATGTCTACAGGACATATCCTGTGATTCTTTACTACTGATTTATTGATTTAACGCCATGAGAGTGAGTGACAAATATTAATTCCATCTGTATGAAGCAACTGAGTTGTCCACTTTCCGAATAGATGGCACCACTGTGCAAATCAAATAAAAAAAAATCCATAAAGTTTATATGGTCACACAAGCTGAGAAAAGGTTAGCCAATGGTGGTGTAGTGGTAGCATAATTGGCATGTTTCCAGGAGACATGGGTTCACATCCCACTCATGGCAAAACCAATTTTTTTCAGCTTATTATTTCATGAGCTCCATGTCTACAGGACATATCCTGTGATTCTTTACTACTGATTTGTCAAAATAGTCCTTCCAAATAGTCTTTAATTTATTAAGCAATATTTTCCTGGAGTTATCCAATGAAGCAGCTTTGCTTTTTTTTTTCTTCTGAATTCCAAAGTTGTTATTCTTGTGTGTCAAACTGTATTCATATACATTCTGCTGTTTTTTGCTTTGATCTAATCTTGCTTGCAAAATAGATTTTCCTCATGGATTTACTTACTTTTTAATAAAAGTTTACAACTGCTGCCCTAATTATTTAATGTGCTATATACTCTGACTTTGATGCACTGACAATAAGATTTTATTCTCTTGATCAGCACACTAATAAGCTGAAGTATTTAAATTATCAATTGCCAACAATAATGCTACTTTGTAGTGGGCACATGTCGTAGTTTTCAGGGTCATCAATTTAATTTTGCAACACTCTTTTGCTTTTTCCCTGAAACAACAATTATTTGGTCTGAGCAGAAGAGGTTGTAATAACCAAGCTGACTTTTCATTTGGCATGTTTATATATGAAATAGACTTATCCTTTAAGTTTACATTTAAAGGGATTCCTAAGAGTTCAATTAATAGGTTAAGGTCATAACAGTCATCTCAAAAATGCTTACTACATATCTTAGCACACTACATATCGAATTTATGTCAATGCCGATACTATATGATATACTTCTTACTAGTATTTATTCTGATGGAAATGAATATGAAACATTGCTTTTCTCATTCTTCGAAATATAATTCATGGACTTTGTTACTGCACAGTTGGGCATGATCTAAAAACAAAAATTACCTGAAAGACTTCACAGAGGGAAATATCCACCAAGCCAAGGACAAAGATAGATACAAAAGAATGGACCATTATGTAATGTAAATCCTTTAGCTCAGCTATCCCTATTGTGACACAAGGCACATTAGAATGACCTTGGTAAAGCAGAGCCTTTTGGCACCACCCATATATGCTCACCCAGAGCCCAGGTGGGACTCAAACCTGGAAGGTATAACTACTGACTAAGCCAACCCTCATCTCGAATTGACACTTAAAAGATATCTGAGTGTAATGGGTCACTAAATGATGAGAGCTAAATAAATGGTGCATTATACATTAAATGCCAGAAACTGGTTAAAATATGACTTATATGGATTAGAACAAGAGAGTTATCTATGAAAAACAGAACAGCTGTGACTTCATTTTCCTTATGTTGGTTTAAACACAACCCTTGTGACTCGATGTGTTACTAAAATTGTTTGTTAGGTTAATGGGCATCTTGACTGATACTTATAGCTATAGCTGCTGATTGGACTAGTGTTGTCATTTTCTGGAAACCATCGTTTGCTGCATGTCGATATTAGGTGTGTTGGGTTGTTTTTGGGTTGTTTTACCTCTGAGCGGCACTTTTTTGCACACCATGGGCTAAATGGCCAGGTCACATGGACCCTGAAGGCTCAAGAGAAGGTTGGGGGAGGGGACCCACTGGAACAGCTGTTGGGAGACAGATGGTAGCCTCCCGTCAAGGCCATCCAGCGTGTTCTTTAATGAGCACAGGGTATGGCTCTCCCGCACACGGGGCCATGGCTTAACATCCCATCAGACAGATAGCAGCCTTTCCAAGCCCATCGGTGTCCCCTATTGACCGTGAGCAGGGCGGGGAATTTTGCAGGGTTAGTACGCTTGGCTACTGATCTACGGGACCTGGGTTCGAGCCCCGGATAAGGCATGGATGTATGTGTCGTTTTTCTGCTGAGGTCCCGCCATCCTCTCAGACCTCCTACTATGGCATATAAACTGGCAGGCTCCTGTCAGACCTCTGTGGCAAGCAGCTGCTTGAGGGGGTATTATTATTATTTATTAAATCTCAACGCTGACCCAGCTGGGACTCGAACCTGGGAACTACAGATTACGAGCCTGGCGTGCTACCAACTGAGCCACCCCCGCCCCCTATTAGGTGTGTGATGGTTCATCCATTCACTTTTACATTTCCTTAACCAGTTTTAATTTATGTTATAATAATTATTTTGGGGTGTTTCTTTACTTTAAATCATCATTTTCTCCCTGCCTATAGTGTTGCTGACTGTGCAAATCTGTTTAGACAGCCATTAACAAGCATTGCTGAGCAAGTGATGATTTTTTTTTGGTGCTACATGTTGATTAAAGATTATTGGTGAGTCTAAAATCCAATAAACTTATTTAATGAAATTTGCATTTGACTTTTTTTTTTCTTGAACAAAGCTTTGTTTTAGAAATATTAATTTAAATTTTGGGAGAATCTTAAATTTGTCCTTTTCCCGTCTTATGCTCTTTTAACAAAATAACCCTTATTTAATTTCTTGGCAAGATTAACTGCCTGGTGCCAGAGTTTCAGCTATACAGCAAAGAAAATAATAACATACTTTGGAGTGTTACAGATGCATTTGTTGAGGTTGACAGCTGATTCATCCACATTTAGCAATACATTGAACATACACTGCTCCAAATACTCTTGCAATGTATAAAATCAGTTTCAGAAGTCCACTATGTTTTTCAACAGTTCATTGTTCATATGACAATTTTAGAGATGCTACATATTGAAGCCACTGGCCGATTCAACTCTGATCTTCACTAATTTTAACATATGATGGATGTTACATGACCCTCCCCTTGTGCAACACGTTGTTAAAATACTTTACAAATACATAAAACAACTTAACATATAAAATACTAAAATAGCTATGCAATATGTTTCCAGCACACAAATGGCTGTTTTATCTAGCAAATGATTCCAGGAGAACCCTGTAGCAACCCTGTACTAGGAGAACCCTGTACAACTGGCATTGCCTGTTTGTTAAATTTTAATCAATCAATAATCTCGAAGGGGAGGGAATAGGATTCATGTTTGTATTACACAAATGTTGTAATGCATATTAATAAGTATACAGCATAGTTTAATTAAAATTTTGTTTGGAGGGGGGGGGGAGGCAGAGTATTTTCATTATTTCAAACTTTTCTGATAACTTATTAACTCCTTGTATGCCCAAGCTAAGTTTATTGTTTCATAGTATAAGATTTTAAAATATAAATCGGCATTTTTTTACGATTTCTAATGAAATGTTGAAAATAACATTTCAGTCTATGATATATATTTTGTCTGTTGATTCTGGCTGAAAAAAATTATGATAAGGTTTAAAAATAAATCTGTTTGAGCTGGCAATGATCATATGCCAATGCAAAATTCATTTAAAAGCATCAAGTAGCAATGATTTAGTTTATTCTGCTGTACTGTACCTAATTTATTGATCAGTTGTGATTTCTGGTAGTCTGACCTACTTATCGCTGTCTAGTAGGGTGGTAATGTTTCTAAACTTTTAATGTATGATATTGATTTTATTACTGCAGGAAATTGCGTTATCTGGGAACTACACACATAGCTTTCGGTCAATATTTTAGCAGACATTCGATTTCAAAACTTTTGGAACTATTTTTTGTTCCATAAATGTGCAATTATAAAGAAATGCTGAGGATACTGCAATTATAAAGAAAATTAATTTGAAACAATCAAAAACAAAACTGCTAGTAATCTCAAATGCAGATATCAGAAGAATCAGGATTAAGCAATTAGCCAAAATATTCCTTTTTTAATGGTAGGACTTAATTTGGTGATATTTTAAATAATGTTTTAACCATTTGCACTAATTAACATTTGAAAACTGCAATTTTTAACCAAAATATTTTAACTTTTCCATAGCAGTTATGCAGCTTTATACTAAAGTAATTCATTTTCAGTTAAATGTAAAATGCTTTGAAATATCTTTATTCAAGTTTTTTACAGTTATTTATTAGTTAAATTTTTTAAGTTGTTAAATTTTAAATTGTTTAAATTACATTGTTTTTAAAGCAAAATGAATTTTTTATGACACTACTTTCTTTAGGCTTAGTTTGCTGATCGCCAAAAATCTAAGCATATGCAATCTCATTGTCCTGTTGCTTAATAGTGATTAAATACTCAGTAAATCTATGCATATGCATTATTTGCATGAATGATTAAAATATTTATAAAAATGATATAACTGAAAGATTTAAGTATTAATAGAAATATTATGAACTATTTACATTAAATAAAAAGATTAAAAACAAGTTCTTTTTCAATTTTATTGCAGTTGAAATGGAAAAAAATACAGTAAATTTTTGCAATATTTAATGCACATAATAAGGTCATTGTTGCTTACATCGTCACTATCATGGTCCGAGCACTGTATGCAAATATGGCTCAAGCGTGATGTCGGCATATGCCATGTTAGCTTAAGCCATAGTGTGGCTAAGAGAAGTGTTAGTTGAGTTGTGTGAAGTCATGGAATTTACTTGGAATGTCAGAGTAGTGAAATTAGGTGTAGTTGGTGTAGAGGTGAAGGAGTGACTGCAGTCATAGTAATAATATGTGTTTATATATTTTTGTACAACATGTTGATGAAAGATTTAAAGGAGTTTGTAGAAGAGTTTTTATTGGCGAGTCTAGAATCCAATAAATTTATTTAATTTTATGAAATTTTTATTTAACTTTTGTTTTCCTCTTGAACAGAGCTTTGCTTAGAAATATTAATTTAAATTTAAGCTCATCTAATATTGTAATTAAGTTCTTTTTTGTCTTATACTCTTTTTTAAAAAAGAAAACTGATTTAATTTCTTGGCAAAAGTGCTTACCTGGTGCCTGAGTTTCAGCTATCCAGCAAATAAAATAATAATATAATACATACTTTTGGGGCATTACAGGACAATAAAACAAAGCAATGTCCTATGAACAAGGACTTGTAAATATAAGTGTATATTATTTAATGTGATTATCCAAGTTTGGCTGACAAATTTTTGTGAACTCATCAGTTGTAATAACCATATATTTAATGGTAGATTAAGCTGAATTTGCTGTTGAGCAAGAAGCTTAATGATAGTATTAATCAAAGGTACTGAAGTTTTAGGACTGTTATTTACATAACTGTTGCATTTTTGTAGTGATTAGAAGTGTCAGGACACATACTAGATTAACTTTTTGATAAGCAAGTTTATTTCCAAGTTTAGTGTAGCTTTAGAGATTTATTGTTATATAGAAGTACCCTTGAACACTGCTCAAGAAAAAAGAATATTTAAATTTCATAAATTCAAAATTTTGGCATTTCGCTAACATGTCTACTATCAATATGGCCAATTCTGCCATTACGACTTATGAAGTGGTATTAAAAGTAAAGGGAAAGCTGCAGGATGTATTAAAAGAAGCATAAGTGTTGATGGACCTGTGTAATGATTCACATGCTGAAAGGGGAATTACAACAGCTCCTAATCTGAACTTAGCTGATAATGCTACATTAGTCAATGAACATTTAAACTCTGAACAAAGAATTCTAAATAATGTCTGCCAAAAACAAGTGACAGAACACTATCAACCGCCTCAATGATGAGTTGCTGACCCAGTTATTAGATGTAGAGAGACTGTTCATTGGCCTTTATCTGAGATAGATTTGACAGTCCAAAACATTCATCATCATTTGTCAAGTCCATGGAAGAGCCTTTCCACCTACAGAAAGTGCCATGCAACAGAACGGTCATTTGTGTTGTACCTTGTTTAAGTAGGTGTGCAATGTGGTGGAACAATGTTGGAAATTGTCAAGGGATAGAATACTGGGAGGACTTCATGACAGAAATTTCGTAAAGCTCTCCTCCTTATGATGATTATACATGTCTGGCCACGTAACTTTTTCAAAAAGACAACAAGATGATGATATTGAAACATTGATTTGAGGTACAGTAGAGCTATACCAACTGTATGAAGCTTCAGCTGCCGAAATCGACATTATTAATTGTGCAATACTTCAGTTAGTATTACCATTAACAGAATTTCTGGAAGTGAGAAATGTAAATTCGATTGTGACTTTAGTCAGATTGTTACCAACTCAACAATGGATCCAATCCTTGCCAAGACAGCAATATGATGTAGAGTCTCGCAAAAACATATACATAGACTCCAGTATGACCAGAAGTTCCTGCAGAGTCATTGATGCAGTGAATTTTTTTTTTGTCTGTCATTTTGTATGACTGTCATTCCTGCAGAGGAATGAAGTCTCCAGAACCTGATGAAATGAAGATTTACCTCAACCGAGTGCCAGAAATTGAAAATTTAAGTATATTATTTTACTCTTCTGGCACTGATAGTGTATGTTTTATTTCTTTTTTTAGGCAGAAGAGGAAAAAGATCCAAGAATTTTCATTTAATGCTATTTAAATTTAGTGGAAGATTTTAAAATAAGTTTTACATTCAAGTTGAAACCTTAATAGTTTTGCATATTTTGGAAATTGTATTTATTATATAACTAGCTGAATGTACCCGGCACTGCCCGGGTGTCACTTTTAACCTGTATATTCTTATTTTCACTGCATCAAAGAAAAATTTTGTAGGATTTTAACCCATTCAAATCAGATGATGAGCTCTGTTTGCGCGGTGTTCTTATACGCTAAAATCGGATGACGAGCACTGCTCGCATTGTGTTCTTATACGCTAAAATTGGATGACGAGCTCTGCTCGCACTGTGTTCTTATACACTAAAATCGGATGACGAGTTCTGCTCGTGCTGTGTTCTTATACACGAAAATCAGATGATGAGCTCTGCTCATGCGGTGTTCTTATACGCTAAAATCGGATGACGAGCTCTGCTCACGCGGTGTTCTTATACGCTAAAATCGGATGACGAGCTCTGCTCACGGAGATTAGAGATGAAAAATGCGTTCAGTCAGTGTGTTAGATCAGAGATGTCTCTCAAATGCATTTTTTCTTATAGTGAAAGCACGTGGCAATAAGGGATTAACTTTTCTTTGTCCTTCTACAGTTGTTGAAATGAATTTCATAGTAGAAAAAAATTTAGAGCTATGAGTAAAAATGGCATCAAGGAAAGTTCGTGGTAGTGAGGGAATAAACAAGTTCTTAGAATCTATATTAGGGAGTGAATCTGAAGTTTCTGATTTATCTAATGATGATAGAAGTGATAGTAAAACCTGTAAATGAATCTGAGTGTACCTCAGTGAAAGAAAATAGTGATATAAATGATTATGAAAATTTCATCCCGCCGCCCGCGAAATGACAAATGCGTCATGCAAAGTGATTGGAAGTGGATAAAATCAGAAAATAACAAAGCATTGTTAAAATACTCAGTAGGGAAAGGGGATTTAAATCAGATTCCTGCAGTACCGACAGGGTGTTTAAATATGAAGCGAATGGGTTAAGCTAACACCACCTAGAGAAGGCCATACCAGTCGAAGCGATTCTGATGACGTCATTTCGAGAAGACCTGTAGTCGACCTAGGCGACACAGTAGAACGTGGTATTCTAGAAGGGTCGCCTCCATCTTGCTATAGTTCGTGTTTAAGAAGTTTTGCGGCATTTGATTTGGTGTGTGCACAAAGCATTTTGTTATTAAATTCAATATTTTTTTTATCAAAATGCCATCACGCTGCTGTGTTCCTCAGTGCAGAAGAAATTAAGGCGGGGGAAAAATACTCTGTTTTTAAATCTCCAGAAGATATTGATTTGTGGCAGAAATGGATTCGTTCAATACCAAGGCAAAACTTCTGTCCAAAGAAAGCATCCAAGGTAAGGAGAACTTTATTCTGTATTAATATCTGTTGTCATATTTATGAACTTCTAAAGTGAAAATTATCGTTTTAACTATTGTATGTTACGTTTGTATAATATACATATATAATATCATTGATCTTGTATGGATTAATTTAACGTTATTTTTATTAAGTAAGAAACCTAATATGCTGGAATAAAAATTTCGAATGTACATATGTTAAAATGCTTAAATAGAAAAGAATATTTCACAGTGACCAGACTTTTTATTTAATAGATTACAGTAGTAAGTTAAGAAATTGGTACTTTTGTTGGGATAGTTTCAGGGTATAATATTATATCACTATATTTATATATCCATAGAGTTCAAATATATCTCGTATAAGTTAATATGATAATACTGTTAAACTTGAAATACATATATGAGCCAAAGGCAAGATAATGGGAAAACCTACTTTTAAATACAAAATCTCTGCATAAGTATTAGAAATTATTTTGGTGTTATTACTAGTATACTTGGATACAAATTGAACCCAGGTTCAAAGCCTAGAGATGGCTGGTAAAAGTTTATTGTAGAAACTGTCAACAACAGTAAACTTCCTGACCAATCAATTCCTAATACCTTTCAGCATTAAATTAATCTGCATAATTATATCTCTGAAATCAGGTCAAGGTATAGTGGGTATTAAAGAATGGGTGGGCTAGAACTAGTGTACACATGGATTAATAAATGAAAAGATATTTTGAAAAAGGATTTAATAGTAAAGTTAAACAATTTTTTTTACTTTCAAAGGAGTAATTAAAAGTCCAATCTTTAAGATCCAATTTCAAAGGAGTAAAAAAATTTCCAATCACTCTCATCATAAAATGAGATAAGTCAGGTGTATTATAATAAAGGTATAACAGTCTACTGTCATATCTTTATTGCATGTGACTGCAGCTTTTGTTTTAATTTTGTTAGACAGGTATTCTATAATCATACTAGAGAATATTTGAGGGGATTCTGTCATTTCATCTATTATGTGAATATAAACACCACAAATGCATACAATATTGTTTTCGAATAACTTCAAAGTTTATCCTCTGTACTGCCCACTGGTTTGGATTTTACAACTGAAGAAATCAAAAAAATTATCACATAAAAATTTGAGGTATTTTGATTTTACTGATATGTAATGGTAAAAGTTTATTGTAGAAACTGTCGACAACAGTAAACTTCCTGACCAATCAATTCCTAATACCTTTCAGCATTTAATATGCCAGTTGCTGTCTATATAAACAAATTTATACCTAATATACTGAAAATTGCAGTAAGACGAAATTGTCTGAAATAAAAAAATAAATAATAACTTATTACTGGAGTTGTTTTCAGGCTCAATTCCTGGACTGGAATATTTCAAACCTTTAAACATTCATTCATAAGAGTTTGTTTCAAATTATTTTCAGCTCAGTGTGATATTTTGCATTCTATTTTATATTATCACCTTTTAATGGCATTACCAATAACACTTTATGGTTAGTACTAGCAGTGGAATGCTATTAAATGGTTAGCATTAGCTTTCAAGCTGAACTCTATATGATAAATGAAGGGCTAGAAATATTGAGAAAAACTAGCTTACTGGTAGAGTAACTAAGTGCACTCCTTGGGAGAATTCATTCCTTCAACCATGGATTTTGATTGAAATCTTAAAAATACATTGATTGTAGAATTATTTTGAACACAATTATATCTTTTACTTTCAAAGGAAAAAAGTCTTCAGTTCTGAATAAATTTCTTTAGTGTATGATGAACAACATTCTTGGTGTTTGGACTTCTGTTTTAGTGTTTATGATTCATCACAGGTTTCTTTGTACATATTCTCAATATTTCTTTTGCTTACATAGGTGTGTGAACTCCACTTTGCACCATCTGATGTTAAAAGAGAAACCAGCATGTTTCACATGAAAACTGGGAGAAAGCTTTCTGCACCTCTAAAGTATCCAAAATTAGCACCGAACTCCATCTCATGTCCCTTTCCAGGATGCCTTTCATGCCCTACTGTGATGTCTTCACATCACAGTAGTAGAGACAGCCCTGTTGATAAGAGACTTCAACGAGAAAATGAAGCACTTTGCAAAGCACTATCTGAGAGTGCCAAAGAAAAAGAAATTTATGATAAAAAAATTAACTTTTCTACTTTAGGTGAACTACAGGAGAAATTAAACTTGGTGATCCAAGTTTAATTTCTCCTGTAGAGAAGTATCCCGGATCTTGGTCTGTTATCAAGAAACAGGATCTTGTTAATTTTCATTGATAGTATTAGATTCTGCTCCATTCATTGTAGCATCTGTTTTAATTACTGCTGAATTTAAAGTAAAAGTTTTATTTTGGTAATACATTTTTGTCACATTTAAGTAAAAATGCATACCTAAAATAATTAATAATATAAATGAGCTTTCATCACTTATTGAAAACGTTAATTCACTTTGGTGTCAGTCTGAATGTGATGAAAATGAAATGAGAACTGTACATGTTTTGCACAGTATGACAAGCAAATTAAAACAATATGTTGATGAGGAAATGAAGTGTGTAATTGGATTTTTGTGTGAACAGCTAACACTTCTGTTTTGTAAAAAAAAGAGGGTCGTAGGTATACTTATGATACAGCAATATTTTCTGCTTTATTGCATTCAATTTCTCCTCATGCATATAAATTTTTAATGTCGTCCAAAAAATTTATTGTGCCACATCCTAGTACACTTCAGAGATTATGCTCAAGGTATCAAATAAATCCAAAATTTGAGCAAACTGAAAATGGCTTTTTAAATTACATTAAGTGTAAGTTTTCTTTGTTAAAACCATGTGATTCTAATGTCATTTTAATGATGGAAGAAATCCATATGAAACCTTTCTTTGATTAAATAGGTGGTAGCATTCTTGGAGCATCATATAATGCTGCTACAACTGCTTATGTGCTTATGCTGCAAAGCATAGAATCCAAATATAAAGATGTTGTACACATTCTGTCAGTTTCCAAGTTAACTGCAGATAATTTATTTATTTCTCTAAAGAAAATTATTATTGCTTTGTAAAACATAGGAGTCACTGGAAGGAGAGCTATGCACCAATCCCCTGTGATCATGCATAGAACCGGCCAGGCGTAGCACCTAATGTCCGACCCCGCCTCTCGTGGTGCAGACCGTTAGTACCTTTCAAAAGAGATACTCTCTTGTGGAAGTAAACGGAAGGGGAGGGCTGCCATATTAGTGGGGCCTACTGATGGCCTGTAAATGGTAGCTAGGCGTAAACTGGAAGGAGAGCTGTGTACCAATCCCTAGTGATGACGAACAGAACCGGCCAGGTCTAGCACCTAATGTCCGACCCCGCCTTCTCCTGGTGCAGGCCGTTAGTACCTTTCAAAAGAGATATTCTCTTTTGGAAGGGAACGGAAGGGGAGGGCTTCCAGTTCAGTATGGCCTGCTAATCTGGTCATCTACGGCCACTTTTTTCTTTTTTTTCAACCCTGCTGAGGGTTGAAACTTCACAGGGTCCTGGTGCTGACCATTTATACCTACTAGACTGGACTTGTTTATGGATTTGAGCTTGATTATTGATCCTGGACTTGCTGCACTGGTGGGCCTCTGTTGAGGGAGAGTCTGCCGCTGTGTTTTCTGTTTGCTTCTGGGTTGCCAGCTCTAAGTGAACAGAGGCATGAGATACCTTATATCAGCTGGTGGATAATCCTAATCAGAGGCCATCGCAGGTACCTGAACCTTACTTAGCTAGTTGGGCATCGTCAAGCCTAAACTGGAGTAATGCGTCTCAGGCAGGCCATGTGACTCTTGAAAAAGTCCACTTGAAAAGGTGGTGCCTGAAGTTCCTACCAGCATCGGTGACTTCAGCCTTTAGTGGAGGAGGAACGGGTCTTGGCCCCATGCCTGCGATCAAGGGGCTGTTTGATATTGTTGGCCCTACCAATCTCAATAACCTAATTTCTTTAAAAATCCTACTAATCATTTTCTCTCTGCAGGAACGTGGAATGTGAGGCCATTACATAGAGATTATTCTCTAGATGTCCTCATGCAGGAATTCCAGCGCTATAACCTAGATATTCTAGGCTTGCAAGAGACCAGATGGACAGGTAAAGGTGAGATACTTAAAAATAACTTTAAATTTCTCTTTACAGGGAGGGAGGATGGAAAGTATCACCAAGGCGTGGGTCTGCTGCTCAGCAGACATGCTAGTGATGCTCTTCTAGGATATGAGTGCATTAATGAAAGGTTTCTTACAGCAAAATTTCAGACAAGCATTAAAGACTTGAATGTTATCTGCTGTTATGCCCCCACTGAGGATGCCGATGAGGATGAGAAGGATAGGTTTTACGGACAACTTCAGGATATTTTGAATTCTGTCAAGAACGGAGATATTACCCTTGTTCTTGGTGACTTCAATGCCAAAGTTGGTACTGACTCTGATCTTTGGGGAGGGGTGATAGGCCCTTTTGGTATTGGTAGCTGCAATGGCAATGGGCAACGTCTCCTACAGGTAAGTAAACTCAATGGTTTCAGAATAACTAACACATATTACAAACACCGCGATATACATAAATACACATGGGTTTCACCTGATGGGCTGCATAGGAATATGATTGATTATATATTAATTAACAGCAAATGGGCTAGTTCTGTTAGAAATACCAGGGCATATAGGGGAGATGAAATTGGATCTGACCATTACCTTGTTAAACGTGTCTTGCAACTTAAACTTAAAAAGTGTTGTGCTAGAGTTAAAAAATTTACCTTTAATACTGAAGCTCTGAATGACCCAGTTATAGCTAAAGCTTACCATGATAGGTTACTTAGTCATTATGATGGTTTTGCTTGATACTGAAGCAGTTTGCTTAATACTGAAGTTGAGGAAGAATGGGGCCATTTTAAACAGGCTTTTTTGGAAACTAACAGTACTCTTTTAGGAAAAAAGGAGCAGAGGAGGCAGAATTATTTAAGTGATAAGACAATTGAGCTTATTTCAGAAAGAAGGAACTGCAGGAATGTCCTTAATCAGTACCCTACTAGTCCTAATAGAAAAGATTACAGAGAGCTTAATAAACGTGTAAAGGATCAGTTAGCTACTGATAAAAATCTTTGGCTTGATAGCTTGGCTGACAAAGCTGAGGAAGCAGTTAGGCAGCACAACAGCAGAGAGCTGTACCAGATAGTTAATGTTTTATATGGTAGAAAACGGACAGGCATACAGGGATTGAAGGATAAACAAGGTAGGGTTATATAAGGTGACGATTCTCTGATGGCTAGGTGGGCTCAGCATTTCATGATGTTCTAAACAATGTGGTTAGTTCTACTCCCATTGTTTGTAATGATGATAGATGCATTGGCAGCTTTAATGTTGGCCCTATAACACAATCTGCAGTTAGTTTGGCTATCTCTAAACTGAAACTTCATAAATCCCCAGGGGTAGATGAAATTACTACAGAAATGCTCAGAGCTGGGAATGTTTCGGTTACCACTTGGATGACTGAAATTCTGAATATCTTTTATGATAAAGGCATGGATCCTAAGAATTTTACCAGAGCTATTATTATCCCTATTTTCAAAAAAGGTGATCGCAGTTCTTGTGATAACTATAGGGGTATCAGCCTACTCTCTGTTCCAGGTAAAGTTCTTTCCATGATTGTGCTTAATAGAATTAAGAATCTGGTTGACAGGCAATTGCGTGATGAGCAATGTGGATTCAGAAGTGGTAGGGGATGTGTAGATCAGATATTTTCATTTAGGCAGATTCTTGAGAAATGTTTAGAGTTTCAGAAACCTTTGGTTGCTAGCTTTGTTGATTTCAAAAAGGCTTTCAACTCTGTTGATCGTCATAATTTGTGGTTGATTGTGAGATCATATGGTATACCAGACAAGTTAGTTAACATAATGAAAGCTCTCTATAATAACACTGAGTCATGTGTGAGAGTTGGTAAGTCTTGTAGCAATTGGTTTAGCATTACGTCTGGTGTTCGACAAGGGTGCATTTTGTCTCCTTTTCTCTTTAGTTTGGTTGTTGATTATGTTATGCAAAATTCACTTCGAGGGAAAGATTTTGGCCTTAAATGGGCTGGAGATACGAAAATTTCTGATTTAGATTATGCTGATGATTTAGCCCTTTTGGCAAATGATGTTGATGAGATGAACTCTTTCATTCGAGCTGTTGATGAGACTGGTAGTAGAGTAGGTTTGGTTATACACAGAGAGAAAACTAAACTGATGAAAATTGGTCAGGCAGGTTGTGATTCAGTTAATCTGAATGGTTGCAGTGTCTTGAGCAGGTGTCACAGTTTAATTATCTTGGGAGCTATATAACTCATACTGGTGATGTGTGGCATGAGATTAACAGACGAATAGGAATTGCTGCCGGGACTTTTAAGAATCTATGGAGATTGTGGAGAAATAGGCGTATACACCTAAAGACTAAAATTAGACTTTATAATAGTTTGGTTCTTTCTAGGGTTAGTTATGGTAGTGAAACTTGGATGCTGTGTAAACAAGATAACAGGAAACTAGATACTTTTGATTCTAGATGCTTACGCAGTATCTTGGGTATTAGGTGGTTTAACTTTGTAACTAATGATGAGGTTAGGCAAAGGAGTCTGCAACCTCCTTTAAGCAGCATATTGTGCAGAGAGAAACTCCGCTGGTTTGGCCATGTTGCCCGTATGGATAATTATAGATTGGCGAATAGGGTTATGAACAGTGTGCCTAGAGGCGTCAGAAGGAGGGGGAGACCTAGGATGCGGTGGGCAGACAATGTCAAACAGGACCTTGTTAGAATTGGTGTGCAGTGGCCGGATGCAGCAGATGTAGCTCAGGACAGATATGCTTGGAGAATTAAACTGCGTGGTCTGGTTGGTCCTCCGTAGCCCATGGCTGCTTGAGGAGGATGATGATGATGACTGATCTGGACAACTATGGCTACTTTTCTTTTTTTTCTACACTGCTGAGGAGTGGTCAACCACACAGTGTCCTGGTGCTGACCATATAAACCCACTGGACTGGACAGATATATGGTTCTGAGCTTGATTATGGATCCTGATTTTGCTGCACTAGTGGGCTTCTGTGGAGGGAAAATCTTCCACTGTGTTTTCTGTTTGTTTGTGGGTTGACAGCCCAAAGTGAATAGACTGACAGGATATGTTTATCAGCTGGTGGATAATCCTGAGCAGAAGTCATCGCAGGCACCTGAACTCTTTGCTTCTATTGGCATTGTCAAATTCTACATTGGAGGAAGTCTTCCAGTGTAGATGGCTTCAGCCTTTAGTAGTGGGGGAACGGGTCTTTGCCCCATGTCTGCGATTAGGGGGCTGTTTGATATTGTTGGCATTCCCTCTCTCAATAAACATAGTTTCTTTAAACATCCCACTAACCATTTTCTCTCCATAGGTAGTTGGAATGTGAAGACTTTGCACAGACTTTTTCTCTTGATGTCATCACACAAAATTCCACCATTAAAATTTAGATATTCTCGGCATGCAAGAGACCAGATGGACAGATAAAGGTCAGATTCTTAAAAATAATCTTAAATTTCTCTTTTCAGGGAGGACGACAATAAGCATCACCAAGGCGTGGGTCTGCTTCTCAGAAGACACACTAGTGATGCTCTTCTAGGATATGAGTGCATTAATGAAAGGTTTCTTACAGCAAAATTTCAGACAAGCGTTAAAGACTTGAATGTTATCTGCTTTATGCCCACACTGAGGATGCCGATGAGGATGAGAAGGATAGGTTTTATGAACAACTTCAGGATATTTTGAATTCTGTCAAGAACGGAGATATTACCCTTGTTCTTGGTGACTTCAATGCCAGAGTTGGTACTGACTCTGACCTTTGGGGAGGAGTATTAGGCCCTTTTGGTATTGGTAGCTGCAATGGCAATGGGCAACGTCTCCTACAGGTAAGTAAACTCAATGGATTTAGAATAACTAATATTTATTACAAACACCGCGACATACATAAGTACACATGGGTTTCACCCGATGGGCTGCATAAAAATATGATTGATTACATATTAATTAACAGCAAATGGGCTAGTTCTGTTAGGAATACCAGGTCATATAGGGGAGCTGAAATTGGAACTGACCATTACCTTGTTAAAAGTGTCTTGCAACTTAAACTTAAAAAGTGTTGTGCTAGGGTTAAAAAATTTACTTTTAATACTGAAGCTCTGAAAGATCCAGTTATAGCCAAAGCTTACCATGATAGGTTACTTAGTCATTATGACAGTCATGGTTTGCTTACTACTGAAGTTGAGGAAGAATGGGATCATTTTAAACAGGCTTTTTTGGACACTAACAGTACTCTTTTAGGGAAAAAGGAGCAGAAGAGACAGAATTATCTGAGTGATAAGGCACTTGACCTTATTTCGGAAAGAAAGAACTGCAGGAATGTCCTTAATCAATACCCTACTAGTCCTAATAGAAAGCATTACAGAAAACTTAATAAATGTGTAAAAGATCAGTTAGCTGCTGATAAGAATCTTTGGCTTGATGGTTTGGCTGACAAAGCCGAGGAAGCAGTTAGGCAGCACAACAGCAGAGAGCTGTACCAGATAGTTAATGTTTTGTGTGGTAGAAAATGGACAGGTATACAAGGATTGAAGGATAAACAAGGTAAGGTTATAGAAGGGGAGGATTCTGTCATGGCTAGGTGGGCTGAGCATTCTAGTGATGTTCTAAATAATGTAGTTAGTTCTACTCCCATTGTTTGCAATGATGATAGATGGATTGGTGGCTTTAATGTTACCCCTATAACACAATCTGAAGTTATTTTGGTTGCTTCTAAACTTAAACTACATAAATCCCCAGGGGTAGATGAAATTACTACAGAAATGCTTAGAGCTGGGAATGTTTCGGTTACCACTTGGATGACTGAAATTCTGAATATCTTTTATGATAAAGGCATGGATCCTAAGAATTTTACCAGAGCTATTATTATCCCTATTTTCAAAAAAGGTGATTGCAGTTCTTGTGATAACTATAGGGGTATCAGACTACTCTCTGTTCCTGGTAAAGTTCTTTCCATGATTGTGCTTAATAGAATTAAGAATCTGGTTGACAGTCAATTGCGTGATGAGCAATGTGGATTCAGAAATGGTAAGGGATGTGTGGATCAGTTATTTTCACTTAGGCAGATTCTTGAGAAATGTTTAGTTTCAGAAACATTTGGTTGCTAGCTTTGTTGATTTCAAAAAGGCTTTCGACTCTGTTGATCGTCATAATTTGTGGTTGATTGTGAAATCATATGGTATACCTGACAAGTTAGTTAACATAATGAAAGCTCTCTATAATAACACTGAGTCGTGTGTGAGAGTTGGTAAGGCTTGTAGCAATTGGTTTAGCATTACTTCTGGTGTTCGAGAAGGGTGCATTTTGTCTCCTTTTTTCATTAGCTTGGTTATTGATTATGTAATGTGAAATTCACATCAAGAGAAAGATTTTGGCCTTAAATGGACTGGCGATACGAAAATTTCTGATTTAGATTATGCTGATGATTTAGCCCTTTTGGCGAATGATGTTGATGAGATGAACTCTTTCATTCGAGCTGTTGATGAGACTGGTAGTAGAATAGGTTTGGTTATAAACAGAGAGAAAACTAAAGTGATGAAAATTGGTCAGGCAGGCTGTGATTCAGTTAATCTGAATGGTTGCAGTCTTGAGCAGGTGTCACAGTTTAATTATCTTGGGAGCTATGTAACAGATAATGGTGATGTGCAGCATGAGATTAACAGACGAATAGGGATTGCTGCGAGGACTTTTAAGAATTTATGGAGAGTGTGGAGAAATAGGCGTATACACCTAAAGACTAAAATTAGACTGTAGTTTGGTTCTTTCTAGGATTAGTTATGGTAGTGAAACTTGGACACTTTGTAAACAAGATAACAGGAAACTAGATGCTTTTGATTCCAGATGCTTATGCAGTATCTTGGGCATTAGGTGGTTCAACTTTTGTAATTAATGATGAGGTTAGGCAAAGGAGTCTGCAAGCTCCTTTAAGCAGCATATTGTGCAGAGAGAGACTCCGCTGGTTTGGCCATGTTGCCCGTATGGATAATTATAGATTGGTGAATAGGGTTATGAACAGTGTGCTTAGAGGCCTCAGAAGGAAGGGGAGACCTAGGATGCGGTGGGCAGACAATGTCAAACAGGACCTTGTTAGAGTTGGTGTGCAGTGGCTGGATGCAGCAGATGTAGCTCAGGACAGATATGCTTGGAGAATTAAACTGCATGGTCTGGTTGGACCTCTGTAGCCCATGGCTGCTTGAGGATGATGATGTTGTCAGTGACAATAATGCCATAAATAGGAAGGCAATGTCTTTTTTTTTCATCTCCTCAAATGTCTATAGTTTATACACATCCTGCTGGTGCACTAAGGCCATTATTTTTCTATTGATTCTGTGCATTTACTGAAATATATAAGGAATAATTGACTTAACCAGAAAAATTCCGGTCACTGTTTCTTTACCCAGAATTTATTACATCTGGGGGTCAAGAAAAAAATCCTGACATCATCATCCTCACTTTTAAAAAAATGTATCAGTTAGAAAGTGGAGAAAATAGCACAGTGCTATTAAAATATGGTTATGGCCTAACAATCAAAGCCTTGAATCCCAACAATTTAGAAAGGCAAAATGTGAGCTTGGCACTGAAGATTTTCAATAGGTTTGTTCAAAAAGGTCTTGTTGAAATGGGAAAAAAAGCACAATTTATTAGATTTCAACTCTACTGCTAATTTCATAGATATCATATGCACGTGGTTTGAAATTGTTAATGTTAAGACTCCATTTAAAGGAAACAGATTAAACAGCAAATATCAAGACCCACTGACAGCAGATGAAAATGATGAGAGACGAATATTTCTTGAAAATTTTCTAACTTGGCTTGATGTTTGGAAAGAAAAAAATTGTTCAACTGGTATGCTCTCAAAAGATACCCGTGCAGCATTAACACATAAAACAAATGCTATCCTTGAAATTTCTTGGTATTTTTTCGAAGAACTAAAGTTAAATTATTTTCTTCCAGGGAAAATAGAAACAGATAAATTAGAAGAGAGATTTGGTAAATATTGTCAACTGTCAGGATCTCAGTATCATGTATCCATTGTTCAAATTTTTGAATCGAACTAAATTGAGAATTTAAGATCATCTGCCATTAATAATTGAATCATCAAAGTTTGGCAAAATAGAGGAAAATAACTTTGAAGAACCTGGACTTAGTTGAAATAAATAACAATGAAACTTTTAAAATGGTTTTTAAATCACTCAAAGTAACTGCAGATGATTTAAATCAAATTCGTATTTTGCCCTTAATAACTTACCTTGCAGGCTACTGCATTTATAAGTGGTTGAGGAAAGTCAAATGCGAATCATGCAGGACAAGTTTAACAGTCGATAAAATGTTGGATATAGGCGACACATATTCTTGCATAAAGAGCATGGATAGGAGCACTTTGCTCTATCCCCATCAAGATATTGTTCAAGCTGTATCCTATAACTACATTGTTATCAAAAAGCTCTTATCCAAAGAATCTGAGGGTTTATTTTTAAAAGTGCAAAACCAAAGAAGTTTAGTGGCTGATATTACATTCCAGATACTGATGGAAAGGGAATGTCTGCTATATGACCAGTGTGGAAATGGACATACTGTTGAAGTACTTTCAAGACATGTCCTTAAAGCATCCACAAATACATTTTTAAAAAATTATTGTGTCAAAAAAAATTATAACATTGTAACAAGTGCTAGAAACAAAAAAAAAATAAACTTGAAACTTTAGTTAAACCAACTGTTCAAGTTTTTAGTTAACCAATTGTTCAGTTACTTGAAACTTTAGTTAAACCAATTGTTCAAGAAACTTGAAACTTTAGTTAAACCAATTGTTCTTTATGCTGTACTTTTACTAAGCATTTCATTGCTATTAAGCTGTGTAAATATCACGATGACAATTGGTGCAGAAGAAAAATTTTTTTGAATCGGGTGTGATCTGAAACTCACGACCTCATGGTTAGGGTTACCATATGTCCTCCAAAAGGAAGACAGTCCTCTTTTTTCATCTCATGTCCTCTCAGAATTTTGAAAATACAGGAAATGTCCTCCTTTTTGTGTAAATTCATAACATGTTTCAAACTAAAATTAAAGCACTCATTTTTTGTACTTTCCTTTTCTAAATTACTTGAACTAATGACTATAATAACATTTACTGTTAACCGTGAAATAATTTACTGTAAATGCAAATCGTGAATACGAAATTAACACTATTAAAATTGTAAAATTTACTATTTTCTCTAATCTCAATATGTACAATTTACATGTCAGATTGAAAAAGTATGAGCTTTAGAAAACTGCAAAAAAAATTTACTTCAACCCATGCATAGATGGAACTGTGAAAGTTAATAGCAGTTTTTTTGCAAACATAAAAGACAGTGCAGTAATTAAGGAACTACTTCTAGTTTATATGGGCTTCTCATACAAGAGCATGCCCTGTCAAAACCAAAATCATTGCTGACCACTACCTCAGTCAGAGTTCGAAGAAACAAAGTTTACCCTTCTGCAACAGCGCATAGTTACTAACCATTATGACACTTAAGGAGAAATAACCTTTGATTGCTTATGAAATAGGACTAAAAAATCACCGCATCATATATTTTAGAGCATATTTAATAATAATTGTTCCTTTCTTTGACTCAACTGTTAGTTGGTACTTGACATAAAACTTTGTGAAATAAAATGTTTTTTTCTACTAAGAGAGCATGTCCCCCCATTTCCAGTTTTATTGGCCTCCTTTGCCTTCCATTTCTAGCTCTTTTGTCCTCCTTTTATAATACTGGCATCGAGTAACCCTACGTCTGGTGGTTATGTGTTTGGATCTCACCTGGTTCAATGTAATTTTTCCACTATACTCATTATCATCATGATACTTAAGGAGTTTGATAGTGATGAAATGTTAGTAAATCAATGAGGTACTGTGGATTAACTTTGAGAAAAATTATATTCAGATTTTTATACAGTTTGAAATTGTGTTGAAGTCAAAATGTTGATTGTCTAATTTCACAACTCAAAAATTACTCTTATGAGATTTAATATAATTCAAAACTTTATGTTTGGTAGTCTCAATCATATTACAAATTTGATATCAGTGGTTGATATTTTTAAGTAATTATTTTTATTGAGTTCTGAATCCAATGTTTTAATTTCACCCAATGCAGATAATGTTTTTTAAATTGTTTAATAATTTCTTTATTTAATCATCTTTATTTATATTCAATCATCTGTAATATCTGGAAAACAAATTTCCACAGGCATTGAGCCAGTATTTGAAAATTGAGCTTCTATGAAGCATGCTTTTTCATTTTTCTTATTACACAAGTCTTTGGATTGTCCATCTGCTCATGCACTTGCTAGTCTGTAAGTATCTTAAAGTACCCAATGTTAAAAAGTTAAGAAATATTAAGTTTGGAGGGAGGTAAATATAGCTGTTTGTCATTTTCATCAGCTAGCATGTACCCTTTTGGAAAGTAATGATACACCGTGATGGAAAAGTCTCCACATCATAGATCCACTTTTAAATAATTGTACCCCAATAAGTACAATGGTGAAAAACATACTAACACACTTTGGAGTGGTGTGCTATTGTGTTTCCACCATTGTTTTCACACATAAAATCTGGTTAACTTTATGGTCAAACATTTTGCAATATTTTAGTGGAAATTTTATTGCATAGCTGCAATAGCTGTTTTCAGTTCCATAAACTATATTCTGCTACTGTGCAGAAACTTTGATTGCTGTGCATAAGGGATCTGAGAAAAAGGCTTAGCATTTTGAGCATAACGCAAGTGATTGTGATTTCTTTTTTTTTTGTCATAAATGATTGAACAACTTTGTTTCTTTTAAATGCTTAATGATTAAATTATTAATTTTAAATGTTTTATGGTTAGTATGTGATGAGTTTTGAATTTTTTTTTATTTCAGTGAATAGTTCATTGCTTTGTACTTCACATTTATCTCACAATATTACATGAATCACAATGATTTGGGAGTGTTTTTTTTTTTAAAGTAAATGGTTCAGTCATCAGACTAGTGCTTTTATTATTGTTGGGTCTACTAGATTTTTTCATTTTTATTTTAGTCATTTAATATGTCTTTTGAAGCTAAATCTATGATCAAAGGGAATCTTTACTGCACTTTTTAGTAGGTTTTTCCTAAATTTTGCTTTTAGTGTGTTATTTTTGAGTAGTCTTTTGCCAATTCCACAACATTTTCACTTCCCACTATACTCATATAGCTGGACTCCTGAAGATAAATTATATTTTTGGTTGTCTTTAAATTTTTTATCAATGTAGCAAATACTTGGGGTGGATGCTTTTGTTTGGACAGCTATTCAGTACTGGTACATGATGTATGTGACAGTAAATGATTTTCTTTCCAATCCATTTCACTGCTTCTCTTACATGTATTTAGTGCGGATTTGAAATTTATAATTTTCTGTAGGAACATATACCACCAGTTTCTGGATGAAATGATAAACTGAAACTTCCATTAAACTATATATATATAAATATAAAATATTTGTCTTATTTAGATTTATATGTTTAATACTGAAGCTCTGAAAGACCCAGTTATAGCCAAAGCTTACCATGATAGGTTACTTAGTCATTATGACAGTCATGGTATGCTTACTACTGAAGTTGAGGAAGAATGGGATCATTTTAAACAGGCTTTTTTGGACACTAACAGTACTCTTTTAGGAAAAAAGGAGCAGAAGAGGCAGAATTATCTGAGTGATAAGGCACTTGAGCTTATTTCAGAAAGAAAGAACTGCAGGAATGTCCTTAATCAATACCCTACTAGCACTAATAGAAAGCATTACAGAGAGCTTAATAAACTTGTAAAAGATCAGTTAACTGCTGATAAGAATCTTTGGCTTGATGGTTTGGCTGACAAAGCCGAGGAAGCAGTTAGACAGCACAACAGCAGAGAGCTGTACCAGATAGTTAATGTTTTGTGTGGTAGAAAATGGACAGGTATACAGGGATTGAAGGATAAACAGGGTAAGGTTATATAGAAGGGGAGGATTCTGTCATGCCTAGGTGGGCTGAGCATTTCAGTGATGTTCTAAACAATGTGGGTAGTTCTACTCCCATTGTTTGCAATGATGATAGATGCATTGGTGGCTTTAATGTTGGCCCAATAACACAAACTGAAGTTATTTTGGCTATTTCTAAATTTAAACTTCTTAAATCCCTAGGTGTAGATGAAATTACTACGGAAATGTTTAGAGCTGGGAATGTTTCAGTTACCGTTTGGATGACTGAAATTTTGAATAACTTTTATGATAAAGACATAGTTCCTAAAGATTTTACCAGAGCTATTATTATCCCTATTTTCAAAAAAGGTGATCGCAGTTCTTGTGATAACTATAGGGGTATCAGCCTACTCTCCGTTCCAGGTAAAGTTCTTTCCATGATTGTGCTTAATAGAATTAAGAATCTGGTTGACCGGCAATTGCGTGATGAGCAATGTGGATTCAGAAGTGGTAGGGGATGTGTAGATCAGATATTTTCATTTAGGCAGATTCTTGAGAAATGTTTCGAGTTTCAGAAACCTTTGGTTGCTAGCTTTGTTGATTTCAAAAAGGCTTTCGACTCTGTTGATCATCATAATTTGTGGTTGATTGTGAGATCATATGGTATACCAGACAAGTTAGTTAACATAATGAAAGCTCTCTATAATAACACTGAGTCATGTGTGAGGGTTGGTAAGTCTTGTAGCAATTGGTTTAGCATTACTTCTGGTGTTCGACAAGGGTGCATTTTGTCTCCTTTTCTCTTTAGTTTGGTTGTTGATTATGTTATGCGAAATTCACTTCAAGGGAAAGCTTTTGGCCTTAAATGGGCTGGAGATACGAAAATTTCTGATTTAGATTATGCTGATGATTTAGCCCTTTTGGCAAATGATGTTGATGAGATGAACTCTTTCATTCGAACTGTTGATGAGACTGGTAGTACAGTAGGTTTGGTTATAAACAGAGAGAAAACTAAAGTGATGAAAATTGGTCAGGCAGGTTGTGATTCAGTTAATCTGAATGGTTACAGTCTTGAGCAGGTGTCACAGTTTAATTACCTTGGGAGCTGCGTAATTGATACTGGTGATGTGCGGCATGAGATTAACAGACGAATAGGTATTGCTGCCGGGACTTTTAAGAATCTATGGAGATTGTGGAGAAATAGGCGTATACACCTAAAGACTAAAATTAGACTGTATAATAGTTTGGTTCTTTCTAGGGTTAGTTATGGTAGTGAAACTTGGACGCTGTGTAAGCAAGATAACAGGAAACTAGATGCTTTTGATTCTAGATGATTATGCAGTATCTTGGGTATTAGGTGGTTTAAATTTGTAACTAATGATGAGGTTAGGCAAAGGAGTCTGCAACCTCCTTTAAGCAGCATATTGTGCAGAGAGAGACTCCGCTGGTTTGGCCATGTTGCCCGTATGGATAATTATAGATTGGCGAATAGGGTTATGAACAGTGTGCCTAGAGGCCTCAGAAGGAGGGGGAGACCTAGGATGCGGTGGGCAGACAATGTCAAACAGGACCTTGTTAGAATTGGTGTACAGTGGCTGGATGCAGCAGATGTAGCTCAGGACAGATATGCTTGGAGAATTAAACTGCGTGGTCTGGTTGGACCTCCGTAGCCCATGGCTGCTTGAGGATGATGATGATGATGATGTAACAGATACTGGTTAGTGTGGCATGAGATTAACAGATGAATAGGGATCGCTCCCAGGACTTTTAAGAATCTATGGAGAGTGTGGAGAAATAGGCATATACACCTAAAGGCTAAAATTAGACTGTATAATTGTTTGATTCTTTCTAGGGTTAGTTATGGTTGTGAAACTTGAACACTTTGAAAACATGATAACAGGAAACTAGATGCTTACGCAGTATCTTGGGCATTAGGTGGTTCAACTTTGTAACTAATGATGAGGTTAGGCAAAGGAGTTGCCAACCTCCTTTAAGCAGCATATTGTGCAGAGAGAGACTCCTTTGGTTTTGGCCATGTTGCCGATATGGATAATTATAGATTGGCGAATAGGGTTATGAACAGTGTGCCTAAAGGCTTCAGAAAGAGGGGGAGACCAATGATGTGATGGGCAGACAATGTCAAAAAGGACCTTATTAGAATTGGTGTGCAGTGGCCAGATGTAGCTCAGAACAGACTTGCTTGGAGAACTAAATTGCATGGTCTGGTTGGACCTTCGTAGCCCATGGCTGCTTAATGATGATGATGATGATGATGATGAGCATATTTTGTGATTTAAAACTTTTAGTGTTTCTAAATAATTTTTATCTGTTATCAGATATATTTTATGAAGGAATATGAAGAGGAAATTTGATATTTCATGTGATTGACAAAGGTTTGTTTTTTGTTTGAAACTTTTATAGTGTGTTAGGCTGTACAGATCAGTACCTTTGTGAAAGCAATGTAATACCCTTTTTTTGCCGATATCGCATGAAATATAGTGTTTAAAAGAAAAATATGTGCTTTCCAAAAACTACAATGGATATTTTGAACCAAAATAAATTGGAAAATTGTAAGCTTTTCACAAAATATTTTAAATATTCCACTGACTGACAGTGATTTTAGATGAATTTTTTGGTTCCAGGATTCAGGAGGAGGATATCAATTCCATTACTTCTAGAAATATTTATATTGCTTCTCAAATACATAATGTAATTAGAAAGAATAATTATTTCAAACCAACTGAAAATTAAATCATTGGATATAAAAATGATAGCTACTTTATAGGAGACATCTGATTAGGACATTATAATGAAAAATTTCATTTTTAAACAATAGGACATATTTTAGTACAATTTGTAATTGAAGTAATTTCAAAACTAGCATTCAGAATTTGCAATTTTTAAGGTTTGCTGTTCTTGAAAAGTTCATTTTTTATGTAGTAGTTATTATCTAATGCAACATAATCTGAAGAGTTCAATCTCAATTTCAATGGCAAAAATAAGCTTTCTTTGCTTTGAAATATTTTCAATTTTATCATAGTTCTTTATCCCTTTTAAGCTGTTTTTTTTTAGTTTTTATTTAAATTATTTTGTTTTTAAAGCAAAATAAGTTTTTATAACACTACTCTCTTAGTCTAACAGTTTATCAATCAGCAAAATATCAGCATTATATTTATTTGCATAAATGACCAAAGAATTTTGAAAAAAATCAATGAAAGATTTGAGTAATGATAGAAATATAATGGGTTGGGTTGTTTCACCTCTGAGCAGCACTTTTTTGCACAAAATGGGCTAAATGGCCAGGTCACAAGAATCCTGAGGCTGCAGAGAAGGTTGGGAGGAGAGGACCCACAAGACAAGAAGGGAGACAGATGGTGGCCTCCTGTCAAAGCCATGCAGTGTGTTTTTAACATGCACTGTGTATGGCTCTCCTGCACATGGGGCCACAGCTTAGTGTTCCATCCAATGGACAGCCTATACAAGCCCATCAGTTGCCACACTGATCGAGGGCAGGGTGGGAAGTTTTGCAGAGTAAATCTCAATGCTGGACTTGAACCTGGGAACTGCAAATTACGAACCTGGAAAAAAATTCTGGAAACTGAGCCACCCCCACCCCTAGAAATATAATGACTTATTTATATTAAAGCAATGGAACACATTAAAAATATGCCAAAATTATTTTAATTTTTTTACTGAGGTAAAAATGAAAAAAATAAAACTACAGAATTTGTTTTTTTAAATCCTTATAAAACTTTACTGATACATCTTTTTTAATTCAATCAATCAATTTATTTCCAGATAAAATAGTGTCTAGAAATACTTTTACCTTTACATTTCATAGTTGGAAATAAACTACCAACACATACACAAATGGAAACATACATATACTTCGGAAATCAGAAAAACTAACAAACTTATTACTATAATTAAAATTAAGCCAACAAAAGCAAAAAGAACAATAAACTACCACGGCAAAGAAAAACTAATATTACTCAAAAAATATGCAAATATACTCAACCAAACCTCTAAAATCGTTTAAGGTGAACTATCACAAATGGAAACATTCAAAAGCTACTACTTTAAGAATCACGAGAGAAAATTCTACAAATTTCAAAATAAGCTCAAAATGGCCAAAGGAAATTAATTGTCAGGAGAACACAAACCAGTGATTGTAAACTTTTACTTAAACTTTCTTTTATTTTCTACCAGGAGAGAGGGCTCGAAAGGCCTTGCATTCCAGCATCGGAGACTTAAAAAAAAATACCCGTGAAAAATACCTATAAACTACCAAACTTGCATGTGGATAAGAAAATGCACATATTATGTAAAAGGCATAAAAGTGTTTTCTGAAGTGTTATTAGTCTATTGAGTAATCTATATACAATCTAAACAAGTAATAGAAATATAAACAACAGAAGTCACAGTAAAACTTCAATATCATGCAAATAAGCAACCAAGTTCTTAGTTTACTCCTAAATTTATAAAGATTTCCTTCAGTTTTAATACATTCTGGCATTTCATTGAATATTTTAGGTGCTCTGAAGGCAAAATGCTTCTGAATGAGAATTTTTGCAGGCTTAGAAATATGAATATTTGAGTGTTTGCTATTTCTACTTTCATAAACTGGTGTTACTAAAATTTGTTTATTCCAGTTTTTAAACAAATGCAACAGGATTCTGAATACATAAATTTTCTTAAGGGAAACATATCAAACTCTTTATAAATATTTATAATACTGTCATATTTTCTTTTTTTGGCAATACATCTTATATGATTTTGTACCAGAACAAGAGATTTCATATGACTTGAATAAGTACCACCCCAGGATGCAATTCCATAAATCAGGAATGACTTAATTCATGAATGATATCTCATTTTTAAAACAAATAAATCTAGAAAATTTCAAATTAAATATATACTTGTAATTTTTGTATCAATGCATTTAATAACATGAGATACATGGTTCATCCATAATAAATACTGAGATAAACTCGATGATTCAACATCCAGTAATAAATAGGCACTTTTTGATGTCGATTTCAATTTTGGAGGAAAAATTGTCTGAGCTAGGTGGGATACGAACCCACGACCTCCTGATAACATGTCAGGTGCTCTGGACCACTGAGCTACCGGCCGCCGATCAAGATCTCCTCTAATTAATGCTATGAACATTCCCTTTATGTCACATATAGGCATTATTTTTAGCCATTTTTTAGCCCTAGAGGCTTTTTATTTGCCAATAGATGGAAAGCACGTCTTACAAGTATGCTAATGATAATAAATATTGAGATAAACTCAGATAAACTCGAAGATTCAACATCCAGTAATAAATAGCCACTTTTTGATGTCAAAATCAATTTTAGAAGAAAAATTTCTGAGCCGGGTGGGATACGAACCCACGACCTCCTGATAACATGTCAGGTGCTCTGGACCACTGAGTTACCGCCCACCGATCAAGATCTCTAATTAACGCTATGAACATTCCCTTTATGTCACATATAGGCATTATTTTAGGCAATTTTTAGCCCTAGCGGCTTTTTATTTGCAAATAGATGGAAAGCATGTCTTACAAGTATGCTAATGATAATAAATATTGAGGCAAATATTGGGATACGAACCCACAACCGTGATCATGGGTTCGTATCCCACCCAACTCAGACAATTTTTCCTCTAAAATTGAAATCGACATCAAAAAGTGCCTATTTATTACTGGATGGTTCATCCAGTTTAATTTCCAGTCAATGTAAACTCCCACATATCTGTATTCATCAACACTCTCAATTGCTTTGCATATACATTTATTTACAGTGCAACTCCTATCATGATAAAATATTTTACTTCTTAGTCTATCCAGTTGCCCTCTCAATCTAAAAAATAAATATTTTGTTTTTTCAATGTTGATAAATAATTTATTATTTAAGAACCAATTTCTAATCCATACCATATTCAAGTTCATTAGCATCACTTAACCCTTCCAGTCCACGTTGTCTGTATACATTCGGAGAATCCGAAATGAGAGGCCAAGGACATATGTATAAGTTTTTAGTACAACAACGAAAAAAAAAAACGTTTTTTTTTACAATAAAAATTGCAGTTGTAAATTTATACATATATATATATCTTATAAAAATATATAATTCAGGATTGAAAAATAGTATTTTATTTGTTAATTTTATACATATTTTATTAAACTACAATATAAATAATTTGATAAAACATCTGATTGCCATTTCTTAGAAGCACTAAATGGTATTGCTGATTTGGTTGTTAACATTCCTCTTTGTTGAAACAACCTTCTGATTTAAGCTCACAAGTTTGATTTTAACTATTATCAACAAATTTTTCCTTAAACATTCAAAAACCTCCTAAAATTAACAAAAAACTGCTATTTTTAAAAACAGTAGTTTTTGGAAGTAATTACAAAGTACATACAGCCATTTTTTCCCCCATTTCACATGCTTTTCTGTCATAAACCTATTTTAGCATTCCCAAAATTATTTTTATCATTTTTCCCAACATTCTATGCATCTTTCCTGCTCTTAAAATAAAAACTGTAAGTAAAAAAATCCTTCTTAGAAATTCTGGGTGCAGCTGCACACTTAATTACATTATGGCTCACTGAGGCAAACAAGGGGCAGATGACTGACACACGCTATCTCTGTTCTGTGTGCTATAAGTGGCTCCCATATTATTTACAGCTTTGGTCCAGCATATTGGATACCCTTTTCAAAGTTAGTATTTACTTTTTTATATTCAAACCTTAGTTTTCATTTCAATAGATTTATTTTCGTAAATTAGTGATCTTTTGGCCAATCAATAAGTGTTCCATAGTTATGCTATATCGGATGGTTGGCCTACAACTTGTTGTAGTGTGGTGGATAATTAACATCACATTAGGCTATATATTAATTTTTATTATTTATTACTTTTCCAGTAAAACTTTGATCTGGTATCATTTTCTGAAAATAAATGATCTTGGATATGGACATTTCTGTAGATTTATTTCTGCAAGTTAGCAATCTTTCTGAGTTATGCTACATCGGAGGCCAGCTTAAAAGTTGTTGCGGATATTTTATTTAACATCCCATTACGTTATATGTAATTTTTCTTTTATTGTTTCTTGTTTTTTTTTAATAAAAATTTAAGTAGAAAACGAGTAAAAAAAAAATTTTGAGCTTGTACCATTTTCTGAAAATGTCTTGAATAAGGAAGCAAAATAGACTTTCTTGCTAAGGAAATCAGCCGTCATATATAGGAGGGCAATTTCGGGAAAGCTTCCCCTCCGCTAAACTCACTGTGAAAGTTTCACCCCCTCCCCTCTAGAAAAATATAATTTTTTTTTTCAAATTATGAGTTTTTATGTTTATATTGAATGATTTTAAAGCCCCCCCCTTAACACCTTGGTTGTGCCACACAAATGATATAACGCTAACAAAATTAGAGTAGACGTAAATCTCTCCTTAATAGTTATTGGTACTTTGATAGCATAGTCCATGTGTTGAAGTGCTTCAAAACATTTAACAGTGTCATAGAGAATTAAATAGTTTTAATTTTGATATAATGCTGTTTTTTTTTTGGCTTGGGGCACAAACTTTTCTGCACTTAGCAAAGATTGCCAAAGTGCAACACCTAATGAAAAAATTCATAATGTTTAGTAAAGAAAAACAGCCAAGAAAGTTTTTTTTTTCTATTTCATGACCAATTCAGAAAATCCTGTGAATGTGAGAAGTCCAAGTCCCTTTGTATTACACTGGCCATGTTTAAAATATACAAAATAAACAATTAAAATATACAATATACTGAAAAGAATCATTAAAAGAAATAAAAACCACATTTCAGGTTGAATATTATATTATTCAGGAGGAAATTTCCTTTTGATTAATATATAATTTAACTACATATAATTTAACTACAGATTAATCAGGTTTTTCAAACTGAAGCCTTATTTGTATAGTGCTATCTTTTTTCTCACCATATCACATTGAAAAAGGCTTATTAAAATCAATATGCTTGCTAATTTGTTGATATTATTTATTTTCATAAACTTCGTAATCAAATTCTGTTTAATTTAGTATATAAACATGACCTATTTCCATTGATTGGTTATTTTTAAAAAAAATTCTAAGATTGACTTGTTTATCTGACTCAGCACAATTGGCTAAAAGCCTGGAATTTTCTCAAAGTATGGTACCGAGAAAAAAATTACAAAACAAGAGAAATATTTACCTGAAACCAAAAATTTTTTTTTTCATTATTCAGAAATAAATACTTTTCTATTCATGTGCATTATAATCATTTCTATTATATTTTTAATAAATTTTTGTGTTTCCAGATGCATTTTTTTTACTACATGATTATAAAAAAGTCCTATTAAAATAAAACTTGTCGTCTTTTTTATTAAATATTTTATTTTCAGAAAATCCAGAATAAATGCTGATTAATTTGGAATATAACATATCATAATTCTTTTCATCAGTCATTGGTAAAAAAAGTTTTAAAAGTTAATTTCTTTTTTGGCTGAGCATAGGGAGAAAATAGCTTGGCCTCTGGATGAAAACTAGTTTTTCAGGCTAAACACTGGAAGGGTTAAACAACTTTCAATTTTAGTTCTGTGTGTTCTACTGGCTAAATAGCTTTTAAACCATTTCAGCATTTTCCCTCTAAAGCAAAAATTTTCTCTTTGCCACTATACTGAGGGAGTTTAATGCCATGACCTATAAAATCAGGTTCACGAAGCCTGCACATATAGCTAAGAACCGTAAAATGTCTTTTGCACCATAAAAAGAGGGGAAAAAATTTTATATATTAAAGTTTGAACTAACTTTTTTAATTATATATAAATATGTAAAATGGACATTACAGAGCTCTTAAAAAGTTTTTTTTTATTTATTCCTCAACTTGATGTTTCAGAAAATAAGCCCATTAACATTACGTATTATTTTTATCATGATTCAAGAAATAATAAGCTGAAAAAAATTGGTTTTGCCATGAATGGCATTCGAACCCACATGTCCTGGAAACGTGCAAATTATGCTAACCACTACACTATCATTGGCTAACGTTTTTTCTTCAGCTGATATATAACTTTCCAGATTTTTACTTGATTTACATAATGGCGCCATCTATCCAGGAAATGGACAACTGTCTTGCCTCATACAGATGGAATTTAATATTTGTCACTCATGCTCATGGCATTAAATAAATAATTGAGTAGTAAAGAATCACAGGATGTACCTGTAGACATGGAACTCATGAAATAATAAGCTGAAAAAAAAAATGGAGTATAACAAAACTAATATCAGATAATTAATGTTTTGTGTGGTAGAAAACAGACAGGTATACAGGGATTGAAGGATAGAGAAGGTAAAGTTAAAGAAGGTAAGGTTTCTGTCATGGCTAGGTGGGCTGAACATTTCAGTGATGTTCTAAACAATGTGGTTATTAGTTCTACTCCCATTATTTGTAATGATGATAAATGTATTACTGGCTTAAGTTGGCCCTATAATATAGTACGTTGTTATTTTGGCTATTTCTAAATATAATAAAAAAATAAATAAATAATAAATACCCCCTCAAGCAGCTGCTTGCCACAGAGGTCTTACAGGAGCCTGTCAGTTTATAATGCCATAGTAGAAGGTCTGAGAGGATGGCAGGACCTCAGCAGAAAAACGACACATACATCCATGTATATACTCTACATAAATCCCAAGGGGTACGTGAAATTACTACAGAAATGCTTACAGCTGGGAATGTTTCAGTTACCACATGGATGACTGAAATTTTGAATATCTTTTATGATAAAGGCATGATTCCTACGGATTTTACCACAGCTATTATTATCCTTATTTTTAAAAAAGGTGATCGCAGTTCTTGTTATAACTACCGTATATTTCCGCAGATAAGACGACCTTCAGATAAGATGAGGTATAAATTTTCGTCAAAGTTTTATAGTTTTAGCATATATCTGTCCTATAAGACGACCCCAAACTATCAACGGCCTATGAATTTAATTTCGATCAGCGATCATCATCTGGATAATAATACTGTATAGCGTATACGGAATTATGTCCTATTCGCAAACATTCGCACTGATTCGAGCATTCGGGTAATGACCTTGACTACTCACAAAAGCGTCATATGGGCTATTCTATTTTGTGGACATACCCTACTCTGTACTAGTAAATAATTACGGTTTGTCCGTTTTTTCCTCAGTAGCTCAATAAACATAACTTTTAATATTTATTTTGTTTTAGTATTGTTTTACTATTACAATTTAACATATTATTTACTATTACAATGTAATGTATTATCATATAGCGTATTTAAATAATATGATAGATTTTTCGAATAGTTGTAGTAATAATGGTTTCAATTTATATAAATTTCAATCTAATTTTTTTGTATCTGTCCTATAAGACGACCCGGATTTTGGGGGCCTTTTTTTATGATTCAACTATCGTCTTATCTGCGGAAATATACGGTATATGTTCTGTTCTAGGTAAAGTTCTTTGCATGATTGTGCTTAATAGAATTAAAAATCTGGTTGACAGGCAGTTGCGTGATCAGCAATGTGGATTCAGAAGTGGAAGGGGATATGTAGATCAGATATTTTCATTCAGGCAGATTCTTGAGAAATGTTTAGAGTTTCAGAAACATTTGGTTACTAGTTTGTTGATTTCAAAAAGGTTTTCGACTCTGTTGATCATCATAATTTGTGGTTGATTGTGGAATCATATGGTATACCAGACAAGTTAGTTAACATAATAAAAGCTCTCTATAATAACACTGAGTCGTGGTGTGAGAGTTGGTAAGTCTTGTAGCAATTGGTTTGGCATTACTTCTGGTGTTCGACAAGGGTGCATTTTGTCTTCTTTTCTCTTTAGTTTGGTTATCAATTACGTTATGAGAAATTCACTGCAAGGGAAAGATTTTGGTCTTAAATGGTCTAGAGATTTCAAAATTTCTGATTTAGATTATGCTCAAGCAACATATTGTGCAGAGAAAGTTTCTGTTGGTTTGGCCATGTTGATTATGCAGATGATTTGGCCTTGTTAGCTAATGATGCTGATGAAATGAATTCTTTCATTGGGGATGATGATGAGACTGGTAATAGAATTAGTTTGGTTATAAACAGAGAGAAAACTAAAGTGATGAAAATTGGTCAGGCAGGTTGTGATTAAGGATGGATGTGCAACAAGATGGATGTGGAAATTAAGAGGATGGCAAAGCTTCAAAGCAGCAGCTGCTTATGCAGAAAGACCAAAGGAGGCCATGAACAAGAGAACCATTACTGCTGTTTGTGAACTCGTTAAGGAAAACCTACACATCATTGTTCAGGTAATAAGTTTAGTGTCAGTGTATTGAGCGTCATCAGCATTTAAAGTTCCAAGACATCTGTGCCAAATGAGTACCCCACAAACTGACAGAACAGCAAACTAAGGCTAGAGTCAACTCATTCAAGGTGATAATGGCTTAGCAGTTGAACTAGCTAAGTTGAACTTAGCTAAGTTGAACTTAGCAGCCTCAAACGGTTAAAAGACATTGTGTCAAATCCACAAACTGACAAATGTCAAAGCCAAAAGCAATAGGAAGATAGGTAAAGAAAAGAAACAATCAGGAAGTAATGTGACAGTGTCTTGCTGTTTTCTCTTTGCTGATGCAGATACTACAGCATATTTTAGGAAGCCAAATTTCTAGTAACAACTGTCTTGCTTTTGTATGTCACACACACTTTATCGTTTTTGTATCCCTCCTTGAAGTACAATAGCAATGGCTTCCACATTGATCACAGATGGTTAAGACATCTACCAAGTGATAGCCACATAGGGCATTGATATTTTAACAGTTTCTGAATGTTTGCATTGCACAATGACAGAAAATGTTTTTAGTTTTGTACTTTTTTCCAGACAGGAATAAATGTCTTCAGTCTCTATTTCATGGAAGCCTTTTCTGCAGCCAGGTGCAGATGATGACATAGGCAACCTAAGGAAAATAAATGTGGTTGATTAAGCTTTAAGTACTTGCCCCTTTTTTCCTACAAGCATGTTAGGAGCATTGTCAGATGACACTGACACAAAATTCGACCACAAAATGCCCATTTTCTTGAACTCAGAAAACATTAAGGTGGCAATGTTTTTGACTGTTGCAGTACCCTTCAAGTACAGTAACAATAAAATGTTGAACTTACTTACTTCACATCTTCATTATAATATGTTGCTGTCATCAGTGGGATGGCTCAGTCGGTAGCACGCCAGGCTTGTAATCTGTAGTTCCCAGGTTCGAGTCTCAGCTGGGTCAGCATTGAGATTTATCTCCGCAAATTCCCCACCCTGCCCACGGTCAGTAGGGGACACCGATGGGCTTTGAAAGGCTGCCGTCCGTCGGATGGGACGTTAAGCCGTGGCCCCGTGTGCGGGAGAGCCATACCCTGTGCACGTTAAAGAACACGCTGGATGGCCTTGACGGGAGGCTACCATCTGTCTCCCAGCAGCTGTTCCAGTGGGTCCCCTCCCCCAACCCTCTCTGAGCCTTCGGGGTCCATGTGACCTGGCCATTTAGCCCATGGTGTGCAAAAAAGTGCCGCTCAGAGGTAAAACAACCCAAACAACGCTGTCATCAGTTGAAACAGAAAATGAAGAAGTCTTCATATCACTTATAGGTTTTTCTGAGAAAATGGTAACAAGAATCCATCCATAATAAATATACAAATTACCTGTTGAAATAGACTTCAATAATTATTACAAACATCTGAAAAAAATTATCGCTGCCATGGCAGGAATCGAACCTGCAACTCTCTAGATACATGCCAGAGCGCTCTACCATTAAACCATGAGGCAGATGTTAAAATCTTCCAGAAAAATTCCTTCTTTTATAGGCCTTATTCTGGAATATTTTAGCATCTGCCTCGTGGTTTAACAATAGAGCACTCTGGCATACATCTAGAGTTGCGGGTTCGATTCCCGCCATGGCAGCGATAATTTTTTTCAGATGTTTGTAATAATGGTAGCAAGTTCTTGAAGAATATATTTTGTTTTAGTCTGACTGCATGAATACTTCCTCACTCAAGGCAAAATTAGGAAACCTTGCAGCAAACAGCTTGCTGACACAATTGGCAGCTGATAATGGAATGTTGTATTCCAGCAAAAATGCTGCAAATAAAACCTCAGCATCAATTTACTAACTGTCATCAAATTTTAAAAATTGATCCAACTTAGGCAGATTCTTAGCAACAGTGAAATTTAAAATGTGTTCTGCCAAAAAATCCTCTGCCTCCATGACCAACATCACAGCTAACCAATTTTTCAAAAAACAAGTTTTCTCTTTATGTGACAATTCACAAATCCAAACTCCTGGGAATCTTTTTAGACACAACAGTAAATGACAAGGTTCAGAGATGAGAATAGAGACAATATTACTACAGTATTGAAGCCAAAGAGAGGTGGTTTTGACTAGCCAATCAAAAGGTGAGAGGAGTAACCCAGATGTCAACTTGCCATATTACAATGAAGATGTCGAATGAAAGTCTCAATTACAATGAAAGAAAAATCCTTTATCAACTCATTAACTTAACCCAGATAACAACAGACATGCATGAGACCCATTCCTGTTGCAATTCCAATCATGTCCCACAAATTAGGAAAGTTTTTTAATCTGTACCAGTGCCTACATAATGAGAATGCCTACCGATTTCCGCGATTCTCTGTGTTAGCAAGCGTGCATAGGAAGCTTCAGAACTTGCCAATGAGGCAGCACTGTTCCACGGTCAGCTAACCTACACTAACGGTAAGTATATAGCGAACTGGCCAAAGTATTATGGTAAAGAATCAGACAGATGGCTAATCAAATACAATAAACTAGAATCTTTCTCAGAGATACAATGGAAATGATTTAAACTTTCCATAACAAAAAATATGTTTAAAAATAATCATGTTACAATTGAAAATTATTATCCATTAAAATCCGAAATTTTCAAGTGTTTACCCAATAATATTATTTAACAGTAATTCTTTAAAGAACAAAATTTAAAATTTTTCCAAAGCATTCATTATTTAATTTAATAATTTTAATTATTATTGCAATAGTGCTTATTCATTGTTAAGGAAATTTCATAAGCAATAGATTTAGGCAAGATTATTTTGAAATTAATACACAATTTTTTTAATTAAGCATGAAATGGAAAATTTGCTAAAAAATTAAAGATTAAAAGTAATAGTTTTTTTAATGCAATAGGTGCAAAGTTTATGTTGCAATACAGAATTGACACTTTATATTAGTCTTTTTACGGTCATTACTTCTCCTGACCTACAGGACCCTCCTGTTTGTTTTTTTCCCTCGTTTTAGAAGTAATGTTATTTTTTTTTATCACGTCAATCGACAATTTTACATCAGTAGCTCAATTTTCATCATTTTTCAGTTTAGAAGGATAAAGGGGCTCCATTTAGAATATACTCTAAGGTTCTTATTTAGAACTTTGTTCCAGGGCTCCCATTTGGAACTTGGCTCCAGGTATCCCAATTGCTCAATGCACAATGGTTCATACATATATTTGTGCAGTTCAGAAAGCTCAAAAAGTGCTATAAATTTCAACATTCCATTAGTCATATATGTACAAGACTGGTTTCAGAAGAGTGGGGGACACAAGAGAGTGCGGGTCGAAGAAAATGAGTGACATCCTTGACTATACATAGCACTATTTTTTTTAAAGTAACACAATATTTAAATTAGTGAAAAATTTTAAAATGGTAATAACAATATTATGCTCAAAGAAAGCAATAGCATTATTTTTCCATGTTATTTCAATGGGAATCTAACTATGAAGCTCTATAACAGGGAGGACCAAACTTTTAGACTCTGCAATCAACTATTATGACAGAAAAAATTTTGCAATCAACCATAGTACATACATAATAATGAATTAACACTGCTTGACCAGCTAAGCATAAAATAAAATTTAGCATCAAACATATTAACATGACATTGTTACACTAATTAAAATATTTCCCATTTAAAACTGGAAGCTACGCAATCAATCAAACAGTCGATCACGATCGACTGTTTGGTTATCTCTGCTCTGTAACATCTAAAATATGCATTTAATAGATAGATGTGATGAAGATAAAAATTGTAGACTGGTAATTGTAGACCTGTCAGGGCTAGATTCTTTTTCAAGCCACTCGTGTGCGCAGAAGGGTACTTGTCTACCTTGTCAGGATGTTACTGCTATCTAGGTGGCCGATAAACACAAAACTCAGATTTTACATATACACATTTGATGCATTCAATAAAAAAACTGACTGAAGTGAAAGATAATCAAATTTATTTGAATTCTCGATTTATCATCAGTATTCATTCAGTATTTAAAGTTATGGAAGCTGAAAAAATTAATAATAAATTATCCAGTTTTATAAAAATCATTCATAATTATCTAACATCAAAATAATCGTTATGCAACTTTTTTATTAAATGATTTGAAAAAACACTTAAGTTTTAATTAATATCTGAAATAAATTCTTATGACCCATTACTCTTGTGAAATTTTCTAGCTTCCATAATTCCTTAAATACTAGACGAATGCTGTTGAAAATCGAGATTTAAATAGATATGATTATGATCTTGAATTTATTTTTAGTAACATTTTTTCATTAAATGAATATGTTAAAAGTTACAGAGCTCCCAAGTAAGGTTCCCATTCACATAACACAGAAATTCTCTAATATTTTGTTAGGGCAGTGAACTCAGTTTCGTATATTGTAAAGGTTTCTGCGATTCCAAAATATTGAATCTCAGAAATTTTTTTCTAATTACTGATGTCATTGCCAACATATTGATGCAGCCACCTGTCTTGTAGATCCAGTTTAGAAGAGATTCGACTGAAACTGAGTTTCACTTCTACAAAACATCACACAATACTGCATCATCATTCAGACTTCTAGTTAAAGACAGCAGAAAGTAAACAGAAGAGTAAATAATCACATACAAACAAATCCGTATCAGAATCCAATTTTGAAGCAAGCAGTAAACAGTGCAATAACCTATACTGCAATGAAGCAAGCAGCAAGCAAAACAGCGGATTGCCAGTGCCACAGTGGACAAAAATGTAACTAGTACTGCTGTTGCTTCACATCTTGAAATTGGCAGGCATGCCCATTGTGTAGGCACCATCTGTACTATCTCTCTCTCTCTGAAGTTTCTGATCTAAGTAACTGAATTTGCATTTAGTTGTCTAGTGTGGGGAGAGCTGGGGATAGATTGAATAGACCCATTTAGAAACTGGGGAGAGACTGAAAAAAATATCCCCCAACTGGAGATAGATTGAATAAACACCAATTTAGAAACTGGGGATAGATTGAATAAACACCAATTTAGAAACTGGGATAGATTGAATAAACACCCATTTAGAAACTAAGTCCTTCAACTCTAAAAGAATTCAGGTGTACCTTTGTTGTGTTGTCTGAAAACAGTCAGCTGAAATCATATAGATTTCTTCTGAGTGGTGTGCAAGTGAGCGCAAACAAGCACAGATTAGGAAGTAGGACAGAACTATACCTTTAGTGCAGAAAAAGAGCTAAATTGGAAACAATTATTCCCTTTCATTAACACTGAACAGATTTTCATAAAGGTAAAACTGAAAAACCCGAAATTCAGTTTTTCAGTTACCAGTTTGGATTTTTGGATTTTAAACCAAAATTCTGATAAAATCCAAAACAAATCAGAGCACTTGTCAGTCTCTCCAGTGAGTGAGTCTCCCACGTATCTGCCCTATGATCTTAACTAAGATGAAAAGTTTATTTCATACTGTAAACAACAAATATTATTTGAAATTAGGAATTATACAAATGAACATTATAAATTATTCTACACATTTAACATACTTTGGTAGAGAGGATATATGCTTACCACAATTGCCACAAATGGTTCCTGAAATTGTTGGTTAAGCATTTGTGTACTCACATCAATACCTGACAACCAGCACCCATATCCAGGATGGCTATGATACCATCCAATAACATTCTCCAGTCTTCCAACCTAAAATAAATTAATCATGAATATCTGAAAAGGGCAAAAATAATTGGTTGCATTTCGAAAATTTAAATTCACACAGAAATCTGGAACATTAATGCCCTGATCCATAAAGATATATTTCCTTCATAAAGGCTTTACCAAACATTTCCCAATTTTCATTAACACACATTTATAAGCAAAATATAGCAATATATGATTCTTTGACATTGCAGTTGCTCTGTTTTAGTATTTCATTATTAAAAAGATCAATCCCACTGGGGAGACTGACATTTGGTTTCTTGACATATTAGTTTTTTACCTCTTCATCTCTTCAAACAATGCTGTCTTATTAATAAACAGCAAATTAGTCTAAATAAATAATTCACAATGGTTCTTTATGATTAATTTTGCTGAGTTTTTCCAATTTCACTGATTGGGTTATGCACTAAACATGCCCAGAATTATTATTTTAAATAGTGGAATTTGACCTAATACGTATAATTGGAAATTTTGCTTGATTTTTAAAATATCCAGTGATGCCAAATACTTATAATATGCATTTCATTTGTTGGCTGATGTCAGTTTTGTTTCAGCACATTTTCATAGGTAGTAGCTTATCATAAAGGAGGTACACAGTCGTATCAGAATAATATGACTACCGGCAGAATCACAGTGTACCCACCCAGGTGCATCACAGAGTGCACATGACAAGGTTGAACACATGGAAATATAAGCATAAGCAGGCGGCCATGACAGATGAGCACAGTGTGTAACGTGAGCACAATGGGAAGAGTTATTGATTTGACGGACGTACAAAAAGGAATGATCATCGGTTACCACACCAAGGGTGGAAGCATCTCGGAAACAGCAGACTTCATGGGCTGTTCGCAAGGTACTGTAGTAAGAGTGTACCAAGAATGGACTGCTGGCACACCGAGTACCTCCAGACGTCATAACTGTGGAACCCCAAAGGAGAACATCACCTACGTCGACTGGTAAAGGGCAATTGACGGGCAACACTGAAGCAATGGACTCACTCAAATGAATGCTTGGGCACACAGGTATGTGTCCCTGATAACAGTACAGCGAACCCTGTTATGCATGGGTCTCCAGAGTCGAAGCAATGTATAGGCACCCATGTTAACCAAGGTCCATCGGCAACAACAACTGCAGTTCACACAGACTATGGTCATTGGACAGTGGAAGAGTGGAAAAAGGTTGCCTTCTCTGATGAATCGAGGTTTCTACTCCACAGAAGCGACAGGCAGTGGCGGATATGGCGTCAGACACACAAAAACCAACACCCAGACACGTTTGTCGATCAACATCCAGACACGTTGTCCAGACATGCACAATGCCAGTGGCAGTGTGCATGTCTGGGGGATGTTTTCCTGGTATGACCTGGGACCACTGGTACCACTGGATGGATTTGTGAGGATGGCAGTACGCCAATGGCTACCTGTTCATCCTCACTGACCACATGCATCCTTTCATGTTGGACATTTACACTGGTGGTGATGGTGTCTACCAACAGGACAATGTGCCCCGACATGTTGCTAAGGTGGTGCGTGACTGGTTCCAGGAACACGACAGGAATGTCTCCATTCTCCCTTGGCCGGCAAAATTGCTCGACCTCAATCCCATACAGCACTTGTGGGGCCATTTGGATCAATAGATTCGGTATGCGGACCCACAACCACATCATCTCCGGAACGTCCGTGCTCTGCTGGAGTCCAAATGAGCACGTGTGCCTCTGGAACCTTCCAGAGCCTCATTGTGTCCATGCCATGCCGTCTCACTGTGGTCATCCAAGCCAAGGATGGTTATTCCCATTATTAGGTAGGTGGTCATATTATTCTTATGACTGTGTATATATTTGGGTTGTTTTAGTAATTTTTTCCTGTGGTATTCAAAAGTTTTTTGGAGGGTAGAACACCTTGCAATACTCTGAATAGTAAAAGCAAACAGATTACATTTGTCTAGTTCTTGCGTTTTTTCTTTTGTACAGTCAGTCAGTAATTAGGAAGTATTTTTTTTTTGCTTGGTACACAGTCTTAGGAGATTATTTTATTTTAATTTTATTTGGAGAGGAGTTGTAAAATGGACTACTGCAGTCCTGCTGTCCATATTCTAGATTTTTGTAATGCTACTACATCTGATAATTGCAACTGATTTGGAAAAAACAATTACTGCAAACACTCTGCAATGACTTATCTGTAATTAAAAGGATCTTCTTGCTCAGCAAATAATTAAAAATAACTAAAATGCTCTGTCATTGAGCAATAAAATTTTTTAAGTTTATACTTCAAACCATTTGCATGTTAAAAGTTTAGGGGAAAACTGAAGCTTTTTGGGGCAAGGACAGTGCTCAGTCTTCAGTGAAGTGACATTATATGGTGATATTAGGGTCGTTTAGAGCTTCTTTCCACATGTCATGAAGGGTGATTTCAGTGTCTCGGTTGTAGGTGGGGATTGGTGAATTCATTATTTCAATAGCCTCGTGGACAATGGTACCATAGAAAGTGGATGCACGTGCAAGCAGTGCAGCATACTCCGTCTATGGTTGCCTCGTATTATACTGCTAGCTTGGCAGCAGCCGTCATTAGCTTGTTTTGGCTGACATCTGTTTGATGCTCTGTGAACCTTCTCTTGTAAAGAACGTATGGTTTTTCCGATGTAGTAGACAACGTAATTATCTGCCAAATGTAGGGGAAATCTGTATATGCTAGATCTATGAAGTAGGCTAAATTTGTCTGTCCCTTTTGATAATTTTCTACAGATTTGGAGCTGGGCTGTAAACAATTTTGATATTTTGGGCTCTGAATAATTTGTGGACTGATTTGTATAGGACAGGAACTTAAGATACATTCCGGCAAAGGTTGCACATTTGGAGTCGATGATTGGAAGAGAGCCAAATCTCTTCTGTTTTCATTCTATATTTATTGATTAGCTTTCTTTGCTGACCCCACCACTAGCATCAAAAACAAGGTTTCCAGGCTAAAAAAAACAAGTGGCACCCCAAGGACTTTAAGAAGAGCATAATGCCATTCAACTGTCAGGTAATGCGAATGTTTGCCCAGTGCAAAGTGCACAAAGATAATTACCCTATTTAGCTGTTAGTGTGCAAAAGATCATCCCCAACTTTCTTTCTTGAAAAGAATTTGTCGAAATTTTGGGAAGCTCATTTGTGATCACACATTTTCTGTAAAGTCGACAGCGGAATTTTTCAACAGACTCAAGGATCTGTCCATTCCTCCTGACAGTAAATTAGTCACACTTGACATAGTCTCTTTATTCCCATCCACTCCAGTTTTTGATGCTGTCATGTTATTTTGAACAAAAATTATTGAAGAGCAAAAAATTTCCCTTCCTGAAATTAATGCCATTCATGAGGTTCTAAAACTTGTCACCGAAAACAATTATTTCCAATTCAGTAACCAAATCCACAGGCAGGACTCAGGGGCCTCAATGGACGCACCCCTTTCCTGCATCCAGTCTTGAGATTGTCTTTCAAGACCTGGAAACAAAATTATTCAACCCAGCAGCAATTTTACCCATCTTCTGGTGTCACTATGTCGATGATATATTTTTAATTTAGAATGGCAGCAATGTGCAATTAAACTGTCTCAATGATTCTGCCAACATCTATTCTACAATACATTTTACGAAGGAGAGGAAAATAACAGTGCCATCTCCTATTTAGATGTTTTCATCTAAAAAGATGACGCAGGAGCCTTGACAACATCAGTATACTGAAATCCTACCTAAGTCTCTTCCATCATATGCACGGACTCATGCAGAACATGGGGGGGGGGGGGTACAAAATTGCAGCCTTCCGTTTTCATCCAAAGGGCCTTCACTATATCATAAAATGAGCAGTTCCTTAAAAAAAGAAATTCGAAACATCTATTCTATTGCTGCATCCCATGGCTTCCATCCAACAACAATAGAAAAGATAAGCAATAAATATAGTTCTTTATGAGTGAATACAGTGAATAATAAATAAATAACCAATTTATTTCACAATTATCACTGTTGGGAGATTTTTGTCTCCTGTGCTTCAGCTAGACATGCTAAACGATTCGATGTTTATAGTTCGTTTAGATGTTCTGCAGTTAAAAGCTTATGTATATTTACCACTACAGGAGAATAACCCTTGGCTGGTACACTCGCCTTGGTTGCTGCTGAGGTTTTATACTCAGTTACTGTGGTGCTCTCATCAGTATGACAATCTGATAGCATTTCCAGGTGATCGTTGACACTGTGTGTCGATGCACAGAATGTTCATCTGTTTAGCACATGTCAGCGTTATTTTTCTAGGCATGATGCAGGATGACATGCTATGGGGCTCGATCACAATAAAGATGTTCTTCCAGCTTTATCTGTGATGGTGGTAGAGGGTGGTCTTCTGCTGCTTTACATATTTGACATATATTCTTTAGCATAATGCATTTCGTCGGTCTGCTTTTCCAACATCTTGAGATGCTATCAAATCCTTGGCAGATGGAGTTGATATAATGCAGTCCCTCTAGCGGTGCTCCTATAACTTAAACTGGAAATTGTGTAATAGCAGGTTCCAGGCGGGTAGATCGGTAGAAATTTGGCTTTATCTGCTTATTACGAGATGCAAGATGGTTTGTGTTTCTGAACAGATATTTCAGGCTGATGGAAGAAATTGGAACAACTCATGATCCTAAGGAATGGCATCTATTTATAGATTCATCAAAATTCTGCTTAAAAGCTGTCCTTTTGCATAAAAGAAACCAAAAACCTTCCATTCCAGTGACACACACTGGAAATGGTTAATGAAGTGAATGGGAATGGGAAATGGAGTGGGAATGAAGGAAACTTATGAAAGCATGGAAAAAATATTCACTGCTATAAAATATGACCAGTTTAAGTGGACAATATGTGGTGACCTAAAAGTCATATCTCTCTTACTCTGGCCTCAAAGATGCTTTATAAAATTTTGCTGTTTTCTGTGTTTGTGGGATAGTAAGGCCAGAAAGGAACACTGCAAAAGACCAATCCAAAGTGAATGCACAGTATTCCCTGTTAAGAAAACATTAATTAATAGAATTCTGAAAAAAACTACCATCAGCTCCATTCCAGATCTTATCAAAAACTATGAAAATCACAGCTACTGAATCTCTTTGAAGATCCATTTCTTGCACTTGCATCTCTACTTCCTTCCCAAGAACTTAGGAGCTGATAGTGATGAGCAAGGGGAAAGATATCCGAACCATGGAGGAGAGATTTGGGTTGTTGGGTTGTTTTACCTCTGAGCAGCACTTTTTTGCACACCATGGGCTAAATGGCCAGGTCACATGGACCCCGAAAGCTCAGAGAAGGTTGGGGAAAGAAACCCACTGGAACCTGCTAAAATATAAAAATTACTTTTTTTGTTGGGAGATAGGTGGTAGCCTCCCGTCAAGGCCATCCAGAGTGTTCTTTAATGTGCACAGGGTATGGCTCTCCCACACATGGGACCACGGGTTAACGTCACATCTGACAGACAGTGGCCTTTCCAAGTCCATCGGTGTCACCTACTGACCGTGGGCAGGGTGGGGATTTTTGCGGAGATAAATCTCAACGCTGACTCAGCTGGGACTCGAACCTGGAAACTACAGATTACGAGTCTGGCGTGCTACTGACTGAGCCACCCCAACCCCCAGAGGAGAGATACCAAAGCAGGTGGGACCCAGCATGGTGAGTGACTACTGCTGGTTCTTGCAGAAGGAAGATACCTCAGCACATAAAAGACAAAAATGAACTTCTTGTAAGTATAAAAGATCATTACTCATGTTTTCTTATTCTGCATTTCAATATTATTTCATTTGTTACTTTATATTCAGTGGTCTATAACTATGATGTTTCTAATTTTTTTTACTGTAATCATGCAATTAATTAATGAGTTTTAAGTTGCAATTTAATAAAATAGTCATATTTATTTTCATTTCCCAGATATGCACATTCATTGAAATTTGAAATACATTAATCCATAATTAAAGAAAAAAAAAACTGTACATGCTGCAGTTTTTTCACAGCCATATTTGAATTTAAGCACCCCAAAATTAGTTAAAACATCCTATTTGACAAATGTTATAAAAAAAGAAGTTTAAATTTGTTGTCTAGTGCTATCGATCGGTTGCAATTCCCAGTAGCTTGGGCTACTTATGGCTCCAGTAGAGTTGTAATACTTCCTAACTTTTAACATAAAGATATTGATTTTATTACTACCAGAAAATGAATCATCCAGGAACTACACACATCTGCTTTTGCTAATATTTTTGCAGACTTTGGATTTTAAAGCCTTTTTTTTACTCTAATGCTTCGAAAATTATTTTTTATTGCTTCTCAAATGGATACTGTGATTATAAAAAATAATTAATTAGAAATGTTCGAAAATGCAACTGCTAGTCTAATGCAACTACTATGATGATAATCAGAACAACATTATGATCATTCAAAGTGTGAATTTTAAAAGGTAGGACTTTATTTATCAATACTGTTAATTACATTTCAACCAAATACAGTAATACTTTTAATTACCTTTCAACAAATACACTAATTAATGTCAGGAAATTGCAATTTTTTAAACCAAAATTTGTGTCTGAATTTTAGAATTAAACTTCTCTATAGCAGTTATGCAATTTCATAATAAAGTGATTTATTTTCAAATTTGGTGCTTCAGTTAAAAACTTTAAATGCTTTAAAAAAGTTTTATTTAATTCTTTTTCATAGTTCTTTATCACTTTCAGATCTATTTTTCAAATTTTATCATCTCGTTTTCTTTGAAAACGAGATAATAGTTTCGCTTTGTTGTCTGTCTGTCCATCTGTAGATAACGATTTTTTTCATTTAGAGAGATAAATTAAAAATTCTTTTTGTGTTGGATTATTGATGAAATATTATGATATGCACTTTCCGTATCTCTCTAAAGCTATAATTACGCACTCTTAATGGTAGAGAAGCTGAAAATTTCAAACGAATATTGCAATGATGTATTTTGAAATTTGATGAAATTTTGGTGGTGGAATGTAAAAGTCATGAACCTTCAATTGCCAACAATGAGTTGACCCCTTAGACCCAAAGGAGGTGGGAAAACGCACTTTTTAGTTTTAGCAGATAATTGTTTGCTTTTAGAGATAAATGAAAAATTCTTTCTGTGTTAGATAGGAATTGATAAAATATTATGATTCACACCCTTTTAAATCTTCCAAAAACTATAATTGCACCCTTAAACAGCGGAAAAATTTGCAAATTCCGAAATTTCAAACAAATATTGCAAATGACATATCCATTGGCAACAATGAATTGACCTCTTAGATCCAGGGATGAGTGGGAAAACACAATTTTTTGTTTTAGCAGATAACTATTTATAGAGATAAATGAAAAATACTTTTCAGGGTTAGATAGGAATTGATAAAATATTATGATTAGCACTTTCAGAATCTTTCGAACACTATAATTGCACCCTCTAACAGTGAAAAAATTTGAAAATTCCAAAATTTCAAACAAATATTGCAATGATGCATTAATGGTAGAAATATGAAATTTTGGTGGTGGAATGTGAATGTCATGAAGTTTCCATTGGAAACAATGGAAATGATAATTAGAAAACTCTTTTTTTAGTTTGATTGATACAATGAAATATTATAATTTGCATTTTTCAAATACTTAGTAGTTTTAATATATATATTTTTACAGATCACTGAAATGATGAAATGGCAGAACTGATATGTTTTACAAATAATATAAATATATAGAATAGTAATTTGAAAAATTAATGGTAGTTTTTAAGAGATATTCAGCAATAATAAACCCACTGTTCTGAGAGGTGCAGGAAATGCAACTTTTTGGATTTAAGAATTAAAAGACGAATACTTTTATGTTGTATAATTACTAATGAAATACTATTTGCATTTTTTCCACCATCCGCTAGTTCAAATTAAAACTTTTAAGGAATGAAACAGTAGGTAAAGGTAAAACTTCTTTCTCTTTGAAAACGAGATTCTCATCTACGCCAGAGGTGATATGCAACCTTCTAGTTTAAATTATCGTGCTTTTAACACAAAATGATTTTTTATGACACTGCTTTTCTGAGGCTTTGAGTTTGCCAATTAATAAAAATATTATAAACTGTTCATATTAGAATAATAAAATATAGAAAAAAAACGAGAATATATATATATTAAATTTTGCAATGTTTTAAAAAATTAACTTACCACTTTTTTCCTTCAAATTTTTGCCATTTTATTAAGCACAATTAAATGCTCTTTTAGATTATAACATGACATATTTCTGTTCATTAGTTACCTAAGGATGTGATTCTAAAGCTGTTTATTTTATTTTATGAAAACTCTAAAAAATAAATCCAGCCACCACAGTGACTTTAGTTTCAGAAACCTAACAGTAAGAGTTAACAGCTCTAACATTACCATACAATATCACTTCACTGAATGAATAAAATTATAAATTTTTCTTTATAAAATAAAAAAGTAAAACAAATTAATAATTAGTTTTTATTTTAAAAGATTTATTAAAATTAAATCTTTCAAAATTATTAAATTATCTTTTATTTTAAAAGATTTTATTTAATTATCTTTTATTTTAAATTTATAATAAATAAATTATAAATTTATCTTTTAAAACTATAATTAAAGAGAAATTAGGAAAAAAATGCAAAAAAAAGGTCAGTACTTGCAGAACATAGTGTAAAGTATTCTCTGGACCGTATATATGTACTAAAAGTTGAAACTGAAGCAGATGTTCACCATGCCAAATACTTTCAAAAAAAAAATCGATTCCTTTTATATTCATTTCGTAAAATATACCAGATAAATAATAAAATTATTTTTGAACATTGAAACAGTTAGAAATTACAGAATAAACAAAAATGAAGGAAAAACATCATATATAATAGCTGCATTCTGAACAGAAAAATTGTGGACACGTGTTTCTTTTAAGTCTGCAGTGTGAAGTCATTAGTGGCAGAAATGTTTGGCTTCCTGTGATTCCATAAACACTTGACCAATCAGTCTCAAATTTGGTGCGGTGGTCTGAAGTATTGCTCTATTTGCTTAACCGATCAGATTCTTAGATGTGGGTCAGAATTAATCTCTCTGCAAGTGTTTGAATTCCTGAGGGTGCTGCTGTTGCCTAGGTCAATAAAAGCTGTGAATGGAGTAGTACATTACTGATGAAAGCTGTCAATGGAGTAGTATCAATTAGAAAGGCTTCAATGGACAGACTTTGTGTGCCAGAAGTTTACTGAAGTTTATAGTATGGATGTATTTTTCATAGGAATCTTCAAAAACATCCAACAAAAAAATGTTCGCCCAGCACGACTCTATTCAACTAAAAACAGGGATGAATGAATCTAACATAGGCAGATTAATTAATGCTTAACTGTATTAATTAATTAAACCTTTGATGGATACAAATCTTACATTCTTGTCATGTGCAAATCAATATAGAAATTACTGAGCCAAAAAAATCCAATATTTGTTTTCAGTCCAGCACAAAATTTCAAGAATATCATAAAAACGGACAGAGATAAATTTAGCCTCCTTCAAGCATTGGGTAATATAGATATTCTCTACATTTGCTATATAATTCTGTTGTTTATTACATCAGAAAAGCCACACTGCTGGCACATGCAACTGTGATGTCCCCTCATTCACTTATACTTTACCTTAACCAGTTTTGCTTAATTTAAGTTATATTTATCATTTTGGGGATTTTTATTTCCTTTTTGGCATCACAGCGCTCGTTTCCAAGGGTTAGGAGCTGCGCATGCGCAACTCCGAACTTTCAATTGTCACCATCACCATCGAGACTCAAGGCCATTTCACTGATGATGTCGTATTTTCTGATGTCAGCATTCGTGGATCTATCATCTTGACACCCCGTAGCTGCTTGTGTGTTTGTTGGCGGGATTTTTTAATGTTGTGTTATCTTCAAAGTGGCGCTTTATTTTTCTGTGATTAAGTTTTTACTTGTGAATCATAGTTTTTGAAGAAATGCCTCATCCTTGTTCTGTTCCTGACTGTAGAGAAAACTATGAAAGTTCAAGAAATGTGCACATTTACAGTTTTCCCCAGGATGAAGAGTTGTGCAGAAAATGGCTTCTAGCAATAAGAAGAGAAAACAACACAGTAACAAAATTTAGCAAGGTATGTCAATTTTTTATTTGCCTCTTTATAATACAAGTATATTTTTGATAAAATTTTGAGATTGCTGAAATCCTAGCAAAATTGCAATATTTGGCAAGAGTATATAAAATGGTTTGAATGATAATTGTGACTGATTATTGTGCCATACATTCATATAACTTAACTGCTATACGTTTAGTCACAATTAGTTGTTTATTTATCCTCTTTTATTTGCATCGTGGTTGTTTATGTTGAGGGAGGGTATTGAATACGAGATTTTTATATAGTTATGTGAAATATCATCATCATCCTCAAGCAGCCATGGCCTACAGAGATCCAACCAGACTGTACAATTTAGTCTCCAGGCAAGTCTGTCCTGAGCTACATTACTGCATCTGGCCACTGCACACCAATTCTAACTAGGTCCTGTTTGACATTATCTGCCCACCGCATCCTACGTCTCCCCTTCTTTCTGAGGACTTTAGGCACACTGTTCATAACCCTATTCGCCAATCTATAATTATTCACACGGGCAACATGGCCAAACCAACGGAATTTCTCTCTGCACAATATGCTCTTAAAGGAGGTTGCAAACTCTTTTGCCTAACCTCATCATTAGTTACAAAGTTGAACCACCTAATGCACAAGATACTGCGTAAGCATCTGGAATCAAAAGCATCTAGTTTCCTGTTATCTTGTTTACAAAGTGTCCAAGTTTCACTACCATAACTAACCCTAGAAAGAACCAAACTATTATTCAGTCTAATTTTAGTCTTTAGGTGTATACGCCTATTTCTCCACACTCTCCATAGATTCTTAAAAGTCCCGGCAGCAATCCCTATTCATCTGTTAATCTCATGCCGCACATCACCATTATCTGTTACATAGCTCCCAAGAAAATTAAACTGTGACACCTGCTCAAGACTGCAACCATTCAGATTAACTGAATCACAGCCTGCCTGACCAATTTTCATCACTTTAGTTTTCTCTCTGTTTGTAACCAAACCTACTCTACTACCAGTCTCATCAACAGCTCGAATGAAAGAGTTCACCTCATCAACATCATTTGCCAAAAGGGCTTAATCATCAGCATAATCTAAATCAGAAATTTTAGTATCTCCAGTCCATTTAAGGCCAAAATCTTAACCTTGAAGTGAATTTTGTACAACATAATCAATAACCAAGCTAAAAAGAAAAGGAGAAAAAAATGCACCCTTGTCAAACACCAGAAGTAAAGCTAAAACAATTGCTACAAGCCTTACCAACTCTCACACACGACTCAGTGTTATTATAGAGAACTTTCATTATCTTAACTAACTTGTCTGGTATACCATATGATTTCACATTCAACCACAAATTATGACGATCAACAGAGTCGAAAGTCTTTTTGAAATGAAAAAAGCTAGCAACCAAAAGTTTCTGAAACTCTAAACATTTCTCAAAAATCTGCCTAAGTGAAAATATCTGATCAACACATCCGCTACCACTTCTGAATACACATTGCTCATCACACAATTGACTGTCAACCAGATTCTTAATTCTATTAAGCACAATCATGGAAAGAACTTTACCTGGAACAGAGGGTAGGCTGATACCCCTATAGTTATCACAAGAACTGCGATCACCGTTTTTGAAAATATGGATAACAATAGCTCTGGTAAAATCCTTAAGAACCATGCCTTTATCATAAAAGATATTCAGAATTTCAGTCATCCAAGTGGTAACCGAAACATTCCCAGCTCTGAGCATTTCCATAGTAATTTCATCTACCCCTGGGGATTTATGCAGTTTAAGTTTAGAAACAGCCAAAATAACTTCAGATTGTGTTATAGGGATAACTTTAAAGCCACCAATGCATCTATCATCATTGCAAACAATGGGAATAGAACTAACCCATTGTTTAGAATATCACTGAAATGCTCAATCCACCTAGCCATGACAGAATCCTCACTTTCTATAACCTTACCTTGTTTATCCTTCAATCCTGTATACCTGTCCGTTTTCTATCACACAAAACATTAACTATGCTCTCTGCTGTTGTGCTGTCTAACTGCTTCCTCGGCTTTGTCAGCAAAACCAAAACTAACCCATTGTTTAGAATATCACTGAAATGCTCAACCCACCTAGCCATGACAGAATCCTCACCTTCTATAACCTTACCTTGTTTATCCTTCAATCCCTGTATACCTGTCCATTTTCTACCACACAAAACATTAACTATCTGGTACAGCTCTCTGCTGTTATGCTGTCTTACTGCTTCCTCGGCTTTGTCAGCCAAACCATCAAGCCAAAGATTCTTATCAGCAGCTAACTGATCTTTTACACGCTTATTAAGTTCTCTGTAATGCTTTCTATTAGGACTAGTAGGATATTGATTAAGGACATTCCTGCAGTTCTTTCTTTCCGAAATAAGCTCAAGTGCCTTATCACTCAGATAATTCTGCCTCCTCTGCTCCTTTTTTCCTAAAAGAGTACTGCCAGTTTCCAAAAAAGCCTGTTTACAATGATCCCAGTCTTTACTTTTACTTTCTACTGGAAGGAGAGCTATGCACCAATCCCCTGTGATGATGCATAGAATAGGCCAGGCCCAGCACCTAATGTCCGACCCCGCCTTCTCGTGGTGCAGACCGTTAGTACCTTTCAAAAGAGATACTCTTGTGGAAGTGAACGGAAGTGGAGGGCTGCTAGATTAGTGTGGCCTACTGATCTGGACAACTATGGCTACTTTTCTTTTTTTTCTACCCTGCTGAGGAGTGGTCAGCCACACAGGGTCCTGGTCTGACCATATAAACCCACTGGACTGGACAGATATATGGCTCTGAGCTTGATTATGGATCCTGATTTGCTTCTGTGGAGGGAAAATCAGGGGCTTCTGTGGAGGGAAAATCTTCCGCTGTGTTTTCTATTTGTTTGTGGGTTGACAGCCCCAAGTGAATAGATTCGCAGGATATGTTTATCAGCTGGTGGATAATCCTGAGCAGAGGTCATCGTAGGCACCTGAACGCTTTGCTTCTATTGGCATCGTCAAATTCTACATTGGAGGAAGTCTTCCAGTGTAGATGGCTTCAGCCTTTAGTAGTGGGGGAACGGGTCTTTGCCCCATGTCTGCGATTAGGGGGCTGTTTGATATTGTTGGCATTCCCTCTCTCAATAAACATAGTTTCTTTAAACATCCCACTAACCATTTTCTCTCCATAGGTAGTTGGAATGTGAGGACTCTGCACAGAGCTTTTTCTCTTGATGTCCTCACACAAGAATTCCACCATTATAATTTAGATTGCAAGACCAGACTTGCAAGAGACCAGATGGACAGATAAAGGTCAGATTCTTAAAAATAATCTTAAATTTCTCTTTTCAGGGAGAGACAACAATAAGCATCACCAAGGCATGGGTCTGCTTCTCAGCAGACACGCTAACGATGCTCTTCTAGGATATGAGTGCATTAATGAAAGGTTTCTTACAGCAAAATTTCAGACAAGCGTTAAAGACCTGAATGTTATCTGCTGTTATGCCCCCACTGAGGATGCCGATGAGGATGAGAAGGATAGGTTTTATGAACAACTTCAGGATATTTTGAATTCTGTCAAGAAAGGAGATATTACCCTTGTTCTTGGTGACTTCAATGCCAAAGTTGGTACTGACTCTGACCTTTGGGAGGGATGATTGGCCGTTTTGGTATTGGTAGCTGCAATGGCAATGGGCAACGTCTCCTACAGGTAAGTAAACTCAATTGTTTCAGAATAACTAACACATATTACAAACACCGTGACATACATAAGTACACATGGGTTTCACCTGATGGGCTGCATAGGAATATGATTGATTATATATTAATTAACAGCAAATGGGCTAGTTCTGTTAGAAATACCAGGGCATATAGGGGAGCTGAAATTGGATCTGACCATTACCTTGTTAAAAGTGTCTTGCAACTTAAACTTAAAAAGTGTTGTGCTAGGGTTAAAAAATTTGTTTTTAATACTGAAGCTCTGGAAGACTCAGTTATAGCCAAAGCTTACCATGATAGGTTACTTAGTCATTATGACAGTCATGGTATGCTTACTACTGAAGTTGAGGAAGAACAGGCTTTTTTGGACACTAACAGTACTCTTTTAGGAAAAAAGGAGCAAAAGAGGCAGAATTATCTGAGTGATAAGGCACTTGAGCTTATTTCGGAAAGAAAGAACTGCAGGAATGTCCTTAATCAATACCCTACTAGTACTAATGGAAAGCATTAGAGAGAACTTAATCAACGTGTAAAAGATCAGTTAGCTGCTGATAAGAATCTTTGGCTTGATGGTTTGGCTGACAAAGCCGAGGAAGCAGTTAGACAGCACAACAGCAGAGAGCTGTACCAGATAGTTAATGTTTTGTGTGGTAGAAAATGGACAGGTATACAGGGATTGAAGGATAAACAAGGTAAGGATATAGAAAGTGAGGATTCTGTCATGGCTAGGTGGGCTGAGCATTTCAGTGATATTCTAAACAATGCGGTTAGTTCTATTCCCATTGTTTGCAATGATGATAGATGCATTGGTGGCTTTAATGTTGGCCCTATAACACAATCTGAAGTTATTTTGGCTGTTTCTAAACTTAAACTTCATAAATCCCCAGGGGTAGATGAAATTACTACAGAAATGCTTAGAGCTGGAAATGTTTCAGTTACTACTTGGATGACTGAAATTCTGAATATCTTTTATGATAAAGACATGGTTCCTAAGGATTTTACCAGAGCTATTGTTATCCCTATTTTCAAAAAAGGTGATCGCAGTTCTTGTGATAACTATAGGGGTATTAGCCTACTCTCTGTTCCAGGTAAAGTTCTTTCCATGATTGTGCTTAATAGATTTAAGAATCTGGTTGACAGTCAATTGCGTGATGAGCAATGTGGATTCAGAAGTGGTAGGGGATGTGTGGATCAGATATTTTCACTTAGGCAGATTCTTGAGAAATGTTTAGAGTTTCAGAAACCTTTGGTTGCCAGCTTTGTTGATTTCAAAAAGGCTTTCGACTCTGTTGATCGTCATAATTTGTGGTTGATTGTGGAATCATATGGTATACCAGACAAGTTAGTTAACATAATGAAAGCTCTCTATAATAACACTGAGTCGTGTGTGAGAGTTGGTAGGGCTTGTAGCAATTGGTTTAGCATTACCTCTGGTTTTCCACAAGGTTGCATTTTGTCTCCTTTTCTCTTTAGTTTGGTTATTGATTATGTTATGCGAAATTCACTTCAAGGGAAAGATTTTGGCCTTAAATGGGCTGGAGATACGAAAATTTCTGATTTAGATTATGCTGATGATTTAGCCCTTTTGGCAAATGATGTTGATGAGATGAACTCTTTCATTCGAGCTGTTGATGAGACTGGTAGTAGAGTAGGTTTGGTTACAAACAGAGAGAAAACTAAAGTGATGAAAATTGGTCAGGCAGGCTGTAAGTCAGTTAATCTGAATGGTTGCAGTCTTGAGCAGGTGTCACAGTTTAATTATCTTGGGAGCTATGTAACAGATAATGGTGACATGAGATTAACAGACGAATAGGGATTGCTGCCGGGACTTTTAAGAATCTATGGAGAGTGTGGAGAAATAGGCGTATACACCTAAAGACTAAAATTAGACTGTATAATAGTTTGGTTCTTTCTAGGGTTAGTTATGGTATGAAACTTGGACACTTTGTAAACAACAGGAAACTAGATGCTTTTGATTCCAGATGCTTACAGTATCTTGGGCATTAGGTGGTTCAACTTTGTAACTAATGATGAGGTTAGGCAAAGGAGTTTGCAACCTCTTTTAAGCAGCATATTGTGCAGAGAGAGACTCAGTTGGTTTGGCCATGTTGGCCGTATGAATAATTATAGATTGGCGAATAGGGTTATGAACAGTGTGCCTAAAGGCCTCAGAAAGAAGGGGAGACCTAGGATGCGGTGGGCAGACAATGTCAAACAGGATCTTATTAGAATTGGTGTGCAGTGGCCAGATGCAGTAGATGTAGCTCAGGATAGACTTGCTTGGAGAACTAAATTGCACGGTCTGGTTGGACCTCCGTAGCCCATCGCTGCTTGAGGAGGAGGAGGAGGAGGATGATGATGAGTCTTTCTCAACTTCAGTAGTAAGTATACCATGACTGTCATAATGACTAAGTAACCTATCATGGTAAGCTTTGGCTATAACTGGGTCTTCCAGAGCTTCAGTATTAAAAGTAAATTTTTTAACCCTAGCACAACACTTTTTATGTTTAACTTGCAAGATACTTTTAACAAGGTAATGGTCAGATCCAATTTCAGCTCCCCTATATGACCTGGTATTCCTAACAGAAATAGCCCATTTGCTGTTAATTAATATATAATCAATCATATTCTTATGCAGCCCATCGGGTGAAACCCATGTGTACTTATGTATGTCGCGGTGTTTGTTATAAGTGTTAGTTATTCTGAATCCATTGAGTTTAAGGTTTAAGAAATAGTGATCACAAAACAACATATATATATATAGAGTACAGAGGAAAATTGGGAAATATTAGGAACCCATATTTCTTAACTTTTACTTGAAAGTGTCTTAGGTTTTTGCAAACCTGATTTTCACATTTTCCTCAGAGTTTTAATGTGTTAGTTAGTTTTAATCATTTTCAAGAGAACAGGTTATATGCCATTCATTAGCTTTGTTGATTTCAAAAAGGCTTTCGACTCTATTGATCGTCAAAATTTGTGGTTGATTGTGCGATCATATGGTATACCAGACAAGTTAGTTAACATAATGAAAGCTCTCAATAATAACACTGAGTCGTGTGTGAGAGTTGGTAAGGCTTGTAGCAATTGGTTTAGCATTACTTCTGGTTTTCAACAAGGTTGCATTTTGTCTCCTTTTCTCTTTAGTTTGGTTATTGATTATGTTATGCGAAATTCACTTCAAGGAAAAGATTTTGGCCTTAAATGGGCTGGAGATACGAAAATTTCTGATTTAGATTATGCTGATGATTTAGCCCTTTTGGCAAATGATGTTGATGAGATGAACTCTTTCATTCGAGCTGTTGATGAGACTGGTAGTAGAGTAGGTTTGGTTATAAACAGAGAGAAAACTAAAGTAATGAAAATTGGTAAGGCAGGTTGTCATGCAGTTCATCTGAATGGTTGCAGTCTTGAGCAGGTGTCACAGTTTAATTACCTTGGGAGCTATGTAACAGATACTGGTGCTGTGCAGCATGAGATTAGCAGACGAATAAGTATTGCTGCCAGGACTTTTAAGAATCTATGGAGATTGTGGAGAAATAGGCGTATACACCTAAAGACTAAAATTAGACTGTATAATAGTTTGGTTCTTTCCAGGGTTAGTTATGGTAGTGAAACTTGGACGCTGTGTAAACAAGATAACAGGAAACTAGATGCTTTTGATTCTAGATGTTTACATAGTATCTTGGGGCCACTGTATATGTTAAATAGAAAACCACTGTTGGCTTTGAAATTAATAGTTTTGTTGGCATGTGGGATTTGAACCATATCTCTCCAGGTATATGCCACAGTGGTTTAACTAATGATGAGGTTAGGCAAAGGAGTCTGCAAGCTCCTTTAAGCAGCATATTGTGCAGAGAGAGACTCCGTTGGTTTGGCCATGTTGCCCGTATGGATAATTATAGATTGGCGAATAGGGTTATGAACAGCGTGCCTAAAGGCCTCAGAAGGAAGGGGAGACCTAGGATGCGGTGGGCAGACAATGTCAAACAGGACCTTGTTAGAATTGGTGTGCAGTGTCTGGATGCAGCAGATGTAGCTCAGGACAGATATGCTTGGAGAATTAAACTGCACGGTCTGGTTGGACCTCCGTAGCCCATGGCTGCTTGAGGATGATGATGATGAGATAAATGGGAGCAGATGAGTTGCACAGCTGGTATGCTAACGAAAGAAACCCATTATGTGTTAAGACAGTTCATATTCATTGCTTGAAATTGCTTCATATTGTACCTCTGAACTCAAAATATATTTTACCTGGTATATCAAACTGTTCAAACTGATAATTTAGAGAGTCGTTTCGGCCTCTACAGGCAGTTAGCTGGGAGCCAATATAATATAAGTACGTCAATTATTTGAATGTGAAACAAAATTAAGAGTGCAGTCACTGTTGAAACTTCCCACTAAGTCAAGTAATAAAATTAAAATAACCGATTTGGATTTTAAAGATGATTTTAAGGAAATGAATTTTATATCTATCAGCTTAAAATTTAACATTACAGTGCTTCCTTTAGATTTATTTGATTGTGATAACTCTCTTCCTGTAATTGCATATATAGCAGGTTATTGTGTACTTTCAGTTTTGAAAAGTTTGACATATGATCATTGTAAACATTTACTATTACGTGATAAAAAGTAGAATTGGATGTAAAATTTAAGTATTTACAAAAATTGATAGAGGCAGTCTTTTTTTTCTCAAATGAGATAGTAATTAATGTTGTATTATTAAATTATATTACTATGAAAAAATTGTGTACTGAATTTGAACAATAATTCATGGAAATGGCAAATCAAAGAAATGTTACTTTAATCACAACCAGTCTTTTATGTGATGCAGAATTACTTGATTATCATACAAGTTGTGAATTTGGCCAATGAATTGGAAAAACTCTAGAAATGGTTATCTGGTGTTCAACAAATATATTTTTAAAAAATGATTGTTTGTTAGAGAATTTGGGAAGTAAGAAAAAATGTCTTAGTGCCAAAAAAAAGTTGTTTACCCTCAATATATAGTATCCACAGAGTTGGACTCCACTGTTGGCTTTGAAATTAATAGAATACCACTGTATATGTTAAATAGAAAACCACTGTTGGCTTTTGAAATTAATAGTTTTGTTGGCATGTGGTATTTGAACCATATCTCTCCAGGTATATGCCACAGTGTTCTAAGACCACTAAACTAATAAGTTCTATTTGTGGAAAAAAAGGCAGTCTTAGTTTAGTGGTCTTACACCACTGGCTTATATGCCTAAATGATTTAATTTTTCTTTACCAGGCTGCATAGAATTATATTTTTAGCAATCGAAGATTGATCAGAGACTATTTTCTTTACATTTGGGAGGTTAGTTGAGCGATATATTATCAAGTCTTAAGTCATAGATTTACAGGTAGCTTTGTAAACCAAAATGTGCATGTGCTTGCAGTAAATTGTAGTTTGTAAAGTTTAGATGCACTTTTCCTGCTAGTTTTTGAATATGTATTCCATTGAGGGTTGTATCCATGTCCTATAAATTCAGTCTAATCACTAAGAAAAAGTATTTCAATTAAATTATAACTGCAATTTTTACAGTTAAAGCTCTTACAGCATATCATTAATTTGTAGTTCACATTTGTCAGTAAAAGTGTTCTGAAGAATTTTTGTGTTTTTTTCCTTTTAATATAACACACTAGTTTTCCATAACAATTTATATGTCATGATTATATTATCAATGGTATAAAAAACTGGATCAGTTATTGACAGCATTTATCAGGAAAAATATGTGAAGGAAATGATTTTATTTTTGTTAATATGTAACCGAGTAATTATTCGCATTTTACCTTACTTTTAAACATATTTTAATTCTATGTAGAACCGATTATGACGCTCCTGGTAATTTATATATCGTTATACATGTTCAGAGAACGTTAAACGACGATTACTCTGCATTTTGAGTCATCAATTTAGCACAATTACAAATCAAGATCTATTTAGTTTCAACGTCTTCCTTATTTTAAAGTTTGCCATAGTCATCATCATCATCCTCAAGCAGCCATGGGCTACGGAGGTCCAACCAGACCATGCAATTTAGTTCTCCAAGCAAGTCTATCCTGAGCTACATCTACTGCATCTGGCCACTGCACACCAATTCTAACAAGGTCCTGTTTGACATTGTCTGCCCACCGCATCCTAGGTCTCCCCTTCTTTCTGAGGCCTTTAGGCACACTGTTCATAACCCTATTTGCCAATCTATAATTATTCATACGGGCAACATGGCCAAACCAACGGAGTCTTTCTCTGCACAATATGCTGCTTAAAGGAGGTTGCAAACTCCTTTGCCTAACCTCATCATTAGTTACAAAGTTGAACCACCTAATGCCCAAGATACTGTGTAAGCATCTGGAATCAAAAGCATCTAGTTTCCTGTTATCTTGTTTACAAAGTGTCCAAGTTTCACTACCATAACTAACCCTAGAAAGAACGAAACTATTATACAGTCTAATTTTAGTCTTTAGGTGTATATGCCTATTTCTCCACACTCTCCATAGATTCTTAAAAGTCCCGGCAGCAATCCCTATTCATCTGTTAATCTCATGTCGCATGTCACCATTATCTGTTACATAGCTCCCAAGATAATTAAACTGTGACACGTGCTCAAGACTGCAACCATTCAGATTAACTGAATCACAGCCTGCTTGACCAATTTTCATCACTTTAGTTTTCTCTCTGTTTATAACCAAACCTACTCTACTACCAGTCTCATCAACAGCTCGAATGAAAGAGTTCATCTCATCAACATCATTTGCCAAAAGGGCTAAATCATCAGCATAATCTAAATCAGAAATTTTCGTATCTCCAGCCCATTTAAGGCCAAAATCTTTCCCTTGAAGTGAATTTCGCATAACATAATCAATAACCAAGCTAAAGAGAAAAGGAGACAAAATGCACCCTTGTCGAACATCAGAAGTAATAGTAATATTACTCTAATGTACATACCATAGTAATATTACACTAATGTACATATATACAATATAATCATACTGTCAATCAGTTTTTTAACACAGTATCAAACAAAAATGCCCACCGACCTTATAAAAAAGTAAATGCTCGATTTGCGATGGTAGTACTACGTGCGCAGGAAGCACTGTAGATCCACCGGATGTGATGTCACTTTAGACTGCAAAGGCCTTGAGTCTCGAAGGTTACGTTGTCACCCGCTAAAGCGCGTGTACAAGGACCCCCCCCCCCCCCCCCCCCGCATCATAGCTTGTGCCGCTCATCAATTTATGCAAATGTATTTCCCAGCATGCAACATGACATGTGCGGGCTTTGTACCTCTTGTTATAACCTGGTGACATGTTGTCACAGTAGCACAGAAAATAGTAGAGAGAGTAGTAAAGCACAGCACAGTTTAGAGATCAGTTTTAGTTTGGAGTTTGTTGAAGATGTTTATAGTAAGAAATGATGTAGTATCTTCTTTACTGAAGTTTTGGTGAGTGCTTTTTGGAAATAAATTGTTTGTTATTTAAACCTTTTGAATCTTTACTAATTTTTTTCTCTTGAGCAACATTAGTTTGTTTTGATTAGCATTAACATAAAATTTTGACAATCATGTAATTTTTTGAATTCTTACTCATTAATGCTCGTTGGTATTTCGAACCCTAATTAAACTTTATTTTTTGGCAATTTGTTAATTATTGCCTGGCGCCCGACTCAGCTATCCAGAGCATAAAAATAATTGGATCAAAGGGTCCAAACTTTAAAAGTATTTCATTTATTTGGAGCGTTACAGAAGTGTTTTAAAAGAAGTGGCGCAACGAACAGGGACGTGCCAGCAGTAAAAGATAGTGGTCCAAGAATAGGGACTGTATATTTGTGTATAAATTGTGTATGTTATTTAATGTGATTGTCAAAGAGAGTAATTTTTGAGCTCATTAGTTGTACATACTATTTATAGATTTAAAGGCAGCTTAAGCTGAAAATTTTTGTTGAGCAAGAAGCTTAACATTTTTGTGTATTAGTCAAAGGTATTGAAGTTTCAGTTCAGTTACTGCTGATAATTAAGATATTTATTGTATGTAAAGATTAGAAGTGTCCAGACACACATGTACACATGCACGATAGAAATTTTTTTTTTTGGATGAGCAAATTTATATTTTTGCAAGCTTATTTGCAGCTTTAGAATTGTTGTATAGCAGTACCTTTGAGTGCTGCTCAAGATTAAAACTAGGTTTCAAAATTTCCAAAATTCAAAATTTTGGCAGACTGCTAAACATGTCTGCTAGCAATATGGCTGATTCTGCCATAATGACTCCTGACTTAGAAAGAGTAAAGGGTAGGTTGCAGGATGTAATGATGGAAGCAGAAGTGCTAATGAATCTGCTTGATGATCATTGGGTGAAAAGGGGAACGACAACAACCCCTAAATTTGCTGACAATGCTAAGTCAGCTCACCAGTGTAGAAACTTTGAAAGTAAGGTTTCATTTTCTGTTCCATCAGAAGCAAGTGATAGAGCAGAGTATTATCAAACGTCACAACGACAATTTGCCAATCCATCTATTAACTATAGTCCTTATGTTAATTGGCCTTTACCTGAGATAAGGTTCGACAGTTCGAAACGTCCGTCATCATGGACATTTGTCAAGTCTATGGAAGAGCACTTCCGTTTACATGAAGTGCCCGGCAACAAAAAGGTGGTTTTAGCAGTATCTTGTCTAATTGGATGTTCTAAGCAATGGTGGAAAAACGTAGGATGTCATCATGGAATTGAATATTGGGAAGAGTTTAAAAATGAAATCATGGACATATATCTGGTTTATAATGATTTTACAGAACTAGCTACAGAGTTGTTTTCACGAAGACAAAGGGAAAGAGATGACATAGAAAAATTTATCTGGGGTACAGTAGAGTTATACCAGCTGTACGATGCTGATGCCACTGAAATTGATATTGTAAATTGCATATTGTCTCAATTGCTTTTGCCCATTAGAGAATTCCTAGAAGTACGAAACGTGAACTAAATTTCAGATTTAGTCAAATTGGCTCTGCAATATACTGCAAGAAGAGAATCTGCAGCAACTGCATTAAACCAACAATGGATGCAATCCCCGCCAAAGCAGCGCTATCAGGTTGAGTCTCATAGAATGACTCCCGTATTCTACGGATCGACCGGATGTTACTTTATCGTAGCTCGACCGGAAGTTACACGGTCCCGAAAATTTGCGCCAAACGCGCCTAGAACGATGCAGAATGAACGAAGTAGAGAATTTGTTCCACGTCAAGCTTCGAACAATGACACTAGACCTAAAACATTTTTTAAGAACAATAGAGAAACTTTCAGATGTGATTTTTGTGGCCAACTAGGACACACAGAACAATATTGTTATCGAAGGACTAAAAATTTGGGAAACTTGAATCTTTGAAGCGAGAGGCCAAAGTTCCTCAAGAAAAGCCCTCTCATGAGTTAAGTCTTGCTACTGTGGGTATACGTAATGTCCTACATTTACCTTTTGTGAAGCTTTATCACGATGACAGAATTCATAGCTCGCATTGATATAGGAGCTGATATTGCATGTCTACATAAGAAAGTAAGGGATAAAATTCAGAAAAGTTGTAAACTGAAATTGCAGCTGTGGTTCGGTGGACCTTTGAACTTAGCTTGTGCTTCCAAGCAGTGTTTTCCACAAGAAACTGTTGAGTTACCTATGCTAATTACGAACTTTTTAACAACAAGCCTGGCAGATGTCAGATTTTGGAGCATCATATCGACACAGGCAATATTAGACCTGTTTATAGCAAACCATATAATTATCCTCCCAGTAAAGAAGAAATAGTTTCAACGCAAATTAAAGAAATGTTAAAGGATGGGATAACAGAACCAAGTTTTAGCCCTTGGGCTTCACCGGTCATCCTCGTTAAAAAGAAAACTGGTGATTTGAGATTTTGCGTGGACTATCGAAAACTAAATGCTGTTACAGTCCCCGATAGATATCCACTACCTGGCTGGCAAGAAATTTATTAGCACACTAGATTTGTCTTCAGGATATTGGCAGGTGTCTGTATATCCACCAGATTGGCCCAAAAAAGCTTTCCTCACAAAAGATGGATTATTCCAATTTCGTTGCTTACCATTTGGCTTATCAGGAGCACCCAACATGTTTCAACATCTTATGTCTGTGGTTCTGGGTGATCTAAAGGGAAAAATTTGTGAAGTATACTTAGACGACATAGTTATTTTTTCTACTGATTTTTCAGAGCATCTACGTGATTTAAATTTGGTATTTGCAAGGTTAAGAGAAGCCGGACTCACCATAAAGTTGTCCAAATGCACATTTCTCCGATAAGACGTTCAATACCTCGGTTTCAATGTTAATACAGATGGAGTAAGAACATTACCTAATAAGGTCGAAGCCATAGAACGATTTCCCACACTGCGCAATTCGAAACAACTTAGTAGATTTCTAGGAATGTGTGGTTGGTACCGACAATTTGTACCTAATTTTGCTAATTTGGCCAAACCTTTATGTGAATTACGCCAAAAGCAAAAACAGTTCCACTGGACACCTGTTTGCGATACAGCATTTCAGACCTTAAAAGATGCATTGTGTCATGCTCCCGTGTTGGCCTTGCCACAGTTAAGCAAACCTTTTAACATCTACACTGATGCTTTCAATGTCGGTCTCGGTGCCGTGCTGAGCCAAGTACAGAATGACAATTGTGAACACATTATCATGTATGCCAGTCACAGTTTGAGTCACACTGAAAGAAACTATACAGTGACTGAAAAAAATGTCTAAGCGTAATATGGGCTCTAGAAAAATTTAAAGTACAATTAGATACGTCCGACATTGCTATTTTTACCGACCATGCTGCTTTACAATGGTTGCAGACATCCACCAATCTAACAGGTCATCTAATGCGCTGGGCATTACGCCTATAAGAATTCAATTTCAAGGTCAAGCACTGAAAGAGAAGTGCACATCAGCTACCAGATGCATTATCCCATGCTCCCATGTGGCCGGCAGAAGTTACACCAGAGCTCGAAGAAGATTTTGCTCCCTCACTTGCCACAATAGTTCCCATCGAATACAAGGAACACTTAATTAAGGAACAACAAAGAGATTTAGAATATGGAAATGTGTACCATTATTTGAAAACTGATGAATTACCTCTAGATCCTAGTATAGCTTCAAGTATTGTTGGAAGAGCCAGACATTTCAGATTAATTAATGATATTTTGTACTACTGCACACGACCGAGTCAAACAGGCAGTTATCGCCCATTCATTCCCAAGAATTTAAGAGAGTATGTACTCCGAGAATTACATGTTGTACCTTCAGCCAGACATTTAGGTACACGGAAAACATATCAGAAAGTGGCCGAAAGATCATATTGGCCAGCTTCGAAAAAAGACGTAAAAACCTATGTAGAAACATGCTTAATTTGTCTAACCACAAAATTCGATCAGAACCGTCCTTGTGGTCTTATGAGAAGCACGATCTCCACTGAACCTATGGAATTAGTTGGCGTGGATTTAATGGGCTCGTATCCACAAACGCAAGCGGGATCCCAATATATTCTAGTGTTAGTAGATTATTTTTCAAAATGAGTCGAGATATTTCCCATTAGAAATTCAACAGCAACAATCATAGCAAAGAAATTTGCAAATGGATTTATATGCAGATACGGGGTACCCAAGAGTATAGTTTCGGATAATGGACCCCAATTCATTTTAAATGTGCTTGCTGAAGTATGTGAAATGTTTCAAATAAAACACATATATACAACTCCATATCATCCACAGTAAAATTTGACTGAAAGAATTAATCAAAATATTGGTAGGATGATAGCTGCTTACATTGAAAATAGACATAGTATCTGGGATAAATATTTGCAACAGTTTTCCTTTGCTTTACACACTTCATTACATGAAACCACCAAATTCACGCCTTCAAGGATATTTCTTGGGAGAGAGCTGACATTACCCTGGGACAGACTCGTTAGCAAACCTGTATCTCCACAATCCATTGAGTTTAGAACGGAACAGCATATTAGAGCCATTTCAAAGGCACAAGATAATTCCCTACGAGCGCAACAAAAGCAACGAGAGGATTATAATAAAAGGCGATGACATATGGAATTTAAAGTAGGTGATAAGGTCTTGGTTAAAACATATCATAAGAGTGATAAAGAAAGAGGATTCATAAAGAAATTTGCACCATTATATGCTGGACCATATATTATAAGGAAGAAACTTTCTCCTCTTCTGTATGAATTGGCCAATATGACCACTAATGCCTCAGTGGGATACTTTAATATCGTAAATATCAAAAGATATAACCATTCTATAGAATTTTTCAGATCAAAAGTAGATGCTCCACAACAAACCCAGGAGAATGATGGCTCTGATGATGATGTTGAACCTTTACCAAGCAGAAGAGAAAAAAATAGGCTAGATTATCACCTATTACATACGACAGGGCAAAGACTGACAAAGCCAGATTCAGCTGTTCCATCGACGTCAAGAGCGTGACGAGATGCCGACAAAACAACCAGATCCTGCAGAGCGACAATCAGCAGCGAAGCAGTCAACATAGCCGAGATGACATCACGAGCGACATCTTTAGCAACAATTTTACTTGAAGCAAACGAACAACGAAGGAAAGATGTCATCGGAACCCGACTGGATGATTTATCGCAACAGAATGCCAACAATGAAAATTTAAGTATATTATTCTTCCACTTGGCACTTAAGAATTTATAAATGTTCTCTTTTCTCTGGAATAGATGACAACGAAGAAAAAGCTTTATTGTGATTTATATAGTTAGCAATGTTTAAATTCTTGTTGAAACTTTGGAGTTTCAATATTTATTTTCGGAAAGTGAAATTACTGTAGTTCGAGTTTATACTGTGTGAATAGATTTTTTTTTGTATTCTTGTTCATCGAAGTTCTAGTCGTTATATTGTATTAACGTGAGTTAAAGTGTATTTTTGTAGATTTTTTCATTTCAGCTGACTGATAGCTGAAAATTGTTTATAGATATGAATGAGGAGAGTGAAAGAGAAATTAGTGATTTAATATTTTTTCATTTATAAAAAGAATTTTGCATTGTAAAATAACGTGCATTCCCAAGTGAATTTATGTATGAAAAAAATCAGATTCATTTAAAAAGTGATTGGCTGAAATGCTATCGTCATATATTATAAATTATTTACACTTTTTTTTCTTTATTCTTAGATACGATTTATGTATATGTGTTTAAATCTGTTCAGTGTCATCAGTGATATTTATGTGTCAATGATGCGTAATTTTTGGGATGACATTGGCAGCATTTATTTATATATATATGAGCTGACCATGATGATGACTGCAGAAGTATTTTTTTTTACTCCTTTGGGAGGGTAACGTTTAGCTTTGAAAGGGGAGGTAATTAATAAATTGTTTTATTTCAGCTAGCTCATGATTGCTATGTATAGGTGACGAATTAGCGGATGATTACAATCCCGCTTGTTTGTAAAAATTTGAATTTTCTTAGCTTCGTGTGTTTGATGTAATTAGGAGGAGATAATGGTGTTCAAATACCAGTTTTTTATGTAATTTAGGAGAAGAATTAGTTTTCACATATTTTTTGATTGTAGTTAGGGGATAAGCAGAAGTTATCACCCCACTAGCAACGTATGTAATTGAATTTTTTTTTTCTTTTCATGTCTTTAACCTTTCTAGAAGTTAAGAAAGCTATGAGTGCATTAACCCATTTTTCATTGTGAAGTTCAAGTAATGCCAATTTCGAGTTTGTATCAGAATGTGATACTAAGTAGGCCGATAATGCTAGTATACAGTTAACTGTCACAGCCATTGGTATATATTTACACTAGGTTAGCTGCAACACAATTTTGTTAGGAGATTTGGGAGGAGGTAGCTTTGGTTGTGCTGGAAAATTGTGTCAAAGTGAGAATAGATCGGCTTATCAAAATTTGCTTAAGCATACTTTTACTTATTTATGTTCAGCCATGTGTAAATGACGTGAGATGTGTCCTTTTATTCAAAATTTGCTCGTCAAAATCTGTTAGGTCAAATCTTTTTATTCCCTTTGGAAGGGGGAGTTGTGATGCCCCCTCATTCACTTTTACTTTATCTTAACCAGTTTTGCTTAATTTACTTTATATTTATCATTTTGGGGATTTTTATTTCCTTTTTGGCATCACAGCACTCGTTTCCAAGAGTTAGGAGTTGCGCATGCGCAACTCCGAACTTTCGATTGTCGCCTGCTAAAGCGCGTGCACAAAGACCCCCCCCCCCCTCTTGCGTCATAGCTTGCGCCGCTTGTCAATTTATGCAAATGTCTTTCCCGGTGTGCAACATGACATGTGCAGGCTTTGTACCTCTTGTTATAACCTGGTGACATGTTGTTACAGTAGCACAGAAGATAGTAGAGAGAGTACTAGAGCACAGCACAGTTTAGAGATCAGTTTTAGTTTGGAGTTTGTTGAAGATGTTTGTAGTAAGAAATGATGTAGTATCTTCTTCACTGAAGTTTTGGTGAGTGCTTTTTGGAAATAAATTGCTTGTTATTTAAACCTTTTGAATCTTTACTAATTTTTTTCTCTTGAGCAACATTAGTTTGTTTTGATTAGCATTAACATAAAATTTTGACAATTATTTAATATTTTTGAATTCTTACTCATTAACGCTCGCTGTTATTTCGAACCCTAATTAAACTTTATTTTTTGGCAATTTGTTAATTATTGCTTGGTACCCGACTTAGCTATCCGGAGCATAAAAATAATTGGATCAGACAAAGGGTCCAAACTTTAAAAGTAATTAATTTCTTTGGAGCGTTACACAACCACTTACTATGGAACCATAATCTGCATGGCTATTGAAATAATTATTTCATCCATTCCCACCAGCAACTGAGGCACTGGAATCATTCTTCATGACAAAGAAGTTCTTAACAGCTCTATAGTCACACCACGTTGTGTCACTTCATTGAAGATGGAGTGATGTCCTTGCTCTGAAAAGCTTCCGAGTTTGCTCCAAAAACTTTTTAATATGCAAATAGTTTGAAGGATAAACTTCAAAATTTTATTGTTCAACAATAGAGAACTTAGTTAGAACTTAGAAAGAGTTATTTTAATTATGATTTTACATTTTAATATATTTTACAATTTTGAAGTATGAATACTATATAACTAGAATTATTATTTGAAGACTAATAAACGAGAAACCGAAAATTTACAAGATTTATTATTTGATTAAGCATATTATGGAACACCTCTGATATTGGAACCCTGGGCAACTGCCACAGGAGTGCAACAGGAGTTAGCATAAAAAAAAGTATATAATTAACCCTATAATGAAATAGCTGAAAAAATTTAGTCTTGTTGTGAATAGGAATTGAATTCATATCTCCCAGTAACATGCCAGCATGCTAACCACTACATCAGCAGCTAATGCGACTTATAGACTCTCTCACATATTATTTGATTCACTCATTACACCATCTATGTCAGGAAATGAGAACTAAGTTGCCTCATATTTGAAATTTAATATTTGTCCCTCACGGTGCAACAAATATTGATTAACGTGGCTAAATCAATAATTCAGTAGCAGAGTAGTTGAGATATCATGTAGATGTGGGACTTATGAAATTGCTGAAAAAATTTAGGTTCTCCATGAGTGGGATTCAAACCCACTTTTATCAGTAACATGCCAGATGTGCTAATTACTACACCATCAGCAGCTAATCTTTTCTTCAGCTAATGTGACGTTTGGACTTTCCCACATATTACTTGATTTGCTCGTAGCATCATCAATGTCGGATAACAGACAGTTTTACCCCCAGCTATTTCACAAGTCCCATATGTCTACAGGACATCTGTAATAGTTTATTACTGAATCATTTATTAGTCAGTAGCAGTCAGGCTCGTAATCTGCAGTTTTTGGGTCCGAGTCCCAGCTGGGCAAGTGTTGAGATTTATCTCTGCAAAACTCCCTGCCCATGGTCAGTAGGAGACACCGATGGGCTTGGAAAGGTCATTGCCCATCAGATGGGACGTTAAGGTGTGACCCCATTTGCAGGAGAGCCATACCCTGTGCAAGCTAAGGAACACACTTGGGTGGCCTTGAAGGGTAGTTACCATCTGTCTCACAACAGCTATTCCAGTGGCTCCCCTCCCCTAACCTTCTCCGAGCTGTCAAGATTCTTGTGACCAGAACATTTAACCCATTGTGTGCAAAAAAGTGCCACTCAGGGGTGTCTACAGGACATCCTCTGTGATATTTTACTACTGATTTAGAAATTATAAGGTTCTCAAGTTACATTAACCAGTGCCCAACCTGAAAAACCAGAATGTAACCAAAGACAAAGTTATTTTCTTACAATTTAAAAGCGGGGTGGGGATGGTTCAGTCAGTAGCACGCCAGGCTTGTAATCTGTAGTTCTCAGGTTCGAGTCCGAGCTGGGTCAGCGTTGATATTTATCTCTGTAAAATTCCCCGCCTGCCCATGGTCAGTAGGGGACACCGATGGGCTTGGAAAGCCCATTGTCTGTTGGATGGGACGTTAACCCGTGGCCCCCATGTGCGGGAGAGTCATACCCTGTGCACATTAAAGAACTTTGACAGGAAACTACCATCTATCTCCCAACAGCTGTTTCAGTGGGTCCCCTCCCCCAACCTTCTCTGAGCCTTCAGAGTCCATGTGACCTGGCCATTTAGCCCATTGTGTGCACAAAAGTGCCGCTCAGAGGTAAAACAACCCAACACAACTAAAAAGACCTTCTATCTCAAAAAATAATTGAAATAACATAGTTCTCTGTCAATGAGCAATAAAATATTGAAGTTTATTCTTCAAAAAATTTGCATATTAAAAAGCTTTCAGGAGCAAATACAAAAGTTTTTCAGAGCAAGGGCAGTGCTCCATCTACACTGAAGTGACACTATGTAATGATGTTGGGGCTATTACAAACTTCTTTCCACATGTAGTGAAAGGTGATTCCAGTGTCTCAGTTGCAGGTGGGAGTGGATGAGGTCTTTATTTCAACAGCCTAACAGACAACAGTTTCATAGTAATTGGTGCACGTGCTAGCAGTATGACATGCTCCCAGTCTATGGTAGCTGAGTGTTGCATTGGCAGCTCGGCAGTGGCAGTCGTTAGTTTATTATGGCCGACATCTGTCTGATGCTCTGTGAACCTTGAGTGAAGAATGTATGGTATATCCAATATAATAAATAATGGAATTATCCAGCAAATGTAAGGGAAATCGGTATAAACAAGATTTTTGAAGGATTTTTTTAAATATGTAAATAGTTTGATATTAAAAATTTTGAAGGATAAAACTTCGAAATTTTATTGCTCAATGACAGAGAACTTTGCAATTTTAACTATTGTTTCACTGTGATCAGCCAAAAACAGAATTAACTTTAAAACGTTTTTGCCAAATAACTAATAAAAGGAGTTATTTTATTAATTATTAGCAAATTAATTAGCATTTAATTCTGGATTTTATTAAAATAAAATATTCAGCAAAAATGATGATAAGTTTAATTTTAATAGGACTTTTTTACACCTGTATTAAAAAAGTATCTGGCAATGCAAACAAAAATTTATTAAAAACAAAAAAGAGCAAACTGATAAACCAAAATAGCTAAAACACTTATGAACAGAAAGGAAATTTCTTTCCAAATGAAAAAATAAATTTTTACATGAAACAAAAACCCCCCACTTTTTGCAATTTTTTTCCCTTAGCATTATACACTAGTGGCTCAAAAGTTATACAACTTAAAAGTCTCTGTCATTGGGCAACAAAATTTTTAAGCTTATCCTTCAAACTACACTGGTTTCCATAAATTAAGGAAAAATGAGAAAAATTCCAATAATTCTCAAAAAAAAAAATGTGTTGTAACGCTCCAAACAAATGCAAAATACTTGAAGTTTTATGCTCCGGATAGCTTAGACGGGTGCCAGGCAATAATTAACAAATTGCCAAAAGTAGAATAAGTTGATAATAAGTTGATTTAAGGTTCAAATACCAGCGAGCGTTTATGAGTAAGAATTAAAATGATTGTCAAATAATATGAAATATAAAAAAATCCTTAATTCGCGTTGCTCAAGAGAAAAAAACTGTACAGACTCAAAAGGTTTTAAAATATAACAAAATAGATTTATTTCCAAAATAATTCAACTCACCAAGACATCAATGAAATAAACACAACTCCAACTCCTGTGCTACACGCACTGTGCTTGGTGCTACGCACCTTGTGCTCGTGCACTCACTTGTGCTTCTGCTTATGCTACAACTCCTTAGTGACTCGCAGGCCACCGGTTTTTGACAATGAGCCGGCGCATGCCAGGAAAGACATTAACATACTATGACGAACGACGCAAAAGCTATGACGCAAGAGGGGGCGTGTCCTTGGCACGCGCTTTAACGGTACAGTCGGAAGATCGGAGTTGCGGTGCATGCGCAACTCCTAGAAACTTGAAAACGAGTGCTGTGATGCCGAAAAGGAAATAAAAAATCCCCAAAATGATAAATATAACGTAAATTAAACAAAATTGGTTAAGGTAAAGCAAAAGTGAACGATGGGGCATCACAGTGTGATCCTCACCAAACTTGTTCATGTAACCAGTAATGCTGAGTCAGCATATTGTATGCAAATTAGTCTAGTTTGCATCAATTTGCATAATCGGATAGTGGCATATAAAAGGGGAATTTTGGAGTGGATCATCATTTTCTGTTGTTGAAAATGTGAGTAAAGTTGAAATCCAAAGTGAATGCACAGTATTCCCTGTTAAGAAACAATAATTAATAGATTCTTCAGAATCTATTAATTATTGTTTCCCTGTTAGTATTCCCTGTTAAGAAACAATAATTAATAGATTCTTCAGAATCTATTAATTATTGTTTCTTAACAGGGAATACTGTGCATTCACTTTGGATTTCAATTATATATTTAACGCGGTAGCGTTAGCGACCTTCTCATTAACATCTGATAATCAAATGCAACGACTGTAAAACGTTGCATCTCCTTGAGTATAGATGGCGCTGTCTCAGTCACGTCTCAAGAAGAAAAACTTAAAAGGTCATATTCTGAAAATATTCGTTGTCCGACGCGTGGTGCAATGGTAGCGCGCTCTGGCATGAATCTGGAGAGATGCGGGTTCGATTCCCGCCGTGGCGGCGATGAATTTTTTTTCAGAATCTATTAATGTGAGTAAAGAAATTCGAAATAGCCATTTGGTAGAAATGATCTCAAGACATCATTTGCCAAATGAACTGTGGTATGTTAACACTAAGTAAGCTATGGGCCAGCTTGAAGCAGGCCAAAATCAGTCAGACGTAGCACAATGGCTAAATGTGAGTCCTTCTGTGGTCCATAGACTGTGGAATCAATTTCTGAGCACGGATTCCGTGTCTCAGAGGTTTAGTCGAGGAAGGGCTAGAGTTACAACAGTTGTACAAGACCAATATCTGCAATTAACAACACGAAGAAGCAGAACTTTTATTCCCTCTCAGCTACAATCCTCTCTTGCAGAAGCCACTGGTAGGGTTGTATCAGCTTCTACTGTGTGTAGAAGGCTTCACGAGGGAGGTCTGTACGCTAGAAGGCCTATAATTTGTATACCCCTCACATCACTTCACAGGAGAGAGCAATTGAATTGGACATGCACGCATGCTAACTGGACAGAAGAGCAATGGAGGTCTGTACTCTTCACAGATGAGTCCAGATATTGCTTATAGAGTGATTCCGGACATTGTTTGATATGGAGAAAATGAGGTACCTGCTATCATCCCGGTAACATCAGTGAAAGAGACAGTTATGGCAGAGGTAGCTGTGTGTTTGGGGTGGCATTTCCTTAGGTGGACACACAGAACTCTACGTGTTGATGAGTGGGAACCTCAAAGCTCAAAAGTAAAGAGATGACATCCTTATGTACATCCTAACACTGGTGCAATAGGTGGAACATTCATCTTACAAGACGATAATGCTTATCTACACAGAATTAGACTAGTGGAACAATACCTTCAAGAGGACACCATTATGTGCATGGAGTGGCACAGCTTGATCTTCCAACCTAAATCTGATTGAGCATGTGTGGGATGCTCTAGGGAGACATGTTGCTGCCCTCAACCCACAACCTGAAACAATGGTGAAGTTTATTACTGCTTTAAAGGAACAATGGTCTTTACTCCCTACTGAGTTGATTCACAAATCATAAACAGCATGGAACATCGCTGTCATGCCTGCATTATTGTAAGGGGTGACCACACTCCTTATTAGAGAACTTTGCCCATTGCATTCTGACACCAGACAAGTTCCTGTGTTATTTTTTGATGAAAAATGTTTCTAGTGTAAAATATTTTATGCCATTCTGAAACTAGTATTGTAATTCATGTTTTCATCAAATTTCATTAAAATCATTCATATAGTTTCTTGTTTATCATAATTTGTCTGAGTTTTCCTTAATTTATGGAAACCAGTGTATTTGAAAGTTTTCCTAAAAACTTTTAACATTCAAATAGTTTGAAGGATAAGCTCAAAATTTTTATTGCTCAATGACAGAGAATTTTAATTAATTTGTGAGCAAGAAGATATTTTTAATTGCATATTTAAACAAATGCAAAAATTGGCATATCTTATGCAAAAACTGACAATAAATAACAAAAATCAGTTTTTTTTACATAATAAACAATGCTGAGTTCAAATCTGCACACAAAATTTGCATTAAACACAGTCGCATGGACGAAACAGGTTAGTATAAAAAGCACTTCATTTATATGTGCACATCAGTTCATGTTACAGTCCAGATGTATGCCATCCAAGATAGCCAACAGTTAGGTAAAGCCAGAAGAAATGTTTCGAGTGAAGAAATGAGGTGGCGAGCAACCAGGAGGCTTGAGGCCAGATAATATCAGTCTAATGTAGCCAGATGGCTAGATGTGAATCAAAGCATTGTATGCTGTCTTTGGACTCTGTTTTAAACAAGCCAAACCATTACTAGAAGATGTGTTCCTGGACAGCTGAGGGCCACATCGACTATAAACAACCATTACCTGGTCCTAAATGCAAGGTGCCATAGACCCATGTAGCACATAGTTCAACTTCAACCTCACTGCATCCATGGGATGGGCTGGCTCCTGGCAAACTGGGTCCAAAAGGTTTCATGCAGCTCATCTTGATACAAGATGACCAGTGTGTGTGTCCACATCCAGCCAGAGCCTGATTGAATTGGTCTCCACACCACAACTGGACCCAATGTCAATGGGGCAATGTTCTGTTCACTGATGAATCCCAATTTAGTCTGCAAACTGATTCCTGATGACTATTGGACTGGAAACAATCTGGAACCAGATATCATCCTATTAACATCTGGGAAAGAGACAGTTTTGGAACTGGGGATGTGTTGATATGGGCAGCAGTACTTTCAATGGCTGCACAGACTTCCCAGGAAGGACTGTAACAGCTGTAACGGTATTGCAATGAGATCCTCGAAACTCATGCTTGTCCATCTTTAGCAGCCATAGGTGGTTTCATGTTAATGGATGATAATGCTTCTCTTCACAGAGCTCGTTTGGTGGACCAATACTTGAGAGTGAAACAATAAGCCATATGGACTGGATTTCCCAATCATCTGACCTAAATCCAATAGAACATGTTTGGGATGTTCTAGAAAGATGCATCACTGGTCACAATCCACCTCCCAGGGCTTTTACTTTTAATTGTAAAACAGCCAAATATCATGTATGATTAAATTTATAGAAGTAGAGATGTGATTGCAATTATTTAAACGAAGCGCATGATTAAATATTGCACAAGCCTACATATGGAGTCCAAGAAATTTGTTAATATGCAAGTCTCCCTGAATAGAAATATTCTTAATTTGAAGTTTTTAACTAATTGTAAAAAATTGGGGTTAACACCTAAATTTTAAATGCTACCTAAAAAAAAGATTTGATAATTACTTAAAACAAACATTACAGAGAGTAGAAAGTAAAATATTAAATAATGTAATCAGAAAAGTCAGAGCTATTATTAGAATAAAACCAAAAACCTGTATAATGAATGTATAGTGAATATTAAAACTCACTAGAGTTATAAATGCAGATAATTTAAATACAATAACAGGAAGAGTTGCATATAAAATAGATAGGGGGAATCAAAGAATTAATAGAACACACAATAATAAATTAGAAAATTTAAAGAAACAACAACAGGTTTATATAAGTAACAAAAATGGGAAGGCTGAAGGAACAGTACCAGCAAAAAACTTTTTAAACCTTTCGAGCTGCACATTAGATAATGAGCAGGATAGAATCTTACAAGGAGCTAAATTTGCTTATAATAGTTCTACCTCTAATCTGATAGAATAATTTCTCAAATAGAGCAAGTTATAAATAATATCCCCTATATACATAAAGATTAAAAAAGATTTAAATTATATCGAAGCATAAAGCAAAAACACAACACACAAATGATAAAACTAAAATTAGAGATCTTAAAATGCTGCATGATTTAAAAAGTAATCCAAATCCTAAAATAGTATTAGCAGATAAAACTGAACAAATAGTGATAATGAACAAAACTGATTATGAATTAATAATAGTAGACTTAAATGTACAACCATTAGAAGGCAATCCTATACTAAGAGAAGTGATGAATTAGGAGAGTTAAGGCAGGACCCTTTCTTACCTAATTGTATAAATAAAGTATGTTTACCCCCCCCCCACCTCCGGGGTGTGGATGGCTCAGTCAGTAGCGTGCCAGGTTCATAATCAGCAGTTCCAAGGTTCGAATCCGAGCTGGGTCAGTGTTGAGATTTATCTCCGCAAAATGCCCCGCCCTGCCCACAGTCAGTAGGGGACACCGATGGGCTTTGAAAGGCTGCATTCCGTTGGATGGAATGTTAAGCAATGGCCCCGTCTGTGGGAGAGCCATACCCTGTGCACGTTAAAGAACTAGCTGGATGGCCTTGACGGGAGGCTACCATCTGTCTCCTAACAGGTGTTCCAGTGGGTTCCATCCTCCAACCTTCTCTGAGCCTTTGGGGTCAATGTGACCTGGCCATTTAGCCCATGGTGTGCAAAAAAGTGCCGCTCAGAGGTAAAACAACCGTATATATCCAGACATACCACATTTATTTGTAAAAATAAAATTGCATAAAGATAATTAACCATTCCACCCCTCAGTAAGTGTAAATCCCCTACATATAACCTAGAGAGGGGCCCACTTTGATTTTTTCACACCCTTTTTTCCCCCTCCTAAATATAACGTTACGACAGATGAAAGTGCTGCAGTGAGTTTATGATAAACGTGACATGAATGCTCGTGTATGCTACTGTGGGAGATTTATGTAACAAATGAATTGGAACATAGAACCATCTAAAAAATAGAAAGATAGAATTGCAATATATTGGAGTTGTGGATATATGAAAGAGGATGCAGTTAGTCTCAGTATATTTGAAATAAGAGTTTGAAAAGAAGAATTATTTTATATGGTGTGTGCACAGGAGGTTGATTAGTTTTATTAGTGTAAAATCTAATGAGTTACCACAGAAAATTAATGGTTTGTGCCTGAAGTGAGGAATAAAAAGAAAGACATTGATTATAAAAAAATTAAGAGGTAAACGTTGATCAATTGAGTAGACAGAGCTAGTTTTTAACTATTCCGTAGGAAAAGATTATTACTTTATGTACGATAGTATTTAGTTTGTTTATAAGTAATTTCATCCATGCTTTTGTAATAAATTGCAATGTTTTATCATTTGTATTATAAAAATATACTTATTTATACCCACACTCAGTGCTCATCCATTTTAAAATTGCAACAAATGGTGCCAGGAGTGAAGATAATTTATTGAATGCCTTTTACTAGAAGTACGGATGAGTTAGTAAAGCTGATGACCGATATAAGAGGTGAATTGGTGAACTTACTAGTCAAAATAATGACATTAAAGGTGATATAGCTGCACAAAGCAACAAAATTGGTGACCTTGCTAAACAAAGTTGAAAGCCAAAATGGCTGCACAAAATAACTTGAAAGCTGAAATAGCCAGTCAAAATAATGACATACAGAGTAAAATTGGTGACTTGAAAACTGATATGGCTACATAAAATAATGAGTTGAGAGCTGAAATGGAGCTCATAGACGTGAAATAACTGACCAGTATAAAGACATTGACACCAAACTTAACACAGTGTAAAGATTGAAATTGATAGTGTAAAAGATGATCTTGATAGTGTTAAGTTAGATTATTGGATTGGATTGTTTTACCTCTGAGCGGCACTTTTTTGCACACCATGGGCTAAATGGCCAGGCCACAAGGACCCCAAAGGCTCAGAGAAGGTTGGGGGAGGGGACCCACTGGAACTGCTGTTGGGAGACAGATGGTAGCCTCCCATCAAGGCCATCCAGCGTGTTCTTTAACGTGCACAGGGTATGGCTCTCCAGCCCACGGGGCCACGGCTTAACGTCCCATCCGACAGACGGCAGCCTTTCCAAGCCCGTCAGTGTCCCCTACTGACCGTGGGCAGGGTGGAGAATTTTGCGGAGATAAATCTCAACGCTGACCTAGCTGGGACTCGAACCCGGGAACTACAGATTACGAGCCTAGCGCGCTACCGACTGAGCCACCCCCGCCCCATTTAAGTTAGATTATAAAATTGAAATTGTAAAAACTGATTGTGAATACCAGTTTCAGATTCTAAGAAATGAAATGTTACCTTCTTCTTGTGATAATAGTAATTTTAGTGACAATAATATTTTTACACATATCGCTAGAAATACAACTAAACCATCCACATATGATGGTCAATAGTCTTGGACAATCTTCAAAACACAGTTTGAAGTCATTGCTAGAGTTAATGAGTGGAATGAATTCCAGAAGCCGTTTTCTTGCAGCTTCCTTAAGAAATTTTGCTGCAGAAGTTTTACAGTCTATTCCAGAAGAAAAACGACTTGATTTCAAAGTCTCATTTCTGTATTAGAACTCAGGTTTGGCGATACTTATTTAAAATACTATATGACTCAACTCAAAAATTGTATGCAGAAGAGTGGTGAACTTTGCAAGAACTTGCTAGTGATAATGAGCATTTAGCTAGATTGGTTTATAGTAACTGTCCACCAGAAATTCAAGATAACTTAGCTCAATTACAATTTATTGATGCTATTGACTGACCCCGAGACAACTCTCTCTGAGGATGTTGGAAGGTGAACCCTTAAAGTCAGCTGTGGTACATGTTATGAAATACGAGTGCTCCAGGCTTTCCTCCCAAGCAAACAAACACACAGTGAGATTTGTGAATGCAAAAGAAACTGTAGAAAAGGATAATGAAGTGAAAGAACTAACCAAAGTTGCATTATCCATTTTGAAAGAGATTAAAGGTTCCTCTAAAAAGACTTCTACAAACATAAAGTTTTGGAATTGTGGCAAGACTGAACACATTCGAGTCAACTTCAAAAAGTAGTGGGTACAAAGTTCAAGCACGTCTAACAGACAACAGACAGCAGTGAAGGGCAAAGGCTGGCTGTTGATTAGTTGGCCCCAGGGGAAGTCGCCCACGTTTCAACATTACATGGTGAGAATAATGGATTGGTCTGATGGGCTGCATAGGAATATGATTGATTATATATTAATTAACAGCAAATGGGCTAGTTCTGTTAGAAATACCATGGCAATAAGGGGAGCTGAAATTGGATCTGAACATTACCTTGTTAAAAGTGTCTTACAACTTAAACTTAAAAGGTGTTGTGCTAGGGTTAAAAAATTTGCTTTTAATACTGAAGCTCTGAAAGACCCAGTTATAGCCAAAGCTTACCATGATACGTTACTTAGTCATTATGACAGTCATGGTATGCTTACTACTGAAGTTGAGGAAGAACAGGCTTTTTTGGACACTAACAGTACTCTTTTAGGAAAAAAGGAGCAGAAGAGGCAGAATTATCTGAGTGATAAGGCACTTGAGCTTATTTCGGAAAGAAAGAACTGCAGGAATGTCCTTAATCAATACCCTACTAGTACTAATAGAAAGCATTACAGAGAACTTAATCAACGCGTAAAAGATCAGTTAGCTGCTGATAAGAATCTTCGGCTTGATGGTTTGGCTGACAAAGCCGAGGAAGCAGTTAGACAGCACAACAGCAGAGAGCTGTACCAGATAGTTAATGTTTTGTGTGGTAGAAAACGGACAGGTATACAGGGATTGAAGGATAAACAAGGTAAGGTTATAGAAGATGAGGATTCTGTCATGGCTAGGTGGGCTGAGCATTTCAGTGATATTCTGAACAATGCGGTTAGTTCTATTCCCATTGTTTGCAATGATGATAGATGCATTGGTGGCTTTAATGTTGGCCCTATAACACAATCTGAAATTATTTTGGCTGTTTCTAAACTTAAACTTCATAAATCCCCAGGGGTAGATGAAATTACTACCGAAATGCTTAGAGCTGGAAATGTTTCGGTTACCACTTTGATGACTGAAATTCTGAATATCTTTTATGATAAAGGCATTGTTCCTAAGGATTTTACCAGAGCTATTGTTATCCCTATTTTCAAAAAAGGTGATCGCAGTTCTTGTGATAATTATAGGGGTATTAGCCTACTCTCTGTTCCAGGTAAAGTTCTTTCCATGATTGTGCTTAATAGAATTAAGAATCTGGTTGACAGTCTATTGCGTGATGAGCAATGTGGATTCAGAAGTGGTAGGGGATGTGTGGATCAGATATTTTCACTTAGGCAGATTCTTGAGAAATGTTTAGAGTTTCAGAAACCTTTGGTTGCTAGCTTTGTTGATTTCAAAAAGGCTTTCGACTCTGTTGATCGTCATAATTTGTGGTTGATTGTGATATCATATGGTATACCAGACAAGTTAGTTACCATAATGAAAGCTCTCTATAATAACACTGAGTCGTGTGTGAGAGTTGGTAAGGCTTGTAGCAATTGGTTTAGCATTACTTCTGGTGTTCGGCAAGGGTGCATTTTGTCTCCTTTTCTCTTTAATTTGGTTATTGATTATGTTATGCGAAATTCACTTCAAGGGAAAGATTTTGGCCTTAAATGGGCTGGAGATACAAAAATTTCTAATTTAGATTATGCTGATGATTTAGCCCTTTTGGCAAATGATGTTGATGAGATGAACTCTTTCATTGGAGCTGTTGATGAGACTGGTAGTAGAGTAGGTTTGGTTATAAACAGAGAGAAAACTAAAGTGATGAAAATTGGTCAGGCAGGCTGTGATTCAGTTAATCTGAATGGTTGCAGTCTTGAGCAGGTGTCACAGTTTAATTATCTTCGGAGCTATGTAACAGATACTGGTGATGTGCGGCATGAGATTAACAGACGAATAGGGATTGCTGCCGGGACTTTTAAGAATCTATGGAGAGTGTGGAGAAATAGGCGTATACACCTAAAGACTAAAATTAGGCTGTATAATATTTTAGTTCTTTCTAGGGTTAGTTATGGTAGTGAAACTTGGACACTTTGTAAACAAGATAACAGGAAATTAGATGCTTTTGATTCCAGATGCTTACGCAGTATCTTGGGCATTAGGTGGTTCAACTTTGTAACTAATGATGAGGTTACGCAAAGGAGTTTGCAACCTCCTTTAAGCAGCATATTGTGCAGAGAGAGACTCCGTTGGTTTGGCCATGTTGCCCGTATGAATAATTATAGATTGGCGAATAGGGTTATGAACAGTGTGCCTAAAGGCTTCAGAAAGAAGGGGAGACCTAGGATGCGGTGGGCAGACAATGTCAAACAGGACCTTGTTAGAATTGGTGTGCAGTGGCCAGATGCAGTAGATGTAGCTCAGGATAGACTTGCTTGGAGAACTAAATTGCACGGTCTGGTTGGACCGCCGTAGCCCATGGCTGCTTGAGGATGATGATGATGATGAGCTGATGGAAACATGAAAAGGAGTGCCTTGCCGTATGATAGTAGACACTGGTGCAAATGTAATTTTACTCAGAACAGACATAATAAAGAACCTCACCCAAAACTGGAATGCTACAAAATCCAATATAATCCTACAAACAGCCACTGGAAATTGTGCAAAAGTCCATGGAAAGATAGAACTCAACATCAGAGTTGGTAGATGTCTGGTACACCATCCTGTTTACATTGCTGACATCTACAATGAATGCATATTAGGCCTTGATTTCCTAAAGAAATACGGATTCAAGATTATACCCAGTGACAGCCTACTCATCTACAAGACAGAAGAGATCCCTCTGCTTAGCCGAACGTCTGATTCTTTATCAAGTATGACCCCAATATTAGCCCTTTCAGGGCCTAGCCCGTATGTACATGTAAGGAGAATCTAAGTTGCGAGTGTCGATGCCGTATGCACACGGTCAAAAAAACAAAAATATATCGATTTTTTTAAAAATAAAAATTGCCGTTGTAATTTTTATATATATATATCTTATAAAAATATATAATTCAGGCTTCAAAAATAATATAGTTTTTTATTTTGTTGCATATTTTGTGCATATTTTACTAAACTACAATATAAATAATTTTATAAAGCCATCTGATTGCCAATTTTTAGAATCACTAATCGTGTTGTTTTCTGCTGAGGTCCTGCCATCCTCTCAGATCTTCTACTGTGGCATATAAACTGACAGGCTCCTGTCAGACCTCTGTGGCAAGCAGCTGCTTGAGGGAATATTTATTTTATTTTTTTAAACGGTATTGCCGATTTGCTTGTTAACGTTCCTATTTGCTGAAGCAACCTTCTGATTTAAGCTCACAAGTTTGATTTGAGCTATTATCAACAAAATTTTCCCTAAATTTTCGAAAATCTCCTAAAAATTAACAAAAAAACTGCTATTTTTAAAAATCGTAGATTTTGGAAGCAATTACAAAATACGTACCGCCATTTTTTTTTTTCAGTTTCACACTCTTTTCTGTCAAAAACCTAGTCAGTATTCCCAAGTTATTTTTATCATTTTTCCCTAATTCTATGCATCTTTCCCGCCTTCAAATCGAAACTAAAAGTAAAAACATCCTTCTTAGAAATTCTGGTTGCACCTGCATTTAATTAGTTATGATGCTTCACTGAGGCAAACAAGCCACAGATGGCTGATGCAATCTCCGTTGTTTGTGCTATGTGTTTTTTGCAGTTTTCGTCCAGCATTTGGATACTCTTTGTCAAGTTAGTATTTTTTTTTATATTTAAACCTTAGTTAGTTTTCATTTCAGTAGCTTTATTTTCGGAATTTAGGGATCTTTTGGCCGATCGATAAGTATTGATTTTTTCATAGTTAGGTTATATCGTATGGCCGGCCTACAACTTGTGGTAACATCGCATTAGGCTATACGTCAATTTTTATTTTATTATTTATTACTTTTCCAGTAAAACTTTCAACCAGTATCTTTCTGAAAATAAAAGTTTTTGGTTAGGAAAGCAAATTAATTTCTGTAGTTTTATTTCCGCTAGTTGGCGATTTTTAGATCGGTTGATTTATCAATTATTGATATATCTTTCCGGGTTGGCTAGATCGGAAGCCGGCTTAAAAGTTGTTGCGGATATATTATTTATTAATCCCATTTAGGTTATATGTAATTTTTATTTTATTTTTTGTTTTCTTAATAAAAAAACTTTGAGCTTGTACCGTTTTCTGAAATTGAATGTCTTGGATACGGAAGCAAATAGACTTCCTTGCTACGGAAATCGGCCATCATTTGGGAGGGCAATTTCGGGAAGGGCTAGTTGTTGGTGCACAAACCTTTCTGCACTTAGCCAAGTTCGCCAAACTTCAACACCCAAAGCAAAAAATCATAATGTTTAATAAAAAAAGCAGCTAAGGAAATATTTTTTCTATTTCATAACCAGTTCAGAAAATTCCGTGAATATGAGAAGGCCAAGTCACGTTGCATAACACTGGCCGTGTTTAAAATATACGATACTGAAAAGAATCATTAAAAGAAATAAAAATCATATTTCAGGTGAATATTATTCGGGAGGAAATTTTCTTTCGATAAATATATAATTTAACTATTTTTATTCAGCGGGTTTTCCAAAATGAAGCCTTAATTGTATAGTGCGATCTTTTTTTTCCCCATATCACATTGAAAAAGGCTTATTAAAATCAATATGCTTGCTAATTTGTTGATATTATTTATTTTCATAAACTTCGTAATCAAATTCTGTTTAATTTCGTATATAACATGACCTATTTCCGTTGATTGGTTATTTTTTTTTTAATTTTAAAGTTGACTTGTTTATTTGACTCAGCACAATTGGCTCAAAACCTGAAATCTTTTCAAAGTATAGTACGGACAAAAAAATTACAAAACAAGAAAAATATTTACTTAAAACCAAAAAAATTTTTTGTTATTCAGAAATATAGTCATTCTATTCATGTGCATTGTAATCATTTTTGTCTATTAGTTTTTTTAAATAAATTTTTATTAGTGTTGCCAGATGCATTTTTTTACTACATACTCTAAAAAAGTCCTATTAAAATAAAACATATGGTCTTTTTTGTTAAATACTTGATTTTCAGAAAAACCAGAATTAAATGCTGATTAATTTGGTACACAACCTGCCTTAATTCCTTTCATTAGTTATTTGGCAAAAAAGTTCTAAAGTTAAAGTTTTTTTTTTTGGCTGAGCATAGGCAGAAAATAGCTTGGCCCCTGGATAGAAACCTGTTTTTCAGCCTGGGCCCTGGAAGAGTTAGTGATGAAAGACAGAGATCCCAGCACAAAGTGAAATTATAGTCTGTGAACATCGGGCGGAGACTTCTGGGGCCTTCCGACTGGCAATCACTGATGCCCCTGGTAAAGGAGCTTTGGCTCATGGTATCCCGGTTACAAGGCCTTTAGTCGGTCTAGATAAAGAACAGATTCCTATCAGAGTGACGAACTGTAACAAATCCAATAGAATATTGAAAAAGAGTGAAGAATTAGCAATATGTGAACCTATTACTTGGGTAACAAGTATAAACACAATAGAAGTTACTGACTGAAACCAACACCATACAGACATTCCATCTCATCTTACTGACTTATGGAGAGAAACAAGTAGAATATTAAGAAAGACCAAGATGCTAAGGCTGAGAACCTACTGAAAGAGTTTTTAGACATTTTTTCTGCTACATCATATGATTATGGCCATACTAAACCTGAGAGAACATAAGATCAACACTGGTGATTCTCCTCCAGTCCATCTACCAGCAAGAAGGCTTTAATTGGCAAAACGGGAGGAGACAGAAAAACTTGTAAGGGACATGGCAGCTCAAGACATTATAGAACCATCATCGAGTCCCTGGACATCACCAGTGGTTCTTGTCAAGAAAAAGGATTTATCTACCCGATTTTGTGTGGATCACCAAATAATAACAAAGAAAAACTACTTTCCTTTACCCAGAATTGATGATAAACTGGACACTCTATATGGATTAGAATGGTTCTTGACGTTAGACTTGAAGAATGGCTATTGGCAAGTTGGTATACATCCTGAAGACCGTGAGAAAACAGCTTTCACTACAGGAAATGGACTTTGGCAGTTTAAAGTGATGCCATTTGGACTTTGCAAGGTTTGAACGACTAATGGAGTTGGTGCTCAAAGGTTTGTCTTGGGAGGTCTGCCTGGTTTACTTGGACGACATCATCGTTCTTGGAAAGACTTTTGAAAAACATTTGAGAAATCTTCGTCAAGTGCTTGAAAAACGTCGAGCAGTTAAGCTAAAATTCGGACCGACAAAGTGTGAACTGTTCCAGCAAGAAGTTCATTACTTTGGTCATGTCATCACTACATTAGGGATTAAGACATACTAGTAAGATAGAAGCTGTAAGTTGGTTGGTTGGTTGTTTGGGGTTTAATGGCGCATCGGCAACAAGGCCATAATGCGCCAAACAAAAGACAATATAAAAGATAAAAGACATAGAAACCCGCAACCAAAATTAAAAATATATTTTCAACATTATAAATGGGTAAAATAACAAAAAACAGGTGCATATAAACAGAGTAAAACAACTGTAGAAATACTATATAAAATAATCCCAGGTGTAAGAGACCTGGGGTAAATAATGCGATTAAAATATCCAGTATAAATAGTATATCAAATTCGATTAAAATATCCAGTAAATCGTAAAAATTGAAAGAGAGAGGTAAAAGTACAATAGTCGGATAAAAGATGTCCGAGTGTAAGGGAGTAAGGGACTCGGACGTAAAATCATGAGAGTTAAAAAACATACGTCTTTCAAAGTTAAAACAACGACATTCAATTAAAATATGTTTGATCGTTAAAAAGGTGTCACAAAACTCACACTTGGGTTCGTCGTCCACCCGTAAAAGAAACGAATGAGTAATAAACGAATGACCCAAGCGGAGCCGAGCAAGTACAACTTCCTCCTTGCGATTCCTGCGGTAACAAGACTGCCATGGTTTGACGATAGGTTTGATCTCAAAGAGCTTGTTTGTAAGCTGTTCTGACCAAAATCTCTGCCACTGTGCCCGGAGCTCGGTGGTAAAACGCTGCCGGAAATCCAGATAGGGAACCGGCAACGGAGAGTGGGACAGGGGCGTGGCTGACTTGGCAGCAGCATCTGCCAAGTCGTTGCCCCTAATCCCGACGTGACCGGGCACCCAACAGAAATGGATGGTGGTGGTGGCTACCAGACGATGTAGTTGCTGGCGGATCTTAGTAAGAACAGGCTGAGGCCGATGCCTCACCGAGATCAAAGCCTGTAGCGAGCTAAGCGAGTCGGTGTAAAGCACACACCGACGATAATGCTTAGTCGCTACGTGGTCCAAGGCGAGACTGATAGCGTGCAACTCTGCAGTGAAGATGGAACACTGCAGTGGGATCTGGTCTGCAATGATTACATCACAGCAGACCATGGCTGATCCCACTGAAGTGCCAGACTTCGAGCCATCTGTAAAGACAGGCAAGAAGTCTGGGTGCTCAGCACGATGGCTGGCAAAGAGTTGCCGGTACACACAGTCGGGTGTAAAGGCCTTCCCCGTCCTGCACAGGGAAAAATCGCAGGAAGGGGAAACAGCGAGCCATGGAGGAAGTGGCTCAGCTGTCGACTGTGCAACGCTATCGAGACTGGTGTTGATGTCTCTAAGGTAGCCTCGAACTCGCAAACCAAAAGGACGAATGGCAGTCGGCCGATTATTGTAAAGCATTTCCCACTTCGGACTGAAAATGCAGTCCCAAGTGGGATGGCCAGGCAGGGATCGCAATTTAGAAGCATATTGTAGGGACAACTGCTGACGGCGAAGAAATAAAGAAGGTTCGTCGGTCTCAACGTAAAGACTCTGGACCGGTGAAGTGCGGAAGGCTCCTGTGCAAACACGGAGGGCCTGATGATGGAGGGGGTCCAGCACCTTCACCACTGAATCCCGGGCCGAGTCGTACACCTGGGATCCGTAGTCCAGTTTCGATCGGACAAGTGCACGGTACAGGCGGAGCAAAAAACATCGGTCTGCCCCCCAAGAAAGGGAGGAGAGGAGCTTAACGATGTTCAATGAACGCGTGCACTTGGACCTGAGATGACGTATGTGTGGTAAAAAGGTCAATTTCCGATCGAATATGAGACCGAGAAACTTGGTCTCCGCCACAACTGGAATGATGTTACCCCCGAGCCGCAGCTCGGGATCCAGATGAAGATTACGCTTGTGGCAAAAGTGCACACAAGCGGTCTTCTGTGGGGAGAACCGAAACCCGTTTGCCGTCGCCCAAACCGAAAGATTGTTCAGGGCAATTTGCAGTTGTCTTTCAATGACCCTCATGCTGGACGATGAGCAAAAGATGCTAAAGTCATCAACATAGAGGGCATTGCCTACTGATGGAGGAAGTTGTCTAGTTATAGAATTAATCTTGACAGCGAAAAGCGTAACACTCAGAACGCAGCCTTGTGGCACCCTCTGTTCTTGGGGGTACGGCCGCGACAGAGTGTTACCGACACGGACACGAAAAGAGCGTGTCGATAAGAAGTTGGAGATGAAGATCGGCATGTGACCTCTCAAGCCGAAGCTGTGGAGGTCACGAAGAATGCCGAATCTCCAAGCCGTGTCAAGCCGTGTTGTACGCTTTTTCGATGTCGAAGAAAATTGACACCAGGTGCTCTCTTCTTAAAAATGAATTTCTGATAGCCGATTCGAGGCGTATCAGATGGTCAAGAGTTGACCGTTGCCTGCGAAAGCCACACTGGGTGTTGGAAAGAAGATTGTGATGTTCTACATACCAGATGAGTCTGGCATTTACCATTCTTTCCAACACCTTGCACACGCAGCTCGTCAATGCGATGGGACGATAATTGGAAGGAATCTTGGGATCTTTGCCTGGCTTGGGGAAGGCCAAGACGATGGCCTCCCGCCAGGAGTCCGGAAACTGCTCCTCGAGAAAAATGCGATTGAAGAGATGGAGCAGCCGATCCTTACTCGATGGTGAAAGATGTTGGAGCATGGCATAATTGACATTGTCCGGCCCTACAGCAGAGGCACGAGAAGAGTGCAGAGCAAGGCGAAGCTCCTCCGCTGTGAATGGCCTGTTGTAAGGCTCCAGGCCATTCGAGTGGAAAGACAGCGGAGAGCGCTCCGCCCTGCCCTTCTGGGCCAGAAACTCTGGGGAGTAAGAGGAAGACAAAGAGATGGAAGAGAATGACTCCCCCAGAGTGTCGGCAATTGCTTTGGGATCAGCAATTGCCTGTCCATTGTGCTCCAGGATCGATAACGAGTGGGACGTGTAGTTCCCACTCATCTTCCGGACTTTATCCCACACGACCTTAGAAGTAGTCGTGCGGGTGATAGAAGATGTATACTTGATCCAACATTCCTTCTGGCTCTGGTGTCGGACGAAACGAGCTTTCGCTCTGGCGCATTTGAAATTTTCGAGGTTGGGGGTTGTCGGATATCTCCGAAACACCCCCCAAGCCTTGTTCTGAGCCTTACGAGCTGCGGTGCAATCTGGATTCCACCACGGTTTCGAAAAGCGAGGAAACCATGTAGAAGTTTGAGGAATTGTTGATGCAGCTGCATCTACGATACAGTCCGTTATCTCCGCTACTGCCACAATGATTGGCTCCTGGCTGACAGAGTGGTCATCGAGCTCAGAGAGCAGCTCGAAAGCACCCCAGTCAGCCCGATCGAGCCTCCACCGCGAGACGCGTGAAGGGCTGCAAGGCCCCCCACGCGAGATGGTGCACACCACGGGGAGGTGATCGCTTCCATAAGGGTTGTCCTCGACCTCCCATGTAAAGAGTGGAAGGATCGAGGAGGAGCAGATGGTGAGGTCAATGGCAGTGAAAGAGCGGGTTGGGGAGTGAAAGTAAGTACTGACACCGGTGTTCAACAGGGAGAGAGAAGGATCCAGGAGCCACTGCTCCAGGACCCCGCCCCTCCCATTGGTGTCAGCACTGCCCCAAAGTGGACTGTGTCCGTTGAGGTCCCCCATAATGAGGAAGGGGGACGGCAGCTGCGAGACGAGATCATCAAGGTCTTCCTGGAAGACGATGCTCCCAGGTGGAAGATATACAGAGCAGACAGTCAGCGAGAACCCCACGAAGAGACGGATGGCTACCGCCTCCAAGTTGGTGGTGAGGGGCACGACCTGGAATGGAGAATGGTTGCTCACGAGGATGGCAACACCCCCACGCGCTGGACCATCTCCATCCCGATCCCGGCGAACCAGTGAAAAGTGCCGGATCGTGGGATCTGTGACTGGCTGCAAGTATGTCTCCTGCAGGCACACACAGATGGGCTGGTGTGCCTGAAGGAGGGCCTAGATGTCGTCAAGATTCCTCTGGAATCCACAATTCCATTGTAGGAGTGTGGCCATCTCAGGACTTAGAAGAGTGGGCGGACGACGAATTCCTATTCAACTTAACCGCCGCAGAGGACGGTTTAGTGAATAGGGGGCAGTCGGTATCCATGTCCTCGGAATCGTCCGAGGGGCATGGATCGGTGACCGCCCTTTGAGGTGCAGTGATTTTCTTTTTGGGCCCCGATGGGGGCCCCTTAGGTTTTGAAGGTCTTGCTGTCTGAGGACGGGGAGGAGGAGGCCTTCCGGTGGAGGTGGAAGGCTGAGCTGCAGGAATGGAAACCGGGGTTGATGTCGAAGTCGACACCACCCTCGGTCTCGCCTGCGTGAGGAGGTACTTCGCAGCTGGCGAGAAAGACTCAGTAGGTGGTACACTGATGTCAGTCTGCACCGCAACCAAAGTCATTGGAACGATGGGCTTTCCAATGACTGCACTGGCATAGGAAACCTTGCCAGATGGGGCGGGCGGTGCAGCAAGCTTTCTCGCTTCAGCATACGAGATGTTGTTCATGACTTTGAGGCGTTGTACCTCCTTTTCCTCCTTCCACTTTGGACAGTCGCGGGAGTATGCTGGATGTTCGCCACTGCAGTTCACACAGCATGCCTTTTCTGCTGTGCAGTCAGGATCGAGATGATCCTTACTGCCACAGCAAGCACAGGTGGGCTTGCCCTTGCATGCTGTGCGGGCATGACCGTATATCTGACACTGAAAACAGCGCAGAGGGTTCAGTATATATGGCCGTACCTCACAATGTAAGTAACCTGCCTTGATGGAAAAAGGCAGGCGTGGCGAGTTAAAGGTGACAATCAGCACTCTGGTGGGTATCAATTTCCCATCACGGCGTGTCGAAACCCGATGGACCGCTATTACTCCTTGAGGTGTGAGTTCTGAAAGGATTTTCTCCTCAGTGACTTTGAGGAGGCCCCACTCAGTTATCACACCCCATGAGGAATTCAGAGTTTTATGGGGAGTGACTTCGACAGCCACCCCACCAATTTCTTTGACTTTCAGGAGTAGTTCAGAGTGTTTAGAACAAGCAGTCTCAACCTGCAAATCGCCAGATCGTAAACGCTTGACGGATTTCGGCTCTCCCGCAAGACCTTTCAAACCTTTATTTACAAAAAATGGGGACATGTCCCCAAGTACCTGATCACCCGTGGAGTAGATGATCAGGAACTTTGGGAACGAAGACAGAGACACAGAAGACGACGGCAGAGATAACGTAGATAACGAGGAAGATGGGGGCTCACGTCGAGCCCTCTTGTTGGCGGCGATCACATTATTTTCTTCATTCTCTCGCATGTTTGTTTTTGTGTGGTTCAGTGCCCGCTGTCCCCACCCTCCACGGAGCCCAACAAGGGGACGCCCAGTCGGGCACCAGGGCTACGCAGGCACTATACCCACATAGACAGTGAGCCAAGCCCTCACAAATAAATAGAAGGAAAATAAAAAGAGAAATGTGCAGAACAAAAACTTCTACACAAATGAAACAAAGCACAAAAATAAAAATATTGTGACTGCCAAACTGGCTGCACAAAGAAAGGATAACGAAAAAAGGAAAATAATGTGAGGAAACTTGTAAACCTATACCCGGACCGTGGGCAAGGTTACTCACCGCTCTGCACGGTTGACCCTAGCAGGACCTGCCCACCAGCCGATTGCTCCTGGGGGGGCCACCCCAGGAGCTCCCGTTTACCGGAAGCAGAGGCCAAAGCAGTGTATAGCAGAGGCCCCGGAATCCACTGCCCAGCCCCGCGACAGACAGGCTCCCCAGTGGCAAGACGGCCAATGGGGACCACGCCAGTCATGAGCTGAGGAGAGAAGATGGGGACCCCCGAGCAACTACCAGGATCCTCCTTTCCCGGGACACGGGTCTCCGTGCACGGCAAACACGCAGGCGAATGTTTAGGACCCTGCGAAGGTAACCGAGCCAGCGGAACCTTCACAGGGTGGTCACCCTCACCGCGTACAGGCACTCACACCGAGGGGGAGAAGCTGTAAGAGACTGGCCTCCACCACAAGATGTTCATCAACTTCGTAGTTTTATTGGACTTTGCACCTACTACAGAAGATTTGTCAAGGGTTTCTCCAACATCACAAGGACATTACATCGTCTGACAGAGGAGGGCAAGCGGATTCCAACCTTCCAACAGTTGAAGCAGGCTCTTTCCACAGCACCAGTGTTAGCATATCCACAAACTGGAAAACAGTTCATAATAGATACTGATGAAGTAACACAGGAGTTGGTGCTGTACTTTCACAACAACAAGACAGACAAGAAAAAGTTATTACATAATTTAGTAAAACTCTATCCAAACCAGAACGAAATGACTGTGTAACACGAACGGAACTGTTAGCGATAGTAAAAGCTATAGAACATTTGCATCATTATCTCTATGGCCAAAAATTCCTTATTGCACTGATCATGCTGCACTTAGATGATTACTAAAGTTTAAAAACCCTGAAGGACAAATCGCTAGGTGGTTACAGAAGTTACAAGAATACAATTTCTCCATTGAGCATCGAAGTGGCAAAATGCATAAGAATGCAGATGCCCTTTCCAGACGCCCATGTATTGACAATTGTAAGCATTGCTATAATGCAGAGTCAAAATATGGTACTAAAGAGATAATGGCCATAAAACAACATGGACACAAACAAACAGTGATATTCCTAACATCTGGAGTCCAATAGAAATGACTGAAAAATCTGATGTAAGACATAATTGAAAGCAAATCTTGAGGTATAGTCCAACTTCCAAATGTTACTGGGCACAGTGGGACTCCTTAGAAATAAGACAGTGCATTATACAGAAGATGGGAGAATCCCACTGGATGACTGATCCGTTGGCAGATAATCATTCCTTGCTCCCGAGTGGAACTAGTAATGAAAGATGTGCATGATAGTGTCACTGGAGGACATTTCGGTGTTAATAAGACATTAGCTAAAGTCAGAGAACGATTTCATTGGCTGAAAAGTAGGGCAGACATTGAAAGATGTCTTGCCCTACTTTTCAGCCTGATGATGGATAGGGATTAGATTAGAACTGATGATGGATAGTGATTAGTTATTAGTGGTAATGGATTATTTCATGAAGTGGCTTGGAGTCTATCTCATCCAAGACCAAGAAGCAACAACAGTTGCAGAGATGACAGTAAATAACTTAATTAGTAGGTATGGAGTATACCTTTACAACTTCACTCTGATCCCAATGCGTTTAAAGGCATCTGCCAACTATTAGGCATTCAGAAAATCAGAACAACTCCCCTACACCCTCTGTCGGATGTATTGGTTGAGAGATTTAATAGGACAATTGCACAACATCTAGCATTATTTGCCGACAACCATCAATGTGACTGGGATCGCCATATACCATTTCTTTTATTGGCATACACAACAGCAGTACATGTAACAACTGGACAGACACTTTCCATGTTGCTCATTGGAAGAGAGTTACGTCTTCCCTGTGACCTTTTATATGGTCGGCCTGAGGCAATGCCTGTATCAACTCCACAATATGTACAAGAATTACAACAACAATTAGAAGAAATCCATCACTCCAACAGACATTAACATCAACTTAGCAAGCGAGAGAACCAAAACGAGATACGACAGTAAAACAAATGGAACTTTTTCAATCAACGAGGTCTTGTTATCATAACTTTTTGAAAAAAGAAAGTCTTGTTTGGCTGTACAATCCACATAGAAAGAAGAGACTTTCTCCAAAACTTCAGAAACCTTGGGAAGGTCCGTATACAGTAGCTAACAGGATTAATGATGTGGTGTATCACATTCGTTATGTCCAACTACAAAGTGCAGGGTGGTTCATGTGGATCATTTGGCCCCGTTTCATCGAAGAAGTGAAGAAGCTTCGTAATCCAGAAATGTTCAGGCCGAACAAGACCTAAGAAGGGGGCAGTGTTACGACAGATGAATGTGCTGCAGTGAGTTTATGATAAATGTTCCAATGTATGTTTCTGCCAAAGATTTATGTAACAGAGGAATTGGAACACAGAACCATCTAAAAAATAGAATTGCAATATATTGGAATTATGGATATGTGAAAGAGGACGCAGTTAGTCTCAGTATATTTGAAATAAGAGTTTGAAAAGAAGAATTATTTTATATGGTGTGTGCGCAGGAGGTTGATTAGTTTTATTAGTGTAAAATCTAATGAGTTACCACAGAAAATTAATGGTTTGTGCCTGAAGTGAGGAATAAAAAGAAAGACATTGATTATAAAAAAAATTAAGAGGTAAACGTTGATCAATTGAGTAGACAGAGCTAGTTTTTAACTATTCTGTAAGAAAAGATTATTACTTTATGTACGATAGTATTTAGTTTGTTTATAAGTAATTTCATCCATGCTTTTGTAATTGCACTGTTTTATAATTTTGTATTATAAAAATATACTTATTTATACCCACGCTCAGTGCTCACCCATTTCAAAATTGCAACAATAACATCATGCTTTGAGCCAGTTACTATAATACAGCAAACTCCAATCAAGGAGTCAATAACTACTCACTCATTGGATGTTGTATTGCTGTATCCCAACACACCATATTTGGATAGAGCAATGTGGCCACCAACTCCAGCTGGTCTGTCGTCAATCATCGGGCATGGGTCAGACAAATAGGGCCCCTATCTGGGCTAATGGCAGATGTTGTAATGCAACACATAGGAAAAACAGCTTTAAATAAAGCTACATTTAAACCATCATTATATATTCATTACGACAATGATGTGTTAAGTTTTTGGAATTATCCTAAAAATATACTAAACACTTTAAGAGAAACATTTAATAGTATCCTGCTACTATATAATTTACACACGAAACAGAAATTAATGCAGAATTACCATATCTGAATATCCTTATTAAGAAGATACCCATATGCGATTTAGAAGTATATCAAAATCCCACATTAATTCCAAATATAATAGATTTTACTTCAGCACACCCTAAGAAATATAAGAAATCCACAATAAGTTCAAATTTACTTAGAGCATTTAAATACATCACCCAGAAAAATGCATTAAGGAAAGAATTACAATTTATTTATAAAATTGCCAGAGGCGGGTTGCCCCCCAAAAAAATATTAAAAAATTGGAAAATATTACAAGATACATCAAAGAGTCAAAACATTATGACCACCTGCCAAACATGATGCTGGTCCTCCATTGCCACAAAACAGCACTAACCCAACCCCGCGAGGCATGGATGCTAAAAGATTTCTAAAGATGTCTTGTGGTATCTAGTACCAACACGTTACCAGCAGATCCTTTAACTCTTGTAAGTTATGTGGTTGAGTCGCTGCAGATCGGATATGCTGTTCCAACACAAAAGACAGATGCTCAATGGACTGATGTCTGGGGAATTTGGAGGCCGGGGATTTACCTGGAAGTCTTTCTCGTGTTTCACAAACCATTCTCGAACAATCTGGGCAGTGTGGCATGACACATTATGCTGCTGAAAGAAGACACTACTAGAGGGAATACTGTTGCCATGAAAGGATGTACCTGGTATGCAATGATGTTTAGGCAGGTGGTAGATGTTAAAGTTTCCTACACACGAATAACTGGACTCAAGGTTTCTCAGCAGAACATTGCCCAAAGCATTACACTTCCTCCACTGGCTTGTTTTTGTCCCACAGTGCATCCTGGTGCCAACACTTTTCCAGGTAAACAATGCACATGTACCCAACTGTCCACATGCTGCAACAGGAAACAAGATTCATTGGACCAGATGACACTCTTCGAACCATTCAAGGTCCAGTTTTGATGCTCATGTGTCCATGTAGGTGCTTTCGATGGTGAACCGAAGTTAGCATGGGCACTCGGAGTGGCCTGCAGCCCCATTTTCAGCAGGGTTTGATGTACTATGTGTTGTAACACATTACTCCCATCACCAGCATTCAAATTATGGGTGAACTGCACCCACAGTATCTCTTCTTCGCTTGTACCATATGGGATAGCCTTCACTAACCTCTAGCATCGATGAGCCGTGGTCAGCCTACACCTTGTCAGAAGTTCATGGTTTTTTCCTCCTCAGACCACTTTTTGAAGGTATTAACCATGGCTGACCATGAGCAGCACCCCACAAGCCTTGGAATCTCGGAAATGCTCTGACCCAATTGTCTGGCCAATATAATTTGGCCTTTGTCAAACTCATTTAAGTCCACTGCCTTTCCCATCTGAAGAACAAGAATAACACTGATTAACAGAGCTCAGTATTGGGTATTATTCATACCATTTCATGATATTCACACGCACTGTTCGTTTACCTGTTATTGCTTTGATTTGCATAAAGATGCACTGATCATAATGTTTTAGCTCTTTGGTGTATAAAAGTCAACAGAAGTCACAACCCTAATACACAAGAATTAAAATCTAAATATACATACAGTTTTCCATATGCCCAGAATATCCAATACTTTAGGCCAGCACTGTCCAACTAGCAGCCCGCACACAAAATCAAGAAAAATCATTCCCCGCAAACAAAATCAAGTTTTTACTTGAAATTTTAAATAAATATCTGTAATCCACCTTACATTTTTTTGCCAACTTATATTACTTTACTTTATATGCAATCTTCAACTTACTCATTCTACAAAGTTTATAAAACATTCTTAAGCTGATCGGCAAACTTCTGAAACCTTTTAAGAGCGATGGTGTCATCAAACAAATGTTTTTTTGAAGCTGCAGTATTAAGAAGCATCTAATGATAGCATGAATCACTCTCATTGCGCATGCATATGGCCTACATTGTTGAATGTTGCATTGTATTGTGCACCAGGAGACATTGTGTGGCATTTCGCTGAGACTAAACGACATAATGGAAAAGGTTGTCAAAAATACCAATTTAATTTTTGGCGAAAATCGTTCTCTTACACACAGAAAATTTAAACCTTTTTTAGAAAACTGAGCATGCTGAGTATGGTGATCTGCTTTTGCATAGTAATATTCGTTGGTTGTGCCAGAAAATGCCTCAAGAGATTTTTTACACTTCGAAAAGAAATTCATTTGTTTCCCACAGAAGTGGGCAGCGATGAAGATTTAATAGCAGGTTTCGTTGATGAAAATTTCCTATGTTCACTTGCTTTCCTAAGAGACATTACAGATTTTTTAAATGTCTTTTATAAATACTTACAAGGAAAATATCAAAATGTGTGCTGTCTTTATAATCATGTTACTGGGTTTAGAAACAAACTACAATTGTTGAAGTCAAATTTGCAGGAAAACAATTTAATTCATTTTGAAACTTGTAAAGAGTTCTACGAAGAAATGAAGCAACTTAGTAAAACCGTTAATTTTGAAAATTTTGTTACTAAATTAGATATCCTAATTAAAGATTTTAATAGAGATTTTCTCAATTTGATGACCTTAAACAAAGTTTAAATTTATTCAGTAATCCATTAAATATTGATATTAGCACCGTATATCCTAAATAGCAAATGGAATTATGTGACCTCTGATCCAATTTATTCCAACTAAAATAGAATTGTTCAAACTTTTGCCTAAAGAAAAATATCCAAAAATGAAAGATTTTGGACTCCAAATAATTTCTATGTTCGGAAGTACATATATCTGCGAGTGTGCATTTTATGATATGAAATATATAAAATCAAGATACAGAAACTACTTGAAAGACTACACTTGAACATATACTTCGGCTCGCAACAACAAATATCGATATGGACGTAAAAGAAATTATTGCTGAACAACTATGGCCAAAATGCTCCCATTAAATTTTTTAAATATATGATAAGGTTTAGAAACTTTATATTGGTTTATTATTACTTATTATTTTTCGTATCAATAAAATAATTTTTTGAAGTTTTTGAGGTTTATTATTATTACTTATTATCTTTCATATAAATAAAATATTTTTTGGGGGTTTTGACATTTATTATTACTTATTATTTTTTGTATAAATAAAATGGTTTTTGAGGTTTATTATTACTTATTATCTTTCGTATAAATAAAATAATTTTTTGAGGTGGCGGGCGAAATATTGGCAAAGGAAAAAAATGGCCTCGGAGTCTCAGAGAAGTTGGACAGCACTGCTTTAAACAATACAAATGTATACAAAATGATATTAAATTACCATTTACTATAAATAAAAGCATAAAAAGGTTAGTAGTAAATGGTCATGATAAACTACCTCCCCCCCAACAGGGAAGAGGGTTTATAATATCAACATCCCTCACCCCAAAAATAAACTGTATGGCAGAAAAATGTATCAGAAAAACTTATTGTACATACGAGCAGTGAATGTACATACGAGCAGTGAACTAAACTCCAACTTCAATATGCTGAAATGATCATGATTAATTTGCATAAAGACACACTCTGCATCACAGAGATTGTGTCTTTATGCAAATTACCACCATTATTATTACCGATTTTTATGCAATTTACCACAGCTGCCGGTCAAGCTCAAGGACTTGTAATTGCTTTATTTTATACTTGGGTGCCTTTTATAAGATAAAGCTAATTGTACAGTGTATAGGAGTAACATAAGAGTAATAAGAAAATTGCACTTTGAGGCAATTTACCTAATACTTAGCAATGAGCTGAGAAATGAGCCCTCTTCAAGAATACTTTTAATTGTAAAAATTGATTAAATTTACAGAATTAGAGCTGTGGTTGCAATTATTTAAGAATTCATTGCTCAGTGACTGAGACTTTGTTTTAATTGTTTTCTGAGCAAGAAGGTCTTTTTAATGTGTATAAATTCTGTATCCAAAACCTCATTCATCATCAGGAAACAAAAAACAATTTTTTTTTACTAAAAAACAAAAAAAAATGGTAAAAATATCAAGAAAGAACCTAAAGCGATGTTAGAAAATATCTGCAACAACAAGTTGTAGATTAAAAGGAAGTAGTTTAAATCTGATATTAAAAGGAAGAAGTTTAAATCTGATATTAAAAGGAAGAAGTCACAATGAGTATTTAAAATTAATAGAATAACTCTATATCACTGGCTACAAAAGCTGAGACAATTGCACTGCTCACAAAAGTTAGGGAATATTTCTTCGCTTCATATTCATTTTGAAATATCCCCTAATTTTTGTTAGCAGTATATTTGGAACTATTTTTATCTACAAAATTACCTTTGTTTTTCCTTGAATTTTCTTCCAACAGGTAATATGTGCTGGGTACCTGTGTATTGTGATGTGCTGGGTACCTGTCGTAATGTGCTCCCAGCACATTACGACAGGTACCCAGCACACCACAATTACACACATGCATTAAATTGTTATTTTGCCTGATGATGCATTGGAGCAACTATGTCAACTGCATAGCACATATGTAGTAAAATAAACTATTCGCTCTCTGGAAAAGTTGTGACATACACTCAAAATCTCAAAATGCTTTGGGGTTAAATGTGAACAGCAAAGTATAAATTCCAATAACATATTTCATCTCTTTGTGCCAATCACGAACTGATGTGAACCTTGCAGCATAATCTCTAATAAGAACTATGGCAAAATCAAGAGCATAGTGAATTCATCATAATAAGGACTGTACTACCTACCATAGGACAATAGGTTGGGTTGGGTTGTTTTACCTCTGAACGGCACTTTTTTGCACACCATGGGCTAAATGGCCAGGTCGCATGGACCCCGAAGGCTCAGAGAAGGTTGGGGGAGGGGACCCACTGGAACAGCTGTTGGGAGACAGATGGTAGCCTCCCGTCAAGGCCATCCAGCGTGTTCTTTAACGTGCACAGGGTATGTCTCTCCCGCACACGGGGCCACGGCTTAACGTCCCATCCGACGGACGGCGGCCTTTCCAAGCCCATCGGTGTCCCCTACTGACCGCGGGCAGGGCGGGGAATTTTTGCGGAGATAAATCTCAACGCTGACCCAGCTGGGACTCGAACCTGGGAACTACAGCATAGGACAATAGACTCACCTATTTATTGCATTTCAACATGAAGAAAAAAACCAAAGTAATTTTATAGATACAAATAATTCCAACTAATTATCTCAGCTTTTTTAGCCATTAACCTCACCAGAAAAAACTGTCAAAATATCATAACTAATTCCAGAAGACTGACAATAATTTATAAATTTATTAAAATGAAACCAAAATAAATTATGGAAATAAAAACATGCTTATAAAAAAATAAATCACAACTACGAAAATGCAGTTTTCTTCCTTCTGGTGCTTATATGGCAGGAACCTGGCACACCAGAATTACACACATGCATTTCTTCCCTGCAGCTGGAAAGCCACTCTTTCCAAGATGTACATGATAGTAGTTTTAGTTTTACTTTCAAGAATGGGGATGGGAGTGGCTCAGTCAGTAGCACACCAAGCTTGTAATCTGCAGTTCCCAGGCTCAAGTCCCAGCTGGGAAAGCATTAAGATTTATCTAAGCAAAACTCCCCACCCTGCCCATTGTCAGTAGGGGACCCCAATGGGCTTGGAAATGTTGACTTCCGTCGGATGGGATGTTAAGCCATGGGTCTGTGTGAGGGAGCCATACCCTGTGCAGGTTAAAGAACACGTTGGATGGGTGGCTCTTGACGGGTGGCTATCATATGTTTCCCAACAGCTACCCAGTGTGTCCTCTCCACCTACCTACTCTGAGCATCAAGGACATGGGCATTTAGCCCATTGTGTGCAAAAAGTGCCACTCAGAGGTAAAACACCCCAAACACAACTTTCGGGAGTTTACATGCTGAATGCTGGGGCAAATGATAAGAATAATTCTATAAATATGAAAACGTTAAAACAGAAAAAAATAGACTACATACTTAATAACTGCTACCAAAATCATCCGCTTTTAAAAAATCTGTTTTTAGCGAATTTTTGGGAGAATTCAAAACTTTAAGGAAATAAGTAATATATAAACGACATATTTGGTATTTACCTATAAATTACCACTTTGAAGTCGATTTAAATTTTAGACGAAAAATTGTCTTGAGTCCGGTGGGATATGATCTCCATGATCCAGAGCACCTGACATGTTATCAGGAGGTTGTGGGTTCATATCCCACCTGGCTCAAGGCAATTTTTCCTCTATAATTTAAATCGACTTCAAAGTGGTAATTTATAGGTTAATACCAAATACATTGAGTTTATTACTTATCAACTGTATTACTTGTAAGGAAATACTTCCATCTACTATATGGCATGTGTCTGCCGCTTGTGACAAAAATTGCCGGAACACTCCCTACATACGATGTAATGTAGGATGAAACGGTTCATATCATGAATTAGAGATTTTGATTGGCAGCCGGTAGCTCAGTGGTCCAGAGCACGATATGTTATCAGAAGGTCGTGGGTTCGTTAACCCACTCGGCTCAAGACAATTTTTCCTCTAAAATTCAATCGACTTCAAAGTGGTAATTTATAGGTTAACTTTAAGGAAAAATGTATTGACAACAGTTCAATCATAAACACAAGATTAAATCATCAAGTTACTTCAAAATGAGGTACAAAAAGTAAGAGCAGTATTGGTGCATGTTACGTACATAGAATGACAATTAGAGTAATGGAAGAAATTATTTATATCACATCTTAATAATATATGCAGGAAAAAAGAAAAAACAACTATGATTTTTTGAGACTGAATTATCTATTTTTATAACATATATGTGAAAAAATTTTCAAATGGGGATTTCTATTTTTTTTTAAATCCAGCCAAGTGGTTAGCTACTTATCAAAGAAACCTGAGTTTGAACCCCAGGTAACACATGGATGTCTGTGCCACTTTTTTGTTGAGGTGGACAGTCCTACTAAGGCATATAAACTGACAGGCTCCTGTCAGACCTCTGTGGCAAGCAGCTTGAAGGAATATTTATTTATTTTTATTAAGTTTCATTTGCTGTGTTAGTGATGCTGCCCAGCACTTATGCTCCTGATCAGCAGAAATTTGGATACACTCTACCATGGCAATGATACTTTTAATAAATGTACGAGTTATTGATATTTTCAATTACATTTTAACTAAACAAACTAAAGTTAGGATATTTAAATTTTAAACCATATGGTGCCATGAATGCAAAAATGCAGTTCACAGAGCCTGATATCATTGGGCAACAAATTTTCATATAAGTCATACCTCTGAGATAAAAGTAGCATTTTTCTTAAAGATTTCAAGATGCTGAACACAAATATGACAATGAAAATTGGCTATGATTTCTGAGAAATCAGCAATGATTTCTGAGAAATCTGCAATAATTTCTTATATAATAGAGTAATATGTACATATGACATGTATCGGTAAAACTCCGCTTCTAGTTCCGACATCACTTTACCAGTTGCTTGTACAGCTGATCAGAATCATCTCTGGCGAGCGTCCAACAGTAGTCAGCCAACATTGAAGTGGACCAGTTTCCCTGGTATCATTTCTCCATCGTTGCAATGTCCTGGTGAAAACGTTCACCATGCTCATCACTAACCATGCTGCAGTTGTCGGGGAAGAAATCTACGTGGGAATGGAGAAAGTGGATCTTTAACATTGCAGCTAAGTTTGTGATATAGGGACAACATGTCCTTAACTAGTTTTTTGTAGCTGTCTTCCCTGACATTCCTGGGGAATTTAGTTAATACCAGATGAAACATGTTCCAAGCCTTTTTCTCATCGCCCTGAAGCACGTTGTTGAACATCTGGTCTCTGAACAGCTCACGGATCTGAGGACCCACAAAAATTTCCTCTTTAATTTTTGCTTCACTGAGTCGATGGAATTTATCAGCCAAGTACTTGAAAGCTGATGCAGTCTGGTCCATGGCTTTTACGAAGTTTTTAATCACACGAGTTTTATGTGTACAGACGGTAGCAGGATTTTGTGCGTTTCTGCCAGTGCTGGATGTTCTACATTCTTCTCACCAACCTTCAGAGAATTCCTCTGAGGCCAGTTTCTCTTCACGTAGTGCAAAGTCTTTGCTCAGCTATCCCATTCAGATAAGAAATAGAAATACTTCATATATCCCAGCTGCAGATCCACAACAGAGCCACTACCTTCAAGTCACAAGAGAGATGCTGGCCTGTTATACAACAGTGTTGCTGTATTGAAGACAGTTCAATCGCGGTTTTAAGGTTGTCGTAGGTTTCTTTTACGTAGACAGTGTGTTCGATCAGAATGGATGGAAGTCGATTTCCATTATGCAGCAACACTGCCCTGAGACTCAATTTCGAGGAGTCTATGAATAGTTGCCATTCTTGAGTGTCATGTTTGATTCCGAGGGCATTCATCAGGTCATCTACAACGGAGCAGAACACAAGGTCATCTTCCTTTCTGATGTAAGGTGCAAAATGTTCATGACGAGTTCAAAACAAAGTCACTCGGACATTTTCCTTGAGAAGATTCCATTGTTTAAGTCTTGATCCAAGTAACTCTGCTTTGGCCTTGTACAGCTCCAGATCACGAACAAGATCGTTCATTTCTTCTTCAGTGAGAATGTGTGGCATACGATGCACTGTGGCAGACACGACAAAATGAAAAAATATATATATTTTTAGACATATGGATCATCATTAGACACCGAAGGCTGTGGAGAACCAGACGTCGGTTCGCCTCCCTTCTCATCATCTGAATAGATGGAAAATTCTTTTGGAGGTTTGGGAACAGGAAGGCATGAACGTCCAGAACTGGTTGAAGAGCAGATTGTATATTCGGGTACGTAGCGTACCCGACTTCTTTTTCCGTGTCCACTTCTTTTTCCTTGTGATGCCTCCAGAAACAGGTGGAACCATGCAGAGATAGCAGTCATTTGCATGATTGCTTGGCTCTCTCCAAACCATAGGAACAGCAAATGGCATTGCCACTTCAGAAGATTTCTTGCACACATACTACAGCACATGTGTGGGGCCCAGGCCTTGTCATGGTCCCCGATCTTGCATCGAAAATAAAACTCATATGAAACCTTCACTATTGGAGTGATGGCCCTTTTCTGGCTTGCAAACGTCACTTCCCTGCAAATGTAACAAAATGTATCTGCACTATTAAAATATTAAAACATTATGAGGCATCACTACTGCTGGATTAAAACTGCAAGGATCACTTATGTACTTATGACTCAGGGTAAATGGGAGTCGTTCAAAATACTTGCTCATTCTATGAGACATCGCTTACAACTAATGGCTGCATCATCTTTTGTCCGTGATCACAAAGCCGCGATGTCATGACTCAACTACATTGCTTCAGACAATGCAATACCTCAGGGGTTTGTGTATGGCGGGCTAATGTAATACAATACAATATGTTGCAATCTGGAGTTCAAAATACAGAGTTACAAAATGATTACCTATGTAATCAATGTGGACTGAGTCGTTTATACATGACCATTTCTGTCTCTCCTAAACAAGGAGAGAATATTTTACAAATCTCTCTCCTTGTTTAGGATCAACAAATTTTATTATCATTTTCGTGTTCAGCACCTCGAAATTTAACTCCATCAACCCCCCCCCCCCCCAAGGTTGGCTATTTTTTATTCCAAAGCCTCTTGGTGTGTTGCCCAGTGTATATAGCCATGAACACTAAATCATTAGAGCAACAGAAAATTAAAACTTAAAAAAATCTTCAAAAATATATTTCTGTATTACAAAAATTGGCATTTCACAGCTGCTAAATAACACTAACTTTTTTTCAATTTATCCTTCAACTTCATGCTTTATAAAGTGAAAAACCTTTGCACTTCTTAAAACTGCCATTAGCAGTCCAGATTAAAAAGCCTCTGTAACTATACAAAATACTCATGCAGCCATGGGCCTAAGGAGGTCCAACCAGAATGCACAAATTCATTCTCAATCAATCAATCATTTATTTTCATAGATATGAATACCTGGTACATATACCCTGAAATAGTTGCATACAATTTTTTTTGGAAAAATAACCACATCACAAGAATAAGACTCACCCATGATGCTAGTAAACTAAAAGTTTATACATTAGTTAAACATTAGCAACACTAACGTGAACCCGATAATAACTGTGATGCAATGATTTAAGTAAAAATAATCGCTTTTATAATGATTATTTCTTCATAACATGGTTTAAATATTTTCTATTTCATCAACACATTTGTACGGATATTTTGAATATTTGTAAATACGTTTTTCATTTTTAATAGTAACTGGCAATGAGTTGAAAATGTTTGCCACCAAATAAAGGTAATGTTTTTCGATTATAGTTTTTCTAGTTATGTAGTAAGATCCAAAAGTTTCCGGCCCAAACATGTTAGAACAAGAATTGACAGGTCTAACTCCATCAACCTCCCCTCCACACACACACACACTGTTTTGTTGCACTGCAGCTAAAATTTTGCAGCTCTAGCATCAGTAACACTCCAGCTGGAGTCATGGATAGAAGTGCTGTTGCCCAATATTTTAAAATGTTTAAACTTGAGTATCGCGTAGTCATTAAATTTTTGACGAAAGAAGGAGAAAGACAATCAGAAATTATATGACGTTTAGATTTAAAAGTTATTTTAAATTTTTATTATTTAAACAACTCCAGCTAGATTATTTAAAAGATAGATTTTATAGATTATATTTTAAAACAGGGGATTCTGCTAGTCACCTTTAAGGAACAAAATACTACAGTTACTGGTGAATATTATGCGTCATTAATGTACAAATTGAAGGATACCATCAAAGAGAAATGCTGAAGAAAGCTGTCCTGGGGTGTGAGGTTATTGCATGACAATGTGCCAGTGCACACTTCAGTTGCTGTGAAAGCTTGTTTCCAGGAATTAAATCACCCACTGTACAGCCCCGACCTAGCCCCAAGCGACTATTTTTGGTTTTCAAAATTGAAGTCGGATCTGCATGGGAAAAAATTTACAAGTGATGAAGAAGTCATTTCTGCAATTTTAGACCATTTTAAGAACAAAAATTCAGATTATTCTTTCAGGGGTATGGAAAAGTTAATTAGCCATTCTAAAAAATGTACTGAAATAAAGGGTAATTATACTGAAAAATAAAAATTATTGTTTGATACCTCTTTAATACCCTTGGGCCAAAACTTTTTGGACTTTACTACGTATGATAACGTAAATATAAAGACTTTCACTTTGTCTTGTATTATAGTTTGTTATTGACAATATTTGATCAGACCACTCTTTACTCCAAATACATTTGTCCTAAGCTGCTGCTGCTGCATTTGGCCACTATAGGCCAATTCTAGCAAGGTTCTGCTTAACATTGTCTATAACATCCTAGGTCTTCCCCTTTTCCCAAGGCTTTTACGTATGCTGTTAATAACCCTATTTGCCAATCTACAGCTATGCATATGGGCAACATGGTCAAACCAATATACCTCTCTTTGCACAATAAGCTGCCAAAAGGAGGTTGCCCACTTCTTTGCCAAATCTCATCATTACTTACAAAGTCAAACCACCTAATGCCCAAATACTGCATAAGCATCTAGAATCAAAGGCATCAAGTTTCCTGGTTGGTTTGTTCTATGGGGTTATATGGTACAAGAACAAAGGCAATGTTGTGAAAAACTAGGTTAAAAACAGATAAAAGATGTGAAACCCACAATAAAAGTTAAAGCAATACACAAAAGGGGAAAAGGAACAAAACTGTAAATGACACAACAAGAAACAAAAGTGTACTTCGTGAAACAAGGTATATAAAAACCAGGGTCAAAATCTACCGACAAGAATAAAATACAAAACTTAACATGGGTCACTCTTTTACCAGTCTCATCAAAAACCCTAACTAAAGAATTCATCTCATCAACATCATTAGCTAATAAGGCCAAATCATCTGCATACTAAATCAGAAAGAAATCTCTAGAAAATTTAAGGCCCAAATCATTCCCTTGCAGGGAATTCTAACAATAACAAAGCTAAAGAAAGTAGACAAAATGCACCCTTGTCTAACTCCACTAGAAATGCTAAACCAATTGCTACAAGTCTCAACAACTCTCACACACCACTCAGTCAAAGAATATGTAAGGGAAAGAATGAAAGGCTTCGGGTATCTAGAGCAGAGACACTATTAGCACCACTCAACTCCAAATATAAGAACTTCTTACAAAACGTGCTTGCAGGGGCAGTGCAGCAAATCAGTTGTTGGTTGTTTAAGGATTGAATTCTCTCTGCATGCACCAGCTCAATTTTCAGTACATTGCTTTCTGCTTTGCCATTGAGTAAAATGGATATGCTGTTAAAACTGAGGTAAGCTGAATACTTTCTTTTTCCTTCTGCACTTTTATTTGATGTATTTGCTACTCCTAAAAAAAGAAATGTTAGTAAAAGCTTGATTTGTAACAATATAGATGTAGTTTTCCAAATGCAATCTTCCTAGCTGCACATGTCTTATACTAGACAGTTTCAAAAATATATCTAGTATTAATCAATGAATGATGCTTAGAGAATGATTTTAATTTTTCATAAATAGCAATTAAGTAAACTTTCATATGATGAAAAGTATGCTTAGAGAAGACTTCAGTCGTGTTCATATCGTGGACTCCGGTCTCATTGCTGCCGCAAGAGATTGCTTTAATGTCAGGAATGCTTTAATGTCAGGTTCCTGTTGCTGTCCAAGCCAGGGCAGCAATGGAATGCCTGGCTTCATGATCAATCAGAAAGAAGTGATAAGTTATGAATTATACTTTTGGCAAATTTGTAATTCATGTTTAGTAAATTGGATGATTTTACTATCTTATTCATTTATAATTACAGAATTATAGATTTGATATTATGCAAACATTGAAATAAAAATCGGTACCCAATGCATATTCTGTTGTAGCCAACTTCTGATGCTATGATACCAGTTGAAATTAATATATGATATTAAATAAATTTTCGTAGTTCACTTCTTAAATTATCTCTTTTTTATTTTAATTACATTGATTGCACCCATAAACAAGTAAAAAAAACTCTGTGATATTAAAATTCTAAAAAGGAGAACGATTTATTTATGTAGATCATTTACAGTTATCAGCTTGTTAATGGATTTACTAAATAAATCTAAAACAAAGTCAGGGTGGATCACACAAAACAAAAATAAATTAAATAATTGTCATGTCAAAAAAAGTTTTTTTTTCCTAATACATATTTTGAGCATAGCAAAAAAAAAAGTGGGGAGAGTTGGTGGGGTTAGTAAGGAATGCAGCATGAATACTATATACAGGGTGATTGTAAACTCTTTCAACAAAAAAAGAGTGGTGATAGTACACATCAAGATGACCAATTTTTGCAATGGAACCTAGGGTCACATTCCACTCCTGCCAGAAAAGAGTACTTTCGAAAAACGCCACGCATGCACAAGTATTTATAACTGGTGCATGAAAATCACAAGATGCAAATCAGGTGCACTGAGCAAGTGCGTAGACGATTAAGAACAAACATTTAAAAACGCAGCCGAACCCGTTCATCGACATTACCAGATAACTTTATATGATAAGTGATGTATTCGTGAAGGACATGGAAGACTACACATACGAGGAATTGGCAGATATGCATCTAATGTACGGCCAAGCAGGTGGTAATGGACGTGAAGCACAAAGATTGTACCGTGAGAGATTTCCGAATCGTCGTATTGTGATTTTCATGCACCGGTTGTAAATACTTGTGCATGCGTGGCGTTTTACGAAAGTACTCTTTTCTGGCAGAAGGAGTGGAATGCGACCCTAGGTTCCATTGCAAAAATTGTTCGTCTTGATGTGTACTATCGCCTCTCTTTTTTTGTTGAAAGAGTTTACAATCACCCTGTATATATATCATTAAAAATTGTATAAATCAAGATTTTTACTAACAATTTTTTTTTCAGGAACAACATACATGTAAAAGTGTTGAAGGAGAAAAAAAATTAAACATTTCAAGCAATACGAAAAAATTGCCAAATGTTCAATATATATATATAAAACAAACATTATAACACTAACAACAGTCGCTGAATCTGAGATTTCTCACGGAAACAGAAATATGCAAATGATCTAAGCCCCTATGATCATGATTAGCAGTTTCCCTGCACAGCACACGTTGTGGCACTGCAGTCAAAAGTGTCTTGCATTGCAGCCATGGTTTCATTCTTCTCCTTACATATTCTTTGACTCAGTGTTATTACAGAGCCATCATAATGCTAAATTTTCAGGTATGATATATAACAATTAACAACAAATTATGTTGATCAACATCAAAAGATATTTTGAAATTTATAAAGCTATTAACCACAGGTTTCTGAAACTCTAAGCATTTCTGAAAAATCTGCTTAAGTGAAAATATTTCATCTATAACATCCCTACCACTTCTGAATCCACACTATTCATCAAGCAATTGGCAATCAACCAAATACTTAATTCTATTAAGCTCAGTAATGCAAAGAACTTTTCTTTTCTGGAGTAGAAAGCAGATTGATTCCCTTATAATTATCAAAAGAACTGTAATCACTCTTTTCAAAAATGGGGATAATAATAGCTTTAGTAAAATCCTTAGGAATACCTTAATCACAAAAAAACTTCAAAATTTCAATCAGACATGTATAATACAAACATTCACAGCTCTAGGCATTTCAACAGTAATTTCATCTGGCCCTGGGGATTTATGTAGTCTTAATTCAGAGATAGCCAGAGTAACTTCAAAATGTGTTATAGGGCTAGGACAACATTAAAGTTAGTAATTCTCACCCGCAACAACCTTACCATGTTTATCCTTCAATCCCTGTGACCTGTCTATTTCTTCCCCCACAAAACATTAACTATCTGGTACAACTCCCTGCTATTGTACTGTTTAGCTGCTTCCTCTGCTTTGCCAGCCAAGCTATCAAGTCAAAGATTCTTATCAGCTGTTAGCTGATCCGTTACACATTTATTAAGCTCTTTGTAATGCCTTCTATCAGAAATAGTACACTGTTGATTCAAATTATTCTTGCAGTTTTTTCATTTCAGAAATAAGCTACATAGCTTTATCACTCAGATGGTTTGTCTCCTCTGCTCTTTCTTCCCAAAAAGAATACATTCTTTCTGAACTTCAATAGTAAGCAAACCATGATTGTCATAATGACTAAGCAGTGTGCTTTGGCGATATCTAGCTCTTTCAGCACTTCAGTGTGAAACGTGAAAGGTAATATTCTCAACCTTAGTACAGCATTTCCCAAGCTTCGTTTGTAAGATCAGGCCCAATTTCAGCTCCTCTACATGTTCTTGCTAAATAATGTCAGGTAATAAAGTGTTGAAGGAGAAAAAAATAAGCCAGCCGTCCACGGTTCATTACTTCGAGAAGCACTGGCATAGACTGTCCCCTTGTATGAGTGCTTAGCATGCTTGGCTACTGATTAAGGGAACCTGTATTCAAGTCCCTGAAAAGGAATTAAAGTTTATTTTCTGTATTGTCTTTCTGCTGAAGTGGCAGCCATACATATAATTTTTATAATAAAGGAGTTGTTCTTAAGGATTTTACTAGAGCTATCATTGTCCCAATTTTAAAAAAAGGTGATCACAGTTCTTGTGATAATTATAGGGGAATTAGTTTACTTTCTGTTCCAAGTAAAGTTCTTTGCATAATTATACTTAATAAAATTAAGAATTTAGTTGTTGGACAACTGCATGATGAATAGTGTGGATTCAGAAATGGTAGGGGATGTATTGATCAAATATTTTCACTTGGGCAGATTCTTGAAAATGTTTATAATTTTGGAAACGTGGTTACTAGCTTTATAGATTTCAAAAAGGCTTTTGACTCTGTTGATCGACATAATTTGTGGTTGATTGTTAGATCATATGGAATACCAGATAAGTTAGTGTAATGAAAGCTATAATAACATTGAGTTGTGTGCTAGAGTTGGTACATCTTGCAGCGATTCATTTAGCATTGCTAGTGGATTTAGACAAAGGTGTATAGTCTCCTTTTCTATTTTGTTTGGTTATTCATTATGTTACATGGAATTCTTTTCAAGGGAAAGATTTTGGCCTTAAATGGCCTAGAGCATAGATTCCCAATGGGGGCGATGCCGCCCCCCAGTGGGCACTGAAGCCTTCCATGCGGGCGGTAGCGGATCCAGAGGCAAATGGGGGGCGTTGAGGCAGTCAAGAGGGGCAGTCAAATAAATAAATAAATTTAATGGAATTTTCTGTGACAATCTTTTTATCTCTTCTATTCTGTGGTGTCTTCCTGGTGATTCTGGTCATCCACTACTTCATCCGTCATGTACAGCTTTTCAACTGCAGCTTGGACAATTAAGTTCCCTGCTACCACCTACTAGCGTACTGGTACGTCTGAAGTCAACTGAGATGCTCTCAAAAGTTCTCTTCAAGATCACAGATTGGATATAAGCTTCAATATGTTTTCCCACTCCAAGTCACTTTGAGTATGCTTTATGGTACGTAGTTACAATACCATCCCACGTCAGAACATAAGGTATAATATTAACATTACACTTGTGAATTAGGCTCAACTCATTAGCCAGCAGATCATACTTCCTCTTCTTTTCAACCTCTACTGTCTGCAGGTTATCCTGAGATGTTATTCCTACTTCAATAATTGTAATCTCATTCAATACCTTAGCATGCACTACTATATCAGGCTTATTATGTTGGACATGTGTGTCCGTCCTGATAGGCAAATCAACCTTGATGCAATAAAAATATAATAATAATAAATTTATTATATTTAATATTTTTTATAATTATTTTTTAAAATAATAAAATACTTTGAAAATACCTGTTTTCATGAATAAATATTTTATCTAGCTATGTAAATTATCTTATTGTTATCGCGTTAATAAGCATTTTTAAATTAGCATTAGGTATACCTATACCTAATTTGTTTTAGTTTAGAATAGATTGACAGTGACAAGTCCTTGCAAGTTGGTAGGCAAACATGCAGTTCATGCAATTTAACATGTTTCGACAAGAATATGGGAGCTTGAAATGACTTGTTTACGGAGCAAGTGCGCCGGCATCGCAAACATACAAGTTAATGCGTGCACAAAATCAAATCTATAAAAGCGATAGCTCTAGGAATGTTTTGTTATTTTTTTGTGCTTCGCCGTGATAAATAGTCGTGAGTGATAAGTGTTAGAAGTCATTATAAACATTATTTTTATAACTATCTATAAATCTGTTGAGAAGTTAATTTGTATTTGAAAATGTCTGAATCTACATCTAAAAAGAAATGCCGGCAGTACACTATTGAGTATTTGAAATATGGATTTACGTACTCTCCTACAAACCTCATTATGTATGTGTTTAATTTGCCGAAAAGTTTTTTAAATGAAGCTATGAAACCTTCTAGGCTACAAGAGCATTTAAATAAAATGCATGCTGATAAGAAGAACAAAGATTTATCCTATTTTCAAGAACTGGATATGCAATATTTAAAACAGCCAACTATGTTAAACCTTTTTGCGTCGTCTTCTAAACAAGATGATGATGGACTACGAGCCTCATATAATGTTTCATTGTTAATCGCAAAAGCAGGAAAACCACACACAATTGGCAAGGAATTAATTTTGCCGGCAGTCAAAGAGATATTAAAAACTGTTCTTCATCATAAGACACCGTCAGATATCATCAAAAAAATTCCTCTCAGTAATAATTCAGTGCAAAGAAGAATAGATGAAATGGCAAAAGATGTTGAAATATCATTATGTGACTACTTAAAGACTTGCAAATTTTCCATTCAACTCAATGAATCAACTCTACCAAATAACGAAGCTCTATTCTTATCATACGTACGATTTATAAAAGAAGAAAAAATTCATGAAGAGTTATTATTTGCTAAAAATTTGGAATCTGATACAAAGGGAGAATCTATATTTAATATCACGCAAAAGTTTTTTCAAGAGAAAGAAATTCCTATTTGCAATATTTTGTCTGCTGCTACTGTTGGTGCTCCAGCAATGACAGGGCATCATAAAGGGTTTCATAGCACATTTGAAACAAGCAGTACCAAATGTACTCGCTGTACATTGTATTATTCATAGTCAGCATTTGGTTGCAAAAAATTTGAATGAACGTCTGCATACGTCACTCCATTACGTTATTAAAGCAATCAATAAGATTAGAAGCAATTCATTGAACGACCGATTATTTGGTAAGCTTTGTAATGAAAATGATGAAGATTACAAACACTTGCTGCTGCACACAGAAGTACATTGGCTCTCTAAAGGTGTTTGTCTGAATCGTTTTTTCAATCTATTTGACTCAGTACTGGACTTTCTTGAAGACAGACGAAAAATTGTGCGAAAACCTGATTACGTCAAAAAATGACATCGCTTATTTGACAGACCTGTTTAAAATATTTAATCAAGTTAATTTACAATTGCAAGGTGATGAGTTGAATTTAATTAAAACAAAAAACATCATAGCTGCTTTTGCGGGAAAACTTCTTCTATTCAAACGAAATCTAGGTAGAGATGAATACAACCACTTTCCCTCATTATCAGCAGATTCTGCAAAACTGGAAGATTTACTTTCTGCCAACACTTGGAAGTTCTTCATGTTGATTTTACAGAGCGTTTCCAAGACATTTTAAACATGAATATACCGAGCTGGGTTTTAGATCCTTTCGCAAACACAGATACTGAAGAATCATCAAATTTGGAAGAGGAACTCTTAGAACTCACGACTAACGAAGTACTCAAAGTAAAATTCAAACGTGGATACCAAGAGTTCTGGCTACAAAAATCAATACCAGTTCTCTACCCTGGATTGTGGGCAATAGTACAGAAGTTTTTAATCGCATTTCCTTCGTCCTATATGGCTGAGCGTGGATTCAGTGCAGTAGCTAATTTACTGTCAAAGAAGAGGAACAGACTACACATCACTGAACGTGGCGATCTGCGATTGATGTTAAGGAAATTGGAACCAGACATTAACAAATTGTTAACACTCCACCAGCCTCAACCATCTCATTAATTTTTTTTATTTATTATTAATTTTGTGTTTATCTCATTATTTTTATTTCTTACTGATTCTGTGTTTATTTTTAAAATTTTAATAAACAATTTTATTTTACATTTGGTTGTTGTTTTATTAATTTCTGCTTTATGATTTTTAATAGATAAATAAACAGATAAATTAGGTACAGATAATATGCAACAATATTTTAATATTTCATATAAAATTAACTATTATTGACTAGGGGGGCGTTGAAATTTTTGTTCTCTTCTAAAGGGGCCGATGGTCCAAAAAAGGTTGGGAATCACTGGTCTAGAGTTTTCAAAATTTCTGATTGAGATTATGCAGATGATTTGGCCCTGTTGGCTAATGAGGTTGATGAGATGATTTCATTCATTTGGGCTGTTGATGAGACTGGTTATGGAATAGGTTTTGGTGATAAACAGAGAAAAACTAAAGTGATGAAAATTGGTCAGGCAGATAGTGCTTCAGTTGCTTTGAATGGCTGTACTCTTGAGAAAGTGTATCAGTTTAATTATCTTGGGAGCTATATAACAGATACTGGTGATGTACGGCACAAGTTAAATAGAAGAATTGCCGCTGTAACTTTTAAGAATCTATGATGTGTGTGGAAAAATAGGCGTATACACCTAAAGTTTAAAACTAGGCTGTATAATAGTTTGGTTCTTTCTAAGGTTATTTATTGTAGTAAAGCATAGACCCCTTTTAAGCAGGATAACAAGAAACTTGATGCCTTTGATTCTAGATGCTTATGCAGTATCTTGGGCATTAGGTGGTTTGACTTTGTAAGTAATGATGAGGTTAGGAGTCATCAACCTATTTTGAGCAGCATATTGTGCAGAGAGACTGCATTGGTTTGGTCATATTATATATATGGCCATATTATCGTAATTCTGTTTGCCATATGCATAGCTGCGGATTGGCAAACAGGATTATGAACAGTGTGCTTAAGGGTTTCAGAAAAAGGCGGAGACCCAGGATGCGATGGGCAGACAATGTCAAACGGGATCTTGCTAGAATTGGCCTAGAGTGACCAAATGCAGCAGCTGTAGCTAAGAGTCTGGAGAGGAAAATTATGCAATCTGGTTGGACCTCTGTGGCCCATGGCTGCATGAGGATTTTGTACATATGTATGTAAAAAAACATTGTAGAAACAGATTAAGTTTAGTAAGACTTTTTACAGTGGTATGCCAAAACTAGAAGGACACATATCACCTCTGGGCACATATGAGAATCTTATTTTCAAAGAAAAAGAAGTTTTACCTTTACCTACTGTTTCATTCCTTAAAAGTTTTAATTTGAGCTAGCAGATGCTAAAAAAAATAACAAAATTAAAAAAAAAATAAACTGTAAAACTCAATAACAGCTCTGCCATTTCAGTGATCTATCTGTAAAGATATATATATTAAAACTGATAAGTATTTTAAAAATGCAAATTATAATATTTCATCAGTACCAATCAAATTATGGTGGTGGTGGTGGTGGGGGGGGGGGGGGGGTCAGTCGGTAGCACGCCAGGCTCGTAATCTGTAATTCCCAGGTTCGAGTCCCAGCTGGGTCAGCGTTGAGATTTATCTCTGCAAATTTCCCCACCCTTCCCATGGTCAGTAGGGGACACCGATGGACTTGGAAAGGCCACTGTCCGTTGGATGGGATGTTAAGCTCTGGCCCATTATGTGGGAGAGCCATACCTTATGCACATTAAAGAACATACTGGATGGCCTTGATGGGTTGTGAGTTGTTTTACCTCTGAGCAGCACTTTTTTGGCTAAATGGCCAGGTCACAAGGACCCCGAACGCTCCGAGAAGGTTGGGGGAGGGGACCCATTGGAACAGCTGTTGGGAGACAGATGGTAGCCTCCCAACAAGGCCATCCAGCGTGTTCTTTAATGTGAACAGGGGTATGGCTCTCCCGCACACATGGCAACGGCTTAACGTCCCATCCGACAGACGGCGGCCTTTCCAAGCCCATCGATGTCCCCTACTGAACGTGGGCAGGGTGGGGAATTTTGCGGAGATAAATCTCAACGCTGACCCAGCTGGGACTCAAACCTGGGCTACAGATTACGAGCCTGGCTACCGACTGAGCCACCCCCGCCCCAGGCCTTGACGGGAGGCTCCCATCTGTCTCCCAACAGCTATTCTAGTGCGTCCCCTCCCCCAACCTTCTCTGAGCCTTCGGGATCCATGTGATCTAGCCATTTAGCCATGGTGTGCAAAAAAGTGCCACTCAGAGGTAAAACAACCCAACCCAAACAACCATCAAATTAAGAGTTTTCTAATTATCATTTTCATTGTTTCTTATGGAAACTTCATGACGTTCACATTCCACCACAAAAAATTTAATATTTCTAACATTTAATACCTCGTTGTAATATTCATGTGAAATTTTGTAATGTTCAATCTTTTTCACTGTTAGAGAGAGTAATTAGAGTGTTTGAAAGATTCCAAAAGAGTAAATCATAATATTTTATCAATTCCTATGCAGCCCTAAAAAGATTTTTTCATTTATCTCTAAATACAATTATCTGCTAAAACAAAATATTGTCTTTCCCCCACCCCAAGGTCTAAGAAGTTAATTCATTGTTCCCAATGGAAATATCATGGCATTCACATTCCAGCACCAAAATTTCAAATTTCTAGCTTAAATGTCATTTGCAATATTTGTTTGAAATTTTGGAATTTGCAAATTCTTCAACCATTAGAGGACGCAATTACAGTTTTCAAAAGATTTAAAAAGTGTGAATCATAATATTTTATCAATTCCTATCTAACCCAAAAAGAATTTTTCATTTATCTCTAAAAACAAACAATTATCTGCTAAAACTAAAAAGGTGTGTTTTCCACCTCCTCCGAGTCTAAAGGGGTCAACTCATTGTTGGCAATGGAAACTTCATGGCCTTCACATTACAACACCAAAATTTCTAGTGTAAATACATTGTTTGCAATATTTGTTTGTAATTTTGGAACTTTCAACTTTTTCCACAGCTTGAGTGCGTAATTATAGCTTTAGAGAGATTCGGAAAGTGCATATTGTAATATTTCATCAATACCTATCCAGTGCAAGAAGAAATTTTAATTTATCTCTGTAAACAAAAAAGTTCATCATCTATCTTGTTTTCTTTGAAAGCGAGATAAAAAGAGGTATATATTTCTTAGTTACTTCCAAAATCTTCCATTTTTAAAAATAGCAGTATTTTGTTAATTATCAGATTTTAGAAATTTTAAGGAAAAAAAATTGTTGATAATAGTTCAAATCAAACTTCTGAGCTTAAATTAGGGGATTGCTTCAGTGTAGAGGAATGTTAACAAACAAACTGACAATACCCTATATCACTTCTAAGAAATGGCAATCAGATGTCTGATTGCCATTTTTATGTCATATTTTAATAAAATTATTTATGTCATAGTTTAATAAAATATGCATCAAATGAAAAAAAGAAAATATTATTTATCAAGCATGCATTATATTTTTATGAAATAATTAAAACGGTAATTTTAATTTAAAAAAAATATTTTTTTTTTATTTGTTGTACTGAAAACAGATATATATATGTTCTTGGTCTCTCATTTCGAATTCTGCGAACGTATACAGACATTCTGGACAGGAAGTGTTAAGAGTATCAACAGAGTACAAATAGAGTTATCACTTCACCTTGAAAGATATCAAAAGTACAAGGCTAATTCTGCTAGTCAGTTTTCATAAATAAACAAATTCCATAACTTCTATTAATCTTAAATAAGTTTAATTATTTCTAGTGAAAAATGGAAGAAAATAAATATTTATTACTTTCAGAGTGATGCATTGCAGATACAGTTTACCTACTAAAATGAAATAACATTGCTTTCATTCAAACTTAGTGCCCAATAAAAATTCACTTTCACACTTTTGTTACATTACAAATATGTAATTTAAAGATTATAATAATAGAAAGCAATAAATAAATGTATTATTAATATATAAATAATACATAAAATATATAATATATTTTCTTTTACATGTCCTTAACTGTGATTTCTATCACGCACTGACTATATAAATCAGGATCTCACATATTACATCATGTATGGCACATAAATAATAAAAATAAATAAATACCCCCTCAAGCAGCTGCTTGCCACAGAGGTCTGACAGTGGCCTGTCAGTTTATATGCCATAGTAGAAGGTCTGTGAGGATGACAGAACCTCAGCAGAAAAACAACATGAACACCCATACCTTACCTGGGGCTCAAAATCAGGTCCCTTAGATCAGTAGCCAAGTACCCTAACCACTCGGCTAGTATATTTTAAATTTATATGAAATTATAGCATTGTACATTATTGTTCTTTATTGTACAAATAACCCCAGAAAGCAAGTTTCAGATTTCTAGCACATTTGCTTCTTATTAAACTAGAAAGTTATCTCTCTTTGATTTTGAAATTTTATGGAAAACTTCATTTCATCACATTTCTTGAGATCTACATTATAAATTATTCCTAAATGTCAATTTTTTTAAATTTCCAGCACGATTATGACTACATAGAAATGGGAATTGTATTTGACAATGAACACCATATTTAACTTGAATGTGGCCTGTATTTGATTGCAAAATATTCTTCCCTCTTTCAGGGATTTATATTATATGTCTAGACTCCCAATTTCCACAGTTCTAGCACATATAGCTAATATTTAGCCCATAATGCAAATTTTCAGAGTTCTTTCCCACTCCTGCATCATAGTTAGAATTAGCATTATTTCAGCTAACTATCCACCAAATTACTCACTATCAGCTGTATATATATTTCTGTATTCTTTCAAGAAATGAAATGTAAGTGTTGAAAAATGAAGAAGAGGTTTAAAATGAGGGTACTCTTCCCAAAGAACATTTTACTGTAACACTTTATTTCAAAAGGATGGGATTACCTAGAATCTTTGTCTAGATGAATGATTCCCAATACGGGAGAGAGGGCATTTTAGAAATTGAGGATGTTTTTAGTCTGCTTCAGGTATATTTCAACTAGTTTTACACAACAAACAAAAAAAAAAGCTTTATTTCCATGAAGGGGGCATTAGAAAATACTCTTCATAAATATGGGCATTTTTGGTAAAAGGGGGCATTAAAAAGTAATATACGACAATATTTGGGCGTAAAATAGGTTGAGAACACTGCTCTAGCTTGTCCTCATTTCTGATACAAGACTTATCTATAGTTTCCAAGTTCAAGCTTCAACATTGAGATTTATCTCCATTTACCTTCCCTCAGTGAGAGGTCCATCTCACTCCTAAACAGCTATCCAGTAGATCTCCTTCTCCAACCTTCTCTGAGCTCTTCAGGTCCTTGTGACCTGGTCATGTAGCTCACTGTGTGCAAAAGAAGTGCCACTCGGAGGTAAAACAACCCAACTTCATACCAGATACACAAGAAGATACCCATTGACTTTGTAGTCAGGTATGCCAGATAGGTTAAGTATGGTTGTGAGGATCACAATCCAATTTTTATTTTCCTAACTAGTGGCGTAAACTGGAAGGAGAGCTGTGTACCAATCCCTAGAGATGATGCACAGAACCGGCCAGGTCTAGCACCTAATGTCCGACCCCGCCTTCTCGTGGTGCAGGCCGTTAGTACCTTTCAAAAGAGATACTCTCTTTTGGAAGGGAACGGAAGGGGAGGGCTGCCAGTTCAGTATGGCCTACTGATCTGGTCATCTATGGCCACTTTTTTCTTTTTTTTTCTTCTTTTTTTTCAACCCTGCTGAGGAGTGGTCAACTTCACAGGGTCCTGGTGGTGACCATTTATACCTACTAGACTGGACTTGTTTATGGATTTGAGCTTGATTATTGATCCTGGACTTGCTGCACTGGTGGGCCTCTGTTGAGGGAGAGTCTGCTGCTGTGTTTTCTGTTTGCTTCTGGGTTGCCAGCTCTAAGTGAACAGATATATGGGATACCTTATATCAGTTGGTGGATAATCCTAATCAGAGGCATTCGCAGGTACCTGAACCTTACTTAGCTAGTTGGGCATCGTCAAGCCTAAACTGGAGTAATGTGTCTCAGGCAGGCCATATGGTTCTTGAAAAAGTCCACTTGAAAAGGTGGTGCCTGAAGTTCCTACCAGCATCGGTGACTTCAGCCTTTAGCGGAGGAGAAACAAGTCTTTGCCCCATGCCTGCGATCAGGGGGCTGTTTGATATTGTTGGCCCTACCAATCTCACTAAACCTAATTTCTTTAAAAATCCTACTAATCATTTTCTCTCTGCAGGAACGTGAGGACATTACATAGAGATTATTCTCTTGATGACCTCATGCAGCAATTCCAGTGCTATAACTTAGATATTCTAGGCTTGCAAGAGACCAGATGGACAGGTAAAGGTGAGATACTTAAAAATAACTTTAAATTTCTCTTTACAGGGAGGGAGGATGGAAAGCATCACCAAGGCGTGGGTCTGCTGCTCAGCAGACATGCTAGTGATGCTCTTCTAGGATATGAATGTATTAATGAAAGGTTTCTTACAGCAAAATTTCAGACAAGCATTAAAGACTTGAATGTTATCTGCTGTTATGCCCCCACTGAGGATGCTGATGAGGATGAGAAGGATAGGTTTTACGGACAACTTCAGGATATTTTGAATTCTGTCAAGAAAGGAGATATTACCCTTGTTCTTGGTGACTTCAATGCCAAAGTTGGTACCGACTCTGACCTTTGGGGAGGAGTAATAGGCCCTTTTGGTATTGGTAGCTGCAATGGCAATAGGCAACGTCTCCTACAGGTAAGTAAACTCAATGGTTTCAGAATAACTAACACATATTACAAACACCGCGACATACATAAATACACGTGGGTTTCACCTGATGGGCTGCATAGGAATATGATTGATTATATATTAATTAACAGCAAATGGGCTAGTTCTGTTAGAAATACCAGGGCTTATAGGGGAGCTGAAATTGGATCTGACCATTACCTTGTTAAAAGTGTCTGGCAACTTAAACTTAAAAATTGATGTGCTAAGGTTAAAAAATTTACCTTTAATACTGAAGCTCTGAAAGACCCAGTTATAGCTAAAGCTTACCATGATAGGTTACTAGTCATTATGACAGTCATGGTTTGCTTAATACTGAAGTTGAGGAAGAATGGGGCCATTTTAAACAGGCTTTTTTGCAAACTAACAGTACTCTTTTAGGGAAAAAGGAGCAGAGGAGACAGAATTATTTAAGTGATAAGGCACTTGAGCTTATTTCAGAAAGAAGAAACTGCAGTCCTTAATCAGTACCCTACTAGTCCTAATAGAAAGGATTACAGAGAGCTTAATAAACGTGTAAAGGATCAGTTAACTACTGATAAGAATCTTTGGCTTGATGGCTTGGCTGACAAAGCTGAGGAAGCAGTTAGGCAGCACAACAGCAGAGAGCTGTATCAGAAAGTTTATGTTTTATGTGGTAGAAAACAGACAGGCATACAAGGATTGCAGGATAAACAAGGTAAGGTTATAGAAGGGGAGGATTCTGTCATGGCTAGGTGGGTTGAGCATTTCAGCGATGTTCTAAACAATGTGGTTAGTTCTACTCCCATTGTTTGTAATGATGATAGATGCATTGGCAGCTTTAAAGTTGGCCCTATAACACAATCTGAAGTTATTTTAGCTATTTCTAAACTTAAACTTCATAAATCCCCAGGGGTAGATGCTCAGAGCTGGGAATGTTTCGGTTACCACTTGGATGACTGAAATTTTGAATATCTTTTATGATAAAGGCATGGTTCCTAAAGATTTTACCAAAGCTATTATTATCCCTATTTTCAAAAAAGGTGATCGCAGTTCTTGTGATAACTATAGGGGTATCAGCCTACTCTCTGTTCCAGGTAAAGTTCTTTCCATGATTGTGCTTAATAGAATTAAGAATCTGGTTGACAGGCAATTGCGTGATGAGCAATGTGGATTCAGAAGTGGTAGGGGATGTGTGGATGAGATATTTTCACTTAGGCAGATTCTTGAGAAATGTTTAGAGTTTCAGAAACCTTTGGTTGCTAGCTTTGTTGATTTCAAAAAGGCTTTCGACTCTGTTGATCATCATAATTTGTGGTTGATTTTGATATCATATGGTATACCAGACAAGTTAGTTAACATAATGAAAGCTCTCTATAATAACACTGAGTCGTGTGTGAGAGTTGGTAAGTCTTGTAGCAATTGGTTTAGCATTACGTCTGGTGTTCGACTAGGGTGCATTTTGTCTCCTTTTCTCTTTAGTTTGGTTGTTGATTATGTTATGCGAAATTCATTTCAAGGGAAAGATTTTGGCCTTAAATGGGCTGGAGATATGAAAATTTCTGATTTAGATTATGCTGATGATTTAGCCCTTTTGGCAAATGATGTTGATGAGATGAACTCTTTCATTCGAGCTGTTGATGAGACTGGTAGTAGAGTAGGTTTGGTTATAAACAGAGAGAAAACTAAAGCGATGAAAATTGGTCAGGCAGGTTGTGATTCAGTTAATCTGAATGGTTGCAGTCTTGAGCAGGTGTCACAGTTTAATTACCTTGGGAGCTATGTAACAGATACTGGTGATGTGCGGCATGAGATTAACAGACGAATAGGTATTGCTGCCGTTACTTTTAAGAATCTATGAAGATTGTGGAGAAATAGGCGTATACACCTAAAGACTAAAATTAGACTGTATAATAGTTTGGTTCTTTCTAGGGTTAGTTATGGTAGTGAAACTTGGACGCTGTGTAAACAAGATAACAGGAAACTAGATGCTTTTGATTCTAGGTGCTTACGCAGTATCTTGGGTATTAGGTGGTTTAACTTTGTAACTAATGATGAGGTTAGGCAAAGGAGTCTGCAACCTCCTTTAAGCAGCATATTGTGCAGAGAGAGACTCCACTGGTTTGGCCATGTTGCCCGTATGGATAATTATAGATTGGCGAATAGGGTTATGAACAGTGTGCCTAGAGGCCTCAGAAGGAGGGGGAGACCTAGGATGCGGTGGGCAGACAATGTCAAACACGACCTTGTTAGAATTGATGTGCAGTGACCGGATGCAGCAGATGTAGCTCAGGACAGATATGCTTGGAGAATTAAACTGTGCTGTCTGGTTGGACCTCTGTAGCCCATGGCTGCTTGAGGATGAGGATGAGGATTTTTCTTATTTCCCTAACCAGGCATTGTTTAATTGTTTCATTCATATCCCCATGGGACTTCCTCTGATGTATTGAGTGACTGCACAATCTCTTTCTTGTCTCTTGAGTCATTACCGGATACCATGAGAATGGGCAAGGTTGTGAGATAACATGTCATTACATTATGCAAACACAGTATAATCATATCCCAGAAACACTTGCATGCTATGCAATTGGCAAGGAGAGATTCTCAAATATTGCAGTATAGTTTGAAAATAGTTTGAATAGCATTAACATCAGTAAACTAGTCCATTGTGTATACTATTTTGTACACAATGGACTAAAAATGACCAGGTCATAAGGACCTCAAAGGCTCAGAGAAACTTGGGGCAAGGGCTTGAACACTTAACAACTGCTAGGAGACAAATGGAAGTCTCCTGTTAAGGACATACAGTGTATTCTTTAACATGTACCAGTGCCTAAGTAATGGGAATGCCTGCCGATTTCCGCAAATCTCCATGTTAAGAAGCGCGCATAGGAAGCTTCAGAACTTGCCACATGAGAGCAGCACCGTTCTACAGTAGGCTAACTTAGACTAATGGTAAGTATATAGCAATCTGGTCGAAGTCAGATGGTAAAAGAATCAAATAGATGGTTGATCAAATACAATAAACTAGAATCTTTCTCAGAGATACAATGAGAATAGTGATTTAAATTCTCCATAACAAAAAATACGTTAAAAAATAATCGTGTTACAATTGAAAATTATTATCCATTAAAATCAGAAATTTTCAAGTGTTTAAAATAAATAAATAAATACCCCCTCAAGCAGCTGCTTGCCACAGAGGTCTGACAGGAGCCTGTCAGTTTATATGCCACAGTAGGAGATCTGAGAGGATGGCAGGACCTCAGCAGAAAAACGACACACACATCCATGCCTAATACAGGACTCGAACCCAGGTCCCTTAGATCAGTAGCCAAGCATGCTAACCACTCGGCCACAGGACGGTGGCCTCAAGTGTTTACCCAATAATATTATTTAATGGTAATTCTTTAAAGAAAAAAATTTAATGTTTTTCCAAAACAATTCTTTATCTAATTTTAATTACTATTGCAATAGAGCTTATTGTTAAGGGAAATACATAAACAATAGATTTAAGCAATTATTTTGATATTAATATCCGATTTTTTTTAATTAAGCATGAAATGGAAAATTTCCTAAAAGTTTAAAGATTAAAAGTGATAGTTTTTAAATGCAATAGGCACAAAATTTATGCTGCAGTACAGAATTGACTCTTTATATGTTAGTCTTTTTATTTCAATTACTTCTCCTGACCTACAGAGCCCCTCCTGATTTTTTTTTTTTTTTTTTTTAAGTAATGCTATTTTTTATCACGTCAATTGGCAATTTTATATAAAGTAGTTCAATTTTACTTATTTTTCAATTTAGAAAGATAAAGGCGCTCCATTTAGAATATTGCTCTAAGGCTCCTATTTAGAACTTTGTTCCAGGGCACCCATTCAGAACTTGGCTCTAGGTCTTGCAATTGCTTAATCTGCCCTGGCTCATACATATATTTGTGCAGTTCAAAACACTGACAAACTGCTATAAACTTTCACATTCCACTAGTCATATACAAGACTGGTTTAAAGAAAATGAGTGACATTTTTACTACTATATCTAGCATTATTTTTTTCAAAGTAACACATTATTTGAATTAGTGAAAATTTTTAAATGGTAATAACAATATTATCCTCAAAGAAAGCTATAGCATTATCTTTCATTACTTTTGGAATCACTGAAATAGAACTTTCTTTTTATAGACTGTGAAATTTCAGATTTTAAATTTCCAAACAAGCATTATCTTTCCATGTTATTTTAATGAGAATCTATTTACGAAGCTCTATAACAGGGAGGACCAAACTTTTAGACTCTGCGATTGACTTTTAAGATATAAAATCTTTCATGAATAGACCATAGTACATGTCATAATAATGATTTAACACTGCTTGACCAGATAAGCATAAAATAGCAATTTAGCATCAAACATATTAACATGACATTGTTACATTAATTAAAATCTTTTCCACTTAAAACTGGTAGCTATGCGATTGACTGTTTGACCATCTCTGCTCTATAACATCTAAAATATGCATTCAATAGAGAAATGTGATGAAGATAAAGATTGTAGACTGGTAATTGCAGACCAGTCAGGGTAAGATTCTTTTCGAGCCTTCGTGTGTGCAGAAGGGTATTTGTCTCTACCATGTAATTTGATGCATTTAATGAAAAACTGACTGAAGATGATCAAATTTATTTAAATCTCGATTTATCATCAATATTTGTTCAGTATTTAAAGAGTTATGAAAATTGGAATATTTAATAATAAATTATCTTGTTTTATAAAAATCATTCATAATTATCTAATATCGAAATCATTATGAAACTTTTAAAATCTATATTTCATTAAATGGTTTGAAAAAAATACTTATTATTTAAGTTTTAATTAATATCTGAAATAAATTCGTATGACCCTTTACTGTTTTGAAATATTCTAGCTTCCATAATTCCTTAAATGCTAGACGAATGCTGTTGAAAATAGAGATTTAAATAGATAAGATTAAGATCTTTCATTCATTTACAGTAATATTTTTTCATTAAATGAATATTTTAGAAGTTACAGAGCTTCGAAGTTAGATTCCCTTCACGTGACACGGAAATTCTCTTAATATTTTGCTAGGGCAATGTAACCCAGTTCCGTATATTGTAAAGATTTCTACAATTCCAAAATATTATTTATTCAAAAATGATCTCAGAATTTTTTTTCCAGTTACTCATGTCAACGTTTACATTGCCGACATATTGCTGCCACCACCTGTCTTGCAGATCTAGTTTGGAAGAGATTGGGCAGAAACTGAATTTTGTTTCATAATTCGTAAATGTTAACTATTTTGCTGCATGCAAAAATACGTATGTACAGCAGCCGCTGATGTTATTAGTGTCCAAAGGATGTGTTGCAGAGGGATGAAAGAAGCACTTACTCCGAGTTGATTTCAATGCATTAACGTTGTGGTCAAGTCTGCCTTTTGTTACCCTCTTCCTTTGACGGCTGTCATATGTACGGGACCAGTTTCGCTCCTTCTTCGGCAGGAGCTTCTTCAAGTGTAAGATTACAGTTCAGGGGCACGTGGAAGTTGATCTCAGTCCGAAGGCAGTGCATGCACAATGGTGTATTTCAGACTCAGAAGTTTCGGATATGGGTCTGTAGACTGGTTGATTATGGCTGTAGTATGGGGTAATATGGATTTCTCCATATGATTATCAAGAAGTTTCCAGGCTGATGGGATAGCATAAATTTCTTCATTGATGCTATGTTCTCTATTCCTATATATTGCAAGCTGTTCAGCGTAATTGAGTTGGTATTGTGTTGGTGGAGCACAAATAATTTTAGCTTCATTAAATTTTGGTATTGCATTACTACAGTAGACAGCTTTTGACAGTGCTGTGTTTTGTTTCCGGTTGTTTGTATCTCTTGTGTTCTTTTAATCTTTGCCTGAAGAATTTACAAACAACCAGAAACAAAACATAGCACTATCAAAAGCCGTCTACTGTGGTAATGCAATACCAAAATTTAATGAAGCTAAAATTATTTGTGCTCCACCAACCCAATACCAACTCAATTACGCTGAACAGCTTGCAATATATAGGAATAGAGAACATATCATCAATGAAGAAATTTACGCCATCCCATCAGCCTGGAAATTTCTTCTTGATAATCATATGGAGAAATCCATATTACCCCATACTACAGCCATAATCAACCAGTCTACGGACCCATATCCGAAACTTCTGAGTCTGAAATACACCACTGTGCATGCACCGCCTTCGGACCGAGATCAACTTCCACGTGCCCCCGAACTGTAACCTTACACTTGAAGAAGCTCCTGTCGAAGAAGGAGCGAAACTGGTCCCGTACATATTACAGCAGTCAAAGGAAGAGGGGAACAAAAGGCAGACTTGACCACAACGTTAACACATTGAAATCAACTCAGAGTAAGTGCTTCTTTCATCCCTCTGCAACACATCCTTTGGACACTAATAACACCAGCAGCTGCTGTACATACGTATTTTTGCATACAGCAAAATAGTGAACATTTACGAACTATTGAACCTCATGCTGTGTTTATAACATAATTTTGTTTCTGAAAAACATCACACAATACTGCATCATCGGTCAGACTTCTAGTTAAAAATGGCAAAGAGTAGATAGAACAGTAAATAAATCACATATGAACAAATCTGTATCAGAATCCAACTTTGCAACTAGTGGTAAACAGCGTAACCTATACTGCTACAAAGCCAAGTAGCAAGCAAAACAGAAGATCACCAGCACCACAGCAGACAAAAATGTAACTAGCACTGCTGTCACTTCATGTCTTGAAATCATCTGGAATTCCCATTACATAGGCACCACATGCACTATGTATAGCTCTCCTGCATACATGGCCACAGCTTAGTGCCCCATTCAGTTGATAGTGGTCTTTCAAAACCCAATGATGTCATTTCTCACCAAAGGCAAGGTAGAGGTGAGTGGAGATAAATCCTGACATGTGCACAGTTGGCACTTAAACCTGGGAATTATATATTACAAGTCTCATGTGCTACCAAATCAAGTCAACCCTGCCCTCTGAACTAATGAGTAATTTAAGTGCATCATTTGATCTAGCACTAATAGTTATTAACCCTTTCTGTGTCACAGCACAGAAAGTTTTGTGCACACTGTTAATCAGTATCATTTTTCGAATTCTAGTAACCAGAGAAGTAAATTTAGGTGCCACAGTACAAAGTTGTTAAAGAAAAAATTTGCAAACAGAATGCAACAATTTGCATAATTTTAGCATTACTTCTGGTGTTCGACAAGGGTGCATTTTGTCTCCTTTTCTCTTTAGTTTGGTTATTGATTATGTTATGTGAAATTCACTTCAAGGGAAAGATTTTGGCCTTAAATGGGCTGGAGATACGAAAATTTCTGATTTAGATTATGCTGATGATTTAGCGCTTTTGGCAAATGATGTTGATGAGATGAACTCTTTCATTCGAGCTGTTGATGAGACTGGTAGTAGAGTAGGTTTGGTTATAAACAGAGAGAAAACTAAAGTGATGAAAATTGGTCAGGCAGGCTGTGATTCAGTTAATCTGAATGGTTGCAGTCTTGAGCAGGTGTCACAGTTTAATTATCTTGGGAGCTATTAACAGACGAATAGGGATTGCTGCCGGGACTTTTAAGAATCTATGGAGAGTGTGGAGAAATAGGCGTATACACCTAAAGACTAAAATTAGACTGTATAATAGTTTGGTTCCTTCTAGGGTTAGTTATGGTAGTGAAACTTGGACACTTTGTAAACAAGATAACAGGAAACTAGATGCTTTTGATTCCAGATGCTTACACAGTATCTTGGGCATTAGGTGGTTCAACTTTGTAACTAATGATGAGGTTAGGCAAAGGAGTTTGCAACCTCCTTTAAGCAGCATATTGTGCAGAGAGAGACTCCGTTGGTTTGGCCATGTTGCCCGTATGAATAATTATAGATTGGCGGATAGGGTTATGAACAGTGTGCCTAAAGGCCTCAGAAAGAAGGGGAGACCTAGGATGTGGTGGGCAGATAATGTCAAACAGGACCTTATTAGAATAATGTCAGATAATGTCAAACAGGACCTTATTAGAATTGGTGTGCAGTGGCCAGATGCAGTAGATGTAGCTCAAGACAGACTTGCTTGGAGAACTAAATTGCACGGTCTGGTTGAACCTCCATAGCCCAGGGCTGCTTGAGGAGGATGATGATGAAATAATGAGATAAACTCGACGGTTCAATATCCACTAATAAATCAGCACTTTGACGTCAATTTTAATTTTAGAGGAAAAATTGTCTTGTGCCGGTGGAATATGAACCCACAACCTCCTGATAACATGTCAGGTGCTCTGGACCACTGAGCTACCAGCCACCAATCAAGATCTCCTCTAATTAACGCTATGAACATTCCTTTTATGTCACATATATACGCTATTCGGAATTTTAGCCCAAGCGGCTTTCTATTTGCCATATAGATGGAAAGTATTGTCTTTCCTCTAAAATTAAAATCGAAGTCAAAGTGTTGATTTATTAGTGGATATTGAACCGTCGAGTTTATCTCATTATTTATTATCATTGGCATACTTGTAAAACTTGCTTTCAACCTATAAGGCAAATAGAAAGCCGCTTGGGTTAAAATGACATTATTCAAATTCAGTAGCACAAGTGACGCATTTGCGCACATGAGTGGCTGAAACTCTGGTCATATATAGCTGTCAGCTTTGGCAGCATTCATTTGTGAGATGATTCCCAAGCATTTATTGTGAGAAGTGTAATGGGAAGGGTGTAGGATTTAGATGGATTTGAGAGGGCAGATCGTAGGTGGCCGACAGATGGGACGCTCGATCTCTGAAATTCTCAACGAACTTGGATTTTCTCATACGACAGTTTCAAGAGTGTTCCGGAATATGAAAATTCTGGCCAAAACACAAGCACCCAGACAAACTGCAAAGGACAACCAGCCTTGAATGATCATGAGCTTCACCGTCTGTCCTACATCGTATGGATCGATAGGGCCAGACATTATCTGAAATCACCTCCCATCTGAACATGGGTTCCAGCCAGGAAGTCAGTGCAGGGACCATGCAACGCTAACTTCGTCTCAGCTTCAGGAGCCACCGATCTACAAGAGTCCCACTTCTAATGGCACGACACTGGGCTCAATGCCTTGCCTGGGCTAAAGAACATCGAAACTGGACCATTGAAAATTGGAAAAGGATAGACTGGAGTGATGAATCCTGATTGAAACTTCATTACGTCAATGGGAGACTGAGGTTATGGTGGTTGGAACAATACAAGCTGATGGTAGCTCAGTGATGGTCTAGGGTGTCTTCAGTTGAACGTCTGTGGGACCTTTGAAATGTATACAGACGACTTTCAATGCATTCCGGTACGTAGAACTCATGGCTGACCATTTACACCCATTTATGGCCATAATGCATCACGGTACATAGAACTCATGACTGACCATTTACACCCATTTATGGCCATAATGCATCCCAATGGAGATGGCGGCTACCAGAAAGACAACTGTTCATCTCACAGGTTCAGGTTGGCTACTGCATGGTTGCAGGAGCATTCTGCTGCCTTTGAAATAATGAATTGGCCACCTAGAAGCCCAGATTTAAATCCCATTGAAAATCTTTGGGATACCATCGAGCAGAGTGTTCAGGCCTGTGTCCCATCAGCGACAACCATGAGAGAATTGTGGACAGTTCTGGAGGATGCATGGGTCGCCATACCTGTGGAGTCCTTGCCTCGTCATGTGGCGGCCATTATCAGGGCCAGAGGGGTCCAACATGTTACTAGGTTACTATTCCTAATTCAATGGCACTTCAGTGTCTCAGATTGATCTGAGATAGGTGTGTTTGGATATAATGAGATTATGTCGAAGATGCTGTTTTATGAGAGGATTCGATTTTGAGTTGACTTATGACCTGAGTGAAGTCTTGTGGAGAGTTGATTGCGTTGTCATTAGCTGGAAAATAATGACTATGACTAATGACTATGCAATCGGCTGTCCATAAGACTTTGCTTAGGTCATAAGGCAACTCAAAATCGAACTCTGTTACAAAATGCTATCCTTCAACATAATCTCATTTTATCTGAACACACCTATCGACAGAGTCCTAAGTATAATAGAAAATAGATTAAAAGGGAGAGATGGACTAAATCAACCTAAGAGAAATGCAGCAATGAAAACCCTGAAACTCATAATCAGCAACAACTATTTCAAAGTGAATAATACAATATATCACCAAAAGAAAGGAACCTCTATGGGATCACCAATATTGGGTCTTCTTGCAAACATAGCCATTAAAGAAATAGAAAAACAAGTGCTTAAAAGGCACCAAATCCCTCCCCTGTTATACAAAAAAATACATAGATGACTTCATAATAATATACAAAGAAAATAACAAAAACAACCTGGAAAACTTAAAAATGAAATGGAAGCAATACACCCTACTATCAAATTCATGATTGAGTAGGAGAAAAATAAAGTACTACCACACCTCGACATTCTATTGAAAAGGAAACAAGACCACATTGAAACAAGTGTATCGAAAATCTGCAAATATCAGTGTAACAATACCATACATATCAGATACAAAAAAATTAGATTGAAATTTATATAAATTGAAACCATTATTACTACATCATCATCATCCTCAAGCAGCCATGGGCTACAGAGGTCCAACCAGACCGTGCAATTTAGTTCTCCAAGTAAGTCTGTCCTGAGCTACATCTACTGCATCTGGCCACTGCAAACCAATTCCAACAAGGTCCTGTTTGACATTGTCTGCCCGCCGCATCCTAGGTTTCCCCCTCTTTCTGAGGCCTTTAGGCACACTGTTCATAACCCTATTCGCCAATCTATAATTATTCATACGGGCAACATGGCCAAACCAACAGAGTCTCTCTCTGCACAATATGCTGCTTAAAGGAGGTTGCAAACTCCTTTGCCTAACCTCATCATTAGTTACAAGGTTGAACTACCTAATGCCCAAGATACTGCGTAAGCATCTGGAATCAAAAGCATCTAGTTTCCTGTTATCTTGTTTACAAAGTGTCCAAGTTTCACTACCATAACTAACCCTAGAAAGAACCAAACTATTATACAGTCTAATTTTAGTCTTTAGGTGTATACGCCTATTTCTCCACACTCTCCATAGATTCTTAAAAGTCCTGGCAGCAATCCCTATTCGTCTGTTAATCTCATGCCGCACATCACCAGTATCTCTTACATAGCTCCCAAGATAATTAAACTGTGACACCTGCTCAAGACTGCAACCATTCAGATTAACTGAATCACAGCCTGCCTGACCAATTTTCATCACTTTAGTTTTCTCTCTGTTTATAACCAAACCTACTCTACTACCAGTCTCATCAACAGCTCGAATGAAAGAGTTCATCTCATCAACATCATTTTCCAAAAGCGCTAAATCATCAGCATAATCTAAATCAGAAATCTTAGAGTCTCCAGCCCATTTAAGGCCAAAATCTTTCCCTTGAAGTGAATTTCACGTAACATAATCAATAACCAATCTAAAGAGAAAAGGAGACAAAATGCACCCTTGTCAAACACCAAAAGTAATGCTAAACCAATTGCTACAAGCTTTACCAACTCTCACACATGACTCAGTGTTATTATAGAGAGCTTTCATTTTGTTAACTAACTTGTCTGGTATACCATATGATCTCACAATCAACCACAAATTTGACGATCAACAGAGTTGAAAGCTTTTTTGAAATCAACAAAGCTAGCAACCAAAGGTTTCTAAAACTCTAAACATTTCTCAAGAATCTGCCTAGGTGAAAATATCTGATCCACACATCTCCTACCACTTCTGAATCCACATTGCTCATCACGTAATTAACTGTCAACCAGTTTCTTAATTCTATTAAGAACAATCATGGAAAGAACTTTACCTGGAACAGAGAATAGGTTGATACCCCTATAGTTATCACAAGAACTGCGATCACCTTTTTTGAAAAATAGGGATAACAATAGCTCTGCTAAAATCCTTAGAAACCACGCCTTTATCATAAAAGATATTCAGAATTTCAGTCATCCAAGTGGTAACCAAAACATTCCCAACTCTAAGCATTTCTGTAGTAATTTCATCTACCCCTGGGGATTTATGAAGTTTAAGTTTAGAAATAGCCAAAATAACTTCAGATTGTGTTATAGGGCCAACATTAAAGCCACCAATGCATCTATCATCATTGCAAACAATAGGAGTAGAATTAACCACATTGTTTAGAACATCACTGAAATGTTCAGCCCACCTAGCCCATGACAGAATCCTCACCTTCCTTGTTTATTCTTCAATCCCTGTATACCTTACCTGGTAATACCTGTAATACCTTACCCTGTTTATTCTTCAATCCCTGTATACCTGTCCGTTTTCTACCACACACAACATTAACTATCTGGTACAGCTCTCTGCTGTTATGGCCTAACTGCTTCCTCGGCTGTGTCACCTAAGCCATCAGCCAAAGATTCTTATCAGCAGCTAACTGATCCTTTACACGTTTATTAAGTTTTCTGTAATGCATTCAATTAGGACTAGTAGGGTATTGATTAAGGACATTCCTTCAGTTCTTTCTTTCCGAAATAAGCTCAAGTGCCTTATCACTCAGATAATTCTGCCTCCTCTGCTCCTTTTTTCCTAAACGACTAGTGTTGTTGTCCAAAAAAGCCTGTTTAAAATGATCCCATTCTTCCTGAACTTCAGTAGTAAGCAAAGCAAACCATGATTGTCATAATGACTAAGTAACCTATCATGGTAAGCTTTAGCTATAACTGGGTCTTTCAGAGCTTCAGTATTAAAGGTAATTTTTTTTAACCCTAGCACAACACTTTTTTAAGTTTAACTTGCAAAACACTTTTAACAAGATAATGGTCAGATCCAATTTCAGCTCCCCCATATGCCCTGGTATTCCTAACAGAACTAGCCCATTTGTTGTTAATTAATATATAATCAATCATATTCTTATGCAGCCCATCAGGTGAAACCCATGTGTACTTATGTATATCGTGTTGTTTGTAATAAGTGTTAGTTATTCTGAATCCATTGAGTTTACTTACCTGTAGGAGACATTGCCCATTGCCTTGCAGCTACCAATACCAAAAGGGCCTATCACCCCTCCCCAAAGGTTAGAGTCAGTATCAATTTTGGCATTGAAGTCACCTAGAACAAGGGTAATATCTCCTTTCTTGACAGAATTCAAAATATCCTGAAGTTGTCCGTAAAACCTATCCATCTCATCCTCATCGGCATCCTCAGTGGGGGCATGACAACATATAACATTCAAGTCTTGAATGCTTCTCTGAAATTTTGCTATAAGAAACCATTCATTAATGCACTCGTATCCTAGAAGGAGCATCACTAGCGTGTCTGCTGAGAAGCAGACCCACGCCTTGGTGATGTTTATTATCGTTCCTCTCTCAAAAGAGAAATTTAAGATTATTTTTAAAAATTAGCTATAACTGGTCTGGTAATCTGTCCATCTGGTCTCTTGCAAGCAGCGAATATCTAAATTATAATGGTAGAATTCTTGTGTGAGGACATCAAGAGAAAAAGCAGAGTCCTCACATTCCAACTATCTATGGAGAGAAAATGGTTAATGGGATGTTTAAAGAAACTATGTTTATTGATAGAGGGAATGCTGACAATATCAAACAGCCCCCTAATCGCAGACATGGGGCAAAGACCCGTTCCCCCCACTACTAAAGGCTGAAGCCATCTACACTGGAAGACTTCCTCCAATGTAGAATTTGACGATGCCAATAGAAGCAAAGAGTTTAGGTGCCTGCATGACCTCTGCTCAGGATTATCCACCAGCTGATAAACATATCCTGTGAATCTATTCACTTGGGGCTGTCAACCCACAAACAAACAGAAAACACAGCGGAAGATTTTCCCTCCACAGAAGCCCACCAGTGCAGCATAATCAGGATTCATAATCAAGCTCAGAGCCATAATTCCATTTAGGTTGGTATATATGGTCAGCACCAGGACCCTGTGTGGTTGACCACTCCTCAGCAAGGTAGGAAAAAAGAAGAAAAGTAGCCATAGTTGTCCAGATCAGTAGGCCCCACTAATCTGGCAACCCTCCCCTTCCATTCACTTCCACAAGAGAGTACCTCTTTTGAAAAGTACTAACGGTCTGCACCACGAGAAGGTGGGGTCGGACATTAGGTGCTGGGCCTGGCCGGTTCTATGCATCATCACAGGGGATTGGTGCAAAGCTCTCCTTCCAGTAACTACCTAGCTACCATTTACAGACCAACAACCACCATTAATATCCACAACACACCCAGAAGTAGATGTAACACCCTCTAAAGATGACGAAGTCATCGAAACTAGCAAGGGACTTGAACTAACTTTGTATAATGCGCAAGCTCATCAGTGCATCTCTACAGCACAATACAAGATTTAATGAACTGCACAATGAAGGACAAGTGCCTGCAGAAAACCCACCCCCACAATGAAGCATCAGTAACAGGCAGTGGGAGTACCAACAGTGGACCCTGACTGCACCGGATGCCAATGGAGTGAGGGAAGCAGACGCTCAAAGTCGGTAAATCCTTTATAAACTCTAGCATTAATTTAACAGTAGTCTGTACAGGTTAAGAGTAAAACTATATTATATAAGCAATGGCTATATCCATTTTTAGTACAAGCCAATTTTTTTCAAAGAGTTTTAAATTTTTCACATATCTAATACATAAAAAAGAAAGTTTGTGTGTTTGTCTGTCTGCACTCAGCCCCCAGAAGAGCTAGAAACACCCAGGGGAAGAATACACATATGCTATGTATGAAACTGATGGGGTCAACCAAAATTTGGGTCGTTAGTTTGAATTTCTCAATATCTTATTAACGGTTGAAAGTTATTCAAAATAACTATTGCCACCAATAAATTTGAACAAAAGAATGCATCAAACTAATTTCTTTCTGATTTCAAGTAATAAAGTCATTGTTCAGTTTGTTGGGTCAAGAGCACAAGCACTCATGAATATTGAAGTCGTTCTAACTAAGCACAAGTAAAACATGACATTCTTTGTTCGAATGAAGTTTAAAAACAGAATTGGTATCGGAAATTAAAATCATTACCTTAATTTGAAAAATATGCAAAAGTTAATAAATGTAATATGTTAATTAATAAAAGTTTTAACATGTTAAGTAATAAATAATGTTTTTCAATAATAATAATAAATTTTTCATAGTATCTACATGTTTTTGAGGCACCTCAAATCATATTTTTCTTTTTCTATAAAGTCACATATGCCTCGTAAACTGTATCAGAGGGACTCTTGTCAATACGAAATGATTTGAAAAGTTCAATTATCTGAGTGAGTCAATTCTATTTTTTGGTTTAGAAACTTCTGACTTGGGGAGAATCATGCAGTACCTCGAAATATGCCATTTCTTTTCTTCCCTAAAAGAGATGGAGAAAAATTAAACTGGAGGGGATTAATTGTAATGACTTTTATGTCAAATAAAACCTTGCAACTTGGGGAGTGACATCTACTCTATATTTTAGAAAGATTAAGACCCAAGCAACAGTGAATAAACCCGCTAGTATCTTACAAAAATACATAATTCAAACTTGAAAAATAATTCATACTTTTTTCATCATTTGATGAATATTTTATTGGGTGAAAAATATAGTGAAAAATTATTAGTGTAAAAAAACAGTTTGGCTTCTGGATGGAAATCAGTTTTTCAGGCTAGACTCTGGAAGGGTGAATCACAATTAAAATGCTCTTTCTTTTGGCATAACATGACATATTTCCATTCATTAGTTACTTCTGAATGAGGTTCTAAAGCTTATTTTCTGAAAACACTTAAAAATAAATTCTGGTCACCACAGTGAGTTCAGTTTCAGAAACCCAGACACAGTAAGGGTTAAAGTACCTATTTGATTGAAGTCTTCGTGAGTTGATCTTAGTACTGTATTTGAATCTATTGTTTTCTTTAGCAGTGTACAGGCAGATTTGAAAGTAAACTTATTGAGAGTGGAAATCAGACCTCAGTGGGGAATCTAATTGGTAGGTTTAGATGAATCAAAATTATTGCAGCATTGGGTGGTTAGATATATTTTGTCAACTGAGTGAATCATTGCCTGGCATCTGAATTTCTATCCTGCACTGCAAGAAGTTAAAATTTAGGCTTGGGACTTTATACTAGTGGCTAGCACATATGTACCAGGGGATTTTGAGCAATGTATTTTACAAACCTTAGTTTTAAATCAATTTCCAGTTAAGCTAAAGCTAAGGCACTAAAAAGCAAAACAAGGCACATCTACTGCTTGGTTAAAGCTTTGTCTTTCATATTAAGTTTACTGCCAGTGAAATTTCAATTTCTACTGAAAAAGTTACATATTTAAATGCAAGCCTAAAAAGATAAAATTTCCTTACTTGTTTTGCACTTTCTGTATAAGCTGCCATATATTCATAAGCTTGAGCCTGAGCATTAACTCTAGTTTCAGTTCCTTCAACAGGCAAAGCAAATGAATCCATAGCAATCATTGTATTGGCATCCACTTTTCCTAATAGCATTCCCATCACTTCAAGGGTACCACCTGATCGTGCATGCATTACCATCTTTAGCAAAGCCAGTGCAGAAATCTTAATATCCTTGAAATAGTGTGGGCTGAAAGAGAATGCAAAATCAGTTTTAAACATATATAATATTCTAAGTCTTTAAACTCTTCTTTGAAGATTATGTTTACTAAACTATTCACTATTAATAATCAAAATTACTATTTTGATTATTAATAGTGAATAGTTTAGTAAACATAATCTTCAAAGAAGAGTTTAAAGACTTAGAATATTATATATGTTTAAAACTGATTTATGTTATAGAAACTGATACTGTTATAGAAACAAAATATAAAAACTTTTCACTATTTTGCCATTTATATCTAAAAGCAATAAACATCTAATAATAGGACAGTATTGTAGAAACATAAAATATAAAAACTTTTCACTATTTTGCTGTTAGCAATTCATAGTTGTTTTGTGAAGTACTTTGTCCATTTCCTTTCTATTCAGTATGTATTCAGTGGCCCAATACTCTCAATTAGGGACTCATATTGTCTTAATGAGTTTTACCTTTCTATGATAAAACCTCAAAAACCAACTGACCCTTCTATGATATGGTTGTTTAATGGAATGTCTTACATCCATTACATGGAAAGTGATGGTCATCTCGTGTCTCTTTCTCAACAAATTCACCTTTTGGTGCTTCTTTTCTATTAAAACAGTTTGCTGGTTGGGACATCATTCAGGCAAGGCCCTAACTGCTTATCAATCAATGACCAATACTCATCATTTATTGGCTGATAAAAATCATTACTTTCTTTGAGTCAACTTACACAGAGATGCAATTTGTTAAGTACACCTATATAGTAGTGTGTTGCACCTCCTTTGACCTTCAAAACAGCTTGAATTCATCAAGCATCGAATTTACAAGATGCTGGATGCATTGTACAGGAATGTTGTACCACATGGAAATTATTGTGTCACACATGCAATTTGGAGAGCAGAAAAGCACTTACCAACTCATCCCACAGATGCTTGATAAGGTTTAGATTTGGGGACAGTGCAGGCCAAATGAAACATGGAAAACTTATTGGCCTGTCCCTGGAGTTATTCAATTAATTGAATTCATCAGGCATCGAATGAGTTGCACATATCAGCGACTGAAAACTGAAATTGAAGCATGCCTTGTTCAAGTCTGCAGCTACTCACAAGGCATTGAATACATGCCTTGTGAGTAGCTGCATCATCATGCTGAATGTGTCAGCCCAGTGAAGATAAACTGTAGTCATGAAGAGATGAATTTGGTCAGCAAAGATCTTCAAATACACCGTGGTGTTCAGATGTCCTTCAATAGGTATCAAGGGGTCTAATGTCATCTAGTCATCTAGTTTCCTGTTATCTTGTTCACAAAGAGTCCAAGTTTCACTACCATAACTAACTCTAGAAAGAACCAAACTATTATACAGTCTAATTTTAGCCTTTAGGTGTATACACCAATTTCTCCACACTCTCAATAGATTCTTAAAAGTCCTGGCAGCAATCCCTATTCGTCTGTTAATCTCATGCCGCACATCACCATTATCTGTTACATAGCTCCCAAAATAATTAAACTGTGACACCTGTTCAAGACTGCAAACATTCAGATTAACTGAATCACAGCCTGCCTGACCAATTTTCATCACTTTAGTTTTCTCTCTGTTCATAACCAAACCTACTCTACTACCAATCTCATCAACAACTCAAATGAAAGAGTTCATCTCATCATCATCATTTGCAAAAAGAGCTAGATCATTAGCATAATCATAATCAGAAATTTTGGTATCTCCAGACCATTTATAAGGCCAAAATCTTTCCCTTGCAGTGAATTTTGCATAACGTAATCAATAACCAAACTAAAGAGAAAAAAATGCACCATTGTCGAACACCTGAAGTAATGCTAAACCAATGGCTACAAGCCTTACCAACTCTCACACATGACTCAGTTTTATTATAGAGAGTTTGCATTATGTTAACTAACTTGTCTGATATACCATATGATGTTGCAATCAACCACAAATTATAACAACAGAGTCAAAAGTCTTTTGAAATCAACAAAGCTAGCAACCAAAGGTTTCTGAAACTCTAAACATTCCTCAAAAATCTGCCTGAGTGAAAATATATGATCCACACATCCCCTACCATTTCTGAATCCTCATTGCTCATCACACAATTGACTGTCAATCAGATTCTTAATTCTATTAAGCACAATCATGCAAAGAACTTTACCTGGAACAGAGAGTAGGCTGATACCCCTATAGTTATCACAAGAACTGCGATCACCATTTTTGAAAATAGAAATGATAATAATAGCTCTGGTAAAATTCTTAAGAACCATGCCTTTATCATAAAAGATATTCAAAATTTCAGTCATCCAAGTTGTAACCGAAACATTCCCAGCTCTAAGCATTTCCGTAGTAATTTCATCTACCCCTGGGGATTTATGAAGTTTAAGTTTAGAAATACCTAAAGTAACTTCAGATTGTGTTATAGAGCCAACATTAAAGCCACCAATGCATCTATCATCATTACAAAACAAAGGGAGCAGAACTAACCACATTGTGTAGAACATCACTGAAATAATCAGCCCACCTAACCATGACAGAATCCTCACTTCTATAACCTTACCTTTTTTATCCTTCAATCTCTGTATGCCTGTCCGTTTTCTACCACACAAAACATTAACTATCTGGTAGAGCTCTCTGCTGTTGTGCTGTCTAACTGCTTCCACGGATTTGTCAGCCAAGCCATCAAGCCAAAGATTCTTATCAGCAACTAACTGATCCTTTACACGTTTATTAAGCTCTCTATAATCCTTTCTATTAGGACTAGTAGGGTATTGATTAAGGACATTTCTGCAGTTTTCCTTTCTGAAATAAGCTCAAGTGCCTCATCACTCAAATAATTCTGCCTCCTCTGCTCCTTTTTTCCTAAAAGAATACTGTTAGTTTCCAAAAAAACCTGTTTAAAATGGTTCCATTCTTCTTCAACTTCAGTAGTAAGCAAACCATGATTGTCATAATGACTAAGTAACCTATCATGGTAAGCTTTAGCTATAAGTGGGTCTTTCAGAGCTTCAGTATTAAAGGCAAATTTTTTAACCCTAGCACAACACTTTTTAAGTTGCAAGACACTTTTAACAAGGTAATGGTCAGATCCAATTTCAGCTCCCCTATAAGCCCTGGTATTTCTAACAGAACTAGCCCATTTGCTGTTAATTAATATATAATCGATCATATTCCTATGCAGCCCATCAGGTGAATCCTTCTCATCCTCATTGGCACCCTCAGTGGGGGTATAATAGTAGATAACAATCAAGTCTTTACTGCTTGTCTGAAATTTTGCTGTAAGGAACCTTTCATTAATGCACTCATATCCTAGATGAGCATCACTAACGTGTCTGCTGAGAAGCAGACCCATGCCTTGGTGATGCTTATTATCTTCCATCCCTGAAAATAGAAATCAAAGATTATTTTTAAGAATCTGACCTTTATCTGTTCATCTGGTCTCTTTCAAGCTGAGATTATCTAAATTATAATGGTGGAATTTTGTGAGGACATCAAGAGAATAAGCTCTGTGCAGAGTCCTCACATTCCAACTACCTATGGAAGAGAAAATGGTTAGTGGGATGTTTAAACTATGTTTATTGAGGGAAATGACGACAATATCAAACAGCCTCCTAATTGGAGGCATGGGGCAAAGACCCATTCCCCCACCACTAAAGGCTGAAGCTATCTACACTGGAAGACTTCCTCCAATGTAGAATATGCATACAATGGGCTAAATAGCCAGGTCACAAGGACCCTGAAGGCTCAGAGAAGTTTGGGGGAAGGGGATCCACTGGACACCTGTTATGAGACAGATGGTAGCTCCCATCAAGGCCATCCAATGTGTTCTTTAATGTGTACAGGATATGGCTCTCTGACAGAAGTTGGCCTTTCCAAACCCATCAGTGTCCACTACCAACTGTGGGCAGGGCAGGGATTTCTGGGAATTACAGATCTCTCTGTTTATTATGTTTACAGATCATCTTGGTGCACTACTGGCTGAGCCACCCCTGCCCCTGAAACAGTTGTGCATGAAAAGCCCAGGAGGATGGCCATTTGGAAGATGTCAGAATTGCCATAACTAGCACCATCATGCCAGGTTCAAAGTTGCTCAGGTAACTCATTTTGCTCATTCACACTAATTCCAACTCTAACCATGGCCCCCAAAAAGGTGGGGCTGACAGGGTTGTAGCCTGGGGGCCAGGGATTAGAGGGGGGGCTGGCGTGGCGAGTCGGCCAGCTAAGTGATACGAACAGAAGACAAAGATCAACTTTATAAAATACTGACCATCCAACTAAAATTAATTATTTTATTGAGCACTTACATTATCCTCATCATACCGACTTTTTGTTTCATCTTTGTGATTTATCGCCATTCATACTCTTATTTATGCAAACGGACAACATGTGCCTGTTTTGATACATTTAAAAAGAAAATCAATCGCTTTTTAATTTAAAGCTCAAATTTGCAAACACAACTAAAAACGAGGCACGCAACAGAAAGCGATTACCAGGCAGGCGTTGTCTTTGAACTTTGTCGGCACAGGCTTGCACACGTGGACAAGGCAAAATGAACTGTCTACACCGGGCACACAATTTAGACTGTGACACAGATGTCTAGGGGCTTCTTTTGAAATCGCATTTCATTGTCACGCTTGAATATATGGACTAGACTTATTCTACAAGACTTGGGTTGGTTTATTATGATGAGTTAGAGTTTATTAAAGTGTGTGTGTGTCTGTGTAATGTATGTAGAAACATGGTATTGATAAGAAATTTATTAGGTACTCTTATTACTCTAAGTTATGTGTGATATAAGTTATGAGTTATGTACTCTTATTACTCTAAGTAATATGATAACTTTATGAATTTCCAACGAATTGCAACTGTAAGTTAAAAGTTTAATCCAAAAAAAAGATTTTCAGCATCGCTTAGTATTATTGATCATTCATCACGAAATGCATGCAAAGAAGTAATAGTTTTATTTTATTTGTAAAAAAAAATGTTTTATTTTATTTATTGAGAAGCCTATTCCATACTACTATTGATTTTTAATGTTTGTTTGTTTTGATAATTTGACTGCTTTTCCGATGACGCTTGCCGACAAAGAAAATTAACCGCCCTCTTTGATTTTTCCACAAACATGCAGTATAAAAAGACTAACTTCTAAGCAAAATCTTCATTCTTGCAATGACTGCCCTTGCGGTTGATAATAATTTTAATAAGCTACTATTATGATTATTTTTAGATGCAATGACCTGAACTGTCGGTCAAAAATCTGAAATATAAAGCAGTTTCTTTCAGTTTATTAAATTGATAAAGGTTGACCTGAAGAGGCTCAAGATTTTCTACAGTTTTATTCGAGAAAATTTATTCGAGTTTCGAAATTTATTCACCAATTTATTCGAGAAGAACCTGTCTGGTTTGAATTGAAATTGTGTTAGTTGGTAAGTAAAAGAAAATATAAAGCTTTTTTTTATTTCTCCCACAAACAAAATAGGAGTTTTATATCTTTTATTTAAATCTAGTATTTATTCCGCGGCTTTACCTGCAATTTGGTATAGTCCCCGAGCAACACAAAGGCAACTTTTTATTCCAAAATTTACTCAGGTGAAACCATGGGCGAAAGTTAGTTTATATATATTTGTCCATTCCTATTCATGTCAATGGTGGTAATTAGACTCGCTTGCAAAGTAGCAGGATCGATTATGATGTAAGGAAAAACTGTATTTTTTCCTCTGTAACAAACTTATTTTTTCTTTCAGATTATAAAATGCCTATGTCTGATTCAAATTACAAACATAAGTCTGGCGCTCAGAAGAAGAAACTTAAATCTGAGAGAGTGTCTAAAGCATCACGAAATCATAAATCCATAACCAAATTTATCAGATCTGAAAACGAAAAGAAATAGCTCCTGGTACTGATCATAGTGAAGGTGGTGATGATGATAGTTGTGACATTGAAGTCCAAACAGAAAATCAGTATCAAATGGCTTCACGTGCTCAAAAACCAGTCGATAGAGAAGCGACTGTTACATGTGAACCTGTTGCAAGGGATAATGAGCAGTGAAGAAATTAAATAAAAATATTTCAAAGAAAATAGAGTTTACTTTAACCTCTGAAACGAGATCAAATCCTTCCAGATCAATTGCATTATATACTGACTATTATATAAAAATTAAACTTTATGAAAACAGCAAAACCTTGACTTAAAATTTACAAATTCTAAATGTTAGTTATAAAATTAGTTCAATTAAGTTTAAAATAGTACTAAAAAGTTCCATCATTTAAAAATAAATTTTTTGTTATAATGTCCTAATCAGATGTCTCTAAAGTAGTTACCATTTTAAGTCATGTATGCCTAATGATTTAATTTTCAGTAAAGCTTCAAATAATTATTCTTTCTAATTGCAGTATATATTTAAGAAGCAATATAAATAATTCTAGAAGTAGTTAAAATTGATATCCCCATTCAGCTGAGAAAAGCCAGAATTTATCTGAATCATTCTCAGAGTCAATGAAATATTGTAGTTTAGAAAAAAATAAAACTTGATTTTCCTGTTCAACTTGATAATAACATTTCATTATGTTAATAACCATATGTCAATAATAGTTTAGTGGAAAAAAGTTTCATCCCAAAACTGTTTATTGGGGTTCAAGTCAACAGGTAACTCTCCGAATATTTAAGTATACAATTAAAAGACCTTCTTGCTCAAAAATTAATTTAAAATAATTTAAAAATTCTCTGTCATTGAGCAATAAAATTTCAGAGTTTATCCTTCAAACTATTTGGATGTTGAAAGTTCTTAGGAGAAAAACTCTCAGAAGCTTTTCGGAGCAAAGACAGCGCTCCGTCTTCAGTGATGTTATGTACTGACGTTGGGTCCGTTTATTGATTATTTTATTGATTAAACATCCGTATGTGAAAAGTATTTGTCCATCATCCCTATTTATAAAAGCTCATGATTTTTCAGTTCAACTTGATAATATGCATTGATTTAGCCCTTCAAAAACTATATTTCATCAGCAAAACCCTCAAAAAAATCGGTACTTTCTGAATTCAGTATGAATATCTGATCTGTACAGCCTAACAAGCACACAAAGTTTGAAATCAAACCCAGATATTTTGACAATCGATATTACATTTCTGATCTGTAAATGATAGCTAAGGTAGTCACTGGAAGAATATCTGCCTTCTCGTGGTGCAGGCCGTTAGTACCATTCAAAAGAGTTACTCTCTTGTGGAATGAATGTAAGAGGAGGGCTGCCAGATTAGTGTGGCCTACTGATCTGGACAACTATGGCTACATTTTTTTTTCTACTCTGCTGAGGAGTAGTCAACCACACAGGGTTCTGGTACTGACCATATAAACTTATTGGACTGGAATAAGGTTCTGAGCTTGATTATGGATCCTGAATTTGCTGCACTGGTGGGCATCTGTGGAGGAAAAATCTGCCGCTGTGTTTTTTGTTTGTTTGTGGATTGACAGCCCAAGTGAATCGATTGACAGGATATGTTTTATCAGCCGGTGGATAATCCTGAGAAGAGGACATCACAGGCACCTGAACTCTTGCTTCTACGGGCATCTTCAAATTTTATAATAGAGGAAGTCTTCCAGTTAGATGGCTTCAGCCTTTAGTGGTGGAGGAACAGGACTTTTCCCCATGCATGTGATTAGGGGACTGTTTGATATTGTTGGCATTCCCTCTCTCAATAAACATAGTTGCTTTAAACATCCCACTTACCATTTTCTCTCCATAGGTAACTCCATAGGTCCACCATTATAATTTAGATATTCTCAGCTTGTAAGAGACCAGATGGACAGATAAAGGTCAGATTCTTAAAAATAATCTCTAATTTCTGTTTTCATGGAGGGAACATAATAAGCATCAAGGAGTAAACATCAAGGTGCTTCTTATAGCAGACCTACACCTTGGTGATTTCTCTAGGATATGATGATGCTCTTCTAGGATGAGTGCATTAATGGAAGTTTACTTAGAGGATAATTTCAGCAAAGCATTAAAGACTTGAGTGTTATCTACTGATATGCTCCCACGAGGATGCCAATGAGGATGAGAAGGATAAGTTTTAGGAACAATTTCAGGATATTTTGAATTCTGTGAAGGAATGAGATATTACCCTTGTTCAAGGTGACTTCAATGCTAAAGTTGGTAGTAGTGATTCTCTTTTGGAGAGGGGTGATAGGTCCTTGTGATATTGGTAGCTGCAATGGATAATGTCTCCAATAGGTAAGTAAACTTTTTTTTGTGATTTGCGACATATAGGACAGAGAAGAATCCTAGAAGCTACTCCTAGCTTTTACAGGCCTTCTCATACAAGGACATGCCCTACTAAGACCTAAGTCACTGCTGACCACTGTCTCAGTTAGAGTTAACACAACACACAAAGTTTGCCTTGCTGGAACAGTCACTAGCTGCCTAACCACTATGCCAGTTAAGGCAACTTAATGGTTTGAAACTTATTACAAACACCACAACAAGCACAAGTACACATGGGTTTCACCAAATGGGCTGCATAAGAATATGATAGATTATACATTAATTAACAGCAAATGGGGCTAGTTCTGTTAGAAATACCAGGTCATATAGGGGAAATGAAATTGGATCTGAACTCACTTTGTTAAAAGTGTCTTGCAGCTTAAACTTAAGAAGTGTTGTGCTCAGATTAAAGAATTTACTTTTAATTCTCAAGGTGTTGTAAGTTCATGGTGAAATTACCCTCCAATGAGGGGCTCCCTACACCAGTCACAGCAGGAGGACATGATAGCAGAGGCAGAAGAGACTACCTCTCAGCTATCTCGCAAAACTATTAACTCTACTAATCTCATAAAAGGGAAAAAAAGGAAAAGAGACATCAGATCTTGCAGAAAAGGCCAATGACTAGTCAGAAATGTGTTCACTGTAGCTTCGTGTTGTGGTGGATACCAAGTAGGGAGGTGATTGAGTAGTTGGTGGTTCTGATGGCATGAAGCTCCTGGAACACAGCTTCATTTGCATTGTAGCAGTCGCAGGAGCATTTGAACAGTATGTGAGATACAGTCTCAGGTGTGCTGCATGTGACACAGTTAGGACTATATACTCTGCCGAGACTGTGTAGAGTAGAGTTGCTGCAGAGGTTACCAACTTGGAGATGAAGGGTCTCCTCAGATCTGCAGAGGTTACTGACATTAGGAGCAGTGAGAGAAGGGTCAACTGAGGAACAACTGAAGTCCCTCTGTCACTGGGCAAGACAATACTGGCTCATCAGCTGTGAGACAAACATCCTGCAGTTGCTGAGAGAGAGAGAGGGGGTAATTAGATACAGACCTCTGATTCTCAAGTGCCTCCTTCATGATGCGATCAGCAAGCTCATTCCCAGGTATGCCTATATGGGAGGGATCCACTGGAAATGAACCTGATTCTGAAGAGACTGAGATCGCAGAGCCTGTAGAAGTGACCTTTGAGCAAGTCTCCATGATCTTCTGGATGAGGTTGCAGCTCTTGCTGTTTCGCCTCTGGAGAGCTTTCAAGGCTGACTTGGAGTCACAAAGAATGAGAAAATTGCCACTCTCGAGGGTAAGGATGAAGAGTACAGCTTCAAGGATAGCATGAAGCTCCGCACAGGTGGAGGAATCGAGATGCAGGAGACAAACTTCTGGCAATGCTTATATCAGGGATGGCAAAGCCAGAGACAGCCTGTAGCCTCTCCCAGTCCACAGATCTGTCAGTGTAGACCTCAGTACATCTCTCATATTGTGCAGTGACATAGGAGGTGGAGAGAAGCCTGATGGCAATTGGATCTGAGTGGCTCTTTCAACCTAGAGAAGGGACAGTGACATTGATCATAAGATCACTGTTCCTCCAGGGTGGAAGATCAGTGAAGAGCGTATTACCAGCAGTGGAGCTGGCAGGGACGACTCGGTCGTAGAAGTCAGTGGCAGACACAGCGATGGCAGAGTCTGGCCTGTCTTGCAACTTCCTGAGAAGCTCATGGTTAAAGTGGATGGAATGGACCCTCAAGAGATGACACAGTATATCTCTCTTCCAGTGCAGGCAGAAAGGCATCACATCAGCCTCTGCAATGGCAGATGCATTGTGTTAGGGAAGAGTCCGAGGCATAATTTGACAGTGGCCAACTTGCTTAGCAGTGAAGCAGTGGTATTGCACAGAAGATGACCACTGTGGTTGACGCGGAGGAGGATCAAGTCCAGGAGGGTCTTGCAGGAACTTCCCCAGTGGGTACCAACAAGGAAAGACAGTATATTTCTGTGCACTGTGACAACTGTATTAAGATGCTGGATGTGAGGTCCCCAAGTCAGCCTGTTGTCCAGGACCACACCAAGGAACTTATGCTGTTTGATGTGGTCTGGTTCAAGCATGAGGCCAGGAAATGTAGGCGGAAGGCGTAACTTTGTGAGAACCACGGCCACAAACTTATCGGTGGAAAGAGTGAGGCTTAGGTTGTCGAAGAACTTGGCAACAGTGGCCACAGCTCATTTAATCTTGAGCTGAGTATGGGAGGGGTCCTGGCTAGGGAACCAGATGCAAATGTCCGCATAGATGGAAATACCCACTCTATTCTCAAACCAAGAGGATAGGCCTGACAGCAAGATGTTCAGCAACATCAGAGACTGATAACATCAGGACACCCCCTTGAGATACTCCATGACTGATAGCGTGGGAGGCACTGAGCATGTTGCCCAGCTTCACACGAACTGTCCTGTTGGAGAGGTACACTGTGATCTAGTGGACGATATTGCCTCTGAGGCTGAGATCACGGAGCCTGTAGAGAATATCCGAGTGGGACAGCGAGTCAAATGCCTTCTGAATGCCAAAGAAGACAGTGACTGTAGTCTGTCACTCAGACAGTGCCTGATCAGCAGCAAAGGTGAAATTGATAAGATTATCGGACATGCACCTGCCTTTGCGGAAACCCGAAAGGCTGTCAGGGAAGAGGCCCTTGGATTCTAGATACGATTCTAGACATCCAAGGACCAGTCTCTATAGGATCTTGCAGAGGCAAGATTACAGAACAATAGACCTGTAAGAGGACAGCTCAGTGGTGGGTTTTCCATGCTTCAAGATAGGCATGATATGTGTTGCCTTCCATTAATCAGGTACTGTCCAGGAGTGATTGAAGGCGGCACATTTGATAACTGGAATATCCATATGCCGTCCCGTGGCCGAGTGGTTAGCATGCTTGGCTACTGATCTAAGGGACCTGGGTTCGAGCCCCGGAATTAGGCATGGATGTGTGTGTCGTTTTTCGGCTGAGGTCCTGCCATCCTCTCAGATCTCCTACTGTGGCATATAAACTGACAGGCTCCTGTCAGACCTCTGTGGCAAGCAGCTGCTTGAGGGGGTATTTTTTATTTTATTTTTTTATATATGATATATATATATATGAGTATATCTAATGTTGTCAGGGCCTGGGGCAGAGGAGCACTTCGAAGCTCCAATTGCAGAGATGAGTTCCTGCAAGTCAAGGTTCAGCTGAGCCGTATCCTGATCAGTCACCGGTGGGGCAGGAAGGGAAGAGGTGAGATGCAGCAAGAAGGCATTAGCGGTGGCAGCTGAATCCTCCCCACAGGACAAGGCAAAGTTATGGAAAGGGAGAGCAGGCTGTGGCTTCCCCATCAGGTTCCTGATGTACTTCCAGACTTTCCCAGAAGGGGTGAAGACATTGACGCTGGAGCAGAAGGATCACCACCTGAACCTTTCACTGTGGTTTAGGTACCTTCTAATTGCAGCATATAGCCTTCTAGCATGAAGAATGTCTGGAAATTTACTAGAGCGGCAGGCAGGTCTTTCGCATTGACAGCAAATGGTGCGAAGCCACTTATAGTGGATAACCAGGTGTCGAGATCATAACAGTGCAGACATCAGAGACAGCAATGAGGGCCTCTGACACTGCACTGAGATCTGTAACATTGATGGCAGTGAATCATTCAGACGAGATCTGCTGAAAGAGCTGCCAGTCAGTAAGCTTCAACGTTTTTCTCAGAGTGGCACGTTCCTCAGGAAGCAAGGAGATTTGCAGCAGTAAATGGTCACTGCCCCAGATGTCAGGGTCAACTGACCAACTGAAACTTTGACCAATGCTGGAAGAACAGAGGGTCAGATCAATGGAGCTGTAGGTACTAAGTCTGTAGAAAATGGGCGAGCCATCATTGGCAATAAAGAGATTGTGCTGCAAGATGACATTCTCGACATCCTCCCCTCTCAAATCACTTATGTCTCCATCCCAGGATGGACTGTAGACCAGTTCATATTTAGCAGTATACACTTGTTAAAATATCCATCTCTGATTAGATCACTGATTTTTGCAAATTTATTTTTTAATTACAGAATGAATGCTCAATTGTTAAAAACAATACACTGATGAAACAAGTAGCCTCCGATGTTACTGACTGACATTTGCTGTATAGCAATATGCACAGTTAGGAAAAATTTCCATAGATACTATTACTTCTAGTAATTTTTATCTGCAGAAACAAAATTTTATGCTTAGGAATAAGTGTATCATTATACTCTTTATTCAGCATATTTTCGTTGTATGTCAAAGTAATGTGACTGTTTAAGGGTACTATTTGTAGAACTTTCTAAGAAGTTGAATGTTCTTTCTAACATGATATTGAAACATGTTTTTCATTAATTTAAATCAGAGATTTAGTGGGGTTTTTCTTCTTATGGAAAAATTTTAAGAGACTCTTTTTACATAATTCTTCGAGAAAAAATAATTTTTTTTGTTGACATCACAATTGCTGCTATGAGTCCATAAGTCAAGCATTTCCTTCAACATGCAGTGTATTACAGCATTAAAAAAATATAGCTCCTGCATACTACATATTACAAGTCTGCCACTGAAGTTAGCCTGCAGTTCACAGTTCCAACATGGTGTTATATGAAGAAACATGAGTAGAAGGTATATGAATAATCAGAATGTAAGTAGAGAATATGTAAATAAACACAACATAAAGATGTAACGTATGATACAACAGTTGGAGGTTTTCACAGAATTCAATGGCAAACATGTCATCTGGTGAGGTCAATGGCAGTATATATATAGGTTGGGTAGTGAAAGTATGTACTGACACCTGTGTTCAACAAGAAGAGTGAAGGATCTAAGAGCCACTGCTCCAGGACTCCACCCCTCCTGTTGGTATCAGAATTGAAATACCAGATGAGAATAAGATATTGGAGGGAAGAAATTTTTATATCAGAAAAACTTTCCATTTCATATGAACAACATATGATGGAACATCAATTTGATATTACAAATGGAAATGATAACACTGCTTTGGCTCAAACAATAAAACAAAATCAAATACATTTTAATGATTTAACTTATAAACCTTTAATGGCACCATCAAATAAATTCCAACTACAATATGCTGAGAAAATTCTAATCAATTTGTATAAAGATCGCTTGTGCAACACAGAGATTCCACCCATACCTGCAGTGTGAAATCTCTGTTGCATGAGCATCAATCAAATCTGTTAAATCACCAATAGGGGGATGCTCTCATATATACTCTTACTTCGATCATCACATTGCCTGACAAAGCCCCTCTTGCGTTCAGGACAAAACATGTCACTATGTTGTTAGCCTGTGGGAAAGATGGGCCCATGTTTTTAATGTTTTAAATGTTTAGAGCATTTGGTTGTTTTAATGAACTTGCACTGAATATGCTTGTTTAATGGAGTTTGTCGAAGCAAACTTGAATAAGTCAAAAGCAATCTGCATTGGACATTAACCATGGAATTGCTTCGTGAGTTTACTTCTTTTCACACTAATGAGTTTGTTATCTGATACTTCGACCGACATTACCATTTTCAACATGGAACTTGTGAATTCAACATAATTTTCCTGGACTGGCATCTGGTGTGAAGCATAAATAGATCTGTGGTTAATATTCTGTGAATGGCCAACACTTCTGATTAACATCTTGATGAAGATATCACAGAAGAGGATTAATCAACTTGCTCAACCAGCTGAAGCCAGCAGGACTACTCCATAAATGGTAATATGTTATGACATTACTTGGGAACTTTTAATACTGTTAAAGATTGCCTTAAGCTATGTCACAGCATGTATAACAACTCTTACCTAGATTATATGGTATAGTCTCTGTGTAGTGTGATTGCTTTTTTAGCTCACTTCCCTCTGAACAGCATAATCATGCATTAAAACCTTTTTTAATCGTAGTGCTGTGAATTTACAATTGTTTCAATTGTTTGGTATCAGCACTGCCCCAAAGTGGACTGTGTCCACCATGATGAGGAAGGGGGACAGCAGATACAAGATGAGGTCATCAAGGCCTTCCTAGAAGACGATGCTTCCAGGTGGAAGATATACTGAGCAGACAGTCCCCACAAAGAGGCTGATGGCTACTGCCTCTAATTTGGTGTTGAGGGGTATGACCTGGATTGGAGAATAGTTGCTCACGAGGATGGTGACACCCCCGTAAGCTGGACCATCTCCATCCCAGTCTTGGCAAACAAGTGAAAAGTGCCAGATAGTGAGATCTGTGACTGGCTGGAAGTATGTCTCCTGCAAGCACACACAGATGGGCTGGTGTATGTGAAGGAGGGCCTTGATGTCAAGATTCCTCTGGAATCCACGATAATTCCATTGTAGAAGTGTGGCCATCTAAGAACATATAAGAGTGGGTGGACAACAAATTCCTATTCAACTTAACCGCTGCAGTGGACAGTTTTATGAATAGGGGGCGATCTGTATCCAGGTCCTTGGAATCATCTGAGGGTCATGGATCGGTAACTGCCTTGAGTGGAGAAAGTAAAATTTTCTTCTTAAGCCCCAGTAGGGGCCCCTTCAGTTTGGAACAGTCTGAGAATGGAAAGTGGAAGGCTGAGTTGCAGGAATGGAAATGGAAGGGGGGAGGGCAAAGTCGACACCAAGGTCGGATTCACCTGCGTCAGGAGATATTTAGCTGAAGGCGAGAAAGATTAAATAGGTGGTACACTGATGTCAGTCTGCACCACTACCGAAGTCATTGGAATGATGGGCTTTTCAATGACTGCACTGGCATAGGAAACCTTGCCAGGTGGAGCAGGCAGTACAGCAAGCTTTCTTACCTCAGGGTATGAGATGTTGTTGATGGTCTTGAGGCATTGCACTTCCTTTTCCTCCTTCCATTTGTGACAGTCACGGAAATATGTGGATAGTCACCACTACAGTTCACATAGCTTGCCTTTTCTGCTGTGCAGTCAGGATCAAGATGATTCTGGCTTCCTCAGTGAGCACAGGTGGGTTTGCCCTGGCAAGCTGTATGGGCATGACACTGGAAGCAACGCAGAGGGTTCGGTATATATAGCCATACCTCACAACGTAAATAACCTGTCTTAATGGAAGAAGGCAGGCAAGGCATGTTGAAGGTTAGAATCAGTACCTGGGTGAATACCAATTTACCATCATGATGCATCGAAACCCAATGGTTGGGTTTCTGTTGATCCCAATGGTTGGGTTTCTGTTGGTTTCTGTTGTTGATGCAATGGTTGGATTCTGTTGATCCTTGGGGGGCTGAGCTCTGAGAGGATTGCTCCTTGGTGACTTTGAGGGAGTCCCCACTCAGAGATCACACCCCAAGAGGAATTCAAAGTTTTATGAGGTGTGACAGTGATGGCCACCCCACCAATCTCCGTGACCTTAAGGTGCAGTTCCGAATGTTTTGAACAAGGGATCTCAACTTGCAAGTTGCCAGATCGTAGGTGCTTGACGGATTTCAGCAAACCTGCAAGACCTTCCAAACCTTTAATGTTAAAAAATTGGGTATGTCCCCAATTAACATGATGAATGCCATGTTGAAAAAATTCTGATTACCCATGGAGTGGATAATCAGGAATTTTGGGGACAAAGAAGATGACAGCGTAGATGACTAAGACAGCAAAAGATGGGGGTTCATGTCAAGCCCTCTTTACAACATTGATTGAATCAATTGAAATAATTGATCTCATGTTCATTTTTGTGTGGTTCAGTGCCCGCTGTCCCCACCCTCCATGAAGCCCAACAAGGGAGCACCCAGTTGGGTGCCAGGGCTGAGCGGGCACTATACCCACACAGACAGTGAGCCAAGTCCTAACAACTAAACAAGAACGAAAATTAAAACAAAAATGTGAGAAACTCACTCAAGTTCTCACAAAATAAAAGAAGCGAAAAAAATTTAAAAAGTGTGAGAAACAAACCATTTTTACAAAAGAAAGAAAATTAGAAATTTAGTAAATGTGTGGGGAAACTCACAAATCTGTACCCGGATGTGGTCAAGGTACTCATCCTGCTTGTTGGCTCCAGCAGTCCAGTCACCAGCTGATTGGTCCTGGAGTGGCCACCCCAGGAGCTCCCATTTACTGGAACCAGAGGTCAAAGCAGGATACAGCAGTGGCCCCAAAATTCGCTGCCCAGCCCCGTGACGAACAGCTCCCCCAATGGCAAGATGGCCAAAAGGGAACCCCACCAGTCATGAGCTGAGGAGAGAAGATGGGGACCCCTGAGCAACTACCAGTATTTTCCTCTCTCAGGACATGGGTCTCCACACACAGCAAACACTTGGGTTAGCGTCCAGAACCCTGTGAAGATACCCAAGCCAACAAAAACCTTCACAGGGTGGTCCACTCACCACAGACAGGAGCTAGCACCAAGAGGATGATGCCATGAATGGAAACTGAACACACATAAGGGGTGTAAAATAACACAAGAGAGTACTGTACAGTATGATAGTGACATGATGTATTTACATTGCATTGAATGATTTAGTGGATTGTTTGTTATATTCCATGTGACTTCTAGTCCTGATTTTTTTTTTTTTTTCAGGTCACACTGTCTAAGGTGAAAAAAGTTGAGTTTATTTTCAGGAAATTTCAGGGAAGAGGTGTGGGGCACAGTTTGTAAATTTTCTTCCCATATGTGTAGCATAAAGATGTAAATTTTTGCCACACAAGTTACTACTGAATGTTGCAACAATGTATATGATATTTAGTTGATGAGTGTTCCCTGCTATTATATTGTTAAGTGGGAAATGTCTAATGGTTTCTCATTTAGCGATAAAAAAAACTGTCAAAAATGGTTGTTTCCAAGAAAGATTATCTTGTCCTGGTTTTTTCTAATAATGCAGATGGGCAGTGCATTTTTATGATAATTCATGTTTTTTAAACTTGTTATCATTAACACTTTATGTTGCCACAATATTGAAAATGTGGTTCATGAAGCCTGCATACACAACCATAAACAATAAATTTCATCATTAATATCATAAAAAATTTAAATTTTTTTAAAATATTAAAGTTTGAATTAACCATTTTGATTTCTATATATATATATATACAGGGTGGCCCAAAAGTAACACACTTTTTGTATATTATTTTTATATTTGCACATATATAATTTTTTTAATTATGCAATTTTCTTATAAATTTTATTATCTAATAACTTTCCAAGAATATTACATAATTAAAAAAATTTTTATAAGCAGATATAAAAATAACATACAAAAAGTGTTACTTTTGGGCCACCCTGTATATATAGAAATCAAAATGGCTAATTCAAACTTTAATATTTTTAATTTTTTTAATTTTTTTATGATATTAATGATGGAGTTTATTATTCATAGCTGTATATGCAGGCTTCATGAACAGCATTTTCAAGATTGCAGCAGCTAAGGTTTAATGATAACAAGTCTAAAAAACACGAATTATCATAAACAATGCATTGCCCATCCGCATTATTAAGAAAAACCCAAGACAAACTCTTTTAGAGACAACCATTTTTAACAGATTTTTTTTATCACTAAATAAGAAACCATTAGACATTTCCCACTTAACAATATAATAGTAGGGAACACTCATTAACTAAATATCATATAAGCTCACTGGACAAAAAATAAATCATCCCTGGCTTGGGTTGTTTTACCTCTGAGCGGCACTTTTTTGCACACCATGGGCTAAATGGCCAGGCCACATGGACCCCGAAGGCTCAGAGAAGGCTGGGGGAGGGGACCCACTGGAACAGCTGTTGGGAGACAGATGGTAGCCTCCCGTCAAGGCCATCCAGCGTGTTCTTTAACGTGCACAGGGTATAGCTCTCCCGCACACGGGGCCACGGCTTAACGTCCCATCCGACGGACGGCGGCCTTTCCAAAGCCCATCGGTGTCCCCTACTGACCGTGGGCAGGGCGGGGAATTTTGCGGAGATAAATCTCAACGCTGACCCAGCTGGGACTCGAACCTGGGAACTACAGATTACGAGCCTGGCGCGCTACCGACTGAGCCACCCCCGCCCCGACTAAATGGCCAGGTCACATGGATCCCGAAGGCTCAGAGAAGGTTGGGGGAGGGGACCCACTGAAACAGCTGTTGGGAGACAGATGGTAGCCTCCCGTCAAGGCCATCCAGCGTGTTCTTTAACGTGCACAGGGTATGGCTCTCCCACACACGGGGCCACGGCTTAACGTCCCATCCGACGGACGGCGGCCTTTTCAAGCCCATCAGTATCCCCTACTGACCGTGGGCAGGGCGGGGAAATTTTGCGGAGATAAATCTCAACGCTGACCCAGCTGGGACTCGAACCTGGGAACTACAGATTACGAGCCTGGCGCGCTACCGACTGAGCCACCCCGCCCCCATCCCTGGCTGAATGTCATCTAATAGCACGTAATGCCTCCATGCGACAGAAGAACAGCCAAAATCCTGTCTGGCATGGATGCCACCAGTGTGCGGATGTAGTGCACATCAATATTCATCCACTCTTCCAGCAGCAAATGCCGCAATTCAGCCAGATTGGCCAAATGGCTGGGACGGCGCTTCACTCGTTGCCCCAAATAGTCCCACAAAGTTTTCTATGGTATTCAAATCTGGGGATTTGGCGAGCCATTCGAGATGTTCGAATGCTTCAGAATGCTCATCGTGCCAATCTGACACACTTTGAGCCCTCTGCATGCAACAATTGTCATCTTGGAAGACTGAAGTATTCTTCTGGTGTTCCCTGTGGATAGGTTTTACGGACAACTTCATGATATTTTGAATTTTATCAAGAAAGAAGATATTACCCTTGTTCTAGGTGACTTCAATGCCAAAGTTGGTAGCGACTCTGACCTTTGGGGAGGGGTGATAGGCCCTTTTGGTATTGGTAGCTGCAATGGCAATGGGCAACGTCTCCTACAGTTAAGTAAACTCAATGGATTCAGAATAACCAACACTTATTACAAACACCGCGACATACATAAGTACATGAGTTTCACCTGATGGGCTGCATAAGAATATGATTGATTATATATTAATTAACAGCAAATGGGCTAGTTCTGTTAGGAATACCAGGTCATATAGGGGAGCTGAAATTGGATCTGACTTGTTAAAAGTGTCTTGCAACTTAAAAAGTGTTGTGCTAGGGTTAAAACATTTACTTTTAATACTGAAGCTCTGAAAGACCCAGTTATAGCCAAAGCTTACCATGATAGGTTACTTAGTCATTATGACAGTCATGGTATGCTTACTATTGAAGTTGAAGAAGAATGGGATCATTTTAAACAGGCTTTTTTGGACACTAACGGTACTCTTTTAGGAAAAAAGGAGCAGAAGAGACAGAATTATCTGTGTGATAAGGCACTTGAGCTTATTTCGGAAAGAAAGAACTGCAGGAATGTCCTTAATCAATACCCTACTAGTCCTAATAGAAAGCATTACAGAAAGCTTAATAAACGTGTAAAAAATCAGTTAGCTGCTGATAAAAATCTTTGACTTGATGGCTTGGCTGACAAAGCTGAGGAAGCAGTTAGACAGCACAACAGCAGAGAGCTGTACCAGATAGTTAATGTTTTGTGTGGTAGAAAACGAACAGGTATACAGGGATTGAAGGATAAACAAGGTAAGGTTATAGAAGGTGAGGATTCTGTCATGGCTAGGTGGGCTGCGCATTTCAGTGATATTCTAAACAATGTGGTTAGTTCTATTCCCATTGTTTGCAATGATGATAGATGCATTGGTGGCTTTAATGTTGGCGCTATAACACAATCTGAAGTTATTTTGGCTATTTTTAAACTTAAACTTCATAAATCCCCAGGGATAGACGAAATTACTACAGAAATGCCTAGAGCTGGGAATGTTTCGGTTACCACTCTGATGACTGAAATTCTGAATATCTTTTATGATAAAGGTGTGGTTCCTAAGGATTTTTCCAGAGCTATTGTTATCCCTATTTTCAAAAAAGGTGATCGCAGTTCTTGTGATAACTATATGGATATCAGCTTACTCTCTATTCCAGGAAAGTTCTTTCCATGATAGCGCTTAATAGAATTAAGAATCTGGTTGACAGTCAATTGCGTGATGAGCAATGTGGATTCAGAAGTGGTAGGGGATGTGTGGATCAAATATTTTCACTTAGGCAGCTTCTTCAGAAATGTTTAGAGTTTCAGAAACCTTCCGTTGCTAGCTTTGTTGATTTCAAAAAGGCTTTCGACTCTGTTGATCGTCATAATTTGTGATTGATGTGATATCATATGGTATACCAGACAAGTTTGTTAACATAATGAAAGCTCTCTATAATAACACTGAATCGTGTGTGAGAGTTGATAAGGCTTGTAGCAATTGGTTTAGCATTACTTCTGGTGTTCGACAAGGGTGCATTTTGTCTCCTTTTCTCTTTAGCTTGGTTATTGTCTTTGCTCCGAAAGGCTTCTGAGAGTTTTCTCCTAAGAACATTCAACATGCAAATAGTTTGAAGGATAAGCTCTAAAATTTTATTGCTCAATGACAGAGAATTTTAAATTATTTTAAATTGATTATGTTATGCGAAATTCACTTCAAGGGAAAGATTTTGGCCTTAAATGGACTGCAGATATGAAAATTTCTGATTTAGATTATGCTGATGATTTAGCCCTTTTGGCAAATGATGTTGATGAGATGAACCTTTCATTGGAGCTGTTGATGAAACTGGCAGTAGAGTAGGTTTGGTTATAAACAGAGAGAAAACTAAAGTGATGAAAATTTGTCAGGCAGACTGTGATTCAGTTAATCTGAATGGTTGCAGTCTTGAGCAGGTGTCACAGTTTAATTATCTTGGGAGCTATGTAACAGATAATGGTGATGTGCGGCATGAGATTAACAGATGAATAGGGATTGCTGCCGGGACTTTCAAGAATCTATGGAGTGTGTGGAGAAATAAGCGTATACACCTAAAGACTAAAATTAGACTGTATAATAGTTTGGTTCTTTCTAGGGTTAGTTATGGTAGTGAAACTTGGACACTTTGTAAACAAGATAACAGGAAACTAGATGCTTTTGATTCTAGATGCTTATGCAGTATCTTGGGCATTAGGTGGTTCAATTTTGTAACTAATGATGAGGTTAGGCAAAGGAGTTTGCAACCTCCTTTAAGCATCATATTGTGCAGAGAGAGACTCCGTTGGTTTGGCCATGTTGCCCGTATGAATAATTATAGATTGGCGAATAGAGTTATGAACAGCGTGCCTAGAGCCTCTGAAAGAAGGGGAGACCTAGGATGCAGTGGGCAGACAATGTCAAACAGGACTTTATTAGAATTGGTGTGCAGTGGCCAGATGCAGTAGATGTAGCTCAGGATAGACTTGCTTGGAGAACTAAATTGCACAGTGTGGTTGGACTTCCGTAGCCCATGGCTGCTTGAGGATGATGATATTCACTGTGGAGATGCTGCACAAAAGGCAACATGTGGGTGTCCAGTAGCTCCATATAGCCCTTCTAGTTCATGTATGACATCACCGCAACCAAAGGACCCATTTCCTTGTATGTGAAACACCCCCAGAACATCACAGAGCCTCCTCCAGCTTGAACAGAACCTTGAATACAGTCCGCATGGAAGGCTCATCAACTTATGATGTACCCACACCTAGCATCATTCGAGAACAAGCGAAAATATTACTCATCCGATCAGATTGCATGCTTCCAAGAATCAATAGTCCAGTCTTTGTTCCGCCATGCCCACTGTAACCATGCAGCTTTGTGCAGAGTTGTTAACATGGGTCTCTTCCATGGTACTCTGCTCCAGATCTATCCATGGCATGCAGTTCCCTTCAGAGTTTTCATTCAGAAACAGCTTGTTGTAGGCCTACATTGACTGACTGGAGTAATTCCTGCCTCGTTGCAAAGCGATTTGCCCTAATAGAACGTGACACACTGCGACTGTGGCACCTTTTGGTGAGCACAGTCTTTCTGCTGCAGTTCTGGCGACGATTAGCGGTGGACTGCGATGTACATCACTGATGGAAGACCCTTTGGACAGTATGTTTCAACACACCTGCAAAGGCAGCAACTTCTTGTATACTATGCCCTTTGGCTCGGCCAAATGCAATAACACCTTTTTGCCATTCATTCACATCTTTGGCACGACCCATATTTCACGGAGCAACTAACACACGTGGCACACAACCACTTCTTGTCACTGTATGAACCCTGTAACACACGGCACAGCTATTTGTAGGATGCGTTTATTACTGGTGCGCCCTTTGTTGCTGTCAAACGGACATATCCCTCTTATGGTGGGGAAATTACCTAATTTTTTGTCCAGTGAGGTTACATTGTTACAACATTCAGCAGTTACCTATGTGGTAAAAATCTAAACTTTTACGATACACATATGGAACAAAATCAAAATTGCACGAAAAAATTACAAACTGTGCCCCACACCTCTTCCTTGAACATAAACTCTCAACTTTTATTCACTTTAGACAGTTTGACCTTGAAAAAAAATCAGGAACCAGAGGCCACATGAAATATAACAGATATTCCACTAAATCATTCAATACAATGAAAATACATTATGTCACTATCATACTGTACATTACTTGCTTATGTTATTCTAGACATCTTATGTGTGTTCAGTTACCACTCAAGGCACCATTCAGTGAGCTGAGTGTCAATAAACAGCAGATGTACGCAATCTCATTGGACATACCTATTTTCAGTAGAGCATATTTCAGTTCCACACTCAAAACAGGCTCCAAAAGGTGGACAATCTCATCCAAGACAAGTATTTTGACTATAGCATACTGCTACACAAATTTTTGTTCCACACTTGAAAAAAGTCCCCTCCCCCTTCCACCCTGAAAAAATATCCGATCTGAGACAATAATTTTAACTGGAGCTTATCACAAAACAACAGGGGCGGCTCAGTCAGTAGCACACCAGGCACAGCCAGTGTGACAGTAAATAAGTAACAGGAAAAACAAAATGGTTTCTTTTGTTTAAAGCAGTGGACCAATTAGTGATCAATTTTGAGATCTAGCTCATATGAACCAATGGATAAAAGCTTCATCAACATTCGAGTATAAAGCTGATTTAATACTTTTTCTTGAAGCAGCGCCCTTGATTTTGCAAATTCCCCCAACACTTTTCTTTTTCTTAAAATAATAAACAAAGAACTCAGTGCAAGTCTTTACACTGTGACACCTTCTCAAATTTTTTTTTATTTCACCTTTCTGTGCCACATTAAGAATTTTAGCATTATTTACTGTTATTATTTGGAAATAAAGGTAAAGTTGTTGTAATTGGTGATTTTAAATACTGATATACTACGAAATGATCACTTCACAAATGTATATCTATATTTGCTCTTATCAAATTGCTATAAATACTTCATAAATTCACCAACCAGGGAAAGTATGATATCTTCTACTTGTTTAGATCACATTTCTATTAAAAGAAAAATAGTTCATTCAAGAGTAGTATTGTCAAATTAGCAGTGACTGATCATTATCCCATTGCCATAGCAGTTAATTTTACAATAACATGAATACTCAATCTGATACTAATCCAAAGCCTATTCTTTATCACTAACACACACTATAATTTATTGAATAGGCTTTTAGGTGAATGTCCTGGGATGAGCTATTAATTCTTAATAATATAAATGAAGCTATGGTAAATTTTTAACCACATTTAATCTCATACATAATAAAGTCAACAAGGAAAAGAAAAATTCATAATAAATCACAATCAACAAGGCCATGGATTACTTCCAAAATCCTGCACTTACTAAAACAAAGAGATTTAAGCTACATAAAAATACAAAAAGAAAATCTTTAAATGAAGCTTATAAAAGTAACTTATAAAGTAACCCTACTAGTCCTAATAGAAAGGATTACAGAGAGCTTAATGAACGTGTAAATGATCAGTTAGCTGCTGATAAGAATCTTTGTCTTGATGGTTTGGCTGACAAAGCCGAGGAAGCAGTTAGACAGCACAACAGCAGAGAGCTGTACCAGATAGTTAATGTTTTGCGTGATAGAAAACGGACAGGTATACAGGGATTGAAGGATAAACAAGGTAAGGTTATAGAAAGTGAGGATTCTGTCATGGCTAGGTGGGCTGAGCACTTCAGTGATATTCTAAACAATGTGGTTAGTTCTATTCCCATTGTTTGCAATGATGATAGATGCATTGGTGGCTTTAATGTTGGCCCTATAACACAATCTGAAATTATTTTGGCTGTTTCTAAACTTAAACTACATAAATCCCCAGGGGTAGATGAAATTACTACAGAAATGCTCAGAGCTGGGACTGTTTCGGTTACCACTTGGATGACTGAAATTCTGAATATCTTTTATGATAAAGGCATGGTTCCTAAGGATTTTACCAGAGCTATTGTTATCCCTATTTTCAAAAAAGGTGATTGCAGTTCTTGTGATAACTATAGGGGTATCAGCCTACACTCTTATAGGGGTATCAGCCTCACTTTCCATGATTGTGCTTAATAGAATTAAGAATCTGGTTGACAGTCAATTGCGTGATGAACAATGTGAATTCAGAAGTGGTAGGGGATGTGTGGATCAGATATTTTCAGTTAGGCAGATTCTTGAGAAATGTTTAGTTTCAGTAACCTTTGGTTGCCAGCTTTGTTGATTTCAAAAAGGCTTTCGACTCTGTTGATCGTTATAATTTGTGGTTGATTGTGATATCATACAGTATACCAGTCAAGTTACTTAACATAATGAAAGCTCTCTATAATAACATTGAGTCGTGTGTGAGAGTTGGTAGGCTTGTAGCAATTGGTTTAGCATTACTTCTGGTGTTTGACAAGGGTGCATTTTGTCTCCTTTTCTCTTTAGTTTGGTAATTGATTATGTTATGCGAAATTCACTTCAAGGGAAAGATTTTGGACTTACATGGGCTGGAGATACAAAAATTTCTAATTTAGATTATGCTGATGATTTAGCCCTTTTGGTAGATGATGTTGATGAGATGAACTCTTTCATTCGAGCTGTTGATGAGACTGGTAGTAGAGTAGGTTTGGTTATAAACAGAGAGAAAACTAAAGTGATGAAAATTGGTCAGGCAGGCTGTGATTCAGTTCATCTGAATGGTTGCAGTCTTGAGCAGGTGTCACAGTTTAATTATCTTGGGAGCTATGTAACAGATAATGGTGATGTGCGGCATGAGATTAACAGATGAATAGGGATTGCTGCCGAGACTTTTAAGAATCTATGGAGATTGTGGAGAAATAGGCGTATACACCTAAAGACTAAAATTAGACTGTATAACAGTTTGGTTCTTTCTAGGGTTAGTTATGGTAGTGAAACTTGGACACTTTGTAAACAAGATAACAGGAAACTAGATGCTTTTGATTCTAGATGCTTAAGCAGTATCTTGGGCATTAGGTGGTTCAACTTTGTAACTAATGATGAGGTTAGGCAAAGGAGTTTGCAACCTCCTTTTAGCAGCATATTGTGCAGAGAGAGACTCCGTTGGTTTGGCCATGTTGCCCGTATGAATAATTATAGATTGGCGAATAGGTTTATGAACAGTGTGCCTAAAGGCCTCAGAAAGAAGGGGAGACCTAGGATGTGGTGGGTAGACAATGTCAAACAGGACCTTGTTAGAATTGGTGTGCAGTGGCCAGATGCAGTAGATGTAGCTCAGGATAGACTTGCTTGGAGAACTAAATTGCACGGTCTGGTTGGACCTCCGTAGCCCATGGCTGCTTGAGGATGATGATGATGATGTAAAACTGATTCTATCACAGTGTAAATAGAAACTGGTTGCATTTTTTTGTACTGTGTAAATTGAGATAATGTAAATCGAGGGATAAATTTAAAGGTGTATGATATAGTTTTAAAACAGAAATTCCAGGTGAATGACCTTTGCTTCGTTATATCTGTAACATTGAAGTTTTGACATTCGAAGTGCCCCACCCAGAACATGATCGTACAAACATGGAAATAGAAGGATGGGTATGCACAGTTGAGATATGCAAAGGATGATGATCTGGAGCCAATGATGTGTGGCTTAACAGATAAAAGGTGCAAGAAGGAACAGGGATGCTATTGTGTATATTCAGGTGGAAGTCATGCAAATGGTTGAGATTAGGTGGTTCCGTTCAGAAATTGTTCAGTGAAGGCCAAAAATGCCTGGTACACGCCGTCAGCAAGTTTATCACCATTTCGATGCTTTTGAGAAAGGAAGAAGGCTTATGTGAAGTTGAATGGACTACATATCATGTCGCTGCCCATATTCATTGAGATGTATGACGCTGTTGGCAAAAGAGGTGAAATGAAGGTTATAGCGTGCATTGCAGAGGGAGTGGTGCTGTCCGACAGACAGCATGGCTTCATAGGCACATTGTTCGACATGCTCGTTCATCACCACAGTGCATTGCAAGCGATATTTGATGAGCTGTATCAGCAGTCATGGATGTCCCCATAACAACTCAAACGGAAAGTTGCATGAGGAACACCTGATCTCTAGGCAACCATTATATCGACTGCTAACCATCGCAGCGCTTGTCTGGCTTTGTGATGAAGTCACATGGACTGGGGTCACGAATGGAACACTGTTATGTTTAGTGATGAATCCCATTTCTGTCTGGGTGCTGACAATCAACAGGTCCATGTATGGCAACAACCTGGTGAGAGGATGAATCCAGCTTTCATTCACAACCGGCACACAGACCATCAGCCATTTATAATTGTATGGGGTTCTACTGAATATGACAGCAGGTCACCTCTTGTCCGCATCACGGGAACACTGACAGCTGCATGATATGTTAGCACGGTTCTGCAACCCATTTTGTTACCGTTCCTGGGAGGCATGCAACAACCCATTTTCCACACACTGCTAGGGTCTCCAGACAATTTTTGCAACATGTTCAAGTATTGCCATGGCCAGCATGATCTCCAGACTTATCCCAAATAGGAAATCTGTGGGACCACATTGGACGATGTGGCCAATCCTCTCACCAGATCCAAAGATTCTTATCAGCAGCTAACTGATCCTTTACACGTTTATTAAGCTCTCTGTAATGCTTTCTATTAGGACTAGTAGGGTATTGATTAAGGACATCCCTGCAGTTCTTTCTTTCCAAAATAAGCTCAAGGGCCTTATCACTCAGATAATTCTACCTCTTCTGCTCCTTTTTTCCTAAAAGAGTACCGTTAGTGTCCAAAAATCATCATCATCATCCTCAAGCAGCCATGGGCTACGGAGGTCCAACCAGACTGTGCAGTTTAATTCTCCAAGCACATCTGTCCTGAGCTACATCTGCTGCATCCGGCCACTGCACACCAATTCTAACAAGGTCCTGCTTCACATTGTCAGCCCACCGCATCCTAGGTCTGAGGATGCCTAGAGGCCCCTCCTTCTGAGGCCTCTAGGCACACTGTTCATAACTCTATTCACCAATCTATAATTATCCATACGGGCAACATGGCCAAACCAGCGGAGTCTCTCTCTGCACAATATGCTGCTTACAGGAGGTTGCAAACTCTTTTGCCTAACCTCATCATTAGTTACAAAGTTGAACCACCTAATGCCCAAGATACTGTATAAGCATCTGGAATCAAAAGCATCTAGTTTCCTGTTATCTTGTTTACAAAGTGTCCAAGTTTCACTACCATAACTAACCCTAGAAAGAACCAAACTATTATACAGTCTAATTTTAGTCTTTAGGTGTATACGCCTATTTCTCCACAATCTCCATAGATTCTTAAAAGTCCCGGCAGCAATACCTATTCGTCTGTTAATCTCATGCCGAACATCACCATTATCTGTTACATAGCTCCCAAGATAATTAAACTGTGACACCTGCTCAAGACTGCAACCATTCAGATTAACTGAATCACAACCTGCCTGACCAATTTTCATCACTTTAGTTTTCTCTCTGTTTATAACCAAACCTACTCTACTACCAGTCTCATCAACAGCTCCAATGAAAGAGTTCATCTCATCAACATCATTTGCCAAAAGAGCTAAATCATCAGCATAATCTAAATCAGAAATTTTTGTATCTCCAGCCTATTTAAGGCCAAAATCTTTCCCTTGAGGTGAATTTCGCATAACATAATCAACAACCAAACTAAAGAGAAAAGGAGACAAAATGCACCCGTGTCGAACACCAGACGTAATGCTAAACCAATTGCTACAAGATTTACCAACTCTCACACATGACTCAGTGTTATTATAGAGAGCTTTCATTATGTTAATTAACTTGTCTGGTATACCATATGATTTCACAATCAACCACAAATTATAACGATCAACAGAGTCGAAAGCCTTTTTAAAATCAACAAAGCTAGCAACCAAAGGTTTCTGAAACTCTAAACATTTCTCAAGAATCTGCCTAAGTGAAAATATCTGATCTACACATTCCCTACTACTTCTGAATCCACATTGCTCATCACGCAATTGACTGTCAACCAGATTCTTAATTCTATTAAGCACAATCATGGAAAGAACTTTACCAGGAACAGAGAGTAGGCTGATACCCCTATAGTCATCACAAGAACTGCGATCACCTTTTTTGAAAATAGGGATAATAATAGCTCTGGTAAAATCTTTACGAACCATGCCTTTATCATAAAAGTTATTCAAAATTTCAGTCATCCAAGTGGTAACTGAAACATTCCCAGCTCTGAGCATTTCTGTAGTAATTTCATCTACATCTGGGGATTTATGAAGTGTAAGTTTAGAGATAGCCAAAATAACTTCAGATTGTGTTATAGGGCCAACATTAAAGCTGCCAATGCATCTATCATCATTGCAAACAATGGGAGTAGAACTAACCACATTGTTTAGAACATCACTGAAATGCTCAGCCCACCTAGCCATGACGGAATCCTCACCTTCTATAACCTTATATTGTTTATTCTTCAATCCCTGTATGCCTGTCCGTTTTCTACCACACAAAACATTAACTATCTGGTACAGCTCTCTGCTGCTGTGCTGTCTAACTGCTTCCTCGGCATTGTCAGCCAAAGATTCTTATCACCAGCTAACTGATCGTTCACACGTTTATTAAGCTCTCTGTAATGCTTTCTATTAGGACTAGTAGGGTATTGATTAAGGGCATTCCTGCAGTTCTTTCTTTCCAAAATAAGCTCAAGTGCCTTATCACTCAGATAATTCTGCCTCTTCTGCTCCTTTTTTCCTAAAAGAGTACTGTTAGTGACCAAAAAAGCCTGTTTAAAATGATCCCATTCTTCCTCAACTTCAGTATGAAGCAAACCATGACTGTCATAATGACTAAGTAACCTATCATGGTAAGCTTTAGCTACAACTGGGTCTTTCAGAGCTTCAGTATTAAAGGTAAATTTTTTAACCCTAGCACAACACTTTTTAAGTTTAAGTTGCAAGACACTTTTAACAAGGTAATGGTCAGATCCAATTTCAGCTCCCCTATATGCCCTGGTATTTCTAACAGAACTAGCCCATTTGCTGTTAATTAATATATAATCAATCATATTCCTATGCAGCCCATCAGGTGAAACCCACGTGTATTTATGTATGTCGCGGTGTTTGTAATATGTGTTAGTTATTCTGAATCCATTGAGTTTACTTACCAGTAGGAGACGTTGCCCATTGCCATTGCAGCTACCAATACCAAAAGGGCCTATCACCCCTCCCCAGAGGTCAGAGTCAGTACCAACTTTGGCATTGAAGTCACCTAGAACAAGGGTAATATCTCCTTTCTTGAGAGAATTTAAAATATCCTGAAGTTGTCCGTAAAACCTATCCTTCTCATCCTCATCAGCATCCTCAGTAGGGGCATAACAGCAGATAACATTCAAGTCTTTAATGCTTGTCTGAAATTTTGCTGTGACAAACCTTTCATTAATGCACTCATATCCTAGAAGAGCATCACTAGCATGTCTGCTGAGAAGCAGACCCACGCCTTGGTGATGCTTTCCATCCTCCCTCCCTGTAAAGAGAAATTTAAAGTTATTTTTAAGTATCTCACCTTTACCTGTCCATCTGGTCTCTTGCAAGCCTAGAATATCTAGGTTATAGCGCTGGAATTCCTGCATGAGGACATCAAGAGAATAATCTCTATGTAATGTCCTCACCTTCCACGTTCCTGCAGAGAGAAAATGATTAGTAAGATTTTTAAAGAAATTAGGTTTATTGAGATTGGTAGGGCCAACAATATCAAACAGCCCCCTGATCGCAGGCATGGGGCAAAGACCTGTTCCTCCTCCGCTAAAGGCTGAAGTCACCGATGCTGGTAGGAACTTCAGGCACCACCTTTTCAAGTGGACTTTTTCAAGAGTCATATGGCCTGCCTGAGACACATTACTCCAGTTTAGGCTTGACGATGCCCAACTAGCTAAGTAAGGTTCAGGTACCTGCGATGGCCTCTGATTAGGATTATCCACCAGCTGATATAAGGTATCCCACGCCTCTGTTCACTTAAAGCTGGCAACCCAGAAGCAAACAGAAAACACAGCGGCAGACTCTCCCTCAACAGAGGCCCACCAGTGCAGCAAGTCCAGGATCCATAATCAAGCTCAAATCCATAAACAAGTCCAGTCTAGTAGGTATAAATGGTCAGCACCAGGACCCTGTGAAGTTGACCACTCCTCAGCAGGGTTGAAAAAAAAGGAAAAAGTGGCCATAGATGACCAGATCAGTAGGCCATACTGAACTGGCAGCCCTCCCCTTCCGTTCCCTTCCAAAAGAGAATATCTCTTTTGAAAGGTACTAACGGCCTGCACCACAAGAAGGCAGGGTCGGACATTAGGTGCTAGACCTGGCCGGTTCTGTGCATCATCACTAGGGATTGGTATACAGCTCTCCTTCCAGTTTACATCTAGCTACCATTTACAAGCCTGTTTAAAATGATCCCATTCTTCCTCAACTTCAGTAGTAAGCATGACATGACTGTTATAATGACTAAGTAACCTATCATGGTAAGCTTTGGCTATAACTGGATCTTTCAGAGTAATTTTTTAACCCTAGCACAACACTTTTTAAGTTTAAGTTGCAAGACACTTTTAACAAGGTAATGGTCAGATCCAATTTCAGCTCCCCTATATGACCTGGTATTCCTAACAGAACTAGCCCATTTGCTGTTAATTAATATATAATCAATCATATTCTTATGCAGCCCATCGGGTGAAACCCATGTGTACTTATGTATGTCTCGGTGTTTGTAATAAGTGTTAGTTATTCTGAATCCATTGAGTTTACTTACCTGTAGGAGACGTTGCCCATTGCCATTGCAGCTACCAATAACAAAAGGGCCTATTACTCCTCCCCAAAGGTCAGAGTCAGTACCAACTTTGGCATTGAAGTCACCTAGAACAAGGGTAATATCTCCTTTCTTGAAAAAATTCAAAATATCCTGAAGTTATCAGTAAAATCAATCCTTCTCATCTTGATCGGCATCTTCAGTGGGGGTATAACAGCAGATAACATTCAAGTTTTTAATGCTTGTCTGAAATTTTGTTGTAACAAACCTTTTATTAATGCACTCATATCCTAGAAGAGCATCACTGGCGTGTCTACTGAGAAGCAGACCCACACCTTGGTGATTTTTATTATCTTCCCACCCTGAAAAGAGAAATTTATGATTATTTTTAAGAATCTGACCTTTATCTATCCATCTGGTCTCTTGCAAGCCGAGAATATCTAAATTATAATGGTGGAATTCTTGTGTGAGGACATCGAGAGAAAAATCTCTGTGTAGAGTCCTCACATTCCAACTACCTACGGAGGGAAAATGGTTAGTAGGATGTTTAAAGAAACTATGTTTATTGAGAGAAGGAATGCCGACAATATCAAACAGCCCCCTAATCGCAGACATGGGGCAAAGACCCATTCCCCCACCACTAAAGGCTGAAGCCATCTACACTGGAAGACTTCCTCCAATGTAGAATTTGACGATGCCAATAGAAGCAAAGAGTTCAGGTACCTGCGATGACCTATCATCATCATCATCATCATCCTCAAGCAGCCATGGGCTACGGAGGTCCAACCAGACAGCGCAGTTTAATTCTCCAAGCATATCTGTCCTGAGCTACATCTGCTGCATCCAGCCACTGTACACCAATTCTAACAAGGTCCTGTTTGACATTGTCTGCCCACCGCATCCTAGGTCTCCCCCTCGTTCTGAGGCCTCTGGGCACACTGTTCATAACCCTATTCGCCAATCTATAATTATCCATACGGGCAACATGGCCAAACCAGCCGAGTCTCTCTCTGCACAATATGCTGCTTAAAGGAGGTTGCAGACTCCTTTGCGTAACCTCATCATTAGTTACAAAGTTAAACCACCTAATACCCAAGATACTGCGTAAGCATCTAGAATCAAAAGCATCTAGTTTCCTGTTATCTTGTTTACACAGCGTCCAAGTTTCACTACCATAACTAGAAAGAACCAAACTATTATACAGTCTATTTTAGTCTTTAAGTGTATACGCCTATTTCTCCACAATCTCCATAGATTCTTAAAAGTCCCGGCAGCAATACCTATTCGTCTGTTAATCTCATGCCTGTTAATCTCTGTCACCTATGCTGAGGATTATCCACCAACTGATAAACATATCCTGTGAATCTATTCACTTGGGGCTGTCAACCCACAAAGAAACAGAAATCACAGCGGAAGATTTTCCCTCCATAGAAGCCCACCAGTGCAGCAAAATCAGGATCCATAATCAAGGTCAGAGCCATATATCTATCCAGTCCAGTGGGTTTATATGGTCAGCACAATGATCCTGTGTGGTTGACCACTCCTCAGCAGGGTAGAAAAAAAAAGAAAAGTAGCCATAGTTGTCCAGATCAGTAGGCCACACTAATCTGGCAGCCCTCCCCTTCCATTCATTTCCACAAGAGAGTATCTCTTTTGAAAGGTACTAACGGTCTGCACCACGAGAAGGCGGGGTTGGACATTAGGTGCTAGGCCTGGCCGGTTCTATGCATCATCACAGGGGATTGGATTTCAAATATTTGTCTTGTAGTTACTATCATCAGTATATAGTATTCAATGTTATCATTTTCCTTAACAAGATGCATGGGTTATATTGCTTGTTATTATGGATCATTCTTCAATATTGCACTGAAATCTGTAATTTTTTTATTTTCTTGTCCCTTACAAACTATATAAGGCAATAAGTAGTATAAAAGTAAATAGTGGTCACATGTTGTGCTTATTAATTTTCACTTGTCTACTGGTATGTCTCAATGATAGACATTAGTTGTCGCAAACTATTTTTTGAAGCTTACAGTATGATTGAATTATCATTGGCATATTTGATGTGGATTTCAAATATTTATTTGTCTTGTAGTTACTGTCATTAGTATATGGTATTCAATGTTATCATTTTCCTTAACAAGATGCATGGGTTATATTTCTTGTTATCATGGAACATTCTTCAAAGTTGCACTGAAGTCTGTAATTTTTGTTATATTACTATGAATTCTGTTAGAAACTTCAGTAAGGCAATAATAAATAATATAGGGTTCCCATTGGTGTACTTATTCATTTATGTCTAGTAATATGCCTCAATGATACACATTAGTTGTTGGAAACTATTTTTGAAGCATACATATGATTGATTTATCATTGGTATATCTGATGTGGGTTTCAAATAATTATTTTTCTTGTAGTTACTATCATGAAACCTCAGTAAAAAGTAGCCAATATTACCATTTTTGTTAATAAACTCTATGGGTTATATTTCTTCTGATTATGAAAAACTCCTGGATGCTGCACTAAACTCTAGCTAAAATTTTATACACTACCTAACTATTATTGCTATGGTATAAGCTTCAGAAACACAATTATATAATGCTTATATATTATTTCATTGAAATTTTCTCGCTCTATTAATCAGTATCAATGATCAACAAAAAGTATCACAAACTATTTTTTAAAGCACACATTATGATTAATTTAAAAATGGTATATTTGGCATATATTTCAGTGCTAAATTCAGAGTCAGATTTAAACTCTACGAGGCCCTAGGTGCACATTAAATTCGAGGCCCCCTTGATAAACATTTTAAGGCCCTAGGCACACATTAGTTCGAGGCCACCTTACTAAACTTTTTGAGGCCTTAGGCACACATTAGATTCAAGGTCCCTTATTTTGGTTTTTTGCAATATTTGGTGTTTGGTTCAAGTAAAATATTTAAAAAAATTGTAGAAAAATAATCACAAAAATATATAACTCAATCCCAGTAAACAAAAGTATAGACATTACTGAGATTCATTAAAAAATTTTAGCATGAATTGCTGTTTACTACCAAATTACAATATTGATCATTTCTTGAGAAGCATTTAACTAAAAACTTTTAAATCTAAACTTTTAAAACTAAAAAATTTTTACATCAAAAATCATCAAAGTGTTTTATTGCAGGCTTTCTCTTTGGCAAAACCATCAATTAAATCATCACAATTTAAAGAATCTGTCAATTCACATTCAATAAACATTAAAGATAAATTCCACATTTCGGTTTGCACAAGTGAATTTCGTATTTAAAAATAAGCATTTTATTTTGCAACTATAACTAAGCTGTTTTTTATATTGTTGTTTGTGGGGAGTAAGGTTTTAAAATATGGCCCCAGCTTGCGCCTAATGTGCCTTATGGTAAATGCGGCCCTGGCTAAATTGCAGTATAAGCTAGCTAGCTATTTCTAACATTTTTCTTAATGATAACTGTATGGGTTATATTTCTTGTGATTATGAAAATCTCCTGGATGTTGCACCGAATTCTGTAAATTATTTTATATGCCAATATATTATAGTATAAGCTTTAGTAAGATAATAATATAGTGCTCATGTGCATCAATATATACTTTTCTTAACATTAAGTTCTATCAGTTATAATTTTTGTGATTATGAAATACTCCTGGATGCTGCAATGAATTTTGTAAATTTTTTTTTATAGTATAAGTTTCAGTAACACAATGATATACTGCTCATTCATTTATTTCTTGATTTTGTTTGGTTTGTTTTACCTCTGAATGGCACTTTTTTGCACAATGGCCAGGTCACAAGGACCCCAAAGGCTCAGAGAAGGTTGGGGGAGGGGAACCACTGGAACAGCTGTTGGGAGACAGATGGTAGCCTCCTGTCAAGGCCATTCAGCTTGTTCTTTAACGTGCACAGGTATGGCTCTCCCATTCATGGGGCCACAACTTAACGTCCCATCCAACGGACGGCGGCCTTTCCAAGCCCATTGGTGTCCTGTAATGACCATGGGCAGGGACTTTTGCAGAGATAAATCTCAACATTGACCCAGTTGGGACTTCAACCTGGGAACTGCAGATTAAGAGCCTGGCACATTACTGACTGAGCCCCCACCCCTTCTATTTCTTGAAATTCTCAGTCAATAGCTCTACTGGTATGTGTCAATGATAGACATTGGTTGTTTGCAAACTATTTTTTGAAGCATACAATATGATTGTTATATTTGATGTAGATTTCATATATTTATGTCTTGTACTTACTATCATGAAATCTCAGTCAATAGCATTCAATATTACTATTTTTCTGAATAAGCTGTATGGGTTATATTTCTTGTTATTATGGAACACTCTTCAATGTTACACTGAAATCTGTAATTTTTTTCACATTTCTATGCATTCTGTTATAAACTTTTGAAGGCAATAATTTAGTGTTCAAGTATTGCATTATTAAATTTTACTTATCTACTTGTATGTCTCAGTGATAGACAATGATTGTCACAAACTAGTTTCTGAAGCATACGATATGATTGAGTTATATTTTGTATATTTAACGTGGACTTCAAAAACATTTATTTCTCTTGTTAGAATATGTGTAGTCACTGTTAGCAATATTAATTTTTTTTTATTCATTAACATCATTTGAAATGATTGTCTTGCAGATTCATACTGACCTCATATCTGAAGCAAAAATTCATGTCTCATGTTTGTCAATCAAGTCTTGTATTGGTGTTTATTTGAATTATGTGATACTGATGATTTTAATCTTAGTAAGAAGATAATTCTAGTCTTATTAATAAAATAATTACATTGAACTGATCATTTCATCAGCTGCAAATGAAATTCTGATCTCAGTAACTTTCTACTTGGAACATAAACTATGCGAGATTTAAAAGTTACTGTGAAATTACTATGTGTTAATATGGAATGTAACAATACTTTTAGTGAGAGACTGTATATGTGATATTTATGATGATTGCTAAACCTTATCTGACATTAGTATGAATATATTTTGCTCATCTGAGAATAAATAATTTATTTATAAAAATATTTATGGTAATGTTGCTCATATATTATGTTCTAAAATCTTTTGACAAAACAAAAAATAAATAAAATAAAATTTTGCTTTAAAATTCACGTGTATTCCATTTTCTTAGAAATATGGTTTACATTTAAATATAATTAATAAAAATATGTTCAAGTATTTCTAGATGTGTTTATTGAATATTTTTGAGAATCGAGAAATGAGATTTCTTTATGCCTGTGAAAATAAAATATTTCCTGAAAGAATGAAATGCTTCTCCACATTTATTATAATTTGCTTTATAAATAGATATTTGATTCAATTCAGTTGAAGAAATGAAATCATTTAAAAAAACGCACACTTCGAAGAGAAACAAATCAGTTCCATTGACAGAAAGCTATGATGCATTGCATGACTTCCGTTTCTGACGTCATTAGCTGTGCGGGTCACTTGATATCAGGCTTTCTCTTCAGACGGCTTTGGCTCGGGGGAGGGGCAGGTGCAATAAACTGTGGCTCAGCTGCGAAGTTCACAGTGGTTGGAAAATGTGCAGGCGACCAAAATATGATCTGCATGTCATTCACACATCTCCCAACTACTCCAAATTTCAGAGCTCACCTGATGCCATTTCAATTTATTGCACCCACCCCTCCCCTGCACTCAACAAACTGCTCCTAGTGCAATGCCTATAGTGCTCAATGGCACCTGATCATGCAGCCACAGTAAGAATGCTAAAAGAGCATCATGGATTTTAAGGTTTATAAGCACTTGTGCTACCATAAGTACCATCAGTTATTACTGACTCTCATTGCACTCAGTAGAAGAAAATCTTACTTTAATCATCAAATGCATCAGCATCCCTCATCACCCTCATTTCAAATCTGCACTGATTCATTACTTGCATGCAAGGAATTTATAAAATGAACTTGTCCCTAGTTATCAACATTCATTTATGACAGTGATTCCCAACCTTTTCTGGACCATCGCCCCCTTTAGAAGAGAACAAAAATTTCAACGCCCCCCTAGTCCATAATAGTTAATGTTATATGAAATATTAAAATATTGTTGCATATTATCTGTACCTAATTTATCTGTTTATTTATCTATTAAAAATCATAAAGCAGAAATTAATAAAACGACAACCAAATGTGCAATAAAATTGTTTATTGTACATTTTAAAAATAAACACAGAATCAAATAAGATAAACACAAAATTAATAATAAATAAAAAAAATTAATGAGATGGTTGAGGCTGGTGGAGTGTTAACAATTTGTTAATGTCGGGTTCCAATTTCCTTAACATCAATCGCAGATCGCCACGTTCAGTGATGTGTAGTCTGTTCCTCTTCTTTGACAGTAAATTAGCTACTGCACTGAATCCACGCTCAGCCATATAGGATGAAGGAAATGCGATTAAAAACTTCTGTACTATTGCCCACAATCCAGGGTAGAGAACTGGTATTGATTTTTTAAGCCAGAACTCTTGGTATCCATGTTTGAATTTTACTTTGAATGCTTCGTTAGTCATGAGTTCTAAGAGTTCCTCTTCCAAATTTGATGATTCTTCAGTATCTGTGTTTGCGAAAGGATCTAAAATCCAACTCGGTATATTCATGTTTAAAATATCTTGGAAACGCTCCGTAAAATCAACATCAAGAACTTCCAAGTGTTGGCAGTAAGTAAGTAAATCTTCCGGTTTTGCAGAGTTGGTTGTTGTTTTTAGGGTTGTTTTACCTCTGAGTGGCACTTTTTTGCACACCATGGGCTAAATGGGCAGGTCACATGGACCCCGAAGGCTCAGAGAAGGTTGGGGAGGGGACCCACTGGAACAGCTGTTGGGAGACAGATGGTAGCCTCCCGTCAAGGCCATCCAGCGTGTTCTTTAACATGCACAGGGTATGGCAGACGTTCATTCAAATTTTTTGCAACCAAATACTGACAATGAATAATACAATGTACAGCGAGTACATTTGTTACTGCTTGTTTCGAATGCGCTATGAAACTCTTATGATGCCCTGTCATTGCTGGAGCACCATCAGTAGCAGCAGACAAAATATTGCAAATAGGAATTTCTTTCTCTTGAAAAAACTTTTGCATGGTATTAAATATAGATTCTCCCTTTGTATCAGATTCCAAATTTTTAGCAAATAATAACTCATCATGAATTTTTTCTTCTTTTATAAATCGTACGTATGATAAGAGTAGAGCTTCGTTATTTGGTAGAGTTGATTCATCGAGTTGAATGGAAAATTTGCAAGTCTTTAAGTAATCACATAATGATATTTCAACGTCTTTTGCCATTTCATCTATTCTTCTTTGCACTGAATTATTACTGAGAGGAATTTTTTTGATGATATCTGATGGTGTCTTATGATGAAGAACAGTTTTTAATATCTCTTTGACTGCCGGCAAAATTAATTCCTCGCCAATTGTGTGTGGTTTTCCTACTTTTGAGATTAACAATGAAATGTTATATGAGGCTCATAGTCCATCATCATCTTGTTTAGAAGACGACACAAAAAGGTTTGACATAGTTGGCTGTTTTAAATATTACTTTTCCAGTTCTTGAAAATAGGATAAATCTTTGTTCTTCGTATCAGCATGCATTTTATTTAAATGCTCTTGTAGCCTAGAAGGTTTCATAGCTTCATTTGAAAAAAACTGTTCGGCAAATTAAACACATAGGTAATGATTGGTTTGTAGGAGGGTACGTAAATCCATATTCCAAATACTCAATACTGTACTGCCGGCATTTCTTTTTAGATGTAGATTCAGACATTTTCAAATACAAATTAACTTCTCAACAGATTTATAGATAGTTATAAAAATAATGTTTATGACTTCTAACACTTATCACTACGACTATTTATCACGGCGAAGCACATAATAAAACATTCCTAGAGCTATCGCTTTTATAGATTTGATTTTGTGCACGTGTTAACTTGTATGTTTGCAATGCCAGCTCACTTGCTCCATAAACAAGTCATTTCAAGCTCCCATATTCTTGTCAAAACATGTTAAATTGCATGAACCGCGTGTTTGCCTACCAACTTGCAAGGACTTGTCACCGTTAATCTATTCTAAACTAAAACAAATTAAGTATAGGTATACCTAATGCTAATTTAAAAATGCTTATTAACACAATAACAATAAGACAATTTACATAACTAGATAAAATATTTATTCATGAAAACAGGTATTTTCAAAGTATTTTATTATATTAAAAAAAATAATTATAAAAAATTTATTATTATTATATTATTATTGCATCAAGGTTCATTTGCCTATCAGGACGGACACACACGTCCAACATAATAAGCCTGATATAGTAGTGCATCTAAAGGTATTGAATGAGATTACAATTATTGAAATAGGAATAACATCTCAATATAACCTGCAGAGGGTAGAGGTTGAAAAGAAGAGGAAGTATGATCTGCTGGCTAATGAGTTGAGCCTAATTCACAAGTGTAATGTTAATATTATACCTTATGTTCTGACGTGGAATGGTATTGTAACTATGTACCATAAAGCATACTCAAAGCGACTTGGAGTGGGAAAACATATTGAAGCTTATATCCAATCTGTGATCTTGAAGAGAACTTTTGAGAGCATCTCAGTCGACTTCAGACGTACCAGTACGCTAGTAGGCGGTAGCAGGGAACTTATTGTCCAAGCTGCAGTTGAAAAGCTGTACATGACGGATGAGGTAGTGGATGACCAGAATCACCAGGAAGACACCACAGAATAGAAGAGATAAAAAGGTTGTCACAGAAAATTCCATTAAATTTATTTATTTATTTGACCGCCCCTCTTGACTGCCTCAACCCCCCCCCCCCTTCCCCCATTTGCCTCTGGATCAGCTACCGCCCCCATGGAAGGCTCCAGCGCCCACTGGGGGGGGTATCGCCCCTGTTGGGAATCTATGATTTATGATGATCCTCTCACTTGTCACCTCTATGATACATTAAATCTCATTCATGAATTTTGATATTAGATAGCATAAATATTTTGTGGAAGTGCTTTTAAACATTTAACAGTGCCATAGAGAATTAGATATTAATTTACCCGTAAATGTCTAAATAATCCAAGAATTCTGGTTGATAGAGTACCTAGTTGAGATAGGTTGATACTACACTAATAAAAGTTTAACTCACAGCGTTCCTAAAATTCACACAATTATGGTTCCTCCATGTGATAGTTGAAGGAAATCCACAAATATTCATTTCGGTTCATACCCAAGGCATTTTATAAACCTAAAAAATATCAAAATGCAGTATTCAGAGGCCACCACAAATCTTAGTAGAAATAACATGTTTGCTGTTGAATTCTGCAAAAACCACCAACCATTGTATCATATGTTACATCCTTATGTTGTGTTTATTCATATATTCGCTACTTACTTTCTGATTATTCAGATACCTTCTACTCACGTTCCTTCATGTAGCACCATGTTGAAACTGTGAAATGCAAGCAAACTTCAGTAACAGACCTGCAATATAGGGTACTCAGGAGCCATATTTTTTTTAATCAGTGCAATAATACATTGCATCTTGAAGGAAATGCTTGACTTATGGACTCCTGTCAGTGATTGATGGCAACAAAAAAATTTTTTCCTTAAGAATTATACAAAAAAGGGTTTTAAAATTATTTCAATATGAAGTCCCACTAAATCTCTGATTAAAATTAATGAAAAACATGTTTCAATATCACATTCGGAAGAACATTCAACTTCTTAGAAAGTTTTACAAATAGAATTATCCAAGATCAACATGTTGTTCACACATCTCCCAACATATAGTCATATTAGTAGCAGTGAAGATGCCATACAACGAGAATATGCTGAATAAAGAGTTTAATGATAAACACTTATTTCTAAGCATAAAATTTTGTTTCTGCAAATAAAATTACAAGTGTTAATATCTATGGAAATTTTTCCTAACTGTGCATATTGCTATACAACGAATGTCAGTCAGTAACATCCATCTACTTATTTCAATAGTATATGGATTTTAACAAACATAACACTCATTCTGTAATTAAAAAATAAATATGCAAAAATCAGTAATCTCATCAGAGATGGCTATTTTAAAAAGTGTATACTACGTAAACATGAACTGCAGTTCTGGAATTTAAGAAAATCAGAGAACATAATAATCTCATCAGAGACTGCCATTTTATTTTAACTTGAAACTAAACAATGAACTGCTGTTTTGCATTTTGCCCCCCATCTCCCCCAAAAAAAACACAGAACAAAACAATCTTGTAGTAGACAACAAGCCTAAAAAAAACAAAATTCTAAATAATTCACCCCAATCTGCAGTATTAAAATGCCCCCAGAAATCAATAATCTCATCAGAGACAATAAGCCTGAAGAAAATGAATTATCATAAGCAATTCACCACTGATCTGTAGTATAAAAAAGCCTCCAGTACTAAATAATGCCATCAGACAACAAGCCTAAAACACATGAATTATCATAAACAATTCACTAATCCACAATATAAAAAGCCCCCTGAACTAAACAATACCATTAGACATAACAAGCCTAAAAAACACAAATTATCATAAACAATACACTACCCATCCACATTTATTTAAAAATACACCAAACAAAGAAATCTCATCAGAGATACCATTTGAAAAAGAACATATTGCTAAAGAAGAAAGCCACATTTCTCACTTAATATAACAGAGAACAGGCATTAACTCTCACAAATTACTATAGAGGTAAAATCTATACCTCTATAGTAATTTATATAGAGGTAAAATCTATACCTTTATTGTACATGTTAGAATAAAGCAAAATTGCATTAAAAGTACAAAAACTCTCCCTATGCTTTCCTGAAAATAAACTTGTAACTTATTCACCTTAGACTGGAAAAAAAAAGGAAAACCAGTGGCTACACAAAACATGCCTACAGACAATACAGTTAGACTGGGCTGTTTTACTTCTGAGCAGCACTTTTTTGCACATCATGGGCTAAATGGCCAGGTCACAAGGACCCCAAAGGTTCAGAGAAGGTTGGGGGGAGGAGACCACTGGAACAGCTGTTGGGAGACAGATGGTAGCCTCCCGTCAAGGCCATCCAGCATGTTCTTTATCGTGCACAGGGAATGGCTCTCTCTCGCATACGGGGCCACAGCTTAATGTCCCATCCGATGGACGGCAGCCTTTCCAAGCCCATTGGTGTCCCCAACTGACAGTGGGCAGGGCGGGGAATTTTGCAGAGGTAAATCTTAATGCTGACCCAGCTGGGGCTCAAACCTGGGAATTGCACATTACGAGCCTGGCACACTACAGACTGATCCCCCCCCCCCCTAGACAATACAGTAAACCATTCACTATGACGAATATATATTGTCTCTGCCATATTGTACATTATTCACTGATACTACTACACACCTTAAATACATTCAGTTACAAATTATGGTTCCATCTAGTGAGCTCAGCACCATAAACTACTATGTAATATGCAGTTTTCAGCACCCAGGTATATTTCTTTAATGCAATGCAATAATGTGTTGCTTTTGATATAATATTTCATTTCTGAAATCCTAAAGGTGACTGATGGCAGCAAAGAAGAAATATTATGATTAATATTCATAAACATAAGAATTTTCAAGCACTAACATACTGATTATGATTAGACTGCATTTCATGGTACAATGTGGTGTTATGTGAAGAAACATAATGTAAGTAGAAGGTAGGTGAATAAGTGCAGCTTAGGTAGTGACTTGAATAAAAGCTACATAAGTAGAATGAGAACATATGATACAAAATTGTGGAGGATTTTGCAGAATTAAATGCTAAAAGTATCATCTTGCTGAGATTTGCTAATGCCTCTGATATAATTTAGGTTTATAAAGCACTGGGTATAATGTTTAATGAATATTTGTGATTTCTTTAAACTATCATGTGGGGGGGGGAACATTAATTCTATGGATTTTAAGTGTTGAATTTATGAATAAAAATAAATACCCCCTCAAGCAGCTGCTTGCCACAGAGGTCTGACAGGAGCCTGTCAGTTTATATGCCAAAGTAGAAGGTCTGAGAGGATGGCAGGACCTCAGCAGAAAAACAACACATACAACCATTCCTTATCCGGGGCTCGAACCCAGGTCCCTTAGATCAGTAGCCAAGCGCGCTGCTGAGTTTAATAATGCATATTACATAGCCACACCTCTACCAATCAAAATTCTTTGAAGATTTTTGACATTTACAGGTAAGTGATTTTATGTGTTTATCCTTTGCAATTATAAATTTTTGTGTGTTAAGTGCATTATGAAAGTTTGGACTATGGTAGTTTGTTGCTTAGCGATATTTAAATCAGTTCCTGAGCATGATCTTTTATTGTGTGGGACCCAAATTTGCTTTTTACCAGTAAACTCTGGTTAAAATAATTATCTCTGATGAGATTATTCAATGTAATAAAAATAAATTATCTATCAAGCAGCTGCTTGATATCTGCAAACCATCAAAGCTACAATTTTACTTGCCACATTACCTCGATTACAAAAATTACCAAAGAATTACTTTTAAGATTGAAGCTGTAATTTAGAAACTGTAAAACATGCCATTGGAGAATGCATTTACCATTGTAAATTATTGCATTTTATTACAAAATCGAATCGCGCGTGCAACCATTGGTCAGACCTATAAAAAATTTTTACTGCAATGAATATTACTTTGGCTTTAACCAATGGACTGAATGCTTCATTCCATATCATATTAATGAACCTGCGTAAGTACGAAATATAATTATTTGTAATTCCAATATAAAACATTTAAAAAAAAACGAGACATGCAATTGTACAGAAATCATCACAATTAGAACAGCTTAGACTATGAAAACTAGAAACCTACTCTCTGTCCCAAGGTTTAGCAGTTAATATGTCCTGTTGTTGTCTCTTGTCATAGTTATATATTTCATCAACACTCTGCACAGTTTCAATATTATTAGATAGTTCCCATGACCTCTGAGCTATCTTCGAATCCATTCCGACAAAAACACAAACACTTTTCTAAATAATGTTGCCAACTGCGCGTCGCTTATTCAAGTAGGTTTTTTTCTGCTAAGCATCGATTCCAACCATTGAGGAATGATTACAAGGAATGTACGACCGATTTCGAAAGTTGAGGCCACCTCCGTGGTTGAGACGACTTGAACGACATGAGGCCATGTAAACGAAGGCAGCAACTACTGTTGCTATTGCTTAAGAATTGGCTTAACACTGGTTGGTAATTTAATTTTCAATAAATATACTGAACTACAAAATTATTGTCAGAATTATCTAGTAGTCATGATGACTTAAAAGAATTTTGCTTAGATTCGCTTATCATTTACTTAACAGGACACATAATTGTAATGAATGGATCTCACAGATCCAGTGTACCATCGGGGTAACTATTTCAGAACATCAGATATATTTCTAACTATTATATCATCATCATCCTCATCACCCTCAAGTAGTCATGTCTACGGAGGTCCAACCAGAGTGTGGAATATCTCATTTTTGCTTATTATTACAAGAATAATTTAAATTTTTTCAATTAAAAAAAGGAAAAAATATTCAGAACAAATGAATAAAATGCAATAATAGATTTCTATAAGAACCTCATTTATCCGACACTCGTCTAACCGTCTCCTAGTCTCAAGGCTTTTGTTTTTAACGATAAAGTAAAAAAATTTAGCAGGTTGGCTCCTTTAGAGGTAAAACCATGTTATCATGATATTAGCTTACCTTGATAACTAATAATGCAGAAATAATTCTAATATAAGAAAACCGCTTAGCTTCTGATAAGTATAAAAGAAGCATAGATCCCAGAAGTTTATTTTTGAGTTCTATCACTTCTCCCACTCTTGAAACATATATGGACTCCCCTATTTTAAGACCATTGGGGAGATAAAATTTCCCTGAAAGCCCACATCCCAGTAGGCTGCCTAATATGGTTATCACCCTCTGAGCGTCCCTTCGCTAGCGAACCAATAGAGAACCAGAACGTAAGATTTGAGAGCTGTTTTTGGATCAGGTAGAAGAGATATTATCCTGAACCTCGAACGCTCTCGAGTTCATTTTTCATTTAGTCAGTTAGAGAGAGCGTCAGAAAATCTGAGCCAGATAGCGCCCACCCCAGCTGAAAGCATAGCCTCTGGATTTCCCCCATAGTGAGCTCTTGAGCTGCATCAGATGAGCTGAGCTCTTCAAGTAAAAGTCTGCCCTCATCTTATTTGATTTTTATCCGAGTGCCAATACATCAGACGAGGATTTGGCCTATCCAATTGACGGACTATCCAGCCTAGCTAACGAGGGATTTTAATTCTCCTCAGGTAAACTCCATAGTTATCGATTTAAAAGAACCTTCAGATATCAGTGAACTGAGAAGCTTTAGTGAACTTGTTAAGATTAGAATTTATCTGCTTCGACCTCCTTAAAGCAACCAAATGCAGCTTTTTACATCAGCTTTATCTTTTGATTAAACTTTGTCTGTTATACAACTGCCTAGATGAGTAAATCAATTAGAGTGAATTAACTGAGTACCTGCATCTCTACTAAAACCGGAAGTTAGAATTGCAATTAAAGTTAATCAAGCCACTATACGATCATCAGCCTTCGAGGGACCAAGTGCGGTTTCCCTTGTAACATTTGGTGCCGTTTTGCAATGTAAAATTTTGTGCTTAGTGCATTTGATCATAGTCAAGAACATTCAAATATCCGAAGTGTAGTTATTGCGGCCTTCGAAAAGGAAAAATGTATAATTGTTTCGGTTAAGAAAAAGAACTGTAATTGTTAAAAACACTTTTATTATTCCTAAAAGAAACAGCAATTCTTTAATTTAAAGAAATTACTTTGAAATTGTATTTGTAAAATTGTGTAAAATGACCACAACGAATACAACAACGGCTAACCCTGTATCTTCGGGATCACTTCCTGAAACCGAATCTGGTGGATTACCGCATATTGCCGGTTTTGCAACGTTAATTAGTAATTTTACTGGTACGGATAAATCTCTGACAGTAAGAGATTTTATTGATCAGGTGGAAGATATAGCGGTTATAGCGAAATGGAAACCAAGAGAAAAAGTGGTTATAATGAGGGCGAAATTGAAAGGACGGGCAGCAGATTTCGTGTCTAACGAGGAAAATTAAGATGCTATACAGATTTTGGGCAATTTAAAAGGGCGCTTATTGAACGATTTGAAGATCACGAGCCCATGTCAGTAATTGTAGAACTAAATTGTACGGTCTTGTTGGACCTCCGTAGCCCATGGCTGCTTGATGATGATGATGATGATGATGATGATGATGATGATGATGATGATGATGATGATGATGATGATGATGATGATGATGATGATGATGATGATGATGATGATGATGATGATGATGATGATTCAGTTTATTGCGGGATTATTACTTAAGATTAAACGCTTTGTATTATCTAAATCTCCGAAAACGTTGGATGAGGCAATTAAAATTGCCCGTAGTGAGGAAATTTGTGAAAATTTGGTGTCAAAAACTGCTTATGTTTGTTCGGCTGATCCAGATACCCGGGAAGCATTGGTAGAGCCATTTAAAGAATTTTGTGAAGTCTGTAGGCTACAAAATGCTGAAATAATCAAGCAGGTGCAAACTTTAACGGGAAAAGTGACTCAAACGCAAAAGAAAATGAAACAATTGCAGGAACGAGTTAATAATGATTAATTGCGAGTGAATAATGGGGAACGGAGAAATGGAAATAATTTTACTCGAAGATTTGTTAATGATAGGGGAAATACTAATAGCGGGAGATCATTAGGACTTAATGTAAGGCAGCCGAGTAACGCTTGTCATTTTTGTGGCCGGATAGGTCACTTTATCTGGGAATGTCAATACCGACAAATGCCAAGAAATAACTTTCAACAAAATACTTTGGGAAGAAATAATTTTGGAAGAAATTTGCCAAAGAGTAACTTGAGGGATTTAAATGGGACGCGCCTTGCCTCAGAGGTGCTAGACAAGGCTTGCTTTCAACCAAGACGCCTCAACAATTTGGTACTGTTGTTCAAAACGTCAGTGTAACTAATATTATGTTATTACCGATAGTAAGAATTAAGGTAGAATGTAAATTTTAATAATAAATACCTGTAAAATGTTTATTAGATAATGGTACTTCTGTTACTTTAATACCACAATCATTTTTTCAATAGTTAAATGAAAATCTTAAACAGATAGAAAGTAATTTAAATTTAAAAATTAAAGGTGTTAGTGGAAATGTGTGCATGCCAATTGGTTGTTATGAATTAAATTTTCAAATAAATAAAGTCAGGTTTAGCCATAAGGTTTATGTGGTGCCTTATCAGTTAAGTAAATTTTATGATATTATCCTTGGTTTTGATTTAATTCAGACCCAGGAATTAATGATTGATCCAGTAGAGAAGAAATTAAGAATAGCCAAGAGGCATGTAGCAATTTCAATTGAAGAGTATGATGCAAATGTTGAATCTTTAACTGTGAATTCAGTAGTACAAGTTGCTAAGCAAGTAATTATACCTCCCTTACTGGAGAAATAATTTTAGTTAGGTGTAAGAATAGTATTCCCTCTGATGAAACTGTATTAATAGAACCTTATGGTATTCAGGAAAAGAAATTAATTCAGGTAGCTAGTTCAGTTAATATAACGGAATCTGATGAACTGTTAATGATTCAGGTAGAAACTTAAATGAGAATCGAGTTCATTTGCAAAAGCATACTAAAATAGCTAAAGCTCAAGTTGTTTATACCGTAAGTGTGAATAATGTTCAATCCGAAATGAACAGTGAACCTTTAAGTTTAAAAGAATTTAATTTGGATCATGTACCTAAGTTTATAAGAAATCCTTGGGAAATTTAATTTTGAAATATCAGGATAGGTTTGCACGTAATTTGTTAGAATTGGGTTGTACTGATACGGTAGTACATCAAATACCTTTAATGGATCCTATGCACTTAGACCTGTATTAATAGATGAAATTAATGAATTAGAAAAGGCAGGCATAATTAGACCTTCTTCTAGCCCATATGCCTCTCCTGTAATTGCCCTAAAGAATCAAGATGGGAATTATAGGTTATGTGTGGACTACAGGAAGCTAAATAAAGTTACTAAGAAAGATTCGTACCCTATACCTCTTTTACATGAAGCTTTAGACAATTTAGGTGGAGCTAAATATTTCACTTGTTTGGATTTAGTGACTGGATATCACCAGGTTAGAATATTTGAATCTGATATCGAAAAAACAGTATTTATAACTTCTGATGCTTTGTGGGAATATGTCAGATTACCTTTTGGATTAACAGGAGCCCCGAGTATTTTTGTTAGGTTAACGAATAAAGTTTTAGGACATCTAAAACTCTTGGGAGTATTAATCTATTTAGATGATATCTTCATCATCATCATCATCATCCTCAAGCAGCCATGGGCTACGGAGGTCCAACCAGACCGCGCAGTTTAATTCTCCAAGCATATCTATCCTGAGCTACATCTGCTGCATCTGGCCACTGTACACCAATTCTAACAAGGTCCTGTTTGACATTGTCTGCCCACCGCATCCTAAGTCTCCCCCTCCTTCTGAGGCCTCTAGGCACACTGTTCATAACCCTATTCGCCAATCTATAATTATCCATACGGGCAACATGGCCAAACCAGCGGAGTCTCTCTCTGCACAATATGCTGCTTAAAGGAGGTTGCAGACTCCTTTGCCTAACCTCATCATTAGTTACAAAGTTAAACCACCTAATACTCAAGATACTGCGTAAGCATCTAGAATCAAAAGCATCTAGTTTCCTGTTATCTTGCTTACACAGCGTCCAAGTTTCACTACCATAACTAACCCTAGAAAGAATCAAACTATTATACAGTCTAATTTTAGTCTTTAGGTGTATACGCCTATTTCTCCACAATCTCCATAGATTCTTAAAAGTCCCGGCAGCAATACCTATTCGTCTATTAATCTCATGCCGCACATCACCAGTATCAGTTACGCAGCTTCCAAGGTAATTAAACTGTGACACCTGCTCAAGACTGCAACCATTCAGATTAACTGAATCACAACCTGCCTGACCAATTTTCATCACTTTAGTTTTCTCTCTGTTTATAACCAAACCTACTGTACTACCAGTCTCATCAACAGTTCGAATGAAAGAGTTCATCTCATCAACATCATTTGCCAAAAGGGCTAAATCATCAGCATAATCTAAATCAGAAATTTTCGTATCTCCAGTCCATTTAAGGCCAAAATCTTTCCCTTGAAATGAATTTCGCATAACATAATCAATAACCAATCTAAAGAGAAAAGGAGACAAAATACACCCTTGTCGAACACCAGAAGTAATGCTGAACCAATTGCGACAAGATTTACCAACCCTCACACATGACTCAGTGTTATTATAGAGAGCTTTCATTATGTTAACTAACTTGTCTGGTATACCAAATGATCTCACAATCAACCACAAATTATGACGATCAACAGAGTCGAAAGCCTTTTTGAAATCAACAAAGCTAGCAACCAAAGGTTTCTGAAACTCTAAACATTTCTCAAGAATCTGCCTAAGTGAAAATATCTGATCTACACATCCCCTACCACTTCTGAATCCACATTGCTCATCACGCAATTGCCTGTCAACCAGAATCTTAATTCTATTAAGCACAATCATGGAAAGAACTTTACCTGGAACGGAGAGTAGGCTGATACCCCTATAGTAATCACAAGAACTGCGATCACCTTTTTTGAAAATAGAGATAATAATAGCTCTGGTAAAATCTTTAGGAACCATGCCTTTATCATAAAAGTTATTCAAAATTTCAGTCATCCAAATGGTAACTGAAACATTTTCAGCTCTAAGCATTTCCGTAGTAATTTCATCCACCCCTGGGGATTTATGAAGTTTAAGTTTAGAAATAGCCAAAATAACTTCAGATTGTGCTATAGGGCCAACATTAAAGCCAACAATGCATCTATCATCATTGCAAACAATGGGAGTAGAACTAACCACATTGTTTAGAACATCACTGAAATGCTCAGCCCACCTAGCCATGACAGAATCCTCACCTTCTATAACCTTGCCTTGTTTATCCTTCAATCCCTGTATACCTGTTCGTTTTCTACCACCCAAAACATTAACTATCTGGTACAGCTCTCTGCTGTTGTGCTGTCTAACTGCTTCCTCAGCTTTGTCAGCAAGGCCATCAAGCCAAAGATTTTTATCAGTAGCTAACTGACCCTTTACACGTTTATTAAGTTCTTTGTAATGCTTTCTATTAGGACTAGTAGGGTACTGATTAAGGACATTCCTGCAGTTCCTTCTTTCTGAAATAAGCTCAAGTGCCTTATCACTTAAATAATTCTGCCTCCTTTGCTCCTTTTTCCCTAAAAGAGTACTGTTAGTTTCCAAAAAAGCCTGTTTAAAATGGCCCCATTCTTCCTCAACTTCAGTATTAAGCAAACTATGACTGTCATAATGACTAAGTAACCTATCATGGTAAGCTTTAGCTATAACTGGGTCTTTCAGAGCTTCAGTATTAAAGGTAAATTTTTTAACCCTAGCACAACACTTTTTAAGTTTAAGTTGCAAGACACTTTTAACAAGGTAATGGTCAGATCCAATATCAGCTCCCCTATATGCCCTGGTATTTCTAACAGAACTAGCCCATTTGCTGTTAATTAATACATAATCAATCATATTCTTATGCAGCTCATCAGGTGAAACCCATGTGTGTTTATGTATGTCGCGGTGTTTGTAATATGTGTTAGTTATTCTGAAACCATTTAGTTTACTTACCTGTAGGAGACGTTGCCCATTGCCATTGCAGCTACCAATACCAAAAGGGCCTATTACTCCTCCCCAAAGGTCAGAGTCGGTACCAACTTTGGCATTGAAGTCACCAAGAACAAGGGTAATATCTCCTTTCTTGACAGAATTCAAAATATCCTGAAGTTGTCTGTAAAACCTATCCTTCTCATCCTCATCAGAATCCTCAGTGGGGGCATAACAGCAGATAACATTGAAGTCTTTAATGCTTGTCTGAAATTTTGCTGTAAGAAACCTTTCATTAATGCACTCATATCCTAGAAGAGCATCACTAGCATGTCTGCTGAGCAGCAGACCCACGCCTTGGTGATGCTTTCCATCCTCCCTCCCTGTAAAGATAAATTTAAAGTTATTTTTAAGTATCTCACCTTTACCTGTCCATCTGGTCTCTTGCAAGCCTAGAATATCTAGGTTATAGCCCTGGAATTCCTGCATGAGGACATCAAGAGGATAATCTCTATGTAATGTCCTCACGTTCCACGTTCGTGCAGAGAGAAAATGATTAGTAGGATTTTTAAAGAAATTAGGTTTATTGAGATTGGTAGGGCCAACAATATCAAACAGCCCCCTGATCGCAGGCATGGGGCAAAGACCTGTTCCTCCTCCGCTAAAGGCTGAAGTCACCGATGCTGGTAGGAACTTTAGGCACCACCTTTTCAAGTGGACTTTTTCAAGAACCATATGGCCTGCCTGAGACACATTACTCCAGTTTAGGCTTGACGATGCCCAACTAGCTAAGTAAGGTTCAGGTACCTGCGATGTCCTCTGATTAGGATTATCCACCAGCTGATATAAGGTATCCCATGCCTCTCTTCACTTAGAGCTGGCAACCCAGAAGTAAACAGAAAACACAGCTGCAGACTCTCCCTCAACAGAGGCCCACCAGTGCAGCAAGTCCAGGATCCATAATCAAGCTCAAATCCATAAACAAGTCCAGTCTAGTAGGTATAAATGGTCAGCACCAGGACCCTGTGAAGTTGACCACTCCTCAGCAGGGTTGAAAAAAAAGAAAAAAGTGGCCATAGATGACCAGATCAGTAGGCCATACTGAACTGGCAGCCCTCCCCTTCCGTTCCCTTGCAAAAGAGAGTATCTCTTTTGAAAGGTACTAACGGCCTGCACCACGAGAAGGCGGGGTCGGACATTAGGTGCTAGACCTGGCCGGTTCTGTGCATCATCACTGGGGATTGGTACACAGCTCTCCTTCCAGTTTACGCCTAGCTACCATTTACAAGCCGATGATATTTTAATAGCAACTAAAACTTTTCCTGAACATTTGTGGAATCTAGAAGCTGTTTTTCTTAGTTTGAGAAAACACAATTTAAAGCTTAAACCAAGTAAGTGTAATTTCCTGAAAGAATCCTTAATCGTTCTTGGCCATCTGATTGATGCTAGAGGAGTACAACCTTCTCCAAAAAACGTGGAGGTAATCGAGAGATTTAAAGTACCTAAAACTAGAAAAGATGTAAGAACATTTTTAGGCTTGATAAATTTTTATCGAAAATTTAATCTTGATTGTGGTGATTTAGCCTTGCCTTTGACCGAATTAACTAAACAGGACTTACTTTTTAAATGGAATGAGAAAGCCGAAACAGCTTTTCATCATCATCATTATCATCATCCTCAAGCAGCCATGGGCTATGGAGGTCCAACCAGACCACGCAGTTTAATTCTCCAAGCATATCTGTCCTGAGCTACATCTGCTGCATCCGGCCACTGCACACCAATTCTAACAAGGTCCTGTTTAGCATTGTCTGCATCCTAGATCCCACCGCATCCTTGGTCTCCCCCTCCTTCTGAGGCCTCTAGGCACACTGTTCATAACCCTATTCGCCAATCTATAATTATTCATACGGGCAACATGGCCAAACAGCAGAGTCTCTCTCTGCACAAAATGCTGCTTAAAGGAGGTTGCAGACTCCTTTGCCTAACCTCATCATTAGTTATAAAGTTAAACCATCTAATACCAAAGATGCTGAGTAAGCATCTAGAATCAAAAGAATCTAGTTTCCTGTTATCTTGTTTACACAGCGTCCAAGTTTCACTACCATAACTAATCCTAGAACGAACCAAACTGTTATACAGTCTAATTTTAGTCTTTAGGTGTATATGCCTATTTCTCCACAATCTCCATAGATTCTTAAGTCTTGGTAGCAATCCCTATTCATCTGTTAATCTCATGCCGCACATCACCATTATCTGTTACATAGCTCCCAAGATAATTAAACTGTGACACCTGCTCCAGACTGCAACCATTCAGATTAACTGAATCACAGCCTGCCTGACCAATTTTCATCACTTTAGTTTTCTCTCTGTTTATAACCAAACCTACTCTACTACCAGTTTCATCAACAGCTCCAATGAAAGAGTTCATCTCATCAACATCATCTACCAAAAGGGCTAAATCATCAGCATAATCTAAATCAGAAATTTTCGTATCTCCAGCCCATTTAAGGCCAAAATCTTTCCCTTGAAGTGAATTTCGCATAACATAATCAATAACCAAGCTAAAGGGAAATGGAGACAAAATGCACCATTGTCGAACATCAGAATTAATGCTAAACCAATTGCTACAAGCCTTACCAACTCTCACACACGACTCAGTGTTACTATAGAGAGCTTTCATTATGTTAAGTAACTTGACTGGTATACCATATGATATCACAATCAACCACAAATTATAACGATCAACAGAGTCGAAAGCCTTTTTGAAATCAACAAAGCTGGCAACCAAAGGTTACTGAAACTAAACATTTCTCAAGAATCTGCCTAACTGAAAATATCTGATCCACACATCCCCTACCACTTCTGAATTCACATTGTTCATCACGCAATTGACTGTCAACCAGATTCTTAATTCTATTAAGCACAATCATGGAAAGTGAGGCTGATACCCCTATAAGAGTGTAGGCTGATACCCCTATAGTTATCACAAGAACTGCGATCACCTTTTTTGAAAATAGGGACAACAATAGCTCTGGTAAAATTCTTAGGAACCATGCCTTTATCATAAAAGATATTCAGAATTTCAGTCATCCAAATGGTAACAGAAACATTCCCAGCTCTAAGCATTTCTGTAGTAATTTCATCTACCCCTGGGGATTTATGTAGTTTAAGTTTAGAAACAGCCAAAATAATTTCAGATTGTGTTATAGGGCCAACATTAAAGCCACCAATGCATCTATCATCATTGCAAACAATGGGAATAGAACTAACCACATTGTTTAGAATATCACTGAAGTGCTCAGCCCACCTAGCCGTGACAGAATCCTCCCCTTCTATAACCTTACCTTGTTTATCCTGCAATCCTTGTATGCCTGTCCGTTTCATACCACATGAAATATTAACTATCTGGTACATCTCTCTGCTGTTGTGCTGCCTAACTGCTTCCTCAGCTCTGTCAGTGAAGTCATCAAGCCAAAGATTCTTATCAATAGCTTACTGATCCTTTACACGTTTATTAAGCTCTCTGTAATCCTTTCTATTAGGACTAGTAGGGTACTGATTAAGTACATTCCTGCAGTTCCTTTTTTCCGAAATAAGCTCAAGTGCCTTATCAGTTAAATAATTCTGTCTCCTCTGCTCCTTTTTTCCTAAAAGGGTACTGTTAGTGTCCAAAAAAGACTGTTTAAAATGATCCCATTCTTCCTCAACTTCAGTAGTAAGCATACCATGACTGTCATAATGACTAAGTAACCTATCATAGTAAGCTTTAGCTATAACAGGGTCTTTCAGAGCTTCAGTATTAAAGGTAATTGTTTTAAATTTAGCACAACACTTTTTAAGTTTAAGTTGCAAGACACTTTTATGAGTAATGGTCAGATCCAATTTCAGCTCCCCTATATGCCCTGGTATTTCTAACAGAACTAGTCCATTTGCTGTTAATTAATATGTAATCAATCATATTTCTATGCAGCCCATCAGGTGAAACCCATGTGTATTTATGTATGTCGCGGTGTTTGTAATATGTTTTAGTTATTCTGAAACCATTGAGTTTACTTACCTGTAGGAGATGTTGCCCATTGCCATTGCAGCTACCAATACCAACAGGGCCTATCACCTCTCCCCAAAGGTCAGAGTCAGTACCAACTTTGGCATTGAAGTCACCTAGAACAAGGGTAATATCTTCTTTCTCGATAAAATTCAAAATATCCTGAAGTTGTCCGTAAAACCTATCCTTCTCATCCTCATCAGCATCCTCAGTGGGGGCATAACAGCAGATAACATTCAAGTCTTTAATGCTTGTCTGAAATTTTGCTGTAACACACCTTTCATTAATGCACTCATATCCTAGAAGAGCATTACTAGCGTGTCTGCTGAGAAGCAGACCCACGCCTTGGTGATGCTTTCCATCCTCCCACTCTGTAAAGAGAAATTTAAAGTTATTTTTAAGTATCTCACCTTTACCTGTCCATCTGGTCTCTTGCAAGCCTAGAATATCTAGGTTATAGCACTGGAATTCCTGTGTGAGGACATCAAGAGAATAATCTCTATGCAATGTTCTCACGTTCCACATTCCTGCAGAGAGAAAATGATTAGTAGGATTTTTAAAGAAATTAGGTTTATTGAGATTGGTAGGTCCAACAATACCAAATAGCCCCCTGATCGCAGGCATGGGGCAAAGACCTGTTCCTCCTCTGCTAAAGGCTGAAGTCACCGATGCTGGTAGGGAACTTTAGGCACCACCTTTTCAAGTGGACTTTTTCAAGAGCCATATTGCCTGCCTAAGACACATTACTCCAATTTAGGCTTGACAATCCCCAACTAGCTAAGTAAGGTTCAGGTACCTGCGATGGCCTCTGATTAGGATTATCCACCAACTGATATAAGGTATCCCATGCCTCTGTTCACTTAGGGCTGCAACCCAGAAGCAAAGAAAACAGAGCAGCAGATTTTCCCACAACAGCGGCCCACCAGTGCAGCAAGTCCAGGATCCATAATCAAACTCAAATCCATAAACAAGTCCAGTCTACTAGGTATAAATGATCAGCACCAGGACCCTGTGAAGTTGACCACTCCTTAGCAGGTTTGAAAAAAAAAAAAAAGAAAAAAAGTGGCCATAGATGACCAGATCAGTAGGCCATACTGAACTGGCAGCACTCCCCTTCCATTCCCTTCCAAAAGAGAATATCTGTTTTGAAAAGTACTAACGACCTGCACCACGAGAAGGCGTTGTCAGACATTAGGTGCTAGACCTGGCCAGTTCTGTGCATCATCACTAGGGATTGGTACACAGCTCTCCTTCCAGTTTACGTCTAGCTACCATTTACAGCCTTGAAACAGCTTTTAATACTTTAAAACTTAAACTTATCCAAGCTCCTATTCTAATTTATCCAGACTTTGATAAGCCATTTGTTTTAATTACGGATGCTAGTCTCTATAGCATGGGAGCTGTTTTACAACAAAAAACAGAATTAGGTAAATTAAAACCTATCGCCTATGCGAGTAGAAAATTAAATGATGCGGAAATATTTTATTCAGTCACAGAAAAGGAAGCTTTAGCAGTAATCTATGGGATTACTCAGTTCAAACCATATTTATATGGTCGAAAATTCATCGTCCAAACGGATCATGCCGCTCTCAGCTGGTTAGTCAAACTAACCACGCGTAGTCCGAGATTGGCACGTTGGGCCGTAATGCTCCAAGGATTTGATTATGAAGTAGTTCATAAACCAGGAAATTCAAATATAGTTGCGGATTTTTTATCCAAGTATGTAAATGTCTTAGAGGGTACCCCGTCAAAATAGCCCAAGACTAAATAGCCCCCCCCAAAAAAGCTCCGACAAAATAGCCTATTCTAAAATAGCCCAAGACTAAATAGCCCCGAAGAAATAGCTTAGCCTATTTAAAATCCAAAGTAAAAATCCAACTTGCGCGTCGTCGGAAAACGCGCGTAATATGTCTTCCTATACTTTGGTAAAATGAAGGTAACTTTGCAACAAATTGCGTTGTTGCATCTATAATTAGAAATATTATAGTAACAAACGAATCATGTGACAGGCACGTGGCTCACCGGTAGGCGGAGCCACGTGTCATTTTCCCCCCTTTCCTCGGCAACCACAGGTGATGACGTAATCGCTCGTTTTAGTTTAGCTTCTAGTTTTAGTTTTTTGTTCGCACGTGGCGCAGGTGTGTCTTGCGGGAGTCGTTGCAGGAGATCTCTAACGGAAATAAGTAAGTTATTTTAATATCTATTTTACCGAATGCGTTTATTTATTGATATAATATACAACTATTTAATAGATATTAACTGATAATCCGTTATTATTTGTGTTTTGCAAAGAAAAATGGAGAAAATCTCGTTGCGAAAAGGAAAAGATCTGCTGCTGATGAAAGATGATCATCGACATCGCAAGGCAAGGGAAAACCGGGATGAAAGTAAATCGTGGAGGTGCGTAGTTCCGACTTGCAAAGGGAATCTAAGAACATTGGGTGCTGACTTCCGGGTCGTGACGGAACACAACCATGCGCCAAATCCAGATAAAAATCAGACATTGAAATGCGTTTCTGAAATGAAACATAGAGTACAGAGTGCTGTGGAGAAGCCTAAGCAATATCAAGCCTGCACAAGTGGAATATCTTTGGAAGCATCGATTCAGCTTCCAAATTACATTGCCTCCCAGAGAACAATAGAACGTATACGAAAAAAAAACGAATCTTCCATATCCAAATCCTGCAAGTGTTGCCGATATTGCAATTCCAGTTGATCTTCAAAGTACCACAACGAAAATTTTATTCTGTGGGATTCTGGAGAAAACGATCCTGATCGAATACTAATGTTCGGCACTGAGGAAAGTTTGAGAATATTGGAACAGAATCATCATTGGTTTGTTGATGGCATGTTTAAAGTATCACCTGAACTGTTTTTTCAATTATTCATGATACACGGACTAATAGAAAAGTGTTGTATTCCACTGATATATGTATTGTTAAGAAATAAAAGTGAAGTAACATATGTTCGCATATTTCAGAAACTATTACAGTTGAAGGAAACTTTAAATCCAACAAGTGTGTTAAGTGATTACGAGAAAGCGATTCAAAACGTCGTGCTACAAGTTTTTAATAACACAGAAGTTGTTGGCTGTTTGTTTCATTTGGAACAGTGCTTATGGCGAAAAGTGCAAGAATTGAATTTGGCCGAACTTCATGTAAATAATGAAAATGTGCGTGTTTATATAAAAATGTTGTTTGTGTTGAGTTTTGTACCAGTACATGATGTTATAGGAGTATCTGAAGAATTAATTGAAAAATGCCCAAACGAACTAGACCCCATTATCGATTACTGGGAAGATACATAATATATATAAAAATGCAGTATTTGAGAAATAACAAATTAAAGAAATCAATAAAACTGTGAAGTAGCCTAAAAGTAAAACTGACACAACTGCTCCCTGGCGGTTAATTTGCGAGTTAGAGATGTGACGTTTTTCGTTCACGTAGAGGAACACAATACCTATTTATCATTGACATAACCTCAAAATACGCATTTTTTGAGTTATGTCACTTTTCTTGCCGGGGTGCGATATATAGAACGAATAAGACGTAATCGCCGAGCATAACCACGATTTGCAATACATATATGGAATGTTCATGAGCGCGTCGTCAATGGTCTTCCGAGGACAAATGATTCGGTAGATGGGTGGTATAGGGCATTCCAGCAAACTTGCCATCATCCATCCATCTACAAACTCATCGACCATTTCCGAAAGGAGCAAGATATGGCAGAAATCCACTTAACCCGCCTTGCTGCAGGTATTCGCAACCTAGATGCTAGCAAAACTAAATATGTGCAACTGAATCGACGCCTGGAAGCATTAGTGGAAAATTATGCAACTATGGAACATATGGACTTTCTTCGTGGCATTTCACATAACCTTGAAATGTAATTTTTGTAAAGAATGTGGCAAGGAACACAAACCTTAAAGACTTGTAAAGAATTGCCAAACCATATTTAGAATTTCTATTTATATGTCTGTATACAATTTTTAAAATGCGAAATTTAGAATTTAAATAGGCTAAGCTATTTCTTCGGGGCTATTTTGTCTTGGGCTATTTTAGAATAGGCTATTTGGTCTTGGGCTATTTTGACGGGTCACGGTCTTAGAGGTAGAACCAACTGAAGAAAATAATTTGATAACAGCTCTGCAAAATGATTAGAGACAAGACCCGAAATTAAATTCTGTCATTGAAATGTTTGAAACGAAAACGGTAAAAATCGCAGATCAATCATCTGACAGGTACTTTATAAGAGAAGAGCTATTGTGTCATTACACTTTACCAGGAAAAAGTTCAGTTAGAGAAAACCCAATTGAACAAATATGTGTTCCTCAACAAATGAAAAGGCAAATTTTGGAATTATGTCATAATTCTAAATGGTCTGGTCATTTTAGCATTTCAGAAAACATTGTTTAGGGTTAGACAACAATATTTTTGGCCAGGAATGTACATGGATATCAAGAATTATATTGAAACATGTCCAGAATGTTTAGAGAAAAGAAGCTTCAAACCGAAACAAAAGGCTCCTTTTGGTCGTTTACCCATAGTTGAACATCCTTTTGAAATAATCGCATTAGATATTTTAGGACCATTTCCTGTCTCAGACAGAAGAAATAAATATATATTGACAGTTATTGATTATCTTACACGATTTGCGGAATGCATTCCTTTAATGGATCAGAAAGCAGAGACTATTGCTGTAGCCTTAGTCACAAATATATTTTGTGGGTATGGAATACCAGATCAAATACTTACTGACAGAGGTACAAATTTCATGTCAACTTTAATGTAAGACATATATAAAAGATTAAAATAAAAAAAATTAATACCCCCGAAGACCCTTGTGTTGTAAAAAACTGCGAATTTTGCCTAAAACTTTACTCTCATAAAGTTTTATTACCAGGAAAATTATTAATAACTCCTACTACATTCGTGCTAACTCAAAGATTCTCGAATTTATGATTGTTCTCACGATGGATTACAATGTGATTGTGATTCCTACCGATGTAATGGAACACAAGAATACTGTGAGGACTTGCCTTGCAACGCTAATGCAAAATGCTTTTGTGAAATACGTAAATCAATTATGAAAATAGAATTTACTCATGGGAAAGAAAAATATGGTAATCCGTCTATTTTGACTTACCAGAAATGTTTGTTTGAAATGCAAACGTTTGTCAATATCAAGGGGTATCAAAATTAAAAACTAGAGCCTTACTATCAGATGAGGAGGCTGCTTTTGTTGAACATGATATTAAAGTACAATTTAAGGATCCTATCTTTACGTTTACCGGAAGAGGGAACCTTAGTTATTCGAAAAGATGGAATAGAACGGATTTCCACTTTAACTACATCAACTTATCATAGTGTGGTACCGGACATGATGCTACTTGATAAGGGTTACTTACATTTTGTTTTTGTTACGAAAACGGGACAATCTGTTCAAGGGGTCATTCATCTTGAAGGAAAAGAAAGAAATATGTAGAAGACTTAACTGTATTCTGTGCTTTGATGTAATTGAACAGATAAATTGCTTACCTGGTAGTATCAAATATGTAATCATTGTTTTATTGATTATATTAACTGCAGTCATGATTTTGTATTTACGTTTGGTGTTAAAAATGTTCTTTAATATAGGAATTTTGATATATTACTTACTTAAGAAATTGTTTGGTGTTTGTAAAGGTGCCAGTAGGGTTACTATGTTATCAGGGGTAATAACGGGAGATAAGATAAAGGGTGCTTTTACAAAAGTTAAACAGAATATAGAAGAACAAGCTCTTTTAATTCAAAGAGCTTTACCTTATCAACTAGGGATGACCTTGATAATAATGGTTTTATTGTTACCTATAGTAACCTTTGCTTGTACTAATCATATTGTTCAATCTTTGGAAGTAAGGGAATGTACAGAAATTGGAAATGTTCAACATTGTAAACTATATACTAAACTTCATATAACACTTCTGAATCTTGGATTTAGTAGCTGTCTATGGTTTACGAATCCGAGTAACTCTAATCTTTTTAGTATTAAAGTTACCTTTAAGGCAGTAAAATGTAAATGGCTTACCTCCAAACTTTATTACACCTTTCCAGTAGATTTACATCAAATTAATCAGGTGTCTTGTCCACAAAATCCTAGTTCTCCATTATTATCAGCAAGAACAGGTCAGTAGTGTACTTCAAAGTGCACCTCTAGTGTTACACCTTTCCTTCAGAGGTTATCAATTTGCTTTGGAAACACATACAGTGTGCCCCAAAATAGTAGGAAACCCTGAAAATCCTACGGGATGTTACAATTGTGATTTCATGGCAAAACTGAAAATTCGTGTTTTCAACACTCGCTTATCAGGCACTGCTTCAGTGACTTTCCTTAACATTGTAGTAGCTACAAGATTAGTAAAATTAACAACCTCACCTGAAGTATACGAGATAGAATTTAAGACTTCGACTAGATGTCATAAGGAAAAGATATGTTTCAATAGACGTACCATCTCTGCATATCAGCCCCTTTTAATGCCCAGGGAGAGAAACCTAAAGTGATGAAAATTCGTCAGGCAGGCAGTTATTCAGTTAATCTGAATGGTTGCAGTCTTGAGCAGGTGGAACAGTTTAATTATCTTGTTAGCTATGTAACAGATACTGGTGATGTGCGGCATGAGATTAACAGTCGAATAGGGATTGCTGACGGGACTTTTAAGAATCTATGGAGAGTGTGGAAAAATAGGCGTATACACCTAAAGTCTAAAATTAGACTATAATAGTTTGGTTCTTTCTAGGGTTAGTTATGGTAGTGAAACTTGAACACTTTGTAAACAAGATAACAGGAAACTAGATGCTTTTGAATCTAGATGCTTACGTAGTATCTTGGGCATTAAATGGTTCAACTTTTGTTTATTGGAACCAAATTTGTCTGTCTATGGATTAAACTATTCGAGTCTTGCTTCTAGGGGATTATATTCCAGTGGAGCAGATTTTTGGGATTCCCTAATAAAAACCAATTGGATTCAATATTTTGGAAATATTATTAAATATTCAATGTACTTAATTACTACTGTTGGACTGTGTTTGTTTATTATATATCTTGTATTATCTATTTGTAAACGCTATTTTGATAAGAAAAGTACTAATACCTTATATTGGTTTTATTGTTTCATGAGTCAACGCTGTAAATCAAGAGGAATCAATACAAACTACCTGGAACTGAATGAAGGATTGACGATCATATCTATATCAACTAGATGAGTACACTTCATCCGAAGAATTACCTAAGAGACAAAGTCAAGCCACCACCTTGAAGAAGTACTTTATAGAACTATGCATCTCTCTTGATTTTCAGGCAGAATGACTACCACTGCATTTTCTGTCTTGTATTATATATATTGTGTGTGATTCTTAGAGCTGCTGGTCATTTGTAAAAGCAGATTATTATTATACTCTTAGTGAATATATGTAAATCAATGACATCTGAAGGAAACCTGAATAGATCAGAGCAAAATCCCAGAAAACCATAGAGTTAAAATTTAAGAGGGGAGGAATATTATCATGATATTAGCATACCTTGATAACTAATAATGCAGAAATAATTCTAATATAAGAAAACCGCTTAGCTTCTGATAAGTATAAAAGAAGCATAGATCCCAGAAGTTTATTTTTGAGTTCTATCACTTCTCCCACTCTTGAAACATATATGGACTCCCCTATTTTAAGACCATTGGGGAGATAAAATTTCCCTGAAAGCCCACATCCCAGTAGGCTGCCTAATATGGTTATCACCCTCTGAGCGTCCCTTCGCTAGCGAACCAATAGAGAACCAGAACGTAAGATTTGAGAGCTGTTTTTGGATCAGGTAGAAGAGATATTATCCTGAACCTCGAACGCTCTCGAGTTCATTTTTAATTTAGTCAGTTAGAGAGAGCGTCAGAAAATCTGAGCCAGGTAGCGCCCACCCCAGCTGAAAGCATAGCCTCTGGATTTCCCCCATAGTGAGCTCTTGAGCTGCATCAGATGAGCTGAGATCTTCAAGTAAAAGTCTACCCTCATCTTATTTTATTTTTATCCGAGTGCCAATACATCAGACGAGGATTTGGTCTACCCAAATGACGGACTATCCAGCCTAGCTAACAAGGGATTTTAATTCTCCTCGGGTCAACTCCATAGTTATCGATTTAAAAGAACCTTCAGATATCAGTGAACTGAGAAGCTTTAGTGAACTTGTTAAAATTAGAATTTATCTGCTTCGACCTCCTTAAAGCAACCAAATGCAGCTTTTTATATCAGCTTTATATTTTGATTAAACTTTGTTTGTTATACAACTGCCTAGTTGAGTAAATCAATTAGAGTGAATTAACTGAGTACCTGCATCTCTACTAAAACCAGAAGTTAGAATCGCAATTAAAGTTAATCAAGCCACTATACGATCATTAGCCTTCGAGGGACCAAGTGCGGTTTCCCTTGTAACAACCCTCTAATGGAGGAAAAAGGCGGGAAACGCCAAACGATGAAAACAAATATTTTAAACGATCTACTTTTCCAGAAATTTGATATTTTTTTTTGGTAGAGAGGGACGTTCAAGAGGTCCTGTCAGTAAAAATCTGTCCCCTTATCCCATGGCCGTCTATATATCTACCAGACCCGAGCGTTTCGCCGAAGTTAGGTTGTGATGTCACACACGTAATGCTACTTCATCGCAATCTGTGTCTTTCTGTGTTCGCGTGTAGTTTGTATTAAAATTGTGTTGACAAACCTAAAAGGATAATATTACTCAAAAGTTAGTTATAGTTATTATTATTTTGAGGTTCTATATCTTAGTTTTTGTAATAATGAAATTTATTTTAATAATTTAACTGTGTTTTCGATTAGCTGTTAACGTACCTGAAGTTAAGTTTAATTTCAAGGATCAGCGGTAAATTTAAATTTTAAGTCATGAACTACACCCAATTCTGCTTTTACACGGATTTTTTAACACGATTTTGATTTAACACGGTTTAGAAAAAAAATTTAATTCTCTTTTTTACACGATTTATTTTGATCTAGCACGGTTCAAATGGCGCCTTTTTAAAAACCTCCATTTGAATTTAATTCTAAAACAAATATCCTGTTCAAAAAAAATTCCTAGAATTTACATTTATAACAAAGATGCCGCTTTTATGATCACCTTTTCCGAAATAGTTTTAACTTTGACTACTATAGATACACGTTTTGTGCACTAAAATCCCCAAAATAGAAACTACCCTAACATAACTGTACAGGTTTTCTTTATTTCATTCTCTATTTTATTGAAAAATTGTACAAAACCTACTTCATTAATAAAGTGGCAACTTTGAATTCCTGGAATTTTCAACGACCTAGAATACATAGATTGCTCATATCATTGCTTTCAGCGCCACCAGCACGTGATTTCGGGAAACTTCAAATCCATGACACTTTAGGGCAACTCGTTGACATTCGTGCTTCAGCTCCGTAGCATAACACTTGTTTCTGTTTATAAAGTACCTTAAACGGTGAGAAAAATGCCGAATTCATGTTGTGCAATTAATTGCACCAATAGGTACAGAAAAGATAATGGAATTACCTTTCATGGGTATGCAAACGCAATTTATAGTTACTGATATGTGAGAATCAATGTTCGTTCCACAGTAAATACAAAGATTATCTGTGGTAAATGTAGAATTCATCAGATAAAAATTATTGCTGTCCTGCCGCGTCATCAATAGTTTTTGAAAATATTCTTAGCAATTTGTTTACATTTTTTCAGATTTCCGTTGTGAAATAGAGAGCTGTGTAACAAATGGATACATCAAATAAGAAGATTAAATTGGGCATTGAAAGAAAACACGAAAATTTGATCTGTACATTTTAAATAAGACTGTTTTAGATAATATTAATAACCATATAATGGTATAATAGATCTGTAGATAGTTTGAACAGGGAATTAAAAATGTAAAATTCATAATTTATAGTATAGTTTGAGCATTCAGTATGAAATGAAAAAAAATGGAAATGAAATAATGTTGGTTTAAGAAATGTCACATGCAATGTTCATTTCTCCTTTGATTACAGTCTTTAACCAATGTTATTTTAATTAAGAGAAGCAATATGTATAAAGGTCCTCATAATTCTTGAGGCCACAGGATTGGGGGATAATTTCAATAGTCATCACTATTTTTATAATTTTCTTAAAATGCTTTTGCTGGTAAAAGTTTTAAATATTATAGCCATTTAAATATTGAATGAATATTGTTAAAAATTGATATTTAAATTGATTTCATTGGGAAAGTTAATTTCTTTTCAGCCATATTTTCCTATAAAAGATTTATATTAGAAGTTGATGAGAAGCTATTTTTGAAGCTCAATGACAATATAACATGGAGTGGGATTATCATAATTCAATGATCATTCCTCAGTGTCATGTCATTTTTTACATGCAAGACATAAACGTTATTGAGCTTTTAAGAAATAAAAAAATTCTAGTTCTAACATGTCTACTGATTCTTCCAATTCATAATTCTTGGGCATTAAAGTGTTGTGCACTGTTTAAATTAATATATTTTTAAATAAAAATGTTCACGGTGGCAAACATGTGCAAGTAGTGAAAGTTAAGGAACATTATTTTATATTTTCATTGTCAGGTAGGTATTATGAGAAAATTAAACATGAATTTGTCAGAGATAGGATCATCCTCGGCGTTAAAGATAAGGTGGACTTGAGTGCTAAATGACTCATTTTCTTTTCCAGGTGATCTAAAACAAATATGTTATTTACTTTTTTCCCCCACTATCATTCCAGATGTTAAAATTCTCCAGTGGGTAGTTTCAGCTTGAATTTATTTATAGCCCATTCTCAAATGTACTATTTGGGCTTTCAAAATTTGAATGCATAGAAAATACCACGCTAAAATTGTGACTTCTAGGCACGATTCTTATCAAACATATATATCTATTTTAACACATATATCATTGTTTTTCACAATGTAAATGAGTAATCGTTTAAAACCATTTGAATACGATATTACCAAGGTAGCAGCTTCTACCAACGCTAGATGGCGCTGGCATTTTCCCCTAATGAACATGCCTGCCGAAGCGTTCAAATTGTCTCGCAATGGCCGCCATATAAGCCGTCTATGTATTACTCACGCTAAACTCTCATCTCTTTGAATACACAACAGTATTGTACTGGGTTTTAACATCTGGAACCAATATTCTATTTTTTCATATGCACTGTATTTTTTTTTTGCACGGTTTTTTCGGGAACGAATATATCGTGTAAAAACAGAATTGGTTGTACTAAGTTATATATGTAAATGAAAGCGAAGTGGTGAAGTAAAGAACTAGAGGTCACAGCTGTAAGTACCATAACTATTTAAACTTTTGTTCAAAGCCAAAATAACTGCTATATTTTAAAATACAGTGTTCATCAATAAATCGTCTCAACTATACATAAGGAAATTGCTTATGTTTATTGAATAAGATACTGTGTGTATGCATATATATATATTCCTTAGCCGTCCCGTGGCCGAGTGGTTAGCGCGCTTGGCTACTGATCTACGGGACCTGGTTTCGAGCCCCGGGTAAGGCATGGATGTTCGTGGTGTTTTTCTGCTGAGGTCCTGCCATCCTCTCAGACCTTCTACTCTGGCATGTAAACTGACAGACTCCTGTCAGACCTCTGTGGCAAGCAGCTGCTTGAGGGGGTATTTATTTATTTTTTTATAATTATTTGTGAAATATGTTGGTTTTATGAATTTCAAGATTTTTAAATTGTTAGCAATTTGGCTTACATTATGTTTCGATTTTATGTAGTTTCACAGTAAACGCACAGCAGATTGCATGTGTAACTTTAATTAAATATTCCCAGAAATAAAATGAAAATCTATGTGATGCATATTAAATAAATTTTTCTTTGACGCTATGCATACAAGTTCATGTTTCATCTGGAAGTATAGTTTTTAATTTCAGCCATAAATTAATAAATCCCTTTTAAGACAAGAAAAACTACACAAAATCCCTATTATAGTGTCTATAAGTATATAGTGTGTCATTCGCCTAATAAAATCTGGCAGAAAAAGTGTCCCATACCAGTAGAGGGCGCTGAGCACAAAATTCTTGCCTTGTTAACATTACCCTCTATGGACGTTTCATTCAGGTAATATTACTAGAGAAAGGACTGGCAATGGACGCCATGAACATGTACAGAAATTAAGCCTACTCATTAGAGAGGCGAAATGTTAGGTGTTTTGAATAAATAAACTGTGAAATGGTAACTTCGTGCTCAGCCTACGGATGCAAAAGCAGGTCCTGTAAAGACAGCAATCTGACATTTCATAGTTAGTACTTTACGAAAATTAGGAGATGTTCTTAAATTGAGTTTGTTAAATTAGGAGATTTAAAAATATGGATAAACATTACGGCATTATTGATGGCGGCCATAATTAAAAAAAACGATACGGGAATAGAAAGCTTCACAGACCCAAATTTACCTTTTGATATTGGGTGACAAATAGATATTAAAAAAAAATACTTTTTATAACGAAGAAAAAAAAACTCGTTTCAAAATTTAAAGATGTTACTTACTTTAAAAGCAAAGAAATGAGTGGAAAAATAAAACTTATGTGAAGAAGCAGTGTTTCTGCTGACAAAGAAGAATATAAGTTAAAAAATTACTCAACTGTTGCGTAAAAACCTGGATTAAATATGAAATTTCAGTCTTGGAGATTACGAAATTCACGTAGTGAAGTGCGAAATGGAAGTGTTTGGTAACGAAATGGAGTCTTTTCATAATCACCAATAACTGCATTTATGAAAACAAACTTAACGCAGAAGAATTACATTAGTTAATACTTTAGCTAATATTCAGTAAGGTACTTTTTTAAATAGAGACTTTTGTTTATCACAGCATAATTTTTCAGTCAATTTTAATCATTAATAAACCACTAGACTGTTTTTTTACTTCTGAAACATTCATCGGATCTCAAGTATTTGCAAAAGTTCAAGTTTATGTCATTATAAGTTTTAAATTTAATTTAATCAACATATAAACAACCGAAAATCAAAAGTTTGACTGATTATAATAGAATAAATATATTAATAATGCAAAGGTAAATTTGAAATAAATTCTACGCAAGTTAGCTTAAAATTATTCTTTTTTAAGCCGTTTAGTTATTTTATACCATTGTAACAATGGTATAAAATAAAATTATTTTACTATCATATTAAATTGAACTGAAAATTTGAACTAAATGATTAGCTTTTTAAAAATAAAGATTCAAACGGTGGAATTTTATCCAATAGCAATTGAATTAAGACATAGCGTAATAAAATAAAATTGATTCTTTTTGATACCTATTCTTGACCCTCACATTCTATTACCAGTATTTCAAATTTCTAGTACAAATATATCAGCGCGCCAGGTTCGTAATCTGTAGTTCCCAGGTTCGAGTCCCAGCTGGGTCAGCGTTGAGATTTATCTCCGCAAAATTCCCCGCCCTGCCCCGGTCAGTAGGGGACACCGATGGGCTTGGAAAGGCCGCCGTCCGTCGGATGGGACGTTAAGCCGTGGCCCCGTGTGCGGGAGAGACATACCCTGTGCACATTAAAGAACACGCTGGATGGCCTTGACGGGAGGCTACCATCTGTCTCCCAACAGCTGTTCCAGTGGGTCCCCTCCCCCAACCTTCTCTGAGCCTTCGGGGTCCATGTGACCTGGCCATTTAGCCCATGGTGTGCAAAAAAGTGCGGCTCAGAGGTAAAACAACACAACAACAACAAATATATCATTAGCAATATTAGGAAAGTTTTACATTTTATACATTTAGTACCAGTAATGTCCCATCCACTAGAGAAATTGTTTATTTCTGTTTTTTTTCTTAATGATCTGAATATCATGTGTGGTATTTAGTTGTATATGGAATTTAGTAGTGGGCAAAGACTGTCATTCGCTTCCTGAGAGTCAAGATTCGCATTAAAGTGAAGGAAGTGCGTTTACCTGCAGGCGCCTACTTCTAGGAAGATGAGGCAAGAGAGTGTCTCGAGACAAATGAGATTCAACTGGAGATTTCGAAGTGAAAGGTTGAACAGTGCGAGATAGCACGAGTGGGAGAGGCCCACAGGTATCACAGAATAAGGTAGGTACAGATGCGCAACTCTCATAGGGCCCATGGTAACCACGAGGCGATGGCAGCGCCATCACCGGTGGATTTCCGAACTACAATCCGGTTACAATCACTCTCTTCTTATATTTGCGGTTATTTTGAGTTAATATGTACAAATAAGTGTGAACTAATTTGGTCTTTAGTGTATACTTTTATAAAATATAATTTTAAGTGTTGGATATATTTCATGCTTGGTTTTGTCCAGAGTTTATACGATAGAAGTTTGCTATTGCTAATCAGTGGTCTAAAGGAAATTTCATTGGTGTAAATTTTTTTTCTATTGAGAATTTTTTAAATATTCGCGTATATTACCCAATTGTTGCAAACCTAACAGTTTCATATTTGTGTATTCTTCATTCATATATATATATGGTATTTTAGCAAAATACTAAATTTTCCGACTTTACCCTTTTGCTATAAAACATATTGCAAGATCAATTTTCCCGTTTTTAAATAAAAAGTATTTCAATATAAATCGAAAATCAATTTTCCCAGGGGTCGGACCAATAGGGCATGACCCCCCCCCCCCACAAAAAAATGTTATTAAAGATAATAGAGTCATATATAAACATTTATATTTCACTTATTTTTCAAAATTTTAAGTGCAATAAAACGGGGCTGGTGGGATTTATATTGAATTGTAAGTCTAGTTTCTTGCTCTCTCTTACATTTTTATCAGCTCGACTGTTTCTTAGGCTCCTATCAACTCGTCCCCCCCAGATCCACGCTTGCATTTTCCTATAAACATTATAATTCTGTTTTAATAAGTATTATGAAGTTATTAGAGAAATTAAAATCTCACTACTCTGAAATCGTTTTATTTAAAGCAAATGCATTTGAATTTTTAATACTTAAATTTTGCAGAAATAAAATAGGAATTGAAATGACATTCACAATTAATAGAACTTATTTCTTACTCAAAAAACAAACAACACCCAAAGTACAGAAATACAGGTACTGGATAAAAAGATGGAAGCAGATCTATTTGCAATAAATACACCCTCAAGCATCTGCTTGACACAGAGGTCTAACAGGAGCCTATCAGTTTAGTACGCCATAGCAGAAGGTCTGCGAGTATAGCAGGACCTCAGCAGAACAACATCACAAACATCCATGCATTACCCAGGGTTCGAACCCAGAGCTCAATAACTTCTATACTATGATTTTTAGTGAAAAAATGCCTAAAGATAAATTAAAGATCTCAATCTCAAACAATATCTGTTTAGTTTTCAAAGAGTAATTAACACAGGAATCTCAACAAGCTACAAAAAGATTAACCTCAAAACTTAAGACAACACAACCCTGTTATAATTACCTCTAAATAATGGACTACATGACCATGTTACAAGGATCCCCACACAGCTAGGGGAAGGGGACTCACTGGACAACATCAAGCATGTTCTTTGATGTGCACATAGTATGAATCTTCCATAGACAGGTCAATGGTTTAATGTTCCATTTGATGGACGGTGGCATTAAAGCAGATTAATTTATCATAGTTTACTCCAGTACGTGTATTACACCCTGTGTTGATCTCTTAGGCTATTTCAATGTATTACATAAATTTTGAGGTTAATTTTTTCAGTCTTTTAAATATTCAGCATATGAAACCCTGAACACTAAATAAATATTGATCAAAATTGAGATATAGAAAGATTTCACTGCATCTATATCTTTAGACATATTTTTTGTTAAAAATCATATTGTAGTTATTCACTCAAAATGTGATTTTCATTGAGATAACAAGAAACTGTTTCCATGTTTCTGTCCAAAACATTCCCCGCCCCGCCCACGGTCAGTAGGGGACACCGAAGGGCTTGGAAAGGCCGGCGTCCGTCGGATGGGACGTTAAGCCGTGGCCCCGTGTGCGGGAGAACCATACCCTGTGCACGTTAAAGAACACGCTGGATGGCCTTGACGGGAGGCTACCATCTGTCTCCCAACAGCTGTTCCAGTGGGTCCCCTCCCCCAACCTTCTCTGAGCCTTCGGGGTCCATGTGACCTGGCCATTTAGCCCATGGTGTGCAAAAAAGTGCCGCTCAGAGGTAAAACAACCCAAATCTATCCAAAACCTATATAATATATATTTTCTTACAAATGTGATATTAAATTAATCAATGGCAACACATATATATTTTCTTATATGAGATAATAGGATATTAAATTCATGAAAATACAGTGTTCAATATAAATATAGCAAAGAAATAACCTAACTGGGCCTTAACTATGCCTTAACTGGCATAGTGGTTAGGCAGCTAGCGACTGTTCCAGCAAGGCAAACTTTGTGTGTTGTGTTAGCTCTAACTAAGGCAGTGGTCAGCAGTGACTTCTGTCTTAGTAGGGCATGTCCTTGTATGAAAAGGCCTGTATTAAGCTAGGAGTAGCTTCTAGGATTCTTCTCTGTCCTATATGTCGCAAATCAAAAAAATATGGCATCCATTTATAACTCCTACAAACCTTTTAGTGAATTTGCATGTTATATCAATGAGAAACTTTGGATCTGTAAAACTTAAGCTTTTTGTGAAAAAAAATGTTGCATATAATAAATCTTTTTTTTATTTCCCTATAACTTAGAAATTAAATAAGAAATCTTTCATATACATTTTCCTTTAAGAAAAAAATATACAAACATTGCAAAATAGTGTGTTTAGTGATAAATTATCACAGAAGCACACTATATCTATTAGCATATCATGAAATAAACAACTATAACATAAAAATATAATTTTTCAATGCAAAATTGCAACCACTGTGGTTTAGAAAGAGTACAGTAAATAAGTCAGTTATTATGACTGATTGACATGAAGATTTGGATTGTTTTACCTATGAGCAGCACCTTTATTGGACCCAATGGGCTAAATGACCAGGTCACAAGGACCCAATGGCTAAGAGATTGAGGGAGGACACCCACTGAACAGCTATTAGCCTCTCATCAAGGCCATCCATGTTCCTTAACATGCACAAGGTGTCTCTCCCACACACAGGACCAAGGCCTAACATCCCATCTGATGGATGGTGTCCTTACTAAGCCCATTAGTGTCCCCTGCTGAGTGAGGGCAGACCAGGAAGTTTTAGTGGATAAATAAAATATTACCAAATAATTTTTTAATCATGTGCAACAGAAAAAGGATATATAAATATTACAGTGAGAGCTGTCCTGTATGGGAAGAGTTATTAGACACAAGAAAAAAACTATTCATTGTAAAATGCAAAAATATAATATATATTTTCTTAGAAATGTGATATTATATATAAATTAATGACACATACATTATATGCTTTCCTATAAAAGATAATGGGACAGTAAATTCATGAAAAAACATTGTTTAATGCAAATAGAGCATCTATCTACCCTCCTACCAACTTATTAGGAATTTGCATCTAATATCAATGAGAATTTTTGAAGCTCCATTACTCCTAACTTCAGCTTTTTATGAAAAAATGCTAATAAAATAAATAATACTCCTTCAAGCAGCTGCTTGCCACCAAGGTCTAACAGGAGCCTGTCAATTTATATATCATAGAAGAAGGTTTGTGCGGATGACAAGACCTCAACAGAAAAACAACATAAACATTCATGCCTTACCCAGGACATGGATGATATGATCAGTAGCCAAGCACGCTAACCACTCATACAAATTATTTTCCAACCAATCAATTGCACATGCATGTACCCTTTTCTTCAGAAGCGAAGACTTATCAAAGAGAGAGAAAACATTTTTGAAATCATTGCACAGAAATGCACCATATCTACCTGCAAATCATAAAATAAATAACATAAAAATATGCTACTCAATGCAAAACCACACCCACTGAGGTTAGAAGATTACAATAATTTTGAATCAGTTTCATGGAATTGTGAAAACTATTTCTTAAACTAATTTCCTTTAGGGAAGAATAGTTGTTTAAATAAGGCAAACCACAAATCAAATCTATTTTCAATTATATTAGGAGCAAAAAAATTAGGTTAACAATAATAAGCAATCATTAAAATGATCTTTTCCTGCATATTGTAGTAGCATAATTTTAACATTAATTCATTTTCTCCCTTTGGGAAATAATTCAATACTTAATGATAGTTGCAATTTTCTTTTTTCATGAAAGGCACTGTACACAAAGCTTATGAACTCTACAATAACTTAGGGTCAGGGCCAGATCTGACCCCCCTCCCCCCTTCAGGATGGTAATAATTATTAGAGGCCAAAAATTATTAAGCAATTATTTTCATGCATTTTCCAAAATGCTATATGAAGACATCTAACAAAAAGACGTGGAAATGTTTACTGCATTGAAAATCAAGTCTGTTCACCCCCTCTCCCTCCCACATATTCTGTCTCAATTGTTTCTTGCTCCCACCCTTTGCTTTTTTTTATAGATCCAAGTCTACTTAGGGTAATACTAAATTTTGATCATTGATGAGTAATGCCATCTTATATTATCACTAAGAGAATGTATTAAGATATAATGGAAAACAAATTGAAAATTTAAAAAAAATCCTCTTTGGCAAAGCATTTATTTTAAAATTGTCATTTCTTTTTCCTTAAGAGGTAGTGATATAAAATAGAAAATGGTAGATATCAAATCCAAAATCACTGTGACTTAATTTTGTACAGGGCATCATTAACAGTACACCAATTAGAAATTATGCCTGGTTGTGTAATGATATAATGCAAAGTTCCATAATATAAAACTTGAGTGCAAGAAGCAATGATTCCATGCAACTTGTTCATAAATTTGAATCTTATCACTATTCAACATTATATTTACTTCCAAAATATTTTACATATATATTTTACTTCTAAAATAAAGAATTGTGTAAATATATTTTTCAGTTTTTTTGATAAATTTTTGAGATCAATTGTACTTACACTGTATAATACTTTAGAGAAAAAATTAGGAATAACAAACCTGTTTTTACCTTATCAGTATACATTGGTACATAAAGGCAAATGTCAGCTGCAGTGTCAGAAGCTACCATGATCAACCAGAAGTCGTTTTTTTTGGAATAATAAAAATTCTTATTTTACATAAGTTTCATTGAATTGGGAAAAACTATTTCTAAAACTGCTTTCCTTTAGTAGGGCTATAAAATATTAGAAAACGAAACAAACATTATTAATTCACTGCAAAATAAACTAAGTACAGCAATACACCACATTTACATACAAATCATTTTCTCTGGATAGGATATTGAGATAATTTCAGTTCATCACAGTTGCAAATTTTTTTTTTCTCATGCAGGGCATTCTACAGAAAACTCATCAATTTTAGAATAAATTATGGTAATATCAGATAAATTTTAAACATGGATGAGTTCTGTTCATCAATCATATATTTCAAAAACAAATTAATATTTCAATGTAAAAATCCTTTTACATCATCATCCTCAAGCAGGCATGGGCTATGGAGGTCCAACCAGACCAGGCAATTTAGTTCTCCAAGCATATCTGTCCCTGAGCTATATCTGCTACATCTCGCCACTGCACACCAATCCTAGGTCCCCCCACCTCTTTCTGAGGTCTTTAGGCACACTGTTCGCTTATCTATAATTATCCATACAAGCAGCAGGACCAAACCGACGCAGTCTCTGTCTGCACAACATACTGCTTAGAGGAGGTTGCTGATTCCTTTGCCTAACCTCTTCGTTGCTTACAAAGTTAAACCACCTAATGCCCAAGATACTGCATAAGCATCTAGTTTCTTGCTATCTTATTTACAAATCATCCAAGTTTCACTACCATAACCCTAGAAAGAACCAAACTATTATACAGTCTAATTTTATTCTTTAGATGTATACACCTATTTCTCCACACTCTCCATAGATTCCTAAAAGTCCCAGAGGCAATCCCTATTTCCCTGTTAATATCATGCAGCACATCACCATACACATTTAATTTTACTTTCAAATTTGTATATTATCCACTTCAAAATATGGCCATAAAAGAGAAAAAGAAATACTTCAAACATAAAAAGCAATGCTTACATTATTTGGTACAGGTTTCATAAACATTGTCTGCCATGGATATGTTACATTTTATGTATATATATATATAAAATCCTCTCATGCAGCTGCTTACCACAGAGATCTGATCGCAGTCTGCCAATATACACATCATAGAGGTGTGACCTCAGCAGAAAGACAACACAATATCCATATCTTACCCAGGAAAGGGCAGGGGTGACTCAGTCGGTAGTGTGCCAGGCTCCTAATCTGTAGTTCCCAGGTTCAAGCCCCACCTGGGTCAGTGTTGAGATTTATCTCTGCAAAATTCCCAGCCCTGCCCACAGTCAGTAGCGGACACCAATGGGCTTGGAAAGGCCGCTGTTTGTTGGATGGGACATTAAACCATGGCCCCATGTGTAGGAGAACCATACCCTGCACATGGTAAAGAACACGCTTGATGGTCTTGACGGAAGGCTACCATCTGTCTCCCAATAGCTGTTCCAGTGTGTCCTCCCCCCCACCCTTCTCTGAGCCTTCTGACCTTGCCATTTAGCCCATGGTGTGCAGAAAAGTGATGCTCAGAGGTAAAACAACCCAACCCAAGCCTTACCCAGGGCTTGAAACCAGGCCCATTAGATCAGTAGACAAGCACGATAACCATTCAGCGACGAGACTGCTTATACATGTAAAAATGAAATTTTGAAATTTACAACTTAAACGAAGTGCCAGTAACAAACAATATTTATATGCTATTAGTTTCTCAGCTTTAATGCTTATCAATAGCCAATAACATGTTTTCCTAAAATAAAATAATAAACCTAGAAAGGACAGGATTTATCTTTTTCAAATTCTATTTATGAAAACAGGGATTAGATCAGGGGAAATTCTCCTAATTAACCAAAAACTAAATAAAGCTAAGGCAGAAAAAAATGTTAGGGCATGACATTTGCCATATAGATAGATATCATTAAACATGATGTTAAGCAATTAAGAAATTTCATTTTGCAAAAAGCAAAATAAAACTTACATCATTGAAAAGAACCACTAAAAAGAGTACCACATTGAAGTTCAATGCATGTTATATTACTCTGCACACATTTAATATTCATTTTTCTGTCAAATATTTTTTCAGCACATGATCAATTTTTGTATGATAGAACCTAGGGGTACATCATCCATAATAGCAATCATTTCTTATTGAAATATTATATTGTCTAAAAATATGAAAGCTGATATACCAATTGATAAGAACATAATAAAACTGAGGTAGGCAAAAGAAAAATATGGTTTAACCTTTCAGTATCATTTCTGTCTGAACACTCTGGACTGAAGGAACAGCAGTGTAAATTAATCAATCTTCTTCGAAAAGTATCAAGTTGTATCATAGATTCGAGCTTAAAATGCAAGCTACAGCTTAGTGCATATAATTTCTGCCAAAATCCTTCATTGTATTGCTGCATTCCCATAAATGTAATCTGTAATAATGCACAAAATATAGTGAAATTATTTGGTTCCCGCAGATAAAACAAAGGCATACTTAAGGGTAATAATACATTTTAAATTCAATTTTACTTATTCTGGATTCAACAGCTGATACTAAATTAAGTTTTATTGCATACCACTGGACAAAACTACTTCATATTCAAGTGTTTACTGAAGAAAATGTTATCACAGCTGAATAAAAAAATAATATTAAATACTCCCTCAAGTAGCTGCTTGCCACAGAGGTCTGACACGAGCCTATCGGTCTGTACGCCATAGATAGATCTGTGAGAGAAACAAAATACTATTTATAAACACATTACATGCCACATATTATATATATATGTGTGATACACATTTTTGTTCTTTCATTACCATTATAAAATGTAAAAGAAAGAATGATTAATTTTTTTCGGGGAGTATATGCAAAGCAAAACTGTGAGAGAGACAATATATATATATAAACACATTATATGCCACATATTATTTAGATTTTTGTTCTTTCATTACCATCATAAAATGCAAAAAGAATGATCAATTTTTATTTTTGGAAGTATATGCAAAACGTAACTTTGATTGGAAGAAATAATATATTTAATAGGAACGGAAGGTAATGAATGAAACATACGACGGAAACGATTTCAAAATCAGCGTTTAGAGCAAATCATTTTATGAAACAGCATTCAGTCAAAAAGACTAAAACATGGTCAATTCAGCAACGAAAGAAAAAGCAACAACGTAGAGAAATATCTCGTTAACTTTATAGACAACTGAAACATATCTATTAAATATTAAAACATTAGTTATGCGGAATATTTCTTTACCTAAGCCACCTTTTCTAACAGAGCTTAAAAGAAAATTACCGTTTACAAAGAAGTCAACATCACTGTAACAATAATAATAATCTGCATTACTTTTAATACCTCATTAGAAATATAACTTTAAACTATTTTAACAGCAGCAAAATATTAACCAAGTACGAACAGGCACAAAAACTATTCTAATAGCTAGCAGATATCCATTGTATGATGTACAATGGTACCTTCACACCCAAAAGCATAATGTAAATTTTACTAAAGACTTAAGATTTTACTAAAGATTTAATATAAATTTACAATTACACATTACCTTTCACTTTTTTCGGAAATTTAAAAAATAAAAAACCTGCTGCAACAAACGGGGTCTCCATCAATTCGAGAAAGCACATTACACGTGCTTTCTTGAATACATCCACTCGTAGCTCAGGCTGAACTCCAGCTACGACAACGGCTGGGGTTCAAATGGGCAGATACTGTTACCGCGAGTGAAGGCGTAGGGCAAGGAGCCCTGTAGACAGCATAAAGGGATCAGACAAGGGTCCGTTAGTCTTGAAGGGAAGACGTAGGAAGAATATCAAGTAATGAAGCTGGGTGATAAGGAAAATCATGTAAAATACTAAATTTGTTGTTCTCTAGAAAATGGAAGTAGAGTGGTGCAAGGAAACATCTGGTAGTCAGGGTCACAGGATGCGAAACATATTTCGACCTCCTGAAAATTTCCATATCCATGAAGAAACTGGAATAAAGATTTGCACTAGATTCAAAAGTATTAGTTTGGCGCATTTTTTTGCAATATCTGTTGAAATCGGAATTCTGTAAAAAGACTCATGCGAGAGGGAAATAAGAAAAGCTTGCAAAAACAGAAATTGGTGCAGTTAGATAAAGTTAAGAGCAATCCGTTTGATATTGGCACAGTTAAATTAGGATAACCGTTACATATTGATTCAGAGGCTACCGTACCCTCTAATGATGTAAATTAAAACCTTTTTGGAGAATATGACAAATTTGAATCATCATATTTCGTTAGTACCTATTCAACTTAAAAATAATTTTTCATTTATATCTTAAAATGATAAATTGCATTTCCCCCTCTCTGTGGAGGTGAAGAAGCAAATCTTTGCAGTCAATCTAAATCTCTTCACCATTGCACCTCCACCGCCAAAATATCAAATTTATAACCAAAATTGATCGTTTGCAATATTCGTTTTAAGTTGAGCAATTTTAAAAATTTTTCCACCGATAGAGGGCACAATTTGAACTTTTACGTGATTCGGAAAGTGTGAACGATAACATTTCATTAATACTTATCCAATTCCTCCCCTCCCTCCAAAATATTATTTATCTTTAAAAATGTTTATCTCAGAACAAAAAATTTCCCATCCACATTGGAGGGGGAGGAGAAATAATCATCACATAGGATGTCAAATGCAAATTTCATAACCATCACATTTCGCTACTAAAATTGCAGAAATTCTAGCATAAATACATCGCTTACAGCAGGGTCGGCAAGGGATTGCTATTAAGGGTAAAAATTAATAATTTCGTCCATTTTTTAAAGTTTTTTTTAAAGAACCCTGACACGTGGGAGAAAATGTGATACTTAAACACTTAAACAGAAATCCAGTCTTTGGCCTATCTTTTTATATTTTTCCCACTTGACTGATTTTCTTGCCTCCCCCCTACCTTCCCCATAAAAATTTTTCTGAATGTCTGCAGGTAGAGGACAAATAGAAAATATTACCTCGTTTTCTGTTTTCAAAAACGAGCTGAGAGAAAAAACCTTAACCACCTTTATCTCGTTTTCAAAGAAAACGCGATAATAGTTTTGCTTTGTCGTCTATCCGTCTGTTTCTCCGTTTTTAGACATCAAACTTTTTTTGCTTACAAAGATTGCCTACAGATTTGCTTACAAATTTATCTCCGCAAAATTCCCCACCCTGTCCACGGTCAGTAGGGGACACCGATGGGCTTGGAAAGCGCGCCGACCGTCGGACGGGACGTTAAGCTATGGCTCCGTGTGCGTGAGAGCCATACCCTGTGCACCTTAAAGAACACGCTGGATGGCTTTGATGGGAGGCTACTATCTGTCTCCCAACAGCTGTTACAGTGGGTCCCCTCCCCCAACCTTCTCTGAGTCTTTGGGGTCCTTGTGACCTGGCCATTTAGCCCGTGGTGTGCAAAAAAGTGCCACTCAGAGGTAAAACAACCCACAACCCATCAAGGCCATACAGCGTGTTCTTTAATGTGCATAGGGTATGGCTTTCCCACACAATGGGCCAGGGCTTAACATCCCATCCGACGAACGGTGGTCTTTCCAAGTCCATCGGTGTCCCCTACTGACCGTGCGAAGAGCAGAGCTGCTATTGAGTTTTACAAATAGCATAGAAATTTGAAAAATTAATGGTAGTTTTTAAGAGACATTCCACTGACAGCAATTATAAACCCACTTTTCTGAGAGGGGTGTGGGAAATGCAGCTTTTTATATTTACGAATACTTTTATGTTGCATAATTGCTAATGAAATACCATTTGCATTTTTCCCATCATCTGCTAGCTCAAATTAAAACTTTTAAGGAATGAAACAGTAGGTAAAGGTAAAATTTCTTTCTCTTTGAAAACGAGATTCTCACATGCGTCACAGGCGATATGTGTCCCTCTAGTTTTCGCATACCACTGCAAAAAGTCTTACTAAACTTAATCTGTTTCTACAATGTTCAAATTTTTTACGTGCATACATACAATATCCTCTGGCAGCCATGGGCCACAGAGGTCCAACCAGACTGCAGAATTTTCCTCTCTAGATGTGTCTCCTTTAATTTACAGCTGCGGCATTTGGCCACTCTAGGCCAATTCTAGCAAGATCCCGTTTGACACTGTCTGCCCATCGCATCCTGGGTCTCCCCCTTTTTCTGAAACCCTTAAGCACACTGTTCATAATCCTGTTTGCCAATCTGCAGCTATGCATATGGGCAACATGGCCAAACCAATGCAGTCTCTCTGCACAATATGCTACTCAAAATAGGTTGATGACTCCTAACCTCATCATTACTTACAAAGTCAAACCACCTAATGCCCAAGATACTGCATAAAGCATCTAGAATCAAAGATATCAAGTTTCTTGTTATCCTGCTTACAAGGGGTCTATGCTTCACTACCATAACTGCAAAAATTCCCCGCCCTGCCCACGGTCAGTAGGGGACACCGATGGGCTTGGAAAGGCCGCCGCCCGTCGGATGGGACGTTAAGCCGTGGTTCCGTGTGCGGGAGAGCCATACCCTGTGCACGTTAAAGAACACGCTGGATGGCCTTGACTTCCCGTCAAGGCCATCCAGCTACCATCTGTCTCCCAACAGCTGTTCCAGTGGGTCCCCTCCCTCAACCTTCTCTGAGCCTTCGGGGTCCATGTGACCTGGCCATTTAGCCCATGGTGTGCAAAAAAAGTGCCGCTCAGAGGTAAAACAACCCAACCCAACTACCATAACTAACCTTAGAAAGTACCAAACTATTATACAACCTAATTTTAGTCTTTAGGTGTATACGCCTATTTTTCCACACACTCCATAGATTCTTAAAAGTCCCAGCGGCAATCCCTATTCTTTTATATATCTCATGCCGCACATCACCAGTATCTGTTAATTGCTCACAAGATAATTAAACTGATACTTTTGCTCAAGAGAACAGCCATTCAAAGCAACTGAAGCACTATCTGCCTGACCAATTTTCATCATTTTACTTTTTTCTCTGTTTATCACCAAACAAAATTCCAAATTTTCAAACAGATATTGCAATCGAATACTATAACTAATTTTAACTATAAAAAGACTCATTTCTGGTTCTGTTTTTTGCCATAGGCGCCTGCATACGATTCTGGGTTATTATAGTGCGTTTTAAATCGAGGAATGAGTGTATATTATTTCCTACTTTTCAATATAATAAATTTTTGAAGTCAATAAACCTTCTGACACTACTAATAAATTTCTCATATAATTACCAGCCCTTAAGCATCAAAATAAGCAGTTACTTTTGTTACGGACGGCTTTTGGGAGAGTACATGAGGCAGTGACCTCGGGCGGCAAAAAGGGTAGAAATAAATAAACACAAAATGCAGAAATATGTGCAAATTTGCTTGCCATTTTAAGATTTTCATTATATTCCTCTATATGAATTAGAAGAAAAGGCCATTGCAGATGCACATTTCAAAACATAATGACAACTGGATATTTTATAACAATCAAACAGATTCGAAATAGCCAAACAGATAATCATCATCATCATCATCATCATCATCATCATCCTCAAGCAGCCATGGGCTACGGAGGTCCAACCAGACCGCGCAGTTTAATTCTCCAAGCATATCTGTCCTGAGCTACATCTGCTGCATCCGGCCACTGTACACCAATTCTAACAAGGTCCTGTTTGACATTGTCTGCCCACCGCATCCTAGGTCTCCCCCTCCTTCTGAGGCCTCCAGGCACACTGTTCATAACCCTATTCGCCAATCTATAATTATTCATACGGGCAACATGGCCAAACCAGCGGAGTCTCTCTCTGCACAATATGCTGCTTAAAGGAGGTTGCAGACTCCTTTGCCTAACCTCATCATTAGTTACAAAGTTAAACCACCTAATACCCAAGATACTGCGTAAGCATCTAGAATCAAAAGCATCTAGTTTCCTGTTATCTTGCTTACACAGCGTCCAAGTTTCACTACCATAACTAACCCTAGAAAGAACCAAACTATTATACAGTCTAATTTTAGTCTTTAGGTGTATACGCCTATTTCTCCACAATCTCCATAGATTCTTAAAAGTCCCGGCAGCAATACCTATTCGTCTGTTAATCTCATGCCGCACATCACCAGTATCAGTTACGCAGCTCCCAAGGTAATTAAACTGTGACACCTGCTCAAGACTGCAACCATTCAGATTAACTGAATCACAACCTGCCTGACCAATTTTCATCACTTTAGTTTTCTCTCTGTTTATAACCAAACCTACTGTACTACCAGTCTCATCAACAGTTCGAATGAAAGAGTTCATCTCATCAACATCATTTGCCAAAAGGGCTAAATCATCAGCATAATCTAAATCAGAAATTTTCGTATCTCCAGCCCATTTAAGGCCAATAGCTTTCCTTTGAAGTGAATTTCGCATAACATAATCAACAACCAAACTAAAGAGAAAAGGAGACAAAATGCACCCTTGTCGAACACCAGAAGTAATGCTAAACCAATTGCTACAAGCCTTACCAACTCTCACACATGACTCAGTGTTATTATAGAGAGCTTTCATTATGTTAACTAACTTGTCTGGTATACCATATGATCTCACAATCAACCACAAATTATGACGATCAACAGAGTCGAAAGCCTTTTTGAAATCAACAAAGCTAGCAACCAAAGGTTTCTGAAACTCTAAACATTTCTCAAGAATCTGCCTAAGTGAAAATATCTGATCTACACATCCCCTACCATTTCTGAATCCACATTGCTCATCACGCAATTGCCTGTCAACCAGATTCTTAATTCTATTAAGCACAATCATGGAAAGAATTTTACCTGGAACGGAGAGTAGGCTGATACCCCTATAGTTATCACAAGAACTGCGATCACCTTTTTTGAAAATAGGGATAATAATAGCTCTGGTAAAATCTTTAGGAACCATGCCTTTATCATAAAAGTTATTCAAAATTTCAGTCATCCAAATGGTAACAGAAACATTCCCAGCTCTAAGCATTTCCGTAGTAATTTCATCCACCCCTGGGGATTTATGAAGTTTAAGTTTAGAAATAGCCAAACTAACTTCAGATTGTGTAATAGGGCCAACATTAAAGCCAACAATGCATCTATCATCATTGCAAACAATGGGAGTAGAACTAACCACATTGTTTAGAACATCACTGAAATGCTCAGCCCACCTAGACATGACAGAATCCTCACCTTCTATAACCTTGCCTTGTTTATCCTTCAATCCCTGTATACCTGTTAGTTTTCTACCACACAAAATATTAACTATCTGGTACAGCTCTCTGCTGTTGTGCTGTCTAACTGCTTCCTCAGCTTTGTCAGCAAGGCCATCAAGCCAAAGATTCTTATCAGTAGCTAACTGATTCTTTACACGTTTATTAAGTTCTTTGTAATGCTTTCTATTAGGACTAGTAGGGTACTGATTAAGGACATTCCTGCAGTTCCTTCTTTCTGAAATAAGCTCAAGTGCCTTATCACTTAAATAATTCTGCCTCCTCTGCTCCTTTTTCCCTAAAAGAGTACTGTTAGTTTCCAAAAAAGCCTGTTTAAAATGGCCCCATTCTTCCTCAACTTCAGTATTAAGCAAACCATGACTGTCATAATGACTAAGTAAAGTATCATGGTAAGCTTTAGCTATAACTGGGTCTTTCAGAGCTTCAGTATTAAAGGTAAATTTTTTAACCCTAGCACAACACTTTTTAAGTTTAAGTTGCAAGACACTTTTAACAAGGTAATGGTCAGATCCAATTTCAGCTCCCCTATATGCCCTGGTATTTCTAACAGAACTAGCCCATTTGCTGTTAATTAATATATAATCAATCATATTCTTATGCAGCCCATCAGGTGAAACCCATGTGTATTTTTGTATGTCGCGGTGTTTGTAATATGTGTTAGTTATTCTGAAACCATTTAGTTTACTTACCTGTAGGAGACGTTGCCCATTGCCATTGCAGCTACCAATACCAAAAGGGCCTATTACTCCTCCCCAAAGGTCAGAGTCGGTACCAACTTTGGCATTGAAGTCACCAAGAACAAGGGTAATATCTCCTTTCTTGACAGAATTCAAAATATCCTGAAGTTGTCTGTAAAACCTATCCTTCTCATCCTCATCAGAATCCTCAGTGGGGGCATAACAGCAGATAACATTCAAGTCTTTAATGCTTGTCTGAAATTTTGCTGTAAGAAACCTTTCATTAATGCACTCATATCCTAGAAGAGCATCACTAGCATATCTGCTGAGCAGCAGACCCACGCCTTGGTGATACTTTCCATCCTCCCTCCCTGTAAAGAGAAATTTAAAGTTATTTTTAAGTATCTCACCTTTACCTGTCCATCTGGTCTCTTGCAAGCCTAGAATATCTAGGTTATAGCGCTGGAATTCCTGCATGAGGACATCAAGAGAATAATCTCTATGTAATGTCCTCACGTTCCACGTTCCTGCAGAGAGAAAATGATTAGTAGGATTTTTAAAGAAATTAGGTTTATTGAGATTGGTAGGGCCAACAATATCAAACAGCCCCCTGATCGCAGGCATGGGGCAAAGACCTGTTCCTCCTCCGCTAAAGGCTGAAGTCACCGATGCTGGTAGGAACTTCAGGCACCACCTTTTCAAGTGGACTTTTTCAAGAACCATATGGCCTGCCTGAGACACATTACTCCAGTTTAGGCTTGACGATGCTCAACTAGCTAAGTAAGGTTCAGGTACCTGCGATGGCCTCTGATTAGGATTATCCACCAGCTGATATAAGGTATCCCATGCCTCTGTTCACTTAGAGCTGGCAACCCAGAAGCAAACAGAAAACACAGCGGCAGACTCTCCCTCAACAGAGAACCACCAGTGCAGCAAGTCCAGGATCCATAATCAAGCTCAAATCCATAAACAAGTCCAGTCTAGTAGGTATAAATGGTCAGCACCAGGACCCTGTGAAGTTGACCACTCCTCAGCAGGGTTGAAAAAAAAGAAAAAAGTGGCCATAGATGACCAGATCAGTAGGCCATACTGAACTGGCAGCCCTCCCCTTCCGTTCCCTTCCAAAAGAGAATATCTCTTTTGAAAGGTACTAACGGCCTGCACCACGAGAAGGCGGGGTCGGACATTAGGTGCTAGACCTGGCCGGTTCTGTGCATCATCACTGGGGATTGGTACACAGCTCTCCTTCCAGTTTACGCCTAGCTACCATTTACAAGCCAAACAGGTAATGGATGAACTTATTTAAGAAATAACGCAATTTACAAGAAATAAGCAAACACAAAAGCACTCTAAACGAAAGCTAATTACTATTGGCATCTATCAATGTCTAATGATAAGAGAATATAACAGTTGAAAATTGTAATACAACAATTTCCACATAGCAAATTATAATATCGACTTTTATCAAAAATGCTCCTTATTTATTTAACAACGTAGCCATTATGGACAACATTTCTTTAAACAACAGGAGTCGCTTTTTCTCTTATTCTATTGTTGAAACTTATGTGTTTTATTCAAAATATGACGCATTTCCAGGTTACGTGTGACACCACCAGTTGCAAAATAATTACGCTTTAATTGTTGCACGTGAACATGAGCATGTTGATTCATTTCCTCCTCCTTACGTTCTGAAAAGAATTAGAATCTGAAAATTTTCTAAGACTTTTTTAAGACACTTTTGAACTCGGTCACGTACGGTGCTTTGTACACACAGGCTCCAATAGTGCTGGTCTTGCCATTCCTAGCTACCTGTGAAGGGAGCAGATTGATGAGCCGCTTTGGACCCTCCCACATGCGGCAGCAAGACACCTCAATTTTCTCGGCGCTGGAGGAGTAGGATCGTCTATCCGTTACCCCCCCCCCCCTCAAAAAAAAAAAAATAGAAATTAGGACAGACATAACTGCTCAGAATTCTTAAGTCAAATTAAGTTGGAACCAAGACCTCAAAATATACTTTATACCAACCAAATAAAGATGCTAATAGTTGACTTTCGAATAGATTTAATTCGAATAGAATTAAAATAAGCTTCGTAACGGGAAGAAATAAAATATTTTATAAACGAAAGGCAGACACGTAAGTCACCTGAATAGTAGATATTGAAACGTGAATGCAGTTACCGCTCAAATTATTAATTATTACATTTGTAAATTATTTGGCGTATTGTTTCCTTTGTCAGACAATCCTTCAAAATAATTAATTTTGTGGAAACTGGCGTTAGAAAGTGTTCAGTGCAATTGCTGATGACAAGTCTGTCTCGAAACTAAAGTGATTTTATTTTGATCTCCCTTTCTGCAAACTCTTTCGCTATTGCTATTGAAGCCGGTACACCGACTAAAAATAGAACTGGTTGTTATGGCAACTAAACAAGGTGCTGTAACTTGAGGGGAGAGCAGTGCGCTTTTTCTTGTGGGAGTTGTTTCGTTGGAGCTTTTATAACGTCTTGCATTTCATTCCAGACATCCTCATTGCACAATCGATTCGCAGTAATTTAAAGCCCTAATTATTTTCCTACTCACTGATAACACTTCGATCAGAATTTTCAGACTGCATTTAATTACAAGATCTTCGTACTAAGTGCAAAAGACAACAGCAACATTTTTATTCCATATTCGGATCATGAGCTATCAGAAGTCTTAGCATCGTCTATAAGCCTCTGTGCTCTGTAGGTTGGGCTGCCGTTACGAGTAAACAAATGCTTATATAAAATCAGTAATCATGTTAAATCAACTATTTAAATAGATATTTTTACATTCAATGTAAAATTCTGAATTACTACCCCGTCAATTCAATTTACTCTAATTTAAATTTCAATCCAAATTGTCAAGGAATGTATCACTATTAGTTTAACATCGATTACTCTTTGTTGCTGCACAACACAGCAACCACGGCAATCCCCGGTTCCGTCTTTCGACACTACCAAGTTGAATGGAAAGCCGCGACTATCTACTCTCGGGGGCAAGGCTACACCATATAGATGCATCTCATCCCCGACATCCTATGGCGAGCAGTCCTATAGAAGGAAAGTTCATCCATCAGTCAAAACCTGGAATTTACTCTGTTCCCCGGTTAGCCATGAGCAAGGATATGTAGATCCAAGTTCGCTCGGCACCTGGGGTGGAGACTCTTAGTTGAATCCAGACTTTGTAAAGGGCCCTTGCCTATTAGGGGACCAATCTGTTTGGTAGGGCCCTTGAACTGCTCCACTGAGCACCTGATTTTGAGGTCTTGGCACCGTCCAACCAGGCCACTAAATCGGTCAGCCATGCCTTCGACCTCGGTTGGTCTTGGCTCTGTCCAACCGGGGCCCATACGGGTCAGCAGAGTCTTCGACTGGTTGCTGGGCCACAAACCCCCCCCCCCCACCACCACCACATCAAGGTGGTCCCCTATCGGGGAGGATATCAGTTATACACCTCTCTTTATTTCGGGGTGGGGGGCGAGTCCCGAAGGACCCACCCCCCATGGGGAAAGCACATATTCCATCTCACAGCACTACACGTGCTTGGCAAGAGAAGCCTAGAAGTAGAAGATGAAGTTTGTCTCAGAGGAGATCGGTAGGGACTTGGAGTATGGGACTGAAGAGTGCAGCCCGGGTGAAAAAGGAAGATAGCCGCAGTAACTGTGGGTAGCGATCTTAAACCGCTCCAGGTATTTGGGGAAACTCCCGTGTCCCGTCAGGCCCTGCGTCAAATAGTGGTCAGAGGACCTCAGGGATAGACTGACCCTTTTCAAGAAAGTCTTTGTTTAAAAACCATTCTCAGTCGTATCCCAGAGCCTCTGCCACTCAGTAAGTACTCTTCGACATAGTATAGACTTCAGGGTAATTTTAGAAGTCTTTACCGCTAGCACAGGTTGAATCTGAGCGGGCCAGTTCGTCCGCCCACTCGTTCCCTTCATGACCTACATATGCCTTGATCCAGGAGAAGGATAAACTGGGCATGTTCTGATTTCCCAGGATGCACTTGATTTCATTAACTATTTGATGCCTGTTGTTTGCATCTTCAAGCCCTGCAGAGCTGCCTGGCTGTCCGTGTACAGCCGAATGTCGCTATCATGACTGCCATCATTGAGGGCCCAATTGAGGGCCTCCCTGATGGTGTGCAGCTCTGCTTGGAAGGCTGAGCCATTATTTGATACCTTCCTATTATAGTCATCCACCTTGGCTCTTTGATTGTAGACAGTGAAGGCTAAGCCCACACCATCCTTGCTCTTGGAACCGTCGGTGTATATCTCAGTTCCTAATCCTGATGGTAACTCTGTGGACCAGGACACACATAGTCTTCTTGTGGGATGGAGTTCCCACTTAGCGGTACACATCTCATAATCCTCAGGGTCATAGTGAACTCCGAGGAATATTGCTTTCTCCTTAGCCTGCAGGACTCTAAAAATGGTCGCTTCTTTGTCGACCATCAAAACTAGCAGAGGAATCCCTGCTAACACTAGGAGGGCATTCGTAGATGTGGTCCTATAAGCCCTGGTGATTCGCAGTAAAGCTGGTCGTTGGGCTGCAATCAGCTTTTTACACAATATGGAGTGGTCCATCGGGCGCCACCAGGCACCCACACTATAGATTAGGATCCACTCCATTCCCCTTAGATAAACTTCTTTGAGGACTACGCTTCTGAGTCTTCATGAGACATGAGCCATTTGCCCCAGTTTACACATAACATTTGTGCATTTTGCTTTCAGGTCCTGCAAGTGTGGAATCCAGCTCATCCTCTCATCCAGAGTGATCCCCAAGTATTTAATAGTCGTCTATGGCAGATATTTTTGCCTTGTTGTTTAAAAATAGGGTACCTGTTTTTGAGGACACCCTCTTTTGCAAAATGACTGTTGTTTTTGCAACCATGACTGTTGTTTTTGCAAAGCTGAACCCGAGCTTATTGTAAAAACACCATCCTTCTAGTATAGACAATGCTGCATTGCCAGCAGTCTCCAGTCTCGCTCTGGAGGGTGCTGTTATAACAAGCAGCATGTCATCAGCATAGGCCTGGAGCCAGACGCCCTCTGGTAGGGTCAACTCCAGGGCAGTATCGGCGACCAAGTTCCAGAGGAATGGTCCACTGCACGAACCCTGTGGGCAGCCTCTTTCCAAGTTTCTTGAGACTGACCCGCTAGCATGGGAGTAGTTGACCATCCTCCCACTGAGGTATTTGGCCACTAGAACGAAAATGTTCCTAGGACAAGAACATTCTTTTAGTCTACTGAGAGTCGCAAGCCACCAGGCATTGTCGATCACGTCCAAGGCTATAAGAGAGGTATGCATCTTGTGCATTTTATTTACTTTAGTTATGTCCACCACTTGTTTGATAGCAGCTGTGGTGGACTGGTCTGTCCTGAACCCAAATTGCTTAGCGTTCAGGAATCCGTTGTTAAACAGTGAAAATACATTCGGTTTGTCAGGAGTTTATCTATTATTTTTCCCAACACCGGCAGCAGGCATATTGGTCTGTATGACCTTGGGTCTGCCAGATCTCTGCCTGCCTTGTTAAAAAGGACCAGGTCGGCCTGTTTCCAGGCTTGTGGGAAAATTCCCATTTTCAAACATATGTTGAAGAGCTGGGTGAGCAGATCTTTATGTTCATTAAACACCTGAGAAATGATTTCCACAGTCAGACCATCGTACCTCGGGGCTTTACCCCGGGCCATATCTCTGATCACCTCTCCTACTTCCTCTTTCGTAAACGGAATATCATCTTCCGTATCCGGTGGTATCCTGCTATGTTCACTTAGAAGTTGATGTTCTGCATCATCAGAGCATCTTTCATCTTTCGGAAATAGATTATCTAATAATACCTGGATTGTTTCGCCAAAGGAAGAGGTCTTGGACCCATCTTCTTTGCGTACATATTCAATTTCCAAGGGTTTAATGTCCTTCTCCGTAGCCAGCTTGTACTGCAGAGTAAACGGGTTCTGTGCAGAGACATCACTACAAAACTTCTGCCAGGAGGCCAGCTGCGCTTGACGTATAGCAAGCTTATACTCAGCCTGTTCCTTCCTGTATATTTCCTCTCTGGTACTTCTATCCCCATTGCAGCACCTTTGGTACCTTTTTCTTAGAGTTCTTACCCTTTTTCTCTTGACACTGAGCTCAGGTGTCCACCAGGGCACCGATCTACTGCCTATCTTGGGTTGACCACTTGAACCCAAAGGTTGTCTCACATCCAGTGCTTACACACTCCGTCAAATCTCTGAGGACGTTATTTAGAGATACACAATCACCAATGTTAGTGACGTGCTGGCTGATCTTCGCCAGTTCTGGTGTAACACAATGCAGGAGCTTGCACCAGTCCGGAGTTCTGTCCACCGCAAACCTTTTTGCATAGTGTGGGGGAGGTGTTGTTCCACCCACAAGGAACACAATATAGTTGTGGTCGCTGTTTGTGACCTTATCGCTAACGCACCAAAATGAACCGTAGGAAACATCCGAGGCATTACCAGCGTCAAGTCGATCCAGCTCTGACCTGTAGGGCCATGGAAAGTAGCTGGTGTATCCCAATCATTTAATAAAAATAGATCAGCAGATTTGATAAAATCCAGAGTCATATCTCCTCTGATGTCTTGTCTATTTGAACCCCACAATGGGTGTTTCGCATTGAAGTCACCACCTATTATTATGCTCTTAGAGTTAACGCGAGCTAGGACGTTTTGTAACTCGGTCAACGAGTCCTCTATGTTTTTATTTGGAGGACAGTAGATGGAGATGGCGTGGACTAATAATCGCCCATAGCCGATCTCCACTACTACTAAGGTATCTGTGTGATATGCCAGGATGGCATTCACTTTGGGATTCAAAACGACAATTACAGCTTTTGGCTTAGCTCCTTTGATGCAAAATAGCCTGATGGTCAGAGGGAGCCCCCTAATGATGTTCTCTGTGCAGTAAGGTTCCTGCACTGGAGCAACATCGACTCCTTCTTCTTTTATCTCCTGGCTGAGTTGGGCAATTGCGGCCCTCGACCTGTTCAAATTTATCTGAATAAATTTCAGACTTGCCCTTTGACCACCTAGAAGCCTACTGCCCTTAGTCGGTACGCTTTTACAACAACTTTAATTCTCTGCAGTACGACAGACAATTGGTGTCCATCGCACTGTGGCCAATGTCATACTTGGCTCGTGTTCCTTGTTTTCAATTTTGCAAACTGTGCATTTCGGCTTGGGCTTCTTGCACTCCTTGTACGAGTGCTTGGTCGCGCACTGCAAACACCATTGCATCTTCTGAACACAATCCTATTGCATGTGCCTAAATGCGTAACACTTGTAGCATCTGAGCACTCCGATGTATTCCTTAACAAAACAACGTGACCATCCCACGTTTATCTTACCTACGTCTATCAGTTTTCTATGTGAGTCACCTACTAGCCTCCAACACCCAGTGGACCGTGTTTTCCACTCGTGCTTTCACCGAGAACAGTGGGGCTAGATCCGCATGTTCATCTTTAAGTCCATTCTGATTTTGGATGACCTACTGAAGGTCCTCGCGGTGAATGTCCTTATCGACTCTCATACCATGATTTTTGGCCTTAGCCCCTTGGCTGACTTGGCCTCTAAAACATCTTTGAGTGCATCATGGCTGTCTACTGCCTTCTTTAGACAGTCCATGTCACTCTGAGAACTGCATTCTACGATGACGCCGTTTGTTCTCATCGGCTTAACTGTCATCACTCCAAGATTAAGTTCTGTAGGGTTAATGCTACTCTTTAGGTTATCCCTAACCTCAATGGCTGTTTCTCTTTATTTTTTGAGAAGATCAGCAGGGTATGCCTTTGCTTAGGGGGAATGGGCTTTTTTAGCTGCCACTGAACCACCCTTCCCTGACCCTTGTCCACCAACAGCCTTGGCATAAGTTGGTGGCTTGTCTTTTGTCACTCGAGGACTTGCAGCTCTCTCTGTGATGCGCCCTCTCATGGTAGCTAACTGGAGTTCCTTCTCACAGACTATGGTGTACAGCTTATTTGCTGCACCCATTACTAAGTCTTTCAAATACTTTTCTACTCTATAATGGAACATTGCCACCGCGAGTTCCTCCAGAAGGCCAGCCGCCGTGGCTAGTCTCCCTGAACACTTCCCGTCTCCATCGGGTTCTACTTGTTTGGTTTTGGGTATTCAACCCAGGCGGTCTCCACCCACAACCGAGCCCAACAAGGAGAGGCCTCAGAGTTAAAATTCATTGCTCAAGGTACCTCAGAGCTGCACCCAGGTTATATCAAGACTTCAGATCTCCCCTCGGACCAGAGCATGATCCGGGCCAGAACCCGGACTGGTCCAGACCCAACTCCTATCGTCAGGAATCACCTCCACCCGGTTGGCTCTCGCAACCACCCCTGACCCACCCCGAACGTAGGAGTAGGACAGGAGATGCCTCACGAACCGATTGATCTGAGTGAGCCAGCTCAGACCGCCTGTTTTATTGAAGCAGGGGCCAAGGACGGTGTATTGGGCTCACCTCCTGATCCAGGGGTCAAGGATGGTGCAGACCTCACCTCCTGATAGGTGAGGTCTCAGACACTGTCACCGACCAACCGGCCCGAGAACCGGTTGGCAGCATCGTCGACCTCGGTTGGCCTTGGCAATGCTCCAGCCGGGGACCCAATCCGGCCGGCAAAGCCTTCAGCCGGTTTGCTGGGCCCTAGGCCCCCCCACCACGACAAGGTGGTCCCCTATCGGGGGGGGGGGGGCATAGCCCTACAGGAAAAATCGTTTGAGCAGGGTGGGATACAAACCCACAGCTCCTGATAACATATCATATGCTCTGACCATTGGGCTACCGACCGCTGATCAAGATTTTCTCTAATTGTTGCTATGAACTTTCTATCTAGAGTACACAATTTTCTGTATCTCATGAAGGCACTGATCCAGCTGTTCACAAACAGCCTATAAGGAAAAAATGCATACAGGAAATCAAACTGTATATATCTATCAGTAGTCTCAATAATCCGACTTTCAATAAAACGAATGCATTGTTTTCTTCAGAAGGAAAGAATAAAAAATCAAACGAACACACTACAAGAAAGTAACAAAATAAAATTTATTATCTTTAAATCGGTAAGCTACTTTTTATTTATATCTACGCTTCAGAAATCAAAGTTAATGCTAAAAAATGCGTTTTTTTTTGCAAGTATGGTTACTGAGAAAAGATGTAAATATCAGATCTGCTGGTTTTCTTAAATCATCTTAGTACCCTTTCATTTCCAATTCTGTAATTCAGAAAGAATGGAATTATAAAACAATCAATTTCATTGAATTTTTGGATTAGTGAAGTTACCATAGTCATAACTCGTCTTTAGCGAGCGCTGCATTGCTCGAGAGGTTGGTACTCGTTAACGTTTCAGCCGAAAAATTCATTTTTAACTGCTCGCGAAAACAATCACAGCAGAACTTTCTAAAATGCTAAAGAATTTTCGGCAGCCAACATTCAGGAAAAGCAACAATTGCTATATGTCATTTATTAATAAAAAGTAGTGAATTTTACACATTGTAAAAGCACTGGAATAATCAGTTGAAATTAAATAAATTTTAAATATAAATTCTTTATTGAATGCCAAATTATAGAGAATTTAAATAAAATTTTCTGGTAGTTTCTTGTTTTAGTTTTCTGTTGCTCTGCTTAGGAAGAACAGATTTAAAAAATAGCACTGAAATCTCTAATTGGAGAGACTGTTGCTTTATCCGATGGGCTTGGAAAGGCCGCCGTCCGTCGGATGGGACGTTAAGCCGTGGCCCCGTGTGCGGGAGAGCCATACCCTGTGCACATTAAAGAACACGCTGGATGGCCTTGACGGGAGGCTACCATCTGTCTCCCAACAGCTGTTCCAGTGGGTCCCCTCCCCCAACCTTCTCTGAGCCTTCGGGGTCCTTGTGACCTGGCCATTTAGCCCATGGTGTGCAAAAAAGTGCCGCTCAGAGGCAAAACAACTCAACCCAACTGTTGCTTTATTCGTAATTGAAGTAGAGAAAAGAGCTCTTTAGGTTTCTTTCATTGCATTCCTTTGATTTCCGATTGTTTCATTCGGAACTCATATAAGATTGGTTTTATTGAAAGTCGGTTTAGAGAAAATACTGATATTCCTATGAACTTTGGTTTTCCCTACTGCTTTTTTACGAATAATCCTATCGGAGTTTTTGCGAAAAAGTTCTTTGAAATTCCGTTTGCTTCTGTTGAAAGGAGAAAGAATAGATATGTAAAAATCCGTGTTAAATAAATTCGGATATAAAGTACAGATGTATATATTGATAGTTTCAATTTCCTGTGCGAGTTTTTAATTCCCGATTCTTTTGGGGTTTTTTTTTCTTTAAAAAAATATGTTTCGAAAGGTTTAAATTAAAGATTCTTTGAATAAAAAGGATTCAATGTAAAGAAAAAATCTTTCCATTGAACGTTGGTTTAGTGAGCATACTGATCGTTTTCTGCGGGTTGGTTTTCTATCCTTCTGTCTTTGGATTCCTTTTGCTTCATTTAGTAGATGCAGAAAATAAAATAAAAACCTGTTATAACCGAGGTTGGATAAGCGAGAATAGATTTAAAATATATTTTGTCTTGATAACTTGCTATTTGTTACATTCATTGCCAACTGTTCTTTTAGAAGAAAAAGATTTGCAAAGTATTCATTTTATTGAGTGTCCGATTATTTAAAATACTGATAACTTTATGCATTTTCGTTTCCTGTAGTCGTTTCTTTCATTTGAGATAGTTTCATTTAGAACGAAAAGAATGGAATAGAAGTATAAGTATCCGTTTTATTGGAGGTCAGATTAGCGAGAATAATTGTTTATATCGGCGGTTTTGATTTCCTGTAATGCATTGGATTGATTTGGGATTATTTCTTTCAGAAGAAACGGATCTTTAAAATATTAATTTTAATGAATGAATATTAATTTTATTGAGAATAATCGTAATCTCTTGAATTTTCGTTTACTGTAATCTTTCCTTTTGCTTGAGAATTTTCACTTAAAACGAACAGAATGGAATAGAAATATAAGAATCCGTTGTATTCATGGTCGGATTAGCGAGAATAACTGTTAATATCGGTTGTTTTGATTTCATGCAATGCATTCGATTGAATTCCGATTGTTTCTTTTAGAAAAAAGTGACTTTTGAAAATTTCGCTTTATTGAAGGTCGTATTACTGAAAAAGCAGATTATCCTATGAAGCTTGGTTTTCAGCATTGCGTTCATTTCCATTTTCGCTTGCTACGTTTAGATGGACTAGAATTCGAAAAAAATCCGCCGTAAAGAAAAGCTGGATTAAAGAGGGTAGATGCAACTCTTTTATTGAAAAACGGGTTAAGAGCAATTTAAAAGCATCCAAATACTGCAGTGTGTTCTTTTAATTTAGAATTACTTCGGTCACAAGGGAGAGATTTGTTAAAAAATTCGCTTTATTCAATGTCGGGTTAAAGAGACCAGATGTGAAAATCGACTATGTGGATATCTAAACAAATTTATTTTTATTAAGTGCCAGATTCAAAAGACTTTCGAGAAGTGTCGAATTTGTTTGCTGTAAGTCAGATATTTCAGAAATTGTCTTAGTAATCCAAATTATTTCTCATCTTTTCTTTTTCCACCCAGTTGTCATCCATCCAATTATTGTATGTTCCCAATTGTCTTCCACTTAATTGTTCACCCAATTGTCTCCACCCAAATGTCGCATCCAACCAAATGTCGTCCACCCAAATGTCGTATCCTCCCAGTTGTCGTATCCACACAATTGTGGTCCATCCAATTGTCATCCTCCTAGTTGTTGTCCACCCAGTTGACTTCCACCTAATTATCGTAGACCCAGGTGTATGGATCAGCGTTGAGATTTATCTCCGTAAAATTCCCCGCCCTGCCCACGGTCAGTAGGGGACACCGATGGGCTTGGAAAGGTCGCCGTCCGTCGGATGGGACGTTAAGCCGTGGCCCCGTGTGCGGGAGAGCCATACCCTGTGCACGTTAAAGAACATGCTGGATGGCCTTGACGGGAGGCTACCATCTGTCTCCCAACAGCTGTTCCAGTGGGTCCCCTTCCCCAACCTTCTCTGTGCCTTCGGGGTCCATGTGACCTGGCCATTTAGCCCATGGTGTGCAAAAAAGTGCCGCTCAGAGGTAAAACAACCCAACCCAACCAAGGTGTATATACCTATTTTTCTACACTCTAGTCGCAGCAGCAATCCTTATTTTTCAGTTTATCTCATGTCGCACATCACCGGTATCTTTTACATAGTCCCCTGAAACACTTGCTCAATGGTGAAACCATTCAGATTAACTGAACCATAGCCTGACTGACCAATTTTCATCACTTTAGTTTTCTCACTGTTTATCACCAAACCTACTCTACTACCAATCTCATCAACAGTTGTAATGAAAGAGTTCATCAGCTCATCAACATCATTTACCAAAAGGCCAAATTATTAGAATCATTTAAACCAGAAATTTTTAGATCTCTAGACCAGGGGTTCTCAAAGTGGGATACGCGGTAAAATTTTTTGGAGTATGCTGTGAGAGCTCAAAAGTCGCTAGATCTGATTACCCAATAAAATGTTTATAATTTTACAAGATTTGTTAAATTGTTTATGTCTTTTTTTGTATTTATCGATATATGCAATTTATGAATGCAAAATTTAATGTGTGTTTATAAGTAGTGTAGCTGCCCCCTGGCCGGTTTTGACCTTGAAGAGTCCCCAAGGTCACGGTTACGGTCATGCGCACTTGCGGTCACGTGATATGTCTTACACATCCTTTACACATCTGTAATTGGTTATTTCCGGTCCTTTCCCCTCGTTTTCGACCTTTCACAAGTGTTTATCAGATACTGGATACATATAAAGGCTGGCATAGGGTGAGCGTTTACTAGTTTCATCTGAGATCCAGTCTGTTGCTGTTGTTGATGCTACTGCTGCTTCGGGTTAGTAAGTATTATAGTTCTCCATCGAGTGGAGTTAGTTTGTATTCTAGTTCTCCATCAAGTGGTGTATAGTGTCGCAATGGACTTCGGTTCAAGTGATGAGGATTCTCGGTATGAAAGTGGCCCTAGCCCCATCAGGGCTCGTATCCACAGGGAGGAACATAGGCCAGTGGTGATCCCTGAATATTATGTATCGTATAGACTACATCGACCTCCACCTCCCCTGCCACTACATGTTAAAATGGAGTTATGTCCTGGAGTTAGTGGCCCTATGCCTCAGGCCGTTCTTGTGGACGATGACATTCCACTGCCATCTCTCGTGATGAAGCCACCTGAAACCTGGCCCCTGGTCTACCGGAGAAGGTTGTTCAGGCCCTGTGTCGTAAACGTCAGAGACGTCTCTAGTCACAGCTGTTTATATCAAGTTTTGTCTGCACACATGCAACGTGAGTCATTATCTCCATGCATTCTCCTATTGGTCTGTTTTCCGAAAAACTGTTGCTCCTTATTGGCTGTCCTAGAGGGAGCTGTTTTCTCTAGTTAAATAGCGTGTACACGACGAGTGCGTTATTGTCCACGAAGCAGGCTAGCAATCCAGATGTGTGGTGTCTCGGTGAAGATATCTTCTCTGTTCAAAAATAAGTTTTCGGTGCACATACGTTGTTACAAGAAGTATGCAAATGGTGAACTCGTCTACCCTACGCCTATTGGGCCCCGTCTACCCTACGCCCTCTCAATACCTGAATGGGATGCTTTGTGTGCAACAGTGCCTCACATTGAGGATCAAGTGAAAATTGGTCCTGATCAACAGACGTGGCATGTAACACACAGTTTACGTGTGTACATGTATCGCAATGTAGCAGGTGAACGTTGTGTCGATTTCATCAAAGAGGCAATGGACACGAGAACTCTTCAGTTTCGTGTACTGAACTAGACTATAACTCTCAATGCATCACAGTGGTTTACATTTGCTATCCATGTAGATAAAGTGATAGCTGTAGTACATAACGTGTGCGGCACCCAAAAAGACCACCAACTACGCAGTGCCATTATGGAATATTCTGAATCAGATCTACCTTTCCTGCTGGGTCCTACTTTCGAGGGACCCGACCGTGTGCATCAGCTGTTGGTGGATATTTTCCAGCAAGAATTAACATGTCTGATTCCGTTAGATGGACTTCAGCCTGAAGAAAAACTACCGACCATCGTGGAGTGGTCAGGTGATTTGGACATTGATGCATTAGCTCAAGTGTTGGTGGATATGGCCTGGAAACTGTGTCTGTTATACTTTGTAGGTGCTGGATTAGTATGTACTCTGAAATATACTACTATTGTTGACAACGCCAAAAATGAAATGTATAAATTATTTTAATAAAAATTTGAAACTTATATATATTGTGTTGTGTTCATTCTGCTTCATTCCAGTCTTAGTATGGATACGAGAAAGAAGGTGTTAGCTAGTGTTGGCAGGGGAATCATAACAGTGTTAACGATTGTGGTGCTTGTATTAGAACTTGTGCCTCCTAGTAAAAATATTTAGTGTGGGAATCAAACGTTTTAGGTAGTGATTTTAAAATACGAGTGTGTAACTTAACGGTGGACATCCGACAGTTTATAGGAGATATCCCAACAGTTACAGGTGTTACCCTTTCATTACATCAATGGCAAAAACCTAGTCGGATACTCGTCTGGATTCAGCAGAAAATAAAGCATCGAAATCTCATTACTACGATCTTGAAAAAGGTTATGGTAGCATTAAGAGGTTAGCTCAGAATACAGGGCTACCTCTCAGACTCGTACGAGAATGGTTAGAAAAGCAGCCGTCCTACACGTTGCATAAACAGATTCAAAGAATATTTCCCCATAACAAAGTTTACGTCACAGGACTAGACGAACAATGGCAAGCTGACCTTATGGTAGTTTTAGGTAGTGATTTTAAAATACGAGTGTGTAACTTAACGGTGGACATCCGACAGTTTATAGGAGATATCCCAACAGTTACAGGTGTTACCCTTTCATTACATCAATGGCAAAAACCTAGTCGGATACGCGTCTGGATTCAGCAGAAAATAAAGCATCGAAATCTCATTACTACGATCTTGAAAAAGGTTATGGTAGCATTAAGAGGTTAGCTCAGAATACAGGGCTACCTCTCAGACTCGTACGAGAATGGTTAGAAAAGCAGCCGTCCTACACGTTGCATAAACAGATTCAAAGAATATTTCCCCATAACAAAGTTTACGTCACAGGACTAGACGAACAATGGCAAGCTGACCTTATGGTAGTAAAAAACTTGACCCGATACAATGATGGATACCGTTACATTCTAACGGTTATCGATGTGTTCTCTCGTCATGCATGGGTTATCCCTATGAAGACTAAAACAGGAAAAGAAATGGTTCAAGTCTTTAGCAAAATTCTTGCTAAAGGACGATCCCCTATGCATTTAAACACATATTAAGGAACAGAATTCACAAATCGTGTCTTCCAAAAGTTTCTTAAAGTAAAAGGGATACATTTCTTTGCCAGTTACTCTGATAAAAAAGCAGCATTGGTTGAGTGCCTGAACAGAACCCTACGTGAGAAATTGGGTAGGTACTACACGAGAAACAACACATATCGTTACCTAGACGTGTTGCAACGTGTCCTCAAAGAATACGATGGTACAGTCCATAGTGCACACGATAAGGCTCCAAAAGACGTCACCTTGAACAATGAAGATGTAGTGTGGCAACGGTTGTATGGAAAAACTATCAAGAACGAGAAACCCATATTTAAGGTGGCTGATTATGTTCAATTAGCCAGTCTGAAAGTATCTTTCAGGAAAGCAGGAACCCAATTGTGGACAGAAGAAATTTTTAAAGTGGTTCAAGTATTACACCCTCAGCCCCCTGTTTATTGTGTAAGAGATTCTGAAGGAGAAGAGGTAAAAGGCGTTTCTTATAAATCAGAATTACAAAAAGTGACTGAATCCACTCACTACGTAGTCGAGAAAATCCTTGAAAAGAATTGACAGCATGTACTTGTCAAGTGGCTTGGGTTGTTTCACCTCTGAGCGGTACTTTTGTGCACAGCATGGGCTAAATGGCCAGGTCACATGGACTCCGAAGGCTCAGAGAAGGTTGGGGGAGGGGACCCACTGGAACAGCTGTTGGGAGACAGATGGTAGCCTCCCGTCAAGGCCATCCAGCGTGTTCTTTAACGTCCACAGGGTATGGCTCTCCAGCACACGGGGCCACGGCTTAACGTCCCATCCGACGGACGGCGACCTTTCCAAGCCCATCAGTGTCCCCTACTGACCGTGGGCAGGGCGGAGAATTTTGCAGAGATAAATCTCAACGCTGACCCAGCTGGGACTCGAACCTGGGAACTACAGATTACGAGCCTAGCGCGCTAACGACTGAGCCACCCCCGCCCCACATGTCAAGTGGCGCTGGTACCCAAAACCCACTTGGATACATAAAAGATGGACAATTACTACTTGACACTACCCTCCACTGCAAACCAGGATGTTTATCCCCACAATTCACAGACTGATTTCACCGTTCGCCTAGCTCTACCTATTCACCTCAGTGGAAAACGGAAAGTGAGTTTAGCCGAAGTTCATATCCCTGTGAGCTGGTACAATATCGATGGTTCTAATGACACCTATCATTATTATGCTCCTGTTCCCCTTGAAGAATACTATAAAATGAAACTAAAACCTGACAAAATCACTCGCAAAGAATTGCTGGCTCATCTCTCTGCTCTTGTCCTAAAAGAAATAATTGTGACACACAGTAGTGGACATTGGGTTTTCAAACCGAGTGAAGGATATGGCACAATGTTCCCTAAATCGAATCTTATCAAGCTTCTGTGTGTGAGTGATGGAGAAGTAGACAAAGCTTTCTACCATCGATTTTCCACCAACCTTTGTAACACTGCAGCATTCGAGATAGATGATGATTGTTATTTCTACGTGATTCCACCAAGTACTTTCCAGGAACGAAAGGTGCCTCATGGACGATACGAAACTGTCGAATCGTTATTCGATGCCATGAACCAGGTGATACCCTACAAATTAAGAAAAGCTTTCCGTTTCAAGCAACAGGTCAACCACACGATGATGATTGATGCAGACAAGTTACACTTCATTAAATTTCCTCAATCAAATCCAGGATTAGTGGAGATGCTAGGATTTACGAAATTGGACTTTCCGATGAATAAAGCAGTTGGAGACTACCCCATCGATATGAATAGAGGTATCTACGGTATATATATATCTACACTGACATGATTGCTCCTCAGTTGTTAGATGACACTTATGGTGAACTGTTGTGTGTTGTGAACCCTGCAATAAGAACCAAAAATAACGAAGCAATTGTGTCTGTGTCAGCCTGATTATTATCCTACAGCAAGAAACGCTTTTGAGAGTGTGAGAATCCTCTTACGCATCGATTCAGGAGAACCTCTTCACTTCAAATTTTGTAAAGTGCTGATCAAGCTTCATTTTAGCCATGAGAGTTAAATTTGTCCCACTTTCAGCAGACACCTACGTGCGATAATACAAGGAGCAAACGGGTAGAGGTGTGTTTAGAGGCCCCAGCTACCAAAGAGGGTATGGACTAGGGAGCCTCTTTGCCACGCTCGGTCGTTTTATCACCCCCTCGTGAAACCTGCCTTAGCCACTCTACATAAAGGAGGACTGTGATTTGTTTCCGAGATGGCTGGAGGTAAAAAAGGTGCTTTGGCTGCTGCTTTGGTTCAAAGCAGCAGCCAAAGCAGGATTACGTGAAGCTGGTGTAGATCTGTTGCATAGGGCCAATGATCGATTACAACAAGGCAACGGTGTAAAACGAAAGAAACATTACCCTATTCTTCATAAGGTGAATAAACGTTGTAGAGTGAAGGACGTGTTTTCATCATGAGCGTTCAGAAGATTCATCCTGATTCTAGAGACTGTGCCCATTCTGAATTGGACTTGTTTATGGTATCCCCTACTGTTTCACAACTGCAGAGAGGATGCTACATCAATTACGTGCCACTAGCCTCGTTGGAAGGCAACTCCCCCCTGGAATTTGTTGTGAAAGGATCAGACGAATATATTGATCTCTCTCGATGTTACCTACGTCTGGTAGTGAAAATAGTGAATGGTGGTGGTACTATAGCTCCTTGTAATCATTTTCAGCATGCCCTCTTTGCACAAGTAGACGTCTTCCTTAATGACAATTTAATAAGCGCACCCCACACCCTATACCCTTATCGTGCATACCTAGAGACATTATTGAATTATGGTTCGGATGCAAGCAAGAGCCAGCTTGGTACAAGTCTCTGGTACCCAGACACACCTGGAAAAATGGATGCCACCGATAATGATGGATGGAATCAGAGAAAAGCTTTATTGAAGCCAACAGGTATTGAACTCATCTTCTGTATTCATGCTGACTTGTTCAATCAAGAACGAACCTACTAAATCAAGTGGACCTGCGAGTGCGTTTGCTACGTTCTAGACCAGAATTCTGTCTTGTAACAACTGAAGAGAACCCAAGTCATAGGGTGCAAGTCCAGGAAGCAGAATTTTATGTAAGTAAGGTGAAACCTAATACAGGGGTCATTCTTGCTTATGCCAGACTGTTGAGCAGTGAAAGTGACAAGTATCCAATATGGAGGACAGATGTTCGCATGTTTTCTGTTGGTACAGGGGCGGGGGTGGCTCAGTCGGTAGCGCGCCAGGCTCGTAATCTGTAGTTCCCAGGTTCGAGTCCCAGCTGGGTCAGCATTGAGATTTATTTCTGCAAAATTCTCCGCCCTGCTCACGGGCAGTAGGGGACACCGATGGGCTTGGAAAGGCCGCCGTCCGTCGGATGGGACGTTAAGCCGTGGCCCCGTGTGCGGGAGAGCCATACCCTGTGCACGTTAAAGAACACGCTTGGATGGCCTTGACGGGAGGCTACCATCTGTCTCCCAACAGCTGTTCCAGTGGGTCCCCTCCCCCAACCTTCTCTGAGCCTTCGGGGTCCATGTGACCTGGCCATTTAGCCCATGGTGTGCAAAAAAGTGCCGCTCAGAGGTAAAACAACCCAACCCAACCCTGTTGGTACAGGTCTCTCAAGCGTAAATCGAAATAATTTATTTCTCGGTCAGTTACCAGTACGCCTTATACTAGGAATGGTAGACAGTACCAGTGTGAGTAGCGATTATGCCAAGAATCCTTTCAACTTTCAACATTTTGATGTCAACTATATCAGTCTTCACGTGGATAGTGAACACCAATACTACACCCCAGACTTTGCTAATGGACGTTATCAGGGATTAGTAGAAACATTGGATGTATGGAAATCAGACAAAGGGATCAACCTTTCGAGAGAAGCTTATTCAGATGGCTACAACTTATTTGGATTCCAGCTGTCTCCCGAACAACGAGAGTGTAATCAAGTGTTGTCCTTAATAAAGACTGGCAATGTGCGATAAGAGCTAAAATTTACCAAACCACTAACCAGTTCAGTCACAGTGATTTTGTATGCTGAGTATCAGAACTTGCTGGAAATTCCCTTGGAACGAAAAATAATTTTTGATTATTCATCATAAATACTCATCAATTAGAAAATCTATTGTCACAACTCCCCACAAGTCTAGGAGTGTTTGCTCGTGATCGATTGCCCCGAAATATTCAAGTAGAAGCTTTGTTCATCTTTAAACACTGACCCTTCCAGCAAACCTGGAACTCACTGGACAGCTGTTTACAAGAAAGGAAACATGATTGATCACTTTGATCCTCTTGGAGTAGAACCTGATCCAGATATTCAAACATATTACAGACAGATAGGTGTACGTCATGTGTTTCATCCTTCGATTCCAGTACAAGTCTTAATGAGTGACACCTGTGGAGCCCACTGTCTGTATTTCTTGTTTAAAAGGGTGAACGGAGTGAGCCTCGTGTCATTGCTACATCAGCATTACTGGATAAAAATTCATAAAAGAAAAACGGTGAATGAAAACAAATTATTTGTAATTTTGAAAAAATATTGAAGGGGAAATATGGATTGGTGACCTGCATGGGTGACATAAGAGACCCGCTTTAAAACACAGGGTGATGGGTCCCATAGGATTAACATTGACTCGCCTCTGAGTTAGAACCCCCATTATCCTCCTATTTGCCACTTTCACCCCGTTTTCGTATTTATATTTCCACCTACGTATCATTAACGTCCATATAACATCGTAAACGGTTTGAACAAAGTCCTGTGTTATATATTTTGCAATATACCACGATTTATTGATGGTCCTCGCTACCAAAAAGCATTATTTCAACTATCTGAGGATAGTCCTACCAGAACAAGAAATAAACATTTAAAGTTTACCTCTTCGTTCTGTTTAATAATTTGTCGTGTATTTCAGTAGGAATTCCTTACTTCGGGTTTACTTTGGAAAAATATGAATAAAATTTAAATAAGATACAAAACTAAAACGAACAAAAATTTCCTATAAGGAACGATTTCACTTGCATAGAGATAACATAAAATTCACGTTTTAACAGGCAGAACACGTTTTCGATTGGAAAATGTTTTGACCATAAAACTTACTTTGTGATCAAAAATAAACACAAAATAAGATACGGTTCTTATTTCATACACATTTTTCGATTAGTGTACAAAAATTAAGACAAAATTTATGCAAGATAGAAATATAAGCGATACAAAAAAGGTGATATTTGACTCACCAACAGGCTAATACCTTTTGTTAAGATTGACTTTAAATTTTTTAATAACTGGTTTATTAAAAAGAGTGGCTCTCACCTTCTCCCGGACGACATTGAAAGGGACCTCAAACGTCTCCAGATCAGGGTTCTTGTTCAGGACCATGATTTTGAGGAGGTCAAAGCTGTATTTTTCTCTGTTCTTTTGGTTCGGAGTAATTCCCATCGCTGGTAGGATCTCGTCGTTATTGCTGAGACGAAGAGCATAGGATTCTGGTCCAGCACTGACATAGTCTGTGATACGGACATCCGAGCTATACTTGGTAGATATTCATCCACCCAGTCACCGAGGAAGGATCCAGTGGTTGGATGAAAAGTGTCATCGGAGCTGGTGGTAAAGATGACAGAATATTTATCACAGCAGAGTGCTCGTCGTCCCAACTTCAATAAGAAGTCCAGGAATTTAAGGCGGGCACAACTAGTGACCATTGCTGCCACCATAACATTTCCCCTGGTGTTCTCAGGACATGTAGAGGCCACAGGTTTATAGGTGACTAACACCGCATCATCGTTGATAGGCGCGATCAGGTCACCACTTTTGTTGCATCGGTTAAAATCTCCACGTACCATAGTGGACAGGAAACAATGGTGGTGTGACTTCTCTCCATGGATTGACCTAGTTTTCCCCAGCTTGAATTAAGACACAGTTTCGAGTTGAAACGCAAGATACTGTTCTTAATAACCTCCTCAGGGCGTATCCTAATCCCCTCTGCACGGAAAAATGCTTCGCAGGAAGCCTCTTTTTCTTCAGGGGTCTTGACATCTGGAGGGAACCCAGAGTACTTTTGCTTTGCTCCCAGAAAAGTTTCCATGTACTCTGTGTAGATTCCTCCTCTGGCGGTCTTTGGATCATACTTGAGTACATGATCAAAGTGCCAGACATCATGGAATTTAACGAGCCTGTAACTGACTCGCATGACTGTGCAGATTTCTCCTGTAATCCATGAGGCGGTTAAGGCGCGTTGATACTCATTGTGGGTACAGGGTGGTGAGATCTGGGATTCTGCACACATTCTACATAGAGGAAAAAGCAGCTTTCCGTTGGCTCTGTAGGGGAGAACAGGGATGAATAGATCATCTGATGGGATCAGTGTGGCATGGACTACACCAAATTACACGTCGAGATCGTGATTGAAGTTTGCTGTGATGCGCCGAGGATGTCATTTACCGTAAGTGAACATCTAGCAAGCCCAGGGGTACGAAGAGTTGACGTCAAAATACTGAATTCGCACTTCCTGGTCTCCCGATGCGAAGCTTGCAAAAAATTCTGTTCTTCCACCATGGAGAAAATCCCTTCCTCTAATTCGACAGATAGGCGCGATGGATTTGTACAGACCAGCAAGAGGAGGGGTTGTACGGAGTAGTTGGTCAAACTCATGTTCCCAGATAACGTTGAAAGTGTAGTCTGGTAACAAGAGTTTCAGTGCTCCAAGACAATCCTGGGTATGGGAGTAGAGAGCAGCAAAGGATCTCCACCTTTTCCTTTTGGGACATGTACTGAAGCCAAGCAAGTGCCTTGAGGGATTGGCGATCATTACTGGCCGAGTACCCTTGTGCTGGGCAAATACCAGTGTATTTTTAGGAAGAAACTTCCTGCGAAACAATCTCAGACATGCTCCAGCAATGGTGAGGTCCTGGGGCAAAGGGATCGACACCAGTTAAAGAAATAAATTCCAGTCGGAATTTTTCGCCTCCATTGCGAAAGAGTTCAACATCGGCACTACAGTAAAATGCCAACTCTTTCTGGAAATCCCACACGACTTCACTGGCTTTCATATACCAATCTTCAAATTCTTCCTTCACAGATGGCATCATACCCTCGTGTTTGAAGAAAGATTGGTCGGGGATGGGGCCTACAAAACTAAGATTTCCTTCTTTAGTGAAGTCGTGAGGAAAATAACCTTTAACTGTTTCCATATCAAAGGTTTTGGAGAAGGAGTGTAGCGGAGCCTGAATAAACGACAGGGTATCTATGAATCTGATTTTGAGCCCTGTCAGCAATATTCCTAAAATTTTTGATCCTTCAAAGATCAGATCAGGTTGGGTTGGGTTGTTGGGTTGTTTTACCTCTGAGAGGCACTTTTTTGCACACCATGGGCTAAATGGCCAGGTCACATGGACCCCGAAGTCTCAGAGAAGGTTGGGGGTGGGGACCCACTGGAACAGCTGTTGGGAGACAGATGGTAGCCTCCCGTCAAGGCCATCCAGCGTGTTCTTTAACGTGCACAGGGTATGGCTCTCCCGCACACGGGGCCACGGCTTGACGTCCCATCCGACGGACGGCGGCCTTCCAAGCCCATCGGTGTCCCCTACTGACCGTGGGCAGGGCGGGGAATTTTGCGGAGATAAATCTCAACGCTGACCCAGCTGGGACTCGAACCTGGGAAATACAGATTATGAGCCTAGCGCGCTACCGACTGAGCCACCCCCGCCCCATCAGATCAGGTTGAAGGTATCGTTTATATAGGTAATTCACTATAAATGTACCACCAAAACCCTTCAAGTTGTGCGCTAACACGGTGACATTACGAAATTTTTGTAGTCCAGGGCGTTCTTTGGCTAGGAGCCAGTCCATGAATTTTTCCACGTTGGGAAATGAAACGTAGAGCCACTCGTCTCCTGCTTTGTATGTGGCAACACACAAAAAAATAGGTAGCAAATGTCCATTGGATTGCTGTACAGTTTCAACATCAAAATAAATATACTGCTGCTCAATAGGTTCTAACTTGCAAGGCTCCATATACTTCAGTTTGTCTGCACGGCAGAAATGGTGTTTTGAAAGGTCGAACATTCCATGCACTTCACACACCGATGCCGCTGTTTACAAATGGAGGACAGATGCAATGAAACACATTCTGCTCCACGCAGCTAAACGTGGCAATCGGGGCAAAGAATGGGATCTCCATAGTGCACAACACTTGGGGAAAGACACATATTCCACGTACCTTTACATAAATGACCTGGATGATGCAACACTTTCAAACAGTGCACACAGAAATGATTTACTCCAAATAATCCTGATGGTGAGGTAATTACATCAAAGTGAGAATTACTAAACACCAGAAAGAGGGAGTGGGGTGCATCTCCACCTACGAAAATAGGTCGTCAGCAGAGTACACCACAATGCGAAACTCGGGAGTCACTTGTTGCTGAAATATTTTGATTTCAGGGAGTCCGCAAGGCCAGTGGGTACCCCAGCTTCTCGATATAACTTTTATGCTTCTAGACGCTGTAACTTGTGGTCACTACGTCTTACACCCTCATAGTTGTTTGCCAATCCACTTTTTTTAAAGTAAGTGCTTTGGCCACCACCAAAAGCCCTAGCCAGACACATTTCATCTGTATTACTGATTTTCAATACAAACTTCTTATTTTTTAGAAAAGAGTCAATATTGACGAGTGATCTTCTTCCAGGAGTTTTATGCTGACCAACACCACCAGTGCCTTCCTTCTTCAAGTATGCACACACGAAATCAAATTTTTTTTACTGTGTCCACCTATCTCCTCGTTTGACTGGATGACTCGCTCAATTGCAGTCATGAACCGCTCAGCAGTGAGATCGTTGCATAGTATAAGAGGAAGGTTCACAGGATTTTTTTATGTCAGGGCTCCTAAAGCACAAGCGCACGTGAGAATAATCCACACGAGGCACAAGGTCTGACAACATTTCGCTATGAATGCCACGCAGAGCCTGAATAAAATTGTGTGCTTGCACATTGTCCATTCCTTTAAGTTGAACAATCATGGACACAAAAGACGTTTTAAACTTTTGTGAGATAAAATTCCTCACATTTTTCACACTATAGGAAGGTCCATCAGTGGCACAGGAAGTTCCAGGAACAGCATCATCATCATTCCTTGCATGCATATAGAATGATCCACCTAGCTGTAAAGGTGCTCCCTTTGTTCTCCCAATTCTTGTTTGATGTAAAGCACGAGCTGCACGCAAGAACCCAGAACTGGGGGAGGAAGGTCTCTCCCCAGTCTTGGGCCACTTGCACAAAACGTTAGCTGAATCAGCAGAACGCTTTGACCGGGTTGAAACGCTTTCAAATTCGATACTTGATCCATTAATGCATCAAACGCAGAAGTTTTCTCCTTCCTTTCCATCTCCATTGCGGTTGAATTACTCACTTCAGGGATGATAAAACCAGGCATGATAAAACTGAAAATCGAGACGCAAAAGCTAGTAGATGATCAGAACCAACATGTAACCAAAGGGAAATATGTATAATTAAAGCCAATGCTTAGCATGTGATAAATAATTGCTTAATTATATATATGATGCTGTCCTTTAACAAAATATTTTGGGAAGTCCTACCGTGTTTAAAAAACAAAGAGACGATCATTTAAAAACAACAGGGAAAACATTTGCACAGAACATGGGCTCGATAAATGGGACGAAAACGGTTATTTTTTTTCCAAGCAATTGTTATTGCGATGTCTATGAAACGTGCTTGAGAATGTGAGAGAAAGATATAAATTTAATGCTCGTTATGTTGATGCAGAATGGTAAAAGTAAATCCATATATGCTGATAATTATTATTCAGAGTTAGAACCCCCACCCCACTTTATATTACACAGGATAATGTTAAAACCGTTTACGATGATTTTTGAAATGGTTATGTATGAAAGATGTAGAGAAAATATGAAAATCCTTTGAACCAATGGTGCCACCATTTGGTTCAAAGGATTATTGCTCTTTCGTTTAAAGTTAATCAATATCAAATAGGGTGCAACCCAGTTCAATCTCCATTCACCCTTGGCGGCGAACCACTAAGACCACTGCCACGAGGATGTAAATAATTAAAATAATACGATTTAATATTGAGAGATATGTGATTCCACCGATAAGAAAAATATTTTTTAATTACGCAGGGCCTTTCAGTTTGTAAAACCATCCGACAATAAAACGTGGTCGATAGGAGACATGATATAGGGAGGGAAAATATCCGCCACTGGCAGAATAATGCGCGATAAATGGGACAAAAACAGTTATTTTATAAGCAATGATGAGTGCGATGTCTGTTTATGAAACGTGGTTGTGAATGTGTGAGAAAGATAAAAATTAATTATTACTGCTGATTCATTTAATACTGAGATTGGGAAAGAATATCCATGTACGCTGATAATTATTATACAGAGTAAGGATCCCCACTTTATATTCTAAAATATATTACGCAGGACTTTGTTAAAACCATCCGTCAGTAAAACGTGGTCCAGAGGGCATATGGGGTAACCTGAAATTACAGGATGTGTAAAGGTCAAAAACGGGTCGAAAGAACTGGAAATGAGAACCGGAAATAATCAATTACACGATGTGTAAAGGATGTGTAAGACATATCACGTGACCGCAAGTGCACGTGGCCGTAACCGTCATCTTGGTGACTTTTCAAGGTCAAAACCGGCCAGGGAGCAGCTACACTACTTATATATATATGTGTTATTTATTCCCATTGTTATACAATAACTGTAGTTTTATCCATATATACAAGAGGTACGCCAGTTACATACACATTTGCAGGGGGTACACGAAGCATAAAAGGTTGAGAACCACTGCTCTAGACCATTTAAGGCCAAAATTCTTGATCTACGAATGCTAGAAAAGTGAAAATTGATGCGTAGACGTGTTTATATTTAAATCTCAAAAAGTTATGAAACTTTCCATTTCGTGGGTTCTTCGAGGTCGAAGGTCAAATTTTGATCTAACAGTGCCAGAGAGCTCAAAAATGGTGGATATGGATATTTCAGGTTGTAGATCTCAAAAATCTTATGAAATTTAGGATCCAGTGAGGAGGTCGAGGTCAAATTTCGATCTAATTAGATTAAATTTGGTGTCAAAGAGCTAAATTTTGGTGTCTAGAAGTACTTTGGATCTTTTAATCTTAGAAACCTTGCGAAATTCCAGAAAATTGGTGCCTCATGGTATTTCCGATCTTAGGAACGTTATGAAACTCCTGAACCAATGGGTCCCTCGAGGTCAAAGGTCAAATTTCTTTATATCGTTGGTAGAAAGATGAGAATTAGTGCATAGGACTATTTGAGTTGTAGATCTTAGAAACGTTAAGAAATTTTAGTTACTGCATCATGTGAGAGGTCAAATAGGGGTCGTCTGTACAATTCTATAAAAAGCAAAAATAAAACATGCATTAAAAAATACATCTGCGTTCAAAATTAAATTTGAAATGATTAAATTATTTACCAATACACATGGTTTTTACCTTTGGATACTGCATAACCTATAGATATGGCAGTTACCTTTGTGTCAGTAACTAATGTCTGAAAGGGGGCGGGGTGGCTCAGTTGGTAGCGCGTCAGGCTCGTAATCTGTAGTTCCCAGGTTCGAGTCCCAGCTGGGTCAGCGTTGAGATTTATCTCCGCAAAATTCCCCGCCCTGCCCACGGTCAGTAGGGGACACCGATGGGCTTGGAAAGGCCGCCGTCCGTCGGAATGGGACGTTAAGCCGTGGTCCCGTGTGCGGGAGAGCCACACCCTGTGCACGTTAAAGAACACACTGGATGGCCTTGACGGGAGGCTGCCATCTGTCTCCCAACAGCTATTCCAGTGAGTCCCCTCCCCCAACCTACTCTGAGCCTTCGGGATCCATGTGACCTGGCCATTTAGCCCATTGTGTGCAATAAAGTGCCACTCAGAAATAAAACAACCCAACCCAATGTCTGAAAGGTCAGGTTTGAAGTCTTTTTAATTTTCTTAAATGTGTTACAGAAGGAGAGATCTAAAGGAAACTCAGATATATCCAAATAACATGATCATCATCATCATTCTCAAGCAGCCATGGGCTACGGATGTTCAGCCACATGTACTTTAGTTTTCCAAGCATATCTGTCTTGAGCTACATCTACTGCATCTGGACACTGCACACCAATTCTAACAAAATCCTGTTTAACGTCGTCTGCCCACTGCATCCTAGGTCTCCCCCTCTTTCTGTGGCCTTTAATCACGCTGTTCAAAACCCTATTCGCAAATCTATAATTATCCATACCGGCAACATCGCCAAACCAACGGAGTCTCTCTCTGCACAATATGCTGCTTAAAGTAGGTTGCAAACTCCTTTGCCAAACCTCATCATTAGTTACAAAGTTGAACCACCTAATGCCCAAGATACTGCGTAAGCATCTGGAATCAAAAGCATCTAGTTTCCTGTTATCATGTTTACAAAGTGTCCAAGTTTCACTACCATACCTAACCCTAGAAAGAACCAAACTATTATACAGTCTAATTTCAGTCTTTAGGTGTATACGCCTATTTCTCCACACTCTCCATAGATTCTTAAAAGTCTCGGCAGCAATCCCTATTCGTCTGTTAATCTCATGTCGCACATCACCATTATCTGTTACATAGCAGCCAAGATAATTAAACTGTGACACCTGCTCAAGACTGCAACCATTCAGATTAATTGAATCACAGCCTGCCTGACCAATTTTCATCACTTTAGTTTTCTCTCTGTTTATAACCAAACCTACTCTACTACCAGTTTCATCAACAGCTCGAATGAAGGAGTTCATCTCATCAACATCATTTGCCAAAAGGGCTAAATCATCAGCATAATCTAAAACAGAAATTTTCGTATCTGCAGTCCATTTAAGGTCAAAATCTTTCCCTTGAAGTGAATTTCACATAACATAATCAATAACCAAGCTAAAGAGAAAAGGAGACAAAATGCACCCTTGTCGAACACCAGAAGTAATGCTGAACCAATTGCTACAAGACTTACCAAATCTCACACCACGACTCAGAGTTATTATAGAGAGCTATCATTATGTTAACTAACTTGTCTGGTATACCATATGATCTCACAATCAACCACAAATTATGACGATCAACAGAGTCGAAAGCCTTTTTGAAATCAACAAAGCTAGCAACCAAAGGTTTCTGAAACTGTAAAGATTTCTCAAGAATCTGGCTGAGTGAAAATATCTGATATACACATTCCCTACCACTTCTGAATCCACATTGCTCATCACGCAATTCAAACCATCACGTCTGTCAAACTGGTTCTTAATTCTATTAAGCACATCAGGCCTGTACCTGGAACAGAAAGTAGGCTGATACTCCTATAGGTATCACAAGAACTGCGATCACCTTTTTTAACAATAGGGATAATGATAGATAGGGAAAAAACAGGGATAATGATAGAATGCTGATAAAAATAGAGATATAGAAATTGGGATAATAGTAAAATCCTTATTTCCATTTCCTCCCTTCCATTTATCATAAAAGATATTCAAAATTTAAGTCATCCATGTGGTAACCGAAACATTCCCAGTTCCAAGCATTTCTGTAGTAATTTCATCTACCCCTGGGGATTAATATAGTTTAAGTTTAGAAATAGTCAACATAGCTTCAGACTATGTTATAGGAGCCAACATTAAAGCCAGTAAATGCATCTATCACCGTACTGTAAATGTACTGTCTGATTTCACAAATTGATGCAGTACAGATCGATGCAATCAGCTGTTCCTGTCACGATTAATTGAAGTGGGTCATTAACTTTCAGAGAAGCCACAGGTAAAATATTGACATAACAACCTCTTTCTAGTTGCGACACAGTGGGGGGTACCAGAAACAAATGCAGTTCAGAATTGGCACAATCGCCAGAATCAGTGTGAATTTTCTGTTTGCTCATGATGAAAACACATCCTTCACCGTAGAGAGTCTCTTCACTTTATGAACACTAGGATGACGACGACTGCGATTTATGTTTTTTCCTCCCTGCAACTTGGAACTGGCATGTTGCAGCAGGTCTGCATCTGCGTTGGCAGCCGTTTTGAAGTTTTGCCCTTGGGCCATCTCTGAAACAAACCGTAGTCCGCCCTTATATAGGGAGACCAGTGCCAGTCGTATGAAAGGGCTGATGAAACATCCAATAGTGGCAAAGATGCTATCGAGCCCATCATCTCTCTGGTAACGAGGGTCATGGAACACACCCTATCCTGTCTGACCCTTGCAGTAATGCATATAGGTCTCTGCAGAAGAGGGAATGAATTTAACCCTCATGACAAAAATGTCATTTGACTAAAATTTTGTCAAATTTCAAATGTAAGGGTTCTCTAGTATCAGTGCGAAGGAAGATTCTCACACTCTCCAAACTGTCTCTTGCCAGAGGAGTAGATGATACACTTCAACGATTGCTTTATTATTACTGGTTCTTACAGCAGGGTTCACGACATGCAACAGTTCGCCATGAGTGTCACCTAACAACTGAGGTGAAATCAGATTCAAGGATAGCTGTCACATACCACACGTTAAATTCTTTTAGTGTTGAAGGGTCCGTGTCTTCGGGTCGAAAATGGCAACGATCGGGAATGGGACCTACGTAATTTAAATTTTCTTCCTTCACAAAGTCGAAGGGGAAGAACCCTTTAACAGTCTCCAAGTTGAAAGTTTTAGTAAACGAACGATGAGGGGTCTGAATGAACGATAAAGTCAATGAACCTTAATTTTAGTAAAGGTAAACTCAGGTAAACAAATACCTATTATTTTTGTATTATGAAAAACAAGATCAGGTTTTAAAAATTTTCTATATAGGTAACTTATCATGAATATCCCGTCAAAGACTTTTAAGCTGTGTGCGAGGATCATTGCATCCTTGAAACGTTGAACACTGGGGTGTTCTTCAGCTAAAAGCCAGTTCATGAACATATCCACGTCCGGGAAGGAAGTGTAGACCCATTCGTCGTTCTGCTTATACATCACAACGCACAATGTAGGATTCAAAGCACCGTCTTTGAGCTGTACAGTTTCTACATTGAAGTAGAGATAAGTCTATTCGATTGGATCAACCTTGCACGGTTCTAATATTTGGGTATATCAGTCTTGCAAACGTGCTTTTCCTACAGTCACATTGCCATAACATTTCAGAATTAAGAAAACGGTGTGATTAGCCTTTCTAGCAATGTTATTATAGTGGTCACCAAAAGTTAACTATGATGAAAATAGCACTCCTAATTTTTCTGCGTCTGTACATCTGTATTTGAATCATTTGTAAAGTTGTGTTTATAATGAGGATTCTTGTTTCCAAGGTAGAGAACACTTGATTTGTCTTTTGATATAGGTCAGTGTCTCGCAAACGTTTTTACTCTGCGGCACACTGAATCTAATTTTTTTCCGCGGCACACTGAATCTAATTTTTTTTCCGCGGCACACCTAAAAAAGAATAAAATCAAACTCTATGTAATCGTCATTATATTTGCGCTTTGTTGAAGTCATCAGCCTGGTTTTACTTGAAGATTTGCTCTCGTTCTTTAATTCATAACTCGGTGTTTGTTTTAACTATTTGTCCATTCTATGGCTTGAAATAATCAAAAATTAATACCAAAATTTGGAAAAAGCTTGATAAATACTTACAAGATCCCAGTTGATAAAATCTGAAAGATTTTTATTAAAGCACGTCGACATTAAAGCACGTCGACATTAAAGCACGTCGATAACACAAGTCACGTCAAAATGAAATCTTTGGAATATCTAGTGTTAATTTGAAAATCTCTCGCGGCACACAGTTTGCGAGACACTGATATAGGTAGTTCGTGCTTTAAGCTGCATTGCTAAACGGCGTCACAAGCAGTTTGTAATGAACTACATACTTCATTGCTGGAGGTACAGAAGAAATAAATGTCATCTGCGCATGCTGTACATTGGATAGGAAGAAGACTAATAGGAATTTCAGAAGGAAGGTTATGAAGAACAATGCCCCAGAAAGGATCCTTGTATGACTCCACTTTCCCTACTCGAACTTGGTGTGTTCGATGAGTAATAAGGTTGGAAAGAAGCCTCACAATCAGACTAGTATAACAATCTGTTTTGGGCAATTTTTGGATCAAAAATGACCGTTTTAATTTATTGAAGGCCGTTTTAAAGTCCAAGAAAATGACGTCAACAGGGATATTATTATCTAAAAGTGAGGACCACGAATGTATATTATGAATTAGCTGAATCATTGTAGAACTGTTAGGCAAGAATCCGAACTGTTCATTGGGTATAATGTTTCGTGATTGTAAGAAGGATAACAGCTTATATAATACGCATCTTTCCATAAGCTTAGGTATTAGTGAGTGAAATGGGGCGACAGTTGCGAAGATTTGATGATTCACCATTTCGCTTAAAAACAGGCACAATTACTGCATGACGCCAATCCTGTGAGATATTGAATTTAAACAAATATTGAAATTATAATAATTAATAAACAGTTACTATTTGTATTGAAACTACTATTTACACAAATATTGAAGAGTACGGATTATTTATCACTGATGGAACTAATGAGGTTCTAAAAAATACTGATGGCAACCCATCAGGTCCTGGGGCAGAAGTAGTAGGAGGGTGATTAATGGCTTTCCTAATATTTTGCACATCAAACATGTTACATCATTTAAAAAATGGTGCCCCTGTTATGTTGGCGCCCCTACGCTAGTTTCTTTAGCCTAATGGGAAATCCGAGGCTGGCTGCAGTCAGCTACTTTAGTAGCCTTGACATAAACTACTTTGAAGGTTAATATATGATGCTTTCTTGTTCCCTATGTTCGCGAGATGAGAATGTACAATAATTTATTTATCATTGCAATAGCCAATGAGAGCTTTTATCCCAGACCAATCTTTGTGTTTCACTATTTTTTTTTTGAAATTTGAATCATATTAGTTGAGTGGCTGTTGAAAATTCTGACAAACATTAGTAAAATTATAATTTTATTCTAAATAATCATTTCGAAACTTGCCAGAACTTTTCATACGAACTACTTTAAAACTTTTCTCCATTTCAATATATTTGTTCTTTATTTCTCAGTTTTTACGTAGAATTTACATCATAGTTTACATTAATTTCGAGTTTGAACCTGTATTCTATTACAAGTAAAGAGCTGAATTTTTAAGACAATTCAATATGTCTTAAGTTGAGGGATGAGTTATTAGGAGACATCGGTATAAACAAACTTTGAATACGAAATGTGGGATTATCCGGACCCTCCATTTCACATATATATATGTTTAAAATAATTATTAATTAAATTCCTATAGCGACCTGCAATATGTTCACTCAACTTATAAATTCGTGAATACTGAAGAAAACTAAACGATGCACAATTCTGCTTTATAAATTTCTTATGGGCACTACAAACGTCAGTTTTGCCTTCAGGTCTAACAAAAAGTTTCAGGACTGAACAGTTCGGCATGCAAGTTAGCTTGTTACAGTTATAGGTTTGGTGAGCTTTGATAAATTGTTGCATTTCACTGCCAAATAAGGAGGGTAAACTTATATAGTTTACTAATGATTTGTGCTATAATGAGATGTAATTTCGGTCTTGTGTAAAAAAATTAGAGTAAATATCCTCCCTCAACCAGCTATTTACAACAGAGATCAGACATGAGGATGGCGGGAGCTCAGCAGAAAAATAAGACAAGCATCAATGCCTTACCCGGGACTCGAACCCAGGTCCCTTTGATTAATAGCCAAGCATGATAACCACTCGGCTACGAGGTAAGAAATATATTCTGCGGCTGCTGAAAATTCTGAAATTTATAAAAACAGAACTATATTTTCGAAAACGAACTATGAAAAGCAAATAGGTGAAAATTGAGAAACTTTAAATACATGTAATTTTATGAATATTGCTAGTTTTTTCATTCAGACAAAAATTCGTTTGCCTTTTTTGCTATTGTCATAGTTTGTGCTATCGATAATATGAAAAATGCCGGCAAGCCTAGTTATACGTTACACATCAAACACCAAATATACCATATAAAAAATTATGTCACTTTTAGCTTACGAGAAACTAATGTTTTATACATCAAAATCTCGCGGATATTTACAGCACTCGGGTACACCGTAATCAATGAAATGTTTATTACGACACAAGAGAATAAATTTCACTCTAAAACAACTTCCTGTAAAACTAAGAAATGGGAGATTAATTTCTCAACTTGCACTCTGACCTGCATTACTTGAAATCTTATTCCCTGAATGTATGGATTTAATTCCGTTTTTTACTATGTAACTTCAGCGATATCGAATGCTTTAAAAGAGAATGAAGTTTACAGTTTTGTGACTTGAATACCCACTAATAACAGTCAACAATCGATGAATCGGATAATGCAAATCGCAATAAATTCGATCGATAATAAATTCAAAGAGATGAAAGATTAGCGTGAGTTCATAAATAGCATATATACCACTAAAGTATGAATGATGTAATTTATTAAAATGACACAAAATTATTACAAATTAATGAATTTTATCTAAACACAAGTATTTCTATTCCTCTTAGCATCGGGGCGGGGGTGGCTCAGTCGGTAGCGCGCCAGGCTCGTAATCTGTAGTTCCCAGGTTCGAGCCCCAGCTGGGTCAGCGTTGAGATTTATCTCCGCAAAATTTCCCCGCCCTGCCCACGGTCAGTAGGGGACACCGATGGTCTTGAAAAGGCCGCCGTCCGTCGGATGGGACGTTAAGCCGTGGCCCCGTGTGCGGGAGAGACATACCCTGTACACGTTAAAGAACACGCTGGATGGCCTTGACGGGGAGGCTACCATCTTTCTCCCAACAGCTGTTCCAGTGGGTCCCCTCCCCCAACCTTTTCTGAGCCTTCGGGGTCCTTGTGGCCTGGCCATTTAGCCCATTGTGTGCAAAAAAGTGCCGCTCAGAGGTAAAACAATCCAAAACATACAATCCTCTTAGCATAAAGACAGATCACATTGTTTTGAATCTCATTTGTGACACTAAATAACCTTAACAATACCTTATACATGTGAAACGTTTAACATTGATCTCCGCTGATAGAGGACCCAATAACAAACTTGACCGTTGATTCCTTTTCTCCACCGGAACTAGGCTTCATCTGAAAATCAAATAAGAGCAGTCTCAGGGTCGTAACGAAGGACTATGGTTGGGGGGGGGAGGAGAAATCAAATATTTTCCAACTCGAAATTAATATTTTGCCAATTGAGCAAATAATGTCTCTGTCACGTTTTTACCCTCGATTTGCACTCCGTGAGGCGGGGGAGGGTTTAAGACAATTTTCACAACTCTCCTGCATTTTGCCATTTGATTTCCAAATTTGCCAACTAGTCATAATTTCACAGAAATAATCCCAATATTTACATCTCGTCTGAATTGTAGCAAGTCAGTGTGAATTTTTTCTTAATTTCACAAAACCAATCCCAATCTTTAAATCTCTCCTAAATTTGCCAAGTCACTTCAGAATTTTCAAACTCCCGAAGATTTGTCAACTCTTTTTCTCGATTTTGTCAACTCTTCGTAATTTCACAAACCCAATCCAAATTATCACAACTCACTCGTATTTTCCAAGTGGATTCGAATTTTGCCAACGACCGTACATTTCATTACGTTTCCTCGATTTGTTCAACACTCATTAATTTCACAAAACAAATTCCAATTTTCACAAATCGACTATATTTTACGAAGTGGATTCGAATTTTGCCAAGATTTTGCCAACTCGCCGTAATTTTACAGAAAAAATCGCAATTTTTACATCTTCCCTGAATTAGCCAGATCACTTCGAATTTTATCAACTCTTCTTAATTGCACAAGAAAGGCACAATTTTCACAACTCCCCTGTATTTTATCAAATGTCTTTAAATTTGGCCAACTGCTCTAGATTTTGTCAAGAGTTCTCGGTTTTTCCAACTCTCCTTAATTTCACAAAACCAACCCCAATTTTTACGACTCACCTGTACTTTACCAAGTGGTTTCCAGTTTTGCCAACTTCCCTAGATTTTGCCAAGTTGCCTCGATTTTACCACCTTTATAATTTCGCAAAATAATCCCAATTTTTACATCTCTGCTGAATTTGCCAAGTCACTTCAAAATTTTAAAACTCCCCAAAATTTTGCCCCATTTTCTGGATTTTGTCAATTCCCTTAATATCACAAAAACAATCCTAATTTTCACAAATCGCCCGTATTTTACCAAGTGGATTCGAATTTTGCCAACTGCCTTAGATTTTGCCTAGTTTTCTCGATCTCGCCACAATTTTACAGAAAAATAAATCAAAACATCTCACCTGATTTTTCCAAAGTCACTCTGAATCTTACCAACTCCCTCAAGATTTGCCAACTCTCGTTTTTTTTTATTTGGAAAACTGGATAAGAATAAATAATGTAAGACAATCATAAACTATATCTATAAAGTAGCATGATTTCAATAAAAGAATATATTATGTGAGCACATACCTGGTAGGGGGCAGGATATAACTTGGGGGGGGGGGGGGCTCTTTGTTTTAAATACTCATTTTGTTACAATTATTTCTCATATAGCAGGGCCGGTGCTCAATTGGTAGCGGGCCAGGCTCCTAATATGCAGTTCCCCTGTTTCGCTGTCAGTGAAAAGGGGTAATCGATGAGCTTGGAAAGGCTGCACTCATAACATTGGGCGTTACGTCGTGGAGCCCTATTCATGAGAGTAATACCATCTGAACGTTAAAGCACACCTCGATGGACTTAATAAGGAGGCTTCCATCTGTTTCGTAATAGCCTGTCCAGTGGATCAACTTCTCCAAATTTCTCTGAATTCTCTGAGTCCTTGTGACCTAACCATTTCTCCCACTGTGTGCAAAAATGTGCAGTCAGAGGTAAAACAACTCATCCAGTGGAAGATTACTACATAAGAGCCTGAGGTGCTTGCCTGGGCTTCAACATTCATTAGGAACCATTCAAAACAATCAATATTCGATTCCTTTTTTTTCCCAACATTTTAGTAAAATGTTTCACAATCAGTATACTCACATCAGTTCATTATTTCACAATCAGTATACATAGAGACACATCTCGTGATTTTGACAATGATGTCTCTTGCCAGAGGGTAGTAATCAGGTGGATGATACACTGCAATGATTGCTTTATTATTACTGGTTCTTACAGCAGGGTTCACGACATGCAACAGTTCGTCATAGTGTCATCTAACAACTGATTCAAATATAAAAAAATATCATACATTCCTCGTTTCATATCGATGAGAGAGTCTCCAATAGTGGAATATCGTGGAATCAACTCAGTGGAATATCGAATTTCGTAAATCCTAACATCTCCCCTAATTCAGGGTTGGCACTGGGGAATTTGATGTAATGTGACTTCTCAGCACCAATCCTCATTCAGTGATTGGCTAGTTGATTGAAGTGGGAAGCTTTTCTGGATTTCAAGGGTATTACATGACTCATAGCCTCGAACAACGAATTGGCAGTTTCATATCGCCTGTGGAGTAGGTACTCCACAGGTGATATGAAACAGCCAATTGAATTCCGCTCGTGGGAAAAATTAGGTGTCAACACGTAGAAGTAACAGTCATCATCGATCTCGAACTCAGTAGTGTTACAGATGCCTGAAATGTAGGGATGAAAGAGAGGTTTATCAACGTCTCTGAAATCCACACACAGAAGTTTGATAAGACTCGATTTGGGGAACACCAATCCATATCCTTCTCTTGGCTTGAAAAACCAGCGACCTCTGTTATACGACAGTTGTATTTTTCCAGGAACGATGGATGTTAGATGCTTCAGGAGTTTTACACATTTGAATTTCCACGGTTGAAGTTTGATTTTCACGTATTATTTGGAGGGGACGAAGATCGTAATAATAAAATGTATAATTGGAGTCGATGATATTGTGCCAGCTCACAGGTAAGTGAACTTCTGCGAGGACCACTTTACATTTCCCCTGAAGCCTTAGGGGTTGTGCTAGATGAACCATGAAATCACTCTGTGAATTGTGGGGGTTAATATTCTGATTAACTGTGGAGGCTAGAGGTTTGGAATAACCTCGAAATTTGACCAGTGCCTTCTGACCTTTTCTCTCGATTATTTTTTCAACCCAGTAAACACTTACCCCTCTGAATATTGCACTGTGTAAACAGGGGGCTGTCGATGCAATACGCGATCCACAGTAAATATTTCTTTGGTCTACAAATGCCTACCTACTTTCTTGAAGGATATTTTAAGACTGGCTAGTCAAACTTTGTCCCCTACTGTAAATGTTGGTTTTTCTTTTTCTTTGGGTTGATTACGTACAGACACAGCCACAGACATCTTCATTGTGCAAAGTCACATCCTTGGGTGACTTACTGTGTGCACTATGAACCTTTGCACTGTAACCTCGCATGACACGTTGCAACATGTCCAAGTATTGGTAGGTGTTATTGCACATGTAATATCTTCCCAGTCTCTTGCGCAATGTACGATTCCATCTTTCCACCAAAGCTGCTTTTTTGTCCGAGTACGTGACAAAGAATCGAATACCTTTCTTTTTCAAGAATTTCTGAAATACTCTGTTAGTAAATTCGGTACCTCGATCGGTGCTTAAATTCAGGGGGTATCGCACCTTGGAAAAGATTTTTTTGATTGCCGACAGCATTTCTTTCCCTGTGTTCGTCTTCATGAGCACTGCCTACCCATATCTTGAGAACACATCGATGATAGTTAATATATAACGGTAACCATCGTTGAAACGCGTTAGGTTTTTCACAAATATGAAATCTGCTTGCCACTGTTCATCTAAACCTGTGACATAGATTTGCTTTCTGGGAAACCTTCGACGCCCTGGTTTGTGTAACGTGTAGGCAGGTTGTTTCTCTAACCATGTCCAAACACGTTTGAGGGAGAGCTCCGTACTCTATGCTAAATTTCTGGCACTTGTATATCCCCTTTCAGGATCATAGTTATGGGCTTCCAATGTTTTGTCTTCTCGTGTACCCACCCCTCGTTAACTGACGAGATTTTGCCATTCCTAACATCCAACTAACATCGAGTGTTAAATTGCACACTCGTAATTTGTAGCGTTACGGTTATAATCAGACTTGCTATTCTAGCTACCACCTTCTTTCTCCTATCCATACTAAGAATAAAATGAATTGTAAGGAACACATCGATACATTATATAGGTTTAAATATTTTTATTAAATTAATTTATACATTTGATTTTTTGGTCATCAACAGTGACATTATATTTCAGGATGTATAAAAATTCAGCATCTGCAAAGTACAGCAGCCCACGTTTCCATGTAGTATCGACAAACACTTGTGCTAACGCATCGATGTCCAGGTTGCCCATCCATCTGATGATGGTCGGGAGATTTTCTTCGCGGTGCACTTCATCCAAGGGTCCATGTGCTAATTCTTAGTCGAAAATGTCCACTAATAGCTGGTAGACACGATTGGGTCCTTCAAACACAGGACCCAGCAGGAAAGGCAGAACTGATTCGGAATGTTCCATAATGGCAGTGCGGAGTTGGTGGTCTTTGAGGGTGCCACACACGTTATGTACCACTGCCATCACTTCATTAAAATGATAGCCAAGGCAAATCATTGCGACGCATTCAGAGTTATACTCCAGCTCAGCACCCGAAACTGTAGAGTTCTTGTGAAAGCTGCCTCTTTGATGAAGTCAATACAACGCTCACCTGCTTCATTGCGATACATGTACATGCGTAAACTCTGCATCACGTGCCACGTCTGTTGACCATGGACCAATTTTAACTTGATCCTCGATGTGGGGCACATTTTTACACAAGTCATTCAGGTAACGAGAGGGTAACCCCCGTAGGTGTAGGGTAGATGAGTTCAGCATTTTCAAACTTCTTGTAATGACAACTTAATTTTTGAACAGAGAAAACGCACGATGTAAACATCTTCACAAAGACACCACACATTTGGATAGTAGCCTGCATTGCGGACAATGACGTATTCCCCGGGTGCACGCTATTTAACGTTAATGGACATGCATGAGCATAAACTTTGAGATGAGTGATCTTGATAAGTCGACAGTTGATGACTCAGTTCTTCGACACTCTGGACGTTAGCAAGAACGATATGTCGGTTTAATGTGACATGTCTGGACTCGACTATCGGACAGCGCCAGGGTTGTTTACTGTTGACGTCGTTCGAGAGCAGCTGTTTACTGCAGAGTCTGATGTTGTAACACATCCTACCGAAGGGGCAGAGGTGGCTCAGTCGGTAGCGCGCCAATCTCGTAATCTGTATTTCCCAGGTACGAGTCCCAGCTGGGTCAGCGTTGAGATTTATCTCCGCAAAAACTTCCCGCCCTGCCCACGATCAGTAGGGGACACCGATGGGCTTGGAAAGGCCGCCGTCCGTCGGATGGGACGTTAAGCCGTGGCTCCGTGTGCGGGAGAGCCATACCCTGTGCACGTTAAAGAACACGCTGGATGGCCTTGACGGGAAGTTACCCTCTGTCTCCCAACAGCTGTTCCAATGGGTCCCCTCCCCCAACCTTCTCTGAGCCTTCAGGGTCCATGTGACCTGGCCATTTAGCCCATGGTGTGCAAAAAAGTGCCGCTCAGAAGTAAAACAACCCAACCATCCTACCGAAGGTTGGTGACGTCAGACACCAAGATGGCGGGCTAGGGACTTAGAATTATTTCGAGGTTTTATTTCGGATGGATGATGACGTCAGAAACTAAGATGGCGGACTTGGTTTCAAGTCCTCCAAGCAAAAGTTGTTGCAAGTTGGTGGCAAAGTTTGTGGCACGAAGGTCATGGCAGATGTAGGGTTTTTTTAATAGGGGGTGACACTTTTGATAAGTGTTTAATTAATTAGTGAGTTATGAATATTAATTAGCGAGTTATATATATTAATTAGTGGGTTATGAATATATTAATTAGTGAGTTATGAATATTAATAATAGGACGTAGTGGGGAGCACATAAGGGGGCGTGGCTAGTGACGTCATAGGGTAGCACTGCGTGGGGGATCGCTATAGTGGGACTATACTATTAAGATTACATTTATTTCAGTAAATGTTTTGCTATAATTTTTAAGGTAAATTCTTACGAGTAGATTTTCTTTTAGATATACTTTTAGATTTTCCATTTCTTGTAACATATTGCTAAAAAAACTTAATTCAAAGTTACGGAGATTCGAATACAGTTTTCGCACTATGTGAAAGTGTCTTAATATTTTTGATAATTAAGAGTAATCATTCTGAGTGTTAAAGCGAGAAAATATTTTTTGAAATTTAAACTGATAATTTGATTGTGTAATATTACTCCGTATTAAATACAACAAGTTGTATGTTATCCATAATATTAATTTATTATATTAATTTCACTATTTATTAAGAAAACTCTATTATTATTGCAATTTTTACATTCATTTATCTCTATACATTATTTCCATCCTATGTGGTTGTAAAAGAAAGAAAATATTTTTTATACAAAACTTAAAGAAGCATTGTTGATAACGGCGGACTACCACTTCGTGTGCCTAGAGAAGCATGAGGTGTAAATTCGGCCCTGTCTAAAAAGATAAAAGTAAATACCCCCCCCCCCCACTTCAGGCAGTTGCTTGCCACAGAAGACAGATAGGAGGATGGCGGGACCTCAGCAGAAATTCCATATGGAACACCAGCACAAATTTCATACCATTCGGCTACGGGGTAAAAAAGCAAGTGGGTGAAACTTGTAAAACATTAAATACATATATTTCTATGAATAACGCTGGTTTTTAAATCACACAAAAGTTGCTTTGGCTTCTTTACTATTTACATAATACAAGTTTATTCAACATTATCGGGGGGCGGGGGTGGCTCAGTCGGTAGCGCGCCAGGCTCGTAATCTGTAGTTCCAAGGTTCGAGTGCCAGCTGGGTCAGCGTTGAGATTTATCTCCGCAAAATTCCCCGCCCCACCCACGGTCAGTAGGGGACACCGATGGGCTTGGAAAGGCCGCCGTCTGTCGGATGCGACGTTAAGCCGTGGCCCCGTGTGCAGGAGAGCCATACCCTGTGCACGTTAAAGAACACGCTGCATGGCCTTAACGGGAGGCTACCATCTGTCTCCCAACAGCTGTTCCAGTGGGTCCCCTCCCCCAACCTTCTCTGAGCCTTTGGGGTCCATGTGACCTGGTCATTTAGCCCATGGTGTGCAAAAAAGTGCCGCTCAGAGGTAAAACAACCCAACCCAACTCAACATTATCGACATAATGGTGCTCTTTCACAGTAGTTCAATATATTAAATGAGTAGTATTTAATGAGTTCGGTATTTAAATAAGAATCATATTAATACTTTGTCAGTTCTACTTTTGGAGGTGTGGGTTCATCAAAACTTTTGTTGACATTTTTATTAATACCAGTTAATGAGCATATTAAATTTCCTCTCAAACAGTTTCTTGCCCCCAGAAATCTGACAGGAGAGTGTTAGTGCAACACGCCATAGAGAAAGATTGTGAGAAAGGCAAGACCTCGGCAGAAAGAGAACATTCATGCATTATTGCCGGGACTGGAACTCGGGTTCCTAAGGTTAGTAGCCAAGCACGCTAACCACCTGGTCATTGAAACGCTGATGAACACCTTGTTAAAAATAACTTTCGTTAATGACGGAGAGATTGCACTCTGAACCCCGTCCCCTACTTCGCTACTAGACTGTATACAGGGTGAATCTGAAAAAGTGAGCAAAACTTTATGGGGTGGTAGAATGCAGCTATACGAGCAATATTCGTCATAGAATGTATGGTCGGAACGCAAACGGCGAGCCGCTAGGTGGCGTTGGAAATGGTATAAAAGGGTCGGTCCTCGCACCCAACGGCATTTCTACCGTGAATTGCCGAGAGGATGGCTGGTTATACTAACCACGAAATGGCGGATATGCACTTTGTGTACGTTATTTTTATGCCGTTGGGTGCGAGGACCGACCCTTTTATACCATTTCCAACGCCACCTAGCGGCTCGCCGTTTGCGTTCCGACCATACATTCTATGACGAATATTGCTCGTATAGCTGCGTTCTACCACCCCGTAAAGTTTTGCCCACTTTTTCAGATTCACCCTGTATATACGTAGAGTACTAACAGTAGTAGCCTATGATCTTTAGGACAAATTTATGCATAACCCTTTCCTCCCACTCGCAGGTGCTATAACCTTTTCCCTCAGGCAGGTAAAATATTTTAATGAGCGGAACCGTTGTATGCGCAGGTGGAATATTTAATGAGGGGAACTATTGTATGTGTAGACGGAATGAGCAGAACAGTTGTATACGTAGGTGAAATATTTAATGAGGGGAACTATTGTATGTGTAGACGGAATGAGCAGAACAGTTGTATACGTAGGTGAAATATTTAATGAGGCGAGCAGATGAAATATTTTAATGAGCAGAACCGTTGTATGTGTAGATGGAATGAGCAGAACCGTTGTATGTGTAGATGGAATATTTTAATGATTGGATTACAGAGAGGATGTTTTCACATCCAAATATCAGATGGTTGAGGAATTCATTCTCGCTAATTAATGAGAGAATATCGAGTAGAGGGCAATGTTTCTGATTCTAACAAATCCGAGTTAGAAGGGTAAAAATTCTACATTGATGGGACTATTTGTTCTCAGTTGAACACCTTTTGTTTGACGGAAAAACCTTTGCAAAATACAAATTAATTTATAGGAAATTCCTTTCACAGGTGAAAAAAACTCTCTTTAATCCTCTAGCTAAAGAGTAGTCTTTTAACCTTTCACAGATGAAAAATCCTTTTTACCCTCCCGCTAAAGACTAGATATTCCTCTCTCTATCTTTTTCCGCTACTTAGTGAAAGATTGACGCATTAGCAAAAAACATTCTGTTAGGTAGTCTTGTGAAAGATATACACAATTTAAAGCTTGTTTTCATTATTTGGAGGGTAGAATGACAAATAAAATTTTCTCTCTCCTAAAGAGCAGATGGTACAACACTGTCTGAACTCTCCCTACACAAGGAAAGACACGAATCAACTAGAGGTTTAGAGGTTTACAACCGGTAGATGTTCTTAAAAAATCACCTGTTGCTAGTGCACACTGTCAAGATTCACCTGTGATCTTCGAGGCAATGACGCCTTCATAGACGAACCGGTTCCATTCATCTCACGCCAACCCATATAAAAATTAGAATGCATGACACGTAATATCTGCCTAGAAACAGAGGCAGTATAAGGGAGTGGGTTAAGACCTACACCATCTCTGCTTTCTCTAATGATTACCAGATGTTTGTAGCAGATGATTCTAGTATCTGTATCCGTAACACAAAGGATATAGACGAGTTCCTGTTAACTCGTTACATAAGATGTTCACTTTATATCTAAAACCAAATGTTTCATTATCAATCTAGATATTACATAAAGCCTTCGCCTTATATCAAAAGGCGAATGTTTATAATATAACAACAGACTCTTGTTATCTCATTAGGTTACTTCCTAAGAAAGAAGAAGGAACGGTTTTCTAGCATTTTATAATGAGAGGAAGTTTATTGTTATAAGACACACAAAGAACCAATTTCATTGATACATATCTCAGTGACTAATTTTCTCTTTGATAGGCTAGCTTAACCAGAATATCATTAAAGGATTTTCGTATATAAAGCACAATTTTTGTATTGGTAGACAGTGAAAACGGACGAGCAATTGTCAATCAGTGACCGTCTAGCATTACTTGATCGTGTTCAGCAAGAATTAGATACTATTCTCGAACCCCAACCTCCAAGAAAGAGACCATTTCCTAGCAGTAGTGTCATTCGTTGGAAGCGACACAAGGTTCTAGCAAATGAAATACTCAGACAATACAACACCTATATCACAGGAGGTGCTTCTGATCATACATCGACCAGCACTTCAACGGTTTCTGCACTCACATCATCAAGGAGGCCAGCAACGGTTGCTTCAACCAACACATCAAGAATACCAGAAAACCATATGCCGATTGCTTCGACAAGATCATCATCATCCCATGAAATTTTTCCTGCTACAATGAAGAATACTAAAATCATCATATCATCTGATAACCTGTCAACACAGACGAGAATACCAGAAGACAGTCATTTCCTTCAACCAGTTCATCCTCGGCGTTCACTTCTCTAATAATGAAGAATCCTGATCCACAACCCAGAAAGAGGACTGATATTCCTTCATATGTACTTCTGTCTTCATCGAAATTTCATTCAAAAAAATATAATGCTGAATTTACTTCACATACTATCCGTTTAAAAAATTTTGATAGTGTGAACCCCCTTGAGTGTGCATCATAATTAAGAGACACATAGCAGAACATACTTAACGAGTTAATACCTTCAACCGTTTTTCAAATGTTATACTCTGGGTGCATACAAAAACGATAAAAAATGCAATTAATCTCCCTCTTGTAGCGAGAGAAGATATCACAGTGGATAAGTTTATGGAAAGTATTGAAAAAGTGCTTCAATCCAATGAAGCAATAGGAACAGATGAAAATATCTTTATGGATTTCGCAGCTATCAATCTTAATCGATGTGGTGGAGAAAGAACTGCAGGTCCTCGGAGAAGACCCTTAGTTGATCTCAACGCATATAATAGATATAAAAAGTCTGTTGTTACTATTCGTAATGATGATCAACTATGTTTAGCAAGAAGTATCATTGTTCCACAAGGACCATGTGGTATACCAGAATTAAATGCTTTCCAAAGGTATCTGTATCCAGAGTATCGAATCATTGTGTTTTCAGCATTGGATGACTTTCAAATCATCTTTTGTGGAAAAGAGATGAGCAATGAGTACAGAATTGTTCACCTTGACTTTTCTAGCATAAAATGCTGCGTCTTCAATCTTCACCTTAAATTCGGTTCTGTCCACACTTGTCATGAGACAAAACTCAGGTTTTGCTCTTGTCATTCTGATTCTAAGGTCAGCATGAGTAGTATCATAAATGAGAGTTCTGGGCCAGTAAATGGATCCACAGAATTCTGTGAAAATCCATGGGAAAAGTTATGGGGGATGAGGCAAAAAGTATGTATCTTCTGGTTTTTTGTGAAAATATGTGTGAAAATGAGAAAAAACGAGGGTGTTTTTTAGCATGTGAAAAACTAATTTAAGTTTGTTTTTTAAAGATGAGGTTTAAACTAATTTGTGAATTATTTTAAATGGATTAGGTTGAAATGAAGGTTGTGTGTATGAGATAAAAAATGATGTGGTTTGTTGAGTTATCGTACACTTAATGGATTATTCGGTTCTAAAAGCCATGTAAATCGGTGTTTCTTGTGGTTTTTTTCTGAAAACATGTGTGAAAATCGGAAAAAAAGGGGTGTTTCATGTGAAAAAAGTAATTTAAGTTTTTTGGGCAGACGAGAACTAATTTGTTTAACTAATTTTCAGAAAAAATGAGGTGTGTGTGAAAGAGATAAAAAACGATGTGGTTTGTTGAGTTATCAAACACTTCACTGGATTATTCGGCTGTAAAAAACCAGGTAAATCGGAGAATTTGACAAAGTCAGACAGTTTTGAGAAATTTATTTGAAACATATGACAAAATCAACCGGGAAAATGACTTTTTCGGGGGGTCTGATGAAAAGATAGACTTTGAATATCTGTGAATTGTATAAAGAGAGGGTACTAGATGAAAAAAAAATTATTTTTGGAAGTGAAAAGTGATTTAGGTTAATTTTTTAAACAATTAGAAAATTTTTGAAGTGAAAAGTGATGTAAGTTAAAAAAATTTTGAGAATGTGTGAAGTTTGTAAAGAGAGAAGAGTTTTATCGTGCTAAACGGAAATCAGTCTCCTCAAAAGAACAACGGGCTCGAGATTTAATTTCATTGAACTAAATCTCTTATTCACTGAACCACAGAATTAAAGCTAAAAAAATTCTGGTACGGGAAGTTGTTCGGTTCGATGGACGGCCCTCCTCTCTGTCCCCTCCCCTCTCTTCCTCTCTCTCTGTCCCCTCCTCCCCTCTGCTCTCTTCCTCTCTCTGTCCCTCCTCCCCTCTGCCCTCTCTTCCTCTCTCTCTGTCCCCTCCTCCCCTCTGCCCTCTCTTCCTCTCTCTCTGTCCCCTCCTCCCCTCTGCTCTCTTCCTCTCTCTGTCCCTCCTCCCCTCTGCCCTCTCTTCCTCTCTCTCTGTCCCCTCCTCCCCTCTCTTCCTCTCTCTCTGTCCCCTCCTCCCCTCTCTTCCTCTCTCTCTGTCCCCTCCTCCCCTCTCTTCCTCTCTCTCTGTCCCCTCCTTCCCTCTCTTCCTCTCTCTCTGTCCCCTCCTCCCCTCTCTTCCTCTCTCTCTGTCCCCTCCTCCCCTCTCTTCCTCTCTCTCTGTCCCCTCCTCCCCTCTCTTCCTCTCTCTCTGTCCCCTCCTTCCCTCTCTTCCTCTCTCTTTGTCCCCTCCTTCCCTCTCTTCCTCTCTCTCTGTCCCCTCCTCCCCTCTCTTCCTCTCTCTCTGTCCCCTCCTCCCCTCTCTTCCTCTCTCTCTGTCCCCTACTCCCCTCTCTTCCTCTCTCTCTGTCCGAGGAGACTCTGTCCCTCCCTCTGAGTCGACCCCGTTAAGTCTAAAAGTATCAAATCAGGGACTCCGGTTCCAGTTGTGTCTTGTATACCTGAGAGACTGAGTCGACCCCGTTAATTAAGGTCTTCTGGGTTCAAAACATTTTGCATACCACACATTGCTGATTCTCATCTAAGATTTCGAAACATTTTCGGTTTTTTCATCAACATCACTTTCTAGTACTGGAACTCATTTCGTTAATTCAACTGGAAACGGTGTCGGACTCGTTTCCCAGCCTAGAAACTGGGTCGAACCCTTTGAAATTTGCATCCTTATAACTGTGCTTCTAAAATAGTGTTTGCTTAGTATTATTGAACAACGCCAGAATGAGCTCTGTAGCATAATTAGATCAAAAGTTATTTCAACTTTTGTAAATTGCAAAGAATTAACACTCACTCCTCCTCGCCTCTCCAGCGCCTTTTAGGCTCAGTACATGTAAACCTCTGTTGGTTCTATGACCAGCTAGCAACATGGTCTTCTGACAGTTGATTGCAGTAACTATGGGATCACTCGTCCCGTGGTGGTGGTGGGGGGGGGGGTCTGGCAGCGGTCACAAATCAGGGACTCCGGTTCCAGTTGTGTCTTGTATACAGCTGGAACTGGAGGATTTTTTTTTGCGCTCGATCGAGGCACAGAGAGAGAGGAAGAGAGAAGGGACAAAGAGAGAGGAAGAGAGAGGAAGAGAGAAGGGACAAAGAGAGAGGAAGAGAGAGGAAGAGAGAAGGGACAAAGAGAGAGGAAGAGAGGGGAGGAGGGGACAAAGAGAGAGGAAGAGAGGGGAGGAGGGGACAGAGAGAGAGATAGAGAGAAAGAGAGGGGAGGAGGGGACAGAGAGAAGTCCCCTCCTCCCCTCTCTTCCTCTCTCTTTGTCCCCTCCTCCCCTCTGTTCTCTCTTCCTCTCTCTCTGTGCCTCGATCGAGCGCAAAAAAAAAATCCTCCAGTTCCAGCTGTATACAAAACACAACTGGAACCGGAGTCCCTGATTTGTGACCGCTGCCAGACCCCCCCCCCCCACGGGCCGAGTGATCCCATAGTTACTGCAATCAACTGTCAGAAGACCATGTTGCTAGCTGGTCATAGAATCAACAGAGGTTTACATGTACTGAGCCTAAAAGGCGCTGGAGAGGCGAGGAGGAGTGAGTGTTAATTCTTTGCAATTTACAAAAGTTGAAATAACTTTTGATCTAATTATGCTACAGAGCTCATTCTGGCGTTGTTCAATAATACTAAGCAGACACTATTTTCTGAACTGACCAGAATCGGGTTCGGACCCCTTACCTAGCCGAGAAAGTGGCTCGAATCCTCTTAAATTTATGATCTCATAACTTGTCTTGTAATCAAGTTACAGATTTTAAACTAATATTATTGGATTTCATTCGGGGTGTACTACACTTTGAACATGTGGGTATTGGTCTCGACCCCTTTATTTAAGGTCTTCTGGGTTCAAAACCTTTTGCATACTACACATTGCTCGTTCTCATTTAAGATTTCGAAATGTTTTCGGTTTTTTCATCAACATCACGTTCTAGTTACTGGAACACATTTCATTAATTCAACTGGAAACGATGTCGGACCCTTTACTAGCCTAGAAACTGGGCTGAACCCTCTTAATTTTGCATCCTTATAACTCTGCTTCTAATTAAGCCACACATCTCAAACTAAAGTCTTCAGATTACATTCAGGAAACACTATACGTTTAACGTGTTTGAAGCAGTCTCGACCTCTTAATTTTTGTTTTCTGGGTTCGACACTAAGATTTTGTCGAATTATAACGTCCATTCTAATTGTGCTAGGATCTTGGTGTCAATTTTAATAGATGGGGTTTACCAAGTTCTATAATCTGACAAAAGAATAATCAGCCTGAAACCGTTTTCTAGCCGACAAAGTGGGTCCAACCCCTCTTAACTTTGCGGCTTCATAACTCTGCTTCTAATAGAGTTACAGAACTCAAACTAATATCATTATGTTCCATTCGGCAAATACTATACGTTAAATGTATTGGAAGCGGTCTCGAACCTCTATTTTAAGTTTTGCAGGTTCGGTACTTTTAGAATTTGTGTTACAATAACTTTTCTTCTAATCGAGCTACACAGCTAATTCTGGTTTTCTTCAGTTATAGCGTTCAGACACTATTCTCCAAACTGACCAGAATCGGGTTCGGATCCCTTACCTAGCCAAGAAAGTGGGTCGAACTCTTTTAAATTTATGATTTCATATCTTGTCTTGTAATCAAGCTACAGATTTGAAACTATTATTATCGGATTTTATTTGGGGTGTACTACACTTTGAACATGTGGGTATTGGTCTCGACCCCGTTAATTAAGGTCTTCTGGGTTCAAAACCTTTTGCATACCACACATTGCTGATTCTCATCTAAGATTTCGAAACATTTTCGGTTTTTTCATCAACATCACTTTCTAGTACTGGAACTCATTTCGTTAATTCAACTGGAAACGGTGTCGGAATCGTTTCCCAGCCTAGAAACTGGGTCGAACCCTTTGATATTTGCATCCTTATAACTGTGCTTCTAATTGAGCCACACATCTCAAACTAATGTCTTTAGATTACATTCGGGAAGCACTATACGTTTAACGTATATGAAGCAGTCTCGACCTCTTAGTTTTTGTTTTCTAGGTTCGACACTTTAAGATTTTGTCGAATATTAACATCCATTCTAATTGTGCTAGGATCTTGGTTTAAATTTTAACAGTTGGGATTTTTTTAGTTCTATAATCTGACGAAAGAATAATCGGTCTGAAACCGTTTTCTAGCCGACAAAGTGGGTCGAGCCCCTCTAAATTTTGCGGCTTCATAGCTCAGCTTCTAATAGAGCTACAGAACTCAAACTAATATCATTGTGTTTAGAGTTCATACGTTAAAAGTATTGGAAGCGGTCTCGACCCATTATTTTAAGTTTTGCAGGTTCGATATTTTTAGATTTTGTGTTACAATAACTTTTGTTGTAATCGAGCTAGAAGCGGGGCGGGGGTGGCTCAGTCGGTAGCGCGCCAGGCTCGTAATCTGTAGTTCCCAGGTTCGAGTCCCAGCTGGGTCAGCGTTGAGATTTATCTCCGCAAAATTCCCCGCCCTGCCCACAGTCAGTAGGGGACACCGATGGGCTTGGAAAGGCCGCCGTCCGTCGGATGGGACGTTAAGCCGTGGCCCCGTATGCGGGAGAGCCATACCCTGTGCACGTTAAAGAACACGCTGGATGGCCTTGACGGGAGACTACCATCTGTCTCCCAACAGCTGTTCCAGTGGGTCCCCTCCCACAACCTTCTCTGAGCCTTCGGGGTCCATGTGACCTGGCCATTTAGCCCATTGTGTGCAAAAAAGTGCCGCTCAGAGGTAAAACAACCCAACCCGAGCTAGAAGCTTGGTTTTAACATTGATAGTTATGATTTATCAAGTTCTTTAATCTGACAAAAAGATAATTAGTGTTGGCCGAATAAAAAAAAATAAATATATATTTTACTTTAGCTAGATAAACTGCTGGGATATTTAATCCTTTGTCGCTTGTACAAAGTTGTTCTAAATAGTTTATTATTCTTAATTTTATTACAAAGGGTTTGAGACCATACGATTTCACAGAAATTGAGTCGAGACCACTTAAATTTAAATCCCTATGTCTCCTCTTCTAATTGAGAGAGATAATAAACACTGATTATTAGCATTTCTAATGAATTACAAATTGATACAGTTTTCAAAATGTTTTATTAGTACTTAATTTTTTTGCATTTGTTTTCAGTTCAAAGTTTTGTAAATGGTATTGCCCGCTTTACCATACACATCTGAGATTCTATAATTTCCAAAAGCGTAAGTTTGAATTCCATTGATATGTCGTTTTGTGTATTCTTAAAAAGCAATTTTTTTAATTTGGTATACATGCATATCATGTTGTTCCGATCGAAATTCCGTTTGTTGCGTATATACGATTATTTCCATCAAATAGACATTCCCGATAATCTTCGTGACTAAGTTCATTTGTAACTCCATTAGCTGCTTTTTTTAGAATTGGAGCATCAATAGAATGCAATTTTGGACGCAACGCAACAACCTCTTTGAATGGAAGACCTTTTAATTCGTCTTTAAATTTTCCTGGAACCATTTTATTTGATTCACTGTATAATGCATGGTTTGTAGGGTAATTTGAGAAATCAAAGTAGTCTGAGTTAAATTTCTCATATATGTCATCTGTCTTGATATCGACACAGAAGGAATCAGTATCGGTAAATAACAATTCAGCATTAAATTTTGGTTTCAGAATATTGTAGAAGAAATTATACATGTGTAATTTACTCAACTCCAAAATCGTTACACCAATGTAATATGGTTTATCTAATATAATGTTTTTCTTTTTCATATGGAGAATTACGAAATTTTCTGCAAGTTTAACACAAGAAACATACCTAAGATTTGCAATTAACTTTTTAAGCTTTTCTTCAGTATTCACAATGTGGCATTTTATTCTCTTTCTCTTAATTTCTAAACATTTGCCATATATAGCATTGTTCACCAGTTTGAAAAAGTCTTTTTCAAGATTATTTATGGCATTAATTCATTTTATTGTATTAAAAGGTGGTTTTTGATCAAATTCCAAGATTCTATGCACCTGTTTCACCCTCAATACCAGTTCCACATAAAGTTTAAGTAACCTATAGTGAACGACATAATTTTGTTTGTCGAACAGATTTGGAATCAAGAATGACACATTATTATCAGAGAGTTTCAATTTTTCAGGAGCCAAGGGAAAATCATTGTGTAAATCGTGTAGATGTGCCGGATATTCTAGATCAACTTCGAAGAAATAACTCTTTTTGCAGTCGTCTGGAATATTAAACAAGTCAATATCATTTACCCATTTGAAATTACCAGTTGGAAGAGGTTGAGACATTGGCCCAGCCATATAAATTGTTTGCATCAAAGTACATGATATAGTTTTGTGGTTTTCCTCTCTCATATGGATCTACTAAAGGATTGTTGGCCTGTGCAAACCTCTTAGACACTAAAGATATTCCTCCTCGCAGAACTCTTTCTATGAAAAAATACATATCACCTTTTATAAGTTCCAGCTCAATTTTTGTCATTTTTAAACAGGCAGCATAGTATTTAGCCAGGATAGCTAAAATAATGGCAAGGATCGAGTTGATAGTTATTCATACACGAATTTCTGTAGTTTTCAAATATATCTCCTAGCAGCAATACATCAGTGATCATATACAGATCGTGATATTCCCCGAATGTAGCAATAGAAAAGGCTTTCCACAAAATTTGAGCTCTTTCGTATTGTTCATTGTTTTGGAAATTCTCTTTGGATGGAAGTGACGTTTCCAAAAACTCAGCACTCTGTTGCAAGTACTCAAATGGAAAACTTCCTTTGCTTTTCAAAAGTTCTTTCTGTGACTCATTCAGATTATGTTGTCTACAGTATTGACTTAAGATGTAGAAATTTTCCACATTTTTCGACAGTGAATCCAGTGAAGAGCTGAGGAACGTGAATGAATCAATAAATTTAATTTGACCGAATTTAATGCATATATATTTTTCTGTAGTTTGTGGAATACAAGAAATTTTCTTCTTATTTTTAAATTTCCACAAGTCGTTTACTACAAAGTGGCCATCAAATCCTGTGAGATTATGAAACAACACGCATTTCAAGTGAGAATTTGTATTGAAGATTACATTTGTTGTGAACAGCACCTCTGCATTTTCCAGTTAAGTGATCGTGGACTGATACTTAATAAGTATTTACAACCCTGACGGTACTAAATACTTAGTTCGCACCCTACATGGATTACTCTCAAATCTTCTACATTTCGAAAAGCATTCGAAGTCTGCATAAATCACATATGGGTTGTTCAAACCGTTTTTAATTGTATTGAATTTCGTACTATTCGCTTCGGGAAACTTCATAGTTTGTAAAGTGTTTAATTTGCAAATATCTACGTGATTCTTTAATAAATCGTCGCGAGTGAAATTATGAAGACAATATGGACAGGGATAAGATTTACCATTATGTCTTGAAATGTATGCTGTAACCCTACTAATATTTTTAATCCAACAATAGTGAGAATTATTGCCGTCTTTTAAAAGGAAGTTGTATGGGCTCTTTAACAGGATTCTGTGAAATATATAACGTATGCAAACCATCTTTCTTAGAATTGAAAACATTTATAGACATATTATTTAAAACCTCGAAATTCGGGATTTGATCGAGGGTTACTGGATAAGTCAATGAAGATGTGTCTAAGGCGTTTTCAAATATTTTATATTTTTCCACACGTTGCGGATTGCCTTTAGCAGGATGTAGAGCTGATAATATTGACCACAAGAAACATTTATTGTCGTAGTTTTTAACATTCACTATTCCTTTTGTAGATTTCAAATGCTGCGGTAAATTTACGAAAGCAGATGCTCCAACTGCATTATACTGAGACATTTGAATTTCAATAGAAAGTATTTTGTCAAACACCCATCCACTTCCCTTTTGTATAAAATTTTCAAAGTCGTTATCAATTTTCTTATAAGCATTTTTTAGTAATTCATTGAGATAGGTAGGCAAACTGATTATTTCGTTACATGTCGAAAAATGTTCACGTATTTTATTCTGTCCTTCAGGATCCGTTTGCTTTTTAAATTTTATTGGTAATATGAATCTAACTTTTAGAGGCTGACTGAGTTTATTCTTAATTATATATTTCCATTTATTTTTATTTTTCTCCAGAAAACGTTTTATGTCTTTTCTGACATTTATGTTATCAATTTTATATGTGCGAAACGTTTTCCGAAAAGCACTGCTTTCATTTATATGATATTGATTCAGATGATGATTGTAATTGTCTTTTCTGTTAAAGCTGGAATTGCAAAAGTCGCATTTTTCAAATGTGCGAGATGTGCATGCAGCTTTCATTATGACGGTTCATATTGGATTTGCGAATAAATACCCCACATTTGGTACATTGAATAGTTGCGCTCATCTTTGAGTTAGCAGTTATACCTTCTTTATTATATACAGTAGCTAAAAATCATGGTCGAAAAATCATGGTCCGATAATGCAAAACATCGATTTTTTTTCCATAATCCGAAGTTGAAATAGACATGACTATAGTGTGTGTCCAAGAGTAAATTTCTAAACAATACCGATGTTATTGAACATAATCTTATGTTCTTTTTTGTCAATAATATCGTTTTTAGCAAAATATCCAAAATTTCGACAATTTCATTTACTACTTCTGTACTGGTGTTTCCATCTCGTTTATTGGCAACCAAATATGATAATTTTTCGCATATGTCGTCGAAACTCTTGTATAGTCCAGAACCAAACTGTTGACTTTCTATTACTGTGAGCATCATTTTAATCGACTTTAAATATTTTCTAAGTGCCACAATGTGATTATCGATGCGTTTGGTTTCTGTAGCCCCCCCAGTTTCTGAAGATACTCGATTGTTTGGTAAATCATTTCTTTCAGCTCAGGAATGGGGTTTCTCACCTGTAAGATATCACTCGGAAGTTTTAGTTTATATTGGTTTAATATTTCATCTTGCAAGTTGGAATCTGGATTATAAACGAACGTTTTTTCTGGCATCTCAGTGGGCTTTTTTGGCTCTAAAGTTTTCACTACATCCTGTATGTTTTTCATGGTTTCCAGATCTTTTAACCTCACAGTTTCCAGATCTTTTAACTGTTCGACCGATTGTGCAATTTAACCGATTGTGAAATTTTTCGAGTGTTTCCTTAACTCGTTCCTCTCCCAAAATAGTGTCTTCAATTTTCCATTTTGTAGTATCTCGCGATTTCAAGATTTCATCTATAATACTGTGTAATTGCTTAAGATCCTTCATCTTTATTCATATACAATAAAGACATATACCCAGTGGTAATATTACATAGGTAAGGTAAATTACAGTATTTTTAACAACGTATAGTTTTGTAGCAGCATCATTGTTTACAATTGGGGTGCCAACATTCGTAATTCGTTTTCCCTTTGCATCGCCATTAAAACTGCTCCCACTTGATGCAAAAATTCCATTTTCATTTCTCAACAGAGAATTGGATGGGTTAGGATCTAACTTTGTTAAGCCATCAACGTAACTTTTTGTTGTCGCATTTCTGTTGTGCCTCGGTTCCCCGAGATTTCTTATTCTCTTATTGTTCGCATTAAAGACATCCTCGCCTGTTAATGCGACTTTTTCCAAATATCCCTTAGTTACAGCAGCAGAATCAGACTCGGGATCGGCAATATCAAGAATTTGTTTTTTTTTCTGCATTGAGACTATGACCGTCGAATGCAATGCTTCGTGGAACGTAGAGCCCATTTTTATTTCTCACCAATGTATTCATTGGACTATTTTGAACAGTGGTCAAGTTGTCGACGTATTTTATTTCTCACCAATGTATTTATTGGACTCTTTTGAACAGTGGTCAAGTTGTCGACGTAGTGTTTCGTAGTGGCATTGGATGAATCGATCGGTTCTGCAATATTTTTAATGCGTTTATTGCTTGCATCGTAATTATCATCGTCATTGCAAAGTGCTCTTTTTTCCAAATATCGTTTTGTAACTACTCCAGAATCTGCATCCGGTTCAGTAACATTGATTATTTGTTTGTTTCGCGCATCGTAGCGATTGTTCCGAAAAATTAAAGAAGTATTATTAACGTATTGAATTGAATGGTAGCGGCATCTCCATTTTCTACAGGTCTGCCTAAGTTCGATATTCTTTTAGTATTTGCGTCGTAATTTCCCGTGTGATTCAGTGTTATAGACTCTTGTTGCAGATATTGTTTTGTCACAGAGTCCGAACCCTCTTCGGGATTGGCTACATTTCTCAATTTTTTATTACTCATGTCGTAGTCCCCATCGTGTGTCAATTTAAAACCGACACCTGGAATTCCCGTTGGTACTCTTTCGGAGCCGGTCTCAGAGCTGATGACGCCAAACTTTGTCAAGTAATTCATGTTTATTTACCAAAGTTTTTTCTGTACTTGAATGGCATGTGCTTGGTTTTTTTTATCGATTAATAAGAAATCGTGTGGTTTTGAAACTACATATGCATAAAACTGCATAAAAATATCTTTCCTGATTTCTGTTGCATGATCCATTTGTATCTGCAACATTTCTCTCTTGTTCTGCATATTAAAAAATGTAAAATAATTACACTGCAGTCGAATGTCTTTTGGAGTCCAAAAATAACTCTGTGTCAGGTAAATCAATGATATGTTCTTTTCCTTCCTCTGACGAATAATTCTTCGATGAGTTTTTGATCTGTTTCCGTTACGAAATCGTCGAAAACAATTAAATTTTGCATGTCGGGATCCAATTCGTTGACTTTGACGATATCTTCTTTACTGGCAGAAAAAGTTGCTACTGAGACTTTTTCGCCAAATATTTTCTCCAAACGTTCGTGCAAATAGTCAAATATTTCTTGCATAAACTGATATTTCGACTCGGTTAAATCTTTGGCGTATGAAAAGATTTTATTATAGTAGAGATGTTTAACTATTAAGTTCAACAAAAGGTTCGTCTTCCCTGAGCCCGATGGACCACACATTAAAAGTCTAAAAGTCCAGAGAGGTGCTAATACGTGTCTGTTCAAGAATTTCTCATCTTCTTCAAAGTCAAAATTTTGAATATCCATTTGATTTATTTAAAAAGATCATGTTCTTTGACCCAGGAATTAAATGTATTATCATAACCAAACCATTTAACATAATACTCTTTTTTATTATTCTTCACTCTAGTTTTCAGAATTGTTTCAACTTTATAAATGTCGTCTTGCTTTTCGTATTTCACCATTTCTTGGGTGTAAAAACTACCAATGATTGGTTCTCCTTTCAGATCCTTGATCTTATAGGTTATGGGATCTGTATTAAGAACTTGAGCAATTTCAAAAATCTCTTCTGTAAAATCGGGCAGATAACCTTTTCTAAACGGTGTCTTGTACTTGGCGATTCTCACTCTGTCGCCAATTTTAAATTTTGGTGCTGTAATAGATTTAATTCTTTTACCATACCGATTAAAATACACAATATATTTTGTTTTTCTTATTGATCTGTGATAAGAAGTACTGTAATTCTTAACGAGTTTTGGTAGAACATCGATCCATTTTCTAGTGTTATTAGCAGTGAAATATTTCCACATTTGTGTCTTTAGAGTCCTATTAAATCGTTCCACAATTTGAGCTTTAGTCTCATTTTCTGTGGCAAATCAATGGACACCTCGTTGATTAAACAATGCTTGAGTTTCTTTATTGATAAACTCAGTTCCCTTATCCGTTTGTAACTTGGATGGCTTACGTTGTTTAAAAATCTCTACAAATGCTTTGGTAATCTCGCTACCCGTTTTTCTTTTTAATAGGTATTGCCGAGGCGAATTTGCTGAAAATGTCAATCACGGTTAAAACGTAATTCGTGTGGTTATTTTGGAATTTAAATTTTTGCATGTCGATTAAATCACTCTGCCATGGTCGTCTACATTCGAGACGTAAACCCGTCTGGTTTGCAATTTTTTATAAATGGGTTTGTGTAACGTGTACACATCTTGTTGTTGGAGAAATCTTTTTGCTTCTTTTTCCGTCAATCTAGTTTTGCGCATTCGATCTTTTATACCGGAAAATCCCTTTAATGGATCATAGTAAACGGAAGAAAGCATCTTATTTCTTGTGTCCTAAACCGAACCGTTTCTTTGTTTCAATGATAGGTTTGATTATCGTTCTTGAAATTCTTTCTCCTAAAGTTGGATATTGAATTTCATCCAAATCATTTAATAATACTTGGTCGGCTTCGTGCCTCTTTTTTGTTTCTGTAGATTTGCTGTAAGAAATGTGCTTTTTGGAGGCTTTGTCCACACGGTTAATACCAGGATCTCCTCGCATTAACCTTTTCTCCAGTTTCGTAAACGGTCCACAATACTGGTAACCTGGAATGTGCATTTCGGGTGGATTAAACTTTTCTTGAATCCAGCTTACTATATCTACACCTTTTGCAAATTTTCCTTTCTGTTTCACAAATTTATACTTCATTTTTCCACACGTTCGACATCTACCTCTCATCATTACTCTTTTATTCTTTGATGTGACATATTCGACGTTATCTGTTAAAGTTTTCGTTTTACACTTTACACAATACATGCTTAATTTTTATATATAAAATATAAGTACGTGATACTTATAAAATAAAGTATAATGTATCACAGTTATCTGACTAGTTTAACGCCTGGACAAAAGCAAAAACTGAAGAGTGCATTTGTAAATAAGAATCCTATAACTTTAAGTATTGATCCACAGAAGAAAGGTAACGATACTTTGAAACTGACAAAGAGACGAATCATTAAACTGGAAAAATCTACAACGCCAGTTCGACTTCGTTTCAGTAAAACACAGCTAGGTGGATTTCTGCCGTTCTTAATACCTGCACTCGTAGCATTGGGAAAAGCAGCTGCAGTTGGAGCTGCGGGATATGCTGGTAGTAAGCTTGCACAAAAAGTTTTAGGAAAGGGGTTATACGTTCCTGGAAAGCAAAGCGCAGCTGGCTTATCTAAAGATAAAAGAGAGGGAAAAGGTTTGTACATTCGAGGAAAACAAATAGCTCAGGGATTTAAAAACAAAAGAGCCATTAAGTAACTTAGATATCGAAAATATAATGAAAAACCAAAAAGGATTCCGTGGTGTGCACTCTATCGATTCTTTGCCAACAAATATATTCAAGGACGAAAATGGTATAGTGAACTTTGATGTTTCCCGTGGTTCAGGAACTCATTGGGTAGCTTATTTCAATGATGCGAAGTTACCTTACGTCGAGTACTTTGATCCATTCGGTTTATCGCCACCAGAAGAAATCAAACACTATATCTTCAAAGCCGATCGTGTATTTCGTAAATTCAAGCAAATTACTCTGTAAAATGCGGTTACTATTGCATCTATTACATTAAACGAAGGAATAATAACATAAGCCCATATGGTGTATTGTATCAGTTTGAACAAACTCCTAACGATCGGAATGAATTGTTGGTAACAACTAAACATATAAGTACTACATAGTACTACACTATATTAATAAAGATGGTACTCATAACTATCAATTTCTCTACTATTACGGCAAAGAACCCCGAAGATTTGGAAATTAATTATGAAACGCCGATCACACTCAATGGTGAATACGAGTTAGCACTTATCGGTAGCAATATGTGGTTTTCCTGGTACAACATCAGTGATAAATATAACAATAACACTCTGAAATACTTCAATGGAAGACAATGGAATAAAATAATTTTCCCGAATGGAATGTACGATATAGACGGATTTAATGATGTTTTGAAAAATGTCTTTGGGGATTCTAGCCCTATAATATTAGAAAGCAACCTTCCCACATTAAGAATTGTTTTTCGTTTGGCAAGAGGATATAAAATAGATTTTTCTGAAGGAAAGTTACGAGAAAATCGAAAATTTGTTATTCGTTTGACAAGAGGATATAGAATAGATTTTTCTGAAGGAAAGCTGCGAGAAATACTAGGGTTTGAATCGAAAATTATCGATGCAGCAAAAAACGAAGGAAAGTTCCCACCCAACATAACGAGAGGGGTCGATCGCATTCTAATTCACTGTTCTAATCTCGAATCTTCCTATCTGAATAACCAGAAGAACGATGTGTTGTACATTTTCGTGCCTCAAACACTGCCTGACAGTTTAATCGACACACATCCTTTCTTCCCCATATGTTTACCGCTGAATAAAACTGATTACATTTACAACGTTAGAATGAAAGTAACCGATCAGAACAATAAAATAATTGACTTGAACAAGGAAAACGTGACTTATATGTTACACATCAGACACAAATAAAGATGAAGATACTGAGAAAGCGAATTAAAATATTTTATACAAATCCGTCGCCTATCATTCGAAGAAACGAGAAAATATCCCCTAAAAGCATAAATATTCTTAATCGGTTAATTTACGGAAATGGCCTAAAAATCATAAAGTAAGTATAGGATGCACGTTGAAGCTACTTACTGGAATTTGTTCGAAGACTCAATAGACGATAATTCAACGACAAAATATGAGTACTTAGAATATCGGGGAAACCAATGTTAATGTTAAAAATTTCGAAAAAAACGAAATATTTACCAAAGATATGGACGTTTTTCTACATCCGCACAATAGTTATATACACGTCAGAGGCAAAATACTGAAATTAGATGGGTCTGATATCGGCGGCAATGATGTAGTTACGATGGTCAATAACAGGTACAACATTTTTAAGAGAGCTCAATATTATATAGAAAACAGAGAATTGGAAGATATTGAATTGCCAGGAGTCACAACCACGATTCCCAATTTAACTGATTTTACCGAAGACTTTTCACACAGTACTGCCACAAGTATGATGTAGTTCAAAGATACGGCAGACAGTTCGAAAATGAATTAGTATTTGTACGACGGAGGCGAAGATAAACTGGACACGAATAATAAGATAAAGGATTTTGCACAAGCGTTGAAGAAAAATCCTGAATTCAATCAAGGATTCTTGGACAGATATGAAATTACAAAAAAAAAAGTCAAAATGTAAGTTTATTGTTACCACTGAATCGGCAGTTTGCATTCTGCCGAGACGTGGATAAAGTGTTTCGCGGTGTATAACATACCATAAAACTAGAAAAAGTGACGACAAAGACATTATTCAGAGAGTTGGGGCTACGTTGTATAAATTTGAAATATCTCACGTATCTTGGTTTATTCCAAAAGTGGAACCATCACTAAAAGTAATTGCAAAACTAGAATCTTAGTTAGCAAGTGGCAATTCACATGGAATCTTTTAGGAATTGTGCAAACTGTGCAAATCTGATACTCGAATTGACTCTCATATCAGTTGGCGGGTTACTACAACTCAAAACAAACCTGTCCATCTGTATGTCGTCTTACAAAAGTCTAACCGATTAAATAATCAAACCAGAAACATTATGGTGTTTGATCACATATTACTAGAACGGATTCAGATCAGAGTGAATAGCAAACAGTTTCCCGAACAAGAAATCGAGTGCAACTTTGAACCCAACAGTTTAGACTATGCGCGAGTTTACAACAGACTTTTAGCTGCAAAAAATACGGATATCGACTCGGGTACACAAGTCAGTTATCAAGATTTTATGAAACTGTATCCGATATTCCACTTCGATGTCAGAAAATACGAATCACGTCTATATGAATTATCAGCAACTGCTGACATCGAAATACGATTTAAATTAAATAGACCGCCAAATGAATTTTACCACGTATATTGCGTAATTGTCTCCGAACGAAAAGCAACTTTGCAACCACTAGAGGGAAAACTCTTAGTTGTTGGATAAAAAGACTATTTTAAATACCATCATTACGAAATCTACATCTATTTGCACGTTTAAAAAAATATGTATGTTCCCGAACCAGTATTTTTTCAGCTTTAATTCTGAGGTTCAGTGAACAAGAGATTTAGTTCAATGAAATTAAATCTCCAGCCCGTTGTTCTTTTGAGAAGACTGATTTCCGTTTAGCACGATAAAACTCTTCTCTCTTTACAAACTTCACACATTCTCAAAATTATTTTAACTTACATCACTTTTCACTTCAGAAATTTTCTAATTGTTTAAAAAATTAACCTAAATCACTTTTCACTTCCAAAAATAATTTTTTTTTCATCTAGTACCCTCTCTTTATACAATTCACAGATATTCAAAGTCTATCTTTTCATCAGACCCCCCGAAAAAGTCATTTTCCCGGTTGATTTTGTCATATGTTTCAAATAAATTTCTCAAAACTGTCTGACTTTGTGAAATTCTATGATTTACCTGGCTCTTTAAAACCGAATAATCCAGTGAAGTGTTTGACAACTCAACAAACCACATCGTTTTTTATCTCTTTCACAGACAACTCATTTTTTCTGAAAATTAGTTAAACAAATTAGTTCTCGTCTGCCCAAAAAACTTAAATTACTTTTTTCACATGAAACACCCGGATTTTTTTCCGATTTTCACACATGTTTTCAGAAAAAAACCACAAGAAACACCGATTTACATGGCTTTTAGAACCGAATAATCCAGTAAGTGTATGATAACTCAACAAACCACATCATTTTTTATCTCATACACACAACCTTCATTTCAACCTAATCCATTTAAACTAATTCACGAATTAGTTTAAACCTCATCTTTAAGAAAAACTTAAATTAGTTTTTCACATGTTAAAAACACCTCTTTTTTTCTAATTGTCACACATATTTTCACAAAAAACCACAACAAACATACTTTTTACCTCATCCCCCATAACTTTTCCCACGGATTTTCACAGAATTCTGTGGACCATTTACTGGCCCAGAACTCTCATTTATGCTATTACTAACATGATTCAACAAATACTTGTCTTGAGTGAAGATATCTCCATGTATCCACGATATTAATTCGATAGCGTTGGATCCTGCCAATGACTTTCGCGCTTGCCATCCTGAGTTGGCATTAGAATTGGTCTCAAAATGTCCTGCTGTGTCCGGAAACCATAGTGCAACAAGATAATTGATTCTTCGAGGCTTCTGTTCCATAATTCAAAAGAGTCTCAAAATCACTTCTGTAGGGATACAAGGTATGACTCCCAGAAACCAATAGTTCGTTTAGGTAAATATTCGTCTGACTAAAAAGACTGTGTATGAAATTATTTGAAGGGGCGACCAGATCAGAATCCGTGATTGATGCTCCTGCAGCATTTGTAATTCTGACTTTCAATTGAAAATAGCATCTTGCAAGATCTCTGTATTCGTCACTTCCCACTATGCTAAATTCCAGAGGAGCATTGCCATCTAAAGGGGCTAAGGGTAGGTAGGATACATAACTGCTTCTTTCTGCCTGTGAATTTCTTGGAGGAGCTGAAAATAAATCTAGTTCAGTTGGGTTGGGTTGTTTTACCTCTGAGCGGCACTTTTTTGCACACCATGGGCTAAATGGCCAGGTCACATGGACCCTGAAGGCTCAGAGAAGGTTGGGTGAGGGGACCCACTGGAACAGCGTTGGGAGACAGATGGTAGCCTCCCGTCAAGGCCATCCAGCGTGTCCTTTAACGTGCACAGGGTATGGATCTCCCGCACACGGGGCCACGGCTTAACATCTCATCTGACAGACGACGGCCTTTCCAAGCCCTTCGGTGTCCCCTACTGACCGTGGGCAGGGCGGGGAATTTTGCGGAGATAAATCTCAACACTTATCCAGCTGGGACTCGAACCTGGGAACTACAGATTACGAGCCTGGTGCGCTACCGACTGAGCTACCCCTGCCCCATCTAGTTCAGACAGAGCGCAGTCTTGCAAAGCAGAATGAATTTTGTCACTCATTATTATCATCACTCATATCATTCATATCCTCTATTCGTCTTCTTAGCAACTCTGACAATTAGATTACGTTTCCTTCGTTTTATACCGCGTCCTCTCAAACAATGGCCTGCCTCTTCTAATAAATTAGCTGCTCCTTCATAAACATGCTGCAACATCCGAAGCAAACTTGATACCACTTTTAGCTGCTTGTTTGCCTAATGAAAACAATGTTGATCTAATTATGGGTAAAATAAATCGTCCAATACTTTTAAAAATTGCTCCGAGTCCTTCGCCACGTTGATATCTTGGTTCTCTATAAACTCCCCCACCCGCTTGCGATTTATAATACGCACACAAATATATAATATTTATAATACGCCGTGTACTTCACTCCCATGTTTGCATCTGAAATGAAGTTTCACAAGCGCTTTACCATATTTAAATGATAGTTCATCGTCACTATCACTTTCATTGAGAACAATGAATGTCACGTCCTGTGTGATTACCACATTCAGTTCCTGAGATTTTAGGTAGGTCTTTAAATCTCGGACAACCTCGTTTCTCCAAATCAAGAGATTCTATTCCAAGCTTTTCAAGAGGATGTTTCTCGTGGATTCCTCCCTTGTATGCGACAATACTTTTGTAACCTGATCGACATGTTTTATGAATGTGACGACAATACTTTTGTAACCTGATCGACACGTTTTATGAATGTGACGTACAATATCATCGATACAGTCTGGTTCGTAAACGATTTCTCCTCTAGGAGGGTAAAAAGAGGGACCTGTGATATGTCTGGTTACATAGTCGATGGTCTTCCAATCAGAAGGGGAAATATCGATGAGTAGTATCATCACATTATACGAATCCCCTTTGCACAGTGCTTTCCCCCATATGACGTCACAGGTCACGCCCCTTCCGCCACATCCCCCTATGACATAACATGACGTAATCATTACATAATCATTACGTAACCGGCCACGCCCCCTTATTAATAATTAATAATCCCCTTCCCCCTTCCCCCTCAGTGGTGCCATCTAGTGACAATGAAGAGTACTAATTCCCAAAAAGCCCCTATTTTTATTCTAATTCTTAGATTTTTGATTTCACCCTTTATAAAAAAATTCCTCCCCCCTTATGAAAAAACCCCTGGCGTCATCTGGTGCCTGTGAGGAACACTAATTCCCCAAAAACCCTTATTTTAATTCTAATTCTCTGAATTTTGATTTCCCCTCCTATTAAAAATTACTCCCCCTATTAAAAATTTCTTCCCCCCTTATTAAAAAAACCCTGGTGCCATCTGTTGACAATGAAGACTACTATTTTCGGAAAAAGCCTCCTTATTTTAACTCTAATTTCCGATTTTTCTTTATTTTGCCCCAATGGTTGACCTATATTTTAAGCCCTCCCTCCTCCTGCAGACTCCCCGGTTGACCTTTTAAGCCCGACCTATAGTTTAAGCCCTCTCCTTCCCTCAGATCAGCTGATGCAAGACACAGAATAATTGCATAGAAAGGGATGATACAATTGTAACGTCTCACAGAAAATCAGGTCCCTAGTAATTAAACACTTACCAAAATTCTCTTCCCTTAAAAATTTAACAGGCTGCGTCCAATGCATATTTTAGTACATTTCCTGTATTCATCTGAAATTTTACAAATCCGTTCAACTCTTTTTGAATGTCTAATGCAGATCTCAAATTGTAAATCAACTCACAACGTTGTATTTATTCCTTAGTAATTAAAACTCTTTGCTATTCATTTAGCCGTCCCGTGGCCGATTGGTTAGCACGCTTGGCTACTGATCTAAGGGACCTGAGTTCGAGCCCCGGATTTAGGCTTGGATGTGTGTGTCGTTTTTCTGCTGAGGTCCTGCCATCCTCTCAGATCTCCTACTGTGGCATATAAACCGACAGGCTCCTGTCAGACCTCTGTGGCAAGCAGCTGCTTGAGGGGGTATTTATTATTTATTTATTTTATATTCATTTAGCCAAGACGACTAAACGATTTCCTTAAAATTAAAATTCCCTGCTATTAAACTCCTCCGGTATTCATTTTTCCAAGTAAACTAATCAACTCCATAGCAATTAAACATTCCTCAAAATTCCTTTACCTTTATTAAAAAAGCATCGTATGGTAGAAATAAATCAGTTTTCTGTAGATGCGTTTTATCGAAAAAAAAAAACGTCTCCCAGCATCGAGAGTAGAACGCGTTACCTCAGTCCCCAGCTTCATTTTGTCAACTCCTTGAACAAGAACCGATCCTGCAATGGAAAAATTTCAAACTCTGTTATTGGCATTCCTGAAGTCGTACGTGGCACAGTCGGGGGAGAGTGCAACTGGAGTTTCATCATGCACCACGTGTCCTCTTAAGTCCCCTTACCGGTCATTTAGCAAGCTTCGAAACATCTCGTGACACATGATGCAATCGCCACGGGAGGTTGAGTGTCCAGCTCTCGGTGTGATTCTTGATGCCGATAAGGTTTCAAAATAGATGTTGTTGTTCTCTAAGGGTAGGTGACGTGTCACAAAAAGGGGAAAGTAATGTGGAGTGACCACCGAGCGCCACGTATCAGAAGGCTGAGTGTTGTTTATATATATATATACAGGGACTTGTTAAGACATGAACATTATGCTCAGGGTTCTGTCTGTCTCTCGAGTTGTCATAGTTTCGAAGTCTCTGCCACAATGTCGAGGACTCGTCAATCGCTTTATGCAACTGCACGATGTATACTTGCATCTGTAGGCGTCCAATCATATCAGAAGGATATAACCAATGAGGAATGCCTAGAGACGCTAGTGAACGTTATAACAGAGAAAATTGTGCAAAGACTGAATGCTGTAGATGGTAAGAAGGTCATAGAAACGTATGATGTTGCCTATGAGTTTCTATACCGTGTGTGTTGTGCGGAAGTAGAAGCGCTAAAGCACCTCAAAAGGATGTCTTACCGAATGATGATTGAGAATGCCATAGCCTCAATAGAGATGGTCACCAATGCAGAAGCTATGGAATAACTAAAAAACAATAAAAGTTTCTTTTCAGAACCACTTCATTTGTGTAGAAAGGATTATCGATCGTACAATTTCTGTTCACAGCTCTTCTCTATCACCCCCGTTAACAGAGTAAATTTTATAGGGATGTTTAACCTTCAGTATAATTTTACACAATGTGTTAGGATTAACAACTCTTATAGCATAGTTATTGCGGGTAGGCTCCCTCTCCACTTTTAAAATTTAGATCTTACACCAACAGTCTTTTCATATACGTATTTTTATAACCATTTTAAAACCAACACTTATTTCTTTTATCCCTAGCGACTACTGGTTGTTGCATTTTTTACTAGAAGAAACCCTACCCCTGCAGTAACAGCCCCCACAGAAAATAAAAAATTCTATAAGGCGAAAAATTAATAAAATCTGATTTTATTCGTTGTGATGAAAAATATTGATGGGGTAATAGGTTCGACTTAAAAGACTTCGTGTTTGGATCCTCACCACGGACAACCTCTCACTGATGGACAGTTAAGCCCTACGAAATTATTCCAAACAGGGAATCACAAGGTTTTTATTGACGAATGAATCTTGGACCTGTACTGCTTTCGTACATCGTGAAAACCCACTCACAGCCTTGATCCATGTTCCCAATTTCCTTTACTAAGTCACTTCAAAAAACATTGTGATTGCAAAAGTATGACTAACTGTTTTATTACGCCACGTTTTAAAAATACTTATTACTGTTGTATCCACGGTACAGGAGAGTAACACTGTTCGAAGAAAAATCAGGTAAAACAGTTTTTAAAAAAATCCTTTCCTCCGTCGTTTGCGTATGTCTCATCACGCTGGTGAAACCGGGTGAAAAAATATTTTTTTTTGTACGAGGTAGAATGTTAAAAGTACGTCGCGTGAAAAACTTTAGTTCCATCACGAATGCACATTAATGGAGTAGGGAGGTCGTAGTTTAATACTTCAGCTATAAAAAAAAAATAATACAATGTCCGACGCACTCCTCTCAACTTGTCTACGCTAATCCGCTGAAATTTTATTTGCAACGGGACTGATACTTCTTCGAATCCGCTATATGCTCCGGCCAGCGCCGCCTAGTGCTCGTTTCGACACACACTCACTCCCATGTGATCTGAACGCCGGACACTGCAGGCTCGTGATGTAGAAAGGTCACGGGGGCTGCAGTGGAATGCATGGCCCCTGCTGAATGCTACACTATCAGAAGTCCATGTGGCTGTCGCGTTCTCCAAGCGCTCATAATATTACTATACGTATAACTGTTGTAAAGTCCATTTTAATCAATACTTATTTCTTTCAACTCTGCGACTATTGGCTGGCACATTTTTACTAAAAGGACCGCCTCACAGTGGCAATCCAGCAGAAAAAATTAATAAAAGGAAAAATCTGATTTTATTCCTTGTGATGAAAAATATTGAAGGTAATAGGGTCGACCTAAAAGACCCGTGTTCGGATCCTTGCCCCGGATGGTTTTTAACAAAAGTCCTACGAAATTAAAAACTATCCCGTTACGCGACGTTGTTTAAAAATACTTATTACGGTTGTATCCTCAGTACATGCCGCAAACTCTTTCCTAGGAAGTAACGCTACTTGATGCAGCCCCAGTTACATGCTTTTACAGGGCAAAGACTGTGCGCCAGAAGGTTAAAAGTAGAATTCATACGTTTCCGTAAAAAAACTTTAGTTCCAGCTTAAAGGAGTATGGTTCGATTCAGGAAGAATAGGATTTGACCTCGTGCATTAGAAAAGGGAACAAATCCGTCCCCGGTGTCCTTTGTTAGGTGGTAGTATTAGTATCCTTATACAAGCTCACTTCAAATTTTCATATGACATTCTGGGGTTAAGTTTCAACCTTTTTATTTTTCCCAACCGCGATAATGCGCAGTTTTCTGCGGAACGCGAGCGACTTCGACGCAAAGCACGACCCGCACTAAACGATATGACCATGCACTAGAAACCCGTGAACGGACTTGTGTGAAACGTAATGTACAGAGCTTGACAACAGTAATATAGACTGGGACCCTTGCTCACTATATATCATAACCCTCGAGAAATTATCAAATATGAATAGACCTCTGTAAAGTTCCGACCCCACAATCTTCTGAGTTCATTCCCCAGTCGATGCTGTCAGGATCACAAGGGATGTTTTATACATTCAACGACTTTTTCTGACATTCGCTAATCAAAGTGTCTATCTACACATCAGACTTGTCATTACATCGACAAACTACCTGTCCATAGGCTGAGTAAGCATTTAGAATGAAAAATTGAGTCTGCTTCACGACACAGATTCGTAAAACGCTCATTAATTATTTTGTGAGAGAAAGCATGCATAAAGTTCAAACACTAATACATCTTCCCTTTCTAATAAACCATACGATCAAAGTAGATAAATTGCAAGCATCATCGGATCTGATTCCGTATATCTGCTTACGACGAAAATCTCACAATAGCCTATTCAGTACTTTAACCCCCCGATACAGTATGTGACTAGGTCGTTTAACTAAATTACGTACATAAACGAAAATGTAAAGGGATATCTGTAAATTCGCACAACGGGATAAGTGAATATTTTCACAATTCTTTTGAAGGCAGAATAACTGTGACGAGAGAGAAAGTATAAAAATTCAGTGGGATGGCTGTAAAAACAGCAGATTACAGCGCAAATACTGTAAGATAGAAAAAACGACTATTAACAAGTGTCATAAGGAGCAACCGATAAAAGTCACACCATAGCGGAAGGAGTAATACAGGAGTAATACAGGAAAAATCATAAAATATTAATCCCCCCTCCCCATGCTAGTAAATCACTGTCCATTGCGTACACACGGATGAATATCACAAAATACTTTGCATATAGTAAAGGACCACCGAAGTTTGGAAATTTAAAATCTGAAAACTCACTGTTTATAGTATTTCCGTGAAAAGTCACCCCCCAGAATCGAGATCTAGCTCTGTCGCCAGTTATTCCAACGTACTATCTCTTTTCAGCACGTTTGAATAAGTGCATGTGAAGGTGGCTAGCTGCAGATACAAGCTTTTCGACAAAAGATAGAATGTTTCACTACAATCTAACACGGAGATGTCTGTTTAGTTATTTTTTCCTCCTATTTCTACACTAGTGTGGAAGTCTTAGAACAAGTGGTTCGGGTTAGCACACGTTTTGATATGTATCTTGTTTGGCAATCTGAAAGAACACTGTCTGTGGAACATTACCCCCCCTGCAAGCTAGTACTAATTACTTCACGATTCTGAGGGACGAAGGTTGTAATCGTTGGCAGATATTTTTCAGAAATATGTAATCAACCATAGTGTTCGGATATTTGATCCATAGTAAGACATGAACGTTGTTTACCTGCCATCAGCGACCCCTTCTACGGATCGTATGAGAGGTAATTGTTACGACAATTAGCTACGTGAAGTCGTGTTTATTTTTAAAAGCAAAGACACACTAATTACCGACTAGCTAGAGCACGATATATTAACCTGCTAAAGTTTGATTTTAACGATCAGATAGTGTATATATCATCACTTTTTTAGTTCATAATATTCCAACTTTTAAAGGAAATATTGTCTCGTTATAAGCGATTACATACAAAGAGATACACACTCTATACTTTAAATCTATAGAGACAACGATCACTATCCATGGAACACATCTGCGAAATATCACCACATTTTTGTTTTTAACGTACGGTTGGATCGTTCTACGATTTGGTTTCCCATCCCTTTCTTTTACACCCACCCGATATAAAACATTCGACCCAACATAGCTTGCTAGCTGTGCGGGGTCTTGATACAGAGAACAATATTGACACTTCTAAGCTGACCTTAAAATCCCCGTTAACTATACAAAAGAAATCACATTGACAAAAATATCAGAGACATTCATATTTATTTACATGAATATTTAGTTCGTACATACCAATTCACCGTGCACCTCTTTTAGTACTGTTGCAAAGTTCAATTTAGACATAAATGCGATATTAGCAGGACGATTTAGCTCAATACATGATTCTTCCACAAAACGTTCGGCAATATCGGTTAAATTAACGTTTCTTACCACTTCTGTGAAATAATCGTAAGCTGATTCAGCGTTTATGGTGAGACACGAATGGCGAAGTTGACTCGGATGATCCACTTCACACCCGTAACAGTTCTTACGTAGCAGCGTAAACAGTTCTTTTCGGAGAACTGTTTTCAAAGTCCGTTTTAAACAGTCCATAAGCTTTACAAAATCACTGCTGTCTTGTTCAAGGGGTCGGTCGTTAGATGGTGGGCTTCGAGGAAGATTTGCCGCTAATTCTGCCTTCCGCACTGCATTCCAAAATTTACCGTTTTCAAACTTCAGAGCCATCAAACTGTAGGTGATTGGATCGCATAAATCTGTCAACCGCTGCCACTGTTCGACGCTGAGACGAACCAATGACGAAAATACAAGTCCTCCGTCACGGGGGATGCTTTTTTTAATGACCACGCCGTGTCCACCTTTGAGCACGACGAGGCAAACCATAGCGTCCAGTTCATACTCGCCGTATTCGACATCTTCGAACGCTTCGACGATTGTAGACGCATACGAAACCAGTCCATGCCACTGCTCTTCAGACAGCATCACACCGTCCTTTGTAGGATATAGTTTTAACGAGTCATCACTCTGGAACACACGTATGTGCACTTTAGGATATGTCCAATATTCACAAACGCTCGCAAACAAATCCGATCTGAGTTGAAACATATGGCTATCATCATCTCTAACAGCAAGTCGCTTCGCAGGAAGATCACCATCGGTCAGAGAACGTTTAGCACAAGCCATAGCAAGTCGATACTGGAAAAATAATGCCTTACTGCCCGTCGAAGGGTAATACTTATACCTTAAACCTGTGACGTGTCTCTGTAACTCCATCCCATTGGTCGAGATCTGGTAGATTTGCCATCTCTTAGTAAACATAATGACGTCTACAAATATTTACGAGCATGTATAGACATGCTTTCGAAATATGCATGTGGTGCTCCTTTAAAACGGAAATCGTGGGAGCTTTTGATCACAAAAACCTTTCAGAATACCTCTGAAATTACAAACAGATAAGGGGGTTGAATTCACTAACAGAGTATTTCAAAAGTATCTTAAAAACACACGCATAATGAAACCAAAGCTAGCATCGTAGAACGATTCAACCGTACGTTAAAAACGAAAATATGGTGATATTTCACAGATGTGTTCCATGGAGGCGCCACTGAGGGGGAAAGGGGGAAAGGGGGGGTGTTTTAATAAGGGGAGGAATTATTAATAAAGGGGTATGGCCTGTAACGTAATCATTACGTAATCATTATTTATATTATATCATTATTTATCATTTATTTATCATTTTATTATATAATAAAATTTCAGCGGATTTGCATAGACAAGTTGAGAGGGGTGCGTGAGACATTGTATTATTTTTTTTATAGCTGAAGTATTAAACTACTACCTCCCTACTCCATTAATGTGCATTCGTGATGGAACTAAAGTTTTTCACGCGACGTACTTTTAACATTCTACCTCGTACAAAAAAAGAATATTTTTTCACCCGGTTTCACCAGCGTGATGAGACATACGCAAATGACGGAGGAAACGATTTTTTTAAAAACTGTTTTACCTGATTTTTCTTCGAACAGTGTTGCTCTCCCGTACCGTGGATACAACAGTAATAAGTATTTTTAAAACGTGGCGTAATAAAACAGTTAGTCATACTTTTGCAATCACAATATTTTTTGAAGTGATTTAGTAAAGGAAATTGGGAACACAGATCAAGGCTGTGAGTGGGTTTTCACGATGTACGGAAGCAGTACAGGTCCAAGATTCATTCGTCAATAAAAATCTTGTGATTCCCCGTTTGGAATAATTTCGTAGGGCTTAACCGTCCGTCAGCGAGAGGTTGTCCGTGGTGAGGATTCGAACATGAAGTCTTTTAAGTCGAACCTATTACCCCATCAATATTTTTCATCACGACGAATAAAATCAGATTTTATTAGTTTTTCGCCCTATAGCATTTTTTATTTTCTGCGGGGGCTGTTACTGCAGAGGTAGGGTTTCTTCTAGTAAAAAATGCAACAACCAGTAGTCGCTAGGGATAAAAGAAATAAGTGTTGGTTTTAAAATGGTTATAAAAATACGTATATGAAAAGACTGTCGGTGTAAGATCTAAATTTTAAAAGTGGAGAGGGAGCCTACCCGCAATAACTATGCTATAAGAGTTGTTAATCCTAACACATTGTGTAAAATTATACTGAAGGTTAAACATCCCTATAAAATTTACTCTGTTAACGGGGGTGATAGAGAAGAGCTGTGAACAGAAATTGTACGATCGATAATCCTTTCTACACAAATGAAGTGGTTCTGAAAAGAACCTTTTGCTGTTTTTTAGTTATTCCATAGCTTCTGCATTGGTGACCATCTCTATTGAGGCTATGGCATCCTCAATCACCATTCGGTAAGACATCCTTTTGAGGTGCTTTAGCGCTTCTGCTTCTGCACAACACACACGGTGTAGAAACTCATAGGCAACATCATACGTTTCTATGACCTTCTTGCCGCCTACAGCATTCAGCCTTTGCACAATTTTCTCTGTTATAACGTTCACTAGCGTCTCTAGGCATTCCTCATAGGTTATATCCTTCTGATATGATTGGACGCCTACAGATGCAAGTATACATCGTGCAGTTGCATGAAGCGATTGACGAGTCCTCGACATTGTGGCAGAGACTTCAAAACTATGACAACTCGAGAGACAGACAGAACACTGAGCAGAATGTTCATGTCTTAACAAGTCCCTGTATATATATATATATATAAACAACACTCAGCCTTCTGATATGTGGCACTCGGTGGTCACTCCACGTTACTTTCCCCTTGTTGTGACACGTCACCTACCCTTAGCGAACAACAACATCTATTTTGAAACCTTATCGGTATCAGCAATCACACTGAGCGCTGGACACTCAACCTCCCGGGGCGATTGCATCATGTGTCACGAGATGTTTCGAAGCTTGCTTAATGACCGGTAAGGGGGCTTAAGAGGACACGTGGTGCATGATGAAACTCCAGTTGCACTCTCCCCCGACTGTGCCACGTACGACTTCAGGAATGCCAATAACAGAGTTTGAAATTTTTCCATTGCAGGATCGGTTCTTGTTCAAGGAGTTGACAAAATGAAGCTGGGGACTGAGGTAGCGCATTCTACTCTCGTTGCTGGGAGAAGATTTTTTTTTCTTCGATAAAACGCATCTACAGAAAACTGATTTATTTCTACCGTACGATGCTTTTTTAATAAAGGTAAGGGAATTTTGAGGAATGTTTAATTACTATGGAGTTGATTAGTTTACTTGAAAAAATGAATACCAAATAAACAATAAACACAAGGAGTTTAGTAGCAGGGAATTTTAATTATAAGGGAATCGTTTAGTCGTCTTGGCTAAATGAATAGCAAAGAGTTTTAATTACTGAGGAATAAATACAATGTTGTGAGTTTATTTACAATTTGAGATCTGCATTAGACATTCAAAAAGAGTTGAACGGATTTGTAAAATTTCAGATGAATACAGGAGATGTACTAAAATACGCATTGGACGCAGCCTGTTAAATTTTTAAGGGAAGAGAATTTTGGTAAGTGTTTAATTACTAGGGACCTGATTTTCTGTGAGACGTTACAATTGTATCATCCCTTTCTATGCAATTATTCTGTGTCTTGCATCAGCTGATCTGAGGGAAGGAGAGGGCTTAAACTATAGGTCGGGCTTAAAAGGTCAACCGGGGAGTCTGCAGGAGGAGGGAGGGCTTAAAATATAGGTCAACCATTGGGGCAAAATAAAGAAAAATCGGAAATTAGAGTTAAAATAAGGAGGCTTTTTCCGAAAATAGTAGTCTTCACTGTCAACAGATGGCACCAGGGTTTTTTTAATAAGGGGGGAAGAAATTTTTAATAGGGGGAGTAATTTTTAATAGGAGGGGAAATCAAAATTCAGAGAATTAGAATTAAAATAAGGGTTTTTGGGGAATTAGTGTTCCTCACAGGCACCAGATGACGCCAGGGGTTTTTTCATAAGGGGGGAGGAATTTTTTTATAAAGGGTGAAATCAAAAATCTAAGAATTAGAATAAAAATAGGGGCTTTTTGGGAATTAGTACTCTTCATTGTCACCAGATGGCACCACTGAGGGGGAAGGGGGGAAGGGGGATTATTAATTATTAATAAGCGGCGTGGCCGGTTACGTAATGATTATGTAATGATTACGTCATGTTACGTCATAGGGGGAGGGGGGCCGAAGGGGGCGTGACCTGTGACGTCATAAGGGCGGAAAGCACTGTGCAAAGGGGTATTCGTATAATGTGATGATACTACTTCGATGACAGAAGAAAGGTCGAATCTGTAGTCTGCGACAGTCTCAATATCCGAGTTCTCTTGTTGAAAATTTACCAGCTACAGTAAAACCATCCATGTCGATGATACGGCATACACGATTCATTTCCATTTAGTTCATTATTATTCACATATGATGCGTCCGTCTCTACTGTCATCAAAATTTAGCTTTTCGATCCCTTTCAATAAATGGTAGCCAACTTTTGTTCTACTGTGGCAAACACACTCACAACGTTTTCAGGACTATTTATCAGTAGCTGATGAAAGATGATGTCCAGAAGTATCTCCTCTAATAACCCTGGATAAACGTATAGCTGACCTGAGACTGGGCATTCCAATTGAAGGTGATTGCATCATAGATAGCATTGGAGAGATCCATGGTTTCTGATCGAGATTCAATGTTGAGACTTTATAGGAACGTTTCCCCCATTCGCAAAAGAAGGGGAGATATTATAGACCAATCATAGTGAAGCTGTAACCCTATCTTTAATCTAAGGAATTTTATTCGTTAGACTTAATTGTTCTATTTTATAGACAATTAAGATATACATATTATATATATATCTTAATTGTCTATTGAATAAATATATTGTAACATATATTTATTCGTTAGACTTAATTGTTCTACCAAAACATCAGCTCGATATTCTGTCATTAATTAGCAAGAAACAATTCCTCAACCATCTGATATTCGGATGTGAAAACATCCTCTCATTAAATATCCCATCTGCTCTGCTCATTAAAATATCCCATCTGCGTATACAATGGTTTTGCTCATTAAAATATTTCATCGGAGCATACAAACATCCGCTCATTAAAATATTTCGACTGCTCCCCTCATTAAAATATTCCACCTGCACATACAACTGTTCCACTCATTAAAATATTTCACCTGCCTGGGGGGGAAAGGGTTATAGCACCTGCGAGGGGGAGGAAAGGGTTATGCATAAATTTGTCCTAAAGATTACAGTCTACTACTACTACTAACATTTGGTTTAAAAAGTGTGAAACTAATTTCACTGAGTGTTTAGGAAACCTCAAGTACCGGAACGCCGTTCCGGTTCAATGATTCGAAAATATCTAGTAGTGGAACGGCGTTCCGTTTCAGTGATTCGGAAATATAGTGGAACAGTGTTACGGTTCAATGATTCGGAAGTAGAGAGTAGCGGAATCGTGTTCGATTTAGTTATAGTTAAATCTTTGTTAATTGCTTCCCCTAATCAAAATGTCACGCTTCGCCACTAATGACTGAAGTGATGCTTCAATGAACTGATGCTGAACTGACGTTTCATGAACTGATGCTGAACTGATGCTTCGCCACTGATGACTCCACTGATGACCTCTATTCTAAACTTAATATTAACGATCATTTGTAGTTTTTTATGTATATATATGTATACTGTATATCGAGACTTCATATGTATGAATGTCAATATGTAAGTAATGTATATCAAGTATTTGTAATTGAATATATTTGACGTTTCCTGCAGATAAGCTACACAAGCATCGCGGAGAATTTATTAACATTATTTTTTAGTGTTACTCTAATTTTTCAATTAACTCTATGTGCTATTTATGAGGAGTATGCAGCATTTGTTCTTACAGTCAAGCTTTTAGGGCTTACTCTGATAAACTCTGTATATATAAATGCAAAGGAAAAAAAGAATTGCGGAAAAAATTATAACATGAGATTGCTAGCTGAATCGATCGTTAACCGATTTATTATTTCAATCCGTTTTTTTAATTGATTAAAAAGGAAGAAGTTACTTCCTTACACGAAGTGCGGAGAGATAACCTAGAAGCTATATTATGCGTGTTCTGGTTTCTCATAGAACGTACAAACACTTACACAAGGACATACCACGCTGATCTGAATAGTCAAGTACGCTAATCACTAGACCAAGTAGGTTCTGTCTAAAAAGGTATAAAATAAATTTGTTGGTAAATAATATGCCATTAAATTCATAAAGGGCACTCCTAGTTGTAATCATCCATATGTCATAAATGTAATCTATTCATTTCAAGTGCAAACTAACCTGAAGTGTATATTTTTATTCATCTGATTGAATTAAGAAACAATACTATAAGAAAGGCGAGTAAATGAAAGCAGAATGAAGAGTGAGAAATGATTTTTGTTCATCGCATTCTTCTGCCAATCCTCTTCCCATAACGATACAATCATAGAGACGCAACTTGTTCTCTGGATGAGTGACTACTCCCTGGAAGCCATCGCTATATATCGAGGATCGCTGTCTGACTGGCTGAAGGCTCTTCTTCGGCATGAGCAGGCAGAACGAGAGGCAACGACGCGTACGAATTTCCCGGAAGAATCAATCGAGCAGCTCGGTGCAATCGGCTGTGGTTGCTGCAGCGCAACAAGTCGGAATCGCCGCCGGTGCGTCGGCACTACAGGACCAAATGCTGAGACCTGTTTCTACTCGTCTTAACAAAAGTCAACCATTTTTTTCTTCAGGTACTGAGGCAAAAACCGAGGTAATCGATCGCCTTTATCGAAAGGAAAACATTCGTTTTCCGTGTTAGCTTTGGTTGTAGTAGCATACCGAAGAGAAATTGATATTCATTTTCTCAAAGTTCTAATACAATAACAAACCAAAATTGACGTAAAGAAAGAGTTGTGTTTTGCAATCTCGTCAGACGGAGAACAAACAAGGTAGAAAGGCTCCTAGTACTCAAACATAATATATCTGTTATAACTAAAACGTTATGGCAAGCTAAGGGCGACTCCACACTTGCCGCTCGCAGCGTCGCAAACGCACTGCGACGTCGCTCCGCAAGGAACGGGTATAGCCTTCATACTTAAGCTCACGGTCTGCAACAAAAGAACTAAGCTCATTGGTTCTCACTGCAAATAACCTGGAACACGTGCTTTGTTGTCTCTGAGAGATCTACCTCGCTATCTGACATTTCTTTCACTCTATAGTAAACATTATGTCCAGGAAAGGAAGTTTGCTCTTTCGCAAACGGTTAATATTACTTGCCATGGCTAATCATAGACGTAGTAATAAAAATTATCGCACTAAATGGGTCGCGAGTTTTTTAATGGTAGAAAAAGATTAGGCGATTTTCACAATTTAATCCTTAATATTCAAGATGCTGACACAGTTACAAAACCTTTTTTGTGTATGACACGTGCAGAATTTAAAGAGATTTTGGCTATTGGTTTTTGTTGTTTGAAAAATAGATTTTGGCGATTTAGAACAAAGGACATGAAATTGTGAAATCAGTTTCGGCAGCTGAAAGATTGGCGCTAAGAAATAAGGCAAGGTGCATTAGAGTTGTTCTTTGCTCGATTCCCAAAAGAGCTAACGTTTTTACTTTCTGGTCTGTTTGTAGACGGTCAACTGTTTTCGTTTGTAGAGGTAAATTAAAAATTCCTTTCGGGTTTGACAAGATTGATGAACAATTACGATGAATCGAGCTTTTCATATCACCCAAAAATTTTAATGGCGCTATCTAATAAATGATGGAAATTTTTGAAAACTCCAAAATTTTGAATGAATATGACTATAGGCTGGAAATCTTGGTGGTGGAATAATGAATGCCACGAAGTTTGCATTGAGTTATCACCCACCCCACAATCAACAACGAATTGATTATGGAGGTGGGTGGGGGATTTTTGCTTTGAAAGATAATTGGGAAAAATTGTTCGATAATTATTGATGAAGTATTATGATTCCTTTTTTCAAATCCTCAAGTACTTTTCTTATTTGGACAATGTTAAACCTGCAAAATGCGAAACTTTAAATGAATATTGCAAGTGACCTATTTATGTAGAAATTCGAACTTTCGGCTGTAGAGTGTCAAACGATATCGCACTAACAGCAACGACTGACTTCTTTTGAAGTAATCTTTTGAAGTAATTCTTTTGAAGTAAACAATCCATTAGATTGTTTGGAAAAAATAATTGAAGGGTAAAGTTCAAACAAGAACACAGTTCTATTTTCACAAATTTATTATCTACTACTTTCTCCTCTATATTATTTTTAATAGAATTTTAAACAGGATTACTGTAATATTATATGAGTGAATTATTTTCTTTTAAAAGTTTTCTAAAGGTCCACACCAATCGTTGTCCTAATGTGTTGCATATTATTTTGCTGCACTAAAAATTAATGTCTTGACAGGATGGGAATCATAGGCAGGTACATGTAATGCGGCATTATTTGGACCATCTCAACTTTCCATTTCCATAAATATTTATAAATTTATTTGAAGTTTCATATATTAAGCATAGGTAATCAAAGAAACATGTTGCATACATTAGAGTAAGCAGTAATTTAATAATTAACGATAATACATGAAAATCATCATACCAAAACATTACTCATATACGATATTATGGAATGCATTGTCTTCCGATTCGTTCCTTTGTGTAAATAATCAATCTCCTTATCATCAAGGGGAACAGCTAAAGTTAAAAATTTCGCTTCATGTTCGGCAGCGTGGTTAAAAGGGGAGGGGGGAGAATCGCTTAAAATTTATACATTTATAATTTAATGTGCATTTTTGTATTTTTACAATTTTTTAGCCACTCCTAGAAAAAATCCTACTCCCAAAGATATTTCCAAAACTATATGTGGTAGTTACAAGCGAAAAACTCGCTTAATGTTGAAGATTTATACACGCAGATATTCCGTTAGTTAAATATCTCCAAATGCTCACTACCAACTTTCGCCCTGGCTGTTCTAGCAACGTCATTCGTCAGCGGCTATTTGATTGGCTCTTGCTTGCAGTCACCCCACAGTCACCCAAATATAAATAACTTTGAGTAACTATTGGCCGCAGACTTACATGGAAGCATCACATTCAGAAAACCAAAGCCCGCTGCACAGGATCCCTTAACATGCCATCAGCTATTTTCCTCACCATCTGGGGGCCAGTGACAAAATTTATAAATCCATTTATAAAAGCATTCATTAATTCAAGATTGGAATATGGCCTCCCCGTTCTAAATTCTGCATCCCATTCCCAAATTCAAAAACTGGAAACAACAAAAACAATAGCCATAAGACTTGCCTTGGGCCTCAAAGCAGGCTGCCAAAACTTAGCCACTTGGGCAGAAGCTAACATCCCCCCCTCAACATCAAGAGACAATTAGACACTTGCAAACATTACATTAAATTAAAAAATTACACCCCCTCACACCCTGCAATAACCAGAATTGAACACATATCAGATACAATCCCCACTGCCTCTGTTATAAAACAACACCCACATTATAACAAGTGGAAACAAATTACCTGCTTCACACCTAAGCACACACTTGCACACTGGATAATCAAACAACTCATAATACACACAACATTACCAAATATCCACACAAAAAATCACATCACCCACTTGAGCCCAAATCTGCAGCCAATCAATTAATCATACAATTACCTAATACAGACTTCATCATCTACATTGATGGCTTTCACCTCCCTCACACCGCCACAGAGGCAGCCCCCAAATCCCATATTCCCACACTATCAAGCTTTCACATGCAGAACACAGCACGAGCACAGAATTAGAAGCTATACATAAGGCCCTATAATGAGTAGAACAGCACCTCCCACACAACATAACTATTATCACAGATTACAAACCTGTCCTACTCAGTATCAACAGCCACATAATTGACACCTCTCAGCAGTATATTCTCTATCATATACAAAAATTATCACATAACATCATAGTTACCGGAAGGCACACACATTTATAATGTATCCCCTCCAATTGCCACAAAACACACAGTGAAACAGCAGACACTCTGGCAAAAGAAGGACATACCCTACCCATACTACACCATATCTACACCTGCAAATTAAACTTTCATCACACCTAGACACAATCCGAGTATCAACATACAACCAATAAGCCCAATTTCAGAGCCAACATAGACCCCACTACACACACATTGCATTTTGATTACCTCCCTAGAAGACCACAAACTGTAATACACAGACTACGCACTGGAAGAACATGCCTTAACAAAGATCAATTCATCATCAACAAAAGTACCACAGCCCTATGCAACACATGTAATGTGATAGAGGACAACTCCATTTCCTCCTGCACTGCACCAACTACACCACACATTGAACTATCTTCTATCACACACTCTCTTCACTTGGAATTAACAATTACACAATATAAACCCTCCTCAATCCTACACAAAAACAAACCAAACTCCACTACACTGCGCTAGCACTGGCAGAGAAATCTAACCCCCAACCTCTCCTGACCATGCACACCCCACACCCCACACACAAAATTACTCTTTTCAAAATCAAAACAAAAAAGACCCACATGGACACCAAAAGCTCCAGAAGCCAAAAAGATCCATAGAGACAAAAAAGATCCAATGAGGCCACAAAAGATGCTTTTTGGACACCTGCTACTAAAATATTACTGCAAGATACCTATTTATTAATTCTACCTATTGAAATATGCAGCCTTTAAAAACATATTAATTTTACTCCTTTTTATTATCCTGTTGTATTTCCATTAACTGTTATAATAACCTCAACATTAATCACAAAAGCATACTGGGGGAAAAAGCACACCTCTCAGCAATTTATTTATCTTTCCCACATGCTGAGATGAACAATTCACCAGCAACAGACTATCACAACCTTTCAATGTACATAACACACTTTAGATGGATAGACCTTGAACACCAAAATCCCCATTTTCCTTTCCCCCTACCCTACTCAATCACCATACAACAACTTTACACAACCTATACCCCCCTGATCCATTTTTAATTTTTTTTAAATTTTATCCCCCACTTCACTTATTAGAAACAGGCAAAGCTAATTCTAACTGCTCTCATGGCCCCTCTACAGCACTTCCCAGCAACACTCACACCGATCTAATGCTATCCTACCTAAGCACAATTTTCGGCCTAACTCTTCAAATCTTACTCTAATTACCTCCAAATCTGGAGGGTATAGACATCTACCACCCCTCTTCGCCTCCCCTAAATTTCCCTTGGGAAGAGATATTTTCCTTCGGAGAAGATAGTTATTTCTTCTCCAGGCCATTTTCCTCAAGGGGGTAAGTCTAGAGAATAATTGATAATAAAACCCAACCTCTACCCTTTGCCCAACTTTCGTCCTCCTCCAGTCCCTGGTGGGGCTAGAGGGGAAAACTGTTTTTTGCTACTTTTCTTTGCCAAAAACCAGCAAAATAGCTCATAGAGCAGATGATAGGGTAACATTTTGCCACCCTTACAAAGTGGTCCAGTTGAATGAAGAGCATGTTTGTATCCTTGCGGTCGCTTGCGTACCGCGTGGTGAGAATAGAAATAGAACCAACTCCAACTGCGGTCGTGCGGTGGCAAGTGGAGATGAAGTGACGCCTGATTACCGACTCCAGAAGATGTGCAGTCTTTGAAACCTCGTCTTTGCAGAGCTGCGAGCGGTCACGAGCAGCAAATGTGGAGTCGCCCTAAGTCTACGCTTGCACAGACATTCAAAATACACATGATAGCATAAATTGAATCCTTTGGTGTAATCTGAAATCTTGCCTTCCTCGCAGATCTTCTCTGTGTTGTACTATAGTGATAGGCTCCTGTGAGACCTCTTGGTAAACAAGTGCTTGAGGGAAATTTATTTATTACGAGGAGCGTTCAAAAAGTTCTTGACATGCATCTGAAGAACAAAACTGATTGTACTAACCTCAAAAAACTTTTACTTTCCTTCAAAGTATTCCCCTCCATCATCTGTACAGAGTTGCAGACGTCTATGCCAACTATGGAACGCTTCGTTGTACTCCTGTTGGGGAATATTTAACAACCCTTTATGAACGCATTTTGCAAGGCCTTTCACCCTTTAAAAAGACTTCCAAGTGTGTTCTTTTTTTAATATTCGCAAACAACCGAAAATCACATGGTGTAAGATCGGGTGAATATGCAGGATGGGGTAGCTATTTGATTTTTTTTTCTGCTCCAGATAGGTCGTGATTTGCAGGGTTTTGTGAACACGCATTGTCATGAAGAAGGAAAACCCTTGACATGACTGCTGTTGGATGCTGCTCCTTTAGCTCCTTAACCGTTTTGGGCAAAACAATGTTGATATAGTATTGTTAATTTGTAGTCATTTGTTTAAGGTAAGGTGTCCACGGCTACCAATCCTTGGGAATTGAAAAAATTGTGAACATCCTTGTCCTTGAGTGAAAGTCTTGTCGGAGGATTTGGAGATGTGTTTCATTTTCTGCAACCCATATATAGTTGTCGAACTTTCTGGGATTGTATAATAATGAAACCACATCATCACCTATGACAATGTCCGTTAACCGTTTGGTGCCACTAGGTTCAAACATTGCCAGCATCTCCTTTCACGAGTATATTCCAGCCCTTTTTTTGCGGTTCTGTCAGTTTGTGGGGTATCCATTGGGCACAGACTTGCGGAAGTGCAAATGTTGATCAATAATTGTTTTTCCACTGCCATTTCATACAGTGACATCTAAACTTTTTATCCAAAAGGTGATGTGATGTGGTAGTTCACGAACAGCAGCGATGGTTCTCTCTTCTTTTAGGCACTCAGAGCAAAAGTAGGAAAAAATATTAATCTCTTTAGCGATTTAAAACTACATTTTCATTAATTTCTTATTAATTTTTTTGCAAACGTTAAGTAATGATAGGCATTTTCTAAAATTTGTGTTAAGGTCTTGGATGCCTTGATCTGTTACTTTCTACTTCTTGGCTGACTCTGTGTTACCCATGAAGAATATTGCACCTGGTTAATGTCCCATGTGAACCCTTTTGGATAACGAGCCGAACAGGTACCTCTTGGGTAGCATGGAAGCCCTGTGAATAATTCTGACGATAAAAAATGATCTAAATGAAAATGTTTACTGCTGTTTTATGGAGATATGTAATTTCTGGCTCCAAAGGACGTTGTTTAGTTCCAACTTCATATGCCTTTTTCTTATCGCCAACTAGTACACGGCATTGCCTGAAGAAAAGTTTTAAGCTACCTAGTTTGAAATTCACGATTAGGAATATTTTTTTTTACTATTGTGATTATATTTCCCATGTTGAATTTTGGAACAGTTCCCTCTTTATCTGTTGAACACTTGTGAAACAGTAACTTTCTGTATTACGTTCCCATAAAAAAAAAAGATCACAATTGCTTGAGGGTAGTTATACAAAACAAGGTAGTTAGGCAAAAAGGTTGTTATAACAACAGTTAGATCTATTTCAGCATAAATTAAAAATATCTTGCCACCACAAAATATGCATCTTTTTTTAAATATTGAACATGTATTTGCAGACAAGAAACACCTTTCAGTTAAATTTTTAAATATTCCATCTCAATTAATATTCTCAGTGTAACTGTATTCAATAATCTTTAATTTTATGTAAGGTAACAAGTTGCACGTGAAAGGATCTGAATGAAGAATGATAAAACTTGCTTACTATTTTTAACCTACTCAATGTATAAACGGAAAAAGCAAAATTGTTTAATTATTTCCAATTAAGTGAAACCAGAGAATGCATCATGTTTTTCCTTTGAATTTAGAAATCAATTAATATTTTAAAATGGTTCATAGTAGCAGCAAGACCTATTACAGTATACATTGAACAATACCTTTAATCAACTTGTTTACAAGAGGCATTTGCTCTGCCTTTAGTACAGTTGCAGAAATGCACTCAAAATAAATACAGCATACAAACGATTCTCTGTGGTCATAGAGTTACACAGATCGCTGCTTTAATCAAATAAATTTACTAACGACAGCAAGAAATAAACACTTGAGATTTCATTCAAATGGTCAGACATCCGAGGCTTATCAATGATACGGAGATTTAATGTAGATGTACTGACAATGTGCTACAAATAAATACAGGTAGTCATTATTGGGGAACACAATGTTAAAAAAGTGATTTTGCGCTGATTTAATCTCGATAGTACAGTGGCAGTCATCTCCGCAAAATTCCCCGCCCTGCCCACGTTCAGTAGGGGACACCGATGGGCTTGGAAAGGCCGCCGTCCATCGGATGGGACGTTAAGCCGTGGCACGTGTGTGGGAGAGCCATACCCTGTGCACGTTAAAGAACACGCTGGATGGCCTTGACGGGAGGCTACCATCTGTCTCCCAACAGCTGTTCCAGTGGGTCCCCTCTCCCAACCTTCTCTGAGCCTTCGGGGTCCATGTGACCTGGCCATTTAGCCCATGGTGTGCAAAAAAGTGCCGCTCAGAGGTAAAACAACCCAACCCAACAGTGGCAGTCGGACAACTCTAGAACTGTTGCTCAATAGATTCCAAAAATAAAAACGAATTAGCAAATGACAAATGAGAGAAACGGAAAATAATCCATTCAAGTAGGATTTATTATAAAATTACTGAGTACTTAAGTAAGTATTAAGTTTGAGTATTAAATTTGAGTAAAGACCAGAAATTCAATATCAAATGTCAAAAAGTTTTAGGAGCATGAAGTATCAGAAAATTAGTAGTTTGCAAATACTGTACGATGATTTGATTGGTTTACCTCTGAGTGGCACTTTTTGGTTACTTTCTGAGTGGAACACCTCAAGTCTCCGAGAAGGTTGGGGAAGGGATCTAGTGGACAGCTAATAGGAGACAGAAGCTTCCATTAAAGCCTGCCAAGCGTCTTCTTTAACATGCATAGATTATGGCTTAATTGTACCATGCGGCCTTTCCAAGCCCAACTGTGTGCGCTTTCTCACCGAGGGCAGGTACAAGTTAGCAGAGATACATTTCACCACAAACACAGTTAGGTTCAGGTAAAAATGGAGCAATGGTGAAGGTTTGAATCTGAGTTGGGTTGTTTCACCTCTGAGCGGCACTTTTTTTCACACCATGGGCTAAATGGCCAGGTCACATGGACCCCGAAGGCTCAGAGAAGGTTGGGGGAGGGGACCCACTGGAACAGCTGTTGGGAGACAGATGGTAGCCTCCCGTCAAGGCCATCCAGTGTGTTCTTTAACGTGCACAATGTGTGGCTCTCCCGCACACGGAGCCACGTCTTAACGTCCCATCCGACGGACGGCGGCCTTTCCAAGCCCATCGGTGTCTCCTACTGACCGTGGGCAGGGCGGGGAATTTTGCGGAGATAAATCTCAACGCTGACCCAGCTGGGACTCGAACCTGGGAACTACAGATTACGAGCCTGGCGCGCTACCGACTGAGCCACCCCCGCCCCTGGTTTGAACCTGGGAACTGTAGATTAGGATCTTGCGCTCTGCAGAGTATAGCCAACCAGCGCCCATTGGATGAAGGGGAATGACGCAAAATATTGGGATAACATGCTGAGAGCACTCCAAAATATTAAATAAGTGTTTGGATTAGGATTATAAAGAAAAATATAGCTAAGAATTGAAAGAAAGTTGTATCAGTAAATATGATTTCTTTTTACTATGATGAGCTTTTCTAAAACTGAATAAACTCTTGAACATTCAACGTAGGAGCTGAACAAAAATTAAAACTTTCTTTTTTTTCTGTAACTGATTACATATTTATAACATTATTGTCAGTTGATCACTTTTATTGCTACTTGAAGAACGAATGGAAGGGAACATAAAATTAATATCGCTATTGCTTGTTAAAAGTTAAAGAACTAATAATTTCCGTTTTTAACAAGCAATAACTCCATTAATTGCATGTCGTTAGTAATCATTAACATTAAGCACTCTTTGCACAACTTGCATTCTGCAAAATCAGAAAATTCCTCAGGGGCACTACGCCCAGGCCTAGGTGGTTTCTGCTTGAATTGGGTACCAAATACAATCTATGGATCCGCAAAATTCCCTACCCTGCCCACGGTCAGTAGGGGACACCGATGGGCTTGGAAAGGACGCCGTCCGTCGGATGGGAGGTTAAGCCGTGGCCCCGTGTGCGGGAGAGCCATACCTTGTGCACGTTAAAGAACACGCTGGATGGCCTTTACGGGAGGCTACCATCTGTCTCCCAACAGCTGTTCCAGTGGGTTCCCTCCCCTAACCTTCTCTGAGCCTTCGGGGTCCATGTGACCTGGCCATTTAGCCCATGGTGTGCAAAAAAGTGCCGCTCAGAGGTAAAACAACCCAACCCAACAATCTATGGTTAATTTTACATCAGAAAGATTGTGTGTGTCCTGTATTTCATTAGTAAAATATTGGTCGTCATGGTGTAGTGTAATTTAAAAAAAAAAATAAATTCCACTGCGGCAAAACTAGTCAAAAATACTTTTGTTATGAAATTCTGAAAACTACGCGAGATATACTGTAGATAGAATTCTCTAAAACTTTTGTGAACTGAGTAAGCGCTCAATAATTTAAAGTTAATAATCATAATGTTATTTATATATGAATTGCCTTACACTACAATGGAATTTTAAAATGAAGCGTTGTTCTCTCCTGTTTTATGGGAGAGATCAAATGTTATGAGAAATGTCAAAATTTCATATGAGTAGTTTAAAATTTCCAAATTGTAAGAAGAAACAAACTTTACATCAGAATATAAAGAAGTAAATAACTTCACATTACAAAAAGAGAAGAAAAGAAACTTCATGTAAAACAGAAATAAGAAATCTTCGACTCACTTTCGGTAACCGAACACTTTTTGGGTTTCATTTTCTTATAATGCAACAGACAACGATGGTAACAGACTAGTGGCTGTCTACCTGCATGAGACTAGTGTCTCATGGAATAGGGGGAGGCGCCCTATTGCATGAGACTAGTGTCTCATGGAATAGGGGGAGGCGTGCTTACTTTCAATGAGCATAGTTAGCTAGTGTAGCCGAAACTGCCATGTTCCTTCTACCCTGAGAGTGGCGCTGAAAGGTCAGTTGTCATCGCATGTGGGAATGAATACGGGCACAATTAAAGCGTAATATTTCCTAATAACAGTATTATTATTATTAGGTATATGGGAATGTTTTCGTTTTTAATTTTTTTGTGTTTTAATGTGTTTGCAAAAACTGTAGTTGAACACCGTGATCAATTTTTTCTGTGGGGTTTTCAAAAAAGGTTGTTGAGGTCCATATTGGACGTCTATTGTTAAATATTACATATCAAATAAAAGCAATTCAACAAAAATACCCTCGTGGCAAAAAAATGGGACATTTCAAACCAGTAGTAATTTTAGCAATATATAGCAGTAGTAGAAGTTATTTAAGGTACTTTCCATTGTGATTAAAATAACGAAAAGTTAAAAAATTCCGGAAGAAAAACCATTTCAACTTTTTACCAATGAAATAAAAGGAAAATTTAAATAAGGGGGAAGGACTACGATTAATGTACGATTTTAAATGATAAAGGGATGAATAAGGGGACGTTTCAATTAATAAGGAGTTATGAACGTTAATAAGGGGTGCACATCAATAAGTTTTTACGAATATTAATAAAGGTGCACGTGTCAATAAGGAGTAATGGATGTTAATAGGCAGTTAAAAATATTAATGACGGGTGGGGTGGAAGAGTTTAAATGAATTTTAAAAATAAAATAAAAATTCTTTTTACTTTCCAATTTTTTTAAAATTAAGTCTTTAAAGATAAAATAAAAATACTTTTTGGGTTGGATACATATTGATAAATTGTTATGATTAACAATTTTAGAATCTCCCAAAAGTATAATTGCGCCCTCTGATGGTGGAAAAATTTTATGATTTCAAACGAATATTCCAAACGATCTATTAGAGTTAGCAATCTGATACTTTAGTCATGGAGCGTGATGATCAAGCGTTTACTTCGACAATAACAATTGGTCCCTTCATCCAGAAGGTGGGTTGGAACACGCGCATTTTTGTGTTAAAAGATCAACAAAAATATCCTTTTTTAGATGAATAGGTATTAACGAAATATGATGATTCATAGTTTTAGAAGAATAAATTCATGCTAGAAATTCGAAATTCTGATGATAGAAATATATTGATCAAGAATAGACAAATGGATACCTTACTAAGACAAACATAATTTACCTATATATAGCATAGAGCGCATATTATAATATTGACTTTTGAAATCCAGGACCAGAACTCTATAACCTTCTCCATCTGAAGGTCAACAAAAAGAATCACCAAAAGGTGAACTCCAAAGAATAGTAAAAACGCCCTTTGTAAAGGGTAGTAAAAAGGTGGTAGATATGGTAGAACAGAGTGCTAGACCAAGTAGGTTTCTTGCTCGAAAACCAGTTGTCTAGCTCTCTCTGAAATCTACTCATAGGATTGTGATCAAACTTTTTTAAGTTTGCAAGGAAATCATGAGGGTTTGTATCAACAATTTCTAAGAACCACCTAAATATCTGCTTAATATGAGTATAAATATATTTGATGCTTAAATCTGCACTGATTTATATGTCGGTGACAAGCCATGGGGCATTTATAAAAAAAATTCTCAAAATTTTATTTTGGTAGGTCTGTAGTTATTTTTATATTTGTTTTAGTCGTGTTCGCCCAAATAGGGGCTGCATATGTTATGATAGACCTAAGAATATTATGGCAAAGTAACAACATATGTGGTCAGTGGACAGGATAGACTTCTTACCCATCAATGTGTCAAGCTGACATCTAATCATGTTTGCTTTCTGTAAGATATTTTCAGTGTGTTTCTCCCATCTTAATTTATTATGTAAAGTATCCTTAACAGTTTTCTGCCAGTTTAGTGCAGTATCAAATAGGTTGAGGATCTGAGGGTTTGTTAGTTTCTTAATGGTAAATAAAAGTGAGGCACTTTTCTTAGCTTTCATACCATCTTCCATATATTTTACCATTGCTCTATCTCGTCCATGCCTCGCTGTAATCTGTCAACATCAATTCAGCGAGGGCGAGAGGAGAACAATGTCATCAGGATATGCAGTTAACCTGTCAATAACAGGAAAATTGTAATGCTAGATAGAAAAGAGCACTGGTACAAGAAGTCTTGGGACACTCCAGCTTGGATATCATGAATAGCGGAGAGGCTCTTTTTAACACGTATTTGAAAATTACCGTTAGGAAGATATGATTGAATAATTTAGATTATCCCCGATGGAGGTATCACCCTGATAACCATCCATCCATATCTTGCCAAAGGGCTTGGCCATATCGAAAAAATTGAGGCTACTCTTTCCTTATTATTCAATGATTCTGCAATTTTCTCAACGACACGGAGAATCTGATGTTCAGTGGATACTTTTTTCCTTAAGTCGCTTTAAGCATTTTTGAGAAGATTTTACTGTTTGCTGAATATTAACACTCTGTCAATAATGACTTACAGGAAAAAGCATAATTTCTCTGCATATATAATACGAGAGGAATAATACAGAAGCGTATAGATGAATTATATATATATTAGAGTTAAAATCGGAAATTGTCTAAATGAGGAAATAGAGATCAAACATGAAGTGCTGCAAAGATGGGTACTGGGAAGAATATTGTTTTTAGTTTTTATTAATGATCTTTGTAGCTTGCATTTACATAGCAAAATTATTACATTGCAGATGATACAAAAATTTTGATTTTTGCTAAAAGGGTGGTTTATTAATTGATCAAGTAAATCAAGAACTGGAAAAAATGCGAGGGTGAGCTCAAAGAAACAAATAATTTTAAATATTAAAAAGACAAAATATATGAATACCAGAATTAGTGAAAATGAACAAGAAAATTTTGAAGAGAAATTCTGCATCATGCAAGAATCGCAGACTCCACCCAGAAATGAAGAATGTAGTCAAAAATAAAACCTTCTACAACCCGCAGGATCTTCTTGATAAAACTATGATGGAAAAGTTTCTACCTTTGCAATTTATGACCCCCCCCCAAAAAAAAACAACAGAAAACTATAAACTCAAAATTTGTACTTCTTTCACAGACACAGAACTTTATGCAATTGATCAGTTTCTAATGTGGCTTAAATATGAAAATAAAATTGTAATACTAGGGCATCCCTCTTCTCTCTACTCAAGGAACCCTTCAATTAATTTACAACGAAAGTAAAAAATAAAATCAAGCCCATTATAGTTAAGTTCAAGTGCAAAGACCAAAGAAACAGATTTCTTCAAGCTGCTAAAAAAAAGAAAAAAAATCAATGCTAATGAGATCTCTTCCAGATTTAAGAAAACAAAAGTCTTCATTAACGAACATTTAACTCAGCTAAATAAGAAACTTTTCTATGATGTTAAACAGTTTGGTTATGAGTACAATTACAAATATATATGGACTAAAAAAGGAAAAGTGTATATGAGAAAAAATGACAATTTTCGGGTGTTACGTACAACAAATATTAATGACTTTCCGTATTTGCCGGCGTATATGACGCACGTTTCCCCCCTCAAAATACGCCTAAAATATGGGGTGCGTCTTATGCGCCGGTAATCAAAATTATGAGTTGAAATTTCAGTCTAAAACTTTTGGTTTATATCAATATACATATATAAGTATTCTTTTGCATTTTGTCCTTTTGTGAAAGAGTGGTTTCAAATAAATAGTTTCCATATTTTTTTTTCTGTTCTATAAAAATAATAAGTTGCGTGATGTATTTTATGCTTCACTACTGATAGAGGGAGCATTCCAGTAAAATAGAGTTCAGATCCACTGACATCTCAAGGTTACGATTCATCCAATATGCGCATGTGTGATCGCATTTCACCGGCATATTTTTTCGAAAAGCGCGAGCATGGCGCTTCGTTACCGATTACAGCGCCTCAAGGCAACCAAAACGTAAACTTTTAGTACCGAAGAAGCTTTCTCATGTTTTTGCTGCGAAACATGGCTCAAAAACAACGCAGATTCTGCTATGATATTGCATTCAAGCTACGAGTGATTGAGTATGCTAAAGAACACGGAAACAGGGCAGCAGAGAGGAATTTCGGATCACCGCCAACAGAAAAGATGATAAGAACTTGGAGAAGACAGGAAGAAGACCTAAAAAAAACTATTCGTAGTAAACATAATCTGCGACATGGAATTGCAAAACGGCCGGAACTAGAAGAAGAATTAAAAACTTGGTTATTAGTCCACCGAAGCTCGGGATTTTCAGTTTCCACAAAAATAACTATTCAACAAGCAAGAGTGATAGCTACTAACAGAGGCATCGCTGATTTTACAGGATCAACGTCATGGTGTTCTAGATTCATGAAGAGAAATGACTTACGTATCGGACTAAAACAAAAATAGCACAAAAGATGCCAACAGAATATGAAGACATGATTATCGAGTTTCATAAAATTGTCATTAATGCAAGAAAAAGTGGAAATTTTGAACTTCACAAATAGGAAACATGTATGAGGTCCCACTGACGTTCGATGTACCCTCAAACAAAACAGTAGATTCCAAAGGTGCAAGAAGTGTTATTGTTAAAACTTGTGGACATGAGAAAACGCACTACACAGTCGTGTTGTCTTGTTGTGCCAATGGAACAAAATTGCCGCCTCTTTTGATTTTCAAAAGAAAAACCTTGCCCAAGGAAAAACTGCCTAAAGGTGTGTTTGTGCACGTTCATCCTAAGGCAGGCATGGCCAACTGTTTTTGCCCGCGGGCCGGATTGGAAAAAAAAATATTTTCACGGGCCGGACGAAATATTAAAATTGAAAAATGTTAAACAAAACACTTATTTCTTTACGTAAACAAAATTTTATTATGAAATTTGTTTATGAATAATTTTAAGTAAATCAATACAACAAATTAACATAATAACTAATGCGACGTGTGAGGCGGTTTGCATCGCTTATTATTTTTTTAATATCTGGTTCTATACTTGTAGTAGCTATTCTTAACACAGCCTCCAAATGTAAATCATTCAATCTTGATAATAATTTTTGATAATAATAAGATTTTCTTTATAACGGAATGTTTTTTAAACAATATAGAAGTATCGAGAATTCATTCGATTAATTACTAGAAGCTAAATGCTAATATTGAAAAATTGTTCGCGGGCCACATAAATTCATTACGCGGGCCGTATGTTGGCCATGCCTGTCCTAAGGGCTGGATGGATGAAGGGGGAATGAAGTTGTGGATAGACAATGTGTGGTCTAGACGTCCTGGTGGACTGTTAAAGAAACCAGCCTTGCTAGTATGGGATCAGTTTCGGAGTCATAGAACAGAAGCTGTAAAAAATAAAATCAACCAACTGAAAACTCAGTTAGCTATAATTCCAGGTGGACTAACGAGTCAGCTTCAACCTTTAGATGTCTGCATTAATAAACCATTTAAAGGATTCATGAAGGAGAAATGGAACTGTTGGATGCAGTCTACAGATTTTGAAGTGACATCATCAGGAAAAAGGAAGAGACCTAGCATTTTGCAGATTTGTGAATGGGTCAAAACTTCATGGAATGCTGTAAAACATGAGACAGTTGTAAAGTCATTTAAGAAATGTGGTATTAGTAACTCACTTGATGGCACAGAGGATGATTTGTTATACGAAGACTCAGTTTCTGAAAAAGAGGCTTCAAGTGGTTTTTCATTTAGTTCTGGAGATGAATTTCTGAGTTTTGAGGATGAACATTAAAAGGTACCTAACTACAATGTTCCCTAGTTACATTTTTTGTTTACATAAATAACTATAAAATGAGTACAGTAAATCTTTATGGAAATTCATGAAATAATGTGGAAATTTTTTTCCCCTTAAAAATGTGTCTAAAAAAGGGCTTATAGGCGTATAGGACGCACCGGCGTATAAAAAGGCCTTATACGCCGGTGCGTCCTATACGCCGACAAATACGGTAATTAATATTCCTTAAATTATGAATAAACTAGATCATATGAATTCTAACATTTTTCCTTTCTATAATAATAAGTGTTCAAAATTTGATAATATAATAGACTTTGGTAATTTCATTAGACATGATTTATGCAATTGCTTTAATATACTTCACCTAAATATTCGTAGTTTAAGATACCTGACTACAATAAATCAGGTGGCATAATCATTTATTTAAAAAAATTGATTTTCATAATATTAACATTGAAATGAATACTGCTGATAATATAAGGCCTGTAAATGGTAGTTAGGCATAAACTGGAAGGAGAGCTGTGTACCAATCCCCAGTGATGATGCACAGAACCGGCCAGGTCTAGCACCTAATGTCCGACCCCGCCTTTTCGTGGTGCAGGCCGTTTACCTTTCAAAAGAAATATTACTTTTGGAAGGGAACGGAATGGGAGGGCTGCCAGTTCAGTATGGCCTACTGATCTGGTCATCTATGGCCACTTTTTTTCTTTTTTTTCCAACCCTGCTGAGGAGTGGTCAACTTCACAGGGTCCTGGTGATGACCATTTATACCTACTAGACTGGACTTGTTTATGGATTTGAGCTTGATTATGGATCCTGAACTTGCTGCACTGGTGGGCCTCTGTTGAGGGAGAATCTGCCGCTAGTTTTCTGTTTGCTTCTGGGTTGCCAGCCCTAAGTGAACAGAGGCATGGGATACATTATATCAGCTGGTGGATAATACTAATCTGAGGCAATCGCGGGTACCTGAACCTTACTTAGCTAGTTGGGCATCATCAAGCCTAAACTGGAGTAATATGTCTCAGGCAGGCCATATGGCTCTTGAAAAAAGTCCACTTGAAAAGGTGGTTCCTGAAGTTCCTACCAGCATCGGTGACTTCAGCCTTTAGCGGAGGAGGAACAGGTCTTTGCCCCATGCCTGTGATCAGGGGGCTGTTTGATATTGTTGGCCCTACCAATCTCAATAAACCTAATTTCTTTAAAAATCCTACTAATCACTTTCTCTCTGCAGGAACGTGGAATGTGAGGACATTACATAGAGATTATTCTCTTCATGTCCTCACGCAGGAATTCCAGTGCTATAACCTAGATATTCTCGGCTTGCAAGAGACCAGATGGACAGCTAAAGGTGAGATTCTTAAAAATGACTTTAAATTTTTCTTTACAGGGAGGGAGGATGGAAAGCATCACCAAGGTGTGGGTCTGCTTCTCAGCAAATATTGCTAGTGATGCTCTTTAGGTTATGGGTGCATTAATGAAAGGTTTCTTACAGCAAAATTGCAGACAAGCATTACAGTCTTGAAAGTTATCTGCTGTTATGCCCCAACTGAGGATGCTGATGAGGATGAGAAGGATAGGTTTTACAGACAACTTCAGGATATTTTGAATTCTGTCACGAAAGGAGATATTACCCTTGTTCTAGGTGACTTCAATGCCAAAATTGATACTGACTCTAACCTTTGGGGAGGGGTGACAGGCCCTTTTGGTATTGGTAGCTGCAATGGCAAAGGACAACGTCTCCTACAGGTAAATAAACTAAATGGTTTCAGAATAACTAACACATATTACAAACACCACGACATACATAAATACACATGGGTTTCACCTGATGGGCTGCATAGGAATATGATTGATTACATATTAATTAACAGCAAATGGGCAAATTCTGTTAGAAATACCAGGGCATATAGGGGAGCTGAAATTGGATCTGACCATTACCTTGTTAAAAGTGTCTTGCAACTTAAACTTAAAAAGTGTTGTGCTAAAGTTAAAAAAATTACCTTTAATACTGAAGCTCTGAAACACTCTGTTATAGCTAAAGCTTACCATGATAGGTTGCTTAGTCATTATGACTGTCATGGTTTGCTTACTACTGAAGTTGAGGAAGAATGGGATCATTTTAAACAGGCTTTTTTGGACACTAACAGTACTCTTTTAGAAAAAAAGGAGCAGAAGAGACAGAATTATCTGAGTGATAAGGCACTTGAGCTTATTTTGGAAAGAAACAACTGCAGGAATGTCCTTAATCAATACCCTACTAGTCCTAATAGAAAGCATTACAAAGAACTTAATAAACGTGTAAAAGATCAGTTAGCTGCTGATAAGAATCTTTGGCTTTATGGTTTGGCTGACACAGCCGAGGAAGCAGTTAGACAGCACAACAGCAGAGAGCTGTACCAGATAGTTAATGTTTTGTGTGGCAGAAAACGGACAGGTATACAGGGATTGAAGGATAAACAAGGTAAGGTTATGGAAGGTGAGGATTCTGTCATGGCTAAGTGGGCTGAGCATTTTAGGGATATTCTGAACAATGTAGTTAGTTCTACTCCCATTGTTTGCAATGACGATAGATGCATTGGTGGCTTTAATGTTGGCCCTATAACACAATCTGAAGTTATTTTGGCTGTTTCTAAACTGAAACTACATAAATCCCCAGGGGTAGATGAAATTACTACAGAAATGTTTAGAGCTGGGAATGTTTCGGTTACCACTTGGATGACTGAAATTCTGAATATCTTTTATGATAAAGGCATGGTTCCTGAGGATTTTACAAGAGCTATTGTTATTCTTATTTTCAAAAAAGGTGATCGCAGTTCTTGTTATAACTATAGGGGTATCAGCCTACTTTCTGTTCCAGGTAAAGTTCTTTCCACGATTGTGCTTAATAGAATTAGGAATCTGGTTGACAGGCAATTGCGTGATGAGCAATGTGGATTCAGAAGTGGTAGGGGATGTGTGGATCAGATATTTTCCCTTAGGCAGATTCTTGAGAAATCTTTACAGTTTCAGAAACCTTTGGTTGCTAGCGTTGTTGATTTCAAAAAGGCTTTCGACTCTGCTGATCGTCATAATTTGTGGTTGATTGTGAGATCATATGGTATACCACACAAGTTAGTTAACATAATGAAAGCTCTCTATAATAACACTGAGTCGGCAAGGCTTGTAGCAACAGTGTGAGAGTTGGCAAGGCTTGTAGCAATTGGTTTAGCATTACTTCTGGTGTTCGACAAGGGTGCATTTTGTCTTCTTTTCTCTTTAGCTCGGTTATTGATTATGTTATACGAAATTCAATTCAAGGAAATATTCTAGCCTTAAATGGACTGGAGATACGAAAATCTCTGATTTAGATTAAGCTGATGATTAGCCCTTTTGGCAAATGATGCTGATGAGATGAATTCTTTCATTAGGGCTGTTGATGAGACTGGTAATAGAATTGGTTTGGTTATAAACAGAGAGAAAACTAAAGTGATAAAAATTGGTCAGGCAGGTTGTGATTCATTTCATCTGAATCGTTGCAGTCTTGAGCAGGTGTCTCAGTTTAATTACCTCGGGAGCTATGTAACAGATACTGGTCATGTGCGGCATGAGATTAACAGACGAATAGGGATTGCTGCCGGGACTTTTAAGAATCTATGGAGAGTGTGGAGAAATAAGCGTATACACCTAAAGACTAAAATTAGACTGTAAAATAGTTTCGTTCTTTCTAGGGTTAGTTATGGTAGTGAAACTTGGATGCAGTGCAAACAAGTTAAGAGGAAACTAGATGCTTTTGATTCTAGATGCTTACGTAGTATCTTGGGTATTAGGTGGTTTAACTTTGTAACTAATGATGAGGTTAGGCAAACGAGTCTGCAACCCCCTTTAAGCAGCATATTGTACAGAGAGAGACTCCGCTGGTTTGGCCATGTTGCCGTATGGATAATTATAGATTGGTGAATAGGGTTATGAACAGTGTGCTTAGAGGCCTCAGAAGGAAGGGGAGACCTAGGATGCGGTGGGCAGACAATGTCAAACAGGACCTTGTTAGAGTTGGTGTGCAGTGGCTGGATGCAGCAGATGTAGCTCAGGACAGATATGCTTGGAGAATTAAACTGCACGGTGTGGTTGGACCTCCTTAGCCCATGGCTGCTTGAGGATGATGATGATGATGATATAAATGTACATGATAAAGTAACTGATCTTTATATTGTGACATTATATAGGGATCATAATTATTCAACTCATGATAATCTGGAAGAACTAGATTCAATTTTACATACTATTAAATGCAAAAATGTTTTATTTATTGGAGATATCAATATTGATATAAGTAATGATAACAATAATACTAATGAATATTTAAATATATTATTAGCAAATGGATTTGAATCTTTCATAAACGACTCTACAAGAATTTATAATCATTCTAAAAGTTGCACTGACTATATCTTTATTACAGAAAGTAAGATATATGATTACAAATGTGTAATTTTTTTAGACATTGCAAAAGCATTTGATACTGTAAATCATGATATCTTATTGCAGAAACTTAATTACATTGGTGTTAGAGGAAATACGCTAAAATGGTTTAAGTCATATATTACAGATAGAAAACAAATTGTAGAGATAAAAAAATACAAAAATTCACCCTTATTGCTTACTAAAGGAGTGCCTCAGGGCTCACCTAATTTGTTTCTGATTTATTTCAATGATTTCTTTTTTAATAACTTAAAAGGATATCCTATATCCTATGCTGATGATACTGTTATAGTATATAGAAGTAATAATTTTGAAGAATTGAAATCGACTATATCTCATGATTTAAAAAAAATTCAATTATGGTTTCATCAAAATCATCTTACATTAAATATCGAAAATCGTATTCAATGTATTTCAGTCTCACTAACAAGAGTTATTTCAAAAGATAAAATGAAATAATGCTAATAATATTGTATGTACATGTGCAGAAATTAAACAAATTAAAACATACAAATATTTGGGGATTACTATTGATAATAATTTGAAGTGGAATAGTCATACAAATATAATTGCAAAACGTTTAAGATATTTCCTAATTACAATATATCATCTAAAGAAACTTGTAGGTACTTCCTTTCTAATAAATCTTTATTATTCTTGGATTCAATCTACTTTACAATACTGTTTAATTAGTTGGGAAGGAACATATCTTAATTCCTTAAATAAATTAATAACATTACAAAACAGAATTCTGAAGGTTTTTATGAATAACAATATTACGAATTTAAAAAATATGATTTTTGAAAATAAAATTTTGAATTTAAGACAATTATATATTTATAAAATCTTTATGTTTGTGTTTAAAAAACCCAGATTTCTTAGAATTGCAACATACGAAAATAAATCTTAGAAATAGAGAACTTTATTATGTATCTTTTTCAAGAAAATCCATAAACATTTCATGATTCTAGCTCCACAAAATTTTAATAAATTACCGAAAAATATAAGGGAACAAAAAAAATGAAAATATATTTAAAATAAAAATTAAGCAAAGATTATTATATATAAACAATATTAGGTCTTTATTTCATTGTTAAGTGACTTGCCTCATTTCATGTCATTAATGAATATATCCAAAATGTTAATTTTTCCACTCTTAAGCCTTTAATTCTGTATTTTAAAAATGCATATCGTTAGAAACTATTAATTTAGTTTGACAACCTGTAAGAGCATAATGCTCATTGGTCGTTCTTATATGGCTTCTATTTTATTGCATTTCATTTCACAATAAATATTTTACATTACATGGATTTGTTTATATCAGTTGTATATTTTGTTCAATTGTTCATACTGAATTGTGGATTTTATTTTAACTCATTATTTTGTATAAGCATTATTTATTTATTATTATTCAGTGTATTATATGTTATATATAGTCAATAAACATTTATTATTATTTATTATTATTAGGGCATCCCTCTTCTTTCTACTCAAGGAACCCTTTAGAACATACAATCGAAATATCCTAGAAAAAAATTTTGCTCTCATTATTACATTAAATAAATTTGACATCACTTTACAAAGGATTTCTAGCCAAGTTATTGCATCAGCCATTTGGTGATAAAGGATTTGGGTTGGGTTGTTTTACCTCTGAGCGGCACTTTTTTGCACACCATGGGCTAAATGGCCAGGTCACAAGGACCCCGAAGGCTCAGAGAAGGTTGGGGGAGGGGACCCACTGGAATAGCTGTTGGGAGACAGATGGTAGCCTCCCGTCAAGGCCATCCAGTGTGTTCTTTAACGTGCACAGGGTATGGCTCTCCCGCACACGGGGCCACGGCTCAACGTCCCATCCGACGGACGGCGGCCTTTCCAAGCCCATCAGTGCCCCTACTGACCGTGGGCAGGGAGGGGAATTTTGCGGAGATAAATCTCAACGCTGACCCAGCTGGGACTCGAACCTGGGAACTACAGATAACGAGCCTGGCGCGCTACCGACTGAGCCTCCCCCGCCGCGGTGATAAAGGAAATTATTAGCAAGCATTTTTGAGAAGATTTTACTGTTTGCTGAATATTAACACTCTGTTAATAATGACATAGGAAATAGCATAATTTCTCTGTATATATAATACGAGAGGAATAATCCAGAGGCGTAGAGGTGAATTTTATACACTTTTTCAATGACCAAAGCAAATCGGAAAAACAAAATCAGATTTTCCTACTGTTATAAGAATTAATCAGTTAATAATTTTTTACATTGGAGAGTTTCCCAGTAACAAAAGTGTGATATTTCAGTTAAAAATAATATTCTTTTTTCCTAAATTCATTGAACCGAAAAATTCAGGAATTTCACCATATAGTTTTAGCGATTTAATAAAACAAATAAAGAAAAATTCTCCGAAAAAATATGATTTTTCATTACAGAGGTGAAATTAATATGCTTTCCTGTACTAAACGCATTGAAACGAAAATTAAGGGATTTAACGATATAATTACTAATTTCAGCTGTTTAATTTAAAAAATACCGATAATTTCCTAAAAGTGCGATTTTTAATTACAGAGGTAAAAATAATATGCCTTCTTACATTGAATGCAATGAATTCAAAATTGACGATATTCTCCACGCAATTACTAATTTCAGCTATTTAATACCAAGAAATATAAATAATTTTCTGTTTTTGCTTTTACATATATAAAACAACTAATTTATCAACATACAGTATGTTCAACTCTAAGACATAAAAATTGTGTGTTTTGTGTTTGAATTCTATGCTCTTTTTAGTATTTTATACATTAATTGCTAATTAATATAAATGTTTTTCATTCAACAGTTAAGTATCGTCTTGTAAGATGAATGTTCACCTATTGCACCAGCGTAAGAACGTACATAACAGTCCAGGATGTCATCTCTATACCTTTGAGCATTGAGGTTCCCATTCGTCAACACATAGAGGTCTGTGCGTCCACCTAAGGAAATGTCACCCCAAACACACACGCTACCTCCGCCGTAACTGTCTATTTGACGGATGTTATTGGGATGATAGCGGGTGCCTCGTTCTCTCCCTATCAAATAATGTCAGGAATCACTCTGGAAGCAATATTTGGACTCATCTGGGAAGAGTACGGACCTTCATTTTTCTTCTGTCCAGTTAACATGCGTGCGTGCCCAATTCAACCGCTCTCTCCTGTGGCGTGACGCCAGGGGTATACAAATTACTGGCCATCTAACGTACAGACCTCCCTCATGAAGCCTTCTACGCACAGTAGAAGCTGATACAACCCTCCCAGTGGCTGCTGGAAGAGGAGATCGTAGCTGAGAGTGTGTAGACGTCCTGCTCCTTCGTGCTGTTAATCGCAGATATCAGTCTTGTACACAGGCCGTAACTCTAGCCCTTCCTCGGTTAAACCTCTGAGACGCGGAATCCATGCTAAGAAATTGATTCCACAGTCTATAGATGACAGAAGAACTCACATTCAGCCATCGTGCCACGTCTGACTGACTTTGGCAAATGATGTCTCGAGGTCATTCCTACAAAATGGCTATTTCGCATTGCTTTACTCACATTTACAACACAAAATAACGATCCACTCCAAAACACCGGTTTTTATGCCGCTATCCGATTACGCAAGTTGACGCAACCTAGACTAATTTGCAAACGATATTCTCACTCGGCATTCCTTTTCTGTTTACATGAACAAGTTTTGGTGAGGATCGCACAATTTTTTGGCAATTATGGCGATTTTTTCTCATTTTTCCTTAATTTATGGAAACCAGTGTAATAACGACATTATTAATAAAGTGGTATGGCCAGTTATAAATATTAATAAGTGGCTATGACCGGAAGTGACGTCAGATGGGGGAAGGTCCCGCTAGGTGGCAGTCTGAACAAAACATCTGCAATTATCATTCATTTCCAAAGCAGGAAGTACAAATTCAACTGCCATCTCGGATTGAAAACGTAACTAAATATTAAAAATTATGTTTATAATTTGCTTCTGGTAGGTAGGAAGTATTTCAAAATTATGTTAATTTCCACTAAGCTGAATTAATGCGTTTCATAAACAGAAGTGTGCCTGACAGGATATTTTGGGGATAGTGTTAAAAATCACCTAAATATCTTCATTTTTTTATAATTTCAGGAGAAAAAAATAAAGTGTCAGACAACTGACATAAATATTGCAGAGATGCGTTTAAACAGGAAATTAAATGTGCAAAATACTGAAAGAAAGCAAAGAATTGAAACACAAAACATGCAATTTCAAAAGTCTTAGAGATAAATTCACTAGTTGTTTTTTATACGTAAAAGTAAAAGCAAAAAATTATTTATATTTCTTGGTATTAAACAGCCGAAATTAGTAATTAAATGGAGAATATCGTTAATTTTGAATTCATTGCATTCAATGTAGGAAGGCATATTATTTTTACCTCTGTAATTAAAAATCGCACTTTTAGGAAATTATCGGTATTTTTTTATTAAACAGCTGAAATAAGTAATTATATCGTTAAATCCCTTAATTTTCGTTTCAATGCGTTTGGTACAGGAAAGCATATTAATTTCACCTCTGTAATGAAAAATCATATTTCTTCGGAGAATTTTTCTTTATTTGTTTTATTAAATCGCTAAAATTATATGGTGAAATTCCTGAATTTTTCGGTTCAATGAATTTAGGAAAAAAGAATATTATTTTTAACTGAAATATCACACTTTTGTTACTGCGAAACATCGCAATGTAAAAATTTGTTAACTGAGTAATTCTTATAACACTATGAAAATCTGATTTTATTTTTCGATTTACTTAGTGATTGAAAAAGTGTATAAAATTCATTTATACATCATCATCATCATCATCCTCAAGCAGCCATGGGCTACGGAGGTCCAACCAGACCGTGCAATTTAGTTCTCCAAGCATATCTGCCCTGAGCTAAATCTGCTGCATCTGGCCACTGCACACCAATTCTAACAAGGTCCTGTTTGACATTGTCTGCCCACCACATCCTAGGTCTCCCCCTCTTTCTGAGACCTCTAGGCACACTGTTCATAAACCTATTCGCCAATCTATAATTATACATACGGGAAACATGGCCAAACCAGCGGAGTCTCTCTCTGCACAATATGCTGCTTAAAGGAGGTTGCAAACTCCTTTGCCTAACCTCATCATTAGTTACAAAGTTAAACCACCTAATACCCAAGATACTGCATAAGCATCTAGAATCAAAAGCATCAAGTTTCCTGTTATCTTGTTTACAAAATGTCCAAGTTTCGCTACCATAACTAACCCTAGAAAGAACCAAATTATTATACAGTCTAATTTTAGTCTTTAGGTGTATACGCCTATTTCTCCACACTCTCCATAGATTCTTAAAATTCTCGGCAGCAATACCTATTCGTCTGTTAATCTCATGCCGCACATCACCATTATCTGTTACATAGCTCCCAAGATAATTAAACTGTGACACCTGCTCAAGACTGCAACCATTCAGATTAACTGAATCACAGCCTGCTTGACCAATTTTCATCACTTTAGTTTTCTCTCTGTTTATAACCAAACCTACTCTACTACCAGTTTCATCAACAGCTCGAATGAAAGAGTTCATCTCATCAACATCATCTGCCAAAAGGGCTAAATCATCAGCATAATCTAAATCAGAAATTTTCGTATCTCCAGTCCATTTAGGGCCAAAATCTTTCCCTTGCAGTGAATTTCGCATAACATAATCAATAACCAAACTGAAGAGAAAAGGAGACAAAATGCACCCTTGTCGAACATCAATTAATTGCTACAAGCCTTACCAACTCTCACACACGACTCAGTGTTATTATAGAGAGTTTTCATTATGTTAACTAACTTGTCAGGTATACCATATGATCTTACAATCAACCACAAATTTTGACGATCAACAGAGTCAAAAGCTTTTTTGAAATCAACAAAGCTAGCAAACAAAGGTTTCTGAAACTGTAAACATTTCTCAAGAATCTGCCAGAGTGAAAATATCTGATCCACACATCCCCTACCACTTCTGAATCCACATTGGTCATTACGCAATTGCAAACCAGATTCTTAATTCTATTAAGCACAATCATGCAAAGAACTTTTCCTGGAACAGAAAGTAGACTGGTACCCCTATATTTATCAGAAGTACTGCGATCACCTTTTTGAGAATAGGAATAATAATAGCTGTGGTAAAATCATTAGGGACTTACCACAGCTTAATTTATAATCCTTATTCAAAATTTCAGTCATCGAAACTTGAAGCATTTCATTCCAGCTCTAAGCATTTCAGTAGTAATTTTATGTACCCATGGAAATTTCTGTAATTTAAGTTTAGAAATGGCCAAAATAACTTCAGATTGTATTATAGGGCCAACATTAACGCCAGTAATGCATCTATCGTTATTACAAACAATGGGAGTAGAACTAACTCTGATGGTTCACCCATTCCCTTTTACTTTTCCTTAACCAGTTTAACTTTATTTACGTTGTATTTATCATTTTGGGGATTATTATTTCATTTTTCTTGGACTGATTGCAATTCCCGTATCCGAGCCGAAGGAGACTTTTTATTGTCAGCCGCTAATGTGCGTCCCCTCTTGCGTCATAGCTAGCGCGATCGTCAAATTATTCAAATGTTTTCCCGGCGTACAACAGACACATGACGGACTGTACTCAGCATGTTATAACTAAGTGACGTTAGGTCACAGAGTCATTATTTGTCAGAGATGACAGAGTCAGAATTGACAGATAGTTAGTGGAGAGAATGATAATTGTCAGTATTGTAATGGAGAGAATGATAATTGTCAGTATTGTAGTGGAGAGAGAGAGACGCAGTAGAGATTTAGATAGATGTTAGGTTGTTAGTACTCCAATTTTTGTATTCTTCCATTGAATTTGGTGAGTCTTTGAATTTTTTGGAAGTAAACTTTGCTTGTCTTAGAAACATTTGAACTTTTGCTGTTTTTCTCTTGAGCAACATTAATTGATTTTTCATTAGATTTAAACTTTAATTAAACTTGAAAATCCCTTTTTGAATTCTTACTCGATAAGTAACGCTAGAAAAATACCTAAAGAACCATATTTCAACTTTAATTGCCAAGTTTATATTGTCTGGTGACCGACAAAGCTGTCCGGAATTTTGAATAAATTTGGATCAGACAAAAGATCCAACTTGAAAAGTTAATAATTTTGGAGCGTTCAGAAATGAAATTGGCGCACCGAACACAGGGACCGTATATATATGTATAAATTTTATATTATTTGACGTGATTGTTAAAGATAAAAAAAGTTTTGAATTGAATTGAAAGAAACTCAACAAATGAATATTCCTACATAGATAAAAAGTTTTGAGCTCATTACTTATATGTACTATTCATGGATTTAACGGCAGCTTAAGCTGAAATATTTCTTGAGCAAGAAGCTTAACTTTTGTGTATTAGTCAAAGGTATTGAAGTTTCAGCGCAGTTATTGCTGATAGTTAAGATCTTTATTGTTATGTAAAGATTATAAGTGTACACGATAGATAAATTTTTTGATAAGCAAATATATATTTTTGAAAGCTTAGTAAAGCTTTATTATTGTAATGTGGTATAGCTCTACCTTTGAGCAATGCTCAAGATTGAAAATGTTTCAAAAATTGAAAAATTCAAAATTTTGGCAGACCGCTAAACATGTCTGCTAGTAATATGGCCGATTCTGCCATTAATGACTCCCGACTTAGAAAAAGTAAAAGACAGGTTGCAGGATGTGATGAAAGAAGCAGAAGTGTTAATGAATCTGCTTAATGAGCCTCGGGAGAAAAGGGAATGAAATGCCCTGCAACAAAAAGGTGGTTTTAGCAGCATCTTGTTTAATTGGATGTGCTAAGCAATGGTGGAACAACATAGGATGTCGTCATGGAATAGAGTTTCGGGAAGGTTTTAAAAGCGAACTTTGGAAATTTATCCTCATTATAATGATTTTACACAGTTAGCTACAGAACTATTTTCACGAAGACGAAGTGGGGGGGGGGAGATGATATCGAAAAATTCATCTGGGGTACGTAGAGTTATACTGTACGATGGTGATGCCGCCGAAATTGACATTATGAACTGCATATTGTCCAAATTATTTTTCCCCATTAGGGAATTCTTTAAAGAACGAAATGTAAATTCTCTTTCAACTTGCAAGAAGAGAATCGACAGAAATGGCATTAAATGAACAATGGATGAATCCTCGTCAAAGCTGCGCTATTAGGTTGAGTCTCGCAAAATGACTACCGCACGACCGGAAGTTACACGGTCACGACAATTTGCGACGAACGCGCCTACAACGGTGCAGAACGAACGAAGCAGAGGTTACGTTCAGCGTCAAGCTTCGAACAATGACGCTAGACCTACAACTTTTCCTATGAAAAAAAAAGAAACTTTCAGATGTAATTTTTGTGGCCGACCAGGGCACACGGAGCAATATTGCTACAGAAGGAATGACAATTCGGGAAACTTAAAATTAGGATCTTTGAAGCGAGAAACCAAAGTTCCTCAAGAAAAGCCCTCTCATGAGTTGTCTTGCCACTGTTGTTTTACCTTTTGTTAAACCTTGTCGTGAAGAAACCCTGCAGAGCGATAATCGGCAACGAAGTAGTGAACATAGAATAGATGACGTCACCAACGAGATCTTCAGAAACGCTTACACCTAGCTTATCAATCGACGCGGGAAGGATGTCACCGAGAAACGACTGGATGATTATTTATCCCAACGGAGTGCCAACAATGAAAATTTAAGTATATTATTATTCTTCCACTGTGGCACTATGATTTATAATGTATTATTTCTTTTCTCTGGAAAAGACGAGAGAAGAGAGAACCAATATTTATTGTGATTCATATACATAGAGATTTTAAAATGTTTAATTTCTTGTTGAAACTTTGGAGTTTCGATATTGATTTTCGAAGAGTGAATTTACTATAGTCTGAATTTATAATATGATGTGAATAGAATTTTTATGTATTCTCGTTCATCTGAAGTTCTAGATTCTGTATTAACGCGATTTAAAGTGTGTTTTTGTAGATTTTTTCATTTCAGCTGACTGAAAGCTGAACTATAAGTTAACTTTAAGTTAGAATTTAAAAATTGCAAAATGTTTATGGATACGAATGATGAGAATGAAAGAGAATTTAATATACAGTGATTAAATATTTTGAGGTGTATTTTGAAGTGAATTTTTGCATATAAAGTGTATTTTCATATAAAAAGTCAATGGAATTGGATGAAATGTTAGCGTCATATATTATAAATTATTGATATAATTTTTTTTTACTCTTAGATACGATGTATGCATAGTGTTTAAATCTGTTCAGTGTCATCAGTGATATCGATGCGTCAATAATGCGTAATTATTGGGATGACATTGGCGGCATTTGTTTGCATATTTATATATCAGCTGGCCATGATGTCCTGGAAGTTTATTTTTTTGGTACCCTTTTAGAGCTGTCCCCAACGCCAAAGTCTGGTGACCACGACGGTCACAAACATAATTCCTTTGGGGGGGGGGATTGGGTTGGGTTGGGTTGTTTTACATCTGAGCGGCACTTTATTGCACACCATGGGCTAAATGGCCAGGTCACATGGACCCCGAAGGCTCAGAGAAGGTTGGGGGAGGGGACCCACTGGAACAGCTGTTGGGAGACAGATGGTAGCCTCCCGTCAAGGCCATCCAGCGTGTTCTTTAACGTGCACAGGGTATGGCTCTCCCGCACACGGAGCCACGGCTTAACGTCCCATCCGACGAACGGCGGCCTTTCCAAGCCCATCGGTGTCCCCTTCTGACCGTGGGCAGGGCGGGGAATTTTGCGGAGATAAATCTCAACGCTGACCCAGCTGGGACTCGAACCTGGGAACTACAGATTACGAGCCTGGCGCGCTACCGACTAAGCCACCCCGCCCCGGGGGGGGGACGTAAAGATCGATGAGTGGAGGTAACTGATAAATTTTTTCATTTCAGCTAGCTCGCGATTATTGTGTTGAGGTGAAGATTTAACGGATGATTACACTCCCGCTTGTGTGTTAAATTTGGAATTTCCTAGATTTGCGTGTTTGATGTAGTTAGGAGGATTCAACGGTGTTCCAGCTTTCACATATTTGAACTGTGGTTAGGGGAATAAACGGAAATTACGTACTCCACTTGATACATCTGTAATTATATTATTGAAAAAGCAGAATTTGATGCACTTGAACTTTTTCTTTAACCTTTTTAGAAGTTAAGCAGGATAGGAGCTAAGAAGAAGTTAAGCAGGAAGTTAAGCTAATAAGAAGTTAAGCAGGATGTACAAAAAGCTGGTTATCAATAATTTTAATTAACCAGTTTTTTGTACAGGTTATTTTATGCACCTTTTGAAGTTTGTATCAGAATGTGATACTAGGTAGTCCGATAACGCTATTATGCAGTTAACTGCCACAGCCATTGATATATATTTAGACTAGGTTAGCTGTACACTCTTGATCGCAGGATTTGGGAGAAGATACCTTTGGTTGTGTTGGAAAATTGTGTCGAAGTGAGAGAAGATCGTCTTATCAAAATTTACCTAAGCATACTTTTATTTTATATTATGTTCAACGATGTGTAAATGACGTGAGAAGTGTCCTATTATTCTAAATTTGGTCGTCAAAATTTGTTAGGTCAAATTTTGACTCCCTTTGGAACACTCATTCACTTTTACTTTTCCTTAACCAGTTTAACTTTATTTACGTTGTATTTATCATTTTGGGGATTATTATTCATTTTTTTTTTTGGACTGATTGCAATTTCCGTATCCGAGCCGAAGTAATTGCGCATGCGCAACTCAGACTTTTTATTATCAGCCGCTAATGCACGTCCCTTCTTGAGTCATAGCTAGCGCGATCGTCAAATTATTCAAATGTTTTCCCGGCGTACAACAGACACATGACGGACTGTACTCAGCATGTTATAACTAAGTGACGTTAGGTCACAGAGTCATTATTTGTCAGAGATGACAGAGTCAGAATTGACAGATAGTTAGTGGAGAGAATGATAATTGTCAGTATTGTAATGGAGAGAATGATAATTGTCAGTATTGTAGTGGAGAGAGAGAGACGCAGTAGAGATTTAGATAGATGTTAGGTTGTTAGTACTCCAATTTTTGTATTCTTCCATTGAATTTGGTGAGTCTTTGAATTTTTTGGAAGTAAACTTTGCTTGTCTTAGAAACATTTGAACTTTTGCTGTTTTTCTCTTGAGCAACATTAATTGATTTTTCATTAGATTTAAACTTTAATTAAACTTGACAATCCCTTTTTGAATTCTTACTCGATAAGTAACGCTAGAAAAATACCTAAAGAACCATATTTTAACTTTACTTGCCAAGTTTATATTGTCTGGTGACCGACAAAGCTATCCGGAATTTTGAAAAGATTTGGATCAGACAAAAGATCCAACTTGAAAAGTTAATAATCTTTGGAGTGTTACATAACCATATTGTTTAGAACATTACTGAAATGCTCAGCCCACCTAGTCATGACAGAATCCTCACCTTCCATAACCTTACCTTGTTTAGTCTTCAATCCTTGTTTAGCTGTCCGTTTTCTACCACACAAAACATTAACTATCTGGTACAGCTCTCTGCTGTTGTGCTGTCTAACTGTTTCCTCGGCTTTGTCAGCCAAGCCATCAAGTCAAAGATTCTTATCAGCAGCTAACTGATCTTTTACACGTTTATTAAGTTTTCTGTAATGCTTTCTATTAGGACTAGTAGGGTATTGATTAAGGACATTCCTGCAGTTCTTTCTTTCCGAAATAAGCTCAAGTGCCTTATCACTCAGATAATTCTGCCTCTTCTGCCCCTTTTTTCCTAAAAGAGTACTGTTATTGCCCAAAAAAGCCTGTTTAAAATGATCCCATTCTTCCTCAACTTCAGTAGTAAGCAAACCATGACTCTCACAATGACTAAGTAACCTATCATGGAAAGCTTTGGCTATAACTGGATCTTTCAGAGCTTCAGTATTAAAAGTAAATTTTTTAACCCTAGCACAACACTTTTTAAGTTTAAGTTGCAAGACACTTTTAACAAGTCAGATCCAATTTCAGCTCCCCTATATGACCTGGTATTCCTAACAGAACTAGCCCTAATCAATAAATATATATTCAATAATATCTAGTTAATTAATATATAATTAATCATATTCTTATGCAGCCCATCAGGTGAAACCCATGTGTACTTATGTATATCGCGGTGTTTGAAATAAGTGTTAGTTATTGTGAAACCATTGAGATTACTTATCTGCAGGAGACGTTGCCCATTGCTATTGCAGCTACGAATACCAAAAGGACCTATCACCCCTTTCCAAAGACAGTACGAACTTTGCATTGAAGTCACCTAAAACAAGGGTATTATCTCCTTTCTTGACAGAATTCAAAATATCCTGAAGTTGTCCGTAAAACCTATCCTTCTCCTCCTCATCGACATCCTCAGTGGGGGCATAACAACCGATAACATTCAAGTTTTTAATGCTTGTCTGAAATTTTGCTATAAGAAACCTTTCAATTAATGCACTCATATCCTAGAAGAGCATCACTAGTGTGTCTGCTGAGAAGCAGACCCACGTGTTGGTGGGTCTAACTAACATTGCAACTACCTATGGAGAGAAAATGATTAGTGGGATGTTTAAAGAAACTATGTTTATTGAGAGAGGGAATGCCGACAATATCAAACAGCCCCCTAATCGCAGACATGGGGCAAAGACCCGTTCCCCCACTACTAAAGGCTGAAGCCATCTACACTGGAAGACTTCCTCCAATGTAGAATTTCACGATGCCAATAGAAGCAAAGAGTTCAGGTGCCTGCGATGACCTCTGCTCAGGATTATCCACCAGCTGATAAACATATCCTGTGAATCTATTCACTTGGGGCTGTCAACCCACAAACAAACAGAAAACGCAGCGAAGATTCTCTTTCCAGAGAACCTCACCAGTGCAGCAAAATCAAGATCCGTGATCACGCTCAGAACCTTAATCCAGCCCAGTAAGTTTTTAAGGTCAGCACCAGGACCCTGTGTGGTTGACCACTCCTTACAGGGTAGAAAAAAAATAGCCATAGTTGTCTAGATCAGTAGGCCACACTAATCTGGCAGTCTTCCACTTTCGTTTACTTCCACAAGAGAGTATCTCTTTTAAAAGGTACTAACGTCTTGCACCACGAGAAGGTGGGGTCGGACGTTAGTTACTAGGCCTGGCCCGTTTTATGAATCATCACAGGGGATTGGTGCATAGCTCTCCTTCCAGTGACTACCTGGCTACCATTTACAGGCCTCCGTATTATTCCTCACGTATTATACATATATGCAGAGAAATTATGCTTTTTCCTGTAGGTGATCATTGAAAGAGTATTAATATTCAGCAAACGGTAAAATCTTCTCTAAAATGCTTGCTAATAATTTCCTTTATCACCAAATGGTGGGGCGGGGGTGGCTCAGTCGGTAGCGCGCCAGGTTCGTAATCTGTAGTTCCCAGGTTCGAGTCCCAACTGGGTCAGCGTTGAGATTTATCTCCGCAAAAATTCCCCGCCCTGCCCACGGTCAGTAGGGGACACCGATGGGCTTGAAAAGGCCGCCGTCCGTCGGATGGGACGTTAAGCCGTGGTCCCGTGTGCGGGAGAGCCATACCCTGTGCACGTTAAAGAACACGCTGGATGGCCTTGACGGGAGGCTACCATCTGTCTCCCAACAGCTGTTCCAGTGGGTCCCCTCCCCAAACCTTCTCTGAGCCTTCGGGGTCCATGTGACCTGGCCATTTAGCCCATCGTGTGCAAAAAAGTGCCGCTCCGAGGTAAAACAACCCAAAAACAACAACACACCAAATGGCTGATGCAATAATTTCGCTTATTGCTCTGCGAAAATCTACGTAGGCAAACTGAAGTCTACGAAAACACTAACTTAAAACTGAAGTTCTAAACCCTGAAAATTAAAAGAATTACCAACTTTTTATTATACACCGAAGAGCATGTTATTACACACAGTACATCGAACCCTGCTGAAAATGGGGCTGCGTAGCTGCAGCCTGCTGCGATTACCCATGTTAACCTGGGTTGACCATCGAAAGCGCCTGTTTCCAGTCGGGTACTTGTGCGTCGTTTACCTCGGGAAGTGTTGGCACCAGGATGCACCGTGGAACAAAAACAAGTCAGTGGAGGAAGTGTAATGCTTTGTGCAATGTTCTGCTGGGAAACCCTGGGGGTCCAGGGATTAATGTGCAGGAAACTATGACGTCCACCACGTACCTAAATATCATTGCTGACCAAGTATATCCTTTCATGGCAATGGTATATCCCTCTAGTAGTGCTTTCTTTCAGCAGAATAATGCGCCATGCCACACTGCCCAGATTGTTCGAGAATAGTTCGCAGAACACGAGGAAGACTTCCAGGTATTACCCTGGTCTCCAAATTCTCCAGACATCAATCCAATCGAGCATCTGTGGTTTGTGTTGGAACAGCGTATCCGATCTGCGGCTGCTCAACCACGTAACTTGCAAGAGTTAAAGGATCTGCTGGTAACCTGTTGGTACCAGATACCACAAGACACCTTTAGAAATCTTGTAGCGTCCATGTCTTGCCAGGGAAGAGTTGTTTTGGCGGCACGTGGAGGACCAACATCGTGTTAGGTAGGTGTTCAAAATATCTTGGCTATTCGGTGTAGTCTAAGCCCATAAATGCTTGTATTGAATAAACAGTAGCCGACGGTACTCCGAGCACGGCTTCAGAGTGAACTGATTGCAATTTGTGGTATGATCCTCCCCATCCGACCCCGGAAACGTCAGAGAGGAGGAGTCCGTGGCCACGAGAGTAGCCATGATAACATCTACGTTGTTATCATGGCTGAAAATTCCGAAAATAGACATATATTTAATTTTAAAATCTTTATTGATATCAAAGTATTGTGTTGGGAGATACAATGCCTAAACATAGACAATGGATAGGTTTCACATAATATTTTACACAAGTAATGATTTCCATTGGTTTACAATTTTTCTCGGATTGTTTATTCATTTCATAACAATGGATTTTGCATTTTTACATATATGTTTTATAGACTCCATACAAAATGCAGCTTAACAGAGGAAATGGTTTTACATACAGTGATCTTTATATGGCAATTGCATATAATATTTCTATATATACAGGGGTTACATAAAAACTGTACATCAAAACATTCAGAGAGAATCATTTTTTCTGCATAGTAACATATAACTCAAACATAACAAAAATCACCGTGTACATTTTAACACAATACTCGTGTTTTATTGAAAATATGTTTTCATGATTTTGTAGTGTCCTTACGAAAGTGTGTCATAACCATTTTTCTAATAATCTTTTGTAATCGAAAGGCGACAGTCCAAGGTTTACGCCTTTCACTGTATGAAGATGGTAGTTGGTAGTTTGAATCCTTCTCAAATCCACTCGAGAAGGCAATTTGTTTATTAAGAAGTCTCTGTAATCTTTGTGACGAAGTATTCTTTTTATAATGTATTTTGGGACTCCTTTTCCTGTCTTCTTCTCACTTTGTAAGCTTAGAATAAAATGCATCTTGCTTTTCAACCCAACAACCTGGTTTGCAGCACTCCTAAGAATTTATCGTTCATTTTATCTACTGACTTTTTATTACAGATGCCATGCAGGAAATGGTACGCAGGATAATCCGATGTATCGAAATGGCCTATCATTCGTTATTAATTACCTTTCATATCGGCATACATATCCTCGGTTTGAAGCTCATATCACAGTGAATTTGTATCAGAGAATAACAATTTAGCTTTTCCTCAATATTTCGGAATCATATAGTCACAATAAAAGCTGTACATCAGTATTTTACTAATGTCTAGAATACTGATATAGCATAAATAGGTCTGTTGAGTTTCAATTTACTTTGCTTTGATTGTACACATACTAGTTCGTTGTCAAAAACACGAAAATAACGAAAAGCCGGTGATGTTACGAGTTTGGAAACTCTCGTTAGCTTCTGAGTCAATTCAATTTTCACTCGATTTCACAGGTTTTCCACCGTTTCTCCAAACACAGCATTATTTATCAATGTGATGAAGTCCTCCTCGAAATCATTTCTGCCTTTTTTCCGCTGACCTGCATTAAATTCTATGTATATTGGATGAGGTCTCCCAGTGCAGATGGCTTCAGCCTTTAGTAGTGGGGGAAAGAGTCTTTGCCCCATGCCTGCGATTGCTGTTTGATATTGTCGGCATTCCCTCTCTCAATAAACACAGTTTCTTTAAACATCCCACTAACCATTTTCTCTCGGTATGTATTTGGAATGTGAAAACTGTGCACATAGATTATTCTCTTGATGGCCTCACACAAGAATTTCAGCATTATAATTTAAATATTGGCTTGCAAGAAATAGACCAGATGGAGAGATAAAATCAGATCCTTAAAAATATCTTAAATTTCTCTTTTCAGGGAGGGAAGATAAAAAGCATCACCAAGGCGTAGGTTTGCTTCTCAGCAGACACGCTAATGATGCTCTTCGAGGATGTGAGTGCATTAATCAAAGGTTTCTTATAGTTAATTTTAAAGAGGCATTAGACTTAAATGTTATCTATTGTTATGCCTCCACCGAGGATGCCGATGAGGATGAGAAAGGGAGGCTTTAAAGACAACTTCAGGATATTTCGATTTCTGTGAAGAAAGGAGATATTACCCTTGTTCTAGACGACTTCAGTGCCAAAACTGGTACTGACTCTAACCTTTGGGGAGGGGTGATAGGCCCTTTTGGTATTGGTAGTTGCAATGACAATGAACAACGTCTCATACAGGTAAGTAAACTTAATGGTTTCAGAATAACATATTGCAAACACCACGACATACATAAGTACACCTGGGTTTCACCTGATATGCTGCATAAGAATATGATTGATTATATATTAATTAACAGCAAATGGGCTAGTTCTGTTAGGAATACCAGGTCATATACGGGGGCTGAAATTGGATCTGACCATTACCTTATTAAAAGTGCCTTGCAAATTAAAGTTAAGAAATATTGTGTTAAGGTTAAAAAATTTCCTTTAATTCTGAAGCTCTGAAGGACACAATTACAGCTAATGCATTACCATGATAAGTTACTTAGTAATTATAAGAGTCATGGTTTGTTTACTACTGAAGTTGAGGTAGAATTGGACCGTGGTATGCAAGATAACCAGATGATAGTCAGTACAGATGACTATATACATAAGCAAAACATAACATTTTTAAACTTGTTTTATCCAGTAAGAATCTTAATGTATAAAATTTCGGTATAAATGGTTTTATCTTATCAACAGTATAATCAGTCTGATACTTCCATGAAAGACTTTTATCAATAATTACTCCTAGGTGTTTAGTTTGATCAACCTTTGTAAGACGTTCGCAACTGAAATTGAGGATATCGTATCAGTCCTTGTGATGACCAAACCATTCCAGAGTCACTGCTCTCCATCAGCTTATGCCTTCATCTGGAATTTTATGTAGCATATATTAAACTTATTATTATTATTATTAGCCTTATTTAAACTTAATTTATTCAACGTTAGCCATTGGTAGAGACGACTAATATCTCTGCCGTTAGGTATAATTGCTCATAGGTGTTACTTTTGTAAAACATAACAATATTATCACCGTAAGAATTAATTTCTGCTTCAAAATGTTTGCTAAATATATCGTTTACATATAACATAAATAGCAGAGCTGGTGGTACACCTGTATTGATATTTTTCAAAACTATATATATCATTTATCCTAACCATTTGTGAACGATTTCCCAAGTAGGATTTTAACCATGTAAAACTGGTACCTCTGATTCCATATTTATAAAGGTTAGCCAACAGTATTTCATGATTTATCAAATCAAAAGCCCTGATAAGTCCAAAAAAAATTGCAAATGTTTTACAGACCACGTTAATGAATTTATTAAATGTAAAATAACATCTTCTGTGTTTTTTCCCTGTTGAAGTCCACATTGGTTCTTTGCTATTACGTTAAACGTTAATAAAAATTGTTCAACCTGACAAAAAATAACTTTTCCAGTATTTTTAACATTATCGGAAGTAAAGCAATAAATAGGTCGATAATTTTCTATAAGGGTTTTGTTTCCTTTTTGTAAATAGGAACTATTATTGAACATTTTAAGGCATTTGGGAAAATACCAGAAGATAAAGACATATTAAACAAGTAGCACAATGTTGTTCGTATCGATGGATATGTTTCTTTAAAATTACCCACGTTTTTGTCATCCCAGCCAATCGAATAAGTCCTTTTCAAATTTTTTACTATGCTGTCCAATTCTTCTAGCGAAACTGCTATCAGACCCATTGAATTGCCCTGGAAAATGAATATTCTGTCTTTTAACTTAAGACCTTCAGGCACTAATAAATCTGATTCCGAACTACCAGTTTCATATTCAGTGGCCATATTTATAAAATAATCGTTGAATGCATTAACTATTTCAGTAGAATTATTTGTAAAATATATCATTTTATTATTTAAGCTATTTTCAAACAGATGATTTTGAATTTTTTCCCTACTATTTGTGTTAATTACTTCATTTATAATATCCTATTTCTTTTTTGTGTTATTTCCAGCATGCCAGTTTTTCTTGAATATATGAATTTTTAGCTTTTGATGTTATACTATTTAAGGAGTTCCTGTAGTTTTTGTAGTAGTTACCAAAAATTCTGTTTTTTTTCCCATAATCTATGTAAATGATTTCGGTACCGTATTGACTTTATGAGTTCTGTGGTTATCCATGGTTTTAATTTTTTTAATTTTTTATTCACATTTCAATTTACTGTAGTTTTTTTAACTAATTTTTAAAGTCCTCAAAGAAATGGTCAAAAGCTTCATTTACGTCATAATAATCTTGTATATGATTCCAACTATGATTCTTGAAGCCTTGTTGTAATTTCACTTTGTCTGTGTAAATAATTGACTGTATTGACTCCTTAGCTTTGATTGAGATATTTGCTGTTGAAGAAAAGGTGAAATAAATCATATAATGATCTATGATGTCCGTAATTACAATATAGAAGTAACAAGAAAAAGAACTTATTTTCCTTATGAATAAATGATCTATACAAGATTGTCATTGCGATCTCGTAATCCCCGTAATATAATTTGACAAGTTTTATAGACTCATAAGATCTAAATAACTGTGTATATGTTCTGTAGATTTTGTATTATCGAAGTTTATATCTCCTGTAAGAATAATATTACAATCTGGAAGTTTATGGACATAATTGAAACAATTCTTCAATAAAATTCATTTCTCCACCTCCAACATAACGATAAATCGCCAATGAAACTACCGACATTGTCGATAGTCTTATTGGCAATATTGTTTTTTGAAAAATTCATTTTTCCTACAGATTACCCCACAGCTATTATTATCCCTATTTTTAAAAAAGATGATCACAATTCTTGTGATAACTATCAGGGTATCAGCCTACTCTCTGTTCCAGGTAAAGTTCTTTGCATGATTGTGCTTAATAGAATTAAGAACCTGGTTTGCAATTGCGTGATGAGCAATGTGGTTTCAGAACTGGTAGGGGATGTGTAGATCAGATTTTTTCACTTAGCAGATTCTTGAGAAATGTTTAGAGTTTCAGAAAATTTTGGTTATTAATTTTGTTGATTTCAAAAAGGCTTTTGACTATGTTGACAGTCATAATTTATGGTTCATCGTGAGATTGTATAGCTTAACGTAATGAAAGCTCTCTATAATAACACTGAATCGTGTGTGAGAGTTGGTAAGGCTTCTGCAAATGGTTTAGGCATTGCTTCTGAGGTTCCACAAGGGTGGATTTTGTCTCCTTTTCTCTTTAGCTTCGTTATTGATTATGTTATACGAAATTCACTGCAAGGGAAAGATTTTGGCATTAAATGGTCTGTAGATATGAAATTTCTGATTTAGATTATAAAAGTAATTTGGCGCTTTTGGCAAATGATGTTGATGAGATGATTTCTTTCATTTGAGCTATTGATGTGACTGGTAGTAGAATAGGTTTGATTGTAAACAGAAAGAAAAGTAAAGTCATGAAAATTAGTCAGGCAGGCTGTAATTCAGTTATTCTGAATGGTTGGAGACTTGAGTAGGTGTCACAGTTTAATTGCCTTGGCAGTAGTACAACAGATACTGGTGGTGTGTGGCATTAGATTAACAGATGAATATTGATTGCTGCCGGGACTTTTAAGAATTTATGGAGAGTATGGAGAAAGAGGCGTATACACCTAAAGACTAAAATTAGACTGTATAATAGTTTGGTTCTTTCTAGGGTTAGTTATGGTAGTGAAACTTGGACCCTTCGGGAACAAGATAACAGGAAACTTGATTTCATTTGATTCTAGTAGATGCTTGCATAGTATCTTGGGGATAAGGTGGTTCAACTTTGTATGTAATGAGTATGATAATGTAAGTAATGATGAGGCTGATATACTTTATAAATATATGATGAGGCTAATATACTTTATAAGTATATGATGAGGTAATGATGATAGGAGTCGGCAATCTCCTTTGAGAGGTGTAGTGTGCAGAAAGAAACTACGTTGGTTACATGTTTCTCGTATGGATGATTATAGATTAACGAATTGGATTATGAACAGTGCGTCTAAAAGCCTTAGAAAGAATGGCAGTCCTACAATGCTGTGAGCAGACAATGTCGAACAGGACCTTGTTAGAATTGTTGTTTAGTGGCCAGATGCAGTAGATGTAGCTGAGGAGAGACATGCTTGGAGAACTAAATTGCATAATCTGGTTAGACCTCCATAGCTCATGGCTGCTTGATTATGATGATGGTTTTAGCCAGCAAGTAATCTATCAAGCCATCGAAAATTATTCAGAGGCATACACTGTGACATTGCCCATCCGTAGAGATTGCTGACATCACAGTACAAAAATTATTTAAAGGTTAGCTGAGGAGTATTTAAAAGGTACTCTTCAAATAAAATAGAGGCATTTTCAGAATAAACCAAACAGATGAAAGAAGTTCATAAAACAAAATGAAACATTTATGAAAGTAAATTGCTCCTTAAAAGACGAAATAAAAGAACTGAAATGGAAAGTAAATGAACTTGAACAGGTAAGCAGAAATAAAAACTTGGAAATAATTGGAGTGCCTGAAACAGTAAATGAAAATATTGAAGAAATTGTTTTAAATAAAGAAAAGAAAGAAAAGAGTAAGCCTATTATAGTACTATTTACATCTATTTGTAACGCTTTTCTTTATTTGAAACAATTTCTTCAATATTTTCATTTACTGTTTCAGGCACTCCAATTATTTCCAAGTTTTTATTTCTGCTTACCTGTTCAAGTTCATTTACCTTCCATTTCAGTTCTTTTATTTCGTCTTTTAAGGAGCAATTTACTTTCATAAATGTTTCATTTTGTTTTTGAACTTCTTTCATCTATTTGGTTTATTCTGAAAATTCATCTATTTTATTTGAACAGTATAAAGTGCTTTTATTGTATTCTCCAATTTTCTTTAACAATTCTTCTTTTAAATTAGCATTACTCTGCATAAAATCTTTTTTAAAAGATGTCATATGTTTATCAATTAGATATTCAACATATTTCTCTTCTTCAGATATCTTATTTTCTCCTGTAGAATCTTTTAAGTTTGAAATGTTATGATCTCTATTTTCTGACTTATTATTTCTGTCTACAGCTTGTTGATTTTTTGTTCTGATTTGCATTTTTGACATTTCCATATTACTTTTTCCCAATTGTGCATCTTCTTAAAATTTGTTGCAAATCCTATGCAATAATAATGATAATAGAACTTGCAGCGACCTTTGCATTGAATGGTTTCAAGTATATCGACTATTTCAATATTACACTTACCACAAAATTCATTTTCTAAATCTGAAGATTTATCTGTTGTACAACTTTTAGTCTCCATGTCAACTGTTGTTACATCACGCGATGACACGTTCTTCTGTTGTTTATTTAACTTAGGCTTAGAAGAGTTACTGGGAAGATTGATACGTTTCGAACATAGCCAATTCTTTTTCTTTTCTAAAGACATCTTAAAATTACTCTACCTCAAACCAACACAATAAAAATGGACATAGCCACCACATGCGCTTTTGCAATGAAGAAACTCACCAAAATCCAATTTACAAACTACATACATGAGAGCCATATTAACTCGAAAAATTAGAGAATTTTCCTCCGGATCGTTAATGCTCTATAAAAAGAGGAAGGTAGAAAAAAGAAAGGAAGAGGAAGGGTGGGATAGTTGGAGGGGGGAAATAGGTTACGAGAGGAAAGCAGAGGAGAATGGGGGAGAATAGAATAGGGGAGGAAGAAAGAGGAGAATCTTGCAGAAGCCTTTCATTGGTCGAGATCTAGTTCACACTGAATTGCTGAAGGTTTGGATTTAAATCATAAGTACCACTGTGTGTCTGTATCATTTGCTGTCAGTAAGCGACTCGTTAAACATAACAGGACGAGAGAGCAATCCTATTTGGAAAGGTTTCAAGAAATACCCTAAAGGATGCCGTTTGTTTACAGTGTAACAAGGACGTCATCGGACTTGTAGCGCGACTTAAAAGCCATCAATGTGAAGGCAAAGCCGTAACATCTTCGCAATGGCTAGACCATGAAATCTTAACTGTAATGAACTCGTCAGAACCCGACAAAATCGGACACTATCTCATCATCATACAAGCTCATCTAAAGGCCTTGAGGGACCAAGCAAAGGTTTCAACAATGGAAAGTGAATGAATTTAACTGTGAAGAACTATCCACTAAAACTCTGCACCGTTCAGTTAAGAATGTGTCAGGATGCACAAAGAACTGTATTGAGGGTAAAGTCAGCTTCGCCATTGGTACCTTGCTAATAACAGTTGAAGGCTATTCCACAGAAGACGTAAGATATCGATAAACGTTTTGTGGAAGAGGCAGGAGTTCAGTTGCATCCTTTAGATAATATATCATTCATGTCTAAATGGAACTTTCCTATGTTACTAAAAGAAGTGCACGGCGACCTCTGAATATGTACTAACTAATAGTGTGAAAATGTTACTAAATAAATAGTATTCTACATCTGATTTTTTCGTCATTGTGATTTCTTTCTTAGCGGGGTTGCAAGGTTTACAACGACATGAATCCTGAACCACATACGAACTAACGAAACAAAGTAGAATACGACTGATATTCTATTTTGAAAAATAACAATAGGAAGAAAGTGAGTCCAGTGACGGCTAATTTCCCAGACAGCGGAATTACACAGAAATAAAAAATCTGCATGTAAATGACCAGAGAAGTTTTAAGTGAATCTCGAAGAACACAAAATGTATTACAGGGACTTTATCTGCGAAATTTTTTCACATGTCTTGGTGGGAACACTTGAATCTTTATTAGACACAATTTAGGTTACAAATATGATAGCATTAAGCAATTATGAGGTAAACCTCTATTCCAAAACACTGTTACCTTTATACATTCCTACAAGAGAAATAAAATTTCACAGGAAATAAGAATCTTAAATTTTCTTCCAACATGAACAAAATATTTGTTACAAGTGAAGTATGTGTATTACCCACTAGAGTTATAACTCGTTTGCGAGTGTAATTTTACTTCCGATATGAAAGAGATTAGTGTTCGCAGTAAAATCTTATAAAACATTCTTTACCAATAGCGCAGTCCATACGGTTGCAGTACATCAGTTAATGTCGGTCAATAGCAAAGATTCAGTTATTTAGTATAATAAGTGAATGGATTCAACTGAAGAACTATGCACTATGACTCTGCACCGTTCAGTTAAGAATGTGTCAGGATGCACAAAGAACTGTGTTGGGAGTAAAGCCAGCTTCGCCATTGGTACCTTGCTATAACAGTTGAAGTGTGAAGAGTGAAATTACCTTCCTTAGTTACACCAAAGATTGTTCCACCGTATGAGAATCCACTCTTGACTAACCAAAGAAAGTTCGTTGACCTCGTGAAACCTGTTTTAGAGCAGTGGGCGTCACAACTCTCATTTTATTCACACTCAGAGTTCAAAAATGTGCATGCGAAAGTTTTTTATTAGTTGCAAATATACCTAAGACAGTTCACTTTTCCATCGTTTTTTGAAGTATGACGGAACATTTCCTAAACTTTAGATTCCTGCATTACCGAAAATGATTTGTGGTCGCCCGCCTTCTCGTGGTGCAGACCGTTAGTACCTTTCAAAAGAGATATTCTCTTTTGGAAGGGAACGGAAGGGGAGGGCTGCCAGTTCAGTATGGCCTACTGATCTGGTCATCTATGGCCACTTTTTTCTTTTTTTTCAACCCTGCTGAGGAGTGGTCAACTTCACAGGGTCCTGGTGCTGACCATTTATACCTACTAGACTGGACTTGTTTATGGATTTGAGCTTGATTATGGATCCTGGACTTGCTGCACTGGTGGGTCTCTGTTGAGGGAGAGTCTGCCGCTGTGTTTTCTGTTTGCTTCTGGGTTGCCAGCTCTAAGTGAACAGAGGCATGGGATACCTTATATCAGCTGGTGGATAATACTAATCAGAGGCCATCGCAGGTACCTGAACCTTACTTAGCTAGTTGGGCATCGTCAAGCCTAAACTGGAGTAATGTGTCTCAGGCAGGCCATATGGTTCTTGAAAAAGTCCACTTGAAAAGGTGGTGCCTGAAGTTCCTACCAGCATCGGTGACTTCAGCCTTTAGCTGAGGAGGAACAGGTCTTTGTCCCATGCCTGCGATCAGGGGGCTGTTTGATATTGTTGGCCCTACCAATCTCAATAAACCTAATTTCTTTAAAAATCCTACTAATCATTTTCTCTCTGCAGGAACGTGGAACGTGAGGACATTACATAGAGATTATTCTCTTGATGTCCTCATGCAGGAATTCCAGCGCTATAACCTAGATATTCTAGGCTTGCAAGAGACCAGATGGACAGGTAAAGGTGAGATGCTTAAAAATAACTTTAAATTTCTCTTTACAGGGAGGGAGGATGGAAAGCATCACCAAGGCGTGGGTCTGCTGCTCAGCAGACATGCTAGTGATGCTCTTCTAGGATATGAGTGCATTAATGAAAGGTTTCTTACAGCAAAATTTCAGACAAGCATTAAAGACCTGAATGTTATTTGCTGTTATGCCCCCACTGAGGATTCTGATGAGGATGAGAAGGATAGGTTTTACAGACAACTTCAGGATATTTTGAATTCTGTCAAGAAAGGAGATATTACCCTTGTTCTTGGTGACTTCAATGCCAAAGTTGGTACCGACTCTGATCTTTGGGGAGGAGTAATAGGCCCTTTTGGTATTGGTAGCTGCAATGGCAATGGGCAACGTCTCCTACAGGTAAGTAAACTAAATGGTTTCAGAATAACTAACACATATTACAAACACCGTGACCTACATAAATACACATGGGTTTCACCTGATGGGCTGCATAAGTATATGATTGATTATATATTAATTAACGGCAAATGGGCTAGTTCTGTTAGAAATACCAGGGCATATAGGGGAGCTGAAATTGGATCTGACCATTACCTTGTTAAAAGTGTCTTGCAACTTAAACTTAAAAAGTGTTGTGCTAGGGTTAAAAAATTTACCTTTAATACTGAGGCTCTGAAAGACCCAGTTATAGCTAAAGCTTACCATGATAGGTTACTTAGTCATTATGACAGTCATGGTTTGCTTAATACTGAAGTTGAGGAAGAATGGGGCCATTTTAAACAGGCTTTTTTGGAAACTAACAGTACTCTTTTAGGGAAAAAGGAGCAGAGGAGGCAGAATTATTTAAGTGATAAGGCACTTGAGCTTATTTCAGAAAGAAGGAACTGCAGGAATGTCCTTAATCAGTACCCTACTAGTCCTAATAGAAAGCATTACAAAGAACTAAATAAACGTGTAAAGAATCAGTTAGCTACTGATAAGAATCTTTGGATTGATGGCCTTGCTGACAAAGCTGAGGAAGCAGTTAGACAGCACAACAACAGAGAGCTGTACCAGATAGTTAATGTTTTGTGTGGTAGAAAACGAACAGGTATACAGGGATTAAAGGATAAACAAGGCAAGGTTATAGAAGGTGAGGATTCTGTCATGTCTAGGTGGGCTGAGCATTTCAGTGATGTTCTAAACAATGTGGTTAGTTCTACTCCCATTGTTTGCAATGATGATAGATGCATTGTTGGCTTTAATGTTGACCCTATAACACAATCTGAAGTTAGTTTGGCTATTTCTAAACTTAAACTTCATAAATCCCCAGGGGTGGATGAAATTACTACGGAAATGCTTAGAGCTGGGAATGTTTCTGTTACCATTTGGATGACTGAAATTTTGAATAACTTTTATGATAAAGGCATGGTTCCTAAAGATTTTACCAGAGCTATTATTATCCCTATTTTCAAAAAAGGTGATCGCAGTTCTTGTGATAACTATAGGGGTATCAGCCTACTCTCCGTTCCAGGTAAAGTTCTTTCCATGATTGTGCTTAATAGAATTAAGAATCTGGTTGACAGGCAATTGCGTGATGAGCAATGTGTATTCAGAAATGGTAGGGGATGTGTAGATCAGATATTTTCACTTAGGCAGATTCCTGAGAAATGTTTAGAGTTTCAGAAACCTTTGGTTGCTAGCTTTGTTGATTTCAAAAAGGCTTTCGACTCTGTTGATCGTCATAATTTGTGGTTGATTGTGAGATCATATGGTATACCAGACAAGTTAGTTAACATAATGAAAGCTCTCTATAATAACACTGAGTCATGTGTGAGAGTTGGTAAGGCTTGTAGCAATTGGTTTAGCATTACTTCTGGTGTTCGACAAGGGTGCGTTTTGTCTCCTTTTTCTCTTTAGTTTGGTTGTTGATTATGTTATGCGAAATTCACTTCAAAGGAAAGCTTTTGGCCTTAAATGGGCTGGAGATACGAAAATTTCTGATTTAGATTATGCTGATGATTTAGCCCTTTTGGCAAATGATGTTGATGAGATGAACTCTTTCATTCGAACTGTTGATGAGACTGGTAGTACAGTAGGTTTGGTTATAAACAGAGAGAAAACTAAAGTGATGAAAATTGGTCAGGCAGGTTGTGATTCAGTTAATCTGAATGGTTGCAGTCTTGAGCAGGTGTCACAGTTTAATTACCTTGGGAGCTGCGTAACTGATACTGGTGATGTGCGGCATGAGATTAACAGACGAATAGGTATTGCTGCCGGGACGTTTAAGAATCTATGGAGATTGTGGAGAAATAGGCGTATACACCTAAAGACTAAAATTATACTGTATAATAGTTTGGTTCTTTCTAGGGTTAGTTATGGTAGTGAAACTTGGATGCTGTGTAAGCAAGATAACAGGAAACTAGATGCTTTTGATTCTAGATGCTTACGCAGTATCTTGGGTATTAGGTGGTTTAACTTTGTAACTAATGATGAGGTTAGGCAAAGGAGTCTGCAACCTCCTTTAAGCAGCATATTGTGCAGAGAGAGACTCCGTTGGTTTGGCCATGTTGCCCTTATGGATAATTATAGATTGGCGAATAGGGTTATGGACAGTGTGCCTGGAGGCCTCAGAAGGAGGGGGAGGCCTAGGATGCGGTGGGCAGACAATGTCAAACAGGACCTTGTTAGAATTGGTGTACAGTGGCCGGATGCAGCAGATGTAGCTCAGGACAGATATGCTTGGAGAATTAAACTGCGCGGTCTGGTTGGACCTCCGTAGCCCATGGCTGCTTGAGGATGATGATGATGATGATGATGATGATGATGATGATGATGAGTTAAGATTTGGAGCGTATATCTCGCCTTGAATTATTTGCACACTAGTACACGGTTTTATTCGCGGACCAAAACAAAAGTTTGTTATAACTGCCAGACTTAATAATTTATTCCATGCAGGGGGTAAGGTAATTCTGGATATTAAACGTTTAAGTGGCTTGATGTCACATTTGAGGATAGTGCAAATATATTTACAGGTATTGCATAATACACATAAACAAAACGACAAGTTACATGGTAAAACATGTAATATGATACTAAACTTAGGGGTGAGAAGGTTTAAGACGTCAGAGAGTAATATTAAATGCACGAACATGGGGAAAGGATAATCCAGATGAAGATGGGGGAATAGAAGATATTACAACTCACAATCCAAAAATGTGCATGCGAAAGATTTTATTAATTCAAATGTACCACAGATAGTTCGCTTTTCTATCGTTTTTCGAAGTATGGCCGAGTGGTTAGCGCCGCTTGGGTACTGATCTAAGGGACCTGGGTTCGAGCCCCGGTATATAGCGTGTGTATTTATGTCATTTTGATTTAAATCATCATATTTAATTACCCGGGTAACGCATAGATGTTCGTGTTGTTTTTCTCCTGAGGTCCTCCATCCTTTCAGACCTTCTACTATGGCATATAAACTGACAGGCTCCTGTCAGACCTCTGTGGCAAGCAGCTGCTTGAGGGGATATTTATTATTTATTTATATGATGGAACATTTCCTAAACTTTAGATCCCTACATTACCGAAAATGTGGTGTGGTCGTCAGTTAACGACGTAGACGGTTTTATCCGCGGTCCAAAACAAAGATTGTCATAACTGTCAGACTTAATTATTTTTTACAATAAAGCCAAGGTAATTTTTAAATACTAAACTTTCAAGTGGTTTGACACTCCAGTACATATAAACAAAATGACCAACATAGTAAACTTAGGAGGTAGGTGGACAGAGAGTAATATTAAAATGAACAGGGATAATCCAGACAAAGATGGGGAATAGGGGTCGTATAGTTTCTGAATTTAAATAAGTGATATCGCTCGGTAGAGTTCGAAGAAATTCCACCATTCCTGATTTATTTCAGAATATTTGTTATGTCTTAGAAATAAAGGGTTATCTTGAGTGAAAAGTCATATAATTCTAGGTAAAACATTCAGGACTTGAGTTTTTCAAATCCTCCCCTGTCAGGGTCCCCGTCGAGCAGCGACTTTCAAGGTCACCGTCTGTCTCCGCATTGGCCGAGGCACGTGGGCGACTATTGTGGCTTTAATACGACTAGTAAAAAATCACGCGTCCTGTTGTAACTTGAAACGAACAGACAATTATACCGATGTTTTAAACTGAAAGCACGGACAGCGGCAAGACCGCAGCTGTAATATCTCAAGTTCACCCTTTGATGACCATACATTTCACACGTGTACGAGACAACTTACTGTATAGAGAGTATAGTTATGTCTTTTTGATTTCAATCATCAGAGAGTGAATATATAGCGTGTGTATTTATGTCATTTTGATTTAAATCATCATATTTATCCCGAGATGGACTTTGGCAGCTTTTTTAGTTCGCACTACCAGCTAAGAATATGGAAGCTGGTTTGTCCTCATATCGATGTCGTATCCTAGAAAAACACACTGTGAATGGTTTGATTCTTTAGTCCATGGTGTATTGCAGAAAAGCCCAGCGTCAAAGTTACACTGGTTTTTAGAAAGATCCTTTAACCCCTGGGGTGTTGTATTGCGGGGAAGCGCGCCATCTCGGAGACCGTGTCACGCTTGTGGTGAACCATCTTCGATGTCTAAACTTTTGTATAAGATACGATTCCAAGGGTTTTCGAAAAATATCGTGAAGGTACATTGCGGCCTCAGCTTTCGTAACGAGGGTGTTAACGCCTAAGTGAGTTTCTGCTTTAGATAATTTTTATTTTAGATAACGTTTAACAGCATGCAAAAACTTTTGAGGTCTCACAAGAATAGGTTCGTCCGTGAGATCTGCATACAGAAATAACTTAAATTGAAAATATTAGTCGTCACATTGAATATAGAACGAAAAGAAAAAATTTGTAGTGATCCAGAAACATTTAATATCTATGTTACTTATACTAGTAGTTTAATGCAGAAAAGTTTCAAAATGTAGTTCTTTAGAAAACAAAACATGCTGGCTGAGAGGACATTTTTATTCAGTGACTCTTGTCGTGTTGTTTAACCTAAGTCAACCTGTAACACGAGGACATGTATACAACGTACACTTACACGTAAATATATTGAATCAGTTCTTCACACCTTTATGTTTTCCGTCGTGACTATATTTTTAAACGACCGGTAAATTATGAATATATTTTACTTAAACATAAAAGGTTTACTTAAACGTAAAATATATTTGGATCACTTCTTCACACCTTTATGTCGTTCGCTATATCGTGACCCATGACAAACATTTTGAGTATATTTTAAAACGTACGGTAAATTATGAATAGAAATATATTACACTTAAACGTAATATTTAAAATGATAGTATTTGTGCATATCGTCACCAATACTGAGCGCTGCACATGTTTTGACCGGTAAATTATGTTATTATACAAGGTGATTCAAAACTTATCGTTCAAATTTCTTGGGAGGTAGGGAATACGTCAGGAAACCGATTTCACATAGGAAAGAATGTCCGCAAATGTACGCATGCGTATGTAGAGGGCGCTGTGTGTACCCAACCAGTGTACAGCTCGCCCGACCACTCCCGCTGTCATCAGTGAACGAGCTGAGAGCTGACTTACTAGTGATAAGATGAATCGTTTTACGCATCAAGAGCTAGCGGATATGCATCTCGCATATGGGGCAACTGGCGAAAGCGGCCGCCGAGCTAGGCAAGTTTATGAAGACCGATACCCCAACAGAAGAATACTGCAGCATCAAATGTTTGCACGTGTGCATCGCAATCTGCGCGAACGTGGTTCACTGCGCAGCAACGTGCAGGATACGGGGAGAAGACGACTGACGCGGACTGTCAACGTCGCAGAACAAGTCCTACAGTCCATCGAAGATAATCCGAATACCAGCACAAGAGCTATTGCTCAGCAGCTTGGGGTCTCTCAGTCAGCAGTGTGGCGGATACTGCACGAGGAACGTGTGCATCCTTACCATCTGCAAAGGGTGCAGTTACTGCATCCTGACGATTATCCGAAGCGTGTGGAATTTGCACAATGGTTCATGCAGAAAGATGCCATGGACCCGTTTTCCAACTTCTGTCCTTTTTACAGATAAGCTTCATTCACTCGTGAAGGTGTGTTCAATACACATAATTCACATGTGTGGGCTTACGACAACCCGCATGGTACGAGAAGTCACTCTGCGCAACATCGTTTTGCTGTAAATGTGTGGGCTGGAATCATTGGTGACTGTTGGGACCTTACTTGCTACCGCCCTGATTGGACGGCCGGAAATACTTAATATTTCTCGAGACAGTGTTACCGACTTTTTTGGGCGCTGTTCCTGCGCATATCCGCCGAGATATGTGGTATCAACATGACGGGGCTCCAGCCCATAGCACAATTGTTGTGCGTGATTACCTGAACCGAACATTCGGAGCTCGATGGATCGGTAGAGGTGGACCGATCGCTTGGCCACCCAGGTCACCTGATTTATCGCCCATGGATTTCTTTTTGTGGGGGGGCATGAAAGACCATGTGTACGAGACCCCCGTCGACAGTGAAATGGACCTAGTTGCACGAATAGTGGCCGCCGCAGGCATTGTCCGTGATATGCCAGGCGTTTTTGAAAATGTTCGGCGGTCAATGCAACGGCGCTGTGAATCCTGTGTCCATGTAAATGGTCGCAATTTTGAGTACCTACTGTGAACCTGTACTTTACCTTGTTGGAATAAAAGTCACATTCGTTACCACTTAACTGTACTGTTTCCTTGTGTTCACTTTACTTGTCCATTTTGTTCATGTAGATGACGTTTGCGGACATACTTTCCTATGTGAAATCGGTTTCATGACGTATTCCCTACCTCCCCACGAAATTTGAACGATAAGTTTTGAATCACCCTGTATTTATTACACAAACGAAAAACAGTTTTTTATTCTAGGTACCCTGAATGTAACTTTCTGTTTCGCATGCCACAACCCTCTTACAGGTTTATTAGAAATATATAATTCCTCTTCCAACCGCCTACGCTCCTATGTTATAGTATTTAAATTCTTTGGCTTTTTAATGCTCGTTTTAAATTTCGATCCCTCCTCGTGACCTTTTAAACTTCTGGTAGCGTAGGCGAACTTGTTTCCGTCAACTGCTGTTCCGGACAGCCTTTGACCCAACGGACATTTTTCTGGATGTGAACGCCTATTGCAACACCATACTGCCATATGGAAAGGTGATTAGGGGGCCTTTTCAAGGGACGACGCCAGAAAAGTGTGGGAGTCTAGCACAAGAAAAAATCTGTGAAACAGGTCGTCTCACTCATACAGAGGGTCAACGTCCGCCACGGCAGCGGGTCAACACTCGAGAAAATTCTGTTGCCCAGGTCGTCTAGAATATACAACGGGTGGAAATGGGGGGCTCAAAAATTAAGCCCTCCCTAGGACGCAGTCAAAGTGTGGGTACCCCAGGTCGTGTATAACTTCCACATACAGGGGTCAACGTACGTTATGGAAGCGGTGTCAACAGTCGAGAAAAATCTGTGAACTAGGTTGTCTCACTCATACAATGGTCGGAAATGGAGGACCCAAAAATTAAGCCCTCCCTAGGGAACCCTCAAAGCGTGGTGGTGACCTAGCACAGTTAAAACTTGGGACTTCACTTCTCTCAGCCTATTTCTATGCTTAGGGGGTGGAAATGGGGGAGTTCAAAAATTAAGCCCTCTCTAGGACACCATTAAAGCGTGGGGCCTTTTTGGGGAGTTCAAAAATTAAGCCCTTTCTAACATGTGACCGGAAATGTGGTCGTTCACCCCGTCCTAGGACGCCTTCAAAGCGTGGGCGATGAACTAGTTCTGGGTCGCCATTTTTAATTGCTTACTTCCGCCGCTATGAAAGTATTGATACTAAGATATAAAAGTTTTTTTTATAACGGGGGGGGGGGATATTGCTCTCATATGTCAATAGTTATTCTCAATATTTCTTGAACATAATTTCAGCTTAATACATCATTGGTAATAGTGTGTGCGGGGGGGGGGGGGTATTAACCGACTTCAGTCTTAAAACAACGAATGTGCTGACCTAAATGGCTGATAATGATCAATCGCCTCCACTCTAAAGACATGGGAGGCGGATCCCATACGATTAACAGTGATCCGCCTCTGATTAACCTCCACCTTACGTCACACCCTTTTCCTCTTTGTAACGTCCTCACGTTCCTCGTACCTTTAGAGAGAAAATGATTAGTAGGATTTTTAAAGAAACTAGGTTTATTGGGAGAGGTATGGCCAACAATATCAAATAGCACCCTGATCGCAGGCATGGGGTAAAGACCTGTCTCTTCTCCGCTAAAGGCTGAAGTCACCGATGTTGGTAGGAACTTCAGGCACCACCTTTTCAAGTGGACTTTTCAAGAGCCATTTGACGTGTCCGGAGACACTACTCAAGTTTAGGATTGACGATGCCCAACTAGATAGCTGAAGGTTCAAGTACCTGCGACGGCCTCTGATCAGGATTATCCACCAGCTGATATAAGATATCCCATGCCTCTGTTCACTTAGGGCTGGCAACCTACAAGCAAACAGAAAACATAGCGGCATAATCTCCCTCAACAGAGGTCCACCAGCGCTTGATCCATAATCAAGCTCAAATCCATAAACCAGTACAGTCTAGTGGGTATAAATGGTCATCACCAAACCTTGTGAAGTTGACCACTCCTCAGCAGGGTTGAAAAAAAAGGAAAAAGTGGCCATAGATGACCAGATCAGTAGGCCATACTGAACTGGCAGCCCTCCCCTTCCGTTCCCTTCCAAAAGAGAATATCTCTTTTGAAAGGTACTAACGTCCTAAGAAAAAGTAAGGTAAGAAGGCGGTGTCGGACATTAGGTTCTAGACCTGACCGGTTCTGTGCATCATCACTGGGGATTGGTACACAGCTCTCCTTCCAGTTTATGCCTACCTGCCATTTACAGACCTTTCCGATAATTACTACCCAAAATACTCCCAGGAATAAATATTTAGCTCTCTAGCACTGGTAGACCGAATTTTGACCTTTGATCTCGAAGAACCTTTTGGATCCGAAATTTCGTAACTTTTCTAACCCGAAAAACTCCCAGACACCAATTTTCACGTTTCCAGGACAGCTGGATCATGGTTTGACCTTTACGTGACCTCTATTTGACTATGAAGGACATGTCGGAGGTGAAATTTCGGATTTTTTCCGAGATCTACGACGGATTACCTGAGGTGTAACTCAGCCTAGGAGATTATCTCTAGGTGCACATCAGTCAGCTGTCAATCACTCACAATCGTCTAGATATATATATGTCACCGGCAAAGTTTGAAATCCGGCATTCTATAGAATGCCTAGGTATTGTATATAATGCCTAAAACTAGCCGGCAATGTATGAAACGATTCATATTTCACACATTTCCTAGGCATTCTATAGAATGCTAAAAGGCAAATCGGCAAAGTATAAAATACTCCCGGCAGTGATGTTTAATGTCGCAATGCGAGTCATGTGACTCTCGACGCTCGCCTCAAACAGAGAGCCAGAGCACTCAGTCCAATTCGAATTAATCCAATTCGAACCAGTAAATGTTCCCCTGGGTCCCCTATAGTCTCACCCTGATTGCCAGATCCGCCAGTCCCTAGTTTCGGTAAAAAAGAGCGCCGTAGTTGGTCACTTTGGACACCAAAAAGACACCCTTCCATTCGGAAAAGCGCCCTCTAGCGTTGTAAGAGTGTAAAAGAGGGTTGCCTCAATAGGGATCCCAAAGTTTGAGAACCCTAGCTTCCATAGAAAGAGAGTTAAGGTCAAAAAACAGATTAAAAAAAGTCATCAAAACACGACATATCACAGGCATCTCGGAACTCCACTGAAATAGATTTGACAAGTAGTAAAGTGAAATACGAGTATCCTAACTTGAAATGCAAACTTCGAATATTCAACACTTTACTGATTCGTTCTCACTTGGCTTACCTCATTTGGGGCGTTTTTTATAATGCGGACGACAGATTCATTACAGGTTATGATGTTAATATTTCTGGCGGTAGTTCAGCAATGGTATTTTTCTCTTTTTGTAGAAAAATCCCGTATCTTATATTTTGTACTTCTTACATTTTCACATGCATCTTTTCAATAAAAGCCTTTTTCATACTTTGCCGAAATAGTATTTGTCATTCTATATAATGCCTAGGTATTCTATACAATGCCTAGGGAAAGTATGTAATAATTCTCATATTTCATACATTGCCTAAAAACGCCGGGTATAGAATGCCGGCTTTTCATACATTGCCGGTAACATATATATTAGATTACTTAATATTTTCGTATAATGTTATATTTCATTTATATTTTCTAAATTTATATGCATTTTCAGTAGAAGTCGGAGAAAAACTCTTGAACGAGACAAAGAAGAAGAAAAAATCCGCTGTAGATAAAAATTTATAATATAAACATTATTAATGAAAAGGCATTAGGCTTTCATTTCATTACATTTCGGATGCTGGATAATCAAAATCATAAATTAGATATCCATCAATTTTGGAAGGTTGAATAAAACCATTAAGAAAAATTGAAAGAGCAAAACTCTGCATCTGATATAAAACGACAATGATGATTGGTCTAGACATCGGAAAATTTCTGAATAACGGGATAGGTTTTGTTATGAAATAGAGAAATTGGACGTGACTGAGAATGGTTCTTCAATTCTTTTGAAAACTGAGCTCTTGAGAAAGTTTCTGCATTTATTTATTTATTCATTTATATTGTTACGACAGATTAACGAGCAATAATGAAACCGTAATGAGCTCTATTATTTTCATGCTAGCGTGTATTTCAGCATGAGAATTACGTCACCAGTAAATTAGAATTATTCAGTCTGAAAAGATTCTGAAAATTTAACATTATTTTAGAAGGAACAAAAAGGTTGGCTTGAATGAGTTAGATTCTCGGCGGAAATGATGCCAAATAGAAAGTTAATTACATTTGGATTTGTGCGCGTTAGTCCATGAAGAATTATTTTATTTCGTGTGTGCGCGGGAGGATAAAAGAGTATATTAATGTGGATCTTGTTAGTAAACTGGTAAGAAAAAGGAAGAATTCATCGTCTGATGCGTGGTGATCATCGTCTGAAAAGAATTGATTCTGAGAGACTAGTATACCTAGCTGCAGTTTTAGAGTACTTGATGATTAAATTCTAGAAGAGTGATTTGGTGTATAGTTATATTTCGTTTGTTTAAGGAATTGGTAAGGTTATTCTTGGTAGATTACAGGTTTATTCGCAAATAGGATTATGCCACTTATTGAGTATTGTGAAAAACCTTATTTTATGCTTTGAAGTAGAGTTGTAAGAATTATAAAGAAACAATAAATGCTATATTCTTCTGATGGTTTATTTTCATAGTGAGATAGATAAAATTTATGTTAATTGAATTTAGTTCACATAAAAGCTTTTATTCAAAGTTTCGTAATAAATTACCTTATTTTAGAATTATTATTGCTAAATATTCTTTTCAACTCACGCTCAGTTTCCATCCGTTAAATATATAACAATATGATTATTTACCGATAATCTAAGATCCAATTACCGTAGTCACTGTGCAAATACCGTATTATATGCATATTAAAGAGAAATTCCGCACAAAATGTTAAGTAATATAATAAGTGAATCTTAAATACTAATAAAAACAAAAAACAATGGAAATGTAATTGTTACATACAATTTCGTAGGAATGCAATAATACTTTCATTACCCCATAACATTTTCAAATCACTGTCAACACAAAATACATACAGACAAAAATAAAACAACACAAAAAACAACATAGTGTTACGACAGATGAACGTGCTACAGTGAATTTATGAAAAACGTGTCATGAACGCTCGCGTATGCTTCTGCGTGAGAATTATGTAACCAACGAATTGGAATAGAGAACCGATCTGAAAAATAAAAAATGATAGAATTGTTATGTTGGAATTGTGGATATCCGAAACGAGGCATAATTAGTTTCAGTGTGCACGCGACGGGTGTATAAATTGAAGAAGCATTTTTTATGGTGAGTGCGCGGAAGGTTGATTAATTTATTGGTGTGGATCGTCTTGGTAAGCTGGTAAAGGAAAAGAAGAATTTATCGTCTTGTGCGTGGTGATCACGTGGTGACGTCTGAAAAGAATTGGTTCTGAGAAACCAGTACACTTAGCCGCAGTTTTGGAGTACTTGAGGACTAAAACTTGAGAAGGAAGTCATTTAGTGTATAGTTATTTAGTTTGTTCAATAATCAGTAAGGATATTCTAGTTAGATCGAATATTTATTTATCAACAACATGATTTTATTGCTCATTGAATGATATTAGCCTTGTTTCGTGATTTGGATGTGAATAGAATTGAGATAATGGAATCTTCTGAAAGTTTATCTTTGTATTTTTAATATATTTCGTGCCGGTTGACTTAGTTTGTTTATAAATAATTTCATCCATCTTTCGCAATAAATTGCATTTTGTTATAATATTCATTGATAAATTTTTACGTGAACTCAAGCTCAGTGCTCATCTATTTTGATTTGCAACAAATTAATGACAGGAGTGTAGATAATTTATTGATAATTTTTTGAATATCCTTTTGCTAGAAATATGGATGAGTTTGAAAAGCTGATGACTGATATAAGAGGTGAAATTTATGAACCAGCTAGTCACAATATTGATATTAAAGGTGATATCGAAGACCAAAGCAGTAAAATTGGTGAACTTGCTAGTCAAATTAATGACATAAATAGTAAAATTGGTGACATGAGAGCTGAGATAGTCTCTGAAAAAGATGACTTGAAAGCCGATATGGCTACACAAAATAATGAGTTGCGAGCTGAAATGACAGCTCATAGACGTGAAATAACTGACCAGTATAAGGACATTAAGACCGAATTCTAAATATTTATATGTTGCAGATACAATCTTTTGAATATGAATTTACTTGAATGAACATAACATACTTATATACGTTGCGGTGTTTGTAATGAGTGTTAGTTATTATCAAACCATTGAGTTTACTTACCTGTAGAAGACGTTGCCCATTGCCATTGCAGCTACCAATACCAAATCCTCCCCAAGGTCAGAGTCAGTACCAACGCAGCTACCAATACCAAATCCTCCCCAAGGTCAGAGTCAGACGTTGCCCATTGCCATTGCAGCTACCAATACCAAATCCTCCCCAAAGGTCAGAGTCAGTACCAACTTTGGCATTAAAGTAATCTAGAACAAGGGTAATATCTCCTTTCTTGACAGAATTCAAAATATCCTGAAGTTGTCCGTAAAACTTACCTTTTTCATCCTCATCCCCTTCCTCAGTGGGAGCATAGCAGCAGCTAACATTTAAAATCTTTAATGCTTGTCTGAAATTTTGCTGTAAGAAACCTTTCATTAATGCACTCATATCCTAGAAGAGCATCAGTAACGGGTCTGCTGAGAAGGAAACCTACGCCTTGAAGATGCTTCTTATACAATCGTATCAGAAAAATATGACCACCTAGCTAATAATGGCCCGGATGACAGCGGCGAGATGGCGTGGCATGGACACAATGAGGCCTTGGAATGTTGCCAGAGGCACACGTGCTCATTTGGACTCCAGCAGAGCACGGAGGTTCCGGAGATGACATGGTTATGGATCCACAAGACGAACCTGTCGATCCAAATTGTCCAATAAGTGCTCTATGACATTCAAGTTGGGCGATTTCGCCGGCCAAGGGAGAACGAAGACATCGCTGTCATGTTAATGGAACCAGTCACGCACCACCTTAGCGACATGGCAGGGCGCATTGTGCTGTTGGTAGACACCATCACCACCAGGGTAAAGGTCCAATATGAAGGGATGCATGTGGTCAGCGAGGATGGATAGGTAGCCATTGTCGTTCAGGGACCCATCCAGTGGTACTAGCGGTCCCAGCTCATACCAGGTCCCATCCCCCAGACATGGACACTGCCACCGCCAGCCTGTACTTTGGTGACAAGCATGTCCGGGTGTTGGTTCTCGTGTCTGACGCCGTATCCACCACCGCTCATCACTTCTGTGGAGTAGAAACCTCGATTCATCGGAGAAGGCAAACTTTTCCCACTCTTCCACTGTCCAATGACGGTAGTCTCGTGCGAACTGCAGGCGTCGTTGCCGATGGACCTTGGTTAACATGGGCGGCTTTATGCAGTGTTGACTCCGGAGACCCATGCGTAACAGGGTTTGCTCTACCATTATCGGGGCCACGTACCTGGCTGCCCGAGCTTCATTTAAGTGGTCAACTGCTGCACTATTGCGCATCGGTTGCCCTTTACCAGTCGACGGAAGCGACGTTCTCTTCTGGGCTCGATGGCCTTTAAGGCTCCACAGTTATAACGTCTGGAGGTACTCGATGTGCCAAGGGTCCATTCTAGGTACACCCTTACTACAGCACCTCACAAACAGCCCACGAAGTCCGTTGTTTCCGAGATGCTTCCACCTTTGGCGAGGTAGCCGATGATCATTCCTTTTTGAACGTCCATCAAATCAATACCTCTAACCATTCTGCTCACATTTCATACTATGTAACTCATTTGTCCTGGCCGGCAGCTTATCCTACAGCCTTATTCCGTGTGGTCACTCTTATTCATATGCACTCTGTGACGCACCGGGGCGGGTACACTGTGATTCCATGGGTGGCCATATTATTCTGATAAGGCTGTGTATCTTCCCTCTATGAAAAGAGAAATTTAGGATTATTTTTATGAATCTGACATTTATGGCCATCTGGTCTCTTGCAAGCCGCGAATATCTAAATTATAAAGGTGGAATTTTTGTGTGAGGACATCAAGAGAATAAACTCTGTGCAGGGTCCTCCATTCCAACCACCTATGGAGAGAAAATGTGTAGGCGGACGTTTAAAGAAATTATATTTATTGAGAGAGGGAATGCCGATAATATCAAAGAGACCCCTAATTAGAGGCATGGGGCAAAGACCCGTTTCTCAAGTACTAAAGGCTGAAGCCATCTACACCGGAACTCTTCCTCCAACGTAGAATTTGATGATGCCCGTAGAAACAAGAATTCAGGTGCTTGTGATGACTTCTGCTCAGGATTCACCAGCTGAAAAAATATACTGTGAATCTATCCACTTGGGGTTGTCAACCCTCAAACGAACAGAAAACGCAGCAGAAAATTTTCCCTCCACAGAAGCCCGTCAGTGCAACAAAATCAAGATCCATAAACAAGCTCAGAGTCATATTCCTGTCCGGGAAGTGCATATGATCAGCACTAGAACCCTATATGGCTAAATTCAGGAGGTGTGTCATCATTTTGAAGTGTTTTTCCACCACCACCACCACCACCACCACCACCACCACCACCACCACCACCACCACCACCACCACCACCACCACCATCATCATCATCATCATCATCATCATCATCATCATCATCATCATCATCATCATCATCAAGTAGCCATGGGCTACAGAGGTCCAACCAGACTGCGCAATGTAGTTCTACAAGCATATCTCTCTTGAGCTACGTGTGCTGCATCTGACCATTGCACAACAGTTCTAATAGGTCCCGTTTGACGTTGCCAGCTCACCGCATCGTTGGTCTTCCATTATTTCTGAGGCCTTTAGGAACATTTTCCATAACCCTATTCGCTAATTTGTAATTACCCATACCGGGCAACATAGCCAAACCAACGGGTACCTCTCTGCACACCATACTGCTCAAAGGAGGTTGCCGAATCCTTTGCCCAACCTCATCATTACTTACGAAGTTGAACCACCTAATGTGCAACATATCGCGTAAACATCTAGAATTAAACTCCTATTATCATGTTTACAAAACGTCCAAGTGTCACTACCATACCTAACTCTAGAATGAACCAAACTATTATACAGTCTAATTTTAGTCTTCAGGTGTTTACGCCCATTCCTCCACACTCTACATAGAGTCTTAAATATCCCGAAGGCAATCCCAATTTGTGTATTAATGTCATGCCGCACACCACCAGTATCAGTTACATAGCTCCCAAGATAAATAAATTGTGACACCTGCTCAAGAGTGGAACTATTCGGACTGGCTGAACCAAAGCCTGCCCGACGAATTTTTATCACTTTAGTTTTCTCTCTGTTTATAATCAAACCTACTCTACTACCAGTCTCATCAACAGCTCGAATGGAAAAAAAATTCTCATGAGCATCATTTGCCAAATGGACCAAATCATCGTTATAATTTAAATCAGGTATTTTCAGATGTCCAGATCATTTAAGGCCAAAATCTTTCCCTTGCAGTAAATTTCGCATAACATAATCAAACTAAAGAGAAAAGGAGACAAAATGCACCCTTGTCGAACACCAGAGGCAATGCTAAACCAGTTGCACAAACATTAACAACTTTCACACACGACTCAATGTTATTATAGAGAGCTTTCATTATGTTAACTAACTTGCTGGTATGCTATACAACCTCACGATGGACCATAAATTATAACTGTAAACACAGTCAAAAGCCTTTTTGAAATCAACAAAATTAATAGCCAAATTTTTCTGAAACTCTAAACATTTCTCAAGAATCTGCTAAGAAAAATCTGATCTACACATCCCCTACCAGTTCTAAATCCACATTGCTCATCACGCAATTGCAAACCAGATTCTTAATTCTCTTAAGCACAATCATGCAAAGAACTTTACCTGGAACAGAGAGTAGGTCCGATAGTTATCACAAGAATTGAGATTACCTTTTTTAAAAGTATGGAAAATAATAGCTCTGGTAAGTCCTTAGGAACCATTCATTTATCATAAAAGATATTCAAAATTTATGTCATCCATGTGGTAACCGAAATATTCCCAGCTCTAAGCATTTCCGTAGTAATTTCATCTACCTCTGGGATTTATATAGTTTAAGTTTAGAAATGGCCAAAATTCTTCAGGCTGTGATATAGGGCCAAGATTAAAGTCAGTATTGAATATATCATCATTACAAACAATGGAAGTGCAACTAACCACATTGTTTAGAACATCACTGAAATACTCAGCCTACCTAGCCGTCACAGAATCCACACCTTCTAGAACCTTATTTTGTGATATCTTCATTCCCTGCATACCTATCCGATTTTTACCACACAAAACAATAACTATCTGGAACATCTCTCTGCTGTTGTGCTGTCTAACTGCTTCCTAGGTTTTGCCAACCTAGCCATCAAGCCAAAGATTATTATCAGTCAACTACTAACTGATCCTTTACACATTTATTAAGCTCTCTGTAATGCTTTTCATTAGGACTAGTAGGTATTGATTAAGGACATTCCTGTAGTTCTTTGTTTTTGAAATAAGCTTAAATGCCTTATCACTCATAATATATTTCCTCCTCTGCTCTTCTTTCCTAAAAGAGTACTGTTAATATCAAGAAAAGCCTGTATAAAGCGGTCCCATTCTTCCTCAACTTCAGTAGTAATTAAACCATGACTGTCATAATGACTAAGTAACCTATCATGGTAAGCCTAAGCTATAACTGGATCCTTCAGAGCTTCAGAATTAAAGGTAATTTTTTTTTACCGTAGCACAACAGTTTTTAAATATAAGTTATATGACACTTTTAACAAGGTAATGGTCAGATTGAATTTCAGTTCTTCAACGTGACCTGGTATTCCTGACAAAATTAGCCCATTTTCTGTTAATTAATCAATCATATTATTATGCAGCCTATCTGGTGAAACCTCTGTGAACTTATGTATGTCGCAATGTTTGTAATAAGTGTTAGTTATTCTCAAACCATAAAGTTTACTTACCTTTTAGGACGTTGTCCATTGCCATTGCAGCTCTCAATATCAAAGGGACCTATCACTCCTCCTCAAAGGTCAGAGTCAGTACCAACTATGGGTTGAAGGTCACCTAGAACAAGGGTAATCTCCTATCTTGACCGAATTTAAAATATCACGAAGTTGCCTATAAAACCTATCCTCTAGTCTTCATCAGCATCCGCAGTGGGGCATAACAGCAGATAACATCCAACTGTAGATGGTTTCTGCTGATGAAAACTTTAATGATTATCTGAAATTTAGCTGCAAGAAACCTTTCATTAGTGCACTCATATGTTAGAAGAGCATTACTTGCATAACTGCTGAGAAACAAACCTACGCTTTGGAGATGCTTTCTATCTCCCTCTCTGAAAAGAGGATTTTAAGTATCTACCTTTTGTGTCCACTTAGCGTTTTGGAAGCCGAGAATATCTAAATTACAATAGTAGAATTCTTGTGTGAGGACATTAAGAGAATAATCTCTGTGCGAGTCTTCACATTCCAACTACCTGCGGAGAGAGAATGGTTAGTGGGATGTGTAAAGAAACTATGGTTATTTAGAGAGGGAATGCCAACAATATCAAACAGCCCCGTAATCGTAGTCATGGGGCAAACGCCTGTTTCGCCCACAATAGTAAGGCTGAAGAATCAAGAGTTCAGGTATCTGCGATGACCTCTGCTCAGGATTATGCAACAGCTGATATAAGTATCCTGAGGATCTATTCACTTAGGGCTGTCAACCCAGAAACAAACAGAAAACACAGCGGAAGATTTTCCCTCCAAAGAAGCCCACCAGTGCAGCAAATTCAGGATCTATAATCAAGTTCAGAGCCTTTGTAGACAGTCGCCTCCTCGACCTGTCTGCGCTGGGTCGTTTTTCTACTGACCGTGTGTGAGAGTGTCTGCAGAAAGGTATCTATTATTATCTTTTCAGGATAATAATAGATATACTATGTATATGTACACTTTATTTACATATGTACGTAATGTGAAGACTCGCACAGAAATTATTAATATTGGATAATAACTTTATATTATATTTATACAACAGTGACTGCCCACCCGGTACAGTCACTCACTATGCACAGTGTACAAGGAACCTCAGCGATCCTACAGTTGGATGACAGAAAAAAAAGACTTAATCAAGCCACAGACAATCCGCCTGACATACGGGATGTTTCCATCTCTGCACACATGTCGCAAGTTCTCCGAAACTGTCCTTTTGTTCGAAAAGAACCGCCTGATGAGGCCACGTGATGTTTCTTCGGGGGACATTAGAGTATCTCGGCCAATGGGACATGGACACGGTCGCTGTGCGATGTCGACTCTTGCTCCCACATAAGGCGGCCTTTAGGCTTTTACCAAGCGAACACGTCGCCTTTCTCCACCCAACTCCTCAAACTGGATCCGTTGCTGGAGCTCGGTTGCTAATCAAAAAGTGTCTTGCCACCAAAATGGCGATTCTGACTCTCTCTTTCCGCTCTACCTGTCGAGTTCCTACAGCCTTATTCCATTCTGGTTAGTGCATATGGTCAGCACCAGGACCACGGGGATTTAAATCTACAATACAGGATGAAAGTCTACCCACAGAACTTTTTAAGTACATCACGTAATCTTTTATTTAACTAATTCAAACAATTGTAACATGCTGGCATTTCTCGTATAAATTTCGTTGTCTCGTCTGTATGTCAGTATGACCCGCAATACAGGGTGTAAAGGATTGCCTACTTGAAGTATTTAATTTGCAGGAATCAAAAAAGTCTATTCAGCTTTCAACAATAAAATAAATTAGGATTTATTTAGTTTTCTGGCCGGAAAACACATTCCATTACATTTTTAGATTTTGCAGACAATAATGACAAGATGATAAGATAATTCTTGTGGTTGGAAGCTAAACATTTGGGGGCTCATAAAAACGACTACCGCAATGATGCAGATTCTAACGCACTCTCCACCCTCTGATGGTTCCCAGTCGACTCCCCTCTCTCACGGACAACAGCAGACTTACTTGTCACTTCTCCCCCTTTCTGATGGCCTGGGTTTCTCCTACATAAGGGGATCTTATCCTTCCATTGGTTGGAATCTATGGATCAGAAGGAGCCAAAATATCTGCAGGGATTCAGAATTTTTTCATCTCACTTCCTGTATCACATAGGTACGCTTCCTTCCCTGGGAACACTGTGACGAAGTGGTCGTGATTATTTCTCTGTGGATCCATCAGCGGTAGGAGAGCCTCTGCACATACGGAAGTAGAGGAAAAGATGTCACTCACCTCTCCTGTCTTTGGGGTTGGCTATCCCCGCTTGAGAGAAATGTTTTTGTAACAGGAACAGGCGGGTCTCTTGCTTAAGCTGCGTTTCTGTCAGCATGAATGTGGGATAGCGAATAAGGCACCAGCCACACAGAATTTGCTAGAAATGGCCCGCAAGTCTCAGGCCCCCGGACTGAAACTGTTGGACAAAGATCAATGAAGCATTTTTAATATTATTCTGTGTAGATGGAAGAATCTACAGTATACAGAACATTCTTGTTTATCCCAGGCGAAAGAAGAAATGCTCTACCTAAGGAAACGTTATGGAGGTATATAAAACTAAAAATATCTCTGTCCTAGAATAAAGTCCATATATTGGAAAAAGTACAAATGTTCGCTTGTGAAATCTACCACAAATCAATTAATGTATATACCAGCGCATAGACTAGAATAAGATTGTCTGCTAAATGTTTTCATGTCACACTGTATACATCACATGATTACTGTACCAATGGGAGAACATGCCTATTGCCTTGATCAAGACGCATATTACCTCACACCATGTTTTCGAACATAACGTCCTGAAAAATCAACTAAAAATCTCACCAAGACGAAGCAGTGTCCTTGTGGAAACTCGAAAGTCCCTTTACTAAAAATTCAGACTGTGGGAAATGACACGTCCGGAGCAGGTTAGAACATTCATTTCAGCTAAGTATCCAGAGCATTCCCATGAAACTTAAAACATTAACAAAAAGTGTACGTATCCATTCAAGAATCAGCACAAAGCACTTATCATCACCTACTGAAATCTAATTACGAAACTGTTTGTGTTGTGTTGTTTTACCTCTGAGCGGCACTTTTTTGCACACCATGGGCTAAATTGCCAGGTCACATGGACCCCGAAGGTTGGGGGAGGAGACCCACTGGAACAGCTGTTGGGAGACAGATGGTAGCTTCCCGTCAAGGCCATCCAGTGTGTTCTTTAACGTGCACAGGGTATGGCTCTCCCGCACACGGGGCCACGGCCTAACGTCCCATCCGAAGGACGGCGGCCTTTCCAAGCCCATCGGTGTCCCCTACTGACCGTGGGCAGGGCGGGGTATTTTGCGGAGATAAATCTCAACGCTGACCCAGCTGGGACTCGAACCTGGGAACTACAGATTACGAGCCTGGCGCGCTACCGACTGAGCCACCCCCACCCCTCATACGTAACTGTCAGTTAATTAGTATCTCTCAATTACATTAAACGCATAAAAAAAGGGAATTGTTTGATTGTCTATCCTTATGACACAAAAACTTCAATATAATTTAAAAAAAAGTTTCGTTACGAGTTCTGTTTTAAGACACTTAAGAAATTTAATTAATCTATATAAATAAGATCTAGATCTAGATCTAGATTATATTAATAATAACAAGATCTAGATTATACTAATAATAAGAAATTTAGTATAATCTAGATCTAGTTATACTAAATTTCTTAATTGTCTTAAATTAATTTCTTATCTTAAATTTAAATTTCTTAATTTCTTAAGTGTGCTTTCTTAATGTTAAAAAAATTTCTTAAGTGTCTTGAAACTACCTCTTCCAGTGGCGGGCTGGTAAATGTAAACGGCCCTGGAATCATCAGCGATACGTACCATGCCTGAGTCCCCAAAAAACTTTTTTCCTCGGGGAGGGTGCAAACTATACTTTTTTGACCAGGTTCTGGAGTGTATAGAATTATATATTTTACCTCCGGGAGAGAAATGTTTGAAAACAAATAAAGAAATTCTTCAGTGTTAAGGGTATTTTCATTCACTACTGGACCGGCTTCTCAGAGGGATGTTGAGAATGTAAAATAAAGCAACTAGCTCTCTGTCCCTCCTTCAACCAACGTTTCAACTAGTTTGAAGGGTTTTTTTCAAGTTCTTAGGAGGAGTACATGGTATTTTCCGTTATTCTCAAAATCGAATCGGATTCATTCTAAAACATCGTTGTTGTTTTGATATTTCTGAAATCTATGATCATTAAAAATGTTAAAAACCTATTTTTGACTTATTCAGGTGTCAGCACTTCGCAAAAAAAAATATGTATATACATTAGACCGTGACACGGTTGTAAAATACCCGTTTCAAGTGGAAAAATGTTATATGAATTATATAAAAAAATTTATAGTGACATTACATTTACAGTGATTGATGCCTATATGTTTTATCTCCGCAAAATTCCCCGCCCTGCCCACGGTCAGTAGGGGACACCGATGGGCTTGGAAAGGCCGCCGTCCGTCGGATGGGACGTTAAGCCGTGGCCCCGTGTGCGGGAGAGTCATACCCTGTGCATGTTAAAGAACACGCTGGATGGCCTTTACGGGAGGCTACCATCTGTTTCCCAACAGCTGTTCCAGTGGGTCCCCTCTCCCAACCTTCTCTGAACCTTCGGGGTCCATGTGACCTGGCCATTTAGCCCATGGTGTGCAAAAAAGTGCCGCTCAGAGGTAAAACAACACAACACAACACAAAAGCCTATATGTTTTTTAACGAAATGCCGAAGAGTGCAAAGCGTCTCTTCTTGCGCATCATTTGTGACGCCCATGGTGCCATGCAAATGCAAAATTTCTCCCTTGAGCCCAAGTGGGAGGAAGACATTCCTAAAATAGAGATAAAAGACTAAAGTCAAAACGAAATGCATCTTTCTCTTGGGAAACAAAAAATTAACCCATCAAATCTTGTTTTTGAATCTGGTACGCTTTTAGCGACCAAATTAGTAATTGAAGATATATTTACCTAAAATAACTGCTCTATACTCCTAAACAGGCCTGGATCTAGAAAAAATAATGAGGCTCAATCAGTTCATCACTGCATTCGTTTATCATATTGTTGCAAATTAGAAATGGATGAGCGAGCACTGCGCTTGAATTCAAGTAAAAATGTGAATAAAAAATTATAATACAATGCAATTTATTATAAAAGTACAATGAATGTACTCATGAATGCCAAAGAAATGCGATGCAGTATGTTAAATAAACTAAATTACAGAAATTCATAAATGGAAGATTTAATATGTATTACTACATACTATTGAACATATTGGAAGAAAAGAAAGAATTATATATACAATTAAATATATTTTCCTGTAATGTACGATTAGAGAGAAACCACCTAAGTAAAAATATGAGACGTGTACGTAAGTAGTAGATTACATTGTCAGTGGCGTAACTGACTCAGAAAAGGGCTCCTTTGCTCCTTGGGGCGGGGGTCAGTCGGTAGCGCGCCAGGCTCGTAATCTGTAGTTCCCAGGTTCGAGTCTCAGCTGGGTCAGCGTTGAGATTTATCTCCGCAAAATTCCCCGCCCTGCCCACGATCAGTAGGGGACACCGATGGGCTTGGAAAAGCCGTCGTCCGTCGGATGGGACGTTAATCCGTGGCCCCGTGTGCGGGAGAGCCATACCCTGTGCACGTTAAAGAACACGCTGGATGGCCTTGACGGGAGGCTACCATCTGTCTCCCAACAGCTGTTTCAGTGGGTCCCCTCCCACAACCTTCTCTGAGCCTTCGGGGTCCATGTGACCTGGCCATTTAGCCCATGGTGTGCAAAAAAGTGCCGCTCAGAGGTAAAACAACCCAACAACTTTGCTCCTTCGAATTTTCGATACCCAAGAATGTATATTTTAATTCAATATTAAATCACATTTTTATAGTTTTTAATTTAATATTAAATCGGATCTAACAGTGAGATGGGGGGAGGGAGCAAGTGTCGCAATCGAGCCGGAAATATGTAAAAGGAGGGTCCAAGAGAATGCATTTCCATTATAACATCCATATTCCATTATAACATTTTCCTCTCCATTTTAGCAGACGTCACTAAGTTTCTCGAAAATTTCATGAAGGACACATAAATTCATATTTTTTTACCTCTACTAACATTAAAAGAGACTGTCTTAAAAGTTGGGTTGCAAAATCGACTAAAGTGAAAGAACTTGCAAACTAATTAGTTATTCAAAATGTGGCTCTTTCGGCCAATATCCTAGACCTGTATACGTTTATGACACTTTTTTAAACCATATCTGTAGCCATGCTACTGCTTAAGGATCATTTCAAAGCTAACACTCATAAAAAAATCCAACAAGCACCATGTCAGAATGTCTGAGCTGTTTAAATGTTCAGTCAGTTGAACACGAGGAAACTGACCGATGAAGAAAAAAAACTCCAGGATGTTGTCATCTGTCGAAACAAAAATTAGAAGAAATTATTTTAGGTGAGTAGCTACTTTCTAGTAAGCTGAAAAAGAACAGTTTTATTAAACTCAGATTGGCCCTTCAATAATATTAAAAATGATAATAATAATAATAATACTTGTAAAAAATTTTAGTTTTAAAAAAAATCAAAAGAGTTTATGAAATATTTTGCTAAAATGGTGAACCCCCCCCTCCCCGAGAATTCGAGTTTGATTTGAAAAATCGGGACGATTGCTTTGAAGTCCCATCTGCCATAAATCGGCGAGCGGTTCATACACCTGTACAGCAATTCGCCACTGGATCTACCACTTATATGTCGGCGAAAACGTTTTCTTGATTTTGAAAATGCCGCTTGATTGAGATGATGCACAGAACAGACCAGGCCTAGTACCTAAAGTCTGACCATGCTTTCTCGTGCTATAGACCTTTAGTTCCTCTCGAAAGACACTCTCTTGTGAAAAGGAACGGAAAACGGTGAACTTTAGTGGTGGGGACGTTCCACCAGTTGCTCTTTGCCCCATACCTCCGATTAGGGTGCTGTTTGATGTTATCGGCATTCCCTCTCTCAATAAACATAGTTTCTTTAAACACCCCACTAAACATTTTCTCTCCATAGGGAGTTGGAATGTGAGGATTCGACATAGATATTATTCTTTTGATAACCTGTTGCAAGATATTATTCTTTTGCAACAAGGATTCCATCGTTACAACTTAGCTATTCTCAGCTTGCAAGAAACTAAGTGGACAGAAAAGGTATATAACCTTTTAAAAAAGGTATATATTTAAAATTAATCTTAATTTTAAAAAGGAAAAGGTATATATTTAAAATTAATCTTAATTTTCTCTTTTCAGAGAGGAAAGACAGAAATCATCTCCAAAGGCTATGTACCCTGCTATGTACTTAATAAATGCTATGTACTTAATATGTAATAAATACACTGACAGCACAATTTGTTACACACACCTGATCCATCCATAAACCTGCCCTACTCCGCTACAATAATGCAGCCAGCCGAATCCTTTGCGGGCTATAAATAGGTCAGATACCTACCTGCTGTAGAGCGTATCTAGAACTGTTATGATGGGTAAACATAGTGACCTGAGTGAGTTCAATAGTGGGCAGCCAGTGCGAGGAAGATGGGGTGCTCATATCTGCGATTGCCAGAACATCTGGGATTTTTGCATGCGACTACTTGTGTTCCTGACCACCTCAAAACTGGGAAAACCTACTGCCACCAAGAAAAATGTGGCCATAACCAGACTATTGATGTTCGAAGTGAACGCCACTTCTCCTACATCGTAATGATGCAACGCTGCAGATGATAACGTCAGCATTCAACGACTGAGAGGCTACAATGGTTTGTGCAAAGATGATTCAACATATGATGGAACAGTGGGATATGGTAGCTGACGCCCAAATCGAGTACCCTTGTTAAGAGTACATCTCTGTGCTATGAGGCTGCAGTGGACGAAGAAACATCCCCAATGGACGGTGGAAGACTGGAAACGAGTAACGTGGTCGGAAGAATTGAAGTTCCGACTACATTACGCCTACAGGAGGTTACTTGTGTGGCGTAGACCACAGAAAGCCAATGGACCTCAACTGTCAAGTCAGGCGAGTGGAGGATGTGCAATGTTCTGGGGCATACTTTGAAGCTCCATTGCCATCTTGAAGCTCCTTTGTACCTATTGAGACCACCATCACAGCACAAGGCTATATTGACGTACTCGCCGACCACCTATACATGTTCATGGCTATCCATTTCCCACAGCAGGATGTCGTTTTAAACAGGACAATGTCCCTAAACAAAACAATCACCGCTCCCGTTTTGCGAAGGAGTGATTGGAAGAGCATTCCAGTGATTTCAGAACCCTCGAATGGCTCTCTAAATTTCGGGATTTGAACTGTATTGAGAATTTGTGGGATAAAATCAAGCGATGCATTCGAGCCCACAAGCAACTCTCGGGGCTATACGCGTGGCTGTTTGGAATCATGGTCTGCAATACAATCCGAAGTTTCCAATATCTGGTAGAGTCCATGTCACGACGTGTTTCTGCTGTTGTCAGGGCGAAAGGTGTCTTCTTTACAATAAGTGTGCAACAAAGGCAAAAATATTTCCATCAATAGTTTTCCATGTCAGAACCTCAAATCTACGACATCATATTTCCAGTCTTTGAGTTGAGGAGTCTATTCTTTCTGAATAATCGTGAACCGTTACCTTAAGGCTTCTACCCTTTTTCCCAACTGCTTCAGCGAACGATCACGAAGAGATATCTTGAGGCTATTAACTCTTTCTCCAACAGGTACAGGAGTGATCACGAAAGGTACATTGAGGCTACTTACCCTTCTTGAAACAAGTTCAGGAGTGATCACGAAGAGGTACATTGAGGCTACTTACCCTTCCTGAAACAAGTTCAGGAATGATCGCGAAGAGGTACATTGAGGCTACTTACCCTTCTTGCAACAGGTTCAGGAATGATTGCGAAAAGGTACCTTGAGGCTACTAACTCTTCCTCCAAAAGCTTCAGAAGGGATCACGAAGAGGTACAAAGACACAAATCATCTCCAAAGGCTATGTACCCTGCTATGTAATAAATACAGTGACAGCACAATTTATTACACACACCTCATCCATCCATAAACCTGCCCTACTCCGCTACAATAATGCAGTCATCCGAATCCTTTGCTGGCTATATATAGGTCAGATGCAAAAGGCTACTAACCCTTCCTAAAACAGGTTTTTAGGAATGACAGTGAAAAGTTATCTTGAGGCTATTAATTCTTATTCCAAAAGGTTCAGAAAGGATCACGAAGAGTTACATTGAGGCTACTAACCCTTTCTGCAACAGGTTTTTAGGAATGACTGTGAAAAGTTACCTTGAGGCAATTAACTCTTCCTCCAAAAGGTTCAGGAGGGATCACGAAGAGATACCTTGAGGCTACAAACTCTTCCTTCTACAGGTTAAAGATGATCACGAAAAGGTACCTTGAGGTTACTAACGCTTCCTCCAACAAGATCAGGAATGATCACAAAGAGATACCTTGAGGCTACTGACCCTTTATGCAACAGGTTCAGAAATGACTGAAGAGGTACCTTGAGGCTACTAACTCTTCCACTAACAGGTTCAGGAGTGATCCTGAAGAGGTACCTTAAGACAACTAACTCTTTCTCCGACAGGTCCAGGAGTGTTCACGAAGAGTTACCTTGAGGCTACTAACTCTTTCTCCAACAGGTCCAGGAGTGATTGAGGCTACTAACTCTTTTTCCAACAGGTTCAGGATTATCACTAAGAGCTATGTTGAGGTTTTGACCCTTTCTGCAACAGGTTCAGGAGTTATTCCGAAGAGTTACCTTAAGGCTACTAACTCTTCCTCCAATAGGTTCAAGAGTGATCCCGAAGAGGTACCTTGAGGCTACTAACTCTTTCTTCAACAGGTTCAGGAGTGATCACGAAGAGGTACCTTGAGACTACTGACCCTTTCTGCAACAGGTTCAGGAGTGATCCCGAAGAGGTATTTTGAGGCTACTAACTCTTCCTCCAACAGGTTCAGGAAGTATCATGAAGTACCTTAAGGCTACAAACTCTTCCTTCGGCAGGTTCAGGATGATCACGAAGAGATACCTTGATTCTGCTGACCCTTCCTGCAACACGTTCAGGAATGACTGTGAAGAGGTACCTTGAGGCTACTAACGCTTCCTCCAACAGGTTCAGGAGTGATCAAGAAGAGATACGTGAGGTTGTTGACCCTTCCTGCTACGAGTTCATTAGTGATCCCGAAGAGTTACCTTGAGCCTACTAACGCTTCCTCCAACAGGTTGAAGATAATCACGAAGGGATACTGTGAGGTTCACGAGGAATCACGAAGAGGTAGGTTGAGACTACTGACCCTTCCTACAATAGGTGGAGAAATGATTGTGAAGAGGAACGTTGAGGCTACTAACTCTTCCTCCAACAGGTTCAAGAGCGATCACGAAGAGGTACCTTGAGCCTACTAGCTTTTTATCCAACAGGTTCAGGAATGATTGTGAAGAAGTACGTCGAGACCTGTATACAGTTGTGACACTTTTTTAAACCATATCTGTAACCGTAATTCTTTCTCCAAAAGTTTCTAGAAATGATGGTGAAGAGTTTTTGAAAAATTTTCCCTAAAAATGATATCGACGTATAAGAGTGATTACTACAAATTGTTGTCAAAATAGATTTGTTCTTGTGAGCCAAAAGCTTTTCACTACTTTTCCCTATAAGCAATATATGAGTAACTGGCCCTTCCTTTTCCTTACATACATTTAGCCTTAATAATCAGAGTATTGGTATTGTCTATGCTTGTAATGAAATTTTCATTAACGAAAGGTAAATGAGTATTTAAATATTCATTTTAAATAACCCTTTATATGGTTTAATGCAACAAGTGTTCTAATTAAATTTCTTTTTGTATTGTTTCTCATATGAAAATCAAATTTGATTTGTAAAAAACGACGATGAAATTTTATTGTAGAGAAAGTTGTGAATATTTAGGACATTATTTTCTCTTTTAAAAATCGGGGCGGGGGTGGCTCAGTCGGTAGCGCGCCAGGCTCGTAATCTGTAGTTCCCAGGTTCGAGTCTCCAGCTGGGTCAGCGTTGAGATTTATCTCCGCAAAATTTCCCCGCCTTGCCCACGGTCAGTAGGGGACACCGATGGGCTTGAAAAGTCCGTCGGATGGGACGTTAAGCCGTGGCTCCGTGTGCGGGAGAGCCATACCCTGTGCACGTTAAAGAACACGCTGGATGGCCTTGACGGGAGGCTACCATCTGTCTCCCAACAGCTGTTCCAGTGGGTCCCCTCCCCCAACCTTCTCTGAGCCTTCGGGGTCCTTGTGGCCTGGCCATTTACCCCATGGTGTGCAAAAAAAGTGCCGCTCAGAGGTAAAACAATCCAATCCAAAACTCTTTTAAAAATCACCAAACAAAATCATTTAAAGATATGTTTAGTGTAATAAAGCTGTCACTTAGCATAATAGTTGAGTTCGAAAGAGGTCGGTGTTAATTCGTATCGTACGATGCGTGTGCCAATATTTTGTTCGTTCAGTGATAGATGGGTGAAGAGTGAAGATGGTCGGGCAATGCGTGCGACGTGGACTCGATGGTTCTCTGATTTCCTTTTATCGATCATGACCACCGGAGGGAAGCTCGGTGAGTCCGCGAGATGGCGCTGCGCCGAACCAGTCATCTTTGAGAGTGGAGACTAGAAGTTGCGTCTTGTGGTGGAAACAGCTTCCGCAGGCGTACGTGCAGAGAAGGGAGAAGAAAATCTTGTTAGTATGGTGTTCGAATTCAAAAAAGCCATCGAGAAGACAATAGGAATGCACCGATGCAGTGTTCGTTTCTCTGAATATTAGTAAAGCAATCGCTGACTGTTGCAAGGTGGAGATTCTGCGCGGAGAAGCCGGCTCAGCCAACAGGTAAGAAAGGGACTTGTTGCTTGTTAACAACTTTAGTGTCGAGTCTGATAGTACTCAAGCGCTGAGGTCGCGTGTACGGAAACGCTTTCACCGACATCTTGAAATATTTGATGCATCGCTTCTGGCAGCAAAACCACAAACTTATGACATCTTTAAAACATGATCGTGATCAGAATTTATCATTCATCATCTATCTGTGAAGTCTAGATTCGTGAAAATTACTTACAGTCGAAGTAAAAGATGATAATTACCTTTCCTAATCTGTTTCCAATATATTGCGCCAAACTGGGCTATTTTCAACAGAATATCCTAAAAGAGAAAAACCTATGGTTAATTCCTTCTCTTCTTTTTTATTACGCCTGACACGAACTTATAATTCTTGGTTGGTAACTTTCTTCTTGTTTCGTTAAGGAAAGACCTATCAGCAGAAGCCTTAAATGCAATGCATAATAAGGGAAATTTTCTGAGTTTGAGTCTTTTCTAAAAAACAGTCAGATGTCTAACTCTTAACCCGTAACCTAGTCTAAATAATAAAAAAAAATAAATACCCCCTCAAGCAGCTGCTTGCCACAGAGGTCTGACAGGAGCCTGTCAGTTTATATGCCATTGCAGAAGGTCTGTGAGGATGGCAGGACCTCAGCAGAAAAACGACACATACATCCATGCTTTATCCGGGGCTCGAACCCAGGTCCCCGTAGATCAGTAGCCAAGCGCGCTAACCACTCGGCCACGGGATGGCTCTAGTCTAAACTCTTAAAAATTAGTATTGCTTTAATCATGATATTTCAATGAAGATCTACTCTTAAAAATCAGCCCAGCTTTAAGCCTGATATGAAGATCCACTCTTGAAAGCTTCTGTCAATCATTTAAATAGCACCTTAAAAATAACATTATTACATATACAGAAATCAATAAAGATTTTTCTACATTTTCAAATAAATCTCTGGTAAAAAAATAAAAGAAGTATTTTTGACAGCTTTTTTAGATTACTAGGAACTTATGTCAAAATGTAAAAAAATATTGGTTTTTGTATATTTAATTTCTGTATACAGAACCGATAAAGGTTTCTGTATCTTAGCATATACAGAAATATGTGCGGTAATACACAATAATACGAGCAACAGAATCCTGCGGAATGCCTTTTTTTGATGCGGTGATTGAATGTTTAGGGAATTATCAGAACAAAACAGTAATGAAACAGAACAAACAGTAAAATGTATTTTTCTAATGACCTAAATCCTTAGTCATCAGCTGAACCAAAAGGAAAGTATTGTCTAACTGTTAATTTCTTGGGCTGGAAGTTAGATGGACATAAAGATGGGAATTGAGTTGTTTATTTACCTATGAGCAGCATCTGTTTACTGCATCATAAGCTAAATGGCCAGGCAGAAATCAAGCATCTTTCCATTCAACGTATTCTTTCGCCCGTACACAGGGTCACATATTAATATCCGATTCGACCGATGTCAGATATTTTTAGTCTGACTTTCTCAACAGTGACAGTGCGGGGAGCGGGGGTGGGGGTGGAAGAGCAGGTGTGGGGGGGAGAGCAAATTTGAACGTTGTTACAGCCATTATTTTGACCTGGAAACATTAGGGTTTCTATTTCTTTTGCAGCTTGTGTGCTGTTTCTATTTCTCCACAGAAATTAATGGGAATAGCAAGGACCACCTGTTGCATTCCCTGAGCATTAGGCCAGATTCCTGAAACTCAATGTATAATAACAACTGTTAACACTAATAACTGTATTAACAGTAATAATTATAGTATCGATACTAATAACTGTAGATCAAAGAACAATTTTGAACTTAGTGGAAATCTGTCTTTAGTCGAATGGAATAAAAACCCACAATCTTCTGAAGATGGTTAACTTTGTGAAAAGAAATGTAAGTCAACCAATTGGATTAATTTGAAGTCTTTTCTTTCGCTGCACTGAAGTGGCAAAGTTAAAGGGAGAGAAATATTGTACATGCTGATAACTGATTAATTGCCCGAAAGCGAAAGAAATATTTAACTGAAATTCCTAAATAGAAAAGCAGATTCAGCTTTAATGGAAATGAGATGGCAACATTGTTTCCATGTGGAAAAACAAACCTCCGCTACAAGCCGTTAGCACATAATCTCCTAAACTTGTGTCGTCAACAATGAACCTGTCAATTCATTAAGAAGGCAACTGCTTTCTTAATGAATTGACAGGTTGGAATTAGTCCTCATTTACAACAATTTTTTGTTGTAGATTGAAGTATCGATAATTTATGGCAAAGGAAAACCCTGGTTAGGAAAAATCGTACTTTCGATCAGAAAAATCGGTTATCACAGTATGATTTCGTTTCAAATATAAAAACTTATGAGCCTAGATCAGTGTCTCGCAAACTGTGTGCCGTGAGAGATTCCAAGTGTGCCGCGAGAGATTTTCAAATTGACACTAGATATTCCAAAGATTTCATTTTGACTTGACTTGTGTTATCGACGTGCTTTAATAAAAATCTATCAGATTTTATCAACTGGGATCTTGTAAGTATTTATCAAGCGTTTTCCAAATTTTGGTATTAATTTTTGATTATTTCAAGCCATAGAATGGACAAATATTTAAAACAAACACCGAGTTATGATTAATTATATTTATTATTATATTTATTTTAAATAAAATGCATTTAACGAAACTTCAATTTTCTTCTTTTTACGTAACCATCAAAAATTCTTTTTTAGGTGTGCCTCGGTAAAAAAAATTAGATTCAGTGTGCCGCGGAAAAAAAATTAGATTCAGTGTGCCGCAGAGTAAAAAAGTTTGCGAGACACTGGCCTAGATGCAAACCTGTTCATACAAAAGTACGGAAGTTTAACCAGAAAAACCAATGTTGTTTTGCAAACACGTCTAGCGATTCATTTTCTTTACCAAGGGAAGCCTCAATGCAGGTTTTCTCTATTTTTCGTTTTCATCAATATTTCTCGCGTTGCGTTCTGCTGTAGTCTACGGATCTGCAAGAAGTCCCTAGGGATTAAGCACTTTTCTGTTTTTATTGATGGCTAAGTTACAAATTCTCCTTTTCAACCTTACAATTTCTTAGTAGTTGGCAATATTAAAGGTATTCGGAAAATTGGAGTAGTGTGAGAGGAGAAAGTTACATTAAATACCGATAAACTCTATCGAATAACTAATTAGCATAACGATTTGTAAACTAAAACACGTGCAATAAATACTGAAAACGAAACAGTGTAATTCAAAATTATTACCTTCTTAGTTTGCTTTAAAGACTTTTGGTAGGAATCCCATCTGAAGATTATTATGCCTATATAATTAAATTACGCATCTAGTTTTAAAATTTAAATAATAAGATATGACTGGTAATAATATGTTAGATAAATATAGAGGAAAAATCCGGATAATGACAATTTTTCCTCTATATTTATCTAAAAGTTTTAAAATTTCTCAACAACGAAAAGCGTTTTCCTATCAGTATAAAGAGAGTTTCATTTCAACAATTAAACGGGTAATAATTGCGTATAGCACAAATTTAAATAATAAAGAATAAAAAAAACCGAAATTTTTATTCCACCATTTTCTTGCGTTACTGAGTTCCTATTACCAATTACGTTTTATAAATTCTAAGTTTTATTCACTAGCTACGGTTTCATCGGCTTTTCAAAAACAGATCCTGCAGAGAACATATCTAATAACTCATTTACATGTTTTTATATATAACTATAACTATTGCTACACCATTAATGACATAAAATCCCGTTTGGCGGAACTGTAAATCCACGAGTGGCGTTTCAGGGAGGGACGACAATAAGCATCACCAAGACGTGGGTCTGCTTCTCAGCAAACACGCTAGTGATGCTCTTCTAGGATATGAATGCATTAATGAAAGGTTTCTTACAACAAAAGTTCAGACAAGCTTTAAAGACTTGAATGTTATCTGCTGTTAGGCCCCCACTGAGGATGCCGATGAGGATGAGAAGGATAGGTTTTACGGACAACTTCAGGATATTTTGAATTCTGTCAAGAAAGGGGATATTACACTTGTTCTTGGTGACTTCAATGCCAAAGTTGGTACTGACTCTGACCTTTGGGGAGGGGTGATAGGCCCTTTTGGTATTGGTAGCTGCAATGGCAATGGGCAACGTATTCTACAGGTAAGTAAACTCAATGGTTTCAGAATAACTAACACTTTTTACAAACACCGCGACATACATAAGTACACATGGGTTTCACTTGATGGGCTGCATAAGAATATGATTGATTATATATTAATTAACAACAAATGGGCTAGTTCTTTTAGGAATACCAAGGTCATATAGGTTAGCTGAAATTGGATCTGACCAATACTTTGTTAAAAGTGTCCTGTAATTTAAAATTAAAACTGTTGTGCTAAAAGTTAAAAACTTTACCTTAAATTCTGAAATTCTGACACACCCAGTTATAGCTAAAGCTTACCATGATAGGTTACTTAGTCATTATGACAGTCATGGTTTGCTTACTACTGAGTTGAGGAAGAATGGGACCATTTCAAACAGCTTTTCTTGAAATTAACAGTATTCTTTTAGGAAAAAAGGAGCAGAGGAAGCAGAATTATTTGAGTGATAAGGCCCTTGAGCTTATTTCAGAAAGTAAGAACTGCAGGAATGTCCTTAATCAATACCCTACTAGTCCTAATAGAAAGCATTACAGAGAACTTAATAAATGTGTAAAAGATCAGTTAGCTGCTGATAAGAATCTTTGGCTTGATGGTTTGGCTGACAAAGCCGAGGAAGCAGTTAGACAGCACAACAGCAGAGAGCTGTACCAGACAGTTAATGTTTTGCGTGGTAGAAAACGGACAGGTATACAGGGATTGAAAGATAAACAAGATAAGGTTATAGAAGGTGAGGATTCTGTCATGGCTAGGTGGGCTGAGCATTTCAGTGATGTTCTAAACAATGTCGTTAGTTCTATTCCCATTGATGGTATTGTTTGCAATGATGATAGATGCATTGGTGTCTTTAATGTTGGCCCTATAGCACAATCTGAAGTTATTTTGACTGTTTCTAAACTTAAACTACATAAATCCCCAGGGGTAGTTAAAATTACTACGGAAATGCTTCGAGCTGGGAATGTTTCGGTTACCACTTGGATGACTGAAATTCTGAATAACTTTTATGATAAAGGCATGGTTCCTAAGGATTTTACCAGAGCAATTGTTATCCCTATTTTAAAAAAAAGGTGATCGCACCCCTTGTGATAACTATAGGGGTATCAGCCTACTCTCTGTTCCAGATAAAGTTCTTTCCATGATTGTGTTTAATAGAATTAAGGATCTGGTTGACAGTCAATTTCGTGATGAGCAATGTGTATTCAGAAGTGGTAGGGGATGTGTGGATCAGATATTTTCACTTAGGCAGATTCTTGAGTAATGTTTAGAGTTTCAGAAACCTTTGGTTGCTAGCTTTGTTGATTTCAAAAGGGCTTTCGACTCTGTTGATCGTCATAATTTGTAGTTGATTGTGATATCATATGGTATACCTGGCAAGTTAGTTAACATAATGAAAGCTCTCTATAATAACACTGAGTCGTGTGTGAGAGTTGGTAAGGCTTGTAGCAATTGGTTTAGCATTACTTCTGGTGTTCGACAAGGGTGCATTTTGTCTCCTTTTCTCTTTAGCTTGGTTATAGATTATGTTACGAGAAATTCACTTCAAGGGTAAGATTTTGGCCTTAAATGGACTGGAGATATGAAAATTTCTGATTTAGATTATGCTGATGATTTAACCCTTTTGGCAAATGATGTTGATGAGATGAACTCTTTCATTCGAGCTGTTGATAAGTCTGGTAGTAGAGTAGGTTTGGTTGTAAACAGAGAGAAACTAAAGTGATGAAAATTGGTCAGGCAGGCTGTGATTCAGTTAATCTGAATGGTTGCAGTCTTGAGCAGGTGTCACAGTTTAATTTTCTTGGGAGCTGTGTAACAGATAATGGTGATGTGCGGCATGAGATTAACAGACGAATAGGAATTGCTGCCGGACTTTTAAGAATATATGGAGAGTGTGGAGAAATAGGCGTATACACCTAAAGACTAAAATCAGACTGTATAATAGTTTGGGTCTCTCTAGGGTTAGTTATGGTAGTGAAACTTGGACACTTTGTAAACAAGATAATAGGTTAGATACTTTTGATTCCAGATGTTTACGCAGTATCTTGGGCATTAGGTGGTTCAACTTTGTAACCAATGATGAGGTTAGGCAAAGGAGTTTGGAACCTCCTTTAAGCAGCATATTGTGCACAGAGAAACTTCGTTGGTTTGGCCATGTTGCCCGTATAAATAATTATAGTTTGGCGAATAGGGTTATGAACAGTGTGTCTTAAGGCCTCAGAAAGAAGGGGAGACCTAGGATGTGGTGGGCAGACAATGTCAAACAGGACCTTGTTAGAATTGGTATGCAGTGGCCAGATGCAGTAGATGCAGCTCAGGATAGACTTGCTTGGAGAACTAAATTGCACGGTCTGGTTGGACCTCCGTAGGCCATGGCTGCTTGAGGATGATGATAATGATGATAAGGGATGTGTTTTTTTTAATTTTTAATTTTAATATTTTTGTTGTGATTAAAAACACCTACCATCAGAAATTTTGATATACAACTCATAAGTAATAAACACATTTACCCCCTTTTGGAGTCACATTTGAGTAACACCATGACAATGGAGACATCACAAGCTTTAATTAGAGACACGACACTTAAAAATCGACACCCGCGAAAATCCTACTCCCCACACATTATCAGGGGGGAATAATAGGAGCGAAATTGGAAATAGTTTTCGACCGTCATTATATGAGCTTCTGATCCCTTAACTAATTTCAAGTTTAATGTTTAATGTCAACACTGAATTTTCCGGTTATTAACACCTGTGTATACGTTAGGCACTAAAATGTGTCAGGTACATGATTGTAAAAGCCGTGTGCTTTCTACTGTTTTTAGCAATCATCATCAGGTTGGGTTGTTGTTTGGGTTGTTTTACCTCTGAGCGGCACTTTTTTGCACACCATGGGCTAAATGGCCAGGTTACATGGACCCCGAAGGCTCAGAGAAGGTTGGGGGAGGGGACCCACTGGAACAGCTGTTGGGAGACAGATGGTAGACTCCCGTCAAGGCCATCCAGCGTGTTCTTTAACGTGCACAGGGTATGGCTCTCCCGCACACAGGGCCACGGCTTAACGTCCCATCCGACGGACGGCGGCCTTTCCAAGCACATCGGTGTCCCCTACTGACCGTGGGCAGGGCGGAGAATTTTGCGGAGATAAATCTCAACGCTGACCCAGCTGGGACTCGAACTTGGAAACTACAGATTTCGAGCCTGACGCGCTACCGGCTGAGCCACCCCCGCCCCATCATCATCAGGAAGGCACAAAATTCTTTGGGGAAGCGGTCCCAGAAATATAGTAGAAAAATGCTTTAAATGTTTTCCTCTCTCTTTGGTGTGGAGAAAAACGACGGGGAGGAATTTTTATAACTTGTGACACTCTCCATGTCGCAATCTTTCATTTGACGCATATTCCGTTAATTTTGGCCCTCGCATTCCAAGGAGTAAAAAAATAATAACGACCTCTTGAAGCAGCTGACAGGAGCCACATAGATTCTGACAGAAGCCTGTCAATTTATAGCCATAATAAAAGACCTGTGAGGATGGCAGTACCTCAGCAGAGAAAGAACACGAACATCCCATGCCTTACCCAGGCCCCTTCGATCAGTAGCAAAGCGCGCTAACCATTCGGCCACAGGACGACAGCTCCAAAGATATACAGCGAAGTAATTGTTTGCATGTTTCCCTTTCTTTAGGAGAAAACAAAGCATGGTAGGGTAGGAGAAATTGACCTTGAAATTGAATGCAAAAAGCAGGTTAAAAGATCAAGTAATGATATCAAAGATCAAGTAATGGTATCAAAGATCAAGTAATGCATTGCACCCATTACTTGATCTTTGATCGATTACACTGGGCAACACACAAACAGGCTTTGAAATGAAAATAGCCAATCTTTACTGATTTCGAGGTGCCTGAAGACGAAAATGACAATAAAATTTGTCGATTGGCTCTTGTTTAGGAGAGACAGAGATGATCATATATAAACGACTCAGTCCGCATGGAGTACATTGGTAACCATATCGCAACGCTGTACTTTAAACTCCAGATTGCAACATATTGTGTTGTATTGTATCAGCCTGCCATACACACAACTCCCGGAGGTATTGCATCTTTCTCTGATGCAATGCAGTTCAGTCATGACATCGCTGCTTTGCTATCGCGGACAAAAGATGATGCAATCGTTAGTTGTAAGCGACATTTTGTAGGGTGAGCAAGTCTTTTGAGCGACTCCCATTTACCCCTGAGTCATAAGTAGAACACAAGTGATCCTTGCAGTTTTAATCGAGCAGTAGTGATGCCTCGTAACTGTGTTAATAGTGCAGATACATTTGCGGGGAAGTGACGTTTGCAAGCCAGAAAAGGGCCATCACTCCAATAGTGAAAGTTTTCGTATGAGTTTTATTTTGGATGCAAGATCGGGAAGCAGGACAAAGTCTGGGCCCCTCACTTATGCTGCAGTACGTGTGCAAGAAATCTTCCGAAGTGGCTGAAAGGCGAAAAGGGGCGATGCCGTTTGCTGTTCCTATGGTTTGGAGAGAGCCAAGCAATCACGCAAATGACTGCTACCTCTGTATGGTTTCACTTCTTTCTGGAGGTATCACTAGGAAAAAAAAAGTGGACAATAGCGTACCCAAATATACAATCTGGTTTCTGGCCAATTAAGCATGGCCAAGGCCTTCCCGTTCCCGAACCTATAAAAGAATTTTCCATCGATTCAGACGATGAGGAGGGAGAGAACCGACGTCAGGTTCTCTGCACCCTTCGGTGTCTAATGATGATGCACCGTGGCAGACATGTGGATCATCTGCGCACACATTCTCACCGAAGAATAAATGAACGATCTTGTTCGCGATCTGGAGCTGTCCAAGGCCAAAGCAGAGTTACTTGGATCAAGACTTAACCAATGGAATCTTCCCAAGGAAAATGTCCGAGTGACTTCGTTTCGAACTCGTCATGAGCATTTTGCGCCTTCAGAGAGGAAAATGACCTTGTGTTCTGCTCCGATGTAGATGGCCTGATGAATTCCCTCGGAATCAAACATGACCCTCAAGAATGGCGACTATTCATAAACTCCTCGAAACTGAGTCTCAAGGCGGTGTTGCTGCATAATGGAAATCGACTTCCATCTATTCCCCACGCTGTCTACATGAACGAAACCTACGTCGGGTCTGCAGCTGGGATTTATGAAGTACTGCTGTTTCTTATGTGAATGAGATAGCTGAGCAAAGACGTTTCACTATGTGAAGAGAAACTGGCCTCAGAGGAAAGCACTGGTAGAAACGCTCAAAATCTTGCTAGCATCCCTACACTTTAAACTCGGTGTGATGAAAAACTTCGTAAAAGACGTGGACCGGACTGCATCAGCTTTCAAGTACTTGCCTGACAAATTCCCTCGATTCAGTGAAGCGAAAATGAAAGAGTGAATTTTTGTGGATCCTCAGATCCTCGAGATGTTCAGAGTCCAGTGTTCGACAACTTGCTTCAGGGTGACGAGAAAAAGGCTTGGGACGCGTTTCGTCTGGTGTCAACTAAATACCTCGGGAATGTCAGGGCAGACAATTACAAGAAACTGGTTAAGGACATGTTGTCTCTGTATCACAAACTTGGCTGCAATATGTCCTTAAAGATCCACTTTCTCCATTCCCACTTAGTTTTCTCCCCCTACAACTGCGGCATGGTTAATGATGAGCATGTGAACGTTTTCACCAGGATATTGCGACGATGGAGAAACGATACCAAGGAAACTGGTCCACTTCAATGTTGGCTGACTACTGTTGGACCGCTCGCCAGAGATGATCCTGAGTAGCTGTATAAGCGACGGGCACAGCGACGTCAGAAGAATTGTGACGTCAGAAGAACTATTGGGGATTTCTAAGAAATCATAGCCAATTTTGCATTTTCATTATCATATTCGTGTTCAGCAACTTGAAATCTTTAAGAAATGGCTACTTTTATCTCAGAGGCATGACTTTTATGAAATTTTGTTGCCTAGAGTTATTATTATAAACAAAAAAACGTCACGTGGACGAAACATTTCTCGGCTGTGGTTATGCTGTTGTCAGGAATTGGATATTGCTTATTGCGAGCCTTGTTGGCTCTTTGCAGATAAAGACTCGAATTATTACAACTCAGCATGGATTAGAAGCGTGAGTGACTGGAAGGGTTATCAAAAAAAATTAAAGACCATGAACCCTCGTACTGCCACTTGAAAACATGTGTGACGTATGCTTTGTGGAAAAAAAAGATTGAACGATCGATATGATGTCAGGCACTGATCTAAGTAAAAAAAATAATTACACTGAAAGAAATATTAACTACACTATGATATATGTGTATATTAAAAGTTTCTTACTGCCCTACTATTAAAAGTTTCTTACTGCCCTGCGGGCAATCTGTGACAGGCAAAGATTGCGCACTACTGATATAATTTGTACGTAAGGTTACAAGAAAGCATGACAATTGATTTTTGTTGCAGTAATAAGACTTATTTTGGTAAAAAAATTGGTGCATTAGAGGAAGAAAGTTGAGCACCACTGCTTCATTCCATATGACGGTGTTTGTTAAAAGATGTGAAAAACTCTGATTTTCTTTAGCAATTTCATGTGTAAAATATTATCAAAATATTTGTAGGTGCGAAAAAATGAAATAAATATACGCGAATTTTAAAAAAAAGGCTGAAATTGTTTAGTTTGAAATTTTAGTGTAATTTTGAATTGCAAGAACTACTGAATGTGGTGTGAGGTTTTAAAATTAGATTGGATATTTTGCTTTTGATCAGCACTTTTGCACGTGTAATGAACTAAATATTCAGGTCAGAAGGACTCAGAGCTAGAGAGGGGAAAGGAAATCCCTGAACAGCTAAACAGCTATTGGGACACAGACGCAATTTTGTTATTTTATGTGCACAGGATGCATAGTGGTATCAGAATAACCTGACCACCTACCATACATATACTATGGCAGGTGGTCATATTATTCTGGTACGACTGTGTATGATCAAAGTATATCTTTAGCATTATGATTTCATTTATATTTTACCTAATGCTTGTAAACTTTTGTTAAACGGATTTCTCTTTTAAAATTTATTTTTTTTAAATAAAGGGACTAATATTCCGAGAGTAAAAATAAATCTAAAGCGCGCGAGCATTATTTTTCGAATTAGCTAAAATTGAGCCACTTTTGTTAAGCACATTTGATGTTAACTATCGTCCTCCCACTTTTTTTTAACGGAGCGGCTTTGGGCCAAAAGGTTTAGCCTCCAAAATGTTTTTTGGCCACATCCAAGCAAATTTAAAGATTTATTTTGGTTCCCTTAAGAAAGTCAATTTTTTATTGAGACAAATTCATTTTTTTGCTACCACTCCATACTAGGACTAATATTATCAATTATATTTGAATATGAGGAATTATAAGAATTTGATTCAAAGAATTTTAATAATCGGAATAAAGAAAATTATATTCCTCAATGACGTTCCGTTCATTTCGGTATCTGCTTATTAAACAGGAATTCATTTGGGAAATGAAATGTAATCAAACTAGTGTGCAAGTTCCTATACAAAAGCTGGAACAAAAAAAACAACTGAAGGCTTGAAAAGAAAATATTTGCGGTATTGGAAAAATAATTTTTTTTATTTTACAACTGCAAAAACAAAAACAACTTAGAAGTTTTCGGTTGAACGGATAGCGTTAATATGTAAAAAAAAAAAACGTTTTGCTTATGAATAAAAACAACAGCTTCATTAAATAAATAACATTAATTCCTATTTTCAAAGAGCTTTGTAGAAAAGCAGTAATTGTTTTTCCAAATCAAAAAATTTGATCGTAATATAAATTTTACAAGAAAATTCCATTTGAAATCGTGGAGTATGAGAGCTGCGGAAAATGAGAAAAAATAACATTATTTTACGTTATTGCCATGTGTAAGAGAGTCATGTAATGTGCACATTAAAGAACTCGGTGGATGGCCTTAACGCAGGGCCGGACTTTGACCTTCTGAGGCCCTAAGCTAGGTCAAGTTTAAGAGGCCTAAAAAAATTCGTAATTCGAAATGCATATTTATTTTTCTGACTAAACGGAACATTAAAAATTCTCTAATGCAAACTTCCAAACTGATATGATGAAAACATTTATTCTATTTTATAATTACCAAATATATTTATTACTTCCAATATAAATTCATAAGCTGAATTATAATAAAACTTGAAATGTATATTTTTTGTGGTCCTTCAATACAGTGATATTTGAATCTGTAGCTTAGCTTATGTGTAAGTCTGGCCCTGCCTCGACGGAAGACTTCTGTTTCCTAACAGCTGTTGAGATCTGATTTCTTCTGAGCACAACCGACACTGTTTAGAATTTGAAAAAGTTAGTTCTATCTATTTCTACTGGAGATATGTAGTAAGGAAGGACACTGTATGAAAATATCGCATTTCTTTCCCATCAGATGGAAATAATTACATATTTACGTAATCAGTTTTAAAAGAGAAAATTCCGCACTTTCATACCTACACCCAGGACCAAATGTGGACATAATACACAACACCAGAAGTAAATTCGTATTCAATAAAATACACAAACTACAGTAAACAAATTGTTATATAAACCACTATAACAACTAAACTAATTTCTTTTGGAAACCGCTTTTGGAAATGTGTAAGTTCTTTTGGAAATAATGTTATTTTTTCTCATTTTCCGCAGCTGTCATACTCACGATTTCAAATGGAATTTTCTTGTAAAATTTATATTACGATCAAATTTTTTGATTTGAAAAAACAATTACTGCTTTTTTACAAAGCTCTTTGAAAATTGGAATTGACGTTATTTATTTAATGAAGCTGTTGTTTTTATTCATATGCAAAACGGTTTTTTTCACATATTAACGCTATCCGTGTTATAGTCATCAAAACCGAAAACTTCTACGTTGTTTTTGTTTTGCTGTTGTAAAATAAAAAAAATTTCCAATATCGCAAATATTTTCCTTTCAAGACTTCAGTTTTTTTTTTGTTCCAGCTTTTGTTTCGGAAAGTGCACACTAATTTCGTTACATTTCATTTACATTCATGAGGTCCGCACTTTACATACCACCAGATGGATGGCGGCTTTTATAAGCCCATCAATGTCCACTTTCTATCGAGAGCAGGATGTGGTTTATTGGAGAGAAATCTCAATTCTGATACAATTGGGACTCGAACATGGGAGAGGTAGATTATGAGACTGACGCGCTACCGACTGAGCTAACCTCCATTTATATCACGTGGGTGCGATCCGATCGTGAGGCATATCAAAATGACTCTCCTTAGTTTTTTAAGGAATATAATTTACACGATATGATTAACTTTTAGGGTGGCTGGGAAGTTAGTGTGCTTGACTACTGCTTAAAGGAAATTGGGTTCGAGTCCTGGATAAGGCATGGATGTTTTCTGTTGTCCTTCTTCAGAAATTTCTCCTTCCTCACAGATCTTCTCTGCGGCTGATTATACTGGTAAGCTCCTGTCAGACCTCTGTGGCAAATACCTGCTTCAGGGTAATGTTCTTTATTACAAACCTAAGATTATCATTCGAATCAAAACGCATATTTGGAATAATTTTAGTTTAATGTAAGGTAGTCACTGGAAGGAGAGCTATGCACCAATCCCCTGTGATGATGCATAGAACCGGCGAGGCCTAGCACTTAATATCCGACCCCGCCTTCTCGTGGTGCGGACCGTTAGTAACTTTCAAAAGAGATACTCTCTTGTGGAAGTGAACGGAAGGGGAGGGCTGCCAGATTATTGTGGCCTACTGATCTGGACAACTATGGCTTCTTTTCCTTTTTTATTCAACCCTGCTGAGGAGTGGTCAACACAGGGTCCTGGTGCTGACCATATAAACCTACTGGATTGGACTGAATTATGGCTCTGAGCTTGATTATGGATCCTGAATTTGCTGCACTGGTGGGCTTCTGTAGAGGGAAAATCTTCCGCTGTGTTTTCTGTTTATTTGTGGATTGACAGTCGCAAGTGAATAGATTCACAGGATATGTTTATCAGCTGGTGGATAATCCTGAGCAGAGGTCATCGCAGGCACCTGAACTCTTTGCTTCTATTGGCATCATCAAATTCTACATTGGAGGAAGTCTTCCAGTGTACATGACTTCAGCCATTAGTGGTGGGTGAATGGGTCTTTGCCCCATGTCTGCGATTAGGCTGCTGTTTGATATTGTCGGCATTCCCTCTCTCAATAAACATAGTTTCTTTAAACATCCCACTAACCATTTTCTCTCCATAGGTAGTTGAAATTTGAGGACTCTGCACAGAGCTTTTTCTCTTGATGTACTCACACAGTTTAGATATTCTCGGCTTGCAAGAGACCAGATGGACAGATAAAGGTCAGCCCTTAAAAATAATCTTAAATTTCTCTTTTCAGGGAGGGAAGACAATAAACTGGGGTCTGCTTCTCTGCAGACACGCTAGTGATGCTTTTCTAGGATATTAGTGCATTAATGAAAGGTTTCTTACAGCAAAAGTTCAGACAAGCGTTAAAGACTTGAATGTTATCTGCTGTTATGCCCCCACTGAGGATGCCGATGAGGATGAGAAGGATAGGTTTTACGGACAACTTCAAGATATTTTGAATTCTGTCAAGAAAGGAGATATTACCCTTGTTCTTGGTGATTTCAATACCAAAGTTGGTACTGGCTCTGACCTGTGGGGAGGAGCAATAGGCCCTTTTGCTATTGGTAGCTGAAATGGCAGTGGGCAACGTCTCCTACAGGTAAGTAAACTCAACTGTTTCAGAAAAAGTAACACTTATTACAAACACCGTGACATACATAAGTACACATGGGTTTCACCTGATGAGCTGCATAAGAATGTGATTGATTATATATTAATTAACAGCAAATGGGCTAGTTCTGTTAGGAATACCAAGGTCATATAGATTAGCTCAAATTGGATCTGACCATTATCTTGTTAAAAGTGTCTTGCAACTTAAACTTAAAAAGTGTTGTGCTAGGGTTAAAAATTTTACCTTTAATACTGAAGCTCTGAAAGACCCAGTTATAGCCAAAGCTTACCATGATAGGTTACTTAGTCATTATGACAGTCATGGTTTGCTTACCACTGAAGCTGAGGAAGAATGGGACCATTTTAAACAGGCTTTTTTGGAAACTAACAGTACTCTTTTAGGAAAAAAGGAGCAGAGGAAGCAGAATTATTTGAGTGATAAGGCACTTGAGCTTATTTCAGAAAGAAAGAACTGCAGGAATGTCCTTAATCAATACCCTACTAGTCCTAATAGAAAGCATTACAGAGTACTTAATAAACGCGTAAAAGATCAGTTAGCTGCTGATAAGAATCTTTGGCTTGATGGTTTGGCTGACAAAGCCGAGGAAGCAGTTAGACAGCACAACAGCAGAGAGCTGTACCAGATAGTTAATGTTTTGTGTGGTAGAACATGGACAGGTATACAGGGATTGAAGGATAAACATGGTAAGGTTGTAGAAGGTGAGGATTCTGTCATGGCTAGGTGGGCTGAGCATTTCAGTGATATTCTAAACAATGTGGTTAGTTCTTCTCCCATTGTTTGCAATGATGATAAATGCATTGGTGGCTTTAATGTTGCCCCTATAACACAGTCTGAAGTTATTTTGGCTATTTCTAAACTTAAACTTCATAAATCCCCAGGAGTAGATGAAATTACTATGGAAATGGTTAGAACTGGAAATGATTCGGTTACCACTTGGATGACTGAAATGTTGTGAATATCTTTTATGATAAAGGCATGATTTCTAAGGAATTTACCAGAGCTATTATTATCCCTATTTTCAAAAAAGGTGATCGCAGTTCTTGTGATAATTATAGGGGTATCAGCCTACTCTCTGTTCCAGGTAAAGTTCTTTCCATGATTGTATTTAATAGAATTAAGAATCTGGTTGACAGTCAATTCCGTGATGAGCAATGTGGATTGAAAAATGGTAGGGGATGTGTGGATCAGATATTTTCACTCAGGCAGATTCTTGAGAAATATTTACAGTTTCAGAAACCTTTGGTTGCTAGATTTGTTGATTTCAAAAAGGCTTTTGACTCTGTTGATCGTCATAATTTGTGGTTGATTGTGAAATCATATGGTATACCTGACAAGTTAGTTAACATAATGAAAGCTCTCTATAATAACACTGAGTCGTGTGTGAGAGTTGGTAAGGCTTGTAGCAATTGGTTTAGCGTCACTTCTGGTGTTCGACAGGGTGCATTTTGTCTCCTTTTCTCTTTAGCTTGGTTATTGATTATGTTATGCAAAATTCACTTCAAGGGAAAGATTTTGGCCTTAAATGGACTGGAGATAAGAAAATTTCTGATTTAGATTATGCTGATGATTTAGCCCTTTTGGCAGATGATGTTGATGAGATGAACTCTTTCATTCGAGCTGTTGATGAAACTGCTACAAGAGTAGGTTTGGTTATAAATAGAAAGAAAACTAAATTGATGAAAATTGGTCAAGCAGGCTGTGATTCAGTTAATCTGAATGGTTGGAATCTTGAACAGGTGTCACAGTTTAATTATCTTGGGAGCTATGTAACAGATACTGGTGATATGCGGCATGAGATTAACAGACGAATAGGGATTGCTGCCGCGACTTTTAAGAATCTGTGGAGAGTGTGGAGAAATAGACGTATACACCTGAAGACTGAAATTAGACTGTATAATAGTTTGGTTCTTTCTAGAGTTAGTTATGGCAGTGAAACGTGGACACTTTGTAAATAAGATAACAGGGAACTAGATGATTTTGATTCTAGATGCTTACGCAGTATCTTGGGCATTAGTGGTTCAACTTTGTAACCAATGATGAGGTTAGGCAAAGGAGTCGGCAACCTCCTTTAAGCAGCATATTGTGCAGAGAGAGACTCCGTTGGTTTGGCCATGTTGCCCGTATGAATAATTATATATTGGCGAATAGGGTTATGAACAGTGTGCCTAAAGGCCTCAGAAAGAGGGGGAGACCAAGGTTGCGGTGGGCAGACAATGTCAAACAGGACCTTATTTGAATTGGTGTGCAGTGGCCAGATGCAGCAGATGTAACTCAGGACAGACTTGCTTGGAGAACTAAATTGCACGGTCTGGTTGGCCTCCGTAAACCGTGGGTTCTTGAGGATGATGATGATGCAAAATATTTGGGAGTGGTGAAAATTTAAATTATTACAAACCCCATACAATTTTAAAGCAGATGTATTTAATATAAAATATATAAAATCTAATTATAAAATTTCAGCAATTGAAAACAGACCGGGATCCAGAAAAGAAATCGAGGTGGGTTGGGGGGGAAGCGAGAGACACAATCGAGCCGGAAAAATGTAAAAGAATGGGCTAAGAGACGGGATTTCCAATGCATTTGTAAAATTTCGCTCTCCGTTGTGCAGGACTTTAAAGACTTCTTGAAAAATGTATGGAAAATAAATAAGTTTTATAATTTTTGCTTCTATTACACCTATCAGCATTTTGAAAGGGGGAATGCCCCCCCCCCCCTCTTACATACGGCTCTGATTGAAACTAACAGGTTTCTCAAATAGGTTTTCACCCCGAGGCATTTCTTGCAGGAGAGGGGCGGCAGATTTTCCGGTAACGGAGTAGGTCAGGTTTATGGATGGGTGTAGTGTGTATAATAAATTGTGTTTTCAGTGTGTGTGTGTGTGTATATATATTTGGAGGGGTAGAAGTTAGCACGAGGTGGAATTTGTAACATGACACTTCCCATGTCACAACCTTTCATTTTGACGCATAGTACGTTATTTCTGGCCCTCACTTTCTGAAGATGTGCACAGCTGTGCACCCTAGGCCATCACTGAGCCGCCACCACTGTGATGATCTGACATGCAGGATCCATGTATACCTTCTGTCTCCCACCGACGTGATGAAGTTTAAATCGAAATTTATCACTCCAGGCTATCCGCTACCAATTTTCGATGTTCTTTAGCCCAGGCAAGGCGCGGTGTCATGCCGTTAGAAGTGGGACTCTCGTAGGTCGGTGGCTCCCGAAACCGAGACAATGAAGTGAGCATTGCACAGTCCATGCACTGACTTTCCGGCTGAAACCCGCGTTCAGATGGGAGGTGATTTCAGAAAATGTCTGGCCGCTATCGGTCCATACGGTGCGGGTCAGAGAGCAAAGGCCACAATCATTCAAGGCTGGTTGTCCTTTGTAGTTCGTACGGGTGATTGTTTTTTTTTGCCGGAAATTTGATATTCCCAGAACGCGCTTGAAACTGTCGTACGAGAAAATCCAAGTTCGTTGACAATTTCGGAGATCGAGTGTCCCATCCGTCGGGCACCTACGATTTGCTCTCTGTCAAATGCATCTAAATCCCGCGCATTTTTCATTACGCTTCTCACGACGAATGCTTGGGGAAGCCAAAGCTGACAGCTATATATGACCAGAGTTTCAGAACGCATGCGCGCAAATGCTGGACTTGTGGTACTGAATTTGGATAACGTCTCCTATCCCTATTTCAATGGCACTTCAGTGTACGTAGTAGAACAGTCGTTTCCATATTTTACATTTTTAGGGGAGAAGAAAGCATTAATTTCTTTTGACACATAAAATATTAAGTTAGTCCATCAAGTTCAAAGTTATGGTGAAATAACTGTTTTTGTCAAACTAAAAAAAATGACAAATAACCGAAAAGCAATAGAAAGATACGTAAAAATAATTATGCATCATTTTTACTGGAGTGACGTGACACCTTTGGATTCTGAAAGGCGCGCTATGGATTCAGTAAGGTTGGGAAGCAGTTATAATAATTTATTTTCCGTATATTTGAATACAGAGAAGAGTCAGATAGTAGTTGCGCTCTGATTAGAATTTTCGTTCAACTGGACTGTAAATTATCGGTTCCAACCACTGTCGCTGCCATCTTTCTTCCCCTCTTTCCCATCGCTGCTTCTGATCAATTCGGTTACATCTGCAGTGTAAGAGATAATCCACAGCTGCATGAGAAGCAGCAGAGAGAAACAATTACGGGCATGAGATAGTAGCCTAAGGATGGAAATAGAGTGGGCAAATCGAATGAACTGTGACGTCTTTCAGACAATGAGTGACACCTGGTAGATGAAAGAAGCACTTTGCAGATTGACACTACAAGAGTTAAACTGGAAGAGAGGGGCGGGGGTGGCTCAGTCGGTAGCGTGCCAGGCTCGTAATCTGTAGTTCCCAGGTTCGAGTCCCAGCTGAGTCAGCGTTGAGATTTATCTCCGCAAAATTCCCCGCCCTGCCCACGGTCAGTAGGGGACACCGATGGGCTTGGAAAGGCCGCCGTCCGTCGGATGGGACGTTAAGCCGTGGCCCCGTGTGCGGGAGAGCCATACCCTGTGCACGTTAAAGAACACGCTGGATGGCCGTGACGGAAGACTACCATCTGTCTCCCAACAGCTGTTCCAGTGGGTCCCCTCCTCCAACCTTCTCTGAGCCTTCGGGGTCCATGTGACCTGGCCATTTAGCCCATGGTGTGCAAAAAAGTGCCGCTAAGAGGTAAAACAACCCAACCCAACTGGAAGAGAGTACATATAAAGTATAATAGGTCATGAGACCCAATAGACAACTGCTGAAGAGCTATTATTTATGATGATCGGAAATAATGTTGAGTGTTCCTCGGACCTCCCCACACACACACTTCCCATAGCGGTCGAACCAGCACTCTCAAGTAATAATGAAAGCAGGTGGAGACAAAAAGAAATGACATTGCAAGCCAGAACATATACCCAAAACCCACCCCAGCAGAGAGAGACCACATCAACATTCAGAAAAAGGAAGGTTTGCATTGAGATCGAGCAATCAGGGAAACATGGGTACTCAATGCTTGCCGTCAGGGAACCCAGGGAGCAAATTCATTGACTGAATCCTAAGACTTTCCTCTCAGTCATTGTCAATTGATCTTGGAAGTACCGAAGTTGCGGTGACTGTATCATTAATACTTAATAAATTTTATGATTAAAATTACTTTATTGCCAGATTTCAGTGATCTTTCCTGAGTGCTATTTTCCTTGTCCCAGTGAAAGATGTCTTGCTGGACTAAGTGATCAGTTAATTAAAAGGTTGTGGAGGCCATTAAATTGCGGCAGCAATGTCGTTTAGTTCAGTAAGGACTGAGGCAATGGATCTTGCGAGAAAAAGAGCATCTCAGGCAGAGCCTCACCAGATTTTTGTTGAGAGACATCGATAGAGTATACATTTGTCACTCTCCGAGAGCTCTCGCGATCAAGACTAGTTGACTCTCCCACGAGCGTAGGCTGGAAAGTATTCATTTGTGGCACGATAATGGGAATTCATTATCATTGGTGCGATAAGTGACTTGGGCATGGATAGGGGAACTTCCAGGCACAATGTTCATACTTGTTCTTTTCTTCAAATAGTCTCTATACTAGTGGCCATAGCCATAGTGAGTGATACAGAAATAAACAAAGCAACCCATTACACGTTCGCCCTTGGCCTATGTTCACGCGACCCACCTTCTGGCAGTGTGCAACAATTGAACATGCTTTTCAGAAAAATGCAAACTGCCTCTCCACGTGTATCTACTAGATCTTTCCAGAAAACACTTTAGCCTATTGGACGTATCATGCTATCAGTTTAGGTAAGAGTCCAAACATGATGCAGCAACGCAAAAGAATGCGATTTCATGACGTTGAATATAGTGATTGTCAGCTTATCGCAAATGTTTCGAAGATTAATGTAAAGAACTCTGTAAATATGACTCTTAAAGAGTCAATCGGTTAAATATTTATCAGAAGGTGTTTTTACAGGCTTTGGATAGAAAACAATTGTTTCTCCTAGAGCATAGATTCCCAACGGGGGCGATAACGCCCTCCAATGGGCGCTGGAGCCTTCCATGGGGGCGGTAGCGGATCCAGAGGCAAATGGGGGGCGTTGAGGCAGACAAGAGGGGCTGTCAAATAAATAAATAAATTTAATGGAATTTTCTGTGACAACTTTTTTATCTTTTCTATTCTGTGGTGTCTTCCTGGTGATTCTGGTCATCCACTACGTCATCCGTCATGTACAGCTTTTCAACTGCAGCTTGGACAATAAGTTTCCTGCTACCGCCTACTAGCGTACTGGTACGTCTGAAGTCGACTGAGATGCTCTCAAAAGTTCTCTTCAAGATCACAGATTGGATATAAGCTTCAATATGTTTTCCCACTCCAAGTCGTTTTGAGTATGTTTTATGGTACGTAGTTACAATACCATCCCACGTCAAAACATAAGGTATAATATTAACATTACATTTGTGAATTAGGCTCAACTCATTAGCCAGCAGATCATACATCCTCTTCTTTTCAACCTCTACTGTCTGCAGGTTATCCTGAGATGTTATTCCTATTTCAATAATTGTAATCTCATTCAATACCTTAGCATGCACTACTATATCAGGCTTATTATGTTGGACATGTGTGTCCGTCCTGATAGGCAAATCAACCTTGATGCAATAATAATATAATAATAATAAATTTATTATATTTAATTTTTTTTTTATAATCATTTTTTTAATATAATAAAATACTTTGAAATACCTGTTTTCATGAATAAATATTTTATCTAGCTATGTAAATTATCTTATTGTTATCGCGTTAATAAGCATTTTTAAATTAGCATTAGGTATACCTATACCTAATTTGTTTTAGTTTAGAATAGATTGACGGTGACAAGTCTTTGCAAGTTGGTAGGCAAACACGCGGTTCATGCAATTTAACATGTTTCGACAAGAATATGGGAGCTTGAAATGACTTGTTTACGGAGCAAGTGCGCCGGCATCGCAAACATGCAAATTAATGCGTGCACAAAATCAAATCTATAAAAGCTCTAGGAATGTTTTATTATTTTTATGTGCTTCGCCGTGATAAATAGTCGTGAGTGATAAGTGTTAGAAGTCATTATAAACATTATTTTTATAACTATCTATAAATCTGTTGAGAAGTTAATTTGTATTTGAAAATGTCTGAATCTACATCTAAAAAGAAATGCTGGCAGTACAGTATTGAGTATTTGAAATATGGATTTACGCACTCTCTCCTACAAACCAATCATTACCTATGTGTTTAATTTGCCGAAACGTTTTTTCAAATGAAGCTATGAAACCTTCTAGGCTACAAGAGCATTTAAATAAAATGCATGCTGATAAGAAGAACAAAGATTTATCCTATTTTCAAGAACTGGAAAAGCAATATTTAAAACAGCCAACTATGTCAAACCTTTTTGCGTCGTCTTCTAAACAAGATGATGATGGACTACGAGCCTCATATAACGTTCATTGTTAATCGCAAAAGCAGGAAAAACACACATAATTGGCGAGGAATTAATTTTGCCGGCAGTCAAAGAGATATTAAAAACTGTTCTTCATCATAAGACACCGTCAGATATGATCAAAAAATTTCTCTCAGTAATAATTCAGTGCAAAGAAGAATAGATGAAATGGCAAAAGACGTTGAAATATCATTATGTGATTACTTAAAGACTTGCAAATTTTCCATTCAACTCGATGAATCAACTCTACCAAATAACGAAGCTCTACTCTTATCATACGTACGATTTATAATAGAAGAAAAAATTCATGAAGAGTTATTATTTGCTAAAATTTTGGAATCTGATACAAAGGGAGAATCTATATTTAATACCATGCAAAAGTTTTTTCAAGAGAAAGAAATTCCTATATGCAATATTTTGTCTGCTGCTGCTGATGGTGCTCCAGCAATGACAGGGCGTCATAAGGGTTTCATAGCGCATTTGAAACAAGCAGTACCAAATGTACTCACTGTACATTGTATTATTCATCGTCAGCATTTGGTTGCAAAAAATTTGAATGAACGTCTGCATACGTCGCTTCATTACGTTATTAAACCAATCAATAAGATTAGAAGCAATTCATTGAACGACCGATTATTTGGTAAGCTTTGTAATGAAAATGATGAAGATTACAATCACTTGCTGCTGCACACAGAAGTACGTTGGCTCTCTAAAGGTGTTTGTCTGAATCGTTTTTTCAATCTATTTGACTCAGTACTATACTTTCTTGAAGACAGAGACGAAAAATTGTGCGAAAACCTGATTACGTCAAAAAATGACATCGCTTATTTGACAGACCTGTTTAAAATGTTTAATCAAGTTAATTTACAATTGCAAGGTGATGAGTTGAATTTAATTAAAACAAAAAACGTCATAGCTGCTTTTGCGGGAAAACTTCTTCTATTCAAACGAAATTTAGGTAGAGGTGAATACAACCACTTTCCCACATTATCAGCAGTCTCGCAAAACCGGAAGATTTACTTACTTGCTGCCAACACTTGGAAGTTCTTCATGTTGATTTTACGGAGCGTTTCCAAGATATTTTAAACATGAATATACCGAGATGGGTTTTAGATCCTTTCGCAAACACAGATACTGAAGAATCATCAAATTTGGAAGAGGAACTCTTAGAACTCACGACTAACGAAGTACTCAAAGTAAAATTCAAACATGGATACCAAGAGTTCTGGCTTCAAAAATCAATACCAGTTCTCTACCCTGGATTGTGGGCAATAGTACAGAAGTTTTTAATCGCATTTCCTTCGTCCTATATGGCTGAGCGTGGATTCAGTGCAGTAGCTAATTTACTGTCAAAGAAGAGGAACAGACTACACATCACTGAACGTGGCGATCTGCGATTGATGTTAAGGAAATTGGAACCCGACATTAACAAATTGTTAACACTCCACCAGCCTCAACCATCTCATTAATTTTTTTTTACTTATTATTAATTTTGTGTTTATCTCATTATTTTTTATTTCTTATTGATTCTGTGTTTATTTTTAAAATTTTAATAAACAATTTTATTTTACATTTGGTTGTCGTTTTATTAATTTCTGCTTTATGATTTTTAATAGATAAATAAACAGATAAATTAGGTACAGATAATATGCAACAATATTTTAATATTTCGTATAAAATTAACTATTATGGACTAGGGGGGCGTTGAAATTTTTGCTCTCTTCTAAAGGGGGCGATGGTCCAGAAAAGGTTGGGAATCACTGTCCTAGAATATGCCTAGAGGGTTCTCTAAAATCCAAATTGTTTCTTCCCCTAGGCCATAAATTTGGATGAGAGAATATTTCGATATTTTCAGCTGAGCTGGCAGTATTGAATGAAGCATAGATATCCACATTTTTTGTGTTTAATTTGGTGAGTTCAAAATTGCATTTTGGTTTTAAAATATATTGGCGATGTCATCTGCTGTGGTGTTAGGGGCTGAACTTATTCAAGATATCTTCTTTGTTTTCTTGGTTTTCACTATATTTATTCCTGAGAAGTCAGTCGTTCCCTTCGATAAAATGTTTGTTTTCGTTTCGCTGTGATCTCTCCGCTTTTTACGTGCGACGTTTACTGCATCATTATTATCATATCTATCATATCTACCAAACACTGAAATGTTACTTCGGCACTAATATTGGGATTGGCAGCAGTCTCCTGGAATGATGTGTCGTGGGTGGTTACTTGCGAACAGCTTTCAGAAGGTTTGATGGTTTCGTTTTTCGCTTTTCAAAAAAGCTGTTTTGTCACTTTGGCTACCTTATTTTTTTGTAACAATTTTGTCAAATATGACACTCATGCCTTCGATTTTTCGTACGAAATTCAATGATATATTCGCTGCCTTGGGTGTCTGCAGGTATTACGTACGTTGAGGTACAATTTACGGAACTGATAGAGCCGAAGAACATGGGGGAATGTTGTAGAATTGAACTTACGATCTGCAGGACTGCGGAGGGGAGGAGGAATGTCGATATCTTGTCCACTGCAATTCTCCCAAGCGGGCTTGCTTTGTGTTGGCGTGGTGGCGTGGTTTTGTGGTGGCGTGGGCCACGAAACAAAGGTTTCACAATAGGGTGCAAAAGCAACGGAAATCGAAGGAAAACAATTAAGTTTCACTTTTTTATTGATGGCGTCGAAGATTTCTGCAGTTGATGCGCTTCGATTAAAAATAATACTTCAGAAGTAAATGAGGATTAAAATAAAGATGTGCTTTACGAGATCTACAAAAACTGCCTACTAGAGGTTCTGTATAGTTTGAGGCTGGCCATCTCGGTGATTCACTGACATTGGTTGATTGAGTCACGTGATTTATGGGCGCCACTTTTTATCGTACCGTGAGACGAAAGCCTACGAGTTAGTGTGTGTACCAAGTTAAAATTCCTCAGTTGTTATATTTTTATACATTTTTACCACTTTTTTTCTCTATAAAAGCTGCCATATTTTATGAATACCTCGCTACGCTGTATTTGGGTGTAAAAATTTCACTCAAAGAAATAAATTAATGAATTTTTTTCCCGAGAAACTCCATCAGAAGACGACAATCGACTGCAAAAGTGAAAAGAGCTAACTTAAAACCAACAAATAATTTCTTTTAAGGTTCGTTTGAAAAACAAGCTAATATTTTCACTTTGTCGTCTGCCTTTGCCAATATTTGCTCGTCTGTTTGTCCGTCTCTCTGTTGATTTTTATTTGTCCATCTCTCTTTCCACCTGTCTGTCCGTCTATAGAAAATCAATTTTTTTACTTTCAGAGCTAAGTGAAAAATTCTTTCTGGATTCGATAGGTGTCGAACAAATATTGCGATTTCCAATTTTGAAAATTTTTATTAGCTTTAATAGCGCCCTCTAGCGATGGGAAAAAATGGAGAATGCTAAAATTTCAAACGAATATTACAAAGTATTTACACTGGAAATCTGACATTTTGGAAGTAGAGTGTTATGGTCAGAAAGTTTAAAATGGCAACAAGGGTTTGTCGTCTTAGCCAAAAGGGTGTGCGAAAATTAAACTTTATTTAAGTGTTAAACGAAACAATATATATATTTATTTTACATGCACTAACAAAATATTAATGATTTAAGCAATATTTGATGATCTCAGCGTTACCTGTAGACGTTTAAACGTTTATAAATCAATTAATATTTTTTGTGAAAAACATTTCGGCGACCTACGGGATTCGAACCCGTATAACTCCAGAAACATGCCAGAGTACTCTAACCTGTTGAACTAATGCCGTCTCAGTCTTTTTTTCACTAACAATGACTATTACTCTTCCCGTGAATTTTGGGTATAACCTTTGGTGCCATCTATGATCTCGGTTGGCAACTATTTGTTTTTTAGTGCTCTGAGTAAGATGTAAATGAATAATGAAGTCACATCACGCTATTTAGCGCTATTAATGATTTAAACAATGTTTGATAATCTTAGGGTTACCTGTAGACGTTTAAACGCCTAGTAATGAACAAATGTTTTCTTGTGAAAAAAGCCGGCGTTAATTCAACAGGTTAAATACTCTGTCATGTTTCTGGAGAGATGCGGATTCCAATCCCGTATGTCGGCGAAATTTTTTTCCACAAAAATACTAATATTTACATTTTTCGAATCCTCATCAGTTGGAATTTTCAGTGTTAGAAAGTGCTAAAGGAGGTAAACAAAAACTCGAAAGGCGGCCTCTAGCGGCGTAAAAAAGCTGGAAAATACCAAATCTTTAAATAAATATTGCAAACGATCTGTTTTTGCTAGAAACTTAAATTTTTGGTCATAAAATGTAATGATCAAGTGGTTTACACTAATAGTAATGATTCATTCCGTTGGTAAAATGCAAATTTTCTGCTTGGAGAGATAAATTGAAAACTTTTTGCACATTCATCATCATCATCCTCAAGCAGTCATGGACAACGAAGGTCCAACCAGACCGTGCAATTTAGTTCTCCAAGCATGTCTGTCCTGAGCTACATCTGCTGCATCCGGCAACTGTACACCAATTCTAACAAAGTCCTGTTTGACATTGTCTGCCCACCGCATCCTAGGTCTTCCTCTCTTTTTGAGGCCTTTTAGGCACACTGTTCATAACCCTATTCACCAATCTATAATTATTCATACAGGCAACATGGCCAAACCAACAATATGCTGCTTAAAGGAGGTTGCCGACTCCTTTGCCTAAACTCATCATTAGTTACAAAGTTGAACCACCTGGTGCCCAAGATACTGCGTAAACATCTAGAATCAAAAGCATCAAGTTTCCTGTTATCTTGTTTACACAGTATCCAAGTTACACTACCATAACTAACCCTAGAAATAACCAAACTGTTATAAAGTATAATTTTAGTCTTTAGGTGTCTCTTTATCCACACTCTCCATAGATTCCCAAAAGCCCCAGATGTAATCCCTATTCGTCTGTTAATCTCATGCCGCACATCACCAGTATCTGTTACATAGCTCCCAAGATAATTAAACTGTGACACCTGCTCAAGACTGCAACCATTCAGATTAACTGAATCACAGCTTGCCTGAAGAATTTTCATCACTTTAGTTTTCTCTCTGTTTATAACCAAACCTACTCTACTACCAGTTTCATCAACAGCTCGAATGAAAGAGTTCATCTCATCAACATCATTTGCCAAAAGGGCTAAATCATCAGCATAATCTAAATCAGAAATTTTCGTATCTTCAGTCCATTTAAGGCCAAAATTTTTTCCCTTGAAGTGAATTTCGCATAACATAATCAATAACCAAACTAAAGAGAAAAGGAGACAAAATGCACCCTTGTCGAACACCAGAAGTAATGCTAAACCAATTGCTACAAGCCTTACCAACTCTCACACACGACTCAGTGTTATTAGAGAGATCTTTCATTATGTTAACTAACTTGTCAGGTATACCATATGATTTCACAATCAACCACAAATTATGACGATCAACAGAGTCAAAAGCCTTTTTGAAATCAACAAAGCTAGCAACCAAAGGTTTCTGAAACTGTAAAGATTTCTCAAGAATCTGCCTGAGTAAAAATATCTGATCCACACATCCCCTACCACTTCTGAATCCACATTGCTCATCACGCAATTGACTGTCAACCAGATTCTTAATTCTATTAAACACAATCATGGAAAGAACTTTACCCAGAATAGAGAGTAGGCTGATACCCCTATAGTTATCACAAGAACTGCGATCACCTTTTTTGAAAATAGTGATAATAATAGCTCTGGTGAAATCTTTAGGAACCATGCCTTTATCATAAAAGTTATTCAAAATTTCAGTCATCCAAGTGGTAACAGAAATATTCCCAGCTCTAAACATTTCCGTAGTAATTTCATCTACCCCTGGGGATTTATGAAGTTTGTTCGAGCCCCGGGCAAGGCATGGATGTATATGTCGTTTTTCTACTGAGGGCCTGCCATCCTCTCAGACCTTCTACTATGGCATATAAACTGAGAGGCTCCTGTCAGACCTCTGTGGCAAACAGCTGCTTGAGGGGGTATTTTTTTTTTTATACCAAAATTAATACCAGATTTATAAAATTTAGAAACAGGCAAAATAACTTCAGATTGTGTTATAGGGCCAATATTGAAGCCACCAATGCATTTATCATCATTGCAAACAACGGAGTAGAACTACCCAAATTGTTTAAAATAACACTGAAATGCTCAGCCCACCTAGCCATGACAGAATCCTCACCTTCTATAACCTTACCTTGTTTATCCTTAAATTCCTGTATTCCTGTTTGTTTTCTACCACAAAAAACATTAACTATCTGGTACAGCTCTATATTATTGTGCTGTCTAACTGCTTCCTCGGCTCTGTGAGCCAAGCCATCAAGCCAAAGATTCTTAGCAGCAGCTAACTGATCCTTTACACGTTTATTAAGTTCTCTATAATGCTTTCTATTAGGACTAGTAGGGTATTGATTAAGGACATTCCTGCAGTTCCTTCCTTCTGAAATAAGGTCAAGTGCCTTATCATTCAAATAATTCTGTCTCTTCTGCTCCTTTTTTCCTAATAGAGTACTGTTAGTTTCCAAAAAAGCCTGTTTAAAACGGCCCCATACCTCCTCAACTTCAATAGTAAGCAAACCATGACTGCCATAATGACTAAGTAACCTATCATGGTAAGCTTTGCCTATAACTGGATCTTTCAGAGTTTCAGTATTAAAAATAAATTTTTTAACCCTAGCACAACACTTTTTAAGTTTCAGTTGCAAGACGCTTTTAACAAGGTAATGGTCAGATCCAATTTGAGCTCCCCTATATACCCTGGTATTCCTAACAGAACTACCCCATTTGCTGTTAATTAATATATAATCAATCATATTCCTATGCAGCCCATCATGTGAAACCCATGTGTACTTATGTATGTCACGGTGTTTGTAATAAGTGTTAGTTATTCTGAAACCATTGAGCTTTCTTACCTGTATGAGACGTTGCCCATTGCCATTGCAGCTACCAATAACAAAAGGGCCTATTACTCCTCCCCCATGGTCAGAGTCAGTACCTACGTTTGGCATTGAAGTAACCAAGAACAAGGGTAATATCTCCTTTCTTGAAAGAATTCAAAAATTTTGCTATAAGAAATCTTTCATTAATGCACTCATATCCTAGAAGAGCATCACTAGCGTGTCTGCTTCCAAGATCTTCGATTCAAAATACTCCCAGGAACCAATTTTTAATTCTCTAGCACCAATATCTCAATTTGACCTTTCACCATAAGGGACCATCCAGATCCGAAATTTTGTAACGTTTCAGAAATCTACAACCCGAAACACCCCCAGATACCAATATTCACGTTTCTAGAATTCGTAGATCAAAGATTAACCTCGAAGTACACGTCGGAGATCAAATTTCTGATTTTTCCCGAGATCTAGGACCCTGATTATCTACGGCTGCAAATTTTCAGAGCTCAACAATTTCTACGTCCTAGTTAGAGATAGCGTGATCCCCTGCGGTCAGTTAGTCACTCACAATCGTCTATATAGAATAGGATAATTATGGTAATTAAAAGTGCTATTTCATTTTTTCAAACTGTTATTCTTATGCAGTAGCTGAGTAGTGAGCGTGCTTTACTACTGATCAAAGAGACCTGGGTTGGAGCCCCGAGTAAGGCTGAGGTCCCTCCATCCTCACAGACCTTCTATTACGGTGTATAAAATGTCAGACCTCTGTTGAAAGCAGCTGCTTGAGGAATTATTTATTTTATTTATTTTTAGGCACATTTTTTAATGTATACTATCTCCTGATTCACTGCAACAGATTCAAAGGGCATTATGTTGTTCCTTATAGAAATCACCGTCTAGTATCGCCTTACTTCTATCTCTCGTGCCAGTTTGATCCCTTTTTTCTTGATTTGTATTTAGAATTTTCTAGGGTTAAACTGTTTCACGTTCAGACCTGTGTTCCGTTATAGATACAGAATTAAATTTTTCATACAAGATGGTTTATGCTAGAAGATGAGTTCCTGTGAAACATCGACATAAGTGAAACCTCTTCAGTAGAAGAGGGAATTGCCCTCCAGACCCTCAATTACATTTGTAAGGAAATAAAACATTTCGGACAGACAAAATATGATTTATCTTGTTCACGGATTTGCATTGTTGTCTCTGACTGAGTCATTGTGATACGATGATGTCGTAAAGTAGTTCCGTCCCACAGTTAAAACCACCGACACTAAACAATTCAAACTCTGCGAGATATTAACGAATAAACTGAAGCAACGAGAAAATGCTCTTCAGGTCATTATAGACCAAAAAAAGTAAATAAATACCCCATCAAGCAGCTGCTTGCAATAGAGGTCTCACAGGAGTCTGTCCATAGTAAAAGGTCTGTGAAGATGGCGGAATCTCGGCAGAAAAGCCACACGAACATCCATGCCTTATCCGGGGCTCAAACCCAGGTCCCTTATATCAGCAGCCAAGTGCACTTGACCAAATACACCAAACTCCGGCATTTGGAAATGGAGGTTGCCAGTTAGATGAATCTGTCGGTTGCACGGGAAATATTTTTATAGAAACCAAATGCAGAAGGTTTAATCTTGTATTCAAGCCATAGTTGAAATAAAGATGAAGTTAAAAATAATGATAGTAAAAATGAAGTATAATGCTATTCATGCAAATGATAAATATTTAAAACATTGTTGCAAATTAAAATGGATGAGCACTGAGCTATTCAATTTTCATTGAAGAGGTCAATGAAAATTATAATAGGATAAAATTTATTACAAAAGCATAGATGAAATTATTTATAAACAAACTAAGTCAACCGGCACGAAATATATTAAAAATACAAAGATAAACTTTCAGAAGATTCCATTATCTCAATTCTATTCACATCCAAATCACGAAACAAGGCTAATATCATTCAATGAGCAATAAAATCATGTTGTTGATAAATAAATATTCGATCTAACTAGAATATCCTTACTGATTATTGAACAAACTAAATAACTATACACTAAATGACTTCCTTCTCAAGTTTTAGTCCTCAAGTACTCCAAAACTGCGGCTAAGTGTACTGGTTTCTCAGAACCAATTCTTTTCAGACGTTGATCACCACGCACAAGACGATAAATTCTTCTTTTCCTTTACCAGCTTACCAAGACGATCCACACCAATAAATTAATCAACCTTCCGCGCACTCACCATAAAAAATGCTTCTTCAATTTATACACCCGTCGCGTGCACACTGAAACTAATTATGCCTCGTTTCGGATATCCACAATTCCAACATAACAATTCTATCATTTTTTATTTTTCAGATCGGTTCTCTATTCCAATTCGTTGGTTACATAATTCTCACGCAGAAGCATACGCGAGCGTTCATGACACGTTTTTCATAAATTCACTGTAGCACGTTCATCTGTCGTAACAATATAATTGGTTTTTAAACGCATTTTTTGTCCATTGGTGGTATTCTTCTTTGACAGCATTACAAATTTTAAGACGTCCGACAATGAGAACAACGCGATCCCAAATTCAACTACCTGATACTTTGATAGTCGTAATGGAACTAGTGTGTCATAGCATGAATTTAACAACAGTTGCATCAGGGAGAACTATCACGTGCATTAAAATTTGCCATACCAACTTCAAATGTTCAATTTGAAATTTATGCCGATTGCATGAGAATTCCGGATCTTTGAGTATCGGATAACCGGGAGTTTACCTCATATAACTGTGCAGTCCTATAAGAATTATACCCATCTTGCTTACACTAACTGAAATCTGAAGCAGCAGCAGCATTTGTTTTCGATTTCTTAAACTTTCAGCGTTATATTTAAGCAATTGGTTCAGCATTGCTAGTGGAGTTCGACAAGGGTTCATTTTGTCTCCTTTTTCTTTTTCCTTTGGTTATCGATTATGTTATGCAGAATTCTTTTCAAAGGAAAGAGTTTGACGTTAAATCGTCTAGAGATTTCAAAATTTCTAATTTAGATTATGCAGATGATTTGGCCTTTTTCGTTAATGATGTTGATGAGATTGGTAATAGAGTAGGTTTAGTGATAAGCAGGGCGAAAACTAAATTGATTAAAATTGGTCAGGCATATGGTGCTTCAGTTTGTCGTTGAATCAATTAAATTCGTTCCGTTTCGGTTAGTAAATTCCTGGAAAGGGGAAGTAAAAAAAGAGTTATGGCATCATTTTCAAGGACTTTCGTACAAGGGGGAGGGAAAAAAGGGTTGATTGCATCATTTCAGGGATTTTGAAGCGTGTTTTAGGAAGTCATCGTGTTACGTGATCCCTGATTGCACCATTTTCCAGGGACCTTCTGCAAGTTCTTGGACAGGGGTAGGGAAAAGGTGGGTGATTGCATCATGTGTAGCTTTAATGTCAAGTTCATGGCTTTCGATGGCATCACTTTCAGTGAATTTTCAAGATCTAGGGGACTTACTACTAATAAAAATTTTCCGTGTTTATATTTTTCCGAAAATTTTTACTAAATAATGCGTTTTCAGAATAGCTGAAAAAAAATCATCATCCTCATCATCCTCAAGCAGCCATGGGCTACGGAGGTCCAACCAGACCGTGCAATTTAGTTCTCCAAGCAAGTCTATCCTGAGCTACATCTACTGCATCTGGCCACTGCACACCAATTCTAATAAGGTCCTGTTTGACATTGTCTGCCCACCGCATCCTAGGTCTCCCCTTCTTTCTGAGGCCTTTAGGCACACTGTTCATAACCCTATTCGCCAATCTATAATTATTCATACGGCCAACATGGCCAAACCAACTGAGTCTCTCTCTGCACAATATGCTGCTTAAAAGAGGTTGCAAACTCCTTTGCCTAACCTCATCATTAGTTACAAAGTTGAACCACCTAATGCCCAAGATACTGTAAGCATCTGGAATCAAAAGCATCTAGTTTCCTGTTATCTTGTTTACAAAGTGTCCAAGTTTCACTACCATAACTAACCCTAGAAAGAACCAAACTATTATACAGTCTAATTTTAGTCTTTACTGTATACGCCTATTTCTCCACACTCTCCATAGATTCTTAAAAGTCCCGGCAGCAATCCCTATTCGTCTGTTAATCTCATGCCGCACATCACCATTATTTGTTACATAGCTCCCAAGATAATTAAACTGTGACACCTGCTCAAGACTGCAACCATTCAGATTAACTGAATCACAGCCTGCCTGACCAATTTTCATCACTTTAGTTTTCTCTCTGTTTATAACCAAACCTACTCTACTACCCGTCTCATCAACAGCTCGAATGAAAGAGTTCATCTCATCAACATCATTTGCCAAAAGGGCTAAATCATCAGCATAATATAAATCAGACATTTTCCTATCTTCTGCCCATTTAAGTCCAAAAGCTTTCCTTTGCAGTGAATTTCGTATAACATAATCAATAACCAAAGTAAAGAGAAAAGGAGACAAAATGCACCCTTGTCGAACACCAGTATTAATGCTAAACCAATTGCTACAAGACTTACCAACTCTCACACATGACTCAGTGTTATTATAGAGAGCTTTCATTATGTTAACTAACTTGTCTGGTATACCATATGATTTCACAATCAACCACAAATTATGACGATCAACAGAGTCGAAAGCCTTTTTGAAATCAACAAAGCTAGCAACCAAAGGTTTCTGAAACTCTAAACATTTCTCAACAATCTGCCTAAGTGAAAATATCTGATCCACAAATTCCCTACCACTTCTGAATCCACATTGCTCATCAAGCAATTGACTGTCAACCAGATTCTTAATTCTATTAAACACAATCATGGAAAGAACTTTACCTGGAACAGAGAGTAGGCTAATACCCTTATAGTTATCACAAGAACTGCGATCACCTTTTTTGAAAATAGGGATAACAACAGCTCTGGTAAAATCTTTAGGAACCATGCCTTTATCATAAAAGATATTCAGAATTTCAGTCATCCAAGTGGTAACCGAAACATTTCCAGCTCTAAGCATTTCTGCAGTAATTTCATCTACCCGTTGGGATTTATGAAGTTTAAGTTTAGAAACAGCCAAAATAACTTCAGATTGTGTTATAGGGCCAACATTAAAGCCACCAATGCACCTATCATCATTGCAAACAATGGGAATAGAACTAACTGCATTGTTTAGAATATCACTGAAATGCTCAGCCCACCTAGCCATGACAGAATCCTCACCTTCTATAACCTTACCTTGTTTATCCTTCAATCCCTGTATACCTGTCCGTTTTCTACCACACAAAACATTAACTATCTGGTACAGCTCTCTGCTGTTGTGCTGCCTAACTGCTTCCTCAGCTTTGTCAGCCAAACCATCAAGCCAAAGATTCTTATCAGCAGCTAATTGATCTTTTACACGTTTATTAAGTTCTCTGTAATGCTTTCTATTAGGACTAGTAGGGTATTGATTAAGGACATTCCTGCAGTTCTTTCTTTCCGAAATAAGCTCAAGTGCCTTATCACTCAGATAATTCTGCCTCTTCTGCTCCTTTTTTCCTAAAAGAGTACTGTTAGTGTCCAAAAAAGCCTGTTTAAAATGATCCCATTCTTTCTCAACTTCAGTAGTAAGCAAACCATGACTGTCATAATGACTAAGTAACCTATCATGGTAAGCTTTGGCTATAACTGGGTCTTTCAGAGCTTCAGTATTAAAAGTAAATTTTTCAACCCTAGCACAACACTTTTTAAATTTAAGTTGCAAGACACTTTTAACAAGGTAATGGTCAGATCCAATTTCAGCTCCCCTATATACCCTGGTATTTCTAACAGAACTAGCCCATTTGCTGTTAATTAATACATAATCAATCATATTCCTATGCAGCCCATCAGGTGAAACCCATGTGTACTTATGTATGTCGCGGTGTTTGTAATAAGTGTTACTTTTTCTGAAACCATTGAGTTTACTTACCTGTAGGAGACGTTGCCCATTGCCATTGCAGCTACCAATACCAAAAGGGCCAATCACCCCTCCCCAAAGGTCAGAGTCTGTACCAACTTTGGCATTGATGTCACCAAGAACAAGGGTAATATCTCCTTTCTTGACAGAATTCAAAATATCCTGAAGTTGTCTGTAAAACCTATCCTTCTCATCCTCATCGGCATCCTCAGTGGGGGCATAACAGCAGATAACATTCGAGTCTTTAACGCTTGTCTGAAATTTTGTTGTAAGAAACCTTTCATTAATGCACTCATATCCTAGAAGAGCATCACTAGCGTGTCTGCTGAGAAGCAGACCCACCCCTTGGTGATGCTTATTGTCGTCCCTCCCTGAAAAGAGAAATTTAAGATTATTTTTAAGAATCTGACCTTTATCTGTCCATCTCGTCTCTTGCAAGCTGAGAATACCTAAATTATAATGGTGGAATTCTTGTGTGAGGACATCAAGAGAAAAAGCTCTGTGCAGAGTCCTCACATTCCAACTACCTATGGAGAGAAAATGGTTAATGGGATGTTTAAAGAAACTATGTTTATTGAGAGAGGGAATGCCGACAATATCAAACAGCACCCTAATCGCAGACATGGGGCAAAGACCCGTTCCCCCACCACTAAAGGCTGAAGCCATCTGCACTGGAAGACTTCCTCCAATGTATAATTTGACGATTCCAATAGAAGCAAAGAGTTCAGGTGCCTGCGATGACTTCTGCTCAGGATTATCCACCAGCTGATAACCATATCCTGTGAATCTATTCACTTGGGGCTGTCAACCCACAAACAAACAGAAAACACAGCGGAAGATTTTCCCTCCACAGAAGCCCACCAGTGCAGCAAAATCAGGATCCATAATCAAGCTCAGAGCCATATATCTGTCCAGTCCAGTGGGTTTATATGGTCAGCACCAGGACCCTGTGTGGTTGACCACTCGTCAGCAGGGTAGAAAAAAAAAGAAAAGTAGCCATAGTTGTCCAGATCAGTAGGCCACACTAATCTGGCAGCCCTCCCCTTCCGTTCGCTTCCACAAGAGAGTATCTCTTTTGAAAGGTACTAACGGTCTGCACCACGAGAAGGCGGGGTCGGACATTTGGTGCTAGGCCTGGCCGGTTCTATGCATCATCACAGGGGATTGGTGCATAGCTCTCCTTCCAGTGACTACCTAGCTACCATTTACAGAATAAATTACAGAATAAAAAAATACAAGAGAATAAAAGAAGAACACAATAAGGAAATACACAAATGTTTCTAAAATCTTGGCCCTGCCTCTTTAAAGCAAACTGACACACCAAACATTTTAGTCATGAGCAGCAACTGTATATGACACAGTTATACAGGATCATTCAAAAAGAACTGAACACTTTCAAAAATTTATTACTCAGTGACAAGGTTATACAGGGTGAATCAGAAAAAGTGGGCAAAACTTTACGGGGTGGTAGAACGCAGCTATACGAGCAATATTCGTCATAGAATGTATGGTCGGAACGCAAGCGGTGAGAAGTTAAAAGGTAGTTTTCCACTGTCACATTTAAAGAATGAACACAAGAAGGAGAGGAGATACTTCAGAAAACATTTTATTAACAGGAATGTAATTGAGGTACATGTTCAAAGAAATTGCTCAAAAGAGCTGCCGCCAGCTGTAATGCAGGCTTCACACCTGCGGGATAGGGACCGACGCATATTTGCAAAGACACCAGGCATTTCCCTGTTATACCCTTTTATACCATTTCCAACGCCACCTAGCGGCTCGCCGTTTGCGTTCCGCCCATACATTCTATGACGAATATTGCTCGTATAGCTGCGTTCTACCACCCCGTAAAGTTTTGCCCACTTTTTCAGATTCACCCTGTATATGAATAGGTTATAAAAATGCGTAATTATTTCTATAATATCGCATTTTTATATTACTGCACGTTCATATATAAACCTAATTACTGGGTAATAAAGTTTTAAAAAGTGTTCATTTCTTTTTAAATTGTCATGTGTATAAGGAAACAATTTTTATTACAGCTTTGCTGCATCAGTGGTCAAGGCCTCAGTGCTCAATCCACCTGACATTTTATCAGGAGGTCGTGGGTTCGTAACCCACTACAAGCAAAATTAAATATTATTTTGTTAACTTTTCGTAATAAAATCCTAGATCGATTGGAGAGAGAGAGATTACAATTTAAGCTCTTAACCCCCTGAAAAACATACGCAAATAATAGGCTTCGTTCCTTTCCAATTGAAGTTCCTCCCAATTGAATTTGATTGGAATTAATCTTTAAAAGAATTCGTTGCATTCTCCCACCCCCCTGGGGTTGAAGGACAAATTGTTGATGAAAATATGAATCTCTTGATCATTACATTCCACCAGTACAATATAATATTTCTAGCCCAAATAGATTGTTTGCAATATTTGTTTAAAGGTTTGAAATTCTAAACCTTTAAACCCTTTTCTTTCCGCCGTCTGAAGGCGCAATTGAAACTTTTGAGAAATTTGAAAAGTGAGAATGGTATTAGTTTATCAATAACTATTGAACCCAAATGTTATTTTTAATTAATCTGTCAAACGATACAACTGTCTATTAAAAAGAAAAAAAAACAAAAATGCTTTTTTCCATCACCACCCCCTTTGGGGTAAATATTTTTTCGTGATCTTCACATTTCACAACTAGATTTTCAAATTTCTGACAAAATAACATCACCTGCAATATTGGGAGATTCCTAAAGTGTGAATTGTAATATTCAATCGATACGTACCGAACCCAAAAATATTCTTTTAATTGATGTTTGAAAACGAAGTTGAGTGTCTACAGGCTGATATACAGATTCTCAAGATAACGAAGTGAAAACATTATTTTTTTTTGCCTGAAAACGAGCTAAAAAGTAAAGTTTAAAAAAGTTTCATTAAAAGTATAAAATTTTCGTTTAGAGATAATTATACCTAAAAATTTTAAAAGTTATATTACTTGGAATTTGACTTTCTTCCAGAAAAAAAATAAACATTAAGGAAAGAAAGGAAACATCCTTTGTATCGAAATACTGAGGATAATGAAAATATGAGAATAATGAAAATGTTCCCTATACAGTATTTCAGTTTTCCTCATTTTCGATTGTTTCTTCAGAAAATAGGCTTAAGCATAAAATCCGTTAAAATCAAAGTCAGATTAGAAAAAATAAATGATTTCTGCAGTTCATTTGATTCATTTCGAGTTTCTTTTGTGTAGTATTAGCAATTTCCTAAAAATAATTCGTTATACTGAAGTGTCGGTCTACAGAGAATAAATACGAATATCGCCACTGTCACTTAATATATTCAGTTTTATTTGTTCTTTCAACTCACCGTTGAAAAAAGAAAGCATCTATGAGAGTGGAGGAACGCGTTTTCGGGAAGAGAAAAAAACCTTTTCAAATGCTGCACATATTACTCGGCTGTATGTCTTGATAAGGTGAAGGCATTGCGAGATTGTCCGTCTTTGTCAAGACAACTGCCTATCAAACGTCATCGAGTGAGGCCTAAGGGAAACATCCGAGGTTTTGTATCTCCTGCTACCCTCTCTTTCCTCTCTCGTGCTAACAAGAGTAATGCCTGAAGAGACAAAGTACAGATGATTTCGCCCCATCGTTTCTGATCGATAAATACATCAAAGCAGAATAAGTGGATGAACGTGCTCTGTCCCAGGCAGACGAAGAGGCGTCAATGCTTCGAATGCCACAACTGCAGGGAATACAACTCGATGCAGCTCTCGGAACAAGAGAGCAGTTACCAGGACTCAAAGAAATAAATGAACATTTTTTTGTAATAATACGTATCTTCTTATATGCCCCCTAAAAATTTCATAATAAATCTAAAATATAACGATGGTGCAATCAGTCACTGAAGTCATTATTCACTTGAAAGAAACCTAGGGGGCTAGCCAGGGACGTACCCAGAGGGGAGTCCTGAGAGTCCGTACCTTCTCCCCTTCCCCGTTTTTTCCTGTCGTCTTATACCAAATCTCAAACTTGTCTACAAGCCTGTAAAATCCTAAGAGTATAATAATAAATCCTAAGGACTCCTTTGTATAATTTTATTTTAGGTCCATATTTTATGTCCGACACTAAATATGGATTAAAAAAAATCCTATAGAATCTCATTCCATATAGAAGAGGGATGGGCAATTTTATCTGATAAGCGGGCCCTATGAGGATTTTTCAGAGTGCCGCGGGGCAGAACCGTAGTAGAGTGCATTAAACTCTTTAAACTATCCTTCCGCGCATGTCCAATGTCCTGAGTAGACAATATGCGTAAACAATTAAATTTTCCCATATATCTGTTTATATCAAAAATAAACATGTATTTTTTTAAAATTTTAATGAATAAACTATTATTTTAAATTAAAAGTAGGATTAAACATAGGAGATATTGGAAGCAAAGAGAATAATTGGATAAAAATGGAACGCATTTCAATGGATATTAACATCGACTCTACATACAAATACCACTAATTAAGCTCTGCTAGAAACATCTGTACGTCCATCAAGAGCCAAAGAAAAATATTAAAATTTCTATGTAAATTCTTTGGAAAGACGATATTTTACTTTGCAGCAAGTTCATCGATTCATTTGATAATGATTTTGTGGAAGACACTTATGTTATCATCATTTTTTCTCTCTAAAAACATACCAAAAACTGTTTGCAGACACTCCTTTACAAATTTGCCATCAGAATAATTTTTTGCAATATTTTGCAATTGTATCACTAATAAAAATTTGCACGCCTATTTCTATTAGTGATACAATTTGCACGTTTTGTAAGTTTAATGCAGCCATAAGCTTCTCAGGCGTTTATTTTCTATATTGGCCTTGATAACTTTCATAATCAGAATGTTTACCGACGTAGGTCTATTTTAGTGAGAGCTGAGCTCTTTAATCGGAAACTGAAGAGTGCATTCAGAAAACCCAATCTACATGTATATGTACACAATATATATGCATATATGTATATGTACAATATCTGTACATATACATATCTACATATATCGGTCGATGTTGTCGTAAATTAAATTTAGGCCACTAAAGAACTCTTTAGAAAACAGTGTAAAAGCAAATTGGGAAAGACAAAAAAATTGGCATTCTAAAATTACTTTAAGCATAAAACATCAAAAAATTAATAATTTGCGTAACAATATTCGTGGGCCACTTTAATGTGTCGCCACGTGTTGCCATTGGTTGACATAAAATATTATATTAGCCTTTCCTCTTCAGTGGAATACTTTAGTAACTGGGAAACCTTACTCAAGTCTTATTCTCATACTCCCCCCACCCTGAAGGTAAATTCTCGGAGCTTCCCCGAAACTGAATTCTCGGAACGCCTAGAACAAAACTGTCAGGATTTCCCCCACCACCGAAATGAAATTTTCGGTCCCCGCCGCCCCCCAAAACTAAATCCTGCGTATGTGCCTGACGCTATCAAACTTGTTGAGTAAGTAAATCGACTCCCTAATCATCCTTTGAAGTGAATACGAATTCAGTGATTGATTGCGCAATTCACATGTTTTAGGTTTATTATCTACTTTTAAGGGCGCATATAGAATGATAGGTTTTTTTAATTTATTTGTATTTTTCTTTTGCCATTAAAAACCTTACTGGCATATGACTTAACTGGCACAGTGGTTAGAGAGCTAGCAACTGTTCTAGCAAGGCAGACCTTGTGTGCTGCGTTAGCTCAAAGGCAGTAGTCAGCAGTGACTTCGGTCTTAGTAGGGCATATCCTTGTATGAGAAGGCCTGTAAAGGCTGGGAGTAACTTTTAGGATTCTTCTCTGTCCTATATGTTGCAAATAAAAAAAACACCTAACTTCGGACACTTCCATTTCATATACATACGTAACTCATAAACATTGATTACATTTTCCCTTCCCCTTTGTTTGGAGTCCTGTTTTAGTTTGCAATTACATTTCAAACGTCACAAGCTTTAATTTCAGATATAACTCGTCAAGATCCACCTGCGAAAATCCTCCCCTATTTGGGGATGCGGGAGGGATAATGGTGAGGGTCATAATTCCAAACAGTTTACGACGGACCTCATATGAGCTTTCATTTGACAACTAACTAAACTTTTTTCCCCCTAACTTCGGAAGATATAGCGCAACAATCGTTTTCATATTTCATTTTTTAGAGTGGGGGGGGGAGGATTAAAGAAGCACGGGGAATTAATTTTTTTATAGCCTATAACACTCTTCGCTTCAGAAGCTTTTTTGACACATAAATCATTAAGTTTGTCGCTTTCGAAAGGCATGGTGAAACAAGTTTTGACAAATCTACAAACCGACAAATGATGAGCGAAAGCAATAGGAAGATAAGTAATAGAAATAAGTGGAGCTGATAAGGTAAAAAAAAATAGAAATTTGAATTTTTAAAGAAGAGGGTCGTTGAACATCTGTGAGCATTTGCTGACAAAGAATCGCTTTTAATATTTGCCGATAAACATAAACTCTCTACGTGTGAACTTTCCAGGTTACACTTACTTTTTTCCCTTCGCATTTTATTTGCTAAAATAAGATGGAAAGCAGGGTTTTAGAAGCTTCGGAATTCCTTGTAATTCAGTTAAAAAATTATTTGTTAAAAAAATTCAAACTAAAACGAGTTCAGCTCAAAATTCTTTCCAAAATTATATACTTTCCTACATAGAGAACCATTATATTTTAGATAATAGCCGAAATTCCTGGTAGGACACGTGTGACATCATCGATGGCAGCAATTATCGGTTTCCCTGTGGTTCCGTTGCTATCTGAGTGATCGATCCCAAATTTGCTATGGTTGCCCCACTTAGTTCTAGTCCTGATCGGTTTACAATTCCTAGCTGCATGGGTTCGGTGTAATCCCTTAGAAAGTGTCCGAAATTTCTGGGGGCGCTGCTCTCGCCTACCTGGCGAATGGAGTTGTGCGCAGTAAGCATCGAAATCTGTGAATGGAAATAGTTAGCAATGGACCTGCGTTTCGCGGCAAACTTTTGGCGTGGGGTTTACTTGTATTTAAATGTTTTTTGGCAAATGGTTTTAATATGAAAAAAAATGTGGTGTAAAAAGAATAATAGGGTTTCCACGCAAATTGCTGTTCTCTGTTTTATCAATCATTTCTGATGAATGAATATAGAGGAAAAATTGTCATTTGAAGAGTGGGATCTGAACCCACGACCATCTGGTTTTATTAGAGCCGGGTGGGTTCAGATCCCACCCGGCTAATGAAAATGTTTCCTCTATATTCATTCAACATATCATCAGCAGGTGCATATCTGTGAGCTATTATTTCATCATTTCTGCTATGTGTACAACACACGAATTGTTCTGCCAGATTAACTATGACTCAAGTGTATTCGAGAACATTTTCATTGGAATCACGAAATTTTGGTTTCCCGACTTAAAATTGTTCTTATTTACTTCGGTATTTGTGGTGAAATCACGAAGTCTTATATATACACCCAAGAGTCAAAACATTATGACCACCTGCCTAATATGATGTTGGTCCTCCACATGCCACGAAACAGCTGTTACTCGGCGAGGCATGGACGCTGCGAGATTTCTAAAGGTGTCTTGTGGTATCTGGTACCAGCACGTTACCAGCAGATCTTTTAACCCTTGTAAGTTACACGATTGAGTTGCTGCGGATCAGATATACTGTTCCAATACAAACCGCAGATGCTCAATTGGATTGAGGTCTGGGGAATTTGGAGGCCAGGGCAATACCGGGAAGTCTTCAACATGTTCCGCAAACCATTCTCGAAAACTCCGGGCAGTGTAGCATGGCGGATTATCCTGTTAAAAGAAGGTCCTACTAGGGGGATATACCACTGCCATGAAAGGATGTACCTGGTCTGAAATGATGTATAGGTAAGTGGTACAAGTCATTGTTTCCTGCACATGAAAGACTGGACCCAGGGTTTCCCAGCAGAACATTGTCCAAAGTATTACACTTCCTCCACCGGCTTGTTTTCATCCCACAGTGTATAACTTCCCAAGGTAAGCGACGCATACGTACCCGGCCGTCCACATGGTGCAACAGGAAACGAGATTCATCGGACCAGATGATCTTCTTCCAATCATTCAAGGTCTCGTTTTGATGCTCGAATGCATGTAGGCACTTTCGACGGTGAACCGAGGTTGGCATGGCCACTTGGAGTGCCCTGCGGCTATGCAGCCCCATTTTCAACAGGATTTGATGTACTGTGTGTTGTAACACATTACTCCCGTCACCAGCATTAAAATTACAGACCAGTTGCGCGCAGTATCCCTTCTTTTAGTTCGTATCATATGGGATAGCCTTCGCTCACCTCTAGCATCGATGAGCCATGGTCAGCCCTTTTTTCCCTACTCTGACCACTTTTTGTAGGTACTAAACACGGCTGACCGTGAACACCCCACAAGTCTTGCAGTCACGGAAATGCTTTGACACAGTCATCTGGCCATTACAATTAGGCCTTTGTGAAACTCACGTAGGTCTGCTGCCTTTCCCATCTGAAGAACAAGAATAACACTGATTAACAGAGCTCAGTATCAGGTGTTATTTGTATCGTTTTGTGACCTGCACACGCGCCGTTGTTTACCTGCAGTTGCGTGGATTTGCATAAAGATGCTCTGGTCATAACGTTTTGGCTCTTTGGTGTATGTTTTCGTTGGATCTTAACTGCCATGCAGCAGCATTCACATGAAGAATCTTGAAAATAAACTCAAGAACACTAAAAAACCTGAAGTACAAATGAAATGGGCACGAATGATGCAAATGCATAAATGAGGAATTGTTAGATTGCAGAACAACTGGATGGGACTTCCATTCAATGGGCGATAACCCGGAGGAAGAAAATTCGGTGCATGCGACAATTCCGAGGTTATAACTCGGTGGCACGACAATACAGTGGATACAATAATTCGGTGGACAGCAATTGGGTGAAAGAGAATTCGGAGGGCACGACAGATCCGTGGGATCACGAAACGGTTACAAATAATATTATAATACAAAACTTAAATGTAAAATATTTGCCATTAGAAAACAAAGCCAACACTTGTTGAAGTCTTGCAATCCGACAGTCCGTAAAAAGAAGAATAGAACTCATCATCATCGATAATTACATTTATTCTCTCTCATCCGACTTCAAATAAAAGGTTTGTATCTATTCTGACTATAACAGATGTTTTTTGAAGACTGTTTCTTCTGGATAAAACAATTAAAAGATAAAGAATATATTACAAAGTGCCAGGGACAACCAATATTCTCCTTAATACAACCCTCAACATAACAAAATTTCTGAAGGTCTGATACTCCTAATGAACAAATGAATCGAATTGAAAGAAACAGCAGAGGAAATCAAAACAGTCGATGGTTGGTAAATCTATTCCCAGAAATCCGACTTTTATTAAACCGGATTTCATATTTTTTATCCCATCTAATTGGAACAATTTCTTTCTAATTGGAACAATTGGAAATCAAAGGAAAACAGGTCAGGGAACAAAACCTAACAGGCCTATCAGTATTCTCATTAATCCGAGATTCACTAAAACGAATCTTTTTAAAGTCATTTTATTTGACCGAAACAATGGGAAATTAATCGAACTCATTAAAGGAAGGGGAAAGAGGCGATATTTACATCTCTAATCTCTAATCCGACGTTTGATAAATCGGATTTTTATCTCTTTCTGTTCCTTGTAAATGGAACAATTAGAATTTAAAGGAACACATTTCAGGGATTAAATTGCAAGTCATTAAATCACACAGTACAATTTGTCGCATGCTCCCAGAGAATGGGCCATGTAAACTTAGGCCGAGGGGATATCGAACAAGGGATTACTTTGTATATCTCTCAAATTTATGGCTGCCGTATAGAGACTGCACGAAGAAGAGGTAACTATGGAGATTGTAGCTGAGTTGGGTTGTTGGGTTGTTTTACCTCTGAGCGGCACTTTTTTGCACACCATGGGCTAAATGGCCAGGTCACATGGACCCCGAAGGCTCAGAGAAGGTTGGGGGAGAACAGCATTGGAACAGCTGTTGGGAGACAGATGGTAGCCTCCCGTCAAGGCCATCCAGCGTGTTCTTTAATGTGCACAGGGTATGGCTCTCCCGCACACGGGGCCACGGCTTAACGTCCCATCCGACGGACGGCGGCCTTTCCAAGCCCATCGGTTCCCCTACTGACCGTGGGCAGGGCGGGGAATTTTGAGGAGATAAATCTCAACGCTGACCCAGCTGGGACTCGAACCTGGGAACTACAGATTACGAGCCTGGCGCACTACCGACTGAACCACCCCCGCCCCAGATTGTAGCTGAAAAACCTCCTTTCTCTGCACACAATTATATGCCTCCAGTTGCTTTGGGCACCAACGATAACTACTGAATATTAATCTCTAAAAGTAACTAATAAGTGCTGAAAGTTGCTGTAGCTGTTCAGTGAGAATTTTCTGTAAACGGACACTTAGTTAGACTCGATCGCGGTGGCCAATGGAGAGTAGAAAGGCAGACTATTTGACTATCTGTTTCGCAATGCTAAGGTAACCTGTATGATACTTTACACTCAGGGGCTCACCACCTAGAAGAAATAAACACAGAGCTTCAGGGTCTCACTGGGCTAAGTGACCTAGCTTTGGCATCTAATGCCTTCTCCCAGTTCCTTGTTCAGCTGGTCACGTAGTTTGGAAAAACTCTGTAATGTTCCGAAGTATGTTATTATTTTACTGCCGGATAGCTAGATTTCAGTCACCAGGCAATTAGTGATCACCAGGCAGTTATGTCGCCAGGCAATTAGTGATCACCAGGCAGTTATGTCGCCAGGCAATTAGTGATCACTAGGCAGTTATGTCGCCAGGCAATTAATGAATGACACTCAATAACGACAAATCTTTAAAATTGTTTTTATGTGAACGATATAATGGGAAATTAATGAAACATATTACAGGGAGGTAAAGGAAGAGATATTTCCATTATTCTCTGCAATCGGATATATACAACGATCCTTTTTTGGAAATTCCTACTAAACAAAAATAAATTGGAAATGAACAAGTGCACTACAAAAAATAAATAAATAAATAAATACCTCCTGAAGCAGGTGCTTGCTCCAGAGGTCTGACAGGAGCCTGTCAGTTTAATACGCCATAGTAGGGGGATCTGTGAGTATGGCGGGTCAGAGACCTTTAAATTCTCTCTAATCCGACTTTGATTTTAACGAATTTGATTCGAAGCCTATTTTTGTGAAGAAACAATCGAAAATGATAGAAATGAAGTATAGGAAACAGGAAGAGTTAATATTTTCATCTAATATTTGTTATTTGGCATTACCTAAACATTTATATCAATTTTCTGCAATTCATCATTTCGTTACAACGGTTTTTTTTCCCTTTTTCAAAAATATTTTTTTTCTGGAGAGAAAATCCAATTCGAAGCAATTAAGTTCTGAAAATTTTAGGATGGCCTATCTGAAAACGAAATTTTTATATTTTTAATCAATTCTTCTTTAATGATACTATTTAATCATATTCGTTCGAAACTTTTAGAGTTGTGAAAGACTGTCTCATCAGCAGCAACAATGTCTGTCAACTTAGAAATTTTATCGAAAACCATTTTAAATCCCTTTTGGCAAATGATGTTGATGAGATGAACTCTTTCATTCGAGCTGTTGATGAGACAGGTAATAGAGTAGGTTTGGTTATAAGTATCCCTTCTGTTAGTTCGTATCATATGGGACAGCCTTCGTTCACCTCTAGCATCGATGAGCCATGGTGAGCCGTTCGTGATTTTTTTCTACTCTGACCACTTTTTGTAGGTACTAACCACGGCTGACCGTGGAGAAAACTAAAATTATGAAAATTGATGGTAGGCTGTGATTCAGTTAATCTGAATGGTTACAGTCTTGAGCAGGTGTCATAGTGTAATTATCTTGGGGGATATGTAACAGAAAACTCCTGTTTCACATTCCTTATGTATTTTCCTTATTATATTTATGTTTCCTTATTATATTTATGTGCGGCAGAGATTAACAGACGAATAGGGATTGCTGCCGGGACTTTTAAGAATCTATGGAGAGTGTGGAGAAATAGGCGTATACACCTAAAGACTAAAATTAGACTGTATAATAGTTTGGTTCTTTCAGGGTTAGTTATGGTAGTGAAACTTGGATGCTTTGTAAACAAGATAACTGGAAACTTGATGCTGTTGATTCTAGATGCTTGTGCAGTATCTTGGGCTTTGTAAACTAGGTATTAACTTTCTATTAGGAGGTTCAGCTTTGTAACTAATGATGAGGTTAGGCAAAGGAGTCAGCAGTCTCCTTTAAGGAGCATATTGTGCAGAGAGAGACTCCACTGGTTTGGCCATGATGTCCGTATGAATAATTATAGATTGGCGAATAGGGTTATGAACAGTGTGCCTAAAGGCCTCAGAAGGAGGGGGAGACCTAGGATGCGGTGGGCAGACAATGTCAAACAGGACCTTGTTAGAATTGGTGTGCAGTGGCCGGATGCAGCAGATGTAGCTCAGGACAGACATGCTTGGAGAACTAAATTGCATATTCTGGTTGGACTAAAGCTCATGTCTGCTAACCAGTTTATATAAAAAATCTTTTATCGGTAGTTTCTGTGATTGTTATGTAATTATTGAACAACATATTTAATTACTTTGCTTTTAACTAACGTTTTCCACTATTGATATTTTTCATAATAACATAAGTATCATTTCTAATGCGGCTTTTCGCAGTCATTAATTTTTTTGCCGTCCCATGACCGAGTGGTTAGCACGCTTGGCTACTGATCTAAGGGACCTGGGTTCGAGCCCCGGGTAAGGCATAGTTGTGTGTATTGTTTTTCTGCTGTGGTCCCGCCATCCTCACAGACCTTCTACTATGGCATATAAACTGACAGGCTCCTGTCAGACCTCTGTGGCAAGCAGCTGCCTGAGGGGGTATTTATTTTATTATTTATACGTATAACATATTACTAATTAAAGAATAAAATAAAACTAAAGGACACCACTTTTTTGTACAAAACAAAAGGGGGGAGCAAAAATATAATACAGTACAACCTATTCAGTTCCAAATTCTTTCATTCGAAATTTCCATCTAAATCGATTATTCCGTATGAGGTCTGATGGGCAAATATTTGCAAAAGTAGCATGATATTTGGAAACCCGTGCAATTCTGAATTCGAAAGAACAAAACAAAAAAAAAGAGCACAATAATTTCCCTGTACTCATAATATCAATACATTTGTAGCTGAATAATAAAAAAATATAAAAATGAGTTCGTAAAAATTGTGGGTGAATTACCTTAATTCTTTTAATCATGCTTCTTCTGAGGTTCAACTCATTTCTGATTATCGTTTCCGTTATTTAAGGGTTGGGTTGAGTTGTTTTACCTCTGAGTGGCACTTTTTTGCACACCATGGGTTATAAATGTGAATTTAGATGGCCAGGTCACAAAGACCCCGAAGGTTCAGAGAAGGTTGAAGGAGGGGACCTACTGGAACAGCTCTTTGAAGACAGATGGTAGTTTCCCGTCAAAGGCCATCCAGTTAACGCGCACAAGGTATGGCTCTCCCGTTCACGGGCCACGGCTTAACGTCCCATCTGACGGACGGCTGCCTTTCCAAACCCATCGGTATTTCCTACTGACCGTGGGCAGGGCGGGGAGTTTTGAGGAGATAAATCTCAACGCCGATCTAGCTGGGACTCGAACCTGGAAACTACAGATTACGAGCCTTGTGACCAACTGAGCCCCTCCCCGCCCCCACATTTTTTAAGGGAGGTAACAGTAATGATATGAAAGATTATAGGCCTATATCAATATTATCGACAGTTTAAAAAGTAATTGAAATTTTGATGGAGAATAGACTTTTTAAATAAAACTAATTTTTATTCTTGTAATCAATTTGGTTTTCGTTTTGGACTAAATGTAGAAAAAGCCGTATTGAATTTCCAAAAATTGTGCATGATTGTGTTAACTCCTGAAAAGGTTTTTTTTTTTTGCGATAATATAACTTGGGGAAAACAGCAACTTTTTTTTTCTTCTTGATATCTCTAATGTGTTCGACACGATTTTTTATTACAGAAAACGTTTAGGTATGGTGAATTTTTGGTTTAAATTTTATTTGGAACACAGAAAACAATTTTAGATTATTAATAACTGTAAAAGTGAATTGAAAACAATAAAATATTGCGATCCACAAGGATCCGTGCTAGGGCTAATTCTGTTTTTAATTTATGTATGTTGTGTGATTATAAATTTTGTGGTAAAATCATATCCTTTACTGATGACACGGTGCTGATTTACAGTGTGGAAAGTATCGAAATTTTAGAAAACTATAAAAATCAAGAGTTACTGATATTAAAAAAATGGTTTGAATAAATTTAGATGAAGCAATTTAAGTTTAACTAGCACTTATGATAATTATCTCTCCTTAATTTGAGATGAATTATATTGTACAAAAAGGGATAATTGCAAATGTTACCTAATAAAAAAATGAACACAATTAAATATCAGGGTATAACAGATTAATAGCAACAGATTAAATGAAACGGAAATCATATTCGACAATTCTGGTAAATATGTTAACATTAATATTACTGATTTTCCTACATAAAAAGTGAATTATGATTTACGTTGCGCTGAAAATGCTTTAGTTGTTCCTAAAGCTAATCGGGAATTTTCCATAACTCTTTTGAATATTTACCCATTAGTAACAACACTGAAATGCCATTGAATTAGGGAGAGGAGACGTCATCCAAATTCAGTACCGCATTTGCGCGCATGCGTGATTAAAACTCTGGTCATATATAGCTGTAAGTTTTGGCTTCCTGAAGCATTCGTCGTGAGAAGCGTAATGGGAAAGGCGCGGGATTTAGATGCATTTAACAGAGAGCAGATCGTAGGTACCCGACGGATGATACACTCGATCTCCGAAACTGTCAACGAACTTGGATTTTCTCGTACGACAGTTTCAAGCGCGTTGCGGGAATATGAAAATTTCGGCAAAAAAAAAACAATCACCCGTACGAACTACAAAGGACAACCAGCCTTGAATGATTGTGGCCTTTGCTGTCTGACCCGCACCGTATGGACCGATAGCGGCCAGACATTTTCTGAAATCACCTCCATCTGAACGCGGGTTTCAGCCGGAAAGTCAGTGCATGGACTGTGCAATGCTCACTTCATTGTCTCGGTTTCGGGAGCCACCGACCTACGAGAGTCCCACTTCTAACGGCATGACACCGGACTCGCTTCTAATGGCATGACACCTGGGCTAAAGAACATCGAAATGGACCATCGAAAATTGGCAGCGGATAGCCTGGAGTGATGAATCCTGATTTAAACTTCATCATGTCGGTGGGAGACTGAGAGTATGGCGCCAACCCCATGAAGCCATGGATCCTGCATGTCAGGTCCGAAAAGTACAAGCTTGTGGTGGCTCAGTCTTGAGTCTTCAGTTGGACGTCTATGGGTTCTTTGTTATGTGTACCTACGACTCTCAGTGCATCCCAGTACACAGAACCCATGGCTGACTATTTACACCCATTTATGGCTATTATGCATCCCAATGGAGTTGGCGTCTACCAGCAAGACATTCATCTCACAGATCCAGTTTGGCTACTGCAAGGTTGCAGGATCATTCTGCTGACTTTGAAATAATGAATTGGCCACCTAGAAGCCCAGATTTAATCCCATCGAAAATCTTTGGGATACTGTCGAGCAGAGAGTGTTCGGGCCCATGTTCATTAACGACGACCTTGAGAGAATTGTGGACAGCTTTGGAGGATGCATGGGTCGCCATATCTGTAGAACATTTACGCATTCTGTGGAGTCCTTGCCTCTTCGTGTGGCGGCCGTTATCAGGGCCAGAGGGTGTCCAATACGTTACTAGGTTGCTATCCCTAGTTTAATGGCACTGCAGTGCATAACAAATTGCATAAGGAAATGAAGCAGATTGTTTCATCACAAATTTTTAAAAGAAATTTACCGAATTATATTGTTATGACAGATTAACGTGCTCTAGGGAGTTTATCAAAAACGTGACATGAACGCTCGTGTGTGCTCCTGCGTGAGATTCATTGTAGCCAACGAATTGGAACTTAGAACGGTTCGGAAAGATGAAAATGGGAGAAATGTAATGTAGTAGTGTGGTATTGTGAAAGCTGAAGCAGTTTATCCGAGTATATACACGTTAAGTGTTTAAAAAGGAGAAACATTTATATGAGGTGAGTGCTGGTGGAAAGTAGTCATTGTTAAAGTTATAGAATCCAAAAAGGATTGTTTACGCCTAAAGTGAAGGTTTTTAAGAGACATGGCAGCACAAATCGACGAAACATTGTTAGTTGAGGACAGAGCTAGTCTTAACTTCTCCGTAAGAGGAATGTTGTCGTCTTTTGTTTGTGATCAACGTGTGAAGAGAAAAAGTATTGAGTATAGATAATTAGTTATTTAGGAATTTAATTATTATTTAGGAACATAATAATAATTATTTAGGATTTTACCAGAGCTATTGTTATCCCTATTTTCAAAAAATGTGATCGCAGTTCTTATGATAACTATAGGGGTATCAGCCTACTCTCTGTTCCAAGTAAAATTCTTTCCATGATTGTGCTTAATAGAATTAAGAATCTGGTTGACAGGCAATTGCGTGATGAGCAATGTGGATTCAGAAGTGGTAGGGGATGTGTGGATCAGATATTTTCACTTAGGCAGATTCTTGAGAAATGTTTACAGTTTCAGAAACCTTTGGTTGCTAGCGTTGCTGATTTCAAAAATGCTTTCGACTCTGTTGATCGTCATAATTTGTGGTTGATTGTGATATCATTGGTATACCTGACAAGTTAGTTAACATAATGAAAGCTCTCTATAATAACACTGAGTTGTGTGTGAGAGTTGGTAAGGCTTGTGTAGCAATTTGTTTAGCATTACTTCTGGTGTTCGACAAGGGTGCATTTTATCTCCTATTCTCTTTAGCTTGGTTATTGATTATGTTATGCGAAATTCACTTCAAGGAAAGATTTTGGCCTTAAATGGATTGGAGATACGAAAATTTCTGATTTAGATTATGCTGATGATTTAGCCCTTTTGGCAAATGATGTTGATGAGATGAACACTTTCATTCGAGCTGTTGATTTAACTGGTAGTAGAGTAGGTTTGGTTATAAACAGAGAGAAAACTAAAGTGATGAAAATTGGTCAGGCAGGCTGTGATTCAGTTAATCTGAATGGTTGCAGTCTTGAGCAGGTGTTACAGTTTAATTATCTTGGGAGCTGTGTAACAGATAATGGTGATGTGCGGCATGAGATTAACAGACGAATAGGGATTGCTGCCGGGACTTTTAAAAATCTATGGAGAATATGGAGAAATAGGCGTATACACCTAAAGACTAAAATTAGACTGTATAATAGTTTGGTTCTTTCTAGGGTTAGTTATGGTAGTGAAACGTGGACACTTTGTAAACAGGATAACAGGAAACTAGATGCTTACGCAGTATCTTGGGCATTAGGTGGTTCAATTTGTAACTAATGATGAGGTTAGGCAAAGGAGTTTGCAACCTCCTTTAAGCAGCATATTGCGCACAGAGAGACTCCGCTGGTTTGGCCATGTTGCCGGTATGAATAATTATAGATTGGCGAATAGGGTTATGAATATTGTGCCTAAAGGCCTAAGAAAGAGGTGGGTGACCTAGGATGCGGTGGGCAGACAATGTCAAACAGGACCTTATTAGAATTGGTGTGCACGGTCTGGTTCGACCTCCGTAGCCTATGGCTGCTTGATGATGATGATGATGATGATGGTTTCTAATGTAGACTTGTCTGTGTATTATTGTGGAATTTCTTGCCGGTTGGCTTGGTTCGTTTATAGATGAGTGTATCCATACTTTTATAATAAATTACATTGCACTATAATTATTATTGTCATATTTTAATTACTTTGAACTCACGCTCAGTGCCTATCCATTTAAATAAACATTTCTAACAATATTATGAATTTTGAAGATATTGAATTATGTTTTAAACGTGTTAATGATATGGTTTTATTACTTTAGTACATGAAAAAAGGAGTCGATTACACTCAACTATATTATTATCTATATAATTTTAAATATTTACATGTTGCCATTTAGAATTATATTTATGTAAGGTTACAATAATAAAGTTTAAAATTTTTATTTTGTTTTTATGCAACGTATTGTAGATTTCTACTAGTAACCAGTATAGCTATTAGCCCTTGGTTACAAATACTGAGATCGTTTTTAATTTTTCTGTTTTTTTATTTTTTTCCTTTCATTTAACTTTTCTTCAGCCTTTCTCAGTCGTCCCATGGCCGAGTGGTTAGCGCGCTTGGCTACTGATCTAAGGGACCTGGGTTCGAGTCCCGGGTAAGGCATGGATGTTTGTGTCGTTTTTCTGCTGAGATCCTGCCATCCTCACAGACCTTCTACTTTGGCATATAAACTGACAGGCTCCTGTCAGACCTCTGTGGCAAGCAGCTGCTTGAGAGGGTATTTATTTATTTTTATTTATTAGCCTTTCTCGGATTTTGCGTTTTTATGTAACTGGTCTTTGTATAGTTAAATAAATGACTAATAAATTTCAATTTCAATTTGAATTAGATGAAATGTCGTTTGTTGTAAGAGAAGGGAAGGTCAGCGGACGTGATCATCTTGGTTGCCTGCAATGAGAAAGGCCCACGATTTGGGAGGATATTGCTTTGCAGCTGCATGGCTATGTGACAAAAGGCACGTGTTGTGATAATGCAGAGAAAAGGAAGTATGAAAAGTCGATATCCACGACTCTGAATAGCGACAGTAAAATGTGAGGAGAAACGTTATGCGGTGCAGGTGCCAATCTGCGCATAAAGATGCATCCAAAACCCCTGAAAAATCTTTGATAGGTTTTAGGAGTTTTATAGAAAAGCTACTTTATGGAATTGGAAGGACCGATTTCTAGGCTTCATGGCTAAGCCGCGCTTCCAGCAAAAAGAAAGGTCCAAGTTTCGGGAGGGTATAATCCTTTCAGCTGCATGGCCATGTGACAAAAGATGCGAGTTTGGATAATGCATAGTAAAGGGAGTACGAAAAGCCGATGCCCGTCACTCTGAATAGCGACATTAAATGTGAGAAGAAACGTTAAGCACTGCACGTGTGAACAGGGGCAAACACCTGCGCATACAGATGCAACGAATGTCACCGAAATGCCTTTGATAGGCTTTACGAGTTATGTAGAGATGCCAAGTTATTCCATTGAAAGCTTTCTCTAGGGATGAATATACCCTTAGGAAAAACCTTTGAAGGAACCTTTGAGGAACGAAAAACCTTTGCACATCAATAATGGGCCAAAAGATGCGAGAGCATATTTATCTGGTGGAGGGAGAAATGAATGTTGCGTGTAAACTATCATTTTACAAGTAAGGGTTGGGTTGTTTTACCTCTGAGCGGCACTTTTTTGCACACCATGGGCTAAATGACCAGGTCACATGGACCCCGAAGGCTCAGAGAAGGTTGGGGGAGGGGACCCACTGGAACAACTGTTGGGAGACAGATGGTAGCCTCCCGTCAAGGCCATCCAGCGTGTTCTTTAACGTGCACAGGGTATGGCTCTCCCGCACACGGGGCCACGGCTTAACGTCCCATCCGACGGACGGCGGCCTTTCCAAGCTCATCGGTGTCCCCTACTGATCGTGGGCAGGGCGGGGAATTTTGCGGAGATAAATCTCAACGTTGACTCCAGCTGGGACTCGAACTTGGGAACTACAGATTACGAGCCTGGCGCGCTACCGACTGAGCCACCCCCGCCCCTACAAGTAAGGGCAAAAATGAGTCTGCACTCTGATTCCACGGTAAAAGAGGGTGTACTTTAAACTGACAGATATTGAAGGTTGGAATGAAAAAATAATACATCATACTAGGGAAAATGTTGGTCCCTCACTAAAAGCAGGTCGAGAGGCGGAGCTCAAACTGAGAAGATCTAAAAAAATTATAATTAAGGAAGGAGCCAAAATTTTACGGAGGATCTTTGGAGAAAGTTTAAAAGAGACGGTTGTGCGCATGTGTGTTGAATTGTTTATAAATCGCTTGCATGAACATAAGTTTCTCATTCTCATAATGGAGCTTTTTATAGCAAAAATTGCAGGCTCTTACAATCGTTCAGCAATCGGTAAGAAGTGTAAGACTGATGCACCTTCCTCTGCAAGGGACGATTTGCTACCAGATGACAAACCATCAAGGCTCAACCTGAAACGATCAAATCTCCCACTCTAAGGTAAAAGAATCCATCCCATCTCACAAGGATAGAGACCTCCTCCCTAGGACAGAGATGTACCGAGAGCTGACCATCTCCATCTCGGTCTCTGCAAATGAGAGAGAAATGCCGGAGATCATGATAACATTGGCTGTCTGCAAGTACCTCTCCTGCAGGTACGAAGATGGGCTCGGACCCAAAAGAGGACCTTGATATCGTCATGATTCTTCTGGAACCCACGGCAATTCCATTGCAGGAGTGTGGTGATCTCTTGACTTAGGCTATTGGGTTGATGCCCCTTTTCTATTTAATTTGACCATCGCAGAGGACAGTTTAGTGTAAAAAGGATGGTCTGTGTCCATGTCCACTGAATCGTCCATAGAACACGAATCAAAGACAGCCATACTTGGTGGGATTATTGCCTTTATTTTAAGCCTAGTGGGGGCCACTTCGGTTTGGAAGTCTGAGGTCGGAGAGGAGGGGACCTACCAGGGGTGAAAGCGGAAGGAACTGAAGCGGGGATGAAAATCAGAGTCGATGTCGAGACAGACACCAACTTCGGCTTCGCCTGCTGTAAGTGGTACCCAGGGGCTGGCTAGAATGATTCAGATGATAAAACACTGATATCTGTTTGCACTGCCACAACTGTACCTAGGGTAACGGTCTTTTTCTTTGGCCCCGGTGGGGCCCCCCTTCAGTTTGGAATATCTGTCTGTCTGAAGTCGCGGAGGAAGGGACCTTCCAGAAATGGAAGGCACTGAAGCAGAATAGAAACAGGAGACATCATGGAAGACACCAACTTTGTCTTTGTCTTCTGCAAGAACTACAGCATATAGCGACTAGCGAGAAAGACTCAGATGGTGGAACACTGATGGCAGTTTGCATCACCACAGACACTGTGGGAATGAAAGTCTTCCCAGCAGCCACATTGGCATAGGGGAGTTAGCCAGGTGGGAGCGGGATTGCTATTTTCTTTCTCGCGTCCAGATACAAGATATTCTGTACCATTTTCACGTGCTGGATTTCTTTTCCGTCCTTCCATTTCAGAGAAACACGGTAATGACCTGAATCGGCGCCACTACAGTTAACACAATTTGCTCTCAGTTGTGTTAACAACTGATGTCATAGAGAGTTGTTAGATCTCTATGTTGTCGTAGAGAGCACAGGTAGGCTTATCCTGGCAAGCTGTTCGGCATGACCATATCTCTGGCACTGGGAACAGAGGGTTGGATATATACTGTGGTACCTCACAATGTATATATTCTGCCTTGATGGATATAGACAGGTGTGGCGAGTTGAATGTAAAAATTGGTACTCTGGTAGGTAATAATTTCCCCACCCACCACGGAGCCCAACAAGGGAATGATCAATAGGGAACCAGGGCAGCTCGGGCACTACACTCACACAGCCAGTGAGCCAAGCCCTCAAAAATTAATAAAAGGGAAAAAAATGTGATCAGCTCATCAGAGTCATCACAAAACGAAATAAATAAATGAAAATAAAAGTGTGAACACCTAACTGTCCTCAGAAAATAAAAAGTGAGATGAAAAAGAGACAATGCATGAGGAAACTCCTAAACCTCTACCTGGACGAGGGCAAGGCACTCACTGTGCTGCAATAGTTGAACCTAGCCAGACCTTTCGTCATTTCGACTACAAACAGCAACGAGCCAACGATCTCTTCGAAAAGGTTTTTCATTGGCACCCGAGATATTCTTAATATTGCTATTGCCAATGTTCTTAAAAAAAACGCATATTTATTAACAGATTTAATGCGAATACCGCGGCAGAGGACATTGTAAATATGGAAGGAAACCAAAATTTCTCCTATGAGTGTGTGAAGATTCAGATCTGAAACGTTGACTTATATGCATCTTCGTTATAATATGTAATGAGGCACACATGAACGAAATGATGGAACCCGCATTATGGCCTAAAGGTATCTTCACAGAATTCAGAGGGCTCCGAGGTATAAAATTGCAATTTCAGTTCTTTCTAAGGTTGCTAATGAAGATTGTAAGGTGCAACTAGCTAATAATCAGACTAAAGGTAATTACACTGGTTTACAAGGGTTTATAATAAACAATTTTAGCTGCCTTTAACTATTTTACAGGTGCTGATTTCAGATCTGGACTTAAAAAATGGTTAGCACGTCACATTTTGACTCCTATTAAGATCTTTTCATAGCAACATCTCCAGGCGACTGAGAGGATACTAGATATTTTACTTTTTGTGACTGGCAACACTGATTGTCAAGTGGGAGAAAACATGTAACAGTAGCTAACCTCAAACCGCCATTCTTGTTGTTTTCATTGTAGGAGAAACACGTGCTGAACGTTAAAGAGTGAATTTTGGCGTTTAAATGGCACAAAGGCAGCATCGCGGATATGTTAATATGCTAGATAAGTTTTGTTATGTGTGTGGAAATTATATTTTAAAATCGCAGAGTCATTCTTTGACAAAGATTGTGAAGAAAGCCTATAACTTGTATGCTCCACATGTGTGCTGCATTTCGTGCTTTGTTAGCCTGAGTGAATGGTTGAAAGGTAAGATGAAATCCATGCCATTTGCAAATCCAATGGTTTGGCGTGTGCCAACTAGTCACTTGCATATAGCTATTTTTGTTTAACTAAAGTGTCGGGCTTTTCAAAAAAGAACAAAAGCAAATGTGTCTTCAACCATAAGGCCAGTTCCTCATGGAGAAGAATTTCCTATATCAACACCTCCAACCAACTGGGAGGAGATGGATTCACATTCATCAGAGGAAGACTTTGAGGCACATACATAGATACTGATCCTGATCCTACACACACCCCTAAAAAGTTAGACGAGCCTCATCAGATTCAGCAAAATGAACTAAATGATCTTGTTCGAGACCTAAGACTTTCCAAACAGCAAGCTGAGGTTTTAGGGTGAAGACTTGGAAAGTGGAATCTTCTGGCCAAGAGTACCAGAGTTTCTCTGTTCAGAAAGAGAAATTTGACTTTATCTGCTTATTATGAGATGCAAGATGGTTTGTGTTTCTGCACAAATATTTCAGTGCTGATGGAAAAAATTGGAACAACTCACGACCCTAAGCAATGGATTCGTCAAAATTCAGCTAAAATGCTGTTCTTTAGCACAAAAGAAACCAAAAACCTTCTATTCCAGTGGCACACGCTGTGGGAACGAAGAAAATTTATGAAAGCATGGAAAAATACTCACTGCTATAAAATGTGACCAGTTTAAGTGGAAAATATGTGATGACCTAAAAGTCATATCTCTCTTGCTCGTGCTACAAGGAGGTTTCACAAAACTTTGACGTCTTCTGTGTTTGTGGGACGGTACGGCTAGAAAGGAACACTACAAAACAGAATACTGGCTCAAAAGAGATGTTTTTATTTCTGGAAAGAGTAATGTGAGGTATAAGCCTCTAGTTAACCCCTCTGATGTTCTGCTCCCACCACTAAACATCGAACTGGGGCTTATGAAAAACTTTGCAAAATCTATGGACAAAACTGGTAAAGAGTTTTTGCACTTGAAGGAAAAATTTCCAAAACTACATGAGTGATTCCTAACTCAAAGATGGGATCTTTGTTGGTCCTCACATCAGGAAGCTACTGAATAATACTGTCTTCGAAGAAAAACTGAATATGAAGGAGAGAGCTGCATAGAAATTCTTCACGTCTGTGGTCCATAGTTTTCTTGGGAATCACAAAGAAGAAAACTACCATCAGCTCATTCAAGATTTTCTCAAAAACTACGAAACTCTTGGCTGCCCAATGTCTTTGAAGATCCATTTCTTGCACTCGATCTCGACTTCTTTCCCAAGAACTTAGGACCTGTCAGTGATGAGCAAGAGAAAAGATTTCAGCAGGATAACCATGGAGGAGAGATACCAAGGCAGGTGGGATCCAGCAATGCTGGGTGACTGCTGCTGGGTCTTGCAGAAGGAAGATACCTCAGCACATAAAAGACAAAAATGAACTTGTAAGTATAAAAGAGCTTTACCCATGTTTTCTTATTTTGCGTTTCAATATTATTTCATTTGTTACTTTATATTCAGTGATCTATAACTATGATGTTTCTAATTTTTTTCACTGTAAACATGCAATTCATTAATGAGTTTCAAGGTGCAATTTAACAAAATAGTCACATTTATTTACGCTTCCCAGATATGCGTATTCATTGAAATTCGAAATACATCAATCCGCAATTTGATAAAAAAAACTGTACGTGCTGCAGATTTTTCACAACCATATTTGAATTCGGCACCACAAAATTATATAAAAACATCCTATTTGACCAATGTTATAAAAATAAAAGTTTAAATTTGTCGTCTAGTGTTATCAACCAGATAAAGTCACCTCAATATCGCAACTTATTAATTTTGTCAACAATAACGATTGATTTATTCAAAATATTAGCAAATGAAATGTTGTATATGTAACGTAGCATATGTAACAAATTACCTGACTTACAAACATATGTAATTGGTTATGTTATTGATATTTTGTGCATAGCTAAAACTTGGCTAGACAAGAAACGAACGCATCTGTTATTTGTCCCGATCATTATTAAGTTTACAGAAAGGATCGTGAAGGCTCACATGCTGCAGGTGTTTGCATGCTTGTTAAAAACATATTTATTTACCTGTGTTAGATCATCAAGTCACTGTCGACTTATTACGGCCTATATTAGGCTGCATTTATCACTCAGTCTCACTTACATAGCCAGTTTTCCAATGATTTCAAGCATTCTATGAATACTGATCTACATGTTGTCTTGGTAGGAGATTTCAATTTTATGGTGTTGACATTGGGTACTGATCAAAGCAACCTCAGTTTGAGACCCGATTAATGCATGGATAGGAATGTCAAACCTTTCCAGTTGCGACACCCTTACCGTTAATGGATTTTTTTGCGGTCCCCTTTTACCATTGAAGGATTATTTTATACGCAGCATCTAGGCTCGGATCTAGAATAAAAAAATAAAAGGGCCGGAAAGTGATCCGAATGAAAAAAGTGGGGGCAGGGGGGGGTGTTAAGATCGAGTATGAATGAGCCGGAACGTCGTTCCGATATAAATTATTTCCCTCCCTTTTACTGGTCTGTAATAAATTTCCTGAAAAATACGGTAAATATACTACATTCCTGTTAGTAGCATTTCTTCCCCCGCCCACCAGATCCAATCCTGAGCATATCCCTTTATCATTAAGGGATAAATAACTTGAAGAGCGGACAGATATTCTCACAACAAAATGCTCCAGACAATAGTACACGGTGCAGCAGTGGCGAAGCATTACTCTTTGAATAGGGGAAGCAATTACCAAAAGCAATGATACAACTAAATCGTAACGCCGTTCCGGTACTCGATGTTTGCGAATCAATAAACGGGATGAACGATTCGGCATTTGGATGTTTCCTAATCTATGAGTGAAAATAGTTCTATACTTTATAAATCAAATATTATGAGAAATTAGTATTATATTTAGCATCTTTTTTAGGAAAAAATGTGGAGTTATTTGTGGTCTTGGAACAAAGTTATTTTGAAACGAGGGTGATAATGGTTAAGAAAATGGCCCAAGCGCATGAAAAAAAAGTAAATAATTAATTTAAAAATTTAGTTTTGTTTACTGGGAGGTTAGTACGAAACAAAAACTAATATTACAATAAAATTTTAAAAAAATCACCTTCAGAAAAGTTGTATAACAAATTCCAAATTTGAGTCATGCGTTCTGAGGAATATCTCGATTTTACTCTTTGCTTTTGGGGTCGACATTTCGGAACTGTAGTCCAGTCGAAAATGGCGTGAAGAAAAATACCTCCAACTGTATATTAAAAATCTTTATTTAACAAACTCTCAACTAAAAAATAAGAATTCAATTTAATTTTTTACGGCTGAAACAGATGGGAATGTCGGGCATACCTTCGTCTCCTCAGACAGAAAAAAATTTTGTATTATATACAGGACTTGGACAGAAAAATGGAAACAATTCCATGTTATCTCAATAAGAAATCATTTTCAGAGCTCAATAACTTCTTCAACATTTTTAAAAAATATATCTAAAGATAAAGATCTCAATAAATTCTGCTTAAATCTCGATTTTAAACAATATTTGTTCAGCATTCAAAAAATTATGAACTCTGGAATATATTTAACAGGCTGCAAAAAATTGATAGCAAAATTTAATTAAAACAGATTAAGAAATCAGGGATGACCCTAGTAGAGTGCAGGGTGCATTGCACCATTACTGATCTCTTAACTGGTTTTAATGTGTTAGTTAAAATTTGGGGTAAATTTCTTTTGTATCCTGTTAAATATTCAAACGTTCATAATTCTTTGAATATCGGGAAAATGTTGTTTGAAATCTGGATTTAGACAGATTTTATTGAAGTCTATACTTTTAGATATTTTTTTTTCACAAAAAACCATATTGAAGAAGTTATTGAGCTCTGAATGTGATTATCTATTGATATAACATAGAACTATTTTCATTTTTCAGTCCAATACCAATATATATATAACTATGAGTTATCTCATAGTAACAAAGGAGGGGAGGGACTGGGTGCAATCCCCCTCATTCAGGAAATTAATTTTTAAGATAGACTCCTTTAAGATTTATATAGGAAGCATCTGCTTTAGTTTCATTAACTTGCATTAATAAATATATTACTCAAAGTTTTGAAAAACCTGATAATTAGAAACGTTTTGGTTAATCTTCGCTATGCCACTGATGCATATGAAAGAATTATGTGCAAAATCTAAATTTCATTCTTGTTAATTTTTCATTTAATTGATATTGTGTTTGCGCTTGAGTAAAGGCATTATTATTATCTTTATAATTTCTCCTTCCAATATTGAATTATATAAACAGACATGTGTGGAAGATGCGGAATTTTATTGCCATTCGTAAACAGGTATGCCCATCACTGTTATTCCAGTTTTGAAACGCGTTTCCTCTGAGCGAGGCACAATGGGCTAAAGATCCCCCCAGTATTGAGAACGGAAGGGGATCAACTGGACACCGTTAGGAGACAAGTGGAAATCTTTTTAAAATAATCTAGTGTGCCCTTCACAATGTATTCATAGTAGGGCTCTCCTAAACATGGGGAGGGGATGGCTCTGCTCGTATCGCGCCAGGCTCGTAATCTGCAGTTCCAAGGTTTGAATCCCACCTGGACCAGCATTGAGATTTATCTCCGCAAACCTCTCTGCACTTTGTCAGTAAGGGACACCCATTGGCTTAGAAAAGCAGCCGTCATTCGGATGGGATATTAGCAGTGATACTGTGTGCGGGAGCGCCATAGCCTGTGAATGTTAGAGAACACACTGGTTGGCCATCTGTTTCCTAACAGTTGGGACCCTCTGCCAACCTTTTCTGATCCTTCGGGATCTTCGTGACCCAGTCATTTACTCCATTGTATGCAAAAAAAATTGCCATTCAGAAGTGGTGGCTCAGTCGGCGGCGCGCCAGGCTCGTAATGTGTAGTTCCAAGGTTCGAGTCCCAGCTGGGTCAGCGTTGAGATTTATCTCCGCAAAATTCCCCGCCCTGCCCACGGTCAGTAGGGGACACCGATTTGCTTGGAAAGGCCGCCGTCCGTCGGATGGGACGTTAAGCCGTGGCCCCGTGTGCGGGAGAGCCATACCATGTGCACGTTAAAGAACACGCTGGATGGCCTTGACGGGAGGCTACCATCTGTCTCCCAACAGCTGTTCCAGTGGGTCCCCTCGCCCAACCTTCTCTGAGCCTTCGGGGTCCATGTAACCTGGCCATTTAGCCCGTGGTGTGCAAAAACGTGCAGCTCAGAGGTAAAACAACCCAACCCATTAGAAGTAAACTTGAACAGCATGTGACGACTTAACGCCTCATCCGAGGACGGCAGTTTTTCTGAGCCTATCGATGTTCCCTTTCTCGCCGACAGGTAGGTATGGGCTAACGGAAATAAATCACAATTGGGACTCGAGCTTGGGAACATCAGAAAACTAGTCTGGAGCGCTACAAATTAAACTAACCCCAACCATATGCCTAATCGCAAAGGTTATTATGAAAAATTTTGATTGTGATGTCAGAGAAATATATGCAAAACGGCAAAAGTGACCGTTTTAATGAGAAGTGGAGATGATTTTAGGGCTCAGGTTTTTGAATCTGCACCCTCCAGAGTCCGCTTTAGGAAAAAAAAAATTTCGACGCATCACAAAACTGAAATGAATGTAGCTAATCAATTATTTTATTCTTATAATATTAATGGAAATCGTTTTATGACAATATTGAATATTAATGCCATTTGGAACGAAAAATACTAGAAATACTACCAGAAACTGAAATTTCGAGGATAGCTTCATTACGAATGCAAAGAGCCATTGATTTATTAAAAATAAGAGAAAACGCCAAAGATAAAAGCTATGTACTGCCTATTTTTAATTACTAAAGACTGATTAAAAGGTTGAAATTATAATAAAAAATATTTTATTTTTCTCTCTTTCAAAATTTTAGAAACGTTTGGAATTTAAATTACTCTGAGCCTCAGGCCGACAAAGTTCGAGCCAGAACTCATTGCTAGCGAGAAGGGTACAAATGTTTGCAATGTATAGCTTTGAGTGCAGCCGTTCCAAAATTAAAAAGAAATGAGAGAGAATTAATTTCATTCTCATTTAATTTAGCCTAAATTCAATCTTATAAAATTAATACTTTGAATACTGTGCAAAAGCACCAATATGTCGTTAACCTTTAATACACTTGTATCATCAGTAAACAGTAAAAAAATCCTGAAGCATTATGACTTCAGTGCAAAAGAGAACAAAGGCCGAAACAAATCACGGCTTGAAATCAAACCCGAAATTTATGATAAAATTACATGCATTTAATGTTTTACGATCTCCAGCCATTTGGTTTTCATACTTCGTTTTCAAAAACACTCTATTTTTTTATTTTTCGGAATATTTCAAAGACTAAAGAATATATTTCTTACTCTGTATACAGCTACTTAGTAGCCCTGATGTAAACTTTTTCAAGATTTCGTGTGTTCGAGGGTTCAGCGTTGAGACTGGTTCAAATGATTCGAGGTCTCCGCAAAACTCCCTGCCCTGCCCACGGTCAGTAGGAGACAACGATGGGCTTGGAAAGGCCGCTGTCCGTCGGATGGGACTTAAAGCCGTGGCCCCGTGTGCGGGAGAGCCATATCCTGTGCACGTTAAAGAACACACTGGATGGCCTTGCCCGGAAGCTACCATCTGTCTCCCAACAACTATTCCAGTGGATCCCCTCCCCAAACCTTCTCTGAGCCTTCGGGGTCCTTGTGACCTGGCCATTTAGCCCATGGTGTGCAAAAAAGTGCCGCTCAGAGGTAAAACAACCCAACCTATGTTCGAGACATGCGATGAACGATATTATTTTCCATTGAAATGGTTAATAAGGATGTTATCAGTCACTAAGTTTTTTCGTTTATTAATACATTAAAACAGTGTCTCGCAAACTGTGTGCCGCGCCACAGTAGTGTGCCGCGAGAGATTCCAAGTGTGCAGCGAGAGATTTTCAAATTGACACTAGATATTCCAAAGATTTTATTTTGACTTGACTTGTGTTATCGACGTGCTTTAATATCGACGTGCTATCGACGTGCTTTAATAAAAATCTTTCAGATTTTATCAACTGGGATCTTGTAAGTATTTATCAAGCTTTTTCCATATTTTAGTATTAATTTTTAATTATTTCAAGCCATAGAATGGACAAATATTTAAAACAAACACCGACTTATGATTAATTATATTTATTAGTAGATTTATTTTAAATAAAATGCATTTAACGAAACTTCAATTTTCCTCTTTTTATGTAACCATCAAAAATTCTTTTTTAGGTGTGCCGCGGAAAAAAAATTAGATTTAGTGTACCGCGGAAAAAAATTAGATTCAGTGTGCCTCAGAGTAAAAAAGTTTGCGAGACACTGCATTAAAATACGAATCACACGAGTAGAATGCCTCTTGAAATTTCAATGAGAAATATTAATAGCATTGTAATATTTCACTCTCAACAATCACTTTTGAAACGTGGTTGAATATTTCATGTGAACTGTTTCAAACTATCCTGTCACTTCGATATTTAGGTTCTTTAGAAATTACATCATGTTTAATTAGCTTCAAGTTTGTCCTAGATCCTTTTATTGATAACGAATTGAACTTTTAAGGCAGTACGATACAGCTAATGCTGAGTTCCTGAAAAACATCGGTATAAGCAAACATTATTTAAATAGGAAAAGTACGTAATTCTAACTGTAATTTCCTATATAAATGTTATATTATTTTTAAATGTTCCATTTCTATCTGTATGTTTAAAAATTACCAATTAAATTACTATCGCGACATACGATATGTTAGTTCAATAGTAATTTGTGAATACTGAAAAAAAAAAGGTTTGCTACTGATAAGAAGGATTGATGGTTTGGCTGACAAAGCTGAGGAAGCAGTTAGGCAGCACAACAGCAGAGAGCTGTACCAGATAGTTAATGTTTTATGTGGTAGAAAACGGACAGGCATACAAGGATTGAAGGATAAACAAGGCAAGGTTATAGGGTTGGGTTGTTGGGTTGTTTTACCTCTGAGCGGCACTTTTTTGCACACCATGGGCTAAATGGCCAGGTCACATGGACCCCGAAGGCTCAGAGAAGGTTGGGGGAGGGGACCCACTGGAACAGCTGTTGGGAGACAGATGGTAGCCTCCCGTCAAGGCCATCCAGCGTGTTCTTTAACGTGCACAGGGTATGGCTCTCCCGCACACGGGACCACGGCTTAACGTCTCATCCGACGGACGGCGGCCTATCCAAGCCCATCGGTGTCCCCTACTGACCGTGGGCAGGGCGGGGAATTTTTGCGGAGATAAATCTCAACGCTGACCCAGCTGGGACTCGAACCTGGGAACTACAGATTACGAGCCTGGCGCGCTACCGACTGAGCCACCCCCGCCCCCAAGGTTATAGAAGGTGAGGATTCTGTCATGGCTAGGTGGGCTGAGCATTTCAATGATGTTCTTAACAATGTGGTTAGTTCTACTCCCATTGTTTGTAATGATGATAGATGCATTGGCAGCTTTAATGTTGGCCCTATAACACAATCTGAAGTTATTTTGGCTATCTCTAAACTTAAACTTCATAAATCCCCAGGAGTAGATGAAATTACTACAGAAATGCTCAGAGCTGGGAATGTTTCGGTTACCACTTCGATGACTGAAATTTTGAATAACTTTTATGATAAAGGCATGGTTCCTAAAGATTTTACCAGAGCTATTATTATCCCTATTTTCAAAAAAGGTGATCGCAGTTCTTGTGAAAACTGTAGGGGTATCAGCCTACTCTCTGTTCCAGGTAAAGTTCTTTCCATGATTGTGCTTAATAGAATTAAGAATCTGGTTGACAGGCAATTGCGTGATGAGCAATGTGGATTCAGAAGTGGTAGGGGATGTGTGGATGAGATATTTTCACTTAGGCAGATTCTTGAGAAATGTTTAGAGTTTCAGAAACCTTTGGTTGCTAGCTTTGTTGATTTCAAAAAGGCTTTCGACTCTGTTGATCGTCAAAATTTGTGGTTGATTGTGAGATCATATGGTATACCTGACAAGTTAGTTAACATAATGAAAGCTCTCTGTAATAACACTGAGTCATGTGTGAGAGTTGCTAAGTCTTGTAGCAATTGGTTTAGCATTACTTCTGGTGTTCGACAAGGGGTGCATTTTGTCTCCTTTTCTCTTTAGTTTGGTTGTTGATTATGTTATGCGAAATTCACTTCAAGGGAAAGATTTTGGCCTTAAATGGACTGGAAATAGGAAAATTTCTGATTTAGATTATGCTGATGATTTAGCCCTTTTGGCAAATGATGTCGATGAGATGAACTCTTTCATTCGAGCTGTTGATGAGACTGGTAGTAGAGTAGGTTTGATTATAAACAGAGAGAAAACTAAAGTGATGAAAATTTGTCAGGTAGGTTGTGATTCAGTTAATCTGAATGGTTGCAGTCTTGAGCAGGTGTCTCAGTTTAATTACCTTGGGACTGGTGATGTGCGGCATGAGATTAACAGACGAATAGGTATTGCTGCCGGGACTTTTAAGAATCTATGGAGATTGTGGAGAAATAGGCGTATACACCTAAAGACTAAAATAAGACTGTATAATAGTTTGGTTCTTTCTAGGGTTAGTTATGGTAGTGAAACTTGGACGCTGTGTAAACAAGATAACAGGAAACTAGATGCTTTTGATTCTAGATGCTTACGCAGTATCTTGGGCATTAGGTGGTTTAACTTTGTAACTAATGATGAGGTTAGGCAAAGGAGTCTGCAACCTCCTTTAAGCAGCATATTGTGCAGAGAGAGACTCCGCTGGTTTGGCCATGTTGCCCGTATGGATAATTATAGATTGGCGAATAGGGTTATGAACAGTGTGCCTGGAGGCCTCAGAAGGAGGGGGAGACCTAGGATGCGGTGGGCAGACAATGTCAAACAGGACCTTGTTAGAATTGGTGTGCAGTGGCCGGATGCAGCAGATGTAGCTCAGGACAGATATGCTTGGAGAATTAAACTGCGTGGTCTGGTTGGACCTCCGTAGCCCATGGCTGCTTGAAGATGATGATGATGATGATGAAAAAAAAAACGAAACGATACACAATTCTGTTGTAATTTTGTTACTTTAGGATCAAAAGTGTCCTCACAAACTTAACATTTGGCAATCACTTCCGGTATCAGCCAGCGCGTGTGGCACATGTCATTTACAAGAAGTGTATCGGCATAGTTGAAAGGTAATTTTTATACACGAAAAGATTCAGTAGATGCGTTTTCGTCTCTCTCTATGTTAAAATAAGAGTAAAGTAAAATAACTTGATTCGTACAGACCCGATTTTAATAAATTTGTATCAGACCACTGCATGTAGTTCGTTTTCAAATATTTGAACGATTATTTACATAACTTTCGAGTTTTAAACCTTCTTTCAAACGATCCTATTCATCATCATCATCATCATCCTCAAGCAGCCATGGGCTACGGAGGTCCAACCAGACCGTGCAATTTAGTTCTCCAAGCAAGTCTATCCTGAGCTACATCTACTGCATCTGGCCACTGCACACCAATTCTAACAAGGTCCTGTTTGACATTGTCTGCCCACCGCATCCTAGGTCTCCCCTTCTTTCTGAGGCCTTTAGGCACACTGTTCATAACCCTATTCGCCAATCTATAATTATTCATACGGGCAACATGGCCAAACCAACGGAGTCTCTCTCTGCACAATATGCTGCTTAAAGGAGGTTGCAAACTCCTTTTCCTAATCATCATTAGTTACAAAGTTGAACCACCTAATGCCCAAGATACTGCGTAAGCATCTGGAATCAAAAGCATCTAGTTTCCTGTTATCTTGTTTACAAAGTGTCCAAGTTTCACTACCATAACTAACCCTAGAAAGAACCAAACTATTATACAGTCTAATTTTAGTCTTTAAGTGTATACGCCTATTTCTCCACACTCTCCATAGATTCTTCAAAGTCCCAGCAGCAATCCCTATTCGTCTGTTAATCTCATGCCGCACATCACCATTATCTGTTACATAGCTCCCAAGATAATTAAACTGTGACACCTGCTCAAGACTGCAACCATTCAGATTAACTGAATCACAGCCTGCCTGACCAATTTTCATCACTTTAGTTTTCTCTCTGTTTATAACCAAACCTACTCTACTACCAGTCTCATCAACGGCTCGAATGAAAGAGTTCATCTCATCAACATCATTTGCCAGAAGGGCTAAATCATCAGCAAAATCTAAATCAGAAATTTTCCTATCTCCAGCCCATTTAAGGCCAAAATCTTTCCCTTGAAGTGAATTTCGCATAACATAATCAATAACCAAGCTAAAGAGAAAAGGAGACAAAATGCACCCTTGTCGAACACCAGAAGTAATGCTAAACCAATTGCTACAAGCCTTACCAACTCTCACACACGACTCAGTGTTATTATAGAGAGCTTTCATAATGTTAACTAACTTGTCTGGTATACCATATGATTTCACAATCAACCACAAACTATGACGATCAACAGAGTCGAAAGCCTTTTTGAAATCAACAAAGCTAGCAACCAAAGGTTTCTGAAACTCTAAACATTTCTCAAGAATCTGCCTATCTGATCTACACATCCCCTACCACTTCTGAATCCACATTGCTCATCCCGCAATTGCCTGTCAACCAGATTCTTAATTCTATTAAGCACAATCATGGAAAGAACTTTACCTGGAACAGAGAGTAGGCTGATACCCCTATAGTTATCACAAGAACTGCGATCACCTTTTTTGAAAATAGGGATAACAATAGCTCTGGTAAAATCCTTAGGAACCATGCCTTTATCATAAAAGAAATTCAGAATTTCAGTCATCCAAGTGGTAACCGAAACATTCCCAGCTCTAAGCATTTCCGTAGTAATTTCATCTACCCCTGGGGATTTATGAAGTTTAAGTTTAGAAACAGCCAAACTAACTTCAGATTGTGTTATAGGGCCAACATTAAAGCCACCAATGCATCTATCATCATTGCAAACAATGGGAGTAGAACTAACTACATTGTTTAGAACATCACTGAAATGCTCAGCCCACCTAGCCATGACAGAATCCTCCCCTTCTATAACCTTACCTTGTTTATCCTTCAATCCTTGTATGCCTGTCCGTTTTCTACCACACAAAACATTAACTATCTGGTACAGCTCTCTGCTGTTGTGCTGTCTAACTGCTTCCTCGGCTTTGTCAGCCAAACCATCAAGCCAAAAATTTTTATCAGCAGCTAACTGATCCTTTACAAGTTTATTAAGGTCTCTGTAATGCTTTCTATTAGGACTAGTAGGGTATTGATTAAGGGCATTCCTGCAGTTCTTTCTTTCCGAAATAAGCTCAAGTGCCTTATCACTCAGATAATTTTGCCTCTTCTGCTCCTTTTTTCCTAAAAGAGTACTGTTAGTGTCCAAAAAAGCCTGTTTAAAATGATCCCATTCTTCCTCAACTTCAGTAGTAAGCAAACCATGACTGTCATAATGACTAAGTAACCTATCATGGTAAGCTTTGGCTATAACTGGATCTTTCAGAGCTTCAGTATTAAAAGTAAATTTTTTAACCCTAGCACAACACTTTTTAAGTTTAAGTTGCAACATACTTTTAACAAGGTAATGGTCAGATCCAATTTCAGCTCCCCTATATGCCCTGGTATTCCTAACAGAACTAGTCCATTTGCTGTTAATTAATATGTAATCAATCATATTCTTATGCAGCCCATCAGGTGAAACCCATGTGTACTTATGTATGTCGCGGTGTTTGTAATAAGTGTTAGTTATTCTGAATCCATTGAGTTTACTTACCTGTAGGAGACGTTGCCCATTGCTATTGCAGCTACCAATACCAAAAGGGCCTATTACTCCTCCCCAAAGGTCAGAGTCAGTACCAACTTTGGCATTGAAGTCACCAAGAACAAGGGTAATATCTCCTTTCTTGACAGAATTCAAAATATCCTGAAGTTGTTCATAAAACCTATCCTTCTCATCCTCATCGGCATCCTCAGTGGGGGCATAACAGCAGATAACATTCAAGTCTTTAACGCTTGTCTGAAATTTTGCTGTAAGAAACCTTTCATTAATGCACTCATATCCTAGAAGAGCATCACTAGCGTGTCTGCTGAGAAGCAGACCCACACCTTGGTGATGCTTTTTGTCGTCCCTCCCTGAAAAGAGAAATTTAAGATTATTTTTAAGAATCTGACCTTTATCTGTCCATCTGGTCTCTTGCAAGCCGAGAATATCTAAATTATAACGGTGGAATTCTTGTGTGAGGACATCAAGAGAAAAAGCTCTGTGCAGAGTCCTCACATTCCAACTACCTATGGAGAGAAAATGGTTAGTGGGATGTTTAAAGAAACTATGTTTATTGAGAGAGGGAATGCCGACAATATCAAACAGCCCCCTAATCGCAGACATGGGGCAAAGACCCGTTCCCCCACTACTAAAGGCTGAAGCCATCTACACTGGAAGACTTCCTCCAATGTAGAATTTGACGATGCCAATAGAAGCAAAGAGTTCAGGTGCCTGCGATGACTTCTGCTCAGGATTATCCACCAGCTGATAAACATATCCTGTGGATCTATTCACTTGGGGTTGTCAACCCACAAACAAAAAGAAAACACAGCGGAAGATTTTCCCTCCACAGAAGCCCACCAGTGCAGCAAAATCAGGATCCATAATCAAGCTCAGAGCCATATATCTGTCCAGTCCAGTAGGTTTACATGGTCAGCACCAGGACCCTGTGTGGTTGACCACTCCTCAGCAGGGTAGAAAAAAAAGAAAAGTAGCCGTAGTTGTCCAGATCAGTAGGCCACACTAATCTGGCAGCCCTCCCCTTCCGTTCACTTCCACAAGAGAGTATCTCTTTTGAAAGTTACTAACGGTCCGCACCACGAGAAGGCGGGGTTGGACATTAGGTGCTAGGCCTGGCCGGTTCTATGCATCATCACAGGGGATTGGTGCATAGCTCTCCTTCCAGTGACTACCTAGCTACCATTTTTTACACTTTCAAAATGTGCCTAATATGATGTTGGTCTTCCACGTGCCGCCAAAACAACTCTTACCAGGCGAGGCATGGACGCTACAAGATTTCTAAATGTGTGTTGTGGTATCTGGTACCAACACGTTACCTGCAGATCCTTACTCTTGTAAGTTACGTCGTTGAGCAGCAGCAGATCGGATATGCTGTTCCAACACAAACCACAGATGCTTGATTGGATTGATGTCTGGGGAATTTCGAGGCCACGGCAATAACTGGAAGTCTTCCTCATGTTCTGCGAACTATTCTCGAATAATCCGGGCAGTGTGGCATGGCGGATTATCCTGCTGAAAGAAGGCACTACTAGGGGTGTACCGTTGCCATGAAAAGATATACCTGGCATGCAATGATGTTTATGTAGGTGGAAGACGTCATAGTTTCCTGTGCACGAATGACTGGACCCAGGGATTCCCAGCAGAACATTGACCAAAGCCTTACACTTCTTCCACAGTTGGTTGTCATCCCACAGTGCATCCTGGTGCCAACACTTCCCCAGGTAAGCGATGCACACGTCCACACGGTGAAACAGGAAACGAGATTCATCTGACCAAATGGCCTCCTTCCAATCATTCAAAGCCCAGTTTTGATGCTTGCGTGCCTATTGTAGGCACTTTCGACGGTGAACCGAGGTTGGCATGGCCACTCGGAGTGGCCTGCAGCTACACAGCCCCATTTTCAGCAGGGTTCGATGTACTGTGTACTGTAGCACATTACTCCCGTCACCAGCATTCAAATTACGGGCGAGTTGCACCACAGTATTCCTTCTGTTGGCTCGTACCATATGGGATTGCCTTCGCTCACCTCTAACTCGATGAGCCGTGGTCGGCCCACACCTTGCTGGCTTGTTCATGTTTTACCCTTCCTCAGACCAGTTTTTGAAGGTATTAACCACGGCTGACCGTGAGCACCCCACAAGTCTTGCAGTCTCGGAAATACTCTGACCCAGTCGTCTGGCCATTACAATTTGGCCTTTGTCAAACTCATTTAAGTGCGCTGCCTTTCCCATCTGAAGAACAATAATGACGCTGATTAACAGAGCTCAGTATCAGGTATTATTTATCAGGGGCGGCAACCTATGACCCGCGTGTCACCAAGTGACCCATTTAATAATTTCAAGTGACCCACTTCGAGTTCTGCAAATAAAGTATAATATATTTTTATATTATATTTTATTTGCGGAACTCAAGTGGGTCACTTGAAATTATTAAATGGGTCACTTGGTGACCCGCGGGTCATAGGTTGCCGACGCTTGAACCGTTTCATGACTTTCACACGCGCCGTTGTTTATCTGTAGTTGCTTCGATTTGCATAAAGATGCGCTGGTCATAATGTTTTGGCTTTTCGGTGTATTTGAATATAGTGCAGTATGGTGGGTACAGAGACACAACATTAAGCTTAGCGAACGACAACATATTGGCTATAACCTTTATGTGAGTGAAATGTTTCACAAGTTATATTTTTCATATACTGAGTACAGTCTTAACGAATTGTAGTATTAGTACCACTTTGTCCCCAAAAAATTGTATCAATATTTCTTATATTTCCTATTATACCTATAGTAGTCATAAATATATCTTTAGTTATTGCGGTAATGATGAGAACAGTATAAAACGTAAATGAGATTATAAATCTCTTCGGCAAATATGCATCGGAGCAATTACGTTAGATGGTAGTTGAATGAACACGATTAACTTTCGGGACAAAACATTGCTAATTAAGATTTCATTTCATAATTTGGAATGAGTGAAACGGGACATAGGGCAGTTAAGGATAAAGGAGAATTACTATTTAAAAAAATGATTAAAAATTATAATACTTACCTTTACTTGATTCATGTTGACTCGAATCTAATTACAGAGTGTTTTGTCATCTCTCCGATTGTTTAGCGTGCACAGCTGAATGGTATTGCACGGATACTTGGCGCGGGGTGACTCAGTCGGTAGCGCGCCAGGCTCGTAATCTGTAGTTCCCAGCTTCGAGTCCCAGCTGGGTCAGCGTTGAGATTTATCTCCGCAAAAATTCCCCGCCCTGCCCACGGTCAGTAGGGGACACCGATGGGCTTGGAAAGGCCGCCGCCTGTCGGATGGGACGTTAAGCCGTGGCCCCGTGTGCGGGAGAGCCATACCCTGTGTTCGTTAAAGAACACGCTGGATGGCCTTGACGGGAGGCTACCATCTGTCTCCCAACAGCTGTTCCAGTGGGTCCCCTCCCCCAACCTTCTCTTAGCCTTCGGGGTCCATGTGACCTGCCATTTAGCCCATGGTGTGCAAAAAAGTGCCGCTCAGAGGTAAAACAACCCAACGCACGGATACTTATGGACTCTGGAAAAGGGTAGGGTAATATTTGATGCAGATTTCAGTGCTCATGATTGAAAGCACTTTAGAAAACGGCTAAAAAAGGAAAAGTAAATTTTAGAGCTTTTTTTTTCTTAAAAAAAAAAGAGATATAATTTCGCTTTGTTATCTGTAGACATCGAATTTTTTTGTTTATACAGAAAAAGAGAAAATTCTTCTTGTGTTAGATAGGTATTACTCATATATTACAATTTGCATTTTTCGAATCTCCCAAAAGTTAAAACTGCGCCCTCTAACGGTGGAAAAATTTGAAAATTCCAAAATATCAAACGAATATCCCGAACGATGTAGTTATATTAGAAGTTTGAAATTTTGGTGTTGAAAGGTGAAAATTACGAAGTTACCATTGGCAACAATCATTTGACCTTTTAAACCCCGGGGGGAGGTGAATGCAACTTTTCTTTCGTTTTAACAGAAAAGTGTATGTTTTTAGAGATAAATTAAAATTTCTTTTTGGGTTGGGAAGGTATTGATGAAATATTATAATTTGCATTTTGCGAATTTCCCAAAAGCTATATAATTGTGCCCTCTAACGGTAGAAAAAAAATCGAAAAATCCCAAAATTTAAAACGAATATTGCAAATGATGTAGTTATGCTAAATATTTGAAATTTTGGTCGTCGAATGTGACAGTCTTGAAAATTTAATTGACAATAATGAGTTGACCAATAAGCTCAAGGTAGGTAAGAAACAGAACGGTTTTGTTTTAAGAGATAATTGAAAATTTATTTTTAGTTGGTTACTAATGAAACGTAATTCGCATTTTCAAAGGTAGTTTTCATTTATATCATTAGAGATCACTAAGTATCGAAACTGCAAAACTTTTAACGAATGTTTCAAGTGATCTGTTTATGGTGGAAATTTCGCCGTGTAGAGTTCTGTTGTGGTAGAAATTCCATTAACAGCAATGATCTGCCCACTATTTTCAGAGAAGCGAGAGAAAAGCAACTTTTTAAATTTAAGAACTAAAAGACAAATACCTTTTAGGTTTTATAATTACTAATAAAATAATGCTATGTGAATTTCTCCCATCATACATTAAAAAATGAATAACCGCCGCAACTGCTTGTACAGAGGTCTAACAGGAGTCTGTCAATTTATACACCACAGCAGAAGATCCATGAGGATGGTGGGACCTCAGCAGGAAATCAACACGAACATCCATAATTAAAACTATTAAGGACTAAAAAGATAGACGAAGCAAGAACTTCATTTTCTTTGAAAATGACATTCCCATAAGCGAAAGAGGCGATATGCGTTCTTCTAGTTATTTTACACTTTCAGTACCCTCTGACAGTGGAAATTCGAACTATTGTATAATTGAGAAAATAAACTATTAATATTTTATTAATACCTGTAATGTGCAAAAATTTTTTTCATTTATCTGTTAAAGCAGAAAAGTTGCATTTTCCCAAAGGGACAAATCATTACTGTTAGTGTAAACCATTTAACCATTATATTCTATGACCAAAAATTTCAGTTTGTAGCAAAATTAGATCGTTTGCAATATTTATTTAAAGATTTGATATTTTCGAGCTTTTTTCCGCCGCTAGAGGTCGTTTTTCGAGTTTTTATATACTGCCTTTAGCACTCTCTAACACTGGAAATTCCACTGATGGGGATTCGAAAGAAGTAAATATTAATATTTTTGTCGAAAAAAATTTGGCCAACATACGGGATTCGAACCCGCATCTCTCCAGAGACATGTCAGAGTATTCTAACCTGTTGAACTAACGCCGGCTTTTTTCACAAAAAACATTTATTGATTTATAGACGTTTAAACATCTACAGGTAACGCTGAGATTATCAAATATTTTTACATCATTAATATTTTGTTAGGCCTCTAAAACAAAATATATATATTGTTTCGTTTATCTCTTAAAAAAGTTTCATTTTCGCACTACCTTTTGGTTAAGACGTCAAAGCCTTGTTGCCATTGTAAACCTTCTGACCTAACTGTACTACCAAAATTTCAGATTTCCAGTGTAAAAGTTTGTAATATTTGTTTATAATTTTAGCATTTTCCATCTTTTCCCATCGCTAGAGGGCGCTATTAAAGCTTTTGAAAATTTTCAAATTTGCTAATTACATTGTTTATCAAAACATTGTTTATCAAAACATGAAAGAATTTGTTTGACACCTATCCAACCCAAAAAGAATTTTTCACTTAGCTCTAAAAGCCAAATAAATTGATTGTCTGTAGACAGACAGATGGACAGACAATAGTAAACAGAGGGACGGGCAGACAGACGAAAAATATTGGCATAGGCAGACGACAAAGTGAAAACATTAGCTCGTTTTTCAAACGAACCTTAAATGAAATTATTTGTTGGTTCCCAGTTAGCTTATTTCACTTTTGCAGCCGATTGCCGTTTTCTGATGGAGTTTCTCGAAAAAAAATATTCATAAATTTATTTCTTTGAGTGAAATTTTTACACCCAAATGCAGCACAGTGAGGCATTCATAAAATATGACTTCTTTTATAAACAAAAAATGCGGTAGAAATATATAAAACTATAACAGCTGAGAAGTTTTAACTTGGTACATACACTAACTCATAGGCTTTCGTCTCACGGTACAAGACATGGCGCCCATAAACCACGTGACTCAATCAACCAATGGCAATGAATCACCGAGATGGCCAGCCTCTAATTCTACAGGACCTCTAACAAAGTGAGCATTTCAGCGACCTCTAGTGAGAAAGGCATGACGTAATCTAAAAAGTGACAAGATAAGTTGAGTCCGTATGGAAAATTTCTGCTGGTTGAATATCGAAAATGGAGACTTCTGTTGTGCGCAATACATTAACGATGAAGCGAAGTTCTTCGTATACTCCTAGCTCAACTCGCGTGGCGAACTGGTGCTATATACAGTATAATACAACAGGGAAACTCGAATAATATTACATAAATATGAATTTGTGTTAGAATAAACTTATTAAAATTAAGAAAAATACTTTTACTTTTATGTTAAAACGTTTATATGTGTTTAATTTATAATATATATTTTTTTGTTTATGATAATTTTAATGGAACCATTACTTCCCTTGCCTCGATGGACGCTTCGCCACTGCTGTGCAGCACCAGAAATTCTGGTAAATTAAGGAGAAGACGTGAGGGGTGGCGATGGTAGAGATACTCTCAGAGTGGTCCTTACGCCTTGGGAGGTTCAGGACAGACACCAAGTGGATGTCATTTCATTCGCACGATAATATTTAATATTTTCTATACAATTTTTCAGAGTTTTCACACACACACGCTCATAGCAAATCTCTCGTGATACCCTCGGGAGTTGCCACCCACACTCTGAGAACCTCTGATTTAAATAATGAGGTCTGTGATCTCACGGTTTCTTGGGAGATAACAGAATGTTTAGACTCAACAATTATTGTACGGTATTTTGCGTCATTTAAATGAAAGCTGAGATTTTAATATTCAAGATATTATGTATTAACATTTTAGACAATAGTTACTAATGTAAATGAATATTTGCTAACAAAATCATGCTAAATAAAATGTTTGCTTGAATGAGAAAATGGCTTTCCAATCGGTTTCATATTGGCTGTGAACAAGAATTTTATTACAGCTACCAAATTGGAATGTCTGTGAATGCGAAATAAATTTTAAAGCGAATTTGCCGTTCAGGAAATAAACGCCGAAAATTTTGTTAAATTCCTCCCTATGTTTTGGCAATGCACTGACATGAAAGCTTATGTTATATCGATTCGTTTGATTCTGTTGTAGAAAGTAATATTTGCCGTTATTAATTTATTTCTTTAACGTTGCACTCCTCTTGGGTTACACACTTTAGTCTTAGTTACACACTTCTGACCCAAAGTAATGACGGAAAAAAAAACATAGAATAAGTATACAAAAATAGTATTGAACAATACAGAAGTTTCATATATATATACTGCGCACAGTCGTATCAGAATAATATGACCACCAATAATGGGAATAACCACCCTTGGCCCAAATGACAGCAGTGAGACGGCGTGGCCTCTCCGAGTGCCCATGCTATCTTCGGTTCACCGTCGAAAGCGCATACAATGAATACCTGAGCATCAAAACTGGACCTTGAATGATTGGAAGAAGGTCGTCTGGTTTGATGAATCTCGTTTTCTGTTACACTATGTGGACATCTGGGTACATACACGTCGTTTACCTGGGGAAGTGTTGACACCAGGATGCACCATGGTATGAAAACAAGCCGGTGGAGGAAATGTAATTCTTTGGACAATGTTCTACTGGGAAACCCTGGGTCCAGTCATTCATGTGGAGGAAACCATGACGTCTTCCACCTACCAAAACCTCATTGCAGATCAGGCACATCCTCTCATGGCAACAGTATACCCCTCTAGTAGGGCCTTCTTTCAGCATGATAATGCACCATGCTACACTACCCGGATTGTCGTGGATGATTTCTGGAACACGAGGAAACCGTCCAGATATTGCCCTGGAATCCAAATTCCCCAGACATCAATCCAATCGAGCATCTGTGGTTTGTGTTGGAACAGCATATCCGATCTGCGGCTGCTCAATCACGTAATTTATAAGAGTTAAAGGATCTGCTGGTAACGTTTTGGCACCAGATACCACAAGACACCTTTAGAAATCTTGTAGAATCCATGCCTCTTCGGGTAAGAACAGTTTTGGAGGCACATCGAGGACCAACATCAAATTAGGTAGGTGATCATAATGTTTTGGCTCTTCTGTATATATATATTGTTACGACAGATGAACGCGCTACAGTGACTTCATGACAAAACGTGAGATGAACGCTCGCATATACTTCTGCGTGAAATTTATACAACAAACGAATTTGAATGTAAAAAACCGACCTGAAAAAGAGAATGATAGAATAATAATGTTAAAAGTTGTGCGGATAAAAAAGGAGGTTCAGATAGTCTGAGTCAGTACACAATAGGTAAAAACAAGAAGTATTTTTATGCGGTGTGATACACACACTGCATAAACACTAGCAGTTTTGCTAGTGTGATAAATCTAGTGATCTAATCAAAGACGAAGGATTGTTACGCCTGAAGTGAAGGTATTCAAGAGATGTGACAGACAAAGTGAAGAGGTATAGTTTAGTAGAACAGACAGAGCTGGTCTTGTATGCTCTGTAGAAAAAGGGTTATTGACTTATGTATGATAGTAATTAGTTTGTTTATAAGTTATTTCATCCATATTTTTGTAATAATTTGCATTGTATTGTGATTTGTTTGTAAATATACTTATTGATTTTCACGCTCAGTGCCTATTTATTTAAAAATTTGCAACAATATATATATATATCAAATAAGGAGATATTAATTCCATTTGGAACATAAAGAGGTAAGTCAGATAACATGACATCAAATATCAATGGCGAAAGAATTGATCCTTGTGGGGTACCCACCAAAAGTGGTTTTTCAGTTGTAAAAACATCTCCAAGTTTTATTTTAACTCTTCTTAGAGTCAAAAAAAGTTCTGAAAATTTAAAACTTCGCCATTTAATTCAATTTTGGACAGTTTGTAGAAGAGGACATGGCAAGACACTGTGTGAAATGCAGATAAATGAAAACGCAATAACCTTTCCTAAAAAAGGGATTTCAGCAGAAGAAACGAGATCACAAATATTGTCAAGTGTAGAATGGAATCTCCTGAAGCCAGTTTGGCAAGCCTGCAAAACTTTATGTTGATCAAGGAACTATTTGAGTGTATATAGGACCGTTCTCTCGAAAACCTTTCAAAGACATGAAGTCAATGATATGGACCTATAAGACCTCAATTCATTTGTGGGTTTGTAAGGTTTAAGAATGGGGAGCACATTAATCTCTTTCCATTCTTCAGGAAGGTCATGATTTGACCAAAATAAATTGTAATATTTTAATAATGTGTGTAAAAAGGGGAGGGTAAATTTTTTTATTAGATGACATGTGATTTTATCAAGGCCAGGGGAAATAGATTTTTTAAATATTTCTTAATGCAAGAGAAAGTTCATGATAAGTGAAGGGCAGATTAACAGATAGTTCAATATGCAGGGTGCTAAAGGGTTGTATTTCTTTTTAATTTTTAATAGAAGAGCAATGTAAATGGGGGATTGTGCATGAAGAGAAGGGAGTTGGGTTGGGTTGTTTTACCTCAGAGCGGCACTTTTTTGCACACCATGGGCTAAATGGCCAGGTCACATGGACCCCGAAGGCTCAGAGAAGGTTGGGGGGAGGGGACCTACTGGAACAGCTGTTGGGAGACAGATGGTAGCCTCCCGTCAAGGCCATCCAGCGTGTTCTTTATCGTGCACAGGGTATGGCTCTCCCACACACGGAGCCACGGCTTAACGTCCCATCCGACGGACGGCGGCCTTTCCAAGCCCATCGGTGTCCCCTACTGACCGTGGGCAAGGCGGGGAATTTTGCGGAGATAAATCTCAACGCTGACCCAGCTGGGACTCGAACCTGGGAACTACAGATTACGAGCCTGGCGCGCTACCGACTGAGCCACCCCGCCCCTAGAGAAGAGAAGGGAGAAAGAAGAATTTAAGCATTTTCCAGCTCCCTTCTCAGGAAAGAGTTTGTGTTTGATTAAATAAGAATGCCAAGGTTGTTTGGTTGAAATTTCTAACTGTGTGCCAAACCAATTTAGCATCTGTTCTAGGGTCAAGTGTTTTGATGAAATGACGCCATATAGTCCTGTGAAATTTTAGTCGCTTCCTTCTAAGGATAGGATTTTCCTTTTTCATTTATTTTTATTTGCAAAAATTAAATCATTGAAATTTCTGCATCTTTTGAACTTGTAAATAGCTTTTTTCTTTAAAGCATAACGCTTATTAATATCAGGAGATTATCCGTTGGCACCAACGACAATTTCAGCTTTGAAAGTAGCTTAGAATGTGAAAACAGTTCAGAATGTGAACAGCAAATTTAGAATTATTGGGAGAGTCCAGGTGAAATGAAAGACAGTTCAAAGAAATATTATTCCAATTAATAAAAGATTTAATATAATATTTAGAGGGAAAGTAATTTAAGAAAAAAAGAAAGATAGGGAAACGATAACTAAGTCATTGGTCTTCCCCAACTTTCCATTGCGTGAAGGAAATTAAAGCTGGGGAGACCCAAGAAAGGTCAGTGGCAGTGTGGGAAAGGAGCCGAGAGAAGACAGGGGGGGGGGAGATTGGGAGAATCAAAGACTCTCAAAGATCTGATCCCTAGAGTCGGTAAACGAGTTCTCCCACAAAATACTATGAGTCATTCAATTGTCATTTCATAGATCTACGGAATCGAAATCAGCTAAAATAGCATCAGAACAAGGTAAATCAGAATGATTAAAATAAGCATTAATAATGGTTGTAAATTAGTTATTCCACTTGATAGTGATTACTATTTCAGACATGTAAGAAAATAATATAGGGATAGGTAAAACTGTTTGAAGAATGTTTTTTTTAACCATAGTAATGACGTGCTTATTATTCAAAACATGATCAAGATACAGAACATAAGTAGAAAATATAAAAGAGGGTTTAACTTGAGCCTCTTGAAGAGCAATAACACGAGGCAAGTTGTCAACCTAAAGATATTTCGAGTGATTACTTTAAGTAGAAAAATGGTTGCATTTACATTAAAAACAAAACAAACCATTAAACATATCCATAATTGTTATGTAGAACCAGGTTAGCATTTGCAACAAGAGGGGGAATCTCCTATTAGGAATGAAGGATTGAATGACCTGAGCACACAATTTCGGAAAAAGAAAATAAGTATCTTCCTGTTGAGTTGTTGAAGAAGATTTAGAAGGCTTTTTACTAGTGGCAGATCTTTTTAAATAGTTCACTTTTGCCATTTTGGAGTTGAACTTTGGCAAGTAACATTTACTTAAACTTCTTCTTCTGTTGCAGTAGATGAATTTTTGAAGATAATTTTTGTAGGAGCTACATTTAGGAGTTTATTTAATGTTGGAGATGAGGTTTAACTGCAGCAGTTTATCCAATTGGATGGAGACTTTGTTCGATTGAAAACTTCTGACCTTATTTTTTTTAACCTTTTTTGAGAATGGAGCAGAGATCACAGGCTCAGAAAGCCATTTTGATAATGAGGTATTCTTTGCAGACTGTTGCAATGGTTTAGGATTAGCAGGACCAGTTGCAGAAACCTGTTGATTCAAAACAAGAAGAGAGAAGGTAGATAGTTTTGAAGAGCGATCTAAAAGTCCTTTTTTAACATGATAACTCTTTGTCGAGCTGGCAAATGCCCAGATCTACAAAGTTCCCCTCTCCACAACTGCAGCAAAGGAGAGGTTTGTCCCCTTTTCACTCTTTTCAGTTGTGATGCTCTGCACAGAATTTGCAGCGAACTCTGCTGTGACAAACTTGTTTCATATGACCATATCGTTGGCAACTGAAGCATTGCGAAGGAGGTGGAGTATAAGGCTCCACAGAATGAATAGTAAAGTCAATTTTAATTTTTTCTGGCAAAGTAAAATATTAAAATTGTATTATAACATTATTAGACTTCTTACGTATGAATCCACGCAGATCACTTTTAACAGCATAAGTGACCGCAATAAAAAGTGCAATAAAATGGAAAGCATAAGTGAGTCGCTTAATAGATACAACATTATAGGGTTCAAGAGCAAGTTTTAATGCATCATTAGAATAAAACTTATCTACATTAGAAATAATGCCACAAGGGCTTCTGAAACTAGAAGGATACGATGTCTTTACAGGAACATCAGCGATGAACTTTGTAGCCAACAATTTGTCAGCTAAGCTCTGAACTTTGGCTTTTCACCAACAGTTCATTTTTAAGTGTGAAGCGATGATCAACATGGTTATCAACTAGACTTTTCATTTCATCCGCGAACACATTAGGGTCGAGATCTTTCAACAGTGAAGTAGCAGAATAAAAAACTAGAATTAGTATGTTAGTTTCTACATGGTAGTCAGATATGATACTTTCAGCAGGAGACGAGAACTTTTTCCGTTTTGACTTCTTTACATTTGGTACCTGAAAGAGGGCAGCAGACTCATAATTAGAGTCATTTTTATATACGTCAAAACATAAATAATTGCTAGAAATATTATGAACATTAGACATAACATTAATATTATTTGCCAAAAAAAACTATGGCGGCAGCACCACTGAGCTAACTTCTTTAACGTTACTGTTATCCCCCCAGAATCTGAGCATAAGTAGGATGCATTATATCCGTTAGTGGAGGAGTAGTGGTTTAACCTTATTGCATTTGTTTTGCTCGTGTCTGAAGAATCACAAGCATTAATTCTATCCATAATAGATTGGCACAATTGGAAAACCAAGATGGCGAAGAACATGGTCGCTGAAGCGCACAAACGAGGAGCAACCAAAAAGCACGTTCACTTAGTACGAAAGCCTCAGAGAAAGTCCTTCTACTTTATATTTCTGTCAAAGTTTTATTACCTTTTTATCTCGTCCTGGGAGAGAGCTTTTTCGGTATGAGTTGTTTAACAATCAAACCGGAAACGGTCATCTCTCTATTCTCATTTCTTTCTTAAGACTTGTAACTGTTGCAGACAGGCTTCTTCTCGACCTGTCTGGATTGTGTTGTTTCTAACCATGTGTGAGAGCGTGTACAGAAAAGTACTTATCTCTACCTTGTTAGGATGTTGCTATTATCTAGGTGGCAGATAAGCAAACTCAGATGTACTTTTATATGTACACTTTATTTACACAATACCTAGAATTAATAATATATATACACAATAAATTAATGGCTGTCCACCCAGTACAGTCACTCACTATGCTAACAGCAGGCTGTAACGAGCCTCAGCGGTCCCACCGCTAGCTTAAAGAATGAAATGGTTAAATCAAGCCTTAGAAAATCCACTTGACATGCATCACGCAACTCTTTTAATCCAAACTGTTCGCTAGTTAGAAATAACCTCTAGATATAGTCACTTGATGTTTTCTTTGGGGACGTTAGGGTATCTCGGCTAATGAGACATGGACACGATTCTCTGTGCCATGTCGATTTTCTTATTGCCCTGTAAGGGGGCGCTGGGGCTTTAACCAAACGCACACATTGCATCTCTTCCCCCAGCCGCCCAATCTGGATCTACTGTTTGGGCTCTGTTGCCAAAATGGCGATTCTGACTCTCTCCCTTTGTACTCTAGCTGACCGAATCCATACAGTTATTTTTATATACTCTAATGTTAACTTTTACATTTAATTGCATCTTACATTTTTAAATATCAAATGAAATCTTAAATAAATAATATTGCTTATCATACAAATTTTACCTTATCTCTTTATTTATTAGCATACTTCAATATCTTTACTGAATCTTTAATTTCAAAATATTAATTAGGCTTTTAGTAGCTTAAATAATTTTGCTTTTACTATAATTTGACTTAAACTGTATATAAATTTAAATCAATTCATTTGAATTATGAAATTACATCATTTTATTAATTTAATTAACGTAATAATCTTGAATATATTTATAAACTGAGTATTAAATAAAACTGAATGAGTCAATGTTTTACATTGTAAGCATTCAAAAGGAGGGAGTTTTCATTATTTCTTTCTTAACTGCTAAAAGGAAGTGTCTTGATCACGAATTTGCATCATTTGGACCAGTTGTCTCTGGATTATTCTATTATGATGATGTCACAAGGCACTTCCATTTCACACTTAAAACCACCGAGTCAAAATAATGTAATCTCTAGGATTTAATGATTCTTCTGAATAAATTATAGTAACGAATAAATGTTTTTTAAGTCACTACAGAGAGAAAATGCAAATTTACAAACAATGATTAGTAAGATCACTAGGGGCAGCTCGTCCATTAAGCCACTTAGCCACATTCCATTAAGCCACATTCCACCAAACGGAATCACAAAAGATAATAAACCAATTTCAGATTCAGTATTCATAATTTGTGGTATCTCGAAATTTGTTCGAAACTAAATTTTACTTGATGGAAATTTGTTCGAAACTAAATTTTGTTTCATGAAAATTTGTTCGAAACTAAATTTTGTTTAATGAAAATTTGTTCGAAACTAAATTTTGTTTGATGGAAATTTGTTCGAAACTAAATTTTGTTTGATGGAAATTTGTTTGACGCAAATTTGTTTGATAGAAATTTGTTTGACGGAAATATCTTTGAAATGGAACTTTATTTGACAGAAAGTGGTTTGAAACGGAAATTTGTTGTAAATAGAAATTTGATCAACGGAAATTTCTCCCAAACGGGATTTCGTTTGACGGAAATTACTTCGAAGGAAATTTGTTCGAAACGAAATTTTGTTCGACGGAAATATCTTCGAAACGGAATTTTATTTGGCAGAAATTTGTTGGAAATAGAAATTTTTTCGAAACATAATTTGGTTTGATGGAAATGTTTTTCAAAATGAATTGTTAACCGGAAATTTTTTCGATGGAATTTTGTTTGAACGGAAATTTGTTAAAAGCAAATTTTGTTCGACAAAAATTTGCTTCAAAACGGAAATTTATTCCAAACGGAATTACGTTTGACGGAAATTTGTTCAGAGAAAATATATTCGAAACAAAATTTTATTTGACAGAAATTTGTTGGAAATAGAAATTTGTTCTAAACGGAAAATTTTTCGGTTGAAATTTGTTCTAAACGGAAAATTATTCGACCAAAATTTCTTCTAAGCGAAAATTTATTCAACGGAAATTTCTTTGAAACACAAAATTTATTCTTCAGAAATATGTTCGAAACGGAATTTTGTTGGACGGAAATTTTTTCGAAATGGAATTTTGTTTGAATGGAAATTTGTTAGAAACAGAATTTTGTTCAATGCAAATTTGTTTCGAAATGGATATTTGTTAGAAACGGAATTTGTTCGATACAAATTTCTTTCAAAATGGAAATTTGTTTGAAACGGAATTATGTTCAATGGAAAATTTTCGACGGAAATTCCTTTGAAGCAAAATTTTGTGTTTTCGAAATGGAATATTGTTAAAAGAGAATGTGTTGGAAACAGAATTTGTTCGATAAGGAAATTGTTCAAAATTAAATTTTCTTCGATTGGAGAATTTTTTAGACGAAAATTTATTCGAAACTGAAATTTGTTCCACAGAATTTTTTTCGAAATGGGAATTTGTTTGACGAAAATTTTGTCATGACGGATTTTCATTTGTCGCAAATTTGTTCGACCGAAATTTATTCTAAACGCAAAATTTTTTGGACAGAAATTCATTTGAAATGGAAATTTAGTCACGGCGGATTTTTCTTCGATGGAAATTTATTTGAAACAGAAATTTGGTGAAGATGAAATTGTTTTCGAGGAAATTTATTCGAAATGGAATTTCGGCAACGGAAATTTGGTGGATGGAATTGTTCCGAAAGGGAATTTTGCTCGATGCCAATTTCTTCGAAATAAAATGTTTTCCAAATGGAAATTTGGTTCAACAAAAAGTATTTTGAAACGGATAATTTTATGAAATAAAATTTTGTTTGGCGGAAATTTGTTCTAAACCGTAATTTGCTACATGGAAATTTATTCAAGACAGAATTTTGTTCAACCGAAATTTATTGTAAACGGATATTTGTTCGATGGAAACAGAAATTTTGTCGAACCAGAATTGGTTTGATGGAAATTTTTTTGAAACAGAAATTTGGTCGAGCAGAATTTTGTTCGACAGAAATTTGTTCGAAACAGAATTTCATTCTATGTAAGTCTGTTCGAAACTGAATTTCATTCTATGGAAATCTCTTAGAAATGGAAATTTGCTGGATGGAATTTGTTCAATGGAAATTTTTCCAAAAGGGATTTTTTTTGTTTGATGCCAATTTGTTCTAAACGAAATTTTTTGAAATGGAAATTTGATCGTTACGCATTATTTTTCGACGGAAATTTGCTTGAAACGGAATTTTTTTTGAACCGATAATTTGATTGAGAGAAATTTATTGGAAATCGGAATTTGGTTAAGATGGAATATAGTTAGAAACGGAATTTTGTTGGACGGAAATTCTTGCAAAACGGAATTTTGTTTGGTGGAAATTTCTGTCGAAAAGGAATTTTCTAAATGAAATTTGTTCAAAACCGAATTTTATTCGGTGATAATTTGCTGGAAAAAGAAATTTGTTCGGCGAAAATTTATTTTAAACGGAAATTTGATCGAAATGGAATTTCGTTCAAAGGACATTTTTTCTACGGATATTAGCTGAAACGGAAATTTATTTGACGAAAATTAATTTTAAACAAAATTTTGGGTCGAGATGGAATTTTGTTTCTTAGAAATTTGTTTGAAACGGAATTTTGTACGAAAGGTAAATTTGTTGGATGAAAATTTGTTCGATGGAAATTTGTTTGAAACAGAAATTTGTTGGATGGAAATCTGTTAGACGAAAATTTTGTCAAAATTGAAATTTGATTAAAAGAAATTGATTCGAAATCGAAATTTTGTCGAGAGAATTTTTTTTAAATGGAATTTTGTTGGATGGCAATTCGTGCTAAACGGAATTTTGTTTAGTGAAAATTTCTGTGAAAAGGGAGATTTCGACAGAAATTTGTTTTGAAACGGAATATTGCCCCAAGGAAATTTATTCGCAATCGAAATTTGGTCCACGGAAATTTATTTGAAATAAAAATTTGGTCTTGATGGAATTTTGTTAGATGGAAATTTGTTCGAAACGGAATTTTGTTCGATGGAAATTTGTTGGACGGAAATTTGATCGAAATGTAATTTTGTTCAAAGGATATTTTTTCGACGGAAATTTGTTCGAAACGGATATTTATTCCACAGAAATTTATTTGAAACGGAAATTTGGTCGAGACGGAATTTTGGTCGAGACGGAATTTTGTTCATCAGAAATTAGTTCGAGATGTAATTTTGTTGGAGATAATTTTTTTCCAAGAAATTTGTTCGAAACGGAAATTTGCTCGATAGAAATTTATTTGAAATAAAAATTTCGTCGAGACGAAATTTTGTTCGCCGGAAATTTATTTGAAACGGAAATATATTCGTTCGACATTTTGTCCAAAGTTTGAGAATTGAAAATATTGAGAAGCTGTTAGAGGGCGTACACCTAGGATCTCTTCTGGTTTTCACTGGAAAACATTTTTCATCGGAAGGACGGGGTGGGCCTAGTATGAAATGTGATAGAAGATAAGCTGAATTATATAGTAGATGGAGAAAAACACTTGTTTTGTAGACAACTAGATCGCGTTTATTTCGTTTTTATTTTCACTGTTCTTATACGCAATAGTCATAGCTTTGAAGACGAGGAATTGAATTTTTGGAGAGTATTCTTACAGTATGTTAGAAATTTAAAACTGGGGTATTTTCCACAACAACAGAGTTCTTTTACAATAGCTGGTACTCATCCTCGACTACATGGATAAATATTTTGATGGAAGACCAAGTGATCGGATCGAGCCAGAACGAACTGAAACGCAGTTCCTGTATATGATTTTTCCTTCTATGTTAGTGTTCTTTCAAAAACTTTATACAATATATTATACATCATTAATATTTTACTACCTTTCAAATTATGAATATTCTTAAATGGGAGCCACGGCCCTCTGATTCCTTTTTCCTAGATATAGCATTTCTGTTATTATTATTTCAATTAAAAAGTTAAATGTGTGGCGAGTCGAGCCCTTCACCATTCTAAACAAAATCTCTTGCTATATGTCAAAACTTAGCCACATGACTATATAAATATGTGAGCTTTATCACCATGGTTATACTCATCTTGAATTAATTTATATTTTGCTTAAAGTTTTTCAAAACTTGCTAAAAAAGAAGTTAAAAAATTATATTCTGGAACTGCATTTCAATTCGTTCTGGCTCGATCCTGTCATTTTTCCCTTTACCAAAATCTAACATATTTATTCATGTATTCACTAACTCTAGGATATTAGAAGAATCATATACTGAAGGATCATTGAAGTTATTCGAAGTTAGCGTTTCATTGACATAACATGAGAAAGGGATGCTAACTTTGATGATTTTTTAACTTCTAAAACAAGCGTTTTGTGACAAAATGTGGCTGAGAATTTTTAAGATTTTTTTTATTTACCTTTAATCACATTTTACTATAAAACGTTTATTGTAAAAGTTACAGGGCTTCGAAATTAGCTTCCCATTAATATGGTGGTGGGGTGGGGAGGATTATGATCTTCCCATCCCATGGGCGTATTTCAGTGATCACTCAGCGTATAGTGTGAAATACATTCCAGTTTTAAATTTCAAAAATCCCTCTTCTATAAAGCTATGAATATAGCTTATATATATATATACACCCCCTCAAGCAGCTTCTTGCCACAGAGGTCTGACAGGAGCCTGTCAGCTTATACGCCATAGTAGAAGGTCTGTGAGGATGGCGGGACCTGAGCAGAAAAGAAACACAACATCCTTGCCTTACCCGGGGCTCGAACCCAGGTCCTAGAATGGTAAAAACAAAAAGGAAGTAAACGATGCCTAAATTACCGGGCAAAAAAATGTTTTACTCTATCTAATATAAAACTGAGCCTTATCTTCTATCACCTTTCTTAATGGACTCACCCGCCTCTATACATTCCTCTGATAATTCTCTAATGATAAACGAAAAGAGGTCTTATCGGGGCATTGGGAGTATGCCCTCCAGCAGCCTTTCAATATTTCTCATTTCTGAAACCTTCCACAAAATGTTGGCAGAATGTATTTCCGCTTCGAACAAATTACCCTTTCAAACAAATCTCAGTCGAACAAGTTTTCGTTTCGAACAAATTTCCGTCGAACATATATACATTTGCATCAAATTTCCGTGGAACAAATTTGTTTCGAAATTTCCGTTTCGAATAAATTTCCATCGAGAAATTACTCCAAACTAGATTAGAAATATCTAAATCAACATAATATTTGTTTTTATGTTTGCTTTGTAATTATTATTTGTCGTGTTACGTAGACAATCACAACATTTTTTTTTCAGAATTAGGGCTATGTCGGCCAATTTCGTATTGACAGTGCAAATTTGCATTGTAATTTACATTATTACGTAATTAGATTGACAAACAAACATTACGGCCATCGTCCGGAATCTTAGCATTATATATATTATAGCCATGACACAAAGTACATGTACTGAAATATAATAGCGCTGAACTGCAGGAGGTAGGTTATTATATTGAAGTGCCCCGTGACACTTGATTGGCTGTTTCTACCGAAGTAGCCAATTAGTGGAAGATCTCGTTATTTAGCGAATATCTTCATTTGACTCAACAATCCTAAACTTTCCTGACAAGATGTTTTGAAATGAGTTGACAACTTTTTATTTTGCCAAGGAAGTATTCTTATGTGTAAAGAATTTAAGAACATTATGAAATGATGAGCTGAAAAAAAATTTTTTCAGCTCATCATTTCATGAGTTCCATGTATACAGGACTTATCCTGTGATTCTTTACTACTGAATTATTGATTTAATGCCCTGAGCGTGAGTGACAAATATTAATTCCATTCTCTAATGAGGCAACAGAGTTGTCCACTTCCTGGAGAGATGGCGCCACTAGTGCGAATCAATTAAAATCCAGAAAGCTTATAAGGTCACTAACCTGAAAAAAGGTTAGCCATTGATGGTGTAGTGGTCTAGAATAACAGGCATGTTTCCTGGAGACGTGGGTTCGGATCCCACTCATGGCAAAACCGATTTATTTTTTTCAGTTCATCATTTCATGAGTTCCATGTCTACAGGACTTATCCTGTGATTCTTTACTACTGAATTAAGAACATTAGATATGAAAATACAAAATGAGTTGAACATTTGATCTATATTATGCTGATGATTTAGTCCTTTTGGCAAATGATATTGATGAGATGAACTCTTTCATTGTTGATGAAACTGGTAGTTTGTGAGATTTTTTTGGCAGATGAAATGAAAAACATTGTAGATGAATTTTCATTTCATCTGTTGATGAAACTGGTAGTAGAGTAGATTTGGTTATAAACGGAGAGAAAACTAAAGTGATGAAAATTGGTCAGGCAGGCTGTGATTCAATTAATCTGAATGGTTTCAGTCTTGAGCAGGTGTCACAGTTTAATTATCTTGGGAGCTATATAACAGATACTGGTGATGTGCGGCATGAGATTATAACAGATGAATTGGGATTGCTGCCGGGACTTTTAAGAATCTATGGAGAGTGTGGAGAAATAGGCATATACACCTAAAGACTGAAATTAGACTGTATAATAGTTTGTTTCTTTCTAGGGTTAGGTATGGTAGTGAAACTTGGACACTTTGTAAACAAGATAACAGGAAACTAGATGCTTTTGATTCCAGATGCTTACGCAGTATCTTGGGCATTAGGTGCTTCAACTTTGTAACTAATGATGAGGTTAGACAAAGGGGTCGGCAACCTCCTTTAAGCAGCATATTGTGCAGAGAGAGACTCCGTTGGTTTGGCCATGTTGCCCGTATGAATAATTATAGATTGGCGAATAGGGTTATGAACAGTGTGCCTAAAGGCCTCAGAATGAAGGGGAGACCTAGGATGCGGTGGGCAGACAATGTTAAACAGGACCTTGTTATAATTGATGTGCAGTGGCCGGATGCAGCAAATGTAGCTCAAGAGAGACATGCTGGGAGAACTAAATTGCACGGTCTGGTTTGGACCTCTGTAGCCACTGGCTGCTTGAGGAGGAGGAGGAGGATGAAGATGATGATGATGTAGGGAATACAATTTCGCAAAAATAAATATGATTCCATTTCGTAACATTAATAAAATATTTTTAATGATTGATTCAACACAATGCTAAGAAAGGGCATTAACAATGAGTTTTGCTCTCCTGGGTTGGGACGCATGTTTGCTTTCAGAAATTAATTAAATTCATTTAGGAGCGTCTCTTGCCAGTGGTCGTGAGAACCAAAATTTCGTTTTTTGAAGTAACTAACCTAAACGATCATAGGAATTCCTTTACTTCACTATGCCTACTAATTGACGGGAAAGATATGATTGCTTCCTACCTTCAATTATCCTTCATCCTCGGCGATCTGGCATCACGGAAGCAGGGAATGGAGGGCTGCTGAGCATCGCTCCTTAGTTGGTAATCGGCACATGCCAGCAGAACTGTCCAATACCTATGTACAACGGAACTCAGAAGAGGCGAGGAGAGCAGCTGAGGACTGAGGAGGCAAACATCCGGAGCCGAATCGACACATTTTAGTTCAGAAAGAGTATTCTAGAACCAAGTATCGACTACTGACATCGGAGATCTTAGAGCGATGAGGAAATCTTCGAGTAAAATATTCTGAGTTCTTTCTCTAGCACGTTTTTTATTGCTAACCTAACGACCATGGTTGGACCACCCTGGTCTGGTCAGTTTCAGTCACGTACGTTGGGACCAATGGAGATCTCCCAAAAATCTGCATACGCCCATTTCATGTATGTATGTTTATATAGTTAGGTAGATAGGTAGGCATCATGCACAACCTATCTTCAGAATTTAGATGACATGAATATAATATGTAAAAATTGGTTTTTCTTTCACCAAACTCCACCTAATTCGTAGATCGTAGATCACGCATGGATATGCGATGTTCCAGGTGAAACTTTTACCATTACTATCTCCATTTGAGAATAAGCCAGTTGGCATAAGTAAAAATATATAATAAGTAAACCAACCCTAGGTGGGCCACTAGAAGCTAACATAAAACACAAGCTAAAAGATAGCATATATCATGCACAAGAGACCTAAAACGAGTAGCTTTCTTCAGAGAAAGCCATCATTTTAGGTCTCTTATACTATTAAGAACATTATGATCATAATTAAGCAAAGTAGAAATAATCTCATCAAGATTATTTTAAACAGCCTCAAAAAACCTTTTTGAAATGCATTTAATATGAGTATATATGTGGTCGATGCCCAAGTTTTTATCTTGAGTATATTCATGGAGGTGGTGTTCGCCCATATAGGGAAGCATAAGTAGTTATGAAACGAATGACCATGTTGCACAATAATAATTTATGGTCAATCATTAAGACAGCATTTCTTCGAAGGAGAGATCCTAGTTGACATCTCACTGCATTGACCTTAGTGATAATATCATGAATATAAGGGTCCCATTTGAACTTTTGATGTAGGGTTATACCCAAATATTTGATGGTCTTTTGCTATGCAATTGGTTTATTTAAAAAAGTTAAACGTTTTGGATTTTTAATAAGTTTTCCACTGAAGATGATGGCAGTGTTCCTCTCAGTGTTTAGTTTGATCTTCCATTTGGCGTACACTCCTCCATCACATCAAGGCATTTCTGCAGTCTCTGTAGGAATCACTGGACCCAATGAGAGGGGAAGGAGAGTGATATCATCATCATATCGGGCTAAGAGGATGCGATCAAAATATGGTCATATAAAAAGGTAGAGTGAAAAGAGAGAAGGGCTAAGGAGAGAGCTTTCAAGTGAGGGTTTTTAAATTCTCTCATCATCTTCCAAATGGAGTTATGCATAGAGAGTGAAGACACCTTTCTACTCCATGAGTTACTTCTATGTTCTGAGGTTTTTGTCTCACCTCTGTCTTGAGGAAGTAATAACGCTCTTTGTCAGAGTTATTCCGATTTCTTTGCCGTGAATGTTGGGCAGTACTGGCTTCAATTCTTGAGTCATGCAACAGATTAGTAAAGTCCGAAATGGAATCATTAATAGATCTGAATATAAGAGGTGAGCAAGATCCAGAAATTTTATTATTGACAGTAACTTTGTAGAGTTCCCAAATTGTAAGACTGTGTGATTCTGTGGTAAAAGTTGTAGACAGAAATAAAGTCAAACAGATTCGCAAGGGATCTGACACCACCTAATTTCTCCCGCCCATTGTCCGAATTCAAACTATAACCTTCTGTCTGTATCATGCACGATGCATCATGCAGGTAATTATCACAGCAAATAATAACAGTTATGGTGCAATTCCAAAGAACTTCTAGAGGGGCAACAAGACATCGAATGCAATAAACCACATTCGAGATTCTTGGACTGAAGTGAAACAGTGAACCAGGATGGGGCTTGGAAGAAGTGGGATATATATATATTACTGTTTGCCATAAAGTTTGAAGTATTTGAGGAAACCCTAACGTGATCACCAGGGAAGTTATTGGACTGGAGAGGCAAATTGGCAGAGAAATGGATCAGGGAGTGGAAAACTTATTAAAAGTGAGTTGTATCTGATGGTGAGGAGTTGACCAATGTTTCAGTTGCATCTGATGGCGAGGAGTTGACTAAAGAATTAGTTGTATCTGATGGTGAGGAGTTGACTGAAGAATTAGTTGTATATGATGGCGAGAAGTTGATCGATCAATTAGTTGTATCTGATGGCGAGGAATTAAAGTATGATTTAGTTGTATCTGATGGCGAGGAGTTGAACGATGAGCTAGTTGTATCTGTTGGCGGAAGTTGACTAACGAATTATTTGTGTCTGATGGCGAGGAGGTCAAGAATGAGTCAGTTGTATCTGATGGTGGGAGGCCAATAAGTTAGTTGTATCTTATGGAAACTAGTTGGCCGATGAGTAAGTTGTATGTGATGGCGAGGAGTTAACCGATGAGTTATTTGCATCTAATGGCAAGGAGTTGACAGATGAATTAGTTGCATCTGATGGCGAGGATATGAACGATGAGTTAGTTGCATCTGATGATGAGGAGTTGACCGATGAAATAGTTGTATCTGATGACAACGATATGAACGATGACTTACCTGTATCTGATAGTGAGGAGTTGACCGATGAGTTAGTTGCACCTGATGGCAGAGTTTACCGATGACTTAGTTGTATCTTATGGCGAGGATATGAACGATGACTTATTTGTATATAATGGCAAGGAGTTGACCGATGACTTAATTTTATATGATGGCGAGGATATGAATGATGACTTAGCTATATCTGATGGCAAGGAGTTGTCCTGTGACTTAGCTGTATCTGATTGTGAGGAATTGTTCAATGATTTAGTGTATCTGATGGCGAGGATTTGACAGCTGACTTAGTTGTATATGATGGCGAAGAGTTGAGCAATGAATTAGTTGTATCTGATGGCAAAGGATTTGACCAATTAATTTGTTGTATCTGTTATTCACAGTTTATTTTCTTTATGTAAAATAACATTATTCTGTTTTACAACAGAAGTTACTTCAGAAGTCAATAAATATAAGCTATCGTACAAAACATTTTCAACTATGAAAGGCCTTACTTATATCAGAATTGCAGCTCGTTGTTTGGTTACTACAACATTTCTTACAAGAAATTTGGGATTTCTGCCGGCTTTGTGAGAAAACGTACCGTCATGATGAGAAACGCTTTGGGGCATAGAGCATTCCCCATAAGCATAGGCGACTGCAGGGACCTTTATTAAAGGAAGAAAAAGGATGCAGTTCAACTGAAGATGGATAAATTCTTTAAGAACGTTGTCAGCAGACCACAGTCAGCAGAAACAGCTTCATCATCTGCTGGAGGAATTTCTTCAAAATTCACATCCTTATTCTCTTTAAGTACTCTTTCAGAATCACAGCCAATAGCTCAGCTACTTTTAACTAATCAAATCTTCTCGATTGAAAAATATCCCCAGTTGAAAAATATTTAAGGACGACAATATTTTAAATTGAATTCTTCAGTCGTAAGTTATTCTATGCTTTTTAATTATCTAATATTCTTGTTTTAGCATTTTAGTAATGTTGTTATAGCTTTATATAACGAGAAGAGGAGTTTAGTTCCCCCCCCCCCCGAGATGCTAGAATAAACGTAGGATTTGTAAATATGTCTTTCGACATTCAATCTATTCAAGTTGAAATCACTTTCATGCAGTATGAGACATTCCAGGTGAGGAAAAATATTTTGTAAGGTAGCTTATTGCATTCTGAAGTAACTGCTGTTATAAAACATTAACGTTATTTATGTAAGTAAGAAAAATTATCTGTGAATTTAATGACGCTTCCAAGTAAATTTTTACAACTTATAAAATATTTCGTTGGTAGTTCAAATTTGTTTAAAAAGATTTATGAGTAAGTTCTTTATAGAGTTCTTATGCTGATGTATATGCAGAATTGTAGCTCACTGTTTCGTTACCACAATCTTTCTTAAATAAATTTGGGCTTTTCTCTTTGTCTTTCTTTTCTTACAGGTAGATATAATGTAATTTAATTTAATTTAATTTTTCATTCGAAATTTTTTTTTCTTACAGGTAGATGTAATAAATAATCACCTGGGCAGAAAGATTTTCGTTTCGGGCTTGACTACTCTTTAAACCCAATGAATCCCCACAGAGCTATCATCATCTGAGGGCACAAAGAGATGTTTTCCAAGTTCAAGCCGACACAGCCCTCCTCCCTAGATGCGAATCCCATCACCCAATACTACGAAGTGGGACGCCAAGTGGCCAGTGCAGGGCCAGAACTCCTTTGGAAAATCTTCGAAGCTGTTCGAAAGTCGGACAAAAGAGTACGTTTGCTCGATTCTGTCTACACCTTAAGAAATTTTTTATCTTCACCTATATTCAACAACTGTCCCACAAATTTTCTGTGCAAACTCAACGATTGAAGCAAAGTTCTGCTTGCCCAGAGAGGGTGGAAATAAGCTAATTCGTTCCTCACTATAAAGGTTAAGGAGCCACCTCGGATTGGACATTGTTCCCAAAGAAGGCTTATACTTCTCATTGACTGATCACAATATATATATAACACGTTTAGAAAAAAATAAAGGACGGTGGGAGGAAAGAGACACAATCGAGCCAAGAAAAAAATGGGAGGGTAGTGGCTCAATTACGGCTCAATTTACTTCTTTTTTCTATTTTTTTGGGAAAAAAATTATATATTCAAGTACTTGGTACAGTGCAGATACTTTAAAATGGTGACCCACAAAACTATCAGCTTCTTTGCAGAAGGTTGAATAATTCCAATTCGTGCATAAAAAATCACAAATAATTTGCAAACAGTTTATAATCAACATTTACCTAATAACAAGATGCAAATAACTAATTCCCCAAAATTAAACAAATAAGGTTATTTTCATTTACTTTTTTATATCATTAGTTTAATACTTTCCCATCTTAAATGCTCTTTTAATTTTTTTCGTTATTAACAATTTGAACACATAATATTTCTCTTGGATGTGCATTAAAACAAAAGGAATTTTAAAATCATTTGTACATTTTCCACAATTGTTTCATTTTTTGTAATTTTATAATAATTGATGCATTGAAGTCTTGCATTTTTATTATGCTGTATTTCAATTTTGTATGTATTATGGAAAAAGTTTTAAAATTAATGTGTATTTATAGAGATTTAGGTAAGGTAACAAGCTGAGATAATTTAGTCTCTGTCTTAAAGTTTTAAACTGAATACAACCCTTTATTGGAATAATAACCTTTGAGAAATACCAGGGCATATAGGGGAGCTGAATTTGGATCTGACCATTACCTTGTTAAAAGTGTCTTGCAACTTAAACTTAAAAAGTGTTGTGCTAGGGTTAAAAAATCTGCCTTTAATACTGAAGCTCTGAAAGACCCAGTTATAGCCAAAGCTTACCATGATAGGTTACTTAGTCATTATGACAGTCATGGTATGCTTACTACTGAAGTTGAGGAGGAATGGGATCATTTTAAACAGGCTTTTTTGGACACTAACAGTACTCATTTAGGGAAAAAGGAGCAGAAGAGACAGAATTATCTGAGTGATAAGGCACTTGAGCTTATTTCGGAAAGAAAGAACCGCAGGAATGTCCTTAATCAATACCCTACTAGTACTAATAGAAAGCATTACAGAAAACTTAATAAACGTGTAAAAGATCAGTTAGCTGCTGATAAGAATCTTTGGCTTAATGGTTTGGCTGACAAAGCCGAGGAAGCAGTTAGACAGCACAACAGCAGAGAGCTGTACCAGATAGTTAATGTTTTGTGTGGTAGAAAACGGACAGGTATACAGGGATTGAAGGATAAACAAGGTAAGGTTATAGAAGGGGAGAATTCTGTCATGGCTAGGTGGGCTGAGCATTTCAGTGATGTTCTAAACAATGTGGTTAGTTCTACTCCCATTGTTTGCAATGATGATAGATGCATTGGTGGCTTTAATGTTGGCCCTATAACACAATCTGAAGTTATTTTGGCTGTTTCTAAACTTAAACTTCATAAATCCCCAGGAGTAGATGAAATTACTATGGAAATGGTTAGAGCTGGAAATGATTCGGTTACCACTTGGATGACTGAAATTTTGAATATCTTTTATGATAAAGGCATGGTTCCTAAGGATTTTACCAGAGCTATTATTATCCTTATTTTCAAAAAAGGTGATCACAGTTCTTGTGATAACTATAGGGCTATTAGCCTACTCTCTGTTCCAGGTAAAGTTCTTTCCATGATTGTGCTTAATAGAATTAAGAATCTGGTTGACAGTCAATTGCGTGATGAGCAATGTGGATTCAGAAGTGGTAGGGGACGTGTGGATCAGATATTTTCACTTAGGCAGATTCTTGAGAAATGTTTAGAGTTTCAGAAACCTTTGGTTGCTAGCTTTGTTGATTTCAAAAAGGCTTTCGACTCTGTTGATCGCCATAATTTGTGGTTGATTGTGAAATCATATGGTATACCAGACAAGTTAGTTAACATAATGAAAGCTCTCTATAATAACACTGAGTCGTGTGTGAGAGTTGGTAAGGTTTGTAGCAATTGGTTTAGCATTACTTCTGGTGTTCGACAAGGGTGCATTTTGTCTCCTTTTCTCTTTAGTTTGGTTATTGATTATGTTATGCGAAATTCACTTCAAGGGAAAGATTTTGGCCTTAAATGGGCTGGAGATACGAAAATTTCTGATTTAGATTATGCTGATGATTTAGCACTTTTGACAAATGATGTTGATGAGATGAACTCTTTCATTCGAGCTGTTGATGAGACTGGTAGTAGAGTAGGTTTGGTTATAAACAGAGAGAAAACTAAAGTGATGAAAATTGGTCAGGCAGGTTGTGATTCAGTTAATCTGAATGGTTGCAGTCTTGAGCAGGTGTCACAGTTTAATTATCTTGGGAGCTATGTAACCGATAATGGTGATGTGCGGCATGAGATTAACAGACGAATAGGGATTGCTGCCGGGACTTTTAAGAATCTATGGAGAGTGTGGAGAAATAGGCGTATACACCTAAAGACTAAAATTAGGCTGTATAATAGTTTGGTTCTTTCTAGGGTTGGTTATGGTAGTGAAACTTGGACATTTTGTAAACAAGATAACAGGAAACTAGATGCTTTTGATTCCAGATGCTTACGAAGTATCTTGGGCATTAGTTGGTTCAACTTTGTAACTAATGATGAGGTTAGGCAAAGGAGTTTGCAACCTCCTTTAAGCAGCATATTGTGCAGAGAGAGAGACTCCGTTGGTTTGGCCATGTTGCCCGTATGAATAATTATAGATTGGCGAATAGGGTTATGAACAGTGTACCTAAAGGCCTCAGAAAGAAGGGGAGACCTAGGATGCGGTGGGCAGACAATGTCAAACAGGACCTTGTTAGAATTGGTGTGCAGTGGCCAGATGCAGTAGATGTAGCTCAGGATAGACTTGCTTGGAGAAGTAAATTGCACGGTCTGGTTGGACCTCCGTAGCCCGTGGCTGCTTGAGGATGATGATGATGATGATAACTGACCAGTGTGTAATTTTTTTAACATTTGTCAAGTTTGTAGTTCCATGAATGGTTATTCCATATTTTAAAATAGATTCGCAGATTAATTTTTAGAATATTATGCATGTGTCGGTATTTACAACATATCTTAGATTTTGAATTTTCATTGCACATAAACTCAAATTTTCTTCATTTTTAGAAGAAGGTTTTTCAACAATATTCTTGTGAGTTCATTCCATTTAAATAATCTACCCGTGGAAATTCCTACATATTTAATAATATTTCACACTCTTTCTATTAAAGGGCAGATGCTTGCTACTAAATTATTTAAAACGATTTCCTTTTTGCACTTTATCTTGTGAGTTTTTAATGTATGATCATCCATTTCGTTTTTAGATTATTTAAAAATCTTTGTTGAAATTCAACTGTTTTAAAATTTTATTAAAATCTCTTTGAATAATTTGATTGAACTCATCTTTGTTTTACCTTTACCCATTGGTAAAAAGAAAAATATCATCTGCATACAAATATTTTCCGCTCCACAAGTCTAAATTCATGAATTCATTTATATAAATTAAAAATGGTAATGGCCCCAAAATTGACTCTTGTGGAACGAATTTTATATTTTGACTAGTACGTACGTACATACATACATATATACATACATAAATGCACACACTCGCACGCACAGACACACGCACACACACACATTCATACATGCATGCATACAAACAAACAAACAAACAGACAAACAAACAATGGTCCTACCAGATTGTATAATTTCACTTCCTACACCTGTCTGTCCTGAGCTACAGCTGCTACATTTGGCCACAGTTGGTCAATTCTAGCAAGGTCCTATTTCACATTTCCCATCACATTCTAGATCTCCCCATTTTCTTGAAACCTTTTAGCACACTGCTCATAATACTATTTGCCATTCTGCCGCTATGCATACGGGCAACATGACTAAACAAAATGCTGCTCCTTCTTCTAACCTCATCCTTAAATACATAGTCAAACCACCTAATGCCCACGATACTGCGTAAGCATCTAAAATGAAAGACATCAAGTTTCCTATTATCCTGCTTACAAAGGATCCATGTTTCACAACCGTACCTACCTTAAAATGAACTAAATCATTATACAACTTAATTTTAGACTTTCGGTGAACTCATGTATTTTCCTGCACTCTCCATAGATTCTTAAAAGTGCAAAGGGTACTTCCTATTCTTCTATTTATTTCATGCAGCACTTCACCAATATCTGTTACATAGCTCCCAAGCTAATTAAATTGAGACACTTGCTCAAGAGTCCAACCATTCAAAGCAACTGAATCTTCCTGACCAATTTTCATCACTTTACTTTCCTCTCGGTTTATCACCAAACATACCCTATTACCAGTCTCACGAACAGTCCAAATGAAAGAATTCATCTCATCAACAACAAGCCAATAGGGCCAGATTATCTGCATAAACTAAATTAGAAATTTTGACATCTCCAGACCATTTAAAGCCAAAACCTTTCCCTAGCAAAGAATTTCGCATAACATAATCAATAACCAAACTAAGACAAAAGCGGACAAAATGCACCCTTGTCGAACACCATAAGCAATGCTAAACCAATTGCTCTAAGCCTTAGCAACTCTCAAACACGATTCAGTATTATTTTAAAGTACCTTCGTTAGTTAAATAACTTGTCTGGTATGCCCTACGATCTCACGATGAACCACAAATTATGGCAATCAACAGAGTCAAAAGCGTTTATGAAATCTACAAAGCTAGGAGCAACAGGTTTCTGAAATTCTAAATATTTCTCAGGAATCTACCCAAGGAAAAATATTTGATCAATACATCCCCCTACCACTTCTGAATCCACACTGTTCATCACACAATTGTCCATCAAACAGCTTCATCATCAAGCTTTACCTGGAAAAGAAAGTAAACTAATTTCCTAATAATTATCACAAGAACTACGATTATCTTTTTAAAAAATAGGGATCATCATCATCATCAAGCAGCCATGGGTTACGGAGGTCCAACCAGACCATGCAATTTAATTCTCCAAGCATATCTGTCCTGAGCTACATCTGCTGCATCTCGCAACTGCAAACCAATTCTAACAAGGTCCTGTTTGACACTGTGTGTTCACTGCATCCTAGGTCTCCCCTTCTCAGGCCTTTAGACACACTGTTCATAAATCCTATCCGCTAATCTATAATTATCTACATGGGCAATATGGGTAAACCAACGTAGTCTCTCTCTGCACAATATGTTGCTAAAAGGAAGTTGCTAATTCCTTTGCTTAACCTCAAAATTATTTATAAAGTTGAACCACATAATGCCCAAGATACTGTTTAAGCATCTAGATTCAAAAGAATTAAGTTACCTGTTATCTTGTTTACAAAGCATCCAAGTTTCACTACCAATAGCTAACCCTGGAAAGAACCAAACTATTATACAGTCTATTTTAGTCTTTAGGTGTATACGCCTATTTCTCCACACTCTCCATAGATTCTTAAAAGTCCCGGCAGCAATCCCTATTCGTCTGTTAATCTCATGCCGCACATCACCATTATCTGTTACATAGCTCCCAAGATAATTAAACTGTGACACCTGCTCAAGACTGCAACCATTCAGATTAACTGAATCACAGCCTGCCTGACCAATTTTCATCACTTTAGTTTTCTCTCTGTTTATAACCAAACCTATACTACTATTAGTCTCATCAACATCTCGAATGAACGAGTTTATCTCATCAACATCATTTGCCAAAAGGGTTATATCATGAGCATAATCTAAATCAGAAAGTTTGAAATCTCTAGACCATTTAAGGCCAAAATCTCTCACGTGCAGTGAATTTCGCATATCATAATCAATAAATTGAAGAGAAAAGGTGACAAAACGCACCCTTGCCGAACATCAGAAGCAATACAGAAGTTACAAGCTTTACCAACCTTCACCTACTACTCAGTGTTACTATAGAGAGCTTCCATTATGTTAATTAACTTATCTGGTATGCCATGTGATATCGCGATCAATCACAAATTATAACGATCAACAGAGTCGAGAGCGTTTTTAAAATCAACAAAGGTTTCTGAAACTCTAAATATTTCTCAAAAATCTGCCTGAGTCAAAATATCTGATCTACACATCCCCTACCACTTCTGAATCCACATTGCTGTCAACCAGATTCTTAATTCTATTAAGCACAATCATGCAAAGAGCTTTGCTTGGCAGGAAAGTAGGCTAATATTCCTATAGTTATCACAAGAATTGCGATCCCCTTATTTCAAAAAACAGGGATAATAATTACTGTGGTTAAATTCTTAGGAATAAAGGATTTTTAATAAATGATATTCAAGATTTCAATCATACGTGTGGTAATCGAAACATTTCCAACTCTGAATATTTCGGTAAGTAGTGAGAAGAATGAAAGTTCTGGGCCAATGTTAAAGTATAAGGAAACCCATGTTAACCTATGGGAGAAGTTTCGGGGATGAGGGGTTAAACTAATTTTCAGAAGGTGGTGTGTGTAAAAGATATAAAATGATGGGTTTTGTTCAGAAAATGTCAGAACACTTCACTGTTTCAGAAAAATGTTCAGAACACTTCACTGGATTACTGGGCTGTTCGGTTGTAAAAGCCAGGAAAATCGACGAAGTCGAAAAAGCCAGACAGTTTTTGGAAATTAGTTTGAAAAATATGGCAATTTAAAATCAACAGGTAAAATGACGTTTTCGGGGGCTGGGAGAGAAAAATATGATGGAAAGATAGATTTTGAAGTGATATCTGTGAATGTATTGATTTTCTTTGATCCAATAAGGATGAGAGGGTATGAGATGAATTCAATTTCGAAAAAAATTACGAGTAATGAAATTATTTTGAAATATGTGAAACAGCTAGGATAAAAATTGCAAAATTCAAGCATAATTGGACAAATGCCTCTCAGTATTGTCTAAGGTGCTAATTGCGTGTTTTTTGCTGTATTGAACATTTGAAGTGATGTGGGTTAGAAAAAATTGAGAGAAGTTTCTGGAGATGAGATTTGCATTTATTTAGAAAATGATGAAGATCATTGGGTTAAGTGAAATGAGGTGAGAAATGAAGAGTGGAATATGGGCATGAATGATGGTATGTGTGTGAGAGATAAAAAATTTTAAATATTGAATTTGAAGTGAAAAGTGATGTAGGTTAGAATAATTTTGAGAATGTATGAACTTTGTATATAGAGAGAGGAGTTTTTTTATGTTATTGTGCTTAATTCAAACTTGAGTGACCTGTATTTTAATTTAAGTTCAATTGACTGATCCAATACATGACATAGGACACTTCTCCTGGTCACATCTATGTGCCAGGATATGGAAGGTTAACTGGTTCTCAGCCTCTTATCACTCCTCCCCTCTCCCGTCCTCCCAGAGTGCAAAACAATTCCCCCAGTTCCAGCTGTATACAAGACACAACTGTAACTGGAGTCCCTACTTGTGAGAAATTATCTCACACTGCTACTAAACCTCCCCATTGGGCCGAGAGATACCCTGGTTACTGCACACAACTGCAGGTACCAAGTGGCTATTTGGGCAGGGAACCAACTAACTCCCCCGAAGAGGGCTCATGTACTTAGGTTGGGTTGGGTTGTTTTACCTCTGAGCGGCACTTTTTTGCACACCATGGGCTAAATGACCAGGTCACATGGACCACGAAGGCTCAGAGAAGGTTGGCGGAGGGGACCCACTGGAACAGCTGTTGGGAGACAGATGGTAGCCTTCCGTCAAGACCATCTAGGGTGTTCTTTAACGTGCACAGGGTATGGCTGTCCCTCACACGGGGCCACGGCTTAACGTCCCATCCGACGGACGGCGGCCTTTCCAAGCCCATCGGTGTCCCTACTGACCGTGGGCAGGGCGGGGAATTTTGCGGAGATAAATCTCAACGCTGACCCAGCTGGGACTCGAACCTGGGAACTACGGATTACGAGCCTGGCGCGCTACCGACTGAGCCACCCCGCCCCCATGTACTTAGCCTAAAAGGCCTTAGTAATGAGCATGCTCATTCAATTTCGGGGGAACCGATACTAACTTTTAAAGCTCTTTGTCTTATATACTATACTCGTCACCAACTCATATTCAAGCAGTGGGTTAAAAGACAAAATTAAAAACAAAATAGTATTACCAACTTTAATCAGGGGCGTAGCGAAACACTATGGTTGAGAAGGGGGGTAGAAATCGAAAATTTTTCAACACGAAAATAAAATTTTGCTAACTGAGAAAATAATGTCTCTGTCACGTTCAACTAGCCATAATTTCACAGAAATAATCCAAATATTTACATCTCGTCTGAAATGTAACAAGTCAGTGTGAATTTTCCCAACTCCCTTTGATTTGGCCAACTCTCCTTAATTTCACAAAATCAATCCCAATTTTCACAACTCGCCTGTATTTTACCAAGTGGTTTCCAGTTTTGCCAACTCGACACAATTTTACGTTTATATCATGATGTTCTGATTGAAATTCTGTTTACTGTACATATAGCATTTTTTCATGAAATAGATATTGCCGCTAATCTTCGTGACTAAATTCATTTTTTACTCCGTTAGCTGCTTTTTTGGGAACTGGAATATCTGTAGAATGCAATTTTAGACTTCAAACAGCAACCTCTTTGACAAGAAGACCTTTTAATTCGTCTTTAAATTTTCCTGGAACCATTGTATTTGATTCACTGTATAATGCATGGTTTGTGGGGTAATTTGAGAAATCAAAGTAGTCTGAGTTAAATTTCTTATATATGTCATCTGTCTAGATATCAACGGAGAAAGAATCAGTAAATAACAATTCTGTATTGAATTTTGGTTTCAGAAAATCGTAGAAGTAATTATACATGTGTAATTTACTCAACTCCAAAATCGTTACACTAATGTAATATGGTGTATCTAATATAATATTTTTCTTTTTCATATGGAGAATTACGAAATTTTCTACAAGTTTAACACAAGAAACGTACCTAGGATTTGCAATTAATTTTTTAAGCTTTTCTTCAGTATTCACAATGTAGCATTTTATTCTCTTTCTCTTATTTTCTAAACATTTGCCATATATAGCATTGTTCATCAGTTTGAAAAAGTCTTTTTCAAGATTATTTATGGCATTAATTCGTTTTGTTGTATTAAAATCTATGTAAGGTTTCAGTCATGGTCTTTGAATCAAATTCCAAGATTCTATGCACCTGTTTTACCCTCAGTCCCAGTTACACATAGAGTTGGTTCATTGTGTTCAATTTCGGCAAATACTATGCGTTAAATTTATTGGAAGCGGTCTCGACCCATTATTTTAAGGCGTAGTAATACCCTTTGGTTATGTTTGGCGTAAATAACCCTTTAGTTGTGTTTAGAACATAATGATATACATGTTTATCCTACGGTTATGTTTAGAACAACTTTGTACAAGCGACAACGGATTAGATATCCCTGCAGCTTATCTAGCTAAAGTCAAAGTATCGAGAATGAGTCAAAGTCTCATTCTCGATATTTTTTTTTATTGGGTGAAGACTAATTATTTTTCCGTCAGGTTAGACAACTTGATAAATCGTAACTAACAATGTTAAAACCAAGCTTCTAGCTCGATTAGAACAAAAATTATTGTAACACAAAAACTAGAAGTATCGAACCCTCAAAACGTAAAATAATGGGTCGAGACCTTTGGTGAATGACATAATTTTGCTTGTCGAACAGATATGGAATCAAGAATGACACATTACTATCAGAGAGTTTCAGTTTTTCAGGAGCCAAGGGGAAATCATTGTGTAAATCGTGTAGATGTGCCGGATATTCTAGATCAACTTCGAAGAAATAACCCTTTTTGCAGTCGTCTGGAATATTAAACAAGTCAATATCATTTACCCATTTGAAATTACCAGTTGGAAGAGGTTGAGACATTGCCCAGCCATATAAATTGTTTGCATCAAAGTACATGATATAGTTTTGTGGTTTGCTTCTCTCATATGGATCTACTAAAGGATTGTTGGCATGTGCAAACCTCTTAGACACTAAAGATATTCCTCCTCGCAGAGCTCTTTCTATGAAAAAATACACATCACCTTTTATAAGTTCCAGCTCAATTTCTGTCATTTTTAAACAGGCAGCATAGGATAAGCCAGGAGAGCTAAAATAATGACAAGGATCGAGTTGGTAGTTACTCATACACGAATTTCTGTAGTTTTCAAATATATCTCCTAGCAGTAATACATCAGTGATCATGTACAGATCGTGATATTCCTCGAATGTAGCAATAGAAAAGGCTTTCCATAAAATTTGAGCTCTTTCGTATTGTTCATTGTTTCGAAAATTCTCTTTGGATGGAAGTGACGTTTGCAAAAACTGAGCACTCTGTTGCAAGTACTCGTATGGAAAACTTCCTTTGCTTTTCAAAAGTTCTTTTTGTGAGTCATTCAGATTATGTTGTCTGCAGTATTGACTTAGGATGTAAAAATTTTCCACATTTTTCGATAGTAAATCCAGTGAAGAGCTGAGTAACATGAATGAATCAATAAATTTAATTTGACCGACCTTAATGCATATATATTTTTCTGTAGTTTGTGGAATACAAGAAATTTTCTTCTTATCTTTAAATTTCCACAAATCTTTTACTATAAAGTGGCCATCAAATCCTTTGAGATTATGAAACAACACTGGTATTTCAAGTGAGAATTTGTATTGAAGATTACATTTGTTGTGAACAGCACCTCTGTGTTCTCCAGTTAAGTGGTCGTGGTCTCTTACTCTATCAGTTCCTAGAATTGTCTCACAAATATTACAATATTCTGCTGCAGTAAAAATTTTCCAATCAAAATCTGTCATCTTAATATTTCTTTTCTTCAAATCATTGGTCAAATTTTCGGCTTCGATCATTTCATTCAAAAATTGTTCTGCTAAATATTTACCTCTGTACTTCTGTTTTTTATCAGTTTACCTTCAGGTCCAACTATAAAATATGCAAATCCTGATGGTACTAAATACTTAGTTCGCACCCTAAGTGGATTAATCTCAATTCTTCTACATTTCGAAAAGCATTCGAAGTCTGCATAAATCACATATAGATGTTCCAAACAATTTTTAGTACTATGGAATTTCGTTGCTTCGGGAAATTTGATAGTTTGTAAAGTGTTTGATGTGCAATTATCTACTTGATTCTTTAATAAATCTTCGCGACTGAAATTATGAAGAGAGCATGGGCAGGGATAGGATTTACCATTATGTCTTGAAAGGTACGCTGTAACCCTACTATAATTTTTAATCCAACAATAGTAAGAATTACTGCCGTCTTTTAAAAGTAAAATTTGTTCTTTAACAGGATTCTGGGAAATACACAGTCGTATCTGAATAATATGACCACCTACCATATGTGAATTTTTTTAATTTTGTAGAATTTCCATTACTATGGAAAGTTGTAATATTATTCTGATACGACTGTGTATGTATGTAACGTATGCAAACCATCTTTCCTAGAATTAAAAACATTTATAGAAAGATTATTTAAAACCTCGAAATTCGGGATTTGATCGAGGGTTACTGGATAAGTTATTGAAGATGTGTCTAAGATGTTTTGAAATATTTTATATTTTTCCACACGTTGCGGATTGTCTTTAGAAGGATGTAGAGCTGATAATATTGACCACAAGAAACAGTTGTTATCGTAGTTTTGAACATTCACTATTCCTTTTGTAGATTTCAAATGTTCTGGTAAATTTACGAAGGCAGATGCTCCAACTGCATTAATACTGAGACATTTGAATTTCAATAGAAAGTATTTTGTCAAACACCCATCCACTTCCCTTTTGTATAAAATTTTCAAAGTCGTTATCAATTTTCTCATAAGCATTTTTTAGTAATTCGTTGAGATAGGTAGGCAAACTGATTATTTCGTTACATGTCGAAAAAAGTGCATATATTTCTTTCTGTCTTTCAGGATCCGTTTGCTTTTTAAATTTTACTTGTAATATGAATCTAACTTTTAGAGTCTGACCGAGTTTCTCGTCCATTACATATTTCCAGTTATGTTATTTTTCTGCAGGAAACTTTTTATGTCTTCTCTGCCATTTATGTTATCAATTTTATATGTGCGAAACGTTTTCCGAAAAAAACACTGCTTTTCCTTATATGATATTGATTCGGATGATTATTGTAATTGTCTTTTCTGTTACAGCTGGAGTTGAAAAATTGGCATTTTTCAAATATGCGAGAAGTGCATGCAGTTTTCATATGACGGTTCATATTGGATTTGCGAATAGATTTCCCACAGTCGGTACCTTGAATAATTGCACTCATCTTTGAGTTAGCAGTTATACCCTCTTTATTTTAGTAGCTAAAAATCATGGTCTCTTGAGGCTGCAATATCGAATTTTTTTGCATAATCGGAAGTTGAAATTGATATGACGTAGTGTGTGTCCAAGAGTAATTTCTAAACAATACCGATGTTATTGAACATAATCTTATGTTCCTTTTTGTCAATAATGTCGTTTTTCGTAAAATATTCAAAATTTCGACAGTTTTATTTACTACTTCTGTACTGGTGTTTCCATCTCGTTTACTGGCAACCAAAAATTGATAATTTTTCGCATCTGTCATCGAAACCCTTGTATAGTCCAGAACCGAACTGCTGACATTTTATTATTGTGAGCATCATTTTAATCGCTTGTAAATATTTTCTAAGTGCTTCAATGTGATTATCGATAATTTGATATTTCTCAGTTCTACCAGAGCGTTTGGTTCTGTAGCCCCCAGTTTCTGAAGATGCCCGATTGCTTGGTAAATCATTTCTTTCAGCTCAGGTATAGGATTTCTCGGCTGTAAGATTTCACTCGGAAGTTTTAATTTATACTGATTTAATATTTCATCTTGCAAGTTGGAATCTGGATTATACATGAATGATTTTTCGTGCATCTCGGTTTGCTCTTCCGGTTCTAAAGTTTTTACGGCTTCTTGTATGTTTCTATGGTTTTCTCACGGACTGTTTCCAAATTTATTAATTTTTCTACCACCGGTTTGTGAAATTCTTCGAGCGTTTCCTCAACTCGTCCCTCTCCCAAAATAGTGTCTTCAATTTTCGATTTTGTAGTATCTCGCGATTTCAAGATTTCATCTATAATACTGTGTAATTGCTTAAGGTCCTTCATCTTTATTCATATACAATAAAGACATATACCCAGTGATGAAAGTCTGAAACAAGACCTCCAAGCACTTTTCTTCTTTCTTTTGGATCTGGATAGTATCTAGCAAGTGAAACACTAATTTTGCTACCCCTGTCAAATTTCTTGTTTACTGGAGTAACAGAAAAAAACTGCTGAAGTTGTGGTCTTACTACTTCAATGAATTTTTGATCGTCCAAGTTGATACTATAATTTACACTAAAAGAGGGATTTGTTGTGCAGCAGACTACCTTCCTTACATATCCATTAGAAATGCATACATGGTAATTATCTTTGAAAATAGGTAACGTTAGTAGGCCGAATTTTGTGTTTATCTGTATAATTGGATGAGACTGCAATGTCTTTTTTCACTTCTTTATCACCATAGGTAAGGTAAATTACAGTATTTTTATCAACGTATAGTTTTGTAGCAGCATCATTGTTTACAATTGGGGTGCCAACATTCGTAATTCGTTTTCCCTTTGCATCGCCATTAAAACTGCTACCACTTGATGCAAAAAGTCCATTTTCATTTCTCAATAGATAATTGGATGGGTTAGGATCTAACTTTGTCAAGCCATCAACGTAACTTTTTGTTGTCGCATTTCTGTTGTGCCTCGGTTCCCCGAGATTTCCTATTATCTTATTGTTCACATTAAAGACATCCTCGCCTGTTAATGCGACTTTTTCCAAATATCCCTTAGTTACAGCAGCAGAATCAGACTCGGGATCTGCAATATCAAGGATTTGTTTTTTTTCTGCATTGAAACTATGCCCGTCGAATGCAATGCTTCGTGGAACGTAAAGCCCATTTTTATTTCTCACCAATGTATTCATTGGACTATTTTGAACAGTGGTCAAGTTGTCGACGTATTTTATTTCTCACCAATGTATTCATTGGACTCTTTTGAACAGTGGTCAAGTTGTCGACGTAGTGTTTCGTAGTGGCATTGGATGAATCGATCGGTTCTGCAAGATTTTTAATGCGTTTATTGCTTGCATCGTAATTATTATCGTCATTGCAAAGTGCTCTTTTTTCCAAATATCGTTTTGTAACTACTCCAGAATCTGCATCCGGTTCAGTAACATTGATTATTTGTTTGTTTCGCGCATCGTAGCGATTGTTCCGAAAAATTAAAGAAGTATTATTAACGTATTGAATGGTAGCGGCATCTCCATTTTCTATAGGTCTGCCTGTATTCGTTATTCTTTTAATATCTGCGTCATAATTTCCCGTGTGATTCAGTGTTATAGACTCTTCTTGCAGATATTATTTTGTCACAGAGTCCGAACCCTCTTCGGGATTGGCTACATTTTTCAATTTTTTATTACTCATGTCGTAGTCCCCATCGTGTGTCAATTTAAAACCGACACCTGGAATTCCCGCTGGTCCTCTTTCGGAGCCGGTCTCAGAGCTGATGACGCCAAACTTTGTCAAGTAATTCATCTTTATTTACCAAAGTTTTTTCTGTACTTGAGAGGCATGTGCTTGGTTTTTTTAACGATTAATAAGAAATTGTGTGGTTTTGAAACTGCATAAAAATATCTTTCCTGATTTCTGTTGCATGATCCATTTGTATCTGCAACATTTCTCTCTTGTTCAGCATATTAAAGAATATAAAATAATTACACTGTAGTCGAATGTCTTTCGGAGTCGAAAAATAACTCTGTATCAGGTAAATCAATGATATGTTCTTTTTCCTTCATCCGACAAATAATTCTTCGATGAGTTTTTGATCTGTTTCCGTTACGAAATCGTCGAAAACAATTAAATTTTGCATGTCGGGATCCAATTCGTTGACTTTGACGATATCTTCTTTACTGGCAGAAAAAGTTGCTACTGAGATTTTTTTCGCCAAATGTTTTCTCCAAAATTTCGTGCAAATCGTCGAATATTTCTTGCATAAACTGATATTTCTGCTCGGTTAAATCTTTGGCATATAAAAAGATTTTATTATAGTAGAGATGTTTAAATATTAAGTTCAACAAAAGGTTCGTCTTCCCTGAGCCCGATGGACCACACATTAAAAGTCTAAAAGGCCAGAGAGGTTCTAATACGTTTCTGTTCAAGAATTTCTCATCTTCTTCAAAGTCAAAATTTTGAATCTCCATTTGCTTTATTTAAAAAGATCATCTGCTTTGACCCAGGAATTAAATGTATTATCATAACCAAACCATTTAACATAATACTCTTTTTTATTATTCTTCACTCTAGTTTTCAGAATGGTTTCAACTTTATAAATGTCATCTTGCTTTTCGTATTTCACCATTTCTAGGGTGTAAAAACTACCAATGATTGGTTCTCCTTTCAGATCCTTGATCTTATAGGTTATGGGATCTGTATTCAGAACTTCAGCAATTTCAAAAATCCCTTCTGTAAAATCGGGCAGATAACCTTTTTTAAACTGTGTCATGTACTTGGCGATTCTCACTCTGTCGCCAATTTTAAATTTTGGTGCTGTAATAGATTTAATTCCTTTACCAAACCGATTAAAATACACAATATCTTTGTTTTTCTTATTGATCTGTGATAAGAAGTATTGTAATTCTTAACGAGTTTTGGTAGAACATCGATCCATTTTCTAGTGTTATTAGCAGTGAAATATTTCCACATTTTTGTCTTTAGAGTCCTATTAAATCGTTCCACAATTTGAGCTTTAGTCTCATTTTCAGTGGCAAACCAATGGATACCTCGTTGATTAAACAATGCTTGAGTCTCTTTATTGATAAACACAGTTCCCTTATCCGTTTTAACTTAGATGGCTTACGTTGTTTAAAAATTTCTACAAATGCTTTGGTAATCTCGCTACCCATTTTCTTTTTAATAGGTATTGCCCAGGTGAATTTGCTGAAAATGTCAATCACGGTTAAAATGTAATTCGTGTGGTTATTGTGAAATTTAAATTTTTGCATGTCGATTAAATCACTCTGCCACTGGTCGTCTATATTCGAGACATAAATCCGTCTGGTTTGGAATTTTTCATAAATGGGTTTGTGTAACGCGTACACATCTTGTTGTTGGAGAAATCTTTTTACTTCTTTTTCCATCAATCTAGTTTTGCGCATTAGATCTTTTATACCGGAAAATCCCTTTAATGGATCATAGTAAACGGAAGAAAGCATTTTATTTCTTGCGTCCTAAACCGAACCGTTTCTTTGTTTTAATGATAGGTTTGATTATCGTTCTTGAAATTCTTTCTCCTGAAGTTGGATTCTGAATTTCATCCAAATCATTTAATAATTCTTGGTCGGCTTCGTGTCTCTGTTTAGTTTCTGTAGATTTGCTGTAAGAAATGTCGTGCTTTTAGCAGGCTTTGTCCGCACGGTTAATACCAGGATCTCCTCGCATTAACCTTTTCTCCAGTTTCGTAAACGGTCCACAATACTGGTAACCTGGAATGTGCATTTCGGGTGGATTAAACTTTTCTTGAATCCAGCTTACTATATCTACACCTTTTGCAAATTTTCCTTTCTGTTTCACAAATTTATACTTCATTTTTCCACACGTTCGACATCTACCTCTCATCATTACTCTTTTATTCTTTGAAGTGACATATTCGACGTTATCTGTTAAAGTTTTCGTTTTACACTTTACACAATACATGCTTAATTTTTATATATAAAATATAAGTACGTGATACTTATAAAATAAAGTATAATGTATCACAGTTATCTGACTAGTTTAACGCCTGGACAAAAGCAAAAATTGAAGAGTGCATTTGTAAATAAGAATCCTATAACTTTAAGTATTGATCCACAGAAGAAAGGTAACGATACTTTGAAACTGACAAAGAGACGAATCATTAAACTGAAAAAATCTACAACGCCAGTTCGACTTCGTTTCAGTAAAACACAGCTAGGCGGATTTCTGCCGTTCTTAATACCTGCACTCGTAGCATTGGGAAAAGCAGCTGCAGTCGGAGCTGCGGGATATGCTGGTACTAAACTTGCACAAAAAGTTTTAGGAAAAGGGTTATACGTTCCTGGAAAGCAAAGAGCAGCTGGCTTATCTAAAAATAAAAGAAAGGAAAAAGGTTTGTACATTCCAGGAAAACAAATAGCTCAGGAATTAAAAAAAAGAGGTAATAAGTAACTTAGATATCGAAAATATAATGAAAAACGAAAAAGGATTCCGTGGCGTGTACTCTATCGATTCCTTGCCAACAAAAATATTCAAGAAGGAAAATGGTATAGTGAACTTTGATGTTTCCCGTGGTTCAGGAACTCATTGGGTAGCTTATTTTAATGATGTGAAATTACCTTATGTGGAGTATTTTGATCCATTCGTTTATCGCCACCAGAAGAAATAAAACACTATTTACTTTCATCTTCAGAGCCGACATGTATAACTCTTCGCAAATTCAAGCAAATTACTCTGTAAAATGCGGTTACTATTGCATCTATCACAGTAAAAGAAGGAATGAAAACATAAGCCCATATGATGTATGGTTTTGGATGTATGGATTATCAGTTTGAACAAACTCCTAAGGATCAGAATGAATTGTTGGTAACAACTAGCATATGAGTACACAACATTAATAAAGATGGTACTCATAACTATCAATTCCTCTACTATTACGGCATACAAGCCCGAAGATCTGGAAATTAATTGTGAAACGCCGATCACACTCAATGGTGAATACGAGATAGCACTGATCGATAGCAATATGTGGTATTCCTGGTACAACATCAGTGATAAATATAACAATAACACTCTGAAATACTTCAATAGAAGGCAATGGAATAAAATAACTTTCCCGAATGGAATGTACGATATAGACGGATTTAATGATGTTTGAAAAATGTCTTTGGGGATCCTAGCCTTATAATACGAGAAAGTAACCTCCCCTCATTAAGATTTGTTATTCGTTTGACAAGAGAATAAAAAATAGATTTTTCTGAAGGAAAGCTGCGAGAAATACTAGTGTTCGAATCGAAAATTATTGATGCAGCAAAAAACGAAGGAAAGTTCTCACCCAACATAACGAGAGGGGTCGATCGCATTCTGATTCAGTATTCTATTGTCGAATCTTCCTATCTCAGTAACCAAAAGAGCGACGTGTTGTACAGTTTCGGGCCTCAAACACCGCCTGGTAGTTAAATGGATACACATCCATTCTCCCCCATATATTTACCGCTGAATAAAACTGATTACATTTACAACGTTAGAATGAAAGTAATCGATCAGAACAATAAAGTAATTGAATTGAACAAGGAAAACGTGACTTATATGTTACACGTCAGAACCAAATAAAGATGAAGATACTGAGACAGCGAATTAAAATATTTTATAAAATTCCATCGCCTATCGTTCGAAAAAATGAGAAAATATTCCCTAAAAGCAGAAATATTCTTAATCAGTTAATTTACGGAAATGGCCGAAAAATCATAAAGTCATAAGTCATTTTTCTTCAACGCAAATTCCAGTAAGAACCCTCAATGTCCATTATATACTTATAGGATGGACATTGAGGGTTCTTACTGAAATTTGTTCAAAAACGGTAATTCAACAACAAAAAACGAATACTTGTAATATCGAGAAACCAATGTGAATGTTAAAAATCTTAAAAAACTCGGAAAATGCGAAATATTTACTAAAGATATGGATGTGTCAGAAAACACTGAAATCAGATCGACCTGATATCGGCGGCAGTGATGTAGTTACGATGGTCAATAACGGGTACAACATTTTTAAGAGAGCTCTATATTATATCGAAAACAAAGAATTGGAGTATATTTAATTGCCAGGAGTGACGACCACAATTCGTAATTTAATTGATTTTACCGAAGACTTTTCACACAATGCTGCCACAAGTATGATGTGGTTCAAAAATACCGCAGACAGTTCGAATATGAATAAGTATTTGTGCGACGGAGGCGAAGATAAACTGGACACGAATAATAAAATAAAGGATTTTGCACAAGCATTGAAGAAAAATCCTGAATTCAATCAAGGATTCTCGGACAGATATGAAATTACAAAAAATAGTCAAAAGATAAGTTTATTCTTACCACTGAATCGGCTGTTTGGATTCTGCCGAGACGTGGATAAAGTGTTTCACGGTGTAACACATACCATAAAACTAGAAAAAAGTGACGACAAAGACATTATTCAGATAATTGGGGCTACGTTGTATAACTTTTGAAATATCTCACGTATCTTGATTTATTCCAAAAGTGGAACCATCACTACAAGTACTTGCAAAGCTAGATTCTCAGTTAGCAAGCGGCAATCCACATGATATCGTTTGGGAATCGTGCAAACTGTACAAATCTGATACTCGAATTGACTCTCATGTCAGTTAGTGGGTTACTATAACTCAAAATAAACCCGTCCATCTTTTTGTTGTCTTACAAAAGTCCAAACGATTAAATAGTCAAACCAGAAACAATATGGTGTTTGATAACATGTTACTAGAACGGATTCAGATCAAAGTGAATAGCAAACAGTTTCCCGAACAAGAATTCGAGTGAAATTTGAACCCAACACTTTAGAGTACGCGTGAGTTTAAAACAGCTTTTCAGCTGCAAAAAATATGGAGAACACAAGTCAATTATCAAGATTTTAGGACACTGTATCGGATATTCCACGTCAATATCAGCAAATACGTATCACGTCTATATGAATTATCGTAACTGATGACATCGAAATAAGATTTAAGTTAAATAGACCGCCAAATTAATTATACCACGTATATTGCGTAATTGTCTCAGATCGAAAAGCAACTTTGCAACCACTAGAGGGAAAACTTTTAGTTGTTGGCTAAAAACAACTTTTTCAAATAAAAGTATTTCGAAATCTACATCTATTTTCATGTTTAAAAAAATATATATGTTCTCGGAGCAGTGTTTCTGCAGCTTCACTTTAATGCCGAGGTGCATTGAACTCTAAAATAATGACATGAATCAATTCAACTTAAATAAAGAAACTAAGTCCTGCCCCCGATGTTCTTAAGAGGGGGTCGAGACTGATTTCCATTTAGTAGTACTTATATTAGTAGTACTAAAATTTAGTAGTACCATATTAGTAGTTTGAATAAAGTACGATAACATGAAGAAACATCCTCTCTCTCTATACAAACTTCATAAATTTTTAAAATTATTCTAACCTACATCACTTTTCACTTCAAATTCAATATTTGAAATTTTTTATCTCTCACACACATACCATCATTCATACCCATATTCCACTCTCCATTTCTCACCTCATTTCACTTAACCCAATAATCTTTATCATTTTCTAAATAAATAAAAATCTCATCTCCAGAAACTTCTCTTAATTTTTTCTAACCCACATCACTTCAAATGTTCAATACAGCAAAAACACGCAATTAGCACCTTAGACAATACTGAGAGGCATTTGTCCTATTATGCTTGAATTTTGCAATTTTTATCCTAGCTGTTCCACGATTTCACCATAATTTCATTACTTGCAATTTTTTTCGAAAATTCAATTTATCTCATACCCTCTCATCCTTACTGAATGAAAGAAAATCAATACATTCACAGATATCACTTCAAAATCTATCTTTCCATCATATTTTTCTCACCCAGCCCCAAAACATCATTTTACCTGTTGATTTTTAATTGCCATATTTTTTAAACTAATTTCCCAAAACTCTGGCCTTGTCAACTTCTCCGATTTTCCTGGCTTTTACAACCCAACAGCCCAATAATCCAGTGAAGTGTATGATAACTACAACATTTTCTGAACAAAACCCATCATTTCATATCTTTTACACACCACATTCTGAAAATTAGTTTAACCCCTCATCCCCTGAAACTTCTCCCATAGGTTAACATGGGTTTCCCTATACTTTAACATTGTGCCAGAACTCTGATTCTCCTCACTACTTCGGTAGTAATTTTATATACCCTGGGGATTTATGTAGATTAAGTTTGGAAAGAGCCAAAATAACTCTATAATTTGCTATTGGGCCAATATTAAAGCCAGTAATATATATGTCATCGTTACAAACAATTGGAGTAGAATTAACCACATTGTTTACAACATTACTGAAACACTCAGCCCATTCAGCCACGCCAGATTCCTCACCTTCTATAACTTTACCTTCTTTATTTTTCAATCCCTGTATACCAGTCAGTTTTCTACCACACAAAACATTAACTTTCTGGTACAGATCTCTGCCGTTGTGTTGTCTAACTGCATCCTTGGCATTGTCAGCCAAGCCATCAAGCCAAAGATTTTTGTCAGTTCCTTTACAGGTTTATTAAGCTCTTTATATTGCTTTCTATTAGTGCTAGTTGGATATTGACTAAGGATATTCCTGCAGTTCTTTCTTTCTGAAATAAGCTCAAGTTCCTTATCAATTAAATAATTCTGCCTTCTCTGCTCCTTTTTTTACTAAAAGAGTACTGTTAGTTTAAAGAAAAGCCTATTTAAAACGGTCCCATTCTTCCTCAACTTCATTGGTAGGCAAACCATGACTGTCATAATGACTAATCTTTCATGATAAGGTTTACCTATAACTGGGTCTTTCAGAGCTTCAGAATTAAAGGTAAATTTTTTAACCTTAGCATACTTCTTAAGTTTAAGTTACAAGCCACTTTTAACAAGGTAATGGTCAGATCCAATTTCAGCTCCCCTGTTTGACCTGGTATTCCTAACAGAACTAGACCTTTTGCTGTTAATATATAATCAACCATGTTCTTATGTAGTCCCTCTTGTGAAACCCATGTATGCTTATGTATGTTGCGGTGTTTGTAATAAGTGTTAGTTATTCTGAAACCATTCAGTTTTGCCTGTTCCACTGGTCTCCTCCCCCAACCTTCTCTGAGCCTTCGGGGTCCATGTGACCTGGCCATTTAGCCCATGGTGTGCAAAAAAGTGCCGCTCAGAGGTAAAACAACCCAACAACCCAACCATTCAGTTTTGCTTACCTGTAAGGGACGTTGCCCATTCTCATTGCAGCTACCAATGCCAAAATGGCCTATTAACCTTCGCCAAAGGTCAGAGTCAGTACCAACCTTTGCATTGAATTCACCTAGAACAAGGGTAATATCTCCTTTCTTCACAGAATTCAAACAGTCAAAGTTTCATGCTTGTCTGAAATTTTGCTGTAAGAAACCTTTCAATAATGCACTCATATCCTGGAAGAGCATCACTAACGTATTTGCTGAGAAGCAAATCTATACTTTGGAGATGTTTATTATCTTCGCTCCCTGAAAAGAGAAATTTAATATTTTTTTTTAGAATCTCACCTTTATCTGTCCATCTGGTCTCTTGCAAGCCGAGAATATCTAAACTATAATGGTGGAATTCTTGTGTGAGGACATCAAGAGAAAAAGCCCTGTGCAGATTCCTCACATTTCAACTACCTACGGAGAGAAAATGGTAAGTGGGATGTTTAAAGAAACTATGTTTATTGAGACAGGGAATGCCGACAATATCAAACAGCCCCCTAATCGCAGACATGGAGCAAAGACCTGTTCCCCCACTATTAAAGGCTGAAGCCATCTACACTGGAAGACTTCCTCCAATGTAGAATTTGACGATGCCCATAGAAGCAAGAGTTCAGGTGCCTGCGACGACCTCTGCTCAGAATTATCCACCAGCTGATAAACATATCCTGTGAATCTATTCACTTGGGGCTGTCAACCCACAAACAAACAGAAAACACAGCGGAAGATTTTCCCTCCACAGAAGCCCACCAGTGCAGCAAAATCAGGATCCATAATCAAGCTCAGAGCCATATATCTGTCCAGTCCAGTAGGTTTATATGATCAGAACCAGACTCTTTGTGGTTGACCACTTCTCAGCAGGGTAGAAAAAAAAGTAGCCATAGTTGATCAGATCAATAGCCATACTGATCTGGTAGCCCTCACCTTCCGTTTAGTTCCACAAGAGAGCATCTCGTTTGAAAGATACTAACACCCTGTACCACGAGAAGGCGCGGTCGGCCATTAGGTGATAGGTCAGGCTGGTTCTATGCATCATCACAGGACATTGGTGTATAGCTCTCCTTCCAGTGAATACGTAGCCTATCTCTCTTTTGAAAGGTACTAACGGCCTGCACCATGAGAAGGTGATGTCAGACATTAGGTGCTAGGCCTTGCCGGTTTTGTGCATCATCACTGGCGATTGGTACACAGCTCCCCTTCCAGTTTTTGTCTAGCTACCAGTTACAGGCCTTTCACTAGGGCTGTGTGAAATTTCTGTTTTCGTAATCATTGTTCTGTATGTTAAATAATTTTAAACCATTGTGTCATTGTGCTTCTTATACCATTGTTTTATAGAGTTTTAGTAAAAGCTGAATATCTACGGTATTGAAAGCTTTTTGAGAATCAACAAAACGAAACAATTGCTTTTACTCCCATATTTAAAGCTTTGTTTATTATGTCAGGAAATTTGGAGATTAATTGTGTAAGATTTTTTGCTTTCTCCAATATATATTTATTTCCGTTTAATATTTCGTGCTTTAAAAGGAAATTGCGTAGAATCTGATACACATGTTTTACTAACATTTTTGCAATAGGTCGGTAGTTTCTCGAATCTGATTTCTTACCACTTTTATGATAAAGGCCGTAAAATTGCCGTTTTTAGTTCTTTCGGTATTATTCCTGTGGTAGTACTCTGATTTATGATATCTGAAATAATTTTAGCTTACCTCTTTGTTTTCTTTAGTATGTTTAATATCTATGTTGTCATTTCCCAGTGATTTAGTGCTATCTAACGAGTTAATGATATTTATAGTTTGCCTATTTTCTATTAAAGACATGTATAATGAGTACTTTATTATTATTTTTTTCTGATTTCCGACATATAGGACAGAGAAGAATCCTAGAAGCTACTCCTAGCTTAATACAGGCCTTCTCATACAAGGACATGCCCTACTAAGACCGAAGTCACTGCTGACCACTACTTTAGTTAGAGCTAACACAACACACAAAGTTTGCCTTGCTGGAACAGTCGCTAGCTGCCTAACCACTATGCCAGTTAAGGCTAGGTGGAATTATGTGGTGTTTAGGAATGTGTGTATTTAGGAATTATGTGGTTTCATCGCTTTCATAGTTTGCCTCTCTTATTTGATTTATCAGAATATTATACTATATATTATTATAATTATTGACAATATGTTTTGAGGATAATTTTTTTATAGATTATTTATTATAGTTTCATCTATTGTTTTAAGACGTTTATCTTCCAGAACTGCTTTATAACTTTTTTTGCTTATCTCTGAATCTGGTATTTTATTTTGGTGTAATAACTCATTTTATTTTTGCTTAGAAAAAGTGCAATTGTATTCAGTAATAAATTATCACAGGAATAGTCCTTTTGACAAGGAACGCTTGAAAAATTAATTGATCTGAGTGGGATTCGAACCCAGGTCTCCCCTAAATATGCCGGGTGTCTTAACCACTAGATCTCCGAGGAACTAGCCATCCGTTCAACTAAGTAACATATACGTCTTCCTGTTGAGTCACAGGTGGCGCCATCTATTATCCGGAGCTGGGCAGCCACAAGCCAACACGCTCGCATCATGAATAGTTTACATAAAGCTGATAGCGGTAGTGACAAATATTAATGCCATCAAAAATATGGCGGCTTGGCTTCCCAACTGCTGATAATAGATGGCGCCACTGGTGATTCAACAGGAAGACATATGTCACTTAGTTGAAGGGTGCAATTATATTATTAGTATATATTCCTGTTATGCATATTTTGGATACCTTGCTCAATATTGTAATCTGTTTTGGTTATCATTTTATTGATGTTTGAATGATTATAATTCCATTCTTTCCTTGCGTTATTTGTTTCAGTTTTATCTTTATCAAGATTTTCACAATTATATCTTCGGTCTTTAAAAGCGCTAATATGTAATGATGATCTGAAATTTTACTACATGCAAATTAATGATTTGGGGACAATTTTATTTTGCAGTTTAACGTTAATGTGATCTACACATGATTTCGTGATATTGTTTGTAACTGACCCTTCTCATGTGAAAAGTCTTTCAAATTCCATCTCAGTAATGAATTTAGATAGTTTTCAGTACCATGTGTTTTTGAATTCATAGTATCTATATTAATGTCCCATATGATTATCTGGTTTTCTCCTTCGCTATATTATTTAACCAACGTTTCGAGTTTATTTGAAACAGATTAATGACAGTGCTTGATGATTTATAAATTGCGAAAATACTCTCTGCGACAAAAAAAAACGAAGTATCCCGAAGCAAGTGTCCGATTGCTGAGCTAGTTCAGCAATATTTCGGGATGGCTGCAATGCCCTTCCCAGTATGTCCCATATGTGCTGAATTGGCGAGACGTCTGAAGACCTGGCTGGCCATGGTAGGGTTTCATTACCAAGGAGACATTTCTGGGAAACATGAGCCACGTGCAGCCTGGCCTTATCACGATGGTAAATGGCCCCCGGAAGATGTGACAGCAAACGGAACATGACTGGTTACAGAATGTTGTCAGTATAATGCTGTGCTGTTGTTAAGGTACCACGTAGCACTACTAGGGAGGACTGGCTGCCATAGAAGATGACTCCCCAGATTGCATTATCAAGTATGGACCATGTGCGGTCCACAATGCAGGCAAGATCGGGTACTGGCCTGACCTCCTCCAGACACATATTTATTGGTCATCCAGGCAAAAGTGGGATTCGTCACTGAACGCTATATGCCACCAGTCGGATGCAGTCCACGATTCCTGGCACAACACCACTCCAGACGACGCTGCCGATGTTCGGTGGTTAGTAGAAACAGGCAGAAAGGTCGGCGAGAATGTAGTCCTGCCACTGCCAGTCGTCTTCGAAAGGTGTGTCTTTATACAGCATACTCCATGGAAACACTAAGTGTCTTCAGGTGGTAGATAGCGATGCCATCAATGTCATTCTGGTTTCTCTCACTGTGGCGCGATCCTCCCGTCCAGTTGTTTGCCTGGGCTGGTCGGTACCTTTGTGGCAAGTATGTGTGCCTTCTTGGACCCATTGATGCCAACATCGTCCTACTGAAGCATCCCTCCAACCCAGATGCCGACTGACATGACCAACAGGCTTCTTTGAGGTTCACGATGCATCCCCTCTCGAACTCGCTGAGGTGCTGATATGGTCGTTAGGTGCATCATCGCGACATCCTCATCAGCTACTGATGTCAATGCAACTGAAACAGCAGTTAGAATGGATAGTGCACGTGAGCAACACTCTTCACATATGCACCTGGATGCGCATTTCTTCTGTGCGCTGGGAGCGCTCTCTACGTTTATTGGCGTCGAATTCTAATCATTTACATGCCTGGCCAGGAGGTATTTGCAGGCCGAGTTTCGCGTTTGACGGACTCTTTTATCGGGGTGCCCCGATTTTTTTATGCCACAGAGTCTATTATAAGTTATATTGTTCTTTTTTAGTTTTAAACTTAATGTCTCTGCTGGCATTATTTCCCATACTATTTGTTCTGTATCCGAACTATATATTTAATATACAGGAATACCTCTTAATTTATTATTTGTTTTCCTATTATCTAATTTTGAAAACATTTAATGTTAAAAATATTACTTTCTGTTTGTTTAATGTTTGTTTCTGTAAGAACAATTACATTTGAATATTGTATGAAGTCATTGTTGATTACGTTAAATAAAACGGTTATTTGTTACGTAAAATCCCAATATTTCGTTTGACTTCTAATGTTTGCAGGATTCTAGTTATTTTTATTAAGCGAATTATCGAAATGAATTTTAACGCAATTTGCAACTCTTTCTAAGATAGTGCCATCATTAAAATCATCCAAGAGCTGAGAGAACATTTCAACAAAAACATTTTGTATTATAATGAATGGAATACGGATATTACGGATCGATTGCGCCACTTGGTAAGTGGCGCAATCGAGTCATAAAGAATAAAACGGAGGGTGGGGGGGACAGACTAAATCTCTTTGCAGTACAAAAATTCCTGAAACATGCGTGAAATATGAACAGTATTAATAATTTCGCCTCCATTACCTTTACTGGAATTCTCAAAGGTGAGAGGAATGTCGCCATTTCCCCCTTCCGAGATCCGGCTCTTTAAATGTAACACCCATTTGGAATGAAATAAATTATTATCATTATAATGCGCTAACATAAATTATTGCTATTGATACAAAATAGGTGATAATAGTATTAGAATGTGGTTACATCACGTAATGTGTCACAAAATGAAAAGAACATTGTTGCATATATACACTAGAAGAAAAAAAAACGGTACACCTGGAAGGATTAATGCCATTTTGTTAAAACGCAGGCAGCTGTTAGCATTCACTGAGATGTGCGATTGATTACATTATCAAAAAAATATGGAAAATTGGCACTTTATCTACCCGGTAAAATGGTATGATTAGTATGATGTTGAACTGCCCCACGCAGCAATGCATTCATGAACATGGTGGGGAAGGCTATCATACAGCTCTATAATGTCCTCCTAAGGGATAGAACGCCAAATAGCCCGAAGTTGCTCTTCCATTTCAGCGACAGTGGTTGGCGCACCTCTTGGATGTTGTTCGAGACGTTGGCTCATCATGTCCCAGACGTGTTCAATAGGTGAAAGGTCCGGAGAGTACCTGAACGTTTTGCTCATGTAGATACTGCAGACTAATGTGGGCTGTGTGGGGAGGGGCGTTATCTGGCTGGTAAAAGGTTCCATCCTGATGGACCAATGGGACAGGTACTGGCAGAAAAATGTTGGTAACATCATTGGTCAGTTAGAGATCCCCTTATGATGACCAGTTCCAACCGAGATGTTCTACTAATGGCACCCCACACCAAGACACGAGGTGCTGGAGCTGTCTGACGATGTCGCACGCACTGCGTGGTGTTCCTTTCCCATGGATGATGATGAACACGTTGTATATCGTCTTGCTGACCAAGGCAAAACGAAATTCGTCACTAACCACCACAGTACTACAATCTTGTTCGTTCCATTCTGTCTGAGGCGACACCACTGAAGACGTGCTTGCATGTGGGTAGATGTGAGCAGAAAATGCAGTGCTGGACGATAGGATCGCAACTGTAAAACGACGATATGATTTACAAAACTGTAAAAGCAACTGATATGCGCGAACTGAGGAATTGCTTCCAATATCATCTGGTAGTGAGCGCTTCAAAATAGGAATACTGTGGCTCAGTGCACTGAAATCCCACCCAACTCTTAACATTTCGAGAACCATATTTATTTCGATCTAAAGGAATATTAATGCTTTTCTTCCCACCCCCACTACCACTATCCCATCATAACTTCTATATATTAAAGGGAGACTTATTTTCGTTTTCTTTTAGGAGGCGTCAGTGTTCTGCTTCGAGAAGAGATCAGCTGAGAAACTTCATAAACCGAAGCGAAAAGAAACAATCACAGAAATCTTGAGGTTCAGCGTAAGACAACTGGATAGGTTCAAACATCCTAAAATGCTGACACTTTACCACCCTATTGAAGAATCAAGGTAAAACAATCAAAAAATAACATTTGTATATTTTTGGTTTCGAATGCGTATGTTAAACAAAGGTCCTGTTATAACATACCATAAATTACTCTGACTTCTTATTTTAGGGGTGGATTTTAAGATTTATGATCAAGAAGGAATATATTTATTTAATAATGAATTAAACTGATAGATTTAATTATTTAATATGGTAAGTATTTCATATTAAACCGTCCCGGCAGCCAGATGAATAACATTTCCTGGGCATGGAGTTTAAATATGCCTGGTTGGCCTGTACGTTTTTTTCCAATTTATGATGCGATTCTGCTGAGTTCTTGCTTCCTTACGGATCCTCTTTGTAGGTATTTTACTGACAGGCTGCTGTCAGACCTTGTCAGGGAGCTACTTGAGAAGCATATTTTTATTTTATTTTACGCTGAATGGACAAATTATGATATACACCTACCTAATGACCTATTGCTCCACCCTTTTCCCTCACAAAGGCGCCAGACGTCTTGGTAAGGACTCAATGAGGTGTTGAAAACATGGAGGTAGTATATTGCCGCCCATGAAGCGAGATCGCCTGTCGCAGAGCATCCAGAGTTGCTGGTGGGGATTGGCGGGCTCGAACAGATCTTTTCATTTCGCCCCATAAATTCCCAATGGGGTTGAGGTCCGGCGATCGAGGTGGGTATTCGAGTGTGGTAAACTATGCTCCTGGAGCCAAATCGTCCCCACTTGGGAAGTATACAGTGTAGCGTTGTTCTGTCGAAGGATGGCGTCATGATGCGGAAAGAGATTCGTAAAGAATGGGTGTAGTTGGTCAGTGAGGGTATTCACATACCTGGTGCCGGTGACGGAGGTCTGGACAGGTACGAGGGTCCCCAGGGAAACCCAAGTAAATGCACCCAAAATTATTACACCCCCTCCACCTGCCTGTATGATTCAAACTTGGTAAGCTGGGTCCATCGCTTCGTGTAGTTACAAATTATTACACCCCCTCCACCTGCCTGTATGATTCAAACTTGGTAAGCTGGGTCCATCGCTTCGTGTGGTTTAAGCCGCACGTGTACCCTGCCATCGGTGTAATAGAGTTGAAACCTTGATTTATCAGATCAGATGACGTGTTTCCAGTCCTCCGACACCAGTTGCGATACACTTTTGCAAACTGCAGCCTAATTTTTCGGTGCCTTGCAAGTCAATATGATGTGGACGTCGACTGCCACAGCTTATTTTTTCCATGGTACAATGGATAGTCTTTGTGCATAAGCTTCTGGATGCGCCCTCATTCAATTCCAACGTTATCTGCTCCGCGGTAGCTGTGAGATTCCTTGTAACGATGCAGGACAGTCTGCACTTACCTCAAGAGTTTACTTTCACATTTCTCCCGCAGCTTGCAAGTTTTGATATATTTCACGCAGTCTTGGTGTACATGTGTGTTGGTCTGATACGAAAAATCCAACAATTCAGCAGTTGCAGTGATTGAACAATCAGCCTTCCTCGCCCTTACTATTTGCCCACGGTCAAACTCACTACGTCACTGCCTTTACCCATGATTACATTTCCTTGACTGGTTTTCAATGCGAAGACCTGCTCTATTTATAGGCATTGCCAGTTTTAGCATCCCACGTGAATGGACGCGATACTTCTGCTTTTCATGTTGTTATTGCGGTGTATGTAATAATTTGTCCAGTCAATATCATCATCATCATCATCAAGCAGCCATGGGCTACAGAGGTCGAACCAGATCGTGCAATTTAGTTCTCCAAGCAAGTCTGTCCTGAGCTACATCTACTGCACACCAATTCTAATAAGGTCCTGTTTGACATTGTCTGCCCACCGCATCCTAGGTCTCCCCCTCTTTCTGAGGCCGTTAGGCACACTATTCATAACCCTATTCGCCAAATTATAATTATTCATACGGGCAACATGGCCAAACCAACGGAGTCTCTCTCTGCACAATATGCTGCTCAAAGGAGGTTGCAGACTTCTTTGCCTAACCTCATCATTAGTTACAAAGTTGAACCACCTAATGCCCAAGATACTGCGTAAGCATCTGGAATCAAAAGCATCTAGTTTCCTGTTATCTTGTTTGCAAAGTGTCCAAGTTACACTACCATAACTAACCCTAGAAAGAACCAAACTATTATACAGTCTAATTTTAGTCTTTAGGTGTATAGGCCTATTTCTCCACACTCTCCATAGATTCTTAAAAGTCCCGGCAGCAATCCCTATTCGTCTGTTAATCTCATGCCGCACATCACCATTATCTGTTACATAGCTCCCAAGATAATTAAACTGTGACACCTGCTCAAGACTGCAACCATTCAGATTAACTGAATCAAAGCCTGCCTGACCAATTTTCATCACTTTAGTTTTCTCTCTGTTTATAACCAAACCTACTCTATTACCAGTCTCATCAACAGTTCGAATGAAAGAGTTCATGTCATGATCATTTGCCAAAAGGGCTAAATCATCAGCATAATCTAAATCAGAAATTTTCGTATCTCCAGTCCATTTAAGGCCAAAATCTTTCCCTTGAAGTAAATTTCGCATAACATAATCAATAACCAAGCTAAAGAGAAAAGGAGACAAAATGCACCCTTGTCGAACACCAGAAGTAATGTTAACCAACTGCTATAATAACACGACTCAATGTTATTATAGAGAGCTTTCATTATGTTAACTAACTTGTCAGGTATACCATATGATCACCCAATCAACTGGAAATAATGACGATCAACAGAGTCAAAAGCCTTTTCGAAATCAACAAAGCTAGCAACCAAAGGTTTCTGAAACTCTAAACATTTCTGAAGAATCAACCTAAGTGAAAATATCTGATCCACACATCCCCTACCACATCTGAATCCACATTGCTCATCATGGAATTGACTGTCAACCAGATTCTTAATTCCATTAAACACAATCATGGAAAGAACTTTACATGGAACAGAGAGTAGGCTGATACCCTAATAGTTATCACAAGGGGTGCGATCACCTTTTTTTAAAATAGGGATAACAATAGCTCTGGTAAAATCCTTAGGAACCATGCCTTTATCATAAAAGTTATTCAGAATTTCCGTCATCCAAGTGGTAACAGAAACATTCCCAGCTCTTAGCATTTCCGTAGTATTTTCATCTACCACTGGGGATTTATGTAGTTTTAGTTTAGAAATAGCCAAAATAACTTAAGACTGTGTTATAGGGCAACATTAAAGCTGCCAATGCATCTATCATCATTACAAACAATTGGAGTAGAACTAACCACATTGTTTAGAACATCACTGAAATGCTCAACCCACCTAGCCATGACAGAATCCTCCCCTTCTATAACCTTACCTTGTTTTCCTTCAATCCTTGTATACCTGTCCGTTTTCTACCACACAAAGTATTAACTATCTGGTACAGCTCTCTGCTGTTGTACTGTCTAACTGCTTCCTCGGCTTTGTCAACAGCTTGAATGCATCTCTTATCAGCAGTTAACTGATCCTTTACACGTTTATTAAGTTCTCTGTAATGCTTTCTATTAGGATTAGTGAAGCAGAATTATCTGAGTGATAAGGTACTTGAGCTTATTTCGGAAAGAAAGAACTGCAGGAATGTCCTTAATCAATACCCTACTAGTCCTAATAGAAAGCATTACAGAGAACTTAATATACGTGTAAAAGATCAGTTAGCTGCTGATAAGAATTTTTGGCTTGATGGTTTGGCTGACAAAGCTGAGGAAGCAGTTAGACAGCACAACAGCAGAGAGCTGTACCAGATAGTTAATGTTTTGTGTGGTAGAAAACGGACAGGTATACAAGGATTGAAGGATAAACAAGGTAAGGTTATAGAAGGGGAGAATTCTGTCATGGCTAGGTGGGCTGAGCATTTCAGTAATGTTCTAAACAATGTAGTTAGTTCTACTCCAATTGTTTGCAATGATGATAGATGCATTGGTGGCTTTAATGTTGGCCCTATAACACAATCTGAAGTTATTTTGGCTGTTTCTAAACTTAAACTACATAAATCCCCAGGGGTAGATGAAATTACTACCGAAATGCTTAGAGCTGGGAATGTTTCGGTTACCACTTGGATGACTGAAATTCTGAATATCTTTTATGATAAAGCATGGTTCCTAAGGATTTTACCAGAGCTACTGTTATCCCTATTTTCAAAAAAGGTGATCGCAGTTCTTGTGATAACTATAGGGGTATCAGCCTACTCTCTGTTCCAGGTAAAGTTCTTTCCATGATTGTGCTTAATAGAATTAAGAATCTGGTTGACAGTCAATTGCGTGATGAGCAATGTGGATTCAGAAGTGGTAGGGGATGTGTGGATCAGATATTTTCACTTAGGCAGATTCTTCAGAAATGTTTAGAGTTTCAGAAACCTTTGTTTCCTAGCTTTGTTGATTTCAAAAAGGCTTTCGACTCTGTTGATCGTCATAATTTGTGGTTGATTGTGTGATCATATGGTATACCTGACAAGCTAGTTAACATAATGAAAGCTCTCTATAATAACACTGAGTCGTGTGTGAGAGTTGGTAAGGCTTGTAGCAGTTGGTTTAGCATTACTTCTGGTGTTCGACAAGGGTGCATTTTGTCTCCTTTTCTCTTTAGCTTGGTTATTGATTATGTTATGCGAAATTTACTTCAACGGAAAGATTTTGGCCTTAAATGGACTGGAGATACGAAAATTTCTGATTTAAATTATGCTGATGATTTAGCTCTTTTGGCAAATGATGATGACATGAACTCTTTCATTCGAGCTGTTGATGAGACTGGTATAGAGTAGGTTTGGTTATAAACAGAGAGAAAACTAAAGTGATGAAAATTGGTCAGGCAGGCTGTGATTCAGTTAATCTGAATGGTTGCAGTCTTGAGCAGGTGTCACAGTTTAATTATCTTGGGAGCTATGTAACAGATAATGGTGATGTGCGGCATGAGATTAACAGACGAATAGGGATTGCTGCCGGGACTTTTAAGAATCTGTGGAGAGTGTGGAGAAATAGGCGTATACACCTAAAGACTAAAATTAGACTGTATAATAGTTTGGTTCTTTCTAGGGTTAGTTATGGTAGTGAAACGTGGACACTTTGTAAACAAGATAACAGGAAACTAGATGCTTTTGATTGTAACTAACTTGATCAATTTGTAACTAATGATGAGGTTAGGCAAAGGAGTTTGCAACCTCCCTTAAGCAGCATATTGTGCAGAGAGAGATTCCGTTGGTTTGGCCATGTTGCCCGTATGAATAATTATAGATTGGCGAATAGGGTTATGAATAGTGTGCCTAAAGGCCTCAGAAAGAAGGGGAGACCTAAGATGCGGTGGGCAGACAATGTCAAACAGGACCTTGTTAGAATAGGTGTGCAGTGGCCAGATGCAGTAGATGTAGCTCAGGAGAGACTTGCTTGGAGAACTAAATTGCACAGTCTGGTTGGACCTCCGTAGCCCATGGCTGCTTGATGATGATGATGATGATGATTAAGGACATTCCTGCAGTTCGTTCTTTCCGAAATAAGCTCAAGTGCCTTATCACTCAGATAATTCTGTCTCTTCTGCTCCTTTTATCCTAAAAGAGTACTGTTAGTGTCCAAAAAAGCCTGTTTAAAATGATCCCATTCTTTCTCAACTTCAGTAGTAAGCATACCATGACTGTCATAGTGATAAGTAACCTATCATGGTAAGATTTGGCTATAACTGGGTCTTTCAGAGCTTCAGTATTAAAGTAAAATTTTTAACCCTAGCACAACACTTTTTAAGTTTAAGTTGCAAGACAATTTTAACAAGGTAATGGTCAGATCCAATATCAGCTCCCCTATATGACCTGGTATTCCCAACAGAACTAGCCCATTTGCTGTTCATTTGCAGTCAATGTAAAATTTGTTTGTTCGATGTAAAGATTTAATGTTGTGAATGTATTCAATGACTAAAACAATTTAATTTCCTAAAATGAAAAAATAAGAGAAATTAGGGAGAGAACTAATTAGAAGCGCAATCCAGGAGCGCGAGAGACTCTTAAATCTTTGAAAACTCCAGACGAAAAAATTATTTCAACTATTCAGAAGGTTCGAGAGGAGATGATGTCATGGTGTCTTTCAGCGAACAACTTATTTAAAAGCTCTCTTTGTAAGATCAGTATTTAGAAGATGTGATTTTTTTCATTATTAAAAATTTAGATTTCTTTTAACTCAGTGTATTTAAGTGGTTACTTCTTCTTTGTGAACTGGTAAGTAGTAGAAAGAATGTGTGGACATTGACATTTTCAAATGTTTATCAAAGGTTTATCAAAGTGAAAAACCTTTATGAAATGTTCGTCTCCATGTTTTAATAACGGCTAACTTGAACGTTCCGAATTCGGAACGTTTTCTTACTCTTAAATTAAGATAAACAGAATTTCTAATTTTTCTTTCCTCTGATTCATTGTGAAAACATAATCAGATTATCTATTACTGTTGAATATAATTTAGCTCAGTTTCATTCTTTGATTTTTGAAATTTTTTGCCATATATTTTGATGATACTGTTGCGGATCACAAAAATGGATAGCCACTGAGCGTGAGTATTAAAAGCTATATTTCAAAACCAAATTCAATACAAGGTAAATTGTTACAAAGGAAATAAGGATGAAGTATCTTATTAACAAATCAACTATTAACATGCACAAGTCATCAATCTTCCTGCGTAGAGCACACAATATCAGCTCTGTGTATTTTACTAAATACTACCTTTTACTTGATTTACCAGGTCACCCGAAGATCTTCACTCGTAAACCAATTCTCGTCCTGTGCTAATAACTGTTCACACACTAGCCGAACAAAAAGACAGTCCGTGTAGACATTCGAAGTTAGCCATAAAAGTTCCCACTTTTATACTTCCGTGTATACACAACACATCAAGTTACTTCTTGATACTTAACGATAAAAGATCCCACTTTTATCCTTCCGCGTATACACAACACATCAAGTTACTTCTTGATACTTACGCGCACTGTCTCAGAACAGCTCACCGTCCATTTTCGAACTCACCGACCGTTACAACACAACAACCGTTACAATACAAAACGACCGTTAACGCTCCACTGTTCTTCTCCAAATTCTCCCCATGTTCTTATTCGTTGGCTGAAACTTTTTGCTTTCGGTTGCCAGATTCCTTCTGTCGTAACACTGCCCCCTTCCTAGGTCTTGTTCGTCCCGAACAATTCTGGATTCCAAAGTTTCTTCAGTTCTTCGATGAAACGGAGCCAAACGATCCACGTGAACCACCTTGCACTTTGTAGCTGGACGTCGACGAATGCGATATACCACGTCATTAATCCTGTTAACTATTGTATATGGACCTTCCCAAGGTTTCTGAAGTTTTGGAGATAGTCCTTTCTTTCTATGTGGACTGTATAGCCAGACAAGATCTCCTTGATTGAAAATAGTTCCATTTATTTTACTGTCATATCTTGTTTTGGTTCTGTCACTTGTTATGTCGATGTTATGTCTAACGGAGTGATGGATTTCTTCTAGTCGTTGTTGCAATTCTTGTACGTATTGTGGAGTGGACACAGGCATTGCTTCGGGCCGACCATATAAAAGGTCACAGGGAAGACGTAACTCTCTTCCAAAAATCATCATGGAAGGTGTCTGTCCAGTTGTCTCATGCACTGCCGTTCTATATGCCAGCAAAAGGAGTGGTACATGGCGATCCCAGTCACGTTGGTGGTCGTTCACAAATAATGCTAAATGCTGAGCAATTGTTCTATTGAACCTTTCAACCATACCATCCGACTGAGGGTGTAAGGGAGTTGTTCTGGTTTTCTGAATGCCTAATAGTTGACAGATGCCTTTAAACACATTGGATTCAAAATTCCGTCCTTGATCAGAGTGGAGTTGTAAAGGTACTCCATACCTACTAATGAAGTTATTAACTATCATCTCAGCCACTGTTGTTGCTTCCTGGTCTTGGATGGGATATACCTCAGGCCAATTTGTGAAATAATCCATTACCACTAATAAATATCGATTTCCATCATCAGTTCTAGGAAACGGACCCATTACATCAATGGCTATTCTTTCAAAAGGGGCACCAACGTTATACGTCTGCAGCTTACCCCGACTCCTAGTCTTAGGGCCTTTCTTTGCTGCACAGGCTTCACATTGCCTACACCATCTCTCAACGTCTGCCCTACTTTTCAGCCAATGAAATCGTTCCCTGGCTTTGGCTAATGTCTTATTAACACCGAAGTGTCCTCCAGTGGCATTATCATGTACATCTTTCATCACAAGTTCCACTCGGGATCGAGGAAGGATTATCTGCCAACGGATCAGCCGTCCAGTGGGATTCTCCCATCTTCTGTATAATACTCCGTCTTCCATTTTTAAGGAGTCCCACTGTGCCCAGTAACTTTTAGTAGTTGGACTATACCTCGAGATTTGCTCCCAATTAGGTCTTACATCAGATTTTTCAATCAATTCTAATATTGGTTTTATGTCTTCATCATCTAGTTGAGCCTTCCTGATTTCAATTGGATTCCAGATGTTAGGGGCGTCACTGTTTGTTTGTGTCGATACTATTTGTCTTATGGGCATTATCTCTTTAGTTTCAAATTTCAGTTCTGCATTATAGCAATGTTTACAGTTGTCAATACATGGGCGCCTGGAAAGAGCATCTGCATTCTTATGCATTTTACCACTTCGATGTTCGATGGAGAAATCGTATTCTTGTAACCGTTGTATCCACCTAGCGATTTGTCCTTCAGGGTTTTTGAAGTTTAATAACCATCTAAGTGCAGCATGATCAGTACGTATAAGGAATTTCTGGCCATAGAGATAATGATGAAAATGTTCTATTGCTTTTACTATTGCTAACAGTTCTTTGCGTGTTACACAGTAATTCCGCTCTGGTTTGGATAAAGTTTTACTAAAGTATGCAATAACTCTCTCTTGTCCGTCTTGTTCTTGTGAAAGCACAGCACCAACTCCTGTGTTACTTGCGTCAGTATCTATTACGAATTGTTTTCCAGTTTGTGGGTACGCTAGCACTGGTGCTGTGGAAAGAGTTTTCTTCAGCTGTTGAAAGGCTATATCGCATTCGGTGGTCCACATAAACCGCTGGCCCTCTTCTGTCAGACGATGTAATGGCCTTGCGATGTTGGAGAAACCTTTGACAAATCTTCTATAGTAGGTGCAAAGTCCAATAAAACTACGAAGTTGATGAACATCTTGTGGTGGAGGCCAGTCTCTTACAGCTTCTATCTTACTAGGATCAGTCTTAATCCCTGCTGTAGTGATCACATGACCAAGGTAATGAACTTCTTGCTGGAACAGTTTACACTTTGTCGGTCCCAATTTTAACTTGGCTGCCTTAAGTTTTTCAAATACTTGACGAAGATTTCTCAAATGTTCTTCAAAAGTTCTTCCAAGAACTATGATGTCGTCCAAGTAAACCAGGCAGACCTCCAAAGACAAACCTTTGAGCACTGACTCCATTAGTCGCTCAAATGTGGCAGGTGCATTACAAAGTCCAAATGGCATCACCTTAAACTGCCAAAGTCCATTCCCTGTACTGAAAGCCGTTTTCTCACGGTCTTCAGGACGTATACCAACTTGCCAATAGCCGCTCTTTAAATCTAATGTTGAGAACCATTCTGACCCAGATAAAGTGTCTAGTGTATCGTCAATCCTGGGTAAAGGAAAGGAATCTTTCTTTGTTACGTCATTTAATCTGCGATAATCTACACAAAATCGTGTAAATCCATCTTTTTTCTTGACAAGAACTACTGGTGATGTCCAGGGACTCTGTGATGGTTCTATAATGCCCTGAGCTTCCATGTCCTTTATGAGTTGTTCCGTCTCCTCTCTTTTTGCCAATGGAAGCCTTCTTGCCGGCAGATGGACTGGAGGAGAATCACCAGTGTTGATTTTATGTTCTGTCAGGTTAGTACGGCCATAATCATTTGATGTGGCAGAAAAAATGTCAGAAAATTCTTTTAATAGGTTCTCGGCCTTAACAGCTTGGTTTTCAGTTAATATTTGTCTTGTTTCTCTCCATAATTCAGTAAGATGAGACGGGATGTCGGTATGGTTTTGATATGAATCGGTAACTTCTATTTTATTTATACTTGTTACACAGGTAACAGCTTCACATAGTGCTAATTCCTCACCTTTTTTTAACATTCTATTGGATTTGTTACAGTTCATCACTCTGATAGGGATCTGTTCTTTATCTATTCTGACTAAAGTCCTTGCAACCAGGATATTATGAGCCAAAGCTCCTTTACCAGAGGCATCAGTAACTGCCAATCGGAAGGCCCCAGAAGTCTCCGCCCGATGTCCACGGACTATAACTTCACTTTGTGCTGGGATCTCTGTGTCTTCCGTCACTAATATTGGAGTTACGCTTGATAAAGAATCAGACGTCCGGCTAAGCAGAGGAATCTCTTCTGTCTCATAGATGAGTAGGTTATCACTGGGTCTAATGTTGAATCCATGTTTCTTAAGAAAATCAAGGCATTCGTCGTAGATGTCAGCGATGTAAACAGGATGGCGAACCAGACAGCTACCAACTCGAATATTAAGTTCTATTTTTCCATGAACTTTTGCACGATCTCCAGTGGCCGTTTGTAGGCTTATTCTAGACTGTGTAGTATTCAAGTTTGGGTGAGGTATTATTTTCTTTATTATATCCGTTCTGAGTAAAGTTACATTTGCACCAGTGTCGACTATCATACGGCAAGGTATTCCATTTATGGCTCCATCAGCTACTAATCCATTATTATCACCATGCAATGTTGAAACGTGGGCGACTTCCCCTGGGGCCAACCAATCAACAACCAGCCTTTGCCTCGCAAGATTGATAAATTTTCTGTTTCTCTGATCCTGTTGTCTAGTTGATGGACTTGGACTCCTCATTCGTTTCCTAGTGCAGTTGGTACGAATGTGTCCGGTCTTGCCACAATTCCAACACTGGAGGTCTGTTGTAGGTTTTGAAGAACCTTTTATATCTTTCAAAACGGATAGTATGGCTTTGGTTAGTTCTTTCATTTCATCATCCTTTTCTACAGTTTCTTCTGCACTCACAAATCTCACTGCACGTTTGTTCGCTCGGGAGGAAAGCCTGGAGTACTCGTATTTCATAGCATGTACCACAGCTGACTTTAAGGATTCACCTTCCAACATCCTCAGAGATTGCTGAGTGTCAGGGTCAGCAATAGCATCAATAAATTGTAATTGAGCTAAATTATCTTGAATTTCTGGTGGACAGTTACTATAAGCCAATCTAGCTAGACGCTCAATATCACTAGCAAGCTCTTGCAAAGTTTCACCATTTTTCTGCATGCGATGTTTAAATTGAGTCACGTAATATTGTTTTAAATAACTATCACCAAACCTTAGTTCTAATGCAGAAACTAGACTTTGATAATCAAGTCGTTTTTCTTCTGGAACAGACTGCAAAACTTCCGCAGCAGAATTTCTTAAGGAAGCTGCAAGAAAACTGGCCTTTTGGAATTCATTCCACTCATTGGCTGTAGCGATAACTTCGAATTGTGTTTTAAATACTGTCCAAGATGATTGACCATCATATGTAGAAGGTTTAGTTGTATTTTTAGCGATATGTGTAATAACATTATTTCCACTAGAATTATTATTATCACAGGCAGAAGGTAACATTTCATTTCTCAAAATCTGAAACTGGCGTTCACAATCAGTTTTTACAATTTCAATTTCGTGTTTATAATCTAACTTAACACTATCAAGATCATCTTTTACACTATTTAGTTCGGTCATAATGTCCTTACACTTATCAGAAATCTTATCAATTTGAGAAGCCACTTCAGCTCTCATCTCAGTATTTTGTGCGGCCAGGTCACCTATTTTATTTCTCAACTCATTATTTTGTGCGGCCATTTCGGCTTTCAAATCATCTTTTTGAGAAACTATCTCAGTTCTCAACTCATTATTTTGTGCGGCCATTTCGATATTTTGACTTTTAATGTCATTCATCTGTGTAGCCATATCAGTCATCTGCGTAGCCATATCGGCTTTCAAGTCACCTATTTTATCGCTTTGGGCAGCTATATCGGCTTTCATATCGGCTTTCAAGTCACCTATTTTATCGCTTTGGGCAGCTATATCGGCTTTCATATCGGCTTTCAAGTCATTTAACAACTTTACTAATTCATCCATACTTCTAGTTAACGGCATTCAATAAATTATCCCGCTTCTGACACCAAATGTTGCGGATCACAAAAATGGATAGCCACTGAGCGTGAGTATTAAAAGCTATATTTCAAAACCAAATTCAATACAAGGTAAATTGTTACAAAGGAAATAAGGATGAAGTATCTTATTAACAAATCAACTATTAACATGCACAAGTCATCAATCTTCCTGCGTAGAGCACACAATATCAGCTCTGTGTATTTTACTAAATACTACCTTTTACTTGATTTACCAGGTCACCCGAAGATCTTCACTCGTAAACCAATTCTCGTCCTGTGCTAATAACTGTTCACACACTAGCCGAACAAAAAGACAGTCCGTGTAGACATTCGAAGTTAGCCATAAAAGTTCCCACTTTTATACTTCCGTGTATACACAACACATCAAGTTACTTCTTGATACTTAACGATAAAAGATCCCACTTTTATCCTTCCGCGTATACACAACACATCAAGTTACTTCTTGATACTTACGCGCACTGTCTCAGAACAGCTCACCGTCCATTTTCGAACTCACCGACCGTTACAACACAACAACCGTTACAATACAAAACGACCGTTAACGATCCACTGTTCTTCTCCAAATTCTCCCCACGTTCTTATTCGTTGGCTGAAACTTTTTGCTTTCGGTTGCCAGATTCCTTCTGTCGTAACAATACTTTTGTGCTCTTTTACCTATATTTACTAATATTGATATTACATCTTAGTGATTTTATAATTGGTTACGAAGATCATATTTACACCACATCTAACGTACTATTCAGTGATTCATGTAATTATAATAACCTGATTTTAGTTGAAACCTCTTGCTCCACCTGTTGCTCTCACAACAGGAGCCAGACATTTTGTTAAAGACTCAATGAGGTGTCATTAACATTTTGGTAAAGACTCAATGAGGTGTCATTAACATTTTGGTAAAGACTCAATGAGGTATCATTAACATTTCCCCCCTTATATTAGAAATATCACGATCTTCTCCTACTTTTATTAAATTATTATTTTTAAGAAATCGTACATGGTATTAAAATGAATTCATAAAAAACAGACTCTTGTAATTTAGAAGAAACAGCTTGGAGTCCCCAAAAATTATCATTATATTCATTACGTTCTGCTTGCTCACTAGAAAAAGTTTAGTTTGACCTACCAGTAAAAGATATATTTCACTGTGAGACTATGGAATCAGTATTGAATTAATCAAAATATAAGAAGCAAATATTTGCAAGAAATAAGCAAAGGTAAGAATCACTATAAATAATCATACACTTATTTAAATTAGTCAAAAAGATTGCTATATTGTGTCAAGATATCACACACAGGATTTCCAACGTTTATTAGTAGAGTCCGGCGCGGATGCGGAGATCCTGGGATTTATCCGCATTTCATTTAAAAACCCTTCGCAGATAAAAAATTAATGTTAATGCGGATATCGGATAAATTGCGGGTAAAAAGTTGATGTCAACGCGGATAGCGGATATAAGAAGCCACTAAAAGTGATTTTCACTAAACAGAAATTCAGCGCGTTAAGTATTATTTGTACTAAACAAAATGTTAGACAATGATAAGAATCCTTCGATTTTCTAGAGAAATTTTCAAATATCTTCGAAGATCAAAGTGACAAACGCCCCTCCATACTGCCGTTATTTGCGAGCAAATAGGTCAGACCAAAGTGTTCTGTGGTGTAAACCTATGAAATGTCTGATGCAAAACAAGTTTCTAAAATGCATTCATTTAATATTGCAAAGTTACTTTTTTTTGTACTTTTTGCGGACACTAAAAATTTAAAAACGTCTTTACATTCTGCATTCACTTCTTTTTTATAAGCATTTGTAATACCTTTTCATTTACACGTTTCCATAATTTTCTTAATACATATTAATGCAAAAAAACTTTATTCGAAATTTGTATCCGTATTTGAGAGACTTGAAATTTGACAATACCTTTGTTGTTGGAAAAGGACGCCTACCAAGTTATTGATTCAAAACGCCGATAGCTTAGCTGGAACGGCATTGTTTGATACTAATTTAGCGCATCCATCAATGGAAATACTGCAGGTTTCTAGACAATTTTTCATTCGCGTACCACTGTCCCGGGCATGTCGTGATTACAATTTGCGCACCTGCTAACTTACCAAAACAAGTAGTTTTAAAAAGTTGCTGCCTAACCAGTTTAAAAAAACTGGTTAGGCAGCTGCTAACTTACCAAAATGAACGGCACTAACCTCTCTTCACACCTCGTAAGAATATTTACCTACTTAAAGCGGAGACATCTTTGTGAAATGGAATTTTTTCCAATGTTAGCTTAAAAGCAAAATTAAAATGGGCTAAGACCCTTTAGTGTTGTCAGCAAGATTACTTGGTTCAATGGTCCAAATTCGCCCTTTGTTTTGAGACTTTTAGGCCATGATTTTATCAAAATTGTGCGAAACTAAGTTCTCAGCGAAAACACACAGATTCTTTGTAATCTATGTTGTTGTTATCTATGTAAGGAATATTTGTTTGCTTGGAGGTATTAGAGCATGCCACTGAATGTGAACTAACTAATGCCCCTTGAAACCTTAACAGTAGTAATAGAGTTGAATGAAACTCATTTCACTCTGAGATGTCTTCCTTTTCACTGAATAAAATTAATTTCAGGTTTTTATATGTAGTCAAATGCCCAATTTATTTTTAAAAAATCCCTCTTCAAGCAACCGCGGAGATAACTACCAAAGCCTCTCAGTTCATTATGCCATAATAATCTATTAGAAATGGTGGGGTCATCAGAATGATTAACAAACATATCCATGACTTTCTACTGGGATTCGAACCAAGTCCCTTGTAACTAAAAGCCAAGCACGCAAACCAAACTCATGTAATTATAATAACTTGATTTTAATTCAAACCACGAGTGATTTTAAAAGGGTAATTTTAGTTAAAATGTAATGTATAGTAATGTAGGCATCAATTAGAATTCCAAAACATTTCCGTGTACAGACCAGGGACGTACCCAAACGGCGGGTGGGTCCGGACATTTCTCGTAAATCCGGTGTAATACAAAAACTCGAACTTGTCTAATTGCTTTTAAATCCAAGACAGTTGTTTTTGTGTATTTTTACTTTAGCTGCATATTTTATGTCCTACTCTAAAATGAGATTAAAAAAACTATAAACTCTTTTTCCGTATAGAATATCATTTTAAACTTTCCTGTCCGGTGGGATATTTTAGTAATTGGGAAATCCTACTCAAGTCTCATTCTCAGCCTCCAACCCCTCCCGGCAACGAAATTCTCGAACCGTCCTCTAAACTGAATTCTAGGCCCCGAGGCCGAATGGTTAGCGCGCTTGGCTACTGATCTAACGATTCTGAATCCGAGCCCCGGGTAAGGCATGGGCGTTAGTGATATTTTTCTGCTGAGGTCCAGTAATACTCTCAGATCTTCTACTGTGGTGTATAAACTGACAGTCTCTTGTCAGACCTCTGTGGCAAGCAGCTGCTTTGAGGGGGGATTCATTATTTTTATTTTATTTACAAAATTAAATTCTCGGACCTCTCCCCACAAAAGAGTAAGCGGTAATAATGTTATTTAACTACGTGGTCATACCGTGGCCGGATGGTTAGCTTGGCTACTGATCAAAGGGGGCTTGCGTTCGAACCCTTGGTGTGGCGTGGGAGTTACCTTCTGCTTCCCGCCATCCTCACAGACGTATAAACTGACAGCCTTCTATCAGACCTCTGTGACAAGCTGCTGCTTGAAGGAGTATTTATTTGTTTTTTAATTTTTTCCAGATTTAAATTTATATGTAGAAATATATTGTAATTAAAACTGACAGCAAAAATAAATACGAAGTTCGTATTGCTGCAGTGAAATAAATGTAATTATATGATTTAGTGAAGACAAATTTATATCTAGATTTAAAACCAAAAATCAAAATCAAAATAACTGGCATAGTGGTTAGGCAGCTAGCGACTGTTCCAGCAAGGCAAACTTTGTGTGTTGTGTTAGCTCTAACTAAGGCAGTGGTCAGCAGTGACTTCTGTCTTAGTAGGGCATGTCCTTGTATGAGAAGGCCTGTATTAAGCTAGGAGTAGCTTCTAGGATTCTTCTCTGTCCTATATGTCGCAAATCAAAAAAAAATAATTACCTGCTATCATGTATTAGCTATTTCAGCTGCAAAAGACGCACCCTAAGCCGTATATGAAATGCAGAAATTTATAGGAAATTGTAAGGAAAATGTGCTTCTTGTTTATGGTAGACAGTTTTCTTTTATTGTCCATCAAATGGTACTGGAATAATCCAGTTCTGACAGAAAAGTTACTTTATCTGGTGCCGCTTTTCTTGATTGAAACTTTTAATGCGTTTATTGTTCGAAGATTTTATTCTTTGAACAAATGCATACGTTACAAAATATGCACGTGAGGATGGCGACTTTTCGTACATATGTGAATGTCCTTCTCCCAGTGGACGATCTCTTCGATATGGTAAATACGTTTCAATAGGCAGCTAATCAAAAGCCACGGGAATTAACTTTATAGTTCCGATAATAATACAGCATATTCTAACGGTAAATGATAACATTTTAAGTGACTTCATTTAGTCTGATATTAATTCTTATTACCATAGTTTGCAAACCGTGGGAGTCCAAGTTATAAACGTTTTGCATGAGTTCGTTGCTAAAGTACACTTTGCTGCTTTTTTTTAAAAAATAAAGAATAGGGATATCAATCATTCTATAAGATTATAAGCAAAATTAATAATGGAAAAGCATCAAACTGAAACAAAGATTATGTGACGTTGCGCGAAACAAAACGGAAGACAGTTTAACGGCCATGATTAAGTGGAAAATGTGGTTGGTTGCTTCAAAGGCAAAATAATGTACACTTACATTGACCATAACTCTGGAGCATCGAATCTTTTTAAGCACAAATGTGAAGTGGCGCAAAAACAGTAACCAGTTTGTCTGTGATGAAACGGAATAGAAAAGAAGTAGAAGTGTCTGCGATACTGAAATCATCCGCTAGAAAACATTTAGTGAATTTTGTGTTCCAGAGCATTATACCCTATCTGGGGATGGTTTTGTGCTGATGGCACAGTTTCTTATCGACGTAGGAGTTCACCATGGTGCAGTAAATGCCGAAGATTTTTACAACATCCAACTACAAGTTCAAGAACATTAAATAAAAGACACCACTGCATATCTCCAACAAAGCGTTTCGTGTGAAGTGAAAAAGGCTTTCAGTGATGTATGCGGAGCATAACATTGAACTTACAGAGTGATTCCTGCAGAAGAACAATTATTGTATAGCAAGTCAGGGGAGGTCATACGTCTCAAGTCTGAAGGGGGGGGGGGGGCATTTAGGGAAATATGAAGGATTTTGCCTGTAATGCGAATAAAAAAATCCCCGAAAGGGAATTTTCTATTTTGTTTTGTTTTCAAGGTCATATGCATTTTAAAATAAATACAAAGTTAATTATTTATTAAGTAACACTGGTTTACAAGGTTTTCATAACATGAACAGTTGTAGCTGCCTTTAACTATTTTTCTGGTGCTGATTTCAGATCTGGACTTAAAAAATGGCTATCACATCACGTTTTTATGTTATTGGTCATTTTGACTCCTATTAAGATCTTCCCATACCAACACCTCCAAGCAACTGGGAGGATACTAGATATTTTACTTTTTATGGCTGGCAACACTGATTACCAAGTTGAAGAAAACATGTAACAGTAAACTAACCTCAGACAGCCATTCTCGTTGTTTTCATTGTAAGAGGAACACGTGCTGTACGTTGAAGAGTGCATTTTGGCGTTTAAATGGCACAAAGGCAGCATCGCGGATGTGTTAATGTGCTAGATAAGTTTTGTTATGTGTGTGGAAATTATATTTTAAAATCGCAGAGTCGTTTTTTGATAAAGATTATGAAGATAACCTCTAATTTGTATTTTGGAGATCAGGACAAAACATGGGCTCCACATGTGTGCTGCATTTCGTGCTTTGTTAGCCTGGGTGAATGGTTGAAAGGTAAGATAAAATCCGTGCCCTTTGCAGTTCCAATGGTTTGGCGTGAGCCAACTAGTCACTTGCATGATTACTATTTTTGTTTAACTGAAGTGTCGGGCTTTTCAAAAAAGAACAAAAGCAAAATTCAATATCCAAATGTGCCTTCAGCCATAAGGCCAGTTGCTCCCGGAGAAGATTTTCCTGTACCAACACCTCCAACCAACTGGGAGGAGATGAATTCACGTTCATCAGAGAAAGACTTTGAGGCGCATACAGATCCTGATCCTACATACACCCCTAAAACGTTAGACGAACCCCATCTGATTCAGCAAAATGACCTAAGACTTTCCAAACAACAAGCTGAGGTTTTAGGTTCAAGACTTCAAGAGTGGAATCTTCTGGCAAAAGATAGCAGAGTTTCTTTGTTCAGAAATAAAATTTGGCTTTATCTGCTTATGACAAGATGGTTTGTGTTTCTGCACAGATATTTCAAAGCTGATGGAAGAAATGGAACAACTCACGACCCTAAGGATAGTCTATTTATAGATTCATCAAAGTTCTGTTTAAAAGCTATCCTTTTGCCTAAAGGAAGCAAAAAACCTTCCATTCCAGTGACACACGCTGTGGAAATGAAGTAAACTTATGAAAGTATGCCCAAAAGAGATATTTTTATTCGTGGAAAGAGTAATGTGAGGTTAAGCCTCTAGTTGACCCCTCTGATGTTCACTTTCTTGCACTCGCATCTCGACTTCTTTCCCAAGAACTCAGGAGCTGTCAGTGATGAGCAAGGGGAAAGATATCCGAGCCATGGAGGAGAGATACCAAGGCAGGTGGGACCCAATTCCTGGTTCTTGTAGAAGGAAGATACCTCAAGACATAAAAGACAAAAATGAACTTCTTGTAAGTATAAAAGATCCTTACCCATGTTTACTTATTTTGCGTTTCAATATTATTTCATTTGCCACTTGCATTAAGTGGTCTATAATTATTATGTTTCTAATTTCTTTACTATAATCACGTAATTAATTAATGAGTTTTAAGTTGCAATTTAATAAAATAGTCACATTTATTTTCATTTCCCAGATATGCGCATTCATTGAAATTTGAAATACATCAATCCGTAATTAAAAAAAAAACTATACGCGATGCAGATTTTTCACACCCATATTTGCATTCAACATCCGAAAATTAGTTAAAACATCCTATTTGACCAATGTTATAAAAAAACCTTCAATTTGTTGTCTAGTGTAAATTATTAATGATCTAAATCAGCGTTCTTCAAATTATCTTCCTCAGAAAACCAGCACATGGACATACCCAGGATTCAGTTTCAGGGTATTAGTTGAATTCAATTTTGGGGGTGATCTGAGAAAAAGTCTTGAGTAGGGTTTCTCAGTTATTAAAATATTGCACTGGACACGAAAGGTTAAAATGATATTCTACATGGAACGAAATTTTAAAGTTGTTTTTAAATCTATTTTACGTGTCGGATTAATCTGCTATGGAGATGAAATAAAATTATGCAAAGAATTTAAAATTAAATTATGCAAATTTTTGCCTTCAGCGGTAGGCTTTAATTTGCAGTAAATAATTTCATCTCCATGTCATTATCTGTGTTATTCAATTAAAGCAGATTCGTGTTTGTGAGTGGAAAACCTAAAGCCGTATTGGATTGAAATTACGTAAATCGGGACATGTTTGTCGTTACTTTGCTTCAATTCAGCAATTTATTTCTGATGAAGAATTCTTAAGCTCTTTTCCTTATCGTTGCCAAGGTCGATAGCGGTTATCGGTTATCGTAATCGTTAATTACTTGCCGCTACTTACCTGGAGTCAGGATTTAGTTTTGGGAGGGGAAATAAAAGATTTGAGTATGGTTCCCCAATTACTAAAATATCTCGTCGAACAGGAAAGGTTAAAATGATATTCTATGTGGATGTATGTAATGAGATAGTGTTTCTTTGATCTATTTTTAGTGTCGGTCATAAAATACGGGGCCAGAATAAAATTATACAAAAACAACTGTTGTAGATTTCAAAGCAGGTAGACAAGTTTGAGATTCAGTATAAGAGGACAGGAATTTCATGGGGGACCCACACCCCGCCTCTGGTTACGTCTCTGCCTGGATTATAGGATATACGACTCGAACAAGCATTTTTAGAGATATATATTTTCAAAAATTCCACTTACCGATTCATTTATTGCGTTCCCATACGTCATAGATTCCACATTAGATTTCAAACTTTATATGTAAGCAGCTTACGCCGTCAAGTCACTTTTACTGCACACAAATACGCCAATGAGGCCGTCTTCGAGAGTTCACGTTTTAGTTTCGTATTCCAAGTTCAAAATCATAAACCTTCTGATTCTTAGTACATTAAGTGTTAACAATGTTGAAGTGCATCGTCTAGCAACCAAATTAAGTAAATTGGATTTATTTTTCCTAATCATGCTTTGTTGAAATCAATATGCCGAAAAAATCTACATATTATGTAGAATAAATGCATTTATACGTAGTGTCGAGATTACGGAATACGGAAATGAATCGGATTTTGATGGGTCCTTTGACTTCAGAGGACCCATTGCATCCAAATTTTGATAACGGTATGAGATCTCTGCTGAAAAAAACCCCAGGTACCAATATTTAGCCTTCTTTCACGGAAATATCTATATTTGACTTGTGATCTCAAAGAATCCATTGCATCCAAAATTTCACATTTCTGAGATCTACGACCCAAAACCCCTCCAGAAACCAATTTTTTGCAATCCAGCACCTGTAGATCTGAATTTGGTCCTTGACCTCGAAGAACCCTTTGCATCCAAAATTTTCTAACGTTTTCGAGATCTACAACTGAAACACTCCAGGACACCAATTTCCACATTTCTAGCATTCGTAGATCAAGGTTTCACCTCTACGTGAACAGTATTTGACTTTGACCGACATGTCGTAGGTCAAATTTTGGAAATTTCTCCATCTGGATTATTCTTATGCGTAAATTTTCAGAGCTGTACCATTTCTGCATCATAGTTAGAATTAGTGTGGTATTCTGTCAGCCAGTCGGTAAGTCAGTCGTCAGTCACTCACAATAATCTATATACAGGGTGAATCTGAAAAAGGGGGCAAAACTTTACGGGGTGGTAGAACGCAGCTATACGAGCAATAGTCGTCATAGAAAGTATGGGCGGAACGCAAACGGTGAGCCGCTAGGTGGCGTTGGAAATGGTATAAAAGGGTCGGTCCTCGCACCCAACGGCATTTCTACCGTGGATTGCTGAGAGGATGGCTGGTTATACTAACCACGAAATGGCGGATATGCACTTTGTGTACGGTGCGGCTTTGTGTACGGTCCTGTTAATAAAATGTTTTCTGAAGTATCTCTTCTCCTTCTTGTGTTCATTCTTTAAATGTGACAGTGGAAAACTACCTTTTAACTTCTCACCGCTTGCGTTCCGACCATACATTCTATGACGAATATTGCTCATATAGCTGCGTTCTACAACCCCGTAAAGTTTTGCCCACTTTTTCAGATTCACCCTGTATATTAGATGGCATATAGTGAATAAACTGGTTGCTAAAGAAATAGATTTTGACAGTTAGATCTACTTTCAATAGACGGGAATGTCAAGACCACCGCCACAATGTTTAGAAAACCACTTTTGTTAATCTAGTTGTCACTATTCTCTCTGCATTTCAGAAGCACAAGCAACACAGGTAAGGTGGAATTTGCTTAAAAAGTTTCAAAATTCTCGGAGATGCAAAATTTCCGAGAATGAATGATCGAGTTGAACGATCTTGATGAACTCTCTTAATGAACGATCGAGGTATAGTCTTAATGAAGTTTCGTTATAAAGTTGTTGCATAAGACGGTAGCTGCAACTGACTGCCTAATTCCAAGATTGTGCCAGCAGTCAACTGGCTTCCAATGTGGGTGCATCCGCTCCTACAGACCGCTAGACAAAGTACTCGCTCCCGAGAATCGCAGTTCTGAAGGTCGCATGAGACTCCGTTGGGTAACAGTGGCCACGTTCTGAAGTGTGAGCAATTGGGTGGATGCCTGTCACATCCCACGCTACTCACAATATTTAAAGTTTGAATTTATTTCTGTTGTGGGATGTCGACTTGTCTTCCTTTTAATGCCGCTGGCCATGGCTCGAAATCCATGTACACTTTGTGATTCTGTTTTATGACTGCTGAATGCTCTCTTTCATGTGTTCCTCTTGTGAGTTTCGTGATCATTAATGATGTGTTCTTTCGGATGCGTACCAGACAAAAATATACCTTGAAGCTAACGTTTATAGTTTTTGTGACTTTACCAATTGGATCTACAACCATGTCGTTGTTTGTGAAGTTTTATAGTCTTAGTGTCGGGCGAAAAGGGGCTTCTGTTCTGGGCAAAGAATTGAAGGATGGCATGGACGTAAGTAGTATCATGCCATTATACGAATCCCCCTTTTCACAGTGCTTTCCCCCCATATGACGTCACCGACCACGCCCTTATGACGTCACCGGCCACGCCCACTTCCGCCCCCTCCCCTATGGCGTAACATGGCGTAATCATTACATAATCATTACGTAACTGGCCACGCCCCTTTATTAATAATTCCCCCTTTATTAAACCCCCCCCCCCCTTCATCCCCCTTTCCCCCTCAGTGGCGCCACCTGTTGACAGTGAGAAATACTATTTTCCCAAAAAACCCCTATTTTTATTCTAATTCTTCGATTTTTGATTTCCCCCTTTATAAAAAAATTCCTCCCCCTTATGAAAAAACCCCTGGCGCCATCTGGTGCCTGTGAGGAACACTAATACCCAAAAAGCCCCTATTTTTATTCTAATTCTTCGATTTTTCTTTATTTTACCCCAATGGTTGACCGGGACTACCGCAGAGTGTTGTGCAGGCTCTGAGACGTAAACGACAGAGACGTCTGTAGACCCTGCCAGTGTGAAGACATCAAGTGTTTTCATCTCCAGATACTCGAACTAGTACAACTATGCAAAACATCTGTATGGTTCTAGACCTCGACGGTTTCCATGTAAATGGTTGTTTCCTAGTGCGTGAACTTGGATATGCAACTCTGAATGGGAAATGTGGTGTCTATCGTTTCAATCTTCGACAGCACCAACCTTTGTCAGTAAAAGACAGGACAGCCAACTACGTGTCTAAATATGTGATAGGTCTACCCTTTCATCCTCTACCTCGAGAAAAGGTGTGGTCGCTAGATCACGTCCCTAACATCGTGAAATATGTTTACAAACTTGCACGTACTGAAGAAGCTACTGTGGTGGGTTACAAAGGAGGTACTGTGGAAAGAATTCTCTTGGAACAATTAAATCTTCCCAGTGTTAATCTCGAACTTTACGGCTGCCCCAAATATTGTGATCTCCCCAAAGTTTCCAAGTTCGAATGCGGATATCACACCGGAGAGGACGTCCACTGCTCTTTAACAGAAACAGTTGCTTTCTTCGGATGGATCGATCGTCGAGAGCATGTCTCAACAAACACCTGCTTATCAGCTCGTTGCTGATTGGTCGTCTCAGGTGGTGCGGCTCTCTAGTTAAATAGGGAGCGAGTGCTCTGTGCCGCATTGTTCACGATGCAGCCTAGCAATCCAGATGCGTGGTGTCTCGGTGAAGATGTGTACGTCGTGCCCTCACTGTTCAAAAATAAGTTTTCTGTGCACGTACGCCGCTACAAGAAATATGAAAATGGTAAACTCATCTACCCTACACCAGCAGGAGTTAGCCTCTCCATACCTGAATGGGAGGCTTTGTGTGAAGCGGTACCCCACATAGAGGACAAAGTGAAAATCGGCCCCGGTCAACAGACATGGTACGTGATGCACGGTTTACGTGCCTACATGTATCGCACTGCAGGTGGTGAACGCTGTGTCGACTTCATCAAAGAATCAGCAGACCAAAGAACTCTACAGTTCCGTGTGGTGAGACGCTGTATAACATTGAACGCTTCGCAGTTGTTCACGCTGGCTATTCGCTTAGACGAGGTGATGCGCATTGTGCACAATGTGTGTGGGACCCCCAAAGATCACCAACTCCGTACAGCCATTATGGAACATTCTGAATCCATTCGTCCTTTCCTACTGAGTCCTGTTTTCGACGGTCCCGATTGTGTTTACCCGCTGCTGGTGAATATTTTTCAGCAAGAACTTATGCGTGTGATACCATTAGATGGACTGCAACCCGAAGAAAAAATACCGACCATCGTAGGGTGGTCTGGTGACTTGGACATTAATGGTCTAGCACAGGTATTTGTGGATACGTCCTGGAAGCGAGGTCTATTGAATTTTGTAGATTCTGGTTTTGTTTGCAATCTAAAATATAATGCTATTGTCGACGAGGCAAAAAATGAAATGTATAAATTAAATAAATAATTATAACCTTTTATAATGTGTCTGTCTTTTCATCCTTTGTCATTTTAGTCTTGGTATGGATAGGAGAAAGAAGGTGTTAGCTAGTGTGGGTAGTGTAATCGTGACATTGTTAACGATAGCCTTACTTGTATTAGAACTTGTAGCTCCTAGTAAAAATATTCAGTGTGGGGACTGAAAAGCCTTAGACGGAGAATACAAAATTCGTGTGTGTAACTTAACAGTGGATATCAGACAGTTTATAGGTGACGTTCCTACAGTGACAGGTGTTACACTTTCACTACATCAATGGCAAAACCTGGTGGGGTACGACGTCTGGGTGCGGCAGAAAACAAAACTTTGGAGTCCCATTATTTCGACCCCGAAAGAGGATTCGGTAGTGTAAAAAAGTTGGCACAGAATACGGGACTGCCACTCAAACTCGTCCGAGAATGGTTAGAAAAGCAGCCTGCCTACACGTTACATAAACCTGTTCGCAGAAAGTTCCCTCGTAACAAAGTTTACGTCACAGGGTTAGACGAACAATGGCAAGCCGATCTCATGGTCGTGAAAAATCTAACTCGCTTCAATGACGGGTATCACTACATATTAACAGTCATCGATGTGTTCTCGAGATACGGGTGGGCGCTGGCCATGAAGGCTAAAACGGGGAAAGAAATGGTCTCAGCTTTCAAAAAAAATCCTTTCCAAGGGTCGATCCCCAATGAATTTAAATACTGATCAGGGTACGGAATTTACCAACAGAGTGTTCCAGAAATTCCTGAAAAAGAAAGGTATTCGGTTCTTTGCTACATACTCCGACAAAAAAGCAACTTTGGTGGAAAGATGGAATCGTACCCTATGCGAGAGACTGGGGAGATATTATACACGCAACAATACCTACCGCTACCTGGACGTGCTGCAGCGTGTTGTAAGGGGATACAATGCCACCGTTCACAGTGCACACGATATGGCCCCCAAGGACGTGACCTTACGCAACGAAGACATCGTGTGGGTTCGACTCTATCGCAATCCGAGTGTAGTAAAAGAAAAACCAGCATTTAAAGTAGGTGACACAGTTCGACTAGCCAGTGTAAAAGCGCCCTTCAAGAAGGCAGGTACACATTTGTGGACCGAAGAAATATTTATAGTCGACAAGGTATTACAACGGCAGCCCCCTGTGTATGTCGTAAGGGATTCTGAGGGAGAAGTGTTGAAAGGCACATTCTATAAATCGAAGCTTCAAAAAGTGACAGAACCCGAACTTTACACGGTTGAGAAAATAATCGAGAGAAAAGGTCAAAAGGCACTGGTCAAATTTCGCGGATATCCCAAACCTTCCTGGATCCCTAAAAAATGGATAGTTTCTACCTGACTCTTCCCTCCACGGCTAGTCAGAATATTTATCCGAACAATTCGCAGACCGATTTCACAGTCCGTCTGGCACAACCCCTAAGACTGAGAGGAAAATGGAAAGTGGGACTAGCAGAAGTTCACTTACCTGTGAGCTGGTACAATGTGGACGGTTCTAACGACACATATGAATATTACGCCCCTGCCATCCCTGAAGAATACAGGAAAATCAAACTTAAACCGGGTAAAATAACTCGAATGGAGCTGTTGTCTCTCCTCACCACACAGCTCCCCAAAGAAATAATAGTTTCCTATAATGGTAGTTACTGGGTATTCAAACCGAGTGAGGGGTACAGACTGATGTTTCCTAAAACGAATTTCGGTAAACTTCTGTGTATCGGCGAGGGAGAAGTTGACAAACCCTTCCACCAACGATTTGCCAGCAAACTTTGCAATACACCAACTTTCGACATAGATGACGAGTGTTATTTCTACGTGATCCCTCCAGGTAGTTTCCAAGAACGAAAGGTACCCCACGGACGATACGAAACTGCCGAATCGTTATTCGATGCAATGAACCAGATGTTACCCTACAGGCTGAGAAAAGCTTACCGTTTCAAGCAGCAGGCAGATCACACCGTATTGATGGATACAGACAAGTCGCATTACATTAAATTTCCTCGATCGAACCCCGGATTAGGTGACATGCTAGGAATTGCTAAATTAGATATACCGCTGAATAAAGTCCTGGGTGACTATCCCATCGATATGAACAGAGGAATGTATGGTATTTATTTGTATTCAGATCTGATTGCTCCTCAGTTGTTAGGTGATACTCACGGTGAACTGTTGCGTGTCGTGAATCCTGCCGTCAGAACCAGTAATAACGAAGCCATCGTTGCCGTATATCAACAGCCTGATTACTACCCCCTTGCAAGGAACAGTTTCGAGAGTGTGAGAATCTTCCTTCGTACCGATACCGGAGAACCACTGCATTTTAAATTCGGTAAAGTTTTAGTCAAGTTACATTTCTATCATGAGGGTTAAATTCGTTCCCCCTTCCGCAGACGCCTACGTGAGCTACTACAAGAGCCAGACAGGGAAGGGTGTGTTCCGTGGTCCACATTATCAGAGAGGCGACGGGCTAGGAAGCATCTTTGCTAGGATCGGACGTTTCATCAGCCCTCTCGTACGCCCTGCGCTGTCTACCCTGCGTAAGGGCGGGCTACAGTTCGTTTCAGAGATGTCCCAGGGGCAAAACTTCAAATCTGCAGCCAAAGCGGGGCTCCGTGAAGCAGGTGCTGACCTCTTACAACGTGCCAGTTCAAAGCTGCAGGGAGGGAAAGGAATAAAACGCCGTCGTCAGCATCCCAAGGTTCATAAAGTGAAGAGACACTGTACTGTGCAGGACGTGTTTTCATCATGAGCATTCAGAAAATTCACGCTGATTCTGGCGACTGTGCCAATTCAGAACTGGATCTGTTTCTGGTTCCACCCACTGTCTCACAATTAGAAAGAGGCTGTTATGTCAATTATTTACCTGTGGCTTCCTTGGAAGGTAATGCACCACTCGAATTCATCGTGAAGGGGACGGACAATTACATTGATCTATCTCGATGTCACCTACGTCTCGTCTTGAAAATTGTGAAATCCGATGGTACAGCACCGTCGGAAGTGATTGCTCCCTGCAACCATTTCTTCCATGCCCTCTTCAGTCAGGTGGACGTCTTCCTCAACGATCATCTCGTGAGTGCTTCTCACACCCTGTACCCCTACAGGGCGTATCTAGAGACTCTATTGAATTACGGGACCGATGCCACACGAAGCCAGCTAGGCACCTCGCTCTGGTACCTCGACACCCCAGGTAAAATGGAACTGACCAGCAGGGAGAACGAGGGATGGCATCAACGCAAGGGGTACGTCAAGTCAACAGGTATTGAACTCATCTCGTGGATCCACGCCGACCTGTTTAATCAAGATCGTTACCTACTGAATCAAGTCGACCTGAGACTGCGTTTGCTGAGATCCAAACCCGAATTCTGCCTCATGACAGGTGAAGCAGACCCCTCTTACAAAGTACAGATACACGAAGCTGAATTTTTCGTGCATAAAGTCAAGCCCACTTCAGGTGTCATCCTCGCACACGCTCGCCTGCTGGGTTCGGAGAGTGCCAAGTACCCTCTGCGAAGAACGGATTTACGTATGTTTTCCATCGCTTTGGGCCTGACGAGTGTGAACCGTGACAATTTATTTCTCGGCCAGCTCCCCGTACGTCTGGTACTGGGTATGCTGGAAAGTACCAGCCTGAATGGATCGTACGAAAAAAATCCCTTCAACTTCCAACATTTCGACATAAACTACATCAGTCTTCACATAGACAGTGATCATCAGTCCTACACCCCCGACTTTGCGAATGGGCGCTATCTCCGCTGTTACCAAGGATTATTGGAAGCTGTGGACGCCTGGAAATCCGATAGTGGTATTAACTTATCGCGAAAAGCCTATGGAGAAGGTTTTACATTGTTTGGATTCCAATTGACCCCCGAGCAACGTGAATGCAATCAAGTATTTTCTTTAATAAAGAGTGGGAGTGTGAGAGTCGAATTACAGTTTGCCAAGCCGCTACCCGCATCGGTCACTGTGATCCTGTATGCCGAGTACCAGAATTTGTTGGAAATCCCATTGGACCGTAAAGTCCTGTTTGACTATAGCTCATGAATTCCTATCAGTTAGAATCCATCCTTTCGATGTTACCCACAAGTCTCGGAGTGTTCCCCCGTGACAGACTACCTCACAGAATCAATCAGTCAGAAGCCTTGTTTATCTACAATACCGATCCGTCCTCCATGCCTGGAACCCACTGGATAGCGGTTTACAAGAAAGGAGTGCAAGTGGATCACTTTGACCCCCTGGGTACGAGTCCCGATGCCTCCATGCAAGAATACTATAGTCGACTAGGCATACGTCACGTCTTACACCCCTCGATACCTCTGCAGGACCCCCTGGGAGACACTTGTGGGGCTCACTGTCTGTATTTCCTGTTTAAAAGATCGTGTGGTTCGACTCTTCCCACAGTACTGCATCGTGATTACACGTGTCGAGTAGACTTTAACGACTGCATGGTGGTGCGATGGCTCTCCGCACTCCTTCAAATATTATAATTGCAGCACCTTCACAGTGTGGGAAGACGACTTTCACTCTGAAACTCATCAAAGAAGCAGCTCAAGTATTCGAACCCCCACCGCAGCATGTCGTTTACTGCTACGGTGAGTGGCAGCCTGCCTCTGAACCCTTCAAGAAAATGGTGGAATTTTATGAAGGACTACCTACGGATCTGGAATTTGATCCTCACAGACCTACACTTCTGGTACTGGATGACTTGATGGAACAGTCTGTAGCCAGTGAGTGCATATCACAATTGTTTATTCGTGGGGGTCATCATAAAAATATCACGATTGTCCTGATCTTACAAAATCTGTTTTTAAAGGGAAGACATTCGAGGACTATATCGCTCAATGCTCACTACATGTTTTTATTTCGCAATTGTCGGGATGCATCACAAATAACCCACCTGGCGAGACAAGTGTACCCCCATCAATCTAAACTCTTGACGGATGCCTATAGACTGGCTACACAGGTAACCTGCGGTTATTTGTGTGTTGACCTTCATCCCAGAACGTTGGACAGTGAAAGGCTCCGTGCAAAGATTCTTCCATCAGAAGAACCCGAAATACTTTACGTTCCAAATGAAAGTTAAACCTCAAGGTCCGTTCCTTCAGTGCTTACCAAAGCTAGGGGGAAAGCAGCGTACAGCTCTGATGAAGCACATCTCCGACCCCCAGATGTATGCTCTATGTGAAGTGTGTTCCAATTTCTTAAAAGGAAATATACCTGTTTCCCACAGAGTATTAAAGAATTTACGCCAGCACAAGATGGTCATAAGGAGTCTAGCGTCCAAACATGCATCTTTACGCCACAAGAAGCATCTGCTGCAGCGTGGTTCAGGGTTCATTATACCCCTGCTGACTGCTGCCCTCCCCCTGTTGGTTTCGCTATTTAAAAAAAAATGATTTCTGTAAAAGCTGTGCAGAGAAAAAACATAAGAAAAGAAGTATGTGATTTGGACTCAGAGATGAAGAAAATATTGGAGTCTGACGATGCTGACGATAAATCCGAAAAGTATCTGACTGCTTTGAAAAATTATTTGTTATTCTCAAAACAGCTTGACACTCCACATGAACTAAAAGTCAACATCCCCAGAAGCACTATAGCTGAAGAGCGCCCGCCAAAAGACATTGCCGTACCCATCCGACGTAAGAAAAGAAAATTACCCGAGTGGTCAGCATATTGAAACCTTCTGTAAAATCCAAGCCCTGTGCGCTTGAAGATTTGTGTTAAAAAACCCATGTATTTAAAATGTGCATTACAAAATATCCAATAAAAGAAAGTAAAACTGATATTTGCGTCTCTTGCTTCATTCACTCTTCTACTCCATTTAGTTAATTAGTTTTACAAATCCGTGCAGTGTCCCCCCAAACACGGTCTCGCTGGAGTAGTTCTCTAAGCACGGATGCATCCAGGCTTCTCATTGGTCCGTCTTCGGAGCGCTCTAAGCTTGGATGCACCGGTGGTTTTTATTGGCTGGCGTCAGCATGCGCTGCTCTCGCTCGCACTGTGGAGCACAGCATTGATAAAACTTTCCCCCCTGCCGTAGTGTGTTTCAGCTAGGTAATAAAGAGGCAGATTTTTTGAAACCTTTTTTATTGAAACAATTCACAGACAATAATTTACATGACATATCCAATGGTGGACAGTAAAACAATGACAGATCCGCTGTAGTTTTAAATACAATAAGTTAAATACAATAAGTTAAATACAGTAATTCAAAAGCTGACGACGCCTCAGTGCTGGGTCATTATGTGTGAAATACTAAGGTTCACTAGGAACATTGAAATAATAAGTTTAAAAAGGTCTGTTACAGATACAAGATCCACTACAGATACTGAAATAATAAGGTTCACTAGGAACATTGAAATAATAAGTTTAAAAAAAGGTCTGCTACGGATACAAGATCCACTACAGATACTGAAATAATAATAATAAGGTCCCCTAGGAACATTGAAATAAATAAAGTGTGCAGTGAAATAATAAGGTTCACTAGGAACATTGAAATAAATAAAGTGTGCAGTGAAATAAATAAAGCGTGTAATGAAATAATATTTACACTGGTGAGCAACGAAATAAAGTTGTAATACTATGCACACTGAAATAATAAATGAAGATGCAATAATAAATAAATAATAAATTAGTTTACAATAATACATTAGTGTGCAATAATAAATAAAAACTGTGCAATTACTCATCCATGAGTTGGATAAGGGTATCCAGGAACAGGTCATTGTAACCATAAGGTACAGTGAGAGTCGAACCCGGGCTGAGATACCGCTTATCGAGGTTAGCCTTAAACCTTTTTACCATGGGCCTGTTCGTAAGTGACCCATCCACTTTATTACGAACCACATTAAAGGGGACTACGAAGGTCTCGCTGGCTGGGGAATTCCCTAGGACCATGGATTTTAGAAGTTCAAAATTATATTTACACCTGTTTTGCTTCGTGAGAGATATGCCCTTGGCGCGAAGAATTTCATCGCCGTTGCTCAACCGAAGGGCATAACTCTTGGCCCCTGCGCTAATGTAGTCCGTGATGTGTACACCGGGGCCATACTTTGATGAAATTTCGTCAACGAGACCTCCAAGGAAGGGATTTTGTGGTGGTGTGTAGGTGTCGCGAGGAGACGTTGTATAAATCACCGAATCCGTGTCAGAATACATTGCACGACTATCTAATTTCGATAGAAGCTCGTACAGCTTTAGTCTGGCGTGACTCGTCACCATTGCAGCGAGAATCAGGCTTCCACGGGTGTTCGCTGGAGTGGCAGACTCCGCCGGCTTGTGCGTGACAAGTACGGCCTGATCACTGATAACAGCGACGTCAGTGATGACTAGCGATGCGTCCGTCAAGAGCTCCATGTACTTGACAGGACAACTCACAATGGTCGTCTGGGTTCGACTCATGTTCTGCGCATGCTTCCCCCATGACGAATTAAGCGAGACCTTGGAAAGAGTTCGCTTAAGGTTGTTTTTCTCAACTTCCGAGGGGAGGATCCGAACCCCCTCCGCCTGGAAGAAGGCTTCACAGAAGGCTTATTTTGCTCCTCGGTCTGCACGTCAGGGGGAAACCCGGAGTAGCGCTGCTTCAGTCCCAGAAAAGTGTCTATGTACCCAGCATAGACACCTCCCTTTTTTGTTGTAGGATCGTATTGCAGGATGGTATTAAAGTGCCACACATCGTGGAACTGGAGAAGTCTATAGCCAGCACGCATCGCAGCGTAAATTTCGAATGTGGGCCAAGATCCTGTCAATGCGCGCTGGTTCACTGTGTGCCGACAAGGGGGTGCCAGCTGTCCGTCTGCACAGATCCTACAAAGGGAAAAAGCAGCTTCCCATTACACCTATAGGGCAGTACAGGGATGAATAAACCGTCGGGGGTAACAGTGTGGCGTGTGCAATGCCAAAATAGTGGTCGAGGTCCGTGGCGAAATCGGAGGTGATCCGAACCGGGTGACCTTTACCGAATGGAGCCTTCTTGCAAACATAAGGGTACAGGCTGTTGTAATCAATGTAGTTAAGGCCACATCCTAAGTCAACCAATGCAAAGATGGAGAACACCTCCACGCGCCCTCCGTAGAGGTAGTCACGGGCCCCTATACGCCGGATAGGCTCGACGGATTTATAAATTAATGCGACGGACTGGTTTTTGCGCATCAACTCGTCGAATTCGTGCTCCCACATAATTTTGCATGTGTACCCGTTCATCAGCACTTTCAAGGTCTCAAGACGATCCATGGTCCAGGTGTTTAGCAGACCAAATGGCTTTCTCGTGCGCTGATCTATTTTTTCAGGGTTGAAACATTTCAAACAGCAATGAAAGTAACAGCCTAAAAATTCGTAATAACAACGGGTACTGTGGCACACGCTGTCCAATTTGTACTGCCCTATCTTATACTCACCTCCAGGTGATCGCACAGTTTGAATTTCGATGTTGTCCTTGGAAGCCTCATACTCTAACCACGCGAGAGCTTTCAAGGACTGCTGGTTGTTACTCACCGAATACCCTTGGGCGGGACACACACCGAGGGTATTCTTTTGCCAAAACTTTCCACGGAATATGCGAAGGCAAGCACCGGCAATAGTCAGGTCACGCGCAAATGGGTCTACACCTGTGAGATTTAAAAATTCCTCACGGAAAGCTTGGGTGCCTCACCGCAGCAGCTCTGTATCTGCCTTGCAGTAATACAGAAGCTGCTGTTGAAAATCCCAGGGTTCAAGGCTTGCTGCGGCATACCACTCGTTGAATGCTGACAGAGTTTCAGGCTCCATGTCTTCCGGCTGGAAAAAAAGCCGATCAGGGATGGGTCCTGTATATTGTAGATTTTCCTCCTTCACAAATTTAAAGGGGAAAAAGCCTTTCACCGTCTCCAAGTTGAAGGTCTTCGTGAATGATCGAAGAGGAGCCTGAATAAAGGATAACGTGTCGATAAACCTTATTTTAAGGCCAGGTAAAAATATACCTAAAATCTTGGATCCATCGAACATGAGATCCGGTTTTAAAAATTTTCTGTACAGGTAACTAATGATGAACATGCCGTCAAAGCCTTTGAGATTATGCGCTAGGACTGTGGCGTCCTTGAATCGTTGAACCCCGGGACGTTCTTCGGCTAGAATCCAATCCATAAAGGCGTCCGTTTCCGGGAATGAAGCATAGACCCACTCGTCGTCCACTTGGTATGTGACCACACATAGTATCGGTTTCAACAATCCGTCGGCACACTGCACAGTCTCTACATCAAAGTAGAGGTAAGTCTGACCGACAGGGTCAATCTTGCAGGGCTCGACGAATTTTAAAGTGTCAACCTTGCAAACGTGTTTTTTCAGGGGATCGTACAAGCTGATGCACTTAACACAGCGATGTTGTGTCTGACATGCCTTCAGCAGATGCGCCTGAAAGCATTCAGCCCCGCGCAAATACACACAACACACTGTGCAGAGCAACAACTCCCCTGCATGAACCACATCGGTTGACAGGCACCTGTTGCAGGTCCCCTTGCAAACGTGCCCATTGTTAGACCCTTTTAAACCTTTCGGACAGAATTGCCTGACCCCGAAAAACCCTGATGGCTTGGTAATCACATCGTAATGCCCAGCACTAAACAATAAATAAAGGTTGTCCCCTCCTTCGGGACCGATGAAGATGGGGAGGAAGGCGTCGTCAGCAGAATACACTACAATCCGGTATTGCACCATGTGCACTTGAAACAATTGTACTTCCGGCAGTCCGCAGGGACCCTCGGGAATACCCGCATCCTGGGGAAGTTGACGGGCTTCTTGGCATTGTAAAGGGTAGCGGTAGTTGCTGATTATGGTGTAGCTGTTCGTCAGACCTTTATTTTTCAAGCAGAGCTCTCGTGCGACGTCGAGAGCTCTTGCTAGACACAGTGCGTCTTTGTTCACAATCCTCACGACAGCTCTCTTATTGCGAATGAACGACTGGGTATCCACAAGGCTTCGTTTCTCCGGTCCTGCACATCTCCCGTCATTGCCACTGCCGACCCTGTCCAAGTCCGCACAGACGAAGTCAAATTCTAGTTCACTCCCAGGACCGAGAGATTCATTTGACTGCACTACTTTGTCTAATGCAGTCATGAATCTCTCACCCGTCAGGGCATTACGCCGAATTAGGGACAGGTTGATGGGGTTTTTCAAATCCCGGGAATGTAAGCATAGCCGTACGTGGCTATATTCGCCTGTGGGGACAATGTCGGCTAGCATCCGCTCGTGCAAGTCGTGCAGGACCGGAATGAAATTATGGGGCTGTACATCCTCCATTCCGCCAAGCCGCACACTCGTTGAAACAAATTGTGTCCGAAACTTGGCGGAGTTGTAGTGGCGTGTGTTCACAACGGTGTAGTAAGGTGCTGCTGCAGCAGGTCTGACTGTGGTGGATGGTCCTGGACCGTTGAAGGACTCGGCAGACCTAGATAGATAATTTATTCTCAGAATATGCAGTACTTTATGTGTTTTTTATCTTAGAACTGAAGTTATAATGCTGTATTGCTCAGATACACGTTTTTAAAGTATCACATTTTCCCCAGAAACACACTTTTAAAGTATTACATTTTTAAAGTATCACATTTTCCCCTGATACACACTTTTAAAGTATTACATTTTTAAAGTATCACACTTTTAAAGTATCACATTTTTAAAGTATCACATTTTCCCCAGATACACACTTTTAAAGTATTACATTTACTAATATTCTTCTTTATACATAGTTTGACCAATAAAAATCATATATTTATTTACATATATATATATATAGAAATTTTTCCTACAGTACAAGTCTGTGAAAAAATGTTCCACAGGAGTAAACACTCGAAGGTGGAAAAATTTAACAGTTGTAATAAAGGACAACACACATTGCTAGTATAATTTTACCTACAGTACAAGTCTGTGAAAAAATGTTCCACAGGAGTAAACACTCGAATGTGGAAAAATTTAACCGTTGCTAGCTCGAGCAAAAGGTCTAATTAAATATTTAACTAATTTATAAGTAGAATAAAGAAAGTAAAATGCCTTTACAGGCTATAAAACTATATATGCTTTAGTAAATGATTGAACCGTTTAAGACCCCCCCCGCTCAACATCAAAAAGAAATTTCATTTACCTGACTGCAGCTGAAGACCCAGCGCCTGTGAAGATTGCAGAGGTGACGTCAGCACTGGCGGGGTCGTTGAGGGACGTAGCCTGCACTGTCAATGACGAACGGGTCATGGGTGGCTGAGGCTTGGTTAGCACACGAGCGGCTCCGAGTAGCACACGAGCGGCTCCGAGTAGCACACTCTCCGTGGGGACCCTACATTGATAGATAATTCAGTCTCAGAATATGCAGCACATTTACATGTTTTTTCATCTTAGAACAGAAAAGACAATATGCAGTACATTTACTAGCATGATCAAAATATCTAAGTAACTAAAGTTTGAAAATGACTTTACTAGATAGAAACAAATATAAAACTCTATATTGAGCAGTTATGTTGTGATAAAAGACAGCATGCCTCACAGCTTGAACAAAAGACCTAACTAAATATTTAACTAACGTTTGAGAAATAAATTTAACAGTTGTAATAAAAGACAGCACGCGGTACATTTACTAGCGTGAGCAAAAAATCTAAGTAACTAAAGTTTGAAAATGACTTTACAGAACAAATATAAAACTCTATATTGAACAGTTATGTTGTGATAAAAGACAGCATGCTCCACAGTTTGAGCAAAAGACCTAACTAAATATTTAACTAACGTTTGAGAAAAAAAAATTTTTTTTTCTTTTTTAACAGTTGTAACAAAAGACAGCACGTGGTACATTTACTAGCGTGAGCAAAAAATCTAAGTAACTAAAGTTAGCATTTACAATAAAATGACTTTACAGGTTAGAAAACTCGATGTACGTTAATAAATAGCTGAGTTTCTTAAGGACAGCGTTAAATAAAATTTCATTTACCTAGTTGCCATTGAAGGGAGCGCGTCAGAACCGACGACGGTGGGAGGCCTCATCTCCGTTGCTGCTTTTGCTGCGGCAGCTGCCCTACGTCTATGGGTCAGCGACAACCTCATAGTCCTCTGCCGTAAATCCTGCCCTGCCTCCAACTGACGACAAGGACGTTTTGCATATTGGGGATCCTCCATGGGCAGGCTTCTTTTGGAGACATCATCTAGGGTCTTCACTGATTTTAGGAGCTTTTCAAAATTCTCCATGTCCGTGATGTTCCTAGGTAGATAATACGGTCTCAGAATATGCAGTACATTTACTAGCGCGATCAATATATCTAAGTAACTAAAGTTTGAAAATTAAGTTTTACAATAAAACTCTATGTTGATCAGTTTGTTACCCCGAGCAAAAGATCTAATTAAATATTTAACTAAAGTTTGAGAAACAATTTAACAGTTTGCTAACCTGAGCAAAAGATCTAATTAAATATTTCACTAAAGTTTGAGAAACAATTTAACAGTTTGCTAACCTGAGCAAAAGATCTAATTAAATATTTCACTAAAGTTTGAGAAACAATTTAACAGTTTGCTAACCTGAGCAAAAGATCTAATTAAATATTTAACTAATTTATAAGTAGAATAAAGTAAGTAAAATGACTTTTAGTGGATAGAAACAAATATAACATTCTATGTACGTCAGTAAATGATTGTGTGTCTTAAGGACAACATAGCATTAAATAAAGTTTTATTTACCTGTTAGCTGTTGATGATCCAGCAGGAACTTGCTCAGTAGACATCTTGGGATAGTCAGCAGCGTTGATAACTCAGTAGAGAAGCTAGCAATGGAATGTCCTTGGGCTGACTTGACCCCGTATATATACACCCCCAAATCCCACTATCTAATACGTGTCACAACAAGATCAGAATAACGTGGACTGTCCAGCGAGTGACACGTCACTTACCCTTAGAGAGCAACAATCACAGGACACTCAACCCTAGGGCGATTGCATCATTTGTCACGAGATGTTTCGTTGCTACCTGACACGTATGTGCATGATGAAACCTCCTCCGAGTTTGAAATTTTTCCATTGCAGGTTGGTTCTTGTTCAAGAACAGAGTGAAGCTGTGGTAGCGCGTTCGACTCTCGTTGGCCGGAGAGAAGTTTTTTTTTTTTTTCGATAAAACGCCTCTACAGAAAACTGTTTTATTTAATAAAGGTAAGGGAATTTTGATGAGTGTTTAATTACTAGGGAGTTTAATAGCAGGGAATTTTAATTATAAAGGAATCGTTTAGTCGTCCTGGCTAAATGAATAGCAAAGAGTTTTAATTACTAAGGAATAAATACAACTCGGTGAGTTGATTTACAATTTGAGATCTGCATTCAAAAGAATTCAGTGCTAGTGTTGGCTTTGATGTAAGAAATACATAGAAAAAGCTAGTTATAAAGAATGCTAGGTTAATATCTGAAATGTCTGGCTCACATCTAAGTCACAGCAAGTACACAGTATAGTCCGGGAACCCAAGACAGTCGGACGGAATCCACAGAGCGAGGGACGATTTTTTTTTTCCGGTGAAACACATCTACAGAAAGCTGATTTTTATTTCGACCGTGCAGTGATTTTAATAAAGGTGAGGAATATTTTGACGAGTGTTTAATTACTAGGGAGTTGATTAACGGAGTTTGAAAATTTTTCCACTGCAGACGTGTGTTCTAAAAGCAGATTTAACATGTCATCCCTACGAATAATTTAAACCATTATTAATTTCACTCTATGGTATTTTCTATGGAAACAGTAAGAGTAAAATGAGTTTCAACTGTAGGATGATTTTTAATAGAGGTGAGGGAATTTTGATGAGTGTTTAATTACTAAGGAATTTTGTATCATTCCTTTCTGTACAATTATTCTGAGACCAGTCAATCGTTCCATGCAATTATTCTGAGACTTGCATCAGCCGAGTGAAGGAGGTGACCTTAAAATATAGGAAGGGCTTAAAAGGTCAACCAGGGGGTCTACAAGAGGGGGAGGGCTTAAAATATAGGTAGGTCGACCGTGGGGTCCGAAAACGAGAAATTAGACTTAAAATAAAGGTTTTTTTGGGAAAATAGTACTTTTCACTGTCAACAGGTGGCGCCACTGAGGGGGAGGGGGGTTAATAAAGGGAGAGGAATTATTAATAAAGGGGCGTGACCTGTTACGTAATGATTATGTAATGATTACGTCATGTTGCGTCATAGGGGAGGGGGGAAGTGAGCGTGGCCGGTGACGTCATAGGGGCGTGGTCGGTGACGTAATAGGGGGAACGCTCTGTGCAAAGGGGGATTCGTATAATGGCATGAACTACTGACGTATTGTGGTAGAGGGAGGTTGATGTTTCGAAAAGTATCACACTAGTGCTTACATTATCGATCATTTCATTGCATCCCTTACACTTTGCACAGCAATTAATTTGCATCCACTCAAGGCAGAAGTTGATACCAAGTCTAGGTGGCAACCATTTTTGAGTACGGAGATCTTCTGCCCAACTCCTTGAGCTTGGCAATGTTCTGGTGCATGCTCAGGATTCCTGTATTGACAGTTTTGAATTGCCAATATTCACTCACTTCGCATTCCCTGAGGGGTTGGAGATGGAGGATAGGGTTCACAATCTAATGCTAAATTCCAACTTTAAGTTAGGCTCACTACTTCGTATATTTATCTACTCTACGGATAGCTGTAAAATTTTATAGCCGATTTATCCTTTTGTAGCATTGCGGAGAGATCTGAGTAGAATTCAAAAGGCTGCAGGAGGAGATTTGCAAATCAACCTGCTATGTGAAGCGGCTATTATGAAATAAAGGGCCAGAATTGTAAAATTTATTAACAAAATGTTTTCTTTTGTTTTGCAGTCAACTCTGCTTTTTTTTTTTCAAGATAGTGTGCTCCGTAGAGTGGCAACCCTTCACTCAACGTGCTACTTCTAAAACAAAGCCGTTCATTTTGTTTATTTTGTTTCTTGCTTGGAGAAAAGAGTACATTACTGCTTCGGTTTTGTTCCAAAAATGATTCCCTATACTCTATAAGTAAGCGTTTCTCTTGAAAGAAGTGATGAATTTTGATAATCACATTGGGCAACACACAAAAAGGCTTTGAAATGAAAATAGCTAATCTTTACCGATTTCGAGGTGCCGGAACACGAAAATGACAATAAAATTTGTCGATTGGTTCTTATTTAGGAGAGACAGAGATAGTCATATTCATATATAAATGACTCAGTCTGCATTGAGTATATAGGTAACCATTTCGTAAAGCTGTACTTTAAATTCCAGATTGCAACATATTGTGTTGTACTGTATCAGCCTGCCATACACACAACTCCCGGGAGTATTGCATCATTATCTGATGCAATATGGTTGAGTCATGACATTGCTGCTTTACGATCGTGGACAAAAGATGATGCAATCGTTAGTTGTAAGCGACGTTTTGTAGGGTAAGCAAGTCTTTTGAGCGACTCCCATTTACCCCTGAGTCATAAGTAGAACACAAGTGATCCTTGCAGTTTTAATCGAGCAGTAGTGATGCCTCGTAACTGTGTTAATAGTGCAGATACATTTGCGGGAAAGTGACGTTTGCAAGCCAGAAAAGGGCCATCACTCCAATAGTGAAAGTTTTCGTATGAGTTTTGTTTTGGATGCAAGATCGGGAAGCAGGACAAAGTCTGGGCCGCACACTTATGCTGCAGTACGTGTGCAAGAAATCTTCCGAAGTGACTGAAAGGCGAAAAAGTGGCGATGCCGTTTGCTGTTCCTATGGTTTGGAGAGAGCCAAGCAATCACGCAAATGACTGCTACTTCTGCATGGTTTCACTTCTTTCTGGAGGTATCACTAGGAAAAAAATGGACAATAGCGTACCCAAATATATAATCTGGTTTCTGGCCAATTAAGCATGGCCAAGGCCTTCCCGTTCCCGAACCTATAAAAGAATTTTCCATCGATTCAGACGATGAGGAGGGAGCGAACCGACGTCAGGTTCTCTGCACCCTTCGGTGTCTAATGATGATCCACATGTCTGCCACGGTGCATCATCTGCGCACACATTCTCACCGAAGAATAAATGAATGATCTTGTTCGCGATCTGGAACTGTCCAAGGCCAAAGCAGAGATACTTGGATCAAGACTTAATGGAATCTCTTCAAGGAAAATGTCCGAGGCACTTCGTTTCGAATTCGTCATGAACAGTTTGCGCCTTACTTCAGAAAGGAAAATGACCTTGTGTTCTGCTGCAATGTAGATGGCTTGATGAATGCCCTTGGAATGAAAAATGACCTTCAATAATGGCGACTATTTATAGACTCCTCGAAATTGAGTCTCAAGGCGGTGTTGCTGCATAATGGAAATCGACTTACATCTATTCCACACGCTGTCTACAAGAGCGAAACCTACGTGAACCTAAAACAGCTCTTGAACTATCTACAATACAGCAGGTATGGCTGGCATCTCTGTTGTGACTTGAAGGTAGTGGCTCTGTTGATGGGTCTGCAGCTTAGATATACGAAGTACTGCTGTTTCGTATGTGAATGGGACAGCCGAGCAAAGACTTTGCACTTCGTGAAGATAAACTGGCTTCAGAGGAAAACTCTGAAGGTCGGAGAAAAGAATGTGGAACACCGAGCACTGGCAGAAATGCACAAAATCCTGCTCCCTCCTTTCACATCAAACTCGGTGTGATGAAAAACTTCGTAAAAGCCATGGACTGGACTGCATCAGCTTTCAAGTACTTGCCTGACAAATTTCCTCAAGTCAGCGAAGCGAAAATTAAAGAGTGAATCTGTGTGGGTCCTCAGATCCGCGTGCCAGATGACCAGATGTACAACAAATTGCTGCAGAGTGACGAGAAAAAGGTTTGGGAATGCGTTTGGTTTGGTGTCAACTAAATTCCTCAGGAATGTCAGGACAGACAACTACAAGAAACTAGTTAAGGACATGCTGTCTCTTTATCACAGATTTGGCTGGAATAAGTCCTTAAAGATTCACTCTCTCCATTCCCACTTAGATTTCTTCCCCGACAACTGCAGCATGTTTAGTGATGAGCACGGTGAACGTTTTCACCAGGACATTGCAACGATGGAGAACCGATACCAGGGAAACTGCTCCACTTCAATGTTGGCTGACTACTGTTGGAACTCGCCAGAGATGATCCTGAGCAGCTATACAAGTGACAGGCAAAGCGGTGTCAGAAGTAGAAGTGGAGTTTTACTTATACATATCATATGTACATATTACTCTATTTTATACGAAACTATTGCGCATTTCTCAGAAATCGTAGCCAATTTTGCATTTTCATTGCCATATTCATGTTCAGTGCTTTGAAATCTTTAAGAAATGGCTACAATTTATCTCAGAGGCAATACTTTTATGAAAATTTGTTGCCCAGTGTTATCGTACTAAAATGTCTTAGAGTGATAACTTTTTTTGTCAAGAAGTTCATTTCACAAGTGTAATATTTTACTCATTTGCAGTGAAACTCTGGCATTTGCTACTGAGCCAGTCCTAGCAAGTCTTGCTAATGTTCTTGGTTATCTTGAAGACAGGCTGCCTCAAAATCTTCCTAACACGGTGCGGGAGTATTCCTTCTTGGATATTGAAATCAAATATGGTCTTCTTCAAGTAAGTAAACTCTCATTCTGCGAAAAATTTAAAAAGAAACAAAGAAATCGAAATTGTTCTATGATGATATTACTTCTATCTAGTTTAAAATATCGCGGCTGATTAAATAAAAAAAAACCTCTTAATTTCCCAATATTTCTAGCATAAACCGTGAAGTGTCATTTTTATTAAATAATTAATAAATGTTCCCGTGGCCTAGTGGTTAGCACGCTTGGCTACTGACCTGGGTTCGAGCCCCGGGTAAGGCATGGATGTGTGTGTCGTTTTTCTGCTGAGGTCCTGCCATCCTCTCAGATCTCCTACTGTGGCATATAAACTGACAGGCTCCTGTCAGACCTCTGTGGCAAGCAGCTGCTTGAGGGGGTATTTATTTTATATATTTTTTTTTAGGAAATTATCTATGCAGCATGGGAAATGCTTGAAATAACACAAACGCAAAATCTAGGCCAATTTAATGTGATGAACGCCCTCTAACTATACCCCTTTCCCCAAAAAATCACTTCTGTCACCTCTCAAGAACATGAATCACATGGTTAGTTAATGATTAGCATTCAAAGCCGTTGCATAGTCTTTGCTCTCCTAGTTTTTGAGAAAACAAGTTACACATCAAGGAATCCATTTTGGAAAAATTGAAATTTACTATAATTATTCAAATCGTCCGGTCATTCAACGTTTATGGTAATCGCTAGACAATAAGACAGAGAAAACGCTACTTGCACTTGTATAGCTAAGACCTTTGAACAGGATTAGTGCTTAATAACGCCTGCCATAAAGCTATTAATTCAAAGGAGAAAATATTAAAATACGTCTGAGATATTTGCATCCAGGCCAAGTCCCTATCAAACTATTTAATGTAGCATACATAATCCTTTTGTTTTCTTTCTGCTTTCTTATCATTAGGTAACAATTTCCTCAGCTCCAAATACCAGTGACTTACCATTACCGAATTAGCTAACTGTTTTCATAAGGGTGTGGCACACCAAAAACGAATCTCAGCAAGGCATTTGCGCAAATCCAGAAGATTTTTTATTAAGCCATTTTTGTAGTCTTTACGAAATTCAGGTGTAATAATATATAGAAAATCAAGTTATCAGTGACTGGCCGAAAGGTTAGCGTAGTTTGACTGTGAATCAATGAGAGGACAGATAGTATACCTCAGGACAAAACTCTTGTATTGTCTTTCTACTAAGGTCTCCCCAATTCTCTATTGTTAACCTTTTCACGACCAAGGGAAACATTTTTCCCATTTTAAAATTGGTGATTGTCGTATTTAATTATAACCTTATCTGCATTTTTATACAGAATGTCAAAATGGAACGTATGCCGAACGCAATTACGTAAACGGGGACGTTTAGAAAACAAAAACAGAACTGTCAGGACGCATAATATATGTACTATGTGCAATGCCCATCTTTGCCTCACTACCAAAAGAAATTGCTTCGCAGAATATCATATCATTGTGTATAGTAATTTTATTTCATAATTTTGTATTATTTTAGTTAACAGTTTGTTCTAATAAACCAATAAATAAAAGACATTGCATAATAAGCCTAACTATAATTTGTGTTACCTTTATAGTCCATTGGGAAAAAATATTTCCCATAAAATTCCAAAAAAACTACACATTGTTATGTATTTTTCTTATGATTTTTATTTATTTTCCGTCTAACAAACTAAAATAAACAGTTACATACTAATATTTACTCTTGGAAACCTTATGGTCCTGAAAGGGTTAAGTAAGGTATTGAGGATCTTCTGTCAGATTTATGTAGCAAGCAGCTGCTTGAAAAGCAATTCCTTTTATAATTACTTATAAGTAGGATACGAAATTTACGGGTTTTACCAGATTTTATCCAATTTTACCCACCAAATAAGATATTTAATATTATGGCTAAATCTGGAAAAAAATATGCTTTCATAAGAGAATGTTGCTTTTTTTCTTATCCAAAAGAAAAAAAAGAGAGATTAAATTAGTATACTCTTAAGTCAAGAAATTTTTGTAGAAAAAATTATTTTCCCCGATGAGTGGAATACGAACCCACGCATCAGGTGCTCTAACCATTAAGCTATCAGAAGCTCCGTCATTTATTCACTTAGTTGTGACTTTCAAATCTACCTGACTTTGTTGTTCATGGTGCCATCTATGATCGGAAATAGGCAACTTATCCAATGTTGCTCAATATATGATGTTAAGTAAGGAAGGTAGTGTGAATCAAGGAGGGAATGTATACCTGGTTATTCTGACAAAATTCTTGTGTTGTCTTTCTGCTGAACTGATGCCAAAGCGTTTTTAATGCAAGAATCGATAACAAATTCACAGAACATGTGTTGACATTTAATTCAAGAAATACTTTTGCGGAAGAAATAGGTATCGCCGATGAGTGGGATAGGAACTCACACCTCCAGGTACATCCCAGGTGCTCTAGCCCTAAGCTACCTCCAGTTCCGTCATTTATCCACTAATCGGAAATTTTAAATCCTCCCGATCTTGTCGCTCATGGCGTATTTCTTGAATTAAAGGTCAGCAGGTAATACGTGTATTTATTATTCATTGATACTGTCAACTTCCTTGAGTTTGCCATTTTGCAACTCTACAAGACATGGAAGGAGATAAAAGACAAAATTATTATTGTTAAATATTTTATGGTTTGCATCAGTGCACGCGTACTGCTGATGCAAGCAGTTCTCCCTATAACGAATAAATTGATTCGAGAATGATATTCGTCAAACGAAAATGAAAGTCTCAGTTTAAGAGAAATTAGTTTATTCGTTTCTGATATACTGCATAGTAATGAAACGTCGAACAAAATCTAATTAGGAACATATTTATTAATATTGAAAACATTGCAGCTGCATTAAAAAATTGCAAGTACGTTCAAAACGTCATTTATAGAAGGGTATCTTTTGTGAGTTTAAAAGAATTTGACGGAAGATTTTGTACAAAAGTAATCTCGCTGAAGAAACATTGGCAATGCATGTGCCATTATATGTAAATAATAAAATTATTTATTAATACCTGAAAAATTCGGGTCAATTTGATTTCAACCCGAATTTGAAAAAGAATATTGGATTATTATTTTTCGCCTCCCCCATCCATAAAATACTTTGGTCTCCAGGATACTACTTCAAATAATTTTGATGTCAGGCAGTGCCTATTATACTAATATTGATAAACCTATTAACTGCCTAATTACGACACCGTATATTGTTATGTGCAACAAACTAAACCACTTACTTTCGGACCTCCCTACCAGCCTAGAATCCTTCCATCGCATCCTGACAGTTCGAGAAAATGGACTTTCCCAGTTTTAGAGTGTGGTCGGTGGGCTTCCGTAGGGCTATAGGGGGTAGCATTAATCGCCTTGTTGGTTGTCATTCGGTAATCTTCTGTGGGGGGATGGATGTGGAGAATGAAGAGCGCCAAAGTATAGTTTAGGCAAAATAAAATGCAATCACTGCTTCTTCTACACAAACTTGCTCCATTTATTTTGCTTCAGGTTTCACTATTCTTATCAGCTATAATCGTAGCCTTAAAGAAGAGGGATTATGTTCGAAATTTAAAATTGGAATATTTTCCGAAGCTACGTTTGTTCTACGTATTTTTTATTTTTTTTTTGTTAATATTGATACCACGCTGTATAAAAAAATACTATCTAAATAAAAGCTTTCTGCAGAGTGATGAAACAGAATATCATTCCAATATATAAATTCTGGACTTATTATCTTCTGTTTTGTTACACTATCAAAGGTTTATGGATAGGATATATATATATATATTTATCTGTATCTTAAAAAGATATCTTATATAAATTTATCTTATATTATTAACTTTCTTAAGGAGGGGACTGCCACAATCCCCTCTTTAAAATCATAAGAAAAACTCACATTGAAGAAAAATAGACATTCATGTACCTTCCCATGAAAAACATTTTTTCAAGAGGAATTTTAAATCATATTCGGAGGTATCGTAGCGATCCAGGTTCGTAATCTGCAGTTCCCAGGTTCGAGTCCCAGCTGGTCAGTGTTGAGATTTATCTCCGCAAAACTCTCTGCCCTGCCCATATTCAGCAGGGGATAATTTCATTCAGCTTGGAAAGGACACCATCCATCGGATGGGACGTAAAGTCATGGCCCCGAATGCGGAGAGACATACCCTGTGAACGTTTAAGAACACGCTGGATGGCCTTGACAGGAGGCTACCATCTGTCTCCTAACAGCTGTTCCAGTGGGTAACCTCCCCCAACCTCTGAACCTTCTAGGTCCTTGTGATCTAGCCATTTAGCCCATTGTGTGCCAAAAAGTGCCGCTCAGTTGGACAATCCAACCCAACTGGAGTCATATAAGGACATTGTTTTCCACTAAATAAATAATTAGAGGAATTGAATGTCGCCAATTTCAGATAACAAATCGATTACAAGAAAAAAAAAATTACAAGAATACCAAATTACGTTGGTTTTTGTAGAAAACGAAATTGTCATTTTCTCTGTCTCCTTTAACGGTGGCTATTCGAAGAAATGTGTGATTCAGAAAATGCCACTCCTATTACTTTTTAGTACTTATCTAACGCAAAAAGATTATTTCTCTGAACAGAAATCAATTTCAAGGAAGAAAAAAAACCCCTAATGTATGGTAATATATATACTGTATATATATATATATACAGAAATGCTTGCGCTAAACTATTTTATAATACGCCTATTGCACACACACTTAAAGAGTTATGATTATTTTAAATTAAATTAAGATCTTAATGTTATTTAGAAAGAAAATCCAAATAACTTATATAGAAACTTTCTATAGAAATAATTCTTAGAAACATGAATTTTACACATGAAAATAGTGATTCATTCACGAAAGAGAAAGAAAAAAAAAGGCCGAGGGAGCTGTTTTTTAATAGCTGAAGATTAATTAAAGGTCATTAAAGCATTGTTTTAATTTTTACTATTTCTCATAATTATGAATAAAAAAATAAGTAAAAATATTAATTATTTCCTTTGGTTATAACTTTGAATAAAAGAGAACAATTTAATTTTTATTCACAATTACGGAAAAGAAATATTTAATTTGAATTATGACTTTGCCCAGCCCGAATTCGTTTCTAGTGATGGTTATAAAGCTGACATGTATAGTCACGGCATAGAGTAAGCATCATTCAATATAAAAACACAAATTACCCGTAGACATAGAATACAAGAAATAATTTAGCACAAAAAACGAGTGAGGCGAAGCTCATTTTTTTTTTTGCGATTTCTGTCTACCCCCTCCCTGACTCGAGTATTTCCCGTTTCAAATATTAATACATCTTTATTATCCAAGATCGTATTAACCAGAATGTTGAAAAAGCAAAAATGTTTGCATGAAAATAATATTGCCTCTGAAAATGTGGCCACTAAATTAAGATGCAATAGTAGAAGATTTCATGCAGAGTGACAATCAAGGGGAAAAGAAAATTTCCTATCCTATTTTGAATGAATAAGTCCATTTACGAAATTTGTAAACATTTTGAAGTATTTGTGCATTTTCTCTGTGGATGGCGGATTAACCTGGAATTCTATTATCCGAGATTGTTGTTTTCCATTCGTTACGGATAATCACGAGTTTGCTGCATTAGAAACGTTAAACTTGTATTGGTTTGGAGAATATTCTAGTTAAAATTTTAAGCACTACCTTTCTCTCTTCTTCAAAACTTCTGACTGTAGCTTATAACAGGGAACGCGAATCTCTTTTGAACAAAATATTAAAAAGAAAGGTAAACCTACAAATTTCGAATTATAATCTTCATCGGGTCAAAAGTCATAACAGAAAAAAGGAAACCGCAATTATTTTACTAACAAAAATAAAACCTTAACGTATAATTTTAAAATAGTTATATTGAAGTGTATACAAATATATGTTGAAAAAAATTATTAAAAATATCTGCCATTCATAAGCCCGACTTTTGAATTTGAATCTTCTCGTCCAACGTATTCAAATTTGGAATGTATTGAGAGCATTGGAAATCATCGGTGCTTTCAAACTATCATCTTCCAATCTGCTTTTGGAGCTTGTTTCTAATGAAAATCATTAAAAAAATTTCGCAGTTGAACGTTGAACTGAAAAGCATCCTGGATAGAGGATCGATAGGCCTGGCATTCCAGAGTCGGACACTTAACAAAAAAAAAACGCTTTTTTTATGGTGCTCCGAGCCGCCGGTTCCCAATCTCTGGCTTTTACGAATGGTGAATTCTGAAAGGAAAGAAACAGTCCCTAGATCATCTGGGAAACAAGCTGTTGCAATATAGAATTTCTCAGATATACACCTGGTAAAATATTCTATTCTAAATAAGCGGTGATTGCATTTTTGCTCTATTCAAACTCCCCTTCTCTTCTGTAGTCATCTTTCAGCCCCTCTACTCCTCCCCCCCCACACAACACTCCACACAGATTTCACAGTGCCATGCCATAAAACCATTAAGGATGCTGTCTTCATGACTGGCCTACGGGTAGCCCTGGCCAGACACCGTGTACTGAACCTTTCACCCATTAAGCTGGAAAAGTCCATTTTCTTTGTCTATCAGGTTCCAATGGAAGCACTATACCTACATACTATATACATACAAAATCCTCAAGCGCCATGGGCTACAGCTACTACATTTGGCCCCTATAGGCTAATTCTAGCAATATCCTGTTTCTCCTGGGATCTTTAGGCACACTAAAATGTTCATTAATCTGTAGTTATGCATATGGGAAACATGGCCAAACCAATTCAGTTTCTCTCTACACAATAAGTTGCTGAGAAGAGGTTGTTGACTCCTTCTTCTACTCATCATTGACTTTGTAAGTAATGGTGAGTAGAAGAAAGAATCAACAACCTCTAAAACCAGCTAAAGCCCAAGATACTCTTAAAGGTCTCAACCACCTAATGCCCAAAATATTGCGAAATAATTTAGAATTAAAGGCATCAAGTTTCCTGTTATCTTGCGTATTCTGCAGTTCCCAAGTTCGAGTCTCACCTATTTCAGCGTTGAGATTTATCTCCACGAAACCCTCACCTGCCTTCAGTCAGCAGAGAAACCGATGGGGTTGAAAGGCAGCCGTCCGGCAGGTGGAAGGTAAAGCCGTGACTCCATCAGCGGGAGAGCCATACCCTGAGCATCTAAAAATACCCTCCCGATGACCTTGATGAGAGGCTACCATCTCTCTCCTAACAGCTGATCTGTCGATTTCCTTCTCCCGACTTTCTCTGAGCCCTCGGGTCCTTGTGACCTGGCCGTTTAGCCCATTGTGTGCTCAGAGATAAAGCAACCCAACCCTATTATTTTGTTTACAAAGGGTCCAACTTTCATTGCTATAAAAACCCTAGAAAAAACAAAATTATTATAAGCCTTAAGCTTTAGGTGTATATGCCTATTTCTCCGTACTCTCCATAGATTCTTAAAAGTGCCAGAAGCAATCCTTATTCTCCTCTTTATCTAATGGCTCACATCGCTAGTTCATGTTAAACAGATACTTGCTCAAGAGTGCAACCGTTCAAAGCAAATGAAGCACATTTTCCTGATCAATTTCCATCATTTCAGTTTTCTTTCCGTTTATCACCAAACTTACTCTATTATCATCAATCATTAGTCCTAATGAAAGATTTCATCTCATCAACATCATTAGTCAACAAGGCCAACTCATCCACAAAATGTAAATCAAACGTTTTGACATCTCTAGACCACTTAAGGGTAAAATCTTTCTGTTGCAATGCATTCCGCATAATATAGTAAATAACAAAAGTAAAGAGACAAAGGCACAAAACTAATCCTTGTCGAACATCAGAAGTAATGCTAAACCAAATGCTACAAGCTTTACCAACTCTCACATGACAGTGTTATTATAGAGAGCTTTCATTATGTTAACTAACTTGTCAGATATACCATATGATCACACAATCAACCACAAATTATGTCGATCAACAGAGTAAAAAGCCTTTTTGAAATCAACAAAGCTAGCAACCAAAGGTTTCTGAAACTCTAAACATTTCTCAAGAATCTGCCTAACTGAAAAAATCTAATCTACACATCCCCTACCATTTCTGAATCCACACTTCTCATGACGCAATTGCACATCAACCAGATTCTTAATTCTATTAAACACAATCATGCAAAGAACTTTACCTGGAACAGAAAGTAGATTGATAACCTTATAGTTATCGTAAGAAGTGCGATCACCACTTTTAAAAATAGGAATAATAATAGCTCTCGTAAAATCCTTAGGAACAATGCCTTTATCGTAAAAGATATTCAGAATTTCAGTCAGCGATGTGATAAAAGAAATGGGATACAGAAACGGTAAAAATTATGCTTTGGAAAGCTGATGGCAATAATTAATATTATTACATTAATATGTACACTGATTTTAATACTTTGTAGTTTATTTCTCTTACAACTTAAATGATTATGAATGCCACTTCCTTAGACAATATACAACATAGTTATTGTTGAAATTTAAAATGGATGATTACTGAGCGTGAGTATAAATAAGTATATTTTACAATACAAATTACAATACAATGCAAAATATTACAAAGGGATGGATGAAATGACTTATAAACAAACTAAATTCTATCGTACATAAAGTAATAACTTTTTCCTATAGAACAGTTAAGACCAGCTCTGTCTGTTCGACTAAATTATTGCCTCTTCACTTTGATTGCCATGTTTTTTGGATATCTTTACTTCAGGCGTAAACAATCCTTTCATGTCACTGGATTTTACACTAATAAAAGGGGCGGGGGTGGCTCAGTCGGTGGCGCGCCAGGCTCATAATCTGTAGTTCCCAGGTTCGAGTCCCAGTTGGGTCAGCTTTGAGATTTATCTCCGCAAAACTCCCCGCCTAGCCCATGGTCAGTAGGGGACACCGATGGGCTTGGAAAGCCCGCCGTCCGTCGGATGGGACGTTACGCCGTGGCCCAGTGTACAGGAGAGACATACCCTGTGCACGTTAAAGAACACACTGGATGGCCTTGACGAGAGGCTACCATATGTCTCCCAACAGCTGTTCCAGTGGGTCCCCTTCCGAAACCTTCTCTGAGACTTCGGGGTCCATGTGACCTGCCCATTTAGCCCATGGTGTGCAAAAAAGTGCCGCTCAGAGGTAAAACAACCCAACCCATATTTCGCAGTAAAATAGCAGTTCATTATATCATCGCTGCCGCAATCGGACATAAGGATCCCAAAATACACAATACAAAAATTTTAAATTAGTTAATAGAGTAGAAACCATCTGTACATACAACCACAAAAACATTAACAAAGACATAACATTAATTGATTGGACAACACCTGATTGCCATGTCAAGAATGCTAATGACAGCGAGAGTTCTTACAAATCTTTCAAAATTAATTGTGAAGAAAATCTAACTAAAAACAATGATTTACGAAATGGAGACAGAAAAGTATCCAGGAAACGTAATAATAGTAAAGAATGGATTAACCTAAAAATTTGTAACTTGATTTAACGTAGAGACAAAGCTTGGATCAATTATAAAAACAATACGATGAACGAAACCATACATACGAAACATTTCGTATACATAGGAAATGGTTTCGTATGTATACGAAACTAAATTACTGCTGAAATTATACTTCAGAAACAAAAATTTTATAGAAAACAACTACTATTGAATAGAAAAGATATGCGAAAAACCTTGGACTTGATTCACCAAGTGTTAGAAGATAAGGAGACAATTCTATTGATGACGTATCATTATTAAAATAAGCCAAAATCTTTATCAGCATTACAAATTGCAAACAAATTCGATATTGAATACAACGCTATGATATCAGAGATTAGGGGAAAAAAACTAAAAACCAAGATGAAAATTATAGAACAAACTGTAAATGTCATCCTCATCATCCTCAAGCAGCCATTGGCTACGGAGGTCCAACCAGACCGTGCAATTTAGTTCTCCAAGCAAGTCTATCCTGAGCTACATCTGCTGCATCTGGCCACTGCACACCAATTTTAATAAGGTCCTGTTTGACATTGTCTGCCCTCCGCATCCTAGGTCTCCCCTTCTTTCTGAGGCCTTTAGGCACACTGTTCATAACCCTATTCGCCAATCTATAATTATTCATACGGGCAGCATGGCCAAACCAACGGAGTCTCTCTCTGCACAATATGCTGCTTAAAGTTGGTTGCAAACTCCTTTGCCTAACCTCATCATTAGTTACAAAGTTGAACCACCTAATGCCCAAGATACTGCGTAAGCATCTGGAATCAAAAGCATCTAGTTTCCTGTTACCTTGTTTACAAAGTGTCCAGGTTTCACTACCATAACTAACCCTAGAAAGAACCAAACTATTATACAGTCTAATTTTAGTCTTTAGGTGTATACGCCTATTTCTCCACACTCTCCATAGATTCTTAAAAGTCCCGGCAGCAATCCCTATTCGTCTGTTAATCTCATGCCGCACATCACCATTATCTGTTACATAGCTCCCAAGATAATTAAACTGTGACACCTGCTCAAGACTGCAACCATTCAGATTAACTGAATCACAGCCTGCCTGACAAATTTTCATTACTTTAGTTTTCTCTCTGTTTATATCTGTTACCCCTAAAGTGCAGAAATCAGTTAATGTGCACATTACCTAGCTAATCTGCAGATTAACTAGGGTGATCCGTTAAAGTGCGGAAAATTGTTTCATTTCTCAAATTACCTAGGTAATCTGCAAATTTCCTAGATAATCTGCACATTACCTACTAGGCACTCGTTAAAGTGAAAATAAGATCTTTGCTGGAACAACAGCAACGTTTCTGTAAGCTTAAATTAACATAATGTTATTTATTTATTTTTCGATATCTAAAGAATCAAGTTTATACAATCAAACAATCAACAAATTAGTTGATATGTCACCGTTAAAGTGTATAATTCAGTTATTTCATAGAATACCTAGTTATTTCATGAAATAACTGATCAAATCAGTTAAAGCGTGTAATAAATTAATAATTCCACACTTTAACTAGGTATTCTATGAAATAACTAATGATAGACAATTAAAGTGTAAAATAAACAATCTGACTGAATTATACAGCATACAAAATGTTATTTATATAGACACAATAAAAGCATTTGTTACAACAGGGATTACTAAAATGACATTTGGAATTGCCCTAATGTGCGAAGGCCAAGTAAGAACGAATCCGTAAAGTGGTGAATCTCTTGAATATGAATCTTCGTGTCACATGATTAAGTCGTCCGCATTATAAAAAACGCCCCGGATGAGCGGAGGCCAAGTGAGAACGAATCAGTAAAGTGATTCGATATCACTTGGCCTGCTCATTTTGGGGGTGTTTTTTATAATTCGGACGACTGATTCATGTTGACAGAGGGATGACCTGGTTTCAACTCTACTCTCGGACACTAGAAATAGTCTTTTTTTTTACTTTTGAACTTTAACGATACGGAAGCCGTTAATGTGCACATTACCTAGGTAAAATGCGGAAAACTCTTGATTCCGCACTTTAACGGAGCAAATCAGTTAATCTGCAGATTAGCTAGGTAACGTGCACATTAACGGTTTTCGAGCTTTAGCGGTAACATATCCAAACCTACTCTACTACCAGTCTCATCAACAGCTCGAATAAAAGAGTTCATCTCATCAACATCATTCGCCAAAAGGGCTAAATCATCAGCATAATCTAAATCAGAACTTTTCGTATCTCCAGTCCATTTAAGGCCAAAATCTTTCCCTTGAAATGAATTTCGCATAACATAATCAATAACCAAGCTAAAGAGAAGAGGAGCCAAATGCACCCTTGTCGAACACCAGAAGTAATGCTAAACAAATTGCTACAAGCCTTACCAACTCTCACACACGACTCAGTGTTATTATAGAGAGCTTTCATTATGTTAACTAACTTGTCTGGTATACCATATGATCACACAATCAACCACAAATTATGACGATCAACAGAGTCGAAAGCCTTTTTGAAATCAACAAAGCTAGCAACCAAAGGTTTCTGAAACTCTAAACATTTCTCAAGAATCTGCCTAAGTGAAAATATCTCATCCACACATCCCCTACCACTTCTGAATCCACATTGCTCATCACGCAATTGACTGTCAGCCAGATTCTTAATTCTATTAAGCACAATCATGGAAAGAACTTTACCTGGAACAGAGAGTAGGGCTGATACCCCTATAGTTATCACAAGAACTGCGATCACCTTTTTTGAAAATAGGGATAATAATAGCTCTGGTAAAATCTTTAGGAACCATGCCTTTATCATAAAAGTTATTCAAAATTTCAGTCATCCAAGTGGTAACCGAAACATTCCCAGCTCTAAGCATTTCCGTAGTGATTTCATCTACCCCTGGGTATTTATGTAGTTTAAGTTTAGAAACAGTCAAAATAACTTCAGATTGTGTTATAGGGCCAAAATTAAAGCCACCAATGCATCTATCATCATTGCAAAAAATGGGAGTAGAACTAACTACATTGTTTAGAATATCACTGAAATGCTCAGCCCACCTAGCCATGACAGAATCCTCCCCTTCCATAACCTTACTTTGTTTATCCTTCAATCCCTGTATACCTGTTCGTTTTTTACCACAAAAAACATTAACTCTCTGGTACAGCTCTCTGCTGTTGTGCTGTCTAACTGCTTCCTCGGCTTTGTCAGCCAAGCCATCAAGCCAGATATTTTTATCAGCAGCTAACTGATCCTTTACACGTTTATTAATTTCTCTGTAATGCTTTCTATTAGGACTAGTAGGGTATTGATTAAAGACATTCTTGCAGTTCTTTCTTTCCGAAATAAGCTCAAGTGCCTTATCACTCAAATAATTCTGTTTCCTCTGGTCCATTTTTCCTAAAAGAGTACTGTTACTTTCCAAAAAAGCCTGTTTATAATGATCCCATTCTTCCTCAACTTCAGTAGTAAGCATACCATGACTGTCATAATGACTAAGTAACCTATCATGGTAAGCTTTGGCTATAACTGGATCTTTCAGAGCTTCAGTATTAAAAGTAAATTTTTTAACCCTAGCACAACACTTTTTAAGTTTAAGTTGCAAGACACTTTTAACAAAGTAATGGTCAGATACAATTTCAGCTCCCCTATATGACCTGGTATTCCCAACAGAACTAGCCCATTTGCTGTTAATTAATATGTAATCAATCATATTCTTATGCAGCCCATCGGGTGAAACCCATGTGTACTTATGTATGTCGCGGTGTTTGTAATAAATATTAAGTTATTCTAAATCCATTGAGTTTACTTACCTGTAGGAGACGTTGCCCATTGCGATTGCAGCTACCAATACCAAAAGGGTCTATTACTCCTCTCCAAAGATCAGAGTCAGTACCAACTTTGGCATTGAAGTCAACAAGAACAAGGGTAATATCTCCTTTCTTGACAGATTCAAAATATCCTGAAGTTGTTCATAAAACCTATCCTTCTGATCCTCATCGTCATCCTCAGTGGGGGCATAACAGCAGATAACATTCAAGTCTTTTACGCTTGTCTGAAATTTTGCTGTAAGAAACCTTTCATTAATACACTCATATCCTAGAAGAGCATCACTAGCGTGTCTGCTGAGAAGCAGACCCACGCCTTGGTGATGCTTATTGTCGTCCCTACCTGAAAAGAGAAATTTAAAATTATTTTTAAGAATCTGACCTTTATCTGTCCATCTGGTCTCTTGAAAGCCGAGAATATCTAAATTATAATGGTGGAATTCTTGTGTGAGGACATCAAGAGAAAAAGCTCTGTGCAGAGTCCTCACATTCCAACTACCTATGGAGAGAAAATGGTTAGTGGGATGTTTAAAGAAACTATGTTTATTGAGAGAGGGAATGCCGACAATATCAAACAGCCCTCTAATCGCAGACATGTGGCAAAGACCCGTTCCCCCACCACTAAAGGCTGAAGCCATCTACACTGGAAGACTTCCTCCAATGTAGAATTTGACGATGCCAATAGAAGCAAAGAGTTCAGGTGCCTGTGATGACTTCTGCTCAAGATTATCCACCAGCTGATAAACATATCCTGTGAATCTATTCACTTGGGGCTGTCAGCCCACAAACAAACAGAAAACACTGCGGAAGATTTTCCTTCCACAGAAGCCCACCAATGCAGCAAATTCAGGATCCATAATCAAGCTCAGAGCCATATATCTGTCCAGTCCAGTGGGTTTATATGGTCAGCACCAGGACCCTGTGTGGTTGACCACTCCTCAGCAGGGTAGAAAAAAAAGAAAATTAGCCATAGTTGTCCAGATCAGTAGGCCACACTAATCTGGCAGCCCTCCCCTTCCGTTCACTTCCACAAGAGAGTATCTCTTTTGAAAGGTACTAACGGTCTGCACCACGAGAAGGCGGGGTCGGACATTAGGTGCTAGGCCTGGCCGGTTCTATACATCATCACAGGGGATTGGGGCATAGCTCTCCTTCCAGTGACTACCTAGCTACCATTTACAGACCAACTGTAAATGTACGAACACCAAATAATTGAATCGTTAAATTAAAATAAATCACCAGGCTACGATAGCATACAAGTTAAACATATTAAATATTACGTAGAAGCCGTGGGTAATATTATACCAAGGCATATTAACACGTCAAATTCCAACAGATCTAAAAATATGAATACTGAGACCAATTTACAAAGGAGGTAATAAATGAATTGCGACAGGTTTTGCGACAGAATTGCGACAGGTCGCCAAGTACCGACCTGTCGCAATCCTGTCCATAATACAAAAAATTCTAGAAAAATACATGAATACATCGTATACATATTGCTCACAAAACATAAAATACTAAGTCGTAAATAATATGGCTTCTAAATGGGGAAAAGCACCTTAAAATTGCTAACAGATTTCACAGACACACTTTATGAAGACTTGAATATAGGTGATAAGGTAACAGCATTATTCCTTGACTTATAAAAAGCATTTGACACAATAGACCATAATATGTTATTAGATAAATTAGAGAATAATGGGGATGGAGGTATCCTACCCCATTATTACTCATCATAACTCTGGTTTCGGAACTATTTAAAAAATATGGTCTCTATAACACAAATACGCAAAGCGTTTAGCTCTAGACATCGTATCAAACACGGTGTACCCCAAGGATCTATTTTAGGGCCTTTACTCTTTTTGATATACATTAATGACTTGATTGACACTAATGTAAAAGAGTCACTTATTTATGTAAGCAGGTGATATAGTAATCGCCACTTCGAATAAAAACCAAGAGAACGCTTTGAAAGTTTCACAAGCAGATTACAATATTGTTATACGTTGGCTTAATTATAATGGAATTTATTTAAATATTAAAAAAAATAAAAGATGCTTTTTCACTCTTTAGGAACTCACATTAATAACCATCTATATAAACACATAAAATCGACTGCGTCTACAATAGAAGCATTTGTAATGCTGCATACTACAACTGTACCGAAATAGAACGAATAGAATCTATAATAAAATATCTAGGTACACTTCGTTAGATATTAAGCTGGAAGACACATTCGAAAAAAAATCTGCGGAAGTTTAAGATTCTGCTCTTTGAAACTGCATAAATTATGATATATTTGAAAAACCGAAGCATGTTTAATAATCTATAAAGCTATCTGTGAATTGATCATAAACTATGGTATAACAATTTACGGCACAACAAACTCGGCAAACATTAAAAATATTAAGGAAATTCAATCCTCAATCGCCAAAATCTTAAAAGCTGCACACATCTATATGTCTATATGTATCAATTACCGCACACATCTAACCACAGCTAACGAAAGATTTGATTATTTAGATTTCTTATCCTTTCGAAATTTATATAAATACATCCTAAGAGTAAATAACTTTTTTGATGATACCATCGATTGATTTTGTTTGATGAACGAAATAACCACTATAACCAATTGCTCAGAACCCCCCCCCCCCCCCCGCAAAAAAATGTACATAACCGAAGTAAGAAAAAAGATTTATTGTATTATACCTGGAAAATGTTTTCTACAGCGCAAAATAGAATAACGTTAAACGAGAAACACTGTAAATGTGAAATACCCTGTACATATACCACGAAATTCGCTTTTGAAAGAGAAATTTTATTTTACTATCGATGTTCTATGTCAGTGTTATTAATGTCTTTGTTATATATTATAAATATCACATTGAAATGTCAATATTACATTCATCATATGTCAATGTCAAACAATATTAATGTCACATCAAATGAAAGAAGGCTAATCATACTGTTGTAACAAATTATAAACGCAATTATTCTGTATCCTGCAGATAAGATAATTTACGGGTGATCTGTAACTATTAAATTTACTTGTACTATGATTAAAGAATTATAAACAAATTAAAAAAAAGCATTTCGAACTCTACGATTTTCAGTTGTAATTTCATCTACCATTGAGGATTTATGTAGTTTTAATTTAGATATAGCTAAAGTAACTTCAGACTGTGATATGAGGTCAGCATTAAATCAAATAATGCATCTATCATCACTACAAACAGTGGGAGTAGAAGTAACTACATTGTTTAAAATATATCTGTAAAGCTCAGCCCACCTAGCTATGAAATAATCCTCACCTTCAAATACCCTACCATATTTATCTCTCAATCTTTGTACCTGTCTGTTTCTTCCCACACAAAAATTTAAATTTCTGGTACACCTCCCTGTTGTTGTGCTATCTAGCTGCTTTCCCTACTTTGTCAGCCAAGTTACATGCCAAAAATAATATCAGTTGTTAACTGATTCTTTACACGTTAATTAAGCTCTTTGTAATGGGGTCTATTAGGACTAGTATGGTATTGATTCAGAATACTCCTGCACTTCGTTCTATCAAAAATAAGGTTCAGGACACTGAAATAATTTTGTCCACTGTGCATTTTAACCCCAAAGAGTACTGTTAGTTTCAAGAAAAGTCTGTCCAAATTAATTCTATTCTTCCTGAACTTCATTAACCGCAATTACCACACTAAATAACCTAAACCTTGTAAATGGTAGCTAGGCGTAAACTGGAAGGAGAGCTGTGTACCAATCCCCAGTGATGATGCACAGAACCGGCCAGGTCTAGCACCTAATGTCCGACCCCGCCTTCTCGTGGTGCAGGCCGTTAGTACCTTTCAAAAGAGATATTCTCTTTTGGAAGGGAACGGAAGGGGAGGGCTGCCAGTTCAGTATGGCCTACTGATCTGGTAATCTATGGCCACTTTTTTCTTTTTTTTCAACCCTGCTGAGGAGTGGTCAACTTCACAGGGTCCTGGTGCTGACCATTTATACCTACTAGACTGGACTTGTTTATGGATTTGAGCTTGATTATGGATCCTGGACTTGCTGCACTGGTGGTTCTCTGTTGAGGGAGAGTCTGCCGCTGTGTTTTCTGTTTGCTTCTGGGTTGCCAGCTCTAAGTGAACAGAGGCATGGGATACCTTATATCAGCTGGTGGATAATCCTAATCAGAGGCCATCGCAGGTACCTGAACCTTACTTAGCTAGTTGGGCATCGTCAAGCCTAAACTGGAGTAATGTGTCTCAGGCAGGCCATATGGTTCTTGAAAAAGTCCACTTGAAAAGGTGGTGCCTGAAGTTCCTACCAGCATCGGTGACTTCAGCCTTTAGCGGAGGAGGAACAGGTCTTTGCCCCGTGCCTGCGATCAGGGGGCTGTTTGATATTGTTGGCCCTACCAATTTCAATAAACCTAATTTCTTTAAAAACCCTACTAATCATTTTCTCTCTGTAGGAACGTGGAACGTGAGGACATTACATAGAGATTATTCTCTTGATGTCCTCATGCAGGAATTCCAGCGCTATAACCTAGATATTCTAGGCTTGCAAGAGACCAGATGGACAGGTAAAGGTGAGATACTTAAAAATAACTTTAAATTTCTCTTTACAGGGAGGGAGGATGGAAAGCATCACCAAGGTGTGGGTCTGCTGCTCAGCAGACATGCTAGTGATGCTCTTCTAGGATATGAGTGCATTAATGAAAGGTTTCTTACAGCAAAATTTCAGACAAGCATTAAAGACTTGAATGTTATCTGCTGTTATGCCCCCACTGAGGATTCTGATGAGGACGAGAAGGATAGGTTTTACAGACAACTTCAGGATATTTTGAATTCTGTCAAGAAAGGAGATATTACCCTTGTTCTTGGTGACTTCAATGCCAAAGTTGGTACCGACTCTGACCTTTGGGGAGGAGTAATAGGCCCTTTTGGTATTGGTAGCTGCAATGGCAATGGGCAACGTCTCCTACAGGTAAGTAAACTAAATGGTTTCAGAATAACTAACACATATTACAAACACCGCGACATACATAAACACACATGGGTTTCACCTGATGGGCTGCATAAGAATATGATTGATTATATATTAATTAACAGCAAATGGGCTAGTTCTGTTAGAAATACCATGGCATATAAGGGAGCTGAAATTGGATCTGACCATTACCTTGTTAAAAGTGTCTTGCAACTTAAACTTAAAAAGTGTTGTGCTAAATTTAAAAAATTTACCTTTAATACTGAAGCTCTGAAAGACCCAGTTATAGCTAAAGCTTACCATGATAGGTTACTTAGTCATTATGACAGTCATGGTTTGCTTAATACTGAAGTTGAGGAAGAATGGGGCCATTTTAAACAGGCTTTTTGGAAACTAACAGTACTCTTTTAGGGAAAAAGGAGCAGAGGAGGCAGAATTATTTAAGTGATAAGGCACTTGAGCTTATTTCAGAAAGAAGGAACTGCAGGAATGTCCTTAATCAGTACCCTACTAGTCCTAATAGAAAGCATTACAAAGAACTTAATAAACGTGTGAAGGGTCAGTTAGCTACTGATAAGAATCTTTGGCTTGATGGTTTGGCTGACAAAGCTGAGGAAGCAGTTAGACAGCACAACAGCAGAGAGCTGTACCAGATAGTTAATGTTTTGTGTGGTAGAAAACGAACAGGTATACAGGGATTGAAGGATAAACAAGGCGAGGTTATAGAAGGTGAGGATTCTGTCATGTCTAGGTGGGCTGAGCATTTCAGTGATGTTCTAAACAATGTGGTTAGTTCTACTCCCATTGTTCGCAATGATGATAGATGCATTGTTGGCTTTAATGTTGGCCCTATAACACAATCTGAAGTTAGTTTGGCTATTTCTAAACTTAAACTTCATAAATCCCCAGGGGTTGATGAAATTACTACGGAAATGCTTAGAGCTGGGAATGTTTCAGTTACCATTTGGATGACTGAAATTTTGAATAACTTTTATGATAAAGGCATGGTTCCTAAAGATTTTACCAGAGCTATTATTATCCCTATTTTCAAAAAAGGTGATCGCAGTTCTTGTGATAACTATAGGGGTATCAGCCTACTCTCTGTTCCAGGTAAAGTTCTTTCCATGATTGTGCTTAATAGAATTAAGAATCTGGTTGACAGGCAATTGCGTGATGAGCAATGTGGATTCAGAAGTGGTAGGGGATGTGTAGATCAGATATTTTCACTTAGGCAGATTCTTGAGAAATGTTTAGAGTTTCAGAAACCTTTGGTTGCTAGCTTTGTTGATTTCAAAAAGGCTTTCGACTCTGTTGATCGTCATAATTTGTGGTTGATTGTGAGATCATATGGTATACCAGACAAGTTAGTTAACATAATGAAAGCTCTCTATAATAACACTGAGTCATGTGTGAGAGTTGGTAAATCTTGTAGCAATTGGTTTAGCATTACTTCTGGTGTTCGACAAGGGTGCATTTTGTCTCCTTTTCTCTTTAGTTTGGTTGTTGATTCTGTTATGCGAAATTCACTTCAAGGGAAAGATTTTGGCCTTAAATGGGCTGGAGATACGAAAATTTCTGATTTAGATTATGCTGATGATTTAGCCCTTTTGGCAAATGATGTTGATGAGATGAACTCTTTCATTCGAACTGTTGATGAGACTGGTAGTACAGTAGGTTTGGTTATAAACAGAGAGAAAACTAAAGTGATGAAAATTGGTCAGGCAGGTTGTGATTCAGTTAATCTGAATGGTTGCAGTCTTGAACAGGTGTCACAGTTTAATTACCTTGGGAGCTGCGTAACTGATACTGGTGATGTGCGGCATGAGATTAACAGACGAATAGGTATTGCTGCCGGGACTTTTAAGAATCTATGGAGATTTTGGAGAAATAGGCGTATACACCTAAAGACTAAAATTAGACTTATAATAGTTTGGTTCTTTCTAGGGTTAGTTATGGTAGTGAAACGTGGACGCTGTGTAAGCAAGATAACAGGAAACTAGATGCTTTTGATTCTAGTCTTTGTAACTAATGATGAGGTTAGGCAAAGGAGTCTGCAACCTCCTTTAAGCAGCATATTATGCAGAGAGAGACTCCGCTGGTTTGGCCATGTTGCCCGTATGGATAGTTATAGATTGGCGAATAAGGTTATGAACAGTGTGCCTAGAGGCCTCAGAAGGAGGGGGAGACCTAGGATGCGGTGGGCAGACAATGTCAAACAGGACCTTGTTAGAATTGGTGTACAGTGGCCGGATGCAGCAGATGTAGCTCAGGACAGATATGCTTGGAGAATTAAACTGCGCGGTCTGGTTGGATCTCCGTAGCCCATGGCTGCTTGAGGATGATGATGATGATGAGTAAGCTTTGGTTATATCTGGAACTTTCAAAGCTTCAGTATTAAAGGCAATTCTCTTAACTGTAGCACAACATTTCTTAAGATTCAGTTGTACGACACTTTTGACCAGGCAATGATCAAACCTAATTTCGGATCCCCTATATGATCTGGTGTTCCTAATGGAACTAGCCCATTAGCTGTTAATTAATATATAATCGATCATACTCCTGTGCAACCAATGTGTATGTATGAATGTCCCGATGTTTGTAGCAAGTGTTTTTATTCGAAAACCATTTAGTTTGCTTTGCTGTAAGAGACGTTCTCCATTGCCATTGGAACTAACAATGCCAAAGAGACTTAACATCAGTGTCCAATAGTCAGTCAGTACCAACTTTAGCATTGAAGTCACCAAGAACAAGAGATCCCTTTCTTGACAGATTTCAAAATATCTTGAAGTTGTGTGTAAAATCTCTCTTTATCATTCTCATCAGAGTCCTCCATTGGGAACATTCCAGTCTGAACATCACAACTGAGAACATTTCAGTCTGAACATCACAACTGAGAACATTCCAGTCTCTAATCTTAGTTTCGAATTTAACTCTAAGAAATCTCATTAATGCAATCACATCCCAGAAGTTCAGCACTGGTGGGTTGAGAAGCACACCTACACCTTGGAGATGATATCCATCCTCGCACTCTGAAAAGAGAAATATAAATTATTTTTAAATTTCTAAATTTAAATTTATATTCATTAAATTTTTAAATAAAAAAATTAAAGCTTTACCTATTCATCTGTCTATTGCAAACCCATAATATCTAGATTATAACGCTACAATTCCTGTTTGAGGACGTCAAGACAATAATGTCCATGCAACGTCTTCACATTTCACATGAAATGTGAAGACGTTGCCACTAATCATTTTAGAAAGATTCCCACTAATCATTTTAGGAAAGAAATCCCACTAATCATTTTCTTTCCACAGGTACATACCTGTGGAAAGAAAATGATTAGTGGCATTTTTAAAGAACTAGATTTATTGAGAGAGGTAGAGCCAACAATATCAAACGACCCCGTAATTGCTGGCATGGGACAAACACCCGTTCCCCCATTGATAAAGACTGAAGTCACCCAAGCTGGTAGAAACTTTAGACGCCATCTTTACAAATGGACCTTTTCGAGAACCAGAATCTAGATAGAAACTCACCTTCCTGAGACACATTACTCCAGGTTAGGATTGGCGAGCCCAACTAGCTAAAATAAGTGTTCAGGTATTTGCGATGGCCTATCTAATCAGGATTAATCACCAGCTGACATAAGATATCCTGAACTTCTGCTCACTTTTCACATAGGAAAAAAGACAACACAGTGGTAACTTTTCCCTGAACAAAGGTCTACGTACAACAAGTTCATTATCCGTTATCAAGCTCAGAGTCATAAACCAGTCCAGTTGGTATAAATGGTCAGCACCAGGAGCTTGTGAAGTTGACCACTTCTCAGTAGAGCAAAAACAAATATGGCCATAGAGCCAATAAATCCAGATCAGTAATCCACACTGATCTATCTCCTTCCGTTCGTTTCAGAAAGTGAATATCTTTTGAAAAGTACTGACGGCCTGAATCACAAGAAACCAAGGTCACACATTAGGCGCTAGGTCTGGCGGGTTCTGTTCATCATTACGGGACTTTGGTACACAGATCTCCTTTATTTTATGCCGAGCTGCAATTTATCAAAGTTCGGATATCACATTTGAAATGGAACTCAACTTCCATTAAGACACTTGCATGTTATATGACAGTAAACTTCCATTAAGACACTTGCATGTTATATGAACAGGAAACTTCCATTAAGACACTTGTATGTTATATGAACAGGAAACTTCCATTAAGACACTTGCATTGTTATATGAACAGGAAACTTCCATTAAGACACTTGCATGTTATATGAACAGGAAACTTCCATTAAAACACTTGCATGTTTAATGAACAGGAAACTTCCATTAAGACACTTGCATTGTTATATGAACAGGAAACTTCCATTAAGACACTTGCATGTTATACGAACAGGAAACTTCCATTAAGACACTTGCATGTTATATGAGCAGGAAACTTCCATTAAGACACTTTCATGTTATATGAACAGGAAACTTCCATTAAGACACTTGCATGTTATACGAACAGGAAACTTCCATTAAGACACTTGCATGTTATACGAACAGGAAACTTCCATTAAGACACTTGCATGTTATACGAACAGGAAACTTCCATTAAGACATTTGCATGTTATATGAACAGGAAACTTCCATTAAGACACTTGCATGTTATATGAACAGGAAACTTCCATTAAGACACTTGCATGTTATATGAACAGGAAACTTCCATTAAGACACTTGCATGTTATATGAACAGGAAACTTCCATTAAGACACTTGCATGTTATATGAACAGGAAACTTTCATTAAGATACTTGCATGTTATATGAACAGGAAACTTCCATTAAGACACTTGCATGTTACATGAACAGGAAACTTCCATTAAGACACTTGCATGTTATATGAACAGGAAGCTTCATTCAAAGCTTCTAACCTTTAAATAACATTTGGGAAAATATTAGTGGAAATGAAGATTTGATACAAAATTCTCTAAATCTCGATTTTTCCAATGTTTGTTTAATACTTAAGGAGTTAGCGAAGCTCGAACGTTTAGCAGCAAACGCTGCTATTATTCTAATCTCCTAAAAGATGCTTCATTTTAAATTTGACAAAACTAATAAAGTCATAAGAAACAATCTAACAAAATATAAAAATTTTAGTATACAATTATAGTAATATTAGATATAACAATTATTATTCATTTCAATGAACATTTACTATAATTTCCTTTGACTGGTAATGGTGCTGTTGAATATTCCAGCTTATATAAATCAGCAGTTCTCAATCAGTGTAACACGGCACACTGGTGTGCCGTGAGCCTGTAGAAGGGTCATAGCACGTTGGTGTGCCATGAGCCTGTGCAAGGGTCGTGGCACGTTGGTGTGCCGTGAGCTTGTGGTAGGGTCGTAGCATGTTGGTGTGCCCTGAGCCTGTGGAAGGGTCGTAGCATGTTGGTGTGCTGTGAGCCTATGCAAAGGCCGTGGCATTAGTATTTTTATTATTAAACGATGCTATTTTGATAAAATCGTTGAAGTTTAAAAACTTGGGTGCAGAGGTTTTCAACTGGTATAATACAACGTGAAACATTGGCATTCTGAGAATGAGGGTGAAAAGCAAAATGGAGGTGATTCGATCTATCAGTAGGAGAGTTTTTTCAATTACTAAAATGTGCTGTGACAAAGTAAACTTAGTATTAGGTGTGCCGTGATGAAGTGAACCCAGTATTAAGTGTAAGGTGACATGAAAAAGGTTGTGAACCACTGAAATTTGAATACTGAACGAATGTTGCTGAAAATCAGGATTTAGAGAGATTTGAATTAGATCTCCAGTATTTAGATCTCCTTTGAAAACTTTTCTTACAAAGCTCATTTCCAGTGTTATGGTGTTTTGAATGTGGCTTTCCATTTTCTTAACATTTAGGTGTCCAATATAAGAGTATGTTGAAGAATAGTTATTTAATAAATTGTATATTGCTAAGTACAGAGATTTATTCAAATATACTTTTAATTCTCTACGGTCAGACTTATTTATTTATTCTTTGCAACACAAAAGTCATTCGGGAGTCTCTGGGACCCCATTTTTATTTTTCATTTCATCAATTATCAATATAATTTAATGTGAAGATTAGAACACGAACAAGTTAAGATGATTCTTCCTGACCTTCAGAGAGTATTTTGACTAAATTTAATTGAATCAATATAGTCATTTAACTGGAATTGATCAATACATTGAAACTATATCATACATAATCAATACATTAAATCAATATATGCAAAGCAAATAAGAAAAAAAATAGGATCTCACAGACATACATCTGGTAGTAATATGTTAGATAAACATAGAGGAAAAATTGTCATTAGCCGGGTGGTATCTGAACCCACGTCAGAGATCCAGACGTTATCAGGAGGTCGTGGGTTCAGATCCCACCTGGCTAACGATAATTTTTCCTCTATATTTATCTAACATAGTACTGCCAGGTGTATATCTGTGAGATCCTATTATTTCAACCATATTTAAATCTAACTTTTATGAATATTTGCCGCATTTTAATATTGTTCCATTTTAAGGCATTGGGTATTAATGTTGCTCTAGCAGATGAAATGCGTAGTCATGGTTCCTTTCTGACTGAAATGGAGGCGATCTCGACTAGACTGGTATCACCCTTCCAAGTAGTCGACTTGATCACTTGATATTCCTGATCAGGTTAATCATATCCATTTGTTTATTCATATCAAAAATATATATTTTGAAAATAGGGTGTTTTATAGGAAAAAATAACTTTTCAAAATTATGGTAATATGCAGATACTTGGAGCGGTTAGAAGATGAGATAATGCATCACAATATGGCTGCCTCAGCAGGTGGTTGCACCGCCGTGAACGGCAATACAGGCAGCAATATGGCGTGGCATGGAGTCATACGGTCGACGGATATGGTCCTGACACCAAGCAATGTTGACTTGCTCCCATAATTCATCGAGATTCCGCACTGGCCGTTGAGAGGATTGCACACATCGTCCAATGTGGTCCCACAGATTTTTTATTGGGGATAAATCTGGAGATCGTGCTGGCTATGGCAATACTTGGACATGTTGCAAACATTGTCTGGAGACCCTATCAGTGTGTACATGGGTGTTGTCATGATGGAAAATCGGTTGCTGCACGCCTCCCAGGAATAGTAACAAAACAGGCTGCAGAACTTCACTAATGTCTGTGTTCCCGTGATGTAGACAAGAGGTGACCTTCTGTCATTTCCAATAGCAACCCATACCATTATGCCTGGCTGATGGGCGGTGTGCCGGTCACGAACAAAAAAACTGGATCTATCCTCTCGCCAGGTTGTCGCCATACACGGACCTATCGATCGTCAGCACCCAGACAGAAACGGGATACATCACTAAACACAACAGTGTTCCATTCCTGACCCCAGTTTACACGACTTCAGCACCAAGCCAGACGAGCGCTGTGATGGTTTGACCACGCACAGTCATCGTAACGGTTGCCTAGAGTGCAGGTGTGCCTCATGCAACCTTTATTTACTGTTTGGGTTGTTATGGGCCCATCCATGGCTGCTGACACAGCCCGTCGAATGTCGCCTGCAGTGTTCTGTGGTGACGAACGAGCATATCGAACAATGCGCTTATAAAGCCATGCTGATGTCTGTTGGACAGCATCACTCCCTCTGCAATGCACGCTAGAACCTTCATTTCGCCACTGTTGCCGACAGCGTCCAACAGTTCGTGCATCACGATGAACATGATCAGCGACATGATTTGTAGTCCATCCAGCTTTGCATAGGCCTATACTTCTTCCTCTCTTAAAAGCATCCAAATGGCGATAAACCTGTCGATGGCGTGTACCAGGCATTTTTGCCTTTTGCTGAACAATTTCCAAGTGAAACCACTTAATCTCAACCGTTCGCACGACTTCCACCTGCAAAAACACAATACCGTCCCTGTTCCTTCTTACATCTTTTATCTCTTGAGCCACAAATGTCATTGGCCCGGATTATCATCATTTGCATATCTCAACTGCGGGCACCCACCCTTCTATTTGCATGTTTGTACGACATGCCCTTCTGGGTAGGGCACTTTCAATGTCGAGCAATGTAATTATGAAAATAAATATCGTTCAATTCTTAGATTCTATAAATGTTTTTAGTATTAACCAATTTTGGTTTCAAAAAAGCAAAAATACTGAGTAGACATGCAATGAAACTGTTGATGTTAACAGAAAAGTTGTAAAATAATTATTGATATTCAAAAAACTTTTGATTCTGTCAGGCATGAAATATTATTACATAAAATATATGCAATAGGAAAAACAAGCAATTACTATTCGTGCTTTGTTTATTGTCTGTCTACACAAGTAGTTAAAATAAATAATATCTGTAGTAGTTTCTTAACAGTAAAAACTGGCGTCCTCAAGGTTTGGAGATGTTTTATTTTCGATCTATTTTAATGTACTTTGTTCCCTTAAAATTAATGGAAGATTAATTTGTTTCGAACACGATACTGCAATTGTGTATTCTACTGATAACATCTGTGAATTAAAAAAATATGCTGAAGAAGATTAACTTAGTTAAATTAAAAATGGTTTTATGTTAAAAAAATAAAGAGAAACTAAGTTTTTTCTATTTGATTAATTGCCATAAATATAGGTAATGACAGATGCAATTGGGAAGAAATAGAACGGTTTTGGTTTATAAATATTTGGTCGTATTCCTTCACAGTAATTTGAAATGTAATAAACATATAAACTACTTAGTAAATAAACTATGCAATATTACGCTTCAATGTTTACATAATTAAAAGATTTATGAGTGTAAAATTTTTAAGAATAATATATTATAGTTGTGTTTATGCTAAGATACAATTTGATACATGTAACCGGGTGGGCTATGTAAAAGTAATATAATAAAGTTAAACATATTCACAACAAAATTGTAAAAGTTGTTTTACCACTTTATGGTTGTTTTTCTTACGCAGATATGTTATAGTTATATCATGTTAATGTTAGACAAATATACTTGTACATTAATGTTCCTTCAGAATCAAACTTGGATAGATATTGAACCTCATAATAGAGAACGTTTTTCAGGTTTCAAAAGTGAATTACATAACATCCCCTTTTATATTTTGCGTCTAGGATATTTAATTCACTTGATGTTAGCTTAAGAAATAAAAATAATTTTGTGTCTATAAAAAACATTTAAAAGATTATTCAATTTCAATGATTGCGCCATTCCAGTGGTCGAGTGGTTAGCGCACTTGCCTGGGTTCGAATCCTGGATAAAGGCATGAATGATTGTGCTGTCTTTCTGCTCAGGTGTCGCTTTCGTCATAGATCTCATCTAAACTGGAAGCTCCTATCAGACCTCTGTGGCAAGCAGATGCTTGAGGGGTAATTTGTTTAATGGCTGCGAAATGTTTTGAAATTTTCTTTATTTCAATCGCTTTCAAACTAACATGTCAGAATTTTTAAATTTAGATTTAGACAATTTAGATTTAAAAGCCGATAAAGGGTAAGTCTTTCTGCTTTATCAATATTAAAAAGTATCAGTGCTTGCTTGATCTAGCGCAAATATGGAAAAGAAATGTACAACCAGGCCTGGATATGGAAAAAAAATCGAGGGCGGAGGGCAAAAAATACAATCGAGCCAGGAAAATGCAAAAGACGGAGCTAAGAGACTGAATTTTCAATGCAGTATAAATTTCCCCCCTCTGTTTCAAAGATTTTTTTAAAATTTTTTGAAAAATGCATGAAATATAAATAAGTTTAACGATCTCTGTACAACTTATGCCAAATAACCATTTTCAGTATCTCTTGTAACCTGGATGGTGTTACATAACACCTTAATGCAAAATGTAAGGATCACGATTTGTTTCATTTGTTTGATCTTTTTTTATAATTTACATTTTTCAATTATTCTAGCTTGATAATAAGGATTTGATAATTGAATGATAATAATAAAGATAATAAGGATTTGTTCTAGCATGATAATAATAGTGTTACCTATTTGCTTTAAAAAGAGAGATTCTACGCTCTTACTGCCATGTATATACATACTTATAGTCAAAGTTATATATACTTATAGTCAAAGTCACTCTTGCATCATTCCATAATTTTTCTACTATGAGAAGTCTTTTCGTGCGAAAGTCGTAGTTCAATTAAATGAAGCAAAAGAAAAAAAAAATAAAGAAATTTCCAAACCACAATAATTTTTGTGAAACACAAGAATTGAATTGACAACGAGAGCTCATAGATGTTGAGCGTCAGTAGTCATGAATACTCTTTGAAAGGGGAGCAGAAAAGTTCCTTCCCCCGTGTTCGCTGGAAGCTTTCTGTTGCTAGGTTTCCTACTTTTTAGGAGAGGCGTGTCCGAAATGACGTCTTCGCTGGTAATTTTCCGTTGCTAGGTTTCCCTTCAGTAACGCCCTAGGATGGGGCTACGAAATTTATTGGTTGACTCTTTAGAAGGGGTGTATCCGAAATGATGACATCGCTCATCTCCGAAGGATGCTAGGTTTCCCCCATTTCCCACCAGTGGTGTCCTAACTTGGATTCCACCGTTGGTGAAGAGTTCCACATCCTAGGATGGGACTACGAATTTTTTTGGTTGCCCCCCTTTGCCTCCTTTAGTGGCGCTGGAGAGATGGGATTCCCATGAACGCTTCACACAGGTGGTCTCTAAACGCGATAGCATCAGCGAAAATGTCTAAACTTATGACAGTATTGAAAGGTAGACTAACGGACCAGGGGGCGGGGGCGGGGGTGGCTCAGTCGGTAGCGCGCCAGGCTCGTAATCTGTAGTTCCCAGGTTCGAGTCCCAGCTGGGTCAGCGTTGAGATTTATCTCCGCAAAACTCCCTGCCCTGCCCACAGTCAGTAGGGGACACCAATGGGCTTGGAAAGCCCGCCGTCCATCGGATGAGACGTTAAGCCATGGCCCCCTGTGCCTCCCGCACAGGCCATACCCTGTGCCATACCCTGTACCATACCATAGCCATACCCTGTGCATGTTAAAGAACACACTGCATGGCCTTGACGGGGGGCTACCATCTGTCTTCCAACAGCTGTTCCAGTGAGTCCCCTCCCCCAACCTTCTCTAAGCCTTCGGGGTCCATGTGACCTGGCCATTTAGCCCATGGTGTGCAAAAAAGTGCTGATGCGAGGTAAAACAACCCAACTAACAGACCAGGTTCCATCGCTCTTATTGTTTCTTGAGTGTTATTCCTATTCTGAGAGGTCCCCTCATTCAAGAGCGAATTGCTCCGAGGGTGGTTCTGTAGGGAAAATAATTATAGTCAACGCGTTGCTTGCTACTTAGACAGGTAAGCCTAATAATAATAGGGAGGTCGACAATGCCCTTCGGGGTCCCTGTACTAAGAATTCCATTGTTCAAGTCGTAAATGTAAAAATTAGGTCGATAGAACCCACGTAACAGTCAAGGAGGCATATCTCTGAACAGTTCCCATCCCTGTCATCTAGTATCTGATTGTTGACGAAAAAGTCCCGTAACTCACGTCACCAAAGGAGAGGGAGAAAGAAAGTGTTCGTTGGAGGTCGGGTGCAGTAGCTAATACAGTTCCAGGCTGTACAGTAAACCAGGACGTTGAATGACATAATGTGAGAGTGCTAAAGGAGGTGTGACAAGGAAAGTAAAAGTAAAGGAAGGTGTGAAAGCCTGTTCTGTCGAGAAATAATTATAGGGGACTGTCGCTTAGACAGGTATGTACACTGATAACAATGTCCTTTTGGGACGCTTCTTAGTCGGGGATCCTTCAAGAGGGCGTAACGTCTACTCGGAAGGGTCATTACTTGTTACCGAATCTTACCCAACGACACTTTCTGTTTAACAGAAGGAATGCTACTGACAATGAATGGGAGTCTTGGGTTGGTGATAAGAAATGGTAATCATTTAGAGAAACCTCAAGGGAATGTCTTCCGGTCCACACATTGCTCCATTATAACAGAAGCGGGAGAGATAACGAAAAACCCATAACGCACGTCGGGGAGAATGCGTCCCTTCACGCAGCGTACACTTGCAAACAAGCGGTTTGCAATGACAAAGACGGCGTGGAAATACAGCAGTTATTCGGAAAGTGGGAAACAGGATTGTAATGAAGCATTAGCAGTAGGTAAGATCCTGAGGCATCGAGGTAACTGCCTTCACTTAACGCGGACCAAGTCTGACAGATACATCATCAAACTTCAAAATAGATTTAAAACATCAGACAATGTGATTTTGTATAGCTCAAGACAAAGAAAGTTTTTATTAAATTTGAAACAAACATATAGAATAAAAGTGGAATATACTTACGCGTTTTACGAAAAATTAATTTGTAATCAGGCTTTTAGAATGATTAATAGATTTTATGGTTTACATAATACTTCAAAAGAGGTGCAAAGGACAAAAGTCATAACTAAAATGCAAAAGATGGAAACGTTTAACCAATAAAGTAAAAAGGCATAAAAGAGTCTTTGGGAAAAAAGCACGGTCGAATTGTAAGGCACCCAAAATAGAAACTCCACTCAAGATTAAAAAAAGGGCAATCAAGTAAACAATGTTTAACGGGGTCACACTTATGCACCCTACGTAATAAAACTGACTTTTCCGGTGAATTGCGTTATTGAAAAGATTTTAATTCCCCACTGCAACTTCCGAAATAGTGTGGTCTACGGTTTGAAAAAGAGGCTGATTTTACCCTGCAGAATCATTCCTTAGGAGCCCAAGTGCACCAGGGGAATGCATACGGGTAAATTTCCAGTTTTGATTCATATTTCAAAACATTTTGAAATATGAATCATTTGATTTAATTCATATTTCGCAGGGGAGACAAATAGTTTTTCACCACAACACGTTTGATATAGAGGTGACATAAAACTGCGGTACCGAAACAAAAGTCTAGTTAAAATGCAAATGATGGAAGCATTAAACCGAAAAAGATAAAGTATTGGATATATCTAATAAAAATGCAGGAAATCAAACGGTAAAATATTCAGCAAAAAGGTATAAAGGAGTCTTTGGAAAACATATCCTCATGGCAAGTACGCAAAATAAAAACTCCTTTCAAGATTAAAAGCAGAACGCTCAAGTAAAAATATGTTTAATGGTGTCATACTTGTAAGCCCGACGTAATAAACGAATGACCGGAAAGAACTACCTCCTAGCGAAAACATGGTTTCAAATTTATTCCACACTTACAGACATGTAATTTAAAACTTATAATAACAAAAGGAATAAATGTTTTTCCAAAGTAAATAGACAATTTTTAAAGTGTAAAATACAAAACTCCTCAGGAGTCAAAGCCCATTTGTGGAGATATTAAATTAAGAAAATATAAAGTATTTTAAAGCAACAATGCCAGCTTAACACTAACATATAATAAACCCGTTAACAATATGACTCAAAAGGTATATTTAGACACTATAATCATGCAAGGCATAATCACTATAACAAATTTCCTACATTTTGCTCGAGTATCCATTTCATAATCAATTTTTAAAAAAGATTTCTTTCATTCTTTATGTCTTATTGTTACGTTTCTTTCATTCTTATGTTATTTATGAGGTTTGACAATGATCTCAAAACGTATTGATTATGGTGTTAATAAAACTGATTTTTTCTCCACTGTCACGTACATTGGGTGATAGAGGGCTCTACATTTTGAAAGACTAATTGATTTTACCATCAGAATCACGAGACCAGCGCATAGGGGAAAATTTTATTCATATTTCGCAGGGGAGACAAATAGGTATTTCCCTGCAACACACCACCCCAGGGACTAAAAATTCTTTCTGAAACTTTACAACTATGATGTAGGTTCCTGTATCGCAGGCGGAGTGCTTTCTCTGCAACACACCACCCCATGGGCTAAAGAATCTTTCTCAAACCCATTCACAGCGTGTTTTTTCACGGATCGCTATGTTGATAGATTTAAATGCACCAATAGAGTGCACACGCCTTTGTACGAAATCGTTTATAATATTACTTCTAAAATTGGACTGAAAAAAGCGAAGGCTCTCTGGTTAAATATTTAGACGATAAATAAACTCTCTGATCGTTAAAATCAAACGCTACCAAGGAAATTAATATACTGTTAGATGTTTTGGTTCTGCTAACATGGTATAAAATACGTTTACCTATTAACAGCTCAATCAGGAAAAGACATAATTATTCGATGTAACGATTTGGAAAACAATCTGAGAATAGTAACTATGTTACAGAAAGCTCTGACCGAGGTGTAATTGCTTCGCTGCACTTTATACTGTAAATAAAACCGCTATCCATGGTCGTAAGTAAAAAATCCCAATCAGAGAATTGTAAATTGCTAATATTGAGATTAGAGAAAATAGTAACTTTCAAAACATTTATTTTAGCATTCACGGTTAACAATAAATGATAGTCAAAGTTTAAAACATATTACGCAAAAAGGAGGACACGGGGTCCTTTTTACCTGGTTTTCTCTCTCCGTAGGTAAACGGTGATACTATTTTTGATAAGTACCAAACAAGGTGGTTTCATCTAGAGTGTCGAAATAATTGACAGACGTAAGTTATACTACCTTACTAATTAATGTTTAAAGACATTTTCTTACTAGCTTCATTAACCAACGTATTAAAGTTCAACACTCGAAAATTTTAGGTTTTGCGGGATGCGTAAACCGCGAGACCTTGTGCCTCGTTCGGTGGCTACTGCGAAGCGTTTGTACTGACGAAGGGCCGCAGGGGCCTTGAGAGGGTGCAGCCTGTCTTTCAAACGTTTGATCGCAACGGGGGATGCTCCTAATGGGAGTTTGACGCGAGAACGCGAAACTCGCTCACTTCTTACAGTATGGTTCTCGTATAGGGAAAAACTAGGTAGAAAATAAGGTACTCATTGTCGCCAGTAGTTTACTTCCGAGAAGAAAAGTGCAAGTTCGGGATATTTAAAACTTCTTTGAAACTTATAAGTGCGTGAACTTTTCTTCAACAGGGGATGAAAGTAAACTTGGTTACAAAATAAACACCCCGATAAATAGCGGAAAGAATAAACAGAATTACGGGAAACCGCGGTTGCCAACCTAGAGAATGTAGTATTATATGTCATTTCATGTAAAACTTTTCACGTGGTACAGTAGAACCATATTTTGTTCAAAAGAGAGATAGCCTTCGGTGTAGTGTTTATTTCTAAGTGGCAAATTCTTAAGGACATAACAAAATATATTCTGATAATTGACAGCGTAAGTTTTTCGCAGATACATACACTTGGTTTCATATAAGTTTGTCATTCGTAACATTTGACAGTTATCAAATAATGATTGAGATGTTTAAAAATCGATTGTGCTATTGGAAATTTTCACTTTAAAACGTTGTAAATTTTCCTGTTGTTGCCTAAGCTTTCTTCCTTAATACATTTGGAAAACGTATAACATTGCAAACGGCTTAACATCCTTTCTGCACTAGCCATAGAAAAGCGTTTCTTCTTCATTGGAATCTCACATAACCATAGAGAACAGTAAATCGTATGCTACACATCTTTTAAGAGCAAAAGTTAGGTTTTTTCTTTCATATTTGTTTCTTACCACATCGACAAAATGTAATTTGAAATGGTAGCAATCAGTTAGTTCACTAAACACAATGCGTATTATCCAAACAGTGGTACCATAGACCATGGGGCGGGGGTGGCTCAGTCGGTAGCGCGCCAGGCTCGTAATCTGTAGTTCCCAGGTTCGAGTCCCAGCTGGGTCAGCGTTGAGATTTATCTCCGCAAAATTCCCCGCCCTGCCCACGGTCAGTAGGGGACACCGATGGGCTTGGATAGGCCGCCGTCCGTCGGATGGGACGTTAAGCCGTGGCCCCGTGTGCGGGAGAGCCATACCCTGTGCACGTTAAAGAACACGCTGGATGGCCTTGACGGGAGGCTACCATCTGTTTCCCAACAGCTCTTACAGTGGGTCCCCTACCCCAACCTTCTCTGAGCCTTCGGGGTCCATGTGACCTGGCCATTTAGCCCATGGTGTGCAAAAAAGTGCCACTCAGAGGTAAAACAACCCAACCCAACCATAGACCATTCACGAAACCCTCAGCTAGCTCATAAAGACACACAGTTGAAAAGTTAAGTTCATGTCTTTTTACTGAAAGCATGTACAAAAGTGATTCGTAACACTTCTGTCTAGTTCACTTTCGACGGGGGGAAATAATACTTTGCATGTTTACGAATTGCAATAAGGGAAAAACATATCTTTCTCCAGTGTTAATGTGTCAACAGCTTTAGTTATGTTGTGTCAAACACACTTTTAGTTACACCACTGTGTGAGTCGGGTCAGTCTTGAAATTCAGTTTCCTCACTGACGAGTAAAATGAGAGGGACGCTAAGAAATTTTTCGGTCTAATGGTCTCCAATTGCGAAGGTATAGAGGAACGACTCGATCAACACTGGGCACCTCTTAGCTACAAACTGATGATCATTTTCTCGACAAAGGACTTATTACTGAAAGTATGCACATTATTACCATATAATTGGTCAAGATTGGTTTGAGGCAATTTGGAAAATAGCGTCTTCTAGTCTCGAATTTTGGAACATTTTGAAAAACGTTATTAAAATGATACACAACTTTTGAGGCACGGTGGAAAATAGCGTCTTCTAGTTCCGAATTTTGGAACATTTTGAAAAACGCTATTAAAATGATGAACAACATTTTAAAATTGCGAGGTCTCATTTTTTCAAAGAATGCTAATTAGGCGAAAATGTTTTCTAATTTAACCACTTTATCTTTCTGAGTTATTATACTAAATAACTGAAGCTTTGCTATTGGCCCGAAATTAACTGATGTATTGTTTGAAAACCGTATAGATTCCGCTATGGGTAAAATTGCGTTAAAAGATTTTACTGCGAACAATAATCTCGTTCATATCGTGAGTGAAATATTGTATGGAAAATTACAACCGCAAACGAGTCATACTCTAGTGGTTGATGATGATGAGCATATCAGACAATGAATATTCTAGCAGACTATGCAGACTCATTCAGTCACTGATGAGTCTATGCAGACTCATTCAGTCACTGTTTTGTGGGGGGGGGGGTTTGTTCGTACATAATTTTTTTCCATACTTATACATATATATATATATAATTTTTTAATATTTATATGTACGTTTTTTATAATTGATCAAACATATTTATATTTTCTAAGAATTGTAAGAGGAGTTTATATAAAGTGGGGTTTAGTTTTTTTTGTAGATTCTAAAATAGTTTTTAAATTAAAGTTGTTAATATTAAGGTTATTTAATTTTTCAAAGTATTCTCGCCTTTCATTTCTGTAATAATTACATTGAAATATTATATGTTCAATAGATTGAATTTCATTTCAGTGTTCGCAATTAGGAGAAGTTACTTTCTTAAATTTAAATAATGGAGATTTAGTTAAAGCAAGATTGGCTTTTATCCTTAATATTACTTTTATTTCTTTTTTATTCAATCCATAATCGTTAAATTTGTTTATTAAAGGAGATATTTTATATCTGTGTGTTTCGAGCTTTTATATCATACCATGACTGAAGTTCATCTATTAATATTTTTTTATTTTTTTATATATTAAATAATTAAATAGAGATTGCATAAGTTGATTCAGATTTGAAGCTTTTTTAGCTAAGCTGTCGGCATATTCTTTGTGTTTGATATTGACGTGTGATGGTATCCAATGTATGTGTAGAATGTTGTGTTGGTTTAGGTATTTGAACATTAAAGTAATTATGTCATTTAAATATAGAAAGAAATTACTTTTAAATATGTTAGATTGAAAAATTTGTAAAGCAGATTTCCTATCAGTTAATATTATAATATTTTGGTTATGGAATTTTAATGACCAATTTATGGCCAAGATAATTGCAATTAATTCTGGAATAATAATTAGTTGAAATGAGTCGAGTTTGAAAAGGTATTCAAATTGTTCTTCAGGGCAATAGAATGCTCCAGATGGGTTAAGAGTTTCAAAATTTGTAGATCCATCTGTATATATTTGAATGAAGTTTGAATATTTATCATGGATGTATGTTTCAGTTAAGATTTTTAAAGTAGATGAGTCTTGTTGTTTTTTGTTTTCTATTCCAAATATTTTATCTTTAATTATAGGTAAAAGGAGCAATCCAATAAGGAAAGTTGGGAATATAGTCACCACTAGTTTTATTATTAAAAAATGTCTAAAGTTTTTACTTTTTCAGGAAAGTTATATAGTGAAACATCAGGAAATTGCATTTTTAATTTGTCTATTATAGGATGTTGTCTATTTTTAGCAAACATGCGAAAGATCAGACTTTTTAATAGATATTTTCTTTTTATTTCTATTGGTGGTATTGCAGTTTCTGCATATGTATTTAGGTTATTTGTTGATTGCATTAAGCCTAAACAGTATTTTATTGTTTTTGTTTGAATAGTTTCTAACTTTTTTAATTTTGTTTTTGAGATGGTAATTAGAAGTTCGATGCCATATAAGCATTTAGGTAGGATAATTCCTTTTAAATTTTCTACAATTTTTGAATATTCGTTATATTTAATATATATTCCAGAATTATATATATTTATAATATTTGTAATTATATTATTAATTTTCACCTGTACTATTAGAATTTATAATTTATTATGTATTAAATCAATATTAATCCTTCTTTGAGGAATGCTTTTATCAATAAAAGTGGCAACTCCCCTAGAATTTTCATTATTTTTTTGCAAATAGGATATATAATTATTCAGTCTAAGAACCTTATCTGTTAAAGTCTCTTGTAGACATAATATTTTTACATTTTTTGTTCTTGTTAAATGTTTAATGAAATGAAATTTATTTATAATATCTCTGCAATTCCAATGAATTAATCTTGGCCTATTCCCCATGACTCGTTATATAGAAAAGATAAGAGAATATCCTTTATAAGTGTCAATTCCGGTCCATTAGGTAGTAAGCAATCCAACAATTTTATCAGCAAGTTTATTATATGACTCTTAGAGTTTCCACCTAACGTTGACTTGTTTTCTTTTTCCATCGTATTGAATTCCTTTTCATCTGGTTTGTGTTTAATATCTAAAGAGTTCTTGTTTGAGTTTTTTGTTCCTGTTTTATTTTTTTTTTCACTATTCCAGCGTAATTAATTGTTTTATTATGAACCGAGTCTTGTTAATGAAGTACAGGTATATCCGTTGATGTCGTTGGTAAAGCGAGACAGTCCTCTTCCAAGTTCGATGAAAGTTTTGGAAAGGAGCTCTCTCCCTGGTCCGCATAAATGTGTGTTTGAATCCTTGAAGCATTTAAGCTTTCCGTTTTTCCATCTTCGGATTCTGGTCTTGAGGACAGTGGAATTCCAATTCTTGCAACAAGAATGGAAAACTGCTTTTGTATTATGCCACGTCTAATGGCATAATTGTGGATGTTCCTAGTGAGCCTACCTTTTATCCTTTTAATTCCATGCATAGACCAGAAGTTTTGGATCTGGTCATGTTTGGGAATTTTTTACCCACATATGAACTTGCTGTTCATAATAACAACATGAATTCCGATCACTTGCCAGTTTGTTTAACACTATCTCTGACTGTTGCTACTGTCCCAGATACTTATAGTGTTGTGAACAGGGAACTTTACAAATCGACTCTTAATGAAAAAGTCTCGGGATCTTGCAACTCTCTTTCTGTTAGAAAGATTAATGATGCAATAATCACTTTTACTGATTTGCTGAATCAATCGAGGGTTGATGCCAGCATTATTCAAAAGCCACGTAAAGATTTTTACATTCTTCCGAAAGATCTCTCTGATCTGGTAAAACTCAAGAACTAAGCCAGACACAAGTGGCAGAGATCAAGAGATGCCCATGACAAGAATATTTTTTACTCACTCAAAACTGAAGTTAGACAAAAACTACTAGAACATCGAAGTTTTACATGGAGTAAAAAATTGACCTCACTCTCTACAAGTGACAATTCCATCTGGAAGATGGTGAAATCTTTAAAAAAATCCACGTATAAACTACCCCCCCCCCCCCCCAATCATGGAGTGGCTGGTATGTGTTATAATGATGATGACAAATCAGATGCTTTCGCAGATGCCCTGGAGTTGTAATTTCAGGAGAATTCTGACCTCTCTGACAACGAGACCTGTGAGGAGGTTGAAGAAACTGTTTTGCATTTCTGTCAGATAGATTGTCCTAGAATCTCATTTACATCTCCTTCCGAAATGATCCAGGCCATCAATAAATTGAAGCCTAATAAAGCTTCTGGACCAGACAACATCAGCAATAGGATGTTGAAGCACCTACCGAAAAAGGCTGTCACCCATTTATGTGACATATTTAATTTTCTCCTCCGGAACCAAACCTTTCCGGAGGTCTGGAAGAATGCCCATGTGAGGCTAATTCATAAACTGTGTAAAGACTCTTCTTTCCCAAATAGTTATCGCCCCATCAGTCTGCTTTCCTGTTTGGGAAAATTGTTTGAGAGGATTATCCTTAACAGATTGGATGAATTCCTTTCCACTCATCCTATATTACCAGATACGCAGTTTGGATTTCGACGCAAGAGATCTACCCAACATCAAGTTTTGAGAGTCGTTGAATCCATTGCTGTGGCACTACAAGAAAAAGGTTGTTGGTGCCGTCTTTCTGGACGTGGCCAAGGCCTTTGACCGCGTCTGGATGGACGGCCTGATTTGCAAACTTATAAAGATGGAGATTCCTGCGGGCCTTACCTGTATTCTGCAATCGTACCTTTCTAACCGAACTTATCAAGTTCAAATTAAATCCTCTGTCTCTACTAAGTGAGTAATGGCCGCTGGAATTCCGCAAGGCTCGCTCCTAGGCCCTACTCTCTTTGCACTGTATCTCTATGATATTCCATCATTTAATCAAATTGTCATTGCACAATATGCAGATGATATTGCTTTCATCTCCCCTTCTATGAGGGCTGATTTTGCAATCGACAGACTTCAGAATTGCCTAGTTGTTATAGAATCTTGGTATGATAAATGGAAAGTGAAATTAAACACCTAAAAAAGTAATGCCATTATTTTCAGTGGAAAGAAAAATAATAACTTTCGACCTCTTATTCTCTTGGATAAACCTTTCACATGGCAGGATACTGTTAAGTATTTAGGAGTTATCCTGCACAAAAAGTTAAAGTGAGATCCCCATATACATGGGATCATCACCAAAGTAGTCCTACAAGTAGTCATCACAAAAGGTCCGATGTCAACTAGGACCTCTCCTTGGACGTAACTCAGTTCTGTCTATCGATCATAAGCTTTTACTTTATCATATGGTCATCAGACCTATCATTTTATATGCTTCGCCAATTTGGGCGAATACAACCCATACCAATATACACAAGATTCAAGTATTGCAAAATAAGATCTTGAGATGTGCGGTCGATGCCCCATGGTTTGTAACTAATAGACAGCTACATAAAGACCTGGGCATCGACCACATCTATTCCTATATCCAGTTTATCTCGCGTGGTTTCTTCGACGCTGTTCGATCCAACCCGCATGAAATTATATCTTGCCTTTTAGACTATAATCATGAGGTCTTGAATAGATACAAGAGGCCTAAATTGATGGCTTACAGTACATTGAGCTATCCATTTTAGGTCTCTTGTGCATCCTTATATTTTGTTGTTGTTTCATGTTTTATTGCCCTTATTCTACTATTGTTTTTACTGATGCCAATCAGGCACTTGCTTCGATGGAGGAGGTTATGGGTACCTTGTACCTGGCATTCCACAAACCAAGTACCGATCTACGATCTTGAGGACCGGCGAGTTTGGACGTAGTTTTGTGCTGTGGAAGGTTTGATTAATTTTTTGATTTTATGCCGCTTTCTATGAAATTTGGTCGATCCTGTTTTGTGACTGTGTCAGTATGTGATTCAAGAATTGTTTCAGCTTCGACGTTCTGCGATTTTGTTAGTGAAATTTCAACTTTTCATCGCTTCTACAAACTTTGCGAATGGTGAAATACCCGGATGTAACTTGGTGAACACAAGATTTGTGCTTCGATTGTATCAAGATGGCCGTCGGTAATAAGAAAAAAAGACACTCACCTAAACTTAATATCAAAGTAAAAAGATCTAAGTTCTATACAATGGATAAAACAAAAAAAGACGAAAAATTCTCACAGGAAAATGAAGAATGTGATATTGCGGAAGATTTAAAGATATCTTCAGACTCGGAGTCTTCGCCTGCAAAATCTATCGAAGAAAACAGTCAAAAGGATATTAACATCGAATTGGATACTTACTCTATCACTCAGGTAAATCCATTTGTTATTAACAAGTAAAATGTTCATGATCCAAAAAAAAATTCTAAACTACCATCTCAAAATAAAGCTTTTAACTCCGAAAAAAAAAGAGGAAACGCTTAGGAACATTACTATAATAACTAAAATAGATTCAGAGAATACGAAATTTCCTGACATTATTGAAAATGCTTTAAATGATAAAGAGGACTTGTCTTTGGTCATTAGTGGACTTAATACCAAACTGAGCGCACTAGACATTTAGAAAGTCTCTTCCTTTTTTTATAAACTCTTAAATGATAAAATCGGAGGGAAATTTATTTCAAGAGGAAGACTATTAATTTTTCTCAATACAAAAGATCAGTAAACAAAATCCTTGACATGAAAGAAATTTTATCTATTCCTGTTACTGTGGAACTTCCCGATTTTAAGAATCAGCTTTGGGAACAATTATTGGAGTACCCACACATTTTGATGATGATTTAATTTTAGATCTCTTATATGATCAAAATGTCTTAAGCATGAAACGCATGATACAATATGATCAATATGATAAAAAAAAGGAAACTGGTTGTAATCCGATCAATACGATCATTCTGGAATTTGAAGGCGATGTACTTCCCACTCATGTTTTTCTTGGATTCTCTCGTCATAATGTTAAACCATACACAACTTCACCAAATCTGTGCTTTAGATGCTGCACATTTGGTCACGCAGTATCTTCCTGCAGAGGAAAACTCACATGTAAACGATGTGGAGAACATCATCATCACAAATTTTGTAAAGCTAATGTCTTAAAATGCCCAAATTGCGGGGATCAACACCCTACAACATATGCTGGCTGTCCAGTGAGACTAATCGCATGTAAGGCTAAAATGATCCAGTTGAATGAGGGTCTGAACTGGCAACAAGCATTTAGAAAAGCCAAACAATCCCCTAGAAATTATTAACCACTTCAAAATAAAGGACTTTCTTAATAAGAGAGATGTTTAAATAGAGACCCGGTCTTAGTTACCGATAGGATTCAAAGTAAAGATCATGAGGACCTGAGAGAAGACTTTACACAGGAATTCTGCGAGGAAGTAAGAGAGAACTTCCCACCCCTAACAAACACACCCTCAACATCTACTGATATTGGCAACAGAAATTTCATAACTCAGAATACTGTAATGCAAAGAAACTATGCTAGTGCAGTAAAGAAAAACATCAAAGCTGCTAAAAACTCCAAAAATAAAAGCTCCAAAATACAAATGAATGATGAAAGGAAGTTGGAAGAAATGAAATGAAAGGAATCGAATTAGTGGCTTAATTATTAAATTGTTTGATATTATTCTACCACAATGCCCGGAGGTGAACCTGATAAAAGACATCTTACTTTCTTTACTGAATAGTGGTCCATGGTAGACAAATTCAGCATTCTCCAATGGAACTGTCGAATAACAGAAAGTAAGAAACATATATTAAAACACTTTTTGAATATAAAAAAAAATAAAAATAATATGTATACAAGAAATAAACACAACAAATATACCTAAATTTAATAACTTTATATCTTGTATACAAAAAAATAGCAATAATTCTAGAGGTATAGTAACTTATGTACATAAAGATATTATGCAAAGACAAGTAAATATACCAATATTAAAAGAAAAACTAGAAATAATAATAATTCATATCCAAATAAAAAAAAAATGTTAATATTATAAATATATACAATCCAGGAATCTTAATAGATACAAAAACATATTTAAAAATTGTTGAAAATTTAAATGGAGAAATTTTATTGTGTGGAGACCTAAACACACACAATAAAGCTTGGTTTTCGCATAAAAATGATCATAAAAGCACACATTTATTAAAATTCATTGAAGAATTAAATTTAAATATACTTAATAATAACACACCTACCTGCTTGAAAAATGAAAAAATAAACTCAATTATTGACCTAACACTATGCTCAAATAGATTAAAAAATGAGTTACAATGGTCAATATCAATGGACTGTTTTGGTAGTGATCATAGACCTATTTTATTTACTATAATGATCCTTTCATCAAGAAACCAAAAATAACTTTACCAATTGGAAAAATTTTCAGGAAGATTTAAACAATATTAATTATGAAAATTTAGATTACATTACATTGATTGATAAAATACAAGATAATAAAAGAAACAACACAACAACAATAACAAAAAAAAATACCGATAAAAAATATACATACTATATTTATAAATAAATTAATAGCAATTCGCAGAAAGGCGGAAAGACACGTGAAACAAACTAAAACATTTATTGCATTCGAAAACTTCAATAGACTAGCATCAGCTATCAATAAAAAAATTAAAAATATTTTAAAACAAAACTGGAAAATATTTACAGAAATATTATCTCCCACAACATCCACAAAAAATTTATGGTATATATATATAAAAAAATAACAATGGAAACAGAACCAATAAATCCTTTATATAACTATGCATTAAAACATAAATTAACAATTCAAGAAACAACTGAACAAATTGCAAAATTTTTTAATACCTTTCATTACAAACCAAACAATAAATTATACAAATTATACAATGACTCAAATATTTTTCACCAAACATATCATAATAATAAAACTGATTATATAAATCTACCATTTTCATTATATGAACTAATATTTGCAATTAAAAAAATAAAAAAGAATACAGCTGTAGGTCCAGATCTAATTTCAAATAATCTAATTAAAAATCTACCAATTAAATATATCAAAAAATTATTAAAAGAACTTGATAATTTCTGGATAACGTATCCAACAATTTGGCTCGAAAATTACATGATATTTATAAAAAAAATCTAATGAACCATATGAAACATTAGAATCATATAGACCAATCTGTTTAAGTTCAAATATGTTCAAGTTATTCGAAAGAATGATTGTAAACAGATTGAACTGGTTTTTTGAACATGAAAAAATATTCCACAAGGATGTTTTTGGCTTCCGGCCTGGAAGATCAACTAAGGATCTTCTTATTAATTTCTTTTCTGATATTGAATTCGCAAAAAAAAGGAAAGTATTTTTAGTAGTTTTCATAATTGATTTTGAGAAGGCTTTTGATTCGATAGATCATAATGCACTTCTATATAAAATTAGGAAATTAAAAATATGTGGTAATATTTATAGTTTTCTCTTACATTTTATACAAAACAGATCTTATAAAGTAAAATTGGGAAATAATATTTCTACATCATACAAATTAATAAATGGTCTTGTACAAGGGAATATATTATCCCCGCTTCTTTTTAACCTATATTTAAATGATATTCAAGAAATTTTTAAACCAGAAAAAAAATTTGGAACACATGCAGATGACTTAATCTTCTGGACATTTCATGAAAATATAGATGTGATACAAAAAAGGATACAAGATACAATAAAACAAGTTAACACTTACTGTGAAAATTGGAACCTAAAAATTTCAAATGAAAAAACTCTCATTTCATACTTTCATCCTAATAGAAAATTACCAGAAGACTTCATAATTAAAATAAATGGAAAAAATTTAAATATTGTAAATCATTTTAAATATTTAGGGGTTTATTTTGACTCAAAATTGAACTGGAATTAATATACTGAAGAACTGGAAAAATTGAACTGGAATTAATATACTGAAGAACTGGAAAAATTGAACTGGAATATTACAGAAGCTAAAAATAAAGCAAACAAACTTTATTACTTTTTAAGATTTCTTGGCAACTCAAAATGGGGATGTAATCAAAAAAACTTACTGTTATTATACAATTCTATCATTCTACCCAAATTTACATATGGTATTGAGTTGATATATCACTTAACAAGAAAGAATTCTAAAATTTTTGAAAATACACAAATAAAATTTTTAAAATTCTGTTTAGGTCTGTTACAACATACAAATAAATTAAATATATATGCAGAAGCATCCATACCTCCACTAGAAATAAAAAAGAAATATCTTTTACATAAACTTTTATATAGAATAGTATTAAAAATAAGGATCATCCAATCATTGATAAAATAAATGAAAATTTTAATGATAACATAATAAATCTCTTTCATGATAAAGAACAATTAAAACATATCATACATAATAATCTCAGTGGTGACAAACAAATTTTGGCTCCATTTTGGAAATTTTGCTTTCCCATATTGGAAACCGCAGTTAAAGGAATAACATCTAAAAATAATATGGACAAAGAATATTTAAAAAATTTGACGGAACTTTACATTGAAGAAAAATACAAAGATTTTATACATATATACACGGATGGTTCGGTAAATGTTTAAAATAACAATTCGTCTGGAGCATATTATTGCCCAATATCAAATTATGATTTTCAATTTAAATTAAATAAATTAAATCCAATAATTATAACAGAACTAACTGCCATAATATTAGCCATTCATTGGGCACTTTATTTTAATGGGGAAAATATTGTAATTTTCACTGACTCAAAATCTTCTCTCGATACAATATTTCAAAATCCATATAATAAAATTTTAAAGTTTTAATAAATGATATTCTTATTTTAACAAAACAACATAGAGAAAACAATAATAAATCATACATTCAATGGGTTCCAGCCCACACTGGCATAGAACACAATGAAAAAGTTGACACACTGGCAAAAAATGCATTATTTCTGAATAACATTATTGAATCATTAACATTTATAAACATAATTAAAAATAATAACAAAATAAAATTATTAGAAGAAACACAAAACTGGTATGTGTTAAATGCTATGAATACTCATAGACATAACATTTCACATAAAATTACAACATTTAAAAACTATGGACTGAATAAAAAAGAGAATACTATTATATTAAAGATAAAAGTAAATGCAGCAATAACAAAACCATTTTTATTTCACTTAAAAAAAGTAAATTCTCCTAATTGTACAATATGTAATCAATATGAAAATATTGAACATTTAATCTTTCATTGCAAAAAATATAAAACAGAAAGAGAAAAATACTTCTCTAATTTAAAAAAATATAATATCAACATCTTTTCCTTTAAAACTGTTTTAGAACCAGAAAACAAAAATCTGAAAAGAAAATTCTTCAAACATTTAATTTCATATCTAAAAGATATAGATAAGTTTGATTTCTTATGAAAAAAAAATATATATATGTGTATTTAACTTGTGATTGAATGAGTCTGCATAGCAATTTACTATGCAGCAATATTCATTTGTGGAGACTTTTTCAATTCAATTTTCCATCTTTAAAGTTTGATATGCGATTAATGTTGGATTGTTTTTATTTAATTCAAAGTATGTTTCGGCTTTAGCAAAAGCTTGTTGCCAATTTATTCCTTCTTCTTTTTGAATAAAACGAACTTTACATGCAATAATTCTTATTATGCACCCAGCCCATGTGGCTGGGTGAGGGCCAGCACAGTTGGGGCATCGGAGAATTTTTGAATTACATTGGCGTTGGTGGTGATTTTCGCCACAACGTTTGCATACTTGTTTGCCAGTACATGTCGAAATTCCGTGGCCAAAATTATAACACCAGTAACATAAATTTGGAGGCAAGGTATAACTCTTTACAGAGTGCCTGTTATATCCAATATATACATAATTCGGCAACTTCTCACCCTCAAACTCAAGATCCACCTTTTGTGTGTGGGGCGAGCAAGGGGTCTCCATTTTTTTGTCAGTTTTTAAATCAAAGTGTAGCATTCGACGTACACTCAGTGATCAGATAACAGTTCTAAATAAGTGATCAGATAATAGTTCTAATAATTCATCATCACATATATCAGGAGTTATTCCGATAACTGTTCCAAGTATTGTTTTGACAAATTTAGGGTATTCTTCTTTTACAGATGTTTTTAGAATTTATTTTATCATGTTGTAGAGAATTTCTAGAAAATACTAAAACTCGTCCAAATGAGATGAATTTGCCACTGATATGTTCTCCTAAGAGTCTGTAGAAGAATGATGTTATTTTCTTTATGTTTATTGAATTTAATTCTGCCTTAATTCCTGTTATTTCTAATGCATAATTTTCATCTTTGGTTAAATTTTCAGGAATTTTTAAGTTCTCAATGTCTAAGGAAGTGATAATTGTGCATTGTTTGTCGGTCTCCAGTTTTTCGTTATTACTCTTTATTATATTTTTATTTTTTCCAGTTTCCAATGCTTCGTTCTCCATTTCTTTATTATTTGTCACAGACATATTAAGTGTACTAATTTCTTTATTTTTTCCTGTTATTGATGTTAAAGTCTCCATTTTTTAATTATTCTTCGTTGTCTCAATAGGTGTTATTTCTTTATTATTTGTCACAGACATATTAAGTGTACTAATTTCTTTTTTTTTTCCTGTTATTGATGTTAAAGTCTCCATTTTTTAATTATTCTTCGTTGTCTCAATAGGTGTTATTTCTTTATTATTTGTCACAGACATATTAAGTGTACTAATTTCTTTATTTTTTCCTGTTATTGATGTTAAAGTCTCCATTTTTTAATTATTCTTCGTTATCTCAATAGGTGCTGTTATTTCTTTGTTATTTGTTTTGATGTCTGGTATTATGTTAATATCTTCTGTCGTAAGTTCTAAAGTATTTTGTTTAGGAGTTAATTTCGTACCTGTAGATTCTTCTTCTTTGTCTGTGCTATTTGGAACTTGAAAAGTACGTTCCTCAACAGACCCTGCCGGCCACATCTCTGCTTCGAAAGATAATTTTAAATCTTCCGTTAAAATTGAGAAGTCTTTTTTATTGTCTCTGGTTTCTTTGTAATTTCTGTTTGAATCGTTATAAGCTCTTGATTTTTTAACTTTGATTTTTACCGAAGAAGGAGAAGTCTTCTTTTTCTTATTTCCGTTTGTCATATTAACGGTTACTTATGCACGTTCACCAATCTAATAGAATGATTCTTTGAATGTCAAAGTCACAAAATATTAAGCGAAAATGGTTTAAAGTTAAGGAACTCAATTAAATTAACACATTAAACCTGAAAACATGAATCAATAACCTTAATTACCTTTAAATCATTTCGAAACTTTCAAAATCGTAGAGCACAAAATACACAACTGCCACCTTCGGTGGCTAACGGTCACGGTCCCACTATAGTGGTTATTATCTATTTATTATCTATATTTGTGAATTGCATTTATTTTTTGTTCATGTTGGAAGAAAATTTAAGATTCTTATTTCCTGTGAACCCTCCCACTATAGTGGTTATTATCTATTTATTATCTATATTTGTGTATTGCATTTATTTTTTGTTCATGTTGGAAGAAATTTAAGATTCTTATTTCCTGCGAACCAATGAAATTTTATTTCTCTTGCAGGAACGTACGAAGGTAACAATGTTTTGGAATCGAAGTTTACCCATAATTATTATTCTTAATGACATTTGTAGCTAATTTGTTCTAAAAAAAAGATCCAAGACATATCGTGGAAAACCTTTTGCAGTACTTTAGCACATTTTTGTGTTCTTTTAAAACTTCTCTGGCTATTTACAGGCAGATTTCTGGGTAATTGCGGTGTCGGAGAAATTAGGTGTCACTGGCCTCACTTTCTTCTTGCGGTTATGTTTCAAAATAGAATGTGTGATAGAGAATGTCAGTCGTATTCTACTTTGTTTCACTAGTTTGCAATGGTTTAGGCTTCAGGTTTTTTTGTAAACCTTTAAACTTAATATTAACTGCGCTAAGAAATCACAATGGGGGAAAATCAGATATAGAACACTATTTATTTAGTAACATTTTCACACCATTAGTACATATTCAGTGGTGCATACCATCTCGCCGTACACTTCTTTTAGTAACATATGAAAGTTCCATTCAGACATGAATGATATATTATCTAAAGATGTAACTCAACTTCTCCCTCTTCCACAAAACGTTTAGCGATATCGGTGAAATTAGTGTTTCTTATGTCTTCTGTGAAACGGTCTTCAACTGTTATCGCAAGGTACCAATGTCGAAGCTGAGTTGGCAGATCGACCTCACACCCAGTACAGTTCTTTGTGCATCCTGACACATTCTTAATTGAACGGTGCAGAGTCTTAGTGGATAGTTTTTCAGTTAAATTCATTCACTTTCCATTGTTGAAACCTTTGCTTAGTCCCTCAAGGCCTTTAGATGCGCTTGTATGATGTTGAGGTAGCGTCTGATTTTGTCGGGTTCTTACGAGTTCATTACAGTTAAGATTTCATGGTCTATCCATTGCGAAGATGTTACGGCTTTGCCTTCACATTGATGGCTTTTAAGTCGAGCTACAAGTCCGATGACGTCCTTGATACACTGTAAACAAATGGCACGAAATCCCTTTCCTTTAGGGTATTTCTTGAAACCTTTCCAAATAGGGTCGCTCTTTCGTTCTGTCATGTTTAACGAGTCGCTTATTGACAGCAAATGATACAGAAGTACAGTGGTACTTATGATTTAAATTCAAACCTTCAACAATTCAGTGTGAACTAGATCTCGACCAATGAAAGGCTTCTGCAAGATTCTCCTCTTTCTTCCTCCCCTATTCTATTTTCCCCCATTCTCCTCTGCTTTCCTCTCGTAACCTATTTCCCCCCTCCAACCACCCCACCCTTCCTCTCCCTTTCTTTTTTCTACCTTCCTCTTTTTATAGAGCATTAACGATCCGAAGGAAAATTATCTAGTTAAAAATGAATAGTAGAATAGTACAGGAGATATCCTGTACACATGGGACTGGTGAAAAGTTTGCTGAAAAAAGGATAGGAGAGGAAGTGTACAGAAGAGGAAAGGAGGGGTAAATGGATCCACCACTCCCTGAATCGGCATGACATTTCGCTGGAGAGGCTTCCATTTGTCGCTAGCGTCCCTTCTGTTAAACGGAACGTGCCGTTGGGTAAGATTCACTAACAAGCCATGACCCTTCCAAGTGGACGTTACGACCACTTGAAGGACCCCCCGACAAAGAAGCGTCCCAAAAAGACATTGTTATAAGTGCATATACCTGTCTAAGTGACAGTCCTCTATAATTATTTCTAGACAGAACAGGCTTTCTGTCACACCCCCTCTAGCGCTCTCACATTATGTCATTCAACGCCCTAGTTTATTGTACAGCCACTTGTATTATCTACTACATGCACTCGACTTCCAACGAACACTTTCTTCCTCCCTCTCCTTTGCTGACGTGAGTTATGGGACTTTTTCGTCAACAATCAGATACTAGATGACAGGGATGGGAACTGTTCAGAGACACTCCTTCTTGGCTGTTGTTATTTGCGCTTTTTGTTAAGTTTACGACTTTACGACTGAACTTACTGCAGATAACAGGGACCCTGAAGGGCATTGTCGCCCTTCCTATTATTAGTCTTCGACTTAGCTGTCTAAGTAGCAGGTGACACGTCACCTATAATTATTTTGCCAACAGAACCGTCCTCAAAGCAATTACTCCAGAGCGACTATTCAGAGCGACTATTCACACCACCTTGACGGTTACATTCGCACTTATTGTCACGTTTCCTAAGTACAATGCTGCTTCTCAAAGTACCTCGCTCTTGAAGAGGGGACCTCCCAGAATAGGAATGGCACTTAAGAAACAATAAGAGCGATAGAACCTGGACCGTTAGCCTACCTTTCAATACTACGATGAGTTACGACATTTTCACTGATGCTATCACGTTTAGAGAACACCTGTGTGAAACGTTCATGGGAATCCCCCATCTCATTAGCGCCAGTGTGGTGGAAAAGGGGGGCAACCAGTAAAAATCGTAGACCCATCCTAGGATGTCGAACTCTTCGCCATCAGTGGTATCCAAGTTAGGACACCACTGGGGGAAAGAAATAGGAGGAAACCTAACAACAGAAAGCATCCAGCGATGGTGTCATTTTGGACACTCCCCTCCTAAAAAAGTAGGGAACCTAGCAACAGAAAGCATCCAGCGAACATGCAGGGGAAGGGGGAAGGAATTTTTCCGCTCCCTTCCTAAAGAGTAGTTGATACTACTAGCGTCGCTTGCAGAAAGCTATTCACGCTCACTTGTGACATCATTTGCTTTATCGAATATTAGATACACACGTGATACACAGTTCCCATAGATTCTACAAACACCAGAAATGTACATGTCAACCATGGGAGAACTCAGAAGTTATTCGCGTGATTGTTACTCACTTTCTACCAAATGCTTGAATGTAATTGTAATTAATAGTAATTGAATTGTAATTAATAGTAATGTTTGCATTGGAAATGCAATTCAGTAGAGTAAAGCAAATATTTCTCATTGAGTATATTCTCATTGAGTAAATAACTGAAGCATTTAGGAAAGCGCTTATAATGAAATCCGCAATTGTCAAACCCACTATCGTGAATAATTTCTCGTATGTTTTTACAGACTTGATAACAGTCTTAAAAAAAACTTTACGAATTATAAGTTTATTTCAGCAAATTATACTGCACAACCTGTTGGTACACAATTTAGTCGTGCATATTAATATATTAGATGGAAAAGGGATAAAGCTGCCTGTTGAATACATCTGTTGAGAAGCATACTTTGTTTCCTGTGTCACTTGTAGTCTTTTGTCAAGGCTATAGGATATGCTTTTAACATCCAAATGGTTATGGCTCTCCTGCATACAACGTATAGGTCCCCTCATGGGACGGAGGCATCCTTTTCAATATTATGAAGAAGTTCCTAGGTTCTAATATAAACCATTTTTTGCTTCTGATTCACATGCCACGATTCTTTTGAATCATTCAATGGACAGAAGTTTCTGCTGAAATTTCAAAATCATTTGAATTTTAATAATGAATTTCTGATCGTTTTTGAATATTCAAATAGAAAATTTCGGACTGAATTTATTTGACCTGTTTTTCATCCAATACCTAAAAATCAAGGTATGTAAATGGTAGCTAGGCGTAAACTGGAAGGCTGGAAGGAAAGCTGTGTACCAATATCCAATGATGAGGCACAGAACCGACCAGGACTAACACCTAATGTCCAACCCTGCCTTCTCCTGATGCATGTCGTTAGCACATTTCAAAAGAGATATTCTCTTTTGGAAGGGAACCGAAGTGGAAGGCTGGCAGATCAGTGTGGCCCACGGATCTGGTCATCTATGGCCACTTTTTCTTCTTATTTTCAAACCTGCTAAGGAGTGGTCAACTTCAGAGGGTCCTGGTGCTTATCATTTATACCCATTTGACTGGACTGGCTTATGGATTTGAGCTTGATAATGGATCCTGGACTTGCTGCATTGGTGGACCTCTGTTGACGGAGAATCTGCCGCTGTGTGTTCTGCTTGCTTGTGGTTTGCCACACCGAAGTGAACAGAGACACGGGATACCATATATCAGCTGGTGGATAATCCTGATCAGTGGCCATTGTGACCTGAAATCTCACTTAGCTAGTTTGGAATCGTCAATCCTAAATTGGAGTAATGTGTGTCAGGCAGATCATATGACTATTGAAAAGGTTTAACTTCAAAAGGTGGTGCCTGAAGTTCCTACCAGTATGAGTGGCTTCAACCTGTAGCAGTGGGGGAACAGGTCTTTGCATACGCCTGCGATCAGGGGCTGTTTGATATTGTTGGCCCTACCTCTCTCAATAAACCAAGTTTCTTTAAAAATCCTGCTAATCATTTTATTTCTGCAGGTAAGTGGAAAGTGACAACGTTATATAGAGATATTCTCTTGATATCCTCACACAGGATGTCCAGCGTTATAACCTATATATTCTAGGCATGGAAGACAGCAGATGGCCAGGTAAAGGTGAGATACTTAAAAATAACTTTAAATTTCTCTTTTCAGGGAGGGAGGATGGAAAGCATCTCCGAGGTGTAGGTTTGCTTCTCAGCAGACACGCCAGTAATGCTCTTCTAAGATATGACTGCATTAATAAAATATTTCTTACAGCAAAATTTAAAACAAAAATTAAAGACTTGAATGTCATCTGTTGTTATGCCCCCACAGAGGACTCTGATTAGAACAAGAAGGATACGTGTTCAGTCAAACTTCAGGATATTTTGAATTCTGTGAAGATAGGAGATATTTCTCTTGTGCTAGGTGACTTCAATGCTAAAGTTGGTACTGAGTCTAATCTTCGGGAAGGAGTTTTAGGTCTCTTTGGAATTGGCAGTTCCAATGGCAATGGGGAACGTTTCCTACAGGTAAGTAAACTTAATGGTTTGCCATAACTAACACATACTACAAACACCGGAACAATTTTAAATATACATGGGTGAAACACATGTATATTTTAATTTGTGAAATATTTCTTACAGCAAAATTAAGAAAAATATGAAAGACTTGAATGTCATCTGTTGTTATGCACCCACAGAGAACTCTGATGAGAACGAGAATAATACGTTTTATAGCCAGCTTCAGAATATTTTGAATTCTGTGAAGAAAGGAGATATTTCTCTTGTGTTAGGTCTCTAATTATTTAATTAATGAAAGATTATATCACTATCACTAGGGTATGATAGATTATAATTTAATTAACAGTAAATGGACTAGTTCAGTTAGGAATTCCAGATCATACAGGAGAGCCGAAATTGGGTCTGACCATTACCTGGTCAAAAGTATTTTACAGTTGAAGCTTAAGAAATGTTTGGCTAAGGTTAAGAAAATTTCCTTCAACACCGAAGTTTTGAAAAATCCAGATATAGCCAAAACATACGATGATAGGCTACTTAGTCATTACGACAATCGTGGTTTGCTAATTGCTGAAGTTGAGAAAGATTGGGATCAGTTTAAACAGGCTTTTCTTGAAACCAACAGTACTCGTTTGGGTAAAAGGGAACAGAGGAAACAAAATTACTTGAGTGATAAGGCTATGGATCTTATTCCTGAAAGAAGGAAGTGCAGAAGAAGCAGTTAGACAGCACAACAGCAGAGGGCTGTACCAAATTATTAATGTTTTATGGGGGTACACAGGGATTGAGGGATAAATATGGCAAGGTGGTTGAAGGTGAGGATTCTGTGATGGCTAGATGGGCTGAGCATTTCAGAGAAGTTCTAAATAATGTGATTATTTCTACTCCCATTGTTTGTAATAAGAATAGATGTATTACTGGCTTTAATGATGGCCCTATATCACATTCTGAAGTCACTTTGGCTATCTCAAAATTAAAACTGCATAAATCTCCAGGGGTCGATGAAATCACCACTGAAATGCTGAGAGCTGGGATATTTGTGTTGTCACATGGCGGACTGAAATTATGAATATTTTTTATGATAAAGGTGTTGTTCCTAAGGATTTTACTAGAGCTATCATTGTCCCAATTTTTTAAAAAAGGTGATCGCATTTCTTGTGATAATTATAGGGGAATTAGTTCACTTTATGTTCCAGGTAAAGTTATTTGCGTGGAACGTAATAAAATTAAAAATTTGGTTGATGGAAAACTGCGCGATGAAAAGTGTGGATTCAGAAGTGGTAGAGGATGATGTATTGATCAAATATTTTCACTTAGGCAGATTCTTGAGGAATGTTTAGAGTTTCAGAAACCTGTGATTGCTAGCTTTATAGATTTCAAAAAGGCTTTTGACTCTGTTGATCGACATAATTTGTGGTTGATTGTTAGATCATATGGAATACCTGATAAGTTAGAGTAATGAGAGTTCTCTATAATAACACTGAGTCATGTGTGAGAGTTGGTACGTCTTGCAGCGTTTGATTTAGCATTGCTAGTGGAGTTAGACAAGGGTGCATTTTGTCTTCTTTTCTGTTTAGTTTGGTTATTGATTATGTAATGCAAAATTCTTTGTAAGGGAAAGATTTTGGCTTTAAATGATCTAGAGATTTCAAAGTTTCTGATTTAGATTATGCAGATATTGGCCCTGTTGGCTAATAATTTTGATGAGGTGAAATTTTTCATTAGGGTTGTTCATGAGAATGGTAATAGAATAGGTTTGGTGATAAACAGAGAAAAAACTAAAATGATGAAAATTGGTCAGACAGATAGCGATTCAGTTGCTTTGAATGGTTGCACTCTTGAGCAAGTGTGTCAGTTTAATTATCTTGGGGGATTATGTAACAGATACTGGTGATGTGCGGCATGATATAAATAGAAGAATAGGGATTACCGCTGGGACTTTTAAGAATCTATGGAGTGTGTGGAAAAATAGGCCTGTTCACCTAAAGACTAAAATTAGGCTGTATAACAGTTTGGTTTCATTCAACTATTATAATCAACTTATTCAAAGGTTAGTTATGGTAGCGAAACATGGACCTATGTAAACAGGATAACAAGAAATTTGATTCCTTTGATTCTAGATCCTTACGCAGTATCTTGGGCATTATGTGGTTTGATTTTGTAAGTAATGATGAGGTTAGAAGATGGAGTCATCGACCTCCTTTGAGCAGCATATTGTGCACAGAGAGACTGCATTGGTTTGGCAATGTTGCCCGTATGCATAGCGCATATTAGCAAACAGTATTATGAACAGTGTGCCTAGGGTTTCAGAAAAATGAGGAGACCCAGATAGCGATGGACAGACAATGTCAAACAGGACCTTTGCTGGAATTGGCCTAGAGTGGCCAAATGCAGTAGTAGTAGCTCAAAACACACATGTCTGGAGAGGAAAATTACACAGTCTGGTTTGACCTCCGTAGCCCATGGCTGCATGAGAATTTTGTATTGTGTATTATACTGTATAAGATAAGCTTTTAACATCCAAAGGGTTATGAATCTCCTTCATTCAGCATATAGGTTAATTTCTCATGCGACGGAGGCATGAATGAATTCTTAGTCTATGAAGAAATTCTTATTCTCTAATATGGAAATTTTACTTCTTGTTCACATGTCACGGTTCTTTCGACTCTTGCAATGGATTAAATTTCCCGCTGAAATTTCAAAATCATTTGAATTTTAATAATGAATTTCTGATCTTTTTTTGAATATCCAGTATAAAATTGCGGACTGAACTGTTTTGGCCTGTTACTCATGCAATACATAATAATCAAGTAGGGATAACATTCAAATGGGCAAGAATTTATGCATAACTTTCATCAAGATTTTATGCATAGATATTAAATGTTTGCAACACTTAAAACATTAGGCATAACTTTCCTGTGATATTCTATAAGTTGCTTGTGATAACTGATGCGATGAATTTCCTTTTCAGCTGACGGAAGCCCTCACCTTTTTGCACTATTCATGTAAGCTCATCCATAGGAACCTCTGCCCCCAGTCTGTGATCGTCAACAAGAGGGGGACTTGGAAACTTGCAGGGCTTGAGTTTGCTGAGAGATGCAACGAATCGGACCTAATGGTAAATATAATGCACTGGCACAATATTATCATTTTTAATTTAATGTTTATTTCATTTATATTGAAATTTAAATTATTTAAAATATGGCATGAAACAGGTTAACGTTTGCACAGCCCCAGTACACTAGATTCGACGAGGGATCTAGGGGAGACTACTGCATTGCGGTAGAGATTTCTTGAGATTGCTTTTCAAGAGATTGAGAGATTTGTCAAAAAGTTTGAAGCAATGAAAGGGGCCCAAAAATGATTTTGGAAAGAAATCAATTATTATACTTTTTAATAATAATAATAATAATAATAATAATAATAATAATAATTTATTTCTATATTCATTTACAGAAATATTTACAGAAACATTTCACACAAAGAAATTTACATCAAATTTATATAGAAAATGTAAAAAAATGAAACAATTTAAAATAAAAGAAACAATTTAGAAATAAAATATATAATTTACGGAAATATACTTTTGACAAATATCTTTGTGTAATCTATGAGTTACAAACAACTCTTACAGATTACAATAATAAAATTTTACAGTAAACGAAATATTTGGCAATGTAAAAAAAATATTATATTTATTTATTATAAAACTAAGAAATTACTTTAAAAATATCTTCAATATTATCAGTATTTTACAAATAAAATTTGCTTTTTTTTTCTTAAAGTTACATTCACTTTTATCTTCTTTTATACTATTAGGTAAGGAATTATATAATTTTGGTTCAATAAAATTAAAATGCTTTTGTATGATTTCTGTCTTTGATTTCACAATATTAAATATGTTTGTAGAATATCTGGTATCCTATGAGATGAAATGTTTTTCAATCCAGTTTTTGTTTTTATGTAGAAACAAAAGACTTCTATATAAATATAATTTTCTCAGGGGTAATATATTATTTCTTATGTAATGATAATTTATATTTCTTATATTGCTATTTGAAACTAGTTTTACAATTTTATTTTGCAATTTTACAAGAGGGTGTAGGTTTGATATTTAATCTCCCTCCCAACAATTGATTCCATAGCTTAAAATTGAATGGACCCAAGAAAAATAACTAAAATTAACAAATTGTTATGAGAACATGATTTAGGTTAATGTAACTTATGTAAAATAAATCTTAATTTTTTACATACTATGTCTATATGATTTTTCCGTTTTAGATTTTGTTCAACATAAATACCTAGATATTTAACACATTCCACCTGTTCAACATTTTTACATATGCATCCATTTATCAAATTACAACTAGAATTATGATATTTTATGGTAAACTCTTCGATAAGCGGAAATAAATAAAATTATCCACATTAATTTCCAGTTTTATCCACATTAATTTCCAGTTTATTGCTACTGAACCAGTTTCTTATGCTTTTTAAGTCATTGTTAATATTAAACAATAAATCATTATTAGTTTCAGTCGAGTACATTATTGCTGTGTACGCTATGACTTTGCCAAATAAATTCAAATTTCAAAAATCGTTAATATATACTAAAAACAAAACTGGTCCAAGAATAGAACCTTTTGGTACACCACCATTTAAAATAAGCATATTACTTTGCAGTTTATTTATAGCCACATATTGTTTCCTATGCTGCAAAAAAATTTTAAACCAACTGAATGCAACTCCTCTTATTCCGATTATATTCATTTTCTGCAGTAAAATTTCCTGTTTCATTGGGTCGAAAGCTTTTTTTATGTCAGTAAATAAGGCTAAAGTTTTTTTATGTTAATTCGCACTCTTATATATGTAACCTGTAAGCCGTAACATAGCATGTTCTGTACCCAATTTATCTCTAAATCCAAGCTGATTATTTAAAAAGAAGTTATATTTCGATAGAAATTAAATTAATCTTTCTTTCATTAGTTTTCCAATTATTTTTGAAAAGATACGGAGTATGGAAATTGGTCTATAATTATTAAAATCCGTATATTTACCTTTTTTGAAAATTGGTTTTACTTTAGCATCTTTTAAATCATCTATGAACATTCCAGTAGAAAACGATAAATTTATAATTTTTACAAAATATCAGGTTATATTTTATTTCTGTTTGATCTGTTTCAAATAGAACCATTGAGTTTTCAATATGGTTAACATATTTGTTAATTTCAATATTAAAATATTTGAAGTATATTGACTTCTTTGAAATGAACATTAATTTTATTTAGTAAATCTTCATCAATATCTTTTGAAAGATATACCTCAAGATTTCTTTTAATTCTTAAAATACTATTTATTGTTGCCCATTGCTTTTTTTTACATCATTATTACAATTTTGGAATTGATTTAAACAATAATGTTTTTTGGCATACCTAGTTTTATTTGAAACTTGAGTTTTTATTGATTTATATTGCTTTTCAAGAGATTTGTCAAACGGGAGTTTTTTTATATTTATTGTATAATTTTTGTTTTTCTTTGGCTAAAATTATAATTTCATCTATTATCCATGTTTTTGCTCCTTTGAGTAATACCCAAAACAATATTGTTTTTAGAAATGTAAGTACTTACTGTTTTGGCCTTGTTTATCATATACATAAATTTATTATATAACATATTAACATCATCAATTTTATCATTTTTCACTATCTCATTTAAATTCTTTAATATATTTTTCGAATAAATTGTAATCTATACAGCTATTAACTAAAGGTTTAGTGTTAAAAATATTTCTTTGGTATTTGCACTAACAAGTATTGGATAATGATCCATAATATCATATTGGAAGACAGCTGCATTGTAAGTATAATTATTTTTTCTTTCTCGTGTAAAAACATGATTTATACAAATATGAGAGGAAACAGCTGATCTCGTAACAATATTAACAAATGATTTTAAACGATTTAAAGATATTATATCAAAATAACCTGAGACCCCAGAGTTAATGTTTAGTGAATTAATATTTATATCCCCAATTATTAATAGCATTTCATTTTTATTATTTTGTTAAATGCTACTAAGTTCAGTTATATATTTTCTGACGGCGTATTCAAGAGAACGATAAATAACACATAAATACATACCTGTATTACAGTCAAATAAATTAATATTTTCTGCAGTTTCCGTATTTATATTTCAATTATAAAAACTAAATTTCATTTCATTTGCATAAACTATAATTCCTCCTGATTTATTATATTACCTACTCCTAAAGAATTGTTGATAGCCATCAATTTTATAATTTACTACTCTTCATCCTTTACCTTAATTTCACATTAGATTATAATATCAATGAGATTTTGAAATTGGCACAACATAACAAGCAAATCAATGAAATACAATCGCAAATTTATAATGTTTACATGCAACAGGGTATAATTTAAATAACAATGACAAGAAAGGAATTTATTAACTTCATCAATATCTGTTAACAAAATACACGATTCCAGTTCGGACTGGAAATCGCAGTCATCTCATTTGGTTCGGTATATTCCAATACGTCTATTCATTTCTTACTCTTCTTATTTTGGAGTTTATTTCCTTTCGTAAAAAAATAAAGTCCTTAACCCATAAAAATTTCAGTTGTGTTCTAGTTTGAATTGAATTGCCATGTAGAGCAATTTTTTATTATGTTGTGTTAAATGTTCATTTGAATAAATTGGTTTATCATCAGTTTTTGGGTTGGGTTGTTTTACCTCTGAGCGGCACATTTTTGCACACCATGGGCTAAATGGCCAGGTCTCATGGACCCCGAAGGATCAGAGAAGGTTGGGGTAGGGGACCCACTGTAACAGCTGTTGGGAAACAGATGGTAGCCTCCCGTCAAGGCCATCCAGCGTGTTCTTTAACGTGCACAGGGTATGGCTCTCCCGCACACGGGGCCACGGCTTAACGTCCCATCCGACGGACGGCGGCCTTTCCAAGCCCATCGGTGGCCCCTACTGACCGTGGGCAGGGCGGGGAATTTTGCTGAGATAAATCTCAACGCTGACCCAGCTGGGACTCGAACCTGGGAACTACAGATTACGAGCCTGGCGCGCTACCGACTGAGCCATCCCCGCCCCAGGTTTATCATCAAAATTTTCATTTATGTTGCTAGCCTTAATCCGTTTCTTTTTGCTTCTGAAATCTATTTATCTCTTATCAATCTGTCCTTCAATTGTAATATGATAGGTTTTATGTTTTCTTTTTTCATTGTAGGAACTCTGTGTGCGACTACGACATCTCCGATATCTACTTTAACTTGCATTATCCGTGCTATATTCAATACTACATAATTGATATTTTCATCTGAAGTTTCTGGCAAGCCAGAAATTTCTATATTGGAGTTTCTGCTGTACAGTCGCTCAAAAAATATCCGAACACTGATTGATTACAGAATTCAGAAAAAAATATATGGCAACGATTTTTTTAGAAACTAGTGATCTGACAACATTCGTGTACTGTACACGAAAGTTGCCAGATCCCTAATTTCTAAAAAAATGGTTGCCAGATATTTTTTCTGAATTCTGTAATCAACCATAGTGTTCGGATAGTTTTTGAGCGACTGTACTGTTGCAAATCGTTGATGTCCTGTTTTAAATCTGCGAAGTCTTTTTGCAACTTTCTAATTTCATTACGTAGCTCAAGACTGTCTTTTTTTGACAGTCAAAATTTCAGCTTTTAATTTAGTTATTTCTTTCATAAAGTCTTTTATTCAATCTGAATTCACTTGATTCATAAAATCATTTTCTCCCTTTCCAAAACAGAAAATCTATTTGAAACGGAGATTTCTCCTTGCGAATTCCCATAACTAGCGGCAACTTCGGCCACGTAAGTCACAAAACTGCCTCAGAACCTAAGCTGCATTGACTTTGATTTGTTGCTCTGAGCGGAGGATTTCCTTCATATTTATTGTCACATGATGTGTCGATGTCGGTTTGTGCAGCATCAAGCTTTTTTGTTGTATAAGAGTTTTGTTTCATGCAATTACAGCATAACCAATTACACTTTGTCTCTTTAGATAATCTTCTAAAGTTTAACTTAGCAAATCCTGCACATGAGAGGCAATAGTAATTCCTGCATCCATTTAAATATTGGATAAATTCATTTTTTCCTAAGAACTTTCGAACACTTCATATATACTTGAGTTTCCATTTCAACCTCCTGTTTTCATTTATGACATTTCCACTTACGCTTATAGTCAGATTTTATTTTTTTTTTGAAATTTGCTTCTGTAAATCCAATACAGTAGAAGTGAAATTATGATGAATATTTTCCAGCGCATCGTAATGTCATTGATGTAACTATGATTTCACAATTGCATTGAACACAAATTTTTCCATTATATATTTATAGTATTGGTAATTATCTTAAATAATCCGAAATGTTACAGAAATATGATTACCCTAGAATATATAGGGAAATTTGATTAAAGAAAATTCATATAATGATAACAATGAAGTATTTGAAGCTTCAAGCAACAGTTCCAAGTGCGTGAACATGCATCACATGAAGAATGTGAATAGAACATATAACATTTTCCATTTCATAGGTTTGATATAAATAATAAATAAAATAATAAATACCCCCTCAAGCAGCTGCTTGCCACAGAGGTCTGACAGGAGCCTGTCAGTTTATATGCCATAGTAGGAGATCTGAGAGGATGGCAGGACCTCAGCAGAAAAACGACACACACATCCATAGCCTAAATCCGGGGCTCGAACCCAGGTCCCTTAGATCAGTAGCCAAGCGTGCTAACCACTCGGCCACGGGACGGCTTTAAGTTTGATATAAGGCTTAGCAAAGTTAAGAAGATAGTTTTACTATTTTGAAATAAATTAATTACTTATAATATTATTCATTTAATGAAATATATACAAAACATATTGATATGAATTCAAAGAGATGAAACTTAGCATGAATTCAAAAATAGTATATATGTATACTAAACTAAAGTATCAATGAAGTAATTTATTACAAAGGCATAAATATTATACAAATTAATCAATCTTATCTAAACACAAGTATTTCTATTCCTCTTAGTATAAAGTCAAACCATAAAAAGGACGATTTACTATGTTTAACTAATTCCCAGTGCTTAAACCGCAATGCTGTCAATATTCAATTCCTATGACAAAATAGAATCTTTTACTTTGCAACATCCAACAAACAAATTAAATTTTATTGAATTTCATATGTTTTAGAGGACTACCTTAATAATGCTTTATACTTTATAGATGCGAACTATCTAACGTTGATATCTCTTGATAGAGGACTCAAAAGTAATTTTACTGTAGATTCTCTTTCACCACCGGAACCAGACTCTTATTGGATCAATTGTTAACAGTCTTCTTACGTAGCTGTAATCACAACACAACACACTCTTACTTAGCTGTAGTCACAACACTAACTTAATACAATATGTCCTTATTCCTTCACTACTCCACTACACCTATTTGTTCAAAACCTTATCGTTCTAAACAGTTGATATGCAATTGTCACGCTGGGTTGGGTTGGGTTGTTTTACCTCTGAGTGGCACTTTTTTGCACACCATGGGCTAAATGGCCAGGTCACATGGACCCCGAAGGCTCAGAGAAGGTTGAGGGAGGGGACCCACTGGAACAACTGTTGGGAGACAGATGGTAGCCTCCCGTCAAGGCCATTCAGCGTGTTCTTTAACGTGCACAGGGTATGGCTCTTCCGCACACGGGGCCACGGCTTAACGTCCCATCCGACGGACGGCGGCCTTTCCAAGCACATCGGGCGGGGAAATTTTGCGGAGATAAATCTCAACGCTGACCCAGCTGGGACTCGAACCTGGGAACTACAGATTACGGGCCTGGCGCGCTACCTACTGAGCCACCCCCGCCCCAATTGTCACGCTGAAGCATAGGCGAGTGTTCATGACACATCTGCCATAAGCCCATTGTAGCACGTTCATCTCTCGTAACAATATTTATAATTCATTTTATTATAAAAATTATTTTATAAAATAATTAATAATAATTATTATAAATAATAATAAATATAATATATATATATTAATAATTATTATAAAATCTATTTTAAAAGAAGTTATTTCGAAAATGGTTCTCAGTGATACTTCAACTGCCATGGTTTGGGTTCCAGTCGCAGGTTGTTTGTTTTGTTGTTGTTCTGTTAGCTCTGAGGCAGTGGTCAGCAATGACTACGATCCTTGTGTGGTATGTCTTTGTAACAAACTAGGAGTAGTTTTTAGGATACTTCCTCGCCCTATATGTTGCAAATCAAATGACCGAGATTGAGTATTTAACAAATTGAATCTACCTGCATCAAGGCCGTCTTAAGCATTTGGAGATCTTGGACCCTAAAGTTGTCTGTCGTCATTTCTGTCCCATTTTCAGAACACGTTTTATTTCAAATATTTGTATCGATGGTAAAGTGATACGATAAGTGAGCTGATTTCTCCGAGAATGATATATACAGCCTTACTCTATTTGCAGTGTGGGTGGCTGAGGGCAGGTCCGGAGCTAGAAAAAAATAAAGGAAAAAAAATTAAACTGGAAAAAGGTAACGAACTGGATTTCCATTTCAGTGTAACATTTTCCCCTTCGTTTTAGAGTTAGAAAAATCATGAAGAATTCATGAAATATGTACACGTTTGATCATTTTCGGCCTCTATTACCCTTAGTAGCATTATCAAAGGGGCCAAAAGGTCACGACCCCCTTGCACCCTACCCCCATCTCTAGATCCAGTCTTGGCTGGGGACTGTAAAAGGAATAGCGAAAAAGTTAAATGCAACTAAACGAAATATATAAACTCATGAGTTCGTAAATCTTTATTAAAATTTCAATATACAAAACCAATTTGCCCATACCTGGTATAGTGTTATTTACTAGCGTACCTGACTTTTGGACCAGTGGGTATGTCCCCTGTTTATGCGTTTGTATGTTGTATGAGAAGCCAAGACAAGTTCAATAGCGCTCCGTCCTTCGTGAAGGGAAGTACCCTCTTTCCTTTTAAAAAATAGGCTGTTGTTAAGTGAGTTCTTGATTTCTAATAAATAATTCATGAGTATTGCTGAGACTTTTCAGCGTCAGTTTTATTTCTCGTCTCCAAATGGCCGAGTGGTTAGGGTTAGGTTGTTTTACCTCTGAGCGGCACTTTTTGGACACCATGGGCTAAATGGCCAGGTCATGGACCCCGAAGGCTCAGAGAAGGTTGGGGGAGGGGACCCACTGGAACAGCTGTTGGGAGACAGATGGTAGCCTCCCGTCAAGGCCATCCAGCGTGTTCTTTAACGTGCACAGGGTATGTCTCTCCCGCACACGGGGCCACGGCTTAACGTCCCATCGGACGGACGGCGGCCTTTACCAAGCCCATCGGTGTCCCCTACTGACCGTGGGCAGGGCGGGGAATTTTGCGGAGATAAATCTCAACGCTGACCCAGCTGGGACTCCAACCTGGGAACTACAGATTACGAGCCTGACGCGCTACCGACTGAGCCACCCCCGCCCCACCGAGTGGTTAGCACGCTTGGCTACTGATCTAAGGGACCTGGGTGTGAACCCAGGGTTATGCATGGATGTATGTGTCGTTTTTCTGCAGAGGTCCTACCATCCTCTCAGACCTTCTACTGTGACATATAACTGACAGGCTCCTGTCAGACCTCTGGCAAGCAGCTGCTTGAGGGGGGATTTATTTTTTTTCATTAAATTTTAAAGCCTCTATACAATGCAGGAACCGGCCATGTGGCCTCCAGGTTCAGACGTCGCTGACTTACAATAATGTCATTACTAGCAAATCTCCTACCAATATTTGGCAGGATTGGAAACAAATTGCACTGAAGTTTCAATAGTCTGTCATAAAAATTAGCAAATGCTAGTGATTAAGTTTCGGCAAAAAACGAGTCGTGGCATCATCAGCCGAACCGAAAGATACAGAGCGAACCGAGTCAGCTCATCAGTATATCACGTGATCTAAGTCCGCCCTTTTCCTGTGTTATGACCGGAAGTGCTTACATTTCACTGTTTCGACTCGTATGAGTATTTCGAGTATTTTAATTCGTCCAAGTGTAATAATGACATCAAATGAGTGAAGATGGTAGTAAAAGAGAAGAAAAGGAAGCATATATAAAACTAGCTTGTAGCACCTCCTTAAAGACTTTCATCATATCCGATAATTTGGCTCCATCTCGATTCCGATGATGCCGGATAATCGAAAGTCTACTTTATTCCTATGACAACACACCAAGTAAAATGAAGTGAAAACAAATGCTGTATTCAACTCTATATTTGTGGCGGTTCTGTTACAGCCAGATACTCGAATTTTTAATGCAATGTGGAGTAACAGAGCAGAATCCCATAGAAATATTTGGGACTACCAAATAAGTGTTTCGTTAATTACAGGGAGTTCCCAACCTCTTATATCAAAGAATGAAAAGGTAAAAAAAAATACCATTAGAAATTTTATCATCCCATCTCTTAGAAGGCACCACAGTTTTTAAATTATGACTTCAGGTCTAAGTGAACATTCGAACATTCTCTCCCTTTTTCTGAAACCCTTAAGCGCACTGTTCATAATTCTGTTTGCTATTCTACAGCTATGCATACGGGCAACATGGCCGAACTACACAATATTTATCTCTTTCTACACAATATGCTGCTCAAAGGAGGTTGATGACTCCTTCTAACCTCATCATTACTTACATAGTAAAACCACCAAGATACTGCGTAAACATCTAGAATCAAAGGAATCAAGTTACAAAGGGTCCATGTTTCGCTACCATAACTAACTTTAGAATGAAACCAAACTATTATATAGCCTAATTTTAGTCTTTAGGTGAACACGCCTATTTTTCCACACTCTCCATAGATTCTTAAAAGTCCCAGCGGTAATTCATATTCTTCTATTTATCTCATGCCGCACATCACCAGTATCTGTTACGTAGCCACCAACAAAAATTAAACGGAGACACCTGCTCTAGAGTGCAGCCATTCAAAGCAACTGAAGCACCATCTGCCTGACCAATTTTCATCACTTAATTTTTTCTCTGCTTATCACCAAACCTACTCTGTTACCATTCTCATGAATAGCCCAAATGAAAGAATTCTAGAAGTGTGAAATATATTTAAAAAAAATTCATCATTATCATCATCCTCAAGCAGCCATTGGCTACGGAGGTCCAACCAGACCGTGCAATTTAGTTCACCAAGCAAGTCTATCCTGAGCTACATCTACTGCATCTGGCCACTGCACACCAATTCTAACAAGGTCCTGTTTGACATTATCTGCCCACCGCACCCTATCTCCCCTTCTTTCTGAGGCCTTTAGACACAATGTTCATAACCCTATTCGCCAATCTATAATTATCCATACGGGCAACATGGCCAAACCAGCGGAGTCTCTCTCTGCACAATATGCTGCTTAAAGGAGGTTGAAGACTCCTTTGCCTAACCTCATCATTAGTTACAAAGTTAAACCACCTAATACCCAAGATACTGCGTAAGCATCTAGAATCAAAAGCATCTAGTTTCCTGTTATCTTGTTTACACAGCGTCCAAGTTTCACTACCATAACTAACCCTAGAAAGAACCAAACTATTATACAGTCTAATTTTAGTCTTTAGGTGTATACGCCTATTTCTCCACACTCTCCATAGATTCTTAAAAGTCCTGAAAGCAATACCTATTCGTCTGTTAATATCATGCCGCACATCACCAGTATCGGTTACATAGCTCCCAAGGAAATTAAACTGTGACGCCTGCTCAAGACTGCAACCATTCAGATTAACTGAATCACAACCTGCCTGACCAATTTTCATCACTTCAGTTTTCTCTCTGTTTATAATCAAACCTACTCTACTACCAGTCTCATCAACAGCTCGAATGAAAGAGTTGATCTCATCAACATCATTTGCCAAAAGGGCTAAATCATCAGCATAATCTAAATCAGAAATTTTCGTATCTCCAGTCCATTTAAGGCCAAAATCTTTCCCTTGAAGTGAATTTTGCATAACATCATCAATAACCAAACTAAAGAGAAAAGGAGACAAAATGCATCCTTGTCGAACACCAGAAGTAATGCTAAACCAACTGCTATAAGCCTTACCAACTCTCACACACGACTCAGTGTTATTATAGAGAGATTTCATTATGTTAACTAACTTGTCTGGTATACCATATGATTTCGCAATCAAGCACAAATTATGTCGATCAACAGAGTAAAAAGCCTTTTTGAAATCAACAAAGCTAGCAACCAAAGGTTTCTGAAATTCTAAACATTTCTCAAGAATCTGCCTAAATGAAAATATCTGATCCGCACATCCCCTACCACTTCTGAATACACATTGTTCATCACGCAATTGACTGTCAACCAGATTCTTAATTCTATTAAATACAATCATGGAAAGAACTTTACCTGGAACAGAGAGTAGGCTGATACCCCTATAGTTATCACAAGAACTACGATCATCTTTTTTGAAAATAGGGATAATAATAGATCTGGTAAAATCTTTAGGAACCATGCCTTTATCATAAAAGATATTCAGAATTTCAGTCATCCAAGTGGTAACCGAAACATTCCCAGCTCTAAGCATTTCGGTAGTAATTTCATCTACCAGATTTATGTAGTTTAAGTTTAGAGACAGCCAAAATAACTTCAGATTGTGTTATAGGGCCAACATTAAAGACACCAATGCATTTATCATCATTGCAAACAATAGGAGGAGAACTAACCGCATTGTTTAGAACATCACTGAAATGCTCAGCCCACCTAGCCATGACAGAATCTTCCCTTTCTATAACCTTATCTTGTTTATCCTTCAATCCTTGTATACCTGTCCGTTTTCTACCACACAAAACATTAACTATCTGGTACAGCTCTCTGCTGTTGTGGTGTCTAACTGCTTCCTCGGCTTTGTCAGCCAAACCATTAAGCCAAAGATTCTTATCAGCAGCTAACTGATCTTTTACACGTTTATTAAGCTCTCTGTAATTCTTTCTATTAGGACTAGTAGGGTATTGATTAAGGACATTCCTGCAGTTCTATCTTTCCGAAATAAGCTCACGTGCCTTATCACTCAGATAATTCTAACTCTTCTGCTCCTTTTTTCCTAAAATAGTACTGTTAGTTTAAAAAAAAACCTGTTTAAAATGGTCCCATTCTTCCTCAACTTCAGCAGTAAGCATACCATGACTGTCATAATGACTAAGTAACCTATCATGGTAAGCTTTGGCTATAACTGGGTATTTCAGAGCTTCAGTATTAAAAGTAAAATTTTAGCCCTACCACAACACTTTTTAAATTTAAGTTGCAAGACACTTTTAAAAAGGTAATGGTCAGATCCAATTTCAGCTCCCCTATATATATGACCTGGTATTCCTAACAGAACTAGCCCATTTGCTGTTAATTAATATATAATCAATCATATTCTTATGCAGCCCATCGGATGAAACCCATGTGTACTTATGTATGTCGCGGTGTTTGTAATAAGTGTTAGTTATTCTAAATCCATTGAGTTTACTTACCTGTAGGAGACGTTGCCCATTGCCATTGCAGCTACCAATACCAAAAGGGCCTATTACTCCTCCCCAAAGGTCAGAGTCAGTACCAACTTTGGCATTGAAGTCACCAAGAACAAGGGTTAATATCTCCTTTCTTGACAGAATTGTAAATATCCTGAAGTGGTCCATAAAACCTATCCTTCTCATCCTCATCGGCATCCTCAGTGGGGGCATAACAGCAGATAACATTACCTGGTATTCCTAACAGAACTAGCCCATTTGCTGTTACTTAATATATAATCAATCATATTCTTATGCAGCCCATCGGATGAAACCCATCTGTACTTATGTATGTCGCGGTGTTTGTAATAAGTGTTAGTTATTCTAAATCCATTGACTTTACTTACCTGTAGGAGACGTTGCCCATTGCCATTGCAGCTACCAATACCAAAAGGGCCTATTACTCGTCCCCAAAGGTCAGAGTCAGTACCAACTTTGGCATTGAAGTCACCAAGAACAAGGGTAATATCTCCTTTCTTGACAGAATTCAAAATATCCTGAAGTTGTCCATAAAACCTATCCTTCTCATCCTCATCGGCATCCTCAGTGGGGGCATAACAGCAGATAACATTCAAGTCTTTAACGTTTGTCCGAAATTTTGCTGTAAGAAACCTTTCATTAATGCACTCATATCCTAGAAGCGCACCACTAGCGTGTCTGGTGAGAAGCAGACCCACGCCTTGGTGATGCTTATTGTCGTCCCTCCCCGGAAAGAGAAATTTAGGATTATTTTTAAGAATCTGACATTTTTCTGTCCATCTGGTCTCTTGAAAGCCGAGAATATCTAAATTATAATGGTGAAATTCTTGTGTGAGGACATCACGAGAAAAAGCTCTGTGCAGAGTCCTCACATTCCAACTACCTATGGATAGAAAATGGTTAGTGGGATGTTTAAAGAAACTATGTTTATTGAGAGAGGGAATGCCGACAATATCAAACAGCCCCCTAATCGCAGACATGGGGCAAAGACCCGTTCCCCCACCACAAAAGGCTGAAGCCATCTACACTGGAAGACATCCTCCAATGTAGAAATTGACGATGCCCATGAAAGCAAAGAGTTCAGGTGCCTGCGATGACCTCTGCTCAGGATTATCCACCGGCTGATAAACATATCCTGTGAATCTATTCACTTGGGGCTGTCAACCCACAAACAAACAGAAAAGACAGCGGAAGATTTTCCCTCCACAGAAGCCCACCAGTGCAGCAAAATCAGGATCCATAATGAAGCTCAGAGCCATATATCTGTCCAGTCCAGTGGGTTTATATGGGCAGCACCAGGACCCTGTGTGGTTGACCATTCCTCAGCAGGGTAGAAAAAAAAAGAAAATTTGCCATAGTTGTCAAGATCAGTAGGCCACAATAATCTGGCAGCCCTCCCCTTCCGTTGACTTCCACAAGAGAGTATCTCTTTTGAAAGGTACTAATAGTCTGCACCACGAGAAGGCGGGGTCGAACATTAGGTGCTAGGCCTGGCCGGTTCTATGCATCATCACAGGGGATTGGCGCATAGTTCTCCTTCCAGTGACTACCTAGCTACCATTTACAGACCAAAGAAAAAAACTACTTTTTACCAAAAGACCACACATATCCATCTATTTTTTTCTCAGGTCTGTATATACAGGGTGAATCTGAAAAAGTGGGCAAAACTTTACGGGGTGGTAGAACGCAGCTATACGAGCAATATTCGTCATAGAATGTATGGTCGGAACGCAAGCGGTGAGAAGTTAAAAGGTAGTTTTCCACTGTCACATTTAAAGAATGAACACAAGAAGGAGAGGAGATACTTCAGAAAACATTTTATTAACAGGAATGTAATTGAGGTACATGCTCGAAGAAATTGCTCAAAAGAGCTGCCGCCAGCTGTAATGCAGGCTTCACACCTGCGGAATAGGGACCGACGCACATTTGCGAAGGCATTTCCCGAATATCGCCGGCAACAACGGCGATCCTGGCGATCCATATCGGTTTCAATGGGGCACTCGTAGATTAGACTTTTCATATGGCCCGCCATTTCGTGGTTAGTATAACCAGCCATCCTCTCGGCAATTCACGGTAGAAATGCCGTTGGGTGCGAGGACCGACCCTTTTATACCATTTCCAACGCCACCTAGCGGCTCGCCGTTTGCGTTCCGCCCATACTTTCTATGACGAATATTGCTCGTATAGCTGCGTTCTACCACCCCGTAAAGTTTTGCCCACTTTTTCAGATTCACCCTGTATATATAAAGGTCTAAAAGGTTATTTAATGAAAAGAGTATATTTAAATATTGCATATGTTAAGAAAAACAATCAACAAATTCCACATTAAAAATACTTTTAATTACAATCTGAATCCACGTTTTTGTACCATACAAATATGTATATAGGATACACATTACAATGGAACAAATATTTTACTTCATTGTTTACTCTATTTTCAAGAAAACTGGGCAATAAAAACAGGAAAATTCTCCAATCATATGGGATAATTTTAAGCAATATGAAGGAACTTAATATTTTGTAATACTATTGAAATTGAAAAGGAAAATTTAAGATATTCCGTTCATCCCAGTTGAACAATTGCTTTTTTTTAAATAGTTTAATATGAAAGCTAGGTTTTTAAAATGCATCACATAGATAAAAACTGTGTCTAGTATAACTATGACTTTTAGATGAAAAGAACAACAACAAAAAAAGGAAAAAAAAACTACTTTCCCATACCTTTTCACACTAATGCATATTAAAACTGATTTCTTCACATAAGATTAGAAATTTTTATCCTTTTTGATATCATAATAACATTTAAAGAAATAAACTTTAATAATAGAAAAATACTTCTGAAGCAACAAGAAAAAAAAACTCCCTCAAACACCTGTGCTTGCCACAGAAGTCTGGCAGGAGCCTGTCAGTTTATATGCTATAGTAAAAGGTATGAGAGGATGGCAGGACCTCAGCAGAAAAACGACACATACCGTATTTCTTCGATTCTAAGACGCCATCGATTGTAAGACGCACCTTAATTTCTGTACAACCAACAGAAAAAAAGATTTGATTCCAAGAAAAAAAAAATAAAACGCTAAAATATATCTAACAAATATTTTTTTGTTATAATAGAATTTAATTTACTAACAACAGCAGTATCTATTTATCAGTAGGCATGTTAATGATCACTTCTTTCTGAATCAATGTCAGAGTCTGATTCTTCTGAGCCGTCTTTATCTTCATTATCCCATAATATATCATCTTCTGAGCCATCGAGAGCAAGAAGCAGCATTGATGCAACATTTTTGAAAAGAGTGCTGCACTATTTCTTCTGGGATTAGCTTCCAAGCTGTTGATAACCATTCCGCCAATTTTGATGCCGGCGCTTTCTTAATTTTTCCGGAAGGTGTCAGCGGAAGGTTGTCAGCCAGGTTCCAAGCTCACTATAATTCACTCACAGAGCTCCACTATAATGAAATAACGGTGGCTTCACATTTGGAAAGCGCGGAAAAATAACCACGCCACTTTATTCTCCAATGGAATTGGAGAGTGCGATAACGGTAAAACGTGGAGGCGGCGTTTCCGAGTAAAAACAAAACGTTTGGTGACGTTGCAAAGCGCGGGTAAAATTTGAAAAAAAAAAAAAAAACTGCCATTCTAAGACGCACCCCGTTTTAAGAGACATTTATATCGGGAAAAAAGTGCGTCTTAGAATCGAAGAAATACGGTACATCCATGCCTTACCTGGGTTTCGAACCCAGGTTCCTGAGATCAGTAGCCAAGCGCGTTAACCACTCGGTAATGGGACGGCTAAAGAAACATGAAAGCAATATCAAAATACATGTAGTCAAAAGGTTTGAACAAATTCAAAATACAACAGAAATATAAAAAACAATGAGTATCATACAATGTAAAGGTCAAATTGAAATATCCATATACACTCAGTGATTATGAAATCAAATTCCATGTTATGCCAATGGAAAGCTAATTTCAAAGCTTTGTAACTTTTAAATTGAGATTTTATGAAAAAAAGGAAATGGAGATTAATTAAAAATATCACTCAAATTTATCTAAACCTTTGTTCATTGAGAATTAGAGAATTATGGGATACTTAATATGAACAGTGGCTGCTAAAAATATTTGATCGCGAAAATTATTTGAAATAAGTTAATCTTAAAACAATATCCCCATATTAAATTTTATTGGAATGTTATTAGCATATTTAGCAGAATGTGTAACAATTATTTAAATTTTCACCAACTCTGCAGAATGGGTATTATTGTTTAAGCTGTTGATATATAAAATGAAAAGAATAATAACCCCTCAAGCAGAGGTCTGACAGGAGTCTGTCAATTTATACGTCATAGTAGAAGGTCTGTGTGTGTATTTTGATATTTCATTTTAAAAGTTACAAAGCTTTGATTTTTGACCTAATGTCCGACCCCGCCTTCTCGTGGTGCAGGCCGTTAGTACCTTAAATACTTATGAGAATCAGAGTTTAACCATATACACCATATACACCTTATATTGAATCTGGAACCTCGGCAGAAAAACAACACGAACACCCATGCTTTACCTGGGGCTCGAACTCAAGTCAGTAGCCAAGCGAAGCCTCTTTAAATGCTAAATGAATATTATTGGAATATGGAAAATTAAGATAGATTTTAACTTATATACCTACGTATATTCAGTCACATTTTTCCATGAAATGTTTATTTTAGAAGACCTTTGAAATTATCCTTCCATTTACATAACATGGGATTGAGTGGTCATAATTCAAAAAACACTAATATGTGGTAAAGTTTCATGGCAGTAAACACATATACTTTTATAACATGCAACTTAAAATACTTATGAGAATCAGAGTTTGAATTGTGAAACGAAAACAATGCATTTGTACATATATGTAATAAGAAAAGATTTGTAAAATTTGCAGCTATATATAATCAGTATTAGTAGAATTGTAGCATCACCAGCAACTTAGACCTGCAAAATCCAAATATGAAAAAGGAACTTATGAACGAAGCTAGAAATCAGACACATGGAAACATGATCAAATTTATGCTAGTACAATTAAGATTTGACTCGCAGAACAAAAAAAAATCTTCCTCAGAATTAAATAAAATTAATGACAAATCATGGCAGACAATCAGCAAATATAGAATGTATGTAAAAGCTGGAACCATTCTGAAAATATCTTTGATATAGGGATATACCTGTAAATGGTAGCTAGGCGTAAACTGGAAGGAGAGCTGTGTACCAATCCCTTGTGCTAATGCATAGAACCGGCCAGGTCTAGCACCTAATGTCTGATCCCACCTTCTCGTGGTGCAGGCCGTTAGTACCTTTCAAAAGAGATATTCTCTTTTGGAAGGGAACGGAAGGGGAGGGCTGCCAGTTCAGTATGGCCTACTGATCTGGTCATCTATGGCCACTTTTTTCTTTTTTTTCAACCCTGCTGAGGAGTGGTCAACTTCACAGGGTCCTGGTGCTGATCATTTATACCTACAAGACTGGACTTGTTTATGGATTTCAGCTTGATTATGGATCCTGAACCTGCTGCACTGGTGGGTCTCTGTTGAGGGAGAATCTACCGCTGTGTTTTCTGTTTGCTTCTGGGTTGCCAGCCCTAAGTGAACAGAGGCATGGGATACCTTATATCACCTAGTGGATAATACTAATCAGAGGTCATCGCAGGTAGCTGAACCTTACTTAGCTAGTTGGGCATCGTCAAGCCTAAACTGCAGTATTGTGTCTCAGGCAGGCCATATGACTCTTGAAAAAGTCCACTTGAAAAGGTGCAGCCTGAAGTTCCTACCAGCATCGGTGAATTCAGCCTTTAGCGGAGGAGGAACAGGTCTTTGCCCCATGCCTGCGATCAGGGGGCTATTTGATATTGTTGGCCCTACCAATCTCAATAAACCTAATTTCTTTAAAAATCCTACTAATCATTTTATTTCTGCAGGAACGTGGAACGTGAGGACATTATATAGAGATTTTTTTTAATGTCCTCACGCAGGAATTCCAGCGCTATAACCTAGATATTCTAGGCTTGCAAGACACCAAATGGACAGGTAAAAGTGAAATACTTAAAAATAACTGCTGCTCAACAGACATGCTAGTGATGCTCCTCTAGGATATGAGAGCATTAATGAAAGGTTTCTTACAGCAAAATTTCAGACAAGCATTAAAGACTTGAATGTTATCTGCTGTTATGCCTCCACTGAGGATGCTGATGAGGATGAGAAGGATAGGTTTTACGGACAACTTCAGGATATTTTGAATTCTGTGAAGAAAGGAGATATTACCCTTGTTCTAGGTGACTTCAATGCTAAAGTTGATACTGACTCTGATCTTTGGGGAGGGGTGATAGGCCCTTTTGTTATTGGTAACTGCAATGACAATGGGCAACGTCTCCTACAGGTAAGTAAACTCAATGGTTTCAGAATAACTAACACATATTACAAACACCGCAACATACATAAATACACATAGGTTTCACCTGATGGGCTGCATAGGAATATGATTGATTATATATTAATTAACAGCAAATGGGCTAGTTCTGTTAGAAATACCAGGGCATATAGGGAAGCTGAAATTGGATCTGACCATTACCTTGTTAAAAGTAAACTCAATGGTTTCAGAATAACTAACACATATTACAAACACCGCAACATACATAAATACACATGGGTTTCACCTGATGGGCTGCATAGGAATATGATTGATTATATATTAATTAACAGCAAATGGGCTAGTTCTGTTAGAAATACCAGGGCATATAGGGAAGCTGAAATTGGATCTGACCATTACCTTGTTAAAAGTGTCTTGCAACTTAAACTTAAAAAGTGTTGTGCTAAAATAAAAAATTTACTTTTAATACCTAAGCTCTGAAAGACCCAGTTATAGCCAAAGCTTACCATGATAGGTTACTTAGTCATTATCACAGTCATGGTTTGCTTAGCACTGAAGTTGAGGAAGAATGGGGCCATTGTAAACAGGCTTTTATGGAAACTAACAGTACTCTTTTAGGAAAAAAGGAGCAGAGGAGACAGAATTATTTACGTGTAAGGCACTTGAGCTTATTTCAGAAAGAAGGAACTGCAGGAATGTCCTTAATCAGTATCCTACTAGTCCTAATAGAAAGGGTTACAGAGAGATTAATAAACGTGTAAAGGATCAGTTAACTACTGATAAGAATCTTTGGCTTGATGATTTGGCTGACAAAGCTGAGGAAGCAGTTAGTCAGCACAACAGCAGAGAGCTGTACCAGATAGTTAACTTTTTATGTGGTAGAAAACGGACAGGCATACAAGGATTGCAGGATAAACAAGGTAAGTTTATAGAAGGTGAGGATTCTGTCATGGCTAGGTGGGCTGAGCATTTTAGTGATGTTCTAAACAATGTGGTTAGTTCTACTCCCATTGTCTGTAATGATGATAGATGCATTGGCAGCTTTACCGTTGGCCCTACAACACAATCTGAGGTTATTTTGGCTATTTCTAAACTTAAACTTCATAAATCCCAAGGGTAGATGAAATTACTACAGAAATGCTTAGAGCAGGGAATGTTTCGGTTACCACTTGGATGACTGAAATTTTGAATATCTTTTATGATAAAGGCATGGTTCCTAATTTTCAAAAAAGGTGATCGCAGTTCTTGTGATAAATATAGGGGTATCAGCCTACTCTCTGTTCCAGGTAAAGTTCTTTCCATGATTGTGCTTAATAGAATTAAGAATCTGGTTGACAGTCAATTGCGTGATGATCAATGTGGATTCAGAAGTGGTAGGGGATGTGTGGATCAGATATTTTCACTTAGGCAGATTGTTGAGAAACGTTTAGAGTTTCAGAAACCTTTGGTTGCTAGCTTTGTTGATTTCAAAAAGGCTTTCTAGTCTGTTGATTGTCATAATTTGTGGTTGATTGTGAAATCATATGATATACCAGACAAGTTAGTTAACATAATGAAAGCTCTCTATAATAACACTGAGTCATGTGTGAGAGTTGCTAAGTCTTGTAGCAATTGGTTTAACATTACGTCTGGTGTTCGACAAGGGTGCATTTTGTCTCCTTTTTTCTTTAGTTTGGTTGTTGATTATGTTATGCGAAATTCACTTCAAGGGAAAGATTTTGGCCTTAAATGGGCTGGAGATGCGAAAATGTTTGATTTAGATTATGCTGATGATTTAGCCCTTTTGGCAAATGATGTTGATGAGATGAACTCTTTCATTCGAACTGTTGATGAGACTGGTAGTAGAGTAGGTTTGGTTATAAATGGAGAGAAAACCAAAGTGATGAAATTTGGTCAGGCAGACTGTGATTCAGTTAATCTGAATGGTTGCAGTATTGAGCAGGTGTCGCAGTTTAATTATCTTGTGAGCTATGTAACAGATACTGGTGATGTGCGGCATGAGATTAACAGACGAATAGGTATTGCTGCCGGGACTTTTAGGAATCTATGGAGATTGTGGAGAAAAGGGCGTATACACCTAAAGACTAAAATTAGACTGTATAATAGTTTGGTTCTTTCTAGGGTTAGTTATGATAGTGAAACGTGGACGCTATGTAAACGAGATAACAGGAAAGTAGATGCTTTTGATTCTAGATGCTTACCCAGTACCTTGAGTATTAGGTGGTTCAACTTTGTAACTAATGATGAGGTTAGGCAAAGGAGTCTGCAACCTCCTTTAAGCAGCATATTGTGCAGAGAGAGACTCCGTTGGTTTGGCCATGATGCCCGTATGAATAATTATAGATTGGGGAATAGGGTTATGAACAGTGTGCCTAAAGGCCTCAGAAAGAGGGGGAGACCTAGAATGCGGTGGGCAGACAATGTCAAATAGGACCTTGTTAGAATTGGTGTGCAGAGGCCGGATGCAGCAGGTGTAGCTCAGGACAGATATGCTTGGAGAATTAAACTGCGCGGTCTGGTTGGACCTCCGTAGCCCATGGCTGCTTGATGATGACGATGATTATGATGATGACGACGACGACGATGATGATGATGATGATGATTAATAATTCTCTATAAACTCTTCTTCAAATCATATGTTATTGTAATCAAAATTTTAATTCTAATCTTTCATGACTTTTGAATAAAGTAAAAATAAAATACTACAAGCGATACATATCAACTATTGAACAATTTACTAACATTAAACCTATAGAATTAGCATCTGAAATTTTATATTTTTATAGAGAGGTTTAGCTGTTCTAAATGATTCGGTATACTTCAAATGTGCAAATAAAATTGAAGTATTAAAAAAAAAATCTACATGTCATTTACATAAAGGTTGATGAAGTGCAAAATACACAAATACAAGTCGATAAAGTAACTTTAAATTTGTAAGATATCAAAAATATACAGAACAGAAAAAAATGTTTTGCTATTTTGTAAAGAGCAAAAGTATACTGTAACATGCTTGGAAACATTAAAAAAAACATTATTTTAATCTTGACTTTCTGCAGATTTTTTTTTAAACCTTAAGTCATTAACTATAATTTATCTCTTAATTGCCATGTCTGGTGAAGATACTTTTAAATGCTAAGAGCAGCAGGGCATATTTCTTTTATAAACAGATATCCATACACCAAATTTTTAATATTGCTTGGACTCACTATCAATGCAAAACCAATTATTAACAAAGAATTGGTAGAAGAAAATATGCAGCAGAACTAATACAAGGATTCTAAGAATATGTGGGGGCGGGGTGGCTCAGTTGGTAGCGCGCCAGGCTCGTAACCTGCAGTTCCCAGGTTCCAGTCCCAGCTGGGTCAGCGTTGAGATTTATCCCCGCAAAATTTCCCGCCCTGCCCACGGTCAGTAGGAGACACCAATGAGCTTGGAAAGGCCGCCGTCCGTCGGATGGGACGTTAAGCTGTGGCCCGTGTGCGGGAGAGCCATACCCTGTGCACGTTAAAGAACACGCTGGATGGCCTTGACGGGAGGCTACCATCTGTCTCCCAACAGCTGTTCCAGTGGGTCCCCTCCCCCAACCTTCTCTGAGCCTTCGGGGTCCATGTGACCTGGCCATTTAGCCCATGGTGTGCAAAAAAGTGCCGCTCAGTGATAAAACAACCCAACCCAAATCTAAGAACATGTCCAATCATCTCCCTCCAAGCAGAAAGTGACATTCACAATAATACAGAAACCTCATTAAGCAAGCAAAAAATGCAGAAAACCTAATTGAGAAGTAGACCAGGCTAGTTTATAGGCATATTGAACACCCATTGGCAACCAATATTAAAAATAAACAACAATCCTGCATTTGCAAGACAACAGAAGCCACAAGCCTCTGCATGCATATTAAAGGAAAAAAAATCAATGGATAAATTCACTTCCTAGATCACCCAACATATTTACAAAAAACAAAGAATAACATTCAAAGGTATTCTAAGTAGAAAATTTAAAGTAATGGAAGAAACAGTAATATTCAGAAATTTCTATCCATAGTTTACTTAGAAATATTTTAAAGGACTGGGATAACCGGTAACTTTTGGCTTGTGTAGGTTTTTCAAACACAATTACAAACATTTACACAAGGAACACAACAGAGAAACACTGAAGGACATGTCCTTTGGAATAGTTGTCAGGTGGACTAACCACCATCCCAGTTATATTGGTTAATCATTACATTTATTAATCATTTCATCCATAAACTGGTGGTATGTATTTTTGCAGAAAACTATAAATTTTACACCCACACTAAGTACATGTATAAGAGCATAATTATTTGCTATAAGCAGTGAAATGGATTGGAAAGAAAATCATTATGTTGTCGTACTGCTGTTGCCGTACTGCTCTCCAGTACTGAATAGCTGTCCAAACAAAGCATACATCCCCAAGTAATTTATACATTGACAAAAAATTTAAAGACAACAAGAAACATAATTTATCTTCAGCAGAGATCCAGCCGTGTGAGAACAGTGAGAAGAGGAAATATGTTTTAAATTAGCAAAAAACCACTCAAATGTTAAACAGAGGAAATGGCTTTTACCTTAAATAAAGAACAAAATTAAGAAAAAGCCTAGTAAAAAGGGCAGCAGTGAATAATTTTCATCATAGATTTATCCACAAAAAGAATGTTAAATCAATAAAGTCTAGTAGATCTGACAATGTTAAATGCACTAGACTAAGGACTGACCACTGTTTACTTAAAAAACAACAAAAAAAATTGTCTAATCACTGTGATTCATGCAATGTTGTGAAATAAATGTGAAATACAAAGCAATGACTATAAACACGCTAACATACCATTCGTAGATGTGTTAGTGTGTTTCTCACCATTGTATTTATTGTGGTACAATTATTTATAGGTAGGGCTATGCTATTTGGATACTTTTCAATCACACTGTATCATTAATTTCTAGAAGGCTACACGTTAGCTGATGAAGATGACAACCAGTTATTATTACTTCCCTCCAAACATAATATTTCTTAACTTTCCTTTTAGCGTTGGGGACTTCAAGATACAGTCTAGCTTAAGTGCACAAGCGTATGGACAATTCAAAGACTCGTGTAATATGAAAAAAAAAATATGTTTCATAGAAGATCCAAGTTAATTACTGGCCTGAAGCCTGTGGAAATTTGTTTTCCAGATACTAAGTAAAGATGAATAAAAATAACTAAAGACAATTAAATAAATTACTTTAAAACGTTGAAAAAATATATCCGCCTTTGGTGAAATTAAAACATACTAGAGGACTTAATAATAAAATATATTCACTTAAAAATATCAACCATTGATATCAAATTTACAACATGATTGAGACTATTAAACATAAGCTTTTGAATTATATTAAATCTTATGAGTGATATTTAAGGAGTGGTAAGCTCTATCCCAGTTTTCATGTCAAACATGTTGGTTTTTCTTTCGACATCAGATGGTGCAAAGTGGAGCTCACACACCTAAGTATGCGAAAGAAACAGTGAGAACATGTACAAAAAAAAACCCTCTGATGAATGATAATGAAACACTAAAACAATATTCGAAACACCAGGAATACTGTTAACCACACATCATTCAAATTTATTCAGGATTTAAGATTTTTTTCTTTGGAAAGTAAAAATTCTTCAAAACAATTCTGTAATCAGTGTATTTTTTTAAAATTCAATAAAGAACCATGGTTGAAGGACTGAATTCTCCCAAGGAACGTAGTAGTTATTCTGCCAGTAAGTTGGTTTTTCTGATTATTTCTAGCCTTTCATTTGGCATATAAAGTTTACCTTGAAAGCTAATGCTGCCATCTAGTAGCATTCCATTGCTAGTACTGAAATGTACATAAATGTATATTTCAGCACTAGCAGCTGTACATAAAATGTTATTGTTAATGTCACTATAAGAAGAAAATGTAAAATAAATGCGGAAATTCACATTGAGCTGAAAATCACTTGAAACATCAGTCTCTTAGGAATAACAACTCCACTATAAGTTTTTTTTCAGACAATTTCATCTTACTGTGATTTTCAGTTTATTAGGTATAATTTTGTTTATACAGACCGCAGATGTTATAGTAATGCTAAAGGTTATTTGGATTGACTGGTCAGGAAGTTTGCTGTTGTTAACAGTTTCTGTATTAAATTTTTACCTTCACATATTAGTAAAATCAAAATACCTCAATTTTTCGTGTGTCAAATTAGCTAGACTGTATCTTGAAGTCCCACTTTTAAATAAGTTTCAAATTTCAGTTTTGAAAAACAAACCAATACAAAGGATAAACTTCAAAGTTATCTTGCAAACAATATTGATGCATTTGTGATGTTTAATATATTATATTCATATAATAATTAATATGATCATATATTCTCTAATATGATTGTAGAATGATACATTTTTAACAAACTAAAATTAAAACAAAGCCACATGCAATAAAGATATGACAGTAGCCGGTCACGCCTTTTTTATAATACACCTGACTTATCTCATTTTACAATGAGTGTGATTGGAAATATATATACTTTTAATTACACCTTTCAAAGTAAAAAAAATTCTTTAACTTTACTGTTAAATCCTATTTCAGAATACTTTTTCATTTATTAATCCTTATGTACGTTAGTTGTAGCGCACCCATTCTTTAATATCCATTACACCTTGACTTGATCAGAGATATAATTACGCAGATTTATTTCTCAATAAAGCCTGTCATACCTTTATTATAATATAGCTGATATGTGAGGACGGCAAGACCTCAGCAGGAAAACAATACATACTCACAAAGCCATCTGTAGGCATTGAACCTGGGTCCAATTTGTATTAAAGTATACTAGTATCAACACCGAAATAATTTCTAATTCTTCAGCAAAGATTTTGTATTTAAAAGTAGGTTTTCCTATGGCCTTGCCTTTGGCTCAAATATGTATTTCAAGTTTAACGGTATCATCATATTAACTTATACGAGAGATAAAATTAAACTTTATGGATATATAAATAATAGTGACATTAGACCCTGAAACTATCCCAACAAAAGTATCAATTTCTTAACCCATTACTGTAATCTATTAAATAAAATGCCTGGTCACTGAGAAATATTCTTTTCTATTTACGTATTGTAACATATATAGTACATTCGACATTTTATATTCCAGCATATTATGTTTCTTACATAATAAAAATAACGTCAAATTAATCCATAAGGATCAATGATGTTATATATATATTATGCATATTATGCAAACGCGGCATACAATAGTTAAAAAGATAATTTTCACTTTAGAAGTTCATAAATAGGACAACAGATATTAAAGAAGAAAAAACTTCTCCTTACATTAGATGCTTTCGTTGGGTAGAAGTTTTGCCTTGGTATTGAACGATCTGTCGCAAATCGATATCTTCTGGAAATTTAAAAACTGAGAAACTCTTTGCACAAACCAAATCAAACGCAGCAAAACGTCTTGAACACCAACTATAGCAAGATGGCTGCAGACGCTGCTAGAACACCACGTTCTCCTAGGTCGACTAGAAATGACGTCATCAGAATCACTTCAGCGACTGCTAGGCCTTCTCCTCTAGGTGATGTAAATATGGCCAGCTTAACACTCCATTCAGCCTAAACCCCAGAAGTTACCGGATGCACATTCCAAACAAAATCGCCCACCAACACCACTGCAAAGATAGCAGCTATCCACTATGGATTAATCTGTATTATCCACAAGTTACAAAGGACATTAGACCCTACAGCTAAAACCTCTCAAGACATGGGCAGAAGCCAAAGTTATCTGAGACAAAACAATCAGGAAAGAAAACTTACACAAAAGAGAAAAAAAAAGCAGCACAAAAAACCTCCAGTTAAAATCAAATAAAAATACAAGCTGGAAATAAATATAATATATAACGATAAAGGCTTAGAAAATGAGAAATCAAAGAGAAAAGAACAGAAGTAAATTATACTAATGAAAACAAGAAATCAGGCTACAAAAGCAAAGACAAAAATGCAAAAATGAAACAAAAATTACGATTCCCAGGAAAATGAACAGAAAATATCAGAAAGACATGATTAACACAAAGTCCAGTCACAAAATATGAAACATGAAGCAACACGGAAAAAGTAATATACACGAAACAAAACATGAAACAACAACGAAGAAACCTAACATAAAAACAAAACATGAAGAGACATGAAAAAGTTAGAACAAATAAGTACACCCCCTTCCCCTAACCTTTCTTGCTATTTTACAACTATCTCTAAACTAACTATCAATCTCTTAAGTGATCAATGCTTTAAACTCTGTCCGAGATAGAAGGCCATATCAACTTAAAATCGGCACAGAACATGTTTACAAAAAATGTATAGTTGTGGTAAATATTTCAGTTCTAAATTCCAAACGTTTTTCCTCTTCTACAAAGTTTTGAATATAAACTTAAGGAATAGTGAAAACAAATAGGAGGGGGTGGGGGTGGTTCAGTCAGTGGATCGCCAGGTTCGTAATTTGCAGTTCCCAGGTTCGAGTTCCAGCAGCGCCATCGTCGAGATTTATCTCCGTGAAATTCCTCGCCCTGCCCACATCAGTAGGGGACACCGATGGGCTTGGAAAGACCGCCGTCCGTCGGATGGGACGTTGAGCTGTGGACCATACATTACGTACATTACATATACCATACATATACATACGTTACAGCCATACAAGCACATTAAAGAACGCGCTGGGTGGCCTTGACGGAGGCTATCATCTGTTTCCCAACAGCTGTTCCAGTGCTCCCCTCCCCCAACCTTCTCTGATCCTTCGGGTACTTGTGACCTAGCCATTTAGCCCATTGTGTGCAAAAAATGCCTCTCAGAAGTAAAATAACCCAACCCAAAACAAATCGTCGGTAGAACAAGTAATGTTTTATTCTGCCAAACTAATACTGAGCCTTTCTTCTCAGATCTTTCCCTCCCCAACTTCCAATGATTCCCCAGTAACAAAACAGAACCATTGAACCAGAAGAGACGTTATCGAAAAGTACGCCCTCCAGATGCATATCAATCTTTCTTAATTCTGAAACTTTCAATAATATGTTGGTCGAACAAATTTCCGTTTCGAAAAAATTTCCATCAAACAAAATTCCGTCGAACTAATTTCCGTTTCGAACAAAATTGCGTTTCGAATTCGTCAAACAAAATTTTTTGAATTCCGTCAAACAAAATTCCGTCGAACAAATTTCCGTTTCGAAGAAATTTCCGTGAACAAATTTCCGTCAAACAAATTACTCCAAATCGTCCCAGAGCCAAAACTACTGCAGACGATCGCTATATGAGTCTACTGCCACACGGAACAGAGTGATAACCGCTAGGCCAGTCTTTGGAGCTCCAAAGCTATATGAACGAGGCACAGGATTGGATTGTTTTACCTCTGAGCGGCACTTTTTTGCACACCATGGGCTAAATGGCCAGGTCACATGGACCCCGAAGGCTCAGAGAAGGTTGGGGGAGGGGACCCACTGGAACAGCTGTTGGGAGACAGATGGTAGCCTCCCGTCAAGGCCATCTCTCCGTGTTCTCGCTGGCCACGGTGTAGTGCTTCGGCGGCATTTTTCAATTTTTTTAGCTTTTGTAGTAGATATATATTGCAAGTTTTTTAGGTGAATACAACGTGAATTGTTATTTATTAGTGTTCAACGTCCTCAGGTGTAATATGAAATGATTTGTATATAGTTTGTGCACATAATTTTTGTGTCAGCCACTTTGTGATAGTTCTTTGTTAGGCCTAACCACCACGACTCGATTCCGGTGTTCTGTGTGCTTGTTGCAACAGCAAATATCGCTCGGCTATGGAAAATACACTTTTGTTCGAAATGATGTTTTGTGAAAATACTCTTTTGTTCGAAATGATGTTTTATGAAATGATTTCGATCAGAATTTCATCGTCGCTTTCAAGAACACACAAGGTAAATGGAATTTTGAATTTTAATAGGTAAGTGTTTTGGTTTTACAATTGAAATCTCGGTGATATCTGACGATAAAATTATTTGGTTTATAGTTGACATTCGCTTTTATTTTAGTGGTAAAATGATTTGATTTATAGCTGATATTTCACTGATATTTTAGTCCTAAAATGATTTGATTTACAGTTGACATTTGCCGATTATTTTAGTGGTAAAAAGATTTGGTTTATAGTTGACCTTTCGCAGATATTTCAATGGTAAAGTGATTTAGTTTAAAATTGACATTCGGTAAGATTTTATGGCTAAATTGATTTGGTTTACAGCTGAAATGAAGCTGATATTTAAGTGGTGAAATGTTTCGGTTTATAATTTATATTTCGCTGATATTTCACTGGTAAAATGATTTGGTTTATGGTTAACATTTTGCTGATATTTAATTGGTAAAATGATTTGGTTTATAGTTCATATTTCGTTGATATTTAAATGATAATATAACTTAAATTTGACATTCGCTGATATTTTAGTGCTAAATTGATTTAGATTAGAAATTACATACCACTGATATTTTAGTGGTAAAGTAATTAGACTTTATAGTCATTGCATTTGAACTGATATGCCACTGCATTTTGAATGTAAAATAATTTCGTTTAAATTCGTGAATAATTCGTAAAATAATTCATTTCATTAACATCTAAAGTGAGAAAGTATATGCCATTAAATGTGATTGAAATATTATGAATAGTTGGTTTTTTAGCTTAATTTGATAAGTGCTACTAAAAATTTAAATTTACATGAGGGATAAACAATCTAATTATAATAAGGCAAAGGCGTCAATTACTGACATGTTTTGTGTGACATAAAAACAGTGACATACAACCTTTAAGGTTGTGTGGGTTTCCCCATTCAGATTAAATAGAAGGATCTCATGCATACATAATATATATTACTAAAACAATTCAAATTTTAATAGAACCTTTAAAGTTGTTTTAAATCACTTGCATAATTAAAATTTAAACGCTGTAGAAAAAGATTCTCCATTAAAACCCTAATCCAATTAGCAATCGTTGTGTTTCGTTCACGAAGCCGAGAGCCTCTTCTTACTAAGTAACACACTATTGTGGTCACGTAACATATGGCCTTCTCCGTAGAGAGGGCTTTGGCTGTATAAAGTTGTCAGCAATCCCTCTCTCAATAAACATAGTTTGTTTAAGCATTCCACTAACCATTTTCTCTCAACAGGTAATTGGAATATGAGGATCTTAGAGATTATTCTCTTGATGTTCTCACACAAGAATTCCACCTTTATAACTTAGATATTTTCGACTTGCAACAGATGGATAGATATTTAAAACATTTAGATTTTTAAAAATAATCTTAAATTTTTATTTTCAGGGAGGGAAGATGGAAAAATCTCCAAGGCGTAGGTTTGCTTCTCAGTAGAAAAGGTAGTGATGCTCTTCTAGCTTATGAATGCATTAATGAAAAGTTTCTTATAGCTAAATTTAAGACAAGCATTAAAGACTTGAATATTATCTGTTAATATCTTGGTGTGTATATTGACAGGGATTTAAATTTAAGTAGACATGTGGAATATGTGGGCAACAAATTAATATGTGCGTAAACAGATTTTGCATTTTAAGAGACAATTCGGATTTAAAAATTGTGCTATTATTTTATTTTTCTTGTGTACAATCACCTTTACAATATGCTCTTCCTGTGTGAGGAGGAGAAAGTAAAAAGCATTGCATAGATTTAATATGCTACAAAAGTTTGTATTAAGAGTCTTGTTAACCCTTTCACGACTAAGGGAAACATTTTTCCCATTTTAAAATTGGTGATTGTCGTATTTAATTATAACCTTATCTGCATTTTTTATACAGAATGTCAAAATAGAACGTATGCCGAACGCAATTACGTAAACGGGGACGTTTAGAAAACAAAAATAGAACTGTCAGGACGCATAATATATGTACTATGTGCAATGTCCATCTTTGCCTCACTACCAAAAGAAATTGCTTCTCAGAATATCATAATTAGCACATCATTTTGTATAGTAATTTTATTTCATAATTTTGTATTATTTTAGTTAACATTTTGTTCAAATAAACCAATAAATAAAAGACATTGCCTAACTATAATTTGTGTTACCTTTATAGTCCATTGGGAAAAATATTTCCCATAAAATTCCAAAAAAACTACACATTGTTATGTATTTTTCTTATGATTTTTATTTATTTTACGTCTAAATAAACTAAAATAAACAGTTACATACTAATATTTACTCTTAGAAACCTTATGGTCCTGAAAGGGTTAAAAAAATAGGTCAACTCATATTTTACCTCCGTTTATGGTTTTGCATTGCCAAATTGTACATTTTTAGTTTTACTTTTTATGTTTCAGCATATTAATGAATTTAATTATAGTACCTCGTATTATTAGATTAGAGAGCATTATTATAAATTAATCGTACCCAGAATTTATGAAGCAAAATTTAAACAATGCATAATGCACACTAGCGGAAATTGTAAAAAGAACACCATTATAAAAATTTAAGCATAATCTATGAGATTTATTTAGTAGAAACAACTTGTTGAGAAAGGACACACGTGTGAAGTGATTCAATGTTTATTTTACCTTTTAATGAGATTACATTTTACAGAAGGCATATTTAATAAGGTGTTGAACATCCTCGAACATCAATATAAGCTTTCAATCTGGCATGCAATCGATCGTACAAATAATGGATATTACGCTGGGGCCAGCATAATATCCATGCGCTTTCATATCATGCGCTTTCAACTTACACGCGTAATTCAGCGATGGTCGTTGCCTGCTGCGGTCTGCGGAATAGTCTTTGTCCGATCCAGTCCCAGACATGATTGGTTGGAGACAAGTACGGAGAGCGTGCTATCCAAGGGAGTTGGTGCACTGCCTGAAGAGCATGTTGAGTTGCCCGGGCGGAATGTGAGAGGGCGTTATCCTGCTGGAATATCGCATTTTGGATTACACTCAAATACGGCAGGATGACTGACTGTACGATATCGCTGATATACTTATTGCTATCAAATGTACTCTGTACAAACACCAGACACATACGCGAGTGATGGCTAATCGTTCCCTCACACCATGATGCCCGGCGTGGACGCTGTGTATCGCTGGCGGATGCACGATGGAAGAAGCCATTCACTTTGTCGCCTTTGAACTTGTAAACGATCATCAGATGCTCCTAAGCAGAATCAGCTTTCATCACTGAAGACCACAGAGTGCCATTCTTCCCTCCAATGAACTCGTTCTTGACACTACTGCAAACGTGCTCGACAGTGACGAGGTGACAGTGGTAACCGTGCCAGTGACATGCGTGCCTATAGTCCTGCTTCCATAAGACTGCATATCGTTCTTGTAGATACCCTTGGTACGACAGAGGATCGAATAGTCCTGCTTCCATAAGACTGCATATCGTTCTTGTAGATACCCTTGGTACGACAGAGGATCGAATTTGTGATGACGTAGCTGTCCGCTCTGCCACTGCCGCCCTCCTGATACGCCGATCCTCTCGTGCATCCGTAACTTTGTGTTGCCTGTAACCACATCTACGAGTATGCGAATGCTCTTCTGAACATCGACGCCACCATCGTACCACTGCCGATACCTCTTGTCCAACGTGGTGTGCAATTTGTCGTCCTCAGTGACGTCATTATTTCACCCAATGACTTTCAATCTTGGATCACGGTTTCTGCTGTCCTTAACTATTAACATTTTATAATATGACGTCCCTAAAGGAATTCCTTCTGAGTGTTCTATTTTCAGTTTCCGCCAGTGTATATTGGACTAAGATTATATAATCAATTGAGTTCTGAATTGAGAATGATAAATAATTTATCTGTGTTCAAAAGAAAGTTTTATATTGGCTGAATGAACAGGATGACTATTTTTCTCTTCTTAATTAAGCTATGGTGTCATTCATAGTTTCTGTGTTACTTATTTATAATTTTTATATCTGCAAACAAGTTTCCTTAGGCGGATAGTATACCTATGAAACGATATCTAGTGCTTTGTTGTCTCAATAAAGATTATTAATTATCATTATGGTTATTTACATATCATTTAAGCTATATATATAAATATTTGTCAATATATCATAATCACCATATCCTCAAGCAGCCATGGGCTACGGAGGTCCACCCATGTGGTACAATTTAGTTTTCCAAATATACACTGAAGAGCCAAAATATTATGACCAGCCCGTTTTTATGCGAATCGAAGTGCGTGTGAAGGTTATGAAGCGGTATAAATAACACCTGATACTGAGCTCTGTTAATCAGTGTTATTCTTGATCTTCAGATAGGAAAGGCACCGGACCTAAGCGAGTTTGACAATGGCCGATTGGTCAGGGCATTTCTGAGACGACAAGGTATGTGGGGACGGATGGCATAAATGAACAGGATGACTCTTTTTCTCTTTTTAATTAAACTATGTTGTTAAACTATATGATGTATAACTATGTTGTTACCAATTATGTATTAAACTATGTAAACTTCGGTGTATATTTGCTGTTAGCTATTTATAATTTTTATATCTGCAAACAAGTTTTCTTAGGCGGATAGTATATATGTGGAATGATATGTAGTGCTTTGTTGTCAGGCTTGTGGGGCATGAATATATATCACGGTCAGCCGTGGTTAGTACCTTCGAAAAATGGTCTGAGGAGGGAAAAACTACGAACTGCTAGCAAGATGTAGGCCGACCATGTCTCATTGATGCTAGAGGTGAGTGAAGGCTATTCCATATGGTATGAGCCAAGAGAATGGATAATGTGGAGCAATTCGCCCGTAATTTGAATGCTGATGACGGGATTAATGTGTCGCAACACACAGTACTCAAACTCTGATGAAAATGTGGCTGCGTAGCCGGAAGCCGCTCCAAGTGCTTATGTTAAGCTTGGTTCACCGTCGAAAACGCCTACAATGGGCATGCGAGCATCAAAACTGGACCTTGAATGGTTGGAAGAAGGTCGTCTGGTCTGATGAATCTCGTTTTCTGTTACACCATGTGGACATCTGGGTACATATGCGTCGTTTACCTGGGGAAGTGTTGACACCTGGATGCACCATGGTATGAAAACAAGCTGGTGGAGGAAATGTAATTCTTTGGACAATGTTCTACTGGGAAACCCTGGGTCCAGTCATTCATGTGGAAGAAACTATGACGTCTTCCACCTACCAAAACCTCATTGCAGATCAGGCACATCCTCTCATGGCAACAGTATACCCCTCTAGTAGTGCCTTCTTTCAGAATGATAATGCACCATGCTACACTGCCCGGATTGTCGTGGATGATTTTTGGAACATGAGGACCCAGACATCAATCCAATCGAGCATCTGTGGTTTGTGTTGGAACAGCATATCCGATTTCAGGTGGTTCAACTTCATAACTTATAAGAGTTAAAGGATCTGTTGGTAACGTGTTGGTACCAGATACCAGAAGACAGCTTTAGAAATTTTTGTAGCTTCCACGGCTCGCTGGGAAAGAGCTGTTTTGGTGGCACATGGAGGACCAACATCATATTAGACAGGTGGTCATAATGTTTTGCTCCTCAGGGTATCTCTACCGCTACATTTCGTTACTCTAGACCAATTCTAACCAGGTCCTGTTTGATATTATCTGCTCACCGTATCCTAGGTCATCCCCTCTTTCTGAGGCTTTTAGACATACTGTTCATAACCCTATTCGCTAATCTGTAATTATCCATACGGACAACAAGACCAAACTAACGCAGTCTCTCTCTGTGCTATATGCTGCTGAAAGGAGGTTGCCGACTAATTTGGTTAACCTCATCAATACTTAAAAAGTTGAACCACGTAATGCCCAAAATTATGCGTAAGCCTCTAGAATCACAAGCGTCAAGTTTCTTATTATCTTGCTTGCAAAGGGTCAAGTTTCACTACTTAAGTAACTGAAAAAAAACTATTTTACAGTCTAACGTTCATTTTTAGGTGTATACGCAGATTTCTCCATACTCTCTATAGATTCTTAAACGTTCCAGCAGCAATCCCTATTCGTCCGTTTATCTCATGCTTCACGGCACTAATATCTGTTACATAGCTCCCAAGATAAACTGAAACACTTTCTCAAGAGTGCAATCATTAAGATTAAATGAACCATGGCATGCCTGACGAATTTTTGTCACTTTAGTTTTTTTCTGATAATCGCCAAACTACTCTACTACCAGTCTCATCAACAGATCGAATGAAAGAATTCATGCCATCAACATCATTTGCGAAAAGGTCCGAATCATCAGCATAATCTAAATCAGAAATCTAGACCTAGACTAGAATTCAAATATCTAGACCACTTTTTCCCTTGCAGTGAATTTTGCATAACATAATCAATGAAGAAACTAAAGAAGAAAGCAGACAAAATGCATCCTTGGCGAACACCAGAAGCAATGCTAAACCCATTGCTACAAGCTTTACGAACTCTCACTCATGACTCGGTGCTATTTATAGAGAGTTTTCGTTATGTTAACAAACTTGTCTGGTATGCCATAAGATCTGACGATCAACCACAAATTATGACGATCAACAGAGTCAAAAGACTTTTTTTAAACAAAGTTAGTAACCAAAGGTTTCTAAAACTCTAAACATTTCTCAAGAATCTGCCTGAGTGAAACTCTTTGATCTGCACATCCCCTACCACTTCTGAATCCATACTGCTCTTTACGCAATTACCAGTCAACGAGATTCTTAATTCTATTAAGCACAATCATGTAAAGATCTTTACCTGGAAAAGAAAGAATATATATACACTGAGCGGCCAAAAGTCATGGGAATAGCAGTTAAAGCAGAAGTAGCATGTTGTACTCATAACTGATACGTTGGACGTCAACTGCAGAATGGTGCTGCAGTAGCCTACAAACCCAACATTCATTTCGAAGTAGTTGTTAATTGAGCATGGCTGCATGTCATGAGTTGTCTGACTTTGAACGTGGCTTGATCGTCGGTGCTAGAAGGATCGGTCATGCACTATCGGAGATCGTTTAGAAATTTGGTTTTCCCAGGTCTACAGTGTGAAGGGTTTATCGTCAGTATTCTATTAATGGCATTTCCACACACATAAACCAGCGAACGGTTCGTCAAATGCCACGTGCAATTGACGAACAGAACTCGCGTCATAGAGCACACATCGTCTCAGAGCTCAACGACTAGAATGGGCCTGAAGACATCGAAATTGGACGGTAGAAAGTGGCGTCGGGTAGCATGATCCAATGAATCTAGGTTCCAGTTGTTTCCTGCCGACGTCATGTTAGAGTGTGGTGTAGGCCCCGTGAAGCCATGGACCCTTCCTTCCTGCAAAGTACTGTTCAGGCTGGAGGTGGCTCTGTGATGGTGTGGGGCGTGTTCACATGGTCTACATTGGGCTATCTCGTCCATTTGGAGCAATCGCTGACAGGTATGAGATACGTCGACATTCTCGCAGATCACCTGCACCTAGCATGACCCTCGAGCACCCTGATGGTGAAGGGGTATTCCAACAAGATAATGCAACATGTCACCAGTCTTTGATTTCTAGGAGGTGAATCGAGGAACACTCCACGGACATTATCACCATGAATTGGCCACCACAGTTTCCCGATATGAACCCCTTGGATCACCTGTGGGACATAATGGAAACCAGCTTACGATCCATGAATCCAGCACCATCCAATGCTACACAATTATGGTCTATACAGCAGGATATGTGGCCTGCCATCCCTGCAGAACGGTACCGACAACTCGTTGACTCTATGCCTCGACGTGCAGCTGCACTGCTGAGGGCCCGAGGAGGACCAACCCGTTATTTGGCATGTATCCTATGACTTTTGGCCTCTCTCAATATATATTTATCAATATATACGTATCATTTAATATATATATTTATATATTTATAAATCATCATCATAATCATCATCATAATCATCATCATAATCATCATCATCATCATCAAACAGCCATGGGCTACGGAGGTCCAACCAGACCGTACAATTTAGGTCTCCAAGCAAGTCTATCCTGAGCTACATCTACTGAATCCGGCCACTGCACACCAATTCTAACAAGGTCCTGTTTGACACCCCACCGCATCCGGTTTGTCTCCCCCTCCTTCTGAGGCCTCTAGGCACACGGTTCATAACCCTATTCTCCAATCTATAATTATTCATACGGGCAAACATGGCCAAACCAACAATATGCTACTTAAAGGAGGTTACCGATTCCTTTGCCTAACATCATCATTAGTTACCTCATCATAAGTTGAACCACCTAATGCCCAAGATACTGCGTAAGCATCTGGAATCAAAAGCATCTAGTTTCCTGTTATCTTGTTTACAAAGTGTCCAAGTTTCACTACCATAACTAACCTCTGGAAAGAACCAAACTATTATACAGTCTAATTTTAGTCTTTAGGTGTATACGCCTATTTCTCCACACTCTCCATAGATTTTTAAAAGCCCTGGTAGCAATCCCTATTCGTCTGTTAATATCTCATGCCGCACATCACCATTATCATGCCACACTCTCCATAGATTTTTAAAAGTCCTGGCAGCAATCCCTATTCGTCTGTTAATCTCATGTCGCACATCACCATTATCTCTTACATAGCTCCCAAGATAATTAAACTGTGACACCTGCTCAAAATTGCAACCATTCAGATTAACTGAATCACAACCTGCCTGACCAATTTTCATCACTTTAGATCTCTCTCTGTTTATAACCAAACCTACTCTACTACCAGTTTCATCTACAGCTCCAATGAAAGAATTCATCTCATCAACATCTTGTGCCAAAAGTGTTAAATCATCAGCATAATCTAAATCAGAAATTTTCATATTTCCAGTCCATTTAAGGCCAAAATCTTTCCCTTGAAGTGAATTTTGCATAACATCATCAATAACCAAACTAAAGAGAAAAGGAGACAAAATGCATCCTTGTCGAACACCAGAAGTAATGCTAAACCAATTGCTACAAACCATACCAACTCTCACCAATTTCATCTACCCCTGGGGATTTATGAAGTTTAAGTTTAGAAATAGCCAAAATAACTTCAGATTGTGTTATAGGGCCAACATTAAAGCCACCAATGCATCTAACATCATTACAAACAATGTGAGTAGAACTAACCACTTTGTTTAGAACATCACTGAAATGCTCAGCCCACCTAGCCATGACAGAATCCTCCCCTTCTATAATCTTACCTTGTTTATCCTTCAATCCCTGTATACCTGTCCGTTTTCTACCACACAAAACATTAACTCTCTGGTATAGCTCTCTGCTGTTGTGCTGTCTAACTGCTTCCTCGACTTTGTCAGCCAAGCCATCAAGCCAGATATCTTATCAGCAGCTATCTGATCCATTACACGTTTATTAAGTTCTTTGTAATGCTTTCTATTAGGACTAGTAGGGTACTGATTAAGGACATTCCTGCAGTTCCTTCTTTCTGAAATAAGCTCAAGTGCCTTATCACTTAACTAATTCTGTCTCTTCTGCTCCTTTTTTCCTAAAATAGTACTGTTAATTTCCAAAAAAGCCTGTTTAAAATGGTCCCATCCTTCCTCAACTTCAGTAGTAAGCATACCATGACTGTCATAATGACTAAGTAACCTATCATGGTAAGCTTTGGCTATAACTGGGTCTTTCAGAGCTTCAGTATTAAAAGTAAATTTTTTAACCCTAGCACAACACTTTTTAAATTTAAGTTGCAAGACACTTTTAACAAGGTAATGGTCAGATCCAATTTCAGCTCCCCTATATATATGACCTGGTATTTCTAACAGAACTAGCCCATTTGCTGTTAATTAATATATAATCAATCATATTCTTATGCAGCCCATCGGATGAAACTCATCTGTACTTATGTATGTCGCGGGGTTGGTAATAAGTGTTACTTATTCTAAATCCATTGAGTTTACTTACCTGTAGGAGACGTTGCCCATTGCCATTGCAGCTACCAATACCAAAAGGGCCTATTTCTCCTCCCCAAAGGTCAGAGTCAGTACCAACTTTGGCATTGAAGTCACCAAAAACAAGGGTAATATCTCCTTTCTTGACAGAATTCAAAATATCCTGAACTTGTCCGTAAAACCTATCCTTCTCATCCTCATCGGCATCCTTAGTGGGGGCGTTATCCTCCCACTGAGGATGCCGATGCCAGATAACATTCAAGTCTTTAATCCTTGTCTGAATTTTGCTGTAAGAAACCTTTCATTAATGCACTCATATCCTAGAGGAGCATCACTAGCATGTCTGCTGAGCAGCAGACCCAGGCCTTAGTGATGCTTTCCATCCTCCCTCCCTGTAAAGAGAAATATAAAGTTATTTTTAAGTATCCCACTTTTACCTGTCCATTTGGTGTCTTGCAGCCTAGAATATCTAGGTTATATCGCTGGAATTCCTGCGTGAGGACATCAAGAAAATAATCTCTATATAATGTCCTCACGTTCCTGCAGAGAGAAAATTATTAGTAGGATTTTTAAAGAAACTAGGTTTATTGAGATAGGGTAGGGCCAACAATATCAAACAGCCACCTGATCTCAGGCATGGGGCAAAGACCTGTTCCTGCTCTGCTGCTAAAGGCTGAAGTCACCGATGCTGGTAGGAACTTCAGGCACCACCTTTTCAAGTGGACTTTTTCAAGAGCCATATGGCCTGCCTGAGACACAATACTGCAGTTTAGGCTTGACGATGCCCAACTAGCAAAGTACGGTTCAGGTACCTGCAACGGCCTCTGATTAGGATTATCCACCAGCTGAAATAAGGTATCCCATGCCTCTGTTCACTTAGGGCTGGCAACCCAGAAGCAAACAGAAAACACATCGGTAGATTCTCCCTCAACAGAGGCCCACCAGTGCAGCAGGTCCAGGATCAATAATCAAGCTGAAATCCATAAACAAGTCCAGTCTAGTAGGTATAAATGGTCAGCACCAGGACCCTGTGAATTTGACCATTCCTCAGTAGGGTTGAAAAAAAAGAAAAAAGTGGCCATAGATGAATAGATCAGTAGTCCATACTGAACTGGCAGCCCTCCCCTTCCGTTCCCTTCCAAAAGAGAATATCTCTTTTGAAAGGTACTAACGGCTTGCACCACGAGAAGGCGAGGTCGGACATTAGGTGATAGACCTGGCCGGTTCTGTGCATCATCACTAGGGATTGGTACACAACTCTCCTTCCTATTTATGCCTAGCTACCATTTACAGACCATCATAATAATACATATATATGTATCATTTAAGCGATATGCACCTATCACTATAATTAAGCTGCCTCGGTGGCATAGTGGTATGTAATTGGCTCACTGTGACACTGTTATCTGTTCTCGAGTCCTAGGATGATATGATTCTGTGTTCGTATATGTGTTTTAAAAGGAACCAGGACAAGCCTAATAGCGTTTCTAGGCTATTTCCGTCCTTTTAAATAAATATTTTAAAATATGTCTCAAAAGTTCAACAAAATGCGTCAAAATTAGACTGTTTATATACACTACAGAAAATAAAAAATGCAACACTTGCAAGAAGTTATGCAAATATGACGATATTTAAGGAGGCGGTAATACGTGGAAATAATTAGATTTGCAGGACGACAGAAACGATTGGACAGGCTCGAGCTTACGTCACAGTGGCGGAGCAGTCAAACACAGATAAAGGCAACCAAGCTCCGTGATTACAAACGTTATAGAAATTGTTCTAAACCATTAAAGACGCCCTTACACAGACGTCGACAGCGGGCCCAACAGTTAACAGACTTTGAATGTGGAAAAATCATCGGCCTTAGAGAAGCTCGTTTGTCGTACAGAGATGTGACCAAACTTGTTGGCCGCAATCCCATCACCACCGTACACATATGGCGCCAGTGGGTTCAAGAAGGATCCAGCACACCCCGACAAGGAACAGGAAGACGACATATGACCATGGAACAAGAGGGCCACTATTTGCGACATATGGCATTGCATTGCGTGACAGATTCGCAACGTCAACGCAACTGCAACGGGACTGGCAACAGGTAACACATCGAATACCTACCAGGCGTATGGTAAACAACAGGCTTTTATAGTTTTGTAAATCCTATCGTCGTTTTACAGTTGAGATCCTATAGTCTGGCACTGACTTTGCCCCTCACATCTACCCATATGCAAGCAGGATGGTGTCGCCTCAGACAGAACTGGAACGAACAAGAGTGGAGTATCGTGGTGTTTAGTGACGAATCTCGTTTCCGTCTTGCTCAGCACGACGGTAGAAAACGTGTTCATCGTCATACAGGGATAAGGAACGCCACCCAGTGCGTACAACATCGTCACACAGCTCCAGCACCTAGTGACTTGGTGTGGGGTGCCATTGGTCGGACATCTCGGTCAGAACCGGTCATAAGTGGATCGCTATAACTGCGCAACGATATGTTACCAACATTTTTCAGCCTGTGACTATCCCCTTTGTTCAGTAGCACGGACCCTTTTACCAGAAAGATCACGTCTGTCCCCACACAGCTCGCATTAGTCTTCAGTATCTGCACGAGAAAAACGTTCAGGTACTACTATGGCCAGCACGACTTCCGGAACTTTCACCTGTAGAAGACATGCAGGACATAATGAGCCAACAGCTCCAACAACATCCAAGAGGTGCACCAAACATTGTCGCTGAAATGGAACAGTGACTTTGCTCTATTTGGCAACATCATACTAATTATACCATTTTACGGGGTAGGTACAGTGGTAATTTTCCATATTATTTTTCATAATGTAATCAATCGTATGCCAACAACTGCTTCCGTTTCAATAAAATGGCATTGATCCTTCCAGGTGTTGCAATTTTTTTTCCTGTAATGTATAACAATATGTAGAAAAAAGAATTATATTTATGAAATGAAAGCATTAAAAATATAGAGACAAAAGACATATTGCACGTTGCAATTGTCGAGAGTTTTCACTCGTATTGTATATTCTTTAACCAAACTTCATTGTATACTTCATATTCTACATTTGATCCCGGGTTTCCTCCTTACATGCTCTGGCCCAGAGTCCAGTGCCTTGTCAACCGTTCACCTCTAAACTGCCCAAGATGGGACAGCCGGATCTGGACTTTACAGCGCCCGAGGTTCAAGCTACGTCCACCTGCTCACCCCTCAGTGATATGTTCTCCCTTGGTATGCTCATCTGCGCCGTCTTCAACAACGGCCGATCGCTCATTGAGGCCAACCACAGCACCACCAATTATAACAAGCAGCTGGAACTGGTAAGTCTCTCTTCAGTTGACTAAATAATATGTATCAGTGATGGGGAATCATAACAGGACAGACTGGTGTCGAAAATAACATTTGTTCATTCTTATATATTTCAGATTATAGATGTACAAATATGGTTGAAAAGAAGATGTTTTGTCGTGCCTGAATATTTTTATATAAAAAATAATCGCGCAGTGATTTATAATTACACATTTAAAACTCTTTCGTGGAGTGTTACTATTGTAACTATATCAATGTTTAAATTAACACATACAGTAGATTTCCAGGGAGATGGAAGATAGCCTAGGAGAAAAATAAAAACTGAATTAATCAGCTTTAAGAATATATTAGTGCATATGCCGGTTATCAAAACATCTGTCTTTATCCAAGAGAGGAATGTCTTCATCCTATTAGGTTTTTCGTTGAAGAGGGAAATGTCTTCACTGCAATAGATTCTGCACTGGGTTGTTTAGAGAGGAAAGCGGAAAAGAACTGGATTAAAAAAAACAAAATTCAAATTCATTCGACCTTGCAAAGACTTAGAGAAGTAATTTTTCACCTAAAGCAACATTTTTCGCATTCTTTTATAAAATTTTAAAATGTTGACTACATACATACATACATACATACAAAATCTTCATGCAGCCATGGGCTACAGAGGTCCAACCAGAGTGCGATTTTGCTCTCCAGTGGTGTCTTTTTTCAGGTACAGTAATTTGGTTACCCTAGGCCAATTCTAGCAAGGTTCTATTTGACATTGTCAGCCCATCGCATCCTTGGTCTCCCCCTTTATCTGATACCCTTAGGCACACTGTTCATAATCCTGTTTGCCAATCTGCAGTTGTGCATACGGGAAACATGGCCAAACCAATGCAGTCTCTCTCTGCACAATATGCTTCTCGAAAGAGATTAATGACTCCTTCTTCTAACCTCATCATACTTACAAAGCCTTTTCCATCAATCTATCTGGAACATAATGTAAACTAATTCTCCTATAATTATCACAAGAACTGCGATCACCTTTTTTAAAAATTGGGACAATGAACCACCTAATGCCCAAGATACTGCGTAAGCATCTAGAATCAAAGGAATCAAGTTTCTTATTATCCTGATTACAAAGATCCATGTTTCGCTACCATAACTAACCTTGGAAAGAATCAAACTATTATACAGCCTAATTTTAATCTTCCTGACCAATTTTCATCGCTTTAGGTTTTTCTGTTTATCACCAAACCTATTCTATTACCATTCTCATGAACAGCCCTAATGAGAGAATTCATCTCGTCGTCATCAGTAATCAACAGGGCCAAATCATCTGCATAATCTAAATCAGAAATTATGAAATCTCTAGACCATTTAAAACCAAAATCTTTCCCTTGCCGATTGACGGGCTTATCGATGGAAAAGCCAGACTAAGAGTCACTACCACGGGAGCCGAGTCACTTTGGTTCTATATACCATCATTGTGGCTAACCGGGGAACAGATTAAATTTAGGTTTTGATCGATGGATGAACCTTCCTTCTATAGGATTGTTCGCCATAGGTAACCGTGGATGAGCTGTGTCCATGTGGCACTGTCTTGCCCCGGCGTAGGTAGTGGTGTTTTCAGGCATTCCCCGCATCATCGTGTTTTCAGTCGATGTATTGCGCAGCATCTGGGACTTGTCTTTATTTAATGTTAATGTTAATTACTTAGGCAATAACCAAACTAAACAGAAAAGGAGATAAAATGCACCCTTGTCTAACTCCACTAACAATGCTAAACCAATCGCTGCAAGACGTACCAACTCTCACACATGACTCAGTGTTATTATAGAGAGCTCTCATTATACTAAATAACTTATCAGGTATCCCATATTATTCAGCAATCAACCACAAATTATGTCGATCAACAGAGTCAAAAGCCTTTTTGAAATATATAAAGATAGCAACCACAGGTTTCTGAAACTAAACAATTCTCAAGAATCTGCTTAAGTGAAAATATTTGATCAATACATCATCCTCTACCACTTCTGAATCCACACTTTTCATCGCGCAGTTTTCCCATCAACGAAATTTTTAATTCTATTAAGTATGATCACGCAAATAACTTTACCTGGAACATAAAGTGAAATAATTCCCCTATAATTATCACAAGAACTGCGATCACCTTTTTTAAAAAATTGGGACAATGATAGCTCTAGTAAAATCCTTAGGAACAACACCTTTATCATAAAAAATATTCAAAATTTCAGTCCGCCATGCGACAACACAAATATCCCAGCTCTCAGCATTTCAGTGGTGATTTCATCGACCCCTAGAGATTTATGCAGTTTTAATTTTGAGATAGCCAAAGTGACTTCGGAATGTGATATAGGACCATCATTAAAGCCAGTAATACATCTATTCTTATTACAAACAATGGGAGTAGAAATAATCACATTATTTAGAACTTCTCTGAAATGCTCAGCCCATCTAGCCATCACAGAATCCTCACCTTCAACCACATTGCGATATTTATCCCTCAATCCCTGTGTACCCCCATAAAACATTAATAATCTGGTACAGCCCTCTGCTGTTGTGCTGTCTAACTGCTTCTGCTTTGTGAGCCAAGCTATCAAACCAAAGATTCTTATCAGCTGTTAACTGATCCTTTACACGTTTATTGAGCTCATTGTAATGCCTTCTGTTAGGCCTAGTAGGGTGTTGCTTCATATTAATCCTGCACTTCCTTCTTTCAGGAATAAGTTCCATAGCCTTATCACTCAAGTAATTTTGTTTCCTCTGTTCCCTTTTACTCAAAAGAGTACTGTTGGTTTCAAAGAAACCCTGTTTAAACAAGATCCCATTCTTTCTCAAATTCAGCAGTTAGCAAACATCGATTTTCATAGTGACTAAGTAGCCTATCATCGTATGCTTTGGCTATATCTGGATTTTTCAAAACTTCGGTGTTGAAGGTAATTTTCTTAACCTTTAGCACAACATTTCTTAAGCTTCAGCTGCAAGACACTTTTGACCAGTTCGGGTGCCTTTTATGATCTGGTATTCCTAAATAAACTAGCCTATTTGCTGTTAATTAAAATATAATCTATCATATTGCTGTGCAACCCATCAGGTGAAACCCATTTATATTTATAAATGTCCCGATGTTTGTAGTATACGTTAGTTATTCGCAAACCATTAAGTTTACTTACCTGTAGGAGACATTCCCCATTTCCATTGGAACTGCTAATGCAAAAGGGACTTTAAACACCTGCCCAAAGGTTAGAGTCACCAACTTTAAGATTGAAGTCACCTAGCCCAAGAGTAGTGTAAGAAAGTTTAGTCGGTTCTGCTTCATTGTTGACTTCAAATGATCTTTTTATTCTTTTGAGACACGTGGACGATTTTTCTGCCCATGCGTTTGCAATTGGCGTGCAACCAAACATTCACAAAAGAATATCCACGTTCGGATATACTGATCGAAGGTCTCTGTCACGTATCCTCTTGCATTGAACTATGGGGTATTTTATTTGCATTTGCTGACTCTTCCGATATGCCTTTATGTGGACTAGTTGGTCCACAAAAGAGGCTTCCAGGTCACCTTTAAAAGTTCTCAAGAGCAAAATTCTTTCACTTTCCAACTGCGTTGTTGTGTTTCGATAATTTTGTTATTGCAGCAAACCTTTTACCGAAATACGTGTAAGCAGTATATCCTTTTTCTTTTCTATTCAGCTGTTAGTCTGTCCACAGTTACTTGGAATATGCCAATTCTGAGGTGTTCACGGCCTTGCACAGAAGAAACGTCACCCTTCCGACACAGAAATATCACCCTCCCGCCATAGAAACATCGCCCTCCCATTATTATCACCTTTCCTCCAATTATCACCTTTCCGACATTGAAACATCACACTTCCGATATAGAAACATCACTCTTCCAGACACAGAAAAATCACCTTCCTATCATAGAAACATTAACTTCTTGGGACACGTCCAACTGCATTTTCCTGATTTCCTTATCTTTCCGTTGTACTCAAAAGTTTCTATTTCGAAAAGCTGAAGAGCTTTTTCTTCATGAGCAAGGAATTTTTTTCGGAGCTCTTGCTTGAGAACTCAAGAGCTCGACTGCCACAAAAACGTCGATCTCGACCCTGTGAAGAAATTCGTTCGATCTGTTCAATGTGTTGAGCACAGAACCTCAATATTTGTCCATGAATGCAGATTCTAGTCTTTGAAGTTTGAGTAATAAAGCTCTAGCCTGAACTCGAATACCTAACTTTTGGGTTACGTCTTTTTTTATCTCTATTAGAACGTCTGAAACCGCTCGCATGTTCTCAATTAATGCATTACAAGATTCGTCTCTTTCTGACCAATATGTGCCTGAAAGGTTCTTTGGGATAACCTTAGTAGTTTTACAACTCTCTTGTAAAGTCGCTCAAAAAATATCCGAACATTGGTTGATTACAAAATTCAGAAAAAAATATATGGCAACGATTTTTTTTTTTGAAATTATGATCTGGCAACCTTCGTGTACTGTACACGAAGGTTGTCAGATCACTAATTTCTAAAAATATTGTACCTCCCATCTATATGTGCTTTCTGAGAGAAAAGTATAAATGCTATATAGAAGACTGAAAAAAGAAGGTTTTATTTGTCTCAGTCTCTTTACAACTGTTTACAACATTTTTTAAATAAAAAAATAAACACCCCCTCCAACAGCTGCTTGCCACAGAGATCTAACGGAAGCCTCTCAGTTTATACGCCACGGTAGAAGGTTTAAAAGGATGGCGGGACCTCAGCAGAAAAACAACACAAACAACCATGGGCTCGAACCCAGATCCCTTAGATCAGTAGTCAAGCGCGCTAACCACTCGGTCACGGGACGGCACCATTAAATTAATAGAGTAATCTGCTCATGGAATATAAGATATGACGCATAATGATTAACTTCCTAGATACGAGCTTGGAGACCTGAATATATTCCTGACATGTTCGAATCATTATCATAACACTACCCAACGCAGTTCTGAATATCGAGATTGAAAGATCCTAGCGTCTTCTATCAAAGCTTAAAATAATTCTTGATCTTTATGTCCGATCTTCGGTATAAAATGTAGAGACTGTTCAACTGGTTCACCGTTGTCTTTGACGTAAACAAGAGCCAGTTGGTCCACACGTGCGATATCTGAAGTTGAATCCATTGTCATCGAATAAATATTTCCCTTGTTCAACGTCGGGCAAAATATTGTTGCAAATTTTAAATAAAAAAACTGGGCGTGAGTTAAACAAAATAATTCATCATCATCATCATCATCCTCAAGCAGCCATGGGCAATGGAGGTCCAACCAGACCTTGCAATTTAGTTTTCCAGTCAAGTCTGTCCTGAGTCTGTCCTCTTCAAGTCTGTCCTTTTTTGAAAATAGGGATAACAATAGCTCTGGTAAAATCCTTAGGAACCATGCCTTTATCATAAAAGATATTCAGAATTTCAGTCATCCAAGTGGTAACCGAAACACCTCTACTGCATCTGGCTCCTCCAAGTGGTAACCGAAACACCTCTACTGCATCTGGTCACTGCACACCAATTCTAATAAGGTCCTGTTTGACATTGTCTGCCCACCACATCCTAGGTCTCCCCTTCTTTCTGAGGCCTTTAGGCACACTGTTCATAACCCTATTCCCCAATCTATAATTATTCATACGGGCATCATGGCCAAACCAACGGAGTCTCTCTCTGCACAATATGCTGCTTAAAGGAGGTTGCAGACTCCTTTGCCTAACCTCATCATTAGTTACAAAGTTGAACCACCTAATGCCCAAGATACTACGTAAGCATCTAGAATCAAAAGCATCAAGTTCCTGTTATCTTGTTTACAAAGTGTTCAAGTTTCACTACCATACCTAACCCTAGAAAGAACCAAATTATTATACAGTCTAATTTTAGTCTTTAGGTGTATACGCCTATTTCTCCACACTATCCATAGATTTTTAAAAGTCCTGGTAGCAATCCCTATTCGTCTGTAAATATCTCATGCCGCACATCACCATTATCATGCCACACTCAACATTATCATGCCACACTCTCCATAGATTTTTAAAAGTCCTGGCAGCAATCCCTATTCGTCTGTTAATCTCATGTCGCACATCACCATTATCTCTTACATAGCTCCCAAGATAATTAAACTGTGACACCTGCTCAAAATTGCAACCATTCAGATTAACTGAATCACAACCTGCCTGACCAATTTTCATCACTTTAGTTCTCTCTCTGTTTATAACCAAACCTTCATCTACAGCTCGAATGAAAGAGTTCATCTCATCAACATCATTTTCCAAAAGTGCTAAATCATCAGCATAATCTAAATCAGAAATGTTCGTATCTCCAGCCCATTTAAGGCCAAAATCTTTCCCTTGAAGAGAATTTCGCATAACATAATCAATAACCAAACTAAAGAGAAAAGGAGACAAAATGCACCCTTGTCGAACACCAGAAGTAGTACTAAACCAATTGCTACAAGCCTTACCAACTCTCACACACGACTCAGTGTTATTATAGAGAGCTTTCATAATGTTAACTAACTTGTCTGGTATACCATAAGATTTCACAATCAACCACAAATTATGTCGATTAATAGAGTCGAAAGCCTTTTTGAAATCAACAAAGCTAGCCTCCAAAGGTTTCTGAAACTCTAAACATTTCTCAAGAATCTGCCTAAGTGAATATATCTGATCCACACATCCCCTACCACTTCTGAATCCACATTGCTCATCACGCAATTGACCGTCAACCAGATTCTTAATTCTATTAAGCACAATCATGGAAAGAACTTTACCTGGAACAGAGAGTAGGCTGATACCCCTATAGTTATCACAAGAACTGCGATCACCTTTTTGGAAAATAGGGTTAACAATAGCTCTGGTAAAATCCTTAGGAACCATGCCTTTATCATAAAAGATATTCAGAATTTCAGTCATCCAAGTGGTAACCGAAACATTCCCAGCTCTAAGCATTTCCGTAGTAATTTCATCTATCCCTGGGGATTTATGAAGTTTAAATTTAGAAACAACTAAAATAACTTCAGATTGTGTTATAGGGCCAACACTAAAGCCACCAATGCATCTATCATCATTGCAAAAAATGGGAATAGAACTAACCACTTTGTTTAGAACATCACTGAAATGCTCAGCCCACCTAGCCATGACAGAATCCTCCCCTTCTATAACCTTACCTTGTTTATCCTTCAATCCTTGTATACCTGTCCATTTTCTACCACACAAAACATTAACTATCTGGTACAGCTCTCTGCTATTGTGCTGTCTAACTGCTTCCTCGGCTTTGTCAGCCAAGCCATCAAGCCAGATACTTTTATCAGCAGCTAACTGATCCTTTACACGTTTATTAAGTTCTCTGTAATCCTTTCTATTAAGACTAGTAGGGTATTGATTAAGGACATTCCTGCAGTTTTTCTTTCCGAAATAAGCTCAAGATATTCACTCAGATAATTCTGCCTCCTCTGGTCCATTTTTCCTAAAAAAGTACTGTTAGTTTCCTAAAAATCCTATTTAAAATGATCCCTTTCTTCCTCAACTTCAGTAGTAAGCATACCATGACTGTCATAATGACTAAGTAACCTATCATGGTAAGCTTTAGCTATAACTGGGTCTTTCAGGGCTTCAGTATTAAAAGCAAATTTTTTAACCATAGCACAACACTTTTCAAGTTTAAGTTGCAAGACACTTTTAACAAGGTAATGGTCAGATCCAATTTCAGCTCCCCTATACGACCTGGTATTCCTAACAGAACTAGCCCATTTGCTGTTAATTAATATAAAATCAATCACATTATTATGTAGCCCATCGGGTGAAACCCACGTGTACTTATGTATGTCGCGGTGTTTGCAATATGTGTTAGTTATTCTGAAACCACTGAGTTTACTTACCAGGAGGAGACGTTGCCCATTGCCATTGCAGCTACCAATACCAAAAGGGCCTATTACTCCTCCCCAAAGGTCAGAGTCAGTACCAACTTTGGCATTGAAGTTACCTAGAACAAGGGTAATATCTCCTTTCTTGACAGAATTCAAAATATCCTGAAGTTGTCCGTAAAACCTATCCTTCTCATCCTCATCGACATCCTCAGTAGTGGCATAACAGTAGATAACATTCAAGTCTTTAACGCTTGTCTGAAATTTTGCTGTAAGAAACCTTTCATTAATGCACTCATATCCTAGAAGAGCATCACTAGCGTGTCTGCTGAGAAGCATACCCACGCTTTAAGCGAGCTTTCCACGTTGCAAGCCGAGAATATCTGAATTATAATGGTGGAATTCTTGTGTCAGGACATCAAGAGAAAAAGTTCTGCGTAGTGTCCTCACATTCCAACTACCTATGGAGAGAAAATGGTTAGTGGGATGTTTAAAGAAACTACGCTTATTGAGAGAGGGAATGCCGACAATATCAAACAGCCCCCTAATCGCAGACATGGGGCAAAGACCCGTTCCCCCACCACTAAAGGTTGAAGCCGTCTACACTGGAAGACTTCATCCAATGTAGAATTTGACGATGTCAATAGAAGCAAGGAGTTGAGTTGCCTGCGATAAACGTATCCTGTGAATCTATTCACTTGGGGTTGTCAACCCAGAAACAAACAAAAACCACAGCGGAAGATTTTCCCTCCACATAAGCCCACCAGTGCAGCAAAATGAGGATCCATAATTAAGCTCAGAGCCTAGTCCAGTTGGTCCAGTTGGTTTATATGGTCCAGTCCAGTTGATTTATATGGTCAGCACCAGGACCTGTGTGGTTGATCACTCCTCAGCAGGGTAAAAAAATAATAAAGAAAAGTAGACATAGTTGTCCAGATCAGTAGGCCACACTAATCTGGCAGCCCTCTCATTCCGTTCACTTCCACAAGAGAGTATCTCTTTCGAAACGTACGGTCTGCACCACGAGAATGCGTCGGACGTTAGGTGCAAGGCCTGGCCAGTTCTATTCATCATCACAGGGGATTGGTGCATAGCTCTCCTTCCAGTGACTACCTAACTACCATTTACACACCACAAAATAATTTCCAACTAAATAATAAATGAACTAATTTAAATACATAGGTAACTAGATCACATTTCAATATCAATTTAAACTAAACACAAATTTCTGTATTCATCATTATAAAGTCAAACCGTAAAAAAGAATTCCATACATCACTTAACTATGCTTCAAATATTTGTACCAGAATTCCTTCAATATCAACTTAAAGCACAAATGACTCTTTTTTAAACATTCAACAAGCAACGCAAGTTTCGTTGTTGAAATACCTATAAGTACCAAGGTTTCCCTCACTATATTTTTACAGTATTTATCACACTATTACAGAACCTCTTTGCATCTCTTGTTGGCTTCTTATCACAAATGGAACTAAGTTTTACCTTAAGCATTAAGAACACTACGCATCAGACGATGAACTCTTCCTACAGAGCTTTGCTTGCTGACTAGCATATTGTTTTGAATTAAGGAGGAATGGAAACTGAGCGTGAGTACAAAAGTAGTATTTAACAATTATAATTCTAAAATAATGTAATTAATTAGAAAACTATGAATGAAACGTTTATATAAACTAAAGTCAATTAACACAAATCTTCATCAGTATAAAAATAAACCTTCAGAAGAACATGGGACCTTTTTACTATTCCTACAAAGAGAAAATAAGGTTTTTTCAACAGTCGATAACTGGCACAATCATATCTGTGAACAAACCTGATATCTATAAAGAATAACATTACCAATTCCTAAACAAACTAAATATAACTGTGCATCAATTGCTGAACTCTTCGTACAGAAAAGTTGAGATCAGTTCTGTTTGTAAGACTAACATATAACCTCCTCAACCACAACTTTAAGTGTCCTAAACATCCTTCTTTTTCTTACCAGGCCATTAACAGGATCCACACTAATAAACTTATTTAAGCTCCCGCGAACACACCAAATAAAATCATTTCTTTTTTATACTTTAGTGTACAGACAAAAACAAATTACGTTTTCCTTCCCACTCTAATTCCTCTTAATACAACTACTTAATCTTTAGTTTTTTTAAGTTCGTTCGAAATGGTTGGTGACGCAATTCTCACGCTGTAGTTCATCAAGACGAAACATCACATCACGGTTTCATTATTGCTCGCTCATCTGTCGTAACAATATTGTCTCTTTTTGGTTTGATCACCATGTCTTTTGAATAGCCTTCACTTCGGGGTAAACAAAATATAAGGTATCTTCTCACTTAGATTCATATAACACTAACTTCATTAAAAGAAAAACAAGTCAATACTTTTTACCACAGAAAACATCTTAATGTTCATTTTTGGCTTATTATTTTAAGTCTCGCTTTTCCAATAAGCTAGTGACGTAATTCTCACTCTGAAGCATAACACGAGCGTCAAACGACACATCAGTTCTGGTTTTTATTGTTGCACGTTCATCTGTCGTATCAATATGATGAAGTATCTTCTTATCTAACACTTGCGTAAACTCATCACAAATAGTTGAAGAGAAAGTATCACGTCATCGCTTTTCCTGGGTTTTCGAACTTAGCAATGTGTTGAACTAAAAAAGGATGAAATTCCGATTTTACCTCAAGCAACGTCATGTAGTTACCTTTGTTTACAGAATAATCTGAATGGCAAACCCTGATTAACAGGAGCGTTGAATTCAATGCAGCACTTTCTTCTTAGTAGTCAATCTCTTCTTCTAGCTGCCCAGTAAGCTGTCTATCTATCTTGCCCAACTTATTTCCCCTTTCCTTTCAGATGAGCACATTCGCCCTATGACCGAGAGAACTTTCGTGTTGACTTAATGGATACTAAAGATTTTCCAAATCGTCGAAACATTTTCGAAAAAAGGAAATTTCTGTCTTTGAATCATAGTGAAAAAGTCGACAAGGTCCGCAAAACACACATCCTGTCTTTTCGGAGTAAATGAACAAGTTCAATTTTGGATATCTCGATTAGCCAGTTATATTTTACAATAGCTAGTAGTAACAGACCGTCTTCGGGTGTCATATTGCATTTTTGATTTACTGAATTCCACCTTTTCAATTTGTTTTAAGCCATACTTTGCGAATAATCACGAATATTTAATTAATTACCCAGTTGGCAGAATCTGGGTCGAAACTCAGAGCAGGCTTGAGTTCATCACTTGATGGTACAAAAAACTTTACTTCTTCCAAAGAGATGAAGTGCTTGGCGTGATTCTTTCTCTTGCAAAGGGTTGAGGCGGTTCTATATCGCAGGAGATGAAGTGCATGGGTGTGGTGCTTCTTCTCCCAAAGGCTTGAGGTTGTCTTCTACACAAAGAGATGAAGTGCTTGGGCCTGATACTTCCTCTTTCAAAAGCTTGAGACTGTCTGCTATAGTATAGGTTGCCAACAGTGGTGTGGGTGCGGTAAGTAGCCATTTTTGTGTACAAAACATTTGATCGATTTTTAACTAGTTTACTTTGCTTGTCTGATTCAATTTCTAATGTAGAGATATAAGTGACCTTTCTCGTGATGTAATGAGTTGTACTGATGAAAAGTGAACTGACAGATTGGCAATAACAGTCTTAAGTGCCTCTTGCGATCTGAGTCGTAGTAAAATGTTGATATGCATGTATACAGATATGTGCTGCCATCTGATGAGCTAACATAGTACTGAATATTTTACTTGCTGTTAAAATTGGTATTTAAATTTCTAGATGCTGTTAAAGCTTGTTAAATGTTAAGAAATATTAACGTGTTTTGATAAATACCTAAGATAAATTATAATGGGGTAGCGATAGATTGTGCAGTATGAATTGTGATAAATGCCATTAACGGATACAGGCTGAAAATGAATCTATCCAATGTAGTGGAATTTGTAAGGAAAATCTCCATTTCTATTGTGTTGGTTTTACTGAAAAAAATTTTCCGAAACTCAGTAAGGATCGAAAAGCAAAATGGCTTTGTTCCAAGTGTCAGAAGGTGAAACTGAACAACCCTGTGAACCACAGATTAATGTGGAAGCCACAGGAAATAAAGGGAATCTTGAGTTGGATTCAACTGGTGAAGTAATAACAAAAAAGGATTTGGAGGCATGGTACGAAAACATGAAAACTGAAATAACTGTGAGCATAAAAAAGAACTGAGTGAGGTTTGTGAAATCATTACAATTTAACTCAGAAAATGTATCAGACCTTGCGAAAGAACTGAAAACTTTGAAAACAGAAATTTTGCAGTTAAAAGAACAAATTGCTCATTTAATTAAAGAAACAACAGATTTGAAATCTACAGTACAAGGATACAGTACATGATAAATGAATTAGAAAACTATTCTCGGAGAATGAACATAGTGTCCCAGAATCTTCGGAAGAAAATTTAAACGAAATTGTAAATAATATTTTTCAAAAACTTTAAAAGTGGATAAAACGAATATTGTCATTGCGCATAGAGTACCAACTTCGAAAGGTAAAACTAGACCAGTGATAGTTCAGTTTACAAATAGAGAAAAACGCGATGAATGGATGAAAGCTTTTAAACTGAAGAGAACAGTTGCTGCTAATGAAGTAGATCAAAGATTTGGAACCACCAAAATTTACGTAAATGAGCATATTTGTAGATATTACAAGAAATTGTTCTTTGAAGCCAAACAGATTAAAATAAAAAAGAATTACAAATTTTTATGGCTCAAAGATGGTAAGATTTTTCTGATTTGACAATAATACGAATAATAAGTGAGAAAGACCTTGATCATTTATAATGGAGGATTTTGAAATTGAAGAATCATTATGTAAAAAGGTTGTAGATTTCCAAGGATTATTAGGTTTTTACTCAGATAACTTTATAGACAATAATGATGGATTAAGTAATAATTTGAATTTATTTCATGTTAATATAAGGAGTATGCGTAAAAATTTGATGAAGTTCTTATGTTACTATATAATATAAATTATGTTATTGATGTCCTTGTTTTGAGTGAAACATGGATTAATGACTATGAGCTGGATAATTTTAAGATTTTTGGATATAACTGTTTCATTAATGGGAGAGAATATAATAAATCGGGAGGTATCACAATTTACTTTAAAAATAATTTATCAATGGTAGAAAATAAACTTCGCCGAAAATTTAATACTGCTGAGATTTTAGAAGTGTGTGATAAATTAAATGATTTATGCTTCATTTCCATTTATAGGTCTCATAAATACACTGTAAAAGCTTTTTTTAGATGAATTGGGATGTTATTTAGACAAGGTAAAATATAAAAATGTGTATATAATTGGTGATATGAATCTGGATCTGAATAGGAAGAATAATGAAGTTTACAGATATTTAAGTGTAATGGCCACATATGGGTTTATATCATATATAAACCAATTGACTAGGGTTACATCAACAACAGCTAGTTGCATTGATCATCCATTTGTTAGAAATGTTAATTCCATGTTCAAAAATAAATGCACTATTTACATGACTGAAATAACAGACCATTACCCACTTTTAATGATTATAAAATCGCAAAAAATAAACAAAATAAATACAAATAATAAAAACTTACATGGCATCACTAGGATAAATTATCTGAAACTGGAAAATATAATAAGGGACTATAAATTGGATAACGATATCTTTGTATGCAAAAACGTTAACTTGGTTTATCAAGAATTTATTAATATGGTTTATACAGCTATGCAGGATTGTACTACTTATAATATTGATGGTGTGAGAGATAAAAAAAAGTTAAAGGTATTAATGAAAAATGGATTACATATGAAATTTTAAATAGTATAAATAAAAAAGAAAGGTTATATGAAAAGCAAAGAAGTATCCTTTAGTTATTGCTTATATGAATGAATATAAAGATTACAATAAAAACCTTAAAATAACTATAAAAAATGCAAAGAATTTACATTATAGGAATTTATTTACTAACTGTAACAATGATCGACGACGACAGTGGAAATTAATAAATGACATAACAGGTACATCAACAGCACATAATATTTTTCCAAATAATAAAGAAACTAATTTTGTAGTGAATGAAATTAATGAATTTTTTACAAACGTTAATAGTAACCGACGTTTATCTGTATCTCGACAATCGGAATCAAATTTTAGCATATTTGATCAACAACCAGTCTTGAGTTCTATGTATTTTATGAATACAGATGCAGGAGAAGTTTCGAATTTAATTTCGAATTTAGATACAAATAAAGATGTAGGATACGATACCTTAAATGCAAAAATGCTAAAAATAATAGCTAGACATAAATTTAGATTTATTGGTATATATTATTAATTTATCAATAGACCTATTGTAATTTTACCGATTTTCTCTAAAGTCATTGAAAAAATAGTTAAAAAAATAGTGGATAGCATAGAGTTTTTTGCAAAAAATTAGTTTGGTTTCCGTGAAAATTGCAGTACTTCTCATGCACTAATAAAATTTAATGAATTGATTTATAAGGACATTAATAATAATAAAAAGATTATTGGGTTTTTTTAGACATCAGATTCTATTAATCATAAAATACTTTTATATGAGCTGAAATTTTATGGTTTTCGTGGTGTAGTTTATGATTGGTTTAAAAGCTTCATTGAGAATAGAAAGCAAATTGTGATTATTAGTAATTTTAAAAGTAAAACCTTATTGACTGTAAGTGGAGTCCCACAGGGTTCTGTGTTGGGTCCTTTACTTTTTCTTATATATATCAATGATTTCTGTAAATTAAAAATTACAGGACAAATTATTTCTTTTGCGGATGATACATCCATAGTTTTTGATGCAGAAGATAATGAAGCATTACTTGGAAATATTAATAGTAGTTTAATAATTATTAAGAAATGGCTTACTGAAAATGAACTAGAATTAAATGTAAAAAAAACTTAGTACATTATTTTACATTAACTTCATTACATACATTTGGAAATATCATCAAACTTCACGAATTGAACTGTTTAAGTACAGACTGCTGTAACTGTGATGTTATCGAAATGACCTATAGTTACAATTATCTAGGATTAATAATAGAATCTAATTTAAAATGAAAAAAAAAAAGATATTTACTCACTTTCTTCAAAACTAAACAATATATTATATAAAATTTACTTATTTAAAACGTTATGTTAATTATAATTTCCTACGGGATATTTATTTCGCATGGGTTCAGTCTAGCTTAATTTATGGGATTTGCTGTTGGGGAGGAGAATATAAATCAAATTTATTGCCTTTAATTTATGTACAAAATTAAATAGTTCGTAATTATAATTATTTTGCTGGGATCACAATATTATACAACAAACACAATATATTGCCACTAAGGAAATTATATATATATATACATTTCAACTATCTTTTTGTATAAAAATCAAGATTTAATTCCGATTAGAATTCCTAATTTTAACTCCAGAGTTTTGGGTTTACAATTTTATATAGAAAAAACGAAAAAGGAAATTTTCCATAAAAATTTTTATTTTATTTTGCACAATTTTTTTAATTCACTAGAGTATACAATAAGAAACGAAAAATGCTTTACTGCTTTTAAGAAATGTTTGCGTGCTTATTTGTCAAAGTTAAACAACATTGAATGTATGTTTACTGTGAATAAATAATATTTTGATAGCATTTACATAGGAACTTATATTTGGTAAGACTGCATACCCACACCACCTGTGACAGTTAATATTTTTTATGCTTTTTATTTTTTACTTACTTTATTTTCTTTCATGAAAATGAATTAATTTTTTATAACCTGGAAGAGCTCGTAGCTCCTTGGTTGCTCACATATACTTATTGATTGTCTTCCTTAGTTTTATGCTTTTATTGTTTCTCTGTTCTTTGTAAAGTGTAGTACTGATAATGTATTTGACAAAGTGTTGTGCATTGTGTGTTTATTGTCCTCGTGTATTTATGCTATAATAAAGTTGAATTTGAATTTGAAGTTCTATCACTAGTAAAGGTTCCACTTTTTCTATTCTCTCTTCAGATTTTGAGCCAACTTTTAAAAAATTTTCCTCTCGTAGCCTGCCTTTAATTTTACTCATATTCTGTACCCTTCACCAAACAGTCTCTTCCTCATAGCATTCATAATGCTGTCTGAAGAAATGAAAATATTAGTTCAAATATTTATAATCTTATGATGCATATTTTATTGCTCAGAATAATCTATATAAGTATTACATAAGTGGTATATTGGCAAATATACCAGTTAAAACAACAATAGCAAACTATTGAATATTTCATAAGAAAAATGTCATCCTTTTTTATAAGCTTACCTTTTTTTGATATATTACTTATAGTATTGCCGTACGCACCCAGAGGTTGGGATGCAGGTATATAACATTCTGTTGGCCAAAGTGTGATTGGTGATGGTTTGCATTGTGATTAAGCTATATGGCGCACCAAGAAGTTATAGTCACCATTTAGTACTCCCTGAAGATAAGGTAACGTGGAAACCGTGGCTGAAGTTCCTTTCTTCCCATACACAATTATATCCCACTAGTTATATTGGGCACCAACGATAAAATAGAAATAACTTAGTGAAAAGTAGTGCTTAAGGTGTCCCAAACTATGCTAAAATCTGATTAGTTGAAATTAGAATTTATACTCGAGGGTCAAAAGTAGTAAATTGAATGGCAACATCCAATGCTCTACTATACAATACTGTGTTATATTGTACGGGTGATTCCATATTTCTCCCACCTACTTTCAAGGAAGATCTAGGACATCAGAGAAAGAACCCGTATTATGAGCTTGACCGTTGATGATAAATCAGTACATGTCTGAGTTTTCAATCATCGAGGTGCGTGGGAAGTTTCTTTTGAATTTAGAGTACATATCTAATTATGTAGCATTATCAAATCTTGAACATAATTTCGATTTAATTATATATTACCAAACTATTATTCATATTAACTGTTAATATGGTTTATTGCTTTGAATTTTGAATTGCCAAACTTTGTAATTTAACTGTTTGTTGGTTAGATCATCTTAAAATGAAGAGAGGAAAGCGGGGGGGGGGGGGGGAAGAAAGTGTGGGGAGAAAGGAAAACTTTTGCGAAGGGTTGTCAGCCGAGGTCCAGTTGTCCCAACCTAAGCTCGGGACCACCCTGAACTACGCCGACGAGGGGTAGACCCGCGTTAGTATGGACAAAGCATCTGCCCATGCTAACGCGGGTCATATTTCCTATTCTATAGTCATAGAATGCTGATAGATCATAATCTATGAGCATCCTATGACTATGGAATATATGGTAGAAGCCATTCCTTACTCTCACCATCCCATCATGACAGTAGAGCTGGCTGGCCGGAAGCAAATCAGAAGAGGCCTAGACTTCTCTAGGTTCCCTCTGAGAGGTACGTAACACGGCACTGGAAGGCGAGTTCAGAATGAGAAACTCGAGAGGAGGTATAAAGAGGGGAGGGGCGAACGTGAGAGAGTTCAGTGCAGCACAATTCCGGGAAAAGTACAGGAAAAGTGAAGGGAAGAATTGTAAAAATGGTAGAGGAGTGAGAAAGAAACGAAAAATAAGAGCTCTGGAACTCATTAAAATAGAAAAAATAAAAAAATAATAATAAAATAAAAATTCTCAGGTGCAAAAAGTTTTACCTGAGTTGAATTTTTACAATTAGACATGAGCACGCCAGCTAACAGAGAGTAGCAAAAGCGGATTATTCGACTGTCTTTCGCATATGCCTAACAATTCCCTCTTTACCCTCAGGGCTGTTCTCCTCTCAAAACACTCGATTTTCCGAGAGGGCTTGGACCGCTGCAGTAAAGCTGCGGTCTAATGCCCTCTCCCACCCTTCTTTTGGATAACGGCCACTTAGCTATTAGTTTAAGATGCAATGATACTGGGTTTATTCAACATTTAAGTGAAAACGGGATTATGCCCCTGAATACAGGTATAAGTTAATATGATAAGTTTTACATTTGCCACCCAAGGTGGTGATTAATGATCCTTTATACAGCAGAAGAGATAACATGTATATACACTCCTACTATTAAAGGCTACTCCTAATTTAAATTTATTGTCATTAAAGAATTCTACTTGCAAAATTCACATGAAACAACTCCTAACTAAGCTTGCAACTAATTTATGAAAATCCTAACTGTTCTCTTAAATAACCTTTTATTCATATAATGTTATACTTATATTAGAACTAAAAAGATAGTGAGCAAGGTATTATAGCTGAAATGGTCCCTTATCAATTCACTGCACTTTCGGCAGGGTGGCACACTGTGAAAGATTCCTTCTGAACTTGAAACAATGATATTTTATTGCAGGCATTACTCAATAATTCTGGAGCATATGCACATGGGATATTTTTCAAAGTCTTTTTTAACCCTTTTAACTGATTTTCAGGCAATCTTAATTAAGCACTTGGTAAACGATAGCCGTCCCGTGGCCGAGTGGTTAGCACGCTTCGCGACCGATCTAAGGGACCTGGGTTCGAGCCCCGGGTTTGGTCATGGATGTGTATGTTGTTTTTCTGCTGAGGTCCTGCCATCCTCTCAGATCTTCTACTGTGGCATATAAACTGACAGGCTCCTGTCAGACCTCTGTGGCAAGCAGCTGATTGAGGGGGGATTTTTTTTTGAAACGAACTGAAGAGTGGAGTAGAGAACACTAACTGGTCTAGTAAAGTTACATTTCTTTTCTGCGTGCTTTTTAGTTTGTCATGAATTACACCAACGAAAAGAGGGGCTAGGGAGGGGAAGAGCAGAAAGGAGGGGAGGGCAGAATCGGGAAAAATAGGTAAATGTATCCGATGTTTATTATCCGTATATCAAATGAAAGTTTTTGAAGCTAGGTATTTTTAGTGACAACAAAAAAAATTATAAATTAAAAAAAATTCAAAATACCTACCGTTCTATAGGGCCTTAAAAAGTAGATAAGAAATCTAAAGTAAATCGCAGGTGCAATCAGTCACTGAGTTTGTATTGGCTTTGAAGGACGATAGGGCGCCGATTTATCTGCTCAACAATATTGCCGGCGTCCTGTCTTTGAAGTGAATACAAACTCAGTGACTGATTGCACCTTCGATGTGCTTTAAGTTTATTTTTTACTTTTCAGGGCCCTATAGGAAAATAAGAATTTTAATTTACATTTTTTTAATGTTCTAATTATTCTGTTGTTGTTCCATGCAGCAACAATGTTCGCTGCCATGGATACTGAATTCGGGCAGTATACTAGATGAAAACCACATGTGCTACAAGCTACACTTTCTGCAAGAGTTGTTGTTTGTCATTACATCCTGTTCTTTTGATGTTGATCTAGAGCAGTGGTTCCCAAAGTGGTTCCTACGGACCCCCTAGGGGTCCTTGCGACCGCTTAATTAAAATTAATTTGGGGGTGCGTGGACAACGTCTGGGGTCCGCAAAAGGTTTAATATAAAGTAAAATAATTGTGACCCATTTTCATTATTATGAAAGTTAAAATAAATAGTAATAAATAAATTGGCAGCGATTTTTACGTCCTGAGTAAAATATAAGTATAGATAGGTGCATAAAATACAAGGAATGACAAGCATCGCACGGTGGGAGTAGGGCCGACCGCGGCCGTCTATCTATACAGGGTGAATCTGAAAAAGTGGGCAAAACTTTACGGGGTGGTAGAACGCAGCTATACGAGCAATATTCGTCATAGAAAGTATGGGCGGAACGCAAACGGCGAGCCGCTAGGTGGCGTTGGAAATGGTATAAAAGGGTCGGTCCTCGCACCCAACGGCATTTCTACCGTGGATTGACGAGAGGATGGCTGGTTATACTAACCACGAAATGGTGGATATGCACTTTGTGTACGGTGCGGCGGACGGGAATGCAAGTGAGGCTCAGAGTATCTCCTCTCCTTCTTGTGTTCATTCTTTAAATGTGACAGTGGAAAACTATCTTTTAACCTCTCACCGCTTGCGTTCCGACCATACATTCTATGACGAATATTTCTCGTATAGCTGCGTTCTACCACCCCGTAAAGTTTTGCCCACTTTTTCAGATTCACCCTGTATATCTATGCAGGTTTAAACAGGAACGGTATCTCGCCGCTGCATGCAATAACTTGTCTAAAATATGGCACTATAAAAGAGTCGTGCATCTAATCAACAATTTAGTTCCGTTTTGTGCGTGATGTTAACTGCATGCAATAAATTTTCCTAGTTTTGAACAAAAAGCAGTATCACTTTTCGTATTGTTACGAAGATAGCAATAGCGTACGTTACGTAAGTATTTTTTAATATAATTGATGTCTTCTTGTATATTAAATTTATTTAAGCAAAGTTATACTTTTGTTAAAGTTAATTTATAAAATAGTTTTATTATATAATATTTATCAATATTATGTTTTGTTATTTATTAATTTATTTGATAATAATTGAATTATTTATTTTTTAAGAAAAATAAATAATTAAATTAGTAAAAAATGCGTAGCTATACAATATGCGACACTTACTTAAAATTTTATCCTTATATCTTAAATAATTAATTGATGCGAGCGTTACTTTGTGGCATTCCATTTTCAAAATAAAACAAAATATTAAAAAATTGTGTTTTTTTGCAAAGAAATAATTTTTTTTTTATTTTCTTTTATCTTAAATTTGTGGCCTTTTTTTACAGATAACATTATGAGTGAGCCGAAGAAAAAATGCAGACAATATAGTATTGAATATTTAAAATATGGCTTTATTCCTTTACCAGGAAATAGTACTTTACCTATGTGCCTTCTATGCAATAAAACTTTGTCAAACGATTCAATGAAACCTTCTAAGCTTAAGGAACATTTGACAAAAGTACATAGTGACAAAAAAGATGAAGATTTAACTTTCTTTAAAACAGTCAAAGGACAATATTTGAAAACACCGTCATTACGACAACTCTTAACGACAACATCTGAGTGAGATGACGATGGACTGCATGCTTCTTATAACATTTCTTTATAAAAGAAAAAATAAATACCCCCTCAAGCAGCTGCTTGCCACAGAGGTCTGACAGGAGCCTGTCAGTTTATATGCCACAGTAGAAGATCTGAGAGGATGGCAGGACCTCAGCAGAAAAACGACACACACACATCCATGCCAACTCCGGGGCTCGAACCCAGGTCCCTTAGATCAGTAGCCAAGCGTGCTAACCACTCGGCCACGGGACGGCTTAACATTTCTCTACTGATTGCAAAGTCCGGAAAGCCGCACACCATTGGTGAAGAACTATTCTACCAGCTGTAAGTGAGGTAATACGCACCGTGCTGCATAAACCAGCTTTCGATATTATAAGAATTCCACTGAGTAATAATAATACAGTACAAAGAAGGATTGACGAAATGGCTCAGTGCGTAGAAAATTCTTTATGTGAGTACTTAAAAACATCTGAATTCTCTATACAGCTTGATGAGTCAACTTTGCCAGGAAACGAAGCTTTACTTTTAGCTTATGTGAGGTTTGTAAAAGAAGAAAAAAATTCCCAAGAATTGTTATTTGCCAAATGTTTGGAAACTGATACGAAAGGTGAAACAATATTTAATGAATTAAAAAGATTTTTCGATGTAAAAGCTATGCCCTTGAGTAATATCCTCTCCGTTGCTACTGACGGTGCTCTGGCAATGATAGGACGACACTGAGGCTTTCTGGCATACTTAAAACAAGCTATACCGAATGTATTATCTGTACATTGTGTCATTCATCGACAACATTTAGTCGCCAAAAATCTTAATGAACGCTTGCATGGCTCACTAGATTATGTCATTAGAGCAGGTAATAAAATCCAAAGGATTGCCTTAAATGAGAGATTATTTGCTCAACTTTGTTTGGAAAATGATGAAGATTATAATCGTTTACTAACTTACACGGAAGTTCGTTGGTTATCTAAAAGCGCATGTTTGGATCGATTTTATGCACTCTTTGATTCAGTGTTGGAATTCCTGGTAAGAAAAGACAATGATTTGCGACTCAATTTAATTAATTCAAAAAATGACATAGCTTATATGACTGACTTATTTTGCCAAATTTAACGAAACCAATTTGAAGCTACAAGGTGATCAATTAAATTTAATCAAAACTAAAAGTATAATATCTGCGTTTGTTGCAAAACTTTTTCTATACAAACAAAACTTGGGGAGAGGAGAATGCTCTCAGTTTCCAAATCTTTCAAATTTGCAAAAACCAGATGAAGCTTTGCTTGATTATTGTCAACACTTAACGGCTCTTCATTCTGACCTCAGCCGAAGATTTGAAGACATTCTTCACTTGGTTATCCCCGATTGGGTGTTAGACCCTTTTGCAAGTAGACCCACAAACTCAGATGAATCCATACTAATACAGGAGCAATTTATTGAATTATCCACAAATGAGGAGCTGAAACCAATGTTTGAACAAGGATATCGCAAATTCTGGTTACAAAAACAGATACCAATTTCATATCCTGCATTATGGGTCACTGTACAGAAGCTGTTGATTGCTTTCCCGTCTTCCTATTTAGTAGAACGTGGATTTAGTACAGTTATGAGCCTCATCACGAAAAAAAGAAACCGACTGGAAATTAGTGCTCGTGGAGACTTACGAATGTTACTCACAAACATAGAGCCGAACATAGATAATCTCATATCATCCCATCAGGTTTACCCGTCTCATTGAAAAAAATAATAATGTGTTTTTGTATTTTAAAACAAAAGTTATAATTTCAATAAATACTACTTTAAATATCAAAATGTTTTATTTATACATTATTTTTACTTCACCATTTACCATTCAAAACATCAAAGGTAAATTTGTAATTTTTCTATTATGCAGTTATGTAGAGTTATTTCATTTGGGGGTTCATGGTCAGGTTTTTGCGAAGAGAAGGGGTCCATGGGCATAGTAAGTTTGGAAACCACTGATCTAGAGTATTCGATTGCCATCCTTACATTTCAGTCATTTCTTCGACTGTCTGTGCACCACTTAAGCCTCTCTGAATGCAGCAACATAGCACATATCACAAACCGCTCTTCACTTTCCAAATCAACCATAGCTTGCAACAAATCACACACATTAAAATGAACCCTTTCCAAAGCGAGGAAACGGGACCCTGACTGCGTAAGTTCAATTAAAGTAAATATTAAACCATGAAGAATTTAGCCTCCAATATGGGGGACTCCCCACAACAGACTGCGTACTACACTGAAGTGCCATTGAATTAGGGATAGCAACCTAGTAACGTGTGGGACCCCCCCCCCCCCCCCTCTGGCCGTGATAACTCCACAAGCTTGCACAAGGACTCCACAAGCTTGCACAAATGTTCCACAGGTAATTTTCGACAATAGGGGCCATGGAAGTTACAGCTATTCTCTGTTTGTATCTTCCTATAAATGAGGAAAATTCCACCAGCGACAAAAATGGCGAAGGACAAATATGAGGGGGAGGGTTTAGAATGCGATCTTAAGCAACCCTGCACATCAAAGATTTTAAACAACGTGAGTTACTGTGCAACAGAATCATAAAAACTGGTTTTAATTAGAACATACCGTATATTTCCGCAGATAAGACGATAGTTGAATCATAAAAAAAGGCCCCCAAAATCCGGGTCGTCTTATAGGACAGATACAAAAAAAATTAGATTGAAATTTATATAAATTGATACTTATTGAAAAATCTATCATATTATTTAAATACGCTATATGATAATACATTACATTGTAATAGTAAATAATACGTTACATTATAATAGTAAAACAATACTAAAACAAAATAAATATTAAAAGTTATGTTTATTGAGCTACTGAGGAAAAAACGGACAAACCGTAATTATTTACCAGTACAGAGTAGGATATGTCCACAAAATAGAATAGCCCATACGACGCTTTTGTGAATAGTCAAGGTCATTACCCGAATGCCCGAATCAGTGCGAATGTTTGCGAATAGGACATAATTCCGTATACGTTATACAGTATTATTATCCAGATGATGATCGCCGATCTAAACTAAATTCATAGGCCGTTGATAGTTTGGGGTCGTCTTATAGGACAGATATATGCTAAAACTATAAAACGTTGACGAAAATTTATACCTCATCTTATCTGAAGGTCGTCTTATCTGCGGAAATATACGGTATCTCAATCTGATTCCAATTATATTTTGGTTGGTTGTATTTTTTATTTCTCTTGGTAAAGACTTAAAAAAAATGAGAATACCAAACCCAAATATACTACACTGCTCGACATAGACAATGCCATACCATGAAGGAATGCGCAAGGAATTTCTGATGGATTAGATGAATTTAAAAAAATCGTAACACCTGGAAGAATTAGTGCCATTTTATTGAAATGCAGGCAGCTGCGGCGGGGAAGGCTATCGTACAGCTGTATAATGTCCTCCTGAGAAATAGAATGCAATAGCGCTAAGTCACTGTTCCATTTCAGCAACAGTGGTTGACGCACCTCTTGGGTGTTGTTGGAGCTGTCGGCCCATCATATCTCAGACGTGTTCAATAGGTGAAAGATCCGTCTAGCCTGCTGGCCATGGTAATACCTGAACGTTTTGCTCATGTAGATACTGCAGACCAAGGCAGACTGTGTGGTGACAGACATTATCTTGCTGGTAAAAGGTTCCATGCTGCTGAAAAAATGAGACAGCCACTGGCTGCAAAATGTTGACAACATATCGTTGGGCAGTTAGAGATCCTCTTATGATGATCAGTTCTGACCGAGATGTCCAACTAATAGCACTCCACACCAAGACTCCAGGTGCTGGAGCTATGTGACGATGTCGCACCCACTGGGAGGCGTTCTTTTCTCCTGGATGACTACAAACACGTTGTCTACCGTCGTGCTGACCAAGGCAAAAACGAGATTCATCACTGAATGCCACGGTACTCCACTCTTTCGTGTAGTGTCGTGTAGACGAAGCACGAGTTTACTCCCCAGGGGGGCAGCTCCTTTGGGATCCCCCAATAATTATGAGAGTGAGTACACATGTGTATGTAAGGTAGACAATGTGTTCTTTGTCATCCAGGGGAGAGGAACGCCACCCAGTGCGTGCGACATCGTCACACAACTCCAGCACCTGGAGTCTTGGTATGAGGTGCTATTAGTCGGACACTGAAGACGTTTTTGCAGGTAGGCAGATGTGAGGACAAATGCAGTGCCAGACGATAGGCTCGCAGTGAAAACTGTACAAGACTGTTATATACCATTGATGTGTTACCTGCTGCCAGTCCCTTTGCTGTTGTGTTGCAGTCGCGAATCTGTCATGCAATGCCATGCGTCGCAAATGGTGGTCCTGTCGCCTCGTAGTCATACATCATCTTCCTTATCCATGTTGGGGTGTACTGGATCTTACTGAACCCACTGACGCCATATGTGTACTATGGTGCTTGGATTGCGGCCAACGTGGTTGGCCACCTCTCTGTACGACAAACCAGCTTCTCTAAGACCGATGATTCTTTCACACTCAAAGTCTGTTAACTGTTGGAATAGCTGTCGACGTCTGCATAAGGACATCTTTAGTGGTTTACAACAATTTCCACAACGTTTCGTCAACCAGGGAGCTTTGATTTTCTTTATCTGTGTTTGACCTCTCCGTAACTGTGACGTCAGCTCGCGCCTGTTCAATCGTTTCGATCGTCCTGCAAACCTAATCATTTCCGTGCATTTCCATATACTACCGCCTCCCTAAATTTCGTAACATTTGCATAACTTCTTGCAAGTGTTGCGTTTTGTATTTCGTGTAATGTAGATAGTATAATGTGGCCTGAATCAGTAGGTCTTATGACTGCCATGTTGGGCTATACATTCGGCAACATGAGTAGGAATCCATTGGAGTAGGAAAGTCCCCAGATGGTGTGCTGAGGTATCGTGGATCATGGGTCATTGACCTGTGTTCATAATTCATTGACATTGCGAGGGGGTCGTGCAGAGGTGTGAAGTTGTCTGTCATAACATCCCACACGTTCTCTGTTGGGGAGAAGTCTGGGGATCGCGCTGGCCAAGGCAGCACCTGGACACTTTGTACGTGCAGTGTGCGAGCAGGCGTTATCGTGCTGAAACTGGGCATCAGAGATAACACAAGATATGGCAACCAAACGGGCTGCAGCACCTCATCAGCATATCTTTGTTCTGTCATTGTACCCACTATACAAGTGACTGGTGAACGGCTTTTGAAACTGACACCAGGCTGAGAAGCCATTGACAATCACGATGGCAGCATGATCAGGCCAGTGACCACGTCGTCTCCAGACTCTCAATCAGCGATCATCAGCACTGAGACAGAAGCGGGATTCTTTGTTGAATACTACATGGTTCCATTCGTCCTTCCACGCATGTCTGGAACAGCACCACTGCAATCTAGCGTGACGATGTGCTGCAGTGAGTGACAGTCGTCGTAATGGCTGGTGAGTGTGCAATTCTGCTTCAGCCAATCTATGATTCACAGTCTGTGTCAACACGCGAATGTTCATAGCTGCCTGTACACTGCGTCGAATGTCATCCACTGCGGATTGTGGAGCTTGTGATTGTGAATTACGGTTTGCTGTTGAATGCAGTGATCGAGGGGTTCGGACGTCTGACTACATGAACCAGGCCCACTACGACGATGCACGTTACCTTCCCTCAACCATAGTCACCAAAATCGGGCGACAGCCAATATTCCGATTTGAATTTTTCCGATTGTGATGCGACGCAGGGACCAACCAGCCATACATATTCCTATATTGAAGCCTCTGGTAAAAGTGTCCGTGTGATGATAGGATTCGCGATGACATCGCACAGATATTTTCACTCCTTACACGTGCTTTGGTTACCGAGATAACCCCGATGCAGTGGTCCACACGCCCGGGTGACGTGATTGGTTCGCAACTGTACTCATTAAATATAACTCAACTGTTGACACCATCAAGGTAATGTTACTAGAGATAGCACTGGCAACGGACGCCATGAACATGTACGAAAACTGAAGCCTCCTCCTCAGAGAGGCAGAGAAAAAGGCATGTTTGGATAGTGTAAACAGAATTTTCACCACGATCTTAGACTTACTTGAATTGTGTACTAACTACTGAAAAGTACTGCAAAATCAGTAATTCAACATTTCATAAGTTAGTAATTTATGAAATCTGTGAAATCTTTTAAATTGAAATTGCAAAGCAGAGACGCCTGTAAATAAATAAAGCATTTAAAAATGCCGTTCTCTCCTAGGTATAATATCAAAAATAGTTCCCGATTTTTTTCATATATGAAACTAATGTTATTATTCATATGAAAAGAAGATGATTTTCAGATTGAAACAACATGAAATTTATAGAATATTTTCGTGAATTTTGCTACAAAAAGAAATATTAAACTTCTGACATTAATTTTATGAGACTTCTCTGCTTTGCATTTTTATTTTGCCAAAATAACACAAATTGCTTTTTTTCCTCAAACGAAATGCCTGAAATAGGGATGTTTATAATTTTGAGTGTGAAAAATGAAGCCTAAAAATTTGCTTTTAATATAAAATTTTATGAGTTGAAATGCTAAGGCTGTAACAATTGTGACAGCAAATGTTATGAATATACGTTATGCATGATTGATTATCAAGAGACATCATTAGTCTTGGGGAATATATCTATGTCGAATATATCTATATTGTACATGTTGTTTATAAGGAATTGAACATATCAGTATAATGAGCATAAGGGTTAAACAGGTTATGAATGCATCTTTATTTTCCACATAGTGTAGATGTTCCGCTGTCTCTCTTTAAACAATAGGTACTACTATCTGTTCCCAGCATTTGACTGTTTTAAAAATAAAGCTTCAGAAAATGGCACAATAGGGTTAATTAATGATGGGGTGCCAACTTTATTCACATTTGTAACAAAATGAAACACTGTCAAATTGGAAACTTCATGTATTACTTGTAGATACTTGTAGAAGACATGATAGAAATTGCAGTAAGAACAGATATTGCCTATAAAAACGATCACTCATACTGTGTAAGAGGAGGAGTCACAGAAAAAAATTTAAGAGGAAGTTAATAGTCCACAAAATGAATCCAATGCTTAAAGAAAATGCTATGGTGGGGTTATTGCCAGCTAAGAGGCAAACACAATCAGACTCTTCTTTACAATAAATATTAGATATGTTTAAAGCTCAAACGCTCATCAAGATGAAATTGAAACACCAAAGCCTGTATTTCCAGATATAATTTTAAATCTGTTCAAAAATTCAGAGCAAAATACTAATAGAAACATTGGCAAATTTTATTGCCAAGAGGTAAATACGTTACCCATAACATTATATTTTTACTCTCCAAAGGCTTATGAGTTTCTAAGAGAAAATATTTTTTCCCACTAGCTCCATAATTTTAACTTGGTGCAGATCTGACAATGGCCTTCCTGGATTTACTGAAGAAGTTTTCTGCATGGAAAATTTTACTGATAGTAAAAAGAAGCATGTAATATTCACTTTATTATTTGATGAGAAGTCAATTAGGAAACAAATACTATTCAATAGTAAATGTTATTATGGATATATGGATTACGGTAATAATGTTAATGATTAAAATTCAGATATAGCTTCTGAAACTCTAATTTTTATGATTGTTTCAGTAATATACAGCTGGTAAATCCCCATAGGTTTATTTTTTAACATTTGGTTTATCTGTCCCAAAATATCATTTGACTTAGAAATTTAGCGAGGACCATATTCAACTTTTTTTTCAGCACTAAGAGCAAAAGAGCAACCTTTAGTTCCAAAGTGCACACGTGCAGTAATAATTAAGCGCTGGTAATTAATAAGAAAAATAACAATTGTTTTTGATTCAATGAAAATAAAATCATTGGCAGCAATCATGAAATGCCCAGTGACATTTATTTAAGTGTTTCTCCCATGTGGGGAATATCAAGAAATCACAGTAAAGCAATAGCATTAATTTACTCTGACCTAATGCAATCTTCTTTGTCTGCACTTATTAACCTTACAGGGACATTTTTTTTTTCTTTAAGAAAAAAAAAAACAACTTTTGAGCCTTATTATGAAAAACTAATGAATGAAACAGTCCACATTACATATCAAAAGAAAAAGCATTCAATTCTGGAAAAAAATAATACAAGTGAAAAAATGGTAGGAAGCATGTTGCAGGTCTATTTGTAGTGATTTACTTAAAGCTGATTAATCAGCTTCTGTTACTTTAAAGGTTAATATTTAAAAATGAGGCTTGCTCGCCTTTCTCACAGTATGTGTGTGCAATTGCAAAAATTACTGAGCAGTGCATTCCAGGATTGGATTGTTTTACCTCTGAGCGGCACTTTTTTGCACACCATGGGCTAAATGGCCAGGCCACAAGGACCCCGAAGGCTCAGAGAAGGTTGGGGGAGGGGACCCACTGGAACAGCTGTTGGGAGACAGATGGTATCCTCCCGTCAAGGCCATCCAGCGTATTCTTTAACGTGCACAGGGTATGGCTCTCCCGCACACGGGGCCACGGCTTAACGTCCCATCCGACGGACGGCGGCCTTTCCAAGCCCATCGGTGTCCCCTACTGACCGTGGGCAGGGCGGGGAAATTTTGCGGAGATAAACCTCAACGCTGACCCAGCTGGGACTCGAACCTGGGAACTACAGATTACGAGTCTGGCGCGCTACCGACTGAGCCAGCCCCGCCCCGAGTGCCTTCCAGGAGAAAGGGTTATATTCTCAACAACAACTATTTCATATCTAATTAAAAAATTCAGGTTAATGTCCTACACAGGCTTCAATGCATGTTGGTGTTAAAATCACTAATAGGGAAATGGATGTGGATGTTGACAATTATATTTAAAATATGAAAAAGAAACATTACAAAACATTATGTTAAAATTAGACTTCACATTTTTGAGACACAAATGACAGAAAAATTAAAAGGCATCAATATCAGCGCAAACATCTAAATTTGCACAAAGCACGGTGACGAAAATATATTTTGCAGTAACTTTATTTCTTTTATTGTGTGTATGTGTGTGATAAAGATTTCCTACTGCCTCAGCTGAAATGAAAATACACTGGGGAAATTGAAAAAAGAACACAATTAACAATTGAAGCGTAATCTATGAGGGTTTATTTAGTAGAAAAATTGTTGAGAAAGCACAGTGATAACACGTGCGAAGTGATTCAATATTTATTTTACCTTTTAATGAGTATTACATTTTACGGAAGGCACATTTTTATAAGGTGTTGAGCTTCCTCGAGCAGCAATGCAAGCTTCCAATCTGTCATGCAATGAGTCATACAAATGTTAGATATGACGCTGGGTCGGATATGACGAAGTTGAAAGAGCATGGAATGGTATGCCATTCCATGCTCTTTCAACTTCGATGCGTAATTCAGCGATGGTTTTTGCCTGCCGCGGTCCGAGGAAGAGTGTCCGATCCAATCCCAGACATGCTCGATTGGAAACAAGTACGGAGAGTAATGCACTGCCTGGAGAGCATGTTGAGTTGGCCGCGTATCCTGCCGGAATATCGCATTTGAAGTTACACTCAAATATGGCAAGATATACGATGTCGCTGAAGAATTCAGTATACCCTGTACAAACACCAGACACGTACGAGAGTGATAGCTAATTGCTCCCCACACCATGATGCCCGGCGTGGGTCCTGTGTGTTGCTGGTGGATGCAAAATGACAGAAGCAGCTCACCTTGTCGCCTTTGGACGCATAAACGACCATCAGACGCTCCTAGGTAGAATCGGCTTTCATCAATGAAGACCACAGACTGTTATTCTTCCCTCCAATGAACTCGTTCTTGACACCACTGTAAACTCAGTGACAAAGTGGCGAGGTGACAGTGGTAACCGTGCCAGCTGCACGGGTGCCATTAGCTCTTGAAAACACCCTTGGTACCACAGAGGATCGAATTTGTGACGCCGTAGCCATCCGCTACGCCAACGCCACTCTCATGATACGCCGATCCTCTCGTGTGTCCATAACCCTGTGTTGCCCATAACCAAGTCTGAGAGTGTGTGAATACTCTTCTGACCATCTGCTCTTCTGACCATCGACGCCACCATCGTACCACTGCTGATACCTCTCGTCCAACATGGTGTGCAATTTGACGAAAAGACCAATCTGCTTCCCGAAGACCTCGTTCACACTCCTGTAACTGAATAAATGATGCGTGCCTGCATCGTCCAGGCATGGTAGCTTCTTCAAAGAGCACTACAACACGACACAAGAAGAATAACTTCTTTCTTCACGCCCTAGTCCTTAAATACGCGCTGCGTACGTTTGCATGTTGTCGTCCTCAGTGATGTCATTATTTCACCCAATGACTTTCAATCTTGGATTTCCCTTAACTATTAACGTATTATAATATGACGTTCCAACAGGAATTTCTTCTGGGTGTTGTTTTTTTAATTTCCCCGGTGTAGTTTACATTTTCTTTCTTTTTTTATAGCATGGAATTTCAATTATGTCATTTGTGTGTGTATGTGACCTTGGATTTCCTTCTGCGTTAGCTGAAATAAAAGTTTATATTTTTCTTTTCATAGCATGAAATTTCATTCATGTCATTTGTATGTGTGTGTGTGGAAGGGAGTGGGCCTCGGATTTCCTTCTACTTCAACTGAAATGTGAAAAAGTTTACAATATTTATTTTTTATAGCATGAAATTTCAATTATGTTGTGTGTGTAACTTGGATTGCCTTCTGCCTCAGCTGAAAGGGGCGGGGGTGGCTCAGTCGGTAGCGTGCCAGGCTCGTAATCTGTAGTTCCCAGGTTCGAGTCCCAGCTGGGTCAACGTTGAGATTTATCTCCACAAAATTCCCCGCCCTGCCCACGGTCAGTAGGGGACACTGATGGGCTTGGAAAGGCCGCCGTCCGTCGGATGGGACGTTAAGCCGTGACCCCGTGTGCGGGAGAGCCATTCCCTGTGCACGTTAAAGAACATGCTGGATGGCCTTGACGGGAGGCTACCATCTGTCTCCCAACAGCTGTTCCAGTGGGTTGGGTTGTTTTACCTCTGAGCGGCACTTTTTTGCACACCATGGGCTAAATGGCCAGGTCACATGGACCCCGAATGCTCAGAGAAGGTTGGGGGAGGGGACCCACTGGAACAGCTGTTGGGAGACAGATGGTAGCCTCCCGTCAAGGCCATCCAGCGTGTTCTTTAACGTGCACAGGGTATGACTCTCCCGCACACGGGGCCACGGCTCAACGTCCCAACCGACGGACGGCGGCTTTTCCTAGCCCATTGGTGTCCCCTACTGACCGTGGGCAGGGCGGGGAAATTTTGCGGAGATAAATCTCAACGCTGACCCAGCTGGGACTCGAACCTGGGAACTACAGATTACGAGCCTGGCGCGCTATCGACTGAGCCACCCCCGCCCCGCTGTTCCAGTGTGTCCCCTCCCCAACCTTCGGGGCGGGGTGGCTCAGTCGGTAGCGCGCCAGGCTCGTAATCTGTAGTTCCCAGGTTCGAGTCCCAGCTGAGTCAGCGTTGAGATTTATCTCCGCAAAATTCCCCGCCCTGCCCCGGTCAGTAGGGGACACCGATGGGCTTGGAAAGGCCGCCATCTGTCGGATGGGACGTTAAGTCGTGGGCCCGTGTGCGGGAGAGCCATACCCTGTGCACGTTAAAGAACGCGCTCGATGGCCTTGACGGGAGGCTACCATCTGTCTCACAACAGCTGTTCCAGTGGGTCCCCTCCCCCCACCTTCTCTGAGCCTTCGGGATCCATGTGACCTGGCCATTTAGCCCATGGTGTGCAAAAAAGTGCCGCTCAGAGGTAAAACAACCCAAAAGTCTCAGCTGAAATAAATAATAAGTTTTCAATATTTGTTGGGGGGGGGGGGGTTCATTGCATTAAATTTCAATTATATCATATGCGTGTTTATGGGTGGGTGGGTGGAAGGCTTGGGTTTCCTTCTCTCTCAGCTGAAATAATAAGCTCACAATATTCGATGTTCTTTTTATGGCATGAAATTAAATTATGTCATTTGTTGGAGTTGTTGGGTTGGGTTGTTTTACCTCTGAGCGGCACTTTTTTGCACACCATGGGCTAAATGGCCAGGTCACATGGAACCCGAAGGCTCACAGAAGGTTGGGGGAGAGGACCCACTGGAACAGCTGTTGGGAGACATATGGTAGCCTCCCGTCAAGGCCATCCAGCGTGTTCTTTAACGTGCACAGGGTATGGCTCTCCCGCACACGGGGCCACGGCTTAACGTCCCATCCGACGGACGGCGGCCTTTCCAAGCCCATCGGTGTCCCCTTCTGACCGTGGGCAGGGCGGGGAATTTTTGCGGAGATAAATCTCAACGCTGATCCAGCTGGGACTCGAACCTGGGAACTACAGATTACGAGTCTGGCGCGCTACCGACTGAGCCACCCCCGCCCTCATTTGTTGGAGGGGAAAGATTTGATTCCCTGTCTCAACCGAATTAAGAAAAAGTTTCCACTAGTTGGTTATTTCTTTTACAGCACGAAATTTCACATGCCACATACTTGTGTTGTAAATTGACCAATGAATTGCTAAAGCAGTTTGTTTTTAATCCCAGTTTTATATTTTATTCCAATTTTTCTTTCAGGGAAGACATAGGAATAATGCTATAAATGGTATATAAATCTATGTTATTATAATATAAATAAAATTAATGTTTTTTAATGAAAGGAGATATTAAATTTGACTTTTCAGGTTGTTTTTAATGCACGAATTTGTAGAATTAAAATCTATAAATTTTGTGGACTTTTGCTTAAGCTTAAATATTTGATCATGTATTAGATTTAAAATACGTTTACTATTGTCCCTGTTTTAAACGGGTTCAAAGTAAAGTCTGCTATGTTTAGAGTCAATTTAGTTCAGCTTTAATCACATATTAAAAACATATCGAAGTTTTTTAAATTTTCATACAAAACCTTAATTTGAAAGAGAAGCAGTTTCCAGCGTCTTCGCTTTTCATCCGAGATAAATCTATAAGAGTGCATTAATTACATCTATTTTGTTGTTTTACTTACTACAATGGAATAACCACAATGAAACAAAAAATAGCAAAGTTATGCTTCATTTCAATCATTTGGTACGCATTACTTAATAGCATTCATCGTCATTTACCAGCCATCATGAGTATTCTTGCCTCCTTAAACAGTCTGCAGACACATCTGCCCGTGATCATGGCTGCCAATACTAGGAGAATCGGAGTACGACATGTAGTATTACCCAGCTATTTGCATGGCGCTCTGACAAATATTCTTGGTGTGGCATTTTCTGTGTCGAGCAATGAAAATACTTACCTTATTATATAACTGACCATTACAATCTAGGTCAGTAGTTCTCAACCTTTTATGCTTCGCGTACCCCCTGGAAATGTGTATGTAAATGGCATACCCCTTGCTATACAAGGGATATGCCAATGGTTATTTTTACTTTGTTACTAGACCTAGCGACTTTTGAGCTCTCACGGCGTACCCGAAAAATTTTTACCGTGTACCCCACATTGAGAACCCTTAATCTAGGTATTCATTTGAAACTAGATTCAGATGTAATTCAATGAATAGTAAAGGAATAATTAAAACAGATTTAACTATATTAATAAAAAAAGTTTTAGAATACGATTTCTAAATTGTAGAAAGTCATAATGATTGAAATATTCAAAACGAGTTATTTATAAGAAAACTTCAAGAACTACATAGAGTTCTGAGTTAAATAAATAAATATCCCCTGAAGCATCTGCTTGCCACAGAGGTCTGACAGGAGCCTGTCAGTTGATACATCATAGCAGAAGTCCTGTGAGGATGGATAGCCCTCAGTAGAAAGACAATTATCCGTGCCTTAAACGGGGTTCGAACCCAGGTCCCTTTGACAAGTAGCCAAGCACGGTAACCACTCAACCATATATTTAAAAAAATACATGTCCGGGCATTTCAAAGATTTTATGTCATCTAATAAATTTTTCTAAATCAGAGGGATGTTTTCCAAAATGTTTGTAAAAGGCTCCGTAATTCCGGTATATAAACAAAGTGATCGCAAAGAAAGCGGTCGCTAAACAAAGAGATCGCAAAAATTTCTTCAAAAAAAGTTAAGAAAATAAAAATGGTAAAGATTCTTACGACCACAAATTTTTTTCCTGATAATCAATATGTATTTAGGGAGCAATTGAATATCATCCTCATCATCCTCATCATCCTCAAGCAACCATGGGCTACGGAGGTCCAACCAGACAGTGCAATTTAGTTCTCCAAGCAAGTCTATCCTGAGCTACATCTACTGCATCTGGTCACTGCACACCAATTCTAACAAGGTCCTGTTTGACATTGTCTGCCCACCGCAAACTAGGTCTCCCCTTCCTTCTGAGGCCTTTAGGCACATTGTTCATAACCCTATTCACCAATCTATAATTATTCATACGGGCAACATGGCCAAACCAAAAATATGCTGCTTAAAGGAGGTTGCCGATTCCTTTGCCTAACCTCATCATTAGTTACAAAGTTGAACCACCTAATGCAAAAGATACTGCGTACGCATCTCGAATCAAAAGCATCTAGTTTCCTGTTTTCTTGTTTACAAAGTGTCCAAGTTTCACTACCATAATTAACCCTAGAAAGAACCAAACTATTATACAGTCTAATTTTAGTCTTTAGGTGTATACGCCTATTTCTCCACACTCTCTCTATATTCTTAAAAGTCCCGGCAGCAATCCCTATTCGTCTGTTAATCTCATGCCGCACATCACCATTATCTGTTACATAGCACCCAAGAGAATTAAACTGTGACACTTGCTCGAGACTGCAACCATTCAGATTAACTGAATCACAGCCTGCCTGACCAATTTTTATCACTTTAGTTTTCTCTCTGTTTATAACCAAACCTACTCTACTACCAGTCTCATCAACAGCTCGAATGAAAGAGTTCATCTCATCAACATCATTTGCCAAAAGGGCTAAATCATCAGCATAATCAAAATCAGAAATTTTCACATCTCCAGTCTATTTAAGACCAAAATATTTCCCTTGAAGCGAATTTCGCATAACATAATCAATAACCAAGCAAAAGAGAAAAGGAGACAAAATGCACCCTTGTCGAACACCAGAAGTAATGCTAAACCAACTGCTACAAGCCTTACCAACTCTCACACACGACTCAGTGTTATTATAGAAAGATTTCATTATGTTAACTAACTTGTCTGGTATATCATATGATCGCACAATCAACCACAAATTATGACGATCAACAGAGTCAAAAGCCTTTTTGAAATCAACAAAGCTAGCAACCAAAGGTTTCTGAAACTCTAAACATTTCTGAAGAATCTGCCTAAGTGAAAATATCAGATCCACACATCCCCTACCACTTCTGAATCCACTTTGCTCATGACGCAATTGACGGTCAACCAGATTCTTAATTCTATTAAGCACAATCATGGAAAGAACTTTACCTGGAGCAGAGAGTAGGCTGATACCCCTATAGTTATCACAAAAACTGCGATCACCTTTTTTGAAAATAGGGATAACAATAGCTCAGGTAAAATCCTTAGGAACCATGCCTTTATCATAAAAAATATTCAGAATTTCAGTCATCAAAGTGGTAACCGAAACATTCCCAGCTCTGAGCATTTCCGTAGTAATTTCATCTACCCCTGGGGATTTATGTAGTTTAAGTTTAGAAACAGCCAAAATAACTTCAGATTGGGTTATAGGGCCAACATTAAAGCCACCAATGCATCTATCATCATTGCAAACAATGGGAGTAGAACTAACTACATAGTTTAGAATATCACTGAAATGCTCAGCCCACCTAGCCATGACAGAATCCTCCCCTTCTATAACCTTACCTTGTTTATCCTGCAATCGTTGTATGCCTGTCCGTTTTCTACCACATAAAACATTAACTATCTGGTACAGCTCTCTGCTGTTGTGCTGTCTAACTGCTTCCTCAGCTTTGTCAGCCAAGCCATCAAGCCAAAGATTCTTATTAGTAGCTAACTGATCCTTTACACGTTTATTAAGCTCTCTGTAACCCTTTCTATTAGGACTAGTAGGGTACTGATTAAGGACATTCCTGCAGTTACTTCTTTCTGAAATAAGCTCAAGTGCCTTATCACTTAAATAATTCTGTCTCCTCTGCTCCTTTTTTCCTAAAAGAGTATTGTTAGTTTCCATAAAAGTCTGTTTACAATGGCCCCATTCTTCCTCAACCTCAGTAGTAAGAAAACCATGACTGTAATAATGACTAAGTAACCTATCATGGTAAGATTTAGCTCTAACTGGGTCTTTCAGAGCTTCAGTATTAAAGGTAAATGATACTTACCTCTCGAGGTAAGTAAAGTCTGTACTTACCTCGAGAGTCAATTCCATGTTTACGTCCACATTTCTCCTGCTAGTTAGAAATTTTCCGTATTTCTCATAGTGTTGGTATACACATGCGATGGTCTGACGTGCTCGTTTACACCTACTATCCAGACAACAGCCCTCGTTCGCACCTACTATCTAGACATGGTGAAACTCATTTACGTTGCTGACTTTTCCAATGATTACTTTTCCATGACTGGTTTCCAATGCATAGAAACCAGTTCCATTTACAGGCATTGCCAGTTTCAGCGTCCATGTGACCTGATGCCATACGTTTGCTTTTCATATTGTGAACCGGCGGTGGGTGAATAATAATTTGCCCATTCAGTGTATGAATGATTTATGGAAACTTGATATCGTAGGAAATTTGATTGATTTTGCTGACGATACAGCTTTCATTTATGCTGTTGAAGATTCAGACTCTTTAACAATTAATATAAATTTAGAAATGGCTTTTAAGAAATAAATTACTTTAAAATGTAAATGAAACAAAATATCTCTATTTTAGGTTAAAAGGCAATATTATTCTCTGCATAATTTTTTTTAGCGTGCTTTAGAGTGCATTGGTTAAAATTGTTCCTGTTCAGCTATTAAGGGAGTTCACGTTTTAAGCATTTAGATGTTTTCATAGGTTATAAATTAAATTAGAAGGAATTTGCAGCGAATGTGATTTAAAATATAACTACTGTAATACCACGGTTATATTATAGTAGACAGTTCTTATGTATTTCGATTTTAAAGATGATATATAATTATTGGTTAAAATCGTACTTAAAATATGGAATTACTTCTTGGGATGACACATGTCACACTAATGTTAACAAATTAATTGCAACTCAAAAATCGAGTTAAAAATTATATTAAAGAAAGGAAAATATGAAAGTGCCAAACACGTATATAAGGACGTTTATATTTTACCAGTTAAAAAATGATATTTTCATTCAGTTTTAATACATTTGTTCAAAAGTCGTCGGATCAAAATATAAAAATTACTACTTATAACACAAGATATAGAACTCTATATCTCGTTGAATTGTTTTTTACCTAGGAAGATTGTGGTTAAAAACATTGCATTTACCTTAATCAAAATTATTAATTTTTTGCCACACAACAGAAAAATGATATTTAAATAATAGGGTCCAAATAGTTAAAATAAATGTCAACATAGATTTGCTTCAAAACTTTATAAATGGCTCCAGAAATTGGAAATATTAAGCTATATTTTTCGTAAAATAATTTGAATATTTTTAATGCTGTTCAAACTTTAATTTTTTATTTTTGAAAATTATTTGTTTTTTGATTAATTTCAATACTTTAATAAATAATAAATATATATAATAATTAAAAATATATAATAATTTAATACATTTTTCGAATTGTTTGTTTTCTACTTATTTAAAAAAAATATTTATTACGTTTAGACTATTTGTTGCTAAAAATTGATTGATCAGATATATATATATAAGTATAATAAATTCCACAGTCGAGATTTTGGGATAGCAGGAAGCCCAATGTTGAAGGGCTTCTAACCTTCCCATCACAGTCGAGATCTTGTGGATTTACATAAATTTCCATATGGAATATTTATGCCCACTGGTCTCAAGGAATGTAATGAAATGTACGCTGTTGGCCATTAAAAGTGCAACACCAGGAAAGACAAGATATATCAAAGCCATGTTTAGTGAATACATAGCTTATGTTACAAGGATCAAATGATTACAAATACAACTCGGTTAGACTTGTGGAATACAAAGAAATCAGTATCTTGTGTAGCCACCATGAGCGACAATAACCGGTGCTACACGGTCCGGCATTGAGAGAATGAGACATCGGATGTGTGTTTGGGGAATCTCAGTCCATGCAATTTCGGTATGTAGCCAAAGTTAATCTGTTGTAGCAGCTGCTGGTGTCTGGTGTGCTAGTCGTCGTGAGATCATGGACCAGATATGTTCAATTGGGGACAGATCCGGTGAACGCGCAGATCAAGTTTTTGACGTGGCTGTATAATCATTCAAAGACATGCGCACGAGAAAAAAAAGCATTCAAAGCCATGCGCACGAGAAAAAAAAGCATTCAAAGCCATGCGCACGAGAAAAAAAAAGCATTCAAAGCCATGCGCTGTATGATCATTCAAAGCCATCCTCTCGTTCGTTTGTGTGACAGGGTCGTTTAGATTCCTCACGTCGGTGAGCTCGTTCCTCCTCAACCCACTGACATCACATTCTCATCATTGCGGCAGCATTACATCTAACACGAGCACCGATGTCTCGGTACGATAATCTGCCTTCCCATAATCCCACAATTCTCCCTCGATCAAAGTCGGAAACCTGGTCATATGTATGCCGTGTTCTTCGACGGGGCATAATTTATCCTTTAGTGCACAAGAACTGCGAGCAAACACAATTCCAATGTTCCAATGCAAATACAATTCCAATGTTCCAATGCAAACACAATTCCACTCTTTGTAATCTCCTCTTATACCACTTCCAGAGGGAATTACGGTCACACATGATGTGTGTATGTATTGCGCTTTGAATCATTTACATGTTCACCATGGACTACCCATCTTGCATATTTTGGGTTGAGTTCTTCCTGCACTTTTAATGAGTTCTTCCTGATTTTTAATGGCCAGCAGTGTATTGTTTATTACTGAACTAAATGTTTTATTGTTTTGTATTATATACCATTTCCAGACTCTCCTTCCAGTTTATGCCTAGCTACCATTTACAGATCTGTAAATGGTAGCTAGGCATAAACTGGAAGGAGAGCTGTGTACCAATCTCTAGTGATGATGCACAGAACCGGCCAAGTCTAATACCAAATGTCCGACTCCGCCTTCTCGTGGTGCAGGCCGTTAGTACCTTTCAAAAGCGATATTCTCTTTTGGAAGGGAACGGAAGGGGAGGGCTGCCAGTTCAGTATGGACTACTGATCTATTCATCTATGACCACTTTTTTCTTTTTTTTCAACCCTGCTGAGGAGTGGTCAACTTCACAGGGTCCTGGTGCTGACCATTTATACCTACTAGACTGGACTTGTTTATGGATTTCAGCTTGATTATGGATCCTGGACCTGCTGCACTGGTGGGCCTCTGTTGAGGGAGAATCTACCGCAGTGTTTTCTGTTTGCTTCTGGGTTGCCAGCCCTAAGTGAACAGAGGCATGGGATACCTTATATCAGCTGGTGGATAATACTAATCAGAGGTCATCGCAGGTAGCTGAACCTTACTTAGCTAGTTGGGCATCGTCAAGCCTAAACTGGTGTATTGTGTATCAGGCAGGCCATATGGCTCTTGAAAACGTCCACTTGAAACGATGGTGCCTGAAGTTTCCTACCAGCATCGGTGACTTCAGCCTTTAGCGGAGGAGGAACAGGTCTTTGCCCCATGCCTACGATCAGGAGGCTGTTTGATATTGTTGGCCCTACTACTACTCAATAAACCTAGTTTCTTTAAAACTCCTACTAATCATTTTCTCTCTGCAGGAACGTGAGGACATTATATAGAGATTATTTTCTTGATGTCCTCACGCAGGAATTCCAGCGCTATAACCTAGATATTCTGGGCTTGCTAGAGACCAGATGGATAAGGTAAAAATGATTAAAAATAACTTTAAATTTCTCTTTACAGTGAGGGAGGACAATAAGCATCACCAAGACGTGGGTCTGCTGCTCAGCAGACATGCTAGTGATGCTCTTCTAGGATATGAGTGCATTAATGAAAGGTTTCTTACAGCAAAATTTCAGACAAGCATTAAAGACTTGATGTTATCTGCTGTTATGCCCCCACTGAGGATGCTGATGAGGATGAGAAGGATAGGTTTTACGGACAACTTCAGGATATTTTGAAATCTGTCAAGAAAGGAGATATTACCCTTGTTCTAGGTGACTTCAATGCCAAAGTTGGTACTGACTCTGATCTTTGGGGAGGGGTGATAGGCACTTTTGGTATTGGTAGCTGCAATGGCAATGGGCAACGTCTCCTACAGATAAGTAAACCCAATGGATTTAGAATAACTAACACTTATTACAAACACCGCGACATACATAAGTACAGATGGGTTTCATCCGATGGGCTGCATAAGAATATGATTGATTATATATTAATTAACAGCAAATGGGCTAGTTCTGTTAGAAATACCAGAGCATATAGGGAAGCTGAAATTGGATCGGACCATTACCTTGTTAAAAGTGTCTTACAACTTAAACTTAAAAAGTGTTGTGCTAAAATAAATCATTTACCTTTAATACTGAAGCTCTGAAAGACCCAGTTAGAGCTAAATCTTACCATGATAGGTTACTTAGTCATTATTACAGTCATGGTTTTCTTACTACTGAAGTTGAGGAAGAATGGGGCCATTGTAAACAGACTTTTATGGAAACTAACAATACTCTTTTAGGAAAAAAGGAGCAGAGGAGACAGAATTATTTAAGTGATAAGGCACTTGAGCTTATTTCAGAAAGAAGGAACTGCAGAAATGTCCTTAATCAGTACCCTACTAGTCCTAATAGAAAGGGTTACAGAGAGCTTAATAAACGTGTAAAGGATCAGTTAGCTACTAATAAGAATCTTTGGCTTGATGGCTTGGCTGACAAAGCTGAGGAAGCAGTTAGACAGCACAACAGCAGAGAGCTGTACCAGATAGTTAATGTTTTATGTGGTAGAAAACGGACAGGCATACAACGATTGCAGGATAAACAAGGTAAGGTTATAGAAGGGGAGGAATTCTGTCATGGCTAGGTGGGCTGAGCATTTCAGTGATATTCTGAACAATGTAGTTAGTTCTACTCCCATTGTTTGCAATGATGATAGATGCATTAGTGGCTTTAATGTTGGCCCTATAACACAATCTGAAGTTATTTTGGCTGTTTCTAAACTGAAACTACATAAATCCCCAGGAGTAGAAGAAATTACTACGGAAATGCTCAGCGCTGGGAATGTTTCGGTTACCACTTGGATGACTGAAATTCTGAATATCTTTTATGATAAAGGCATGGTTCCTAAGGATTTTACCAGAGCTATTGTTATCCCTATTTTCAAAAAAGGTGATCGCAGTTCTTGTGATAACTATAGGGGTATCATCCTACTCTCTGTTCCAGGTAAAGTTCTTTCCATGATTGTGCTTAATAGAACTAAGAATCTGGTTGACAGTCAATTACGTGATGAGCAATGTGGATTCAGAAGTGGTAGGGGATGTGTGGATCTGATATTTTCACTAAGGCAGATTCTTCAGAAATGTTTAGAGTTTCAGAAACCTTTGGTTGCTAGCTTTATTGATTTCAAAAAGGTTTTCGACTCTGTTGATCGTCATAATTTGTGGTTGATTATGATATCATATGGTATACTAGACAAGTTAATTAACATTATGAAAGCTCTCTATAATAACACTGAGCCGTGTGTGAGAGTTGGTAAGGCTTGTAGCAATTGGTTTAGCATTACTTCTGGTGTTCGACAACGGTGCAATTTGTCTCCTTTTCTCATTAGCTTGGTTATTGATTATGTTATGCGAAGTTCATTTCAAGGGTAAGATTTTGGCCTTAAATGGACTGGAGATACGAAAATTTCTGATTTAGATCATGCTGATGAATTAGCCTTTTTGTCAAATGATGTTGATGAGATGAACTCTTTCATTCTAGCTGTTAATGAGACTGGTAGTAGAGTAGGTTTGGTTATAAACAGAGAGAAAACTAAAGTGATGAAAATTGGTCAGGCAGGTTGTGATTCATTTCATCTGAATGGTTGCAGTCTTGAGCAGGTGTCATAGTTTATATACCTTGGCAGCTATATAACAGATATTGTTGATATGCGGCATGAGATTAGCAGACGAATAGGGATTGCTGCCGGGACTTGTAAGAATCTATGGAGATTGTGGAGAAATAGGCGTATACACCTAAAGACTAAAATTAGACTGTATAATAGTTTGGTTCTTTCTAGGGTTAGTTATGGTAGTGAAACTTGAACGCTGTGTAAACAAAATATCAGGAAACTAGATGCTTTTGATTCTAGAGGCTTACGTAGTATCTTGGATATTAGATGGTTTAGCTTTGTAACTAATGATGAGGTTAGGCAAAGGAGTCTGCAACCTCCTTTAAGCAGCATATTGTGCAGAGAGAGACTCCGTTGGTTTGGCCGTGTTGCCCGTATGGATAATTATAGATTGGCGAATAGGGTTATGAACAGTGTGCCTAGAGGCCTCAGAAGGAGGGGGGAGACCTAGGATGCGGTGGGCAGACAATGTCAAACAGGACCTTGTTAGAATTGGTGTGCAGTGGCAAGATGCAGCAGGTATAGCTCAGGACAGATATACTTGGGAATTAAACTGCACGGTCTGGTTGGACCTCCGTAGCCCATGGTTGCATGTGGATAATGATGAAGATGATGATGAAGATGATTATATACTTCCATGTTATGAGTCAGAGATGGCTCATTCGGCAACGCACCAGGGCAGAAACAGGCAGGTTAGAGTCTCACCTGAGCCAGCTTTGATATATATCTCCAGAAAACTATCCAACCTGCTCTCGGTTAGTTGCGGACATCAATGTTGTTGCAAAGTAAGCCATCTACTTGATGGGACTTTAAGCCACGTCTGTAAATTGTAGCTAGGTGGTCACTGGAAGGAGAGCTATGCAGCAATCCCCTGTGATGATGCATAGAACTGGCCAGGCCTAGCACCTAATGCCCGACCCCGCCTTCTCGTGGTGCAGACCGTTAGTACCTTTCAAAAGAGATACTCTCTTGTGGAAGTGAACGGAAGGGGAGGGCTGCCAGATTAGTGTGGCCTACTGATGTGGACAACTATGGCTACTTTTCTTTTTTTTTCTACCCTGCTGAGGAGTGGTCAACCACACAGGGTCCTGGTGCTGACCATATAAACCCACTGGACTGGATAGATATATGGCTCTGAGCTTGATTATGAATCCTGATTTTGCTGTACTGGTGGGATCCTGTGGAGTGTGGGGATCTTCCGCTGTGTTTTCTGTTTGTTTGTGAGTTGACAGCCACAAGTGACTAGATTTACAGGATATGTTTATCAGTTGGTGGATAATCCTGAGCGGAGGTCATCGCAGGCACCTGAACACTTTGCTTCTATTGGCATCGTCAAATTCTACATTGGAGGACGTCTTCCAGTGTAGATGGCTTCAGCCTTTTCTAGTGGGGGAACGGGTCTTTGCCCCATATCTGCGATTAGGGGGCTGTTTGATATTGTCGGCATTCCCTCTCTCAATAAACATAGTTTCTTTAAACATCCCACTAACCATTTTCTCTCCATAGGTAGTTGGAATGTGAGGACTCTGCACAGAGCTTTTTCTCTTGATGTCCTCACACAAGAATTCCACCATTATAATTTAGATATTCTCGGCTTGCAAGAGACGAGATGGACAGATAAATATCAGATTCTTAAAAATAATCTTAAAATTATCTTTTCAGGGAGGGACGACAATAAACATCACCAAGGCGTGGGTCTGCTTCTCAGCAGACACGCTAGTGATGCTCTTCTAGGATATGAGTGCATTAATGAAAGGTTTCTTACAGCAAAATTTCAGAGAAGCGTTAAAGACTTGAATGTTATCTGCTGTTGTGCCCCCACTGAGGATGCCGATGAGGATGAGAAGGATAGGTTTTACGGACAACTTCAGGATATTTTGAATTCTGTCAAGAAAGGAGATATTACCCTTGTTCTTGGTGACTTCAGTGGCAACGTTGGTACTGACTCTGAAATTTGGGGAGGAGTAATAGGCCCTTTTGGTATTGGTAGCTGCAATGGCAATGGACAACGTCTCCTACAGGTAAGTAAACCCAATGGTTTCAGAATAACTAACACATATTGCAAACACCGTGACATACATAAATACACATGGGTTTCACGTGATGGGCTGCATAGGAATATGATTGATTATATGTTAATTAACAGCAAATGGACTAGTTCTGTTAGGAATACCAGGTCATATAGGGGAGCTGAAATTGGATCTGACCATTACCTTGTTAAAAGTGTTGCAACTTAAACTTAACAAGTGTTGTGCTAGGGTTAAAAAATTTACTTTTAATACTGAAGCTCTGAAAGACCCAATTATAGCCAAAGCTAACCATGATAGGTTACTTAGTCATTATGACAGTCATGGTATGCTTACTATTGAAGTTGAGGAAGAATGGGATCATTTTAAACAGGCTTTTTTGGACACTAACAGTACTCCTTTAGGAAAAAAGGACCAGAGGAGGGAGAATTATCTGAGTGATAAGGCACTTGAGCTTATTACGGAAAGAAAGAACTGCAGGAATGTCCTTAATCAATACCCTACTAGTCCTAATAGAAAGCATTACAGAGAACTTAATAAGCGTGTAAAAGATCAGTTAGCTGCTGATAAGAATCTTTGGCTTGATGTCTTGGCTGACAAAGCCGAGGAAGCAGTTAGACAGCACAACAGCAGAGAGCTGTCATCATCATCATCATCCTCAAGCAGCCATGGACTACGGAGGTCCAACCAGACCGTGCAATTTAGTTCTCCAAGCATATCTGTCCTGAGCTACATCTACTGCATCTGGCCACTGCACACCAATTGTAATAAGGTCCTGTTTGACATTATCTGTCCACCGCATCCTATTTCTCCCCTTCTTTCTGAGGCCTTTAGGCACACTATTCATAATCCTGTTCGCCAATCTATAATTATTCTTACGTGAAACATGGCCAAACCAACGGAGTCTCTCTCTGCACAATATGCTGCTTAAAGGAGATTGCAAACTGCTTTGCCTAACCTCATCATTAGTTAAAAATTTGAACCCAAGATACTGCGTAAGCATCTGGTACCAGATAGTTAATGTTTTGTGTGGTAAAAAACGGACAGGTATACAGAGATTGAAGGATAAACAAGGTAACGTTATAGAAGGGGAGGATTCTCTCATGGCTAGGTGGGGTGAGCATTTCAGTGATATTATCTAAACAATGTGGTTAGTTCTATTCCCATTTTTTGCAATGATGATTTATGCATTGGTGGCTTTAATGTTGGCCCTATAACACAATCTGAAGTTATTTTGGCTGTTTCTAAACTTAAACTACATAAATCCCCAGGGGTAGATGAAATTGCTACAGAAATGCTTAGAGCTGGGAATGTTTCGGTTACCACTTGGATGACTGAAATTCTGAATATCTTTTATGATAAAGGCATTTTTCCTAAGGATTTTCCCAGAGCTATTGTTATCCCTATTTTCAAAAAAGGTGATCGCAGTTCTTATGATAGCTATAGGGGTATCAGCCTACTCTCTGTTCCAGGTAAAGTTCTTTCCATGATTGTGTTTAATAGAATTAAGAATCTGGTTGACCGTCAATTGCGTGATGAGCAATGTGGATTCAGAAGTGGTAGGGGATGTGTGGATCAGATATTTTCACTTAGGCAGATTCTTCAGAAATGTTTAGAGTTTCAGAAACCTTTGTTTCCTAGCTTTGTTGATTTCAAAAAGGCTTTTGACTCTGTTGATCATCATAATTGGTGGTTGATTGTGATTTCATATGGTATACTAGACAAGTTAGTTAACATAATGAAAGCTCTCTATAATAACACTGAGTCATATGTGAGAGTTGGTAAGTCTTGTAGCAATTGGTTTAGCATTACTTCTGGTGTTCGACAACGGTGCATTTTGTCTCCTTTTCTCTTTAGCTTGGTCTTTCTCTTTGGTTTGGTTTTTCTCTTAAACAGGATTATGTTATGCGAAATTCACTTCAAAGGAAAGATTTTGACCTTAAATGGAATGGAGATATGAAAATTTCTGATTTAGATTATGCTGATGGTGCCCTTTTGGCGAATCATGTTGATGAGATGAACTGTTTCATTCGAGCTGTTTATGAGACTGGTAGTAGAGTAGGTTTGGTTATAAACAGAGAGAAAACTAAAGTGATGAAAATTGGTCAGGCAGGCTGTGATTCGGTTAATCTGAATGGTTGCAGTCTTGAGCAGGTGTCACAGTTTAATTATCTTGGGAGCTATGTAACAGATAATGGTGATGTGCGGCATGAGATTAACAGACGAATAGGGATTGCTGCCGGGACTTTTAAGAATCTATGGAGAGTGTGGAGAAATAGGCGTATACACTAAAGACTAAAATTAGACTGTATAATAGTTTTGTTCTTTCTAGGGTTAGTTATGGTAGTGAAACTTGAACACTTTGCAAACAAGATATCAGGAAACTAGATACTTTTGATTCCAGAAGCTTACGCAGTATCTTGGGCATTACGTGCTTCAACTTTGTAACTAATGATGAGGTTAGGTAAAGGAGTTTCAACCTCCTTTGAGCAGCATATTGTGCAGAGAGAGACTCCGTTGGTTTGGCCATTTTTGCCGTATGAATAATTATAGATTGGTGAATAGGGTTATGAACAGTGTGCCTAAAGGTCTCAGAAAGAGGGGGAGACCTAGAATGCTGTGGGCGGACAATGTCAAACAGGACCTTGTTAGAATTGGTGTGCAGTGGCCAGATGCAGTAGATGTAGCTCAGGATAGACTTGCTTGGAGACCTAAATTGTACGGTCTGGTTGGACCTCCGTAGCCCATGGCTGCTTGAGGGTGATGATGATCATTATGATGATAAGCCATGGCACCACGTGTGGGAGAGCCATACCCTGTGCATGTTAAAGAACACGCTGGATGGGTTTGATGGGAGACTACCATCTGTCTTCTAACAGCTATCAAGTGGTTCTTTGAGCCCTCGGTTTCCATGTGTTCTATGCAAAAAAGTGCGGCTGAGAGGTAAACAACTCAACCGAAATCCATGTTATACGAATAGAAAGTTGTATTGAAAGTTCTCTAGCCATGAAACAACAGCGTTCTTTAGCAGAACGTTGGAAGAAATTGAAAATATGCATCAAATCACGATTTTGAACAATATTTGATATTATTACAAATTTATTGGTTAACCGATCATGAATTCAAAACGAACAATCAAATTCTAAACGAACTAATTTATTGGAAAGAAACTGATATTGCATAAATAACAATTTCAACTAAACCCTAATATGTCCTCCACCAGTATGAAATTGATCATAATAATTAAATCAACTGAAAAATCATACATATTCGTTTGCTGATTTACAAATATTTGTATTGCGCAAATCTTACAACCTTAATTCAACGCGTAAATAGAATACTATTAAACGTTTAATAAGCAACACAGAAACCTTGTTGATATACCTATAAGTTTGATTAACATTACTACCTCTACACTTAGCATTCAACGCCTCGCCGTCATCAAATTTTCTTTGTTTTCCCAGTCGGCTTGTTAACATCAGCAGTAACGTACGGCATCTTTCCAAAGAACACACAATTCAACTTGAAATATGTCAACAAAATCCCCAACTTTGAATGACATACCAACGAGTAAAACAGTTCATCCTTTCTGCTTCCTGCAGATTTCCGAACTATAACTCATATTCTTGGTTCGAAGAGATTAGTAACGCATTATTAAGCGACCAAAAAAACCAAGCAAATGTATTTAAAGTATAGGAAGAACTTTAGAAAATAAAAATGAGTTACTTGACAAAGTTTGGTGTCATCAGTTCACAAAAAAGTTCGGAGAGAGGACTTGCAGGAATTCCTGGGGTCGGTTTCAAGTTGACCCACGATGGTGTCTACAACATGAGTAATAAAAACTTGAGAAATGCAGCTGATCCTAAAGATGCTTCGGATTCTGTGATGAAGCAATATCTACAAAAACAGTCTGTAACACTGAATCGCACAGGTAACTATGACGCAAATACTAAAAGAATATCTAATATAAGCAGACTTGTAGAAAATGGAGATGCTACTACCATTCATTGTGAAAACAATATATCTTTAACTATTCGTAACAATGAGTACGATGCGCGAAACAAGCAAATAATCAGTGTTACAGAACTCGATGCAAATTCGGGAGTAGTTACAAAATGATATTTGGGAAAAAAGAGCACTTTGCAATGACGATATCGATTATGATGCAAGCAATAAACTCATTAAAAATCTTGCAGAACTGACCGATTCATCCAATGCCACTATGAAACGTTAAGTTGACAACTTGAGTCACTGTTCAAAATAGTCCAACCAATACATTTGTAAGAAATAAAAATGGGCTTCACATTCCACGGAACATTGCATTTGACGTCATAGTTTCATTGCAGAAAACAAACAACTTATTAATATTTCTGATTCCGAATCTGATTCTGCTGCTGTAACTAAGAGATATTTGAAAAAAGTAGCATTAACTGGCGACGATGTCTTTAATGCAAATAATAAGATAATAGGAAACCTCAGGGAACATTTTGCGAAACAGAAATGACACAACAAAATATTAGGTCAATGGCTTGTCAAAGTTAGATCCTAACCCAACCAATGCCTTATTGAGAAATGAAAATGGACTTTTTGTACCAAGTGGAAGCTGATTCAATGGCGACAACAGGACGACGAATTTCGAATGTTGACACCCCAATTTATTGCAATGATGCTGTTACAAAACTGTACGTTGATACAAATGCTATAATTTGCCTTACCTACAATGATAAAGACGTGAAAAAAGACAGATTGCAATCGCATCCAATTACACAGATAAACACAAAACTCAACCTGTTAACGCCCCTAATTTCAAAGATGATTACCATCTCTGCATTTCTAAATGGATATATATTTTAGTATAAATTTTAGTATCAGCTTAGATGATCAAAAATTCATAAGTTAGAAGACCACAATATCAGCAATTTTATTTTGTTATTCCAGTAAACAAAAGAAAATTGACAGAGGCAGCAAGATTAGTGTTTCACTTGCAAGCCGCCTATCCAGATCATATACAGTAGAAAGAAGAAAGGTAACTGGAGATCTTGTTTCAGACTTTCATCCTGGATGTATGGGTTGGGTTGTTTTACCCCTGAGCGGCACTTTTTTGCACACCATAAGCTAAATGGCCAGGTCACGTGGACCCCGAAGGCTCAGAGAAGGTTGGGGAGGGGACCCACTGGAACAGCTGTTCGGAGACAGATGCTAGCTTCCTGTCAAGGCCATCCAGCGTGTTCTTTAACGTGCACAGGGTATGGCTCTCCTACACACGGAGCCACGGCTTAACGTCCCATACGATGGACGGCGGCCTTTCCAAGCCCATTGGTGTCCCCTACTGACCGTGGGCAGGACGGGGAGTTTTGCGGAGATAAGTCTCAACGCCGGCCCAGCTGGGACTCGAACCTGGGAACTGCAGATTACGAGCCTGGCGTGCTACCGACTGAGTCCCCTCCCCACACCCTGGATAATGTTTTTACTGTATATGGATAAAAATGAAAGATATTAAGCAATTCGAAATATTATAGATGAAATATTCAAATCGAGAGCAACTACAAAATCGAAAATTAAAAATAATATTTTGGGTGAGGAACGGGTTAAGAAAGGTTTGGAGAATTTCACAAACCAGTCGTAGAACAGTTAAAAAGTCTGGAAATAATGAAAAACATAGCACCGAAAACTTTAGAACCAGAAGAGAGAACCAGAGAAACTAATATAAACTAAAACTTACGAGTGAAACTTTACAGTCTAGCAATCCGATGCCTGAGCTGAAAGAAATGATTTATCAAACAATCGACCATCTTCAAAAACTTGGGGGCGATAAGGCTACAGAAACAAAACGCTCTGGTAGAACAACTCCAAAATATGAATTTATCGAAAATCATATTGACGTGCTTAGAAAAGGTTTAAAAATGATTAAAATGATACTGACAGTAATAGAAAGTCAGCAGTCTGGTTTTTTCACTCTACAAGAGTTTCGACGACATTTGGGGAAAATTATCACTTTAATTGACTAAAATTGTCAGTGAGTTGGAAACACCAGTACTGAAGTAGTGAGCGACATATTGGGTATTTTTCTGAAAAACGCTGCTATTAATAAAAACAAAAACATAAAGTTTCGTTCAATATCATTGGTAGTCCTTAGAAATTTCCACTGCTTTCGTACTTTCCTCAGGTCTATTTTAAAAGGCACATAGGACATCTGTTCAGAGATCGATGGAAACATTCTGTCAAAGCCATCTATGTATCTTTAACTGCAGAGAATATGATTCTCTTACACACTGGGCTATGGCTAACATCCCATCCAAGAGACTGCGTGACTTTTCAAGCCCATCAATGTTCACTTTCTGACCAAGGACAGGGTTGTGAGACAAATCTTAATGCAGACACAGCCGGGACTTGGAACTGGGAACTCAGATTACAAGCCAGGCTTCTTATAGACTGAGCCAACCCTTCCCTTTGAATATCAGTAACATATACGTGTTCTAATATTATTGATAAAATTTTTTTTCATTGTAACACCCAAGATATTGCTATCTGAATATTTTTCTAAACCAAATGCAATTTTTTAAAGTGATATCCAGAAGATGCTTTGAAAGCATAATAATATAGGTTGTTAAGGAATGAATTATGTCTATGTATCAATCATTAGTTTTAATTATTAACGAAAGAAATTCAATCTTGATAACATCATAAATGCTCCTGTGTTGTTTAGGTCATTTGCCTACTGAGAACTATTGCTGTTTCGCAAGCAGATTCAAAGCTGGTCATCTTGTTCCCATGCAGAGTACCACTAGTAGGTCATATTGATAAAAATAATTCATGACGAAAATTTTAAAAACGCTTTTCCGGCAAAAAAATTCCTACACCATATAAAGAGTGCACTATATGCACCCTCTAGAAGTGCTCATTTTTCGACCTGTACGAATAATCAATGAATTACTAAAAATAATTATGAGAAAATTGATAATGATTTTGAAGGTTTTATACAAAAGGGAAGTGGATGGATATTAAAAAAATATATTTCAGTGAAAATACAATCATAATGCAGTTGGAGCATTTTCTTTCATTGATTTATCTTGATTTATCTTGATTTCATTGATTATGAAACATCTGAAATTTACAAAAGGAACAGTGACTGTTCAAAATTTTGACAACACATGTGAACTTGTGTTCAATATTATCAGCTATATATACTGTTAATAACAATCCACAACGTGTTGAAATATACAAAAAATTTTAAAACATATTATACACAATGTCAATTATCTATCGAGTAACTCTCGATCAAATCCCGAAGGTTTTAAATAATCTTTCTATAAATGTAATTGTTTCTAAGAAAAAAGGTTTGGAAACGTTATATATTTCAGTGCACTTTGTTAAAGAACCTATAAAACTTTTACTCTTAAAAGACGGCATCAATTTCCAATATTATGGATCAAAAATTATAGCAGGGCTACGGCGCATCGTTCAAGAGATAATGGTAAATCCTTTTCTTGCCCATACTTTCTTCATAGCTTAACCCGTGACGATTTTTAAAGAATCACGTAAATAATTGCAAATCAAATACTTTTCAAACTGTCAAGTTTCCCGAAACAAATAGCATGAAATTTCATGCAATTAAAAACAGTTTGAGACACCCGTATGTGATTTATGCAGATTTCGAATGCTTTTCGAAATAGTTCAGAAGCGAAATTAATCCATTCAGGGTGCGAACTAAGCATTTAATACCGTCAGGATTTGCAAATATTATAATCGGACAAAAGGGTTGTTTTACCTCTGAGCGGCACTTTTTTTGCATGTAATGGGATAAATGGCCAGGTCACAAGAACTCTGAAGTCTAGGGGAGGGGATACACTGGACAGCTGTTGGAAGACAGGTGGTAGCCTCCTCTCAAGGCCATCCAGTGTGTTCTCCTCTCAAGGCCATCCAGTGTGTTCTTTAACATGCGCAGGGTATGACTCTTCCGCACATATGGACACTGCATATGGGCACACATATGGAAAGGCTGCCGTCGGTCAGATGTCCCATCTGACCGAACTCTTTTTTTTCTTAGAAACAATTACATTTATAGAAAGATTATTTAAAACCTTCGGGATTTGATCGAGAGTTACTTGATAGATAATTGACATTGTGTATAATATATTTTAAAATTTTTCGTATATTTCAACACGTTGTGGATTGTTATTAACAGTATATATAGCTGATAATATTGAACACAAGAAGCATGTGTTGTCAAAATTTTGAACATTCACTGTTCCTTTTGTAAATTTCAGATGTTTCAGTAAATCAATGAAAGAAAATGCTCCAACTGCATTATGATTGTATTTTCACTGAAATATATTTTTTTAATATCCATCCACTTCCCTTTTGTATAAAACCTTCAAAATCATTATCAATTTTCTCATAATTATTTTTAGTAATTCATTGATTATTCGTACAGGTCGAAAAATGAGCACTTATAGAGGGTGCATATAGTGCACTCTCTATAAGTGCTCATTTTTCATCATTTCATGGTGTAGGATTTTTTTTGCCGGGAAAGCGTTTTTAAAAAGTTTCATGTCCCATCTAACCGACGGCAGCCTTTCCAAGCCCATTGATGTCCCCTACTGACCGTGGAGTTTTGCGGAGATAAATCTCAACCCTAGCCCAGCTGGGACTCGAACCTGGGAATTAGCAGATTATGAGCCTGGTGCGCTACCAACTGAGCCGTCCTCGCTGTCAGGATAGAAGTGTAAACTGATAAAAACAAGAAAATACAAACGCGAAAAAGTAAAAGAGCAAATTTTGAATTAAATTATCGAAGACGAAAATTAGATAAAAGATTTAAAGAAAAAAATATTAAGATGACTGATTATGATTGGCAGAATTTCAATGATGCAAAATATAAATTCTAGAAAAATATATTTTTTATAATATAAATTCTAGAAATTGATAAAGTAAGGGACCATGACCACTTAATTAGAAAATACGGAGGTGCTGTTCACAACAAATGTCATCTTAAATACAAGCTCTCACTAGACATACCAGTATTGTGTGTAGAAAACCAGTGTTAGTGTGTAGAACATACCAGTGTTACAACATACCAGTGTTAGTGTGTAGAAAATTTCTACACACTAAGTCAATACTGTAAACAACATAATCTGAATGACTCACAAAAAGAAGAGTAAACGAAAGTTTTCCATAAGAATACTTCCGACAGAGTAGTCATTATTTGCAAACGTCACTTAGGGCCAAAACAAATTGCAAAACAATAAACAATGCGAAAGATCTCAAATTTTGTGGAAAATATCACGATCTGTATGTATTACTGCTAGATGATATATTTGAAAATTACAGAACTTGGTGTAATTACCAACTTAATTCTTGCCATTATTTTAGCTCTCTTGGCTTATCCTTTGCTGCCTGTTAAAAATGATAGAAGTTGAGCTGGAACTTATAAAAGAGACATATAATTTTTCATAGAAAGAACACTACGAGGAGGAATATATTTAGTGTCTAAGGGACTTGCACAAGCCAACAATCCTTTAGTAGATCAGTATGAGAGAAGTAAACCACAAAATTATATCATGTACTTTGACGCAAACAATTTGTGTGGCAGGGCAATGAATATGCGATGACCTCTGCTCAGGATTATCCACCAGCTGATAAACATATCCTATGAATCTATTCACTTGGGGCTGTCAACCCACAAACAAACAGAAAACACAGCGGAAGATTTTCCCTCCACAGAAGCCCACCAGTGCAGCAAAATCAGGATCCATAATCAAGCTCAGAGCCATATATCAGTGCAGTCCTGAAGGTTTATATAGTCAGCACCAGAACCCTGTGTTGTTGATTACTCCTCAGCAGGGTGGAAAAAATAATAAAGGAAAGTAGCCATAGTTGTCCAGATCAGTAGGCCACACTAATCTGGCAGCCCTCCACTTCCGTTCACTGCCACAAGAGAGTATCTCTTTTGAAAGTTACTAACGATCTGCACCACGAGAAGGCGGAGTCGGACATTTAGGTGCTAAGCCTGGCCGGTTCTATTGCTTCATCACAGGGGATTAGTGCATAGCTCTCCTTCCAGTGACTACCTATTTACGATTTACAGACAGCAACTCAATCCCTTGTAAATGCACGTAACAAATCAATCCTTTGTGAATACACACATCAACTCAATGCTTTGGGAATACACACAGCAACTCACTCCTTTACGAATGCCCACAGCAACTCAATCCTTTACAAAAACACACAGCAACTCAATCCTTTGCGAAAACACAAAGCAACTGATTCATTTGCGAATACACAAAACAATTCACACCTTTGCGAATGCACAGAGCAACTCAATACTTTGGGAATGAACGCAGAAGCCCAATCTTCTGTGAATGCACACAACAATCAATCTTTGCGAATGCACATAGCAACAGAATCCTTTGGGAATGCACACAGCAACTCACTCCTTTGTGAATGCACAAGCAGTTTTTTCCATTGTGAAAGCTCACAGCAATTCAATTTTTTGTGAATACACACAGCAACTCAATCCTTTGTGAACGAACACAGCAACTCAATCCTTTGTGAACGAACACAGCAACTCAATCCTTTGTGAACGAAGAGAGTAACTCTTTTTTGTGTGAATGCACACAGCAACTCAATCCCTTGCGTACGCACATAGCAACTCAATCATTTGCGAACGCACCCAACAACTCAATCCTATGGGAATGCTCACACAACTCAATCATACGCGAATTGACACAGGAACTCAAACCTTTCTGACCGAACACAGCAACTCAATTCTTTGTGAATGGACACAACTCAATTTTTTGTAAATGCACACAGAACCACAATCCCTTGCGAATGCACACGTCAACTCAATCCTTTGCGAATGTACGTAGCAACTGAATCCTTTGGGAATGCCCATAGCAACTCAATCCCCTGCAAAAGCCCACAGCAACTCAATTGTATGTGGATGCACAACATAAATCAATCCCTTGTAAATGCACACAGCAACTCAATCCTTTGGGAATGCACATATCAACTGAATCCTTTGGGAATGAACACAGCAACTCAATCCTCTGCAAATGCATACAACAACTCAATTCTTTGGGAATGCATACAGCAAATCAATTCCTTACGGATGCACAGAGCAACTCAATTCACTATATATGCACAGAGCAACTCAATTCACTATATATGCACACAGCAAATCAATCCTCTGTGAATGCACACAGCAACTCAATACTTTGTGAATGCACACAGCAACTCAATCTTTTGCGAATGCACACAGCAACTCAATTCTTTATCAATGCACATAACTCACTCTTTTATGAATGCGCACAGCAACTCACTCCTCTATGAATGAACATACCAACTCAATTCTTTGTGAATGCACAACATAAATCAATCCTTTGTGAATGCACACGAGATCTCAATCCTTTGCGAATGCACAGAGCAACTCAATCTGTTGTAAATGCACACAGCAAATCAATCAGCTGTTGAATTCTTTGTGAATCCACACCGCATCTGAATCTTTTCTGAATGCTCGAAAGAACTCAATCCTTTGTGAATGCACATAGCAATTCAATCGTTTGTTAATCAACACAGCAAATCAATCATTTGTGAATGCACAAAACAACTCAATTCTTTGCGAATCGACACAACCAGTCAATCCTTTGTGAGTGCATACAGCAACCCAATTCTTTGGAAATGCACACAATGCGATCCTTTTTTGCTTTGTGTCAACAACCTTTTTGAATTCATTGAGAAATTCAATCCTTTGTGACTACACACAACCACACAATCGTTTGTGGATACACACAACAATTCAGTCCTTTGCTAATTGACACACCCACTCGATCTGTTGTGAATGCCCAAAGCCAGGCAATCTGTTATAAATGCACACAGCAGCTCAATTATTTATGAATGCACAACACAACTCAATCCTTTGCGAACTGACACAGCAAATAATTTCTTTTGAATGTACACAGGAACTCAATCCTTTGCTAATCGATAGAAAAACTAAAATCTTTTGTGAATGCACACAGAGATTCAATTCTTTGCGAATTGATAGAGCAAGGCAATCCTTTGCGAATCAAAACAGCAACTCAATCCTTTATGAATGCCCACAACAACTCAATCCTTTATGAGTGCACACAACAGCTCAATGCGTTATGAAAGCTCATCGTAACTCATTTTTTTGCGAATGCATGCAACAACCCAATCATTTGGAAATCGACACAGAAACTCAATAATTTGAGAATCGACACAGAAGCTCAATACTTTGTGAAAGCACACAGCAAATCAATATTTTTGTGAATGCACAGAACAACTCAATCCTTCATGAATGCACACTACAACTCAATCCTTTGCGAAACGATAGAGCAACTCAATCCTTTGCGAATCAACACAACAACTCAATCCTTTGCGAATCAACACAACTCAATCCTTTGCGAATCAACACAGCAACTCAATCCTTTGTGAAAGCGCACAGTAACTCAATTCTTTGTGAATAAAGTACTGACAAGAGATTCATAAAGGAGAACAACTCAATCTTTTATGAATGCACGCAGCAACTCAATCCTTTGCGAATCTACACGTCAACTCAATATGTTATGCACACCGCAACTCAATCCTTTGCGAATCGACACAACAACTCAATCCTTTGTGAAAGCGCACAGTAACTCAATTCTTTGTGAATAAAGTACTGACAAGAGATTCATAAAGGAGAGCAACTCAATCTTTTATGAATGCACGCAGCAACTCAATCCTTTGCGAATCTACACGTCAACTCAATATGTTATGCACACCGCAACTCAATCCTTTGCGAATCGACACAACAACTCAATCCTTTGTGAAAGCGCACAGTAACTCAATTCTTTGTGAATAAAGTACTGACAAGAGATTCATAAAGGAGAACAACTCAATCTTTTATGAATGCACGCAGCAACTCAATCCTTTGCGAATCTACACGTCAACTCAATATGTTATGCACACCGCAACTCAATCCTTTGTGAATCGACACAACAACTCAATCCTTTGTGAAAGCGCACAGTAACTCAATTCTTTGTGAATAAAGTACTGACAAGAGATTCATAAAGGATAGCACCTTTTATGAATGCACGCAGCAACTCAATCCTTTGCGAATCTACACGTCAACTCAATATGTTATGCACACCGCAACTCAATCCTTTGCGAATCGACACAACAACTCAATCCTTTATGAAAGCGCACAGTAACTCAATTCTTTGTGAATAAAGTACTGACAAGAGATTCATAAAGGAGAGCAACTCAATCTTTTATGAATGCACGCAGCAACTCAATCCTTTGCGAATCTACACGTCAACTCAATACGTTATGCACACCGCGACTCAATCCTTTGTGAAAGCGCACAGTAACTCAATTCTTTGTGAATGCACAGAAAAACTCAATCCTTTGTGAATGTACACAGCAACTCAATCCTTTGCAAATCGGCAGACCAACTCAATCTTTTGTGAATGATTAATTAATTTTTATCTAAATATAGATGAAGGTTGAAACTTGCAAACGGACTTCGCCTGCGTTTATTTACAGTAGTGCTTTCGTTAGAAAATACTTTTGTGGTACTGGCGCTTTCACCAGAAAAGTTCGGAACATTTCTGGAGCATATCACGCAAGTTTTTGGTGAATATTTTTTAAACGGTTTTTTTTACATTATCACACTTCTCTTGCCAGTACTTTATGTTTTATGAGCGATGCAGTTTAGAAAAGAATATAATTTGGTCTTTACTTAAGTACTTTCGTTCAGGTACAAGCGATATTATATTCAAACTAGATTTTTGAAATGCATATGAAAAGCATCAAGTGATAGACAGATAAAATTGAATTCTAAAGTAGTAAAGAATATCATACTAATAAAAATGTACAATTATTTGAAAACGCACCTGAAGTTGAATTGTACAATTAGTTGAAACACGCAATTTTTCTTATCCATTTCAGTATCATATGGGCTAAAAACAGCCAAGATTCAAAATGGAGTCATCGTCAAGGCTAAAACTTCTTTTTCATTACCTGCTACCTACAGTTTGGGCGGTTTTGTTAAAGAAAAGATTAAAACTATCTGAATTAATTTTCCCAGTTTTCTATACAAAAGAACTTGGAAGTACCTACACCGAATTCCACAAAGAGGCAAAAGATTTTTCTGAAATTCAACTAAATGGATAAAATATTAGACAAGCAATATATGCACTGTGCTCAAAACAGAATGAGACAGTTAATTTACACCCAGAAGACCTATGCGAAGGTTTATGTAAATGTACTTCGAATACAATTACTTGAAAAACAATTTTTGCAGACATAGTTGTAACCCGTTAGGCCAATAATGCAATAGACTTGAAAAATTGTATTTCCATTGCTCTTGTAAAAATTATTAGCTTAATTTCTTCTCAGTCAGCTACTTGACGTGAGTTCTGAAGAGTCTGAAGATACAGAGAGACACTTGATAAGGAAAAGTATGCCTTGAATTGGAAACTGTCTCTTTGTTTCGCTTAGCAAATACGTTAAATGATTGGGCACTATGAAGGTATACTAAGATATGAAGTATAAAACTTATATATTCGGAGGATGTTTTGTGGATGAAACGAGTTGTGTTTTTCCTTTGCAGTATATGAAGTTATCTGGAGACGATCGAAAAGAGAACCGACTCAGGCCATGTGCGCTCTATCAACTGGAGCACAACCTCCAAGATTTACTGGATCGTCTGCCGCATCAGCTTCAGGAGCCTCTGCAAGGATTGCTTCAGACGGAACCATGGAGGAGGCCAAACGCTCAGAACTTTTCTATGGTCAGTGAACCTTGTGCGGTTGCTCTTGTGCTTTACTTTAAAAAGGTGTTGAGAATTTTTTTTTTCATTTCTACATTTCTTTGCAGGAGCAGTTTTAACAATTACCTTTATCATAAGGTACCAATTTCTCGTGATTTTCGATATCATTTATTAAATTTATATCTTAGCACTTTATGAAACGAACCACAAAAATATTAAAAGAAATATATTTTTGTGCTATTGAAGGCTATTGCAATTGAAATGTGTTGTTACATAGGTGCAATTCTTAAAACAAATATTGTTATTTAATTTCTCCATCGTACAATTTATTATTTTCTCAGCACTGTTACCTAGCTAATTAGGGAATCGAACCGATGAAACGCTAAGCTAAGGTTATGAGGATGCAGGTAAAACTTTCTCTGTGTTTTCCCAAAGGTTTTATCATTACTATAGTATTTTTCGTCATTGGGTTTCTGTTCAGAGGAATATTTGGCACCGACTTTTACGTTTTTGCACGATGCTCGTTATTTTTAGCATTTTCTTGCTCTTTCACCTTTTGACTTAGGCAGATGCCTTCGCAGCCCTTCAAATCTCTGAGGCAGAATTTCATCTGAAGAGAATGGCTGCTCTAAAAATTTGAAAGCCAAACTATGCGCTCATTAATCGCTGAAAGGGATTTCGTGGTAACATAGCTCTAATGTCCCTTTTTAATAATTCCGTTGTTATATTTCTTTGCTGCATAAATTATATTGATTTCCATAAATTTGGGAACAAATAAAAAAAATACCGATCTCATGAAACTCCAACAATATAAATGCACGAACATCAGGTATGTAAAACACGATGCAGAATTCGGGATACGGTGTGCCAAAGAATGGTGCTGGCAGCGGTATATGCAGACGCCTCGCGTGTTGAAAGAGAGCGTTTTGAAACTGTTCTCCACTTGACCAATAGTCATAAAGACCTGGTACTTTCTTTGTACTGTTCCTGGTACTAAGTACAGGATAGGTACTGTAGCTTCTTTTATAGCGTTTGTTTTTTCCGTCCCTATCTTATTTATATTTATACCTCTCTCTCTGGATTTATTCCTCGTTACGAAGCGGTTTCAAGAAGTATTTATATATTTTTATGGGTTTTTTTTGACAGTTTTCAATGTTATGTTTTATTGTACAAAATGCTTTTATGATACTGATGGTTGCAAATATGTGGAAATAAAAAAGGAACCGTCGTTGCATCTTTAAACACTACATCTTTTAACCAAAACAATATTGTGGAAAAGATTACAAGGTATGGATGCTGTTATCAAAAATCGAAGGAGCCACAGATATCAAAGCAGCATCCTGTTACCAATGAAATCTTGAGTCCAACTGTCAAGCAGTCCAAAGGAAATTATTTATATGCTACATTCTGTACAAAAACATTGTGGGAGAAAAAAAATGGAGAATGCATGGGAAAGGTTACAAATTGTGGATGATATTATAAAACATAGTAAGATAACCAAAGGAATTGCAGTACTTTTGCGTTTTTTACGCCCCAGTCCCTATCCCCCCTGCAGCCTTTTAGAGAAGTTCCTCACTAGGTTGGCAGTTTCTGACCACCATTTCCAGGATAATTGTATTCACCAAAGTAGGTTCATCAGAAGCTCAGGTATTTATTAATAAGTTGAAATATGCTTGTTCATTAATGAGTATCCGTGCGCATGATTCTATTGGTGTCGAAATATCGAACTCTACAGCTATTTCTAACCAGGGTGCCTGATAACTAGAAGAATTTAGAACTCTTCGAGATAACAGCACTGTGAAATAAACAAGCCGAAATTTCAGCACCGTCACAAGTCAGAATACTTAAGATTAATTTCCCTGTGGTGTTCGCACTGTCAAAAATATGTATGTACTTTGTTACGAGTGTTCCAATCCATGAAGTTCGTTTTCTGGCCAACCTCCCTTAACCCTTTCACGACTAAGGGAAACATTTTTCCCATTTTAAAATTGGTGATTGTCGTATTTAATTATAACCTTATCTGCATTTTTTATACAGAATGTCAAAATAGAACGTATTCCGAATGCAATTACGTAAACGGGAACGTTTAGAAAACTAAAACAGAACTGTCAGGACGCATAATATATGTACTATGTGCAATGTCCATCTTTGCCTCACTACCAAAAGAAATTGCTTCGCCGAATATCATAATTAGCACATCATTTTGTATAGTAATTTTATTTCATAATTTTGTATTATTTTAGTTAACATTTTGTTCTAATAAACCAATAAATAAAAGACATTGCTTAATAAGCCTAACTATAATTTATGTTACCTTTATAGTCCATTGGGAAAAATATTTCCCATAAAATTCCAAAAAAACTACACATTGTTATGTATTTTTCTTATGATTTTTATTTATTTTACGTCTAAACAAACTAAAATAAACAGTTACATACTAATATTTACTCTTAGAAACCTTATGGTCCTGAAAGGGTTAACGGAGATCTTTTTTTACGGACACTCGATCCGGTCCTTGACAGAAGAATTAGAAATAGCATATTAAACAACCTCTCTAAAACGGGCATTCAGGAATGTGGACGCGAACACTTCAAATCCTGCTTCACATTTCGACACTAGGAAAAAAGTTTGGGTTTACAGCCTTATTCTTTAAATACATGATAATTATTACGACTACAAATTATAATGCGTCATCTAACTCATGTCTCATCTAATCCGGCACTACCATTCATAAGCTGAGTTGTGTTCTTTACAAGCGTCTGTGCTGTTGTAATCGATTTCAAGAGCGTAGGGAATTTTTGGATGGTTTATTGAAAGTTCAGCAAGTTGAGGATTTAATATATCTCGAAAACTGCGAACTTTAAGAATAAAGTAGGAATGATAGACAAAAATGCGCAGTTCCATAGTTAGCTAAACATTTCGAAATAAGTACAAATTCATCAGCATTAATCGTTAAAAATCAAGAGACTCTCTTAATACAGTGATAGGATTGGGTTGGGTTGTTTTACCTCTGAGCGGCACTTTTTTGCACACCATGGGCTAAATGGCCAGGTCACATGGACCCCGAAGGCTCAGAGAAGGTTGGGGGAGGGGACCCACTGGAACAGCTGTTGGGAAACAGATGGTAGCCTCCCGTCAAGGCCATCCAGCGTGTTCTTTAACGTGCACAGGGTATGGCTCTCCCGCACACGGGGCCAAGGCTTAACGTCCCATCCGACGGACGGCGGCCTTTCCAAGCCCATCGGTGTCCCCTACTGACCGTGGGCAGGGCGGGGAATTTTGCGGAGATAAATCTCAACGCTGACCCAGCTGGGACTTGAACCTGGGAACGCACACACAGTGATAGGAAATTGAGAATAGAAAATAATATCGTTCACTTCTAATGGTTAAAGCTATTTAGTGGTTAAAAGTGACCTTTGTGTGATTTTGCCTTGTACGTAGTTAAAAAATTCCTCTCTGTAGCCTATGATTGTACAAAAGCTTTGGAAATGGCTTCTGAAATCGGTATAATTAATTTTAAAGTCTCAAATGAATAGTTAGATAAGTTCCACGTATATCACAATATTCCTTTCGAAGCTATTTGTGGAGAGTCTGCTGATGTAAATTTGGAAATTGTTGCTGAATGCGAAAAAGAGTATCATCAATATTTGAATAGTACTCTCCAGAAAACGTACTGAAAACAAATGAAGCGGGTCCGTTTTCCGTGTAAAATCGCAAAAAACGATGGCCATAGAGGAGAATTATGTGTTGGGTGTAAAGTAGCAAAGGAGCATCTCACTGTATCGTTGTATACCAGCATGATGGGCTCTACTGAAATGCTTCTTGTTATTGCTAAATGAATGAAATCAAAGTGATTTAAAGGTATTGAATTAATTTTTGTTCGCCAAGTAACACGTTTATTATTACTTGTAGAAAAAAATAATAAGGCGTGAATGACTAGAGACACAATGAGGGAATGGATGGCCTAGTTAGATAACAAAATTAAAACAGTTATTCTATCCATCCATGGTAAATACACGTATTACCTGTAGAAATAGACTTCAACAATTATTAAAAATATCTGAAAAACATTCTTCCTTTCTCAGCGAGAATCGAACCCGCAACTTTCTAGATACATGCCAGAACGCTCTACCCAGATAAACCACCCATCTGATGATAATAATAACGCTTAATATTGATGGATTTAAGGATGAGTAACTTTTCCAATTGTTGCTAATGGTTTAGATCAGACGTCGGCAACCTTTTTTGGCTGCTGGTCAAAATCAACCAAAATGTGACTATTAAGAAGACAGTTTCGGGTCAATGAGTATTTTCATTTTAAAACAGTCCGTTAGTGAATAATAAGATAAATTTTATTGAGAAAACTATTACAATATGCTTTTAAACTCAAAACATAAAAAAATTCTAATTCTAATTATTATAAAAACAAATATAATTGTCAAGTTTAGTTCATTAATAATTTATGAAATTTATTTATAAGCGTTCTCTTCGTTATCAATGGCTCCCCTGATGCTGAATTTGTGACGTCAATTTAGTCAAGTCTGGTTTATACTTAGTCACTTTAAGACGAATACAAGCTTCTAAATTTTCGGTAGTTAATCTGCTCCTGTTCTTACTTAAAACAAATTTCATGTGTGAAAATATTTGTTCACATTTAGAAGTAGAACCGAACGCGGACAAAATGGCAAAGCCAATTTTTTTCAAAGATGAAAACTTCGTAGGAAGTGATGCCCAACACGATGATCTTCCGTGTTTTCTAAATCTTTCCGCAATGTCTTGAATTTGTCCGTCCACAACGTAGAACTTTTAAAATCAATCATTTCTAAACTTAAATTGTCAATTTTAAAATATTCAAAATACTGCAAATCTAAAACGTTTTCCCATATTTCTCGTGCTTTATTATAAATGTAAACATTTCGCCGTGCTTCTTAAAACTTTGAAATCTACTTTCAAATTCACTTTTAATCTTCAAAATACAACTTTCGAATATATTTAGATTGCTTTCATTGATATTTTCTTTCTCATGTTAGCTTTTTAGTAAGGGAAAGAAAAGAAATATTTTAGTTTTTATGTCAGTTTCAAATAATATTAATTTCGAACAAAAACTCTTCCATTCCTCGTACATTTTCAAAATTGTGTGGTTATTTCCTTGGAGTCGTACGTTGAAATCATTATAATGGTTCATTATGTCTCTTAAGAACAAAAGTCTTAAAAACCATTGTTTATCATTGAGCTCGAGATCATTTTCACCGATTTCGTAAAGAAATATTTGTATATCATCAAAGCACTCTACAAATCTATTAAGAACTTTGCCTCGACTTAACCATTGTACTTCAGCACGTAACAGTAAATCTCCTTATTTCGATTCAATTTCCTCCAAAAAGCTTTGAAGCTCCTGTGTGTTAATGCAGATCGTGCTACTATTATGTTTACGATCTGAACAACCTTTTCCATTATATCCTTAAGTTGTTGCGTAGATGCCTTTGCAAATAAAATTTCTTCATTTATGATACAATGGAACGATAAAAGTGGGCGGCCAAGTTCATTTTCCATTAGTTTAACAAATCCAACATTTTTTCCTCTCATAGCCGGAGCACCATCAGTTGTTCTGGAAAACAATTTACTTTTTAAATCCAATATTTTCCCATTTTTGAAATTTGTAAACTCTTGTACTTGACGGAAGATATCAATGCCTTGGTCGTGTCATTCATTGAAGCAAGAACGCATTGTTCTTCATTGACGTTCGAACTATTTATTGATGCAAATCTAATAATAATTGCCAGCCTAACTATACTATTTACATCGGTACTTTCATCGAGTGCAATGCTTCACACACATCTTTATGTTTTGAAGAAAAGTGTCGCTCAATATTGTAAGTTCTGGCGGTATTTACATCTGTACATAAAGTACATATCAGTTTGTCACCATTTTCCATACATCCATACTTTTCAGTCCACACATCTTGAAATAATCTCTTTTTTGCTTTTTGTTTGTCCATGGTAATAAAAATAATAATTATTTCGCTTAGGTAACTGTTCTCGCTCTTCTGAACTACTGTTTATTCCATTTAAAGACGAAGTAAACGTAGAGAAGAATAAATGCGTAATCAGCAGGTGGGCAGGGCTCCTATTGGTCGGCTGCAGGTGGCACGCAGTCAGAGAGCCCAGCCGACCAATAATAGCCCTGATCACACATCTACTCTTGTTTACATCTACTTCGTCTTTAACGTGAATAAACAGATGATATTCGTTCGGACAATGTCGCTGTATTCCGCCTATGTTCATTTCTGCAACTTTGTAATCAAACCAAAATGTTAATCTTATTATTTATACTTTCTCAAAGTGTTTGTTTCATGTTTATGTTTTATAATTTATCTTTATATATTATACTTTATTTGCGGAACTCAAGTGGGTCACTTGAAATTATCAAATGGGTCACTTGGTGACCCGCGGGTCATAGGTTGCCGAAGCCTGGTTTAGATGTTAATGCGAACAATTGGAAAAGTTTCCTATCCTGAAGTATAGATGGCGCAAGGTCCGCCATCATCTCAGTGAAAAATTATTAATCGTATTATGGAATTCTACTAGCGTCTGATGCCTGATTTAACTGGTAGATCGCTCTGGCTTGTCGACCGACTGTTTTCTGACTGACCACTGCTGGCAATACGCTCTTCCCTGACCTTCAACCCTGGAAGAACAGTGATCTTATGATCAATGTCACTGTCCCTTCTCTAGGTCGAAAGAACGACTCAGATCCAGTGGCCATCAGTTTAAGAATTGTCATCCCAGATACGGGCATCGCCAGAGGCTTCCGTCTTTCGCATCTCGTTTCCTCCACCTGTGCAGAACTTAATGCTATCCTTGAAGCTGTACTCTTCATTCTCAAACTCGAGAGTGGAAACTTTGTCATCCTCTGTGACTCGAAGTCAGCCTTGGAAGCTTTCCAGAAGCGAGACAACAACGCTAGACTTACTCCAAGGTCATTTCTGTCGGAATCACGGTCCAGTGGATCCCCTCCCATGTTGGGATACTTGCCAACGAGCTCGCTGATCGTACCGCGAAGGAGGCGTGTAACTGATAGTGTCAGAGGTGTGTAACTAATTACCCTCTCTCAGCGACTGCAAAAGTTCTGTCTCACATCTGATGAGCCAGTATCGTCTTGCCCAGTGGCAGAGGGACACCAGCTGTTCCTCATTCAGGTACCTGGTTGACCTTTCTCTCACTGTTCCTAACCTCGGTAACCTTCGCCAATCTGAGGAGACCCTCCTTCATCGTCTCCGAGTTGGTGTCACTACAGCAACTCTGCACTTCACACTCTCGGCCGAGCTTACAGTCCTAACTTTGCCACTTGCAGCACACCTGAGACTGTATCCCACATTCTGCTCAACTGTCCCCGCTACAATGTCGAAAGAGAAGCTTTGTTCCGGGAGCTTCATTCTATCGGAACCACCGACTACTCGATCACCTCCCTACTTGGTAATCACCACAATGTGAAGCTGCAACGAATGCGCTTCCGACTGGTCACTGATTTCTTTCAGAACATTGGCCTGTTCTGCAAGGTATAATATTTTTTTTTATTTCTTCCTGAAGATTAGTACTCTTATTAGCTTCAAGAGATGACTGGGAGGCAGTTTCTTCTGCTTCCGCTATCTCCCCTTTTGTTATGACTGGTGTAGGGAGCCCCTTAGTGGAGGCTAATTTCACCAGGAACTTGCAACACCTTGAACCTTATATCTAGAGAGTTGCGGGTTCGATTCCTGCCGCGAGAGCGATAAATGTTTTTTTTTTTCAAATGTTTTTGATAACAGCTACTCTATTTCTTGATAATGCAACATTTCTTCCAAAAGTTAAAATTAAACAATACTAAAACAGTTTTCTTGCTTCCCAAAGTTATATCCACTTTGAAGCCTCTAGATAAGTGGTTTTTCAAAGGGGAAACTATACTCACCTAGGGGGCGTTTTCGTATTTTGCTATATACGAAAAAACGTTTTTCAACTAGTTTTATAGGAGAAAATCATTTCATTTTCATTTTTGCTTGGTAAAAGGGGATTTTCAACTCATAAAGGATGAAAATTTACTTTACGAAAAGGAATCATACAGAATTTGTAGATCGACAGTTGATTTTTAAAAAACCGATTTCAAAAATGGATGATAAAAATAGTGAACGAAAATTTGGCGAGAGTATTGATCTCTATTGCTGGCTATAAAATGGTTTAGTTCAACATGGAATGTGGTGAACCCCTCTAGAATTAAAATTGTTTCCAAAAAGCAGGATTTAATTGTGAATTACGGTAGTGTGATGGTAACGACACTGAAGATGTAGTTGTGCTTAATGCCTTGCTACATAGATTAGTAAATTCAACAGTAAGTGACAATGAATTTCTATAGACTGTAATATGCTGGTATCATAAAAAGTATGAACATTGATCTAAAACATTTTACTAATGAATTTCTGATTGATGGAGAACATGAAGAAGAAGAAGGCTAAAAGGCAACGTTAATCCAAATTATAAAATCATGTTGATGCATTGAATCACCTAACAAATTGAACGGCTTTCTTTGCAAGAAAAAAGAGAGAGTGAAATACAAATATGTTTTTAGTTCTTTGCATTTAAAATTATTAATCTGTATTTGTTTAACATATTTTCTTTGTTTGCCTTTTATTTTGCCAAATTGGTCACACCTCTCGCAACTGAACTATATGATAAAGCTTTACCATCACACTGATGACGTTTAAGGCGAGAGACAATGCCGATGCTGTTTATCCTGCAAACTAAACAAAGGCATGCATGAAAACCCTTTCCCTTTTGATATTTCTTGAAACCATTCCAAACAGGGTCACTTTTTCTGTTTCACCATACTTTTCTCCCGCTCCAACTCGGTCGCTGACAGCGAATCATGATGATCCTAGACATGTAGTGGTATCTATGATTTAAATCAAGTCTCTGATCAAACAAGTTGAACAAGTAAGGCTGTTTTGAAACCTACTCTAATTAGAGCAGAAAGTAGTAATGACTGTTCCAAAATAGAGAGTGTAATGAAGTATGTTTCAATAACTAAAAACCCAGCTTTGTATATTTCAGATAATACACTGCCCTTATCAGAAATAATGTTGGGAAGTCCATGTTTTAACCTTCCAAGGTTCCCGACGACCACAGATGTTCGGAATCCGAAATGAGAGGCCCAAGTCGAACATAGACGTCTTTTCTACAACACATGAAACTTTGATTTTTAAAAAAATATAAATTACCGTTGAAAATTTTTTTAGATATATCATTAAAAAATACGCAATTTAAGTTTGAAAAATAACATTTTTTCATTTGATTTCTATTAAACTTCAATATAAATAATGTGTTAAAGCCATCTGATTGCCATTTCTTATAGAAGCACTAAATTGCGATTTCTTAACGTTACTCTTTGCTAAAGCAACCTTCTGATTTCAGCTCACAAGTTTGATTTGAACTATTATAAACAAATGTTTCCTTAAAGTTTTGAAAATCTTTTGAAAATTAACATAAAACTGCTATGTTTTAAAAATTTAAGATTTTGGAAGTAATTGCGAAGTATGTAGCTCTTTTCTACCTTTAACCTCTTTCACTATTCCTAGAATTATTTTTATAATTTACATCATTTATCCCATCAGTTTAAGTGTCTTTCCCACTCTTCAAATCAACACTAAAAAAAGTTTCAATAACCAGGTTTCTTCAAGACTGGCTGCAGTTTAACCATCAAGTCGCAGGAAATCACACGTGTAAAAGTGAGAAGAGCCGTCTGCTATGTGGCTGCATGGGAGTTGTTTACGTGGCTGATTTAAGTCCAAATACTTCTTCCCAACATATTAGATACTGTCGTGGCACTAGACGAGTGGTGGTTCACTCCCGAACATTTTTTACTTCTTATTGTAATTAATTATTCCAATTAAGTAATTTTCACCACTGATTATGAGTGAAATCACAGATTCACAGGTTTTTATACCCATGCTTATATATGCTTCAGGTGTGCTGTGTCATCGTAATTAACCTATATCTAATGCACTAAATAGAGGACGACTCACTGTTTATTTACATTCACAAATATGGGAATGTGCTCGATTCTATAGACCTTAGGTGCATTCTGTACCTCTCAAAATGAAATGACTTTATAGGTGTTCCTTGGAGACTTTCTCCAATCAGCTTAATTTAACATGAATGCTGTTTTACTTTGTAAGCATTCATTTACTGAGGTGAAAATCTGTACTTTCCTGTACAGAAATCATTTTACAGACCTCAAAACTCGACAAGACGATATCATAATCCCTGCCTACACAACCGAACCCTACTCCTTTAGGATTCCCGAGAAATAGCTGTCACTTCAACTCACTAAGACAAATTTGACCTCTCCGCTTGTCAGCAACACGCAGTTTGATGATTTTTATTCTTCGCATCTCCCAGTCGCTCCTCGTGACGACTCCCACCCTACACCTTCAGCTAGTAGGAGATGCCATAAAGCGATTTAGTGCACTCGCTTTCCGAGCATATTGAGAATAGTCCATCTTGGCACCGAATGACAACTAATGAGCCACATTTCCATTTAAGACACTTCTGAAAATACACTTATAATATAGATGTATACAATAACAATAAATAGAATAATAAATTAGAGGGACACGACAGATACCCACTTCGTAAAGTTAGTATTTTATTTCATTTTTTATAATTAAACCTTTTTTTTCGTTACGGTAGATTTACACATGAAGTTTATCTAATGTAAGTGTTGAACTTTTTAGAGAGTGAGACAAAAATATTTGGGGACATTGAAATCTTACGTATCTGTGAATGGCGCTCTCTGATTTCTATACATCAGAGAATAAAAATATCCACACACTGAATGGGTTTAGAGGCTCTTTAGGACGTTAAGTGGGAGTCAAATCGCATAGCATTCCTTCGCTTTGACATCAGAGGTAAAAATATGGCAATGAGTTTTATGTCATTTCTGTAGCAAATTATGCGCGCGATTGCTTTGTTAAAGAGTGACCATATGGAAACTCTAACTTAACTCTTTTTAATCAATATAAAATTTAGAAATATTGTTTCCCATGTGAAATATTTTAACCTATTAAAAAAGGAATATTTTCTTTGTTGCTTTTTTGGGGGTGCTTGCTGGTTGGTACAAATAACATTGGATTCTTTCTGGACGAAGCAAATTAAATAGGGTTAAATGCAGTCATTATTAGAATTACCTACAACACCGCGTAGGTCTACGTAATAATTCTGCAAGGATAGGTGTTTTAATCGATCACTCATCTGATGTGTTAGTTGAGAAATGTAATCATTTTGAGAGAATCAAAAATATCACAACTTCAGAAAGTATCGGATATAAACCTTGAACAATTCGAGGTATGATATTTGCTTTCCGGATTATAGCGTTCCCATAGTAAATAGGGAATGTAAAAAGAAGGAAAATGGAGAAGTAGAGTTCTAATATTTTCACCAGCAAAAAATGAAATATGTCAAAATCACAAAATAGTCCTATTAATTTGTATTACAATATTTCTAACTATGGAAACTATGGAACTTAATGCAATATTGTCTATTACTTTGTCATCAAAATTAAAACCCATTATACCTATTAGAGCACAGCTTTTCCAAAAAAACTTGATCTAGAGATGACCTTAAACGATATTTAAAACTTATACCATGATAAACATTCGTTCACAAGAAAGTTGAATACATGACAAAGTTAACATGAACTTATAAGCGAAAAAGGAGCAGAGGAGACAGAATTATTTAAGTGATAAGGCACTTGAGCTTATTTCAGAAAGAAGGAACTGCAGGAATGTCCTTAATCAGTACCCTACTAGTCCTAATAGAAAGGATTACAGAGAGCTTCATAAACGTGTAAAGGATCAGTTAACTACTGATAAGAATCTTTGGCTTGATGGCTTGGCTGACAAAGCTGAGGAAGCAGTTAGGCAGCACAACAGCAGAGAGCTGTACCAGATAGCTAATGTTTTATGTGGTACGAAACGGACAGGCATACAAGGATTGCAGGATAAACAAGGTAAGGTTATAGAAGGGGAGGATTCTGTCATGACTAGGTGGGCTGAGCATTTCAGTGATGTTCTAAACAATGTGGTTAGTTCTACTCCCATTGTTTGTAATGATGATAGATGCATTGGCAGTTTTAATGTTGGCCCTATAACACAATCTGAAGTTAGTTTGGCTATTTCTAAACTTAAACTTCATAAATCCCCAGGGATAGATGAAATTACTACAGAAATGCTCAGAGCTGGGAATGTTTCGGTTACCACTTGGATGACAGAAGTTTTGAATAACTTTTATGATAAAAGCATGGTTCCCAAAGATTTTACCACAGCTATTATTATCCCTATTTTCAAAAAAGGTGATCGCAGATCTTGTGATAACTATAGGGGTATCAGCCTACTCTCTGTTCCAGGTAAAGTTCTTTCCATGATTGTGCTTAATAGAATTAAGAATCTGGTTGACAGGCAATTGCGTGATGAGCAATGTGGATTCAGAAGTGGTAGGGGACGTGTGGATCAGATATTTTCACTTAGGCCGATTCTTGAGAAATGTTTAGAGTTTCAGAAACCTTTGGTTGCTAGCTTTGTTGATTTCAAAAAGGCTTTCGACTCTGTTGATCGTCATAATTTGTGGTTGATTGTGAGATCATATGGTATACCTGACAAGTTTGTTAACATAATGAAAGCTCTCTATAATATAACACTGAGTCATGCGTGAGAGTTGGTAAGTCTTGTAGCAATTGGTTTAGCATTACATCTGGTGTTCGACAAGGGTGCATTTTGTCTCCTTTTCTCTTTAGTTTGGTTGTTGATTATGTTATGCGAAATTCACTTCAAGGGAAAGATTTTGGCCTTAAATGGGCTGGAGATACGAAAATTTCTGATTTAGATTATGCTGATGATTTAGCCCTTTTGGCAGATGATGTTCATGAGATGAACTCTTTCATTCGAGCTGTTGATGAAACTGGTAGTAGAGAAGGTTTGGTTATAAACAGAGAGAAAACAAAAAGCGATGAAAATTTGTCAGGCAGGCTGTGACTCAGTTAATCTGAATGGCTGCACTCTTTAGAAGGTGTGTCAGTTTAATTATCTTGAGAGCTATGTAACAGATACTGGTGATGTGCGGCATGAGATTAACAGACGAATAGGGATTGCTGCCGGGACTTTTAAGAATCTGTGGAGAGTGTGGAGAAATAGGCGTATACACCTAAAGACTAAAATTAGACTGTATAATAGTTTGGTTTTTTCTAGGGTTAGTTATGGTAGTGAAACTTGGACACTTTGTAAACAAGATAACAGGAAACTAGATGCTTTTGATTCTAGATGCTTACGCAGTATCTTGGGTATTAGGTGGTTTAACTTGTAACTAATGATGAGGTTAGGCAAAGGAGTGTGCAACCTCCTTTAAGCAGCATATTGTGCAGAGAGAGACTCCGTTGGTTTGGCCATGTTGCCCGTATGGATAATTATTATCCCGTATGGATATATATTAGGGTTATAAACAGTGTGCCTAGAGGCCTCAGAAGGAGGGGGAGACCTAGGATGCGGTGGGCAGACAATGTCAAAGAGGACCTTGTTAGAATTGGTGTGCAGTGGCCGGATGCAGCAGATGTAGCTCAGGACAGATATGCTTGGGAATTAAACTGCGCGGTCTGGTTGGACCTCCGTAGCCCATGAGGATGAGGATGATGTTGATAAGCGAAATATAACGATGTATAAAATGGACAATGACTGCTTCATTCATGTGCTATTTGGAAAGATCCAAGAAAAGCAACTGTTGAATTTTCTCTACTAAAGTTTCTTCTGGAGGATTTCTCGAGGACTATACACAGCACAAAATGAAACAAATTGACAAAATTACCAATAAAGTTCTTGGAATTAATATTGGTTAGCTCGGCCAATTTAATAAAAGCATTGTCTTGATTTGTTCAGTCATCGGTGTTTTCAAAATACTTTATTTCCAGCGAAGCAATTTGTTTCATCGTTTTTTCATTAGAGCTGAAGCGTCTATTTTTTTGTCGTAATGTACTGTCAATAATACTGAAAAAATATTTGTTTTAAAAGTCTTAAATAGAGATTCTTCAACTTGTTCAACTTTATAAACAACTATTCACCTGAAATTGTTTTGCTACTGGAATTCGTTTTCTAGGAATATGTTCAATAGCAATAATTTTTGGAATCACTTATCTTGTGATCACTATTAGTTGGTACCTCAAATTTACTATAGGCCTTGGTGGCGATCGCAAAACCTTGCCACCTGGTTTGTCGTCATTGCTGAAAGAAAAATATAGCAATTAAATTACTGTAACCGAGATGAGTTGTTGTTATTAATGAATGTGTCTCTTTTATAGGACTGCTTGGAAATTGAGTACCAGCAGGATATAAAAGTTAAGATTCTAAATTCTTACTGTGGGGTAAAAATAAATCTATGATAAGTTAGATAATAAGAAGATAAGTTGAAATAATATCAAACCAGCGCAGATAGTATATATAAGTGAAAGAAAGGTTATTTTAAGTATTAATACACTGCTCAAAGCAGAAATCGCAATGATAAGTCCGAAACTGACAGGACTGAAGCTATGAGTGTAGATGTGCAAACGATAAAAAAAGGAACGTGAGAACGCAATGTATGTGCATTTATTGCAGATTCATCAGCACATAGTAGGCCTGCCTCGAGCGGTTATACAAGCCTGTAGACTCCTCGGCAATCCTTCAATCAGATGGTTGATGGTTTTCTGAGATGTGGCGCATCCAATGGGGCAACCAACTGTACCAGGTTCGCCACTGGAGGGAGCTGAAGTCGACGACCCATAATGTCCCATAGTAGTGTAATCCTACTCCAGCGATCCCCGCAGTGCCTTCCCCGTGACGTCACAAGCCACGCCCACTTACTACCACGCCCCCTAATTAATATTCATAATTAATAATTAATAATTGAAATTAATTAATCTGCCTTTATTAAAAATTCCTCCCCTTTATTAACAAAAACCCTTCCTTCCCCCTTTTAACCTGTGGCACCATCTGGTGACTATGAGGAGTACTATTTTCAGAAAAACCCCTATTTTAGCTCTAATTTCCCGATTTTTGACTCCCCCATTAAAAACTCACCCCTTTTAACCCCTGGCGCCATCTGGTGACTATGAGGAGTACTATTCTTAGAAAAAACCTTATTTTAGCTCTAATTTCCCGTTTTTTGACTTCCCTTTATTAAAAGTTCCTCCCCCTTTATTAAAAAAAACCTTCCTTCACCCCCCTCCCTCTTTTAACCCCTGGCGCCATTTACTGTATAGACAGTACTGTGTAGACTATTTTTAGAAAAAAACCTCTATTGTAGTCGTAATTATTCCCAGACTCCCTCCTCATTAAAAATCTCCTTATCAAAAGTTCCACCCCCTTTATTAAAATTCCCTCCCCTTATCAAAAGCTCCCTTTATTAAACTTCACAAACTCCCTTGGTATCCACGTTCATTTTCCAAGTCCAGCTAAACTTTGGGATGGCAACGATCGGATGATGCAAGTCTCAAAATAATTGCAAAACTTTGCATGGCAGCTCCTCACATAAAATCAACTCCCAAAGTTGTATATTCTATGTATTTATTCCTTATTAATTAAACAATTATTAAAATTCCCTCCCCTTTATTAAAACCCCCTTAGCACAAGTTCCCTCTATTAAAACTTCACCAATCACAAACTCCCATCCTTTTACAAGTCCACTAAACTCTTTTTGAATGGTGACTCTTTTTGATGGAATCTCAGAATGTCTGATGCAAGTCTCTAAATAATTGCAAAACTTTCGATAGCAGTCACTCACAGAAAATCAACTCCCAAAGTTGTATATTCTATGTATTTATTCCTTAGTAATTAAACACTTATTAAAATTCCCTCCCCTTCATTAAAAACCCCCTTATCAAAAGTTCCCTCTATTAAAACTTCATAAACTTTCATCCTTTTACAAGTCCACTAAACTTAGAAAATAAACTCCCAAAGTTGTATATTCCCTGTATTACCAATTTTTAATTAAACACTTATCAAAAACTCCGTCCCTCATCATTAAAAAAAACCTTTATTAAAACTTCACAAACTCCCGTGTTATCCACATTCATTTTTCCAAGTCCAGCTAAACTTTGGAATGGCAACACTCGGAATGGCTGATGCATTTTTGGAATTCGTCCTCCATCGAGTCATGCATGTAGCAACAAGCAAACAAGGCAGTATACATGCTCAGGTCTCTTCTTATCGGGGGTGAGAGGTCAAGAGGAATGTCACCACACACTGTCTGCAGCACAGTATTTGCATCTGTTGTTGATAAGATTCGAATTCGACTTTTAATATCTACAAGCTTTATCTACGCTTGAGCGAGTGAAGGTTCTTATCGCTACACCGTCAAAGAGTGAATGCCGATGGGGGGCTATCTGTTTACATCTGCTACTGATAAACGAAAATATTTCAGATGATGCTTTAGCTCACGTGTTTACTCTGAACGTGTCTTGCGAAGGGGAGGCTTATCGGATGAAGGTTGGCCTTGATCGTGTTGAGAGATGTATCAAAGGTCGTTTATCAAATAGCAATTGACCTATATAAACTCGCACCCCACTTGCAGCGTCACTCATTGCTTACTGGTCGGAAAGTCATCATCCAGAAGTTTTCGCTCCTCGTTTTTGAAGTCTGTATTTACCTTGTTACTGCAAGATATCCAACATTGGTGAGATGTCCACAGATGACGTCAGCAACGACTTTGACGTTCTGGTTGCCAGCGTGGATTGGCTGGAGGCCATCGCCAAACAGCCATCATCACCTGTGGCCCCGTCACCCAAGCGTATGTGCCTGCATCCCTTGCAACGAGGTGGAAAGAGTTTACGTGCTGCAAGGCAAGCATCTGATAGCCGCACCTACATCTCGACGCATCCATTAGATGGCTCACGTGCCGGGCCTTCCACTGCTCATGACATCAGCTTTGCAATGTCTGTTCCTGCTACTGGTTCTACGGTTGCACCTCATTACAGCATCACCAACGTTGTCATTTCAACTCGACGAAATTCAAAACCCAATTCGTGTCAACGAGTGTGCAACTTGGCGGGATGGAAAATATTGAAGCACATAATTTCCTCCCGGTGCTTCAATCCATACATGCTAAAATGCTAAGTGATGTGGTGCCCGAAGGTGATTGCAGTCAAGTGCATCTGTGTTTTCGCTCATCTGACCTGAAGAACCCAGTGAATTTAAGTCTCATAAGGCATAATGAACTGACAGCGGAAGTCTTTATGACAACATTGGAGCGTGTGATCCAGTCCAACGAATCACTCAGTAGCCACAGCGAGGTAGAATTCGACTTCGTGCCAATTTGGAACATCAGGCATATAGCACCTGATATACGTGCTATCGCCGACATCAAGTCGTTTGTCAGCAAGAAGAGGAGAATTTTAAGAATCGTCAATAGTGATTCCATCTGTCTGGCAAGAGCTCTTGTCGTTGCACGAGAGCTCTGCTTAAAAAAAATGGGTTGGCTAACCGATATGCCAAATACCGAGATCATCGCTACCCTGTACAGCAGACAAAAGCACTTAAACTTCATCTGGAGGCCGGGATCCCTGTCACTCCCTGTGGTCTTCCTGGAGTTAGGCTATTTCAGATACACCTCACACAGTTCCGGATTATTGTTTGTTCTGCTGACGACGCCTTTCTCCCCGTTTTCATCGGTCCTGAAGGTGAGAACAACCTTCATTTATTATTTAACCAGGGATATTACGATGTTATAACTAAGCCATCGGGGTTTTTCGGGTTAAGCAATTCTGCCCGAAATGTTTCAAGGGTTATAACCACGGTCACATTTGCGAGGGGACCTGCAACAGGTGCCTGTCAACCGATGTGCTCCATACTGGGGAGTTGTTGCTCTGCACGGTGTGCTGCATGTATTTGCGCGGGGCTGAATGCTTTCAGGCGCACCTGGTGAAAACATGTCAGATGCAGCATCGTTGTGTTAAGTGCATCAGCATTCACGATCCCCAGAAAAAGCATGTTTGCAAGGTTGATGCTTTGAAATTCGCCGAGCCCTGCAAAATTGACCCTGTCAGTCAGTCCTATCTTTACTTTGATGTAGAGACAGTGCAGTGTGCTGACGGATCTCTGAAACCGATACTGTGTGTGGTCACGTACCAGGTGAATGAAGAGTTTGTTTACACCTCATTCCCAGAAACAGACGCCTTTATGGACTGGCTTCTGGCCAAAGAACGTCCCGGGGTTCAAAGATTCAAGGATGTCACAGTCCTCGCCCACAGTCTGAAAGGCTTTGATGGCATGTTTATCATCAGTTACCTGTACAGAAAATTTTTAAAACCGGATCTTGTGTTTGATGGATCTAAGATTTTAGATATCTTTTTACCTGGCCTTAAAATAAGGTTTATCGACACGTTATCCTTTATTCAGGCTCCTCTTCGCTCGTTTGCAAAGACCTTCAACTTGGAGATGGTGAAAGGTTTTTTCCCCTTTAAATTCGTGAAGGAGGAAAATCTACAGTATGTAGGATCCATTCCGGATTGGCTTTTTTTCCAGCCTGAAGACATGGAGCCTGGGACTCTGTCAGCGTTTGACCAGTGGTATGCCACAGCAAGCCTTGAACCCTGGGACTTTCAACAACAACTTCTGTATTACTGCAAGGCAGATACAGAGCTGTTGTAGCGAGGCGACCAAGCTTTCCATCAGGAATTTTTAAAACTCACAGGCGCATTTTCCGAGGGAAGTTTTTGCAAAAGAATACCCTTGGTGTGTGCCCCACCCAGGGATATTCTGCAAGTAAAGACCGGCAGTCCTTGAAAGCTCTCGCGTGGTTGGAGTATGAGGCTTCCAAGGACAATATTGAAATTCAGACTGCGTGATCACCCAGAGGCGAATGTAAAATTGGGCAGTACAAACTGGATGGCATGTGCCATAGTACCCATTGTTTTTAGGGTGTTACTTTCATCATTGTTTGAAATGTTTCAACCCTGAAAAAATAGATCAGCGTACGAGAAAGCCATTTGGTTTGTTAAACACACACACCTTGGATGGCCTTGAGGCCTTCAAACTGCTGATGAATGGGTACACATGCAAAATCATGTGGGAGCACGAATTCAATGAGTTAATGTGCAAAAACCAGCCCCTCGCATTAATTTATAAAACTATCGAGTTAATTAGGTGTATAGGGGCCCGTGATTACCTCTATTGAGGACGCATGGAGGTGTTTTCCATCTTTGCATCGGCTGACCAAGGATGTAGCCTTGACTATGTTGATTACAACATCTTGTACCCTTATGTTTGCAAGAAGGCTCCTTTCAGTAAAGGTCACCCGGTTCGAATCACCGATTTCGCCACGGGTCTCGACCACTATTTTGGCATTGCACATGCCACATTGTTAGCACCAGATGACCTGTTTATCCCTGTACTGCCTTACAGGTGTAATGGGAAGCTGCTTTTCCCCCCTTGCAGGACCTGTGCAGATGGTCAACTGGCACCCCCTTGCCAACACAGTGTGAACCAGTGCGCGTTGACCGGTTCTTGGTCAACGTTTGAAATTTACATGGCTATGTACGCTGGATACAAGCTTCTCAAATTCCACGACATGTGGCATTTTAAGACCATTCTGCAGTACGATCCTGCAATAAAAAAGGGAGGTGTCTATGTGGGGTACATAGATACTTTTCTGGGGCTGAAGCAGCGTTACTCTGGGTTTCCCCCTGACATGCAGACTGGGGAGCAAAAGGAAGCCTTTTGTGAGGCCTTCTTCCTCCCCTCGGGTTCGGATCGTCCCCTTGGAAGTTGAAAAAAACAGACTTAAGCGTACTCTTTCCAAGGTCTCGCTAAATTCGTCATGGGGAAAACATGCGCAGAACATTAGTCGAACTCAGATGACCATCATGAGCTGTCCTGTCAAGTACATGGATCTCTTGACAGACGCCTCATTAGTTGTGACTGACATTGCTGTTATCAGTGATCATGCTGTGTTAGTCATACACAAGCCTGTGGAGTCAGCCACTCCTCCAAACACCTGTGGAAGCTGGATTATCGCTGCAATGCTGACGAGTCATGCCCGACTAAAACTGTATGAACTTCTGTCAAAATTAGGAGCTTGTGCCCTGTATTCAGACACGGATTCGGTGATTTATTCTACGTCTCCCCACGACAGCTATACCCTTGCACAAAACCCATTTCTCGAAGGTCTCATCAACGAAATTACGTCAAAGTATGGAAACAATGTTCACATCAACGATTATGTCAGTGCTGGTGCCAAGAGTTATGCCCTCAGTCTCAGCAACGGTGACGAAATTCTAAGGGCTAAGGGCATATCACTCACAAAGAAAAACAGAAGCAAATACAATTTTGAACTTCTAAAATCTATGGTATTAGACCACTTACGAATAAGCCCATGGTAAAAAGGTTTATGGCCAACCTTGATAAGCACTATCTCAGCTCTGGTTCAACTGTTACTGTACCCTACGGGTACCAACGACCTGGGATTGGATAGCTTTATTCAGCTCATGGATGAGTAATTTCAACGTTCATAGTAATTTATTCAATGTACATAGTGAATCACGCATATTTCAATGTCCTTAGTGGACCTTAATTTATTATTTCAATGTTCCTAGTGAACCTTAACTTACTATTTCAATGTTCCTAGTGAACCTTAACTTATTATTTCAATGTTCCTAGTGAACCTTGACTTATTATTTCAATGTTCCTAGTGAACCTTAATTTATTATTTCAATGTTCCTAGTGAACCTTAATTTATTATTTTAGTATCTGTAGTGGATCTTGTATCCGTAGCAGATCTTACATTTTTTTATACTGTTAAATAGTTCGTAATGTCCCTTATAACACACGGCGTCGTCAGCAGATTTTTTATACGGATATTATATGTGTATTTTTATACTTTTTGAATTAGCAACATCATTGTCTTTGAAACCTGCTAAATAATGTTTTTATACTGCTTTTTTCAGCAATGGATTTGAAATTGTCACGTGAATTATCAGCACTGTCTGTTTTATAATTGTAACTGTTGATGTGTTTAATAAAAAAGGTTTCAAAAAAAAATCCGTCTCTTTATTTCCCAACACTAAACGATATCTATGTGGGAGGGATAAAAGCAAGAGGTAACTTTGTTTTTTACTTGTGATCTGGAGTATTGTCAACACAGCGAGCTACAGTAGCACAGTGCGACGCTCCCTAAGTCTCGCTGCATCAACGTTTTCATTGGTCCCCTCTGCATGCACTTGCGATTTTTGAACTACCAGTGCTCTCCCCCTCTGTATGCACTAGCGCCATCTATCTCATGGCTAAGGTTTCGCACTTGCTGTATAGTCGAATTGTAAAGACGGGTCAGCAAGATGATGTTTCTATGAATAACATTTATAAAACCTAATGTTTCAGTGTTGTAAAGGAAAGAACGAACAAGAGGCATATATCAGTTTTAATTTCTTTTTTCGGATATCACAAATTTTTAATACATTGTTTTTATCACACATTTTTAATACTTGGTTTTTTAATACAGAATTTTAATACAGGGTTTTTATCACAAATTTTTAACACACGTCTTCAAGTACACAAGTCTTGAAAATATATTTTTTTTTACAGAAGTCTTCAAACAGATATCTACAATACGAAGTCCATTCAAATAATTTCCTTCTCTTATATCGGACGGGAACAAAGTCGCTAATGTCTTTTGGAGGGTGAGCAAAAGTCTCTGATATTGGTTGTCTGGGAATGTTGACCTTTACTTAATGGGGGATGCTGACCTTTACTTGATGGGGGACTCCCAATTGTGGGTTAAATAACAGGTAATTTTCAATACAGTCAGGTACTTTTCAGTTTTATCATCAATGTCAGATTCAAGTATTTTCTTCATCTCTGTGTCTAAATCACGCAACTTTTTTCGTATGTTTCGTCTTTCAACAGCCTTTACTGAAATCATTTTCGAAATAACGAACCCAGCAGTGGTAAGGCTGTGGTAAGAAGGAGAAGTAGAAATCCCGACCCCTTTTGCAGGAGACGTTTCTTATGACGGACAGATGCACGTTTGGAAGCTAAACTTCTTATGACAGTCTTGTGACTTCGTAAATTCTTTAATACTCGATGGGAGACAGCACATTCCCTTTTAAGAAATTAGTACACACTTCACATAGAGCATACATCTGAGGGTCAGAGATGTGCTTCAACAGAGCTGCACGTTGCTTTCCCCCAAGTTTTGGTAAACACTGAAGGAACGGGCCTTGAGATCTAACTTTCATTTGGGACGTAGAGTATCTCGGGTTCTTCAGAAGGGAGGATCTTGGCACGAAGCCTTTCAGTATCTAACATTCTGGGATGAAGGTCCACGCACAAATAGCCACAGGGAGGTTGTGCAGCTAGTCTATAAGCATCGGTCAGGAGTTTGGATTGATGTGGAAATACTTGTCTTGCCAGATGCGTTATTTGTGATGCGTCCCAATAGTTGCGAAATAAAAGCATATAGTGATCATTGAGTGATATAGTCTTCGAATGTTTTCCCTTTAAAAACAGATTTTGCAAGGTCAGGACAATCGTGATATTTTTATGATGACCTCCACGAAAAAACAATTGAGATATGCGTTCGCTGGCCACAGACTGTTCCATCAAGTGGTCCAGCACCAGAAGCATAGGTCTGAAGGGGTCAAATTCCAGATCTACAGGTAGTCCTTTGTAAAATTCCACAGTTTTCTTAAAGGATTCAAATGCAGGTTGCCACTCCCCATAGCAGTAAACGACACATTGGGGTGGGGGGTTCGAACACCTGAGCGGTTTCTTTGATGAGTTTCAGAGTGAAAGTCGTCTTTCCACACTGAGAAGAAGCGGCAATTAAAATATTTGAAGGAGTTCGGAGGGCCATCGTACCTCCATGCAGTCTTTAAAATCTACTCGACACGTGTAATCGCCATGCAGTACTGTGGGAAGAGTCGAACCGCTCGCTCTTTTAAACAGGGTTGGGTTGGGTTGTTTTACATCTGAGCGGCACTTTTTTGCACACCATGGGCTAAATGGCCAGGTCACATGGACCCTGAAGGCTCAGAGAAGGTTGGGGAGGGGACCCACTGGAAAAGCTGTTGGGAGACAGATGGTAGCCTCCTGTCAAGGCCATCCAGCATGTTCTTTAACGTGCACAGGCTATGGCTCTCCCGCACACGGGGCCATGGCTTAACGTCCCATCCGATGGATGGCGGTCTTTCCAAGCCCATCGGTGTCCCCTACTGACCGTGGGCAGGGCGGGGAATTTTGCAGAGATAAATCTCAACACTGACCCAGCTGGGACTCGAATCTGGGAACTACAGATTACGAGCCTGGTGCGCTAGCGACTGAGCCACCCCCACCCCTTTTAAACAGGAAATACAGACAATGAGCACGTAAGTGTTGCCCATGGGGTACTGCAGAGTATCTAGGGATGTAACATGTGACGTATGCCTAGCTGACTGTAGTATTCTTGCATGGAGACATCGGGACTTGTCCCCAGGGGGTCAAAGTGATCCACGTGCATTCCTTTCTTGTAAACAGCTATCCAGTGGGTTCCAGGCAGGAGGACAGATCGGTATGGTAGATAAACAAGGCCTCTGACCGGTTGATTCTGTGAGGTAGTCTGTTACGTGGGAACACACCTAAACTTGTAGGTAACATCGAGAGGATGGATTCTAACTGGTAGGTATTCATGAGCTGTAGTCAAACAGGATTCTACGATCCAATGGGATTTCCAGCAGATTCTGGCATTCTGCATACAGGATCACAGTGACTGATGTGGGTAGTGGCCTGGCAAACTTTAATTCGACTTTCACACTACCTCTCTTTATTAAAGAAAACACTTGATTACATTCACATTGCTCGGGGGTCAATTGGAATCCAAACAGTGTAAAACCCACGCCATAGGCTTTTCGCGACACGTTAATACCACTATCGGATTACCATGCGTTCACAGCTTCCAATAATCCTGGGTAACATCTGAGATAACATCCATTCGTAAAGTCTGGGGTGTAGGACTGCTGATCAATGTCAATGTGAAGGCTGATGTAGCTTAAGTCGAAATATTGGAAGTTGAAAGGATTTTTTTCGTACGATCCATTTAGACTGTTACTTTCCACCATGCCCAGTACCAGACGTACTGGAAGTTGGCCAAGAAATAAATTGTCACGGTTCACACTCTCAAGCCTGCAGCAATGGAGAACATACGTAAATCTGTTCTTCACAGGGGATACTTGGCACCCTCTGAACCAAGTAGGTGCGCATGTGCAAGGATAACACCGGAAGTGGGTTTGACTTTACGCACAAAAAATTCAGCTTCGTGAATCTGTACTTTGTAAGAGGGGTCCGCTTCACCTGTCACGAGACAGAATTCGGGTTTGGACCTTAACAGACGCAGTCTCAGATCGACCTGATTGAATAGGTAACGTTCTTGATTGAACAGGTCAGCACGGATCCATGAAATGAGTTCGATACCTGTTGACTTTATGTACTGCTTGCACTGATGCCATCCATTGTTCTCCCGAATGGTCAGTTCCATTTTACCGGGGTGTCGAGGTACCAGAGTGACGTACCGAGCTGACTTCGTGTGGCTCGGTACCGTAATTCAATAGTCTCCAGGTACACCCTGTAGGGGTACAGGTGTGAGAAGCACTCACTAGGTGATCGTTGAGGAAGACGTCTACTTGACTGAAGAGGGCGTGGAAGAAATGATTGCAGGGAGCAATCACTTCCAATAGGGGTGTACCATCGGATTTCACAATTTTCAAGACGAGAAACAGGGGACAACGGGATAGATCAATGTAATCGACTGTCTCCTTCACGATGAATTCAAGTGGAGCAATACTTTCCAGTGAAGCCACAGGTAAATAATTGACATAGCAGCCTCTTTCCAGTTGAGAGACAGTGGGGGGAACCAGAAACTGGTCCAGTTTGGAATTGGTACAGTCGCCAGAATCAGCGTGAATTTTCTGAATGCTCATGATGAAAACACGTCCTTCACAGTACAGTCTCTTCACTTTATGAACACTAGGATGATGACGGCGGCATTTATCCCTTTTCCACCCTGCAGCTTGGAACTGGCACGTTGCAATAGGTCTACACCGGTTTCACGTAACCCTGCTTTTGGCGGCCGTTTTGAAGTTTTGCCCCTGGGCCATCTCTGAAACGAACCGTAGCCCACCCTTATGTAGGGTGGACAGCGTCGGTCGTACGAGAGGGCTGATGAAACGTCCAATAGTGGCAAAGATACTACCGAGCCCATCACCTCTCTAATAACAAGGGCCCCTGAACACACCCGGCCGTTTTTGGCTCTTGTAGTAGCTCACATAGGTGTCTGCAGAAGGGGGAACGAATTTAACCCTCATAACAGAAATGTAACATGATTAAAACTTTACCGAATTCAAAATGCAGAGGTTCTCCTGTATCGGTACGAAGGAAGATTCTCACACTCTCGAAACTGTTTCTTGCAAGGGGGTAGTAATCAGGCTGTTGATACACAGCAACGATGGCTTTGTTATTACTGGTTCTGATGGCAGGATTCACAACACGCAACAGTTCACCATGAGTATCACCTAACAACTGAGGTGCAATCAGGTCTGAATACAAATAAATACCGTGCATTCCTCTGTTCATATCGATGGGGTAGTCACCCATGGCTTTATTCAGTGGAATATCTAATTTTGTGATTCCTAGCATGTCTCCTAATCCGGGGTTCGAAAGAGGAATTTTAATAAAATGTAGTTTGTCTGTATCCATCAACAACTGTTGCTTGAAACGGTAAGCTTTCGTGAATAATGACACACTTGACTGTTGCCACCTACTTAACGTGGAAAAGCAGCGCCACCTAGGACAACCAATCAGGACCTGTAGTTTTATCAGGAAATATAATACGCCAATAGTAATATAATAAATATAATATACCCAAAGTTTATTTGGCCTTGGAAAAATTAATGTGGATACCATGGGAGTTTGTGATCAGTGAAGTTTTAATAAAGGGAACTTTTGATAAGGGGATTTAATAAAGGGGAGGAAATTTTAATAAAGGGATGATTTAATGGGGGGCAGAACTTTTGATAGGGGGATTTTTTAATGAGGGGGAGTCAAAAATTGGGAAATTATAGCTAAAATAGGATTTTTTTTCTAAAAATAGTACTCCTCATAATCACCAGATGGCGCCAGGGTGTTAAATAGGGGAGTCAAAAATCGGGAAAATTATATCTAAAATAGGGGGTTTTTTTTCTAAAAAATTGTACTCCTCATAGTCCCCAGATGGCGCCACGGGTTAAAGGGGGGGGGAATGAAGGTTTTTTAATAAAGAGGGATTAATTTTTAATTAATTATTAATTATGAATTATTAATTATGAATTGTCAATATTAATAAGGGGTCGGAAGGGGAGGGGGCGTGACCAATGACGTCTTAGGGGGAAAGCACTGTGCAAAGGGGATCCATGGATTTGTCGTACAACTACTTGCCTATAAACAACATCCCAATGTTGCCTTAATCACCATAGTCCAATATTGCCTCGCTCGGCACCAGTGGATATGACATAACTGATGATATGGCTGGATGTCTTGCCCTCATTCTTGCATCATGAAAACATTATCTGATAATTTGCGTGGAGTTCACGGTATGCATAGCAGTACACAATTCACTATTCAGCACAGTCATTGTTGTGAAAGTTTTACAAATGACCCTCCTATGGAGTATGCGATTTTCGTGTCCTGTGGTGGCAGCCTGCTGGTCCCACACCTGTCCTTCATGTCATTTGGTGCTCCATGATGTTGCATGAGATGCACCCTTTGCACTGTGCTTACATCGCGTCCGATGATAAAAACCTTTAATTACCGAAACTGTAGATAGGAGCCACTACGAAGCATCTGCAACTCATTATAAACTTCCTTTTTATAATTGTTGAGTGAAATTGTAGATGCAATTAAAAAATTAAAGTAAATAGTAATAAAAAATTATATTTAGTAAATCACTCAGATCTTGTCTTCCTCTCACAACCAAAAATTTAATTTTTAATTTTTATTATTTTTCTCCCGGTAATTGCTGATGCACCAAATTTGCCCCTTCCTATTAGATATTTTGTCACTGATTGCAGTAGAGGGGAAAGGGGACATTTTGATATTTGGCCGGGGGCAAGAAAATATTTAATCCAGCCCTGAGTATGGTGTATGTTAAACCCGTCATTCTCCAGCAGTGATCAAAATGCCAGTGAGCAAACACATCTCTAATTTTAGATATTATAGTTTTAATGTTAGAAAACCCTGATTCAGTAAAGTATATGTCGATCCAAAGCATGACATATTTTGAGCTTGTGATGCCCCACCATTCACTTTTGCTTTACCTTAACCAGTTTTGTTTAATTTACATTATATTTATCATTTTGGGGATTTTTATTTCCTTTTTGACATCACAGCGCTCATTTCCAAGAGTTGTGAGTTGTGCATGCACAACTCCGATCTTCCGACTGTCTCCCGCTAAACGCGTGCACAAGGACACGCCCCCTCTTGCGTCATAGCTTGCGTCGTTCATCACTTTATGTTAATGTCTTTCCTGGCGTGCATCCGGCTCTTGTCTTTTAAACCGGTGACCTGTGAGTCACAGTGAGCAGTTAGTGCAGAAGCACTAGAGAGCGCAGAGGCACTCAGCAGAGAGTGAGTGTAGAGACACTCAGGGAGTGTAGGCATAGAGTGCAGAGGCACTGAGTTTGATGTATCTTCTTCATTGATGTCTTGGTGAGTTGAACTATTTTGGAAATAAATCTGTTTGTTATTTTAAACCTTTTGAGTCTGTACAATTTTTTCTCTTGAGCAACGCGAATTTAGATTTATAGCATCTAGACTTTTTGACAATCAATTTTGATTCTAACTATTTACTCATTAACGCTCCCTGGCATTTTGAACCCTACTTTAAACTTAGTCTACTTTTTTTTGGCAATCTGTTAATTATTGCCTGACACCCGTATCAGCTATACGGAGCATAAAACTAATTGGATCAAAAGAAGGGTTCAACTTTAAAGCGTTATTGCATTTATTTGGAGTGTTACAAGCTGAACGCATCAAATTCGGGAAATCTCTAAACTAGCAACACTGTGTAAAGTGCTGAAAGCCTGTCCTCCATTCCACTGCTTAGGGTTCATTTTAATGCTCTCTTGTAATTGCTAGATGACGCCCCCTCAATCTTCGTGACACATCGAGATATGCATGACCATGGCAGCTTGTTAATGAAGATTACAGCTGACAAAACAGAACGGAATTAGAGTATTCTTCATTGAAAGGAATGATCGACCAAAAAGTAAAGTATGTCGTGATAGACCTGCAACAGCAAACATAGGTGGATTTGCCCCAGCAAGCTGTGCAGGCATGACCATATATCTGGCACTGAAAACAGTGCAGAGGGTTCAGTATATATGGCTGTACTTCACAATATCTTTGATGCTTTGATGGAACCTCACAACCTGCCTTCCATCACAACCTGCCTTGATGGAAGAAGGAAGGCATGGCGTATTAAATGCCACAGTCAGTACCCAGGTGGGTACCAATTTCCCATCATGGCATGTCGTAACCCGATGGACTGCTGTTACTCCTTGAGGTGTGAGTTCTGAGAAGACTTCCTCCTCATGACTTTGAGGAGGCCCCCCCACTTGGTGATCACACCCCAAGAGGAATTCAAAGTTTTGTGGGGAGTGACCTCAGCAGCCACCCCACCAATGAAGGAGTAAAAGGAGGTTCAACACCTCAAAACGATCAACAACATCTCTTACACTGAGGCGAGAAAGCTCGCTGCACCACCAGCCCCACCTGGCAAGATATCCTATGCCAGTGCAGTCATTGGAAAGCTCATCGTTCCAATGACTTTAGTGGTGGTGAAGACTGACATCAGTGTACCACCTACTGAATCTTTCTCACCTGCAGCAAGATACCTCCTGACGCAGGTGAAACCGAGGGTGGTGTCGACTTTGACATCAACCCCGGTTTCCATTCCTGCAACTCAGCCTTCCACCTCCACCGGAAGGCCTCCTCCTTCCTATCCTCAAAAAGCTAGATCTTCCAAACCAAAGGGGCCTTCACCAGGGCCAAAAAAGAAAATAATCACTCCACCACAAAGAGCGGTCACGGGTTTAGTGAATAGGGGGCAGTCGGTATCCATGCCCCTCAGACGATTCTCAGGACATGGATACCAACTGTCCCCTATTCACTAAACCGTCCTCTGTGGCAGTTAAGTTGAATTGGAATTCGTCGTCCACCCACTCTTCTAAGTCCAGAGATGGCCACACTCCTACAATGGAATTTTCGTGTGGATTCAGAGGAATATTGACGAGATCAAGGCCCTCCTTCAGGCACACCAGCCCATGTGTGTGTGCCTGCAGGAGACATACTTGCAGCCAGTCCCAGATCCCACGATTCGGCACTTTTCACTAGTTCGCCAGGACGGGGATGGAGATGGTTGAGCTCGAGGGGGTGTCTCCATCCCCATGAGTAACCATTCTCCATTCCAGATCATACCCCTCACCACCAACTTAGAGGCAGTAGCCATCCGTCTCTTCGTGTGGTTCTTGCTGACTGTCTGCTCTGTATATCTACCATCTGGGAGCATCGTCTTCCAGGAAGACCTTGATGATCTCATCTCACAGCTGCTGTCCCACTTCCTCATAATGGGGATCTCGTTTCAAGGCAGGTTGTGATGGAAGGCAGGTTGTGAGGCTCCATCAAGGCATCAGAGACATTGTGAGGTAGAGCCGTATATACCGAACCCTCTGCGCTGTTTTCAGTGCCAGATATATGGTCATGCCAGCAGCTACATCATGGGACTTCAATGGACACGGTCCACTTTCGGGCAGTTTCGGAATCTTGGATCAAATATACATCTTCTATCACCCACACGACCAGTCTAAGGTCGTGTGGGATAAGGTACAGAAGATGGGTGGGAAGTACTTATCCTACTTGTTATCAATCCTGGACCACAATGGACAGGCAATTGCTGATCCCAAAGCAATTGCTGACACTCTGCCAGAGTCGTTCTCCTCCACCTCTTCTTCGTCTTCTTACTCCCCTGAATTTGCGGCCCAGAAGAGCAAGGCAGAATGCTCTCCGCTGTCCTTCCACTCGAATGGCCTGGAGCCTTACAACAGGCCATCCACAGTGGAGGAGCTTCGCCTTGCTCTGCACACCTCTCGCGCATCTGCTGTCGGGCTGGACAATGTCCATTATGCCATGCTCTAATATCTCTTGCCCCCCCCCCCCCCTGTAAGGATTGGCTGCTCCATCTTTTTAATCACATTTTTCTTGAGGAACAGTTTCCAGACTCCTGGCGAGAGGCCATTGTCCTGGCCTTCCCGAAGCCAGGAAAGGATTCCAAGATTCCTTCTAATTATCATCCCATTACGTTGACAAACTGCGTGTGCAAGGTGTTGGAAAGAATGGTAAATGCCAGACTCATTTGGTATTTAGAACACCACAACCTTTCCAATACCCAGTGTGGATTTCACAGGCAGCTGTCAACTCTTGACCATCTGATACGCCTCGAATCGGTTATCAGAAATTCATGTTTATGTAGAGAGCACCTGCTGACAATTTTCTTCGACATCTGCACATACGACACTGCTTGGACACTGCTTGGAGATTCGGCATTCTTCGTGACCTCCATAGCTTCGGCTTGAGAGGTCACATGCCGATCTTCATCTCCAACTTCTTATCGGCACATTCTTTTCGTGTCCGTGTCGGCAACACTCTGTCGAGGCCGTACCCCCAAGAACAGGGGGTGCCACATGACTGGGTTCTGAATGTTACGCTTTTTCCTTTCAAGATTAATTCTATTACTGGACAACTTCCTCCATCTGCAGGCAATATCATCTATTTTGACGATTTTAGCATATTTTGCTCTTCGTCCAGCAATATTTGTCATTGAAACACAGCTGCAAATTGCCCTGAACAATCTTTCAGTTTGGGCGACGGCAAATGGGTTTTGGTTCTCCCCAAAGAAGACCGCTTGTGTGCATTTTTGCCTAAAGCTCAATCTTCTTCTCGATTCCAAGCTGCAGCTAGGGGGTAACATCATTCCAGTTGTGGTGGAGACCAAGTCTCTTGGTCTCATCTTCGATCAGAAATTGACCTTTTTAGCACACATACATCATCTCAGGTCCAAGTGCACATGGGCTTTGAACATTGTCAAGGTCCTCTCCTCTCTCTCGTGGGGAGCTGACTGATGTTTTTTGCTCTGCCTGTACTGTACTTGTCCAATCCAAACTGGACTAGATCCCAGGTGTACGACCCTGTCCAGGATTCGGTGTTGAAGGTGCTGGACCCCCTCCATCATCAGACCCTCTGTGTTTGCACGGGAGTCTCCCGCACCTCCTCTGTCCAGAGTCTTTACATTGAGACCGACGAATCCTCTTTATCTCTTCACCTTCAGCAGTTGTGCCTAGAATACGCATCTAAATTGCGATCCCTGCCAGACCATTCCACTTGGAACTGCGTTTTCAATTTAAAGTTGGAAATGCTTTACACTAATCGTCCGACTGCCATTTGTCCTTTTGGTTTGCAAGTCCGAGGCTACCTCAGAGAGATCAACACCAGTCTCGATAACGTTGCACAGTCGACAGCCGAGCCACACCCACCATGACTCGCTCTTTCCCCTTCCTGTGATTTTTCCCTGTGCAGGATGGGGACGGTCTTTACACCTGACTGTGTGTACCAGCAACTCTTTGCCGGCCATCGTGCTGAGTAACCGGACTTCTTGCCTGTCTTTAAAGATGGCTTTGGAAGTCCGGCACATCAGTGGTATCAGCCATGATCTGCTGTGATATAATCATTGCAGACCAGATCCCATTGCAGTGTTCCATCTTCACTGCAGAGTCTCGCCTTGGACCATGTGGCAGCTAAACATCATCGTCGGTGTGTGCTTTACACCGACTTGCTTAGTTCGCTACAGGCTATGATATAGGTGAGGCATCGACCTCACTCAGTTCTTTCTAAGATCCGCCAGCAGCTACATCGTCTGGCAGCCACAACCACTATCCATTTCTGTTGGGTGCCTGGTCGAGTCGGTATCAGGGGCAATGACTTGGCAGATGCTGCTGCCAAGTCGGCCATACCCCTGTCCCGCTTTCCTTTGCCATTTCCATATCTGGATTTCCGGCAACGTTTTACCATCGAACTCCGGGCACAGTGGCAGAGATCTTGGTCAGAACAGCTTACCAACATGCTCTTTGAGATCAAACCTATTATCAAACCGTGGCAGTCTTGTTACTGCAGGAATCGCAAGGAGGAAGTTGTACTTGCTCGGCTCCGCTTAGGTTATTCGTTTCTTACACATTCTTTTCTTCTTCGGACTGACAACGAACCTAAGTTCGAGTTTTCCGACACTATTTTAACAATCAAACATATTTTAATCTCGTGTCCCGCTTTTAGCTTTGAAAAACGTATGTTTTTTAACTTTCATGATTTTAAGTCTGAGCCCTTTATACTCGGACATCTTTAAAACAAATATTAAGTATTATTACAAATAATACAGATAGTGTAGTAACAGGAGTTTGTGTAGATACTCATTTCAACATTTCTCAATTTTGTATTGACATATTGCTGCTCTTAAGCATTCCAGCTTCTATAACTCTTTAAATATCGAAAGTACAGGGCCGGAAGAGGGGGGGGGGGCAAAGAAGTCAAGCCCATACCCCCCTTTAAAATGCTGGTAAGGGTAATAATAGAGGCAAAAATTCGTTAAACATGAATTTTATTATACATTTTTAAACCACTTTTTTAAAGATATTTAAAACTAAGGAGGCAATCTTTTGCTCTAATGGAACTACAGTCTCTTGCCATTATATTTCCCCTGCTCGACTGAATTTCTTGTCCCTCACACTTAATTTTTTTGTCTTGATCCGGGCCTGCTAAAGGATATTGCTGTACAATCCAGATTCAGATAAATTTGTTTGAGATCTTTTTTTTTTGATTTGCGATATATAGGACAGAGAAGAATCCTAGAAGCTACTCCTAGCTTCTACACGCCTTCTCATACAAGGACATACCCTACTAAGACCGAAGTCACTGCTGACCACTGCCTTAGTTAGAGCTAACACAACACACAAAGTTTGCCTTGCTGGAACAGTCGCTAGCTGCCTAACCACTATGCCAGTTATATTTTTAGTTAGATTTATTTCTATAAAAATCAAATTTTAGAAGTTATAGAACTTTGGAATTATAGCTTCTCATAAACATAACACGCAATGCTCTTTGATAGAGAGCTCTGTATCAATACGGATATTTTAAATCATTTATTTATTGGTAGCTATGAATTTTTTTTAATCAGGGAAAACTGTTAAACTATGTCATATTAATTTCAAAAAGTCTTTTCTTGTTTCATCTCTTTACAAATTTCGATATCATTTAATATCATCATTTCATTTCAACGTTTATACTCTGATTCTTTTTTTTTGTTGTTGAAATACATGTACATTACACGTCAGTACTTGTGGAAACTGATCATCCATACACTCTGTATGTATCTTATCCAAGAATAATTTCCAGATTTATCGTTTTATTTAATAACGTAATGATAATTCGATATAATATTAATTCGGAAATAGCTTTAATAACCCTTTAAATATGAAACGACTGCCGTCTGGCGGTTTAAAAATTTGTGAATCGTTAGTTGTAAGTCATGTAATTCGGTGTAAAATATTATTTATCTGATTGCAAATAATAATCTACTATACCAGATATTGCAAAATCAAATATTTGCTTTTGTCGTGAATTAAATTTATAGCTACAAGCTAGTTGAGGGCGGGGGTGGCTCAGTCGATAGAGTGCCAGCTCGTAATCTGCCGTTCCCAAATTCGAATCCCACCTGGGCAAGCGTTGAGATTTATCTCAGTGAAAACTTTGCCTTCAATCACTAGGCGACACTGATGGGCTTGGAAAGGACACCGTCCTACGGATGATAAAACTGTGGCCCCGTGTGCAGGAGAGCCATACCCTTTCCACGTTAAAGAACATGCTAGATGTCCTTGACGGAAGGTTACCATCTGTTTCCTAACAGCTGTCCAGTCGGTCCCCTTCCCCGAATCTTCTCTGAGTCCTCTGGATCCTTGTGACATGGCCATTTAGTCCATTGTGTGCAAAAAAAAAGTGCCGTTCAGAGGTGAAACAACCCGGCTAATTGAATGTTAAGATTTATTTGATTGATGTCATTAAAAACTAAAACAGTTTTATGCTCCAAATTCAAAAGTTTTAGGTGAGTTTTATTTAGTTCAAATTGCTGTGTATTAAAAAATTCCCTCTCACAAATATGCTTAAATATCTTCTCAGTTTAAAATATTCATACTATTTTATGCAAATATAAGCATTAATGCAAATAATCAGAAGATTGTTGGTTCCTTAGACATGATCAAACATCGGACAGTCGTGAGTTCGGATCCTACCCTGCTCGTGACAACGTTTCCTCTACACCTACAGCCAGATAGTGATTGAAGCTTAGTAAATCAACGAGATTCTGCGTAATTAACTGTTCTCGTCAAAAGATAATCATACGATTAGCAAACGGTAGATGAAGGTTTGCTAAAAGAATTAATACCACTCGCACGACACATAACGGGTCTGGTACACAAGACTGCTAATAAAAGGAAGTCAGTTCTGAAGAATGAGTCTCCTACTGTACTCATAAACAGCCCCCAGACTTAATGGAATAAGACATAACATATAAACTGAAAGAGAACTTGATCAGCCGCCAGAGTGCTTATATTTTCGAATCATTGAAACGGAACGCTATTCCGGTACTTATGTTTTCAAATCATTGAACTGGAATGCTATTATTCCGGTACTTATGTTTCCAAATCATTGAGCTTGCATACATAATGACATACATACATAGTTACAATTACATACAAATCATTACATACCTACTTAAGTTTCGAAATCATTAAACGAAACTCCGTTATATTACTTACGTTTGCAAATCATTGAACTGGAACTCCTCTCTTTGACTTTTCCGAATAAGAATTTTGGAACAGAATACTGTTTCGGTTGTTGATGTTTCCGAATCACTGAGTTCGGGTAATGCTATAGTTTTAAAACAAATTGACATTTGACACTGTGTATGTATATGGGCTTACCGTACTTTTAAATAATCAAGCAGGGTCATCAAAGAAGAAAATTGAAAATCAAGGTCACATATCTGTTTTGAACAGTATAAAAATGATCAAACAAATGATCTATATTATATATATAATTGGTGTTTTTATATATTTTATGTATTTTATATATTTTCCGTAGACGATATTGGGCATAGAGAATTATCAGAAATTTTCAATATATTGACTGCTCGTCTTCTTCAGTAAACGTGTTATAAAAATTAGCTCTAAGAAATCGAAATAATTTTCAAGGTTGCTTATGATATATTTATTTCTTACCTCAGTTTTTTTAAAGGTTTTCGAAAAGCTACTTAAAACTAGAATTTTAAATTTTTTGAATAGAAATAATTACTTTTCTATTCATCAGTATGGTTTTAGAAAAGAATGTTGGTACTGAGGATTGCAATTGTCTTCCGCAGTATACAGAGCTATAAATGATAATTCGAAAAATGTTGTGCTATTTTTGGACATCAAAAAAGCGTTTGATTCGGTTTCGCATGATTTGCTGATAAAAACCCTTGAAATGGCTGGAATTCGAGGAAATGTTTTGAAATGGTTGGAAACATATTTGAAAAATAGAATTAAAAAGAGTAAAAATGGCAAACTTGTTTAGTAAGGGAATTGAACTAAAATATGGAGTTCCACAAAGTTCTGTGTTGGGGCCAATATTATTTAATGTATTTATAAACGATCTATGCAATCTTGAACTAAAAGGAAAAATAATAACTTTTGCTGATGATACAGCTTTGATGTATGTGGCTGATATGATTAAAGAAATAAATGAAGACTTGGGTAATATTAGAAAATGGTTCTTAAAAACAAATTGTTATTGAATATTAATAAAACGAAATATTTATATTTCAGGTTAAAGCGTAATAAAGTCGATAAATCAAAAAATAAATTATTTTATCATTCTGTAAACTGTATAGGACATCAGTGTGCATGTGAAGCTATTGAAAGTGTAGAATATTACAAATATTTGGGTGTGTATATAGATAGTTAGTTAAATTGGAATGAATATATCAAATATTTGACAAAAAGATTAATGCAATAATTCCAAAGTTGTTTTATATAAGGAATTTTATGAACTGTACATTTTTAAAGCTTATATATAATGCTTGGGTTAAGTCATATCTAAGTTATGGAATAACATTCCTCCCCAAGGGAGGAATGTTTTGTAGTAATATCAAACCCCTGGTTACTATCCAAAATAGAGTATAATTACATGTGTATTAAGAAAAAGAAAATATGAGAGTATTAGAAGTTTTTATAATGATCTGCAAGTCTTACCATTACGGAAAAATTAGGTTTATTATATAATTTTATATCTATAAAAGCAGTATAGAGAAAGTTACATTAAAAAAGCAATGCAGAATACCAGAACATGTGCACATATTAATTTTATTGTACCACTTCCGAAGAAAACCATTATTCAGAAACATTATATTTTTTGGCGCCAAAAATATTCAACAGATTATCTGAAATTATAAAAGATGAACAAAATTTTCATACGTTTTCTCGGAAACTAAGAGACTGGATTTCTGATATCGAAGATAAAGAATAATTTCTTTAAGGTTGAAGAGACTGCCCGTATATTCAGATTGTTAAATTCTTTTCATTCGTTCTTTTGTTTTGCCCTTCGCGATGTTAAATTTTTGAATAAAAAATTGGTGTATTTACAGTTTATTTACTGATTTTGTTATTATGTTGTTGATGTGAGCAAGATAGAAAGTATTAATATTGTAATATATTTAAAATGTTGTTCTTTAATGTTTATAAATGTGTTTTTTTACTTCATATTCCATGTAAGGGTCTTTAAACTCTTGTGGTGTGGTAAATTTCCAAAATTATTGTAAATAATTTTAATAAATAAATAATAAAAATAAATACCCCCTCAAGCAGCTGCTTGCCACAGAGGTCTGACAGGAGCCTGTCAGTTTATATGCCAGAGTAGAAGGTCTGAGTGGATGGCAGGACCTCAGGAGAATAAACAACACATGCATCCAAACCTTACCCGGGGCTCGAACCCAGGTCCCTTAGATCAATAGCCAATACTGTATCATAAATAATATAAATGGAAATAAAGGCTACTACTACTACTTCTTAAACACGACATATATGATAAAATATATCAAACATCAAGTTACCTTTGATGATGTTTTCTTCATAGTCGTCGCAAAAACTAATAGCGGTTACAGATTCCAATTAGGCTTGCAAAAGAACGTTGATTTGTTGTTCAAGCTAAGTCTGGAGCATGCCTTGGCTTCCGCAGCAGAACTAGGGAGAGTTAGAGCTGGTAGTGAGCAAAAAAGCGATTGCGTCGTCTCCTCCGACTTCGTTAATTTCTGCCTGCTGAGAATAGAAACTTTGATATCCAGTGCGTGATGCGATGCAAAAGGCAGTAGCGGTGAAGCAAAATTTTTCATACACTCCTACCTCGATTTGTCTGGTAGACTGGCGCTTCTATTTGTTATACAGAGCAATATTACAGGGAAATTCGAAGAATATTTTTAAAATAGAAACTTTTTTTCAAATTAACTAAAGTTAAGAAAATAATTTTACTGTTTAAATGAAAATATAGAAAACATATGCGTAAAATATAAATATCTTTTTTTTTCCTTTTTATTCATGAAAATTTTAAGGGAACCATTATTTCCCTTGCTTCTATGAACGCTTCACCACTGATAAATGGTTTGGCATCAGATGTAACATTTATACTTTAATGTTTCGTAGAAGAGAAACAGCTATTCATAACAGTCGAGGTAACAGACTCGGTAGCGGACTACTATAAACCGCAAAGACAAAAACAATTTTAAGACAGCGCTTGGATCTTTGTGCTGCATCAACTTCTGTAAGTTATTTAACAGAGATCGATGCGGTCGTGCTGCTATCAAGCAGGCCCTGGGGAAATGGAAGAGTTTTGGGTTGCTAATTAGCATTCCTTTTGTCACAAAGTTTCGTTTGACACATGGCACTCGTTATGATCGACTCCCCTTAAATTTAATCTTACTTTTCTTGGAGGGGGGGGGGGGTGCGTGTGGAGCGAAGCGAAGGCGTAATTTGTGTTGTTATTACTCATCAGTTTTTACTTGCTATATGTATATATGGTGGTACAACAGCTGTCGAAAACATTCCGTTTTTTAACTCGAAGAACACATATCGCCTCTGGCGAATGTGGGATACTCGATTACAAAGAGAACGAAGTGTTGCATTCACCGGTTTTACACTTATTTTTTTAACTTAAGTAGGGATGATTGGGAAAATGCATAGAGCAATATTCTATTAATGCCTATGACTCAGAAAAATAATTTTTTTATTCACCTCTTAAAACCGAAAAGCTCTATTCCTTTCCACCCCCAGGGATAAGGAGGTTAATGATTGAGGGCAATCATTGACCTCCTTATCCCTGGGGGTGGATCTTGTCCATCACATTCTGCAACCAAAATTTCAAATTTCTAGCGTAAATCCATCATTTTGTAACATTCGCTTGAAAGTTTTCAATTTTTCAACTTTTTATACTATTAGAAAGCGCAAAATATACTTTTTGGGAATGCCGAAAATGCGATTCGTAATATTTCACCAATACCTATGCGATCCAAAACATTTTTTAACATATATCTCTAAAAACAAAATTTCTTAATGTATCAGACGGACACACAGACGACAAAAAGTATTGGATTGGATTGTTTTACCTCTGAGCGGCACTTTTTTGCACACCATGGGCTAAATGGCCAGGCCACAAGGACCCCGAAAGCTCAGAGATGGTTGGGGGAGGGGACCCACTGGAACAGCTGTTGGGAGACAGATGGTAGCCTCCCGTCAAGGCCATCCAGCGTGTTCTTTAACGTGCACAGGCTATGGCTCTCCCGCACACGGGGCCACGGCTTAACGTCCCATCCGACGGACGGCGGCCTTTCCAAGCCCATCGGTGTCCCCTACTGACCGTGGGCAGGGTGGGAAAATTTTGCGGAGATAAATCTCAACGCTGACCCAGCTGGGATTCGAACCTGGGAACTACAGATTATGAGCCTGGCGCGCTACCGACTGAGCCACCCCCGCCCCCCGACAAAAAGTAAATTTTCATTTAATAGCAATAGTAAATTCTAATAATAGCAGAATTAATCAATGCTGTTGAAAAAGTGGCAACAGTGGTTGTGAGGCGTGTCATGTAGTTTTTCAGCTGCGAGTAAAAAGTTAATTTTATAGATATTTTTGAAATATTGTGTAATTCTGTTTTCCCTGATGATTGATTAACAGTCGTTCTATAAACACGGTTAGTGATTAGTTGAAAATTTTGCTTAGTTAATTGCGAAAAATTATGTGTGATACGTGGACAGGAAGTGCACATCACGTGTCAATACGCTGTTGCTAAAGAGCACGATGCAATACCGAGTCTCATCATCTGCTTCTGAAGTGCGCTGATAATTTTAATCGAAAAGATAAAATCCAACTCAAATTCAAGAATAACTTTCTTGAACATTATCATGCTGCAGGTGAACATCGACGATAAAGGAGTGGAATCTGAACCCACGAGGACGAGTCAACAAAAAAAGTTGTTACTATGAAGTGCTGTAATTTAAAATATTACTAATTTAGCAGATAATGTATAGTAGGATAAAAATATCCTCTAGTCTCTGATCACTAATCGTAACGACCACCTGTTCATTCGCATTTTTTTTCTAACTAGAAATATTGGCTTTGGATCAAACAAATCTGCAATTTTTCTCTTTTGTCATTTCCTTTGTTCTACATAATGGATTCCTAATCATTTGCGTCAAATTTTCATTTACGTAGATAGGTGAATACATTTTTCCTTCATGTAGAGTTCTTCATTAAAAACAAAAATTTAGTCTTCCTGTACACTTGCCTTTTCCTGAATTGCACCAAACCTTTCGGAGTCTGTCCCTTTTTTCGGGTCGCACTCTTATTTTCCTGCTGCTCTTTAAGAGTATGTTTTTTCTTCCTTGTGGCTCTTCGCTAAGTTTGGATTGCCACTCGTGCTTCAGGAGATTTCGCCTGTGTTTCCCCAATTACACATACATCCATATTTCTTAAACTTTCAGCAGCAATACCTATATCTTTTTCCATGTGCAGCAAAAGAGAAAAAAAAGCGTCACGCAATCAATTTATTAGTAACCTAACGATTTCACATCGAACTACTCTAAAAAGGAGAGGCTGGTTTTATCTTCTTTAAATTTAATCATTGCAAGGCCAACCTAATGCTTTTAAATTGTTCAGAAAATATAGCTGGATGCTCAGCGAAGGCTTACTGTATTACCACTTAGAAAATTCTGCATTCAGCAGTTGTGGCGAAATCTGTGTGCTGTTCCTACAGGCGAAAACGGGTGATTCATTTATATTTTGATAACGCTTAAATATTCCTCTGTGGAGAGTCGGCTGAGTGCCTCTTAAATCATCCTTTCTCTTCGTTTGCTCTGAGACTAACTCCAGCAACCAAATTATCGATCTTCTTCAGTTGTCGAGGAGAGAACTTGACTCTCGCAATCACCTTCTGAGTCTGCTTAAAAGTGTTTGATGTCGTACTCAGAGCGAGCGCCTTTGTTCGCAACTGCTGCACCAGAAACGAGTGGAAGCCTTCAAAACTCGCATCCGTGATATGACGTCATTATCTCTCGTTCCTTAAAGACGAAGAAAAATACTGTGAAAATGTAAATTTTAAGAATTAATTAAATATCATTTGGAAATCTGATTGTCAGTTTCTATTAAATGGCAATATATTTTTAAATAATGTCTGCATTTGCTAACATCATCAGGAGTTAATTTTAAAATAGTAAATAAGTTTACATTCCGTTTATGTACATATACAGTGCATGGTTGCTATAACATAATGATTAAAATAACAACTCTTTGCTCTAAACTACAAACGGGCTTGAAAAAATATTTTACATATAAACTATATTGTTACGACAGATGAACGTGCTACAATGAACGTACGGTAGATGTGTCATGAACATTGGCGTGTGTTTCAGCGTGACAATTACGTTATCAACTGATTAGAACGCAGAAGCGATTTGAATAATAAGAATTGTGGAGGAAAAATGAAAGGTATAGTGGAGTAGTACAGAACGAAGGATAGAGTATGTTAAATTAATGTTGTGTGTGATGCTACGTAAGAGACTGCTCTTATTTGATTCAAGATGAAGTCTGGTTCCGGACCTTATTTGATTCAAGATGAAGTCTGGTTCCGGACCTTATTTGATTCAAGATGAAGTCTGGTTCGGATGCTACGTAAGAAGACTGCTCTTATTTGATTCAAGATGAAAGTTTGTTCCTGGGTCCTCTCTATCAGGGGAGATCAATGTTAGATATTTCGCGTCTGTAAGGTATAAAGTATTGTTAAGGTAGTCTTGTATCACAAATGAAATTCAATATAAATTGGTTTGTTTGTTGAATGTTATTAGGTAATAGGTTCTATTTTGTCGTAGAAGGTGAATATTGACAGCACTGTAGTTTAAACATTTGATAATTAATTAAGCAGAGTAAATCGTTCTTTTTATGATTTGATTTTATACTAAGAGGAAGAGAAATACTTGTGTTTAGACGAGACTGTTTTATTTGTATGATTTGGTGCCTTTATAATAAATTACATCATTCATACTTTGAAATTCATTCACTCATTACTCTAGCGATTTGGTAAATATACTTTAGAATTAACGCTCAGTTTTCATCTGTCTAAATTCATAACAATTGGGGTCAGGAGCGGGATAATTTATTGAATGGTTTCACTAGAGGTATGGATGAGTTAGTAAAACTGATAACTGACATAAACAGTAAAACTGGTGATCTAGCCAGTCAAAATAATGACATGAACGGTAAAATTGGGACCTTGCTAGACAAAATGATACTTGAAAACCGAAATGGCTACACAAAATAATGAATTGAGAGCTGAAGTGGCTTCTAAAATTAGTAAGATTACTGATCAGAATAATGATCCGAATAAAAAAACAGTGAAATCACTGATCAAGTGTAAAGACATTAAGACCCAACTTAACAGAAAATGTGATAGTCTAAAGGTTGAAATTAACAGTGAAAAAAATGATATTCATGCCGTAAAGTGTAATGTAAATAAAATCACTTGTGATTTTAACATAAAACTTTATGGTGTTAATATAGATTATAAGCATCAAATTTATGATAGTGTAAAAACTGATTGTGAACACCAGTTTAAGATTTTAAGAAATGAAATTTTACCTTCTTGTGATAACGGTAATTTTAGTGACAATAAAGTTTTTACACATATCGATAGAAATACAGCTAAACCTTCCACATATGATGGTCAATCATCTTGGACTGTTAGGTTGGGTTCTTTTACCCCTGAGCGGCACTTTTTTGCACACCATGGGCTAAATCGCCAGGTCACATGGACCCCGAAGGCTCAGAGAAGGTTGCGGGAGGGGACCACTGGAACAGCTGTTAGGAGACAGATGGTAGCCTCCCGTCAAGGCCATCCAGCGTGTTCTTTAACGTGCACATGGTATGGCTCTCCCACACACGGGGCCACGGCTTAACGTCCCATCCGACGGACGGCGGCCTTTCCAAGCCCATCGGTGTCCCCTACTGACCGTGGGCAGGGCGGGAATTTTTGCGGAGATAAATCTCAACGCTGACCCAGCTGGGACTCGAACCTGGGAACTACAGATTACGAGTCTGGCGCGCTACCGACTGAGCCACCCCCGCCCCCTTTGGACTGTATTTAAAGCACAATTTGAAGTCATCGCTAGAGCTAATGAGTGGAATGAATTTCAGAAGGCCAGTTTTCTTGCAGCTTCCTTAAGAAATTCTGCTGCAGAAGATTTACAGTCTATTCCAGAGGAGAAACGATTTGATTATCAAATTTTGGTATCTGCATTATAACTCAGGATTATTGATAGTTATTTAAACAATATTATATGACTCAATTTAAACATCGTTGCAGAAGAGTGGTGAAACTTTGCAAGAACTAACCAAAGTCAATGCTATCCGTTTTGAAAGATATAAAAGGTTCTTCTTCAAAGACTTCCACAGACCTTCAGTGTTGGAATTGTGGCAAGACACAACATATTCGAGTAAACTGTAAAACTTGGTGGATACAGAGTTCAAGCATGTCTAACAGGCAGCAAAACAAACGTAAACAACGTGAACGGCAAAGACTGGTTGTTGATTGCTTTGCCCCAAGAGAAGTCACCCACGTTTCAGCACTGTATGGTGGAGACAACGGATTGGTAGCTGATGTAGCCATGAATGGAGTGCCTTGCCGTATGATATTAGACACTGGTGCAAATGCGACTTTACTCAGAACCGACATAGTAAAGAAGATTATACCTCAACTAAACTGGAATGCTATACAATCTAATATACCTTACAAACAGTTACTGGAGATCGTGCTAAAGTCCATGGAAGGATGGAACTCAATATCAGAGTTGGTAGCTGTCCTGTTTACATCGCTGACATCTACGATAATATACTATTATAATGAATGCATATTAGGCCTTGATTTCTTAAAGAAATATGGATTCAGTTTTAGACCCAGTGATAGTCTACTCATCTATAAGACACAAGAGATCCTTCTGATCCCCTCTCATCTTATGCACTTGTGGGGAGAATACAAGAAAGACATTAACTGAAGACCAAGCTGCTAAGGCAAAGAACCTATTTAAAGAGTTTTCTGATATATTTTCTAGTGCATCAAATGATTGTAGCCATACAAACCTGACAGAAGATAAGATCAACACTCAGTTGCATAGGAATGCAGATGCCCTTTCCAGACGTCCATATATTGACAACTGTAAGCATTGTTATAATGCAGAGTTGAAATATGGTACTAAAGAGTGGTAATGCCAATAAGACTAATAAAATCGATTCAAGAAAACAGTGATAATCCTAACTTCTGGAGTCCAATAGAAATTAAAAAGGTCCAATTAGACGATGAAGATACAAATAAGACCAATAATGGATTTCATTGAAATATCCGAAATAAGATTTAATTGGGAGCAAATCTCGAGGTATAACCTAACTGCAAAAAGTTATTTGGCACAGTGGGACTCCTTGGAAGTGAAAGAGGGTGTACTATACAGAAAATGGGAGAATTCCACTGAACGATTGATCCGTTGACAGATAATCCGTCCTCGCTCCTGGGGGGCGGGGGTACCTCAGTCGGCAGCGCGCCAGGCTCGTAATCTGTAGTTCCCAGGTTCGAGTCCCAGCTGGGTCAGCGTTGAGATTTATCTCCGCAAAATTCCCCGCCCTGCCCACGGTCAGTAGGGGACACCGATGGGCTTGGAAAGACCGCCGTCCGTCGGATGGGTCGTTAAGCCGTGGTCCCGTGTGTGGGAGAGCCATACCCTGTGCACGTTAAAGAACACGCTGGATGGCCTTGACGGGAGGCTACCATCTGTCTCCCAACAGCTGTTCCAGTGGGTCCCCTCCCCCAACCTTCTCTGAGCCTTCGGGTCCATGTGACCTGGCCATTTAGCCCATGGTGTGCAAAAAAGTGCCGTTCAGAGGTAAAACAACAACAACCCAACCCTTCCTCGCTCCCGAGTGGAACTAGTGATGAAAGATGTACATGATAGTGCCACTGGAGGGCACTTCGGTGTTAATAAGACATTAGCCAAAGCCAGGGAACGATTTCATTGGCTGAAAAGTAGGGCAGACGTTGAAAGATGTTGTAGGCATTGTGAGGCCTGTGCAGCAAAGAAAGGCCCTAAGACCAGGAGTCGGGGTAAACTGCAGACGTATAACGTTGGTGCCCCTTTTGAAAGAATAGCCATTGATGTAATGGGTCCGTTTCCTAGGATTGATGATGGAAATCGCTATTTATTAGTGGTAATCGATTATTTAACTAAGTGGCCTGAAGTCTATCCCATCCATGATCAGGAGGTAACAACAGTTGCAGAGATGATAGTAAATAACTTGATTAGTAGGTATGTTGAATGTTACAAGGTAATAGGTTCTATTTTGTCATAGCAGGTGAATATTGACAGCACTGTAGTTTAAACATTGAAAATTAGTTAAGCATAGTAAATCGTTCATTTTTGGTTTGACTTTATACTAAGAGGAAGGGAAATACTTGTGTTTAGATAAGATTGCTTTATTTGAACGATTTTGTGCCTTTATAATAAATGATATCATTCATACTTTGGTTTGATAAATATACTTTAGAATTCGCACTCAGTTTTCACCTTATTCAATTCATAACAATATAATTTTAAGCTATGCATTCCATTTATTACATTCAAAAAGTTATTTTGCATTGTGCATTTTCCTCTTGTATTTTTGTCATTACAGTAACATTACCATACACATTACAATAATAAGAACATCCCACACGAGTAAAACTTGTTTGTGGGATTTATAAATAAAAAAAAGCATGTTCGTACAATTGGCATTATCTTTAATATTTAAGGAATAAACTTCCATTCAATGTCTCCATTTCGTTCTTTTTCCATTTCGTTGTACCTAAAGACTAAAATGAGACTGTATAAAAGTTTGGTTCTTTCTAGGGTTAGTTATGGTAGTGAAACTTGGACACTTTGTAAACAAGATAACAGAAACTAGATGCTTTTGATTCCAGATGCTTACGCAGTATCTTGGGCATTAGGTGGTTCAACTTCGTAACTAATGATGAGGTTAGTCAAAGGAGTTTGCAACCTCCTTTAAGCAGCATATTGTGCAGAGAGAAACTCCGTTGGTTTGGCCATTTTGCCCGTATGAATAATTATAGATTGGCGAATAGGGTTATGAACAGTGTGCCTAAAGGCTTCGGAAAGAAGGGGAGACCTAGGATGCGGTGGGCAGATAATGTCAAACAGGACCTTGTTAGAATTGGTGTGCAGTGGACAGATGCAGTAGATGTAGCTCAGGATATACTTGCTTGGAGAACTAAATTGCACGGTCTGGTTGGACCTCCGTAGCCCATGGCTGCTTGATGATGATGATGATGATGATGATGATGATGATGATGATGATGATGATGATGATGATGATGATGATGATGATGATGATGATGATGATGAGTGCGATGCTAATAAAAGCGTGAAAAAGGTTGATTTCCAAGTTTTAAATGGAGATGCTCAAACTTGTCTAGTTTCATAAGTACTAGTTCTCCCGAATATTTTTGCTATTGGAATTCTTTTTTTAGGAATATCTTATTCAATAGTAACAAATTTCGGAATCACTTTTCTTGCCATGATTATGAGTTGATGGCCCCAATTGTCTATTGGCCTCTGCAGCGATGTGAAATGATCTGATTAACGAAGATTCCTTCTTCAAATGAATTTCAAAGCTTGACATCAGATTCACATAGCAATGGAAATAACGTTCATAATAATCGTCGTAAAATAATAAAAGTCGAGAATATTCTAATTTAATAGTATATTCGAAATGTACTTTCCATCTTCATGGCATTCTTGTCGTCTGATGCTTGAGGCTTGATCAGCTGAAACATCGCCTTCATGTGACATTGTGTATTGCAGGTAGAAAATGTTCATACCATTAATTAGGGGAAATCTTGATCGGGGGCCTGATATGTTATCAGGAAGTCGTGAGTTCGTATCCCACCTGGCTAAAGACAATTTTCCCTCTGAAAGTGGATATATACCAAATTTTATTTTTCTATAAACAATTATATACATAAATGTAGTGAAAAACTTACAAGTGTAGTCTTGTGCGTGAGTTTTCAGTACTGAAAATTAATATATTTATAAATATAGAAAATATATATAGGATAATTGAATGCTTAAAATGCAAATATACTTTGGTAGATAAGGAAACATACGCAGAAACAATTTAGATCAACTGAAACAAAAGACATAACTTACTGATGTAAAATATTTTCTTTGCATTATATATATAAATATATATTTTATACTTTTGCAGGGATTAGGTTCTAAAGTCAATGCATAAGGCAAAAATCGCCTATAATCAAAATTATCCTTGAAAATCTCTATAAAGTACAGTATGCATGGTTTTGTGTATACAACCCTATACAGTAATTACTATGTATAAATATTTAATATGTACAGTAAAGTACAGTGTATAATAAAGATTACATATGCAAACTATAACTTCACAATATTTTTAATTTCATAAGAGAGAGAGAGAGACGTAAGAATGAAAGAATAAATAAGAAAGTTTTTGAGGTTGAAGCAGTTCCTAAAATTCTTTTAATCTAATCTTTGTTGATTTTGAATTCTTCTTCATCAGAAGGCAGTCCCTCATCGGCGGGAAATTTGAACCATGGAGGTAGGTTTATACAAAGCATAGAGGCTAAGAGCCGTTTTTCAGAAAGTGTTCCCATCGAGTCACTCGTTTATTGTTCGTGTCTTCCATCCATATATTTAATGCCTTTTGAATTTTCACTAAAGTTTTAGCAAGCTCTTGCCTCGTCCCCTTAGCACTTGATCTCTCTCGCATATTGATAAAGCCGATGCTAAATTCGCTGCGACCATATTTACACGCCACGTTGAAAAACCAATCACAATTAGTTTTCCTTCCAGCCTTAGAAGATATCTTTATTTCTTCGGTTGAGCCACCTTGCGTTTATTCGTCGGTTGAGCCACCAGATGAAGCAGTCGTCTTGCATTTAGGGTCCATGTTGTACGAAAATACATATCTTTAAACACCAGAATCTTATTCATGCAGCGAAATGCTCTCACTGTGAGAGGTAGAGTCCCTAGTGAGAGGTACGGAGCAACTGATACCGACTGAGGGAACAGCAGATTTACGTCTCTCATCTCACACTCAGTGAGGAGCCACTGATTTTGTGGAATGGCGAGTTGGGTTGGGTTGTTTTACCTCTGAGCGGCACTTTTTTGCACACCATGGGCTAAATGGCCAGGTCACATGGACCCCGAAGGCTCAGAGAAGGTTGGGGGAGGGGACCCACTGGAACAGCTGTTGGGAGACAGATGGTAGCCCCCCGTCAAGGCCATCCAGCGTGTTCTTTAACGTGCACAGGGTATGGCTCTCCCGCACACGGGGCCACGGCTTAACGTCCCATCCGACGGACGGCGGCCTTTCCAAGCCCATCGGTGTCCCCTACTGACCGTGGGCAGGGCGGGGAATTTTGTGGAGATAAATCTCAACGCTGACCCAGCTGGGACTCGAACCTGGGAACTACAGATTACGAGCCTGGCGCGCTACCGACTGAGCCACCACCGCCCCATGGAATGGCGAGAGGAATGGCGTTAGATATCGCTCGCACTACTTAAATTAATAATTTTCTCTTTTTTTGCCGAGCGAATATGGGTGGATTCGCGTAAGTTAAATGCGAGTATTGATGCGACTCCACTGTATCTGGGCAGGTGGACACCAATAAGAGAACGCATGAGTTTCTTCTACGGCGCGTTGACGTTAGCACGCCTTGTCATTGATGCCGATGACTTTATTACTACTCACACTATTCCGAAACCTTTACCTCAGTTTCAACAGATTTTTGTCTCCTGTAATTGCCCAAAGAGTTCACCAACAGGTCCTAAATTTCATAAGAAATTTCGTCCCCGTGAAACGCAAAGTTGAGTTAAGAAAATCAGTTTGAACGTGTCCTGTAAGAAGACGGGATTTACAGCAGCGAATGTCTTTTGCGAGTGTGAGAAATCTGGTAGTGACGCGACTCTCTCACTTACGAATTCTCACTTACGAATTATTTCGAAGAAGTTATTGACGGAGAAATCTGCTGGAATTCGTTTTACTCCAAATGTTTGGTGGGTTGTAGCTAGTAATTAATGTTACATGCATGATTATGCTTTGTTAACTTCTTTTTCTTAAAAGTTTTAAACATTCTTTATAATTAAACTGTATATCCAATGGTTTCTTGAGCTTTTCTGAACCTTTTCTTCAAATATCATCCTGGTCCATCATTAAGAGCACGGGCCTGAATGCTGCAGACAAGAGGCCACAAGATGGCTCTGACCGTAAGCGACTGCCATGCAAAGCAAAAGCGCTAAGTTTAACAATTATTAAGCCTTTCGAAAGTAAGCTATGTTACACTGGAAACTACTAGATGTTCTATGAAGTTATTTTATAAGCAAATAATCAGCAGCTTCATGTAGCAATCAGGTATAATATCTGAATAGCCTACGATAGTCAAATAATTATTTCAACCTGCTGTAGTGAAATTTAATAAGAACAATGCTTATTTTTTTCTTATACATGTCTTAGAAAGCGAAAAACGAAATCGTCGACCAAAAAATATTTTGTTCAGTATGTAATATCAAAAGAGATGCACAAAGTCATTTCTTTTATCCATTGCAAAAGAAATGCTGATGCTTTTTATTTGCTTGAGATTAATATGAAGCGAGTGGTTTAATATTTGATGAATTCTTATCTACTTTTTTATAGGATATTCAGGCCTTTTTTTTTCATAATTTCAATCTGTTTCTTACATATATGGACAACAAACTGAATTTTAACCTATCATTCCATTTCTTGCAATCAAAAACGTTATTTGGTATTGTGCATATTTATCTTGTATTTTTTAATTAAAGTAACATTATCATAAACTTTTATAATAATGAGAACATCCCAAACGAGTAAAACTCGCTTGTGGGGTTTATAAATAAAAAACAAAACAAAACATATTCATACATTTGGCATGATCTTTAATATTTAAAGAATAATTTTCCATTAACTGTCTGCATTTCGCTTTTTTTTTTAAATGAAAATTTAAAAATTTCTAAGTCTAGCATTAATAAAGGTAATTTAATCTACTCTATAATACCGGGATGAGAAATACGAGTGTATGGTTCAACCAATGTGTCTTTTCATCGAATCCCAGTAAGAACAGTCTGCGATTTTTTCTGTTGTTTCCCTTATGTTAACTCATAGGAAAACTACACTTTAAGAAAATTTCATATGAGTTTGATGCATTTATACCTCACTTTTATGCGATATCTGCCATAGTTGGGGACAATAATATTCTTCCGCCCCTCCCTCAGATTACAAGCAATCTTTTCCTTGAAACGAAGAAGGGAATGAGTTCATTTGCCTCGAGATCCACGTCATGCTGGGAGCAGTACGCAGAGGGTAAGATGTTAGTCAACGACGAGGCATGTAGTGTGTCCGGCAGGATGATCACATCCAAGAAAATCGTTGTCCACATAAGTGCTAATGCGACAAGCTTTATTGTTCATGAATTTGAAATCAGGGCCAAGAGAGTCCCTTAGAATCGTTACAATTGGCGCATGAATCTCGTTCCTGTATCGCTAAGCAGTCAGAGTTTCTTGGGAAGATGTGAGACTCTGTGTGGCCAGTAATCACGAGGCCAACTCAAATTGATTCTTTTAGTTGATGTTACATAAATTGCGGCGAATTCCTTCTTCCTTCCAGAAAGTTAAAGGATAATGAACAAAAGTGTATAAAACTCAAAATGGTTTCCAGCAAATAATACATCATATGGAGAAGTATTATGGCATGACTCAGTAACAACATGTTGGATAATGACGATGTTGTGTTACATCTCGGCCTGTGTTCATTTGGAAAGACTGCACAGAACTTCTTATATGTTTACCCCAAATCTGGATTTCTTTTGTGAAAAACATATTTTCTCATTGTCCTGCCTCCAAAAGTGATGTGTGCATTATGTTAAATGGCCACTTTAGCTCTACAGTGATGGTTTCACGTTTATACACCCTCAAAAACTAACACATTTTAATGTGTCTGATTCACTCTAGAAATATTAACTGGCACCACTTGTTTAGGAGCTCATGAGCCGCCAATGGGAACAAAAATTCTAAACGAAAGATACGGAAACGACGCTTCGAGGAGCAAACATTTTGAAAGAAAGATTCGAAATGACACATCGAGGAACAAAAATTCTGAAAGAAAGATTCGGAAACGACCCTTCGAGGAACAAAAATTCTGAAAGAAAGATTCGGAAACGACCCTTCGAGGAGCAAAAATTCTGAAAGAATCGGAAGAGACGTTTCGAGGAACAAAATTTCTGAAAGAAAGATTCGAAACGATGCTTCGAGGAACAAAAATTTTGAAAGAAAGATTCGGAAACGATCCTTCGAGGAACAAAAATTCTGAAAGATTCGGAAACGACTTTTCGAGGAACAAAAATTCTGAAAGAACGACTCGAAACAACGCTTCGAGGAACAAACGTTTTGAAAGAAAAATTCGAAACGACGCTTTGAGGAACAAAACTGAAAGGAAGATTCGGAAACGACGCTTCGAGGAACAAAACTTCTGAAAGAAAGATTCGGAAACGATCCTTCGAGGAACAAAAATTCTGAAAGATTCGGAAACGACTTTTCGAGGAGCAAAACTTCTGAAAGAAAGATTCGGAAACGATCCTTCGAGGAACAAAAATTCTGAAAGATTCGGAAACGACTTTTCGAGGAACAAAAATTCTGAAAGAACGACTCGAAACAACGCTTCGAGGAACAAACTTTTTGAAAGAAAAATTCGAAACGACGCTTCGAGGAACAAAACTGAAAGAAAGATTCGGAAACGACGTTTCGAGGGACAAAAATTCCGAAAAAAAGATTCGAAACGATGCTTCGAGGAACAAAAATTCTGAAAGAAATTCGAAACGATGCTTCAAGGAACTTCAAGGATTCTGAAAGAAAGATTCAAAATGACGCTACGAGGAACAAAAATTTTGAAAGAAAGATTCGGAAACGACCCTTCGAGGAACATTTATAATAATTCTGAAAGATTCGGAAGCGACGTTTCGAGGAACAAAATTTCTGAAAGAAAGATTCGAAACGATGCTTCGAGGAACAAAAATTCTGAAAGAAAGACTCGAAACAATGCTTCCAGGAACAAAATTTTTTAAAGACTCGAAACAATGCTTCCAGGAACAAAATTTTTTAAAGACTCGAAACAACGCTTAGAGGAACAAAAAATTTCAAAGAAAGATTCGAAACGACCTTTGGAGGAACAAAAATTCTGAAAGAAAGATTCGGAAACGACGCTTCAAGGAAAAGTAAATGCGAAAAAGTTTAACTATTTCTTTGAAACTTTAACAGGGACCTGAAGATATAAACGATACATCAGGGGAAGAAAAACAAATCGAGGCTTCACTGTATTTATATGCAACTCGCAAATTTTAGATTTTAAGTTTTGTTTTACTGTCGTTGTTTATTGCGATGAAATGATATTGAAAGTTTTGTCTAGTAATATACTATTTAGAATTTATTCAAAAACATGCCAAGTTATTGACGTATAACTGTTTCTGCAGATAAAATACTTCAGGTACAAGCGAAATATAAATTCCTGTTTATAGGGAAATATTGAATATACTCATAAGTATGTAACAAAATACGTTTACATATAAATATTTTGACTAGATAAATTTCTGTTAAAATATATGTATATAAATAATATTTTCTGAAAAGAAACATTTCTGTGTAGAAATAATGGGTTTAGAATTTACTGTAAAGCGGATCTCGTCAAATTTTTAACATTTGTATTTATGTTTCTGCAGATCAAATATTTCATGGATCCAACAGTTCATGCACTGCAATATTTGGACGTCATTCAGATGAAAGACACCACCCACAAGTCTCATTTTTATCACAGTCTTAAAGGCGCGCTAACCAACATTCCCAAGGTGGGATTTATTGATTTTTTTGTATGTTTCATTACAGCATTAGGTACCAAAGAGTTATAAAATTATTAAGTAGTATCTTGAATTGGATTTGAATTGAAGAGTGTCTAGATTTATCCTCCTTTCATGTAATATTTATTAACGAAGTAGGTGAGTTTATTTTACACCTTAGTATTTTCTATGATATATTCCTCTTTAAAAATTTTTAAGAACCCCAAGCACCTAATATTTTCAAACAATTTTTTTCTTCCACTGCAAAAGATATATTTAAACAATTTAATCGTAACTGGTTGTTTGGAAGAAATTACCTAAAGGTAGAGCAGTGCGTGGATACAAACCTCCTATTCGATACGCAAAACATTATCAGCATCCGCGAATATTGGTGATTTCATAACCCTCCAGATTTTTCAAATGCTCGAGGTCTGATGTATGCTTGCGAGTAAAAGTAATGTTAATTAAAAAAAAGTCTAATGATTTATTAACCCTGAGTTGGTCGCGCTCTGTTTTGTGAAAAAGATGGTTGCACTGGGTCTCACAGACCAATGACAATAGTGTTTATTAACATTAAAAACCCATGTGACGGTTTTTATTTTGAAATGAAACCATTTTTTACTCGTTTTGATGTCTAATTTCACTCTTTGATACCTAATTTGAATATTATTTTACCATTGATGTATATAATAATGTATTTTAGGTAATAAATAATAGTCTATTGTTTTTTAAATAACCAATATTTCACAATTTTTACTTATGAATGATATCAAAACATTTCTAAATACCAGACAAGGAAAAAAATTGCCATATATCTGAGAGAGTCGGCTTGTCTATTTCTCTTTCGGAAACGACCTTTCGAGGAACAAAATTTCTGAAAGATTCGGAAGCGACGTTTCGAGGACCAAAAATTCTGAAAGACTCGAAACAACGCTTCGAAGAACAAAACTTCTGAAAGAAAGATTCGGAAACGACCCTTCGAGGAACAAAAATTCTGAAAGATTCGGAAGCGCCGTTTCGAGGAACAAAAATTCTGAAAGACTCGAAACAACGCTTCGAGGAGCAAAACTTCTGAAAGAAAGATTCGGAAACGACCCTTCGAGGAACAAAAATTCTGAAAGATTCGAAAGCGACGTTTTGAGGAACAAAAATTCTGAAAGAAAGACTCGAAACAACGCTTCGAGGAACAAAACTTCTGAAAGAAAGATTCGGAAACGACCCTTCGAGGAACAAAAATTTTGAAAGATTCGGAAGCGACGTTTCGAGGAACAAAAATTCTGAAAGATTCGGAACCGACGTTTCTAGGAACAAAAATTCTGAAAGAAAGATTGGAAACGATGCTTCGAGGAACAAAAATTTTGAAAGAAAGATTCGAAACAACGCCTCGAGGAACAAAAATTATCCTCCCCCTCCAAGAAAAACACCACCTAACTACTTTAAAAAGCTATAAGAACTGCTTTTAACTATAAGAACTAGAACCGCTAAACTCAGTACACTCCTTCCTCTAATCAGAACCTAGACCAAAGTAAGTGTTTGGTCCCAAAACATTTTTCCACCCAACAAAATATAGCCACCGACTCCTTTGAAAAGTGATAGGAACTGCTTCTAAACGATTAGAACCAGCATATCGCTTCTTTTAATCATAGCCTACACCAACGTAAGGATTTGAACCCTCAAAAGCTTTCCTCCGGCAAAAAAGTTTGTTAGCACCATCTCCCCTTTAAATAGTGGTAGGAATTACTCCTAAATGATAGGCGCTAGGACCACCAAAACTCAGTATACCGTTTCCACTAATCATAATTTAGAACAACTTAAGGATTTAAAACCTGAAATTTTTCCCTCCCTCAAAATAGGCTGTTAGCCCTCTCTCCCTCTTATATAGAGGTAGGCAATAGAACAACAAAATATTTTCCCTCGCGCAAAAAAGGTTTTTAGCTCCCTTCCATTAAAAGCCTACCACTGTAGGCTTTTAAATTGCTTCTAAATGGTAGGCACTAGAACCACTGAAATTCAGAATACCGTTTCATTTATTAATCGTAATTTACAACAACTTAGGTGTTTTAACTCTGAAAATTTTCCCTCCCTCAAAAAAGCTGTTAGCCCCGTCTCCCCTCTAAATAGGGGAGGAATTGCTTCTAAATGGTAGGCAATAGAACTACAAAATATTTTCCCTCCCCCAAAAAAGTCTGTTAGCCCCCTTCCCCCTTTAAATGACGAATTGCATCTAAATGGAAGGCGCCGGAACCACCAAAATTAAGCATACCGTTTCCATTAATCGTAACTTAGACCAACACAAGGATTTGAATCCCCAAAATTTTCCCTCTCGTAAAAATGATCTTATCCCCGTCTCCCCATTAAAGAGTGGTAGGAAATGCTTCTAAATTGTAGACGCTCGAACCACCAAAATTCAGTACCCCTCAACCTTTTAAATAGTGGTAAGAATTGTTTCTAAATGGTACGCACTTGAAACATCAAAATTCAATATACGGTTTCTATTAATCGTAGTTTAGAACAAATTAAGGGCTTTAAACCTCATATTTTCCCTTTCGCAAAAAAAGGTTTTAATTGCTTTAAAGAGTGCTAGGAATTGCTTCTAAATGGTAGAAACTAGGACCACCAAAACTCAGTATAGATTTCCATTAATCGCAATTTAGAACAACGTAAGTGTTTGAACCCGCAAAATTCTCCCCCACCAAAAAAAAAGGTTGTTAGCCCCCCGTTCCCTCCTTAAGTAGGTGGTAGGAATTGCTTCTAAATGGTAAGCACTAGAACACCAAAACTCAGCATACCGTTTCCATTAATCGTAAAATAGAACAACATTAGGGTTTTAACCGTGAAATTTTTCCCTCCCGCAAAAAGGTTCTTACCTTCCTCTTTAAATAGGGGTAGGAATTGCTTCTGAATGGTACGCACCAGAAACACCAAAACTCACTACAACGTTTCCAATAATGGTAACTTAGAACAACTCAATGGTTTGAACCACCCCCAATTTCACCCCCGCAAGAAAAAGTGTTAGCTCCCTGCCCTCTTTAAATTGTGGTAGGAATTGCTCCTAAATGGTAGGAGCCGGAAGCACCAAAACTCAGTATACGTTTTCATTAATCGTAATTTAGAACAACGTAAAGGTTTTAAACCTGAAATTTTTCCCTCTCGGAAAAAAGGTTGTTAGCCCCTCCCTTTACATGCTTTACAATGTGGAAAGAATTGCTTGTAAATGGTAGGCACAAGAATCACCAAAACTAAGTATACAGTCTCCATTAATCGTAATTTAGAATAACGTAAAGGTTTGAAACCCCAAATATTTTCATCCCGAAAGAAAGGCTGTTAGCCCCCATTCCTCTTAAGTAGTGTTGGGAATTCCTTCTAAATCGTAAGCACTAGAACCACCAAAAGTCAGTATACCGTTTACATTAATCCTAATTTAGAACAATATAAGTGTTATAACCCCCAAAAATTTCCCTCCTGTAAAAAAAGGCTGTTTATCGCCCTCCCTTAAATAGAGGTAGGAATTTCTTCTAAATGTAGGCACTAGAACCACCAAAATTCAGTATACTGCTTCCATTAATCGCAATTTAGAACAACATAAGGGTTTTAACCCCCAAAATTTTCCCTCACGTTAAAATGTTATCCTCCTCCTCCTCCCTTTAAATAGTGGTAGGAATTGGTTCTAAATGGTATGCGCTAGAACCGCCAAAACTTAATATACCATTTCAATTAATCATAATTTAAAACAACTTAAGGGTTTTGACCCTCAGAATCTTCTCTCCTGAAAAAAAGGCTGTTCCTTTTTTGCAGTTTTAGGTTTTCTCCGTACTTCATGTAGGAGAGTAGCTTCTTTCTTTCTTAAAAAATGTTATAAATGAAAATGATAAATAATTTAACATAATTTCATCAAAAGTGAATCCCTCAGATTCAATTTTTAAAGTCACCGGATTAAAAAACTCTGATTATCAAAATAAAAGTTCAATCCCACAGATAAAATTTTCAAAAGTCCCCGCAAATTCTTCTTTAAATCTTGTCACCCTACATTTAAACTGGTTTCAATGCATTAAAGAAGAGGTACGATGTTATATCGATGAGAAGCTAACATCGAAGTTCTGTAACTTCTAAAAATTTTTTTGTTTACAAAACTGTGATTGCAAATAAACATCTCAAACAAACTTATATATATATCGTATTTAATATTCAGTATTTAATGAGATGGATTTTTGAATATTTAACAACAGCAATGCCAGTCTTAAGAAACTTATACAAAACTGATGAATAGTGTGTCACTTTAAAAAGAAATGAAATACATTAGGATAAAGCCACAAATTAAAAACAAAAGTAAAAAAAGTGATCTTTCTGGTGGCAAAACAGAATATTAATTGAGAATCATTACTGGAGTGTTACATAGAAAACAGAAATTAAATATGCAAAAATTTAACAGTGGTGATCAAGAATAATCCCACAGTACTGAGTAATAAGAAAATAAGTATCTTTCTATAATCGCCGATAACTGTATTGAATTCAGTCAGAAATATTCGTAAAAATATTGTCTTTGTCTAAATATTTAATATTCTGTTATGAATTAAACTGATGGAAACTGAGCGTGAGTTCAAAAGTAATATTTAAAAATTGCAATTCTAAAATAATGTAATTTATTAAAAAAGTGTAAATGAAAACATTTATATAAACTCAACTAACATAAACTATATCAGTATGAAAATAAATCTTCAGAAGAACATAGCACTATATCATTATTCCTACAAAGAGTTGTCTCTCTATACAAAAACTGGTGGCAAAACAGAATTACTAAATTAAATTCTTACTATCTTTACTCAAAGCATAAGTTTCGTACAACACTCCATAAGTTACACAGTCATATTTGTGAACAAACCTGTAATCTATCAAGAATAACCTTATGAATTCTAGTAAACAAACTAAATATAACTATGCATCTAACGATGAACTCTTCCTACAGAAAAGTTGAGATCAGCTCTGGTTGTTCGACTCACATATCAACAACCTCCTCCCGCATATCTTTAAGTGTACTAAACATCCTTCTTTTCCTTACCAATCCACTTACAGGATCCATATTAATAAACTTATTTAACCTCCCGCGCACACACCAACTAAAATCATTTCTTTTTTTATACTTTAGTGCAAGACAAAGACAAACTACGTTTTCCTTCACACTCTAATTCCTCTTACTACAACTTTCTTATTCTTTATTTTTTAATTAAGTCGTTCGAAGTGGTTGGTGACGTAATTCTCACGTTGTAGTACCCGCGAGCATCAAGACGAGGCATCACATCACGGGTTCATTGAAGCATGTTCATCTGTCGTAACAATACTCATAAATATGTAATAAAATATGTTATACATAAATATTTCGAAGAGTTAAATTTCATTTAAAACATCTGTATATAAATAATATTTTCTGAATATTCTCAGTATTTTCATCCACTTCTTTATTATACCTTAGGGGAATTTCGCTTGGATCCGCCCATTCTGTACTGGACAGAACACATAATTGTTAACAAATGGATCCAGCGCGACCATCCCTGTGACTATTTGGAGATATTATATATATTGCAATATCATTCATTTTCCGTTATTTTTACAAAAATAATTGAATTTTTTCAAATAAAGTAAGATGAGAAATGTTCAGAAGTATTTCCAACGACTATTTGGTGGTCCAAAACGGTATACTGAGATTTGACGGTTTTAGCGCCTACCATTTAAAGCAATTTCTACCACAATTTAAAGGGGGGAGGGGACTAAAAACCTCTTTTGAGGGAGGGAAAAATTTGAGAGTTCAAATCCTTAATACAACTCTCTTATTCTTTTTTATTATGTTCTAAATTATGATAATAATAAGAGTAGAGACCAGACAGGAAATGAATTGGGACCCGCTGGAGGTTAGATCTACCAGACAAAGATTCCTATAAACAAGACACGGGACACGTTGAGAGTAAAGGTCGGGAAGTCCCATACAAAAGTAAGAGGTATTAAGATTTTTGAAAAGTGTTACATAATTGTTTATCCTATTCTACATTCACTCGATAATTCAGCACGATCCAATCTGTCGTTTCCAGGTTCGATTCCTCGCTGTGTCTGCTAGAAGAGGTCCCTGGTAAGCGCTACCAGACAGGAAATTAATTAGGGAAAAGTATTATGATTTGAAGTAAAGACTTTCATTTTACACTTCTCTATTTTTTCTTGAGCAGGAAAAAGTTTCGGACTGACACTTAAAACATCTGATGGTTAATTACCAGCGTCCTCTACGTTTTGCGTATCAAAGCCGAATCACTAGCTGTAAGAAAAATGATTCTTCCGGAGACAGCTGGAGTTTCAACTATTACAAAATACTATCACTATCGCACTCTTTTGACGCAGACGTTTCAGTGATTGAATAATTGGTTTTTCAATCCCTCAAAGCACGAAAATGGTGAATATTAATTAGTTGACTCGAAGAATTAATCCGATTCGATTTTCCATAGAGCTCGCTGGAATAAAATGACTTTTACGATAGGAATGGCTTAATAAAGCAGAAGATTGACAAAGATCGACAGGTGTGCATCGGAAATTAGTGTTTTCGGGGATCTCCTCAGATTGTATCCATGACTCAGTTGTATACTGAGATTTGGTTTCAATCCAGCATTTTCACTGTTCGGAAAAAATATAATTCCATTAACCATTAGTGGTAAACGGAAATATTACATATTCAATATCTATAGTAAATATTTTTCAAATTTTGTTTTCAATTTTCACACAATGATTCCTGCGTATAAATATTTTAATTTTTTTTGTTTTTTCAAAAAAATTATTTAAATTTATAATTTTTAAATTAACATTTATGTTCAATAGCAACACATTTATATATTTATATTCTTCACTTTAACATTTTAAATTATTTTCCACATAAAAATTTTTGTATGTTAAAAAATATATTTCAGTTTTTTATTTGGATATTTTTTAATTTCTCTTTTCAATTATAACAACTTTTCCATTTCCTATTTTTAGGATTGCAATTTTTTTAACATTAAACTTTTGGGAATAGAAAAATTTTAATGAACTTTTTTAATTTGGCGTTTTAAGGCTTTGTCTTTTAAAGAATGTTTTTTTTTTCGCTTTTATCTTTGCAAGTGATGTTTCAAGATTAAATATTACTTTTTATATTTTTAATTTCTTCCATTTTAAATTTTAGGTATTTTATTTTCAGATTATAAGAAACTTTCAAATTTTTCACTTTTCCCCTTTTCCGTATTAGAATATTTTTACATTCAAGTTTACCTTTTATATTTAAAAAATCTTTATGCATTTAATCTTTTTAATTTCTCAGTGTTAAATTTTGTTTTCAATTCTTTAACTATATTATATTTGTTTCTTCCAATTGGTTTTTCAGTTTATACGCATTAGAAAAGTTTCAATATTGAATTTTTTCATTACTTTTTTTTTCTCCATTTAGGTAGTTTCACTATATCTTTTTTAATTAACGCGTTTTAAATTCACTTCTTATGTTTTAAAGCTTTCACTGTTGTTCGCTAGGTTTTCACCATTTCTACCTTAACCCATATGAAGATTTTTTGAAAGAGTTTGAAAATTATCTCTGTATAAAAAAAACTGTATTTTAGTTCAAAAGGATGAGTGATTCTTAAGTGTACTCATTCCCGTTGCAATCAGTGTAAGGAGTGAATTGTTCGGCCTTGGTAGAACACGTTAAGCGTATGGTTAAAGTCCCCGAAAACAAGGTACATACCGAAGAAGTTTTTTTTTTTACCGAAGAAGAGTTTGACACTGGAGAGTAAAAATGGGTTTATTGTACAATACGAATCCTTTCTACATTGCTGATAGACTTTAGAAAGGCTTTCAGATTTTTTTTTTCCTTCTCTGGGAAAATCTCACATAACCATCAGATACCATAGGAAATGAGAGTATGAGATAATTAAAATCGTTTGCTTCTATTTATATGCTACATATCTTTCGTTAGCAAAAGTAGGTTTGTTCTATATGTTCTCCCATATTTGGCATCGTTGTCTCGTACCACCTCGTCAAAATCTAATTTCAAATGGAGACAATCAGTTCACTAAACACAATACGATATATCAACGTATTGTCCAAACAATGCATCATACCATTAATCCATAGGCCATACACGAATCCCTCACCTAGTTCGTAAAGACACACACTTGAAAAGTCAGGATCTGGACGTTCTACTCTAAGCATGTATACAAGTGATTCGTAATAATGTTTTCTGCCTGCTTCCCTAGCGTCGGGAGAAAAATCGAAGCCAATCTATAATCCTTTTCTGTTCACGAATCTCATGACTGAAAAATACATCTCTATCCAGTGTTAATGTCTCAACAGCCTGAGTTATGTTATGCCAAACATACTTTATGTTACACCACTGATGCGTGAATTGGTCAGCCACTTCTTGAAATTCAGTTTCCTCATTGTTTTCTTCCAGCATTCCAGAGAATTGTATCCAGCTATCAGCCCTTAGAGATACACAGATGCGATCGTGATGAAGCATACTAGATATTCCTGGCATTCACCCACTTATACTAGAAATCTATCATTGAATAACGACACAGATGCATACACATATGGTAGCTAGGCAACAATTGCATATATGACAGGAGTTATGTCATTATCAAACCCATAACCGTGCAGATGTATTTAACTCAATAGTGTCATTAAAGCAGTTTGCGAATGTACTCTAAACGTGTTAAATGGCAATGTTGCCTTAAATTTATATCAGGAGAAAAAGCGTTCTCCACATAAACGCAGCCTTATAAGACTTGCCGACAGAAAATTTTCTCTGTATAAAAAAAACATATTTTAGTTCAAAAGGATGAGTGATTCTTAAGTGTACTCATTCCCGTTGCAATCAGTGTAATGAGTGAATTGTTCGGTCTTGGTGGAACACGTTCAGCGTATGGTTATAGTCCCCGAAAACAAGGTACATACCGAAGAACATTTAACTCAATTAGATCGTGAATTGAAAAAAGATTTCACATTATCGTGATGTGCCCGATGATGAATAAAGGAAATTGTACCACAATGTATTACAGAGGTATAAGAATGTCAGCAGTAAAAATAAACCTCAGCAAGAAGATAAGCACGATTTTATTGCTGAACGGATCGTAGGATTTGTTCCTAAAAATTTGAGACACATTACTCTCTAAATAGTGGAGATCTTCAAATGATTTAAACTGATATATTTTATCATGCCATTCGAAAAATGAACGTTCTGGACATTATGTAAAAAATAAGAAAGGATTTACTGATAAAAACTGGACTCAATATTAATGGCTGTATTCAACCAAAATGTATGAATTATTTGTTATGCGAATAAAATTATGTCATTGAAATGTATTTTTCTGTTTCGGAGTAAATAATTTTTTCCCACATAGAGTTTTTATTTCAAAACAAATTTATTTTACCTTAAAATTTTAATTGCGCTTAAAGGGTACAGTTATGCCATACATTTTCTTTACAAAATAACACACTTTTCGATCATTACATGGAACATTAAAATAAAAAGTGCGAAGCACAGCAAACATAGACATTCCACGACAATGGTGGAGTAAAAAGTAAATACAAAATTCACCACACACAGCAGTATTCAGACTTTGCAGCGAAATATTGTTGTAAATCACACTTTTAAATTAGGTTGCGAAGGTACAAATAGATCCAATGAAAGATTCTGCATAGCGTCCGTACGAATGGAAGAATTCCATCCGTCTTGGATTTAAAGTATCCAGTGACTATTGATCCTTTTATCGGAAACGACATTCAAAACTATGGTAGTGGGTATAACCTTACCTTGTTTATTCTTCAATCCCTGTATACCTCTCCGTTTTCTACCACACAAAACATTAACTATCTGGTATAGCTCTCTACTGCTGTGCTGTCTTACTGCTTCCTCGAATTTGTCAGCCAAGTCATCAAGCCAAAGATTCTGGAAATGGTAAATGTTTTGACATTTCCATAAATTCTTATTGATTTCCATAAATTCTTGTTGATTTTCCATAATTTCTTGTTGATTTGTTATTTCCATAAATTCTTGTTCAAATTCAGTGCACAATTTTTTCATAGTAATATAATTTAACAATACAGCATTAATTACTATCTCATTTGGGCAAAAAAGATTGCCTCTATCAAGTTTTTATAAATATTTAAATTTTACATCTAATTCTACTTTTTTAAAAAGTAATAATAAATGTTTATAATGATCACATTTCAAACTTTTCAAAACTGAAAATACACAATCATCATCATCATCATCATCATCATCATCATCATCATCATCATCATCATCATCATCATCATCATCATCATCATCATCATCATCATCATCCTCAAGCAGCCATGGGCTACGGAGGTCCAACCAGACAGTGCAATTTAGTTCTCCAAGCAAGTCTATCCTGAGCTACATCTACTGCATCTGGCCACTGCACACCAATTCTAACAAGGTCCTGTTTGACATTGTCTGCCCACCGCATTCTAGGTCTCCCCCTCCTTCTGAGGTCTCTAGGCACACTGTTCATAACCCTATTCGCCAATCTATAATTATTCATACGGGCAACATGGCCAAACCAACGGAGTCTCTCTCTGCACAATATGCTGCTTAAAGCAGGTTGCAAACTCCTTTGCCTAATCTCATCATTAGTTACAAAGTTGAACCACCTAATGCCCAAGATACTGCGTAAGCATCTGGAATCAAAAGCATCTAGTTTCCTGTTATCTTGTTTACAAAGTGTCCAAGTTTCACTACCATAACTAACCCTAGAAAGAACCAAACTATTATACAGCCTAATTTTAGTCTTTAGGTGTATACACCTATTTCTCCACACTCTCCATAGATTCTTAAAAGTCCCGGCAGCAATCCCTATTCGTCTGTTAATCTCATGCCGCACATCACCAGTATCTGTTACATAGCTCCCAAGATAATTAAACTGTGACACCTGCTCAAGACTGCAACCATTCAGATTAACCGAATCACAGCCTGCCTTACCAATTTTCATCACTTTAGTTTTCTCTCTGTTTATAACCAAACCTACTCTACTACCAGTCTCAGCAACAGCTCGAATGAAAGAGTTCATCTCATCAACATCATTTGCCAAAAGGGCTAAATCATCAGCATAATCTAAATCAGAAATTTTCGTATCTCCAGCCCATTTAAGGCCAAAATCTTTCCCTTGAAGTGAATTTCGCATAACATAATCAATAACCAAGCTAAAGAGAAAATGAGACAAAATGCACCCTTGTCGAACACCAGAAGTAATGCTAAACCAATTGCTACAAGCCTTACCAACTCTCACACATGACTCAGTGTTATTATAGAGAGCTTTCATTATGTTAACTAACTTGTCTGGTATACCATATGATCTCACAATCAACCACAAATTATGACGATCAACAGAGTCAAAAGCCTTTTTGAAATCAACAAAGCTAGCAACCAAAGGTTTCTGAAACTCTAAACATTTCTCAAGAATCTGCCTAAGTGAAAATATCTGATCCACACATCCCCTACCACTTCTGAATCCACATTGCTCATCACGCAATTGACTGTCAGCCAGATTCTTAATTCTATTAAGCACAATCATGGAAAGAACTTTACCTGGAACAGAGAGTAGGCTGATACCCCTATAGTTATCACAACAACTGTGATCACCTTTTTTGAAAATAGGGATAACAATAGCTCTGGTAAAATCCTTAGGAACCATGCCTTTATCATAAAAGATATTCAGAATTTCAGTCATCCAAGTGGTAACCGAAACATTCCCAGCTCTAAGCATTTCCGTAGTAATTTCATCTACCCCTGGGGATTTATGAAGTTTAAGTTTAGAAACAGCCAAAATAACTTCAGATTGTGTTATAGGGCCAACATCAAAGCCACCAATGCATCTATCGTCATTGCAAACAATGGGAATAGAACTAACCGCATTATTTAGAACATCACTGAAATGCTCAGCCCATCTAGCCCATCTAGCCCAGAATCCTCCCCTTCTATAACCTTACCTTGTTTATCCTTCAATCCTTGTATGCCTGTCCGTTTTCTACCACACAAAACATTAACTATCTGGTACAGCTCTCTGCTGTTGTGCTGTCTAACTGCTTCCTCGGCTTTCTCAGCCAAACCATCAAGCCAAAGATTCTTATCAGCAGCTAACTGATCTTTTACACGTTTATTAAGTTCTCTGTAATGTCTAAGTTCTATTAGGACTAGTCGGGTATTGATTAAAGACATTCCTGCAGTTCTTTCTTTCCGAAATAAGCTCAAGTGCCTTATCACTCAGATAATTCTGCCTCTTCTGCTCCTTTTTTCCTAAAAGAGTACTGTTAGTGTCCAAAAAAGCCTGTTTAAAATGATCCCATTCTTCCTCAACTTCAGTAGTAAGCAAACCATGACTGTCATAATGACTAAGTAACCTATCATGGTAAGCTTTGGCTGTAGCCTGCTATTATATGCAATTACAGGAAGAGAATTATCAAAATCAGACAAATCTGAAGGAAGCACTGTAATATTAAACTTTAAGCTAATAGACATAAAATTCATTTCCTTAAAATCATCTTTAAAATCCAAATCGTTTATTTTAATTTTGCCACTTGACTTAGTGGGAAGTTTCAACAGATTGCACTCTTAATTTTGTTTCACATTCAAATAATTGGCGTACACTATATTATATTGTCTTCCAGCTAACTGCCTGTAGAAGTCGAAACGACTCACTAAATTATGAGTTTGAAACTTACCACGTAAAATATATTTTAATTCTAGTTGAAATATGAAGCAATTTCAAGCAATGAATATGTACTAAGTCTTAACGCAGCATGGGTTTCTTTCGTTAGCATACCTGTTGTGCAACTCATCTGCTCCTATTTGTCTAGCCAATTTAGGAAAGAATTCAGAAATGAGACATTTTCATCTGACTCTGAACACGCAATGGCATTTGATGTTTGTTATTCAAGCGTTCACCTTAAAAAGGCGATTTTACATTTACAATATGCCACCATGTTAAAATAATCTTAATGAAATCTGATGTATCTTGGTAATGTAACAATTTGTGCTTTTCTTCTATTTCTAAAAGTTAATTAACTACAAAGTCATTAAAATAACTAAGACTAATTTAACATTTTGTCTCTCAAAGTTACTTGGGTTCAAGATTTTATACGACAGATTAAATCCATATTTTAACAATGAGTTTGCTTCAATTTTATGCAGTTCTTTAAGGGTTGATAAGGATGCAGTGTTGAACGATGAAATGCTATTTCCAATATTTATAAAATGTGGATAGTACATACATTTTTTAATATTTTTTTTGATTTAGCCAGTTATTTCTGATACACTTCAACAAATGAACTGGGTCAGTAAAAAAAATAAAGGTCTTGGTTTATCTGATGGATGAGGATATACAATTTGAACTTTAAGGGGAGAATGATATTATGACATACTCTTAAGATTGATTAAATTATTGTCAGCTACGACACATAAAAATATCAATTTCTTCCAAACCAATGATAATTTTTTTAATATTACTGTAGAGAATATCAGCATTTATTGTTTTGGTTGGTAATATATGAACAACATCTTTATAGTTGGAAAACAAACTAGTTATCATAAATACATGGGCACTGGTTGTAAGACAAACCTTTGAGCACTGACTCAAAAATAAGACCCTAAATGGTCTTCAGGACCATATAGGAAAATGGTCTTCAGGACCATTACTTCAATAAAACTACCGGAAAACAAAATTATTACAGGAAATGGTCTTCAGAACCATTCCTTCAGGACCTACAGGGAATGGTCCTAAAGACCATTTCCTGTAGCTTTCACATAGAAAATGGACTTTGACAGTTTTAAGTGTTGCCATTTGGACTTTGCAACGCACCTGCTTGAGATGAATTTCATCAAGCATTAAAATTAAAGATAAAAATCATTAGAATATTTTTGCCTGACATATGATAAGAAATTTGAATCTGCTTTCTCTACAGCAGGATTGACATTAAAACGAAGACAAATGCGCCGAATTGTACTAGGATGTGGTAATCTAACACACTTTCTCTAACAAAATTATATGCATCAGGGGCCATGCTAAAAAAAGTGATGCAAAAATCATCATATCTGATGAATACCTTGAACCATACTTATTTAAACCAAATAACATCAACTGTTCCTCAAGGAATTTTAAATGATTGTTGTCATTTTCAATCAGATGTGCGAAGTGCTTTCAAAATATTACACATTAAATCAATACTATGTCTAATATTACTCTCAGGAGTTTTAACCCTTATTAAACAATTTAAAAGATCATTTAAAACATCAATATGACTGATTTTTAGAAGAAAAGTATATTTTCCAACTTTGGATTGCTCATTATCTTTTTTAAATGCTCTCACCATAACCTCAGAATTAACAACAGAAAATTTTACTATAGGAGCTGGATCATTTACAATATTTAATATCAAAAGCAAATGATTTTTACATAATACAGTCCATGTGTGAACGTATACGAAATATACTTTAGGAAATAGATCATGAATTGATAAAAATGACCTTTTTTGTCATATTCAGATCTATGAGATATTCAGATCTATTCAAGATCTCTTGCACTAGATTCTAGTGCTTTTTAGACTGAAGATTCTTCACGTTGTTTTCCTTTGCTTTCAGGACTTTCTCTGCTCGATATAGGAGTATCAGAGAGATATGCTGGTAAATTTGGTAGTTTTGATGGAATGCTACCAGGAATTAGTCTGGGGACTCAATTGCACAGTAACCGTCTTATCAGTTTTCTCATCGAATGCACTTGAACATCTTTGAAGATTACTCTCTTTGAAGATTCACAAACCTAGAGAGAAAGATGAACACCATTAAGTGTTTATCTTTCATAAGACTACTGGAAATGGTCTTCAGGACCATATAGAAAAATGGTCTCAGGACCATTCCTTCAATAAAACTACCGGAAAACATAAAATTATTACAGGAAATGGTCTTCAGAACCATTCCTTCAGGGTCTACAGGAATGGTCCTAAAGACCATTTCCTGTAGCTTTCACATAGAAAATGGACTTTGACAGTTTTAAGTGTTGCCATTTGGACTTTGCAACGCACCTGCAACGTTTGAACGACTAATGGAGTCAGTGCTCAAAGGTTTGTCTTAAGAGGTTTTCCTGGTTTACTTGGACGACAACATCGTTCTTGGAAAGAGTTTCGAAAAACATTTGAGAAATCTTCGTCAAGTGTTTGAAAAACTTAGGGCAGCCAAGCTAAAATTGGGACCGACTAAGTGTAAACTGTTCCAGCAAGAAGTTCATTATCTTGGTCATGTCATCACTACATCAGGGATTAACACTGATCCTAGTAAGATAGAAGTTGTAAGAGAGTGTCCACCACCAAAAGGTGTTCATCAACTTCGTAGTTTTATTGGACTTTGCACCTATTATAGAAGATTTGTCAGGGGTTTCTCCAACATCGCAGGTCATTACATCGTCTGACGGAGGAGGGCCAGCGGTTCATGTGGACCACCGAATGTGACGAAGCCTTTCAACAGTTTAAACAGGCTCTTTCCACAACACCAGTGTTAGCATATCCAAAACAACAAGACGGACAAGAAAAGATTATTACATACTTTTGCAAAACTCTATCCAAAGCAGAACGAAATTATTGTGTCAGACGAAAAGAACTGTGAGCAAGAGTAAAAGCAATAAAACACTTTTATCATTATCTCTGTGGCCAGAACATTCTTATACGCACTCAGGATCATGCTGCCCTCAGGTGGTTAGTAAACTTTAAAAACCCTGAAGAACAAATCGCTAGGTAGATACAGCGGTTACAAGAATACAATTTCTCCATCGAGCATCGAAGTGGTAAAGTGCATAGGAATGCAGATGCCCTTTCCAGACATCCATGTATTGACAACTGTAAGCATTTTTATAATGCAGAGTTAAAACTTGGAACTAAAGATGTAATGCCCATAAGACAAATAACATCGACACAAGCGAACAGTGATACTCCTAACATCTGGAGTCCAATAGAAATTAGAAAGGCTCAACTAGACAATGAAGATATAAGGCCAATAATGAATTTGATTGAAAAATGTGATGTAAGATCCAATTGGGAGCAAATCTCGAAGTATAGTCCAACTACCAAAAGTTACTGGGCATAGTGGCACTCCTTTGAATTGAAAGATGGTGTATTATACAGAAGATTCGAGAGTCCCATTGGACGGCTGATCCGTTGGCAGATAATCCTTCCTCACTCCCGAGTGAAACTAATGATGAAAGATGTGCATGATAGTGACACTGGAGGACACTTCGATGTTAATAAGACATTAGCTAAAGCCAGGGAACGATTTCATTGGCTGAAAAGTAGGGCAGACCTTGAAAGATGGTATAGGCAATGTGAGGCCTGTGCAGCAAAGAATAGCCATTGATGTAATGGGTCCGTTCCCTAGGACTGATGATGGAAATCGGTATTTATTAGTGGTAATGGATTATTTCACGAAGTGGCCAGAGTTCTATCCCATCCAAAACCAGGAAGCAACAACAGTAGCAGAGATGATAGTAAATAACTTGATTAATAGGTATGAAGTACCTTTGCAACTCCACTCTGACCAAGGACGGAATTTTGAATCAAATGTGTTTAAAGGCATCTTCCGCTATTAGGCATTCAGAAAACTACAACAATTCCCCTACATCATCAGTCGTATGGTATGGTTGAGAGATTTAATAGGACAATTGCACAACATCTAGTATTGTTTGTTGACGATCATCAACGTGACTGGGATCGCCATACACCACTCCATTTATTGGCATACAGAACAGCAATGCATGAGGCAACTGGACAGACACCTTCCATGATGCTATTTGGAAGAGAGTTATGTCTTCCCTGTGACCTTTTATATGGTCGGACCCAACCAATGCCTGTATCCACTCCACAATACGTAGAAGAATTACAACAACGATTAGAAGAAATCCATCACTCCGTCAGACATAACATCAACTTAGCAAGTGAGAGAACCAAAATGTGATACTACAGTAAAACAAATGGAACTGTTTTCAATCAAGGAGATCTTGTTTGGCTGTACAAACCACATAGAAAGAAGAGACTTTCTCCAAAACTTCAGAAACCTTGGAAAGGTCCTTATACAGTAGTTAACAGGATTAACGACGTTGTGTATCGCATTCATCAACGTCCAACTACAAGGTGGAAGATGGTTCATGTGAATCGTTTGACCCCGTTTCATTGAAGAACTGAAGAAGCTTCGGAATCCAGAATTGTTCGGGATGAACAAGACCTAAGGAGGAGGCAGTGTTACGACAGATGAACGTGCTGCAGTGAGTTTATGAAAAACGTGACATGAACGCTCGCCTATGCTTCTGTGAGATATTTATGTAACAAACGAATTAGAACATTGAACCGATCTGAAATTTAAGAATAATAGAATTATAATGTTGGAGTTGTGGATATTTAAGAAAGAGGACGCAGTTAGTCTCGGTAAATACGCGATAAGTGACCGTATAAAGAAGAAATATTTTTGTACGGTGAGTGCGCGGGTGGTTGATTAGTTTTATTAGTATAAAATCTAAGGAGTTAACACAGATAACCAGAATGATTTGTGCCTAAAATGAGGAATAAAAAAAAGAAGGACATTGACTTAAAAAATAAGCGATGATCATTTGAGTAGACAGAACTTGTTTTGACTGTTCTAGAGGAAAAGATTATTACTTTAGGTATGATAGTATTTAGTTTCTTTATAAGTAATTTCATTCATGATTTTGTAATAAATTGATTGTTTTGTAATTTGTATTGCAAAACATACTTACTTTTATCCACGCTCAGTGCTCATCCATTTTAAATATATAACAATATCCAACATCCCCCTAATCGCAGGCATGGAGCAAAGACCCGTTCCCCAACCACTAATAAAGACAATAAAGTGGATGGTTGGATAAAACAGAATGAAAGAAATTTCATAAAGTGTAATGTTAGTTGGAAAAAGCATACCATGCGCGCTTTGCAAATTCAGCATAAAAGAAGCACGTGCTTAGCCAGCAGGGAAAAGCAGGTTGGGACCTGCGTGGCCAGCTACAGGCGATACGCTATTCTGCGGGAACGTTTTGCTATCTCGAGACCAGGCTTCCCATGACGGCGAAGTTGGGGTTATCACAGGTTGGGTGGAGTAGACGACAGCGAGCGGAGTGGACTACGGCGAGCTATTCACAACCATTCTCGCTGGGCAAAATCTAGCTCCTCTTAGCATGCATCGAAGATCACGTTACTCAGTGCTTATGTTCAATGACGGGCGTGGTGTCCAAGTGTGGACTTCGTCACAAATTTTGTTGTCATCACTGTGTCCACAATTTGGCGTGAATGCTTTGGTAAACCTGTTGGTTTGGCTATGTCTGTGTTGTGTGTGAATAACTTGCAAATTGTGTGGCAACCAGATTGAAGCAAATTGTTTATTTTTCTGGGCCAGCGTTAAAAAAATGACTTCAGTGGTCATCTGTGACTCTGCTACATAATATGGAAATAGCAGACTTAGAAACAGCAGACTTTGTGGGCTATTCGCGAGGTGCTGTAGTAAGGACGGAGAAGAGTGGACTGCTGGCACACCAAGTATTTCCAGAGGTCATAACTGTGGAGCCTCAAAGGCCATCGAACCCAGAGGAGAATGTTGCCTTCGTCGACTGCAGCAATTGACCACTCAAATGAATGCTGGGACACCCAAATATGTGTCCCCAATAACCGTAAAGCGAATCCTTTTACGTATGGGTCCCTGGAGTCAATGCGGCGTAAAGGCATCCATGTTAACCAAGAGGTCCATTGGCAACGACGCCTGCAGTTTGCACGGGACTACCGTCATTGGACAGTGGAAGGGTGGAAAAAGTTTGCCTTCTCCGACGAATCGAGGTTTCTACTCCACAAAAGTGACAGGCGGTGGAGGATACGGCTTCAGACACACGAGAACCAACACCCGGACATGCTTGTCGGTGAAGTAAAGGCCAGCGGTGGCAATGTGCATGTCTGGGGGATGTTTTCCTGGTATGACCTGGGACGCTGGTACCACTGGATGGGTCCCTAAGCACCAATGACTACCTGTCCATTCTTGCTGAACAAATGCATCCCTTCATATTGGACGTTTACCCTGGTGGTGATGATGCCTACCAACAGGACAATGTGCTCTGCCGTGTCGCTAAGGTGGTGCGTGACTGATTCCAGGAACACGACAATAATGTCTCCGTTCTCCCTTGGCCGGCGAAATCGCCCGACCTCAATCCTATATATAGAGCTTCTTAAACTTTGGGTCGCGTAACTGAATGTGGGGGGTCGGGAAATATTTTTAAACAGTAAAAGGTTTATGAACGCGCAACGACCAAAAATTAATTCAAAATGAAACGCGTAATGAATCCGAGGTGTTTCTGGCAGCGCGACTTCACTGCAGCCTTGTTCTTAACACATAACATGCGCACTTTGAACTGCGCATGCCGCCACGCAATATCAACAACGCTGTCAGAAACACCTCGGCTCGGATTCGAGACTATTGTATTTTATGATTAGCATTGTTTTGTCTGTACATATAAAATTTTCTGCTCTTAGAAAAATATAATAGTTTAATTACGGAAAAAAAGAGTTTTGATATCTTCCTTCCATCATTCCTCAGCATGTATCAAAATAGTTTATCTTTGGATTCTATTGGATTACGGATAAGTGGCTAAATTTAGACAGAAGAGGTAAAAATACTGATGGCAATGCGGCAGAGTCTTCGCTACCAGGTTGTAGTACACCTGAATTGACAAGAAAAAGAAAATATGTCGAATCATAGTTGCAATATGGATTTACTTTTAATAATCATGATGGTGTGTAAAAACCTCTTTGCTTAATTTGTAATGAAGTTTTGGCCCTGGAGAGCATGAAACCAGCCAAACTAAAACGACATCTTAATACCAAGCATGCAGCGTACTGCAATAAACCATAAGAATATTTTGAACGACTTGTAAAATCTTCAAATAAAGAAAAACAATGTTTTGAGAAATTTGTTACTGTCAACGAAAAGTATTTACTTGAATCTTACGAAACTTCATATTTAATTGCAAAAACTAAAAAGCCCTACGCGATAGGAGAAGATCTCGTGTTACCTGCTGCTATTAAAATGTAACAAATAGTTCGTGGGAAAAAGTACGGGTTTGGTTTGTTTTACCTCTGAGCGGCACTTTTGTGCACACCATGGGCTAAGTGGCCAGGTCACATGGACCCCGAAGGCTCAGAGAAGGTTGGGGGAAGGGATCCACTGGAACAGCTGTTGGGAGACAGATGGTAGCCTCCCGTCAAGGCCATCCAGCGTGTTCTTTAACGTGCACAGGGTATGACTCTCCCGCACACGGGGCCGCGGCTGGAAAAAGTATGGGGATGAAATTCGTAATATTCCTTGATCGAATGATACGGTTTCCAAAAGAATTTCTGAAATTAGTAAAGACCAATTCCAACAGCTTATTACTAGGCTTAAGGTCAGTCCAAAGTTTGCAATTCAGTTAGATGGAACAACTGATATTTCTAACATGACATAGTTGTTACTTTATGTAAGATATGTTTATGAAGGAAGAATACATGAGGAGTTATTGTTTTGTCGCACTTTGGAAGGGCACACAAGAGGGGAAGATATTTATCTTAAAGTTGCTGAATTTTTCACAAATGAAGGTTTAGAGTGGAAAATTGCGTTGTAGTCTGTACAGACGGTGCTGAAGCAATGATGAGTGTGAGAATGCTGGATTTCTAACAAAAGTTGAAGCTGGTGGCAATGAACATATCACTTTTACTCACTGAATGATCCATCGAGAGGCACTCGTAGCCAAAAAAATATCACCAGAGTTAGTTGTGCTTCGCGATACTATCAAAATCATTAACTTCATTAAAAGCCGTGCCCTTAATAGTCGTTTGTTTTCAAACCTTTGCAAAGATATGGACTCCAATTACAAAAGCTTATTACTATGTGCAGAGGTAAGGTGGCTCTCAAACTGGCGAAGTTTAAGCAGATTATTGAAATTGAAAGATGAAGTTGTTATATTTTTGACTGAGCAGAAATCCGATTTTGTTAATCTTTTACATAATGACTTATTGCTTTCAAAACTGAGTTATTTGTCGCATATTTTCCAAAAACTCAATGATTTAAACATGTCGCTTCAAGAAAAAAAAAATTGTACCATATTTTTGTTAAAAGATAAAATTGAATGTTTTACTAAAAAAGTTAACATATGATGGAAGAATAGGGTGGACAATGGTTCTTTAAAAATGTTTACAGCTACAGAAAATTTTATAATTGAAAATAACCTTCCCAAAGATTCAATTGTAAGATTTATAATTGATCATCTGAAGTGCCTGGAGACACAGTTTCAGAAATACTTTCCTTCAAATTTTGATTCTGAAAAATCTAAGTTGGCTTCATAAACCATACTCAATTGAAATCAAAAACATGAGTCATCTGCCATTAAAAGTTCAAGAAGAATTTGCCGAGTTATCAAGTGACACAGGTTTAAAACTTGAGTTTTCTAAAAAATCGTTAAATTAATTTTGTCTTGGGATTAGGACAGAATTTCCAACAATTTCTGAAATAGTCCTAAACATACTTTTCCCATTTTGTACTACGTATTTATGCAAAGCGACGTTCTCAGCATTGAAGATTATAAAATCAAAATATCGATCAACTCTGAAAAGCGTTGAAGATGCTCTACGTCCTGCAGTGTCAAATATTCAGCTAAGATTTAATTCTTTATGTAAAAATAACCAATCACGTCCATCTCATTAGTATGTCAATTTGCTTTCGTCTTTAATAAATGTTAAAATTATATGTATACCAAAGAATTGTTTTAAAATAAATTTCTTTGTGATTTATTATCAGTAAATGTTTGATTTGTATGCCTATTTTATATACCGATATATCCGGGTCGCATAAAAATTTCTCGGGCGAAAAGTAGTCGAGAGTGAAAAAAGTTTAAGAAGCAGTGCTATAGAGCACTTGTGGGACCATTTGGATCGACAGATTCGGTGTGCGGACCCATAACCACGTCATCTCCGCTCCCCCCCCCCCCGAGAGGGAACCACCTTGTCGTGGAGGGGGGGCTGAAAGCCCGTGTCAAGTTGAGGGTTCCACTACTGGTATTGGGGAGTATCTGGTTGGACGGGGGCCCTGATGGAACGGCTGGTTCTCGGTGAAGTTGAGGGCCCCGCTGACTGGTATTGGGAAGTACCATAGTTAGACGGGGTCCCGATGGAGGGGCCTGGTAAGGCCGACTAAGAGTTCCCGCCACGGGAGCCGAGGCAACTTGGATATGTATATCCTTGTTTGTGGCTAACCGGGGACGCAGATTAAATTTAGGTTTTGACCAATGGATAAACTTTACTTCTATAGGTAGAGTTCTACAGGTAGTAAGTTCGCCATAGGTAGTCGTGGGGCGAGCTGCTTCTGTATGGTATTCTCTTGCCCTCGATGTAGGTAGTGGAGATTTGGCATTATCCCTATAGATGTAGTGCAGTCCATGTATTGCGGAGCATCTGGTTTGGTCATCATTTATAATTTCATCTCCGGAACCTCCATGCTCTGCTGGAGTCGGAATGGGCACATGTGCCTCTGGCAACATTCCGGGGCCTCATTGTGTGCATGCCACGCTGTCTTGCCGCTGTCATCCGGGCTAAATGTGGTTATTCCCATTTTTAGGTAGGTGGTCATATTTTTCTGATACGCCTATGTATTATAAAGCGTAAAATTCTGTAAATAAATGTGTATGTAAAAAAACACCTGAGTTTGTATATATCGGCCACCTAGGTAGATCAACATCCTGACAAGATAGTGATAGGTACCCTTCTTCGCATATTCTCTCACATACGTTAGTTGAAAAACAACCCAGCTCAGACAGGTAGAGTTGGGTTGGGTTGTTTTACCTCTGAGCGGCACTTTTTTGCACACCATGGGCTAAATGGCCAGGTCACATGGACCCCGATGGCTCAGAGAAGGTTGGGGGAGGGGACCCACTGGAACAGCTGTTGGGAAACAGATGGTAGCCTCCCGTCAAGGCCATCCAGAGTGTTCTTTAACGTGCACAGGGTATGGCTCTCCCACACACGGGGCCACGGCTTAACGTCCCATCCGACGGACGGCGGCCTTTCCAAGCCCATCGGTGTCCCCTACTGACCGTGGGCAGGGCGGGGAATTTTACGGAGATAAATCTCAACGCTGACCCAGCTGGGACTCGAACCTGGAAACTACAGATTACGAGCCTGGCGCGCTACCGACTGAGCCACCCCCGCCCCCATATTATTCTGATACGGCTGTGTATTATGAAGCGTAAAATTCTGTAAATAAATGTTTATGTAAAAAAACACCTGAGTTTGTATATATCGGCCACCTAGGTAGATCAACATCCTGACAAGATAGTGATAGGTACCCTTCTTCGCATATTCTCTCACATACGTTAGTTGAAAAACAACCCAGCTCAGACAGGTAGAGAAGACGCCTGTCTACAATGAAACTTTTAGATTTGAGGTTATGTAGAGAGAGAAGAAAACAATTTACAGTCAGGACTTAGTCGTGTCAAATGATACTGTGAAGTGTGCCATCTGTAAGGCTAGCGTTGAAACAACCTTTTTCAAAAGCTAAAGACAAAGTTTAAAAAAATACTTTAGTAAGTTTATTTTATTTTTCATTTGATCGTTCATAAATTTTTCCCGGTAATTATTACTAAACTTTCTTCTTAAAAACAGTATTGCAATAATTTCTTTGTTATGAATTGAATTCCAGCCTTAAATTATGCGTAATGAAAGCGAAAAAGCGCCGCTCAAAATAAACTTCATTTCTCTAGAATCGAAGATACAAATTTTAGATCGTCTTAAAAAAGGATAAAAATGTATTATACGTTGCAAAACGTTTATATTTAAATGAAGCAAAAAAAAAAGTTTATATTTCCATGAAGAAAAATGAACAGAAAATTAGAACTGCTGTTGCTGCGAGATCTTCCATTTCCGAAAATATGACAGTTCACCCCAGAATGTTCGGACAGAGAGCCAATAATTGAGCAAATGGAAAAAGCACTCAGCATTTGGATTGAATTGCAGTAAAAAAGGATCCCATTAAACGGCAATGTAATTAAACAAAAGACACTAAAAATTTATAACCATTTAATAGAAAATGGAAAATCTTCTGTTTACACAGAATCTGTTGCCCATAAAGGTTCGTTTGAGGAATTTAAAAACCGCTTCTCATTACATAACATAAGAATTCAAGAAGAAGTTCATCGGCTGATAATGAAGCTGCCAAAATATATCCAGATGTAAATGATCTGTAATCCTCGTGCCACGAAAGCTGTAAATAAAAACGGGTTACTGGTTTATTGGAAAGCAAATAGAAAAGCTTGGGTAACTGCAGATTTATTTAAAGAATGGTTTCTAAATTGTTTTGTGCCAGCTGTAGAATATATTTAAATCGGAAAATCTAGATTTCAAAGATTTATTACTATTGGATTACTTTCCAGACCGTCCAAAATATTTAAGTCATCCAAACGTTGAAGTAACATTCCTACCACCTAATACAACTTCTTTAATTCATCCATTAGATCAAGGCATTGAATCTACTTTCAAAACTAATTACATCAAATTTAGATTCAAATCAGGATTTTGGGAAAAATTGATTCCTAATATATTGTATCTGTAGTAAGGCTGTACCAAGAGTATCTCCGGACGCATAACTGTGGAGCCCCAAAGGTCATCGATCCCAGAGGAGAATGTTGCCTTCGTCGACTGCAGCAATTGACCACTCATATGAATGCTGGGACACCCAGGTATGTGTCCCCAATAACCGTAGAGCGAACCCTTTTACGTATGGGACCCTTGAGTCGATGCTGCGTAAAGGCGCCATGTTAACCAAGGTCAATTGGCAACGACGACTGCAGTTCGCACGGGACTACCGTCATTGGACAGTGGAAGAGTGGAAACATTTTTCATTGTGGATTGTGTCGGATTCCTAGCTTTATCGGTCAAAGAAGTAAAGCCGTCAACATTAAATGAGTGTTGGAGAAATGTTTGTCCAGAGTCAGTTCATTCAGAAATGTGGTCGAACCGGCAGAAAACTGGGTTGGGTTGTTTTACCTCTGAGCGGCACTTTTTTGCACACCATGGGCTAAATGGCCAGGTCACATGGACCCCGAAGGCTCAGAGAAGGTTGGGGGAGGGGACCCACTGGAACAGCTGTTGGGAGACAGATGGTAGCCTCCCGTCAAGGCCATCCAGCGTGTTCTTTAACGTGCACAGGGTATGGCTCTCCCGCACACTTGGCCACGGCTTAACGTCCCATCCGACGGACGGCGGCCTTTCCAAGCCCATCGGTGTCCCCTACTGACCGTGGGCAGGGCGGGGAATTTCGCGGAGATAAATCTCAACGCTGACCCAGCTGGGACTCGAACCTGGAACTACAGATTACGAGCCTGGCGCGCTACCGACTGAGCCACCCCCGCCCAGGCAGAAAACTGAATCGGTGCGATAGTAGAATTTGCTAAGTCGGTAGGAGGGGAAAGTTTTGATGATGTGACTACTGAAGACGTTCAAGAATTACAGGCTGGCGTAGAAAACAGGCTGGCGCAAGAAAAACAGGCTGGCGCAAGAAAAACAGGCTGGCGCAAGAAAAAACACGAAAAAGTAATCTCCTAGTCCGAACATGTGCGCTCCATTCACAATGATAAAAGCAGAATATAAATGTACGAAGGCGACATTTTGGCAGAAACAGAAGGCAGAAAACAGGCTGGCGCAGCAGATTTGGTGGAAATGGCATCGAAAGTAAATCAAATTAATTCAGAGGATGATAAAAAAAAATTCCCCCTCAAGCAGCTGCTTGCCACAGAAGTCTGACAGGAGGCTGTCAGTTTATATGCCGCAGTAGAAGATCTGAGAGGATGGCAGGACCTCAGCAGAAAACAACACTAACATCCATGCCTTACCCGGGGCTCGAACCCAGGTCCCTAGATCAGTAGCCAAGCAAGCTAACCACTCGGCCACGGGACGGCTAGCAGAGGATGATAGAGCAGATGAAAATTCTGAAGTTCTAAATTTTACACTAAAATCATACGGGAAGGTATAAATTTAGCCGAGGAATTAGAAATGCACATCCTTCGACTGAAAGAAGCACGAAGTTCAATAGGGAGAGGCAAAAATGTTTAGCCCCATACCATGAAATTAAAAAGCAAAAGCAAACAAGCCCAGATTCGTGATATTTCAAAGAGAGTAGAAGATACTCGAAATCTAGATGCTGCAGAAGAAAGTTCAGAAGGTGAAGATTTTCTGCAACAGAGAAAATGTTCTCGTTTAAATGTGCTTAGCAGCGATGAAGATGAAGAAAATTTAATGAACGTACATTATCTGACATATACTTTTGTATCACAGTTTGTAAGACGTTTGTCCAGTTATTACTCTTTAAAATAAAAATTAAGTTTCTGATAGTTATAAAAATAAAATGGTGTATTTTTGGTAGCTTTTGGAACGTAACCCCCCCCCCCCATTTGTGTACTGTTTCTTAGTCCCGTATAACACGGTTTCGCACTACACGTGATTTCATGGAACCTAACTTCCATGATATACGAGGGTTACATGTATATAACAATGTTCCAAGAACTGTAAGTTTTCAATCAATTTTTAATAATTTAAGTGCTTGACCTCTTTTAAAATTATATTTATTTTCGTTAATAAAGACAGTATTTTGCAACTTGCATTCATTTCAGATAAAGATTTTTTGTATTTAATTAAGAAACGGTGATCAAAAATTAATAGTTCCACTTATAAATATAAGAATGCTGTTAATAACGTTGTATTGTTAATAACGTACCAATGTAATTGGACCAAGATAGTCTAATGATATTTCAGAATAATTAAAGAAAATTCGCCTGTTATATATTTTCAAAAGAGCCGAACTATGTAAATGGATTATAGCACAATAGGGAAAGATTTTGCATTTTGCTGTCAGAAAAATGTCGCCTTCGTACATTTATATTCTGCTTTTATCATTGTGAATGGAGCGCACACATGGACTTGGTTCGCACACATGTTCGGACTAGGAGATTATTCTTTCGTGTCATGCATTTGGAAATATTATCAAATAAATTCAATTTTATAATTTGAGTTTTGAAGAGAATTTTCGAGTTAAGGAGGTTCGACTTATGGAAATGTTATAAACTGACGGAAATTGGAAAAAAGAACACCATTAACAATTGACGAGTAATCTATGAGATTTTTCTAGTAGAAACAACTTGTTGAGAAAGGACAGTGATCACACGTGTGAATCAATCAAATCAATCAATCAATTTTATTTCATCATCATATACAATTTATAACACAGAAAAATATGAGTGAACCCAAAAACCACATGGTTTGTCTGGGCCACTAAAGCAAATTAGTTCAAAAATCAATAACGACTTACTCACCTCAAAGATTACAAACAATATGTGTCATTTTTCCGATATATGTACAATGAATTTTTATTTTACACTTGATTTATTACCTTTTAATGAATATTGCATTTGACAAAGACATATTTTAATAAGGTGTTGAATCTCCTCGAGCAGCATATACATACAAGTATATATACAGGGTGAATCTGAAAAAGTGGGCAAAACTTTACTGAGGGAACGCAGCTATACGAGCAATATTCGTCATAGAATGTATGGTCGGAACGCAAGCGGTGAGAAGTTAAAAGGTAGTTTTCCATTGTCACATTTAAAGAATGAACACAAGAAGGAGAGGAGATACTCTGTGCCTCACTTGCATTCCCGTCCGCCGCACCGTACACAAAGTGCATATCCGCCATTTCGTGGTTAGTATAACCAGCCATCCTCTCGGCAATCCACGGTAGAAATGCCGTTGGGTGCGAGGATCGACCCTTTTATACCATTTCCAACGCCACCTAGCGGCTCGCCGTTTGCGTTCCGCCCATACTTTCTATGACGAATATTGCTCGTATAGCTGCATTCTACCACCCCGTAAAGTTTTGCCCACTTTTTCAGATTCACCCTGTATAAAATATATCGCATACAATCCGCCATTCGTGTATATCCGCCATTTCGTGGTTAGTATAACCAGCCATCCTCTCGGCAATCCACGGTAGAAATGCCGTTGGGTGCGAGGATCGACCCTTTTATACCATTTCCAACGCCACCTAGCGGCTCGCCGTTTGCGTTCCGCCCATACTTTCTATGACGAATATTGCTCGTATAGCTGCATTCTACCACCCCGTAAAGTTTTGCCCACTTTTTGAGATTCACCCTGTATAAAATATATCGCATACAAGCTTCCAATCTGACATGCAATCGGTCGTATAAATGCTGGATACCACGCTGGGGGATACCATTCCATGCACATTCAACTTGGATGCGTAATTCAAAGATGGTTGTTTTCTGCCGCGGTCCTCAAAACAGTCTTTGTCCGATCCAGTCCCAGATATGTTCGATTGGAAACAAGTCCGGAGAGCGTGCTGGCCAAGGGAGTTGGTTCTTCCTGAATGTTGTTGCATGTTGAGTTGCTCATGTAGAGTGTGGGCGGGCTTATCCTGCTGGAATATCGCATTTGGGATTACACTCAAATATGGATGACCGGCTGTACGATGTCGCTGACATATGTATTGCCATTCAGTGTACCCTGTACAAACACCAGACAAGTATGAGAGTGATAGCTCATCGCTCACCACACCATGATGCCTGGTGTGGGCCCTGTGTGTCGTTAGCGGATGCACGATGGAAGAAGCCGTCGCCTGTGGTCACTTAAATGACCATCAGACTCTCCTAAGCAGAATTGGCTTATCACTGAACACCACAGACTGCCATTCTTCCCTCCAATGGGCTCGTTCTTAACACCACTGCAAACGCGCTCGACAGTGATTAGGGGAAGTGGTAACTATGCCAGTGGCACGCATGCCCGTAGTCCTGCTTCCAAAAGACGATTGCGAAATGTTCTTGTAGACACCCTTGGTACGACAGAGGATCGAATTTTTGATGCCGTAGCCATCCGCTCTGCTACCGTCGCCCACCTGATACGCACTCCTCTCGTGCGTCCGTAACTCTGTTGCCTGGAACCACTTCTGCGAGTGTGCGAATGCTCTTCTGACCATTGATGTCATCATCGTACCACTGTCGATACCTCTCATCCAACACGGTGTGCAATTTGATGAAAAGATTAACCTGTTTCCCGAAGACCCACTATATGACCTCGTTCAAACTCCGCTAAATGAACAAATGTGGCGTGCCTGCATCGTCCACGCATGGTAGCTTCTTCAAAGAGCACTCAACAACATGATACAAGATGAACAGCTGTTTTCTTCACGCCATAGTCCTTAAATGCGCGCTGCGTACATTTACATGTTGTCCTCCTCAGTGACATCATTATTTCATCCAATGACTTTCAATCTTGGATCACGGTTTCTGCTGCCCTAACTATCAACATATTATACAGTGGACCTTCGTTATAGCGCTGCTCGCTATACCGCGCACTCGGTTATAGCGCGGGCGATGTTCGTGATAAGTTCAAACATGTTTATACAAGTCCGTGCGGCGTTAGTGAGTATCGCATTTTATTGTTACTGCGTAATGAGTAATTGTGTATGTATTGAGTTCCTGCATGTATTTTGAATAGTGTTTAATTATTTTATGCATGATGAGTAAAAGAAAAGCTTACAGTTTCCCGCCCGACATGCGCGTTATATCGGGGGTCCACTGTAATATAATTCTTAAAGGAATTCCTTCTGGGTGTTCTTTTTTCAATTTCCACCAGTATATTTTTTTCGAAAACAAAAGTAATTTGGGTTGATTTTCAAAGGAAATATTTATTGAGATCTAGGCTGATTCAATACCGATTTGAGATCATCGCTCATTGGATTAGAGTAAGGGTCGGGAACCTTTATTGTATTAAGACCCAAAACAGAAGAAAGGAGGAAAGGATTCTAAGAGTCGCAAATTATAAACTTAATTGGGTCAAAAGTCATAAGAGTAAAGAAATCCGAAAACACTTTCATTTTATTAGAAAATAAAATCACAAATAGTATTTTTTGAAATTGGTGTACTGAAATGTATACTATAAAACTATTGAAAAAATTATTTAAAAAACTGCCATTCGTCATGGTGACTTTTGAATCATCAGTAGGTGTTTTTGTTTTTTTTGCCAACTTATTGGAATTTGCAGTATTCTAAGAAAATTTGAATTGTATCAGGGATGTTTAAATTATAGTCTGGAAACTTGCTCCATGTTAATTTTTTTATGAAATTCGTTGAAGAATTTTTTTTTCAAAGAGCTTCAATTGGCCAGATTGGTTGCGTGAAGAGACATGTTTTAGTGTGTATGGAGTAGCCTTTTTGTGACACTTCAGTTGAGGATCATTTCTTATTGCAACGCCCCAGTGTCGCTTTCAAGGTTTTTAATAACAATAATTTAAATTACATATTTTGATAGGCATCGATGTCGATATGAACACATAAACCACGACCGTTTCTCGCCTTAAATGTTTTTACTCGATATGAAAAAAAAAATCAAAGAAAATGAAAATGCCTCTGATATAATGAAGATTACTTTGAAACTTTTCCAATGTTGATTCAATTGAAAGATGTTATATTTAAACAAAATGGATTTGAATTTTTTTTCTGAATTGATTTGTTTCCCAATGTTCCAATTCATCACCTTCTTTGAAGTTTCATTTAAAAATTATCTTTTCCCCCCCAGAAATTGTGGTACGTGCATGTTCTGCCCTCTCTCAACGCAGAGCTCCAATCTCCCGAGGTACTAGCTGCAGCTCTGCAACCATTGCTCTACATGATCGAGGAATCAACTACAGAAGAATACCAAGCGCTAATTCTTCCCGTCTTCCGAGCAGTGTTTGCAATGCCGAAAAGTGTTCAGGTGAGGAAGGCCAGTGATGTAACCATAAAGTTCTAATTGAGTAGGTGTTTGATATGTCTGAGTCTAATGGATAGGAATTGTGTGGTATAGTTGAATCTCTGATTTTAGGGGACTGCGTTTGAAAAATATAAACTGAATTGACAAATTATTATATTCACCTATCTTAAAACTTGTTGCTCCACCTTTTTCCCCCACAGCAGCAACCAAACGTCTTAGTAGTAAGGTTGGATTGGGTTGTTGTACCTCTGAGCGGCACTTTTTTGCACACCGTGGGCTAAATTGCAAGGTCACAAGGAGTCCGAAGGCTCAGAGAAGGTTGGGGGAAGGGACCCACTGGAACAGCTGTTGGGAGACAGATGGTAGTCTCCCGTCAAGGCCATCCAGCGTGATCTTTTACGTGCACAGGGTATGGCTCTCCCACACACGGGGCCACGACTTAACGTCCCATCCGACGGACGGCGGCCTTTCCAAGCCCATCGGTGTCCCCTACTGACCGTGGGCAGGGCGGGGAATTTTGCGGAGATAAACCTCAACGCTGACCCAGCCGGGACTCGAACCTGGGAACTACAGATTACGAGCCTGGCGCGCTACCGACTGAGCCGCCCCCGCCCCTTAGTAGTAAGGACTCAATGAGGTGTTTAAAACACGAAGGTATTATTGCCACCCATGAAGAGAGGATCGCCTGTCGTAGAGCATCCATCAGTTGCCAGTGGGGGTTGGTGGACTCCAATTCGTCCCACAAATTCTCAATGGGGTGAGGTCCGATGATAGAGGGGGCCATTTGAGTGTGGTAAACTCACTTGAGTGCTCCTGGAGCCAATTGGTCGTCACTCGGGAGATATACTGTGTGGCGTTGTCCTGTTGAAAGATGGCGTTATGGTGCAGAAAGAGAATCGTTACAAACGGGTGTAGATGGTCCATGAGAATGTTCACATACTTTGCATCAGTGACAGAGGTCTCGACGGGTACGAAAGGAAGTCATGTAAATGCAACCCAAACTATTACACTGCCTCTTTGACCACAACTTGGCAAGCTGGGTCCATTGCTTCGTGTGGTTCGCCACACATGCACCCTCCCACGACGTTATAGAGAGGCCATGGGTTCGTCAGATCAGATGACGTGTTTCTAGTCCTCAGCACTCCAGTTGCAATAGGCCTTTGCAAACTGCAGCCTAATCTTCGGTACCTTGCAGTCAACAAGGGAACACGATATCGACGTCGACTGCCATAGCCTATTTTTTCCATGGCATGACGAATAGTCTTTGTGCATAAAACTTGTGGATGTACCTTCATTCACTTCTGATGCTATCTGCTCCACAGTAGCTGTGTGATTCCTTGTAATGATGTTGGGCAGTCTGCGCTCACCTCGAGAGTCAACTGCACATTTACATCCACATTTCCTGCTAATTTGGAGTTTTGTCATATTTCACGTAGTCTTGGTAAACATGTGCGATGGTCTGATGTGCAAATCCCAACAGTTCAGTAGTCGCAGTGATTGAACAACAGGTATTCCTCGCACCTACTATCTAGCCACGGTTGAACTCACTTACGTCGCTGCGTTTACTAATGATTACTTTTCTGTGACTGATTTCCAATGCTTAGAGACCTGCTCTATTTATAGACATTACCAGTTTAGCTTCCCATGTGACTGTCCGCGATACTTCTGCTTTGCGTATTGTTATAGGGTGTATATAATAATTTATCCAATCAGTGTGTGTTATTCATCACATAACTCAATTTGAAAATTTGTGCAGCGAAATGTGTAGATAAAACTATTGAAAAAATTAATTAAAAACCTGCCATTCATTAGTGTACGTTTTTCTTTTGCCAGCTCCTCGTCCACTTGGGTTGGATACTGAATGTGGTAGATTCATTCAGATAGAGTAACATTTAGTGACATACCGTGGATTTGTAAGTTGGGTAAACAACCCTGCAGCAGTGAGCTTCTATTGGCTACATTAATGGGACCACGTTGGTTTTTGACCATTAGTGATTGAAAGCTATGTTCATTAATATATTTTTCTCCGAACTATCTGTTTTTAACCAATTTTATTATATCAGACAAGTCTACTCTTCGTTACATATACACTACTCGTCACTGAAACTGTCTCACATGGGGCGGGGGTGGCTCAGTCGGTAGCGCGCCAGGCTCGTAATCTGTAGTTCCCAGGTTCGAGTCCCAGCTGGGTCAGCGTTGAGATTTATCAGCAAAATTCTCCGCCCTGCCCACGGTCAGTAGGGGACACCGATGGGCTTGGAAAGGCCGCCGTCCGTCGGATGGGACGTTAAGCCTGGCACCGTGTGCGGGAGAGCCATACCCTGTGCACGTTAAAGAACACGCTGGATGGCCTTGACGGGAGGCTACCATCTGTCTTCCAACAGCTGTTCCAGTGGGTCCCCTCCCCCAACCTTCTCTGAGCCTTCGGGGTCCATGTGACCTGGCCATTTAGCCCATGGTGTGCAAAAAAGTGCAGCTCAGAGGTAAAACAACCCAACCCAACTGTCTCACACAGAAAGAACGGATGGATTGACCTGACGCAGAGGCGTACTGAAATAATCCAGTAATTCGCGATACAGCGGGTCCCACAGTTAGGGTTGGCCCCTGAAAACAAAAAGCTAAATGTATGGTGAAACTTGATATACAATTATTTGAAAGAACAGCCCGGATTTTTTCCTGTAGCTCTGGAGGAATAATAACAGATCTTGAACAATCAGCTTAATTTTCCCTACTAGAAATTCGTCTTCTTGTCTTAAGGACCAGAACTCATTGTCTCAAATCCTTAGCTTGACGTGAACTTCGTTAACGAAACCATAACAGTCGTGTGTGAAGTCAATTTTTTCCGTCCAACTAACGATTGCTGGCGATAAGTTGAAACCTCCTGTTTAAATCTTAAGACTAGAAATGTTTCCATTAATATACATATTATTTTTTAATTTTTCCATATTATTTCGCTAATCTTATACCAGGTGATCCAAAAGTAACAGAAAAAGTAAAAATACAATAATTCGAAAAATATAGACAGTAGCACGATGCGGTTTTCACAGAAATGCACAAAAAGACATGGAATTTTTTTTTAATACCAAAAATTTTATTGCCAGAATAGTTACATTTGTCATCGACAGGTGGCGCTGCAGCGGTCCCGGAGCTGCTGCCTGTCGCTATTTAAATAGATCCGCTGGCCGCAGCTCCTCAAACGGTGCAAGACTGCGAACATTGATCAATCTTACAACTTCTCGGATCTGGCAATGTTAAAGCAGGATGTGGTTCTGATATCTCTTATATTATATCACTTAATAGCATAATAATTCGTCGCTCTGTGAGTTTAAACCTTTATATTTAATGTTTTAAAGATTTGCTTAATTCCTTAGATATCTTTCTTGCCCATCTCGAGAACTACTTCATTAAATCTTTGCAACTTTGAACTAGTCGTTTAGTTAAGCCTAACGTTGGTAAGCTCGGCGTGCCTACTTTGCTGTACTAACTTTTGTCGTGCTAACTTTGCAAATTCCTCAGCAATGGAAGGCTTGTGTGCTATCTGTGGGAATGAAGTTCTAGAGACGACTGACAAACGCTCAGATTCCATCAGATGTAAAGGGGCCTGTAGAAGCCAATTTCACTACTATTGTGCAAATATTACAGAAGATAACTTCCGCAAATTTTCTGCAGAACGCAAAAACAAATGGAAGTGTATGAAGTGCAAGTCTTCTGATGCTTCCCCTGCCAGGTCGCAAGATATTGTGTATGCTGCGTCAGGTGCTTCTTCGACTTTCGCTGAATCCTTGGAGAGAGATCAAGGCTTCAGTTCCGAACAAATGGCATCAATTAAATCTTTAATATACCATTCTGTTAAACAGGCAATGATTGAATGCATGGGTGACCTGAAGAACAATATCGTGGAACTTACCAAATCATTAGATTTTTTATCAGGAAAATATGATGAATTACGAGATAAGGTTGAAAATGTCACTCAGGACTTGGTTCTCTGCATGAAAATAAGAATTTATTAGCTAAGAATTAGAAATTGGAAAATACGATCGAAAATTTATCAGAAAGGGTAAATGATTTGGAACAGGAAAGCAATGTGTGCAACTTAGAAATTCAAGGTATACCCGAATTATTACAAGAAAATGCAAAGAACATCGTAGGGAAAATTGCTAATTTCCTAAATGTTAATTTTAAATCCCAAGAGGTACTGGAATGTTTCAGAATTGGTAAAAAGGAAGAGACTTCAACACGTCCACGTACAATCTTAGCAAAGTTTAAAGACCGAGCCCTACGAGATGCTTTTCTTGAAAAAGTAAAAGGACATTGTGATCTGAATACCAAAGATGTAGGTATTGTTAATGAAAAGCATATAATCTACCTCAACGAACATTTGTCAAGATTTTATAGAGATCTCTTCCACAAGGCAAGAAGAGTCAAAATAGAAAAACAATACAAATATATATGGGTAAAAAATGGGAAAATATTTCTAAGAAAGGAAAACGGAGCACAATGCCGCCTTGTTAAATCTGAACGAGATTTGTTATCATTGTAAGTATATATATTTTTTTGTTCACAGTGAAATATCTTTCATCTTATAATGGCTACACCTAATTATGTTCAGTCTGAAAATCTCAGTCTGATTTATGGTAATTGCTTTAATAAATCAACTTTTTCTATTTTCTCACTCAACTGTAGAAGTCTGTATAAAAACCTTGATGAGATCTTGGTAACTTTAGAAAGTAGTAGTTTTCTATTTGATTCTCTTGTATTTGTGGAAACATGGCAAAATAACAATATTCCACATATCAATGGTTATACTGGTGTAGGTTTGGGAAGAGAGGCTCGCAAAGGTGGAGGAGTAGCACTTTATTTCAGAGAAAGCTTTTCTTTCAAGACATTAAACAATTTGTCAGTTATTACTGATGATTACGAGATTTTGCTTGCTAAATCAGGAAATCTGATTGTGGGCAGTATTTATCGACCACCTCAGGGTGATGTACAATTATTTCTGTCACATCTAGAATTTGTTTTAAACTCATTACTTAAACTGAAATCGATCTTTATATTAATGGGTGACTATAACCTTGATATTATGAACCAAGATAAAAATGTATTAAATTTAATAGACCTAGTTAATTCATATGATTGTTTTGTTTTAAACAGTGGATTACCAACTAGAGTTGGAAATCAAAGTTCTACACTAATTGATTATGGAATTTCGAATGTAGATTGTCAAAATGGAGTTCTGATGTCAAAAATTACAGATCATTTCCCCACATTTTTTCTGGTCCAAAGGACAAATTTTCAAATGCTACCTAGCAGTTATAGATATAGAGAAATCAATGACAATAATATTCTGCAATTGCAATATAAATTAAATCGTATTGATTGGCAATTCCTTTACTTAATCAGCGATGTAAATGAAGCATATAATTATTTCATAAATATTTTTATAAATCACTATAATAAATATTTGCCCACGGGTATTAAGAAGTTCCAAAGGCCAAATAAATATGCTCCTTGGATGACGAAAGATCTGAAAAAATTAATAACTAGAAGAGATAATTTATACAAAAAAGCAAAAGAAACCCATTTAGAGGATGACAGTTCTGAATATAAAGAATTTCGTAATTTCGTTACTGCCCAAATCAGACAAACAAAGAACGCCTATTATAACAGTAGATTTGATTCTAGCAAAAATTCTAAACAGAAATGGAAATATCTCAACGATGTTTTGGGTAGAAATAAATGTAAGTCAATAGTAGGAGACATTTCTTCTGATGATGCAATTATTGCTGATGACTGTGCGAAGTCCAATGCCTTCAATAGCTATTTTCATGATACCGTTAACGAATTGATACTGAACCAAACTGAAAAATTTCATGGCAAATATAAATATCAAATTGAGTGCATAGACCAGACATTTTATGTCATGCCAATTGTTACTCAAGAGATCAGTAACATTGTGAATGATCTAGGAGCTGATAAGTCACCAGGTATAGATGACATAGATATTAATGTAATTAAAAAGATTATACATACAATAAAAGAACCTTTGTGCTATATATTTAATTTATCAATAATAAACGAAGTATTCCCGGATAAACTGAAAATTGCCAGAATTCTTCCCATACATAAATCAGGTGATAAAGAAAACATAGAAAACTACAGACCAATTTCAATTTTGCCAATCTTCTCGAAAATCTTTGAAAAGCTAATTTGTACACGTATGACTAAATTCCTAGATAATATGAAAATTATCACACAACAACAATATGGTTTTCAAAATAAAAAATCTACTCAGACAGCCATTGCAGATTTATATGAGCATATTGTCAATCATTTGGATGCAGGTCACATTGGATTAGCTGTATATCTTGATTTTACGAAAGCATTTGACAGTATTAACCATGAAATTTTGTTAAAGAAAATTGAATTTTATGGCCTGAGAGGTAAAATAAATAACTGATTAAGAAGCTACTTATTTCAGAGGAAAGCTCTTGTAGAAGTAAATGGTAGTATATCAGATGAACATTTTATTTACAGAGGTGTGCCTCAAGGTTCGATTCTTGGTCCGATCCTTTTCCTACTTTACATTAACGACTTAGCAAAGTTACACATTAATTCAAAGATGTTATTATATGCTGATGATACAAGCATTGTCGATTTCAACCAAGATTCTGCAAGCCTGATTAGCAGTGTTAACTACTCTCTAAATATTATATCTGAATGGTGCAGACATAACAATTTATTAATAAATGTCAAGAAATCCAAATACATGATTTATAAAAATAAAAACAAAAATATCGATGAGAAATGTTTCGATGTGAAGATTAATGAAATTAAGCTAAAGAGATGCACTGAATATAAATTCTTAGGAATATGGATCGATGAAAATCTGAACTGGTCATTTCACGTAAAGCAGCTGAGAATCACTCTGTCAAGGAATATTGGTATGATTGGTAAAATACGTCATCTGGTTAACAAACAAATTTTGACAAATTTATACTACTCTTTCATTTATTCTTATATAACATATGGAATCTTAGTCTGGGGTAATACTTCTGACTATAATCTGAATGCTATATATCGTCTTCAGAAAAGAATTGTTAGATATATTGTTGGTAAAAGATATTATGATCCCGTGGCACATTTATTTTCTGAGGTTAAAATTCTTAATGTCTATAATAATTACAAACTGATATCAGGAAACTTTGTGTATTCGATTACAATGAGATTGATTAAATTGGATAGATTTAAAGACTATTTTCAGAGTCTTTCGAATTTTCATAATTATGAAACACGTCATAGAGAGGATCTGAGTATACCTTTGTGTCGATTGTCAATTGGGCAGAGATCTATCAAATACAATGCAGTAAAAATTTGGTCTGAATTTCCTGATGATGTTAAAAACGCAAAATCTTTAAAATTATTTAAAATCAAATGTAGAACGTTTCTACTTACAAAGCAATGAAACCTTCTATGTATCAGTGTAATATGTCTCATAACCATTTGACCTTTTATACTATTGAATTATTGTGCTATTTGAATTATTGTATACTTTACTGTTGTCATAATTGAACTTTAAAGGAAATAGGGAGCATTAACTAAAAATAAGCGTCAGCTTACTATGCTCTCCTTTTTTGTTTCGCCTTTCCTATTAAACACCAATATTTAATATGATTGTTATTTACTTTTTCTGATGCAATTGATATTTCTCAGCTATTTCACTTCTCAATTTTTTCATGTATATATTAATTGTTATTAGATAATTATGCTATGTAAATGTATATTGTATTGACTGGCGGAATAAAATAAAGATTATTATTATTATTATCTGACTTTGCAGTGAGGTAGGTAAATTTCAGATGTAGTGAACACTAAAGTTAAACTTTCAGCATTTAACGTTTATTACCGAAGTTAAATGTTCTGCCAAGGTGAGGCATGTTATCGTTACGAGATAAAGCACTTTTAATTAAGCTGTATTATCAGAACTCCGAAGTGCAAGTGCAGCTTTGCGCACCTATCGTTCGATGCGGAGTATTAGACGTGGAAAAGGACCAATGTCTTATCCCTCACTGAGAGCTATGATGGAAAGGTTTGAGGACACTGGCAGTTTGGAAGCACGTGCCAGAAGCGGGAGACCCAAAAAAACTATTACAGTTGTGCACGAGGCCGACACACAATCGGCAGCTTCCACACATGGGGAATGCAGTGCGCGTGAAATTTCAAGACCAACTGGCATTTCGTACGGGACTGTGTAGCGATCACTCAGGATCATCCTCAAGAGGTAACCTTACAAAACCCAACCCGTACAGGAACTGAAACCAACCGATTTCGATAGACGTCATGAATTTGCAAATTGGGCTTTTCAACAGATGGAAAACAATGTGGACTGGCTGTCAAACGTCCTGTGGACTGACGAGATGCACTTTTCGCTTAATGGAAGTGTAAATGCACACAAATGCCGCATCTGGGCGACAGAGAACCCACGCGCGATTGTGGAAACCCCTTTGCATCATCCAAAGGTGACAGCGTGGTGCGGGTTCGCTGCGCCATTCGTTATAAGCCTCTTTGTCTTTGAGGAAGTCCACAGCGGTACATTTCGAACTGTTACTGTCAGAGGCGAGCGTTATGCAACGCTTTTAAGATGTCTTTCTGTGCATTTCTGTGAAAACCGCATCGTGCTACTGTCTATACCAGGCGTCGGCAACCTACGGCACGCGTGCCGAGCTTGGCACGTGGAACGATTTTCAATGGCACGCTGAGTGATTTGAAATACAGTATATGATCTCATAAAAAATTTAATTTTTAATTAAATAGAAGCATATAATTCTTTTAAAGCTATTCCTGTTTTTTCATTCTTTCAAAACGAAAGTTGTTAGACATTGGAGGTAAGAATGTGCGATCTCGTGCAAACCAACTGAGTGAGTGTGGAGCAACAATGACTGACCTTGACGTAGTTCTATTTCCGTCCTATCCTTCCCCGGGGGCGGGGGTGGTTCAGTCGGTAGCGCGCCAGGCTCGTAATCTGTAGTTCCCAGGTTCGAGTCCCAGCTGGGTCAGCGTTGAGATTTATCTCCGTAAAATTCCCCGCCCTGCCCACGGTCAGTAGGGGACACCGATGGGCTTGGAAAGGCCGCCTTCCGTCGGATGGGACGTTAAACCGTGGCCCCGTGTGCGTGAGAGCCATACCCTGTGCACGTTAAAGAACATGCCTGGATGGCCTTGACGGGAGGCTACCATCTGTCTCCCAACAGCTGTTCCAGTGGGTCCCCTCCCCCAACCTTCTCTGAGCCTTCGGGGTCCATGTGACCTGGCCATTTAGCCCATGGTGTGCAAAAAAGTGCCGCTCAGAGGTAAAACAACCCAACCCTATCCTTCCCCCTCTCTCACTGACTCAAAAAAGGCAAAAACGTGATAAATGCTCGTTTCAAGACTTTTGGAGAAACGAATATGGATTCATATAACAAAAGGATCGTGCTTTTTGTGCTTTATGTTGTGAAAGTGTCGTGTGCCGTATGTCAGGTGAACAAAGACAAGATCAAACCAAACATCAGTCCATGTTTAAAAACTCTGAGGAGAAAAGCGAAGCTATAAACAGGGCTGTTTCTGGCTACAAAAAGCAAAGTAGTGTTTTAGTCAAGTAATTGGAAACAAAAATAAAGCTACCGAATATAGTTACAAAATTCCTCAGTGTATGTCTTGATTCACCAAATAAAAAAAAAATACTGTCTCGGTTTCGAGAAATACCGACTTCTGCGAGATCAATCGAGAGACGTATAAGTGATATGGCTGAAAATGTAATGGTAAAACAAACAGCCGGGTTACAACAAGCTGTTGTATGTAGTGTTGCTCTTTAAGAAAGTGTCGATGTGAATGACGTGACGCACCTAGCTATTGTTGCGCGATATTGTGACAACGACCATATTTATGACATTATAACTGCATTTGTAAGCTATTTCGAAAATCAGAACATTAACATGAATAAAATACTCTGTGTTACTACTGATACCGCCACTGCAATGGTCGGAAAGAACAAAGAGATTTATAAAACTTTTTGAGGATCATATTGGACGTCAAGTATTGAGCTTCCATTGCATCATAACACCAGGAGAGTTTGTTTGCGAAGATTTTGTCATTGTGCTAGAGCTCTGTAATGGAAACTGTTGTCAAGATAGTTAATTTCATAGTTTCTCGTTCTTCATTGACCCACAGGCAATTCAAGTCTCTTCTACAAGAAATGGAGAGCGCATGTGCGGACCTCCAGCTGTACAGCAATGTTCGTTGGCTTATTCGAGGTAACGTTTTGAATAGATTTGTATCATGTCTAGAAGCAATCAAGATGTTTCTTGATGAAAAAGAACAACATTTCCCGAAATTGAATGACGAGGACTGGCTGTGCAAGCTGATGTTTCTGGCTGATATAACTACACATCTGAATGAATTAAACTTGCGTGTACAAGAGCAGGATCAAATAGTACTTGATCGTTTTGAGCACTGGAAAGGATTTGCGTCAAAATTAGACATATTTTACCGTGATACACTAGCACATACAAGTACTTTCCAAACGTAAAGGCTCATTCTAATCGATTTACTGTCAACAGAGATGAGCTTCAGAAGTACGTTGAAGCGCTCAAATAAGAGGTTATTATGGAGAAACACACAGACATATGAGGACAGAATGAAAGAATACTAACAAGATGGTAAATATATGAGAGAAACTACTTCCATAGCAAGATTGGCAGAGCAAATTGGCAGAGTCAAAGTGCACTTCCAAAAGGGTAAAATCACAGCTGCACCGTAAAATCAATACCAGCTTGATCGTGCAAAACGCGTTGTTATCCATAAAATCCGTAAAAATCTCATGCCGCACATCACCATTATTTGTTACATAGCTCCCAAGATAATTAAACTGTGACACCTGCTCAAGACTGCAACCATTCAGATTAACCGAATCACAGCCTGCCTTACCAATTCTCATCACTTTAATTTTCTCTCTGTTTATAACCAAACCTACTCTACTACCAGTCTCATCAACAGCTCGAATGAAAGAGTTCATCTCATCAACATCATTTGCCAAAAGGGCTAAATCATCGGCATAATCTAAATCAGAAATTTTCGTATCTCCAGCCCATTTAAGGCCAAAATCTTTCCCTTGAAGTGAATTTCGCATAACATAATCAATAACCAAGCTAAAGAGAAAAGGAGACAAAATGCACCCTTGTCGAACACCAGAAGTAATGCTAAACCAATTGCTACAAGCCTTACCAACTCTCACACACGACTCAGTGTTATTATAGAGAGCTTTCATAATGTTAACTAACTTGTCTGGTATACCATATGATCTCACAATCAACCACAAATTATGACGATCAACAGAGTCAAAAGCCTTTTTGAAATCAACAAAGCTAGCAACCAAAGGTTTCTGAAACTCTAAACATTTCTCAAGAATCTGCCTAAGTGAAAATATCTGATCCACACATCCCCTACCACTTCTGAATCCACATTGCTCATCACGCAATTGACTGTCTGCCAGATTCTTAATTCTATTAAGCACAATCATGGAAAGAACTTTACCTGGAACAGAGAGTAGGCTGATACCCCTATAGTTATCACTAGAACTGTGATCACCTTTTTTGAAAATAGGGATAACAATAGCTGTGGTAAAATCCTTAGGAACCATGCCTTTATCATAAAAGATATTCAGAATTTCAGTCATCCAAGTGGTAACCGAAACATTTCCAGCTCTAAGCATTTCTGTAGTAATTTCATCTACCCCTGGGGATTTATGAAGTTTAAGTTTAGAAACAGCCAAAATAGCTTCAGATTGTGTTATAGGACCAACATTAAAGCCACCAATGCATCTATCGTCATTGCAAACAATGGGAATAGAACTAACCACATTGTTTAGAACATCACTGAAATGCTCAGCCCATCTAGCCCATCTAGCCCAGAATCCTCCCCTTCTATAACCTTACCTTGTTTATCCTTCAATCCTTGTATGCCTGTCCGTTTTCTACCACACAAAACATTAACTATCTGGTACAGCTCTCTGCTGTTGTGCTGTCTAACTGCTTCCTCGGCTTTCTCAGCCAAACCATCAAGCCAAAGATTCTTATCAGCAGCTAACTGATATTTTACACGTTTATTACGTTCTCTGTAATGCTTTCTATTAGGACTAGTAGGGTATTGATTAAAGACATTCCTGCAGTTCTTTCTTTCCGAAATAAGCTCAAGTGCCTTATCACTCAGATAATTCTGCCTCTTCTGCTCCTTTTTTCCTAAAAGAGTACTGTTAGTGTCCAAAAAAGCCTGTTTAAAATGATCCCATTCTTCCTCAACTTCAGTAGTAAGCAAACCATGACTGTCATAATGACTAAGTAACCTATCATGGTAAGCTTTGGCTATAACTGGATCTTTCAGAGCTTCAGTATTAAAAATAAATTTTTTAACCCTAGCACAACACTTTTTAAGTTTAATTTGCAACACACTTTTAACAAGGTAATGGTCAGATCCAATTTCAGCTCCCCTATATGTCCTGGTATTCCTAACAGAACTAGCCCATTTGCTGTTAATTAATATGTAATCAATCATATTCTTATGCAGCCCATCAGGTGAAACCCATGTGTACTTATGTATGTCGCGGTGTTTGTAATATGTGTTAGTTATTCTGAATCCATTGAGTTTACTTACCTGTAGGAGACGTTGCCCATTGCCATTGCAGCTACCAATACCAAAAGGGCCTATTACTCCTCCCCAAAGGTCAGAGTCAGTACCAACTTTGGCATTGAAGTCACCAAGAACAAGGGAAATATCTCCTTTCTTGACAGAATTCAAAATATCCTGAAGTTGTTCATAAAACCTATCCTTCTCATCCTCATCGGCATCCTCAGTGGGGGCATAACAGCAGATAGCATTCAAGTCTTTAACCCTTGTCTGAAATTTTGCTGTAAGAAACCTTTCATTAATGCACTCATATCCTAGAAGAGCATCGCTAGCGTGTCTGCTGAGAAGCAGACCCATGCCTTGGTGATGCTTTTTGTTGTCCCTCCCTGAAAAGAGAAATTTAAGATTATTTTTAAGAATCTGACCTTTATCTGTCCATCTGGTCTCTTGCAAGCCGAGAATATCTAAATTATAATGGTGGAATTCTTGTGTGAGGACATCAAGAGAAAAAGCTCTGTGCAGAGTCCTCACATTCCAACTACCTATGGAGAGAAAATGGTTAGTGGGATGTTTAAAGAAACTATGTTTATTGAGAGAGGGAATGCCGACAATATCAAACAGCCCCCTAATCGCAGACATGGGGCAAAGACCCGTTCCCCCACTACTAAAGGCTGAAGCCATCTACACTGGAAGACTTCCTCCAATGTAGAATTTGACGATGCCAATAGAAGCAAAGAGTTCAGGTGCCTGCGATGACTTCTGCTCAGGATTATCCACCAGCTGATAAACATATCCTGTGAATCTGTTCACTTGGGGCTGTCAACCCACAAACAAACAGAAAACACAGCGGAAGATTTTCCCTCCACAGAAGCCCACCAGTGCAGCAGAATCAGGATCCATAATCAAGCTCAGAGCCATATATCTGTCCAGTCCAGTAGGTTTATATGGTCAGCACCAGGACCCTGTGTGGTTGACCACTCCTCAGCAGGGTAGAAAAAAAAGAAAAGTAGCCATAGTTGTCCAGATCAGTAGGCCACACTAATCTGGCAGCCCTCCCCTTCCGTTCACTTCCACAAGAGAGTATCTCTTTTGAAAGTTATGCCCCTATTTATGGCACATGATTCCCACTATGTGGGTGAAATCATGTGGTTCCACCGGTCATCTTGGGAATAATAATATAAGAAAGTGCATGTAGCAGCATTTACTATCCATTTGACACTCCCTGTAACACCCCCCAGCTTTTCAACTTCCCTTGACTGGACTTATTTTAAGGAACTTGGTTACCTGCATCTGGGTGGCAAGTTGCAGTTGTACCATGCCGTGTGAGCTGAATAAGTGACGAACTGTTCGTATGTATTCTATTTCCACACTTTTTACTCCCCTCTCCTATAATACCACCCCCTGGTCCTCCCCATTGGGTGGAAACTTGGATTTATTCTGGTCCCCCCTCCCACTAGATGCCCCCTCTTTATAACTCCCCCCTCTCTCCCCCCATGTTTCAACCTTCTACCATCATACGTAGATGACGAGGCAAGTCTGTGCCACTATATCCAAATAGGTGTCTGAGCATAATTAACACCAGGGTGAGCAGATGCCCTTCTAGTATATAAGGTGACTGAATGTACCAGTCGCATACACCAAGAAGAAGATGTCAACGCAAGTACATCGAAACTCGAGTCGGGTATACCAAGAGCTAATATTCATGAGTGAGGTTTGTGTACTTCATTGGCAACAACGGGCGATGTGCGAAATTGGTGCAGGCAGTTCGCCGATTAAAATCAAAGTAGTAAAAGAAGACTAACAATGACAGAAATAATGATGAGCATCATAGTGCATCATAGGAAAGTTGAAAGTAATGGAACAAAATGGATACTAAGCGTGTCTTTAAGGCAGTGATAATACTTTGTAATATCTGTGTGTATATGTAACAAAGGTGTGTAAAGATATTAAAAGTGATGTTAAAATATACCGCAAAATAGTTAACTTTTAATCGATTGCACAACAATTCGATTATCGGTAACTACGGGGTCTTCCTGGAACTTGGCTTCCTGCTCCGCCAGAGGCGCTAACGCTAGCTAAGAATTCCCCCTCACCGAAACAGAAGGAAACGATTAGAAGGTGATGTCAGTGTCACCATTCTAGAGAGACAACAGCTTCTCCTCCATCCTGTTTGCAAATGCCTCACTCTCATTATTGAACATTAAGAGATAGAAGAACGGAACGATCCATTTTTCCCACCCTCGTTGTGTCAAGGTCAGAATTCAAGTCTTCGACGATTCCTAGTCGTCATCAGATGTCAAGGATTTGATTCAGCTCACCATTAGGAATGGTGTTGGCTAATCTCGAAAGAGCAACATCACCGAATCCGTTTATCAAGTGAACAATACATTATTGAGTGGACTAGTGAGAACCATTGCCTGAAGATATAAGGCGGAATCTGAAGTGCCCTCAGTGGTAATTCGTACTCCCTGGAAGTGGATAGTCGGTAGGCGCCATTTCATTCTCTGATACCTTGCTCTCCTTAGTCAGTGGGGCGGGGGTGGCTCAGTCGGTAGCGCGCCAGGCTCGTAATCTGTAGTTCCCAGGTTCGAGTCCCAGCTGGAAGGTCAGCGTTGAGATTTATCATCGCAAAATTCCCCGCCCTGCCCACGGTCAGTAGGGGACACCGATGGGCTTGGAAAGGCCGCCGTCCGTCAGATGGGACGTTAAGCCGTGGCCCCGTGTGCGGGAGAGCCATACCCTGTGCACGTTAAAGAACACGCTGGATGGCCTTGACGGGAGGCTACCATCTGTCTCCCAACAGCCGTTCCAGTGGGTCCCCTCCCTCAACCTTCTCTGAGCCTTCGGGGTCCGTGTGACCTGGCCATTTAGCCCATGGTGTGCAAAAAAGTGCTGCTCAGAGGTAAAACAACCCAACTCAACCCTTAGTCAGTAAATTATCTAGCCCTAAGTTACAGTACATTAAAAGGCAGTAATTTTTACGTATTGTAGAGTAGGAGTGCATTTTCATGTCAGTTTTGACATTACAGTAAATTGCAGGATAGGAGTTTATTTCCATGTCGTTTCTTTTCGACTGCACAGACGATCGCATCAATCGTCCATAAGACGACAACTTTTATTTATTGTTTGAAGTTTAACGAAGGTTGAAAAGGGGTTAATCCACTCTCATTTAAAATACAGACGTACCAATGGGGATGGATCCGGGTGGTCCGAAACTTCCCCGAAAACTCTGTCGTCTTATACGAAATCTCACCCCTCTCTACATGCTTTGAAATTCAAAACAGTTGTGCTCGTATTATTTTATTTTAGCCCCATATTTTATGACCAACATTAAAAGTAGATAAACATAAACTATAAAATCTTATTCCTTATAGAATACCATTTTAATCATTCCTGTCCAGTGGAATATATTTAGTAATTGGGAAACCCTATTCAAGTCTTATTTCCAACACTGCACCAGGGAGTTCTAGATGGGATATTCTAGATGGAATATTGTGAACTCCCGTTAGGGGGCGACCGTTTAGCTTAGTTGAGTTGTAAGACAATTTGCAAGCTTTTATCATTTTAAATTAACGTAAGCGTCACACTGAATTTCATTTTGACATATTCCGTTGAATAATTATCTTACATATTAATATTTTATGTGTTATTATATTTTATTTTTATACAAAAAAATTAACCAGCACAGATTTTTCTTTCAATGTTAAAACTGTTATCGGAATTTAAATTGAACATTTGCACGATTTTTTTCGTTTTGGCAATATAAATTAAAAACATTTTTGCACTCCGTGTTTCAACATTTACATCTCATATTTATTTCACATTATACAGTAATCAGTTATGGTTAATTAAAAAAATTAAACCTTTGTGCTATGGAGATCCCACGATCTACATAGCTCAAAGATTTAAAATTTTTATATATACCCTATGATAAATGGCTTAACTCTGAATACACTTTTGCAAGCAAAGTAACGGTCATTATGTAAAATGGAAATGTTCACCATGAAGTTCTAAATTATTTGTAGGCCACCATTACATCATTTTTATAGCTGTGATATTCATTTGTTAAAAATTTCCTTCGGTGCGTTTTATTATTTGATTCGTTATAAAACTAAAATAATTCTTTCCGATTTCAAGAGATTTTTTTCGACGTATTTATATATATTTAGGAAGATATCAGTATGAATTTAATGTCGATCAGTTTTAGAGGGAAATTTTTCATGAGCTGGGATACGAACCCACGACCACCTGATAACATGTCATGTGCTCTGACCGCTGAGCTACCGACCGACGATCAATATATCCTCTAATTGATGCTATGAACTTTCTACCAACAGTACACAGTTCTCTGTGTCTCACGAAGGTATTTTCCAAGCTGCTCTCGCCTCAAGGAGCAATGACAAGCATGTCATGAAGATGGCAAGTATATTCTGAGTATACAATATTTAGATTAAAGAGTTATTATATCTATGATATGATGATGAAGAGTTAGATTGAAGAATTATGTTATCCGTAGGTCATGGCTTCGTATCCCACCCTGTTCAAGACGATTTTTTCTCTAAAACTAATCGACGTTAAATTTAGAGTGATAGCCTCCTTTGATCTTACTTATATTAATAGAAACATCAATTCTAATGCAGATCTGAGAGGCTTACAATATTCAACTCCAATAATAACACTAGACAACAAATAGAACCTTTTTTTAATAATTTGGTCAAATAGGATTTTTAACTAACTTTTAACTAACGTTGGGGTGCTGAATTCAAATATGGCTGTAAAAAACCTGCAGCATGTGCAATGTTTTCTAAATTTCGGATTGATGTATTTCAAATTTCAATGAATACGCATATTTGGGAAATGAAAAAAAAATTGACTAATTTATTAAATTGCAACTTAAAACTCATTAATTATATAATTACAGTGAAAAAACATAGAAACATCATAGTTATAGACCACTGAATATAAAGTAACGAATGAAATAACGTTGAAACGCAAAATAAGAAAACGTGCGTAAGGATCTTTTATACTTACAAGAAGTAAATTTTTGTTTTTTTATGTTCTGAGGTATCTTCCTTTTGCAAGACCCAGCAGCAGTCACCCATCATTGCTGGATCCCACCTGCCTTGGTATCTCTCCTCCATGGTTCGGATATCCTGGCTCATCACTGACAACTACTAAGTTCTTGGAAAAGAAGTCGAGATGTGAGTGCAAGGAATGGATTTTCAAAGACATTCGGCATTCAAGATTTTCATAGTTTTTTAGATGATCTTGAATTAGCTGATGGTCGTTTTCCTCTTTGTGATTCCCAAGAAAACCCTGGAACACAGACGTGAAGGCTTTCCATGCAGCGCGCTCCTTCATATTCAATTTTAATTCGAAGACAGAGAGGACCAACAAACATCCCTTCTTTCAGTTTGGCATCATTTAGTTTTGGAAATTTTTCCTTCAAGTGCAAAAATCCTTTTTTTACAAGTTTTGTCCATAGTCTTTGCAAAGTTTTTCATAAGCCCCAATTTGATGTTTAGTGGTGGGAGCAGAACATCAGAGGGGTCACCTAGAGGCTTATACTTCACATTACTCTTTCCAGGAATAAAAACATCTCTTTTGGGCCTGTCTTTTGTTTCGTAGTATTGCAACAGCGTATGTCACTGGAATGGAAGGTTTTTGGTTTCCTTTATGCAAAAGGACAGCTTTTAAGCTGAATTTTGACGAATCTATAAATAGACGTTATTCCTTAGGGTCGTAAGTTGTTCCATTTTCTTCAATCAGCCCTGAAACATCTGTAAAGAAACACAAACCATCTTGCATCTCGTAATAAGCAGATAAAGCCGAATTTTCTTTCTGAATAGAGAAACTCGGGTATCCTTGGCCAGAAGATTCCACTCTTGAAGTCTTGAATCTAGAGCCTTAGCTTGTTGTATGGAAAGTCCTAGGTCTCGAAAAAAGTCATTTATTTCATTTTGTTGAATCAGATCGTCTAACTTCTTAGTAAAAATATCCTGAAGTTGTTCGTAAAACCTATCCTTCTCATCTTCATCGGTATCCGCGGTGGGGGCATAACAGCAGATAACATTCAAGTCTTTAATGCTTGTCTGAAATTTTGCTGTAAGAAATCTTTCATTAATGCACTCATATACTAGAAGGGCATCACTAGCGTGTCTGCTGAGAAGCAGACCCACGCCTTGGTGATGTTTTGGTGATGTATGATCAGAATCTGTATGTGCCTCGAAGTCTTCCTCTGATGAATGTGAATCCATTCCTCCCAGTTGGTTGGAGGTGTTGGTATAGGAAGATCTTCTCTATGAAGAACTGGATGACTGATGAAGAACTGGAGAACTGGATGACTGATGGCAAGTGACTAGTTGGCTTCGCCAACTAGTCACTTGCCATCAGTAGTCACCATCAGCTCACTCCAATTAGTCACTTGCCATCAGTAGTCACCATCAGCTCACTCCAATTAGTCACTTGCCATCAGTAGTCACCATCAGCTCACTCCAATTAGTCACTTGCCATCAGTAGTCACCATCAGTTCACTCCAATTAGTCACTTGCCATCAGTAGTCACCATCAGCTCACTCCAATTAGTCACTTGCCATCAGTAGTCACCATCAGCTCACGCCAACTAGTCACTTGTCATCAGTAGTCACCATCAGCTCACGCCAATTGGTCACTTGCCATCAGTAGTCACCATCTGCTCACGCCAACTAGTCACTTGCCATCAGTAGTCACCATCAGCTCACGCCAACTAGTCACTTGCCATCAGTAGTCACCATCAGCTCACGCCAACTAGTCACTTGCCATCAGTAGTCACCATCAGCTCACGCCAACTAGTCACTTGCCATCAGTAGTCACCATCAACTCACGCCAACTAGTCACTTGCCATCAGTAGTCACCATCAACTCACGCCAACTAGTCACTTGCCATCAGTAGTCACCACCAGCTCAGGTCAACTAGTCACTTGCCATCAGTAGTCACCACCAGCTCACGCCAACTAGTCACTTGCCATCAGTAGTCACCATCAGCTCACGCCACCTAGTCACTTGCCATCAGTAGTCACCATCAGCTCACGCCAACTAGTCATTTGCCATCAGTAGTCACCACCAACTCACGTCAACTAGTCACTTGCCATCAGTAGTCACCACCAGCTCACGCCAACTAGTCACTTGCCATCAGTAGTCACCACCAGCTCACGCCAACTAGTCACTTGCCATCAGTAGTCACCATCAGCTCACGCCAACTAGTCACTTGCCATCAGTAGTCACCATCAGCTCACGCCAACTAGTCACTTGCCATCAGTAGTCACCATCAGCTCACGCCAACTAGTCACTTGCCATCAGTAGTCACCATCAGCTCATGCCAACTAGTCACTTGCCATCAGTAGTCACCATCAGCTCACGCCAATTGGTCACTTGCCATCAGTAGTCACCATCAGCTCACGCCACCTAGTCACTTGCCATCAGTAGTCACCATCAGCTCACGCCAGCTACTCACTTGCCATCAGTAGTCACCATCAGCTCACGCCAACTAGTCACTTGCCATCAGTAGTCACCATCAGCTCACGCCAACTAGTCACTTGCCATCAGTAGTCACCATCAGCTCACGCCACCTAGTCACTTGCCATCAGTAGTCACCATCAGCTCACGCCAACTAGTCACTTGCCATCAGTAGTCACCATCAGCTCACGCCACCTAGTCACTTGCCATCAGTAGTCACCATCAGCTCACGCCAACTAGTCACTTGCATGATTGCTGTTTTTGTTTAACTAAAGATTTATATCTTCTGAATGCCGATGCTGCAAGTAACGAGCTGTGTGTCGAAAGAAAATTCGATACATAGCTCGTTAATTTCAGCATTTCAGCATCGGCGTTCAGGAGATAAAGGAGAACAATCATTTTCATATTCACCCCCTTTTTAGAGGAGAAGAAAGAACGGGGTACATTTTTCCATAGCCTACGACATTCCTCGCATCAGAAGCTTTAATTAGACGTATAAACTTGTTACTTTCGGCCTTTGCGTTCCGGAGATATAGCGGAACAATAGTTTTCACATTTCCCTTTTTTAGGGGGGAAAAGGCACGGGGGTCAATTTTTCATAGCCTATGACACTTCCCGTGTCACAAGTTTTCATTTGGCATATAAATCAGCTTCTGCATCGCGCTTTTGTCAAATCCACAAACCAACCAATGTCAAGGCCAAAAGCAATAGGAAGATACTGTAGGTAAAAACAGCTCTTCATCAAATTTGAACTCTTTTTTTGCCTCTAGTTTATTTGTGATATGCATGCATTACAATCTGATAAGACTTTGCCTCGTAAGCAGCTTAGCCTGCGATAAAAATTCCATCTTCTTCGTGAGTTAAAATCATTTCTTTTATTTCATATTCTATGATCATAATGTTATTCCTCTCAGAAAAAAATTATACTGTTGGTAGCTTCTTCAGACGAAAATCCGAAAAAAAAAATCATTGGCTAATAATTAGCCAAATTTATTCTGAATTTGAAAAAATTATTAATTCGTATCTTTTTCTCCGACTGAAATATTTTTGGTACAATAAACTTGTAATGCGAGCAGGGCCGGATTTAAGCATAAGCTAACTAAGCTACAGCTAAGGGTCTAAAAAAATGCATTTCAAGTTTTGCTGTGCAGAAGCTGTGAATTTTTATTTAGTAGTTACAGATAAAATTAATAGTTACAAAATATAAGAAATGTTTTCACCACCCTAGATCAATGTTTATTTCTTAATGTTTCTTTCACTCAGAATAATAAATATATATTTGGACTTCCGAATTTTTGATGGTTCTTAAATTTGACTTAGATTAGCACTTAGATTAGACAAAGTCGGGCACTGAGGTGGAGCCACTCCATTGGCGATATCATCCAAAACGTTACATCATAGGATTTGAAATGTTTCAAACAAGCAATATTATTATTAGTTATACAAATTCTCTCCGAATTTTGCTTATCGAAAGTAGTTGTTCTTTCTCGTCCTTTGTAATCGAAACGATGCGAGGAGTTATCATAATTCGACCAACAATTTGCAATACAACACTTTCTTGCCATGTTTCAAAAAGAAATCAGCACTACACTGTTAACATACACACTAAAATCAGCAGATACAACTGCTTTTACAAAGGCTACAAAAATAACTATTGTTCATTACGTACAGTCAAACGAAAAGAGGTCGCCCCCTCCGGTGACGTGCAAACGACTGACGGTTACAATGCTCAAGCCCTCTCCCATATAGAATCTCCCCAACCCCTCCGACACTGAATTCTGAGAGCCTTCCCGAAATTAAATCTTGGGTACGTGCCTTATTTAAAGCTTAAACAAATTTATCGTTTTTATTTTTTAATTTACTTTCTGGACTTATGTCATGATTTCAGAGTGTATTTTCATTGCCCAGCTAAAGGAGTCTTTTGCAGAGCAACGCGACCAGCAATCTTAAAGAAGAGTGGGAGAGGGTGTTAGAATGCCGCATCACTGTTGCTCTCATGATCTTTCAAAGCTTTGTGTATTCTGTTGAGAGGAGGAGCTCTGAGGGAAAAGGAAGGTTAGTCAGATGCCCCTATCTCGTGCGAGAGGCAGTCAAAGAGTCCGATTTACTACACTTCGTACTACCAATGCGCTCGAGTCTGATTGACTGTCTCTCAAATGGAAATTACTATTTTTACTGTACAGCCACATCTAAGTATCATTAGCTTATTTTATGGCTTCAATATTTATTTTTAAGAGTATTTTATTTAACTACTTAATAACATTGGTACCCAGGTTAACTTGTGGAATTTAATTGGGTGCGAGAAAGGGGAACCTTCAGTCACAATCTCCACAGTTTATCTGTTCTTCACACTGGCTCTATACCAACATCCATGACCTACTGGTAGACGGTATAGAGCTACACCACATAGGCCATTTTCGATTGTATCACGATCCCAACTCTGGGGTCGTGCGACTGCATGAGCACTGACCCAGTCTCGGGAAAGAGATGCCAAATACAATTTGGATGCAGATGCGGAGTACCAAATGTGTGGTCTAATACAGAGGTAGATGTTGGTGGCCATCATTTAAAATAGTCCAATCACGATCTTGCATCAGGTTACAATGTTATTCTCTGCAGTCGAAGCTGATGAAGAATGGATGGCGTGATTAAAGTCACTGGAAATAATAGATATTGTAGGAAAATGATCTGTAAAGTGGGTTAAAAGTTGAGGTAAATCTGATTATTTTGGAAAAAAGATGTTGGCAATCAATAAATTCTTAGAAAGCATTTTTTTTCCATCACCAAATGATCTCCAGTACCGTCTTTAATAGTTCTTTGTATAACATGTATAGTTGCCATGTATTCAGTTATAATCACTATCCTGTTGATAGGAGGAGCTCTGAGGGAAAGGAGGGTTAGGCTGGTCAGGTAGGAGGGTTAGGCACTACTAAAATGTATGTCTGAGATTTCACCCCTATAACAGAACGAGCTTCCTCATAATAGGCGTGATTAGAAGCGTTATATCGGAGAATTTACTCTTCCTGAATTCGCTAAGTGCAGGTTTTATCCCTTGAATAGTGTGCTGAAGAAAAAAGACAACATTTCAAACGATCGCTCTGCAAGAAGACGTTGCTTAATTTTTGCTGCAAATTGCACACCGAATTTCACTACGACATTGCTTTGAAGGATGTCCGAAACGTTGACAGTTGCTGCATGGTTTGGGTCAATCGATAAATTGTGACGGATGTTGAATTTGTCACCAAAATTTAACTTCTAAGGAACAGCGAAGTCCGATGATGGCAGTTAGAGCACTGGTTGAGGGAATAATATTATTACGATGCAACAATAAAGCTATGATGTGATGTGTCATTTAACTCTCGCGTTATGCCTCAGCATGGGAATTTCGTTACTAATCTGTTGGAACAGAAAAAGACTTTGAAATATAATGAATGAAGAAAATTTTGAGGAGGTTTACCGCAGTGTAAAGAGTTGGATTGTGTTTTTATTAGTGATTTGTATTAAGTATTATAAGTACGAAGTTAGCATTATGAAACCTAATTTAGTGGCAGTAAGCCATCCTCTCAGACCTTCTATTATGGCATATAAACTGACAGGCTCCTGTCAGACCTCTATGGCAAGCAGCTGCTTGAGAGGGTATTTATTTATTTATTTTTAATGAGTCGAAGACGTCTATTAGTGGAAAAGCAAAGGAGATTTGGTGCCGGCGAGGTATTTAAGATGAAATAAAGAATTGAAAAATTAAACCTTGGTAACTTTTAGGTAGATTTACAAAGACAACTGTGTCGCTTATTGAATGTCGTAAAAAGATTCCCTTTATGCTTTGAACAGTCTGTAACAATTGTAATATAACTATTTGAAATATAGTTAAGTATTGTGAAACGTTCTTTTGGTAACTTCATACGGATGGTACAGAAATTTGTGTTTAGTTAAAATTGTTATTTAAGTATGTCTTATGCAGCCCATCAGGTGAAACCCATGTGTACTTATGTATGTCGCAGTGTTTGTAATAAGTGTTAGTTATTCTGAATCCATTGAGTTTACTTACCTGTAGGAGACGTTGCCCATTGCCATTGCAGCTACCAATACCAAAAGGGCCTATCACCCCTCCCCAAATGTCAGAGTCAGTACCAACTTTGGCATTGAAGTCACCTACAACAAGGGTAATATCTCCTTTCTTGACAGAATTCAAAATATCCTGAAGTTGTCCGTAAAACCTATCCTTCTCATTCTCATCGGCATCCTCAGTGGGAGCATAATAACAGATAATATTACTCTTTAATGTTTGTCTGAAATTTTGCTGTAAGAAACCTTTCATTAATGCACTCATATCCTAGAAGAGCATCACTAGCATGTCTGCTGAGAAGCAGACCCACGCCTTGGTGATGCTTATTTTCGTCCCTCCCTGAAAAGAGAAATTTAAAGTTATTTTTAAGTATCTCACCTATACCTGTCCATCTGGTCTCTTGCAAATCTAGAATATCTAAGTTAATAAGCGCTGGAATTCCTTCGTGAGGACATCATCACTATATAATGTCATCTATATAATGTCATCTATATAATGTCATATATATAATGTCATCTATATAATGTCATCACGTTCTATATAATGTCATCTATATAATGTCATCACGTTCCACTTTCCGGCAGAGAGAAAATGATTAGTAGGATTTTTAAAGAAACTAGGTTTATTGAGATAGGCAGGGCCAACAATATCAAATTGCTCCCTGATCGCAGGCATGGGGCAAAGATCTGTTCCTCCTCCGCTAAAGGCTGAAGTCACCGATGTTGGTAGGAACTTCTGACACCACCTTTTCAAGTGGACTTTTTCAAGAGACTTCTGGTCTGCCTGAGACACATTACTCTAGTTTAGGCTTGACAATGCCCAACTAGCTAAGTGAAGTTCAGGTAGCTGCGATGGCCTCTGATTAGGATTATTCACCAGCTGATATAAGGTATCCCATGCCTCTGTTCACTTACGTCTGGCAACCCAGAAGCAAACAGAAAACACAGCGGCAGATTCTCCCTCAACAAAGACCCACCAGTGCAGCAAGTCCAGGATCCATAATCAAGCTGAAATACATAAACAAGTCCAGTCTAATAGGCATAATTGGTCAGCACCAGGACCCTGTGAAGTTGACCACTCCTCAGCAGGGATGGAAAAATATTAAAATATGGCCATATATGACCAGATCAGTAGGCCATACTAAACTGGCAGCCCTCCACTTCCATTCCCTTCCAAAAGATAAAATCTCTTTTGAAAGGTACTAATGGCCTGCACCACGAGAAGGCGGGGTCGGACATTAAGTGTTAGACCTGGCCGGTTCTGTGCATTATCACTGGGGATTGGTACACAGCTCTCCTACCAGTTTATGCCTAGCTGCCATTTACAGACCATATCTAAATTATAACGAATTAATTCATGTCTGAAGGATATCAAGAGAAGGAATTCTTGTGTGAGAATATCAAGAGAAAGAATTCTTATGTGAGGATATCAAGAGAATTATCTCTGTGCAGAGTCCTCACATTCAAACTACCTATGGAGAGAAAATGGTTAGTAGGATGTTTAAAGAAACTGTGTTTATTTTCAGAGGGAATACTGACAATATCAAACAGCCCCCTCATCACATACGGGACAAAGACCCGTTCCCCCACTACTAAAGCCTGAGGCCATCTAACACTGTAAGGCTTCCTCTGATGTTAGGTAACTAACAGTCTGCACCACAGGTAGGTGACGACGGACTTTACGTTGTTGGAAAATCCTCTTTATATGGGGACTTTGGCAGCCAGTTTCTTAGTAAAAGGAAAAAGCTGATCACATACTCGCAAAAATACTCCGTTCATATTCATGAAAACTGGGCCATATTTCAGTGATCAAAAATATGCAGATTTCTTCATCCTGTAACAGAGTTTTTGAAACGATGTCAAAATTTCGTTTCCAAACAACTAAAGTGCTGAAATATTTCTGGAGTAATTTTAATATTATAGTTTTCCGCAATAGATTCATTTTCGAAGACAGCAATTGAAAAGCCTAATATTAATGTTTGAAAAACTGCGAAATATTTAAACAACACTGACAATTTAATCTTTACTCGATATATCAACAAAAAATATTTCTCAGCCTATCACAGGTAGCTCTTCAAATTTAACACAATACCCTCTCTTCTTTGTGCCATCCGTAAAACTTTAGAAAATATTTTTCATGCTTTTCTACATTGTCCTCTCTATCAATTTCAACGACAAATTCTGAAGGAAAAGATGAAGTTTTTTGATGAAGTATTGTCATTGAAATCTCTTCTCTGGAGGAGCTACAGTAAAAGCACTAGATTAAAAATGCAGAAGTAACTGATTCTCAGTTACTTGAACGAAAGTAACAGAATCTGAAATCGCCCTTTGCTGAGGATTCAAAATAGGAATTCCATCTACAATGTGAAATATTGACTGTTCAAGAAAAATGTGTTTTATACAACCATTCTCTAGTGGCAAGCATCTGAAGTATTCAAACCAAAAATATCCTCACGGTTATTTTTTGTGGTGAAACTGAACAAAAAACTGTAACTCTGTTACTTTTATATCTTGTTTGATCTGTGGATTTTTGGTTTTAAATTCTATTTTGGTGCAGAAAGGAAATTGGGATCCGAGAGTATTCAACTACAGAAAGATTTACTCTGCATAAGTGGAAATATTTGGAAATTAAGAAAACTATAATTTTTATTTTTATTTTCCTACATTGTGATTTACACATTCTATTCTTTGTTTGGGATAGCAGGAAGCCCAAAGCTGAAGGGTTTCTAAAATTTCTACCACATTTTATCAATCAATCTATCTATCTATCTGTATAATGTGCTGCATCAGAATTCATCGCTGCAGATTCATGTGTAAATGCAAGGTGAACCTGAGTAAAATAAATCGTTTGCGATTTACCTTTTGTACTTTTTAAGCATTTACGTGGTTTCAATAATAATTATTTCGTTGATGTGCCTACCACAGATATGAATATTTTATGATTTGTAAATCTAAACGCTGTGGGAATTAATAATTTTATCTTCAACCCACGAATTTTAGCGTTTTTCAGTCGATTGCTCCGCGAATTTCACCTTTTTTCCCTACGACACATTTGCAGTCCAACTAATAATATTTTACTATTTGATTTTCTAATCAACCATTGATACGAATTACTACAGTTAAAGGTTTTTAAATTCACAAAATGAAAAATTTCATTCTCTTTGAAAACTAGCGTCTTATACTCTCTAGAAGCGATATGAGTTCCTCTTGTTTAAATATAAATACTTCATTTAATTACATCTTTATGTAAAATCATAAACATTTTTGTGTTTGTAAAGAAATTGCAAAAGAATGGTACCATAATTAGTTTTTTTTAGTTCTTGCTTTTTCCCGTAACTTATATTCAGATTTGGTATTATGTTAATCTGTGAGTGAGAAATAACTCAAGCCCATTTCCCACGACTCATTCTCAGTGATGATCGTAAGCTTAGTTATTAATTTAGCGCTCAAAGACATTATTTTATCTTTTCTCTCCTACTTTCTGAGAAACCAAGTTTCCCAATGAAGGAACCAATTTCCTCTCATTTGTAATGTTCTTCTAATTATAAAAATCTTCCTCTCACTCAGAATCAATGGTAACTGTTTACGACCACTGAATATCATCCTGCCATAAAATCATTAATGTAGCCTTTTCTCCCCGAGCTAAATTTCCTTGGAGCAACAGGTGGTTCCGCAACAGCCTGCTTCTCGACTGCCTGGAGATCTACCGACCCTCCGGGGTCAAGGTCAGCCCTTGTGGCTCGATCGTTTTTCCCCCGTACTGGGGGAAGTACTAACTTGTTCTACTGAGTTATACAGATATCCTGAGGCTTAGCGTACTGCTCTGCCAAAGGAAGTTTACCCCTAAAATGTTCAATGAAGTGAAACAGTGATGAATTTTTGATTTGCTATGTGTTACAAAAGAAACTAACTTCAGCTCCTTAGAAGGTCGAATCGTATAATGGTAATTTCACTTTTTAAGCTTTTAAAGAGTTGGATCTTTTATTTTTAGTTCATAATGCAGATTCCATTAGAAAGTCCATTGCTCTCAATGTTAAGTAAAAATCCAGTAAACTTCCAAGTAGCAAACAAAATTTAATAAAGGATTGAAGATGAAGTATAACCTCAGCTGCTAAGTAGCATATTTAAAGCAGATATGATATTCTCGTCTGAAGCATATCCGACAAACTAAAGAGTTCAGTGGTGTGTGATTCCAACAATTAGAAGTTCACCTGCAATCAATTTTTTTCCTCGAACAAGCTTTTGCAACTCCTTAAAGTCCAAAATGGGTTTCTCCCTCGTTTCCTGAAGAAGTGGAAATCAAGACGATCAGGGAGAGGCAAGTAAATTAGAAGGTAGCCATACTGAACTTCTCTTCGTGTATATGAAGCTATGCGTGTCTTAACTGCTAACTAAGGAATGAAATCCAACTTGAGCTGGGGTGGGCCTGTAGAGCTCCAAGTTGACGTCAGAACAGTAGCAAGTTGTAGAATCTCTGCTTTCGAGGTCGGTTTTCGATAATATCCTTCCTAGTCGATTTCCAAAATTTGCGTTTCAAGAGAGTGAGTCAGAGCTACGTCATGAGTTCATAGGGTCCAATTTTCATAGCTCCTGACAATATATGGCTATGATCTTGGGCCTAGATGTAACTGAGGCCAGATATAACTGAGATCTGGATTAGGGGGATGGAGCCAAGAGTAAATAGAACTCCTCTCTCCTTTTACCTACCCAATTCATTAATATTCATTGTTATTTTTAAAATACACTTTTTTTCTTCAATTAATTATTAGGGAATGCTAATTCCATGCTATCATTTTACGAAAGACAGGGGACCAGTATAAAATTTCGTGTTATTAGAATTTCATGTTAACATGCATTGTACATATTTGCTGCCTTCTAACGCTATTCATAACGTAAGCGGTATTTGAAGTGCGGAGATTAATAAAAAGATTGAATGAGACTTTAATGATAAAAGAATTGGGGCCTGAGTCCAATCTAGCCTTCATTATAAATGTTATTCTCGATCAGAGCTTAACAAGATGGACAATTTGAATGGAGCTCATGAAACTGGTCATAACCGGCAGACAAAATTATTAACTTGCGTCCCAGGTGTGGAATCTAAAACACATTACTCTCTTTACAGCAGGATGGCGAGACATCACCGTCTTTCGGAGACAAACATTGGATGAAAAGATTTCTCCTCGACGTATAAATGTCCCCGTATTACCTCTTAGATCTGTTTTAAATATTTAATTTATTCTACCGTAATAGAAAAATAGCCGCAACACTGTCGAAAAAATTTCATAATGATAGAAATTTGCCATCTGTCAAACTAAAGTGAGCAGATGTTCCCGTAAAGCGGGACGTCTGCTCAATCCCTCAAATTTAATTTTCAAAAGTCTCCGGATGTTTTTCTTTAAATCTGGTCACCGTAATTTACAGCCGTTACTAAATGATTAGCGAATAGCAAGAAGTTAACTAATTTGCAAAACATTTGAAACTCTTCAATATTTATCCAAGTGTGATTGAAATTACATCTTTCAAACGTCTATAAATTTCGTGTTATCCGAAGAATTTTTAATGGAATTTTCTTCGTGAACCGTATAAAACTTTCGCGCTAATTTTTCGGGTTACCTTTTCTCTGTAAAAGAATATTTTTTCCTGTTAAAGTATTTTCGCCTGAATGGACCAAACGTTAACCGATAGTTCATCTTACCCATTTTGGTGTTAGTGTTTCGACTGCATTTTGAGTTCCTATGCCTGCGAAAGTATTAAAGACATACTCGATATAGGTGCAAAGCAAAAATATTAGTAGTTAGATAAAAAATGTCGCTTAATGCTTTCAAAGCTAAGCAAAAATTAAATTCATAAAAGCTCTAAGAATTAATGAGAATACTGTTGTTTTTTTAATCAATTCAAATCTTTACGGATGTACATTGAAGTGTATGTTTAAAGTACATTAAAGATGTACAGTAGATATAGATTTAAAGAAAGAGATCCAGGGACTTTTGAAAATTAACTTTTGAAATATTGAGCAGACATTCCCGCTTTACGGGAACGTCTGTTATCTCTAGTCAATCATTATAAAATTTCTATTCTAAAAATCGATTCTACAAATTAAATCTTCAACAAATATCAACTCTTTCTCAATCACTCCTATATATTTTTTAAATTAGACGTTCACTTTACCTCCCGCATTTTTACATACGTAGCTTATTTTCAAAGTTATCAACTTGCAGCTGAAAGAGCAAGTATGAAGATGGGAAGCCCTATTCAAAGTACAATTTTGAATACTGTGTCATATTCAAAGTAAAACTACGTGTTCAGAGTAGAATTTTGAATACGGAGCCATATTTAAAGTAGAACTTTTAATATGCCTTCCCATTCTCATAACCTGCTGTTTCAGCTGAAGTGTCCCAATACTAGTTAAAGGATAGGCAATAAGTTTTATATTAAACTGACAGACTCCTGTCAGACGTGTGTCAACAGCTTCTTTAAGAGTTGGGTTGGGTTGGGTTGTTTTACCTCTGAGCGGCACTTTTTTGCACACCGTGGGCTAAATGGCCAGGTCACATGGACCCCGAAGGCTCAGAGAAGGTTGGGGGAGGGGACCCACTGGAATAGCTGTTGGGAGACAGATGGTAGCCTCCCGTCAAGGCCATCCAGTGTGTTCTTTAAAGTGCACAGGGTATGGCTCTCACGCACACGGGGCCACGGCTTAACGTCCCATCCGACGGACGGCGGCCTTTCCAAGCCCATCGGTGTCCCCTACTGACCGTGGGCAGGGCGGGGAATTTTGCGGAGATAAATCTCAACGCTGACCCAGCTGGGACTCGAACCTGGGAACTAAGATTACGAGCCTGGCGCTCCCCGCCCCTTCTTTAAGAGTAATCCACTTCTTACTTTTATATTTTTTTAGGTGCACAAATTTATTCAAATGTATTTATTGAAAAGCTATAATAGCAATTTGTGTCTTATTAATAATTAACAATTAGACATAAAATAATTCGTGGAGTATTTAAAAGTTGAATGTGTAAATTTTATAACTGCCATATAAAGACTATTTTTGATATTAAATGAAACTATTTTATTTTAATTTTTGCCTCCCTCGAATTGTTCTACCTCATCCCATACTAATCCAGCAGAAGGAACACCTCTTCGTGCCTGGAATTGTTCCTGACTGGGGGATGGTTACCATCTCGACTAAGCAGGAATCACTCTAGAGTCGCTTCTGCTTGGGCAGGAGCGGTGTCTTGGAAGCACTTCCCCAGTGTAAAAATACACTTCACGTTTGAATAAAACTTTCAAGAAAGTAATTTTCTAGTTTCAATATTGGAGAACATTTTCCCTGCTGCAATCTCGCAAAATATCATAACTCTAATTTAATATTCATTGAGAGTTAGCATGAGTTGACTTAAAATTGTTAAGTACCCTGGGCCAGAGGACTACTGGATGTGTTCTTCATGCACCCCAATTTTCTCTGCAGCCGCCTACGGTGTGATTTTGATCGCACATAGATACATACAGTATGTGCTTTATAATTTGATCCTCAGTTTTTGATTTAAACGACTTTTCTTTTCAGGCTACAGTAACACTGCTAGAAAACATGGACATATTAATGAAGAAGACACCGAAAAGTGACATCAAGGCAGAGGTGCTTCCAATGTTGTATAATGCATTCGACTCATCAACTCCTCAAATCCAGGTAGACATAATGTACATTTCATATCTATCTTCTAAAGCGTTTCTTTTTGAGGTGGCAAAAACTAACCGTGATTTCCACCATTGCTTTCTTAAACCATTTTCCTTCATTACCTGAATCCATTCATCTTCTCCATTCTCCTGGGGCGGGGGTGGCTCAGTCGGTAGCGCGCCAGGCTCGTAATCTGTAGTTCCCAGGTTCGAGTCCCAGCTGGGTCAGCGTTCAGATTTATCTCCGCAAAATTCCCCGCCCTGCCCACGGTCAGTAGGGGACACCGATGGGCTTGGAAAGGCCGCCGTCCGTCGGATGGGACGTTAAGCCGTGGCTCCGTGTGCGTGAGAGCCATACCCTGTGCACGTTAAAGAACACGCTGGATGTCCTTGACGGGAGGCTACCATATGTCTCCCAACAGCTGTTCCAGTGGGTCCTCTCCCCCAACCTTCTCTGAGCCTTCGGGGTCCATGTGACCTGGCCATTTAGCCTATGGTGTGCAAAAAAGTGCCGCTCAGAGGTAAAATAACCCAACCCAATTCTCCATTCTCCTTCTCTTCGTCTTTAGAGTGTCAAGCTACGGCAAAACGCCATGTCGTGATGTCTCCGAAAACTTACCTCGTGTCGTCTAAAGCTTTGTCGAATATTGCTCTCAGCACTCAACTACGAGTGCAGAAGGAAACTCACAATGAATATCAGCTCTACACGGTTGGTTACTTAGTCATTATGACAGTATGTTTTGCTTACTGCGGAAGTTGAGGAAGAATGCGAGAGTTTTAAACAGGCTTTTCTTGAAACTAACAGCACTCTTTTGAGTAAAAGGGAACAGAGGAGGTAAAAGTATTGAGTGATAAGGCACTGGAATTATTTCTGAAGGAAAATATTTCAGGAATATCCTTAATTAATACCCCAAAAGAGTTACGAAGAGCTTAATAAACGTGTAAATGATCAGTTAACAGCTGATAAGAAACTTTGGCTTGATGGCTTGACTGATGAAGCAGAAGCAGCAGCAAAACAGCAGAACAGCATAAAGCTGTATCCAGATAGTTAATGTTTTGTGTGGGAATAAACGAATACGTATAAAGGGATTGAAGACTAAAATGATAAGGTTTTTGAAGGCGAGGATTCTCTCATGGCTAGGTTGGCTGGGCATTTCAGTCATGTTCTAAACAATGTGGTTAGTTCTCCTCCCAATGTTTGTAATAAGATAGCTGTATTACTGGCTTTAATGTTGGTCCTATATCACAGTCTAAAGATGCTGTGGCTATCTCCAAACATAAACTACATAAATCCCCAGGGATAGATGAAATTACTACCGAAATGCTTAGAGCTGGGAATGTTTCTGTTACGACATGGCTAACTGGAATTTTGAATATGTTTCTACGCTCTCGGCAGATTGAAGCAGCATCATGGGAATTGGAGACAGGAGACAGGCAAACTATTGTCTTTAACGGGGACTTTGCTCGCGTTGATTGCAGCGTCGTGGTCCGGTGCGACGCACTCGGAAGGAAAACATGGAACATCACACGGCATATTTCATTGTTCCTAAGGTTATACCAGAGGTATTATTATTCATCGCAGTTCTTGTGATAACTATAGGGGTATGCGCCTAATTTCTGTTGTAGATAAATCTTTGCATGATTTAGCTTAATAAATTTAAGAATTTGGTTGACCGAAAATTACCTAATGAGTAGTGTAGTTTCAGAAGTGGTAAGGGATGCATAGTTCAGATATTTTCACCTAGACTGATTCTTGAGAAACGTTTAGAGTTTTAGAAATTTGAAGCTTTAAAGTCTGTTGACTGTCATAATTTGTGGGTTGATCGCGAGATCTTATGGCTTACCAAACAAGTTAGTTAACATAATGAAAGCTGTGTATAATAACACCGAGTTATTATGTGAGAGTTGGTAAAGCTGGTAGCAATTGGTTTAGCATTGCTTTTGGTGTTAGACTCATCATCATCATCAAGCAGCCATGGGATACGGAAGTCCAACCAGAGCGCGCAATTTAGTTCTCCAAGCATGTCTGTCTTGAGCTATATCTGCTGCATCTAGCCACTGCACACCAATTCTAACAAGGTCCTGTTTGACATTGTCTGCCCACCGCATCCTAGGTCTTCCCCTCTTTCTGAGGCCTTTAGTCACACTGTTCATAACCCTATTCGCTAATCTGTAATTATCTATATGGACAACATGGCCATCATTACTTACAAAGTTGAACCACCTAATGCCCAAGATATTTCTTAAGCTAGAATCAAAAGCATCTAGTTTCCTGTTATCTTGTTTACAAGGCGTTCAAGTTTAACTACCATAACTAACCCTAGAAAGAACCAAACTATTATACAGTCTAATTTAGTCTTTAGGTGAATACGCCTAGTTCGGATTTTTAATTCTCCATAGATTCTTAAAAGTCCCTACAGGATACTGTCTTCATCTGTTAAACTCATACAACACATCACCAGTATCTGTTACATAGCTTCCTAGATAATTAAACTCAGACACCTGCTCCAGAGTACAACTATTCAGATTAACTGAACCAAACCCTGCCTGACCAATTTTATAACCAAACCTGCTCTACTATCAGTCTCATCAACAGCTCGAATGAAAGAAACCATCTCATCACCATTATTTGCCAAAAGGGGTTAAATCATCAGCATAATCTAAATCAGATATTTTCATATCTCCACACCATTTAAGGCCAAAATTTTCCTTTGCAGAGAATTTCGAATAACATAATCAATAACCAAACAAAAGAGAAAAAGAGACAAAATGCACCCTTGTCGAACACCAGAAGCAATGCTAAACCAATTGCTACAAGCCTTACCAACTCTCACACAGGACTCAATGTTATTATAGAGAGCTTTCATTATGTTAATTACCTTGTCTGGTATGCCACACGTACTCACACTAAACCACAAATATTATTCACACTGATCAACAGATTCGAAAGCCTTTTTGAAATCATCAAAGCTAGCAACCGAAGGTTTCTGAGGCTCTAAACATTTATTAAGAATCTGTCTCAGTGAACACACTCTACACAATCCCTACCACTTCTGATTCTATATTGCTCATCACGCAATAGCTGTCAACTAGATTCTTAATTCTATTAATCACAATCATGCAAAGAAATTTACTTGGAACAGAAAGTAGGCTGATACTCCTATAGTTATCACAAGATCTTCGTTCTCCTTTTTAAAAATAGGGATAATAATAGCTGTGGTAAAATCCTTAGAAACCATGCCTTTATCATAAAAGTTATTCAAAATTTCAATCACCAAAATTTCAATCACCATTCATCAACCGAAACATTTCCAGCTCTACGTTTTTCTGTAGTAATTTTATCTACCATGGGGATTTGTGTAGTTTAAGTTCAGAAAGAGTCAAAATAACTTCAGACTGTGACATAGGGCCAATATTAAAGCCACCAATGCATCTATCATCATTTACAAACAACGGGAGTAGAACTAACTACATTGTTTAGAACATCTGTTAGGGGGGGGGGGGAGGCTCAGTCGGTAGCGCGCCAGGCTCGTAATCTGTAGTTCCCAGGTTCGAGTCCCAGCTGGGTCAGCGTTCAGATTTATCTCCGCAAAATTCCCCGCCCTGCCCACGGTCAGTAGGGGACACCGATGGTCTTGGAAAGGCCGCCGTCTGTCGGATGGGACATTAAGCCGTGGCCCCATGTGCGGGAGAGCCATACCCTGTGCACGTTAAAGAACACGCTGGATGGCCTAGACGGGAGGCTACCATCTGTCTCCCAACAGCTGTTCCAATGGGTCCCCTCCCCCAACCTTCTCTGAGCCTTCGGGGTCCATGTGACTTGGCCATTTAGCCCATGGTGTGCAGAAAAGTGCCGCTCAGAGGTAAAACAACGCAACCCAACCCTGTTAGGGGGGGGGAATATATAATTGTTCTTCTCTCTCTAAATAAGCTTACACATATTTTATTCTACCGTACGTTGCGTAGATTTCTATTAAGAGTTTGTTGGCCGTAAAAAGCCGTCCCATGGCCGAGTGGTTAGCGCGCTTGGCTACTGATTTGAGGGACCTGGGTTCGAGCCCCGGGTAAGGCATGGTTGTATGTGTCGTTTTTCTGCTGAGGCCCTGCCATCCTCTCAGACCTTCTACTTTGGCATATAAACTGACAGGCTCCTGTCAGACCTCTGTGGCAAGCAGCTGCTTGAGGGGGTATTGTTTGTTGTTTATTATTGTTGTTTGTTGGCCGTAGATATTTCTTTCTATATTTAATCAGAGAGATTACATCGGCCAGCAAAATAAGGCTAACTATTTCTTAATCGTAAAATACAACAATTTAATAGTTGATACTTTTCTGAACATGAATACATTTTTCTCCCCTGAACTGGAGCTCATGCTTGCTCTTACAAATTAACTGGATTATTTTCATAAAAATCAATCAAAGTCATCAGGGACCTTTTATTTAAGTCACGCCGGGCGACTTCGCGATCTGCAATTGCTGCTATTGTCCTTTTTAAATACAGAACTAACTTAAACTGATGCGCGAACTATAGTTTATGAAAGAAAATATAGTTGATTCATACCTTTTGTCACTTCTACGCTCTCGGCAGATTGAAGCAGCATCATGGGAATTGGAGACAGGAGACAGGGAAACTATTGTCTTTAACGGGGACTTTGCTCGCGTCGATTGCAGCGTCGTGGTCCGTTGCGACGCCCTCGGAGGGATAACGTGGAACATCACACGGCAGCAGGCATGAAAGATCATCGGCAGTGAGATGAATATTTTTCTGATCAGCAGGGAAAGTTTTTTCAAGCCAAAATATACACGGCGGCGTTATTTCGAGGGCACAACCATTGTAGATCAGCACAGTTGTTCAGTAACTCTGTTTTTGGAGAACGTTCAAACAGTTTTTCAAGATGAACATCGACTTTCTCCGAACTCGCACCACATCTCTAAAGTGAGAGGTTATCGCTCAGTATTCTAACTGTAACTTTGAAGAAAAATCGAACACACTTTCGCAGGACGAAACATCTGCCTACTTTTCATCCGCTCCGAAGCTGACTGTCTTCCAGCTCGCTCTCCTTCCAGCTGCATCTTTCAAAAGGAAAACTGGTCCCTTTTCGACGTCGGGTTCTTTGTTCGCTTTGCTTTTTGTTCGCTTTTTCTACTTTGTTCGCCCACCCTCCCTCTCACTGGTCGCCCCCGGTCCCGTTGTCTTGCGATTCTGGGTGGAAGCATCCGTAGCTTCTACCCATGAATTTTGTTTTTTTCGTGTGCTTATGGTTCCTAGAAAACAGCGTAGAGATCATTAAGGGATCGCCTGGACACCAGGGGGCGGTCGGCATCCTGGCATTACTGTCTCTCCCGTTTGCTAATTGGATATGTTTTCGTCGGGCGTCGTCCCACAGAGAATCCGTGCGATGTGGTAAAAGTTTCAAGGTTTGTTCACATTGTTACCTTGGAAAAACGATGCGCTTAACGGCACACTGGTGGGGTGTGAAGCAAATCTACGGATGTCCCTAAGTATTCCTCTTGGGAAGAAATTGGTTGCGCTTCTGCAGCCTCCTCTCCCTAGAAACGAAAGCGATCCAACAAGGACACACAACGAGCTGACGAAATCCACTGTTTTCGAAGAAATATTTTCCTCAAGTTTATGAACATTTTGTAATCTGTTCATAACACATCACCGAAATGCTCAGCCCTCCTAGCCATGGCAGGATCCTCACCATCTATAACCTTACCTTGTTTATCCTTCAATCCCTGTCTACCTGTTCGTTTTCTACCACAGAAAACTTTAACTCTCTGCTACAGCTCTCTGCTGTTGTGCTGTCTAACTGCTTCCTTGACTTTGTCAGCCAAGCCATCAAGCCAAAGATTCTTATCAGCAGCTAACTGATCTATTACACGTTTATTAAGCTCTCTGTAATGCTTTCTATTAAGACTAATAGAGTATTGATTAAGGACATTCCTACAGATATTTTTTTTTCTGAAATAGGCTGAATTGCTTTATCCCTCAAATAATTCTACCTCCTGTGCTACGTTTTTTCCTAAAAAAGTGCAGTTACTTTAAAGAAAAGCCTATTTAAAACGATCCAATTCTTCCTCAATTTCAATAGTAGGCAAACGATGACTGTCATAATGACTAAGTAACATATCAGGGTAAGTTTTAGCTATTAATGCCACATTCAGAGCTTCAGAATTAAAGGTAAATTTTTTAACCCTAGCACAACACTTTTTAAGTTTAAGTTGCAAGACACTTTTAACAAGATAATGGTCAGATCCAATTTCAGCACCCCTGTATGACCTGGTATTCCTAACAGAACTAGCCCATCTGCTGTTAATTAACATATAATAAATCATATTCTTATGCAGCCCATCTGGTGAAGCCCATGTGTACTTATGTATGTCAGTAGGGGGAAAGTGGGGGTTCTAACTCATAGGCGGGTCAATGTTAATCCTATGGGACCCGCTTCCTTGTGTTCTAAAGCGGAGGCGGGTCTTTCCTCCACACAAACAGGTCAATATTTCCTTCAATAATTTACATAATTTATTTTTTTTTAAATCAGAGATTTTTTTTTTCTTTTAATTAATTTTTTACCCAATAGCATTGTTTCTTTTCGTTTCTGCGGGACAGTCTTTTAAATCAGTTTCTGCGGGATAGTCCTCCTTCCTGTATAAATACGACATCCATCAGTCAGATTCCTCATTCTGTTGTCAGACGTTGATAGTGACAGTTCTCCGCTGCTGTTCGTGATTTTTTTTTCAACTTTTAGAAGGCAATAGTGATAGTTCTCCCTGTCCTCGTGCAGTATCAACTATTTTTCATAATGTATCCATGCGATATATGTGAGAAGGTTTTCATTCATCAGACCCATCTCATTCGTCATAAGAGAAATCATGATGGAAATAACCTCTTTAAGTGCTCTCAATGTGAATTGGCATTCTCAAGGAGAGATGATGTCCGACGTCATGAGTTAACCCACACCTCCAGAAAAACCTACAAATGTGAAGAATGCGCCATGGAGTTTGGAAGAAAAGACAATCTTTTACGACATCAAAGAAAGCCCCACCATAATAAGCGAAAACGTTCTGAAGCTGAAAGGATTCCCCAGAAGAAACAAAAACCAGACCCTGAAGACCCCTGCCAGTTTACAGAAGAAATGAAAAGGACCCTTTCAACACATAAACTGATGGCAACGGAAGAAACATCTCTTGACCTCACCTTTTTCCTTGATTCCTCGCGGGAGTCACTCCTAACTCATCTGAAAGATGAATTGACCTCGAAAGGTAGTATTAAATGGTACCTTGTCGTGCAAGTGTGCTTCAGACGAAAAGTCACCCCTTCTACCTTCGAACACTGTACCCCGTTTTTCCGAAGTAACTGTATCACAAGTCTTCCTGCATCATCCCTAAACAGAGAACTGGATTCAGCGTATAAGAAGATAAAGGACTCATTTGAAGAATTTGAAGGAACACACAGTGGATGGACACTGGATTCCGTACTCCACGCTGAAATGAACATTGGAAAATATATACCTCTTGCAGGGTCTAGTTATATCCCTACCCCAAGAGAATTACTATTAAAACGTGCTATTGTTAATGTATGTAATTCCGACCAAAAATGTTTTGTCTGGTCTGTTTTAGCCTCATTGTATCCCGCTATAGGAAACACTGAACGTCTTAACAACTATATACATTAGAAGAAAATATTTAGAAGAAAAATTAAACACATCTGGTCTAATTTTCCCTGTTACAATAAATCAAATATGTAAATTCGAAAAAATGAACAATATTTCTGTCAATGTTTTTGGATATGAGAATGAGGTGTTCCCACTCTATATCACACCATTCAGATTTAAAGCGCATGCAAATCTCCTTCTGTTATCGGATGATGAAAAGCAGCATTATTGCTTCATTAAGAATATGAGTAGGCTACTTAGTCCTCTCACTAAACGTAAATGTCAATCTTTCTACTGTGATTACTGCCTTCACCGTTTCACCAATGAATCACTCTTGAAGGATCATATCCCCTATTGTCAAGAACATGGACCCCAGAGAGTAGAATTCCCAACTGAAGAAGAAAAATGGTTGAAATTCACAAATTTTAAGTTTCAGCAGCCCATTCCATACGTGATTTATGCCGACTTTGAATCATTCCTAGTGAAAGTGGACACTTGTATGCCTAACCCTGAAAAATCTCACACCACTATCACGGCAAATCATGAACCCTGTGGATTTGCATATCTTGTTGTTGGACCTGATGGCTGCAGCCATAAACCTCCAGTAGTTTCTAGAGGTCCTAATGCAGTAGAAGAATTTTTAGAACGTCTGCTTAAAGAAGAAGAAAACATTAAAAATTTACTATCGATGATAAAGCCAATGCAACTCTCGAATCATGAAGAGAAACTGTTTCGCGACGCTACTGACTGTCATATTTGTAAGCATGCCCTAGGAGCAGATCGTGTGAGAGATCACGATCATATAACAGGTAATTTCCTGTAATCTAAACTTTAAGTTAACCAATAGGATTCCAGTTATCTTCCACAACCTAAAAGGATATGACAGCCACCTTATTATGCAGGGAATCGGCAGAATCAAAAATAAGAAGATTAATTGCATTCCCAATAAATGGAAACATACATAGCCTTCTCCCTGGGGACATTACATTTCATAGACTCCTATCAGTTTTTAAGCACATCCCTTGAGAAGCTAGTAAATAATTTATCACCAGATGAGTTCCATATGTTAAAGGAACATGTTGAAACTGAGCGGTTACACCTGGTTTTGAGAAAAGGAGTTTACCCCTATGATTATATTGACAACAGTGAAAAGTTTGAAGAAATAGTATTACCACCACGTGAAGCATTTTACAACCAACTCACAGAAGAAGCACTAGGGGATGAAGACTACACCCATGCAATAAGAGTATGGAATACATTCAACATAAAAAATCTAGGGCAGTATCATGACTTGTACCTGAAGACAGACGTGCTCCTCTTAGCTGATGTTTTCGAAAGTTTCAGAAAAATATGCATCAGATACTATGAAATCGATCCCTGCCATGTTTACACAGCTCCTGGATTAGCCTGGCAAGCATGCTTAAAAATGACAAATGTAAATCTTGAGTTGATAACTGACCCTACAATGTACCTTTTCCTGGAAAAAGGCATACGAGGGGGAATTTCTGTGATATGCAATCGTCTTAGTGCAGCAAAACAACAAGTATTTGGACACCTATGATCCTCAGTTACCCTCTAAATACATTATGTACTACGATGCCAACAATCTTTATGGATGGGCAATGTCGCAATGTCTCCCTCAAAGCGATTTTCGATGGCTTAATAAAGAAGAAATAGCAGATCTAAATATTACGACAATTGCTGACGATGAGAATAAAGGATACATATTGGAAGTTGATTTAGATTATCCAGTTTCTCTACACGACAAGCATAATGATTACCCACTAGCCCCTGAGAAACTTCAGATTACCAGCAGCATGCTATCCCCATATTGTCAAGAGGTTGCCCAAAGCCTTGGAATAAATACAAGCCAATCAGTCGTGAAATTAGCCCCAAATCTAAATTCTAAGGAAAAATATGTCCTTCATTATCGAAATCTCAAACAATATTTAGCCTTCGGTATGCAGCTGAAGGAAATACATCGCGTTTTAGAATTTAATCAGTCTTGCTGGCTAAAACCATATATAGAATTTAATACAGATCAGCGGAAGAAAGCTAGAAACGACTTCGAGAAGGACTTCTTCAAACTGATGAATAATGCTGTGTTTGGAAAAACGATGGAAAATTTGAGAAATCGAGAGAAAATTGAATTGACTCATAGCCCGAAGAGAGTATCTAAACTCGTAGCATCACCTGCTTTTCACTCTTTTCGTGTTTTTGACAACGACCTCGCATGTGTGCAATCAAAGAAAACTAAATTGAAACTCAACAGGCCTATTTATGCTGGTTTCAGTATTCTAGATATTAGTAAACTATTGATGTATAGCTTTCATTATGACTATATTAGTCCGAAATATGGAGAAAAAGCTAAATTATTGTTCACTGATACAGATTCACTGTGCTACGAGCTTCAAACCGAGGACGTGTATGCTGATATGAAAGCAGATATACATCATTTTGACACATCCGACTATCACATAGACCATGTTTTGCATAGTACACATAATAAAAAGGTACTAGGTAAAATGAAAGATGAACTTTCGGGAGTACCTATCAAACAATTTGCGGGCCTTCGTTCTAAAATGTATTCCCTTCAGAGTTTACATGAGGAGAAGAAGACGGGGAAAGGAGTCCCCAAATACATCATAAAAAGAACCCTTCGTCACAAGGATTACAGAGACTGCTTAATAAACAAATCACCTTGTCGAGTAGATTTGACAAGGATTCAAAGTAGCTACCACCATCTTCATACAGTGAAAGGTGTAAAACTTGGTCTGTCACCATTTGACGATAAAAGATATATTTTAGAAAATGGTTATGACACCCTTTCGTACGGTCACTACAAAACAATGAAAAAAATAACATAACAGAAAAAAAAGGATATTTCACTGTCATTTTTTTTTGATATGTTTGAGCTATTTATGTATAAAAAATATGATAATTTTATCCACATGTATGCATATAACCCCCTATATATGTAAAAATATTACATGTCATCATTATTATATGTAGACAGCTGTATGTAAGAAACCATTACCTCTGTTATCCTGCATTTTGTTTTTGTAAGCAGGCTGTAAAGTATAATCAATGTGAAAAAAAAGCATCATTGTGAAATGTATAAAATTATAAACTAATGGAAATCATTACATGTGCATGCATTGTCATTGTATCACCCAATACTTTGAAATCAATAAAAATTTTTAAATGAAATATATGTGTCGTCTGAGTCTTATCTTTAGCAAGCGGGGAGATAAACAAGCATTATCACGGACACTCGAGGTGTTGAGTCATTACCTCGCCAGTATTCCGTTGGAAGCAGTTCACTCAGTCACTGGGAGAAAGCCCTTCTGGGAATCCATTTCGGATTACACTTAGAATAAAAGGTTGGTAATTCTCTAAATTTTCATGGTTTATCAAATATTACTTATAATTTCGCGATGTAGTGACGTTCTCAAGTATTAAGAAGTGATTAAATATAAGATTTCCTTTCAAAGTTATCGTAACTCGCTTGCTTGCTAGTTCATTACATGGCCCGAATCGAGCCACCTCGAAATCAACGTTTTTTTTTTGAAGTGATCACTTCTCAGAAGTGGAAGACTTCAATAAATGCACCGAGTTCTGTGTTTATGAGAAAATTATCAGCACGGAATGAAATTCTAGTTTTTTTTACTTTGCAGAGACGAGAACTTTATGTAGATTTTTACAGAGAAATAATCGAAATTATTGTGTCAGCCATTTAGCGATAAAGTGTTTTACTGAATATTAATACTTTAGAATAAAGGATAATTTCCGGTATATAATACAGAGGTGTACAGACGAATTTTATTTCCTATGAATAAAAAAAAATAGAATTTTCATACCGTTATTCGAATTACTCAGTTAATTCACCACTTATTTCAACTGTAAAAAAAAATACATTTAATTCCCAGATTTTTAACGGCTGAGATAAAAAAAAATATGCTTACCTATATTAAATACAATGTAAAATAGCGAAAATTCACCACTAATTTCAGCTGCTTAATATCAAGAAATACAGACGATTTCCTGTTTTTTTTTAGCATTGCACATAAGAAAGAAAAAAGAGTAGCGAACGTATCAACATGTACCTCTGATACTTAAATATGACATGCTCTGTGTTTAAATATTACACATTTTTTCAGTAGTTTACGCATTAATTACTAATTTTTTTTTCATTCAACAGTTAAGTATCCCAATTGGAAGTAATGTGAGCAATATTTCCTGTTTAAATGCATCTCCAAATCTGCTTTAAAACATTTTCTTATAATTTAAGGGGAAAACAAAGAATTTTAATTGAATTTCTTTTAACACTACATACTTAATATATTAGAATCAACGTATTCTATATACAAAACGAATTAATACAGCCTACTTACTGGAAATTAACATAATGTTGAAGTGCTTTCTACCTAAAGATTAAAAAAAAACCTGAATACTTTAATTTTAATTACATTTTCAGCCACTAGATGGCGACACAGTTACTATTAGACCTTGGGACAGACGAGAGAAACTTGAAGCCTTTGCTCAGAGCGCCACCTAGCGAGATTTTCAGTAGTTTAGTCACAACCGGCAAGGGCCCCGGAAGTGCTTCCCCCCCTATGACGTCACCACCTGGACTTTGACCCAAGGGGGACGGTCTGGTTGCGACTAAACTAATGAAAATCCCGCTAGGTGGCGCTCTGAGCAAAGGCTTCAAGTTTCTCTCGTCTGTCCCAAGGTCTAATACTAACTGTGTTGCCATCTAGTGGCTGAAAATGTAATTAAAATTAAAGTATTCGGAGTTTTTTTTTAATCTTTAGGTAGAAAGCACTTCAACATTATGTTAATTTCCAGTAACTAGGCTGTATTAATTCGTTTTGTATATAGAATACGTTGATTACAATATATTAAGTATATAGTGTTAAAAGAAATTCAATTAAAATTCTTTATTTTCCCCTTAAATTATAAGAAAATGTTTTAAAGCGGATTTGGAGATGCATTTAAACAGGAAATATTGCTCACATTACTTCCAATTGGGATACTTAACTGTTGAATGAAAAAAAAATTAGTAATTAATGCGTAAACTACTGAAAAAATGTGTAATATACACAGAGCATGTCATATTTAAGTATCAGAGGTACATGTTGATACGTTCGCTAGTCTTTTTTTTTCTTATGTGCAATGTTAAGAAAAAACAGGAAATCGTCTGTATTTCTTGATATTAAGCAGCTGAAATTAGTGGTGAATTTTCGCTATTTTACATTGTATTTAATGTAGGTAAGCATATTATTTTTTTATTTCAGTCGTTAAAAATCTGGGAATTAAATGTATTTTTTTTTACAGTTGAAATAAGTGGTGAATTAACTGAGTAATTCGAATAACGGTATGAAAATCCTATTTTTTTTATTCGTAGGAAATAAAATTCGTGTGTACACCTCTGTATTATATACCGGAAATTATCCTTTATTCTAAAGTATTAATATTCAGTAAAACACTTTATCGCTAAATGGCTGACACAATAATTTCGATTATTTCTCTGTAAAAATCTACGTAAAGTTCTCGTCTCTGCAAAGTAAAAAAAAATTAGAATTTCATTCCTTGCTGATAATTTTCTCATAAACATAGCACTCGGTGCATTTATTGAAGACTTCCACTTCTGAGAAGTGATCGCTTCAAAAAAAAAAACGTTGATTTCAAGGTGGCTCGATTCGGGCCATGTAATGAACTAGCAAGCAAGCGAGTTACGATAACTTTGAAAGGAAATCTTTTTATAGAGAGATGCATTTAAACAGGAAATATTGCTCACATTACTTCCAATTGGGATACTTAACTGTTGAATGAAAAAAAAAATAGTAATTAATGCGTAAACTACTGAAAAAATGTGTAATATTGAAACACAGAGCATGTCATATTTAAGTATCAGAGGTACATGTTGATACCTTTCGCTAGTCTTTTTTTTCTTATGTGCAATGTTAAAAAAAACACAGGAAATCGTCTGTATTTCTTGATATTAAGTAGCTGAAATTAGTGGTGAATTTTCGCTATTTTACATTGTATTTAATGTAGGTAAGCATATTATTTTTTATCTCAGTCGTTAAAAATCTGGGAATTAAATGTATTTTTTTACAGTTGAAATAAGTGGTGAATTAACTGAGTAATTCGAATAACGGTATGAAAATCCTATTTTTTTTATTCATAGGAAAAAAAATTCGTCTGTACACCTCTGTATTATATACCGGAAATTATCCTTTATTCTAAAGTATTAATATTCAGTAAAACACTTTATCGCTAAATGGCTGATGCAATAATTTCGATTATTTCTCTCTAAAAATCTACGTAAAGTTCTCGTCTCTGAAAAGTAAAAAAAAATTAGAATTTTATTCCGTGCTGATAATTTTCTCATAAACACAGCACTCGGTGCATTTATTGAAGTCTTCCACTTCTGAGAAGTGATCGCTTCAAAAAAAAAACGTTGATTTCGAGGTGGCTCGATTCGGGCCATGTAATGAACTAGCAAGCAAGCGAGTTACGATAACTTTGAAAGGAAATCTTATATTTTCATCACTTCTTAATACTTGAGAACGTCACTACATCGCGAAATTATAAGTAATGTTTGATAAACCATGAAAATTTAGAGAATTACCAACCTTTTATTCTAAGTGTAATCCCAGAAATGGATTCCCAGAAGGGCTTTCTCCCAGTGACTGAGTGAACTGCTTCCAACGCAATACTGGTGAGGTAATGACTCAACACCTCGAGTGTCCGTGATAATGCTTGTTTATCTCCCCGCTTGCTAAAGATAAGACTCAGACGACACATATATTTCATTTAAAAATTTTTATTGATTTCAAAGTATTGGGTGATACAATGACAATGCATGCACATGTAATGATTTCCATTAGTTTATAATTTTATACATTTCACAATGATGCTTTTTTTTCACATTGATTATACTTTACAGCCTGCTTACAAAAACAAAATGCAGGATAACAGAGGTAATGGTTTTTTACATACAGCTGTCTACATATAATAATGATGACATGTAATATTTTTACATATATAGGGGGTTATATGCATACATGTGGATAAAATTATCATATTTTTTATACATAAATAGCTCAAACATATCAAAAAAAAAAAGCACAGTGAAATATCCTTTTTTTTTCTGTTATGTTATTTTTTTCATTGTTTTGTAGTGACCGTACGAAAGGGTGTCATGACCATTTTCTAAAATATATCTTTTATCGTCAAATGGTGAGAGACCAAGTTTTACATCTTTCACTGTATGAAGATGGTGGTTGCTACTTTGAATCCTTGTCAAATCTACTCGACAAGGTGATTTGTTTATTAAGCAGTCTCTGTAATCCTTGTGATGAAGGGTTCTTTTTACGATGTATTTGGGTACTCCTTTCCCTGTCTTCTTCTCCTCATGTAAACTCTGAAGGGAATACATTTTAGAACGAAGGCCCGCAAATTGTTTGATAGGTACTCCCGAAAGTTCATCTTTCATTTTACCTAGTACCTTTTTATTATGTGTACTATGCAAAACATGGTCTATGTTATAGTCGGACGTGTCAAAATGATCTATATCTGCTTTCATATCAGCATACACGTCCTCGGTTTGAAGCTCGTAGCACAGTGAATCTGTATCAGTGAACAATAATTTAGCTTTTTCTCCATATTTCGGACTAATATAGTCATAATGAAAGCTATACATCAATAGTTTACTATTATCTAGAATACTGAAACCAGCATAAATAGGCCTGTTGAGTTTCAATTTAGTTATCTTTGATTGCACACATGCGAGGTCGTTGTGAAAAACACGAAAAGAGTGAAAAGCAGGTGATGCTACGAGTTTACATACTCTCTTCGGGCTATGAGTCAATTCAATTTTCACTCGATTTCTCAAATTTTCCATCATTTTTCCAAACACAGCTTTATTCATCAGTTTGAAGAAGTCCTTCTCGAAGTCGTTTCTAGCTTTCTTCCGCTGATCTGTATTAAATTCTATATATGGTTTTAGCCAGCAAGACTGATTAAATTCTAAAACGCGATGTATTTCCTTCAGCTGCATACCGAAGGCTAAATATTGTTTGAGATTTCGATAATGAAGGACATATTTTTCCTTAGAATTTAGATTTGGGGCTAATTTCACGACTGATTGGCTTGTATTTATTCCAAGGCTTTGGGCAACCTCTTGACAATATGGGGATAGCATGCTGCTGGTAATCTGAAGTTTCTCAGGGGCTAGTGGGTAATCATTATGCTTGTCGTGTAGAGAAACTGGATAATCTAAATCAACTTCCAATATGTATCCTTTATTCTCATCGTCAGCAATTGTCGTAATATTTAGATCTGCTATTTCTTCTTTATTAAGCCATCGAAAATCGCTTTGAGGGAGACATTGCGACATTGCCCATCCATAAAGATTGTTGGCATCGTAGTACATAATGTATTTAGAGGGTAACTGAGGATCATAGGTGTCCAAATACTTGTTGTTTTGCTGCACTAAGACGATTGCATATCAAGAAATTCCCCCTCGTATGCCTTTTTCCAGGAAAAGGTACATTGTAGGGTCAGTTATCAACTCAAGATTTACATTTGTCATTTTTAAGCATGCTTGCCAGGCTAATCCAGGAGCTGTGTAAACATGGCAGGGATCGATTTCATAGTATCTGATGCATATTTTTCTGAAACTTTCGAAAACATCAGCTAAGAGGAGCACGTCTGTCTTCAGGTACAAGTCATGATACTGCCCTAGATTTTTTATGTTGAATGTATTCCATACTCTTATTGCATGGGTGTAGTCTTCATCCCCTAGTGCTTCTTCTGTGAGTTGGTTGTAAAATGCTTCACGTGGTGGTAATACTATTTCTTCAAACTTTTCACTGTTGTCAATATAATCATAGGGGTAAACTCCTTTTCTCAAAACCAGGTGTAACCGCTCAGTTTCAACATGTTCCTTTAAAATATGGAACTCATCTGGTGATAAATTATTTACTAGCTTCTCAAGGGATGTGCTTAAAAACTGATAGGAGTCTATGAAATGTAATGTCCCCAGGGAGAAGGCTATGTATGTTTCCATTTATTGGGAATGCAACTAATCTTCTTATTTTTGATTCTGCCGATTCCCTGCATAATAAGGTGGCTGTCATATCCTTTTAGGTTGTGGAAGATAACTGGAATCCTATTGGTTAACTTAAAGTTTAGATTACAGGAAATTACCTGTTATATGATCGTGATCTCTCACACGATCTGCTCCTAGGGCATGCTTACAAATATGACAGTCAGTAGCGTCGCGAAACAGTTTCTCTTCATGATTCGAGAGTTGCATTGGCTTTATCATCGATAGTAAATTTTTAATGTTTTCTTCTTCTTTAAGCAGACGTTCTAAAAATTCTTCTACTGCATTAGGACCTCTAGAAACTACTGGAGGTTTATGGCTGCAGCCATCAGGTCTAACAACAAGATATGCAAATCCACAGGGTTCATGATTTGCCGTGATAGTGGTGTGAGATTTTTCAGGGTTAGGCATACAAGTGTCCACTTTCACTAGGAATGATTCAAAGTCGGCATAAATCACGTATGGAATGGGCTGCTGAAACTTAAAATTTGTGAATTTCAACCATTTTTCTTCTTCAGTTGGGAATTCTACTCTCTGGGGTCCATGTTCTTGACAATAGGGGATATGATCCTTCAAGAGTGATTCATTGGTGAAACGGTGAAGGCAGTAATCACAGTAGAAAGATTGACATTTACGTTTAGTGAGAGGACTAAGTAGCCTACTCATATTCTTAATGAAGCAATAATGCTGCTTTTCATCATCCGATAACAGAAGGAGATTTGCATGCGCTTTAAATCTGAATGGTGTGATATAGAGTGGGAACACCTCTTTCTCATATCCAAAAACATTGACAGAAATATTGTTCATTTTTTCGAATTTACATATTTGATTTATTGTAACAGGGAAAATTAGACCAGATGTGTTTAATTTTTCTTCTAAATATTTTCTTCTAATTTATATAGTTGTTAAGACGTTCAGTGTTTCCTATAGCGGGATACAATGAGGCTAAAACAGACCAGACAAAACATTTTTGGTCGGAATTACATACATTAACAATAGCACGTTTTAATAGTAATTATCTTGGGGTAGGGATATAACTAGACCCTGCAAGAGGTATATATTTTCCAATGTTCATTTCAGCGTGGAGTACGGAATCCAGTGTCCATCCACTGTGTGTTCCTTCAAATTCTTCAAATGAGTCCTTTATCTTCTTATACGCTGAATCCAGTTCTCTGTTTAGGGATGATGCAGGAAGACTTGTGATACAGTTACTTCGGAAAAACGGGGTACAGTGTTCGAAGGTAGAAGGGGTGACTTTTCGTCTGAAGCACACTTGCACGACAAGGTACCATTTAATACTACCTTTCGAGGTCAATTCATCTTTCAGATGAGTTAGGAGTGACTCCCGCCAGGAATCAAGGAAAAAGGTGAGGTCAAGAGATGTTTCTTCCGTTGCCATCAGTTTATGTGTTGAAAGGGTCCTTTTCATTTCTTCTGTAAACTGGCAGGGGTCTTCAGGGTCTGGTTTTTGTTTCTTCTGGGGAATCCTTTCAGCTTCAGAACGTTTTCGCTTATTATTGTGGGGCTTTCTTTGATGTCGTAAAAGATTGTCTTTTCTTCCAAACTCCATGGCGCATTCTTCACATTTGTAGGTTTTTCTGGAGGTGTGGGTTAACTCATGACGTCGGACATCATCTCTCCTTGAGAATGCCAATTCACATTGAGAGCACTTAAAGAGGTTATTTCCATCATGATTTCTCTTATGACGAATGAGATGGGTCTGATGAATGAAAACCTTCTCACATATATCGCATGGATACATTATGAAAAATAGTTGATACTGCACGGGGACAGGGAGAACTATCACTATTGCCTTCTAAAAGTTGAAAAAAAATCACGAACAGCAGCGGAGAACTGTCACTATCAACGTCTGACAACAGAATGAGGATTCCGACTGATAGATGTCGTTTTTATACTAGAAGGACTATTCGCAGAAACTGGAGGACGTCAAAAACTATCACTATTGGCTTCTAACAGTTGAAAAAAAAATCACGAAGCAGCAGAGAACCGTCACTGTCAACGTCTGACAACAGAATGAGGAATCTGACTGATGGATGTCGTATTTATACAGGAAGGAGGCCTATCCCGCAGAAACTGATTTAAAAGACTGTCCCGCAGAAACGAAAAGAAACAATGCTATTGGGTAAAAAATTAATTAAAAGAAAAAAAAATCTCTGATTTAAAAAAAATAAATTATGTAAATTATTGAAGGAAATATTGACCTGTTTGTGTGGAGGAAAGACCCGCCTCCGCTTTAGAACACAAGGAGGCGGGTCCCATAGGATTAATATTGACCCGCCTCTGAGTTAGAACCCCCACTTTCCCCCTACTTATGTCTGAGTGTTTGTAATAAGTGTTAGTTATTCTGAAACCATTGAGTTTACTTACCTGTAGGAGACGTTGCCCATTGCCATTGCAGCTACAAATACCAAAAAGGCCTATCACCTCTTCCCAAAGGTCGGAGTCAGTACCAACTTTGGCATTGAAGTCACCTAGAACAAGGGTAATATCTCATTTCTTGACAGAATTCAAAATATCCTGAAGTTGTCCGTAAAACCTATCCTTCTCATCCTCATCAGCACCTCAATAATGCTTGTCTGAAATTTTGCTCTAAAAAACCATTCATTAATGCACTCATATCCTAAAAGAGCATCACTGCCTTGTCTGGTGACCTACGCATTAAAGATGTTTTCCTCTTCCTTACCTGAAAAGAGAAATTCGACATTATTTTAAGTATCTGACCTTTATTTGTCCACTGGTCCCTTGCATGCCGAGAATATCTAAATTATATCGGTGGAATTCTTATGTGAGGACATCAAGAGAATAAGCTCTGCCCAGAGTCCTCACATTCGAACTTCCTATGGAGAGCAGATGGTTAGTGGGATGTTTAAAGAAACTAAGTTTATTGAGAGAGGAATGCCGACAATGTCAACCAACCCCCTTATCGCAGGTATGGGGCAAATACCGTTCACACACCACTGAAGGCTGAAGCCATCTACACTGGAAGATTTCCTCCAATGTAAAATTTGACGATGCCAATAGAAGCAAGAGTTCAGGTGCCTGCGATGACTTCTGCTCAGGATTATCCACCAGCTGATAAACATATCCTGTGAATCTATTCACTTGGGGCTGCCAACCCACAAACAAACAGAAAACACAACGGAAGATTTTCCCTCCACAGAAGCCCATCAGTGCAGCAAAATCAGGATCCATAATCACGCTCAGAGCCATATATCTCTCCAGTCCCTGTAGGTTTATATGGTCACCACCAGGACCCTGTGTGGACCCTCAGAAGGTTGAAAAAAAAAGAAAAGTAGCTATAGTTGTCCAGATCAGTAGGCCACACTAATCTAACAGCGCTCCTCTTCCATTCACTTCCGTAAGAGAATATCTCTTTTGAAAGGTACTAACGGCCCTGCACCATGAGATGGCGGGTCTGACATTAGGTGCTAGGCCTGGCTCGTTCTCTTCATCATCAAAGGGTGCATAGCTCTCCTTCCAGTGACTACCTAGCTAACCATTTACAGACTTCCTTTTTGTGTATTTTTGTCTTTAGTTTGGTTATTGATTACGTATTGTGGAATTCACTTCAAAGGGGAAAACTTTGGCCGCAAATGGTTCAGAGATCTGAAAATTTCTGAATTAAGTACTGATGATTTGATACTTTTTGAAAATGGCGTTGATGAACTCTTTCATTAGAACTGTTGAAGAGAACATTAGAACTGATGACAAAGTGAGAGAAAAATAAAATGATTGAAATTGGTCGGGCAGGTTATGGTTCAGTTATTCTGACATCAAATAAAAAAGAGTGGTGAGACTCTAGAAGAATTAAACAGTGATGGTGAGCACCTGGCTTGATTCATCATCATCATCATCATCATCATCATCATCATCATCATCATCATCATCATCATCATCATCATCAAGCAGCCATGGGCTACGGATGTCCAACCAGACCGTGCAATTTAGTTCTCCAAGCAAGTCTATCCTGAGCTACATCTACTGCGTCTAGCCACTGCACACCAATTCTAACAAGGTCTTGTTTGACATTGTCTACCCACCGCATCCTAGGTCTCCCCCTCTTTCTGAGGTCTTTAGGCACACTGTTCATAACCCTATTCGCCAATCTATAATTATTCATACGGGCAACATGGCCAAACCAACGGAGTCTCTCTGCACAATATGCTGCTAAAAGGAGGTTGCAAACTCCTTTGCCTAACCTCATCATTAGTTACAAAGTTGAACCACCTAATGCAAAAGATACTGCGTAAGCATCCAGAATCAAAAGAATCAAGTCTCCTATTATCTTGTTTACAAAGCGTCCAAGTTTCACTACAATAACTAACCCTAGAAAGAACCAAACTATTATACAGTCTAATTTTAGTCTTTAGGTGTATAGGCTATTTCTCCACACTCTCCATAGATTCTTAAAAGTCCCGGAAGCATTCCCTATTCGTCTGTCAATCTCATGCCGCACATCACAATTATCTGTTACATAGCTCCCAAGATAATTAAACTGTGACACCTGCTCAAGACTGCAACCATTCAGATTAACTGAATCACAGCCTGCCTGACCAATTTTCATCACTTTAGTTTGTTCTCTGTTTATAAAAAACCTACTCTACTACCAGTATGATCAAAAGCACGAATGAAAGAGTTCATCTCATGAACATCATTTGCCAAAAAATCATCAACATAATCTAAATCAGAAATTTCCATATCTCCAGCCCATTTAAGGCCAAAATCTTTACCTTGGAGAGAATTTCGCATAACATAATCAACAACCAAACTAAAGAGAAAAGGAGACAAAATGCACCCTTGTCGAACACCAGAAGTAATGCTAAACCAATTGCTACAAGCCTTACCAACTCTCACACACGATTCAGTGTTATTATAGAGAGCTTTCATTATGTTAACTAACTTGTCTGGTATACCATATGATATTACAATCAACCACAAATTATGACAATCAACAGAGTCGAAAGCCTTTTTGAAATCAACAAAGATAGGAAACAAAGGTGTCTGAAACTGTAAACATTTCTCAAGAATCTGCCTAAGTGAAAATATCTGATCCACACATCCCCTACCACTTCTGAATCCACATTGCTCATCATGCAATTGCCTGTCAACCAGATTCTTAGTTCTATTAAGCACAATCATGGAAAGAACTTTACCTGGAACAGAGAGTTGGCTGATACCCCTATAGTTATCACAAGAACTGCGATCACCTTTTTTTGAAAATAGGTATAATAATAGCTCTGGCAAAATCCTTAGGGACCATGCCTTTATCATAAAAGATATTCAAAATTTCAGTCATCCAATGGTAACCGAAACATTCCCAGTTCTAAGCATTACTGTAGTAATTTCATCTACCCCTGGGGATTTATGAAGTTTAAGTTTAGAAATAGTCAAAATAACTTCAGATTGTGTTATAGGGCCAACATTAAAGCCACCAATGCATCTATCATCATTGCAAACAATGGGAGTAGAACTAGCCACATTGTTTAAAACATCACTGAAATGCTCAGCCCACCTAGCCATGACAGAATCCTCACCTTCTATAGCATTACTTTGTTTATCTTTCAATCCCTATGTGCCTGTTAGCTTTCTACCACACAAAACATTAACTACCTGGTACAGCTCTGTGTTGTTGTGCTGTCTAACTGCTTCCACGGTTTTGGCAGACAAGCTATGAAGACAAAGATTCTTATCAGCTGTTTATTGATTCTTTACACCTTATTTAAGTTTTTGGTAATTCTCTCTGTTAAGGGTGTTGACTCAAATTATTCCTACAATTCCTTCTTTCCGAATTTCTTCCTTATGACTCAAGTAACTTTGTCTCCTCTGTTGCATTTTACCCAAAACAGTACCATTGATTTCAACAAAATTGTGTTTGAACTGATCCCATTCCCTCTTCACTTCAACAGTGAGCAAACCATGACTGTCATAATGAATAAGTAGCCAATCCTGGAATGTTTTTGCTATATTTGGATCTTTCAGAGCTTTAGTGTTAAAGGTAATTCTCTTAACTTTATAGCACAGCATATCTTAAGCTGCAGTCAATAAACACTTTTAACAAGGTAACGGTCAGACTTAATTTCGACTTCCCTGTATGACCTGATTTTCCTAACAGAACTAGTCCATTTTCTGTTAATTAATACATAATCTATCATATTCTTATGCATCCCATCTGGTTAAACACATGTGTATGTCGCGGGGTTGTAATAAGTGTTAGTTACTTTCAAACCATTAAGTTTACTTACTTGTAGGAGACGTTGACCATTGCCATTGCCATATCACCCCTCCCCGAAGGTCAGAATCAGTACCAAATTGAGTATTAATGTCACCTAGAACAAGGGTAATATCTACTTTCTTGACAGAATTCAAAAATATCTTGAAGTTGTACGTAAAAACTATCCTTCTCATCCTCATTAGTATCCTCAATGGGGACATAACAGCAAATAACATTCAAGTCTTTAATTCTTGTGTGAAATTTTGCTGTAAAAAACGTTTCATTAATGCACTCATATCCCAGAAGAGCATCACCAGCGTTTCTGATGAGAAGTAAACCTACGCCTTGGAGATGGTTATTATCTTCCTTCCCTGAAAAGAAAAATTTAAGATTTTTTAAAAAAATTCACCTTTATCTGTCCATCTTGTGTCTTGCAAGCTGAGAATATCTAAATTATAAAGGTCGAATTCTTGTGTGAGAACATCAAGAGAATAATCTGTGTGCAGAGTCCTCACACTCCAACTACCTATGGTCTGAAAATGGTTAGTGGGATGTTCAAAAAAACTATGTTTATTGAAAGAGAGAATGCCCACAATATCGAACAGCCCCTTATTCGCAGGCATGGTGCAATTACCAGTTAATCCATTACTGAAGGCTGAAGCCATCTACACGGAAGACTTTCTCCAATGTAGGTTTTATGATGCCCGTAGAAGTAAGAGTTAGGTGCCTGCTATAATCTCTGCTAGGATTATCCACCAGCAGATAAAATATATCCTTTGAATCTATTCACTTGGGGCTGTCAATCCACAAGCAAACAGAAAACAGAGCGGAAACTCACCAGGCAGAAAATTTAGAATCCATAATCAAGTTCTTTTATCCAAGACAATATTATCTGTTGTTTTAAAATAGGTTAAAATTTCCTCCTCAAGGACTTTCACAGAACTTCAATGTTAGAAATGTGGCAAAACTGGACATATTCGAGCCATGTAATAAGAAACAAATGAGGAGTACAAGTCCATCTACTATGCAACGTGAACAGGGAAACGGAAATTAGTCAGGCTGGTGGCACAAAAGGCTATTGGTTGGTTGGCCCCAATGGAAGTCGCCCACGTTTCAGCACTGCGTGGTGGAGACAACGGATTGGTAGTTGATGTCATGGTGAACTAAGTTTCTTATCGCATGAGTGTAAATATTGCTATGAATATGACCTTACACCTGATATAGTAAACAAGATAACACCTCAACCAAACTGGAATTCTAGGCAGTCAAATATTCTGCAAACAGTCATCGGATATCGTGCTTAAGTCCATGGAAGTATAGAACTCAACAATAGAGTTGATAGTTGCCTTGTACGCCATCTTACTGATGTTTACATCACTCATATCTATAATGAATGCATATCAGGTCTTGATTTTTTTAAGAGATATGGATTTAGTATTAGACCCTGTGACACTCTAATGATCTAAACTGAATGGAAAAATTCTTATATACACCCCAATAACAATATGCAAAACAGAGCATCACGTCGACTCATGCGGGATACTGAAACTGAAACTGGAATGCCTATAAATAGAACAGAGTAGATCTCTACGCATTTGAAACCAGTCACCGAATAGTAATCAAAGGTAAAGGCAGCGATGTGAGTTTTACCATGGCCAGATAGTAGGGCGAGGAAGGCTGGTTGTTCAATCACAGCAATTGCTGAACTGTTGGGATTTTCATATCAGAGTGTCGCACACATATACCAAGACTACATGAAATGTCATAAAATTTCCAACCAGCGGTAGATATGTGGACATAAACGTGAAATTAACTCTGGAGGTGAGTGCAGACTGTCCTGCATCATTACAAGGAATCAGATGGCTACCATGGAGCACATACCATTGGAATTGGATGAGGCATGTGCACAAGCTTATGCACAAAGACTATCCGTCATACCATGAAAACATAGGCTATGGCAGTCGACGTCCACATTGTGTCCCCTTGTTCACTGCTAGATACCGAAAGATTAGCCTGCCGTTTTCAAAGGCCTATCACAACTGCAGTGTGGAGAACTGGAAACACATCATCTGGTCTGATGAATCACGGTTTCAACTCGAACACGCTGATGGGAGGGTGCACGTGTGGCGTAAACGACACGAAACGATGGACCCAGCTTGCCAAGTGGGGGTCATACAGGCAGGTGAAGGCAGTGTAATAGTTTGGGCTTCGTTTACTTGGCTTTATTGAGGCCCCTCTCACCCGTCAAGACCTTTATTACCAGTACAAGGTATGTGAACATCCTTGCCGACCATTCTTAACGAATCTCTTTCCGCACCATGATGCCATCTTTCAACAGGACAATGCCACACCACATGTATGTACCAATTCATTCCTGGAGCATTCAAGTGAATTTACCACACTCAAATGGCCATCTCTATCGCCGGACCTCACCGCATTGAGAATTTGTGGGACGAATTGGAAAGATTCGTTCGAGCCCACCAACCCACACTAGCAACTGATGGATGCTCTACGACAGGCGATCCTCTCTTCATGGCCGGTAACACCATTTCCATTTCATCGAGTTTTCGACACCACATTGAATCCTTACCAAGATGTCTGGCTGCCGTTCTGAGGGCTAAAGGTAGATAGGTGTATATAACAATTTGCCCATTCCGTTTGTATTCTTCAAAGGCAGTTTTCTAAAATTAGAGACTCAACTAGATCCATCTCATCTAGATCTCATCTAGATCCTAGAAAGCTGTGAAGTATTGGCTTCCATCCCAGAATGTTCATCAGCTTCGTAACTGTATTGGACTTTGCACATACTATGGAAGATTTGTCAAGGGTTTCTTCAACATCGCAAGGCCATTACAACGGGTAACAAACCAATAGCCGTTCATGTGAACCACCAAATGTGCAATAACTTTTCAAAATTTGAAGTCAGCTCTTTCCATGGCATCTGCGTTGGCATATCCACAAGCTAGTAAGAAGTTCACATTAGATATTGAAGCAAGTAACACAGGAGTTGGTGCTGTACTTTCACAAACACAAGACGGACAAGATAGAGTTATTGCATAAAACTTTATCCAAACCAAGAACAAGAAGTTATTGTGTTACACGAAAAGCTTAGCAATAGTAAAAACAATGGAACATTTCCATCATTATCTCTATGGCAAACAATATCTCATTCGCATTGATCGTGCTGCTCTCTGGTGGCTAAAAAACTTTAAAAACCCTGAAGGACAAATTGCCAGGTGGATACAGCTTGTTACAAGAATGCAATTTCTCCGTTGAGCTTCGTGTGTGGCAAGCAACACAGTAATGCAGATGCACGTTCCAGTCGCCCATGCGTTAATAACTGTAGGTATTGCTATAATGCATAGTTGAGATGTGGTACTTACGAATAAATGCCTATTAGAGAGATAACATCAGACAAGAAAACAAGGATACACTTAACATCTGGAGTCAAATAGAAATTAGAAAGTTTAAACTTGATGATGAAGATATAAGACCAATATTAATTCTGATTGAAACATTTGTTATATGACCTGATTGTGAACACATTTTTAGATGTACCCAACTAACAAAGGTTATTGGTCACAGTGGGACTTCTTAGAAGTGAAAGATAGTATATTGTACAGAAGATGGGAGAATCCCACTGTATAACTGATCCGTTAGCAGATCAACCTTCCTCGCTCCGGAGTGGAATTAGTGATGAAATATATACTTGATAGTCAACTTGAGGACACTTCATGGTGGGGCGGGGGTGGCTCAGCCGGTAGCGCGCCAGGCTCGTAATCTGTAGTTCCCAGGTTCGAGTGCCAGCTGGGTCAGCGTTGAGATTTATCTCCGCAAAATTCCCCGCCCTGCCCACGGTCAGTAGGGGACACCGATGGGCTTGGAAAGGCCGCCGTCCGTCGGATGGGACGTTAAGCCGTGGCCCCGTGTGCGGGAGAGCCATACCCTGTGCACGTTAAAGAACACGCTGGATGGCCTTGACGGGAGGCTACCATCTGTCTCCCAACAGGGTCCCCTCCCCCAACCTTCTCTGAGCCTTCGGGGTCCATGTGACCTGGCCATTTAGCCCATGGTGTGCAAAAAAGTGCCGCTCACAGGTAAAACAACAACAACCCAACCGACACTTTATGGTTAATAAAACACTAACGAAAGCCAAGGAACGATTTGATTGGCTGAAAATTAGGGCAGACGTTGAAAGATGGTGTAAGTAATGTGAGGCCTGTGCAGCAAAGACCCTAAGACTAGGAGTCGTGGCAAGCTGCAAACGTATTACGATGGTGTCCCTTTTGAGAGAATATCCATTGATGTAATGGGTCCGTTCCCTACGACTGATGATGGAAATCGCTATTTATTGGTGGCAATGGATTATTTCACGAAATAGCCTGAAGTTTATCCCATCCAGGATCAAGAGACAACAACAGTTGGAGAGATGATAGTGAATTATTTGATCAGTAGACTTCGGAGTACCTTTACAACTCCACTCGGGCCAAGGATGGAATTTTAAGTTTAATGTATTTAAGGTACATGTCAACTGTTAGGCATTCAGTAAACCAGAACTACTCCTCTACATTCTCGGTCATGCATGGTTGAAAGATTCAATAAAACGATTGATCAACATCTGGCATTGTTTGTCGACAATCGTCGACATGACTGAGCCATACACCATTCTTTTTGTTGGCATACAGGACAGCAGCGCACGATACAACTGAACAGACACCTTCCATGATGCTCTTTGAAAGAGAATTACGTCTTCCCTGTGATCGTTTTATGGTCTGCCTGAAGTAATACTTGTATCCACGCCACAATACGTACAAGATCTGCAACAATTACTAGAAAAAATCCATCAATTCGCCAGGAATAACCTCATTCTGGCGAGCGAGGGAACCAACGAGGTACGACAATAAAACCAATGGTTGTGCCTTCAATTAAAGAGATCTTGTCTGGCTATACAATCCCCAAAGAAGGAAAAGAATTTCACCAAAACTTCAGAAATCTTGGGAAGGTCCAAATATAGTAGTTAAGAGGATTAACGACGTAGTGTATAGCATTCATTGATATCTGACTACAAAGTGTAAGATAGTTCATGTGGTTCGGGACTGTTCGGATGAACGAAAGCAGAACGTGCAACTATGAAGCCACCACTATGGTATTACAAGGAACTCGTGTATAACATGTAGAACGTGATTTACGTCACTTACCCGTTCAAACGAAGAGTTAGCTTTTAAAAAAAAGATAGAGATTTTCAGTTGTTTTTCATCACCTGCCTGCAATAGTTGAATGAGTTAGTTTTTTCGGAAGGATTAGTGTAAAGCAATAATATTCAACTTTGTTCGCGAGAGTTTAAAAAGGAATATTTCATTTGGTGTGCGCGCGGGAATATTAAAAGAGTTTATCAATGTAGATCTTCTTAGTGAACCTGTAAGAAAAGGGTTACAGATAATAAAAAGCGTTGTACCTGTATCTCTGATACTTTTTGCTGTACTTGATTAAACGATGTTGTACCTGTATCGCTGATACTTTTTGCTGTACTTGGTTAAACGATGTTGTACCTGTATCGCTGATACTTTTTGCTGTACTTGGTTAAACGATGTTGTACATGTTTAGCTGATACTTTTTGCTGTACTTGGTTAAACGATGTCAAAGCCTTGTAACTGTGATTATCAGGATGATTTGTGCTGATGGATACCATATTGCTTTTTGAGTAAATAGTGAGAAATTGTTTATGATGATGTAGCTTTTATCGCCTTAGTTATTAAATCAGGTCATTTATAGTTAGACTGTTCATTACATTGTTCATTTATCGTGTGATTATTTATTTTTGAATTCACTCTCAGTAAACCACTCAAAAAATTGTAATATGTAGAATAGTATAATTTTATTGGTCAATAAAATCATAATGATTGACTTTCTTCTTTTACCTGGGATCATTCTTCGTATTTTTTCTCCTGGCGTGAATATATCTAGTTCCGACACTGATAAGAAATATTATATTTGAAACTTATAGTTTCTCTTATTAATTTTAATCATTTTTTTTTTCCTTTTAATGATATCTATTTTTTCTAGTGCGCTGCTCTCCATGCTGTAGCTCAAACCGCTGACTTTCTTGAAGAGAATGCTGTCAGGAAGATGGTCTTACCTCGAACAAAACAAGTATTTGAAAATAACACCGGAATCAAGGTTTGTTACTTCTTTGATAATTGTTCTAGCGTAAGTAGGTTGGTTGGGTTTGTTGTTTTACCTCTGAGCGGCACTTTTTTGCACACCATGGGCTAAATGGCCGGGTCACATGGACCCCGAAGGCTCAGAGAAGGTTGGGGGAGGGGACCCACTGGAACAGCTGTTGGGAGACAGATGGTAGCCTTCCGTCAAGGCCTTCTTCTTTCATCACTAGTTCCACTCGGGAAAGAGGAAGGATTATCTACCAACGGATCAGCCATCCAGTGAGATTCTTCCATCTTCTGTACAATACACCGTCCTTCATTTCTAAGGAGTCCCACTGTGCCCAATGACTTGTAGTAGTTGGACTATACCTCGAGATTTGCTCCCAATTAGGTCTTACATCAGATTTTTAAATCAGATCCAATATTGGTCTTCTATATTCATCGTCTAGTTGTGCCTTTCTAATTTCAATTGGACTCCAGATGTTAGGAGTATCACTGTTTGCTTGTGTCGATGTTATTTGTCTTATGGGCATAACCTCTTTAGTTCCAAATTTCAACTCTGCATTATAGTAATATTTACAGTTGTCAATACATGGACGTCTGGAAAGGGCATCTGCATTCCTATGCACTTTACCACTTCGAAGTTCGATGGAGAAATTGTATTCTTGTAACCGCTGTATCTACCTAGCGATTTGTTCTTCAGGGTTTTTAAAGTTTACTAACATTTTAAGATTTTTTTAAAAAGTTTTAAAGTTTAAGTTTTTAAAGATCATAATCCACCTGAGTGCATCATGATCAATACCTTCCCTTCACACATAGACAATCCTCTGTCTTTGGTTAGATCACTAGATTTATCATTCTAGTAAAATAAAACAACCACCTGCGCACACACTCCATAAATATATTTCTTGTTTGTGATTTATCGTGCACTGACTCAGACTATTTTAAACCTCCTTTTTTTTAGATCTCTTCAGTTCCAGTACATTGAAATTCTATTATTCTCTTTTTCTAGGTCGGTTCTACATTCAAATTCGTTTGTTGTATAAATTTCACGCACAAATATATGCGAACGTTCATGTCACGTTTTGTCATGAGTCATTGCAGTGAGTTCATCTGTCGTAACAATATTAATTGTAATTGGCTGGCTTCCTACATTATAGTATTTGTCATCCTTTGCTCGAAGGTAAGTGATAAATAAATAATATTTAAATCTACTAGTTTGGAATAATTTTGAGAATGTATGAAGTTTGTGTAAAGAGAGAAGTTTTTTTAATGTTATCGTACTTAATTCAAACTAAATAGAAATCAGTTATTTAAGTTCAACTGACTGATGTTATTCTTTTAGAGTTCACTGCACCTCAGTATTAAAGTGAAGCTGTAAAAAATACTGGTCCAGGAACTATTTTTTTAAAACGTGCAAATCGATGTAGTACAGTCGCTCAAAAAAGTATCCGAACACTATGGTTGATTGCAAAATTCAGAAAAGATATCTGGCATTGATTTTTTTTAGAAATTAGTCATCTGGCAACCTTCGTGTCACGTGACACGAAGGTTGCCAGATGACTAATTTCTAAAAAAATCAATGCCAGATATTTTTTCTGAATTTTGCAATCAACCATAGTGTTCGGATACTTTTCTGAGCGACTGTACATTTCGAAATGATTGTATTTAAAACTTTTTTTTTAGCCAACAACTGAAAGTCCCCCCCCCCCAAAGAATATAAAAAATAAAATCCATGCTTGCAGATCACTGGAAAATTAATTAATTGGATTTCAGAAAGTGTTTATCGCTGATCGCTAAGCGGTTTCGTAAAACCATGCCACTTGAGACTGTGTGTTTATTCAATAGCATCCCGTACTTGCCTCGTGTTTAACACTTTGACCTAATTTTACGAAACTGTAGATGAACTTTAGCCAGCCAATAGGAATTTCGAGATAAATATGTGACAAGATCATTTCGAAATTCTTGACCGTTTCATTAGAGGTAGGTGGAAGTTTTAAAGATAAGTGTTTCAATTATTCTTTTTTTTTAGGAACGTTTCCTTTTTTAACCTACTAATTGAATCTGGTGAAATGAGAACTGATATATATCTAGTGAATGTGACGTGCAAATATTGCATTATTGGGAAAAACAACGATCGTAGTAATATTTCCGTCAATGATTGGAGACCTATTTCTGTATTAAATAGTGAAAATAAAATGTTTGTGAAGGTTGTTATGATCAGAATGAGTAAGGTCCTGTCGAACCATATTGGGCCTTGCAGCTTCTGTTGGGGAGGAAAATTTCTAAAAATTTGAGTACTGTTTTTGATGCAACTATGTTAATTTAAAACGTAGCAATCTTTGTTGATCAAAATAAGGCTTTCGATACAGTGTCTCACACCTTTTTGTGCCACCTATTTAAAACCCATAACTTTGGTAGTAATTTTATAAACACTTGGATTGGAAATTCTGTGCTCTGATCAGAGATATTAGATTTAAACAACGATTATTAGCATTTCTAGAGAATTACCAACTGGTACAGTTTTCAAAATGTTTCACTAGTACTTATTTTTTTTTACATTAGTTTCCAGTTCAATGTTTTGTAAATGGTATTGCCTACTTTAAAATACATATTTGAGATTCGATAATTTCCAAAAGCATAAGTGTGAATTCCATTGATATGTCGTTTTGGGTATCCTTGGGGTAAAGCAATTTTTTTAATTTGGTATACTTGTATATCATGTTGGTGCGATCGAAATTCTATTTGTTGCGCATATAGGATATTTTCATCAAATAGACATTGCCGATATTCTTCGAGTTCTGTTAGGAATACAAGTCATATAAGGGAGCTGAAATTTGATCTGACCATTACCTTGTTAAAAGTGTCTTGCAAATTAAGCATAAAAAGTGTTGTGCTAGCTTTAAAAATTTACCTATAATATTGAAGCTCTGAAAGACCCAGTTATAGCTAAAGCTTACCATGATAGGTTACATTATGACAGTCATAATTTGCTTACTATTGAAGTTGTGGAAGAATGGGCAATTTCAAACAGGCTTTTTCGGAAACTAACAATACTCTTTTAGGAAAAAAGGAGCAGAGGAAGCAGAATTATTTGAGTGATAAGGCACTTGAGCTTATTTCAGAAAGAAGGAACTGCAGGAATGTCCTTAATCAGTACTCTACTAGTCCTAATAGAAAGCATTACAGAGAGCTTAATAAACGTGTAAAGGATCAGTTAGCTACTGAGAAGAATCTTTTAGCTTGATGATTTGGCTGACAAAGCTGAGGAAGCAGTTAGGCAGCACAACAGCAGAGAGCTGTACCAGATAGTTAATGTTTTGTGTAGTACAAAACGGATCGTAATACATGAATTGAAAGATTAATAAGGTAAGGTTATAGAAGGTGAGGATTCTGTCATGGCTAGGTGGGCTCAGCATTTCAGTGATGTTCTAAACAATGTGGTTAGTTCTACTCCCATTGTTTGTAATTATGATAGATGCATTGGTGGCTTTAACGTTGGCCCTGTAACACAATGCCGTCCCATGGCCGAGTGGTTAGCGCTCTTGGCTACTGATCTAAGGGACCTGGGTTCGAGCCCCGGGTAAGGCATGGATGTATGTGTCGTTTTTCTGCTGAGGTCCTGCCATCCTCTTAGACCTTGTACTGTGGCATATAATCTGACAGGCTCCTATCAGACCTCTGTGGCAAGCTGCTGCTTGAGGGGGTATTTATTTAGTATTTATTTATATAACACAATCTGAAGTTATTTTGGCTATTTCTAAACTTAAACTTCATAAATCCCAAGGGGTAGATGAAATTACTACAGAAATGCTTAGAGCTGGGAATATTTCGGTTACCACTTGGATGACTGAAATTTTGAATGTCTTTTATGATAAAGGCATGGTTCCTAAGGATTTTACCAGGGCTATTTTTATCGCTATTTTCAAAAAAGGTGATCGCAGTTTTCGTAATAACTATAGGGGTATCAGCCTACTCTCTGTTCCAGGTAAAGTTCTTTCCATGATTGTGCTTAATAGAATTAAGAATCTGGTTGACCGTCAATTGCGTCATGAGCAAAGTGGATTCAGAAGTGGTAGGGGATGTGTGGATCAGATATATTCACTTAGGCGGATTCTTGAGAAATGTTTAGAGTTTCAGAAACCTTTGGTTTCTAGCTTTGTTGATTTCAGAAAGGCTTTCGACTCTGTTGATTGTCGTAATTTGTGGTTGATTGTGAAATCATATGGTATACCAGACAAGTTAGTTAACATAATGAAAGCTCTCTATAATAACACTGAGTCGTGTATGAGAGTTGGTAAGGCTTGTAGCAATTGGTTTAGCATTACTTCTGGTGTTCGACAAGGGTGCATTTTGTCTCCTTTTCTCATTAGCTTGGTTATTGATTATGTTATTGCGAAATTCACTTCAAGGGTAAGATTTTGGCCTTAAATGGACTGGAGATACGAAAATTTCTGATTTAGATTATGCTGATGATTTAGCCCTTTTGGCAAATGATGTTGATGAGATGAACTCTTTCATTCGAGCTGTTGGTGAAACTGATAGTATAGTGAGTTTGGTTATAAACAGAGAGAAATCTAAAGTGATGAAAATTGGTCAGGCAAGTTGTGATTCAGTTCATCTGAATGGTTGCAGTCTTGAGCAGGTGTCACAGTTTAATTATCTTGGGAACTATGTAACAGATACTGGTGATGTGTGGCTTGAGATTAACAGACGAATAAGGATTGCTGCCGGGACTTTTAAGAATCTATGGAGCGTGTGGAGAAATAGGCGTATACACCTAAAGACTAAAATTAGACTGTATAATAGTTTGGTTCTTTTTAGGATTAATTATGGCAGTGAAACTTGGACACTTTGTAAACAAGATAACAGGAAACTCAATGCTTTTGATTCTAGATGCTTACGCAGTATCTTAGGCATTAGGTGGTTCAACTTTGCAACTAATCATGACGTTAGGCAAAGGAGTCGGCAACCTCCTTTGAGGATCATATTGTGCAGTGAGACTCCGTTGGCTTGGCCATGTTGCCCGTATGAATAATTATAGATTGGCGAATAGGTTTATGAAAGTGTGCCTAAAGGCCTCAAAAGAGGGGGATACCTAGGATGTGGTGGGCAGACAATGTCAAACAGGACCTTATTAGATTTGGTGTGCAGTGGCTGGATGCGGCAGATGTAGCTCAGAACAGATATACTTGGAGAATTAAACTATTAAACTGCACGGTCTGGTTGGGACTCCGTAGCCCATGGCTGCTTGAGGATGATGATGATGATGGAGAATTACGAAATTTTCTGCAAGTTTAACACAAGAAACGTATCTAGGATTTGCAAATAATATTTTAAGTTTTCTTCAGTGTTCACAATGTGACACTTTATTCTCTTTCTTTTATTTTCTAAGAATTTGCCATGTATAGCATTTTTCATCAGTTTGATAGTCTTTTTCAAGATTATTTATGGCATTAATTCGTTTTGTTGTATTAAAATCTATGTAAAGGTTTAAGCCATGGTTTTGGATCAAATTCCGAGATTCTATGCTGCTGTTTCACCCTTAGTTCCAGTTCCACATAGAGTGTAAGTAATCTATAGTGAACGACATAATTTTGCTTGTCGAACAGATTTGGAATTAAGAATGACACATTACTATTAAAGAGTTTCAATTTTTCAGGAGCCAAGGGGAAATCATTGTGTAAATCGTGTAGATGTGCCGGATATTCTAGATCAACTTCGAAGAAATAACCCTTTTTGCTGTCGTCTAGAATATTAAACAAGTCAATATCATTTACCCATTTGAAATTACCAGTTGGAAGAGGTTGAGACATTGCCCAGCCATATAAATTGTTTGCATCAAAGTACATGATATAGTTTTGTGGTTTGCTTCTCTCATATGGATCTACTAAAGGATTGTAGGCATGTGCAAACCTCTTAGACACTAAAGATATTCCTCCTCGCAGAGCTCTTTCTATGAAAAAATACACATCAGCTTTTATAAGTCCCAGATCATTTTCCGTCATTTTTTAAACAAGCAGCATAGAATAAGCCAGGATAGCTAAAATAATGGCAAAGATCGATTTGGTAATTATTAATACATGAATTTCTGTAGTTTTCAAATATATCTCCTAGCAGCAATACATCAGTGATCATGTACAGATCGTGATATTCCCCGAAGGTAGCAATAGAAAAGGCTTTCCACAAAATTTGAGCTCTTTCGTATTGTTCATTGTTTCGAAAATTCTCTTTGGATGGAAGTGACGTTTGCAAAAACTGAGCACTCTGTTGCAAGTACTCATATGGAAAACTTCCTTTGCTTTTCAAAAGTTCTTTTTGTGAGTCATTCAGATTATGTTGTCTGCAGTATTGACTTAGGATGTAGAAATTTTCCACATTTTTCGACAGTGAATCCAGTGAAGAACTGAGGGCATGAATGAATCAATAAATTTAATTTGACCGACCTTAATGCATATATATTTTTCTGTAGTTTGTGGAATACAAGAAATTTTCTTCTTATCTTTAAATTTCCACAAATCTTTTACTATAAAGTGGCCATCAAATCCTTTGAGATTATGAAACAACACTGGTATTTAAAGTGAGAATTTGTATTGAAGATTACATTTGTTGTGAACAGCACCTCTGTGTTCTCCAGTTAAGTGGTCGTGGTCTCTTACTCTATCAGTTCCTAGAATTTTCTCACAAATATTACAATATTTTGCTCCAGTAAAATTTTGCCAATCAAAATCTGTTATTTTAATATTTCTTTTCTTTAAACCATTGATCAAATTTTCGGCTTCGATCATTTCATTCAAAAATTGTTCTGTTACATTTTTGCTCGGTACATTCTGGTTTTTATAAGTTTACCTTATGGTCCAACTATAATATATGCAAATTCTGACGGTACTAAATACTTAGTTCGCACCCTACGTGAATTAATCTCAATTCTTCTACATTTCGAAAAGCATTTGAAGTCTGCATAGATCGCGTATGGGTGTTTCAAACCCATAACTTGATAGTTTGTAAATGAGAACTAGAACTAGAAACTAGTATATATAGAATGAGAACCAGAAACTTGATAGTTTGTTGATCTTTTTGTGGTGTTTGATTTACAGTTATCGACGTGATTCTTTAATAAATCGTCGCGAGTGAAATTATGAAGTCAGTATGGGCAGGGATAGGATTTACCATTATGTCTTGAAAGGTATGATGTAACCCAACTATAATTTTTAATTCTACAGTGGCCGAGTGGCTATGGTTCAGTGGTTCTATGGCAGTGGTTCAGTGGCCAAGCTCGCTTGGCTACTGAACTTAGGGACCTGGGTTCGAGCCCCGGGTAAGGCATGGATGTTTGTGTCGTTTTTCTGCTTAGGTCCTACCATCCTCTCAGACCTTCTACTATGGCATATAAACTGACAGGCTCCTGTCAGACCTCTATGGCAAGCAGCTGCTTGAGGGGGTATTAATTTATTTTATAGTGAGAATTACTGCCGTCATTTAAAAGTTGTATTTGTTCTTTAAAAGGATTCTGTGAAATACACAGTCGTATCTGTATACAGGGTGTCTCAAAAATATAAGTACAAACTCTTACGGGAGGTAGATAACATCTAAAGGAATGAGAATTGCATAGGAACCCATAACCGGAAATGTCATGGGAAAGTGGTAGCAGAGCTACAAGATCTGAAAGGACACACGACAGTGATTAATGGAAAAATATTTATTGGACATAATTATTACAAATGGCGTACTAGATGATACATTTCATAATGTTACAGCAGATGCTCGAAGTTTCCACCATGAGATGCGATGCATGCGTGACATCGACGGAGCATTGATTGCCAGACACGGTCGAACACACCTGGAGTTTCTTTGATAGTAGCAGTAGCGCAGACTCTGAGGCCCCCGCAGAAAGAAATCAACTCTTGTTAAATCAGGTGAGCGTGGGGGCCAGGCAACTGGTCCAGCACGCCCAATCCATGGTTGCCCAAAAGACATGTTCAAATGCGCACGAACACACTTCCTTAATGGGGAGGCGCCCCATCATGTTGAAACCACATGTTGCGTCTCACATTTGCTGGAACATGGGCAAGTAAGCCTGGTAAAACCTGTTCCAGAAAGATCAGATACTTCGCGGAGGTCATGCGGGATGGTAAAAGGTATGGTCCGACTAAGTAGTCGCCGACCAAACCTGCCCACACATTTACTGCGAAACGATGTTGTGCCTCATGGGTGCGCACACCGTGGGGGTTCTCGTGAGCCCACAAATGCGCATTGTGCTGATTGAATACGCCATCCCGAGTAAAACTGGCCTCATCAGTAAACAAAACATAAGCTGGGAAATTCACATCTTGGGCACTTTCTTAGAGATACCACTGCGCAAAACGCACACGTGCGAGATGATCTGCGGGGAGAAATAACTGAACCCTTTGGAGATGAGAGGGGTGTAAGGACTCGCCGTGCAAATCACGCTGTACACTGCAACACTCCTAAGGCAGAGGCAACGGCACGTGTGCTGGTACTAGGATTAGTCTCCACGGCATCCAACGCACTTTTTTCCATGGCGTAAGTACGCGTCGATCGTGGCCTGCCCTCGCTTCTGCTACCTCTTAATAACCCATAATCGCACAAATTTTGATGCGCACGCGCAAACAAACGGTGGCGCGGTACATGTCTGTGTGGGCTCAGTTGCTCTCAGCTATTTCATACACTAAGTGTATGTCTGCCAACTCCCTGTTCTAATACCTATGCATGCTCTTCATCAGCCGACTACCGCTCGAATGAGGAAATCCGAAATTTCCCCTCTAGCGCACTGATAAATAGCGCCGCTTATTGACTTACGATGACGTTTCCGGTTATGGGTAATATATATATATACGATAATATTGTTACGACAGATGAACGAGCAACAGCGACTTCATGACTTAACGTGATTCGAACACTCGTGTGTGCTTCTACGTGAGATTCAATTTAGCCAACGAATTGGAACTTAGAACGATTCGGAAGAATGAAAAAGATACAAGTGCAGTGTGTTAAAGTTGTGAGATCTGAAAGGATGTTCAGATGATCTGATTCAGTGCGCGTTAAGTGAAAATAATTAGTATATTTATTAATGTGTGCGCGGGTGTTTGTTTTCTGTTGTTAGTAATAAAAGTTTAGTGAACTAGCACAGGACGAGAATTTGTTTACGTCTGAAGGTATTCAAGTGACATGGTAAACAAAGTGAAGAGGTATTTATTATTTTACTAGAACAGAGTTGATATTTTATACTCTGTACAAAAAGGTTAATGACTTCTGTATGATAGTAGTTAATTTGTTTGTAAAATACTTCATTCATATTTTTGTAACAATTTGCATTGTATTGTAATTGGTTTTAAAATATAGTTATTAATACTCACGCTCAGTGCCTATCCATTTTAAAATTCGCAACATTTGGTGTCTAGGAGTGTAGATAATTTATTGAATGCCGTTTACTAGAAGAATGGATGAATTAGTAAAGTTGATGACTGACATAAAGGTGATATAGCTGCCCAAAGCAACAATATTGGGGGCCTTGCTAGACAAATTGATAGCTTGAAAGCTGATATGGCTACAGAGATGACTGATATTAAAGGTGATATAGCTATCCAAAACAATAAAATAGGTGACCTTGCTAGACAAAGTGATGACTTGAAAGCCGAAATGGCCGCACAAAATAATGAGATGAGAGCTGAAGTGGCTTCTCAAATTGGTAAGATTACTGATCAGTGTGAGGGCATTATGACCGAACTAAATAGTGTAAAAGATGATCTTGATAATGTTAAATTAGATTATAAACACCAAATCTAAACTGTAAAAACTTATTGTGAACTCCAGTTTCAAATTTTAAGAAGCGAAATGTTACCTTCTTCTTGTGATAATAGTAATTTTAGTGAAAATAATGTTATTACACATATCGCTAGAAATGCAACTAAACCTTCTACATGATGGTCAATCATCTTGGACAGTATTTAAAACACAATTTGAAGTTGTTGCTAGAGCTAATGAGTGGAATGAATTCCAAAAGGCCCGTTTTCTTGCAGTTTCCTTAAGAAATTCTGCTGCGGAAGTTTTGCAGTTTTGTTCCAGAAGAAAAACGACTTGATTATCGCAGTCTAGTTTCTGCATTAGAACTTAGGTTTGGTGATAGTTATTTAAAACAATATTATGTGACTCAATTTAAACATCGCATGCAGAAGAGTGGTGAAACTTTGCAAGAGCTGACTAGTGATATCGAGCATCTAGCTAGATTGGCTTATAGTAACTGTCCACCAGAAATTCAAGATAACTTACCTCAATTACAATTTATTGATGCTATTGCTGACCCTGACACTCAACAATCTCTGAGGATGTTGGAAGGTGAATCCTAAAAGTCAGCTGTGGTGCATGCTATGATATACGAGTGCTCCAGGCTTTCCTCCCGAGCGAACAAACGTACAGTGAGATTTGTGAGTGCAGAAGAAACTGTAGAAAAGGATAGTGAAATGAAAGAACTAACCAAAACCATAGTATCCGTTTCGAAAGACATAAAAGGTTCTTCAAAAACTACCACAGACCTTCAGTGTTGGAATTGTGGCAAGATCGGACACATTCGTACCAATTGTATTAGGAAACGAATGAGGAGTCCAAGTCCATCTACTATACAACAGGATCAGGGAAACAGAAAATTAGTCAGTCTTGCGAGGCAAGGCTGGCTGTTGATTGGTTGGCCCCAGGAGAAGTCGCCCACGTTTCAACATTACATGGTGATAATAATGGATTAGTAGCTGATGGAGACATAAATGGAATACCTTGCCGTATGATAGTCGACACTGGTGCAAATGTAACTTTACTCAGAACGGACATAATAAAGAAAATAATACCTCACCCAAACTTGAACACTACACAGTCTAAAGTAAGCCTACAAACAGCCACTGGAGATCGTGGAAAAACGAACTTAACATCCGAGTTGGTAGCTGTTGGATCCTGTTTACATCGCTGACATCTACGATGAATGCATATTAGGTCTTGATTTTCTTAAGAAACATGGATTCAACATTAGACCCAGTGACAACGTACTCATCCATAAGACAGAAGAGATTCCTCTGCTTAGCCGGACATCTGATTCTTTATCAAGCGTAACTCCAATATTAGTGACGGAAGACACAGATATCCCAGCACAAAATGAAATTATAGTCCGTGGATATCGGACGGAGACTTCTGGGGCCTTGGGATTCGCAGTCACTGATGTCTCTGGTAAAGGAGCTTTGGCTCATGGTATCCTGGTTGCAAGACTTTTGTCAGAATAGATAAAGAGCAGATTCCTATCAGAGTGATGAACTGTAACAAATCCAATAAAATATTTAAAAAAAAGGTGAAGAATTAGCAATATGTGAACCTGTTACCTGGGTAACAAGTATATATCAAGTAGAAGTTATTGATTTAAATCAAATTCATACAGACATCCCATCTCATCTTACTGACTTATGGAGAGAAACAAGACGAATATTAACTAAAAACCAAGCTGCTAAGGCCGAGAACCTATTGAAAGAATTTTATGACATTTTTTCTGCCACATCGAATGATTATGGCCGTACTAACCTGACGGAACATAAGATCAACACTGGTGATTCTCCTCCAGTCCATCTGCCGGCAAGAAAGATTCCATTGGCAAAAAGAGAGGAAACAGAACAACTCATAAGGGACACGGAAGCTCAAGATATTATAGAACCATCACAGAGTCCTTGGACATCACCAGTGGTTCTTGTCAAGAAAACGGATGGATCTCCCCGATTTTGTGTGGATTATCGCAGATTAAATGATATAACAAAGAAAGACTCATTTCCTTTACCCATGATTGATGCTATATATATTGCCCCTTTATCTACACTGGACACTCTATCTGGGTCAGAATGGTTCTCAACATTAGACTTAAAGAGTGGCTATTGGTAAGTTGGTGTACACCCTGAAGACCGTGAGAAACAACTTTCACTACAGGAAATGGACTTTGGCAATTTAAAGTGATGCCATTTGGACTTTGCAATGCACCTGCAATGTTTGAACAATTAATGGAGTCGGTGCTCAAAGGTTTGTCTTGGGAGGTCTGCCTGGTTCTTGGAAGAACTTATGAAAAAACATTTGAGAAATCTTCGTCAGGTGTTTAAAAAACTTAGGGCAGCCAAACTAAAATTGAGACCAACAAAGTGTAAATTGTTCCATCAAGAAATTCATTACCTTGGTCATGTAATCACAACATCAAGGATTAAGACTGATCCTAGTAAGACAGAAGCTGTAAGAGACTGCCCTCCACTACAAGATGTTCATCAACTTCGTAGCTTTATTGAACTTTGCACCTATTATAGAAGATTTGTCAAGGGTTTCTCTAACATCGCAAGGCCATTATATCGTCTGACAGAAGAGGGCCAGCCATTCATGTGAACCATTGAATGTGATGTAGCCTTCCAACAGCTGAAGCAACTTTCCACAGCACCAGTGTTAGCGTATCCACAAACTGGAAAACAATTCATAATAGATACTGAGGCAAGTAACACAGGAGTTGGTGCTGTACTTTCGCAACAACAAGACGGACAAGAGAAATTACTTTTTGCATACTTTAGCAAAACTCTATCCAAACCAGAACGAAAATTTTGGGTAACACGAAAAGAACTGTTAGCAATAGTAAAAGCAATAGAACATTTTCATCATTATCTCTATGGCCAGAAATTCCTTATATGCACTGATCATGCTGCACTCAGGTGGTTAGTAAACTTCAAATACCCTGAAGGACAAATCGCTAAGTGAATACAACGGTTACAAGAATGCGATTTCTCCATCGAACATCGAAATGGTAAAATGCATAAGAATGCAGATGCTCTTTCCAGACGTTCATGTATTGACAACTGTAAACATTGCTATAATGCAGAATTGAAATTTGGAACTAAAGAGGTCATGCTCATAAGAGAAATAGTATCGACACAAGCAAACAGTGATACCCCTAACATCTGGAATCCAATTGAAATCAGAAAGGCCCAACTAGATGATGAAGATATGAAACCAATAATAGAATTGATTGAAAAATCTGATGTAACAACTAATTGGGAGCAAATCTCGAGGTATAGTCCAACTACTAAAAGTTACTGGGCACAATGGGACTCCTTAAAAATGAAAGACGGTGTATTATACAGAAGATGGGAGAATCTCTCTGTACGGCTGATCCGTTGGCAGATAATCCTTCCTCGCTCCCGAGTGGAACTAGTGATGAAAGATGTACATGATAGTGCCACTGGAGGGCACTTAGCTGTTACATTAGCCAAAGCCAGGGAACGATTTCATTGGCTGAAAAGTAGGGCAGACGTTGAAAGATGGTGTAGGCAATGTGAAGCCTGTGCAGCAAAGAAAGGCCCTAAGACCAGCAGTCGGGGTAAGCTGCAGACGTATAACGTTGGTGCCCCTTTTGAAAGAATAGCCATTGATGTAATGGGTCCGTTTCCTAGAACTGATGATGGAAATCGATATTTATTAGTGGTGATGGATTTTTTCACAAAGTGGCCTGAGGTCTATCCCATCCAAGACCAGGAAGCAACAACAGTGGCGGAGATGATAGTTAATAACTTGATTAGTAGGTATAGAGTACTTTTACCACTCCACTATGACCAAGGACGGAATTTTTAATCCAATGTGTTTAAAGGTATCTGTCAATTATTAGGCATTCAGAAAACTAGAACAACTCCCTTACATCCTCAGTCGGATGGTATGGTTGAAAGATTCAATAAAACAATTGCACAGCATCTAGCATTATTTGTGAATGACCATCAACGTGACTGGGATCGCCATATACCATTCCTTTTGTTGACATACAGAACAGCAGTGCATGAGACAACTGGACAGACACCTTCCATGATGTTTTTTGGAAGAGAGTTACATCTTCCCTGTGACCTCTTATATGGTCGACCCGAAGCAATGCCTGTGTCCGCTCCACAATACGTACAAGAATTACAACAACGAAAAGAAGAAATCCATCACTCCGTTAGACATAACATCAACATAGCAAACGACAGAACCAAAACAAGATACGACAGTAAAATAAATGAAACTGTTTTCAATCAAGGAGATCTTGTCTGGCTATACAATCCACATAGTGACTTCATGACTTCATGACTTAACGTGATTCGAACACTTGTGTGTGCTTCTACGTGAGATTCAATTTAGCAAAGAATTGGAACTTAGAACGATTCGGAAGAATGAAAAAGATACAAAGGCAGTGTGTTAAAGTTGTGAGATCTGAAAGGACGTTCAGATGGTCTGATTCAGTGCGCGTTAAGTGAAAATAATATATCCATATTTTTGTAACAATTTGCACTGTATTGTAATTGGTTTTAAAATATAGTTATCAATACTCACGCTCAGTGCCTATCCATTTTAAAATTCGCAACAATATATATATATCTATATCTAATATATATATTATCGTATATATACAATAATACATATATATTTTTATTTATTATTATTTTTCTCCAGGAATTCTTCTCTGACATTTATGTTATCAATTTTATATGGGCGAAACGTTTTCCCAAAAGCACTGATTTCTTTATATAATATTGATTCAGATGATGATTGTAATTGTCTTTTCTGTTAAAGCTGGAAATGCAAAATTCGCATTTTTCAAATATGCGAGAAATGCATGCAGTTTTCACATGACGGTTCATATTGGACTTGAGAATAGATTTCCCAAAGTTGGTACTTTGAATAGTTGCGCTATCTTTGACTTAGCAGTATGTTTAATACGGTACCCCGTCAAAATAGCCCAAGACTAAATAGCCCCGAAAAAAAAGCCCCGACAAAATAGCCTATTCTAAAATAGCCCAAGACTAAATAGCCCGACAAAATAGCCTATTCTAAAATAGCCCGAGACTAAATAGCCCCGAAGAAATAGCTTAGCCTATTTAAAATCCAAAGTAAAAATCCAACTTGCGCGTCGGAAAACGCGCGTAATATGTCTTCCTATATTTTGGTAAAATGAAGGTAACTTTGCAACAAGTTGCGTTGAGTGCATCTATAATTAGAAATATTATAGTAACAAATGAGTCACGTGACAGGCACATGGCTCACCGGTAGGCGGAGCCATGTGATTTAGTTTTAGTATTAAAACCAATGCTTCTAGTTTAGCTTCTAGTTTTAGTTTTTTGTTCGCACGTGGCGCACGTGTGCTTGCGGGAGTCGTTGCAAGAGATCTCTAACGAAAATAAGTAAGTTATTTTAATATCTATTTTACCGGATGCGTTTATTTATTGATATAATACAGAACTATTTAATAGATATTAACTGATAATCCGTTATTATTTGTGTTTTGCAAGAAAAATGGAGAAAATCTCGTCGACAAAAGGAAAAGATCTGCTGCTGAAAGATGGTCATCGATATCGCAAGGCTAATGAAAACCGGGATGAAAGTACATCGTGGAGGTGTGTAGTTCCGACTTGTAAAGGGCGTCTAAGAACATTGGGTGCTGACTTCCGGGTCTTGACGGAACACAACCATGCGCCAAATCCAGCTAAAAATCAGGCATTGAAATGCGTTTCTGAAATGAAACATAGAGCACAGAGTGCTGTGGAGAAGCCTAGGCAATATCAAGCTTGCACAAGTTGAATATCTTTGGAAGCATCGATTCAGCTTCCAAATTATATTGCCTCCCAGAGAACAATAGAACGTATACGAAAAAAAAACGAATCTTCCATATCCAAATCCTGCAAGTGTTGCCGATATTGCAATTCCAGTTGATCTTCAAAGTACCACAACGAAAATTTTATTCTGTGGGATTCTGGAGAAAACGATCCTGATCGAATTCTAATGTTCGGCACTGAGGAAAATTTGAGAATATTGGAACAGAATCATCATTGGTTTGTTGATGGCACGTTTAAAGTATCACCTGAACTATTTTTTCAATTATTCACGATACACGGACTAATAGAGAAGTGTTGTATTCCACTGATATATGTATTGTTAAGAAATAAAAGTGAAGCAATATATGTTCGCGTATTTCAGAAACTATTACAGTTGAAGGAAACTTTAAATCCAACAAGTGTGTTACGAGAAAGCGGTTCAAAACGCCGTGCAACAAGTTTTTAATAACACAGAAGTTGTTGGCTGTTTGTTTCATTTGGGACAGTGAAAAGTGTAAGAACTGAATTTAGCGGAACTTTATGTAAATAATGAAAATGTGCGTGCTTATATAAAAATGTTATTTGCGTTGAGTTTTGTACCGGTACATGATGTTATGATATGATGTATATTTGAAGAATTAATTGAAAAATGCCCAAACGAACTAGACCCCATTATCGATTACTGGGAAGATACATATATAGGACGAATAAGACGCAATCGCCGAGCACAACCACGATTACATACATATATGGAATGTTCATGAGCGCGTTGTCAATGGTCTTCCGAGGACAAATAATTCGGTAGAAGGGTGGCATAGGGCATTCCACCAAACTGTAGATTGCCATCATCCATCCGTCTACAAACTCATCGACCATTCCGAAAAGAGCAGGATATGGTAGAAATCTGCTTAACCCGTCTTGCTGCAGGTATTCGCAACCTAGATGCTAGCAAAACTAAATATGTGCAACTGAATCGACGCCTGGAAGCATTAGTGGAAAATTATGCAACTATGGAACATATGGACTTTCTTCGTGGCATGTCACATAACCTTGAAATGTAATTTTTGTAAAGAATGTGGCAAGGAGCACAAACCTTAAAGACTTGTAAAGAATGTGGCAAGGAGCACAAACCTTAAAGACTTGTAAAGAATTACCAAACCATATTTAGAATTTTTATTTATATGTCTGTATACAATTTTTAAAATGCGAAATTTAGAATTTAAATAGGCTAAGCTATTTCTCCGGGGCTATTTTGTCGGGGCTATTTAGTCTTGGGCTATTTTAGAACAGGCTATTTTGTCGGGGCTGTTTTGTCGGGGCTGTTTTGTCTTGAGCTATTTTGACGGGTCACGGTTTAATACCCTCTTTATTAAACATAGTAGCTAAAAATCATGATCTAAAAAATCATGGTCCGATTATGCAAAATATTGAATATTTCTAAAAAATACTGATGTTATTGAACATAATCTTATGTTCCTTTTTGTCAATAATATCGTTTTTTAGCACAATATCCAAAGTTTTAACAATTTCATTTACTACTTCTGCACTGGTGTTTCCAACTCGTTTACTGGCAACCAAAATTGATAATTTTTCGCATATGTCGTCGAAACTCTTGTATAGTCCAGAACCAAACTGTTGACTTTCTATTACTGTGAGCATCATTTTAATCGCCGTTAAATATTTTCTAAGTGCCTCAATGTGATTATCCATAATTCGATATTTCTCACTAGTTCTATCAGAGCTCCGTAGTTTTACCCCAGTTTCTAAAGATGCCCGATTGTTTGATAAATCATTTCTTTCAGCTCAGGAATGGGATTTCTCGTCTGTAAGATTTCACTCAGAAGTTTTAGTTTATATTGGTTTAATATTTCACCTTACAAGTTGGAATCTGGATTATAAACGAACGTTTTTCTGGCATCTCAGTGGACTCTTCTGGCTCTAATGTTTTCACTACATCTTTTATGTTTTTCATGGTTTCTTCACGCACAGTTTCCAGACATTTTAACCGTTCCGCCACTGGTTTGTGAAATTCTTCGAGCATTTCCTTCACTCGTTGCTCTCCCAAAATAGTGTCTTCAATTTTCGATTTTGTAGTAGCTCACGATTTCAAGATTACAATAAAGACAAATACCCAGTGATTAAAGTCTGAAAAAAGACCTCCAGGTACTTTTCTTCTTTCTTTTGGATCTGGATAGTGTCTAGCAAGTGAAACACTAATCTTGCTACCCCTGTCAAATTTCTTGTTTACTGGAGTAACAGAAAAAAACTGCTGAAGTTGTGGTCTTACTACTTCAATGAATTTTTGATCGTCAAGTTGATACAATAATTATACTAAAAGGATTTTTTGTTCAACAGATTACCTTGATTATATATCCATTAGAAATGCATAGATGGTAATTATCTTTGAAAATAGGTGGCGTTAGTAGGTCAAAATTTGTGTTTATCTGTATAATTGGATGAGACTGCAAAACGCCTTTTTTCACTTCTTTATTACAATAAGTAAGGCAAATTATAGTATTTTTATCAACGTATAGTTTTGTAGCAGCATCATTGTTTACAATTGGGGTGCCAACATTCGTAATTCGTTTTCCCTTTGCATCGCCATTGAAACTGCTCCCACTTGATGCAAAAAGTCCGTTTTCATTTCTCAATAGGGCATTGGATAGGTTATGATCTAACTTTGTCAAGCCATCTGCATAACTTTTTGTTATCGCATTTCTGTTATGCCTCAGTTCCCCGAGATTTCCTATTCTCTTATTGTTTTCATTAAACGCATCCTCGCCAGTTAATGCGACTTTTTCCAAATATCCCTTAGTTACAGCAGCAGAATCAGACTTGGGATCGGCAATATCAAGGATTTGTTTTTTTTCTGCATTGAAACTATGCCCGTCGAATGCAATGCTTCGTGGAACGTAAAGCCCATTTTTATTTCTCACTAATGTATTCAATGGATTATTTTGAACAATGGTCAAGTTGTCGACGTAGTGTTTCGTAGTGGCATTGTATGAATCGATCGGTTCTGCAAGATTTTTAATGCATTTATCATCGTCATTGCAAAGTGCTCTTTTTTCCAAATTTCGTTTTGTAACTACTCCAGAATCTGCATCCGGTTCAGTAACATTGATTATTTGTTTGTTTCGCGCATCGTAGCGATTGTTCCGAAAAATTAAAGAAGTATTATTAGCGTATTGAATGGTAGCGGCATCTCCATTTTCTATAGGTCTGCCTGTATTCGTTATTCTTTTTATATCTGCGTCATAATTTTCCGTGTGATTCAGTGTTATAGACTCTTGTTGCAGATATTGTTTTGTCACAGAGTCCGAACCCTCTTCGGGATTGGCTACATTTCTCAATTTTTTATTACTCATGTCGTAGTCCCCAACGTGTGTCAATTTAAAACCGACACATGGAATTCCCGCTGGTCCTCTTTCGGAGCCGGTCTCAGAGCTGATGACGCCAAACTTTGTCAAGTAATTCATCTTTATTTAACAAAGTTTTTTCTGTTCTTGAGAGGCATGTGCTTGGTTTTTTTTATCGATTAATAAGAAATCGTGTGGTTTTGAAACTGCATATGCATAAAACTGCATAAAAATATCTTTCCTGATTTCTGTTGCATGATCCATTTGTATCTGCAACATTTCTCTCTTGTTCTGCATATCAAAGAATATAAAATAATTACACTGCAGTCGAATGTCTTTTGGAGTCGAAAAATAACTCTGTGTCAGGTAAATCGATGATATGTTCTATTTCCGTTTTCTGACGAATAATTCTTCGATGAGTTTTTGATCTCTTTCGGTTAAAAATCGTCGAAAATAATTAAATTTTGCATGTCGGGATCCAGTTCGTTGACCTTGACGATATCTTCTTTACTGGCAGATAAACTTTGGGATGGCAACGATCGGATGATGCAAGCCTCAGAATAATTACTCATACGCGATTTCGAGCTTCACTAGAATAAGGACTATCCCGCAGTAACTGTTTAACTTCCCCACTTTATCAGAACTCCATGTGGGGTGCCTTCGGATCTTAAGTTATCGCGTTCTCCAAGCGCTCAGCTGATTTTACAAGCTCGACATCACAATTAAAAAATGTAGCGGTTACAGGGAGAATATGGTCTGACCTCGTACATTAAAAAAGGGAACAATTGCTAATGTCATAAGAAATTGTGGCGTATAATTCAGTGGAAAAACTTAATACGAAACCTTTAACATAATTCCCTGCGTTTTTTGTTAGGTGATCATGTTAACATATTTATACGCTCTCACTTCAAATTTTCATATGACATTCTGGGGTTATCACTTAAGTTTCAACTTTTATTTTTTCCAACAGCAATAATGTACCGTTTCTGTTTAACGATGGTGACTTCGATGCAAAGGACGATGTTTCTCACACTAAGGATATGACTTTGCTAAAAAACAAACCTGGAACCCCTCAGAAAATAAAGAACAAAAAAGTCATAAAAACCGTGAATGGACTTATGTGAAACATAATGTACTAAGCTTGACAACATTAATATAGAGAGGGATCCTCGCTTCTTTTCTCTATACTATCATAACCCTCGATGCTTGAGAAATTATCAAATATGAATCATCATCATCATCATCAGCAGCAGCAGCAGCAGCAGCAGCAGCAGCAGCAGCATCCTCAAGCAGCCATGGGCTACGGAGGTCCAACCAGACCGTGCAATTTAGTTCTCCAAGCAAGTCTATCCTGAGCTACATCTATTGCATCTGGCCACTGCACACCAATTCTAACAAGGTCCTGTTTGACATTGTCTGCCCACCGCATCCTAGGTCTCCCCTTCTTTCTGAGGCCTTTAGGCACACTGTTCATAACCCTATTCGCCAATCTATAATTATTCATACGGGCAACATGGTCAAACAAACGGAGTCTCTCTCTGCACAATATGCTGCTTAAAGGAGGTTGCAAACTCCTTTGCCTAATCTCATCATTAGTTACAAAGTTGAACCACCTAATGCCCAAGATACTGCGTAAGCATCTGGAATCAAAAGCATCTAGTTTCCTGTTATCTTGTTTACAAAGTGTCCAAGTTTCACTACCATAAGTAACCCTAGAAAGAACCAAACTATTATACAGTCTAATTTTAGTCTTTAGGTGTATACGCCTATTTCTCCATACTCTCCATAGGTTCTTAAAAGTCCCGGCAGCAATCCCTATTCGTCTGTTAATCTCATGCCGCACATCACCATTATCTGTTACATAGCTCCCAAGATAATTAAACTGTGACACCTGCTCAAGACTGCAACCATTCAGATTAACTGAATCACAGCCTGCCTGACCAATTTTCATCACTTTAGTTTTCTCTCTGTTTATAACCAAACCTACTCTACTACCAGTCTCATCAACAGCTCGAATGAAGGAGTTCATCTCATCAACATCATTTGCCAAAAGGGCTAAATCATCTGAATAATCTAAATCAGAAATTTTCGTATCTCCAGCCCATTTAAGGACAAAATCTTTCCCTTGAAGTGAATTTCGCATAACATAATCAATAACCAAGCTAAAGAGAAAAGGAGACAAAATGCACCCTTGTCGAACACCAGAAGTAATGCTAAACCAATTGCTACAAGCCTTACCAACTCTCACACACGACTCAGTGTTATTATAGAGAGCTTTCATAATGTTAACTAACTTGTCTGGTATACCATATGATCTCACAATCAACCACAAATTATGACAATCAACAGAGTAGAAAGCCTTTCTGAAATCAACAAAGCTAGCAACCAAAGGTTTCTGAAACTCTAAACATTTCTCAAGAATCTGCCTAAGTGAAAATATCTGATCCACACATCCCCTACCACTTCTGAATCCACATTGCTCATCACGCAATTGACTGTCAACCAGATTCTTAATTCTATTAAGTACAATCATGGAAAGAACTTTACCTGGAACAGAGAGTAGGCTGATACCCTTATAGTTATCACAAGAACTGCGATCACCTTTTTTGAAAATAGGGATAACAATAGCCCTGGTAAAATCCTTAGGAACCATGCCTTTATCATAAAAGATATTCAGAATTTCAGTCATCCAAGTGGTAACCGAAACATTCCCAGCTCTAAGCATTTCCGTAGTAATTTCATCTACCCCTGGGGATTTATGAAGTTTAAGTTTAGAAACAGCCAAAATAACTTCAGATTGTGTTATAGGGCCAACATTAAAGCCACCAATGCATCTATCATCATTGCAAACAATGGGAGTAGAACTAACTACATTGTTTAGAACATCACTGAAATGCTCAGCCCACCTAGCCATGACAGAATCCTCCCCTTCTATAACCTTACCTTGTTTATCCTTCAATCCTTGTATGCCTGTCCGTTTTCTACCACACAAAACATTAACTATCTGGTACAGCACTCTGCTGTTGTGCTGTCTAACTGCTTCCTCGGCTTTGTCAGCCAAACCATCAAGCCAAAGATTCTTATCAGCAGCTAACTGATCCTTTAAAGTTTATTAAGGTCTCTGTAATGCTTTCTCTTAGGACTAGTAGGGTATTGATTAAGGACATTCCTGCAGTTCTTTCTTTCCTAAATAAGCTCAAGTGCCTTATCACTCAGATAATTTTGCCTCTTCTGCTCCTTTTTTCCTAAAAGAGTACTGTTAGTGTCCAAAAAAGCCTGTTAAAAATGATCCCATTCTTCCTCAACTTCAGTAGTAAGCAAACCATGACTGTCATAATGACTAAGTAACCTATCATGGTAAGCTTTGGCTATAACTGGCTCTTTCAGAGCTTCAGTATTAAAAGTACATTTTTTAACCCTAGCACAACACTTTTTAAGTTTAAGTTGCAACACACTTTTAACAAGGTAATGGTCAGATCCAATTTCAGTTCCCCTATATGCCCTGGTATTCCTAACAGAACTAGCCCATTTGCTGTTAATTAATATGTAATCAATCATATTCTTATGCAGCCCATCAGGTGAAACCCATGTGTACTTATGTATGTCGCGGTGTTTGTAATAAGTGTTAATTATTCTGAATCCATTGAGTTTACTTACCTGTAGGAGACGTTGCCCATTGCCATTGCAGCTACCAATACCAAAAGGGCCTATTACTCCTCCCCAAAAGTCAGAGTCAGTACCAACTTTGGCATTGAAGTCACCAAGAACAAGAGTAATATCTGCTTTCTTGACAGAATTCAAAATATCCTGAAATTGTTCATAAAACCTATCCTTCTCATCCTCATCGGCATCCTCAGTGGGCGCATAACAGCAGATAACATTCAAGTCTTTAACGCTTGTCTGAAATTTTGCTGTAAGAAACCTTTCATTAATGCACTCATATCCTAGAAGAGCATCGCTAGCGTGTCTGCTGAGAAGCAGACCCACGCCTTCGTGATGCTTATTGTCGTCCCTCCCTGAAAAGAGAAAATTAAGATTATTTTTAAGAATCTGACCTTTATCTGTCCATCTGGTCTCTTGCAAGCCGAGAATATCTAAATTATAACGGTGGAATTCTTGTGTGAGGACATCAAGAGAAAAAGCTCTGTGCAGAGTCCTCACATTCCAACTACCTATGGAGAGAAAATGGTTAGTGGGATGTTTAAAGAAACTATGTTTATTGAGAGAGGGAATGCCGACAATATCAAACAGCCCCCTAATCGCAGACATGGGGCAAAGACCCCCACTACTAAAGGCTGAAGCCATCTACACTGGAAGACTTCCTACAATGTAGAATTTGACGATGCCAATAGAAGCAAAGAGTTCAGGTGCCTGCGATGACTTCTGCTCAGGATTATCCACCAGCTGATAAACATATCCTGTGAATCTGTTCACTTAGGGCTGTCAACCCACAAACAAACAGAAAACACAGCGGAAGATTTTCCCTCCACAGAAGCCCGCCAGTGCAGCAAAATCAGGATCCATAATCAAGCTCAGAGCCATATATCTGTCCAGTTAAGTAGGTTTATATGGTCAGCACCAGGACCCTGTGTGGTTGACAACTCCTCAGCAGGGTAGAAAAAAAAAGAAAAGTAGCCATAGTTGTCCAGATCAGTAGGCCACACTAATCTGGCAGCCCTCCCCTTCCGTTCACTTCCACAAGAGAGTAATCTTTTGAAAGTTACTAACGGTCCGCACCATGAGAAGACGGTGTCGGACATTAGGTGCTAGGCCTAGCCGGTTCTATGCATCATCAGAGGGGATTGGTGCATAGCTCTCCTTCCAGTGACTACCTAGCTACCATTTACAGACCATGAATAGACCTCTGTAAAGTTCTGACCACACAATCTTCTGATTTCATTCTGCTGTAGATGTCTAATTCTGTCAGGATCACAAGGGATGTTTTACATATTCAAGGACTTTTTCTGACATTCTTTAATCAAAGTGTCTATCTACGCATCAGACTCATCATTACACAGACAAACTACCTATCCATAGGTTGTGTAAGCATTTTGAATGAAAAATTGAGTTTGCTTCACTGTCATACAATCTCATAACTTAATTTTCCGATGCACGTTTCTTCATAGAATCTTAAACTCCCAATATCTATGCATTTCCTCATACATCTCGCAAGATAATTAAAGTTAAATCACTGATTCATCTTCCCTATCTGTATATTTACTTTCTAATAAACAAAACTTTAACGACCAAAGTAGGTAAATCGCAAGCATCATCAGATTTTTTCCATATATCTGCTTACGTTGAAAATCTCACAATAGCCTATTCAGTACTTTACCACAACCGATACAGCCACACGTTACGATAGCCAACATCTATCCCACAGACAGTAGGTTAGTTACTTCTAACAAAGTCAAGGTTTGAGATCCATAGTAAGACATGAACATTGTTTACCTGCCAAAATCGAAATCCTTGTTGTTTCGCGCAAGGGGGCAAAAGGTGATAAAACGTAATACTCCTGAAAAACTCCTTGTACCGAAAAAAGGTCCTCTTTTTTGAAACAACTGGAACAAACAACAATACTATGAACACCCTTCACCCTCCTTGCGCGAAACAAGAAGAATTTCGATCGTTTCAGGTCATGGTTCAGCTGTTAGTATCCCACCGCTTCGTTCTTGACGCATCATGATGTTGTGTTATTCTAAGTTTGAAATATTCTCGGTTGTATGTCCTCTTCTGTATTAGAAAAAAAAAAACACACGTTTTGTTCGTTACGAGACATCTGACAGGAAACGTAACGTAAGACGTAACGTAAGACAGTCATGCTCAAAAAAAATATTCGAACGTGTTGAAGAAAAATCCTTACACCTCCTGAAATATGCGTATTCAAGTTAAGATCTGTGATGAATTATTTTGCATAACCACTAGTCTCGTTTTAAATTGTTAGCTTCTTCTGTAGCAAGCAAGTGCCCGTAAGACAATATGTTTTATTCTTTCATGTGAACAAACACACATGCACACATACGATAACATATACACATAAAGATGAAACACATACAGACACTTTAACACACACACAGAGAGAGAGAGATGAAGACGTATACACGTACAGAGAAATGACTACGTGCATACAAACATGAAGACGTATTCACATACAGAGAAACAACTATGTGCATACAGACATCTTAACACGCACACGCACGAAAACTTATACATATAGAGTATAAGTTTTCATGCGTGAAAGGAAATGTTGTCTCATTATTTAAAAGTTGTTAACACTTACGTCCTTAACACTTACGCACACGCACGAAAACATATACATATAGAGAAACAAGCATATTAACATACATGATCACACACACACACACACATACGCACATATGCACGATTCACTGAAACACACACACACACCGAGAGAGAAACAAACATGAAGACACAGTTACATCTTGACATATATGCACATACCTACACGTACACACATTTTATAGAAACATACATATCTACACACAGATACAAATACACACACAGAGGATTAAACATACAGACAGACATACGCGCTATACCGTGTGCTTTACGGTAATGCGGTGCCCTGTGAACTAAAGAATCTTTCTCAAACCCAAAGAGTATAACTTTCATGTAGGTTCTTATATCAAAGATGGTGTGCTTTCCTGCAGTGCAGCATCCCCATGGGCTAAAAATCTTTCTCAAACCCGATCATAGCGTGTTTTTTCACAAATGTGTTCCAGGGGTAGTGATCGTTATCTCTATAGATTTAAATGTGAAGCATAGAGTGCGTATCTCTTTGTATGAAATCGCATATAATGAGACATTTCCTTTAAAAGTTGGAAGTTATTAGTATGAACTAAAAAAGTGATGATGTGATCGAATCACTCATCGAATCACTATCTGATCGAAGTGTGTCTTTGCTTTAAAAATAAATACGACTTCATGCAGCTAATTGTCGTAACAGTTACAGGATCCTCTCATACGACACCGTAGAAGGGGTGAGAGGTTGTCGGGATCTTGGTAGGTAAACAACACAAACGTTCATGTCTTACTATAGATCAAATATCCGAACACTATGGCTGATTACATAATTCTGAAAAAATATCTGTCAACGATTGCAACCTTCGTCCCTCAGAATCGAGAAGTAATTAGTACTAGCTTACTGGGGTAATGCTACTTTCTATAGACAGTGTTCTTTCAGATTTCCAAACAAGATACATAACATTATCGAAAAACGGGTGCTTGCCCGAACCACTTTCACACTAACATAGTACCACTTGTTCTAAGAATTCCACACTAGTATAGAAATATTCTCATGAAGGAAAAATAACTAAACCGATTCTTAGACAGTGTTAGATTGTAGTGAAACATCCAATCTTTGTCGAAAAACTTGTGTTTGCAGCGAAAAATAGTCACCTTCACCCACACTTATGCGCTTATTCAAACGTACCGAGGGGACCAGGAACTCTGAAAAGAGATAGCACCTTGGAATAACCGTCGAGAGAGCTTACGTTTCTTACGGGTTTTATCGGTTGCTGAAGTCAGTGAATGCAAAGTTAGGTCTAGTGGATCGATTCTGGGACCCGACCTTTCCTGGAAATACTGAAAATATTATTGTTTTCTTATAAACAGTGAGTTTTCAGATTTTTTATTTAACAAACAAAAGCCTATTCAGATTGTCTTCCGTTCGAATCATATTTAATACAGTCAACATTGACTTAATGTGAAAGAATGACTGTTCGTGCTGTTAAAACTTTCCATTTCATACATTAGGAAATGGAAGGTTCGTGCATGTAAGAGTGAGTTCGGTGTATCTTTAAAAATATATGCAACTATCTATCTTAACGGTTAGCTTTCACACGACCCTGTAGAAGGGATGAGAGGATGTCAGGATCTTGGCAGGTAAACAACGTTCATGTCTTACTATGGATCTCAAACCTTGACTTTGTTAGAAGTAACTAACCTACTGTTTATGGGATAGATGTTGGCTATCGTAACGTGTGGCTGTATTATGTGGTAAAGTAAATCAGTATATTGTGGTAAAGTACTGAATAGGCTATTGTGAGATTTTCAACATAAGTAGATATATGGAAAAAATCTGATGATGCTTGCGATTTACCTACTTTGGTCGTTAAAGTTTTGTTTATTAGAAAGTAAATATACAGATAGGGAAGATGAATCAGTGATTTAACTTTAATTATCTTGCGAGATGTATGAGGAAATGCATAGATATTGGGAGTTTAAGATTCTATGAAGAAACGTGCATCGGAAAATTAAGTTATGAGATTGTATGACAGTGAAGCAAACTCAATTTTTCATTCAAAATGCTTACACAACCTATGGATAGGTAGTTTGTCTGTGTAATGATGAGTCTGATGCGTAGATAGACACTTTGATTAAAGAATGTCAGAAAAAGTCCTTGAATATGTAAAACATCCCTTGTGATCCTGACAGAATTAGACATCTACAGCAGAATGAACTCAGAAGATTGTGTGGTCAGAACTTTACAGAGGTCTATTCATATTTGATAATTTCTCAAGCATCGAGGGTTATGATAGTATAGAGAAAAGAAGCGAGGATCCCTTTCTATATTAATGTTGTCAAATTCAGTACATTATGTTTCACATAAGTCCATTCACGGTTTTTATGACTTTTTTGTTCTTTATTATCTGTGGGGTTCCAGGTTTGTTTTTTAGCAAAGTCATATCGTTAGTGTGAGAAAGATCGTCCTTGGCATCGAAGTCACCATCGTTCCACAGAAGCGGTACATTATTGCTGTTGGAAAAAATAAAAGTTGAAACTTAAGTGATAACCCCAGAGTGTCATATGAAAATTTGAAGTGAGAGCGTATAAGGGTGTTAACATGATCACCTAACAAAGGACGCAGGGAATTATGTTAAAGATTTCGTATTAAGTTTTTCCACTGAATTATACCCACAATTTCTTATGACATTAACAATTGTTCCCTTTTCTAATGTACGAGGTCAGACCATATTCTCCCTGTAACCGCTACATTCTTTAATTGTGATGTCGAGCTTGTAATATCAGCTGAGCGCTTGGAGAACGCGATAACTTAAGAACCGAAGGCACCCCATACGGAGTTCTCATAAAGTGGAGCATTCGACAAGAAACAGTAATTATTGAACTTTGTTCAAAAGATCTTTGAGGGAGATAAGACACGAGCGGTTCTCGCATGAAATTAGACATGCTCCGGTTGTCAGTTTCCATAGGTCAGCGCGAGTGGCATCGGGTGAGCGGCCCGTGACCTTTGTACATCACCTGTTGCTTCTGGCTGTGCACGTCCCCCCGCATTTAAGCAAATCACGTGAACAGAGTCGAAGCGGAGAGAAGGAATTTGTCACTCTCAGACACGTCACTTCTTGTACGTGAGAACAGCAGCATAAGTACATGGGTAGACCCGATCAGAACATATAGGTCAAAGCATAGATGGAGTTTTATGTTGCGCCGAAGCTTTCTCATTTCCGTGGATTAGCCTACGTATGTTGAGAAGGGTATGTTCGAGTGAGACTTATATTTTTTATAGAAGGTTATTTTTAAAACTATTGTACTCTATTAACACGCATTCGTGTTGCTTTTTTTTACGGAAACGTGTGAATTCTACTTTTAGCATTCTGCCTCGCAGTCTTTACGCGATGAAAACAACTGACCTTGTAATTTCGTCAGCGTCTTCACGTTCGCCGATAAACGGTGAAAGAGTCGATTTTTAAAAATTGTATGAGCGCTTGTAGATTACTCCCATAGCTGATTTTTCTTCGAATAGCGTTACTTCCCCATACTGATGATACAGCGGTAATAAGTATTTTTAAACCATGTCGCTCAAACAGTTAATAGGGATTGGAGCTAAAAACAGTTAGTTTTATTAGTCATACTTTTGCAATCACGATGTTTTTGAAGTGACTTAGTAAAGGAAAATAAGTTAATAAATTGTGAGGTGATGGAAATTTGAAAGGAATTTAACGTAAAACGACTTTCTAAGACAAGTCCTGACATGGAAGCAGAGATATTTGATGGTCTCAACCCCGATGGAGATTAAATAAGCTCAACTCTTGAAGGTTTAGGGTGTGTCATTTCAAAAGTCTACATGGTGTACATTGAAAAATATCATAAAGGGTAGAATTGGGAATGCGGAGAACCGTCTCTGGACTTGTAAAAATTTCGAGTGCTTAAACACTGGTCAAGGCTGCAAGTGGGTTTTCATGTTGTAAAACATCGCGCCTGATGCCGAAGCAGCACAGATCCAAGATTCAACCGTCAATAAAACGTGTTACGTACCGAACGCTGGTCTTTTAGGTCGACCCTTTTAGGTCGATCCTACCAAAGGAGTTTGTGAAGTTTTAATAGAGGGAACTTTTGATTTTTTTAATAAAGAGGAGTGAATTTTGATAAGAGGGCGATTTAATGAGGGGAGCTTTTGAAAAGGGGGTTTTAATGATGGGGGGATTAAAAAATTGGGACTTTGTAATTAAGGATTGCATTACCCCTTTCAGCATGCCTTTTCAGTTTTCTTTTCAGCACGCCTTTCAGTTGCCATCCCTGCAATTATTCTGAGGCTTGCATCACCGATCGTTGCCACCCATCAAAGTTTAATTACGACTAAAATCGAGGGTTTTCCCCGACATTATAGTCACTAGATGGCGCCAGGGGTTAAAATGGAGAGGGAATTTTAATAAAGGAGGCGGAACTTTTGATAGGGGTTTTTTTTTAATGAGGTGGGGGAATCAAAAATTGGGATATTAGAGTTAAAATAGGGGTTTTTTCCGAAAATAGTACTCCTCATAGTCCACTAGATGGCGCCAGGGGTTAAAAGAGGGGGGGAGGCAAAATCGGAATCTTTAATAAGGGGGAGTCAAAATCGAGAAAATAGAGCTAAAATAGGGGATTTTCTGAAAATAGTACTCCTCATAGTCACCAGATGGCGCCAGGGGTTAAAAGGGGGACTAAATTGCACAGTCTGGTTGGACCTCCGAAGCCCATGGCTGCTTGAGGATGATGATGATGATGAATTAGCTATTAATTGATTATTAATTGGTTATTAATTAGGGGCGTGGCCGGAAATGGGAGTGGTCATTGACGTCATAGGCGGAAAGCACTGTGCGTGGGGTACGCCCAGTTGTCTTGATACTACCAACTGCTATTCGGTGATGTCGGATTTCAAAATGGTGGAGCCAGGACTTAGAAATTTTGGATGAGGGTAGAAACCGAAATGGCCGGTTTTTAATAAAGGGGGGCGTTACTGATTAATTAAATATGAATTATGAAATATTAATAAGGGGGAAATATGTATTGGTGATCTGTATGGGTGACGAAAAGGCCCACGTCCACTTTGAAACACATGGGAGGTGGGTCACATAGGATTAACATTGACCCGCCTCTGTTCCAGAACCCCCACTTTCCCCCTACTGGCTTCTTACTGGAATTTGTTTGATGAAGCAATAGACGATAATTCAACAACAAAATACGAATACTTGAATTTATCGAAAAACCAATGTGAATGTTAAAAATCTCGAAAAATAAAAAAAATATTTACCATAGATATGGACGTTTTTCTACATCCGCACAACAGTTATAAACACGTCAGAGCCAAAATATTGAAATCAGATGGGTCTGATATCGGCGGCAATGATGTAGTTATGATGGTCCATAACGGGGATAACATTTTCAAGAGAGCTCAATATTTTATTGAACACAGATAATTGTAAGATGTTGAATTGCCAGGATTGATGACCACAATTCACAACTTAATTGATTTTACCGAAGACTTTTCACACAATGTTGCCACAAGTATGATGTGGTTCAAAGATACCGCAGTAGTTTAGTGCCACCATAGGAATCCCCCACTAGTGCTTTCCCCCTATGACGTCACCGACCACGCCCACTTCCTCCCCCTATGACGCAACATGACGTAATCATTACATAATCATTACGTAACATGCCACGCCCCTTTATTAATAATTCCTCCCCCTTTATTAAACCCCCCTTTCACCCCCCTTTTCCCCTCAGTGGCGCCACCTGTTGACAGTGAGAAGTACTATTTTCCCAAAAAACCCTTTATTTTCACTCTAATTTCTCGTTTTCGGACCCCCCCCCCCGGTCGCCCCACCTATATTTTAAGCCCCCCCCTTATTAAAAAAAAACCCTGGTGCCATCTGTTGACAGTGAAAAGTACTATTTTCCCAAAAACCCCTTTATTTTAAGTCTAATTTCTCGTTTTCGGACCCCACGGTCGACCTACCTATATTTTAAGCCCTCCCTCCTCTTGTAGACCCCCTGGTTGACCTTTTAAGCCCTTCCTATATTTTAAGGCCACCTCCTTCACTCGGCTGATGCAAGTCTCAGAATAATTGCATGGAACGATTGACTGGTCTCAGAATAATTGTACAGAAAGGAATGATACAAAATTCCTTAGTAATTAAACACTCATCAAAATTCCCTTACCTCTATTAAAAATCATCCTACAGTTAAAACTCATTTTACTCTTACTGTTTCCATAGAAAATACCATAGGGTGAAATTAATAATGGTTTAAATTATTCGTAGGGATGACATGTTAAATCTGCTTTTAGAACACACGTCTGCAGTGGAAAAATTTTCAAACTCCTTTAATCAACTCCCTAGTAATTAAACACTCATTAAAATATTCCTCACCTTTATTAAAATCACTCCACGTTTGAAATAAAAATCAGTTTTCTGTAGATGTGTTTCACCGGGGGGAAAAAAATCGTCCCTCGCTCTGTGGATTCCAGGACGCACAGGAATACGCCGTGTAATTGCTGTGGCTTAGATGCGGGTCAGACATTTCAGATATTAACCTAGCTTTTTCTATGTATTTCTTACATCAAAGCCAACACTAGCACTGAACTCTTTTGAATGCAGAGATCAAATTGTAAATCAACTCACAGAGTTGTACTTATTCCTTAGTAATTAAAACTCTTTGCTATTCATTTAGCCAGGATGACTAAATGATTCCTTTATAATTAAAATTCCCTGCTATTAAACTCCCTAGTAATTAAACACTCATCAAAATTCCCTTACCTTTATTAAAAAAACCACCGTACTGTTGAATCAGTTTTCTGTAGATGCGTTTTATCGAAAAAAAAAATTTCTTCTCGGCAACGAGAATCGAACGCGTTACCCAAGCTTCACTCTGTCAACTCCTTAAGTCGTACGTGGCACAATCGGAGGAACGTGGAGTTTCATCATACCCATACGTGTCCGCTTACCGGTCAGGTAGCAACGAAACATCTCGTGACAAATGATGCAATCGCCCTAGGAGGTTGAGTGTCCAGCGCTCAGTGTGATTACTCATACGTTGTTGTTCTCTAAGGGTAGGTGACGTCACAGCAAGGGGAAAGTAACGTGGAGTGACCAGCGAGTGACACGTACCAGAAGGTTGAGCACTGTTTATATATACAGGGGACTTGTTAAGACATGAACATTCTGCTCAGTGTTCTGTCGGTCTCTCGAGCTGTGTCGTGAGACGGAGCACGTGCTTTCCCCATGGGGAGTGGGTCCTTTGAGACCCACTCCCCACCCCGTATTAACCAGAGGTCTCTCGAGCTGTCATAGTTTTGAAGTCTCTGGTAGAATGTCGAGAACGCATCAATCGTTTTATGTGACTGCACGATGCATATTGGCGTCTGTAAGTATTCCTTCATATCAGAAGGATATAAGCTACGAGGAATGCTTGCAGACATTAATGAATGTTATAACCGACAAAATCCTGCATATGCTCAGTACGATGCAAGGTGAGGCGGTCATAGAAACGTACGACATTGCCCATGAGTTTCTATGCCGTGTGTGTTTTGCGGAAGTAGAAGCGTTAAACCACGTCAAAAGGATGGACGATCTATCGGTGGTCGAGGATGCCATGACCTCGATAGAGATTGCTGGCATTGTGGAGGTTGTAGGATAATTAAAAGCAACAACAACAAAAGGTTCTTTTCAGAACCACTTCATTTGTGTAGAAAGGATTATCGATCGTACAATTTCTGTTCACAACTCTTCTCTATCTATCAATTTTTCTTCTCTATCACTCCCGTTAACAGAGTAAATTTTATAGGGATGTTTAATCTTCAGTATAATTTTACACAGTGTGTTAAGATTAACAACTCTTATAACATAGTTATTGCGGGTAGGCTCCCTCTCTCACTTTTAAAATTTAGATCTTACACTGACAGTCTTTTCATATACGTATTTTTATAACCATTTTAAAACCAACACTTATTTCTTTTATCCCTACCGATTACTGGTTGTTGCATTTTTTACTAGAAAAAACTCTACCCCTGCAGTAACAGCCCCCCGCAGAAAATAAAAAATACTATCAGGCGAAAAATTAATAAAATCTGATTTTATTCGTCATGATGAAAAATATTGATGGGGTAATAGATTCGACTTAAAAGACTTCGTGTTCTGATCCTCACCACGGACAACATCTCGCTGATGGACGGTTAAACCCTACGAAATTATTCCAAACGGGGAATCACAAGGTTTTTGTTGACGAATGAATCTTGGACCTGTACTGCTTCCGTACATCGTGAAAGCCCACTCACAGCCTTGATCCGTGTTCCCAATTTCCTTTACTAAGTCACTTCAAAAAACATTGTGATTGCAAAAGTATGACTAAATGTTTTATTACGCCACGATTTAAAAATACTTATTACTGTTGTAATCCACGGTATGGGAGAGTAACACTGTTCGAAGAAAAATCAGGTAAAACAGTTTTTAAAAAAATCGTTTTCTCCGTCGTTTGCGTATGTCTCATCACGCTGGTGAAACCGGGTGAAAAATTTTTTTTTTTTGTACGAGGGAGAAAGTTAAAAGTACGTCGCGTGAAAAAACTTTAGTTCCATCACGAATGCACATTAATGGAGTAGGGAGGTCGTAGTTTAATACTTCAGCTATAAAAAAAATAATACAATGTCTCACGCACCCCTCTCAACTTGTCTACGCTAATCCGCTATATGCTCCGCCTAGTGCTCCCACCCTCCTTTCGACACACACACACTCACTCCCATGTGATCTGAACGGACTGCAGGCTGGTGACGTACAAAAGTCACGCGGGCTGCAGTGGAATGCACGGCTCCTGCTGAATGCTACGCTATCAGAAGTCCATGCGGCCGCCACGTTCTCCAAGAGCTCAGAATATTACTATACGTATAACTGATGAAATGTCCGTTTTAATCAATACTTATTTCTTTCAACTCTGCGACTATTGGCTGGCACATTTTTACTAGAAGTACCTTACAGTAGCAGCTCCGCAGAAAATAATAAATCTGATTTTATTCCTCGTGATGAAAAATATTGAAGGTAATATGGTCTACCTAAAAGATCCGTGTTCGGATCCTCACTCCGGATGGTTTTTAACAAAAGTCCTACGAAATTAAAAAACTCCCCGTTACGCAACATTGCTTAAAAATACTTATTATAGCTGCATCCCCAGTACACGATGCAAACTCTTTCCGAGGAAGTAACGCTATTCGATGCACCCCCCAGTTACATGCTTTTACAGGGTAAAGCCTGTGTGGCAGAATGTTAAAAGTAGAATTCATACGTTTCCGTAAAACTTAAGTTCCAACATGCGTTAAAGGAGTATGGTTCGACTCACTTTGAGAGGAGCAGTCGCTCGGACCAAAAGCCTGATGGGTCTCCTGCCGAATTCTACACTTTATCAGAACACCGTGTCGGGTGCCTTCTAGAAAAGGGAACAATTTTTAATATCATAAGAAATGTGTGGCGTACAATTCCATGGAAAAAATACGAAACCTTTAGTATTAACATCCTCACTTCAAATTTTCATACGACATTCTGGGGTTAAGTTTCAACTTTTATTTTTTCCAACCGTAATAAAGCGCTGTTTCTGTGGAGCATTGGTGACTTCGACGCCAAGGACGACCCGCACTAAACCATACGACCGTGCAGTAGAAAACCGTGAACGGACTTGTGTGAAACGTAATGTACAGAGCTTGACAACAGTAATATAGACTGGGATCCTCGCTCACTATGCTATCATAACCCTCGAGAAATTATCAAATATGAATAGACCTCTGTAAAGTTCCGACCCCACAATCTTCTGAGTTCATTCCCCGGTCGATGCTGTCAGGATCACAAGGGATGTTTTACACATTCAACGACTTTTTCTGACATTCGCTAATCAAAGTGTCTATCTACACATCAGACTTGTCATTACATCGACAAACTACCTGTTCATAGGCTGAGTAAGCATTTAGAATGAAAAATTGAGTCTGCTTCACGACACAGATTCGTAAAACGCTCATTAATTATTTTGTGAGAGAAAGCATGCATAAAGTTCAAACACTAATACATCTTCCCTTTCTAATAAACCATACGATCAAAGTAGATAAATAGCAAGCATCATCGGATCTGATTCCGTATATCTGCTTACGACGAAAATCTCACAATAGCCTATTCAGTACTTTAACCCCCCGATACAGTATGTGACTAGGTCGTTTAACTAAATTACGTGCATAAACGAAAATGTAAAGGGATATCTGTAAATTCGCACAACGGGATAGGTGAATATTTTCACAATTCTTTTGAAGGCAGAATAACTGTGACGAGAGAGAAAGTATAAAAGTGCAGTGGGATGGCTGTAAAAACAACAGATTACAGCGCAAATACTGTAAGATAGAAAAAACGACTATTAACAAGTGTCATATAAGGAGCGACCGATAAAAGTCACACCGTAGCGGAAGGAGTAATACAGGAAAAATCATAAAATATTAACCCCCGCGCTAGTAAATCACGGTCCATTGCGTACACACGGATGAATATCACAAAAATACTTTGCACATAGTAAAGGACCACCGAAGTTTGGAAATTTAAAATCTGAAAACTCACTGTTTATAGTATTTCCGTGAAAAGTCACCCCCCAGAATCGAGATCTATCTCTGTCGCCAGTTATTCCAGCGTACTATCTCTTTTCAGCACGTTTGAATAAGTGCATGTGAAGGTGGCTAGCTGCAGACACAAGCTTTTCGACAAAAGATAGGATGTTTCACTACAATCTAACACGGAGATGTCTGTTTAGTTATTTTTTCCTCCTATTTCTACACTAGTGTGGAAGTCTTAGAACAAGTGGTTCGGGTTAGCACACGTTTTTGATATTATCTTGTTTGGCAATCTGAAAGAACACTGTCTGTGGAACATTATCCCCCTGCAAGCTAGTACTAATTACTCCACGATTCTGAGGGACGAAAGCTGTAATCGTTGGCAGATATTTTTCAGAAATATGTAATCAACCATAGTGTTCGGATATTTGATCCATAGTAAGACATGAACGTTGTTTACCTGCCATAAGCGACCCCTTCTACGGATCGTATGAGAGGTAATTGTTACGACAATTAGCTACGTGAAGTCGTGTTTATTTTTAAAAGCAAAGACACACTAATTACCGACTAGCTAGAGAACGATATATTAACCTGCTAAAGTTTGATTTTAACGATCAGATAGTATATATATCATCACTTTTTTAGTTCATAATAATATTCCAACTTTTAAAGAAAAAATTGTCTCGTTATAAGCGATTACATACAAAGAGATACATACTCTATACTTTAAATCTATAGAGACAACGATCACTATCCATGGAACACATCTGTGAAATATCACCACATTTTTGTTTTTAACGTACGGTTGAATCGTTCTACGATGCTAGCTTTGGTTTCCCATCCCTTTCTTTTACACCCACCCGATATAAAACATTCGACCCAACATAGCTTGCTAGCTGTGCGAGGTCTTGATACAGAGAACAATATTAACACTTCTAAGGCTGACCTTAAAATCCCCGTTAACTATACAAAAGAAATCACATTGACAAAAATATCACAGACATTTATATTTATTTACATTAAGGTCACATTAATATTTAGTTCGTACATACCAGTTCACCGTGCACCTCTTTTAGTACTGTTGCAAAGTTCAATTTAGACATGTGATAGTAGCAGGACGATTTAGTTCAATACATGATTCTTCCACAAAACGTTCGGCAATATCGGTTAAATTAACGTTTCTTACCACTTCTGTGAAAAAATCGTAAGCTGATTCAGCGTTTATGGTGAGGCACGAATGGCGAAGTTGACTCGGTTGATCCACTTCACACCCGAAACAGTTCTTACGTAGCAGTGTAAACAGTTCTTTTCGGAGAACTGTTTTCAAAGTCCGCTTTAAACAGTCCATAAGCTTTACGAAACCACTGCTGTCTTGTTCAAGGGCTAGATCTTTAGATGGTGGACTTCGAGGAAGATTTGCCGCTAATTCTACCTTCCGCACTGCATTCCAAAATTTACCGTTTTCAAACTTCAGAGCCATCAAACTGTAGGTGATTGGATCGCATAAATCTGTCAACCGCTGCCACTGTTCGACGCTGAGCCAAACCGATGACGAAAATACAAGTCCTCCGTCACGGGGGATGCTTTTTTTAATGACCACGCCGTGTCCACCTTTGAGCACGACGAGGCAAACCATAGCGTCCAGTTCATACTCGCCGTATTCGACATCTTCGAACGCTTCGATGATTGTAGACGCATACGAAACCAGTCCATGCCACTGCTCTTCAGACAGCATCACACCGTCTTTTGTAGGATATAGTTTTAACGAGTCATCACTCTGGAACACACGTATGTGCACTTTAGGATATGACCGATATTCACAAACGCTCACAAATCCGATCCGAGTTGAAACATATGGCTATCATCATCTCTAACAGCAAGTCGCTTCGCAGGAAGATCACTATCGGTCAGGGAACGTTTAGCACAAGCCATAGCAAGTCGATACTGGAAAAAATAATGCTTTACTGCCCGTCGAAGGGTAATACTTATACCTTAAACCTGTGACGTGTCCCTGTAACTCCATCCCATTGGTCGAGATCTGGTAGATTTGCCATCTCTTAGTAAACATAATGACGTCTACAAATATTTACGAGCCTGTATAGACGTGCTCTCGAAATATGCATGTGGTGCTCCTTTAAAACGGAAATCGTGGGAGCTTTTGATCACAAAATCCTTTCAGAATACCTCTGAAATTACAAACAGATAAGGGGGGGGGGGGTTGAATTCACTAACAGAGTATTTCAAAAGTATCTTAAAAACACACTCATAATGAAACCAAAGCTAGCATCGTAGAACGATTCAACCGTACGTTAAAAACAAAAACGTGGTGATATTTCACAGGTGTGTTCCATGGAGGCGCCACTGAGGGGGAAAGGGGGGTGTTTTAATAAGGGGAGTGGCCTGTTACCCCTAACACCCCCCTTTCCCCCTCTGTGGCGCCTCCATGGAACACACCTGTGAAATATCACCACGTTTTTGTTTTTAACGTACGGTTAAATCGTTCTACGATGCTAGCTTTGGTTTCATTATGAGTGTGTTTTTAAGATACTTTTGAAATACTCTGTTAGTGAATTCAACCCCCCCCCCCTTATCTGTTTGTAATTTCAGAGGTATTCTGAAAGGATTTTGTGATCAAAAGCTCCCACGATTTCCGTTTTAAAGGAGCACCACATGCATATTTCGAGAGCACGTCTATACAGGCTCGTAAATATTTGTAGACGTCATTATGTTTACTAACAGATGGCAAATCTACCAGATCTCGACCAATGGGATGGAGTTACAGGGACACGTCACAGGTTTAAGGTATAAGTATTACCATTCGACGGGCAGTAAAGCATTATTTTTTCCAGTATCGACTTGCTATGGCTTGTGCTAAACGTTCCCTGACCGATGGTGATCTTCCTGCGAAGCGACTTGCTGTTAGAGATGATGATAGCCATATGTTTCAACTCGGATCGGATTTGTTTGCGAGCGTTTGTGAATATCGGTCATATCCTAAAGTGCACATACGTGTGTTCCAGAGTGATGACTCGTTAAAACTATATCCTACAAAGACGGTGTGATGCTGTCTGAAGAGCAGTGGCATGGACTGGTTTCGTATGCGTTTACAGTCGTCGAAGCGTTCGAAGATGTCGAATACGGCGAGTATGAACTGGACGCTATGGTTTGCCTCGTCGTGCTCAAAGGTGGACACGGCGTGGTCATTAAAAAAAGCATCCCCCGTGAAGGAGGACTTGTATTTTCGTCATCGGTTCTGCTCAGCGTCGAACAGTGGCAGCGGTTGACAGATTTATGCGATCCAATCACCTACAGTTTGATGGCTCTGAATTTTGAAAACGGTAAATTTTGGAATGCAGTGCGGAAGGTAGAATTAGCAGCAAATCTTCCTCGAAGCCCACCATCTAACGATCGAGCTCTTGAACAAGACAGCAGTGATTTCGTAAAGCTTATGGACTGTTTAAAGCGGACTTTGAAACGGTTCTCCGAAAAGAACTGTTTACGCTGCTACGTAAGAACTGTTTCGGGTGTGAAGTGGATCAACCGAGTCAACTTCGCCATTCGTGCCTCACCATAAACGCTGAATCAGCTCACGATTTTTTCACAGAAGTGGTAAGAAACGTTAATTTAACCGATATTGCCGAACGTTTTGTGGAAGAATCATGTATTGAACTAAATCGTCTTGCTAATATCACATTTATGTCTAAATTGAACTTTGCAACAATACTAAAAGAGGTGCACGGTGAACTGGTATGTACGAACTAAATATTAATGTGACCTTAATGTAAATAAATATGAATGTCTGTGATATTTTTGTCAATGTGATTTCTTTTGTATAGTTAACGGGGATTTTAAGGTCAGCCTTAGAAGTGTTAATATTGTTCTCTGTATCAAGACCTCGCACAGCTAGCAAGCTATGTTGGGTCGAATGTTTTATATCAGGTGGGTGTAAATGAAAGGGATGGGAAACCAAAGCTAGCATCGTAGAACGATTCAACCGTACGTTAAAAACAAAAATGTGGTGATATTTCACAGATGTGTTCCATGGATAGTGATCGTTGTCTCTATAGATTTAAAGTATAGAGTGTGTATCTCTTTGTATGTAATCGCTTATAACGAGACAATATTTCCTTTAAAAGTCGGAATATTATTATGAACTAAAAAAGTGATGATATATACACTATCTGATCGTTAAAATCAAACTTTAGCAGGTTAATATATCGTTCTCTAGCTAGTCGGTAATTAGTGTGTCTTTGCTTTTAAAAATAAACACGACTTCACGTAGCTAATTGTCGTAACAATTACCTCTCATACGATCCGTAGAAGGGGTCGCTTATGGCAGGTAAACAACGTTCATGTCTTACTATGGATCAAATATCCGAACACTATGGTTGATTACATATTTCTGAAAAATATCTGCCAACGATTACAGCTTTCGTCCCTCAGAATCGTGAAGTAATTAGTACTAGCTTGCAGGGGGATAATGTTCCACAGACAGTGTTCTTTCAGATTGCCAAACAAGATAATATCAAAAACGTGTGCTAACCCGAACCACTTGTTCTAAGACTTCCACACTAGTGTAGAAATAGGTGGAAAAAATAACTAAACAGACATCTCCGTGTTAGATTGTAGTGAAACATCCTATCTTTTGTCGAAAAGCTTGTGTCTGCAGCTAGCCACCTTCACATGCACTTATTCAAACGTGCTGAAAAGAGATAGTACGCTGGAATAACTGGCGACAGAGCTAGATCTCGATTCTGGGGGGTGATTTTTCACGGAAATACTATAAACAGTGAGTTTTCAGATTTTAAATTTCCAAACTTCGGTGGTCCTTTACTATGTGCAAAGTATTTTTGTGATATTCATCCGTGTGTACGCAATGGACCGTGATTTACTAGCGCGGGGGTTAATATTTTATGATTTTTCCTGTATTACTCCTTTCGCTACGGTGTGACTTTTATCGGTCGCTCCTTATATGACACTTGTTAATAGTCGTTTTTTATATCTTACAGTATTTGCGCTGTAATCTGTTGTTTTTAGAGCCATCCCACTGCACTTTTATACTTTCTCTCTCGTCACAGTTATTCTGCCTTCAAAAGAATTGTGAAAATATTCACCTATCCCGTTGTGCGAATTTACAGATATCCCTTTACATTTTCGTTTATGCACGTAATTTAGTTAAACGACCTAGTCACATACTGTATCGGGGGGTTAAAGTACTGAATAGGCTATTGTGAGATTTTCGTCGTAAGCAGATATACGGAATCAGATCCGATGATGCTTGCTATTTATCTACTTTGATCGTATGGTTTATTAGAAAGGGAAGATGTATTAGTGTTTGAACTTTATGCATGCTTTCTCTCACAAAATAATTAATGAGCGTTTTACGAATCTGTGTCGTGAAGCAGACTCAATTTTTCATTCTAAATGCTTACTCGGCCTATGAACAGGTAGTTTGTCGATGTAATGACAAGTCTGATGTGTAGATAGACACTTTGATTAGCGAATGTCAGAAAAAGTCGTTGAATGTGTAAAACATCCCTTGTGATCCTGACAGCATCGACCGGGGAATGAACTCAGAAGATTGTGGGGTCGGAACTTTACAGAGGTCTATTCATATTTGATAATTTCTCGAGGGTTATGATAGTATAGTGAGCGAGGATCCCAGTCTATATTACTGTTGTCAAGCTCTGTACATTACGTTTCACACAAGTCCGTTAACGGTTTTCTAGTGCACGGTCGTATCGTTTAGTGCGGGTCGTCCTTGGCGTCGAAGTCACCAATGCTCCACAAAAACAGCGTTTTATTACGGTTGGAAAAAATAAAAGTTGAAACTTAACCCCAGAATGTCGTATGAAAATTTGAAGTGAGGATGTTAATACTAAAGGTTTCGTATTTTTTTCATGGAATTATACGCCACACATTTCTTATGACATTAAAAATTGTTCCCTTTTCTAGAAGGCACCCGACACGGTGTTCTGATAAAGTGTAGAATTCGGCAGGAGACCCATCAGGCTTTTGGTCCGAGCGACTGCTCCTCTCAAAGTGAGTCGAACCATACTCCTTTAACGCATGTTGGAACTTAAGTTTTACGGAAACGTATGAATTCTACTTTTAACATTCTGCCACACAGGCTTTACCCTGTAAAAGCATGTAACTGGGGGGTGCATCGAATAGCGTTACCACCTCGGAAAGAGTTTGCATCGTGTACTGGGGATACAGCTATAATAAGTATTTTTAAACAATGTTGCGTAACGGGGGAGTTTTTTAATTTCGTAGGACTTTTGTTAAAAACCATCCGGAGTGAGGATCCGAACACGGATCTTTTAGGTCGACCCTATTACCTTCAATATTTTTCATCACGAGGAATAAAATCAGATTTTTTATTTTCTGCGGAGCTGCTACTGTAAGTTAGCCCTTCTTCTAGTAAAAATGTGCCAGCCAATAGTCGCAGAGTTGAAAGAAATAAGTATTGATTAAAACGGACTTTACATCAGTTATACGTATAGTAATATTCTGAGCGCTTGGAGAACGTGGCTGCCACATGGACTTCTGATAGCGTAGCATTCAGCAGGAGCCATGCATTCCACTGCTTTGTACGTCACCAGCCTGCAGTGTCCGTTCAGATCACATGGGAGTGAGTGTGTGTGTGTCGAAAGGAGGGTGGGAGCACTAGGCGGAGCATATAGCGGATTAGCGTAGACAAGTTGAGAGGGGTACGTGAGGCATTGTATTATTTTTTTTATAGCTGAAGTATTAAACTACGACCTCCCTACTCCATTAATGTGCATTCGTGATGGAACTAAAGTTTTTTCACGCGACGTACTTTTAACTTTCTACCTCGTACAAAAAAAAAATATTTTTTCACCCGGTTTCACCAGCGTAATAAGATATACGCAAACGATGGAGAAAACGATTTTTTTAAAAACTGTTTTACCTGATTTTTCTTCGAACAGTGTTACTCTCCCATACCGTGGATTACAACAGTAATAAGTATTTTTAAATCGTGGCGTAATAAAACAGTTAGTCATACTTTTGCAATCACAAAGTTTTTTTGAAGTGACTTAGTAAAGGAAATTGGGAACACGGATCAAGGCTGTGAGTGGGTTTTCACGATGTACGGAAGCAGTACAGGTCCAAGATTCATTCGTCAATAAAAACCTTGTGATTCCCCGTTTGGAATAATTTCGTAGGGTTTAACCGTCCATCAGCGAGAGGTTGTCCGTGGTGAGGATCCGAACACGAAGTCCTTTAAGTCGAATCTATTACCCCATCGATATTTTTCATCACGACGAATAAAATCAGATTTTATTAATTTTTCGCCCGATAGCATTTTTTATTTTCTGCGGGGGGCTGTTACTGCAGGGGTAGAGTTTCTTCTAGTAAAAAATGCAACAACCAGTAATCGGTAGGGATAAAAGAAATAAGTGTTGGTTTTAAAATGGTTATAAAAATACGTATATGAAAAGACTGTCGGTGTAAGATCTAAATTTTAAAAGTGAGAGAGGGAGCCTACCCGCAATAACTATGTTATAAGAGTTGTTAATCCTAACACACTGTGTAAAATTATACCGAAGGTTAAACATCCCTATAAAATTTACTCTGTTAACGGGACTGATAGAGAAGAAAAATGTATAGATAGAGAAGAGTTGTGACCAGAAATTGTACGATCGATTATTCTTTCTACACAAATGAAGTGGTTCTGAAAAGAACCTTTCGTTGATGTTATTTTTAATTATCCTACAACCTCCACAATGCCAGCAATCTCTATCGAGGTCATGGCATCCTCGACCACCGATAGGTAGTCCATCCTTTTGACGTGGTTTAACGCTTCTACTTCCGCAAAACACACACGGCATAGAAACTCATGGGCAATGTCGTACGTTTCTATGACCGCCTCACCTTGCATCGTACTGAGCATATGCAGGATTTTGTCGGTTATAACATTCATTAATGTCTGCAAGCATTCCTCGTAGGTTATATCCTTCTGATATGAAGGAATACTTACAGACGCCAATATGCATCGTGCAGTCACATAAAACGATTGACGCGTTCTGGACATTCTACCAGAGACTTCAAAACTATGACAGCTCGAGAGACCTCTGGTTAATACGGGGTGGGGAGTGGGTCTCGAAGGACCCACTCCCCATGGGGAAAGCACGTGCTCCGTCTCACGACACAGCTCGAGAGACCGACAGAACACTGAGCAGAATGTTCATGTCTTAACAAGTCCCCTGTATATATAAACAGTGCTCAACCTTCTGGTACGTGTCACTCGCTGGTCACTCCACGTTACTTTCCCCTTGCTGTGACGTCACCTACCCTTAGAGAACAACAACGTATGAGTAATCACACTGAGCGCTGGACACTCAACCTCCTAGAGCGATTGCATCATTTGTCACGAGATGTTTCATTGCTACCTGACCGGTAAGCGGACACGTATGGGCATGATGAAACTCCACGTTCCTCCGATTGTGCCATGTACGATTTAAGGTGTTGACAGAATGAAGCTGGTAAATAAGGTAATAAAGGTAAGGGAATTTTAATGAGGGTTTAATTACTAGGGAGTTTAATAGCAGGGAATTTTAATTATAAAGGAATCGTTTAGTCGTCCTGGCTAAATGAATAGCAAAGGGTTTTAATTACTAAGGAATAAATACAACTCTGCGAGTTGATTTACAATTTGAGATCTGCATTCAAAAGAGTTCAGTGCTAGTGTTGGCTTTGATGTAAGAAATACATAGAAAAAGCTAGGTTAATATCTGAAATGTCTGACCCGCATCTAAGCCACAGCAAGTACACGGCGTATTCCCGTGCGTCCTGGAATCCACACAGCAAGGGACGTTTTTTTTTTCCCGGTGAAACACATCTACAGAAAACTGATTTTTATTTCGACCGTGGAGCGATTTTAATAAAGGTGAAGAATATTTTGACGAGTGTTTAATTACTAGGGAATTTTAATTATAAGAAAATCGTTTAGACGTCTTGGTGGGATAAATACAGCTTTGTGAGTTTGATTTACAATTTGAGATCCGCATTCAAAAGAGTTCAGTGGTAGTGTTGGTTTTGATGTAAGAAATACATAGAAAAAGCTAGTTATAAAGAATGCTAGGTTAATATCTGTAATGTCTGGCCTGCATCTAAGCCACAGCAAGTACATGGTATAGTCCGGGAACCCAAGACAGTCGGACGGAATCCACAGAGTGAAGGACGATTTTTTTTTTTCCCCGGTGAAACACATCTACAGAAAACTGATTTTTATTTCGACCGTGGAGTGATTTTAATAAAGGTGAGGAATATTTTGACGAGTGTTTAATTACTAGGGAGTTGATTAAAGGAGTTTGAAAATTTTTCCACTGCAGACGTGTGTTCTAAAAGCAGATTTAACATGTCATCCCTAAGAATAATTTAAACCATTATTAATTTCACCCTATGGTATTTTCTATGGAAACAGTAAGAGTAAAATGAGTTTCAACTGTAGGATGATTTTTAATAGAGGTAAGGGAATTTTGATGAGTGTTTAATTACTAAGGAATTTTGTATCATTCCTTTCTGTACAATTATTCTGAGACTTGCATCAGCCGAGTGAAGGAGGTGACCTTAAAATATAGGAAGGGCTTAAAAGGTCAACCAGGGGGTCTACAAGAGGAGGGAGGGCTTAAAATATAGGTAGGTCGACCGTGGGGTCCGAAAACGAGAAATTAGACTTAAAATAAAGGGGTTTTTGGGAAAATAGTACTTCTCACTGTCAACAGGTGGCGCCACTGAGGGGAAAGGGGGTTTAATAAAGGGGGAGGAATTATTAATAAAGTTACGTAATGTTACGTAATGATTATGTAATGATTACGTCATGTTGCGTCATAGGGGAGGGGGCGGAAGTGGTCGGTGACGTTATAGGGGGGGGGGGGTGCTCGGTGACGTCATAGGGTCGTGGTCGGTGACGTCATAGGGGGAAAGCACTAGTGGGGGATTCCCCGGGTGTGACGATACTACTTACCGCAGACAAATACCCAGTGATGATTTAAGTTCAACTGACAAATACCCAGAAAATGAATAAGTATTGGTACGATAGAGGCGAAGATAAACTGGACATGAATAATAAGATAGAGGATTTTGCACAATCGTTGAAGAAAAATCCTGAATTCAATCAAGGATTCTCGGACCGATATGAAATTAGAAAAATAGTCAAAATGTAAGATTATTCTTATCACTGAATCGGCTGTTTGGATTCTGTCGAGACGTGGATAAAGTGTTTTGCGGTGTAAAACATACCATAAAACTAGAAAAAAGTGATGACAAAGACATTATTCAGAGAGTTGGGGCTACGTTGTATAAATTTGAAATATCTCACGTATCTTGGTTTATTCCAAAAGTGGAACCATCACTACAAGTACTTGCAAAATTAGAATCTCAGTTAGCAAGCGGCAATCCACATGAAATCTTTTGGAAATCGTGCAAACTGTACAAATGTGATACTAGAATTGATTCTCATGTCAGTTCTTTTACTACAACTCAAAATAAACCTGTCCATCTTTATGTCGTCTTACAAAAGTCTAACCGAGTAAATAGTCAAACCAGAAACAATATGGTATTTCATCACATGTTACTAGAACGGATTCAGATCAGAGTGAATGGCAACCAGTTTCCCGAACAAGAATTCGAGTGCAACTTTGAACCCAACACTTTAGACTATGCTCGAGTTTATAACAGCTTTTTAGCTGCAAGAAAAATATGGATATCGACTCAGGAACACGAGTCAATTATCAAGATTTTAGGAAACTATATCCGATATTCCACTTCGATGTCAGAAAATGCGACTGACATCGAAATACGATTTAAATTCAATAGGGTGCCAAATGAATTATATCACTATATTGCGTAATTGTCTCAGAATGAAAACCAACTTTGCCACCACTAAGAGGAGGAGAACATTTAGTTGGCTAAAAAAAAGTTTTAAATACAATCATTTCGAAATGTACTATATCTATTTGCACGTTTCAAAAAAATAGTTCCCGGACCAGTATTTTTTACAGCTTCACTTTAATACTGAGGTGCAGTGAACTCTAAAAGAATGACATCAGTCAGTTGAACTTAAATAAATAATTTCTATTTAGTTTGAATTAAGTACGATAACATTAAAAAACTCTCCTCTCTCTACACAAACTTCATACATTCTCAAAATTATTCTAAACTAGTAGATTTAAATATTTTTTATTTATCACTTACCTTCGAGCAAAGGATGACAAATATCATAAAGTAGGAAGCCAGCCAATTAGAATTGATATTCTGTAGGAAATGATATATTCTGTAGGAAAAGATTCCCCTTAAATACTAAGATTTATTCAGACGAAGTTTCTTGTTTAAGAAAAAAAAAATCAATTAATCTTTTCGAATGTTCTCGAAGATCCTAAAAATTCTGATCATAAGATTGTTTTAACAATTTTTTATTATTTCCGGATACATTCTTTTCAAACTTCTATAGAATCTTCCTTGCCTTTGTGTTTAAAAATCTTCACAAAAATCTTCACAAAAAGCAAATCTTCCTTGCAGAATCTTTCCTTAGGATCTCTCGACAGATCAGAGCAAAAAGTAATGGATACCTTAATAAGAACATGGGGTAGAGAATTTGCGAATAAAAAATTAGTGTCAGTGCCACGATTTTTGGTTATGTGGTTATTAGAAAAGCCGAAGTTACCAAGGCAACGTTGAATCGCTTGCTGAACTAAAGGTAAGAATAACAGAGCATATTGCAGCCATTCCCTGAGACATGTTTCAAGCAATTGTGGACCATGCCATATTATGTTTCCAGCACATTTTGCATACGAATGGTTCACATATTGAGAATCTTGTTTTGTGAAATAAGGTTCTGTTTGTTCAACTTGACACTAACCAATTTTTTTTTTATTTGCAAATTCTCTACCCCATATTCTTATTAACGTATCCACCACGTTTCGCTGTGATTTGTCGAGTAGATTCTTCATCGCTCTGAGTAATGTCAGCTCAATTATGCTGCTTTGAGAAACGAAAGATTTGGAAACTGACAAATTCTCAAGAGAGAGGAGGACATCCATTCAGGGCTCTCTTTCCTTTTGACCCATCCTCAGTACCTTTGCGGGCACCCAGCAGGACTTCATTGGCAGATCTCCTTGCTCAGTTCACAGCTTGGAAAGGGAGATTTTGAATGGTCAGTTTCTATGAACGAGTAAACTATTGGGTTGGGTTGTTTTACCTCTGAGCGGCACTTTTTTGCACACCATGGGCTAAATGGCCAGGTCACAATGACCCCGAAGGCTCAGAGAAGGTTGGGGGAGGGGACACACTGGAACAGCTGTTGGGAGACAGATGGTAGCCTCCCGTCAAGGCCATCCAGCGTGTTCTTTAACGTGCACAGGGTATGGCTCTCCCGCACACGGGGCCACGGCTTAACGTCCCATCCGACGGACGGCGGCCTTTCGAAGCCCATCAGTGTCCCCTACTCACCGTGGACAGGGCGGGGATTTTTGCGGAGATAAATCTCAACGCTGACCCAGCTGGGACTCGAACCTGGGAACTACAGATTAAGAGCCTGGCGCGCTACCGACTGAGCCACCCCCGCCCCCCCTACAAAGGGGGAATTTTGAAAACTATTCTTAAGGTATATCACCAGAACGCAAAGACCGAAAGTAATAAGCTATACGTTAAATGAAAGCATCCGATGCGGTTCCGAAACAATGGCTCCTTATACTTTCTTCCCCCTACGTCAAAGGGAGAAAATGAAAATGATTGCTCCTCCTATATCTCCTGAAGGCGAGTGCAGAAAGTAACGAGCTATGTGCCTAATGAAAGCGTGTGATGCGAGGACTGTCGTAAACAATAGAAAATTGACCCCCATGCCGTATTCCTTCCTACAAAAGGGGAAGTGCGAAACAATTGTTCGGCTACCTGGGTGAAAAAAATGCTCCATCATCATTCTTTAAACTTCACAGAATTTCAAAAACAATCTCCTCTACTTTTCGGGGCGGGGGTGGCTCAGTCGGTAGCGCGCCAGGCTCGTAATCTGTAGTTCCCAGGTTCGAGTCCCAGCTGGGTCAGCGTTGAGATTTATCTCCGCAAAATTCTCCGCCCTGCCCACGGTCAGTAGGGGACACCGATGGGCTTGGAAAGGCCGCCGTCCGTCGGATGGGACGTTAATCCGTGGCCCCGTGTGTGGGAGAGCCATACCCTGTACACGTTAAAGAACACGCTGGATGGCCTTGACGGGAGGCTACCATCTGTCTCCCAACAGCTGTTCCAGTGGGTCCCCTCACCCAACCTTCTCTTAGTCTTCGGGGTCCTTGTGACCTGGCCATTTAGCCCATGGTGTGCAAAAAAGTGCCGCTCAGAGGTAAAACAACCCAACCCAACCTCTACTTTTAACTGCTAACCAGCCTCTGTAGTACAAGGAGAGAAGAAGGAATTAGACGCATTTTGTTCGTCATTGCACGTTGAATTTTCCTAGTAAAGTAGAATGGAATTTTTGCGAACTACAGGGGCAAATTTCGGTTGCTGCCAACTGCATTTTTAAGAACCAACGTGCAAATTGGGAGCTTTGAAGCACCACATAATATTCCCAGATGTGTCATAGCAATCTCTTTCACGAAGCTATTTAGCTCATTGTGCAGAAAACAAACTAATTGCTGCTGAGGACAAAACATTCACCTGCACGTTGTTGACAAATAATTTGTATTTACCAAAAATATTTAAATATAGTGAGCAATTATTATTATTATCTTAAGAGATGATTTCGCAAATGCATTTCAAAAGCATTGTAATAAAGTCATTTACAGTTTTCTTCATTTCTTCTGCAGGTGCAAGCTAATGCGCTCACGTGCGTCGAGAAGATCATTGACAAACTAGAGAAAACAGATATACTTGATGAGGTTCTTCCAATGTTAGGAAAAGCCAAGGTTCAAGATCCAGCAATCCTTATGCCGGTTGTAAGTAAGTAAGAAAAAGATTAATAATTCCAATAATGCATTGCATTTCATTGCGCTTTTATGTACAAAACTATGCGGTGGCTGGATCTCCCTTCTCATATAATTTGATGATTCATCCGCTTTCAAAAGACCATCATCTAGCTCTATGGCTGACCAATGCGTTTCTTGCCATGCGATGCTTTTCTTTCGTGTTTTGTTCTGTGAGATCACACTCGCAGAGTGGTAGTCTAGGTGGCGGCATGCACACAGTGCATAGGGGCAGCTCCCACAGTGCCTCACCTACCGATTTTCGTAGAAATCGGGCATTTTCTTCTGGATGAGGCAATTTCAGTTTTACTGAAATTGCCTCATCCAGAAGAAAATGAAACAATGAAATGAATCCAGAAGAAAAGTGCAACAATGAAAGCAATATCGCTTCCTACGAGACACACGAGATATCGCACATAGTGTAATTACGTCATAAATTTAATGGAACACTATTGATTTAAAAGCAGGAGCATACAGTAGAGAGAGTTGGCAACGGTGTGGAAAGGGTTGCCTTTGATGAGTGTACCGAGACGATTGAAAATATTTTTTCGATTTATGATTATAAAATAGTGTTACAACAGATGAACGTGCAACAATAAAACCGTGATCTGACGTGTCATTAGATACGTGACGCGTTGTACCTCAGTGTGAAAATTACGTCACTAGTCTATTGAAACAGACAAAATTGAAATACATACTGTTACGACAGATGAACGCGCTACAGTGACTTCATGACAAAACGTGACATGAACGCTCGCATATATGCTTGTGCGTGAGAATTATGCAACAAACGAATTTGAATGTAGAACCGACCAGAAAAAGAGAATGATAGAATAATAATGTTAAAAGTTGTGCAGATCAAAAAGGTGGTTCAGATAGTCTGAGTCAGTGCATGATAAGTATTTTTATGTGGTGTGTACGCGGGTAGTCGTTTCGTTAGTGCGATAAATCAGAGTTGGGTTGGGTTGTTTTACCTTTGAGCGGCACTTTTTTGCACACCATGGGCTAAATGGCCAGGTCACATGGACCCCGAAGGCTCAGAGAAGGTTGGGGGAGGAGACCCACTGGAACAGCTGTTGGGAGACAGATGATAGCCTCCCGTCAAGGCCATCCAGCGTGTTCTTTAACGTGCACAGGGTATGGCTCTCCCGCACACGGGGCCACGGCTTAACGTCCCATCCGACGGACGACGGCCTTTCGAAGCCCATCGGTGTCCCCTACTCACCGTGGACAGGGCGGGGATTTTTGCGGAGATAAATCTCAACGCTGACCCAGCTGGGACTCGAACCTGGGAACTACAGATTACGAGCCTGGCGCGCTACCGACTGAGCCACCCCCGCCCCATATATATCAATCAAAGAAGAAGGAGAAGGATTTATCAAAGAAGGAAGATTGTTTACGCCTTAAGTGAAGGTATTCAAGAGATATGACAAGCAAAAATGAAAAGGTATTAGTTTAATAGAACAGACAGAAATGGTCTTGTATGCTCTGTAGAAAAAGGAAGGTTTATGAACGCTAGCAGTTATCTTGTTCATAAGTTATTTCATCCATATTTTTGAAATAATTTGAATTGTAATTTGTGTTGAAAAAATGCGTATTATCACGCTCAGTGTCATCCATTTAAAAATTTGCAACAATAATAACGGGTTAAAAAATTATTGAAAAGATTTCGGTTTCGGCTGAAGGTGTACATTTGTGTTCCTTTCAGTGAGTTAGTATTAGCTTAATCTAAGTCAGTGTCTCGCAAACCTTTTTACTCTGCGGCACACTGAATCTAATTTTTTTTCCGCGGCACACCTAAAAAAGGAATAAAAGCAAACTCTATATAATCGTCATTATATTTGCGCTTTGTTGAAGTCATCAGCCTGGTTTTACTTGAAGATTTGCTCTCGTTCTTTAATTCATAACTCGGTGTTTGTTTTAAATATTTGTCCATTCTATGGCTTGAAATAATCAAAAATTAATTCCAAAATTTGGAAAAAGCTTGATAAATACTTACAAGATCCCAGTTGATAAAATCTGAAAGATTTTTATTAAAGCACGTCGATAACACAAGTCAAGTCAAAATGAAATCTTTGGAATATCTAGTGTCAATTTGAAAATCTCTCGCGGCACACTTGGAATCTCTCGCGGTATACTACTGTGCCGCGGCACACAGTTTGCGAGACACTGATCTAAGTGAAGGTTATTCAAGAGACTTGGCAATCAAACCGAAGAGGCAATATGTGAGTCGAGCAAGCGACTGGCTGGCTTTGATTTCTTCATAGGAAGTTCATCGTCTGGTGCGTGGTGATCTTAATGTACAATATGAAGCTTATTTCCATTGGTGAAAAGAAGCCAAAAGGAAAGGCAAATAGAGTTTTGTAGCAACACAGTACATAAAAAGAATTGGTAAGGTTAATATTGGTAACTTTGGGTATTTCAGCAAGGAAACTCTCGTTGTTTGTCAAAGGTATAATTAATATTCCATTCGTGCTTTGAGTAGATATTGATATAATTTTAGTACAAATAGTTGAAGAATAATAAAGAAATGTAAAACACTCTTTTTATGGTTTAGCTTCATACTGATGAAGGTAAAGATTTTTGTCAGTTGATAGTAAAGAAAATTATATCTCACCGACACTGGAATGCTAGACAGTCTAATATAACCCTACAAACAGCCACTGGAGATCGTGCTAAAGTCCATGGGAGGATGGAACTCAACATCAGAGTTGGTAGCTGTCTTGTATGCCATCCTGTTTACATCGCTGACTTCTACGATTAATGCAAATTAGGCCTTGATTTTCTAAAGAAACATGGATTCAGTATTAGACCCAGTGACAGTCTACTCACATATAAGACAAAAGAGATCCCTCTGCTTAGCCAAACATCTGATACTTTATTAAGTGTGATCACAGTATTAGTGAGGGAAGACAGCGAGATCCCAGCACAAAATGAAATTGTAGTCTTGGACATCGGGCAGAGACATCTGAGGCCTTCCGATTGGAGGTCACCGATGCCCCTGGTACTTTGTTGCTTGTTCATCAACTTTGTAGAAGCTACATTCGACTTTGTACACATTGTTATGAATTAAAAGGAATGGAAACTGAGCGTGAGTACAAAAGTAGTATTTAACAATTATAATTCTAAAATAATGTAATTAATTAGAAAACTATGAATGAAACGTTTATATGAACTAAAGTCAATTAACACAAATCTTCATCAGTATAAAAATAAACCTTCAGAAGAACATGGGACCTTTTTACTATTCCTACAAAGAGAAAATAAGGTTTTTTCAACAGTCGATAACTGGCACAATCATATCTGTGAACAAACCTGATATCTATAAAGAATAACATTACCAATTCCTAAACAAACTAAATATAACTGTGCATCAATTGCTGAACTCTTCGTACAGAAAAGTTGAGATCAGTTCTGTTTGTAAGACTAACATATAATCTCCTCAACCACAACTTTAAGTGTCCTAAACATCCTTCTTTTTCTTACCAGGCCATTAACAGGATCCACACTAATAAACTTATTTAAGCTCCCGCGAACACACCAAATAAAATCATTTCTTCTTTATACTATACTGCACAGACAAAAACAAATTACGTTTTCCTTCACACAAAATCTTCCTAATTACAACTCTCCTATACTTTTTTTTTAAGTTAAGTTCGTTCGAAGTAGTTAGTGACGTATTCTCACGCTGCAGTTCACGCGAGCATCAAGACGAAACATCACATACATGTTCATTGTAGCCTTTTAATCTGTCGTAACTTTGCCGCTTCCTTAGGTCTTGTTCGTCCTGAACTATTCTGGATTCCGTTGCTTCTTCAGTTCTTGATGAAACGGGGCCAAACGTCCACGTGAACTACCTTGCACTTTGTAGACGGACCTCGGCAAATGCGATACACCACATCGTTAATCCTGTTAACTACCATATATTCACTTTCGCAAGGTTTCTGAAGTTTTGTAGAAAGTCCCTTCTTTCTATGTGGATTGTACAGCAGGACAAGATCTCCTTGATTGAAAACAATTCCATTTGTTTTACTGTCGTAAAAGTAATTAACTTGATTACGTCGTTTTGGTTCTCTCGCTTCCTAAGTTGATGTTATCTCTGACAGAGTGGTGGATTTCTTATAGCCGTTGTTGCAATTCCTGTACGTATTGTGAAATGGACACAGGCATTTCTTCGGGCCTACCACATAAAAGGTCACAGTCAAGACGTAATTCTCTTCAAAAGAGAATCATGGAAGATAAATGTCCAGTTGTTTCGTACACTGTTGTCGTGTATGCCAACAAAAAGAGTGGTATATGGAGATCCCAGTCATATTGATGATTGTCAACAAACAATGCTCGATGTTATACAATTGTCCTGTTAAAAATCTCACTCATAACATCCAACTGAGGGTATAGGGAGTCGTTCTGGTTTACTGAATGCCTAATAGTTGACATATGCCTTTAAACACATTGGATTCAAAATTCCGTCCTTGCTCTGAGTGGAGTTGTAAAGGTACTCCTTACCTATTAATCAATTTATTCATTAACATCTCTGTAACTGATGTTGCCCACTGATCTTGGATGGGATAGACTTCAGGCCACTTCGTGAAATAATCCATTCCCACTAATAAATAGCGATTTCTATCATCAGTCCTAGGAAACGGACCCATTACATCAATGACTATTCTCTCAAAAGTGACACCAACGTTATACGTCTGTAGCTTACCCCGACTCCTAGTCTTAGGGCCTTTCTTTGCTGCACAGGCTTCACATTGCCTACACCATCTTTCAACGTCTGCCCTACTTTTCAGCCAATGAAATCGTTCCCTGGCTTTGGCTAATATTTTATTAACACCGAAGTGTCCTCCAGTGGCACTATCATGCACACCTTTCATCACTAGTTCCACTCGGGAGCGACGAAGGATTATCTGCCAACGGATCAGTCGTCCAGTGGGATTCTCACATCTGTATAATACACTGTCTTTCACTTCTAAGGAGTCCCACTGTGCCTAATAACTTTTAGCAGTTCGGCTATACTTAGAGATTTGCTCCCAATTAGGTCTTGTATCAGATTTTTCAATCAAATTTATTATTATCCTTATAACTTCATCGTCTAGTTCGACCTTTCTAATTTCCATTAGACTCCAGATGTTAAGAGTTTTACTGTTTGCTTCTGACAATATTATTTGTCTTATGAGCATCATATCTTTACAATATTTCAATTCTGCATTATAACAATGCTTACGTTTGCCAATACATGGATGACTGGAAAGGGCATCTGCATTCCTGTGTAGCTTACCACTATGATACTCAATGGGGAAATTGCACTCTTGTAAACGCTGTATCCACCTAGTAATTTGTCCTTCAGGGTTTTTAAAGTTCAGTAGCCACCTGAATTCTCATGTCATTACGGATAAGGACAGTACGGATACGGATCAATACGGATAATTTCCCGCCATAGAGATAATGATGAAAATGTTCTATTGATTTTACTATTGCTAACAGCTCTTCACGTGTAACACAATAATTCCGTTCTGACTTGGATAAAGTTTTGCTAAAATATGCAGTAACCTTTTCTTGTCCTTATTGTTGTTGTGAAAGTATAGCACCAACTCCTGTGTTACTTGCGTCACAATGTAATATGAACTGTTTACCAGCCTGTGGATATGCTAACACTGGTGCTGTGGAAACAGCTTGCTTCAACTGGTGGAAGGCCATTTCACATTCGATTGTCCATATGAACCATTGACCCTCGTCTGTCAGACTATGTGATGGTCTCGCGATGTTGGAGAAACCCTTGCAAATCTTCTAATAATAGGTGCAAAGTCCAATAAAACTACGAAGTTGATGAACATCCTGTGCTGGAGACCATTCTCTTACAGCTTCTATCTTACTAGGATCAGTCTTAATCACTGATGTAGTGGTGACATAACCAAGGTAATGAACTTCTTGCTGGAACAGTTTACACTTAGTCGGTCCCAAATTTAGCTTTGCTGTCCTAATATGTTCAAACACTTGACGAAGATTTCTCAAATTTTTCTCAAAAGTCTTTCACAGAACGATCACCCCCGCCCCATTTCCATTGGTGAAAAGAAGCCAAGAGACTTTTTATGCACTATGTTGTTACCAAACAGAGTTTAGTAACAACAAAGTGCATAAAAAGAATTGATAATGTTAATATTGGTAACTTTTGGTATTTTAGCGAAGAAACTCTCGTTGCTTGTCAAAGGTTTACTTAACATTCCATTTGTTCTTTGAGTAGATATTGAAATAATTTTAGTATAAATAATTGGAGAATAATTAAGAAATATCAAACTGTCCTTTTTATGATTTACCTTAATATTGATGAAAACAATGATTTGTATTAATTGAATTTGTTTTATATATGTGATATTATGTGTACCTTTGTAATAAATTAGTTCGTTTATTTGCTAAGCATTCTTTTTAACTCACGTTCAAAATTTTATTAAGAATTCATAACCATAGTTTTGATTGATATAAAAATAACTTTCATCTTCATCAGTGTAGAGTGCATCCTTTCTTTCGTATCTGATTTATAATTTGTGGGAAGGTGACTGGTAAACGTTGAAGCTTTGATTTGTGAATCGGTTTCCGAATGTTCCTTTTGGTTTATCAGTTAGTTTTGTATTTATGATTGACAGGATCATTTAGTTTAGTTGAATAGCATATTGGTGTTTCCCTAGACTCGTATTTAAATTTGTTTATACTTCATGTAAATGCATTAGTTTAGTTATTAAATCTGTACATTTACACTATGTTTATTTATTGCAAATTCACGTCCGGCTCAAATACAACTAAAAATCAGTTACAATTGGTGTCAGGAGAATGGATAATTTTTAATGCCTTTCACTAGAATTATGGTATTGGTAAGACTTATAACAGATATTAGAGCTGAAATGGCTACTCAGAACAATGCGATGAGAGATGAAATACCTACATAAAATGATGATTTAAAAACTGAAATGGCAGCTCAAAATAGTGAAATAGCTACCGAAAATCACGATTGAAAGCCAAACTAGAGGCTCAAAATGATTATTTGAAAGCCGAAATGGTCACTCAATGTAAAATGGTAAAGAACGAACTCCGTATACAGCATGATTGTTTTAAAGGATGAAAAGCATCGCTGTGTGCATCTAATTTATTTTTATTATTTTGCCTTTGTTATGGTATATACATATGTTAAGTGTACTTTCTTAAGTATCCGAAATTGGAATGTGGTTCATTAGTTGCCATTCGGAATGAAGCTGGGCTGTTCCCCACATGCTCGGGAGGCAAGCACTTTTATTGCTCTGCCGTAACTAGCCGGAGGCACTGGTGAGGGTCATGGAGAGGAACGACAAGGAAATGAACGAGCAGACTAAGTGTTGCTGACGAAACAGATCGGTCATTTGTTTAGCATGTCAAAGTGGCATTTCTTGGGATCCCTAAAGGAGCAAGGGTTTGGCTCTGTATGAACCAGATAGTGTAGGCAGGGATGAAAGATATCCTCTCGTCGTGTTTTGAAGCCAATAAAGAGATTTCCAACTTTTCATGTGAATGCTTCCAATAGGAAAACGGCATTCAGATTAAATTTTGAGCTGATTGGAGAAAGTTCGCAAGAATATCTATAAACCCATTGTGATAAATTTGAGCACAGCAAGGCACACAGAGTCGAGCACATTCCCATATGTACATATATAAATAAAAAAATAAATACCCCCTCAAACAGCTGCTTGCCACAGAGGTCTGACAGGAGCCTGTCAGTTTATATGCCACAGTAGGAGATCTGAGAGGATGGCAGGACCTCAGCAGAAAAACGACACACACATCCATGCCTAATCCGGGGCTCGAACCCAGGTCCCTTAGATCAGTAGACAAGCGTGCTAACCACTCAGCCACGAGACGGCTGAGTGGTTAGCACGCTTGTATATATGGGTGAATATATATATAAACAGTGTCGTCCTCTACTATGGTGCATTGGTTTATTTCATCTTCCTACATGGCATTTAGCACAGCACGTCTGAAATACACCGAAGTACGGTTGTAAAAATCCGCGAATATGTGGTTTCGGCTAGGATAATGGGTGAATATTAATTTAGTGGACTAATTAATCGTCTTCTATGAGGTGGATCCGAAGTGTTTACAACTCTCGCTCCCCCCTAGGCCACAACAAGGGTGTCAAAAATTAAAATTGATAGTGTAAAAATGAAATTGATGATATAAAGTGTAGCGTTAATGAAATCACTTGTGTCCTTAATACTATATTTAATACGCCTTAATACTATATTTAATAGTATTAAGATATACAATCGTATCAGAATAATATGACCACCTACTATACATACACTACGGTAGATTGTCATATTATTCTGATACGACTGTGTAGATTGTAAACAGTAGTTTCAATTTCTAAGAATTAATTGCTGTCTTCTAGTTATAATAGTAATGTTAGTGACAATATTGAGTACACATCTATTGGGGCGGTCTACCTATTGGGCTCAGTCGGTAGCGCGCCAGGCTCGTAATCTGTATTTCCCAGGTTCGAGTCCCAGCTGGGTCAGCGTTGAGATTTATCTCTGCAAAATTCTCCGCCCCGCCCACGGTCAGTAGGGGACACCGATGGGCTTGGAAAGGCCGCCATCCGTCGGATGGGACGTTAAGCCGTGATCCCGTGTGCGGGAGAGCCATACCCTGTGCACGTTAAAGAACACGCTGGATGGCCTTGACGGGAGGCTACCATCTGTCTCCCAACAGCTGTTCCAGTGGGTCCCCTCCCCCAACCTTCTCTGAGCCTTCGGGGTCCTTGTGACCTGGCCATTTAGCCCATGGTGTGCAAAAAAGTGCCGCTCAGAGGTAAAACAACCCAACAACACACCTATTACAAGAAATAAAACAAACCTTCCACTTGTGACAGTCAACGCCTTAAGCAGTGTTTCAAACCCATTTCAAAGTTATTGCTGGAGCTAATAGATGGAATCACCATAATAGGGTAATTTTCTCTACAAATTCTCTACGAAACTCTGCTGCAGAGGCTTCACATACTATTCCAGAAGGGTGAACTAAACTGTGATAATCAAGTCGAGTGATTTGATTATCACAGTTTAGTATCTGCTTTAAATTAATATTTGGTGACAGTTATTTAAAACAATATTATATAATGTACTTGAAACACCTAACACAGAAAGTGGTGAGACTCTCCAACAATTAGTCAGTGATATTGAATTCTTGGCTAGATATGGTTACAGTAACTGTCCAACGTATATCCAGGACAGTAGCCCTGTAGCAGTGTATTGATGCTATTGCCGACCATACTATCTGCTTTAAAGGAAATTAAAAATCTCTCCCCAAAGACTTCTACAGAACTTTAGTGTTGCAACAGTCGCTAAACTGGACATATTCGAGCCAACTGCAAACAAGACGTTCCTGCGAAGTTCAGGTACGTCTAACAGAAAAGAAAACCAGTATAACCAACGTAAAGGGCTAAGGCTGGCTGTTGATTGATTGGCCCCAGGAAAAGTAGCTCACGTTTCAGCACTGTATGGTGGAGACAATGAATCGGTAGCTGATGATACAGTGAACGAAATGTCTTGTCACGTGATAGTAAATACTGGTATGAATGTGGTCTTACTCAGACCTGATATAGTAACCAGGATAACACCTCAACATAACTGGTATTCTAGAGAGTCAAATAGTACTCTGCACACAGTCACTGATGATCGTTCTAAAGTTCAAGGAAGGACAGAACTTAACATTCGAGTTGATAGCTGCCTTTTACACCATCGTATCGATGTTTACATCACTGACATCTGCAATGAATGCATATTAAGCCTTGATTTTCTAAAATGACATGGATTAGTATTAGACCCTATGAAGTCTACTTATCTATAAGACAGAAGAGATTCCCCTGCTTAGCCGAACATCTGATACTTTATCAACTGTGACCACAGTATTAGTGACGGAAGAAACGAAGTTTCCAGCATGAAGTGAAGTTGTAGTCCATGGATATTGGGCGGAGACCTCTGGTCACTGATACTTCTGGAAAAGGAGCTTTGATTCATTCTATCAGATGTAACACAGCAACGATGCAACACAGTGGCCCAACTAACTTCCCAGTACAACAATGGAACAGCAAGCGCAATATCCACATAGACAATGAACTGGACATTAACTCATATGAGCTATGACAGTCGATGGCCGTCACAGGTGTCACAAGTTTCTGTGAGACACAAGAAACTGTTCTTTGCATGAGAACATCAACACCAACAGCAGACCACCAATATGTGAAAATCTATTATCAGTATTTATCAAGGGAACACTAGCCCTATTTCTTGATATATCTAAAGCTTTTGATTCAGTTAGAAATGATATTTTACTACAGAAATTATATTTCTTAGGAATTAGAGGAAATTTATGGAGATGGTTTAAATCCTATTTATCTGACCGCTATCAAATAGTTTCTATTGATATTATTAAAAGTACTAAAATACTGATTAATAAAGGAGTTCCACAAGGATCTATATTAGGACCTATTTTATTTTAATTTATATAAAAGTTTTTTTATCAAAATTTAAAAGGAAAATCAATTTCTAATGCTGATGATACAGTTCGTGTTTACAGAAAAGGAAATCACATAATATGGCTCATCTGTTCTAGCTGGACGCTTATATCTCCATGTGGTCGACCTTATCATGTATTAACATGACAAGGTCGACCACACCTGTTCACCCTGTGACACTTCTGGGTGGGTACATTGCGATTCTGCGGGTGGTCATATTAATCTGATACGACTGTGTACAGGGTGAATCTGAAAAAGTGGGCAAAACTTTACGGGGTGGTAGAACACAGCTATACGAGCAATATTCGTCATAGAATGTATGGTCGGAACGCAAACGGCGAGAAGTTAAAAGGTAGTTTTCCACTGTCACATTTAAAGAATGAACACAAGAAGGAGAGGAGATACTTCAGAAAACATTTTATTCCCGTTTTATTTCCCGTCAGCCGCACCGTACACAAAATGCATATCCGACATTTTGTGGTTAGTATAACCAGCCATCCCCTCGGCAATCCACGGTAGAAATGCTGTTGGGTGCGAGGACCGACCCTTTTATACCATTTCCAACGCCACCTAGCGGCTCGCCGTTTGCGTTCCGCCCATACTTTCTATGACGAATATTGCTCGTATAGCTGCGTTCTACCACCCCGTAAAGTTTTGCACACTTTTTCAGATTCACCCTGTATGTATACGTATGCAGGGTGTCTCAAAAATATAGGTACAAACTTTTAAGGGAGGTAGATAACATCTAAAGGATTGAGAATTGCATAGGAATCCATAACCGGAAACGTCACAGTAAGTCAATAGGCAGAGCTGTTCATCAGTGCGCTATAGGGGAAATTTCGGATTTCCTCATTCGAGCGGTAGTCGGCTTACGAAGAGCATTCATAGGTATTCGACAGATGTGCACTTAGTGTATGGAATAGCTGAGGGCAACGGACGAGCCGCTCAACGAATGTATCAAGAACGCTTCCCAAACTGACATGTACCGGGCCACTGTTTGTTTGCAGGTGCGCATCAAAATTTGTGCGATTATGGGTCAAACTTCGAGCATCTGCTATAACATTATGAAATGTATCATCTAGTACGCCATTTGTAATAATTATGTCCAATAAATGTTTTCCCATTAATCACTGTCTTGTGTCCTTTCAGATCTTGTACCTCTGCTACCACTCTCCCATGACGTTTCCGGTTATGGGTCCTACGCAATTCTCATTCCTTTAGATGTTATCTACCTCCCCTAAAAGTTTGTACCTATATTTTTGAGACACCCTGTATGTACACTAAGATGTCAGCTTATTATATACACCTACGTAGCAGCATATTGCACCTCCCTTGGCCCTCAGAACGCCCAAATTCATCGAGACATAGAACGTAGTAGACGCTGCATACAGGAATCTTGTACCATGTAGAACTGATTATTTTATTGTTCCTGCAAACTGGAAAGAGGCAGTCTCACTATGAACAGCCTCATACCGAAGACGTTTGATACAGTTTAGATTGGGGGATTATGCAAGCCAATGAATCAAGAAAACTATCCTGAACTATTCAGAGACCATAATTCCCTTGTCAGATGCGTTATTATGCATTATCATACTGAACATGCTCATCCGAGTGAGGAGAAACTGTAGCCATGAAGCGATGAACTTGGTCAGAAATGGCCTTCAAATATTCCGTGGCTTTCAGATGTCCTTCAATGGGTATCAGTACCAAATGTGCACCAGGAAAACATTCCCCACACGATCGCACTGCCACCACCTGCTGTATTGTTGACACCAAACAAGATGGCTCCATAGCCTCATGTTGCTTGTGCCAAATTCCCTTCCATCACCATTATACAAAAGGAGCTTGATTCATCTGACCAAACTACCTTTTCCCGTCCTCAACAGTCCAGTGTCAATACTCCTATACCAACTAGAGAAACAGTCCATACTGTTTGCTGACAACATCAGCGATTCTGACCAGGTTCGATGATATGTTCAGAGATGAACTTCACAAAAATGCTTAATTCTGCTGCGATTTGCCGGGATGTGGCTCGTCTGTTCACTTGCACGATTTCTCGCCAGTCTCCTTTCATCCCCTCTGATTCACAAGCAGTTTTCGCCCATGCAGAAAATTTATCACTGCAGGATCGCCGATCCCTATAGTTTTTTTGTTTTTCGCACCAATTTTGGTTAAGCTCTTAGGATGGTTTTGTGTTAAAAACTCAGGAGGACGGCTGTTTGGGAGATGCTAGAACTAGTATGCCTAGCTCAAATTATAATGTCACGTTCAAAGTCGCTCAGATCGCTTGTTTTGCCCATTCTGACGCTCAATCCAAACCGTAATCCTCGAAGAGCTAGTCTGCCTGATTTATACTGCAACCACAGTCACTTGACATTTACATGTTGGAATGAACAATTTATGTGACGAGGTGTAGTGTACCTAATAAACTGTCGTCTCAGTGTGTACACTAGCCAATTTCGCATTGAGATTCAATGATCCCTCGAACACACCTTCCCACCTCATCATAAGTAAATGGAAAAAAATAAATAAAAGTTGTGTAAAAACATGAACTCGTATTCTATGACTGGAATATTTTCCGAAACTACGTTTGTTCTACGTATTTTTTTTTTGCTAATATTGATACCACGCTGTATAAAAAAATACTATCTAAATAAAAGCTTTTTGGAGAGTGATGAAACAGAATATCATTCCAATATATAAATTCTGGACCTATTATCTTCTGCTTTGTTACATTATCAAAAGTTTATGCATAAGATAAAGATATCTATCTATATCTTAAAAAGATATTTTATATAAATATGTCTTATATTATTAACTTCTTAAGGAGGGGACTGTCGCAATCCCCTCTTTAAAATCATAAGAAAAACTCACACTGAAGAAAAATAGACATTCATGCACTTTCACATGAAAAACATTTTTTAAAGAGTAATTTTTAATCATATTCGGAGGTATCGTAACGACCCAGGCTCGAGTCCCAGCTAGGTCAGTGCTGAGATTTATCTCCGCAAAACTCTGCCCTGCCCATATTCAGCAGGGGATAATTTCATTCAGCTTGGAAAGGCCACCATCCATCGGATGGGACATAAAGTCATGGCCCCGTATGCGGGAGAGACATAACCTGTGCACGTTAAAGAACACGCTGGATGGCCTTGACAGGAGGCTACCATCTGTCTTCTAACAGCTGTTCCAGTGGGTTTTGCAAAAAGTGACGCTGAGAGGTAAACAATCGAACCCAACTAGAGTCATATCAGGACATTGTTTTCCACTAAATAAATAATTAGAGGAATTGAATGTTGCCAATTTCAGACAACAAATCAATTACAAGAAAAAAAATATAAGAAAACTAAAATACGTTGGTTTTCGTAGAAAACGAAATTGTCATTTTCTCTGTCTCCTTTAACGGTGGATATTCGAAGAAATGTGTGATTCAGAAAATGCCACTCCTATTACTTTTTTAGTACTTATCTAACGTAAAAAGATTATTTCTCTGAACAGAACACCTCCTTTTCTCCTTTCTGACCCAAGTGCAAGGGGGGGGGGGGTTAAATTTCAAATAGAGTTGGGACACGAAGACCTGGGAAATGCAGATTAAGAGAGTAGTTCGCTACCGACAGACTCAATTTGAAGGAAGAAAAAAAAACCTTAATGTTTGGTAATGCATCACTAATGTATTATTTGCAATTGGAGGTGTTTTCTGGATTGACATAAGTGACCGTTTTCCTATCTTTGCCCTTTGTTCTAACAATAACCTAAAAGAAAAATTAAACACTCCTGCTGCTTTTCGACATTTTTCGGTAGTAACATAAACAAATTTTACGTTGAAATTAGCAATATAATATGCTGGAAGGATGTCTTAATATGCAATGATCCTAATGAAATGTATAATAAATTTATCAGTTTCTTAATTGTATGTTATAATGCATGTTTTCCTCTGCAAAAATTTAAGAAAGAGCGATAAAATAGAAAACCTTGGATAATTATTATTATAAATAAAATAAAAATATAAGAAATTTGAAGAATTTTTTTAATGCAAGAAGTACAGATTCATGGAACTCTTTTAAAAATTACGGAAATAAACTAGACCTAGAAATTAACCATAGCAAAAACATGTATTATCAAAATATTTTAGCACTGATGTTAACCTAAAAACTACATAAAACTGTATCAAGAGTCTTTTACGAACGAGAAATATTGCTTTTCCTGATGTAATGCAAGTAGAAGGTAAGGACATGGAAACTCTTTCTGGAAAGATTAATTATTTCAATAAGTATTTTTCAATTATTGGAAGACCCTTTACTTTTCAAACGATTTTTTACTTTTCAAACGATGCAGATGTTTTTAGAAAGATTTTAAAAGATAAGAGTTGTACTAATAGTCTCTTTCTCTTTTCCACTTCCACAAACGAAGTGTATCATGAATTATTAAAACTAAATGTTAAGAAAAGTTATGGAATTGATGGTATTTCAGCAAAACCCATTACGTTTGTTGCTAATTTAATCGCTGCACCACTAGCCGCTATTTTAAATGTTTCAATGGCGAAAGGTGTTATTCCCGATGAATTAAAAATTGCTAGTGTAGTAGTTGTTTACAAATCTGGAGATAAAAATGACGCATCAGTTCAGCAATATCAGTTCTTTCTACATTTCGCTCATCATGGAACGAAAGTATCATGGAATTCGCAAGTCATGGAAAAAATAATTTATGAAATAGTGCTAGATTTTGTTTTTATTTATAACATTTTACATAAACACCAATTTGGTTTTCTACCTGGGAATTCAACAGAAAAAGCTTTAATAAATATAACAGTCTCTCTGTACAAAAATATTGAAAAAAGCTTTCACTATAGCATTTTTGTAGACTTATCCAAAACATTTCACTCTATCTGTCACTAAATTTTGTTCTTCAAATTAGGCCATTATAGGTTTCGGGGTATGTATACAAATAGTTCCGAAATTACTTATCCAACAAAAAGCAAGTTGTTTCTGATAATTATAATGTATCCGAGACTTGTAGCCTTAAAAGCGGTGTACAGTCGCTCAAAAAAGTATCCGAACACTATGGTTGATTACAGAATTCAGAAAAAATATCTGCAACAATTTTTTTTAGAAATTAGTGATCTGGCAACCTTCGTGTCACGTGACACAAAGGTTGTCAGATCACTAATTTCTAAAAGAATCGTTGCCAGATATTTTTTCTGAATTCTGTACTCAACCATAGTGTTCGGATACTTTTTTGAGCGACTGTACCTCAAGGCTCTAATGTAGGACCACTACTTTTTCTCCTATGCGTTAACGATATTATTAATATTTCGAATAATTCTTCTACGATATTATTTGCAGACTATGCTAGTATATTTTATACAGATAAAACCATTGATAACTTAATTGACATCGCTAATAACGATTTAAAAATTTATGCAAAATGGTTTATAGCTAATAAACTCCAATTAAATATTGGCAAAACTAAATATATCTTATTCGGTCCAACTGTAAAAACTGCAAATCTTTACCTAGAAGAAATATGCATTGATGGAAATGTAATCGAAAGAATTAAAAAAATTTAATAGCAATTTTAGGCAACCTAAAATAGAATGAACACGTTATGTATATTGAAAAAAATTTCCAGGACAATTGTTCTTGTATTGCAATTGTATAACTTCATTATTTATCCTCATCTACATTATTGCATTGTAATATGGGGTAACATAAATAAACATAATATTAATAAACTACTATATCTTTAAAAAACATTCGTCAGAAATCTCGTATAATCTAAACTTTAATGAACATACTAAAAAATTTTTGAAAAAGTCAAAATTCTACAACTTCCGGATTTATACAAATTAAATATAGCACTATTTATGTTCTGTGCAATTAGATTAAAAAAATACGATATCAATTTAGAAAGGAAGTGTTATGATTACCCTGGGGCGGGAGTGGCTCAGTCGGTAGTGCACCAGGCTCGTAATCTGTACTTCCCAGGTTCGAGTCCCAGCTGGGTCAGCGTTGAGATTTATCTCCGCAAAATTCCCCGCCCTGCCCACGGTCAGTAGGGGACACCGATGGGCTTGGAAAGACCGCCGTCCGTCGGATGGGACGTTAAGCCGTGGCGCCGTGTGCGGGAGAGCCATACCCTGTGCACGTTAAAGAACACACTGGATGGCCTTGACGGGAGGCTACCATCTGTCTCCCAACAGCTGTTCCAGTGGGTCCCCTCCTCCAACCTTCTCTGAGATACTTAATTTTTTTAATCCAACTTTCTCAGATGGTAGCCTCCCGTCAAGGCCATCCAGCGTGTTCTTTAACGTGCACAGGGTAAGTCTCTCCCACACACGGAGCCACCGCTTAACGTCCCATCCGACGGACGGCGGCCTTTCCAAGCCCATCGGTGTCCCCTACTGACCGCGGGCAGGGCGGGGAATTTTGCGGAGATAAATCTCAACGCTGACCCAGCTGGGACTCGAACCTGGGAACTGCAGATTACGAGCCTGGCGCGCTACCGACTGAGCCACCCCCGCCCCAAAGTTTGTAATAATTTACATAATAATTTAAAAGATGCTGAAAAGTATTTTGCATTCAACGTAGTTTGTTAACTACTTTAACTCATTAATATTTTTAGTGCTCAAAATGCTTAGAATGCTGGTGTGTCATACAGTAGATATTTGCCACAAGTTTATAATTTAATGTAATTTAGTTAAGATGTTCAGTCTTGGAAAATTCCGTATTGGATTTTTTTACTGAGGGTCCCATTTCTGTTTTATGTGAATTGTACTCTATTAACTTTTTATTACTGTTTAATAAATACTTATTTATTACTGCATAATAAAATAGAAAAAAAAATTATTATCATTATTTCAGTATTAATTAATTTCGGAGATAAATCCTTCTGACGCATGTTTAACCTTTCAAAGTCTAAATTATTATCTTTAGAGATTTCATTTATTCAAAGATGTAGAAAATCAATAAAATCATATGTTTAACACTGCGATAAATTGACGCTGCGACGATATGACGTTTCGGTGAATTGATGCTCGATGAATTGACACTGCGATGAATTGATGTCGCGATAAACTGACGTCGCGATGAATTGACGTCGCGATAAACTGACGTCACGATTAATTGATGCTGCGATGAATTGACTCTACGACGAATTGACGTTGCAATGAATTGACGCTGCGATGAACTGATGTTACGACGAATTGATGTGCGATGAATTGACCGGGGATGAATTGACGTAGGACCGCGTTTCTGCTACTGACAGTCATCTGGCGAATCTGTCGATAATTCTGATCTGTAGCTACTAAAGGACTACCTAACCTTGAATGATAAATTCCGTGTCCTTACTGCCAGCAATGGCCATCTGTTCATGCATCATATGTGAAATGTGCTGTAAATCGTCGCATAGACCAAACTGCTTCACATAGACCTATGATGTGACACTGAATTGATTAAACATCTGTTACAATATACAATCGGCATTACCTTTCGATGGTATCCAGATTTACAAATGAGGTTAGGTTTCTTTAATCTACACTGTGTACCTGTCCCCAACGACAACTTTTCCTACAATTAACGAAATCTCTTATTTTAAATGTAGCCAGCCTATTCATTTGCATTTTCACTGTCCCACATTTCCCTTAATTTGCATATATCACTGTCCCGCACTTTCATATTAATTTGCGTAAACGTAGCTCTACACCTTCTCGTTGGGGCAATTGTTTTGACGAGGAGTTCGTAATGTTTTTCTGGTTTCATTTGGTCTCTTAAGAAGAAACTCCGAAGAAAAAACTACCATAAAAGCGATTTTTAGTCGTGCTAAACAAATCCGTTGCCTTTTGTCCAATTCCTGGTGATTGTCTTTTCTGTTGAGTCATCTTCAATTAAAGTTAATGCTTTCAGAATTTCTGACTCAGACGAGTTCAGGCTTGAGCAAGTGTATCTCTAGCTGACCATCGAGTTATTCACAAACGTTTTGATCTTTATGGAGAGTTGCAATCTTCCCATCAATGTGTTGATGTTGTGAAAAAAGGGCCTGTAAATGGTAGCTAGGCATAAATAGGAAGGAGAGCTGTGTACCAATCCCTAGTGATGATGCACAGAACCGGCCAGGTCTAGCACCTAATGTCCGACCCCGCCTTCTCGTTTTGCAGGCCGTTAGTACCTTTCAAAAGAGATATTCTCTTTTGGAAGGGAACGGAAGGGGAGGGCTGCCAGTTCAGTATGGCCTACTGATCTGGTCATCTATGGCCACTTTTTTCTTTTTTTTTTCAACCCTGCTGAGGAGCGGTCAACTTCACAGGGTCCTGGTGCTGACCATTTATACCTACTAGACTGGACTTGTTTATGGATTTCAGCTTGATTATGGATCCTGGACTTGCTGCACTGGTGGGCCTCTGTTGAGGGAGAGTCTGCTGTTATGTTTTCTGTTTGCTTCTGGGTTGCCAGCTCTAAGTGAACAGAGGCATGGGATACCTTATATCAGCTGGTGGATAATCCTAATCAGGGGCCATCGCAGGTACCTGAACCTTACTTACTAGTTGAGCATCGTCAAGCCTAAACTGGAGTAATGTGTCTCAGGCAGGCCATATGGCTCTTGAAAAAGTCCACTTGAAAAGGTGGTGCCTGAAGTTCCTGCCAGCATCAGTGACTTCAGCATTTAGCGGAAGAGGAACAGGTCTTTGCCCCATGCCTGCGATCAGGGGGCTGTTTGATATTGTTGGCCCTACCAATCTCAATAAACCTAATTTCTTTAAAAATCCTACTAATCATTTTCTCTATGCAGGAGCGTGGAACGTGAGGACATTACATAGAGATTATTCTCTTGATGTCCTCATGCAGGAATTCCTGCGCTACAACCTAGATATTCTAGGCTTGAAAGAGACCAGATGGACAGGTAAAGGTGAGATACTTAAAAATAACTTTAAATTTCTCTTTTCTGGGAGGGAGGATGGAAAGCATCACCAAGGCGTGGCTCTCCTGCTCAGCAGACATGCTAGTGATGCTCTTCTAGGATATGAGTGCATTAATGAAAGGTTTCTTACAGCAAAATTTCAGACAAGCATTAAACACTTGAATGTTATCTGCTGTTATGCCCCTAACTGAGGATTCTGATGAGGATGAGAAGGATAGGTTTTACGGACAACTTCAGGATATTTTGAATTCTGTCAAGAAAGGAGATATTACCCTTGTTCTTGGTGATTTCAATGCCAAAGTTGGTACCGACTCTGACCTTTGGTGAGGAGTAATAGGCTCTTTTGGTATTGGTAGCTGCAATGGCAATGGGCAACGTCTCCTACATAAATACACATGGGTTTCACCTGATGGGCTGCATAGGAATATGATTGATTATTTATTAATTAACAGCAAATGGGCTAGTTCTGTTAGAAATACCAGGGCATATAGGGGAGCTGAAATTGGATCTGACCATTACCTTGTTAAAAGTGTCTTGCAACTTAAACTTAAAAAGGGTTGTGCTAGGGTTAAAAAATTTACCTTTAATACTGAAGCTCTGAAAGACCAAGTTATAGCTAAAGCTTACCATGATAGGTTATTTAGTCATTATGACAGTCATGGTTTGCTTAATACTGAAGTTGAGGAAGAATGGGGCCATTTTAAACAGGCTTTTTTGGAAACTAACAGTACTCTTTTAGGGAAAAAGGAGCAGAGGAGGCAGAATTATTTAAGTGATAAAGCACTTGAGCTTATTTCAGAAAGAAGGAACTGCAGGAATGTCCTTAATCAGTACCCTACTAGTCATAATAGAAAGCATTACAAAGAACTTAATAAACGTGTAAAGGGTCAGTTAGCTACTGATAAGAATCTTTGGCTTGATGGCCTTGCTGACAAAGCTGAGGAAGCAGTTAGACAGCACAACAGCAGAGAGCTGTACCAGATAATGAAAGTTTTGTGTGGTAGAAAACGTACAGGTATACAGGGATTGAAGGATAAACAAGGCAAGGTTATAGAAGGTGAGGATTCTGTCATGGCTAGGTGGGCTGAGCATTTCAGTGATGTTCTAAACAATGTGGTTAGTTCTACTCCCATTGTTTGCAATGAGGCTAGATGCATTGTTGGCTTTAATGTGGCCCTATAACACAATCTGAAGTTAGTTTGGCTATTTCTAAACTTAAACTTCATAAATCCCCAGGGGTGGATGATATTACTACGGAAATGCTTAGAGCTGGGAATGTTTCAGTTACCATTTGGATGACTGAAATTTTGAATAACTTTTATGATAAAGGCATGGTTCCTAAAGATTTTACCAGAGCTATTATTATCCCTATTTTCAAAAAAGGTGATCACAGTTCTTGTGATAACTATAGGGGTATCAGCCTACTCTCTGTTCCAGGTAAAGTTCTTTCCATGATTGTGCTTAATAGAATTAAGAATCTGGTTGACAGGCAATTGCGTGATGAGCAATGTGAATTCAGAAGTGGTAGGGGATGTGTAGATCAGATATTTTCACTTAGGCAGATTCTTGAGAAACGTTTAGAGTTTCAGAAACCTTTGGTTGCTAGCTTTGTTGATTTCAAAAAGGCTTTCGACTCTGTTGATCGTCACAATTTGTGGTTGATTGTGAGATCATATGGTATACCAGACAAGTTAGTTAACATAATGAAAGCTCTCTATAATAACACTGAGTCATGTGTGAGGGTTGGTAAGTCTTGTAGCAATTGGTTTAGCATTACTTCTGGTGTTCGACAAGGGTGCATTTTGTCTCCTTTTCTCTTTAAGTTTGGCTGTTGATTATGTTATGCGAAATTCACTTCAAGGGAAAGATTTTGTCCTTAAATGGGCTGGAGATACGAAAATTTCTGATTTAGATTATTCAGATGATTTAGCCCTTTTGGCAAATGATGTTGATGAGATGAACTCTTTCATTCGAACTGTTGTTGAGACTGGTAGTACAGTAGGTTTGGTTATAAACAGAGAGAAAACTAAAGTGATGAAAATTGGTCAGGCAGGTTGTGATTCAGTTAATCTGAATGGTTGCAGTCTTGAGCAGGTGTCACAGTTTAATTACCTTGGGAGCTGCGTAACTGATACTGGTGATGTGCGGCATGAGATTAACAGACGAATAGGTATTGCTGCCGGGACTTTGAAGAATCTATGGAGATTGTGGAGAAATAGGCGTATACACCTAAAGACTAAACTTAGACTGTATAATAGTTTGATTCTTTCTAGGGTTAATTATGGTAGTGAAACTTGGACGCTGTGTAAGCAAGATAACAGGAAACTAGATGCTTTTGATTCTAGATGCTTACGCAGTATCTTGGGTATTAGGTGGTTTAACTTTGTAACTAATGATGAGGTTAGGCAAAGGAGTCTGCAACCTCCTTTAAGCAGCATATTGTGCAGAGAGAGACTCCGCTGGTTTGGCCATGTTGCCCGTATGGATAATTATAGATTGGCGAATAGGGTTATGAACAGTGTGCCTAGAGGCCTCAGAAGGAGGGGGAGACCTAGGATGCGGTGGACAGACAATGTCAAACAGGACCTTGTTAGAATTGGTGTACAGTGGCCGGATGCAGCAGATGTAGCTCAGGACAGATATGCTTGGAAAATTAAACTGCGCGGTCTGGTTGGACCTCCGTAGCCCATGGCTGCTTGAGGATGATGATGATGATGATGATGATGTGAAAAAAGTTGCGAAGGTTCCTAAAATAAATTTTAAAAGAAGAATAATAGCATATCGCCTCCGTCGAATAAGTGATGCTTACTTTAATAGGAAATGAAGGCTTTTAATTCTGGTCTTCATAACCTATAACAACAGAGGAAATTGAAACTAATGGATGATTTGTAAAATGGCAAATTATAAATTTTATTAATACGTATACAACACACACAAAAACGTTTCTCTTGAAACAAAAGGAGGCAGCTCATTCCTACACAAATGCAGCTCATTCCTATACAAATGCAGCTCATTCCTATAAAAATGCAGCTCCATACCAATACAAAACATCTTAGCCATCACACTCTACGATCAACATTTAAATATTTTAGCATATATAGATCGTTTGCAATATTCATTTATATTTTGACATTTTCGAACTTTTTTCATCGTTAGAGGGTACAAGTACTGGCAGATTCAGAAAGTGGGAATCGTAAATATGTCATCAATAACTATCCAACCAAAAAACATTATCTCCTAAAAAATATTAATGTTAGACGGACAAATAAAAAAATGAAAACATTAGCTCGTTTTTTTTAACCAGAAAATTAAATTGCGCCTTTGTAACTTTCTCCTGCAGAATGGCTACTAAATTTCGGGTTGGGTTGTTTTGCCTCTGAGCGGCACTTTTTTGCACACCATGGGCTAAATGGCCATGTCACATGGACCCCGAAGGCTCAGAGAAGGTTGAGGGAGGGGACCCACTGGAACAGATGTTGGGAGACAGACGGTAGCCTCCCGTCAAGGCCATCCAGCGTGTTCTTTAACGTGCACAGGGTATGGCTCTCCCGCACACGGGACCACGGCTTGACGTCCCATCCGACGGACGGCGGCCTTTCCAAGCCCATCGGTGTCCCCTACTGACCGTGGGCAGGGCGGGGAATTTTGCGGAGACAAATCTCAACGCTGACCCAGCTGGGACTCGAACCTGGGAACTACAGATTACGAGCCTGGCGCATCTACAATGGAACAAGGGGAGAGCTTCTTTGCAGAAGAGACTGGTATCGTCTAATCTTTAGTGACGAATTACATTTCCGTTTGGGATATTGGCAACAGCCATATTAGAATCTAGAAACCAATCCAATTTGCATCAGGGGTCATCGTACTGGGTATGGGATCGCGGTATGGAGAGCCATTAATTACAATAGACGTTCACCTCTGGTCATTATTAATAGCAAGTTGATGGCAAGTCATTACGTTGAAACAATTTATCACTCTCTCAAATGCTATTTTTGAACCGGACAATGCCTGACTCATATACAGACAGTGTGTATGTGGATATGTTTCTTTAGCCTACACGTTACCCGGATGAGTCGTCTATCAAACACATTTCGGATATGATGGGATGTCTAATGACCAAAGCTTTCATTCGCCCTATCTACAGCTTATGGCACAACACGCATGAATCATGGCTCATTGTTGACCAGGAAAACAATCGCCACATTTTCAACTCTCTACCGCGACGTTTGCTTAGGAAGCTATACTTCTTATTGATGTGCACAACCTTTTCGTAAGTAAATACTGCTCATTTAATAAACAAAATTAATCACATCTTGTCTACATTGTTATCTATCACTCCATTTGTTTTGAGCTCAAAGTCAGCATTTCTTGTAGATGGAGAAATTTCAATGGAGAACTGTGTTTGTCAGTTCCAAGTGAAAATTATTTTGACGACTTCTGCTCGCTTCTGTGATTCGTGTATTTTTTTATTTTCTGGTCATCTATCTTTTAACAGTTGGTCAGCGAGTGCCCTTTCCCTGAGATTATGGGTCCTTGTGACCTGCCCATTTAGCCCATTGTGGGTAAAAGAAAAGTGCCGTTCAGTTTACAATGTTCTACAACCTGAACCTTCTTCTGGTGGCGATATTCTTGCACATATTATATAATAAACGATAATTGGTCTACGTACAATATATCAAAAGTTGAATCAACTAGGATAAAAAATATTTAGCTTATCTTATGGCCGCAATAATAGTTCCTTTTAACTTGTTCTCATTAACTGAACAAATTCGTCGCAAATTGTTGATGATGATAACTCATATTTTTATGTTTTCCAGTTCTCCTATTCAGAGGCGGCACATGAGCCTCTAAACAGGTAGCGCCAGCATATATTTATACAGCGAAACGAACTAGGCATGGGCGATGATAGCCCAGCTGGTAGTGCGTCAGGGCCGCAATCTCATTTTTCCAGGTTCGAGACCCAACTGGGATTTTCTGCGCTAACCATCACTATGCCCTCGGTAAGAAAGAGAGCACTGGTTGGTTTAGAAAGGTTAACACAAACTGGTTTCCCTAAATTAAGGAAAAATGAGAAAAATTGCGATAATTCGCCGAAAAATTGTGCCATCCTCACCAAACTTATTCAGGTAACCGGTAAAGTAATACCTAGTGAGCATATCGTATGCAAATTATTCTAGGTTGTGTCAATTTACGTAATCGGAGAGCGGATAAAAATGGGTGTTTTGAAGTGGATCGTTATATTGTGTTGTAAATGTGAGTAAAGAAATTCGAAATAGCCATTTTGTAGGAATGACCTCGAGACAACATTTGCCAAATGAACTGTGGTGGAGACCTATTGGCCGGCTCGAAGCAGGTCAAAGTCGTGCTTCGAGCCGACCAATAGGTCAGAAGCGATGATGGCTCAGCTGGGAGTAAAGGAAGGCTGAGTGTGAGTCCTTCTCTGGTCCATAGACAATCAATTTCTTAGCACGATTCCGCATCTCGGAGATTTAACCGAGGAAGGGCTAGAGTTACGACCGCTGTAGAGATCGATATCTACGATTAACAGCACGAAGGAGCAGGAGGTCTACTCTCTTACAGCAGCCACTGGGAGGGTTGTATCAGCTTCTGTTTTGTGTAGAAGTTTTTATATGGGAGGTCTTACGCAAGAAAGCCAGTAATTTGTATACCCCTCAAGTCACGTCACAGGAGAGAGCGGTTGAATTGGGCACGCATGAATGTTAACTGGACAGAAGAGCAATGGTGTCCGTACTCTTCACAGATGAGTCCAGATATTGCTTGCAGAGTGATTCTGGACATTGTTTGATACGGAGAGAACGAAGTACCCGCTATCATCCCAGTAGCATCCGTCAAAAGACAGTTACGGCGGAGGTAGCGTGTGTGTTTGGGGTGGCATTTCCTTAGATGGACACACAGAACTTTACGTGTTAACGAGTTGGAACCTCAATGCTCAAAGATATAGAGATGGCATCCTGGACCCTTATGTACGTCCTTACGCTGCTGCAATAGGTGAAACATTCATCTTACAAGACGATAACGCTCGTCCACACAGAGCTCGACTAGTGGAATTTCGTCTTCAAGATGAGACCATTTTGCGCATGAAATGGCCAGTTCGATCTCCCGACCTAAATCCGATTGAGCATGTATGGGATGATCTAGGGAGACGTACTTCTGCCCTCAACCAGCCACCTGAAACAAGGGGGGAGCTTATTACTGCTTTAAAGGAACAATGGTCGTTACTTCCTACTGAGCTAATTCACATCATAAACAGCATGTAACATTCCTGTCGTGCCTACATGGCTGTAAGGGGTGACAGCAGAAAGAACTTTGCTCATTGCATTCTGACACCTCATTTTCGGACAAGTTCCTGTGTTATTTTTTGACGAAAAATGTTTCTAGTGTAAAATATTTTATGCCATTCTGAAACTAGCATTGTAATTCACGTTTCCGTCAAATTTCATTAAAATCATTCATATAGTTTTTTGTATAACATAATTTTTCTGAGTTTTCCTTAATTTATGGAAACCAATGCTGGGGTTAAACACAAGAAATATTATTATAACTAGTGTTATACAGGGTGAATCTGAAAAAGTGGGCAAAACTTTACGGAGTGGTAGAACGCAGCTATACGAGCAATATTCATCATAGAATGTATGGTCAGAACGCAAGCGGTGAGAAGTTAAAAGGTAGTTTTCCACTGTCACATTTAAAGAATGAACACAAGAAGGAGGGAAGATACTTCAGAAAACACTTTATTAACAGGAATGTAATTGAGGTACATGCTCAAAGAAATTGCTCAAAAGAGCTGCCGCCAGCTGTAATGCAGGCTTCACACCTGCGGGATCTCGGCAATTCACGGTAGAAATGCCGTTGGGTGCGAGGACCGACCCTTTTATACCATTTCCAACGCCACCTAGCGGCTCGCCGTTTGCGTTCCGACCATACATTCTATGACGAATATTGCTCGTATAGCTGCGTTCTACCACCCCGTAAAGTTTTGCCCACTTTTTCAGATTCACCCTGTATATGTAGATTTATTGGCAAATGCTTCTAACCTTGTAAATGAATATCTAAATCTAACCGCTTTGCATGGATATGAATCAATGATAAATATTGTTACGAGAGAGGTCCATAATTCCCAGTCTTGTTTGGACCATGTACTAATTAAAATTAATAATATAATTAATGTACAAGCTGCAGTGTATAAAATGCCTAAAACTTTTGACAAAAGAAATCATAATGTTATAGATTACGTGCTGTGAAATAATTATGAATTAATAAATGGTAAATTAAAAGATTTTAAATGGGAGAGGATAACAAAGGCGTATAAAATGTTTTCAGAGTTTTTGTGTAAAATAATTTAGGATTCATCATCCGATGAAAAAGAAACATTCAGAAACTGAAAAAGCCTTGGATAACAAATGAGATCTGTGATATGATTAAGCAGAGAGCTAAGCTATATAAATTTTTTTAAAATACCCATATAACGAGGACTATGAGAAGAAATTTTTAGGAGATAGGGATAACTTAAGGTCTGAAACTAAGGAGACCAAAAACAAATATTACATGGAAGAATTTTTAAAACGTAATGGTGATATAAAAAACAATGGAAGTTCGTAAATAATTTAATTGGGAATAACTCAAAAGATGAAATTCTACCAGATAAAATGAATAATATTGAGGATTGTAACACTAATGAAATTAAAGATGCAGAAAATGAATTTAACCCTTATTTTGTCGATTTACCTAGCAAAATACTTAATGATAAACCTACTGAATATGAATGTTATAAAAATTGTTATAAAACAGATAGCTCTTTTTTTTACTCCTATAACCGTACAAGAATTAGATAAGACCATTACAAATGTAATAGAAGGAAAATGCCCAGGAATCAATGAAGTTTCAGTAACTACAGTAAAAAAGTGCAAAAATTTTATTATCCATCCCTTAGTCTATATCAGTGTGTCGCAAACTTTTTTACTCTGCGGCACACTGAATCTAATTTTTTTTCCGCGGCACACTAAATTCAATTTTTTTTCCCGCGGCACACGTAAAAAAAGAATAAAAGCAAACTCTATATAATCGTCATTATATTTGCGCTCTGTTGAAGTCATCAGCCTGGTTTTACTTGAAGATTTGCTCTCGTTCTTTAATTCATAACTCGGTGTTTGTTTTAAATATTTGTCCATTCTATGGCTTCAAATAATCAAAAATTAATACCAAAATTTGGAAAAAGCTTGATAAATACTTACAAGATCCCAGTTGATAAAATCTGAGAGATTTTTATTAAAGCACGTCGATAGCACGTCGATATTAAAGAACGTCGATAACACAAGTCAAGTCAAAATGAAACCTTTCGAATATCTAGTGTCACTTCGAAAATCTGTCGCGACACACTTGGAATCTCTCGCGGCACACAGTTTGCGAGACACTGGTCTATTCTTAACCTTTTTTTCAAACTGGGATTTTTCCAGAAGATCTCAAAACCTCTATTGTACTTCCGATTTACAAGAGGGGAAATAAAATCTGCCTTTCAAACTACAGACCGAACTCGTCTCTCCCTGTTTTTTCCAAAATATTTCAAAAACTACTACAATTCAGAGTTTTGAGTTATTTAAATAAGTAATTTTTTTTCGTTAAATCAGCTTGGCTTCACTGAAGGTAAGGGCACTGATGATGCATTATTGTCATTTGCTAATTTTATTTATAAGTCAATTGACCAAGGATATTTAACCCCATCAATTTTTTTTAGATCTTGAGGAAGCATTTGACACCGTAACTAATTCATTGCTTTTGGAAAAACTGGAGTCTTTGGGTATGAGAGGTATTGCTCTAGAATTCAGCTACTTAACCCTTTCAGGATCATAAGGTTTCTAAGAGTAAATATTAGTATGCAACTGTTTATTTTAGTTTGTTTAGACGTAAAATAAATAAAAATCATAAGAAAAATACATAACAATGTGTAGTTTTTTTGGAATTTTATGGGAAATATTTTTCCCAATGGACTATAAAGGTAACACAAATTATAGTTAGGCTTATTATGCAATGTCTTTTATTTATTGGTTTATTAGAACAAAATGTTAACTAAAATAATACAAAATTATGAAATAAAATTACTATACAAAATGATGTGCTAATTATGATATTCTGCGAAGCAATTTCTTTTGGTAGTGAGGCAAAGATGGACATTGCACATAGTACATATATTATGCGTCCTGACAGTTCTGTTTTTGTTTTCTAAACGTTCCCGTTTGCGTAATTGCGTTCGGCATACGTTCTATTTTGACATTCTGTATAAAAAATGCAGATAAGGTTATAATTAAATACGACAATCATTAATTTTAAAATGGGAAAAAATGTTTCCCTTAGTCGTGAAAGGGTTAACAAATAGAACTCAATTAGTTAAATTAAAAAACTGCCTCAGCAATCCGAAATAAACTAAATGTGGCATTCCGCAGGGCTCTGTTCTTGGTCCCTTATTATTTAATATTTATATTAATGGCCTCTGTGAAATGAACATTAATTGAATATTTCTACCTTTGCAGATGACATTGCATTAAATTTCAGTAGCCAAACTATTACAAATTTAATGTTAGTGTCAACAATGTTCTTGAGAATGTTAATATTTGGTTTCAAAATAATAAACTTTCAATTAATAAGAATAAAACTAAATTTGTTTTCTACAAGTTGAAAACTAACCGAAATGCTGCAAATACTTTTGTCATTAAACTGCATTCACCTCAATGCTATAATCATATTGATTGCCAGTAGTATCATCATATTATACCGTACCCCCACTAGTGCTTTCCCCCTATGACGTCACCGACCACGCCCCCTATGACGTCATCGGCCAGGCCCCTATGTCATCACCGACCACGCCCACTTCCGTCGCCCCCTATGGCGCAACATGACGTAATCATTACGTAACAGGCCACGCCCCTTTATTAATAATTAATAATTCCTCCCCCTTTATTAAACTCCCCCTTTCACCCGCTTTCCCCCTCAGTGGCGCCACCTGTTGACAGTGAGAAGTACTATTTTCCCAAAAAAAACCTATTTTTATTCTAATTCTTCGATTTTTGATTTCCCCCTTTATAAAAAAATTCCTCCCCCCTTATGAAAAAAACCCTGGCGTCATCTGGTGCCTGTGGGGGACACTAATTCCCCAAAAACCCTTACTTTAATTCTTTGATTTCCCCCTCCTATTAAAAATTACTCCCCCTATTAAAAATTTCTTCCCCCTTATGAAAAAACCCTGTTGCCTTCTGTTGACAATGAAGAGTACTATTTTCGGAAAAACCTCCTTATTTTAACTCTAATTCCCGACTTTTCTTTATTTTCCCCCAATGGTTGACCTATATTTTAAGCCCTCCTTCAAACCCCCCGGTTGACCTTTAAAGCCCTACCTGTAGTTTAAGCCCTCGGATCGGCTGATGCAAGACTCGGAATAATTGCATAGAAAGGGATGATACAATTGTAACATCTCACAGAAAATCGGGTCCCTAGTAATTAAACACTTACCAAAATTCTCTTCCCTTAAAAATTTAACAGGATGCGTCCAATGCGTATTTTTAGTACATCTCCTGTATTCACCTGAAATTTTACAAATCCGTTCAACTCTTTTTGAATGTCTAATGCAGATCTCAAATTGTAAATCAACTCACAGAGTTGTATTTATTCCTTAGTAATTAAAACTCTTTGCTATTCATTTAGCCAGGACGACTAAATGATTCCTTTATAATTAAAATTCCCTGCTATTAAACTCCCTAGTAATTAAACACTCATCAAAATTCCCTTACCTTTATTAAAAAAAACCACCGTACGGTTGAAATAAAACAGTTTTCTGTAGATGCGTTTTATCGAAAAAAAAAAAACTTCTTCTCGGCAACGAGAGTCGAACACGTTACCCCAGCTTCATTCTGTCAACTCCTTAAGTCGTACGTGGCACAATCGGAGGAATGTGGAGTGTTATCATGCCCATACGTGTCCTCTTACCGGTCAGGTAGCATGATGCAATCGCCGCGGGAGGTTGAGTGTCCTGTGATTGTTGTTCTCTAAGGGTAGGTGACGTCACAACAAGGGGAAAGTAACGTGGAGTGACCAGCGAGTGACACATATCAGAAGGCTGAGCACTGTTTATATATACAGGGACTTGTTAAGACATGAACATTCTACTCAGTGTTCTGTCTGTCTCTCGAGTTGTCATAGTTTGAAAGTCTCTGGTAGAATGTCGAGAACGCGTCAATCGTTTTATGTGACTGCACGATGCATATTGGCGTCTGTAGGTATTCCTTCATATCAGAACCTATGAGGAATGCTTGCAGACATTAATGAATGTTATAACCGACAAAATCCTGCATATGCTCAGTACGATGCAAGGTGAGGCGGTCATAGAAACGTACGACATTGCCCATGAGTTTCTATGCCGTGTGTGTTTTGCGGAAGTAGAAGCGTTAAACCACGTCAAAAGGATGGACTACCTATCGGTGGTCGAAGATGCCATGACCTTGATAGAGATTGCTGGCATTGTGGAGGTTGTAGGATAATTAAAAACAACAACAACAAAAGGTTCTTTTCAGAACCACTTCATTTGTGTAGAAAGGATTATCGATCGTATAATTTCTGTTCACAACTGTTCTCTATCTATACATTTTTCTTCTCTATCACCCCCGTTAACAGAGTAAATTTTATAGGGATGTTTAACCTTCAGTATAATTTTACACAGTGTGTTAGGATTAACAACTCTTATAGCATAGTTATTGCGGGTAGGCTCCCTCTCCACTTTTAAAATTTAGATCTTACACCAGCAATCTTTTCATATATACGTATTTTTATAACCATTTTAAAACCAACACTTATTTCTTTTATCCCTAGCGATTACTGGTTGTTGCATTTTTTACTAGAAGAAACCCTACCCCTTCAGTAACATCACCCGCAGAAAATAAAAAAAATGCTATCGGGCGAAAAATTAATAAAATCTGATTTTATTCGTCGTGATGAAAAATATTGATGGGGTAATAGGTACGATTTAAAAGACTTCGTGTTCGGATCCTCACCATGGACAACCTCTCGCTGATGGACAGTTAAACCCTACGAAATTATTCCAAACGGGGATAATTTCTGCATGGCTCCTGCTGAATGCTACGCTGTCAGAAATCCATGTGGCTGTCGCGTTCTAAAAGTGCTCAGAATATTACTATACGTATAACTGATGTAAAGTCCGTTTTAATCAATACTTATTTCTTTCAACTCTGCGATTATTGGCTGGCACATTTTTACTAGAAGAAGGGCTACCTTACAGTAGCAGCTCCGCAGAAAATAAAAAATCTGATTTTATTCCTCATGATGAAAAATATTGAAGGTAATAGGGTCTACCTAAAAGATCCGTGTTCGGATCCTCACTCCGGATGGCTTTTAACAAAAGTCCTACGAAATTAAAAAACTCCCCCGTTACGCAACATTGTTTAAAAATACTTATTATAGCTGTATCCCCAGTACACGATGCAAACTCTTTCCGAGGTGGTAACGCTATTCGATGCACCCCCCAGTTACATGCTTTTACAGGGTAAAGCCTGTGTGGCAGAATGTTAAAAGTAGAATTCATACGTTTCCGTAAAACTTAAGTTCCAACATGCGTTAAAGGAGTATGGTTCGACTCACTTTGAGAGGAGCAGTCGCTCGGACCAAAAGCCTGATGGGCCTCCTGTTAAATTCTACACTTTATCAGAACACCGTGTCGGGTGCCTTCTAGAAAAGGGAACAATTTTTAGTGTCATAAGAAATGTGTGGCGTATAATTCCATGGAAAAAATACGAAACCTTTAGTATTAACATCCTCACTTCAAATTTTCATACGACATTCTGGGGTTAAGTTTCAACTTTTATTTTTTCCAACCGTAATAAAGCGCTGTTTCTGTGGAGCACTGGTGACTTCGACGCACAGGGTGATCCACACTAAAAAACAAAACCCATCGTGTGTGGCCATATCCCGTTTCGCCGAAGCAGTGAGAAACATTCATTTAAGCGATATCGCTAAACCTTTTGTGGAAGAGGCAGGAGTTGAAGATTCCTACATAATACACTTTCCTATATTACTAAACGAAATGTATGACGAACTGGTGCGTGCCTCTGAATATGTACTGAATAAATGTAATAGTGTTACTAATTTCTGTTCTATATCTGATGGGTCGTCCTTGTAATTTCTTAGTGTATGAATAAAAGATTTTTTTCCTGCAGTGCTATTTCATTGTTCTACTTAACAGAATCGAGAAAGGCAAAAGAATCTGAAAAAATGTATACAAGCGTGCATCTTTAGTAAACTTATCTGTTTAGTGACTTTTCGATGAGATTTCCTAATAGAGCTATAATACCGATCTGACGAGGTTTGTAAATTGTTAGCTTCTTCTGTAGCGAGCAAGTGTCCGTAAGACAATATGTTTATTCTTGCATACGGTAACATATACACATACAGACACACCGAGAGAGACATGAAGACGTATACACATATCAGATTCAGCGAAACAAACATGAAAACATACTCACACACACACACTCACCCGCACACAGAAACATACGCACACAGTCACAAACATGAAAGCATACAATTACAGAGACGAAACAAGTATGTGAGAAAAAACTTAGTCCATCGCACGGATATGTGCATACACTTAGAAAGACATCCATTGAATAATATCATACACCACACAAGAATATACTTTGCATAAGATCAGAGAAACATTCTCCTACATATTCATAGACTGCTTGAATCAGACAGTCAACATTGTTGTCCCTAGATGGCGTTGGTGAAAAGCTCAAAATCTTTTTTTAAACTGATACATGCTTCATCTTACTTCGAAAGTTCTATCTTTTGTGCTCATAAGAATAGTATATAGAAATGGAGAGACACAAGAAGGAGACACGCTTCAGTGAGTTTGCAATGATGTTTTTAAATATTCTTCACAACTGAACGCCTAGTGCACATACAGCTAAAATGTAATATTCACATACTCACACGACAAGTGTACGTTGTTGAAATGTAATATTCGTGTGCTTACACAGAGGGGTGAATGTTGCTGACTTGTGCCTTCACTAGCTATGAACGCTGTTGTAAGAAATTGTAACATGAATATCCTAACAATGGTCAACCATCCTAACAATGGTTTAACCATTCATTTTTTATCAACTGCTTTTCAACCCTGCACGTGGCGCCCTCTGTCTTAGTTGTTTTGAGGTGATGATTGCAGGTAGTGTGCTTTCCTGTCGCTTCTCTTTCTCACTTCTGCAATATTGTTAGTCTTGATGATTGAAGTATCCTGTTCTGCTCTACACCTGATACGATTACAAAAGAAAATGTTTGCATGTAGTAATTCTGGATTAAATATGTGGGCTGCTACCGGTCCAACCCATGACAGCGGTCGAGCAAGCTCAAAGCACTCCGTTGAACTACAAAAATAAGATTAATACCGGTTCGGGGGAGTCTTAGAATCGCGAGGTATTATGCTTTTGGTATGTACAGGAGTAATGGTCCATAGACAGTGTTATTTCCAAACAGGATACATATAAAAAACGTGTGCGAACCACTTTTGCACTGTACCACTTGTTCTAAGAATTCCACACTAGTATAGAAATAGAGAAAAATAACTAAACAGACATCTCAGTGTTATATTGTAGCTAGCCACCATCACACACACTTATGCGCTTATTGAAACGTAGTAGGTGGGCCAGGAACTCTGAAAAGAGCGTGTGAAAGTACCTTGAACTAACCGCGAGAGAGCTTACGTTAAGTTTTATCGGTGGTTGAAGTCAGTGAACGCCGAACTAGGGCTCGATTCAGGGACCTAATTTTTCACGGAAATATTGTTGTTTTCCATTCGAATCATATTTCATGCAGTCAGCATTGACTTATTGTATGACTGTTCACGCTTTCCCCCTCACACATTAGGAAATGGAAGCTTCGTGCATGTAAGAGTACATTCGATGTATCTTTTAAAAAAAAAATATGCAACTATCTGTCTTAACAGCTAGCATTCACACGACATAGGTGTCTTACTATGGATCTCAAACCTTGACTTTGTTAGAAGTAACTAATCTACTGTCTATGGCCGGGGTGGGCAATTGTTTTCGTACCTACACTTCGTATGCATATTGACGTGGCCGTACTATTGAAAAATACGAGACGAATCTTCGGTCGCGCACGGGGAGGAAATCTCGGTTCAAGACGGATTTTTCTGACTGTCTTGGTGGGGGGCACAAAAAAAAAAACTCTTAGCGGGTCGCTATTCACCCATCCCTGGTCTATGAGACAGATGCTGACTTTCGTAACTTGTGACTGTATCGGCTATGGTAAAGTATTGGATAGACTATTGTGAGATTTTCGTCGTGAGTAGATATAATCTGATGATGGTTTTGATTCTTTAGTATTAATAAATTACGAATACGGAATCACTTAAAATCGATTTTATTTTCGTAATATAATTATCCACTTTGGGCGTATGATTTATTAGAAAGATACACACAGGGAAGATGAATCAGTGATGAACTGTAATTATCTTGTGAAAGGAAATGCATACCTAATGAGTGTTTTACGAATCTGTGGAGTGCATCTGAAAATTAAAGCTATGACACTGAAGCAAACTCAATTTTTCATTCTAAATGCTTACTCAGTCTATGGACAGGTAGTTTGTCGGGGTAATGCCAAGTCTGATGCGTAGACACTTTGATTAACGAATGTGAGAAAAAGTCCTTGTGATCCGTCCAGAATTAACTCAGAAGATTGTGTGGTCCGAACTCTATTCATCTTTGATAATTTCTCGAGCGCTATGATAGTGAGCGATTGGTTCCTGTCTATATTACTGTTGTCGATCTCTGTACATTACATAAGACCATTCACTGTTTTTAATGACTTTTTTAGTTCTTCATTGTCTATGGGTTTTGTTTTTTAGTGTGGATCACCCTGTGTGTCGAAGTCACCAGTGCTCCACAGAAACAGCGCTTTATTACGGTTGGAAAAAATAAAAGTTGAAACTTAACCCCAGAATGTCGTATGAAAATTTGAAGTGAGGATGTTAATACTAAAGGTTTCATATTTTTTCCATGGAATTATACGCCACACATTTCTTATGACATTAAAAATTGTTCCCTTTTCTAGAAGGCACCCGACATGGTGTTCTGATAAAGTTTAGAATTCGACAGGAGGCCCATCAGGCTTTTGGTCCGAGCGACTGCTCCTCTCAAAGTGAGTCGAACCATACTCCTTTAACGCATGTTGGAACTTAAGTTTTACGGAAACGTATGAATTCTACTTTTAACATTCTGCCACACAGGCTTTACCCTGTAAAAGCATGTAACTGGGGGATTCATCGAATAGTGTTACTTCCTCGGAAAGAGTTTGCATCATGTACTGGGGATACAGCTATAATAAGTATTTTTAAACAATGTCGCATAACGGGGGAGTTTTTTAATTTCGTAGGACTTTTGTTAAAAGCCATCCGGAGTGAGGATCCGAACACGGATCTTTTAGGTAGACCCTATTACCTTCAATATTTTTCATCATGAGGAATAAAATCAGATTTTTTATTTTCTGCGGAGCTGCTACTGTAAGGTAGCCCTTCTTCTAGTAAAAATGTGCCAGCCAATAATCGCAGAGTTGAAAGAAATAAGTATTGATTAAAACGGACTTTACATCAGTTATACGTATAGTAATATTCTGAGCACTTTTAGAACGCGACAGCCACATGGATTTCTGACAGCGTAGCATTCAGCAGGAGCCATGCATTCCACTGCAGTTCCTGTGATCTTTGTACATCACCAGCCTGCAGTGTCCGTTCAGATCACATGGGAGCACTAGGCGGTGCATATAGCGGATTCGAAGTATCAGTCCCATTGCAAATAAAATTTCAGCGGATTAGCGTAGACAAGTTGAGAGGTGTGCGTGAGACATTGTATTATTTTTTTTTATAGCTGAAGTATTAAACTACGACCTCCCTACTCCATTAATGTGCATTCCTGATGGAACTAAAGTTTTTTCACACGACGTACTTTTAACATGCTACCTCGTACAAAAAAAAATATATTTTTTCACCCGGTTTCACCAGCATGATGAGACATACGCAAACGACGGAGGAAACGATTTTTTTAAAAAGTGTTTTACCTGATTTTTCATCGAACAGTGTTACTCTCTCGTACCGCAGATTACAACAGTAATAAGTATTTTTAAAACGTGGTGTAATTAAACAGTTAGTCATACTTTTGCAATCACAATGTTTTTTGAAGTGACTTAGTAAAGGAAATTGGGAACATGGATCAAGGCTGTGAGTGGGTTTTCACGATGTACGGAAGCAGTACAGGTCCAAGATTCATTCGTCAATAAAAACCTTGTGATTCCCCGTTTGGAATAATTTCGTAGGGTTTAACTGTCCATCAGCGAGAGGTTGTCCATGGTGAGGATCCGAACACGAAGTCTTTTAAGTCGAACCTATTACCCCATCAATATTTTTCATCACGACGAATAAAATCAGATTTTATTAATTTTTCGCCCGATAGCATTTTTTTTATTTTCTGCGGGTGATGTTACTGAAGGGGTAGGGTTTCTTCTAGTAAAAAATGCAACAACCAGTAATCGCTAGGGATAAAAGAAATAAGTGTTGGTTTTAAAATGGTTATAAAAATACGTATATATGAAAAGATTGCTGGTGTAAGATCTAAATTTTAAAAGTGGAGAGGGAGCCTACCCGCAATAACTATGCTATAAGAGTTGTTAATCCTAACACACTGTGTAAAATTATACTGAAGGTTAAACATCCCTATAAAATTTACTCTGTTAACGGGGGTGATAGAGAAGAAAAATGTATAGATAGAGAACAGTTGTGAACAGAAATTATACGATCGATAATCCTTTCTACACAAATGAAGTGGTTCTGAAAAGAACCTTTTGTTGTTGTTGTTTTTAATTATCCTACAACCTCCACAATGCCAGCAATCTCTATCAAGGTCATGGCATCTTCGACCACCGATAGGTAGTCCATCCTTTTGACGTGGTTTAACGCTTCTACTTCCGCAAAACACACACGGCATAGAAACTCATGGGCAATGTCGTACGTTTCTATGACCGCCTCACCTTGCATCGTACTGAGCATATGCAGGATTTTATCGGTTATAACATTCATTAATGTCTGCAAGCATTCCTCGTAGGTTCTGATATGAAGGAATACCTACAGACGCCAATATGCATCGTGCAGTCACATAAAACGATTGACGCGTTCTCGACATTCTACCAGAGACTTTCAAACTATGACAACTCGAGAGACAGACAGAACACTGAGTAGAATGTTCATGTCTTAACAAGTCCCTGTATATATAAACAGTGCTCAGCCTTCTGATACGTGTCACTCGCTGGTCACTCCACGTTACTTTCCCCTTGTTGTGACGTCACCTACCCTTAGAGAACAACAACGTATGAGTAATCACACTGAGCGCTGGACACTCAACCTCCCGGTACGATTGCATCATGCTACCTGACCGGTAAGAGGACACGTATGGGCATGATAACACTCCACGTTCCTCCGATTGTGCCACGTACGACTTAAGGAGTTGACAGAATGAAGCTGGGGTAACGCGTTCGACTCTCATTGCCGAGAAGAAGTTTTTTTTTTTCGATAAAACGCATCTACAGAAAACTGTTTTATTTCAACCGTACGGTGGTTTTTTTAATAAAGGTAAGGGAATTTTGATGAGTGTTTAATTACTAGGGAGTTTAATAGCAGGGAATTTTAATTATAAAGGAATCATTTAGTCGTCCTGGCTAAATGAATAGCAAAGAGTTTTAATTACTAAGGAATAAATACAACTCTGTGAGTTGATTTACAATTTGAGATCTGCATTAGACATTCAAAAAGAGTTGAACGGATTTGTAAAATTTCAGGTGAATACAGGAGATGTACTAAAAATACGCATTGGACGCATCCTGTTAAATTTTTAAGGGAAGAGAATTTTGGTAAGTGTTTAATTACTAGGGACCCGATTTTCTGTGAGATGTTACAATTGTATCATCCCTTTCTATGCAATTATTCCGAGTCTTGCATCAGCCGATCCGAGGGCTTAAACTACAGGTAGGGCTTAAAAGGTCAACCGGGGGGGGGGGGGGGGGGGGGGGGGAGTTGCAGGAGGGCTTAAAATATAGGTCAACCATTGGGGGAAAATAAAGAAAAATCGGGAATTAGAGTTAAAATAAAGAGGTTTTTCCGAAAATAGTACTCTTCATTGTCAACACAAGGCATCAGGGTTTTTTCATAAGGGGGAAGAAATTTTTAATAGGGGGAGTAATTTTTAATAGGAGGGGGAAATCAAAGAATTAAAATAAGGGTTTGTGGGGAATTAGTGTTCCCCACAGGCACCAGATGACGCCAGGGGTTTTTTCATAAGGGGGGGAGGAATTTTTTTATAAAGGGGGAAATCAAAAATCGAAGAATTAGAATAAAAATAGGGGTTTTTTTGGGAAAATAGTACTTCTCACTGTCAACAGGTGGCGCCACTGAGGGGGAAAGGGGGGTGAAAGGGGGTTTAATAAAGGGAGGAATTATTAATTATTAATAAAGGGACGTGGCCTGTTACATAATGATTATGTAATGATTACGCCATGGTGCGTCATAGGGGGGCGGAAGTGGGCGTGGTCGGTGACGTCATAGGGGGAAAGCACTAGTGGGGGTACGGTATAATGTGATGATACTACTATTGCCGTTGTGATGACATAGAACTGGTTGAGAGCATTAAATGTTTAGGTATTTTCATAGATAACAATTTAAATTGGAAGAAACATATTGACTATATCACAGGTAAAGCGCGTTATAAACTTTTTAAACTACACCACTTGAAATACAAGGTTAATCGTAATATGTTGCGAACATTGGTGGATACAAGCGGATACAAGTGGATACAAGCGGCATTTCAATCCAACACTCGTGGATACAAGCGGCATTTCAATACGGTATAATTTGTTGGGGTGGAACTTACGTCTCGGTTTTTAAACCTCTGGTGTCTGCAAAACAAAATTATTAAATCGCTATAAAAAAACAGAGATATTTTGAGCAATTTCAGACATCTATGCTAAAAATTCTACCTATTAGACATGTATTTGTTTTTAGAATGATGATATTTTTTAAGCAGAATTGTTTTAATTCTCACATTTAGCCGGATTTATACAACTTCAGAGAGAAAGGTCCAACATATTTAGTTCCTTCGACTAAAAATGAAATTGCTCATAAGCATTATTCGTATATCGCTCCCAAAATCTTCAATTAATTGCATCTTGAAATTTGAAATGAGTAATATTTTAATAAGTTCAAGCAGAACTTAAAAAGCTTTCTCTTTTCTCTGAAATTCGTTAAATATTCAAATGTAAAGCAGAAATTTTTGTACATATATCGGAAAAATGACACTTGTTGTTTGTGATCTTTGTAGTGAGTAAGCCGTTATTGATTTTTGTATTAATTTCCTTTAGTGTCTCAGACAAACCATGTGGTTTTTGGGTTCACTCATATTTTTTGCTTTTTATATTGTATATGGTGATGAAATAAAATTGATTAATTGATCAATTTTAGTCAGAAGCATATAGGGCTGCAAAGAGCAACTTTTTTCACATAGTAGATGTATTATATAATTTATTATATAATTTCTGATACTTATTGTATCTAAGTTTTAAAAAATTAAAATAAATTACGATGGTTAAATTATCAAAATATTTTACTGTGGGGCGTGCCTAGACAATTTTATCCTCGTGGCAAGTAAGGAGAGATGTTCGTGCCAAGGCCAAGAGTTATTTTGCACCTTATCGGATAGTTGTATAGTAATGAAAACTATACAACTATCCGATATATTATACAACTATCCTTGTAATAATTGAAAATTGAGCCTTAGATCTGATTTGCGTTAGGGACAGATGCCCGATTCTCCTCTGCCGTAGCTGCCTTCTCCCCTACCCTGATTGTATTGTTAAAACATTTCTCGCACAGGTTTCACTTTGTACTTCGTGCTGTGTTAAAAATTTAAGTCTCTTCCTGTTATAAAACTGGGTTCGAGTTTAAAACTCTTTTTATTTTTACACTTGCTTAGTTGGGAAGAGGAGGTTGGGTTGGGTTACCTCTGAGCGGCACTTTTTTGCACACCATGGGCTAAATGGCCAGGTCACATGGACCCCGAAGGCTCAGAGAAGGTTGGGGGAGGGGACCCACTGGAACAGCTGTTGGGAGACAGATGGTAGTCTCCCGTCAAGGCCATACAGCGTGTTCTTTAACCTGCACAGGGTATGGCTCTCCCGCACACGGTTCCACGGCTTAACGTCCCATCCGACGGACGGCGGCCTTTCCAAGCCCATCGGTGTCCCCTACTGACCGTGGGCAGGGCGGGGAATTTTGCGGAGATAAATCTCAACGCTGACCCAGCTGGGACTCGAACCTGGGAACTACAGATTACGAGCCTGGCGCGCTACCGACTGAGCCACCCCCGCCCCAGGGAAGAGGAGGAGGAGGAGGGGTGAGATTCTTGAGATATGTTTAATTTCAACGGGAAATTTCTTGTGCATACTGGACTAGTAAGCTTCTGCACAAAGGTATCAATAAATCTGAACTGATCCTCATGTGCACTTATTTTGGTGCTCCAACTAACTCGTTTTTTGTCGAAATCATTATTGTTGTTTTGAAAATAAACCTGTTTTGAATCTAATGCTCAAATTTAAAGAAATCAAACGCAAAAACTGCTGCTTGGAATTTGAACGAGTGCAGCGTATGGATATGATTCGTACAGGATTGTGTAATTATAACAAGTTTTTTCCCCAATGGGGTTGATGGAACTTAGAGCCAATATTTGCTTTATGTCCCAATGTGAGAACGGCGATTTTTTTACCTATGTAGAATTGAACTGGTTAGTTAGGAACAATCACAACATATATGACAGAACAAGTGACTAGGCACTCAAAACTGTGTCCCTGGATGGGACAATGGAACGTCACCGTGAGTGAACGCGATAGCACTGCTCCACAGAGGCGATGTTATACCGTTGGTTGAGTTAGTAATATTGCTCATGATAGTCTGTAATGATTAAAAAGCATTTATTCGTTGTAATTGTTTAGTCCAGAATATCGTTAATAAAGCCTAGGGATTGAATTATTTAGTCTCGGTGTTGTTGTTTTTTGTGATGAATCATTCCTGAATGGAGTTGCCTTCCGACAACATTATATCAGAATAATCGAATCAGAGAAAATTAGTCCAACGGTTCAAATTTGTTAACAGGACACTAACTTTTCGCAGTTAAGAAAACAACCGAAACTAAATTAATCCAATTACCTAAGCGTTATTAACGTTTTAATGGAATACACAATTTACTGGTTACGGAGGTCCAACCAGGCCGTGCAATTTAGTTCTCCAAGCAAGTCTCTCCTGAGCTACATCTACTGCACCAGTCCACTGCACACCAATTCTAATAAGGTCCTGTTTGACATTGTCTGCCCACCGCATCCTGGGTCTCCCCCTCTTTCTGAGGCCTGTAGGCACACTGTTCATAACCCTATTTACCAATCGATAATTATCCATACGGGCAACATGGTCAAACCAGCAGAGTCTCTCTCTGCACAATATGCTGCTTAAAGGAGGTTGCAGACTCCTTTGCCTAACCTCATCATTAGTTACAAAGTTAAACCACCTAATACCCAAGATATTGCGTAAGCATCTAGAATCAAAAGCATCTAGTTTCCTGTTATCTTGTTTGCAAAGTGTCCAGGTTTCACTTCCATAACTAACCCTAGAAAGAACCAAACTATTATACAGTTTAATTTTAGTCTTTAGGTGTATACCCCTATTTCTCCACAATCTCCATAGATTCTTAAAAGTCCCTGCAGCAATCCGTATTCGTCTGTTAATCTCATGCCGTACATCACCATTATCTGTTACATAGCTCCCAAAATAATTAAACTGTGACACCTGCTCAAGACTGCAACCATTCAGATTAACTGAATCACAACCTGCCTGACCAATTTTCATCACTTTAGTTTTCTCTCTGTTTAAACTCAACCTACTCTAGTACCAGTTTCATCAACAGCTCGAATGAAAGAGTTCATCTCATCAACATCATTTGCCAAAAGAGCTAAATCATCAGCATAATCCAAATCAGAAGTTTTAGTATCTCCAGCCCATTTAAGGCCAAAATCTTTCCCTTGAAGTGAATTTCGCATAACATAATTAATAACCAAATTAAAGAGAAAAGGAGACAAAATGCACCCTTGTCGAACACCAGAAATAATGCTAAACCAATTGCTACAAGCCTTACCAACTCTCACACACGACTCAGTGTTATTACAGAGAGCTTTCATTATGTTAACTAACTTGTTTGGTACAAGATATGAGCTCACAATCAACCACAGGGTTTCTGAAACTCTAAACATTTCTCAAGAATCTGCCTAAGTGAAAATATTACTACCCCTTCTGAATCCACATTGTTCATCACGCAATTGAGTGTCAACCAGATTCTTAATTCTATTAAGCACAATCATGGAAAGAACTTTACCTGGAACAGAGAGTAGGCTAATACCCCTATAGTTATCACAAGAACTGCGATCACCTTTTTTGAAAATAGGGATAACAATAGCTCTGGTAAAATCCTTAGGAACCATGCCTTTATCATAAAAGGTATTCAGAATTTCAGTCATCCAAGTGGTAACCGAAACATTCCCAGCTCTAAGCATTTCGGTAGTAATTTCATCTACCCCTGGGGATTTATGTAGTTTAAGTTTAGAAACAGCCAAAATTACTTCAGATTGTGTTATAGGGCCAACATTAAAGCCACCAATGCATCTATCATTATTGCAAACAATGGGAATAGTACTAACTACATTGTTTAGAACATTACTGAAATGCTCAGCCCACCTAGCCATGACAGAATCCTCCCCTTCTATAACCTTACCTTGTTTATTGTTCAATCCTTGTATACCTGTCCGTTTTCTACTGCACAAAACATTAACTATCTGGTACAGCTCTCTGCTGTTGTGCTGTCTAACTGCTTCCTCGGCTTTGTCAGCCAAACCATGAAGCCAAAGATTCTTATCAGCAGCTAACTGATCTTTTACACGTTTATTAAGTTCTCTGTAATGCTTTCTATTACGACTAGTAGGGTATTGATTAAGGACATTCCTGCAATTCCTTCTTTCTGAAATAAGCTCAAGTGCCTTATCACTCAGATAATTCTGACTCCTCTTCTCATTTTTTCCAAAAAGAGTACTGTTAGTGTCCAAATAAGCCTGTTTAAAATGATCCCATTCTTCCTCAACTTCAGTAGTACGCATACCATGACTGTCATAATGACTAAGTAACCTATCATGGTAAGCTTTGGCTGCAACTGGGTCTTTCAGAGCTTTAGTATTAAAAGTAAATTTTTTAACCCTAACACAACACTTTTTAAGTTGCAAGACACTTTTAACAAGGTAATGGTCAGATCCAATTTCAGCTCCCATATATGACCTGGTATTCATAACAGAACTAGCCCATTTGCTGTTAATTAATATATAATCAATCATATACTTATGCAGCCCATCGGGTGAAACCCATGTGTACTTATGTAATTCGCGGTGTTCGTAATAAGTATTAGTTATTCTGAATCCATTGAGTTTATTTACCTGTAGGAGACATTGCCCATTGCCATTGCAGCTACCAATAACAAAAGGGCCTATTACTCCGCCCCACAGGTAAGAGTCAGTACCAACTTTGGCATTGAAGTCACCTAGAACAAATGTAATATCTCCTTTCTTGACAGAATTCAAAATATCCTGAAGTTGTCCGTAAAACCTATCCTTCTCATTCTCATCAGCATGCTCAGTGGGGCATAACAGCATATAACATTCAAGTCTTTAACGCTTCTCTGAAATTTTGCTGTAAGAAACCTTCTATTAATGCACTCATATTTTAGAAGAACATCACTAGCGTGTCTGCTGAGAAGCAGACCCACGCCTTGGTGATGTCTTTTGTCTTTTCTCCCTGAAAAGAGAAATTTAAGATTGTTTTTAAGAATCTGACCTTTACCTGTCTATCTGGTCTCTTCCAAGCCGAGAATATCTAAATTATAATGGTGGAATTCTTTTGTGAGGACATCAAGAGAAAAGCCCTGTGCAGAGTCCTCACATTCCAACTACCTATCGAGAGAAAATGGTTAGTGGGGTGTTTAAAGAAACTATGCTTATTGAGAGAGGAATGCTGACAATATTAAACAGCCCCCTAATCACAGACATGGGGCAAAGACCCGTTACCCCACCACTAAAGGCTGAAGCCATCTACACTGGAAGACTTCCTCCAATGTAGAATTTGACGATGCCAATAGAAGCAAAGAGTTCAGGTGCCTGCGATGACCTCTGCTCAGGATTATCCACCAGCTGATAAACATATCCTGTGAATCTGTTCACTTGGGGCTGACACTTGGGGCAAACAGAAAACACAGCGGAAGATTTTCCCTCCACAGAAGCCCACCAGTGCAGCAAATTCAGGATCCATAATCAAGCTCAGAGCCATATATCTGTCCAGTCCAGTGGGTTTATATGGTCAGCACCAGGACCCTGTGTGGTTAACCACTCCTCAGTAGGGTAGAAAAAAAAGAAAAGTAGCCATAGTTGTCCAGATCAGTAGGCCACACTAATCTGGCAGCCCTCCCCTTCCGTTCACTTCCACAAGAGAGTATCTCTTTTGAAAGGTACTAACGGTCTGCACCACGAGAAGGCGTGGTCGGACATTAGTTGTTAAGCCTGGCAGGCTCTATGCATCATCACAGGGAATTGTTGCATAGCTCTCCTTCCAGTGACTACCTAGCTATCATTTACAGATCAGCGCAAGTGGGGGTCAAATTTCTTTTATAGCCTATGACACTCCCCCCTCCCCTCATTATCTTTCATTTGTCATATAAATCGTTTCGTTTCTCCATCGCGTTCGAGAGATATGGTGGAACAACCTTTTGTCAAATACACAAACCGACAAATGTCAAAGCCCAATGCAGTAGGAAGATAGGTAAAAGAGGTGAGCAATATAAGCTAACAGCCTTCCTTATGATCCCTTATTAATGTTGCATGAAAGCAGCATATAAACGGAAAACAAAAACAGAAAAATGTAAAACATTTTAATCAAACACTTATGAAATATAATTTCTAATAATTCAACACGTGATATCGACAATGTACGTAAAATAAATTGATAAAAAGGTTACAACAGTATAACATAAATATCACTTTTTTATATTGAAGTGATTTTTTTTCGACGTATTTATTCATATATCAAGGAAGATATCACTCTGAATTTAATGTCGATCGAATTTTAGAAGAAAATTTGTCTTGAGTCTACCTCCCATCCGTGACATGTTATCGTGTCAGGTTATTCAGAGTTCACGTTAAATTATTCCCTTAATATATGAATAAATACGTCGAAAAAAAATCTCTTGAATCTAAACATTGTATACTCAGAATATATTTGCCATCTTCATGACATGCTTGCCATTGCTCCTTGAGGCTGAGAGCAGCTTGGAAAATACCTTCGTGAGACACAGAGAGCTGTGTACTGTTGGTAGAAAGTTCAGAGTATCAATTAGAGGATATATTGATCGTCGGTCGGTAGCTCAGCGGTCAGAGCACATGACATGTTATCAGGTGGTCGTGGTTTCGTATCCCAGCTCATGAAAAATTTCCCTCTAAAACTGATCGACATTAAATTCAGAGTGATAAACTCCTTAATAAATATTCAGATATTCATTAAAATCATAATACCTAGTCTTGCAGTAAGGGGGTGACTCAGTCGGTAGCGCGTCAGGCTCGTGATCTGTAGTTCCCAGGTTCGAGTCCCAGCTGGGTCAGCGTTTAGATTTATCTCCGCAAAAATCCTTGCCTTACCCACGGTCAGTAGGGGACACCGATGGGCTTGTAAAGACCGCCGTCCGTCGTATGGGACGTTAAGCCGTGGCCCCGTGTGCGGGAGAGTCAAACCCTGTGCACGTTAAAGAACACGCTTGATGGCCTTGACGGGAGGCTCTCTGTCTCTCAACAGTTGTTCCAGTGGTGTCCTCGCCCCAACCTTCTCTGAGCAATTGGGGTCAATGTGACCTGGCCATTTTGCCCATGGTGTGCAAAGAAGTGCCGCTCAGAGGTAAAATAACCAAACCCAACTTATAGTAAGAATTTATTTAAATGCAACTATGAAATCCAAACACAATATATTAGTCAAAAAAATAAGAAAAATTAAAGAATTTAAAAAATACCTATCTCCCTATATGGCCCTAAAATGTAGAAATTAAATTTAAAGCATGTCTATGGTGCGATCAGTCACAGAGTTCATATTCACTTCAAAAGAAGATAGGATGCCGGCAATTTTGTTGTGAAGGTAAATTGGCGTCCTATCTTCCTTTTAAGCGAATACCAACTCACCGACTGATAGGGGCGGGGGTGGCTCAGTCGGTAGCGCGCCAGGCTCGTAATCTGTAGTTCCCAGGTTCGAGTCCCAGCTGGATCAGCGTTGAGATTTATCTCCGCAAAAATTCCCCGCCCTGCCCACGGTCAGTAGGGGACACCGATGGGCTTGGAAAGGCCGCCGTCCGTCGGATGGGACGTTAAGCCGTGGCTCCGTGTGCGGGAGAGCCATACCCTGTGCACGTTAAAGAACACGCTGGATGACCTTGACGGGAGGCTACCATCTGTCTCCCAACAGCTGTTCCAGTGGGTCCCTTCCCCCAACCTCTGAGCCTTCGGGGTCCATGTGACCTGGCCATTTAGCCCACGGTGTGCAAAAAAAGTGCCGCTCAGAGGTAAAACAACCCAACCGACTGATTGTACAATTTGATATACACCGAAGAGCCAAATATTATGACCACCTGCCTAATATGACGTTGGTCCTTCACAGCCGCCAAAACAGATCTTATCCAGCGAGGCTAGACGCTACAAGATTTCTAAAAGTGTCGTGGGGTATCTGGTACCAACTCGTCACCAGCAGATCCTTTAACTCATTTCGTAACTTGTAAGTTACGTGGTTGAGCCGCCGCAGATTGGATATGCTGTTCCAACACTGATGCTCCACACAGATGCTCGACTGGATTGATATCTGGGGAATTCAGAGGCCAGGGAAGTACGTGGAAGTCTTCCTCATGTTCCGCGAACCATTCTCGAACAATCCGGGCAGTGTGGCATGGCGCATTATCCTGTTGAAAGAACACACTACTGGAGGGGTATTACCGTTGCCATGAAAGTGTTACCTGATCTGCAATGATGTTTAGGTAGGTGGTAGACGTCATAGTTTCCTCTGCATGAATGACTGGACCCTGGGTTTCCCAGCAGAGCACTTCTTTCACTTGCTTGTGTTCATCCCATGGTGCATCCTGGTTCCCCCAGGTAAATGACGCACACTACATGGTGTGCGTCGTTTACCTGGGGAACTTTTCTACATGGTGCAACAGAAAACGAGATTCATCGGACCAGACGACCTTCTTCCAATCAGTCATGGTCCAGTTTTGAGGTTCGCATGCTCATTGTACGCGCTTCCGATGGTGAACGGAGGTTATCATGGGCACTCAGAGCGACCTGCAGCTAAGCAGCCCCATTTTCAGCAGGGTTCGTCACCAGCATTCAAATTACAGACGAATTGCACCACAGTATCCCCTCTGTTGGCTCGTACCATACGCGATAGCCTTCACTCACCTCAGGCATCGATCAGCCGTGGTTGGCTCACACCTTGCCGGAAGTTCGTGGTTTTTTCCTCCTCTGACCACTTTTTGAAGATACTAACCACAGCTGACCGTGAGCACCCCACAAGCCTTGCCGTCTCGGAAATCATCTGAACCAGTCGTTTGCCCATTACAATTTGGCCTTTGTCAAACTCACTTAAATTCGCTGTCTTTCCCATCTGAAGAACAAGAATAACACTGATTAACAGATTGGGTTGGGTTGTTTTACCTCTGAGCGGCACCTTTTTGCACACCATGGGCTAAATGGCCAGGTCACATGGACCCCGAAGGCTCAGAGAAGGTTGGGGGAGGGGACCCACTGGAACAGCTGTTGGGAGACAGATGGTAGCCTCCCGTCAAGGCCATCCAGCGTGTTTTTAACGTGCACAGGGTATGGCTCTCCCGCACAGGGGGCCACGGCTTAACGTCCCATCCGACGGACGGCGGCCTTTCCAAACCCATCGGTGTCCCCTACAGACCGTGGGCAGAGCGTGGAATTTTGCGGAGATAAATCTCAACGCTGACCCGGCTGGGACTCGAACCTGGGAACTACAGATTACGAGCCTGGCGCGCTACCGACTGAGCCACCCCCGCCCCCACCGATTAACAGAGCTCAGTTTCAAGTGTTATTTATACCGTTTCATGACCTTCACACGCGCTGTCGTTTACCTGCAGTGGCTTTCGATTTGTATACAGAAGCGCTGGTCATAATATTTTGGCTCTTCGGTGTATGATTCATAAACTTCGACCACATTTTTCCTCCCTTTTGGAGTCATGTTTGATGTAGTTTCCTGTTTTTGACATTGGAAACATCACAAGTTTTAATTTGCGATATGAAACGTTAAAGTCGAATCTCGCGAAAATACCCCCCTTCCCTTCCTCTTTTATTAGGGAATAGTCTCTTTTATTAGCGAAATAGTTTATGACAGTCATTACATGAGCTTTCGTTTGACACCTAACTCGGAATTGTAGACCTCGCATTCAAAATGTATAGTAGTACTAATTTCACATTTCACATTTTTGAGGAGGAAGAATTTTTTTATAGCTTATGACACTTCCTCCGTGGGGCGGGGGTGGCTCAATCGGTAGCGCGCCAGGCTCGTAATCTGTAGTTCCCAGGTTCGAGTCCCAGCTGGGGCAGCGTTGAGATTTATCTCCGCAAAATTCCCCGCCCTGCCCACGGTAAGTAGGGGACACCGTTGGGCTTGGAAAGGACGCCGTCCGTCTGATGGGACGTTAAGCCGTGACCCCGTGTGCGGGAGAGCCATACCCTGTGCACATTAAAGAACACGCTGGATGGCCTTGACGGGAGGCTACTATCTGTCTCCTAACAGCTGTTCCAGTGGGTCCCCTCCCCCAACCTTCTCTGAGCCTTCGGTGTCCATGTGACCTGGCCATTTAGCGCATGGTGTGCAAAAAAGTGCCGCTCAGAGGTAAAACAACCCAACCCACTTCCTCCGTCACAAGCTTTCATTTGACACATAGCTTGTTAATGGGACACATGGCTTGACCTGGGAACTACAGATTACGAGCCTGGCGCGCTACGGACTGAGCCACCCCCGCCCCTCTCTAAAAATACGAGAAATGTGAAAACTATTCTTCCGCTATATCTGCAGAATGCGAATGCCGAAAGCAACAATGCGTCGAATGAAAGCTTCTGACGCGGGAAATATCATAGGCTATGAAAAATTGACCCCCAAGTTATTTTTGTCTCGAAAGAAGGGGTGGCAATGTGAAAATGAATTTTCCCCTGTATCTCCTGAACGCGAATGTGGAAAATAGCAAGTTATGTGTCAAAAGAAAGGTTGTGACTCGGGGAATATCATGGGCTATAAAAAAACTGAATCCCATGCTTCTTCCTCATAGAAAATGGGGGAAAATATGAAAATGATTGTTCCTCTTTATTCCCTGAACGCGAGTGCAGAACGTAGAAAGCTATGTGTCCAATGAAAGCTTGTGATGCGGGATATGTCATAAGCATAAAAAAACTGATCCCCATGCTTCTTGCTCCCTAAAAAACAGGAAATGCGACAATCGGTCTACTACATCTTCCGAAAGCGAGGTCATACAGTTACGAGTTATGTTTCAAATGAAAGCTCATATAATGACCGTCGTACACGCTTAAGAATAATGCCCCCAATATCCCTCCCCCCTGATAAAATGGGAAATTTTCGCGGGTTCGACTTTAACGAGTCATATTTCAAATTTAAGCTTGTGACGTCTCTAATGTCATGGACTACCTGAAACACGACTCCAAAAAGAAGTGAATATGTGGTCGATGTTTATGAGTCATTTATCAAATAAAAGAAATATAAATAAATTAAGACATTAAAAAAAAAAACTTATTTTCCTATGTGGCTCTAAAATATAGGAAAAAAACCTAAAGCATATCGATGGTGGAATTCATTAACTGAGTTCGTCCCGCCCTGCCCACGGTCAGTAGGGGACACGGATGGGCTTGGAAAGGCCGCCGTCCGTCGGATGGGACTTTAAGCCGTTACCCCGTGTGCGGGAGAGCCATACCCTGTGCACGTTAAAGAACACGCTGGATGGCTTTGACGGGAGGCTACCATCTGTCTCCTAACAACTGTTCCAGTGGGTCCCCTCCCACAACCTTCTCTGAGCCTTCGGGGTCCATGTGACCTGGCCATTTAGCCCATGGTGTGCAAAAAAGTGCCGCTCAGAGGTAAAACAACCCAACCCACTGAGTTCGTATTCAACAAGTTGAGTAGGCTAATTTACCTACTCAACAAGATTGCAAGCGCCCTATCTTCCTTTGAACTGAATACGAACTCAGTGATTGATTGCACCATCTGTATGATTTATGTTTATTTTCTACATTTTAGAGCTTATCTGAAGATAGATATTGTTTAGCTTTTTCAATTTATTTGTGCTTTTTATTGCCTACGTCACTCCTCGCGTCACAAGCTTTCATTTGACACATAAATCATTAAGTTTGTCCATCGGGTTCGAAAGATATTGTGGAACAACTTTTTGTCGAATCCACGAAACGACCAACCGACAATTGTCAAAGATAAAAGCAATAGGAAGATAGGTAAAACGATTACCTGCAATCATAAGACAGGATTTCAGGAGAAGTATTTTTTATTTTTTTAGAGAGAACTCTACCACTGTTTGCCCAAAAATAATAGTCAGTATTTTACGGTAGAACATTAGAATTTCAAGAAATGTATTTGAAATGCGTATAATGGAAAAAACTCCAAGCAAAGTATCAAGGTAAGCTAAATGAAACTGCTTACAAACTCAAGGAAAATCTCAGGATATATAATTTTCAAGCAGATTAGTTAAGCTTGATGTGAAAGGACCAAGAATTTTTTGAAAGCACTTGAAATATATTTCATGATAGGAGAGCCAAGCACAATATGAAAGGTATGCTAAACGAGACTCTTAGAACTTCAAGGCAAATCTCAGGTAATGTAATTTTAAACCATAATCCTCAGTTTTACCATGAAAACATCAATAATTTCCTGAAATGCACTTGGGTTGTATATTATGAAAAGCAAAATCCAAACCAATACCAAGGTATGCTAAAACAGACTGCTTTCAAACTGAAGGCAAATCTGAGGAATTATAAATTTAAACAGAATACTTAGATTTAACATGAAAGCACCAAGAATTTCCAAAAATGCACTTAATATATATTTCATAGAGAAAAAGTCAAATCAATATCAAGGTATGCTAAACAAGACTGCTTACAACCTCAAGGAAATTTTTGAAAAATAATTTTAAGCAGAATTCTTAGGCTCTTAGGCTTAATATGAAGCACCAATAACTTCCGGAAATGCACTTGAGAGATATATATATTATAGAAAGAAACTTAAACACAATGGCAAGGTACGCAAACTATGTCTACTTATATAACGGCAAAACAAATCTCAGAAATTATAAATTTAAACCATAATACTAACCATTGTTTGTTGTAAAACAAGTTGAGAAATACATCTAAGTTTTGAACACAACCTTAGGAAATTTAAGCTTGGCAGTGATGAGTATGTTCAAAAACAATACTGTTGTTAAAATATAACATAAGAATTAATTATTAAATAAGTATACTTAGGGTTAACATGAAACATCAAGATTTTTAAAATGTGTTAAAGATATATATCATCAAATTCAATACCAGGTCACCACTAAACTTTAATACCTAACTTGCTTGTGACATTTTAAGACATTAATAGCTAATCCTATAAATGTAGAACCTTTAAGAAATAACCTATGTGTTTAAATTTGAAAGCAAATTAAAATTAACTTGTTCAAGTATCCCTCCCCAATCTTATAGTAAAGGCTGGATTGGGTTGGGTTGTTTTACCTCTGAGAAGCACTTTTTTGCACACCATGGGCTAAATGGCCAGGTCACAAGAACCCCAAAGGCTCAGAGAAGGTTGGGGGAGGGGACCCACTGGAACAGCTGTTGGGAGACAGATGGTAGCCTCCTGTCAAGGCCATCCAGCGTGTTTTTAATGTGCACAGGGTATGACTCTCCGCACACGGGGCCACGGCTTAACGTCCCATCCGACGGACGGCGGCCTTTCCAAGCCCATCGGTGTCCCCTACTGACCGTGGGCAGGGCGGGGAATTTTGAGGAAATAAATCTCAACGCTGACCCAGCTGGTACTCGAACTTGGGAATTACAGATTACGAGCCTGGCGCGCTACCGACTGAGCCACCCCCGCCCCTACAGTAAAGTCACCAAATAGTTTTGACTTTGTCACTGAAGTCAAAACTAAAGACAATCTCTCAAACAGAATCTCTAAAAATATAATTTTAAACCAAACCCATTGTCTTTGGATTAATAATGGTAGCTCTCGACCATTATTAATCCAAAGACATAGTCAATCTATAACAGTATAAAACATCAAGATCATTTATCAATCAAAATATTTAGGCTTAACATGAAAACACCAAGAATTCCTTTAAATGTACTTCTGATGTTTGGCATGGGAGAAAAATATTACCTAAGTCATCATTAATAGCCTTAATGTTCAAATAGTTCATGACACATTCAGGACATTATAGTCCTTCTACCACAAAACACAGAACAATAATCAGTAATTAATCTAAATCTGTAATTCATAGAATTAAATTAAATCCTAGTAGGGAATGACCTGAATCAACTTCAATTAAAACAACTAAGTTTTGAATGTAACCTTAAGAAACCTAACCTGGACAGTGATGAATCCTAGATAGCATACTCTGCATTAAAGGTAAAAGTGCTGAATTCAACTTGGTTCGCTAGAAACACTTAAATGTAGCACAGCAGTACTACGTAGTATTTAAATTCAAGCCAATACTGTACTTCACACCATTTGCTGCCCGTGCCAAATCCCCACGGAAAAGCAAAAACAAACAGAAAAATAAATACCAAAACACAAGAAATGTTCCCTATATAATTTTTTAAACAATTTAAAATTAACAACAGATTTTAAAGGTGAGGGTATTTTCATCCAATTTTTTGTTCGAATGTTAGTCAGATGATCTTTGGCCATTTGCTTTTTTAAACAGAAGAATCTGCAAGGCATTACTTGTTTTAGTATATTAGAATCATCAATATCTTTAATGTACTTTAGCAAATCATGAAATGTTCATGACTCTAAATTCTTGTTCTCTATTTTAAATGCAAAATTTCCTATTGCAAATTCATAAATTTTATAAATATTCAAAATACCAATGCTAGAAAACAATTGTTGCACTTAGTCCCCATGGCAAACCTAAAATATGTCTAAGAATTCTTTCTTGTAATGCAAATATTCATTTGAATTCTGTTCACCTGTTTTGCCCCATTCTTGAATACCACAGGCCAGAATAGAGTATACAAAAGAGTAATATAAACTCAGCATGACATCCTTACTAATCATATGTTTGATTTTGATGAGTAGTCCAATATATTTGGAAGGGGCGGGGGTGGCTCAGTCGGTAGCGCGCCAGGCTCGTAATCTGCAGTTCCCAGGTTCGAGTCCCAGCTGGGTCAGCGTTGACATTTATTTCCGCAAAAATTCCCCGCCCTGCCCACGGTCAGTAGGGGACACCGATGGGCTTGGAAAGGCCGCCGTCCGTCGGATGGGACGTTAAGCCGTGGCCCCGTGTGCGGGAGAGTCATACCCTGTGCACGTTAAAGAACACGCTGGATGGCCTTGACGGGAGGCTACCATCTGTCTCCCAACAGCTGTTCCAGTGGGTCCCCTCCATCAACCTTCTCTGAGCCTTCGGGGTTCATGTGACCTGGCCATTTAGCCCATGGTGTAGAAAAAAGTGCCGCTCAGAGGTAAAACAACCCAACCCAATATATTTGGAAAACTTTAATTTTAGATTCATTATTGAAAGGTTGTAATTTATCGGTCTGTAAATGGTAGCTAGGTAGTCACTGGAAGGAGAGCTATGCATCAATACCCTATGATGATAGAACAGGTCAGGCCTCATACCTAATGTTCTAATCCCTAATCTCCGATTCTCGTGGTGCAGGTCGTTAGTACCTTTCAAAAGAGATACTCTCTAGTGGAAGTGAACGGAAGGGGAGGGCTGCCAGATCAGTTCTGGCCTACTGATCTGGAGACAACTATGGCTACTTTTCTTTTCTACCCTGCTGAGGTATGATCAACCAAACAGGTGCTGACCTATAAACCTACCAGATTGAAATGGAATAAAACTCTGAGCTTGATTTTGGATTGAGAATTTGCTGAAAAGGTGGGCTTCTGTGAAGAGAAAATCTTTCGCAGTATTTTCTGTTTGTTTGTGGGTTGATATATATATATCCCTAAGTGAATAGATTCACAGGATATGTTTTACTAGCTGATGGATAATCCTGAGCAGAGGTCATCGCAAGTACCTGACCTCTTGTTTCTACGGTCATCATCAAATTCTACATTGGAGGAAGTCTTCCAGTGTAGATGGCTTCAGCCTTTAGAGGTTGGGGAACAAGTCTTTAGAGGTTGGGGAACAAGTCCCACCTCTGCGATTAGGGGGCTGTTTCATATTGTCGGCATTCCCTCTCTCAAAAAACATAATTTCTTTAAACATCCCACTAACCATTTTCTCTCCATAGGTAGTTAGAGTGTGAGAACTTTGCACAGAGCTTATTCTGTTGATGTGCTCACACAAGAATTCGACCATTATAATTTAGATTTTATCAGCTTGCAAAAGACCAGATAGACATCTAAAGGCCAGATTCTTAAAAAATAATCTTAAATTTCTCTTTTCAGGGAGGGAAGACAATAAACATCAACAAGGCGTAGGTCAGATTCTCAGCAGACACGCCAATGATGCTCTTCTAGGATATGAGAGTAGTAGAGTAAATGATAGTTCTGGAACAGTGTTAAAGTATAGAGAATCCCATGTTAACCTATGGGACACTTTGGGGAGACGAGCGTTGACGCGGTTTTTGGGGGAGACGTTCTGTGTGAAAGACTGGACACGAGGGGGTTTGCTTTATTTTAAAAAGAGATCTTCTTTTATCCATGAATTTAACTTGTTATCATAACCAAGCCATGTAACGTAATACTCTTTTTTATTCTTTCTCACACTAGTTTTCAGAATGGTTTCAACTTTGTAAATATCGTCAAGAGTTTCGAATTTTACCATTTTTTGGGTGTAAAAACTACCGACGATAGGCTCCCCTTTCAAATCTTTTATCTTATAAGTTAGGGGATCTGTGTTTAGTATTTGAGCAATTTTAAAAATTTTTTCTGTGAAATTAGGCAGATATCCCTTTCTGAAAGTTGTCTCGTACTTGGCGATTCTCACTCTGTCGCCGATTTTAAATTTTGGTTTCGTAAGAGATTTAATTTTTTCACCAAACAGATTTAAATGCACGATATTTTTCCCCCCTTAAACTTGCCTATTCTGGAGTCATTTTTATTATTTGTGATAAGTATTATTGTAATTCTTAACAAGTTTCGGAAGAACATCAATCCATTTCCTCATATTATTAGCAGTTAAATATTTCCACATTTTTGTCTTTAGAATCCTATTGAAACGTTCAACTATCTGCGCTTTGGTTACATTTCCGGTGGCGAACCATTTCACGCCGCGTTGGCTAAACAGCGCTTGTGTTTCTCTATTAATAAACTCAGTTCCCTTATCTGTTTGCAACTTGGATGCCTTGCGCTGTTGAAAGATTTTGACGAACGCCTTTGTAATCTCGCTACCAGTTTGCTTTTTAACAGGCGCTGCCTAAGCGAATTTACTGAAAATGTCAATCACTGTTAAAATGTAATTCGTGTTGTTATTGTGTAATTTAAATTTTTGCATATTGATTAAATCGCTCTGCCACTGGTCGTCCACATCAGAGACGTAAACCCGTCTTGTTTTGAATTTCGTGTAGATGGATTTGTGTAACGTGTACACATCTTGTTGTTCGAGGAACTTCTTCACCTCTTTTTCTTTCAATCCAGTTTTGCGCATTAGATCTTTTATACCGGAAAACCCCTTTAATAGGTCATAGTAAATGGAAGAAAGCATCTTATTTCTTGTGTCCTAAGCCGAACAGTTTCTTTGTTTTAATGATAGGTTTGATTATCGTTCTTGAAATTCTTTCTCCTAAAGTTCGATTCTGAATTACATCCAAATCATTTAATAATTCTTGGTCGGCTTCGTGTCTCTTTTTAGTTTCTGCAGATTTGCTGTAAGAAATGTGGTGTTTTTAGCAGGCTTTGTCCGCACGGTTAATACCAGGATCTCCTCGCATTAACCTTTTCTCCAGTTTCGTAAACGGTCCACAATACTGGTAACCTGGAATGTGCATTTCGGGTGGATTAAACTTTTCTTGAATCCAGCTTACTATATCTCCACCTTTTACAAATTTTCCTTTCTGTTTCATAAATTTATATTTCATTTTTCCACACGTTCGGCATCTACCTCTCATCATTACACTTTTATTCTTTGATGTGACATATTCGACGTTATCCGTTAAAGTTTTCATTTTACACTTTACACAATACATGCTTAATTTCTATATATAAAATATAAGTATACTTATGTGATACTTATAAAATAAAGATATAGCTTACGTGATACTTATAAAATAAAGTGTAATGTATCACAGTTTTCTGACTAGTTTAACACCTGGGCAAAAGCAAAAATTGAAGAGTGCATTTGTAAATAAGAATCCTATAACATTAAGTATTGATCCACAGAAGAAAGGTAACGATACTTTAAAACTGACAAAGAGACAATTCATTAAACTGAAAAAATCTAAAACGCCAGTTCGCTTCGATTCAGTAAAACACCAGTTCGCTTCGATTCAGTAAAACACCAGTTCGCTTCGATTCAGTAAAACACAGCAAGGTGGATTTCTTCCTTTCTTAATACCTGCACTCTTAACATTGGGAAAAGCAGCTGCAGTTGGAGCTGCGGGATATGCTGATACTAAACTTGCACAAAACCTTCTGGGTGAACGGTTACACATTCCCGGAAAGCAAAGCGCAGCTGGCTTATCTAAAAATAAAAGAAAGGAAAAAGGTTTGTACATTCCAGGAAAACAAATAGCGCAGGAATTAAAAAAAAGAGGTAATAAGTAACTTAGATATCGAAAATATAATGAAAAACGAAAAAGGATTCCATGGTGCACACTTACTCGATTCTTTGTCAACAAAAATATTCAAGAACGAAAATGGTAGAGTGAACTTTGACGTTTCCCGTGGTTCAGGAACTCATTTGGTAGTTTATTTCAATGATGCGAAGTTACCTTACGTCGAGTACTTTCATCCATTCGGTTTATCGCCACCAGAAGAAATAAAACACTATTTACTTACATCTTCAAAGCCTATCGTGTATAACTCTTAGCAAATTCAAGTAAATTACTCTGTAAAATGTGGTTACCATTGCATCTATTACATTAAACGAAGGAATAATAACATAAGCCCATATGATATATTGTATCAGTTTGAACAAACTCCTAACGATCGGAATGAATTGTTGATAACAACTAGCATATGAGTACCACATAGTAGTACAAAACATTAATAAAGATGGTACTCATAACTATCAATTCCTCTACTATTACGGCATACAACCCCGAAGATTTGGAAATTAATTATGAAACATCGATCACACTCAATGGTGAATACGAGATAGCACTGATCGGTAGCAATATGTGGTATTCCTGGTACAACATCAGTGATAAATATAAAAATAACAGTCTGAAATACTTTAATGGAAGACAATGGAATAAAATAACTTTCCCGAATGGAATGTACGATATAGACGGATTCAATGACGTTTTAAAAAATGTCTTTGGGGATCCTAGCCCTATAATACTAGAAAGCAACCTCCCCACATTAAGATTTGTTATTCGTTAAGCAAGAGGATATAAAATAGATTTTTCTGAAGGAAAGTTACGAGAAATAATAGGGTTCGAATCGAAAATTATCGATTCAGCAAAAAACAAAGGAAACTCCACCCAACATAACGAAAGGGGTCGATTGCATTCTAATTCACTGTTCTATCGTCGAATCTTCCTATCTCAATGACAAGAAGAGCGAGCAAGTTTCGTGCCTCAAACACCGCCTGGCAGTTTAATCGACACACATCCATTCTTCCCCATATATTTACCGCTGAATAAAACTGATTACATTTACAATGTTAGAATGAAAGTAACCGATCAGAACAAGAGAGTAATTGACTTGAACAAGGAAAACGTGACTTATATGTTACACATCAGACCCAAATAAAGATGAAGATACTGAGAAAGCGAATTAAAACATTTTATACAAATCCGTCGCTATCGTTCGAAAAAATGAGAAAATATCCCCTAGGAGCAGAAATATTCTTAATCAATTAATTTACGGAAATGGCCTAAAAATCATAAAGTCACAAAGTAAGTATAGGATTAACGTTGAAGCTATTTACTGGAATTTGTTCGAAGACCCAATAAACGATAATTCCACGACAAAATACGAGTACTTGGAATATCGAAAAACTAATGTGAATGTTAAAAATCTCGAAAAATACGGAATATTTACCAAAGATATGGACATTTTTCTACATCCGCACAACAGTTACATACATGTCAAAGCCAAAATATTGAAATCAGATGGGTCTGATATCGGCGGCAATGATGTAGTTACTATTGTCAATAACGGGTATTACATTTTCAAGAGAGCTCAATATTATATAGCAAACAGAGAACTGGAAGATATTGAATTGCCAGGAGTGACGACCACAATTCACAACTTAATTGATTTTACTGAGATTTTTCACACAATGCTGCCACAGGTATGATGTGGTTCAAAGATTCCGTAGACAGTTCGAAAATGAATAAGTATTTGTACGACGGAGGCGAAGATAAACTGGACACGAATAATAAGATAAAGGATTTTGCACAAGCGTTGAAAAAAAATCCTGAATTCAATCAAGGATTCTCGGACAGATATGAAATTACAAAAAATAGTCAAAATGTAAGTTTATTCTTACCACTGAATCGGCTGTTTGGATTCTGCCGAGACGTGGATAAAGTGTTTTAAAGTGTTTCGCGGTGTATAACATACCATAAAACTAGAAAAAGTGACGACAAAGACATTATTCAGAAAGTTGGGGCTACGTTGTATAAATTTGAAATATCTCACGCATCTTGGTTTATTCCAAAAGTGGAACCATCACTACAAGTACTTGCAAAACTAGAATCTCAGTTAGCAAGCGGTTATCCACACGAAATCTTTTGGGAATCGTGCAAACTGTACAAATCTGATACTCGAATTGACTCTCATGTCAGTTGGCGGGTTACAACAACTCAAAATAAACCTGTCCATCTATATGTCGTCTTACAAAAGTCTAACCGATTAAATAATCAAACCAGGAACAATATGGTGTTTGATCACATGTTACTAGAACGGATTCAGATCAGAGTGAACAGCAAACAGTTTCCCGAACAAGAATTCGAGTGCAATTTTGAACCCAACAGTTTAGATTATGCGCGAGTTTACAACAGCTTACTAGCGGCAAAAAATATGGATATCGACTCGGGTACAGAAGTCGGTTACCAAGATTTTATGAAACTGTATCCGATAATCCACTTCGATGTCAGCAGATTCGAATCACGTCTATATGAATTATCAGTAACTGCTGACATCGAAATACGATTTAAATTAAATAGGGCGCCAAATGAATTATATCACATATATTGCGTAATTGTCTCAGAACGAAAAGCAACTTTGAAACCATTAGATGGAAAATTGTTACTCGTCGGCTGAAAAATTCTAAAGCCAAAGTTCAGAATAACAGATGAAAAACAGTTCAGAATAACTGAAAAACAAAAAGAAAAATCTGTAAAGAATGTGTAAAAAAAATAAAATGACCTAATGAAACAATTTAATAATAAACTTACCACTAATAACACTTTCTGCCAAAAAACAAAAGTTCCCCCAACACTTTATCCAATAATACTTTTTTTTTAATCAACCGAACCCTAATATCCATTAAATATCCACAAGATATCCAGTACGACTAATGAATATCCATTCGCCATCTTAGATATCTTGTGGATGTTTTCTGGATATTGTGTAGGGTAAAAATTAAATATATTTTTTTAAAGAATCTGTCTAAGCAAATGAAGTTGAGTTGCGAACAGAGTACATCAGGATATTAGTTTCATATCTTTGTCTGCTTCTGAACCGAGTGAACATTGCTCAGAGCCAACGAAGATTGCATTTCCGTTAGCGTCAACAAGAAGTATCTCAAAATACATTCGCTACGTCATATTGAGTCATATGTGATGCATGTTCTCGAGAACTGGTGTGTGTGGCTCAAGGAAGTGACAGATTTGGGAGGGGGGCACGAATTTTGTAACATAAGAGTTCGGATTGGAGTAATTCCATTTAGGCAACAGGGTCTTGAAGAATGCTATCAGGAAGTAATTTTTGCTTCTATTTAAAAACAAAGGGTTTTTAGGTGAACCTTCCCGATCAAATCAGTGTAAAAAGAATTGCAAGAAATCTTTCTGTATGGTAGCATGCTAGGTATGAGTTCCAGCTGGATCAACTTTTTTCTTCAAAAAACACCCCCTCTACATGGTTAGTATAGTAGAGAACGCTTAGAGGGGGTTTAATAAATATGATATACCGTAAAATTGTCGTGACATTGTGAATTCAGAAGTGGTAAGAGGATATTTTCACCTAGACAGATTCTTGAGAAATGTTTAGAGTAATCTTTCACACAAACACAATATCCGTTAAATGTCCACAAGATATCCAATACGACTAATCCATTCGCCATCTTAAATATCTTGTGGATATTTAATGGATATTATGGTGGGGGGTAAATTTCAAAAAAAATTTAACTCTGTTGATCGACATTTAGTTGAATCTCACAGAATATTAGATAAGAGTGTAATTCTCTACAACTGAATCCTCTCCCTTGGAAAACTAAAGGTTGAGATCCGTAATTGCATGACGTCCTCTAGTAGAAAACGTTCAGATTGCAACATGGTACTGTTTCCATAAATTTGCTTAAAATTGTCTTGACATTGTGAAAATTCAGAAGTGGTAAGAAGATATTTTCACCTAGACAAATTCTTGAAAAAAAATTATTTTCCCCACACAATATCCAGAAAATATCCACAAGATATCTAAGATGGCGAATGGATATTCATTAGTCGTATTGGATCTCTTATAGATATTTAATGGATATTACGGATGGGTTGATTTCAAAAAAGTTTTTTTTAACCCTGTTGATCGGCATGTAGTTGAATCACACAGACTACTAGATAAATGTATAGCTCTCTGTAATTATCCGTGGGGGGAGCGCACTTTAAAGAATACCTTGGATGTTTTGAAGTCGACAGTCCTAACGTACCCCACGTGTTGAAGATAATCCTGAAGACTTCATGCCTGAAGTCGGTGACCCCATCTGCAATGGACACTGTGACTGACGCAACAACCTATTACTACTGCTACATTAATACTGCTGCAAAGGATCCTCTTAACCAACAACAGGGAGGGGGGGTTCTAATATCTACTCATCCTCATTAGAACGTACGAAATCCACACATTCACAGATAGCACTTCAAAATCTATCTTTCCATCATATTTTTCTCCCGCAGCCCCCACAAACTTCATTTTACCTGTTGATTATGAACGGTCATATTTTTTAAACTAATTTCGCTAACTCTCTTACTTTTCTCAATTTCTCCTATTTTACCAGATATTTACACCCCAACAGCCCAATGATTCAGTGAAGTGTTGATAACTGCAACATTTTCCCAAGAAAACCCACTCATGTCCTGTCTTTCACACAGAACGTCTCCCCCAAAAACCACGTCAACGCTCGTCTCCCCAAAAGTGTCCCATAGGTTAACATGGGATCCCTATACTTTAACATTGTTCCTGAACTCTCATTTACTCTACTACTTATGAGTGCATTGATGAAAGGTTTCTTACAACAAAATTTCAAACAAGCATTAAAGACTTGAATGTTATCTGCTGTTATCCTAGCACTGAGGATGAGGATGAGAACGATACGTTTTACGGACAACTTCAGGATATTTTGAATTCTGTCAAGAAAGGAGATATTTACTTGACTTGGCCCTTGTTCTAGGTGACTTCAATGCCAAAGTTGGTACTGACTCTAATCTTTGGGGAGGGGTGATAGGCCCTTTTGGTATTGGTAGCTGCAATGGCAATGGTCAACTTCTCCTTCAGGTAAGTAAATTTAATGGTTTCAGAATAACTAACGTCAATTACAAACACCGCAACATATAAGTACATACGGGTCTCACCAGATGGGCTGCATAATAATATGATAGGTAATATATTAATTAACAGCAAATGTGGTAGTTATGTTAGGAATACCAGGGCATATAGGGGAGCTGAAATTATTTCTGACCATTACCTTGTTAAAATTCTCTTGCAACTTAAACTTGAGGAGTGTTGTGCTAGGATTAAAAAATTACCTTTTATTCTGACGATCTGAGACACCCAGTTGTAGGGAAAGCTTACCATGATAGTTTGCCTAGTAATGACTAGGCAAACTATCATGGTAAGCTTTCCCTACACTGGGTCATAATGATGACAGTCATGGTTTGCTTACTACTGAAGTTGAGGAAGAGTGGAACAGTTTTAAACAGGCTTTTCTTGAAACTAACAATACTCTTTTAGAAAAAAAAAGGAGCAGTGGAAGCAAAATTTCTTTTGTGATAAGGCACTTGAGCTAGTTTTAGAAAGAAAGAACTGCAGGAATATCATTAACCAATACCTACTAGTCCTAATAGAAAGCATTACAGAGAGCTTAACAAAAGTGTAAAGGATCAGTTAGCTGTTGATAGGAATCTTTAGCTTGATGTCTTGGCTGACAAAGCCCAGGAAGTAGTTAAGCAGCACAACAGCAGAGAGCTGTACCAGATAGTTAATGTTTTATGTGGTAGAAAACGGAAAGGTATTCAAGGATTGAAGGATAAACAAGGTAAGGTTATAGATGGTGAGGATTCTGTTATGGCTAGGTGGGTTGAGCATTTCAGTGATGTTATAACAATGTAGTTAGTTCTACTTCCATTTTTTGTAATTATGATAGATGTTGGCCCTATAATGTTGGTTTAATGTTGCTTAATGTTGGTTTATGCTTTAATGTTGGTCCTATAAGAGAATATGAAATTATTTTGGCCATTTCTAAACTTAAACTTTATAAATCTCCGGAGGTAGACGAAATTACTTATGAAATGCTCAGAGCTGGGAATGTATCATTTACCACACGGTTGACTGAAATTTTGAATATTCTTTATGATAAAGGCATGGTTCCTAAGGGTTTTACAAAAACTATTTTTGTCTCTGCTTTAAAAAAAATGATCGTAGTTCTTGTGATAACTAAAGGGGTATCAGCCTACTTTCCGTTCCGGATAACATTCTTTGCATGATTATGCTTAATAGAATTAAGAATCTGGTTGACAGGCACTTGCATGATGAGAAATGTGGATTCAGAAGTGGTAGGCGATCTGTAGATCAATTTTTTTCACTCAGGCAGATTCTCTAGAAAGTTTTGGAGCTTCAGAAAACTTTGGTTACCAGATTTTGCTGATTTCAAAAAGACTTTTGACCCCGTTGATCGCCATAATTTGTGGTTGACTGTGAGATCACGTGGCTTACCAGAAACGTTAGCTAACACAATGAAAGCTCTCTATCATAATTCTAAGTCATGTGTGAGTTGGTAAGGCTTGTAGCAATTGGTTTAGCATTGTTTCTGGTATTCGACAAATGTGCATTTTGTCTCCTTTTCTCTTGAGTTTGGTTATTGATTTTATTATATGAAATTCACTGCAAGGGAAAGATTTTGGACTTAATGGGCTAGAGATCTGAAAATATCTGATTTTGAATATGCTGATGATTTACCCCGTTTCGCAAATGATTTTGCCAAAACGATCTTTCATTCGAGCTGAAATGAACTCTTCCATTCGAGCTGTTGATGAGACTGGTAGTAGAGTAGGTTTGGTTATAAACAGATAGAAAAGTAATGTGATGGAAATTGGTCAGGAGGCTGTGATTCAGTTAATCTGAGTGGTTGCAATATTGAGCAGGTGTCACAGTTTAATTATCTTGGGAGCTATGTAGCAGATAATGGTAATGTGTGACATGAGATTAACAGACGAATAGGGATTGTTGCTGGGACTTTTAAGAATCTATGGGGTGTGTGGAGAAATAGGCGTATACACCTAAAGTCTAAAATTAGACTGTATAATAGTTTGGTTCTTTCTAGGGTTAGTTATGGTAGTGAAACTTGGACACTTTGTAAACAAGATAACAGGAAACTAGATGCTTTTGATTCCAGATGCTTACGCAGTATCTTGGGCATTAGGTGGTCCAACTTTGTAACTAATGATGAGGTTAGGTAAAGGAGTTTGCAACCTCCTTTAAGCAGCATATTGTGCAGAGAGAGACTCCGTTGGTTTGGCCATGTTGCCCGTATGTATAATTCTATATTAGCGAATAGGGTTATGAATGCCTAAAGGTTATGAATGCCTAACAATGTGCCTAAAGGCCGCAGAAAGATGGTGATACCTAAGATGTGGTGGGCAGACAGTGTCAAACAGGACGTTGTTAGGTTTGGTGTGCAGTGGCCAGATGTAGTAGATGTAGCTCAGGACAGATATGCTTGGAGAATTAAATTGCACAGTCTGGTTGGTCCTCCATAGCCCATGGTAGCTTGAGGATGATGATGATGATGATTGAAAGTTCCAATTTAATTAATTGTCTATCCAGATTACTAAAAATTTTATTTCTTCACATTCCCTTATCTGTTCACCTTGTAATAAAGTTTTTAATCTCACTGAAATCAATTCTCTTATTATATTTACGTTTTTGAACAACATATAATTTGTTTTAATCATATATCAAAAAAGTACTATGCAATAACCAGCTGTTAATATTTTCCAATTTAAAATTCATCTGTAATTTCAGTGAATTTGAGTCATCATCAAAACACCTAAAATTTATATCATATTCATATATTAGCAATTTAGATTTTGTCTCTGTGATATGTCATTTAAATAAACAATGAAAAATAGTGGTCGTAAATTGGATCCTTGTAAAACCTATACTTGAATGTTTTATATCAATAAAAACACCATTAACTTTAGTAATGGACGGTCTTCTATATACATACTAGATATCTATCCATGCATTTCTCTTTACTTCCATAGCTACTCAATTTCGAAAGCAATATCAGATAATTTATACAATCAAATGCCTTTGAAAGCAATTCACATTTATATATGGTATATTATATATATTTATATATGATATTAAGCAATTCACATTTGCTTAATACCAACATATGAACTATATAATCATAGATTTCAGATATATGAACTATATAATCATAGATATATATAGATTCATATATATAGATTCATATGTGAACATATATATAGATTCATATATAGATTCATATATATGAACATATAATATATATAGATTCATATATATGAACTATATAATCATAGATTTCAGCAAGGACATGTTCTGTATACTTTCCTTATTAATAGCCAAACTATTCTAGTACAAAATATTTATGTTTAAATAAGAATGAAAATGATTTGCAATAAATCTCCCTTTTTATGTATTGAAGTAATCAAAGCTATTTTCATTTGGTTAGAAAATATATTTTTTTCAATAGACATATTAAAAATAAATGCAAGTGGTTGTGCAATTAGATGAATTTTTTATCATATTTGGAAACATCACAATACCTAGAGCCTCGTTTTTCTTTAGAAGTGAAACTAGTCCAATAACTTCACTTTCCTCTGTAGGTGTCATATACATACTGTCACATACATTTCTTATTGGATATTTATACTTACCATCATACTGCTTAAATTAGATGAATCAATAGGTAGATCATGAGCCCCGTTATTGAAATACTTGTTAAAGAATTTGAGTTTTGGATATCATCCTCCAATATTAACCCATTACTAACCAAATCTCCTATGTAGTTAGAGTATAAGAGTCCAGTTACTCTTATCTTGTTTAAGCAAAAATTTATTAATCAATTGCTATTTTTGTTTTAAATCCCTATCTGCATTGATATTCAATCTTTTTTATACTATTGAATTTTTTCTTCTTCTATACAATTGAAACAACGTATATTTTCGAAATTTGTTTTTAATCTAGTTATTTATCCATGGTGAATATATACATTTTATTAGTTTCTTTCTATTAATTACTTTAGTGAAACAAAAATCATAAATCTTTTTAAAAGTTTCAATAAAGAATTCATAAGCATCATTAACATCATTTATACCGTAAATGACATCCCATGAATAGTTTTGCAATCGTGAAACAAACTGTGAAATTCTGTACTTTTCATTTTCCTCTTACTAACAGATTCTACATTTCTATTAATTTCCTCCTCAATTGTGAATGAAACACAGTAATTAAGAAATGATTCAATAGCAAAGAATCACAGGATATGTCATGTAGACATGGAATTCACGAAATAATAAGTCACATCATGGTTGTCCATTTCACGATGAATTCCCACTGTTCGAAACAAATAAAAATGCGGGAAAGTTACACCAGTTGAAGAAAAACCGTTAGCCGATGATGGTGTAGTGATTAGCATAACTGGCCTGTTTCCAGGAGACGTGAGTTTGAATCCCACTCACGGAAAGCTAGTTTTTTTTAAGCTTATTATTTCATGTCAAATAATTATTTTCGTTCTATGTATCCAGTATTCTTTCAACTGTATCAAGAAACAAAGCAAGGTCTCACTAGGTGGTATGTACAATATGTCTATAACCAAGGAATTCAGTTTTATAAATAAGGCTTCAATATTTTCACCTAAAATGCTAAGATTATCCAGCATTTCATATGTGTTGGCTTGGAATACATGAAGAGAAACACTACCACCATTTCCATGACTCTTCCCATTGTGACAGATATATATCCCTCTATATCTAGGGGCGGGGGTGGCTCAGTCGGTAGCGCGCCAGGCTCGTAATCTGCAGTTCAAAGGTTCGAGTCCCAGCTGGGTCAGCGTTGAGATTTATCTCCGCAAAAATTCCCCGCCCTGACCACGGTCAGTAGGGGACACCGATGGGCTTGGAAAGGCCGCCGTCCGTCGGATGGGAGGTTAAGCCGTGGCCCCGTGTGCGAGAGAGCCATACCCTGTGCACGTTAAAGAACACGCTGGATGGCCTTGACGGGAGGCTACCATCTGTCTCCCAACAGCTGTTCCAGTGGTCCCCTCTCCCAACCTTCTCTGAGCCTTCGGGGTCCATGTAACCTGGCCATTTAGCCCATGGTGTGCAAGAAAGTGCCGCTCAGAGGTAAAACAATCCAAACCCAACCCAAACTCTATATCTGAATTGTTTTTCCCTGTCCCCAGCCATGTTTCAACAAATCCCATAAAACAAAATCTTACCTAATTGTGTATAGTACAGAAAGAAATTGTGCATAGTCAAGGTCACTACTTTAGTTAGATCACTTTAATATCTTATTAACATACATTTATCACCTTCAGATTTCCTTATAAATATTTGACTATTTATTACCCATACATACAAAAAACCTTTAACCTTGACCTTACCTTAAAGAAAGAAAAGACTCCTATTTCCTTTGCTTAGATGTCCATTTACTTAAATTTCATGCTTTTCATTAACAATTTTTTCAATCAATTTCTTTTTCTTCATATTTTTAAACAGCGTATTTCCGATTCTTTTACTTTCAAATGCCACCATTCTAGGCCTTGGAAGCATTCTTCTTGCGTCAAATTTTCCAGCTGTGTAACAGTTTTAAATTTGGTCTATTCCTAAAAATAAACTTCCATCCCCAAAACCGATCCAATCTTGCACACTATCAATGAAACTTCCTCGTCGTACAAGTTCCTAGACCCCATGCATTTCTGAAACGTTCCTACTGTTCGTTTGTTCTAGATCGTTAAACCTATTTGTCAAATCACAAATCGTTTATACCATTTCGTCGCCGCCGGAGGGAGCTAGCGAAGGAGCAACCCATAAAGTCCCATATATGCTCAATTTGCGACAAGTCCGAGGAGTATGGTGGCCATGAGCGAATGTCCACACTTTTCAGATTGTCCATCATTGTACGTTAAGTGTGTGGGGTGAATTGTCATACTGCGAAATCAGTCCAGACATGGTGGAAGGGAAGGGTCATGCCACAGGATTAACGCGTCATCGATATAATGTCTCGCCATTAGAGCACCAGAAACATGGAATAGAGGTGTTGGACCGCCACCCCATACCGTTGTACTATGGTGGGAATATGGCTTCCACCCCATACCGTTGTACTATGGTGAGTATATGGCTTCCACCTTGGCTTCCTCATGTCGTTGATGACACTGACGCCATGTGGTCAAACGACCGTCTAGCATGCTGAAACAGAATCTGGACTCGCCAGTGAACAACACTCACCTCCATTCTGAAGTGCAATGTTGCCTCACTCGACACCGGTGGAGATGGTGTAACTGGTGATGTCATTACAATGTCTGTCATGCTGAAACAGAATCTGGACTCGCCAGTGAACAACACTCACCTGCATTCTGAAGTGCAATGTTGCCTCACTCGACACCGGTGGAGATGGTGTAACTGGTGATGTCATTACAATGTCTGTCATGCTAAAACAGAATCTGGATTCGCCAGTGAACAACACTCACCTCCATTCTGAAGTGTAATGTTGCCTCACTCGACACCGGTGGAGATGGTGTAACTGGTGATGTCATTACAATGTCTGTCATGCTAAAACAGAATCTGGACTGGCCAGTGAACAACACTCACCTCCATTCTGAAGTGCAATGTTGCCTCACTCGACACCGGTGGAGATGGTGTAACTGGTGATGTCATTACAATGTCTGTCATGTTAAAACAGAATCTGGATTCGCCAGTGAACAACACTCACCTCCATTCTGAAGTGCAATGTTGCCTCACTCGACACCGGTGGAGATGGTGTAACTGGTGATGTCATTACAATGTCTGTCATGCTAAAACAGAATCTGGACTCGCCAGTGAACAACACTCACCTCCATTCTGAAATGCAACGTTGCCTCACTCGACACCGGTGGAGATGGTGTAACTGGTGATGTCATTACAATGTCTGTCATGCTAAAACAGAATCTGGACTCGCCAGTGAACAACACTCACCTCCATTCTGAAGTGTAATGTTGCCTCACTCGACACCGGTGGAGATGGTGTAACTGGTGATGTCATTACAATGTCTGTCATGCTAAAACAGAATCTGGACTGGCCAGTGAACAACACTCACCTCCATTCTGAAGTGCAATGTTGCCTCACTCGACACCGGTGGAGATGGTGTAACTGGTGATGTCATTACAATGTCTGTCATGTTAAAACAGAATCTGGATTCGCCAGTGAACAACACTCACCTCCATTCTGAAGTGCAATGTTGCCTCACTCGACACCGGTGGAGATGGTGTAACTGGTGATGTCATTACAATGTCTGTCATGCTAAAACAGAATCTGGACTCGCCAGTGAACAACACTCACCTCCATTCTGAAATGCAACGTTGCCTCACTCGACACCGGTGGAGATGGTGTAACTGGTGATGTCATTACAATGTCTGTCATGCTAAAACAGAATCTGGACTCGCCAGTGAACAACACTCACCTCCATTCTGAAGTGCAACGTTGCCTCACTCGACACCGGTGGAGATGGTGTAACTGGTGATGTCATTACAATGTCTGTCATGCTAAAACAGAATCTGGACTCGCCAGTGAACAACACTCACCTCCATTCTGAAGTGCAACGTTGCCTCACTCGACACCGGTGGAGATGGTGTAACTGGTGATGTCATTACAATGTCTGTCATGCTAAAACAGAATCTGGACTCGCCAGTGAACAACACTCACCTCCATTCTGAAGTGCAATGTTGCCTCACTCGACACCGGTGGAGATGGTGTAACTGGTGATGTCATTGCAATGTCTGTCATGCTAAAACAGAATCTGGACTCGCCAGTGAACAACACTCACCTCCATTCTGAAGTGCAACGTTGCCTCACTCGACACCGGTGGAGATGGTGTAACTGGTGATGTCATTACAATGTCTGTCATGCTAAAACAGAATCTGGACTCGCCAGTGAACAACACTCACCTCCATTCTGAAGTGCAATTTTGCCTCACTCGACACCGGTGGAGATGGTGTAACTGGTGATGTCATTACAATATCTGTCATGCTGAAACAGAATCTGGACTCGCCAGTGAACAACACTCACCTCCATTCTGAAGTGCAATGTTGCCTCACTCGACACCGGTGGAGATGGTGTAACTGGTGATGTCATTACAATGTCTGTCATGCTAAAACAGAAACTGGACTCGCCAGTGAACAACACTCACCTCCATTCTGAAATGCAACGTTGCCTCACTCGACACCGGTGGAGATGGTGTAACTGGTGATGTCATTACAATGTCTGTCATGCTGAAACGGAATCTGGACTCGCCAGTGAACAACACTCACCTCCATTCTGAAGTGCAACGTTGCCTCACTCGACACCGGTGGAGATGGTGTAACTGGTGATGTCATTACAATGTCTGTTTGCTAAAACAGAATCTGGACTCGCCAGTGAACAACACTCACCTCCATTCTGAAGTGCAATGTTGCCTCACTCGACACCGGTGGAGATGGTGTAACTGGTGATGTCATTGCAATGTCTGTCATGCTGAAACGGAATCTGGACTCGCCAGTGAACAACACTCACCTCCATTCTGAAGTGCAACGTTGCCTCACTCGACACCGGTGGAGATGGTGTAACTGGTGATGTCATTACAATGTCTGTTTGCTAAAACAGAATCTGGACTCGCCAGTGAACAACACTCACCTCCATTCTGAAGTGCAATGTTGCCTCACTCGACACCGGTGGAGATGGTGTAACTGGTGATGTCATTGCAATGTCTGTCATGCTAAAACAGAATCTGGACTCGCCAGTGAACAACACTCACCTCCATTCTGAAGTGCAACGTTGCCTCACTCGACACCGGTGGAGATGGTGTAACTGGTGATGTCATTACAATGTCTGTCATGCTAAAACAGAATCTGGACTCGCCAGTGAACAACACTCACCTCCATTCTGAAGTGCAATTTTGCCTCACTCGACACCGGTGGAGATGGTGTAACTGGTGATGTCATTGCAATATCTGTCATGCTGAAACAGAATCTGGACTCGCCAGTGAACAACACTCACCTCCATTCTGAAGTGCAATGTTGCCTCACTCGACACCGGTGGAGATGGTGTAACTGGTGATGTCATTACAATGTCTGTCATGCTAAAACAGAATCTGGACTCGCCAGTGAACAACACTCACCTCCATTCTGAAGTGCAACGTTGCCTCACTCGACACCGGTGGAGATGGTGTAACTGGTGATGTCATTACAATGTCTGTCATGCTAAAACAGAATCTGGACTCGCCAGTGAACAACACTCACCTCCATTCTGAAGTGCAATGTTGCCTCACTCGACACCGGTGGAGATGGTGTAACTGGTGATGTCATTACAATGTCTGTCATGCTAAAACAGAAACTGGACTCGCCAGTGAACAACACTCACCTGCATTCTGAAGTGCAATGTTGCCTCACTCGACACCGGTGGAGATGGTGTAACTGGTGATGTCATTACAATATCTGTCATGCTAAAACAGAATCTGGATTCGCCAGTGAACAATACTCACCTCCATTCTGAAGTGCAATGTTGCCTCACTCGACACCGGTGGAGATGGTGTAACTGGTGATGTCATTACAATGTCAGATGCTAGAGTGGGCTCCTCGCCCTCATTCCTGCGTCATGCAAACGTTTGTCTAATAGTTTGCGTGGAGACCACTGTGCTCGTAGTGGTCTGCAAATCGCTCTGCAGCACAGTCACTGTGGTAAAAGAGTCGCAAAGGCCTTCCTATGAAGCATGTGATCTTCACGTCGTGTGCTGGTCCTGTCCTTCGTGTCATTTGGTGCTGCATGATGTTGCATGAGACATGCCATTGCACGAAGGCTCAGTCCGAGCTCTCTTATATCGATGGGGGCGGGGGGTGGCTCAGTCGGTAGCGCGCTAGGCTCGTAATCTGTAGTTCCCAGGTTCGAGTCCCAGCTGGTTCAGCGTTGAGATTTATCTCCGCAAAATTCCCCGCCCTGCCCACGGTCAGTAGGGGATACCGACGGGCTTGGAAAGGCCGCCGTCCGTCGGATGGGACGTTAAGCCGTGGCCCCGTGTGCGGGAGAGACATACCCTGTGCACGTTAAAGAACACGCTGGATGGCCTTGACGGGAGGCTGTCTCCTAACAGCTGTTCCAGTGGGTCCCCTCCCCCAACCTTCTCTGAGCCTTCGGGGTCCATGTGACCTGGCCATTTAGCCCATGGTGTGCAAAAAAAGTGCCGCTCAGAGGTAAAACAACCCAACTCTTATATCGATGATTCGCTTTCTCTCAGAATGCGTCAATTGCTCATAGGTGTGCTACCGGCGTCTCCAAGTCATGTTCCGAATATTTTCTCAGCATGCATCCAGCCTATTGTCGTAGTGCTATGATACGAGCTCGTGGGTGCCCAGTATTTATCCATGGCTTGGCTGGATGTCACGTGACAATTCGTTGAGGAACTTTGATCATTTGCATTTCCCCGATGGCCGATTGCCTCTTGCAATTTACATATCTCTACTTCCAATCTTTCTTGGTGTTGCGACTCACACTTTGAGCAGTGTATTTAGAATCATATTTGCTTCACTCAATAATTAGTGTTTTTTTCCCCCAGCACAGTAAATTCTCTTCAAACGTCTAATACACTCGTAAAAATTCCTATTAAGTAGCTAACTGTACGTGATATTGAATTATCAGCTACAGAAATAGGATAGTGATTCGAAGGTCATTTTCTCCTTCACACCCAATTATTAATGAGCAACCGACATGATGGTTTTATTAGTACCTGTTACATGAAATGTTAATACATTATTTCCCGATTGCTAAACTATCTGTGTTCGTTCAAACTACACATAATACCGTAAAAAAATTGTATAAAAATATAAGCTTAATTAACACAGCACATATTGTTTTAGACAGCTCTTGTTGGGAAACCGTATTTGCGGTGATTCCTTCACATTGCATTGTCGCTATTAAAATAACTTCAAATTCCTTACTGCAGAGTAATGCTTTCACTGGGAATAAGCGCATTACCGTAAACTAATAAAATTAACTACACGCATTTTTACAAAATGATAAAACATTACATCGCCGAAGACACCGGAGTAAGCATTCCGCCATTATGCAGTAATAACTGCCGACTTTCCAATAATCAATCAGTGATGATGCTGTAATCAGTGAAATCCCTTTCCCCAAAAAATACTATAGGAATATACTAACCAAGTTCGTAAACTTTTTTTTCACCGTATAATAACTTTCGTTCAAAACACTTACTGAATAATATCGTATTTGGTCACTCTACGTCTTCTTTAGTAAAACAACATGAAGGTTTAATCTTGCTGCAGCCAGCAGCTTTATTTTTTGAAAACCGTTCACTGAAAAATAATCTGTTCTAAATCGTATCTAATCCAGTTACACGGTTTCTTTGCCGTAGAAATATCGATTGTTGTTGCTGATTGATCTGTTGCCATGACACTCAAGCGAGTAGCTATGGGGGGGTGTGGGGGATGCCGCCCTCCCAAAGTCCGGCGAAGACTGTTGGCTTTCCCCCAAAAAAGTGCAAAGCTTAAAAGTCTTGACTTTTAGAACTTCTTAACGGTCACTTCTATCAACAATTTTTATTTCCCCACTGTTCCTTTTTTATTATAATTGCATAGAAAACATTTGATTTTTTTTTAATTAAAACTTGCTCTGTTATATCAAGTTGCTTTGATGTAACAGAGAATTAAAATATCATATTTTAATTATGCAATATAAATAGCAATAATTTATTATTGCTATTTTATATCAAGTTGCTTTGATGTAACAGAAGATTAAAATATCATATTTAAAAATCTGGGATACTCTGTGTTTTCCCTTTTTCTTAATTATATTATTTTTTTTTAAATATAATGAATTAATTACTTAACATTAAGTTTAAAAATTAAGTATATTAAAATGTCTAATATTGTTACGATAGATGAACGTGCAACAACAAAGCCAGAACCGAAGTGTCGTCAGACACTCTTGTTATGCTTCAGCGTGAGTTGGGTTGTGTTGTTTCACCTCTGAGCGGCACTTTTTTTGCACACCATGGGCTAAATGGCCAGGTCACATGGACCCCGAAGGCTCAGAGAAGGTTGGGGGAGACGACCCACTGGAACGGCTGTTGGGAGACAGATGGTAGCCTCCCGTCAAGTCATCCAGCGTGTTCTTTAACGTGCACAGGGTATGGTTCTCCCGCACACGGGGCCACGGCTTAACGTCCCATCCGACGGACGGCGGCCTTTCCAAGCCCATCGGTGTCCCCTACTGACCGTGGGCAGGGCGGAGAATTTTGCGGAGATAAATCTCATCGCTGACCCAGCTGGGACTCGAACCTGGGAACTACAGATTACGAGCCTGGCGCGCTACCGACTGAGCCACCCCCTTCAGCGTGAGAATTACGACACTAGTCTATTGGAACAGACAGACTTGAAATCATATTGGTGTTTCAAAATATCACAAAGTTTTCGGTAGTAGCGGAAAGTGCATCTTTTTTTTTTCCTTTTAGAGAGTTAGTATCAGTTTTAGAGAGTTATGTTCAGCGCCGTATCCAGGTTTCATGGCGCCAATGGCAAAAAAAAATTAGAATTGCGCCTTTTTATAGTTAAAATATTGATCTTTAAAAACTTAAAATGCAGATTTATTATATATAAAAATATATAGATTTATAATTATTATTCTTATATCTATAAAACAAATATTCCATTACCAGAATTTTTTTAAAGTCAATTTTTTTTTATGTTGGCAAAATGGCGAGCGACATGATCAAATTTTTTTCTTGAATTAAAGCATTTGGAGGCATAAAATCACATTATTTGGGTTGTTTTACCTCTTGGTGTCACTTTTTTGCACACAATGGACTAAATGGCCAGGTCACAAGGACCCCTTAGGCTCAGAGGAGGTTGAGGGAGCAAACCCACTGAACAGCCTTCCATCCTTTAACGTTCTTAACGTGCACGGGTTATGGCTCTATCATACACGGAAAGCCTGTTCTTTAACATGCACGGGTTATGGCTCTACCGCACACGGGGAGACGGCTTAATGTCTCATTCGACGGATGACGGCCTTTCAAAATCCATCACTGTCCCTTATTTATCAAGAGGGAGGGTGAGGAGTTTTGAGGAAATAAATCTCAACGCTGGCCCTACAGATCAGGAGCCTGGCGCATTACCGACTGAGCCACCCCTGCCCTCCCAAAATGATCGGAGAAAGCCTTTTAATTTTTCTTAACTATTTTTAAATAACGGAATAATGTTTTCACTCTATTATCTGCAGACATTCAACTTTTTTGTTTTTAGAGATAATTTAGAAATTCTTTTTCTTTTTTGTGGATATTTTTGCGAATCTTCCAAAAGCGAATACTTTTACTCTAACGGTGGAAAATGTTGAAAATGGGAAAGTTTAAACGAATATTGCAACCCAGGCCCACATCAAGAAAATAAATAGAAGAGACTGAATTTCCATTGGAATATAACATTTTTTCTCCGTTTTAGAAGTCTTTCATACATTTCTTGAAAACTGCATGAAATATATCCAAGTTTAACATTTTTTTTTTTGCCTCTTTTACCCTTATTAACATTCTCAAAGGATCCCTTGCCCACTTTCCTCTCTCTATACCCTGCCTTGTTCTAAGCAGTACATTTATGCTAGAAGTTTTGTAATTTTAGAGACAAATTGCATTGACAACTTATTTGATGAATGCCTACTTTACCCCTACGGGAAGTGAAGGGTGGGGAAACGCAAATTGTTTTAAGAAATTAATAAATCATCTTTGGGTTGGATAAGTATTAATGAATTATTACGATTCACACTTTCCGAATATCTTAAGTTTTAATTGCGCGCGCCCTCCAACGGTGAAAAAGTTTGAAAATTGCAAACTTTAAAGGAATATTTTGACTAAAAGTTTGATAATTTGGTGATGGAATATGATTATCAAACGGTTTATATTAGCAGTAAAGATTTTCCTCTTCTCCCCGGCGGATGGGGAAAAGAGCCAATCTTTGGTTTTAAGATATAAATAGGAAAATGATTTTGAGTTGAAAAGGTAACGAAATATCCTATTCCTATTCGTCTACAATCTACCTAAACATCATTGCAGACCAGGTACATCATTTCATGGAAAGATATACCCCTCTAGTAGTGCCTTATTTCAGCATGATTCCTGGGCGGGGGTGGCTCAGTCGGTAGCGCGCCAGGCTCGTAATCTGTAGTTCCCAGGTTCGAGTCCGAGCTGGGTCAGCGTTGAGATTTATCTCCGCAAAATTCCCCGCCCTGCCCACGGTCAGTAGGGGACACCGATGGGCTTGGAAAGGCCGCCGTCCGTCGGATGGGACGTTAAGCCTTGGCCCCGTGTGCGGGAGAACCATACCCTGTGCACGTTAAAGAACACGCTGGATGGCCTTGACGGGAGGCTACCATCTGTCTCCCAACAGCTGTTCTAGTGGGTCCCCACCCCAACCTTCTCTGAGCCTTCGGGGTCCATGTGACCTGGCCATTTAGCATATTGTGTGCAAAAAACAACCCAACCCAGCATGATTCCTATATCCTAATTCCTATTTTTGAAATCCTACTAAAGGCGTTAATTTACATCGTTAGAGGTTTTGAACGTTGGAAATGTAAAACATGAACTAATATTGCTGACGATTATACACCAAAGAACCAAAACATTATCATCAGCACGCCTTTATGCAAATCGCGGTAACTGCAGGTAAACGACGGTGTATGTGAAGCTCATGAAACGGTATAAATAACATCTGATACTGAGCTCTCTTAATCAGTGTTATTCTTGTGCTTCAGATGGGAAAGGCAGACGATCTAAGCGAGTTTGACAAAGGCCAAATTGCAATGGCCAGACGACTGGGTCAGAGCATTTCCGAGATGGCAAGGCTTGTGGGGTGCTCAATGTCAGCTATGGTTAGTACCTTCAAAAACTGGTCCGAGGAGGAAAAAAACATGAACTGCCAGCTATGTGTGACCGACCACGGCTCATCGAGCTAGAGGTGAGCGAAGGCAATCCCCCTGGCACCAGAATGCGCAGAGGGATGAAACCAAGCCGGTGGAGGAAGTGCAAAGCTTTGGGCAATGTTCTGTTAAGAAACCCTGGATCCAGTCATTCATGTGCAGGAAACTATGACGTCTACAATCTACCTAAACATCATTGCAGACCAGGTACATCCTTTCATGGCAAAGGTATACCCCTCTAGTACTGCTTTCTTTCAGCAGGATAATGCGCCATATCACACTGCCCGGATTGTTCGAGAATGGTTCGCGGAACATGATGAAGACTTCCAGGTATTGCCCTGGTCTCCAAATTCCCCAAACATCAGTCCAATCGAGCATCTGCCTTTTGTGTTGAAACAGCATATTCGATCTGCGGCAGCTCAACCACGTAACTTACAAGAGTTAAAGGATCTGCTGGTGATGTGTTGGTCCCAGATACCACAAGACACTTTTAGATTTCTTGTAGCGCCCATGCCTCGCTAGTAAGAGCTGTTTTGGTGTCCCATGGAGGACCAACATCATATTTGGCAGGTAGTCATAATGTTTTGGCTTTTCGGTGTACTTATGCTAGAAATTTGTATTTCTGTGGTAGAATTTGACGGTCAAGAACGGTTACCGAACTATAAGGAAATTTATTTCTTTGTTTTCAATTTATATCTGTTTTAATTAAAGTACTATTAGATAAAATTTGACAAGGTGCTCTTTTTTAAAAATTCAAATTTAGTTCAAAAGTTTTAACATTAATATACTCGTCATCATGATCATAAAGCAGCCATGCTATAGAGGTCCAACCAGATTGTGCAATTTAGTTCTCCAAGCATATCTGTCCTAGGCTACATCTGCTGCATCTCCCCACTGCAGACCAATTCTAACAAGTACCTGTTTCACATCGTCTGCCCACCGCATCCTAGGGTCTCTCCCACATTTCCAAACATTTAAGCACGCTATTCTTAACTCTATTCGCTAATCTATAATTATGCATAAGGGCAACATGGTCAAACCAACAATCTCTCTCTGCACAATATGCTGCTGAAAGGAGGGTGTTGAATCGTTTGCCCACAACATTACTTACATCATTACTTACAATATTCAGTCCCTAATGCCCAAGATACTGCCTAAGCATCCAAAATGAAAAGCATCAAGTTTCCAAGTTTCACTCCCATAACTAACTCTAGAAAGAACCAAACTGTTATACAGTCCAATTTTAGTCTTTAGGTGCATACGCCTACACTATGTGGTAAAAAGGGTCCGGACATTTCCATGTTATGTAAATGGAAAGCCACTTCAAAGCTCTCTAACGTTAAAAATAAACCTTTTACGCAAAAAACTGTTATTGGCAATAAATTGTATATGTCACTCAAATCTCTCTAAATATATTTTCCGCAATATTCTTTTAATATTTAAAGAATGAATAAATAGGAAGCGTAATGGAAGCTGATGCATTTATCTTCAATTTCTGACACCCGATATAGTAGGTCAGAAGAACCCCTATGCAAAGGGAACTGACTTCTCCCATAGAAACAATGTTATTTTAAATACTGATCAATATTTTTTTTTGATTTGCGACATATAGGACAGAGAAGAATCCTAGAAGCTACTCCTAGCTTCTACAGGCCTTCTCATACAAGGACATGCCCTACTAAGACCTAAGTCACTGCTGACCACTGCTTTAGTTAGAGCTAACACAACACACAAAGTTTGCCTTGCTGGAACAGTCGCTAGCTGCCTAACCACTTTGCCAGTTAAGGCTATATTACTTCACCAATGCGATTATATTACAAAGTAATTTAATCGCATTGGTGAACTTTTTTTGCAGCTAGATATCCAAAACACTGCTACAAAAACTTATTATTTTAGGTTTGACTTAAAGTTGATAATACTATTTTACTTTAAATTTTGCTTTTTTACCCACCTCTAGAATATGAGTTGGTGCCAAGTATGATATGCAAGACAATGAACTTCAAATGTTAGTATTTCTTCCCTTGATATCGAATGAGCATGCTCATTGCTATGACTTTTAGGCTAAGTACATGATACCTCTTTGGGGGGTTAGTTGGTTCCCTGGCCAACTAGCCACTTTTACCTGCAGTTGAATGCAGTAAGCTAGGGGATCGCTCAGCCCGTTTGGGGAGGTCTAGCATAGGTCTGAGATGCTTTCGCACAAGCAGGGACTCTGGTTACAGTTGTGTCTTGTATACAGCTAGAATTGGAGGATATTTTTTTTGCGCTCGAGAGGAGGTGGGAGGGAGGAGAGTGAGATGGGGAAGGTGGAGAGGGTGATGGAGTGTTGGGAGGTGGAGGGTGGTTGGGAGGAGAGGGGTAGGTAGAGAGGAGGGGGAGGGGAATGGAGTGTTGGGAGGTGGATGGTGTGGAGAGCAGGGAGGAGAGGGGGAGGGGGAGATGTGGAAGGTGGAGAGGAGATGGAGAGTGGGATGGAGTGTTGGGAGGTGGATGGTGTGGAGAGCAGGGAGGAGAGGGGTAGGGGGAGATGTGGAAGGTGGAGAGGAGGGGGAGCGGAATGGAGTGTTGGGAGGTGGATGGTGTGGAGAGCAGGGAGGAGAGGGGTAGGGGGACATGTGGAAGGTGGAGAGGAGGGGGAGGGTGGGATGGAGTGTTGGAAGGTGGAGGGTGTGGAGAGCAGGGAGGAGAGGGAGAGGGGGAGATGTGGAAGGTGGGGAGGAGGGGGAGGGGAATGGAGTGTTGGGAGGTGGATGGTGTGGAGAGCGGGGAGGAGAGGGGTAGGGGGAGATGTGGAAGGTGGAGAGGAGGGGGAGAGTGGGATGGAGTGTTGGGAGGTGGAGGGTGTGGAGAGCAGGGAGGAGAGGGAGAGGGGGAGATGTGGAAGGTGGAGAGGAGGGGGAGAGTGGGATGGAGTGTTGGGAGGTGGAGGGTGTGGAGAGCAGGGAGGAGAGGGAGAGGGGGAGATGTGGAAGGTGGAGAGGAGGGGGAGAGTGGGATGGAGTGTTGGGAGGTGGAGGGTGTGGAGAGCAAGGAGAAGAGGGGGAGATGTGGAAGGTGGAGAGGAGGGAGGGTGATGGAGAGTTGGGAGGTGGATGGTATGGAGAGCAGGGAGGAGAGGGGAGGGGGAGATGTGGATGGTGGAGAGGAGGGGGAGGGGGATGGAGTGTTGTCCCATGTATTGGATCAGTCAAATGAACTTAAATAAATGAAAGTCAAATGTCATTCAAGTTTGAATTAAGCACAATAACATTAGAAAGCTCCTCTCTATACAATCTTCATACATTTTCAAAATTATTCTAACCTACATCACTTTTCAATTCAAATTCAATCTTTAAAATTTTTTATATCTCACACACATACCATCATTCATACCCCTATTTCACTCTCCATTTCTCACCTGAATTCGCTTAACCCAATGCTCTTCATCATTTTCAAAATAAATACAAATTTCATTTCCAGAAACATCATTTCAAATGTTCAATACAGCAAAAACACACAATTAGCGCCTTAGACAATACTGAGAGGCATTTGGCCTGTTATGCTTAGATTTGCAATTTTTTTCCTGGCTGTTTCACGATTTCATCATAATTTCATTACTCGTAATTTTTTTCGAAATTGGTTTCATCTCATACCCTCTCATCCTTGCAGAGGGAGGGGCTCAGTCGATAGCATCCGGCTCGTAATCTGTAGTTCCCAGGTTCGAGCCCCAGCTGGGTCAGCGTTGAGATATATCTCCGTAAAATTTCCCGCCCTGCCCAATGTCAGTAGGGGACACCGATGGGTTTGGAAAGGCCGTCGTCCGTCGGATGGGACGTTAAGCTGTGGCCCCATATATGGGAGAGCCATACCCTGTGCACGTTAAAGAACACGCTGGATGGCTTTGACGAGAGGCTACCATCTGTCTCCCAACAGCTGTTCCAGTGGGTCCCCTCTCCCAACCTTCTCTGAGCCTTCGGGATCCATGTGACCTGGCCATTTAGTTAGCCCATGGTGTGCAAAAAAGTGCCGCTCAGAGGTAAAACAACTCGACAATCCAAGTCTCATCCTTGCTGGATCAAAGAAAATCCATATATTCACAGATATCACTTCAAAGTCTATCTTTCCATCATATTTTTCTCTCCCAGCCCCCGAAAACGTCATTTTATCTGTTAATTTTGAATTGCCATATTTTTCAAACTAATTTCCAAGAACTGTCTGGTCTTGTCGACTTTTCCGATTTACCTGGCTTTTACAACCCAACAGCCCAATAATCCAGTGAAGTGTATGATAACTACAACATTTTCTCAACAAAACCCATCATTTCATATCTTTTGCACACACCATCTTCTGAAAATTAGTTTAAACCCTCATCCCCTGAAACTTCTCCCATAGGTTAACATGGGTTTCCATGTTAACCTATTTAACTATTTTCACTCTTTGGAAACATGAAGTATCTGATGGGCGACCCTTTCAATGATTCGGAAACATCAAATACTGGAACGACGTTCCGGTTCAGTGATTTGTAAATATCGATTACTGGAACGGCGTTACGATTTTTTTGTAGTACTGCTTTTGGTAATTTCTTCCCCTATTCTAAAAGTCACGTTTCTATTCTGTTGATAGCAGCACCGGTATGGGCACGGGGGAAGAGGGGGCTGAAATTTCTAATATATCTGCTCAGATATATGGTGCTCAGATTTACTTTTTTATTTTTAATAGACGTATATAAGCATATATGCTAGCAATCAGTTGGCGTCTCTTCATTTATTGATCGATCCTCCGACCCAATTTGACGCATCATCGGGTCTGAAATTTCTTAACATTTCTGAGCTCTACGACTCGAAATAACTTTTTGCATCAATTTTTATCTCTTTAGCACCAGTATCTCGAAATTTGACCTTAAAGGAACCATCGCATCCACACTTGCAATGCTTCTCAGACCTATGACATGCCATATTCCCAGGCATCAATTTATTGCTCTGTAGCACTGGTAGATCAAAATTTGACTTTTGACTACGGTGTCAAAGACATTCAAATTTCACATCATTTCTGGCATCTAGAAACCCCACCAGGTACCAGTTTTCATGTTTCTAACGCTTTTAGATCAAGATTTGATCTCTATGTGACTTATATTAGACTCTGAACCCGTATTGGGGCGGGGGTGGCTCAGTCGGTAGCGCGTCAGGCTCGTAATCTGTAGTTCCCAGGTTCGAGTCCCAGCTGGGTCAGCGTTGAGATTTATCTCCGCAAAATTCCCCGCCCTGCCCACGGTCAGTAGGGGACACCGGTGGGCTTGGAAAGGCCGCCGTCCGTCGGATGGGACGTTAAGCCGTGGCCCCGTGTGCGGGAGAGCCATACCCTGTGCACATTAAAGAACACGCTGGATGGCCTTGACGGGAGGCTACCATCTGTCTCCCAACAGCTGTTTCAGTGGGTCCCCTCCCCCAACCTTCTCTGAGCCTTCGGGGTTCATGTGACCTGGCCATTTAGCCCATGGTGTGCAAAAAAGTGCCGCTCAGAGGTAAAACAACCCAACCCAACCTGAACCCGTATTACTCCTAGGTGTAGATTTTCAGAATTCTGCCATTTCTGCATCACAGTTAGAATTAGCGTGATAGCTAATTCTAACTATGATTTTGTGCAATTCTAACAGTCAGTCACTAAATCACTCACAATCGTCTATATATTTTATATACTTATAGAACCTATACATTAGATTGAGGACGGAATTCCTGCAAAATGAGAAAAATATGTTGTTGGTTATCTATGTTATCTATGTTAAAGGCTTTTCTTGCCAATGAAAACGATTTAGCAGCAAATTTTCTGAAGAATTAACCATAAATCTGTTTATGGGAAAGGAAAGGCAGGGAAGTTATTGAAATGCCAGAACAGAGAATCGGTCGAAACTCTATCCCATCCATATTGAAATATTTCCAAATGTATGAATATTATTTGCAATTCATGGCGACTTTCCTTGTATCGACTGTAACAGATAGCCTGCTACACGTTCTCTTCCTTTACAGAGAGCGGAATCCTCTTTACGATAGGGCGGTGGTGGCTCAGTCGGTAGCGCGCCAGGCTCGTAATCTGTAGTTCCCAGGTTCGAGTTCCAGCTGGGTCAGCGTTGAGATTTATCTCCGCAAAATTCCCCGCCCTGCCCACGGTCAGTAGGGGACACCGATGGGCTTGGAAAGGCCGCCGTCCGTCGGATGGGACGTTAAGCCGTGGCTCCGTGTGTGGGAGAGCCATACCCTGTGCACGTTAAAGAACACGCTGGATGGCCTTGACGGGAGGCTACCATCTGTCTCCCAACAGCTGTTCCAGTGGGTCCCCTACCCAAACCTTCTCTGAGCCTTCGGGGTTCATGTGACCTGGCCGTTTAAGCCCATGGTGTGCAAAAAAGTGCCGCTCAGAGGTAAAACAACACAACCCTCTTTACGATCTGCACGACTGAGCAAAGCCTCAAGCGGTTGGCTCTCGCGATTACTTAGAAGGAGAAAGAATTTGCCCGCCACCAAGTGACGAAAGAAATTGAAAAATTGAAACATCGGAGGATGAAGCTCGTGGATTGGTCGAAGGATTGAGTAATACTCATTCTTCCGTTTTTTTATTTTCTTGTTATTTTCGTAGTTGAAAAGGTAGAAAGTATCCTTTAATAATAGTTCGATGACGAATGAGCAAGTTTTAACTTTATTAGCATATTTTGTGTTCGCATTTACAATTTTATTCCTTCATCATATTTCTACAGATTTTGAAAATGAAAATTCCCGTCTTGATTTATATTGCCGTATTATTTAAAGTAGTAAGATACTTAACTATTATTTCAGTACGTAAACTTATTACAAAATGCTAAAAACTCGTTTCCTTAACCATTTAGTCACCAATTATAATTTTCTGTCTCCGCTGTTGGGTACGTAAATAACAAATAAATTTTCGTCTTTTTATCTGTTAGGTTCATAAAATATAGCTTACTAGTTGACAGAGTGAATTAAAATGACCCTTTCCTTTGCAGGAATCTACAAGTATATGCTGGGAGATAAGCGATATGGACTCACAGTTAACCTTCTTGCCACCAAGGTCATGCCGTCCCTCATTCCTGTAGTTGTTAGTCCGTCGCTTAAGCTCGAGCAGGTAAGTCTTGAGTACTTTTGTTTGGATAGTGAAATTCTTTCAAAAATTCATGCATAAATCCTCAAGAGGTCGTTGCTACAGAAGTGTAACTATAAAAAAATATAAATGAAAAAATCCTTCAAGCATCTGCTTGTCGCCGAGGTCTGACAGGAACCTGTCAGAGTAAACGCCACAGTTGAAGGTCTGTGAGGATGGCAGAACCTCAGCAGAAAGATATCACAAACATAAATGCCTTGCCGGGGCTCGAACCCAGGTCTCTTTCATTAGTAGCCAAGCTGGCCATATCGTGTAATATATAAAAAGTAAATTTACACTCCAAATAGTCTATCTTGAGCAAATAGCTGTTGCATTTCGCCACTGCAGATTAATTCCTACAGCGCTCTGTTTGATATTGTCTGCCCACCCATTTTAACCCAATGTTAAAGTTAGAAATGGTTTAGCCAATTTATCCCCACTGTTCATTTATATACTCAGGAACCGATACCAAAGATACTGAGACTGAACCGGAATCAAACGACTGAATCCAGAAACAAACTTTACAATCTTGCTTGCAAAGGACTCAACTTTGGAAAAGACCAAACTATTTTAAACAAAATACATCAAAATACATCGAAACAGAATACATCAAATCCATAATAATAAATACATACGAGAAAATATTGTCTTAAGAATTTCAATTTATTAAGGAAGAGATTGCCAATGATCCTAATTTTTGTGATTTTATTCAAATTTGCATATCTTTATATCCGTTGAGTAACAAAACTAAATAAATGAATAAATACATTTAATGTTATCACAATTTAAAATTTTAAGCATATTAATGTCTAACAGTAAGCTCAAAGTTCAGAACGTTCAAATCAAAAAAAAAAAAAAAATTTTTTTAAGCGCAGTTGATAATTTTCCAGTTCTCAAATCAAATGCAAAAAGGTTGAATATTTTTGGTGCCTTAAAATTATTTTTGGTTTTAAGGAAAAAGAGCCTTTGCAGGAATTTGCCCCTTTTCTATTTGAAATATTGCCCTTTTAACTTCTCTTCAATTCGAATATTCTGGTTTGTTAAACATTCTTTTTAAATCGTATAAAAAAAAACAGAATATTGTCTGATGTCACACAAATTACTAAGGGTCCCAAAATCCAAGTGCGAATAGTTTTTAATATAAATTTCAGCGATTTTATTGTATTACCAGTGAATTGTGCAAATCGCAAGCATCATCACCTCTCCAACTGCATAAGCCATATTAACTATATGAATACACCGAAATATAAAAAAGATTTATGGGACAATTTTAGAAACTTTTTTTATCATAAGAGAATGTCATGAGAAAATATATTTACTTTCTGTAAGTGCAGGTTATCTTCAATTAAATCGGTTTTTAAATTATATATTATACTGGTGTCCAAATGTTTAGCATAATTGACAAAATCAGAATAAAATAATAATAATATATTTCCTTTGAACATTTTCATACAATATTATTATACAAAAGAACACATTGATGGAAATACGAACTAATCAAAGCTAAACATCATCATCAACGCCCTCAAGCAGGCATGGTTATGGAGATCCAATCAGAACCTGCAATTTAGTTCTTCAAGCATATCTGTCTACCCACCGCATCCTAGGTCTCCCCCTCTTTCTGAAGCCTTAAGGCACGAGTTTAGTCACGAAAAGTGTTATAAACCTGTCCCTATTCTATAATTATCTATACGGACAACATGGCCAAACCAACGGAGTCTCTCTCTGCACAATATGCTGCTCAAAGGAGGTTGCTGACTCTTTTACCTAAACTCACCATTACTTACAAAGTTGAACTATCTAATGCCCAAGACACTGCATAAGCATCTAGAATCAAAAGCATCAAGTTTTCCGTTATCTTATTTATACAAACCGTCCATGTTTCACTAACCCTAGAAAGTTTATTATACAGTCCAATTTTAGTATTTAGGTGAATACACCTATTTCTCCACACTCTCCATAGAACCCTAAAAGTCCCAGCAAAAATCTTTATTCGTATCTTAATCTCATGTGCCCTTCACCAGTATCTGTTACATAGCCCCCAAAATAATTAAACTGTGACACCTGCTCAAGACGGCAACCATTCGGATCACAGCCTGCCTGGCCAATTTTCATCACTTTAGATTTCTCTATGTTTATCACCAAATCTACTCTACTACCAGTCTCATCAACAGCTCGATCTTCATTCATCATCTTCTCTCGTCTTCATCTCATCAACATCATTTGCCAAAACGCCTAAATCATGAGAGTAATCTAAATTAGAAACGTTTAGGTATCCAGACAATTTAAGGCCAAAATCTTTCCCTTGCAGTGAATTTCGCATGACATAATCAATAACCAAACTAAAGAGAAAAGGAGACAAAATGCACCCTTTCGAACACAGAAGCAATGATAAACCAATTGCTATAAGCTAACCAACTCAATGTTATTATAGAGAGCTTTCATTATGTTAACTAACTTGTCTGGTATATCATACTATCTTATAATCACCCACAAATTATGGCGATCAACAGAATCAAAAGCCTTTTTTAAATCAACAAAGATAGTAATCAAAGGTTTCTGAAACTCTAAACATTTCTCTGCTTAAGTGATTTTTTTTCTTATCTACATGTCTCCTACCACTTCTGAATCCACATTGCTCATTACACAATGCCCGCCTGCCAGATTCTTAATTCTATTAAGCACAATCACATGCAAACAACTTTACCTGGAACAGAAAGTAGGCTCGTACCCCTATAATTGTCACAAGAATCACTTCTTTAAAAAAATCACCTTTTTGAATAATAGAAATAATAATAACTCTTTTAAAATACTTAGGAACAATGTCTTTATCACAAAAGATTTTCAAAATTTCAGCCAACTATATGTACCTTGTTTATCCTTCAATGCCTGTATACCTGTTCTTTTTCTACCACACAAAACATTAACTTTCTGGTACAGCTCTCTCTCCAAAGATTCTTATCAGCAGCTAACTGAACCTTTACACGTTTATTAAGCTCTCTGTAATGCTTTCTATTAGGACTAGTAAAGTGTTGCTTAAGGATATTCCTGTAGTTCTTTCTTTCTGAAATAAGCTCAAGTGCCTTATCACTAAAATAAGTTTGTCTCCTCTGCTCCTTTTTTCCTAAAAGAGTACTGTTAGTTAATATTTATGAAAAAATTTCTCGACGACACGGTGGGAATCGCAACTCTCGAAATTCATACCAGAGCGCGCTGCCATTACACCACGCATCGGAGGAGGAAATCTTTCAGAATAAGACCTTATAAATCTGTCACTGAGATGTGGCAAAACTTGCGCCATCTATATTTCAGGAGAGGCTGTGGTGAAAGTAGGCCGGTACGCGACGGTACGCCGTACCGGTAAAACATTTTTCAGTAATAGCACCATTAACGATTTCTTTCACGCCTTAATGCTCTTTCAACCAATAATTTCATAAAAAAAAAAGCGGATCCTTCCTTTTAAGAAAAATTCCTCGATTTTTAATTACACTATTATATATTAAACCTTCTTTCAACCAATAATTTCATAAAAAAAAAGCGAATCCTTCCTTTTAAGAAACATTCCTCGATTTTTAATTACACTACTATATATTAAACCTTCTTTCACCCAATAATTTCATAAAAAAAAGCGGATCTTTCCTTTTAAGAAAAATTCCTCGATTTTTAATTACACTACTATATATTAAACCTTCTTTCAACCAATAATTTCATAAAAAAAAAGCGGATCCCTCCTTTTAAGAAAAAATTCCTCGATTTTTAATTACACTACTATATATTAAACCTTCTTTCAACCAATAATTTAATAAAAAAAAGCGGATCCTTCCTTTTAAGAAACATTCCTCGATTTTTAATTACACTACTATATATTAAACCTTCTTTCAACCAATAATTTCATAAAAAAAAAGCGGATCCTTCCTTTTAAGAAAAATTCCTCGTTTTTTAATTACACTACTATATATTAAACCTTCTTTCAACCAATAATTTCATTAAAAAAAAGCGGATCCTTCCTTTTAAGAAAAATTCCTCGTTTTTTAATTACACTACTATATATTAAACCTTCTTTCAACCAATAATTTCATAAAAAAAGCGGATCCTTCCTTTTAAGAAAAATTCCTCGATTTTTAATTACACTACTATATATTAAACCTTCTTTCAACCAATAATTTCATAAAAAAAAGCGGATCCTTCCTTTTAAGAAAAATTCCTCGATTTTTAATTACACTACTATATATTAAACCTTCTTTCAACCAATAATTTCATAAAAAAAAAAAAAGCGGATCCTTCCTTTTAAGAAAAATTCCTCGATTTTTAATTACACTACTATATATTAAACCTTCTTTCAACCAATAATTTCATAAAAAAAGCGGATCCTTCCTTTTAAGAAAAATTCCTCGATTTTTAATTACACTACTATATATTAAACCTTCTTTCAACCAATAATTTCATAAAAAAGCGGATCCTTCCTTTTAAGAAAAATTCCTCGATTTTTAATTACACTACTATATATTAAACCTTCTTTCAACAAATAATTTCATAAAAAAAAGCGGATCCTTCCTTTTAAGAAAAATTCCTCTATTTTTAATTACACTACTACATATTAAACCTTCTTTCAACCAATAATTTCATAAAAAAAAGCGGATCCTTCCTTTTAAGAAAAATTCCTCGTTTTTTAATTACACTACTATATATTAAACCTTCTTTCAACCAATAATTTCATAAAAAAAGCGGATCCTTCCTTTTAAGAAAAATTCCTCGATTTTTAATTACACTACTATTATTAAACCTTCTTTCAACCAATAATTTCATAAAAAAAGCGGATCCTTCCTTTTAAGAAAAATTCCTCGATTTTTAATTACACTACTATATATTAAACCTTCTTTCAACCAATAATTTCATAAAAAAAAAAAGCGGATCCTTCCTTTTAAGAAAAATTCCTCGATTTTTAATTACACTACTATATATTAAACCTTTAGATACCAGCTGCTTGAAAACCGCATACTTAAGGCCCGACAGGGAGTGTAAAGTGGGAGTGCTATATATATTTGAAGTAGTGCTTTCTTTCTTTGAACGATTAGCAAAAGGAGACTGTGAAATGAGAGCAGAACTTGGCTGACGAAGGGAATCCAAACCGAAGCCGTGCCTCGGGGAATGTAAGTGTTCATGGACAATGCACATTTGCATCCGCCGTCGCAGTTATCTGGGTTCGGTCTTGATTACCACCAGAGGCAGAACGGGGAAAGCGGACTGACAAATTAAAGAAATTAGACTTGGAAATGAAATTCATTGCAAGATAATAACAGTGTATATTTGCGGTTTTCAAATTTTCGTCTTCCAAATATATTTTTTATAAATAATTTATATTCTGCTGAACTGAAGATTATAACATTTCTGAGAATAACGGAAGAAATTTTAATGAGAACGATAGGGCACATGCTTTCCCAAATTTCAATAATGAGTTTGAAAGTTGGAGCGAAAGATTAAAATTTGTTGAGTTTTTTTATTGTTGCAAATTCATAGAAAAATAGATTTTTTAAAATCAGTTTTATCGATTAATCACCTAACATTACGATACTGGACTAGCAAAATGCAGAAACTAATACGTTTCTTTAATTTTACTGTCCCACAAACAATCTGTAAATTCACTGGAAGGAGAGCTATGCACCAATCCCCTGTGATGATGCATAGAACCGGCCAGGCCTAGCACCTAATGTCAGACCCCACCTTCTCGTGGTGCGGACCGTTAGTAACTTTCAAAAGAGATACTCTCTTGTGGAAGTGAACGGAAGGGGAGGGCTGCAAGGTTAGTGTGGCCTACTGATCTGGACAACTATGGCTACTTTTCTTTTTTTTCTACCCTGCTGAGGAGTGGTCAACCACACAGGGTCCTGGTGCTGACCATATAAACCCACTGGACTGGACAGATATATGGCTCTGAGCTTGATTATGGATCCTGATTTTGCTGCACTGGTGGGCTTCTGTGGAGGGAAAATCTTCCGCTGTGTTTTCTGTTTGTTTGTGGGTTGACAGCCCCAAGTGAATAGAGTCACAGGATATGTTTATCAGCTGGTGGATAATCCTGAGCAGAAGTCATCGCAGGCACCTGAACTCTTTGCTTCTATTGGCATCGTCAAATTCTACATTGGAGGAAGTCTTTCAGTGTAGATGGCTTCAGCCTTTAGTAGTGGGGGAACGGGTCTTTGCCCCATGTCTGCGATTAGGGGGCTGTTTGATATTGTCGGCATTCCCTCTCTCAATAAACATAGTTTCTTTAAACATCCCACTAACCATTTTCTCTCCATAGGTAGTTGGAATGTGAGGACTCTGCACAGAGCATTTTCTCTTGATGTCCTCACACAAGAATTCCACCATTATAATTTAGATATTCTCGGCTTGCAAGAGACCAGTTGGACAAATAAAGGTCAGATTCTTAAAAATAATCTTAAATTTCTCTTTTCAGGGAGGGACGACAATAAACATCACCAAGGCGTGGGTCTGCTTCTCAGAAGACACGCTATCGATGCTCTTCTAGGATATGAGTGCATTAATGAAAGGTTTCTTACAGCAAAATTTCAGACAAGCGTTAAAGACTTGAATGTTGTCTGCTGTTATGCCCCCACTGAGGATGCCGATGAGGATGAGAAGGATAGGTTTTATGAACAACTTCAGGATATTTTGAATTCTGTCAAGAAAAGAGATATTACCCTTGTTCTTGGTGACTTCAATGCCAACGTTGGTACTGACTCTGACCTTTGGGGAGGAGTAATAGGCCCTTTTGGTATTGGTAGCTGCAATGGCAATGGGCAACGTCTCCTACAGGTAAGTAAACTCAATGGATTCAGAATAACTAACACTTATTACAAACACCGCGACATACATAAGTACACATGGGTTTCACCTGATGGGCTGCATAAGAATATGATTGATTACATATTAATTAACAGCAAATGGGCTAGTTCTGCTAGGAATACCAGGGCATATAGGGGAGCTGAAATTGGATATGACCATTACCTTGTTAAAAGTGTGTTGCAACTTAAACTTAAAAAGTGTTGTGCTAGGGTTAAAATATTTACTTTTAATACTGAAGCTCTGAAAGATCCAGTTATAGCCAAAACTTACCATGATAGGTTACTTAGTCATTATGACAGTCATGGTTTGCTTACTACTGAAGTTGAGGAAGAATGGGATCATTTTAAACAGGCTTTTATGGACACCAACAGTACTTTTTAGGAAAAAAGGAGCAGAAGAGACAGAGTTATCTGAGTGATAAGGCACTTGAGCTTATTTCGGAAAGAAAGAACTGCAGGAATTTCCTTAATCAGTACCCTACTAGTCCTAATAAAAAGCATTACAGAGAACTTAATAAACGTGTAAAAGATCAGTTAGCTACTGATAAGAATCTTTGGCTTGATGGTTTGGCTGACAAAGCCGAGGAAGCAGTTAGACAGCACAACAGCAGAGAGCTGTACCAGATAAGTTAATGTTTTGTGTTGTAGAAAACGGACTGGCATACAAGGATTACAGGATAAACAAGGTAAGGTTATAGAAGGGGAGGATTCTGTCATGGGTAGGTGGGCTGAGCATTTCAGTGATGTTCTAAACAATGTAGTTAGCTCTACTCCCATTGTTTGCAATGATGATAGATGCATTGGTGGCTTTAATGTTGGCCCTATAACACAATCTGAAGTTATTGTGGCTGTTTCTAAACTTAAACTACATAAATCCCCAGGGGTAGATGAAATTACTACCGAAATGCTTAGAGCTGGGAATGTTTCGGTTACCACTTGGATGACTGAAATTCTGAATATCTTTTATTCGACTCTGTTGATCGTCATAATTTGTGGTTGATTGTGAAATCATATGGTATACCAGACAAGTTAGTTAACATAATGAAAGCTCTCTATAATAACACTGAGTCGTGTGTGAGAGTTGGTAAGGCTTGTAGCAATTGGTTTAGCATTACTTCTGGTGTTCGACAAGGGTGCATTTTGTCTCCTTTTCTCTTTAGCTTGGTTATTGATTATGTTATGCGAAATTCACTTCAAGGGAAAGATTTTGGCCTTAAATGGGCTGGAGATACGAAAATTTCTGATTTAGATTATGCTGATGATTTAGCCCTTTTGGCAAATGATGTTGATGAGATGAACTCTTTCATTCGAGCTGTTGATGAGACTGGTAGTAGAGTAGGTTTGGTTATAAACAGAGAGAAAACTAAAGTGATGAAAATTGGTAAGGCAGGCTGTGATTCAGTTAATCTGAATGGTTGCACTCTTGAGCAGGTGTCACAGTTTAATTATCTTGGGAGCTATGTAACAGATACTGGTGATGTGAGGCATGAGATTAACAGACGAATAGGGATTGCTGCCGGGACTTTTAAGAATCTATGGAGAGTGTGGAGATATAGGCGTATACACCTAAAGACTAAAATTAGACTGTATAATAGTTTGGTTCTTTCTAGGCTTAATTATGGTAGTGAAACTTGGACATTTTGTAAACAAGATAAAAGGAAACTAGATGCTTTTGATTCCAAATGCTTACGCAGTATCTTGGGCATTAGATGGTTCAACTTTGTAACTAATGATGAGGTTAGGCAAAGGAGTTTGCAACCTCCTTTAAGCAGCATATTGTGCAGAGAGAGACTCCGTTGGTTTGGCCATGTTGCCCGTATGAATAATTATAGATTGTCAAATAGGGTTATGAACAGTGTGCCTAAAGGCCTCAGAAAGAAGGGGAGACCTAGGATGCGGTGGGCAGACAATGTCAAACAGGACCTTATTAGAATTGGTGTGCAGTGGCCAGATGCAGTAGATGTAGCTCAGGATAGACTTGCTTGGAGAACTAAATTGTACGGTCTGGTTGGACCTCCGTAGCCCATGGCTGCTTGATGATGATGATGATGATGATGATGATGATGATGATGATGATGATGATGATGATGATGATGATGATGATGATGATGATGATGATGATGATGATGATGATGATGACAAATGTTGCTACATTATTTTTCAAACATAATTTTTGATTAGCATTATAAATAAGGCTGACACCTTCTGAGATTTAAATATCTGGAGATCGTAAAAATGGCTTTAAGTAAATTCCGCTCCCCCTCCCCCCAAAAATAGCCAAATAATAACGATATATTTATTCAAAAATAATCGGTGAAATCATTATTTTTATTTTAAATCTTTATTGGTTAAAAATATATTTTAATTATCTTTACAAACTTTTTAACAAACTTTTTCTTCTGGCTTCTGAATATATTATAAAAACTTTGCACAATTCACTTATACTTAGTTTTCGTTATTAATTTTGCTTTCATTCGAATGACGTTATTTTTTTTTTCAATTTAGCATTAAAAAACAATTGCATTAAAAAGGAATTGGGCTTTTTTTTAACTTTGATAATAGTATTTTATTAAATGTATTTAGCATTGATTTCGAAAGGAAGTGCTAATTTTTGGGGCTGGTTTTTCTAGCCATTTTAGCGGGCTGAGCTTGGTTGAACCTGGTAATCGTTCATACAATCTACGGATCTACATATTTCATAACCTGCGCAGGCCGTGCTAATACAAATGGCATCATCTCTTTCATCATCTCAAAAACGTAATTGCAAAAACCGAAGATTTCTTTTCAAAAATCAGAGTCTTATGATAGATGTCAAAACTTGGAGTTTCTGGATGAAAACCGGAGAGCGAAACTGTAAGGCGAAGTATTTATAACTTTCTTTTTTTCTTCATAAGTTACTTAGAGAACAAAAAAGGGTAGTTGAAGCTACTTCCAAATCAAACAGGCCTTCTTTCAGAATAGCACAGAACGAACAACCATGCCATTACCCGGTATTCGAACCCGGATCCCTGCTGCTGCGGCGGCACCGCTAGGCAACGTGATATCACTGCACAGTGTAGTGGCTTGTAAATATTTTCAACACTGCAAAAAGAAAAGGTACTATTGAGTAGATCATATGGTAGTGTTATGTGGGCAGTATATAAAAAAGATATCTTCATATTAAATTATAAAAAAGAAATATATCAAGCAGGTGCTTGCCACAGAGGTCTGACAGGAGCTTGTCAGTTTAAATGCCATAGAGAATATCTGTGAGGATGTGGGTTCTCAACAGAAAAACACTACAACCATCCATGCATTACCCGGGCTCGAAGCTAGACCCCTTTTGACCCTTGAATCAAAGGGGTCGAAGCTCGACCCCTTTGATTACACTAACCACTCGATCACGTGGCGTCTTCATTACTAAATTAGCTGAGAATAAATTACTCGAAAAAATTGGCTAAACTGGATAACGAAAACAACTTGAAAAAAATATCGCATTTCAAAATAGCATATATAGAGCTACTTACAATATAATTACAACATTGGCATCCCCGGGACAATACCAAAGCCTTTAGGGATCTGGATCAAAATATGAAATATTTTATTTTTTTCCAGAAACACGGGATAAAGGTGGACCTCCTCTCCTATTCACGGAAAGTATTACCACTTCCCCACTCTGCAAATGTAGCTGTTAGCTTATACAACCCTCCCCTGTTCCTCTCTTTTGCTATTCACTGTCTTCCTTATGAAAATGATAAAGAAGGAACCTATAAAACTGTAAGATGGAAAAAAAGTGTTTCTTTTTCCTTCTTATTGGATAAATTTAAGTTTTTATTTGTTTTCCTCAACGAGATGCACCCATTTAACCTTCCTTCTGAATGGCCTGCAGCAGCCACTCCTACTAAGGCAGGAGATATTTGCTATGAATTTTAAACATTGAATTGCCTCTCTAGCCATTTCAAAAACCGGTGTCTGCTTCGCCATCTCCTAAAGGTATAAGGATTCGAAACAGGAAGGATTCAGAGTACATATATACGGAGAGTATGCACACTCCGAAATTACGTGACGGAAATTCTAAGAAATGAATTTTGTTGTTATTATTTTTTCAATAAGTACTTTTCTTTTTTTATATCTAATTATAAACTTTAACGATAAAAGTAAATATATCTACTTTTCAAAAGTTTATTCGAAGGTTACAGGTATTACACGTCTATCGAATCTTTTACTTTATCTCCAACCTCTATCGCTCCTCACAAGTTTAGACCCTTCAGAAAATATTTTCTGGTCGACTCTTGTCGCCAAGATGCAACAAGGGAAGACGATTTTTGTTTCAGGGCAGTTGCTTCATTTATAAAGTTTGAAAAGAAAACTTCAGATTTTTGTAATTTTCTCTTTGTAAGTAAAAAATTCCAATGTTTTTTTTTGTTTGTTTTATGTTAAAGATTAATATTGAATAAATTTGAAAAATTTCTGACTCGTAATCGTACCTGTAGTGTGAGATTTTTGACATGAGAAAAAACCCCATGATCAAGATAATTGCAATGAATCCTCATTTTTCATCAGATTATACTGAACTTCCATTTTCGACTTTTATGACCCACTGATTTGCACGGAATTCAGTATATTTATTAGTATTGACTCGCAGCATGTCAACAGTGTCGTCAGTAAAAAATAAATTTAAAATAATGGAAAAGGAACTAGTTCATGAATAAGGCCTACAGAAGTTTCAAAATGATCAACAAAAACTGCGTCGTTGTTAACGCATTTGTAAAATTTATGAGTTGTAATCTTCGTGCTGGTGATCAATTGGTTTGCGCGCTACGCTTCAAATTTATGGGATCTGAGGTCTGGACTTTATAGGTATGGATTTTCTTTCTCGCATTCTACGCATGCTACTTCTACTCGATTTCATAACAGGTCTTATGACGTCTTAAATTGATAAGCTCTTATCAGATCTGTGAGAAAACAGTTGTTTGAGGGGTATAAAAAACTAATCAACTAAAATTTAATTGTCTAATGCTTTTTCATTTCTTACATCATCATCATCATCCTCAAGCAGCCATGGGCTACGGAGGTCCAACCAGACCATGCAATTTAGTTCTCCAAGCAAGTCTATCCTGAGCTACATCTACTGCATCTGGCCACTGCACACCAATTCTAACAAGGTCCTATTTGACATTGTCTGCCCACCGCATCCTAGGTCACCCCCTCTTTCTGAGGCCTTTGGGCACATTGTTCATAACCCTATTCGCCAATCTATAATTATTCATATGGGCAACATGGCCAAACCAACGGAGTCTATCTGCATAATATGCTGCTTAAAGGAGGTTGCAAACTCCTTTGCCTAACCTCATCATTAGTTACAAAGTTGAACCACCTAATGCCCAAGATACTGCGTAAGCATCTGGAATCAAAAGCATCTAGTTTCCTGTTATCTTGTTTACAAAGTGTCCAAGTTTCACTGCCATAACTAATCCTAGAAAGAACCAAACTATTATACAGTCTAATTTTAGTCTTTAGGTGTATACGCCTATTTCTCCACACTCTCCATAGATTCTTAAAAGTCCCGGCAGCAATCCCTATTCGTCTGTTAATCTCATGCCACACATCACCATTATCTGTTACATAGCTCCCAAGATAATTAAACTGTGACACCTGCTCAAGACTGCAACCATTCAGATTAACTGAATCACAACCTGCTTGACCAATTTTCATCACTTTAGTTTTCTCTCTGTTTATAACCAAACCTACTCTACTATCAGTCTCATCAACAGCTCGAATGAAAGAGTTCATCTCATCAACATCATTTGCCAAAAGGGCTAAATCATCAGCATAATCTAAATCAGAAATTTTCGTACCTCCAGCCCATTTAAGGCCAAAATCTTTCCCTTGAAGTGATTTTCGCATAACAAAATCAATAACCAAACTAAAGAGGAAAGGAGACAAAATGCACCCTTGTCGAACACCAGAAGTAATGATAAACCAATTGCTACAAGCCTTAGCAACTCTCACACACGACTCAGTGTTATTATAGAGAGCTTTCATTATGTTAACTAACTTGTCTAGTTACCATATGACCTCGCAATCAACCACAAATTATGTCGATCAACAGAGTCGAAAGCCTTTTTGAAATCAACAAAGCTAGCAACCAAAGGTTTCTGAAACTCGAAACAGTTCTCAAGAAAAAGAAAGGAAAAAAAGGAAATGTTTTCAAAAGAGAAATATTTCTGAAACTCGAAACATTTCTCTTTTGAAAGGTACTAACGGTCTGCACCACGAGAAGGCGGGGTCGGACGTTAGGTGCTAGGCCTGGCCGGTTCTATGCATCATCGAAGCGGATTGGTGCATAGCTCTCCTTCCAGTGAACTACCTAGCTAAACATTATACTTAGCTAGCATTTACAGACCATTTTTTACATCCCTTGGAATTTAACTTTTGTAACGCAATTTATAATATTTGTGTACATACTAGACACGTCGAGCCATTTCAGATCCCGAAATATCAAAATCATAATAAATAACAATAAATTATAACTATCAACTTCTGATGAAGTTTATTATCAGCTTTTTAATTACACCAAGAAATAATTTTGATGTAAAAATAATGCAATAGCGTGATTTGGGTTTTACCTTGACAAACAATGGCTATGGAACTGAACGAAAAAGTCCAGCAGTGTGGCATTATAAACGAACGAAGTTCATTTGACGTTAATTTTTATTTAACAGTTTAACTTGATGTTCCTTTTATTGAACCCTTTTATTTATCGAAGAGGATTAAGGCTAGGGAAGAACAGAAAGAATTCTTCCATGTCCATTAGAAGACTGGCGTCGCGGTTGATCAATTAGAGCTTTGTCTTAAGCAAGCATAAGATATGGAGACTTAGGGGTGCAAATGGTCTTTTGCACCCATTTGTTTATCGGAGAGGATTAAGGCTAGGGAAGAACAGAAAGAATTCTTCCAAGTCCATTAGAAGACTGGCGTCGCGGTTGATCAATTAGAGCTTTGTCTTAAGCAAGCATGAGACAAGGAGACTTTTGGGTGCAAATGGTCTTTTGCACCCTTTTGTTTATCGGAGAGGATTGAGGCTAGGGAAGAACAGAAAGAATTCTTCCAAATTCATTAGAAGACTGGCGTCGCGGTTGATCAATTAGAGCTTTGTCTTAAGCAAACATCAGATAAGGAGACTTTTGGGTGCAAATGGTCTTTTGCACCCTTTCGTTTATCGGAGAGGATTAAGGCTAGGGAAGAACAGAAAGAATTCTTCCAAGACCATTAGAAGACTGGCGTCGCGGTTGATCAATTAGAGCTTTGTCTTAAGCAAGCATGAGATAAGGAGACTTTGGGGTGCAAATGGTCTTTTGCACCCATTTGTTTATCGAAGAGGATTAAGGCTAGGGAAGAACAGAAAGAATTCTTCCAAGTCCATTAGAAGACTGGCGTCGCGGTTGATCAATTAGAGCTTTGTCTTAAGCAAGCATGACATAAGGAGATTTTGGGGTGCAAATGGTCTTTTGCACCCTTTTGTGTATCGGAGAGGATTAAGGCTAGGGAAGAACAGAAAGAATTCTTCCAAGTCCATTAGAAGACTGGCGTCGAGGTTGATCAATTAGAAGTTTGTCTTAAGCAAGCATGAGATAAGGAGACTTTGGGGTGCAAATGGTCTTTTGCACCCTTTTGTTTATCGGAGAGGATTAAGGCTAGGGAAAAACAGAAAGAATTCTTCCAAGTCCATTAGAAGACTGCCGTCGCGGTTGATCAATTAGAGCTTTATCTTAAGCAAGCATGAGATAAGGAGACTTTGGGGTGCAAATGGTCTTTTGCACCCTTTTGTTTATCGGAGAGGATTAAGGCTAGGGAAAAACAGAAAGAATTCTTCCAAGTCCATTAGAAGACTGGCGTCGCGGTTGATCAATTAGAGCTTTGTCTTAAGCAAGCATCAGATAAGGAGACTTTGGGGTGCAAATGGTCTTTTGCACCCTTTTGTTTATCGGAGAGGATTAAGGCTAGGGAAGAACAGAAAGAATTCTTCCAAGTCAATTAGAAGACTGGCGTCGCGGTTGATCAATTAGAACTTTGTCTTAAGCAAGCATGACATAAGGAGACTTTGGGGTGCAAATGGTCTTTTGCACCCTTTTGTTTATCGGAGAGGATTAAGGCTAGGGAAAAACAGAAAGAATTCGTCCAAGTCCATTAGAAGACTGCCGTCGCGGTTGATCAATTAGAGTTTTGTCTTAAGCAAGCATGAGATAAGGAGACTTTGGGTTGCAAATGGTCTTTTGCACCCTTTTGTTTATCGGAGAGGATTAAGGCTAGGGAAGAACAGAAAGAATTCTTCCAAGTCAATTAGAAGACTATCGTCGCGGTTGATCAATTAGAACTTTGTCTTAAGCAAGCATGACAGAAGGAGACTTTGGGGTGCAAATGGTCTTTTGCACCCTTTTGTTTATCGGACAGGATTAAGGCTAGGGAAAAACAGAAAGAATTCTTCCAAGTCCATTAGAAGACTGGCGTCGCGGTTGATCAATTAGAGCTTTGTCTTAAGCAAGCATGAGATAAGGAGACTTTGGGGTGCAAATGGTCTTTTGCACCCTTTTGTTTATCGGAGAGGATTAAGGCTAGGGAAGAACAGAAAGAATTCTTCCAAGTCCATTAGAAGACTGGCGTCGCGGTTGATCAATTAGAACTTTGTCTTAAGCAAGCATGAGATAAGGAGACTTTGGGGTACAAATGGTCTTTTGCACCCTTTTGTTTATCGGAGAGGATTAAGGCTAGGGAAGAACAGAAAGAATTCTTCCAAGTCCATTAGAAGACTGGCGTCGCGGTTGATCAATTAGAGCTTTGTCTTAAGCAAGCATGAGATAAGGAGAATTTGGGGTGCAAATGGTCTTTTGCACCCTTTTGTTTATCGGAGAGGATTAAGGCTAGGGAAGAACAGAAAGAATACTTCCAAGTCCATTAGAAGACTGGCGTCGCGGTTGATCAATTAGAACTTTGTCTTAAGCAAGCATGACATAAGGAGACTTTGGGGTGCAAATGGTCTTTTGCACCCTTTTGTTTATCGGACAGGATTAAGGCTAGGGAAAAACAGAAAGAATTCTTCCAAGTCCATTAGAAGACTGGCGTCGCGGTTGATCAATTAGAGCTTTGTCTTAAGCAAACATCAGATAAGGAGACTTTTGGGTGCAAATGGTCTTTTGCACCCTTTTGTTTATCGGAGAGGATTAAGGCTAGGGAAGAACAGAAAGAATTCTTCCAAGTCCATTAGAAGACTGGCGTCGCGGTTGATCAATTAGAGCTTTGTCTTAAGCAAGCATGAGATAAGGAGAATTTGGGGTGCAAATGGTCTTTTGCACCCTTTTGTTTATCGGAGAGGATTAAGGCTAGGGAAGAACAGAAAGAATTCTTCCAAGTCCATTAGAAGACTGGCGTCGCGGTTGATCAATTAGAGCTTTGTCTTAAGCAAGCATGAGATAAGGAGACTTTGGGGTGCAAATGGTCTTTTGCACCCTTTTGTTTATCGGAGAGGATTAAGGCTAGGGAAGAACAGAAAGAATTCTTCCAAGTCCATTAGAAGACTGGCGTCGCGGTTGATCAATTAGAGCTTTGTCTTAAGCAAGCATGAGATAAGGAGAATTTGGGGTGCAAATGGTCTTTTGCACCCTTTTGTTTATCGGAGAGGATTAAGGCTAGGGAAGAACAGAAAGAATACTTCCAAGTCCATTAGAAGACTGGCGTCGCGGTTGATCAATTAGAGCTTTGTCTTAAGCAAGCATGAGATAAGGAGACTTTGGGGTGCAAATGATCTTTTGCACATGGCGCTGGATGCGAAACTGCGATGGGAAAGATGATGGACTGGATGGGAAAAATGCGAGAAGTTTTTGCTAAGCACTTTTCAGTGCCAAGTAGTTGGCACTCAAAATCACTGAAATATAGATCGCGCAAGAGTCATCTTAGTGACAGATTTATAAGGTCTTATTCTGAAAGATTTCCTCGTCCGATGCGTGGTGTAATGGTAACGCGCTCTGTCATGAATCTGCAGAGTTGCGATTCCCACCGTGTCGGCGAGAAATCTTTTCCAGAAATGTTAACTAATGTTGAAGTCTATTTCTACAGGTAATCTGTGTATTTACTATAGATGGATTTTTAAAAGTACTGTTAGTTTCCAAAAAAGCCTGTTTAAAACGGTGTCATTCTTCCTCAACTTCAGTAATAAGTAAACCATGACTGTCATAATGACTAAGTAACCTATCATGGTAAGCTTTAGTTATAATGGATCTTTCATAGTTTCAGAATTAAAAAAAAATAAATAAATACCCCCTCAAGCAGCTGCTTGCCACAGAGGTCTTTATATGCCATAGTAGAAGGTCTGTGATGATGGCAGGACCTCAGAAGAAAAACGACACACACCATCTGATGAAACTCATGCATGCTTATGTATGTCGCGATGTTTGTAATAACTTTTACTTTTTTCTCAAATCATTAAGCTTACTTACCTGTAGGGGTTGTCCATTGCCATTGCAGCTACCAATACCAAAAGGGACTATCACCCCTCCCCAAAGTTCAGAGTCATTACCAACTTTGGCTTGGGTTGTTGTACTGCTTTACCTCTGAGCGGCACTTTTTTGCACACAATGGGCTAAATGTCCAGATCACAAGGGCTCCGAAGGCTAAGAGAAGTTTTGGGGAGGTGACCCATTGGAACAGCTGTTGGAAGACAGATAAGTAGCCTCTAGTCCAGTAAAAGCCATCTAGCATGTTCTTTATAGTGCACAGGGTGTGGCTATCCCGCACAAGGGACAACTATACTTCCCATCCGATGGACGAGCAGCCTTTCGAAGTCCGGCAGTGTCCCCTACTCACCATGGGCAGGTCGAGTAGTTTTCCTGAGATAAATCTAAATGCTGATCCATCTAGGACTCGAATATCGGAACTGCAGATTACGAGTCTGGCGCGGTACTGACTGAGCCACCCCGCCCACGACCAACTTTGGCATTGAAGTCCTCTAGAACAAGGGTAATATCTCCTTTCTTGACAGAATTCAAAACATTCTGAAGTTGTCCGTAAAACCTATCCTTCTTATTATTATCGGGATCCTCAATGGTAGCATAACATCAGATGACATTCAAATCTTTAATGTATGTCAGAAATTTTGCTGTAAGAAACTTTTCATTAATGCACTCATATCCTAGAAGAGCATCACTAGAGTGTCTGCTGCGAAGCAGACTTAGGCCTTGGAGGTACTTTCCATCCTCCCTGCCGGAAAAGAGATTTGTAAAGTTATTTTTAAGAATCTGGCCTTTATCTGTCCATCTGGTCTTTTGCAAGCTGAGAACATCTAAATCAGTGATTTCCAACCTTTTCTGCACCATCGCACCCTTTAGAAGAGAACAAAAATTCCCCCCCCCCTAGTCCATAATAGTTAATTTTATAGGAAATATTAAAATATTGTTGCATATTATCTGTACCTAATTTATCTATTTATTTATCTATTAAAAATCATAAAGCAGAAATTAATAAAACGACAACCAAATGTACAATAAAATTGTTTATTAAAATCCAAGGGTATTGGGGCTTGCGATCCCCATTTCCCTGCCTATCTATTCACTATTAGTTGAGTAAGATTTTCACGCAAGATACAGTCAGTTAGTCTCGGTCGCGTTGGCTCACAGAACGTGTCAAATACGAATTACTGTACTACCTCTTGAACTGTTAGTCAGTCCTGCCTGAGTCACCTCTTTTCTCAAACAAAAACCAAAGAGAGAAAGAGATACCAACACAAAGATTCAGGGTCTCGCTTGGCAAAGCCAATCTGCAGCAATCAAAAAGCTTCCCCAAATTTTAGAAAGCAGGTCACTTTGTCACGCAAGATCCATTCACTGGGAATGGAAAATGTCACTCCAAAGGATCACTTCAGTCTGGCAATTTAGAAAAATAGCAAAGGTAAAATTATTCTAGGGTAAAAAAAGAAAGTCTTCAAGCAACCCTGTATTGTGCTTCCATTTTTTTATCTATCATAGAATAAGAGTTCATGTTTTAAAACAACTTTTATTTTATTTTTCCATTTACTTATGATGGGGTGGAGAGGTGTGTTCGAGGGATCCATTTAATTTCAATTCAACAAATGCTAAAAATAGGTAAAGACTTCTCGTAGCAATTAATGATACAAAAACTAAAACATTAAGATAAATGAGACACTGAGCCTTCCTACCACTATTTCGAATGTCCCCAAGGGACATCGAAATAGGGGGTCATCATGTGGGGAACGGGAGTGCCTCTTTCTGGTCGTTCTCTGATCCAGGTGTAGAGATTCCAAACATCATATGGAACAGCTGAAGCTCCCATGTCCTTTATGTCCCCTGGTGGGTAACTTGTTAACTGGTAATCCTTGATTTGGAAATGAACAACTAACTTGGGGTGTTTTTTCCATTTCAAAAGAGAGAAACACGAATTATTCTGCTTCTCCTTAACAGTTACTTTTATGGTCTCAAGTGGCTGGTGGCCTTTCAATAGAAGAAGCATGCGCTCAGCATGCTTCTTCTACTGAAAGATGACGAGGTTCATCACAACTGGTTAGGCTACTATGGTGGGTCTATGTCAATGAGTTTTGTTTCGAAGAAGGATGGTGATGGTAAATGGTTAGCGCATGCGGGATCGAAAAGGCATGTACAGTCACTCAAAAAAGTATCCGAACGCCATGGTTTATTACAACATTCACATAAAATATCTGGCAACGATTTTTTCAGAAATTTGTTATCTGGCATCCTTCGTGTACTGTACACGAAGGATGCCAGATCACTAAAATCTGAAAAAATCGTTGCCAGATATTTTTTCTGAATTTTGTAATCAACCACAGCGTTCGGATACTTTTTTGAGCGACTGTTTAGTTTAGTTTAGTTTACACTTCACAAAAATTGGGAGTTCCTTGCACAGACTTTCCCATAGAATTTATGTTTTCCTTTTTTTTTTTTGAAAATTCTTGATGTTCAGTATTTTTTTTTCCTCTTAGATTTTAAGAGATTTTTTTTTTTGTTTCGTCTTCCTCCTAAACTTTAGGATTTAATTCTTTTGTTTATTTTGTTTTTGTTTATTTAATTTTGATTTATGTCTTTTTTTTTTTGGTATAAATATATATATTTTTTTATTATTATTTTTTTTTGGCTTTCTTTAATTTTTTTTTATAACCCTTTTTTTTATTATATTTTTTTGTTATTTTGTTAATTTTTTTTTCTTTCTTTTTTTTTTGTTTTTTAGAAATTTTTTTTTTTTTATTTTTTTTTATTTTTAATTTTTTTTTATTTTTTTATTTTTTTTTTAAGATTTTTTTTAATTATTTTTTTTTCTTATTTTTATTAATGAAAAAAAAAATTTTTTTTCTTTTTTTCTTTTTTTTATATTACGTTTTTTTTTTGTTGTTGTTCTGTGTTACAATTTATTCCATATCTCTGTTTCTTTGATGAATTCCAATAGGAAGGCAAATATTTTTGTTCGAATTGAGATTGTAGGGTGATTTAAAATTAAGTTCAGAGTAAATTCGTTAATATTTATGTTTCTAAGTTTTTCAAAGAATTTTTCTCGTTGTGAGTCATATTTTGCACAATTTAATATAAGGTGTGAGGAATTTTCAGTAATATTGCATTTTGTACATTTGGGTGAGGTACTTAATTTGAGTAAGAATTTTGATTTATTTAAAAGAATTGTATCTGTTCTTAGCCGAAATATGATTTTGGATTCATGTCTGGAAAATGGTAATTGTAGGAAGGTATTAATTTTGTTGGAAAGTTCAAATCTGAAATTTGGTTTGAAGATAGAGTGAAATTGAACATGTTTTTCTAAAATTTTGAATTCTAATTGTTTTATTTCTTTTTTAACATGAATATAAAAATTGTGTGTTGGCGAGATGTTATCATAATCATGTGCTGATTTTGCTATGTTATCTACATATTCATTTTCTTTAAATCCAGAGTGTCCTGGTATCCAACAAAGTTGAATACGGTTATTTTTTTCATTTAGGTTTTCATTATAAAGTTTTAGGAGTGTATGTGTGTAGTATGGATATGTGGTGTATGTGTTGTCTTGTATTAATGTGTGTATAGCACTTTTAGAATCAATGAATATAACTATTGATTGATTTGTTAAATTGTCTAATGTCCAGTTAAGTGCGGCAAATATTGCATAAATTTCAGCATGCAATATCTGAGTAAAATCAGGCAATTTGTATGCTAATGATATGTTGTGTGATGGAATATATACAGCAGCACTGGATGACCCAGAATCTTTTATGTAGGACCCATCTGTGTAGATTTCCAAACAATTGTTAAATTTTTCAGATTTAAAATTAATGAATAATTGATATAGAGCTTCATTAGAAATTTCATTTTTTGAATTTAAATGTGGAATCTCTGTATAAACTACTGGGAGTTTGTAACACCATACTGCTACAGATTCAGTAATGTCTCCTCGCAGTTCATCTTTAGTTAGTTTATTAAAGAATTCTTTTAATAATTCATTTTCTTCGATTTTTTTATAGAATATGAGTCTTTTAAAGTTTAGATAAAATGGGTGGTCTGGTAGTTTATAGTGGAGTCTTGTGTAATATTTTAAGATTAAAATTGAATGCCTAATTTCAAATGGAGGAATGGCTGTTTCAGCCAGAAGAGCTAATGTTGGACAAAATTTTGGTAAGCCTAAAGCAATTTTTAAACATTTGTTTTGAATAACATTTAATTTCTTTAAGTTAGTTAAATTAGGTTTGTCTATAAGGTCTAAGCCATATTCACAGTTCACTACAATGAATTGAGAGTCCTTAAGACAGGCACTGATAAAACTCTCCAAATTTGGTATTGTTAGGAAATAATTTCTTATCGCAAATGTTTCCTTTCTAGGGTGGGGGATGAAATTGGCCATTTTCTGTCTTTTCAATCATCGAACTAGAGAATTTAATTGATTAAGACTCTGATGACGGTTTTTGATATACTCTCTGTGCTGTGGTATTGTTCGAGCATATCTGTGGGACTGATGGCATCACGGGGACTCAGCCACCTGCTCAATTAGTTGTTCAGTTGGGTTGTTTTACTTCGTAGCAATTGTTTATACAATATGAACATAATGCCGAGGTCACAAGGACCCAGATGGCTCAGAGAAGTCTGGGAGCAGGGAGCCCATTGGACAGCTGTTAGGAGACAGATGGCAGCCTCCTGTTAAAATCATGCAATGTGTTCTTTAACGTGCTTAGGGGTGTCCCCCTTAGGTGGTTCTCCCCCTCACATGGAGGCAAGGCGTAACGTCGCATCCTTTCCAAGCCCATCAGTGTCCCCTTGTGACTGAAGGCAATGCGAGAGTTTCGAGAACATAAATCAAAATGCTCGCCCAGCTGAAATTCCAACCAGAGAACTACAAATTAGGAGTCTGGCGTACTTTCGAATGAACCGCACCGCCCCCTAGTTGTTTGGTCTCAACCAACTTCGGAGGAAGGTTATCTACCAAAAAAGGAAAATTTTCATATCGTTTTCAGGTGCTTTAGCGAAGCACCAGGCGCTTCATATTTCGAAATCGAATAATTTACGTGAAAAAGCTCGAAGGTCGTCGTTATAATAGGCACTTCATGAATATTTTTAGCGTACACTTTTTTTCACAATTTTCGCCATGTTGCTGGATTCAAATTTATCAAAATAATTCCCATTTATAAAACAAAATGAATATTGAAATATTCCTGGTTCAAGAAAGATGATTACGTTTTGCAATGATATTGCTACACCTACAATAGATTGTGTCTCATTTTTTTTGTTATCGAAGCCAAAAAAACTTGGGAGTCGTACGTGATGTAAAAAGCTTCAATCACGAACAGTGAAGTGTTTGCCTTTTCGCCTGAGGAGTGACGTTCTCTGTTATGGCCCGTTTAAAATCGGGGCACACATTCATTGTACTCCTATGGAACCAATGACATTGACTCTGAGTGGATCAGTTGAGACGACTTCCATATATTATGCAGATGAGCAATTTCTTTACAGGAGCAAAATATAATGATTCTCAGGTGTTCCTCCCTATTGAGTTGATGTCCGAAACTTTTAGCGATATTTAATATTCACAGAGACAGATTACGTTTCAGTGTATAAATAGAAACTTATTTGATCTGCACATCGAAGTTCACTAGAGTCTCTTGTAACAGTTTTACGTTTCCATTTTCAGTTCACTGCCCTCATCGAGTTATTACGGGACATGTTGGAGCACGTGGCGAAGAGCCAAAGAAATAAACTTAAATTGGAAAAACTTTCGATACCATCGACCGAAATGTAAGTGTTGCTTAAATACATCTGATAAAAGTGAATCAAAATAATTTTTATTAATCGGACTAGAATTATTCTTGCAGTTCTGTATAAAATCTATAATAATAAAAGATGTCTCTGTGTGTGGGTGTCTGTATGTCTGTGGCAGTCATAACTCATAGAGAAAGGTAGACACTTCATATTTTCACATAGTATTTATGTTTGTCATCCAGGTTGCAGTGAAAATTTTCAAGTCGAAATTTATTATCATTCCCACAAGAACGGAAATAGCTGTCAAAGTTATTGTAGCCATTACCTGCTTCCTAACTGTGAACGTAAGAATCATAATACACTGCTCAAAGTGGAAATCGCAGCATCAAGAAGGAATGGAGAGATATGGATGGAGAGATAGGATGCAATCGACCATAGGAAATATGCAAATGATAAAAGTTCCGCAGCTACTGGACACGTAACACCCAGCCGAGCAGTGGATAAATACCGGGCCCACACGAGCAATCTGTCACTGAATTCGTAATCACTTCAAAGAATGATAAGGCGCCGATTTACCTACTCAACAAGATTGCAAGTGACAATCTTCCTTTGAAGTGAATATGAATTCAGTGACTCCACCATCGATACGCTTCAGTTTAATTTCCTACATTTTATAGTGCACATGAGAAGATATGAGTTTTTGTAATTTTTTTATTTGTTTATATTTTTATATTTTCCTTTTGCTTTACGCTTGACATTTGTCGATTGCCGTTGTGTCAAAACAGTTCTACCCTATTTTGTGTGGATTACCACAGATTGAAAACAACAAAAAGTAACAAAGAAAGACTGATTTCCTTTACTTAGGATTGATGACACACTGGACACTCTATCTGGGTCAGAATGGTTTTCGACATTAGACTTGAAGAGCGTCTATTGACAAATTGACATATATCCTAAAGACCGTGAGAAAACAGCTCTCACTAGAAAATCGACTTTGGCAGTGTAAAGTGATGCCATTTGGACTTTGCAATGAACCTGCAACATTTGAACGACTAATGGAGTGGGGCTCAAAGGTTTGTCTTGGGAGGTCTGCCTGGTTTACTTCGACGACTTCATCGTTCTTGGAAAGACTTTTGAAAAACGTTTGAGAATTCTTCGTCAAGTATTTGAGAAACGTAGGGCAGCCAAGCTAAAATTTGGACCGACAAAGTGTAAACTGTTCCAGTTGGGTTGGGTTGTTTTACCTCTGAGCGGCACTTTTTTGCACACCATGGGCTAAATGGCCAGGTCACATGGACCCCGAAGGCTCAGAGAAGGTTGGGGGAGGGGACCCACTGGAACAGCTTTTGGGAGACAGATGGTAGCCTCCCGTCAAGGCCATCCAGCGTGTTCTTTAACGTGCACAGGGTATGGCTCTCTCCCGCACACGGGACCACGTCTTAACGTCCCATCCGACGGACGGTGGCCTTTCTAAGCCCATCGGTGTCCCCTACTGACCGTAGGCAGGGCGGGGAATTTTGCGGAGATAAATCTCAACGCTCACCCAGCTGGGACTCGAACCTGGGAACTGCAGATTACGAGCCTGGCGCGCTACCGACTGAGCCACCCCCGCCACATTCATAATAGATACTGACGTAAGTAACACAGGAGTTGGTACTGTAATTTCACAACAGCAAGACGGACAAGAGAAAGTTATTGCATACTTTAACAAAACTCTGTCCAAACCAGAACGAAATTATTGTGTCACTCGAAAAGAACTGTTAGCAACAGTAAAAGCAATAGAGCATTTGCATCATTATCTCTATGTCCAGAAATTTCTTATACGCACTGATCATGCTGTACTCAGGTGGTTATTAAACTTCAAAAACCCTGAAGGACAAATCGCTAGGTGTATAAAGCGGTTAGAAGAGTACAATTTCTCCATCGAGCATCGAAGTGGTAAAATGCATAAGAATTCAGATGTCCTTTCCAGACGTCCATGTATTGACTACTGTAAATATTACTATAATGCAGAGTTGAAATTTGTAAATAAAGAGGTTATGCCCGTAAGACAAATAACATTGACACAAGCAAGCAGTGATACTCCTAACATCTGGAGTCCAATGGAAATTAGAAAGGCCCAACTAGACGATGAAGATATAAGACCAATAATGGAATTAATTGAAAAATCTGATGTAAGACCTAATTGTGAGCAAATCTCGAGGTATAGTCCAACTACCAAAAGTTATTGGGCACATTGGTTCTCCTTAGAAGTGAAAGACAGTGTGTTATACAGAAGATGGGAGAATCCCACTGGACGGATGATCCGTTGGGAGATAATTCTTCCCCGCTGCCGAGTGGAACTAGTGATGAAAGATGTGCATGATAGTGCCACTGGAGGACACTTCGATGTTAATAAGAAATTAGCTAAAGCCAGGGAACGATTTCATTGGCTCAAAAGTAGGGCAGATGGTGAAAAGATGGTGTAGGCAATGTGAAGCCTGTGCAACAAAGAAATGCCCAAAGAATAGGAGTCGTGGTAAACTGCAGACGTATAACGTTGGTTCCCCTTTTGAGAGAATAGCCATTGATGTAATGGGTCCATTTCCTAGGACTGATGATGGAAATCGCTATTTATTAGTGGTAATCGATTATTTCACGAAGTATCCTGTTGTTCATCCCATCCAAGACCAGGAAGCAACAGTTGCAGAGATTAATGTAAATAACTTGATTAATAGGTATAGATAACTTGATTTGTAAATAACTTGATTAATAGGTATAATTGCAACTCCACTCTGACCAAGGACGGAATTTTGAATCCAATGCATTTAAAAGCATCTACCAACTATTTGGCATTCAGAAAACCAGAACAACCTCAGTCGGATGGTATGGCTGAGAGATTTAATAGGACAATTGCACTCTCAGACAGTTGTTGTTTGTCGACGACCATCAATGTGACTGGGATCGCCATATACCACTCCTTTTGTTGGCATACAGAACAGCAGTGCACGAGACAACTGGACAGACACCTTCTATGATGCTCTTTGGAAGAGAGTTACGTGTGACCTTTTATATGGAGCCCGAAGCAATGCCTGTATCCACTCCACAATACGTATAAGAATTACAACAACGTCTAGAAGAAATCCATCACTCTGCCAGACATAACATCAACTTAGCAAGCACGAGAACCAAAACGAGATACGACAGTAAAACAAATGGAACTATTTTCAATCAAGGATATCTTGTTTGGCTGTACAAACCACATGGAAAGAAGAGACTTTCTCCAAAACTTCATAAACCTAGTAAGTAACCTAAAAACAGTAGTTAACAGGATTAACGACATGGTGTATCGCATTCGTCGACGTCCAACTACAAAGTTCACGTGGGTCATGTGTATCGTTTGGCCCCGTTTCATCGAAGAACTGAAGAAGCTTCGGAATTCAGAATTGTTCGGGACGAACAAGACCTAAGGTGGGAGCAGTGTTACGACTGATAAACGTGCTACGGTGAATTTATGAAAAATGTGACATGAATGCTCGTGTATGCTTCTGCGTGAGAATTATTTTAACCAACGAATTGGAAAAGAGCACAGATCTGAATAATAGAAAATATAGAATTGCTATGTTGTAGTTGTGGATATCCGAAAGGAAGCATAATTATTTTCAATATATACGCGATGGGTGTCAAAAGTGAAGAATCATTTTATATGGAGAGTTCACCGAAGGTTGATTAGTTTATTGATGTGGATCGTGTTGGTAAGCTGGTAAAGGAAACGAAGATTTCGTCGTTTACAACGTCTGAAAAGTCAAATTTCAGTCAAAAGTTTTTAAATTATTTTCCTAATGCAATAATTTGTCGGTTGGTCGGTTTGTGGATTTGACAAAGCCTTATTCTACCAAATCTTTCGAACGCGATGGATAAACTAAATGATTTATGTGCCAAATGTAAGCTTGTGACGCAGGGAGGGTCATAGGCTATAAAAATTGACCCCCCCCCCGTACATTCTTCCACCCTAAAAAAGAGGAAAATATAAAAATGATTGTTCCGCTACATCTCCGGAACACTAGTGCGAAAAGTAACAAGCTAAGTGTCGAATGAAATCTTGTGACACGGAAAGTGTCATAGGCTACGAAAATTGACTCCCTAGTGCTTTCTTTCCCCCTAAAAAACGGGAAATGCGAAAGTCATCCTACTCTATCTTCCGAATGTGAGGGCCTACAGTTATGATTTACATGTAAAATGAAGCCTCGTATATAATGACGGTCGTAAACCTATTTCAAATTTTGCCACCACTGTTCCACCTCATAAAATGGGAGGGGCTGATTTTTGCGGGTTTCGACCTTAATGACTCGTATCTCAAATTAAAGCTTCTGACGTTTCCAATGTCATGGGCTACCTCAAACAAGACCCCAAAAGGGGTGGGGGTGGGTGTAAACGTGCTCGATGTTTATGAGTTGTAAATCCAAGTTTTTGAAGGTAAATTTTTAATGACAACAAAACAAATATAAATTAAAAAATTTTAAAATACCTATCTTCCTATACTGCCCTAAAACGTAGAAAATAAACCAAAACCATATCGATGGTGCAATAGGTCACTAAGTTCGTACTCGCTTCGAAGGAAGATAGGGCGCCGATTTACCTACTCGACAAGACTTCTGGCCCCCTAAATTCCTTTAAAGTGAATACGAACTCAGTGATCGATTGCACCATCGATATGCCGTAGGTTTGTTTTCTACTTTTTAGTGCAGTATAGGAAGATAGGTATTTTAAAATTTTTCAATTTATATTTTTTGAAATGTACAAAAATAGCAACCGCAGGTTTCTGGAACTGTCAACATTTCTCAAGAATCTGCCTAAGTGAAAAATTCTGATCAACACAATCAATATCACTACTGAATCCACAGCTCATCACGCAATTGTCTGTCAACCAAATTCGTATTCTATTAAGCACAATCATGCAAAAAACTTTATGTGGAACAGAAAGTAAGCTGATACCCCTATAGTTATAAGGAGAACTGCGATCACCGTTTTTAAAAATAGGGATAATAATAGCACTAATAAAACAATTAGGAACAATGGCCTTTATCATAAAAGATATTCAAAATTTCAGTCAGCCATGTGATAACTGAAACATCCCCAGCTATAAGCATTTCAGTAGTATCTGCCTAAAGTATTTGGGGAATTTGGAGGCCAGGGCAATACCTCGAAATCTTCTCATGTTCCATTACATCTACCCCTGTAGATTTATGCACTTTAAGTTAAGAAATAGCCAAAATAACTTCAGACTGTGATATTGGACCAAGATTAATGCCACTAATGCGTCTGTCATCATTACATACAATTGGTGTAAAACTAATTACATTGTTTAGAACAGCTCTGAAATGCTCGGCTCATCTAGCCATTACAGAATACTCACCTTCTATAACCTTACCTTGTCCATCCTAAATTACTTGAAATAACAGAAGATGGAATCTATTTTGTTCCCAGGTTCGAGTCCCAGCTGGGTCAGAGTTGAGATTTATCTCCGCAAAACTACCCGCCCTGTCCACGGTCAGTAGGGGACACCGATGGGCTTGGAAAGGCCGCCGTCCGACGGATGGGACGTTAAGCCGTGGCCCCGTGTGCGGGAGAGCCATACCCTGTGCACGTTAAAGAACACGCTGGATGGCCTTGACGGGAGGCTACCATCTGTCTCCCAACAGCTGTTCCAGTGGGTCCCCTCCCCCAACCTTCTCTGAGCCTTCGGGGTCCATGTGACCTGGCCATTTAGCCCATGGTGTGCAAAAAAGTGCCGCTCAGAGGTAAAATAACCCAACCCAAATCCATCCTCAATCCCTGCATACCTGTTCCCTTCTTCACACACAGAGCATTGACTCTCTCGTACAGCTTTCTGCTGTTATGCTGTCTAGCTGCTTTCTCTGCTTTGTCAGCCAAGCCATCATGCCAAAGATTCTTATCAGCTGTTAACTGATCCTTTACATGTTTATTAAACTCTTTGTTACATTTTCTGTTAGGACCAGTAGGGTATTGAATAAGAATATTTCTGCAGTTATTTGTTACCAAAATAAGTTATTCCTCGACCATTTTTCCTCAACTTCAAGTAGAGTAAATCCAAAACTTCAAGTTGAGAAAGAATGGTCTCATTTTTCCTTAACTTCATTAGTAAGCAAACTATTACTGTCATAATGACTAAGTAACCTATCACGGTAAGCTTTAGCTACAAGTGGGTCTTTCAGAGCCTCAGTGTTAAAGGTAACTTTTTTTAACCTTAGCATAACACTTTTTAAGTTTGAATTGCAAGACAGCTTTAACATGGCAATGGTCAGATCTAATTTCAGCTGTAGCTCCCTTATATGACCTGATTTTCCTAACATAACTAGCCCATTTGCTGTTAATTAATATACACTGAATGGGCAAATTATCATACACCAAAGAGCCAAAACATTATGACCACCTGCCTGATAAGGTGATGGACTTCTAATTGCTGCCAATACAGTTCTTACCCGGTGAGGCATGGATTCTACAAGATTTCTAAAGGTGTCTTATGGTATCTGGTACCAACACGTGACCAGCAAATTCTTTAACTCTTGTAAGTTAGGTGGTTGAGCCGCCGCAGATCGGATATGCTGTTCCAACATAAACCACAGATGCTCGATTGGGTTGATGTCTGGGGAATTTGGAGGCCAGGGCAATACCTCGAAATCTTCGACATGTTCCGCAAACCATTCTCAAACAATCCGGCAGTGTGGCAAGACTCATTATCGTGCTGAAAGAAGGCACTACTAGAGGGGTATTGCCATTGCCATGAAAGGATGTACCTGGTCTGCAATGATGTTTAGGAAGGTGGTAGACGTCATAGTTTCCTGCACATGAATGACTGTATGCAGCTTAACATCGCCCAAAGCATCACTTCCTCCACCAGCTAGTTTTCATCCCAAGGTGCATCCTGGTGCCAACACTTCCCCAGGCAAACGATGCACACCTACCTGGCCGTCCACATGGTGCAACAGGAAACGAGATTCATCTGACCAGACGACGTTCTTCCAATCATTCAAGGTTCAGTTTTGATGCTCACATGCCCATTGTAGGAGCTTTCGACGGTGAACCAAGCTTAGCATGGGCACTCGAAACGGCCTGTGGCTACACAGCCCCATTTTCAACAGGGTTCAATGCACTGTGTGCTGTGACACATTACTCCCGTCACCAGCATTCAACTCATGGTCGAGTTGCGCCACAATATCCCTTCTCTTGGCTTGTACCATATGGAGTAGTCTTTGCTTACCTCTAGTATTGATGAGCAGTGGTTGGCACACCTTGCCAGTGGTACATGGTTTTTCCCTCCTCGGACCACTTTTTGAAGGTACTAACCATGGCTGACCGTGAGCACCCCACAAGCCTTGCTGACTCAGAAATGCTCTGACCCAGTCGTTTGGCCATTACAGTTTGACCTTTGTCAAATTTACTTAAGTCCGCTGACTTTCCCATCTGAAGGACAAGAATAACACTGATTAACAGAGCTCAGTATCTGGTGTTATTTATGCCTTTTCATGACCTTCACATGCGCTATCGTGGGGCGGGGGTGGCTCAGTCAGTAGCGTGCCAGGCTCGTAATCTGTAGTTCCCAGGTTCGAGTCCCAGCTGGGTCAGCGTTGAGATTTATCTACGCAAAATTCCCCACCCTGCCCACGGTCAGTAGGGGACACCGATGGGCTTGGAAAGGCCGCCGTCCGTCGGATGGGACGTTAAGCCGTTGCCCCGTGTGCGGGAGAGCCATACCCTGTGCACGTTAAAACACGCTGGATGGCCTTGACGGGAGGCTACCATCTATCACCCAACAGCTGTTCCAGTGGTTCCCTTCCCTGTTCCCTTCCCCAACCTTCTCTGAGCCTTCGGGGTCCATGTGACCTGGCCATTTAGCCCATGGTGTGCAAAAAAGGGCCGCTCAGAGGTAAAACAACATAACCCAACCCACACTCCAGTTACGGTAGGCCTTTGCAAACTGCAACCTAATCTTGCAGTGCTTTGCAGTCAACAAGGATACACAATGTGGACGTCGACTGCCAAAGTCTATTTTTACATCATGCGAAGTCATCGTACATAGTCTTTGTGCATAAGCTTGGGACGTGCGCTCATTCAATTCCGTTGTTTTCTTCTCCACAGCAGCCGTGCGATTCCTTGTAACGATGCGGGACAGTCTCTCCTCACCTCCAGAGTCAATTGCGCGTTTACGTTCACATTTCTCCCACTGGTTGGAGGTTTTGCCGCATTTCACGTAATCTTGGTATACAAGTGCGACTGTCTGATGTGGAAATCCGAATAGTTTAGCAGTTGCAGTGATTGAACAACTGGCCTTCCTCACACCTACTATCTGGCCATGGTCAAACTCACTTAAGTGAGTCAGAATACTCTCCTATGAATACTTTTCCGTGACGTGGTTTCCAATGCATAGACACCTGCTATATTTATAGGCATTGCCAGTTTCAGTGTCCCACATGACTGGACACGATATTTCTGTTTTGCATATTGCAATCGGGGTGTATATAATTACTAACGAAAGTTGGTCCAAGGTTTAGAGACAACCATTCATCAACTTTTGGCAAGTAAGACATCTTACCGATGACTCAAATTGTACCAAAAAGTACTAGCATTATCTCAAAAGAGGCCGGGTACCTTAGTTATTATTAAGATATGCATTGCACTTTTTAATCTTAATTGATGTAAAAACAACTGATAACACTAACTCACGCTATCTTTTTTTTAAATACAGTTTTTGATATGATAGAGAATTTCATATCAGACTTTTTTCTCCTTTGCATCTTATTTTAACAGCCTCCCTGTGCAGCTGCAGTATTCCATGGAGCAAGCCACCGGATATCCTCATCGGCCACCGCTGTTGAGAATGCAATCTCGGAGGACTTCAGTCAGCATGGACGATGTCGTCAGAAGAGCGAATTCTGGTTTGTTCTTATTCAATGATAATGATAAGATACAAGCAGATTTTATGATATGTTTCTGAAGTAAAGTACAAAGGCTGGTCAATTTTCAAGTATAACAGTGTGTTTAAAAGTTTCACCTAAAATATAAAATACTCTAAATTTTATGTCCGATCATATTGTCAGATATGTCAGTGCTTTTCCCTTATATATGTCACCGGCAAAGTTTGAAATCCGGCATTCTATAGAATGCCTAGGCATTGTATATAATGCCTAAAACTAGCCGGCAATGTATGAAACGATTCATATTTCACACATTTCCTAGGCATTCTATAGAATGCCAAAAGGCAAATCGGCAAAGTATAAAATACTTCCCGCAGTGATATTTTAATGTCGCAATGCGAGTCACGTGACTCTCGACGCTCGCCTCAAACAGAGAGCCAGAGCACTCAGTCCAATTCGAATTGACCAGTAAATGTTCCCCTGGGTCCCCTATAGGCTCACCCTGATTGCCAGATCCGCCAGTCCCTAGTTTCGGTAAAAAAGAGAGCCGTAGTTGGTCACTTTGGATACCAAAAAGACACCCTTCCATTCGGAAAAGCGCCCCCTAGCGTTGTAAGAGTGTAATAGAGGGTTGCCTCAATAGGGATCCCAAAGTTTGAGAACCCTAGCTTCCATAGAAAGAGAGTTAAGGTAAAAAAACAGATTAAAAAAAGTCATCAAAAAACGACATATTACAAGCATCTCGGAACTCCACTGAAATAGATTTGACAAGTAGTAAAGTGAAATACGAGTATCCTAACCCGAATTGCAAAGTTCAAATATTCAACACTTTACTGATTCGTTCTCACTTGGCTTTACCTCATTTGGGGCGTTTTTTATAATGCGAACGACAGATTCATTACAGGTTATGATGTTAATATTTCTGGCGGTAGTTCAGCAATGGTATTTTTCTGTTTTTGTAGAAAAATCCCGTATCTTATATTTTGTACTTCTTACATTTTCACATGCATCTTTTCAATAAAAGCCTTTTTCATACTTTGCCGAAATAGTATTTGTCATTCTATATAATGCCTAGGTATTCTATACAATGCCTAGGGAAAGTATGTAATAATTCTCATATTTCATACATTGCCTAAAAACGCCGGGTATTCTATAGAATGCCTAGGCATTCTATAGAATGCCGGCTTTTCATACATTGCCGGTAACATATACATAATTTCATAAAAGAAGCCTTCATATAATCTGATGTATTTGAATACCCATCTTCGCAGATGAATTGCTTTTGATATTATTTGAAACGAAATTTATTTTTCAAAATATTTCTCTATCGTTCGCATACACCCAAACCCAGCACAGTCATAGGTAGGGAAGGTGAACTTTGAAGGAAAAAGGAAAAAGAAAAAACAGATGGCGAAAACATGTTGTGTGTTTCTGTAGGTTGGCAAATGCTCAAAATATGGTGGCTATCTTTGCAGCCGAAATTTCAGGTAGTGGTAAGACTTATTATCAACTGCTTTCACCGATTCTAATAAATCCTTCACTGTAGAGAACTGGACGATTTTCAAATGTAACGTTTTTTACAAGAAATTATGACTAGAAATGGGACAGTGGCATGGCACTTGGCAGTACGGCACAGGCCGCAATAATTAAAAGTTTTCTTTTTTGAAAAATCTAGCTAAAGGGGTGAAGACCAGAGGGTAGGTGACTTTATCTTCTGTTCCATTGACGAAAAACAAGGGAAGTAGCAGAACCTCAAGTCCTCAACATTAAACTGCACCATCCGGTCCAGGGCCATAAATAGCACTGTTCTCGTGATTACCATTGGTCGTTGAGAGTCGGGACTGTTTGATGGATGGGCAAAAGGAGATTTGTATAGCTGTTTTACAAGCGACGCTGCTTTCCGGCTTCATTACAATATTTGCTTGCCGCTCTTAGTAGTAGCATAAATAACAGTTCTGGCACAGTAAAATGGGCTCGAGCATTTATGCTACTATTACTCTTTGTTGCTAGACTTGAGACTTCTATTCATGAGCAGTGCAAGTGGAAGAAGATACTGAGTAGCGCCAAAGATTGGAGTCATTGTGACTCTGCTGCATTTTCAGCAGGAGCCCTACGGTGAGAGTAATAAGTCCATGTTACGCTGTGATCGGTCCGTCACTCAGTCAAAGGTGGCGTCAAGATTGACGGCAAACGAAACAATTTATTCCTTTTCTTGGAATTTCTCTGTCGCTGATGTTTTGAGAATCTGCCTCTTTTTAGGAAAATAAAGCCTTGAGGGATCTTCTTTCTTGACACAGGTGAGTGGAAACGGAAGGCAAAAACGGTGGGACCGAGAGTAGCTTCAGGCCAAATGTCAGGCGTTTGTCAATGCTTTATCCTTTATATAAATATGGGTTGATATACATATCCCACTCTGGGGAGAAAAAAATGAGAAACTGTGGGAAGAGAACCTACAGGAGGGGTGCATGAAGGAAGAGGTCGTCTGTGGTCTGGTCTTCCTAAACAGCCACCCTCCTAGAAGGGGTTCCTAATCATCATGCAACATTTTCAAAACGGCATAGCTGCACTGAGTCAAACAGAATTTCTCTAGTACATGAACGCAAACTATCTTGGCAATAAAAGAAACATTTAATATTTCCGAATCATAACATTTGTCGGTGGAGTCGTCTGATTCAAATTCGCTATGTGTTGTCCAAGTGGTGATCAATACGACCGGTCATGAAAGGAGATATTTATCACTGCCCAAAATGGCACAAGAAGCGATGTGGATGTCATTGGCTACAAGTCATTGGCTTCCCTTCTGTACTAGTATATAGGATAGTGTGATTATTGTTTTTTTTTTCTTTGACTCCTTTCTCACTGCTGCTGGGGGATGTGATGTCTGTCAATGTGTTAGCCCCAACATTGGCTGGGCCGTAATATGGCTATGCTTGGTTCCTTATCGGGTTTGCTGCCATTGGGTTATTTCTTGGTGTCATGTACATGCAGGAGGATTGGCACCACAATGCTTCACAAAATGAACCAGCCTCCTGCATGGGAATCATGTGAGCGCCCATGACCTTAGCCAAGTTCTAATGGTTCATGCAGAGATGGAGGTCTTGTCGGGGTGCTGTGGTTCCTGACTGCTGCTCCTCCTGCTGTGATTCCTGGCTGTTCGCAGATCAATAACATTTAATTTATCGGTTAATGAAGTGGCAAGGTGTGCAAATTTGTTTCTAACTCCCGAATGGTGTTAGTCCCTGTGATATGCTCTGAGAGTTCAGGATCCAATTCCTGAAGTGTAGGATTTTGGGCAACTACTTGTAGGTAGTTACACATTTCAAGTAACAGAAAGTCACTCCTCAAACCAAGATAAAATATAATACAGTTGAAAATTTATTATTATCGCATCAAACGCACTTACTCATTGGATCTATTCTAGCTTTCTACTAGACAGGCAGTTACACAATGCAGAAAGGAAAACATAAAATACTAAAATATTCAAATAACTTCTGTTTTTTGGACAACTGGTCCTATCTAGGGTTGTTGGGTTGTTTTACCTCTGAGCGGCACTTTTTTGCACACCATGGGCTAAATGGCCAGGTCACATGGACCCCGAAGGCTCAGAGAAGGTTGGGGGAGGGGACCCACTGGAACAGCTGTTGGGAGACAGATGGTAGCCTCCCGTCAAGACCATCCAGCGTGTTCTTTAACGTGCACAGGGTATGGCTCTCCCGCACACGGGGCCACGGCTTAACGTCCCATCCGGCGGACGGCGGCCTTTCCAAGCCCATCGGTGTTTCCTACTGACCGTGGGCAGGGCGGGGAATTTTGCGGAGATAAATCTCAACGCTGACCCAGCTGGGACTCGAACCTGGGAACTACAGATTACGAGCCTGGCGCGCTACCGACTGAGCCACCCCCGCCCCCTGGTCCTATCTAACTGAAAGTCCTATCTAAAATCATACACACTTCTTATTAAAACAATTTACTTTTCCATCTGTCTACATAAAATCTTAATTCTAAGAGCTCCTACTGTATGTTGCACTATTGCCTTGTTTAACTCTGATACATAAACCTCGCTGGCCATTAGTATACCTAATCATAAATAAATAAAAGTGTTCGTTTCCATTCTCATATCCATATACAATGTACATATTCTACTCTACTTTCAACTCTATCTTGATTCACGTAAAAATACTCTTACAGTAAAAAAATAATCATTTCTGAAACAAATAAAATTCCTTATACAATATAATCATACCTAACAATCTCAATACTACAATAGAAAAGTAAGTTAGTGAGAAATCTTGGGCACTCAGCAGCAATTTGTCACACCAACCCCAGCACTCTGGTATGGTGGAGAGCAAAATAAGACAAACTCATTGCATTTGGCAAATCTATAAAATATGGTGGCCAAATTTTTAGCATCAATTTCGGTAGTAAATTTTTTTTTTTGCTAAATGGTATTGCTGATTCTAAAATGAATTGATTCTTAATAACTGAGAAATACACCAATTAGGCCCCTCTACCTGACTCTTTGCATTCTGCCAATCAATACACACAAAACTATTATTTTTTATCTTCTAAACTATAAAACGGATTTCTTGATCACGGACGCTTTTCTGTTCCCAGGTTCAAACTACTGAAAAATCCCCTTCCCTCTTCCGCCTTGTACACTCTAAAATTAAATCATGAACCAGCTTTCTCGACTAACTGAATATAAGTTTTGTTTTTTGTTCAAATCACTCAATATGGGCATGCAACAAACTAGAGAAAATAAATTTAATGCATGCCATGATGTAAGAATATAATATAGGTATAATGAATATATATATTTGGTAACTAGAGAATTTATTTAAATAGGTTATTGCAGAATATCACGTTTACTTATTTATATAGTACTTAATTCTGTGGGTAAATCATTCAACTGTCTTGAGTGTCTTTATAAGTACCTTAATTCTAGCTATTTGAACCTGACCCTAAATTTATTTGTTTTCTTCCGTTCTTTTCTCTGGGACAGAGCTTCTCCTCTTTTCACAAAAGGTCAAAACCCCTCCCAAATCTTATCATTCTGAACTTGCCTTTCACTTGCCATATCATGTGCTCTCAGAGAGGGCTTAGAGTTTTCTTGTCCCTAGCTGACTTCCTTCTGCACTGCCATGTCTTCAGTCATGTGGGACGATGTTGGGATTTGGGAGGATGGATCAACTGGCATTGTCTATCCCCATGGTTGTTATTCCTACCTCTATGTCATCTGATGCTCGGCACCGTCTGTCCCCATGGTTATTATTCCTACTTCTATATCGTCGGATGCACGACATCGTCTGGTGTACTAGCAACAAACTAGGTTGTTATTCCTACCTCTATGTCGTCGAATGCTCGGCGTCGTCTGTCCCCATGGTTGTTATTCCTACCTCTATGTCATCGGATGCTCGACATCATCTGTCCCCATGGATGTTGTTCTTACCTCTATATCGTCGGATGCTCGACATCGTCTGGTGTTATTCCATGTACTAGCAACAAACTAGGTTGTTATTCCTACCTCTATGTCGTCGACTGCTCGGCATCGTCTATCCCCATGGTTGTTATTCCTACCTCTATATCATGGGATGCTCGACATCATCTATCCCCATGGATGTTATTCCTATCTTTATAACGTCGGATGCTCGACATCGTCTGGTGTTATTCCAAGTACTAGCAACAAACTAGGTTGTTATTCCAAGTACTAGCAACAAACTAGGTTGTTATTCCTACCTCTATGTCGTCGACTGCTCTGCATCATCTGTCCCCATGGATGTTATTCCTACCTCTATATCGTCGGATGCTCGACATCATCTGGTGTTATTCCAAGTACTAGCAACAAACTAGGTTGTTATTCCTACCTCTATGTCGTCGACTGCTCGGCAACGTCTATCCCCATGGTTGTTATTCCTACCTCTATGTCATCGGATGCTCGACATCATCTGTCCCCATGGATGTTATTCCTATCTTTACAACGTCGGATGCTCGACACCGTCTGGTGTTATTCCATGTACTAGCAACAAACTAGGTTGTTATTCCTACCTCTATGTCGTCGACTGCTCGGCATCTTCTGTCCCCATGGTTGTTATTCCTACCTCTATGTCATCGGATGCTCGACATCATCTGTCCCCATGGATGTTATTCCTACCTCTATATCGTCGGATGCTCGACATCGTCTGGTGTTATTCCATGTACTAGCAACAAAGTTGGTTGTTATTCCTACCTCTATGCCGTCGACTGCTCGGCATCGTCTATCCCCATGGTTGTTATTCCTACCTCTATGTCATGGGATGCTCGACATCATCTGTCCTCATGGATGTTATTCCTATCTTTATAACGTCGGATGTTCGACATCGTCTGGTGTTATTCCAAGTACTAGCAACAAACTAGGTTGTTATTCCAAGTACTAGCAACAAACTACGTTGTTATTTCAAGTACTGGAAACAAACTAGGTTGTTATTCCTACCTCTATGTCGTCGACTGCTCGGCATCGTCTATCGCCATAGTTGTTATTCCTACCTCTATATCATGGGATGCTCGACATCATCTGTCCCCATGGATGTTATTCCTACCTCTATGTCATCGGATGCTCGACATCATCTGTCCCCATGGATGTTATTCCTACCTCTATATCATCCGATGCTCGACATCGTCTGGTGTTATTCCATGTACTAGCAACAAAGTTGGTTGCTATTCCTACCTCTATGCCGTCGACTGCTCGGCATCGTCTATCCCCATGGTTGTTATTCCTACCTCTATGTCATGGGATGCTCGACATCATCTGTCCTCATGGATGTTATTCCTATCTTTATAACGTCGGATGCTCGACATCGTCTGGTGTTATTCGAAGTACTAGCAACAAACTAGGTTGTTATTCCAAGTACTAGAAACAAACTAGGTTGTTATTCCAAGTACTAGCAACAAACTAGGTTGTTATTCCAAGTACTAGCAACAAACTAGGTTGTTATTCCTACCTCTATGTCGTCGACTGCTCGGCATCATCTGTCCCCATGGATGTTATTCCTACCTCTATATCGTCGGATGCTCGACATCGTCTGGTGTTATTCCAAGTACTAGCAACAAACTAGGTTGTTATTCCTACCTCTATGTCGTCGACTGGTCGGCATCGTCTATCCCCATGGTTGTTATTCCTACCTCTATGTCATCGGATGCTCGACATCATCTGTCCCCATGGATGTTATTCCTATCTTTATAACGTCGGATGCTCGACATCGTCTGGTGTTATTCCATGTACTAGCAACAAACTAGGTTGTTATTCCTACCTCTATGTCGTCGACTGCTCGGCATCGTCTGTCCCCATGGTTGTTATTCCTACCCCTATGTCATCGGATGCTCGACATCATCTGTTCCCATGGATGTTATTCTTACCTCTATATCGTCGGATGCTCGACATCGTCTGGTGTTATTCCATGCACTAGCAACAAACTAGGTTGTTATTCCTACCTCTATGTCGTCGACTGCTCGGCATCGTCTATCCCCATGGTTGTTATTCCTACCTCTATATCATGGGATGCTCGACATCATCTGTCCCCATGGATGTTATTCCTATCTTTATAACGTCGGATGCTCGACATCGTCTGGTGTTATTCGAAGTACTAGCAACAAACTAGGTTGTTATTCCAAGTACTAGCAACAAACTAGGTTGTTATTCCAAGTACTAGCAACAAACTAGGTTGTTATTCCAAGTACTAGCAACAAACTAGGTTGTTATTCCTACCTCTATGTCGTCGACTGCTCTGCATCATCTGTCCCCATGGATGTTATTCCTACCTCTATATCGTCGGATGCTCGACATCGTCTGGTGTTATTCCAAGTACTAGCAACAAACTAGGTTGTTATTCCAAGTACTAGCAACAAACTACGTTGTTATTTCAAGTACTGGCAACAAACTAGGTTGTTATTCCTACCTCTATGTCGTCGACTGCTCGGCATCGTCTATCCCCATGGTTTTTATTCCTACCTCTATATCATGGGATGCTCGACATCATCTGTCCCCATGGATGTTATTCCTATCTTTATAACGTCGGATGCTCGACATCGTCTGGTGTTATTCCAAGTACTAGCAACAAACTAGGTTGTTATTCCAAGTACTAGCAACAAACTAGGTTGTTATTCCAAGTACTAGCAACAAACTAGGTTGTTATTCCTACCTCTATGTCGTCGACTGCTCGGCATCATCTGTCCCCATGGATGTTATTCCTACCTCTATATCGTCGGATGCTCGACATCGTCTGGTGTTATTCCAAGTACTAGCAACAACCTAGGTTGTTATTCCAAGTACTAGCAACAAACTAGGTTGTTATTCCAAGTACTAGCAACAAACTAGGTTGTTATTCCTACCTCTATGTCGTCGACTGGTCGGCATCGTCTATCCCCATGGTTGTTATTCCTACCTCTATGTCATCGGATGCTCGACATCATCTGTCCCCATGGATGTTATTCCTATCTTTATAACGTCGGATGCTCGACATCGTCTGGTGTTATTCCATGTACTAGCAACAAACTAGGTTGTTATTCCTACCTCTATGTCGTCGACTGCTCGGCATCGTCTGTCCCCATGGTTGTTATTCCTACCTCTATGTCATCGGATGCTCGACATCATCTGTCCCCATGGATGTTATTCTTACCTCTATATCGTCGGATGCTCGACATCGTTTGGTGTTATTCCATGTACTAGCAACAAACTAGGTTGTTATTCCTACATCTATGTCGTCGACTGCTCGGCATCGTCTATCCCCATGGTTGTTATTCCTACCTCTATATCATGGGATGCTCGACATCATCTGTCCCCATGGATGTTATTCCTATCTTTATAACGTCGGATGCTCGACATCGTCTGGTGTTATTCCAAGTACTAGCAACAAACTAGGTTGTTATTCCAAGTACTAGCAACAAACTAGGTTGTTATTCCTACCTCTATGTCGTCGACTGCTCTGCATCATCTGTCCCCATGGATGTTATTCCTACCTCTACATCGTCGGATGCTCGACACCGTCTGGTGTTATTCCAAGTACTACCAACAAACTAGGTTGTTATTCCTACCTCTATGTCGTCGACTGCTCGGCATCGTCTATCCCCATGGTTGTTATTCCTACCTCTATGTCATCGGATGCTCGACATCATCTGTCCCCATGGATGTTATTCCTAGGTCTATATCGTCGGATGCTCGACATCGTCTGGTGTTATTCCATGTACTAGCAACAAACTAGGTTGTTATTCCTACCTCTATGTCGTCGACTGCTCGGCATCGTCTATCCCCATGGTTGTTATTCCTACCTCTATATCATGGGATGCTCGACATCATCTGTCCCCATGGATGTTATTCCTATCTTTATAACGACGGATGCTCGACATCGTCTGGTGTTATTCCAAGTACTAGCAACAAACTAGGTTGTTATTCCAAGTACTAGCAACAAACTAGGTTGTTATTCCAAGTACTAGCAACAAACTAGGTTGTTATTCCTACCTCTATGTCGTCGACTGCTCTGCATCATCTGTCCCCATGGATGTTATTCCTACCTCTATATCGTCGGATGCTCGACACCGTCTGGTGTTATTCCAAGTACTAGCAACAAACTAGGTTGTTATTCCTACCTCTATGTCGTCGACTGCTCGGCATCGTCTATCCCCATGGTTGTTATTCCTACCTCTATGTCATCGGATGCTCGACATCATCTGTCCCCATGGATGTTATTCCTAGGTCTATATCGTCGGATGCTCGACATCGTCTGGTGTTATTCCATGTACTAGCAACAAAGTAGGTTGTTATTCCTACCTCTATGTCGTCGACTGCTCGGCATCGTCTATCCCCATGGTTGTTATTCCTACCTCTATGTCATGGGATGCTCGACATCATCTGTCCCCATGGATGTTATTCCTATCTTTATAACGTCGGATGCTCGACATCGTCTGGTGTTATTCCAAGTACTAGCAACAAACTAGGTTGTTATTCCAAGTACTAGCAACAAACTAGGTTGTTATTTCAAGTACTAGCAACAAACTACATTGTTATTCCTACCTCTATGTCGTCGACTGCTCGGCATCGTCTATCCCCATGGTTGTTATTCCTACCTCTATATCATGAGATGCTCGACATCATCTGTCCCCATGGATGTTATTCCTATCTTTATAACGTCGGATGCTCGACATCGTCTGGTGTTATTCCAAGTACTAGCAACAAACTAGGTTGTTATTCCAAGTACTAGCAACAAACTAGGTTGTTATTCCAAGTACTAGCAAAAAACTAGGTTGTTATTCCTACCTCTATATCGTCGACTGCTCGGCATCATCTGTCCCCATGGATGTTATTCCTACCTCTATATCGTCGGATGCTCGACATCGTCTGGTGTTATTCCAAGTACTAGCAACAAACTAGGTTGTTATTCCTACCTCTATGTCGTCGACTGGTCGACATCGTCTATCCCCTTGGTTGTTATTCCTACCTCTATGTCATCGGATGCTCGACATCATCTGTCCCCATGGATGTTATTCCTATCTTTATAACGTCGGATGCTCGACATCGTCTGGTGTTATTCCATGTACTAGCAACAAACTAGGTTGTTATTCCAAGTACTAGCAACAAACTAGGTTGTTATTCCAAGTACTAGCAACAAACTAGGTTGTTATTCCAAGTACTAGCAACAAACTAGGTTGTTATTCCTACCTCTATGTCGTCGACTGCTCTGCATCATCTGTCCCCATGGATGTTATTCTTACCTCTATATCGTCGGATGCTCGACATCGTCTGGTGTTATTCCATGTACTAGCAACAAACTAGGTTGTTATTCCTACCTCTATGTCGTCGACTGGTCGGCATCGTCTATCCCCATGGTTGTTATTCCTACCTCTATGTCATCGGATGCTCGACATCATCTGTCCCCATGGATGTTATTCCTATCTTTATAACGTCGGATGCTCGACATCGTCTGGTGTTATTCCATGTACTAGCAACAAACTAGGTTGTTATTCCTACCTCTATGTCGTCGACTGCTCGGCATCGTCTGTCCCCATGGTTGTTATTCCTACCTCTATGTCATCGGATGCTCGACATCATCTGTCCCCATGGATGTTATTCTTACCTCTATATCGTCGGATGCTCGACATCGTCTGGTGTTATTCCATGTACTAGCAACAAACTAGGTTGTTATTCCTACCTCTATGTCGTCGACTGCTCGGCATCGTCTATCCCCATGGTTTTTATTCCTACCTCGATATCATGGGATGCTCGACATCATCTGTCCCCATGGATGTTATTCCTACCTTTATAACGTCGGATGCTCGACATCGTCTGGTGTTATTCCAAGTACTAGCAACAAACTAGGTTGTTATTCCAAGTACTAGCAACAAACTAGGTTGTTATTCCAAGTACTAGCAACAAACTAGGTTGTTATTCCAAGTACTAGCAACAAACTAGGTTGTTATTCCTACCTCTATGTCGTCGACTGCTCTGCATCATCTGTCCCCATGGATGTTATTCCTACCTCTATATCGTCGGATGCTCGACATCGTCTGGTGTTATTTCAAGTACTAGCAACAAACTAGGTTGTTATTCCTACCTCTATGTCGTCGACTGCTCGGCATCGTCTATCCCCATGGTTGTTATTCCTACCTCTATGTCATCGGATGCTCGACATCATCTGTCCCCATGGATGTTATTCCTACCTCTATATCGTCCGATGCTCGACATCGTCTGGTGTTATTCCATGTACTAGCAACAAAGTAGGTTGTTATTCCTACCTCTATGTCGTCGACTGCTCGGCATCGTCTATCCCCATGGTTGTTATTCCTACCTCTATGTAATGGGATGCTCGACATCATCTGTCCCCATGGATGTTATTCCTATCTTTATAACGTCGGATGCTCGACATCGTCTGGTGTTATTCCAAGTATTAGCAACAAACTAGGTTGTTATTCCAAGTACTAGCAACAAACTAGGTTGTTATTTCAAGTACTAGCAACAAACTAGGTTGTTATTCCTACCTCTATGTCGTCGACTGCTCGGCATCGTCTATCCCCATGGTTGTTATTCCTACCTCTATATCATGGGATGCTCGACATCATCTGTCCCCATGGATGTTAATCCTATCTTTATAACGTCGGATGCTCGACATCGTCTGGTGTTATTCCAAGTACTAGCAACAAACTAGGTTGTTATTCCTACCTCTATGTCGTCGACTGCTCTGCATCATCTGTCCCCATGGATGTTATTCCTACCTCTATATCGTCGGATGCTCGACATCGTCTGGTGTTATTCCAAGTACTAGCAACAAACTAGGTTGTTATTCCTACCTTCTATGTCGTCGACTGCTCGGCATCGTCTATCCCCATGGTTGTTATTCCTACCTCTATGTCATCGGATGCTCGACATCATCTGTCCCCATGGATGTTATTCCTATCTTTATAACGTCGGATGCTCGACATCGTCTGGTGTTACTCCATGTACTAGCAACAAACTAGGTTGTTATTCCTACCTCTATGTCGTCGACTGCTCGGCATCGTCTGTCCCCATGGTTGTTATTCCTACCTCTATGTCATCGGATGCTCGACATCATCTGTCCCCATGGATGTTATTCCTACCTCTATATCGTCGGATGCTCGACATCGTCTGGTGTTATTCCATGTACTAGCAACAAAGTAAGTTGTTATTCCTACCTCTATGTCGTCGACTGCTCGGCATCGTCTATCCCCATGGTTGTTATTCCTACCTCTATGTCATGGGATGCTCGACATCATCTGTCCCCATGGATGTTATTCCTATCTTTATAACGTCGGATGCTCGACATCGTCTGGTGTTATTCCAAGTACTAGCAACAAACTAGGTTGTTATTCCAAGTACTAGCAACAAACTAGGTTGTTATTCCTACCTCTATGTCGTCGACTGCTCGGCATCGTCTATCCCCATGGTTGTTATTCCTACCTCTATATCATGGGATGCTCGACATCATCTGTCCCCATGGATGTTATTCCTATCTTTATAACGTCGGATGCTCGACATCGTCTGGTGTTATTCCAAGTACTAGCAACAAACTAGGTTGTTATTCCAAGTACTAGCAACAAACTAGGTTGTTATTCCAAGTACTAGCAACAAACTAGTTTGTTATTCCTACCTCTATGTCGTCGACTGCTCTGCATCATCTGTCCCCATGGATGTTATTCCTACCTCTATATCGTCGGATGCTCGACATCGTCTGGTGTTATTCCAAGTACTAGCAACAAACTAGGTTGTTATTCCTACCTCTATGTCGTCGACTGCTCGGCATCGTCTATCCCCATGGTTGTTATTCCTACCTCTATGTCATCGGATGCTCGACATCATCTGTCCCCATGGATGTTATTCCTATCTTTATAACGTCGGATGCTCGACATCGTCTGGTGTTATTCCATGTACTAGCAGCAAACTAGGCTGTTATTCCTACCTCTATGTCGTCGACTGCTCGGCATCGTCTGTCCCCATGGTTGTTATTCCTACCTCTATGTCATCGGATGCTCGACATCATCTGTCCCCATGGATGTTATTCCTAACTCTATATCGTCGGATGCTCGACATCGTCTGGTGTTATTCCATGTACTAGCAACAAAGTAGGTTGTTATTCCTACCTCTATGTCGTCGACTGCTCGGCATCGTCTATCCCCATGGTTGTTATTCCTACCTCTATGTCATGGGATGCTCGACATCATCTGTTCCCATGGATGTTATTCCTATCTTTATAACGTCGGATGCTCGACATCGTCTGGTGTTATTCCAAGTACTAGCAACAAACTAGGTTGTTATTCCTACCTCTATGTCGTCGACTGCTCGGCATCATCTGTCCCCATGGATGTTATTCCTACCTCTATATCGTCGGATGCTCGACATCGTCTGGTGTTATTCCAAGTACTAGCAACAAACTAGGTTGTTATTCCTACCTCTATGTCGTCGACTGCTCGGCATCGTCTATCCCCATGGTTGTTATTCCTACCTCTATGTCATCGGATGCTCGACATCATCTGTCCCCATGGATGTTATTCCTATCTTTATAACGTCGGATGCTCAACATCGTCTGGTGTTATTCCAAGTACTAGCAACAAACTAGGTTGTTATTCCTACCTCTATGTCGTCGAGTGCTCGGCATCATCTGTCCCCATGGATGTTATTCCTACCTCTATATCGTCGGATGCTCGACATCATCTGGTGTTATTCCAAGTACTAGCAACAAACTAGGTTGTTATTCCCACCTCTATGTCGTCGACTGCTCGGCGTCGTCTATCCCCATGATTGTTATTCCTACCTCTATGTCATCGGATGCTCGACATCATCTGTCCCCATGGAAAGTCTGTCTAACTTTCCCTTCCATTTGCTCGACGTAGTCTAATGCCAGTTTCAGCTTTGCTTTGGGCAAACATTTACCCTGGAATAACATCCATTGCGAACGTTTTCCTTTCCTCTCATATGAACCTTCTTTTTAAATAGTGAAATTTATTTCAAGCATAATTACTTACACTTACGTTTGGCATTTTGAAATTTAAAAATTATCGAAATTTTTATAAGTTTACTCTAAAAGTTTTCCATACTTATTGCACAGAAATTGTTATAAATAACATATTTTGGCTATATTGTTTACGCATTGCGCATAATTAAAAAAAATGGTCTCTCTCTCTCTGGATTCCAATAATGAATGAGCGGACTGAAACTGATCTCTTTCACGAAATAGTCAAGCTCACATGACAGGTCTTATGCCATACATTAGTGCATGGCATAAGAGAAAAACAGTCGAACTTTGAGTAACAAATAAAGTTCAGATGGAATTCAATTGATTTAAATCTTTAGCATACATTTTGTGAAATTTCTAAATAAATTATGAAGAAATCTTGATTTTGGCATCACATATCTGCAGTTTGAGAAAACTAGATGTAGAATTGCCTCAGTTTTTCGTGATTATGGACAGTCAACTTACCCGGGTATATAGGCTAATAAATAGTAATAATGCCTCTGGTGAAAAACACAAGGACCATTTTTCAATAGTGGAGACAAACATGAGCCACAACGCAGATGCATGTATTGATTAAGTGGTTCAAAAACATCATAAAAGACAAATTCAATATATTGTTATCATTAGTATCCGACTTCGCTCAACACTGAGTTCAGTCACTCCAATGATACCTAAGTCTGAAGGTCAGAAAATTTGGCCAAAACCACTCTTGCTTCCCATTTGAATTATTCTGATGTTCTAGAAACATTTACTTCATAGGTTGTATTTTCACATTCCTCCCTTGCACCATAAACGAATCTAAGGTCAGTTGACTAATTAATTCAACTACCTGGGTTTCGTCGTGTTGTCTTTCCTCTGAGGTCATCCTCATAGATCTTTTCTATTATATATTATACTGCCAGGATCCTGTCAGCTTCTGCGACAAGCAACTGCTTTATGGATAATTTATTTATATTTTTTTATTATCATTTTGGAGGCCTCTAGACAAAAAACGTTGACTTTAGAGTGCTGAAATTTGTAGTGGGATATAGTCAGACAATACGGATTTTCAATGACAAGAAATAAAAACATTTTTTCTATAAAATGGCACTGACGGAACAAGAATCGTGCAAATTATATTCCGATCTCCTGTCCATGAGAGAAGAAAATACAGGGTGAATCTGAAAAAGTGGACAAAACTTTACGGGGTGGTAGAACGCAGCTATACGAGCAATATTCGTCATAGAATGTGTGGTCGGAACGCAAACGGCGAGCCGCTAGGTGGCGTTGGAAATGGTATAAAAGGGTCGGTCCTCGCACCCAACGGCATTTCTACCGTGAGATTGCCGAGAGGATGGCTGGTTATACTAACCACGAAATGGCGGATATGCACTTTGTGTACGGTGGGGCCATATGAAAAGCCTAATCTACGAGTGCCCCATTGAAACCGATATGGATCTAGTCGCCAGGATCGCCGTTGTTGCCGGCGATATTCGGGAAATGCCTGGTGTCTTCGCAAATGTGCGTCGGTCCCTTACCCGCAGGTGTGAAGCCTGCATTACAGCTGGCGGCAGCTCTTTTGAGCAATTTCTTTGAGCATGTACCTCAATTACATTCCTGTTAATAAAATGTTTTCTGAAGTATCTCCTCTCCTTCTTGTGTTCATTCTTTAAATGTGACAGTGGAAAACTACCTTTTAACTTCTCGCCGTTTGCGTTCCGACCATACATTCTATGACGAATATTGCTCGTATAGCTGCGTTCTACCACCCCGTAAAGTTTTGCCCACTTTTTCCGATTCACCCTGTATAATAACAAATGGAAACAAATGGTCATCATAAAACCTGAATTGAAAGATCGTGCATTTTTGGTTGGACCAAAGAATCAATCGAGCATGTTGTTGGCTTCGACAGTTTTTGCATTCAACAGTTTGATGCACTTTAACATGTGCCAAACCGGACGCTACAGTCAAACACACATCGTTCTTTACATTATTACGTCTAGTGGCACTTTCTGAAACTAATTTATTTCTTCATGTTATTCTATTCCGCATTGCATTCGAAATTTCAGTTTTTTCCCATTGGCTTTCAAAGTGATATATTTTAATTAAAATTATCCTGTATATAATTAATTGTGGTGTTACAGATTTGTTTTCCAATAAAGTAGCTTTTTCTAGCTGTCGAATTCTATTCAGTCACTAATACCAAATCTTCAATCAACCATGAGCCATGGCGGTACAACACGATGGTCAAATTTAGTTCTCCATGGCCGAGTGTTTAGCGCGCTTGTCTACTGATCTAAGGGACCTGGGTTCGAGCCCCGGAAAAGGCATGGATGTTTGTGCTGTTTTTCTGCTGAGGTGTTGCTATCCTCACAGACCTTCTACCATGGCGTATAAACTGACAGGCGTAAACTGACAGGCGTAAACTGACAGTCCTGTCAGACCTCTGTGGCAAGCAGCTGCTTGAGGGGGTATTTATATATTTATTTTTTCATGTCTATCCTGAGCTATAGCTGTTCAGCTTAGCCATTGCAGTCCACTTCTAACTAGGTCCTGTTTGACATTGTCCACCCACTGCTTTCTATGGCTCCCTCTTCTTCTGAGTCTTCAGGTACATTATTCATAACTCTATTCCCTGATCTGCAGTTCTGCATGCAGAAAAATGGTCAAACCAGCACATCTCTCCCTACAAAGGACTCATCATAACTTATATAGCGAATTCGCCTAATACCCAAGATAGTGCCTAAGCATCCAGAACAGGTGTGGCCAACCTATTACCCACGAGAGGATTTCATCTGGCCCGTGTGACTTCACATTTCACAAATAATTTTAATATGGATATTAAAAACTTACAAACAATGCAAAACAATTACAATTACATCCCGTGGATGCTTGAGGATGATGATGATGAGTCTCATCAATAGCTTTATAACGAAACTGTTAATATCATCAACATTATTCTCCAAAAAGGACGAATTCGTCAGCATAAGTCAGATTTTTCCTAATTCTAGGTGTCTAAGACCCAGTCTTTCCCGTGCAATGAATTCTTCATAGCATATTCAATAACGAACCTTGTAGAACTCCAGTAGAAATGTAGAAATTTGTAGAACTCCAGAACCAATTAACGCAAGCTTTACCAACTCTCACACATGATTCAATGTTATTATAGAGGTACATATATATATATATACATATTATTCTATTATATATATGTACATATTATATGCTAAGCAAGTTTTCAGAAATTTATGTGAAATCCCAATCAACCACAAATTTTGGCGATCAACAGAATCAAAAGACTTTTTGAAATCTACAGGGAAATTACCCATAGGTTTTAGAAACTTAAAACATTTCTCAATAATCTGTCTAAGCATCAAGGTTAGACCTATGCAGTCCCTCCCAACTAGGGCGCGGGGGTGGCTCAGTCGGTAGCGCGCCAGGCTCGTAATCTGAAGTTCCCAGGTTCGAGTCCAGCTGGGTCAGCGTTGAGATTTATCTCCGCAAAATTCCCCGCCCTGCCCACGGTCAGTAGGGGACACCGATGGGCTTGGAAAGACCGCCGTCCTTCGGATGGGACGTTAAGCCGTGGTCCCGTGTGCGGGAGAGCCATACCCTGTGCACGTTAAAGAACACGCTGGATGGCCTTGACGGGAGGCTACCATCTGTTTCCCAACAGCTGTTCCAGTGGGTCTCCTCCCCCAACCCTCTCTGAGCCTTCGGGGTCCATGTGACCTGGCCATTTAGCCCATGGTGTGCAAAAAAAGTGCCGCTCAGAGTAAAACAAGCCAACCCTCCCAACTCTGAAGCTATACAATGTTTACCCTGAAGTTGTCCATTAACCAAATTTTAAATTCTATTAAGTACAATAATGGGCAGAACTTATTGTTCAGCAGACTGATGTTCCTATTATTATGAAGAGAACTGCAATCATCTTTCTTCAAAATGCAGATAAAAACACCTCTAGTATGCATCCATCCTCGCTACAAAAAAGTGGTGTACAAACAACAAAAAATTGGTGTACGTTAAAAACAAATTGGTGTAAAAAGCACATTGTTTAGGACAGGCTTGCGGTTTTCACTGATTTTTATCCCTTGTCATGAATGAACTGTTCTGTTCATCCGTTTTAGCCGAATTATATGATTTTTTTTTAGTTTCATAAACTAACCTATATCTGGCCAGGTTGTCAGCATATCTGACTACCAGTACCAGGTCAAGCCCACTGTAGTTTCTAGGTAATCTGGGTCTTTAAAAATAACAAAATTAAATGTTTTCATTAAAACGTATACATTATTCGCATCCATCTGTAGACCAAAGATACAGTATAGGCCAGTATAGAGCTATATGTAGGTTCACGTTAGCCATCCGTACACTTCGCCGTCATTTCAATCATGCGAATTTCTGCCACTCAGCATAACTGCTGTAGAAAGTGTGTTCAGGAACCTGAAGAATGGCAATAACCTGCGAATATTTGTAAGAAGGAGCATTAGTTAGGTAAGATTTTTTTTCTCAGTTCATTGTTTTAACTTTGGGGTTTAAATTAACGTTATAATCAGTAGTAAATAATCACAGGATAATTCCTGTATACATGGAACTCAAGAAATGATAAGCTGAAAAACATTTGGTTTTACCATGAGTGGGACTAAATTTTTCTCAGCGCATCATTTCATGAGTTCCATGTCTACAGGACTTATCCAGTGATTATTTACTACTGATTTGTTGATTTAACGCCCCGAGCGTGAGTGACAAATATTAATTCCATCTCTAAAGAGGCAACAGAGTTGTCCACTTCTTGGACAGATGGCGCCACTAGTGCGAATCAAATAAATAAAATCCAGAAAGCTTATAAGGTCACTAAGCTGAGAAAAGATTAGCCATTGATGGTGTAGTAATCCTAATGTTATAATATTATGTAAACTCCAATTTTACATGTTACAGGATTTGTTAATATCAGTAGTACTGTTTTGAAATTAATCCTGGTGGCAGCCGTGGTTTAGAACATCTCAGAAATGCTCAGCACATCTTGCTATAACAGATACTCCATATTCAATAAACTTTCCATCCTTATCCCTCAATCGTAATATGTCATTCTGTATTTTCTTGCACAAAATATTTACATTCTGATACAAATCTATTGTGTTCTGTAGCAGCATTCTCTGTTCTGTCAACCACAGACAGGATGGTACAAATATTTTAATTAGCATTCAACTAATTGTGTTCACATTTATTAAGCACTCTGTAACACCAATACCATCTGTTAAGGTCAGTAAAGTGTTACTTCAATTCGACCCGGCATTCCTTGATTCAGACATTCCCCGCCCTGCCCACGGTCAGTAGGGGACACCGATGGGCTTGAAAAGGCCGCCGTCCGTCGGATGGGACGTTAAGCCGTGGTCCCGTGTGTGAGAGAGCCATACCCTGTGCACGTTAAAGAACACGCTGGATGGCCTTGACGGGAGGCTACCATCTGTCTCCCAACAGCTGTTCCAGTGGGTCCCCTCCCCCAACCTTCTCTGAGCCTTCGGGGTCCATATGACCTGGCCATTTAGCCCATGGTGTGCAAAAAAGTGCCGCTCAGAGGTAAAACAACCCAACCCAACCTTGATTCGGAAAGAAGCATTGCGTTGGAAAAGATTTCAGAACAAGCTTTATCACTAAACTGAATTGGGAGAACCACATTAGTACTCGTAATTTTCAGTTAAATAACGTGTTAACTGTTATTTTTATTCATTATTTCATTGTCATTTAGTTTCTCTTAACCATATGCTCTTCCCGCATAACCACCCACCTTGCTAGCTTTTTTTTGATGCAGTCGTTAATTGACATAACAGCTCATTCACTTCTGACGTTCCACGATGGAGCACGTGGAATTATATAAACGGTAGTGACGACAAAGCGCTGTTCTCAAAAGCTTAGACATTAAGCCATGCGTTTGTCACACTCACCTGAGGTTGGATAGCAAGGCTTGAGGCTGACCCATAAAGAGGTAAAGACAGGCTGATCTATAATGTGTAGCTAAATGCTTCTAACCAAAAAGGTGTGGCAGCTGCGCTAAGCCCACGTGGAGATGTTTACTTTAAGAATTTACTTCAACACATTTAACTTCCCTTCAAACACTGGAAGCACTGAATCAACTGCTCGCACCGGATGTCCTACACTATAGTACTGGGTGGCCCATGGATCAAACTCCCATTCGTCATCTCCAGGCTCCGGTTCTGTGTTGCTACAGGTTCAGTGCACTACAGTGGGGATTTCAGGGATGGTTGGTTCAACACGTGTGTCCTAACTTTTTCGCAATGTTTTGAAGTGATCAATGTGCACCATCGCAACTTTACATGGATCCATAATGAGTTCAATCTTCTAGTTGACTCCTGTGACTTGCTGGAGGATTCTCCAGGATCCATTGGACAATTTGGACAGTTTCCTCACGTCAGAGCGCCCTTGGTTGTAGAAAAGTACAAGGTCTCCCAGCTTTGATTTCACTTATCCATAGTGACTTTTCACCTATGTCTCTCTTGTTGATTTGTTGCAATGCTGATTGCAGCCAGTCTGTATATTCAAATTTACTAATGGTTTATTTGTATTGCAAAATACTATGTCTCGTCCTTCCGTATCGGCTTGTGGAGGGCCATAGTAACAGGGGACAAATTCTGCTGCATCAGTGTCAGTCTCGAGAGGGGACCCTAAACCTCTATCCCTAAACACTGCTCTGTTTATAATTCCATACTCTAGGCTTTTCACCACCTATGTGCTTCCTACATTAATTTTCTTCCATTCAAAGGTTACTTAACTATGGAGTGTACAGAATATATGCACCTAAACTTTCACTTTCACTGTGTTGTGGAAAACCTCTCACTGTCTCTATATGGGTCAGTCACCATACCTATATTTGCCCTCTTTCATACCTATGTGTACAAACATTTCTAATACCTCTCTGTAGATACCAGTTTTTCCTAAAAATAATTAAAAATAATAAGTAAAAATAATTCTCAATAACTATGGACTTATCGCAGCTCACATCCTTTCTATGTGTAACAAAATTCCTAGCCTCTCTATGTACAACAAAATTCTCCATCTCTCTGTGTGTTTCAAAATTATCACTCACTATGTGTGTAATGAAACTATCAATCTTTCTGTGTGTAACAGACCATAAATTCTTATATATATCTAAGCTCCCATCAGTTCTGACTGTGCATGAACTCTCACTAACATTGTGCACTTCCAAATTCTCATTACATGGTAAACTCAACAATTCTCATTGATACTCTATGCTTCAAAATTTTCACAAGCATTGTGCACATCAAAACCTTCACTATCATTGTGTGGGTCAAAGTCATGTCTATTTTCGCGTGTGGCTGAACACTTGCTGTCGGTCATCATCATCATCATCAAGCAGCCATGGGCTACGGAGTCCAACCACACTGGGCAATTTAGTTCTCTAAGCATATCTGTTCCTGAGCTATATCTGCTGCATCTGGCCACTGAATACCAATTCTAACAAGGTCCTGTTTGACATTGTCTGCCCACCGCATCCTAGGTCCCCCCAACTTTCAGAGGCCTTTAGGCACACTGTTCATAACCCTACCCTATTCGCTAATCTATAATTATCCATACGGATAACATGGCCAAACAAGCGGAGTCTCTCTCTGCACAATATGCTGCTTAAAGGAGTTTGCTGACTGCTTAACAAAGCTAGCAACCAAAGGTTCCTGAAAACTTGCATAACCTCATCATTACTTACAAAGTTGAACTACTTAATGCCCAAGATACTGCGTAATAAGCATTTAGTATCGAAAGCATCTAGTTTTCTGTTATCTTGTTTTCAAAGCGGCCAAGTTTCACTACCATAACTAACACTAGAGACAACCAAATTAATATACAGTCTAATTTTAGTCTCTTAGGTGTATATGCCTATTTTTCCACACTGTCGACAAATTCTTAAATGTCCCGGCAGCAGTCCCTATTTTTCTATTAATCTCATGCCGCACATGACCAGTATCTGTTACATAGCCCCCAAGATAATTAAACTGAGATACCTTCTCAAGAGTGCAGCCATTCAGATTAACTCAACCACAACCTGCTTGACCAATTTTCATCATTTTAGTTTTCTTTCTGTTTATAACCAAATTTACTCTACTACCAGTCTCATCAACAGCTTGAATGAAAGAGTTCATCTCATCAACATCATTTGCCAAAAGGGCTAAATCATCAGCATAATCTAAATCAGACATTTTCGTATCTCCAGCCCATTTAAGGCTAAAATCTTTCCCTTGAAGTGAATTTCGCATAACATAATCAACAACCAAACTAAAGAGAAAAGGAGACAAAATGCACCCTTGTCGAACGCCAGAAGTAATGTTAAACCAATTGCTACAAGACTTACCAACTCTCACACATGACTCAGTGTTATTATAGAGAGCTTTCATTGTGTTAACTAACTTATTTGGTATGCTGCCATACGATATCACAATCAACCACAAATTATGACGATCAAGAGAATCAAAAGTCTTTTTGAAATCAATAAAGCTAACAACCAAAGGTTCCTGAAAACTCTATGTATTTCTCAAGAACCTGCCTGAGTGAAAATATCTGATCTGCACATCCCCTACCACTTCAGAATCCACATTGCTCATCACGCAATTGACTGTCAACCAGATTCTTAATTCTATTAAACACAATCATGCAAAGAACTTTCCCTGAACAGAGAGTAGGCTGATACTTCTATAGTTATCACAAGAACTGCGATCACCTTTTTTGAAAATAGGGATAATAATAGTTCTGATAAAATCCTTAGGAACAATGCCTTTATCATAAAAGATATCAAAATTTCAGTCATCCATGTGATAACTGAAACATTCCAAGCTCTAAGCATTTCCTTAGTAATCTCATCTATCCCTGGGGATTTATGCAGTTTAAGATAAAATAACTTCAGACTGTGTTATAGGGCCAACATTAAAGCCACCAATACATCTATCATCATTACGAACAATGGGAGTAGAACAAACCACATTGTTTAGAATATCACTGAAATGCTCAGCCCACCTAGCCATGACAGAATCCTCACCTTCTTTAACCTTACCTTGTTTATCCTTCAATCCCTGTACACCTGTCCGTTTTATACCACACAAAACATTAACTATCTGGTACAGCTCTCTGCTGTTATGCTGTCTAACTACTTCCTCGGTTTTGTCAGCCAAACCATCAAGCCAAAGATTCTTATCAGCAGCTAACTGATCCTTTACACGTTTATTAAGCTCTCTGTAATCCTTTCTATTAGGACTACTAGGGTATTGATTAAGGACATTCCTGCAGTTCTTTCTTTCTGAAATAAGCTCAAGTGCCTTATCACTCAAATAATTCTGCCCTTCTCTGCTCCTTTTTCCATAAAAGAGTACTATTGTATGAGAACTATTGTTGCTTTGTCACTGTAGAAAAATTATTCTGAATAATTTTGGTTAGGTCTTATATTACAGTTTCTACCATGAAGTGCGCGCCAGGCTCGTAATCTGCACTTCCCAGGTTCGAGTCCCAGCTGGGTCAGCGTTGAGATTTATCTCCGCAAAACTCCCCGCTCTGCCCACAGTCAGTAGGGGACACCGATGGGCTTGGAAAGGCCGCCGTCCGACGGATGGGACGTTAAGCCGTGGCCCCGTGTGCGGGAGAGCCATACCCTGTGCACGTTAAAGAACACGCTGGATGGCCTTGACGGGACGCTACCATCCGTCTCCCAGCAGCTGTTCCAGTGGGTCCCCTCCCCCAACCTTCTCTGAGCCTTCGGGGTCCTTGTGACCTGGCCATTTAGCCCATGGTGTGCAAAAATGTGCCGCTCAGAGGTAAAACAACCCAACCTACCATGAAGTAATTTTAATTAGAAAAAAAATCTTGTCAGACTTCTGTGGCAAGCAAGTGCTTCAGGATAATTTATGTGTTTATATATACAGTCGTATTAGAATAATATGACCACCTACCATAGGTGGTCATATTATTTGGATACGACTGTGTATATTTTTATATTAGGCATTTATGTGATTATTAGTTTTAATTACATATTTTGAGTTGTAGCTGGGAAATTATTTTATTTTGAAGGCAGTTCTTGTAGAACAAAATGTTACTTTTTATAATATGTTCTATAATTATCTGTCGTATATAATCACTGAATGAATTTAATCACATTTGCTTCGAAAGAGTTGTATTTTTTATTAGAATATGCATCCTTTGGTATTATACAAGAGTTGTAAGCAAATATAAAAAGTAAAAGCTTATGTATAGGCCTTGCTAATAATCCTTCTGTACAGGTTCTACTCTTTGAATACGATTTGTGCAGAAAATGTGCATTAAACTGTTGTTTAATTTTGCAATAAAACCATTTAGATAGCCCAAATTACTGATTGTAAACATATGTGGTGGGGAGGAGAAAGGTTTGATGACCTATTTTGTGTCGAAGGTAAAATTTAGAGTTCTAGGTGAGAAAAAAATATTTTGCAAGGTATTGTAGAGCAGAAGGTTTACTTTTGGTCAGTTGTTTTGTATATTGTATTTTGTATATTTGTTTTAGTATATTTTTATAAGCATCATTTTTATCATTGTTTTTAAATTTAATCCAAGCTTTATCTCTTTCTTCAATTAATTCTATCAAGTTCGGTGTTATCCATTTTTTGCTATGATTTCTTTTACCGTTCCAACACTCCTCATAAATACTCTATTTTTTCCTAAAATTCCATCATAGATATCTTTAAATACTTTATACAGGTTTAATTCATCCATTGAGTTGTCTCCATAATTTTATAAATTCCAATTCATTTCAGAGATAGTTTTGTTTATATTGTTATGGTCAAATGACCAATTCTTATTTTCCTGGTCTGTTTCAGTATAATTGGTATTATTCAAATTGTTATTGGTGTTGCTAATCAGTGTTAAAATCATATAGTGATCTGCTATTTTGCTTGTTTGAATTATTGAATTTGCTGACATATTTTTAATCAATTTAATATTAATATGGTCTATACAAGTTTTGGTAATTTTATTTTTTACTATTTCTTCTCTTGTATCTTCCCTTATTAATCTTTCAAAATTCATTTCATCCAATATTCTGATATATTTTTCTGTGCCATGATTTTTAGTATTCATTGTATCGATATTAGAATCACCTATTAAAATCTGATTTTGATCTTTTTCTGTATTTTCCATCCAGTTTCGGAAATTCAACAGAAAAGAGTTCACATCTGTACTAGGCGATCTGTATAGTGCTAAAACATGATATATTATATTATTTATTTTTACTTTTATAAATATAGTTTCCGCTGGAAGTATTTGTTCTGTTATAATTTCAATATCTAGATTTTCTTTATAGTATACTGAAATCCCCCTAATATTTTTATTTAAATTATCATTTGTAATTTTATTAAATTTATCAATATTATATAAATAATTTTCATATTTATTTGCATTTGTTTCAGTTGAAACAAGAAAATCAATGTGTTTCATGTAATTATTAATACTTCTTTTTAATGAATCCCAATGATTATTTTTTGACTTTTTATATTAACATGAGCAATTTCTAATTTATTTTTGTTAATAAATTTACCAAAATTATTTACGAACCAAGCCTCCACTTCTAAACCTGTAGTTACATAAGCAACATCATAGTTGCTATTGAAACCTTCAAAATTCATACAGATATTGCTAAGAAAGAAATTCATCTAATAATCAAGTAGCAAAAGTAAAGAACGAAAATAAAAGATAAAACAAACAAGGTTTATCGGTTATATCTAAAAGTTCAAAAATCATCAAAGTTGGTGAACATATCAACATTTATAATTCTTTCACCATTTGATTTCCTCATTAGAACTTTTCCATTTTTGAACCAAACATACTTAAATTTTTTTTTCTTTTGCACACATCCTAGCTCTCATTATTAACGTGTCACCTAAATACTGAGACATCAAATTTGCAACAAAGCAAAGTCGGCCTTTTAAAAACACTTGAAGATATTTCAATAGGATAATTTACCAAATATTCCCCGTACCCCCTTGACAAGCTTCTTGTACCTCCTGGGAGTACGCATACCCCAGGTTGGAAATCCCAGTGTTAGACGAAGGAGTCGGAGACCAGGGTGAGTATATAAGGGTGGCGCCAAAAGGCTCTGTTTTGCTAAGGTCATTCTAGTGTGCCTTAGAGGGCGCTCTCTGTGATATCACAACAGGGATAGCTGAGCTAAAGGATTTATGTAATGGTCCTTCCCTTCGTATTTGGCTAGTACTAGTATTTGGTATCCTATGGTACCACTTCGTTCTTGGCTAGCTGCATATTTACCTTCTGTAAAGTTTTTGAGATATTCTTTGCTTTTAGATCATGCCAAATTATGCGGTAGCAAATTCTATGAATTATGTTTCGAAGAATGAGGAAAGCAGTTTCATATCCATTCCTATCAGAAGAAAAATCGTAAGAAGTGTATTATACAGAGAAGCATCAACACAAATTCGATGTGCAGCATGCTAAGATATAATAAGCATATTCGGAGTGCCTATTACGTCGTGATTTATGAGCGAACTCTTAAGAATTCCTGTGAAACGTAAATTTTAAGGATAAATCTATTCCAGATATAAACCAGCCGCACCAACATTCAGTCTCGGTTACGACGATCTCCTCTACTTCTACTCGAACCAAACGATTGTTGTCTCGGGGGGAAAAGCAAAAGTGTGTTGTAAAAATAAATCGATGATCCTGAAAACTGCGACAATATACTCACCAAAAAGAAGAATTATCGTTGACAATGATAATATAAATACTTCAGTTTATAGTGCACTGATCAAGAAAATAAAACCTTATTGTCAGTGCGTCAAAATCAGAGCATACGACGCATTAAACGTTTAGAGCATTTCCTGCGAAATGACGAATGTGCACTGCCATTTCTTCCTTGATTTTAGTGGTCGTTGATCTTATAGTTTTAGCAAACATTTTTCCCAAAGAAACTTTTTAAATTATAGAATAGACTATAGTGTATGCATATTATATATCGATAATATTTTAACAGCATTATTATTATTGTTACTAATTAATATTAATATTGTTTGGTTAGTTTTATTATTAAGTGTTATGTTATCAAATATGAGCCATCCTGCTGCCCAACCAGTTAGCACCCTTGGCTAGTGATCAGAGTGACTTAGGTAACACCTTCTACAAGAGAAGGCCAACTCCATAATGTCACCCTTAGTAGACCATTCTTTTTATTGCACTGACGATTGCATACATCGAAAAGAATATTTTTTTATTATTATTAGTTATGATATAAAAGCTTTACACCAAATAGTCTCTGCTGAAACTGAACAATTCAACCTAACATTCATCAATAAAACCGATTTCAGCACGTTTCTTTATTGCCTCTACGATGTATTATTATCTTTTATTGTGAGAACTATTTTTGATCGTAATAAAATTTAAATACTTATTACTTTAAATGTTTTTCTACAGTTAACAGATTTCTTGGGTTGGGTTGTTTTACCTCTGAGCGGCGCTTTTTTGCACACCATGGGCTAAATGGCCAGGTCACATGGACCCCGAAGGCTCAGAGAAGGTTGGGAGAGGGAACCCACTGGAACAGCTGTTGGGAGACAGATGGTAGCCTCCCGTCAAGGCCATCCAGCGTGTCTTTAACGTGCACAGGGTATGGCTCTCCCGCACACGGGGCCACGACGTAACGTCCCATCCGACGGACGGCGGTCTTTCCAAGCCCATCGGTGTCCCCTACTGACCGTGGGCAGGGAGGGGAATTTTGCGGAGATAAATCTCAACGCTGACCCAGCTGGGACTCGAACCTGGGAACTACAGATTACGAGCCTGGCTAACAGATTTCATCACGTTATCTATTTCCTTACCATTTTTAAGTTCACACCACTTGTAAACAACTTAATGGCAAATATTATGATTTAAAAAGACAAAAACAAACAATTCTAAGTTCTATAAATAATCTTATTACCGCACCAAAACGTATGTACAAAAAAGAATTTCAACAATCAATAATTTATCCATTTTGGCAATTCATAGTCATATATAAATACTATTTATATGATTGCTACAGTAAAATTGAATTTTTAGAGCCTGACTTTTTTTTCCAACATACGTTATACCATCAGTGATTGGATTATTCAAAAAAATAATAAGTTTATTATTGAAAGCTTAAACTAGATATTGGACAAATAAAATAAAATAAATATCTTCAGCACAAGTCATAAACGCTTTTTTTCAAACTACTATTATGGGGACCTATTGGTCATAGCATTTACAATTTACTTCTGCATATATCTCTTGTGTAATGTCAAAGGAATATTACAATGAAAATAAAACTCTTTTGAGACAGATATAATTAAATATATTCACTCATTATATATCTATGATAACCATAGAACAACTGATCAAAAGCAAACCTTCTACTCTACCACAACTTGCAAAATATTTTTTTTCTCAGCTGGAACTCTAAATTTTACCTCCAACTCAAAAATAGGTCATCAGAACTAAAGGCAATTCATCATCCCATAAAAACCTAGTCTAAAAATACACACACACACATATGGATTATACTGAAGTATGTACTTAAAACAAGATGTATTACAGGAATCTATTATTTTCAACTTAAAATTCTTGCACAAAGCAAAATCTGTAAATGACTACTAGCACTTGAGCTCAAGGAAGATGAAACCTAACCAAAATTATTCACAATAATTTGTCCCCAGTGACAACGCAGCAATTCCCACATGAATTATCAGAACACATATCTGACAAATCATAAACACACAATGTGTTTCATTGATAAATAGTACTATCTAGAAGTACTATTATGAAGATCTATAGGTCGTCATTTAAAATTTACTTCTGCATATACCTCTTGTATAATGTCAAAGGAATATCATAATAAAAATAAAAACTCTTTTGAGGCAGATGCAATTAAATATATTTACTAATTATATGCCGAGTGATTAGCGCGCCAGGCTACTGATCTAAGGGACCTGGGTTCGAGCCCCGGATAAGGCATGGGTGTTGTTTTTCTGCTGAGGTCCTGCTATCCTCTCAGACCTTCTACTATGGCATATAAACTGACAGGCTCTTGTCAGACCTCTGTGGCAAGCAGCTGCTTGAGGGGGTATTTATTATTTTATTATTTATTATATCTATGACAGATATAGAACAACTGACCAAAAGTAAACCTTCTGCTCTACAATACCTTGCAAAATATTTTTTTCTCACCTAGAACTCTAAATTTTACCTTCGACACAAAATAGGTCATCAAACCTTTCTCCTCCCCACCACATATGTTTACAATCAGTAATTTGGGCTATCTAAATGGTTTTATTGCAAAATTAAACAACAGTTTAATGCACATTTTCTGCACAAATCGTATTCAAAGAGTAGAACCTGTACAGAAGGATTATTAGCAAGGCCTATACATAAGCTTTTACTTTTTATATTTGCTTACAACTCTTGTATAATACCAAAGGATGCATATTCTAATAAAAAATACAACTCTTTCGAAGCAAATGTGATTAAATTCATTCAGTGATTATATACGACAGATAATTATAGAACATATTATAAAAAGTAACATTTTGTTCTACAAGAACTGCCTTCAAAATAAAATAATTTCCCAGCTACAACTCAAAATATGTAATTAAAACTAATAATCACATAAAATATAATCTAATCTAATATAAAAATATACACAGTCGTATCCGAATAATATGACCACCTATGGTAGGTGGTCATATTATTCTAATACGACTGTATATATAAATACATAAATTATCCTAAAGCACTTGCTTGCCACAGAAGTCTGACAAGATTTTTTTTTCTAATTAAAATTACTTCATGGTAGGTTGGGTTGGGTTGTTTTACCTCTGAGCGGCACATTTTTGCACACCATGGGCTAAATGGCCAGGTCACAAGGACCCCGAAGGCTCAGAGAAGGTTGGGGGAGGGGACCCACTGGAACAGCTGTTGGGAGACGGATGGTAGCCTTCCGTCAAGGCCATCCAGCGTGTTCTTTAACGTGCACAGGGTATGGTTCTCCCGCACACGGGGCCACGGTTTAACGTCCCATCCGACGGACGGCGGCCTTTCCAAGCCCATCGGTGTCCCCTACTGACTGTGGGCAGAGCGGGGAGTTTTGCGGAGATAAATCTCAACGCTGACCCAGCTGGGACTCGAACCTGGGAACTACAGATTACGAGCCTGGCGCGCACTTCATGGTAGAAACTGTAATATAAGACCTAACCAAAATTATTCAGAATAATTTTTCTACAGTGACAAAGCAACAATAGTTCTCATAATGTGTTATCAAAATATTTATATAGCATATCATAAAATAGTTAGCTATGTGCAGCTGATTCTTCGAGATTCAAAAACCACTAATTACAATGTTAATCGAACAAATTTTAACCTTTTTGTACAATATGAAATATTTCAAAAATAAAATCAGTTATCCTAAATTTAAAGTGAATGTTCTAATTTATAAGTCAGTAAAATGATGTTAAAAACATTTTCTCCACTAAAAAAAATCTTCCAAAATATCAAAAATATTATTTCCCTACCACAACTGTTAATAATACAACTCAAAATATTTCATCAAAACCAAAGCAAATTCATCATCACATCATTGACTAGTTTAAAAATATATAAACACACATGTAAATTATCCTCAAGCACTTACTTGCCATAGAGTTATTCAAGTGCCGGCAAGAAAAGTTTCACAGGAAGAGTTGGTATTTCAATAAAAGAGATCTCAACCAAGAGGCAAAATTTATTTCAAAGAAAAAAAATATAGGCTACCATTTTCAAAGACCTAAAAAGAGACAAAATGTATGATTTGTGTAATACAAATCTAATATACGTTCCTCTAATGCTGCTATCTACAACTTAACTAATATTGATCATAATTGTCAAATGCACGTGAAATCCAATTGCGAAATCAATAGATACATCCCTTGCAATGAATAGCGGGTGACGGGTTAAAAGAATATTATGTTTACCTTTCATTGGAGAGTATATATTATTTTCTACCATTTACATGTCATCCCAATATCATAAAAAAATCTCAAAATATGGAATATTACAAAGTACTACTACAATACAACCTTCAGCATCATGAATGTTGAAAATGTGAAGTATCAACTTCACATTTTGCCTTTGAAGATTGGTGGTACATAAAACTCTCGAAGTCAATGTGTAGCTGCTATATTTCAGTAAATTTGCATATCCTACTTCACACAGATTTTCAAGGAAAGAGAATGACGCAGTTTTATGCATGTTGCATCAACTGTAGATTTTGGTGTCTGATGAAAAATTTGGGTAAAACACTAGTCATGTTTATTTTTATTCAGCTAGTTATTCCTGATACACTGTAGTACATGAACCAATGAATACTAAACAAAATAGCCTCATAGAATGTAGATGGTGCTTAAACACAATACTCAAGTGATGTGTGTTAGAAAAGAGACAGCTCATCTGTTTACAGCATTATTATTATTGTAAATATAGATCACCTTAACTCTAAGGACTTCCAATCCTTTATCTTTAAAAGTATACAGGATATCAGCAGTTAATTTAGCCTACTCAGTTATAAGCCATACCAAAAATATTCAGTGTATTCTAAAACTGATTTAATGTGTGTTTCATCTATCATTAAAAATATCAGAATCATTTAGATATAATAGGCAAAAAATTGCCTAAGTTTAAAAATTTGTTCAGACTACTGTAATTTAGGATCAGTATATACAAAACGAATAGTACCAAACTTTCGAACTGAACATTAAATTCGAAACTATCGCCGTCATTTTTTGTAGCGAACAACAGCATTAACTACAGCTTCTAATGTTATATATGGACACATGACCTATGGACTTTTATTTATATATAGATTTATATATATATATTCGTTTCTTTTGTTTTTTTCTTTTTTTTTTATAATGAGTCAAACAGTCCTTATAAAGGTCAGCAGATATTTGTAGTAAATTGGTTTGTTTTCTTTTTCAATTGGTTCAAGAATGTTTTTTATATCAAAGTTTGAAATATTTAACTGTTTTAATTTTGTACAATATCTATTTCTTTCTAATGTGTATTTATTACAGTGAAATATTATATGTTCTAGATTTTCGTATACTGAGCATCTATCACATACAGGATTATCTGATTTTTTCATCCTATATAGCATTGATTTAGTTAGAGCAGAGTTTGTTTTTATTTTTAAAATTAGATTTATTTCTCTTTTTTTAAGCCATAATCGTTAAATTTATTAATTTTATTAGATATTTTGTATCTGTGTGTATTACTTGCATTTGAATCATACCAATCTTAAACATATTTTATTAGCAGCTCTTTACTTTGTTTTTTGTAAATGTATGTGAGGAAAGGAGTTTCTAAGTTTTGGGTTGATACTGTTAGCCTTTTTGGCTAATTTATCAGCTGTTTCGTTATGTTGTATTCCTAAATGTGAAGGTATCCATTGAATGTGTATGATATTTTGTTATGTACTATGTTGTTTTATTAATATTAAAATGTCACTGATAAAAATTTTAAAATTGCTTTCAGCATGATCATTATATAATGCTTCAATTGATGCTTTTCTGTCAGTGAAAATTACGATTTTTTTTCCCAATTAATAACTAAAATTGTAGCTGATAATTCAGCAATTATAATTGGATAGTGACTGGTAAATTTACAGAAATGCTCATAATTTTCATCTGGGCACCAAAAGACTCCAGAAAGAGCTTTATTTCCAAATTGAGGGACCCATCTGTGAAAATATGGATAAAGTTTATATATTTATCTTTGATAATAATAAATAAATAATAAATTAATAATAATAATATTTTATAATAAATTAATAATAAAATAATAATAATAATAATAATAATAATAATTGAATAATTCAGCTAAGTTTTTTAAAATAGTTATATCAGTTAATTTTTTTGATTTAATTCCAGGTATATTAGTATTTAAGATTGGGAATGCTGAGGTCCAGCATGGTATTTGTATAATATAATCTCTCACTTAAATTATTATTTATAATAGATATTAATTTATTTTTATTTGTTGATGAGTTTATGGAGAAGTCTTTATAATTTCCTTTAATTTTTTTCAATTATAGGATGGTTTTTGTTTTTAGCTACTATTCTGTATAATAAATTCTCTAATAAATATTTTTTTTGTGCTTATGGGAGGTAATGCAGCTTCAGCATAGATATTCAAGCCATTTGAATTCTGAGGAAGTCCCAAACAGAATTTTAGTATTTTTATTTGAATTTGCTCTAGTGATTTTAATTTAGTTTTAAAAATATTATTTATTAATTCAATGCCACGTAAAATTTTTGGAAAAATGATGTAAATTAGTAGTAAATTTTTATTGGAGCATCCCCATTTTGAACTTCCAAGATATCTTAAGAAATTGAATAATTTATTTGCTTTATCTTTTGCTGTGTCAATATATTGTGACCATTTTAATTTTGAATCTAAATGTATACCTAAGAATTTGAAATTATCAGAGATTTTTAAAATATTATTATTTATTTTAATTCAGAAGTCTTCAGGTACATACACATATACATAACTATGTAAATATATACATACATACACATTCAATGGATACATTTATCACAGTATTTTATAAGGTTATTCATTAGCATTTCTAATCTGTGTTGTGAAATATATGGATTTTTATTGTAAGACCAAAAAATGATATCATCTGCATAGCATCCAAAAATATATCATTGGTAATAAATTCCTGTAAATCATTTAAATATATGTTAAGTAATAAAGGAGATAATATATTCCCTTGAACTAAACCATTTTTAAATAAATATGAAGAAGAGGTATTGTTCCTAATTTTAATTTTAAATTTTCTATTCTTAATAAAATTTAAGGGGAAACTGTAAAAATTTCCACATATTTTTAATTTTCCAATTTTGTGTAGTAGAGCTTTATGTGACACTGAGTCAAAAGCTTTCTCTATATCAATTATCATTACAGTCAAAAATAGTTTATTGTTTATTGCATATTATGCATCAGTAATTATATTTAAAACTAAATATTTAGTTGATCTTCCTGGTCTAAAGCCAAAAGTGTTTTATTAAGAATATTATTTTTTTCAATATGCCAGACTAAGCGGTTCGAAATCATTCTTTCAAACAATTTCAAACGTTAGAGCTGAGGCATATTGGCCTGTATGAATTTAAATCATCAGACGGTTTATTTAATATTTTTATAAACACCATGAAATTATCATACGAAGATTCAGGATAATTTATGTAATGCCAAAATTTACTAAATTCATCTAATAATACTTTTAACCATTTATTTGGGAGTTTTTTGAGTAGTCTATTAGAAATGCCATTTTGGCCAGGTGTAGTTTTTGATTTCAAAGTTTCAATAGAAAATTTAAGTTCAAAGAAGAAGAAAGGAGCGTTTAAATAATCTGTAGATTTGCAATGAAATGTTTGATGAAATATATTGGAACTATTATATAATTTATCAATTTTATTATTTGGTTTATGGTGTAAATCTATGAAATATTGCAATTGTTTCTGTGGTTTCTTGTATATCGTCTTTATTTTTCAATGCAAGGGAATGAAATGGATTTGTAGGTGTAGTTTCACTGTATAATTTCTTATATATTCTCCATAGGTTTGTAGTTGATGTTAAAGGTGATAAATTTTCAGCTAATAGTCTCCAATTTTGTTTTAGAAAATTTTTCATTTTTTTTGGAAATAGCATTTTTTAATCTTTTATTATTTTCACATGCTGTGAATGTTTTTATATTATTAATATTTCTTTCAGCCTTCCGACGAATTGCTATTAGTTTATTTATAAATATCGTATGAATATTATTTTTTTGGAATTTTTTTATAAATTATTTATGTATTTTTTTTACTTTGATTCTATCTATAATAATTTATCTATAATAATTATATAATCTGAATTATTATCATCTATTTCTAAATCATTTAATTAATTATTAAACATTATTCCATTTGTAATTGTAATATGTGGTTTTGATTTGATATGATTTATGATTTTAATGAATATTGTATAATGGTCACTACCATAACTATCTGAAGAAATATTCCATTCCAAATCTTTATTAATTTTGTTTGTACATAATGTTAGGTCAATTATAGAGTTTATTTGATTTTGATTTTTTCTAGTGGCATAATTTTTATTAAAAATGATTAATTTTCTAAATTCTATGAATTTTAAAATATTAATACTTTTATAATCATTTTTATATGAATTCCAGGCTTTGTTGTGGGAATTAAAGTCCCCACATGTTATTAATTCTCCTTATAAATTATCTATTAATTTTAAGTATTGATTAGAATTGAATAAAATACCAGGGTTATATATATATATTAACTATGTTTAGTATGTTCTTATTTATATTTGTTTGAATTATTAAACACTCTAATTTATCATTAAATATAGGTACATCTATTATTCTTTGCAGAATGTTTTTATTAACGTATGTTGCAATACCTCTGGAATTAATATAATTTTTCTGTACATAAGAAATGAAGTTATTAAATTTTGGAATGTTACCTGTTAAGACTTCATGAAAACACATGACTTGAATATTTTTAGTATTTAATAAGTGTTTAATTATATTTTTGTTTGTTTTTTGTTGTTGTTTTCTAATCCTCTGCTGTTCCATTGACATATTATAATATTTTGCTTCATGAACCATTGTTCAGAATAGTTATTAAGAGATCTTTCATCAAGTTTGCCTCTGGGCAACTTGGAAGCAAAAATTCAAAAAGTTTAATCAGCAGTTCAATGATTTGACTTTTGGCGTTACGTGAAATTGAGTGCTGAGAATGAAATTCAGTTTCTGTGTCGTCCTTTTGTTTGCTTTCATATTTATCTTGAGTGTTATTTAATCTATTTTCAGGAATTTTAGTTGATTTGCTTCCTGTAATATGCTTTTTGGCTGTTTTTGCGTAGTCAATATTCTTAAATTGCTCCGTTTTATGTATAATCGTCGTTTCAGATTTTTTAGAAGTTGAAGGTAGCGAGGGAAAGTCTTCTCGGTGGTCCGCAAAGCGTTTGTAGCAAACGATTTCTTCCAGGTCCTCATGAATGGTAGTTTGAATCCTATCTTGTGAGAATGCTTCTTTTTTTCCATTTTCTTTATATTTATTGCGATTAAAGTCCTTGTAGTTTCTTGTATTGTTCTCTTCCATGATCCTAGCTTTGCTATAAGCTTGTATCCAAGTGAGTTTTTCATTTATTTGAATATTTCTGCTTTACATGCTAATATTCGAAATGGACACCCAGCGAAAGTCGTTGGGTGATCTCCTGCACAATTAGGGCAATTAAAGAATTTAGAAGAACACTGTTTATGGCTGTGCCTTCCGCCACACTTTTTACATGTGATTTTCCCATTGCATGTATAAATTAAATGTCCAAATTTGTAACATCTCAGGCAAAGATGTGGAGGCAAATTGTAATTCTTAACTCTATGCCTTGTGAAACCCAAAAAGACATGTGGGGGCAGATCATTTCCTTCAAATTCGAGCACAATTTTGTGTGTTGGACTGCAGTTTATGTTTCCCTTGGAGTCTGGAGCTTTATTATAGTGTAACATTCTTCGCATGCTAATTACGTTTTGATTAACCAGAATTCTAGAATATAGTCATCATCATAATATGTAGGGACTCCGATAATGGTTCCTAAGACAGATTGTTTAAATTCTGGAAATTCAATTATAACTTTTTTATTAAGAATTTCCTCAATTTTCAAAATTTTTTCTTATTGTTCAGTGTTTTTTGGAAATACCAGGAGTCTTCCCGAGGAAATAAATTTACCTCCAATAAGGTCATTAAGTAATTTGTAGAAATATGAGGATACTTTTTGCATGTCTAATTTATTGATATCAAATTCTAAACCTGAGATTACAAGTGAGAGATCATCTTTTGAATTTATTGATCGTTCTATGATATCTGGGAATGTGATATTTTCAGAACCTATTTTTGTAATGACAGTGTAATTTCTCTTTTTATTTGAAATATGATTTTTTTAAATTTTTTCTTTAATTCAATTTTAGATTCGTTACATTTATCATTAATATTGTCGTTTTCCTGTAATTCTTGAAGAATAGTTTTATCTTGTTCCATGTTTGGGGGCACAGTTATTTTCAACAGATTTAGTTTGTGAAATGTCCGAGTCTGAAGATAGCTTCAAGTCCTCAGAAAGAGTATTGTAATCCTTGTTTATGGGAATTTCTTTTTCTGTATCTGTGCTTGTGTCGCATTTTGGTATTTATTTGTTTTTACCTTTGTTTTCGTTGATGACGGGAAATATTTTTTTCTCCGGTTTCCACCGTTTGCCATATTATATTCAAGCGAAAGTTTGCATACTTTACGAATGAATAAGTTTCTTAATTATACCGGATTAATTCTAGGCACAGATCGCGCTTAAATTTAATCGTTAAATTTAAACACTAATAATTGCACAATTAACCTCTTCGAACGCGCACAATTCAAAAACACTAACGGCTTTTTTTCGGAACTGCTATTTCTGTTGCGGACCACCGACAGGAGGAATTCAACGATTTTTCTTCAATCGGACCACCAGGAAGATAGAAGCTATATCGGAACACCGAGAAAGCTATCATATTAACCATGAGGCACAAGTCTGTGCTTTTATAACTGAGAAAACTATTCTTTTATATGATATTAATGAGATTATCAAGAATTTCCCCAACATGAAAGATATCCATGAACTTCTTCCCATAAGATATGCTTTCATAAACAAAACAATTCTACAAAAGTTCTATCTCGAAAAAGAGATAAATGAACATATATGTAATGATGAATGCCAAAGCATGGAAAATGTCATTGAGGTTGCCAAGCTGGCAAGCACCTCTACATCTGACCAATGTACTGGTAATCCAATGAATGACATGGATACTGTACCAAAAAAAGATAATAGCTCAAATATTTCACAAACTGAGTCTCACAAAGAATTTTACGCAGTCAATGATGGTTTTAAAAAGGTCAAGAAGGGACATAAAAGAGTCCTCTCGCCTTCTGTTGAGGCTGATTATATCTCAAAAACCAGATTTTCTGTCTTAGATGAAGAAAATCTGAATCCAAATGAGTCTGAAATGGACGAAAATGAAGATCTTGCTCAATTCGACGAAAATGACTTCAAGACGAAAATTAAAACATTTCCTCTATTATACTCCAATCTGCTAAAAACTGGACAACTGTTCATCGGGAATTAACCAGGATAGCAGTAGAAAGTGTCACTGTCAAAAATTCAGAAGACTCGTTTCGCATTCAAATCAAATGCATTGATGACTATCCTGCATTTGAGAAAAAAATTTGAAACAACCAAACAACAGTTTCATACTTACAAATTAAAGGCCGAAAAAAACCTGAAAGTAGTGTTGAAAAACCTACCTACTGATCTTGACTGTGAGGAAATAAAACGGGAACTAGTAGGCTTAGGATTCTCAGTCATTAAGATATCTCAGCTGAAGCGTGGGAAAGAGAGAATATTGATACCAGTATTTCTTGTGGAGTTGCCCAAAAATGCAGCTGAAAGAAAATATACGACATATCGGATCTCTTTCACCTAAAAATTAAGATAGACAGCTAGAGAACCAAAAGGAGCCCAACTCAGTGATCAATCTCCCGAGATGCGTGAAATGTGCGGGTGAGCATGTTACTAAAGATTGCGCTCGATATAAATCCGATACTCCTAACTGTACCAATTGTGGCCTTACCCATACGGCTAATTATGAAGGATGTACCCGCTTTCCCAAACGGAACGTTCTGACTGCTTCAAAGGTAAAGACCATTCATTTAAAGAAGATAAATAATACGCCTGTTAATCCACAGGTTTCTTATGCTAATGCAGTTGCAAATAAAACACCTTTAGCAAATACAAATGATAGAGGGAAATCTTTACCCGTAAATAAACCACCAACCATAAAAACTTCAAATCAAACACCTCCTACTAGTGATCATTTTGATGCTAATATCTTAAATGATCTAAAGGAAATATTTAAGATGATTAAGAGTTTGAATGTTTCTAAACTTCTGCTCACTTTTAAAACTCTCATTGCACAGTATCAAAAAGCTAACGGCTTAATGGGAAAGTTAACAGTTGGCTTTCGACTATTTAATATCTACTCTAAACTTTGATGGATAATGCAATTCAGAATAAATCATCTTAAGAAATTTGTATGGAATAGTCCCTGTATTCTTACCGATCTCCCTGTTCTGTTGCTTTTTAACAGATTCTCAGGCTGACATAGTCTTATTGGGCGAGACGCACCTCCGTGCTTTTGATGCACTTAAATTTCCTAACTGATCGTTTACACGTTTATTAAGCTCTCTGTAATCCTTTCTATTAGGACTAGTAGGGTACTGATTAAGGACATTCCTGCAGTTCCTTCTTTCTGAAATGAACTCAAGAGCCTTATCACTCAAATAATTCTGTCTCCTCTGCTCCATTTTTCCTAAAAGAGTACTGTTAGTTTCCAAAAAAAGCCTGTTTAAAATGGCCCCATTCTTCTTCAATTTCAGTAGTAAGCAAACTATGACTGTCATAATGACTAAGTAACCTATCATGGTAAGCTTTAGCTATAACTAGGTCTTTCAGAACTTCAGTATTAAAGCTAAAGTTTTTAAACTTAGCACAACACTTTTTAAGTTTAAGTTGCAAGACACGTTTAACAAGGTAATGGTCAGATCCAATTTCAGCTCCCCTATATGACCTGGTATTCCTAACAGAACTAGCCCATTTGCTGTTAACTACTATATAATCAATCATATTCTTATGCAGCCCATCGGGTGAAACCCATGTGTACTTATTTATGTCGCGGTGTTTGTAATATGTGTTAGTTATTCTGAAACCATTGAATTTACTTACCTGTAGGAGATGTTGCCCATTGCCATTGCAGCTACCAATACCAAAAGGGCCTATTACTCCTCCCCAAAGGTCAGAGTCAGTACCAACTTTGGCATTGAAGTCACCTAGAACAAGGGTAATATCTCCTTTCTTGACAGAATTCAAAATATCCTGAAGTTGTCCGTAAAACCTATCCTTCTCATCCTCATCGGCATCCTCAGTGGGGGCATAACAGCAGATAACATTCCGGTCTTTAATGTTTGTTTGAAATTTTGCTGTAAGAAATCTTTCATTAATGCACTCATATCCTAGAAGAGCATCACTAGCATGTCTGCTGAGCAGCAGACCCACGCCTTGGTGATGCTTTCCATCCTCCCTCCCTGTAAAGAGAAATTTAAAGTTATTTTTAAGTATCTCACCTTTACCTGTCCATCTGGTCTCTTGCAAGCCTAGAATATCTAGGTTATAGCGCTGGAATTCCTGCGTGAGGACATCAAGAGAATAATCTCTATATAATGTCCTCACGTTCCACGTTCCTGCAGAGAGAAAATGATTAGTAGGATTTTTAAAAAAAACTAGGTTTATTGAGATAGGTGGGGCAACAATATCAAACAGCCCCTGATCGCAGGCATGGGGCAAAGACCTGTTCCTCCTCCGCTAAAGGCTGAAGTCACCGATGCTGGTAGGAACTTCAGGCACCACCTTTTCAAGTGGACTTTTTCAAGAGCCATATTGCCTGCCTGAGACACAATACTCCAGTTTAGGCTTGACGATGCCCAACTAGCTAAGTAAGGTTCAGGTACCTGAGATGGCCTCTGATTAGGATTATCCACCAGCTGATATAAGGTATCGCATGCCTCTGTTCACTTAGGGCTGGCAACCCAGAAGCAAACAGAAAACTAGCGGCAGATTCTCCCTCAACAGAGGCCCACCTGTGCAGCAAGTTCAGGATCCATAATCAAGCTCAAATCCATAAACAAGTCCAGTCTAGTAGGTATAAATAGTCAGCACCAGGACCCTGTGAAGTTGACCACTCCTCAGCAGGGTTGAAAAAAAAGAAAAAAGTGGCCATAGATGAATAGATCAGTAGTCCATACTGAACTGGCAGCCCCCCCCCCTTCCGTTCCCTTCCAAAAGATAATATCTCTTTTGAAAGGTACTAATGGCTTGCATCACGAGAAGGCGGGGTCGGACATTAGGTGATAGACCTGGCCGGTTCTGTGCATCATCACTAGAGATTGGTACACAGCTCTCCTTTCAGTTTATGCCTAACTACCATTTACAGAAGACAAAAATTCATTTGCCTAAAACAAAGGTCATCATTAATCAGACATTACTAATTAGAGATATAACGAGACCTTAGTATTTCGTTGCTTCTTTTAAAAATCACTCTTATGTATTAGTTTTAAAATAACATTATTATTTTATGAACAGCATACTGTAACTTTATTCGTCAATGTGTTCCTTTCTTTTCAGCTTCCTCATCTCCGGATTCAAATTTACTCCAAGTTCAGGGAAATCTTCCCGGTCGACGTCACTCGGACAACACCATCCAGCCTCCCCGCATCCTTGTGGCTCCTGCTAGCCCTGATGGATCCTTGAAAAGGGGCACGAGTGCAGGAATGTTACCCATAAGGAGGCATTCAGGTGGACAAGACAATCGTTTTAATTTCATGGCTCCCAAAGTAAGTTTTCCATCGCATTTCAAAGGGTAAATTTCAAAACTGATTCAATGTAACTCATGGACACAAAAATTGCAACCCCGTAATTGATGAATGCAATAACATCAAATCATTACCACACATACTACCTGACGTATACTGAGGAACCATATTGGGGGTCCCTAAACACACCCTTAATATCCACACATGCAGGGAGGAATCTAGGGGGGGATGGCAAGGAGGCTTTGGGTTGGGTTGGTTTGTTTTACCTCTGAGCGGCGCTTTTTTGACACCATGGGCTAAATGGCCAGGTCACATGGACCCCGAAGGCTCAGAGAAGGTTGGGGGAGGGGACCCACTGGAACAGCTGTTGGGAGACAGATGGTAGCCTCCCGTCAAGGCCACCCAGTGTGTTCTTTAAAGTGCACAGGGTATGGCTCTCTCCCGTACACGGGACAACGGCTTAACGTCCCATCCGACGGACGGCTGCCTTTCCAGGCCCATCGGTGTCCCCTACTAAACGTGAGCAAGGCGGGGAATTTTTGCGGAGATAAATCTCAACGCTGACTCAGCTGGGACTCGAACCTGGGAACTACAGATTACGAGCCTGGCGCGCTACCGACTGAGCCACCCCCGCCCCAGCAAGGAGGCCATAGCCCCTCCGGTCAGAATGCGAATAAGAGTAAAAGAGGCAAAAAACTATTAAACTTATTTATATTTGATGCATTTTTCAATGATTTTTTGTTTAAAAAGCGTAAAACGGAGGAAGAAATGCTATACTGCATTGCAATACTCTTTACATTCTTTTGTGTCGATTGCGTTTCTTGGCCTTCACACCTCGATTTTTTTCTAGATGCGGGCCTGCATACAAATGATTGTGTGATTCATCTTTACTTCCGTATAGCATGCTCTATCACTCTGCTTAGTTTTATCAAGGTCATTAATGTTACACGTATTGTGCCCATAAGTGAGAGTAAAATCACATGACCATAAAGAAGCTACTTTATCTGTATTAGGAGGAGGTAGACTTAAAAGAGTAGAACCTAAAGACATACGTACCTGTGTGCATGCGTGCATGTGTGTGTGTGTACATATGCGTGCATGCATTCATACATATAACCATGCTTGCATGCTGTTTGAGAACTATGTAATCCTGAAGCAGCTGCGGTATATGGTGGTCCAACCACAATGTGAAATTTAGTCCTCCAAACTCATCTCTGATGAGCTCTATTTGACATTGTCTGCCTACCGCATCCTACATCTTGCCCTTTGCTTGCATCCTTTAGGAATATTGTTCATAACTCTACCTCGGCAAACTGCAGCTATGCATACGGGCAACTTCGCCAAACCAGCGCAGTTTCCCTTTGCATAGGTTTCACTTAGGCGCATTCTTGATTTGATGAATATTCGTTAAACCTTCATGATGACTATTTTGTTAAAACGAGGTTTGTGAAACCTTTACCTAACCTCATTACTTACAAAGTGAAACCATTTAATTTCCAAGTTACACTTTTTTAGAGACTAACAGTACTCTTTTAGGAAAACAGGAGCAGAGGAGACAGAATTATTTAAGTGATAAGGCACTTGAGCTTATTTCAAAAAGAAGGAACTGCAGGAATGTCCTTAATCAATACCCTACTAGTCCTAAGAGAAAGCATTACAGAGAGCTTAATAAACGTGTAAAAGATCAGTTAGCTGCTGATAAGAATCTTTGTTTGATGGCTTGCTGACAAAGCCGAGGAAGCAGTAAGACAGCACAACAGCAGAGAGCTCTACCAGATAGTTAATGTTTTGTGTGGTAGAAAAGGGACAGGTATACAGGGATTGAAGGATAAACAAGGTAAGGTTATAGAAGGTGAGGATTCTGTCATGGCTAGGTGGGCTGAGCATTTCAGTGATATTCTAAACAATGCGGTTAGTTCTACTCCCATTGTTTGTAATGTTGATAAATGTATTGAGGGCTTTAATGTTGGCTCTATAACACAATCTGAAGTTATTTTGGCTATTTCTAAACTTAAACTTCATAAATCCCCAGGGGTAGATGAAATTACTACAGAAATGCTCAGAGTTGAACATCTGTTATGATAAAAGCATGGTTCCTAAAGATTTTACCAGAGCTATTATTATCCCTATTTTCAAAAAAGGTGATCGCAGTTCTTGTGATAATTATAGGGGTATAAGCCTACTCTCTGTTCCAGGTAAAGTTCTTTGCATGATTGTGTTTAATAGAATTAAGAATCTGGTTGACAGTCAATTGCGTGATGAGTAATGTGGATTCAGAAGTGGTAGGGGATGTGTAGATCAGATATTTTCACTTAGGCAGATTCTTGAGAAATGTTTCGAGTTTCAGAAACCTTTGGTTGCTAGCTTTGTTGATTTCAAAAAGGCTTTCGACTCTGTTGATCGTCATAATTTGTGGTTGATTGTGAAATCATATGGTATACCAGACAAGTTAGTTAGCATAATGAAAGCTCTCTATAATAACACTGAGTCGTGTGTGAGAGTTGGTAAGGCTTGTAGCAATTGGTTTAGCATTGCTACTGGTGTTCGACAAGGGTGCCTTTTGTCTCCTTTTCTCTTTAGTTTGGTTATTGATTATGTTAGGCGAAATTCACTTCAAGGGAAAGATTTTGGCCTTAAATGGGCTGGAGATACTAAAACTTCTGATTTGGATTATGCTGATGATTTAGCTCTTTTGGCAAATGATGTTGATGAGATGAACTCTTTCATTCGAGCTGTTGGTGAAACAGGTACTAGAGTAGATTTGGTTATAAACAGAGAGAAAAATAAAGTGATGAAAATTGGTCAGGCAGGTTGTGATTCAGTTAATCTGAATGGTTACAGTCTTGAGCAGGTGTCACAGTTTAATTATCTTGGGAGCTATGTAACAGATAATGGTGATGTACGGCATGAGATTAAGAGACGAATACGGAGTGCTGCCGGGACTTTTAAGAAACTATGGAGAGTGTGGAGAAATAGCCGTATACACCTAAAGACTAAAATTAAACTGTATGATAGTTTGGTTCTTTCTAGGGTTAGTTATGGTAGTGAAACTTGGACACTTTGCAAACAAGATAACAGGAAACTAGATGCTTACGCAATATCTTGGGTATTAGGTGGTTTAACTTTGTAACTAATGATGAGGTTAGGCAATGGAGTCTGCAACCTCCTTTAAGCAGCATATTGTGCAGAGAGAGACTCTGCTGGTTTGACCATGTTGCCCGTATGGATAATTATAGATTGGTAAATAGGGTTATGAACAGTGTGCCTACAGGCCTCAGAAAGAGGGGGAGACCTAGGATGCGATGGGCAGACAATGTCAAACAGGACCTTGTTAGAATTGGTGTGCAGTGGCCAGATGCAGTAGATGTAGCTCAGGACAGACTTGCTTGGAGAATTAAACTGCACGGTCTGGTTGGACCTCCGTAGCCCATGGCTGCTTGAGGATGATGATGATGTTGATGTGTAAGGAACTAGAATCAAAGCCATCACGTTTTCTGTTATCTTGCTTACAAAAGCTCCAAGTCTCACTACCATAGCTAACCCTAGATATACAGCATAATTTTCGTCTTCAGGTGATGACGCATAAAACCGGCCAGGCCTAGCACCTAATGTCCAACCCTGCCTTCTCGTGGTGCAGGCCGTTATTTCCTTTCAAAAGAGATACTCTTTTGTGAAAGTAAATGGAAGGGGAAGGCTGCCAGATTAGTGTGACCTACTGATCTGGACAACTATGGCTACTTTTCTTTATTTTCTATCCTGCTTAGGAGTGGTCAACCAAACAGGATTATGGGCTGACCATACAAGCTTACTGGACTGGATTAAGACTCTGAGGCAGGGACAAGGATCCTGAATACCCTGCACTAATGGGCTTCTCTGGAGGGAAGTTATGCCGTTGTGTTTTTTGTTTGTTTGTGTACTGACAGCCCGAAATGAATATATTCACAGGATATGTTTTATCAATATCATCATCATTATCATTTTCAAGCAGCCATGGGCTACGGAGGTCCAACCAGACTGCAGTTTCATTCTCCAAGCATATCTGTCCTGAGCTACATCTGCTGCATCCGGCCACTGCACACCAATTCTAACAAGGTCCTGTTTGACATTGTCTGTCCACCGCATTCTAGGTCTCCCCTTCCTTCAGAGACTCTAGGCACACTGTTCATAACCCTATTCGCCAATCTATAATTATCCATACGGGTAACATTGCCAAACTAGCGGAGTTTCTCTCGGCACAATATGCTGCTTAAAGGAGGTTGCAGACTCCTTTGCCTAACCTCTCATTAGTTACAAAGTTAAACCACCTAATACCCAAGATACTACGTAAGCATCGAGAATCAAAAGCATCTAGTTTCCTGTTATCTTCTTTACACAGCGTCCAAGTTTCACTACCATAACTAACCCTAGAAAGAACCAAACTATTATACAGTCTAATTTTAGTCTTTAGGTGTATACGCCTATTTCTCCACACTCTCCATAGATTCTTAAAAGTCCCGGCAGCAATCCCTATTCGTCTCTTAATCTCATGGCGCACATCACCATTATCTGTTACATAGCTCCCAAGGTAATTAAACTGTGACACCTGCTCAAGACTGCAACCATTTAGATTAACTGAATCACAGCCTGTCTGACCAATTTTCATCACTTAAGTTTTCTCTCTGTTTATAACGAAACCTACTCTACTACCAGTCTCATCAACAGCTCGAATGAAAGAGTTCATCTCATCAACATAGAAGACTCGTGATTATTTATACATACTTGACTGGACTTGTTTATGAATTTTTGCTTGATTATGGATCCTGGACATGCTGCACTGGTGGGCCTCTGTTGATGGAGAATCTGCCGCTGTGTTTTCTGTTTGCTTCTAGGTTGCCAGCCCTACGTGAACAGAGGCATGGTATACCTTATATCAGCTGGTGGATAATCCTAATCAGAGGCCATCGCAGGTACCTGAACCTTACTTAGCTAGTTGGGCATCGTCAAGCCTAAACTGGAGTAATGTGTCTCAGGCAGTCCATATGGCTCTTGAAAAAGTCCACTTGAAAAGGTGGTGCCTGAAGTTCCTACCAGCATCGGTGACTTCAGCCTTTAGCGGAGGAGGAACAGGTCTTTGACCTATACCTGCGATCAGGGGGCTGTTCAATATTGTTGGCCCAACCTATCTCAATAAACCTAATTTCTTTAAAAAAACCTAGTAATCATTTTCTCTCTGCAGAAACGTGGAACGTGAGGATATTACATAGAGATTATTCTCTTGATGTTCTCACGAAGGAATTCCAGCACTATAACCTAGATATTCTAGGCTTGCAAGAGACCAGATGGACAGGTAAAGGTGAGATACTTAAAAATAACTTTAAATTTCTCTTTACAGGGAGGGAGGCTGGAAAGCATCAACAAGGTGTAGGTCTGCTTCTCAGCAGACATGCTAGTGATGCTCTTCCATGATATGAATGCTTTAATGAAAGGTTTCTTACAGCAAAATTTCAGACAAGCGTTAAAAACTTGAATGTTATCTGCTGTTATGCCCCCACTGAGGATGCCGATGAGGATGAGAAGGATATGTTTTACGGACAACTTCAGGATATTTTGAATTCTGTCAAGAAAGGAGATATTACCCTTGTTCTTGGTGACTTCAATGCCAAAGTTGGTACTGACTCTGACCTTTGGGGAGGGGTGATAGGCCCTTTTGGTATTGGTAGCTGCAATGACAATGGGCAACGTCTCCTACAGTTAAGTAAACTCAATGGTTTCAGAATAACTAACACTTATTACAAACACCGCGACATACATAAGTACACATGGGTTTCACCTGATGGACTGCATAAGAATATGATTGATTATATATTAATTAACAGCAAATGGGCTAGTTCTGTTGGGAGTACCAGGGCATATAGGGGAGTTGAAATTGGATCTGACCATTACCTTGTTAAAAGTGTCTTGCAACTTAAACTTAAAAAGTGTTGTGCTAAAGTTAAAAAATTTACCTTTAATACTGAAGCTCTGAAAGACCCAGTGATAGCTAAAGCTTACCATGATAGGTTACTTAGTCATTATGACAGTCATGGTTTGCTTACAACTGAAGTTTTTTGGAAACTAACAGTACTCTTTTAGGAAAACAGGAGCAGAGGAGACAGAATTATTTGAGTGATAAGGTACTTGAGCTTATTTGAGGAAGAAGGAACTGCAGGAATGTCATTAAACAGTTCCCTACTAGTCCTAATAGAAAGGATTACAGAGAGCTTAATAGACGTGTAAAGGATCAGTTAGCTACTGATAAGAATCTTTGGATTGATGGCTTGGCTGACAAAGCTGAGGAAGCAGTTAGGCAGCACAACAGCAGAGAGCTGTACCAGATAGTTAATATTTTATGTGATAGAAAACGGACGGCTATACATTAATTGAAGGATAAACAAGGTAAGGTTATAGAAGGGGAGTATTCTGTCATGGCTAGGTGGGCTGAGCATTTCAGTGATGTTGTAAACAATGTGGTTAGTTCATTCCCATTGTTTGCAATGATGATAGATGCATTGGTGGCTTTAATGTTGGCCCTATAACACAATCTGAAGTTATTTTGGCTATTTCTAAACTTAAACTACCTAAATCCCCAGTGATAGATGAAATTACTACAGAAATGCTCAGAGCTGGGAATGTTTCAGTTACCACTTGGATGACTGAAATTTTGAATATCTTTTATGATAAAGGCATGATTCCTATTTATTTGCCCCATGCCTCGTAGAGGAACGGGTCTTTGCCCCATGTCTGCGATTAGAGGGTTGTTTGATGTTGTCGACATCCCCTCTCTCAATAAATACAATTCCTCTAAACATCCCACTAACCATATTCTCTCCATAGGTAGTTGGAATGTGAGGACTCAAGCACAGAGCTTATTCACTTGATGTCCCCACCCGAGAATTCCACCGTTATAATTTCGGTATTCTCGGCTTGAAGCAGACCAGATTGACAGATAAAGGTCAGATTCTTAACAAGAACAACCTAGATTTCGCCAACTAACCTAGATTTCGCCACGTTTTCTCGATTGTGCCAATTCTACTTAATTTCACAAAACAAATCCAATTTTTCGCAACTCACCTACATTTTGCCAAGTGTCTTGGAAATTTCCCAACTGAACACGATTTTGCCAAGTTTCTTCGATTTTGCCAAATCTCCTTAATTTTACAAAACCAATCCCAATTTTCACAACTCACCTGTATTTTAACAAGTGCCTTCAAATTTTGCCAACGGCCCTAGATTTTGCCAGTTTCCTCGATTTTGCCAACGGCCGTAGATTTTGCACTCCGTAATTTTACAGAAAAACTATCCAAGTTTTTACATCTGCCTTGAAATTTCAAGGTCACTTCGAAGTTTAGCAACCCTCCTAAATTGAACAAAAACAAACCTAATTTTTCACAATTCACCTGTATTTTACCAAGTGGCTTCGAATTTTGCCAAATCCCCTAGATTTTCAACTTGCCATAACTTTACAGATAAAATCCCAATTTTTACATCTCATCCGAATTTTACCAAGTCTCTCCGAATTTTGCCAAATCCCAAAGATTTTGACAAGAGTTTTCGATTTTTGCCAACTCTGCTTAATTTCACAAAACCAATCCCAATTTTCACAACTCACCTCTATTTTACCAAGTGAATTTTAATTTTACCAACTGTCCTAGATTTTGCGAAGTTGCCTCGATTTTACTAAATCACTTAGATATTGCCAACTGCTCAGATTTTGCCAACTCGCAATAATTTAACAGAAAAAAATCCCAATATTTACATCTCACCAGAATTTTGCCAACTCTTCAAAATTTTGCCACTTCACCTGTATTTTACTCAGTGGTTTCGAATTTGCCAATTGCCCTAGATTTTGCCAAGTTGCCTCGATTTTGACAAGTATCCTAGATTTGCCAAGTTGTCTAGATTTTGCTAACTCCCCTTAATTTTACGAAAAAGAAAAAAATCCAAATTTTCTCAACTCACCTGGATTTTAGAAAGTCGCTTCGAATTTTGCCAACTCTGATTTACTTTGGAGGAAAGTCTTCCGCCATCAACCCCATAGATACGTCCCTGAAAACATTTATCATAAAAATATCAAAAATTTTGTTATCCAAGTGACAACAAGTACGTTCTCAGCATAAGCATTTCAGTAATAATCCAGTCAACACTGATATTTTATGTAGTTTTAATTTCGAGCTAGCAAAAATAACCTCAGACTGTGATATGGGGCCAAGATTAAGAGAAATAATGCATCTATTCATATTAAAAACAGTGGGAGTAAAATCAAGCAATAATTTTGGAGAAAAAAACTAAATTATGCCGATGCGTGAAACTCCAACCCACATATCCCAGTTCATAGGGTGATCAGATTTAAAGGAGAAGATCGGGGTACATTTTAAAATTCTATCTGAAAGATTAACTTTTTATTAGGGTGATCACAACTGAAGAAAAAGATCCAGAGGCTTTTCAAAATATCATCTGGAAGACTGATTTTTCATGAAATTATTATGTTAAAAAGTAACACAATATTTTTCCAATTAGAATATATTTTAAGCATTATTGCACATAAGGATCTAGGACCACAAAATAAAACATGAATAAAGGTTAATTAACAATATCACAGTAATTTTGTTTATTATTCATAAATTACAATTTTGGCCTAGGACAAACCCCCAGGATACGTCTCCCCCCAAGATTTTGTCAACTCCCTTTAATTTTAGAAAAAAAAAACAATTTTCATAACTCACTTGGAATTTACGAAGTGGCTTCGAATTTTTGCCAACTCCGATTTACTTTGGGGGAACCCCCCCCCCCCTCATAGCTACATCCCTGTCATTATTTATACCACTTATTTATTCTACAATCAATTTACAATTTATACACAAAGTCTACATAAGACCACATTTTGGTCATACACTGATATGCCAGTCCCTTAACAAAGCAACCAGGCAGATGCCTCCCGTCATATCTATGCCAAGTCGCAGCACTTCGCAGGCTGTTCTTTTATTCAAATCTCCCATGCTCCTTGGTTCAGACCATGTGACCTGGAACAGGAAGGGGGGGAATGCATATTAGTGCCGCCAATCACCTGGGTTATTAACGAATCTCACGAACACATCGCTCTGTGGGTCTGGCTTTGGGAGCTCCCGAGAAAATTAAGCTGGTACACTTGTCCAAGGCTTTAACCATTCAAAACAACTGAAACAAAATCAGCCTGACCAATTTTCTTCATTTTGATTTGCTGAACTGCAATTATAATCCTGCACGAATCGCTAAAAAGCTTAACAACTGTCATACACGACTCAATGTTATTAAACATACATACAAAATCCTCATGCAGCCATGGGCTACAGAGGTCCAACCGGACTGTTTCTCTCCAGACGTGTCTCTTTTCAGCTACAGCTGCTGCATTGGGCCACTCTAGGCCAATTCTAGCAAGGTCCTGTTTGACATTGTCTGCCCATCACATCCTAGGTCTCCCCCTTTTTCTGATACTCTTAGGTACACTGTTCATAATCCACTTTGCCAATCTGCAGCTATGCATACGGACAACATGGCCAAACCAACGCAGTCTCTCTCTGCATAATATGCTGCTGAAAAGAGGTTGATGACTCCTACTTCTAACCTCATCATTACTTACAAAGTCGAACCATCTAATGCCCAAGATACTGCGTAAGCATCTAGAAATCTCTAGACCATTTAAGGCCAAAATCTTTCCCTTGTAAAAAGTTTCGCATTACATAATCAATAATCAAACAAAAGAGAAAAGGAGACAGAATGCACCCTTGTCTAACTCCACTAGCGATGCTAAAACAATCGCTACAAGCCGTACCAATTCTAACACAGGACTCATTGTTATTATAGCGAATTCTCATTACACTAACTTATCAGGTATTCCATATGATCTAACAATCAACCACAAATTATGTCGATCAACAGAGTCAAAAGCCTTTTTTTAAATCAATAAAGCTAGCAACCAAAGGTTTCTGAAACTCTAAACATTTCTCAAGAATCTGCCTAAGTGAAAATATTTGATCAATACATCCCCTACCACTTCTGAATACACACTGTTCATCACGCAGTTGTCCCTCAACCAAATTCTTAATTCTGTTAAGTATAATCATGCAAAGAATGGAAGCAACCTGGAAGCAACAGGAAACACAGCAGCAGACTCTCCCTCAACAGAGGCCCACCAGTGCAGCAAGTCCAGGATCAATAATCAAGCTCAAATCCATAAACAAGTCCAGTCTAGTAGGCATAAATGGTCAGCACCAGGACCCTGTGAAGTTGTCCACTCCTCAGCAGGGTTGGAAAAAAAGAAAAAATTGGCCATAGATGAATAGATCAGTAGTCCATACTAAACTGGCAGCCCTCCACTTCCATTCCCTTCCAAAAGAGAAAATCTATTTTGAAAGGTACTAATGGCCTGCACCACGAGAAGGCGGGGTCGGACATTAGGCGCTAGACCTGGCTGGTTCTGTGCATCATCACTGGGGATTTGTACACAGCTCTCCTTCCAGTTTATGCCTAGCTACCATTTACAGATAGCTAGCATTATGCTATTAATCAATTTATCAGGTATACAATACAAACAACCACAAATTACGACAATCAGCAGAGTGAAAAGCATTTTCGAAATCTAAAACCTACTACCCACAAATGTTTGAAACTCTAAACATTTCTCAGGAATCTGCCTAGAAAAAATATTTTAACTATTCATCGCTTATCACTGCCCAACCCACACTCTTCATCCTAAAGTTGTCCATTAACCAAATTCTTTATTCCATTAGACTCAATGATGAAAGAACGTTACCTGTATCAGAAAGTAGACTGATCCTTTTTAAGTATTATAAGGAGAGCGATAACCATTTTGAAAAGTGAAATAATAATAGTTCTACTAAAAACCGTAAAAACAACATGTTTATCATAAAACATATTTAACAGCCATATAATAACATAATATTCCCAGCCCAAAGCGTTTCAGTATAGTAATATCATCTATATCTTGGGATTTGTGTACTTTTAATTTCATCATCATCATCATCCTTAAGCAGCCATGGGCTACGGAGGTCCAACCAGAAAGCGCAGTTTAATTCTCCAAGCATATCTGTCCTGAGCTACATCTGCTGCATCCGGCCACTGCACACCAATTCTAACAAGGTCCTGTTTGACATTGTCTGCCCACCGCATCCTAGGTCTCCCCCTCCTTCTGAGGCCTCTAGGCACACTGTTCATAACCCTATTCGCCAATCTATAATTATCCATACGGGCAACATGGCCAAACCAGCGGAGTCTCTCTCTGCACAATATGCTGCTTAAAGGAGGTTGCAGACTCCTTTGGCTAACCTCATCATTAGTTACAAAGTTAAACCACCTAATACCCAAGATACTGCGTAAGCATCTAGAATCAAAAGCATCTAGTTTCCTGTTATATTGTTTACACAGCGTCCAGGTTTCACTACCATAGCCAACCCTAGAAAGAACCAAACTATTATACAGTCTAATTTTAGTCTTTAGGTGTATACGCCTATTTCTCCACAATCTCCATAGATTCTTAAACGTCCCGGCAGCAATCCCTATTCGTCTGTTAATCTCATGCCGAACATCACCATTATCTGTTACGTAGCTCCCAAGATAATTAAATTGTGACACCTGCTCAAGACTGCAACCATTCAAATAAACCGAATCACAACCTGCCTGACCAATTTTCATCACTTTAGTTTTCTCTCTGTTTATAACCAAACCTACTCTACTACCAGTCTCATCAACAGCTCGAATGAAAGAGTTCATCTCATCAACATCATTTGCCAAAAGGGCTAAATCATCAGCATAATCTAAATCAGACATTTTCGTATCTCCAGCCCATTTAAGGCCAAAACCTTTCCCTTGAAGTGAATTTCGCATAACATAATCAATAACCAAACTAAAGAGAAAAGGAGACAAAATGCACCCTTGTCGAACACCAGAAGTAATGCTAAACCAATTGCTACAAGCCTTACCAACTCTCAAACATGACTCAGTGTTATTATAGAGAGCTTTCATTATGTTAACTAACTTGTCAGGTATACCATATGAACTCACAATCAACCACAAATTATGACGATCAACAGAGTCGAAAGCCTTTGTGAAATCAACAAAGCTAGCAACCAAAGGTTTCTGAAACTCTAAACATTTCTCAAGAATCTGCCTAAGTGAAAATATCTGATCTACACATCCCCTACCACTTCTGAATCCACATTACTCATCACACAATTGTCTGTCAACCAGATTCTTAATTCTATTAAGCACAATCATGGAAAGAACTTTACCTGTAACAGAGAGTAGGCTGATACCCCTATAGTTATCACAAGAACTGCGATCACCTTTTTTGAAAATAGGGATAATAATAGCTGTGGTAAAATCTTTAGGAACCATGCCTTTATCATCCCAGCTCTGAGCATTTCTGTAGTAATTTAATCTACCCCTGGGGATTTATGAAATTTAAGTTTAGAAATAGCCAAAATAACTTCAGATTATGTTATAGGGCCAACATTAAAGCTGCCAATGCATCTATCATCATTACAAACAATGGGAGTAGAACTAACCACATTGTTTAGAACATCACTGAAATGCTCATCCCACCTAACCATGACAGAATCCTTACCTTCTATAATCTTACCTTGTTTATCCTGCAGTCCTTGTATGCCCGTCCGTTTTCTACCACATAAAACATTAACTATCTGGTACAGCTCTCTGCTGTTGTGCTGCCTAACTGTTTCTTCAGCTTTGTGAGCCAAGCCATCAACCCAAAGATTCTTACCAGTAGCTAACTGATCATTTACACTTTTATTAAGCTCTCTGTAACCTTTTCTATTAGGACTAGTAGGGTTCCTGCAGTTCCTTCTTTCTGAAATAAGCTCAAGTGCCTTATCACTTAAATAATTCTGGCTCCTCTGCTCCCTTTTTCCTAAAAGAGTACTGTTAGTTTCCATAAAAGCCTGTTTAAAATGGCCCCATTCATCCTCAACTTCAGTCTTAAGAACACCATGACTGTCATAATGACTAAGTAACCTATCATGGTAAGCTTTAGCTATAACTGGGTCTTTCAGAGCTTCAGTATTAAAGGTAAATTTTTTAACCCTAGCACAACACATTTTAAGTTTAAGTTGCAAGACACTTTTAACAAGGTAATGGTCAGATCCAATTTCAGATCCCCTATATGCCCTGGTATTTCTAACAGAACTAGCCCATTTGCTGTTAATTAATATATAATCAATCATGTTCCTATGCAGCCCATCAGGTGAAACCCATGTGTATTTATGTATGTCGCGGTGTTTGTAATATGTGTTAGTTATTCTGAAACCATTGAGTTTACTTACCTGTAGGAGACGTTGCCCATTGCCATTGCAGCTACCAATACCAAAAGGGCAGCTACCAATACCAATATCCTCCCCAAAGATCAGAGTCAGTACCAACTTTGGCATTGAAGTCACCTAGAACAAGGGTAATATCTCCTTTCTTGACAGAATTCAAAATATCCTGAAGTTGTCCGTAAAACCTATCCTTCTCAACCTCATCAGCATCCTCAGTGGGGGCATAACAGCAGATAACATTCCGGTCTTTAATGTTTGTCTGAAATTTTGCTGTAAGAAATCTTTCATTAATGCACTCATATCCTAGAAGAGCATCACTAGCATGTCTGCTGAGCAGCAGACCCACGCCTTGGTGATGCTTTCCATTCTCCCTCCCTGTAAAGAGAAATTTAAAGTTATTTTTAAGTATCTCACCTTTACCTGTCCATCTGGTCTCTTGCAAGCCTAGAATATCTAGGTTATAGCGCTGGAATTCCTGCATGAGGACATCAAGAGAATCATCATCATCATCATCCTCAAGCAGCCATGGGCTACGGAGGTCCAACCAGACCGCGGAGTTTAATTCTCCAAGCATATCTGTCCTGAGCTACATCTGCTGCATCCGGCCACTGTACAACAATTCTAACAAGGTCCTGTTTGACATTGTCTGCCCACCGCATCCTAGGTCTCCCCCTCCTTCTGAGGCCTCTAGGCACACTGTTCATAACCCTATTCGCCAATCTATAATTATCCATACGGGCAACATGGCCAAACCAGCGGAGTCTCTCTCTGCACAATATGCTGCTTAAAGGAGGTTGCAAACTCTTTTGCCTAACCTCATCATTAGTTACAAAGTTAAACCACTAATACCCAAGATACTGCGTAAGCATCTAGAATCAAAATCATCTAGTTTCCTGTTATCTTGCTTACACAGCGTCGAAGTTTCACTACCATAACTAACCCTAGAAAGAACCAAACTATTATACAGTCTAATTTTAGTCTTTAGGTGTATAAGCCTATTTCTCCACAATCTCCATAGATTCTTAAAAGTCCCGGCAGCAATCCCTATTCGTCTGTTAATCTCATGCCGCACATCACCAGTATCAGTTACGTAGCTCCCAAGGTAATTAAACTGTGACACCTGGCTCAAGACTGCAACCATTCAGATTAACTGAATCACAACCTGCCTGACCAATTTTCATCACTCTGCAGGAACGTGGAACGTGAGGATACTACATAGAGAATAATCTCTATGTAATGTCCTCACTTTCCACGTTCCTGCAGAGAGAAAATGATTAGTAGGATTTTTAAAGAAATTAGGTTTATTGAGATTGGTAGGGCCAACAATATCAAACAGCCCCCCTGATCTCAGGCATGGGGCAAAGACCTGTTCCTCCTCCGCTAAAGGCTGAAGTTACCGATGCTGGTAGGAACTTCAGGCACCACCTTTTCAAGTGGACTTTTTCAAGAGCCATATGGCCTGCCTGAGACACATTACTCCAGTTTAGGCTTGACGATGCCCAACTAGGAAGTAAGGTTCAGGTACCTGCGATGGCCTCTGATTAGGATTATCCACCAGCTGATATAAGGTATCCCGTGCCTCTGTTCACTTAGAGCTGGCAAAAAAATAAATAAATACCCCCTCAAGCAGCTGCTTGCCACAGAGGTCTGACAGGAGCCTGTCAGTTTATATGCCAAAGTAGAAGGTCTGAGAGGATGGCAGGACCTCAGCAGAAAAACGACACAAACAGCCATGCCTTACCCGGGGCTCGAACCCAGGTCCCGTAGATCAATAGCCAAGCGTGCTAACCACTCACCCAGAAGCAAACAGAAAACACAGCGGCAGACTCTCCCTCAACAGAGACCCACCAGTGCAGCAAGTCCACAATCAATAATCAAGCTCAAATCCATAAACAAGTCCAGTCTAGTAGGTATCAATGGACCCTGTGAAGTTGACCACTCCTCAGTAGGGTTGAAAAAAAAGAAAAAAGTGGCCATAGATGAATAGACCAGTAGTCCGTACTGAACTGGTCCGTACCTTCCGTTCCCTTCCAAAAGATAATATCTCTTTTGAAAGGTACAAATTGCTTGCACCACGAGAAGACGGGGTCGGACATTAGGTGATAGATCTGGCCGGTTCTGTGCATCATCACTAGGGATTGGTACACAGCTCTCCTTCCAGTTTACGCCTAGCTACCATTTACAGGTCACTTTTAATTTAGAGATAGTCAAAGTTCCGATTGTGATATAGGTCCAGCTCTCTGCTGTTGTGCTTTTTAGCTGCGTCTCCAGCTTTGTCAACAGAGCTATCAAGCTAAAAAACTATAAATTAAAAAAAAAAATAAAAAAAAATACATATCTTCGTATAGGACCCTAAAAAGTAGAAAATAAACCTAAGGCATATCGATGTTGCAGTCAGTCACTGAGTTCGTGTTCACTTCAAACGAAGGGCGCTGTCATCTTGTCAAGTAGGTAAATCGGCGCCCTATCTTCCTTTGAAGTGAATACGTACTCAGTGACTGAGTGCACCATCGACATGCTTTAGGTTTATTTTCTTCTTTTTAGGGCTATATAAGAAGATAGATGTTTTTTAAATTTTTAAAATTTTATTTTTTTCTTGTAGCAAAAACACTTACGTTCGAGCACATTCACTCCTCTTTTGGAGTCCTGTTGGAGACAGCCCACGACTTTGGAGACGTCACAGGCTTTAATTTCAGATACGACTTTGCAGACGTCACAGGCTTTAATTTCAGATACGACTTTGAGACGTCACAGACTTTAATTTCAGAAAGACTTTGCAGACGTCACAAGCTTTAATTTCAGATACGACTTTGCAGACGTCACAAGCTTTAATTTCAGATACGACTTTGCAGACTCACAAGCTTTAATTTCAGATACGACTTTGCAGACGTCACAGGCTTTAATTTCAGATACGACTTTGCAGACGTCACAGGCTTTAATTTCAGATACGACTTTGCAGACGTCACAGGCTTTAATTTCAGATACGACTTTGCAGACGTCACAAGCTTTAATTTCAGATACGACTTTGCAGACGTCACAGGCTTTAATTTCAGATACGACTTTGCCGACGTCACATGCTTTAATTTCAGATACAACTTTGCAGACGTCACAGGCTTTAATTTCAGATACGACTTTGCAGACGTCACAGGCTTTAATTTCAGATACGACTTTGCCGACGTCACATGCTTTAATTTCAGATACAACTTTGCAGACGTCACAGGCTTTAATTTCAGATACGACTTTGCAGACGTCACAGGCTTTAATTTCAGATACGACTTTGCAGACGTCACAGGCTTTAATTTCAGATACGACTTTGAAGACGTCACAAACTTTAATTTCAGATACGACTTGTTAAAGTGGAACCCCGCGAAAATTCGCTTTCCTCATTTTATCAAGGGGGGAATAGTGGGGCAAAATTCGAAATAGTTTACGACCGTTTTTGTACGGGGCTTTCATTTGACACCTAACTTGTGATTCTAGGCCCTCGCGTTCGGAAGATATTGTAGAATGACTTTAATATTTCCTGTTCTTTAGAGAAGAATTTTTTACAGCCTACGATACTCACTGTGTCACAAGCTTTCATTCGGCACATAGCCCGTTACTTTCTGCAATCGCGTTAGGGGGATGTAGGGAAACAATCATTTTCATATTTCCACCTTTTTAGGGGGGGGGGGGGGGTTAAAGCATGGGGGGTCAATGTTTCCTAGCCTACGACATTCCACTCCTCAGAAGCTTTCATTTGACGTATAGCTTGTTACTTTCGTCCTTCGCGGATATAGCTTGAAAGATATAGGGTTAAAAGCTTTCGGCCTTTGCGGATATAGCTTAAAATATGTAGTTTAGAATAGATTTCACATTTCCTTTTTAGGAGGAAGAAAACATGGGGAGTCAATTTGTTAAGGTCTATAACACTCTCCGCATCAGAAGATTTCATTTGGCACAAAAATCAATCGTGTTCCTAATCAATTCTCCATCGCGTTCAAAAGATAAGTTGGAACAACGTTTTGTCAAATCCACAAACCGACCCACTGACAAATGTCAAACCAAAAGCAATAGGAAGATAGGTAACAATTCATAGCAGCTTTCAACTGATCCTTTACTTATTTCTTAAGCTCTTTGATGATTTGTGATGTTGTCGTTTAAGATTTTATTTTGTGATGTTGTTCAGAAATAAGTTCCTTTGACTTATCATTCAAATGATTTTCTCTATTAGGATTTGGCAGCTCTTACTTCAAGTGCTTTCAGTTGTTTCAGTCAGAAACATACGAAACAGATGTAATGAATCCGTATCTGTCTGTATGGTCCGGGGCGGAGGTGGCTCAGTCGGTAGCGCACCAGGCTCGTAATCTGTAGTTCCCAGGTTCGAGTCCCAGCTGGGTCAGCGTTGAGATTTATCTCCGCAAAATTCCCCGCCTTGCCCACGGTCAGTAGGGGACATCGATGGGCTTGGAAAGGCCGCCGTCCGTCGGATGGGACGTTAAGCCGTGGCCCCGTGTGCTGGAGAGCCATACCCTGTGCACGTTAAAGAACACGCTGGATGGCCTTGACGGGAGGCTACCATTTGTCTCCCAATAGCTGTTCCAGTGGGTCCCCTCCCCCAACCTTCTCTGAGCCTTCGGGGTCCATGTGACCTGGCCATTTAGCCCATGGTGTGCAAAAAAGTGCCGCTCAGAGGTAAAACAACCCACAACCTGTATGGTCCATGCATTGGTCCCACATTCAAGCACTCGGAGGACCAGGCCACACTGACAATGATAAAATGGACAGGTTTATTGCTGTGGCTCGTAGTGCACATTTGCTTGTTACCTGTAAAGGGGGTTAGAAGAGCCAGTGGATAGCTGTTGATTGACCTTGTGAGAGCCACTTAGCTAATTATCACCAGAACGTAAGAGTTCAATAAGAAGGCAAGTTTATTACCTTGAATGAGAGAGGTCTTGGCAGTTTGAAGGAGAACGACATTTGATAGGAGAGGCTGAATGCAGTTTCAAGCTGAACAGACGACGATATTCTGTGGGTTCATGTCCTCTGAATGAGCAGCGGTATCTGCTGGCTGTAAGCTGAGATGCCCTATGCGATAAAGCAACCATATATTTACCATCCTTATAATTTGGTACTACATAAGGTAGTAGCCTCTACAGTGGTGATCGGTCAAATCCGTAACTGTGCAATTGCCCATTGGCTACTTCCCCATAATTTGCTTTTCCACAATTAAATAAACGTTACTGTTACGAAATCACGGTGACTTTTGATTATTAGTTAATGTTAGAAGGAATTGCTATCCTTTACAGCGGAGCACGCGAGCCAATACGATACATCCTAGTCGTAACAATAATCGACAGGGAAGATAAGAACCCTTACAGAACACTACATTTTCCCTTCTGCTCTGTTTCATCACAAGAGTTGACTGATTTTTCAAATGACTCCATTCTTCCTCAGCTTCAATTCCTTTGCTTGTAGGTCAACAAATGTATTCATAATGATTAAGTAGACTCTCAGGGTAAGCTTTGCCTTTTTCTGAGTCTTTACGAGCTTCAGTGTTAAAGATAAATCCTCTTAACCTTAGCATAACATTTCTTGAGATTCATTTGTAAGATAATTTTAACAAAGAAATGGTCAGACCAGAGCCGTATCTAGGCTATGGCCATGGCCATAAGCGACATGAGAGTTAGGTGCCAAATGACATTTTCTCATATTACCATCATATATTTTTAAATTTTTATAAACTAGAAGAATGGCGGCAACGGTGGTGTGGGGTGTGGTAAGTAGCCATTTTTGTGTACAAAATATCTGATCGATTTTTACCTAGTTTACTTTGCTTGTCTGATTTAATTTCTAATGTAGAGGAGGTATAAGTGGCCTCTCTCGTGATGTACTGAGTTGTACTGATGAAAGTGAACTGATAGTTTTGTAATAACAGTCTTAAGTGCCTCTTGCGATCTGAGTAATGCCTTAGTAAAAAGTTGATAAGCATGTATAACAGATAATGTGCTGCCATCTGATGAGCTAACATAGCACTGAATATTTTTCCAGCTGTTAAAATTGGTATTAAAATTTCTAGATTCTGTTAAAGCTTGTTAAATGTTAAGAAATATAACGTGTTTTGATAAATACCTAAGATAAATTATAATGGGGTAGCGATAGATTGTGCAGTATGAATTGTGATAAATGCCATGAACGGATACAGGCTGAAAATGAATCTATCCAATGTATTGGAATTGTAAGGAAAATCTCCATTTCTATTGTGTTGGTTTTACTGAAAATTTTTTTCGAAAGCTCAGTAAGGAACGAAAAGCAAAATGGCTTTGTTCTAAGTGTCAGAAAGGCGAAACTGAACAACCCTGTGAACCACAGATTAATGTGGAAGCCACAGGAAATAAAGAGAACCCTGAGTTTGATTCAACTGGTGAAGTAATAACAAAAAAAGATTTGGAGACATAGTACGAAAATATGAAAACTGAAATAACTGTGAGCATAAAAAAGAACTGAGTGAGGTTTGTGAAATCATTACAATTTAACTCAGAAAATGTATCAGACCTTACGAAAGAACTGAAAGCTTTGAAAACAGAAATTTTGCAGTTAAAAGAACAAAATGCTCATTTAATTAAAGAAACAACAGATTTGAAATCTACAGTACAAGACATGCAACACAGGATAAATGAATTAGAAAACTATTCTCGGAGAATGAACATAGAAATCAGCGGTGTCCCGGAATCTTCGGAAGAAAATTTAAACGAAATTGTAAATAATATTTTTCAAAAACTTTAAAAGTGGATAAAACGAATATTGTCATTGCGCATAGAGTACCAACTTCGAAAGGTAAAACTAGACCAGTGATAGTTCAGTTTACAAATAGAGAAAAACGCGATGAATGGATGAAAGCTTTTAAACTGAAGAGAACAGTTGCTGCTAATGAAGTAGATAAAAGATTTGGAACCACCAAAATTTACGTAAATGAGCGTATTTGTAGATATTACAAGAAATTGTTCTTTGAAGCCAAACAGATTAAAATAAAAAAGAATTACAAATTTTTATGGCTCAAAGATGGTAAGATTTTTCTGAGGAAGACCGAAAATTTGACAATAATACGAATAATAAGTGAGAAAGACCTTGATCATTTATAATGGAGGATTTTGAAATTGAAGAATCATTATGTAAAAAGGTTGTAGATTTCCAAGGATTATTAGGTTTTTACTCAGATAATTTTATAGACAATAATGATGGATTAAGTAATAATTTGAATTTATTTCATGTTAATATAAGGAGTATGCGTAAAAATTTGATGAATTTCTTATGTTACTATATAATATAAATTATGTTATTGATGTCCTTGTTTTGAGTGAAACATGGATTAATGACTATGAACTGGATAATTTTAAGATTTTTGGATATAACTGTTTCATTAATGGGAGAGAATATAATAAATCGGGAGGTATCACAATTTACTTTAAAAATAATTTATCAATGGTAGAAAATAAACTTAGCCGAAAATTTAATACTGCTGAGATTTTAGAAGTGTGTGATAAATTAAATGATTTATGCTTCATTTCCATTTATAGGTCTCGTAAATACACTGTAAAAGCTTTTTCAGATGAATTGGGATGTTATTTAGACAAGAGAAAATATAAATATATATATATATAATTGGTGATATGAATCTGGATCTGAATAGGAAGAATAATGAAGTTTACAGATTTTTAAGTGTAATGGCCACATATGGGTTTATATCATATATAAACGAATTGACTAGGGTTACATCAACAACAGCTAGTTGCATTGATCATCTATTTGTTAGAAATGTTAATTCCATGTTCAAAAATAAATGCGCTATTTACATGACTGAAATAACAGACCATTACCCACTTTTAATGATTATAAAATCGCAAAAAATAAACAAAATAAATACAAATAATAAAAACTTGCATGGCATCACTAGGATAAATTATCTGAAACTGGAAAATATAATAAGGGACTATAAATTGGATAACGATATCTTTGTATGCAAAAACGTTAACTTGGTTTATCAAGAATTTATTAATATGGTTTATACAGCTATGCAGGATTGTACTACTTATAATATTGATGGTGTGAGAGATAAAAAAAAGTTAAAGGTATTAATGAAAAATGGATTACATATGAAATTTTAAAAAGTATAAATAAAAAAGAAAGGTTGTGTAAAAAAGCAAAAAAGTATCCTTTAGTTATTGCTTATATGAATTAATATAAAGATTACAATAAAAACCTTAAAATAACTATAAAAAATGCAAAAAATTTATATTAGAGGAATTTATTTACTAACTGTAACAATGATCGACGACGACAGTGGGAATTAATAAATGACATAACAGGTACATCAACAGCACATAATATTTTTCCAAATAATAAAGAAACTAATTTTGTAGTGAATGAAATTAAGGATTTTTTTACAAATGTTAATATTAACCGACGTTTATCGGCAATCGGAATCAAATTAATCGGTATCTCGGCCATCGGAATCAAATTTTAGCTTATCTGATCAACAACCAGTCTTGAGTTCTATGTATTTTATGAATACAGATGCAGGAGAAGTCTTGAATTTAATTTCAAATTTAGATACAAATAAAGCTGTAGGATACGATACCTTAAATGCAAAAATACTAAAAATAATAGCTAGACATAAATTAGATTTATTAGTATATATTATTAATTTATCAATGGAAAAAGGAACCTTTGTGGACGATTTGAAATTTTCTATAATTAAACCAATCTATAAGGGGGGAAACAGAGATGATTATCATAATTATCAACCCATTGCAATTTTACCAATTTTCCCTAAAATCATTGAAAAAAATAGTTCAAAAAAGAGTGGTTATTTATTTGGAGAGCATTGAGTTTTTGGCAAAAAACCAGTTTGGTTTCCGCCAAAATTGCAGTGCGTCTCACGCACTAATAAAATTTTATGAATTGATTTATAAGGGCATTAATAATAATAAAAAGATTATTGGGGTTTTTTAGACATCAGAAAAGCATTTGACTCTATTAATCATAAAATACTTTTACATAAGCTGAAATTTTATGGTTTTCTGTTTAGAAATAAAAAGAGTGTTTAGAAATAAAATAAAGTAGTCTATGATTGATTTAAAAGCTTCATTGAGAATTGAAAGCAAATTGCGATTATTAATAATTTTAAAAGTAAAATATTATTGACTGTTAATGGAATCCCACAGGGTTTTGTGTTGGGTCCTTTACTTTTTCTTATATTTATCAATGATTTCTGTAAATTAAAAATTGCAGGACAAATTATTTCTTTTGCGGATGATACATCCATAGTTTTTGATGCAGAAGGTAATGAAGCATTACTTGGAAATATTAATAGTAGTTTAATAATTATTAAGAAATGGCTTACTAAAAATGAACTAGAATAAAATGTAAAAAAACTAAGTACATATATTTTACAATAACTTAATTACATACATTTGGAAATAGCATCAAACTTCACGAATTGAACTGTTTAAGTGCAGACTGCTGTAACTGTGATGTTATTGAAGTGATTGATAGCTGCAATTATCTAGGATTAATAATAGAATCTAGTTTAAAATGGAAAAAACATATTTACTCACTTTCTTCAAAACTAAACAGAATATTATATAAAATTTACTATTTAAAACGTTATGTTAATTATAATTTCCTACGGGATATTTATTTCGTATGGGTTCAGTCTAGCTTAATTTATGGGATTTGCTGTTGGGGAGGAGAATATAAATCAAATTTATTGCCTTTAATTTATGTACAAAATAAAATAGTTCGTAATCTTAGTCATAATTATTTTGCTGGGATCACAATATTATACAATAAACACAATATTTTGCCACTAAGGAAATTATATATATATACATTTCAACTATCTTTTTGTATAAAAATCAAGATTTAATTCCGATTAGAATTCCTAATTTTAACTCCAGAGTTTTGGGTTTACAATTTTATATAGAAAAAACGAAAAGGGAAATTTTCCATAAAAAGTTTTATTTTATTGTGCCTAAGTTTTTTAATACACTGGAGTATACTATAAGAAACGAAAAAGGTTTTACAACTTTTAAGAAATGTTTGCGTGCATATTTGTCAAAGTTAGACAACATTGAATGTGTGTTTACTGTGGTTAAATATTATTTTGTTAGCATTTACATAAGAACTGGTATTTGGTAAAACTACATACTCATACCACTTGTGATAGTTAATTTTTTTTGCTTTTTATTTTTTACTTACTATATTTTCTTTAATAAATGAATTAATTTTTTTATAACCTGGAAGAGCTTGAAGCTCCTTGGTTGTTCATATATACTTATTGATTGTTTTACTTAGTTCTATGCTTTTATTGTTTCTCTGTTCTTTTTGAAGTGTTGTATTGATAATGTATTTGGCAAAGTGTTGTGCATTGTGTGTTTACTGTCCCCGTGTATTTATGTTATAATAAATTTGAATTTGAATTTGAATAATATATCACTTCTGGTGAATAAAGGATGCTCGCTTTCGAAATATATGTATCTTTCAACAGTGGCAATTCTTATTATCAGATGATTGGATAAATGTAAAAGTAATATATATGATTAATCCTGTATAGCACAGAATGAATTCCTCATTTATCTGTTAAAATGGAAAAATTGCATTTCTCACCCTATACTTATTATTTACGGCAGTTTTGCAGTTATGCATATTCCCATTTAAAACTACTCGGTGGATAAAAGATTTATACTATAATGAAAAATAACTGCTGAAAATGTTGATGTTCACTCGGATATAATATCTGCAATAAGAATTAAAAATAAATTTGAATAAGATAGACTTACTTAATGAAAGAACATAGATAAAACTTTTCTGAATTATTCATAGCTGCCAAAAAACTACTCGAGATAGAAGACTGTCTTTTAGAAGGAAAAAAAACTTATTTTTCATGTGAAAGAAGCGATCCTTTTGCAGCCAAAATGTAGGTTCAAAAATTCAAGTGTAGTGTGAAAATACCGGAATCAAAACGGAAACTTTCTGTCTTGGAGATAATGAAATTAAAAAAGTGAAATGTGCATAAGAAGTGTTTAGGAATGAAAAGTCTATGTGTTTGATAATTGAGTGTCTTTCCATAATCACCAGTAACTGCATTTAAAATAGTGAAATTAGCTCAGGAGAATTAAAAAAAATTACATTTAAGTAATTATTTTCGTAATGTTTTGTAAATACTATTCGAGTATTTGCAAAAGTTTAATCTCATTAGAAATTCTATAATAATAAACATAAAAAAGTGCCCTAGGTCATCAAAATATATATATTTTAAGTAATTTATTTTTTAAATTTAATTACAAAACTATTTTAATATAATATTAATATCACTTTAGCTATTTAACTTAAAATGATATAAAATAAAATTAAGGTCTGTAGATGGTAGCTAGATAGTTACAGGAAGGAGAGCTATGCACCAATTCGCTTTGATGATTCATATACCCAGTCAGGCCTTCCGCCTAATGTCCGATCCCGCCTACTCGTGGTGCAGACGGTGAGTACCTTTCAAAAGAGATACACTCTTGTAGAAGATAAAGGCAGCAGAGGACTATCAAATTAGTGTGGCCTACTGATCTGGACAACTATGGTCACTTTTCCTTCTTTTTCTACCCTGCTGAGGAGTGGTCCTGGTGCTAACCATACAGTAACCGGAATGGAATAAGCCTCTGAGCTTTTTATGGATCCTGAATTTGCTGCACTGGTGGGATTCTGTTGAGAGAAAATCTTCCTTTGTGTTTTCTATTTGTTTGTGAGTTAACAGCCACAAGTGAATAGATTCATAGGATGAGTTTTATCAACTGGTTGATAATCTTGAGTAGAGGCCATCGCAGGTACATGAACTTTTGCACCTACTGGCATCGTCAAATCCTACATTGCAGAAAGTCTTCCAGTATACATAGATGGCTACAGCCTTCAAAGGTGGAGGAGCATTTCATATTGGTGGCATTCCCTCTCTCAATAAACATAGTTTCGTTAAACGTCCCACTAACCATTTGCTCTCCCATAGGTCTCTGCACAGCGAGAAGACTCTGCACAGAGAGAACAGAAGAATTCCGCCGATACAATTTACATGTATCTCAGCTTGCGAGATACCAAATGGACATGTAAAGGTCAGATTCTTAAAAATAATCTTAAATTTCTCTTTTCAGGGAGGGTAGATAAAAAGCATCTCCAAGGCATGCGTTTGATTTTCAGCAGACACGCTAGTGATGCTCATCTAGGATATGAGTGCATTAATGAAAGGTTCCTTACAACTAAATTTCAGACAAGCATTAAAGACTAGAATGTTATCTGCTGTTATGCCCCCACTGAGGATGCCAATGAGGATGAGAAGGATGGGTTTTACGAACAACTTCAAGATATTTTTGAATTCTGTCAAGAAATGAGATATTACCTTTGTTCTAGGTGACTTCAATACCGAAATTATTTAGTACCAACTCTGACCTTTGGGGAGAGGTGAGTCTCCAATGGCAATAGGCAAAGTCTCCTAGAAGTAACTAAAATTTAATGAGAATAACTAACACTCTTAACACCTTTTGAGAATAACTAACACCTATTACAAACAGTTCGACATACATAAGTACACATGGGTTCCACTAGATGGAATGCATAAGAATATGATTGATTATCTATTGATCAACAGCAAACGGGCTAGTTCTGTTGGGTATACCAGGTCAAATAGGGGAGCTGAAATTGGATCTCATCATTGCCTTGTTGAAAGTGTTTTGCAACTTAGAAAGTGTAATGCTAAGGTTAAAAAGTTACCTTTAAAACTAAAGCTCTCAAAGACAGTTATACCTAAAGCTTACCATGATTGGTTACTTAGTCATTATGACAGTCATAGTGTGCTTACTATTGAAGTTGAGGAAAAATGCGATAGTTTTAAACAGGCATTTCTTGAAGCTACCAGTACTCGTTTAGGTAAAAGGGAGCAGAGAAGGCAAAATTATTTGAGTGATAAGGAACTTGCGCTTATTTTGGAAAGAAAGAACTTTCAGGAATGTCCATAATCAATACCCTACTACTCCTAATAGAAAGCATTACAAAGAGCTTAATAAACGTGTAAAGGATCAGTTAGCTGCTGATAAGAATCTTTGACTTGATGGCTTGTCTGAGAAAACCGAGGAAACAGTTAGACATCACAACAGCATAGAATTGTACCAGATAGTTAATGTTTTGTGTGGTAGAAAACAGACAGGTATACAAGGATTGAAGGATAAACAAGGAAAGTTTATAGAAGGTGAGGAATCTGTCATGGCTAGGTGGGCTGAGCATTTCAGTGATGTTCTAAACAATGTGGCTAGTTCTACTCCCATTGTTTGTAAAGATGATAGATGCATTACTGGCTTTAATGTGGACCCTATATCACAGTCTGAAGTTATTTGCGCTATATCTAAACTTAAACTTCATAAATCCCCAGGAGTAGATGAAATTACTACGGAATTATATCCAATAGTACTTTAATTAAAACAGATAAAAATTGAAAACAGAGATAAATTTTTTTATAGTTCGCTAACCATTCTTAACCGTCACATTCTACCACAAAAGTTCAAATTTCTGGCATAAATATATTCGTCAGCAATATTAGTTCAAGTTTCACATTTCCAACATTCAAACTTTTCTAACGTCGTGAATTTAACACCTTTAGGAAGATTTCAAAAGTAGGAGTAATAATATTTCATTAGTACCTTTTCAACTCAAAATTATTTTTACATCCTATATCTTAAAACAAAAGATTGCTTCCACACTGTGAAAAGAGAATGTAAGGAAAAAAGAACCAATTTATGGTGTTCTTTACACCACAAACTAGTGTACTCATGACATTACACCTTTTTTGCACTTTACCCCACATTGTGGTGTAACCTAACACCAATCACTCAAATTGCCTGTATCGTTGTTGTTGTTTTTGTAATATTCCTAGTCATGCAAAGACCTCTCTGTACAGTGAATGATTTTTTACGTTTATCTCGTTTCCAAAGAAAACGCTCTCCACATGCTGGACACTTATTGGAATTACTAAGCGAATATCGAAACTGGAAATCTTGTAGCGGTGCTACATTCAGTCTTAATCTAGTGATAAGGATCTCCATAGCCCTGGAGGAAATATCCATGTCCAAAGCCTTTGAAAATCGAGAGATGTGTGGATAAATATCACTTAGAGCTGAGTGGTCCCATTCTTCTCTATGGCTGTCAATGTAAGATTGTTTGCATATACCTAATATATCTTCTGCATAAGATGGTGAATCCGGATGAACATAAGAAATGTCAAGAGCCTGTTTTGCAAGTGAATCTGCTTCTTCATTGAGAGGAATGCCTCGGTGACCCGGGACCCAAAGTATTGTGATTGACGAACTCTGAGCAGCAGATGAGATTAATGTTCGATGTAAATTCAGTATTGCTGTACGTGATTTGATTTTGGCGTTTTGTACAGCTATTAATGCTGATTTGCTGTCAGAGAGAATTAAATATTTATCAGGACCTTTGTTATATTTGCAACAGCCCTATGAATGGCAAATACCTCAGCTGAAAAAATAGATATATGGTCGTGAAGACGTTCGTAAAGTTGATAGTTGTAATTTTGGCAGGCGATTCCAATTCCCGTGTGGGATCCTGCTCGAGAAGCGTCTGTACCAATCCAGATGGTGTCCGTCCACGTAGGTAGAATTTCAGAATTAAATGTTGATAATGAGTCCTTGTCAGAAAGTCCAAGTTCTCATTGAAAGTCGAAAAATTCAGTAATGATTTCGTATGGCCTTGGTAGGCAGGGTGTGATATCAAAGAGTGGTTTCATGGCCATTTGTTCGGAAATATTGTTTTCTTCCATCCAATGATTAGTCAATGACGGAAAAAGAGTTGTTTCTTTTGACCATTTATAGAATTTTAGAAATTCATGTTCTCTACAAATGTTTCTGTACGTTGAAGAGATAGGTGATGAATTTTCTTTTATTGAAGTTTTGATGGACAGAAGTTTAGCAAACGTTTGAAGTGTAACTGATCCAGGGGCGGGGGTGGCTCAGTCGGTAGCGCGCCAGGCTCGTAATCTGTAGTTCCCAGGTTCGAGTCACAGCTGGGTCAGCGTTGAGATTTATCTCCGCAAAATTCCCCGCCCTGCCCACGGTCAGTAGGGGACACCGATGGGCTTGGAAAGGCCGCCGTCCGTCGGATGGGACGTTAAGCCGTGGCCCCGTGTGCGGGAGAGCCATACCCTGTGCACGTTAAAGAACACGCTGGATGGCCTTGACGGGAGGCTACCATCTGTCTCCCAACAGCTGTTCCAGTGGGTCCCCTCCCGCAACCTTCTCTGAGCCTTCGGGGTCCATGTGGCCTGGCCATTTAGCCCATGGTGTGCAAAAAAGTGCCCCTCAGAGGTAAAACAACCCAACCCAAGTAACTGATCCAGTTTCAGAGGTGTAGCTTTATGTAAACCTGTAGCTGCTCGAAACGCCGCATGGTATATTGGAGAAATGGAATTCCAATAACTGGTTGGAGCAGATATTAAAAGTGGAGCACCACAGGTAAAGGAAAGGGCGGTGATGAAGACCAGTACGTGGTGAAGCTAAACTGCGAATTATGTTTAATAGTGTAACGCCTGTATTCCGAAGCTGTTGAAAGTGAGTTTGCAGTGAGCCATTGCTCCGGAAATATATACCAAGTATTTTTATGTTGCCAGTCCAACGAACCTGTTCTGTTCCAATCTTTAACGTCGTAAGTTTCAAATATCGACGACGGCTGATTAAATGGGCTGAACTCTATGTAGCTGATAATGTTAGGTCCCAGTCTGTATACCATTGAGAGATAACATTAAGAGAGTGTTGGCAGTTTTTAGTAGGTAGCCGTCCCGTGGCCGAGTGGTTAGCACGCTTGGCTACTGATCTAAGGGACCTGGGTTCGAGCCCAGATATTAGGCATGGATGTGTGTGTCATTTTTCTGCTGAGGTCCTGCCATCCTCTCAGATCTCCTACTGTGGCATATAAACTGACAGGCTCCTGTCAGACCTCTGTGGCAAGCAGCTGCTTGAGGGGGTATTTATTTATTTATTCAATGTGAGATCCACTACAGTATAATATTATGTCATCTGCGTATATAGAAATTTTGCAAGATGACTTTATGTGACTTGGAAGATCATGTATATAGATATTGAATAAAAATGGCGACAAAACACTACCTTGAGTGGTTGATTTTTAACGGAAGATTGAGTGAACTGACCATGATTGTTCGATCAACAAGATATGCTCTGAACCATGTAATGATTTTTCCTTGAAAACCTATTGCTTGGAGTTTCCAACGTAGAACTTCCAAATCAACTGAATCATATGCTTGTGAAATATCCAGTTTTAATAAATACACAAATGTCGTCGTTTCAAAGTTCCATTAATCAAAATATGTAAAGGGGCCAAAACATGCGTTGTGCTTCTCAGTGGCAAAAATCCATGCACTTCTTCAGGAAAAATTTTACACTTTAGAACGCTAAATAAGTCGTTGCTGCATAAGACAAAAGAGCAATTGGCCTGAAAGCAGACACTGAGTCATGCTTAAGTCCCGGCTTCGGGATTGGAATGATAATAGCTGTTTTCCAAAAGGCGGAATGTTTCCAGTGTCTCATGAATGATTAAGCAAGAAATTGCATCTGGTAATGTTCAGGAAGATGTTTTAACATTTCTACTGAAACGTGGTCTATTTCACGTGCAGTGTTTCTTTGGCGGCTCAGTGCTATTTTTAATTCTGCAAAGGTGGGTCAACATCAGTCGAATAATTAGCCTTTGATATAGGGATTAAACCTGCTGTTTGTTGAGGAAGTCTTCTTGTGAAATGATTAAGAAATGTTTCTGTCTGTTCCCGTGCATCGGTGCATGGGGTAGAACAGACCATTATTTTACAAGACTGAGCATTATGCTCTTGGCTAATCGCTGTCCGGAAATTTCGGAAAATACGATATAAATCAGATGGGGAAGAAATTTCTCACTCATTCTTGCCCAGTAATGAGATTTTTCAGTGCGAATGGTGCGACGGAGAACTGCGCCTGCTTCTCTATAAACAATCCAGTCATCTCTTCTGAGAGAGCGTCTTGCGGTGTTAAAGGCTCGCTTTTTTTTCCCTGCAAAGCTTTGCGGCAAACTGGCGTCCCCCACTCTGGAGATCGAGTTGTTGGTAATTGTTGAACTTGAGTAGAATGTTGCGAAGCTGATTGTAATGTTGAAATTAGATCCTCTTATGATTTTTCGGTGAGATTGCTTTCTTGTTGTAGCAGGATGTTGGAAAAATGCTTCCAGTTCTTAAGACTAGGTTGGTAAGTAGATTCTCCAGGTGGTAAGAATTTATTTGTGGTAGATTTTAATTTGATTAGAATAGGGGAATAGTCGCTTCCCCAGATGGGAGCAGTGGTTTTCCATGAACACCGACTATGCCAGTTTGGTGTGCATAAAGTTAAATCGATAGCAGATCCTGTTGCGGAACTAAAACAGGTAAGGGATCCATCATTGAGCAAACACCAGTTACTTTGAAGTATCCAATCTGTTATCATCTCTCCTGAGCGGAAAGAAGTTATAGATCCCCACATTGGATGATGGGCATTAAAGTCTCCTAAAATAACGTCCAAATTGTGATAAGCATCCTCTCCTTTAGGTGCGTAGCAGTTCGCCACAATTAAATTCCCTGTAGGTAAGGAAATAGAAATTACTTGAAGTTGTCCTGTATTTAAATTAGGAACAGCATTAAGAGTTAACAGTTCACATGGAAAGTCTTTCTGTCAGCAGTAATTATTTTTTAACATGCGAGTTTTTATATTTCCAGCAATTTTTTTTTATCGACTTACGATTTTTATAACCTACGAATTTTTTATAAGTTGACTCCCGAATTTTTATTTTCTCGTAAATTAACACACGTATTTTTAGTCCTTGTAAATAACAATTTTTATACTTTAAAGTACAAGATGTTTATTCCCTGTATTTATTTTTTATTAACTTCTGATTTTTTATTTTTTTATTTTTTTTATTTTTATAATTTAACATCGAATTTCTTATAAATTAACACACGTATTTTTATTTCTTATAATTAACGTTCGAATTCCCTATAAATTAACACGCGTATTTTTTGGGTCTTATCAATCAACCCGCGAATATTTTTATACTTTAACCTGCGAGATGTATATTCCCTGCATTTATTTTAATTAACTTGCAAATTTTTTATTTTTATAATTTAATGGGCGAATTTCTTTTAAATTAATCCCAAACATTTTAGAGCTTATATATCAACCCGTGAATATTTTTATACTTTAACGTATCAATATATTTTTGTAAATCACGTTTACCTCCTGTAAATTTAGGAAAAACTAATTCTTGGAATCAGAAAATCCTAACATCTGATTAATAAGAATTTTGATATCTACAAGTTTTAACACATCATGTTTTAACTTTGTATCGTCGTGCTCGTGACGAGGTTCAGGGTCGGTTCTTATCGCTACGTTGCCAAGGGGTGACCAGACGGGTTCACAGATTGAACTCCAAATGAGCGATAGCTGCAATATTTGTTGCTGATAAGGCCTGATAAATAATTTCTTTTGTTAAAAATAGAAGTTAAGTAAATAACCCTGGTGCCACTTTCATCTCCTACATGACCTTTGCCCCGTGTTTACTTCGAACGTATTCGTTTGGCGCATTATAGCCTTAGATGCTAATGAGCCATTAAACCCTAAACAACCAACCAACCAACTTCGAACGTATCTCAGAATTTCTCACGAGCTCGGTGCTTATCAGGTGGTGAGAAAGGTCACTGTTTTGGAAATGTTTATTTCAAAGATATATCTTGCCCTTTGACCCCACAGGCTTTTATCAGATAACATTTGAGAGTATATAAACTACAGAACGACGTCATTGCTTGCTGTTACTCCGAAGTGTGTTGCTAGTGAGAATTTTGTTCGTGTTTTTGAAGTTTACTATTTTATCATGATTATGATAATGATCATTATTAATGAGTTCGAATACACCTCTCTGTTGGACGCCGAAAGAAAGGAGACCGCCGATGCGTTTGACGATCTACTTGCCAGGATGAATCAACTAGATTCGATGGCAAAACGTCCATCATCCGATTAACGACCAGAGCCGAAGCGCCTATGCCTGTCAACCATCCAACGTGGCAGAAAAGCTCTTCGTCAGGCATGGAGAACATCCTCTACTGCAGGACAGGTGTCTGCTAGCCCTCTCTTTGCTCCAGTGCACCCATCAGTCCCCAAACCCCTCATCACGCTCGATGAATAGTGGGGAGGACGTCGCCTCATCGCAGTGCTTAATCACAACCACTGTGAGTTGTCCTACGAGTCTTGGGGCAAAGCCTTATTACAGTATCACCAACGTCCAGAACTTTAATTCTGCAAAGTTCAAAACAAAATTCGTGTCAACAAATGTTCAGCTCAGTGGTATGGAGAACCTAAAGGCCCACAACTTCTTTCCTGTGTTCTGTACAGTGCACGAGAGTATGCTCCGGGACATTGTGCCAGAAGGCAACTACAGTCACGTGAGAATTTTCTTTTTTTTTTCAGATTTGAAGAATGCCGTGAATCTGAGCTCGATATGGTGCACGAGCTAACTGCCGAACATTTATGACAGCATTGGATCGTATTATTCAGTCGAACGAGGGACTCGGGAGTCGCAGTGATCTCGAATTTGATTTCGTCTGTGCTAACATTGAACGTCAAGGCAGTGGACATACTGCCCAGAGACACGATCCCTCGCCGCTGTAGATTCTTTCATTAAAAACAAGAAAGCTCTCAAAAAAATTGTGAACTCTTCACGAGAGCTCTCGTGTGGCACGTGAGTTATTTTTCAAAAACAGAGGACAACCGAACTAGTATGTGGAAATCAGTGATTATCGTTATCTGCTACAGGCGATGGAAGTGCGACAACTTCATCTCGACTCCGCATGCCCAAGGTCCGTCTCTTTCAAGTACATTTGACGTCACGGTTCCGTATCATGGTTTATTATGCTGACGACGGATTTCTGCCCATATTTATTGGACCCGAAGCCGAAGACAACTTATGCATATTGTGTAGTCAAGGACACTTTGACGTCATAAGAAAACCATCAGAATTTTTCGGTTCTAGAATGTTCTGCCCGAAATGTTTGAAAGGTTGGGTTGGTTGTTTTACCTCTGAGCGGCACTTTTTTGCACACCATGGGCTAAATGGCCAGGTCACATGGACCCCGAAGGCTCAGAGAAGGTTGGGGGAGGGGACCCACTGGAACAGCTGTTGGGAGACAGATGGTAGCCTCCCGTCAAGGCCATCCAGCGTGTTCTTTAACATGCACAGGGTATGGCTCTCCCGCACACGGGGCCACGGCTTAACGTCCCATCCGACGGACGGCGGTCTTTCCAAGTCCATCGGTGTCCCCTACTGACCGTGGGCAGGGCGGGGAATTTTTTGCGGAGATAAATCTCAACGCTGACCCAGCTGGGACTCGAACCTGGGAACTACAGATTACAAGCCTGATGCGCTACCAACTGAGCCACCTCCGCCCCATGTTTGAAGGGTATAAATAATTCAGGTCACATGTGCAAGGACACATACAGCGTTGTCTTTCAACCGATGTGGTCCATTCCAGTGAACCTCTTCTCTGCATGCTGTGCAGTATGTATTTGTGGGTGCTGAATGCTTCGAGGCGCATCTGGTGAAAAAGTATGAGACAAGACATCGCTGCGTAAAATGCGTCGATATTTACGATCTACAGAAAAGACATGTATGTAAGGGTGATAAGCTCAAATACGTTGAGCCCTGCAAAATCGACCCCATCGAATAATCGTATCTTTACTTTGACATGGAAACCGTACAACTCGATGACGGCGTGTTGCAATGCATACTGTGCCACAACCATCCAATACAAATTGGATGGTGTGTGTCACAGTACACCAAACATACTACAAGTTTTAGGTTGTTATTGCCATCATTGTTTGAAATGTCATAAGCATGATAAAATGGACAATCATTTGAAAAAACCCTTTGGCTTACTGAACGCCCAAACCATGGATCGTCTCGAAAAATTAAAATTACTGATGGACAGCTACACCTGTAAGATCATGTGGGAGCATGAGTTTGATGAGTTAATGCAAAACAATCGGCCTCGCACTGATATATGAAAATATCGATCCTATTAGATGAATAAGCTCGCATGATTATCTCTTTGGGGGACGTTTCGAGGTATTTTGAATTTTTGCACTCGATACTTCAAGGTTGTATGTTAAATTATGTGGGTTATAACAGCCTTTACCCATACGTATGTAAGAAGGAGCCTTTCGGTAAAGGACATCTCATACATATCACCAGCGATTTTACCCACGACCTGGATCACTATTTTGGAATTGTACAAGCCATATTGCTTCCCCCAAACAACCTATTTATCCTAGTGTTGCCTTACCAGAGCAACACGAAACTGCTCTTCCCCTTATGTAGGACCTGTGCCAGCAGACGTCTACCGCCACCTAGTGAGGATAATGTGAATCAGTGAGCACTGACCGGTTCCTGGCCAATGTTCGAAGTTTACGCGGCCATGCCAGCTGGTTACAAGTTGCTTAAATTTCACGACGTGTGGCACTTCAAAAGCATCCTGCAATATGATCCTGCAACGAAAAAAGGAGACGTGTATGTCGGGTATATCGACACTTTTCTTGGATTGAAAATTTCTTGGATTTCTTCCCTCCAAATGTTAAAGTGGATGTCGAAAAAGAGGAATTGTGTGAAGCCTTTTTCCAGGTAGAGGGGCTGCGGATCCATCCCTAGGAAGTGGTTAAAAATAGCCTCAAGAGCACACTTTCGAAGGTCTTACTGAATTCGTCCTGGGGAAGCATACTCAGAACATGAGTCGAACTCAGACGACCATCGTGAGCTGCCCAGTTAAATACATGGAGCTTTTAACAGACGTCTCGCTCGTCGTAACGGACATTGTGCCTATTAGCATTCAGGTTGTGTTGGTTACCCACAAACCAGCGGAGGCCGCTACGCTGCCTAACATACGTGGAAGTTAATTCTGGCCGTAATGGTAACAAGCCATGTGCGACTGAAGCTGTACGAGCTGATTTCAAAACTTGGTCCAGGGGTGCTGTAATATTTTCAACAACGTCCCATGACTACTACATCCCTAATCAGAACCCCTTTCTCAGAGGGGTGCTTGACGAAATCACTAGTAAAGTAATCACTAGTAGTCACTAGAAGTGATGTGCATATCACCGACTATGTCAGTGCTGGGGCTAAGAGCTATGCCTCCGTCTGTGCAATGGCCACGAAATTCTTCGCTCAAAAGGAATATCGCTGACCAAGAAAAACCGAGCAGAATATAACTTCCAATTATTAAAGTCCATGGTGCTGGAACAGTCTCTGTCCAGTGAGACTTTCGATGTTCCTTTTAATGTCGTACGTAATCAAGTGGATGCATCACTAATAAACAGACCCATTGTGAAGAGATTCAAAGCGAATCTAGATAAGAGGTGAAATTGCTTCTGTACCGTATGACCCAGGTCATTATACCCATACGGTACGACTTCTGTACCGTATGGGTATAATGACCTGGGGTAGGATACCATTATCGATCTCATGGACGCATAAAAAAAGTGTGCATTCCTTTTTTACACCAGTTGTTATGTATTTGGTGACTGTTTTTATATTGCGATAATTTTTGCAGAATGTCAAAAACTTGTAAATCGCAGTTCTTGTGATAACTATAGAGGTATCAGCCTACTTTCTGTCCAGGTAAAGTTATTTGCTTTATTGTGCTTAATAGAATTAAGAATCTAGTTGACAGGCAATTGCGTGATGAGCAATGTGGATTCAGAAGTGGTAGGGGATGTGTGGATCAGATATTTTCACTTAGGCAGATTCTTGAGAAATGTTTAGAGTTTCAGAAACCTTTGGTTGCTAGCTTTGTTGATTTCAAAAAGGTTTTCGACTCTGTTGATCGTCATAATTTGCGGTTGATTGTGTGATCACGTGGTATACCAGACAAGTTAGTTAACATAATGGAAGCTCTCTATAAGAACACTGACTCGTGTGTGAGAGTTGGTAAGGCTTGTAGCAATTGGTTTAGCATTACTTCTGGTGTTCGACAAGGGTGCATTTTGTCTCCTTTTCTCTTTAGTTTGGTTATTGATTACGTTATGCGAAATTCATTTCAAGGGAAAGATTTTGGCCTTAAATGGGCTGGAGATACGAAAATTTCTGATTTAGATTATGCTGATGATTTAGCCCTCTTGGCAAATGATGTTGATGAGATGAACTCTTTCATTCGAGCTGTTGATGAAACTGGTAGTAGAGTAGGTTTGGTTATAAACAGAGAGAAAACTAAAGTGATGAAAATTGGTCAGGCAGGTTGTGATTCAGTTAATCTGAATGATTGCAGTATTGAGCAGGTGTCACAGTTTAATTACCTTGGGAGCTATGTAACAGATAATGGTGATGTGCGGCATGAGATTAACAGACGAATAGGGATTGCTGCAGGGACTTTTAAGAATCTATGGAGAGTGTGGAGAAATAGGCGTATACACCTAAAGACTAAAATTAGACTGTATAATAGTTTGGTTCTTTCTAGGGTTAGTTATGGTAGTGAAACAGGGACACTTTGTAAACAAGATAACAGGAAACTAGGTGCTTTTGATTCTAGATGTTTACGCAGTATCTTGGGCATTAGGTGTTTCAGCTTTGTAACTAATGATGAGGTTAGGCAAAGGAGACAGCATCCTCCTTTAAGGAGCATGTTGTGCAGAGAGAGACTCGGTTGGTTTGGCCATGTTGCCCGTATGGATAATTATAGGTTGGCGAATAGGGTTATGAACAGTGTGCCTAAAGGCCTCAGAAATTGGTGTGCAGTGGCCGGATACAGCAGATGTAGCTCAGAACAGACTTGCTTGGAGAATTAAATTGCACGGTCTGGTTGGACCTCCGTAGCCCATGGGTGCTTGATGATGATGATGATGATGATGATGACGATGACGACGACGACGACGACGATGATGATGATGCGAAAGTATTGTTTATTTTTTATCATATTTAAGAAAAAGGAAATGTGAATATCTTCATCCTTTAGTCAACATTCATTTATATGCGCTCAAAACACTGAGGTCAGAATGAGAGGAGATTCCCTAATGCACTTTCCCTGTCCAAGGAAGTGGACGGCGCCCCAGAGTTCATTATTTCATTTGTATTTTTTCGATTTAATACATATATATATATTTCCGCACTGAATATTCCTGAATCGAATAGATGTAGCAGCGTACTGTATACATTTTCCTTCACATAACTGTTACATTGATTACCACAAACCTTTCATACAAATAAAAATAAAAATTTATTCAGTCAAATGCTATTACAAATTGAGAGAAATATAATACGAAAAGAGTGAAACCATTTTTCAAAAACATCACCCTTTTTGATATTTGAAATACTTAGGATATTTGTACCCTATCTGAAGATGGCATGAAAATTTATTTGTGAGTGATGCCAATGATATTCACAGAAAAATGCTGTTTGTATAGCCTGGCTAACCTACATAACCCGTATTTGGAGGTGACATGGAAATTTATTTCTGAATGATGCCAATGATCTTCATAGAAAAAGGCCGTTTGTACAGCCTGTCTACCCGATAAAACCCCTATTTGAAGGTGGCATGGAAATTTATTTGTGAGTGATGCAATGATATTCACAGAAAAAGGGTGTACAGTCTTTGCAGCTGAAATAATATCTTAATCATGGGAAAACAAACTGAAATAATATCATAATGAACTATAACACTCACTGTTTAAAACAATTTTAATCTTGCTGAAATTTCAATTTTTATGTCGCAACTGCGCCAACTTTTAGATTTATCTCCATTAAAACCTCACCTGGCTATAGGTGAGAAATGGTTGTCTTCCATCGTATGGGATGTTGAGCCATGATCTCGTATGCAGCGTAGCCATTGGGGTGTTTTACCTCTAAGGAGCAGCTTTTTTTATACAATGGGCTAAATGGCCAGGTCGCAAGCACCCCCAATGGCTCAGATGTGGTTGGGGGAAAGGGGACCCACTGGACAGCTGTTAGAAGGCAGATGGAACCTTCTCTTCATGGTCATTCAGTGCGTTCTTTAATGTGCACAGTGTATGGCTCTCCTGTACATGGGAGGGGCGGGTGTGGCTCAGTCGGTAGCGCGCCAGGCTCGTAATCTGTAGTTCCCAGGTTCGAGTCCCAACTGGGTCAGCGTTGAGATTTATCTCCGCAAAATTCCCCGCCCTGCTCACGGTCAGTAGGGGACACCGATGGGCTTGGAAAGGCCGCCGTCCGTCGGATGGGACGTTAAGCCGTGGCCCCGTGTGCGGGAGAGCCATACCCTGTGCACGTTAAAGAACACGCTGGATGGGCTTGACGGGAGGCTACCATCTGTCTCCCAACAGCTGTTCCAGTGGGTCCCCTCCCTCAACCTTCTCTGAGCCTTCGGGGTCCATGTGACCTGGCCATTTAGCCCATGGTGTGCAAAAAAGTGCCGCTCAGAGGTAAAAGAACCCAACCCAAATTCTGTACATGGGTCGTGTCTTAATGTCCCATCTGATGGATGGCAGTCTTTCCAAGCCCTTTACTGTCACCGTTCTGACAGAGGGAAGGTTTCGGGTTAACAGATATAAATCTCAATGCTGGAACATTTGGGACTCGAACCAGGAAAGTGTTTTTTTACGATGAATGAATTTTTCCTTTTATTCTACATTCACCTGAGAAGGCCAACCAGATAAAGTATATTATATTAATAATTCAGTGATATAAAGATTAAAAAAAAGCAAAAATTTTTAACATACGTATTTTTTTTCAAATTCTAATAAAATTTCCAAAGCAATTAATTATATTTTTAACCGATATTCGTTATCATAAGATAAAAGAAACATTACTAATTTTGTGGAAAAAATAAATGAACCTAAAATCTATATCCAAATTACTTGCAGGATGAAACGAAACTAACCTTTTTTAAAATAAGTTACAATTAAGTTCTTGCTAGTAATGACTAAAAAAGAACTGGAACAAATAATTTTTAAGTTTTTTGGTAGGAAATTTGATCCAGTTTCATCAGTAAATTTCTTCTATGTACTAGAAGGATTGCCATCCGTGAGATCGGACATTAAACCATGGTTCTGTGTGTGAAAAGGCCACAATGTGTACAAGTGAAACGAAACGCTGGATGACCTTGATGGGAGGCTTCCATTTGTCTCCTAACAGATGACCCTGTGGCCTAATCCAGTGGGTCACCTTAGTAATCTTCTCTGAGCCCTTGTGGTCCTTGTGACTTAACCATTTACCCCATTGTGTGCAAAAGACGTGGAGCTCAGTGGGGAAATAAAAGAATGCAAAATCCTCTGTGAATTTGTATAAGAATGCACTCTGAAATTCCAGAATCAAACGAAAATATCTTTAACGCAAGATTATAATTTGTCGCTTAAAGCAAATATATATGTTTTAATCAAGAACTGGAACAAAATCTTCAGTTATCAAACAAATATATTTACTGAAGTATTTCTAAACATAATAATCAACACTGAGTACCGTAATGACAACACTGAGCTAAAAAGAAAAAAACTAAGAAGTGAAAATGAAAGAATTTGAAGCATACTTCTTACAACAAACACTCCATAGAGAAAACCACAGAGCCAGATTATGCAGAAATCTCATAAAAAGAGACTTAGAATTAAAGAAAATTAAAAAAGGAACAGCAAACAAAAAATAACCAGAATGGTAGCACACCCTTCTTATAAAACCTATATATTTAAAAAAGCAGACTCTCCCAACTGCACGAAATGTGAAGAAATAGAGAACACAGAACACATAATCATGAAATGTTAAAACTATATGGCAAAAAGGAATATTTTCCAGGAAAACTTCAGAAAATTAACTGGCAAAGAATTCACCCTACAAAATATTCTGGACTACCCCTCCAACTCACTGAGAGTGCCTATCTGTTCTTTGCATTTTGCTTTTCTTAAGAAGATTGGAAAATATCAGGATATCTAAAAAAATGCTCAATACTTTTACGTTGTTTTGTTCCCTGTGGCCGATTGCGTCAAATCACATTTTGAAAAAAAAGTCAAATTTTTCCCACCCTGCCAAGAACGTCTTCTAACCCTGAACCTAGAAGATCAAGCTCCCCTTCAAGAGACTCTAGTTCATTCCTTTCGCTTTATCTGTATGGAGCGGGAATAGGAGGCTGCTATAGAACCAACTTTCCTGGAACGAGTTAGTCAAATAAAAAAAAATCTAAACATAATGTCGATCAAGGAGATAGAGCCATTTTCATTCTCAAAATCAAGCATCTCCTTAAATTTAAAACGGAAAAGAATATTAATATCATAAAATCATATTCCTATTAAATCACTGGAATAATTAGTGCATTAAACCTAAAGAAATGGGGAAATCTATTAATTTCAGGAAGGTTTATAAACTGAATAGAACTCAGATTTCGTAAATGTATAAATACAACAGAAAGATGTTTGCAAGTTATATAATTTATTTTATTTTGATTAATTTGATAAATTTACCAGTGAAATGTAATTTCCGACGCTGTTTTGAAGAGCGATCTCTGCAGCGTAATGCTGAACATGCAGCCATAATATAAAAAACGCAAATCATCAACTTTTTACAGAGCAGGAATCGTTTTGTTACTACAGTTAGAGCTAATGTTTAATAACATGGCTGACATGTTTGAATACATGGCTAACATGTTTAATAACATATGTGAGCAACATGGCTGCCATTGCTCTAGCATCACCTTTAAGTACTTTGGACATCTCCTTTTCCTTCTTATCTGCATGGGTCAATACGGATTGGAATCATAGAAATAGGTTGTCAGGGGATGGTCATTTTTTTACTGAATTTTTTGCAAATGAGTCAGTAAATATATGATTATTGATGTTGATTATTATGTTAGAAATACTTCAATTTTTTTGCAATCAGTCACCTACTAATGTTGGTAATGGTTTTGGTTAACTATGATACTGAAACTTCTGGAGTCCAAGTTCAAGTCCTAGGATTGTATGTTCATTTATTTTATCATAACCTGCAGATATGTTAATAGATTTCTGGTTGTGATTGCGAATTATAAAAATAAAATGTGCCCCATAACATCTAGAGTTGAATACAGAAATATTAAGGGTGAAAAATATTTGGAAAACCAGAACTAAAAAAACTGGAGGTGCACCACTGAAAATAGCTGCACGTGCAACAAGTTGCAGTAAGTATTTAAATATGTGATTTTTTTTTCTTTTGCAGGTAACTCCAAATTTCAACATAGAATTTTTCACTCCAAGGCCAGGTATGAGGCGATATTCTACTGCGTCTGTCTGTGCTACCAATGCTGGGAATACTCCAATGGGTCCTCACCCAGGAAACCAAGCCTCTAGCCTTTTGCAACAAATCGGATCTGGAGTGGTATGTATCAGTTTTGTGGTAACTATACCATAGACATGACTGATTTTCGGAAGTGGGAATTGGAAGTATGGTTAAAGAGATGAATCTCAGATAGATAAACTTCATCTGGTGTTGGGTTGGGTTGTTGTTTTACCTCTGAGCGGCACTTTTTTGCACACCATGGGCTAAATGGCCAGGTCACATGGACCCCGAAGGCTCAGAGAAGGTTGGGGGAGGGGACCCACTGGAACAGCTGTTGGGAGACAGATGGTAGCCTCCCGTCAAGGCCATCCAGCGTGTTCTTTAACGTGCACAAGGTATGGCTCTCCCGCACACGGGGCCACGGCTTAACGTCCCATCCGACGGACGGCGGCCTTTCCAAGCCCATCGGTGTCCCCTACTGACCGTGGGCAGGGCGGGGAATTTTGCGGAGATAAATCTCAACGCTGACCCAGCTGGGACTCGAACCTGGGAACTACAGATTACGAGCCTGGCGCGCTACCGACTGAGCCACCCCCGCCCCCTTAATCTGGTGTGGGTTACTGTTATGGAATTAAATACATTTTGATATCCAGCACTTTTGAGTGCAAATTCTTAATGTTAGTAACTAGTGTTAGGTCTATGGATGTAAGTAGTGAGGAAAACCTTTGGGTTGCTAGAAACCCATGGATGTGATTCTGACCGCCATATTGGCAGTGCCGAGGTGTCGATGGACGCAGTGCTTCTCTTATATTTCTTATGAATCAAAATAGGAACTATGAGGAAGATAAAAAGGTTTTTATCTAAAAGTAACAGCATTTTCTTAATTTAAATAAGTTCAATGCAACAAGAATTTTGAAATTTTATATTTCTTATCCTTTCCCTGTTTTATTACACAGTATAGCTAGTGACCATATTTAAATTAGTAAAAACCGGGAAATTACAGTAAATGTCCCGATTTCAGCTTTCGGAAACCAGTTAGTTTAGTAAACGTTACGATTTTAGCTTTCTGAAACAAATATAGTTTAGCACATGTTCCGATTTCAGTTTATGGAAATAGGGACATTTCCTCTCGGAATAAAATTTCTATTCTTCGCGGAAGGGTCCCAGAAAATAAAGAAGGTCCCGCCCCATAGAAATTTTAATAAAACATTTATACAATAGCGCAATAAGCATGATAGAAAATTCATAGTAAGCACGCCACTCTAAGCACTTCTAGTACAGATTGTATAAGGGGCGGGGGTGGCTCAGTCGGTAGCGCACCAGGCTCGTAATCTGTAGTTCCCAGGTTCGAGTCCCAGCTGGGTCAGTGTTGAGATTTATCTCCACAAAACTCCCTGCCCTGCCCACGGTCAGTAGGGGACACCGATGGGCTTAGAAAGGCCGCCGTCCGTCGGATGGGACGTTAAGCCGTGGCCCCGTGTGCGGGAGAGCCATACCCTGTGCACGTTAAAGAACACGCTGGATGGCCTTGACGGGAGGCTACCATCTGTCTCCCAACAACTGTTCCAGTGGGTCCCCTCCCCCAACCTTCTCTTAGCCTTCGGTGTCCATGTGACCTGGCCATTTAGTCCATGGTGTGCAAAAAAGTGCCGCTCAGAGGTAAAACAACCCAACAGATTGTATCTGAATTAATGTACAGATTGTACAGAATTAATGGTAAACTTATGTCTCATAACTTTTATTGTTGATGGGAGGACTTTCCTTGTGTGATAAGCAAATTCAAGGCCGCACGTACGGTGCTCGCCGCAAATTTTGTAGCTCACCGACAATATTCAACTATTCCAGAAAAGTTTCTTGAGGGGGGGGGGGGCACATATTGTTGACAAACAGTGTGACCTCAATTAACTGACCTTTGATTTTCCGATTGCTATTTTAACCCGACAACGCCTGTTGAGCGTAGGAATTTTTAAGACGTACAGTCTCTCAAAAAAATCTACTTCGTGTACTGTACACGAGTTGCCAGCTCACTAATTTCTAAAAACATCGTTGCCAGATATTTTTTCCGAATTCTGTAATCAGCCTTAATGTTCGGATATTTTTTGAGGGACTGTACCACTCCTTCAAGATAGTATTAAAACTTCTTAGAGGAAAAGCAGTAGATTGTGGTCACTAAATTTATAATTATAACATTAATTTTTGCAGTAAAGTGGTGCCCTCCCTTTTCCGTGGACGTTAAGCCGTGGTCATGTGCACGTTAAAGAACACACTGGATGGCCTTGACGGAAGGTTGTCATCCGTCTCCCAACAGCTATTCCTGTGGGTAAGTTCCCCCAACTTTGTCTGAGCCTTCGGGGTCCTTGTGACCTGGCCATTTAGCCCATTGTCTGCAAAAAATGGGGAAATCCTCGGGGAAATATTAGAATTTCTCTTTAGGGGAAGAAAGAAATGGACACAGTTCGAGGTTCCCATTATCCTCCCCATGTCAGAAGTTTCTAAACAAAAATCCGGAATTACCTCCCTCAGATAACTGAGCTTTTTTAATCACTTCGTACCCATCAGCAGGGCCGGGTTCCAAAATTGTGCGGACCAAAAAAAAAAACGCATTCATATGACTTCTAAATTTTATAATAATAAATTACTACTTCGCCTTTTTCGGTGCAAAATCTTTAATGACGTCATCAAAATTGACCGATTTCGTTATTACGGTCAATTTTGGCAGAAATTTCGTTTTTTTCGTGGACCGCGGGGTCTTTTAAAGCACTGGGCTGGGTTCCGTGGAATGCGCTGAACCCGCCTCGCCCTCGCCCTGCCCACCAGAGTTCCTCAGACACAATTTGCCAGGCATGTGAAACTTTATAGTACTATGTTCTGAGGTGCATAAAAAATGTAAAGGAACTAAAAAATCATTATTATTAAATATTTAAATAAAAATCATTATTAAACAAAATATTTATTACTTAACATAATATTTAAAACATTTATTAATTTCTTTGTTCATACTTTTATTAGCTTTTGCACATTTTCCAAATAAAGTTAATAATTTTAACTTCCGATACGAATTTAGTTTCTGAAGCTTTCACTTCTGCAGAGAATCTTGTGTTCCGCTCGTGCTTAATTAGAACGACTTCAATATTTACGAACGCTCGTGCTCTTCATCCAGCAAACTAAACAACGTGTTTATCACGCGAAATCAGAAAGAAATTAGTTTGATGCATTTACTGTTTCAAATTTACTGGTGGCAACAGCTATTTTGATTAACTTTCAACTTTTAAAGTTTAATAACGCGAAACAGCATTAGTTTAGTTTGATGTGGAGGTCCTGTATAGTTAGAGCAGTGTCTCGCAAACTGTGTGCCGCGAGAGATTCCTAGTGTGAGATTCCTAGTGTGCCGCGAGAGATTTTCAAATTGACACTAGATATTTCAAATTTTGACACTAGATAAAAATATTTTATCTAGTGTCAAAAAAAAATTGACACTAGATAAAAACAAATTGACACTAGATTCCCATTTTGACTTAACTTGTGTTATCGACGTGCTATAATAAAAATCTTTCAGATTTTATCAACTGGGATCTTGTAAGTATTTATCAAGCTTTTTCCAAATTTTGGTATTAATTTTTGATTATTTCAAGCCATAGATTGGGCAAATATTTAAAACAAACACCGAGTTATGATTAATTATATTTATTATTATATTTATTTTAAATTAAATGCATTTAACGAAACTTCAATTTTTCTCTTTTTACGTAACCATCAAAAATTCTTTTTTAGGTGTGCCGCGGGAAAAAAATTATATTCAGTGTGCCGCAGAGTAAAAAAGTTTGCGAGACACTGAGTTAGAGGCTGGCCATCTCGGTGATTCACTGCTACTGGTTGATTGAGTCACATAGTTTATGGGCGCCATGTTTTGTCGTACCGTGAGACGAAAACATATGAGTTAGTGTGTGTACCTAGTTAAAACTTCTCAGTTATAATTTTATACATTTCTCCCGCTTTTTTTTTATATAAGAGCTTTCATATTTTATCAATGCCTCACTGAGCTGCATTTGGATGAAAAAATTCCACTCATAGAAATAAATCAACGAATATTTTTACCAAGAATATCCGTCATGAGACGGCAATCTGCCGCAAAAGTGAAAGAGCTAACTGAAAACCAACAAATAATTTATTTTAAGGTTCGTTTGCAAAACGAGCTAATGTTTTCACTTTGTCGTCTGCTTATTTGAATATTTGTTCGTCTGTCTGTCCATCTCTCTGTTAACTGTTGTCTATCCATCTATAGACAATCAACTTTTTTTACTTTTAAAGATAAATGAAAAATTTTTAAAATAAATGAAATGAAAAAATATGGTATATATATATATAAATAAATGAAATATATAAAAATTTAGAAATAAATGAAAAAACTAGAAATCCGAAATTTTGGTAGTAGAGTGTTATGGTCAGAAAGTTTACAATGGCAACAAGGTTTACCCTCTTAGCCAAAAGGGGGTGCAAAAATAAACGTTTTTATTTTTAGAGATAAATGAAACAACCTCTTTTTTTTGGGGGGGAGGGGTTTACAAGTACTAACAAAATATCAATATTTACATTTTTCGAATCTCCATCAGTTGGAATTTCCACTCTTAGAAAGTGCTAACAATAAATAAATACCCCCTCAAGCAGCTGCTTGCCACAGAGGTCTGACAGGAGCCTGTCAGTTTAATTCGCCAGAATAGGTCTGTGAGGATGGAGGGATCAGCAGAAGAACATCAGAACATCACGTCCATGACTTACCCGAGGCTCCCAACCCAGGTCCCTTAGATCAGTAGCCAAGTGCACTAACCACTCGGCCACGGTACGGCAGAAAGTGCTAAAGGCGGTAAATATAAACTCGAAAGGCAGCTGAGAAAGTTGGAAATACCAAATCTTTAAGCGAATATTGCAAACGATCAATTTATGATAGAAACTTAATTATTGGCCATAGAGTTGTCCTGTTGTGGCAAGGGGTTGTTGGTAAAAGGTAACTTTTCTGCTTTAAGAGATAAATGAAAAACATTGATTGTGTTTACAGATACTAATAAAATATGAATAGTTTGTTTTACCAATTATGCAATAGTTCGAATTTTCACTGCCAGAGGGAACTGAATATGTGAAATAACTAGAAGAATGCATATCGCCTCTGGTGCACATCGGAATCTCGTTTTCCAAAAGAATGAAGTTCTTCCTTTGCCTATTTTTTCATTCCTTAAAAGTTTTAGTTACAGATCGACAAGTGCTCTTCTGAGTTCGTGGAGTATTCTGGGAGAGGGCTGGCTAGCTCCAATGCGTGACCTTAGAACATCTCATACATGCTCAATGGGATTGAGATCAAGAGATCTGCGTGGCCACACCATTCGGCGAATATCTACCTCTTCGAGAAAATCGTCGACCACATGAGCTCGATGAGGGCATGCGTTATCGTCCATAAGAATTAAATCTGGACCAACGGCTCTCCGAAATGACTGACATATGGGTCCAGGAACTCATTTCTGCACCGCAGGTCACTAAGAAAGTCACTCGGAAAGATTTGCAGGCCTGAACGCCCGTTCGTCGTGATTCCTGCCCCAACCATCACGTCACCAGAGAGATATACGGTGCCTTTTCTATGATATTCGAGGGACTGTTGCGGGTACCTGGCTCTCTCCAGATGCGAATACGTCGCGAATCAGTATTTAAGCTGAATCGCGATTCATCTGTGAACATAACATGCGCCCACTGGTCTGGACTCCAAGTGTGATGGGAGCGGGGGTGGCTCAGTCGGTAGCGCGCCAGGCTCGTAATCTGTAGTTCCCAGGTTCGAGTCCCAGCTGGATTAGCGTTGAGATTTATCTCCGCAAATTCCCCGCCCTGCCCACGGTCAGTAGGGGACACCGATGGGTTTGGAAAGGCCGCCGCCCGCCAGATGGGACGTTAAGCCGTGGTCCCGTGTGCAGGAGAGCCATACCCTGTGCACGTTAAAGAACACGCTGGATGGTGTTGACGGGAGGCTACCATCTCTCCCAACAGCTTTTCCAGTGGGTCCCCTCCCCCAACCTTCTCTGAGCTTTCGGGGTCCATGTGACCTGGCCATTTAGCCCATGGTGTGCAAAAAAGTGCCGCTCAGAGGTAAAACAACCCAACAACCCACAACCTTCAATTTTTAATTGGATGACCTCATTTTCCTGGAATCTGATTGAATGTGTTGCTCATTGGTGGAGGGTTCGAATGAAAAGACGCTGCAGCAGTTCGAGACCCACAGTCATGGCTTTGCAGACATTGTTCTGGAATCTGTTCAGCAGTATTGGTGTGGTCAGCCCGATGAGCAATTAGTGCCTGTGTTTCCTGGTCTATTGGAACAGCTAGTGTGCGACAGCATCATTAGACGACTGCCCGATCCTTCTGTAGAGAAAGTGGCGCTGACGTTCACGCTGAAAGCCCACAAATATGGTTACCCTGTGCTTGAAGGACTTGAACGTATCGACTTTGAAGACTTATTTGAAACAATGGAAGCGGCTGCCAACCTCTCCTGGTGATCAACAACCTCATCAGCGTGAACCCAGGTATGCTAGACATTAGCTGTGTTCCAGATCAGTGTGAAATACGTCACGTCTGCTGCATCTTAGATTTAGATGGTTTCACCGTGAAGGATAAATTCCTGACCCGTGTACTTGGTTATTCGGACTGTAGGGGTCTGACAGGTGTCTGCAGATTCGACCTTTCCTTTGTGATGGACATTCCTGAGAACGACTGGAAAACAATTTATTACGCGACCAAACACGTCACAGACCTTCCCTTTTATCCTCGTGTCGATGAAAGTGGTTTGGGAGTATGGGTGCCTGGATGATATTGTACATTACATTCACAAAAAGTGCAGCAAGCCTTTTGCTTCTGTCATTGCTTACAAGGGAGGATTCTACGAAAAGCGGTATTGGCCAGACTCGGAATAGTCTGGCTGGATCTAGAGAAAATCGGCTGTCCATGCTTCAAAGACCTTCCTAAAATACCTGGAACTAAGTGCGGTTATCACAAAGATCGTGGAGTGCATTGTTCACAAGCCGAGACAGTAGCATTTAGCACATGGATGAACGAGTATATCGAGAAGCACTATACGCAATGGACTGGTCGTTAATTGGTCAACCACACAGGCAATTAGAGGCTTTTAATTTGATGAACTTGTGGGACTTGTTCGACGTAGAAGATCTACGTATGATTGAAGATCCGAGGTCTGTTGAAGACAACCCTTCTGTGAATGAAGAAGGCAGTCTTCCTGTGAATGAAGACACGCAGCCTATTAGTGATGAGGAAAACCCTCCATGTGTTAAACGATGGAGGGGCCCAGAACCATCCGTCTCAACTGTGACTCCGCCACCATCCCCGTGACGATGTGGAAGCTTGTCCCTCCCCAGTACGAGGATTCTCCACTAGAGGTGCAACCTGCACAACTTAGGAGGGAAAAACGTGGCATCACCCCCGCACGATGGAGACATAAGCTGCTGAAAAACCTGTAGAACACAACAGTTGTCGCCATGCAGCCTGCTAGTGAACACTCCTACCCTCTCGGAGGTGAGATTTTCGTCATGCCTGGACTGTACAATGAACGCCTCCAGGTCCACATGCATCGTTACCGCAGCTTCAGTAAAGGAGGTCTACTTTACCCGACAAAGGAAGGGATCACTCTAACCCTTACGGAGTGGCAGGAATTAATAGCGGTGTCAAACAGAATCGACTTCGCTAATTCCATCGAAAGAGAGACTTGGTTCATGATCAGCAACCTACAATTGTGCGCTTACTGTAATAGTGATGGGTGCCAACGACTCGACATCATCAAATCTCTTCCTGGTTTGACATCTTGTGGTGTGAACCTCGCATTGACCCAGTGGGAGGAAATGCGAAACCTTCGCGACGATGTGAAAAACAGCCTGGATCATCATCGCAAGTCCGATGTTAATTTTCACCTGCGACATGCCATCGCAGAACAGAGAGACCTTTTACTAGCGTTTCTTTTGACTTCCCCGGCAGACGGTCAAGGACATTTGATACAGCTATTGACGGACATTGTGGTGCACGATCTAATTCAAGCCTTGCTACCCGGGACTAGGCTTATAGAGCCCGAGGATAAAGAACAGTGTTTGAATACTTATTGAATGATGCAGTGTGCTCGTTGGACATTGATGCTATTGCTAATGCATTTGTTGACATGGCGTGGGCTCGAGGCCTCCTCTCTGTCCTATGGGATGTGTTAAAGAGAACGAAAGACAACCTGTATACTACTGACAATTGGTTTTGTAAATAAAAGTCCGATATTACCTAGCAATCATTGTGTTGTGTATTCATTTACGTTATGAATCGTGTGAAGACAGCTGTTCTCTGTATGCTGATAGGGATGGCTGTGATTTGTGGGGTTGAGTTATCTCCAAATTATTTAGCCACACGTTGCGGAGATTCTAGACATTTGGGAGGAAATATTTGGTTGAGCGTGTGTAATAAAACAGTGGATATCAGATTATTTTTACGTAAACAACCGACGGTGAAAGGAATTAACTTATCTTTTTCTCAGTGGAAGAAACTCGTTACTCTGGACGGTTGGGTCGAGAAAAATGTTGTGGGCTCCGAGTTATCGATTCTGTCTGGTGGAGGTGGGAACAAAAGCGATGTACTATGACCATCCGGTCATTTACACGTCGAGAGAGTTGTGTGAAGAGGCTGCAGACCGTACATCTATAGACGTACCTGACTCCCTTCCTATCGAGGTCTGGATTAAAGAGGGAAAGCTACTGCTGGTCGATGAACGACGCATTGGAAAAAGCTTATTACGATCTCAAGAACCCTGGCAGCTATGAAGGGGTGACTCGATTATCCCAGAGTACTGGACAGGATCCAAAGACAGTCAGAGAATGGTTAGCGGGTCACTCTCCATAGCCCGGCAACGAGCAAATTCAAAAGGAACCAAACGTACGTGACAACGAAAAGGGAAAGCTACCGCTGGTCGCTTCCAAACATCGAGTTCATGGCTTTGCTTCCAAGGACGTGGATCTCTTTAATGAGAGTATCGTCTGGGAGAGATTATTCGACACACCAAAGCAGGCAGAACCTGTACGTTTTAAAGAGGGAGATCACGTGAGACTCAGCAGTTTCAAGCTTCCATTCAAGAAAGGTGCGTCGCAACAGTGATGATACTCGAGAGATATTTTGAGTGAAAAAAATCGTGCCTCGAACACCTCGTGTTTACGAAGTGACAAATAGTGATGGTAACAAGATACGTGGAACTTTCTATAGCTGAGAGCTGCAGAAAATAAATCCTCTTGAACTCTATTCAGTGGAAAAAATCTTGGACCGGGACCACAAAAAAGTCGTCTTAGTGAAGTGGAGAGATTATCCTACTCCCAGCTGGATACCTAGAAAATGGCTTTCTACTTAACTCTCCCTTCCTCTGCCAGCATTGACGTTTACTCTTCTAACACTCAAGCACCGAAGATAGTATACCACGAGATTGGCACAACCAATCGAGCTGAATGGCGAATGGGAGGTAGCGCTATCCGAGATTCACATTCCTACGAGTTGGTATAATATCGACGATTCGAATAGTTCCTTCTCCACGCATTTCAGATGGTTCCCTCATTTCCTAAAGATGTCATTAAGATCTCGCTAAGTTCGCAATACTTTGGGAAGCCTCTGAAGAGAGGGAGATTGTAAAAAATATTCAGCATCAAATTCATACTGATATAGATATTAAAATGGTGAAAAGAGATGATTTATAGTTGTTCCAGATTGGAACTCCAAATTACGGTTTGCTTTTTACGAACAGGCAGAGAGTTTCAACACATTCTTCAATATCGACGAGCCGTACATAGAAACTTCTCACTACGCCAACTTCGCTAGCAAGGTCAGAAAGGATGACGGTGATTTCTTCACCCCTGATTCATCATTTTATTTTTACTTACTACCCCATCAGTGATAAGAGGAAACGAGAACCAGATACTCCACGGTCGTTACGAAAATGTGGAAGCTATTTTCTCTGCTAGGCTTCAAACTATGCCTTCCGAAGATAGTAAACATTACGGCCTCAAGAAACTGGCTAATAATCATACACAAATCACCAATAGTGCTAGTTATTACCTCATGTTCCCTGCCTCCTCCAAAGGGTTGGGAGAATTACTAGGTTTTGACAAATTCGAATATTTGTATAACATCTCCGTGTCCAAGTATGCCATTGATATTAACGCGGGCATATCTGGTATTTATGTGTACTCCGACCTGGTAGCACCTCATTTATTAGGCACACTTATGCAGTTAATGCAAGAACTTATCAGTTAATGCAAGAAATATTCGACGATTTGCACGAAATTTTGGAGAAAACATTTGGCGAAAAAATCTCAATTGCAACTTTCTCTGCCAGTAAAGAAGATATCGTCAAAGTCAACGAATTCGATCCCGACATGCAAAATTTAATTGTTTTCGACGATTTCGTAACGGAAAAAGATCAAAAACTCATCGAAGAATTATTCGTCAGAGGAAGGAAAAAGAACATTTTTCCTTCCTCTGACGAAATTTTTCGACTTCGAAAGACATTCGACTACAGTGTAATTATTTTATATTCTTTAATATGCAGAACAAGAGAGAAATGTTGCAGATACAAATGGATCATGGAACAGAAATCAGGAAAGATATTTTTATGCAGTTTCAAAACCACACGATTTCTTATTAATCGATAAAAAAACCAAGCACATGCCTCTCAAGTACAGAAAAAACTTTGGTAAATAAAGATGAATTACTTGACAAAGTTTGGCGTCATCAGCTCTGAGACCGGCTCCGAAAGAGGACCAGCGGGAATTCCAGGTGTCAGTTTTAAATTGACACACGTTAGGGACTACGACATGAGTAATAAAAAATTGAGAAATGTAGCCAATCCCGAAGAGGGTTCGGACTCTGTGACAAAATAATATCATCAACAAGAGTCTATAACACTGAAACACACAGGAAATTATGATGCAAATACTAAAAGAATATCGAATGTAGGCAGACCTATAGAAAATGGAGATGCCGCTACCATTCAATACGTTAATAATAGTTCGTTAATTTTTCGGAACAATCGCTACGATGCGCGAAACAAACAAATAATCGATGTTAGTGAACCGCATGCAGATTCTGGAGTAGTTACAAAACGATATTTGGAAAAAAGAGCACTTTGCAATGACGATGATAAATGCATTAAAAATCTTGCAGAACCGATCGATTCATCCAATGCCACTACGAAACACTACTTCGACAACTTGACCACTGTTCAAAATAATCCATTGAATACATTAGTGAGAAATAAAAATGGGCTTTACGTTCCACGAAGCATTGCATTCGACGGTCATAGTTTCAATGCAGAAAAAAAAAACAAATACTTGATATTGCCGATCCCAAGTCTGATTCGGCTGCTGTAACTAAGGGATATTTAGTAAAAGTCGCATTAACTGGCGAGGATGTCTTTAATGCGAACAATAATAGAATAGGAAATCTCGGGGAACTGAGGCATAATAATGCGACAACAAAAGTTAGGTTGATGGCTTGACAAAGTTAGATCCTAACCCATCCAATTCTCTATTGAGAAATGAAAATGGACTTTTTGCATCAAGTGGGAGCAGTTTTAATGGCGATGCAAAGGGAAAACGAATTACGAATATTGGCACCCCAATTGTAAACAATGATGCTGCTAGTGTGTCGTTTTTCTGCTGAGGTCCTGCCATCCTCTCAGATCTTCCACTTTGGCATATAAACTGACAGGCTCCTGTCAGACCTCTGTGGCAAGCAGCTGCTTGAGGGGGTATTTATTATTATTTATTTATTTTATGGTGATAAAGAAGTGAAAAAAGACATATTGCAGTCTCATCCAATTATACAGATAAACACAAAATTCGACCTACTGACACCACCTATTTTCAAAGATAATTATCATCTAGGCATTTCTAATGGATATATAAGCAAGGTATCTGCTGCACAACAAATCCCTCTTTTAGTATAAATTATAGTATCAACTTGGACAAACAAATATTCATTGAAGTAGTAAGACCACAACTTCAGAATTTTTTTTTGTTACTCCAGTAAACAAGAAATTTGACAGGGGCAGCAAGATTAGTGTTTCACTTGCTAGATACTATCCAGATCCAAAAGAAAGAAGAAAAGTGCTTGGAGGTCTTGTTTCAGACTTTCATCACTGGGTATATGTCTTTATTGTATATGAATAAAGATGAAGGACCTTAAGCAATTACACAGTATTATAGATGAAATCTTGAAATCGTGAGCTACTACAAAATCGAAAATTGAAGACACTATTTTGGGAGAGGAACGAGTTAAGGAAACGCTCGAAGAATTTCACAAGCCAGTGGTCGAACGGTTAAAAGGTCTGGAAACTGTGCGTGAAGAAACCATGAAAAATATACAAGATGTAGTGAAAACGTTAGAGCCAGAAGAGCCCACTGAGATGCCAGAAAAAACGTTCGTTTATAATCCAGATTCCAACTTGCAAGATGAAATATTAAGCCAATATAAACTAAAACTTCCGAGTGATATCTTACAGGTGAGAAACCCCATTCCTGAGCTGAAAGAAATGATTTACCAAACAATCGAGTATCTTCAGAAACTGGGGGGGGGGGGCTACAGAATAAATAAGGCTACAGAAACCAAACGCTATGGTTGAACTACTGAGAAATATTGAATTATCGATAATCACATTGAGGCACTTAGAGCATATTTAAAGTCGATTAAAATGATGCTCACAGTAATAGAAAGTCAACAGTTTGGTTCTGGACTATACAAGAGTTTCAACGACATATGCGAAAAATTATCAATCTTGGTTGCCAGTAAACGAGCTGGAAACACCAGTACAGAAGTAGTAAATGAAACTGTCGGAATTTTGGATATTTTGCTAAAAAACAATATTATTGACAAAAAGGAACATAAGATTATGTTCAATAACATCGGTATTGTTTATAAAATTACTCTTGGATACACACTATATTCATGTCTATTTCAATTTCTGATTATGCAAAAAAAATTCCGATGTTTTGCATTATCGGACCATGATTTTTAGCTACTGCATATAATAAAGAGGGTATAACTGCTAACTCAAAGATGAGTGCAACTATTCAATGTACCAAATGTGTGGTATTTATTCGCAAATCCAATATGAACCGTCATATGAATACTGCATGCACTTCTCGCACATTTGAAAAATGCAAATTTTTCAATTCCAGCTTTAACAGAAAAGACAATTACAATCATCATCTGAATCAATATCATATAAATAAAAGCAGTGCTTTTAAGAAAACGTTTCGCTTATATAAAATTGATAACATAAATGTCAGAGAAGACATAAAAAGTTTTCTGGAGAAAAATAACAATAAATGGAAACAAATAATTCGCAAGAAACTCAGTCAACCTCTAACAGTTTGATTCATATTACAAATAAAATTTAAAAAGCAAACGGATCCTGAAGGACAGAAAGAAATATGTGCTCATTTTTTTACATGTAACGAAATAATCAGTTTGCCTACCTATCTCAATGAATTACTAAAAAATGCTTATAAGAAAATTGATAACGACTTTGAAAATTTTATACAAAAGGGAGGTGGATGGGTGTTTGACAAAATAATTTCTATGGAAATTCAAATGTCTCAGTATAATGCAGTTGGAGCATCTGCTTTCGTAAATTTACCAGAACATTTGAAATCTACAAAAGGAATAGTGAATGTTCAAAACTACGACAACAAATGTTTCTTGTGGTCAATATTATCAGCTCTACATCCTTCTAAAGACAATCCGCAACGTGTGGAAAAATATAAAATATTTGAAAACGTCTTAGACACATCTTCATTGACATATCCAGTAACCCTCGATCAAATCCCGAAGTTCGAGGTTTTAAATAATATTTCTATAAATGTTTTCAATTCTAAGAAAGATGGTTTGCATACGTTATATGTTTTTCAGAATCCTGTTAAAGAACCCATACAACTTTTACTTTTAAAAGACGGCAATAATTCTCACTATTGTTGGATTAAAAATATTAGTAGGGTTACAGCATACCTTTCAAGACATAATGATAAATCCTATCCCTGCCCATACTTTCTTCATAATTTCACTCGCGACGATTTATTAAAGAATCACGTAGATATTTGCAAATTAAACACTTTACAAACTATCAAGTTTCCCGAAGCGAATAGTACGAAATTCCATACAATTAAAAACGGTTTGAACCATACATATGTGATTTATGCAGACGTCGAATGCTTTTCGAAATGTAGAAGAATTAAGAATAATCCACATAGGGTGCGAACTAAGTATTTAGTACCGTTAGGATTTGCATATATTATAGTTGGACCGGAAGGTAAACTGATCAAAACCAGAATGTACAGAGGGAAAAATGTAACAGAACAATTTTTGAATGAAATGATCGAAGCCAAAACTTTGATCAATGATTTGGAGAAAAGAAATGTTAAGATGACTGATTTTGATTGGCAAATTTTTACTGGAGCAAAATATTGTAATATTTGTGGGAAATTCTAGGAACTGATAGAGTAAGGGACCACGATCACTTAACTGGAAAATACAGAGGTGCTGTTCACAACAAATGTAATCTTCAATACAAATTCTCACTTTAAATACCAGTGTTGTTTCATAATCTCAAAGGATTTGATGGTCACTTTATAGTAAAAGATTTGTGGAATTTTAAAGATAAGAAAATTTTTTGTATTCCACAAACTACAGAAAAATATATATGTATTAAATTCGGTCAAATTAAATTTATTGATTCATTCATGTTCCCCAGTTCTTCAGTGGATTCACTGTCGAAAAATGTGGAAAATTTCTACATCCTAAGTCAAAACTGTAGACAACATAATCTGAATGACTCACAGAAAGAACTTTTGAAAAGCAAAGGAAGTTTTCCATATGAGTAATACCTGCAACAGAGTGCTCAGTTTTTGCAAACGTCATTTCCGTCCAAACAGAATTTCCAAAACAATGAACAATACGAAAGAGCTCAAATTTTGTGGAAAGCCTTTTCTATTGCTACCTTCGGGGAATATCACGATCTGTACATGATCACTGATGTATTACTGCTAGGAGATATATTTGAAAACTACAGAAATTCGTGTATGAATAACTACCAACTCGATCCTTGTCATTTTTTTTAGCTCTCCTGGCTTATCCTATGCTGCCTGTTTAAAAATGACAGAAATTGAGCTGATAAAAGGTGATATGTATTTTTTCATAGAAAGAGCTCTGCGAGGAGGAATATCTTTAGTGTCTAAGAGGTTTGCACACGCCAACAATCCTTTAGTAGATCCATATGAGAGAAGCAAACCACAAAACTATATCATGTACTTTGATGCAAACAATTTATATGGCTGGGCAATGTCTCAACCTCTTCCAACTGGTAATTTCAAATGGGTAAATGATATTGACCTGTTTAATATTCTAGACGACAGCAAAAAGGGTTATTTCTTCGAAGTTGATCTAGAATATCCGGCACATCTACACGATTTACACAATGATTTCCCCTTGACTTCTGAAAAATTAAAACTCTCTAATAGTAGTGTCTCATTTTTGATTCCAAATCTTTTCGACAAGCTAAATTATGTCGTTCACCAAAGGTTATTTAAACTCTATGTGGAACTGGGATTGAGGGTGAAACAGGTGCATAGAATCTTGGAATTTGATCAAAAACCATGGCTGAAACTTTACATAGATTTTAATACAACAAAACGAATTAATGCCATAAATAATCTTGAAAAAGACTTTTTCAAACTGATGAACAATGCTATATATGGCAAATATTTAGAAAATAAGAGAAAGAGAATAAAATGCCACATTGTGAATACTGAAGAAAAGCTTAAAAAATTAATTGCAAATGCTAGGTACGTTTCTTGTGTTAAACTTGCAGAAAATTTCGTAAATTCTCCATATGAAAAAGAAAAAAATATTATATTAGATAAACCATTGGTGTAACGATTTTGAAGTTGAGTAAATTACACATGTATAATTTCTTCTACAATTTTCTGAAACCAAAATTTAATGCTGAATTGTAATTTACCGATACTGATTCCTTCTGTGTCGATATCAAGACAGATGACATATATAAGAAATTTAACTCAGACTACTTTAATTTCTCAAATTAACCCACAAACCGTGCATTATACAAAGAATCAAATAAAATGATTCCAGGAAAATTTAAAGACGAATTAAAAGGTCTTCCAGTCAAAGAGGTTGTTGCGTTAAGTCCAAAATGGCATTCTATAGATTATCCAATTCCGAAAAAAGCGGCCAATGAAGTTACAAATGAATTTAGTCACAAAGATTATCGGGAATGTCTATTTAATGGAAAAATCGTATATACGCAACAAACGGAATTTCGATCGGAACAACATGATATATATGTATACCAATTTAAAAAAAATTGCTTTATCCCAAGAATACACAAAACGACATATCAATGGAATTCAAACTTACGCTTTAGGAAATTATAGAATCTCAGATGTGTATGGTAAAGAATTGTCATGATTCATGTTCGTCAGACCTGCTGTAACAGAGAACATGTGTAAATTTGTTCTTCGTAAGGGGTACTTGGCACAGTCGGAATCCAGTAGACGGGCGTGAGAAAGGATCACACTGGGAGTGGGTTTTACCTTGTGCACGGAAAATTCAACTTCTTGAATCTGTGTACTTTGTAAGAGAGGTCTGCTTCGCCTGTCATGAGATAGAAATCTGGCTTGGACGGTAACAACCGTAATCTCAGATCTATCTGGTTGATCAGGTAATGTTCTTGTTTGAACTGGCTGGCATGGATCCACGAGATGAGTTCGATACCTGTAGACTTTACATACCCCTTGCGCTCATGCCATCCCTCATTCTTGTGGGTGGCCAACTCCATTTTAACTGCAGTGTCGAGGCACCAGAGTACCGTACCAAGCTGGCTTCGTGTGGCATTGGAACCGTAATTCAGCAGAGTCTCCAAGTACACCCTCTAGGGATGCAGGGTGTGAGAAAAACTCACTACAGAATTATTGAGCAAGGGTTGGGTTGTTTTACCTCTGAGCGGCACTTTTTTGCACACCATGGGCTAAATGGCCAGGTCACATGGACCCCGAAGGCTCAGAGAAGGTTGGGGGAGGGGACCCACTGGAACAGCTGTTGGGAGACAGATGGTAGTCTCCCGTCAAGGCCATCCAGCGTGTTCTTTAACGTGCACAGGGTATGGCTCTCCCGCACACGGGGCCATGGCTTAAAGTCCCATCCGACGGACGGCGGCCTTTCCAAGCCCATCGGTGTCCCCTACTGACCGTGGGCAGGGCGGAGAGTTATGCGGAGATAAATCTCAACGCTGACCCAGCTGGGACTTGAACCTGGGAACTGCAGATTACGAGCCTGGCGCGCTATCGACTGAGCCACCCCCGCCCCTAATTATTGAGCAAGACATCTACTTGGCTGCAGAGGGCGTGGAAGAAATGATTGCCACCACTTCCGATAGAGCTGTACCATCAGATGAGGCTTAGGTGGCAACACAACAGCTTGATGCAATCATCCGTCCCTTTCACGATGAATTCAAGTGGTTCATTATCTTCCAGAGAAGCCACAGGTAAATAATTGACATAGCTGCCTCTTTCTAATTGCGACACAGTGGGGGGTACCAGAAACGTATTCAATTCGAAACTGGCACAATCGCCGGAATCAATGCGAATTTTCTAAATGCTTATGATGAAAATACGCCCTTCACTGTACAGAGTATCTTCATTCTATGAGTACTAGGGTGATGGCGGCTGCGTTTTATTGCCTTTTCCTCCTTGCAGCTTGGACCTGACATGTTGCAGCAGGTCTGCACCTGCTTCATGCAGTCCTACTTTGAAGTTTTGCCTCTGAACCATCTCTGAAACGAACCGCAGACCATCGTTATGCAGGTCATACGATAAGGGCTCATGAAACGTCCAATAGTGGCAAAGATGCTACTGAGCCCCTCATCTCTCTGGTAACAAGGACCCTGGAATACACCCTCCCCCATCTGGATTTTGCAGTAAAGCACATAGTTCTCTGCAGAAGGGGGTAGAAATTTAACCCTAGCGAGAGAAATGTAATTTGACTAAAACTTTGACAAATTTAAGATGTAAAGTTTCTCCGGTATCAGTGTGAAGGAAAATTCTCACACCCTCGAAACATTTCTTGTCTGAGGGTTGTAATCAGGTTGTTGATACACTGCAACGATCGCTTCGTTATTACTGGTTCTGATGGCAGGGTTCACGACATGCAACAGTTCGCCATGAGTGTTACCTAACAATTGAAGTGCAATCAGGTCCGAATATAAATAAATACCGTACATTCTTCTGTTCATGTCGATGTGATAGTCTCCAAGTTACCCAGGTGGAATGTTGAACATCATAAATCCTAACGTCTGCCCTAATCCGTGGTTGGCACTGGGGAATTTAATATAGTGTGACTTGTCAGTACCAATCGTCAAGTGTCAGATGTCACTACTGTAAGATACTGTCGAATGTCAGTACCAATCGTCAATTTAATATAGTGTGACTTGTCAGTACCAATCGTCAAGTGTCAGATGTCACTACTGTAAGGTACTGTCGAATGTCAGTACCAATCGCAATTTAATATAGTGTGACGTGTCAGTACCAATTTAATATAGTGTGACTTGTCAGTACCAATCGTCATCCTAGAGGCTAATTGATTGAAGCGGAAAGCTTTTCAGGATTTTAAGGGTATCACATGACTTGTGACATAACCTTGAACAATGAATTGGCTATTGCGTATCGCCTGTAGAGTATCTTCCTTTCGTAGTAGGAATCAGGTGTCAACACATATAAGTAATAGTCGTCATCGATCTCGAATTCGCTAATGATGCAATATAAGGGTGCCTGTAGTATAAGGATAATGGATAGGTTTATCAACGTCTCCAACATACACACACAGAAACTTGATAAGACCCTTCAGATCGCTTGAAAAACCAAAGACCTTCATTTTCCGACATTCTATTTTATTAGGAACGATGGCTGTGAGATGCTTCAGGAGTTCCACACGATTGAATTTCCATGGTTTAAGTTTGATTTTCACGTATTCTTCGGGTTCGGGTAAGTTTGATTTTCACGTATTCTTCGGGAGGAGGAAGATGGTAATAATAAAATGTATCGTTGAATCCGTCGCTATTGTTCCAGTTCACTGGTAAGTGAACTTCTGCTAATACTTTGCCCCGAAGCCTTACGGATTTTGCTAGATGAACCATGAAATCACTTCATGAGTTGTGGGGGTAAATATTCTGACTAGACATAGAGGGTAAGGTCAAGTAGAAACTATCCATTTTTTAGGAATACAAGAAGGTTTTGGATTACCTCGAAATTTCACCAGTGTCTTCTGATCTTTTCTCTCGATTATTTACTTCCCCCAGTAAAGTTCGTGTTCCGTTACTTTTTGTAGTCTGATTTGTGACACTTTCCCTTCGGAATCTCGCCTGGTGTAAAAGGGGTCTGTCGATGCAGCACGTGATCAACTTTAAAAATTTCTTCAGTCCACAAATGCGTACCTGCCTTCCACAAGGGTACTTTGAGACTGGCTAGCCGAACCTTGTCCCCCACTTTTAAGGCTAGCTCCCAGCCACACGACATCTAGGTTGTGCAAGGTCAAGTCCTTGGAAGCCTTATTGTGTGTACTATGAACCATTGCATTCTAACCTCGCACGACACGTTGCAACACATTCAAGTATCAGTGCGTATTATTGCATATGCAATATCGCCCGTTTCTCGAGCAAAGTATGATTCCATTTTTCCAACCAAGATGTTTTTTTCTCCAAGTAGGTGACAAAGAACCGAATACCTTTCTTTTTCAGGAATTTCTGAAATACTCTGTTAGTAAATTCGGTATCTTGATCCGTGTTTAAACTAAGGGGGATCGCCCCTTGGAAAATATATTTTTATATGCCCACATCATTTCTTTCCCTGTTTTTGTCTTCATGGTCCCTGCCTACCCATACCTTGAGAACACAACGATCACAGATAATATGTAACGATAAACCACCGTTGAAACGGGTTAGGGTTTTCCAAAACACGAGATGGGCTTTCCCACCCACTGTTCATCTAAACGTGGTCAGCGCTCAGTGCTAGGTGAGGTCATGTGACCAACTGGATCTGAGCCGTCTTGCTACTGCAAAACTGAGAAAACGGAAGAGGTAAATGACCTTTTCTAGCGTTATTTCAATGTAGTAATTTTTCATATAAATGGTGTTTTAAGCTTATTCTTTTGAAATGTCGTTATTAGCAATATTTCAACATTGATGATAGAAAACACGTAATGGAAAGCTAATATTATGGAAATAACTTTAAAGACAATGCATAGTGCCTGCGCTTAACGTTTTAATCTTTAAAATAAACTGAAATATCAATTCTCGTTTTTTTTTTTTTTTTTTTTTTTTTTATTTGGGGCGGGGGTGGCTCAGTCGGTAGCGCGCCAGGCTCGTAATCTGTAGTTCCCAGGTTCGAGTCCCAGCTGGGTCAGCGTTGAGAGTCGGATGGGACGTTAAGCCGTGGCCCCGTGTACGGGAGAGCCATACCCTGTGCACGTTAAAGAACAAGCTGGATGGTCTTGACGGGAGGCTACCATCTGTCTCCCAACAGCTGTTCCAGTGGGTCCCCTCCCCCAACCTTCTCTGAGCCTTCGGGGTCCATGTGACCTGGCCATTTAGCCCATGGTGTGCAAAAAAGTGCCGCTCAGAGGTAAAACAACCCAACCCAAATCTTTTTTATTTACCACCAAGGGATACTAGGCAGTCGGTCTAAGACTAGTATGCAGTTGACTGCCACATCCATTGGTATATATTGCAATTATGTAGCTGAATGGAGACCTTTGGTTGGGATGGAAGATTGTGTCGAAGTTAGTCCATATGTCGAAATTGACCTTTTCCCTTACGCAATATTTTTTTTTGCAGTATAAATGGCGTAAGATTGTGACTGTCTTTTCAAAATTGTTCATCAAAATCTGTTAGGTCAAATTTTGACTCCCATTGGGAGAGCATGTTGGGATGGTTCAGCATTCACTTGTTTTACGTTCCCTAACCAGTTTAATTTATTAACATTATAATTATTATTTTGGGGCTTTTCATTTCTTTGAACCATCGGCTCTCTCTATCCATTAGTAAAGTTGCCGATTGTGCAACTCCTTTCGATTGACCGCCACTAACTGCTGAAATGAAGGTCATAGCTGCTTCTATCATCTTCTATGGCCCAACCAAGGATCTTCTGTTAAACTTCATTTCTGATGTTGAATTTACAAAAAAAAAGAAAATATTTTTGGTAGTTGTCATAATTGATCTTGAGAAGGCCTTTGATTCGATAGATCACAACGCACTTTTATATAAAATTAGGAAATTAAAAATATGTGGTAACATTTATAATTTTCTTTTACATTTTATTAGAAAGAGATCTTATAAAGTAAAATTAGGAAATAATACTTCTACATCAAATAAATTACTAAATGGTCTTGTACAAGGAGATATATTATCCCCGCTTCTTTTTAACCTATACTTAAATGATATTCAGAAAATTTTTAAACCAGAAAAAAATTTGGAACATATGCAGACGATTTAATCTTCTGGACATTCCATGAAAATATAGATGTAATACAAAAAAGAATACAAGACACAATTAAAAAAGTAAACAATTACTGTGAAAATTGGAATCTAAAAATTTCAAATGAAAAAACTGTCATTTCATACTTTCACCCTAATAGAAAACTACCAGAAGATTTCATAATTAAAATAAATGAAAAAAATATAAATATCGTAAATCATTTTAAATATCTAGGAATTCACTTTGACTCAAAATTGAACTGGAATAAATTTATTACAGAAGCTAAAAACAAAGCAACCAAGCTTTATCATTTTCTAAGATTTCTTGGCAACTCAAAATGGGGATGTAATCAAAAAAACCTACTATTATTATACAATTCTATTATTCTACCTAAATTTACTTATGGAATTGAACTGATATATTACTTAACAAAAAAAAATTATAAAACTTTAGAAAATATACAAATAAAAATTTTAAAATTCTGTTTAGGTTTATTACAAAATACAAATAAATTAAATATTTATGCAGAAACATCCATACCTCCATTGGAAATAAAAAAAAATATCTCTTGCATAATCTTTTATTTAGAATAGTATTAAAAAACAATGATCATCCAATCATTGATAAAATAAATGAAAATTTTAATGATAACATTATAAACCTATTTAACGATAACGAAGAATTAAAACATATTATACAAAATAATCTTAGTGGTGACAAACAAATTTTGGCTCCTTTTTGGAAGTTTTGTTTCCCTATTTTGGAAACTGAAGTTAAAGGAATTACATCAAAAAAATATATAGACAAAGAAAACCTAAAACATTTGGCGGAACTTTACATTGAAGAACAATACAAAGATTTTATACACATATACACGGATGGTTCAGTGAATGCTGAAAACAACAATTCATCTGGAGCATATTATTGCCCAATAATAAATTATGAATTTCAATTTAAACTAAATAAATTAAATTCAATAATTATAACAGAACTAACTGCTATAATATTAGCCATTCATTGGGCACTTTACTTTAAAGGGGAAAAGATTGTAACCTTTACTGATTCAAAAACTTCTATTGATACTATATTTCAAAATCCAAATAATAATAATTTTAAAGTTCTAATAAATGACATCCTTATTTTAACAAAACAACACATAGAAAATAATAAAAAATTGTATATTCAATGGGTGCCAGCTCACACTGGTATTGAACACAATGAAAGAGTTGATATATTGGCAAAAGATGCAATATATTTTAATAACACTATGGAATCATTAACATTTATAAATATAATTAAAAATAATAATAAAATAAAATTACTAGAAGAAACACAAAACTGGTATGATTTAACTGCTATAGATACTCATAGACATAACATTTCAAATAAAATTACAACCTTTAAAAACTATGGATTGAGCAAAAAAGAGAACACTATTATACTAAGAATAAAAGTAAATGCTGCAATAACAAAACCATTTTTATTTCACTTGAAAAAAGTAAACTCTCCTAACTGCACAATATGTAATCAATATGAAAATATTGAACATTTAATATTTCATTGTAAAAAATATAAAACAGAAAGAGAAAAATACTTCTCCAACTTAAAGAATTATAATGTTAACATGTTCTCATTTAAAACCATTTTGGAACCTGAAAACAAAAATCTGAAAAGAAAGTTCTACAAGCTTTTAATTTAATATCTAAAAGACATTGATATGTTTGATTTCTTATAAAAAAAGGGAAAAAAATATATATATTTAACTTGTGACTGAATGAGTCTGCATAGTAATTATCTATGTAGGAATATTCATTTGTTGAGTTTCTTTCAATTCAATTCTTCTATGGCCTATGTGGTCACATACAATGTGACATTGTCGACACACTTTAACGTATGCAAATGTGGCTCACAGGCGTGATATCGGACACGTGCTATATTTGCGCGTAGGCCACTGTGGTGTTAAGAGAATTAATGGAGTTGGGTTGGGTTGTTTTACCTCTGAGCGGCACTTTTTTGCACACAATGGGCTAAATGGCCAGGTCACAAGGACCCCGAAGACTCAGAGAAGGTTGGGGGAGGGGACCCACTGGAACAGCTGTTGGGAGACAGATGGTAGCCTCCCGTCAAGGCCATCCAGTGTGTTCTTTAACGTGCACAGGGTATGGCTCTCCCGCACACGGGGCCACGGCTTAACGTCCCATCCGACGGACGGCGGCCTTTCCAAGCCCATCGATGTCCCCTACTGACCGTGGGCAGGGCAGGGAGTTTTGTGGAGATAAATCTCAACACTGACCCAGCTGGGACTCGAACCTGAGAACTGCAGATTACGAGCCTGGCGCGCTACCGACTGAGCCACCCCCGCCCCTAGTGAATGAGTAGTTGATGGTTTAGTTGTGGAAGTCAATATATGAATTGTTTGTTAAAGGGAATAAGAGAGAGTTACAGATATTTAGCAAGCGCATCACGGGAATGGAAGAAACCAATGAAAGTAGTGAAATGAGAAGAAGAGCTAAACCGCCATTGCAGTCCCCGATCACGTGCTTTGTTTGGAGGGCAGAGAGGTCATATCACTCATCAGCGTAGGGCATACGTGCAGAGAAGGGAACCGCAGGCAGGAAGAGGAACATCAATTTGCTGGGTAGGGACATCAATTTGCTGGGTGGGCTTTCCACAGAGTAGTGATGGACACAGGCCTTTAAACGGGTAAGAGGAGAGGAACTTAGCCGCAACTCCACCCCGAGGTCGACGTCCACGTTGACCACCAGAATAAAACAGAACCCCCCTGAATAACATATAGCATGAAGGGAGAGAGAATATTGGCTGTTGTGGACACAGGGGGCAACAGTCTCTTTGATTAGTTACTTTCAAAGACTGAAGACGTTTTTTAGCAAAATATTTGACCTACGAGACTACGCAATGCAAACGATTATCTATCACACAGTGGCCAACATAACCCAACCTCTGGGAGCGTGTGGTAGATCCTCTTCCTTGAGTAAAAGTCTTGTCAGAGCACTGGACGATACAGTTCATCTTCCACGACCCAAACATAATTGTCGATCTTTCTAAAAGTTGTATAGTAAAAAAAACGACGTCTCATCACCTGTGACAATGTCTGTTAAGCATTTGGAGCAACTAGGTTCAAACATTGGCAGTATTTCCTTGCATCAGTCAACTCTTATTCCTTTTTTGCTGTTTTGTCAGTTTGTAGGGTACCCATTTGGCACAGATCTTTCGGACCTTGAAATGTCGATGAATAATTGTTTCCACACTGGAAATCGATGCATTGATATCTAAACTTATTACCTGAATGATGATGTGTAGGCTTTCCTTAATGAGTTCACGAACAGCAGTGATAGTTCTCTCGTTCACAGCATCCTTCGGTCTTCCTACACGAGGAAGGTCTTCGAAGCTCTGTCATCCTTCTCTGAATTTGCACATCCATCCGGTAACAGTACCATATGAACAAGCATAGTCCCCATATACTTGTGACAAATTGGCATGAATGTTTTCGCCTCATCCCCAAGCTGTATCCTTGTGAAAATGTAAAATCTTTCTCCGTCTTTAGTAGTCACCATAGCAACAATGTACAGATTTCACCGACCGAACTTTAAGCACCACCAGCGAAGAGAGAAATGATGATATGGCCTTTGTTTTTAACACGTAATGAGAAGTTTAGACAAGCTTTCAAACAAGTCGTAGGTCGTTAACTTCGCAGAAATGAGTGCAAATTTACAGACGTAACAAGATTTTTTGAATGCCCTCCGCAGTTCGAATTTCCAGAATGGTTTAGTGTAAGAAAATATAGCCACGAATCTGTATAAAGTATAGAATGCAACTTTGTCGTCTTGCTACTGCCCACATCCATGGCGGATGTGGGGAGTCGGGCTAGCAGACCTTATACTGTGGCATATAAACCTGACAGGCTCCTGTCAGACCTCTGTGGCAAGCAGCTGCTTGAGGGGGTATTTATTTTTATTTATTTAGGTGGTCATACTATTCTGATACGACTGTGTACATGAGTGGTAGTTTTAAACTGTTTATTTTTTTATTTTAGAGTTTTAGTTACAGTTCTAAGGATTTTTTTAATTTTTCGTTAAGAAGATTACCATGTTACCAGGGATGCGAATAGTCAAAAAAGAATAAAAATAAATTCAGCAAAACGCCAATAATAGCACAGGTGTGCTGAGAATAACAGTGTATGTTGTTTTACTATATAAAATGTAGTACTGTAGTAATGTATATACTGTCTTCTGACCCAAAATCTTTTGCCTTTGGAAACGAGCAACAATCTTTTTATTCAGTGAAGCGCTATGGATAGGAAATAACTCAAACGATAACTGTTTTATTGTTCCGTTATCAAATTAAAAAAGGGGTGATTTCCTGCATTGCCTTTTCTTTTTCTTTAAAAGCAATCTGAAAAGCATTTTTAAATTATGTATAATTTTATGGAATTAAACAATATTGTATATAATCCAGTTCAGGGAATGACAGTAATAACATAATAGGCTGATAAATTTTGAAGCATGTAATTTCATGTTATATGTGATTTTGGGTTTAAGGAAATGACCTTTAATGAAGTTTTCTTTTTTCTCTTCTTTAGCAACAACTGTTTTCAGGGAAATAATACCGAGCTCATGCCAGGAGTCGATTTCAATTCGCAACGTGATGGAGAAATGGAACTTGGCATCACTACTTGACAATCGTCTACTCATTTCTTATTCTGTGACTATCAACGTGTAACTTAAAACTGTTGTTCGTCACGCGTGAGCCACCTAACAAAATATCAGGATGAGAGATTATGTAAAAAGTATTTCTATTTTCATTTCATAGCTAATAATATGGATAAGGTAGTGTTAAGAAGTTTTACAATCATGTGTCGTAAAAGATTCAGCTGTCTGAATATACTTAGAACAGGAATTTATTTTCGCAAACAAATCGTAAGAAGAATGAGATATTGTTAGCTTTAGTACTTTTATTCCTTCTATTTCGCTTTCATTGTGAAACAATTTCTATTGATGAAATGAATACTTTTTTTGCTATAAATCAAGACCTTCAAAAAGCCTTCACATCTCTGCCTTAGAAGGTTGCAAGTTTTCCAGTGCCTCGAACATTTACTTTATACTGCAAATATTTGCACATATAATATCCATTTCCTTCTGTCATCTGTCTCATTCAGTATCGTAGTTCGAAAAAGTATTTTTAAAATATTTCTACCATGTTCCAGAAGAATCTATACTAATGACGCTAGTAGAGATTTAGAAGTGTATCATTATTTTAGTGGCCAGTAAGCATAGTTGAACTAAGTTCAAAGTGCAATTGAGGTAGAAGAGGAATTTGCCTTTCATTCCAAAGATTGTGAAATAGTTTACTTTTTTTTTGAGAATATTGAGTATTCCTTTCAAATAATGTTATTAAGAATTCGATACGAGTAATACATTCCGCAAAATTTAATATATCTTGTGCATAGAAAAAGAAAAAGCTTATTGAGAATGTTATTTTCGTTTTTTAATTCTTTCTCCTGTCAGTTTTTGCCTATGATTAAGTTTAGTTGATCATCGTGACATCCTGGTACATCTTTGCTGCTGAAAGTGAATTTATTTTTAATTTAATTTCATGCTCCGTATTAATTTCTCTTCTACAACCACTCAAATTAATGTAAAAATTATGGAATTGCGATATGGCGGCACGCATTGCACATGATTTCTTTTAAAAGTATGTGAACTATGCAGCAATGCAAGGCATAATCCATTTCATAACGATATATGCTGATAAAAAAAGAGCCAGAAAAGAAATGAATATTTTTAGAATTTAAATAAGTTGTATTTTTATAACTTTATGATAAACTTTAAATGAGGTGCAAAATATGATAACAGACGGTTATAAAATGAGTCAGATGTTTCTTTTTCTGCCAAAAATAACTTTTGTTTGGTGAAATTTGTGTACAATTTATTTTGACTGCCATGATTACTTAGAATTATGTAAATCGTTTGGTTAAATAATTCTTCTTCTTCCACATGCTTATTTTCCTTCTCCTCAATACTTTCTTAAATGTTACATTTTGTTCTTTTATTACTTCAAGAATTTCATTTTCAGCTAACTTCTGACTAATCGGATTAATCTGTCAAATTGCATTCATCTGATAAACTGGTGACTAAAGGTTTCGAAAGCATCTTCACCAATGGCTTCATCCTTTTAGTGTCACTTGGAATCTGCTTTATGAAAACAGTTTTTGACTGTTGCGTGCAAACTTTCTTCACCATTTTAACCACGTATTAATCATTTACAACTGTGAGACTAGTTCTATCCGAACAGATTCTTTCTTCAAAATTTCCCCCACCGATTTCGTTTCTTAATCGTTTGATGTAATTCCTTTTATTTTAATCTCTCCTTTAGAGCATATTTTAAAGGTTTCGCTTAAGCCCTGATAAAATAGTTGAGTTAGGAATCCAGTTTTATATGTTGGACGAAATTTTCAGGAAGTTACGCAGTTGTCAACCAAAAACTTGTTGTTTTTTGTTGTTGTTTTTTTCTATTCCTGTTCCTTATTTCATCTATTTGCACAAATTTAATTTTAATTCGCTTACGAAAATTTCCCACTTAACGCTTATATTTTAATTGATAGGGTAATAAAGCTAAAATCGTGTATTAAATATTCTATAAAATGTATCAAGTATTTTCAAAGTAGCAAAGATTTGCACTTTTTCTAAAGATAGTGGAAACTTCTTTCCTGCTCTCAAGCACTGTCAGTTTTCATTTCCGATTTTTGAAGCTAGTCATGCATTTCTGAAAGTATTCGCACCATTTCACTGCGCTGGTAGTAGAGCTATGCACCAGACCCCTTTAATGATGCATAGAACCGGCCAGGTTTAGCACCTAATATTCGACCCCGCCTTCTCGTGATGCAGGTCGTTAGTACCTTTCAAAAAAGAGATGCTCTCTTGTGGACGTGAACGGAAGACGAGGACTGCCAGATTAGTGTGGCCTGATGATCTGGACTATTATTGCTTATTTTTCTATCCTGCTGAGGAGTGGTCAACTATACAGGGTCCTGGTGTTGATCATATAAACCTACCGGATGGATTGGAATAAGACTCTGAGCTTGATTATGGATTCTGAATTTGTGCAATGGTGGGCTTCTGTGAAGGGAGAATTTTCCACTGTGCATTCTGTTTGTTTGTGGGTTGACAGCCCCACGTGAATAGATTCACAGGATACGTTTTATCAACTGGTGGATAATCTTGAGGAGAGGTCATCGGAGGCACATGAACTCTTGCTTCTACAGGCATTGTCATATCCTACATTGGAGGAAGTCTTCCAGTGCAGATGGCTTCAGCTTTTAGTAGTAGAGTAACGGGTCTATGCCCCATACCTGCGATTAGGGAGTTGTTTGATATTGTCGGCATTCCATCTCTCAATAAACATGTTTCTTTAAAAATCCCACTAACCATTTTCTCTCCATAGGTAGTTGGAATGTGAGGATTCTGCACAGAGCTTTTTCTCTTGATGTCCTCACACAAGAATTCCACCATTATAATTTAGATATTCTCGGCTTGCAAGAGACCAGATGGACAGATAAAGGTCAGATTCTTAAAAATAATCTTAATTTTCTCTTTTCAGGGAGGGAAGACAATAAGCATCATCAAGGCGTGGGTCTGCTTCTCAGCAGACATGCTAGTGATGCTGTTCTAGGATATGAGTGCATTAATGAAAGGTTTCTTACAGCAAAATTGCAGACAAGCATTAAAGACTTGAATGTTATCTGCTGTTATGCCCCCACTGAGGATGCCGATGAGGATGAGAATGATAGGTTTTACGGACAACTTCAGGATATTTTGAATTCTGTTTTGAATTCTGAACCCTTGTTCTAAGTGACTTCAATGTTAAAGTTGGTACTGACTCTGACCTTTGAGGAGGGGTGATAGGCCCTTTTGGTATTGGTAACTGCAATTACAATGGGCAACGTCTTCTACAGGTAAGTAAACTCAATGGTTTCAGAATAACTAACACTTATTTCGAACACCGCGATATACATACAGTACTGTGCAAATTAGTTGGGACAATAGGAAAATGCAGTAAAAGACAGCTAAAATATTTATTTGTTTAATAGTGTACATAGTTAATAGTGAATGTGACCCCCCTTAGCTTTAATTACTTCTTCACCCTCTCAACCATTAATGCCACTAGCTTTCCACACATCTCCTTCACTTCAGGGTCGTGGTACCACACTTTCATGGCACTTTCTATCATTTTGGTTTTCGTCGTGCAATTCATCTTAGATATGCGCGCTTTAATAATGGTCCACAAATTTTCGATGGTGTTTAGATCGGGTGAATTTCTTGGCCACTCCAATACCTTCAAATGTTGCTGGGTAAAGGAAGCTCTTAGCAAGCTTAGAATTGTGGCATGGAGCCAGATGCTGTTGAAATACCCCATCGCCGTTAGGAAACAGCTTCTGCAGTGTTGAGACCATTTTCGCCTCCAGAACGCCTATGTACGTTTTGCTGTCCATTTTTTCAATGTGGTGAAGCGTCCGTGGCCTGGAAGCTGTGAAACATCCCCAAAACATGACCTTGGGTGGGTGTTTGGGGATTGCTAGATGTGGCCGACGAGCGGCAGAAGAAATTTGACCTGTATCCATGCACCTCAAAATGGGTTTTATCAGAAAATATCACTTTTTCCCAATTATCCATAGTCCAGTCACGATGTTTCTTTGCCCAGGATAACCTTTTTTGCTTCATAGCGAGTGTCAAAAGCTGCTTTTTGGAGGGGCGTCAAGCTCGGCGACCACACTCCAGAAGGCGACGACGTAAGGTGGAAGCATCTATATTAACCTCATGAGATGCAATCTCCCTTTTGATGTCTCCACTGGTCTTCTTCGGGTCTATGATACTAATTCTTCGAATTAGACTATCATCTCTAGGGATGGTTTTCCTTTTTCTTCCACAATGTCCTTTACGGGACGTGTCCAGGGACCCTGTCTCCTTATGCAGCTTCATGATCCGTGAAACGCTAGATTTCCCAACGCCAACTGCTTTTGCTATCTGCCTAGGAGTAAGTGAAGTGTTTTTGCCTAAAGCGATTATTTTAGCTTGTTTACGAGGCGTGATGTCCATAATGTATTTAATAAAAAATGTTTCCAATGACAATTGTGAACTACTTACATAATCACGTCCTCAGTCTATGAAATATCAATTCCGACTAAAGTGGAAGTGTAAATAATAGCAGAGTAACACGACAGACAATTCTAGACTTGCAGATATCACTTTGCTGTAAGTCTAAACTTGCAGCAGTAGGTTACAAAGAAGTTTAGACTTTGCAGTGGAAGGGACTTGGCGTTCCTTCGCTTGTCCCAACTAATTCGCACAGTACTGTAAGTACACATGGGTTTCATCAAATGGGCTGCATAAGAATATGATTGATTATATATTAATTAACAGCAAATGGGCTAGTTCTCTTAGAAATGCCAGGGCATATAGGGGAGCTGAAATTGGATCTGACCATTACCTTGTTAAAAGTTTCTTGCACACTGTTGTGCTAAGGTTAAAAAATTTACCTTTAATACTGAAGCTCTGAAAGACCCAGTTATAGCTAAAGCTTACCATGATAGGTTACTTAGTCATTATGACAGTCATGGTTTGCTTACTACTGAAGTTGAGAAAGAATGGGGCCATTGTAAACAGGCTTTTTTGGAAAATAACAATACAATTTTACAGTGGCAAAGCGTGACTTTTTGAGAAGGGGAAGCAATTACTAGAAGGAGTGCGACAACTAAATCATAACGCAGTTCCGGTAATTGATGTTTCGAAATCACTAAACCGCAACACCATTTTGGTGCTCGATGTTTGCGAATCCCTAAACCGAAACGCCGTTCCGGTATTCGATGTTTTCAAATTACTGAACCGGAACGCCATTCCGGCACTGAATGTTTCCGAATCATTGAACGGGATCGACGATCCGGTACTTCATGTTACCTAATATGTGAGTAAAAATAGTTCTATGCTTTTTAAGTCAAATATTATTGGAAATTAGTATTATGCGTCTTTTCTATGAAAAAATGGGGAGATACTGTGACCTTGCAAAAATGTTATTTTGAGAGTCGTGGGAGAAGATCCAAGGGCATGAAAGTAGTTAAACATGTATTTTAATATAATTACTAGAAAGTTAGAACGAAAATACAAATTAATATTATAAAAACGAATTGACAAAATCACCTTCAGAAAGGTCCAATTTTGTCACTCCAATTTTGAGTGATTCGTTCTGAGGAATATCTCGTCTTTGCTTTTGGTGTTGACTCTGTGGAAAATGGGGTAAAGTAAAACATCACAAATTATCATTAAAAATCTTTTCTTAACAAACTCTTAACTAAAAGATAATAATTAAATTTTATTTTTTACGGATGAAAACAGATGAGAATACGGTATCCTAAAAAAAGCCTTTGTATTATATACAGGTAACGAAAAGAAAAATGGAAACAGTTCCACGTTATCCCAAAATTTAATTAAAACAGTTTAAGAGATCAAAGATCATAGTTGACTCTAGTAGAGTGCAGAGTGCAATGCACCCTCTGCACTCTACTAAAGTCTACTGGTCTACTGATCTCTTTTAATGTGTTAATTAAAATTTGGGGTCAATTATTTTTGTAGCCTGTTAAATATTAAAGCGTTTATAACTCTTTGAATATAAAAAATATTGTTTAAAATATGGATTTAGGCAGATTTGATTGAGATCTTTATCTTTGGACATAATTTTCGCTAAAAATCATATTGAAGAAGCTATTGAACTCTGAAGGTGATTATCTATTGATGTAACATGGAACTATTTTCATATTTCAATCCAGGACCTGTATATATAAATATGAGTTATCTCACAGTAACAAAGGAGGGGGGAGGAGACTGAGGGTGCAATCTGCCCCTCATTCAGGAAATTTATTTTTAAGCAATTATTTATTCAACAACGAATGGTTAGCTTGCTTGGCTATCAATCTTAGGAACCTGGGTTCAAGCCCTGCATGAGACATGGCTATTATGCTGACAGGCTCCTGTAAGATTTACGTGGCCAGCATCTGCTTGAAGGGTGTTTATTTATTTGCTCATTAACTTGCATTAATAAAAACGTTAAACAAATTTTTGATTAATATTATAGCAATTAGAAATATTAAAATAATTAGAAGCTAATAATTTGAAATATTTTTATTAATTTTGGCTATGCCACTGATTCTATATAAAAGAATTGTGTGTAATTCCTAAATTTCATTCTTCTTATTTTTCATTGGATTGATATTGTGTTTGCAGTTATGCCCATCATTGAATTGATATTGTGTTTGCAGTTATGCCCATCATTGAATTGATATTGTGTTTGCAGTTATGCCCATCCAGTTTTGAAACGCTCTGCTTCTGAGTGGTGAATTTTTATACACAATGAGCTAAATATCAGGTCACAAGGACCCCCCCCCCCTCCCAAGGACTCAGAGTTAAGAAGCGGAAGGGGATCCACTGGACAACCGTTAGGAGACAGGTGGAAATGTTTTAAAAATCATCTAGCATCTCCTTCAATGTACTCATCATAGTAAGGTTCTCATAAACACGGGGAGGGAAGGGGCGGGGGTGGCTCAGTCGGTAGCGTGCCAGGCTCGTAATCTGTAGTTCCCAGGTTCGAGTCCCAGCTGGGTCAGCGTTGAGGTTTATCTCCGCAAAATTCCCCGCCCTGCCCACGGTCAGTAGGGGACACCGATGGGCTTGGAAAGCCCGCCGTCCGTCGGATGGGACGTTAAGCCGTGGCCCCGTGTGCTGGAGAGCCATACCCTGTGCACGTTAAAGAACACGCTGGATGGCCTTGACGGGAGGCTACCATCTGTCTCCCAACAGCTGTTCCAGTGGGTCCCCTCCCCCAACCTTCTCTGAGCCTTCGGGGTCCATGTGACCTAGCCATTTAGCCCATGGTGTGCAAAAAAGTGTCGCTCAGAGGTAAAACAACCCAACCCAACATAACGGGGAGGAAATGGCTCACCCTGTAACACGCCGGCTAGTAATCTTCAGTTCCCAGGTTCGAATCTAACCTGGGCCAGCGTTGAGCTTTATTTCCGGAAAACTGCCCCCCCCCCCCTGCCCTCGGTCAGTAGGAGATACTCATGGGCTTGGAAAGGCTACCGTCCGTCGGATGGGACATTAAGCCATGGTCTGTGCACGTTAAAAAACACGCTGGATGGTCTTGACGATAGGTTACCACCTGTTTCCTAACAGCTGTCCAGTGGGTCCCCTCTCCAACCGTCTCTAATTCGTTGGGCGCCCTTTTGACTCAGCCATTTACCCAATTTTGTGGGGAAAAAAAGTGCCATTCATAGGTAAAGGAACTTAACCGGAAGACGGAGTGACGATTTAAAGCCTCACCCGACGGACGGCAGTTTTTCTGAGCCTATCGGAGTCCCCTTTCTCGCCGAGAGCTAGGTGTGGGTTAATGGAAATAAATTACAATTGGGACTCGAGTCTGGAACGTCAGAAAAATAGTCTGGTGCGCTACAAAATAACACCCCAACCACATGCCTAAGCAAAGGCTATTCTGATGAGTTTTGATTCGGAAGTCAGAGAAATATATGCGAAACATCAAAGGAGAACGTTTAGTCAGAAGTGGAGATGATTTTTGGACTGTTTTTCGAATCTGCATCCGCCTGAGTCCGCTTTGGGGAAAAAAAATTCGGAAGCATCACAAAACATATATACAAAAACGAATGTTCTGTAATTTTATTCTTATCAGAATCAGTTATTTTATTCTTATCATATTAATTAAAATCTTTTTTTTTTGACAAAATTGAATGTTAATGTATATTTTTAACGTTAAAGTTGAATAAACTTTTATCATCTAGTAAACAGAAAACAAATAAGAACCAAATGATTTATGCTTGAAAAACAATAGTAAAAAACCAAAAGAATTATGACTTGAATACAAAATAGTAAAAAACCCAAAAGAATAATGACTTGAGTGCAAAAATAAAAATAATAAAATAAATACCCCCTCAAGCAGCTGCTTGCCACAGAGGTCTGACAAGGAGCCTGTCAGTTTATATGCCACAGTAGAAGGTCTGAGAGGATGGCAGGACCTCAGCAGAAAAACGACACATACATCCATGCCTTACCCGGGGCTCGAACCCAGATCCCTTAGATCAGTAGCCAAGCGCGCTAACCACTCGGCCATGGGATAGACAAAATAGTAAAAATTCCGGAAAGATATAGCTTGAATGCAAAAGCCGAAATTTATGATAAAATTACATGCATTTAATGTTTTACGATTTCCAGCCATTTGTTTTCTATAGTTCGTTTTCAAAAAGATTCCATTTCTGTATTTTTCAGAAGTTTTCAAGGGCTAAAGAATATATTTCTTACGACGTAGACAGCTACTTAATAGCCCTGATATAAACTGTTTCAAGATTCCATATTTTCGAGAGATGCCAGTGAACGATTGGTTATTTATTTACCGTTGAAATGGTTATGAAGGCCCCTACCAGTGACTAAGGTTTTTCGTTTAATAATACATTTAAAAAAATTTAATCATCTAAATGTCGCTTGAAAACTCAATGACAAATATTAATAACATTTTATAATTTCACTTTAAATCACTTTTGAAATGTGGGAGAATTTTTATATGAACTGTTTAAACACTCCTGCCACTGAGAACAGTAGCTCTAAAGAACGATATTTCGATCCTTTAGAATTTACATAACGTTTAAACTAGTTTCAAGCTTGACGTAGATTCTATTACAAAGGCTTGTGTTTAACTCCTTACCAAATTTAATGAAAATATGCATTACAAAAAAATACTTTCGTTTTCCAAAAATAGTAAATGTTCACCAAATTTTAGACCACATAATAATCCTAAGGTGATCGTCCGCATTATAAAAAAACGCTCCGGTTGAGCGGAGGCCAAGTGAGAACGAATCAGTAAATTGTTTTTTATTCGAAGTTGTCCAATTCGAGTTAGAATACTAGTATTTCAATTTACTACTTGTCAAATCCATTTCAGTTAACAGATGCCACTGACATCTAGTGTTTTGATGACTTTTTGCAATCTGTTTTTTGACCTTTACTCTCTTTTTCTATGGCAGCTAGCGTTCTCCAACTTTAGGGTCCCATTGGGGCAACTCTCTTTTATTCTCTTTCACCACTAGGGGGCGCTTTTCCGACTGGAAGGGTGTCTTTTTTGTGTCCAAAGTGGACAATTACGGTGTTGTTGTTTTCTCCCATATTTGGTTCCCTTTCAATGAGCAGCTACAAATTTGGGTTCTCTAACATTATACAGTATTTGGTGAACATTTACTAAATTTGGTATAACCATAGTATTTAAAATACAGGCATTACTAAAACAATAGGAACCGTTGTTATTTTAGTGACGCAAATTTCGTTTTTCGATCTATCATCATTTGGTATCTAACAATTATTTTTGATATTCATTATTTGTTTTGGAGTACAGTGCTAGGGGTTCAGAGTTTAATTTCGTAAACATTTAATTTTATCCCTATTATAAATAATCCCTATTATAATAACAACCCAACATTATATCTATATGTTTTAAAAAAATTGGTTATTAAATCACTATCGGGACATACAATATGTTGGCTCGATAGTAATTAGTGAATACTGAAAAAAAAATTGAAACGATGCACAATTCCGTTATAGTTACTTTAGGATCAAAAGTTTTCACACAAATCACTTCCGGTATCTGGCAGCGCGTGGCACTTCATTTACAAGAAGTATGTCGGCATAGTTCAAAGTTAATTTTTATACACGAAAAGGTTCACTAGATGCATTTCCTGTCTTTCTATGTTAAAATAAGAGTAAAAAAAAAATTGTACAAACCCGGTTGTTAATATATTTGTATCAGAGCACTTCCTTGTAAATCGTTTTCAAACATTTCAACGATTACTTATATGCACAATTCTGTTATCAATTACACATAATTTTCGAGTCTTAAATTATTTTCACACGCTTCTATTATACTTCCAAAATTTTTCAATGCATCTAATTCCATATATTTGAATATAGTGCAATACAATAGGTAAGCGATACAACATTAAGTTTAGCAAACGATAATGCATTGGTTATAATCTTGATGTGGAACTGTTTCACAAGTTATATTTTCGTACACCAAGTATAACCTTGACAAATTGCAATAGTAGTAAGTTACTATCTTTGTCCTCAAAAAATTGTATTAGTATTTTTTTGTTTTCTATTATAAAAAAAAAAATAAATAAATACCCCCTCAAGCAGCTGCTTGCCACAGAGGTCTGACAGGAGCCTGTCAGTTTATATGCCATAGTAGAAGGATCTGAGAGGATGGCAGGACCTCAGCAGAAAAACAATACACACATCCAGGCCTAACCCGGGGCTCGAACCCAGGTCCCGTAGATCAGTAGCCAAGCGCGTTAACCACACCCATAGTAATATCTCGTTATTACGGTAATGATGAATACGGTAAAACAAAGCAATAGAGTTTATCTATTTAGCAAATCTGCACTGAGGAAATTAAGCTTAGATGATATCTGAACTGGAAAAGCATGATTAATTATGGACGACAAAATATTAAAAATTAAGAAATTTTCTTATTATTTGGAATGAATGAAAGCCGGGCTTACGATGGTTAAAGATAAAGCAGGATTGCTTCATATTTTCCTAAAAAAAGTTTAAAAATAATTATACTTACCTTTGACTTGACTCTGACTTGACGGAAAACGAAAATGGCGGAATCTAATTACAGAACATAGAGGCCCTATATAGAGTTTGTTATGTTCTAAACAATCTGCTTAGTTCCACTCCAATTGTTTGTAATGATGATAGATGCATTACTGGCTTTAATTTTGGCCTATAATTCAATCTGAAATTATATTGGCTGTTTCTAAACTTAAACTACATATATCCCCAGGGGCAGGTGAAATTACTACGGAAATGCTTAGAGCTCGGAATGTTTCGGTTACCACCGTTAAGAATCTGATTGACTGGAATTGCCTGAGGAGCAAAGTGGATTCAGAAGTGTTAGGGGATGTGTAGATCAGATATTTTCACTCAGGCAGATGCTTGAGAAATGTTTAGAGTTTCATAAATTTTTGGTTTCTAATTCTGTTGATTTCAAAAAAGTTGCGACTCTGTTGATCGTCATAATTTGTGGTTGATTGTGAGTTCCTATGGCATACCAGACAAGATAGTTACCATAATGAAATCTCTCTACAATAACAATGAGTCATGTATGAGACCCGATCATAACTTTTAATCGTTTTCACTTTGAAACAGTGATTTGCAGTCGTCATTGGAATCGTCAATAAATAGTAACAAAGCTGTGAAAACGTGAAAAAAACTCTGATAGAGAATAGTTCGGTATTAATACTAGAACAATCCGTCCACCAGGATATTGACGGTGGTAGTGTGCGGTCTACACTGTAGACTGCAGTCTACAACTTTAACATTACTTTAGAGTAAGGTATTAGTATATTTTTTATAGCCAAAATGCAGGAAAACATAAGGGTAGAGCTTATCAGAATATAGCCAAAACAAACAAATACAAAAGGACCCTTCTTCATAGAATCAAATGGCAAGAATCAGCATAGGTAAGGAATCCGTCGTCTGAATTATTTAAAAATCCCCTAAAGCAAATAAAATTATGTGATAAATAACTGACTGACTAAATTCTGAAAAAAAAATTATCCCAATAACTGTAGCGTGCGATAGACTGCAAAATATTTGTGTAGAGCTCATGATTCAGCAGCACCAACGGTTCTGTATCAGCAATAAAATAGAAAGTTCTCTGCCGGTAGAAACTTTGTCGGTTTCATATTTCAAAGCAGATTTGATACTTACCATTTCTGCAGTGAATGATTCGGATGCAACTTTCTGATACTTAATGATAAATGTCAGAGCAATGTTTAAGAAAGAGTAAGTCTGAAAGGTTCAGTAATGTATTATGAACTGATTCCAATCCGTTCATAACTTCAAGGGAATATTTCGAAAAACAGTGAGTCGCATCGGCGCTTTGTCGGTGATGTTTTTTTTCACATGGCGATAACATTCTCCTGTTTTTTACATGGTAACATTCCCTTCACGGCAAAACCATTTCCATTTTTTCTTGTGAAATTTAAAAATGGAAATTACATTTAAGCATTTTCATTGTATAACACAATTTTTATGTGCTGACAGCATAATATTACATATATTCGCTTCCAAAATTTCTTGGCGGGTCTGCTTTCCATTTCTAAGAAGGGAAGACCGTAGGAATGTAAAAGAATTTTCTTCCCCAAGAGGAAGATGACCACAGGAATGGTCGTCGTCCAACTCATACGCCGTTAAGCGCGTCGTCCTTTTCCACAGTAGCAATAAAGGCGAGCCATAAAACCTTGTCATATCTACGTTTCAACACAGCCAACCACCTCACTCGGAGATGGTTCGCATTACACGAACCCCCATAAAGCAGTACTTACTGAAACATCTCCAATTAGTGGACAGGAGAGGCAGATGTCAACCGCTTCTTCCTGTCCAAGTGGTCTGTTAATAGCCTCCTGCACCATTCCCGGGAGCTATAAGTGCACAAAATAATAAAAAATTTTGGCTAAGAGCTACAAATTGCTGTTATCCCGAGGTCAAATCCCTCAAAAAAATATCCGAACACTATGGTTGATTACAGAATTCAGAAAAATATCTAGTGTTCGGATATTTTTTTAGGGATTGTCCAAGGCCATGTGGGTCTATTCGAATTTTTTGGGAACCCTCCATTGGTCCCAACGCAAAAGATTTGAAACAACGGGACCGGGGGCGACCAATGAGAAAAAGAGGAGAGGGAGACCAACAAAGAATTCGACATCAAAAAGGCACTTTTCGTTTTGGAGGTGAGAGATATCAAGAGCAAGCTCGAAGAGTCAATTATTCGTATTGATTCTTTTGCGTTGGGCCCAATGGAGGGTTCCCAAAAAATTCGAATACACCCACATGGCCTTGGGACAATCCCTAAAAAAATATCCAAACACTATGGTTGATTACAGAATTCAGAAAAATATCTGGCAACGATTTTTTTTTAAATTAGTGATCTGGCAATTAGTGATCAATCACTAATTTCTAAAAAAAATCGTTGTCAGATATTTTTTTCTGAATTCTGTAATCCGCTGGTTTGGCCATGTTGCCCGTATGGATAATTATAGATTGGCGAATAGGGTTATGAACAGTGTGCCTAGAGGCTTCAGAAGGAGGGGGAGACCTAGGATGCGGTGGGCAGACAATGTCAAACAGGACCTTGTTAGAATTGGTGTGCAGTGGCCGGATGCAGCAGATGTAGATCAGAACAGATATGCTTGGAGAAGTAAACTGCGTGGTCTGGTTGGACCTCCGTAGCCCATGGCTGCTTGAGGATGATGATGATGATGATGATGTAATCAACCATAGTGTTCGGATATTTTTTTTAGGGATTCGACCTCGGGATAACAGCAATTTGTAGCTCTTAGCCAAAATTTTTTATTATTTTGTGCACTTATAGCTCCCGGGAATGGTGCAGGAGGCTATTAACAGACCACTTGGACAGGAAGAAGCGGTTGACATCTGCCTCTCCTGTACCATTATTGGAGATGTTTCAGTAAGTACTGCTTTATGGGGGTTCGTGTAATGCGAACCATCTCCGGGTGAGGTGGTTGGCTGTGTTGAAACGTAGATATGACAAGGTTTTATGGCTCGCCTTTATTGGTACTGTGGAAAAGGACGACGCGCTTAACGGCGTATGAGTTGGACGACGATCATTCCTGTGGTCATCTTCCTCTTGGGGAAGAAAATTCTTTTACATTCCTACGGTCTTCCCTTCTTAGAAATGGAAAGCAGACCCGCCAAGAAATTTTGGAAGCGAATATATGTATTATTATGCTGTCAGCACATAAAAATTTTGTTATACAATGAAAATGCTTAAATGTAATTTCTATTTTTAAATTTCACAAGAAAAAATGGAAATGGTTTTGCCGTGAAGGGAATGTTACCATGTAAAAAACAGGAGAATGTTATCGCCATGTGAAAAAAACATCACCGACAAAGCGCCGATGTGACTCACTGTTTTTCGAAATATTCCCTTGAAGTTATGAACGGATTAGAATCAGTTCATAATACATTACTGAACCTTTCAGACTTACTCTTTCTTAAACATTGCTCTGACATTTACCATTAAGTATCAGAAAGTTGCATCCGAACATTTACTGCAGAAATGGTAAGTATCAAATCTGCTTTGAAATATGAAACCGACAAAGTTTCTACCGGCAGAGAACTTTCTATTTTATTGCTGATACAGAACCGTTGCTGCTGCTGAATCATGAGCTCTACACAAATATCTGCAGTCTATTGCACGCTACAGCTATTGGGATAATTTTTTTTCAGAATTTAGTCAGTCAGTTATTTATCACATAATTTTATTTGCTTTAGGGGATTTTTAAATAATTCAGACGACGGATTCCTTACCTATGCTGATTCTTGCCATTTGATTCTATGAAGAAGGGTCCTTTTGTATTTGTTTGTTTTGGCTATATTCTGATAAGCTCTACCCTTATGTTTTCCTGCATTTTGACTATAAAAAATATACTAATACCTTACTCTAAAGTAATGTTAAAGTTGTAGACTGCAGTCTACAGTGTAAAGATATTGTAGACCGCACACTACCACCGTCAATATTCTGGTGGACGCATTGTTCTAGTATTAATACCAAACTATTCTCTATCAGAGTTTTTTTCACGTTTTCACAGCTTTGTTGCTATTTTTTGACGATTCCAATGACGACTGCAAATCACTGTTTCAAAGTGAAAACGATTAAAAGTTATGATCGGGCACCAACAGCCAAGAACGCTTACAAGGATTGGCAACTATCTCACGAGAAGAATTATCTGTTGCCAGTTGAACTTTCATGAAATCATTGATCATTCTGAGGAAGTGAAAACAAGGATGAAAAATTTTTAAAGAGGCATTTAAATTGTAAATTTAAATTTATATTTAGAAATACTTATTTAATATGAATATTTTAATAAATTACTCTACTTATCACTAGCTGTTTTTCTACTTTTCAATGAAAAAATTTTGTATTTAATTTGAAAATTTCATGCCTCCTAAACAATTGCCTCATGCCCTTCAGCTCCTAGGTCAGTTCCCTTCCGCGAATCAACTTGGAGTCTTTTGGTCCTTATAGTCTGTCCATTCAGAAAATTGTATGCGTAAAAATACCGTTGAAAAGTAAAATAACCCAACCGGCTTAAGAAACTCCTTCCTGTGTGCTTAAGATTGTGATTCTTGATATTACACAGCTGAAGTACCACCAAATTATGGCAAACCCCATATTTTGCAGTTTTGAATGAAGAAGATCCCCACTATTTCGTATAACTATTGGGTTTATTGTAATTATAAATATATTAAATCCCAAAACGTGTGCTCACCGTAATCGTAAACGTACTTTAACGTAATCCTAACTTTATTGTACTTTTTTTATAAAGCACTGGAAAAGTGTTTTTGAAAAAAAAATGTGTGATAAATTTTGGAAGCGAATACATGTATTATTTTGCTGTCAGCAGATAAAAATTGTGTTATACAATGAAAATGCTTAAATGTAATTTCCATTTTTAAATTTCACAAGAAAAAATGGAAATGGTTTTGCCGTGAAGGGAGATGTTTTCGCCATGTAAAGAAAAAATAACAAAGTAATTCCTTACGCCATTATAAATGTAATGGCATTTTTCAATCTCGTTACCTTCTGGAATACGTTTTAACGGAAATATGAAAGTGGAAATTATGTAAAAATCCAAATGAAGTTCATCTGAAACTTGAATTTCAAATATATTTGTTTACTGTTTAAACTTTGCGAAGATGGATAGTTTAGCAATCCTCTCTCGTCTTAAAATATTTCTTAAAAATTAACAAGAATCGAATCGTTTCAGTGAACGTTTTGATTTAAAGTACTCTTTGTTGTGAGCATAAAATCATAGATCATATAAACATAAAATTACTTGAAAACTGCATAAATGTTTCGTTGTCAATTTGATGCATCGGCAGGTAGCTTTTCGCTACAAATCTGCCGTGTTATCAGATGGTCGTGGGTCTGTATCCAACTATCTCATGACAATTTTTTCTCTACCCTAAAGATTAGTTATAATTTCATAATTTTCATTTATTCATTTTGAAAGAAACTCTCCCATTTACTCGATACAACTGTTTGTCTCAATTGTAATAAAAACGCGAAAGAAATAAATGAAAGTAGTAGATTTATCAACATTGTTCCTGAAGTTCAAACTATATTTTATAAGGAGAAATCAATGACGTTCATTGATATATTTACATGCAAGATGCAGAAAATAACCAATGCCGAATATGTAAATGACCTCAAATGTAAAAATGAAGGTAGTTTTATGTGTGTTGTTTTGCCATATGATGTGCAATTTTTAATATTTTTCCATATCAGTTGTATGTACATAGCTACTGTACCATTCATATGCATATTTTGAAATGTATTGAGGTGCCCAGTTTCTCTAACATCTTATGTTCCGTATCATTCTTTCGAGTCTGGATAATGTTTTTCCCAACTGCAGTCTAAGTTTCTTAGAGTAGTCCGCTTTTCTATAGTTGACGAAAAGACTCGGACGACGCATAACAAGCCAATAAAAAGAGCTTACCTTTTCTGACAGTTTCTAAATAACATGTAAGATTTGAGAGAGTAACACAAACTTTTCCAGATATTGTTTCCTGTAAATGACGAATTTCAAAATATTTTCAATGCTGTTAAACGTATTATGTACGCATACACAATATGTCTGATAAATCAGAAGCCTTTTTTTGTGTAAATCAGATGAAAATTTTGGAAACTCAAAATTCCAGCTGTAAAAGAATATACATTTTTTATCTCTTGCTTAAAGACCTCAAGTCATTATAATTTTCTTAAATGTGTATGCAAATGTGGCAAATATGAATAATAATACTAAAAGGAACGCAACAAAAAGTTCTTTTTTTATTCTTTTAAGTCCACATCCTCCTCTGTTTAGAGCAATGAGAGTTCTCGCAGTTTGAAATTTGACTATAAAAACGAAGCAGTTCGATTTTCTAATCTAGATACATAAGTAATAATCAATAATTATGCTAACTAGCATAAATCAAATTAGAGTAATACTAGCGAACAAATTAAAACTTGATTTTTTTTTAAATTACGAAAATATTTTTAAATTTGTTTTGATAAACCAGAGTTTCTCATATGTTTTGAGGCAAAAATTTTTTACCGTAATATTTCTATTCAAAATATTTCAAACTGACCTAATTTTTGTGCCGTATTTAGGATTTCCATATCAATATCCGAGAGTACCCGTCTATTGTGCATGCTTTATCTACACTGGCCGGTAGCTCAGTGGTCCAGAGCACCTGACATGTTATCAGGAGGTCGTGGGTTCGTATCCCACCCGGCTCAAGACAAATGGGGCGGGGACGGCTCAGTCGGTAGCGCGCCAGGCTCGTAATCTGTAGTTCCCAGGTTCGAGTCCCAGCTGGGTCGGCGTCGAGATTTATCTCCGCAAAATTCTCCGTCCTGCCCACGGTCAGTAGGGGACACTGATGGGCTTGGAAAGGCCGCCGTCCGTCGAATGGGACGTTAAGTCGTGGCCCCGTGTGCGGGAGAGCCATACCCTGTGCACGTTAAAGAACACGCTGGATGGCCTTGACGGGAGGCTACCATCTAACTCCCAACAGCTGTTCCAGTGGGTTCCCTCCCCCAACCTTCTCTGAGCCTTCGGGGTCCTTGTGGCCTGGCCATTTAGCCCATGGTGTGCAAAAAAGTGCCGCTCAGAAGTAAAACAACCCAACCCAACGGGGAGGGAATGGCTCACCCTGTAACACGCCAGCTCGTAATCTTCAGTTCCCAGGTTCGAATCTAACCTGGGCCAGCGTTGAGCTTTATTTTCGGAAAACTCCCCACCCTGCCCTCGGTCAGTAGGGGCTACCGTCCCTACTGACCGAGGGCAGGGTGGCCGTACTCATGGGCTTGGAAAGGCTACCGTCCGTCGGAATGCCCATGGTCGGATGGCCCATTTAGCCCATGGTGTGCAAAAAAGTGCCGCTCAGAGGTAAAACAACCCAACCCAACAACGCATGCTTTCTGTCTGTTTCGATGTATTTTTCAATAGCCGAAATATCCTAGTGGAACTTTTCCGTGTCCATGTCCAACTTTCGGCTGTAAAAGATTTAGATGATAGGATAGGGAATTGTGCTTTACAAAGGCACTTCGGATGTCATTTGCTTTATAAACTTTAAACGTTTCGTCTAAGAGGGAGGCGAAATTTTCCACTCGAGTGTTAAACAGAGAGTTATTGATTACTTCTTTCAATAATAATAATAATACCCACTGTCTTGAATAACCACACTCTACTACATTCTGTGGGCTGAATGTATGGGGACTGGGTTGATTTTAATTTTTTGCATTAACCAAATGACGGCGAGAGACATTTTCAGTCCAGCTTACCGATGTAGTCTTTCTTTATCTGTAGATAACAGGAATGGCCAAAACATAGCTTCCAGGAAATTTGTTTCCACCTCTCAAAGATATTTACTATGAAGAATAAAACAAAGTTTTTTGGAAAAGATTTTCGTTTCTAAATTTGATCCATAACTAGTGGTTTTCATGCTGATATGTTCAGTGAATTCATTATATGCTCATGTATATATATATATTGTATAGTTATGCAAAATATTTTGCTTCCTACTTTTCATGAAAAAATTTGTTAACTCAATGCCATTTTTACTTAATGCTATTGCAAATTGCCATAATATTGGAAAAGAATTACGAAAGTAATAACTAAACTATCCTCAAAGCACCTGGATTTACCCCTCACCATTCTGTTAGTGAGATGCAAGGAGAAAAGTTCCACCAGGAAAATTTTCTTTATGGAAAAACCGAAGAAGACAGAATGGCGGCGATGCACATGTGGGCAAGCTGACCAACAAAAATGGCTCTTATAAAAGACGCCATTGATAAAAAATTAGGTCACTTTAAGATAATTTTTTTTTAAATATTAATGTATGGTCTAATCTGAGACTTCGAAACGAAATTTTCCTTTCATTTCTGTCGGAAAGAGTGGGAAATAGAAATTTCCGAAATCATTTGAGTAATCAAAGTAAAACAATCTATCGAGATCTTTTCATTTCATTATTAAAACAAAATCAGCGTTCATAGTTATAAATTGATTTAAGAAAAAGCCAAGCAATTCCAATTAACTGAATTGTGATAATATACTTCTTCTTCTTGACGTTTCCCGGGAGTTGGAATTTGTAGGAGGCTTCCTAAGTCGTAATGATGTAAAATATATGTCGCCAACATATGTGATTTGTAATCGCAAGCATGTGATGCAGATGATTATATCGTCAGCTCTCTAAAATAGGATGATGTATAGAGAAATGATATATGTCATAAAATAGAGAATTAAGAGCCTCAAAATTCTATCGTCAATAAAACTGAAATTTAAAATGTGTTAAATCATTGGATTCTAAATTCAGAGCATCGGGCCGCAGTCCACACAAATGCGCACGGATGCGGCCAACGCAGATTATTGCGAAATGGTAAATAACTGGACAAAATTAATGACTCCAGTAAAAAATATTTATTGTCTGAAATTTCGCTCAACGGTTAATGTTGTGAAAGTGTGTAACTAGGCCTTGGCAGTGGGGCATCTGCCCCTATAGTAAATCAAACATAGGGAGGAATTTCAAAATATTACATGGTCAATTTTTATTACTCTGTAAAAACCAATTATTCAATGCTTTCCGAAATAAACTTTACCTCCGGCGCTCCAGTCGAATCCCCAGAGCGCAAAATTGGGTGGGCACCGTCCTTTGCGTAACACATTTGAAAATGGTGGAAATGCACCGGATATTTGAAAATAATTATTGTATCAATTTCCAGCACTAAGGTTCATCATGGAGAAATTAAAATCCGACTCTGCTGAATTTGAAAGAGAAATTTCTCACAACCCGACATCTATTTGAAATCACAGAGAAATGGACTGAAGAATTATTATTGATGTGTTATTTTAATTTCAGATATCAGCCCAAAGAAATATTTCACTTAAAGAAATCAGAAATACTAGAAATCAATCTTTATTACATCATAGAAATATACGGATATTTAGCATAGTATATACCTTTTCAACAGTAAATTGATGGAAATATTCATCACAATGATTCTTATCAATTACAATTACAAAACGCCAATTGTTTTGTACCCTACTTGTATTTTCCAGCAAACTTATTGGCATACTGCTGTAAGATGAAAAAAACTGGTAGGAATTAGATTCACTTTGAAAATGACATAAGATGATATAACGGGTGAGAATGAGATTTACTTTGAAAATGATGTAAGATGAAATAAAGGGTGAGAATCAGATTTACTTTGAAAATGATATGATGAAATGAAGGATGCAAATCAGATTACTTTGAAAACAATGTAAAATGAAATAAAGAGTGATAATCAGATTTACTTTCAAAACAATGTAGGATGAAATAAAGGGTGTGAATAAGATTTTCTTTGAAAACGATGTAGGATGAAATAAAGGGTGCAAATCAGATTTACTTTGAAAACGATGTGGGATGATATAGAGCAGTGGTTCTAAACCTTTTATGCTTCACGTACCGCCTGGAAATGTGTATGTAACCGGCGTACCCTTTATATAGATAGATAAAACTATAGTTATAGTATAATAATGCCAACTTAGCGACTTTGTTACTAGATCTAATGACTTTTGAGCTCTCACGGCCTACCCCAAAAAATTTTACCGCCTACCCCACGTTGAGAACCCCTGATATAGAGGATGCGAATCAGATTACTTTGTAAACGATGTAGGATAAAATAAAGGGTGCGAATGCGATTTACTTTGAAAACGATGTAACATGAAATAGAGGGTGCAAATCAGATTTACTTTGAAAACGATGTAACGTGAAATAGAGTGTGCAAATCAGATTTACTTTGAAAACGATGTAACCTGAAATAGAGGGTGCAAATCAGATTTACTTTGAAAACGATGTAACATGATATAGAGGGTGCAAATCAGATTTACTTTGAAAACGATGTAACATGAAATAGAGGGTGCAAATCAGATTTACTTTGAAAACGATGTAGTATGAAATAAAGGGTGCGAATCAGATGTATTTTGAAAACCACATAGAATGAAATAAAGGGTGCAAATCAGATTACTTTGAATATGATGTAAGATGAAATAAAGGGTGCGAATGAGATTTTCTTTGAAAACGATGTAGGTTGAAATAAGAGGGTGCGAATCAGATTTACTTTGAAAACGATGTAGAATGAAATAAAGGGCGCTAATCAGATAACTTTGTAAACGATATGACATGATATAAAAGATGCGAATCAAATTTTCTTTGAAAATGATGTATCATAAAATGAAGTGTGCGAATCAGATTTTCTTTGACAACGATGTAGGATGAAATAAAGGGTGCGAATCAGATTATTTTGAAAATGGTGTAAGATGAAATAAAGGATGCGAATCAGATGTGCTTAAAAAGGATGAAATGAAAAAAAGGGTGCAAATCAGATTTATTTTCAAAACGATGTAGGATGAAATTAAAGGGTGCGAATCAGATTATTTTGAAAATGGTGTAAGATGAAATAAAGGGTGTGAATCAGGTTTACTTTCAAAACGATGTAGGATGAAATAAAGGGTGCTAATCATATTTACTTTGAAAATAATGTAAGATGAAATAAACGGTGTGAATCAAATTTACTTTGAAAACGATGTAGGATTAAGGTTATTTTAGACCATAGATTCCCAACGGGGGCGATACCGCCCCCCAGTGGGCGCTGGAGCCTTCCATGGGGGCGGTAGCGGATCCAGAGGCAAATGGGGGGCGTTGAGGCAGTCAAGAGGGGCGGTCAAATAAATAAATAAATTTAATGGAATTTTCTGTGACAACCTTTTTATCTCTTCTATTCTGTGGTGTCTTCCTGGTGATTCTGGTCATCCACTACCTCATCCGTCACGTACAGCTTTTCAACTGCAGCTTGGACAATAAGTTCCCTGCTACCGCCTACTAGCGTACTGGTACGTCTGAAGTCGACTGAAATGCTCTCAAAAGTTCTCTTCAAGATCACAGATTGGATATAAGCTTCACTATGTTTTCCCACTCCAAGTCGCTTTTAGTATGCTTTATGGTACGTAGTTACAATACCATCCCACGTCAGAACATAAGGTATAATATTAACATTACACTTGTGACTTAGGCTCAACTCATTAGCCAGCAGATCATACTTCCTCTTCTTTTCAATCTCTACTGTCTGCAGGTTATCCTGAGATGTTATTCCTACTTCAATAATTGTAATCTCATTCAATACCTTAACATGCACTACTATATCAGGCTTATTATGTTGGACACGTGTGTCCGTCCTGATAGGCAAATCAACCTTGATGCAATAATATAATAATAATAAATTTATTATATTTAATATTTTTTTATAATTATTTTTAATATAATAAAATACTTTGAAAATACCTATTTTCATGAATAAATATTTTATCTAGCTATGTAAATTATCTTATTGTTATCGCGTTAATAAGCATTTTTAAATTAGCATTAGGTATACCTATACCTAATTTGTTTTAGTTTAGAATAGATTGACGGTGACAAGTCCTTGCAAGTTGGTAGGCAAACACGCTGTTCATGCAATTTAACATGTTTCAACAAGAATATGGGAGCTTGAAATGACTTGTTTACGGAGCAAGTGCGCCGGCATCGCAAACATACAAGTTAATGCGTGCACTAAATCAAATCAATGAAAGCGATTGCTCTAGGAATGTTTTATTATTTTTATGTGCTTCGCCGTGATAAATAGTCGTGAGTGATAAGTGTTAGAAGTCATTATAAACATTATTTTTATAACTATCTATAAATCTTTTGAGAAGTTAATTTGTATTTGAAAATGCCGGCAGTCCAGTATTGAGTATTTGAAATATGGATTTACGTACTCTCCTACAAACCAATCATTACCTATGTGTTTAATTTGCCGAAAAGTTTTTTCAAATGAAGCTATGAAACCTTCTAGGCTACAAGAGCATTTAAATAAAATGCATGCTGATAAGAAGAACAAAGATTTATCCTATTTTCAAGAACTGGAAAAGCAATATTTAAAACAGCCAATTATGTCAAACCTTTTTGCGTTGTCTTCTAAACAAGATGATGATGGACTACGAGCCTCATATAAGGTTTCATTGTTAATCGCAAAAGCAGAAAACCACACACAATTGGCGAGGAATTAATTTTGCCGGCAGTCAAAGAGATATTAAAAACTGTTCTTCATCATAAGACACCGTCAGATATCATAAAAAAATTCCTCTCAGTAATAATTCAGTGCAAAGAAGAATAGATGAAATGGCAAAAGACGTTGAAATATCATTATGTGATTACTTAAAAGACTTGCAAATTTTCCATTCAACTCGATGAATCAACTCTACCAAATAACGAAGCTCTACTCTTATCATACGTACGATTTATAATAGAAGAAAAAATTCATGAAGAGTTATTATTTGCTAAAAATTTGGAATCTGATACAAAGGGAGAATCTATATTTAATACCATGCAAAAGTTTTTTCAAGAGAAAGAAATTCCTATTTGCAATATTTTGTCTGCTGCTACTGATGGTGCTCCAGCAATGACAGGGCGTCATAATGGTTTCATAGCGCATTTGAAACAAGCAGTACCAAATGTACTCGCTGTACATTGTATTATTCATCGTCAGCATTTGGTTGCAAAAAATTTGAATGAACGTCTGCATACGTCGCTCCATTGCGTTATTAAAGCAATCAATAAGATTAGAAGCAATTCATTGAATGACCGATTATTTGGTAAGCTTTGTAATGAAAATGATGAAGATTACAATCACTTGCTGCTGCACACAGAAGTACGTTGGCTCTCTAAAGGTGTTTGTCTGAATCATTTTTTCAATCTATTTGACTCAGTACTGGACTTTCTTGAAGACAGAGACGAAAAATTGTGCGAAAACCTGATTACGTCAAAAAATGACATCGCTTATTTGACAGACCTGTTTAAAATATTTAATCAAGTTAATTTACAATTGCAAGGTGATGAGTTGAATTTAATTAAAACAAAAATTGTCATAGCTGCTTTTGCGGGAAAATTTCTATTCAACCGAAATCTAGGTAGAGGTGAATACATCCACTTTCCCACATTATCAGCAGTCTCTGCAAATCCGGAAGATTTACTTACTGCCAACACTTGGAAGTTCTTCATGTTGATTTTACGGAGCGTTTCCAAGATATTTTAAACATGAATATACCGAGTTGGGTTTTAGATCCTTTCGCAAACACAGATACTGAAGAATCATCAAATTTGGAAGAGGAACTCTTAGAACTCACGATTAACGAAGCATTCAAAGTAAAATTCAAACGTAGATACCAAGAGTTCTGGCTTCAAAAATCAATACCAGTTCTCTACCCTGGATTGTGGGCAATAGTAGAGAAGTTTTTAATCGCATGTCCTTCGTCCTATATGGCTGAGCATGGATTCAGTGCAGTAGCTAATTTACTGTCAAAGAAGAGGAACAGATTACACATCACTGAACGTGGCGATCTGCGATTGATGTTAACGAAATTGGAACCCGACATTAACAAATTGTTAACACTCCACTAGCTTCAACCATCTCATTAATTTTTTTATTTATTATTAATTTTGTGTTTATCTCATTATTTTTTATTTCTTATTGATTCTGTTTATTTTTAAAATTTTAATAAACAATTTTATTGTACATTTGGTTGTCGTTTTATTAATTTCTGCTTTATGGTTTTTAATAGATAAATAAACAGATAAATTAGGTACATATAATATGCAACAATATTTTAATATTTCATATAAAATTAACTATTATCGACTAGGGGGGCGTTGAAATTTTTTTTCTCTTCTAAAGGGGGCGATGGTCCAGAAAAGGTTGGGAATCACTGTTTTAGACGTTTCAGAGTTTCGACGTTTCCTATTGACATAAAATGGGATCGTAACTTAACTTTTGGTACCTGTGTAGAAAAATAACATATCTCCTCTGGCGAATATGGCATGCTCGTTTTCAAAGTAAACGAAGTTTTTAATTTTTCCGAATTTAGCATCTTTTAACAGTCGTAGCAATTCGTTCTAATGGGGATTGGAAAACGTAAATATAATAAAATATTAGCGCCATGCAACGCAAAAAGAATTTTCTATTTATACCTTAAGATAAAATAAAATACTTTTTCTCATCACCAAGGGTTAAATGGCAAATTGTCAGTATACATGAAAACTTATATTTTTATTATTACTATATTTAAATACTACTGAAAATTTTAAAATTGTGCTAACTTTTAAAAATGAAGAGGAACTAGTTGAATATTATCCAATAATAATTTAATTAAAACACATATGAATGTTAATAATACTTACGTTAGTAAGTTATCTCGGCATCCGTTCTTCATCAACACCAGAATTTCTAATTTCTAGCATAAATATATCGTTTTCAATATTATTTCAAGTTTTAGATTTTCTACATTTAGCACAATGTAGATTACAGCCTTTTGGAGGATTTCAAAACTATGAATTACATTTCGTTGGTGCCTATTCACCTCAATAAGAATCTTTCATTAATCTCTTAAAACAAAAGTTGCTTTTTCCGCCTCCCCCGGGGGTGAAGAAACAAATTGTTGCTGCCCTTTATCATCTCGCACTCCACCACTAAAATGTAAAATTGCTGACCCAAAACATATCGTCTGAAATGTTTGTTCAAAATTTTTAGCCGTCTGAGGATGCAATTAAAACTTTTGGGAAGTTCAAAAAGTGTGAATCTTAGTATTTCATCAATACCTATCCAACCCAAAAAGAATTTTTAATTTAGCTCTAAAAACAAAGAAGTCGAATGTCAACAGACTGATAGGCAGACGACAAAGCGAAAATGTTAGATCGTTTTCCTGAAAACGAGCTAAAACCGAAGATAGAAGTATTTCTAATAATTTAAAATAATCAAATAATATTATTTTGTTATTAATGTTTTTACGAAGAACTTCATTACTAACGTGATTCTTGCATTTTAAAACATTGGGCAACAAAAGAACATAATGTGAAGGAACTTTGCAACATTTCAGGAAATATTATTTCTCCTCCTTGATGCAAATTAAGATTGAACGAGCATTTTCTGCACTAAAAATTTATACTAAGTTCCAACAGAATAAATGTTAATGAAATGTTATCGGAAGATGTTTTAAGAATGAAATTTAACAACTCGTTACAAATGCAGAAAAGTTTTCCCTTTCTTGTAACTTCATCTTGCATGAGAAATCAAATCTCCTCCTCTTGATTTGTCAATCCTGATCCCGACCCCTATTTGACCTTGAACGTGAACCAGATCTTAAGTTTTTTTTAACGCTTTTGAGTTCCATGATCAGAATACTTCTTTGCACTAATTCTCACTTTTTAGCACAACTAGATAGAAATCTGACCTCTTGACCCCCAGGTACAAATATTTAGAGCTGCACCACTTCTTTCTACAGGCTCCCGTCAGCCCTCTGTGGCAAGCAGATGCTTGTGGGGTATTTATTATTTTTTTAATAAAAATAAATTCCATGTCTTCTAACATGGAAAAATACTCTATGCAGCATCACTTACCAAATAATTTCTGTACAACTCATTGTCTTCAAAATTAAAGTACGCCACATTTCTAAAAAGTTAGCGTTTATTATTTCTTGCTAGGTCTATATAATTAATTTCGCTGCTGAATCGCTGAAGTAATATCTATCTTTTATTATTTTTATTGCCTTCTTTGACTAATATTTCCTTAGTAAATGAAATGATTCAAAAATTTTACAATTAATTGATATTTTGCAATGAAAGGAATTTTTCATTTTTTTTTTTTATATTCTTCGGGCTGGTGCCATCCCCATTGAGAAAATTCACAAGTCGCCACTGGTATGCCTGGTATATATTTCACCAATAAAATATCCTATCTATTATTATTTAAAATTTATGTGTTTTCGTAGAATTTATCTGTTTTCTTTAATAAATATGATATAATTTGCTAACTGAAACTAAAACATGTTTCATGGTATTTTACTTACTTCTAACATAAAAATCACTTTAGAGTAATTAAATTTGATTTATTTTATACAGTTGATCGATTTCATTTAACACGTTCTCAGATGTAATTTTGTTGTACTGCCCACGCCTGTTGTGCATTTTCGATGTACTGTCTCTGTGAATATCGAAATGTTGTTCTTCCATCGCCAACAAGATCTTTTCAGCAGGGTGAAAGAGATTTTGTAGCGTCGTTTTTCATTCGGATGTCAGCTGTAAAGAAACTTTCTGTGTGTTATTTGTTCATTTCGTTCATGTCAGCAAAATGAATTTTAAAAATGTCCTTTCTTCATGGATATATATATGTATAAACATATCAGAAACCTTGTTAATGTTTTTACTGAAGACTTGAAAAAAAAAGGTTAACTTCAAAGAAGTTGAATAAAAATTTTACTGTGCATGTCTGTCTTTCCTTTTTCTTGATCACCTGCAGTCGTGTTGAAACGAAAATACCCAAAATACATAAACCAAATGAAGGTTTACGTCGACGTTGGAGTGAACGATGAGAAATTCGACAATTAGGGCGAACGGGAAGACTTTTGGAAGGAGGATGCAAAGGAGACTCAGGATTGAAAGACGGAAGATGGGAAAGCAGAGCGAGGCACGCGTCAATATCTTTTGTTCGATTTAATCTCAGTATATTGCCTAACAAGCAGCATAAACAAACACCAACTGATAATAAACTTAGGAAACAATGGACTTCGTGGTCGTAGGCGATTATTTCTTGAATTAGCCAGAGTTGGAGCCATTAATTATGTACTTCGGAAAACTGTTCCGAGCAATTTGTTCACAGCACACTATATTGCAAAAAGTGTCCGGATACTTTCATGTTAAGTGAACGAATAGCCACATTGAAATCTACCAAAGTTTGAAAATAAGCTTTCTTAAAGAAAACAGTCACTAGACATAAATTGAAGATTTCGGTCAGAGCTCTCGAAATCTATATTTTCTATATTAATCTAATATTTAAAAAGTTATGGAAGCTATAACATTTAACAACAGATGTTATCACACACCATACTCCCAAAACATTTTCCCGCCAAATTGATGAAAACTTCAAAAATCCTTACACAAAATTCAAATATCGCATTTATATTGCGAACAACTTGTTATAATAGTTGTGATTTAACTTTTTGAAGTAAATTTTCAAAACTAGCGAAAGTTTAACTTAAATGTTTCAGTGAAAGAGTTATCTCTTTAAATATTAGATTAATTTATAGAAAATAGAAATTTAGAGAGCTCTGACCGAGATCTTCAATTTATGTCTTTTCTGTAAATTGACTTCTTCCGTAGAAGCTTATTTTCAAAGTTAAGTGGATTTGAATGTGGCTATTCGTTCACTTAACATGAAATTTTCCGGACACTTTTTGCAATATAGTGTATATTCATCTGTTAATTTTAACTTTAATGCTCTCTCACAAGTTAAACACAGGTAAAAAGAAATGCAGATATTTCAAAATATGTGGTTGAATTTAATTAAATGCCACAGGAAGATACAAAGATAATGTTGTAATAAGCCATGGAATGTTGGGCCAAAATGAATACACATACCGTAAAAAACGAATATTGGAAAGTAGGTGAGGAAAAAAAGTCGAGGGCTTCAATATAAAAAGTATTGCCAATAGGAATGTAACCTTCTCCAGCAGTAATGCAGGCCGGAAAATGTCAGTTCATGACTGAATAAGATAATAGAGCGACTGGGAGTGCAATAAACTCCACTGAGGCAATAGGAGTAACTCTGAGGTCCTGGAGGGTTTGAGGAGTGGGTTTAAGGAGGATAACAATACATCTCCTCGGGGTGTCCGATAGATGCTCTATTGGGTTGTAATCCAGAGAGAATTCAGGGCATTACATCTGTTGGAAACTTTCCTTAAGATATTGGTTGATAAATCGTGCTCTGTTAGGAAGGGCATTATTTTCCATAAGAGGCAATTTATATTATTGCTGGGAAATCACCTACTGCAACATCTTAGGGCATAACACAGAAATCAAGGACCTCATTCCCATATCTCAGAGCATGCACAGAACCTTTAGCAAACGCAATGATGGAGGTACGGCCACCCAGTGAAAACATGGCCCACACAGTCAGACTTCAACCACCGAATATACTTTGTCAACAATGTCTTAAGCTGGTTGCGGATTACCACCTCTCTGCAGATCAGTACGCGTCTAGCAAGTGGCGGTCATAAGGAGGGGACCATGGTGCCCTCCACAAAACTTGCGAAAGTTTTTTTTCCCATTCCTGTTATTTTTACATATTTCAAAAAATTAGCTTCACAGGGAATTTTGTTGCCATTTACTTTTCCAGGATACAAAAAAACTTCTTCAGTACCCCGGAAGCCAAATGACAAGCTATTAAAGGAATTTTGATTATTAAATGATTCATTAGTGAAAGTAAGAGTGTGATTTCCGGATTATGGAACTGCTCTTGGACAGAGAGTCGGTTTCCTTCGATTTTGGTTAAAAGCTATCTGAGATGCTTATGAATGCTCAGTATTCTGATAACAATATATATGCTGAGAGCATTACGAAGTGGGTGGAAAAGCTTTATCGCCTATCAGTCAAATGGTTGGCTTGATCTTAGTATGTGCAAGGCAAGTGCTGAGTCAATTGATTGGTAGCTCTGTCAGATTGGAGATACCTAGCTAAGTAAAGATTCTGTTAGATGTAACTTAGTTTGCTGCTGTCTATCGTCAGCACCACTTCCGAGATAACGTTTGGGTGATGTAATGTTTCCTCATTAAGAGACTCAATCCGCTGAATGTCACTAATGGATATTTTTATGATATGGCCAGTGTGTTCTTTAATTAATCCACAGAGTTTGGTCTTCTTTATTAAACAGATTATTTAATAACACAATAAACTTATATATACCTGAAGAAATGTAATACACAATAAACACATATCTACCTAAAAGTACACAGACCTGGGTGCAGCCTTAATGCATTGCCTCGCCGTAACAGTGAAGTCCAGGGGCAATTGGGGCGCCGAAACACAGAGGAATATTCCCATGATTCGATCATACTTGGGCCGCTTCAGGCAACGTATTTTCCAGCTTATAAAAACTTCTCATCAGCTGCTTATACACCCATTCCTCGATTTACAAGCTATATAGGTTCCGGGAAATCACCATGTAAATCGAAACTTACAACTTACGGAAAAATTGGAGGAAAGGTTCCGAAAAAATGCTTTGTTGTGAATAAAACGTACTTGAAAATTTTATTTATACATGAAATAATGAGTTGAAAAAAATTGGTTGTCCTGAATGGGATTCGAACTCAGGTCTCCCAGAATCTGTAATTTCAATTCAGCAATAATAGGTTGGGTTGTTTCACCTCTGAGTAGCACTTTTTTTCACACAACGGACGAAATGGCCAGGTCACAAGGCCCCAAGAAGTTTGGGGGAGGGAACACATCTGTGGGAGCTGTTGGGAGCAGATGGTAGCCTCCCATCAAGGCCATCCATCGTGTTCTTTAAACGTGCACAGGTTATGGAAGTAATATGACACGGCTAAACGTCCCAACCGACGGAAGGTGGCCTTTCCAAGCCCATCAGTGTTCCCTACTGACCGATTGTTTTGAAGAGATAAATTTCAACGCTGGCCCTGCTAGGACTCGAACCAGCGAATTGCAGATTATGAGCATCAATTTATTTGCACTAATTCACACACTCTCAGATTAATTTCTCATACATTTCTTTTTGTTAACGAAAAATACTCATCGTTAATGTAGACGTACACTTTTTGCTGCTTAATTTTGAAAAATTGGTATATTATATAAAATTGGGTATTTTTTATTATAAAAATTACTATTATTTATATTTATATTGCAAAAAACTATAATATTGTTCCTAACTTCATCAAAATAAACAACAGGAATATCTCTTGTAACCAATCTAAAATTTGTCCAAAATTTTAGATGTTCGAAAAATATTCTGAAAGGAATTATAGTCATTTACAGAAGAATCTGAAAACTTTAAAATCAGAATTTATTATTTTTCCTTTATATTATATAAAAGTCAGCTTAAAATTGTATTTGTATAATTTTTCGCTTCCAGTCGCATTCTTAGAGCAAATTATCATTTCCAAAATGTTAAGTTTCCGAAGTAGAATTTGGTCTTACAGATAAAATAAATTACATATACCTATTTAACCTTTGTACAAAAGTTGAAGAAATTTTTGAGATAGTGGAAAAAATGTGGAATTTCGGACAATATTCACATAAAGGAACCACACTGGCAGATACACAATGCTACCTCTAGAATATTTATCAATACCATAAAGGTACGTTTTATTTTTCTAATCATTTATGAACTTTTTTTGTCCAATATTTTATAACAGTGAGACTGTAATATACTACATATGTTTAAATTTTTATCTATGACAGAAATTCTAATTTAAAAAAAATAAAACAAATACATTCTATCAATATTTTAATTTGCAACAAAAAATTAACTCAGTGCAATAAATTTAATGTTGTTACAATACTATAGAAACAAAGAAAATATTTTTTTGAAAACTGAAATTTATAAATTATGCCCTATGTTTTATATAGCCATAACAACTTTACAATTTTAACTTCCATTGTTTTTGACTATTGCATATGTTAAATGCAATATTTGTAATTTCCATTAAAAGCTGTGGACTGGCCTGGTTGAATTGACAGAGTAATCAACAAGACCCAGATTAAATAATTTTTTTTCTTTAGAAAAAGGGAAGTAGGTACTCCTCTATTCAGAGAATAGAGATAACCTAAAAGCTCTATAATGTTTGCCTTGGTTTCTTCTAAAGAACAGACAAGCACATACAAAAGTATACACTTGCTCGTTTAGTCGTCGGGTATACTAACAACTATACCATGCTTGGATATATGGTTTCACTAATCAATTAATTGAATATCGGTCAATTATGCCTTGGATCTGCCACAAACAAACATAAGGTTTCTAGATAGATAAATAATTTTTATTTCAGGTAATGTTTAAGAGTCTACAAAAAGCTTTTGAGATCTCACAAGAATTAGATCATCCACCTGAGTTAAATTGATCAGCATTTTATCTCTGTGAAGTTCACATGTTAGCAGGATGAGAAAAATGCCCCTAGAAGTCCAGTTAACTAGGTCAAAATGATCTGGCAGCCTGCCCTTATCAACCTTTTCAAGAGAGAATCTCTTTTGTAATGTATTAACACTCTGCACAATACGATGGCAGGGGTAGACTTAAAAATACTATGACTAAGCAGTTATGTGCATCATTACTTAAAATAGTGCATATTACTTAGAATAGTTTACAGGCTAAATATGTATTTTTAAACCTACAGTAGAAATTGCTCTTGATTGGGTGACAAGTGTGCTCCATTACCTACTACAGGTTTAATACAAAAAAAAAAAGAAATAAGTTATGCAACTATATTTCTACATGAAATTAATATTTTAGAATGTTCATTATTAAAAGCTTTGTAAGCTAATACCATCCATATAAACTTTTTGAGAATCAATCGAATGTAGCAATTAGGTTAATATATCCCTTAAACACACACCATTTGGAATAAAAGGCTTCAAGTTGATCTCTGCCTTACAAACAATACTTTAAACTTCATTTCCATAAATTGAATACTTTGCACATTACAACCAGACATCGCAAATGCATGTATTCAAAGGGCATTCTGGTTAACTATACTAAAGTTATGTATGCTTTCTCATAGTGCATTAATCATATGATGTTCCTCTTGGCTTTGAGGGGAGGGGGTGGCTCAGTCGGTAGCGTGCCAGGCTCGTAATCTGTAGTTCCCAGGTTCGAGTCCCAGCTGGGTCAGCGTTGATTTATCTCCGCAAAATTCCTCGCCCTGCCCACGGTCAGTAGGGGACACCGATGGGCTTGGAAGGCCGCCGTCCGTCGGATGGTACGTTAAACCGTGGCCCGTGTGCGGGAGAGCCATACCCTGTGCACGTTAAAGAACACGCTGGGCCTTGATGGGAGGCTACCATCTGTCTCCCAACAGCTGTTCCAGTGGGTCCCCTCCCCCAACCTTCTCTGAGCCTTCGGGGTCCATGTGACCTGGCCATTTAGCCCATGGTGTGCAAAAAAGTGCCGCTCAAAGGTAAAACAACCCAAACCAAATCTTGGCTTTGATTACTGAAAGTCTCATTGTATAAAGTACACTTTTCCCAACCAAATATCTACTCTGTTCCTTAGTAAGAGCGACAAACACTCTGGCTGGAGCATCACACATAAGTAATAAAAGGGGCGGTTCAGGATATGGCGGAATTATAGGATATGACTGAATTACAGGAATTATGAGACAGCAGCAAAAACCCCTTTTACCCTCCCTGTACGGTTTTCAAAGTTGCGTATGATTCGAAGGAGAGAACATGAATGCTTGTTTTCGGTATCTGATAGGTGAAACAATTCTCACGAGTGGCGAATAAAAATCCTTAAACCTTAGGACATTTAAATTATGGGACAAGAGTGGATAAAAGAAACCGTTTATCCTCTCCGTACGTCTTCAAAGTTGTTTCTCGTTGTTGCGTGCGGATCGAGAGGATTATGGGGGCTTTTTGAAATTGATGCTACCATAGACGGATGCTTTTGCAAATCGCATCGCGTTCCCACTTAGAGAACCCTCTGACAGATGTTGCTAAGAGAGAATCAATTGTGTGCATCGCTGTTTATACTTGAGGCGATGATAACTACGATAATTTGTTACTATCTTCTCTAAGCAGATCGATTTGGTAATTGTAATAATGCAGCTCTCGGAAGTCGCTTTCTTGAGAGGAAGTTTGCTATTATATCTTAGAACGAGGATTGAGAGGCTTTTACTGAAGACATACGAGACCTCTATATATGATAATTATAGTGTCGTTTACATAGGGAGGGAGAGGGTAAAAACGACTTCTCAATACTAAAGACACTGTCGGAGGTAACAGGAGACACTTTATCACAAGAAAACTCCATTCATCAAATGGGATGAATCATCCCCTCCACGGGAATGAGAAAAGTTCTCTGGCATTACATAATGGCTGATTTCTTGAACATTAATAAGATTACTTTCATGAGCGGAATTTAGCTACTATATCTTAGAACTAGGGTGGAGTGGTTTTCTCAGAAGACTACAACAATCTTTATACGTATATGATATTTCATGTAGTAGGAGAGAGTTGTTTTGTGAACAAAAAAAAATCATCTCACGACTTAGAGAGGCCATCCTGAAGCTATCTGAATGCCATGGGAATTATGATAATTAGGGTGTGAGTGAGACTAGTGTGTGTGTACGAATTATTTAACTCTGCCTGGAGACAGACGATAATTATGACAATTCACTCAGAGGAGGGAACGGTTTTATGATGAAATAGAGCGTGCAGGAAAGAGTTCCCCAGCAGTAAGATATTTGACAGATGCAAAATAAATGACGAGTCTTTTCTGAATGAAAGTCTTACACTGGAGGAGAGGATGAATTCCCTTACTGTTCTTTGGCTCTCAAAGCGATCTCGTTCGTCAAAGGGGAAAATATAAAAAATATAAGGAAAATATAAGGGGAAAATTGCTGGGCCAAAGAACCCTGATGGGCTTGCGACGGTGAAAGGAAGTTCCCTAAGGTCACCTACCTGCCAGGGAATAAAAAAGCTGCTCCTCATGACGAATGTATTCTAGCGTTAAATAATATTGTTGATACAAATGAGCGATAGCATTCGACTAAAAAATTACAAAAGAAAATTTTTTCCATGATGCAATGCATAGATACAACAGTCTCAATTATCGCAGGATAAAAACTGTTTCTCTATTTGATGTAACATTGACTACCTGAATATTTTAAGAACTATGTTATAAAATGATTGGCATTCTGTGAGCAATATATGATCGATAAAAGAATTGTTGGATTATCCGAAAAGCCCATCTGAGTAGAAGTAAAAATAATATACTTTATATGGTCGATAATTATAGTATAATTAATAAAGTGAAAGCCTTATATGTGTCTCTTGATCCATATTATGTTTACAGAACCTCACCTAATGTTATTCGTCCTAGCTCTTCTGAAACTCAGCCTGCATTTCGACAACCTATGATGATAGAAACACACGTATTTTAAATGGATTATCCATAGAAACACTTTCATATCCATTTAGTTCAGAATGCCCTCAACATAATTTCAGTACATTTAATTATGCCCAATACGAAAAAGCTCTCAGAGAAACAGAGTAATTTACTGCAATGTGGATAGATATACTCCGCATCTGTAAAGACACGGAAAGATCGTTGCAGAAATGTATTAAAAATTTCTCTATGGTTTGGGACAAAAAATCGGAGTAGATAGAGAGATAAGTCACTAGTCTTCCTTCATACGGGAAGCTCACGAGACCGTCAACTACTTATATCGTACTCTAATGATTGAGTAATTGAGTAGGGATATGAATCATCTAGCGTGATATTAAAATGCATCCATTCTTCCCTCAGCGGAAATTTCACTTTCCGTTCAACCTAAGAATTCAATGTTTGAACAGAAAATGATTTCTGATTTCACAGAACTGTAATGGTATGTACTTTATCATCTGATAAACGTGCATTGTTTCAATAAGGACTCACGTTCAGGTCTAAAAGTAATATTTTCCTCCTTACTAAAGGATATGCACTTTTACATAAGCATTGGCACGATATCTGAGGTTGTTCGTTAAGTAACATTTCTTATACGAAACTTTTGTACAATATGCTACGATGGTTTTCGAATAACTTTCGTAAATTTGAAGCATGGTTTTTCGAACACACATTCAGTATGTATGTATGTATGTTTAAACTTTTATGTGCGTTATACCTTAGAACAGGCGTGTCCAACCCGCGGCCCTGAACAGCTAGAAATGGGGCCCACAAAATCGTAAAGTTTACGTGTTTACGACATTTGCTTTCAACATTATTATGTGATTCTCAGCGAGTTTTTAATATCCCACTAGTTTTATGTTGCCCTTTTTTATTTTATAATAAAAAACATAGGAAAATAAATGAAGTTTTATTATTCATATTAACTATATTATATATTTTATGTGCGGCCCAAAATAATTTATCTTCACTCAATGTGGTCCAGGGAAATCAAATCTTCATTCAATGTGACCCAGGGAAGTCAAAAGGTTGGACACACTTGCCTTAGAACATCACCGACTAAAAGGTGTGTAAGAGACTCGATTCCTTCCACAAACTTTGAAGAACTATAATTTCCCCGAAGCTAGACACTTTCACAGGAGTTACAGACCTAATCACATCGAAGCAACAAATCATTATTCCACAAAATGCGTCAAAAGTGCAGACGCTCTACGACTCATTGTGATTTAATACAGCGGAGAATACGAAGCACATTCTTCGAACCTGCATATTATACAGCTAAACGATAATTTCTCTTACAAATTGTGTTTGAAATACTTCACAGAATGAAAATAATTTCACCCTCGGCTAGCATACGGGGTTACTAATATAAAGAATGGATGCCAATTTTCTGCATTGTCTTTCTGATGAAGGATTGCCTTCCTCGCACACTTTATACCGTCATAAATTGTGGAACCACTCTGCTTGAGGAATGATTCTTTTAACTACCAAAGATGAATAGAGTTCTTTAAAGTTTAATATTCCACACAAACTAATGAGTTAATTCTGCTGTACTTGCCTAATCCCAACAAGATCACAATGGACACACACAATCTAGGACTTCCTCTTTTTCTGGGGCAATTAGTCACATTATTCACTAATCTGTAGAACTAAATGTGGTCATCAAACCATCAAAGTCTCTACCTACACAAGATGCACTCAACAGTCGCTAATGACTCTTTCATTATTACTTACGCAGAAAAATTATATTATATTGATATATCGCTTCATAACTTTTCCTTAGGTGGAGTGCATTTTTCCCATCTACACAGAATGACATCAAATGTATTTCATTGTTAAGTATTGTCGGTATCAGGGTTTCAAGACTTGTGAGCTATTTCTGACATTTTCTGGGTTCACTACCCTATATTCATGCCGGCGAAAAACGTGGCTTCAGCAAAAGCTCCACCTGTTGCAAAAACTTCTACTAAGCAGTAACTTTCCTACAGTAGTGAGTGGCATCTTTTTTTGTGCTTCCATGTGCAGAGGCACTCCTACCACTAATGAATTCCCAGAGAGGCAATCAGAACCCCCTGGTACAAGGTGACATCAAAGAAATTATGAAACTCCATCTAGATATTTGCTTCTCCTGATTGGTTGATCCTGATCAATGAAAGTAGATTATACCCTTTGTGAAGAAAACCCTGATCCTGAAGCTTTCGAGTGCTCGTTAGACAAGTGAGAAGGCTGCCAGTGTCTGTCAGAGGAACAGTGTCAGTTTTTGTGCCCGTTAGCCCACTCATAGAATCGGTGCTTTGCTTCCAACCACACCAACTGTGATGTAACTTCTATTTGTAAAATTTGGGTTTAACCTCTGAGCTGCATTTTTTGTACATAATGGGCTAAATCAAAGGGCCCCGAAGGCTCAGAGAAGTTTGTGGAAGGGGACCCACTGGAACAGCTGTTGGCAGATGTAGCCAGCCTCCCGTCAAGGCTAACCAATGTGCTCTTTAACGTGCATAGGGTATGGCTCTCCGTACACGGCTTAACGTCCCATCCAATGGACAGCTGCCTTTCAAAAATTGGTGTCCCCTACTGACCGTGGGCAAGGCAGGAAGGTGTTTGGAGATAAATCTTAAAGCTGGTTGTTTGTAAAAACTTAGGGAAGATATTTGTTGGCCAGGAATGTAATAAATGTTAATTTTTTTATTGTTAAAAGGTAGGAAGTTTCTGTCGCTTATTGCTAGGTAGAATACTTAAATATAATTCCTTTAACCCTGTAGGATATTTCACTGGTTTACAGACTAGCCAATGAAATTTATAACATAAATTTCGTTAAAAATTCCGCAGCAAATATTTTAACTGCAACCAGTTTTGCAGTTAAAATAAAAACAATACATGTACTTACAGTCTAACATGGAGTAACCTTTTCACCCAGTAATGAGTAATTTTTGAACCACGCTGAACATTCCCACTATTATAATAGCAAAAAAGGCTCATGTTTTACAGTTAATATATAAAAATATTCTGAAACTATTACTGCCGAATTTTAAGATAAATATGTAAAGTACAACTTTCAATATAAGTTTCATTCATAACAAGTTTTTTTTTTGAAATATAGGTTTTTTTTCTATAGGTATCACCCGAGAGTTTGTAGTATTTTATAAAAAAAACACCTCAAGCAGCTGCTTGCCACAGAGGTCTGACTGGAGCCTGTCAGTTTATACGCCATAGTAGGTCTGCAAGGATGGCGGTTCTTCACCAGAAAAACAACATAAACATCCAACCTTATCCAGGGCTCGAACTCAAGTCCCTTAGATCAGTAACCAAGCGCACTAACCACACTTAAATAAAATGCGATATTTAAGTGAAAGAAACACGTGTATGGTGGCGATGATCTGAGCAGTATGTGTGTGTTCTATATGTCGGTTTGACCTATGACAAGATTGCAAAAGCGTTATCTACTATATATGTAGAACACTGTATCGTAAGCTAGTTGTTAACAACTTTCGGTGATATTTTCTGCCACCATGGCTCCGTGTGCAGGAGAACCATACCTTGTGCACATTAAAGATCCTGGTTGACCTTGAAGGGAGGCTACCATCTGTGGGTCTCCTCCCCCAACCTTCTCCGAGCTGACAATATTTCCTGGTCATATATGTACAGGGGTCTCATGTTTTACAGTGAATATAAAAAATACTTATCTTCTTATAGGACCCTAAAAAGTTGAAACCGAAACCATATCGATGGTGCAATCGGTCCTGAATGCGTATTCACTTCAAATGAATGGCGCTAGCAATCTTGAGTAGGTAAATCGGCGCCCAATCTTCCTTTGAAGCGAATACTCAGTCAGTGACTATTTGCACCATCAATATGCTTTAAGTTTATTTTCTACTTTTTAAGGCCCTATAGGAAGATAAGTATTTTTAATTTCTTTTTGTCACTAAAAACACCTACCTTCAAAAATTTTGAACACCCTCTTCCTCGGGTCATGTTTGAGGTAGCCCACAACATTGCAGACGTCACAAGCTTTAATTTCACCCGTTAAGCAATAGGAATCAAACACCAACTTTAATTTGACCCGTCAAGTGGGGGAAGTAGGGGCAAAATTTGAAATAATTTACGACCATTATAAATTAAAAAAAAATATAAATACCCCCTCAAGCAGCTACTTGCCACAGAGGGGTGAGAAGAGGCAGGACCTCAGCAGAAAAACAACACGAACATCCATGCCTTAACCAGGAGCTCGAACCCAGGTCCCGTAGATCAGAAGCCAAGCGCGCTAACCACTCGGCCCAACGACCATTATACGAGCTTTCATTTGACACTTAACTCATAACTGTAGGCCCTCGCATTTGGAGATATATTAGAACGACTTTTACATTTCTGGTTATTTTTTTTGAGGGGGGGGGGAGAAAGAAAACACACGGCTGAATTTTTCATAGGTTGACATTTCCCGCTTCAGTTTTAATTCGACACATAGTTCGTTATTTTCGGCACTCTAGTTCAGGAGATAGATGGGAACAATCCTTTTCATATTTTCCCCCTTTTCAGGGGGGGGGGGATAAATTTTTTAATTTAGGAGATTTTACCCCCGTGTCAGATTCTTTGATTTGACGTTATAGGTCGTTATTTTCGGCCTTTGCATTCTGGAGATATAGCTTAAGGATAGTTTTACATTTCCCCTTTTTAGGGGGAAGAAAACACAGGGGGTCAATTTTGTGTAGCCTATGACACTCCCCGCGTCACAAGCTTTGATTTGGCATATAAATCATTACGTTTCTCCATTGCGTTCGACAGATAGATATGGTTAAAGAACTTTCTGTCAAATCGATAAATGTCAAAGCCAAAAGCAATAGGAATCAAACATCAAAAATTGACCGATAGATTTTTGGGGGGCATACAAAACCACGTGGTAAAAAAAAGACGGGAATGAGTGATGTTTTTTGAAAACATATCTTTGGGATTTTTATGGGAAAGTCAGGTCCAGAGTATTGAATGCTCCTGAAAGCTAAATCTCCGTATATTGTATTAAATGTCACTCCAGTGCCTATCATTTTCTTAATTTGAAATTCAATTTTGCACATAGCAAAGCAGCTTATTAGGCTGAATTATAAAACTGTAGCTTCTCAGAATCGTGCACTCAATAACTGTTTTATGTTGATAATAGTTGCTTATTTTCTCGAAATTTATTAAACCAGCATTTGGAAATAATGCATATGCAATTTAACGAATTTGCTGCATCGATGAGTTTAGTACGCTTTTCAGGAAACCCCAGCGGATGGCGAGGCAATAGTGAACCTTTTTTTAACTCATCTAGAATGACAATCTCTCATCATTTAAATACTAATTTTGGAACTAATGTAGTAAATGTAGGTACTAAATGTAGAAGCATACGTACGTTTATGAAACATTTAAACTTTTTGGTTAAAATCGGAGGTCGGATTGAAAATGCACCTTTTACCACTTAGTCAACTTCAAATTATTAAAACACTTTACTACAGAAAAAACATATTTTAATATTCTTTATTTACAAGGCACAGAACATTTCTTACAAATCATTAATTTGCATAATCTTTTAATACTTCCTTAATATACAGTAAAACCTCGAATAACTAACCTCTATTGGTGATAAATTGGTCAAGCCGAAAGTGGAATACTGGAGGAGAAAAGCACACATTTATTAGAGCCTAATTGCGAACAAAAGTTAACGGCAAAACATGTTAATGAAGCAAAATTTTGCATTACATATCAAATTATGATTGGAGAAATAATCCACAGTGAAAAGCTGCAACAGATAATTAACGTTACTTTAAAACAAGGTAGCGCAATAAAATGCACACAAAAAATTTTTTCATACCATGATGAAAACATTTGAACATTTTTAAAATACAGTAATGGAGGTAAAAGGTCCGCACGAAACTATGTGAGTAAACAGAAGATCATCGACGATTTTTCTAAGCGGAAAATAAAACGAAATGGAGACAATTCAATTGGGCATGATATCGCCTTTCATTCTAGAGTAATAGATAAAGGGATAATTTCGAATGGCTGCTGCTATTCTTATTGTCCGTTTCGAAAGTGCGCGTGTGACAGACAGATAGGAGTCCATATTTAAACATATATATGCGCAAGCGCGCATATATATAGTCAAACTGTCAGATATTCGGAACTTGCCTCTTCACTGGAAGTAACAATCGAGCTTAGGAAAAGCAAGAACAGAAGGCAGAGGGTAGTCAATTAGGGAAGGTCTTGTTCTCAACTTGGTGAAAGAGTTGCCTAAGTTGGTTGTTTTACCTCTGAGCGGCACTTTTTTGCACACCATGGGCTAAATGACCAGGTCACATGGACCCCGATGGCTCAGAGAAGGTTAGGAGAGGGGACCCACTGGAACAGCTGTTGGGAGACAGATGGTAGCCTCTAGTCAAGGCCATCCAGCGTGTTCTTTAACGTGCACAGGGTATGGCTCTCCCGCACACAGCTTAACGTCCCATCCGACGGACGGCGGCCTTTCCAAGACCATCGGTGTCGCCTACTGACCGTGGGCAGGGTGGGGAATTTTGCAGAGATAAATCTCGACGCTGACCCAGCTGGGACTCGAACTTGGGAACTACAGATTACGAGCCGGGCGCGCTACCGACTGAACCACCCCGCCTCATTTGCCTGAATAATAAAAATAAACACCCCCTCAAGCAGATGCTTGCCACAGAGGTCTTACAGGAGCCTATCAGTTTATATGCCATAGTAGAAGGTCTGAGAGGATGGCAGGCAGCCCTCAGCAGAAAAACGACACAGAGAGCCATGCCTTACCCGGGGCTCGAACCCAGGTCCCTTAGATCAGTAGCCAAGCGCGCTAACCACTCGGCCATGGGACGGCTGAATAAACAAAGAGCATAAGGACAAGGAGAAAAATTCCAATTTCTTCTCTCGTTCTCTACGTGGAAGAAATTGTTGCCTACAGCAAGAGCAGACAAATTTACTGATTTTTTTTTTTTCCATAAAAGAATTACCTGGCGGGTTGCTGGGAAGAGCAACACTAACACCACGTGGTTTTGTATGCCCCCAAATTCTTTACAGTTAATTGATTTTTGGTCAGTTAAATCAACAATAAAATGTTCGAGGTTTTATTGCATTACTTCAATTATGGTTTCAGAAAATGTTTTTTCCTTGTTGTGTTTCGCAATTTCCTTACGGGCCTATGAAGCTGTGCTCTTTCTTGAAGGTGACACTTACTTTGATCTTCTCTTATTTTATTTGATTCAGACTAAAAATAATAAAAGTACATATAACTTAGATACGAAACATTACAAGTCAAATATACACATAACATATAAAATAGCATGCAAAACTGGAAAAGTTTCATTTTGATGTAGTTGTAAACTGCTCGGCTATACACCAAAACAGAAATTGAATCAGGAGACATCAGTCACTCTAACTTGACTGCTCGCAATTGACGACTTTCATTTTAAATTCTAGCCACAATTTTTCTGTCACCTGCATTACCAACTGAAATTTGTTATAACAAGTATTGTCCCCACTATTCTATTAGTAAAAGATATGTTCATGTTATACTGTTAATTTAATATCCAAATAGTATTCTGTAAATAGTCACGGAAGGAGAGCTATGCACCAATCCCCTGTGATGATGCATAAAATCGGCCAGGCCTAGCACCTAATGTCCGACCTCGCCTTCTCGTGGTGCAGACCGTTAGTACCTTTCAAAAAGATACTCTCTTGTGGAAGTGAACGGAAGGGGAGGGCTGCCAGATTAGTGTGGCCTACTGATCTGGACAACTATGGCTACTTTTCTTTTTTTTCTACCCTGCTGAGGAGTGGTCAACCACACAGGGTCCTGGTGCTGACCATATAAACCCACTGGACTGGACAGATATATGGCTCTGAGCTTGATTATGGATCCTGATTTTGCTGCACTGGTGGGCTTCTGTGGAGGGAAAATCTTCCGCTGTGTTTTCTGTTTGTTTGTGGGTTGACAGCCCCAAGTGAATAGATTCACAGGATATTTTTATCAGCTGGTGGATAATCCTGAGCAGAAGTCATCGCAGACACCTGAACTCTTTGCTTCTATTGGCATCGTCAAATTCTACATTGGAGGAAGTCTTCCAGTGTAGATGGCTTCAGCCTTTAGTGGTGGGTGAATGGGTCTTTGCCCCAAGTCTGCGATTAGGAGGCTGTTTGATATTGTCGGCATTCCCTCTCTCAATAAACATAGTTTCTTTAAACATCCCACTAACCATTTTCTCTCCATAGGTAGTTGGAATGTGAGGACTCTGCACAGAGCTTTTTCTCTTGATGTCCTCACACAAGAATTCCACCATTATAATTTAGATATTCTCGGCATGCAAGAGACCAGATGGACAGATAAAGGTCAGATTCTTAAAAATAATCTTAAATTTCTCTTTTCAGGGACGGACGACAATAAGCATCACTACGGCGTGGGTCGGCTTCTCAGCAGACACGCTAGTGATGCTCTTCTAGGATATGAGTGCATTAATGAAAGGTTTCTTACAGCAAAATTTCAGACAAGCGTTAAAGACTTGAATGTTATCTGCTGTTATGCCCCCACTGAGGATGCCGATGAGGATGAGATGGATAGGTTTTATGAACAACTTCAGGATATTTTGAATTCTGTCAAGAAAGGAGATATTACCCTTGTTCTTGGTGACTTCAATGCCAAAGTTGGTATTGACTCTAACCTTTGGGGAGGAGTTATAGGCCCTTTTGGTATTGGTAGCTGCAATGGCAATGGGCAACGTCTCCTGTAGGTAAGTAAACTCAATGGATTCAGAATAACTAACACTTATTACAAACACCGTGACATACATAAGTACACATGGGTTTCACCTGATGGGCTGTATACGAATATGATTGATTATATATTAATTAACAGCAAATGGGCTAGTTCTGTTAGAAATACCAGGGCATATAGGGGACCTGAAATTGGATCTGACCATTACCTTGTTAAAAGTGTCTTGCAACTTAAACTTAAAAAGTGTTGTGCTAAGGTTAAAAAATTTACTTTTAATACTGAAGCTCTGAAAGATCCAGTTATAGCCAAAGCATACCATGATAGGTTACTTAGTCATTATGACAGTCATGGTATGCTTACTACTGAAGTTGAGGAAGAATGGGATAATTTTAAACAGGCTTTTTTGGACACTAACAGTACTCTTTTAGGAAAAAAGGAGCAGAAGAGACAGAATTATCTGAGTGATAAGGCACTTGAGCTTATTTCGGAAAGAAAGAACTGCAGGAATGTCCTTAATCAATACCCTACTAGTCCTAATAAAAAGCATTTCAGAGAACTTAATAAAACTTGTAAAAGATCAGTTAGCTGCTGATAAGAATCTTTGGCTTGATGGTTTGGCTGACAAAGCCGAGGAAGCAGTTAGACAGCACAACAGCAGAGAGCTGTACCAGATAGTTAATGTTTTGTGTGGTAGAAAACGGACAGGCATACAAGGATTGAAGGATAAACAAGGTAAGGTTATAGAAGGGGAGTATTCTGTCATGGCTAGGTGGGCTCAGCATTTCAGTGATGTTCTAAACAATGTAGTTAGTTCTACTCCCATTGTTTGCAACGATGATAGATACATTGGTGGCTTTTAATGTTGGCCCTATAACACAGTCTGAAGTTATTATGGCTGTTTCTAAACTTAAACTTCATAAATCCCCAGGGGTAGATGGAATTACTGCAGAAATGCTTAGAGCTGGGAATGTTTCGGTTACCACTTGGATGACTGAAATTCTGAATATCTTTTATGATAAAGGCATGGTTCCTAAGAATTTTACCAGAGCTATTGTTATCCCTATTTTCAAAAAAGGTGATCGCAGTTTTTGTGATAACTATAGGGGTATCAGCCTACCTCTCTGTTCCAGGTAAAGTTCTTTCCATGATTGTGTTTAATAGAATTAAGAATCTGGTTGACAGTCAATTGCGTGATGAGCAATGTGAATTCAGAAGTGGTAGGGGATGTGTAGATCAGATATTTTCACTTAGGCAGATTCTTGAGAAACGTTTAGAATTTCAGAAACCTTTGGTTGCTAGCTTTGTTGATTTCAAAAAGGCTTTCGACTCTGTTGATCATCATAATTTGTGGTTGATTGTGATATCGTATGGTGAGGGTTGGTAAGTCTTGTAGCAATTGGTTTAGCATTACTTCTGGTGTTCGACAAGGGTGCATTTTGTCTCCTTTTCTCTTTAAGTTTGGTTGTTGATTATGTTATGCGAAATTCACTTCAAGGGAAAGCTTTTGGCCTTAAATGGGCTGGAGATACGAAAATTTCTGATTTAGATTATGCTGATGATTTAGCCCTTTTGGCAAATGATGTTGATGAGATGAACTCTTTCATTCGAACTGTTGATAAGACTGGTAGTACAGTAGGTTTGGTTATAAACAGAGAGAAAACTAAAGTGATGAAAATTGGTCAGGCAGGTTGTGATTCAGTTAATCTGAATGGTTGCAGTCTTGAGCAGGTGTCACAGTTTAATTACCTTGGGAGCTGCATAACTGATACCGGTGATGTGCGGCATGAGATTAACAGACGAATAGGTATTGCTGCCGGGACTTTTAAGAATCTATGGAGATTGTGGAGAAATAGGCGTATACACCTAAAGACTAAAATTAGACTGTATAATAGTTTGATTCTTTCTAGGGTTAATTATGGTAGTGAAACTTGGACGCTGTGTAAGCAAGATAACAGGAAACTAGATGCTTTTGATTCTAGATGCTTATGCAGTATCTTGGGTATTAGGTGGTTTAACTTTGTAACTAATGATGAGGTTAGGCAAAGGAGTTTGCAACCTCCTTTAAGCAGCATATTGTGCAGAGAGAGACTCCGTTGGTTTGGCCATGTTGCCCGTATAAATAATTATAGATTGGCGAATAGGGTTATGAAGAGTGTGCCTAAAGGCCTCAGAAAGAAGGGGAGACCTAGGATGCGGTGGGCAGACAATGTCAAACAGGACCTTGTTAGAATTGGTGTGCAGTGACCAGATGCAGTAGATGTAGCTCAGGATAGACTTGCTTGGAGAACTAAATTGCACGGTCTGATTGGACCTACGTAGCCCATGGCTGCTTGAGGATGATGATGATGATGATGATGATGAATAGTATTACAAATTCCCGGGGGTAGAATGTTTCATCCAGGGACTGTCCCTGGAAAACGTGGGCGTCCAATCATCCTTTGCTATAATAAATATCTCTTAGGAAAGGTCAGGCGACAAAATTTTGCTGTTGCACGTACACAGGTTGAAAGATTCTATCTCTGAAGTATATTATTTCGAAAGCTGCACCAAGATCTAGTGTATATTTTTCTTAGGTTTTTCAAGTTTTATTACCATTTTTATTGCAGTTTATCAGTGGCATAGGCATGAGGAGATGTTCTGTAACTAGCCTCCCCAAAGGAAAATGTATCTAGTTAATATTTTATGAAAAATAATGATCTATAAGTCTACAAACATGCATCCGTTATAATAAATTTTATTTGTATTCTTCCGCTAAAACTGAATTCACGACGTTGTAATGTTATTTGTCGCGACACTTGAATGGCTATTACGGAAGGCTAAAGCATTCCGTAAACTGGAAGGAGAGCTGTGTACCAATCCCCAGTGATGATGCACAGAACCAGCCAGGTCTAGCACCTAATGTCCGACCCCCCCTTCTCGTGGTGCAGGCCATTAGTACCATTCAAAAGAGATATTCTCTTTTGGAAGGGAACGGAAGGGGAGGGCTGCCAGTTCAGTATGGCCTACTGATCTGGTCATCTATGGCCACTTTTTTCTTTTTTTTCAACCCTGCTGAGGAGTGGTCAACTTCACAGGGTCCTGGTGCTGACCATTTATACCTACTAGACTGGACTTGTTTATGGATTTGAGCATGATTATGGATCCTGGACTTGCTGCACTGGTGGGCCTCTGTTGAGGGAGAGTCTGCCGCTGTGTTTTCTGTTTGCTTCTGGGTTGCCAGCTCTAAGTGAACAGAGGTATGGGATACCTTATATCAGCTGGTGGATAATCCTAATCAGAGGCCATCGCAGGTACCTGAACCTTACTTAGCTAGTTGGGCATCGTCAAGCCTAAACTGGAGTAATGTGTCTCAGGCAGGCCATATGGTTCTTGAAAAAGTCCACTTGAAAAGGTGGTGCCTGAAGTTCCTACCAGCATCGGTGACTTCAGCCTTTAGCGGAGGAGGAACAGGTCTTTGCCCCATGCCTGCGATCAGGGGGCTGTTTGATATTGTTGGCCCTACCAATCTCAATAAACCTAATTTCTTTAAAAATCCTACTAATCATTTTCTCTCTGCAGGAACGTGGAATGTGAGGACATTACATAGAGATTATTCTCTTGATGTCCTCATGCAGGAATTCCAGCGCTATAACCTAGATATTCTAGGCTTGCAAGAGACCAGATGAACAGGTAAAGGTGAGATACTTAAAAATAACTTTAAATTTCTCCTTACAGGGAGGGAGGATGGAAAGCATCACCAAGGCGTGGGTCTGCTGCTCAGCAGACATGCTAGTGATGCTCTTCTAGGATATGAGTGCATTAATGAAAGGTTTCTTACAGCAAAATTTCAGACAAGCATTAAAGACTTGAATGTTATCTGCTGTTATGCCCCCACTGAGGATTCTGATGAGGATGAGAAGGATAGGTTTTACAGACAACTTCAGGATATTTTGAATTCTGTCAAGAAAGGAGATATTACCCTTGTTCTTGGTGACTTCAATGCCAAAGTTGGTACCGACTCTGACCTTTGGGGAGGAGTAATAGGCCCTTTTGGTATTGGTAGCTGCAATGGCAATGGGCAACGTCTCCTACAGGTAAGTAAACTAAATGGTTTCAGAATAACTAACACATATTACAAACACCGCGACATATATAAACCACATGGGTTTCACCTGACGGGCTGCATAAGAATATGATTGATTATATATTAATTAACAGCAAATGGGCTAGTTCTGTTAGAAATACCAGGGCATATAGGGGACCTGAAATTGGATCTGACAATTACCTTGTTAAAAGTGTCTTGCAACTTAAACTTAAAAAGTGTTGTGCTAGGGTTAAAAAATTTACCTTTAATACTGAAGCTCTGAAAGACCCAGTTATAGCTAAAGCTTACCATGATAGGTTACTTAGTCATTATGACAGTCATGGTTTGCTTAATACTGAAGTTGAGGAAGAATGGGGCCATTTTAAACAGGCTTTTTTGGAAACTAACAGTACTCTTTTAGGGAAAAAGGAGCAGAGGAGGCAGAATTATTTAAGTGATAAGGCACTTGAGCTTATTTCAGAAAGAAGGAACTGCAGGAATGTCCTTAATCAGTACCCTACTAGTCCTAATAGAAAGCATTACAAAGAACTTAATAAACGTGTAAAGGGTCAGTTAGCTACTGATAAGAATCTTTGGCTTGATGGCCTTGCTGACAAAGCTGAGGAAGCAGTTAGACAGCACAACAGCAGAGAGCTGTACCAGATAGTTAATGTTTTGTGTGGTAGAAAACGTACAGGTATACAGGGATTGAAGGATAAACAAGGCAAGGTTATAGAAGGTGAGGATTCTGTCATGGCTAGGTGGGCTGAGCATTTCAGTGATGTTCTAAAACAATGTGGTTAGTTCTACTCCCATTGTTTGCAATGATGATAGATGCATTGTTGGCTTTAATGTTGGCCCTATAACACAATCTGAAGTTAGTTTGGCTATTTCTAAACTTAAACTTCATAAATCCCCAGGGGTGGATGAAATTACTACGGAAATGCTTAGAGCTGGGAATGTTTCAGTTACCATTTGGATGACTGAAATTTTGAATAACTTTTATGATAAAGGCATGGTTCCTAAAGATTTTACCAGAGCTATTATTATCCCTATTTTCAAAAAAGGTGATCACAGTTCTTGTGATAACTATAGGGGTATCAGCCTACTCTCTGTTCCAGGTAAAGTTCTTTCCATGATTGTGCTTAATAGAATTAAGAATCTGGTTGACAGGCAATTGCGTGATGAGCAATGTGAATTCAGAAGTGGTAGGGGATGTGTAGATCAGATATTTTCACTTAGGCAGATTCTTGAGAAACGTTTAGAGTTTCAGAAACCTTTGGTTGCTAGCTTTGTTGATTTCAAAAAGGCTTTCGACTCTGTTGATCATCATAATTTGTGGTTGATTGTGAGATCATATGGTATACCAGACAAGTTAGTTAACATAATGAAAGCTCTCTATAATAACACTGAGTCATGTGTGAGGGTTGGTAAGTCTTGTAGCAATTGGTTTAGCATTACTTCTGGTGTTCGACAAGGGTGCATTTTGTCTCCTTTTCTCTTTAAGTTTGGTTGTTGATTATGTTATGCGAAATTCACTTCAAGGGAAAGCTTTTGGCCTTAAATGGGCTGGAGATACGAAAATTTCTGATTTAGATTATGCTGATGATTTAGCCCTTTTGGCAAATGATGTTGATGAGATGAACTCTTTCATTCGAACTGTTGATGAGACTGGTAGTACAGTAGGTTTGGTTATAAACAGAGAGAAAACTAAAGTGATGAAAATTGGTCAGGCAGGTTGTGATTCAGTTAATCTGAATGGTTGCAGTCTTGAGCAGGTGTCACAGTTTAATTACCTTGGGAGCTGCATAACTGATACTGGTGATGTGCGGCATGAGATTAACAGACAAATAGGTATTGCTGCCGGGACTTTTAAGAATCTATGGAGATTGTGGAGAAATAGGCGTATACACCTAAAGACTAAAATTAGACTGTATAATAGTTTGATTCTTTCTAGGGTTAATTATGGTAGTGAAACTTGGACGCTGTGTAAGCAAGATAACAGGAAACTAGATGCTTTTGATTCTAGATGCTTACGCAGTATCTTGGGTATTAGGTGGTTTAACTTTGCAACTAATGATGAGGTTAGGCAAAGGAGTCTGCAACCTCCTTTAAGCAGCATATTGTGCAGAGAGAGACTCCGCTGGTTTGGTCATGTTGCCCGTATGGATAATTATAGATTGGCGAATAGGGTTATGAACAGTGTGCCTAGAGGCCTCAGAAGGAGGGGGAGACCTAGGATGCGGTGGGCAGACAATGTCAAACAGGACCTTGTTAGAATTGGTGTACAGTGGCCTGATGCAGCAGATGTAGCTCAGGACAGATATGCTTGGAGAATTAAACTGCGTGGTCTGGTTGGACCTCCGTAGCCCATGGCTGCTTGGGGATGATGATGATGATGATGAAAGCATTCTAGCATTGTGAAAATTTTGGGCCATTCCTCAACTGCATATCCAATTCCGAGCGTTCACCCGCCTTTTACCCAATGGGATTGTTTGCTACAACAGATGCAACTGATATTTCAATATATTGCTGGCATATGAAAAATTTGAGCAATTCAATTTTTGTCGAGTATTTATAAAAAGTCTTCACTTAACATTTTCAATATTCAATAAAGTGAAGCTGTTTCGACTCATTACATTTATTAGGAAATATAAATATCCACAGGTAACTTCGTTGAATAAGTGTTTTTATGGACACGCACCTTTCGCTACAGCTAAAAGGAAACTTTTTTCCAGATAGTGACATGTTATTTCTGCCTGTACATATACAGGGTGAATCTGAAAAAGTGGGCAAAACTTTACAGGGTGGTAGAACGCAGCTATACGAGCAATATTCGTCATAGAATGTATGGTCGGAACGCAAACGGCGAGCCGCTAGGTGGCGTTGGAAATGGTATAAAAGGGTCGGTCCTCGCACCCAATGGCATTTCTATCGTGGATTGCCAAGAGGATGACTGGTTATACTAACCACGAAATGGCGGATATGCACTTTTTGAGTAATTTCTTTGAGCATGTACCTCAATTACATTCGTGTTAATAAAATGTTTTCTGAAGTATCTCCTCTCCTTCTTGTGTTCATTCTTTAAATGTGACAGTGGGAAACTACCTTCTAACTTCTCACCGCTTGCGTTCCGACCATACATTCTATGACGAATATTGCTCGTATAGCTGCGTTCTACCACCCCGTAAAGTTTTGCCCACTTTTTCAGATTCACCCTGTATAATGTTTTAGTGAAAACTTTGAATTGTTATTATTTTTGTTGAAATAAAACATCCATTATAATACATTATAATACAAAACAATTATAATACAAATAAAAATCCATTATAATACAAAACAAAAAACAATTAAGACTTATAAACTTATCTATCCATTGCATTTTAATAAACAAAACTGCAAACTATAGTAACAAAATTTAAATGAAGTTTTATTTGGCAACCTGTTCAAAAAAAAAACCCATCTATGGAATGACAGTTTATTAACTTAATGAAGAGTAAAAATTTTCTGGATACCTAATGTGGATGGGGCAGATTTTGATATTCTTCAGAATGTGGGGAGGAGTCACTTCCTTCTTAGTGAAAATTGATTGCTTCTTAAAGAAATAATCAGTTTTCATCACCTGTTTTGGTTTTGTCAACTCATTCAGGATAAATAATATGACTCAATATGAGAGTTAATTCCTACACATGCACTGAATGTTCTGTTATGGTAAGGCCATATGAAGGCAGTAATGGCTTCAATTTCTAAGCCTCAGCAACAATTTTTCAGATTTTGCACCATGAGTTCTCATTTACATATATAATGAATGTAATTAGAATAAATTGCCACTGATAGGGGGTATCAAATCTCACTCTTTAAACAGGGATTTTTTTTTATGTGCCTCAAAAAATCATGGTCAAGAAGATTTGACTCAGAATGCTTTTAATGTGTCCCAAAAGAAAAACCACGGTAATTGCAAATGTCATGGTAAGCAATCTCACAATAAGTGAACATCCACTGTACAATTATGTAATTTTTTTTAGTAAAAACTGAATTATAATTAATTTTTATTGAAATAAAACATCCATTACGATAGAGGGGGGAAAAAAGGTCAGTAAGATATGCAAAATGTAAGAAAATAAAAAATATCTGTTTGCAAATAATTATTATTAAACTCAACTCATTAAATAAATAAAAAATAAATACCCCCTCAAGCAGCTGCTTGCCACAGAGGTCTGACAGGAATAAGTATCCACTAATAATTTCCATTCTGTAAATTGATTCAAATATTTAGAGTAAAAAAAAATTCCACTAAATATTTGAATCAATTTACAGAGTGAAAAATTATTAGTGGATAATTAATGAGTTGAGTTTAATAAGAATTATTTATAGATTGCATACTTGTAAGACATGCATTCCATCTAAGAAAAGGCATTAAAAAGCCGCTTGAGGTGGGATTGCCTGAACACTCCCTGCATATTAGGAAAGTAGGTTGAGAATGTTCATAACATCAGTTAGAGGAGATCTTGATCGGCAGCCAGTAGCTCGTGATCCAGAGCACCTGACATGTTTTCAGGAGGTCGTGGGTTCTTATCCCACCCGGCTCAAGACAATTTTTCCTCTAAATATTTGAATCAATTTACAGTGTGGAAATTATTAGTGGAAATCTGTTTAATACAGATCTCACCCAGAATGCATCTCTTGCTTTAAACTGGGGTTATGAGAGGTGAGAAAGATCAGACCTCAGCAGAAAGGACAACATCTGCCTTTCATTTGGGTCCTGAACCTAGGTTTCAAGATCAGTAGCCAAGCAGGCTAAACACTCAGTCATTGGGAAAAAACCCAATGGACCATTTTTACTCCTTTGGTAGAGGGCTCTGAGAGGATCTCCTCCTCCTCAGAAAAGTTGACGAGACCCTACTCAGAGAGAATCTCTTCGTCAGAAAATCCAAGGTGGCCCCATTCAGAGATCTTACACCATGAGGTATTCAGCAATTTGTGAGGGAACATGATAAAGGCCACCCCATCAATCAAGGTAATCTTAAGGAGCAGTTCAGAATGTTTTTACCACATGGTCTCTACAAGTCACCAGATCTAAGGCACTTGATAGATTTTGGCAAATCAACAAGGCTTTCTAAACTTTTGTTCAGAGAAAAGGGGGCATATTCCTTATGATTTGGTCATCAGTCAATCACGAACAGGGGAGCTGGAGAAATACAACAGGAAAGGTGAAGATGAAGAGATCACAATGTCAGCCATTCATGACTGATGTAGCAGAATTATGAATATGATAAATATTTCACAGTGAAAATTTTAAAGATTCAGTACCAGTGTTCTCCACCAACTATGGAACCCAACAAGTGGAGGTTCCATTGGATTTCAGGGCCAACAGTGAGCACCACACAGTGAGTGTAAGTCCTGTACTATGAAGATGGCAAAGGAACTTGAGAACCTATGCCCAGATGTGGACAAGGAACCACTGTGTGGTAAATTCAGAACCTAGCAAGATGAACCCATTAACTGATCAATAGTAGGGGATGGGGTGGGGCACTTATCTGAAGCATCAGAGACCATGTAACAGTTGCCCTCTAAAGAGCTGAATTGCCTCCACAAACAAGCTTCCTATTGGCAAGACAGACAACATGGACCCCACTAGTTATGAGCAGGGGAGAGACAAATGAGGACCCCCTCAGCAAGTACTATGATCCTCCTTTCTAGGGACATGGGTTGCAACCAGGGTGAAGCATCCATAGAAGCAAACGAAGTGATGCTCCCCTTAAAATTCTTATAAATAATAAAAAAAGATAAATATATAAACATTTTGACATAAAAGTAACATATTTTCTTAATAAGTTAATTCCAACAAAAATTTCATATTTATAGAATATTCTTCGAATCATTATTTGATATAGATATATTTGATTTTTCCACACATCACCAACTGATGCAATTAGTAAAATACAGTAGACCAATTCTAACAAGTCCCTGATTGACATTTTCTGCCCACACATCCTAGGTCTCCCCCTCTTTCTAAGAACTTTAGGCACAGTGTTCATAACCCTATTTAATAATCTACAGTTATGCATATAGGAAACATGGCCAAACCAATGAAATCTCTCTCTCTGCAGTCAAAAAGCAGTCAAAAAGTTCTTGACATGCATCTGCAGAACAAAAACCATTGCACTTACCTCAACGAAACTTTCACTGTTGAGTGAAAGTTTCGTTGAAGCCAGATATAGATGCTGGAGGAGAGTACTCCCTTCCATCATCTATATGTAAAGTTCCAGATGACTATGCTAATTCAGGAACTCTTGGTGGTACTCTTGTTGGGGAATACTCTGCAACTCTGAATGAACCCATTTTGCAAGGTCTTGCACCTTTGAAAAGGGTTTACCAGCAAGTTCCTTTTAATTTTTGGCAAAAACTAAAAATTGCATGGTGCAAGATTGGGTGAATACGCAGGATGGCGTATGCTGTTTGATTTTTTTCCCCTGCTCCAGATAGGCCACGACATGCAGGATTTTGTGAGCACTGGCATTGTCATGAAGGAGAACCCTTAACCACCTATTATTGCATGCTGCTCCTTCATCTCCTCCACCATTTTGGGCAAAACAATGTTGGTGTAGTATTGGCCATTTATAGGCATTTTTTCAGGTAAGGTGTCCATGACTACCACTCTGTGGGAATTAAAAAAAAATAGTGAACATCATCTTCCTTGAATGAAAGATTTGTCAGAGGATTTGGGAACATAGTTCATCTTCTGCACCCAAACATGGTTGTCAATCTTTCTGGAAGTTGTATAGTAATAAAACCATGACTCATCACCTGTGGCAATGTCCATTAACCATTTGAGGCCACTAGGATGAAACATTGCCAGCATCTCCTTGCACAAATGGACTAGAGTCCATTTGTGCAAGGAGATGCTGGCCCACAAACGATAGAACAGCAAAACTGGACTAGAGTCCACTTTTGGACAAAATGGACTAGCAGTCTGGACAGCAGCTTACAGAGCAAAATGGACTAGCTTGCAAAAATGGAATAGAGTCCACTTTCACTCATCAGTGAAAGTTTCGTTGAGGTAAGTGCAATGGTTTTTGTTCTGCAGATGCATGTCAAGAACTTTTTGACTGCCCCTTGTAATATAAGAATAAAGTAAATGATTAGTGACATGCATTTCGCTATATATGCCTTATGATGCATCAGAAAATTTCCTTTCCAAATCGGGCTTAGGCTCAAAAAAATTGAGACCGAACTCATTTCTAATTATCACTAAACATTCTCATTTGATGTTTCATATATATTTCTCTGACTTTCCAATCACAACTGAGCAGAATAGCCTTTACATTCTGGCAAATGGTTGGAGGTGGCTCAGTTTAGAGCGGCAGAGTAGTATTCTGATACTCCAAGACTCAGGTCCCAAATGTGATTGATTTTCTTTAACCCACATCCAGCTCTTGGTGAGAAGAGACACAGACAAGCTCAGATGATCTCTACCATCCATTGTACGAGACATTACATCATGATTCTGTGCTCAGGAGAGCCCTACTATGAGTATATTAAAGGACATGCTAGATGATCTTAACTAGAGGTTTCCATCTGTCTGATTGTCCAGTAGATCTCCTTCCCTTGGGTGGGTAGAGTGGGTGCTTTTGACCTGGATCTTTAGCCCATATATGTACAAAAGTGACACTCAGAGAGGTTAAATGATCGAAATCTGACATAACAATGATGGACAAGACAAGGGCTGGCTACGGTGGGTGGGGGTAGAATGCTTTTCGAATACTGGAAAGGCAATACGATTTAGTTGTAGCACTGCTTTTGGTAATTGCTTCCCCTACTCAAAAAATGCTTTACCATTGGTTGCAACTCATGATAAACATGCAGTCAAGCTTTCAGGATCTCATACAAGAGGAACCTTCAAAGGATGGTACTCCTAACTACATAGAGTAAAATGCCAAAAGATGCGACACTTAACAAGGTTTGCATGGATGCAAAAGAAAATCACATTTGAGAAACAATACTGCAAAAGGTAATAAACAAATTGCAGGTGAAAATTCATAAGAAAATCTTAAATTTAAGAAATTTAAATAGTCTTAATTATGTACACACCTGGCCATTGAATTAGAAACATTTATGCAGATGTATGTAAACATTACTTATGCAGTGTATATGCAAAATACAGTCATGTGCATCACCAAGTGATCTAAGCAACTATTTAAGACTGCTGCTCATCAGTAGTGTTGATTACAATGGGAAAAACAAAGGATCTTTCAGGGTTCGATAAAGGGCTTATTGTAAGTGCCTGTCTGGCTGGAGTGACGATTTTAAAAACAGCAGAGCTGACTGGTTTCTCAAAAGGTGAGATATCTTGGTTCTTTAATCAGTGGAAAAATAACCCACATTGCTTGTCGAAGAGGCGCAAGTGTGGTGCAATGACAATCTGTTAGAAATGAGATTACTGTTGTCTGAGAAGGCGTGTATGAAGAAATAGGACTTCCTGTATGCAGCAATTGACCGAAGCATTAAATGAAGGCTATTCCCGACCCATAACACAGCGAAATATGCACAGGGAATTGAAGAGGATTGGTATTAGCAGTATCATGCCTATACGGAAACCACTGATTTCTGAGAACAGGAAAGTTCGTCTACAGTGGTGTCAGGAACACCATGACTGGACACTGGAAGAAAGTCATGGATCCGATGAGTCACGGTACATCTTGTTCTGTACTGACAGTAGGCAGAGAATTTGGGGAAACCCCATGAAGCAATGGACCTAGCTTGCCTTGTAAACACAACTCCAGGTTCTGGAGGCAGTGTCATGGTGTGGGGCACATTCTGTTGGTACGTAATAGGTCCCCTGATATTGCTGGAAGGTTGGGCATCCTCCAAAGATTATCAGAAAATGTTGTTGATCAAGTCTATCCTGCAATGTTCTTTTTATCCAGCAGGTGATGGCTGTTTGATGGATGACAATGCTACTGTCCATCATGCAAGATGTGTTCAGCAGTGGTTCAGCGAGCATGACAGCGATTTCCACCATCTTTCCTGGATACCACAAAGCCCGGATCTGAACCCCATTGAGAATGCATGGGGCATGTTAGAAAAAAGATCCGGGGGCAAAGTCCTCTTCCATCAAATCTGAGCCAGTTAAAGGACTGTCTGGTGAACGCTTGGAATGTTGTAGATGTAAGTAAAGGCACTCCAACACCTTGTGGAATCTATGCCAAATTGCATACGTATTGTAATTTGGGCTAAAGGAGGTCCAACTCAGTATCGAATAAAGATTTCAAATTCAGTGGCCAGTGTGTGTAAATAGGTGGTTCAAGCTTGACCTGGAGTTTTTATTGTAACTCTCCATGTTCTGTACTGATTGAGATAGAATCTTTATGGTAAATATGTACATATAAATATGATACAGTAGTGGTTTCATCCATTCGGCACGTGCAAGGTGCATTATGGGAAGCATGGAGTCTAGAGGTGTCAGAAAGTGTGAAAGAGCATTGCATTATTAAATTTCTTATGAAGCAGAAGTTCAACCTGCTGAAATTTGCAAAGATTGCAAGCATGGGGATAAAACACTGTCAAAGGCAAGTGTCTATGATTGGTGTAACAAGTTTACTGAGGGCCGAGAAGGAGTAGCAAATGAACTGCATGGGCATGTCAACTACTGCTGTAACTGAAGTGAACACCGATCGTGTGCAACAGGTTATTTTAGAAAACTATAAGGTAAGGGTAAATGGCATAGTTGCAATAGTCAATATCGGTGTTAGTAGTATGAAAAAAAATCATCCACGAGCACCTGCTGTTCAGAAAAGTGTTTGTACATTGGCTACCAAAGGCATTTGATATTTGATCAGAAAATGTTTTGTGTCACCATTTGCACAGAGCTTTTGTGTTGTTTTAACATTGCAAAATTTACCAAAATTCTACCAAATGGTGTGTGTGTGTGAAATGGAAATGAGTATAATACAATCTACCTTCACAAGCAAGCTTTGCAGGAAGGACTGACAACCAAAGCAGAAAGGACATCGGACTATTTTCCCAACCTGTTAAACAGTTTACAACACTGGTGCAAAAGAGAAGATCATTACCAGGAACTGAGAATGCAACATCTGAGCCGGTTTTCAACATCAAAGTGAATGGTAATATCAATTTTAGGCCTTACTCAAGTAAAATAACCCTCTATTGTAAATACAGCAAAAATCATGGAAAATAAAACGTACTTTTGAAATAGATCATGGGGGGAAAAGATTGAAATTCACAAAAGATTACATATGGTGAGTGGGGAAACTGAAACTGGATGTTTCAGTAAGATTATTTGCAGATTTCACATGTATGCAAAATTCATATCTGACGGATGATAGTTTTTAAATTCCAAACATTTAAGAAATATTTACAACAATGGCTGGAGGAAAAATGTTTTCATCAGTTAAACCAAGTATACTTGAATATGGAAGTGAACGAAATTAGTGAATTAACACAAATTGTCAATAGCAAAAGGAGTGTATACGGTGGACTGATCAAATGTTTGGAATCAAAGTTGCACCTGTAATCTGACAAAGATACATTATGTAAACTTTAGATCGCATCCCTGGAGTATGTGTTTTTTTAAGATGATATTAAAATACAAGGTAATACTATGACTGAATGTATGGAAAGACATATATATACATCTCACTGTAATACCACTAATACTAATGCAGAAGCTGATAAAAATGTTTGCCTGAAAATGATGTCTTCAAGATAAACAAAATACATCATGAAAGTCAGAAATCCTTTGGGGCATAAGATGAATTTATATCCTGATGTCACAAAGGTTACAGAAGAAAACACTACATCCTGAACATACAAAAGGATGACACAAACTAATTAGAACAACTTATTGCATATATTCATAATAGTTGACGAATTATTGCAATTCTGGATATATTCATATCACCATCAGATTTAATAGGATGTTTAGACTGCTATACAAGAAGTCACATCATTTAAATTGTGTAAGAACATATGATGCATGTTATGTTTGAAATATCATATAGCAAATGTGATATTACATTCAGCAGATGTACACCAAAGAGCAAAAACTTACGACCAGTGCATCTTTATGCAAATCGAAGCAACTTCAGGTAAACAATGGTGCATGTGAAGGTCATGAAATGGTATAAATAACACCTGATACTGAGCTCTGATAATCAGTGTTATTCTTGTTCTTCAGATGGGAAAGGCAGCAGACTTCAGTGAGTATGACAAAGACTAAATTGTAATGGCCAGACAACTGGATCAGAGCATTTCTGAGATGGCAAGTCTTGTGGGGTGCTCATGGTCAACCATGGTTAGAACCTTCAAAGAGTTGTCCGAGGAGGGAAAAACCACGAACCATCAGCAAGGTGTGGGCCAACCACAGCTCATCGATGCTAGAGGTGAGCGAAGGTAATCCTGTATAGTACAGGCAAACAGAAGAGATATCGTGGTGCAACTCACCAATAATTTGAATGCTGGTGACGGGAGTAATGTGTCACAATACACAGTACATTGAACCCTGCTGAAAATGGAGCTGCATAGCCACAGTCTACTCCGAGTGCCCATGCTAACCCAGTTCACCATCAAAGGTGCCTACAATGGGCACGCGAGCATCAAAACTGGACCTTGAATGATTGGAAAGTTGTCTGGTCCAATGAATCTCATTTCCTGTTGCACCATGTGGACAGCCAGGTACACGTGTGTCGTTTATGGGGGGAAGTGTTGGCACCAGGATGTACCATGGGATGAAAACAAGCCAGTGGAGAAAGTGTAAGGCTTTGGGCAAAGTTCTGCTGGGAAACCCTGGGCCCAGTCATTCATGTGCAGGAAACTATGACGTCTACCACCTAACTAAACATCATTGCAGACCAGGTACATCTTTTCATGGTAATGGTATATCCCTCTAGTAGTGCCTTCTTTCAGCGCCATGCTGCCCAGATCTCATGTGCCATGCTGCCCGGATTGTTTGAGAATAGTTTGCATAACATGAGGAAGGCCTCCAGGTATTGCCCTGGCCTCCAAATTCCCCAGACATCAATCCAATCGAGCATCTGTGGTTTATGCTGTAACAGCATATCCGATCTGCGGCGGCTCAACCATGTAACTTACAAGAGTTAAAGGATCTGCTGGTAGTGTGTTGGTGCCAGATACCATGACACCTTTAAAAATCTTGTAGCATCCATGCCTTGCCAGGTAAGATAATGTTTGATGGCACGAGGAGGACAACACATCATATTAGGCAGGTGGTCATAATGTTTTGGCTTTTCGGTATATGTATTTCATATTGATTGCTGCTGTTATTGTTGTCAATAAAATCATCCCAATATGTTTGAATGGGTAGTAATTAGATTTATATACCTCAATTCAATTATCATCTTCCTGATTTTTAAATAAAATATTATATTGTGGAAACTGTTGTGTAATAAAATTCGCCATGCTGCAGGAATATGAGGGATGTCAGCAGTGCAACAATCATTACTATTAAGATAGATTATTAAGTTTTCAGTATATTTTAATTTAAATATTGTATTTTGTGAAGTAGTGATGAAAACTTTATCAAAGTTGGCATTTGCTTCATTATTTAGTACTTATTTGGCAAGTTGCAATAGAAGGTTTGTATAACTTGATGTCATTTTTGTATTCCTTTATTCTTTCATAATATCCAGAAATGGTAGTTTTTTACATATATCTTCTTATATCTTTTCATTGACATTTGTCAGTTTGTGGATTTGTCAAAACAATTGTCCACCATATCTTTTGAATGCAATGGAGAAACTTAATGGTTTATGTGCCGAATGAAAGCTTGTGATGTGGGGAGTGTCATAGATTATAAAAAATTGGCTACATCATGATTTCTTCCCCCCTAAAAACAGGAAAATGAAAACTATTCTTCCACTATATCTCCAGAAAGCAACAAACTATATGTCAAATGAAAACTTCTGATGTGGGGAAATTGACTTCCCGATGCTTTCTTCCACTTAAAGGGGTGTCTGTGTGTGCGTGTGAAAACATTTTTCCCCTATATCTCCTGAATGCGAGTGGGGAAAGTAACAAGCTATGCCTCAAATGAAAACTTGTGATGTGGGGAGTGTCTAAGCTATGATAAATGCTTATTGCCCCCATGCTTTCTCCCCCCCCCCCTTAAAAGGGACATATGGAAAATGTTCTTCTACTATATCTCCAGAATATGAATGCTGAAAGTAATCAGCTATATGTCAAATGAAAGCCTGCAATGCACAGAGCTTTATATAGCTATTAAAAATTGCCCCCTCCCCCTCATGATTTCTTTCATCACAAGAAATGGGAAATGTAAAAATCGTTCTACTATAACTTCCAAAAGCAAGGGCCTACACTTACGAGTTAGATATCAAAGCTCATATAATGATCATCGTAAACTATTCTCCCCTCTCCCTGATAAAAGGGAGGGGGATTTTCACAGGATTAGACTCTAAGAGTCATATCTCAAATTGAAACTTGTGACATTTCCAATATAATAGGCTACCTCAAACATGACTGCTGGTTGGTTGGTTGTTTAGGGTTTTATGGCACAAGAGTGATGCACCAAACATACACAAATAAAAAGCTAAAAGATGTGTGACCCACAACCAAAGTTAAAATAACCATAAAACTCTAAAAGTATAAAGCAATAAAGGCAAAGTACAAAAAAAAAACGAACCTAGGTGTAAAAGGCCCAGGATGATCAAAGGAAAAAGGATAAAGCATAAAATCACAATCTGTTAAAATAACTAGTAAAACACGAAAAAGCAAAGACAAGAGGTAAAAAGGAGTCATCAGATAATAGCTGTACGAATGTAAGGGGCTTAGGCATAAAATCATGAAAGGTAAAATATAAACGTTGTTCAAGATTAAAAGCAGCACAGTGATTAAAGTATGTTTGATGGTTAAAATGGTGTCCCAAAACTCACACTTAGGTTTGTCGTCTGCCTTAAGAAGAAATGAATGAATGATAAATGAATGATCAAGTGGAGCCGAGCAAATACAACTTCCCTCTTGTGATTCCTGCGGTAACAAGACTGCCATGGTTTGATGATAGGTTTGATCTCAAAGAGCTTGTTTGTAAGCTGTTCTGACCAAGATCTATGCCACTGTGCCCGGAGCTCGATTGTAAAACGCTGCTGGAATTCCACATATGGAACCGGCAGAGGAGAGTAGGAGAGGGGGGTGGCAGCAAACAAGACTGCAAAATGGAGGAAAAATGTGGTCAATGTTTATGAGTCACACATCAAATAAAAGGTTTTGAGGGAAGGTGTTTTTAGTGACAAAGAAAAAGCATAAGTAAATTGAAATAAATATCTATTTTCCTATATGGGCCCTAAAAAGTAGAAAATAAATCTAAAGCATATCAGTGGTGCAATCAGTCATTGAGTTTGTATTCACTTCAAAAGAAGATAGGGTGCTGATTTGCCAACACAAGACTGCCGGCATCCTATCTTCCTCTGAAGTGAATATGAACACAACTACTAATTGCACCATTGATATGCTTTATGTTTATTTTCTGCCTTTTTAGGACTTATATAGTATGATCTTTTTTTAAATTTTTAATTAATTTACATTTTTTATTCTTTTCAAATTCACATGAATATTTTATTGTTGGATATAAAAAAATTCTAATCCTTAATAAAACTGTAGAAGGCAGAGTCAGAATATGACCAAATATGAAAATCATCCATATATCTTTTCCAAAATATGGATTTTAAGATTCTGATTTGATATATTTTACACTGAATATCTCTCATCACAACATCAGAAAAAAATCCAGATAGAGGTGAGTCCATGGGATAAACTGGAGAGATTTCTCAACATTTTTTTTAGGTTGTCAAGGAAAGTGTCACTCTTAGTTTAATGTCGATATCAATTTTATATGAAAAATTGTTGTGGGCTGGGTGGGATACGAAACCATAACCCCTGATAACATTAGATGCTCTGACTACTGCGCTACTGGCTGCCAATCAAGATCTCTAATTGATGTTATGAACTTTCTACCTACAGTACACAATTTTCTCTGTCCTATGAAAGCATTGTCCCAGCTGCTCACAAACAGCATGAAGAAGCAGATGACAAGTATATCACGAAGACAGCAAGTATGTTATGAGTATACAACAATTGAATAAATTGGAGAAATTTCTTTTTAACATAATGGTTTCAAACATAGGTGTATTTGGATATAAATTTATTACATCTAATGAAAGTAGTCTTTAATATTCATCAATTGATAAGTCTTGAATACTTTCTAAAAAAAATCTACAAAATCTACAGATGATATATATAAATTCAGTTGTTCCAAACAATGGTGATAATAATTCTAGTAATTTCTTTCTTAGAAAGTAAGTAGGAGATTTCTCCTTTAATATGAGAGGATGTGTGGGTTAATTAGGTTTTTGAGTTTAAATTTTCATAAAATATTTAGGAGTGTTGTAGTTTGGTGGAATGCATGCTTTTTTAATTCCTTTGGTAAATAAGATTGCTTTAATTTTGATAAGCTTATATAATACTGTATTGTATTAATGGGGTTAGGATCAATTTCAACATATTTTAGTACACAATAAATATCATTGATTTAGATAGTCCTGTTGGAAGATAATAACAAATTGTTTGGTTTTATTTTGACTTAAAAATTCAGGTCAGTTCTATTTTTTATGTAATTATTTTCTTCCAATATATCATCTGGTATATTTTTATTAGAATTGTATAAATAATTGATATAGCAAAAAGTTCTGAATCATTTTTGTCTTATTTATTCTTAGGTATAATGGTATATTGATAGGTAAATGGTAGTAAATGGTAGCTAGGTAGACATTGGTAGGAAAGCTATTCATCAATCCCCTGTGATGATGCATAGAACTATTAGTACTTTCAAAAGAGATACTCTCTTGTGGAAGGGAAAGGAAGGGGAGGGCTGTCAGATCACTGTGGCCTACTGTTCTGGACTACTTTTTTTTTCCTAGCATGGCCGAGTGGTTAGTGTGCTTGGCTACTGATCTAAAGGACCTGGGTTCGAGCCCCAGGTAAGGCATGGCTGTTTGTGTCGTTTTTCTGCTAAGGGCCTGCCATCCTCTCAGACCTTCTATTATGGCATATAAACTGACAGGCTCCTGTCAGACCTCTTGTGGCAAGCAGCTGCTTGAGGGGGTATTTATTTTATTTTTATTTACTGAGGAGTGGTCAACCATACACAGTCCTGGTGCTGACCATATAAACCTACTGGAATAGAATAATGGTTCTGAGCTTGATTATGGATCCTGAATTTGCTGCACTGGTGGGCTTCTGTGGAGGGAAAATCTTCTGCTGTGCTTTCTGTTTGTTTGTGGGTTGACAGCCCCAAGTAAACAGATTCACAGGATATGTTTTATCAGCTGATGGATAATCTTGAGCAGAAGTCATTGCAGATACCTGAACTCTTGTTTGTACAGGCATCATCAAATTCTACATTCAACGAAGTCTTCCAGTGTAGGCTTCAGCCTTTAGTAGTGGGTCAGATTCTTAAAAATATATATTTTATAATAATATACATTTCTTATATTTTTAAAATATATATATTTTTTATATATAAAGGTCAGTTTCTTAAACATAATCTTAAATTTCTCTTTTCAGGAAGGGAAGATAAAAAGCATATGTAAAGTGTAGGTTGCTTCTCAGCAGACATGCTAGTGATTGCTCTTCTAGGACATGAGTGCATTACTGAAAGGTTTCTTACAACAAAATTTCAGCTGAGCATTGAAGACTTGAATGTTATCTGCTTATATGCCCCGATGAGGATGAAAAGGATTGGTTTTAAGGACTTCTCTCGGTGACTTCAAAGTTAGTAATGACTCTGAACTTTGGGGAGGGGTGATAGGACCTTTTGGTATTGTTAGCTGCAATGGGCAATGTCACCTACAGATAAGTAAACTTAATGGTTTGAGAATAACTAACACTTATTACAAACTCCATGACATACATAAGTACATATGGATTTTGCTAGATGGCTGCATAAGAATATGACTGATTATCTATTAATCAACAGCAAATGGGCTAGGAATGTTAAGCCATATAGGGAAGCTGAAATTGGATGTGACCATTACCTTGTTAAAAGTGTCTTGCAACATAAACTTAAAAAGTGTTGTGCTAAGATTAAAAAAATTACCTTTAATACTGAAGCTCTGAAAGACCCAGTTATAGCTAAAGCTTTTTATGATAGGTTACTTAGTCATTATGACAGTCATGGTTTGCTTACTACTGAAGTTGAGGAAGAATGGGATCACTTTACACAGGCTTTTCTTTAAACTAAGAGTAAGCTTTTAGGAAAAAAGGAGCACAGGAGGCAAAATTATTTGAGTAATGAGACACTTGAGCTTATTTCAGAGAGAAAGAATTGCAGGAATGTCTTTAATCAATACCCTACTAGTACTAATAGAAATAAATATAGAGAGCTTAATAAATGTGTAAAGGATCACTTAGCTGCTGATAAAAATTTTTTGGCTAGATATTTGCTGTTGGTCAATGATTGGCTGACAAAGCCAAGAAAGAAGTTAGACAGCACAACAACAGAGAGCTGTACCAGATATTTAATGTTTTGTGTGGTACAAAATAGACAGGTATACAGGGATTGTAGGATAAACAAGTAAGGTTATATAGAAGGTGAGAATTCTGTAATGGCTAGGTGGACTGAGTATCTTAGCGATGTTCTAAACCAGGGCTTCTTAAACTTTTTCTACTCGCAACCCCTTTTCGCCAACTTTTTCCACTTGTGACCCCTTTTTGCCTGATAAATGCTTACGCGACCTGGGTATATAGGTATATAAAATAGGTATACAAATCAAACATTTACTGATAATAAATCATAAAGAAATTTATTTTAAAACAATTCTTTGGTATACATATAATTTTACCATTTATTAAAGATGAAAGCAAATTGGCATACTAATGAGATGGATGTGCTTGGTTATTTTCACATAAAGAATTAAATCTTGGCTGAATATTTGACACTGCAGGAAGTAGAGCATCTTTAACGTTTTTCACAGTTGATCGATATTTTGATTTTATAATCGTCAATGCTGAGAATGCCGCTGGTAAATTGGATGGTGGCATAAATACGTAGTACAAAATAGGAGAAGTATGTTTAGGACCATTTCAGAAATTGTTGGAAATTCTATCCTAATCCCAAGCCAAAATTCAGTTAATGATTTTATATGAAACTAAAGTTTTGAACTTGTGTCACTTGACAACTCAGCAAATTCTTCTTGAACTCTTAATGGCAGATGACTCATGTTTTTGATTTCAATCGAGTATGGTCTATGAACCCAACTTAGTTTCTTTAGAATCAAAATTTGAAGGGAAGTATTTCTGAAACTGTGTCTTCAGGCACTTCAGACGATTAATTATAACTCTTACAATTAAATCTTTGGGAAGGTCATTTTCAATTATAAAATCATCTGTAGTGTAAACATTTCTAAAGAACCATTTCCCCCCCTATTCTTCCATATGTTAACTTTTTTAGTAAAACTTTCAATTTTATCTTTTAACATAAATATGTTACAATTTTTTCCTTGAAGCGACATGTTTAAATCATTGAGTTTTTCGAAAATATCTGACAAATAACACAGTTTTGAAAGCCATTAGTCATTATGAAAAAAACTAACAAAATCAGATTTCTGCTCAGTCAAAAATATACCAACTTCATATTTCAATTTCAATAATCTGCTTAAACTTTGCCAGTTTCAGAGCCACCTTACCTCTGCATGTAGTACTAAGCTTTTGTAATCGGAGTAAATATCTTTGCAAAGGTTTGAAAACAAACGACTGTTAAAGGCATGGCTTTTAATGAAGTTAATGATTTTGATAGTATCGCGAAGCACAACATCTAACTCTGGTGATTTTTTTTGGCTACTAGTGCCTCTCGATGTATCATGCAGTGAGTAAAAGTGATATGTTCATTGCTAACAGCTTTAACTTTTGCTACAAATCAAACATTCTCGCCCATCATTGCTCCAGCACCATCTGTGCAGACTCCAATGCAATTTTTCCACTGTAAACCTTCATTTGTGAAAAATTCATGAACTTTAAGATAAATATCTTTCCCTCTTGTGTGCCCTTCCAAAGGGTGACAAAACAATAATTCCTCATGTATCCTTCCTTCATAAACATATCTTACATAAAGTAACAACTGTGCCATGTTAGAAATGTTAGCTGTTTCATTTAACTGAATTGCAAACTTTGGGCTGCCCTTAAGCCTCGTAATAAGCTGCTGGAATTGGTATTTATTAATTTCAGAAATTCTTTTGGAAACAGTATCATTCGATAAAGGAATTTTACGAATTTCATCCCTATACTTTTTCCCATGAACTGTTTGTTACATTTAAATAGCAGCAGGTAACACGAGATGTTCTCCTATCGCGTAGGGCATTTTAGTTTTTGCAATTAAATAAGAAGTTTGGTAAGATGCAAGTGAATACTTTTCGTTGACAGTAACAAATTTCTCAAAACATTTGTAAAATCTTCAAAGAAAGAAAAACAGTCGTTCAAAATATTCCTTTGGTTTATTGCAGTACACTGAATGCTTGGTATTAAGATGTCATTTTAGTTTGGCTGGTTTCATGATCTCTACAGTCAAAACTTCATTAGAAATTAAGTAAAGAGGTTTTTCCACACCATCATGATTATTAGAGGTAAATCCATATTGCAAAAATGATTTTGACGTATTTTTTTTTCCTTGTCAATTTAGGTGTACTACAACCTGGTAGCGAACACTCTGCCACATTGTCATCAGAATTTTTACCTCTTCTGCCTAAATTTAGCCACTTATCAATAATCCAAAGATATACTATTTTGATATTTGCTTGCTGAGGAATGACAGTAGGAAAATATTAAAAGTCTTTATTTTAAAAACTATTAAAGCTTTTATAAGAGCAGAAAACTTTATATGTACAGACAAAACAATGCTAATCATAAAATACAATAGTCTCGAATCCAAGCAGAGGTGTTTCTGGCAGCGTCATTCACGTTGCGTGGCTTGATGGAATGCACAGTTCAAAGTGCGCATGTTGTGTGTTAAAAACAAGCCAGCAATGAAGTCGCACTGCCAGAAACACCTCGGATTCATTATGCGTTTCATTTTGAATTAATTTTTGGTCGTTGCATGTTCATAAACCTTTTAAATAATAAATAAAATAAATACCTCCTCAAGCAGCTGCTTGCCACAGAGGTCTGACAGAAGCCTGTCAGTTTATATGCCAGAGTAGAAAGTCTGAGAGGATGGCAGGACCTCAGCAGAAAAACGATACATACATCCATGCTTTATCCGGGGCTCGAACCCAGGTCCCTTAGATCAGTAGCCAAGCGCGCTAACCACTCGGCCATGGGACGGCTATAAACCTTTTACTATTGCCAAATTTTTCATGACTCCCACATTCAGTTAAGCGGCCCGATATGGGGTCACGACCCATAGTTTAAGAAGCTATGTTCTAAACAATGTGATTAGTTCTACTCCCAATGTTTTTAATGATGATAGATGCATTACTGGTGTTAATGTTGGCCCTATAGCACAGTCTGAAGTTATTTTGGTTATTTCTAAATTTAAACTACTTAAATCCCCAGAGGTAAATGATATTACTACTGAAATGCTTAGAGCTGGACATGCTTCAGTTACCACATGTATGACTGAAATTTTGAATAACTTTTATGATAAAGGCATTGTTCCTGAAGATTTTATCAGAGTTATTATTATCCATATTTTTAAAAAAGGTGATTGCAATTCTTGTGATAACTAAAAGGTCATCAGCCTACTTTCTGTTCCAAGTAAAGTTCTTTGCTTGATTGAGCTTAATAGAATTAAGAATCTGTGTTGGGTTGTTTTACCTCTAAGGGGCACCTTTTTGCACACCATGGGCTAAATGGCCAGGTGACATGGACCCCGAAGGCTCAGAGAAAGTTGGGGGAGGGGACCCACTGGAACAGCTGTTGGGAGACAGATGATAGCCTCCCATGATGTCCATTTAGTGTGTCCTTTAATGTGCACATGCCTCTCACGCACACAGGGCCACGGTTTAACGTCCCACCCGATGGACGGTGGCCTTTCCAAGTCCATCAGTGTCCCCTACTGACCACGGGCAGGGTATGGAATTTTGCAGAGATAAATCTCAAAGCTGACCCAGCTGGGACTCAAACCTAGGAACTGCAGATTACAAGCCTGGACGCTACCGATTGAGCCACCTCCGCTCCTTAAGAATCTGGTTGTCAGGCAATTGCATGATTAGCAATGTGGATTCAGAAGTGGTAGGGGATGTGTAGATCCACTCATGCAGATTCTTCAGAAATGTTTAGAGTTTCAGAAACCTTTGGTTGCTAGTTTGTTGATTTCAAAAAGGCTTTCAACTCTTTTGATTGTCATAATTTGTAGTTGATTGTGAGATCGTATGGCATACCAGACAAATTAGTTAACATAATGAAAGCTCTCTATAATAAGAGTGAGTGTTAACACTCCAAAAGTATGTTTAAATTTCTTCACTTTGGACCTTGTGATTGATCCAAATTTTACTAAATTTCCAGATAACTTTGGGTGCCAGGCAATTAATCTTGTCAAATAAAGTTAAATGATGGTTCGTTAAGTATATTATGCATTACTTAGTCAAACTGAAATCAATTCAAAAGACTGTCAAATTATTAAAGCTAAAATCTAATCAAAAACAATTATCCTACTCAAGAGAAAAATTTTGAAAAGTCAAAACTATTTCATAAAATAAAGTTTATTTCCAAAAAAAAAATGACTCACCAGGTAAAATTTCTACATCCAAAATTCTCTGAGCAACTAAAAGCTCATTCAAAACATCATCTCCATCTACATCATCAAATCACAACTCCAAACTAACATCATCTCTCTCTAACTCAAACCTTCTCTCTATTAACTCCTCTAAAACCTCTCCTCTATTAATTTCAAAACCTTCTCTCTATTAACTCCTCTAAAACCTCTCCTCTATTAACTTCAAAACCTTCTCTCTATTAACTCCGTGACCTAATGTCACTTACTATATGTGTGGTGTGCAACTGACAAGTGTGTGTTGCACACTGGGAAGGAACATTTACATAAACTTATGATCGCAAACTTGCGCTAGCTATGACGCAAGAGGGACATGTCCTTACACACACATTAACGGCTGTCAAATGAAAGTAGGAGTCAAGTCAGAGTTGTGCATACGCAACTCTGATTTTGGATTGGAGGTCATGGGTGAGGAAAAGTGATGTCACCTGATGAGAAATCCCCGAAATAATAAATATAACGTAAATAAAGTAAAACTGGTTAAGGAAAAGTAAAAGTGAATGGGTGGACCATCACATGAGTTGTGTGTGAGAGTTGGTAAGGCTTGTAGCAATTAGTTTAGCATTGCTTCTGGTGTTTGACAAAGGTGCATTTTGACTCCTTTTCTCTTTAGTTCAGTTATTGATTATGTTATGCGAAATTCACTACAAGGGAGAGATTTTGGCCTTAAATGGTCTGGAGGTACGAAAATTTCTGATTTAGATTATGCTGATGATTTAGCCCTTTTGGCAAATGATGTTGATGAGATGAACTCTTTCATTCGAGCTGTTGATGAGACTGGTAGTAGAGTAGGTTTGGTTATAAACAGAGAGAAAACTAAAGTGATGAAAATTGGTCAGGCAGGCTGTGATTCAGTTAATCTGAATGGTTGCAGTCTTGAGCAGGTGTCACAGTCTAATTATCTTGGGAGCTATGTAACAGATACTGGTGATGTGCGGCATGAGATTAACAGACGAATAGGGATTGCTGCCGGGACTTTTAAGAATCTATGGAGAGTGTGGAGAAATAGGCGTATACACCTAAAGACTAAAATTAGACTGTATAATAGTTTGGTTCTTTCTAGGGTTAGTTATGGTAGTAAAACTTGGACGTTTTGCAAACAAGTGGTTCAACTTTGTAAGTAATGATGTTAGGCAAAGGAGTCGGCAACCTCCTTTGAGTAGCATATTGTGCAAAGAGAGACTCCACTGATTTGGTAATGTTGCCCATATGGATATTTATAGATTAATAGGGCAATGAACAGTGTGCCTAAAGGCCTCAGAAAAAGGGGGATACCTAGAATGCAATGGACAGACAATGTCAAACAAGAATTTGTTAGAATTGGTGTGCAGTGGCCAGATGCAGCAGATGTAGCTCAGGACAGATATGCTTGAAAAACTAATATTGCATAGTCTGGTTGGACCTCCATAGCCCATGGCTGCTTGAGGATGATGATATAATGGATTATTTTTGTAAATTTGGAATTGGTATACACTGAGATGCCAAATTATTAGGTATACCTACCTAGTAACATATTACACCTTCTTCAGCTTTCAAAACAGCCTGAATTTGTATGGGCATGGAACTTACAAGATGCTAGATCCATTGTGCAGGAATGTTATACCATGAGGATATTTTACACAGTGGTAAATTGGATGGTGGCACAATCTCGCTGCAAATGGCCTTTACCACCTGATCCCAATGATGCTTGATAGGGTTAGATCTGGGGAGTGTGCAGGCCAATGGAGCAAGGAAAACTTGTCTGCATGTTCCTGGAATCATTTGGTGATGATATATGTATTGTGAGCAAGTGTATTATCATGCTGAATGTGCCCATCTGAGTGAGGATAAATTCTAGCCATAAATGGATGAACTTGGTCAGCAACGATATTCAAATATGCTTTGGCATTCAGGTGTCCTTTGATGGGTATTAGGGGGCCTAATGTGTGCCAAGAAAACATTCCTCACAACATCACACTGCAGGCTATCAACTTGTATTGTTGACAGCAGGCAAGAAGGCTCCATGGCCTCAGGTTGTTTGCACCAAATTCTGATACATCAACATGATGCAAAAGGAACCTTGATTCGTTAGACCATGCTACTTTTATCCAGTACTGAATGGCCCAATTTTGATGCTACTGCACCAGCTGGAGATGTGCTTTTGTGTTCTTTGCTTAAAACATTGGCATGTTTGGTGGCTATTGTAGACCTTTTGTGACAAGATCTGATATGTGGTGTTTTCAGAGATGATCTTCTGCATAACAATGTTTAATTCTGCTGTGATTTGTATGGTTGTGGCCCGTTTGTTCGCTTGCATGATTCTCGCCAGTCTCCTCTGATCCACAAACTGTCTTCATCCACAGGATCACTGATCACTGGTAGTTTTTTGCTTTTTGCACCATTCTTGGTAAACCCTTGAAACGGCTGTAAGTGGAAAACCAAGGAGGATTGCCATTTGGGAGATGTTTGAACCAGTATGCCTAACACCAACTATCGTATCACATTCAAAGTCACTCAGGTCACCTTTTTAAGCTCATTCTAACACTCAATCCAATTCTGATGCTCGAAGAGCTGTTCTGTATGATTTATACCTCACACTGTAGTCATTGATGTATTACATGTTGGAATGGACCATTTATGTGATGATGGATGGTGTATCTAATGAATTGGCATCTCAGTGTAGTGCTGGAAGCTTAGTAGAATAAGAAAATTAGACCCTTTTTGCAAAGCTCTAGTTAGAGTATGATTTTGTATGAAGTCTGCATAATTTAGAAATGGAACAGTTTTACTTCCTTGTAGATAGATTTCTCTTTCTATTCTTTAGTAAGATTGTCAAATTTTCAATTTATACAACTAGTGTTTAGTATCGCATATTATTAAATCCAAATTACCTATTATTTCATATAATGTGGCAGAAAAACATTTCTTGGCAAAATCAGATGTTCATAGTATGTACTCTATTCAAGATTAGCCATTTCTTTTCATCTTAATCTAATAAAATCTCTTAATAACTTTATTTCTGCATTATGTATTATTTTGAAAAAATCAGAGTGATATGTTTTTGCTTTTTAATCTCAGAAATTGTGGAATTATATTATGAGATTTGAAAAGATATAATAATTGTAGTTGTAAAAAAACTGTTTAGTTTCAGCCATAAAAGATAAAATTTCCTGAATATAGTTATGGTGATAGATTTTAACCTTCAGAGCTTTGAACAGCAAAAAAAATATAATACAATCAAGTTATACACCAAAGAGCCAAAACATTATGACATTATTAACAGAGTTGCCAAATATGATGTTGGACCTTCATGTGATGCCAAAACAGTTTTTACCCAGCAAGGCATGGATGCTACAAGATTTCCAAAGGTGTCTTGTGGCATTTGGTACCAACACATTACCAACAGTATAAAGTGGGTGCTGCACTGTCAGCGTGAAGATAAATTTGATGCGCACATGCTATGTGGCAAATATTTTTCAGATGCCTGTTAACATTGATCGCCTGTACGATTTATGAAGCAAACTCTTAGGACTAAATGATAATGCCATTCCAGATTGAAAAAAAAAAAAACTGTCACAAAAAATTCAGAAACTGATCACTCTGAAAACCATGACCTGGACTCTGAAGACCCAGTAAAAAGATCATCTCGAATAAATCAATTACCTGAGCATTATCTCAGGTAATTGATATTTTAAATACCTTGGCTTATAGTGTACTGATCATGGGAATAAAAACTCATGTCAGTGCATTATAGTCTATGCATTAGAAAATTACAGCAGCAGTTTCAAATTGCTATTAAAAAATAAATAATGCCAAAGGGGAAATATCTGCTTTACAAACAAGATTATAATCAAAGCAAAAACAGTGGAATAAACAAATAAGAATTGATACAGCAGAATAAAAATTTCAGAATTAATCAAAACAAGAAAAGAAAGTACACTTTTCATTTAATAACCCTAGGAAATATTTTCTTCATAGATTGAAAAATATATTTATGTCATGTCACATTAAATGTTTTTTGGAAGGGATTATATTTAAATCCATACTCATGGCAGCAAAAAATTATATTTTTATTATTTTCATTACTATTATTAACATAGTTAGTAAAAAGATATGTTGAAATAAAGATCTGGTGTTTCAATTTGATTGAATTTAATTATAAGTGTAAGATTGGAATATTTCCTCAGAATCATAGAAATTCTATAGTAATACAGTAAAAAAATATTCGGACAGAATTACATTATCCTTTAAAAAAAATAAATAAATACCCCCTCAAGCAGCTGCTTGCCACAAAGGTCTGACAGGAGCCCATCAGTTTATATGCCATAGTAGAAGGTCTGTGAGGATGGCAGGACCTCAGCAGAAAAACAACATGAACATCCATGCCTTATCCGGGGCTCGAACCCAGGTCCCTTAGATCAGTAGACAAGAGCATTCTATATGTGATCAAATTGAAAATCTTTAAAATAGGAGCTCTACTTACAAACTGATGCACATTTGTGAAATCATATAAAATAATTAAAGAATATTCAGAAAAGCTTTTTGATTATAAGCAAAGCATGCCAAAAACATAAAATTAACTGTACACAGTTAGAAAACAATCTTGCAGAGAAATTGTTTAACATAAAAAAAATTATACATTTTTAATATGACTATAGAAGCTGAAAGATTTTATTTAAATTAATAACATTTTATCTGCATTGGAACTACTTGTCTATTCGTTAAGAAAAAAAAAATTATTTGAATCCTTCTGAATGAATGGGAGACAAAATAATTTCTACAGCAAAATAAAGCCCATTTCACTCAAAAATAACATTTGCTAAACTCTTTGAAGGTTCTGTGCATTACCAGAATATAGGAATATGAGGGAATTTTGCCTGTTGGCAAATTTGAAGTTGAAAAAGACTTTCATGAACATTTCCAAAAACTTAACAAAAAAAAAACAAATGTCAACAAATGAGATGATTGATGAAGGGTTCATCTTTTTACTAATATTTGATATTGAAATATTTTACACTCATCTAATAGTCAGAATTTATTTCATTAGCAAAAATTCCTTTAAAAATTCCTATCACAATCACATGAATTCTAATAAGTTGTTGTATGCCCTACTGAAAGTAAACTTTGCAGTCAAAACAAAAGTGATACTGGAGCCATATTCTTCTCATGCCAAGAAAATATCACCTGCCATGGTAGTTTTATTAGTAGCTGTTATACGAAATATTGAAACTTAATCTCTCGACCATTAAAATATCAGAGTTCATTTCAACTAAATGCAATACTGTTTAACAACCAAAAATTTTATTAATATTGTATGAGAATATAACATATCCATATTAGTCAGCTTGTATACTAGCCACATTAGCATTACTAAATGCCTATGCTATAGCTTGCTGCCATTAGTGCAAATTTCAAATTATTTAACTCATCATCATCATCATCCTCAAGCAGCCATGGACTACAAAGGTCCAATGAGACTGTTCAATTTAGTTCTCCAAGCATATCTGTCCTGAGCTACATCTGCTGCATCTGGCCACTGCACACCAATTCTAATAAGGTCCTGTTTCACATTGTCTGCCCACCTCATCCTTGGTCTCCCGCTCTTTCTGAAGCCTTTAAGCACACTGTTCATAACCCTATTCGCCAATCTATAATTATTCATACAGGCAACATGGCCAAACAAACGGAATCTCTCTCTGCACAATATGCTGCTTAAAGGAGGTTGCCGACTCCTTTGCCTAACCTCATCATTAGTTACAAAGTTGAACCACCTAATGCCCAAGATACTGCATAAGCATCTCGTTTCCTTTTATCTTCTTTACAAAGTGTCCAAGTTTCACTACCATAACTAACTCCAGAAACGACCAAACTATTATACAGTCTAATTTTAGTCCTTAGGCGTATATCCCTATTTCTGCACACACTCCATAGATTCTTAAAAGTTCCGGCAGCAATCCCTATTCGTCTGTTAATCTCATGCCGCACATCACCAGTATGTTACATAGCTCCCAAGATAATTAAACAGTGACACCTGCTAAAAACTGCAACCATTCAAATTAACTGACTGACCAATTTTCATCACTTTAGCTTTCTTTCTGTTTATAACCAATTATTACTCTACTACCTGTCTCATCAACATCTCGAATGAAAGAGTTCATCTCATCAACATCATTTGCCAAAAGGGCTAAATCATCAGCATAATGTAATCAGAAATGTTCCTATCTCCAGACCATTTAAGGCCAAAATCTTTCCCTTTCAGTGAATTTTGCATAACATAATCAATAACCAAACTAAAGAGAAAAGGAGACAAAATGTGCCCTTGTCAAACATCAGAAGTAATGCTAAACCAATTGCTACAAGCCTTACCAACTCTCACACACAACTCAGTGTTATTATAGAGAGCTTTCACTATGTTAACTAACTTGTCTGGTATATCATATGATCTCACAATCAACCACAAATTATGATGATCAACAGAGTCGAAAGCCTTTTTGAAATCAACAAAGCTAACAAACACTGTTAGCGGTTTCTGAAACTCTAAACATTTCTCAAGAATCTGCCTAAGTGAAAATATCTGATCTACACATCCCCTAGCACTTCTGAATCCACATTGTTCATCACACAATTGCCTGTCAACCATATTCTTAATTCTATTAAGCACAATCTTGCAAAGAACTTTCCCTGGAACAGAGAGTAGGCTGATACCCCTATAGTTATCACAAAAACTTAAAATTTAAACACATAGGCTTTTTTGGTATTGGTAGCTGCAATGGCAATGGGCAACATCTCCTATAGGTAAATAAACTCAATGGTTTCAGAATAACTAACACTTATTACAAACACCACGACATACATAAGTACACATGGGTTTCACCTGATGGTTAAAATGGTCCCATTCTTTCTCAACTTCAGTGGTAATCAAACCATGACTGTCATAATGACTAAGTAACCTATTATGGTAAGCTTTAGCTATACTGGGTCTTTCTGAGTTTGTATTAAGGTAAATTTTTTAACCCTAGTACAACACTTTTTAAGTTTAAGTTGCAAGACACTTTTAACAAGGTAATGGTCAGATCCAATTTCACCTCCCCTATATGACCTGATATTCCTAACAGAAATAGCCCATTTGCTGTTAATTAATATATAATCAATCATATTCTTGTGCAGCCTATCAGGTGAAACACGTGTATTTATGTATGCCGCAGTGTTTGTAATAAGTGTTAGTTATTCTGAAACCATTGAGTTTACTTACCTCTAGGAGATGTTGCCCATTGCCATTGCAGCTACCAATACCAAAAGGGCCTAATCACACTTCCCCAAAGGTCAGAGTCAGTACCAACTTTGGCATTGAAGTCACCTAGAACAAGGGTAATATCTCCTTTCTTGACAGAATTCAAAATATCCTGAAGTTGTCCTTAAAACCTATCCTCAGTGGAGGCATAACAGCAGATAACATTCAAGTCTGTAACGCTTGTCTGAAATTTTGCTGTAAGGAACCTTTCATTAATGCACTCATGTCCTAAAAGAGCCTCACTAGCGTGTCTGCTGAGAAGCAGACCCACGCCTTGGTGATGTTTATTGTCTTCCCTCTGTAAAAAGAGAAATTTAAGATTATGTTTAAGAATCTGACCTTTATCTGTCCATCTGGTCTCTTGCAGGCCGAGAATATCTAAATCAAAATGGTGGGATTCTTGTGTGAGGACATCAAGAGAAAAAAGCTCTGTGCAGAGTCCTCACATTCCAACTACCTATGGAGAGAAAATGGTTAGTGGGATGTTTAAAGAAACCATGCTTATTGAGAGAGGGAATGCCGACAATATCAAACAGCCCCCTAATCGCAGGCATGGGGCAAAGACCCATTCCCCTACCACTAAAGGCTGAAGCCATCTACATTGGAAGACTTCCTCCAATGTAGAATTTAACAATGCCAGTAGAAGCAAAGAGTTCAGGTGCCTGTGATGACCACAGCTCAGGATTATACACCAGCTAATAAATATATCCTGTGAATCTATTCACCTGGGGCTGTCAACCCACAAACCAACAGAAAACACAGCAGAAGATTCTCCCTCCATAGAAGCCTACCATTGCAGCAAATTCAGGATACATTATCAAGTTCCGAGCCTTATTTCAGTCCAGTAGGTTTTAATGGTCAGCACCATGACCCTGTGTGGTTGACCACTCCGCAGCAGGGTAGGAAAAAAAGAAAAGTAGTTATAGTTGTCCAGATCAGTAGGCCACACTAATCTGGCAGCCCTCCCCTTCCACAAGAGAGTATCTTTCTGAAAGGTACTAATGGCCTGCATCACGAGAAGGTTGAGTCAGGCATTAGGTGCTAGGCCTGGCCAGTTCTATGCATCATCATAGGGGATTGGTGCATAGCTCTCTTTCCAGTGACTATATTCAGGTGACTATTTTCCAGTGACTATATATTATTCCATATTCCAGACTATTATTTAACTACATAGTATCAATAGCTTATATAAACTGAGCAGAAATATATATGCCATAGTATATCTGTTAGTATTCTAATGTAATTCTGACACATATTAATCACTGCATAATAAATGATTACTTACCAGACTCCATACTCTTAATACAAAGGAAATCCATATTGGACGTTCGCCAAGTCTAGCTTGATATCATGGTCAAGATTTGATGTTTTACTATAAGCAAAATATATATTCCTAGAAAATATATCCCAATATATCCACACAGTTATCTTGTTAACATTGGGTAATGGAATAATAAATGATGAAATAAAATTTGTAGAATAATCCACGACCGAAAGAAAACAGGAGGATGGTATGACCACTTCATTTCACAATATTCATTATATTGCTGTTGTAAATTGCGGCAGTATGCAGTCTCCCTAACAATAAATATTTCCCTGATAAATATTTTTCCCTATATTTTCCTGATAAATATATTCCCCAATAAATATTTCCCTGATAGCTAGATATACCTCAAACAGTTAAAAAAAACTGAAATTGCAATTTTAACTTTTTCTACCAACAAAAATCTATCTTACCATACACTTCTTATACATTTTGTTTATCGTCATCTCCCTGTGTGACGTCAAAATGTCTAGCCAATGACCATAAAGATTCACTTTCTCACTGAGTGGCACCACCCTTCTTTCATTCACCCTGCTGTTTGCCTATTTTTTAACTCCTTAAAAGTTTCTGTTCATAGTAATGGATGATGGGGAAAATGCATTGTATTAGTACTTATACAATAAATTTTTTTTCTTTCATCCCTTAAATTTAAAAAGTTGCTTTTCTCACAACCCTTTAAGAAAAGAGGAGATTGTTGCTGTCAGTGGAATATTTGTTGACACTCTACCACCAGAATTTCCAATTTCTACCATAAACAGATCACTTGCAACTTTTGTTAAAAAATTTTTTCTTTTCCATATTTAGTGATCTCTAATGACATAAATTAAAATTACCTAAGGATTGCCACATTTTCCACCCACCCACCCTGGGAGTAAGGGATCCACTCATTGTTACCAATGGAAACTACATGACCTTAAAATGACCTTACAATCTTCAATCTTTCCAATCCCAGTATACCAGTCAATTTCTTCCCACACAAAAGATTACTTGGTACAACTTTCTGCTGTTGTGCTGTCTAGCTGCTTACTCTGCTTTGTCAGCCAAAGCTGTCTAGCCAAATATTCTTATCAGCTGTTAACTGATTCATTTACAAGTTGATTAAGCTCTTTGTAATGCTGTCTGTTAGGACTCAGGTGCTGATTCAGATTATTCCTGCAGTTCCCTCTTAAATAAGCTCCGGTGCCGTATCACTCTAATAACTTTGCTTCCTTTGCTCTTTTTTACCCAAAATACCACTATTAGTTTCAAGAAAAGTCAGTTTAAACTGATCCCTTTCTCAACTTTAGTAGGCAAACCACAATTGTCTTAATAACCATGTAGCTTATCATGGTAAGCTGACTACATTAGGATCTTTCAGAGCTTCAGTGTTAAAGGTAATTCTCTTAATCTTAGAAAATTTCTTAAGCTTCAGTTGTCAGATACTTTTGACCAGGCAAAAAGAACCAATTTAGGCTCCCCTATATTATCTGGTATTCCTAACTAAACTAGCCCATTTGCTGTTAATAAATATATAATCAATCATATGGTTAAATTATATATGTATGGATATATGAGTGTGCATTTTTAATGTGTATGTATGAAACTTGTAACACTATTTTTGCTGCTGCTGCTATATTATGGAGAAATTTATAAGATCCTTTGAACACATACAGGAATCTTAATACAAATTCACAAACAATATATCTGCCATCACCTGGGTTCAAATCCCAGAACCCAGCTACTTCAGTATCACCAACACTGTATCAGTTTTATATTTAACTTACCTTTTTAAGCATGAATGTAACAATTTTATTACCAACTGATGAATTGTGATTCACTGTCTCTTTTATGCTACACAGCCTTTCACCAAAAGAAAGCCTACAGAAAGAAAATAAAAAAATTCAAAGCTACACAATGTTAAGAACAACAGATACTCCAAAGCAGAATACATAAAGACAATGTCACAATTCTTCTCCAAGGAAATAACAACATAAGAATGAAACTTAATTAATTTAAAACAATAGCATCATCATCCTCATCCTCAAGCAGCCATGGGCTATGGAGGTCCAACCAGACAATGCAATTTAGTTCTCCAAGCATATCTGTCCTGAGCTACATCTGCTGCATCTGGCCACTGCACACCAATTCTAACAAAGTCCTGTTTGACATTGTCTGCCCACTACATCCTAGGTCTCCCCCTCTTTCTAAAGCCTTTAGGCACACTGTTCATAACCCTATTCACCAATCTATAATATAATTATCCATACAGGCAACATAACCAAACCAATGGAGTCTCTCTCTGCACAATATGCTGCTTAAAGGAGGTTGCCGACTCCTTTGCCTAACCTCATCATTAGCTACAAAGTTGAACTACTTGATGCCCAAGATACTGCGTAAGCATCTAGAATCAAAAGCATCTAGTTTCCTGCTATTTTGTTTACAAAGTGTCCAAGTTTTACTACCATAACTAAACTAGAAAGAACCAAACTATTATACAGTCTAATTTTAGTCTTTATATGTATATGCCTATTTCTCCAGTCTCCATAGATTCTTAAAAGATTCGGCAACAATTCCTATTCATCTGTTAATTTCATGCCGCACATCACCAGTATCTGTTACATAGCTCCCATGGTAATTAAACTTTGACATCTGCTCAAGACTGCAACCATTAAGATTAACTGAATCACAGCCGGTGTGATGGTCCACCCATTCACTTTTACTTTTCCTTAACCAGTTTTGCTTTATTTACATTATATTTATCATTTTGGAGATTATTTCATTTTTTGGACTGTCTCAATCCTCATTCCAAGCGTAAAACTCCAACCTGTGCATGCGCAACTCCGACCTTTTAATTATCATCTGCTGAAGAACGCGTGCAGGAAACGACCCATCTTGCATCATAGCTTGTGCGATCGTCACTTTATGCAAATGACTTTCCCAGCGTGCAATAGACACGTGATGGTTTTGTACGCCACTTGTTATAATTATGTGATGCTGGGTCACAGAGTTGGTAGAATGAGTAGAAAGAGTGAGGAGTTGAGTAGTCGAGATGTAGTAGCAGAGTTAGTAGAGTTATTGTGAATCAGTGTAGACAGAGTTTTTGTCTGAGATGTAGCTATATCTCATGGTTATGATATATGGTATATGTCATGGTTTAGATAGATGTGAGTTGCTACAACTTTTGAACTCCAATCATTGAGTTTGGTGAGTTGAATTTTTGGAAACAAACTTTGTTTGTTATAGAAACTGTTGAATTTTTGCTATTTTTGATCTTGAGCAACGTTAATTGATTTTTGACTATATTTAAATTTTAAACTTGACAATTATTTTTGAATTCTTACTCGATAAGTAACGCCTGATAATATAAATTAATGAACCCTATTTCAACTTCACTTGGCTAGTTAGTATTGCCTGGCATGCGATAGAGATATCCAGAATTTGAATAAATTTGGATCAAACAAAAGGTCCAACTTAAATAAAGTTAATGATCTTAGGAGAATTACAGAGTGCAGAAAGAAAGTGGCACCCAAACAGGGACTGTATATATATATGTATAAACTGTATATGTTATTTAACATGATTATCAAAGATAAGAAATTTTTGAGCTCATTACTTATATGTACTATTCATATATTTAACAGCAGCTTAAGCTGAAATTTTTTGTTGAGCAAGAAGCTTAACTTCTGTGTATTAGTCAAAGGTACTGAAGTTTCAGTGCAGTTACTGCTGATAGTTAAGATCATTATTGTATGTATGTAAAGATTAGAAGTGACCAGACACACGATAGATAAACTTTTTGATAAGCAAGTTTATTTTTGCAAGCTCAGAATAGCTTTAGTATTGTATTGTTGAATAGATAAAAAAAAGTTTGAAATTCACAAAATTCAAAATTTTTGCAGACCACTAAACATGTCTGCTAGTAATATGGCCGATTCTGCCATAATGACTCCTGACTTAGAAAAAGTAAAAGACAGGTTGCAGGATGTGATGAAAGAACCAGAAGTGTTAATGAATCTGCTTAATGAGCCTCGGGAGAAAAGGGGAATGACAACAACCCCTAAATTTGCTGACAATGCTATGTCAGTCCATGAACGTATAAACTTTGAATGTAAGGTTCCATTTTCTGTTCCGTCAGAAGAAGTGATAGAACAGAGTATTATCAACTGCCACAATGACGAGTTGCCAATCCAATTATTAATTCTAGTCCTTATGTTAATTGGTCTTTATCTGAGATAAGGTTCGACGGTTCGAAATGTCTGTCATCATGGACATTTGTCAAGTCCGTGGAAGAGCATTTCCATTTACATGAAGTGCCTGGCAACAAAAATGTGGTTTTAGCAGTATCTTGTCTAATTGGATTTGCTAAGCAATGGTGGAATAATATAGGATGTTGTCATGGAATAGAGTTTTGAGACGATTTTAAAAGTGAACTCTTAGAAATCTATCAGCTTATGATAATTTTACACAGTTAGCTACAGAACTGTTTTCACAAAGACAAAGGGAAGGAGATAATATCGAAAAATTCATCTGGGGTACAGAAGAGTTGGATTGGGTTGTTTTACCTCTGAGCAGCACTTTTTTGCACACCATGTGATGCTCCCTCATTCACTTTACCTTAACCAGTTTTGCTTAATTTACGTTATATTTATCATTTTGGGGATTTAATTACATTTTTATCATCACAGCGCTCGTTTCCAAGAACATAGGAGTTGCACATGCGCAATTCCGAACTTTCGATTTTCACCCGCTAAAGCCTGCGTGTACAAGGACACGCCCCCTCTTTCGCGTCATAGCTTGAGCGCTCGTCATTATATGCAAATATCTTTACTGATGCAACCGCCACATGTTGCTGAGCCTGTATGCTTGTTAAACCGTGACATGTTAGTCACAGAAGTTAGTTAGAGTTGTGAAGAGTTGGTGTTAGTCGCAGAGAGTTGTTGTTAGTAGCAGCGAGATAGTGTTGATGTAGTCAACATCTCCATTGAAGTTGGTGAGTGTTTAAAAATAATTTTTTGGAAATAAACTTGTTTGTTATAGAAACTTTTTTGAACCTTTGCTATTTTTTCTCTTGAGCAACATTAGTTGTTTTGATTGTAAGTTAAATTAGAATTGACAATCATTTAATTTTTGAATTCTTACTCGCTAAGTAACGCCCACTGGTATTCGAACCCTAATTGAACTTTATTTGGCAATTTGTTAATTACTGCCTGGTGCCCGATTTATCTATCCGGAGCTTGAATAAATATTGGATCAGACAAAGGGTCCAAACTTTAATAGTATTTAAATCTTTGGAGCATTACAACCATGGGCTAAATGGCCAGGTCACAAGGACCTCGAGGGCTCAGAGAAGGTTGGGGGAGGGGACCCACTGGAACAGCTGTTGGGAGATGGATGGTAGCCTCCTATCAAGGCCATCCAGCATGTTCTTTAACGTACACAGGGTACGGCTCTCCAGCACAAGGGGCCATGGCTTAATATCCCATCCGACAGATAGCAGCCTTTCCAAGCCCATCGGTGTCCTCTACTGATCGTGGGCAGGGCAGGGAACTTTGCGGAGATAAATCTCAACGCTGACCCAGCTGGGACTCGAACCTGGGAATTACAGATTACGAGCCTGGTGCACTACGGACTGAGCCCCCCCCCCCCAATTACAGTAGAGTTATACCAGTTGTATGATGCTGATGCCGCCGAAATTGACATTATAAACTGCATATTGTCTCAATTGATTTTGCCCATTAGGCAATTCTTAGAAGTAAATTGTAAATTCAATTTCAACTTTAGTCAAATTGGCTTGGCAATATACTGCAAGAAGAGAATCTGCAGAAACTGCATTAAACCAACAATGGACGCAATCCTCGCAAAAACAGTGCTATCAGGTTGAGTCACGCAAAATGACTCCCACACGACCGGAAGTTACACGGTCTCAACAATTTGCGTCGAACACACCTACAACGATGCAGAACGAATGAAAGAAAAAATTTGCTCTGCATCAAGCTTTGAACAATGACATTAGACTTGAAACTTTTGCTATGAATAATAGAGAAACTTTCAGATGTAATTTTTGTGGCTGACTAGGGCACATGGAGCAATATTGCTATAGAAGGAATGACAATTCGGGAAACTTAAAAATTGGGATCTTTGAAGCGAGAGGCCAAAGTTCCTCAAGATAAGTCCTCTCATGAATTATGTCTTGCCACTATTGTTTTACCCTTTGTTAAGGCTTGTTACGAAGAAACTGAATTAATAGATCACAACGATACAGAAGCTGATCTTTCCTGTTCAAATGAGCAAGTTTTAGATGATATTTATGATAACTATCAATTGAAATCTCAGCCACGGTCCAGTGGCCTTTTTGTGTTACCTTGTAGTCCAAAGCAAAATGTTCAAGAAGAACCTATCAAATGTCCTATTAGTGTAATTAATGTAAATTTAGAGAAACAAGTTGATGATGCAAACCAAATTGATAATAATAAATGTGTTGATATAGTTGTAGAGGAAAATAATACAAAGTTAGTTTAAGAAAATGTTTTAAAGTGGAATTTTTAAAGAAAATAGTACAAAATTAGTTGAAAAGTTTTTGATGTAGAAGTTTTAAACGAAAATAGTGCTGAAATTGTTAATGAGAAACGTTTTGAATTAGTTTTATAGGAAAATAATGTTAATGAAGAACAGTTAGCTAATGAGAAAAGCAACCCAGAAACTGTTTCAAGTGCAAATAATCCTGATGAATCTAATAAGTTTAGAAGTTTTCAATTGTTGCTTCATTTGGAGGCGAGCAGCAATAAACCTGGAAAGCATAAAGCCAGGTTCTTCAAAGACCAGCACGTAGAGACGAGATGTCAGTGAAATGACCAGAGCCTGCAGAGTGACAACCGACAATGAAGCAGTCAACATAGCATGTCACCAATGAGATCTTCAAGAGTGCATATACCTAGATTATCGATCGATGAGGGAAGGATGTCACCGGAAAATAACTGGACGATGATTTATCGCAATGGAATGCTAACAATGAAAATTCAAATATATTATTATTCTTAACACCATGGTACTTAATAATTTATGTTTTATTTCATTTTCTCTGGAATATATGAAGACTGAGGAGCTTGAAGTCGAATTATTGTGATTTATACACTCAGAGATTTTGAAAAGTTTAATTTCTTATTGAAACTTTGGAGTTTCGATATTTATTTTTGAAAAGCGAATTCAAAGTTTATAGTTTGAATTTATAATGTGATGTGAATAGAATTTTTTTTATGTATTCTTGTTCACCTGAAGTTCTAGTTGTTATATTGTATTAATGTGATTAAAAATGTATTTTTGTAGATTTTTTCGTTTCAACTAACTGAAAGCTGAACATTTTGTAAGTTTACATTGGGAAGTTTATAAATAAAAAAAAATACCCCCTCAAGCAGCTGCTTGCCGCAGAGGTCTGACAGGAGCTTGTCAGTTTATATGCCATAGTAGAAGGTCTGTGAGGATGGCAGGACCTCAGCAAAAAAACGACACAAACATCCATGCCTTATCCAGGGCTCGAACCCAGGTCCTATAGATCAGTAGCCAAGCGTGCTAACCACTTGGCCAAAATTGTAAAATATTTATGGATACAAATGATGAGAATGAAAGAGAATTTAGTACAGTGATTAAATATTTTTCACTTTTAAGAAATATTTTGTACTTTTGTAAAATATTGTGCATTTTGAAATGATTTTTTTCTGTGCAAAGTGTATTTTCATGAAAAAAGTGAATGGAATTGTATTGGATGAAATGTTATTGTCATATATTTTAAATTATTGATACAACTTTTTCTTTACTCTTAGATATGATGTATGTATATGTGTTTAAATCTGTTCGGTATCATCAGTAATATTTACGCATCAATGATGCATAATTGTTGGGATGACATTGACAGCATTTATTTGTATATATATGGGCTGACCATGATGAAGTTTTCAAAAATTTGTTTTTGTTTTGCACCCAATTGGAGCTGTCCCCAACAACCAAGTCTGGTTACCAAGTAGTCACCAGCATAACTTTTTTTTTTTTTTTTTTTTTTTTGGGGGGGGGGGGATACAGCTCTAAAAGGAGAGGTAAATAAAGACTTTTTATTTCAGCTAGCTCGCGATTATTGTGTCTAGATGAAGAATTAGTGGATGATTACACTCCCGCTTGTTTGTAAAATTTAAAATTTCTTAGATTCATGTGTTTGATGAAGTTAGGAGGATTTAATAGTGTTCCAATACCCGTTTTATTTATGTGCAGTAGGCACAGAAGATTTAGCTTTCACATATTTTGATTGTGGTTAGGAGATAAGCCGAAGCTCTGTACCCCGCTTGAGATGTTTGTAATTTTATTCTGTGAAAGAGCAGAATTTCATTTTCATGTAAATTGAATTTTTTTTCCTTTCTTTAACCTATTTAGAAGTTAAGCAGAATAGGAGTGAGATTAACCAGATTTTTGAACAGGTTATTCTATGCAACTTTTGAAGTTTGTATCAAAATGTGATACTAGGTAGTCCGATAATGCTAGTATGCAGTTAACTGCCACAGCCATTGTTATATATTTACACTAGGTAGCTGTACACATTGATAGGAGGAATGGGAGGAGGTACCTTTGGTTGTGATGGAAAATTGTGTCAAAGTGAGAGTAGATCGTCTTATCAAAATTTGTGTAAGCATACTTTTACTTTATGTTCAGCAATGTGTAAATGATGTGAGAAGTGTCCTGTTATTCTAAATTTGCTCATCAAAATCTATTAGGTAAAATTTTGACTCTCTTTGGGAGGGGGAGTTGTGATGGTCCACCCATTCACTTTTACTTTATTTACGTTATATTTATCATTTTGGGGATTATTTCATTTTTTTAACAGTCTCAATCCTCATTCCGAGCATAGGAGTTGTGCATGCACAACTCCAACCTTTTGATTGCCAACTGCTAAAGAGCGTGTACATGACAAGAACCTTCTTGCATCATAGCTTGTGCGATTGTTAGTTTATGCAAATGTCTTTCCCGGCATGCAATAGACACGTGCTGGCTTTGTATGCTGCTTGTTATAACTATGTGATGCTAGGTCACAGAGTTAGTAGAATGAGTAGAAAGAGTGAGGAGTTGAGTAGTGGAGATGTAGTAGCAGAGTTAGTAGAGTTATTGTGAATTAGTGTAGACAGAGTTTTTATCCAAAATGTAGTCGAAGTTTAGATAGATGTGAGTTGCTGCAACTTTTGTACTCCAACCATTGAGTTTGGTGAGTTGAATTTTTTGGAAATAAACTTTGTTTGTTATAGAAACTTTGAATTTTTGCTATTTTTTCTCTTGGGCAACATTAATTGATTTTTGACTATATTTAAACTTTAAAACTTGACAATCATTTTTGATTTCTTACTAAATAAGTAATGCCTGACAATATACATTAACAAACCCTATTTCAACTTTATTTGGCAAATTAGTATTGCCTGGTGCCAGATAGAGCTTTCCATAATTGAATAAATTTGGATCATACGAAAGGTCCAACTTAAAGTTAATAATCTTTGAAGCGTTACACCTGCCTGACCAATTTTCGTCACTTTTGGCTGCTTGAGGATGATGATGAGTTTTCTGTCTGTTTATAACCAAAAATACTCTACTACCAGTCTCATCAACAGCTCGAATGAAAGAGTTCATCTCATCAACATCATTTGCCAAAAGGGCTAAATCATCAGCATAATCTAAATCAGAATTTTTGAAATCTCCAGACCATTTAAGGCCAAAATCTTGCCCTTGCAGTGAATTTCGCATAACATAATCAATAACCAAACTAAAGAGAAATGGAGACAAAATGCACCCTTGTCAAACACCAAAAATAATGCTAAACCAATTGCTATAAGCCTTACCAAATCTCAAACATGACTCAAGTGTTATTATAGACAGCTTTCATTACGTTAACTAACTTGTCAGGTATACCATATGATCTCACAATCAACCACAAATTATGACGATCAACAGAGTCGAAAGCCTTTTTGAAATCAACAAAGCTAGCAACCAAAGGTTTCTGAAACTAAACATTTCTCAAGAATCTGTATAAGTGAAAATATCTGATCCACACATCCCCTACCACTTCTGAATCCACATTGCTCATCACACAATTGACTGTCAACTAGACTCTTAATTCTATTGCAAAGAACCTTACCTGGAACAGAAAGTAGGCTGATACCCCTATAGTTATCATAAGAACTGCAATCACCTTTTTCGAAAATAGGGATAATAATAGCTCTGGTAAAATCCTTATGAACCATGCCTATATCATAAAAGATATTCAAAATTTCAGTCATCCAAGTGGTAACTGAAACGTTCCCAGCCCTATGCATTTCCATAGTAATTTCATCTACTCCTGGAGATTTATGAAGCTTAAGTTTAGAGATAGCCAAAATAACTTCAGATTGTGTTATAGGGCCAACATTAAAGCCACCAATGCATCTATCATCATTACATATAATGGGAGTAGAACTAATTACATTGTTTAGAACATCACTGAAATGCTCAGCCCACCTAGCCATTACAGAATCCTCACCTTCTATAACCTTACCTTGTTTATCCTTCAATCCCCGTATACCTGTCAGTTTTCTACCACACAAAACATTAACTATCTGGTACAGCTCTCTGCTATTCTGCTGTCTAAGTGCTTCCTCAGCTTTGTCAGTCAAGCTATAAAGCCAAAGATTCTTATCATGTGTTAACTGATCCTTTACACATTTACTAAGCTCATTGTAATGCCTTCTATTAGGGCTAGTAAGGTGTTGATTCATATTAATCCTTCACTTCCTTCTTTCAGAAATAATTCCATAGCCTTATCACTCAAATAATTCTGTTTCCTCTGTTCCCTTTTACCCAAAAGAGTATTGTAGGTTTCATAAAAAGCCTGTTTAAACTGATCTCATTCTTTCTCAACTTCAGCAGTAAGCAAACCACAATTGTGATGATGACTAAGTAGCATATCATGTTATGCTTTGGCTATATCTGGATCTTGCAGACCTTCAGTGTTGAAGAAAATTTTCTTAACCTTAGCACATTTCTTAAGGTTTAGCTGCAAGACACTTTTGACCAGGTAATGGTCAGACCCAATTTCGGTTACCCTGTATGATCTAGTATTCCTAACTGAGATAGCCCATTTGCTGTTAATATATAATTAATCACATTTTATGCAGCCCATCAGGTGAAACCCATGTGTATTTATGTATGTTGCGGTGTTTGTAATAAGTGTTAGTTATTCTGAAACCACTGAGTTCACTTACTTGTAGGAGACATTGTCTATTGCCATTGCAGCTATCAATACCAAAAGGGACTATCACCCCTCCCTGAAGGTCAGAGTCAGTACCAACTTTGGCATTGAAGTCACCTAGAACAAGAATAATATTTCCTTTCTTGACAGAATTCAAAATATCCTGAAGTTGTCTGTAAAACCTATCATTCTCATCCTCATCGGCATCCTCAGTGGGGGCATAACAGCAGATAACATTGAAGTCTTTAACGCTTGTCTGAAATTTTGCTGTAAGAACTCTTTCATTAATGCACTCATATCCTAGAAGAGCATCACTAGCGTGTCTGGTAAGAAGCAGACCCATGCCTTGATGTTTATTGTCTTCCCTCCCTGAAAAAGAGAAATTTAAGATTATTTTTAAGAATCTGACCTTTATCTGTCCATCTGGTCTCTTGCAGGCCGACAATATCTAAATTAAAATGGTGGAATTCTTGTGTGAGGACATCAAGAGAAAAAGCTCTGTGAGTCTTCATATTCCAATTAGCTATGGAGAGAAAATGGTTAGTGGGATGTTTAAAGAAACTATGTTTATTGAGAGACGGAATGATGACAATATATCAAACAGCCCCCTAATCGCAGACATGGGGCAAAGACCCGTTCCCCCACCACTAGACTGAAGCCATCTACACTGGAAGACTTCCTCCAATGTAGCATTTGACGATGCCAGTAGAAGTAAAATGTTCAGGTGCCTGCGATGACCTCTGCTAAGGATTATCCACCAGCTGATAAACATATCCTGTGAATCTATTCATTTGGGGCTGTCAACCCACAAACAAACGGAAAACACAGGAAGATTTTTTCTCCACAGAAGCCCACCAGTGCAGCAGAATCAGGATCCATAATTAAGCTCAAAGCCATAATTCCGTTCAGGTTGGTATATATGGTCAGCACCAGGACCCTGTCTGGTTGATCACTCCTCAGCAGGGTAGAAAAAAAAAAAGAAAAGTAGCCAGAATTGTCCATATCAGTAGGCCATACTAATCTGGCAGCCCTCCTCTTCCATTCTCTTCCACAAGAGAGTATCTCTTTTGAAAGGTACTAACGGCCTGCACCACGAGAAGGCGGGGTTGGACATTAGGTGCTAGGCCTGGCTGGTTCTATGCATCATCACAGGGGATTGATGCACAGCTCTCCTTCCAGTGACTACCTAGCTACCATTCACAAATATAACAGCCACTTGTAAAAGTCTGGCAACACCTTTGCATAGAAGCTTGTTTTTATATCTCATAGCTCTGCAAGTTATAAAAAATCAAATCTGATACACAAAACTATACATATATATATTTGAAATGTAACTTGAATACCTACTCAAACCTTTCTACAAATCCTCAATATCGAGTAGATCTTGATTTATAAATAATTTTCAAAAAGTAATGCATATAATACAAATGTTATAAAAGAAAAAAGATACTGCAATATTGTGGACTATGGAGAAATACTGAATATTGTCTGGATTGATTTGCAAATAATGGACTTCATCCATTGTTTCAACAGAAGTCCAAATTTGGCTGAAATTATTTTGCCCATTAACCCTTTCTGTACCACACCAGCCCAAAATGGCTGAGAATATAAATGGACTTGTCTAAACAATACTATTCTTTCATCTTCACTACCTCCTACCTGCAGTTAGGGCTGTTTTTGGTTGGTACGGTAGAGAAAGTGTTAAATTTGAAGTCTGCTAAAATGAAGCCCATTAAAATGAAGGTTTACTGTACCTCCAAAAGCTGCCATATACCTTCAGGTAATAAACTCTATAAGATACTTTATAGTATAAGACAGGCAGTAAGGATCGAATCTTTCACCAGTACATCATCACTAAACAGCAGTCTACTTACATGCATAGTTTATTATCCATTTTATGCAGGTTCAGTATATCAAAAACATAATTTTTAAAACAAATTATGATTATAACCATCCTTTGATTTCCATGGTAGATAGGTTCAGATGATCACCATGTAAATAGAGACCAACAACTTATAGAAAAAAGGGGTATAGGTTTAAAAAAAATCCTTCTTATTAAAACATAACAATGAAAATTTTATTTATGCATATTTATCTCAAATTTCAGTTCACCAGTAATAATAAACATTAATGTAACAATATTGTGTACTTTATTTGCACTAATTCAAATAAGCTTAGCTTAATTTCTCATACATTTCTTTTTGGTCACAAAATATATTCATTTTAATGTACATACACTATAAAATTTAAAGACAAAGTTAGAAAAAAAAAAGATTTTTTATGAACTATATATGAATTAGAAATTAAATAACTGTATTGCATATATTTTGAAACAAAATGCTATTAAATTACAAATTTAATTCACAAATTCACTGTTAAAATTTAAGACATTTGTTCTCAGATTACGACAATTTACACAGAGTTAGCTACAAGTTATCTCTTTTTGCCATCTGGAAAAAGAACTGAGCTTTTCTCATATAGGCAGGCAGTATTTTTTTGCTGTTGTTGAATATCTTTTTGGTGTTCTTTAATTCTTATGGTTGTAGAACCTTTGGCTTTACCATAGTATGGTCAGGATTCATTATCATTAGAGTAACTAGGATCTTGTGAATACTACCAGTTTTCTTTTTTAGGATCTCGATTTTTTTTACCATATCAAATATATTATTTGCTGCTTTTACTCTAATTTTAAAATTACTTCCCAATATGAAATCGGTCTCGTGATATTCCTCAGTATTTCTGCTAACCATGGGATTGGTGGTATACTAGAAGTATATTTATTTTTTAGCAGCTTGCTTCTGTATCGGTGTTGTGCATTTTTGAGAGTGGATTCTGTATCGATGCATTTGGCTTCATGTTCAGCTCTTGTAATGATGGCTGTTGGGTATCCTGCTTTTTGCACTGTAGCAAAAATCAGTTGCCATTCTCAGGTCTGCCCAGTTCTGGTGGTGGTGTATCATAAATTTCATAAGGATTCTGGATATGCAAATGCATATCCAGGAAAGGTAGTAATCAATTTTTTTCAAATTCAGCAGAAAAGTTGATAGTAAGGTAAATACTATTCAAGTTTGAAGGAAGATATCACTCTGAAAACATCGATCAATTATTCCTCTAAAATTGATCGACGTTTTCAGAGTGATATCTTCCTTCATAATTGCTAATAAATCAGTACTTTGAAGTCGATTCAAATTTTAGAGGAAAAATTTTCTTTAGTCGGGTGGGATATGAACCCACGACCTCCTGATAACATCGACTTCAAAGTGCTGATTTATTAGTAGATATGGAATACGTTGAGTTTATTTCATTGTTAATCTTCATAATTGAACAAATACGTCGAAAAATCTCTTCCATTTAAACTATTCAAGTTGTTTATAATATTTTTGATGTCATGCTGTGAATGGTATATGATTATAGTGTCATCGATATACCTTCTATAGTATAGCAATGGAGGAGAGATTGCATGAATAACAGTATTTTCTATATGTCATATGACGACTTCTGCCAGGAGCCTAGAAAGTGAAGAACTCCATTTTTCATTCATATATTTCTTTGCTGAGATTATAAAAATTGTTCTCGATGATTAGTTTCAGGGCTTGGGTTGGGTTGTTTTACCTCTGAGCGACACTTTTTTGCACACCATGGCTAAATGGCCAGGTCACAAGGACCCTGAAGGCTCAGAGAAGGTTGGGGGAGGGGACCCACTGGAACAGCTGTTGGGAAACAGATGATAACCTCTCATCAAGGCGATCCAGCATGTTCTTTAATGTGCACAAGGTATGGCTCTCCCGCACATGGCTTAATGTCCCATCCGATGGATGGCGGCCTTTCCAAGCCCATCAGTGTCCCCTACTGACTGTGGGCAGGGCGAGGAGTTTTGTGGAGATAAATCTCAACGCTGACCCAGCTGGGACTCGAACCTGGGAACTACAGATTACGAACCCGGTGTGCTACTGACTGAGCCACCACCGCCCCTAGTTTCAAGGCAGTAATGATACTCTCTAGCTGTAGTTCATCTATAACCTGTGCACCAGTTAATTCATTTTTTAATTAGAACGAGACTATTTTGTAGAGTAGTATTGGTGTATAGTACTTTTATATCCAGTGAGGACATTTGTGAGAAGCTTCAGTTTCTCTCACTTGTAAGGGATTAATAATGGTATAAACTAAACAATCAGGTCTCTTTTGATTATCAAATTTAATTTGTAAATTTGTAGGATTAATTTTTAAACTCTTAAATGGATGATTTCTATGGGAAAAAATGGAAACTTAGAGCATACTCTCTTGGGAACTACACTGATGAATTAATACAATGAAGAGTATGAATTAATACACTGAGATGCCAGTTTATTAGGTACACCTACCTAATAGTGTGTTGCACTCCTACAGCCTTCAGAACAGCCCAAATTTGTTGGGGCGTGGAACTTACAAGATGCTGGATGCATTATGCACAGGAATGTTATACCATGTGGAAATGATTGTATTGCACAGTTGCTGCAAATTGAGCAGCAGTACAGTCTCATTGTGAACAGACTTATCACCTCATCCCAAAGAGACTAGATGGGGTTTAGATCTGGGTACTGTGCAGGCCATTGAAACAAGGATAACTTGGCATGTTCCTGGAACCATTTGGAAATGAGACATGCTTTGTGAGCAGGTGCATTATCATGCTGAACATGTCCATCTAAGTTCAGATAAATGTAGCTATGAAGGGATGAACTTGGTGAGCAATAATGTTCAGAATATGCCATGGCATTCAGATGTCCTTTGATGTGTATCAGGGGGTTTAATATGTGCCAGCAAAATATTTCCCACATCATCGCACTGCCATCACTAGCCTGTACTGTTGACCCAGACAAGATGGCTCCAAGGCCTCATGTTGCTTGTGTTAAATTATGATCCTTCCATTAGACATGATGCAAAAGAAAACTTGATTCATCCAACCAGTCTACCTTTTTCCAGTCCTCAACGGCCCAGTGCTGATGCTCCTGTGTCCACTGGACTTTTTGCATAATTTGTCATGCATTTTTTGGAGTTTTGCACAATATTTCTCTGCATTTATAGTTTCACCCAGTTTTAGGAATGAGTAACGGAAAACACTGCTGAAGACCACCAAACGGCCACCATAACCTTCTTCAGGTGAAGATTAGACTTGGGATGTGTTTGGGTGTTTCCACCATTGAGCAGAATGTCAAAGATTGTTGTATAGGATCTATTTTTCACCACACATTACAACTCTATACAAAAACAGATCCTTTTGGTTTCATGTGAGAAGGGAAGTGCACATTTCAAATCAGTGTGCCTTATGAGTTTCGTTAATTCATGCGAAACCATTTATCCAACTTCTTCACTTTCCCAATGATTTCCAGGTTTTGTCTGTTCACTAGCTGTGACTTCCCCAAATGCTACATTGATGTTGCTAGTTGCCTCCACAACATTGTGTCCCAGTTTAAACTCATATAAGAAAAGAATACAAATTTGATTCTGATCCATTGTTCCCTTTAAGCTCTTATAATCCACTTACCACAAAATCTACCGGTGAAATGGCTACTGTGTTATCATAAGTAAACTTCATGATTTAATATAACATGTCACAAGCACGATCTGGTAACATTTTCAGTCCTCAAAACATCGAAAACTTCATTCATCTGTGAAATCAGCCATTTGATGTGCAACAACTTAATATAATTAAAAAAATTCACATTGCAATTCTAAGCATTTTTTAGCACACTTACACTTACAGTTGCAAAAGTTTGTTTCCCCCTATGAACTAGCCGAGGTCTTGATGTAAAGAACAGTGTGTGATGGTCCACCCATTCACTTTTACTTTTCCTTAACCAGTTTTATTTTATTTACATTACATTTATCATTTTGGGGATTATTTTATCTTGGACTTGATCACAATTCTATTTTCCGAGCCGTAGAAGTTGTGCATGTGCAACTCTGACTTTTGATTGTCAGCAGCTAATGCACGCATGTAGGACACGATCCCTCTTGCATCATAGCTAAAGAGATTGTCAGATTACGCAAATGTTTTTCCCGACATAACAAACACATGCCAGATTGTACACTGCATGTATAATTAAGTGATGTTAGGTCACAGAGTCAATATGTGGAATATGTTCAAAATGTGGAATATGTTCAATATGTGGAGATGTTAGTAGGAAGGTGGTGAAGGAAGACATTATTAATCAATGTTTTATGAGTCATTTTTAGAGATGGCGTTTTTCTTTTAGTTACTCCAACTTTTTGTATTCATCAGCTGAACTGGTAAGTCTTTAAACTTCTCGGAATCAAACTTTGTTACGAAAATTTTTGATTTTTGCTATTTTTCTCTTGAGCAACATTATTTGATTTTATACTAGATTTAAACTTAAATTAAACTTGACAATCCTTTTTGAATTCTTACTTAATAAGTAATGCTATAAATACAAAATGAACCCTATTTCAACTTTATTTGGCAAGTTAATATTGCCTGGCACCTGATAAACTATCTGGAGTTTGAATCTAATTTGGATTAGACAAAAGGTCCAAACTTTAGAAGTCAATAATATTTGGAGTGTTACAACTTACATATGAAAAAAATGCATTATTTCGAATAGTATTATTTCTTATCAACCTAATATTAAACAATTATTATCATTGTTTTGATAGCAAAATTCACATTAAGTAACAACCAGTACAATTTTAATAGTAAAAAATAATGCAATTTATAACAATTAAAATAAAAGATTTCAATGACCTTTGAGTTTTTTTATTTTCCCCCTCCCCATGTACTTTGGTACATAGATATAAGGGTTTCCATCCTGTTATAGTTTGCATGTGTTCTCTAACTTGGAAGTTTAACCTTACATATACGTTGTAAATGCTTAATGCCATTAAAATATGCACTATATAACACACAATTTTTCTTCACACAGAAGAATCTAAAAAAAATTTTGTAAGTGGAAACTTGAACAAACAAAACAGAAAATAGTGAATATAATACATCATAGTCAAGCATTGATAATAATATTAAAAATATCTTGGGGATTTCTACAAAAATGAACTCCATTTGAAGAACTCCCATATAACAAAAGTATAAAACTATGGTCTCTTTCTGTTTTGTTACACAGAGATATTACTGCATTAGGAAATGAAAACTTACCGAGTTTCACGTTTGTTTTCTAAAGTGCCTTTGATTAATGAGGTGAATTTCTCAGAATCCTTTATTTGATAGAACTTAGGCTTTGATTTTGCCTTTCTGCAAGCAATACGTTCTGTATGTGTTTTCCCTGGTCTCTTATTTTTAATTTTTAGTATTTGTTCTTCATCTGAAATAAGCTTCTCATCATCTGATGAAGTTTCACTTTCCACTGGAGTATTTTCATCCTATGTAGAACAATCATATAATAATAATTAAAACAGGCAAATACTAATGAGTACTTAGGAATCACATTTTTTATTTATATAAGATAAAAGTATGTCCAAATTATTGACAGATTCCAATTATTGTGTATTCAATAATAAAATAAGGGTAGATAATCTTTTTCATTAGCTGTTGGTAAAAACAAATTTAGTCTTTTCAGAAAATATCTTTTCTTGTATAAGCATGCTTCTTGGTCATGCTTCAAGAAACCATCTAAGCAATGGAACCTCAACATTTGGATATTTACTAACTTTTCCCCCCTCTTAACTGTGCTTTAACTCTTCCAGAGCCATTGGTGCTGTAGCAAGCCAAATTTCCACAAACTGGGAGCATATGTGCAGGTCAGCATCATTAGTATAACAAATTGAACATTTTTTAAAAACTAACATTCCCTTTTGAATTTTTTACCTATGTCTCATAAAAGTATATAAACTTCTGAAATAATACACACCTTTTCCATTTCATCCAGTTTTTGTTAAGATACAACAACATAAATGATTTATTTCCGTGTTCTCATTGGCATTCCATAGAAGTGATATACAGTAATGTTATGTTTACTATATTCACATGGTAGCAACTCTCTGATTTAAGCTCACAAGTTCAATTCGAACTATTGTCAACACACTTTTTCTTAAAATTTTTGGTATAAAATTAACCAAAAACTAATTTTTTTAAATTGGAGAACTTTAGAAACAATTACTAAGTAAGTTTTCACCCCCTATTTATTCTCTTGTTTCTGCTTTAAAACTATTTCAATATTTCACAAATTATTTTTATCATTCATCTCAGCATTCATCATTTTCTAGGATTGAAATCAAAACCACTTTTTCACCTTCCATATGCAATCTAGGTCATAGCAGAGGGTAAGGTACACTAACTGCTTTACACACATGTGCATCATGCATGCTGTGGCTTGTACATTGGGTTATTTAGAGAGTCAGCCTGATCTCCTTACACATTGGCTATTGTCTCCATTCATTCAGATGGCATTTTATTCATACTTTTATTCCTTTGTTTTTATTTCTATAGATTCATATGCTATTATTGATCTTTTGGAGTTATACTACATTGCTGTTATGACAAGGATATCTTACAACTTGATACAGATATCTTTTATACCATTGCACTAGGTTTGGTATAAAATTATTTCTTGGTTTTTCCTGTAATAAAACTGATCTTTTATCATTTTCTGAGAATGAATGAGGTCTTGGATATAGAAGCAAAAAGGATTTCCTTGGCATGTAAACAAGTTGTCATACAATTGAGACCCCAATTTTGTGAAGGGCTTTTATAATTCTATAAATGTTTTGTGGAAACACACTGTGATAATCCACCCATTCAATTTTCTTTACCAGTTTTACATTATTTATGTTACATTTATTATTTCGGGGCTTTTAATTTTCAGTTGGCATCATCATTTTTCCTTATCCAGATTATTAAAGGAGTTGCGCATGTGCAACTCCGACTTTTGATTGACAGGCACTAATGCATGAATAAGGAGATGATCCCTCTTCCAGCATAGCTAGCGCAAGCATAAGTTTATGCAAATGTTTTTCCCAGCATGCAACACGTGTCAGTTGCATGCCACATGTAATGCAAGTGACATTACGTCACGGAGTTGAGAATGAAGTTGAGTAGGAGAGTTAGTAGTTTTTTTTTTCAGTTGAACAGAGATAAGTTAGTTGAAATGCTAGTTGTTAGTTTTGGAGTTTGTAATTTGAGAATGAAGGTAGTTGAGACAATGTTAGTTGAGAAACTTCTCAGTTTTCGAGATGTTTGGAGTGAGCTGTAGTTTCTCAGACTATTTTGCACAAACGTTTATTTGGTCAGTCTTGATTTTTTGGAAATAACTTTGTTTTATGATTTATTTTGACTTTTCTATTTTTTCTCTTGAGCAAGATAAATTGATTTTGATTCAATTTTAATGTTAATAATTTCACAACCTTTCTAATTCTTTATAACTAAGTAATGCAAAATATACTTAATGGACCCTTATGTAACTTTATTTGGCAAGATTAATTGCCTGGCGCCTGATGCTATCCAGAAAATTTGTTTAATTTGGATCAGTTACAAGGTCCAAAGTGAAGAAGTTTAACATGCATTTGGAGCGTTACAACATGACAGAGTTGGCATTAGTTCAATGATAGAATACTCTGGCATGTTTCTGGAGAGATGTGGGTTAAAGTCCAGTCTGTCGGTGAAATGTTTTCCACAAAATATTTATTGCTTTTGTAACACTCCAAAGTAGCTAAACTTCTTTGGACCAAGATCCAAGTTAAACTTCTGGATCCAAGTTAACCAACTGATCCAAGTTAAACTTCTGGATAGCATCAGGTGACAGGCAATTAATCTTGTCGAATAAAATTAAATGAGAGTTCGCTAAGTATACAAGCATTACTTAGTCCATAAGAATTTAATTCAAAAAGATTGTCAATTGTTAAAATTTAAATCCAATCAAAATCAATTTATTCTGCTCAAGAGGAAAAATAGAAAAGTCAAAATATTTCATAAAACAAAGTTTATTTTCAAAAAACAAAACTCACCAAATAACTGATGAATACAAATTGTTCTGAGCAGCTAAAAGCTCACATCCTCTCAACTACCAGCTCTCTCTTAACTCCATCTCAAACCCCCCCCCCCCCCCCACAAAAAAAAAAAAAAAAACCTGACTCTCTCTTAGCTTCATTCCTAACTTTATTCAACTCCGTGACCTAACATCACTTTCCATATATGAGAGTGCAACCAACGTGTGTGTTGCACACTGGGAAGACCATTTGCGTAAACTTAAGCTTGTGTTAGCTATGAACAAGAAGCACAAGAAGGGGAAGGTCCTTACACATGCATTAACAGCTGTCAATCAAAAGTCAGAGTTGCGCATGCGCAACTCCTTTAACAGTCTGAATGAGGAAAAATTATGATCCAACTGAAATTTAAAAGCCCCAAAATAACAAACATAACACAAATAAAGTAAAACTGGTCAAGGCAAAGTAAATGAATGGGTGGACCATCACAATTTATAGACATTAAAAAGTCAACAGGAAACACTGTGAGTGTCATTTATATTTATCTTTATAATTCTCTCCCCCACCCCCATTCTCTACTGCTACAATGAAGGCATTTTAACCTCCCACTTTCTCCACTAAATAAGCAGGACAGAAAATCCTATGAATGTGAGTAGTCCAATTCACCTTGTGTAACACTGATCTGTGTTTCAAAACATACCGATAAGAATTATAAAATTAAATAAAAATCATTCAGGAAAATATTACTCAGGAAGAAATTTCCCTTCCATTAATATATAATTTAATGATTTTTTTCATCATGGTTTTCCAAAATTAAGCTTTAATTTCTTAGTTAGGTTTAATTTTTGAGGATATTACTGTAAAAAAGTCTTATTATTATGTTTGTAAATTTGTTATAAATTTTTACTTTCACAAAATAAAAAATCACATTCTGTTTAATTTGGTATGTAACATGACCTGCTGATTGCATATTTGTTGAAATATTCCAAAGTTGACTTGTTTATTTGATTCAGCACAATTGGCGAAAAGCCTAGACCTTTCTCAAAGTACGGTACATTAATGATATAATCAGTCATTGAATTCGTATTCACTTCAAAGAAAGGTAGGGGAGGGAGTTTCTCAAATCATTTCAAATTCTGCGATCATTTGTTTTCGCTCAGGCGGCAGTGCAATCAGGCTCATAACTGCAGTTCCCAAGTTCGAGTTGGATTGTTTTACCTCTGAGCGGCACTTTTTTGCACACCATGGGCTAAATGGCCAGGTCACATGGACCCCGAAGGCTCAGAGAAGGTTGGGGGAGGGACCCACCGGAACAGCTGTTGGGAGACAGATGGTAGCTTCCCGTCAAGGCCATCCAGCATGTTCTTTAACGTGCACAGGGTATGGCTCTCCCACACATGGGGCCACAGCTTAACGTCCCATCCAACGGACGGTGGCCTTTCCAAGCCCATCGGTGTCCCCTACTGACCGTGGGCAGGACGGGGAATTTCGCGGAGATAAATCTCAACGCTGATCCCAAGTTCGAGCCTCACCCACACACACATACCTTGTCTTTGATACGAATTAGTAAACCAAATGTGTTTGGAAAGACCACCATCTGTTAGATGGGAAGTAAAGCCATAGCTATATGTGCAAGAAAAATCATACCCTGTGCACATTCAAGAAGGGCCTAGGTGTCACAAACTTTGATTTCAAATGTAACTAGTTGAGATCAATCTCCAGGAGATTTTCACCCCCTTCTTCAGGGGAGATAGGCAGAGGCAAAATTTGATTTATGATTATTTTGGGTTTTATGGTGCAGTTGCAACTTAGGTCATAATGCACAGAAAGAAACAATAAAACAATGAAAGACATTAAAAACCCACAACCAAAATTTAAAATAGCAACACAAATTACAAAAACATGAACAGGTAAAGAGGTAAAACAACAAAGAATGAGTTATAAGTAACATATAAAACAAAGATAGTAATACAAAACAAAATTAACCCAGATGTAAAAGACTCAGTTAAAAATACAGAATGACAATAAAGTATGTAAAATTAAGGTCAATTAAAATATCCAGTATATCATAAAAATGCAAAAACAGGAGGTGAAGAATACAGGGGGGGGGGGGGGGGATATATATTTTTATTGTCCACAGCACCCCATGACACAAGCTTTAATTTGATGCGTAACACATTACTTTTGGTCCTCGCATTCCAAATATATCGGAACATTATTTTTTAAAGCCTATGACACTCTCTATATTACCAGCTTTCATTTGACACATAAATCATTAAGTTTGTCTTTGGATATAGTGTGTTAAAACTTTGGATACAGTGTGTCATCAGTTGTGAAAACACACAAACTGATGATCCAATAAATGTAAGTGAAAAGCATGAGGATAGGTAAAAAGAGAATAATTTTTCTTGTTTCAAGTGTTTTCAGATGCTAGTTGAAAGATGGAGATGTTTGGAGTGAGCTGTAGAGTTTTGTTTCTTTACTACAAGACTAAAAACACTATTACAATTAAATTTAAATTCTTTTATTGTTTTTGTCCAATATTTAATTTTCACAAAATCCAGAATTAAATGTGCATTAATTTGGTATAAACATGCCATTGTTCCTTTCATTAGTAATTTGGCAAAAAAGTTCCAAAATAAATTTTTTTGGCTGATCAGTGAAAAAATAACTTGCTCTGCAGTTTCATTCCAGTTGTTCAGGCTGGGCACAGTAAGGGTTAATCAGTTTTAAGGCATGAATACTCTAACCATTTTTATTTGTTATCTTACCTAAAGTCACCATAAACCTCTCATTACTATGTAATAGTGCTATTTATCATAAATATTAATTACTACTAGGTACAATTACCACAATACTTCTACTGTAATTATATGATTTCATTAATTCATTGTATAATTTCATTATATAATTTCATTAATAATTCATTAGTAATTATATGATTTCATTTAATAATTTTAATGAGTGGCAACATGTTCTTTGTAGAACATAGGCTGCACACTCAATATTTGGGGTTGATGCAATGAATGCAAACTAGGAGAATTTGATGCCATTGAGGGTGCTGCAGTTCCCCAGTGACAAGGAGCCATTTTTGTGGTTGCTTTATTGGAGTCACAAATGGAGAGCGTGGGACTCTCTTCCCACTGGTGTGAGTCTCCAGGAGCAATTGGCTGGTGGGCAGATCCTGCTAGGGTCAGAACAGTGAGTAGCCTTGCCCACATCTGGGTACAGGTTTACGAGTTTCCTCACATTTTACTTTTGTAGTTATCTTTCTTTGTGAGGCCAGTTTGGTTGATCACAATTTGGTTATTTTTTGCTTAGTTCCTTTCATGTAGAAAGTTTATTTCTACACATTTCTCTTTTCATTTTCCTTTCATTTATTTGTGAGGTCTTGGCTCACTGTTTGTGTGGGTATAGTGCACACGTAACCCTGGTACCCGACTGGGCATCCCCTGGTTGAGCTCTGTGGAGGGTGGGGACAGTTGTCAAGGATGAAATTGATTCAATCAATGCTGCTAAGAGGGCTCGACATTAGCCCCCATCTTCATTGTCTTTGTCATCTATGCCATCGTCTTCTTTGCCTGCCTCTGAGTTCCCAAAATTCCTGATCATACACTCCACGAGTGATCAGGTACTTGGGGACATATCCCCATTTTTTGTCAACAAAGGTTTGAAAGGTTTTGTGGGAGAGTCGAAATCCATCAAGTGCTTATGATCTGGCGACTTGCAGGTTGAAACTGCTTGTTCCAAATACTTCGAACTGTTCCTGAAAATCAGAGAGATTGGTGGGGTGGCTGTCAAGGTCACTCCCTACAAAACTTTATATTCCTCTCGGGGTGTGATCACTGAGTGGGGCCTTTTCAATGTCACTGAGGAGGAAATCCTCTCAGAGCTCACTCCCCAAGGAGTAACAGTGGTCCACTGGGTTTCAGACGTGCCGTGATGGTAAATTGGTACCCACCCAGGTACTGATTATAACCTTCAACATGCCACACCTGCCTTCTCCCATCAAGGCAGATTATTTGCATTGTAAGGTACCATTGTAACCCTCTGCACTGCTTTCAGTGCCAGATATATGGTCATTTCCACACAGCTTGCAGGGGCACCTGTGCTCACTGTGGCAGTAAGAATCACCTTGAGCCTGACTGCACAGCAGAAAAGGCAAGCTGTGTGAACTGTAGTGGTGACCATCCGGCATATTCCTGCGACTGTCCCAAGTGGAAGGAGGAGAAGGAGGTGCAATGCCTGAAGATCATCAATAACATTTCTTACACTGAGGCGAGAGAGCTCGCTGCACTGCCAGCCCAATCTGGCAAGGTATCCTATGCCAGTGAAGTCATTGGAAAGTCCATCGTTCCAATGGCTTCGGTTGCGGTGCAGATTGACATCAGTGTATCACCTACTGATTCTTTCTCACCTGCAGCAAGATACCTCCTGACGCAGCTGAAACTGGGGTTGGTGTCGACTTCAACATCAACCCCAGCATCCATTCCTGCAACTCAGCCTTCCACCTACGTCAGAAGGCCTCCTCCTTCCTGTCCTCAGACAGCTACAGGCATCTACGATGCAGTCCATTAACAGAAGTTGGTGGTGGCTGCCAGATGATGTAGCTGCTGGCGGATCTTAGAAAAAACTGGGTGAGGCCGATGCCTCACTGAGATCAAAGCCTGTAGCGAACTAAGCACATTGGTGTAAAGCACATACCGTCGATGATGATTAGTCGCCAGAGATGAGACTGATAGCGTGCAACTCTGCAGTGAACATGAAACACTGCAGTGGGATCTGGTCTGCAATGATTGCATCACAGCAGAACATGGCCAATCACTGATGTGCTGGAACTGACAGAATGAAGTGTCAGTTCAGGCACATCAGGATATACATAACCTTACAAAACATAATGAAGGATATACAAAACCTTACAAACCAAAGGGCCCCTCAACGGGGCCAAAAAAGAAAATTATCACTCCTCTGCAAAGGGCGGTAACTGATCCATGTCACTCAAATGATTCCAAAGACATGGATACAGACCGCCCCTATTCACTAAGTTGTCCTCTGCGGCAGTTAAGTTGAATAGGAATTTGTCATCCACCCACTCTTCTAAGTCCTGAGATGGCCACACTCCTATAATGCAATTGTCGAGGATTCCAGAGTATTGATGACATCAAGGCCCTCCTTCAGGCACACCAGCCCATCTGTGTGTGCCTGCAGGAGACACTTGCAGCCAGTCACAGATCCCATGATCCAGCACTTTACACTAGTTCACCAGGACTGGGATGGAGATGGCCCAGCTCGAGGAGGTGTTGCCATCCTCGTGAGTGACCATTCTCGATTCCAGGTCACACCCTTCACCACCATCTTAGAGGCAGTAGCCATCCGCCTCTTTGTGGAGTTCTCCGACTCTCTGCTCCATATATCTTCCACCTGGAAGCATCATCTTCCAGGAAGACCTTGATGATCTTGTCTTGCAGCTGCCATCCCCTTCCTCATCATGGGGGACTTAAATGGACACAGTCCACTTTGGGGCAGTGCCGACACCAAGGGGAGAGGTGAGGTCCTGGAGCAATGGCTCCTGGATCCTTCTCTCTCCCTGTTGAACATTGATGTCAGTAAGTACTTTCACTCCCCAACCCACACATTCACTGCCATTGACCTCTCCATCTGCTCATCCTCGATCCTTCCACTCTTTACATGGGAGGTCGAAGACAACCCTTATGTAAGCGATCACCTCCCCAAGGTGTCCACCATCTCCCATGGGGGGTTTTGCAGCCCTTCACGAGTCTCACAGTAGATCCTTGATTGGGCTGACTGGAGTGGTTTTGAGCTCCTTTCTGAGCTCAGTGACCACTCTGTCATCAGGAGCCCATCAATGAGGCAGTAGCAGAGATAACGGACTGTATTGTAGATGCAGCTGCATCCACAATTCCTCAAACTTTGACACGGTTTCCTCATTTTCCGAAACTGTGGTGGAATCCAGATTCCACTGCAGCTCATAAGGTTCAGAACAAGGCTAGCTCCCCCCCCCCCCCCCAAAGCCTAGTTCTGAGCCTTATGACGGTTTGGAGATATCCAACATCCCCCAACCTAGAAACATTCAAACACGCCAGGGCGAAAGCTCGTTTTTCATCCAGTGTTAGAGCCAGAAGGAATCTTGGATCAAATATACATCTTCTATCACCTGCACAACCAGTTCTAAGATCATGTGGGATAAAGTCTGGAAGATGAGTGGGAACTACATGTCCCACTTGCCATCGATTCTCTGGCACAATGGACAGGCAATTCCTGATCGCAAAGCAATTGTCGACACTCTGGGGGAGTCATTCTCCTCCTCCATCTCTTCTTCGTCTTCTTACTTCCCCAAGTTTCTGGCCCAGAAGAGCAGGGTGGAATGCTCTCCGCTGTCATTCCACTTGAATGGTCTGGAGCTTTCCAACAGGCCACTCACAGCGGAGGACCTTCGTCTTGCTCTGCACACCTCTTGTGCATCTGCTGGCAGGCCGGACAATGTCCATTATGCCATGATCCAACAACTCTCACCATCGAGTAAGGATTGGCTGCTCCATCTTTTCAATCGCATTTTTCTCGAGGAGCAGTTTCCAGACTCCTGGCGGGAGGCCATCGTCTTAGCCTTCTCGAAGCCAGGAAAGGACTCCAAGATTCCTTCTAATTATCATCCCATTGCATTGATGAGCTGAGTGTGCAAGGTGTTGGAAAGAATGGTAAATGCCAGACTCTTCTGGTATTTAGAACACCACAACCTTCTTTCCAACACCCAGTGTGGCTTTTGCAGGAAACAGTCAACTCTTAACTATACACCTCGAATCGCTATCAGAAATTCATTTTTACATAGAGAGCACCTGGTGTCAATTTTCTTCGACATTGAAATAGCATAAGACACGGCTTGGAGAAAAAACACTAACTGCATTCTTCGTGACCTCCATAGCTTCGTCTTGAGAGGTCACATTCTGATCTTCATCTCCAATTTCTTATTGGCAAGCTCTTTTCCTGTACATGTCGGCAACACTCTGTCGCGTCCATACCCCCAAGAACAGGGGTTGCCACAAGGCTGCATTCTGAATGTTATGCTTTTCATTGTCAAGATTAATTCTATTACTAAACAACTTCCACCATTTGTAGGCAATTCCCTCTATGTTGACGATTTTAGCATCTTTTGCTCTTCGTCCAGCATGAGGGTCACTGAAAGACAACTGAAAATTTCCCTGAACAATCTTTCGGTTTGGGCAATGGCAAACGGGTTTTAGTTCTCTGCACAGAAGACTGCTTGTGTACACTTTTGCCACAAGCGTAATCTTCATCTGGATCCTGAGCTACGGCTCGGAGGTAACATCATTCCAGTTGTGGTGGAAACCAAGTTTCTTGGTCTCCTATTTGATCGAAAATTGACCTTTTTACCACACATGTCATCTCAGGTCTAAGTGCACTATGATGCCCCCTCATTCACTTTTACTTTATCTTAACCAGTTTTGCTTAATTTACGTTATATTTATCATTTAGGGGATTTTAATTTCATTTTTGGCCTCACAGTGCTCGTTTCCAAGGGCATAGGAGTTGCGCATGCGCAACTTCCAACATTCGATTCATCATCATCATCCTCCTCCTCAAGCATCCATTGGCTATGGATGTCCAACCAGACCATGCAATTTAGTTTTCCAAGCAAGTCTATCCTGAGCTACATCTACTGCATCTGGCCACTGCACACAAATTCTAACAAGATCCTGTTTGATATTGTCTGCCCACTGCATAGTAGGTCTCCCCTTCATTCTGAGGCCTTCAGGCACACTGTTCATAACCCTATTTGCCAATCTATAATTATTCATACAGACAACACGACCAAACCAACAGAGTCTCTCTCTGCACAATATGCTGCTTAAAGGAGGTTGCAAACTCCTTTGCCTAACCTCATCATTAGTTACAAAGTTGAAACACCTAATGCCCAAGATACTGCATAAGCATCTGGAATCAAAAGCATCTAGTTTCCTGTTATCTTGTTTACAAAGTGTCGAAGTTTCACTACCATAACTAACCCTAGAACGAACCAAACTTTTATACAGTCTAATTTTAGTCTTTAGGTGTATATGCCTATTTCTCCACACTCTCCATAGATCCTTAAAAGTCCCGGCAGCAATCCCTATTCTTCTGTTAATCTCATGCCGCACATCACCATTATCTGTTACATAGCTCCCAAGATAATTAAACTGTGACACCTGCTCAAGACTGCAACCATTCAGATTAACTGAATCACAGCCTGCCTGACCAATTTTCATCACTTTAGTTTTCTCTCTGTTTATAACCAAACCTACTCTACTACCAGTTTCATCAACAGCTCGAATGAAAGAGTTCATCTCATCAACATCATTTGCCAAAAGGGCTAAATCATCAGCATAATCTAAATCAGAAATTTCTGTATCTCCAGTCCATTTAAGGCCAAAATCTTTCCCTTGAAGTGAATTTCGCATAACATAATTAATAACCAAGCTAAAGAGAAAAGGAGACAAAATGCACCCTTGTCGAACACCAGAAGTAATGCTAAACCAATTGCTACAAGCCTTACCAACTCTCACACACGACTCAGTGTTATTATAGAGAGCTTTCATTACGTTAACTAACTTGTCAGGTATACCATATGATCTCACAATCAACCACAAATTATGACGAACAACAGAGTCGAAAGCCTTTTTGAAATCAACGAAGCTAGCAACCAAAGGTTTCTGAAACTCTAAACATTTCTCAAGAATCTTCCTAAGTGAAAATATCTGATCCACACATCCCCTACCACTTCTGAATCCACATTGCTCATCACGCAATTGACTGTCAACCAAATTCTTAATTCCATTAAGCACAATCATGGAAAGAACTTTACCATGGAACAGAGAGTAGGCTGATACCCCTATAGTTATCACAAGAACTGCGATCACCTTTTTTGAAAACAGGGATAACAACAGCTCTGGTAAAATCCTTAGGAACCATGCCTTTATCATAAAAGATATTCAGAATTTCAATCATCCAAGTGGTAACCGAAACATTCCCAGCTCTAAGCATTTCGGAAGTAATTTCATCTACCCCTGGGGATTTATGAAGTTTAAGTTTAGAAACAGCCAAAATAACTTCAGATTGTGTTATAGGGCCAACATTAACGCCACCAATGCATCTATCATCATTGCAAACAATGGGAGTAGAACTAACTACATTATTTAGAACATCACTAGAATGCTCAGCCCACCTAGCCATGACAGAATCCTCCCCTTCTATAACCTTACCTTGTTTATCCTTCAATCCTTGTATACCTGTCCATTTTCTACCACACAAAACATTAACTATCTGGTACAGCTCTCTGCTGTTGTGCTGCCTAACTGCTTCCTCGGCTTTGTCAGCCAAACCATCAAGCCAAAGATTCTTATCAGCAGCTAACTGATCTTTTACACGTTTATTAAGTTCCCTGTAATGTTTCTATTAGGACTAGTAGGGTATTGATTAAGGACATTCCTGCAGTTCTTTCTTTCTGAAATAAGCTCAAATGCCTTATCACTCAAATAAATCTGCCCTCCTCTGCTCCTTTTTCCATAAAAGAGTACTGTTAGTTTCCAAAAAAGCCTGTTTAAAATAGTCCCATTCTTCCTCAACTTCAGTAGTAAGCAAACCATGACTGTCATAATGACTAAGTAACCTATCATGGTAAGCTTTAGCTATAACTGGGTCTTTCAGAGCTTCAGTATTAAAGGTAAATTTTTTAACCCTAGCACAACACTTTTTAAGTTTAAGTTGCAAGACACTTTTAACAAGGTAATGGTCAGATCCAATTTCAGCTCCCCTATATGCCCTGGTATTTCTAACAGAACTAGCCCATTTGCTGTTAATTAATATATAATCAATCATATTCCTATGCAGCCCATCAAGTGAAACCCATGTGTATTTATGTATGTCGTGGTGTTTATAATATGTGTTAGTTATTCTGAAACCATTGAGTTTACTTACCTGTAGGAGACGTTGCCCATTGCCATTGCAGCTACCAATACCAAAAGGGTCTATCACCCCTCCCCAAAGATCAGAGTCAGTACCAACTTTGGCATTGAAGTCACCTAGAACAAGGGTAATATCTCCTTTCTTGACAGAATTCAAAATATCCTGAAGTTGTTCATAAAACCTATCCTTCTCATCCTCATCAGCATCCTCAGTGGGGGCATAACAGCAGATGCAGATAACATTCAAGTCTTTAATGCTTGTCTGAAATTTTGCTGTAAGAAACCTTTCATTAATGCACTCATATCCTAGAAGAGCATCACTAGCATGTCTGCTGAGCAGCAGACCCATACCTTGGTGATGCTTTCCATCCTCCCTCCCTGTAAAGAGAAATTTAAAGTTATTTTTAAATATCTCACCTTTATCTCTTGCCCTTTGTCTCTTGCAAGCCTAGAATATCTAGGTTATAGCTCTGGAATTCCTGCGTGAGGACATGAAGAGAATAATCTCTATGTAATGTCCTCATGTTCCACGTTCCTGCAGAGAGAAAATGATTAGTAGGATTTTTAAAGAAATTAGGTTTATTGAGATTGGTAGGGCCAACAATATCAAACAGCCCCCTGATCGCAGGCATGGGGCAAAGACCTGTCCCTCCTCTGCTAAAGGCTGAAGTCACTGATGCTGGTAGGAACATCAGGCACCACCTTTTCAAGTGGACTTTTTCAAGAGCCATATGGCCTGCCTGAGACACATTACTCCAGTTTAGGCTTGACGATGCCCAACTAGCTAAGTAAGGTTCAGGTACCTGCGATGGCCTCTGATTAGGATTATCCACCAGCTGATATAAGGTATCCCATGCCTCTGTTCACTTAGAGCTGGCAATCCAGAAGCAAACAGAAAACACAGCGGTAGACTCTCCCTCAACAGAGACCCACCAGTGCAGCAAGTCCAGGATCAATAATCAAGCTCATCTTCTTTGGGCAGATGATGAACCTAAGTACGAGTTTTGCGACACCATTTTAAGTATTAAACATATTTTAATTGAAAGTCCTAGTTTAACTTTGAATGACGCATGTTTTTTAGCTTTCACAATTTTACGCCTGAGCCCCTTACACTCAGACATCTTTTATCTGATCATTGCTGTTTTACATATGTATTTCATTTTTCACAATTTACTGGATATTTTACAAGCCTTTAGTTTTACTCTCATTTTATTACTCTATTTGTTTAACCCAGGTCACTTACACCTGGGTGACTTTTATCTTGATATTTATAACATATTTATACATTTGTTTTGGTGCAAACCATTGGTACCTTTCAAAAGAGATACTCTCTTGTGGAAGTGAATGGAAGGGGAGGGCTGCCAGATTAGTGTGGCCTACTGATCTGGACAACTATGGCTACTTTTCTTCTTTTTTTCTACCCTGCTGAGGAGTGGTCAACCACACAGGTCTTGCTGCTGACCATATATACCAACCTAATGGAATTATGGCTCTGAGTTTGATTATGGATCCTGATTTTGATGCACTGGTGGGCTTCTGTGGAGAGAAAATCTTCCTGTGTTTTCTGTTTGTTTGTGGGCTGACAGCCCCAAGTGAATAGATTCACAGGATATGTTTATCAGCTGGTGGATAATCCTGAGCAGCGGTCATCGCAGGCACCTGAACTCTTTGCTTCTATTCGCATTGTCAAACTCTACATTGGAGGAAGTCTTCCAGTGTAGATGGCTTCAGCCTTTAGTGGTGGGGGAACGGGTCTTTGCCCCATGTCTGTGATTAGGGGGCTGTTTGATATTGTAGGCATTCCCTCTCTCAATAAACATAGTTTCTTTAAATATCCCACTAACCATTTTCTCTCCATAGGTAGTTGGAATGTGAGGACTCTGCACAGAGCTTTTTTTCTTGATGTCCTCACACAAGAATTCCACTGTTTTAATTTATTCTCGGCCTGCAAGAGACCAGATGGACAGATAAAGGTCAGATTCTTAAAAATAATCTTAAATTTCTCTTTTCAGGGAGGGAAGAAACTAAACATCACAGCAGTAAAGAGTAACACAATATTACTAAACGAACACGTGAATGCCCAGGAAATAGCACAGTTAGAAGATCAGTGCTGGTACACCCTGCATACAAAATAATAGCTCCCCACGACAAAGAATTACCAACAGGAATTGGACAAGAAATATACACAGATGGGTCTAAAGAAGAAGAAAAAGTAGGAGCAGTGTACGTTGTCATGTACTCAAGATTGCACATTCATTCAGAACAATTTCGACTCACAGATAATGCCTCTAATTATCAAGCGGAAACTTTTGCCATTTTGAAAGCCCTTGATTATGCCTTACAGATGAGAGATGCAGGAGATATTAATCTATACAGTGACTCCCTCTCAGCCCTTCAGGCCTTAGGGAGCAGCGACAATAGAGACAAGACACTAAACGAAATCAAAAGAAAATACCAAAGGATCAAGAACTCAAGAAATATCAAACTACACTGGATCAGGGCTCACATTGGCTGGGACGGTAACGAGCAAGCAGACAGGAATGCGAAGATAGCTAGTAAGTTAGTAAATGTCACACATTCAGTTCTCCTACCCCTCAGTTATGTGAAAAATAAATTTAGGAAGAAAGTAATGGATGAAATGCAGAATACATGGAATACCAGTGACAAGGGAAGAGAACTCTAAGAGTTCGTTAAAGATGTGAAGAAATTGAATAATTATTATAATTTTTATGCCAATCATTTTTTTACAGGACATGGGAAGTTCCCCAAGTATTTCATTAGAATAGGATGAGCAGAGAATTCCCTCTGTCGATGCGGTAGGGAGGGTGACAACAAACATTATCTCTTCAAATGTAACTTATTGAATCTGAAGTATAAACTGAAGAACATCAATCAAGATATTCAAGATTACTCAAGCATGAAAAGCCAAGAAAATTTAACAATCATCTCCAGTGCTATGAAGACAATTTTAGAGCATTACGCAGACTTCACTCAAGAGGCAATCACATAAAACTATTTCACTCACAGTGGCAAGCAGGTCTCTGGACATAAAGTAAGGCATTTAGAAGGTAGGTCGGGATCTCTGACCAAGACTCCGAACTCTCTTCCTATCTCTCTCTATATATAAAAAACTAGGAAAAAAAACATAAAAAAGTACAAATTATTTCAAAAATAAAGCATGTTTCTATGTCTGTGTTAACCAATGTCTGTGATTTTTTTTTGTGTGTGTGTTTGTGCTGTCCATTATATTAAAAAAAAAACATAAAAAAGAACTAAAAAGCTCACTAAAATTAACAAAATATATCTTGATCTTTAATTAACAAAAAAAACGAAGAAAAAAAAATAAAACGCTTACTAACATAACAAAAATATCTCTTGGTGTATGTGAATGTAAATCTGTGCAGTGTCAGTATACATTACATGTTTCTGTTTGACTAAAATAATTATTTCCTTTGGTGCATAATAATGTTTTTTTTTTTTAAACTGTAGTCAGTATTGTTTTAATTTTAATCTTTATTACATTACATATGTTCCCTTCTTTCCCTCCATAGACCCGAACCCCGATCTTGATTCGGATAACAGGTCCCATCCTACTCTTCCCCCCCCCCCCTTTCTCTCAGCTCCTCTGTGCTCCTCCTACTGACTCCTTGTCTTCCTGCTTCCCTCCCTTCCGCCACACACACCCTGATAGCTTGCCAGTGCAAATCCCTTCAAACGGCTTTGGTCAGCGACCATTAGGCGTTTCCAATGACATACCTTTGTCTCCGACCCTGAATTTGACCTTTAAAGTCTCTGCCCTTTCCGCTGCTTTTCACACAGGAGCAGCACTGAGGAATGTCTAAAGCCCTCGCTTCAGGCAGAGGTGAATCGAAGGACACTCAACTTTTCACTGTACGAAATTCCTTTCTATACAGGCAAGTTTAAATTCGCAACCTGAATATATCTCTCCTGAATTCCCTGCTTAGGCACAGCTTAAGTTCACGGATCATATTTCTTTTTATTACATATTAATCATTATGCATATCACCTTTCCTCCTGCTTTTTTATTATCTTATATACCTTTGTCTCCGACCCTGAACTTGACCTTTAAAGTCTCTGCCCTTTCCGCTGCTTTTCACACAGGAGCAGCACTGAGGAATGTCTAAAGCCCTTGCTTCAGGCAGAGGTGAATCGAAGGACACTCAACTTTTCACTGTACAAAATTCCTTTCTATACAGGCAAGTTTAAATTCGTAACCTGAATATATCTCTCCTGACTTCCCTGCTTAGGCACAGCTTAAGTTCACGGATCATATTTCTTTTTATTACATATTAATCATTATGCATATCACCTTTCCTCCTGCTTTTTTATTATCTTATTTTCTTATTCGGTACATGCTAATTACTAAGAGTACTTCTGCTTAAACACTTTAAAACTTCTGTTCACTTTCGTTTCCCCCCAACCCTTTTCCTTCTTGTAATTACTATCTTATTCATTTAATCGGTGTATGTCATATACTATACACACTTCTGCATAAATGTTTTAATTTCTGTTACCTTCTAAGTTTCTTTTTTCGCCTCAAATCATTATCTTATCCTATTTATTATTTTACACTTTTATTCTGTACCTGCTAATCACTGTGTACTGTTGTATAAGATTTTTCTTTCTTCTTAATTTTTGTTCACTTCTGATTTCTTTTACTTTCCCTTTAACATATTACCTTACTCTATTATTCTGTACATGTCAACTAAATTTAGACTTCCAACTGGTATTTGTAATGCATTATTAAATTACTATGCAATTTAAATTTCTGTTCACCTCTTACTTTTTTTCCTACTCTCATGTTTTCAATTTTCATGCTTCTTCATTCTGTACATGTCATGTTAATTACTTTGTAAACTTCTGTTAAAGTATTTTAAACTCCCGAACAACTACTACTACTTCTTCTTCTTCCTCCTCCTCCAGCAGCCATGGGCTATTGAGGTCCAACCAGACTGTGCAGTTTAACTCTCCAAGCATATCTGTCCTGAGCTACATCTGCTGCATCCAGCCACTGAATACCAATTCTAACAAGGTCCTGTTTGACATTGTCTGCCCACCGCATCCTAGGTCTCCCCCTCTTTCCGAGACCTCTAGGCACACTGTTCATAACCCTATTCACCAATCTATAATTATCCATACAGGCAACATTGCCAAACAAGCGGAGTCTCTCTCTGCACAATATGCTGCTTAACTGTTTTTCTTTTTATTATTATTTCGGGGGTAGGAGAGGTTCAGTTGGTAGTATGCCAGGCTCGTAACATACTATTTCAGGTTCGGGTTCCAGCTGTGCAAGTGTAGAGATTTTTCTCTGCCAACTCCCCCCCGCTCTGCCCTTAGTGAATAGGGGTCACTGTTGGGATTGAAAAGGCCACTGTCCATTGGATGGGACTTAAAGCTGTGGTCCCATGTGTGGGAGAACCACACCCCACACACATTAAAGAACATGCTGGATGGCCTTGACAGGAGGCCAACACCCTTCTCCCAACAGCTATCCAATGGGTCCTCTCTCCCAACCACACTTGTATCCACAAGAACTCGGAACATGGACATCAGTCCCAACTAATTGATTTCATGGTAGCGATAATTTTCTTTTATATATATATAATAAAAACAATGCTCAGAACTCCTCCTTGAAAATGATTAACTCTGGGCATAACTCAAATACAGAGTTACAGTATATATTCCGAATTTATCGCTATCAATCCCTATTGGCAATAATTCATTGATACAGCTCAAAATTCAAGTTTCCATTTTCTTGAATGTACAGACGGAATTAGACAATTATTGAGTAAAGCAGATATTTTCGATAGCTTCCTTCTCTGCTGCTTTGCAGCTTCAATGTGAGTTTTCCTTTTGTGTCGATCAGCACACAAGAGTGACATGTGGTGCCTTCCATTAGATGTAGTACTACCCTGTATAGTGGAGCATTGGATGGCATCACTTAATCATACCTTTTATCACTAAGGCTTGGGTCTGCTTCTCAACAGACATGCTAGTGATGCTCTTCTAGGATATGAGTGCATTAATGAAAGGTTTCTCATAGCAAAATTTCAGATGAGCATTAAAGACTTGAATGTTATCTGCTGCTATGCCCCCACTGAGGATGCCGATGAGAATGAGGATAGGTTTTAAAGACAACTTCAGGATATTTTGAATTCTGTCAAGAAAGGAGATATTACCCTTGTTCTAGGTGACTTCAATGCCAAAGTTGGTACTGACTCTGCCCTTTGGGGAGGAATGATAATGGTAGCTGCAATGGCAATGGGCAACATCTCCTAGAGGTAAGTAAACTCAATGGTTTCAGAATAACTAACACTTATTACAAACACTGCGACATACATAAGTACACGTGTTTCACCTGATAGGCTGCACAAGAATATGATCGATTATATATTAATGAACAGCAAATGGGCTATTTCTGTTAGGAATATCAGGTCATATAGGGGAGGTGAAATTGGATCTGACCTTGTTAAAAGTGTCTTGTAACTTAAACTCTGAAAGACCCAGTTATAGCTAAAACTTACCATAATAGGTTACTTAGTCATTATGACAGTCATGGTTTGATTACCACTGAAGTTGAGAAAGAATGGGGCCATTTTAACCATCAGGTGAAACCCATCTGTACTTATGTCTGTCGTGGTGTTTGTAATAAGTGTTTGTTATTCTGAAACCATTGAGTTTACTTACCTGTAGGAGACGTTGCCCATTGCCATTGCAGCTACCAATACCAAAAAAGCCTATGTGTTTAAATTTTAAGTTTTTGTGATAACTATAGGGGTATCAGCCTACTCTCTGTTCCAGGGAAAGTTCTTTGCATGATTGCGCTTAAAAGAATTAAGAATATGGTTGACAAGCAATTGTGTGATGAGCAATGTGGATTCAGAAGTGCTAGGGGATGTGTTGATCAGATATTTTCACTTAGGCAGATTCTTGAGAAATGTTTAGAGTTTCAGAAACCTTTGGTTGTTAGCTTTGTTGATTTCAAAAAGGCTTTCAACTCTGTTGATCATCATAATTTGTGGTTGATTGTGTGATCATATGGTATACCAGACAAGTTAACATAATGAAAGCTCTCTAAAATAACACTGACTCATGTGTGAGAGTTGGCGAAGCTTGTAGCAATTGGTTTAGCATTACTTCTGATGTTCGACAAGGGTGCATTTTGTCTCCTTTTACTCTTTAGTTTGGTTATTGATTTATGTGAAATTCACTTCAAGGGAAAGATTTTGGCCTTAAATAGTCTGGAGATAGGAACATTTCTGATTACATTATGCTGATGATTTAGCCCTTTTTGGCAAATTATGTTGATGAGATGTACTCTTTTATTCGAGCTGTTGATGAGACTGGTAGTAGAGTAGGTTTGGTTATAAACAGAGAGAAAACTAAAGTGATGAAAATTGGTCAGGCAGGCTGTGATTCAGTTAATCTGAATGGTTGCAGTCTTGAGCAGGTGTCACAGTTTAATTATCTTGGGAGCTATGTAACAGATAATGGTGATGTGTGGCATGAGATTAACAGATGAACAGGGATTGCTTCCGGGACTTTTAAGAATCTATGGAGATTGTGGAGAAATAGGCGTATACACCTAAAGACTAAAATTAGACTGTATAATAGTTTGATTCTTTCTAGGGTTAGTTATGGTAGTGAAACTTGGACACTTTGTAAACAAGATAACAGGAAACTAGATGCTTTGGATTCTAGATGCTTATGCAGTATCTTGGGTATTAGGTAGTTTAACTTTGTAACTATTGATGAAAAGTTAGGCAGAGGAGTCAGCAACCTCCTTTAAGCAGCATATTGTACAGAGAAAGACTTCCTTGGTTTGGCCATGTTGCCTGTATGGATAATTATAGTAGTAATTTAATTCTCAATGACACTGTTAAATGTTTTTAAGCATTTCAACACATGGACTATGCTATCAAGTATCAATAATTATTATACAGAGATTTACGTACCATGCTGTAGAGGCAATTTCCCATAATACCACATTCTCTGAACCTCTGTTACATGCAGATTGCATTACCGCCACCCGCACTTCCGCCGACCACTCCGATCCTCGGAGCTAAACCACTGACATGTTAATTTATGGCACCCCACCCCTCCCCCGCACTCACCAACCAACTGCCTCTTCTACATTATGTCTCTCACTTCCCACCTGATGAAGCGCCGATAGGAATGGCGCAAAATGCGCGTCGTGGATCAAAAACTTTTTAAGCACCCTATGCTATCAAAAAGTATAAATAATTATATCATTCGCCAATGTGAGTAGACCATTGGCAGCAGTCATGATTATCTTAATCTCCACTGAGATGTCACTTTCCGGCAAGAACGTCGAATTTGAAATTTCTCACCAAAAGCATTCCAAGAAGCTCCTGTTACTTCCCATCCTCTACGGCATAGTACGTAAATCTCTCTATAATAATACTGATACTTGATAGCATAGTCCATGTGTTGAAGTGTTTAAAAACATTTAACAGTGTCATAGAGAATTAAATTACCTTACTTTAATTATCGCACTGTGTACCTCTATTGCAATTTTTGGATAATTATAGATTGGCGAATAGGGTTATGAACAGTGTGCCTAAAGGCCTCAGAAAGAAGGGGAGACCCAGGATGCAGTGGGCAGACAATGCCAAACAGGACCTTGTTAGAATTAGTGTGCAGTGGTCAGATGCAGCAGATTTAGCTCAGGACAGGTAGGCTTAGAGAACTAAATTGCACGGTCTGGTTGGACCTCAGTAGCCCATGGCTGCTTGAGGATGATGGTGATATGTACTACCACCCACCCCTCCACACAACATTCTCTGAGCCTAATGTAAACAAGCACCGACTGTAGCATGCTAACGTTTATGCCTGCTGCAAAATAGCTACTTTGCCTGATAATGTATTGGAGCAACAATGCAAAACACATAACGAGTATGCAGTAACATATAATATTTACACTCCTGGAAAAGTTGAGCTGTAAATCTACCCCCCCCCCTCCCCCGAAAGGGGACCATCTTGACGTGGTGGTGGTGGTGTGTGTGTGTGGGGTGAATGGTGCCTCTGTGAAGTAGGGTCACGGCTCATTGTTTCCTCATTTGCACGATGGGATGTAACCTTTGGTGTCAGAGCTGGTTGGGGGCCTGTGGACTGGTAAGAGAGCCTCTAGACTTGAGGGCTTACTGACTTGACTCAGGGAAGCTTTAGGTTGCAGCCCCGACTGTGGCTGTAGCTGAGGGTTCTGTGGACTGGTGTTGGGGGCACTGGTCCAGTGGGCTCATCGATGCAGCCTCAATAAAATTGTGGTACAGACTGTGTGATGCCCCCTCATTCACTTTTACTTTACCTTAACCAGTTTTGCTTAATTTACGTTTTATTTATCATTTTTGGGGATTTTTATTTCCTTTTTGGCATCACAGTGCTCGTTTCCAAGAGTTAGGAGTTGCGCATGCACAACTCCGATCTTTCGACTGTCACCTGCTAAAGCGCGTGCACAGGGACACGCCCCCTCTTGCGTCATAGCTTGCGTCACTCGTCATTTTATGTAAATGTCTTTCCCGGCGTGCAATATGACACATTCGGCCTCTTGTTAAAATCTGATGACATGTAGTCACAGTAGCACAGAGAGACAGCACAGAGTAGATAGCACAGAGTAGATAGCACAGTAAGCACACAGTGAGTTGTCAGAGCACATAGTGCAGAGAGAAGTAACGATGGAGGAGCACAGTTAGTGCTCAGTTGATGTATCTTCTTCATTGAAGTTTTGGTGAGTGATTTTTGGAAATAAATTTGTTTGTTATTTAAACCTTTTGAGTCTTTACTAATTTTTTTCTCTTGAGCAACGTGAATTAAGTTTTGATTAGTATTTAACATTTACGTTTTGACAATCATTTTTGGATTCTTACTCATTAACGCTCGCTGGTATTTTGAACCCTAATTTAACTTTAATTATTTATTTGGCAATTTGTTAATTATTGCCTGGCGCCCGACTGAACTATCCGGAGCATAAACATAATTGGATCAGAAAAAGGGTCCAAACTTATAAGTATTTTGCATTACTTTGGAGCATTACAACTGCTTCTGATGAGCAGCTGATGCGTGACACTACGGAGAGGACTCAGTAGAAGGCTCGTTACTTGGCAGCATTACACCAGGTCGACAGGATTATCGATGGAAAAGCCAGAATAAGGGTCTCCACCCCGGGAGCCGAGTCAACTTGGTTCTTTATACCATTTTTGTGGCTAACCAGGGAACAGATTAAATTTAGGTTTTGACCGATGGATGAACCTTCCTTCTATAGGATTGTTCGCCATGGGTAGCTGTGGATGAGCTGTGTCCTTGTGGCACTGTCTTGCCCCGGCATAGGTAGTGGTGTTTATGGCATTCTCCCTATAGATGTAGTGCCGCCATATATTGTGGAGCATCTGGGACTTGCCTTTATATATAATGTAAATCTAAAAATTCATTGGTTGACATGTGCAGCAAATTGAAGTCAAAGTGGCACCAACATTCTCTCAGAGAAGAAAAAATAAAGAATATAAGTGAACGCATATCTGGATTATACTGTCTACCACAGAACAATAGACTCATCTAACTATTGGAAACCATTGCAAGGAAGAAACCAAGGTAAATATCTAGATGATAATTCCATCCAACTATCTCAACTTTTCCATTAATTACAGTTATATAGAGAAAATTTATTAATTTTTGGTAAACACTGTAACTTAAACATCTATCTTTTAACATAATGAAAGTTCTCTATAACAACACTGAGTCATGTGTGAGGGTTGGTAAGATTCAAAGTGATTGATTTAAAATTGCTAATGAAGTTAGACAAGGGTGCATTTTGTCTTCTTTTCTCTTTAGTTTGTTTATTGATTATATGTTATGTGGAATTGTATGCAAGGGAAAGATTTTGGCCTTAAATGGTCTATAGTAGTTGTTCTCAACCTTTTATGCTTCACGTACCCCTGGAAATGTGTATGTAACTGGGGTACCCCTTATATAGATAGATAAAACTATAGTTATAGTTTAATAATGCCAATTTAGCGATTTCATTATTAGATCTAGCGACTTTTGAGTTCTCACGGCATACCCCAGGTTAAGAATCCCTGGTCTAGAGATCTCAAAATTCCTAATATAGATTATGCAGATGATTATGCAGAAAGAATTGGCTAATAAAGTTGATGAGATGAATTCTTTCATTAGGGCTGTTGATGAGATTGGTAATAGAGGAGGTTTGGTGATATATAGTGATAAAACTAAAGTGATGAAAACTGGTCAAACAGATGGTAGTTCAGTTGCTTTTAATGGTTGCACTTTTAGTAAGTGTCTCAGTTTAATTATCTTGGGAGCTGTGTGTTCAACTCTCTGGATGCATGCCAGAGCACTCTGGCATGTATCTAGAGAATTGCAGGTTCGATTTCTGCCATTTCAGTGATAATATTTACAGATTTTTTTAATAATTGTTGAATTCTATTTCGACAAGTAATCTGTGTATTTACTATGGATAGAGATTGTATTGGTTTGGCTATGTTGCCCATTGCAAGTTGCAGTTTGGCAAATAGAATTATGAACAATGCATCTAAAGGCTTCAGGAAAAGGGGGAGATCTAGAATGGGCTAGGTAGACAATGTCAAACAGAATTGTCATTCTATGGCCAAATGCAGCAGGTGTAGCTCAGGACAGACATATCTGGAGAACAAAATTGTGCAGTCTGTTAGAATCTCTGTAGCCCAGTGTCTGTCTGTCCATCCATCCATCCATATATGATCTCTTGCCAGTTATAATGAACAAATTCTTATCGTAAACTGAGTAAAAGAGTCCTAACCTCCTTTCCCTGGGGAATATTCAAAATTCTAAGTTCTGTATCCACTAATGTAGAGGAGTTTCGCAGTGAAATAGTGATCAGTACTAATGAATCACATAACTTTAACCCTTCCAATGTTCAGCCTGAAAAACTGGTTTACATCCAGAGGCAAAGCTATTTTCTACCTATGCTCAACCAAAAAAAAATATTAAACTACAGAATTTTATTTTGATAAATAATTAATGAAAGGAATTACGGCATGTTATATGCCACATAAATCAGCATTTAATTCTGGATTCTTTGAAAATATGTAACAAAAAAGACGACTAGTTTATTTTAAAAGGACTTTTTTTAGAGTCATAGTAAAAAATACATCTGTCAATGCAAATAAAAATTTATTAAAAAAAAAAAGAAATAGTTATAATGCATATGAATAGAATGGCCATTTCTAAACATTTTTTTCTCTTCAAACAAAAAAATATTCTCTTTGTATAGTTTATTTCTCAGTACCATACTTTGAGAAAAGTCCAGGCTTTTTGCCAATTGTGTCAAGTCAGATAAACAGGTTAACCTTAGAATAAAAAAAAAATGATCAACAGAAATAAATAAATAAAAAATACTCCCTCAAGTAGCTGCTTGCCATAGAGGTCTGACAGGAGCCTGTCAGTTTTATATGACATAGTAGGTCTGTGAGGATGGCAAGACCTCAACAGAAAAACAATAGAAACATCTGTGCCTTACCCGTGGCTCATACCCAGGTCCCTTAGATCAGTAGCCAAGCGCACGAACAGAATATACACTGCTCAACATTGAAAGTTCCCCATCCAGAAGGAGATGTCGTACAAACATGCAAATAGAAGGGTGGGTGTGCGAAGTTGCGATATGCAAATGATGATAATCCGGAACCAATGATGTGAGAGAGATAAAAGGTGCAAGAAGAAACAAGGATGGCATTGTGTTTATGCAAGTGAAAGTCGTACGAATGGTTGAGATTAGGTAGTTCCACTTGGAAATTGTTCAGTGAAGGCTGAAAATGCCTGGTACAAGCTATCGGCAGGTTTATCGCCATTTGGATGCTTTTGAGAGAGGAAGAATTATAGGTCTATATGAAGCTGGATGGACTACACATTGTGTCAATGCACATGTTCATCGGATGCATGACTGTTGGCAAAGTGGAGAAATGAAGGTTATAGCATGCATTGCAGAGGCAGTGGTGCCGTCCAACAGACGTCAGCACGGCTTGGGCTTGATAGGCGCATTGTTCAACATAGCTCGTTCATCACCACAGAGCACTGCAGGCGATATTCAACAGGCTGTGTCAGCAGCCATGGATGTCCCCATAATGATCCAAACAGTAAACCAAAGGTTGCATGAGGCATGCTTGTGCTCTAGGCAACCATTATGTCAACTGCCATTGACTGCAAACCATCGCAGCGCTCGTCTGGTTTGATGCCGAAGTCATGCAAACTGGGGTCACAAATGGAACAATGTTGTGTTTAGTGATGAATCCTGTTTCTGTCTGGGTGCTGATGATTGATGGGTCCATGTATGGCGACAACTTCGCAAGATGATGGATCCAGATTTTGTTCACAACTGGCACACCACCCATCAGCCAGGCATAATAATATGGGGTGCTATTGGATATGACATCAGGTCATCTCTTGTCTGCATCATGGGAACACTGACAGCTGCACGATGTGTTAGCATGGTTCTGCAGCCCGTTTTGTTACCATTCCTGGGAGGCATGCAGTAGCCCATTTTCCAGCATGACAACGTCTGTGTACACACTATTTGCTAGGGTCTCCAGACAATGTTTACAACATGTTCAAGTATTGCCATGGCCAGCACGATCTCCAGATTTATCCCCAACAGCAAATCTGTGGGGCCACATTGGACGAAGTGTGTAATCCTCTCACTGGCCGGCATGGAATCCGGATAAATTATGGGAGCAAGTCAATACTGCTTGGTGTGCAATTCCTTAAATAAAATATCCACAGGAACAAGTTGTAAGCTAGACATCCAATGTAGAATAACTCAGAAAAATTGATAATAATTGATCGACTGAAATATCGATGATAATTTATGGAAATAAAGTAAATCTACAGAAATGAAAGCTAAGGTTTAATTATAAAAAAGGAAATAAAACAGTAACTTTACAAATGGAGTTTATATCCAATTTAAGGGAGGAAGTATTCGGACTTAAAATAATAATGCCATGTAGTTAGTCACTTAGCTACATGGCAAGACTACATGGCATTAGCTACATGACATTGCTATATGTAAACAACTTGCCATGTAGCCACTTAGCAAACGTTTTCTCCACTCTTGCACATGTGAGCAAGTAATTAGAACACCTATGACTTCCTCCTTTCCTGTAATGCCATTCACTGCAGCCAGTCTTAAGAAGCTTTGGCTATGAAGACTTATTTTTAGTTATAGTTTTGATTTGAAGAATGGGAAAAACACATTGAATGCTGGGATAAATGGTATAAATGATAAAAATAATTCTAGGAATAGTGAAATAGGTTTAAGTCAGAAAAGAGTGTAAAATGGGAGGGGGGTATTAGAGGTATGTATTTCGTAATTACTTCCAAAATCTTCTGTTGTCAAAAACAGCAGTTATCTTTTTAATTTTCAGAAGATTTTGGATACTTTAAGGAAAAATTTGTTATTAATAGTTCAAATCAAACTTGGGAGCTTACATCAGAAGAGAGCAAGAGGGGTATTCAGCAAAGAGTAATGTTAGCAAAAAATTGGTATAGCGTTTCTAAGAAATGGTAATCAGATGGCTTTAAGGTGAAGCAAAAGGCGATTCTATGCTGATTCTCACTCAACAGATGGCGCTGAATATCACCTTTTTCCAAGGGGTGGTGGGGGTGGGATTGACCACAGGAGGGAGGACATCAGGAGGCTTCCACATTTGTGCTAAGAGGAGTCCAGAACTGATTTTTAAAAATAGCATCAATAGGAGGAAAACGCCTCAACGAGAGGCTACGTACCAGTTTCTTCCATGAGCTTCCGATTTCATTTGCTTTTCACAGTTGAAACAGTTCTTATGATGATTTTGCTCTTGAATGTTTTTAGTTTTATTGAGTAATTCTTTTGATGTAATAATAAAGGCAAAATTTCTTTAAGTATCCATAGTAGCATAAAATATATGACTGACAGGCTCCTTGTCAGACCTCTGTGGCAAGCAGCTGCTTGAGGGGGTATTTTTTTTATTTATAGTAAATACACAGATAATCTGTAGATATAGAATTCAACAATTATTCATCTGAAACAAATTATTGCCCGCCGCATCAGCAATGATTTTTTTCAGATGAATAATTCTTTACATATATCTGTAGTTTCATTTTATTTATATTTTTATATATATTACAGTTTCAGTTATAAGTCATTCTTCCAAAGAATCGAAAGAAATATATTCAATAATTTAAATAGAAATATATATATAAAATATGCTGCTCACAAAAATTAGGGGATATTTCAAAATGAATATGAAGCGAAGAACTATCCCCTAATTTTTGTGAGCAGTGTATATGCATGAATCATAAATATACATGAGTTTTATGCTTTGATGAAAAGATTTAATTCTGATAGTCAACAGATTAGTTTACTTGACTACTAATGAAAAGAACCTGGGTTCAAGCCTTGGATAAGCAAATGATAATTTGTTTCTTGTGTTGTCTCTCTGGTGTGATGCCTTCCACACAATGATATCTGTGATATAGTTATGATCACAGGCTTTTGTCAGACCAATGTGGCAAGCAGCTGCTTGAAGAACTTTTTTTACATAACAGCTTGCCAGAATCTAAATCAATTAACTCTAGATTTTATATACTTTGATTTTTAGTGTACGATTTTCTCAGACTTCTGCATGTTCAGAAATTTAGAGTACATTTGAAATAATTAGCTGAAAAAAAAACTGGTTGCCCTGAGTGGGATTGGAACCAGGTCTCCCAGAATCCATCCACGACAACCAATTTTTTTTTCAGCAAATTATTTGAAGTGTTTCATGTCTATAGAATATTTTCCTGCCATACTTTATTACTGAATTAGAGTACATTTATTTTGAATATTGTATGACCTAAACTATCTTGCTTATGTGCATTTGCAAATGCCTGGTCTAATAGTTGCCACTACATTACACAAATCTTAGTAATTGAAACAACATGTGAGGAATCATGTTCACTTATTATTTCAGTGGGGTTACAATAATTAATTTTTAACAGAAAATTTATTTAATAGTTGTCAATGCTAACTTGGGGTAGCTGCTTATAAAAATAAGTGTTTCAGTTTTTAATGTGTAATATTAAAATAATTTTAAATTTAATTAAATTAAATAGTGAGCAAACTTCTTTAGTTATTGAAAAGCACATTTAAAAAGCCATATCTAATGCTCACCTTCCCAATTTTTTTTTCAATGCAACAAAATATTATGTACTGCATAAGACATTTGCAGTCAAATTCCACTAGATAAATTTAGTTCTAACTCAGAGATATCAATGTTTTCCGAAATAAAATGATTAAAACTATCATTATTAATGATAATTCCTTAGAATTTCTCAAATATCAAAGTTTTTCTTTGTGTGTGTTTTTTTTTCTAAATTAATAAAAATAACAAATTTTCCTCTTTTCTTATTACACAGAAAAACTGAATTTGATCCAGGGCCGGACTTGCACATAAGCTAACTAAGCTACAACTTAGTCTCATGTTTATGAGGGGCATCAAAAATTAAGTTTGAAGTTTACTGTGTCATGAATTTTTTTTTAATTTAAATTAATCTATTATGCAAACACTTGTTCATCTCAGCTTTACATAGTCATTACTGAATACCAATGCTAGTATGTTTTCATCATATCAATTTAATATTTATTTTTTAATGCTCCATTCAATAAGAATAATAAATACAATATATTTGGACAACTTGTGTTTTGCTGATGAGTGGGACTTGAATCCATGTCTCCCAGTTACTTGACAGGTTGTTCTATGCCAACAGGTAATATGTGCATTTACTATTGATTGATTCAAAAATTTTAATTCTGCATTTTTGGGACACCTTAAACTTGTTGTAAGAACTCGCCTCAGAAGATCAGCCCTGATTTAATCATACTTTCATAAAATTAGTTCATTGGGTTCTAGCTATTATCACAAATTTTTAACTCTTAGTTTATTTTTACTCTCGATTTACACAGTAGGTTCCTGAAAACTACTGTGCAAATCGAGCCCAATAACTTATGGAAAAATGGGAGATAGGTTCCACAAAATATCCTTGTCATTAAAAAACTTACACTGAAAATTTTGTTTGAATAAATTTATCAGTAAGTTCAATTCAGCAGTAACAATAAACATTGCATAAATACATACAAAATCCTCATGCAGACATGGGCCAGAGGTCGTACCAGACTGTGTAATTTTTTTCTCCAGACAATTCTATTCTGAGCTACAGCTGCTGCATTTGGCCACTGTGGATCTACAACAACTGGAAAAAGACCTTTCTGTTCCTTCTAAATGTAGCAAATGATAATCAATGAATGCAGTGCAGAAAACCAAACCACAAAAGAATATTGGAGTTTATAAAAAAAATCGAGTTTATCTCATTATTTATCATATGCCTATTTCTCCATACTCTCCAGATTCTTAATTCTTATACACTCCATAGATTCTAAAATACGGATTGATGATACATTGATTATATGGTATTTAACAGCAAATGGGCTAGTTTTGTTAGAAATACCAGGTCAGATAGGGGAGCTGAAATTGGATCTGATGATTACCTTGTTAAAAGTGTATTGCAACTTACTTAAAAAGCGTTGTGCTCAAGTTAAAAAATTTACCTTTAATACTGAAGCTCTGAAGACCCAGTTATAACTAAAGCTTGCCGTGATAGGTTACTTAGTCAATATGACAATCATGGTTTGCTTACTACTGAAGTTCAGGAAGAATGGGACCATTTTAAACAGGCTTTTTTGGAAACTAACAGTACTCTTTTAGGAAAAAAGGAGCAGAGGAGGCAGAGTTATTTAAGTGATAAGGCACTTGAGCTTATTTCAGAAACAAGGTACTGCAGGAATGTCCTTAATCAGTACCCTATTAGTCCTAATAGAAAGGGTTACAGAGAGCTTAATAAACGTGTAAAGGATCAGTTAGCTACTGATAAAAATCTTTGGCTTGATGGCTTGGCTGACAAAGCTGAGGAAGCAGTTAGGCAGCACAACAGCAGAGAGCTGTACCAGGTAGTTAATGTTTTATGTGGTAGAAAATGGACAGGCATACAAGGATTGCAGGATAAACAAGGTAAGGTTATAGAAGGTGAGGTTTCTATCATGGCTAGGTGGGCTGAGTATTTCAGTGATGTTCTAAACAATCTGGTTAGTTCTACTCCCATTGTTTGTAATGATGATAGATGCATTAGTGGCTTTAATGTTGGCCCTATAACACAACCTGAAGTTATTTTGGCTATTTCTAAACTTAGACTTCATAAATCCCCAGGGGTAGATGAAATTACTATGGAAACGCTTAGAGCTGGGAATGTTTCAGTTACCATTTGGATGACTGAAATTTTGAATATCTTTTATGATAAAGGCATTGTTCCTAAGGATTTTATCACAGCTATTATTATCCCTATTTTCAAAAAAGGTGATCGCAGTTGTTATGATAACTATAAGGGTATCAGCCTACTCTCTGTTCCAGGGAAAGTTCTTTGCATGATAAGCAATGTGGATTCAGAAGTGGTAGGGAGTGTGTAGATCAGATATTTTCACTTAGGCAGATTCTTGAGAAATGTTTAGAGTTTCAGAAACCTTTGGCTGCTAGCTTTGTTGATTTCAAAAAAGGCTTTCGACTCTGTTGATCGTCATAAGTTGTGGTTGATTATGAGATCATATTAGTTAGCATAACGAAAGCTCTCTATAACAACACTGAGTTGTATGTGAGAGTTGGTAAAGGCTTATAACAATTGGTTTAGCATTACTTCTGATGTCCGTCAAGGGTGCATTTTGTCTCCTTTTCTCTTTAGTTTGGTTATTGATTATGTTATGCAAAATTCACTTCAAGGGAAAGATTTTGGCCTTAAATGATCTGGAGATATGAAAATTTCTGATATAGATTATGCTGATGATTTAGCCGTTTTGGCAAATGATGTTGATGAGATGTACTCTTTCATTCAAGCTGTTGATGAAACTGGTAGTAGAGTAGGTTTGGTTATAAATAGAGAGAAAACTAAAGTGATGAAAATTGGTCAGGCAGGCTGTGATTCAGTTAATCTCAATGGTTGCAGTCTTGAACAGGTGTCACAATTTAATTATCTTGGGAGCTATGCAATGAATAGTGGCGATGTGCGGCATGAGAATAACAGATGAATAGGGATTGCCGCTGAGACTTTTAAGAATCTATGGAGAGTGTGGAGAAATAGGCATATGATAAATAATGAGATAAACTCGACAGTTCAATATCCACTAATAAATCAGCACTTTGACGTCGATTCTAATTTTAGAGAAAAAATTGTCTTGAGCTGGGTGGGATACGAACTCCTCAGCCCACCTGGCCATGACAGAATCCTCACCTTCTATAACCTTACTTTGTTTATCCTTCAATCCCTGTATAGCTGTCTATTTTCTACCACATAAAATATTAACTATCTGATACAGTTCTCTGCTGTTGTGTTGTCTAACTGCTTCCTTGACTTTGTCAGCCAATCCATCAAGCCAAAGTTTCTTATCAGCAGCTAACTGATCCTTTGCATATTTATTAAGCTCTGTAAATGGTAGCTAGGTAGTCACTGGAAGGAGAGCTATGCACCAATCCCCTGTGATGATGCATAGAATTGGCCAGGCCTAGCACCTAATGTCCGACCCCGCCTTCTTGTGGTGCAGACCGTTAGTAACTTTCAAAAGAGATACTCTCTTGTGGAAGTGAACGGAAGGGGAGGGCTGCCAGATTAGTGTGGCCTACTGATCTGGACAACTACGGCTACTTTTCTTTTTTTTTCTACCCTGCTGAGGAGTGGTCAACCACACAGGGTCCTGGTACTGACCATATAAACCTACTGGACTGGACAGATATATGGCTCTGAGCTTGATTATGGATCCTGATTTTGCTGCACTGGTGGGCTTCTGTGGAGGGAAAATCTTCCGCTGTGTTTTCTGTTTGTTTGTGGGTTGACAGACCCAAGTGAATAGATTCACAGGATATGTTTATCAGCTGGTGGATAATCCTGAGCAGAAGTCATCGCAGGCACCTAAACTCTTTGCTTCTATTCGCATTGTCAAACTCTACATTGGAGGAAGTCTTCCAGTGTAGATGGCTTCAGCCTTTTTCTTTGCCCCATGTCTGCGATTAGGGGGCTGTTTGATATTGTCGGCATTCCCTCTCTCAATAAACATAGTTTCTTTAAACATCCCACTAACCATTTTCTCTCCATAGGTAGTTGGAATGTGAGGACTCTGCACAGAGCTTTTTCTCTTGATGTCCTCACACAAGAATTCCACCATTATAATTTAGATATTCTCGGCTTGCAAGAGACCAGATGGACAGATAAAGGTCAGATTCTTAAAAAATAATCTGAAATTTCTCTTTTCAGGGAGGGACGACAATAAGCATCACCAAGGCGTGGGTCTGCTTCTCAGCAGACACGCTAGTGATGTTCTTCTAGGATATGAGTGCATTAATGAAAGGTTTCTTACAGCAAAATTTCAGACAAGCGTTAAAGACTTGAATGTTATCTGCTGTTATGCCCCCACTGAAGATGCCGATGAGGATGAGAAGGATAGGTTTTATGAACAACTTCAGGATATTTTGAATTCTGTCAAGAAAGGAGATATTACCCTGGTTCTTGGTGACTTCAATGCCAAAGTTGGTACTGACTCTGCCCTTTGGGGAGGAGTAATAGGCCCTTTTGGTATTGGTAGCTGCAATGGCAATGGGCAACGTCTCCTACAGGTAAGTAAACTCAATGGATTCAGAATAACTAACACTTATTACAAACACCGCGACATACATAAGTACACATGGGTTTCACCTGATGGGCTGCATAGGAATATGATTGATTACATATTAATTAACAGCAAATGGGCTAGTTCTGTTAGGAATACCAGGGCATATAGGGGAGCTGAAATTGGATCTGACCATTACCTTGTTAAAAGTGTGTTGCAACTTAAACTTAAAAAGTGTTGTGCTAGGGTTAAAAAATTTATTTTTAATACTGAAGCTCTGAAAGATCCAGTTATAGCCAAAGCTTACCATGATAGGTTACGTAGTCATTATGACAGTCATGGTTTGCTTACTACTGAAGTTGAGGAAGAATAGGATCATTTTAAACAGGCTTTTTTGGACACTAACAGTACTCTTTTAGGAAAAAAGGAGCAGAAGAGGCAAAATTATCTGAGTGATAAGGCACTTGAGCTTATTTCGGAAAGAAAGAACTGCAGGAATGCCCTTAATCAATACCCTACTAGTCCTAATAGAAAGCATTACAGAGACCTTAATAAACTTGTAAAGGATCAGTTAGCTGCTGATAAGAATCTTTGGCTTGATGGTTTGGCTGACAAAGCCGAGGAAGCAGTTAGACAGCACAACAGCAGAGAGCTGTACCAGATAGTTCATGTTTTGTGTGGTAGAAAACGGACAGGCATACAAGGATTGAAGGATAAACAAGGTAAGGTTATAGAAGGGGAGGATTGTGTCATGGCTAGGTGGGCTGAGCATTTCAGTGATGTTCTAAACAATGTAGTTAGTTCTACTCCCATTGTTTGCAATGATGATAGATGCATTGGTGGCTTTAATGTTGGCCCTATAACACAATCTGAAGTTCTTTTGGCTGTTTCTAAACTTAAACTTCATAAATCCCCAGGGGTAGATGAAATTACTACGGAAATGCTTAGAGCTGGGAATGTTTCGGTTACCACTTGGATGACTGAAATTCTGAATATCTTTTATGATAAAGGCATGGTTCCTAAGGATTTTACCAGAGCTATTGTTATCCCTATTTTCAAAAAAGGTGATCGCAGTTCTTGTGATAACTATAGGGGTATCAGCCTACTCTCTGTTCCAGGTAAAGTTCTTTCCATGATTGTACTTAATAGAATTAAGAAACTGGTTGACAGTCAATTGCGTGATGAGCAATGTGGATTCAGAAGTGGTAGGGGATGTGTGGATCAGATATTTTCACTTAGGCAGATTCTAGAGAAATGTTTAGAGTTTCAGAAACCTTTGGTTGCTAGCTTTGTTGATTTCAAAAAGGCTTTCGACTCTGTTGATCGTCATAATTTGTGGTTGATTGTGAGATCGTATGGTATACCTGACAAGTTAGTTAACATAATGAAAGCTCTCTATAATAACACTGAGTCGTGTGTGAGAGTTGGTAAGGCTTGTAGCAATTGGTTTAGCATTACTTCCGGTGTTCGTCAAGGGTGCATTTTGTCTCCTTTTCTCTTTAGCTTGGTTATTGATTATGTTATGCGAAATTCACTTCAAGGGAAAGATTTTGGCCTTAAATATGCTGGAGATACGAAAATTTCTGATTTAGATTATGCTGATGATTTAGCCCTTTTGGCAAATGATGTTGATGAGATGAACTCTTTCATTCGAGCTGTTGATGAGACTGGTAGTAGGTAGGTTTGGTTATAAACAGAGAGAAAACTAAAGTGATGAAAATTGGTCAGGCAGGCTGTGATTCAGTTAATCTGAATGGTTGCAGTCTTGAGCAGGTGTCACAGTTTAATTATCTTGGGAGCTATGTAACAGATAATGGTGATGTGCGGCATGAGATTAACAGACGAATAGGGATTGCTGCCGGGACTTTTAAGAACCTATGGAGAGTGTGGAGAAATAGGCGTATACACCTAAAGACTAAAATTAGACTGTATAATAGTTTGGTTCTTTCTAGGGTTAGTTATGGTAGTGAAACTTGGACACTTTGTACACAAGATAACAGGAAACTAAATGCTTTTGATTCCAGATGCTTACGCAGTATCTTGGGCATTAGGTGGTTCAACTTTGTAACTAATGATGAGATTAGGCAAAGGAGTTTGCAACCTCCTTTAAGCAGCATATTGTGCAGAGAGAGACTCCGTTGGTTTGGTCATGTTGCCCGTATGAATAATTATAGATTGGCGAATAGGGTTATGAACAGTGTGCCTAAAGGCCTCAGTAAGAAGGGGAGACCTAGGATGTGGTGGGCAGACAATATCAAACAGGACCTGCCATGCGGTGGGCAGACAATTGTCAAACAGGACAATCACAGAATTGGTGTGCAGTGGCCAGATGCAGTAGATGTAGCTCAGGATAGACTTGCTTGGAGAACTAAATTGCACGGTCTGGTTGGACCTCCGTAGCCCATGGCTGCTTGAGGATGATGATGATGATGATGATGATGATGATGATGATGAATGCTTTCTATTGGGACTAGTAGGGTATTGATTAAGGACATTCCTACAGTTCTTTCTTTTTGAAATAAGTTCAAGTGCTTTATCACTCAAATAATGCTGCATCCTCTGCTCCTTTTTTCCTAAAAAAGTACTCTTAGTTTCCATAAAAGCCTGTTTAAAATGGTCCCATTCTTCCTGAACTTCAGTAGTAAGCAAACCATGATTGTCATAATGACTAAGCAACCTATCACGGCAAGCTTTAGTTATAACTGGGTCTTTTCAGTGCTTCAGTATTAAAGGTAAATTTTTTAACTTTAGCACAACACTTTTTAAGTTTAAGTTGCAAGACAATTTTAACAAAGTAATCGTCAGATCCAATTTCAGTTCCCCTATATGACCTGGTATTTCTAACAAAACTAGTCCATTTGTTGTTAATTAACATATAATCAATCATATTCTTATGCAGCCCATCAGGTGAAACCCATGCGCACTTATGTATGTCGCGATGTTTGTAATAAGTGTTAGTTATTCTGAAACCATTGAGTTTACTTACCTGTAGGAGACATTGCCCATTGCAGTTACCAATACCTAAAGGCCCTATCACCCCCTCCTGAAAGGTCAGAGTCAGTACCAACTTTGGCATTGAAGTCACCTAGAACAAGCATAATATCTCCTTTCTTGGCAGAATTCAAAATATCCTGAGGTTGTCCGTAAAACCTATCCTTTTCATCCTGAGGAGGAGGATGATGAGGAAGAAAGTTTACATTCATATAATATTCTTGAAAATTTCCTGTTATATTACACTGTATAATAAATAAAGGCATTGGTTTGTCAGGCTAGTCAAGTTAAGAGTGTATGAAAAATCTCACTTCATCACTATTGCATTGGCCATTTACTGTACAGCAGAAGCTACATTTTCCATATTGAATCAGCAGAAATTTCTCTCATTGGAAGCACTTTGCTGATCATTTTGTAGCACACCTCATATTTCACATCCTTCTTATTAACCACAGGAGACAGAATGTCCACTCTGTGATCGATAGACATTATCATTGACAATGGCACTGATGACTCAGCGATCAGCAGGAGTTCACTGAACATAGGTATTATTATTTAAATCATTTTTTGGAAACCAAGGTAAAATCCTCATTTCTCTATTGTCCTTTGTCCAGCTTTCACAGTCCAAATTATATATGAATTTCTTATGTAGTACTGCTCTACCAGTGAACATATGTAAAGTAAATATAAAGTGTGTCCTTTCATGTTTTTATACCTGCCAGTCTAATTCCTCCGATGCATATTTGCTGAAGTGGTTTATAACTTCTTGACTACATTTTACTGTTCTCATTACCGTAATAACTAGAGATAACTTTATTATTACTATAAGTATAATAGAAAACATACAAAGCAATTAAAATATTTTGTGAACAAAGTAACCTACGAGTACTAATACTACAATTCGTCAAGGCTGCATTCAGTATACTGTGAAAAATATATCTTCTGATACTTTCCCTCACAAATATATCTTCTGATACTTTCCCTCACATCAAGATTATATCTTTCAATAAGCTTAATGTTTTTGAACTTTGTATTTTAAAGAACAAATTAATGACATTAAATTACCTATTGTATCACACTATATTCAGATACACAAATTTCATGCAGGTATGGGGTACCCAAGAGTATAGTTTCAGACAATGGGCCCCAATTCATTTCAAATGTGCTTGCTGAAGTATGTGAAACCTTTCAAATAAAACACATATTTATGACTCCATTTGAACCACAGTTCAACTTAACCAGAAGAATTAATCGAAATATTGGAAAAATGATAACTGCATACGTTGAAAATAGATATAATACCTGGGGTAAATATTTGCAACAGTTTTCATTTGATCTATGCACATCATTGCACAAAATCACTAAATTCAAGCCTTCAAAGATATTTATAGGAAGAGAGCTGATGTTACCCTAGGACAGACTTATTGGCAACCTGCATCTCCACAATCCATTTAATTTAGAAAGAAACAGCATATTCAAGCCATTTCAAAAGCACAAGATAATTCACTATGAGCACAGCAGAAGCAATAGGAAAATTATAACAAAAGACAATGGCACATTGAATTGAAAATTGGTGATAAGGTCTTAACTAAAATGCTAATAAATATTGAGAAAAACTCAGAAAAACTCGACAGTTCAACATCCAGTAATAAATAGGCACTTTGACGTCGATTTCAATTTTTGAGGAAAAATTGTTTGAGCTGGGTGGGATACGAATCCACGAACTCCTGATAACATGTCAGGTGCTCTGGACCACTGAGCTACCAGCCGCCGATCAAGATCTTCTCTAATTAACGCTATGAACATTCCCTTTATGTCACATATAGCGGTTATTTTAGGCAATTTTTAGCCCTAGCGGCTTTTTATTTGCCAATAGATGGAAAGCATGTCTTACAAGTATGCTAATGATAATAAATATTGAGATTAAACTCAGATAAACTCAACGGTTAAACATCCAGTAATAAATAGGCACTTTGACGTCGATTTCAATTTTAGAGGAAAAATTGTCTGAGCCGGGTGGGATACGAACCCATGACGTCCTGATAACATGGATACGAACCCATGACCTCCTGATCATGGGTTCGTATCCCATTCAGCTCAGACAATATTTCCTCTAAAATTGAAATCGATGTCAAAGTGCCTATTTATTACTGGATGTTGAACCGTTGAGTTTATCTGAGTTTATCTCAATATTTATTATCATTAGCATACTTGTAAGACATGCTTTCCATCTATTGGCAAATAAAAAGCTGCTAGGGCTAAAAATTGCCTAAAATGACGCCTACATGTGACATAAAGGGAATGTTCATAGCGTTAATTAGAGGAAATCTTGATCAACGGCCGGTAGCTCAGTGGTCCAAAGCACCTGACATGTTATCAGGAGGTCGTGGGTTTGCATCCCACCTGGCCCAGATAATTTTTTCTCTAAAATTGAAATCAATGTCAAAGTGCCTATTTATTACTGGATGTTGAACCATCGAGTTTATCTTAGTTTATCTCAACATTTATTATCATTAGCATACTTGTAAGACATGCTTTCCATCTATTGGCAAATAAAAAGCCACTAGGGCTAAAACTTGACTAAACTAACACCTATATGTGACATAAAAGGAATGTTCATAGCATTAGAGGAGATCTTGATCAGTAGCCGGTAGCTCAGTGGTCCAGAGCACCTGACATGTTATCAGGAGGTCGTGGGTTCGTATTCCACCCGGCTCAGACAATTTTTCCTCTAAAATTGAAATCGACATCAAAGTGTCTATTTATTACTGGATAATTAAAAAGCACCACAATAGTGGTAGAGAAGGTGGATTCATCAAGAAATTTGCTCCATTATATGTTGGACCATATATATTGTAAAGAAAATACTTTCAATTTATTATATGAACTAGCCAACATAAACACTAATGCCTCAATAGGATATTACAATATAGTAAACATTAAATAGTATAAAAATTCAATAAAATTTTCCATATCAGAAGTCTCAAATGATCTGGATGCTTCACAACAAAGCCAGGAAAATGATGTCTCGGAGGATGATGATAAACCACTATTAACCAATGAGGGAGAGAGAGAGAAAGAAAAAAAAGACTGGATTATAACCTATTGCATAACAACGGGCAAGAAGATGGTAAAGCCAGATTTACTGTTCCATTGACATCAAGATGTAGCGAGATGATAGCCAGCAGAATAACATCCATCAACATAACAGTAAACATAGAGTAAATGGCCTCACAAGCGAGATCTTCAGAAGTCACAAAAAAAAGACTGGATTATAACCTATTGCATAACAACTGGCAAGAAGATGGTAAAGCCAGATTTAGAAAGAAAGAAGGCAATGAAAATTTAAGTATATTATTATTCTTCCACTGTGGCACCTATTGCATAACAACGGGCAAGAAGATGGTAAAGCCAGAATTAGATTAGAAACATAGAGTAAATGGCATCACAAGCGAGATCTTCAGAAGCACCTACACCCAGCTTATTGATCGGCATGGGAATGAAGTCTTTGGGAAACGATTGGATGATGATTTATTTTGGACAAAGTTCCAACAATGAAAATTTAAGTATATTATTATTCTTCCCCTGTGGCACTAATGATTTATGGTTTTATTTCTTTCTTCTGGAATAGATGAAGACGGATATGATTGAAAATTATTTATTGTTGTTCATACTTAGAAAGAGATTTTGAAATGTTTTAATCTTGTGTTGAAACTTTAGAGTTTCTGATATTTTTTTTTCGAGAGTGAATTTATTATCCAAGGTTTATATTTTGAATTTATAATGTAAAGTGATTAGATTTTTTTACGTTCTGGTTCATCTGTAGTTCCAGTTGAGCCATAAAGATTTATATATCACATTAACATCATTTCAAGTGCATTTATGAATTTGTTGTGGATTTTTTTGGTTCAGCTCACTGATAGCTGAATTGAGCATTGAAAGTTAAAATTAAGGAATTTAGAAATTATAAAAACTGACACATGTGCAAAACATGTCAATTGCACACCACATGTATATAGTAAGTGACATTAGGTGACGGAATTAGTGGAGATATAGCTAATAGAGTCTGAATATGGAGAGGAGAGCTCAGTGGAGCGATTTTTGTTGAGTGAGCTGTTAGTTGCTCATAAAATTTTGTGTAGAAGTTTCACTTTGGTTAGTCTCGATTTTTGGAAATAAATTATATTTGTTTTATGAAATAATTTTATGAAATAGCTTTGACTTGTTAATTTTTTTTTTCTTGAGTAGGCTTTTTGATATTTGATAGATTTAACCTTAATACTTAACAAGATTAATTGCCTGGCACCTGAGTTATTTGGTAATTTAGCATTATTTTGGATCAGTCACAAGGTCCACACGTAAGAAATTAACATGCATTTTGGAGCATTACAACTTTTATTTCATTTTTTTTTTGTGGATTTTTACTCTTTTTTTTTATAACTTGCCTATGGTATATATATTGGAGCAATACTGGTCTGCTCTTAAAAAATAGCCATTAAAAGTCTTTTTTGCTCTAATTATTTGTGTAGGTTGAATTTATAGTTATAATATTTGAAATATATGTGGGCTTTCTCTGCACAGTAGCTTCACATTTTATGCCATTTCTCCTAATTATATTTAGATAAGGTTATTCTCTCAACTTCTGATTCACACATAAACTTAATCTCTGTCATAACTCCATTAAAAGTTGTTAATAACTCTTGAAGAGCTTCAGGAGCCATGATCAAAGAACAATAGTACATCATCCACAAACCTCAGAGAGAGAGTGAAGGTTTTTAGTTTTGCATGGTTCAGTACTGTTGTTTCAACATGGTGGGGGCCAGTGTTATAGGGGACCCCACTTGCACCCTTGTCTGCTCCTAAGGCACACACCACTGACTGCAAACCAATTTGTGGAGGTGACCAGGGCCTCATGCACACTCAAGTACTACTGTGCCATGGGTCTAGTGACCACAAACCATTTTAATTTGAATTGCATTGCTGCATGCAGCATGGGAGTGCTAATATACAGTGATATAACATCATATGAATGCAATGTTGCTGTTGTCTGAAAAGGGTATTTAAATTCCACTGCCTCATGGGATGATTTTAATATATTGAGCCATCCCATGACCAAGTGGTTAGTGTGCTTGGCTACTCATCAAAGGGACCCGGGTTTGAGCCTTGAGTAAGGTATGGATATTTGTGTTGTCTTTCTGCTGAGGGCTCATCTTCCTCACAGATTCTTCACTATGATGTCTCTAAACTGACAGACCTCTGTGGCAAGCAGCTGCTTGGGGGAGAAGTGATAAAAAATGACCTATTTGAACTTATATGTAGAGGCCTTCCTAAATGGTGCACTTGGTTTATGTAGTTTAGCTTTAACAAATAGGGCTGACATAGCAGGATATTAATTAGCTGGTAGGAACAGGTCCTAGGTTTTAGGGCTGGCATAGCAGGATATTAATTAGCTGGTAGGAACAGGTCGTCATTCTTAACTTTCTCAGTTTTGTTTTAGTTGAAGGAATTTTTTCCCCCAAAATGTTTACATTTGAATTCTTATAGTGTGGTTTGAATTTTTCTATTATACTGTTCTGTGTCTATAACTATTTTTTCTATCTTATCAGCTGGGATTATTTTAACTGTAGGATGTTTCTTTAATGCTTTTAATGCTTATGTGATGCAACTCAGATCAAAATAGTTGGAGGTTGGTCTTCGCCATGCCCTCAGCCCACAAGTACTTTAGTGGGCATAAGATCCTGGATGCCATCCCTATCAGGTATTATGGAGAGCATCCTCCTTCACCATGTTGGATTCTGAGAACATGTCTAATTATTGAACCTATTCACAGCTGCTGTGACAGCAAGAATCTTTTCAAATATCCACTGTTCCAGCACATTTCCATGCCTGCTCAGTAGCTGGGACCAAATGCCCAGAAGCAAAAAAGGTAACACTTAAGATGATTAACTAATGGATGGAGAGGGTCATTGGAAACTGGGAGTGGTGGCTAGCCTCTTTATATCCCTCTGCAAGAATCTGGCAAGAAATGCACCACTACAACAGATCAGATCTCAGAGAGATCTCTGAGAAAGTGAGCCACTATCAAAAAGGTTAATACAATAATTTTTGTGATATTAAATTTTATTTAAATTTACTGACTGAAAGGGGGGGGGGGAACCATTGAAGACAAACTATGAAGTGAGAAGCAATCAACTACCACAAAATTCAGAACCCAGCAATCAGCACAAAGTTTATGGTCACAATCTTGTAGGTACCCTTGTAAAAGGATGTCATCCTTATGGATTTCCTAGAGCATGGTGCAATAGTGAACAGTTCTCATTACATTGTGGTGCTCAAGGAGCTTCAAAAAACAATCAGAAAGAAGAGGCTTCAAAAAGTTCTAAATCTATCTTTGCAATTGAAAAGACGGGTTAATCTGTGAGGCCACATCCCCTTTACATCCTGGATTTGTCCAATTGGATTTTCATCCATTCAGCCCAATGAAAAACAGTGTCTGAGGTAAAATATTTGATGACATAGTGGATATTAAAGTCACCTTAAGATATGGATCAAACAATGCTCACCACAATTTTTTCAAATAGGAATCGTCTTAAGTTCATCAGTAACACAAATGCACTGCATATGCAAGATATTACACTGGTTTCCACAAATTAAGGAAAAATTTTATGTTAAGTCAATGGAAAGCTAAAGTCAAAGCTCTACAACTTCTAAAATAAGTTTTTGTTTTGAAAAATGTGATTGCAGATAAAGATCTCAATCAAATAAATCAATATCTGAATTTTCAACAATATTCGTTCAGTATTTAATGAGTTATGGAAGTTTGAATATTTAGCAATAACAATGCCAGCCACAAAAATTGACTTCAGAAGTTAATTGCAATTTAGTAATAAGTGTTGTATCAAAGTGTTTAACAAAATAAGTTTGTATTTTAGAACTTTGTGTAAAGAATTCTTTCACTACTCTTCAGTTTTGTATAAGTTTCTTAAGACTGGCATTGCTCTTGTTAAATATTCAAACTTCCATAACTCATTAAATAATGAATGAATATTGTTGAAAATCGAGATATTGATTTATTTGATTGAGATCTTTATCTGCAATCACATTTTTCAAAATAAAAAAAAATCTTATTTTAGAAGTTATAGAGCTTTGATGTTAGCATCCCATTCACTTAACATAGGGATTTTCCTTAATTTATGAAAACCAGTGTTACTTTGAAGGATAGTTTTGTGTAGCATAACAATGGATGTACACACATGTGCACTGGAACCTTCTATTCTTTATAATAAAGACATTACCTAACATGTATTTCTTTTGGTACACCCTACATTCATTTCTCTATAAACACGAAACATCACAAGTTTAGTACAAAACAATACCCAATCATAGGTTTCACAGTGAGCTTCTTCATTCGAACCGAACATCATAATGCAATGTTCTAAAAGCAAGTTAAAAATGGATGGGTCCTCTATGAATATCAAGGTATTGAAGCATTTGGAGAATTTTTATATACACTTTGTTTTGCATATATGTAATATATGTAATTATGTTTATATACATAATGAATTCTGTATATAAACATTAATTTATAGTAAAGTATGTAATATTATAAATATATTTTAATATTATAAACAACTAATTTTATTTAGAGATTGATTAATAAGCCTTTTTTCACCTGCTGTTTTACAACAATGTTTCTTAGTACTAACTATAGCAAAAGTAGACATAATATTAAAATAAATGCAGACACTAGATATTGCACATATACATGAATATATTGTGAAGAAAAATAACTTATTATTTCTAAAAAATGACAAATTCAAGTTACCTCAACTAGTTCAAATTCCCTACTTTGCACCATAGATTTCCTTTTTCTATTTTTTTCCTGCTTTGCTATTAATGGCTGCAAATATTTATATTCTTCAGCTGTTTCATCCCGGGCATATTCAGGATCTTCGAAGAGTGCCTTGAAGCGCCTGTCTTCTAAAACACTTGGATGAGTCTGAAATATAGAGTATAGATTTTATATAAGTATAAGAAGGTAGAAATATAATACAAAACATTTTAAACATATTGTCCACAATAACTGAATGTTCAAATTTCATGATTCCAAATTGAAACATAAGTTTAAAAATTGGTTTTTGGTGAATTAATCCCCTAACTCACGGGTATCCATTGTGGCACAGTGGGCTACCAGTTGCTCTTTAGCAAGATAGGAGTCACCCACAGCATGGTAAGGAGTTAGTTTAGAGGTAGGCTTCTTCTACTAAAAAGTTTTAGACTTATTTACTGCAAAAATAGAAATGTGTTTTCAGCACATTAAAGCACCAATTAAAATTTTTTATTTTCATTACAATGAGTTTCACACATAATCACTGTATTAATATATGCTTTTTTGATACCATAGTGAACCACATTTAAATCAATATCGACCTCTATCTTATTACACAAAACAGGTGATACTCAATCTATTTTAGCTGAAGAACACTTTAGATTGCTTTTAAAGTGATAAGAGAGTAAAAGCATTTTTACCATATTTACCCACATAGTTTTTAGGGGGTTGATGCACTCAATTTTGAAACGCAGTGTTGCTGATATCTTCTTGTGGTCTTTAATATGTTGAGATGCCAGTCCTTTACAACCAGGGTTCTTCTTAGTTGTTTAAGATCCACACTTTTGCTATACATATGGTTGAATATCCTGCAGTCTTTGCTACTCTCTTTATATTCCAACTGCATGGTTCACTTTTATCTCAATATGACATACCAACTTAAAAAACATATCCCTCAATAAAAAAATGATAAAACACTGCTACACCTGTTTTGCTCATCTCAGTCAGGCAGTGTGCATTGCTGGTACATTAAATAAAAAAAAAGAAAGAAATATCCCCTCAAGCAGCTGCTTGCCACAGAGGTCTGAAGGAGCCTGTCAGTTTATATGCCATTAGATCCTTTTATATATAATCCCCTCTAGCGGATACCCAGTGCTTGTCCTATAATGATTTAAAATCAGTTTCCATGCTAATGATACTGGCTTTACATCTGTATTATATAAATTACTCTGATTTAAATTAATTAACCCTTTCAGGACCATAAGGTTTCTAAGAGTAAATATTAGTATGTAACTGTTTATTTTAGTTTGTTTAGACGTAAAATAAATAAAAATCATAAGAAAAATACATAACAATGTGTAGTTTTTTTGGAATTTTATGGGAAATATTTTTCCCAATGGACTATAAAGGTAACACAAATTATAGTTAGGCTTATTATGCAATGTCTTTTATTTATTGGTTTATTATAACAAAATGTTAACTAAAATAATACAAAATTCTGAAATAAAATTACTATACAAAATGATGTGCTAATTATGATATTCTGCGAAGCAATTTCTTTTGGTTGTGAAGCAAAGATGGACATTGCACAGATGCAACATTATTGCAAAGATGGACATGGACTAAACGTTCCCGTTTACGTAATTGCGTTCGGCATACGTTCTATTTTGACATTCTGTATAAAAAATGCAGATAAGGTTATAATTACATACGACAATCACCAATTTTAAAATGGGGAAAAATGTTTCCCTTAGTCGTGAAAGGGTTGGGTTGTTTTACCTCTGAGCGGCACTTTTTTGCACACCATGGGCTAAATGGCCAGGTCACATGGACCCCGAAGGCTCAGAGAAGGTTGGGGGAGGGGACCCACTGGAACAGCTGTTGGGAGACAGATGGTAGCCTCCCGTCAAGGCCATCCAGCGTGTTCTTTAACGTGCACAGGGTATGGCTCTCCCGCACATGGGACCACGGCTTAACGTCCCATCCGACGGACGGCTGCCTTTCCAAGCCCATCGGTGTCCCCTACTGACCATGGGCAGGGCGGGGAATTTTGCGGAGATAAATCTCAACGCTGACCCAGCTGGGACTCGAACCTGGGAACTACAGATTACGAGCCTGGCGCACTACCGACTGAGCCACCCCCGCCCCTCGTGAAAGGGTTAATAAGTTTTCTATATAATTTAATTGTGTTTTAGTTCCAGGTGATGCAATTATTTTAGGCTTTAATATATAAATATGTAAATTAGCTATAGAATAGTCTGTGTCAATGCTGTTTTCCCAATTCATTATCCAAGTCATATTGATGTTCTGTCATTCGTGCTGCCATCTGTTGGTATGTTTTCCCTATATATTTAATGTTATCCACTACTATTTAATTTTCATCTTCAATTTCCACCAAATTAATTCTTTTAGACTTGTACTTCCCCCTGTAGGTACACTTCGAACTCTATCATTACTTGCTAATATTTTAACATTGTTAATAATTTTTAGAGGCAATTTTATATCATATTTCTTTATATTTAAGCCAATACATCTGGAAAAAAAATGGAATATATGGGAAGGCTATTGTATATGTTATATTTACTTGCAGTATTTGAGCAGGGGGTATCTCTGAAGTTGCAAAGTATTTATATTTAACTTTTTTCTTTATTTTTTTTCTAGTATCTTTTTTTATATTCAGCTCCCTATTTCATAAATATAGTTTAACCCTGCATTTAGAGCCCTTTTATTAGAGCAATATCTGTAAGCTCTCAAAAAATGAGAGTTAAATACTAATTTTCTTATAATGTTAAGGGTGGGCTGAATTTTCAGGGATTATATTTGATATATATGTCAGTTTTCTGTACAAAGTTGTTTCACATTTTATATCTTTTCAGGATATTATAATGTCCAAATATGGCAAATGTTTATCAATTTATTTTTCATGGGTAAAATTAATGGTACATAATAAATATACTGTTAAAAGTATTAAGTAAAGGTTTGAAATTTATCAAGTTCATAGTCTCAAAACAAATAATCATTGAAGTCAGTGCAATTTTTTCGAAATTAGCATCACATTGACATAACAAGACCACCGCATCCCATGTTATGTCAATGGGGGTGCTAACTTCGATGTTTTATAACTTCTAAAATCAAAGTTTTGTAAGAAAATGTGGCAGAGCATAATTTAACAGTCTGAATAAAATCTATCTAAATCTCGATTTTTAACAATATTCTTACAGTATTAGGCAGGTAATGAAGTTCAAAACTTTCACAGCAGCAATCTACTCCATGAAATTTATTAAAAACAACTTAAGAAATTATTCACAAACACTTTTAAAATGTGTATTTATACATGAACTGGTTTAAATAATATTTCCTATTTCAGTTTCAATTAACTTCCAATATCTAACACTCCTATGTTCAAACTTCCATAACTGTAATAAGTAAGTTTTAATTTGAGCTAGCATATGATGAGAAAAATGCAAATAGTATTTCATTAATAATTATAAATAAAAGTATTCACCTTTTAATTCTTATATCTAAAGAGTTGCATTTCCCACACCTCTCTCTAAAAAGTGGGTTCCAGCTGTCATCAAAGCGAAATTATTATCACAGAATCAAAACCTACTCCACCGGCACCCAGCCCTCTATTGAAAAACACACTAAAATTTTTCACACTGGATAAATACAATAATCCCAACACTTTTTCTAAAATAACTTTGATTCCATTTAAAAAAATATTCCGTTTTGAACAAATTTCCATTTCAAACAAGTTTCCATTGAACAAATTTCCATCAAAGAAATTTCCGTTGAAACCAAAATAGGCCTTTGCCTTCAAATGATCGAATTTAGCAATGCAATGGTCTTTTTACAGCATTCATTGACTGATTATGAATTAAATTTACTATCTCATAACTAGGAGACCATATGTTTATTTTTAAATATTTTAGTGCAAAAATCGGCTGCATGCATATTTTTTTATTTTAAAGAAGTTTAATAATTAATAATCAATATGTAGGCATTATTCAATGATAAAAAAATAAATACCCCCTCAAGCAGCTGCTTGCCACAGAGGTCTGACAGGAGCCTGTCAGTTTATATGCCACAGTAGGAGATCTGAGAGGATGGCAGGACCTCAGCAGAAAAACGACACACACATCCATGCCTAATCCGGGGCTCGATACCTACATATATATTGTTGCGGATTACAAAAATGGATAGCCACTGAGCGTGAGTATTAAAAGCTATATTTCAAAACCAAATTCAATACAAGGTAAATTGTTACAAAGGAAATATGGATGAAGTATCTTATTAACAAATCAACAATTAACATGCACAAGTCATCAATCTTCCTGCGTAGAGCACACAATATCAGCTCTGTGTATTTTACTAAATACTACCTTTTACTTGATTTACCAGGTCACCCGAAGATTCACTCGTAAACCAATTCTCGTCCTGTGCTAATAACTTTTCACACACTAGCCGAACAAAAAGACAGTCCGTGTAGACATTCGAAGTTAGCCATAAAAGTTCCCACTTTTATACTTCCGTGTATACACAACACATCAAGTTACTTCTTGATACTTAACGATAAAAGATCCCACTTTTATCCTTCCGCGTATACACAACACATCAAGTTACTTCTTGATACTTACGCGCACTGTCTCAGAACAGCTCACCGTCCATTTTCGAACTCCAGACCGTTACAACACACGACCGTTACAATACAAAACGACCGTTAACGCTCCACTCTTCTTCTCCAAATTCTCCCAAAGTTCTTATTCGTTGGCTGAAACTTTTTGCTTTCGGTTGCCAGATTCCTTCTGTCGTAACACTGCCCCCTTCCTAGGTCTTGTTCGTCCCGAACAATTCTGGATTCCAAAGCTTCTTCAGTTCTTCGATGAAACGGGGTCAAATGATCCACGTGAACCACCTTGCACTTTGTAGCTGGACATCGACGAATGCGATATACCACGTCTGTGTCAAAATGAAAGCGAATCTCATTATGACGTAGATTTCTTTTCTGACTGAAGCCTCGTCCACAAACATAATACGTGTAAGGCCTATAGCCCTTGTGAACACGTTTATGTCTCTGCAGGGAGAAGAATCGACTAAGAGTTTTCGTGCAAAACCTGTAAAAAGTTTTCTTCTTTGTCGAAAATTTTCTTCTTTGGATTTTTACTTCTATCAAGAGTAATAAGGAATGAAAGTCATTAGTGACATAAAATCTAGGGAGAAGTTTCATCCTCCAGTCTGACCCTTTTGTCAGTTGACTTTCCCTTAATTCAGAACTGTCGTGATGAACCTTCAGCCATGTTTCACCTGATTCCATTTGATCCCCAAGGTGCTTCACAAATATAATATCAGCTCCATAATTCTTTTTAGCTCTTCGGTCCATCTCCTCCTTCCATACTCTTGCTAGAACTGCAGCTTCTAATCCGACAACCTTACCTGTTTCTCCTGTATAAGTGAAATCAGTGATGTGTCGGGCTGCTAGCAATATTTTTTCTGTTTTACCTTCACATAGCCAGCTTGCAACATCTTCAGATACTCCTTGTTCTATTAACATGTTACGAAACTTGTTCAAAGCATTGCCGTTATGCAGAACCTTACGGACACGTGATGCTTCATCTACCCTATTATCCGCAATGTTCACAAAACGCAGAAGTTCTCCTAACTCTTCGACGAGCTCTTGCAGTTCCAAGGATCCGTTACCAAGGAAACACTGAACAGCTTCCATCACTTCCAGAGAGTTGTCAACAGAGTTTTCAAGAGGTGAATCCATGTTGCTGATAACAGCTGAACAACTCAAACTCTTCATTCCACGAGCTTGTGATGCTGCAACCATTTTCTTAACTAAATCAACAGCAACATCTTCTGTACTGATGAGATCAATAGCTTCTTTTCCGAATTCAACATCATAAACCAAAGCGCACACTCCTTCAGCCAGCTTTTTGGACACAATTGAGCATCTCATTAGAGGAACGCTATCTACGGTAGCCGTCAGATCCTTGCAGCGGTAAATCTCCTTATCTGTTGGCACCAGCTCCTCTGTCTGTACTACGATGCAACATCCGACGTCTTCCATCATCTGCTCGATTTTATCTTTAGTGCAGTCGACTGTGAAGCTAGGGATGGATTCCAATTTGTCCAGAGTATCTCCCGTCAATTGGCGAGCACGACCGGAGATCATAGGGACCTTGAGACCTAAAGCAGCAAGTGCAGGAGCCAAGACAAGACTCACTTTGTTGCCGACACCTCCTGTGCTGTTTTTATCTACCATCCGATGGCGCCACTCGGGTCTCCAGCAAAACACATGACCCGAGGAGGTCATATTTGCTGTTTCTTCCGAATTCACTTTCTTGGAGCTCTCATTGTAATTAGCCAGGGAAACATCAGTCATGACTGCCAAATTGTTCATTCTGGAGATCAGCGACGAGTTCTGTAACACGATATTGTCCACTTTAGAGCTCTTGTAGTCGTGATAAAACTTTTCTATATCCTTATAATCTAAATGGTTATAATGTCCAAATCTGCACATTGACTGTTCAGAAAAGAAATTCAGCGTGGCTACGTTGAAATTATCTGAGGGATTCACTTCTCTCTGATCGTAACTCTGAGGCTTAGTTTCATCCAGAAAGTTAGTCTTTGAAGTACTGTCTCTGCCTGAAGCTCCTTTACTAGCATCACCTGTTACGCTTCTAAGCCATTCTTCGGAATTCTTCTTTCTTAAATCCCCACTTTCTATAAACGATTCGAGTGTGGCTATATGTTTCGGAAAAATCTCTCCGACTTCCCCAGTAACGTCGAATGGCACTTTGTATCTATGATGAATGGACGCCTCTTCTTTACTCGGACCACTCTGCGAAACGTAAACTCTGTTTCGTTCCCCCTCATTACCACTCGTTACTCTGCCTTTGCGATAATTGTCCATGACACATTTTGCTGACGGCGAGGAATAGAATACCTTTCGTGTGGATCTCTCTTCAGATCGTGCCAGACTTGTATACCTAGGTATTTTGAAGTGCAAAGCGTACTGTATAGTCTCACAGCTCTCTGATCTGTGTGATTGTTCTTCACAGTTCCTAGACATGTCACCAGCGACATAGACACTCTGCCCTGCATCACCAGTAGTTGCGTGGTCAAAGGCATTATCTGCGCTATCTCTACGATTCTTGATTTCCAGTAGCAGATCCACATTTTTATATGCGTTGCCTTTCTCTTTTTCTTTTCCATGTTTACAATCTAACTTAACACTATCAAGATCATCTTTTTCACTGACAAATTCAACATTTAAACTATTGCATTGTCTATTGAGTTCGGTTTTATGATCCTTGAAGTGATCAATAATCTTACCAACTCGAGAAGCCACTTCAGCTCTCATCTCAGTATTTTGTGCGGCCATTTCGGCTTTCAAATCATCTTTTCGAGAAACTATCTCCGTTCTCAACTCATTATTTTGTGCGGCCATCTCGGCTTTCAAGCCATCTACTTTATTGTTTTGGGCAGCTAGATCACTTTTAATATCAGTCATCTGCGTAGCCATATCGGCTTTCATATCAGTCATCAGCGTAGTCATATCGGCTTTGAAGCTATTTATCAACTTTACTAATTCATCCATACTTCTAGTCAACGGCATTCAATTAATTAATCCCACTTCTGACACCAAATGTTGCGGATTACAAAAATGGATAGCCACTGAGCGTGAGTATTAAAAGCTATATTTCAAAACCAAATTCAATACAAGGTAAATTGTTACAAAGGAAATATGGATGAAGTATCTTATTAACAAATCAACTATTAACATGCACAAGTCATCAATCTTCCTGCGTAGAGCACACAATATCAGCTCTGTGTATTTTACTAAATACTACCTTTTACTTGATTTACCAGGTCACCCGAAGATCTTCACTCGTAAACCAATTCTCGTCCTGTGCTAATAACTTTTCACACACTAGCCGAACAAAAAGACAGTCCGTGTAGACATTCGAAGTTAGCCATAAAAGTTCCCACTTTTATACTTCCGCGTATACACAACACATCAAGTTACTTCTTGATACTTAACGATAAAAGATCCCACTTTTATCCTTCCGCGTATACACAACACATCAAGTTACTTCTTGATACTTACGCGCACTGTCTCAGAACAGCTCACCGTCCATTTTCGAACTCCAGACCGTTACAACACACAACGACCGTTACAATACAAAACGACCGTTAACGCTCCACTCTTCTTCTCCAAATTCTCCCAAAGTTCTTATTCATTGGCTGAAACTTTTTGCTTTCGGTTGCCAGATTCCTTCTGTCGTAACAATATATATAGATATATTTAAGATAATAATGCATACTGAAAATATTAATTCAATCGCGATTGAAGAATTCTGGGTCATTACACATAGTAATATTGGTTTCTAGGATCTGTGACATAGCATTATTACACATTAGAATACAGAGGGAATAGCAACAGATGTCATACAGCACAAGAGAATTGGTGGCAGCCAACTCTCTTGTGCTGTATGACAAAGGTCTATGGTATGTGCATTTTTTTTGGTATTAATGAAATAACATGAACTAGAGTATATTCACATATAAGCACATTCATGGGTAATCCAAAGCAAATTTTAAGAATTAAAACTGAAGACATGCGTGAACTGTAGATTTGGGTTGGGTTGTTTCACCTCTGAGCGGCACTTTTTTGCACATCATGGGCTAAACGAACAGGTCACAAGGACCACAAAGACTCAGAGAAGGTTGGGGGAGTTGGGGTTGGGGCAGGACACCTACTGGAACAGCTGTTGGGAGACAGATGGTAGCCTCCTGTCAAGGCCATCCAGCATGTTCTTTAATATGCACAGAGGGTATGGCTCTCTCCTGCACACAGGGCCACGGCTTAATGTCCCTCCGATGGACAGCAGCCTTTCCAAGCCCATCGGTGCCCCCTACTCACCGTGGGGGGGGGGGAGTTTTGCAGAGATAAGTCTCAACCCTGACCCAGCTGGGACTCGAACCTGGGAACTACAGATTACGAGCCTAGCACGCTATCAACTGAGCCACCCCCACACCATGAACTGTAGATATACGAAACCTGATAGTAACAGAATTATGAGGGGAATTCGTGAGACTAATTCCCCTCCCAATGCTAATCATGTTGGCTCAAAGACTGGGAAAGTTTTCCAAACTTTGAGAGTGACTTCCTTTACCCTGGAGCTTCAAAAGACACAGATATTCTGAGTAATCTCAGTTGTGATTAGCTGTCCAGAGTGGGAAGGGTAAGGGATAGGTTCAAGTTGCATACACTCATTTATATAGAAATTTTCAGCCTTCAATTCTGTAAAAGAATTTAGGTGCAACTTTCTTATTATATCCAATACAACTTAATAGCAATATTAGCATTTTGGATCCATGATGCAGTATGAAAACTATCATGACTGACTTTATCTTAAAAAAAGTCCCAGAAATTTAGAACTATCATGGTTGACTTTCAGTTAAAAGTTCCATGAGTTAAAGTTTCTGCAGTTAAAGTTGTTAATTTGTTCAGCAACAGTTTGGAATAAGAAAAAGCAGCTGGCTATGTTGGTTCACCTTCACTTTGCCTAAACAGTTATTTATATACAATTATTATTTTGGGGGCTTTACCTTTTATCTTTGAACTATCTACTGTTTCTCTTCTGGCCACCTTTGAGTTGCTTGCTATTAACCATCACCAGCACTGCCGCAATGCCAAGGTCACAATCGCTTGCATCATCCATGATACACAGTCAGTTATGCAAATGTGGTTCACTGACACAGGTTGCAAAGCATATCAACAACTGTTGTTAACTAGTAGGGCTAGTGAGTAGCTAGTAGAGGAGTAAATGAGTAAGCTGAGGAGAGTCAGTATGTAGGAGTGTAGGCTCAGTTTCGTATATGAGTTAGATGTTTATTAGCATGTCTTGTTAGAATTGATATGAGTCAGCATTTCTTCACCTGTATTTTGGTTTTCAATAACTAGTTTTTTATTGCTATTGCTCTGATGAAATTATTTCTTCTTGTGAAGAGTAAACTACATTTAGTTTGTGCTTAAAATTTCACAGTCAACATTCATTTTAATGTAAATTTGCCATTTAACCCTTTCCTTCTCTAGGTCATATGTATATATATATATTGATATAATCAGAAATGAGAGACCAAGGATGTCTGTATCTGTTTTTATTACAACAAAAAAATGATTTTTTAAAAATAAAAATTGCTGTTCGAATTTTTTTTATATATATCTTATAAAAATATATTATATAGGCTTGAAAAATAATATTTTTTCTTTTCAATTAATGCATATTTTATTAAACTAAGATGTAACTTGTTAAAGCCATCTGATCGCCATTTGTTAGTCCTGATACATGGTATTGTCGATTTATTTGTTAACATTACTCATGCTGAAATAACACCCTGATTTAAGCTCACAAGTTTGATTTGAACTATTATCAACAAATTTTTCCTTAAAGTTTCAAAAAATTTCCTGAAAAATTAATTAAAAAAGGAAGACGTTGGAAGTAATTAATAAAGTATATACCTCAATCATTTTTTCCCCATTTTACACTCTTTTCTGCCTTAAGCCTATTTTAATATTCTTAGAATTATTTTTATCATTTATATCATTCATCTCAGCATTCTACACATCTTTTCCACTCTTCAAATCGAAACTATAACTAAAACTATAAGTAAAAAGAGTCTTCTTAACAAAAGGAAGACCAGAGTTTGTTATTGTGAAGACTGCTTGCAGCATAAACTATGTTGCAACAGAGCAGATCCATGATCTAGTAAATTGCTAGGACAAATGCAAGTCAAGTGACTACATAGTGGATTGTCTACAGCAAGCATTGTTTCTGTTTCACACATTACATAACGTTACCATGCCCTCAGTTAGTATTTATACTTTTTTTTTATTTCAATCTTTGTTTTTATTTCTGTAGATTGATTTTATTTGTGTAAATTATTGATCTTTTGGTTAACTGACTATTATCAATTTTTCACAGTTAAGCTACACCAGATGGTCAGTTTACAACTTGTTGCTGCATATATTTGATTTAACATTGCATTACGTTAGGTGCTAATTTTTCCTTTTATTATTTCCTTGTTTTTCGGTAAAAAAAACTGATTTTGTATCATTTCCTGAAAATGAATAAGGTTTCAGATACAGAAGCAAAAAGGACTTCCTTGGCACAGAAATCAGTCCTCATATGGGAGGGCAATTTTGGGAAATGGGAGGCCTCCACACTCAATGAGGATGTTTAACTTCCCTCCTTGGCATGTTTGATTCTGAGGGCATTCATCAGGCCATCTACATCGGAGCAGAACACAAGGTCATCTTCCCTTCTGAAGGTGCAAAGTGCTCATGATGAGTTCAAAACAAAGTCATTCGAACGTTTTCCTTGAGATTTCACTGTTTAAATCTTGATCCAAGTAACTCTGCTTTGGCCTTGGACAGCTCCAGATCACGAACAAGATAGTTCATTTCTTCTTCGGTGATCATTTTTGAAACGAATTACGAATTTTTTAGGTTTATTTTTGAATGGTTTTAAAAGTGTCCCCCCCCCCATCTCTCAGCATCTTGGCTGTGCAGCTCTGATGATATAGACGGTTTTTTCTTTTTTAATTTGGTGCACTAACCTTTGCCACTTAGCCAACAAGATTCTCAAAATTCAACACCCAAAGAAAATATTTCACAATGTTTAATGAGAAAAGCATGGGTTACAGAGGTCCATGCATAGTAGGCTTTGAGCACATAGCTGTAGACAATGTCAAACATGACCTTGCTAGAATTGGCATATACACTGGTTTCCATAAATTAAGGAAAAATGAGAAAAATCGAGATAATTCACAAAAAAAAAATTGTGCGATCCTCACCAAACTTGTTCATGTAACTAGTAATGCTGAGTGAGCATATCGTATGCAAATTAGTCTAGGTTGCGTCAATTTGCATAATCAGATAGCGGCATAAAAACGGGTGTTTTGGAGTGGATCGTTATTTTGTGTTGTAAATGTGAGTAAAGAAATTCGAAATAGCCATTTTGTAAAAATGACTTTGAGACATCATTTGCCAAATGAATTGTGGGTGGAGAGCTATTGGCTGGCTTGAAGAAGACCAAAGTCAGTCGGAAGTGGCACAATGGCTGAATGTGAGTCCTTCTGTGGTCCATAGACTGTGGAATCAATTTTTTAGCATGGATTCCGTGTCTCAGAGATTTAGCATAGGAAGGGCTAGAGTTACGACTGCTGTACAAGACCGATATCTGCAATTAACAGAATGAAGGAACAGGACATCTACTCCTTCTCAGCTTAGATCCTCTCTTGCAGCAGCCACTGCGAGGGTTGTATCAGTTTCTGGGTGTAGAAGGCTTCATGAGGGAGATCTGTATGCTAGAAGGCCAGTAATTTCTATAACCCTCATGTCACATCACAGGAGAGAGTGGTTGAATTGGGCCCACTTGCATGTTAACTGGAGAGAAGAGCAATGGAGGTCAGTATTCTTCACAGATGAGTCCAGATATTGTTTGCAGAGTGATTCTGGACACTGTTTGATATGGAGAGAACAAGGTACCCACTATCATCCCAGTAACATCTATCAAAGAGACAACTGGAGGAGGTAGCATGTGTTTTGGGGTGGTATTTCCTTAGCTAGATGCACAGACCTCTATGTGTTGATGAGTGGGAACCTCAATGCTCAAAGGTATATAGATGATGTCCTGGACCCTTATGTACATCCTTACACTGGTACAATAGGTGAAACATTCACCTTACAAGATGATAATGCTTGTCCACACAAAGCTCAACTAGTGGAAAAATACCTTCAAGAAGAGACCATTATGTGCATGGAGTAGCTAACTCGATCTCCCAGCCTAAATCCGATTGAGCATGTGTGGGATGCTCTAGTCAGTGTGTTGTTGCCCTCAACACATCACCTGAAACAATGGAGGAGCTTATTACTGCTTTATAGGAACAATGGTCATTACTCGCTACTGAACTGATCCACAATGTCATAAACAGCATGGAACATCGCTGTCATACCTGCATTGTGTGTAAGGGGTGATCACACTCCTTATTAAAAAAACTTTGCCCATTGCATTCTGACACCTCATTTTTGAACCAGCTCTTGTGTTATTTTTTGACGAAAAGTGTTTCTAGTCTAAAATATTTTATGCCATTCTGAAACTAGCATTGCAATTCATGTTTCCATGAAATTTCATTAAAATCATTCATATAGCTTTTAGTTTATCATAATTTTTCTTTTTTTTTAATTTATGGAAACCAGTATATTTCAAATTTTTATTTTCCAAATAACCCATAAGTTTAAACTATGCCCTCTCATCATCATCAAGCAGCCATGGGCTACGGAGGTCCAACCAGACCATGCAATTTAGTTCTCCACACGTCTGTCCTGAGCTATATCTGCTGCATCTGGCCACTGCACACCAATTCTAACAAAGTCCTGTTTGACATTGTCTGCCCACCGCATCCTAGGTCTCCCCCTATTTCTGAGGTCTTCAGGCACACTGTTCATAACCCTATTCAACAATCCATAATTATCTATACAGGCAACATGGCCAAACCAATGGAGTCTCTCTCTGCACAATATGCTGCTTAAAGGAGGTTGCCAACTCCTTTGCCTAACCTCATCATTAGTTACAAAGTTGAAGCACCTAATGCCCAAGATACTGCATAAGCATCTAGAATCAAAAGCATCTAGTTTCCTGCCCTCTAATGATGGAAAAGGTTGAAAACTGAAAACCTTTAAAATAAATATTGCAAGCAATGTACTTATGCTAGAAATTTCCATTATCTCAAGGCAGGTAAACACCTTTTTCAGTTGGATTAATACTAATGATTGTACATGTGCAGAAATTAAACAAATTAAAACATATAATATTTGGAGATTAATATTCATAGTAATTTGAAGTGGAATAGTCATACTAACACAATTGCAAATTGTTTAAGGTATTTCCAAATTAGAATATATCACCTACAGAAAATTTCAGGTACTTTCTTTCTCATAAGTCTACTATTCATGGATACAATCAACTTTACAATTTTGTTTAATTAGTTGGGGAGGAATGTATTTACATACATACAAAATCCTCGTGCAGCCATGGGCTACGGAGGTCCAACCAGACTGTGTAATTTTGCTCTCCAGACATGTCTTTCAGAAATAAGTTCCATATCCTTATCACTCAAATAATTCTGTTTCCTCTGTTCCCTTTTACCCAAAAGAGTATTGTAGATTTAAAAAAAAAATCCTGTTTAAACTGATCCCAATCTTTCTCAACTTCAGCAGTAAGCAAACCACGATTGTGATAATGACTAAGTAGCATATCATGGTATGCATTGGCTATATCTGGATCTTTCAAACCTTCAGTGCCAAAGAAAATTTTCTTAACCTTAGTACATTTCTTAAGCTTTAGCTGCAAGACACTTTTGACCAGGTAGTGGTCAGACCCAATTTCGATATATATATATAATCTGGTATTCCTAACTGATAATCTGGTATTCCTAACTGAACTGTCCCATTTGCTGTTAAATCTATCTATCATATTCCTGTGCAACCCATCATGTGAAACCCATGTATATTTATAAATGTCCTAGTGTTTGTAGCATGTGTTAGTTATTTGTAAACCATTAAGTTTACTTACCTGTAGGAGATGATCCCCATTGCCATTGGAACTACCAATGCCAAAGGGACCTAAAACTCCTGCCCAAAGATCAGACTCAGTACCAACTTTAGAACTGGAGTAACCTAGCACAAGAAAAATATCTCATTTCTTCACAGAATTCAAAATATCTTGTAGCTGACTGTAAAACGTATCCTACTCATTCTCATCAGAATCCTCTGTGGGAGCATAACAACAGATGACATTCTAGTCTTTAATTTTGGTTTTAAATTTTGCTCTAAGAAATCTCTCATGCAGTCATATCCTAGAGGAGCATCACTGGCATGTATGCTGAGAAGCAAACCTATACCTTGGAGATGCTTTCCATCCTCCCTCCATGAAAAGAGAAATTTAAAGTTATTTTTAAGTATCTCACCTTTACCTGTCTATCTAGTCTCTTGTAAGTCTAGAATATCTAGATTATAGTGCTGGAATTCCTGTGTGAGGACATCAAGAGAATAATCTCTACGTAATGCCCTCACATTCCATGTTCCTTCACAGAGAAAATGATTAGTAGGATTTTTAAAGAAACTAGGTTTATTGAGATAGGTAAGGCCAACAATATCAAACAGCCCCCTGATCGCAGGCATGGGGCAAAGACCTGTTCCTCTTCCGCCAAAGGCTGAAGTCACTGATGCTGGCAGGAACTTCAGGCACCACCTTTTCAAGTGGACTTTTTCAAGAGCCACATGGCCTGCCTGAGACACATTACTCCAGTTTAGGCTTGACGATGCCCAACTAGCTAAGTAAGGTTCAGGTACCTGCGATGGCCTCTGATTAGGATTATCCACCAGCTGATATAAGGTATCCCATACCTCTGTTCACTTAGGGCTGGCAACCCAGAAGCAAACAGAAAACACAGTTGCAGATTCTCCCTCAACAGAGGCCCACCAGTGCAGCAAATCCAGGATCCATAATCAAACTCAAATCCATAAACAATCCAGTCTAGTAGGTATAAGTGGTCAACACCAGGACCCTGTGAAATTGAACACTACTGTGCAGGGTTGGAAAAAAAAGAAAAAAATTGGTCATAAATGTCCAGATCACAAGGCCATACTGAACTGGCAGCCTTCCCTTTTCATTCCCTTCCAAAAGAGAATATCTCTTTTGAAAGGTACTAACGGCCTGCACCACGAGAAGGCGGAGTCGGACATTGGGTGCTAGACCTGGCCGGTTCTGTGCATCATCACTGGGGACATTATGAAACAAAATTCGAAGGTTATTATGAATAACAATAATATGAAATTAAAAATAAAATTTTGGATTTAAGGCAATTAGGTTGGGTTGTTTTACCTCTGAGTGGCGCTTTTTTGCACACCATGGGCTAAATGGCCAGGTCACATGGACCCCGAAGGCTCAGAGAAGGTTGGGGGAGGGGACCCACTGGAACAGCTGTTGGGAGATAGATGGTAGCCTCCCGTCAAGGCCATCCAGAGTGTTCTTTAACGTGCACAGGGTATGGCTCTCCCGCACACGGGGCCACAGCTTAACGTCCCATCCGACGGACGGCGGCCTTTCCAAGCCCATCGGTGTCCCCTACTGACCATGGGCAGGGCGGGGAATTTTGCGGAGATAAATCTCAATGCTGACCCAGCTGGGACTCGAACCTGGAACTACTGATTATGAGCCTGGCGCGCTACCGACTGAGCCACCCCCGCCCCTAAGGCAATTATATGTATATTTATAAAATCCTCCTGTTTGCATTTAAAAACCAAGATGTATTAAAATTACAACATAAAGAAGTAAATCATAGGCAGATTTATTTCTGTATGTTGCAATTATTACTTTTTGCAAGAAAAGAAATTATCCATAGACATTTCATGATTATAGCTCGACAAAATTTTAATAAATTGCCAAGCAGTATAAGGGAAGAAAAAAAGGAGAATATCTTTAAAATCAAAATTAGACAATTATTAAATATAAACAATAATTAGTCTTTAACTATTTCATTGTCATTAAAGAACAAATCTGTAATTATTGATTTTTGAAATTTTATTTCCACTCTTAAACCTTTGAATCAATATCAATACGGTAAAGCAAAAGTGCATACCAATAAAAAATAATAATGCAATTTAACAACCTAAGAGTTTAATAACTCTAAGGGTAGCCATATAAGAACCAGTTCTTATATGGCTTCTATTTTAATACACTTGAATGCATTTCATTTCACAGTAAATATTTTTCATATATTAATTTTTATTTATATTCACAGTTGTATATATTTGTTCATACTGAATTATTGATATATATATTAGCTCATTATTTATATGCATTAAATAGTAGTTGGCACACTAACAAAGATTAATGGTGAGCAAACTTTCAAAGCTATGAGTCAAAGCAAAAGTCATTTATAAAAATAAATTTTGGCACACCACATTTGCTCTAGTTTATGGTTAAAACTGATGTCTGGTCTGATTTTTCCAAATTTACCCACCCCTGATTATGTGCTTAACTAGTTTGAAGAGTTGCCTTTTTCAAACAGATACAAGCAATGAGGGCATAAATGACAAGTATTAATGAAATTAGTGTCTCGAGATCTTTCTATATGGAATGACCTGAAAAATATTTAAATACTATGATACCTGGTAAAAGAATTAAGATTATTTTACTTTAGTGATAATGAAATGCTTCATTCAAAAATAAAAATAATTTCCTAATAAATCAAAATCTCCTCTGGCAGCTTTGCCACAGAGATCTGACAGAAGCTTGTCAGTTTAATATATCATAGAAGAGATCTGTGAGGAAGGTGAGACCTCAGCAGAAAGACAAAATAAACATCTGTGCCTTACCTAAAGCTCAAATCCAGGTCCCTTTGATAAAGAGCCTAGCATGCTAACTACTCAGCCACCAGGACAGCAATACACTAACAATGCTATATACACAGTTTTACACTTTGTTTTAAATTAATTCTTAAATCAAAGAATTTATTAGATTCCTTGACTACACATAAAATAATTTCCCAGTCTATGAGAATTGAAATACTTCATTACTCTTATAGATAACATTATTGCACCAAAAACTTAAAAAAACTAAAGCAGTAGCATTGATGTAATAAGTTTTACAAAATATAACTAGAAGAATACATATTGTCTCTGGTGAATATAATCTCATTTTCAATGAGAATGAAGTTTGTCATTTTCCATCTTTAGCACCCTCTAAGAGTAGAAATTGGAACTAAGAAATTATTGAGAAAATGGCAGATAGCACTATTTTATTATCACTTATACAATGCAAATATATGGAAAATAATTCAGAAATAGAGAAACACAGAAAAATGTCCTGTAGATAAAAAAAAATTTAAATAACCATTTCTTCAACAGAGTAACATATAAGCATTCCTGAAATTTTTGTTGATTTGCCATTGGCACCACTATTATCGGGAATTGGGCAGCGAAGAAGCCACATATGATGGTAGTAATATTTTTCACTCATGCTTACAGCATTATATAATAATTCAGTAATAGAGTATCACAGGAAAACATCCTGCAGACAAACACTTGAAATAATTAGTTGAAAAAAATATAGAGATGGACAAAAAAAAATTGCTCATTTTTTTCTTTCTTTCTGAAAATGAGCTAAAAAAGGTAGTTATTAAAGAATTATGCCCCAACCATTGGCAGCTATTCCTTCATGCTGTGTAGCAGAAATGTAATTGGGTTGTTTTACCTCTGAGTGATACTTTTTTGTACACAATGGGCTAAATGGCAGATCACATGGACCCCGAGGGCTCAAAGAAGGTTGGGGAGGGGGATCCACCGGAGAGCTGTTGGAAAACACATGGTAGCCTCCCATCAAGGCTATCCAGCGTGTTTCTTAACATGCATTGGGTGTGGCTCTCCCATATATGGGGCTATGGTTTAATGTCCTGTCTGACAGACAGCAGATGGAGGACATTTGAGGCACTGACTGTGGGTAGGGTGGGGTTTTTTGCAGAGATAAATTTCAATATTGGCCCAGGAGGAACTAGAACCTGGGAACTGCAGATTACGAGCCTGGCATGTTATGGGCCAAGTCATCCCTGCCCTGCAGAAATGTAAAATAAAATTATTGTTTTAAGAGTAATGAAAGAGCATTGCTTGAATTTCATTATCAGATTTCAAAATAAATCAATCACATTTTTACCTAGAATTAACACTTGAGAAGCATGAGCATTATTCTCGGTAAATTTTCTCATGGATGAAACAAGTGTTAATGTATTGAAACAAACTGTGATGCATTCATTAGAGTAAATAAAAAATGAATTACCCCTCAAGCAGCTAAGATGTCTAACAGGAGCCAGTCTAAATATGTCAGAGAGATCGTGATGAAAGACCTCAGTAGAATGACAATACAACATCCATTTTCGAATTCAAGTCCCTTTTCTCTGCCCAGCGGACACTAACCAAATTATGTTAAAAAAGTTTTTTACTCAACATACAGATGTATTAAATTTAAAATATTTAACTTAATGTAACTAATTTATACTACACCTTTTGATTCAACTTGTCTTTTGTATTATTTTCCATCAGTTTATTTAGGGCATATTCTGCATTGACTGTAGGTAATTTCTGTAAATAAGAAATAGCAAAATAGATTGGAAAATAGAATAATGTTCATCTTATAACTTTATATAGAATAGAATAATTTACTGTACATGTACTTGTATTAGTGGCCATGGTCCCTAACATAAGCAGTGGAAACAACAAAAAGTAACTCAAACAATATTAAATATAAATAAATAAGAACCAACATTAAAACAAAGGTCATTCTAGCATTTTATCCAATATAAATTTTCTTAACTTTAAGCAAAAAGTAAAAAAAAAAAATATAAAAAGATAATATCTTTCTAAAATCTTAAAAATGAAAACAAATTAAATTTGTAACAAACAAAAAAGTAGTAAAGAAAAGAATAATTAAAACATATTTCATTTTTTAAACACTATAAATAAACAATGTTCAAGTCAAAACATTTTCCTAGATTTCAGCTTGTTTGTACTACAGAGGCTACAGATAAAATCACGAAAAATTATAAATACTTTGCCATGTACAAATATTCCACCTCGATTAAAATGGAGCTGTATTAACAATCTTTTCATTTACAATCCAATTGTTGAATCAAAATAATTTTTGACAAAAACATCATTTTTGACATATCTATAGGCAGAGAGAAAATAAGCATATCTTACTGAATTCCTTGACCATGAAATATGTTAAAAAGGAAAATACTATCTAATCATATCTGGATGCTGAGAAAGCTAAATAAAATTGAAACTGCTATTCACAACTATTTCTCTAACTGCAACCATCCAACTAAATCTAGAATGTTTTAGGACAAATCTAGAAAGGACTAAATCTGAAATGTTTTAGGACAATTAAGTTGGAGTCTCCACCATTTTTAGCTGAATTTGCTAACTATTTGGGCATTGTTTGGAAAAAGTTGAACAGAAAGAATTTTAGTTGGTACACAATTTACTGAGGAGTTATTTGCAAAAAAAAACTGATTGAGGACTAATGTAATGATATTGAGACTCACATTCAAACACTAAACTGCATATACCACTATACAGGACTGGATCTGGGGGGGGGGGGGGGGGAGCATGGTCCTCATTTTGCAAATACTAGTAGCCAGAACAAGAGATAAAAAATATATATTTTTTCCACATTCTTTCAAAAAAATTGCTAAATACCATTAATATGAAGGTAATAATAATGACCTCAATAATTTCAGCAAAAACAACTCTTACATAAAGAAACAAAATACACTGCTGGCCATTAAAAGTGCAACACTAGGAAGAACTCATCAGATTGTCCTGAAATGTAGCCCATGGGAGAACATGCAAATGATTAAAAGTGCAGTATATATGCACATCATGTGTGACAGTAACACCCCCTGGAAGTGGCATAAGAGGAGATTACAAAGAGCCAGTGTAAAGCACTGAATTGTGTTTGCTCACAGTTCTTATGCATTAAAGGATCAAGTATGCCCTGTCGAAGAACACAGCATCCATAAGACCAGGTTTCCAACTTTGATCGAGGGAGAATTGCGGGATTATGGGGAGGTGGATTATTGTACCAAGACATCGGTGCTCGTGTTGGACAGAATGCTGCCACAGTGATGACAATATGGCATCAGTGGGTAGTGCAGGAACAAACTCACTGACATGAGGGATCTCAACGGCTGTCACACAAACGAACGAGAAGACAGACATCTTGTGCACATGGCTTTGAATGATCGTACAGCCACATCAAACACCTTAGCTCAACAGTTAGTGTGTTGCACATCAACCAGTGTCCGCATGTAAGGTTCGATGTCATCTGCAGCATCGGGGCATCTTTGCTAGGCAGACATTGCTTCGGCTACCATTGACTCTACAACACAAGCATATGCAACTGCAATGGTGCCAAGAAGGTCGTGCATGGATGTGCTAATGACATCACAATGTCTTTTCAGACGAATCCCACTTCAGTATGCAGCACGATAGACAAATCTGTATCTGGCAGTACCATGGCGACAGGCTCAGTGAGTGAGATGCAGTGCCATATAGGTCCAACCCCTGGTGTTATGATATGGGGTGCCATTGGACTGCACCCATGCACACACCTTGTATGCATTACTGGTACTATGAACAGCCAGTGTTAATCACTGAGATGTTGGAGCCTGTGGTCATACTTTATCTTCAGGGGCTCTCTGGTGCCATTTACCAACAGGACAATGCCCAAGAACATGTGGCATGCATCATCCAACAATTCCTGGATAGCCACCATGTGACACTTCTGCTTTGGCCTGCATGTTCATCAGATATGTCCCCAATTAAATGTCTCGTCCATGATCTCATGATGACTAGCACACCAGCAGCTGCTACAACAGATGAACTTTGGCTACGTATTGAAACTGCATGGACTGACATTCTCCAAACACACATCCAACGTCTCATCCTCTCAATGCTGGACCATGTAGCAGCGGTTATTGCTTATCATGGTGACTACACAAGATATTGATTTCTTTGTATTCCACAAGTCTAATCGAGTTGTATTTGTAATCATTTGATCCTTGTACATTAAGCTATGTATTCACTAAATATGGCTTTGATATCTCGTCTTTTCTGGTGTTGCACTTTTAATGGCGAGCAGTGTAGAACTGATATAGAAAAATTATTTCAGTAGTTTTAACCCCATATTAGCTTCATTGATTGTAACTGAAAGTTGTCAATTATATCCATCAAATAATCAATAACATTTCCATTTTAGCATTCTCATACAATTGTTTGGACCTGAGCTGCAATCCATTGGTAAGTTTTGTGTTAATATAAATGATAATTACAGCATTACCAGTTGACTTTTCAATGTCTCTAACACAAAATATTAATTAAGTTTTATGTGCTTTAAATTTCTATTTCCTTATTATTATGGTTTTTATATTTTCTTTTATCTTTGCATGCACCAAAAGAGTCAGTGAAATCTGAAAGAAGGTGTCTTTAATGACACCAAAAAAAAATACAAATAAATAAAAAAGTTATCTTCCTAAACATGCTCTAAAAAAGCAGAAAATAAACCTAAACATATCAATAGTGCAATCAGTCAATGAGATTGCCAGCATCCTATCTTCTTTCGAAGTTAATAGGAATTCAGTGACTGATTGTACCATCAACATGCTTCAGTTTTATGTTCTACATTTTAGGGTGCATATGGGAAGAAAGGTATTAGTTTCACTCATACTGATTCCATAAATATTCAGCAATGTCCTATGATTTTAGATATTGGGGAGGGGAGGGGTGTGTGAAGTGTTTTAGTTACAGTTTTAGTTCCTAAAAATACAACTAGTAGTTACGTATTTTTAAAATTTTCATAATTTTAAAATAATCATAAATAAAATTCTTAATAAAATCATAATAAAAATTATTCTATATTATTTAAATTGGATTTCACACTGAGACTCTGAAGTTGAACAGCAGGGTGGAAACAAAAAAAAAAAAAAAACTGCAATAGTCCAGATTAATAGGCCAAACTGATATCTAGCAGCCATCCTCAGATGCTTTCAAAAGTACTAGTAGGTTATGCATTATACTATGGGAAAACTGGGTCAAACTTTAGGTGCTATGCCTGACCAGTTCTGTACCATCATCACAGGCCATTATAATTTACAGGCAACCATATAATATAATTTAGATGAATGCCACACATCATAATATCTAATGAATAATGAAGATAAATATTATTTTGAAACATCAAACCTGCATTTTATAAACTATTTAGAAATGCAAAGTTTTAAATGTATATTACATAAAATATATACATTTAAAATATGGCATTTCTATTTAAAACAGTCTTTACTACATTGCCAGGGACAAATGCATCACTACACCAACTGTAATAAAGGTTTGCAAAACAGTTCAATAACTATAAGTAAGCAACAGTAACACTGAATAAAACACGAGTTATTTGTAATTATTGAACTTTATACCCTGTGAATAGAATCATTAAAACATTTTACTAATACATTGTCACAAACATCATGAAAAAATGAGTTGAAAACAGTTGGTTGTCCTCACTGGGATTTGAATTCAGGTTTCCCAGAAGCATGCAGGGTGTCTTAACCATTAGTCCACCGAGGGACAGCATGTTTCTTGGAGACCTGGGTTTGAATTTCAGTCAGGACAACCAATTTTTTCACCTCATTTTTCAAGTGTTCCTTGTCTATGGGACTTTTCCAGTGATAATTTATTACTGAATACATCATGAACTTCAACATGCAATTTTTATGCAATGGTGTGACAGTAGTCACACATTGTAAAATTGCTTATTTTTTAACTTAATTTTAATAAGAAATTAGTAAGTCATCCTACTTAGGAATGGTTTTGAAAATTATATTGTTCAATCAATATAAATTTTTATACCCTGCAGGTTGTATATGCAACTTTTTCAAATGTTAAAAATAGCATTTATACAAAGAACAACAATTTAAACAACAGTTTACTGAAAATACAAAAAACATACAACAGTAATCAACAACATAAATACAGTAAATACACATTCTTAGAGATACATACATATTTGCAGGTACAATGAGACATCAGTCTCTTTTCATCTTGCAGCAATTCATTCATTTATAGCCAATTTTTATATGAAATAAAAAACTTTTAACAACAACAACAAAAAAATAAATAAATAAAAACGCATACCAAGAAACAAAAATTTCTGATTATTAATACTTTTTAACTTTCTTTTTAACATCCCTTCCAGCTGCTTTTGCTTATCATTTAATTATTTTTAGTTAGTAATTCTATATCCTCTATTTCCATAATGTAAGTCTTTAGCATACTGTAAATGGTAGATAGGTAGTCACTGGAAGGAGAGCTATGCACCAATGTTCTATGCACCCTGTGATGATGCATAGAACCGGCCAGGCCTAGCACCTAATGTCCGACCCCGCCTTCTTGTAGTGCAGACTGTTAGTACCTTTCAAAAGAGATACTCTCTTGTGGAAGTGAACAGAAGAAGAGGGCTGTCAGATTAGTGTGGTCTACTGATCTGGACAACTCGGGCTACTTTCCTTTTTTTTTCCCCGACCCTGCTAAGGAGTGGTCAACCACACAGGGTCCTGGTGCTGACCATATAAACCTACTGGACTGAATTACAGCTCTGAGCTTGATTATGGATCCTGATTTTGCTGCACTAGTGGGATTCTGTGGAGGGAAAATCTTCCGCTGTGTTTTCTGTTTGTTTCTGGGTTGACAGCCACAAGTGAATAGATTCACAGGATATGTTTATCAGCTGGTGGATAATCCTTAGCAGAGGTCATCGCAGGCACCTGAACATTTTACTTCTACTGGCATCGTCAAATACTACATTGGAGGAAGTCTTCCACTGTAGATGTCTTCAGTCTTTAGTGGTGGGGGAACAGGTCTTTGACCCATGTCTGCGATTAGGGGGCTGTTTGATATTGTCGCCATTCCCTCTCTCAATAAACATAGTTTCTTTAAACATCCCACTAACCATTTTCTCTCCATAGGTAGTTGGAATGTGAGGACTCTGCACACAGCTTTTTCTCTTGATGTCCTCACACAAGAATTCCACCATTATAATTTAGATATTTTCAGCTTGCAAGAGACCAGATGGACAGATAAAGGTCAGATTCTTAAACATAATCTTAAATTTCTCTTTTCACGGAGGGAAGACAATAAACATCACTAAGGCGTGGGTCTGCTTCTCAGCAGACACGCTAGTGATGCTCTTTTAGGACATGAATGCATTAATGAAAGGTTTCTTACAGCAAAATTTCAGACAAGCATTAAAGACTTCAATGTTATCTGCTGTTATGCCTCCACTGAGGATGCCAATGAGGATGAGGATAGGTTTTAAGGACAACTTCAGGATATTTTGAATTCTATCAAGAAAGGAGATATTACCCTTGTTCTTGGTGACTTCAATGCCAAAGTTGGTACTTGACTTTTGGGGAGGCCCTTTTGGTATTGGTAGCTGCAATGGCAATGGGCAACATCTCCTACAGGTAAGTAAACTCAATGGTTTTAGAATAACTAACACTTATTACAAATACCACGACATATATAAGTACACATGGGTTTCACCTGATGGGCTGCATAAAGAATATGATTGATTATATACTAATTAACAGCTAATGGGCTAATCCTGTTAGGAATACCAGGTCATATAGGGGAGGTGAAATTGGATCTGACCATTACCTATTTAAAAGTGTATTGCAACTTAAACTTAAAAAGTGTTGTGCTAAGGTTAAAAAAATTACCTTTAATACTGAAGCTCTAAAAGACCCAGTTATAACTGAAGCTTGCCGTGATAGGTTACTTAATTATTATGACAATCATAGTTTGCTTACTACTGAAGTTCAGGAAGAATGGGACCATTTTAAACAGGCTTTTATTGGAAACTAACAGTACTCTTTTAGGAAAAAAGGAGCAGAGGATGCAGAATTATTTGAGTGATAAAGCACTTGAACTTATTTCAGAAAGAAAGAACTGTAGGAATGTCCTTAATCAATACCCTACTAGTCCCAATAGAAAGCATTACAGAGAGCTTAATAAATATGCAAAGGATCAGTTAGCTGCTGATAAGAAACTTTGGCTTGATGGATTGGCTGACAAAGTCGAGGAAGCAGTTAGACAACACAACAGCAGAGAACTGTATCAGATAGTTAATATTTTATGTGGTAGAAAATGGACAGGTATTGAAGGATAAACAAGGTAAGGTTATAGAAGGTGAGGATTCTGTCATGGCTAGGTGGCCTGAGAATTCAGCGAGGTTCTAAACAATGTGGTTAGTTCTACTCCCATTGTTTGTAATGATTATAGATGCATTGGTGGCTTTAATGTTGGCCCTATAACACAATCTAAAGTTATTTTGGCTATTTTTAATTTAAACTTCATAAAACCCCAGGGGTAGATGAAATTACCACAGAAATCCTTAGAGATGGGAATGTTTCTGTTACCACTTGGATGACTGAAATTTTGAATATCTTCTATGATAAAGGCATGGTTCCTAAGGATTTTACCAGAGCAATTGTTATCCCTATTTTCAAAAAAAGGTGATTCCAGTTCTTGTGATAACTATAGGGGTATCAGCCTACTCTCTGTTCCAGGTCAAGTTCTTTGCATGATTGTGCTTAATAGAATTAAGAATCTGGTTGACAGTCAATTGTGTGATGAGCAATGTGGATTCAGAAGTGGTAGGGGATGTGTGGATCAGATATTTTCATTTAGGCAAATTCTTGAGAAATGTTTAGTTTCAGAAACCTTTGGTTGCTAGCTTTGTTGATTTCAAAAAGGCTTTTGATTCTGTTGATTGTCATAATTTGTGGTTGATGGTGTGATCATATGGTATACCAGACAAGTTAGTTAACATAATGAAAGCTCTCTATAACACTGAGTCGTGGGTGAGATTTGGTAAGGCTTATAGCAATTGGTTTAGCATTACTTCTAATGTTCAGCAAGGGTGCATTTTGTTTCCTTTTCTCTTTAGTTTGGTTGTTCATTATGTTGTGCGAAATTCACTTCAAGGGAAAGCTTTTGGCCTTAAATGGGCTGGAGATACGAAAATTTCTGATTTAGATTATGCTGATGATTTAGCCCTTTTGGCAAATGATGTTGATGAGATGAACTCTTTCATTCGAGCTGTTGATGAGACTGGTAGTAGAGTAGGTTTGGTTATAAACAGAGAGAAAACTAAAGTGATGAAAATTGGTCAGGCAGGCTGTGATTCAGTTAATCTGAATGGTTGCAGTCTTGAGCAGGTGTCACAGTTTAATTATCTTGGGAGCTATGTAACAGATAATGGTGATGTGCGGCATGAGATTAACAGACGAATAGGGATTGCTGCCTTTTAAGAATCTATGGAGAGTGTGGAGAAATAGGCGTATACACCTAAAGACTAAAATTAGACTGTATAATAGTTTGGTTCTTTCTAGGGTTAGTTATGGAAATGAAACTTGGACACTTTGTAAACAAGATAACAGGAAACTAGATGCTTTTGATTCCAGGTGCTTACGCAGTATCTTGGGCATTAGGTGGTTCAACTTTGTATCTAATGATGAGATTAGGCAGCATATTGTGCAGAGAAAGACTCCGTTGGTTTGGCCATGTTGCCCGTATGAATAATTATAGATTGGCGAATAGGGTTATGAACAGTGTGCTTAAAAGCCTCAGTAAGAAGGAGAGACCTAGGATGCGGTGGGCAGACAATGCCAAACAGGACCTTGTTAGAATTGGTGTGCAGTGGCCAGATGCAATAGATGTAGCTCAGGATAAACTTGCTTGGAGAACTAAATTGCACCGTCTGATTGGACCTCTGTAGCCCATTTCTGCTTGAGGATGATGATGAAGTCTTTAGCCATTGTAAGCTAATTTTTATAATTGTTTCCTTTCTTATATTTGTGGGCAATGAATTATAGCTTCTTGGCCCATAAAACATAAAATGTCTGTGTGAAATTTCCTTTTTAGCATGTGGAATAAATAATTTACATTCTCCATTTCTCAAATTACAACATGTGTTTTTTTTTCCCTTAAAGTATTATGTTTTCTAAATACTAGATACATTACGCGATATGTATACACTTTCTTAAATATTATCTTATTGCTTTTAACCAGTTTGTTTCTTATGTCTTTGTTATAATATGTCATTATATTCAAAAACTTCCTTTGCAAAACTTCCATACCATTGGCTGATGTTCAATAGGTTCCTCCCCAAACAATTAAACCATATTGTATAGCAAACTGAATTCATGCATAGTATAACTTCAAGATAAATGCATTTGACGCTATCTTTCTTATATAATATATAATTTATATAAATAGTATCTTAATTTTTTTGTCAGCATATGGATACGTGTCTTTCACTTTAAATTTGAACCTATATGTACATCCTAATCATACTTGATTGTTACAATTTGTTCAATAGCTTTACATGAACATATGTCTTTATTTACACATATTACCATGTATATTTAAGTTATATGGAAAATAATCTATCTTTGTTAGTGAAAAATACATAAATTATAATAATTATAATAATATATGTTATAAAAATACATAAAAAAGGTGAATATCATCTAATAATATCCGGGTTCTGAGAAAGCTAAATAAAATTGAATCATATCTGCAGGTGAAACAACTCAATATTTAAACTTAATGTGTTACTTACTGTCCAACCAGCTTATTATTAAATTTATATCATGACTGATGTCCAGATACAGTTCACTACTATTTGAATTTTTGAAAATAATTGTGGCATCATCAGCAATTGACAACTTCTTTTAAATTCAAGTGAAAAAAATCACTAAAATAAATTAAAAATAAAATAGGTCCAAGTATTGAGTCTTGTGGTATACTATTAGTGATCGATTTAATTGTTTGTAGTTTTGTTTGTGTTGATCTTGACAAATTGTATCCTATTTCTTAAATGTGATTTGAATCACTGAAAAACAATCCCTCTAAATCCTATGGTAAATAATTTATTTAAGAGTATATTGTGGTTAACTGTGTCAAATGCCTTTCCTATGTCCAAATATATAGCCCTTTTTTGTTAGTTGTGAATTGCACTCAAAATTATCAAAGTCAATTTTAACCTAGAATCTTCAGTATTACACCCTTCCCTGAATCCAAATTACGAACTGCTAAAATAATTTTTCTTCTTCAAGTATCTAAAATTCTTCTCTTATATTTTTTTCTGTAACTTTAGATAAACTAAGCAAAACTGATATTGGTCTACAGTTATTCATGTCATCTCTGTTTCCATTTTTATAAACAGGGGTAACCCTAGCAATTTTTAAATAATTGAAGAAAATACCATTTTTGAAAGAAAGATCAATTAAATTTGCTAAATATCCAGCATGATGCAGGGGCTTATCGAAATAATGTAACCAATGTGACTGGAGTACCAATGTGACTGGAGTACACGCAATGCACTGTATACATATCACAGGGATGACATCAACCATGATGTGAAGTATATAAATGGGAGAAGTACGATGTCGGCTATCACAAAGCACTGCCACAGGTGCAGTTGAAACAGTTGTTGTGGTGCAATTGTCAACGATGTCAGCTCTCACTGACCTCCAAAAATGCATGATCATTGGTGCGCATCTTGCAGGAGCTTCAGTAACCAGAGTAGAAGAAATATAGGTGTAACACGAGGAACTGTATCGAAGATTATGATTACCTATCAAAAAGGACAGGGTGTTGCCTTCAAATGTGCAAATTGTATACACCATATGAAGTTGTCAGATAGGGAGAGGCAAACGTTGGCATGGATTGTACAATGGAAGCACAAGACCACAGCACTGCAAATAGCAGAAGATTTGAACACCAGTCAGAATGATCCCATTTCTGTCATAACAGTTCATTGGAAACTTCATCATGCTGGTATTTATGGCCATGCTGTAATCCACAAACCTCTGATTACCAACATCAATTCAACAAAGCATGTACGGTGGTGCAAAACACATAAAAACTGAGATGCTAAAGACAATCAATGTGTCATTTAATCTGATGAATCGTGTTACACATTGTTTCCCACCACTAGTAGAATGTATGTCTGGAGAAAACCTGCAGAAGCATACCACCCAGACTGTTTGGTTCCAACTGTGAAGCATCTCCATGCTTTGTACCTATGCTTTTGGGTGCCATATCATCCTTAGGGCCATTAGTTATTCTGCAGGGTTGTGTCACATCTGCAATGTACAAATCTATTCTCAGGGACCACCTGCACCCAATGTTGTGGGCATTGTTCCCTAATGACCATCCTTGGTTTCAAGAGGATAATGTACCCAGAATTGTGCAAAATGCATAAAGTTGTGGTTTGCAGAGCATGAGGGTGAGGTATAGCAGCTACCCTGGCATTCTCAATCTCCAGACATCAATATTATTGAACATTTGTGGGAATATCTGGAGTGCAAGGTCAGATCACACTTTTCATCTCCAGCATCACTGGCACAGTTAGGCCATATTTTACAGGAAGAATGGGTCCTACATTTCATTACCATACGTACATGATTTGTATAAATCTATTCCATGTCAAATTGTGTCTGCTCTGAATGCCCGAGGTGGGCCTTATTAATAAAATGTTCTTCACAAACACTATGTGTTTCCATTATTTTGATCAACCCCTGTATTTAGCAGTAATTTTTAATTCCTTGGGTCCAATCTTATCATATCCAGCAGATTTATTATTTAATGAGGATATAATATTTATCACTTCATTAGAATTTGTTGGTTCCAAGTAAATAGAATTCAGAAGGTCCTCTAAATTTGTTTTCATATAATTAATTATCAAGAGCACCAGTCCTACCTAAAATAATATTCACAAAATACTAAAAACTAAAATTAAATACTACAATTTTAGTAAACATTTGACTGAAAATAATGAAATCTGGAAAAAAAAATTTCATATCATTCTTACCTTCATTTTCACTCTATTACTTCTTTCATTGTCAATTTTTTCTCTTATTTTCTTTTTTTGAAAATCTTTGTATGCAAAAGGTTGAACAATGGCTTTAGCCTAATAGTAAAAAACATAGTTAATATTAATGCACACATTTTACACAGTGCTAATTCACTTGACAAAACTGACTATGTAAATGTATAAGCAAATCTTCCTGTTATGAAAGATACAAAACTTATATAATGTAAGTAATGGGGGCATAACTTGCATCCACAATTTTGTCCACAACAGAAAAGAGGGTGAGGGTTAGATAGCACAAAATAAAAAAGTTTAACAGTTAACATCCATTGTAATTTGAAGCATATTAACCCTTCCAGAGCCTATGTCTTGTATACAAATTGACAATCTGAAATGAGAGACCAAGAACTTTTTTTTCCCCCATTTGAAAATTTTCTTACATATACCTCATAAAAATACATCATTAATGCTTGAAAAAATACTACTTTCCTTTTCCAATAGATACACATTTTATTAAACTATGACATAAATAATATTTAAAGCTATCTGACTGCCATTTCTTAAAAGAAATATATGTTATTGCCAATATTAGCATTATTCTGCGCTGAAGCAATCCCTTGATTTAAGTTCATAAGTTTGATTTGAACTATTATGAACTTATTGTTCTTTAAACTTTCATAAACCACCTGAAAATTTCCAAAAAACTGCTATTTTAAAAATGGAATATTTTGGAAGTAATTTACTATGTAGCTTTTTTTGCTATTATCACTGTAAAAAGTCTTAAACAAATATAGAAACATATTCATTTTAATAAGTTTCTTATTTTAATAAAATTCAGAATTAAATTCTGTTTAATTTAGTATATAATATGACCTATTTCTGCTGATTAGTTATTTTTTTTTAAATATTCTAAAGTTGACTTGTTTGACTTGCCAACAAGCCTGGACTTTTCTCATAGTATGGTACCGAGAAAAAAAAAATACAAAATGAGTGTGATTTTCTTTGTTTCAAGTAAAACTTTATTTTTCTGTTATCCAGGAATAAACAGCCTTTCTATTAATTATAATTATTTTTGCTATTACTTTTTTTTTTAATAAATTTTTATTTGCATTGACAGATGTATTTTTGCTTTACTACAGGACTCTAAAAAGCGATATTAAAATAAAACTAGTTATCTCTTTTTGTTAAAATTTTATTTAAAAAAAAAAGAATTAAACACTGATTAATTTGGCATCATCATCATCATCCTCAAGCAGCCATGGGCTACGGAGGTCCAACCAGACCGTGCAATTTAGTTCTCCAAGCAAGTCTATCCTGAGCTACATCTACTGCATCTGGCCACTGCACACCAATTCTAACAAGGTCCTGTTTGACATTGTCTGCCCACCTCATTCTAGGTCTCCCCCTCTTTCTGAAGCCTTTAGGCACACTGTTCATAACCCTATTCACCAATCTATAATTATCCATAGGGGAAACATGGCCAAACCAGCGGAGTCTCTCTCTGCACAATATGCTGCTTAAAGGAGGTTGCAGACTCCTTTGCCTAACCTCATCATTAGTTACAAAGTTAAACCACCTAATACCCAAGATACTGCGTAAGCATCTGGAATCAAAAGCATCTAGTTTCCTGTTATCTTGTTTACAAAGTGTCCAAGTTTCACTACCATAACTAACCCTAGAAAGAACCAAACTATTTTACAGTCTAATTTTAGTCTTTAGGTGTATACGCCTATTTCTCCACACTCTCCATAGGTTCTTAAAAGTCCCGGCAGCAATCCCTATTCATCTGTTAATCTCATGCCGCACATCACCATTATCTGTTACATAGCTCCCAAGATAATTAAACTGTGACACCTGCTCAAGACTGCAACCATTCAGATTAACTGAATCACAGTCTGCCTGACCAATTTTCATCACTTTAGTTTTCTCTCTGTTTATTACCAAACCTACTCTACTACCAGTCTCATCAACAGCTCGAATGAAAGAGTTCATCTCAACATCATCATTTGCCAAAAGGGCTAAATCATCAGCATAATCTAAATCAGAAATTTTCGTATCTCCAGCCCATTTAAGGCCAAAATCTTTCTCTTGAAGTGATATTCGCATAACATAATCAATAACCAGGCTAAAGAGAAAAGGAGACAAAATGCACCCTTGTCGAACACCAGAAGTAATGCTAAACCAATTGCTACAAGCCTTACCAACTCTCACACACGACTCAGTGTTATTATAGAGAGCTTTCATAATGTTAACTAACTTGTCTCGTATACCATATGATCTCACAATCAACCACAAATTATGACGATCAACAGAGTCGAAAGCCTTTTTGAAATCAACAAAGCTAGCAACCAAAGGTTTCTGAAACTCTAAACATTTCTCAAGAATCTGCCTAAGTGAAAATATCTGATCCACACACCCCCTACCACTTCTGAATTCACATTGCTCATCATGCAATTGACTGTCAACCAGATTCTTAATTCTATTAAGCACAATCATAGAAAGAACTTTACCTGGAACAGAGAGTAGGCTGATACCCCTATAGTTATCACAAGAACTGCGATCACCTTTTTTGAAATAGGGATAACAATAGCTCTGGTAAAATCCTTAGGAACCATGCCTTTATCATAAAAGATATTCAGAATTTCAGTCATCCAAGTGGTAACCGAAACATTCCCAGCTCTAAACATTTCCGTAGTAATTTCATCTACCCCTGGGGATTTATGAAGTTTAAGTTTAGAAACAGCCAAAATAACTTCAGATTGTGTTATAGGTCCAACATTAAAGCCACCAATGCATCTATCATCATTGCAAACAATGGGAGCAGAACTAACTACATTGTTTAGAACATCACTGAAATGCTCAGCCCACCTAGCCATGACAGAATCCTCCCCTTCTATAACCTTACCTTGTTTATCCTTCAATCCTTTATACGCCTGTCCGTTTTCTACCACACAAAACATTAATTATCTGGTACAGCTCTCTGCTGTTGTGCTGTCTAACTGCTTCCTCGGCTTTGTCAGCCAAACCATCAAGCCAAAGATTCTTATCAGCAGCTAACTGATCCTTTACAAGTTTATTAAGGTCTCTGTAATGCTTTCTATTAGGACTAATAGGGTATTGATTAAGGGCATTCCTGCAGTTCTTTCTTTCCGAAATAAGCTCAAGTGCCTTATCACTCAGATAATTTTGCCTCTTCTGCTCCTTTTTTCCTAAAAGAGTACTGTTAGTGTCCAAAAAAGCCTGTTTAAAATGATCCTATTCTTCCTCAACTTCAGTAGTAAGCAAACCATGACTGTCATAATGACTACGTAACCTATCATGGTAAGCTTTGGCTATAACTGGATCTTTCAGAGCTTCAGTATTAAAAATAAATTTTTTAACCCTAGCACAACACTTTTTAAGTTTAAGTTGCAACACACTTTTAACAAGGTAATGGTCAGATCCAATTTCAGCTCCCCTATATGCCCTGGTATTCCTAACAGAACTAGCCCATTTGCTGTTAATTAATATGTAATCAATCATATTCTTATGCAGCCCATCAGGTGAAACCCATGTGTACTTATGTATGTCGCGGTGTTTGTAATAAGTGTTAGTTATTCTGAATCCATTGAGTTTACTTACCTGTAGGAGACGTTGCCCATTGCCATTGCAGCTACCAATACCAAAAGGGCCTATTACTCCTCCCCAAAGGGCAGAGTCAGTACCAACTTTGGCATTGAAGTCACCAAGAACAAGGGTAATATCTCCTTTCTTGACAGAATTCAAAATATCCTGAAGTTGTTCATAAAACCTATCCTTCTCATCCTCATCGGCATCCTCAGTGGGGGCATAACAGCAGATAACATTCAAGTCTTTAACGCTTGTCTGAAATTTTGCTGTAAGAAACCTTTCATTAATGCACTCATATCCTAGAAGAGCATCGCTAGCGTGTCTGCTGAGAAGCAGACCCACGCCTTGGTGATGCTTATTGTCGTCCCTCCCTGAAAAGAGAAATTTAAGATTATTTTTAAGAATCTGACCTTTATCTGTCCATCTGGTCTCTTGCAAGCCAAGAATATCTAAATTATAACGGTGGAATTCTTGTGTGAGGACATCAAGAGAAAAAGCTCTGTGCAGAGTCCTCACATTCCAACTACCTATGGAGAGAAAATGGTTAGTGGGATGTTTAAAGAAACTATGTTTATTGAGAGAGGGAATGCCGACAATATCAAACAGCCCCCTAATCGCAGACATGGGGCAAAGACCCGTTCCCCCACTACTAAAGGCTGAAGCCATCTACACTGGAAGACTTCCTCCAATGTAGAATTTGACGATGCCAATAGAAGCAAAGAGTTCAGGTGCCTGCGATGACTTCTGCTCAGGATTATCCACCAGCTAATAAACATATCCTGTGAATCTATTCACTTGGGGCTGTCAACCCACAAACAAACAGAAAACATAGCGGAAGATTTTCCCTCCACAGAAGCCCACCAGTGCAGCAAAATCAGGATCCATAATCAAGCTCAGAGCCATATATCTGTCCAGTCTAGTAGGTTTATATGGTCAGCACCAGGACCCTGTGTGGTTGACCACTCCTCAGCAGGGTAGGAAAAAAAAAGTAGCCATAGTTGTCCAGATCAGTAGGCCACACTAATCTGGCAGCCCTCCCCTTCCGTTCACTTCCACAAGAGAGTATCTCTTTTGAAAGTTACTAACGGTCTGCACCACGAGAAGGCGGGGTCGGACATTAGGTGCTAGGCCTGGCCGGTTCTATGCATCATCACAGGGGATTGGTGCATAGCTCTCCTTCCAGTGACTACCTAGCTACCATTTACAGACCAATTTGGCATATAACATGTTATAATTCCTTTCATTAGTTATTTGGCAAAAAAAGTTCTAAAAGTTAATTTTTTCAGTTGAGCATATGTAAAAAAAAATAGCCTCTGTATTGTAAACCAATTTTTAATTGTTGGGTTCTGCCTGGGAAGGGTTAATAACTAACCTGGGAAAGTCATAAAGAACAAAAAATATTATTTTTGAGCAGCATTAAAATACTTAGTCTTAAAATATACAAATAGCATTTGCCATTTGTTTCTGAAAAGTAGGCCTAAAATGAATGCTAGTTCATTTTAATTTCTGTCATTTGATTATTCAGAAAGAAATGCTCTTTCATTTGGTATTCAGCATGACTGATATATATGCTAGTCACTGCAAGATAAAGTTAAATTGTTTTAATGCTTAAAAAATTTTAAAATTATCTAGATCACAGTTACATGCATTGTGAGAAACCTGACACTTCATAGGTTAAAAATGTATAATGTTTAGAATTAAAAAAGCATAGAAAATATTGAGCTGCATATTAAAATCCTTTCCCACATCCAGCATGAAAAACTTCACTCAAATCCAACTCTTTTTTTTTAAGTTAAAGTGTTTTAAGAGTAACAGCATTTAAAAAAAAGCTAGTTTTAAAATAAGAAAAATCTTAAGACTTAAATTCAGTTACTTGGGAATAACTACTCCTAATTTTCAATCCCTTACTGTGATAATCCTCCAGGAAAGTTGCAGTCCTGTTGGAACTCTCTTCTTTCTGTAGCAGTTCCAACAGGACTGCAACTTTCTCAGAGGACATTTCCAGTCAAGGATCAAAATATCAGATATTATTCACAAGTATGTGAAGTTATGCCTTAAATCTTATGGTGCCACAATCACAAAAAAATGTGCATTTTTGGTCACAAATGCTAAACTGTCATTAATAGAAAAAAAAATTAAATATAGAATTTTGATCTACTTTGGCTCTTCTTTAAATTGCTATTAGCATATTCCAGAAGTGCTACCAGTCAGTGGTGTTTATTGTTACCACACTCCTCAAACTAATGGACAGAGAACTCCAATGAGTTGAGTTGTTTACTAAAAATACACCAAAGAGCCAAAACATTATGAACAGCACATTTTTATGCAAATCGGAGCAACTGCAGGCAAATGATGGCATGTGTGAAGGTCATGAAACAGTAAATAACACCTGATACTGAGCTCTGTTGATCAGTGTTATTCTTGTTCTTCAGATGGAAAAGGTAGCGGACTTAAATGAGGTTAACAAAGGCAAAATTGTAGTGGTCAGATGACTGGGTCAGATCATTTCCAAGATGGCAAGGCTTGTGGGGTGCTCATAGACAGCAGTACCTTCAAAAAGTGGTCCAAGGAGGGAAAAACCACAAACTGCTGGCAAGGTGTGGGCCAACCACTGCTCATTGATGTTAGAAATGAGCAAAGACTCTCCCATATGGTACGAGCCAACAGAAGGTATACTGTATCGCCTGTAATTTGAATACAGGTGAAGGGAATAATGTGTCACAACACACAGTACATCGAACCCTGATGAAAATGGGGCTGCATGGCTGAAAGTCACTCCAAGTGCCCATGCTAATCTTGGTTCACCTTTAAAAGTGCCTACAATGGGCACTTGAGCATCAAAACTGGCTCTTGAATGATTGGAGGAAGGCCATCTGGTCTGATGAATCTCGTTTCCTGTTGCACCACGTGGAGGGCTGTGTTATTTACCTGAGGAAGTGTTGGCAACAGGATGCACTGTGGGATGAAAACAAACCAGTGGAGGAAGACGGCACCAAAAAGGGATCATATCATGTCACTTAACTAGCTGTATCCAGCAGGACTTTCTATGAAAAATGGTAATGTTATGACTATTACTTTGAACCTTTATCGTTTTAAAGATTGCTTTAAGTTCTGTCATACAATTGTAACAACTCTTACCATGCCTATTCATGAGATAGTCGATGTGTAAATGTGATTGCTCCAAGGCTCATTCCCTTAAAACAGCATAAATCGTGTATTAAATATTGTTTTAACAAGTGTGCATTTCATCTCCTTTTCTCTTTAGTTTGGTTATTGATTATGTTATGCAAAATTCACTGCAAGGGAAAGATTTTGGCCTTAAATGGGCTGGAGATATGAAAATTTCTGATTTAGATTATGCTGATGATTTAGCCCTTTTGGCAAATAGAGTAGATTTGGTGATATAAACAGAGAGAAAACTAAAGTGATTAAAATTGGTCAGGCAGGCACTGATTCAGTTAATCTGAATAGTTTTACTCTTGAGCAGGTGTCACAGTTTAATTATCCTGGGAGCTATGTAACAGATAGTGGTGATGTGCAACATGAGATTAACAGACGAATAGAGATTGTTGCTGGGACTTTTAAGAATCTATGGGGAGCATGAAGAAATAGGCATATAGACCTAAAGACTAAAATCAGACTGTATAATAGTTTGGTTCTTTTTAGAGTTAGTTATGGTAATGAAACTTGGACCCTTTGCAAACAGCAACAGGAAATTTCATGCTTATGTAGTATCTTTAGCATTAGGTGGTTCAACTTTGTAAGTAATAATGAGGTTAAGGAAAGGTGTCGAAACCTTCTTTGAGCAGCATATTGTGCAGAGAGAAACTCCATTGTTTTGGCTGTGTTAACCATATGCATAAATATAGATTAGGGAATAAGGTTAAGAACATTGTGCCTAAAGGTCTCAGAAAGAAGGAGAGACCTAGGATTATGTGGGCAGACAACATCACACAGGCCCTTGTTAGAATATGTCTACAGTGGCCAGATGCACAATCTGGTTGGACTTATATAGCCCATGGCTGCTTGAGGATGATAATGACAACATTTTCCAGTAAAAAAATTTAATCTCTTATCTTTTTCTGAAAATGAATGAGGTCTTGGATATGAAAGCAAAAAAAAAACTTCCTTGGCATGGAAATCAGTCCTGTGGTAGGGCAATTTCGGTAAGCCAACACCCACAGAATTTTATTATTTTTTAATTATAATTTTTCAGAAAATTCATAATTAAATGCTGATTAAAAGGGCATGCTATAATTCTTTTCATTAGTTATTTGGCAAAACAGTTCTAAGTAAATTTTTTTTCGCCTGATCAGAGTGAAAAAATAGCTGGATCTCTGGATGTAAATCAGTTTTTCAGGCTGGACCCTGGAAGGGTTATTAGCTATACCATTGTGCTTTTTAATCTCTTCAACTTCAATTACTTTTATTTATATACAGTGCTTCAGGGAATTAAACTTTTTGTTTTTTAATGATTGCACTGTGCTTTCCTATTATAAAATTACAGTTCATTTATGTAAGATTTGAGCACAAGTAAACCATTATTCATATGACCTACAATAAATTTCTTTCACACAATAGAGACTTCATAAAGAAAGCAGCAAACTTACACAAATAACTTGCTAGTTAAACATGTTGAGAACAATTAACTAATATTACAGTTTCTGATACTAAGGAAACTTAGTTTCAGTCATCTTTACAATTATGCTTGTTTGGAGTAGTATTTCTACGAAGTCAAATAGCATACTGAAAGTTTTTTCAAACAGCTATCAGAAGATAAAGTTGCAACACATCACACATTGTTAAAGTGATAGTGCCTGAGTGTGAAACAAAATTCTAATTTTAAATAGATCTGCAAACTGAAAAAGATTAAAAACCAGTATACAAAATAAATTCATTAAAAATAATATGGTATAAGCAATATATAGAGATATTACCTTATTATATAAGCGAATGTCCATAAAATATCCATGCATATATGCCCTTAGTAGGTTAGATCCAAAAAGATGAGACAAACCAAGATCTTCTAATTCTTTCTTTGTTACAAATTTGTAATCATCATACACTGGAAAAATAAACAGCACTAATCACTAACTTAATTAAAGTCACATATTTTATTAAGTAGTATTACTATTGCACTTCATTAAACTCTCTTCTGCAGAGATGGCTTGGGATGGGGAGTGGAATACATGGTTTCCATAAATTAAGGAAAATGAGAAAATTGCCATAATTCCCCAAAAAATTGTGCAACCTCACCAAACTTGTTCATGTAACCAGCAAAGCATGTGTTGACGAGCGGTTCAAAGCCAATCATCAACATATAGATGATGTGAGTCAATGCTCAAAGGTGTAGAGATGACATCCTGGACCCTTATCTATGTTCTTATGCTGGTGCAATAGGTGAAACCTTCATCTTACAAGACGATAACACTCATCCATACAGAGCTTAACTAGTGGAACAATACCTTCAAGAGGGACCATTATGTGCATGGAGTTGCCAACTTGATCTCTCAACCTAAATCTGATTGACCATATGTGGGATGCTCTATGTGGGACGTGTTGCTGCCCTCAACCCACCACCTGAAACATAGGGGGAGTTTATTACTGCTTTAAAGGAACAATGGTTGTTACTCCCTACTGAGCTGATTCACATCATAAACAGCATGGAACATCGCTGTCAAGCCTGCAATATTGTAAGTGGTGACCACACTTCTTATTAAGAACTTTGCCCATTGCATTCTGACACACTGACTTCCTGTGTTATTTTTTGACGAAAAATGTTTCTAGTGTAAAATATTTTATGCCATTCTGAAACTAGCATTGTAATTCATATTTTCATCAAATTTCACTAAAATCATTCATATAGTTTTTTGTTTATCATATTTTTTCTGAGTTTTCCTTAATTTATGGAAACAAGTGTAATTGATCAAAGTCTCATACCTGAAGTTTCTCTTAACCAATTTAAAGTAATCTGTAAAACAAACTGAAATTGTGTTGTTTTATCTCTAACTGGCACTCTTTTTACCTACACTGGGCTAAATGGCCAAGTCACAAGGGCTCGGAGAAGGTTGGGGGAAGGCAGAAGCCTCTCCAAGTCTATCTGTGTCACCTTTGACCATGGATAGGGGTTTAGTGGAAATAAATCTCAACACTGACACAGATGGGCACTGCAGATTACGAGCTTGGAGTGCTACTGACTAAGCCATCCCTATCCCCTCAACAACAATGAAAAAGCGAAAAATTATGTTATGAGTTCAACTGTAGATATTCAAACAAAAAAATTTTAAAAAATCTTTTTTTGGAAAAATATATATTAGCAATTCCGATTTTGCCAACTAGAATTTGAAAGGTATAACTGGTTAATTAATTTAAGACATACAGTATTACTTAATATAATTCTTAGTTTCAACCAGCTTGGGTTGTTTACCTCAGAACAGCACTTTTCAGTTTTGTTTTATGAACATAATGAGCAAAATGGTCAGGTTGCGAGGACTTAGAGAAGATTGGGGAAAGGGGACATATTGGACAGCTGTTAGGAGACAGATGAGAACTTCTTGTCAAGGCTATTCACTTATTAAGCTTATCAAGGCTGATGACTTATTATAACAAAGACAGAAGAAACAAATTGATCAAAAAATAAGATAATGTATTTAAGAAAGCTGTATACATATCAAATAATGTAAATTTAATTTATACACAAATTAAGTTGTAACTTTAAAATCCTCTGTAACAGCTCTCTAGTCAAATCAGGAAGAGTGCATCAGTTTAACATATCAGAACTTAGCATCAATTGAGCCTGATGAAGCCATAAGAAGGAGTATGGACCAAACGCATCTCCATTAATGTAATAAAGCTTTAACTTTGTTTTCTTGAATTTATAAATGTAGATAAAATAGTATTGTTTCTATTACTTCTTACTAGCTGAACAGTACTGCCCAGGTGTCACTTTTAACCTGTATATTTTTAATTTCATTGCACTAAAGGTAAATTTTGTAAGTACTAACCCCCTCCCTTTTAATGGAGCTGATAGGGCCAATGCTTTTAAAAGAAGGTTTTAAATGTTTGGTTGGTTCATTTAGATGGTTAAATTTTAATGTAATGCCTCATGAGTTTAAAACTTGAGGAATGTGCACCAGTTATTTAACTATGCTAATTTGCCATTGTCAGCACAATAAGTGAAGATACAGGTGATAAGGTGCTTTACAACTTAGGTGCTTACAGAAGCGGTTCAAAGAGTTGGACACTTTGACGTAAGCTAAAATCAACAGATTAATATCCAGTAAGTGCCAAATATTACATTAACAGTGGGATAGCGCCTACTATGTTAGTCATCAACACCTGGTTAACAACGAGGATAAATTCAAACATAAAGTCACAAATGGGAAAAGTATAACAACTATGGACATCCCGAGTGCACGCTTATCTGCATAACAACAATGTGCTGTGCAAACAAAAAAGGACCGGTTGCCTTGGACTTAACACATCGGCATACACTCTGTTGAAAGCAAATGTCCTCGCTTCTAACTCCAATGCAGCTGTTCCAGCCTATTGAATAATGGTAAATAGCACTTTAACATGTTCCTGTTAATATGTCTTTGACATTTAATGCAAAGGCGTAAGTTAAGGGTTAAGGAATAATGTTAATTTTTAGAATTAAATGGTATAGAGGCAATGCATATTGCCACTAAGTTCTGAAATGTTAAATGGATGCACTCCTCCTGATTTGACTAGAGAGCTGTTATAGAGGATTTTAAATAATTTGTGTATAAATTAAATTTATCAATCTAGCTGTGTAGTTAATTACTTATTGAATAATGTATCTAGCATTTAGAAAACCTAATACTTTCAAGAAAAAGGACACATGTTGTAATCTGCGAAATGGAGAATATAAATTATTTGTTCCACAGGCTAAAAAGGATATTTCACACAGACATTTCATGTTTTATGGACCGAGAATCTTTAATTCATTGCTCATAAATATAAGAATGGAAAAATATATAAAAATTAGCTTACAATGGCTAAAGACTTACATTATGGAAATAGAAGACATAGAATTACTACTAAAAACAATTAAATGATAAGCAAAAGCAGCGAGAAGGTATGTTAAAAAAATTAATAATCAGAAATTTTTGTTTCTTGGTACATGTTTTTTGTTGTTGCTGTTGTTGTAGTTGTGTTTCTTAGTGTTTAAAGTTTTCATCTTCATATAAAAATTGACTATAAATGAATGAATTGCTGCAGGATGGAAAGAGACTGATATCTCATTGTACCTGCCAATATGGATATATCTCTAAGAAATGTAAGAAATGTATATTTGGTGTTGTTGATTACTGTTGTTGCTATTAAAGTTTTTGTATGTTCAATTGTCCAATAAAGTTATAAACTCTGTGTGCATTATTTAATATGTACAGAGTATGGCATCCCTGCATATGGGGCCATGGCTTTATATCCAATCCAACAGATAACAGCCTTACCACAACAAGGTGGGGGTTAAGAGGTGATAAATTGCAATGTTGGCACAGGTGGGATTCAAATCTGGGAACTACAGACCACAAGTCCTCCCCCCCCCCCCTAGTTTCAAGCAACTGAACAGATTTGAGGTGTTTAAAATACGATTCAAATATTAACACAATTCAAATAGAAAATAGTTTACAATTTTACCTGTTTCATGTGGTGATTCTTCAAGTTGCTCTATAACATTATCGAGATAGTGACACCACTGGGGTGCAGGTCCAATACTCTAAACACAAAAATATGTATAATTAATAAGTAGGAAAATTTAATTTCTTCAAAATAATTTATTCACTGTGATAAATATGATCTTAGCCTTTAACGTTTAATTTGCAACATTCAACACAGAAAACTATCATGCTGAAGTTACAGAAAAACTGAGTCAGTCCACACCTCTGTCTGTACAGAGTCCTATTTAATTTCTGAAGGGGGCAGGTAATTACATGGATCTCTTAAGAATTTTCAAGGGTAAGAAATGTCCTTACCCTTGGAAATTATTTTTGTCATATAGTCATCAGACTTTTTGAAACAGTTGTCATAACAATTGATTAGCTTACTTTCACTGCTGAAAAAAATTACAACTCACCATAAGTATCAATGTTTAATAATAATTATTGCGATTTCAGTAGTTTCCAAAAGTCTGTCATCAAATTTAAAAAAAGTGATAAATTATGTTGCTATAAATTACAACTCAGATAATTTGATAGAATTTAATTTATCACGATTAATTGCTGTACATTAACAGAAAAAAATATTAAGAGAAGTGCTCTACATATCTGATTAGGTAAAGTTTGTCATAGTAACTATTTAATTATGATTAATTAACAAAATTATATTGCTATAAAGTTCCAATAAAACTACACCATATTTAAAACAGCATGTGTTCATGATGCAATTGTTGCCATGTGTCCCATGAGTCCATTAATGTAATAAAGCTTTAACTTTGTTTTCTCTAATTTATAAATGTTGATAAAATAGTATTGTTTCTATTATTTCTTACTAGCTGAACAGTACTGCCCAGGAGTCACTTTTAAGCTGTATATTCTTAATTTCACTGTACTAAAGGTAAATTTTGTAGGTACTAACTGTAAGTAATAAAAGTAAGTACTCTTGACACTTTAGTGCAGATTCAACGTGAAGAAATTCTGCACTATTTGCTTGGACCATTATAACATCAGTGCTCCCTTTTAGAATTGAATGGCTTTGCTGATCTCATAGGCTATGTTTCAGCTTAACCTAAACAGATTTTGTTGACCTATGCCTCCTGTGATACATGACCACATGGTCCATATTTCCTACATGCTTCCATCGCCCCTCCCCATATGTTGGTTAAAAAAATTAACACATTACTAACTTCCTACTTGGCCCATGGCTTCGTTAGTATACAAACTGTTGCTGCCTCAGTCTCACTTTTAATCTGCTTATTCTGTTGTTTACTGCACTAAATAAAGGTTAGTTTTATTTATAGCCCCCCCCCCCAAAAAAAAATGACACATATTGAACAAGAAGCTGAAATTATTTGCCCTGCGTTGCAAAGGTCATTGCTAATTGCTAACTCGGCACATGCTTTCATAGCCTATGGCTTTGTCACAAGCTATTTGAGATTTTTATTTTAACAGATTTTGGCACTCTGTGGTTCTATGTACTTTACTGAATATTCCTAAATTGCATAGGTAGATTTCTATCCCATGTTGGATTAAAAAATCAGGTCCCCAGCTGCAATGGGATGCCTTAAAATAATGTCTTTGGAATTGTGGGGAATCTGGCAACAGTAACAGATTTAAATGTTATTATGACTCTGTGATGGTCCACCCATTCACTTTTACTTTTCCTTAACCAGTTTTACTTTATTTACGTTATATTTATCATTTTGGGGATTATTTCATTTGGACTTATTACATTTCTCTCTTCCGATCTGCAGAAGGAGTTGCACATGCGCAACTCCGACTTTTGATTGTCAACCGCTAATGCGCGCATTTAGGACCTTGCATCATAGCTAGCATGATCATCAGATGATGCAAATGTTTTTCCCAGCATGCAACAGACACATGCAGGATTGTACACTGCATGTATCTGGGTGATGTGAGGTCATGGAGTTGAACTAGAGTAGAGAGAAAGTAGTGTTGAGGAGGAAGGCACTAGTAATCAGTTTTTGTGTCATAATTAGAGATGGAGTATTTTAGTTACTCCAACATTTGTATTCATCAGCTGAATTGGTGAGTCTTGAATTTTTTGGAAATAAACTTTGTTATTTATATTTGACTTTTGCTTTAACAATTTGACAATCTTTTTTGTTTTGTTTTTTTCAATTCTTGCTCAATAAGTAAAGCTATATACATAACAAATCCAATTTCAACTTTTTTTTACAATAATAAATGTTTATTGACTTACATATAACATATAATACACTTAATAATAAATAAATAAATAATGCTTATACAACATTATGAGTTAAAATAAAATCCACAATTCAGTATGAACAATTGAACAAAATATACAACTGATATAAATAAATCCATGTAAAATATTTATTGTGAAATGAAATGCAATAAAATAGAAGCCATATAAGAACAACCAATGAGCCTTATACTCTTACAGGTTGTCAAATAAAATTATTAGTTATTAACGATATGCATTTTTATAATACAGAATTAAAGATTTAAGAGTGGAAAAATTAATAATTTTAGATTTATTCATTAATGACATGAAATGAGGTAAATAACTTAACAATGAAATAAAGACTCAATATTGTGTATATGTAACAATCTTTGCTTAATTTTTATTTTAAATATATTTTCATTTTTTCCTTCCCTTATATTTTTCAGTAATTTATTAAAATTTTGTGGAGCTAGAATCATGAAATGTTTATGGATAATTTCTTTTCGTGAAAAAGGTAAATAATAAAGTTCTCTATTTCTAAGATTTATTTTTGTATGTTGTAATTTTAAGAAATCATCTTAAATTCAAAATTTCATTTTCAATACTCATATTTTTTAAATTCGTAATATTGTTATTCATAATAACCTTCAGAATTCTGTTTTGTAATGTTATTAATTTATTTAAAGAATTAAAATATGTTCCTCCCCAACTAATTAAACAGTATAGTAAAGTAGATTGAATCCATGAATAATAAAGAGTTATTAGAAAGGATATATCCAAAATAGTAATACCCAAATATTTGTATGTTTTAATTTGTTTAATTTCTGCACATGAATATACAATATTATTATCACAAGTAAATCTATGCTATATGATTTTATCTTTGAAACAACTCTTGTTAGTAAGACTGAAATACATTGAATACGATTTTTCAGTATTTAATGTAAGATGATTTTGATGAAACCATAACTGAATTTTTTTTTTAAATCATGAGATATAGTCGATTTCAATTCTTTAAAATTATTACTTCTATATACTATAGCAATATCATCAGCATAGGATATCTTTTAAGTTATTAAAAAAGAAATCATTGAAATAAATCAGGAATAAAATAGGTCCTAAAACTGTGCCCTGGGGCACTCCTTTAGTAAGCAATAAGGGTAAACTTTTTGTATTTTTAATGTCTACAATTTGTTTTCTATCTGTAATATATGACTTAAACCATTTTAGCATATTTCCTCTAACACCAATGTAATTAAGTTTCTGCAATAAGATGTCATGATTTACAGTATCAAATGCTTTCACAATGTCTAAAAAAATTACCATAGTTTTTTGAGAATTATTTATACCATGTAAAACAGTAGTGGTCATTTCCAGCACTGCATGATCTGTACTCTTACGTCCTCTAAACACAAATGATGAATTATTTAAAAATTTTATAAGTCTATTTTCCATTATTGTTTCGATAACTTTTGGAAAAATAGGTAAATAGAGATTGGTCTATAATTATTTAAAATATTTTTATCTCCTTTTTTGTAAATAGGTTTACAATAGCAGTTTTCAATTGGTTTATAAAAATAACAAAATTAAATGATATATTTATGATTTGTGTTAAAAATGTTGCATTGTATTTATTAATTATTTTTAATATTTTTGGACTTATATTATCAAATCCATAAGCTTTATTTTCATCTAAATTGTTTATAATATCATTCAATTCAGCTTCTTCTGTCTTTTTTAAAAACATGGAATTTTTTTTATTTAAGATAGAGGGATAATTATGAAAGTTAATAGTTGTGTCATTATTATAATTATTAAGATTAATGAAATGATAATTAAAGTCATTAATTAATTTTACTATATTAGTATACATTGGTAATGTTGAATCAGGAGTTTTTTCATTCAAAATTTTCTTTACACATTTCCATTGTTTTCTTGTATCTTTTTTGCATTTTTTAAATTCAGTTTCATAATATTTATTTTTTAAATTTCTTATTTTTGAAACTATGTTATTTCTATTTGTTTTATAATCATCATTATATTGCAATATAGATAGATATTTTTGTGCTTTAAAAATGCTTTTTCTCTTTTTTTAATCAAAATAATTATTTCATTAGTTATCCAAGGATTACCATTAATTTTTATGTTTCTATCATCAATATCATGTGTTTGTGTGCGGTTTAATATTGCATTATTAACTAACTGTATAAAAGTTTGATATATATCATTAATATTTGAATTATCAATTTCACCTAATTTAAAATTTAAATATTTTATCTTAGATTCCAACTTTTTAAAATTGATACTAGTTCTTTGAGATATTTCATGTTTGTTTCATTTTCGTATTAGGCTTAAAAAAATTTTAAATTAAAGTATAGTGATCTGTTATATCATTTAGAAATAGTGCACATTTGTAATCATATATCTTATTTTCTCTAATAAAGATATGATCAATGCAACTTTTAAATTGATTAGAAATTCTTGTATAGTCATTTATGAAAGATTCAAATCCATTTGCTGATAATATATTGAAATATTCATTGGTATTAATGTTATCATTACTTATATCAATATTGATATCTCCAATAAATAAAACATTTTTGTATTTAATAGTACGTAAAATTGAATCTAGTTCTTCCAGATAATCATGAATTGAATAATTATGATCCCTATATAATATCATAATATAAAGATCAGCTACTTTATCATATACATTTATATTATCAGCAGTATTCATTTCAATGTTAATATTATGAAAATCAATTTTTTTTTTTAATAAAAGATTATGCCACCTGATTTATCTCTCTCTACATTTCTCTACATTTAAAAATCATGTTAAATCCTATTATATTAAACAAACTGATTTCATCATCTTTCACCCTCATTTCACTTAATATTATAACATCTAAGTTGTAATTAACAGCAGACAATAAAATTAATAATTCATCAAAGTGTGCTCTTAAACTACAAATATTTAATTTAGGTAAAGTATATTAAAGCAATTGTATAAATCATGTCTAATGAAATTACCAAAGTCTATTATATTATCAAATTTAGAACACTTATTATTATAGAAAGGAAAAATGTTAGAATTTATATGATCTAAATTATTCATAATTTAAGAAATATTAATTAAATCATTAACATTTGTTATACGTAACATTCGAGAATTGTCATTTTTTCTCATATACACTTTTCCTTCTTTAGTCCATATATATTTGTAATTATGTTCATAACCAAACTTTTTAACATCATAGAAAAGTTTCTTATTTAGCTGGGTTAAATGTTCGTTAATGAAGATTTTTGTTTTCATAAATCTGGAAGAAATCTCATTAGCATTGATTTTTTTTTCTTTTTTTTTAGCAGCTTGAAGAAATCTATTTCGTTGGTTTTTGCACTTGAACTTAACTATTATAATGGGCTTGATTTTATTTTTTACTTTCATTGGAATTCTGTGTATTCATTCAATAGCAAATTTATTTGGCAATTTAATATTGCCTGGCACCTGATAAGCTATCCGGAGTTTGAATCTATTTTGTATCAGATAAAGGGTCCAACTTGAGAAAGTTTATAATCTTTGGAGTGTTACAACTCTTACATTTACAGTTAGGAAGGAGTAAATAGCAACAATAAATTTGACAGCAATTACTGTTTCCCATAGGAATAATATGGTACATATTTTTGCTTCTAGCAAGCACCCCTTTTGGAATTTCAACTTGAAATCTGGCACTGCAATCCAGACCACAACCAGAAACATTCTCTGAAAATTTGAAGAGTCTATGATTTCCCAATGAGTTATGGCTGACACAGACACACACACACCTTTTATTATTACATATATCTGCTATTATTTCCTCCAAGTTTCATGAAGTCATTCCTGTGTAGCAGGATTTCTGATTAGTATAAAAGATTGGTAAATTAAAATACTCCCATTTGAGCAGGGGCCATGAGACTTATTGATGTTATGTCTGTGGGTTGCAATAAGCAAGGCTGACTTGAATCAAAACACAAAATGTTTAAAATACCGTTAAAGTTATGCCTACTTATAACAGTATGATTTGCATCCAAATTAATGATTGAGTTAATAAGAGTTTAAATTTGTTTTAACTTACATACCTGTATACCTTTAATTATGAAAACAGCAGCAAAGTCTCTAATTTCAGAACTGTATAACAGCAACATATTAATAAATTTTTACATTCAGTAAACCAATACAGGTCGAGTATCCAAAATTCTGAATTTCATAACTTTGCTCTCACAGCAGGCAGCCCTTTGGGATAGGATTGTGACTCAGTGTTTGGGGCTGTCCATAAACCACATAGATTTATTTAGGCCAATCCCCCTCCCCCCTCTGTGGTCCATCATAGTCTTTGAGGAGACCCCCCCCCCTCCACCCCTTCTCATCACATGGTCTCCCTAATGCAAAAATTTCCTCATCTTTCATATGAAAGGACAGTTAAATGAGGGAGATTCCCTATGGAAATCCCATAAGGGTGAATCACATTTTTAGTTTTCCCTGAGAAAGGGTTGAAAACGATATTTTATAACTTCAACTACTGCATGATCAAAATTTTACATATCTCAGCTACATCTCTGGAAAACTTCATGTAGATATGCATATCTATTTCGTGTAGATATGTTATTGCTCATCTTAAAATTACGATTTAAATTAAAAGTTAAGCTAGATCCCACAGCGCAGCACATACTTGGTTTCCAACTGATAAGCCTCATGGAGGTCATGTTTGAGCACTTGGCAAACATCAAGAGCTATTGTTTCGTGGTGTTGTGTAATAGTGTATGCTGCCATGATGCACTGTCATGATTCAGTAAATCATCAAACATTGTCAGTGCAAGGTGTCTCTGACTACTTATTTTCTGTTTTGTGTTTATATATCATAAAAAATGTCAAAAAGGCCTGATAGTGATAACCCTATGGGTAACAGTGTTACGAGGAAGCATTTAACACTATCAATTGAACAGAAAGTAAATCTGTTAAAGAAATTGGACAGTGGTGTAAATGCAAAACTTCTTGCAAAAGAGTTTGTGATTGAAACTATCACTGTCTATACCTGAAGAAACAAAAAGACAAACTGTTCAAGTTTTAAGCTGAAAGTGATGAACATAAGTTAATGAAAAATAGAAAAACATTGCATAAAGCTAAAAACGAAGATCTCGATTTCGATGAATTTCCATTAGCATTGCAGTGAACATTTGCCACTTACCGGTCAAATGATTATGGAACAAGCAAAAGTATATCACATGGGACAAAAAATTGAAGGAAACTGAATATTCAACAGGCTGCTAACAGAAATTTAAGAAGAGACATGGCATTAAATTGTTCAAAATTTGTGGTGATAAGGCATCTCTGATCATGAAGTGAAGAAATTCATTGAGGAGTTTGCAAAAAATCATTACTGAAGACAATTTGACGATTGAACAAGCGTATGATGCTGATGAAACATCATTGTTTTGGCGTTATTGCCCCTGTGAGACACTGACTACAGCTGATGAGACAGCTCCAACAGGAATTAAGGATGCCAAGGGCAGATTAACTATGCTGGGATGCACTAATGCAGCAGGCACACATAAGTGTAAACTTACTGTACCAGGCAAGAGATTGTGTCCTTGCTATTTTTAAAGGAGTGGAATTTTTAAATAATATAAAAATAAATATATACACCCTCAAACAACTGCTTGCCATAGAGCCTGTCAATTTATATTCCATAGTAGAAGGTCTATGGGGACCTCAGCAGAAAAACAACACAAACATCCATGCCTTACCTGGGGCTCGATCAGTAGATCAGTTACACTTAGATCAGAAGCCAAGCGTGCTAACCACGCAGTCATGGCATGGCTATGGAATTTTTACCAGTTCATTATTATGATAACAAAAAAAAAAGGCCTGAATCACCAGGGACATCTTTTGTGATTGGTTTCACAAACATTTTTACCAGCAGCTCATGCTCACTGCAAGAAAGCGGGATTGGATGAAAACTGCAAAAATTTAATTATTTCTTGACAACTGTTCTGCTCATTCTTCTGCTGAATTGCTGATCAAAAATAATGTTTATGCTCTGTACTTTTCTCCAAATATGATGTCATTAATTCATCCTCATGAATAAGGCATTCTCAGATCTATGAAGTATAAATATAAAAACTCCTTCTCGAAAAGCATGCTGGTGGCAGTCAACAGAGGGTGGGTGTCGAAGGTTTTCAGGAGTTTAAAGGAGCCATTTATGCTCTTGCTAATGCTTGGAACTCGGTGACTAAAGACACAGTTGTATCTGTATGCTACAACCTATGATCTGGGTTTATGCTCAGTGATGATGATTTTGAGAATAGCATAATGTGTGATCTCCTCTCACATGCAAAAGTAGTTCCTTCAGAGATCGTCAATAACCTAGAAAAGGTGGATATCGAAGAGGTCTTTAACATAGATAATGATGCTCCAGTTATTCATTCAATGACTGATGGTGAAATAGTTGAAATGGTATTAAATCAAGGAGATCATGGAGATAGTGACAACGAAGATGAAATTGTTAAAACTGCAGTAAAATTGTCTATAAATGACATGGTAAAAAATGTGATGAGCACTGGAGCAGTGTGAATTTATTACAGAACAAGAAATAGTGTCAATATATAAGATAAAAAGAAAGACTTTTAAAACAAAAAAACTTTGGTAATGAGACAAATGACACTACAGAAAATATTAAAAAAGGCCATCCAACATGATGTCTCTTCTTCATCCCTGGAGGATGCAGTTCATGGTCCAATACCCTCTTTCGAGGTTCCTTCCCAAGATCATAAATAGATACATTTACATTCATAGTAAATAATCACAGGATAAGTCCTGCAGACATGGAACTCATGAAATGATGAGCTGAAAAAAATTTGGTTTTGCCATGAGTGTGATTCGAACCCACGTCTCCAGGAAACATGCCTGTTATGCAAACCACTGCACCATCAATGGCTAACTTTTTCTCAGCTTATGTGATCTTATAAACCTTCCGGATTTTATTAAATTGATTCGCACTAGTGGCGCCATCTATCCAGGAAGTGGACAACTAAGTTGCCTCATTAGAGATGGAATAATATTTGTCACTCACGCTCAGGGCGTTAAATCAATAAATCACTAGTAAATAATCACAGGATAAGTCCTGTAGACATGGAACTCATGAAATGATGAGCTGAAAAAAATTTGGTTTTGCCATGAGTGGGATTCGAACACACGTCTCCAGGAAACATGCCTGTTATGCTATAAAGGATTTAATCACGATAATGCTGTGTTACAAAGTTAAAACATAAAACGTCCAGGAAGTAAATTTCAAACTAGGAAAGTACTGTACATATCGTTACCATATATGGAATTCACTTAACTACTACCTTAGAATTACCCTTAGCTTTATACATTTACTTCAAAATTAACTCTTCCTTCAAGAGACCAATTAGCAAAAACATATCTACCACTTATGCTGGTACAATTGCATATTTTGCAGCACTGTCATGCTGTAGTTGGAAATTGTATATGCTACCAGTCCTGATAGTAGATGTTCTTCTAGCAGTTACAATGCTGGCATAGGCGTTATGAACTGACACTGTTTTCTTTAGTTTCCATATCCACAAGTTTAACTTCGTTCACTTGTGGTGCACAAACAGATGGTTTAAGTTGTCAGTTGTTCGTGGTGGTATAAGTTCAATTTCTTTTACGTGAGATGTTATATACAGCGACGCTTTTAGCCATGTTGTTTCACATTGTAACCTCTAGGTAATAGTAAATTCTCAAAGGGCATTCATTACATGAACAGTTCTTTTGTTGTGAAAAGCACTTTTCCCTGCTTAAAAAGATTTTAGGTATGCTCCTCACAACAAAACAAAAATTTAAAAATGCAAAAAAATTTTAAAATTAAAAAAGAAAAAAAAAAAAAAATTTAGGTACGCTTTTCACAACAAAAGAACTGTTCATGTAATGCCTTTTGAGAATTTACTATTACCTTGAGGTTACAATGTGTAACAACATGGCTAAAAGCGTTGCTGTATATAACATCCTACGTAAAAGAAATTGAACTTATACCACCATGAACAACTGACAACTTAAACCATCTGTTTGTACACCACACGTGAACGAATACAAGTGAATCAAATGCATCTAAATCATAATGTAACACCACAACCACACCATCAAAGGCTAACCTTTTCTCAGCTTATGTGACCTTATAAACCTTCCGGATTTTATTAAATTGGTTCACACAAGTGGTGCCATCTATCCAGGAAGTGGACAACTCTGTTACCTCATTAAAGATGGAATAATATTTGTCACTGACGCTCAGGGCGTTAAATCAATAAATCAGTAGTAAATAATCACAGGATAAGTCCTGTAGACAAGGAACACATGAAATGATGAGCTGAAAAAAATTTGGTTTTGCCATGAGTGCCTGGAGACATGGGTACGAATCCCACTCATGGCAAAACCAAATTTTGATTATTTACTACTGATTTATTGATTTAACGCCCTGAGCGTGAGTGACAAATATTATTCCATCTCTAATGAGGCAACAGAGTTGGCCACTTCCTGGATAGATGGCGCCACTAGTGTGAATCAATTTAATAAAATCCGGAAGGTTTATAATGTCACATAAGCTGAGAAAAAGTTAGCCATTGATGGTGTAGTGGTTAGCATAACAGGCATGTTTCCTGGAGATGTGGGTTCGAATCCCACTCATGGCAAAACCAAATTTTTTTCAGCTCATCATTTCATGACATTCACATTCTTTGTTGGTTGCATTTATATTCATGTTATGTCAAATGAAATACAAAATTTTTCTTAAAGTCTGAATTTTTTCTCACTTCTTCAACTCCACCATATCATGTATTCCAAAATCCGAAACATTCTCGGTCCCAAACATTTCGGATTAGGAATATTCAACCTATATCTGCACTAGTTTCATTATAGGGCAAAAAATTAGGTAATTTTGCTTTCCTGCTGAAGACCATATACTTGTTTGAAGGTGTCTTGAATATCAAAATTTTTGCAGTATTCATTGATCACTTTTTATTGTTTCATAAAAACCTAGTTACTATCTTTAGAGCAACCAAAGCCTTTTTTGTAGTAGACACATCTTCCTCTGTTATTCACAGCATCTTTTTCACCATCATCTTTGGAAACAATATTTTCATCAAAATTTTTAATTTCTTGGACAATTTCAAAATCCATTGGTGCTTCTGAAGTTTGCAAATTTTCAACCACATTTTCAAATGCATCTAAATCATAATGTCGTGTAACTGAGCTATGTGGTGATCTTTTAAGCCACTCACTGAGTGGTAAATTGCCGTACATTAACTCTTGTTCCACAGAAATAAAACCGGTGTGATCAAAACCATTCCTTATTGTTTTTTTGGTCACTTGTCTCCATGCTTTGCTTAAAAAACAGATGGCATCTAACAAGCTTATTATTCAATCTTTTCTTTGTTCAATGCATTCCATAACTTTTAACAAAATTTGCATGTAATATTGGTCTGTAAATGGTAGCTAGGTAGTCACTGGAAGGAGAGCTATGCACCAATCCCCTGTGATGATGCATAGAACCGGTCAGGCCTAGCACCTAATGTCCGACCCCGCCTTCTCCTGGTGCAGACCGTTAGTACCTTTCAAAAGAGATACTCTCTTGTGGAAGAGAATGGAAGAGGAGGGCTGCCAGATTAGTATGGCCTACTGATCTGGACAACTCTGGCTACTTTTTTTTTTCTGCCCTGTTGAGGAGTGATCAACCAGACAGGGTCCTGGTGCTGACCATATATACCAACCTGAAGGAAATTATGGCTTTGAGCTTGATTACTGATCCTGATTTTGCTGCACTGGTGGGCTTCTGTGGAGAGAAAATCTTCCGCTGTGTTTCTGTTTGTTTGTGAATTGACACCCCGAACTAAATAGATTCACGGGATATGTTTATCAGCTGGTGGATAATCCTGAGCAGAGGACATCGCAGGCACCTGAACTCTTTGCTTCTATTGGCATTTCAAATTCTACATTGGAGGAAGTTTTCCAGTGTAGACGGCTTCAGCCTTTAGAGTGGTGGAGGAATGGGTCTTTGCCCCATGCTTGCAATTAGGAAGCTGTTTGATATTGTCGGCATTCCCCCTCTCAATAAACATAGTTTCTTTAAACATCCCACTAACAATTTTCTCACCATAGGTAGTTGGAATGTGAGGACTTTGCACAGAGCTTATTCACTTGATGTTCCCACATAAGAATTCCACTGTTATAATTTAGATATTCTTGGCTTGCAAGAGACCAGATGGACGGATAAAGGTCAGATTCTTAAAATAATCTTAAATTTCTCTTTTCAGGGACGGAAGACAATAAACATCACCAAGGCGTGGGTCTGCTTCTCAGCAGACACGCCAGTGATGCTCTTCTAGGATATGAGTGCATTAATGAAAGGTTTCTTACAGTAAAATTTCAGACAAGCATTAAAAACCTGAATGTTATCTGCTGTTATGCCCCCAGTGAGGATGCCGATGAGGATGAAAAGGATAGGTTTTATGGACAACTTCATGATATTTTGAATTCTGTCAAGAAAGGAGATATTACCCTTGTTCTAGGTGACTTCAATGCCAAAGTTGGACTGACTCTGACCTATGGGGAGGTGTGATAGGCCTGTTTGGAATTGGTAGCTGCAATGGTAATGGGTAACATCTCCTACAGGCAAGTAAACTCAATGGTTTCAAAATAACTAACACGTATTACAAACACCGCGACATACATAAGTACCCATGGGTTTCACCTGATGGGCTGCTTAAGAACATAATTGATTATATATTAATTAACAGCAAATGGGCTAGTTCTGTTAGGAATACCAGGGGCATATAGGGGAACTGAAATAGAATCTGACCATTACCTTGTTAAAAGTGTCTTGCAACTTAAACTTAAGAAGTGTTTTGCCAAGCTTAAAAAATGTACCTATAATTCTGAAGCTCTGAACGACCCAGTTATAGCTAAAGCTTACCGTGATAGGTTACTTAGTCATTATGATAGTCATGGTTTGCTTACTACTGAAGTTGAGGTACAATGGGACCATTTTAAACAGGCTTTTTCAGAAACTAACAGTACTCTTTTAGGAAAAAAGGAGCAAAAGAGGCAGAATTATCTGAGTGATAAGGCACTTGAGCTTATTTCGGAAAGAAAGAACTGCAGGAATGTCCTTAATCAATACCCTACTAGTCCTAATAGAAAGCATTACAGAGAACTCAATAAACGTGTAAAAGATCAGTTAGCTGCTGATAAGAATCTTTGGCTTGATGGCTTGGCTGACAAAGTCGAGGAAGCAGTTAGACAGCACACAGTCGAGAGCTATATCAGATAGTTAATGTTTCGCGTGGTAGAAAACGGACAGGTATACAGGGATTGAAGGATAAACAAGGTAAGGTTATAGAAGGTGAGGATTCTGTCATGGCTAAGTGGGCTGAGCATTTCAGTGATGTTCTAAACAATGAGGTTACTTCTACTCCCATTGTTTGCAATGATGATAGATGCATTGGTGGCTTTAATGTTGGCCCTGTAACACAATCTGAAGTTATTTTGGCTATTTCTAAACTTAAACTTCATAAATCCCCAGGGGTAGATGAAATTACGATGGAAATGCTTAGAGCTGGGAATGTTTTGGTTACCACTTGGATGACTGAAATTTTAAATATCTTTTATGATAAAGGCATGGTCCCTAAGGATTTTACCGAAGCTATTATTCTTCTTATTTTCACAAAAAGTGGTCGCAGTTCTTGTGATAACTAGGGGTATCAGCCTACTCTCTGTTCCAGGGAAAGTTCTTTGCACGATTGTGCTTAATAGAATTAAGATTCCGGTTGACAGACAATTGCGTGATGTGCAATGTGGATTTAGAAGTGGTAGGGGCTGTGTGGATCAGATATTTTCACTTAGGCAGATTCTTTAGAATTGTTTAGAGTTTCAGAAACCTTTGGTTGCTAGCTGTTGATTTTAAAAAGGCTTTTGACTCTGTTGATTGTCATAATTTGTGGTTGATTGTGTGATCATATGGTATACCAGACAAGTTAACATAATGAAAGCTCTCTAAAATAAACCAAAGCTTGTAGCAATTGGTTTAGCATTACTTCTGATGTTCGACAAGGGTGCATTTTGTCTCCTTTTACTCTTTAGTTTGGCTATTGATTTATGTTATGCGAAATTCAGTTCAAGGGAAAGATTTTGGCCTTAAATGGGCTGGAGATACGAAAATTTCTGATTTAGATTATGCTGCTGATTTAGCCCTTTTGGCAAATGATGTTGATGAGATGAACTCTTTCATTCGAGCTGTTGATGAAACTGGTAGTAGAGTAGGTTTGGTTATAAACAGAGAGAAAACTAAAGTGATGAAAATTGGTCAGGCAGGCTGTGATTCAGTTAATCTGAATGGTTGCAGTCTTGAGCAGGTGTCACAGTTTAATTATCTTGGGAGCTATGTAACAGATAATGGTGATGTGCGGCATGAGATTAACAGAAGAATAGGGATTGCTGCCGGGACTTTTAAGAATCTATGGAGAGTGTGGAGAAATAGGCATATACACCTAAAGACTAAAATTAGACTGTATAATAGTTTTGGTTCTTTCTAGAGTTAGTTATGGAAATGAAACTTGGACACTTTGTAAACAAGATAACAGGAAACTAGATGCTTTTGATTCCAGATGCTTACGCAGTATCTTGGGCATTAGGCGTTTCAACTTTGTAACTAATGATGAGGTTAGCCAAAGGAGTCGGCAACCTCCTTTAAGTAGCATATTGGCAGAGAGAGACTCCGTTGGTTTGGCCATGTTGCCCGTATGGATAATCATAGATTGGTCAATAGGGCTATGAACAGTGCGCCTAAAGGCCGCAGAAAGAGGGGGAGACCTAGGATGTGGGGGCAGACAATGTCAAACAGGACCTTATTATTATTGGTGTGCAGTGGCCAGATGCAGTAGTAGTATCTCAGGATAGACTTGCTTGGAGAACTAAATTGCATGGTCTGGTTGGATCTCCGTAGCCCATGGCTGCTTGAGGATGATGATGATGAATATTTGCATTTGAATGTTCAGATGGCCCTTGGATTCAAGGGTTGTAACTTGTTGGTAGTCATAAGGGAGAAACACCAACTTAATTTTCTGCAAATTATCAAGGTTAGGATGGGCTGGACAATTGTAAAAAAGGAAGAATGCTTTTTTGCTTTCTTTCTGCAAATCCTGATCTCAATGTCATATCTCTGCTTGAATCAAATCCGAAGTCATTCATGCTTTTTGTTAGCAACATATCAAAAGGGAAGACTTTTCATGTTTTTAAAACAACTCAGGATTTTTGCTCTTCTGAATCACAGTTAACATTCATTTCCCTGCACTAATTTTTCTTCCTTAAATTTTATCTGGAGTTAACCAAAAAAATAGACCTGTTTCCTTGGCATTAAAAATTTCCTTGTCCACATAAGCTTCAAACTTTCAGCCAGACTGTGCTCAGCAATTCTTTGTTGTTTCTTTATTTACACTTTTGGCTTCTCCACAGATTTTGGCAAAAGCAATGTTGTGACACATTTCAAAACAATCAATCCAACCTTTCAAATTTTCTTCCTTATTTTTAAAAAGCTTATTCTGCCATTGTCATTAGAAGAGGACCATTCAAAGGAACATTTGCACTCCTTTGCTGTCTGAACCATTTCAGCAATGCTTCATCCAAGTCTTCTCTCACAGTCTCCATATGCATATAATTTTTGATCTATTTTGTTAAATGTATTGATAATTTTTACTTTAACTTTTTTATATTTATTCCATATTGTACACATGGTTGAGTTAACTAAACCAAATTCATGAGAAGCATCAGGTTTCATTCTATGGTTTTTCAATTCATTTATAATCACTTAATTATAAGTTCCCAGCAATATAGTTAAAACAATATTTAATACACGATTTATGCTGTTTTAAGGGAGTGAGCTTAGGAGCAATCACATTTATACATTGACTATCTCATGAATAATCATGGTAAGAGTTGTTACAATAGTATGACAGAACTTAAAGCAATCTTTAAAACGATAAAGGTTCAAAGTAATAGTCATAACATTACCATTTTTCATGGAAAGTCCTGTTGGCTACAATTGGTTAAGTGACATGATATGATCCCTTTTGGTGCCGTCTTCGTTATAGATGTAAGCACACACAGATGTAATCATAGAAGTAATCATAAAAGGTGGCACATATGCTGTCAGTTCACAAGTATTAACTTTTGATGTATACGTATAATATTCCAGATACCAGTCCAGAACTGCGTTGATCTTAAAGATGACATATTTCAATGGTATTGATACTTGAAATTTTCAACAAACTCATTGATGTGATATATACTTAAGCTCAGGAAGCAGCTCCATTTGTCAACATCCAGTATAATCGGGATTCAGATTTATTTCCAAGTTTGCATCCCACAAACTCCATGAACAAGCATATATCCGTGCAAGTTAAAAACAAAGTCAAAGCACTAGATTAAAAATGTTAAAAACTTATGGCCCGCCCTTCACGTATACCAAAAAATTCACGTTTCATATCCGGACGCATGCGGAACTTCTTCAGGCAAAAGTAGCTAGTAAGGTAGTGGGTATATATGAGAGCATCCCCCTATCGGTGAGTTATCTGATTTGTTTGATGCTCGTGCAACAGGAGATTCCATGCCGCCGATAGGGATGGAATATCCGTGTTGCACAAGCGATCCTTATTTAAATTAATGTAAATTTTTTCAGCATAATGTAATTGGTATTTATTTACCGGTGCTGTTAATGGTTTAAAATTTAAGTTACTAATCTGTAATTGATTTCGTTTTACAGTCTGTGCCAGAGCTGTATTATCATTTCCTTTCTTAATGTCAGATTGATGTTCCGACATAAGTTGTTCGTATGACTGGAAAGTTTTACCAATATACAAATTCCCCCCCCCCCCCAATATTTTATTCTCGTCGGGTATTTCAATTTCATATACTCCCCCCATTGGTTTCCATTTGTCTCTTGTCATTTACAATTAAACTCTTAATAGTATTACTGATCTTGTGTGGCATTTTTAAGTCATATTTAACTACTACGTTTTTGATAGTCTTAGATATTCTGGGTATAAAAGGGAAACGATGAGTATATCTTATTTTTGCAATTTGAGTGGGGTCCGGTGTGATTTTATTTATGCATTTTTCGGGGTATCCTGCTATCTTTGCAATATTATACATAATAGTTAATTCATTATTTAATATTTTACTAAAAGAGTACCAATATGATTGTATAAAATATGTTTTGATGGCAGATTTCTTATATTCCCACGGATGCACTGAATCATAGGGGATAAGGTTTGGTATAAAAATTGGTTTTCTATAAACGGCAGTACTACATTTTAATTGTTCATGTTTAATCAAAATGTCCAGATATGGTAAATCACCGTTCTGTTCGATTTCATGCGTAAATTTAATGGAGGATAAAACTCCACTAAATGTTTCTAACAATTTTTCAAATTCTATTACCGGATGTTGCCAAAAAAAAGAAGGTGTCGTCATAATAATGGTTTTAATTGTAGTTTTTAAGGGCCGTTTCTTCAACGTGTCTCATCACAACGTCGGCCATGAGTCCAGACAGAGGGGATCCCATTGGGACGCCCTCGGTCTGAACCCATGCCCACCCTCCTATAACAAACCAATTAGAGGAGGTAGCCAGGTCCAGGGCCTCATGCACACTAAAGTACTGTTGGGCCGTGGGCTTGGCGACCTCCAACCACTTGACTTTCAGCCACATCGCCGCATCCAGCACTGGTGTGCTCGGATACAGCGATACGATGTCTAGCGAGTGGATGGTTGTTGTGTCGGTGATGGGAGCATTCCAGATATGATCAATAGCATCGTGACATGAGGTTAATATGTGCTCAGTTGGTGGGAAAAATGGACTGAAAAAGTCAAATAATGCACGTTCCAGCATATAAGTTGGAGACTTGCATTTATAAATCAAGGGCCTGGGGGGTTTATTATCTTTATGCATTTTGATTTTTACAAACATTTGCGGGATGTCTGGGTATATAGGTGGTCTACATGCTCGGGCAATGCTTTCAGGTAAGTGGGGATCATTATGTAAGTCTGCCAAACGTTTTAACGTTCCTGGAATAGGGTCTTTAGTTAATGGTTTACATCCAAGTTCTTGTAACAATTGGGATATTTTGATATCATACTCAGATTTATTTAAAATTATTATTTGTTCAGTTTTATCTGCAAGTAAGATTTTTAAATCAGGATTAATTTTTAATTCATTTAAAATTTTAGTTTCTTTCATTATATTAGGTTTTCCTCTATTTTGAAATTCTTCTTGATGTTTAACGGAACGATATATCTTAAATCTATGTTTATCCTTATCAAGTATAGGTATTTTATTAATTGTTTGTTCAACTTGTGGTATTAACTCAGTTACTTTAGGTAATAATTTTGGGTATGCATATTTAGTCCCCTTTTCTAATATTTGAATTTGATCAGTATTTAATGTTATTTTAGACATATTAATAAATTTAGGTTTATTTCCATATATTTTTATATCCTCCTTATTATCTATTACATTATGTGCAATACATAAATTAGTTTCTTATTGTGTATTTTAGTACTCTTTAGGGTTTCCCTCTCCATTTGATAATGGATGGTCCCTAGCAACTGGTTTAGATGTATATAGTCAATTTTAGTTACCAGTTTTAAGTATTGCAAATATATATGATTTTCAAGTGTACGGATATCATATCTCTCAGGCTAGGGCCCATCACAACCCTGCGCCATTGGAACAACTAATTGGTTTGTGATGGGTGTAAGCCTGGGAGATCTGCAATAAAAAATCTTTCACTTGCAGTTATAAGGCAGCCACCAGGGGCTGATTCTACAATGATGGGGTTTAACATCTACAAACAATAGAGGATAACTGATTGACAGCCAATAGTTCAGCAGCCATAGCACCTGACATGTCATCAGGAGGTCATGGGTTCAGATCCCAGCCAGCTAAAAACAATTTTTCTCTATGCCCACATTGACCAATAGCATAATAATGTTCAAAAAGTTGAAGACAACTAGTTTTATTTAAATATGCTTTTTTTAGCCGTGGTAAAAAAATGCATATGGCAATGAAAATAAAAATTTCTTCTTTTAAAAATTAATAATTATATTGCATATGAATAGAAAGCATTTATTTCTGAATAACAGCAAATTTTTTAGTTGAAACAAAATTACTCTATTTTGCATTTTTTTTTTCTAGGTAGAGAGAAAAGTCTTTGCATTTTGCCAACTGTGCTGAATCAAATAAAATTAAATTTAGAATTTTTTTAGCATATACCAATCAACAGAAATAGATTATGTTATACACTGAATGGAACAGCATTTAATTGGGGTCAGATATGAAAAGTTTTGCAAGCTTTTTTTTTAAAATCGCAAGGTTTTACAATATTTTTGCATTTTAATTTCAGTAAATTTTTCTTAATTCATTTTGAAAAGTATTTCATTATTTAATACAAATAATTCATAATATTTTATTTATTGTTTTCAAAAATTTTCAGTCAGTTATGCAAAAAACGTATATATGCCAATTTTTTATTAATCAGAAAATGCTAAGATTAAGTAGTGTTACAAAAATTTGTTTTAAAAGAAGACAAATTTAAAGAAAAACTGAAAAATATATAACTAAAAAGGGATAAAAAAAAGTGAAAATTTTAAATAAAAATACTTCAAGCAAACATAGTTTATAATAACCACTGAAATTGGGATCAAACCTTTCCAGATCAATTTGTAATAGATATACTGACTGCTACAGAAAAGCTTAACTTTATGACAACAGCAAAATTGTGACTTAAAAACCACAAATTCTGAATGCTAGTTATGTTATTTCAGTTTAATCAAAAATAGTACTAAAAGGAGGAGTCATATAAAAATTGGAATTTTTCATTATAATGCCTTAATCAGATGTCACCTGAGGTAGCTACCATTTTAGGTCATGTATACCTAATGATTTCATTTTCAAATAATTATTCTTTCAAATTGCATTATATACTTGAGAAGCAATATAAATAATTCTAGAAGTAGTGGAATACAAGATATCCCACTTCTGAATCAGAGAAACTTCTGAAACAAGAAGAATAAAAGAAACTGGTGGTCAAGAAGGAAATTTCTTTCTAATCTACACTGGTGCCTGAAAGTTAAATGTAACATACAAATTCTGATATATCTCAAAGACAATGAAATATTATGAAATTTGAAGTGGCAATACATTGTTATATAATGCAGTGACACATAAAGCAAACCAATTGCATGATTTCCATGAATTATGCCAATGAATGCAGGGGTAGCCATAACCTAAGATACTGGTTTTGGCAGAACATAGAAGTTAATACATAGTTTGCTAACAAAAATTACAGTAGAAAAATTAAATTGAAAAACAGTAATTAAAATTAAATTGAAATCTAATTCTCTATGGCACTGTTAAATGTTTTTAAACACTTCAACAAATGTTCTATGCTATCAAGTATCAAAAGTTATTAAGGAGAAATTTACATACCATACCGCAGAGGATGGGGAGTAAGAGGAACTTCTGGGATGCCTGCGAGTGACAAGTTTAACTTTTGACTTTTAAACTTGTCACTCACAAGAATCCTGGAAGTTCCTCTTACAACCCATCCTCTATGGTACAGTATGTAAATTTCTCCTTAATAACTTTTGATACTTGATAGCATAGAACATTTTAAACATAGGTGACAATCACAGCATTACCTGGGTGACATTTTAACATTGATATATCAATAAATATTTAGTGGAAAAAATTTCGCCAGTATACAGGACTTGAGCCCACATCTCTCCAGAAACATGCCAGTGGAAAAAAGATGAGCTGGCATTAGTTCAATTGGTAAGGATACTCTGGCATATTTCTGGAGAGATGCAGGTTCAAGTCCCATATATGTTGGCAAAATTTTTTTCACAAAATGTTTATTGCATAGAACATTTGTTGAACTGCTTAAAAACATTAAACAGTGTTATAGAGAATTAAAGATTCCAATTTAACATAGTATGATGACTCCAAAAAGCTAACACAAGCATCACGAGATTTCTCATACTGTTTACAAGGCTGCTCATGTCTGGTGGCTGTACATCTCACTCTTCCTGGAGAGCAGATCAGAGCTTGTAGAAGGTTCTTGGAGGAGGTTAATGACTTCTACTCAGTGCATACAGCACATTTATTTGCTGCAAGGTTCAAGTCTAAAGAACAGGCTAGCCACTTCATCTGCTCAATATCCTACTTTCGAGAAATTCATAGTCTGAGTGCTATGAGGATGGGCCTGATTACTCATTGAAATAAACTGAGGACCACTAATGACCCTGAAAAACCACACAAAGGCTACGGTATTCCAAAGATTTTCTATGGGATTTAAATCTGGGATTTTAGGTGGTCAATTCATTATTTCAAAGTCAGCAGAATGCTCCTGCAACCATGCAGTAGCCAACCTGGATCTGTGAGATGAACAGTTGTCTTGCTGGTAGACACCATCTCCATTAGGATGCATGATGACCATAAATGGGTGTAAATGGTCAGCCATGAGTTCTACATACCAGGATGCATTGAGAGTCATTGGTACATGTACCAAAGGTCCCACAGATGTCCAACTGAAGATACCCCAGGCCCTTACTGAGCCACCACCAGCTTGTACTGTTCTGACCTGACATGCAGGATCCATGGCTTCATAGGGTTGGTGCCATACTCCTCAGTCTTCCATTGGTGTGATGAAGTTTAAATCGGGATTCATCACTACAGGTTTTCTGTTGCCAATTTTTGATGGTCTAGTTTCGATGTTCTTTAGCCCAGGCAAGGTTTTGAGCCTGGTGTCATGCCATTAGAAGTGGGACTCTCGTAGATTGGCAGCTCCTGAAGCCAAGACGACGAAGTGAGCATTGCATGGCCGTGCACTGACTACCCAGCTGAAACCCGCATTCAGATGGGAGGTGATTTCAGATAATGTGACCCCTATCAGTCCATATGATGTGGGTCAGACGGCGAAGCCCATGATCATTCAAGGCTGGTTGCCCTTTGTAATTTGGCCTGGTGCTTGTTTTTTTGTCAAAATTTTCAGATTCCTGGAACACTCTTGAAAGTGTCATACAAGAAAATCAAGTTCATTGACAATTTCGGAGATCGAGTGTCCCATCTGTTTGGCACCTATAATCTGCCCTCTATCAAATGCATCTAAATCGCACGCCTTTCCCATTGTGCTTCTCACGACGAATGCTTGGGGAAGCCAAAGCTGACAGCTATATATGACCAGAGTTTCAGCCATGCATGCGTGCAAATGCGGGACGTGCAGTACTGAATTTAGATAATGTCTCCTATATAATTAATACTATTCACAGTAGGATATAATCAATTTATAATCACCACAAATAATTACTGTACATAAAAATCTAATCATGTTCGCTAGCCTCTGAGCACCAGTAGAGTATCCTAAGTCAAAGAACAATCTGCATACATAAACCGCAACAATCTCCAATAACTATTAAAAATAGTATTCTAGATCGCCATACCTCCAGAGGTCTATATACAGTTATTCAGATGTTATTTACACACTACTATTATCTATAAATAATCTTTAAACCTATTTAAAGATCACAAGTTTAGTAATGCTTACAAAATTAGAAGAGTATAATGACTTACAAAATTGCTGGTACAACTGCATCAGATGATCTTGTTCAACAGAGCAAAAATAGGCGTCCATTTAAGTGAAGGCGTCTGTTTACGCATTTGTTCACGAAAACGGACGCCTATTTTTGCTCTGTTGAACAAGATCATCTGATGCAGTTGTACCAGCAATTTTGTAAGTCATTATACTCTTCTAATTTTGTAAGCATTACTAAACTTGTGATCTTTAAATAGATTTAAAGATTATTTATAGATAATAGTAGTGTGTAAATAACATCTGAATAACTGTATATAGATGTCCGGAGGTATAGCGATCTAGAATACTATTTTTAATAGTTATTGGAGATTGTTGCAGTTTATGGATGCAGATTGTTCTTTGACTTAGGATACTCTACTGGTGCTCAGAGGCTAGCGAATATGATTAGATTTTTATGTACAGTAATTATTCGTGATGATTAAATTAATGTCTCCTATGCCTAATTCAATGACACTTCAGTATAAATTGATAATGATAAATAAATTGATATTCTTAGACTTTTGATGATCGGCAAACTCTAAGCCTAAGAAAAGCAATGTTATGAAAAATAATTTTGCTTTAAAAACAAGGCAATTTAAATCAAATTAAAAATATATATCAGAAAACTGATAAAGAATTACGAAAAAAATTAAATAAAATGTTCTAAGCATTTAAAGTTTAACCTGAAGCACTGAATTTGAAAATGAGTCGATTTATTATGAAGCTGCATAACTGCTACAGAAAAGTTTAATTCTAATATTCTGACAGAAATTTAGGTTAAAAATCGCCATTTCCTGACCTTAATTAGTTTATTTGGTTGAAATGTAATTTAAAATATTGATAAAGAAAATCCTACTGTTAAAAAATTGTTATTTGAGTAATCATAATGCTTGTCAGGCTGCCACCATTACAAATCACTAGTGGATTCGTTTTCATCATTTCAAATTAATTATTGTTCATAATCAGAGTATCCATTTGAGAAGCAAAAAAAAATTTTAAAAGCATTAAAGTAAATAAAAAAGTCTTTAAAATTGAAAGTCTGTTAATATATTCATTAAAAGTCGATGTATGTAGTTCCCGGATGATGCAATTTCCAGTAGTAATAAAATCAATATATTTATGTTAAAAGTTTAAAAAGCATTTAAACTCTAGTAGAGCTATAAATAGTTCAAAATATGGGGAAATGCAACCAATCGATAATCTAAGCATGGTATGGCAGAATAAACTAAACTGAAATATACTAAATTGTTGTTACTTGATGACATTTATGGTGACTGAACATACACATACATTCACTGCAGACTCAAATAGATTTGTTTTTAAACTTTATCATAATTTTTTCAAGTGATATCAACAGGTAACAAATATATATCATTTTTTTAAATGCTATTTTCGATATATGATTAGCAACAGTTAAAAAAAAAATTCCGATTTCTATTCGGAAATTTTTTGTTAACAACCTTGTACTATGGGAGCAAAACTTGCATCTCCGATCATTAGAATTCAAAAGATCAGAGTTTTTTTGGACCCGGACATGGAAAGGGTTAAAATTCCTCCAGAAAAGACATGGAGTGTCATATGGAAATGTGGCATAATGCCATCCCAGAAAACCATCACCTCCATAATGGTGCATTTCTCTGATTTTGAGGGGTGATAACAGGTTCCAGGTTCTCTCCACATGACAACACAACTATCACTCTGTAAACTTAATCTAGATTTGTCACAAAAAAACATTAGCCCACTGATTTGTGGTGCAGCCCCAATGTTGTCTGCACCACAACAACCTGCCTCTTCTCCCTGATGGAGTGAGTGAAATGAAAACTGTAGATTATCTCACACAAAGCCCTTGTTCATGAAGCCTTCTGTATATTGGTTGCCTCAAAACTGTTCATCCACGAGCCACAAGACAGCTTTACAAGAAAGCTCTCTTGCTGACATATCTGTTACATCTCACTGTAAGTGCCACACAGTGGTCATTCTGAGCCATTGTAAGTCATGGTAGATCCCACACACATGGATGGCTAATGTTTCCAGTCTCTTGATACTTTCTCCACAGCCTTGAAAATATGCACTGGTGCACACCTATTGCTCTGGCAACATAACATCATTTTGCTATTGCATGTACCTTTCGTTGATTGTTTTTCGCTGATTGTTTGCTCAATATAGTCAATTTTGCCAACTATGCTAAACTTTTGGACATCACTGTATTCTTGGCTCAGATTAGGAAGTCATATCCATTACTATTCTTACAATTAATACAGATATTATTAGGCCAATCTGATTATTATATGCTATGTTTTAAAATGTGAATATTTTGCATTGTTTCTCTACTCACTCTATTTTCAGTTCATGGAACTGCCAGGTAATAGAATCAAAATACGGATAGATGATCATTAGGTGGTGTCTACTCTACTTTCATTGAATTAGCAAAAGTGGTAAATGAGATACCAAAATATATATTACTAATTAAAAACAAATCAGTAAATAAAAAGTTAAATTCTAGCTGAAAATTCATGATTTACTATCATTTGAAAGTGTAACCAAGTTAGGAACAGTTAATTTCAACACTACAATAATTTCTAAAGGGAAAAAACTTACTGGAATGTAATAAGTAAGAATTCGCTTATCTTCATTAGCCAAGAACAGCATCCCTAAACAGTAAAAGAGAAAGAAATTAAATATTTTCACTGCCAAAACTGAAAAAAAGCTTATGAGCTATCTCTTTATGGATTCTACGAACATCAAGTAACAAACAATCTTTGCTCTTTATCTCTAATATGAAAAAAATTGCTGGGAATTTAAAAATAAGAGCTATAGTGTATGTATGTATATATATATATACACTACAGGAAAAAAATGCAACATTGGGAGGATTAAAGCCATTTTATTAAACTACAGACAGCTGTTAGCATACACTGAGATGTGCAATTGATTACATTATCAAAAAAAATATGGAAAATTACCACTTTACATACCCAGTAAAATGGTATAATTAGTATGATGTTGAACTGCCCCCCCTCTGCTGTGTTTTCTGTTTATTTGTGGGTTGATATCCCAAGTGCAGAGATTCACAGGATATGTTTTATCAGCTGGTGGATTCCTGAGCAGAGGTCATTGCAGGCACCTGAACTCTTGCTTCCACTGGCATCGTCAAATTCTACATTTGACGAAGTCTTCCACTGTAGATGGCTTCAGCCTTTAGTGAATGGAATGAATGATGATGGGTCTTCGCTCCATGCCTGCGATAGGGGGCTGTTTCATATTGTCGCCATTCCCTCTCTCAATAAACATAGTTTCTTTAAACATCCCACTAACAATTTTCTCTATATAGGTAATTTGAATGTGAGGACTCTGCACAGAGATTATTCTCTTGATGTCCTCACACAAGAATTTCACCATTATAATTTAGATATTCTTGGCTTGCAAGAGACTAGATGGACAGATAAATGTCAGATTCTTAAAAATAATCTTAAATTTCTCTTTTCAGAGAAAGAAGATAAAAAGCAAAGTGTAGGTTTGCTTCTCAGCAGACACACAAATGATACTCCTCTAGGATATGAGTGCATTAATGAAAGGTTTCTTACAGCAAAATTTCAGACAAGCATTAAAGACTTGAATGTTATCTGCTATCTCCCACTGAGGATGCTAATGATGATAAAAAGGATAAGTTTTATGGACAACTTCAGGATATTTTGAATTATGTCAAGAAAGGAGATATTACCCTTGTTCTAGGTGTCTTCAATGCCAAAGCTGGTACTGACTCTGACCTTTGGGGAAGGGTGATGGGCCCTGGTAGCGGAAATGGGCAACATCTCATACTGGTAAGTAAACTTAATGGTTGGAGAATAACTATACATATTATAAACACCGTGACATAAGTACACATGGGTTTCAGCAGATGCACTGCAAAACAATATGATTAATTATATATTAACAGTAAATGGACTAGTTCTGTTAGGAACACCAGGTCATAAAGGGGAGCTGAAATTGGATCTGACCATTACCTTGTTAAAAGTGTCTTGCAACTTAAACTTAAGAAGTGTTGTGCTAAGCTTAAAAAATGTACCTATAATTCTGAAGCTCTGAAAGACCCAGTTATAGCTAAAGCTTACCGCGATAGGTTACTTAGTCATTATGATAGTCATGGTTTGCTTACTACTGAAGTTGAGGAAGAATGGGACCATTTTAAACAGGCTTTTTCAGAAACTAACAGTACTCTTTTAGGAAAAAAGGCGCAGAGGAGGCAGAATTATTTGACTGATAAGGCACTTGAGCTTATTTGAGAAAGAAAGAACTGCAGGAATGTCCTTAATCAATACCCTACTAGTCCTAATAGAAAGCATTAAATAATAATAAAAAATATAATAAATACCCCCTCAAGCAGCTGCTTGCCACAGAGGTCTGACAGGAGCCTGTCAGTTTATATGCCACAGTAGAAGATCTGAGAGGATGACAGGACCTCGGCAAAAAAACGACACACACATCCATGCCTAATCCGGGGCTCGAACCCAGGTCCCTTAGATCAGTAGCCAAGCGTGCTAACCACTCGGCCATGGACAGAAAGATTAATAAATGTGTAAAAGATCAGTTAGCTGCTGATAAGAATCTTTGGCTTGAGGCTTGGCTGACATAGCTGAGGAAGCAGTTTAATACATTTAATAAAAGTTTAATGAAACACGATAAAGCTGTTACATTCAGATAGCACAGAGTATGAGATCCTAATCATGTGAAGTGCATAGTATATTATATGGAAGTTGAACCATAATAACTAAGACATGTTATTAATCATGTAACTTATAAAGTCATATATGTAATCTTAAAACCTATATTAAAATACACTAGACCTTAAAGTATAACAAAGATAATTACCATTTCCTAGTTGCTGGTACAATTGCTTTAACCTAGGTTTTCACTCGTGATATGATGGAATTATCACTGCTGAAACATTTCAAAGCACCAGTCCTTAGGAGATGAACAGGTAATGTAATGCTGATCACACATAGAGCAGATGCTGCCGATGACCTCCATGACGCTAATCATTTTTAAAGTCATGCAATAACACTACATCAGCACACAAATTCAAGCAGAACGGAACAAAATTTGATGGTATTCTGTCGATATTCTGTTGGTAGTTCTTAGAAGTTATAAGCATGAAGCAGGCACCGTAATATATATGGGTCCAAGTCTTTATTACTTGTGTATGCATACCAGATAGTGGATGCTGATCATGATGTCATAATTAGAATGGATGCTTCTGATAATATCCTCTGTTATATACACTCATATGTTATAATTAATAGCGGACGAAGTTGAGTAACCAGAGTTCAAGATCTAAAGTTAGCATCAAACACTTTAAACAATATCTTCAAATCAGCGGCAGCATACACAATAATGGACTAACTATGTTGTTAATGTCATTACATAGTTCAATTCGTAGATGGTAACTGGTCAATATCCTTATTTTCCAACATTCCACTTTCTTACATATTACCATCTAAGTATTATTACTGAATTATCTAAACTGTTAAGAAAAGTGGCAGACTTACAATTAAAATATAGTAAAAGTTTGACTAGCCTGCATCACGGTGACCCTGAGCAACGCATTTCACCGTATTTTCACACAGGCTCAGTGTGAAAATCCTTCAGATTTGGCTATTTAAGGCTTGTCTTGCCTCCAACATCACTGCTATGTATGCATAGTTGCACCTATGTACTGATGCAACAGGAGATTCCATGCTGATGTTAGCGGGGGAATCTCCATGTTGCATACATTATCGTGATGTGTATGGATAAGTAGTTTTTCTGCGTATTGCAGTTGGTATTTTGTTTGAGGGGCAAATAATGGTTTGTAATCAATGTGATTAATTTGTAAGTTATTCTTTAAAACAGTTTGAGCCAAGGCAGTGTTATGATTATTTTTCCGTATATCGTCCTGATGTTCATGTATTCTCTCGATACATTGCTGAAATGTTTTTCCTACGTACTTGTTTTTTCCATTAAGTATATTTAAAGGATCTGGTATTGTAATTTGATATACACCACCAGTGGGCTGATTCCTATCCCTATTGTTTATTACCAAGCTTTTTATTGAACGCATTACAGTTGTGTGTAATTTTAAACTATATTTTCTTAATGTATGATCTAAAGTTTTTGAAATGTTTTCCATGTACAGAAAACTGTGAGCAAAATTATCTGGGATAATTTATTGGTTAGGTGTGGGTTGAGAATCACGATTAACCATATATTTAGCATTATTGTTCCATCTTTTTAATTGGTTTTGTGTATAATCCGCATTAGAAGCTGTTCAGTTTATATAATTTAATTCATCCTGAAGTGCATTCTGCTTAGAGCAGTACCAATATGCCCTAATGTAATGGGGCAAAACACTAGCCTTTTTATATTTTATGGGATGACACGAGTTAGCAGGGATATAGGTACGTATGGGGGTTGTTTTTCGGTAAACAGTTGTTCACAATGTTTTCTGTATCGTGTTATCATTATATCCAAGTATAGTAATTGTTGTTTTATTTCAGATTCCAAGGTGAATTTTATACTGGGTAAAATTCCATTAATTATCTGTATAAATTCATGCAATTTATCAATATCATGGGGCCAAAATATTAGCACATCATCCACATACCGCATGTAGAGGACAGCTTATAAATGGCCTTCGCCAAAGCCTTCTCCTCCACATGCCGCATAACAATGTCGGACACGAGTCCAGACAGAGGGGATCCAATAGGGAATAAGTATTGATTTTTTTCATAGTTATTATGTATCGTATGGCCAGCCAAAACTTGTTGCTGTGGATATTTTAACATTGCATTAGGTTATATGTTCATTTTTATTATTTATTACTTTTCTTGTAAAACTTTGATATAATATCATTTTCTGAAAATAAATGAGGTTTTGGATATGAAAGCAAATTCATTTCTGTATATTATCTTCAATCAGCTGATTTATCGATCTTTCCGAGTTATGCTAGATTGGAGACCAGCTTAAAAGCTGTTGCAGATATTTCATTTAACATCCCATTAGGTAATATGTAATTTTTATTTTATTATTTCTTGTTTTTTTTAATAAAAAAAACTTTGAGCTTGTACTGTTTTCTGAAATTGAATGTCTTGGATACAGAAGCAAAATAGACTTCCTTGCTACAGAAAACGGCCATCATTTGGGAGGGCAATTTCAGGAAGGGACTTTCCTGCACTTAGCCAAGATTGCCAAACTTCAACACCCAAAGAAAAAATTCATAATGTTTAGTAAAAAAAAGTAGCCAAGGAAGTTTTTTTTTTCTATTTCATAACCAGTTCAGAAAATCCTGTGAATGTGAGAAGGCCAAGTCACATTGTATAACACTGGCCATGTTTCAAATAGACGATACTGAAAAGAATCATTAAAAGAAATTAAAATATATTTCAGGTTGAATATTATAATATAAAGGGGAAATTTCCTTTCAATAAATATATAATTTAACTATTTTTATTCAGCAGGTTTTCCAAAATGAAGCGTTAATTGTATAGTGCGATCTTTTTTTTTTTCATCATATCACATTGAAAAGGGCTTATTAAAATCAATTTGCTTGCACATTTGTCCAAATTATTTATTTTCATAAAACTTGTAATTAAATTCTGTTTAATTTGTTATATAACATGACCTATTTCTGTTGATTGGCTATTTTTTTTTTAATTCTAAGTTGACTAAATCTGACTTAGCATAGTTGGCTAAAAGCCTGGAATTTTCTAAAAGTATGGTACTGAGAAAAAAATTACAAAACAAGAAAAATATTTACTTAAAACCAAAAAAGTAATTTTTTTGTTATTCAGAAATATATAGTCATTCTATTCAAGTGCATTGTAATCATTTCTGTCTATCAGTTTGTTTTTTTTATTTTTGCATTGCCAGATGCATTTTTTTACTACATGACTAAAAAAAGTCGTATTAAAATAAAGCATATCATCTTTTTTTGTAAAATACTTGATTTTCAGAAAATCCAGAATTAAATGCTGATTAATTTGGTATACAACATGCCATAATTCCTTTCATTAGTTATTTGGAAAAAAAGCTCTAAATTTAAAGTTTTTTTTAGCTGAGATTAGTGAGAAAACCCCTGGATGGAAACCTGTTTTTCAGCCTGGACACTGGAAGGGTTAACAACTACTCCAAAATGAATGTTGGTTTGTAGGCTACTGTAGCGCCATTCTGCAGTTGACGTCCAATGCATTGGTTACAAGAATAGCACACTAGTTTTACTTTAACTGCTATTCCCATGACTTTTGGCCTCTCAGTGCATTACCTATAGATATTTTCCCTAATGCAATTTTCATGGAAAGGCATTTTTAGGAAGTTGCACAAACATGTAGCTGGGCAGCACCATTCATACAAAGTGTCCATTTAAATGTGATTTATTTGTAACCAAAAAAGCAAGAATATGCAAAAAAAATTTCACTGAAATTCAGCATGCACATTATAATGTTCAAACCATTCCAAGAGTTGCAAAATTCCTAATCTCAGAAAGCCAGAAAAGGCACATAAAGGGAAACAAATATGATTTATATTCCATGATAAACATACCAAATGAATTACACATGTGAAATGCAGCAAAACAGTTCTTATGGTTTCCTGGAAATGTGGCAAAGCAGTTATTGTTGTGTGTCAGTTACAGTTATCTTCAGTGTTAATGTATGTAGTTCTTATTATATCCATAGATGGCACCAAATTCCAGTCAATTCCTGCACAGTACAGATTGGTCTACATTCTACAAGACCATATGTACCTCTTCCTGGGTTGGGTTGTTTACCTATGAGCAGCACTTTTTTTTTACACAATGGGCTAAATGGATGATCACAGGGAACACTAGGACTCAGAGAAAGTTGGGGGGGGATAGAACCCACTAGACAGCTGTTAGGAGACAGATGATAGCCTCCCATCAGGGACATCCAGCATGTTCCTTAACATGCACAGCGATAGTTCTCCCACACTCAGGGCCACAGCTTAACATCCCATCCAAAGGACAGCAGCCTTTCCAAGCCCATTGGTCTCCCCTACTAACCGAGGGCAGGGCGAGAAATTTTGCAAAGATAAATCTCAGCACTGGCCCAGCAGTGACTCAAACCTGAGAACTGTAGATTAATAGCCTAGTGTGCTACCAACTGAGCTAACTCCACCCCTTCCTGTGCTTAAAAATATTCTAAAAAAAATAAATGTCTGAAGGGGGTTAATAAAATTAACAGGAAATGGAAATCTTTTTTTATTCACAAAAGACAAGAATGATACAGCTCCCATGTCTGGCTCTGTAATTATTAATTAGATACAAACAAGCTATGCTTCAAGTTTCAGTCAAAAGAACATAACAGGAAATTAATACAACATGATGTTGAACCAATCTTCAATTTTTATATTATATCAATTTATATTACACCATGGATTGTCATGCTTAATAAAGGCAAAGAGAATCCATGATATAGTTTCACTCTAATAAACATTTTGTGGAAAAAATTTCACCAAAATATGGGACTTGAACCCGCATCTATCCAGAAATATGCCAGAGTTGTTTCTGGTGAAACTTTTTCCACAAAATATTTATTGATATATTGACGTTAAAATGTCACCCAGGTAAAGGCTGTGATTGTCACCTAGTATAGTTTCACTCTATTGAAAAATGAGAGCAATATGAGAAAATAATAGTTATGACAGCTTCTATTACTTCCAATTTTAAAACACTAAAAAATTAATATCTTATTATCACTAACATTAAAATATAACCAAAATAAAGCATACCTGTGTTTGGAACAATGCACATATCATTTAGTTCTGATGTAGGCTGAATGGTTGAAAATGGTTTTCCCTAAAAATAAAATTTAGGCAAATGAACATCAATATGAAGCAATAATTAGTTAGAGAAAATTTTTTCATTAGGAAGACAGATACCCATATATCTATTACTCTTGCCAATTTATGATAAATGAACTTTACAAATAAATTTAAAATACTTTAAACACAAATTCACTGTTAAAACAATTTAAATTTCTTTAATCATGCTCTTATTAAGCTTAGGCATGGGGTTATGCTATAACAAATAGCAAAATGAAAAACCCTTTTTTAAGCCATAAGAAAATTTTTAAACAGCATGGCTTTGGAGCTGGGGCCAGAGTTCCCAGGAGCAACTATTTTTTTTTCAGAGCTATCAGAGCTAAAATTGCAAAATTTTCCTGGCTCCCATTTTTTTTTTGTTTCAGCAAAATGATGAAATCTATCCAGAGACTAAAATTAATTAAAAACTTTTGAATAAATGTTTTTGTGTTTGCTAATGATAGCTTGCCATTCCACAGTAATTTGCAGAAGTTACATTTCTGAAGAATTCTATGAATTCAGCAAAATGATGATTAGTAAAATAAGTTACCAAACAAAGATATATTTGTTTCAAAATACAAATGCTGTTAGCTTTATTAGTTCTGAAGTTCATTTATAATATACTGATATATCAATAGTTCAAAATTATTAAAATCTTAAAAGTAGATCAGTGATCAATACACACTTGATAATAATATTGGAAATTGCTGAAATTTGATATCAGAAGTAGTTACGCACATTTGCAGAACTTAACAGATTACAATTACACCATAGATAAAGAAGTAGCACGAAATATAACATGCACAAATAAAAATTATATATATTATTTGCAAAGAGTTATGTAGAAAAAAATTATTTTGCAGGTGCACCAGATTTGAACCTATGTCTCTTCAGATTCATGACAGAGTGTTGGCAACATTCTGGCAAGAATCTGGAGAGACGAGAGTTAAATTTAGGTTTGGAAAATTAAGCAATCTAGAGAGACATACTGGTGAAATCATTTTCTCCACAACTATTTATTAACCCTTCCAGGGTCCCACCTGAAAAACTGATTTACATCCAGAGGACCAGCTAGTTTTACACTATGATAAGCCAAAAAATTAACTTTTAGAATTTTTTGCCAAATAACTAATGAAAGGAATTATGGCATGTTATATGCCAAATTAATCAGCATTTAACTCTGGATTTTCTGGAAATAAATTATTTAACAAAATGATTAGTTTTACTTTAATAGGGCTTTTATATAGTCATGTAGTAAAAAAATATCCATCTGGCACTACAAATAAAAATAGGAATGATCATAATGTTGTGTATATTTCCTGCATTTTTGAAATGCTTTAAAGATCTCTAAAATGGAGAAGAAACTGTTATACTACAATGAAAATCCAGTGTCTTACCCTTCCCCTCCTCTTTTACTTTTTCTGGCTGGACTGAGTTTCTTGCCCACCCCCCTTTTTTTTTCCTATATTGGGTTCTGCATATGTTAAAAATATAATATCTGAGCATCCCTGCTATCGCATAATTCTCAAATAACATTTTCCCTCATAATTTCCAGGCATTCAGTTTGGCAAACATCAATCTAGAAGGATTAAGGGGGAAAAAAAATCTAATATATATTTTATGTACACATATTTGTGAAAAAATGTTTGAAAGACAAAGAGAAATTATGGAAAATTGAAAAACAGGGAAAATGATAAGCCATAATGTATTTTGGTCTTCCCAGCTCAGCTCAATCCCCCCCCCCCACAGACACACACACACACACACACACACAAATGTATTTTTACCTAAAGGTGTGCATTTTATTTCAGTGAAACAATTCATTTTGAAAGTCATAATACAATAAATACTACATTTAGATGAACAAAATAAATGAAATTTTCAGTGTTATATCAATGGTAATGCATATTCAGAGATTTAATTAACCTTTAATTTAACAAGCTCTTTATGAGTTAATATTATGGAAGTTAAAGGTATCTAAACTTTCTAAACATTAGTTTTTCTGCAATGTTCTCATCTGCACTGTTTTTCAATATTTAGAAACTCTAAATTTCAGTGGACTTAAAGAAAAATTACTAAAACTAAAATTATACTTCTTATCAAAATTATTTGTCCCAAACTGTTATTACTAATGTTTAAACTTTCAGTCTGTATGACACTCAAGACATATGTCCTAAATATCAACTATTTACACTCTCAGAGATTTATATTATCTAGTATATATGTTAGTTTGTCTCTTTCTCTTGTTTTTATATCTAGAACTCATCTTGAAAGATAAAAGCTGGGGCAACTAAATTTGGTGTAATCATTTTGTCTTATTGGGATTTAGAACACGATAATTTGTCATCAGCGAATTCTACAGTCAGCGTTTTTCCTGTTGGCGAATTGCAGTCAGCATTTTTGTTTCACCGTTTTTCTGGCAGCAATTCATCATGATACCCAATATGTGCTACATATGGTGTCATCAAAAATGGATCACTTTTCTATTTACTTAATATTTTATTTGTACTTTTAAGATTTCTATAGATCTATTATGAATTTATTTCCATAGATTTATATGTATCAGTCTTTATGAGTTAAAATCTCTGCCATAGAGCTTAGTTATGACAATGGTTGCCACACAATTTGTTTAATTTTAAATTCTATCTTTATTCGCATCAATATTTCAGAGTTATGTTACTGCACTGATTGTGACAATAGCTGGTTTACAACTTGTTCATTTTTACTTTCATCGATTTATTGATTTTATTCAATAATTGCTCCCATATATTCATGTTATACAAGGTGGTTATGTATTTCTCAAAAAATTCCAGTAAAAATATGGAATAAACACACAGAGGTGTTTACTCCCATAAATTCATGTATTTACCCATGGTTTCTTGTAATATGCTGTAATTAAACAGATATTACTCAGAGCGATGCAGAGAAGGGTCTACTCGACGGATCACAGAGAAAAGCCAAACTCTAAAGTATACAAAGAATATGAAATCGCCTTAATAAGAACATGGGGTAGAGAATTTGCAAATAAAAGAAATTAGTTAGTGTCAGTGCCACCAGGTGGCATGGGTGTGCTAAAAACGTGGTAGAACATACTAATTTCTCATGACATTGCAGTCAATCACATGTGAGAGTCGTATGAGGCACACTATAAAATGTGATGTCTTCCCTGTAATTACTACAAGAAACCATGGGTATCTGCAAGGACCGGGCTTTGCTAGTGAAACCCTTTTACCAAAATGGTAGTAATGCCGCCACTGCATTATATGAATATCATTGTCTGAAAGATATAAGGAAAGGATCTTTTTCACTAAACGGACTGAAGAATATGATACAGAAATTCAAAGAAACAGGCGAGTTGGGGTAGGTAGAGGAGGTGGCCTGTTGCAGAAAGCAATGTGGAAGACGTCCCATTGGTTACCATTGCAGAAATTCAGTCGAAATCAGAGCTACCCGTAGTTAGTACGAGACAGGTATCCCGGCAATTGCAACTTCCATGGTCAATTGTCTGTAAAATTATACTCTCCATCCTGAAATGGTATCCTTATGAAATTCATAGGGTGCAGCAGCTACAACCATGTGACCCTGAACAGCGCACCGACTTCGCTTTGCGACTTCTGGCGAGGATGCAACTCAACGACATGTGGCCTTCAAAAGTCTTATGGACTGATGAAGCACATTTTTCCCTACATGGAGCAGTGAATATGCACAACTGCTGAATATGGGGACCTACACATCCGCATGCTGTGTATGATGTACTCCTACACTCCAACTACGTAACTTTATTGTGCAAGTTTACTGAAAACTTTATAATCGGACCATGTTTTGTTGAGAAGATCACACCTCAAAGCTTCATGCATCAACTGGTGAATGGACCACATTAGAGATCTATGCCACAACATTATTCTGGCTTTGCAAGAAAGCAATTGCTTTAGACTCCATATTCCTTCATGCAGGATGGGGCATCACCCCATATTGCACATACGGCAATGCAACTGTTGCAAACTACATTTGGTGACGATAGAATAATTTCTCAAACATTTTCTAGTGCTTGGACACCACATTCCCCTGACCTAAACCCATGTGATTTTTGGTTATGGGATTATTTGAAAAGTTGAATTTACCAAGACAATGTTGAATTGCTTGCTGAATTGAAGGCAAGAATAACACAGCAAGCTGCAGCCATTCCCCATTTCAAGCAATTGTGGATTATGTCGTATTGCGTTTCCAGCACATTTTGCCTACGAATGGCTTACATATTGAGAATTTTGATTTGTAAAATAAAGGTTATGTTTATTCAACTTGGTATTTTTTTTTTATTTTAGCGCACCCATGCCACCTGGTGGCATTAACACTATTTTTTTTCCTCACATTCTTTAACTCATGTTCTTATTAAGGTATCCACCACTTTTTGCTGTGATCTGTTGAGTAGATCCTACTCTACATCACTCTGAACAATATCAGTTTAATTACAACCACCCTGTATATTTAAATACAGGGTGATTCAGTTAAGCATGTACAAACTTCTGGGAGGGGTAGGTTGCACAAAGACGAATCGGAATCCTACAATATATACAGGGTGATTCAGTTAGGCGTGTACAAACTTCTGGGAGGGGTAGGTTGCACAAAGACGAATCAGAATCGTATAGCAATGCAGGGTCGGTAACAGCATCTTCACGCAGTAGATGGCGTTGTATGGCCGTGGGACTACACAATGTCTTTGCAGGTAACCGTCATTCGCGAACCGCCCGCAGAGGTAGTAGGATGGCTGATTACACAAATGCGGAGTTGGCCGATATGCATCTCGCATACGGGGCTGTGGACTGCAACGGGCGAGCCACTGTGCGCATGTACCAGGAACGGTACCCGATGAGGCATACTCCCAACCACCAGATGTTTGCACAGCTGCATCAGAGGTTATGCGACACTGGTTCCTTCCAGAGACCTGTCAGGAGTCGGAAACAATGGGCACAGACCCCTGACATAGAGGAGAATGTGCTACGTCATAGAGAAGACACTCCAAGTGCCAGTACTCGAGCAATCACCCACTGGGTCGGTCTTTCCCAATCCACCATATGGAGGATTATGTACGATAACCAATTGGATCCATATCATGTGCAGTGTGTCCAGAAGCCTGAGGATTACCCACAGCGCATTGCATTTGCACAATGGTACCTGCAGAATAGCAGCAGAACCCCAATTTCCTGCTTCTGTGCTGTTCACAGACGAGGCATGATTTACACAGGAAGGTAACTTCAATGCACATAATGCGCATGCATGGGTGGTGGAGAACCCCCATCATGCTACATGAACACGTGCAGCACAAAACCGTTTTGCTGTAAATGTTTGGTCCGGCATTGTCGGGAACCACTTAATAGGCCCATACCTCAGGCCTGTTCATCTGGACGGAAGGAGTTAATGGATATTTCTGGAGGACGTCTTGCCAGAACTTTTCGATGAACAGCAGGTCCCTTAGTCACTGTGCCGTGTAATGTGGTTCCAGCACGATGGGGCCCTCGCCCATTTCAGCCATGAAGTTCGTCAACACTTAAACGTGACATTTGGACAACAGTGGATCGGGCGTGGTGGTCCTGTTCATTGGCCTGCAAGATCGCCAGACCTATCATGCCTTGATTACTTCTTCTGGGGTTACATCAAAGGACTGGTGTTCGACACCCCTGTTGAAAGTGCTGAGGACCTTGTCGCACGCAACTCCGTAGCTGCCTTGGAAGTCCGAGACACGCCAGGAATCTTCCAGAATGTACATGATTCCATGCGCCGACAATGTCAGGCCTGTGTTACAGCTCATGGTTGCAACTTCGAACACCTCCTGTGACCTCTGTGCATTTCACAAATGTACCTATTGTGATTTAAAAAAAACATTTCATTCACTTATGTGCTGCTCTTTCATTCACGTCCTCTCTGTACACTAGCACATGTTGATGCCATTACTGACCCTGCATTGCTATATGATTCCAATTCGTCTTTGTGCAACCTACCCCTCCCAGAAGTTTGTACATACTTAACTGAATCACCCTGTATATGTATATACAGTCATATCAGAATAATATGACCACCACGGAATTACAGTGTACCCACCCGGCGTGTCACAGAGTGCACATGACGAGGTCGACCACACGGAGATATAAGCAGCCAGCCAGGACATATGAGCCATAGTGAATAACATGAGCACAATGGGCATAAGTAGATTTGGCAGACATTCAAAAAGGAATGATCATCAGCTGCCAAGCCAAGGGTGCAAGCATCTTGGAAACAGCAGACTTCGTGGATTATTCGTGAGGTGCTAGAGTAAGGGTATAACAAGAATGGACCTCCAGAAGTCATCACTGTGAAGCCCCAAAGGCCATCGATCCCAGAGGAGAATGTTGCCTCCGTCAACTGGTAAAGAGCAATCGATGCACAACAGTGCAGCGATTGACCATTCAAATGGATGCTGGGGCACCAAGGTATATGTCCCCAATAACAGTAGAGTGAACCCTGTTATGCATGGGTCACAGGAGTCGATGCTGTGTAGAGGCACTGATGGTAACTAAGGCCCATTGGCAACGACGCCTGCAGCTCACACGGGACTACTGTCATTGGACAGTGGAAGAGTGGAAAGGGTTGCCTTCTCCGACAAATTGAGGTTTGTACTCCACAGAAGTGATGGACAGTGGTGGATACGGTGTCCACCACTGTCCTGGTATGACCTGGGACCGCTGGTACCACTGGATGGGTACCTGAACACCAATGGCTACCTGTCCATCCTTGCTGACCACATGCATCCCTTTATGTTGGACATTTACCCTGGTGGTGATGATGTTTACCAAGAGGACAATGCACTCTGCCGTGTTGCTAAGGTGGTGCGTGACTGGTTCCAGGAACATGACAGCAATGTCTCCATTCTCCCTTGGCCGGTGAAATCTCCCAACCTCAATCCCATAGAGCACTTGTGGGACCATTTGGATCGAAAGGTTCAGCATGTGGACCCACAACCATGTCATCTTCAGAACTTCCGTGCTCTGCAGGAATCTGAATGGACACGTGTGCCTCTGGCAACCTTCCAGGGCCTCATTGCGTCCATGCCACACCCTCTCGCCGCTGTCATCCGGGCAAATGGTGGTTATTCCCATTATTAGGTATATGGTCATATTATTCTGATACGACTGTGTGTGTATATATATACACTGCTGGCCATTAATAGTGCAACACCAAGAAGAACCCTTCAGATTGTTCCAAAATATGTAAGATGGGTAGCTCATGGGAGAACACGTAAATGATTCAAAGCACAGCACATACACACATCATGTGTGACAGTAACACCCCCTGGAAGTGGTATAAGAGGAGATTACAAAGAGCTGGTGTAAAGCACTGGAATTGTGTTTGCTCACAATTCTTGCACACTAAAGGATCAAATATGCCCTGACATAGAACATGGCATCCATACGACCAGGTTTCAGACTTTGATCGAAGGAGTATTGTGGGATTGGATACAGGAAGGCGGATTATCAAACCGAGAATCAGTGCTCGTGTTGGACAGAATGCTGCCACAGTGATGAGAATATGGCATCAGTGGGTTGGGTTGTTTTACCTCTGAGCGGCACTTTTTTGCACACCATGGGCTAAATGGCCAGGTCACATGGACCCCGAAGGCTCAGAGAAGGTTGGGGGAGGGGACCCACTGGAACAGCTGTTGGGAGACAGATAGTAGCCTCCCGTCAAGGCCATCCAGCGTGTTCTTTATCGTGCACAGGGTATGGCTCTCCCGCACACGGGGCCACGGCTTAACGTCCCATCCGACGGACGGCGGCATTTCCAAGCCCATCGGTGTCCCCTACTGACCATGGGCAGGGCGGAGAGTTTTGCGGAGATAAATCTCAATGCTGACCCAGCTGGGACTCGAACCTGGGAACTACAGATTACGAGTCTGGCGCGCTACCGACTGAGTCACCCCCACCCCTGCATCAGTGGGTAGAGCAGGAACGAACTCACTGACATGAGGGATCTCAACGGCCATCACACAAATGAACGATAGGACAGACATCTTGTGCACATGGCTTTGAATGATCGTACAGCCACATCAAACACCTTAGCTCAACAGTTAGTGTGTTGCATATCAACCAGTGTCTGCATGTACAGTTTAATGTCATCTGCAGCATTGGGGCATCTTTGCTAGGCAGACATTGCTTCGGCTACCATTGACTCTATAATGCAGGCGTATATGCAACTGCAATGGTGCCAAGAAGGTCACGCATGGATGTGCAAATGGCATCATATCATCTTTTCAGACAAATCCCGCTTCAGTACATAGCACGAAACACAAATCCATATCTGGTGGTACCATGTTGACAAGTGCATGATGCAGTACCATACAGGTCCGTCCCCTGTTGTTCTGGTATGGGGTGCCATTGGACTCCACTCACATGTGTGTGTCTTACGCATTACTGGTACTTTGAACAGTCAGCATTACATCACTGAGGTGTTGGAGCCTGTGATCATACCTTATCTTCAGGGGCTCTCTGGTACCGTTTTATCTACCGGACAATGCCCAACCACACTGTGGCCTGCATCGTTCAACAATTCCTGGATAGCCACCATGTGACACTTCTGCCTTGGCCTGCATGTTCATCAGATATGTCCCCAATTAAACGTCTGGTCCATGATCTCATGATGACTAGCACACCAGCAGCTGCTACAACAGATGAACTTTGGCTACGTATTGAAACTGCATGGACTGACATTCTCCAAACACACATCCGACGTCTCATCCTCTCAATGCTGGACCGTGGTGGCTGCACAAGATACTAATTTCTTTGTATTCCACAAGTCTAACCAAGTTGTATTTGTAATCATTTGATCCTTGTAACATAAGCTATGTATTCACTAAATATGGCTTTGATATCTCTTGTCTTTCCTGGTGTTTTTTTAATGGCCAGCAGTGTATTTCCAAAATCTGCCATTTTTAAAAATAACAGTTTCTTTTTATTAATTTTTGGGAGATTTTCGATAATTTAAGGAAAATTTTGTTGATAATAGTTCAAATCAAACTTGTGAGCTTAAATCAGAGTTTCCTCAGCAAAGAGGAAAGTTAAACAAATCAGCAATACCGTTCAGCGCTTCTAAGAAATGGCAATCAGATGGCTTTAACAAATTGTTTATCTTGTAGTTTAATAAAGTATGCATCAAATGAAAAAACAAAATATTACTTTTCAAGCCTGAATTAAATATTTTTTTATAAGATATATATATAAGAAACTTTTACAAAGGCTATTTTCATTTTTTTCTTTTTGTTGTTGTTTCGTTTTACTAAAAACACATACGTCCTTGGATTTTCATTACGAATTCTCCGAATGTATATAGACGAAGTGGACACTGGAAGGGTTAAATGCTGATTAATTTGGCATATAACATCATCATCATCATCATCCTCAAGCAGCCATGGGCTACAGAGGTCCAACCAGACAGTGCAATTTAGTTCTCCAAGCAAGTCTATCCTGAGCTACATCTACTGCATCTGGCCACTGCACACCAATTCTAACAAGGTCCTGTTTGACATTGTCTGCCCACCGCATTCTAGGTCTCCCCTTCTTTCTGAGGCCTTTAGGCACACTGTTCATAACCCTATTTGCCAATCTATAATTATTCATACAGGCAACATGGCCAAACCAACGGAGTCTCTCTCTGCACAATATGCTGCTTAAAGGAGGTTGCAAACTCCTTTGCCTAACCTCATCATTAGTTACAAAGTTAAACCACCTAATGCCCAAGATACTGCGTAAGCATCTGGAATCAAAAGCATCTAGTTTCCTGTTATCTTGTTTACAAAGTGTCCAAGTTTCACTACCATAACTAACCCTAGAAAGAACCAATCTATTATACAGTCTAATTTTAGTCTTTAGGTGTATACGCCTATTTCTCCACACTCTCCATAGATTCTTAAAAGTCCCGGCAGCAATCCCTATTCATCTGTTAATCTCATGCCGCACATCACCATTATCTGTTACATAGCTCCCAAGATAATTAAACTGTGACACCTGCTCAAGACTGCAACCATTCAGATTAACCGAATCACAGCCTGCCTTACCAATTTTCATCACTTTAGTTTTCTCTCTGTTTATAACCAAACCTACTCTACTACCAGTCTCATCAACAGCTCGAATGAAAGAGTTCATCTCATCAACATCATTTGCCAAAAGGGCTAAATCATCAGCATAATCTAAATCAGAAATTTTCGTATCTCCAGCCCATTTAAGGCCAAAATCTTTCCCTTAAAGTGAATTTCGCATAACGTAATCAATAAGCAAGCTAAAGAGAAAAGGAGACAAAATGCACCCTTGTCGAACACCAGAAGTAATGCTAAACCAATTGCTACAAGCCTTACCAACTCTCACACACGACTCAGTGTTATTATAGAGAGCTTTCATAACGTTAACTAACTTGTCTGGTATACCATATGATCTCACAATCAACCACAAATTATGACGATCAACAGAGTCAAAAGCCTTTTTGAAATCAACAAAGCTAGCAACCAAAGTTTCTGAAACTAAACATTTCTCAAGAATCTGCCTAAGTGAAAATATCTGATCCACACATCCCCTACCACTTCTGAATCCACATTGCTCATCACGCAATTGACCGTCAGCCAGATTCTTAATTCTATTAAGCACAATCATGGAAAGAACTTTACCTGGAACAGAGAGTAGGCTGATACCCCTATAGTTATCACAAGAACTGTGATCACCTTTTTTGAAAATAGGGATAACAATAGCTCTGGTAAAATCCTTAGGAACCATGCCTTTATCATAAAAGATATTCAGAATTTCAGTCATCCAAGTGGTAAATGAAACATTCCCAGCTCTAAGAATTTCCGTAGTAATTTCATCTACCCCTGGGGATTTATGAAGTTTAAGTTTAGAAATAGCCAAACTAACTTCAGATTGTGTTATAGGGCCAACATTAAAGCCACCAATGCATCTATCGTCATTGCAAACAATGGGAATAGAACTAACCGCATTGTTTAGAACATCACTGAAATGCTCAGCCCATCTAGCCATGACAGAATCCTCCCCTTCTATAACCTTACCTTGTTTATCCTTCAATCCTTGTATGCCTGTCCATTTTCTACCACACAAAACATTAACTATCTGGTACAGCTCTCTGCTGTTGTGCTGTCTAACTGCTTCCTCGGCTTTCTCAGCCAAACCATCAAGCCAAAGATTCTTATCAGCAGCTAACTGATCTTTTACACGTTTATTAAGTTCTCTGTAATGCTTTCTATTAGGACTAGTAGGGTATTGATTAAAGACATTCCTGCAGTTCTTTCTTTCCGAAATAAGCTCAAGTGCCTTATCACTCAGATAATTCTGCCTCTTCTGCTCCTTTTTTCCTAAAAGAGTACTGTTAGTGTCCAAAAAAGCCTGTTTAAAATTATCCCATTCTTCCTCAACTTCAGTAGTAAGCAAACCATGACTGTCATAATGAATAAGTAACCTATCATGGTAAGCTTTGGCTATAACTGGATCTTTCAGAGCTTCAGTATTAAAAGTAAATTTTTTAACCCTAGCACAACACTTTTTAAGTTTAATTTGCAACACACTTTTAACAAGGTAATGGTCAGATCCAATTTCAGCTCCCCTATATGTCCTGGTATTCCTAACAGAACTAGCCCATTTGCTGTTAATTAATATGTAATCAATCATATTCTTATGCAGCCCATCAGGTGAAACCCATGTGTACTTATGTATGTCGCGGTGTTTGTAATAAGTGTTAGTTATTCTGAATCCATTGAGTTTACTTACCTGTAGGAGACGTTGCCCATTGCCATTGCAGCTACCAATACCAAAAGGGCCTATTACTCCTCCCCAAAGGGCAGAGTCAGTACCAACTTTGGCATTGAAGTCACCAAGAACAAGGGTAATATCTCCTTTCTTGACAGAATTCAAAATATCCTGAAGTTGTTCATAAAACCTATCCTTCTCATCCTCATCGGCATCCTCAGTGGGGGCATAACAGCAGATAACATTCAAGTCTTTAACGCTTGTCTGAAATTTTGCTGTAAGAAACCTTTCATTAATGCACTCATATCCTAGAAGAGCATCGCTAGCGTGTCTGCTGAGAAGCAGACCCACGCCTTGGTGATGCTTATTGTCGTCCCTCCCTGAAAAGAGAAATTTAAGATTATTTTTAAGAATTTGACCTTTATCTGTCCATCTGGTCTCTTGCAAGCCAAGAATATCTAAATTATAACGGTGGAATTCTTGTGTGAGGACATCAAGAGAAAAAGCTCTGTGCAGAGTCCTCACATTCCAACTACCTATGGAGAGAAAATGGTTAGTGGGATGTTTAAAGAAACTAGTTTATTGAGAGAGGGAATGCCGACAACATCAAACAGCCTTCTAATCGCAGACCTGGGGCAAAGACCAGTTCCCCCACTACTAAAGGCTGAAGCCATCTACACTGGAAGACTTCCTCCAATGTAGAATTTGACGATGCCAATAGAAGCAAAGAGTTCAGGTGCCTGCGATGACTTCTGCTCAGGATTATCCACCAGCTGATAAACATATCCTGTGAATCTATTCACTTGGGGCTGTCAACCCACAAACAAACAGAAAACACAGCGGAAGATTTTCCCTCCACAGAAGCCCACCAGTGCAGCAGAATCAGGATCCATAATCAAGCTCAGAGCCATATATCTGTCCAGTCCGGTAGGTTTACATGGTCAGCACCAGGACCCTGTGTGGTTGACCACTCCTCAGCAGGGTAGAAAAAAAAGAAAAGTAGCCATAGTTGTCCAGATCAGTAGGCCACACTAATCTGGCAGTCCTCCCCTTCCGTTCACTTCCACAAGAGAGTATCTCTTTTGAAAGTTACTAACGGTCCGCACCATGAGAAGGCGGGGTCGGACATTAGGTGCTAGGCCTGGCCGGTTCTATGCATCATCACAGGGGATTGGTGCATAGCTCTCCTTCCAGTGACTACCTAGCTACCATTTACAGACCAGCTACCATGCTATGATTCATTTCTTTAGTCATTTGGCTAACTTAAAAATTAACTTTTCTTTTGGCTGAGCATAAGCAGAGATTAGGTTGGCCTCGGAATGTAAACCAGTTTTTCAGTCTGGAGATTGGAAGGATTAATATGTTTGAAATAGAAAATTTAAATGGACTCCTCCACATTTACACAGTGCTATAAGGGTATTCCTTGATCAAAAGCTTGATGAAAGCTGGTGTACCTGATTACTAAGCCAGCAGGTATGTCCTTGTGTTTTTGTAAGTTGTATGAGAAACCGAGGCAAAACTATAAGAAGCTTCTAGTATCTACATTCTTTGTGTAGGGAAGTACTACACAAATAGTCCCCGCTGGAACTCAAACCTGGAAACTGCAGAATATGAGCCTGGAACATTGCTGCTGACTGAACCATCCCTGCCCCATAAATCCATGAATTAGAGATAGAGACCCACCAGAAAGCATTTTGCCTTAATACGGCCAATTCAGGCTACACTTTGTGGAGCCAACCTCAATTATACTTCAATTTTTATTTCAGTTTTAAATTTTCTCTTTTCTTCTTGTATTTGTTAAACCCTATATAATTTATTATTTGTTATTAATCCTTATTTGCTCATCCTTGAGTATTGCTACTAATTTATTTCCATTTCAAACTCTCCATACATGATTTCAAACTTCTTTATGTATACTTCCATCTATTGGGCAAATTTCTTGCTCAGTCATGTTTCAACATTTTCGTTTGTTTGTACTGCCATCTAGGTTCAGAGCAGGGAACTGACTTCTGAATTCATATCATCATTAACCCTTCCAGGGTCCTTGACAAACATAGACAATGGCAGAATCCAAAAGGAAAAGCTCAAGACATTTAAGTTCATTTTCAATTCAACAAAAAAATTCATAAATATTTAGCAGAAAAATTTTCACCGACATACAGAAATCGAACCCGCATCTCTCCAGGAACATGCCAGAGTGTTCTTACCAGTTGAACTAATGCCAGCTCATCTTTTTTCTGCTTATTTTTAAGACTAAACTCTATCATCGAGACTTGCGGGCCAACCATTGCCGGCATCTATGATTTTGTGTGGCAACCATTACCTTTATATTGCACAGAGTGAGATGGAAATGAATAATAGTCTCATCTATTTAGCGTTATTAAAGATTTTAAACATAGATGATAATCGCAGCATGACCTGATGCTCTTTTGGCATTGATAAATCAATATGCCGGCGAAAATTTTTTCCGCTAAATATTTATTCATTTATTAATGCCAAAAGAGCATCAGGTCATGCTGCAATTATCATCTATGCTTTTAAAAAAATTATTTTTTTTTAAATAGAAAATTCCATTTGAAAAATTTCTTACATATATCTTTTAAAGTCTGTAAATGGTAGCTAGGCATAAACTGGAAGGAGAGCTGCATACCAATTCCCAGTGACAGGACAGGCCAGGTCTGGCACCTAATGTCTGACCCAGCATTCTCGTGGTGCAGGTCGTTAGTACCTTTCAAAAGAGATATTCTCTTTTGGAAGGGAATGGAAAGGGAAGGCTGCCAGTTCAGTATGGCCTTGTGATCTGGACATTTATGACCAATTTTTTTCTTTTTTTTCCAACCCTGCACAGTAGTGTTCAATTTCACAGGGTCCTGGTGTTGACCACTTATACCTACTAGACTGGATTGTTTATGGATTTGAGTTTGATTATGGATCCTGGACTTGCTGCACTGGTGGGCCTCTGTTGAGGGAGAATCTGCAACTGTGTTTTCTGTTTGCTTCTGGGTTGCCAGCCCTAAGTGAACAGAGGTATGGGATACCTTATATCAGCTGGTGGATAATCCTAATCAGAGGCCATCACAGGTACCTGAACCTTACTTAGCTAGTTGGGCATCGTCAAGCCTAAACTGGAGTAATGTGTCTCAGGCAGGCCATGTGGCTCTTGAAAAAGTCCACTTGAAAAGGTGGTGCCTGAAGTTCCTACCAGCATCGGTGACTTCAGCCTTTAGCGGAGGAGGAACAGGTCTTTGCCCCATGCCTGCGATCAGGGGGCTGTTTGATATTGTTGGCCTTACCTATCTCAATAAACCTAGTTTCTTTAAAAATCCTACTAATCATTTTCTCTGTGAAGGAACATGGAATGTGAGGGCATTACGTAGAGATTATTCTCTTGATGTCCTCACACAGGAATTCCAGCACTATAACCTAGATATTCTAGGCTTACAAGAGACTAGATAGACAAGTAAAGGTGAGATACTTAAAAATAACTTTAAATTTCTCTTTTCATCCAAGGAGGATGGAAAGCATCTCCAAGGTGTAGGTTTGCTTCTCAGCATACACGCCAGTGATGCTCCTCTAGGATATGACCGCATGAGAGATATCTTAGAGCAAAATTTAAAACAAAAATTAAAGACTTGAATGCCATCTGTTGTTATGCCCCAACAGAGGACTCTGATGAGAATGAGAAGGATACGTTTCAAGCCAGCTTCAGGATATTTTGAATTCTGTGAAGAAAGGAGATATTTCTCTTGTGCTAGGTGACTTCAATGCTAAAGTTGATACTGACTCTGACCTTTTGGCCAGAGTTTTAGGTCCCTTTGGCATTGGTAGTTCCAATGGCAATGGGGAACGTCTCCTACGGGTAAGTAAACTTAATGGTTTATGAATAACTAACACATACTAAAAACACTGGGACATTTATAAATATACAAGGGTTTCACCTGATGGGTTGCACAGGAATATGATAATTATATTTTAATTAACAGCAAATGGGACAGTTCAGTTAGGAATACCAGATTATACAGGGGAGCTGAAATTGGGTATGACCATTACTGACCATCACTTACAAAAGTGTTTTGCAGCTGAATCTCAAGAAATGTTGTGCTAAAGTTAAAAAAATTACCTTCAACACTGAGGGTGTACCATGATAGACACTGAGGGTGTACCAAAGCATACCATGATAGGCTACTTAGTTATTATGACAATCATGGTTTGCTTACTATTGAAGTTGAGAGAGAATGAAATCAGTTTAAACAGGATTTTCTTGAACAGAGGAAACGAAATTATTTGAGTGAAAAGGCTATGGAACTTATTACTGAAAGGAGGAAGTGTAGGATTAATAAGAATCAACACCCTACTAGTCCTAACAGAAGGCATTACAGCGAGCTTAATAGGCATTTAAAAGATCAGTTAACAGTTGATAAGAATCTTTGGCTTGATAGCTTGGCTGACAAAGCTGAGGAAGCAATTAGACAGCACAACAGCAGGGGTTGTCCAGATTGTTAATGTTTTATGTGGGAAGAAACAGGCAGGTACACAGATAATGAGGGATAAATATGGCAAGGTGGTTGAAGGTGCTGATTCTGTGATGGCTAGGTGGGCTGAACATTTGAGTGATGTTCTAAATAATGTGATTATTTCTACTACCATTGTTTGTAATGAGGAGAGATGCATTATTGGCTTTTATGCTAGCCCTATATCACATTCCGAAGTTGCATTGGCTATCTCTAAATTAAAACCGCATAAATTCCCAGGGGTGGACAAAATCACCACTGAAATGCTTAGAGCTGGGAACATCTGTGTTGTCACATGGCTGACTGAAATTTTTAATATTTTTTTATGATAAAGGTGTTGTTCCTACGGATTTTACTAGAGTTATCATTGTCCCAATTTTTAAAGGTTGGGTTGTTTTACCTCTGAGCGGCACTTTTTTGCACACCATGGGCTAAATGGCCAGGTCACATGGATCCCGAAGGCTCAGAGAAGGTTGGAGCAGGGGACCCACTGGAACAGCTGTTGGGAGACAGATGGTAGCCTCCCGTCAAGGCCATCCAGCGTGTTCTTTAACGTGCACAGGGAATGGTTCTCCTGTACGCGAGGCCACGGCTTAATGTTCTATCCGACGGACGGCTGCCTTTCCAAGCCCATCGGTGTCCCCTACTGACCGTGGGCAGGGCAGGGAATTTTGCGGAGATAAATCTCAACACTGACCCAGCTGGGACTCAAACCTGGGAACTATAGATTACGAGCCTGGCGCGCTACTGACTGAGCCACCCCCGCCCCACCCAATTTTTAAAAATGGTGATTGCAGTTCTTGTGATAATTATAGGGGAATCAGTTTACTTTATGTCCATGTAAAGTTCTTTGCATGATTATACTTAATAGATTTGAGAATTTGGTTGATGGACAACTGCATGATGAACAGTGTGGATTCAGAAGTGGTAGAGGATGTATTGATCAAATATTTTCACTTAGGCAGATTCTTGAGAAATGTTTAGAGTTTCAGAAACCTGTGGTTGGTAGCTTTATAGATTTCAAAAAGGCTTTGACTCTGCTGATTGACATAATTTGTGATTGATTGTTAGATCATATGGAATACCTGATAAGTTAGTTAGTGTAATGAGAGCTCTCTATAATAACACTGAGTCGTGTGTGAGAGTTGGTACTTTTTGCAGCGATTGGTTTAGCATTGCTAGTGGAGTTAGACAAGGGTTATATTTTGTCTCCTATTCTCTTTAGTTCAGGTATAGATTATGTAATACATTATACATTAAGTAGAGGCAAGTTCCAGTTGTACTGCAGCATAAGGCTGCACACCAACTATGGGGAGAATGCCATAATCTCCACTACCCACATCGAGGGCAAGACAACACCATGTAGATGCAGCTCACCCCACAACTACCTATGACGAACAATCCTTTAGAAGGAAGGTTCATCCATTGGTCAAAACCTAAATTTAATCTGTTCCCTGGTTAGCCACAAAAATGGATATATAGATACAAGTTGACTCGGCTCTCAGGGCGGAGACTCTTAGTTTGGCTTTTCCATCAATAAGCCTGTCAACCGAGGATCTTTTCCAGTCTCAAGCCTTCAACTTCGTCCTCTCCATCAGTGCCACACACCCGCTGTCCCCCAGAAGCAGTTGGTACCCCAATTTCACTGAGGCTGCACCAATGAACCCACTGGACCAGTGCCCCCCAACACCAGTCCACAGAACTCTCAGCCACAGCCCCTCCATCGAGGTTGTAACCTAAAGTTTCCCTGAGCAAGCGAATAAGCCCAGTAGACTGGCCTCTCCCAAACCAGTCTGCAAACCCTCACAAGCCCTGCCACCAAAGGCCACATCCCATCATGCAAATGAGGAAACAACAGGCTGTGACCCAACTTCACAGAATAGATTATGTAATGGGAAATTCTTTGCAAGGCCTTAAATGGTCTAGAGATTTAAAAATTTCTGATTTAGATTATGCAGATGATTTGGCCCTGTTGGTTACTGATGTTGATGAGATGAATTCGTTCATTAGGGCTGTTGATGAGACTGGTAATAGAGTAGGTTTGGTGATAAAAGAAAAAACTAAAGTGATGAAAACTCGTCAGTTAGATGGTGTTTCAGTTGCCTTGAATGGCTGCACTCTTGAGCAAGTGTCTCAGTTTAATTATCTTGGGAGCTATGTAACAGATACTGGTGCACATCAGCATGAGATAAATAGAAGAATAGGGATTGCCACTGGAACTTTTTAAGAATCTATGGAGAGTATGGAAAAATAGGTGTATACACCTAAAGACTAAATTTAGGCTCAATAATAGTTTGGTTCTTTCTAAGGTTAGTTATGGTAGCAAAACATTGACCTTTTTAAGCAGGATGACAAGGAACTTGATGCATTTGATTCTAGATGCTTACACAGTATCTTGGCCATTTAGGTGGTTTGACTTTATAAGTAATGATGAGGTTACGAGTCATCAATCTCTTTTGAGCACCATATTGTGCAGAGAGAGTGCATTGGTTTGGTCATGTTGCCAGTATGCATAACTGCAGATTAGCAAAGAGGATTATGAAGTGTGCCTAAGGATATCAGAAAAAGGGGGAGACCTAGGATGCGATGGACAGACAATGTCAAACAGGACCTTGCTAGAATTTGCCTAGAGTGGCCAAATGCAGCAGCTGTAGCTCAAATGAGATATGTCTGGAGAGGAAAATTACATAGTCTGGTTGAACCTCTGTAGTCCATGGCTGCATGAGGATTTTGTAAATATGTATGTATATCTTTTAAAAATGCATAATTCAAGTTTGAAAAATATTTTCTTTTTTTTCATTTGATGCATATTTTATCAAACTACAATATAAATAATTTGTTAAAGCCATCTGATTGCCATTTCTTAGAAACACTACGTGGTATTCTCGATTTGTTTGTTAACATTGCTCTTTGCTGAAGCAACTTTCTGATTTAAGCTCATAAGTTTGATTTAAACTTGTTTGATCAACAAATGTTTCCTTAAAGTTTTGAAAAACTCCTGAAAATTAACATAAAAACTGATATTTTTAAAAAATGGACGATTCTGGTAGTAATTGCAAAGTATGTAGCTGTTTTTTTTTTATTCACCTGTTTCACAGTCTTTTCTGCCTAAAACTTATTTCATTATTCCTAGAATTATTTTTATCATTTATATCATTTATCTCAGCATTTTATGTCTTTCCCACTCTTCAAATCAAAACTACAACTAAAAAAAATCCTCATAACCACAGCTATTGGCTGCAACAGATGGCACATGAGAGAGGAGGAAGTCACAGCTGCTTCACTATTGCTCACTCACACACACAAGAGTGGGGAGAGCCATCTGCTTACTGGCTGCATGGCAAGCTGTTTACATAGATGATTTAAATCCTAATACTTCCTTCCAACAAACTGGATATAAACTCCCTAAATAAATTTAGTATTTTATTTCCATTTTAATAATTAAACCTTAGTTTCATTCCTGTAGATTTACTTTTATTTCTGTAAATTATTAATCTTTCGATCGATTATCAATTTTTCGGAGTTATGCTTGTTCCTGTGGATATTTTATTTAACATTGCATTAGATCATATGTTATTTTTTCTTTTTTATTTCTCCATTTTCCAGTAAAAAAAAACACCTTGACCTTGTATTATTTTCCAAAAATGAATGTCTCGAATATGGAAGCAAAAATAGATTTCCTTGGCTTGAAAATCAATCCTCACATGGCAGTGCAATTTCTGCAAGGGCATCCCACACCCTACACTCACTGAGGACGTTTTACTCCCCCCCCCACACACACACACAGCTTGGCAAAATTTCCTTTTCTTTTAAATCACGAGTTTTTAAGTTTATACTGAATGCTTTTAGAAGCATCCCCCCCCCCCCCCCACACACCTCCTCAGTATCTTGGCTATGCCATTCTGATGACACAAACGTTTTTGCTTTGGTATATAACGTTTTGCACTTAGACATAATCCCCAAAATTCAACACCCTCCCCAAAAGATTCATAATGTTAGTAAAAAAACAGTCAAAAGTGTATTCCTCCTTTTCAGTAACAGGGCAGAAAATCCCATTAATGTGAGCAATCCAAGTCATCTTGTAAAAAGTTAGCCCATGTTTTAAACTACACCACACTGAAAAGAATCATTAAAAGGTATAAATAGCATATTCAGGTAAATATTATTCTATTTGGGAAGAAATTTCCTTTCGATTAATATATAACTTCACTGTTTTGATTCGTCAGGTTTTCCAAAATTAAGCCTTAATTGCATAGTCCGACCTGTTTTTCTACTATATTACAAGAAAAAGTCTTATTAAAATCAATATGTTTAGAAATATCTCGTGAATCTTTACCTCTATCATTGGGAAAAAAATTTCTTTGCCAAAAATAAAATTCTATAAAGATATATGAACAACATCCTCTGCATTTTCAGCACAACCAATCAAAACCTCCGAGAAGATTTTCTAAGCAAAATCAACTCATTTGAAAAAGACTTAAAATTTACAAAAGAAACAGGAAAAGTAAACATTATCAACTTCTTGGATATCCACACTAAAATGACAGAAGAAAAAAATTTCAATTACTAATTATAATATCAATATGCGAAAAATACTAGACTTTCACTCTAATCACCAAATGTACATAAAAAAAATCTAATTGGTCAAGAAATAAAGAAAATTTAGTTAGAAAACACAGAGGAAGAAAAAACAACAATGTAAATTAAAAAACTGGGAAAAAACCTTGCTGAAAACCATTACCCAGCTAATTTCATCCTAAAGATAAAAACCAAAAAGTAGAAAAAGTAAAAGAAAAAACGTTCATCACTAAAAAAACTGCCTTATTATCAAGGTCTTTTTGAAAAAAAATCCAAAAGAATGAGCAATAAATTCAATATAAAAGAATAGCACCAGACCTGAAAAAGAAAATAAAAAAAAGTACAACACAAACATCAAAGAGCAAGAAAAATATATATATAGAGAAAATGGCATAATTTATAAAGTAATGTGTGAATGTATAAAACCACACATTGGAGAAACAGGGAGAACACCAGAAACAAGAATAAAAGAACACAAAGCTGAAATAAATCAATAAAACAAGACTGGACAGACACATAGAAAAAGCTAATCATAAAATAAACTGAAATACAACAATAATTAAAAAAGAAGAAAATACATTCATACAAAAACAGAAGGATTACTAATACAGTCAACAGATGGTGCCATGAATGATGTGCAAGGAATTCTTTTACCCCAAATCTGGCAACCCCTACTACAAAGAAACTTCCAACAAATCTGCAACATCCTAGGATGATGACCCCAGTCAAGGGTTGAAAAATATTAGGTTATTTACTTAAAAGTAAGTGAATCTTATTGTCTTAAGTTTCAACATACAAATTTTTCATTTTTATAAAATTCAGAATTAAATATGTTTAATTTGGTATATAACATGACCTATTTTGGTTGATTGGTTATTTTTTTTTAATTCTAAAGTTGACTTGTTGGCTCAGCACAATTGGCAAAAAGCATGGATTTTTCCCAAAAGTATGGTACCGAGAAAAAAATTGCAAAATGAGAATAATTATCTTCTTAGCCTATTCATAATCTTTCTGATGTTCAGCAAGTCAGGCTGAGAATTTGTCTGAAAACTTTGTCTACATATTCATTTTTCTGATGCAGTACCTCATTTGGGTCTTCAATTATTGTTGGACTCACCTATTTATCAGATATCAACCCAAGGAAATACCAAGGAAATTTTGTAGATAAAAATAATTCCAATTCTCAGCTTTCTTAGCCATTACAGTGATATCGAGTAATTCTATTAATTTTAAATTAAAGAGGTTGAAGAATCTTAATTCCTCATGAATTGTAATAAATTAATTTATTTATAATGTCCAGCCAAAAATGCGATAGCTACCAAAATAAAAACCCTGATTGTGCTGAAACAAAAATATTAATTATACAAAGAGCCATATGAATTTTATAAGAATTGATGATCATAAAATATATGGAGAATATCTTAAGTAGTAAAATTTTGGATCGAGTATACATTATTAAGAAAGATATTCTTAAGATTACTGAAACACATAAATGAAAACTATTAACAAACTATAAACAGAACAAAAACAAAGAGTAAACTGATTCCACCCCAAAACTGGCAACACCTCATATTTTGTTAACCAAATGACAATAAAATTAAATTTCTAAATTTATCCACCCCTTATCCACCTTGAACTTACCACTTTTCAAATGACTGCACTGCAAATCAAAATTTGCTTACCCTAATTCAGTGCCTCTATTGCCTAATCTTACAGTTTAAACAAGTAATTAGATCAACCCCTCTATAAGAAAAATACTTTATTCATTTTACAGTGTACTTTTTTTTTACTTTTATTTACTACACCAAGGCGTGGGTCTGCTGCTCAGCAGACATGCTAGTGATGCTCTTCTAGGATATGAGTGCATTAATGAAAGGTTTCTTACAGCAAAATTTCAGACAAGCATTAAAGACTTGAATGTTATCTGCTGTTATGCCCCAACTGAGGATTCTGATGAGGATGAGAAGAATAGGTTTTACAGACAACTTCAGGATATTTTGAATTCTGTCAAGAAAGGAGATATTACTCTTGTTCTTGGTGACTTCAATGCCAAAGTTGGTACCGACTCTGACCTTTGGGGAGGAGTAATAGGCCCTTTTGGTATTGGTAGCTGCAATGGCAATGGGCAACGTCTCCTACAGGTAAGTAAACTAAATGGTTTCAGAATAACTAACACATATTACAAACACCGCGACATACATAAACCACATGGGTTTCACCTGACGGGCTGCATAAGAATATGATTGATTATATATTAATTAACAGCAAATGGGCTAGTTCTGTTAGAAATACCAGGGCATATAGGGGACCTGAAATTGGATCTGACAATTACCTTGTTAAAAGTGTCTTGCAACTTAAACTTAAAAAGTGTTGTGCTAGGGTTAAAAAATTTACCTTTAATACTGAAGCTCTGAAAGACGCAGTTATAGCTAAAGCTTACCATGATAGGTTACTTAGTCATTATGACAGTCATGGTTTGCTTAATACTGAAGTTGAGGAAGAATGGGGCCATTTTAAACAGGCTTTTTTGGAAACTAACAGTACTCTTTTAGGGAAAAAGGAGCAGAGGAGGCAGAATTATTTAAGTGATAAGGCACTTGAGCTTATTTCAGAAAGAAGGAACTGCAGGAATGTCCTTAATCAGTACCCTACTAGTCCTAATAGAAAGCATTACAAAGAACTTAATAAACGTGTAAAGGATCAGTTAGCTACTGATAAGAATCTTTGGCTTGATGGCCTTGCTGACAAAGCTGAGGAAGCAGTTAGACAGCACAACAGCAGAGAGCTGTACCAGATAGTTAATGTTTTGTGTGGTAGAAAACGAACAGGTATACAGGGATTGAAGGATAAACAAGGCAAGGTTATAGAAGGGGAGGATTCTGTCATGGCTAGATGGGCTGAGCATTTCAGTGATGTTCTAAACAATGTGGTTAGTTCTACTCCCATTGTTTGCAATGATGATAGATGCATTGTTGGCTTTAATGTTGGCCCTATAACACAATCTGAAGTTAGTTTGGCTATTTCTAAACTTAAACTTCATAAATCCCCAGGGGTGGATGAAATTACGATGGAAATGCTTAGAGCTGGGAATGTTTCAGTTACCATTTGGATGACTGAAATTTTGAATAACTTTTATGATGAAGGCATGGTTCCTAAAGATTTTACCAGAGCTATTATTATCCCTATTTTCAAAAAAGGTGATCGCAGTTCTTGTGATAACTATAGGGGTATCAGCCTACTCTCCGTTCCAGGTAAAGTTCTTTCCATGATTGTGCTTAATAGAATTAAGAATCTGGTTGACAGGCAATTGCGTGATGAGCAATGTGGATTCAGAAGTGGTAGGGGATGTGTAGATCAGATATTTTCACTTAGGCAGATTCTTGAGAAATGTTTAGAGTTTCAGAAACCTTTGGTTGCTGGCTTTGTTGATTTCAAAAAGGCTTTCGACTCTGTTGATCATCATAATTTGTGGTTGATTGTGAAATCATATGGTATACCAGACAAGTTAGTTAACATAATGAAAGCTCTCTATAATAACACTGAGTCATGTGTGAGGGTTGGTAAGTCTTGTAGCAATTGGTTTAGCATTACTTCTGGTGTTCGACAAGGGTGCATTTTGTCTCCTTTTCTCTTTGGTTGTTGATTATGTTATGCGAAATTCACTTCAAGGGAAAGATTTTGGCCTTAAATGGGCTGGAGATACGAAAATTTCTGATTTAGATTATGCTGATGATTTAGCCCTTTTGGCAAATGATGTTGATGAGATGAACTCTTTCATTCGAACTGTTGATGAGACTGGTAGTAGAGTAGGTTTGGTTATAAACAGAGAGAAAACTAAAGAGATGAAAATTGGTCAGGCAGGTTGTGATTCAGTTAATCTGAATGGTTGCAGTCTTGAGCAGGTGTCACAGTTTAATTACCTTGGGAGCTATGTAACTGATACTGGTGATGTGCAGCATGAGATTAACAGACATAGGTATTGCTGCCGGGACTTTTAAGAATCTATGGAGATTGTGGAGAAATAGGCGTATACACCTAAAGACTAAAATTAGACTGTATAATAGTTTGGTTCTTTCTAGGGTTAGTTATGGTAGTGAAACTTGGACGCTGTGTAAGCAAGATAACAGGAAACTAGATGCTTTGATTCTAGATGCTTATGCAATATCTTGGGTATTAGGTGGTTTAACTTTGTAACTAATGATGAGGTTAGGCAAAGGAGTCTGCAACCTCCTTTAAGCAGTATATTGTGCAGAGAGTGACTCCGCTGGTTTGGCCATGTTGCCCGTATGGATAATTATAGATTGGCGAATAGGGTTATGAACAGTGTGCCTAGGGGCCTCAGAAGGAGGGGGAGACCTAGGATGCGATGGGCAGACAATGTCAAACAGGACCTTGTTAGAATTGGTGTACAGTGGTCGGATGCAGCAGATGTAGCTCAGGACAGATATGCTTGGAGAATTAAACTGCGCAGTCTGGTTGGACCTCCGTAGCCCATGGCTGCTTGAGGATGATGATGATGATGATGATAAGTCAGACAAATATGCTAAATCTGAATTAGGCTAAGACATCAAAATATTTCTAAATTCAAAATTTTAAGCAAAAATCAAATTACTGGTACAACACATACATTATACATCATGCATACATTCTTTGCAGTTTATAATATCAGGTAACCAAATAAGTTAGTGTGGTTTTTCAATGTTATTTCAACAAAAAGTACATATGCAAGTGGTGTGCATGTGTCGATACACAGTTGAAAACACATGGCACGCTGAGTCTACTGATGTGTAGCAAGTGTGAAAAGCAGTTTAGTGAAACTGGGAAGGGTAACAAAACATATCTGCATCAAATAATTATTTGAGTATGCTTATTTTATGAGTTTAAACCAGGAAAGAAAGTGGTTCAAGCACCCCACAAGATATATATGACATTTGAAGAGAACACAGTGAGAGAACGGATAGCCCAAAAGTGGTTCAAAAAATTTGTGTTAGGCAATGAGACACCTCATGAAGAAAGATTGACCATCATTGATGACAATCAACTAAAAGCCAGTATCGAGTTGGATTTACATCAAACATGCCAAGAGCTTGCAGAAAGATTTCATGTAAGTGACCAATCAATTAATTATCATTCGTTTGCATTTACATCCCCTAGGAAAAGTATGGAAGCTTAGCAAATGGGTTCTACATGAACTGACTTCCTACAACAAACTCCAGTAGCTTATGATCTGCTTTTCGCTTTCACATCACAAGAATGAGCCATTTTTGGATAGGTTGTTGTGCGATGAAAAATTGATTTTCTATAGGGATACCAGACGTTCATATCATTGGTTGTCATCCAGTAAAACTGTACCGCACACATAAAGCCCAGGATCCATCAACAGAAAATTTGCTTGTGTCTAGTGAACTGCAGCTAGTAGCGTCCATTATGATCTTCTTGCCACTGGTCAAACAATCACTGCTGATGGCACAGCTACAATGGGTTGCAGATGCACTGCTCCAAAAACAGCTTGTACTCGTTCATCACAAAGGTGTTGTGGTCCTTCAGGACAATGCTTGCCCTCACACAGCACAAGTGAATCCAAGACAAGCTCCACAGTCTTGGCTGGGAAATTTTACCTCACCCTCCATATTCCTGAGACCTTACATCATCTGACTACCATCTTCTCTTTGCACTGCACAATCATATGTGTTGGGTTGGTTGTTTTACCTCTGAGCGGCACTTTTTTGCACACCATGGGCTAAATGGCCAGGTCACATGGACCCCAAAGGCTCAGAGAAGGTTGGGGGAGGGGACCCACTGGAACAGCTGTTGGGAGACAGATGGTAGCCTCCCGTCAAGGCCATCCAGCGTGTTCTTTAACGTGCACAGGGTATGGCTCTCCCGCACACGGGGCCACGGCTTAACGTCCCATCCGATGGACGGCGGCCTTTCCAAGCCCATCGGTGTCCCCTACTGACCGTGGGCAGGGCGGGGAATTTTGCGGAGATAAATCTCAACGCTGACCCAGCTGGGACTCGAACCTGGGAACTACAGCCAATCATATGTGCAACTGACAATTTCAAAAATAAGAAGCACTGGAAACAGAATTGGCTATTTACTTGGCTTCTAAACATCGGGAGTTACCCCACAGTGGTATTTACAAACTTGTATCTCTTTGGGAAAAGAGATAGTGCTGATACTTACTCTCCGGAATAAAATACTTTTATTCACTTTTTATGTATAGCTTAATTTTAACCTAAAAAACCACATGGATTTTTTTGGTCACCTGATACATCCACCTCAACTATAATTTTTAAATGTAAACAATAGAAAATATTCTTACATTCCTTTGGTCCCAAAATTTCACACATTTTGAATCCAATGATGCAACTAAATCTTCTACTTCAATAAAGTCAATACTTTTTATTGGCAAACCATACATGTGGTCCTTTACAAGAAATGGTTTATGAGATCTAATGTCATAGAGTAAAACCTAGAAAGAAACATTTATTACAATGCAATAGTATATTTACATCTTTAAAATTATAAAATTAAAAGCACAATGACAAGCTATTATAATTGGCTTTATCACATAATCACTGTATATATACACTGGCAGCAATTGAAAAATGAACACCATTAACAATTGAAGTGTATGCTATAATATTTATTTAGTAGAAACAACTTGTTGAGAAGGACAGTGATCACACCTGTGAAGTGATTCAATGTTTATTTTACCTTTTAATGAGAATTACATTTTACAGAAGGCATATTTTAATAAGGTGTCGAATCTCCTCGAGCAGCAATACCAGCTTCCAATCTACCATGCAATCAGTCGTACAAATGCTGGATATCACAATGGGGGATACCAATCCATGTGCTTTCAACTTGGATGCATAATTCAGCGATGGTCATTGTCTGCCGTGGTTCACGAAAGAGTCTTTGTCTGATCCAGTCCCAGACATGCTTGATTGAAGACAAATTCGGAGTGCGTGCTGGCCAAAGGTGTTGGCCTGGGAACTCAACATGCTCTTCAGCAGTGCACCAACACTGCTGAAGAACATGTTGAGTTCCCAGGTACAGTGTCGGTGGGTGTTATCCTGCCGGAATATCACATTTGGAATTACACTCAAATATGGCAGGACGACCGGCTGTACGATGTTGCTAACGTAAGTATTGCTATTCAGTGTACCCTGTACAAAAACCAGACACGTATTAGAGTGATAGCTAATCGCTCCCCACACCATGATGCCCGATATGGGCCCTATGTGTTGTTGACAGATGCAAGATGGAAGAAGCCACTCATCTTGTTGCCTTTGGACACATAAATGACCATCAGATGCTCCTAAGAAAAATCGCCTTTCATCACTGAAGACTACAGATTGCCATTCTTCCCTCCAATGAACTCGTTCTTGACACCACTGCAAACGTGCTCAACAGTGATGAGGAGACAATGGTCATGAGTGACCATAGTCCTGCTTCCAAAAGATGATTGTGTATCATTCTCGTAGACACGCTTGGTACGACACAGAATCGAATTTGTGATGCTGTAGCCGTCCATGCTGTTGCCACCGCCCTCACAATACGCTGATCCTCCTGTGTGTCCGTAACTCTGTGTTGCTCAGAACCATGTCTGCAAGTGTGCGAATGCTCTTCTGACCATCCTACCACTACCAATGCCTCTCGTCCAACGCGATGTGCAAATTAACAAAAAGACCAACCTGCTTCCTGAAGACCCACTATATGACCTCACTCAAACTCTGCTAACTGAACAAATGTTGGTGCCTGCATTGTCCAGGCATGGTAGCTTCTTCAAAGAGCACTGAACATTTGCATGTTGTTGTCCTCAGTGATGTAATTATTTCATCTAATGACTTTAGTTGGTGCACTTTAAGTTACTTTAAAGAGATATGAGAGTAATTTTTTTTTTACTGCTGTTTATCTAGTTGATCCACCAACAGAAAATTTTCTTGTGTCTGGTGGATTATCTGGCATCTACCACCATCTTACCTTGGTGTTTTTGGCTGATGCACTCAATTTTAAGGGTTTCAACTCAATTTAATAATAGTATACAGAATATAAATAGTAGCAAAATCCAACAAAAATTAATAAATTTACCTAAATATATATCAAGTAACAGCTTTGGAAAGAAGGGCTAAATTTGCCTACCCCAGCAAAATTGCACCCAATACCACAAGTGGAACAAACATTATGAACCATCCCGCAAATACAGAAAGAAGCAACTAGATTTATATTATACCGAACAGTAAAAAAAATAAGAATACAACACAATCTACGAAAGGAAATAAATGAACTGGAAAAGTTAAAAAAAAAAAACTCAAATATTAAAGTAATAATGGCAGATAAAACAGACCGGATGGTCATTATGACAAAACAACAATATGATGAAAAAATAATACAAACATTGAGAATTTTAAAATGTGAACCAATTCAAGATGACCCTATACCTATAACAATAAAGACGTTAGAGATAAAAAAAATGAGGATTCTCCCTGAAAAAATAGCAAAGCAGTGTAGACTGTCGATGTACTCAGTGGCACCACAATTATTTGTAAAGGTAAAACTTCACAAAGAAAATTATTCTTTCCTGCCCATTAGTGTCCAGGAGGAAATCACCAACATATTTCTTAGAGAGAGCATTGTTTAACTTCTTTTTAAATATATTTTTTTGACACGGAATATGTCGCGACATCATGTCCTATTGTGGCTAAAATTATTCAAAATTCTCAGATAACAAAGACCACTACAATGCACTCATTCAATGTCACATCGCTGTATCCTAACACTCTGGTGTTGGATGCAGCGATGCATATAGGAGCCTTCCCACTTACTGATCGCCATGTCACAAACGTACTGTGATGTCAACTCACTGTTCTGCGCTGCTCCACAAGCAACAGGTGTAGCCTTCACATTAGATGTGCAGTCTACAACAAAGAACTAAGGTCATTGGTTGTCACTGCAAATAACATGGAACGAGTGCTTTGTTGTCTCTGTGAGATCTACCACACTATCTGACATTTCTTTCACTCTATAGTAAACATTATGTCCAGGAAAAGAAGTTTGCTCTTCCGTAAATGGCTAATATTACTTGCCTTGGCTAATCATAAGCATAGTAATAAAAAAAATATTGCACTAAATGGGTTGAGAGATTTTTAATGACAGAAAACATTACGTGATTTTTCAAAATTTAATCCCTAACATTCATACTGTTACAAAAAAATTTTGTCTATGACACCTGTCGAATTTAAAGAAATTTTGGCTATTAAGTTGTTTATCTAAAGAGGTTTTGGCCATTTAGAGCAAAGGACATGAAATTGTGGAAATCAATTTCTGAAGTGAAAGATTGGCACTAACAATAAGGCAAAATGCAGTTACAATTGTTCTTAGCTCATTTAACAAAATAGCTAAAGTTTTTACTTCATAGTCTGTCTTTAGAAGATCAACTTTTTTTGTTTGTAGAGGTAAATTAAAAATTCGTTTTGGGTTTGATAAAACAGATGAACTATTACGATGATTCACACTTTTTCAACTCTCCTAAAAGTTTTAATTGAACTCTCTAATAAACAATGGAGAATTTTGAAAACTGTAAAATTTTAAACGAATATAAAAATAGGCTGGGAATTTTGGTAGTGGAATATGAATGCCATGAGGTTTGCATTGATAACAATGAGTTGATTATTGATTACTTGCATTACCTCCAGTTAGTAGGGAGGAAGGATTTTTTGCTTTAAAAGATAATTGGAAAAAACTGTTGGATAATTATTGATAAAACATAATGATTCACATTTTAAACCCACAAAGTTGTTTTTCTTGTTTAGAAAATGCTAAATCTGCAAAATGCAAAACTTTAAAGGAATACTGCAAGCAACCTATTTATGTAGAAATCTGAAATTTCGGCAGTAGTATCAAGAGATATTGCACTAACAGCAATGACTGACAGCTTCTTTTGAAGTAAACAATCCATCAGATTGTTTGGAAAAAATAATTGTAGGGTAAAGATCAAACAATAACACTGTTCTATTTTCATAAAATCATTCTCTAGCACTTTCTCCTCTATATTATTTTTAATAGGATTTAATAAAAATGTGAAAAATTTAATCACAATCTACACTGTTAAAATCAAATGTGCTTAATGATACTCTAAAGCACGTTCTACATTATGTCGTTGTATTCAACAACATGTAAGAGTTAGTAGCTTATTGCTATAATCACATAGGATGTTCCACTAGGGAAGATCTAAGTGCTATATTCTGCTTATAATTTGAGTATTTAAAGATTTTCATATCATCATCATCATCCTCAAACAGCCATGGGCTACGGAGGTCCAACCAGACTGTGCAATTTAGTTCTCCAAGCAAGTCTATCCTGAGCTACATCTACTGCATCTGGCCACTGCACACCAATTCTAACAAGGTCCTATTTGACATTGTCTGCCCACTGCATCCTAGGTCTCCCCTTCTTTCTGAGGCCTTTAGGCGCACTGTTCATAACCCTATTCGCCAATCTATAATTATTCATACGGGCAACATGGCCACACTAACGGAGTCTCTCTCTGCACAATATGCTGCTTAAAGGAGGTTGCAAACTCCTTTGCCTAATCTCATCATTAGTTACAAAGTTGAACCATCTAATGCCCAAGATACTGCGTAAGCATCTGGAATCAAAAGCATCTAGTTTCCTGTTATCTTGTTTACAAAGTGTCCGAGTTTCACTACCATAATTAACCCTAGAAAGAACCAAACTATTATACAGTCTAATTTTAGTCTTTAGGTGTATACGCCTATTTCTCCACACTCTCCATAGTTCTTAAAAGTCCCGGCAGCAATCCCTATTCGTCTGTTAATCTCATGCCGCACATCACCATTATCTGTTACATAGCTCCCAAGATAATTAAACTGTGACACCTGCTCAAGACTGCAACCATTCAGATTAACTGAATCACAGCCTGCTTGACCAATTTTCATCACTTTAGTTTTCTCTCTGTCTATAACCAAACCTACTCTACTACCAGTCTCATCAACAGCTCGAATGAAAGAGTTCATCTCATCAACATCATTTGCCAAAAGGGCTAAATCATCAGCAAAATCTAAATCAGAAATTTTCATCTCCAGCCCATTTAAGGCCAAAATCTTTCCCTTGAAGTGAGTTTCGCATAACATAATCAATAACCAAGCTAAAGAGAAAAGGAGACAAAATGCACCCTTGTCGAACACCAGAAGTAATGCTAAACCAATTGCTACAAGCCTTACCAACTCTCACACACGACTCAATGTTATTATAGAGAGCTTTCATAATGTTAACTAACTTGTCTGGTATACCATATGATTTCACAATCAACCACAAATTATGATGATCAACAGAGTCGAAAGCCTTTTTGAAATCAACAAAGCTAGCAACCAAAGGTTTCTGAAACTCTAAACATTTCTCAAGAATCTGCCTAAGTGAAAATATCTGATCCACACATCCCCTACCACTTCTGAATCCACATTGCTCATCACGCAATTGACTGTCAGCCAGATTCTTAATTCTATTAAGCACAATCATGGAAAGAACTTTACCTGGAACAGAGAGTAGGCTGATACCCCTATAGTTATCACAAGAACTGCGATCACCTTTTTTGAAAATAGGGATAACAATAGCTCTGGTAAAATCCTTAGGAACCATGCCTTTATCATAAAAGATATTCAGAATTTCAGTCATCCAAGTGGTAACCGAAACATTCCCAGCTCTAAGCATTTCCATAGTAATTTCATCTACCCCTGGGAATTTATGAAGTTTAAGTTTAGAAACAGCCAAAAGAACTTCAGATTGTGTTATAGGGCCAACATTAAAGCCACCAATGCATCTATCATCATTGCAAACAATGGGAGTAGAACTAACTACATTGTTTAGAACATCACTGAAATGCTCAGCCCACCTAGCCATGACAGAATACTCCCCTTCTATAACCTTACCTTGTTTATCCTGCAATCCTTGTATGCCTGTCCGTTTTCTACCACACAAAACATTAACTATCTGGTACAGCTCTCTGCTGTTGTGCTGTCTAACTGCTTCCTCGGCTTTGTCAGCCAAACCATCAAGCCAAAGATTCTTATCAGCAGCTAACTGATCCTTTACAAGTTTATTAAGGTCTCTGTAATGCTTTCTATTAGGACTAGTAGGGTATTGATTAAGGGCATTCCTGCAGTTCTTTCTTTCCGAAATAAGCTCAAGTGCCTTATCACTCAGATAATTTTGCCTCTTCTGCTCCTTTTTTCCAAAAAGAGTACTGTTAGTGTCCAAAAACGCCTGTTTAAAATGATCCCATTCTTCCTCAACTTCAGTAGTAAGCAAACCATGACTGTCATAATGACTAAGTAACCTATCATGGTAAACTTTGGCTATAACTGGATCTTTCAGAGCGTCAGTATTAAAAGTAAAATTTTTAACCCTAGCACAACACTTTTTAAGTTTAAGTTGCAACACACTTTTAACAAGGTAATGGTCAGATCCAATTTCAGCTCCCCTATATGCCCTGGTATTCCTAACAGAACTAGCCCATTTGCTGTTAATTAATATGTAATCAATCATATTCTTATGCAGCCCATCAGGTGAAACCCATGTGTACTTATGTATGTCGCGGTGTTTGTAATAAGTATTAGTTATTCTGAATCCATTGAGTTTACTTACCTGTAGGAGACGTTGCCCATTGCCATTGCAGCTACCAATATCAAAAGGGCCTATTACTCCTCCCCAAAGGTCAGAGTCAGTACCAACTTTGGCATTGAAGTCACCAAGAACAAGGGTAATATCTCCTTTCTTGACAGAATTCAAAATATCCTGAAGTTGTTCATAAAACCTATCCTTCTCATCCTCATCAGCAGATAACATTCAAGTCTTTAATGCTTGTCTGAAATTTTGCTGTAAGAAACCTTTCATTAATGCACTCATATCCTAGAAGAGCATCACTAGCGTGTCTGCTGAGAAGCAGACCCACGCCTTGGTGATGCTTATTGTCGTCCCTCCCTGAAAAGAGAAATTTAAGATTATTTTTAAGAATTTGACCTTTATCTGTCCATCTGGTCTCTTGCAAGCCAAGAATATCTAAATTATAACGGTGGAATTCTTGTGTGAGGACATCAAGAGAAAAAGCTCTGTGCAGAGTCCTCACATTCCAACTACCTATGGAGAGAAAATGGTTAGTGGGATGTTTAGAGAAACTATGTTTATTGAGAGAGGGAATGCCGACAATATCAAACAGCCCCCTAATCGCAGACATGGGGCAAAGACCCGTTCCCCCACTACTAAAGGCTGAAGCCATCTACACTGGAAGACTTTCCCAATGTAGAATTTGACGATGCCAATAGAAGTAAAGAGTTCAGGTGCCTGCGATGACTTCTGCTCAGGATTATCCAAAAGCTGATAAACATATCCTGTGAATCTATTCACTTGGGGCTGTCAACCCACAAACAAACAGAAAACACAGCGGAAGATTTTCCCTCCACAGAAGCCCACCAGTGCAGAAAAATCAGGATCCATAATCAAGCTCAGAGCCATATATCTGTCCAGTCCAGTAGGTTTATATGGTCAGCACCAGGACCCTGTGTGGTTGACCACTCCTCAGCAGGGTAGGAAAAAAAAAAGTAGCCATAGTTGTCCAGATCAGTAGGCCACACTAATCTGGCAGCCCTCCCCTTCCGTTCACTTCCACAAGAGAGTATCTCTTTTGAAAGTTACTAACGGTCTGCACCACGAGAAGGCGGGGTCGGACATTAGGTGCTAGGCCTGGCCGGTTCTATGCATCATCACAGGGGATTGGTGCATAGTTCTCCTTCCAGTGACTACCTAGCTACCATTTACAGCAACTTTTTCATATAGTAACTTTTAATAATTTAATTTTTGGCTTGATTTATTGTCTCATATAGTTTATCATTAAATTTCTTTCGAGGGATTTTTAAAAAATTGTAATAACTTATGTAATAACAAAAAATTATTATATTAAATATTGAATAAACTCTACTTTCTTGGTATATACAACTAATTACCACTTTGTAAGTCAATTTTCATTTTAGAGTTGCCCGAACAGTGCCTATATGTGACAGAATATGTACTGTAGGTTGAGACTGTTCATATCATCTATTAGAGATCTTGATCAGCGGCTGGTAGCTCAGTGGTCCAGAGCACCTGCCATGTTATCAGAAGGTCGTTGGTTTGTATCCCACCTGGCTCATGACAATTTTTCCTCTAAAATGAAAATCGACTTACAAAGTGGTAATTAGTTGTATAAGTTATTACATTTATGATTCTTAAAAAAATGTAAAGATGTAGAAGTAATTCCTAACTTTTCAAAAATCCCTTGAAGGAAATTTAATGATAAACTGTATGAGACAATAAATCAAATCGAAATTAAATTATTAAAAGTTACTATACAAAACTTACGATATGAGATAAGTAAAATCGAAAAACAACCATATAAAGAACACCTTAGGATATATACAATAATTAATGTAATAGAATCTAATTTGATTTTAGGTCGCATCCATTATCAAACTGATAAGGATAATGAAAAAATAAAGTCAATATAATAAGAAATTTGAATTATTAATACAGCATAGTAATAAGGGGTCTTGCAAAGATGTAGAACCAAGTATTATGTTTAAACCTAAATTTATTAACCTATCGTCAAGAACTTTAACTGATATACAAATAAAAACCTTAAATAGAGGAACAAAATATGCATATCCTGCTACAGTTCCCGAAAAGAATAAATTAATACCACAATTTGAACAACTCACAAAATCTGTACCCTATATTGAAAAATAAAAAAAAAACGTTTTAAACTATACAGAACTATTAAACATTATGAAGAAAAAACCTCGACAAAATCAAGAAGAAATTACGAGCTTATAAGAATTGAAGAAACAGAATAATATAAAAAAGTACTAGCAGATAAGACTGATGAAATAGTAATCTTAGATAAAAAGGAATATGATACTAAAGTTAAATTGATAATAGAACAGTTAAAATGCCAATCCCTTAATAGGAACCCATTAATTAAAACAGTACAAAAGTTACACGATTTAAAGAATGACCCTTTTTTACTGCAAATCATAGCAAACAATTGTATAGCTCCTATGTATTGTATAACTACAGATGTTTGTAAAAATTAAATTGCATAAAGAAAATCACCCTTTCAGACCATTAGTATCAAAATGACGATCACCTACATACAATTTAGATAAATCTTCATGTAATTTCTTTAAACCATTTTTCCTTTCAAATGCACATAGCATTAATTCATGTTATGATGCATTACAAATAATGCATAATACACCAATAAATGAAAACACCACTTTTCATTCTCTTAATGTCATATCGCTGCATCCAAACACACCAATGCTGGATGCAGCGATGAGACTTAAAGCCGAATGGTTAGAGGCCACCAGGCCCATGGACCAAGGGTACTTCACTGTACATGAGACCCTGGACCTGGCCACCACATCCAATTGGTTTCAAATTAATAACTGCACATGGATCCAGAGAGAGAGGGTCCCTATGGGCTCCCCACTCTCTGGCCTCATGATGGAAGCAGTCATGAGAGATGTTGAAACACAGGCATTAAATAAATATTTAATAAAACCTGCTTTATATGTCCGTTACATTGACGACATGTTAATTTTTTGGAATTCTGATGAAAAAGAACTTCAATTTTTCATTAAGGCTTTCAATAATATTATTTCCTCTATTCAATTTACTCACAAATCTGAAAAACAAGGAATATTACCATATTTAGACAAACTAAATACGTAAGAAAAAACATTGTGATACTACAGTATATACAGGAAACCCACATACATCCCTAATCTTATTCCTGCAAACTCTGCACATCCTATAAAATACAAAAGAGCTGCTTTTAATACCTACTGATACTGTTCTACACCTCAACTTCTTAACAGTGAATTAAAATTCATGTATGATATAGGCACTCAAGCCAGATATTCTAAACAATTTATGAGAGCAAGCGAAAATCGAAATACATATAAACTGCTTAATACACAAATCACACCTGCCCAAAATGCTGAGAGTAATAAAATTAAATACACTATAAGTTTTCCATATCTTAATGGATTTTCCCACACTATTAATAAAATGCTAAAACCACATATAAGTTAACAGTACCAAGCAACATTAAGAATACCATAAAAATGTTAACAATAAATGACCGCAATAAAATAATCCCTTCTGGGGGGAATATATTTAATTCAATTAGATGACTGACTCTTCTAATATCTTGGGAAATAAAAATAAATACATAGGACTACATAGAGGACAACTGAAGAAAGAATTTCTGAACATGAACACGATATTCAGCATCAATACGGCCACACGGCATTATCCCAAACTATCATTCAAAACCAATTAACTGTAAATAAATTAAACTGTAAAGTAATTGTCTTCCCAACTACAAAATTTCAGTTAAATTTTATGGAGCGTTTATTAATAAATTTGCATCACCAAACATTATGTAACACAGATGTGACCTCCTGTCGGCTGCATGGAATATCCTCATGCATAATTACCAGATGGGAAATGTCACTCACCACCAGAGGGCCAGCCTTGTATATACAGCTCACTCACTTCAGTTCATTGCTGTCTGACGATGACATAGGATGAGATATGTTGAAATACATTGCAGTGGGAAAGGTGATGACTTTTAAACTGTAAATATTTTTGAAACTCTTGTTTAAATGTATTGAGTTGAAACTTCACTCTTTTTTAATTAAAATGCCTTTAAATTTAAAATCATGCTCTTAAATTAAAGCTAAATAAGTTCTGCTATTGATAATCCATCAAATAAGAAGTTTCAAACTTAAAACCTGAACTTGCATAACAAGTGTAATCATCAGTGACTTCAGATCCTGAAAATGGGTTGGGTTGTTTTACCTCTGAGCGGCACTTTTTTGCACACTATGGGCTAAATGGCCAGGTCACATGGACCCTGAAGGCTCAGAGAAGGTTGGGGGAGGGGACCCACTGGAACAGCTGTTGGGAGACAGATGGTAGCCTCCCGTCAAGGCCATCCAGCGTGTTCTTTAACGTGCACAGGGTATGGCTCTCCCGCACACGGGGCCACAGCTTAACGTCCCATCCGACGGACGGCGGCCTTTCCAAGCCCAGCGGTGTCCCCTACTGACCGTGGGCAGGGCGGGGAAATTTTGCGGAGATAAATCTCAATGCTGACCCAGCTGGGACTCGAACCTGGGAACTACAGATTACGAGCCTGGCGCGCTACCGACTGAGCCACCCCCGCCCCTCCTGAAAATGGAATAGTGGCCCAACTGCAATACAGAATTTAAGTCAAAAAAATTCAACAGCAACAAGTGCACTGCAAATAAGATGGACTGTGTTTTACCACCAAGAGTGTACCAGCCTGCTTTTGTGAGATGTCTACTGCACGATATACCATCTAAATGCAACCTTCTTGTGAGTATATAACTAAGAACTTTAAATACTCGAATTATAAGCAGAATATAGCACTTAGATCTTCCCTAATGGAACATCCTATGTGATTATAGCAATAAGCTAATGGCTCTTACATGTTGTTGAATACAACGTAATGTAGAATATGCTTTAGAGCATTAAGGTCATTTTATTTTATCAGTGTTGATTGCGATTAAATTTTTTATTTAATATACCGTATCACTGTGTAATTATGACCTTTAATTTAATAGGATTTTAAATAGGATTGCTGTAATATAATATAGGTAAATAATTTCCTTTTTAAATATTTTCCAAATGTCGACACCAACTGCATAATGTGTTGCATATTATTTGTTACACTAAAAATTAATTCTCACTAAAAATAATTTTTAATAACACTAAAAATTTAATTACACTAAAAATTAATTTTTGACAGTAAATGCAGTACAGCATTATTCAACTTTCCAACTGCATAAATATTTATAAATTTAAAATTAAACTGCAAATCACAGTGATAAGAATATCATTTAATTCCGCGATTAATTACTGTACAGATAATAAAATTTAAGTCAAGAGGAGCACTTTACAATTCCATAGAGTCTACAGTGCATTGAATTGTACAGTTTTTAAATTAGGTTCCTTATACTATCCTCTAACGGCAACCTTTTCCTCATAAAGGTGCTATAGAGAGCAAAAAAAACTATATTTACCAGTTCAGATCTTGTGGTTGCAGTAACTCGCTGGTAGTCATTCTTAGTAATTAATTGCGGAATTAAATGATATCATCATCATCATCGTCATCCTCAAGCAGCCATGGGCTACGGAGGTCCAACCAGACAGTGCAATTTAGTTCTCCAAGCAAGTCTATCCTGAGCTACATCTACTGCATCTGGCCACTGCACACCAATTCTAACAAGGTCTTGTTTGACATTGTCTGCCCACCGCATCCTAGGTCTCCCCTTCTTTCTGAGGCCTTTAGGCACACTGTTCATAACCCTATTCGCCAATCTATAGTTATTCATACGGGCAACAAGGCCAAACCAACGGAGTCTCTCTCTGCACAATATGCTGCTTAAAGGAGGTTGCAAACTCCTATGCCTAATCTCATCATTAGTTACAAAGTTGAACCACCTAATGCCCAAGATACTGCGTAAGCATCTGGAATCAAAAGCATCTAGTTTCCTGTTATCTTGTTTACAAAGTGTCCAAGTTTCACTACCATAACTAACCCTAGAAAGAACCAAACTATTATACAGTCTAATTTTAGTCTTTAGGTGTATACACCTATATCTCCACACTCTCCATAGGTTCTTAAAAGTCCCGGCAGCAATCCCTATTCGTCTGTTAATCTCATGCCGCACATCACCATTATCTGTTACATAGCTCCCAAGATAATTAAACTGTGACATCTGCTCAAGACTGCAACCATTCAGATTAACTGAATCACAGCCTGCCTGACCAATTTTCATCACTTTAGTTTTCTCTCTGTTTATAACCAAACCTACTCTACTACCAGTCTCATCAACAGCTCGAATGAAAGAGTTCATATCATCAACATCATTTGCCAAAAGGGCTAAATCAACAGCATAATCTAAATCAGAAATTTTCGTATCTCCAGCCCATTTAAGGCAAAAATCTTTCCCTTGAAGTGAATTTCGCATAACATAATCAATAACCAAGCTAAAGAGAAAAGGAGACAAAATGCACCCTTGTCGAACACCAGAAGTAATGCTAAACCAATTGCTACAAGCCTTACCAACTCTCACACACGACTCAGTGTTATCATAGAGAGCTTTAATAATGTTAACTAACTTGTCTGGTATACCATATGATTTCACAATCAACCACAAACTATGACAATCAACAGAGTCGAAAGCCTTTTTGAAATCAACAAAGCTAGCAACCAAAGGTTTCTGAAACTCTAAACATTTCTCAAGAATCTGCCTAAGTGAAAATATCTGATCCACACATCCCCTACCACTTCTGAATCCACATTGCCCATCACGCAATTGACTGTCAACCAGATTCTTAATTCTATTAAGCACAATCATGGAAAGAACTTTACCTGGAACAGAGAGTAGGCTGATACCCCTATAGTTATCACAAGAACTGCGATCACCTTTTTTGAAAATAGGGATAACAATAGCCCTGGTAAAATCCTTAGGAACCATGCCTTTATCATAAAAGATATTCAGAATTTCAGTCATCCAAGTGGTAACCGAAACATTCCCAGCTCTAAGCATTTCCGTAGTAATTTCATCTACCCCTGGGGATTTATGAAGTTTAAGTTTAGAAACAGCCAAAATAACTTCAGATTGTGTTATAGGGCCAACATTAAAGCCACCAATGCATCTATCATCATTGCAAACAATGGGAGTAGAACTAACTACATTGTTTAGAACATCACTGAAATGCTCAGCCCACCTAGCCATGACACAATCCTCCCCTTCTATAACCTTACCTTGTTTATCCTTCAATCCTTGTATGCCTGTCCGTTTTCTACCACACAAAACATTAACTATCTGGTACAGCTCTCTGCTGTTGTGCTGTCTAACTGCTTCCTCGGCTTTGTCAGCCAAACCATCAAGCCAAAGATTCTTATCAGCAGCTAACTGATCCTTTACAAGTTTATTAAGGTCTCTGTAATGCTTTCTATTAGGACTAGTAGGGTATTGATTAAAGACATTCTTGCAGTTCTTTCTTTCCGAAATAAGCTCAAGTGCCTTATCACTCAGATAATTTTTGCCTCTTCTGCTCCTTTTTTCCTAAAATAGCACTGTTAGTGTCCAAAAAAGCCTGTTTAAAATGATCCCATTCTTCCTCAACTTCAGTAGTAAGCAAACCATGACTGTCATAATGACTAAGTAACCTATCATGGTAAGCTTTGGCTATAACTGTATCTTTCAGAGCTTCAGTATTAAAAGTAAAGTTGCTTTTTAAGTTTAAGTTGCAACACACTTTTAACAAGGTAATGGTCAGATCCAATTTCAGCTCCCCTATATGCCCTGGTATTCCTAACAGAACTAGCCCATTTGCTGTTAATTAATATGTAATCAATCATATTCTTATGCAGCCCATCAGGTGAAACCCATGTGTACTTATGTATGTCGCGGTGTTTGTAATAAGTGTTAGTTATCTGAATCCATTGAGTTTACTTACCTGTAGGAGACGTTGCCCATCGCCATTGCAGCTACCAATACCAAAAGGGCCTATTACTCCTCCCCAAAGGTCAGAGTCAGTATCAACTTTGGCATTGAAGTCACCAAGAACAAGGGTAATATCTCCTTTCTTGACAGAATTCAAAATATCCTGAAGTTGTTCATAAAACCTATCCTTCTCATCCTCATCGGCATCCTCAGTGGGGGCATAACAGCAGATAACATTCAAGTCTTTAACGCTTGTCTGAAATTTTGCTGTAAGAAACCTTTCATTAATGCACTCATATCCTAGAAGAGCATCGCTAGCGTGTTTGCTGAGAAGCAGACCCACGCCTTGGTGATGCTTATTGTCGTCCCTCCCTGAAAAGAGAAATTTAAGATTATTTTTAAGAATCTGACCTTTATCTGTCCATCTGGTCTCTTGCAAGCCAAGAATATCTAAATTATAACGGTGGAATTCTTGTGTGAGGACATCAAGAGAAAAAGCTCTGTGCAGAGTCCTCACATTCCAACTACCTATGGAGAGAAAATGGTTAGTGGGATGTTTAAAGAAACTATGTTTATTGAGAGAGGGAATGCCGACAATATCAAACAGCCCCCTAATCGCAGACATGGGGCAAAGACCCGTTCCCCCACTACTAAAGGCTGAAGCCATCTACACTGGAAGACTTCCTCCAATGTAGAATTTGACGATGCAATAGAAGCAAAGAGTTCAGGTGCCTGCGATGACTGCTGCTCAGGATTATCCACCAGCTGATAAACATATCCTGTGAATCTATTCACTTGGGGCTGTCAACCCACAAACAAACAGAAAACACAGCGGAAGATTTTCCCTCCACAGAAGCCCACCAGTGCAGCAAAATCAGGATCCATAATCAAGCTCAGAGCCATATATCTGTCCAGTCCAGTAGGTTTATATGGTCAGCACCAGGACCCTGTGTGGTTGACCACTCCTCAGCAGAGTAGAAAAAAAAGAAAAGTAGCCATAGTTGTCCAGATCAGTAGGCCACACTAATCTGGCAGCCCTCCCCTTCCGTTCACTTCCACAAGAGAGTATCTCTTTTGAAAGTTACTAACGGTCCGCACCACGAGAAGGCGGGGTCGGACATTAGGTGCTAGGCCTGGCTGGTTCTATGCATCATCACAGGGGATTGGTGCATAGCTCTCCTTCCAGTGACTACCTAGCTACAATTTACAGACCTTAAATGATATATATAAATTTATTTCAAGTTTCAGATATCCAGCATAAGTATTCAGAGAAACATACTGCTTACATTAGAGCAAGCAGTAATTAAATAATGCACAATAATACATTAAATTCATCATCCCAAAATATTACTCGTATATGACATTATGGAATGCATTGTCTTCCATTTCATTCCTTTGTGCAAATAATCAATCTGCTTATCATCAAGTGGGACAGCTACAGTTAAAAAATTGGCTTTATGCTCAACAGCTTGGTTAAAGTGAGAAATGCTTGAAAAGGGGAGATAGAAATCTTTAAAGAGAAGATGCAAATGCTTGAAGGAGTAGATGCAAATGCTTGAAAAAAAGATGCAAATGTTTTAAAGAGAAGATGCAAATTCTTGAAAGATGCAAAAATTGGGGGGAATCTCCCAAAATGTATAGGTTCAAATTTATGTGCACTTTTGTATTTTTACAATTTTTAGATACTCCTAGAAAAAATCCTACTACCAAACATATTTCCAAAACTTTATGGGTGGTTACAAAAGAAAACCTCACTTAACATTAAAGATTTATATATGCAGATTGTCGGGTTAGTGAAATATCTCCAAATTCTCACTATCTCCTTTTGCCTGGCTCTTCTAGCAATATCATTCATCAGTAGCCATTTGATTGGCTCTTGCTTGAAGTCACTTGTGTACCATAAGGCAAGAATAGAAATAGACCTATTCTAGATGCGATCATGCGATGGCTAGTGGAGAGGAAGTGATGCTTAACTACCAACTTCAGAAGATGCGCAGTTTTCTAAAACTCATCCTTGCGGAGTAGAGCAGTGCAACACTGTGAGCGGTAAGTGAGAAGGCACCCTATGGAGAAAAAATGGCTGGAAGACGCCAGGCCCTTGGCACAGATGTACTTTAGTGTGTACAATGCCCTGGACTTTGCCACTACATCCAATTGCTTTCAAGTGAATGGCTGGATATTGTCCAGACCAGACCAAGGAAAGACAAGAGATATCAAAGCCATATTTAGTGAATACATAACTTATGTTCATCATCATCATCATCCTCAAGCAGCCATGGGCTACGGAGGTCCAACCAGACCATGCAATTTAGTTCTCCAAGCAAGTCTATCCTGAGCCACATCTACTGCATCTGGCCACTGCACACCAATTCTAACAAGGTCCTGTTTGACACTGTCTGCCCACCACATCCTAGGTCTCCCCTTCTTTCTGAGGCCTTTAGGCACACTGTTCATAACCCTATTCGCCAATCTATAATTATTGATACGGGCAACATGGCCAAACCAACTCACTCTGCGCAATATACTGCTTAAAGGAGGTTGCAAACTCCTTTGCCTAACCTCATCATTAGTTACAAAGTTGAACCATCTAATGCCCAAGATACTGCGTAAGCATCTGGAATCAAAAGCATCTAGTTTCCTGTTATCTTGTTTACAAAGTGTCCGAGTTTCACTACCATAACTAACCCTAGAAAGAACCAAACTATTATACAGTCTAATTTTAGTCTTTAGGTGTATACGCCTATTTCTCCACACTCTCCATAGTTCTTAAAAGTCCCGGCAGCAATCCCTATTCGTCTGTTAATCTCATGCCGCACATCACCATTATCTGTTACATAGCTCCCAAGATAATTAAACTGTGACACCTGCTCAAGACTGCAACCATTCAGATTAACTGAATCACAGCCTGCTTGACCAATTTTCATCACTTTAGTTTTCTCTCTGTCTATAACCAAACCTACTCTACTACCAGTCTCATCAACAGCTCGAATGAAAGAGTTCATATCATCAACATCATTTGCCAAAAGGGCTAAATCATCAGCATAATCTAAATCAGAAATTTTCGTATCTCCAGCCCATTTAAGGCCAAAATCTTTCCCTTGAAGTGAATTTCGCATAACATAATCAATAACCAAGCTAAAGAGAAAAGGAGACAAAATGCACCCTTGTCGAACACCAGAAGTAATGCTAAACCAATTGCTACAAGCCTTACCAACTCTCACACACAACTCAGTGTTATTATAGAGAGCTTTCATAATGTTAACTAACTTGTCTGGTATACCATATGATTTCACAATCAACCACAAATTATGACGATCAACAGAGTCGAAAGCCTTTTTGAAATCAACAAAGCTAGCAACCAAAGGTTTCTGAAACTCTAAACATTTCTCAAGAATCTGCCTAAGTGAAAATATCTGATCCACACATCCCCTACCACTTCTGAATCCACATTGCCCATCACGCAATTGACTGTCAACCAGATTCTTAATTCTATTAAGCACAATCATGGAAAGAACTTTACCTGGAACAGAGAGTAGGCTGATACCCCTATAGTTATCACAAGAACTGCGATCACCTTTTTTGAAAATAGGGATAACAATAGCTCTGGTAAAATCCTTAGGAACCATGCCTTTATCATAAAAGATATTCAGAATTTCAGTCATCCAAGTGGTAACCGAAACATTCCCAGCTCTAAGCATTTCCGTAGTAATTTCATCTACCCCTGGGGATTTATGAAGTTTAAGTTTAGAAACAGCCAAAAGAACTTCAGATTGTGTTATAGGGCCAACATTAAAGCCACCAATGCATCTATCATCATTGCAAACAATGGGAGTAGAACTAACTACATTGTTTAGAACATCACTGAAATGCTCAGCCCACCTAGCCATGACAGAATACTCCCCTTCTATAACCTTACCTTGTTTATCCTGCAATCCTTGTATGCCTGTCCGTTTTCTACCACACAAAACATTAACTATCTGGTACAGCTCTCTGCTGTTGTGCTGTCTAACTGCTTCCTCGGCTTTGTCAGCCAAACCATCAAGCCAAAGTTTCTTATCAGCAGCTAACTGATCTTTTACACATTTATTAAGTTCTCTGTAATGTCTTCTGTTAAGTCTTTGTAACTTATGTTACAAAGATCATATGATTACAAATACAACTTGGTTAGACTTGTGGAATACAAAGAAATCAGTATCTCATGTAGCCACCATCAGTGGCAATAACCGCTGCTACACAGTTCGGCATTGAGAGGTTGAGACATCAGATGTGTGTTTGGGAATGTCAGTCCATGCAGTTTCGATAAGTAGCCAAAGTTCATCTGTTTTAGCTGCTGCTGGTGTCTGGTGTGCTAGTCATCATGAAATCATGGACCAGACATGTTCAATTGGAGACAAATCTGGTGAACGCATAGACCAAGGCAGAAATGTCACATGGTGGCTATCCAGGAATTGTTGGACGATGCATGCCACATGTGGTCGACATTGTCCTGTTGGTAAATGGCACCAGAGAGCCCTTGAAGATAAGGTACAACCACAGGCTCCAACACTTCTGATGTAATGCTGGCTGTTCAAAGCACCAGTAATGCCTACGAGGCACATGTGCGAGTGGATTCCAATGGCACTCCATACCAAAACACCAGGTGCCTGACCTGTATGGTGCTGCATATGGTGCTGCATTATTCATGTCTCACTGAACCTGTTGCCGTGGTACCGCCAGATACAGATTTGTCCATCATGGTGCTGCATACTGAAATGGGATTTGTTTAAAAAGACGATGCAATGCCATTAACACATCCATGCGCAACATTCTTGGCACCATTGCAGTTGTATAGACATGTGTTGTAGAGTCAATGGTAGCCAAAGCAATGGCCACCTAGCAAAGATGCCCTGATGCTGCAAATGACCTCAAACCGTACGTGGACACTGGTTGATATGTAACACACCCTAACTGTTGAGCTAAGGTGTTTGATGTAGCTGTATGATCATTCAAAGCCATGTGCACAAGATGTCTGTCCTCTCGTTCATTTGTGTGACAGCCGTTGAGATCCCTCATGTCAGTGAGTTCGTTCCTGCTCTACCCACTGATGCCATATTCTCATCACTGTGGCAGCATTCTGTCCAACATGAGCACCGATGTCTTGGTAAAATAATCTGCCTTCCTGTAATCTCACAATGCTCCTGTGATCAAAGTCTGAAACTTGGTCGTATGGATGACATGTTCTATGATGTGGCATACTTGATCCTTTAGTGTGCAAGAACTGCGAGCAAACACAATTCCAGTGCTTTACACCAGCTCTTTGTAATCTCCTCTTAACCACTTCCAGGGGGCATTACTGTCACACATGATATGCCTATGTGCTGCGCTTTGAATCATTTACGTGTTTTACAAGGCTATCCATCTTGCATATTTCGGGAAAATCTAATGTGTTCTTCCTGGTCTTGCACTTTTATTGGCCAGCAGTGTATATATATTACATAGATGTACTTTTATTCTGGGACAACAATGCTGATAAATTAAGAATTCTACTTAATATATTTAATAGTATAATGCCTACCATTAATTTTACATATGAAAAGGAAAATGACAGAATATTACCATACTTAGATACTTAATATTTCATTAAAAAAAATGGGAAATAACTGTGTACAGAAAACCTATGTACATACCAAATATAATTCCTGAAAATTCAACTAATCCTGGGCATTATAAAAAAAAATCTGCATTTAACTCCCATTTTTTAAGAGCATACAGATATTCTCTAATGAAAAAGCTCTAGATTTAGAATTACAGTACATCTATGAAATAAGAAAGTAAGCCAGATACAAAAAAAATATTTGCAAAAAAATAGACAAAAAGATAAACATAAATATTTTGCAACTACTCAAGAAAAAAACCACCATTCATTCATCAAACCCCAATCGAATATAACTTATAAAATAGCCTTTCACATATTCCTAATTTGTCAAGTACATTGCCAAAAATATTTAAGAAATATTATATGACATAAATTGCCTCTAAATATTGTCAATAATGTAAAAATACTAGTAGTTAATGATAGGGATCAGTACAGCCACAGGGGGAATTTATTTAATGGAAATAGATGAAAACAAAGTATTATTGGATAATATTAAATATATAGGGAAAACATACCGACAGATGGCAGCATGAATGACAGAGCATCAATATGATTTGGACAATAAATTAGGAAAATCAGTATTATTGTAGACCATCTTACAAGCTAATTTGCATAATTATGCATTAAAAGCTAAACTGGAAGGAGAGCTGTGTACCAATCCCTAGTGATGATGCACAGAACCGGCCAGGTCTAGCACCTAATGTCCGACCCTGCCTTCTCGTGGTGCAGGCCGTTAGTACCTTTCAAAAGAGATATTCTCTTTTGGAAGGAAGGGGAGGGCTGCCAGTTCAGTATGGCCTAATGATCTCGTCTTCTACAACCACTTTTCTCTTTTTTTTTTTCAAACCTGCTGAGGAGTGGTCAACTTCACAGGGTCCTTGTGCTGACCATTTATACCTACTAGATGGGACTTGTTTATGGATTTGAGTTTGATTATGGATCCTGGTCTTGCTGCACTGGTGGGCCTCTGTTGAGGGAGAATCTGCCGCTGTGTTTTCTGTTTCCTTCTGGGTTGCCAGCCCTAAGTGAACAGAGGTATGGGATACCTTATATCAGCTGGTGGATAATCCTAATCAGAGGCCATCGCAGGTACCTGAACCTTACTTAGCTAGTTGGGCATCGTCAAGCCTAAACTGGAGTAATGTGTCTCAGGCAGGCCATGTGGCTCTTGAAAAAGTCCACTTGAAAAGGTGGTGCCTGAAGTTCCTACCAGCATCGGTGACTTCAGCCTTTAGCGGAGGAGGAACAGGTCTTTGCCCCATGCCTGCGATCAGGGGGCTGTTTGATATTGTTGGCCTTACCTATCTCAATAAACCTAGTTTCTTTAAAAATCCTACTAATCATTTTCTCTGTGAAGGAACATGGAATGTGAGGGCATTACGTAGAGATTATTCTCTTGATGTCCTCACACAGGAATTCCAGCACTATAACCTAGATATTCTAGGCTTACAAGAGACTAGATAGACAAGTAAAGGTGAGATACTTAAAAATAATTTTAATTTTTCTTTACAGGGAGGGAGGATGGAAAGCATCACCAAGGCGTGGGTCTGCTGCTCAGCAGACATGCTAGTGATGCTCTTCTAGGAAATGAGTGCATTAATGAAAGGATTCTTACAGCAAAATTTCAGACAAGCATTAAAGACTTGAATGTTATCTGCTGTTATGCCCCCACTGAGGATGCCGATGAAGATGAGAAGGATAGGTTTTATGTGCAACTTCAGGATATTTTGAATTCTGTCAAGAAAGGAGATATTACCCTTGTTCTAGGTGACTTCAATGCCAAAGTTGATACTGACTCTGACCTTTGGGGAGGGGTGATAGGCCCTTTTGGTATTGGTAGCTGCAATGACAATGGGCAACGTCTCCTACAGTAAGTAAACCCAATGGATTCAGAATAACTAACACTTATTACAAACACCGCGACATACATAAGTACACATGGGTTTCACCTGATGGGCTGCATAAGAATATGATTGATTATATATTAATTAACAGCAAATGGGCTAGTTCTGTTAGGAACACCAGGTCATATAGGGGAGCTGAAATTGGATCTGACCATTACCTTGTTAAAAGTGTCTTGCAACTTAAACTTAAAAAGTGTTGTGCTAGGGTTAATAATTTTATCTTTAATTCTGAAGCTCTGAAAAACCCAGTTACAGCTAAAGCATCCCATGACAGGTTACTTAGTCATTATGACAGTCATGGTTTGCTTAATACTGAAGTTGAGGAAGAATGGGGCAATTTTAAGCAGGCTTTTTTGGAAACTAACAGTACTCTTTTAGGAAAAAAGGAGCAGAGGAGACAGAATTATTTAAGTGATAAGGCACTTGAGCTTATTTCGGAAAGAAAGAACTGCAGGAATGCCCTTAATCAGTACCCTACTAGTCCTAATAGAAAGGATTACAGAGAGCTTAATAAACGTGTAAAGGATCAGTTAGCTACTGATAAGAAACTTTGGCTTGATGGCTTGGCTGACAAAGCTGAGGAAGCAGTTAGGCAGCACAACAGCAGAGAGCTGTACCAGATAGTTAATGTTTTATGTGGTAGAAAACGGACAGGCATACAAGGATTGCAGGATAAACAAGGTAAGGTTATAGAAAGGGAGGATTCTGTCATGGCTAGGTGGGCTGAGCATTTCAGTGATGTTCTAAACAATGTGGTTAGTTCTACTCCCATTGTTTGTAATGATGATAGATGCATTGGCAGCTTTAATGTTGGCCCTATAACACAATCTGAAGTTATTTTGGCTATTTCTAAACTTAAACTTCATAAATCCCCAGGGGCAGATGAAATTACTACAGAAATGCTCAGCGCTGGGAATGTTTCGGTTACCACTTGGATGACTGAAATTTTGAATAACTTTTATGATATAGGCATGGTTCCTAAAGATTTTACCAGAGCTATTATTATCCTTATTTTCAAAAAAGGTGATCGCAGTTCTTGTGATAACTATAGGGGTATGAGCCTACTCTCTGTTCCAGGTAAAGTTCTTTCCATGATTGTGCTTAATAGAATTAAGAATCTGATTGACAGGCAATTGCGTGATGAGCAATGTGGATTCAGAAGTGGTAGGGGATGTGTAGATCAGATATTTTCACTCAGGCAGATTCTTGAGAAATGTTTAGCTTCAGAAACCTTTGGTTGCTAGTTTTTGGATTTCAAAAAGGCTTTCGACTCTGTTGATCATCATAATTTGTGGTTGATTGTGAAAACATATGGTATACCAGACAAGTTAGTTAACATAATGAAAGCTCTCTATAATAACACTGAGTCATGTGTGAGAGTTGGTAAGGCTTGTAGCAATTGGTTTAGCATTACTTCTGGTGTTCAACAAGGGTACATTTTGTCTCCTTTTCTCTTTAGTTTGGTTATTGATTATGTTATGCGAAATTCACTTCAAGGGTAAGATTTTGGCCTTAAATGGTCTGGAGATACTAAAATTTCTGATTTAGATTATGCTGATGATTTAGCCATTTTGGCAAATGATGTTGATGAGATGAACTCTTTCATTCGAGCTGTTGATGAGACTGGTAGTAGAGTAGGTTTGGTTATAAACAGAGAGAAAACTAAAGTGATGAAAATTGGTCAGGCAGGTTGTGATTCAGTTCATCTGAATGGTTGCAGTCTTGAGCAGGTGTCACAGTTTAATTACCTTGGGAGCTATGTAACAGATTCTGGTGATGTGCGGCATGAGATTAACAGACAAATAGGGATTGCTGCCGGGACTTTTAGGAATCTATGGAGAGTGTGGAGAAATAGGCGTATACACTTAAAGACTAAAATTAGACTGTATAATAGTTTGGTTCTTTCTAGGGTTAGTTATGGTAGTGAAACTTGGACGCTGTGTAAACAAGATAACAGGAAACTAGATGCTTTTGATTCTAGATGCTTACTCAGTATCTTGGGTATTAGGTGGTTCAACTTTGTAACTAATGATGAGGTTAGGCAAAGGAGTCTGCAACCTCCTTTAAGCAGCATATTGTGCAGAGAGAGACTCCGCTGGTTTGGCCATGTTGCCCGTATGGATAATTATAGATTGGCGAATAGGGTTATGAACAGTATGCTTAGAGGCCTCAGAAGGAGGGGGAGACCTAGGATGCGGTGGGCAGACAATGTCAAACAGGACCTTGTTAGAATTGGTATGCAGTGGCCGGATGCAGCAGAAGTAGCTCAGGACAGATATGCTTGGAGAATTAAACTGTGTGGTCTGGTTGGACCTCCGTAGCCCATGGCTGTTTGAGGATGTGATGATGAAAAGCTAAAATAATTGCATCACCCTGACTAAAACACAAATTACATGGAAAACTTATTAATTTAAATCAAAGTAATTTATGTAATACTGGAAATAAAACCAATACCATCAGCTTGGAAATTAATTTTAAATCACTTAACAGAAATGTGCATAAGTGTATTTTAACTGGGAATGTTTTTTATATCTTAGTTGGAATGTAAATAGTAAATTACAAACAAAATGAACCACAAAGTTGTATTATAAGAAGAGTAATGAGTACAGTGGGATATTCAAAACTGTATCAAGAGCAATAGCATCATTCCCTGAAGAAATCAATAAATATCTTGTTTGTAATTGACTGGCATCTCAATGCCATAAAGAGAGTGTATTAAAGACTACAAGAAGATACCAACAGCAGGTGTGGTGTGTCTTATAAACCATTAAAATTGAGTGTGTCAGCCAAAAACACCAAGGACTTACATCAAACTTGGATAAATAGTGGTAAAAAATCTGTTTTTACTCTTTTTATCACTTTAAAGTAATTTAAAGTGTATCATCTAATACAGACAGATTATCACCTGTCTTGTAGCAAGTAAGATGGTGATAGATCACTTGATTGTCATGATATATATATATAGTGATTACGTGGTAAACCAATTATAGTATATTTACCTCATTCGCTTTTTAAATATATTATGATATATATTATGATCTTATATCTCAATATTATTTACCATAGAATATTTTTCTATGGTAAATAATATTAAGATTAATTAACAAGTGATGAAATAGTCCAGATTCAAATGGAGGTGGGCCCCCCACCTCCATTTGGTTTAAAAATTTAAATTACTCAGTAAAAAAATTTATTACTCAGTAACTAGGTTATATATAAACATGTAGTGAAAACAAATTTGTAGAGTTATCCTTAATAACTTAATAACCGTGAGAGTTCCTTAATAACTTAATAACTGTGAGAGTTTATAACTTGATTTTGACTACATATTAATATATAACCTAGTTACTGAGTGATAAAGTTTTGAAAGTGTTAATTTTTTTTAATTACCTGTATGTACAGGCACAGTTAATTGTTTTGGGGAAAACAAGGTGTTAATTAAAAGTGAGTGAAAAAGATACTGAAGAAGTTGCAGCTTATCAGGATATACAAAATAGGTGTGGCCAACCCCTTATTTTTAAACTGCAACCACAAAAAAATAAACATAAGACCAATCAGCAAGCAATGAAAATTTTCAGTCAACTTCTAAAAAAACATTTTTCTGTACCACCAGCACAGATAGCATTGTTTCCAGCAAGGCAAATCATCTCTTGTGGTTAAAAGGAGAGAACAAGTTTCTGTTACATAAACTGCTTTGAATGTATATATATATTAAAAAGAGGTACAATTCACACTCCACTAACACAAATGTCTTAGCCATTTATTCTATTACATTATTATTACATTTATAGCTAATTTTATACTATATCAAAATTTATTAATTATTACATTTATAGCTAATTTTATACTATATCAAAATTTATTACTTATTACATTTATAGCTAATTTTATACTCTATCGAAATTACCTATAATTAAAAATTAATTATGATGTGGAAGTTTTTTTTCAATGCTATTAAAATATTTTAAGCTCTGCAACCCTAAAAATATCCTGCATATGAGCCTGATCATACCATATTTGCCAATTTTCATATCAGCATATATTACCCCATATACCATTTCAAATAGTTTAGCTGGGAATCATTTCTGATCTTCAACTTGGGCTGTTTTAGTCTAAGTAATAAAGAATTGCAGATTTAAAACCAAATCCAAAATTTGTGAACAGGAAAAAATCCATGGATTGCAAATGAAGAAAATAAAAATATACTACATTCCGAATTTTCAGGGTGGGCAGCTAGCTACACCTTTAGCACACCACATATACACAACATCATGTACATACATTCCAAATGAATATTTAATGATGATCTCAAACCTTTGAGCATTACAGCTATCTTCATAATATTGAATTACCTGTAATTTGGTTTTGCCTTTTACTTTTTTACATTCAAGCTGTTTCAGACTTATTCTGATATTCCATTTTTTTCACCTTCTGAATTAATTATGTAATTTGTGACCAATTATAAGTTTTGAATTTCATAAAAAATTAGCAATCAAACATGGACATCCACAGGAGGGGCATTTGACACCCTTGAAATGTGATTTTTTAAACTTGCATTTTGCCATTGCTATATAACTTCTTTTTTTATTTTTTTTAATAAAAATGACACTAGATATGATTACAAATATTCTAAGAGACCATGACCATTCTTTGAAAAAATGCAAATGCACTTTTTGAAAGATTCCTGTCATCTCCCCCCTCCCTCACTAATAAAATTCCTGTAGACACCACTTCATCAGTTAATTTTTATGATCCTGCAAGATATGACTTTTTTTTTATAGCTCTCACAATTTTATTGTAGTTCTGGACACTTTTGAATAATGTTTCTTTTTCAAAACATTTATAACTTAAAATGTACAATTTTTAGATCATTTGATAATTTTATACTCTATCAAATGACCTATTATTAAAAATTAATTAAGCATGGTACTAAATACCATTAACCAGATGTGTATACAGAAAGGGAGTGCTTCAGGTGCTACAGTACCCCTCTTAAATCTTTAAAGATCAAAATTGCAAAATGATAAAACTATTCACAGCTGTCATTCAAGGAAAGGGTGGGGGTGGAGTGGAGTTATATGATACTAAAACAATTGCAGCCTGTGAGAGTATAGTAAATGGGGCACAACTTACCTTTTTTCTTATTTGCAACTACAAAAGAAATGACATAAGATACTATTCAGCAAGCAATGAAATTATTACTCAATTTGCAGTCAGTCAATTTTTGGTTTTCTGAGCCCCTGTATTCAATGCATATATACAAGCTGCCCATCCCTGCCACCAACACAAATGACTTGACCATGCCATTGTATCAGGTTACAAGGTTTGTGTTCAAGGCTACTGCGAAAAAAATCATTTCAGCACCCCGAAAAATCCTGGATACATGCATGAATGCTATATCTCGTTTAACATATTGTTTCAGTTACCACTTGGATGACTGAAATTTTGAATAACTTTTATGATAAAGGCATGGTTCCTAACAATTTTACCAGAGCTATATTATCCCTATTTTCAAAAAAGGTGATTATAGTTCTTGTGATAACTATAGGGATACCAGCCTACTTTCTGTTCCACATAAAGTTCTTTGCATGATTGAGCTTAGTAGAATTAAGAATCTGGTTGACAAGGAATTGCGTGATGAACAATATGGATTCAGAAGTGGTAGGGGATGTGTGGATCAGATATTTTCACTTAGGCAGATTCTTGAGAAATGTTTAGAGTTTCAGAAACCTTTGGTTGCTAGTTTTGTTGATTTCAAAAAGGCTTTCGACTCTGTTGATCATCATAATTTGTGGTTGATTGTGAAATCATATGGTATACCAGACAAGTTAGTTAACATAATGAAAGCTCTCTATAATAACACTGAGTCGTGTGTGAGAGTTGGTAAGGCTTGTAGTAATTGGTTTAGCATTACTTCTGGTGTTCGACAAGAGTGTATTTTGTCTCCTTTTCTCTTTAGTTTGGTTATTGATTACGTTATGAGAAATTCACTGCAAGGGAAAGATTTTGGCCTTAAATGGGTTAGATATATGAAAATTTCTGATTTAGATTAGGCTGATGATTTAGCCCTTTTGGCAAATGACATTGATGAGATGAACTCTTTCATTTGAGCTGTTGGTGAGATTGGTAGTAAAGTTTGGAGAACTAAAGTGATGAAAATTGGCTGTGGTTCAGTTAATTTGAATGGCTTCAGGCTTGAGAAGTTGTCTCAGTTTAATTATCTTGGGAACTATGTAACAGAAACTGGTGATGTGCGGCATGAGATTAGCAGACGAATAGGGATTGCTGACAGGACTTTTAAGAAGCTATGGAGAGTGTGGAGAAATAGGCATATACACCTATAGGCTAAAATTAGACTATATAATAGTTTGGTTCTCTCTAGGGTTAGTTATGGTAGTAAAACTTGGACACTTTGCAAACAATATAACAGGAAACTAGATGCTTTTGATTCTAGGTGCTTGTGCGGTATCTTGGGGATTAGGTGGTTCAACTTTGTAATTAATGATGAGGTTAGGCAAAGGTTGGTTGGTTGGTTGTTGAGCCTCTGAGCAGCACTGTTTTGCACACAGTGGCTAGGTCTCAAGGACTCTGAAGGCTCAGAGAAGTTTGGGGTAGGTGACCCACTGTAACAGCTGTTGGGAAACAGATGGTAACCTCCAGTCAAGGCCATCCAGCGTGTTCTTTAACGTGCACAGGGTATGACTCTCCCACACACAGGGCCACAGCTTAATGTCCCATTGAACAGACAGCAGCCTTTCCAAGTCCACTGCTGTCCCCTACTGACCGTGGGGAGGGCGGGAGTTTTGTGGAGATAAATCTCAATGCTGACCCAGCTGGAACGTACCTAGGAACTGCAGATTACGAGCCTGGCATGCTACTGACTGAGCCACCATGCCTCCAGGTTAGGCAAAGGAGTTGGCAACCTCCTTTAAGCAGCATATTGTGCAAAATGAGACTGTTGGTTTGGCCATGTTGCCTGTATGGATAATTATAGATTAGCGAATAGGATTATGAACAGTGTGCCTAAAGGCCTCAGAAAGAGGGGGAGATCTAGGATGTAGTGGGTAGACAATGTCAAACAGAACCTTGTTAGAATTGGTGTGCAGTGCCTAGATGCAGCAGATATAGCTCAGAACAGATATGCTTGGAGAACTAAATTGCAGTCTGGTTGGACCTCCGTAGCTCAAGGCTGCTTGAGGATGATGGTGATGATGAATTTTATCAGGCAATGGGTCCACAAGTGAATATGGAACCTACATAAACACTGCTCACAAAAATTAGGGGATATTTCAAAATAAATATGAAGTGATAAAAAAAAGAAGCATTTGAATTTTTTTATTAAACAAGAACATCAGAAAAGCAAACGACAAGTCAAAGAAAGTTGTTCGATTATGCAAATAAGATGCAAACTCAATTGTTGTGATTGAGTAGCTAATGACATATTGGTGGGGGTGAACAGAAGCATGTCAAACTCGACGAGTGCCACACATTGAATGTTCAGTAGGGTGTATGGTCAGTATCAGAATGTCCAGCAGTTCTTGTGGGATCCTCTGCCACTCTTGCTCCAGGGCAACTTCCAGCTCAAGAAGTGTTGTGGGAGGCATTGGACGGTTTGCCAGATGTCTTCCCAGTGCATCCCAAGCATGTTCAATGGGATTCAGATCTGGAGAACGTGAAGGCCAGTCCATCCGTTCGATTCCTGCCTCCTGAAGAATGTTGTTGACAAGATGTGCACGGTGGGGCCTTGCATTATCGTCCATGAAAAGAAAGTTGTTTTCAACTGCTCCAGCATAGGGTACCACTATAGGGTGCAGGACCTCATCTCGATATCTGACAGCAGTCAGCAATCTGTTTCTGATGACCTGGAGGTCGGTACGACCACCAATGCTGATGCCAGCCCACACCATGATTCCACCACCACCGAAGGAGTCCCTTTCTCGCATGAAACGTGAGTTCTCCCGAGTTCCGAGTTCACGCCACATCATGACACGATGATTGTCAGGCTGCAGCCTGAACTGTGACTCATCAGAGGACAGTTGAATACTCATCACGGGTCCAATGACGATGCTCATCAGCCCACCTTCTACGGGTTCTACAGTGTTCAGCAGATAACGGAAGGAATACCATTGGTAGCCGGGTATGCAGTCCAACACGATGGAGCCAATTTCGTATGGTCTGGGTGCATATCCGTCGTCTTGTGGCAGCAAGAAACTGTCCCCGCAGCTCTGTTGCATTGCTGCACCTGTTCCTTCTTGCCAATAAGGTCAAGTAGTGGTCAGTTGGGTTGTTTTACCTCTGAGCAGCACTTTTTTGCACACCATGGGCTAAATGGCCAGGTCACGTGGACCCCGAAGGCTCAGAGAAGGTTGGGGGAGGGGACCCACTGGAACAGCTGTTGGGAGACAGATGGTAGCCTCCCGTCAAGGCCATCCAACGTGTTCTTTAACGTGCACAGGGTATGGCTCTCCCGCACACGGGGCCACGGCTTAACGTCCCATCCGACGGACAGCGGCCTTTCCAAGCCCATCGGTGTCCCCTACTGACCGTGGGCAGGGGGGGGGGGAAATTTTGCGGAGATAAATCTCAATGCTGACCAAGCTGGGACTCGAACCTGGGAACTACAGATTACGAGCCTGGCGCGTTACCGACTGAGCCACCCCCGCCCCAAGTAGTGGTCATCTCTTGCTATTGTGACAGATGGGCGACCCTGCCCTCGTCTTCTTCGTACTGTGCCAGTCTCTTGAAAGCGATTCCACAGTCTGCTAATCATGCTTTGGGATGTTCCAAGTGCTGTTGCCACTGTCATCTGTGTTTGACCAGCTTCAAGACGTCCTATGGCTCTCCAGGCTTCGCATTCGGGCAAATCGTGTTGCAGGGGCATTGCAAGGGCTGGGAAATTGCAGGATGTGAACTTTCAAGATCAGGGAACGCGCAGATACTCCAGTAATTTCAACCTTTTGTATAGTGCATTTTCACCAATGAAATAAAAGTTGGTTTTGCATCTCATTTGCATAATCGAACAACTTTCTTTGACTTGCCATTTGCTTTTCTAATGTTCTTGCTTAATAAAAAAAAAATCAAATCCTCCTTTTTTTATCGCTTCATATTCATTTTGAAATATCCCCTAATTTTTGTGAGCAGTGTATTATTTACATAGAGCACATATGTGATAATTTTCATAGAATCATTAACATGTAGATAAAAATCAGAAAAAAAAGGCTATCTAAAAACTTTGTTCCAGATACAGATATGAACCTTATTATCCAAAAATAAAAGTTATGGATATATTCATTTTAGGAACTCTAATATTGGCCAAATTTATCCACAGCTTATCATTGATTTACTAAGAATTTAATCAGCATTAAGCTGTTTAAACAATCCTGATGACACCTGTCATGTAATCAGGACAGGTGTCATCAGTAGTGGGTTCAGATCTCACCCAGTTCAAAACAATTTTTCCTCTACACCCATCTTCATCCTGTTAACTTAAACAGCTTAATGGTGATTACCGTATTTTAACGTGTACAAGGAACCCCCTGATTTTTCATCAAAGTTTGAGGAATTGAGTAATTTGTTAATATCTATAATACTATCCATGTATAAGAAATCCCCCTATTTTTGGGACCCATTTTTTGGCAAAAAGGGGTTCCTTATACACATTAAAATACGGTAAATACTGAGTAAACCTAATTTTGGCATCCTATATTTCTTTGAAATTAATATGAATTGAGTAAGTCATTGTGCTTTGAATTTTATTTAAAATGCACTTAAGACATTTTTTTTATGTTGTATATTTTTTCATTTATATATTTTTGCTTTTTAGTGGTATCTGCATGATATAAGCCCGCACTGTCACATAACTTATTGAATTAATGTGATGGTTCACCCATTCACTTTTATTTCTCCTTAATCAGTTTTACTTTATTTATGTTATAATTATCATTTTGGGGATTATTTTCAATTGGCCTTAATTTTTCCTCATCCCGATCCATTAAAGGTGTTGTGCATGCGCAACTCCGACTTTTAATTGACAGCCGCTGATGCACACATTAAGGATACGCCCCCTCGTGTCATAGCTAGTACGCAATTGTAAGATTATGCAAATGTTATTCCCAGCATGCAACACATGCCGCATGTATACTAAGTGACGTTAGGTCACAGTCAGTAGATGAAAAATGTTAGTAAGAGGAAGTCAGTTTTTTTGGAATTGTATTTAGAGATGGAGCTTTTATATGCTCTGACTTTTGTATTCATCAGTTTATATGGTGAATTCTGAACTTTTTGGAAATAAACTTTTTTGTTATATGAATATTTTGACTTTGCTACTTTTTCTCTTGAGCAATTATAACTGATTTTGATTAAGATATAACTTAAAAAATTTGACAATCTTTTGATTTCTTACTCAATATTATTACAAAAAGGCTTTGAAATGAAAACAGCAAATCTTTACTAATTTCGAGGTGCTAAACACGAAAATGACAATAACATTTGTCAATTGGCTCTTGTTTAGGAGAGACAGATATGGTCATATATAAACAACTCAGTCTGCATTGAGTACATAGATAACCATTTCACAACTCTGTATTTTAAACTCAAGATTGCAACACATTGTGTTGCATTGCATCAGCCCGCCATACACACAACCCCCGGATGTATTCAAACTCCAGATTGCAACATATTGTGTAGCATTGCATCAGCCCACCATACACATAACCCCCGGAGGTATTGCATCATTGTCTGATGCAACGTAGTTGAGTCATGACATCGCGGCTTTATGATGGCGAACAAATGATGCAATCATTAGTTGTAAATGACATCTCATAGGGTGAGCAAGTCTTTTGAGTGACTCCCATTTACTCCTGAGTCATAAGTACAACACAAGTGATCCTTGCAGTTTAAATCCAGCAGCAGTGATGCCTTGTAATTGTGTTAATAGAGCAGATACATTTTGTTACGTTTGGGGGGAAGTGCAAGCCAGAAAAGGGCCATCACTACAATAATGAAAGCAGCTTTATTTTGGATGCAAGATCGGGGATCAGGACAAGGCCTGGGCCCTACACATATGCTGCAGTAGGTGTGCAAGAAATCTTCCAAAGTGGCTGAAAGGCGAAAAAGTGGCAATGCCGTTTGCTGTTCCTATGATTTGGGGAGAACTAAGCAATCACACAAATGACTGCTACTTCTGCATGGTTCCACCTGTTTCTGGAGGCATCACAAGGAAAAATAAGTGGACAATAGCATACTTGAATATACAATCTGCTCTCTAACCAGTTCCGCACGCCGAAGGCCTTCCCGTTCCCGAACCTCCAAAAGAATTTTCCATCGATTCAGATGATGAGGTGGGTGGCAAATCGACGTTGGGTTTTCCGCAGCCTTCAGTGTCTAATGATGATCCTGCCTGTCACAGTGCATCATCTGCGACATACATTCTCGCCGAAGAAGAAATGAACTATCTTGTTCGTGATCTGGAGCTGTTCAAAGCCAAAGCAGAGTTACCGATCAAGACTTAAACAATGGAATCTTCTCAAGGAAAATGTTCGAGTGACTTCGTTTTGAACTCGTCATGAGCACTTTGCATAATTGTTTGTACTTTATTCTCCCCCCCCCAAAAAAAAAATTGCACAATTGTTGTATTTTATTCTCCCCCCCCCCCCACCCAAAAAAAAAACCTCAACAATATTTGCCAAAACATTTTGCAGATCATATAAAATCAAATCATATCAAAAGTAAAACTTATGTCAGAAGTCCCCCCCCCCCAAAAAAAAGTCTCCCTCTCTCCTTCCAAAAGAGGGTATGATTCCAAAAGGGGTTGATTTCTCCATTGTTGCAATGTCCTAACCTAACTTCAGAAAGGAAGATGACCCTGTGTTCTGCTCTGATGTAGATAACCTGATGAATGCCCTCAGAATCAAAACATGACCCTCAAGAATGGCAACTATTCATAGACTCCTCGAAATTGAGTATCAAGGCAGTGTTGCTGCATAATGGAAATTGACTTCCATCCATTCTGATTGGACACGCTGTCTACATGAAAGAAACCTACGAAACCTAAAACAGCTGTTGAACTGTCTTCAATACAGCAAGTATGGCTGGCATTTCTGTTGTGGCTTGAAGGTAGCGACTCTGTTGATGGATCTGCAGCTGGGATATAGGGTTGGGTTGTTTTACCTCTGAGCGGCACTTTTTTGCACACCATGGGCTAAATGGCCAGGTCACATGGACCCTGAAGGCTCAGAGAAGGTTGTGGGAGGGGATCCACTGGAACAGCTGTTTGGAGACAGATGGTAGCCTCCCGCAAGGCCACCCAGCGTGTTCTTCAACGTGCACAGGGTATGGCTCTCCCACACATGGGGCCACAGCTTCACATCCCATCTGACGGATGGTGGCCTTTCAAACCCATCGGTGTCCCCTACTGACCGTGAGCAGGGCGGGGAATTTTGCGGAGTTAAATCTCAACGCTGACCCAGTTGGGGCTTGAACCTGAGAACTACAGATTACAAGCCTGGCATGCTACCGACTGAGCCACCACCGCCCCACAGGGATATATGAAATACTGCTGTTCCTTATATGAATGGGAGAGCTGAGCAAAGACTTTGCATTATGTGAAGAGAAATTGGCCTCAGAGGAAATCTCTGAAGGTCGGAGAGAAGAATGTGGAACCCCGGCACTGACAGAAATGCAGAAAATCCTGCTACTGTCCCTACACATCAGTCGGTGTGATGAAAAACTTCGTAAAAGCCATGAACAGTACTGCATCAGCTTTCAAGTACTTGGATGACAAATTACCTCAACTGAGTGAAGCGAAGATTAAAAAAGGATTTTTTTTATGGGTCCTCAGAGCTACGAGCTGTTTAGAGACCAGATGTTCAACAACCTGCTTCAGGGTGATGAGAAAAAAGGCTTGGGATGCGTTTTGTCTGGTGTCAACTAAAATTCCTTAGGAATGTCAGGGCAGACAACTATAAGAAACTGGTTAAGGACATGTTGTCTCTGTATCACAAACTTGTTGTAATATGTCCTTAAAGATCCACTTTCTCCATTCCCCCTTAGATTTCTTCCCCACCAACTGCAGTATGTTTAGTGATGAGCAGGGCGAACATTTTCATCAGGACATTGCAACGATGGAGAAACGATACCAAGGAAACTGGTCCACTTCAATGATGGCTGACTACTGTTGGACACTTGCCAGAGATGATCCTGAACAGCTATACAAGTGACAGGCAAAGCGATGTCAGAAGTAGAAGTGGAGTTTTACCTACACATGTCATATGTACATATTACTCTATTATATAAGAAACTATTGTGGATTTCTCAGAAATTGTAGCCAATTTTGCATTTTCATTGTCATATTCGTGTTCAGCACCTTGAAATCTTTAAGAAATGGTTACTTTTATCTCAGAGGCATGACTTTTATGAAAATTTGCTGCCCAGTGTATTTAACAAACCCTCATTTAACTTTATTTGGCAAGATTAATTGCCTGGTACTATCTGGAAGTTTAATTTAATTTGGATGAGTCAAAAGGTCCAAAGTAAAAAAGTCTAACATACTTTCAGAGCATTACATTAATCCCATGATTGGGAAGATGGAGTGAACTAACAGACTACAAACAAATAGCCTTTATAAGAGGAAGAAAGGGTGGGGAGGAAATGTTTGTAATCTACGGCATCCAAGTATTATGAGACATTTAAGTGTCATATTTGACAAGTAACTTGTTATAACCATTTACCATGAAATTTATACCTTCTTTTGGAAGGAGAGAGGGAGACTTTTTTTTTGGGGGGGGGGGACTTCAGGCATAAGTTTTACTTTGATATGATTTGATTTTATATGATCTGCAAAATGTTTTGGCACATATTGTTGAGGCTTTGTTTTTTCTTTTTTTTGGGGGGGGGGGGGGGAGAGAACAAAATACAAAGAACATAACGTTTGTGCCTTGTGACACAGCCCATCTGCTCTGTTGTAGCTATCAGGTTAGGAAGATATAACACAGCATACACAAACTGAGAGAATGACAAGCAAAAAGCAATAGAAAATCAGATAAAAGTGAAGCAAGAAGAAAGAAATGGATATAATAAGAAATACAAAAATAACTAACCTTTCCTGTAGCTGTTCCAACAGCCATCGTTATTCCATCTCTAAAATTAAGTGCTGTTATTGATGGTATTTCATTCACCCTTAAAAAATTTAATTTTCACACATTATTCTCCATGAATATAAACAGTAAGCATGTGAGAATTTCAATAATACATATATATATGTTTAATAATAATATATCTGAATTACAATTAAAAATATGCAATACAATGAAGTTTTAACAAGTTGGCAGTCTTTTTCAACACTTGAGTTCCCTTCTTTTTCCTACATAATGTATTAAATGATTAGGTATAATATTATATACAGTTGAATCGTAATACTATATATAGTTGAATTTGGTTATTATGATCACTTTCGTACTTGCGCTTTTTGATAACAATAACTGACTGATAACATTAAACAGAGGATAAAAAAAATTTCATTATTGAACTCAATTTATTACAAACAATTATGGCACTTATACAATTTATATTTATCAACAGTACACTTAATACAATATTATATTTACACATTTAAATACACTACATTTCTTATAAACAACTTTTTTTGGAAACAACATAAAATTATTTGTAAAACTTATCAAGTGTTGTCTGTCGTTTTTTTGCATCTATTAGTTCTTGAATATAATTCTCATATTCATAATGCTTTTGGAAGTTTATTGCTCTATATTGCACACTACAACGAAGAATTCATAGAGCTTCTTGCATCTGGGCATTAGTTGTAGGAGCTTCTAAAATTTCTTCATCTATAAATGGGTCAGGTCCATTTTCTTTCGATAATTTAGAGCTATCATCGGCAACAGCTTGACCTATTTCCGATACAGTCATTGTAGCCACCACTTCAATATTGCTATCAATATCCAACCAATTTTCAAATTCTTTTTTAGACATACTGCCTGGGATTTGATCGAAAATTTCAGCTGTAAGGTAATCAGATTCTTCAGAAGCAGGAGTTTCAGCATTTATTGTAGAAAATCCAGCTTTTCGGAAGCAGTTTTCGATAGTTTTCCCTAAGACTTGCTTCCAAGACATTGCTAGCAAAGCAATGAATCAAGAAGAGAAATCTTTTTTTGCAAATTGCACTTGCATCAGATTGATCTTGAATTTCATCAAGTTCAGCTATAATTTGCATATGAATTTGCCTGAGATAACAAGCTTTAAAAGTTCATATGATGCCTTGGTCACATGGCTGAATTAACAATGAACTGTTCGAAGGTAAGAAGATCACTTTGATGTTCTTTAATGACAAAATGTTTTTGTGTGCTATGCAGTTGTCTACTAACAAGACGATTTTTCACTTTAATTCAGACCCCACTTAATTAACCAATTGTTGAAAATGGCATTTGTCATCCAAGCATTTGCACTAGAAAAGTAATCAACAGGCAAACTTTTGACACCTTTGAAACACCAAAGATTTTTACTTTTTTCAATCACCATAAGGCTCACATAAGTGCTTTTCACCTTTCATCACTCTTTCTTTCATCACCTCTTCACTCACTCTTTCAAAAATTTAAATCCTTTGGCAGTTTCATTTTTAAACAAATAAGCATGCTTAGTCATTGCACAAAAATAGAGTCCAGTTTCATCTGCATTATAAATATTCTGGGGTGAATATTCAGCAATAATCTTTGGCCACTCTGTCTTTATCCACTCATTAGCTGCTAACAAATCAGCACTTTTTTCTTCACCACGAAGATGATTATACACGATATTCTCTCACGTTTTCCACCTGTTGAACCATCCATCAGTTGCAATGAAGTCTTCTTTGCCCATAGTTTTTGCAAGTTCTTCTGCCTTTTGATGCATAAGAGGTCCATTAACCAAAGCATTTTTTTCACGAACATTACTAAACAAAATTTTTCATGCTGTCTCAACTTGACTATCCTTTCCAGATCGTTCTCTCTTTCGATCCACGTTCTCATTAGAAAGTGCAGAAATTTCTATGTCTCATTTGTTTTTTAAGATCTTACACAAGAGTAGTTGTGAAATTTTTAAATGCAAGTAGCATTATGTTAACTCATTTTGGGCAACTTATCATACCACTCTAAAATTCTTTGCTTTTCTTGAAGAGACAAATCGCTACACTTTTGTTTTGCTTCTGCCATGATCCAAAGGGTTCTTTTATAGAGCATTTTATAAAGTCTTCTTAACTCAACAGAGCACAAAATTAAACTAGAGAAATCACAACAGGATGGATTGGATTGGATTGTTTTACCTCTGAGCGGCACTTTTTTGCACACCATGGGCTAAATGGCCAGGTCACATGGACCCCGAAGGCTCAGAGAGGGTTGGGGGAGGGGACCCACTGGAACAGCTGTTGGGAGTCAGATGGTAGCCTCCCGTCAAGGCCATCCAGCGTGTTCTTTAACGTGCACAGGGTATGGCTCTCCTGCACACGGGGCCACAGCTTAACGTCCCATCCGACGGACGGCGGCCTTTCCAAGCCCATCGGTGTCCCCTACTGACCGTGGGCAGAGGCGGGAAAACAGGATACATATGATGCACGTGTTTATCCCCACTCACTGCAATAATGGTCTCGATATGTTTTGAAAAGATAAAGGGCATCTATTAGTTCAGGTAAAAAGTAAATTTTAAACGAAAGATCTATTTACGTAATATTCTAAGAATTCTTGTTATGCACCTATTTAAAAGATAAAGGGCTTATATTATTTTCAGCTAATCATTTCATGAGTTCCATGTCTACAGGACTTATCCTGTGATTATTTACTACTGATTTATTGATTTAACGCCCTGAGCTTGAGTGACAAATATTAATTCCATCTCTAATGAGGCAACAGAGTTGTCCACTTCCTGGTTAGATGGCACCACTAATGCGAATCAAATAAATAAAATCCAGAAGGTTTATAAGGTCACATAAGCTGAGAAAAGGTTAGCCAATGATGGTGTAGTGGTTAGCATAACAGGCATGTTTTCTGGAGACAGTTCGAATCCCATTCATGGCAAAACCAAATTTTTTTTCAGCTCATCATTTCATGAGTTCCATGTCTACAGGACTTATCCTATTATTTACTACAGAGTCTATGAATAGTCGCCATTTTTGAGGATCATATTTGATTCCGAGGGCATTCATCAGGCCATCTACATTGAAGTAGAACACAAGGTCATCTTCCTTTCTGAAGTAAAGTGAAGGCTGCTCATGGCGAGTTCAAAACAAAGTCACTCGGACATTTTCCTTGAGAAAATTAGTTGTAATCGGTAACTCTGCTTTGGCCTTGGACAGCTCCAGATCACGAACAAGATTGTTCATTTCTTCTTCGGTGAGAATGTGTGGCACAGATGACACACCATGGTAGACATATGAATCATTATTAGACACCGAAGGCTGCGGAGAATCCGACATCTATGGAAAATTATTTTGGAGGTTAGGGAATGGGAAGGCCTTTGCCATGTGGAACTAGTCAGAGAGCAGATTGTATATTCGGGTACGCTTATTGTCCACTTCTTTTTCCTTGTGATGCCGACATCTATGTAAAATTATTTTGGAGGTTCGGGAATGGGAAGGCTTTTGCCATGTGGAACTAGTCAGAGAGCAGATTGTATATTCGGGTACGCTTATTGTCCACTTCTTTTTCCTTGTGATGCCGACATCTATGGAAAATTATTTTGGAGGTTCGGGAATGGGAAGGCCTTTGCCATGTGGAACTAGTCAGAGAGCAGATTGTATATTCGGGTACGCTTATTGTCCACTTCTTTTTCCTTGTGATGCCTCCAGAAACAGGTGGAACCATACAGAAGTAGCAGTCATTTGCATGATTGCTTGGTTCTCTCTAAACCAGGCATGGCCAACTGTTTTTGCCCCCGGGCCGGATTGGAAAAAAATAATATTTTCACGGGCCGGATTGGAAAAAAAATATTTTCACGGGCCGGACGAAATATTAAAATTGAAAAATGTTAAGCAAAATACTTATTTATTTAAGTAAACAAAATTTTATTATGAAATTTGTTTATGAATAATTGTAAGTAAATCAATACAACAAATTAACATAATAACTAATGCGACGTGTTGAGGCGGTTTGCATCACTTATTATTTTTTTAATATCTGGTTCTATACTTGTAGTAGCTATTCTTAACACAGCCTCCAAATGTAAATCATTCAATCTTGATCTTGTTGTAGTTTTATTTAGATTCATTAAAGAAAAGGTTTGTTCACAAATATAAGTTGAGCTAAAGATTACTAAATACGTCTTGGCAAGTTTTTTTAAATTTCCATATTTTTCATTATTCAATTGCTTATAAAAATTACACAAATTTTCTTGCTCTTCTCGATATTTCTCATGTAATAATTCATCACATTGTAAATTAATTATTTCTAATTGTATATCAACAGGAACGTCATCAACTTGTACAGAAAATGGATTTCGGATAATAGATAAAATTTTATCAATTTTTTTGAAGCAATCGAATCTCTGCTTGAAATCTGTCATTAGTGCAAGGATGTTTTTATTAAATGTTTTAACCTTTTCTTTTAAAATATTTAGATATGGTCTGTAACGTTGGAAAATGATCAAATTTACATTCAGCCAGAATTGTAGAAAAAAGGCTAAGCTTCATTTTAAAAGCTCTTAATTTCTGTATTAAATCATGAGCAAATAAATTTTTTCCTTGTATACATGTGTTAAATTCGTTCAAATGTGTGAGAATATCCAAAGAAAATGCTAAATCACAAATCCAATTTGGATCTAATAATTCAGGAAAATCCTCATTTTCTTTAAGCATTAAAAATATTTTTATTTCCTCTTGAAGGTCCCACACACGTCTTAAAACTTTTCCCAAACTTAACCAACGGATTTTATTGTGATATAGTACATCTAAATGACTGGTATTTAGTTCTTCATGGAGATCAATAAATTGCCTGTGATTTAATCCTTTTGATCGTAGGAAATTCACTAATTTCACAACTACATTTGTAACATGATCGATTTTTAAAATATTTTTGCACTATGCAAAAATATTTTACTCGCCTGCTGGCAACGTCGCTTGAACATCGAGTGCAGATGAGTATAAAAGTTTTAATTCTTTATAACGGAATCTTTTTTAAAAAATATAGAAGTATCAAGAATTCATTCGATTAATTACTAGAAGTTAAATGTTAATATTGAAAAATTGTTCGCGGGCCACATAAATTCATTACGCGGGCCGGATCCGGCCCGCGGGCCGTATGTTGGCCATGCCTGCTCTAAACCATAGGAACACCAAATGGCACTGCCACATTTTTGCCTTTATTTGGAAGATTTCTTGCACACATACTGCAGCATATGTGTGGGGCCCAGGCCTTGTCCTGATCCCCAATCTTACATCCAAAATAAAACTCATAAACTGCTTTCACTATTGGAGTAATGGCCCTTTTCTGGCTTGCAAACATCATTTCCCCACAAATGTAACAAAATCTATCTGCACTATTAACACAGTTAAGAGGCATTACTACTGCTGGATTAAAAATGCAAGGTTCACTTGTGTTGTACTTATGACTCAGGGGTATAAGTGAGTTACTCAAAAGACTTGCTAACCCTACGAGCTTACAACTAACGATTGCATCATTTTTTGTCCGCGATTGTAAAGCCGCAATGTCATGACTCACGGGGTTGTGTGTATGGTGGGCTAATGCAATACAACGCAATATGGAGTTTAAAATACTGCATCGCGAAATGGTTATCTATGTACTCAATGTGGACCGAGTTGTTTATACATCATCTCTGTCTCTCCTAAACAAGAGTAAATCGACAAATTTTATTGTCATTTTCGTGTTCAGCACCTCAAAATTAGTAAAGATTGGCTATTTTCATTTCAAAGTCTTTTCATGTGTTTCCCAGTGTAATTATTGATTTTTAATAGTTATGTTACATTGGATGAAAGGCCTACAACTTGTTGATGTGGATGTTCTATTTAACATCGCTTTAGATTACATATTAATTTTTCTTTTACTATTTATTACTTTTCGAATAAAAAAAACTTTGATCTGGTATCATTTTCTGAAAATGAATGAGGTCTTGGCACATAAGCAAAATGGATTTCCTTGGCACAGAAATCAGTCCTTATGTGGGAGGGCAATTTCAGAAAGTGTCCCCCCTCCTGCTAAACTCACTTAGAAAAAGTTTGTTTAAAAAAATTATGAGTATTTATTGAGTGATTCTCTCAGTATCTTGGCTGTGCCACTCTGACAATACAACTTTTTTTTTTGCTTTGGTGCACAACCTTTCTGCACTTAGCTAAGATTGCCAAACTTCAAAACCCAAAGAAAAAAAAAGTCATAATGTTCACTACAAAAAGCAGCCAAGAAAGTTTTTTTACCATTTCAGAAAATCCTGTGAATGTGAGAAGTCAAGTCGCTTTGTACAGCACTGGCCATGTTTAAAACATATATACAATACTGAAAAAATCATTAAAAGAAATAAAAATCATGTTTCAGGTTAAACATTATATATTATTTGGGAGGAAATTTCCTTTCATTTAATATATAATTGAACATTTTTTATTAATCAGTTTTTGTAAAATTAAGGCTTAATTGTATAGTTTGATCTTTTTTTCCCCCACCATATCATATTGAAAAAGGCATATTAAAATCAATCTGCTTGTAAATTTGTTCAAATTATTTATTTTCATAAAATTCGTAATTAAATTCTGTTTAATTTGGTATATAACATGACTTATGTCTATTGATTGTTTTTTTTTAATTCTAAAGTTGACTTGTTTATTCAACTCGGCACAATTTTCTCAAAGTATGGAATTGAGGGCCTGTAAATGGTAGCTAGGTGTAAACTGGAAGGAGAGCTGTGTACCAATCCCTAGTGATGATTCACAGAACCGGCCAGGTCTAGCACCTAATGTCCGACCCCGCCTTCTCGTGGTGCAGGCCGTTAGCACCTTTCAAAAGAGATATTCTCTTTTGGAAGGGAACGGAAGGGGAGGGCTGCCAGTTCAGTATGGCATGCTGATCTGGTCATCTACGGCCACTTTTTTTCTTTTTTTTCAACCCTGCTGAGGAGTGGTCAACTTCACAGGGTCCTGGTGCTGACCATTTATACCTACTAGACTGGACTTGTTTATGGATTTGAGCTTGATTATGGATCCTGGACTTGCTGCACTGGTGGGCCTCTGTTGAGGGAGAGTCTGCCGCTGTGTTTTATGTTTGCTTCTGGGCTGCCAGCTCTAAGTGAACAGAGGCATGGGATACCTTATATCAGCTGGTGGATAATCCTAATCAGAGGCCATCGCAGGTACCTGAACCTTACTTTGCTAGTTGGGCATCGTCAAGCCTAAACTGGAGTAATGTGTCTCAGGCAGGCCATGTGGCTCTTGAAAAAGTCCACTTGAAAAGGTGGTGCCTGAAGTTCCTACCAGCATCGGTGACTTCAGCCTTTAACAGAGGAGGAACGGGTCTTTGCCCCATGCCTGCGATCAGGGGGCTGTTTGATATTGTTGGCCCTACCAATCTCAATAAACCTAATTTCTTTAAAAATCCTACTAATCATTTTCTTTCTGCAGGAACGTGGAACGTGAGGACATTACATAGAGATTATTCTCTTGATGTCCTCATGCAGGAATTCCAGTGCTATAACCTAGATATTCTAGGCTTGAAAGAGACCAGATGGACAGGTAAAGGTGAGATACTTAAAAATAACTTTAAATTTCTCTTTACAGGGAGGGAGGATGGAAAGCATCACCAAGGCGTGGGTTTGCTGCTCAGCAGACATGCTAGTGATGCTCTTCTAGGATATGAGTGCATTAATAAAAGGTTTCTTACAGCAAAATTTCAGACAAGCATTAAAAACTTGAATGTTATCTGCTGTTATGCCCCCACTGAGGATGCTGATGAGGATGAGAAGGATAGGTTTTACGGACAACTTCAGGACATTTTGAATTCTGTCAAGAAAGGAGATATTACCCTTGTTCTTGGTGACTTCAATGCCAAAGTTGGTACAGACTCTGACCTTTGGGGAGGAGTAATAGGTCCTTTTGGTATTGGTAGCTGCAATGGCAATGGGCAACGTCTCCTACAGGTAAGTAAACTCAATGGTTTCAGAATAACTAACACATATTACAAACACCGCGACATACATAAATACACATGGGTTTCACCTGATGGGCTGCATAGGAATATGATTGATTATATATTAATTAACAGCAAATGGGCTAGTTCTGTTAGAAATACCAGGGCATATAGGGGAGCTGAAATTGGATCTGACCATTACCTTGTTAAAAGTGTCTTGCAACTTAAACTTAAAAAGTGTTGTGCTAGAGTTAAAAAATTTACCTTTAATACTGAAGCTCTGAATGACCCAGTTATAGCTAAAGCTTACCATGATAGGTTACTTAGTCATTATGACGGTCATGGTTTGCTTAATACTGAAGTTGAGGAAGAATGGGGCCATTTTAAACAGGCTTTTTTGGAAACTAACAGTACTCTTTTAGGAAAAAAGGAGCAGAGGAGGCAGAATTATTTAAGTGACAAGGCAATTGAGCTTATTTCAGAAAGAAGGAATTGCAGGAATGTCCTTAATCAGTACCCTACTAGTCCTAATAGAAAAGATTACAGAGAGCTTAATAAACGTGTAAAGGATCAGTTAGCTACTGATAAAAATCTTTGGCTTGATAGCTTGGCTGACAAAGCTGAGGAAGCAGTTAGGCAGCACAACAGCAGAGAGCTGTACCAGATAGTTAATGTTTTATGTGGTAGAAAACGGACAGGCATACAGGGATTGAAGGATAAACAAGGTAAGGTTATAGAAGGTGAGGATTCTCTCATGGCTAGGTGGGCTGAGCATTTCAGTGATGTTCTAAACAATGTGGTTAGTTCTACTACCATTGTTTGTAATGATGATAGATGCATTGGCAGCTTTAATGTTGGCCCTATAACACAATCTGAAGTTAGTTTGGCTATCTCTAAACTGAAACTTCATAAATCCCCAGGGGTAGATGAAATTACTACAGAAATGCTCAGAGCTGGGAATGTTTTGGTTATCACTTGGATGACTGAAATTTTGAATAACTTTTATGATAAAGGCGTGGTTCCTAATAGCTAAAGATAATACCAGAGCTATTATTATCCCTATTTTCAAAAAAGGTGATCGCAGTTCTTGTGATAACTATAGGGGTATCAGCCTACTCTCTGTTCTAGGTAAAGTTCTTTCCATGATTGTGCTTAATAGAATTAAGAATCTGGTTGACAGGCAATTGCATGATGAGCAATGTGGATTCAGAAGTGGTAGGGGATGTGTAGATCAGATATTTTCACTTAGGCAGATTCTTGAGAAATGTTTAGAGTTTCAGAAACCTTTGGTTGCTAGCTTTGTTGATTTCAAAAAGGCTTTCGACTCTGTTGATCGTCATAATTTGTGGTTGATTGTGAGATCATATGGTATACCAGACAAGTTAGTTAACATAATGAAAGCTCTCTATAATAACACTGAGTCATGTGTTAGAGTTGGTAAGTCTTGTAGCAATTGGTTTAGCATTGCTTCTGGTGTTCGACAAGGGTGCATTTTGTCTCCTTTTCTCTTTAGTTTGGTTGTTGATTATGTTATGCGAAATTCACTTCGAGGGAAAGATTTTGGCCTTAAATGGGCTGGAGATACGAAAATTTCTGATTTAGATTATGCTGATGATTTAGCCCTTTTGGCAAATGATGTTGATGAGATGAACTCTTTCATTCGAGCTGTTGATGAGACTGGTAGTAGAGTAGGTTTGGTTATAAACAGAGAGAAAACTAAAGTGATGAAAATTGGTCAGGCAGGCTGTGATTCAGTTAATCTGAATGGTTGCAGTCTTGAGCAGGTGTCACAGTTTAATTATCTTGGGAGCTATGTAACAGATAATGGTGATGTGCGGCATGAGATTAACAGACGAATAGGGATTGCTGCCAGGACTTTTAAGAATCTATGGAGATTGTGGAGAAATAGGAGTATACACCTAAAGACTAAAATTAGACTGTATAATAGTTTGGTTCTTTCTAGGGTTAGTTATGGTAGTGAAACTTGGACGCTGTGTAAACAAGATAACAGGAAACTAGATGCTTTTGATTCTAGATGCTTACGCAGTATCTTGGGTATTAGGTAAACTTTATAACTAATGATGAGGTTAGGCAAAGGAGTCTGCAACCTCCTTTAAGCAGCATATTGTGCAGAGAGAGACTCCGCTGGTTTGGCCATGTTGCCCGTATGGATAATTATAGATTGGCGAATAGGGTTATGAACAGTGTGCCTAGAGGCTTCAGAAGGAGGGGGAGACCTAGGATGCGGTGGGCAGACAATGTCAAACAGGACCTTGTTAGAATTGGTGTGCAGTGGCCGGATGCAGCAGATGTAGCTCAGGAGAGATATGCTTGGAGAATTAAACTGTGTGGTCTGGTTGGACCTCCGTAGCCCATGGCTGCTTGAGGATGATGATGATGATGGTATTGAGAAAAAAATTACGAAATTGGAGAAATATTTACTTGAAACAAGAAAAATTTTTTGTTATTTAGAAACAAATAGCCTTTCTCTCCATGTTTGTTATAATCCCTTCTGTCCATTAGTGTTTTTAAATAAATTTTTATTTGTGTTGCCAGATGCATTTTTTTACTATATGACTCTAAAAAAAGTCCTATTAAAATAAAACTTGCTGTCTTTTTTGTTAAACATTTTATTTTCAGAAAATCAAGAATTAAATGCTGATTAATTTGGCATATAGCAGGTCATAATTCCTTTCATTAGTGGGGCGGGGGTGGCTCAGTCGGTAGCGCGCCAGGCTCGTAATCTGTAGTTCCCAGGTTCGAGTCCCAGCTGGGTCAGCGTTGAGATTTATCTCCGCAAAACTCCCCGCTCTGCCCACGGTCAGTAGGGGACACCGATGAGCTTGGAAAGGCCGCCGTCCGTCGGATGGGACGTTAAGCCGTGGCCCCGTGTGCGGGAGAGCCATACCCTGTGCACGTTAAAGAACACGCTGGATGGCCTTGACGGGAGGCTACCATCTGTCTCCCAACAGCTGTTCCAGTGGGTCCCCTCCCCCAACCTTCTCTGAGCCTTCGGGGTCCATGTGGCCTGGCCATTTAGCCCATGGTGTGCAAAAAAGTGCCGCCCAGAGGTAAAACAACCCAACCCAACCCTTTCATTAGTTATTTAGCAAAAAAGTTTTTTAAATATAAGTTAATTTTTTGCCTGATCAGAGTGAAAAATTAGCAGCACCTCTGGATGTAAATCAGTTTTTCAGCTGGACCCTGAAGGGTTGAAAGATAGAGCATTTAATTTTACATAATAATATACAAACAGACTTACTTGAAACAGGTACATCTATTTATGTTTTTTTCTTGTATACTGCTGCTGAAAATTTCATCTGATCACTATATTGTGTACTTTCAACTGTTGGTATTGACATTTACTATTAAACCATTTACACATTATTTTTGAGCAAATTTCAAAATGTCAAAAGTTGAATGGCAAGAGTTCAAAAAAAAAATCTTCATGAAACTTTAATGTGGGAACAATAAAAGAAAGAAAAAAAATGCAAACACTCAGGCCCAAAAAAAAGTCACAATAATGGCTGCTGGAGCAGTGAAATACTTTCTTTTGCCATTTCCTGCAATTTTATTCAATATATAGTTTATCAGGTTTATATTAATGATTAAATTGAATTCATAGTCTTAGTGCATTGATTTAAAAAAAAAGGATTTAAAATGGTTAATTTCTGTGGAAAAAAAAACTCTCACAACATATTATATTGCGAACTACAGATAACAACAGATATGAGACTGCATTTGGCTCTGGGAACTACACTGAAGTGCCACTGAATTAGGAATAGCAACCAAAAAATGAGTTGGACCCCCTCTGACCCTGATAATGGCAGCCACACAAGTAGGAAAGGACTCCACAAGCTTGCGTAAATGTTCCATTGGTATGGCAAACCCATGCATCCACCAGAGCTGTCCACAATTCTCTCCACGTTGTCACTGATGGGACACAGGCCTGAACACTCTGCTCGACGGTATCCCAAAGATTTTTGATAGGATTTAAATCTGGGCTTCTAGGTTGCCAATTCATTATTTCAAAGTCAGCAGAATGCTCCTGCAGCCATGCAGTAGCCAACCCGGACCTGTGAGAACAGTTGTCTTGCTGGTCGATGCAATCTCCATTGGGATGCATGATGGCCATAAATGTGTGTAAATGGTCAGCCATGAGTTCTACGTACCGGGATGCATTGAGAGTCATCGGTACACATACCAAAGGTCATTGTCAGCAGTTGGACATGGGTTCAGGGGAAGGGGGTTCCAATGGGATCACCCCTCTCTGGACTCATTAGGCACATTGAGCTAAAGCTGTACAACACATGGAGTGTAAACCTACACTCTACTTGCATTACATAGATGATATACTCATCTTCTGGAATCACCATGAACCGTGAAATTTCATAAATACATTTAATAATGTACTATCTACCATAAAAATAATGCATGAAGCAAAAATAAATGGTGAGCTACCCTACTTAGATAGGTTAATTAAAGAAAATCATCTTTTGTACTACAGCAGTACACAGAAAAATAGTCTATGTTCCTAATATACTGCTCACAAAAATTAGGGGATATTTCAAAATGAATATGAAGCGATAAAAAAAGAAGTATTTGAATTTTTTTTATTAAACAAGAACATCAGAAAAGCAAATGACAATGTTGTTCGATGAAAGTTGACAATTTTATTCAAATGAAAGTTGTTCGATTATGCAAATGGGATGCAAACTCAATTGTCGTGATTGAGTAGCAAGTGACATATTGGTGGGGGTGAACCAAAGCATGTCAAACTGGACAAGAGTGCCACACATTGACTGTTCAGTAGGGTGTATGGTCACCCAAGACTGCCAAAACACACTGACAGCGATGGGGCATGGACAGGATCAGAATGTCCAGCAGTTCTTATGGGATCCTCTGCCACTCTTGCTCCAGGGTAACTTCCAGCTCAAGAAGTGTTGTGGGAGGCATTGGACGGTTTGCTAGACGTCTTCCCATGCATCCCAAGCATGTTCAATGGGATTCAGATCTGGAGAATGTGAAGGCCAGTCCATGCGTTCGATTCCTGCCTCCTGAAGCATGTTGTTGACGAGATGTGCACGGTGGGGCCTTGCATTATCATCCATGAAAAGAATGTTGTTTCCAACTGCTCCAGCATAGGGTACCACTATAGGGTGCAGGACCTCATCTTGATATCTGACAGCAGTCAGCGATCCGTTTCTTATGATGTGGAGGTCAGTACGACCACCAATGCTGATGCCAGCCCACACCATGATTTCACCACCACTGAAGGAGTCCCTTTCTCGCATGAAACGTGGATTCTCCCGAGTTCCGAGTTCACGCCAGATCAGGACACAATGATTGTCAGGCTGCAGCCTGAACTGTGACTCATCAGAGAAGAGGACAGTTGACCACTCATCACGGGTCCAATGACGATGCTCATCAGCCCACCTTCTACGGGTTCTACAGTGTTCAGCAGATAACGGAAGGAATACCATTGGTCGCCAGGCATGCAGTCCAACATGATGGAGCCGATTTCGTATGGTCTGGGTGCATATCCGTCGTCTTGTGGCAGCAAGAAACTGTCCCCGCAGCTCTGTTGCATTGCTGCGCCTGTTCTTTCTTGCCAATAAGGTCAAGTAGTGGTCATCTCTTGCTGTTGTGACAGATGGGCGACCCTGCCCTCGTCTTCTTGGTACTGTGCCAATCTCTTGAAAGCGATTCCACAGTCTGCTAACCATGCTTTGGGATGTTCCAAGTGCTGTTGCCACTGTCATCTGTGTTTGACAAGCTTCAAGACATCCTATGGCTCTCCAGGCTTTGCATTCGGGCAAATTGTGTTGCAGAGGCATTGCAAGGGCTGGGAAATTGCAGGATGTGCACTTTCAAGATCAGGGAACGTGTAGATACTCCAGTATTTTCAGCCTTTTGTATAGTGCATTTTCACCAATGAAATAAAAGTTGGTTTTGCATCTCATTTGCATAATCGAACAACTTTCTTTGACTTCTCGTTTGCTTTTCTAACATTCTTGCTTAATAAAAAAAAATCAAATTCTCCTTTTTTTATCGCTTCATATTCATTTTAAATATCCCCTAATTTTTGTGAGCAATGTATTTTTCCTTATACTTAATAAATATTATAAAGCACAGCTCACATCATTGTCTATATAATAAAAAACAGAGATCGAGAAGCTAATATCTATTCTCTAAGCAACTTACATGCTTAGCAAACCTTAATACCTGTTTAAGTAATAAATCAGCACTTTAGCGCGATTTTTTCTTAGAGGAAAAATTGTCTTGAGCCGGGTGGGATATGAACCCATAACCTCCTGATAACATATCAGGTGCTCTGGACCACTGAGCTACCGGCCGCCAATCAAGCTCTCCTCTAATTAGCGCTATGAACATTCCTTTTTATGTTTCATATAGGCGCTAGTCAGGCACTTTTTTAGCCACAAGCGGCATTTATATTTGCCAATAGATGGAAGCATATATATTACAAGTATGCAGATAATAAATAATGGAATAAACTCGACCGATTCAATCAAGTAATAAATCAGCACTTTAGCGTCGATTGATTTATTACTTGATTGAATCTGTCGAGTTTATTCCATTATTTATTATCTGCATACTTGTAATATATATGCTTCCATCTATTGGCAAATATAAATGCAGCTTGTGGCTAAAAAACTGCCTGACTAGCGCCTATATGAAACATAAAAAGGAATGTTCATAGAGCTAATTAGAGGAGATCTTGATCGGCGGCCGGTAGCTCAGTGGTCCAGAGTACCTGACATGTTATCAGGAGGTCGTGGGTTCGTATTCCACCTGGCTCAAGACAATTTTTCCTCTAAAAAAAAATCGACGCTAAAGTGCTGATTTATTACTTGATTGAATCAGTCGAATTTATTCCATTATTTATTAATACCTGTTTACCAACTATGAAGGTTGGTTGAAAAGTTTGTTAGATTTGGAGATGTTGTTTGATGTGGGCTTTAGTTGCTCAGAATATTTTATATAGACATTTATTTGGTGAGTCTTGATTTTTAGAATAAACTTTGTTTATGAAATATTTTGACTTTTCCATTTTTTCTCTTGAGCAAGATAAATTGATTTTGATTAGATTTTAACTTTAATAATTTGGCAATCTTTTGAATTCTTCATAATTAAATTAAATAAATAAATAAATAAATACCCCCTCAAGCAGCTGCTTGCCACAGAGGTCTGACAGGAGCCTGTCAGTTTATATGCCACAGTAGAAGGTCTATGAGGATGGCAGAACCTCAGCAGAAAAACGACACATACATCCATGCCTTACCCAGGGCTCGAACCCAGGTCCCATAGATCACTAGCCAAGCATGCTAACCATTCGGCCATCACAAAATATACTTAACGAACCCTTAGTTAACCTTATTTGGCAAGATTAATTGCCTGGTGCCCGATGCTATCCAGAAAATTAGTTTAATTTGGATCAGTTACAAGGTCCAAAGTGAAGAAGTTTAACATATTTTTGGAGCATTACAATTGCCAGCATCTCCCTGCATGAGTCGACTAGAGCTTTTATTTTTTTTGCTGTTCTGTCAGTTTATGGTCTACCCATTTGGCATTGATCTTTCAGAGCTTTAAATGTCGATGAATGATTGTTTCCACTCTGCCAATCAATACACTGACATTTAAACTTATTACCTGAATAGTGATATGTGGGTTTTTGTTAATGAGTTCATGAATAGCAGTGATGGTTCTCTCATTCACGGCCTCCTTCGATCTTCCAGGTTCTGTTGTCCTTCTTTGAATTTGTGCATCCATACCATAACAGTGCCATATGAATAGGCATGATACCCATATACTTGTGATAAATCATCATGATTTTCTTTTGCATTGTCCCTAAACTGCATCCTTGTAAAAATGTAAAATCTTTTTCTCTTTTTAGTAGGTTTCATAGCAACAATGAACAGATTTTGCAGACCGAACTTTACACATTGCCAGCAAAGAGAAATGATGATATGGCCTTTGTGTTTAACACATAATGATAAGTTTAGACAAGCTTTCAAACAAGTCATAGCTCATTAACTTCGGAAGAATGAGTGCAAATCTAGACACATGGTGAGAACATTTTGAAAACTTTCTATATAACGATTTCTGCATCCTACAACTAAAATTGTTTGAACCATGTTTTATAATCACTATGCAAAATACACTTATACTACAATTATCCTTTCTGCTCAACTTGCTATGTACTTATAGCTATAACAACTGTTGATCAGCATGAACTGCTGACATTAACTAACTCATCTGAGTCAACAACTGTCCATCATCATCAACTGGTGACAGCAACAAGCTCATCTGAGCCAGCCATTGGACATTCAAAGTAGTGGTAATATCCTTTATACTTTATAATTCAATCTCTAAACTTAAGAACTTTTGCAAGATAAAAGCCTCAAGCTAAATCAACCTGTGTTTTGCATTGCTACCATTGCATAGGAAGCACTGAGTATAGTAAAATAGTTTAATTTAAAAAAATATATCAGAATTTTTAACTTACTCTGTATCTTCAGTAATGCTACTGATAGCACAATCTAAAATTCCAATCCGATTTCTAGAGCGAGGATCCCATGCTTCAACTTTGCCCTATTAATAAGAAATAAAATATACATTTCAGAAAAATAATATTTTCAGTTCATAACACAAATTTACTGAGACAAAATATACACAGTTGTATCAGAATAATATAACCGCCTACCATACATATACTATGGTAAGTGGTCATATTATTGTGATACGACTGTGTAATGCACTGAGTTAGAGATAGAAACTTACAGTTACATTCTATGAAGTTCATACATACATTATCCTCAGGCAGCATGGGCTACAGGTCTCAACAATGAATTTAATTCTGCATACATAGCTATTCTGAGATAAAGCCATTGCATTTGGCCAATGCAGTAAAATTCCAACAAGGTCCAATTTTACATTTTCATTAAAGCTATTTCATCAGTAGCTTTAATGAAAGAGTTCACTCATCAATATTGTTAACAAAAGGGACAAATCATCAGCATAAGCTAAGTCTATTTTCAAATGTTCAAACCAGACCCATCCAATCCATGGCTCATGAGTGATCTGCATTTTATTGATTTTGCAGATCACTGCAAAAGAACTTGCGTCTCATAAAACAAATAATCAATACAATGGATCTAGCTGATTCTTCCATATTTTTTATTCAAACATTTTTAACTGCACAACTAAATGATTTGGACAAATTCATAATACTCATTAAAAATGTATATTTTTGTATTTAGTCATGATTTTCTTTTATTCCTTAAAAATATTTTTTTTTCAATTCATTACTTATTAGAAATGTATGTTTTTGTTTTTAAGTAGGTAATTTTTTCTGCAGCTCTTAAAGAATATGGTTTTTTCATAGTGACTTTTCACGAATTTCGGGTTGAACAGGCCTGATCTAGACCATCCAAACCTCGTCCATCCATTCCAAAAAATTTATCACAACCTAATCAATAATCAAACTGAAGAGAAAAAAAGGTGACAAAATGCAGCCCTGATGACCTCCAGTATGCCATATAATATTGCAATCCACCACAAATTATGGTGGTTAATGGAATAAAAAGTCTTTTTAAAATTTACACAGAAAGTAACCATAGGGTTTTCAAACTCTATAGATATTTCTCAAGAATCTGAATGTAAAGATTTGGTCTATGCAGCCCCTTATCACCTCTGAACCCATAATGTTTAACCCAAGTTGTCCATTAACCAAATTTTCAATTATGTTAAGAAAAATAAAGAACTTTACCTGGAAAAAGAGAGCAGAGCCTATAATTATCATAAGAAATGCAATCAGCTTTCTTGAAAATAAGGATAATAATACCTCTAGTAAAATACTTGGAACAACCACTTTATCATAAAAATATTCAACTCTACAGTCAGTAATCTGACAACAGAATCATTACCAGCTCTAAGTATTTCAACTGTGATTTCTTCTACCCCTGGAGCCTTGTGTAATTTTAATTTAGAGACAGTAAAAGTAATTTTAGATCGTGAAAGAGTTATCAAAAATGCAAGAAATATTTGGCTAATTTATTATCATTTTTAGTATAAAAACAAATATCTAATACTTTCTTATGCTACTTTAATATTGATTTTGTTTCATGTGTCACTTTAGTACAATTGATTTCTTAAACCCAATAATTTAAATTATAAATAATCAAACTGATAATAATTCTCTTTTTCTCTTACTACATCGAGTAAATGACTAATGCTAATTAGCTAAAAGATACTCTGTACTGAGATACCATTATGTTAATGGCATCATAATGCCAAGTAGCTTCTTGTCTCCGAAAGGAAATTAATAGCTCAAACAATTCAAAGTGGAAGAACCTAATATAAAAGGAAACAAGTTTCCTTTTATATTAGGTCTTCGGCATGGATGAAATATACTTTATCACTCTTGTGTTACATAAATAAGCTAAAAAAAATACATAATAAATAATTTTCGAATAGGGGAGAATAACATAAAATTTGGTTATAATAATACAACAGGGATCACCAGATTTATGATGTCATGTTCATGTCATAATAAGCAAAGCTGACTGAACCAGAAGGCAAATGTTTAAAATACTGTATAAAGTTATGCTTACATATAACAATATGTCTTTGCATCCAAATTATGATCAAGTAAATAAGAGTTTTGAAGAGAAAAAAAAATCACACACTGTTGTATATCTTTAATTATGAAAATAGCAGAAAACTTTTATTTTTTTTATTTGAAATTGTATGACAGCAATATATTAATAAGTACAGGGTTTTCAATCCACTAATTTCATGATAGGCAAAAACACATGCAATTGCATTTGGTTTCCTGCTGGAGCATTTGCGCTACTCGTTGATAACTTTCTATTGCTTCACAAAACCTAGATATTTTATTTATTTATATGACTACAACATATATTGCATCCAATTACTGTAGTTACTGTGTAACATTATGACACACCAAAACATTATGACCCCCTGCCTAATATGATTTGGTCTTTCACGTGCCACCAAAACAGCTCTTACCCGGCAAGGCATGGATGCTACAAATTTCTAAAGGTGTCTGTGGTATCTGGTACCAACACATTACCAGCAGATCCTTTAACTCTTGTAAGTTACACAGTTGAGAAGCCATGTATGCTGTTCCAAAACAAATCACAGATGCTCAATTGGATTGATGTCTGGGGAATTTGGAGGCCAGGGAAATACCTGTAAGTCTTCCCATGTTTCGCGAACCATTCTTGAACAATCCAGGTAGTGTGGCATGGTAAATTTCCTGCTGAAAGAAGGCACATGAGGGGAATACCATTGTCATGAAGGAATGTACGTAATCTGCAATGATGTTTAGGTAGACAGTAAACATCATAGTTTCCTGGACATGAATGACTGGACCCAGGGTTTCCCATCAGAACATTACCCAAAGCATTACACTTCCTCCAATGGCTTGTTTTCATCCCATGATGCATCCTGGTGCCAGACGTACCCAGGCATCCACATGATGCAACAGGAAATGAGATTCATCTGACCAGGCAACCCTTCTTCCAATCATTCAAGGTCCAGTTCTGATGCTTGCATGCCCACTGTAGCGCTTTTGACGTGGAACCGAGGTTAGCATGGGCACTCAGAGCGGCTGGCAGTAAAATAGCTCCATTTTTAGCAGGGTTTCATGTACTGTGTGTTGTGACACATTACTACCATCACCAGCATTCAAATTATAGGCGAGTTGCACTACAGTATCCCTTCCATTGATTCGTACCATATGGGATAGCCTTTGCTCAACTGTAGCATTGATGAACTGTGGTTGGTCCACACCTTGTGGACCCTCCATTCATGGTTTTTCCCCCCTCGAACCACTTTTTGAAGGTACTAACCACAGCTGACCATGAACACCCCACAAGCCTTCCATCTAGGAAATGATCTGACCCAGTGGTCAGGCCATTACAATTTGACCTTTATCAAACTCACTTAAGTCCACTGCCTTTCCCATTTGATGAACAAGAATAACACTGATTAACAGAGCTCAGTATGATATGTTATTTATACCATTTCATGACCTTCACATGCACCATCGTTTACCTGCAGCTGCTTTGATTTGCATAAAGACATGCTGTCCATAATGTTTTGGCTCTGCGGTGTATATATACATATCAACAGTAATTTTGCACAAAAATGTTATGAAATAAAATAAGCAAAAATAATAATAAAAATACAAAAAAGGTAATACAATTGTCACATACAAATTCATAATAATAACATTTTTTTTCATTATCCAACATATTTCCAAAATTAATGTCAATACATAAATAAACACACAAAAATAAACTAGACAATAACGATGTACATTAAACATACATTGTCACTGCAAATAAAATCCAGCTCTCTGTGGTATAAATTAATTAAATCACAAAATTTACTTATGAAAACTTTCTCTACAGAGTTAGTTTGGCAAAAAATTGTCCTTATACTGTCATATCCACAATTTCTAAATACAGGTCATTCGAGGTTTAGCATTTCCCACTTTGCAGCAATGTATTGCCCATTCTTTTGCATAATTGTGCTGAACAAACTGGGAGTGAGCCAGGTGTAGAAAAAGAGGTTTCTCAAATTCATATAGTCTCATCCTTGCTTCTCTGCTATGTGCAACAGGTTAAATCAGCAAATTCCTCGTCAGATGACACCACCAATAACAAGAGAACTATGAATTATGTCAGCTGTTTCACCAGCAAGTCATCTAGCCAATGATGAGTGAAGAAGAAACTCCTTAAACTGAAGCTCCTGACAGCAGAGATAGAGAGAGAGGGCGAGAGGCAATAGAGATCAGCAGAAATAGAGTCATAAAGGAGAAAGCTGGAGTGAGACAGGGGAGCAAGTGTAGTCAAAATGCAGAGGTCAGCAGAAGGAGCAGAGAGAGTGAGTGAAGGATCAGCAAAGATTGACAAAGGAGAAACAGATAGAGTACAGATCCATAGGAAGGTATACCAAGCGGATGGAAAGGAAAGTAAGTCCATTAAGCTGGAATGGCTGATGACCAAAAGAGATCAGGACCTAAATTTATGTTCTCTCTCTTTGTCCTCTATTTCTCCAAAACATTTCATTTGCATTGCATTTGCATGAGAGGGGTCAGATGCCCTGCTAACTCGCTATACCCTGTGAGGTCATTTTCAGGACTTGCTAAAAGCCAGAATGGCTGAGCCTGTAACTATAAGTATGACTCCAAGGAAGTTAATAAATAATCTGTTGTATTATTCAAGTAACTATGTTTATCTACTGAATGAGTTATTTTATTGCATTAAAAATCAGGAAAAAATGAGAAGGTTCACTAGTATGATCACGAACCATTTCAAAATGGTCAGAATTGTAAAAACTGCAATGCCCCCTTGGAAGTTATTCACTTCCCCTCTGTCTTCCCCTCTTGCCTATGTCTAGAGTTGGGTGTATGTTGTGTATTGGTGCTGTGACCTAAGTATTTTCCTGCTGGGTTATTTCAGAAATAGGGAAAAAAATGTGTTGTGAAAAGTATCCCTCCACAAATTGGAGCAGTATATCAGGGTGGAAATGGAAATAATAATGTATTATGAAAGTATCCTTTTCAACGTGGGGTTGTGACCTTAGGATTTGTCCAAATAGATGTGTATTTGTGGAAATAGAATTGTATTGTGTTAAATTGTAAGTACTTAGTCAAAAAAATATATATATTTGTGTCAAATATGTTGTATGATTGTGTCAATAACTAGAGGAATGTTGTGAAAATATATATAGATAAGGATGTTGAAATTGAATGGCATTATTGGCAGTAGAATAGGTCTGCTAGATTGTCAGATTGTGTACTTTAAGATTTGATATTCTTTAGGACAGGATTCTTAGAGTGGAATTGTTTTCAAATAAGGAGTGTATTTTTATTGCAAACTTTAGAATGGTATTTTTCTCTGTGAATATATATCTTTTAGACTGTGAAGATTCAAACAACATATATCATAGTCACTCCCAATACTAGAAAATTATGAAGTCCAGGAAAACGATGTCCCCTTGAATGACACCCACCTTGGCTGGATTTGTGAATTTACTTAACCCTTATTAAAGTGATACCCCTTACTCTCACTACAAGATCTTTTGGCTGTAGTATTTCTGTGGCACATACTAGCCAACTTGACTCTACTAGGTGAGTGATTGAAGAAAATGGAGGAGCAATGTGAGGGATCACATATTCAGTCACCAATCGATATTCTTCCTCAGCACCACATGCAACCAATTGGACTGTCAAGGTGTCACATGTTTTGTCTGTGGGTAGGATGGAACATTATGCCTGTCAGAATGTGGTTGTTCCGACCTCACAGATCCATGACCCAAAGCAGCCATCATACTGAAAAAATCCAGTGAAATTTTCATTACATGCTGGCCAACTGATGGAGCAAAATCACCCTCACTTTCTGTCTTTCCAATTGTGGGAGAGGGGAAGCAGTGGAGATACTTCACTGACTCCTTTCAAAGTCACAACCATCCATAACTACATTGTGTGCCATTGTGACCAATGATGAAGCTTCACCATTATTTCCAGTCTCATGGAGGACATAGATGTATCTATCAGCTCTCATCAATACTGGCACCACTGTTTCTGTCATGGACAGAAAATATTTTCTCAGAATGAAGACTGAGTTTACATGAAATGGCTCCTCTCCAATACAGCTTAAGAGCTATTGGTGGAAACATCTTACCAATATTATGATAAATTCGGGTGACTCTTACCTTCAATGGAATAACTTTTCAGCACCACATGGGTGCCACTCTTTTGGAGATGCTCAAATATATGATTTTGGGGTATAATTTTGAAGGAACATAGATTTATCATTGGTTTTCTTACAAATACTCTTAGTAGAGAGGTTGGGTTGTTTTACCTCTGAGCGGCACTTTTTTGCACACCATGGGCTAAATGGCCAGGTTACATGGACCCCGAAGGCTCAGAGAAGGTTGGGGGAGAGGACCCACTGGAACAGCTGTTGGGAGACAGATGGTAGCCTCCCGTCAAGGCCATCCAGCGTGTTCTTTAACATGCACAGGGTATGGCTCTCCCGCACATGGGGCCACAGCTTAACGTCCTATCTGATGGACGGCGGCCTTTCCAAGCCCATCGGTGTCCCCTACTGACCATGGGCAGGACAGGGAATTTTGCAGAGATAAATCTCAACGCTGACCCAGCTGGGACTCGAACCTGGGAACTACAGATTACGAGTCTGGCGCGCTACCGACTGAAACACCCCTGCCCCTAGTAGAGAGGAAAATGGAAATAAGGGTGAGAGTGATTCTTCCATTCTTTCACTCTCTTGAACCCCAATAGGAACACAGGTGTCTCTTGCCAGCCCTATGACATCCATTGGACAGTTCAGAAGATGAGTATACTCCCTTGTACCGAACGCATAGATCTAATTAAATGCTCTGACCCTCAATTCAGAGTCAACATGATGACATTGGCACAACCCCATAAGAAAATCAAAGCTGGATCTTTGCATGTGGCTAGAACTGTAAACAAAGTGGATGAGAGTGGAAGGTTCAACATCAGAGTAACTAACATGTCCACAGCTCCTCTGGTTGAACAAGCATATCAAAATTGCACAACTGGAAATAGTTGATCCAGAGCAAATTAAGATCCCTTGTAGCCCTCAGTGGAGTAATTCACAGCCCATGTCCCTAGAGGAGTCACCTGTTGCCATATGGAAAAACATAGTTGGGAAAAGTATTAATGAAGAACAACAATGTATTTGCACAAGATGCAAGTAATTTTACCTGTACACAGCTGTTTATCACAAGACTCACCTCAATGACAACAGACCAGTGAGGCAGCAAGCTTATAAGGTACTTTTTGCACTACAAGGTGAAGTGAATAAATAGATTGATGATTTATTAGAATGTTTCACCCTTCACATCATCTATTGTGTTGATGAAGGACTCCATGTATCAATTTTGTGTCAACTGTAAGGGATTAAATACCAGGACTATCTCCAGATTCATACCCTTTACCTCTGATCAAAAGAATTATAAATCGACTGGCACATGCCAAATATTTCAGTTCTTTGGATATAGTATCCGGTTATTGGCAAGTTCCCATTCATTCCTTGGGCATTGAGAAGATGGCTTTTATCAGCCAGTAAGGATTGTTCATATTTAATTATTATCTACCATTCGGATTACGAAAATTAGCACTTATTAGATAATGCACTCATGTGCATGCATCAGGAGCAAGTTCTGGTGTATTTGGATGATATAATGGTTGCTTTCCAGACTTTTGACCAACGTACTGAATGGTTGCAAGAAAGTGTTTGACCATCCGAAGTTTTCAACCTTAAGTCAAAACCAGCAAAATGTCAGTTTATGAAGGAATCACTGATGTATTTGGGACACTTAATTTCAGCAGATCATGTGCAACCCAATCCTCAAAACAAAAAACATCAAGGGTTTCCCCAGGCCTCTATCTGTTCAGAATGTTCGTGTTTTCCTTCGCTTAACTGGATATTATGGACAGTTTATCAATCAATACCCAATCTCGCAGTGCCATTGGTACAACTGGTTAAGAAGGATGCAAAGTTCAGGTGAACTCCAAAAGCAGACACTTCTTTTGAAGCACTGAAATGTAAATTGATGACAGAGCCTGTCCTCTTATATGCTAAGATTTTAAGTGAAAGTTTTTCCTAAATGACCAATGCATCAGACACTGCAGTGGCAGGTGTACTCGAGTAAGAGATGGACAGTGGGTTCCATCAGCCAGTGGCTTATGCCAGTAGGAAGCTTAGGTCCCCCGAAATACATTATTCTACCATCAAGGATGAAGCTTTGGCAATTAAGTTTGCCATTACCCATTTTAAATATTATTTACATGGACATCAATTCCCAGTGGTGTCTGATCACACACCCTTTCGTACCTAATGAAACTTAAAGACCCTTCCAGAAAATTAGCCAAGTAAAATCTCATTCTTCAGGATTAAGATTTCAATGTAATTTATTGGCCAGGGAAACATAATATTCCTGCTGACATTTTGTCAAGTAATATACAAATATTTCAGAAGGGCATGCAAACCTTTAGTAAACTGGAAGATGGCTAAGGAAAATGCAATTGGAAGATTATTCCCTAGGGTAATTTATAGAAACATTGGGGGATCAAATCATGAGTCCATAAACAAAATTTTCTGCTCAGTTCTGTATGAGAGATGGTATACTGTTTCATTTTTCATTCCCCCATTTCCAAAACAAATGCAATATAGCAACTTGTGGTGCCACTTAAATTGTGTTGCCAAATTTTGGAATGGTGTAATGATAATCTTTGTTCTGGACATTTCGGTTAAAATAAGACATTGCAACGAGTGAGATCAGAATATTATTGGCATGGAATGCATGCATTCTGATTATATGCAATTATATGCAAATGTGTATATCTTGTCTGCAGAAATGTGGTTATCAGTGTATGGTATAATTTTCCATTCACTTTTACATTTCCTTAACCAGTTTTTACTTTATTTACATTAAATTACTTTATTTACTTTTAATTTTCAGTTGGGATCGTCATTTCTCCTCACCCAACTCCAACTTTTGATTGATAGCCACTACTGCGTGCGGAAGAACCTCCCCCCCCCCCCCCCCACCAATCATTGCTAGTGGGATCAGGGATCATAATATTATGCAAATGTTCTTTCCCAGCGTGCAACACACATGTGTCAGTTTGCATGCCTCATGCAATGAAAGTGACGTTAGGTCACAGAATTAGTAGGAAGGAAATTGTCAGAATGTGAGGTTTGGAGTTGTAATTCGAGAATGAAGTTAGTAGTTTTTGAAGTTGAGTAGGAAGGAAGTTGTCAGAATGTTAGTTTGGAGTTGTAATTTTAAAATGAAGGTAGTTGAGACAATGTTAGTTGAAAAGTTTGTCAGTTTTGGAGATGTTATTTGGAGTGAGCTTTAGTTGCTCCAACTATTTTGTATAGAAGTTTATTTGGCGAGTCTTGATTTTTTGGAAATAAACTTTGTTTTATGCAATATTTTGACTTTTCTATTTTTTTCTCTTGTGCAAGATAAATTGATTTTGATTAGATTTAAACTTTAATAATTTGACAATCTTTTGAATTCTTTGTGACTAAGTAATGCTTAATATACTTAGCAAACCCTTATTTAACTTTATTTGGCAAGATTAATTGCCTGGTGCCAGATGCTATCGAGAAAATTAGTATAATTTCGATGAGTTAAAAAGGTCCAAAATGAAGATTTATCATACATTTGGTGTGTTACATCAGGAAAAGCATAAAGGAAAACTCATCAGAGCTCCCTTTATGAATCGGCCTTTTCGGCGAATTGGCATAGACATCTTAGGTCCTCTTCCTTTCATGCAGTGAGGAAATAAGTATGCATTAGTCATTATGGACTATTTTACCAAGTGGCCAGAAATTTATGTACTACTTGACAAATCAGCAGAATCCATTGCCCATCGAGTGATGACCAAGGTGGTTGATCACTCAATGTTAAGATAGTTAAACAGAATACAAGCTTCTATCATCCTGCCTCAAATGGACTGCATTTTAATAAATCCATAGCTTCCATTCTGTCTCACTTAGTTCCGAAAAAAAAGTTTGACACACATCCTCATGAAGCCCTGTCTTATGTGTTATATGGAAGAGATGTGGTTCTGCCATATCATCTGGGGCAGACACGGGAACCCCCAACCTACTCCAACACTGAAAGTTATGGAGAACAGTTGACCAATAAACTGAGCTGAGCATACAACCTTGTGAGACAAAATCTGGAAATTGCAGCAGAGCAACAGGAGAGACAGTGGCAAAGAGTTGCAGTGGACAAGGGTATCAAATATGGGGATCTTGTATTTTTGTACAGCTCCAGGGTGCTCCGATGAAATATGAGGATACTCTCCAAATTGTCTAATTTGTCAGGAATCCTATGCGGATTTCTGACAAATGCACCTACGAAATTGCCAAAAGGAAGGACTCATTTATTTATCAAGCCAGTCATTCCCAAAAATCCCACTACAGCACACTGAATGGTTTAACCTGTGGCTCCCCCAAAACCAAATCCTGAAGATAATGAATGGAACCTACAGATACTTCCAGGTCGTGTTGCAGGCAGTCCAGCACAAGTAGCACCCACATACCTGAAAGAGATTACTGCCCCAATTATGCCTTCTCAGCAGCAGATATCACACTTGTATTCCTTGCATCCCCGAGGAACAATGGACAGAATATCATCATCATCCTCTTCAGCTAAGAGCTTAGCTCGCTATCAGATTGTGGGTTCATCAGACATACTGCCACTTCCACAGCATTGGCCTCGAAGAGTACAGCACAATGCAAAGAACTGCTTGCAAGGTTAAAAAAATTCTTACAGTGCAAAGCTTCAGTGCTTACCTCTCCCAGAATCACCCGTTGTGAAGGGACGGCTGACTAATGGTTGTGCCTATTAACAATCAGCACAGGGTCCCAGCTGTCTGACAGGCCCTCAAGATGGTTGTGAAGCCTGTGGGTTGATTTTTGGCACACCAATCTATATATATATTTGACTTATCAGTTGACAACCTATGACAATTCACAATAAGTAACTGTCAGCAAAAAAAAGAAGAAAAAGAAAGGACTCCACAATAAAAAGTGTATATAACATAAAACAATATGGAATAAATATGGTGTGAAGTAAGATTTCAGGAGTGGATATTTTGGTAAACTGCTATATGTTCATTATAGTTTATAGTAATTATGAGGGTAATATTTATAGTTTTTGAATAATTAATATTGTCTAAGTAGTTGTATAAGTTACATTAAGGGTCAAATTTATATTGTTCGAGTTGCAATTATTGTTGTTCTTGTAGGATAGACAAAGAGAGAACCCAATAATTGATCCAACAATAACTACAAAACTATTTGTTTCTTTTTGTTTCATACGACTCCAAAGAGGATTCCTGGAGGACCAATGTCAGGAGGATGAACCTCGTCCAGTGACAAGGCTCTTCCTACCTGCATTGGTCCCCCAGGTTTACTATCAAATGGCATTAACAAGGACATTTGATAGTTACTCATTATGCCAAAAGAAGTTTACTACACCAGATGTCAATCTATACTACAGGTTGAAAACTACAACAGCATCTGCAATATGTTGTTTTTGAAAAGTTGAATGAGAAGCCTCAGGAAAGAACTTGGTTGTTTTGTCATCTGGGTAGGAAGTGACTTGCCCATCCTCCACAGCTGTGGATTTTTTAGTTTTTGTCAGATGGGGTAGATATGTTGTGCCTGCAATTTGTGAATGCAGGTCTTCCGAAGTTCAGCATTTCCCACTTTGCAGCAATGCACTGCCCATTCTTTTGCATAATTGTGCTGAATAAGATGGGAGTGAGCCAGGTGTAGAAAAAGAGATTTGTCAAATTCCTATACATATATATTCCTATTTATGCATTTGCTGATGATGATGATGCTCTGATATACATATATATATACAACAACTACAAAAAATATTTTGATTGAAAAAATAAATCAAGATTTATGGAATATCAGAAATTGATTTAATAAAAATAAATTGTTTCTAAATGTGGAAAAAAACAAAATAATTATATTTCCGATTGAGACAAAATCAAAGAGATAATTTGAAAACCAAATTATTTGATCATACACTTAAAAGCATCAGTAAAGATTGTTCATGCAAACCACTAGAAGGTGTTGAGTGCTATAAATACTAAGCAGTAAATATTTATAGTAAACTAACTTGGAATAAACACATTGATTCTTTAATAAATAAACTTAATACAATAATACCACAATTATTTTATATCAGAAATTATGCAAATATTACACTTTTAAAACTAATTTATAATGCATGGGTTAAATCTTATTTAACATATGGATTAATTTCTTGGGGTGGAGTTTATCACAGCAATATTAAACCATTAATTAGAACTCAAAATAGAATAATTAGATGCATTTTAAGGAAAAGAAGGTATGACAGTATTAGACACTTTTATAGTGAATTGCATATAAAATATATATTTGGAAATAGAATTAAATAAAAAATTATAGTGAATTGCTTTTATAGCGAATTGCTTTAAGAAAATTATATATATACAATATCATTATACATTTTAAAAGGCACTGGATTGAAAGTGATATTACACATACAAATTAAAATACAAGAATAGCTAAACATATAAATCTTATTTTACCTATTCCTAAAAAACAAATCATTGTACAAAAACATTATATATATTTAGCGCCAAAAATATTTAATACTTTACCTGGAAATCTTACAAGATTCTCTTATTATATCTCTCTTGGTAAAGATCTTACAAGATAGAAAAATGTTAATAATCATTATTTTGGTACATATACATTTTGTGTTTTTGAATTTCTGTCTTTCATTATTTTGGAAATAGAATGGAAAATAATATCACATCTATAGATATTGTAATAAATTTGTGGACTTTTTCAAAAAAGTTTTATCAAATTGTATAACCCACATGATTCTTGTGGATTACTTGAACTCTTGTGGATGTTTTCAAAATTCCTAAAGTTGAATGTATAATTTTAGAAAATATGCTATGCAAAATTCTTTATATGAAATGTATAACTTGTCTACTCAATAAGAATAAATGTATATCTATGTCTATAGTCTCATCCTTGCTTCTCTGCTATGTGCGACAGGTTAAATCAGCATATTCCTCGCGAGATGACAGCCACCAATAACATGAGAACTTTGAATTACATCAACTGTTTCGTCAGCAGGTCATCTAACCAATGATGAGTGAAGGCAAAACTTCTTAAGTTGAAACTCCTGACAGCAGAGATAGAGAGAGAGGGGGGAATAGAGATCAGCAAAGATAGAATCATAAAGGAGAGAGCTGAACGAGAAAAGGGGGCAAGTGTAGTAACGTTGTAGAGGTCAGCAGAAGGAGCAGGGAGAGGGAGAGAGTGAAGGATCAGCAAAGAATGACAAAGGAGAAACAGATGGAATACAGATCCGTAGGAAGGTATATGAAGCGGATGGAAAGTAAAGTAAAAACCATTTAGCTGGAATGACCGACAACCGAAAAAGGTCAGGACCCTAATTTATGTTCTTTCTCCTCTCCTCTTCCAAAGCATTTTGTTTGCACTGCATTTGCATGAGAGGGGTCAGATGCCCTGCTAACTCGCTATACCCTGTGATGTCATTTTCGGAAATTGCTAAAAGCCAAAATGACTGAACCTGTAACTATAAGTGTAACTTCAAGGAAGTTAATAAATAATGTGTTGTTGTATTCAAGTAACTATGTTTGTCTATTGAATGAGTAATTTTATTGCATTAAAAATCAGGAAAAGATGAGAAGGTTCACTAGTATAATCATTAGCTATTTCAAAATGGTCAGAATTGTGAAAACAACAATGCCCCCTTTGAAGTTATTCACCTCTCCCTTTGTCAGCATTGAGATTTATCTCTGCAAAACTCACCGCCATGCACTCAATCAGTAGGAGACACTGATGGGCTTGGAAAGACCGCTGTCCATCAGATGGGACATTAAGCTGTGACCTTGTGTGCCGGAGAACCATACCCTGTGCATGTTAAAGAACATGCTCGATGGCCTTGATGGGAGGCTACCTTCTGTCTCCCAACAGTTGTTCCAGTGGGTCCCCTCTCCCAACCTTCTCTGAGCCTTTGGGTCCTTGTGACCTGGCCATTTAGTCCATGGTGTGCAAAAAAAAATGCCATCAGAGGTAAAACAACCCAATTCACTCCTCCTTTGTCTCCCCCTATTGGCTATGCCTAGAGTGGGGTGTATGAAAGTACTAATTTGTTTCTAGAATTGAAACTAAGAAATAAAAGTTGAAAGTATTTATTGTTCACTGAGTACCTAACACTATTAAGCTGTTTTAGATAATAGGATGAAGATTACTCTTACTTCTTCATATTCATCCTGTTACTTAAAATAGCTTAAATACTCAGTAATCAATGATGAGCTGTGAATTCATTTGTCTAAAGTATTTATTAATTTTATGTCATCAACAGAATTATGCAATAACTTGTAGAAAAACATCATTACAAATAAACTCCTTCTCATTGATAGAGAATTAAAATTAAACATACTCCTTAAATCAGCAGTTGGTCAGAGAGGTCAAAGGAGACGTAAAAATAGTGCAAGTGAACAGATGGGCCACAACCAGGCAAATCACAGCAGAATTAAACATTGGTGTGTGGAAGGTCATCTCCGAAATGCAAACATAGTAGTCTGATATTTTGCAATACCGATATCTTAAACGCTTTCTACAAGCTGATTTTAATTATTATAACATGGAATCCAAATTAGTTAGCCAAACTCTAAATTTGATCTCACTACTGAATTATACAAAACAATTTTTGATTCAGTACTTTGGAAGTCCTATGTTTTTTCCAATTATACATCCTAAATACTTATATGCTGCATATACAATCTGTTGAAAATGAATTTTAAAACATAATTTTGTATCAAAACCTATGACAAGATCATAAACATCATCTCTATGATTTATATTTAGTTATTAAAATGTAATAACTTGTCACTGTGCTTTTAACCTTATTTTAAAAAATCTCTGTGATTTAATTTACTATTTTTAATAGAATAGTCATAGAGAATGGATTTTCATTCCTATGTCAAACTATAGAGCATTTCAGTATGTTCAAACTCAAGCAATTTTTCCCTATACCATTCTTCCAAAGAGTTAAGTTCCAACTGTAAAAATACACAATCATCCATAGTTGTAATTTCTTTATATATTTTAACATCATCATCATATAATAAACAGCCAGAATATTTATTGCATTCTATTTGGCAAATCATTACTAAATATATTGAAAAGTAAAGGACCGAGAATTGATCCTTGAGGAACACCTGACTCACTAATAAATGCATTTGAACATAGATGATAATCACAGCGTTACCTGCTGCTCTTTTGGCATTGATAAATCAATAAATATTTTTCAGAAAAAATTTTCACCGACATAGGGGACTCGAACCTGCATCTCATCAGAAACATGCCAGAGTATTCTCCCAGTTGAACTAATGCCAGCTCGTCTTTTTTCCGCTAATTTTAAGACTAAAATATATCATTGAGATTTTCGTGCCAACCATTGGCGCCATCTATGATCTTGGGTGGCAACTATTACCTTTATATTGCACAGAGTGAGATGGAAATAAATAATTAGTTTCATCACGCTATTTAGAGTTATTAATGATATTAATGATGCATAATCTTATAATGATATATAATCTTATAGTAAAGCCAATATATAATCTCGGTGATAGAGTTTAGTCTTAAAATTGGTGAAAAAAAGACGTGCTGGCATTAGTTCAACTGGGAGAATACTCTGGCATGTTTCTTGGCGAGATGTGGGTTCGAGTCCCGTATGTCGGCGAAATTTTTTCCACAAAATATTTTATTAATGCATCTGAATTGCACATCATTGTAAACAACATAAAGAAATCCATCAGTCAAATAATAAAAAACCCAATCAACTAATTGATAATTGAAACCAATTCTGATCAATTTGTTTATAAGCACACCAAAATCTATTCTATCAAATGCTTTGGAGAAATCTGTATAAACTACATCCATCTGACTATTATGATTAAAAGTTAATATTAGAATTTATATTCATCAAATTAGTTAAAGTGGAGCTTTTCAGCAAAAACCCATGCTGCTCTGTTGAAATCCAATTATTCATCTCAATAAAAATTTTACTATATAGATTCAAAAAGTTTTGAAAAAATAGACAAAACTGCTATGGGTCGATAATTTTCTATTTCATTCTTGTTTGTAGATTGCTTCCAAACAATTAGAAATTTGCAGTCTCGAACTGATTTATTATACAAAATTAATAATGGGTTATTTCTGTAGATCAGACAATCTCCACATCCCTTTAGAAGAAATGGAGGTATTTGATCATTAAATATATTAATTGCATACAGAATAACACCATAGGCAATATTAAAAACTGTCACTAAATTGGCAATATTATTAGCCTCTCTTTCAATATGATTAATATTGGAATTATGCTTTGTACTTGTTACACATACAGATTTAAAAATAATTAGCAAAATCCTGTGAAATTTATTTTTTATTAACTAGTTTTCTATCTTTATATGTCATAATCTTAATATCCATCTCACCTTTATTATTTCTACTAAATTTCTTAGGAGTGGATTTCATTTCATTTTCAACACTTGTAACATATAATTTAATGTCCAGGACCACACTAAGTGGGTGATCAAACAATGAGGTGGCTGGATGGTTGAATAAAAAAATCTTTGAAGTGTAAAAATTTTTGTTTAAAACTTCACAACTTAAAAATTACATTTTTGTATTAAAAATGCATCATTTTCTGGCTTATAAAATTTTTTTCTAAGTTTTTTGTTCATTAATATCTATTTACCTTTTTATTTTCATCTCCATAAAACAACACACATTTAAAGTTTTTTTTTCAACAACAAAAAAATGCAGCTCAGAGTTTGAGTTCAGAGTAGCATTCAGAAAAAGTCAGGGGATATGGAGAAATGATGACCTTAAAGGAGCTGCAAAGGGGGAAAACAAAGATAACTGAATGGTATACTGGAGGGAACCCAACAGAAGAACAACTATAGCAGTTTCAATAAGTTGAAATTATGGAAATAGAGCTGTTAACTTTCATGGATTTATTAAAATCCCTGATGTGTTACAATTACTTCTCAGGAATCATGTAGACATGAGGAGAATGGTTGGCTACATGGAAAAGTGATTTAGTAGATTATTTTATGACAGAATGCAACCACGATGTTGTTTGAGGACTACCTATCATTGCCCAAAGGTGTCAACAGATTTTGTCACTTTGTAGTTCCCTGTACTCTTGAATGGCAAGTTGATTTCACTATGATGGACTTGTTTCCAGAAATTCCAGAAGGTCCTATATTTCAATGGACAATCGTATATTTTAGGGCATTAAGAACTATAATGGCAGCATAAAGGTAAATACTTGGACTTTTCCAATTTTTTTTCAATAGATTTATTTCTGTGCACTTTTCCTTATGAGAAATTGGTTTCTTTGATGGGGGACGTTTTCTCAGCAGCTAGGAAAAATATAATGAGGAGATTTTCAGTGACCTCATGGTTCACGGAAGGCTGTGGGATGAAGTTGGGAGTGCTATATGGGACTGGAGTGGTGGGTGTCATTAACCCTTAAGACATATGTAAAATAGAATATCAGTCTTTCAGTTGTCAAAGCTTTACTCTCCATATCTTGAACTTAAATGGTCAACATTATACCATAGAGATAATCCTGTAATTAGACAATAAGAACTATAATGACAGCATAAAGGTAAATACTTGGACTTTTGCAATTTTTTTCAATAGATTTATTTCTGTGCACTTTTCCTTGTGAGAAATTGGTTTCCTTGATGGGGGACATTTTCTCAGCAGCTAGGAAAAATATAATGAGGTGATTTTCAGTGACCTCATGGTTCACGGAAGGCTGTGGGATGAAGTTGGGAGTGCTATATGGGACTGGAGTGGTGGGTGTCATTAACCCTTAAGACACATGTAAAATAGGATATCAGTCTTTCAGTTGTTCAGTACTCCCCATATCTTGAACTTAAATGGTCAACATTATACCATAAAGATAATCCTGCAATTAGACAATAAGAACTATAATGGCAGAATAAAGGTAAATACTTGGACTTTTGCAATTTTTTTTCAATAGATTTATTTTTGTGCACTTTTCCTTTTGCAAAAATAGGGCGAATGCTTTCACAAAACTGTTATTGGAATTTATGCTATTGTTATGATGCACATTCATTCTATATTTCAGGGCACTCTTTATGTATTTAGGAAAATTTGAGAGAGATATTTTTGTCCTATATTTTTGATATGAAATAAAAATCATTCTGTCTTCCACAAAGTGGAAGACTGATAATATTATCATATTATTATTAAGACTTATAAATTTATCTTATTATTGTTGATATGATTGAAGAATTAAAAACTATAAAATTTAGATTTCAGAATTATTTAATTGTTTTAAATTATTAAATAATTTTTGGAAGTGTGAACCTTTAACAAATTAAAAGTTATTTTATTGATATGTTTTTTTTTTACATTTTAGAATATTTTTGCATTTTATATAAAATTAATGTATGCATTTTATTTGTTTTATTTCAGAGCTTGTTATAATATTTACTACTTTTCAAAGATGACTTTGCCAAGCATAGCGAAAATTAAGAGTATCATGTGAAAAATTGATGAACAAATAGTTTTCAATGATAGAAATAACCAGAAAATATGCTTTTCAATAAGTGTCATATATTTTCCCCAAAAAAAATGCTCACTGTATCTATTGCAAAAGATACTTTTTATACATATTTGTGGTTGTCTGTTGAAGAACCACATCTATTGAAAACTGGATATGGAAATGGATTTCTTTTCATATTGGATCATTGAACTGTCTTGATTTTTTTTCTCCCTACCAGTAAATGCCCAATAATAGCAAGTCAAATGGCCAGTTCTTTCACTACCAGTAAATGGCCTGTAAATGGTAGCTAGGCACAAATTGGAAGGAGAGCTGGGTAGCAATCCCCAGTGATGATGCATAGAACAGGCCACCTAATCTCCAACCCCACCTTCTTGTGGTGCACACTGTTAGTACCTTTCAAGAGATATTCTCTTTTGGAAGGGAACAGAAGGGGGGGGGGGGGGGGGGGGGCTGCCAAATCAGTGTGGCCTACTTAATTGGTCATCTATGGGCATGTTTCTCTTTACCTTTTTTTTTTCCTGCCCTGCTGAGGAGTGGTCAGTCTCACAGGGTCCTGGTGCTGACCATTTATGGACTGATTTATGACTTTGAGCTTAATTATGAACTGCTGCACGGGTGGGCCTTCTGTTGAGGAAAAATCTGCCGCTATGATTTTGGTTTGCTTTTGGGTTGCCAACCCTAAGTGAACAGAGGTATCGGATAACTTATATCAGCTGGTGGATAATCCGAAAAATCAGAGGCCATCGCAGGTACCTGAACTCTCATTTAGTTGGGCATCACCAATCCTAAACTGGACAATGTGTATCTCAGAAAGGTCATATGGCTCTTGAAAAGGTGGTGCCTGAAGTTCCTACCAGTGTGTGTGGCTTCAGCCTGTAGCAGTGGGGGAACAGGTCTTTGCTCCTCCATTACTGCAATCAGAGAGCTGTTTCATACTTTGGCCTTATCTATCAATAAATTATTATTAAATTTATTATTTGAAGAGAAAAATTTCAATAATTCCCCCACATAGGATTCTGATGAGAATGAGAAGGATAAGTTTTACAGACAGCTTCAGGATATTTTGAATTATGTGAAGGGAGATATTTCTCTTCAAATAATAATTCCTTCAGTAATAAATGCACCAGAGCACCTGACATGTTATCAGGAGGTTATGGGTTCATAACCCACTTGGCTCAATGTTTCCTCTAAAATTGAAATCGACATCGAAGTGCCTATTTATTACTGGATGTTGAACCATCGAGTTTATCTGAGTTTATCGCAATATTTATTATAAATCTAGTTTCTTTAAATATCCAACTAATCATTTTCTCTCTGCAGATACAAGGAATGTGAGGATGCTACACAGCGATTATTCTTTTCGATGTCCTAATGCAGGAATTCCAGCGTTATAACCTAGATTTTGTAGGCTTGCAAAAGACCAGGTGTATAGGTAAAGGTGAGAACCTTAAAAATAACTTTAAATATTTCTTTTCAGGGAGGGAGGATGGAAAGCATTTTCTAGGTTTACTTCTAGGCAAACATGCCAGTGATGCTCTTCTAGGATATGGCTGCATTAATGAAAGATTTCTTACAGAAAATTTTAGAACAAAAATTGAAGAGTTGATTATCATCTGTTATTATGCCCCCACATAGGATTCTGATGAGAATGACAAGGATAAGTTTTACAGACAGCTTCAGGATATTTTGAATTATGTGAAGGGAGATATTTCTCTTGTACTAGGTGACTTCAATGCTAAAGTTGGTACTGACTCCGACCTTTGGGCATGAGTTTTAGATCCTTTTGGCATTGGTAATTCCAATGGCAATGGGGAACATCTCCTACAGGTAAGTAAACTTATTGTGAATAACAAACACATACTACAAACACTGGGACATTTATAAATACACATGGATTTCACCTGATGGGTGGGGGTGGCTCAGTCGGTAGCGTGCCAGGCTCGTAATCTGTACTTCCCAGGTTCGAGTCCCACCTGGGTCAGCGTTGAGATTTATCTCCGCAAAATTCCCCGCCCTGCTCACGGTCAGTAGGGGACACCGATGGGCTTGGAAAGGCCGCCGTCCTTCGGATGGGATGTTAAGCCGTGGCCCCGTGTGCGGGAGAGCCATACCCTGTGCACGTTAAAGAACACGCTGGATGGCCTTGACGGGAGGCTACCATCTGTCTCCCAACAGCTGTTCCAGTGGGTCCCCTCCCCAAACCTTCTCTGAGCCTTCGGGGTCCATGTGACCTGGCCATTTAGCCCATGGTGTGCAAAAAAGTGCCGCTCAGAGGTAAAACAACCCAACCCAACCCACCTGATGGGTTGCACAGGAATATGATAGATTATATTTTAATTAACAGCAAATGAGCTAGTTCAGTTAGGAATACCAGATCGTACAGGGGAGGGGAAATTGAATCTGAATATTACCTGGTCAAAAGTGTCTTGCAACTGAAGATTAAGAAATGTTGTGCCAAGGTTAAGAGAATTACTTTTAACACTGAAACTTTGAAAAATACAGATGTAGCAAAATCATACCATGATAAGCTAATTAGAATTATGACAATCGTGGTTTGTTTACTTGCTTTTCTTGAGACCAACAGTACTATTTTGGTTAAAAAGGAACAGAGGAAACAAAATTATTTGAGTGGTAAGACTATGGAACTTATTTCTGAAAGAAGAAAGTGCAGGATTAATATGAATCAACACCCTACTAGTCCTAACAGACAGCATTACAATGAGCTTAATAAACATGTAAAGAATCAGTTTACAGCTGATAAAAATCTTTGGCTTGATAGCTTGGCTAATAAAACAGAGGGAGGAGTTAGACAGTAGAACATCAGGGGTTTGTACCAGATAGTTAGTGTTTTGTGTGGGAAGAAACAGACAGGTACACAGAGATTGAGAGATAAACATAGTAAGGTTATTGAAGATGAGGATCTTGTGATGACTATATGGGCTGAGCATTTCCGAGATGTTCTAGACAATGGGATTATTTCCACTCCCATTGTTTGTAATGAGGATAGATGAATTACATTGGCCCTATATCACATTCTGAAGTCACTTTAGCTATCTCTTAATTAAAACTGTGTAAATCCTCAGGGGTGGATGAAATCACCATTGAAATGCTTAGCACTTGGAACACTTGTGTTGTCACATGGCTGACTGAAATTTTGAATATGTTTTATAATAAAGGTAATGTTCCTCGGGATTTTAGTAGGGTTAATATTATCCCTATTTTTAAAAAAGGTGATTGTAGTTCTTGTGATAACTATAGGGGTATCAGCCTACTTTCTGTTCCAAGTAAAGTTCTTTGCAAGATTGTGCTTAAACATTCCTGGTCAAGAACGTCAAATAAATGTTTTTTGTACAACACATGAAACTTAGATATTTTTTTTTAATTGCCATTTGAAAATTTTCTTACATACATCTTTTAAAAAAACACAATTCAAGCTTGAAAAATTAAATTTTCTTTTTTCGTTTGATGCACATTTTATTAAACTCGATAAATAATTCAATAAAGCCATCTGATTGCCTGCCATATTTTAGAAGTAATACATGGTATTGCCAATTTTTTATTAACATTACTCTGTATTGAAGCAATCACCTGATTTGAACTATTATCAGTAATCTCCTAAAATTTAACAAAAAACTGATATTTTTGAAAATGGAAGATTTTGGAAGTAATTGTGAAGTACATATCTCTGTATGTCTTTTACAGTTTTACACTCTTTTCTGCTTTAAACCTATTTCACTTTCACTATTTACAGAATTATTTTTATCATTTTTCCCAGCATTATATATCTTTCCCACTCTTTAAATTAAAACTATAACTAAAACAAAGTCCTCATAACCAAAGCTTCTTGAAGACTGGTTGAAACGTTCAGTTCGCAGGAGAGTAGGAAGTCACAGGTGTTCTAATTGCTCGCTCATGCTTGCAAGAATGGGGATAGCTGTCTGCTAAGTCCAAATACTTCCTTCAAAAAAATTGAATATAACCTCTATTTTGTAAAGTTAGTATTTAATTTCCTTTTTTATAATTAAATCTTAGCTTTCAATTCCGTGGAGCCAACGGAAGTACCAAGCTGAAAACACCAATGCTCTTACGATCACTGAAGTTAAGCAGCTTTGGGCATGGTCATTACCTGGGAGGGTGACCACTTGGGAACACCACATGCAGTTGGCAAAAAATCTGCTGAGGACCCACCATCCTCACACATCCCTCTACTATGACGTATTAAACTGACAGGCTCCTGTCAGACCTCTGTGGCAAGTAGCTGCTTGAGGAGGTATTGTGATGGTCCACCCATTCACTTTTACTTTACTTTAACCAATTTTGCTTAATTTACGTTATATTTATCAGTTTGGGGATTTTTATTTCCTTTTTAGTGGACTGTTACAATCTCCTTCCGAGCTGCAGGAGTTGCGCATGCACAACTCCGACCTTTTGATTGTTAAACGCTAAAGCGTGTGTTCAAGGACACGCCCTCTCTTGCGTCATAGATTGTGCGCTCGTCAGTTTATGTAAATGTCTTTCCCAGCGTGCAACATGACACGTGCGGGCTTTTGTACAATGCCGATATAACAGTGACATTAGGTCACAGAGTAAGTAGTTAGAAGTTAGTCAGAGAAATTGTTAGTAGAATGGAGAGTAGAGACCAGAGTTGTTAGTAGTGAGTAGAAGTTAGTTGGAGTTGATGTAATGATGAGTCAAGATGTAGTCAACATTTTCATTTGATGTTGGAGAGTTAAAATTTTGGAAATAAATTTTGTTTGTTACAGAAACTTTTGAATCTTCGCTATTTTTTCTCTTGAGCAACATTAGTTGATAATTTTTGATTGTATTTAAAATTTAGCTTGACAATCATTTGAATTCTTACTTGCTAAGTAATCCCTGCTGGTATAATATTAGAACCCTATTTTTGACTTTCATTGGCAAATTATTATTGCCTGTCGCCCGAGCTATTCGGAGTTTGAATAAATGGATTCACAGAAAAGGTCCAAAACTTTAAAAGTTATTAATCTTTGGAGTGTTACAGTATTTATTTCTTTTTTATTTCCAATTCTGCAGATTTACTTTATTTCCATAAATTACTGATCTTTCAACTGATTACTATCAATTTTTCGGAGTTATGCTACATGCGATTGCTGGCTTACAACTTGTCACTGCGAATATTTTATTTAACTTTTGCAGTGTACAGCCTGAAAAACTGGTTTACATCCAGAGGTCAAGCCATTTTTGCCTTATGCTCAGCCAAAAAAGATTTAACTTTAGAACTTTTTTGCCAAATAATTAATGAATGAAATTATGGCATGACCAGCATTTAATTCTGGATTTTCCAAAAATATAATATTTAACAAAAAAAATTTTTTATTTTACTATGACTTTTTAGAGTCTTGCAATAAAAATTTGAACTGGCAATGCAAAGAAAAATTTATTTAAAAAAAAACAAACTAACAGACAGAAATGATTATAATGCACATGAATAGAAAGCCTATTAATATCTGAATAACAAAAAAAATTATCTTTTCAAGTAAATTTCTTCCATTTTGCAATTTTTTTCTCGGTATCATACTTTGAAAAAAGTCGAGGCTTTTTGCCAATCATGCCGAGTCAGATAAACAAGTCAAATATAGAATTATTTTAAAAATAACCAATCAACAGAAATAAGTCATGTTATATACAAACTAAACAGAATTTAACTCCAAATTTTAAGAAACTAAAAAATTAAAACAAATTTACATGCATATTAATTTTACCAAGACTTTTTCACAATGATATAGCAAAAAAATTGATTGGACTATGCAATTAAGGCTTAATTTTGGAAAATATGACGAATAAAAGCAGTTAAATTATATATTAATACAAAGCACATTTCCTCACAAATAATATAATATTTACTTGAAACATGATATTTATTTCTTTTAATGATACTTTTCATGTGTGGTATATTTTAAAACATCGGTCAGTGTCATACACGATGATTTGGACTGCTCACAATAATGGGATTTTCTGTCCTGTTCTGAAATGGAGGAATACTTTCTCAGCCGCTTCTTTTACTAAACATTTTGAATTTTGGAGATCTAGGCTAAATGACAAAAAGTCAGTATACTAAAGCGAAAAAGTCTATATCATCAAAGTGGAACAGCCACTTTGCTGAGGGGGTGGGGAGGGAATCTTTTAAAAACTGTTGAATATAAACTTCAAAACTAGTAAATTTCTTTTAAATGAAATGTTAGGGATGGGGTTATGCCAAAAATACCCTTCCACAGAACGATTGATTTCCATGCCAAAGAAGTTCTTTTTGCTTCCATATCCAAAAACCTGTTCATTTTCAGGAATTTCAGGACATAAGATCAAGCTTCTTTTACTGGAAAATGAAGATATAATAAAACAAAAATTAATATATAACCTAATTCAATGTTAAATAAAATATCCAAAAAATCAATAGATTAACCAACCGAAAGAAGAATAATTTATGGATATAAATCTACTGAAATGAAAACTAAGGTTTAAATATGAAAAAGTAAATACTAACTTTACAAAGGGAGTGTATCTGCTATATGGAAACATTGTAAACAGTCTTTTCCAGAGCCACTTATAACACACAAAAAGAAGATTGCATGTGTGAGCTGCAGGCATCCTATCACTGCCTGCATCGTAGGCTGCAGGCAGTGAGCCATGACATAGTTGCAGCTTCAGCCAGTCTTGAAAGCCAAAGAAGGCTCTTGTTACTTACAGTTTCGATTTTAAGAGCAGGGTTGGGTTGTTTTACCTCTAAGCAGCACCTTTTTGCACACAATGCGCTAAATGGCCAGGTCACAAGGACCCTGAAAGCTCAGAGAAGGTTGGAGGAGGGGATCCACTGAAACAGCTGTTGGGAAACAGATGGTAGCCTCCTGTCAAGGCCATCCAGTGTGTTCTTTAACATGCACAGAGTATGGCTATCCCACACACAGAACCACGGTTTAAAGTTCCATCTGATAGGAGGCCCCTTTCCAAGCCCATTGGTGTCTCCTACTGACCCATAGGCAGGGTGGGAAGTTTTGCAGAGATAAATCTCAATGCTGACTCAGCTGGACTCAAAACTGGGAACTGCAGATTACAAGCCTGGCGCACTATCAACTGAGCAAACCCTGCCCCTTTTAAGAGCAGAAAAGACGCATGGAATGCTGGAATAAAACATAAAATATAATTCTGGGAATACTGAAATAGGTTTATGGTTGAAAAGAGTGCAAGGGAAAAAATAGCAGTACATAATTTGCAATTACTACCAAAACCTTCCGTTTTTAAAATAAGTTTTTATTAATTTTTTAGGAAATTTTTGAAACTATAAGGAGAACTTTTTCGATAATAGTTCAAATTAAACTTGTGAGCTTAAATCAGGTAGCAAAAAAAAATTCGGCAATACCATATACAGCTTCTAAGAATAGTCAATCAGATGGCTTTAATAAATTGTTTCTATTGTAGTTTGGTCTGTAAATGGTAGCTAGGTAGTCACTGGAAGGAGAGCTATGCACCAATCCCCTGTGATGATGCATAGAATCGGCCAGGCCTAGCACCTAATGTCCAACCCCGCCTTCTCGTGATGCGGACCGTTAGTAACTTTCAAAAGAGATACTCTCTTGTGGAAGTGAATGGAAGGGGAGGGCTGCCAGATTAGTGTGGCCTACTGATCTGGACAACTATGGCTACTTTTCTTTTTTTTCTACCCTGCTGAGGAGTGGTCAACCACACACGGAAAAGGTGCTGACCATATAAACCTACTGGACTGGACAGATATATGGCTCTGAGCTTGATTATGGATCCTGATTTTGCTGCACTGGTGGGCTTCTGTGGAGGGAAAATCTTCCGCTGTGTTTTCTGTTTGTTTGTGGGTTGACAGCCCCAAGTGAATAGATTCACAGGATATGTTTATCAGCTGGTGGATAATCCTGAGCAGAAGTCATCGCAGGCACCTGAACTCTTTGCTTCTATTGGCATCGTCAAATTCTACATTAGAGGAAGTCTTCCAGTGTAGATGGCTTCAGCCTTTAGTAGTGGGGGAACGGGTCTTTGCCCCATGTCTGCGATTAGGGGGCTGTTTGATATTGTCGGCATTCCCTCTCTCAATAAACATAGTTTCTTTAAACATCCCACTAACCATTTTCTCTCCATAGGTAGTTGGAATGTGAGGACTCTGCACAGAGCTTTTTCTCTTGATGTCCTCACACAAGAATTCCACCGTTATAATTTAGATATTCTCGGCTTGCAAGAGACCAGATGGGCAGATAAAGGTCAGATTCTTAAAAATAATCTTAAATTTCTCTTTTCAGGGAGGGACGACAATAAGCATCATCAAGGCGTGGGTCTGCTTCTCAGCAGACACGCTAGTGATGCTCTTCTAGGATATGAGTGCATTAATGAAAGGTTTCTTAAAGCAAAATTTCAGACAAGCGTTAAAGACTTGAATGTTATCTGCTGTTATGCACCCACTGAGGATGCCGATGAGAATGAGAAGGATAGGTTTTATGAACAACTTCAGGATATTTTGAATTCTGTCAAGAAAGGAGATATTACCCTTGTTCTTGGTGACTTCAATGCCAAAGTTGATACTGACTCTGACCTTTGGGGAGGAGTAATAGGCCCTTTTGGTATTGGTAGCTGCAATGGCAATGGGCAACGTCTCCTACAGGTAAGTAAACTCAATGGATTCAGAATAACTAACACTTATTACAAACACCGCGACATACATAAGTACACATGGGTTTCACCTGATGGGCTGCATAAGAATATGATTGATTACATATTAATTAACAGCAAATGGGCTAGTTCTGTTAGGAATACCAGGGCATATAGGGGAGCTGAAATTGGATCTGACCATTACCTTGTTAAAAGCGTGTTGCAACTTAACCTTAAAAAGTGTTGTGCTAGGGTTAAAAAATTTACTTTTAATACTGAAGTTCTGAAAGATCCAGTTATAGCCAAAGCTTACCATGATAGGTTACTTAGTCATTATGACAGTCATGGTTTGCTTACTACTGAAGTTGAGGAAGAATGGGATAATTTTAAACAGGCTTTTTTGGACACTAACAGTACTCTTTTAGGAAAAAAGGAGCAGAAGAGGCAAAATTATCTGAGTGATAAGGCACTTGAGCTTATTTCGGAAAGAAAGAACTGCAGGAATGCCCTTAATCAATACCCTACTAGTCCTAATAGAAAGCATTACAGAGACCTTAATAAACTTGTAAAGGATCAGTTAGCTGCTGATAAGAATCTTTGGCTTGATGGTTTGGCTGACAAAGCCGAGGAAGCGTAGAAACCGCACAACAGCAGAGTGCTGTACCAGATAGTTAATGTTTTGTGTGGTAGAAAACGGACAGGCATACAAGGATTGAAGGATAAACAAGGTAAGGTTATAGAAGGGGAGGATTCTGTTATGGCTAGGTGGGCTGAGCATTTCAGTGATGTTCTAAACAATGTCGTTAGTTCTACTCCCATTGTTTGCAATGATGATAGATGCAATTGTGGCTTTAATGTTGGCCCTATAACACAATCTGAAGTTATTTTGGCTGTTTCTAAACTTAAACTTCATAAATCCCCAGGGGTAGATGAAATTACTACGGAAATGCTTAGAGCTAGGAATGTTTCGGTTATCACTTGGATGACTGAAATTCTGAATATCTTTTATGATAAAGGCATGGTTCCTAAGGATTTTACCAGAGCTATTGTTATCCCTATTTTCAAAAAAGGTGATTGCAGTTCTTGTGATAACTATAGGGGTATCAGCCTACTCTCTGTTCCAGGTAAAGTTCTTTCCATGATTGTGCTTAATAGAATTAAGAATCTGGTTGACAGACAATTGCGTGATGAGCAATGTGGATTCAGAAGTGGTAGGGGATGTGTGGATCAGATATTTTCACTTAGGCAGATTCTTGAGAAATGTTTAGAGTTTCAGAAACCTTTGGTTGCTAGCTTTGTTGATTTCAAAAAGGCTTTCGACTCTGTTGATCGTCATAATTTGTGGTTGATTGTGAGATCATATGGTATACCAGACAAGTTAGTTAACATTATGAAAGCTCTCTATAATAACACTGAGTCGTGTGTGAGAGTTGGTAAGGCTTGTAGCAATTCGTTTAGCATTACTTCTGGTGCTCGACAAGGGTGCATTTTGTCTCCTTTTCTCTTTAGCTTGGTTATTGATTATGTTATGCGAAATTCACTTCAAGGGAAAGATTTTGGCCTTAAATGGGCTGGAGATACGAAAATTTCTGATTTAGATTATGCTGATGATTTAGCCCTTTTGACAAATGATGTTGATGAGATGAACTCTTTCATTCGAGCTGTTGATGAGACTGGTAGTAGAGTAGGTTTGGTTATAAACAGAGAGAAAACTAAAGTGATGAAAATTGGTCAGGCAGGCTGTGATTCAGTTAATCTGAATGGTTGCAGTCTTGAGCAGGTGTCACAGTTTAATTATCTTGGGAGCTATGTAACAGATAATGGTGATGTGCGGCATGAGATTAACAGACGAATAGGGATTGCTGCCGGGACTTTTAAGAATCTATGGAGAGTGTGGAGAAATAGGCGTATACACCTAAAGACTAAAATTAGGCTGTATAATAGTTTGGTTCTTTCTAGGGTTAGTTATGATAGTGAAACTTGGACACTTTGTAAACAAGGTAACAGGACACTAGATGCTTTTGATTCCAGATGCTTCCGCAGTATCTTGGGCATTAGGTGGTTCAACTTTGTAACTAATGATGAGATTAGGCAAAGGAGTTTGCAACCTCCTTTAAGCAGCATATTGTGCAGAGAGAGACTCCGTTGGTTTGGCCATGTTGCCCGTATGAATAATTATAGATTGGCGAATAGGGTTATGAACAGTGTGCCTAAAGACCTCAGAAAGAAGGGGAGACCTAGGATGCGGTGGGCAGACAATGTCAAACAGGACCTTGTTAGAATTGGTGTGCAGTGGCCAGATGCAGTAGATGTAGCTCAGGATAGACTTGCTTGGAGAACTAAATTGCAAGGTCTGGTTGGACCTCCGTAGCCCATGGCTGCTTGATGATGATGATGATTGTAGTTTAATAAAACATGCATCAAATGGGAAAAGAAATTTTATTTTTCAAGCTTTAATTGTGTAATTTTATAAGATATATATTAAAACATTTTCAAATGGCAATTTTTATATTTAAAAAATCGAATTTTTTGTTGCACTAACAACGATGCGTACATCCTCGGACTCTCATTTCAAATTCTGTCAACATATACACACAACCTGGACACTGGAATGGTTAAACACTATCCCATAAATTCAGTTCATTGGAATCAACTTGACTTTAATTGAAGACTCATATCTAGATGACATTTTCCAGGTCAGTGCACATGCCCAGCAATACCAAATGTCAAGAGGCATGGTACACCTATCCCTCATTTTGCACAGTACTTAAACCTTCCAGTGCTCACATCATCTGTATATGTTCACAGATCCAAAATGAGAGGTTAAGGACATATATACGATTTTTGTACAACAAAAAAAAATGGATTTTTTAAAAATAAAAATTGCCATTGTAATGTTTTTACACATCTTATAAAAATACATAATTCAGGCTTGAAATATAATATTTTGTTTTTTTAACTTATGGATATTTTATTAAACTAAAATATAAATAATATGATAAAGTCATCTGATTGCCATTAATTAGAAACACTAAAAGGTACTGCCGATTTGCCTTTAACATTCTTATTTGCTGAAGCAACCTTTGATCTAAGCTCACAAGTTTGATTTGAACTATTATTGACAAATTTTACCTTAAATTTTCGAAAATCTCCTAAAATAGCAAAAAAAACCCTGCTATTTTTAAAAATGGTAGATTTTGGAAGACCCAGTTACAGTTAAACTTACCACGATAGGTTATTTAGTCATTATGACAGTCATGGTTTGCTTACTACTGAAGTTCACGAAGAAGGGGCCATTTTAAACAGGCTTTTTTGGAAACTAACAGTATTCTTTTAGGAAAAAAGGGGAAGAAAAGGCAGAATTATTTGAGTGATAAGCACTTGAGCTTATTTCAGAAATAAATGTCCTTAATCAATATCCTACTAGTCCTAATAGAAAGCATTGCAGAGAGCTTAAAAAACGTATAAAGGATCACTTAACTGCTGATAAGAATCTTTGCTTGATGACTTGCAGACAAAGCAGAGATGAAGCAGTTAGACAGCACAACAGCAGAGAGCTGTACCAGATAGTTAATGTTTTGTGCGGTAGAAAATGGACAGGTATACAGGGATTGAAGGATAAACAAGATGACAGAAGGTGAAGATTCTGTCATGGCTAGGTAGGCTGAGCATTTCATCAGTGATGTTCTAACAATGTGGTTAGTTCTACTCCCATTGTTTGTAATGAAAATAGATGTATTACTGGTTTTAATGTGGGATTTATAACACAGTCTGAAGTTCTTTTGAATATTTCTATATTTAAACTACATAAATCCCGAAGGGTAGATGAAATTACTACTGAAATGCTTAGAGCAAAGAATGTTTCGGTTACCACAAGAATGACTGAAATTTTGAATATCTTTTTATGGTAAAGGCATGGTTCCTAAGGATTTTACCAGAGCTATTATTATCCCTATTTTTAACAAGGATGATCGCAGTTCTTGTGATAACTACAGGGGCATCAGCCTACTTTCTGTTACAGGTCAAGTTCTTTGCATGATTGTGCTTAACCCTTCCAGTGTCCAGCCTAAAAAACTGATTTCCATCCAGAGGCCAGACTATTTTCTCCCTTTTTTTTCCAAATAACTAATGAAAGGAATTATGTTATATATGCCAAATTAATTGGCATTTAATTCTGGATTTTCTGAAAATAAAATATTTAACAAACAAAATATGACAAGTTTTATTTTAATAAAACTTTTTTATAGTCATACAGCAAAAAAATGCATCTGGCAACAAATAAAAATTTATTTAAAAAAAAATTAACAGACAGAAATGAATATAATGCACACTAATTATATTCATTTCTGTCAGTTAATTTTTTTACTAAGCTGTCTGTTAATTTTTTTACTAAGTAACTAAGCTGTTTATTTCTGAATAACAAAAAAATTATTCTTTTGGTTTCTCAAGTAAACATTTCTCTTGTTTTGTAATTTTTTTTCTTGGTACCATGCTTTGAGAAAATTTCAGGCTTTCAGCCAATTGTGCTGAGTCAGATAAACAAGTCAACTTAGAATTTTTCTTAAAAATAGCCAATCAACCAAAATAGGTCATGTTATATACCATATTAAACAGATGGTAGCTAGGTAGTCACTGGAAGGAGAACTATGCACCAATCCCCTGTGATGATGCATAGAACTGGCCAGGCCTAGCACATAATGTCCGATCCCACCTTGTGGAGCAGACAGTTAGTACCTTACAAAAGACATACTCTCTTGTGGAAGTGAATGGAAGGGGAGGGCTGCCATATTAGTGTGGCCTACTGATCTGGACAGCTCTGGCTACTTTTTTTTTTCTACCCAGCTGAGGAGTGATCAACCAGAAAGGGTCCTGGTGCTGACCATATATACCAACCTGAATGGAATTATGGCTTTGAGCTTAATTATGGATCCTGATTCTGACACACTAGTGGGCTTCTGTGGAGGGAAAATGAAAATGGTAGCTAGGTAGTCACTAGAAGAGCTATGCACCAATCCCCTGTGATGATGCACAGAACTGGCAAGACCTAGCACCTAATGTCCAACCCCACCTTCTCGTGGTGCAGGCTGTTAGTACCTTTCAAAAGAGATACTCTCTTGTGAAAGTGAATGGAAGGGAAGGGCTGCCAGATTAGTGTGGCCTACTGATCTGGATAACTATGGCTACTTTTTTTTTTCTACCCTGCTGAGGAGTGGTCAACCACACAGGATCCTGGTGCTAACCATATAAACCTACTGGACTGAATTAAGGCTCTGAGCTTGATTATGGATTCTGAATTTGCTGCACTGGTGGGCTTCTGTGGAGGGAAAATCTTCCGCTGTGTTTTCTGTTTGTTTGTGGGTTGACAGCCCCAAGTGAATAGATCAGAGGATATGTTTATCAGCTGGTAATTTATCCTTAGCAGAGGAAATCACAGGCACCTGAACTCTTTGCTTCTATTGGCATCATCAAATTCTACATTGGAGGAAGTCTTCCAGTTGAGATGGCTTTAGCCTTTAGTGGTGGGGGAATGGGTCTTTGCCCCATGTCTGCGATTAGGGAGATGTTTGATATTGTTGGCATTCCCTCTCCCAATAAACATAGTTTCTTAAAACATCCCACTAACCATTTTCTCTTGATAGTTAGTTGGAATGTGAGGACTTTATGTGTCAATGATATGTAATTTTTGGGATGACATTGGCAGTATTTATTGGTATATATAGATGATGACCATGATGATGACTGCAGAATTTTTTTTTGTGTACCTTTTTGGAGCTGTCCCCAAATGGCCTAGTCTGATAACCGAGTTGTTACCAGCATAACTCCTTTGGGAGGGGGACGTTAGATCTGAAGGGGGAGGTAACTAATGATTTTTTATTTCAGCTAGATCGCGATTTCTGTGAACAGAAGAAGAATTAGCGGATGATTACAATCCCGCTTGTTTGTAAATTTTGAATTTTCTTAGCTTTGCGTATTTGAATGTAATTAGGAGGAGATAACGGTGTTCGAATACCCGTTTTTTTATGTGATTTAGGTGAAGATTTAGCTGTCACATACTTTTTTGTGGTTAGGGGAAAAGCGGAAGTTATCACCCCGCTAACAACAATTGTAATGAATTTTTTCCTCTTTTCATATATTTAACAATTAGAATCTAAGGAAGATTAGGAGTTCATTAACCTGTTATTTTCTGTACAGTTCAAGATATGCCAATTTCGAGTTTGTATCAGAATGTGATACTAGTTAGACCGATGATGCTAGTATATAGTTAATTGTCACAGCCACTGGTATATATTGACACTAGGTTAGCTGTTAATTACATATTTTTGTCAGGAGGAAAAGGGAGGAGGTACCTTTGGTTGTGCTGGAAAATTGTGTCAAAGTTAGAATAGTTCGTCATATCAAAATTTGCGCTAGCATACTTTTACTTATTTATGTTCAGCCATGTGTAAATGACGTAAGATGTGTCCTTTATTCAAAATTGCTCGTCAAAATTTGTTAGGTCAAATCTTTTGACTCCCTTTGGAAGGGGGAGTTGTGATGCCCCACCATTCACTTTTGCTTTACCTTAACCAGTTTTGTTTAATTTACGTTATATTTATCATTTTGGGGATTTTTTATTTCCTTTTTGGCATCACAGCGCTCACATCCAAGATTCTAGGAGCAACTCCGATCTTCCGACTGTACCGTTAAAGCGCATGCCAAGGACACGCCCCCTCTTGCGTCATAGCTTTTGTGTCGTTCGGTCATAGTATGTTAATGTCTTTCCCGGCATGCGCCGGCCTCATGTCAAAAATCCGGTGACCTACGAGTCACTTAAGCAGTAGCACTAAGCAGTAGAGTAGTAGAAGGAGTGCACAAGGTGCGTAGCACCAAGCACAGTGCGTGTAGCACAGGAGTTGTGTTTATTTCATTGATGTCTTGGTGAGTTGAATTATTTTGGAAATAAATCTGTTTTGTTATAAACCTTTTGAGTCTGTACAGTTTTTTCTCTTGAGCAACGCGAATTAAGGATTTTTTTTTAATTTACTTGACAATCATTTTGATTCTTACTCATTAACGCTCGCTGATATTTGAACCCTAAATCAACTTATTATCAACTTATTCTACTTTTGGCAATTTGTTAATTATTGCCTGGCGCCCGTCTAAGCTATCCGGAGCATAAAAACTTCAAGTATTTTGCATTTGTTTGGAGCGTTACAGTCCCATCCGACGGACGGCGGCCTTTCCAAGCCCATCGGTGTCCCCTACTGACTGTGGGCAGGACGGGGAATTTTGCGGAGATAAATCTCAACGCTGACCCAGCTGGGACTCGAACCTGGGAACTACAGATTACGAGCCTGGTGCGCTACCGACTGAGCCACCCCCGGCCCCACCTTTGGGGAGGCATGATAGGCCCTTTTGGTATTGGTAGCTGCAATGGCAAGGGCAACGTGTGGTACAGGTTGATGAATTGAACTCAATGGTCTCAGAATAACTAACACTTATTACAAACACTGTGACATACATAAGCACACATGGGTTTCACCTGATGGGCTGCATAAGAATATGATTGATTATATATTAATTAACAGCAAATGGGCTAGTTCTGTTAGGAATGTCAGCACATATAGGGCAGCTGAAATTGGATCTGACCTTGTTAAAAGTGTCTTGCAACTTAAACTTAAAAAGTGGTGTGCTAAATTTAAAAAATTTACCTTTAATACTGAAGCTCTGAAAGACTCAGTTATAGCTAAAGCTTACCATGATAGGTTACTTATCATTATGGCAGTCATGGCTTGCTTAATACTGAAGTGGAGGAAGAATGGGGCCATTTTAAACAGGCTTTTTTGGAAACTAACAGTACTCTTTTAGGAAAAAAGGAGCAGAGGAGGCAGAATTATTTAAATGATAAGGCACTTGAGCTTATTTCAGAAAGAAGGTCCTTAATCAGTACCCTACTAGTCCTAATAGAAAGGATTACACGGAGCTTAATAAACGTGTAAAGGATCAGTTAGCTACTGATAAGAATCTTTGGCTTGATGGCTTGGCTGACAAAGCTGAGGAAGCATTAGGCAGCAAACAGCAGAGAGCTGTACCAGATAGTTAATGTTTTATGTGGTAGAAAATGGACAGGCATACAAGGATTGCAGGATAAACAAGGTAAGGTTATAGGAGGGGAGGATTCTGTCATGGCTAGGTGGGCTCAGCATTTCAGTGATGTTCTAAACAATGTGGTTAGTTCTACTCCCATTGTTTGTAATGATGATAGATGCATTGGTGGCTTTAATGTTGGCCCTATAACACAATCTGAAGTTATTTTGGCTATTTTTAAACTTAAACTTCATAAATCCCCAGGGGCAGATGAAATTACTACAGAAATGCTCAGAGCTGGGAATGTTTCAGTTACCACTTGGATGACTGAAATTTTGAATAACTTTTATGATAAAGGCATGGTTCCTAAAGATTTTACCAGAGCTATTATTATCCCTATTTTCAAAAAAGTGATCTCAGTTCTTCTAATGACTATAGGGGTATCAGCCCACTTTCTGTTCCAGGTAAAGTTCTTTGCATGATTGAGCTTAATAGAATTAAGAATTTGGCTGACAGGCAATTGCGTGATGACCAATGTGGATTCAGAATATATATATGTATAGATCAGATATTTTCACTCAGGCAGAATCTTGAGAAGTGTTTAGAGTTTCAGAAACCTTTGGTTTTTAGCTTTGTTGATTTCAAAAAGGCTTTCGACTCTGTTGATTGTCATAATTTGTGATTGATTGTGAGATCATGTGGAATGCGAGACAAGTCAGTTAATATAATGAAAGCTCTCTATAATAACGCTGAGTCATGTGTGAGAGTTGGTAAGGCTTGTAGTAATTGGTTTAGCATTACTTCTGGTGTTCGACAAGGGTGTATTTTGTCTCCTTTTCTCTTTAGTTTGGTTATTGATTACGTTATGAGAAATTCACTGCAAGGGAAAGATTTTGGCCTTAAATGGGTTGGATATATGAAAAAATCTGTTTTAGCCCTTTTGGCAAATGATGTTGATGAGATGAACTTTTTCATTCGAGCTGTTGATGAGACTGGTAGTAGAGTAGGTTTGTTTATAAAAAATAAATAAATAAATACCCTCTCAAGCAGCTGCTTGCCACAGAGGTCGAACAGGAGCCTGTCAATTTACATGTCAGAGTAGAAGATCTGAGATGATGGCAGGACCTCAGCAGAAAAACGACACATACATCCATGCCTTACCCGGGGCTCGAACACAGGTCCCTTAAATCAGTAGCCAAGAGAGCTAACCACTCGGCCATAAACAGAGAGAAAACTAAAGTGATGAAAATTGGTCAAGCAGGCTGTGATTCTATTAATCTGAATGGTTGTAGTCTTGAGCAGGTGTCACGGTTTAATTATCTTGGAAGCTATGTAACAGATACTAGTGATGTGAGGTATGAGATTAGCAGATGAATAGGGATTGCTGCCAGGACTTTTAAGAATCTATGGAGACTGTGGGGAAATATGCGTATACACCTAAAGACTAAAATTAGGCTGTATAATAGTTGGGTTCTTTCTAGGGTTAGTTATGGTAGTGAAATTTGGATGCTTTGTAAACAAGATAAGAGGAAACTAGATGCTTTTGATTCTAGATGCTTACACAGTATCTTGAGCATTAGGTGGTTCAACTTTGTATCTAATGATGAGGTTATGCAAAGGCATCGGCAACCTCCTTTAAGCAGCATATTGTGCAGAGAGAGATTCTGTTGGTTTGGCGATGTTGCCCATATGGATAATTTCAGATTAGTGAATAGGGTTATGAACAATGTGCCTAAAGGCTTCAGAAAGAGGGGGTGACCTAGGATGCAGTGGCAGACAATGTCAAACAGGGCATTGTTAGAATTGGTGTGCAGTGGCCAGATGTAGCTAAGGATAGATATGCTTGGAGAACTAAATTGCATGGTCTGGTTGGACCTCTGTGGCACATGGCTGCTTGTGGATGATGATAATGATGAACCTACAGGTGCTTATTTGTGATTCCCTGTTATTTCCCTACAGAATAATTTGTTCACTTTTTATTACAGACATTTCCAACATTTTCCTGAGAACCCCTCAAGATTTTTTCCTGTGATTGCCCTGAGGCTCATAAACCACAAGCCTGAGGTTGTGGTTAAGGGAGCATTTACCACTGTGGTTTATGAGCCCCTTGGGTTTATGAGCCTGAGGCTCATAAACCCAAGGGGCTCATAAACCACAGTGGTAAATGCATTTTTGTATATAACAAAAACAGCAGGAACTAATGTATCTACTTGCGTATCAGCATGTTCCCAGATAGTCCTAACTTGAAATGGTCGACAGTGGAGGATTGGATTGCTTTACCACTGAACAGCACTGTTTTGTTTGTATTTTTTACACAAAATGGGCTAAATGGCCATATCCCAGGACTCCCGAGGGTCAGCTGTGATGGTTCACCCATTCAATTTTACTTTATATATTATAATTATTATTTTGGAGTTTTACTTTTCTTGGATCTATTATTCTCCCAGCCCATTCCACTAGAGGAGATGTAATTGTGTAACTCTGTATTTTGATTGGCGGCCGTAAATGTGCACGGAAGAGCACGCTCACTTACATCATATTCAAATGTGGCTTCCCCCACTTGATGACACCTGCTACAGTTTTGAATGCCAAGAGTGTATGGAAGAGTGACAGGAGGTCATGAAGTTAGCTGTGAGACAGAGTTGACGAATTGCTCAGTGAGGAGCAAGTTATCAGGAGGTCGTGGGTTTGTATCCCACCCGGCTCAAGACAATTTTTCCTCTAAAATTTAAATTGACTTCAAAGTGGTAATTTATAGGTTAATATCAAGTATATCAAGTTTACTTATTATTTAGCAAGTTAGTTTTTTGAAGTGTTACTCTTTGGTTAATCTAGATTTTGAATAAACATTTATTTATTTTATGAAATTTGCTTTCACTTTCTTATTTTTTTTTTCTCTTGAGCACAGTTTTGGTTAATAAGTATTATTATTATTATTTGAGACAATTATTTACTTAAGTTCTTTTTTTCCATCTAATGCATTTAAAAAGAAACCTTGTTTAATTTATTGGCAAGATTAATTGACTGGCACCCAAGAATTTCAGTTCTCCAGCAAAGTAAAGATAATATACTTTTGGAGTGTTACACAGTGAAGGTTGGGGAGGAAGAATGGGGAGAAATGAGAAGGAAGGTTGGGGTAGAAAGAAGGAAGGATCAGAGAAGGTTGGGGATCCATTAGACAGATGACAGCCTCCAGTCAAGGCCATCCAGTGTGTTCTTTAATGTGAATAGGGTATGGTTCTTCCACACATGGGTTCATGACTTAAAGTCCCATCTGATGGACAGTGGCCTTTCAAGGCCAATCAATCTCCACTACTGACCGAGAGAAAGGCAGATAAAACTTTTCAGCAGATTATCATAGATGATGAACTTAATTTTAAAGTAGAAAATAAATGACATATTCACACTATTTACAAAGTTTTTTTAACAGGTTCTAGAGATATTTCTCTTGAGATAACTACTAATATCTCAATTTTGGAACCTGCATTGTATCATTTGTGCACAAGTCTTAATACTCTGAAATGTAATATATAAACAAGCATAACACATACCTCTACTGTTCCACAGGCTAATAAATGATGAACAGGATTTATTGTACACTTGTTTATAGAGCTGAAACATGTTAAACATAAATTTATTATGAAAAACTTTAGATTTTATCTTATACAGTGTGTCCAACAAATAATGGTGGAGTTTGGAGAAGCACTGTTCCCAAATACACAAAAGGAATCATACTGAATATTGTACCTGTACATTTTCCTACTCAGTGTCACAGGCAGCCATCAGACAGGATCACACTGCCACATTTCTCAAGAGATGTTACAAAAGTTCTTACTGCAACATTTCCTGACAGATGGATTGGCAGGGTGGTGCAATTCTATGGCCACCAAGGATCCCTGATTTGATACCCTCGATTTTTTTTCATGTGAGGCATTGTAAATATTATTTTACATGGATGAAATTCGAGATGTGAATCATTCAAAATCCAGAATGGGAGAAGCAACTGAGCAAATAACAAGATATCTGCTACAGCATGTATTATGACAAGAAGTAGAATACAGATTCAACAAATGCAGAGTCACAAAGGTGCACATGTGAAAATGCAGTATTATATTCAAAAATATTTGAGATACCCTTTCAGTTAAAATATTACTTTCTTGAATGTGTATATTTTCCAACATATTGGTTCCCAAAATCCCACTATTATTTTTCAGACATTCTGTATATACACTGATCAAATAAATGTGGCAAGTATTAGACTAAAGATATTCTAAAAAAATTAGTTGAGGCAGTCACTGGAATAACCATTAAACTTTTCCAAGTGCACAATTTGAAAAACTAGAATGAAAACCACAGATCAAACTATTTTTTCACTGCTCAACTAAAATATTAACATCAGAACTTCTTTTTCTTGAAATAACTAATGAACAAAAATAAGTTATATTATAAGATAAAATTAAACAGCATTGAAATCTGGATTTTATGACAAATAAAATATTTAACAAGAATGAGAAGCATATTAATATTATCAGGTAACAAAATAAGTTTGTATGGTTTGTCGGCAATCTCTCTCTCAAAAAACAGTTTCTCTAAGCATCCCATTAACCATTTTCTCTCCATAGGTAGTTGGAATGTGAGGACTCTGCACACAGATTATTCTCTTGATGTTCTCATACAAGAATTCAACCATTATAATTTAGATATTCTCAGCTTGTAAGAGACCAGATGGACAGATAAAGGCCAGATTCTTAAAATTAATCTCAAATTTATCTTTTCAGGGAGGGAAGACAAAAAGCCTTTCCAAGGCATAGGTCTGCTTCTCAGCAGACACCATAGTGATGCTATTCTAGGATATGAGTGCATTAATGAAAGGTTTCTTACAGGAAATTTTCAGACAAGCATTAAAGCCTTGAATGTTATCTGCTGTTATGCCCCCACTGAGGATGAGGATGAGAAGGATACGTTTTACGGACAACTTCAGGATATTTTGAATTCTGTAAAGGAGATATTACCCTTATTCTAGGTTACTTCAATGCCAAAGTTGGTACTGACTCTGACTTTTGGGGGAGGGGTGATAGGCCCTTTTGGTATTGGTAGCTGCAATAGTAATGAGCAACGTCTCCTACAGGTAAGTAAACTTAATGGTTTAAGAATAACTAAACTTACTACAAAAACCACAACAACATAAGTACACATGATTTCACCAGATAGACTACATAAGAATATGATTGATTATATAGTAACAGCAAATGGGCTAGTCCTGTTACGAATACCAGGTCTTATAGGGGAGCCAAAATTGGATCTGACCATTACCTTGTTAAAAGTGTCTTGCAACTTTAACTAAAAAGTGTTGTGCTAAGATTAAAAAATACCTTTAATTCTGAAAATCTTAACACTTCCCAGGTCCAGCCTGAAAAACTGATTTACATCCAGAGGTCCAGCTATTTTTCACTCTGAACAGCCAAAAAAAATTTAACTTTAGAGCTTTTTTTCCAAATATATGATGAAAGGAATTGTGTCTTGTTATATGCCTAATTAATCAGCATTTAATTCTGGATTTTCTGAAAATATAATATTTAACAAAAAAAAACTAGTTTTATTTTAATAGGCCTTCAAATCACAACAGAGATGCCAGCCATACATGCTGTATTGAAGTCAGTATTCAACAGCTGTTTTAGGTTGTCATGGGTTTCTTTCATGTAGACAGCATTGTCTGACCAGAATGTATAGAAGTCAATTTGCATTATGCAGCAACAATGCCTTGACACTCAATTTCGAGGAGTCTATGAATAGTTGCCATTTTTGATTCCAAATGCATTCATCAGGCTATCTACATCGGGGTAAAACACAAGGTCATCTTCCTTTCTGAAGTAAGGTGCAAACTGCTCATGACGAGTTCAAAACAAAGTCACTAAGATTCCATTGTTTAAGCTTTGATCCAAGTAACTCTGCTTTGGCCTTGACACCTCCAGATCGTGAACAAGATCATTCATTTCTTCTTCAATGAGAATGTGTGGCACAGATGACGCATCATGGCAGACATATGGACATTAGACACCAAAGGCTGTGGAGAATCAGACATCTGTTTCCGCCCTCCTGATTGTCTGGATCGATAGAAAATTCTTTTGGATGTTCAGGAACATGAAGGGCTTCGCCGTGCAGAACTCGTCAGAGAGCAGATTGTATATTCGGGTACGCTATTGTCCACTTATTTTTCCTTCTGATGTCTCCAGAAACAGGTGGAACCATGCATTTTTTGCGTGATTGCTTGGCTCTCTCCAAACCATAGGAACAGCAAACGGCATTGCCACTTTTTCGCCTTTCAGCCACTTCGGAAGATTTCTTGCACACATACTGCAACATATGTGTGGGGCCCAGGCCTTGTCTCGATCCTCGATCTTGCATCCAAATAAAACTCATATGCCACTTTCACTATTGGAGTGATGACCCTTTTCTGGCTTGCAAAGGTCACTTTTCCGCAAATGTAACAAAATGTATCTGCACTATTAACACAGTACAAGGCATCACTACTGCTGGATTAAAACTGCAAGGATCACTTATGACTCAGGAGGAAATAGGAGTCATTCAAAAGACTTGCTCACCCTACGAGCTTACAACTAACGATTGCATCTTTTGTCTGCAATTGTAAAGCTATAATGTCATGACTCAACTACATTGCATCAGACAATGATGCAATACCTCCAGGGGTTGTGTGTATGGTGGGCTGATGCAATAAAACACACTATGTTGCAAAATGGTTACCTATGTACTCAATGCAGACTGAGTCGTTTATATATGATCATCTCTGTCTATCCTAAACAAGAGCCAATCGACAAATTTTACTGTCATTTTAGTGTTCAGCACTAGTAAAGATTGTTAATTAACTAATTACATTAGTAAAGATTGGCTATTTTCATTTCATTTCAAAGGCCTTTTGTGTGTTGCCCAGTGTATTTTAATTTCAACATTTCCAAAGGTAAAACTATATAATTATAGACAATATTACAGGCAAATTTTGAATATCCAATCAAAATCTATCTACAGCCCCAAAATTCCTTGCAAGATGCAAATTTCTAATGCCTATAAAAAACACAAGTTGCTACCAGATCACTCTATTTCAAAATTGTTGCTTGCAAGGATTAATCTCATTATTATTTCTACTGTAGATGGTAATCTATCATCATTTATGATTCCTTGTGATGGCACGGAGTTGGAAGCTTGAAGCAAGACAGTTGCAAGATGAGGTAGCAAGATGGCCCATTATGTCGAGAAAAGTAGTGTCACTTTAGAAACAGTTGCAGGAGACATAAGCCATTGACAGTAGAGCTGGCCAAGGTCACTCAAGAGCTACTTCAACCGCAACTGACTGGCATGATGGAAGTGTACAATGACTTCCAACCACCTTTCTTTCAAGGTTACTGCAGCCACAAGTGAAAAAATTTTCAGCAGAACAGTATCACAAAGGTTAATGTAAGTGTGATCTATATTCAAGCAGGACAATGGTTTGTGTCCCTCTAACCCCCAACTACCAAATAGCTTGTCTAAACTAATTCCACAAACATGTCACTTGGAGCTCCGAAAAATGAGCTAATGTATTGGTTTCTGATGACTCTCAATTCAGCCTATACCATATTCTAGATGCTTAATCTGGAGAGAACAAGGAATGTGATATCATCCCTCCAGTATCAGAGAAAGGGATACTAATGATGAAGGTGGCTGCTTGTCTGCAGTAACACCATCAATGTCGTACTTGTCATAATGTGCTGGAGGCTCGGTGATTGCTCAGAGGTAAAGAGAAAAGATTTGTTGCATTCAGCATTTTAGGGGTATAGTTGGTGCTGACTTCCTGTTTATGGACAACAGTGCCTCTCTACATACCTGGCACATTACCTGCCTCTCTCCAGCTGGGTCAGCGTTGAGATTTATCTCCGCAAAATTCCCCGCCCTGCCCACGGTCAGTAGGGGACACCGATGGGCTTGGAAAGGCCGCCGTCCGTCGGATGGGACGTTAAGCCGTGGCCCCGTGTGCGGGAGAGCCATACCCTGTGCACGTTAAAGAACACGCTGAATGGCCTTGACGGGAGGCTACCATCTGTCTCCCAACAGCTGTTCCAGTGGGTCCCCTCCCCCAATCCTTCTCTGAGCCTTCGGGGTCCATGTGACCTGGCCATTTAGCCCATGGTGTGCAAAAAAGTGCCGCTCAGAGGTAAAACAACCCAACCCAACCTGCCTCTCTGCATACACAACACTCATCCAGCACTTAGAAATGGAAGATAATCAATGAAAGAACTGGCTAGCAAAGCTGCCAGACTTAAATTATGTCAAACATATAGGGGATGCCTTAGATGATGCATTGCAAACCATAAGCCACTTCCTTGGTTAGCCTTGTGGAACAATGGAATTTGTTGCTTTAGGCCCCTCTGAACAATTTTATATTGAGCATGGATCAATGCTATTAGGCCTCTTTAGCCATCAGAGGGTATCATACTCTGTATTAATATCAAATTTGCAAATTTTGGAGCACCTGAAGTCAACTTCTGTGATGAAAAATATTCTTGTTTTAATGGCATTTATTTCAGGTCTGAGAGTTCTAATTTTCTACACTTCCTCATTGTACTAAGCTACATTTCTGGGCAAATTTTCACCTAATTACATCATACAATAAAAATGTTATGTTCCACTTTGTTAGTGTTGCCTTAATTTTGTCACACAGTTTACGTCCGAAACACCCCTAGTCACCAATTTTCACATTTCTAGAATTTATAGATCAAGATTTGACCTCTAGTGACCTCAGTTTGACCTTGAAGAACAGGTAGAATGACAAATATCAGACATTTCCCAAAATCTGCAACCTGGATTAACTGCAGGAGCTAATTTTAAGCTCTCCATCACTTCTGCATCATAGTTAGAGTTAGCATTATACCCTGTCACACGTATTCAGTGATATAATATGTACTGATATACACATTGTATATAAGAACATTATTTGAATATTACACTCTACTTATATTTAGAAACACATTAATTTATAGTGTTTATGTAATAAATTTGAGATATATAAAGTTGTATATGTAAGCATTATGTTTTTGATTTCATCTGAATATAAAAACTGGTTTTAACAGTTTTTTTTTTAATTTTGGTTCACTGAAATTAAAAATTTTTACTTTGAAACAAAAAGTACATAAACAAAACATTTTGGTTTTGTTTCGAGTGAAAACAAATGAAATACTTTTCATTTTTAGTCCCTGGTTAATAGTACAAAAACTGAAATGGTAATACAAAGCCATACCTAGCACTGGTCTGTAATGAACTCAAGTATTTTCCCTGTTCAAGATTCAGTCTGTAAACTTCTGAACTGACAAGAGAAACATCAGAAATTTAAAGTAAACATGGAAAAAACATGTTGACACATACTGAAAACATAATTTAAACCATAAAATCTATGTGAAAGAAATATACAATATGTAACTAAAAGACACCAGATACCCCTTCCAATTTGACTAGGTCTGATTAGTAGTCATTAAGAGTTGTAAATTTACACATTTTAAAATAGGTATGATAATTGGATGCTATATCAGGTGACATGTATGTGCAGCCACAGCTGTTCATTTATATATTTCAAAGATATGACTGTGTAACAGTGAACTGAAAGAACAGTGAACTGAACAGTGAACAGTGAACTGAAAGACTAAACTGTACTTACACATTCTGGTTGGCTATGAAAACTCAACAAGAATTGATCACTAAGAAAAGCACACAACAGTTCGTCTGTGCAAAATCTGAAATCAAATGCGAAAATATGCACAGGTCTAACAGTAAGTGTTTGCACTATTTGAAAAGCAAATCAAGCCCAAACTGCTGCACATAAGCCACAAATCACACTATGGAATGGAGCAAGGATTGGTTGAGCTGGTAGCACACCATGCTTGTAATCTGCAGTTTTCAGATAGAAAGAAAACACTAATGGGCTCAGAAAGGCCACCATTCATTGGATGGGACATTAAGCCATGGTACAGTGAATTTAAGAGCCATACTCTTTGCATGTTAAAGAACAAGCTGGATGGCACTGATGGGAAGCTTCCATTTGTTTCTTAACAGCTGCCCAGTAGATCTATTTCCTCTGTCTTCACTGAATCTTTGGGATCCTAAAGAATTAGCTTTTTAGTCCATTGTGTGCAAAAAATGCAGTTCAGATGTAAAACAACCCAATACTACAGAATGGCAGTTGTCACTGATCTGGTGTAAAGTTCATAATTCCTGGGAGCTAGAAAACAGATTCTATGGAATGTTGATGTCACTTTGACAATCAGGTTTGTGAATGTAATCTACCATTCTGAATTGTCCAAACAATAAAGTTTGAAGGAGTCAGTGTCGTTCTTGTGGGGATGTGTTTCATGACAAGGTTCATTCATCATTGTGCCTGTAACTCTCACTGCTGCTGCCTATTTAGACATTCTAAACAACTGTGCACTGCAAAAGATAAGACATTACTATGAGAACAGTTCTTGAAGCTTCCAACATGATACTCCATGCAACGAAACATAGTTCAAAATATCTGTATGGTTTTGGCAGAATAAAGTGGTTAAAGTGGACAGACCAGCAAAGACCTGATCTTATACTATTAAGCATCTTTGGAATAAATTGTAACATCATCAATCAGGTAAGACCAGTTTACTACACTTCCACCACATCGCTGGTGGTAGTTTTGTCTGAGGAGTGGTGCAATATTTCTGAAATATGATACCCAACACTTATAGAAATTATGCCTAGAATGATTGTTGCTTGCATCAATGGCACAGATGGTCATATATTACTAGGGAGTTGGGTTGTTTTACCTCTGAATAACACTATTTTTACACAATTACAGAATGGGCTAAATGTTGAAGTCACAAGAACCTCAAGGATTCACAAGAAGGTTGGGAGAGGAGACCCCTGGAAGCTGTTAGGAGACAGATGGAAGCCTCCTGTCAAGACTATCCATTGTGTTCTTTAAAGTGCAGAGGGTATGGCTCTCCTGCACAGAGGGAACAGGCTTTGCATTCTGTCAGATGGGTGGCATCCTTTACAAATCCATTGGTGTCCTCTACTGACCTAGTACAGGGTCTGACTTAAAGGAGATAAATCTCAAAGCTGGCCCAGGTGGGACTCAAACCTGGGAACTGCAAATAACAACCCTGTTGAGCTAACCCTTAAACTGACTGAGCTAACCCCCATATGTTACTAGGATTGTTAGTACAAACTTGTTGATATTCTGTCTGGAGACTTGGTAATATAGTATATATTGCATTAAAGTTAAAGCATATTTTAAGCTGTTAATATTACTTACCTCTTCTAAGGTCCAGCCTGAAAAACTGGCATACATCCTGAGGACCACCAATTTGCTCAATATGCTCAGACAAAGACAAATACCCCCTCAAGCAGCTGTTTGTCACAGAGGTCTGATAGGAGCTTGTCAGTTTATATGCCATAGTAGAAGGTCTGTGAGAAAGGTCAGCAGAAAAACGACACATAATACATCCTGGGTTTGAACCCTGGGTGGCATATAACCTTACCCGGGGTTCAAACCCAGGTCTTTAGATCAGTAGCCAAGCATGCTAACTACTTGGCCAAACTGAACAAAATATACATAACTTTAGAACACTTTTGTCCAATAACTAATGAAAGTATAATGGCAATAACTAATGGCATGTTTTGGTGTGCCTCAGGGGTCAGTATTGGGCACAATTTTATTTAACTGCTTTATCAATGATATTTTGATATTTAATTTAATGGTGAAATAACAGCATTTCTAGATGATACTGTCTTATTATATGTTACTGATAATGATATACAGATGTCTCAATATATAAATAGTGATATGCATTTACTTTATAAATGGTTATCAAATAATAAACTGATTTTAAATTTAAATAAGATAAAGTATATGAATTTTTCACTTAGTGAGCCGTCCCATAGCCGAGTGGTTAACGCGCTTGGCTACTGATCTAAGGGACCTGGGTTCGAGCCCCGGGTAAGGCATGAATGTATGTGTCGTTTTTCTGCTGAGGTCCTGCCATCCTCTCAGACCTTCTACTCTGGCATATAAACTGAGAGGCTCCTGTCAGACTTCTGTGGCAAGCAGCTGCTTGAGGGGGTATTTAATTATTTATTTATTTATTTATTTTATTTTATAGGTTATCTGAAAACTATGAAATTTAATTCCACTCTTGTGGATCAATAGGTGAATCAAATTGCATCTGTCTATCAATTCAAAAGGTTTCTGAAATTAAATATTTTGGTGTATTTTTTGACAGTCAACTAATATGGGAAAGTCATATAAATTATATTATAAAGAAGTTAATATTTGTTATAAATAAATTTTATGTATTAAACGATGTTTTAAATAGGTAAACTTTGTAATGTATTACTTTTCATGTGTACAGTCTCACTTAAATTATGCCCTTCCAACATGGGGAGGTACAAGTAAAATACAACTGAGGAGATTGGAAGTATTACATAAATATATTATAAGAGTAATGTTAAAAAAAAATCAAAATTAACTTGTTCTGCACCTTTATTTCAAGAATTAGGAATATTACCATTGAAAAAATTATACATATACATGCTATTAATTTATATTTCTAAAAACCTGTCAAATTTCCAAATGAAAGTATCTGAATACTAGATCATAGATAATGAAAATAAATTATTAATTCCAAGATTACATAAAGCGAAGTTTAAACAAAATGTTCTGTATACTGGTCCCAAATTATATAATAAATTAAATAGCGATACCAGATCTTTACATAGTGAAGTATTGTTTAAAAAACACATCTTTAATTGACTTATGAAGTTGAAAAGTACTGATTATTTATTTGCTTGAGCTATGTTGTCAGTTATTTTTGTTTTAAAATATTTGTATAATTTTGCAACCTCAAACAAGTTTTTTTAAGAGGTTGCAGTGTTTAAGTATATTAAGAATTATATTATATGGATGAAATAAATATGAATGATATATGCCAAATTAATCAGCATTTAATTCTGGATTTTCTGAAAATAAAATATTTAACAAAAAAGAAAAACAGTCTTATTTTAATAAGGATTTTTTGGTGTCATGAAGTAAAAAAGCACAATTAAGACTTTCTTGCTCAAAAAACAATTAAAGTAATTTAAAGTGCTCTGTCATTGGTTGAGCACTAAAATTTTGAGAGCAAGTATTTTCAGAGGGCAGCATGCAGTCTTCAATGAAGTGACACTATGTGATGACATTAGGGCTGTTAGGAACTTCTTTCCACATGTCGTGAAGGGTAAATCCAGTGTTTTGGTTGCAGGTGGGGATAAGTAAAGTGATTATTTCAATAGCTTCACAGACGATGGTTCTATAGTAAGTAGATGTACATGCTAGCAGTGTGTTGTGCACCAGTCTATGGTAGCTACGTGTAGTATTGCCAGTTCGGTAGTGGCAGTCATTAGCTTATTTTGGCTGACATCTGTCTGATATTCTATGAACTTCTCCTGTAGAAAACATATGACATCAGTCTGTAGAAACAGGCTGACATCTGTCTGATACTCTATGAACCTCTCCTGTAGAAAAAATATGGTTTTCTGATGTAGCAAAGAGCAAAATTATCTGGCAAATGTAGGAGAAATCTCTACATGCTTGATTTTTGAAAATAATATTGACTTTTTGGGCTCCGAGCAATTTGCGGACTGATTTGCACAAAACAGAAACATAAAATGTAGATCCAGCAAAGATTGCCAGTCGGAGACAGTGGTTGGGAACAGAGCTAAATCTGTTTTGTTTTTGTTTCTATACTTATTGATTAGTTTTTGGGTGGAAACAATGGAACACAGCAATTGACTGAATTTTAAGCAAAAACTTGTTTGATGATATGCTGAAGGCCCTAAGGATGAGAGAATAGAAGGCTGCAATTTTGTACACCCATGGGCGTCATAAGCACAATGTCTGTGCTTATGATCTGGGGGGGGGGGGGGATGAAAGTATATCAGCATTGTCAAGGCTGTCATCACAGTGCATTTTGGATAAAAACATTTTGAACAACAGATGGCACTGCTGTTTTCCTTCTCCTTTATGAAATGTACTGTAGCAAAATTTACAGTAGAACTTCACAGTGCAGTAATTAAAATTAAATTAAAATCTTTAAAAACATTTAATAATGTCATAGAGAATTAGACACTTCAACAAATGTTCTATGCTATCAAGTATCAAAAGTTATTAAGGAGATTTTATGTACTGTACCATAGAGGATAGGAGGCGAAAGGAACTTCCAGGATGCTATCGATGGCAAGATTATTTTCTGATGTTCTTGCCAGCAAGTGACAACTCAGTAGAATTTCAGAAGATGATGCAGGATGCTGATGATTTATTTGATCCAGGTTTCGTGACTGCAGTAGTGTCAGAAGTAACCATTAATACTTTTGGTAGCATAGAGTGCTTAAAAATTTTGAGTTTCACAATGTGCATTTCATGCCCTTACTTTGGGCACATCATCAGGTGGCAAGTGAGCAGCTTTAGGCATTATGTGAGAGGCAGCTGGTTGTTAACCAAGGGGGAAGAGTGGGGTGCCATAAATTGCATTGTCAGTGGCTCAGCTCTGAGGTTTGGAGTGGCCAGCATATGTGTAGGTGGCCATAAGGCGATCTGCATGTGAAGGAGGTTGGTAAGAGGGTGTGGAGTTATGGGAACTTTCCAAGATTAGTGGTTTCGAGGAAAGCTTCATTTTGTGAATAGATTAAAAATTCCTTTGCTTTCTTGTCTGTTAGGTTGGGATTATAATGAGTAGGGTAATTTTATTAACTTTGTAAACTTCATAAACTTAGGCATGGAAATAATAATAAACATGTTAGTGAGGATATTAATAATGGCTTTCATATCAGTAGGGATAGGGGGTATGGGGAAGTGTGTGTGTGCGTGAGGGGGGGGGGGTGTTTATTACACTGGAAACTTTATCCAAATTCAGTACCACAAATCCCGGATTTGCTCATATGCATGGCTGAAACTCTGGTCATATATAGCTGTCAGCTTTGGCTTCCCCAAGAATTCATCATGAGAAGCGTAATGGGAAAGGTGCGGGATTTAGATGCATTTGGGTTGGGTTGTTTTACCTCTGAGCGGCACTTTTTTGCACACCATGGGCTAAATGGCCAGGTGATGAGAACCCCGAAGGCTCAGAGAAGGAGGTTGAGGGAGGGGACCCACTGGAACAGCTGTTGTTGGGAGACAGATGGTAGCCTCCCGTCAAGGCCTTCCAGCATGTTCTTTAACGTGCACAGGGTATGGCTCTCCCACACATGGGGCCATGGGTTAACGTCCCACCGACAGACAGCGGCCTTTCCAAGCCCATCGGTCTTCCCTAATGACCGTGGGCAGGGCGGGGAATTTTGCGGAGATAAATCTCAATGTTGACCCAGCTGGGACTCGAACCTGGGAACTACAGATTACGAGCCTGGTGTGCTACCGACTGAGCCACCCCACCCCCAGATGAATTTGACATAGGGCAGATCATAGGTGCCAACGAATTGGACACTCGATCTCTGAAATTGCCAATGAACTTGGATTTTCTTGTATGACAGTTTCAAATGAGTTCCGGGAATATGAAAATTCCAGCAAAAGAAAAGAACCCGGACAAACTGCAAAGGACAACCAACCTTGAATGATTGTGGGCTTCACCATCTGACCTGCATCATATGGACCAATAGGGGCCAGACATTATCTGAAATCACCTCCCACCTGAATGCGGGTTCCAGCTAGGAAGTCAGTGCACGGACTGTGCAACACTCACTTTATCGTCTTTGCTTCGGAAGCCGACCTACAAGAGTCCCACTTCTAATGGCATGACACCAGGATCAAAGCCTTGCCTGGGCTAAAGAACATCGAAACTGGACTATCAAAAATTGGCAATGGAGAGTCTGGAATGATGAATCCCAATTTAAACTTCATCACACCGATGGGAGACTGAGGGTATGGAACCAACCCATGAAGCCATGGATCCTGCATGTCTTGGAAGAGTACAAGCTGGTGGTGGCTCAGTGATGGCCTCAGGTATCTTCAATTGGACATCTGTGAGACCTTTGGTATGTGTACTGATGACTCTCAATGCATCCTGGTATGTAGAATTCATGGCTGACCATTTACATCCATTTATGGCCATCATGCATCCCAATGGAGATTGCATCTACCAGCAAGACAACTGTTCTCACAGGTTGGCTACTGCGTGGTTGCAGGAGCATTCGGCTGACTTTGAAATAATGAATTGGCCACCTGGAAGCCCAGATTTAAATCCTATCGAAAATCTTTGGGATACCATCGAGCAGAGTGTTCGAGCCCGTGTCCCATCAGTGACAACCTTGAGAGAATTGTGGATAGCTCTGGAGGATGCATCAGTTGCCATACCCATGGAACATTTACACAAGCTTGTGGAGTCCTTGCCTCATTGTGTTGCGCCCATGTTATCAAGGTCAGAGGGGGGTCCAACACTTTACTAGGTTGCTATCCTTAATTCAATGGCACTTCAATGTATTAACCCCATGCTTCAGTTTACGAAGTTTATAAAGTTAATAAAATTACCCCACTCATTATAATCCCAATGCAACAGGCAACAAAGCAAAGGAATTTTTAATCTATTCACAAAACAAAGCTTCCTTCTAAACTTGCTAATAATAATATGGAGAGTTCTCATAACTCCACATCCTCTTACCAACCTCCTTCACATGCAGATCGCATTCCACAATACACATGTCGGCCACTCTGAAAATCAGAGCTGAGTCATTGAATATGCAATTTATAGCATTCCCATCCCTTCCCCATACTCAACCACCAACAGTCGCTCACACAATGCCTAAAGCTGCTCACTTGCTACCTGACGATGCACCCAAAGTAAGGGTGTGAAACGCACATTGTGGAACTCAAAGTTTTTAAGCACTCTATGCTATCAAAAGTATTATTGGTTACTTCTAACATTACTGCAGTCGCAAAACCTGGATCAAATAAATTATCAGCATCCCACATCACCTTCTGAAATTCTACTGAGTTGTAACTTGCAGGCAAGAATGTTGAAAAATAATCTTGTTACTTGATAGCATCCTAGAAGTTCCTCTCACTACCCATTCTCTATGGTACAGTACGTAAAATATTCTTAATAACTTTTGATACTTGATAGCAGAGAACATTTAATGAAGTTTTTAAAAACATTTAACAGTGTTGTAGAGAATTAAAGATTTTAATTTAATTTTACATATTGTAGAATAGACGCTGTTGGCTCTATTAATGAGGCAGTTTAATTGCTCATTGCTACCTTTCCAATTGGTAAAAGCATGCAGCTACCATACACTGGGAGCACATGCATCCACTTACTGCAGGACCATTGTCCGCACGACTATTGAAATAATGAATACGACCATCCCCACCTGCAATTAAGATAACTGGAATCACCCTTCACGACAAATTGAAAGAAGTTCTTAACAGTCCTAATGTCACCACACAGTGTCATTTCACTGAAGATGGTGGGCTGTCCTTGCTCCAAAAAGCTTCTGAGTTCGTCCTAAAAATTTTCAATATGCAAATAATTTGAAGAATAAATTCAAAATTTTATTGCTCAACAGCAGAGAACTTTAAGTTATTTTAATAAAAAAAAACATCTGGTAATGTAAATAAAAATTTATTTTAAAACACTATAAAGACAGAAATGATTATAATCCATATGAAAAGAAAGGATCATTTATTCTGAATAACAAAAAAAATTACTTGAAATAAGAAAATTACTCTTGTTTTATAATTTTTTTCTTGGTACCATACTTGAGAAAAATACAGGCTTTTCACCAACTGTGCTGAGTCATATAAACAAATCAACTAAATAGGCTATGTTATATTACAGTGACCAGATGCTGCAGATGTAGCTCAGGATAGATGTTTGGAGAATTAATTTGCACAATCTAGATGGACTTTTGTAACCCATGGCTGCTTGAGGATTATGATGATGATAATGATGATAGTACAGTGAAAATTTTTCGAAAAAGAGAGCAATTTTCTTCATTTAACCCTTTCTGTACCATACTGGCCCAAAACGGCCAAGTTTTAAATGTACTCATCCAATCATTGCTATTACTTCCTCTATACTACCTCCTACCTGGAGTTTGGGTTGCTTTGGGTCAGTATGGCTATGAAAAAAAATTATTTTCCTCTTATTCAAAAACAACCTAACTTTCTATTGATATATATTATAATCAATTTTGCATATTGCTTGTTTTTATTAACTCTTCCTGGATCAAGGATGCTTATAGATGTTTTTTGTACAACACACAAAACTTTGATTTTATTAATAAATCAGCACTTTGACGTCAATTCAAATTTTAGAGGAAAAATTGTCTTGAGCCAGGTGGGATACGAACTCAAGACCTCCTGATAACATGTTATCAGGAGGTCGTGGTTATCATGGGTTCGTATCCCACCCGGCACAAGACAATTTTTCCTCTAAAATTCAAATTGACGTCAAAGTACTGATTTATTAGTAGACATCGAACAGTCGAGTTTATTTCATTATTTAACTTTGATTTTATTTTTTTAAACAGCCATTTGAAAATTTTCTTACGTATATCTTTTAAAAACCGGCAATTCAAGCTTGAAAAATATTTTCTTTTTTTATTTGATGCATATTTTACTAAACTACAATATAAATAATTTGATAAAGTCATCTGATTGCCATATTTTAAAAGTGCTATATGGTATTGCTGATTTGTTTGTTAATGTTACTGCGCATTGAAGCAATCACCTGATTTAAGCTCACAAGTTTCATTTAAACTATTATCAACATATTTTTTATTAAATTCTCAAAAATCTTCTAAATATTAACAAAAAACTGTTATTTTTAAAAACGGAACATTTTGGAAGTAATTATGAAATATCTACCTAGTTTTTCAGTATACCACTATAAAAAGTTTATTAAAATTAATATTTTACTACAATCTTCATATTTTTACTTCAATAAAATTCAGAATTCTCTTTAATTTGGTACATAATATGACCTGTTCTGTTGATTAGTTATTTATTAAAAATATTCTAAAGCAGACTTGTTTATTGAACTTTACAACAACCCTGGACTTTTCTCTTCAAGTATGGTATGGAGAAAAAAATTTACTTTAAACAAGTAAATATTTTTTTTCTGTTATTCAGAAATAGCCTTTCTCTTCATGTGCATTACAATCATATCTATTAGTTTTCTTTTTAATTTTATATGTGGTGCCTGATGCATTTTTTTTAACTATCTGATTCTAAAAAAGTCCTATTAAAATAAAATTATTCGTCTTTTTTGTTAAATATGTAATCTTCAAACAACCCGGAAATAAATGCTGATTAATTTGGCATATAAGATGCACAGCTGCCAACCATGCATGACAAAATTACAATTTCGGACATCATCATCCTCAAGCAGCCATGGGCTACGGAGGTCCAACCAGACTGTGCAGTTTATTCTCCAAGCTACATTGCAGCGTCCGGCTACTGCACACCAATTCTAACGAGGTCCTGTTTGACATTGCCTGCCCACCGCATCCTAGGTCTCCCCCTATTTCTGAGGCTTTAGGCACACTGTTCATAACCCTATTCGCCAATCTATAATTATCCATACAGGCAACATGGCTAAACCAACGAAGTCTCTCTCTGCACAATATGCTGCTTAAAGGAGGTTGCAGACTCCTTTGCCTAACCTTATCATTAATTACAAAGTTAAACCACCTACTGCGTAAGCATCTAGTTTCCTGTTATCTTGTTTACACAGCATCCAAGTTTCACTACCATAACTAACCCTAGAAAGGGCCAAACTATTATACTGTCTAATTTTAGTCTTTAGGTGTATATGCCTATTTCTCCATAATCTCCATAGGTTCTTAAATGTCCCGGCAGCAAACCCTATTCGTCTGTTAATCTCATGCCGCACATCACCACTATCTGTTACATAGCTCCCAAGGTAATTAAACTGTGACACCTGCTCAAGACTGCAACCATTCAGATGAACTGAATCACAACCTGCCTGACCAATTTTCATCACTTTAGTTTTCTCTCTATTTATAACCAAACCTACTCTACTACCAGTCTCATCAACAGCTCGAATGAAAGAGTTAATCTCATCAACATCATTTGCCAAAAGGGTTAAATCATCAGCATAATCTAAATCAGAAATTTTCATATCACAAGACCATATAAGGCCAAAATCTTTCCTTTGCAGTGAATTTCGCATAACATAATCAATAACCAAACTAAAGAGAAAAGGAGACAAAACGCACCCTTGTCAAACACCAGAAGCAATGCTAAACCAATTGCTACAAGCCTTAGGAACCATGCCTTTATCATAAAAGATATTCAAAATTTCAGTCATCCAAGTGGTAACAGAAACATTCCCAGCTCTATGCCTTTCCATAGTAATTTCATCTGCCCCTCGGGATTTATGTAGTTTAACCCCTTAACAGTTTCTTTTTTCTGCTATATTGTGTCCAAAAATAAGCACATTTTTGATAAACAATTTTGTATTCAAATCGATCATATAAATTCAAATCAGCAGTCAAAACTATTACAAGTATTGAATTGCATAATTTACGATAATTTTTAATTATAGCGAAAAATTAGCCTAATGATTATGGAAATATATACACTGAGATGGCAGTTTATTAGGTACACCTACTTAGTAGCATGTTGGACCTCCTTTGGCCTGAATTCATTGGGGTATGGAACTTATAAGATGAATGTGTTGTGCATGAATGTTTACCATGCATAAATCATTGTGTCATGTAGTTGCTGCAAATTGGACAGTGGAACTGTCTCTCTGTTTACAGCCCATACTGTCCCATCCCAAAGATGCTCAATAGAGTTTAAATGGGGACTGTGCAGGCCAATGAAGCAAGGAAAACTCATTGGCATGTTACTGGAACCATTCGGTGATGATATGTACCTTGTGAGCAGTTGCAATATTGTGCTGAACATGTCCCTCCGAGTAAGGCTAAACTGTAACCATGAAGGGATGAACTTAATCAGCAACAATATGTTCAAATATGCCATGGCATTCAGATATTCTTCAATGGGTATCAGGGGACCTAATTTATGCCAGGAAAATGTTTCCCACACCACTGCCACTGGCTTGTATTATCAATATCAGACAAGACAGCTCCATGGCCTCATGTTGCTTGCACCAAATTCTGATCCATCAGCATGATATAAAAGAAACTTTGATACATCCAACCAGGCTACCTTTTTCCAGTCCTTGATGGTCCAATGTCGATGCTCCTGCACCCACTGGAGACATGCTTTTGTGTTCTTTGCTGACAACATTGGTATTCAACATGGTCGATGGCTGTTGTACTCATTTGCGAGAATGTCTGATATATAGTGTGTTCGGAGACCTTCTGCACACCAGTGTTTAATTCTGCTGTGATTTGCTTGGTTGTGGCCTGTCTGTTTGCTTCCACAATTATTGCCAGTCTCCTTTGATCTCTGTGATCCACAAGCTGTTTCATTCACAGGTTGCTGGTAGTTGTTAGCTTTTTGCTCCATTCTCCATAAACCCTTGAAGTGGTTGTGTGTGAAAAGCCCAGGATGAGGTCCATTGGGGAGATGCTAGAATTGGCATGTCTAGCATCAAATATCGTGCCATGTTCAAAGTCGTTCAGGTCACTTGTTTTGCCCATTCCGACACTCCTTCCAACTCTTCACTGATGCTTGAAGAGCTGGTCTGCGTGATTTGTATTGCATACCACAATCACATGACATATTGGAATGAATCATTTATGTGATGAGAAATGCTGTACCTAATAAACTGGCATTTCAGTGTAGATTCACATAGCCCTCCACAATGTGTTAACAGTTTTATATTAACCCTTACCGTGCAAGGCCTGAAAAGCTGAATTGTATCCTGTGGCCAGGCTTTTTTCTAACTGTGTTTAGACAAAAAAAAAATGTTAACTTAAAACTTTTTTGCCAAATAGCTAGTGAAAGGAATTATGGATGTTGTATGCCAAATTAATCCATTTAATTTTGGATTTTATGAAAATAAAATATTGAACAGAAAAGGTGTCTACTTTTCTTTTAATAGGGCTTTTATAGAGACACGTAGTAAAATAACACATCAGGCGTTGCAAGTAAAAATATATTTAACACTTCCCAGGTCCAGCAAACTATTTTTTCACTCTGATCAGGCAAAAATAAATTTACTTTAGGGTTTTTTTGCCAAATAACTAATGAAAGGAATTACACTTAAGAAAATCTGCCTCCAAATTGTGCAATATTTGTTTTCTTTTCCTAAAATGAAAGGGAAGAATTATTTCCAATTTAGCTCTTTTTTTGTACTAAAGGTGCAGCTGTGCCCCCACTCCCTAATCTGTGCTTGCATGTGGTCTCACCTGCACATCAATCAGAGGAGATCTATGACTCCAGCCAACCATTTCCAGACAGAATACTTGGCAAAGTCCACACCTAAATTCTTTTACAGATTTGAAAATCATATTGTTTCTAAATGGGTGTTTATTAAACCTACTGCGATCAGCTGTAGCAGTCCCATGGTTCATCAGGAACTCGGTCATCCAGCAAGACCTCCAAGTCCCTAATATCTTGAATTCCATCAAGTGCATGGCCCACAACTTCTTTTCAACTGCCAGTCAACATCCAAACCAACTGGTGTGGCAAGCTGTAAGCCTAAGCTATGAGGTTGTCAAAGCACAGATAAAAGATGTAAATTTATCTTTTGTTAGTTTTGCAGTCCACCATCTTTTCTCTTATTTTCCAAATCCTGATTGCCTCAGATTGGCAGATAACTTGGACTCACATCTATTCCAGGCTTTTTATTGTTTATATGTCCTGTGGGACCCAGCTTCTTTCTATCTAAGCAATAGATCCGTTTTCACTAATTTCTTGGGCATCCTTCTCGGTTGAACTTTCTTCATGTTTCACCTGTGGGCAACTTTTCCTCTTGAGCCTAATCCAAGTTGCTTTTGCCCTCCCATTCCAATACTTACTGTTCCACCCCCCTAACTTACTGTCCCTCCTCCATCTCCCAAAAAGGGAATAATTGGTCATCCTTCATTTTTCATCTTTCCCATACTTTTGCTTCTCTCTCTTCATGCCCTGTTGCCTCCCATACTCTTCTTTGGCCCCAGTTCTACCCCCCCCCCCCCACTTCTGTTCTGATTTCATCTGGTGTTGTTCACCTGGGGTTCTGTCCTAGGTCATAACTCAGTCGAGTCAATGGCAGTTTCTGTCAGCTTTGCTGTTTAATTTCCATTCTCGCCATTTTCCCAAATGTATCAGATTATACAGGTGTGGGCTATCTTAGCCCAGTACTGAGCTTTCATATGCGATCTTTGAACCTATATAAACTCTCCCGGCTCTGACCAACTAAATGCTAATCGGATTACTTAGAATTGGAAACTTCAGAGTGAAGGAAATAATATAGATTAGAGAATTTCCCTATCTGTGGGCCATGATTGACATTGCAACTTGATTGGGCCTTGTGCACGTCTGTTTTGGTAGGAACCTTGCGTTTATGGCACAGCTCACTAGATAGTACCATGAGTGGCTAACCTTAAGGTATGCAAAGTAAGGTTAAAACTTGGGTTAATAGCCCTAATGTTTGCTTTAAGTAGGATTAAAAAACACAAGTGAAATTATATAGTATGATAGCTTTTCATCGTATCAAATAATTGATTCTCTGTTAGTATGTTTGGTGTGGCCTCTGATTCTTGATTTTTTTTTTTTTGCCGGTCTAATGTTAAAAGTGAATGAAAGGAATTTATTTTCAGAACCTTAATGATAGCTAGGTAGATGTTGAAAGGAGAGCTATGCACCAATTCTCTGTGATGATGCACAGAACCTGCCAGGCCCAGCACCTAATGTCTGACCTCGCTTTCTCGTGGTGCAGGCCGTTAGTACCTTTCAAAAGAGATACTCTCTTGTGGAAGTGAATGGAAGGGAAGTTCTGCCAGATTAGTGTGGCCTTATAATCTGGACAACTATGGCTTCTTTTCTTTCTACCCTGCTGAGGAATGGTCAACCACACAGAGTTCTGGTGCTGACCATATAAACCTACTGGATTGGAATAAGGCTCTGAGCTTGATTATCGATCCTGAATTTGCTGCACTGGTGGACCTCTGTGGAGGGAAAATCTTCTGCTATGTTTTCTGTTTGTTTGTGGGTTGATAGCCCCAAGTGAATAGATTCAAGGATATGTTTTATCAGCTGGTGGATAATCCTGAGCAGAGGTCATTGCAGGCACCTGAACTCTTGCTTCTATGGGCATCATCAAAGTCCACATTCGACGAAGTTTTCCAGTGTAGATGGCTTCAGCCTTTAGTGGTGGGGGAATGGGTCTTTGCCCCATGCCTGTGATTAGGGGGCTGTTTGATATTTTCGGCATTCACTCTCTCAATATATAAACATAGTTTCTTTAAACATCCCACTAATGATTTTCTTCCCATAGGTAATTCAAATGTGAGGATTCTGCACAGAGATTATTCTTTTGATGTCCTCACACAAGAATTCCACCATTATAATCTTGATAATCTCGGTTTGCAAGAAAACAGATGGACAGATAAATCTAAGATTATTTTTAAGAATCTGACCTTTCTCTTTTTATTGAGGGAAGATAAAAAGCATCTGTATGATATATTCTCAGCAGACATGCTAGTGATGCTCTTCTAAGATATGAGTGCATTAATGAAAGGTTTCTTACAGCAAAATTTCAGATGCGCATTAAAGACTTGAATGTTATCTACTGTTAGGCGTTCACTGAGGATGCCAATGATGATGAGAAGTTTTAGGAACAACTTCAGGGATATTACCCTGGTTCTAGGTGACTTCAATGCCAAAGTTGGTACTGAACTTTAGAGAGGGGGTGATAGGTCTTTTTGGTAGTGGTAGCTGCAATTGCCAATGTCTCCTACAGGTAAGTACACTTTATGGTTTGAGAATAACACTTATTACAAACAGCATGACATACATAAGTGCACAGGGGTTTCACCAGATGGGCTGCATAAGAATATGATAGATTATATATTAATTAACAGCAAATGGACTAGTTCTGTTAGGAATACCAGGTCACATAGGGGAGTTGAAATTGGATCTGACCATTACTTTGTTAAGAGTGACTTGCAACTTGAATTTAAGAAGTGTTGTGGTAAGGTTAAAATATTTACCATTAATTATAAAGCTCTGAAAGACCCAGTTATAGCTAAAGCTTACCATGATAGCTTACTTAATCATTATGACAGTCATGGTTTGCTTACTACTGAAGTTGAGGAAGAATGGGACCATTTTAAACAGACTTTTTTGGACTCTACTAGTCGAAATAGAAAACATTACAGAGAGCTAAACAAAAATGTAAAGGATCAGTTAGCTGCTGATAAGAATCTTTGGCTTGATAGCTTGGCTGACCTGAAGAAGCAGTTAGACAGCACAACAGCAGACAGCTGTACCAGAGAGTTAATGTTTTGTATGGTAGAAAATGGACAGGTATACAGGGATTGAAGAATAAACAAGGTAAGGTTATAGAAGGTGTGGATTCTGTCATGGCGGTGGGCTGAGCATTTCAGTGATATTCTAAACAATGTGATTAGTTCTACTCCCATTGTTTCTAATGATGATAGATGCATTACTGGCTTTAATGTTGGCCCTATAACACAGTCTGAAGTTACTTTAGCTGTTACTAAACTTAACCCCTTAACAGTTTTGCCCGAACACTGCTCGGGTGCTGCGAAAGGTCACTTTTCTGATTTGCCCGTACGCCGCTTGGGCATCTTATTTTTCTCCGCCAATCCAATGATTTGCCCAACTTTTTAACTTTTTTTTCGTTTGCAATGTTTCTAATAGACGGCTCTAGTAGTCCAGTAAAGATTGGAATGCAAAACATGCGTACACCAGTTTTATATCAGGTTTTATTGCTTTTTGTTTACATGGGAGAAGGAGTGAATTTTGTTTTCACTTGTGTAGTGTATCACACGTTGTGAATACTATTTCTTTTGAATTTTGTGCTAAAATAAAAGGGGAATGAGTGACAGTGAGCGGCTCATAACAGAATATAATTCTGATATTGGATCAGATAATGAATCGGAATTAATGTGCTTGTTAGAATTGGTGTGCAGTGGCCAGATGTAGCTCAGGATAGATATGCTTGGAGAACTAAATTGTGCAGTCTGGTTGGAACTCCATAGCCCACGACTGCTTGAGGATGATGATGATGATGCACATGGGTGCATTATGTTAACTAACTTTGGTATACCATATGATCTCACTATCAACCACAAATTACGACAATCAACAGAGTTGAAAGCCTTTTTGAAATTAACAAAGCTAGCAACCAGAGGTTTCTGAAACTCTAAACATTTCTCAAGAATCTGCCTAAGTGAAAATATCTGATCCACACATCCCCTACCACTTCTGAATCTACATTGCTCATCACACAATTGACTGTCAACCAGATTCTTAATTCTATTAAGAACAATCATGGAAAGAACTTTCCTGGAACAGAGAGTAGGCTGATACCCCTATAGTTATCATAAGAACTGCAATCACCTTTTTTTGAAAATAGAGATAACAACAGCTCTGGTAAAATCCTTCAGAACCATGCCTTTATCATAAAAGATATTCAAAATTTCAGTCATTCAAGTGGTAACCGAAACATTCCCAGCTCTAAGCATTTCCGTAGTAATTTCATCTACCCCTGGGGATTTATGAAGTTTAAGTTTAGAAATAGCCAAACTAACTTCAGATTGTGTTATAGGGCCAACATTAAAGCCACCAATGCATCTATCATCATTGCAAACAATGGGAGTAGAACTAACCACATTTCAATAAACATTAACATTTTAATTTTGTCATAAAATGGTTATAATTAATAAGAATAAAATAAATGATTAGTGGCATGAATTTCTGTATCTTATGATGCATCAGAGAATTTTTCCCCTAAACTCGTTAAGTCCAGGCTCAGACTGAAAAAATGTTCAAATGGTTTGGGCTCAGGTGGGTGTGGGCTTGAAAAATTGAGGCTGAACTCATCTCAACAGTATAACATTTCTCCCTCCATTTTAGATTTTTAAAAATTTCTTGAAAAGTGGGTGAAATATAATACACAAGTTTATTAATTTTTTTTGTCTTGCATCACTTCTTTACCTTCATTACCCTTACTAATAAACTCAAATTCACAGGAACAAAACCTCACTTCATTACCCTTAGTAATATACTCAAAGGGGGCATGTCCCCCTTTCAGAATATGGTAACTCCCCTGCCCCCCCACACACACTACAGCATATATCACAGTCACATATTATAAAGTCAGAGAACATTAAAATTTTACTTTCTTAAACTATTAATTTGTGCATAAATTCATTACCTTGCTCCAACAAAATAGAGATCACAATACTGGAAGTGGTAGGTCATATCTCTACCAAATTTTGGTATCCTAGTTTGATAATAGCGACCATATTGGGCATGGAATTCCACAGAACGATCAGAAAGAAGTAAAACAATCTGAAAATAAACATTAAAAAAGAGTAAATGTTTTCAGCGAATATAAATTCCTAAATTAAAATGTATAAAGCCTAATTGTATTACATTAGTGGCCCAATGATGCTCAACAACAATTTATAATTATTAAGTACAATTTTTGCAAATGATTCTGTAACATTCTGTAATATCCACTAAAATATTTAAGCCCAAGTTAAAATTACACTCAAAACTGCTATGTTTTTCCTTCTCTGAGATCTCAACAGTCCAGTTCCGAATGGACCCAGAATTCTACATCATTCATCATGCTAAAGTATATAGCATCAATCATTCAACACACCATTTGTGACAGCTTATGAGTTAGGATGCAATTGAACCAAGTTTGAAGTGGCCCTTAGCCAATGAGCAATCTAGAATACATACATGCATAGCTATTATCACTGGTTTCAAGCACCACCAATAGGTATTTAGTAAAAATTTTAGATCAAATGACAGTACAAGGAGTAATGAAAGATTAAGTGCTTTTGTGTGTGTGTATATATAGTTATAAACTTGTAGTAAAGCTATTTATATCAATTTTAAAGTAATTTTTGAAACAACTAATATTCACAGAGTTACCTGTTGACTTAGTTACTATTTAAATGATTAATAATGCTAATAGCATGAAGTGACATATATTTATTTCCATCTTACTCAACACAACATTTAAAGATTAATTAACTGATTTAAAGAAATAGTTGCTGTCCTGGATCATAGATGGCACCAACTCCAGGTAAAAAATTACGGGAAGAGTGAAAAGTTACATTAAGTAGATAAAAGGTGGAGAGATGTGGGTTCAAATCCCACACGTCGGCAAAACTTTTTTTCACAAAAAAAAATACTTATTATTGGAATAATATTATCATTGGAATATAGTTAAGCTAAATAGCCTAACTATATTCCAATGATAATTCCTCCACTAATGAGTCCATATACAAAAAGTAAATATTCTGGATATATCAAAAAGTAAATATCCAATGATAATTCTTCCACTGATGAGTCCATACAAAAAAAGTAAATATTCTGGAAGAATCACAAAAGTTTTCGAAGAACTACTTCCAGGACTCTAAAACATTGCTGCAGGCAATTGGCCCAATGATGACAAGACATGGACAACTAGCATGCTGCTATAAAAGCCTCATGCTGGATAATGTGTTCACCTTGTCCTCCTGTTGCCAAAGCTCAACAATGAGCATCTAAGAATTTTAACAGTGTAGGAAGTCCCTCATTAGAATTGCAGCATGAACTTACACCTTGAACCTTGAACAGAATTCAAAAGAATTAAATTTCTGTGGTGCTCATTCTTCATATTTTGCATTAAACTTCTATATTTTGTCTTTCCTTTGACTCGGTTTCCCTTTTTCTCAAAATGAATTTCACCTGCTTCCAATAATTACTGTGAATGCTATGGAGGGTATTGAAAAGTTTCTTGACATATGTCTGTAGATTCATAAAACGCATTCATGACACTCGTTCCTCTGAAGTTAACAAGCTATGATTTATTTGAAATCTTGTCTAAACTCATTACATATGAAAAACAAAGGCTGTATCATCTTTTCTCTCATCGCTGATGATGAAAAAAGTTCGGTCTGCAAACATTGCAATTCCTTCGGCAAAATCTGTGCATTTGTTGCTATGGAGCCAGTCATATGGGAAAAGATTTTACATTTTTCCAAGGATGCAGTTTGGGGATGATGCAGAAAAAATTCATGCTGATTTATCACAAGTATATGAAGATCATGCCTGTTAACATGGCATTGTTACAGGGATGGATGCGCAAATAGAGAGAAGGATGGAAGAGCTTCAAAGACCTCCCTCGTGCAGGGAGACCAAAGGAGGCCATGAATAAGAGAGCCATTGCTGCTGTTCATGAACTCATTAATCTATACATCAACATTCCCATAATAAATTTAGATGTCACTGTATTGATGGAAGTGTAAAAAAAATCAATAAATCAAAATCAATCTGGCAAAGTTCCAAAAGATCTATGCTAAATGCCTTATCATCCCCACAAAGTGGCAGAAGCACAAGAAAGGGCTAGAGTTGACTCATGAAAATAAATGCTGGCAATGTTTTTGAATCTAGTGGGCACCAAACAGTTAACAGACATTGTCACAGGTGATGACATGTGGTTTTATTATTATACAATCTCAGAAAGTTCAACAACTATGTTTGGGTTGCAGAAGATGAACCACATCCCCAAATCTTCCAACAAGACTTTCATTCAAGAAAGGATTTTTACAATTTTTTCAATTCCCAAGGAGTGATAGCCATAGACACCTTACCTGAAAAATGACTACAAGTGGCCAATATTACACCAACATTGTTTTGCCCAAAATGATTAAGGAGATGAAGGAGAGCAGCATCCAACAGCAGTCATGTCAAGGGTTCTCCTTCTTCATGACAATGCCAGTGCTCACAAAACCTGAAAGTTAGTACCTATCTGGAGCAGGGAAAAATCAAACAGCTACCCCATCCTGCATATTCACCCAATCTGGAACCATGCTTTTTTTGTTATTTCCAAAAAATAAAAAGGAACTTGTTGGGAAGCCTTTTTCAAGTGTATAAGATCTTGCTAAATGCATTCATTCAGAGTTGCAGAGTATTCCCCAATAGCAGTACCATCAAGCATTCCAGAATTTGCTGTAGGCATCTGCAACTTTGCATAGATGCTGAAGGGAGTACTTTGAAGAACAGTAAAAGTTTTGTTGAGGTAAGTGCAATGGTTTTAGCTCTGCAGATGCATGTCAAGAACTTATTGAATGCCCGTTGTAAATGCATTTATATTTCACATTTCTTCACAATGTTAATTTCATGTAAATTTGAGATAATATATCTACAAACAGTGCTTAGAATGATGTTCAACAGAACAATATCATGAAATGCTATTCTATGGTACCATGTGGCATTGAAACATAATACAAATTCAAGTTTTGGAAATGAACTGAATTAGAAATTGAATTAGAGAGATTAGTAAAAAGTAAAAGATTTTTATACTGATAAGTGCACCAAGTTTTAAAAAAATAATGTATAAATTAGTTAATTTTAGAAGTTACCCCTTCAGACCCATTGTCAATTACAATGTACATCATTTTTTAGAACTTTTCTTAAACACAGGAATTGCAATGTTTGCAAAGTTTAGACCACTCTTCAGACTACAGGAGTGGACTGGAATTTGGTGCCATATATGGATACAATAGAAACTATACACAGTCGTATCAGAATAATAAGACTACCCACGGAATCACAGTGTACCCGCCCAGAAGCGTCACAGAGTGCACATGACAAGGTTGACATGATAAGCGCGACCAAGACAGATGAGCCATAGTGCGTAATGTGAGTACAATGGACAGGGATATGATTTGATGGACATTCAAAAAGGAATGATCATTGGCTACCGCACCAAGGGTGGAAGCATCTTAGAAACAGCAGACTTCGTAGGCTATTTGCAAGGTACTATAGTAAGAGTGTACCAAGAATGGACCACTAGCACACCGAATACCTCCAGATGTCATAACTGCGGAGCCCCAAAAGCCATCGATCCCAGAGCAGAACGTCCCCTCAATCGACTGGTAAAAAGCAATCAGTGTGTAACAGTGCAGCAATTGACTACTTGAAAGCTGGGGCACTCAGGTATGTGTCCCCGATAACAGTAGAGCGAACCCTGTTACGCATGGCTCTCTGGAGTCAACACTGAGTAAAGGCACTCATGTTAACCAAGGTTCATCGGCAACACCTGCACAGGGCTACCATCATTGGACAGTGGAAGAGTGGAAAAAGATTGCCATCTCCGACGAATCAAGGTTTCTACTCCACAGAAGTGATGGGTAGTGGCAGATACAGCATCAGACACAAGAGAACCAACACCTGGGAATGCTTGTCGGTAAAGTACAGGCCAGCAGTGTGCATTGTCTGGGGACCTGGGACCGTTGGTACCACTGGATGGGTCCCTGAATGCCAATGGCTGCCTGTCATCCTCGCTGACCACATGCATTCCCTTCATGTTAGACGCTTACCCTGGTGGTGATGGTGTCTACCAACAGGACAATGCACCCTGCCATGTTGCTAAGGTGGTGCGTGACTGGTTCCAGGAATGACAGCAATGTCTCCGTTCTCCCTTGGCCGGCAAAATCGCCGACCTCAATCCCATAGAGTACTTGTGGGACCATTTGGATCGACAGGTTCAGCGTGCGAACCTACAACCACATCATCTCCAGAACCTCTGTGCTCTGCTGGAGTCCGAATGAGCATGTGTGCCCCTGGCAACCTTCCAGAGCCTCATTGCATCCATGCCACACCATATCGCTGCTGTCATCCGGGCCAAGGGTGGTTATTCCCATTATTAGGTAAGTGGTCATATTATTCTGACAGAGCTGTATTTACTATAATATTGAAGAGAACTGTGCCTAACATGCAACACTGATGATAATTGTGCCTGCTTTGCTACTTTCATGGAAATCCACAAGAACTGTTTGCTACATTTTGCAAGTATAATTCATTTGATGATTTGATGTGTTTATTATGAAAATGTACACAAAAATTAGGATTTATGTTGCTTTTTACTGCTTTCTGATATTTCAACAATTTTGCAACTTTTGAGATGGTTTCTACATTATAATGTACACACTGAATTTCAGTTAATAAAGTTTAATATCCTTGTTCCTTTCATCATAAATAAAGCACCTTTAAATGGATTTTTTTTTTTTATACACAAAAGTTTGGGTCTGAAGGGTTTAAACTAGGAGTTAAAAAAGTAGGTAATAACCCTGGCAGGTTTTAGTAATGATAATATTCATATTGTTAGCAATACATTCATCATTATTTAAGTGAATGCAGGACCAGATCTAGAGAGCGGTGGCAACTCATCACTAGGGCCCCTGAAAATTCTATCATTTCCCTTTCAATTGAAAAAACAAAAATTCTGTTATAATTTTGAGAGAGATGAAAATTTAATTCATAGTAAATACACAGATTACCAGTAGAGATAGAGATTTAATGTCTGAGCTAATAATTTAAGTAGAAAAACTAAGCCCTGGTTACCTCAATTCGCATTTTCTTCTTAACTGACAGCATCAGTGGTAAAGGGAAGCTCATTCAGGGCTAGTTGCAACTAACTTTTACAATCGAGAAATCATATCATAGCCCACACTTCTTTTGTGTGACCTTGAGGAAGCAACAGCTGTGGGAGAAGTAATGCTATTTGGGCTAATTTATGCTAACCCATTCTCCAATCATATCACTGGGCTTGACATATTCTTGTTTAGCTTTCAGGAGCAACAGCTGTGGGAGAGGGTAAGGAAGGTGTATCTTAACAAAGTCCTTTTGATGTCACTCATTTTAAGATTTTGATCATATTTGTGTTAAATGTACAGTTCTGTTTTATGTTGTTCTCAGTGTTGCATAGTTAAAACATTTTGTCTGTTTATATTAAATGTTTAATATTAACTCATGAAGTAGTAATTTCTTTTATGAAGGTGGATTATTTAATTTGTGGACTGCCATTGCCAAAAATTAGCAGCTTTCATAAAAGATAATACACAAATGTGACAACACAATAATTCTTAGAATATTGGCAGAGAGCATTAAAAAGAAATATAATGCCAAATTTTTTCCTGTGAGAAGGAAGTCAACAACTCTAACTGAATGGGTTGGGTTGTTTTACCTCTGAGCAGCACTTTTTTGCACATCATGAGCTAAATGGCCAGGTCACATGGACCCCAAAAACTCAGAGAAGGTTTGGGGAGGGGATCCACTGGAACAGCTGTTGGGAGACAGATAGTAATCTCCCGTCATGGCCATCCAGCGTGTTCTTTAACGTGCACAGGGTATGGCTCTCCTGCACTCAGGGCCATGGCTTAACATCCCATCCAACGGACGGCAGCCTTTTCAAGCCCTTCGGTGTCTCCTACTGACTGTGGGCAAGGCGGGAAGTTTTGCGGAGATAACTCTCAACGCTGACCCAGCTGGGACTCGAACCTGAGAACTAAAGATTATGAGTCTGGCGCGCTACCGACTGTGCCACCCCCGCCCCATTAACTCAATGACACAAGCAGTCTGTGCAAGTGGAAACACATTGTGATATGGTTACAAGTAACAGCAGAAGAGTATGCAACCAATCTCATCTCACTTCGGAAAGGTGTTTGTGATTTTTTGCAGGTTACGCTGATCTGGAAACTGAGTAGCGATATGTAATACATTACTGTGTTTGACAAGGCTTAAATGGTGCTTAGAGAATCACAGAAATGACTCAAGTGTATGAAGAACAGTTCTTTAAATGAAACAAGATTTTTCAAGTGGCACAAACACTTCATAGACAGGCATGATTCTGTGAATCACAATCCAAGATATGGGCAACCAAACACTGTCATTTCTGTGACGTCTGTGAACACTAAAAAATCTCACCAAACATAGTAATGTATCACATACCACTGTTCAGTTTCCAGGTCATCCATAGCCTGAAAAAAATCACACATATGAATATAAACGCCATTCCAAGGCACAAAAATGAGAGAATGAGTATGTAACTGTTCTACTGTTACTAGGAACTGTATCGAAACGTTTCTTCTTGCACACACTGCTACTTACTCTTGAAGAATTAAAATTAAAGCCGACTTCTTATTTTGATCATAATGAACAGTTTTAACAGAGTTTTTATATATTAATTTGCATTATAATTATTTTAGTCTAAAAGTATTTTAACATAAATTTTTATTTTCATTGCCAGACGCTTTTTTTTTTTTTTCATTATATAACTAAAAAAAAGCACTATTAAAATAAAACTAGTCATCCTTTTTGTTAAATATTTGATTTTCAGCAAATCTCGATTAATGATTAATTTGGCATACAACATGCCATAATTATTTTCATTAGTTATTGGGCAAAACACATTTGCAATCTTAGTGAAAAAATGGCTGGATTTCTGGATGTAAACCAGTTTTTCAGGCTAGAATCTCGAAGGGTTAACCTTTATACAGAAACAAGTCTTCAATTTCAGCAAGATACTCGAAGTCAGGCTTATTAAAAATGGAAGTTCCTGGAAACTAATACTCCTAGCAGCTTGTTTCCCTTTGAAATCTTTAGGCAATGATTGTTTAAAATAAGTCTAGAAATATTGAAATCGGTTTAAATGAAAAACGATAATAAAATTTAAAAATAATGAAGTACGTTACAACTGCTTTCAAATCCTCTGATTTTATCCAATTTATAAAGTTTTTGGAACCATTTCAAAACTTTATGAAAAAAATGTATTGGCACAGTTCAGATAAAACTCATGAGTAGAAACTGGGAATTTGATAGACATGGTATTATTTAAATAACAAAAGAGCAGATGCTGCAAATCGGTATTAAGAAATTGTGATTACAACCATAGCAACACATCCAGATGATTACCCTGTATCAGTATGCCATTTGACGTTGCAATCAATTCCACGTGCCTCTATGAACTCACAATGCCAAAGCTGCACATATATCCCTACACTTCACATAAAGCTAACAGTATTATACTGAGATAGGGCTCATTGCAAAATGCTCATAATTCCACAATTTTCAATTTCAATTTCATGTGTTCAGTTTCTCTGTCATAACCAAAGAAATGGTGCAGAATATTCAAGAAGAACCAAAAATATTACAGTTTCATATTTCCCGTTAATGGCTTGAAATTTATTCCTCTTACTGGTCTGTAAGTGGTAGCTAGGCATAAACTGGATGTACACAGAACAGGCCAGGTCTAGAACTTAATGTCCGACCCCACCTTCTCACATTAGTACCTTTCAAACAAGATATTCTCTTTTGCAAAGGAATGGAAGGCAGCAGGGCTGACAGATCAGTGTAGCCTATTGATCTGATAATCTATGGCCACTTTTTTTATCTTTTTTTCTGCCCAACTGAGGAGTGATCAACTTCACAGGATTCTGGTGCTGATCATTTATACAACTAGACTGGACTGGTTTATGGCTTTTACTTTGATTACGGATCCTGGATTTGCTGCACCAGTGGGCCTCTGTTGAGGGAGAATCTTGCTGCTGTGTTTTCTATTTGCTTGTGGGTTTCCAACCACAAGTGAACAGAGGCACAGGATACCTTATATCAGCAGGTGGATAAACCTGATCAGAGGCTATCACAGGTACCTGAATCCTCACTTAGCTAGTTGGGCATTGCCAATCCTAAACTGGATAAGGTATCTCAGGCAGGTTTTATGGCTCTTGAAAAGGTCCACTTGAAAAGGTGGTGACTGAAGTTCCTGCAGCATGGGTGACTTTAGCCTGTAACAGTGGGGGAATAGATCTTTGCCCCATGCCTGCAATCAGGCGGCTGTTTGATATTGTTGGTCTTACATTTCTCAATAAATTTAGTTCTTTAAAAATCCTACTAATCATTTTCTCTCAGCAGGTACATGGAACATGAGGACGTTACATGATTATTCTCTTGATGTCCTCACACAGGAATTACAGCATTATAACCTAGATATTCCAGACTTGCATGAGATCATATGGACAGGTAAAGATGAGATACTTAAAAATTACTTAAAATTTCTCATTTCAGGGAGGGAGATTGGAAAGCATTTCCAAGATGGAGGTTTGATTCTCAGAAGACATACCAGTGATGCTGTTCTAGGATATGACTGCATTAATGTAAGATTTCTTACAGCAAAATTTAAATGAAAAATTAAAGATTTGAATATCATCTGTTGTTATGCCCTCACAGAGGACTCTGATGAGAATGAAAAAGATATGTTTATAGACAGCTTGAGGATATTTTGAATTCTGTAAAGAAAGGAGATATTTCTCTTGTGCTAGGTGAATTCATTACTAAAGGTCATACTGACTCTGACCTTTGGGAAGGAAATTTAGGTCCCTATGGCATTGGCAGTTCCAAAAGCAATGGGGAACATCTCCTACAGGTAAGTAAACTTAATGGTTTGTAAATACTAAAACATACTACAAACACTAGGACATATATAAATACACATGGGTTTCACCTGATGAGTTGCACAGGAATATGACAGATTATATTTTAATTAACAGCAAATGGGCTAGTTTGGTTGGAATACTAGATCATACAGGGTAACAGAAACTGGGTTGGGTTATTGTTTTACTTCTGAGCGGCAGTTTTTTGCACATCATGGGCTAAATGGCCAGGTCACAAGGACCCAGAAGGCTCAGAGAAAGTTGGGGGAGGGAACCCACTGGAACAGCTGTTGGGAGACAGTGGTAGCCTCCAGTCAAGGCCATCCATCATGGTCTTTAACGTGCTCAGGGTATGGCTCTCCCATCCCATCCAATGGACGGCAGCCTTTCCAAGCCCATCGGTGTCCCCTACTGACCGTGGGCAAGGCAGGAATTTTGCGGAGCCGAAACTGGGTCTGACCATTACCTGGTCAAAAGTGTCTTGCAACTGAAGCTTAAAAAAATTTGTGCTTAGGTTAAGAAAATTACCTTTAACACTGAAGGTTTGAAAGAACCAGTTGTAACCAAAGCATACCATGATAGGCCACACTTAGTCATTATGACAATCATGGTTTGCTTACTGCTTAAGTTGAGAAAGAATGGGATCAGTTTAAGCAGGCTTTTCTTGAAACCAAGAGTACTCTTTTGGATAAAAGGGAACAGAGGAAACAAAATTATTTGAGTGATAAGACTATGGAACTTATTTCTGAAAGAAGTGAGTGCAGGATTAATATGAATTGAAACCCTACTAGTCAATGAGCTTAATAAATGTGTAAAGGATCAGTTAACAGCTCCTAAGCATCTTTGGCTCAGTAACTTAGCTGAGAAAGCAGTTAGACATCACAACAGTGGAGGATTATATCAGATTGTTAATGTTTTGTGTGGGAAGAAATTGACAGGTACACAGGGATTGAGGGACAAACATGGTAAGGTGGTTGAAGGTGAGGATTATGTGATGGCTAGGTGGGCTGAGCATTTTAGAGATGTTCTAAATAATGTGATTATTTCTACTCCCATTGTTTGCAATGAGGATGCATTACTGACTTTAATGATGGCCCTAAATCACATTCTAAAGTTGCATTAGCTATCAATAAATTAAAACTGCATAAATCCCCTGGGCTGGAGAAATCACAACTGAAATGCTTAGAAGCTGGAAACACTTGTGTGGTCACATGGCTGACTGAAATTCTGAATATTTTTTACGAACAAGATGTTGTTCCTAAAAATTTTACTACAGCTATATTATTTTTAAAAAAGGTGATGATAGTGCTTGTGAAAATTATAGGGGAATTAAATTGGAGAGATTTTTTTCAATGTATTTATTCTTATATTAAGAAAGATATCACTCTGAATTTAACGTTGATCAATTTTAGAAGAAAAATTGTCTTGAGCCGGGTGGGATACGAATCCACGACCTCCTGATAACATGGCAGATACTCGGGACCACTGAGTTACTGGCTGCTGATCAAGATTTTCTCTAATTGATGCTATGAACTTTCTACCAACAGTACACAATTCTCTGTGTCTCATGAAGGTACTGTACCAACTGCTCTCAGCCTCAAGAAACAATGATAAGCATGTCATTGTTTCTTGATTCAGAGTGTTCATCTGCTAAATTTTCAGAGTGTTCATCAGCTAAATTCAGAGTGATATCTTCCTTAATATATGAATAGGCCAAAAAAACTCTTCAATTTAATCAACTGTATACTCAGAATAATGCCTAAGGAAAGTAATGTCATAAAAAAATCCATTTTGTTTCAAAAACAAGATAATTTAAATAAAAATGGAAAAATATATCTAAATAAGAAATAAAGAACTGTGAAAAAAATATTTCAAAGGTATTTAAAGTTTAACTAAAACACTGAGAATTTACTATTCTAGAACAGTTTAATTTAAAAATTGCATAAAAAAAATTGGTTAAAAATGCAATTTCCTAGCATTAATGCATTGGTTGAAATGTAATTAAAAGTATAACTAAATAAGTCCTACCTTTTAAAAACTGCACTTTTAGGCAAATAGTTTAATCCTTCAATTCTTCCGATATCTGCTATCAGAGATCACTAGCAGTTTCATTTCAGATTAATTGATCTTTATAATTGCAGTATATATATTTGAGATGCAATAAAAAATCATTCTAGAAGCATTAGAGAAAAAAAATGTGGGTAGGAGGTGCATGTACACTGATCTCCCAGATGTTTGTAATGTTTTAAATAAATAAATAAAAACAGAAAAAAAGTCTTTAAAAAGTTTCTAAAATATTGTAAAAACAATGTGCAAGCCACCCCCATCCCTCTTTTGGTAGTAATAAGATCAATATTTTACATTAAAAGTTTAGAAAACATTACAACTCTGCTAGAGCAATAAGTAGATCAGGATACTAGAAATCACAATCAATTATAATCTACATGTGGCACAGCAGAATAAATGCTAACTAAGTATTGTTATTTGATGCTATATTTACAGTGACTGAATTATATACTCAAATATGTTTATTTTTAAACTTTATCATAATTTTTTCAAGTGCTATTATAAAGTATGTGTTTATTTACAATGTGTAAAAAATATACATCATAGATGTAAATGTTATTTCCAATATTTGATTCCAAACAGTTAAAAAAAACTACCAATTTCTCAGTACTAAATAATCACAGGATAAGTCCTGTAGACATGGAACTCATGAAATGATGAGCTGAAAAAAATTTGATTTTGCCATGAGTGGGATTCGAACCCACGTCTCCAGGAAACATGCCTGTTATGCTACCTCTACACCACCAATGGCTAACATTTGCTCAGCTTATGTGACCTTATAAACCATGCAGATTTTATATATTTGATTCGCACTAGTGGTGCCATCTATCCAGGAAGTGGACAACTCTGTTGCCTCAGTAGAGATGGAATTAATATTTGTCACTCACGCTCAGGGCATTAAATCAATAAATCAGTAGTAAATAATCACAGGATAAGTCCTGTAGACATGGAACTCATGAAATGATGAGCTGAAAAAAATTTGATTTTGCCATGAGTGGGATTCGAACCCACGTCTCCAGGAAACATGCCTGCTATGCTACCTCTACACCACCAATGGCTAACATTTGCTCAGCTTATGTGACCTTATAAACCTTCTGGATTTTATTTATTTGATTCGCCCTAGTGGCACCATCTATCCAGGAAGTGGACAACTCTGTTGCCTCAGATAGATGGATAGATGGAGCCACTAGTTCAAATTAAATAAATAAAATCCGGAAGGTTTATAAGGTCACATAAGCTGAGAAAATGTTAGCCATTGGTGGTGTAGAGGTAGCATAACAGGCATGTTTCCTGGAGATGTGGGTTCGAATCCCACTCATGGCAAAACCAAATTTTTTTCAGCTCATCATTTCATGAGCTCCATGTCTACAGAACTTATCCTGTGATTATTTACTACTGATTTATTGATTTAACGCCCTGAGCGTGAGTGACAAACCTCCTGGGTGAGGGTTGCCAGTTCAGTATGGCCTACTGATATGGTCATCAATGGTCATTTTTTCTTTTTTTTGAACCCTGCTGAGGAGTGGTCAATTTACAAGGTCCTGGTGCTGACCATTTATACCTACTAGACTGGACCTGTTTATTGATTTGAGCTTGATTATGGATCCTGGCCTTGCTGCACTGGTGGGCCTCTGCTGAGAGAGAATCTGCCGCTGTGCTCTATGTTTCCTTCTAGGTTGCCAGCCCTAAGTGAACAGAGGCATGGGATACCTTATATCAGCTGGTGGATAATCCTCATCAGAGGCCATCGCAAGGTACCTGAACCTTACTTAGCTAGTTGGGCATCGTCAAGCCTAAACTGGAGTAATGTGTCTCAGGCAGTCCATATGGCTCTTGAAAAAGTCCGCTTGAAAAGGTGGTGCCTGAAGTTCCTACCAGCATCGGTGACTTCAGCCTTTAGCAGAGGAGGAACAGGTCTTTGCCCATGCCTGCGATCAGGGGGCTGTTTGATATTGTTGGCCCTACCAATCTCAATAAACCTAATTTCTTTAAAAATCCTACTAATCATTTTCTATCTGCAGGAACGTGGAACGTGAGGACATTACATAGTGATTATTCTCTTGATGTCCTCACGCAGGAATTCCAGCGCTATAACCTAGATATTCCAAGCTTGCAAGAGACCAGATGGACAGGTAAAGGTGAGATACTTAAAAATAACTTTAAATTTCTCTTTACAGGGAGGGAGGATGGAAAGCATCACCAAGGCATAGGTCTGCTGCTCAGCACACATGCTAGTGATGCTCTTCTAGGATATGAGTGCATTAATGAAAGGTTTCTTACAACAAAATTTCAGACAAGTATTAAAGACTTGATTGTTATCTGCTATTATACACCCACTGAGGATGCCAATGAGGATGAGAAGGATAGGTTTTACAGGCAACTTCAGGATATTTTGAATTCTGTCAAGAAAGGAGATATTATCCTTTGGTGACTTCAGTGCCAAAGTTAGTACTGATTGTGACCTTTGGGAAGGAGTGATAGGCCCTTTTGGTATTGGTAGCTGCAATGGCAATGGGCAACGTTTCCTATAGGTAAGTAAACTCAATGGTTTCAGAATAACTAACACATATTACAAACACCACGACATATATAAATACACATGGGTTTCACCCGATGGGCTGCATAGGAATATGATTGATTATATATTAATTAACAGCAAATTGGCTAGTTAGAAATACCAAGGCATATAGCGGAGCTGAAATTGGATCTGACCATTACCTTGTTAAAAGTGTCTTGCAACTTAAACTTAAAATGTGTTGTGCTAATGTTAAAAAATTTACCTTTAATACTGAAGCTCTGAAAGACCCAGTTATAGCTAAAGCTTACCTTGATAGGTTACTTAGTCATTATGACAGTCATGGTTTGCTTACTTCTGAAGTTGAGGAAGAATGGGGCAATTTTAAACAGGCTTTTTTGGAAACTAATAGTACACTTTTAGGAAAAAAGGTGCAGAGGAGGCAGAATTATTTAAGTGATAAAGCACTTGAGCTTATTTCAGAAAGGAAGAATTGCAGGAATGTCCTTAATCAGTACCCTACTAATCCTAATAGAAAGGATTACAGAGAACTTAATAAACGCGTAAAGGATCAGTTAGCTGCTGATAAGAATCTTTGGCTTGATGGCTTGGCTAACATTGGGGAGGAAGCAGTTAGGCAGCACAACAGCAGAGAGCTGTACCAGACACTCAATGTTTTATGTGGTAGAAAACGGACAGGTATACAGGGATTCAAGGATAAACAAGGTAAGGTTATAGAAGGGGAGGATTCTGTCATGGCTAGGTGGGCTGAGCATTTCAGTGATGTTCTAAACAATGTAGTTAGTTCTACTCCCATTGTTTGCAATGATGATAGATGCATTGGTGGGTTTAATGTTGGCCCTATAACACAGTCTGAAGTTATTTTGGCTGTTTCTAAACTTAAACTTCATAAATCCCCAGGGGTAGATGAAATTACTACGGAAATGCTTAGAGCTGGGAATGTTTCAGTTACCACTTGGATGACTGAAATTTTGAATATCTGTTATGATAAAGGCATGGTTCCTAAAAATTTTACCAGAGCTATTATTATCCCTATTTTCAAAAAAAGGTAATCACAGTTCTAGTCATAACTATAGGGGTATCAGCCTATTCTCTGTTCCAGGTAAAGTTCTTTGCATGATTCTGCATAATAGAATTAAGAATCTGGTTGACAGTCAATTGCGTGATGAGCAATGTGGATTCAGAAGTGGTAGGGGATGTGTGGATCAGATATTTTCACTTAGGCAGATTCTTGAGAAATGTTTAGAGTTTCAGAAACCTTTGGTTGCTAGTTTTGTTGATTTCAAAAAAGCTTTCGACTCTGTTGACCGTCAAAATTTATGTTTGATTGTGAGGTTATAAGGCATACCAGACAAGTTAGTTAACATAAAGAAAGCTCTCTATAATAACACTGAGTCATGTGTGAGAGTTGGTAAAGCTTGCAGCAATTGGTTTAGCATTACTTCTGGTGTTTGACAAGGGTGCATTTTGTCTCCTTTTCTCTTTAGTTTGGTTATTGATTACGTTATGCGAAATTCATTGCAAGGGAAAGATTTTGGCCTTAAATGGTCTGGAGATACAAAAATTTCTGATTTAGATTATGCTGATGATTTAGCCCTTTTGGCAAATGATGTTGATGAGATGAACTCTTTCATTCAAGCTGTTGATTAGATTGGTAGTAGAGTATGTTTGGTTATAAATAGAGAGAAAACTTAAGTGATGAAAATTGGTCAGGCAAGTTGTGATTCAGTCATCTGAATGGTTGCAATTTTGAACAGGTGTCACAGTTTAATTATCTAGGGACTGGTAACAGATACTGAGGATGTGCAGCATGTGATTAATAGACGAATAAGGATTGCTACCAGGACTTTTAAGAATCTATGGAGATTGTGGAGAAATAGGCGTATACACCTAAAGACTAAAATTAGACTTTATAATAGTTTGGTTCTTTCTAGGGTTACTTATGGTAGTGAAACTTGGACACTGTGTAAACAAGATAACAGGAAACTAGAAGCTTACGCAGTACCTTGGGTATTTGGTGGTTTAACTTTGTAACTAATGATGAGGTTACGCAAAAGAGTCTGCAACCTTCTTTAAGCAGCATATTGTGCAGAGAAACTCCGCTGGTTTGGCCATGTTGCCCGTATGGATAATTATAGATTGGCGAATAGGGTTATGAACAGTGTGCCTAGAGGCCTCAGAAGGAGGGGGAGACCTAGGATGCGGTGGGCAGACACTGTCAAACAGGATCTTGTTAGAATTGGTGTGCAGTGGCCGGATGCAGCAGATGTAGCTCAGGACAGATATGCTTGGAGAATTAAACTGCATGGTCTGGTCGGACCTCTGTAGCCCATGGCTGCTTGATGATGATGATGATGATGATGAAATTAAGTTTAATGTTAATCTTTCTAAATGGTTGTTGGCAATTAAGAACTACCCCAAACAATATTAGCTGGCCTAATATCATTGTTTGGGGCAGTTTGTAACTGCCCTAATCTCATGGTCCTGTGGACGAGTGGTTAACGCGTTTGGCTACTGATCTAAGGGACCTGTGTTTGAGCCCCAGGTATGGATGTTTTGTGTTGTTTTTCTGCTGAGGATTTGCCATCCTCACAGACCTTCTACTATGGCATATAAAATGACAGGCTCAGCAATCGAGCAATTAATGTTTGATGTCTATCTTAACAGGGAATACTGTGCATTCACTTTGGATCGATTTTTAACTATAATTATCCATACGGGCAATGTGGCCAAACCAATGGAGTCTCTCTCTGCATAATATGCTGCTTAAAGGAGGTTGCCAACTCCTTCCCCTAACCTTATTATTACTTATAAAATCATTACTTATAATATCATTACCTAATGTCCAAGATACTGAGCAAGCATCTAGAATCAAAAGCATCAAGTTTCACTACCATAACTAACCCTAGAAAGAACTAAACTATTAGACAATCTAATTTTAATCTTTAGGTGTATACGCCTATTTCTCCACACTATCCATAGATTCTTAAAAGTTTCAGCAGCAATCCCTTTTCTCATGTTGCACATCACCAGTATTTGTTACATAGCTCCAAGATAAATTAATCTGAGACACCTTCTCAAGATTGCAACCACTCAGATTAATTAACCAATTTTTATCACTTTAGTTTTCTGCTTATAACCAAACCTACTCTACTACCAGTCTTATCAACAGCTAGAATGAAAGAGATCATCTCATCATCATTTGCCAAAAGAGCTAAATCATACCATGGTAAGAAAAAGAAACATCTTTTTTTCTGGAAACCTTTGTTTGGATTAGGGTCTGGGGGTTGTGGGAATCATTGAAAAGGACTGTTTTGTTAGGTTGCATAAAAAAATGGTGTCCAAAATCTGTGATGTGCACTGCTGTTTTTTTTCTTACTTTAATTAAATACTTGAGTAAATACAGTATCATTTTTTTTTTCATATCCCTTGATTGTCCTTGATGTATATAACGAAATTAAAAAAAAAACATGGGTCTCCCCCTGTCAAGCGTCCTGGATAGGTCCTAGATTAGGTATGGAAAGTCTACAAAAAGTACCGTTTCATTGCATTCGGTTAAAAACAAAATGGCTATTGAGGACTCTATAAAGAGCTAATGATCTACAGGTTACTTGAAAAGGCAGGCTGTATGCTGCCAAACCCTGCAGGGTAGGGTGGCTCAATCATTAGCATACCGGACTCATAATCTCAAGTTTTCAGGTTCTAGTCCCAACTGTACCTGCATTGAGATTTATCTCCAACCTTGGTCAAAAAGGAAACACCAAAGACTTTGAGAGACCAGCATCTGTCAGATGGGATGTTTCTTGTGACCCTGCATACAGGAGAACCATGCCCTGTACCCATTAACCTTTAAAGTGCCAAGTTTTTGCCTAAAAATGCAATTTCTGAGCCTTATTATAAAATGGCAACTGTTATACAAACTATTTCATTCATTAGTTTACATGACATACTACAAGAAAAGCACTTAATTCTAAACAAAAAATATAAAAAAAGGAAAAAATGAGTCTGGATAACTATAAAAAAAAATTGCAAGTTTTATTTTTAGTGATTTTTAAAAACCGAATAATCAACTTCATGCATTTAAGGGTTAAGGAGGTTCTCAACGTGGTGTACACAGTAAAATTTTTTGGGGTATGCTGTGAGAGCTCAAAAGTTGCCTGATATATGTTATATATGTTTTATTTTATTCCCATTGTTATACTATAACTATAGTTTTATCAATCTATACAAGGAGTATTCACGTACCACATTTCCAGGGGGTACATGAAGCATAAAAATTTGAGAACTACTGCACTAGATGACCCACAGGAGGCTATATCAGAGGTCATGTGTTCACATGACCTCCTGATAACATCAGGTGCTCTAATCACTGAGCTATCATACACCGATCAAGATAATCCTATACTTGAGGTATCAAATCAAATTCTGGTTAATATAGCACTTGGAATGTTAACCAGAATCTTCAGTTGATGTCAAGAAAAATTCTAAATGACTGATCCTATGGCAAAATGTTTAAAGCCACCAACAGAGATCTTGATCAAAAGCAGGTTGCTATTGTTTTACCTCCGAGTGGCCTATTTTGCACACAAGCTAAACGACCAGGGGTACTTTTCGGTTAATGGAGCACCAGTTGTAATTGCGTGCCAATCTTCATATCCAGTGAATCTGTTATCCGCATTATAAAAAATGCCCCGATTGAGTGGAGGCCAAGTGAGAACGAATCAGTAGTGTTTTTGGCCCCTGTAGTGTTTACGGTCCTCAGCCAATAGATGGCATTGCTCAAGTGGCGTGTGATGTCGAAGTGTAAAGTATGATGTCGATTTGTAAAGTATGACGTAGAAACCTAACTGTTGGTTGTTGGTGGCCTATGGCTCTTTGATTTGTTTCTTTTGGGTGGGTAATGTAGAGTCACGTGTTATGTGTGTGATTTGACGAGAGTGTGAAGTTACGTTTGGTTTTTTTCGCCATTTTTTCTCGACTTCTTTGGATAGCATACCTATATGGTTAGAGGTAAGTTCGTGTGTATTATATATTTAATATGGGGGGGTTCAGTGATAGGTAGGATACGAATAATTAATACGTTCTAGCTTTTTTTTTTAAACTTGGTTAGGATATGGTTTATAATTAGTTATTAAAGATATTTAGGGGCCGATGTAGTGGTGGAGTATGCAAGTTTTTGCGTGTGGGATTGAAAATTGCGATAGTAAAGAACACATATATTTCGTTAGAATAGTTTGGGGGTGAATTGAATGTTTTTTAGTAGTTACGTGTAGTATGGTAATTATTAATGTATTATATAAATAATAAATACCCCCTCAAGCAGCTGCTTGCCACAGAGGTCTGACAGGAACCTGTCAGTTTATATGCCATAGTAGAAGGTCTGTGAGGATGGCAGGACCTCAGCAGAAAAATAACACCTACATCCATGCCTTACCCGGGGCTCGAACCCAGGTCCTGTAGATCACTAGCCAAGCGTGCTAACCACTTGGCCATGGGACGGCTAATGTATTATAGTGATTTATTAATTTTGTTGTATATTTAGGAGTCTTTTAAAAATAGTTATATGATTTATCGTTAACACGTGGAAGCGTCTGGCAACTTTTTGATGTAGTAATTCTGGGTATTGTAGAATTGTCAGTGTGTGAAAAAACGGCAGTTTTTGATGGAGTCGGGAAAGAATGAAAAATTTAGAGGTGGTGTGAGAGTGGCGGAGTCGGTAGCGTGCCAGGCTTGTAATCTGTAGTTCCAAGGTTAGAGTCCGAGCTATGTCAGCATTTAGATTTATCTCGGCAAATTTTCAAACTCGTCTCATAGTAGGGGACACCGATGGGCTTAGAAAGGCTGCCGTCCGTCAGTTAGGATGTTAAGCCATGGCCCTGTGTGTGGGAGAGAGTTATACTCTGTGTACATTAAAGAACATGCTGGATGGCCTTGACAGGAAGTTACTGTCTCCCAACAACTGTTCTAGTGGTTCCCGTACCTTCTGTGAGCCTTCGGGGTTCATGTGATCTCACCATTTAGCCCATGGTGTGGGAAAAAAGTGGGGGCTCAGAGGTAAAATGACAATGTAATTTAGAGGGGGTTATTTGAGCTGTAATATGTTTTTTTTTTTGTCAGATTTTTGTTTTGGGGCTTTTTTTTATAATTCAGCTGGCGGTGCACTGTTTCCGATTTTCATGTTTTTTGGTTTGTGTTGTCTTGGAGGACATTATTTAGTTTTGGGGCTTTTTTATAATTCGGTCGGTGGTGCAGTTTCCGATTTTTTTGGTTTTTGGTTTGTGTTGTCTTGGAGGACATTAGTTTTGGGGGTTTTTATAATTCAGTCGGCGGTGCACTATTTCCAATTTTCATGTTTTTGGTGTGTTGTCTTGGAGGACATTATTTAGTTTTGGGGCTTTTTTATAATTAGGTCGGCGGTGCACTGTTTCCGATTTTCATGTTTTTTGGTTTGTGTGTCGCCTTGGAGGACATTATTTAGTTTTGGGGCTTTGTTATAATTTGATCGGCGGTGCACTATTTCCGATTTTCATGGTTTTCCGTTGTTTGTTGCCTTGGAGGACATTATTTAGTCTTGGGCCTTTTTTATAATTCAATCGGCGGTGTATTGTGTTTTGAAAAGAGGGGAGGGGGAATGGTGGAAGTAGTTTACTGTATGTGGGAAGGCAATCGTTTTATTTTTGTTGGATTTGGCACTTTTATGAGCTTTCATTCTGTAATTGACGGTTACGAGGTTTTTTTGCGGTAATTTAATTTTTTTTACATTTGTTTGCGTTTGTTACTATGGTTACGGTGTGTTGCGTTTGACGTAAACTCAGGTTTTTCGTTCAAATTCGTTACCATGGTTACTATGGTAACCATGGTAACGAATTTGGGTTAGGGTCTCGGGAGTTGTGGGAATCAACTAAAAGGGCCATTTTGTTACGTTGCGTCAAAAACAAAATGGCAGCTGAGGACCGTGAACTGTACTACTGCCGTGTTTTTTATTCATTAACTGAAAAGTACCAAAGAAAGTAAAGGTCAAAAAACAGATTCCAAAAGTTCATCAAAACTAGATATCCTGGCATCTGTTAACTTCACTGAAATGGATTTGACAAGTAGTAAAGTGAAATACTAGTATTTTAACTAGAATTGGACAACCTCGAATAAAAAACACTTTACTGATTCGTTCTCACTTGGCCCCTGCTCAATCGGGGCGTTTTTTATAATGTGGACAACAGATTCACTAGATACGAAGATTGGCACACAATTACAACTGGCACCCCATTAACCGAAAAGTGCCTGACCAGGTAACAACCCCAAGAGCTCAGAGGTTGAATGAAGGAAACCCACTGGACAGCTGTAAGGAAATAGATGGAAGTATTCCACCTTGGTCATCCAGCATGCTCTTTAATATATACATGGTGACTCCTGCACACAGAACCACAGCTTAATTTTATATCCAAAGACAGCAACCTTTTCAAGCCCACTGGTGTCCCCTTTCTCATCAAGATCTGAGTCAAGGGAGATAGATCTCAGCATTGCCACAATTCAAACTTGAACCTGAGAACTACATCACAAGCATGTTCTGACTAAGCTGCCTCTCAGTGGCAAGTAGTTAATCAGTCAGAACATCTGACATATCATCAGGTCATGAATTCACATTCCACCCAGTTCAAGGCAATTTTTCTTCTGACCTTCATTATATGGCATATATTATCTACTGGAACCATGATACAGGTTTCACATGATTTAATTTGGGAATGATTTTTAATGACTGTTTCAAAAATTTTATGATACTGAAACAGATAAGAGTTACACCATTATTTAAATAGTAATTTTCATTATTCACTTACTTTAGAATAATCATCTGATAACAGTTCAAACTTCACACATTCTGAGTCAAAACACCGTTCAAACTTCATTGATCTTTCCTTAACATCAAAGCAGCGAACACGTGGCTTATATATTCCAGAAGCTATTATATATTGTCCATTTCTTGAAACTTTTATACCAGTGCTTACTCCTGGCATATTAAAATCTTGAATTAACTCTATTCGTCTTCGGCATTCAACATCTTTCTTCTGAGCTAACCGACGTTTCCTTTCCGATAACCATTCCGGTAACGATTTTGCACAGCTAAGATTATAAATTTTGACATTATTAGGATTTAATACCAACATTTTACCGACAGAGTATACCTTCGTTTACACCAATATCTTACACAGTGCGAACTATCGATGGTAACTATCGATGTATCGGTAGTTTTTTAATATCGACCACAATCGATGGTCACAAACTATCGATAACACTATCGGCAGGAAAACTACCAAAGCGAGGCCAACAACCAATGTTGCAACCATGGAGGTAGGAAGATAAGAGGAGGAGCCCTAAGCACTTGAAAATGATGCTACGGCGACTGCGCGGCAGCCATGTTGTTCTATTCAAAACATTGATCAGTAGTATAGGTGAGTAACGAAGTGTTGCGCTATAAATATTTAATTTTTTTCGACATTTGTATTATGGCAGCCTGTTCAGCTTACGGCTGCACGAATCGCCCTTCAAAAAAGATACCAGGAATTACCTTTCATAAGTAAGTTTGTCATTTTTATAAAAGTTTAAATAATTATATAATGATACAAGCAACTTCGTGTTGAAATTACGCCGCTATGAAATCGGTTTTATTTCGAGTTACAAACCTCGATTCTTCACCAGATTTTTTTTATTTTCTTCGGATTGTACTCAGTGATAAATGTGAAGATGTACTTCTTATATTGATTGATTTTACGTTACACTTATTTGAGAATTCCTTCTGCAGGCTTTCTCAGTTAAAAAATTTTGTTGGCTATAATTGAATATTAGTGTTCATTCTATTTAATGGATGATGAATTTACATACTTTGAAATAGAGGTGATTAAAATATCAAGGAGTTTCTTTTTTGTTTTTTTATTTTATTTTAGGTGGAAGTATTAGATATTATTTTGTTTAAATGTTTCAGTTTTTAAATTCCTCTCTCTTCATGATTTAATAAGTTCAGTGTAAGAAGGGGAAAAGTAAATTACAATAAAGTATTTTCATAAGGTGAGAAATATAATCTTTCTTTTTTTTTTTAAATTTGGATAGCATTTAAGGGTTTTGTTTAAATGCCCCCTTTTTTTTGGATTGGAGTCTTATATTTTTGAATTCTTTTTAGATTAATTTAATGTATATAGTGTAAATTGTCATAGGTGAGTGACAGCGATCATTAGTTAGGGTGAAAATTTTTCAAATTGTTTAAATAATTTTAGTTAAAAGAGGAGAGGAGAGTGTAATGCTTTTCTCCTTTTCGTTAATTCTTCTGATAGGGTTCTAATTGTCCCTTTTAAGGTGAATACTGAATTTATTTAATTCTGTATGGATTTCAAATAGAGCGAGTTTATTGCTTGTAGTTATTTTATTTTTACATTGGTTGAGGGGTAGGTTAGGCGTACATGAAGATAGGTATGAGAGACTAAGGAATCAGGCACTGAGGTGTCGGGTTCAAGCCTATGTCTGGAACACTGCCTTTTTTTTAAATGGATATTATATTCCCGTCACCCTGTGGATATATTTTTTTTCTTTTTCTTATATTTTTTTAATTTTTTATTATTTTTGCTTAGTATAATTTTTAGTTGCTTTTTTTTTTCATATAGTTTTTTCAGATATTATTTTGAAATTTTCCTTTGTGGCTGAGGAAGGATGTATTTCAATCCTTATGAATTTTTTTTGAGAGATTGTAATAATTGTGTATTTTGTATTGATTGTTAACTCTGGTTGAGGGAGGAGAATGAGCATGAGATGGGGGAGAGATGTAAAGCTGAGGGTACAAATATAGAGCTGGTGGGTTCGAGCCACCATCTGGGGCGTTTTTTTTTTTAAGTGTGTAAAAAGTGTTTTTTTGTATAAATATATATATTTTTTTGGTTCTTTTTTTTTACCTTCTTATACTATTGGCTTTATTTAGTTTTGTTAAGCAAATTTTTTTTACTTTTGTGGAATGAGAATTTTTTTAACGTAAAACATCTATTTTCTGAATCTTACAAATGTGATTTTTTTTTAGTTTAAATGCTACTATTGCATATAATGTTTAGTGTTTTATCCATAAAATGTGTTCTATTGTTTTCAGTGCAGTATAAATAAACTTTCAAAATCTGGTAATTGTTTGTTATTGTCGTATTCAACGAAATACATAAATAGTTCTGCTATACAGTAATTCTGTATGGAAATATTCATTGCATTAAAAAAAGGAATATAAATTCTAAATAGCTTAAATGGGCTTTCTCTTAGTCGTAAAAAAATAATCTTCCCGTATATAACGCACAGTAAAACTGAGTACAGCACGTGAAAAGTAGGCTTGATTGCAGCGGCAGACGGTTTGTTTTGAATGCAACAATATGGCTACCGCCCTGCTGCCTAAGCATCATTTTCCTTGGACAGGGAAAGCGCGTTAGGGCGTCTCCTTATCTTCCTACCTCCATGGTTGCAACAACTCGGGGTTTTTATCATTGAGGTAATATTACTAGAGACAGGACGACATGAACATGTACAAAATCCATTGCCAAAATCCAATGACAAAATCTTAAGCATACTCCTCAGTGAGGCAGAGAGAGAGGCGTGTTTGATTAGCGTAAAATGCCTGTATTGAGAGACATTTCTAGAAGATACGATAGAAATTGCAATGAGAAACTACTGAAAAATACTCTAAAAGCAGCAATTCGACATTTCATAGGTTAGTATTTTACGAATATTGTGAAATGCTTTTAAATTTAAATTGTTAATGCAGAGAGACCTAAATATAAATAAAGCATTTTAAAATACCGTTCTGTCATAGTATAATATCAGATGTAGTTCACGATTTTTTTCATAAATGAAACTAATAATATTTACATATGAAAAAAAAAAACGATTTATAGATTCAAACAACATGAAATTTATAGAATATTTTCGTGAATTTTCTAAATGAAAAAAATTTTCTAAATGAAATATTAATATTAAACTAAGACAATTTTATGAGACTTCTGCTTTGCATTTTTATTTTGTCAAAATAACACAAATTGTTGTTTTTTTTCTGAAACGAAACGCCTGAAATAGGGATTTTATAATTTTGCATGTGATAAATGAAGCCTAAAAATTTACTTTTCATATTTGATAAAACGTTTTATGAGTTGAAATGCTAAGGCTTGTCAATTGTGGTTGAAGCTCCACTGTCTCTCTTTAAACAGTAGCTAGTACTATCTGTTCCTAGCACTTTACTGTTTTAAAAATAAAGCTCCAGAAAATGGCAGAGTAGGATAAATTAATGATGCTGTGCCAACTTTATTCACATTTGTAACAAATGCCTGTATTGAGAGACACTTGTAAAAGATATGATAGAAATTGCAATGAGAAAAGATATTGCCTATGAAAATGATCTCTCATGCTGTGTAAGAGGGAAGAGTCCTAGAAAATTTAAGAGAAAGTTGATATCAGTACAAAATGAAATCCAGAGCTTAAAGGAAATGCTATGGTTGTGATGCCCCATCGTTCACTTTTGCTTTACCTTAACCAGTTTTGCTTAATTTACGTTATATTTATCATTTTGGGGGATTTTTTTTTTTTTTTTTTTTTTTGGCATCACAGCGCTCGTTTCTAAGAGTTAGGAGTTGCGCATGCGCAACTCCGATCTTCCGACTGTCACCCGCCAAAGCGCATGCACAAGGACACACCCCCTCTTGTGTCATAGCTTGCGTCGCTCGTCATTTTATATAAATGTCTTTCCCGGCGTGCAACATGACACGTTCGGTTCTTGTTAAAACCGGTGACATGCTAGTCACAGTTAGCATAGCAGCACAGACAGAGTAGATAGCACTTAGTGTAGCACAGTTAGACAGCACATAGCACAAGTAGCACATAGTGCGATAGAAGAAAGCATGAATGAGTTAGAGTTCAGTTGAGAGCACAGTTAGTGCAGTGTGTATCTTCATTGAAGTTTTGGTGAGTGATTTTTGGAAATAAATTTGTTTGTTATTTAAACCTTTTGAGTCTTTACTAATTTTTTTTTCTCTTGAGCAATGTGAATTAAGTTTTGATTGTATTTAACATTTACGTTTTGACAATCATTTTTGGATTCTTACTCATTAACGCTCGCTGGTATTTTGAACCCTAATTTAACTTATTCTATTTTTTTGGCAATTTGTTAATTATTGCCTGGTGCTCATCTCAGCTATCCGGAGCATAACACTAATTGGATCAGAAAAAGGGTCCAAACTTAAAAGTATTTGCATTTCTTTGGAGCGTTACATGGTGAAATTACTGCCAGCTAAGAGCCAAGCAATTAGACTCTTCTATTTTAAAAGATAGATTTGTTTAAGGCTCAAAAGCTCATCAAGATGACATTGAGAGACCAAAGTCTGTGTTTCTAGATATAACTTTAAACCTGTTCAGAAATTTGCAGCAAGACGCTGAAAGACGCAATGGCATATTTTATTGCCAAGAGGTAAATAGGTTTACCATGATATTTTCATTCTCCAAAGGCTTATTAAAAATTGAGGTTCTATTTTTTTATTTTTAAAAAAAACTTATGAATTTGTAAGAGAAAATCTTCTTTCCCTTATAGCTCCACAATTTTAACTTGGTGCAGTCTGTAGCTCGCCTTCTTGGATTTAATGAAGTTTTCTGCATGGAAAATTTTACCTATAGTAAGCAGAAGCATATGATATTCACTTTATTATTTGTGAAGAAGTCAATTAAGAAACAAATATTGTTCAATGGTAAATGCTATTGTGGATATGTAGATTATGGTAAATAATGCTAATGATAAAAATTCAGATATAGCTTCTGAAACTCAAATTTTTATGTTTGTTTCATTTTTACATAGCTGGAAAATCCCGATAGGTTATATTTTTAACAGTTGGTTTGTCTGGCTCAAAATATTCTTTTACTTACAATTTCAGCCAGGATCATATTGAATTTTTTTTAAGCTATAAGAGCAAAAGAGGGAAACTATAATAACCTAATGATCTTTCGTTCCAAAGTGCACACATGCAGTTAATAATTAACCGGCTGATAATTAATAAGAAAAATGGTAATTGTTTAACTTTCAATGAAATTAAAATCATTGGCAGCAATAATTAAATGTCCAGTGACAGTTTAGGTGTTTCTCACATGTGGATAATATCAAGCAATCATTAATAAAGAAATGAAGGTCATTGTGTCTCTTTTCTCTGAAATAAAAAAATGTTATTATAAGCTGTCTTTATAGCAAAAAAATTATGAAAAATTTCTTGCATAGAATGTAAATTAGCATTAATTGACTCTGACCTAAATGCAGTCTTCTGTGTCTGCACTTATTAACCCTTACAAAGACATTTTTTTTTTCTTTAAGAAACAACTTTTGAGCCTTATTATGAAAAACTAATGAATGAAATAGTCCATATTACATATCAAAAGAGAAAGAATTTAATTCTAGAAAAAAATGGTATGGAAGCATAAAAGAGCATATTGCAGGTTCTTTTGTAGGGATTTTTGGAAACTGATTAATCAGCTTCTGTCACTTTAAAGGTTAATATTAAAAATTGAGGTTTTCTCGCCCTTCTCACAGTATGTGTGTGCAATTGAAAAAATTACTGAACAATGTCTAAAATTAGACTTCACCATTTAGAGACACAAATGACAGAAAAATTAAAAGGCATCATTTTGGGGCAAACATCTAAATTTGCACAAAACACAGTGACAAAAATATACTTTGCAGTAACTTCATTTCTTATATTATGTGTGTGTGTGATGTGAATTTCCTACTGCCTCAGCTGAAATGAAAAGAATTTGCATTTTTGTTTCTTTTTTTATAGCATGAAATTTTAATTACGTCATTTGTGTGTGTGTGTGTGTGACTTTGGATTTCCTTCTACCTTAGCTGATATAAAAGTTTACAATATTTGTATTTTGTTGCATCAGATTTCAATCATGTCATTTGTGTGTTTGTGGGAGGGGGGCTTTACCTTTCCTTCTGCATTAGTTGAAATGAGAGAAAGTGTAAATTATTGTTTTATATATATATGTAACATGCAATTTCAATTCCGTCGTTGTGTGTGTGTGTGACCTTGGATTTCCTTCTGCCTTAGCTGATATAAAAGTTTACAATATTTTTTTTTTCATAGCATCAAATTTCAATTATGCTATTTGTGTGTTTTTGTGGGAGGGGGCTTGAATTTCTTTATGCTTCAGCTGAATAACAAGCATATAATATTTGGGTTTTTTTATAGCATGAAATTTAATTGTGTCATTTATTGGGAAGAGATTTGACTTCCTGCCTTAGCTGAATTAAAATAATGTTTACACTCTCTGATTATTTCTTCAATTTTTAATAGAAATTAATATTTTTTAATGAAAGAAGAAAATAAATGTGAGTTTTCATGTTTTCTTTAAATGAGGTGCGGATTTGTAGTGTGAAGATCTATAAATTTTGAGGGCTTTCGCTTAAGCTGAAAGATTTGATCATGTATTAGATTTTAAAATATGTTTACCATTGTTCCTGGTTTAAACGGGCTCAAATTAAAGTCTGCTAAGTTTACAGTTAATTTAGTTCAGCTTTAGTCACATATTAAGAGCATATCGAATTTTTTTAAATTTTCATACATAACCTCGATTTGAAAGAGAAGCAGTTTCCAGCGTCTTCGCTTTTCATCCGATATAAATCAATAAGTGTGCATTAATTAAATCTATTTTGCTTTAATTACTACACTGGAATAACCTCATTGAAATAAAAAAACAAAGTTCTGCCTCATTTAAATCATTTGTTAAGCATTTTTAAATAGCCTTTATCGTTGTTCACAGCCAATTCGCAAGGCATTATGGGAATTCTTGCCTCACTAACTAGTCCGCACACAGCCGTCTGTGATCATGGCAGTCAATGCTACGGGAATCGGAGTCCTGTCTCTAGTATTATTACCACAATGGTTTTTATACGTTATAGGAAAATGGGACCAAAAAAAAGTGTTAGATTAGCGGAAGTGAGTTTGACTACCAAAGAGAGGCATTCAACTCGGTACATGCTGGGAGTATTTGGTTAACGTAATGTAGACCACAATTGAGTGACTACGAGGTAAGCATTTTTTGGTAAAAATTAATAGTAAATGATGTAAATGAAATCTTTTTTTTTGTTGTGGTACTAATTTATCATATTGTCCTAAAAACAAATAAATTGTTTTTCATTTTGTAATCGTAAAAACAATTTCAAAATGAAATATGCAACATATTTAATAGCATTAAAATAAAGGCATAAATTGTGAACTAAATTTATAAAGCTGTGAAACAAAAAATTATGAACAAAATTATAATTAAGAATTACCGATTTGCATCAAAAAGAGACATTAAACGCAGACTTCCAGTTTACGTTGCTTATGCGCTTTTTTTAAAAAAGCCACGCAAAGCAATAATGTGCTCAAGTGTAATAATATATAAATACAATAATCATATTATCTAGTAAGCTCAGCGATATAAAATGCAGCAGTATGGCACTGAATAGTTCCGGTTTTGTTTTTTTTCGTTAACACCAAGCATTCTGTATCTACAAGTAGCCTGTAAATGGTAGCTAGGCATAAACTGGAAGGAGAGCTGTGTAGCAATCCCTAGTGATAATACACAGAACCGTCCAGGTCTAGCACCTAATGTCCGACCCCGCCTTCTCGTGGTGCAGGCCGTTAATACCTTTCAAAAGAGATATTCTCTTTTGGAAGGGAACGGAAGGAGAGGGCTGCCAGTTCAGTATGGACTACTGATCTATTAATCTATGGCCATTTTTTTTTTCAAACCTGCTGAGGAGTGGTCAACTTTACAGAGTCCTGGTACTGACCATTTATACCTACTAGACTGAACTTGTTCATGGATTTTAGCTTGATTATGGACTATAGATTTGCTGAACTGGTGGGCCTCTGTTGAGGGAGAAACTGCCGCTGTGTTTTCTGTTTGCTTCTGGGTTGCCAACCCTAAGTGAACAGAGGCATGGAATACCTTATATCAGCTGGTGGATAATCCTTATCAGAGGCCATCACAGGTACCTGAACCTTACTTAGCTAGTTGGGCATCGTCAAGCCTAAACTGGAGTAATGTGTCTCAGGCAGACTATGTGGCTCTTGAAAAACTCCGCTTGAAAAGGTGGTGCCTGAAGTTCCTACCAACATCGGTGACTTCAGCCTTTAGCGGAGGAGGAACAGGTCTTTGCCCATGCCTGCGATCAGGGGGCTGTTTGATATTGTTGGCCCTACCTATCTCAATAAACCTAATTTCTTTAAAAATCCTACTAATTATTTTATCTGTGAAGGAACGTGGAACATGAGGACTTTATATAGAGATTATTCTTTTGATGTCCTCACGCAGGAATTCCAGAGCTATACCCTAGATATTCTAGGCTTGCAAGAGACAAAAGGCAAGAGATAAAGGTGAGATATTTAAAAATAACTTTAAATTTCTCTTTACAGGGAGGGAGGATGGAAAGCATCACCAAGGCCTGGGTCTGCTGCTCAGCAGACATGCTAGTGATGCTCTTCTAGGATATGAGTTCATTAATGATAGGTTTCTTACAACAAAATGTCAGACAAGCATTAAAAACTTGAATGTTATCTGCTGTTATGCCCCCACCGAGGATGCCGATGAGAAGGATATGTTTTACGGGCAACTTCAGGATATTTTGAATTCTGTCAAGAATATTACCCTTGTTCTAGTGACTTCAATGCCAAAGTTGGTACTGACTCTGACCTTTGGGGAGGGGTGATAGGCCCTTTTGGTATTGGTAGCTGCAATGGCAATGGGCTACGTCTCCTACAGGTAAGTAAACTCAACACCGCGACATATATAACTACATATGGGTTTCACCAGATGGGCTGCATAAGATTATGACTGATTATATATTAATTAACAACAAATGGGCTAGTTTTGTAAGGAATACCAGGGCATATAGGGGAGCTGAAATTGGATCTGACCATTACCTTGTTAAAAGTGTCTTGCAACTTAAACTTAAAAAGTGTTGTGCTAATGTTAAAAAATTTACCTTTAATACTGAAGCTCTGAAAAGATATTGTTGGCCCTACCTAGTTATAGCTAAAGCTTGCCTTGATAGGTTACTTAGTCATTATGACAGTCATGGTTTGCTTACTTCTGAAGTTGAGGAAGAATGGGGCAATTTTAAACAGGCTTTTTTGGAAACTAATAGTACTCTTTTAGGAAAAAAGGAGCAGAGGAGACAGAATTATTTAAGTGATAAGGCACTTGAGCTTGTTTCAGAAAGGAAGAACTGCAGGAATGTCCTTAATCAGTACCCTACTAATCCTAATAGAAAGGTTTACAGAGAACTTAATAAACGTGTAAAGGATCAGTTAGCTGCTGATAAGAATCTTTGTCTTGATGGCTTGGCTGACATAGCGGAGGAAGCAGTTAGGCAGCACAACAACAGAGAGCTGTACCAGATAGTCAATGTTTTATGTGGTAGAAAACGGACAGGTATACAGGGATTCAAGGATAAACAAGGTAAGGTTATAGAAGGGGAGGATTCTGTCATGGCTAGGTGGGCTGAGCATTTCAGTGATGTTCTAAACAATGTAGTTAGTTCTACTCCCATTGTTTGCAATGATGATAGATGCATTGGTGGGTTTAATGTTGGCCCTATAACACAGTCTGAAGTTATATTGGCTATTTCTGAACTTAAACTTCATAAATCCCCAGGGGTAGATGAAATTACTACGGAAATGCTTAGAGCTGGGAATGTTTCGGTTACCACTTGGATGACTGAAATTTTGAAAATCTTTTATGATAAAGACATGGTTCTTAAAAATTTTACCAGAGCTATTATTTATCCCTATTTTCAAAAAAGGTGATCGCTGTTCTTGTGAAAACTATAGAGGTATCAGCCCACTTTCTATTCCAGATAAAGTTCTTTGCGCGATTGTGCTTAATATGTAGAATTAAGAATCTGGTTGACAGTCAATTGCGTGATGAGCAATGTGGATTCAGAAGTGGTAGGGATGTGTGGATCAGATTTTTTCCCTTAGGCAGATTCTTGAGAAATGTTTAGAGTTTCAGAAACCTTTGGTTGCTAGCTTTGTTGATTTCAAAAACGCTTTCGACTCTGTTGATCGTCATAATTTGTGGTTGATTGTGAGATCATATGGTATACCTGACAAGTTAGTTAACATAATGAAAGCTCTCCAAAATAACACTGAATCGTGTGTGAGAGTTGGTAAGGCTTGTAGCAATTGAATTAGCATTACTTCTGGTGTTCGACAAGGGTGCATTTTGTCTCCTTTTCTCTTTAGTTTGGTTATTGATTACGTTATGCGAAATTCATTGCAAGGGAAAGATTTTGGCCTTAAATGGTCTGGAGATACGAAAATATCTGATTTAGATTATGCTGATGATTTTGCCCTTTCGGCAAACGATGTTGATGAGATGAACTCTTTCATTCGAGCTGTTGATGAAACTGGTAGTAGTGTATGTTTGGTAATAAACAGAGAGAAAACTAAAGTGATAAAAATTGGTCAGGCAAGTTGTGATTCAGTGGTTGCAATTTTGAACAGGTGTCACAGTTTAATTATCTAGGGACTGGTAACAGATATTGGTGATGTGCGTCATGAGATTAACAGAGGAATAAGGATTGCTACCGGGACTTTTAAGAATCTACGGAGATTGTGGAGAAATAGACGTATACACCTAAAGACTAAAATTAGACTGTATAATAGTTTGGTTCTTTCTAGGGTTAGTTATGGTAGTGAAACTTGGACGCTGTGTAAACAAGATAACAGGAAACTAGATGCTTTTGATTCTAGATGCTTATGTAGTATCTTGGGTATTTGGTGGTTTAACTTTGTAACTAATGATGAGGTTAGGCAAAGGAGTTTGCAGCCTTCTTTAAGCAGCATATTGTGCAGAGAGAGACTCCACTGGTTTGGCCATGTTGCCCGTATGGATAATTATAGATTGGCGAATAGGGTTATGAATAGTGTGTCTAGAGGCCTCAGAAGGAGGGGGAGACCTAGGATGCGGTGGGCAGACAATGCCAAACAGGACCTTGTTAGAATTGGTATGCAGTGGCCGGATGCAGCAGATGTAGCTCAGGACAAATATGCTTGGAGAATTAAACTGCATGGTCTGGTTGGATCTTCGTAGCCCATGGCTGCTTGAGGATGATGATGATGATAATACCAAGCATTCTATATCTAATAGTATTTTTTTTTAATTAATTAATTTTCTGTATCTATTAGTTTTTTTTTAGTTTAATACTAAGTATTCTGTATCTACTAGTAATTGTTTTTCATTTTACTAAATATTCTGTGTCAGTGACCTTTAATTGAAATGTTAATGTAACATTGGTTTATCCATTCTTTAACGAATGCGTGTTTAAATATTTGTATTCATGCAGATATTATAGCTACCATATTTTTATTGGAGGGGGGGGGGGGGCTAAAATATTCAGACATTCCAGGTTCGAATTCCGAACCTTGGGTGGGTGTCTTCTTCTTTTACTTCAGATATCGTATTTTTAATGGTCTGGCATGGGAGAGAGAATCTTACGATCGTTTGCTCTTAGTGCGAAAACCGTTTCTCACTATTGACGTTTTAGAGAGCAGCATTATTGAGAAGAGTTAATGAATTAGTTATGAATAACCTTATTACTTTTAGGGCCAGAAAGAGGGAGAAGTGTCAAACAGGATCTGTCGAAAGGTTGCGTTTCTTTCCATCACATATTTGTCCACAATCATCGGCAGTCTTCACTTGCACTGAAAGAAAGAAACAGTTTTAGAAAACAGTTCTTTACAAAGAAGCGTTACTGAGAAGCGAGCTTAAGAGTTAATGAATTAGTTGTGAATAACCTTATTACCTTTAGGGCCATAAAAAGGGAAAATTGTGAAACAGGATCCGTCGAAAGTTTGCATCTTTCCATCACACTTTTGTCCAGAATCATTGGCAATCTTCACTTCCACTGAAAGAAACAGTGCACTGAAAAAAAACTTCTTTTACAGAGAAGCTTAAGAGTTAATGAATGAATGATTAGTTATTACCTTTAGGTCCAGCTCACGGATCCGAGGATTGAGTTGACCAGCACAATAATTAATCAATGATCCGAATGGGTTGTTCCTGAAAGAAAAACAGTGGAGGTGTTATTGGAGCGCATTATCTGCGACCGTGGTTCATAAAAATATACGATTCCTTTCTAGATTGAATTAAGAGCGATCGCCGAGTCTAAAACACTTAAGACACAAAAATACTTCAATTTGATTCGGCAGTCGCAGATAATGCGCTCCACAGGTAAACACTTGGCTACTACGCCTTCCTACCTTTCTTTGAGGTTCCTCCCCCTGCTTACGATATCTGTGCCGGCCACTGCAGTCGTGTGCGTTCAAACCATCCACTGCTCCGAGAACCCCTTAGGTACAAAAGTTACAAAAGTTATTTACACATGAGGAAAAAATGTAAAAAAAAAAAGCTGTGCATCTTTCGAATAATTTTTCCGATGCACTCTTTTTAAGATCAATTCTATAGTCCAACTTTCGTCCTTGTGACCATCTTTTTTTGAAAAAGAGATCTTGAGAAACTATCATAAAGAAAAGAAGTCTTTCAACCTTAATAATTATTAATTAATTAATTAATTCCAAGGTTGAAAGGGTTTTTTGGTGGAGAGTTTTTTTTTAATATGATACTATTTTGTTTCTCAATTTTGTTAGAACGTAAAGTCCATTGCAACCCATAATAAGTCCATTTGCACCCAAGTACACGAGGCGGTGATTACTGAAGCCATTCCTCGGATAAAACTAAGAGCGTATAAAACTAATTACTACTAGGATAATACTAAGTACTACTAGGGTACTACTAGGATAATATTAAGTACTACTAGTACATCATCATCATCATCATCATCATCATCATCATCATCATCATCATCATCATCATCATCATCATCATCATCATCATCATCATCATCATCATCATCATCAAGCAGCCATGGGCTACGGAGGTCCAACCAAACTGTGCAATTTAGTTCTCCAAGCAAGTCTATCCTGAGCTACATCTATTGCATCTGGCCACTGCACACCAATTCTAACAAGGTCCTGTTTGATATTGTCTGCCCACCGCATCCTAGGTCTCCCCTTCTTTCTGAGGCCTTTAGGCACACTGTTCATAACCCTATTCGCCAATCTATAATTATTCATATGGGCAACATGGCCAAACCAACGGAGTCTCTCTCTGCACAATATGCTGCTTAAAGGAGGTTGCAAACTCCTTTGCCTAACCTCATCATTAGTTACAAAGTTGAACCACCTAATGCCCAAGATACTGCGTAAGCATCTGGAATCAAAAGCATGTAGTTTCCTGTTATCTTGTTTACAAAGTGTCCAAGTTTCACTACCATAACTAACCCTAGAAAGAACCAAACTATTATACAGTCTAATTTTACTCTTTAGGTGTATACGCCTATTTCTCCACACTCTCCATAGATTCTTAAAAGTCCCGGCAGCAATCCCTATTCGTCTGTTAATCTCATGCCGCACATCACCATTATCTGTTACATAGCTCCCAAGATAATTAAACTGTGACACCTGCTCAAGACTGCAACCATTCAGATTAACAGAATCACAGCCTGCCTGACCAATTTTCATCACTTTAGTTTTCACTCTGTTTTTAACCAAACCTACTCTACTACCAGTCTCATCAACAGCTCGAATGAAAGAGTTCATCTCATCAACATCATTTGCCAAAAGGGCTAAATCATCAGCATAATCTAAATCAGAAATTTTCGTATCTCCAGTCCATTTAAGGCCAAAATCTTTCCCTTGAAGTGAATTTCGCATAACATAATCAATATCCAAGCTAAAGAGAAAAGGAGACAGAATGCACCCTTGTCGAACACCAGAAGTAATGCTAAACCATTTGCTATAAGCCTCACCAACTCTCACACACGACTCAGTGTTATTATAGAGAGCTTTCATTATGTTAACTAATTTGTCTGGTCCAGGGGTTTCTGAAACTCTAAACATTTCTCAAGAATCTGCCTAAATGAAAATGTCTGATCCACACATCCCCTACCACTTCTGAATCCACATTGCTCATCATGCAATTGACTGTAAACCAGATTCTTTATTCTATTCAGCACAATCATGAAAAGAACTTTCCCTGGAATAGAGAGTAGGCTGATACCCCTCTAGTTATCACAAGAACTGCGATCACCTTTTTTGAAAATATGGATATCAGTAGCTCTGGTAAAATCCTTAGGAACCATGCCTTTATCATATAAGATATTCAGAATTTCAGTCATCCAAGTGGTAACCGAAACATTCCCAGCTCTAAGCATTTCTGCAGTAATTCCATCTACCCCTGGGGATTTATGAAGTTTAAGTTTAGAAACAGCCAAAATAACTTCAGATTGTGTTATAGGGCCAACATTAAAGCCATCAATGCATCTATCTTCATTACAAACAATGGGAGTAGAACTAACCACATTGTTTAGAACATCACTGAAATGTTCAGCCCACCAAGCCATGACAGAATCCTCACCTTCTATAACTACTAGTATACCTACTACTAAGTACACTTTTTTTCCAAATGATGTATCGCATTCCCAGAATCAGCGTAGTACTGTGTGCAGAAGATTAGATCCAGCCCTCCCCCAACACTAATTGAAGGCAAATGACCGGGAAGCAACAGCTTCTTGTGTTAAAAAAAAGTCGAGTCATCATTAATTTTTGAAGAAGTTCTCCAGATAATTTATTTGTAGAATTTTTCCGCAAAGGTTCGAATCCAGCCAGTTTTTACTCGAGTGCCGACTGAACACGATTACAGAAGAGACGTTACTTCAGATGGCCGTTTACGTCTGTGGGTCTGTAACGAGAGAGATGAGGTTTTAGAGAGACGTGAAGCAGAGGAGGAGATTGGATGGCATTCGTGAGGTAGGAGTCAACGAGCGTGGCAGCCAAGTCGCTTGTCTCTTCGTATTGTGAGAGCTGTGTCAGTAATTGTCGAATCTGAAACGTTTTGCACAAAAACACTTCAAGATGCTTCGGTGGTTACTGTCACACGAAAAGACAAGCGACTTGGCAGCCACGCTCTCTGACTGCTCCCCCAACCCCTATCCTATGATCACTTCTGCCCTCTGACTCATCTCCCAAGTTTGTCGTCCCCCTATCCTCTGATCACTTCTGCTCCCGTCCGTGATCCTTGACCTTTTCATATGATCAGGAAAAAAGATTAATTAAAAAAGCACTCTGAATAAATTTTTTCAGTGAACTAGAACTTGGCTGGATCCATATCCGTTTTCCGTCTTTGTAAGCAGTCCACCATTTTTTTTTGTTTGAGAAATATCATAAATAAAAGAAGTCTTTTACCTTTTATTTATTTACTTTTTAAATATTAAGTAAAGGGGGATTTTTGGAGGTGGGTCTTTTCACTTATGACATATTTCTCATCCTAATTTCTCATCTTATTCCCAGATCAATTTTCAAATTCACAGTCAGTAGCGCTTAGTAAATCGTAGAAGATTGGCACAGAAGAGGTATTTTAACATGGTTTAAAAAAATCTTTCATTACTTAAAAATCTGGATATGGAACCTGTGCGCACTTAAATAAATTTTTCAGAAGCTGATTTAGAAAAAAAAAAGAGTATTTAACTATCAAAGAAAAAGTCCCTTACTTTTTTTTCTGAAGATCTATTTAATAAATCCCAGATCATTACTACAGTCCCGTTTTAGTCCGTGATCCACGCCGTCGTCAAGATCGAGAAAGGATGTTGGCAAGAGCTTTTCGAGAAATGCCTCGACATTTGTGAAAAATTTTGGCCCGAAAAGACCTGGATTTGACAGTGTGCCGAACAGAAAACACTCCTGCTTTGAGACGAACGAAATAATTAGACGAAATTATTTTGTCTGCCCAGTAACTCTCTTCTATTTTTATTAATTTCTCCTTTTTTCTCTTTCAGCCCACAAGCGAAGGACACACTCGTTGGATTTCATAACTCTGAAATGTCTCTACTGAAATGCAACCCTGAGCTGTCTCTACTTAAATGCATGCATATTAATTCTAAGAACTGTTTTTCAGCATAATGTTAATAATGTTAATAATATTTTTTCAGCGCATCCGGACATACTAACTTTCTATTTATTTTCAGGGCTGAAAACTACAGATAGACTGTAATCTCTTTGTGGAACTATCGATCTAAAGTTCATTCCTGAGGTTTGTCAAGCTCTTATTCAAACTGTTTTTCTTTCAGGAACAACCCATTGAGATCATTGATTAATTATTGTGCTGGTCAACTCAATCCTCGGATCCCTGAGCTGGACCTAATCATTCATTCATTAACTCTTAAATTAACTTTTAGTATTTTAATTTAATTTTTTTAAAAATTCATTCATTAACTTTTCTTTCAGTGCAAGGAAAGACTGCCAATGATTCTGGACAAAAGTGTAATGGAAAGATGCAAACTTTCGACGGATCCTGTTTGACACTTTTCCCTCTTTAAGCTTTTCCCTCTCAAAGACACCTCTGAAAAGTACTGACTTACTATAGAAATGGCTATGGAAAGATCTGCTGACCCTGTAGAGAAGAAGCTTTTTGTTGAACTCTACGCCGCCGCTTCGATCACAAAAAACGAAACGGTGCAATGATTCTATTTTTACAAACTTAGCACGACAGTTCGAATTACGAGACTTTCAATATTATATTCAATTGATGGCTCGATTTCCAGGAAATCAGCGAATGGTGTTAAAAATGAATTTACTCACGAAAATTATCGCCACTGTCTCTTTCAGAAAAGAATTTTAAGTACCAAACAAATAGAATATCGATCTCTACAACACGATATGGAAATATTTGAAATTAAAAAGATTGGATTGTCTCATGAATATACCAAAAGAATAGTTTATACAGAAGGCATTAAAACGTATGTCTTTGGGAATTTTCGAATTTCTGATATGTATGACAAGATAGATGATACCATTTATAAAACAATCAACTGAAAAACATAAAAAAATCTGTAAAGAATGTGTAAAAAATATTAAATGGCCTAATACAACAGTTTAATAATCCACTTACCACTAATAATAGACTTTCTACTAAAAACAACAGTTCCCCAACACTTTATCCAATAATACTTTTTTTTAGAAATCATGAATTTTAAGCCAACCGAGATCCTTATTCCAAATATACGCCGCTACGCCGGAATAGGTCGGGTAGTGATGTTCTTTCAGGCACTGGTAAAATAAGTCCAGTTTTGCAGAAATTGATTCGGACGAATACTAAGGAAGCATCGCGCTTATTGATGACAATAACCCACAATTTAGTAATGACAAATGGGGTTGCATTGTGAAGAGAGTATATCCCAATATTAGTTTCGTATCTTTTTTGAACCGAGTGAGCCAACAAAGATTGCATTTCCGTTAGCGTCAACAAGAAGTCTCTCAGAATACATTCATTATGTCATATTTCGAGATTTCAACAGGAAGCAGCATTAGCAAGCATCTCACAGTGGCAATAACCCACAAATGCTGCGCACGAAATAAATGTATGTAAAGAAACTAGATACAACGGGAGAGAAACGAGGGAGAGAAAGAAAAAATTAACAGTTTAGAAAACTTCCCATATGAATTCAGTTTTTTTCCCTCAACGCCTGAGTGTTTTTTAAAGTCTTTATTAATTGATATAAAGAGGTACCTAACAGAGCTTCAGTCAGCACCAAGTGTCACGGCAACGCAAACACATTTGGAGCAATAGATATATCATCTGTCTTGGAAGCCTTCTCCCAAAGAGATTATCAGCAGAGTTATTAATAATATTTCCTGCAGACCTCATGCCTGAAGTCGGTGACCCCCTCTGCAATATATACTGAAATCAACAGCCTACATCGATGCTGCAATAGACCCTGTGGATGGAAAAAAAATGAGATGGACCCTTTTGAGCGACAACAGGAAGGGCTTTTCCTACTAATGTCTTATTAATTGAAAAAGTGTAATTAGTCCTCATCGTTACTGGAACGTAAAAAATCCATACATTCACAGATAGCACCCAAAAAATCTATTTTTTTCGTCTATTTTTCTCCCACAGCCCTCGAAAACCTCATTTTACCTATTGATCTTGAACTGTTATATTTTTAAACTAATTTCCCAAACTATCTTGCTTTTCTCGATTTCTCCTATTTTACCAATTTTTTACACCCCAACAGCCCAATAATTCAGTGAAGTGTTGATAACTGCAACATTTTCCCAACGAAACCCCCTCGTGTCCTGTGTTTCACGCAGAGCACCTTCTCGAAAATTAGTTTAAAGCTCATCTCCACAAAAGTGTCCCATAGGTTAACATGGGATCCCCTATACTTTAACAATGTTCCAGAACTCTCATTTACTCTACTACTGAGAAGTCAAACCATATAAAGGATATATAGATAATTCAGCAATATAAAGGTAAAAAAGCAAAATTTTAAGTTGCGCATTTTTTTTTCAAATTTGAATAAAATTTGAAAAGGAATTAAATATAATTTTTCTGAAGAGACAATCTTTATCATAAAATAAAACACACATTAATAATTTTTGGGTAAAAATAAATGAAACTAAAATCAATATACGAATTACTTGTGGAACGAGAGGAACTGATTAGTACATTTTTAAAAATAAGCTACAATTAGATTCTTATTGTTGTAAACCCACCTTTGTTATTAGGGTGGTCCAACACTTTTTGACCGTGATTCGTCTTCTCTGTCAAGTCTAAGTCAGATCCTTGACCCAAGATTCAAATTAACTTACATTCAACAAATGAAAACCGAAGATAATCCGTATTTAGCAATTAAAACACAACATTTATTACAAAATTACTATTCTTGACATTTTACTCATACGATTCCTCCCACCTTTGGGATAACTTCCAAATAAGGAGCCCTTTTCAATCAAAGGTAACCTTTGTAATGGTGGAGACTGAAATGTTCATCAGAGTCCATAATAAAAACGCGAGCCACATTGGTCAGGGTGGCCGAGACAGAGAGGATGCACCTTCCCCGTGGCCTTTGATGCTGACCGCGAACCTCAAGTCGCGAAATTTCTATGCCGAAAGCGAAAATTCGTCCTCTGCTGGAACCGGCGTCAGGGAATTTTGCAGACTGGATGGCAGAACAAAAGTCTTTGTTCCCAGCATGAAAACCGAATATTCACGAACCTTTCGGCCCACAGTCGTGTCCACAGATAAGATCTCTGTGGGCAGGACATTATTAATAATAATTGGGGGAAAAACTGGAAGACAAGCTAAATATCTTTTAAGATTTTTATGGTAGTGAAGTTGGGTCCGTTTATTTTATCAGCAAATTATCCACAATATACTAGAAGAACTGCCATCTATCAGATGAGACATTAAACCATGATCCTGTGTGGGAAAAGAGCCAAACCCTACGCACACTAAACAAAATGCTGGATAACCTTGATGGAAAGTTTTCGTCTCCTGTAACAGATGGCCTTGTGGCCTAACCCAACCTTAGGCAAACCCCCTAACCCTTAGGCAATCTTCTTTGAGCCCTTGGGGGTCCTTGTGACATAGCCATTTACCCCATTGTGTGTAAAAAAAGTGGTAATAAATAGTAAAAAACAGAACTCAAAATCTTTTGAATTTGTATAAGAATGCAATCTGAAACTCCAGAATGAAATGAAAATATTTTAATGCATTATTATAATTTCTTGCTTAAGGCAAATATATCTGCTTTAATCAAGACCCTGAACAAAATTTTAATTATCAAACAAAATTATCTTCATTTACAGAAATCAAGCAACTCCTTAATTTTAAAGTGAAAAAGATTATAAATATTGTTGCAAATTAAAATGGATGAACACTGAGCGTGAGTTCACGTAAAAATTGGTCAATAAAAATTACAATACAATGCAATTTATTACAAAAGCATGGATGAAATTATTTATAAACAAACTAAGTCAACCGGCACGAAACTCTATAATAATACAAAGATAAACTTTCAGAAGAATCCATTGTCTCAATTCTAATTTCATGCAATGCACGAAACGAGACTAAAATCATTTAATGAACAATAAAATCATGTTGATAAATAAATATTCAATATAACTATAATCATTTATGTGAATACTTGCAATATCTCGAGAATTACCTTACCAATTCCTAAATAACTAAATCACTATAAACAAAATGATTTCTTTCTTAGGATTTAGTTCTCAAATACTTCAAAAATGTGGCTAAGTATACTGGTTTCTCAGAACAAATTCTTTTCAGGCGTTGATCACCACGCATAAGACGACAAATTCTTCCTTTTCTTTTAGCAGCCTACCAACAGAATCGATATCAATAAACTAGTCAACTTTCAGCGCACACACCAAATAAAAACATTTATTCTGTACACTATAATGCACAGACCTGTAAATGGTAGCTAGGCGTAAACTGGAAGGAGAGCTGTGTACCAATCCCTAGTGATGATGCACAGAACCGGCCAGGTCTAGCACCTAATGTCCGACCCCGCCTTCTCGTGGTGCAGGCCGTTAGTACCTTTCAAAAGAGATACTCTCTTTTGGAAGGGAACGGAAGGGGAGGGCTGCCAGTTCAGTATGGCCTGCTGATCTGGTCATCTACGGCCACTTTTCTCTTTTTTTTCAACCCTGCTGAGGAGTGGTCAACTTCACAGGGTCCTGGTGCTGACCATTTATACCTACTAGACTGGACTTGTTTATGGATTTGAGCTTGATTATTGATCCTGGACTTGCTGCACTGGTGGGCCTCTGTTGAGGGAGAGTCTGCCGCTGTGTTTTCTGTTTGCTTCTGGGTTGCCAGCTCTAAGTGAACAGAGGCATTGGATACCTTATATCAGCTGGTGGATAATCCTAATCAGAGGCCATCGCAGGTACCTGAACCTTACTTAGCTAGTTGGGCATCGTCAAGCCTAAACTGGAGTAATGCGTCTCAGGCAGGCCATGTGGCTCTTGAAAAAGTCCACTTGAAAAGGTGGTGCCTGAAGTTCCTACCAGCATCGGTGACTTCAGCCTTTAGCGGAGGAGGAACGGGTCTTTGCCCCATGCCTGCGATCAGGGGGCTGTTTGATATTGTTGGCCCTACCAATCTCAATAAACCTAATTTCTTTCAAAATCCTACTAATCATTTTCTTTCTGCAGGAACGTGGAACGTGAGGACATTACATAGAGATTATTCTCTTGATGTCCTCATGCAGGAATTCCAGCGCTATAACCTAGATATTCTAGGCTTGCAAGAGACCAGATGGACAGGTAAAGGTGAGATACTTAAAAATAACTTTAAATTTCTCTTTACAGGGAGGGAGGATGGAAAGCATCACCAAGGCGTGGGTCTGCTGCTCAGCAGACATGCTAGTGATGCTCTTCTAGGATATGAGTGCATTAATGAAAGGTTTCTTACAGCAAAATTTCAGACAAGCATTAAAAACTTGAATGTTATCTGCTGTTATGCCCCCACTGAGGATGCTGATGAGGATGAGAAAGATAGGTTTTACGGACAACTTCAGGACATTTTGAATTCTGTCAAGAAAGGAGATATTACCCTTGTTCTTGGTGACTTCAATGCCAAAGTTGGTACCGACTCTGACCTTTGGGGAGGAGTAATAGGTCCTTTTGGTATTGGTAGCTGCAATGGCAATGGGCAACGTCTCCTACAGGTAAGTAAACTCAATGGTTTCAGAATAACTAACACATATTACAAACACCGCGACATACATAAATATACATGGATTTCACCTGATGGGCTGCATAGGAATATGATTGATTATATATTAATTAACAGCAAATGGGCTAGTTCTGTTAGAAATACCAGGGCATATAGGGGAGCTGAAATTGGATCTGACCATTACCTTGTTAAAAGTGTCTTGCAACTTAAACTTAAAAAGTGTTGTGCTAGAGTTAAAAAATTTACCTTTAATACTGAAGCTCTGAATGACCCAGTTATAGCTAAAGCTTACCATGATAGGTTACTTAGTCATTATGACGGTCATGGTTTGCTTAATACTGAAGTTGAGGAAGAATGGGGCCATTTTAAACAGGCTTTTTTGGAAACTAACAGTACTCTTTTAGGAAAAAAGGAGCAGAGGAGGCAGAATTATTTAAGTGACAAGGCAATTGAGCTTATTTCAGAAAGAAGGAATTGCAGGAATGTCCTTAATCAGTACCCTACTAGTCGTAATAGAAAAGATTACAGAGAGCTTAATAAACGTGTAAAGGATCAGTTAGCTACTGATAAAAACTTTGGCTTGATAGCTTGGCTGACAAAGCTGAGGAAGCGGTTAGGCAGCACAACAGCAGAGAGCTGTACCAGATAGTTAATGTTTTATGTGGTAGAAAACGGACAGGCATACAGGGGTTGAAGAATAAACAAGGTAAGGTTATAGAAGGTGAGGATTCTCTCATGGCTAGGTGGGCTGAGCATTTCAGTGATGTTCTAAACAATGTGGTTAGTTCTACTCCCATTGTTTGTAATGATGATAGATCATTGGCAGCTTTAATGTTGGCCCTATAACACAATCTGAAGTTAGTTTGGCTATCTCTAAACTGAAACTTCATAAATCCCCAGGGGTAGATGAAATTACTACAGAAATGCTCAGAGCTGGGAATGTTTTGGTTATTACTTGGATGACTGAAATTTTGAATAACTTTTATGATAAAGGCATGGTTCCTAAAGATTTTACCAGAGCTATTATTATCCCTATTTTCAAAAAAGGTGATCGCAGTTCTTGTGATAACTATAGGGGTATCAGCCTACTCTCTGTTCCAGGTAAAGTTCTTTCCATGATTGTGCTTAATAGAATTAAGAATCTGGTTGACAGGCAATTGCGTGATAGCAATGTGGATTCAGAAGTGGTAGGGGATGTGTAGTTCAGATATTTTCACTTAGGCAGATTCTTGAGAAATGTTTAGAGTTTCAGAAACCTTTGGTTGCTAGCTTTGTTGATTTCAAAAAGGCTTTCGACTCTGTTGATCGTCATAATTTGTGGTTGATTGTGAGATCATATGGTATACCAGACAAGTTAATTAACATAATGAAAGCTCTCTATAATAACACTGAGTCATGTGTGAGAGTTGGTAAGTCTTGTAGCAATTGGTTTAGCATTACTTCTGGTGTTCGACAAGGGTGCATTTTGTCTCCTTTTCTCTTTAGTTTGGTTGTTGATTATGTTATGCGAAATTCACTTCAAGGGAAAGCTTTTGGCCTTAAATGGGCTGGAGATACGAAAATTTCTGATTTAGATTATGCTGATGATTTAGCCCTTTTGGCAAATGATGTTGATGAGATGAACTCTTTCATTCGAACTGTTGATGAGACTGGGAGTACAGTAGGTTTGGTTATAAACAGAGAGAAAACTAAAGTGATGAAAATTGGTCAGGCAGGTTGTGATTCAGTTAATCTGAATGGTTGCAGTCTTGAGCAGGTGTCACAGTTTAATTATCTTGGGAGCTATGTAACTGATACTGGTGATGTGCGGCATGAGATTAACAGACGAATAGGTATTGCTGCCGGGACTTTTAAGAATCTATGGAGATTGTGGAGAAATAGGCGTATACACCTAAAGACTAAAATTAGACTGTATAATAGTTTGGTTCTTTCTAGGGTTAGTTATGGTAGTGAAACTTGGACGCTGTGTAAACAAGATAACAGGAAACTAGATGCTTTTGATTCTAGATGCTTACGCAGTATCTTGGGTATTAGGTGGTTTAACTTTGTAACTAATGATGAGGTTAGGCAAAGGAATCTGCAACCTCCTTTAAGCAGCATATTGTGCAGAGAGAGACTCCGCTGGTTTGGCCATGTTGCCCGTATGGATAATTATAGATTGGCGAATAGGGTTATGAACAGTGTGCCTAGAGGCTTCAGAAGGAGGGGGAGACCTAGGATGCGGTGGGCAGACAATGTCAAACAGGACCTTGTTAGAATTGGTGTGCAGTGGCCGGATGCAGCAGATGTAGCTCAGGACAGATATGCTTGGAGAAGTAAACTGCGTGGTCTGTTGGACCTCCGTAGCCCATGGCTGCTTGAGGATGATGATGATGATGAAAAATTATGCCTCCTTTCGGATCTCCATAATTCCAACAACTCTATTTTTTTTAGATCGATTCTATGTTCCAATTCGTAGGCTAAAAAAATCTCACACAGAAGTTTACAAAAGCTTGTTACGTTTATCGTAAACTCACTGCAGCACGTTAGTCTGTCATAATAATATCATAAAATCATGTTTATAGTTAATCACTGGTGAATTAAACCTGAAAAAAGTGGAGAAATCTGTTTAAATTCAGAAAGGTTTCTAAACGGAATTAAGAGTCAGATTTCATAACTGCATGAATAAAATAGAAAATGTTTCCACTTTATATATTTTTATGTTATTTTGATTAATTTGATAAAATTAGTAGTGAAATATAATTCCGGTACCTCCTTTTAAGGGCGATTCATACAATAATGTTGAACAGACAGCTATAATATAAAATTATCAAATCTTCAAGTTTTTACTGAACAGATATCGTTCTGTTACTACAGTTAGAGCTAATGTTTTGAATAGAACAACATGGCTGCCACGCAGTCGCTCTAACATCAACTTTAACTTAATGCTTAGGACGTCTCCACTTCCCTGTTACCTCCACGTGTTACACATATGGGAACAAGGCGCAAAATGTGTTCGGTTAGCGAAGTGACATCTAGACTACCAAAGCGAGGCCATGAACTCGGTGCATACTAGGAGGATATGGTTTTATTTTTTTCAAATTCTTCATCCGGTTATGGTTAATGTAATGGAGACCACAATTGCGTGACTACGAGGCAAGTATCTTTTTGGTAAAAATTAATAGTAAATGATATAGCTGAAACCTATTTTTTCTTATAGTAGTAATTAATTGTATTGTTCCAAAAACAAATAAATTGTTGCTTCTTACTCTACGTACATTTTCGTAGAAAATCCCATATTGTAATGGTGAAAACAGTTTCAAAATTAAATATGCTACAGCTTTAGTAACATTGGAACGAAGACATAAATTGTGAACTGAATTTCTGAAGGTGTGAAGCCAAAATGTGAACAAGCTGACAGTTAAGAGTTATAGCGATTTGTATCTTAAGGAAACATGGGAGGCTTTGAAGGTAGAACTACAGTTTACGTCGCTCAGCCGTCATTTTTTTAACGCGAAGCAGTAGTGCGTTCGTATGTAGTAATAAATAATCATATCATCTAGTGAGTTGAACGATTTAAACTGCACAAGTACCGCATTCAATAGTTCCATTTTTGTCTTTGTTTTTTTTGCATAGTAGTAATTTTGTTTCATTTATACCAAATATTCTTCATCAGTGACTTTTAATTGAAATGTTAACGTAGAATTGTGCTTATCCATTCTTTAACGAATGTTTCTAATTAATTAATTTAATTTAGAAACAAATATTTGCAGTTATGCATGGTTCATTATGTGTTGTAACAGAGTATTTATAAATGTAATTTGTGTTGTTGTTTTTATAATTAGGGTGTTTTCACATTGGAAGAGTAGTCAACACTGATAATTTTGCCTGAAATTCCCCAATCAGTTAATCAGTTCTTTTTCCTTATCAATTTTGATGTATATCCTGTAGCTCATTTCATTGCTACCTGTTTAAAATTGGAAACGATTATGTTGCTTTATTTCAGATTATAATAGAAAAATTTAGTGACAAACTATAAAATGACATTCAGTTATTTTGTATTCTTTTTTGTTTGGGTAGCAAGCATCTGCTTTGCAAGTGACATGTTCATTGGGCTTAGAAATAGTAACTCCAAGATTTCACATTCGCTGCTGTGGGAAGAAATGTATTTTTTAATAATATTGCTGGAAGATGTAACCTTTCACTGCACACTAACCAAATTTATCAGTAAAGATGCACTAAAATGCATCATTTTATTGATTAATTTATAGGCCACTATTTTAGTAGGTTTTTCTCTCTGGACTTTGTCATATAGACATCTCCCCTGTGCAAATACAGGTACAAATATGTACTGTGAGTCTTTTCACAATAATTAAAATATTCCAGCAAAGATTTAATTTCCAGATAGAAAGCCTGTTGACACATTTATACAGGGTGTCTCAAAAATATAGCTAGAAACTTTTAGGGGAGGTAGATAACATCTTAAGGAATGAGAATTGCAAAGGACCCATAACCGGAGACGTCACCATAAGTCAATAGGCGGCACTGTTCATCAGTGCGCTAGAGGGGAAATTTTGGATTTCCTTATTCGAGCGGTAGTCGGCTTACGAAGAACATGCAAAGGTATTCGAACAGGGAGCTGGCAGACATGCACTTAGTGTATGGAATAGCTGAGGACAACGGACGAGCCGCTCAACGAATGTGTCAAGAATGCTTCCCACACAGACATGTTACGAGCCACCGTTTGTTTGCACGTGCGCATCAAAATTTGTGCGATTCTGGGTCATTAAGAGGTAGCAGAAGTGAGGGCAGGCCACGATCGATGCGTACTCCCGCCATGGAAGAAAGTGTGTTGGATACCGTGGAGACTAATCCTAGTACCAGCACCCGTGCCGTTGCCTCTGCCTTAGGAGTGTTTCATTGCAGTGTACAGCGTGATTTGTACGGCGAGTCCTTACAGCCCTTTCATCTCCAAATTGTTCAGTTACTTCTCCCCTCAATTCATCCTGCACATCTGCGTTTTGCGCAGTGGTATCTCCAAGAAAGTGCCCAAGATGTGAATTTCCCAGCTTATGTTTTGTTTACTGATGAGGCCAGTTTCACTCGGGATGGCGTATTCAATCAGTACAATGCACATTTGTGGGCTCACGAGAACCCCCATGGTGTGCGCACCCATGTGGCACAACATCATTTCGCAGTAAATGTGTGGGCAGGTTTGGTCGGCGACTGCTTAGTCAGGCCATACCTTTTACCATCCTGCATGACTGCGAAATTTCTGATCTTTCTGGAACAGGTTCTACCAGGCTTACTTGCCCAAGTTCCAGAAAATGTGAGATGCAACATGTGATTTCAACATGATGGGGCGCCTCCCCATTTTAAAAGGTGTGTTCGTGCGCATTTGAACATGTCTTTTGGGCAACGATGGATTGGGCGTGCTGGACCAGTTGCCTAGCCCCCACGCTCACCTGATTTAATGAATGTTGATTTCTTTCTGTGGGGGGCCCTCAAAGCTACCGTGTATGAATCGTCTGTGGAGTCTGACATGGATCTCGTAGCAACGCTTGTCTGCGCTGCTGCTACTATCAAAGAAACTCCAGGTGTGTTCGACTGTGTCCGGCAATCAATGCTCCATCAGTGTCATGCATGCATCGCGTCTCATGGTGGAAACTTCGAGCATCTGCTGTAACATTGTGAAATGTATCATCTAGTACGCCATTTGTAATAATTATATCCAATAAATGTTTTCCCATTAATCACTGTCTTCTGTCCTTTCAGATCTTGTACCTCTGCTACCACTTTCCCATGACGTTTCCGATTATGGGTTCCTGTGCAATTCTCATTCCTTTAGATGTTTTCTACCTCCCCTAAAAGTTTGTACCTATATTTTTGAGACACCCTGTATAAGTGAATATATATACAGGGTGATTCAAAAGATCTTTGACAAACTGTAAAGGTAGGTCAGGAATAAAAAACAAACCATTTTACCTAGGATCATATAGCCGCAAACACCACCCTAGTGTGCTAGAGGGCATTATTTGCCAGAAATTGAGTTGGGCAGCGCGAGTCATCATCATTCGAGTCGTTGACGTTGCAGGAGTAGGATGCATAATTGTAGTAATACTGAGATGACAGATATGCACTTACCTTATGGGGCAGCGAATGGAAATGGGCGAGCTGCAGTGCGATTGTATTGTGAATGATTCCCAAACAGATGTGTGGTCCATCACCAAACGTTTGCACCACAGATTGTGTGAAACTGGATCTTTCGAAGTAAACAGCCATTGTAGTCGGGACCGAATGACGCGCACACCTGTCGTAGAAGAAGCGGTCTTACATGAAATTGAACGCAATCCAAGTACAAATACACGAGCTATTTCGTATCACATTCGTGTACCTGAACACAGCATGTGGCGAGTATTACACGAGGAGTTGTTATACCCTTTTCACATGCAACAGGTCCAGTCATTGGAAGAAGGAGATGACCACCTGTGTCTGGAATTCGCACGTTGGTTTTTGCAAAAATGTATCGCACAGCCGCAATTTTCAGCATTGGTTCTTTTCACCGATGAAGCTACCTTCTCACGTAAGGATGTTGTTAATGTTCATAATTTGTATGTGTGGGCACATGACAACCCACGAGCTACACGCCACCATGCTGCGCAACACTGGTTCACCATAAATGTTTTGGCGGGCATTGTTGGAGATCTTTCATCACGACTAGACGGGCGTAGTTATTGGATATTCCTGGAGGATGTCTTGCTGGAACTACTGCATGATGTTCCTCTATCTGTGCGCTGACACATGTGGTTTCAACATGACGGACATTTCACCTTGGTTGTACGCGAGTATCTCAAGAGTATAACAACAACAACAACAACAACAATAATAATAATAATAATAATAATAATAATAATAATAATAATAATAATAATAATAATAATAATAATAATAATAATAATAATAATAATAATGTATAGCAACATGCCGCCGTCCCGTGGCCGAGTGGTTAGCACGCTTGGCTACTGATCTAAGGGACCTGGGTTCGAGCCCCGGATTAGGCATGGATGTGTGTGTCGTTTTTCTGCTGAGGTCCTGCCATCCTCTCAGATCTCCTACTGTGGCATATAAACTGACAGGCTCTTGTCAGACCTCTGTGGCAAGCAGCTGCTTGAGGGGGTATTTATTATTTTATTTATAGCAACATGTTTATAAGACATCATGTTTACAATTTCAGAGGAAGTGTTCAAAGTTCTTCCATCCACAGCAATACATGCCTCGCAATGTAGACACATGGATCAGCGAACGTGTTCAAAAATGCCAGGTCTCTCGCGTACACATGCTGTTGCCTCAACGACTCTTGCGACAAGGTCAGCATAGAGGCTAGGGTGGTTTCGTACACGAGGCCTTTGAGGAAACCCAGAGGAAGAAATCAATGGGGGACAAGTCGGGTGATCTTGGTGGCCAAGCGACAGGTTGCAGCATGTGTACGCGAGAGACATGCATGTGGCGAGCATGTGGTGGCATTTTTGAACACGTTCGCTGATCCATGTTTCTACATTGCGAGGCATGTATTGTAGTGGATGGAAGAACTTTGAGCACTTCCTCTGAAATTGTAAAAATGATGTCTAATAAACATGTTGCTATACCTTATTTGTATTCCTTTATTTTTGATTCTTCCTGTACCTCTAGCACACTCGAGTGGCGTCTGCGGCAATATGTTCCTATGTAAAAATGGTTTTTTTTTGTATTCCTGACCTACTTTTACAGTTTGTCTAAAACCTTTTGAATCACCCTGTATACAATATATATATTATTGAATTTTCTCTATATCACTGTAATTAGTGGAAAAGTTGAGACAACCGGATGAAATTATCATCTAGATATTTATCTTGGTTTCTGCCTTTCGATGATTTCCGATGGGTAGATAATTCCATCCAATTGTGGCAGCTTTTCCACTAATTTCAGTAATATAGAGAAAATGAAATCATTTTTGATCAACACTGCGACTTAAACATCTATCTTATATATATGCTGTAGGAAAGAAATTTTTACCCATATATCTGAAAAATCAAGCACCTTCTCTTCAATATTCTTCATAAGTTCTATAAGTTCAGAAAACTGGTATGTTAAATCTCAGACAGTGTATTCCCACAGTGTGAGAGTCTGATATACTAATTATAAAAAGAATCAGAATTTTGAGTCAAAAGGCTCACTGTAGCACAGTGTTTCCGATTTATTTCCTATTAATAAACCTATTAATTTCAAAACATTACAGCAAATCTTCAGCTAAGATGTAACAAGGTTAGTATCAATAAAAATAAAAAGAGTGTAAACCTTTTATTAAAGAAATAGGAACTTTAATATGTCATATTCCTTTTGGTAAAGTTCCCTTTTTTCTTCATGTGTAGAGGTGGAGGTGATTCAATTAATCTGACACCAGGCTTGTAATCTGCAGTTCCCAGGTTCTAGTCTCAGATGGGGGGGGGGGGGGGCTCAGTCGGTAGCGCGCCAGGCTCGTAATCTGTAGTTCCCAGGTTCGAGTCCCAGCTGGGTCAGCGTTGAGATTTATCTCCGCAAAATTCCCCACCCTGCCCACGGTCAGTAGGGGACACCGATGGGCTTGGAAAGGCCGCCGTCCGTCGGATGGGACGTTAAGCCGTGGCCCCGTATGCGGGAGAGCCATACCCTGTGCACGTTAAAGAACACGCTGGATGGCCTTGACGGGAGGCTACCATCTGTCTCCCAACAGCTGTTCCAGCGGGTCCCCTCCCCCAATCTTCTCTAAGCCTTCAGGGTCCATGTGACCTGGCCATTTAGCCCATGGTGTGCAAAAAAGTGCCACTCAGAGGTAAAACAACCCAACCCAGTCTCACATGGGCTTGCATCAAGATTTATATCTGCAAAACCCCCCACCCTGCTTTCAGTTGGGTACACCAATCGACTCGAAAAGGCCGTTGTCCTTCATATGGGGCATAAAGCGGTATTCTAATGTGCAGGAGAGCCGTATCCTGAACATATTAAAGAACACACAGCTGTCTAGTTGGAAGCCTGGCCATTTAGCCCATTGTATGTAAAAACGTTGTTAGGTTGTTTTAGCTCTGGGACTTTTCTACACACAATGGGCAAAATGGCCGGGTCAAAAGGACCCCGAAGGTTGGGTGAGGAGACAGACTGGAAGAGCTATTGGGAGAGAGATGGTAGCCTCCTGCCAAGGCCTTCTACTGTGTTCTTTAACATGCACAGGACATGGTCGCACATGGGATCATGGCTTAAGGTCCCATCGACAGGCTGTGGCCTTTCCAAGACCATCAGTGTCATCCGCTGACCATGGGCAGGGCGAGGAGTTTTCCAGAGATAAATTTCAATGTTGGCCCAGCTGGGACTTCAACCTGGGAACAGCAGATTATGATTCTGGCCGCTCCTGAGTGAGCCACACCAACACCTCCTACAAGAGAATGCCAAACAACTACGTCACACTAGTTAGACCCACGTGCTGCCCCGTGTAACAGCCTGCTTACGTAGCTAGGTTAGCTTGAGTTAGCTCTTGAGAAGGGTCGAGGTAACTATCGCTAGCGATTTACTCAGATTCACATATTTGTGTAATTTGCTGTGTTAAATAATGCCTTTTAGATGTTGTGTTCCATATTGCCATGGGAATTACAGAAATGCGGCAAATGTTTCCGTTTTTGAATTTCCAGAAGATGAAGATTTGCGAAGACAATGGCTGGCTGCAATACCAAGAAAGAATTTCGTGCCAACTGTGTCAAGTACAGTGAAGTAATATGAAATTATCAAGTATTGTGTATTGTATGATAATTGTAAGATTAAGTTCGAAAATAAGTTAACTTTAACGATTGTACATAGTTTGTATCTATTATATAATAAATTAGTTTCAGTTTCCACTAAGTTTTGCATGCAAGTTGTATCTGAAATCACATATGTGTGTTTATATAACATTGCAAAGTGCAAATAAAATATTGTTCTCTACACGAAAAAATGGCGGCGCTAGTTTCAAATCTAATCAGCAATTTGGGATTCGTTTTGCATACGAATATTATAAAGTGGAGAATATATTTTTCTTTACGTTTAAAGTATACAAATTACTTCAAAAAGCGTTTTTTTAAACTGTCTTCCTCGTTATTGCTTTAAAATTTTGTTGTCCGAGGCAATAAAACCAAGTTATTTATCATTTCATCTTTAGACCTGAAGCAGGATATGTAAATTAATCAATTAATTTTTATTCGCTTTATTAAAAAAATATTTTGCTATAGATGTACACGATTGAAGCCTGCATTTTTAAACTTGGCAGATGTTTAAGAGATCTGTGAATGATTTCATTCCAGTTTGTTTCAGCTGTATACCATAATATTTTTTATTCATGCTTCCGTTTGTTATCACATCCGATTCAATGGAATAGTTCTGCATTTTCAGTTTGTGATCGAACGTTTTCATATTTTAACTAACGATTTCGGTTTTTAGAACATAGAAATATAAATATATTTGCTTACCACACTTCAGTAATAGTTTGCACTGAAAACCTCACTAATTTTGCTAAGGTTAATAAGAGTGACCTAATTTATATTGGTGATAAAGTAAATGATTTAGCCATAAACGTTACAAAGCTGTAACATACATGTACCATATCACTTATAAAATTAAATAAATATGCTAATGTTAATTTTCTAGTACACAATTGTGATAAAATGGTATTAAGAGGTACTTGTACAAGTTGTACTATGTCACAGTGGTACTGAATTGAGACATACTTAGAATTATCTATTTTAACAAATCAGTCTGCTTTTACTTATGGGATTTTGTGCAGTGGTGGAGCATATCTATATATATTTAGCTATATAAAAATATGTGCTTAGGTTACAAAATAATAAGGATTCATGCCTCCTCTTTTAGAAACTTCAGAGAAATAAAACCATGATTCTATAACAGGGTTTTCGAACCTTTCAACTTGGTGTCACTTCTGAAATCATTTATTTACGGTGACATGCATGTGATATAGTCCCTTACCATGACGTTGCCATGTTATTTTGCAGTATTATTGTTTTTCATACATTTTCACGACACACCTGGGTCTTAGAAGGAACACACCTGTTGGGAATCACTGTTCCATAATTTCATAAAGAAACTAGAAATATCTGTAGGAGATATATGTAAGGATATATATGTAAGGATACACCTTACAATAGAGACAGTTGTTTGAAATTGTAATTGGTACATTTTATTAAATTCTCATTCACGTTTAGATGCCACATTCACAATGTATTTTTATTTAAAATATATATTTGATTATATTTGAATGTTGAGAAATAAGATTCATTTTTTTTAACTCATCCTCTTTTGGATGATTAATGTTCTATACATAATATAACTTATTTGGCAATGTTTGGAGAGTTTATATTAGTTTTAGGTTTTTATGGAGAGTTGTATTACTTTTAGACCACCCATCCAGGAATCGTCCCCGACATCGGGACCCCTCCTGGCGGGTTCGTGAATTTAGTGAATCCGTATGAAGGAGATAACCGCCGCCATTTTGATGCAAAAGGCATCTGCAGAACATCTGAGCATTATGATCAGAATACTGTTAAAAAGATAACTGTGAATTTGCTGCAGCCAAGACATCATGATAGTTCACTGCTTCCTATTATGTTAGGACTGGTTCTTTACTGCTATTATCCAAATATAGCAGTTTCGATATATAATCACAGTGACAACTTATGATTTATCTATGTTAATTTTGCATTTATATTATATTAAGGGAAATGTGGAAATAATAAGAATATCTGATTAAAGTGACTGATAATCATAGTAATTAATACTTTGTGTCACATGTGCTTAACATCAGGTTTATTTGCTTTGTTAAATTATGCAGTCCAAAAGCAGTTAATTTTTTTATGTGCCATCTTTTTCTTTTAATAGCTATGTAAATGATAGTCCAGGTGTTTTTAATAATATTTTTTACGTCTTGGTTGATTTTTTCCAGTTAAATATTTATTGACTAATTTCAATAGAATTACATTTGTCAGTCTTTGAACACTGAAATTGAATAACAGCATTCATGATTGTGGATAATTCATAGGTGTGTGTATATATATTCAGTAATAAATTATCACATCTGTCCTGTAGACATGGGACACATGAAACAGATAGTCAGGTTTGTTTAAATTTTTTGATTAGCTGTTTGAGATGACGAATTCCTTTAGTTTTCATATAATATTTGGTGTTAAAGGTAAAAATTAAAGTTCTGGATGGGGGGAAAAATATTTTCTAAGGTATTGTAGAGGAAGAGGTCTACATTCAAGAGTTGCTCTATGGTAATCATAGATATATAAGTGTGTGTCGTGCCCACAGCTATCTTATCCTGTGGGCACGACTGTTGGCGGCAAGGGTCTCGGACGTTTTTTCTCCCAACGATAGTGACATTTTGACCGACCTCCATATTGTTGCATTTTTCTACATTCAGCTCCTGTGGAGGAAGAACCTTGCTCCCAGCATGGAAGATTCGCGACAGGTCCGTTGTTGTGGGTTGTTTTACCTCTGAGCGGCACTTTTTTGCACACCATGGGCTAAATGGCCAGGTCACATGGACCCCGAAGGCTCAGAGAAGGTGCGACAGGTCATTTGGCCTCCTCAGTTATCGAAACATGGTCGACATGACCCGGCGCAAACAACATCAAAACAATAGATGGGTGCATATTTCGCATCTCCGCGTTGGGCACCATGGTGACTCCACCAGGGGGCCAGGAGTAGAATAACCGGAAAAAGGGAAAAAACGGAATTTGCCATCTGGCATTCTTCCCCATTCTTTTTCTTGGCTGACTTATGAACGGTAATGGTCCTCTCCAATGAGCAGAGTAGTTTCCCAAAGTGTTAGCACGAGAGCCAACAAGAGCGATGAACCTTACGTGCCCTCAGCTACAGGCCAGGACGACCCAGTTATGGTGACTTTTCCCTAAGGACAGCTTCACTAAATGTGGTAGGGGAGCGTTTCGTTAAAATTTGAATATTGGGTCCGGGAACTGCCTTAGATTCGGCAGCCGGTGAACGAATCATGGCCTAAGTGCATGCGCCGCCATAAAATACTCTGGGGTGGTCACGACAAATTGGTCTCTGTGACCAGGAATGATTCGAACCTTGAGGTTATTGCAACTAAGGAAAAAAAAAGAATTAGCTGAAAAAATATTTTTTTGTTTTTTTGAAAAGAATAGATGAATTTGATGAATTTTGAAAAATATGTATGTTACAATTACTGTAGTAAAACGAGGCAGCGGCGGAAATGCTAGGAGTTTTAGTAATAAGAGTAAAGTGTTATGATATGTGGAAAAGTGTATGTAAATAGTGGAAAGTTCTTTTTAGCGAGTTTTGTGACATGTATTTATTTTTAGAAAAGGATTTTCAGGCGCATCTGTTTGAAACATTTTTTTTTTATTTTGAGTACAGTGAAGTAATATGAAATTATCAAGTATTGTGTATTGTATGATAATTGTAAGATTAGATAGGCCCAGGAGTAGCATGTATGAGGAAATTTTAGAAAGTCAACTAGGGACTGCTGTACTATTTTATTGTAGTTAGGAGTGATTTTCCTGTAAGTAAATTGTATCTTCGCCTCCATCGCACTTGGGAGGCACAAAAATACCAACATATAGCACAACACTCAGTACACTATCCGCGTGGCATAAGGGAACCCCAGCAGATGGATAGTCAGGGCGAGGTTGCCCCACCCATCCAGGAATCGTCCCCGACATCGGGACCCCTCCTGGCGGGTTTGTGAATTTAGTGACTCCGTATGAAGGAGATAACCGCCGCACAGCAGCAGTATTTTTTGAGCAACTTGAGAAAATAGGGAAAATCGCACGATGGCGGCCGAGCGAGATGACAATTATTGCCCGCTCAAAATTGCGAGATGCTGCTGCTGAATTTGTTAACCAATCCTTGGAATTACGGAATGAAGGAGATTTTAGTACTTTCAAAAGAGCAGTATTATAGAGATTCGACAGTGAGACACCGTTAGCCACTCGATTGCACGAGTTCAAAAGCTGTCAGCAAGCTGCGAATGAAAGCATCAGAGAGTATGCTGTGACCGCATCCGAAACCGCGCTTATCAGTTCTTGGGCAAGCAGGGAGGATCATGGATACCCCAGATCAAGGAGACGGTAATCAGATGTGCCTCGCTCAGTTCCTAGCTGGTCTGATCCCACGTCTCTGACGGTTCATGTCACATAACCCCAGTACGTTTGAACAGGCATTAGCAAAAGCCATACTGGTAGAAAGTAACGAGTGCACCTCCAGATAGACAGTGGCTATACGAACTGGAAACTGGCCCCACTGGGAACCACGGAATCGAACCCCCTGCCCCAGCTTCAGGATCTGTTGGCAGCCCTCACACTGTGCCAGATCCAGGCAGATTTGGTTCATTTAGGAGAGCGTTTCCACCAGGTGGAAGGACAGCTGGAGCAGAGCCTCACATTCGACGGCACGAATCAACCTCAACAGCACCCCTGGGCAGACTGTCGTTGTGTCACGTGCTTCGCGTGTGGTGGGTAAGCCATTACGCCTGTCAGTGGGCGTCGTCCCCGACCCCATGCTCATGCGGCCCACAACATCCAACAGGGCGAACTCCGCCGCAAAATCAGGATCGATCACCCCCAGCGAGAACACAGTGGACAAGAGGTCAAAGTCCCCCACTTTCCACTCCCCGTTCCTGGGAGCGGAGGAGAGAAGAGCCAGAACCCACCAACCATCATACTGCTCCTTTAAACTAGAATGGAAGGAAAGCCCAAGATGCACTTCCCAGAGTTCCCTCGAAATGTTAGCCGTCCGCATTGCAAGATTCATGGTGGCCCTCACATTTGACGGAATCACTTTTAAGCACCTGATGGTATCCCTTGAGGTAGAAACTTCACAATATGACATGATAATGGGACATGACATCCTGAAAAAGCACCAATACATTATTGATTGTCATTCGGGCACATTACAGAGGAAAGAGAGTAGAGAATCAAATCACGACAACACCCCCATTACATCGTCCTCCTACTCCACCCAGGACCAATCTACGATCCCCTCCTCCACATCCACGCACGTTGGGTGCATGATACATAAGCTCTGCGTTCCCCCCCCCCCCCCCCCCCCCCGAGTCGAGAGCATAGCCCTCGTTGAGTGTTCCGCCCCCTCAGCACCGAAGCTGCACGATCCTGGCTCAGCCACATGAGCGGCTGAAAACTGGTTCCATGTGCGTGGCACGCTCAGTGAACAGCATGGATGGTAGCGGCCAGCTTCACATCCAGGTTGTTAATACCTCCTCAGCCCCCATCTGGCTGAACAAGCGCATGCGCTTCGCCATGTTGGCAGTGCTCGACGCCGAGCAAATCCAGCCCCCTAGTGTTTCCCCAAAGAGGAAGAAATTGCCCTTGTCCCTGGATGATTTCCAGCTGGACCATCTAGGGCCACAAGAGAAGAATAAGTTGGGAAAATTGTTAATTAAAAACAGTGACGTTTTCGCTCGAGATGTTAGCGAATCGACAGGCATGGACGCCGTTTATCATGAAATTCACCTCACCAACAACCGACCTGTAAGACAACGGGCCTACATTGTGAATTAGATCGACAGGTGGATGAGCTGCTAGAGCAAGGCATAATAAGAGAAAGCGCCTCCCCTTTCGCTTCTCCCATCGTCCTGGTGAAGAAGAAAGATTCCACGTACAGGTTCTGCATCGACTACAGAGCACTAAACGCAAAGACTGTCCCGGATTCGTACCCCTCCGCCTCATCAACGAAATTATCGATCAGCTGGCTCATTCCAAATACTTCAGCAGTCTGGATATGGTGTCCGAATACTGGAAAAGCACCAATACATTATTGATTGTCATTCGGGCACATTACAGAGGAAAGAGAGTAGAGAATCAAACCACGGCAACACCCCCATTACATCGTCCTCCTACTCCACCCAGGACCAATCTACGATCCCCTCCTCCACATATCGGATATGCATCTGGATATGGTGTCCGAATACTGTCCCAGTGCACCCACGTGATGTGGGGAAAAACCGCACTCATTAGTAGGAAGGGATTATTTGAATTTAATTACTTACCATTTGGGCTGAAGAACAGTCCCGACACCTTTCAGCATTTATTGGATCATGTACTAATGGGTATGTGGCAAGAGCAAGTGCTCGGATACCTCGACGATATCGTGGTGGCCTCCCAAACATTTGAGCAACACACTGAGCGTCTGTAAAAGGTATTCAACCGCTTAAGGGCTTTCAACTTGAAGCTAAAACCGGCGAAGTGTCAGTTTATGAAGGAATCACTCACTTACCTGGGACACTTGATCTCCACAGAAGGAGTCCAGCCTGACCCACGGAACGTCCAGACCATTGAGGAATTTCTACAATCCCGTAGTGTCCGGAAGGTTCGGGAATTTCTAGGCCTAACCGGTTACTACTGGCGTTTTATTCATTGCTACACCGACCTCACTGCCCCCTTAGTTCAGTTGGTAAAGAAGGATACCAAGTTTAGTTGGTCCCCAGAAGCAGAGGAAGCGTTTGAAGTTTTAAAGAGGAAAATAATGACAGACCCCCTTCTCCTCTATCCCGACTTTGGACGGAAATTCTTCCCATCAACAGATGCATCAGACATTGCGGTGGCCAGCGTATTGGAACAGGAGACAGACGACGGTTTCTGTCCTCCGGTAGCTTACGCCAGTCGGAAGCTGAAACCTCCAGGAATTCGTTACTCGACAATTGAAAAGGAGGCCCTTGCAAATCCGTTTCACTATCACACACTTCAAGTAATATTTGTATGCCCCCCCCCCTCACGTACTTGATGAAGCTCAAAGATCCCTCCGGCAGAGTGGCCAAATGGAATCTCACTTTGCAAGATTACGATTTTGATGTTATTTATCAGCCTGGACAACAGAATGTCCCTGCCGATACTCTGTCTCGTCGTATTCAGTCAGTCGAGAGAGACCCCCTTTCCAGAGCCCCTTTGTCGATTTGGCCCGACTGAGAGAAATGCAACTAGAGGACCCCACATTAAAAGAAACCATCAAAACATTAGAGGGTAGGAGCCCCAATTCACCAGCCAGTGCAGCCAATCCGTTCTGCTTGAACAATGGCAAATTATACCATTTAGCCCCCCTGGCTCGTCATAGCCCCAGCACTGAAGCAACAGAGCAAATAGCGATCCCTATCAATCTCAGAGGACAGATATTAGAACTGTGTCATGACAACCCCTGTTCAGGTCACTTGGAAGAGGATAAGACCTTGCAAAGGGTAAGGGCCGAGTACTACTGGCCCGGCAAGTATGCTGATGTGCGTAACTACATCCAAACCTGCGTATCCTGCCTACAAAGAAGAGGATATCAAGAGAAGAAGAAGGAAATTTGATCAGAGCCTTACTCACGAGCCGCCCATTTCAGCGTGTCGGCATGGATATTTTCCACCCCCTCCTCCTCACTCAGAGAGGCAACAAATATGTGCTAGTCATCATGGATTATTTTACCAAGTGCCCCGAGGTCTACGCTCTGGCCGACCAGTCAGTAGAGTTCATTGACATGGTATTCGTCGAAGATTAGTATTCCCAAGCATTGGAATCCCACCACCGTCATTAGCGACAATGGACGAAACTTCACCGGTCGAGTGATGATCGAAGTATTTTACCGCATAGGCATCATCAAACAGAATGCAAGTTTTTATCATCCGAGTTCGAACAGACTCGTGGAGAAATTCAACCAGTCCGTAGCGTCCATCTTGTCTCACCTGGTGGCCGACAATAACGATTTGTGGGACGAGCATTTGCCATTTGTTTTGATGGCTTATTGGAGTGTCACCCACAGCGCCACCCATGAGACCCCTCACTTTTTGCTCCATGGCAGAGACGTTGTCCTGCTCTACCAGTTGTGGCAGACAAGGGAACTCCCAGCTTACACAGACAGGGACAGTTATGGCGAACAATTGACCAGCAAACTGAGTTGGGCTTAAAATTTAATCAAAACAAACCTAGAAGCAGCAGCTATGAATCAAGAAAAACAGCGAAAACGAGTAGCCGTTAACAAAGGTATTCGAACAGGCAACCTAGTGTTTTTATATAACCCACGGGTCCCTCGCCGAAATACCAGGAAGTTGTCCAAAATGTCCACAGGGCCATGGCGAGTTTTGCAGTGTGTCACGAAAATCAATTACAGAATTGCCTTGATTGCCAATACTCACAAAATTGAGACTTTCTACGTTGACTGGATCACAAAGCTGCAGAAGTGCCACCCGTATTTGGTAGATGAGCCTCCTGCTCACGAGGACCCCACACCTAAACCCCCAACACCCTCATCATGAACCATCCCCGAACCTGAATCATAAGATGACGACTAGGAACCGAACCCCCGAGTCGCACAGAACCACGTTGCAGGCCATCCGGTGCCAGCCGCACCCCTGCACCCTGTCACGGTGAGTGCGGCCATCTGGCGCCAGCCGCACCGTGGTAGCTGCCATGGTGAGCGCACCACCACTACCCGACACTGCACGTCCTGGCAGACACACTCGTATGGACTATGACCACGTGGGTACGATGGGAGAGTCATACCACCCCCGGCCACTGATACTGGCACATACCCACAAACCTTGGCATGCTACGGTACCAGCGAACCCACTGGACTAGCATCCCAACATCCATTGCCTCAGTGGCTGCCTCGAGCCAAGCAACGCCTGAACCTGCTGAATGTTAGGACACACGAAGGATCTGAGGCCTCGAGGGAAGATGTGAGCACCACCTTGTGGGCTAATGTTGCGAAGGGGCGTCTCCGCGACGAACCGCCTGAGGGCCGAGCAAAACCCTTCATGGTGTCATCCATACTGAGAGTCCCCAACAATGCCCTCGCTCCGACACCCCCGCCATCCGTCCATAAGTCCCATCCCCACCCCCTGGCTAACACTCGGAGTAGAGCGGCGAAGTCTGAGCACAAAAGACACTTGTCGCGTGGGAAATCACGAGATTTTCTCCGACGAGAGCCAGCAGACGGATGTACATGAAGCGGCGATGCTTTCAGAAGCTCTGCTATTGGACAAGATGGAGGTTCGCCATCGAATGACGTCATGGCATTGAGATCGTCTCATCTCTCAAAGGCCCTGGGAGTGAGCTGCGAGATCAATGCTGTGACAGCCGGTGGTCTCAACAAAATTCCGCCCCCTGACGCACGTGCCACTGACAGGTGATTGTTATGGAAGAAATTAATAGTTAAGGAATCGAGATGTAATAAAGCAATCATTAATAAGAGGTTACTATAGATTAGATGATAAAAAGCTCAGATTAAGCAAGGATTGTTAAAATTAGACGTCGAAATAATGTGATTGACGGGAAGAATAAGTAAATATTGAATGTTATAAAGTACTTATATTTCAAGAAGTTTCTAATGATTAGTCATAGATATTAAGGAATAAGCGCAGGAAGAATAAGTAAATATTGAATGTTATAAAGTACTTATATTTCAAGAAGGTTCTAATGATTAGTCATAGATATTAAGGAATAAGCGCAGGAAGAATAAGTAAATATTGAATGTTATAAAGTACTTATATTTGCAGAATGCTGTAATGATTAGTCATAGATACTATGGAGTAAGGGAGAGAATTTGAACAGTATTGTGCACTAGGCCCCAATGGCCAATGTGAATTGAAGTTTCGGGGAAACATGACGGTTAGTAATGAAATGAATTGTGTATTGTGAATTAGTGAATGTGAAAAAAAAACAGATTTTGACCCCTCCCGTTTCTTTTGTTTCATGTGCTGCGGGAGTGTTCGATGAGCTGGCATTAACATGCGAAGATAACGACTCAGGACGTCCTGGACCAAGTTGGCCCCAGCTCCTGGTTCACCGTGTGTTGCAACCCGTGATCCTTGGACTTCCCAGGGGATCTTGACTGCGAACATCATTTGACAAGAGAGACCCTCAGTTACTTGGACAATGTGCATGTTGTATTTCCCAGTCGGCCAAAGACCCTCCATGCCCTGCCTACTCCCCCCCTAAAGGGGAATAGGTATGTCTTGCCCATAGCTATCTTATCCTGTGGACATGACTGTTGGCGGGAAAGGTCTCGGATGTTTGGTCTCCCAGAGAGAGTGACATTTTGACCGACCTCCATATTGTTGCATTTTTCTACGTTCAGCTCCTGTGGAGGAAGAACCTTGCTCCCAGCTTGGAAGGTTCGCGACAGGTCCGTTGGCCTCCTCAGTTATCGAAACATGGTCGACATGACCCGTCACAAACAACATCAAAACAACAGATGTGTGCATATTTCGCACCTCGGCCATCCTGACCAACGAGAGATATCCGCGTTGGGCACCAAGGTAACCTCCACCAGGGGACCAGGAGTGGAACAACCGGAAAAAGGGAAAAAACGGAATTTGCCATCTGCCATTCTTCCCCATTCTTTTTCTTGGCTGAGTTATCGACGGTAATGGTCCTCTCCAGTGAGCAGGGTAGTTTCCCAAAGTGTTAGCACGAGAGCCAACAAGAGAGATGAACCCTTACGTGCCCTCAGCTACAGGCCAGGACGGCCCAGTTACGGTGACTTTTCCCTTAAGGACGGCTGCGTTAAATGAGGTAGGGGAACGTTTTGTAAAATCTGGTACCATTCTTCCACATGAGTGTTTTCGGCGTACTGACGGACGTCAATAAGCATCACCAAGGCGTGGGTCTGCTTCTCAGCAGACACGCTAGTGATGCTCTTCTAGGATATGAGTGCATTAATGAAAGGTTTCTTACAGCAAAATTTCAGACAAGCGTTAAAGACCTGAATGTTATCTGCTGTTATGCCCCCACTGAGGATGCCGATGAGGATGAGAAGGATAAGTTTTATGAACAACTTGAGGATATTTTGAATTCTGTCAAGAAAAGAGATATTACCCTTGTTCTTGGTGACTTCAATGCCAAAGTTGGTATTGACTCTGACCTTTGGGGAGGAGTAATAGACCCTTTTGGTATTGGTAGCTGCAATGGCAATGGGCAACGTCTCCTACAGGTAAGTAAACTCAATGGTTTCAGAATAACTAACACATATTACAAACACCACGACATACATAAGCACACATGGGTTTCACCTGATGGGCTGCATAAGAATATGATTGATTACATATTAATTAACAGCAAATGGGCTAGTTCTGTTAGGAATACCAGGTCATATAGGGGAGCTGAAATTGGTTCTGACCATTATCTTGTTAAAAATGTCTTGCAACTTAAACTTAAAAAGTGTTGTGCTAGGGTTAAAAAATGTGCTTTTAATATTGAAGCTCTGAAAGACTCAGTTATAGCTAAAGCTTGCCATGATGGGTTACTTAGTCATTATGACAGTCATGGTTTGGTTATTACTGAAGGTGAGGAAGAATGGGACCATTTTAAACATGCTTTTTTGGAAACTAACAGTACTATTTTAGGAACAAAGGAGCAGAAGAGACAGAATTATCTGAGTGATAAGGCACTTGAGCTTACCTCAGAAAGAAGTAACTGCAGGAATGTCCTTAATCAATACCCTACTAGTCCTAATAGAAAGGATTACAGAAAGCTTAATAAACGTGTGAAAGATCAGTTAGCTGCTGATAAGAATCTTTGGCTTGATGGCTTGGCTGACATAGCGGAGGAAGCAGTTAGGCAGCACAACAGCAGAGAGCTGTACCAGATAGTTAATGTTTTATGTGGTAGAAAACGGACAGGTATACTGGGATTGAAGGATAAACAAGGTAAGGTTGTAGAAGGTGAGGATTCTGTCATGACTAAGTGGGCTGAGCATTTCAGTGATATTCTAAACAATGCGGTTAGTTCTATTCCCATTGTTTGCAATGATGATAGATGCATTGGTGGCTTTAATGTTGGCCCTATAACACAGTCTGAAGTTATTTTGGCTGTTTCTAAACTTAAACTTCATAAATCCCCAGGGGTAGATGAAATTACCACGGAAATGCTCAGAGCTGGGAATGTTTCGGTTACCACTTGAATGACTGAAATTTTGAATATCTTTTATGATAAAGGCATGGTTCTGAAGGATTTTACCAGAGCTGTTGTTATCTCTATTTTCAAAAAAAGGTGATTGCAGTTCTTGTGATAACTATAGGGGTATCAGCCTACTCTCTGTTCCAGGAAAGTTCTTTCCATGATTGTACTTAATAGAATTAAGAATCTGGTTGACAGTCAATTGCGTGATGAACAATGTGGATTCAGAAGTGGTAGGGGTTGTGTGGATCAGACATTTTCACTTAGGCAGATTCTTGAGAAATATTTAGAGTTTCAGAAACCTCTGGTTGCTAGCTTTGTTGATTTCAAAAGGGCTTTCGACTCTGTTGATCGTCATAATTTGTGGTTGATTGTGTGATCATATGGTATACCTGACAAGTTAGTTAACATAATGAAAGCTCTCCATAATAACACTGAGTCGTGTGTGAGAGTTGGTAAGGCTTATAGCAATTGAATTAGCATTACTTCTGGTGTTCGACAAGGGTGCATTTTGTCTCCTTTTCTCTTTAGTTTGGTTATAGATTACGTTATGCGAAATTCATTGCAAGGGAAAGATTTTGGCCTTAAATGGTCTGGAGATACGAAAATTTCTGATTTAGATTATGCTGATGATTTAGCCCTTTTGGCAAATGATGTTGATGAGATGAACTCTTTCATTCGAGCAGTTGATGCGACTGGTAGTAGAGTAGGTTTGATTATAAACCGAGAGGAAACTAAAGTGATGAAAATTGGTCAGGCAGGCTGTGATTCAGTTAATCTGAATGGTTGCAGTCTTGGGCAAGTGTCACAGTTAATTATCTTGGGAGCTATGTAACAGATACTGGTGATGTGCGACGTGAGATTAACAGACGAATAGGGATTGCTGCTGTGACTTTTAAGAATCTATGGAGAGTGTGCCTAAAGACTAAAATTAGACTGTATAATAATTTGGTTCTTTCTAGGGTAAGTTATGGTAGTGAGACGTAGACGCTTTGTAAACAAGCTAACTGGAAAATAGATGCTTACGCAGTATCTTGGGCATTAGGTGGTTCAGCTTTGTACATAAGACAACATAGCTTAGCTTATTTCCTTGTGTAGAGAGAATAATAAAGCATTTTCCTGGTCTTAAGCAGTGTTCTTTTATCACAGGAACAACATTCAATATGCTAAAAAAATTTCGGAAATAGTTTTACAGAAATATGTTTTTGGTTTATTCACCTTTAATATCCGTATTTCAATCAAAATCAGCGAAGTTGGAAAAGGAAAGAAACTCTGTATTAGAAATAATTAATATTATCCAATCTATTCTAGTTTCCTTAAAAAATCGATTAAAGGAAAAACTCCCTTCTTTAAAAAAAAAAGAGTTGTTTGGCCAAATTAATAGTACGGAAGAGAATCTGAGAATTTTTTGGATAAAATGTAGTTAGTGTATCAAGAATGCATAAATTTTTTGGAGATGTACTTTAGATACAACTTTTGAATATTTTTAAATATTTTGAATGGATGAATTTTGAAGAGAGCAATAACTCTAAATTTGATGAGATATTCCCATGCCTTAGATATCTCCCGGAAAATAGTGTAAATATCGACTTCGTTATTAATAAATGGTTTGTGGAATTCGAAATCATTTATTAATAGAGAAGAAAGAGGTAAAGAATTTTTTTTAGGATAAAATATTGCATAAACACTGGTGTGCCCTTTTGAAACATTTTCGAATGCGAAAAGTTTTTCGGAGCTACTAAAAATTTGTGAAATTTTCTACTGCATGTCTGGGCATAATTCAAATGTGAAAAGGGTGTTCTGGTTGATACATGTTCAGTGGACCAAAGAAAAAAATCGACTAACAGTCCAGTCACTAAAAGGCATAACACTTACCCAGTAGAATTTGAAACATATGACATGCGCCGATTTCTATTCCTATTTAATAAGCAACCTAGATTTTTTAGAAAAAATTTGCTCCTCCGATAAATACATATAATGCAGAGATATTTAAACGCTAATTTCCATTATTTGTTCTACTTCTTTATTTTTACATGTTTTTTTTTCCTCCCAAAAACTAGGGAAAAATCCTATTTTTCAGTTATATTTTTTTTCTTTGCAAACTCCTTTTTTGCTGTACTGTATATGTTGAGAAAATGTATATTTATCCAAAAATGAGCACTTCAAATACATTTGGCCAAAAGGAATTTTATTTTTGTCACGAATTGCAGTGATGTCCTCCCTTGTCCTCCATTCTCGTTCTTTTTTTTTGTCCTCTTTTTAGGACACTGACATCTGGTAATCCTACCTGTAAAGGGTCTCTATCCTGTTAATTTTTTGTGCGCCCTCTAGTGGATTTTTTTATACATCGGTGTGTAATCGGGCCAATAATATACCATGGTAGGATGCCGGTTGACAGAATTAGAGACTCACCGATGCAAAAAGAAAAGTCCACAAGAGGGCGCGCAAACAATTGACAGGACAACACACCATGTTGTGTTGTTTTACCTCTGAGTGGCACTTTTTTGCACACCATGGGCTAAATGGCCAGGTCACATGGACCCCGAAGGCTCAGAGAAGGTTGGGGGAGGGGACCCACTGGAACAGCTGTTGGGAGACAGATGGTAGCCTCCCGTCAAGGCCATCCAGCGTGTTCTTTAACGTGCACAGGGTATGGCTCTCCCATACACGGGGCCACGACTTAACGTCCCATCCGACGGACGGCGGCCTTTCCAAGCCCATCGGTGTCCCCTACTGACCGTGGGCAGGGCGGGGAATGTTGCGGAGATAAATCTCAACGCTGACCCAGCTGGGACTCGAACCTGGGAACTACAGATTACGAGCCTGGCGCGCTACCGACTGAGCCACTCCCGCCTCTCCAACACACCATGATGTCTGCATAGGTTTTCATTCATTGCTTTCTGTGTTCGAATTTGAAACAGCAATCTTTTCAATGCTAATGATTGCTAAAGCATAATTTTTCAAATTTGTCATTTTTAAACATGTTGCGTACCGATGTGTGAGAATAATGATGTAAAGAATAGGTAATGAAAGCAAATTTTCATCAGTTCCCGTCGAACGAAGCACTTCTATTTAAATGGATACAAGATACTGGACGTAGATGTTAATTTTTTTATTTAAACAGTTTAACAATTATATTTGATCAATTATATTTAGATCTGCAAATGGTACCTAGGTAGTCACTTGGAAGGAGGCTATGCACCAATCCCCTGTGATGATGTACAGAACCGTCTAGGCCTAGCATCTAAAGTGCGACCCCGCCTTCTCATGGTGCAGATAGTACCTTTCAAAAGAGATACATTCTTGAGGAAGGGAAAGGAAGGGAAGGTAAAGGAAGGGAAGGGCTGCCAGATCTGTGTTGCTTATTGATCTGGACTTCTTTTTTTCCTACCCTGCTGAGGAGTGGTTAATCATACAGTTCCTGGCGCTGACCATATACATCAACCGGAATTGAATAACGGTTCTGAACTTGATTATGGATCCTGAATGTGCTGCACTGGTAGGCTTCTATTGAGAGAAAATCTTCCGCTGTGTTTTCTGTTTGTTTGTGGGATGGAGCTGGTGGATAATCCTGATGTGAAGCCATCTCAGGTACCTGAACTCTTGCTTCTATGGGCATCGTCATATTCTACATTGGAAGAAGTCTTCCAGTGTAGATGGCTTCAGCCTTTAGTGGTGGGGGAACGGGTTTTTGCCCCATGCTTGCGATAAGGGGGCTATTTGATATTGTCGGCATTCCCTCTCTGAATAAAATAGTTTCTTTAAACATCCTACTAACCATTCGCTCTCCATAGGTGGAATGTGAAGACTCTGCACAGAGCTTATTCTCTTAATGTCCTCTCACAAGAATTCCACTGTTATAATTTAGATACCGGCTTGCAAGAGATCAGATGGACAGATAAAAGTCAGATTCCCAAAAATAATCTTAAATTTCTTTTCTCAGGGAGGCAAAATAAAAAAACATTTCCAAGGATAGGTTTGCTTTTCAGCAGATACGCTAGTGATGCTCTTATAAGATATGAGCCCATTAATGAAAGGTTTCTTACAGCTAATTTTTTGACAAGCATTAAAGACATGAATGTTATCTGTTGTTATGCCCCCACTGAAGATGCCAATGAAGATGAATAAAATTAGTTTTAAGGACAACTTCAGAATATTTTGAATTCTGTGAAGCAAGGAGATATTACTCTTATTCCAGACAGAAGTCATGCAAAAGTTGGTATTAACTCTGACAGTCAGGGGGAGGGGTGATAGGTCCCTTTCTTATTGGTAGTGGCAATGGCAATGGGCAATGTGTCCTACAGGTAAACGGAATAACGACGAACGATTTCGAGACGTCTCCGGCAGGCTCTGCTAAAGGAACAGCGAGATGATGGGATTCCAGCCACCTAATGACCAACGGACATCAGCAGTGGGCCCTTCGAAAGAACTCTCCCAATATGAGGTATGAAGCATCACTCTCTTCCTCTGATTAAAAGTACCACTTCTCTAAATTAGAAGATGTTAAATGAAGTTTCAACAGTGTTTGCAAATAAAACATTAGTGTGTTTTAAAACAATCAAAATTATGGCAAATTATCTCACCTTGGAATCGAAGTATTAAATGTTATATTTTTCTTTATGCAAAATCAGAGTCAGTATTCAATTTATTCACAAAATATCTTCACCTCCTCTGCCAAGGGGGGAAGTAGTGGTGACCTCAGTCGCTGCCAATGGGAGGGCTTCAGTTGATGTGGCTTCTTTCTGCTAACCAGTATAATCATTACCGGTATTAGTGAAGGGAAGAAATCACAAAAGGATATTTGTCTGCATGTTATTGCGCCTCCAGCCGAGGTGATGCGTAACACAAACCACACTGTTTAGAACATCTTTGAAATGCTCAACCCACCGAGCCACGACAGAATCCTCACTTTCAATAAACTTACTAAGTTTATCCTTTAATTCCTATATATACTGTGTCTGTTTCTACCCACACAAAACATTAACTATCTAGTACAGCTCTCTGTGTTTGGCTCTCTAGTTGCTTCCTCTGCTCTGTTTTCGAAGCCATGAAGCCAAAGATTCTTATCATTGCTACCTGATCATTTACACGTTTGTTAATCTCTTTGCAACGCTTTCTGTTAGCACTAGTTGTGTATTGATTAAGAATATTTCTGAAGTTCTTTCTTTCCAATTTAAGCTCCAGTGCCTTATCACTCAAATAAGTTTGCCTCCTTTGCTCCATTTTACCCAAATGATTACTGTTAGTTTCAAGAAAAGCCTGTTTAAAATGGCCTCATTCTTCCTCAACTTCAGTAGTAAGATGACTATCATAATGACTAAGTAACCTATCATGGTAAGCTTCAGCTATAATTGGCTCTTTCAGAGCTTCAAAATTAAAGGTAAATTTTTAACCTTAGCACAACATTTCTTAAGTTTAAGCTGCAAGACATTTTTAACAAGGTAATTCAGATCCAATTTCACCCCCCCTCCCTATATGACCTGGTATTCCTAACAGAACTAGCCCATTTGCTGTTAATTCATATATAACCAATCATATTCTTATGCAGCCCATCGGGTGAAACCCATGTGTATTTATGTATGTCGCGGTGTTTGTAATAATTAATTATTCTGAAACTATGAGTGCATTAATGAAAGGTTTGTTTTAAAAGAATATGAATATAACTTATTACAGATTCTGATTTTATTAATATAGGAACATTACTATTTATAATAAAGGAATTTACTATTATCTGTTGTTTATTCTTGAAAATAAATGATATCCTATGTTGATTTTTACTTTGGGATGACAGTGTAGTAATCTCCCTTGATGCTTTCCCACTGCTACTTCATAATATGTATTATATCTACATGCATAAAAAAATTTCCATCCATATGGTGTAAAACTCAGTCTAAAATCATATAGCATGAAACTCGTTGCATTTATTTGACCATGTAAAACCGAGTCTATCATAATGTAAATTAAAACTTATTGCATTTTGTGGACCATGTAAAATCAAGTCTGTCACAATGTAAATTGAAATTGGTTGCATTTCTTTTGACCGTGCATATATACCCTTCCAGTGTCCAGTCTGAAAAATTGGTTTCCATCCAGAGGCCAAGCTATTTTCTCTCTATGCTCAGCCAAAAAAAATAACTTTAGAACTTTTTTTGCCAAATAACTAATGAAAGGAATTATGGCATGTTATATGCCAAATTAATTAGCATTTAATTCTGGATTTTCTGAAATTAAAATATTTAACAAAAAAGACGAAAAGTTTTATTTTCATAGGACTTTTTAGAGTCATATAGCCAAAATATGCATCTGGCAACACAAATAAAAGAAAAACTAATAGACAGAAATGAGTATAATGCAATGAATAAAAAAACCTATTTATTTCTGAATAACGAAAATGTAATTTTTTTTGGTTTCAAGTAAACATTTCTCTCGTTTTGTAATTTTTTTCTCGGTACCATACTTTGAGAAAATTCTAGGCTTTTTAGCTAATTGTGCTGAGTCAGATAAAGACGAAAAATTTAGAATTAAAAAAAAATAACCAATCAACGGAAATAGGTCATGCTATATACCAAATTAAACACTTTTAGAAAAAGATACTTTTAACAAGGTAATGGTCAATTTCAGCCAATTTCAGCTCCCCTATATGACCTGGTATTACTAACATAACTTTTTTATTTGCTGTTAATTGATATGTAATCAATTATATTGTTACAAATTTTTAAATGGATGACATTGAGCGTGAGTATAATACGTATATTTACATTACAAATTACAATACAATGCAAATTATTACAAAAATATGGATGAAATAACTTATAAACAAACTAACTACTATCGTACGTAAATTAATAACCCTTTTTCTACAGAGATACACACATTTCTACAGAGCATACAAGGCCAGCTCTGTCTGTTCTACTAAACTACTACCTTTTCATTTTTGTTTGTCATAATCTCTTGAATACCTTTACTTCAGGCGTAAACAATCCTTCGTCTTTGATTAGATCACTAGATTTATCTCACTAGCAAAACAAAACGACCACCCGCACACACACTACATAAAAATACTTCTTGTTTTTACTTATCGTGTACTGACTCAGACTATCTGAACCTCCTTTTTGATCTGCACAACTATTAACATTGTAATTCTATCATTTTCTTTTTCAGGTCGGTTCTACATTCAAATTCTTTTGTTGTGGCCGAGTGGTTAGCGCGCTTGGCTACTGATCTAAGGGACCTGGGTTCGAGCCCCGTGTAAGGCATGGATGTATATGTCGTTTTTCTGCTGAGGTCCTACCATCCTCTCAGACCTTCTACTCTGTCATATAAACTGACAGGCTCCTGTTAGACCTCTGTGGCAAGCAGCTTCTTGAGGGGGTATTTATTTTTATTTTTTTTAGAAGTATATGCGAGCGTTCATGCCACGTTTTGTCATGAAGTCACTGTACCGCGTTCATCTGTCGTAACACTGTCCCCTCCTTAGGTCTTGTTCGTCCCGAACAATTCGGGATTCCGAAGCTTCTTCTGTTCTTCGATGAAACGGGACAAAACGATCCACGTGAATCACTTTGCACTTTGTAGTTGGACGTCGATGAATCCGATACACCACGTCGTTAATCCTATTAAATATCACCTCTTCTTTCTATAAGCCTCTTCTTTTTATAAACCTCTTCTTTCTATGCGGATTGTATAGCCAGACAAGATCTTGATTGAAAAAATTCCATTTATTTTACTGTCGTATCTCGTTTTGGATCTCTTGTTGATGTTATGTCTAACGGAGTGATAGATTTCTTCTAGTAGTTGTTGCAATTCTTGTACGTATTGTGGATTGGATACAGGCATTGCTTCGGGCCGACCACATAAAAGGTCACAGGGAAGACGCAACTCTCTTCCTAAGAGCATCATGGAAGGTGTCTGTCCAATTGTTTCATGCACTGCTGCTCTATATGCCAACGAAAGGAGGGGTATATGGCGATCCTAGTCACGTTGATGATCGTTCACAAACAATGCTAAACAATCGTCCTATTAAATCTTTCAACCATACCATCCGACTGAGGGTGTAGGAGAGTTCTGATTTTCTGAATGCCTAATAATTGATAGATGCCTTTAAACACATTGAATTCAAAATTCCGTCCTTGGTCAGAGTGGAGTTGTAAAGGTACTCCATACCTACTAATCAAGTTATTTACTATCATCTCTGCTTCCTGGTCTTGGATGGGATAGACTTCAGGCCACTTCGTGAAATAATCCATTCCCACTAATAAATAGCGATTTCTATCATCAGTCCTAGGAAACGGACCCATTACATCAATGACTATTCTCTCAAAAGTGGCACCAACGTTATACGTCTGTAGCTTACCCCGACTGCTGGTCTTAGGGCCTTTCTTTGCTGCACAGGCTTCACATTGCCTACACCATCTTTCAACGTCTGCCCTACTTTTCAGCCAATGAAATCGTTCCCTGGCTTTGGCTAATGTCTTATTAACATCGAAGTGTCCTCCAGTGGCACTATCATGTACATCTCTCATCACTAGTTCCACTCGGGAGCGAGGAAGGATTATCTGCCAACGGATCAGCCGTCCAGTGGGATTCTCTCTTCTTCTGTATAATACACCGTCTTTCATTTTTAAGGAGTCCCATTGTGCCCAGTAACTTTTAGTAGTTGGACTATACCTCGAGATCTGCTCCCAATTAGGTCTTACATCAGATTTTTCAATCAATTCTATTATTGGTTTTATATTTTCATCATCTAGTTGGGCCTTTCTAATTTCAATTATACTCCAGATGTTAGGGGTATCATTGTTTGCTTGTGTCGATACTATTTCTCTTATGAGCATGACCTCTTTAGTTCCAAATTTCAGCTCTGCATTACAGCAATGTTTACAATTGTCAATACATGGGCGTATGGAAAAAACTTCTGCATTCTTATGCATTTTACCAGTTTGATGCTCAATGGAGAAATTGTACTCGTGTAACCGCTGTAATCCACCTAGCAATTTGTCCTTCATGGTTTTTAAAGTTTAGTATTCACCTGAGTGCAGTATGATCAGTACAGATGAGAAATTTTTGTTCATAGAGATAATGATGAAAGTGTTCTATTGCTTTTACTATTGCTAACAGTTCTTGTGACACAATAATTCTGTTCCAGTTTGGATAGGGTTTTCCTAAAATATGCAATGGCTCTTTCTTGTCCGTCTTGTTGTTGTGAAAGTACAGCACCAAGTCCTGTGTTACTTGCATCAGTATCTATCATGTACTGTTTTCCAGCTTATGGATAGGCTAACACTGGTGCTGTGGAAAGAGCTTGATTTAGTTGTTGGAAGGCTACATCACATTCAGTGGTCCACATGAACCGCTGGACCTCTTTTGTCAGACAATGTAATGGCCTTGTGATGTTGGAGAAACTCTTGACAAATCTTCTATAGTAGGTGCAAAGTCCAATAAAACTACGAAGTTGATGAACATCTTGTGGTTACAGCTTCTATCTTACTAGGATCAGTCTTAATCCCTGATCTAGTGACCACATGATCAAGGTAATGAACTTCTTACTGGAACAGTTTACACTTTGTCGGTCCCAATTTCAGCTGGGCTGCCCTAAGTTTTTCAAACACTTGACCAAGATTTCTCAAATGTTTTTCAAAAGTTCTTCCAAGAACAATGATGTCTTCAGAGTAAACAAGGCAGACCTCCCAAGACAAACCTTTGAGCACCGATTCCATTAATCGTTCAAACGTTGCAGGAGCGTTGCAAAGTCTAAATGGCATCACTTTAAACTGCCAAAGTCCTTTTCCTGTAGTGAAAGCTGTTTTCTCACGGTTTTCAGGATGTATAACAACTTGCGAATAGCCGCTCTTTAAGTCTAATGTTGAGAACCATTCTGACCCAGATAAAGTGTCTAGTGTATCATCATTCCTGGGTAAAGAAAAGGAGTCTTTCTTTGTTACGTCATTTAATCTGCGATAATCTACACAAAATCGTGTAGATCCATCCTTTTTCTTGACAAGAACTACTGGTGATGTCCAGGGACTCTGTGATGGTTCTATAATGCCCTGAGCTTCCATGTCCTTTATGAGTTGTTCCGTCTCCTCTCTTTTTGCCAATGGAAGCCTTCTTGCCGGCAGATGGACTTGGAGGAGAATCACCAGTGTTAATTTTATGTTCTGTCAGGTTAGTACGGTCATAATCATTTGATGTGACAGAAAAAAATGTCAGAAAATTTTCACTAGGTTCTCTGCCTTAACGGTTTGGTCTTCAGTTAATATTCGTCTTGTTTCTATCCATAATTCAGTAAGATGAGATGGGATGTCTGTATGATTTTGATTTGAATCAGTAACTTCTATTTTATTTATACTTGTTACACAGGTAACAGCTTCACATATTGCTAATTCTTCATCTTTTTTTAACATTCTATTGGATTTGTTACAGTTCATCACTCTGATAGGAATCTGTTCTTTATCTATTCTGACTAAAGTCCTTGCTACCAGTATATCTTGAGCCAAAGCTCCTTTACCAGAGGCATCAGTGACTGCCAATCGGAATGCCCCAGAAGTTTCCGCCCGATATCCACGGACTATAAATTCACTTTGTCCTGGGATCTCTGTGTCTTCCGTCACTAATATTAAAGTCACACTTGATAGAGAATCAGATGTTCGGCTAAACAAAGGGATCTCTTCTGTCTTATAGATGAGTAGGTTGTCACTAGGTCTAATGTTGAATCCACGTTTTTTGAGGAAATCAAGACCTAATATGCATTCATCGTAGACGTCAGCGATGTAAACTGGATGGCGTACCAGACAGCTACCAACTCGGATGTTGAGTTCTATCTTTCCATGGACTTTAGCACGATCTCCAGTGGCTGTTTGTAGGCTTATTTTAGACTGTGTACTATTCAAGTTTGTATGAGTTATTATTTTTTTTATTATATCCGTTCTGAGTAAAGTTACATTTGCACCAGTGTCGACTATCATACGGCAAGACATTCCATTTATGGTTTCATCAGCTACTAATCCATTATTATCGCCATGTAGTGTTAAAACGTAGGCGACTTCCACTGGGGCCAACCAATCAACAGCCAGCCTTTGCCCCGCTACACCGACTAATTTCTGTTTCCCTGATCCTGTTGTCTAGTAGATGGACATGGACTCTTCGTTAGTTTCCCGTTACAGTTGGTACGAATGTGTCCGGTCTTGCCACAATTCCAACACTGAAGGTCTGTGGTAGTTTTTGAAGAAGAAACCTTTATATCTTTCAAAATGGATACTATTGCTTTGGTTAGTTCTTTGATTTCATTATCCTTTTACCTATTATAATATTGCCTTATAAATCTCACTGTACGTTTGTATGTTCGGGAGAAAAACCTGGAGCACTCGTATTTCATAGCATGTACCACAGCTGACTTTAAGGATTCACCTTCCAACATCCTCGGAGATTGTTGAGTGTCAGGGTCAGCAATAGCATCAAATAAATTGTAATTGAGCTAAGTTATCTTGGATTTCTTGTTGACAGTTACTATAAACCAATCTAGCTTGACGCTCGATATCCTAGTAAGTTCTTGTAAAGTTTCACCACTCTTCTGCATGCGACGCTTAAATTGAGTCACATAGTATTGATTTAAATAACTATCACCAAACCTAAGTTGTAATGTAGAAACCAGACTTGGAAAATCAAGTCTTTTTTCTTTTGGAACAGACTGTAACACTTCTGCAGCAGAATTTCTTAAAGGAGCTGCAAGAAAACTGGCCTTTTGGAAATCATTCCACTCATTAGCTCTAGCGATAACTTCAAATTGTGTTTTGAAGACTGTCCAAGATGATTGACCATCATATGTAGAAGGTTTAGTTGCATTTCTAGCGATGTGTGTAATAACATTATTTTCACTAAAATTATTATTATCACAAGAAGAAGGTAACATTTCGTTTCTTAAAATTTGAAACTGACATTCACAATCATTTTGTACAATTTTAATTTCATGTTTATAAGCTAATTTAACTCTATCAAGATCATCTTTTACACTGTTTAGTTCGGTCATAATGTCCTTACACTAATCAGTAATCTTACCAATTTGAGAAGCCACTTCAGCACTCATTCTTCATTCACTCATTATTCATTCACTCATTATTCATTCATTATTCATCTATTAATTATTCACTTATTATTACTCATTATTCTTCATTCACTCATTATTCACTCATTCTTCATTCACTCATTATTCATTCACTCATTATTCTGTGGGGCCAATTCGGCTTTCAAGTCATCTTTTTGAGAAACTATCTCAGTTCTCAAGTTATTATTTTGTGCAACCATTTCGGCTTTCAAGTCATCACTTTGTCAGGCAAGGTCACCAATTTTGTTGTTTATGTCACTATTTTGACTAGAAAGTTCAGCTGTCAAATTATTATTTTGTGTAGCCATATCGGCTTTCAAGCTATCACTTTATCTAGCAATTTCACCTTTTATATCAGTCATTAACTTTGCTAATTCATCCATAATTCTAGTTAAAGGCATTCACAATAATAATAATATCTCGCTGCTGACACCAAGTGTTACAAATTTTTAAATAGATGACATTGAGCGTGAGTATAATACGTATATTTACAATACAAATTACAATACAATGCAAATTATTACAAAAATATGGATGAAATAACTTATAAACAAACTAACTACTATCGTACATGAATTAATAACCCTTTTTCTACAGAGCCTACAAGACCAGTTCTGTCTGTTCTACTAAACTACTACCTTTTCATTTTTGTTTGTCATAATCTCTTGAATACTTTCACTTCAGGCGTAAGCAATCCTTCGTCTTTGATTATTTCACTAGATTTATCATACTAGCAAAACGAAACGACCTCCGCGCACACACCACTTAAAAATACTTCTTGTTTTTACTTATTGTGTACTGACTCAGACTATCTGAACCTCCTTTTTTATCCGCACAACTTTTAACATTATTATTCTATCATTCTCTTTTTAAGGTCGGCTTTTTTACATTCAGATTCGTTTGTTGTATAAATTTCACGCAGAAGTATATGCGAGCGTTCATCTCACGTTTTCTCATGAAGTCACTGTAGCGCGTTCATCTGTCGGAACAATATTCTTATGCAGCCCATCAGGTGAAACCCACGTGTACTTATGTATGTCGCGGTGTTTGCAATAAGTGTTAGTTATTCTCAAGCCATTAAGTTTATTTACCTGTAAGAGACGTTTCTCATTGCCATTGCAGCTATCAATACCAAAAGGACTTATCAATTCTCCCCAAAAGGTCAAAGTCAGTACCAACTTTGGCATTGAAGTAATTTAGAAACAAGGCTAATATCTCCTTACGTGAAAGAATTCAAAATATCCTGAAGTTGTCCGTAAAACCAGGTGTGGTACTATTCGTCTAATGCCAAATGGGCCAATGCCATTTCGTCTAACGGCGATGATTCGTCCAAAGAACGATTCGTCTAAAGGGACGAAATTGTCCCTTTAGACGAATCGTTCTTTGGACGAAGCCGATTCGCGCAAATTTTCCAAAGCCGATTCGCGCAATGAGACAATTCATGCAAAGTCGATTCGTGCAAAGCTCATTCGTCCAAAAGTGATAAATGATTCAATGACGAAAATGCAATGTTTTCTGGAGGGGTGGAGGAAGTGTTACAGTAAGGGTAAGGGAGATGAAAAAGTAATAAACTTCTATATATATGTTATGCATTTTTGAAGAAATTTTTTAAAAACCTCCAAAACAGAGGGGGAAACATTTTTGTGAATCAAAAATTTACTTTATATCTCGTTTTCAAAGAAAACGAGATATGATATGACGACAGAGGGAAACTATTATCTCTTTGTTCTGTCGCTTTGTTCTCTTTCGTTCTGTCGTCAGTAGACAAATTAGTAGATAGTTGTTTACAAATTAGTACAAAACTGTAGATAAATTAAAGATTATTTTTGTGTTGGATAGGTATTATAATATTTCATTAGTACCAATCAAACAAAATTTTTTTTTTCTAATATCGATAGATACGTCGTAGTCCTAAATACGTCGTAGCGGTTAAAAAAGTGGAAAATTTCAAAGAATATTGCAAACGATGTATTTATGCTATGAGTTTTAAATTTTGGTAGTGGAATGCGAATGTCACGAAATTTCCATTGTGAACAATGAGTTGACCTCTTAACCCAGAGGGGTGGGAAAACACACCTTTTTAGATTTAGGAGATAATTGTTTGTTTTTAGAGATAAATGAAAAATTATTTTTCGGATAGATAGGAATTGATAAAATATTATGATTCACACTTTTTAAATCTTCCGAAAACTATAACTGCGCTCTCTAACGGTGGAAAAAATTGCAAATTCCAAAATTTCAAACAAATATTGCAAACAACGTATTTAAGCTAGAATTTTAAATTTTGGTGGTGGAATATGAACGCCATGATGTTTCCATTGGCAACAATGAATTGACCTCTTAGACCCTGAAAGGGGAGAACACATTTTTTGTTTCAACAGATATTTGTTTGTATTTAGAGATAAACGAAAAAATCTTTTTTAGAATTAGATAGGAATTGATAAAATATTATGACTCGCACTTTCGGAATCTTTCGAACACTATAACGCGCCCTCTAACGGTGAAAAGATTGAAATTCCAAAATTTCAAACGAATATTGCAACGTGTATTGATGGTAGAAATGTAAAATTTTGGTGTGGAATGTGAACGTCATAAAGTTTCGATTGGAAACAATAAAAACGATATTAGAAAAAAGAAATTTTGTTTGATTGGTACTAATGAAATATTATAATTCGTATTTTTCAAATACTTAGTACTTTTAACATCTATATCTTTACAGATCGCTAAATATGAAACAGCAAAATTTTACAAATAACATGTATAGAATACAAATTTGTAAAATTAGTGGTAATTTTTAAGAAATATTGCAGTGGCAATAATTGATCCATTTTTCTGAGAGAGGTGTGAGAAATGCAACTTTTTAGATTTAAGAATTAAAAGACGAATGCTTTTATGTTGTATAATTACTAATAAAATACTATTTGAGTTTTACCTATAATCTGCTTGCTCAAATTAAAACTTTTAAGGAATGAAACAGTAGATAAAGGAAAAATTTCATTCTCTTTGAAAACGAGATTCTCATATGCGCCAGAGACGATATGCGTTCTTCTAGTTTCTATTTGATTTTAATGCATTTTCTTGAAAGCGAAACTTGCTAATGTTTATCGCCAGTTCCGACCGTCCGTTCATCTCTTTCTACATTCAATATCTCTGGAACCAATCAATCGATTTCGATGGTTCTTCTTGCGCTCGATGGAGGAAAAGGCGCAGTTTTCACGCAAATATTGTTATATACGTTTGTCTTTGCCAGTGGCGGTCATCAGGATCCCCCCTCCTTATGACCGCCACGGGTGGGGCGGGGGTGGCTCAGTCAGTAGCGCGCCAGGCTCGTAATCTGTAGTTCCCAGGTTCCAGTCCCAGCTCGGTCAGCGTTGAGATTTATCTCCGCAAAATTCACCGCCCTGCCCACGGTCAGTAGGGGACACCGATGGGCTTGGAAAGGTCGCCGTCCGTCGGATGGGACGTTAAGCCGTGGCCCCGTGTGCGGGAGAGCCATACCCTGTGCACGTTAAAGAACACGCTGGATGGCCTTGACGGGAGGCTACCATCTGTCTCCCAACAGCTGTTCCAGTGGGTCCCCTCACCCAACCTTCTCTGAGCCTTCGGGGTTCATGTGACCTGGCCATTTGGCCCATGGTGTGCGAAAAAGTGCCGCTCAGAGGTAAAACAACCCAACCCAACCGCCACTGGTATAGACAAACGTATATGCCAGTGGAAACCTCCAAGAAACTTGGGAGAAGGTTTTTCTAACTTCTCTTAATATATTTTTTATAATCTTAAATTATCTTTTAATTTAAGATTATTTTTATAATCTTAAATTATTTTTTATAATCTTAAATTATTTTTTATAATCTTAAATTATCTTTTATATATTAATATCTATTTCCTTTTATATATTCCTTTTAATAAAAAAGATGCCCATATTAAGGTTTCTTTCAACTACAACAATGCAGCCCAAAGAGTGTGTGCCCTCAGAAGTCACCCTCTCAGTAATTAAAGCTCGGGGACATGGAGACACGATAGCCATAAAAGAACTGCAAAGGAGAAAAAAAAATATTCGGGAAGCGATAAATACTGAAAAAGAACAAATGAGGCAGTTTCAATAAATTGGAAATATGGCAAACGAATCAAAATATGGATGTATTACAAGTACAACTCTGCATTTCTAATTTAATATTAAAGAAAGACATATTCCAAATTTTGTCATCGATCGATTAGTTAACTAATTAGCATTAGTTATTATTAGTAAGTTAGGTTGAATCGTAAAAATATTAGTACTCACGTATGAATACTACTCACTGTATTACGGTTCCCAGGTTCGAGTCCCAGCTGGGTCAGCGTTGAGATTTATCTCCGCAAAACTCCCCGCCCTGCCCACGGTCAGTAGGGGACACTGATGGGCTTGGAAAGGCCGCCGTCCGTCGGATGGGACGTTAAGCCGTGGCCCCGTGTGCGGGAGAGCCATACCCTGTGCACGTTAAAGAACATGCTGGATGGCCTTGACGGGAGGCTACCATCTGTCTCCCAACATCTGTTCCAGTGGGTCCCCTCCCCCAACCTTCTCTGAGCCTTCGGGGTCCATGTGACCTGGCCATTTAGCCCATGGTGTGCAAAAAAGTGCCGCTCAGAGGTAAAACAACCCAACCCACTGTATTACTACTCACTGTTTGATGAAAACTATATACTACTCACTCTATATTATATATACTTATCTCTATACTATTCACACTATATTACTACTCACTGTTTGATGAAAATACTTAAGCATTGCTTCCAGAATTCAGTTACTATCACTTCTTATAACATCAAAAGTAAAAAATTCCCTCCTCAAAAAGCTGTTTACCACAGAAGTCTGACAGGAATTTTATCAGTTTAATATCTGATATCAGTCAGTCTGATATCAGTCAATGTCTGAAATCAGTCAGTCTGACAAGAATTTTGTCAGTTTATAGCCATAGTGGAAGGTCTGTGAGGATAGCGGAACCTCAACAGAAAAATAACAGAAACATCCATGCCTAGATTCCTTTGATGAGTAGCCAAGCGTGTTGATTTTCTTAACGGAGCGTTTCCAATGGTTCTTTACACAGATTCCAAAGGTTTAACACTATAAAATATTAAACTTTTGAATCTCTGTACTGAACCCTTGGAAATGCTCCGCAGAACCCCAAAGTTCGCCAAAACAGTTTGACGAACATGACGAACACTGATTTAGATTATCAAGAATTTTTTTTAATAAATAGTTAACTTTCCATTTCCTTTAAAACGCATATGACCTTGTAAACAAAACAATATCCCTATGAGGCATACAAAAAAACCATTTCAACGTTTTATATATACCTCACAGGGAAAAATCCTTCAAATTTTCTCCCAGCTGGGTCAGCGTTGAGATTTATCTCCGCAACATTCCCCCGCCCTGCCCACGGTCAGTAGGGGACACCGATGGGCTTGGAAAGGCCGCCGTCCGTCGGATGGGACGTTAAGCCATGGCCCCGTGTGCGGGAGAGCCATACCCTGTGCACGTTAAAGAACACGCTGGATGGCCTTGACGGGAGGCTACCATCTGTCTCCCAACAGCTGTTCCAGTGGGTCCCCTCCCCCAACCTTCTCTGAGCCTTCGGGGTCCATGTGACCTAGCCATTTAGCCCATGGTGTGCAAAAAAGTGACGCTCAGAGGTAAAACAACCCAACCTTCAAATTTTCCTAAATGGCTCCATGCAGACTGGAGACTTATGACAGCCTCTGGTTTATACCTGCAATATTTCTGCAACTAAGCAACCGATTTCGACATATTTGCGTTCAATAGACGAAAGGATCTAGTTTTGCGCGCAAATATTTTTATTTACCAATAATGAGGGGGGAGAAGACACTTAAAAAAGCCGCTGCATCTTTATTTTGGAATATTAGAAGTGAAATATATCAAAGAACCAAGCCTTTTGATTCGCCAGGACGAATTGAAATTTCTCTTTTTTGTGTAAAGCATTTTTTTTTTCATTTCCTCATAAAATCGTATCTATTTTTATGTTTATTTAAATATACCTAAAACTTTTAAATATCCATTCCAATGCAAATATGATAAACGAATGAATTAAAAAACGCACTGTGGAGTGGAAAAAACTTCACAGTTTTTATTAATGTGCTTCACGATATTACTATTTGTTGTCTTGATAAGGGAACCAGATATTGTTACGATTATATAGTTGCCAAATAAATTTATATTTCCTTGATTGTTTGATTCCCTAATTTTATGCATTTTTGATTTTATACAGGGTTAAAAAAGGTTTTGCACTTCACTATTAAAAAGTATGTGCTACGTCACCATACTTATGTTATGAGCAGCATTAACAGTTTTTTTTCGGAATAATCGTACCACAGTATTCCATTACCATGCTTTTTTCCATTAATTACTGAAAATGGGCAATTTGTTAATTAGGTGTATACTTATTGTCCATTCCTTTTGAACCATGGAATCTCATCATCATCATCATCATCCTCAAGCAGCCATGGGCTACGGAGGTCCAACCAGACCGTGCAATTTATTTCTCCAAGCAAGTCTATCCTGAGCTACATCTACTGCATCTGGCCACTGCACACCAATTCTAATAAGGTCCTGTTTGACATTGTCTGCCCACCGCATCCTAGGTCTCCCCTTCTTTCTGAGGCCTTTAGGCACACTGTTCATAACCCTATTCGCCAATCTATAATTATTCATACGGGCAACATGGCCAAACCAACGGAGTCTCTCTCTGCACAATATGCTGCTTAAAGGAGGTTGCAAACTCCTTTGCCTAACCTCATCATTAGTTACAAAGTTGAACCACCTAATGCCCAAGATACTGCGTAAGCATCTGGAATCAAAAGCATCTAGTTTCCTGTTATCTTGTTTACAAAGTGTCCACGTTTCACTACCATAACGAACCCTAGAAAGAACCAAACTATTATACAGTCTAATTTTACTCTTTAGGTGTATACGCCTATTTCTCCACACTCTCCATAGATTCTTAAAAGTCCCGGCAGCAATCCCTATTCGTCTGTTAATCTCATGCCGCACATCACCATTATCTGTTACATAGCTCCCAAGATAATTAAACTGTGACACCTGCTCAAGACTGCAACCATTCAGATTAACTGAATCACAGCCTGCCTGACCAATTTTCATCACTTTAGTTTTCTCTCTGTTTATAACCAAACCTACTCTACTACCAGTCTCATCAACGGCTCGAATGAAAGAGTTCATCTCATCAACATCATTTGCCAAAACGGCTAAATCATCAGCATAATCTAAATCAGAAATTTTGGTATCTCCAGCCCATTTAAGACCAAAATCTTTCCCTTGAAGTGAATTTCGCATAACATAATCAATAACCAAGCTAAAGAGAAAAGGAGACAAAATGCACCCTTGTCGAACACCAGAAGTAATGCTAAACCAATTGCTGCAAGCCTTACCAACTCTCACACACGACTCAGTGTTATTACAGAGAGCTTTCATAATGTTAACTAACTTGTCTGGTATACCATATGATCTCACAATCAACCACAAATTATGACGATCAACAGAGTCGAAAGCCTTTTTGAAATCAACAAAGCTAGCAACCAAAGGTTTCTGAAACTCTGAACATTTCTCAAGAATCTGCCTATGTGAAAATATCTGATCCACACATCCCCTACCACTTCTGAATCCACATTGCTCATCACGCAATGGCCTGTCAACCAGATTCTTAATTCTATTAAGCACAATCATGGAAAGAACTTTACCTGGAACAGAGAGTAGGCTGATACCCCTATAGTTATCACAAGAACTGCGATCACCTTTTTTGAAAATAGGGATAATAATAGCTCTGGTAAAATCCTTAGGAACTATGCCTTTATCATAAAAGATATTCAGAATTTCAGTCATCCAAATAGTAACCGAAACATTCCCAGCTCTACGCATTTCGGTAGTAATTTCATCTACCCCTGGGGATTTATGTAGTTTAAGTTTAGAAACAGCCAAAATAACTTCAGATTGTGTTATAGGGCCAACATTAAAGCCACCAATGCATCCATCATCACTGCAAACAATGGGAGCAGAACCAACTACATTGTTAAGAACATCACTGAAATGCTCAGCCCACCTAGCCATGACAGAATCCTCCCCTTCTATAACCTTACCTTGTTTATCCTTCAATCCTTGTATGCCTGTCCGTTTTCTACCACATAAAACATTAACTATCTGGTACAGCTCTCTGCTGTTGTGCTGTCTAACTGCTTCCTCGGCTTTGTCAGCCAAACCATCAAGCCAAAGATTCTTATCAGCAGCTAACTGATCTTTTACACGTTTATTAAGTTCTCTGTAATGCTTTCTATTAGGACTAGTAGGGTATTGATTAAAGACATTCTTGCAGTTCTTTCTTTCCGAAATAAGCTCAAGTGCCTTATCACTCAGATAATTCTGCCTCTTCTGCTCCTTTTTTCTTAAAAGAGTACTGTTAGTGTCCAAAAAAGCCTGTTTAAAATGATCCCATTCTTCCTCAACTTCAGTAGTAAGCAAACCATGACTGTCATAATGACTAAGTAACCTATCATGGTAAGCTTTGGCTATAACTGGATCTTTCAGAGCTTCAGTATTAAAAGCAAATTTTTTAACCCTAGCACAACACTTTTTAAGTTTAAGTTGCAACACACTTTTAACAAGGTAATGGTCAGATCCAATTTCAGCTCCCCTATATGCCCTGGTATTCCTAACAGAACTAGCCCATTTGCCGTTAATTAATATGTAATCAATCATATTCTTATGCAGCCCATCAGGTGAAACCCATGTGTACTTATGTATGTCGCGGTGTTTGTAATAAGTGTTAGTTATTCTGAATCCATTGAGTTTACTTACCTGTAGGAGACGTTGCCCATTGCCATTGCAGCTCCAATACCAAAAGGGCCTATTACTCCTCCCCAAAGGTCAGAGTCAGTACCAACTTTGGCATTGAAGTCACCAAGAACAAGGGTAATATCTCCTTTCTTGACAGAATTCAAAATATCCTGAAGTTGTTCATAAAACCTATCCTTCTCATCCTCATCGGCATCCTCAGTGGGGGCATAACAGCAGATAACATTCAAGTCTTTAACGCTTGTCTGAAATTTTGCTGTAAGAAACCTTTCATTAATGCACTCATATCCTAGAAGAGCATCGCTAGCGTGTCTGCTGAGAAGCAGACCCACGCCTTGGTGATGCTTGTTGTCGTCCCTCCCTGAAAAGAGAAATTTAAGATTATTTTTAAGAATCTGACCTTTATCTGTCCATCTGGTCTCTTGCAAGCCAAGAATATCTAAATTATAATGGTGGAATTCTTGTGTGAGGACATCAAGAGAAAAAGCTCTGTGCAGAGTCCTCACATTCCAACTACCTATGGAGAGAAAATGGTTAGTGGGATGTTTAAAGAAACTATGTTTATTGAGAGAGGGAATGCCGACAATATCAAACAGCCCCCTAATCGCAGACATGGGGCAAAGACCCGTTCCCCCACTACTAAAGGCTGAAGCCATCTACACTGGAAGATTTCCTCCAACGTAGAATTTGACGATGCCAATAGAAGCAAAGAGTTCAGGTGCCTGCGATGACTTCTGCTCAGGATTATCCACCAGCTGATAAACATATCCTGTGAATCTATTCACTTGGGGCTGTCAACCCACAAACAAACAGAAAACACAGCGGAAGATTTTCCCTCCACAGAAGCCCACCAGTGCAGCAAAATCAGGATCCATAATCAAGCTCAGAGCCATATATCTGTCCAGTCCAGTAGGTTTATATGGTCCAGGACCCTGTGTGGTTGACCACTCCTCAGCAGGGTAGAAAAAAATGAAAAGTGGCCATAGTTGTCCAGATCAGTAGGCCACACTAATCTGGCAGCCCTCCCCTTCCGTTCACTTCCACAAAGGTTGCCTTAAAAATGTACGATATAAAATAGGGTTTCCGGAAAAGAGCTGGATAAGAAAAAAGACCGGGTAGGGGGGGAGGCGGTATCTGGCAAGGAGTAAGCAAACCTCATGAACATCCACATTCTACCATCAAATGTCAAATTTCTGTCATAAACACATAGTGCAAAATATGCAATTTTATTAAAAAATTGCAATTTTTCGGATTTCTCTTCCAATTCCACCTTTAGAAGGCGCAATTAAAATGTTTGAGTGTTTGATTGACCCAAAGAGGATTTTTAATTTTGCTGTAATAATAAAAAATTTGAATCAACACAATGACAGGACCGACAGACAGACAACATTGACTCGTTTCTTTCGGAAACAAGAAAAGAAAAAATGAACCTGGTTTGTTTCTCAGCTTCAACACTGTTTTATAACTATATGTAAAGGTTTGGGTTGGGTTGTTTTACCTCTGAGCGGCACTTTTTTGCACACCATGGGCTAAATGGCCAGGTCACATGGACCCCGAAGGCTCAGAGAAGGTTGGGAGAGGGGTCCCACTGGAACAGCTGTTGGGAAACAGATGGTAGCCTCCCGTCAAGGCCATCCAGCGTGTTCTTTAACGTGCACAGGGTATGGCTCTCCCGCACACGGGGCCATGGCTTAACGTCCCATCCGACGGACGGCGGCCTTTCCAAGCCCATCGGTGTCCCCTACTGACCGTGGGCAGGGCGGGGAATGTTGCGGAGATAAATCTCAACACTGACCCAGCTGGGACTCGAACCTGGGAACTACAGATTACGAGCCTGGCGCGCTACCGACTGAGCCTCCCCCGTCCCACTATATGTAAAGAATGGGAAATATATTATTTATATATATATATATAAAGTTCCCCCTGTCAAGTGGGACCATTTTAAACAGTGTATTTCGAGGAAATTTTTTCTTTCATGTATGCGCTAAGTTTGTTCTTTCAACAAAAGAAGAAATTATGAAAATGATTTCTCAATTCATTTGTTGCCTTTGACTTGTAAGCTGTATTGCTGCGAAGTGGGTTTTTGAGATTAAGAAAAAGGACCGAAAGTAAATAACAGCAATGAAGACTTTGTATGTACTTTTGACATTGTTTTGAAAGTTTTGCGCAATGGAGTGAACTTTTTCGAAGTGGATTATTGAAATAAAAACAGAGAAAAATAAAGGAAGGAAAATGAACAATGGCAATGATTCCAGAAACTGATACAACAGTAAATTTTAATTAATACTATTATTCATATCCATCATGTCTTATTCTCTTTAGTACAGCGGAAAATCTGCAATTTCAATCCCATAAAGTAATAATGATGATAAAACAATTCAACGGCTTAAACTTCCAGTATGACATTAAATTATAATAATGATCAGTTGTTGTTGGGTTGTTTTTACCTCTGAGCGGCACTTTTTTGCCCACCATGGGCTAAGTAGCCAGGTCACATGGACCCCGAAGGCTCAGAGAAGGTTGAGGAAGGGGACCCACTGGAACAGCTGTTGAGAGACAGATGGTAGCCTCCCGTCAAGGCCATCCAGCGTGTTCTTTAACGTGCACAGGGTATGGCTCTCCCGCACACGGGGCCACGGCTTAACGTCCCATCCGACGGACGGCGGCCTTTCCAAGCCCATCGGTGTCCCCTACTGACCGTGGGCAGGGCGGGGAATTTTGCGGAGATAAATCTCAACGCTGACCCAGCTGGGACTCGAACCTGGGAACTACAGATTACGAGCCTGCCGCGCTACCGACTGAGCCACCCCCGCCCCTTATTGATCAGTAATATATACATGATTACATATATATATATATATAAATAACATAAATTATCCTAAGCAATATTTTACTGAATTATTGGTAAATAGTCAAATCGATCCTTATTTATGTTAATGGGTATAACCAGGCCGAGTTGTAGAAAAAATGAAGTGGGGGGAGGGAGTAACGCAATCGCACTGTAAAAAAGTTAAAGAGGAGGAAGCCAAGAGACTGAAATGTGCTGCTTTGTAACATTTTTACCCTGTTTTTAGAGGTCTTTTAAGAATTCATTAAAAAATTCATGAAGTATGCACAAATGAAAAAGGTTTTTTGCTTTGTTACCCTTATTAGCATTCTCAAAACGGGGGATGCCCCCTTTGCACCTCCCCCTAGATCCAGCCCTGGGGTAAAATAAAAGGAAAATTGGGGCTCAGACACCTTCCGAATAGTTTTATATATATGTGTGCATTAATCAGAAAGAATTTTTAACTCCGCAAGAAAATCGTACAACCACCTCGGAAACCCTATCCTAGCTAAAATTCTACGTACTCGACCAATTTGACCAATAGTGACACTGATCCATCGTAACATTTTATGAATTAGTATTGGACGAATCGATATTAGATAAATAGTACCATTGGATGAAACGGTATTGGATGTATAAATAGTACCATTGGACCAATCGAGATTGGACAAAATGTCCCCTTTGGACGAATCGGCATTAGACGAATCGTCGGTGACTCCGAAAACCCTATCCTTCTCATCCTGATCGGCATCCTCAGTGGAGGCATAACAACAGATAACAATGAGCATAAAGATCAATACTCAGAGTTTACCGATGTTTTTTACAGATTTATTTTTGTGCTCGTCCGTCTTTGCAAAAACAGGATGAATGTTTTTTTTTTTAAACTCTGATCGGAATTTGTCCTATCATATAATATTTTCGAAAGTTCCTTTGTTTGTTTGCTTGCGTGACTGTCCACTTATGCACTCAGCCCCCAGAAGAGCTGAGAGACACCGAACTTTGCATATGAACGTTTTTTTCACCCAGGGAAAGAATATAGGCAATGTGCGACCTCGCTGAGGTCAACCAAAATTGAGGTGGACGTGTTCGAATTTCTCCATAGATTCTTAAAAGTCCCGGCAGCAATCCCTATTCGTCTGTTAATCTCATGTCACACATTACCATTATCTGCTACATAGCTCCCAAGGTAATTAAACTGTGACACCTGCTCAAGACTGCAACCATTCAGATTAACTGAATCACAGCCTGCCTGACCAATTTTCATCACTTTAGTTTTCTCTCTGTTTATAACCAAACCTACTCGAGTACCAGTCTCATCAACAGCTCGAATGAAAGAGTTCATCTCATCAACATCATTTGCCAAAAGGGCTAAATCATGGAGGTAGGAAGATAAGAGGAGGAGCCCTAAGCACTTGAAAATGATGCTGCGGCAGCCATGTTGTTCTATTCAAAACATTGATCAGTAGTTACTCACCTATACTAATTTTTGTCGACATTTGTATTTTGGCACCCTGTTCAGCTTACGGCTGCACAAATCGCACAGTAAAACTGAGTGTAAGTAGGCTGAGTGCAGCGGCAGACGGTTTGTTTTGAATGCAACAACATGGCTACCGCAATGCTGCGTAAGCATCATTTTCCTTCCACAGGGAAAGCGCGTTAGGGCGTCTTATCTTCCTACCTCCATGGGCTAAATCATCAGCATAATCTAAATCAGAAATTTTCGTATCTCCAGTCCATTTAAGGCCAAAATCTTTCCCTTGAAGTGAATTTCGCATAACATAATCAATAACCAATCTAAAGAGAAAAGGAGACAAAATGCACCCTTGTCGAACACCAGAAGTAATGCTAAACCAATTGCTACAAGCCTTACCAACTCTCACACACGACTCAGTGTTATTATTAGACAGCTTTCATTATGTTAACTAACTTGTCAGGTATACCATATGATCTCACAATCAACCACAAATTTTGACGATCAACAGAGTGGAAAGCCTTTTTGAAATCAACAAAGCTAGCAACCAAAGGTTTCTGAAACTCTAAACATTTCTCAAGAATCTGCCTAAGTGAAAATATCTGATCCGCACATCCCCTACCACTTCTGAATCCATATTGCGCATCATGCAATTGACTGTCAACCAGATTCTTAATTCTATTAAGTACAATCATGGAAAGAACTTTACCTGGAACAGAGAGTAGGCTGATACCCCTATAGTTATCACAAAAACTGCGATCACCTTTTTCGAAAATAGGGATAATAATAATAGCTCTGGTAAAATACTTAGGAAACTTTATCATAAAAGATAATCAAAATTTCAGTCATCCAAGTGGTAACCGAAACATTCCCAGCTCTAAGCATTTCTGTAGTAATTTCATCTACCCCTGGGGATTTATGAAGTTTAAGTTTAGAAATATCCAAAATAACTTCAGATTGTGTTATAGGGCCAACATTAAAGCCACCAATGTATCTATCATCATTGCAAACAATGGGAGTAGAACTAACTACATTGTTTAGAACATCACTGAAATGCTGAGGCCTCCTAGCCATGACAGAATACTCCCCTTCTATAACCTTACCTTGTTTATCCTTCAATCTTTGCATGCCTGTCAATTTTCTACCACATAAAACATTAACTACCTGGTACATCTCTCTGCTGTTGTGCTGTCTAACTGCTTCTTCGGCTTTCTCAGCCAAACCATCAAGCCAAAGATTGTTATCAGTACCTAACTGATCCTTTACACGTTTATTAAGCTCTCTGTAATCCTTTCTATTAGGACTACTAGGGTACTGATTAAGGACATTACTGAAGTTACTTCTTTCTGAGATAAGTTCAAGTGCCTTATCACTTTAAATAATTCTGTCTCCTCTGCTCCTTTTTTCCTAAAAGAGTACTGTTAATTTCCAAAAAAGCCTGTTTAAAACGGCCCCATTCTTCCTCAAATTCAGTAGTAAGAAAACCATGACTGTCATAATGATTAAGTAACCTATCATGGTAAGCTTTAGCTATAACAAGGTCTTTCAGAGCTTCAGTATTAAAGATAAATTTTTTAACTTTAGTACAACACTTTTTAAGTTTAAGTTGCAAGACACTTTTAACAAGGTAATGATCAGATCCAATTTCAGCTCCCCTATATGCCCTGGTATTCCTAACAGAACTAGCCCATTTGCTGTTAATTAATATATAATCAATCATATTCTTATGCAGCCCATCAGGGGAAATTCATGTGTACTTATGTATGTCACGGTGTTTGTAGTAAGTGTTAGTTATTCTGAATCCATTGAGTTTACTTACCTGTAGGAGACGTTGTCCATTGCCATTGCTGCTACCAATACCAAAAGGGCCCATCATTACTCCCCAAAGGTCAGAATCAGTACCAACGTTGGCATTAAATTTACCTAGAACAAGAGTAATATCTCCTTTCTTGACAGAATTCAAAATATCCTGAAGTTGTTCATAAAACCTATCCTTCTCATCCTCATCGGCATCCTCAGTGGGGCATAACAGCAGTTAACCTTGCAAGTCTGTAATGCTTGCCTGAAATTTTGCTGTAAGAAACCTTTCATTAAAGCATTCATATCCTAGAAGAGCATCACTAGCATGTCTGCTGAGCAGCAGACCCACACCTTGTTGATGCTTTCCATCCTCCCTCATTGTAAAGAGAAATTTAAAGTTATTTTTAAGTATCTCACCTTTACCTCTCCATCTGGTCTCTTGCAAGCCTAGAATATCTAGGTTATAGCGCTGGAATTCCTGCGTGAGGATATCAAGAGATTAATCTCTATGTAATGTCTTCACGTTCCACATTCCTGCACAGAGCAAATGATTAGTAGGATTTTTAAAGAAATTAGATTTATTGAGATTGGTAGGGCCAACAATATCAAACAGCCCCCTGATCACAGGCATGGGGCAAAGACGTGTTCCTCCTCCTCTAAAGGCTGAAGTCACCGATGCTTGTAGGAACTTCAGGCACCACCTTTTCAAGCGGACTTTTTCAAGAGCCATATGGACTGCCTGAGACACATTACTCCAGTTTAGGCTTGACGATGCCCAACTAGCTAAGTGAGATTCAGGTACCTGCGATGGCCTCTGTTTAGGATTATCCACCAGCTGATATAAGGTCATGTCTCTGTTCATTTAGGTACAATCCCAATTTTCACAACTCGCCCATATTTTACCAAGTGGATTGGAATTTTGCCAATTGCCCTAGATTTTGCCCAATTTCCTCGATTCTGTCAACTCGCCACAATTTTGCAGGAAAAAAATCCCAATTTTTACGTGTCACCTGATTTCTGCAAAATCACTATGAATTTTGCCAATTCTCCCAAGATTTGCCAACTCTCCTAGATATTGCGAAGTTGCCTCGATTTTGCTAATATGCCATAATTTTATACAAAAAAGATTGCAATTTTTACAGAAAAAAGATTGCATTTGCCAACTCCGGATTTTACCAACTGGCCCTAGATTTTGCCAACTCCCTAAGTTTTGCCAACTCTCCTAGATTTTGTCAACTCGTCATAATTTTACAGAAAAAAAATCCCAGTTTTTACATCTCACCTGAATTTTGTCAACTCCCCACGATATTGCCAAGTCACTCGGAATTTTCTCAACTCCCCTAAGATTTTGCAAGTCACTCGGAATTTTGACAACTTCCCAAGGTTTTACCAAGTCACTCTGAATTTTGCCAACTCCCCAAGATTTTGCCAAGTCACTCCGAATTTTGCCAACTTCCCAAGATTTTGCCAAGTCACTCCGAATTTTGGCAACTTCCCATTTTGCAAAATTCGGAGTTATCCAACTCTGAATTTTGCCAAGTTTTCCCGATTTTTCGAACTCACTTGTATTTTACTAAGTAGCTTCGAATTTTGCCAACTGCTCTAAATTTTGCCGTCTGGACTTTCCAAACTGCCCTAGATTTGCCAATTTTCCTCGATTTTGACAATTACCCTAGATTTTTCCAAGTTGTCTACATTTTGCTAACTCCCCTTAACTTTACAAAAAAAAAAAGATTACAAATTTTCACAATTCACCTAGATTTCACGAAGTCGCTTCGAATTTTGCCGAGTTACTTTGGGAGGAGGGGAGCCTCCACTCCTCCCAATAGCTACGCCCCTGCCCTCAAGCAACTGCTTGCCACAGAAGTCTGACATGTGAATCCTAATATTTTCATTAATACCTATCCTACTCTAAAGAAATTTTTAATTTATTTCTAGAACCAAAAAGTTATTTTCTACAGAAGGACAAACAGACGACAAAATAAAAATATTAGCGCTCATTTTTGTTATTTTTTTTTTAGGTAAATGAGATTAAAATAAATAGCAGCGATCCCTGGTGTTCCAGGCGATGCCTGATTGTTCAGGAGCAATGCCAGAGTACTTCTCGCCTGGGGAGAAATTTGGTTTAGAATCCATTTTGGTCATATGGGCCGACTTTCATGCATTTTCCGGGGCCGTTTTTGACTCCAATCCGCCTCTGCACAAGATGAAGGATAGAAATTTAATATTAAATTTTATGGGGAGTTAATTAAAGTAACTTAAAAGTAAATGAGACTTGGTTGAGTGGTTAGCGCATATGGGTACTGTTTGAAGGGAGATGGGTTCGATCCCGGGTAAGGCATGGATGTTTTTGTTGTCTTTCTTCTGAGGTCTCGTCTTCCTCACAAATCTTCTACTATGGCTAAAATCTGAGAGACCCCTCTGAGACCTCGGTGGGAAGCAGAACAGAGCAAGGATATATAGATACTTGATGAAAACACGCAGGAACTTCGTCAGCCCTATATGACGATGTCATTGATTCTCGTAATTCTCTTTTGCATAACGAACCCCTTCTGGAAAAAGAGGTTCGGGGGAGGGGCAATGACTTAACATCCGGTGAATTAGACCATAATCCATCCCTTCCAGAGGTTTTTGTGACGCCATTTCCGTAACAGCGTATGTGCAGTTCTACTATCATGTGCTAAAATCGAAAATATATACATATCCTTGCTTACTCTGCTGAATGAAGGGATTGGGTAGAACTCGAAATTAGTTAGCTGGAAAGAGAGATGAAATTAGTTAGCTGGAAAGAGAGATGAAATTAGTTAGCTGGAAAGAGAGATGAAATTAGAGGATGAAGTTAAAAATAATGCTTACCCCTTAAATACGAAATTAATATCAGAAGATATGGACACAAAAATATCAGGAAGGAAAATTATTAATTCTTTTCAGTGAAATCTCCCTGTATTCAGTTTAGGGCATGGATTTTTTTTTTTTGCAGAATAGCAACAAAAATAGCGTCACAAAACCTCCAGAAGCGAGGGCGTATGGTCTCTTTCACCGTAAGTCACGTATAATTTCTAGATTTAATATTAGGCATGCGGTTCTTTCTACGTGAAGCCTTTGCGCAGGAAACCCATACTCTGTGCACATTAAATAACATGCTGGATTACTCTGATAAGTCTTCCATACGTCTCGTAGCAACTGTCCAGTAAATTCCCTTCTTTAATCTTCCCTGCAACTTTGGGATACTTGTCATCTCATTCAAAGTACGTAAAAAAAAAGTACCGCTTAGAAAAAACCTACTCAACTTATTTTTGTGAATAATCTTTTAAGTCTAAATTTGAGATTCAAAGCTAATTTTTTTTCATTCATTTTTAATAAATATGATCAAACGATTAAATCTGTGCATCCATATATCTGATTAAATTGCGAAATCCTTTCATTCCATTAAAGATGCCCCAAATGAAATCGTTTAATTCCTTAGATATGGGGACGAAATCACTGGAATATAAACTTATTTTGAAACAGAAAAGATAAACCAGTGTCTCGCAAACTGTGTGCCGCGACACAGTAGTGTGCCGCGAGAGATTCCAAGTGTGCCGCGAGAGATTTTCAAATTGACACTAGATATTCCAAAGATTTCATTTTGATTTGACTTGTGTTATCGACGTGCTATCGACGTGCTTTAATAAAAATCTTTCAGATTTTATCAACTGGAATCTTGTAAGTATTTATCAAGCTTTTGAGCCAAGAATAATGCAAATTTGTTCGCAGAAGCAAGCTCATACATCCCATTGAAATATGTTAATATCTAAATTTTAAATAAAATGCATTTAACGAAACTTCAATTTTCCTCTTTTTACGTAACCATCAAAAATTCTTTTTTAGGTGTGCCGCGGAAAAAAATTAGATTCAGTGTGCCGCGGAAAAAAAATTTAGATTCAGTGTGCCGCAGAGTAAAAAAGTTTGCGAGACACTGAGATAAACGAAATACTTCATTGAAGGATGCTTAGTGGTTTACCGAGATGAGCACTCTGTCGCTATTTAAAAATTAAACGAAAATTTGTTTTTTCCTCATATGTGACAACAACAGATATCGTAGAAAAGAAACTACACTACGTAAAATAAAACCAGACATTGCGTGGAGATAAAAGTTTGTCTTTTTAACTTCCTTGTGATATCAGAGTCAGTATGTAGATAAATAAATCACTGCCGTACTGAAAACCTATTTTGTAGACGCAGTCACAGCATCAATGGGAAATCGAATTAAATCATGTATTCCAGTTATCATAGGACTGAAATCAAACGGTAAAATAAGAGTTGCAAGGATTTTTGCTTTTGAATGTTTTTCATTTAAATTTAACATAAACCATCCATTTTCTTTTTTTTTTCGAAGGACAGATCGACCGAAATTCACCTTTTTGCATCATCGCTAACAATCAATATTTCGAGAAATTGCAGCTACTTTGAAAGGCGGAAGGCGGAAACATTAATTTCAGTTGAAGCAATGCAGTTTGAATGATTAAGAAATAAGCGAAATTCTTTAATCACTGAATGCTTCAAGTTTTGTGCTACATTTTTTAGCTTTTCTGCGATAAAATTCATTTGTCATCCTGGCAAAGGCTATCACTAATTCTCTTAGCCTCTAGGCTAATAAATTAGGCTAAAATTAAGATTTTGAAGAAAAAAAAAAGGTTTTACTGAAACATAATTTCTGTCTAACCTGCTATGTAGGTTATCCAATCACTACGATAAATGTTGTTCCTTCAAAAACTCTCTAATAGAAATTTCTCTAATAAATAATTTTCCTCATTACGATTCTAAAGGTTTTCATAAAATAATTTTTGAATTATCGATCTCCTCCAACATTTGCCTATCTTCGCGCAAATTCATTTCACCTTTTCCATTCTTTCCTGTTAGATGTTTCAACTGCTTTTCAAACCTTTATTTCATCCGGTTCGACATGTTGACTTCTCACTGCTCTTGCAGCAATGTTGCGATTCCGTTCTCTGCAGCTAGAAACGAGGCTTAAATGGCGTCTGCGACTCATGCTTTTCTCCATCGCATCGCTACCAAAATCGTGACTGATTACAAATCGTAGCGCCGTTCATTGGAAGTGATTCAGTATCAGCCAGGCATCACTAATTCACGCCAAATTGAATGGTTTAACGGGAATGGAAAACCCAAGACTACACTTTCCACTCCGGAGCAATGTTAAGATCATCCCTAAAGTGAACGCGATGTTTTCCTTCACCGATCAATATCGCCTTCCCGTAGCCATGCGAAGTCTCCCGGACAGAAGAGATGCGACGCCGCTCGTTACTCTTCGCGTCCTTCTCTCCTTCCTCTGTTGCCTCCAAGTGAGCGCAGACATCCAGCAACTTCCTCTGCGCGTGCGCAGACCTCTCACCGCCGTTTGTGAAGGCTTATTCTTCCGCAGCGCTGGGAGACTCGTGTATCCCTGCATGGTGATCGGAGCTCCGACAATCTGCGAGAGCACAAGACTCACCATGTCCTGCTCACTACATGGGTCCGGTGTCCGTGTCCGCCCCCTTGGGCGAGACGTCTGGGGCCTTGCGACTGTCCCACGACTGCCCACAACCCTCCGTAGTGGGACTGTCTGAGTTGCAGGCGGACATGAATAGCGCCGCAGTGATCGGCCGGCAACTGCGGCAGCAGCAGACAACAGGCCGAACGTCAGGACCGCTCGTGCCCCCCTCTCCCCACAGGGGCCGGCCACGCACCCCGTCCCATCAACCGACGCAGCAACCCCCCATTGTCCAGCAACCCGCTCCATCCGGCTCCGGCCAAAGTAAGCAAGACAAAACGGAGAAGCCAAAAGGCCTCGCGAAGATGAAGAGTTGCGTCTCGTGCCAATGCATCTGGATGTGTTGCAAGGCGCTCAGCGGAGGAATGCTGATGATCGCTATCGGTATCGGTATGACAGTGTTCGGGTTCTATGCCGATTCTTTTGCCGTCCAAGAAGTCCAGGAAGGCAACAAAACGGTGGAAGTGATAAATGAAGCCAAGAAGTATCATTTTCATAACCTCACTTTTGTCGGCCCTGTGTTCATGGGAATCGGGGGCATGCTCATTGTGGCTGCTTGTGTTCTTTCCTTCGAGGCGAATGAAGCGAATGCTCGAGTTGTGCCGATGAAAGGCAGAAGACCTTCCGACGCCGATGGGATGCTGACTGAGCAGCTGATAGATGGACCAGTGACGAAGGAGAGGCGCAACGGTCCCAACCCTGCCAGCCCGTTTTTGAACCAGTCCCAGATAACGACAGTTGTGCCCGAGCCAGCACCGCCCACACACATCCCGGATAAAGGGGGCGGAGCCCGTACAACGATAGCGGAAGTGCAGACCGTGGCGGTAATCCCAAATGGACCAAGTCGCGAGAAACGACCCCAACTTCCGCTTCCCGTGCGGACGTCTCCTCCTCCTCCCCCACCAACGCGGACTACGAACAAGAAAAGAAGAAATTTTTTAAGTCCACTCATCGATGAATTCGTTCCGTCTCCTCAAGACATCCAAATTCCAGACCCCGACGGGTGCACCCCCGATTCCTTGTGCACCCTTGAGATGGACGTTTATGTCACAAAGTGCCCAATGACAGTGCGCGTTCAGCTGGAGCCTCGATACCTGGCATCAATTGAAAGCGACGGCCTCTCCGACAGCGACACTGCAGAATCGGAATTCACGAACAGGGGTCGCTTCTGCTCCCCTTGCGAAGTCGAGGAGCAGGACATTCCTCTGCTGGGCAGGTGCAGCCCCCCGTCTTCGCCCGAATACCCACTGGAGCCTTTGCTGAAGAGGGACGGCAACCGCCGCTACCCTCTACTGCGGCAGACAGCCTTCGAAGATGCCCGTCTCTATGAGGGATCGGCTGAAGGGGGATCCAGATAGGAGTGCGAGTAGGCGACTCAAGGGTCGCCAGAGGTCACGACGTGTGCTATGTGCGGGTGTTGCGTTTCGTAGTGTGCCCTATTCGAGTGTTGCCTTTGGATACATTTCACAAGATCCCTTTTGCTGAAGATTAGATGCCGAGAGCTCGAAGTGCAAGAATGCGGTAAGTCCTCAGTAGATGAGTCTAGAGGTAAGAAAGTGAATGGTATGCATTAAGTTACGTTTATTTATGTTTATAGACACCCATTTATGTGTTTCCCATTCAGCACATTAAGACTACAATTTATATCAGCTGCATTTTCATCAATTGTTATGAAAAAAAAACGCATTCAACAGAGCAACCCGTTTATCTTCAAGTCTCATTTAGCAATTATAAACAGCAACATACCTCACCCTTATTTATAGGTGTATCAAATGTCTCCTTTGTTAACTAATACTGTAAAAAATAGTGTACTGTTCTGTTGTTATTTAAATGTCTCTTTAGTTTTTTTTAGCAGTATGTTTCATTCCGCGAAATTATTAAGGTTTTGTAGTGAAACTTAAACAAAATGAGAAAAAAAGAATTTTACTATATTCAGTCCTAGTTCAGTAGATTTCCGGCAAAGACTGGCCAATTCTTGGGGTGGTGAAATATGGAGATCAAATGCTGTCCACTGAATCTGTAGTACTTAACCTGAAACCTGCTAATATCCATGCTAACTTTTGGCATACCCTTTCCCTAACTGTGTTCATGTTTTTCTCCATTTTAGCCGTTCCTTTTTTACTTTTATATTTTTTACTTTTTTACATTTAATTTTTTTTATTTTTTTTTTACTTTTTTTACATTTTAAACTATTCTATCTACTCAAAAGTATATTTGTTGGTTCAAAAAGTTCAACAAAACAAACCTAACGATAAACATTTCCACACAATTTCAGTGACGTATTAAGGGGCGGAATGGGAGAGGGGGAGGGGTTAGAGGAAACGCCCTAAATGCTCGGATCAAGTGTTAACAATCAGTTTGTTCCTGAAAGTTTAAATTCCTTTCATCACTTTTAATGTATGAGTTTATTCCTAATTATACAGTACCGTGCAAATTAGTTGGGACAATAGGAAAATGCAGTAACAAAGACACAACTAAAATATTCTTTTGTTTAATAGTGTAGTTAATAGTGAATGTGACCCCCCTGTTTTAATTACTTCTTTCACCCTCTCAACCATTGATGCCAGTAGCTTTCCACACATCTCCTTAACTTCAGGGTCGTGGTACCACACTTTCATGACACTTTCTATCATTTTGGTTTTCGTCATGCAATCCATCTTCGATATGCGCGTTTTAATATTGGCCCATAAATTTTCAATGGTGTTTAGATCGGGTGAATTTCCTGGCCACTCCAATACCTTCAAATGTTGCTGGGTAAAGAAGCTCTTAGCAAGCTTAGAATTGTGGCATGGAGCCAGATCCTGTTGAAATACCCCATCGCCATTAGGAAACAGCTTCTGCAGTATTGGGACCATTTTCGCCTCCAGAACGCCTATGTACTTTTTGCTGTCCATCATTCCTTCAGTGGGGTGGAGCGTCTGTGGCCCGGAAGCTCTGAAACATCCCCAAACCACGACCTTGGATGGGTGTTTGGGGGATTGCTGGATTTGGCCGGATCGAAGAGGTTCTCCAGGCTTCGCTTGTCCCAACTAATTCGCACAGTACTGTACATCCTTACTCTGCATGGAATGGTGGGGGGGAGGCATATCCGAGATCCCCCTTGGCAACATCTTCCAACAAACAAATGATTAACCATTATTCCGAACATTTAAGATTCTTGGATTCCTGATGTCCCATTTGAGTCTAATGATTGTGACTCGAACATTTCACAGATGGAAACACTTTATTCAGACTCTCGAAAGAATTAATTCACAAAACAAATCTGACTTTAAGCAGAGGATTCAGAATGATTTATTTCCTTCGCCCATTCACTATCAGGTTTAAAAATTTCTATGGAAAAGTTTCATGAATCGAAGAGGACATTTCAAAATGGTGAGGTGCTGCAGATAATTACTAACTCTATCAAAGGGTGTTTGAAAATATGACAGATTTCAGTGTTTACACATCTTTGACCTTCTAGACTCTCTGTGCGATCATTGAAAGCTCTTTGATTAGCATTTTCAGGCTTTGGCGTCATTTTCTTTTAATTGCTGAATTTTTCTGTCTCTTATCAAGACAGCTCGAGACTTTCGAATTCTTATACTTGTGGCACAGTCACTGCATTTACAATATTGGGCAATTTTTTACTCCTTGTTCAAGTCAAGTTTACATGGATTAGATGAGTTATGCATAATCTTGAGTGGGGGGCCCATACCATTAATAATTATGCTTTTTTCTGTCTCAGCAGGAAAACATTGAAAACATCCATGCCTTACCTGGGCTCGAACCCAATCCCTTTGATCAATATACAAGCACGTTAATCCACTTGGAAACGGGATGGTTTTATTTCTTATTGTAATTGTAAAACATGATTAAATCAAGTTTGTTTAAGTGATTGTAAAGCATGATTAAATCAGGTTTATTTAAATGATTGTGAAACATGATTAAATCAGGTTTGTTTAAGTCGTTGTAAAACATGATTAAATCAAGTTCAGCTGTAAAATGCACTAATCTTTATAACACGGATTAGTTTTCTATCACAGCGATCATCAGGTTTATTTGAAGCCATTCTCTTCGCTGTTGTACTCTGCTGACACTGGCTGTAAGTAAAAAATTGTCTCGTTCCGGGTGGGATCGAAATCCCCTGATAACATGTCAGGTGCTCTGACCACTGAGTCAACAGCTGCTGATCAAGATTTTCCCCTTTTGTTGTTGTTAAATCTCTTACCCTAGTTTCGAGTAGATGCTATGATTGCAGATTAAAATCTCCCTTCACCCGAACTGTTTCAGGCTCGTGCATAACACGAGAAACGCACCAAGATGATTAAACTACTTTTTTTTAATGTATTTTGCATGTTGGTCTATGTTAGTAACTCATAGTCATCTTAATTCAGCTCATCAGGTTTATTTGAATCGCTATTTTTTGCTGTTGAATTCTGCTAACTAATTACCGACCGGCTTTTTTTAAATACTTTTTCCGAAGTATCATTTATACCAGGGGTTCTCAACGTGTGGTAGGCGGTAAAATTTTTTGGGGTACGCCGTGAGAGCTCAAAAGTCGCTAGATCTAGTAACAAAGTCGCTATTATTATAGGGGTAAGCCAGTTACATACACATTTCTAGGGGGTACGTGAAGCATAAAAGGTTGAGAACCATTGATGTATACAATTATTTTACAAAAAAAAAAAAAAAAATCCGACTAAGCCGAGACTTATCAGCAGGAATGTATATGGTTTTAAAAGATATGATCTAGGTTATATTAATATCATGACATAAAACGAAGGTGAATGAATAAGTAAAAAGGAAAAACAATAAAATGATAGTTTCTGGTTAAAAACATCACTTTTTCATCAACCACTCAAATAATTTTTCTGTAATATAAATTTTACTTAAGTTACAATGTTGCTAGGAACCAAATTAAATAGGTAGGAAATTTGTTATTCTTTGGAATTTCGCCCATAATTATTGTAGAATTTTAGTTGTTTTAAAATATCTTTAGCCTTTTTTTTAGTAAACTTCTCGTGGCAAATATTTTGTTTATAGCTATTAGTAAAGAAGTTGTTGATAACACATATAAATTTTCAATAAGTGAAATTTTGAACAAACCAAAAGTATCACCTTTTATTGTAAAGGAATTTTTAACTTCTGACTTAAATAATTCATTTGGTAGACTAATTTAAATTCTTTTAATTTTATTTAATTCTGTCTCATAGGCTGTTCCATAAACTGTTATTCTATATCTAATTATTGAAATGATTAATCTCCAAAATTGATCTGAAATTTATTATTTATTTTCATTAATATTTCTTTTTTTTTATAAGTAGCTTTTAAACCATTGAAAAATATTCCCTCTAATACAAGTAAATTAAATTTCTGTAGCAAGATGTCAATGTCAACGGAATCATCTGTTTTATTCCATAAATTCCGCATTGAATTTCTTTCCTGTATATAAATTAATATTTATATTATTTATAAGGTCTTCCAAAAGACTTTGTATTCCTATACCTTTACGAAACTCAAATTGCGACGAAAAAATTATTTTATGCAAAACTTTTTTGCAGACGATCTCCAACGTATTTTTTCATCATGTTTTCAAAAATTGTTTAATAGAGTGATTGGTCAATAATTTTGAAACCTCTCTTTTGATCCACTTTTATATACCGGACGAATAATTCCAATTTTCATAGCTACTGGGATTTGCGAGTTTTCAAAATTTTTATTTATAAGAACTGCTATTACATGCACAAAATTTCATTAGATTCTTTTATGAATATAGGTTTAATGTTTACAAATTCAGGAGATGATTGATATTTTAAATAATCTACAATATTAGCAACATAGAAATTATTTGCTATTGTGAAATACATAGAATTTTTATTTATATAACATAATTCATAAACTTTATCTGGTGTAGTACTCGTCGTCGCAAATTCTGTCTGCATCTCAGTAATAGTTGTTGCAAAAACTAATCGACTGTTTTCCAACATTCTCTTTTTTTATCATTAATAATATCATTAATTAATTCCCACAACTTCGCATTATTATCTTTATTAATTGCTAATTTGTTTCCATCAATGAGTTTTTGATTCCTTGGCCGAGTGGTTAGCGCCCTCGGCTACTGATCTACGGGACCTGGGTTCGAGCCCCGGGTAACGCATGGATGTTCGTGTTGTTTTCTGCTGAGGTCCTGCCATCCTCTCAGATCGTCTACTGTGGCATATAAACTGACAGGCTCCTGTCAGACCTCTGTGGCAAGCAGCTGCTTGAGGGGGTATTTTTTTTTTATTTATACCGATGTTTACCCATTTGCTTTATTCGTTTAGTTTTACAATTCGTTTGAAACAAGAATTTTTCCCTGTTTCGTCAATTTCACTTCATATTTTCTGATCTACTAATTCTGTGCTCATGTCTTCATCAACTAATTCATTCTACTGTGTCACTTGAAAATTTTCAATAATAAGAGCATGATTATAAAATATTTTAATACCAGATTTGAATCCTCTTTTAAAAATGTAACGGCACTGAAACTAAATCCCTTTTCCTTATTTTAATTAAAATTTCATAATGGTCTGCTAATTTATTTCTATATATCCTACTCTTAACATCAAAACTGCTTGGTTTAATCAAAATATGATCAATTAACATCCTTGTAAATTTAATGTTTCTTTTTCTCTAGTGAAACGCTTAACAATTTGTTCCAAACTAAATTCAATCAAAGCATTTAAATACATACATACATACATACATACATACAAAATCCTCATCCAACCATGGGCTACGAAGGCCCTACCACACTCTGTAACTTTCCTCTCTAAACATGTCTATTCTGAGCTCTAAACATGTCTATTCTGCTGCATTTGACTATTGTACACCAGTTCTAGCAAGGTCCTTTTTGACATTGTCTGCCCATCATATCCTAGGTCTCCTCCTTTTCCTGAAGCTTTTAAGCACACTGTTCATAATCCTGTATGACTATACTGCAACTTGTCTGTTTCTTCTCACAAAAAAAATTAAAAATTTAGCACATATAACAGCTGTTCTGCTCTCTTTCACTGCTTCTTCTGCTTCATCAGCCAAGCTATCAAGCCAAACATTCTTATCAGCTGTTAACTGATCCTTTACAAGTTTTTCAAGCTCGTTGTAATGCCATCTGTCAGAACTAGTAGGATGTGTCCTGCACTTCCTTGTTTCAGAAATAGGTTCCATATCCTTATCACTCAAATAATTTTGTTTCCTCTGTTCCTTTTTTTGCTCAAAAGAGCACTGCTGGTTTCAAGAAAAGCCCGTTTAAACCGATCCCATTCTTATTCAACTTCAGCAATAAACAAACCACGATTGTCACAATGACTAAGGAGCCTATCATGGAATGTTTTGGCTATATTTGGATCTTTCAGAGCTTCAGTATTAAGGGTAATTTTTTTAATCGTAGTACATTTCTTAAGTTTCAGTTGCAAGACATTATTGACCAGGTAATGGTCAGAGCCAATAATGATCATATTTCGGCTCTCCTGTGTGATATGGTATTCCTAACCGAACTAACCCATTTGCTGTTAATTAATATATAATCAATCATATTCTTATTCAGCCCATCTGATGAAACCCACGTGTACTTATGTAATAAGTGTTAGTTATTCTGAAACCATTGAGTTTACTCACCTGTAGGAGACGTTGCCCAATGCCATTGCAGCTACCAATTCTAAAAGGGCTTATCACCCCTCTCCAAAGGTCAGAGTCAGTACCAACTTTGGCATTGAAGGCATCTAGAAACAAGGGTAATATCTCCTTTCTTGACAGAATACAAAATATCCCGAAGTTGTCCATAAAACCTATCCTTCTCCTACTCATCAGCATCCTTAATGAGAGCATAACAACAGATAACATTCAAGTCTTTACTGATTGTCTGAAAATTAGTTGTGAGAAACCTTTCATTAATGGACTCGTATCCTAAAAGAGCATCACTAGCGTGTCTGCTGGGAAGCAAAAGAAGCCCTCCCTGAAAAGAGAAACTGAATGCTATATTTAGGAATCTGACCTTTATCTGCCCATCTGATCTCTTGCAAGCCGGGAATATCTAAATTATAATAATGGAGTTCTTATGTGAGGATATCAAGAGAATAAGCTCTGTGCAGAGTCCTGACATTCCGACTACCTATGGAGAGAGAATGGCTAGAGGAAAATTTAAAGAAACTTGTTTATTGTGAGAGGGAATGCCAACAATGTCAAATGACTCCTTCCTCCACTTGTAAAGGCTGAAGCCATCTATACTGGAAGACTTTTCCAATGTAGAATTTGACGATGCTCGTTGAAGCAAGGATTCAGATGCCTGTGATGACGCTGCTTAGGGGTTATCCACCAACTTATAAAACGTATCCTGCGAATCTATTCACTTGGGGCTATCAACCCACAAACAAACAGAAAACTCAGCAAAGATTTTCCCTTCACAGAAGCCAACCAGTGCAGCAAATTAAGGATTTATAATAAGCTCAGAGCCTGTTAGTGTATATGGCAGCCCTCCGCTTCCGTTCACTTCCACAAGAGAGTATCTTTTTGAAAGGTACTAACGGCCTGCACCATGAGAAGGCGGGGTCGGACATTATTTACTAGGCCTGGCCGGTTCTATGCATCATCACAGGGGATTGGGGCATAGCTCTTCTTCCAGTGACTCCCTAGCTACAATTTACAGAACAGTTTATAGTTTCAAATTCTATGTCCTAAATAATCGTAAGCTACATTAACGATTATAGATTTCCTATTAGCCGGCCATTATTAGAGCAATGATTAGTAAACATGAAAAGTAAGGAGAAAAGCAAAAAGAAGTGGTGGATGCCGACAGAACACCAAAAGAAGTAGCCCTCATTTTAAACCTGACGTACATCAGGAGAGATTTATCAAGAAGGTTTATGTATATGTTCATTACCAGAACTGCCAAAAGGAAATTTATCTCCGCAAAATTCCCCGCCCTGCCCACGGTCAGTAGGGGACACCGATGGGCTTGGAAAGGCCGCCGTCCGTCGGATGGGACGTTAAGCCGTGGCCCCGTGTGCGGGAGAGCCATACCCTGTGCACGTTAAAGAACATGCTGGATGGCCTTGACGGGAGGCTACCATCTGTCTCCCAACAGCTGTTCCAGTGGTTCCCCTCCCCTAACCTTCTCTGAGCCTTCGGGGTCCATGTGACCTGGCCATTTAGCCCATGGTATGCAAAAAAGTGCCGCTCAGAGGTAAAACAACCCAAAAAAGTCAAAAGGAAATGCATATTTTTTCTTGCAAGTGGACTATATTGTGGTTCTTTGCAATATTCAGTTGACAACATTGTTATTTTATCATTTATTTGAATTCCTGCATAACAAAAATATTAACCGAAATTTTACTAATGCAGTTTTACAATTTCTGCAAATTTTAACTTCTGTTTCTGATTTGCTAATGTTTGAAAAACAAGATTGAAAATTGCTCTTTGTATTATATGTGTTTAAAACTAGTTTCTTGCACAAATAACAAAAGTTCTATCCCCACCCACATCCGCAATGTTTTATCCGCATCAGCACCAACACCCGCAAGGTCTTATTCGCTTCCACAAATTTTCATCAGCACATATTGGTTACTTAATTACCATCGAGGTTTGTTTATACGATGCAGTGGCGGCTCGTAGCTAAAATTAGTGGGGGTGCTACTCCAGAAAATGTTTAGCCTTTGTTTTAAAATTGTGTAAAAGGAAACAAACATGTATAAAAAGAAAATTTATTCAGAAACTTGATAAAATCCTAAAAGAACAAAATCAAACATTTTTTACTTACTTTAACCTAAATTGTTACAGTTCAAGTTTAATCCATTCATTTAAAAATGAAATCCATTCTTGTTTTAATTTGCGCGAAAAAAATGAATCAAACAGAATAGCTGGAAGCAGGATAATAATCTAATTCTACACTTTATCACACTCAAGAATATGGTACACGGTTTTTAAGCACAATACACGCGGAGTAAAAAAAAACTACCTTCAACCAGCAGGCCAGGGTCGGCACTGCGGGAACGACAGTGCTCTCTCTCCCTTGCAGCCTCGCGTGCAGCTTTCTATGTGCGCATGCGCACAACAGTCAAACACCTCGCCGCTAGTACTGTGAAGCGCACAGTTCCATACAAAGATTTTTGTATCTTTTTCATAAACTGGGGGATGGCTACTGACATTAAGCTTAAGGATTATATATTGTACAATTATAAAGAAAGAATTAAAGAAAAAAGGACTCATTATATTAAATGTTATCGATAATATCAAGTTGAAATTGGGGGTGCTGCAGTTTCACAGTGCCTATACGAGAGCCGCCACTGATACGATGTATATTTACGAGCAAAAGCAATCAGTCCAATCAGGACCGGATCTAAGAGACCATCTTAAGAAAGTTAATAGCGGAAACAGTGGGGGAAAATATTAAAAATATATGTTACACGTATTTTGCAATAAAATTTTAAAATGCAGGGAAAAAGTTTTATACCTGAAAGGTTTTCGGTTCGTTCTCCCACTCTCTCGTTCCGATTTCTTTTGGTAGATCCGGCCTGGATTTTATAGCGTTGTTTTACATCTGAGCGGCACGTTTTTTGCACACAATGGTTGGTTGCTTGTTTTACCTCTGAGTGGCACTTTTTTGCACACCATGGGCTAAATGGCCAGGTCACAAGGACCCCGAAGGCTCAGAGAAGATTGGGGGAGGGGACCCACTGGAACAGTTGTTGGGAGACAGATGGTAGCCTCCCGTCAAGGCCATCCAGTGTGTTCTTTAACGTGCACAGGGTATGACTCTCTCCCACACACGGGGCCACGGCTTAACGTCCCATCCGACGGACGGCGGCCTTTTCAAGCCCATCGGTGTCCCCTACTGACCGTGGGCAGGGCGGGGAATTTTGCGGAGATAAATCTCAACGCTGACCCAGCTGGGATTCGAACCTGGGAACTACAGATTACGAGCCTGGCGCGCTACCGACTGAGCCACCCCCGCCCTAGATATTCCAAAGATTTCATTTGACTTGACTTGTGTTATCGACGTGCTTTAATAAAAATCTTTCAGATTTTATCAACTGGGATCTTGTAAGTATTTATCAAGCTTTTTCCAAATTTTGGTATTAATTTTTGACAAATATTTAAAACAAACACCGAGTTATGAATTAAAGAACGAGAGCAAATCTTCAAGTAAAACCAGGCTGATGACTTCAACAAAGCACAAATATAATGACGATTATATAGAGTTTGCTTTTATTCTTTTTTAGATGTGCCGCGGAAAAAAAAATAGATTCAGTGTGCCGCGGAAAAAAAAATTAGATTCAGTGTGCCGCAGTGTGAAAAAGTTTGCGAGACACTGTCATACAAACAAACACATACAGATGTGCACGCTGGTTTAATAGTCAGTAACACTAACCATTACCCATGAATGGGCTATATGGGCATTCAGTGAAGAATATCGGTTTCCCTTAAATATTTTCTTGGGAAGAACCTAAATTTCATCATACTTAGTAAAAAGTATTATTTACAATGCTCTCATCCATTGCTGATAATATTTGCTCATCAGCAAAGCATTTTCAAGTCTCGAGAAATCACTCAAAGTAAACCCTTTTTCCTTGAGAATAATTTTAGCAAATAGTGGTTTTCATCTTTTAGAGAAAAAAATGTAAAAATATCGTAAGATATATTGTGTACCAGTGATGTCAGATGTGTGCTTCATTTTTGCTAATAGTAAATTAAGAATTAACTGCATCAGATTTAAGAAATACTGAATTCCTGTCCTGTTTTATGTTACATTGTCATCCAGAGATAAAAACGCGTTTAACAGTATGATTGATATAAATGAAGCTAAATCTTTCTAAATTTAATCAAATCCTCAATTTTGACGATTTTCAATCGAAAAATGCCTCTACCTCTCTTTAAATGAAAAGAATTAATACGGCATTTTATTAGTTTGAAAACTAAGCTACATATTCTGAATTTAGCCGTAGGTGTCCTAAGTATCTGTCAATATAATACGTCACAGGGAAGGCCTGTGAAGGAAACAAGTCCTCAGCAGATAGAGAACGTATGAAAAGGAAACATCCATTACTTATCGGGGATTCGAATCCAAGTGCCTTTGATCCTCATTCAAGCAAGCCACTCACTAGACCAGCGGTTATTTTTTTTAAAATGATGATCTCTTTTGTTGCGATCTTATGCAACTACGGCAATTCCCGGTTCCGCTTGTACAGCACTACCTGGTTATGAAAAGCCGTGCTTATCTAGAGCCGGGGGCAAGGAATGCGCCCTATAGGCGCACCTCAACCCCAGCCTCACATGGCAGCAGTCCTATAAAAGGAAAGCTGACCACCGGAGGAAACCTTACTTTAATCTATTCCCCGTTAGCCATGAACAAGGATATATAGATCCAAGTTCGATCGGCGTCCGGGGTGGAGACTCTTAGTAAGACCCAGACTTTCGTGAGGGCTCTGGCCTACTAGGAGCCAAACCCGTTCTGCCGAGCCCTCGAACAGCTCACCCAGAGCTCCTGATAAGTGAGGTCTCAGACGCTGACCCAACCAACCGGCCAGAGAACCGGTCGGCAGCATCATCGACCTCGGTTGGCTTTGGCAATGCTCCAGCCGGGGACCCAATACGGCCGGCAAAGCCTTCAGCCGGTTTCCTGGGCCCTAGGGCCCCCCCCCCCCCCACCACCACCACCACCACGACAAGGTGGTCCCCTATCGGGGGAAGGCAGAAGCAGCTCAGAGTTTTATATTCCGACGCCTGTAAAGACGTACCCTGTAAAGTTCACCTGCTAGAGAGGACTACTACTACTACTTCAAAACTTACAAGATCCTCCTTACTTCTCTTTCACTCTTCGTAGTACTAATCGTTTACTCCCAAATCTTTACAAATTCAGTTCGTGGTCCCAAAAGTTTTATTCTGTTTGTTTGCAGAATTGTTAACTGCCGTTAAACCCTCTCGCAGGTACAGAGATACCCAGAACACTTCCAAATTTTGAGGTCCCTAGGCAATGTAAAAACTGATTGTCGGTAAATACTGTACCAATTTACCAATGGTTTTTATCCTAATTTCACAAAATCTATATAAATATTTATCCCTTATATAAGCAAAATCCGATAGTAGCTTGTTAATTAATGGGGATTTGAAAAATAGTTGTGAAATTAATCCACGTTTCTTATTTTTTTGCAATATAAAAAAATATTTCAAATCGTAATTTCTTCCAATGTCCCCATTTTCGGTTTTGGCATTAATTTACCCTCCGCGAAGATAAAAAAAAAATAATGACAAGGATATTAGAGGTGATTTCGAGTACATAATAACCAGGGTGAGTATAACAGATTTAGCACAGCTGAGTTAAATTTAAAACTTAATCGCTATCCGAGCTGTTTTAATATTGTTTTAGTAAATCAAAATAGCATTTCGATTGGTGAAAACAGGATAGTAGGGATGCTAGTCACTTCTTGTAGTAATATTTGAAATCCTTTCCTGCTGCACGGATCACACAATGATATTTAGATCATCGTAACTTGACATGTTTCGACTATTAACGTCATCTTCATAGGTTGGGTAAACAGTTCTACTTCGGAGATTATATTCGTGTGTGTTGTTGTGCGGCTGCGCCGTATGGTTTGCAGCGGATGGCGGTTTCTTGGTTCTGCCCATGTACCTCTGATAGGGGTGGGTGGGGGTGGGTTGCTTTAGCAGCGTTACGCTGATAGAGCAGCAGTTTCCGTGGGAAAGGTGGAGGGTAATTTGGTAATTTTCGGCGTTGCAGCACGATTCTCCATTTTGGTATATTACCAGTTGTTCAGCGAGATCCAATTTAAACTTAGTCGGGGGGGGGGGGGGGGGGCAAAATAATTTTGGTCAGTTCAAACTGTGTGGTCATTCCGGTTAGAAACCACAGGGCGTATTCCGTGCCCCCGGCTCTAGATAAGCACAGCTTTTCATAACCAGGTAGTGCTGTACAAGCGGAACCGGGAATTGCCGTGGTTGCATAAGATCGCAACAAAAGAGATTCTTACCATTGAAGTGGTTTGCTTTTTTAACCGTATATCCCTTTCGTGTTCTTTTATCAGAGTTCGGCAGGTTCTCTTCGTTTTGCTATAGTAAGGTTTATTGTTATTGTCCGTATTTTATATACTCCTCCAGTTTTTTTGTTCTGGTCCCGATCGGTTTTAATTATATTAATTATAGTGTTGCTCGTTTCAATTGGCACTATATAATTGTAAGGTTGCACTGCATTTTTCAATGAATTTGCCAGCCATGGGATGTTTGGAATTCCTACGGTGAACTTTTTTTTTTTGGATTGCTACGTTGGTGTCGGTTGGGATATTTTTTGACAAGTTTGTCTTGACATATTTTCGGCTGGTTTTAATAATTTTTAGCGGGTACTCGCATTTTGAGCATCCGAGTACATTTTTTCTTTTTTCATAAAACTGTGGTGTGGAGGCATATCTAATATTTCTTAGGAATGCAGCTTTTAGTGCATTTTTTTGGTCTAGTGACTGTCTGAAACCAAGCCCTATAAAAGAAACCTTGTACTTAATTTGTTTCTTTATACAAAAAAACATTTTTTTTTACCTTTGACCAATACAAACTATTAATCATTAAGATAATAATTTACTAAATATTTAAATTACATACATTTGGTACCTCCAAATTTCGAAGAAGCAGGCTGAAAAGTTTCAAACTAGATTTTATTATGAAGGCTACTATTCAAAAATATGATGCCATCAACTGAGCTGGGTTTTAGGAGGTGCGCCGGCCTCGTATAACGCGCCCTGCAGTCGAAAAATTTCTTTCTGACAGTACACTGGATACTGCGATGGAGCGAATGAAATTGGCTAATTAACTCAGATGTGGAAATTCGTTCTCGTGCTGTCTGCACCAAGGAAGCAAGAGTTGCTTCTCTGATCACTTCATTTGTGTGTGAAGCGGAAGCCCTCGTGGCTCTTTCTGAGGAGAGGGGGCGGGTGACTCAGTCGGTAGCGCGCCAGGCTCGTTAAGCCATAGGTGTCATATAATATGCCAGAAGGAAGATCTGTGAAGCAAGACCTCAGCAGAAAGACAACTTAGCCATTCCTTATCCGGGGGTGCGGGGGGGGGGGCTCAGTCGGTAGCGCGCCAGGCTCGTAATCTGTAGTTCCCAGGTTCGAGTCCCAGCTGGGTCAGCGTTGAGATTTATCTCCGCAAAATTTTCCCGCCCTGCCCACGGTCAGTAGGGGACACCGATGGGCTTGAAAAGGCCGCCGTCCGTCGGATGGGACGTTAATCCGTGGCACCGTGTGCGGGATGGCCATACCCTGTGCACGTTAAAGAACACGCTGGATGGCCTTGACGGGAGGCTACCATCTGTCTCCCAACAGCTGTTCCAGTGGGTCCCCTCCCCCAACCTTCTCTGAGACTTCGGGGTCCATGTGGCCTGGCCATTTAGCCCATGGTGTGCAAAAAAGTGCCGCTCAGAGGTAAAACAATCCAATCCAATCTTTCTGAGGAGACATCCTCATCGAATGAATCCTCAAATTCTTCGAAATTTCTTGTTCTTACTTTTTTATTCTATCTTGTAGGTTTGATTTAATTTTCATGCTCTTCGGAATTAATCTTCATTAGCTTTCTCGCTTCTGGTTCTTTTCCTAGTTCTGTAAGAAATCTCGAGCCTTTTTAATTTGGGTGTAAAAAAGTTCCTAGTTTATGAATTAACGTTATGGCCCATTTATCTCTCAAAATACTTATAGCTTTGTTCTTTGAGTTGGGTTGTTTTACCTCTGAGCGGCACTTTTTTGCACACCATGGGCTAAATGGCCAGGTCACATGGACCCCGAAGGCTCAGAGAAGGTTGGGGTAGGGGACCCACTGGAACAGCTGTTGGGAGACAGATGGTAGCCTCCCATCAATGCCATCCAGTGTGTTCTTTAACGTGCACAGGGTATGGCTCTCCCACACACGGGGCCACGGCTTAACGTCCCATCCGACGGACGGCGGCCTTTCCAAGCCCATCGGTGTCCCCTACTGACCGTGGGCAGGGTGGGGAATTTTGCGGAGATAAATCTCAACGCTGACCCAGCTGGGACTCGAACCTGGGAACTACAGATTACGAGCCTGGCGCGCTACCGACTGAGCCACCCCTGCCCCCTTTTTCTGAGGAGACATCCTCATCGAATTAATCCTCAAATTCTTCGAAATTTCTTGTTCTTACTTTTTTCTTCTTTCTTGTAGGTTGGATTTAATTTCCATGCTCTTCGGAATTAATCTTCATTAGCTTTCTCGCTTCTGGTTCTTTTCCTAATTCTGTAAGAAATCTCGAGCCTTTTTAATTTGGGTGTAAAAAAGTTCCTAGTTTATGAATTAACGTTATGGCCCATTTATCTCTCAAAATACTTATAGCTTTGTTCTTTGAAATTTCGGAGAAATTCCGTGTCTTAGGATTTAGCCTCTAACATAGCTAGAAGCTTCATTTCCATAATACTTCTAGACAGAGAGAGTGGGCACTTACGAGGCTTCCCAGTTCATCAGAAGTATCTTTGAAGGGAGTACGAAAGGAAATGAAATCAACCAACATGTTTTTGCTGATAGTGTCTATTAATTTTCCTTGTTTAATCTCCATAAGATCCTCAAAGATCTTCTCCCATTGTGAATGCATTGAAGTGAATATATGAAGTTTGCTGTTCCATCTGGTATATACATCGTTCTTCAGTGATTTGATGTAAATGACTCTGTAGTGAGAGTGCGACAAGAACTGATCATATCCTCTATATCGTTATTTTCACCACTTCCACTTCGTGTCGTATGATGCAGCACAGTATTCAAAATGTGAGCGGAACAGCTAACTTTTGAAAACTGACGAAGTGCAGCCGAAACATTTGCTCTGCTGTCAATTGCAAACACAATTTTACCCATTTCTTCATAGAAATTGAATGACCACAAAATTCGAATCATCATCATCATCATCATCATCATCAAGCAGCCATGGGCTACGGAGGTTCAACCAGACCGTGCAGTTTAAATTCACCAAGCATATCTGTCCTGAGCTACATCTGCTGCATCCGGCCACTGCACACCAATTTTAATAAGGTCTTGTTTCACATTGACCACCGCATCCTAGGTCTCCCTCTCCTTCGGAGACCTCTAGGCACACTGTTCATAAACCTATTCGCCAATCTATAATTATCCATACGGGCAACATGGCCAAACCAGAGGAGTCTCTCTCTGCACAATATGCTGCTTAAAGGAGGTTACAGACTCCTTTGCCTAACCTCATCATTAGTTACACCTAATACCCAAGATACTACGTAAGCATCTAGAATCAAAAGCATCTAGTTTCCTGTTACCTTGTTTACACAGCGTCCACATTTCACTACCATAACTTACCCTAGAAAGAACCAAACTATTATACAGTCTAATTTTAGTCTTTAGGCACATTCTCCATAGATTCTTAAAAGTCCCGGTAGCAATCCTTATTCGTCTGTTAATCTCATGCCGCACATCCCCAGTATCTGTTACCAGTCCCTAGATAATTAAACTGTGACACCTGTTCAAAATTGCAACCATTCAGATTAACTGAATCACAGCCTGCCTGACCAATTTTCGTCACTTTAGTTTTCTCTCTGTTTATAACCAAACCTACTCTACTACCAGTCTCATCAACAGCTCGAATGAAAGAGTTCATCTCATCAACATCATTTGCCAAAAGGGCTAAATCATCAGCATAATCTATATCAGAAATTTTCGTATCTCCAGTCCATTTAAGGCCAAAATCTTTCCCTTGCAATGAATTTCGCATAACGTAATCAATAACCAAACTAAAGAGAAAAGGAGACATAATGCATCCTTGTCGAACACCAGAAGTAATGCTAAACCAATTGCTACAAGCCTTGCCAACTCTCACACACGACTCAGTGTTCTGATAGAGAGCTTTCATTATGTTAATTAACTTGTCCGCTATACCATATGATCTCACAATCAACCACAAATTATGACAATCAACAGAGTCGAAAGCCTTTTTGAAATCAACAAAGCTAGCAACCAAAGGTTTCTGAAATTCTAAACATTTCTCAAGAATCTGCCTATGTGAAAATATCTGATCCACACATCCCCTACCACTTCTGAATCCACATTGCTCATCACGCAATTAACTGTCAACCAGATTCTTAATTCTATTAAGCACAATCATGCAAAGAACTTTACCTGGAACAGAGAGTAGGCTGATACCCCTATATAGTTATCACAAGAACTGAAATCAACTTTTTTTGAAAATAGGGATAAATAATAGCTCTGGTAAAATCTTTAGGAACCATGTCTTTATCGTAAAAGATGTTCAAAATTTCAGTCATCCAAGTGGTAACCGAAATATTCCCAGCTCTACGCATTTCAGTAGTAATTTCATCTGCCCCTGGGGATTTATGAAGTTTAAGTTTAGAAATAGCCAAAATAACTTCAGACTGTGTTATAGGGCCAACATTAAAGCCACCAATGCATCTTCATTGCAAACAATGGGAGTAGAACTAACTACATTGTTTAGAACATCACTGAAATGCTCCGCCCACCTAGCCATGACAGAATACTCCCCTTCTATAACCTTACCTTGTTTATCCTTCAATCCTTGCATGCCTCTCCGTTTTCTACCACATAAAACATTAACTATCTGATACATCTCTCTGCTGTTGTGCTATCTAACTGCTTCTTCGGCTTTGTCAGCCATGCCATCAAGCCAAAGATTTTTATCAGCATCTAACTGATCCTTTACACGTTTATTAAGCTCTCTGTAATCCTTTTTATTAGGACTAGTAGGGTACTGATTAAGGACATTCCTGCAGTTCCTTCTTTCTGAAATAAGCTCAAGTGCCTTATCACTTAAATAATTCTGTCTCCTCTGCTCCTTTTTTCATAAAAGAATACTGTTAATTTCCAAAAAAGCCTGTTTAAAACGGCCCATTCTTCCTCAAATTCAGTAGTAAGCAAACCATGACTGTCATAATGAATTAAGTAACCTATCATGGTAAGCTTTAGCTATAACAAGGTCTTTCAGAGCTTCACTATTAAAGATAAATTTTTTAACTTTAGTACAACACTTTTTTAGTTTAAATTGCAAGACACTTTTAACAAGGTAATGGTCAGATCCAATTTCAGCTCCCCTATATGCCCTGATATTCCTAACAGAACTAGCCCATTTGCTGTTAATTAATCTATAATCAATCACATTCTTATGCAGCCCATCAGGTGAAACCCATGTGTACTTAATGTCACGGTGTTTGTAATATGTGTTAGTTATTCTGAAACCATTGAATTTAGTTACATGTAGGAGACGTTGTCCATTGTCATTGCAGCTACCAATACCAAAAGGGCCTATTAATCCTCCCCAAAGGTCAGAGTCAGTACCAACTTTGGCATTGAAGTCACCTAGAACAAGGGTTATATTTCCTTTCTTGACAGAATTCAAAATATCCTGAAGTTGTTCCTAAAACCTATCCTTCTCATCCTCATCGGCATCCTCAGTGGGTTCATAACAGCAGATAACATTCAAGTCTTTAATGCTTGTCTGAAAATTTCCTGTAAGAAACCTTTCATTAATGCACTCATATTCTAGAAGAGCATCACTAGCATGTCTGCTGAGCAGCAGACCTACGCCTTGGTGATGCTTTCCATCCTCCCTCCCTGTAAAGAGAAATTTAAAGTTATTTTAAGTATCTCACCTTTATCTGTTCATCTGGTCTCTTGCAAGCCTAGAATATCTAGGTTATAGCCCTGGAATTCCTGCATCAGGACATCAAGAGAATAATCTCTATATAATGTCCTCACATTCCACGTTCCTGCAAAGAGAAAATTATTAGTAGGTTTTTTTAAAGAAACTAGGTTTATTGAGATAGGGTAGGGCCAACAATATCAAACAGCCCCCTGATCGCAGGCATGGGGCAAAGACCTGTTCCTCCTCTGCTAAAGGCTGAAGTCCCCGATGCTGGTAGGAACTTCAGGCATCACCTTTTCAAGTGGACTTTTTCAAGAGCCATATGGCCTGCCTGAGACACATTACTCCAGTTTAGGCTTGACGATGTCCAACTAGCTGAGTAAGGTTCAGGTACCTGCGATGGCCTCTGATGAGGATTATCCACCAGCTTCTTTAAAGTATCCCATGCCTCTGTTCACTTAGGGCTGGCAACCCAGAAGCAAACAGAAAACACAGCGGCAGATTCTCCCTCAACAGAGGCCCACCAGTGCAGCAAGTCCAGGATCAATAATCAAGCTCAAATCTATAAACAAGTCCAGTGTAGTAGGTATAAATGGTCAGCACCAGGACCCTGTGAAGTTGACCACTCCTCAGCAGGGTTGAAAAAAAAGAAAAAAGTGGCCATAGATCAGTAGGCCATACTGAACTGGCAGCCCTCCCCTTCCGTTCCCTTCCAAAAGAGAATATCTCTTTTGAAAGGTACTAACGGCCTGAACCACGAGAAGGCGGGGTCGGATATTAGGTACTAGACCTGGCCGGTTCTGTGCATCATCACTAGGGATTAGTACATAACTCCCCTTCCAGTTATGCCTAGCTACCATTCAGATCTAATATTGTCTCCTGTTTTATTAATTTCATTTCCAAATTCCCATGTGCTTAAAACATGAATCTGAAGTTTTCCATGTAATATAGTGCACAGTGGCTCCCAAGTAATTGTGTTTTCTGTAGAAATCACTCCACAAGTCCAAAGTCCACCAACAGTTTGGCATTTGGAATGTGGGGAAAATACTGTCAGTCGCCAGTAGCATTTGTTCTCCTTTTTGCTGAGAAACTAGCCTTCCCCAATCAGAGAACTAATTTCTGCAAATCCGAATTGTATTCGGTCATTCAAGATCAGTAAGTTTGTCTAGCAATGGAAACCACGTTACTAAGCCACATTTTTGCCTAACAGGTTTAAACCATATTACCCTCTGTCTTGTTTCCTACTCTGTCTTGTTTCCTACTACAAAGTGTCACTGTTTCAATGAGGTCTCCTCGCCTACGAATGCACAGAGTGAGGTTAGTTTCACTCCCTACACCGACTTCTCGTGTCTAAAGGTGCGGCACCATCAACTGCTGAGTGACGCGAAAGGTTTGGAAATAACAAAGATTATTGTTCCTCCTTGATGAGTCTCAGCTTTTGTGGAAAGGTTTCTGCTCTAATTCGAGGCAGAATTCTGCCATTGACCTTAATTTGTCGTAACACAATGAAAGAGTTGCTACGCTAGTTTTACCTATCTTCCTATTGCTTTTCGCACGACATTTGTCGGTTTTTCAGTTTGATCGGTGCCTTACGTAATGGGAATGCCTGCCGATTTCAAGACGTGAAGCAACAGCAGCGCTAGTTACATTTTCTTCCGCTGTGGCGCTTTCGGACTCTGTTTCGTTTGCTACTTGCTTCGTAGCAGTATAGGCTATTAGGCTGTTTCCTGCTAGTTTCAAAATTGAATTCTGATACGGATGCAGTAATGGCAACAGTAATGGGTCATTATTTATTGTTCTGTCTACTTCCTGGCGTCTTTAGTCTGAACGATGATGCAGTATTGTTTGATATTTTGCTGAAGCGAAACTTATGAAACAAAACTCAGTTTCTATCGAATCTCTTGCAAACTCGATCTGAGAGATAAGTGGCTACAGTGATATGTCGGCAACGTAACACTGAAATGAATAATTGGAAAAAAATTCAGAGATCACTTTTGAATAAATATTATTTTGTAATCGCAGGAATTGTAAGAAAGAGAAAGCTATTCCCATTAGGTCAAAACGATGAATATTTTTACAATATACGGAACTGAGTTACACTGCCCTAACAAAATATTAGAGAATTTCCGCGTTATGGGAATCTAACTTCTAAGTTCTGTAACTTCTAAAATATTCATTTAATGAAAATTGTTACTGAAAATAAATTCAAGATTGTAATCTTATCTATTTAAATCTCGATTTTCAAGAGAATTCTTCTAATATTTAAGGAATTATGGAAGCTAGAATATTTCGCAACAGTAATGGGTCATAAGAATTTATTTCAGATATTAATTAAAACTTAAATAATAAGTATTTTTTCAAATCATTTAACAAAATATAAATTTTAAAAGTTGAGGAATGATTATTTCGATGTTAGAATATGATATGTATAGAGATAATTTTTATAAAACAAGATAATTTATTATTAAATTTTCCAGCTTCCATAACTATAAATACTGAACGAATGATGAAACATCGAGATCTTGAATCTGAATGAATTGAATCTGAATGAATTGAATCTGAATGAATCCAAATGCCTCTGTTTATCGGCCACCTAATAGCAGCAGCATCCTGACGAGGTAGAGCTACGTGCCTTCTGTACACACGAGCCGATCGAAAAGAATCTAGCCTTGACGGTATACAATTACCAGTTTTTTTTTTATCTTCATCACATTTCTCTATTATAGGTGGCGAAACAGTCGATCACGTAGCTGCCAGTTTCAGGTGGAAAAGATTGTATTTTAATTAATGTAACAATGTCACGTTAATATGTTTGATGATAAATTTTTTTATGCTTAGCTGATCAAGCAGTGTTAAATCAATATTATGACATGTAATATGATGGATCGCGAAAGATTTTCTGTCTTAAAAGTCGATCGCAGAGTCTGAAATTTTGACGCTCCCTGTTATAGAGCTTCATAGTTAGATTCCCGTTGAAATAACATCGAAAGGTAATGATATAGCTATCTTTGAGCAAAATATTGTTATTGCCCACTTAAATTTTTCACGAATTCAAATGAGTGCTAGGTACAATGGTAAAAAATGTCGTTCATTTTCTTCGGATCCGGACACCTTGCCCCCCCCCCCCCATCTCTTCTTAAACCAAACTTGTATATAAATAATGGAATGTGGAAGTTTATAACAGTTTGTCAGCGTTTTGAATTGCACAAATATCTGTATGAACGAGTGTAGATTAAGCAATTGGGAGACCTGCAGCAGGGTTCTGAATGGGTGCCCTGGAACAGAATTCTAAAGAGGAGCCTTACAGCTATATTCTAAATGGAGCGCCTTTATCCTTCTAAACTGAAAAATAATGAAAATTGAACTACTTTATATAAAACCGTCAATTGATATGATAAGAAATAACATTACTTTAAAAGAAGAAGAAGACCCCCCCCCCCCAAAAAAAAAAAAAAAAAAAAAACAGGAGGGGTCCTGTAGGTTGTGAGACGTAATTGAAATAAAAAGACCAACATATAAAGAATCAATTCTGTACTGCAGCATAAACTTTTAGTCATTAATTTTTTTAGCAAATTTTCCGTTTCACGCTTAATTAAAAAAATCGGGTATTTATATCATTGCTTAAATCTTAAATTAAATCTATTGCTTATGAATTTCCCTTAAGAATAAACTTTATTGCAATAGTAATTGAAATTATTAAATTAGATAAAAAAATTGCTTTGAAAAATATTTAATTTTGTTCTTTAAAGAATTGCCGTTAAATAAATTTATTGGGTAAATGCTTGAAAATTTCGGATTTTAATGAATAACAATAATTTTCAAATGTAGCAGGATTATTTTCTAACATATTTTTCGTTGTGGAGAGTTTAAATCATTATTCCCGTTGTATGTCTAAGAAAGATTCTAGTTTATTGTATTTGATTAATCATCTGTCTGATTCTTTACCATATGACGTCGCCCAGATCGCTATTTGCTTACCGTTAGCTTAGGTTAGCCTACCGCGGAACGGTGCTGCCCTCACGTGGCAAGTTTTAAAGCTTCCTATGCGCGCTTGGTAACATGGAGATTTGTGGAAATCGACGGGCTTTTGGGTTGGGTTGTTTTACCTCTGAGCGGCACTTTTTTGCACACCATGGACTAAATGGCCAGGTCACATGGACCCCGAAGACTCAGAGAAGGTTGGGGGAGGGGACCCACTGGAACAGCTGTTGGGAGACAGATGGTAGCCTCCCGTCAAGGCCATCCAGCGTGTTCTTTAACGTGCACAGGGTATGGCTCTCCCACACACGGAGCCACGGCTTAACGTCCCATCCGACGGACGGCGACCTTTCCAAGCCCATCGGTGTCCCCTACTGACCGTGGGCAAGGCGGGGAATTTTGCGGAGATAAATCTCAACGCTGACCCAGCTGGGACTCGAACCTGGGAACTACAGATTACGAGCCTGGCGCGCTACCGACTGAGCCACCCCGCCCTTGGAAATCGACGGGCATTCCTATTACGTAGGCACCGGTTTGACCAACAGCTGAAAATAGGTTTCAAAGCAGTTGTTCGAATAACGTTGTGGATTTCTCAAACAGTTGTTCGAATAACGTTGTGGATTTCTCAAACAGTTGTTCGAATAACGTTGTGGATTTCTCAAACAGTTGTTCGAATAACGTTGTGGATTTCTCAAACAGTTGTTCCACCATATCTTTCGAACGCGACGGACAAACTTAATGATTATGCGTCAAATGAACGCTTGTAACAAGGGGAATGTAATAGGCTATAAAATATTAGTCTCCCATGCTTTCTTCCCTGTAAAAAAAGGGGGAAATGTGAAAAACAAAACGTTCTTCTATATCTCCAGAACGCGAGTGCGAAAGTGACAAGCTATCAGCCAGATGAAATCTTGTGACGCGGGGTATTACTGACTAGAGAAAATTGACCCCACATGCTGTCTCCCCCCAAAAAAGGGGAAATATGAGAAATGATTGTTTCACTACATTTTCAGAACGCAAGGGTCGAAAGTAACCAGCTATGCGCCAAATAAAAGCTTGTGACATGGGGGTTGGGTTGTTGGGTTGTTTTCCCTCTGAGCGGCACTTTTTTGCACACCATGGGCTAAATGGCCAAGTCACATGGACCCCGAAGGCTCAGAGAAGGTTGGGGGAGGGGACCCACTGGAACAGCTGTTGGGAGACAGATGGTAGCCTCCGGTCAAGGCCATCCAGCGTGTTCTTTAACGTGCACAGGGTATGGCTCTCCCGCACACGGGGCCACGGCTTAACGTCCCATACGACGGACGGCGGCCTTTCCAAACCCATCGGTGTCCCCTACTGACCGTGGACAGGGCGGGGAATTTTGAGGAGATAAATCTCAACGCTGACCCAGCTGGGACTCGAACCTGGGAAGTACAGATTACGAACCTGGCGCGCTACCGACTGAGCCACCCCCGCCCTGACATGGGGGTTTAAGAAAATCCCCCCTTCCTTCTTCCCCCTATAAAAGAGGAAATATGAAACTATTTGTCTGTTAAATCTTCCAAAAGCGAGGGATCTAAAATTATAAGTATTGTGACGAGTAAAAGTTCACATAAGGGCTGTCGTAGACAGTTTCGAATCCCTCCTTAAGTCATTCTTCGCCCTCCACCCCCAAAAAAGGGGGGCGGGGGTGGCTCAGTCGGTAGCACGCCAGGCTCGTAATTTGCAGTTCCCAGGTTCGAGTCCCAGCTGCGTCAGCGTTGAGCTTTATCTCCGCAAAATTCTCCGCCCTGCCCACGGTCAGTAGGGGACACCGATGGGCTTGGAAAGGCCGCCGTCCGTCGGATGGGACGTTAAGCCGTGGCCCCGTGTGCGGGAGAGCCATACCCTGTGCACGTTAAAGAACACGCTGGATGGCCTTGACGGGAGGCTACCATCTGTCTCCCAACAACTATTCCAGTGGGTCCCCTTCCCCAACCTTCTCTGAGACTTCGGGGTCTATGTGACCTGGCCATTTAGCCCATGGTGTGCAAAAAAGTGCCGCTCAGAGGTAAAACAACCCAACGTTAAAGAACACGCTGGATGGCCTTGACTGGAGGCTACCATCTGTCTCCCAACAGCTGTTTCAGTGGGTCCCCTCCCCCAACCTTCTCTGAGCCTTCGGAGTCCATGTGACCTGGTCATTTAGCCCATGATGTGCAAAAAAGTGCCGGTCAGAGGTAAAACAACCCAACCCAACCCCAAAAAAGGGGCGAATATTCGGGGGTTTAAGAATTATATCTCAAATTGAAGCTTAAGGTCTCCAATGTCATGGCTACCTTAAAATGATTCCAAAAGCAGGGAGAGAAGAAACATGGCCAATGTTTATGAGTCATATATCAAATGAAAGTTTCTGATAGTAGATGTTTTTAGTGATAAAAAAATATAAATAAATAAAAAATATTAAAAAATATCTATTTTCCCATATGCGCCCTAAAAGGTAGAAAATAAACCTAAAGCATATCGATGGTTCAATCAATCACTGAGTTCGTATTCACTTCATAAGAAGAAAGGTTGTCGGCAATCTTGTTGAGTAGGTAAATTGGCGCCCTATTTCCTTTGAACTGAATATGAACTCAGTGACTGATTGGTACAATTAATCACTGAATTCATATTGTGTTCAAAGGAAGACAAGTCGCAGATTTGCATTAGATATGCTTCAGGTTTTTCTTGTACTTTTTAAAGCACATGTGGGAAGATAAGTATTTTTTAAAATTTTTAATTTAATATATTTTTTCGCCACACTAGTTTAAGAATATTTTTTCTATTTTGTTTTCATTTGATTATTAGCTTTAGCTGTAAGTCATTTTAAAGCAGCGTAAAATACACTACGTGGCAAAAAAAAAAACACCCCGATAAAATAGTCCATCAACTGTGAAATTCGATTTGATCAGGCATGCAAATAATTAGCAAAAATACCTCCTGTCCAGACATGCAAATGATTAGAAATTCGACGCCAATAAACGTACAGAGCAGTCACAGGGCAAAGGGCACCTTGCACGGGGAAGCGCTTATCCCAGGGCATAGATAAAGAGCGTCGCTCACGTGCATTGACCGTTCTGACCGCTATTGCAGTTGCTCGACATCAGTAGCCAATGAGACTAGCTGCCGACGACGGTACCAGTAACTCAGCGACTCGTGGGTCTCAAAGAAACTGGTTGGTCATGTCGACGTATCGGCCGGCTTCTGGCACATCACCCAAAAATATAAACACCTCCCACAAGAACTAAAATTTGCAGCGGAACAACTCATCACAAACATTCCTACCACAGACCTCATTATATTCACAGATGGCTCCCACATCCCACACACAACAAATGGCTCTGCTGCCTTCCACTCTACCCAACCAATTTTCTCACATATAATCAAAATGAACCATGCAGAAAACAGTACTGCTACAGAGCTAGCTGCAATACATATGGCTTTGGAATGGTCCTCCACACAAAATACACACAGCATACATATTATCACTGACTCAAAATCTGCCTTGCACAGCATCAACAAACATACATACAACCTATCACAAAATTACTCTCTTTTCCATATTCACAGAATTTCACACAATATAATTGCCACTCACAAAACACTAACATTCCACTGGATACCCTCTCATTGTAACGTAACCCATAATGACACTGCTGACCACCTTGCTAAACAAGGACACAATATCCCTACACCAAATTATCACACCCCTGAGACATATAATCATCACCTAATTGAAATCAACAAATTCTTCCACTCCACATGGACACAAAACTGGATCCAACAGGCCACAATTAAAAATACATTCAGAGCCACCATTGCTGCCATCCCACACACACTACATCTCAACTACCTATCAAGAAGAGCCCAAACAGCAATTCATCAACTACGCACTGGCAGAACAAATCTCAACAAGGACCTTTTCATGATACAAAAAGTACCATCTGCTCTTTGCACTACATGCCATGTGATAGAAGACATTCCACACTACCTTCTACACTGCACCAAATACACAATACATAGAATTACCCTCTTCCAGACACTCACCACACTGGGAACCACTTATTTCTCAGCCCAAACAATTCTTGGTCCTACTCATAATAATATAAAAAGCCACTATAGGGCCTTGGCCCAATATATCAACAGCACTGGGAGATTCCCCTAAAGCCTCTCTGCCTCTCCAAAGGCCTCTACCTCTCTTTTAAAAGATCCTTGGGACACTAAAAGATCCAGATGCCAATAAAAGATCCCCATAGGACATCAAAAGACGCATTTTGGACAACTTATTCCATAGAAACTAAATAAAAAAAATATATAGTATAAATTCATCAAAAAAAAATCAATCTAACTATCAAAAATAAAGTCACATAAAGGAAAACTTTATTTCTATATTGGAAACTTTTATATTTCTCTTTAACCCAATAACTTATATGGAATCTCTCCCAGAACATAACATCTCTATACACATTATCATACCTAATATACATATGGAATCTCACCACATCACCCACTACCCTTTGATGGGAACCTTAAACTGCACTCCTGCCACACACCCCAAGCTCATGGCTGACCTTCTACTGGCTCTATAAAATTTAAACACTGAACACCATACACTGAACACATAAATTTGATTTCCAACTCATACAACGTTGCTATATCATTCTCCTCCCTTCTCCTCCCAAAATAAAAGATTATCTTTATCATACTCCTTCCCATATATATGGCTGTCACTGATCTATGACTTTTCCCAGATCCACACCTGCGCAACATTTCACTGCATGGCAGGGCAACCCAATGCTAACCTCTGGTGTTAGATAAGCATCCATAAATATTTCCTTCTCCATCTTCCTGACACAGGAGTTTTACCTATCCCACCGTCTCTGCTCCCCCACCAAATATTTCATCCCCCTTTGATTGACTCAAATCTACCATACTGGCAACCAACCATGGCCACAACTTCATAAAATAACATAACATTCGCCACTCGGAAAATTATAAAAAATATATATATACACTACTTCTTCCTCTATCTCTCTCCCCCCTTCCCCCCCTTCACATGACATGCAACTGGTATTTATTCTCCTTCACCCTTCAACATCTGCCTCTCCACCACTGGGCGGCCTGCGGCCTAAAGCCCAATTGCCAATATGTACGATTGGTAGCCTTCACTGTGTGGCCAGTCTTTGCTGTTTTCATCCGCACCCACTGCCCTTTATGCGTATGGACCTGACGATAAGGGGGCCGAGGCCCCCTTTACAAATAGGTCCAGCTTAGATAGAAGGATGTATAAGAAGAAGAAGGCCGGCTTCTGGGTCGGAGCGAAACCGTAGTAGGACGATATTGGCGGTAGTGGGTCCAGGAAGGCAGACGTACCTGCATGAAGACTTCGATCACCCCAGGCAAATAACTGGACGATAGTGAGAGCAGCCAGAACGACACCGAAGGAGCATGCTGTATGAAGACGTGTCATTGGAAGATCACTGAGAGTGGCTGGATTACGTTCTCACAGCTCGTTACAACGGCTACTACTAACCACCGAACATCGACAGCGCCGTCTGGACTGATGTCGTGCCCGGGAAGTGTGAACTGCATCGAACTGGTAGATATAGTGTTCAGTGACGAATCCCGTTTTTGCCTGGGAATGGATGACCAATGCATACTGTCTAGAGAAGGTTGGGCCAGTGCCGTACCTTAATGTCCCTACGTTGTGGAGCAGCACACGGCCATCACACCTGGTGTTAAAATTTGGGGAGCGGTCTCTTATTGGCAGTTGTTCCCCCTAGTAGTCTTTGTTGAAAAATGAATGATGTCATCCGATGCTCCACTATACTGATAGTACCACATCAAATGGATGGCACCAAATGCCACATTCGCATGCTGATTGAGGCTTAAAGAAAACTGACAATGGAGCTGCAAATGCATCGGTTAAAGGACCTTACGAAGTGATCTACATTATACTGAACACATCTATTTCGTCTCGGGAAATTAACAGCAGAGCAGTACGTTGACTATCGTCAACTATTAAAATTAATTTGAGAAAAAAACAAAAATTGAATTTGCATTTTCTTGTATACTAATAGCAATTAGATAATACACTACGCGACAAAAAATCGAATCCTCCGAAGTAAGTATCCGATCATGCTGAAACTTTGCATGTGTAATGAGGGTGTAACGATAAAAAGTGATTAAAATTTTGCAGTAACAAGACTCAGCATTGCAGGACAATGTCTCCATAAGCGAAACAGGTTAGTACGTAGTACAGTCACCTCTGGCGCAAATGCAGCAAAAGGCAAAGGCAGCACGACTGGACGCCAAAGTCAGCTGACTTTGGCTGCCTTTGATGTCACATCTTCCGGGGGTCATTTACCAGCACCATTGTGCCAGGCTGCACACGGCTCATCTCTCCCGGGAATGTCTCCGTGGTTTTGAAACGCTCCCATGGCCAGCCAGGTCTCCAGACCACTCGCCAATCGAGTACGTATGGCGCATGCATTGCAGGCATCCTGGAATGTCGACGAACTAGCCCAGCAATTAGAGGACGCGTAGCAGAATCTGCCACAGGACAACATCCAGGCTGTTGTTTGACTCAATGCCACGCCGGATATCGGCATACATTGCCGCCAGATGTACAGTACTAACCTGTTACGCTTATGGAGATATTGTCCTGCAATACAGAGTCTTGTTGCCGTAAAATTTTAATGACTTCTTTATCTTTACAGCCATCCCGTGGCCGAGTGGTTAGCACGCTTGGCTACTGATCTAAGGGACCTGGGTTCGAGCCCCGGAATTTAGGCATGGATGTGTGTGTCGTTTTTCTGCTGAGGTCCTGCCATCCTCTCAGATCTCCTACTGTGGCATATAAACTGACAGGCTCCTGTCAGACCTCTGTGGCAAGCAGCTGCTTGAGGGGGTATTTATTTTATTTTATCTTTACACCCTCATTGCACGTGCAAAGTTTCAGCGCGATCGGATACTTACTTCAGGGGTTTCGATTTTTTTTTGTCATATTTTTTTTTGGTTGTTTGGGGTTTTTTGGCGCAAGAGCAACAGGGCTATATTGCGCCAAGCAAAAAGATAGAAACTGATAAAAGTCATTGAACCCACAACCAAAGTTAAAAGACACAGAAACAAAACCAGAATACAAAAGTATCAACAAGTATAAAAATTGACAATAAAAATGGGTGTATAGGACCCATTAAAAATCAGAAACAAGCGTAAAATCAAGTTAACAAAGTAAAAAGGTTCATAAACGTGTAAAATACCCAGTAAAACGTAAAAAATCAAAGACAGGGGTTAAAAGAGAGTCATCGGATAAAAGTTGTCCGAGTGTAAGTGGCTCGGACGTAAAATCGTGAAAGTTAAAATAGAGACGACGTTCAAAGTTAAAAACGGGACATGAAAGTAAAATATGTTTGATCGATAAAATGGTGTCACAAAACTCGCACTTAGGTTCAGCGTCCGCATTGAGAAGAAATGAATGTGTTAGAAACGAATGACCTAAGCGGAGCCGAGCAAGTACAACTTCCTCCTTGCGATTCCTTTTTGTCATATAGTGTATCGTAACTTGTATATAAGAAAATGCAAATTCAATTTTTGTTTTCTCAAATTAAATTTAATAGTTCCCAGGTAATTAATTGCATGTTGAAATTTATTTGTCATTATAAGGAGAAGTAAAAATTTTATTTCCAGCCCATGTTCTCCAATTTGGAAGGTGGAACTGAGTTTCATTTATTTTAAAATTGACACAAAAAGGAATATTTCTCTGGGAAATATATCCAAACATCTTCTCAATTTATAAACAGTTGAACTATTTTATGCGTACTTAAGCAAATAATGCAAATAAGTTTTTTTAAAAAAACAAACTTCTTAAAACATGATTTTTTTAACAATATGAAGAATACAAGCTATGAACAGAAATTTCATACTTTCTATTTCTTATGCCTAAAATCAATTTTTAAATCATATTTTCCTCCCCTCTCTCCCCTACTCCAAGCTCTCCTGTCCGAAAAATCTGACGTTGTCCCAGAGTTTTAATTACTTTATTCCATTTGTCACACATTATTTAATATTTATGGAAAGCCATATTAAAATCGAAATCGAAAAAAAAATCGAAAGTAATAAAATATTACGATAAATACAGTAGGCAAAGAATCTTTAAGTATGCATATTTATTGAAAAGGAATCTATTAACGTAAAAGTTTAATATTTAGAAAAATATTTCAGTATCTTACAGACATAAGAATCTTTGCACATAAAAATAAAAAATAAATAAATACCCCCCCCCCCCCCCCCCAAGCAGCTGCTTGCCACAGAGGTCTGACAGGAGCCTGTCAGTTTATATGCCACAGTAGGAGATCTGAGAGGATGGCAGGATCTCAGTAGCTGAACGACACACACATCCATGACTAAATCCGGGGCTCGAACCCAGGTCCCTTAGATCAGTAGCCAAGCGTGCTAACATACTGATTAAAAAACACATTCATAACATAAACAATTTGACACCAGTTGTAACATTTATATTTTAATTTGTTTAATAGAAAAGAGATGTACTTTCCTGGTCAAATACTCGTCCACGGACGACTGGAAACCTCAAATGCAAAAATAACAATTCCAGAGTTGACGGCCCAGTGCAGTAACACCAATCGCACTGCCACCTGAGAGCACCTGAGATGTCATTTGGAGGTCGTTACTACCCCGCTCAAGACAATTATCCCTGTATATCCATTGTCAAAATGGTACTTCAACAGAGTAATAGTGGTTCAATACCTTATACCTAGGATGTGCTGTGAATACATGCTTACACATACAAAATCCTCATGCAGGCGTGGGCTACGGAGGTCCTGCCAAATTGTGTAATTTTTCTCTCCAGACATGTCTGCTCTGAGCTACAGCTGCTGCATTTGGCCACTTAGGCCAACTCTAGCAAGGTCGTGTTTGACATTGTCTGCCCATCGCTTCCGCAAAATTCCCCGCCCTGCCCACGGTCAGTAGGGGACACCGATGGGCTTGGAAAGGCCGCCGTCCGTCGGATGGGACGTTAAGCCGTGGCCCCGTGTGTGTGGGAGAACCATACCCTGTGCACGTTAAAGAACACGCTGGATGGCCTTGACGGGAGGCTACCATCTGTCTCCCAACAGCTGTTCCAGTGGGTCCCCTCCACCAACCTTCTCTGAGCCTTCGGGGTCCATGTGACCTGGCCATTTAGCCCATGGTGTGCAAAAAAGTGCCGCTCAGAGGTAAAACAACCCAACCCAACCCTGCCCATCGCATCCTAAGTCTCTCCTTTTCCTGAGGCCTTTACGCACACTGTTCATAATCCTGTCTGCCAATCTGCAGCTATGCATACGGACAGCACAGCCTCTCTCTGCGCAAAATTCTGTTCAAAGGAGGTTGATGACTCCTTTTTCTAACCTCATCATTATTGCTATGAATGCAAAACGTATTAAAATCTTTTTCGTTTAGGCATGGTGCAAAAATATTTGGTTGCTGATCTTTTTTTTTTTCTGGTAAAGACAAACCCCTTTTGTTTCTTTAAATTATGATAAGACGTTGTGTATGGAAATTTTTCCCCAGTTTTATCTGAGGGTGTTATTTCTTTCTTTTTTTTTTTGAGGGGGGGGGGGGAATTAGGGAGGAGAAGAAAGTTTGGGATCAAATCTTTACATTACTTAAAGCCATGATGAGAGGAAGCTGTATACAGAATTCGATGATCACAATTCTTGTTGTTTAATAGAAATCCCTCTCTTCTTTTTTCATGCAGTGGGGGAGAAATAGTGGGAGTTTAACTCTTACGTTCCTTTAAATTACACTCAAAAAACGTTGTATACGGAATTTGGTTCTTACACTGATTTCGGGGATAGGGTGAAGAAGGGAATATATTTTGGGGGTAAACCTTTACGTTGCTCTTAGTTACGATTGTGAGTAGAAGCTGTGTACTACATTCGATGTTTTAACTCTTTTTTTTATTATCTATTATTACATGTTTTAATTTTGGGGAGTTGGGTTGGGTTGTTTTACCTCTGAGCGGCACTTTTTTGCACACCATGGGCTAAATGGCCAGGTCACATGAACCCCGAAAGCTCAGAGAAGGTTGGGGGAGGGGACCCACTAGAACAGCTGTTGGGAGACAGATGGTAGCCTCCCGTCAAGGCCATCCAGCGTGTTCTTTAACGTTGGGTTGTTTTACCTCCGAGCGGCACTTTTTTGCACACCATGGGCTAAATGGCCAGGTCACAAGGACCCCGAAGGCTCAGAGAAGGTTGGGGGAGGGGACCCATTGGAACAGCTGTTGGGAGACAGATGGTAGCCTCCCGTCAAGGCCATCTAGCGTGTTCTTTAACGTGCACAGGGTATGGCTCTCCCGCACACGGGGCCACGGCTTAACCTCCCATCCGACGGACGGCGGCCTTTACCAAGCCCATCGGTGTCCCCTACTGACCGTGGGCACGGCGGGGAATTTTGAGGAGATAAATCTCAACGCTGACCCAGCTGGGACTCGAACCTGGGAACTACAGATTACGAGCCTGGCGCGCTACCGACTGAGCCACCCCTGCCCCCTAATTTTGGGGAGGGAAATAAATTTTGGAACTTTGTACTAAATTGCAATTACAGGATGTTATACTATCGAATTTGGTGATTCTGGCTGTTTCCGTTCCGTTTAGAATTTCTTGATCAAACAAGGAAGACATTATCAAAAATGCAGGCAGCAGATTTATGAATCCACGCTTCTATAGCGGATAAAATTGCATTGGAAGGGAAACATTTTGTTATTTTGTATTTTTCACGTTTGGGCCCAATTATCATTGATACTTCCATAGAATACTTCTGTATCCTATCTATCGATACGAGGTCTTTCTTTTCCTCAATCCGTCCGTTTTTTCCGCTATCCGACCAATGCTATCTCAGCAGAAGTGGAATGCCTTCGCTCCAGTAATTGTAACATCGCGTGACGCATCCAGTGGACCCAACCCTGTCATGGGCGTTTCTCTATATTGTACCAACCAAAACAACGTTTCTCCAGTCTGTTGGGCATTGTAATTCTCTTCTTGCTGCGCAGGTGTCTGCAGTTGAAGCATCTTTGTTTCCTCCAGATTTGTCAGTGTCTCGTGCCAAGCATTTCGGAACAGCAAACGCGGCATTCACTCACTATTTCTCGTCAGCGGAATCCTTAGTTACTTTCGAATGCAGAGGAATTAGCTGAAAACAGGCATCAATGCCATTCAAAAATTTTTAATATTTAAAGATTATACAATATTTTACAAACATTATTTAATGTATTAAAGTTTAATTTGCAGTGTCAGTTTAAACCAGTGTCTCGCAAACTTTTTTACTCTGCGCCACACTGAATCTATTTTTTTTTCCGCGGCACACTGAATCTAATTTTTTTTCCGCGGCACACCTAAAAAAGTATTTTTTATGGTTACGTAAAAAGAGGAAAATTGAAGTTTCGTTAAATGCATTTTATTTAAAATAAATATAATAATAAATATAATTAATCATAACTTGTTTGTTTTAAATATTTGTCCATTCTATGGCTTGAAATAATCAAAAATTAATACCAAAATTTGGAAAAAAGCTTGATAAATACTTACAAGATCCCAGTTGATAAATTCTGAAAGATTTTTATTAAAGCACGTCGATAGCACGTCGATATTAAAGCACGTCGATAACACAAGTCAAGTCAAAATGAAATCTTTGGAATATCTAGTGTCAATTTGAAAATCTCTCGCGGCACACAGTTTGCGAGACATTGGTTTAAACCATGAATTTATCCATAAAATGAGTTATTTTAGCGTTGCATTTTATCCGTCTTCCTCTCGTTGTAAAACATCAAGCAGCAATTAAAGTCTTTTTCTAAATTTCTCACCACTTTCGAATTTCGTTCCATGTCAGGGTTGTCCTCTCTGTCACCCATTTTTTCAAAACGCTGAAAAACCTCACCGTGACTTTTTTGTCTTTAGCGTAGAACCGATATAGTCTATCGGTCTTGAAGGAGCATCTGCAGCAAGTTTATCCCCTTCTTCTTTCTCAACTGCACGCTCTTCTTCTTTCGCCACTTCCATCAGCTCTTCATCAGAATGGCCATCTCTATCATTGCCGATTAGCTCTTAGACATAGTCGTGGTCAATTCGTCGTGGTCAGTCCCGCATCTTTTCCGAGCTCAGTAATTTGTTCTCTGTTTTTTCTCAACGTGTTCGACAGATCCATGGAAATCCTACACGCAGTAATACCAAAATTTTCTCCATATTCCATTCATAGGTCTCTGAGTCACTTCTTCCCATGTTTTTGATATGTTGTCGATGGCATTTTTCACGTTGTAGGATTTCCACAACTTGTTTAGTCTCGGTGCATTTTCCCCACTATTTGCAGCTCTAACGGCTTGGGAAAAATTTCCTTGTGTAGTAGGCTCTAAACGTGACAATAACTCGCTGATTCATTAATTGGATGAGAGATGTGATGTTTGGTGTCTTTAAAATAACATTTATATGATGGCTTATGTCGTCTAGGCTCTCTCTGCTTGGATTTACGGTGCATTGACCATGATCAGGATCGATTTGTTAGCAAGATTATTTTCCGCACAATATTTCTCCAGTGCAGGGTAGAAGTATTCAGCACACCAATTCATCCACCTCTTCAATAATATTAATGTTCTTTCTCGAAAATTTCTGTTCTTTCCTGATATGCACTTACGGCTTCTCTCTGAAATCGTAATACATTCTGGAGATTTAGAGCCTCTTTAAATCTATCGAACCTCCTTTTATTAGCGGTAAATGGTTCAGAGATTTCTCAGGGTGACCTTTATTTAGAATTTCATATGTGCTAATTGCTTTTCTTGCAAACTAGTTGAATTTACCGAATTTTAGGTTTATTATTGTCAACAGAAATATATTGAAGTCTGCTCATTTTAATCGTAAGAGTTGGCCTGGTCCAAGTCAATTTTGTTGCCTGCGAAAGAACAGCTAACTTTTCCCGTCTCTAATATTAATTTTTTTAAAATAATTGTTCTTACTGTTGAATCTGGCAGTCCTAAAGTATTGCACACATCGACTTGCCGTTCACCAGAATCAATTCTGTTCGAAACGGAAAAAGCGCTAAAGAAACACGTTACATGCGAAATAATGCATGTCAGATGCGTTTTAAAGAAACTAGAAGGTTTCAGTTCTGTTGCCAGATCCATAGCTCTTGTTATTTTATTAATATCTCAAGAGAGTTATAATAGCGTTATAGTCAGTTGGGATGCGCTCGTCGTGAGGTGTAGTTATAATGCAGCGACCGCATTATAGTGAATTAGCACTCAGCGAACCGCGTTACAACGAGGATTCTGTTGTACTTCAAAAAGGCTACGTATCCGTTTATCAGACATTATAAATGAAATGATGCGAAACACTGCTGTCTGGGAAAAAGAGCCCTAACCATTCAATGTATATTTGTGGATGAATCATTTGTAGGAACGGTGTTGCTATAATTAGTTATTTATTTGTTATTAACTTCAATAGTGCTCTTTTGTGTTACAAAGATCTCTTCAAATAATTGATTGAATATTGTACAAACAGATTCATCATAAAAATATACGTACTAAATCTATCACCTATTCATCTATTTCCTTTATGGAGCGGGGGTGGCTCAGTCGGTAGCGCGCCAGGCTCCTAATCTGTAATTCCTAGGTTCGAGTCCCAGCTGGGTCAGCGTTGAGATTTATCTCCGCAAAATTCCCCGCCCTGCCCACGGTCAGTAGGGGACACCGATGGGCTTGGAAAGGCCGCCGTCCGTCGGATGGGACGTTAAGCCGTGGCCCCGTGTGCGGGAGAGACATACCCTGTGCACGTTAAAGAACACGCTGGATGGCCTTGACGGGAGGCTACCATCTGTCTCCCAACAGCTGTTCCAGTGGGTCCCCTCCCCCAACCTTCTCTGAGCCTTCGGGGTCCATGTGACCTGGCCATTTAGCCCATGGTGTGCAAAAGGTAGGTACCGCTCAGAGGTAAAACAACAACAACAACAACAAAAAATCTATTTCCTTTAAAGCAGTTCTCTATATCTTAAAATTTTGTTATGGATTCGGCTTACTGCTGTATCTGAAATAGCTATTTTACTCTCTCAGCCAATGAAAATTTACTTTATTCTGGTAATGGTGGTGGTGTAGGGCCGATCATTTCACAATAATTCCAATTTATTCTCAGAATGGTGGTGTACGGTTTATTCTGATAATGGTGGTATAAAAGCCACAATCAATTAATTGGCTTTTATCATAAGGAGACGAAACAAATTACTAATCGCATAAATAAATATCGCATCATACAACGCCCCCTCGAGCTCTCTCCTGTCTAACGCTACATAATAAAATCGCATCATCTTCTCCCTCAAGAATTACATCATTTGTCAGCATTATTTAAAAATAAGTAAATTTGAACAGAAAATTATCAAAAATTAGAAAAGATGAAAACTTACATTAATACATTTATATTGCTCATAAACTGCCAGTGGAACATGTTTTTCGTACTCTATGTACTTTCTATGTACGGTATGCAATACTAAATTAATGTTATCCATGTTAATACTAATATTCCTAATCAGGCCGGGATCTAGAAACAAAAAAAAAGAGGGAAGGGGGCCAAGAGATGCAATCGAGCCAGAAAGAGGCACTTTCCATTGCAATGTAACATATTCCCCTTCGTTTTAGAGGTTTTCAAAATGGCGTGCCATATGCACAAGAAGAATTATTTTTAGCCTCCGTTACTTTTATTCGCATTTTCAAAGGCGCATGGCGCATTTGAAACCTTAGATCCGTCCTGATGAAACCAGGACGGATCTAAGGCCTCCACCTTAGCTCTGTCCTGTTACTAACAATCTACTTGCACTGAGATGGCAGTTTTTTAGGAACTCCATCTCTCGCTACATAAATGGTTCATTCCAACACGTAATGTCAAATGACCACGGTGTGCAGTATAAATAAGACAGACTACTTCTCAGAGCATCAGTCAGGGTTGAACTGAGCATCAGAATGTACAAAACAAGCTACCTGAGCGACTTTGAAGCTGCTGCTCGGCGTACCGATTCTAGCATCTTCCAATTCTACCATTCTCGGTAAACCTTTGAAACAGCCGTTTCAAAGGTTTACCGAGAATGGTGCGAAAAGCAAAAACTACTAGTGATCGGCGATCCTGTGGATGAAAAGAGTTTGTGGATCACAGGAGACTGGCGAGAATCATGCAAGCGAACAAACTGATCATAACCGGGCAAATCACAGCTGAATTAAACATTGGTGTGCATATCTTCTCTGAAATCATCACTTATCAGACCTTGTCGGGAATGATCTACAATAGCTGCCGACGATATCGAGTGGCGATGTTTTCAGTGAAGAACACAAAAGTGCGTCACCAGTAGGCGCAGGAGCATTAACACTGGGCTGTTGAAGACTGGAAAAAGATAGCCTGTCAGAAGATTCAAGGTTCCTTTTTGCATCACTAACCAAAAAGACATCACTAACCAATACTGATGGAAGGATAAGAATTTGGCGCAAGCAACATTAGGCCATGGAATCATCTTCTCTGGCGTCAATAGGATAGGTGCGCAGAATATGCAGCCTGATACCCATCGAAGGACATCTGAACGCAACAGCGTATTTGAACATCGTTGCTGACGCGACAGCGTATTTGAACATCGTTGCTGACCAAGTTATCCCTTCATGGCTACAGCTAATCCTCATTTGGATAGGCATGTTCAGCATGATAATGTACCTGTTCAAAAGGCAGTTATCGTCACTGAATAGTTCCAGGAATATGCCGACGACTTTTTCTTGCTTCTTTGTCCTGCACAATACCCAAATCTAAACCCTATCGAGCATATTTTTGGGATGAGGTGGTATGGGCTGTGCGAAGTAACACTGTGCCACCGTCCAAATTTCCGCATGATACAACATTCCTGCACAACGCATCCAGCATCTTGTAAGTTCGATGCCTCCACGAATTTGGGCTGTTCTAAAGGCCAAAGGAGGCGCAAAATGCTGCTATTTAGATGTACATAACTGACAGCTCAATGCATATTGCAAAATTTCATTGCAGTTTCCTTGCACTTTTTGCAGCAGTTTCTAAAATGACATCATCATAATATAGTTCAAGTTTGTTATCATTAGAAATTCTACAATATATTTAATCAACATATAAACCAGTGTCTCGCAAACTTTTTGGCACACTGAATCTAATTTTTTTACCGCGGCACACTGAATCTAATTTTTTTTCCCGCGGCACACCTAAAAAAGAATAAAAGCAAACTCTATATAATCGTCATTATATTTGCGCTTTGTTGAAGTCATCAGCCTGGTTTTACTTGAAGATTTGCTCTCGTTCTTTAATTCATAACTCGGTGTCTGTTTTAAATATTTGTCCATTCTATGGCTTCAAATAATCAAAAATTAATACCAAAATTTGGAAAAAGCTTGATAAATACTTACAAGATCCCAGTTGATAAAATCTGAAAGATTTTTATTAAAGCACGTCGATAGCACGTCGATATTAAAGCACGTCGATAACACAAGTCAAGTCAAAATGAAATCTTTGGAATATCTAGTGTCACTTTGAAAATCTCTCGCGGCACACTTGGAATCTCTCACGGCACACTACTGTGCCGCGGCACACAGTTTTCGAGACACTGATATAAACAATCCAAAATCAAAAGCTTGAGTGATACGTATTAAATTGACAGTACAAAAAATTATATTTAAAATCAATTTTAAGAATTACAAAAATAATAATTAATTAACAGCTTAATTAATCAGTTAACGACGACTATGATCATTTTAACAGCAACAATTTAATTAATATCTAACATCAGAAATAGGTAATAGGCCTAAGGTAGAAGGGTAGGTAATGGAATCAAAAACACTAAATTTTATGCTTTTTAAGAGCTGCAAACATATGTAGTTTCAATATCACTTATAGCAAAATGTACTTTTTTAATCTTTTTATACAAAAACAATGCACTGTTATGATTTCTTAAATCAAGAGATAAATGATTAAATATTTTAGAAGCTTATTTAAAGTTATCTCTTTCTAATTATAGATATTACCATTTACAAAGCGATGAATCATTAAATTATAGGCATATAAATTTTTAAACAGTAGTACGTTAAGATTAATGTAAGCATTATATAGACTATCTCCAACCCATTGTTATCAGTTTTTTTTATTATTATTTTATTTTGTAGATTTATCACTGGTCTGAGGATTCCGATTCAAAAATGTTTTTAAATAATATATTTTACATAACATTGATCTCAGTTTTTTTTTTTGTATCAGATTATTGATATGTGGTTTCCAATTCATTTTTTGATCTTCTGTTATCAAAATATACATGATTTTAGGAACACTTTCAACCGAAACAGACGCACAATTATTCACTCTATTACAGTCCGAGTTATGCATTTTGTTATTATATCATTTGTAACATTAGAATATTTTTAACTTATGCATATTATAATTCATATATTATGTATATGTATATTATGTACGAATATTTCGTACATATATAATAATTCGTACATATATGCATATTATGTACGAATGTCATATATTATGTACGAATTATATAATTACATAATATAATTCGTTTTATCAATATTTATAAATAGATTATTAATTTTAATCCATTTATTAACTTTAATTAAATTATTCATTAATATTACTTTTTATTAATATTATTTAATTAAATTATTTACTAGTCCACATAGAAAGTCCACAATACATGGGATTTTAGGCTATGTGATGAAAGCATGTTTAAATACTCTTCTACGTATTCGTAATTACTTAAGGTCAGTGTTAAAATCTCAGGATAACAGTTTTTTAAATGAAATTTAGATTACTCTGTAGTTCTACAATAAATTCTTGTGGATGGAATGTGACCTGCATAATGTAAATAAATAAATATAATGATCTTCCCAAGTCAGACAAAGCCATTCTGATGTAATTAATTCAATATCTTCATTTATTATAAAGTTTAAAGTATCTTTAATAAAGATCATTATACCTCATGATTTATTACATACTCTACATTTATAAAACTTATTAGAACCATTTATATTATATATTAAAATTTCATCTTCCGTTACCTAAATCTCAGTTACTATTAATATATCAACGCAATTATTTGTTTCTTCAATTAGCATTTTAGTTAATTATAATTCATCTGTGATACTAAATATATTAAATGTTCAACATACATTGAGATTTATCATCTAATGAAAAAAGAAAATGTCTGTAGGTGATCATATAACACGTAATCAGATTGTATTTGGGTTGGGTTGTTTTACCTCTGAGCGGCACTTTTTTGCACACCATGGGCTAAATGGCCAGGTCACATAGACCCCGAAGTCTCAGAGAAGGTTGGGGGAGGGGACCCACTGGAACAGCTGTTGGGAGACAGATGGTAGCCTCCCGTCAAGGCCATCCAGCGTGTTCTTTAACGTGCACAGGGTATGGCTCTCCCGCACACGGGGCCACGGCTTAACGTCCCATCCGACGGACGGCGGCCTTTCCAAGCCCATCGGTGTCCCCTACTGACCGTGGGCAGGGCGGGGAATTTTGCGGAGATAAATCTCAACGCTGACCCAGCTGGGATTCGAAACTGGGAACTGCAGATTACGAGCCTGGCGCGCTACCGACTGAGCCACCCCCGCCCCAATCAGATTGTATATCCTCAATGATCTGTCATTAATAAACCCTAACACCCCTAACGTCATTGTTAATAATTATATCTGCCCTGTTGGTCGAGTGATTTCAAGGATCTGGTTTCCGAGATGTTCGTGTTGTTTTTCTGCTGCCATCCTCACAGAGCTTCTACTATGGCATATAAACTGATAGGCTCCTGTCAGACCTCTGTGGCAAGCAGCTGTTTAAAAGGGTATTTATTCATTTTTTTATTATTCATATCCTTAAATTCTGTGTTAAAATTATATTCGTTACCCCTGACATCATTCTTAATAATTTTGTATATAACCTAACTCTCCATATTTTTCTTGTTTCACTCTTCCTGATAAAGATTTTGCCGTCTTTAACCCAGATAAATTTAAAATCTGATTTTTTACCTTCTACTTTTGCATTATATAGCAAATGTTTCATTAAAGGAGTTGAAGGCTCATTCAAATTTTCTTTGGAATTTTTAAATCTAGCATCAGTATCAGAACAATTTATTCTATTATTAATAGTTCTGTTTGCAATCAGCCATTTTTCACCTATTTCTTTACTTTTAAACATAACCTTAATTGGCTTTTTTTATTTTTATTGGCAGATAAACTCTATTTGACAACAAAATATCATCAGCCAAATGCTGATGATATTTTGGATAAGTTCACCTGTTTTTTTTTTTCCTAATATACTCTGTAAACCCTCATTTGGCTCCTCAGGTATGCCCTGTATCTCTAGATTCTGTCTTCTGGAATATTACTGCAAGTCATTTAACTCATCTCTAATTTTATCTGTCGTATTCCTAAGGTCTTCATTTTACTTTTCAAAATCACCGTTTTCAATTTTTTTGATCGCAGACTTTGTGTTTAAGATCTCTAATCACTAACGCATCAAATTTCGTTGAGGCAAAGTCAGCGAAGACCTTAATTTGTTTAATGAGTGCTGTATCTTCTTTTGTATCAGACATATGCTCATCGGCCATTTCATTTTCTCTTCATAGGAATGTTTCCCCATCCTTGGCCATTTTTTCTTTATCGAAGCATAAAATCCTTGTTGAGTGCTATGAATTGGTTTGTGGCGTTTTGCCGTTTGAATACTGCCAATGCATTTTTTTAATTTTTAATTAGGGATCTGAATTTAGTTTTAGAAAACCCAACACAAAGTAATGATAGTTAGCAGCACATGCTCCCGAATGTCAAATAATTTCTTCTGTAGTCAAAATGTTCTGTTTACAAAAAATGCAAGGAATCAGCTCCATGCTATCTTTCAGAGTTAGCATTTGATTCAATCTAGCCAGCTCGTAGTGCAGTTTGCAGTGGGCACACTTTCTAAAGTAGCGAACAGGTTCTAGAAGCCAGGAAGCCCACAAGAACTCCAACAACAGGCCGTCAACAAGTTAGAAGGGAAACAAGCAATAACATTGCTTGTTTCCCTTCTAACTTGCTCGTTTCCCTTCTTGTTCCCTTCTTTGCTTGTTTTCCTTCTAACTGCTTGTTTCCCTTCTAACTTGCTTGTTTCCATTCTTGTTCCCTTCTTTGCTTGTTTTCCTTCTAACTGCTTGTTTCCCTTCTAACTTGCTCGTTTCCCTTCTTTGCTTGTTTTCCTTCTAACTGCTTGTTTCCCTTCTAACTTGCTTGTTTCCCTTCTTGTTCCCTTCTTTGCTTGTTTTCCTTCTAACTGCTTGTTTCCCTTCTAACTTTTTAACACTTTGAGTTCAATGCGCAGAGAATGGATTATGAGAACTCGTTCAGTGGGTGTGTTTTAAGATAAGATCTTAAAACACACCCACTGAACTCAAATTGTTTAGAGCTTAGGAAACAAGAGCCACAGACGACTACATGGAAATGCACAAAATGGGTCCTAAAGTACTGGGTCTAAGTGAATTTGGCCGGCTCACTATACAAAAGGCGATGGTCTAAAGTAGGAAGACTGACGCAAGGAAAGACAAAAAAAAATAAAGTTTTTTTTTTCTTTACAATAACAGTTTATATTAAACAAAAGACAATATACATTTACAATTTCATATGTTATTTTTATATCATAGAAGTTTATAAGATCTTAAAATAAAATGAAAAAATTCTGAGCACTAATATTACATAACTCCCTCTGGAGAAAGTACTCACAAGTGAGAGCAGTGAAGAATAGCAAACATTTGTACATCTCTGCGAAGCTCTAAGGCTTATTATCTTCAGGGAATATAAACTACACTGCTCAAAGTGGAAATCGCAACATCGAGAAGGAATGAAGTAGAGATATGTAAATCTAGGAGCCAATCGGAGATATGCATATGATCAAAGTTCCGCAGTGAATGGACCCTTGAGACTAGGGGCGTATAGAGAAGGGATTATAGTTGGTAGGGGAGGGAAAACGAAAATTTTCCAACTCGGACACCAAATTTCGTCAACTGAGAAAATAAGCACACCCAATTGTGTTTATACACGGTAGATAGGTTACCGAAAAAACTGCGTAAAAAAAATACACTGCATATGAAAAAACAGAAGACTGGTTCCAGACGTGAAAACCCAGTACAAATAATAAGTTGTTTTCAAACAAATTATATCAAAATCTTTAATTAAATCTTTATTTGATTTTTATTCATTTAAACACATTTTTTTCATTTTATAAACTTATAAAGATAATTATATGTATATATATATATAAAGTAAATTATCCTTCATAAAGAAAATAATATGTCACTAATTCAAGAATACAAAAGTGCCAAAAAATATGACTTACATATTAACTAGATTTTATTCGTTGTCATTTTCTGACAATAGACGCATTCGTTTCCGTAAGACTGGAATTAAATCGCTTTCATTGCTTGAAACATTATGGTCGTCGTGTTCATACTCAAATGATGAAATGCTCTCTGTGGCATGGGGAACCAAATTATCACTTGTTTCCAGTGATTCTGAAGTTTGATTGGTTTTGACAACGAACTCTGTGATCAATCGTTGAGATCCTGCTTTGACTAGATTTGGGTTGTGTTACCTCTGAGCGGCACTTTTTTGCACACCATGGACTAAATGACCAGGTCACATGACCCCGAAGGCTCAAAGAAGGTTGGGGAGGGGACACACTGGAACAGCTGTTGAGAGACAGATGGTCTCCTCCCGTCAAGGACATCCAGCGTGTTCTTTAACGTGCATAGTGTATGGCTCTCCCGCACACGGACCCTCGGCTTAACGTCCCATCCGACGGACTTTTCCAGCCCATCGGTGTCCCCTATTGACCGTGGGCAGGGCGGGAAGTTTTGCGGAGATAAATCTCAACGCTGACCCAGCTGGGACTCGGACCTGGGAACTACAGATTACGAGCCTGGCGCGCTACTGACTGAGATTTACGAGCCTGGCGCGCTACTGACTACTGACCCCCCGCCCCCGCTTTGACTAGATCTTTGTATAATTCTTGATAACGCGCCATACATGACTTCAGTTCACGTTTAAACTGCTCAGCTCGTTCGACAATGGGATCATGTGTAAGAAAATTACTTTCCAATTTACTATAGCCATTTGAAGCCCTTCCTTAATTAAACCTGTAGTGAGTGGAACCTCTTCATCACCATCACTTTTTTTTCTTTTTCATCAGGAGTCTCAAGGACAGCTTCTATTATTTCATCTTCGCTAAGAGCTTTGTCAACCAGAAATTCATCAATATCTGCAAACGATAAATCATCGAATCTTTTTCCAACCAACTGCTTGTTCTAAAATGATGATATTAGGATATTCAGTCGTATTTGGGGGTACAGAATCTTTGCCTTTTACACATTCTGGCCAAATAGCTTTCCAGCATGCGTTTAAAGTTGATGGTTTTAATTCTGATAACTTCAATCCAGCCTAATACAATCTAAAATAGAAAATTTCTTCCACACATCAATAACTGTTAGTGTTCTATCATTATCTAGTTTATCCCAAATTTACTGGAATGTTCGTCTTACGTAGTAAGTTTTAAATGTGGCAATCATAGCCTGGTCTAGTGGTTGTATGAAGGATGTCGTATTAGACAGCAGAAAACAAAATTGCCCATTTTGGTGTTCCAAAACAGGATGGCCAGGCGCATTACCTACAACCAATAGAACTTTAAATTCGAGATTTTTTTTCTCTTCAAATAGCGTTTAACTTCTGGAACAAAACATTTATGAAATCATTAATTAAAAATTTATTTTACAGCCCTGGCTGTTTTGTTTGCCATCCAATACACCGACAATTTATTCAATCGACACCTTTCATTGACCGTGGTCTTAGGGATCGATTGGGGATTTTAGTGCACAAAATGTGCATCTATAGTACATTTTCAAAGTTAAAACTACTTCGAAAAATGTGACCATAAAAGCGGCAGCTTTGTTATAAATGTAAATTCTAGGAATTTTTTCTTGAATAGGAATATTTTTTCAGAATTAAATTCAAATGGAGATTTTTAAAAAGGCGCCGTTTGAATCGCGTTAGATCAAAATAAATCGAGTAAAAAGAGAATAGGAATTTTTTTGTCTAAACCGTGTTAAAATCGTATAAAAAAAAATCCGTGTAAAAACAGAAATGGTTGTACTTTAAAAAATTTTTATAATGTTAAGAACTTAACTAAAATTTCATTCCATCGGGTGATTTTGCAAGATTTTGCCAAGTTTTCTCGATTTTGCCAACTTTCGTTAATTTTACAATACCATTCCAAATTTTCACAACTCACCTACATTTTACCAAGTGGCTTCGAATTTTGCCAACTGCCATAGATTTGGACAAGTTGCCTCGATTTTGCCAAGTTACCCCGATTTTGCCAATTAGCCATAATTTTTCAAAATACCCAATGAATTTCTCTCCTGAATTACCAATCACTTCCAATTTTGCCTTCTTCCAAACTTCTCTCGATTTTTCCAATTCTCTTTAATTCCACAAAAAAATCCCAATTTTCGCAACTCTCCTATATCTAACGAAGTGACTTCGAATTATGACTTCAAATATGCCAACGCGATAATTTTACAGAAAAAAAAAATCCCAATTTTACATCTGACCTAATTTTACCAATTCACTTCGAATTTTTGTCAACTCTCCATTTTGCCAAGTTGTCTGGATTTTGTCAACTTTTTTTATTTTCACAAAACCAATCTCAATTTTCGCAACTCGTTTGTATTTTGCCTAGTGGATTCGAATTTTGCCAACTGCCCTAGATTTTGCCAAGTTCCCACTATTTTGCCAACTTTCCTAGTTTTTGCCAACTCGCCATAATCTTCCAGAAAAAAATTCCTATTTTTACATCTCACCTCTGAATTTTGCGAAGGATCCTTAATATTCCTTAAGATTCCATTTGCCTCTGAATTTTGCGAAGGATCCTTAATATTCCTTAAGATTCCATTTGCCTCTGAATTTTGCGAAGGATCCTTAATATTCCTTAAGATTCCATTTGCCTCTGAATTTTGCGAAGGATCCTTAATTTCCTTAAGATTCCATTTGCCACTGAATTTTGCGAAGGATCCTTAATATTCCTTAAGATTCCATTTGCCTCTGAATTTTGCGAAGGATCCTTAATATTCCTTAAGATTCCATTTGTCACTGAATTTTCCGAAGGATCCTTAATATTCCTTAAGATTCCATTTGCCTCTGAATTTTGCGAAGGATCCTTAATATTCCTTAAGATTCCATTTGCCACTGAATTTTGCGAAGGATCCTTAATATTCCTTAAGATTCCATTTGCCTCTGAATTTTCCGAAGGATCCTTAATATTCCTTAAGATTCCATTTGCCTCTGAATTTTGCGAAGGATCCTTAATATTCCTTAAGATTCCATTTGTCACTGAATTTTGCGAAGGATCCTTAATATTCCTTAAGATTCCATTTGCCTCTGAATTTTGCGAAGGATACTTAATATTCCTTAAGATTCCATTTGCCACTGAATTTTGCGAAGGATCCTTAATATTCCTTAAGATTCCATTTGCCTCTGAATTTTCCGAAGGATCCTTAATATTCCTTAAGATTCCATTTGCCTCTGAATTTTGCGAAGGATCCTTAATATTCCTTAAGATTCCATTTGCCACTGAATTTTGCGAAGGATTCTTAATATTCCTTAAGATTCCATTTGCCACTGAATTTTGCGAAGGATCCTTAATATTCCTTAAGATTCCATTTGCCTCTGAATTTTGCGAAGGATCCTTAATATTCCTTAAGATTCCATTTGCCTCTGAATTTTGCGAAGGATCCTTAATATTCCTTAAGATTCCATTTGCCTCTGAATTTTGCGAAGGATCCTTAATATTCCTTAAGATTCCATTTGCCTCTGAATTTTGCGAAGGATCCTTAATATTCCTTAAGATTCCATTTGCCTCTGAATTTTGCGAAGGATCCTTAATATTCCTTAAGATTCCATTTGCCTCTGAATTTTCCGAAGTCACACCGAATTTTGCCAACTTCCCAAAATTTTACCAAGTTGTCTCGATTTTGCCAACTTCCCTAGATTTTGCTAACTCCTCTTAATTTTCCAAAAAACAAATCCCAATTTTCACAAAGCATTTGGATTTTACAAAGTCGCTTCCAATTTTGCCAACTCCAATTAACTTTTTTTTAGGGGGAGCCTTCCCCTCCCCATACCCTCCACAGCTACGCTCCTGAGTGACACCCAGCCGAGCCATGAATAAATACTGGGCCTCACGAGCTCGTATAATAACACGACCGACAGTGAGGTTGGAGTGCATGCTGAGAGAATGTTCGGAACATGCCATGGAGACTCCGGCGAGACTCTTATGCACAATTGACTCCTTCTGAGAGAGAGCGAATCGTCGATATGAGAGAGCTGGGATTGAGCCATCGAGTAATCGTGGCATGCACGTGGCAATGTGAGCACAGTTCAATGACACGCTCACACAACATCAAGGATCATCGGAGCATGCGATCTGCACATCCTTTGGTGCATCACAGGATGTGGAGATCGCATGCTCCGTAGATCGCTCACAACCTTTTCACCACAGTGACTGTGTCGCAGAGGACCGCTACGGGTACCGTAGTCTTTACTCAAACCATTACACAATGTTTTAATGGCACAGGAATGAGCATGAGACATTCGCCATTGCAGGAACCATCAGCAATCTCCACTGGTGTCGAGTGAAGCAGCATTTGACTACGGCAGTGTCTCGCAAACTTTTTTACTCTGCGGCACACTGAATCTAATTTTTTTCCGCGGCACACTGAATCTAATTTTTTCCCGCGGTACACCTAAAAAAGAATAAAAGCAAACTCTATATAATCGTCATTATATTTGCGCTTTGTTGAAGGCATCAGCCTGGTTTTACTTGAAGATTCGCTCTCGTTCTTTAATTCATAACTCGGTGTTTGTTTTAAATATTTGTCCATTCTATGGCTTGAAATAATCAAAAATTGATACCAACATTTGGAAAAAGCTTGATAAATACTTAAAAGATCCCAGTTGATAAAATCTGAAAGATTTTTATTAAAGCACATCGATATTAAAGCATGTCGATAACACAAGTCAAGTCAAAATGAAATCTTTGGAATATCTAGTGTCAATTTGAAAATCTCTCGCGGCACACAGTTTGCGAGACACTGGACTACGGAATGGAGGTAGAGTGTTGCTCACAGACGAGTCTTGATTGTGTTTCAGCATGTCCGACGGCTGTTTATCCACATGCGTCATCATCGTCAATGACATGAGGAATCTTATTCTATTAGCCACCATATGACTCCCCACCATGGTACAATGGTATGGGGTAGTATCATATATGGCTACCAGACACCTCTGCTCCATGTTTTTGACGTACTAATGGCGAGGTGTTATTCCTGTGGCATGACCCTTCCTTACCATCATGACTGGACTGATTCTGTAGCAGAAAATGCCACCCTATACACTGCAGGCGCAATGATGGATAGTAATGTAATGAATGACAAAGCCCAGATGCTCCGCAATTCAGAGACTGTACTACATCTATACGGGACAGTGCCATGTTTACTTCTATCCACCGTCAGGCTTGACAATATTATAGAAGTAAAGTCCCGCCTTCGGCAAAACATGGTATCTGCTCTGTGTCCTGGGTCGCTCCAGACAAGGATATTGAGGATCCAAATTAAAACAGCGTCCGTGACGCCGCAATGATGGACAACGTAATAATGCGTGACAATCCCGGTGCACCGCAGTACGAAGACTGCATATCACCATAAGGGAGTTGCCACTGAAATCACCATCGACTAACCAGGATCCTACTTCTAGGCTGCCTTACATTGTTCTGCCTTACTGCGAGAGACCTCGTGAAGAGAGAAACACTGCTTGGGATTTTTAGCCTGTCTGTAGAAATAATCATTGAGGTGCAGTGAGAGTGGGATCTTTTAGGAATTTTGAAATAAAGCCTAGGAATATGCCCATCACTCACTGGATTTTGTCCAAATATGTGCCAAATATAATTCAGATGGTATCTTTTGAATTTTGATGCCAAACTTATGTAGAAGTCCTAACTTTTTGAGTCATTTGCAGCAAAGATTCTTAGGCACTTCCATCGATAAGACACACCTAATTGGGTCCCCAGTCCTAATCGGGTCCGTAGTCCTTTCAGCATGACCTTCAACTTTGTCCTCTCCATCGAGCCGGGCAACCACAGCCCACTCGCCGTCTCGTCCTTAACCATGCCGAGGCCGCGTCGGGGAACACTTGACCAGAGTCCTTCCAACTCCGGTTAGTGGCCCTCCAATGACCCCAACAAGACCGTTAGCCTACCGGAGCTTACATGACTGCAGCACCCGGACCCCACTTCTCAGAGGAACCCAAGTTCCTCCACTAGGAAAGCTATCTGTTGAGCCAAAACAGATTTTGTGGGACTCTTAGTTTGGCAGTTCCATCGATAAGCCCGTCAACCAGGTTAGCCAAGCCCGGTCGCGAGCAACCAGGCTTGGCTAACCTTCTACCTCTCCATTGTGAACGGGCCGAAGCCCCCCTAGTGAACAATCATCCGACCCACGATATCACTGAGACCGCATCGAAGAGCCCACAAGACGAGTGCACGAAGAGGTGTACAGCTCAGTCCGCGGTACTCCCCGACGAGCCCACAGAAGACAGGGTACTCCAATAACTTTATTCTAATATACTCCAAATAACTTTATTCTAATATAAATTTATTCTGATATAACTTTATTCTAATATAAATTTTACATTTATATATTATTCTTTGCATTTCACTGTTATAATGTATTAATAAACGATAGCACCAATTACCAGGTTAGTTGAGCTAGGAGTGTAGGAAAAAACCTTGCTCCAAATCCTGTCTGCAGGCCCCTAGAACGGCCCCTCAACCGGGACTGCAACCCCCAGCTTCTCTGGGGACAAGTTAACAAGCCAACTGGACCAGCCCTCCCTAAAACCAGTCCGCCGGCCCTCAACAAGCCCCCTCCATCGGGGGCCACAAGATATCATGAACTCCAGAGTGCCAGCGATCCGAGCCCAACTTCTCATAGGCACCGTAAGCCCCTCCCCCTGGTCAAGGAGGTCCCACTCCGGGGGGGGGGGGGCATAATGATGGACAGTCTGCATAGTGTGGACATTCTCCCATGATCGTCATACTCCCTAGACTTGTCGCCCTTTGAGCATGTGTGGGTCATTATGGATTGCCGCCTTTGCCAGCTCTCTCCGGCGACGAACCTGGCACAGTTTCATGTCCAATTGGATGCTGTTTGGAACGCCATACCTCACGACACTATTAACCATCCGAGTATTGGAATGCCAAGACATCTACAGGCTTGTATAACTGCCCCAGGTGGGCAGTTACACAAGCTTGTAGACGTTTTGGCATGTACTGATGAATCTGCAATAAACGCACGTACCTTGCGTTCTTAATTTCCGGTTTTTGATCATTTGCACATCTACTCTCAGCTTCCATCTTGGCAGTTTTGGGCGTATATATCAATTCTTTCGCAGTGTTGCGATTTCCACTTTGAGCAATGTATGTTTAGAAAGTGTGTAAGTTATGATGTGTGTTTTGTTTGTTTTGTTGTTTGTTTAACCAATGGCACTTGCTACTCCAACGATGACCCAGCAGAAAGTCAACCGACCCTGGTCGAGGTCCCAGAAGGGGTCGGACACACCCAGTTGGCAGGACTTCGTGGTCACAGAAAGGAGGTGAAGACACGTTTAGCAGTATCATTTACAAATGGCGAGAGTCATTAGAATGGTAATCTTTTTTGCCTTACTTTCAGCTTAAACAATTCTTAATTTTTAATTTGAAGACAGATCTTTTGCTGATATGCCAGTTACAGTGTAGTTAATAATATTTTCAGGGCGAAAATAAAATCGAGATACAATTCTGAGAAATTGCTTTTAGAAATGAACAGAGTTCCAAACCTTTTACAATTAGATGGAATTATTTGACGACTCATTTTATTTTTTTTCATAAAAATCAATCCCATCAAGGTCGCTTTCCAATGCTAAGTGCAAATATTTAGAGTATTTTATGAGCTCGCTTGCATTCATCCTTCTTTATTTTTTCATGTCATATAAAAGAGCAAAATTTATTAATGTTCTTCACAAACTTCAAATCTTAGTTTCAATAATATGAAAGCACAGTCAACTATTTTTCTAAATTAATTGAAAAGTTTTCTTCAACATCTGTTGTTGGCTTGTCAATTTAACAGTGGCGAAGCGTCCATGGAAGCAAGAGAAACAATAGTGCCCCTAAAATTCTCATTAAAAAAATCAATTAAATATATATATAAAAGTTTTAGCACGAAAGTAAAATTATTCTAATAACTTTATTCTAATATAAATTTTACATTTATATATTATTCTTTGCATTTCACTGTTGGGGAGGGGGTGGCTCAGTCGGTAGCGCGCCAGGCTCGTAATCTGTAGTTCCCAGGTTCGAGTCCCAGCTGGGTCAGCGTTGAGATTTATCTCCGCAAAATTCCCCGCCCTGCCCACGGTCAGTAGGGGACACCGATGGACTTGGAAAGGCCGCCGTCCGTCGGATGGGACGTTAAGCCGTGGCCCCGTGTGCGGGAGAGCCATACCCTGTGCACGTTAAAGAACATGCTGGATGGCCTTGACGGGGGGCTACCATCTGTCTCCCAACAGCTGTTCCAATGGATCCCCTCCCCCAACCTTCTCTGAGCCTTCGGGGTCCATGTGACCTGGTCATTTAGCCCATGGTGTGCAAAAAAGTGCCGCTCAGAGGTAAAACAATCCAAACAATACAATCCATTTTACTGTTATAATGTATTAATAAACTATAGCACCAATTACCAGGTTAGTTGAGCTAGGAGTGTAGGAAAAAACCTCGCTTCATCATTACTGCATCGCACAGCGGAAGTTGCATTTTTCATATTCAACCAGCATAAATTTCTCTCACTGGAAGGAACATGGCTTTGTCGCAGTAACGTTTTGACTAGGGGAAGCAATTATCAAAAACAGTACTATAACCGAATTGGAACTCCATTCATGTAATAGATGTTTCCAAGTCACTGAATCTGAACGCCGTTCTGTATGTACTCTATATTTGCAAATCACTGAACGGGAACGCATTTCCGTTACTTGATGATTCCTAACTTTTGAGTGAAAATTGCTCTATGCTTTTTAAATCAAATAATATTGATAATTAGTGTAATATATTGCATCTTTTCTTCGAAATATGTGGAGATACTATGGACCTTCAACAATTTTGTTGCAAGAATCGGGGTGGTGGTAAGGAGGGGGAGGGGGAACTCCTCTCACTGAACCAAACGAGGTGGCTGAAGCAAATAAAAGTAAGCAAATAATATACGCTGAAGCAAATAAAAGTAAGCAAATAAGGTACGCTGAAGCAAGTAAATTGACGGTACCCCTTTCACTGAACCAAATTAGGTAAGATGAAGCAAAGAAACTGACGGCATATCTCTCACTGAACCAAATAAGGTGGCTGGAGCAAATAAAAGGGGAAAAAAAAGCTGCCGCAAACGAAGTGATTGCATCCCTCTCACTGAGTAAAATTATTCTAACTTTAATAAGTTTATTCTAATATAAATTTCACATTTATATATTATTTTTTGCATTTCACTCTAGTAGTAGCATAAATGAGAGTTCTGGGCCAGTAAATAGGTGCAGAGAATTCGATGAAAATCTATGGGAAAAGTTATGGGGGATGAGGTAAAAAATATGTTTCTTGTGGTTTTTTGTGAAAATATGTGTGAAAATTAGAAAAAACGGGTGTGTTTTTAGCATGTGAAAAACTAATTTAAGTTTTTTTTTTGGAAGATGAGATTTAAACTAATTTGTGAATTAGTTTAAATGGATTAGTTTGAAATGAGGTGTGTGTGTGTATGAGATAAAAAATGATGTGGTTTGTTGAGTTATCATACACTTCACTGGATTATTCGGTTGTAAAATGACATGTAGATCGGTGTTTCATGTGTTTTTTGTGAAAATATGTGTGAAAATCAGAAAAAACCGGGGTGTTTCATGTGGAAAAAAAAGTAATTTAAGTTTTTTGAGCAGACGAGATTTTAACTGATTTTCTGAAAAATTAGGTGTGTGTGTGTGTGAAAGAGATAAATAATGATGTGGTTTGTTGAGTTATCATACACTTCACTGGATTATTCGGTTGTAAAAAGTCAGGTAAATCGGAGAATTTGACAAAGGGTTGGGTTGGGTTGTTTTACCTCTGAGCGGCACTTTTTTGCACACCATGGGCTAAATGGCCAGGTCACATGGACCCCGAAGGCTCAGAGAAGGTTGGGGGAAGGGACCCACTGGAACAGCTGTTGGGAGACAGATGGTAGCCTCCCGTTAAGGCCATCCAGCGTGTTCTTTAACGTGCACAGGGTATGGCTCTCCCACACACGGGGCCACGGCTTAACGTCCCATCCGACGGACGGCGGCCTTTTCAAGCCCATCGGTGTCCCCTACTGACCGTGGGCAGGGCGGGGAAATTTGAATTTGACAAAGTCAGACAGTTTCGAGAAATTTGTTTGAAATATGACAAAATCAACAGGTAAAATGTCGTTTTCGGGGGAGTCTGATGAAAAGATAGATTTTGAATATCTGAGAATGTATAAAGAAAGGGTACTAGATGAAAAAAAAAAATTTATAAGTGAAAAGTGATTTAGGTTAATTTTTAAAACAATTAGAAATAATTTGAAGTGAAAAGTGATGTAGGTTAGAATAATTTTGAGAATGTATGAAGTTTGCAAAGAGAGAGGAGTTTTACGTTATTGTGCTAAACAGAAATCAATCTCGATCTCGTCAAAAGAACAATGGGCTCCAGATTTAGTTTCTTTGAACTAAATATCTTATTCACTGAACATCAGCATTAAAGTGAAGCTGAAAAAAATACTGGTTTGAGAACATACAAATTTTTTTTTAAACGTGCAAATGGATGTAGATTTCGAAATGATTGTATTTAAAATAGTTTTTTTAGCCAACAACTAAAAGTTTTCCCTTTAGTGGTTGTAAAGTTGTTTTCCGTTCTGAGACAATTATGCAATATAAGGGATGTAATTCGTTTGGCGGTCTATTTAATTTAAATCGTATTTCGATGTCAGCAGTTGTTGATAATTCATATTAGACGTGATTCGTATTTGCTGACATCGAAGTGGAATATCGGATACAGTTTCATAAAATCTTGATAACTGACTTGTGATCCCGAATCGATGTCCATATTTTTTGCAGCTAAAAAGCTGTTGTAAACTCGCGCATAATCTAAACTGTTGGGTTCAAAGTTGCATTCGAATTCTTGTTCGGGAAACTGTTTGCTATTCACTCTGATCTGAATCCGTTCTAGTAACATGTGATCAAACACCATATTGTTTCTGGTTTGATTATTTAATCGGTTAGACTTTTGTAAGATGACATAAAGATGGACAGGTTTGTTTTGAGTTGTAGTAACCCGCCAACTGACATGAGAGTCAATTCGAGTATCAGATTTGTACAGTTTACACGATTCCCAAAAGATTTTATGTGGATTGCCGCTTGCTAACTGAGATTCTAGTTTTGCAAGTACTTGTAGTGATGGTTCCACTTTTGGAATAAACCAAGATACGTGAGATATTTCAAATTTATACAACGTAGCCCCAACTTTCTGAATAATGTCATTGTCGTCATTTTTTTTTTTAGTTTCATGTTATGTTTTACATCGCGAAACACTTTATCCACGTCTCGGCAGAATCCAAACAGCCGATTCAGTGGTAAGAATAAACTTACATTTTGACTATTTTTTGTAATTTCATATCTGTCCGAGAATCCTTGATTGAATTCAGGATTTTTTTTCAACGCTTGTGCAAAATCCTTTATCTTATTATTCGTGTCCAGTTTATCTTCGCCTCCGTCGTACAAATACTTATTCATTTTCGAACTGTCTATGGAATCTTTGAACCACATCATACCTGTGGCAGCATTGTGTGAAAAATCTTCAGTAAAATCAATTAAGTTGTGAATTGTGGTCGTCACTCCTGGCAATTCAATATATTCCAGTTCTCTGTTTGCTATATAATATTGAGCTCTCTTGAAAATGTAATACCCGTTATTGACAATAGTAACTACATCATTGCCGCCGATATCAGACCCATCTGATTTCAATATTTTGGCTTTGACGTGTATGTAACTGTTGTGCGGATGTAGAAAAACGTCCATATCTTTGATAAATATTTCGTATTTTTCGAGATTTTTAACATTAACGTTGGTTTCTCGATATTCTAAGTACTCGTATTTTGTCGTGGAATTATCGTCTATTGAGTCTTCGAACAAATTCCAGTAAGAAACTTTAACGTTCATCCTTATACTTACTTTATGACTTTATGATTTTTAGGCCATTTCCGTAAATTAACTGATTAAGAATATTTCTAATTTTAGGGGATATTTTCTCATTTTTTCGAACAATAAGCGATGGAATTGTATAAAATATTTTAATTCGCTTTCTCAGTATCTTCACCTTTATTTGGGTCTGACGTGTAACATATAAGTCACGTTTTCCTTGTTCAATTCAATTACTTTATTGTTCTGATCGGTTACTTTCATTCTAACGTTGTAAATGTAATCAGTTTTATTCAGCGGTAAATATATGGAGAAGAATGGATGTGTGTCGATTAAACTGCCAGGCGGTGTTTGAGGCACGAAACTGTACAACACGTCGCTCTTCTGGTTATTGAGATAGGAAGATTCGACAATAGAACAGTGAATTAGAATGCGATCGACCCCTCTCGTTATGTTGGGTGGGAACTTTCCTTCTTTTTTTGGTGCATCAATAATTTTCGATTCGATCCCTAGTATTTCTCGCAACTTTTCTTCAGAAAAATCTATTTTATATCCTCTTGCCAAACGAATAACAAACCTTAATGTGGGGAGGTTGCTTTCTAGTATTATAGGGCTAGGATCCCCAAAGACATTTTTCAAAACGTCATTAAATCCGTCAATATCGTGCATTCCATTCGGGAAAGTTATTTTATTCCATTGTCTTTCATTGAAGTATTTCAGAGTGTTATTGTTATATTTATCACTGATGTTGTACCAGGAATACCACATATTGCTACCGATAAGTGCTAACTCGTATTCACCATTGAGTGTGATCGGCGTTTCAAAATTAATTTCCAAATAGTAGAGGAATTGATAGTTATGAGTATCATCTTTATTAATATAGTGTAGTACTATGTGGTACTCATATTCTAGTTGTTACCAACAATTCATTCCGATCGTTAGGAGTTTGTTCAAACTGATACAATACATCATATGGGCTTATGTTATTATTCCTTCGTTTAATGTAATAGATGCAATAGTAACCGCATTTTACAGAGTAATTTGCGATGAGCTATACACGATCGGCTTTGAAGATGTAAGTAAATAGTGTTTTATTTCTTCTGGTGGCGATAAACCGAATGGATGAAAGTATTCGACGTAAGGTAACTTCGCATTATTAAAATAAGCTACCCAATGAGTTCCTGAACCACGGGAAATGTCAAAGTTCACTATACCATTTTCGTTCTTAAATATTTTTGTTGGCAAAGAATCGATAGAGTACACCACAGAATCCTTTTTCGTTTTTCATTATATTTTAGATATCTAAGTTACTTAATGGCTCTTTTTTTTTCATCCCTGAGGTATTTGTTTTCCTGGAATGTAGAAACCTTTTCCCTTTCTTTTATTTTTAGATAAGCCAGCTCTCTTTGCTTTCCAGGAATGTATAACCCTTTTCCTAGAACTTTTTGTGCAAAGCTTAGTACCAGCATATCCTGCAGCTCCAACTGCAGCTGCTTTTCCCAATGCTACGAGTGCAGGTATTAAGAACGGCAGAAATCCACCTAGCTGTGTTTTACTGAATCGAAGTCGAACTGGCGTTGTAGATTTTTTCAGTTTAATGAATTGTCTCTTTGTCAGTTTCAAAGTATCGTTACCTTTCTTCTCTGGATCAATACTTAAAGTTATAGGATTCTTATTTACAAATGCACTCTTCAATTTCTGCTTTTGTCCAGGCGTTAAACTAGTCAGAAAACTGTGATACATTATACTTTATTTTTATAAGTATCACGCACTTATATTTCATATGTAAAAATTAAGCATGTATTGTGTAAAGTGTAAAACGAAAACTTTAACAGATAACGTCGAATATGTCACATCAAAGAATATAAGAGTAATGATGAGAGGTAGATGTCGAACGTGTGGTAAAATGAAGTATAAATTTGTGAAACAGAAAGGAAAATTTGTAAAGGTGGAGATATAGTAAGCTGGATTCAAGAAACGTTTAATCCACCCGAAATGCACATTCCAGGTTACTAGTATTGTGGACTTTTTACGAAACTGGAGAAAAGGTTAATGCGAAGAGATCATGGTAATAACTGTGGACAAAGCCTGGAAAAAGCACGACATTTCTTACAGCAAATCTACAGACACTAAAAAAGACACGAAGCCGACCAAGAATTATTAAATGATTTGGATGAAATTCAGAATCGAACTTTAGGAGAAAGAATTTCAAGAACGATAATCAAACCTATCATTAAAACAAAGAAACTGTTCGGTTTAGGACACAAGAAATAAGAATCTTTCTTCCGTTTACTATGACCATTAAAGGGATTTTCCGGTATAAAAGATCTAATGCGCAAAACTGTATTAAAGGGATTTTCAGGTATGAAAGATTTAATGTGCAAAACTGTATTGACGGAAAAAGAAGTAAAAAGATTTCTCCAACAACAAGATGTGTACACGTTACACAAACCAATTTATAAAAAATTCCAAACCAGACGGGTTTATGTCTGGAATGTAGACGACCAGTGGCAGAGTGATTTAATCGATATGCAAAAATTTAAATTTCACAATAACCACACGAATTATATTTTAACCGTGATTGACATTTTCAGCAAACTCGCCTGGGCAATACCTATTAAAAAGAAAACGGGTAATGAGATTACCAAAGCATTTGTCGAAATGTTTAAACTACGTAAGCCATCCAAGTTACAAATGGATAAGGGAACTGAGTTTATCAATAAATAAATTCAAGAATTGTTTAATCAACGAGGTGTCCATTGGTTTGCCACAGAAAATGAGACTAAAGCTCAAATTGTGGAACGATTTAATAGGACTCTAAAGACAAAAATGTGGAAATATTTCACTGCTAATAACACTAGAAAATGGATCGATGTTCTACCAAAACTCGTTAAGAATTACAGTACTTCTTATCACAGATCAATAAGAATGACCCCAAAAGAGGCAAGCTTCCAGAAAAACAAAGATATTGTATATCTTAATCTGTTTGGTAAAATAATAAAATCTATTACAGCACCAAAATTTAAAATTGGCGACAGAGTGAGAATCGCCAAGTACAAGACACCGTTTAGAAAAGGTTATCTGCCCAATTTTACAGAAGAGATTTTTGAAATTGCTCAAGTTCTTAATACAGATCCCATAACCTATAAGATCAAGGATCTGAAAGGAGAACCAATCACTGGTAGTTTTTACACCCTAGAAATGGTGAAATACGAAAAGCAAGATGACATTTATAAAGTTGAAACCATTCTGAAAACTAGAGTGAAGAATAATGAAAAACAGTATTATGTTAAATGGTTTGGTTATGATAATACATTTAATTCCTGGGTCAAAGAACGTGATCTTTTTAAATAAAGCAAATGGAGATTCATAATTTTGACTTTGAAGAAGATGAGAAATTCTTGAACAGAAACGTATTAGCACCTCTCTGGCCTTTTAGACTTTTAATCTGTGGTCCATCGGGCTCAGGGAAGACGAACCATTTGTTGAACTTAATATTTAAACATCTCTACTATAATAAAATCGTTTCATATACCAAAGATTTAACCGAGCCGAAATATCAGTTTATGCAAGAAATATTCGACGATTTGCACGAAATTTTGGAGAAAACGTTTGGCGAAAAAATCTCAATTGCAACTTTCTCTGCCAGTAAAGAAGATATCGCCAAGGTCAACGAACTGGATCCCGACATGCAAAATTTAATTGTTTTCGACGATTTCATAACGGAAAAAGATCACATCTTGTCGTCAGAGGAAGGAAAAAAAACATGTCATTGATTTACCTGACAAATTTTTCGACTCCAAAAGACATTTGACTGCAGTGTAATTATTTTATATTCTTTAATATGCAGAACAAGAGAGAAATGTTGCAGATACAAATGGATCATGGAACAGAAATCAGGAAAGATATTTTTATGTAGTTTCAAAACCACACGATTTCTTATTAATCGATAAAAAAAACCAAGCACATGCCTCTCAAGAACAGAAAAAACTTTGGTAAATAAAGATGAATTACTTGACAAAGTTTGGCGTCATCAGCTCTGAGACCGGTTCCGAAAGAGGACCAGCGGGAATTCCAAGTGTCGGTTTTAAATTGACACAGGATGGGGACTACGACATGAGTAATAAAAAATTGAAAAATGTAGCCAATCCCGAAGAGGGTTCGGACTCTGTGACAAAATAATATCATCAACAAGAGTCTATAACACTGAATCACACAGGAAATTATGACGCAAATACTGAAAGAATAACGAATACAGGCAGACCTATAGAAAATGGAAATGCCGCTACCATTCAATACGTTAATAATGCTTCTTTACTTTTTCGGAACAATTGCTACGATGCGCGAAACAAACAAATAATCAATGTTACTGAACCGGATGCAGATTCTAGAGTAGTTACAAAACGATATTTGGAAAAAAGAGCACTTTGCAATGACAATGATAATTACGATGCAAGCAATAAACGCATTAAAAATCTTGCAGAACCGATCGATTCATCCAATGCCACTACGAAACACTACGTCGACAACTTGACCACTGTTCAAAAGAGTCCAGTGAATACATTGGTGAGAAATAAAGATGGACTTTACGTTCCACGAAGCATTGCATTCGACGGGCATAGTCTCAATGCAGAAAAAAAAACAAATCCTTGATATTGCCGATTCCGAGTCTGAATCTGCTGCTGTAACTAAGGGATATTTGGAAAAAGTCGCATTAACAGGCGAGGATGTCTTTAATGCGAACAATAAGAGAATAGGAAATCTCGGGGAACCGAGGCACAACAGAAATGCGACAACAAAAAGTTACGTTGATGGCTTGACAAAGTTAGATCCTAACCCATCCAATTATCTATTGAGAAATGAAAATGGACCTTTTGCATCAAGTGGTAGCAGTTTTAATGGCGATGCAAAGGGAAAACGAATTACGAATGTTGGCACCCCAATTGTAAAGAATGATGCTGCTACAAAACTATACGTTGATAAAAATACTATAATTTACCTTACCTATGGTGATAAAGAAGTGAAAAAAGACGTATTGCAGTCTCATCCAATTATACAGATAAACACAAAATTCGGCCTACTAACGCCACCTATTTCCAAAGATAATTACCATCTATGCATTTCTAATGGATATATAAGCAAGGTATCTGCTGCACAACAAATCCCTCTTTTAGTATAAATTATAGTATCAACTTGGACGATCAAAAATTCATTGAAGTAGTAAGACCACAACTTCAGCAGTATTTTTCTCTTATTCCAGTAAACAAGAAATTTGACAGGGGTAGCAAGATTAGTGTTTCACTTGCTGGACACATCCAGATCCAAAAGAAAGAGGAAAAGTACCTGTAGGTCTTGTTTCAGACTTTCATCACTGAGTAATTGTCTTTATTGTATATGAATAAAGATGAAGGATCTTAAGCAATTACACAGTATTATAGATGAAATCTTGAAATCGTGAGCTACTACAAAATCGAAAATTGAAGACACTATTTTGGGAGAGGAACGAGTTAAGGAAACGCTCGAAGAATTTCACAAACCGGTGGTAGAAAAAATAAAAAATTTGGAAACAGTCCGTGAGAAAACCATAGAAACATACAAGAAGCCGTAAAAACTTTAGAACCGGAAGAGCAAACCGATATGCACGAAAAATCGTTCATGTATAATCCAGATTCCAACTTGCAAGATGAAATATTAAACCAGTATAAATTAAAACTTCCGAGTGAAATCTTACAGGCGAGCAATCCCACTCCTGAACTGAAAGAAATGATTTATAAAACAATCGCCCATCTTCAGAATCTAGGGGGCAATAAGGCTACTGAAACGAAACGTTCTGGTAGAACTACTGAGAAATATTAAATTATCGAAAATCACATTGACGCACTTAGAAAATATTTAAAAATGATTAAAATGCTACTAACAGTAATAGAAAGTCAAAAATCCGGTTCGCGATTATACCAGAATTTCGACGATATTTGGGAAAAATTATCAGTTTTGGTTGCCAGTAAACGAGCTGGAAATACCAGTACAGAAGTTGTAAACGAAATTGTTGAAATTTTGGATATTTTGCTAAGAAACGATATAATTGACAAAAAAGAACATAAAATATTATTCAACAACACTGTTGCATTTTAGAAACCATGAATATTTGCAGTCAAGTTCTATCCATATAATAAATCTGCCATTATAGAAAAATAGCAATTATAGAAATAGTAAAATTAATAAGAAAACTTACCACTAATAATAGACTTTCTACAAAAAACAAAAATTCCCAAACATTTTATCCAACAATACTTTTTTTTTATAGAAATCATGAATGTTAAGCCAACCGAGATCCTTATTCTTACACCGGAAGAGGTCGGGTCGTGGTGTTATTTCGGGGCGACTGGTAAAATAAGTCAAGTTTTGCAGAAAATGATTCGGACGAATACTAAGCAAGCATCACGCCTATGATGGCAATAACCCACAATTGAGTAATCACGAATGGAGTTGCATTGCGAAGAGATACATCCCAAAATTACTTTCATAGCTTTAATCTCCTTTTTGAACCGAGTGAGCCAGCCATTGCTCAGCGCCAAACAAGATTGCATTTCCGTTAGCGTCAACAAGAAGTCTCTCAGAATACATTCATTATGTCATATTGCAGATTTGAACAATAAGCATCGCTATCTTTTTTAAAGGGACTAGATACAATGGGTTGGGTTGGGTTGTTTTACCTCTGAGCGGCACTTTTTTGCACACCACGGACTAAATGGCCAGGTCACATGGACCCTGAAGGCTCAGAGAAGGTTGGTGGAGGGGACCCACTGGAACAGCTGTTGGGAGACAGATGGTAGCCCCCCGTCAAGACCATCCAGCGTGTTCTTTAACGTGCACAGGGTATGGCTCTCCCGCACACGGGGCCACGGCGTAACGTCCCATTCGACGGACGGCGGCCTTTCCAAGCCCATCGGTGTCCCCTACTGATCGTGGGCAGGGCGGGGAATTTTGCGGAGATAAATCTCAACGCTGACCCAGCTGGGACTCGAACCTGGGAACTAAGATTACGAGCCTGGCGCGCTACCAACTGAGCTACCCCTGCCCCGCATTTCCGTTAGCGTCAACAAGAAGTCTCTCAGAATACATTCATTATGTCATATTGCAGATTTGAACAGTAAGCATCGCTATCTTAAGCAAAGCATCGCTTTCACAGTTCTGCGCACGAAATAAGTGTATATAAAGGGACTAGATATAATGGGAGAGAAGCAAGGAGAAAAAGAAATGAAGAGTTTAAAAACTCCCCCATATGAATTCAGCTTTTTTTTTTCCCTCAACGCCTGAGTGATTTTTTTAAGTCTTTATTAACTGATATAAAGAGGTATCTAACAGAGCTTCAGTCAAGTTTGGAGCAATAGATATATCATCTGTCTTGGTAGCCTTCCCCACAAAGAGATCATCAGCAGAACTTATTAATAATATTTTCTGCAGACCTCGTGCCTGAAGTCGGTGACCCCCCCCCGCCCTGTGCAATGTATACTGAAAACAACAGCCGGTGCTGCAATAGACCATGTGGAGGGAAAAAAATGAGATGGACCCTTTTGAGCGACAACAGGAGGGGCTTTTCCTACTAATGTCTAATTAACTTAAAAAGTGTAATTTGTCCTCATCCTTACTGGAACGTAAAAAATCCATACATTCACAGATAGCACCAAAAAATCTATTTTTTCCGTCATATTTTTCTCCCGCAGCCATCGAAAACCTCATTTTACCTATTGATTTTGAACTGTCATGTTTTTTAAACTAATTTCCCAAACTTTCTTGCTTTTCTCGATTTCTCCTATTTTACCAATTTTTACACCCCAACAGCCCAATAATTCAGTGAAGTCTTGATAACTGCAACATTTTCCCAACAAAACCCCTCATATCCTGTCTTTCAGACAAAACGTCTCACCCAAAAACCACGTTAACGCTCATCTCCCCAAAAGTGTCCCATAGGTTAACATGGGATCCCCTATACTTTAGCATTGGCCCAGAACTCTCATTTTCTATACTACTAGAACTTTACTTGGAATAAAAAGTAAACTAAATTCCCCTATAATTATCACAAGAACTACTATCACATTTTTTAAAAATAGGGATAATAATAGCTCTAGTAAAATCCTTAGAAACAATACCTTTATCATAAAATATATTCAAAATTTCAGTCAGCCATGTGACAACACAATTGTTTCCAGCTCTAAGCCTTTCAGTGGTGATTTCATTCTCCCCTGAGGATTTATGCAGTTTTAATTTAGAGATGAATGTGATATAGGGCCAACGTTAAAGCCAATAATGTATTTATCCTCACTGCAAACAATGGGAGTATAAATAATCACATTGTTTAGAACATTTGTAATATTTTCAGCTCACCTAGCCATCACAAGATCCTCATCCCACAAAACTATTTGGTATAACCCCTGCTGTTGTGCTGTCTAACTGCTTCCTCTGCTTTGTCAGCCAAGATATCAAGGTCAGATTCCAATTTCCACCTCCAGCATCACTGGCACAGCTGGGCCATATTTTACAGGAAGAATGGTCCCACATTCCATTACCGTATGTGCATGACTTGTATAAGTCTATTTCACGTCGATTTGCATCTGTTCTGAACACCCGAGGTAGGCATACAGCTTATTCATAAAATGTTCTCGGCAAACAGTACGTGTTTCCATTATTTTGATAAATCCCTGTGTATTGTGACAAGGGGCTGTTAGTATATGGATAGATAGTGGCGACTCGTGAGTTTCTAAATAGGTGGGGCAACTGGTTTGCAAAAAAAGAAAAAAACTATTTTCCCTTATTTCCAAAATTTTGTCTGATTTTTATGCTTTTGAGAGTGGTGAATCCAAATCTGACAGCCGATTTGTTCTATCACCTACAATTTTCTAGAGATAAGGGTTTAATTAAAAAAAAAACTGTTTTACTCAGAGAAGAAAAATATATTTTACCAAATATTATTTACATTAGAAAAAGTTAAAGCTGACACTAATAAATCCTGATACATGTAAATATTTACACAAAGAATTATGTTGTTGTCTTCTGTCTCTTATACTTTATCTCTGGAATCTCGCTGCAGGGCCCAACAGTAGTATGCCAACATACTCTCGTTCCATTTGCTGGGGCGGGGGTGGCTCAGTCGGTAGCGCACCAGGCTCGTAATCTGTAGTTCCCAGGTTCGATTCCCAGCTGGGTCAGCGTTGAGATTTATCTCCGCAAAAATCCTCGCCCTACCCACGGTCAGTAGGGGACACCGATGGGCTTGGAAAGACCGCCGTCCGTCGGATGGGACGTTAAGCCGTGTTCCCGAGTGCGGGAGAGCCATACTCTGTGCACGTTAAAGAACACGCTGGATGGTCTTGACGGGAGGCTACCATCTGTCTCCCAACATCTGTTCCAGTGGGTCCCCTCCCCCAACCTTCTCTGAGCCTTCGGAGTCCATGCGAATCTGGCCATTTTTTTGCCCATGTTGTGCAAAAAAAGTGCCGCTCAGAGGTAAAACAACCCATCGTTCCATTTGCTACTATATCGTTTTGCCATTACGGATATGTCTTGATGGAACCTTTCGCCATGCTCATCCGAGACCGCTCCCATCAATTGTGGAAAATAAAGAATCAGGTGTGAATGTAAGAAATGCGGCTTTAGCGACATGTTACATCCTAATACTCTATGTACCCTTCCACGAAAATAGTGCCTGATATAAACATTTGGATGCCAGATTCGGATTCAGCACCCCCAACTGTATAAAGAACACCCATTTTTTTCGACAGAGAATTTTCATGCGGAGCAGTGTATTGTATACAGAGAAACCAACTTGACAGGGGCTGTGATGGCTCAGATGGTCGAGTGCAACGTCGGCGATTTTCTCCGCTAATCCTAATTCTGTCCTTGTTTACAAAAGGAACATCGATTGGATTAGAAAAGAACCTATACATATATGTAGGTGTAATAAAATTTCCATATATATATATGTACATAGTCGTATCAGAATGATATAACCACCTACCATACATATACTATGGTAGGTGGTCATATTACTTTGATACCACTGTGTATATTGTGGCTTATGTCAGGCACGTACCCCAGGATTTAGTTTCAGGGTGGGGGTGGGGGGTAATTAAGGCGCGCAAGACAGTTTTCGAGTGAATTGCTACATTAAATGCTTATTGAAATAATATAAAAAGGGCAAAATATTTTAGAGAGCAAATATTCGTTTAAAATATTATTTCTATTATTTATTCCAATTCGGAGTTTAATGTTTTGGAAAATATATATAAATATTATAAAAAAAGTTGGTGGGGCCAGACCCTCTGGCTACTGATGACCACCGCCACTGTGAATAGGGAAGGTCTGTATGAAAATCGAGAGCTCAGCAGAACCTCAACAAAGAACCATCCGCCTCTTATTCAGGACTCGAACTCGGCTCCCTTTGATCAGTTGCGAAACAAACTCACCATTCAGTCATCTAGACCGTCTCCTCTAAAAATGTAAAGAAAAATTTCGAAAATTATCCCTCAACTCCAGAAAAATTAAACATTTAATAGCAATTTGGAGTTTTGTTAAAGATGTATCTCTTCTACAACTTTCAGTCCGAAAAAGAAGTCGGTTAATTATGTTCACATTCTTGGTGTGTGGCACGTGTTGATTTAACTCCTAGTGGCACTATTTTGTCACAAAATGGGCTAAATGGCACAGAGGGCATGGCTCTCCTGCACTCGACACCACGTCCCTTCTGACGGATAGCATCCTTTCCAAGAGGATTCCCCTTTCTGATAGAGGGTAGGGTGGGGGGGTGGGGAGGGTTGCAAGTTCTTCTGAAAATAAATATAAAACTTATTGGTTTCATTGTAATAAATTGTCATGTTCCAATCATTCAATCATCATCTGCCCAAACTGTTAATAATCATTATTACATATATAATCTTTAAAGGTATAATGATAAATAAAATGAAATTTTTGGCTTTACTTATAAGTAAAAAAAAAACTTTAAACAATGAAACAAAATAATTTTTTTTACTTATCTCTTTTTCCTTTGGGGTCATACTGAACACAAGATATCACTTGTGTACCTTTTTTCATGTACTATAGTAAGGTTAACGACGACTGTTACAAACCGATATCAAATAATTTGTCGCTCTTTTAAAGACAGAATTTCATCTACAGATACTGCACAGAAAAATGGAAACAGTTCTATGTTATCTCAAGAAAATTCCATTTGAAGTCTTAGAGTATGCCGCTGCGAAAACTGTGAAAAAAATTATATTTTTCCCAAAGAAGTCAGTTGATATAATGGTGTAAGTGACACTTTCTTGTAGAATTATTTAAGACAGTTTGTGTATTTCATTGAATACAAATTTACCTCTGATTTCTGCATTACGTATATACGTATGTCGGCGATTACGAATCGCCGACATACGTATATACGTAATGCAGAAATCAGATAATTTTCTTTAAGTGTTGAAAGTGTGGAATTTTTCTGTTTAAATTTCATCACGTAAAAATATAATTATTGCTATTTCGTGGGGAAAAATGCAATTTTTCATACTATGGCTCCTTCATTGCTGCAAGATGGCAGCAAATAACTTTTTAGGGATGGGAGCCCCAGTATAAAGCATGGGTGTTCATGTCGTTTTTCTGCTGAAGTCCCATCATCCTCACAGAATTTCAACTATGGTGTATAAACTGACAGGCTCCTGTAAGACCTCTGTGGCAAGCAGCTGCTTGAGGAGGTAATTATTATTTATTTAACACTTACCACCTGACATATAGAAGTATATATAGAAGAACATATATTATATACATATAGAAGAACATATATTTTCGAAATAATGTCCAGCTCTTGAAGTTTTTTCTTCGGCGTAAGGTGGTAGTGGATGATTGCAGCTGAAGTGGTGTTGTCATTCTGTTTCTCCGGCCACTTAAACCGGATAGCGGTCCTCCAATGCGGATTTCTTGCCATCATCTTCCACTACGGAATCGTCTGGATGGTGTTACCCTAAACCAGTGTATGGTGGTAACCCAACTGCTGGGGCGGGGGTGGCTCAGTCGGTAGAGCGCCAGGCTCGTAATCTGTAGTTCCCAGGTTCGAGTCCCAGCTGGGTCAGCGTTGAGATTTATCTCCGCAAAATTCTCCGCCCTTCCCACGGTCAGTAGGGGACACCGATGGGCTTGAAAAGGCCGCCGTCCGTCGGATGGGACGTTAAGCCGTGGTCCCGTGTGCGGGAGAGCCATACCCTGTGCACGTTAAAGAACACGCTGGATAGCCTTGACGGGAGGCTACCATCTGTCTCCCAACAGCTGTTCCAGTGGGTCCCCTCCCCCAACTTTCTCTGAGCCTTCGGGGTCCATGTGACCTGGCCATTTAGCCCATGGTGTGCAAAAAAGTGCCGCTCAGAGGTAAAACAACCCAACCGCCACCATAATCTTGCGTAAGGTAACACCGTTTTTTTAACAGTGTTGGTATTCGTCATCAATATCCTTAATACTTGTTATATCGTTGGCATTAACTATTCATACACTCAAGAATTGTTATGTTATTAGCATTCACCATCAAAATATATCCTCAAGAACTGTTACATCATTGGCATTCATCATAATATTCTCAAGAACTATTATATCATTGACATTCACCATTAATATCCTCAACAAGTATTATATTTTTGGTATTCATCATCAATAACTTCTCAATTCAGCAGAATTTACATAAGTTTAAAACTGTCGAGTGGTTAGCGCGCTTGGCTGATCTAAGGGACCTGGGTTCGAGGCCCGGGTAAGGCATGGTTGTATGTATTGTTTTTCTGCTGAGGTCTTGCCATCCTCTCAGATCTTCTACTATGGCATATAAACTGACAGGCTCCTGTCAGATCTCTGTGGCAAGCAGCTGCTTGAGGGGGTATTAAAAAAAAGAATTATTATTAAATCGCTGATTATAAAATTACTGTTTTAAAGAAATGATTCTGTTTGCAGAACTGAAACTAGACGATTCCCGTATTTAACTGACCCCTCTTACGTTAGAAACTGAAGGCCAACAGACTATCCTTCGAGGGTCACAGACTCCCAGATCAATGTGCAGAGGCCGCCTGACTGCCTTCTGCCGTCTGGCCGTCGTGTGTGGCTGGGGAGGGCTCACAGTGACGCCGGAGGTGGACGTCAACATCTCCCAGCCAAGCTGTAAAGCAGCGGGATCGATAGTTCGCTGTGTCACGAGATAGCGGAGCAACGTCACCTCCGTTAATGACTCCTACGTCAATGGATGATGGGCGCTCCAACACAGTCCTTAGCAGTGGCCCTCGGCATTGCAGTTTCACTAATTTAAATCACAGTTCCTGTTTCAAGATTAATTTACTACCTTGAAAACTGGGCTTTGAAACGTTTAGAAGAAGCTGTGGAGCTTTTTATCGCAAAGGAGATTCCGCTGTTCTTCCTCTTAGTAAAGCAGAACTCACTAGAGTCCACAGCTTAAGCTAGAAAACACAGATGATTTAGAAATTTTGAGAGAGTGACATGACATGAAATTATATAGAAATTATTTCAATTTACTGCTTAGGGTAAAACGTATCGAAATCGTTCATCATTTACAAAATGTTAATGAATCATTTAGTAAAAATAGACAGTTTGATAGTGGTGATTGGTGAGTTTCTAAGTAAACTTCTAAAATATGCCGTGCTTATAGCAATCAGCGTTAACAGGGCCGCGCAACTGTGTTTGATTAGCCCTATTCTCCCCACCTCCTAGTTTTTTTTATTATCGAAATCCCTTACATTTTTATTTCGTTTTTTTTTTAAACAACGAGATAATAGTTTCACTTTGTCGTCTGTCTGTCCGTCTGCGACATCGAACTTTTTTGTTTATAGAGAAAAATAAATTTTTTTTTTCATGTTGAATAGATATGGAAGAAATATTACGATTTGCCCTTTTCGAATCTCGCAAAAGCTATAATTGCGTCCTTTAAACGATGGAAAAATGCGAAATTCCAAAATTTCAAACGAATATTGCAAATGTGTAAAGCTAGAAATTTGAAATTTTGGAGTTGGAATATGAAGCTCACAAATTTTTATTAGCAGCAGTGAATTGACCCGATGAAGATTTTGGAGCAGTTACGAAACCATATTTGGAAAAAAGTACTGTGCAGTGACAGCGTCAATTCCGATGCAAGTTGTGAAGCATTGCATTCGACGGGCAAAGTTTCATTGCAGAAAATAAAGAAATCGTCGATATTGTCGTTCCCGGATAACCCAAAGTCTGCTACTTAACTAAGAGATATTTCGTAAAAGTCGCATGAACTGGCGAGGATGTCTTTAATGCGAATAATAAGAGAACAGGAAACTTCGGGGAACCGAGGCACAACAAAAATGAGCCAATGGCTTGACAACAACCATTAGGTCAATGGCTTGACAAACCGTTACGTCAGTGGCTTGGCAAAGTTAGATTCTAATCCAACCAATGCCTTATTGAGGGGGCGGGGGGTGGCTCAGTCGGTAGCGCGCCAGGCTCGTAATCTGTAGTTACCAGGTTCGAGTCCCAGCTGGATCAGCGTTGAGATTTATCTCCGCAAAAATTCCCCGCCCTGCCCACGGTCAGTAGGGGACACCGATGGGCTTGGAAAGACCGCCGTCCGTCGGATGGGACGTTAAGCCGTGGCCCCGTGTGTGGGAGAGCCATACCCTGTGCACGTTAAAGAACACGCTGGATGGCCTTGACGGGAGGCTACCATCTGTCTCCCAACAGCTGTTCCAGTGGGTCCCCTGCCCCAACCTTCTCTGAGCTTCGAGGTCCATGTGACCTGGTCATTTAGCCCATGGTGTGCAAAAAAGTGCCTCTCAGAGGTAAAACAACCCAACCCAAGCCTTATTGAGAAATGAAAATGGACTTTTCGTATCAAGTGAAAGCTGATTCAATGACGATGAAAAAGAACGACGAATTACGAATGTTGGCACATTAATTATTTTTATTTGCGACATATGGGGCAGAGAATTCTAGAAGCTACTCCTAGCTTTTACAGGCCTTCTCATAGAAGGACTTGCCCTACTCAGACCGAAGTCACTGCTGACCACTGCCTCATTAGAGCTAACACAGCACACAAAGTTTGCCTTGCTGGAACTGTGGCTAGGTGACTAACCACTATGCCAATTAAGCTTTATCAAAGTGATACTGCAGCAAAATTATACGTTGATAAAAATATTTTAATTTGTCTTAACTACGGCGATAAAGATGTGAAAAAGGACAGATTGCACTCTCATCCAGTTATTCAGATAAACACAAAATTCGACCTATTAACGCCCTCTATTTTACACGATAATTTCCATCTTTGCATTTCTAATGTCTACATAAGTAAAGTGATCTGCTGTTCAACAAATTCGTCTTTTGGTATAAAATATAGTGTTAACCTAAATCAGTGATGGCGAATCCTTTGGAGCTCGCGTGCCAAAATTGCAGAGATTAGAGAACATTTTCTAGCTCGTATGCCAAACATTGCAAAAATACTTTAATACGTTCCTTATTCGAGGGTTGGGTTGGGTTGTTTTACCTCTGAGCTGCACTTTTTTGCACACCATGGGCTAAATGGCCAGGTCACATGGACCCCGAAGGCTCAGAGAAGGTTGGGGGAGGGGACCCACTGGAACAGCTGTTGGGAGACAGATGGTAGCCTCCCGTCAAGGCCATCCAGCGTGTTCTTTAACGTGCACAGGGTATGGCTCTCCCGCACACGGGGCCACGGCTTAACGTCCCATCCGACGGACGGAGGCCTTTTCAAGCCCATCAGTGTCCCCTACTGACCGTGGGCAGGGCGGGGAAATTTTGCGGAGATAAATCTCAACGCTGACCCAGCTGGGACTCGAACCTGGGAACTACAGATTACGAGCCTGGCGCGCTACCGACTGAGCCACCCCGCCCCCCTTATTCGAGGTAAAATGACATTATCCATTTATGAATCAATACAAATTAAATGATACAGAATACCACGGATTTCAATGGGAAATTTTAGATTCCACCATTATACAATAGGACAAAATAGACACTTTTTTCAGCCAAAATCATTCAATCAAACATAAAAATTTGCACTCAACTTTCCACTTATTAAGTTCAGTCCCTTACTGAGGTCAGATGGCCGTGATAGATTGAAATGAGTTTTCATTGACTGAGAGGGTAAACTACCTCAGTAATCAATCAAAAGTTGATAGATTTAGACTGTATATTTTGCAGTGTGTCGGGGTGTAGGCGTGTAGGCAGGTATGGGCTTCCCTAAGAATCTGTTAATGCAAATATATTCCATTTTTTTATGCAAATAATTGCAATTGTTCAAAAGTAACCCAAAATATCACAGAAGAATAACAGGACTGTGTTGCAAAAATGCTGCCAGATTAGTGGTTTTAGAAATAAAAGTGTGTTTTTTTTTGTTTCTGGGGGAATCTAAAGGATATTTTGTTTATGGAATGTTCTGTGCAGTTCTTATAGTAAGGGTTGGGTTGTTTGTGGGTTGTTTTACCTCTGAGCGGCACTTTTTTGCACACCATGGGCTAAATGGCCAGGTCACATGGACCCCGAAGGCTCAGAGAAGGTTGGGGGAGGGGACCCACTGGAACAGCTGTTGGAAGACAGATGGTAGCGTCCCGTCAAGGCCATCCAGCGTGTTCTTTAACGTGCACAGGGTATGTCTCTCCCGCACAAGGGGCCACGGCTTAACGTCCCATCCGACGGACGGCGGCCTTTCCAAGCCCATCGGTGTCCCCTACTGACCGTGGGCAGGGCGGGGAATTTTGCGGAGATAAATCTCAACGCTGACCCAGCTGGGACTCGAACCTGGGAACTACAGATTACGAGCCTGGCGTGCTACGGACTGAGCCACCCCCGCCCCAGTTCTTATAGTAAAGAAAAATAAGACTAATTGTGGTGACAACTGTGATTCTGAAACAGTATTAAATTGCATTTGGAACTGCTTTCCAACCGAGAGTAGCGGGGGGGGGGGGGGCGTTTAGCGGAGATAAATCTCAACTCTGGCCCAGGTGGGACTCGAACCTGGGAATTACAGATTATGCGACTGAGTCATCCCCCTTTTTTATATTATATTCAACAGTAAAAGATGTAATTTAATAAAAGACATTATTTTTAACTGACGAGCATCAGATAAGCCTTATATGCTTCTTTTCTGGTGGCGTTTTTCTGCTGAAATCTCGCATTACTCACAGACCTCTGTGGCGTATTAAACCAACAGGCTACTAATCGGACCTCTACTTATCTAAGGGGTAAATTATATTTATATATTGTGCAAGTAGAATAAAAACCTGTGGTAAGTATTAACAACAATAAATTTTTACATTGGCTAGGCTCCTCAAAATTTTGCAAGCGTTCTTGGTCTCTCTGGATTCCGATGGGGTTTAATGGAAGTTAACTATTATGCAAACAAAAAAAAGTGAAAATTTTTGGGACCACGAACTGAATTTGGAGAGATTTGGGATTAAAAGATTAGTACGAAAGTGAAAGGGAAGTAACCAAGAACCCATTATAGTCCTTGAAGTAGTAGTAGTCTTCTCTAGCAAGTGAACTTTGCAGTGGTACATCTTTACACACGTAGGAGTATAAAAGGCTGAACTTCATCTGTCTTATCTTTAAAATTCCTTTAGTATATGATTTTAGTTTACATATTTTTGTTCATGGTTTCAAAAAATTAGCCAGTGGTCTAGTAGCTAGCGTACTTGGTTGCAGGTCAAACGGACTTGGATTCGAGTCCCCGGATAAGGGTTGGGTTGCTTTACCTCTAAGCGGCACTTTTTTGCACACCATGGGCTAAATGGCAAGGTCACATGGATCCCGAAGGCTCAGAGAAGGTTGGGGGAGGGGACCCACTGGAACAGCTGTTGGGAGACAGATGGTAGCCTCCCGTCAAGGCCATCCAGCGTGTTCTTTAACGTGCACAGGGTATGGCTCTCCCGCACACGGGGCCACGGCTTAACGTCCCATCCGACGGACGGAGGCCTTTCCAAGCCCATCGGTGTCCCCTACTGACCGTGAGCAGGGCGGGGAATTTTGCGGAGATGAATCTCAACGCTGACCCAGCTGGGACTCGAACCTGGGAACTACAGATTACGAGCCTGGCGCGCTACCGACTGAGCCCTCCCCCCCGCCCCCCCGGATAAGGAATGGCTAAGTTGTCTTTCTGCTGAGGTCTTGCTTCACAGATCTTCCTTCTGGCATATTATATGACACCTATGGCTTACTTCAAAATACGAAACGTTGTTTCCAAACAATTTATTTGCTGTATTAATTCTATTCATTTAAAGACAGGCAGAAAAAATTTTGTTTTTAAAATTATTAAATCTGAGGATTTCATTGAATTTAGAAAGATTTAGCTCCATTTTATGTCATATTGTTGATTCTCTTTTATTTCTGGGTGACAATAACATAAATTGGAGAAGAATTTTCTTTTTTTTGAAATTTAGTTTCTATTCTAGCACTAAACAAATGATGCACACATCTGATAACACTAGTTAATGTTACACTGGTACACAATAAAAAAAAATGTCTTGTTGTGAGGTATTTCAAAAAAGAATTATGCCTTTTGCATTTTTTAAAACTTTTTATAAATATTTTTGGATGTGGTGTCACTCCAGACTAACTGGAACAGGACAACTGCTCTATTTGTGAAAATCTAATGGATTTTTTTAGAACATTTGTTTCTCAAAGATGAAAAATACTCTTTGCTTAAACTATTGTCAAGAGAAAAGCGCTTACTTTGAATGATTTCTCGATGAGCCAAAATGCTCTTCTGATGAGCAAATATATCAGCAATGGATGAAGGCCATTGCTGAAATTATTTGTTACTAAGTATGATGAGAATGTTTATCATTCCCAAGAAAATATTTTGGGAAAACTGATGTTGCACAATATGCCCAAGACGCGAAAATGTTGGGTTGGGTTGTTTTACCTTTGAGCGGCACTTTTTTGCACACCATGGGCTAAATGGCCAGGTCACATGGACCCCGAAGGCTGAGAGAAGGTTGGGGGAGGGGACCCACTGGAACAGCTGTTGGGAGACAGATGGTAGCCTCCCGTCAAGGCCATCCAGCGTGTTCTTTAACGTGCACAGGGTATGGCTCTCCCGCACACGTGGCACGGTTTAACGTCCCATCCGACGGACGGCGGCCTTTCCAAGCCCATCGGTGTCCCCTACTGACCGTGGGCAGGGCGGGGAATTTTGCGGAGATAAATCTCAACGCTGACCCAGCTGGGACTCGAACCTGGGAACTACAGATTACGAGCCTGCCGCGCTACCGACTGAGCCACCCCTGCCCCTCGCGAAAATGTTAAAGCTGCTTTTGAAACGGTCTTATAGCTAAAGGTTATAAAAATGTTCCTCATTATATTCTCATTTAGCCCATTCTTGGATTAATGGTTAACATATCTGACTATCAAACCAACAGGAATATCCTTGTGAATGTCTTTGTATTTTGTATGAGAAACCAGACAACCTCAACAGAGCTTTTAGGTTATCTCCGTTCTTTTTTATCTCGTTTTCTCTGAAAACGAGATAATAGTTTCGCTTTGTCGTCCATCTGTCCGTCTGTACACATCGAACTTTTTTTGTTTACAGAGATAATCAAAAAATGCTTTTTGTGTTGGATAGATATTGAAGAAATATTACGATATGCACTTTCAGAATCTCTTTAAAGCTATAATTATGTCCTCTAGCAGTAGAAAAAGGTGAAAATTCGTAAAGTTTCAAAAGAATATTGCAAGTGAAGTATTTACAATAGAAATTTGAAATTTTGGTGGTGGAATGTAAACGCCATGATGTTTTCATTGGCAACAACGAATTGACCTTTAAACCCGGGGGGGGGACACAATTTTTTGCTTTAGCAGATAATTTTTTGCATTTAGAGATAAATGAAAAATTATTTTTAGGGTTAGATAGGAATTGATAAAATACTATGATTCACACTTTCGAAAACTATAATTGCCTATAACGGTGAAAAAGATTGAAAATTCCAAAATTTAAAACGAATATTGACGGTGCATTAATGATAGGAATATGGGATTTTGGTAATGGAATGAGAACGTCATGCAGTTTCGATTGGGAACAATGGAAGTGATAATTAAACTCTTTTTAGTTTGATTGGTACTAATGAAATATGATTATCATTTTTCAAATTCTTAGTAGTAATGATCGTTACAGATCACTGAAATGATGCTGTTATCGTTGTTGTTGAAAATGTTTTTTTTTTTTTTTTTTTTTTTTTTGGGGGGGGGGGGCTTTAGTTTGCCACCTTTACCTTTTGATCCCAATTTTTAACAAGAGCGATGCAATGAAGTTCTTCTAAAAGATCAGATAATGTCCATTACCGCTAAGAAAGCAAAACTTTCAGGAAAAAGGATGCAATTTTCAAAACCTGTGGGATTGTCTGATGAAAAGTTCAAGTCCAGGATAAAAAATTTTTGAATATAAAGAAAAAATATCATAAATCACATAAGGTGCATTCGTATATACTCCATGTGATCTGAAGTAATTGATCATTGAGGAATGACTTTTGTCATTTCGTTGGCACTGCAGAAGGAAATGTGAAACTGTTTCACGCTCTCCACATGCTGGACACTTATTGGAATTACTAAGCTAATATCGAAACTGGAAATCTTGTAGCGGTGCTACATTCAGTCTTAATCTAGTGATAAGGATCTCCATAGCCCTGGAGGAAATATCCATGTCCAAAGCCTTTGAAAATCGAGAGATGTGTGGATAAATATCACTTAGAGCTGAGTGGTCCCATTCTTCTCTATGGCTGTCAATGCAATATTGTTTGCATACACCTAATATATCTTCTGCATAAGATGGTGAATCCGGATGAACATAAGAAATGTCAAGAGCCTGTTTTGCAAGTGAATCTGCTTCTTCATTGAGAGGAATGCCTCGGTGACCCGGGACCCAAAGTATTGTGATTGACGAACTCTGAGCAGCAGATGAGATTAATGTTCGATGTAAATTCAGTATTGCTGTACGTGATTTGATTTTGGCATTTTGTAAAGCTATTAATGCTGATTTGCTGTCAGAGAGAATTAAATATTTATCAGGACCTTCGATTATATTTGCAACAGCCAAAATAGATATATGATCGTGAAGACGTTCGTAAAGTTGATAGTTGTAATTTTGGCATGAGATTCCAATTCCCGTGTGGGATCCTGCTCGAGAAGCGTCTGTACCAATCCAGATGGTGTCCATCCACGTAGGTAGAATTTCAGAATTAAATGTTGATACTGAGTCCTTGTCAGAAAGTCCAAGTTCTCATTAAAAGTCGAAATATTCAGTAATGATTTCGTATGACCTTGGTAGGCAGGGTGTGATATCAGTGGTTTAATGGCCATTTGTTCGGAAATATTGTTTTCTTCCATCTTTCTGCCTGTTCCCGTGCATCGGTGCATGGGGTAGAACAGACCATTATTTTACAAGACTGAGCATTATGCTCTTGGCTAATCGCTGTCCGGAAATTTCGGAAAATACGATATAAATCAGATGGGGAAGAAATTTCTCACTCATTCTTACCCAGTAATGAGATTTTTCAGTGCGAATGGTGCGACGGAGAACTGCGCCTGCTTCTCTATAAACAATCCAGTCATCTCTTCTGAGAGAGAGTCTTGCGGTGTTAAAGGCTCGCTTTTTTTTCCCTGCAAAGCTTTGCGGCAAACTGGCGTCCCCCACTCTGGAGATCGAGTTGTTGGTAATTGTTGAACTTGAGTAGAATGTTGCGAAGCTGATTGTAATGTTGAAATTAGATCCTCTTATGATTTTTCGGTGAGATTGCTTTCTTGTTGTAGCAGGATGTTGGAAAAATGCTTCCAGTTCTTAAAACTAGGTTGGTAAGTAGATTCTCCAGGTGGTAAGAATTTATTTGTGGTAGATTTTAATTTGATTAGAATAGGGGAATAGTCGCTTCCCCAGATGGGAGCAGTGGTTTTCCATGAACACCGACTATGCCAGTTTGGTGTGCATAAAGTTAAATCGATAGCAGATCCTGTTGCGGAACTAAAACAGGTAAGGGATCCATCATTGAGCAAACACCAGTTACTTTGAAGTATCCAATCTGTTATCATCTCTCTTGAGCGGGAAGAAGTTATAGATCCCCACATTGGATGATGGGCATTAAAGTCTCCTAAAATAACGTCCAAATTGTGATAAGCATCCTCTCCTTTAGGTGCGTAGTAGTTCGCCACAATTAAATTCCCTGTAGGTAGGGAAATAGAAACTACTTGAACTTGTCCTGTATTTAAATTAGGAACAACATTAGGAGTTAACAGTTCACATGGAAAGTCTTTCTGTCAACAGTAAGTAAATCACCTCCGTGGCCGTCTTGTCGATCGGAGCGGAACACTGTTATATCCCGAAAGGTGGAATCGGAGAGAAGGCTTTAGCCAACCACAAGAATTTGGAGAAAATGACATTTTTCAGATATGTTACGAGAGTTCCAATTGTAATATATTGAAGGGGAAAAATTAATTAGAAGTGGTGAACATTTTTGTGGCTGAAGCTTTTGATTTTCGAGCATTTTGAGATTTTACATCTTCGGAAGTAATTTTCTTATGCACTTTATTGTTGATAGAAAATTGTTGTTATATTCCACAGGGCTAACTTCCGTTGCTAAAGGTTTTGAGATGCTTTTCTTTTGTTAGGTTAGGTTGTTTTTATTTCCTAATGAATTTATTTGAAGAGTTGTTGATTGAACACACGAAGAAGGTTTATTTATTGATAACACATCAGAATTTCCAATTTTAGGTGATGTTTCTGTTATCAACAATTGTTTCGGTGAAAGAATATCTGTTTGCGTCTCTTCTGATGGGGGGGGGGGGGGGGCTCAGTCGGTAGCGCGCCAGACTCGTAATCTGTAGTTCCCAGGTTCGAATCCCAGCTGGGTCAGCGTTGAGATTTATCTCCTCAAAATTCCCCGCCCTGCCCACGGTCAGTAAGGGACACCGATGGACTTGGAAAGGCCGCCGTCCGTCGGATGGGACGTTAAGCCGTGGCTCCGTGTGCGGGAGAGCCATACCCTGTGCAGGTTAAAGAACACGCTGGATGGCCTTGACGGGAGGCTACCATCTGCCTCCCAACAGCTGTTCCAGTGGGTCCCCCCCCCCAACCTTCTCTGAGCCTTCGGGGTCCATGTGACCTGGCCATTTAGCCCATGGTGTACAAAAAAGTGCCGCTCAGAGGTAAACAACCCAACCCAACCCTCTTCTGATGGTCGACTTATTACTCCAGATGAGATAACTGCATTTAACAGTTCTGTGAAATGTTTTTCTACATTCGAGATCGCCTTTGTAATGCTCTCTGCGATAGTTTTCTGAAGTGTTTCAATCCATGATGCATTTACAATGTTGTTAGAATTGTCTTCTGTAACCTTTATTAAATAATCTTTATTAAAAAAATCTTTATTAATAGATCACTACTGCTAAAAATAAATGTGTGAATCTACTACTAAAACTACTACTAAAAATAGATATGTGTTTTTTCATGACAGATGCAAATGATGTTTTGCGTTTAATAATCGTATTTCTTGCCTCTTGATAAAAAAAATATGATTTGTTGTTTTGATATCTCCTTTCTTGTATCCATAGAGGGCAGTGTTGGTCTGTGGTTGTATGGGGTCCTGTACATAGACAACAATAAGGAGTGGATACGTTGGGTTGTTTTACTTTGAGCGGCACTTTTCTGCACACCATGGGCTAAATGGCCAGGTCACATGGACCCCGAAGGCTCAGAGAATTTTGGGTTGGGTTGGGTTGTTTTACCTCTGAGCGGCACTTTTTTGCACACCATGGGCTAAATGGCCAGGTCACATGGACCCCGATAGCTCAGAGAAGGTTGGGGGAGGGGACCCACTGGAACAGCTGTTGGGAGACAGATGGTAGCCTCCCGTCAAGGCCATCCAGCGTGTTCTTTAACGTGCACAGGGTATGGCTCTCCCGCACACGGGGCCACGGCTTAACGTCCCATCCGACGGACGGCGGCCTTTCCAAGCCCATCGGTGTCCCCTACTGACCGTGGGCAGGACGGGGAATTTTGCGGAGATAAATCTCAACGCTGACCCAGCTGGGACTCGAACCTGGGAACTACAGATTACGAGCCTGGCGCGCTACCGACTGAGCCACCCCCGCCCCCTCAGAGAATTTTGGGGGAGGGGACCCACTGGAACAGCTGTTGGGAGACAGATGGTAGTCTCCCGTCAAGGCCATCCAGCGTGTTCTTTAACGTTGGGTTGTTTTACTTCTGAAGGCACTTTTTTGCACACCATGGGCTAAATGGCCAGGTCACATGGACCCCTAAGGCTCAGAGAAGGTTGGGGGAGGGGACCTACTGGAACAGCTGTTGGGAGACAGATGGTAGCCTCCCGTCAAGGCCATCCAGCGTGTTCTTTAACGTTGGGTTGTTTTACTTCTGAAGGCACTTTTTTGCACACCATGGGCTAAATGGCCAGGTCACATGGACCCCGAAGGCTTAGAGAAGGTTGGGGGAGGGGACCCACTGGAACAGCTGTTGGGAGACAGATGGTAGCCTCCCGTCAAGGCCATCCAGCGTGTTCTTTAACGTGCACAGGGTATGGCTCTCCCGCACACGGGGCCACGGCTTAACGTTCCATCCGACGGACGGCGGCCTTTCCAAGCCCATCGGTGTCCCCTACTGACCGTGGGCAGGGCGGAGAATTTTGCGGAGATATATCTCAACGCTCACCCAGCTGGGACTCGAACCTGGGAACTACAGATTAGGAGCCTGGCGCGCTACCGACTGAGCCATCCCCGCCCCTTAAGTGCTTGTGGTTTTGTAGTTGGGATAGGATGGGTTTTTCCCTTAATCATTATACTGAATTTCTAAAGGCCAATGTTGTTAGCTAATTCCAATATTTCATTATCTTTTAAAAATTTGGTTCCTGCTGGAGGTAGTTTTAATGGTAACCGGTCATGTTCTTACATGCTACATTTTCTTTTGTTATCATTCTGTTCAGCTATTTGTTGTTCTTGAAAGCTATCAAGAACTGAAGAATATTTTGACTTAAAGTCGTTGAACAAAAAATTAGAAAAGTAAAAAAAAATAAGTCTTTAGGCACTCTTATCTAAAAGTGACAGCAACCTGCACTTCGCGGGTTGAGATAGTGAAAAATAATGTTCTGCATTCGGTAATGTACAGTATAACGGAACTAAATAACGAAAGAGAAACTTATCTTCTTAAAATAGTCTTCAAAAATCTTTGTCTTCTCCTTATGCTGCTTGCTTTGGCGCCTATTCCACCACTATCGTCTGCCACGTGCAAATTTGCATAACAGCACACGCACGCATGTCTGCACTGTACGAAGTCAAAGCGCCAATTCTGCTGTTATCGAGTTTTGCAAATCGTGTTAAGAATAAAAATTAGTGGTAGTTTTTAAGAGATATTCCACTAACAGCAGTTGGGTTGTTTTACTTCTGAGCGGCACTTTTTTGCACACCATGGGCTAAATGGCCAGGTCACATGGACCCCGAAGGCTCAGAGAAGGTTGGGGGAGGGGACCCACTGGAACAGCTGTTGGGAGACAGATGGTAGCCTCCCGTCAAGGCCATCCAGCGTGTTCTTTAACGTTGGGTTGTTTTACTTCTGAAGGCACTTTTTTGCACACCATGGGCTAAATGGCCAGGTCACATGGACCCCGAAGGCTCAGAGAAGGTTGGGGGAGGGGACCCACTGGAAAAGCTGTTGGGAGACAGATGGTAGCCTCCCGTCAAGGCCATCCAGCGTGTTATTTAACGTGCACAGGGTATGGCTCTCCCGCACACGGGGCCACGGCTTAACGTCCCATCCGACGGACGGCGGCCTTTCCAAGCCCATCGGTGTCCCCTACTGACCGTGGGCAGGGCGGGGAATTTTGCGGAGATAAATCTCAACGCTGACCCAGCTGGGACTCGAACCTGGGAACTACAGATTACGAGCCTGGCGCACTACCGACTGAGCCACCCCCGCCCCTACTAACAGCAGTAATGTACCCTCTTTTCTGCGAGAGGTGTGGAAAATGCAACTTTTTAATTTAAGAATTAAAAATCGAATACTTTGATGTTGTATAATTACTAATAAAATCCTATTTGCATTTTCCTCATCACCCACTAGCTCAAATTATATTGAATTTCGCTCTCTTTTAAGGAATAAAACAGTAGGTCAAGTAAAAAGTTTTTTCTCTTTGAAAACGAGATTCTTATTTGCGCCAGAGGCGATATGAGTCCTTCTAGTTTAAGAGAGCAACTTCTCCCATTTAAATAAAAAGGAATAATGAATATTACTTCACATCATTGGCAGATTGACAACACCCCTCAGGTGGTTATGGATAACATGGGGATGCGAGTACAGTACAACGTCGATTAATCGACCTGTGTATGGCTCAAATAGGTTAAAATATAAGATATTTGAGAGGAAATGTGAATAATTAATAAAGGCTGGAAAAATGGAAATACAGCCTAATTATGAACAATTAAAAGAAATATAAACAAAGAACCACGCTAACAAGCATAATAATAAATATAAAATTATATTGAGTGAATTTACAGCAAGCAGTGAATAGCTGGGTTGGGTTGTTTTACCTCTGAGCGGCACTTTTTTGCACACCATGGGCTAAATGGCCAGGTCACATGGACCCCGAAGGCTCAGAGAAGGTTGGGAGAGGGGACCCACTGGAACAGCTGTTGGGAGACAGATGGTAGTCTCCCGTCAAGGCCATCCAGCGTGTTCTTTAACGTGCACAGGGTATGGCTCTCCCGCACAAGGGGCCCCGGCTTAACGTCCCATCCGACGGACGGCGGCTTTTCCAAGCCCATCGGTGTCCCCTACTGACCGCGGGCAGGGCGGGGAATTTTGCGGAGATAAATCTCAACGCTGACCCAGATGGGACTCGAACCTGGGAACTACAGATTACGAGCCTGGCGCGCTACCGACTGAGCCACCCCCGCCCCAGTGAATAGCTGTGAAAGAGATTTAACATCATCTTAATAGTGTAAAGAAGCTATTACAAAGAAGCAAAATGTAATGCACTTATTTTAATGAAATGATCTTCTATAAATATGTGATTTCCGTTGTAAATATTCTGAATAATTTTTCTATCCATGATGCACCATTGCGCATGTAAATACGTTATTTTAAATTTTACTGAAAAAATTATTGCTAAAATTGGAAAATTTAGTTGACCTCTAAGAAAAAAAAAACTCTCTGGAGGAGATTATAACATTATTTGAAAAAGGTGGGGGGAGGGGAAATACAAAGAGTAGCTCTATCACTGTGTGGTACCTGTACAACATTCGACACTCAACAGACTAACCGATTTAAACAATAATCGGATAATCGAAGGGCGGTTAATCGAGGTCACACTGTTTGTCGTCAACCCTAAGAAACTTTTCTGGCTATGCCCCTGCAATATGTAATCAGCTCTTTGACGAGTTCTTTGCAACGTATGGTATGCGTCTATAATGTAATGTTAACGCCATTTAGGCTCGTAATTGCTTCCAATTCTTTACACTAGCCATAGACATATATTTTTTCACCTCTCAGTGGCGTGTCAACAAAAATGGTCTCGCCTGTCAACTTTGACACGCGAGCCATAGGTTCGCCAACACTGAACAAGATGATAAAAATTTTATTGAAATGGCAAGACAACAAAATCAGCAGTTTTACTCTCTTATTCCAGCAAGCAAAACATTTGATCGAGCTAGTAAGATTAGTATTTCACTCATTATCCACTATCCAGATAAGAGATAAGAACTGTATCTGGACGCATTTTGTATGACTTTCATCACCGGGCACATGTTTTTATTATAAAAAAAATAAAAATAAATAACTACCCCGTCAAGCAGCTGCTTGCCACAGAGGTCTGACAGGAGCCTGTCAGTTTATATTCCATAGGAGAAGGTCTGAGACGATGGCAAGACCTCAGCAGAAAAACGACACATACATCCATGCCTTACCTGGGGCTCGAACCCAGATCCCTTAGATCAGTAGCCAAGCGAGCTAACCACTCGGCCATATAAGAATAAAAATGAAAGACGTAGCTAGGCATAAACTGGAAGGAGAGCTGTGTACCAATCCCCAGTGATGATGCACAGAACCGGCCACGTCTAACACCTAATATCCGACCCAGCCTTCTCGTGGTGCAGGCCGTTAGTACCTTTCAAAAGAGATATTCTCTTTTGGGAGGGCTGCCAGTTAGTATGCCTACTGATCTGGTCATCTATGGCCACTTTTTTCTTTTTTTTTCAAACCCTGCTGAGGAGTGGTCAACTTCACAGGGTCCTGGTGCTGACCATTTACACCTACTAGACTGGACTTGTTTATGGATTTGAGCTTGATTATGGATCCTGGATTTGCTGCACTGGTGGGCCTCTGTTGAGGGAGAATCTGCCGCTGTGTTTTCTTAGCGCTGTGTTTTCTTACTTAGCTAGCGGGCATCGTCAAGCCTAAACTGGAGTATTGTGTCTCAGTTAGGCCATATGGCTCTTGAAAAAGTCCACTTGAAAAGCTGGTGCCTGAAGTTCCTACCAGCATCGGTGAATTCAGCCTTTAGCGGAGAAGGAACAGGTCTTTGACCCATGCCTGCGATAAGGGAGCTGTTCGATATTGTTGGCCCAACCTATCTCAATAAACCTAATTTCTTTAAAAAAACCTACTAATCATGCAGGAACGTGGAACGTGAGGACATTACATAGAGGAAGATACATTACATATGGAAAGCATCACCTAGGCGTGGGTCTGCTGCTCAGCAGACATGCTAGTGATGCTCTTCTAGGATATGAGTGCATTAATGAAAGGTTTCTTATAGCAAAATTTCAGACAAGCATTAAAGACCTGAATGTTAGCTGCTGTTATGCCCCCACTGAGGATGCCGATGAGGATGAGAAGGATAGACTTTACGGACAACTTCAGGATATTTTGAATTCTGTCAAGGAAGGAGATATTACTCTTGTTCTAGGTAATTTCAATGCCAAAGTTGGTACTGATTCTGACCTTTGGGGAGGAGTGATGGGCCCTTTTGGTATTGGTAGCTGCAATGGCAATGGGCAACGTCTCCTACAGGTAAGTAAACTCAATGGATTCAGAATAATTAACACTTATTATAAACACCGTGACATACATAAGTACACATGGGTTTCTCCTGATGGGCTGCATAAGAATAATGATTGATTATATATTAATTAACAGCAAATGGGCTAGTTCTGTTAGGAATACCAGGGCATATAGGGGATATGAAATTGGATCTGACCATTATCATTGTTAAAAGTGTCTTGTAACTTAAACTTAAAAAGTGTTGTGCTAAGTTTAAAAACTTTACCTTTAATACTGAAGTTCTGAAAGACCTAGTTATAGCTAAAGCTTACCATGATAGGTTACTTAGTCATTTTGACAGTCATAGTTTGCTTACTACTGAAATTGACGAAGAATGGGGCCATTTTAAACAGGCTTTTTTTGGAAAATAACAGTACTCTTTTAGGAAAAAAAGGAGCAGAGGAAACAGAATTATTTGAGTGATACGGCACTTGAGCATATTTCAAAAAGAAGGAACTGCAGGAATGTCCTTAATCAATACCCTACTAGTCCTAATAGAAAGGATTACAGAGAGCTTAATAAACGTGTAAAGTATCAGTTAGCTGCTGATAAGAATCTTTGAGTTGATGGCTTGGCGAAAAAGCTCAGGAAGCAGTTAGACAGCACAACTGTACCAGATATTTAATGTTTTATGTGGTAGAAAACGGACAGGCACATAGGGATTGAAGGATAAACAAAGTAAGGTTATAGAAGGTGAGAATTCTGTCATGGCTAGGTGGGCTGAGCATTTCAGTGATGTTTTAAACAATGTGGTTAGTTCTACTCCCATTTTTTGCAATGATGATAGATGCGTTGGTGGCTTTATTGTTGACCCTATAACACAATCTGAAGTTATTTTGGCTATCTCTAATTTAAAAATAAACTTCATAATTATAATTAAACTCTAAATTTAAACTTCATAAATCCCCAGGGGTAGATGAAATTACTACAGAAATGCTTAGAGCTGGGAATGTTTCAGTTACCACTTGGTTGACTGAAATTTTGAATATCTTTTATGATAAAGGCATGGTTCCTAAGGATTTTACCAGAGCAATTGTTATCCCTATTTTCAAAAAAGGTGATCGCAGTTCTTGTGATAACTATAGGGGTATCAGCATACTCTCTGTTCCAGGTAAAGTTCTTTCCATGATTGTGCTTAATAGAATTAAGAATCTGGTTGACAGGCAATTGCGTGATGAGCAATGTGGATTCAGAAGTGGTAGGGGATGTGTGGATCAGATATTTTCACTTAGGCAGATTCTTGAGAAATGTTTAGTTTCAGAAACCTTTGGTTGCTAGCTTTGTTGATTTCAAAAAGGCTTTCGACTCTGTTGATCGTCATAATTTATGGTTGATTGTGAGGTCATAAGGCATACCAGACAAGTTAGTTAACATTATGAAAGCTCTCTATAATAACAGTGAGTCACGTGTGAGAGTTGCTATGTGGGAGAGAAGGTTAGCATCACTTCTGGTGTTCGACAAAGATGCATTTTGTCTCCTTTTCTCTTTAGCTTGGTTATTGATTATATTATGCGAAATTCACTTCAAGGGAAAAATTTTGGCCTTAAATGGGCTGGAGATACGAAAATTTCTGATTTAGATTATGCTGATGATTTAGCCCTGTTGGCAAATGATGTTGATGAGATGAACTCTTTAATTCGAGCTGATGATGAGACTGGTAGTAGAGTAGGTTTGGTTATAAACAGAGAGAAAACTAAAGTGATGAAAATTGGGCAGGCAGGTTGTGATTAAGTTTATCTGATTGGTTGCAGTCTTGAGCAGTTGTCACAGTTTAATTACCTTGGGAGCTATGTAACAGATAATGGTGATGTGCGACATGAGATTAACAGACGAATAGGGATTGCTGCCGGGACTTTTAAGAATCTATGGAGAGTGTGGAGAAATAGGCGTATATACCTAAAGTCTAAAATTAGACTGTGTAATAGTTTGGTTCTTTCTAGGGTTAGTTATGGTAGTGAAACTTGGACGCTTTGTAAACAAGAGGAAACTAGATGCTTTTGATTCTAGATGCTTATGTAGTATCTTGGGTATTAGGTGGTTTAACTTTGTAACTAATGATGAGGTTAGGCAAAAGAGTCTGTAACCTCCTTTAAGCAGCATATTGTGCAGAGAGAGACTCCGTTGGTTTGGCCATGTTGCCCGTATGGATATTTATAGATTGGCGAATAGGGTTATGAACAGTGTGCCTAAAGGCTTTAGAAAAAGGGGGAGACCAAGGATGCGGTGGGCAAACAATGTCAAAGAGGACTTGTTAAAATTGGTGTGCAGTGGCTGGATGCAGCAGATGTAGCTCAGGACACACATGCTTGGAGAATTAAACTGCACGGTCTGGTTGGACCTCCGTAACCCATGGCTGCTTGAGGATGATGATGATGATAACATTATAGAAGAAATAATGAAATCGAGAGCCATTATACAATCAAAGATCGAAGATAATAATTTAAGGAAACGCTCGAACAATTGCACAAACAGGTGGTCAAAAAGCTAAAAAATTTGGAAACTGTGTTTGAGAAAACTATGGGAAATATCCAAGAAGCAGTAAAAAATTTAGAAGCAGGAGAGTAAGTTGAGATGCCCGAAAAATCGTTCACTAATAATCCAGATTTCAATTTGAAAGACGAAATATTAAACCAATATAAAATGAAACTTCCGAGTGAAATCTTGCAGTCTAGCAATCCGAAGTCTGAGCTGAAAGAAATCATTTTTCTAACAATCGGCTATTTTCAAAAACTAGGGGACGACAAGGCTACAGAAGCGAAACGATCTGGTAGAACTACTGAAAAAATATGAAATTATCGGAAATCATATTAATGTGCTTAGAAAGCATTCAAAAATGATACTGACAGTAATAGAAAGTCGGCAGTCTGATTCTCGACTCTACAAGAATTTAGACGAAATCAGTGAAAAAAATTATCGCTTTAGGTTGCCAGTAAACGAGCTGGATATACCAGTACCGAAGTTGTAAACAAAATAGTTGAAATTTTACATATTTTGGTGAAATACGAAATCGTTGACAAAAAAGAATATAATATATTATTCAATAACACTATTGTTTATTTAGAAATTCCAAAATACAAAACATTTTCAAAGTACAAAAATTCTGTAATACAAGTAGTAAACAATAAGAGATCACATAAAGTCCATTATGTCATTTTTGCATGGTATTGCTCAGTACAAACTAAGAAAGATTTCATTAAGGTAAATGTTTGTCATCTTAATTAAAATATCAGTTTCTTCTTTCCTATATTAGATCCGGTTGGCTTACGTTAAACAGAAGGAAATGCTATCATTTGCTGACGTTTATTAAACAAAAAGGAATTTAATTTCCCAAATCATTTCTCAGTGGCAAATTAATTTTTTTTCCACATTGCAAAGAATTTTCACAATGAACACCACATTTGCAGCTATGTTTAAGTCACAAGAACCCTTAAGCATTAATTTCTTTTGCTATTTATCTTGAAAAAGTACAATTTTCGTCAAACGAAAAATACAAAAAAATTATTATTTTCGTTTCGACCAAAAGATAAAAATAATATTTTTATTTTTATCTATAGCCACCGTTAGAATTTATGCTGCGGAATAACCTGATATATATATATACATAACTGATCAATTGTATTATATCAACTGTATCACTTCCCTTGCTAATTGGGGGCGGCTAAGTACGTTCGCGCGCCAGGCCAACACTTTTTTGCACACCATGGGCTAAATGGCCAGGTCACATGGACCCCGAAGGCTCAGAGAAAGTTGGGGGAGGGGACCCATTGGAACAGCTGTTGGGAGACAGATGGTAGCCCCCGTCAAGGCCATCCAGCGTGTTCTTTAACGTGCACAGGGTATGGCTCTCCCGCACACGGGGCCACGGCTTAACGTCCCATCCGACGGACGGCGGCCTTTCCAAGCCCATCGGTGTCCCCTACTGACCGTGGGCAGGGCGGGGAATTTTGCGGAGATAAAGCTCAACGCTGAGAAAACGGCTAATAAAGGGAAAAATAAATTTTTGGGCTTTTTTTTCTAAAAAAAAAGATATAATTTCTCTTTGTTGTTTGTCCTTTTGTAGACATCGAACTTTTTTGTTTATATAGATAAAAAAATTCTTTTTATGTTAGATAGGTATTAATGATATATTACGATTTGCATCTTTCGAATCTTACAAGAGTTATAACTACGCCCTCGAACTATGGAAAAAGTTGAAAATTCCAAAATATCAAACGAATATTCCAAACGATGTAGTTATGTTAGAAGTTTGAAATTTTGGTGTTGAAATGTGAAGGTTACGAAGTTACCATTGCCAATAACGCACTCGACCCTTTAGACCCAGGGGGGAGGGGAGAGGTGAATGCAACTTTTTTTGTTTTAACAGAAAAGTGTATGTTTTTAAAGACAAATTAAAAATTCTTTTTGGGTTGGACAGGTATTGATGAAATATTTCAATTTGCATTTTGCGAATTTGCGAAAAGCTATAATTACGCTCTCTAACGGTGGGAAAAAAAATCGAAAAATCCCAAAATCTAAAACGAATATTGCAAATGATATAGTTATGCTAGAAATTTGAAATTTTGGTGGTGGAATGTGACAGTCTTGAAAATTTCATTTACAACAATGAGTTGACTCTAAGCCCAAAGTAGATAAGAAACGGAACAGTTTTGTTTTAAGAGATAATTGGAAATCTCTTTTTTAGTTGGTTAGTAACCGGGTAAGGCATGGATGTATGTGTCGTTTTTTCTGCTGAGGTCCTGCCATCCTCTCAGACTTTCTACTATGGCATATCAACTGTCAGGCTCCTGTCAGAAGACCTCTGTGGCAAGCAGCTGCTTGAGGGGGTATTTATTTATTTATTTTTATTTTACTAATGAAGTATAATTCGCATTTTCAAAGGTAGTTTTAAGTTATATCATTAGAGATCACTAAATATCGAAACTGCAAAACTTTTAACGAATGTTTCAAGTGATCTGTTTATGGTAGAAATTTCGGCGTGTAGAGTTCTGTTGTGGTAGAAATTCCACTGACAGCAATGATCTGCCCACTATTTTCAGATTAGAGAGAGAAAAGCAACTTTTTAAATTTAAGAACTAAAAGACAAATACTTCTGTATTTGTCTTTTGTAGACAAATACTATTATGGAGATGAACAAAACAATATATATTTATATTGTTTTGTTTATCCCTTAAAAAAAGTTTCATTTTCACACCCCCTTTTGGCTAAGACATTAAAAATTTCACATTTCCAGTGTATTTAGTTTGTTGCTAATATTCGTTGAAATTTTAGCATTTTCCATCTTTTCCCATAGGTAGAGGGCGCTATTAGAGCTATTGAAAATTTTCAAAATTGCTAATCGCAATATGTGTTCGACACCTATCCAACCCAAAAGGAATTTTTCATTTTACTCTAAAAGTAAAAACAAAATTCATTGTCTATAGAGGTACAGACAGGTGGAAAGACAGATGGAGAGACAACAGTTAACAGAGAGATGGACAGAGAGACAAACAAATATTGGCATAGGCAGACGACAAACTGAAAACATTAGCTCGTTTTTCAAACGAACCTTAAAAGAAATTGTTTGTTGTTTTTCAGTTAGCTCATTTCACTTTTGCAGCCGATTGCCATCTTCTGATGGAGTTTCTCGGAAAAAAACTTTCTTTAATTTATTTCTTTGAGTGAAATTTTTACACCCAAATGCAGCGCAGTGAGGCATTCATTAAATATGGAAGCTTTCATAGAGAAAAAAAGTGGTAGAAATATATAAAACTATAACAACTGAGAAGTTTTAACTTGGTACACACACTAAGTCATAGGCTTTCGTCTCACGGTACGACAAAACATGGCGCCCATAAACCACGTGACTCAATCAACCAATGGCAGTGAATCACCGAGATGGCCAGCCTCTAGGTCCGCACCCACTGCCCTTTATGCGTATGGACCTGATGATAAGGGGGCCGAGGCCCCCTTTACAAATAGGTCCAGCTTAGAAAGAAGGATGTATAAGAAGAAGAAGAAGGCCAGCCTCTAACTATTACAGGACCTCTAGTTTACGCTAATGGTAAATGTAAACCTCAGTGGGATGGTTGGATTGCAAGCTCAATCGCGCACACTTCACCGTCTGCGTCGCAATCATAGGGAGGGAGGGGATCTAGGATTAATTGGCTGGCCAGCTCAATCACACATGTGGCAGTCTGCGTTGCAATGAAAGAGGATGAAAGAGCTATGGTAAATGTAAACCTCAGTGGGATGGTTGGATTGCAAGCTCAATCGCGCACACCTGACCGTCTGCGTCGCAATGATAGGGAGGAAGGGGCTCTGGGATTAATTGGCTGGCCAGCTCAATCACACATGTGGCAGTCTGCGTCGCAATGAAAGAGGATGAAAGAGCTAAGGTAAATGTAAACCTCAGTGGGATGGTTGGATTGCAAGCTCAATCGCGCACACCTGACCGTCTGCGTCACAATGATAGGGCGGGAGGGGATCTAGGATTAATTGGCTGGCCAGCTCAATCACACATGTGGCAGTCTGCGTCGCAATGAAAGAGGATGAAAGAGCTATGGTAAATGGAAACCTCAGAGGGATGGTTGGATTGCAAGCTCAATCTAGCAATGATAGGGAGGAATATAGCTATGGTAAATGTAAACCTCATTGGGATGGTTGGATTGCAAGCTCAATCGCGCACACCTGACTGTCTGCGTCGCAATGATAGGGAGGGAGGGGCTCTGGGATTAATTGGCTGGCCAGCTCAATCACACATGTGGCAGTCTGCGTCGCAACGAAAGAGGATGAAAGAGCTATGGTAAATGTAAACCTCAGTGGGATGGTTGGATTGCAAGCTCAATCGCGCACACCTGACCGTCTGCGTCGCAATGATAGGGAGGAAGGGGCTCTGGGATTAATTGGCTGGCAATCACACATGTGGCAGTCTGCTTCGGAATGAAAGAGGATGAAAGAGCTATGGTAAATGTAAACCTCATTGGGATGGTTGGATTGCAAGCTCAATCTCGCACACCTCACTGTCTGCGTCGCAATGATAGGGAGGGAGGGGCTCTGGGATTAATTGGCTGGCCAGCTGAATCACACATGTGGTAGTCTGCGTCGCAATGAAAGAGGATGAAAGAGCTATGGTAAATGTAAACCTCATTGGGATGGTTGAATTGCAAGCTCAATCTCGACACCTGACTGTCTGCGTCGCAATGATAGGGAGGAAGGGGCTCTGGGATTAATTGGCTGGCCAGCTCAATCACACATGTGGCAGTCTGCGTCGCAATGAAAGAGGATGAAAGAGCTATGGTAAATGGAAACCTCATTGGGATGGTTGGATTGCAGGCTCAATCTCGCACACCTGACTGTCTGCGTCGCAATGATAGGGAGGAAGGGGATCTAGGATTAATTGGCTGGCCAGCTCAATCACACATGTGGCAGTCTGCGTCGCAAAGAAAGAGGATGAAAGAGCTATGGTAAATGTAAACCTCAGTGGGATGGTTGGATTGCAAGTTCAATCTCGCACACCTGACTGTCTGCGTCGCAATGATAGGGAGGAAGGGGCTCTGGGATTAATTGGCTGGCCAGCTCAATTATACATGTGGCAGTCTGCGTCGCAATGAAAGAGGATGAAAGAGCTATGGTAAATGTAAACCTCATTGGGATGGTTGGATTGCAAGCTCAATCTCGACACCTGACTGTCTGCGTCGCAATGATAGGGAGGAAGGGGCTCTGGGATTAATTAGCTGGCCAGCTTAATCACACATGTGGCAGTCTGCGTCGCAATGAAAGAGGATGAAAGAGCTATGGTAAATGGAAACCTCATTGGGATGGTTGGATTGCAAGATCAATCTCGCACACCTGACTGTCTGCGTCGCAATGATAGGGAGGAAGGGGCTCTGGGATTAATTGGCTGGCCAGCTCAATCACACATGTGGCAGTCTGCGTCGCAATGAAAGAGGATGAAAGAGCTATGGTAAATGGAAACCTCATTGGGATGGTTGGATTGCAGGCTCAATCTCGCACACCTGACTGTCTGCGTCGCAATGATAGGGAGGAAGGGGATCTAGGATTAATTGGCTGGCCAGCTCAATCACACATGTGGCAGTCTGCGTCGCAAAGAAAGAGGATGAAAGAGCTATGGTAAATGTAAACCTCAGTGGGATGGTTGGATTGCAAGTTCAATCTCGCACACCTGACTGTCTGCGTCGCAATGATAGGGAGGAAGGGGCTCTGGGATTAATTGGCTGGCCAGCTCAATTATACATGTGGCAGTCTGCGTCGCAATGAAAGAGGATGAAAGAGCTATGGTAAATGTAAACCTCATTGGGATGGTTGGATTGCAAGCTCAATCTCGACACCTGACTGTCTGCGTCGCAATGATAGGGAGGAAGGGGCTCTGGGATTAATTAGCTGGCCAGCTTAATCACACATGTGGCAGTCTGCGTCGCAATGAAAGAGGATGAAAGAGCTATGGTAAATGGAAACCTCATTGGGATGGTTGGATTGCAAGATCAATCTCGCACACCTGACTGTCTGCGTCGCAATGATAGGGAGGAAGGGGCTCTGGGATTAATTGGCTGGCCAGCTCAATCACACATGTGGCAGTCTGCGTCGCAATGAAAGAGGATCAAAGAGCTATGGTAAATGGAAACCTCATTGGGATGGTTGGATTGCAAGTTCAATCTCGCACACCTGACTGTCTGCGTCGCAATGATAGGGAGGAAGGGGCTCTGGGTTTAATTGGCTGGCCAGCTCAATCACACATGTAGCAGTCTGCGTCGCAACGAAAGAGGATGAAAGAGCTATGGTAAATATAAACCTCAGTGGGATGGTTGGATTGCAAGCTCAATCGCGCACACCTGACCGTCTGCGTCGCAATGATAGGGAGGAAGGGGCTCTGGGATTAATTGGCTGGCAATCACACATGTGGCAGTCTGCTTCGGAATGAAAGAGGATGAAAAAGCTATGGTAAATGTAAACCTCATTGGGATGGTTGGATTGCAAGCTCAATCTCGCACACCTCACTGTCTGTGTCGCAATGATAGGGAGGGAGGGGCTCTGGGATTAATTGGCTGGCCAGCTCAATCACACATGTGGCAGTCTGCGTCGCAATGAAAGAGGATGAAAGAGCTATGGTAAATGTAAACCTCATTGGGATGGTTGGATTGCAAGCTCAATCTCGCACACCTCACTGTCTGCGTCGCAATGATAGGGAGGGAGGGGCTCTGGGATTAATTGGCTGGCCAGCTCAATCACACATGTGGCAGTCTGCGTCGCAATGAAAGAGGATGAAAGAGCTATGGTAAATGTAAACCTCATTGGGATGGTTGGATTGCAAGCTCAAACTCGCACACCTTACTCTCTGCGTCGCAATGATAGGGAGGAAGGGGCTCTGGGATTAAATGGCTGGCCAGCTCAATCAAACATGTGGCAGTCTGCGTCACAACGAAAGAGGATGAAAGAGCTGTGGTAAATGTAAACCTCATTGGGATGTTTAGATGGCAAGCTCAATCTCGCACACCTGACTGTCTGCGTCATAATGATAGGGAGGGAGGGGATCTACGATTAATTGGCTGGCCAGCTCAATCACACATGTGGCAGTCTGCGTCGCATGAAAGAGGAAGAAAGAGCTATGGTAAATGAAAACCTCAAAGGGATGGTTGGACTGCAAGCTCAATCGCGCACACCTGACAATCTGCGTCGCAATGATAGGGAGGGAGGGGCTCTGGGATTAATTGGCTGGCCAGCACAATCACATATGTGGCAGTCTGCGTCGCAATGAAAGAGGATGAAAGAGTTATGGTAAATGTAAACCTCAGTGGGATGGTTGGTTGCAAGCTCAATCTGTGACACATCACCGTCTGCGTCGCAACGATAGGGAGGGAGGGGATCTGGGATTAATTGGATGGCCAGCTCAATCACACATGTAGCAGTCTGCGTCGCAATGAAACAGGATGAAAGAGCTATGGTAAATGTAAACCTCAGTGGGATGGTTGGATTGCAAGCTGAATCGCGCACACCTGACCGGCTGCGTCGCAATGATAGGGCGGGAGGGGATCTGGGATTGCTTCTGGCCAGCTCAATCACAGATGTGGCAGTCTGCGTCGCAATGAAAGAGGAGGAAAGAGCTATGTTAAATGTAAACCTCAGTGGGATGGTTGGATTGCAAGCTCAATCTCGTACACCTGACTGTCTGCGTCGCAATGATAGGGAGGAAGGGGCTCTGAGATGAATTGGCTGGCCAGCACAATCACACATGTGGCAGTCTGCGTCGCAATGAAAGAGGATGAAAGCGCTATGTTAAATGTAAACCTCATTGGGATGGTTGTATTACAAGCTCAATCGCGCACACCTGACCGTCTGCGTAGCAATGATAGAGAGGGAGGGGCTCTGGGATTAATTGGCTGGCCAGTTCAATCACACATGTGGCAGTCTGCGTCGCAACGAAAGAGGATGAAAGAGTTATGGTAAATGTAAACCTCAGTGGGATGGTTGGATTGCAAGCGCAATCGCGCACACCTGACCGTCTGCGTCGCAATGATAGGGAGGAAGGGGCTCTGGGATTAATTGGCTGGCAATCACACATGTGGCAGTCTGCGTCGGAATGAAACAGGATGAAAGAGCTATGGTAAATGTAAACCTCATTGGGATGGTTGGATTGCAAGCTCAATCTCGCACACCTCACTGTCTGCGTCGCAATGATAGGGAGGGAGGGGCTCTGGGATTAATTGGCTGGCCAGCTCAATCACACATGTGGCAGTCTGCGTCGCAATGAAAGAGGATGAAAGAGCTATGTTAAATATAAACCTAATTGGGATGGTTGAATTGCAAGCTCAATCTCGCACACCTCACTGTCTGCGTCGCAATGATAGGGAGGGAGGGGCTCTGGGATTAATTGGCTGGCCAGCTCAATCACACATGTGGCAGTCTGCGTCGCAATGAAAGAGGATGAAAGAGCTATGGTAAATGTAAACCTCATTGGGATGGTTGGATTGCAAGCTCAAACTCGCACACCTGACTCTCTGCGTCGCAATGATAGGGAGGAAGGGGCTCTGGGATTAATTGGCTGGTCAGCTCAATCACACATGTGGCAGTCTGCGTCACAACGAAAGAGGATGAAAGAGCTATGGTAATATGGTAAATGTAAACCTCATTGGGATGGTTTGATTGCAAGTTCAATCTCGCACATCTGACTGTCTGCGTCGCAATGATAGGGAGGTAGTGGCTCTGGGATTAATTGGCTGGCCAGCACAATCACACATGTGGCAGTCTGCGACACAATGAAAGAGGATGAAAGAGCTATCGTAAATGTAAACCTCATTGGGATGTTTAGATTGCAAGCTCAATCTCGAACACCTGACTGTCTGCGTCATAATGATAGGGAGGGAGGGGATCTAGGATTAATTGGCTGGCCAGCTCAATCATACATGTGGCAGTCTGCGTCGCATGAAAGAGGATGAAAGAGCTATGGTAAATGAAAACCTCAGAGGGATGGTTGGACTGCAAGCTCAATCGCGCACACCTGACCATCTGCGTCGCAATGATAGGGAGGGAGGGGCTCTGGGATTAATTGGCTGGCCAGCACAATCACACATGTGGCAGTCTGCGTCGCAATGAAAGAGGATGAAAGAGTTATGGTAAATGTAAACCTCATTGGGATGGTTGGATTGCAAGCTCAATCTCGCACACCTGACTGTGTGCGTCGCATGAATAGGGAGGGAGGGGATCTGGGATTAATTGGCTGGCCAGTTCAATCACACATGTGGCAGTCTGCGTCGCAATGAAAGAGGATGAAAGAGCTATGGTAAATGTAAACCTCAGTGGGATGGTTGGATTGCAAGCTCAATAGCGCACACCTGACCGTCTGCGTCGCAATGATAGGGAGGAAGGGGCTCTGGGATTAATTGGCTGGCAATCACACATGTGGCAGTCTGCGTTGCAATGAAAGAGGATGAAAGAGCTATGGTAAATGTAAACCTCATTGGGATGGTTGGATTGCAAGCTCAAACTCGCACACCTTACTCTCTTCGTCGCAATGATAGGGAGCAAGGGGCTCTGGGATTAACTGGCTGGCCAGCTCAATGAAACATGTGGCAGTCTGCGTCACAACGAAAGAGGATGAAAGAGCTGTGGTAAATGTAAACCTCATTGGGATGGTTGGATTGCAAGTTCAATCTCGCACATCTGACTGTCTGCGTCGCAATGATAGGGAGGGAGTGGCTCTGGGATTAATTGGCTGGCCAGCACAATCACACATGTGGCAGTCTGCGTCACAATGAAAGAGGATGAAAGAGCTATCGTAAATGTAAACATCATTGGGATGTTTAGAATGCAAGCTCAATCTCGCACACCTGACTGTATGCGTCATAATGATAGGGAGGGAGGGGATCTAGGATTAATTGTCTGGCCAGCTCAATCACACATGTGGCAGTCTGCGTCGCATGAAAGAGGATGAAAGAGCTATGGTAAATGAAAACCTCAGAGGGATGGTTGGACTGCAAGCTCAATCGCACACACCTGACCATCTGCGTCGGAATGATAGGGAGGGAGGGGCTCTGGGATTAATTGGCTGGCCAGCAGAATCACACATGTGGCAGTCTGCGTCGCAATGAAAGAGGATGAAAAAGTTATGGTAAATGTAAACCTCATTGGGATGGTTGGATTGCAAGCTCAATCTCGCACACCTGACTGTCTGCGTCGCAATGATAGGGAGGGAGGGGATCTGGGATTAATTGGCTGGCCAGTTCAATCACACATGTGGCAGTCTGCGTCGCAATGAAAGAGGATGAAAGAGCTATGGTAAATGTAAACCTCATTGGGATGGTTGGATTGCAAGCTCAATCTCGCACACCTGACCGTCTGCGTCGCAATGATAGGGAGGGAGGTGCTCTGGGATTAATTGGATGGCCAGCACAATCACACATGTGACAGTCTGCGTCGCAATGAAAGAGGATGAAAGAGCTATGGTAAATGTAAACCTCATTGGGATGGTTGGATTGCAAGCTCAATCGCGCACACCTGACCGTCTGCGTCGCAATGATAGGGAGGAAGGAGCTCTGGGATTAATTGGCTGGCAATCACACATGTGGCAGACTGCGTCGGAATGAAAGAGGATGAAAGAGCTATGGTAAATGTAAACCTCAGTGGGATGGTTGGTTTGCGAGCTCAATCTCGTACACCTGACTGTCTGCGTCGCAATGATAGGGAGGGAGAGGCTCTGGGATTAATTGGATGGCCAGCTCAATCACACATGTGGCAGTCTGCGTCGCAGTGAAAGAGGATGAAAGAGCTATGGTAAATGTAAACCTCATTGGGATGGTTGGATTGAAAGCTCAATCGCGCACACCTGACCGTATGCGTCGCAATGATAGGGAGGAAGGGGCTCTGGGATTAATTGGCTGGCAATCACACATGTGGCAGTCTGCGTCGGAATGAAAGAGGATGAAAGAGCTATGGTAAATGTAAACCTCATTGGGATGGTTGGATTGCAAGCTCAAACTCGCACACCTGACTCTCTGCGTCGCAATGATAGGGAGGAAGGGGCTCTGGGATTAATTGGCTGGTCAGCTCAATCACACATGTGGCAGTCTGCGTCACAACGAAAGAGGATGAAAGAGCTATGGTAATATGGTAAATGTAAACCTCATTGGGATGGTTTGATTGCAAGTTCAATCTCGCACACCTGACCGTCTGCGTCGCAATGATACTGCGGGAGGGGATCTAGGATTACTTCTGGCAACTCAATCACACATGTGGCAGTCTGCGTCGCAATGAAAGAGGAAGAAAGAGCTATGTTAAATGTAAACCTCAGTGGGATGGTTGGATTGCAAGCTCAATCGCGCACACCTGACCGGCTGCGTCACAATGATAGGGCAGGAGGGGATCTAGGATTACTTCTGGCCAGCTCAATCACACATGTGGCAGTCTGCGTCGCAATGAAAGAGGATGAAAGAGCTATGGTGAATGTAAACCTCAGTGGGATGGTTGGATTGAAAGCTCAGTCGCGCACACCTGACCGTCTGCGTCGTAATGATAGGGAGGAAGGGGCTCTGGGATTAATTGGCTGGCAATCACACATGTGGCAGTCTGCGTCGGAATGAAAGAGGATGAAAGAGCTATGGTAAATGTAAACCTCAGTGGGATGGTTGGATTGCAAGCTCATTCTTACACACCTGACTGTCTGCGTCATAATGATAGGGAGGAAGGGGCTCTGGGATTAATTGGATGGCCAGCTCAATCACACATATGGCAGTCTGCATCGCAATGAAAGAGGATGAAAGAGATATGATAAATGGAAACCTCAGTGGGATGGTTGGATTGCAAGCTCAATCGCGCACACCTGACCGTCTGCGTCGCAATGATAGGGCGGGAGGGGATCTAGGATTACTTCTGGCCAGCTCAATCACACATGTGGCAGTCTGCGTCGCAATGAAAAAGGATGAAAGAGCTATGGTAAATGTAAACCTCATTGGGATGGTTGGATTGCAAGTTCAATCTCGCACATCTGACTGTCTGCGTCGCAATGATAGGGAGGGAGGGTATCTGGGATTAATTGGCTGGCCAGTTCAATCACACATGTGGCAGTCTGCGTCACAATGAAAGAGGGTGAAAGAGCTATGGTAAATATAAACCTCATTGGGATGGTTGGATTGCAAGCTCAATCGCGCACACCTGACCGTCTACGTCGCAATGATAGGGAGGAAGGGGCACTGGGATTAATTGGCTGGCAATCACACATGTGGCAGTCTGCGTCGGAATGAAAGAGGATGAAAGAGCTATGGTAAATGTAAACCTCATTGGGATGGTTGGATTGCAAGCTCAATCTCGCACACCTGACCGTCTGCGTCGCAATGATAGGGAGGGAGGTGCTCTGGGATTAATTGGCTGGCCAGCACAATCACACATGTGACAGTCTGCGTCGGAATGAAAGAGGATGAAAGAGCTATGGTAAATGGAAATCTCATTGGGATGGTTGGATTGCAAGCTCATTCTCACACACCTGACTGTCTGCGTCGCAATGATAGGGAGGAAGGGGCTCTGGGATTAATTGGATGGCCAGGTCAATCACACACGTGGCAGTCTGCATCGCAATGAAAGAGAGGTTGGCTGACCAGCTCAATGAGATGCTACTTTTTTTTTCTCAATTAACGAACGAAGTGCCATGATGTCATGAGAGACAGGAAATCCTATTGCTTTCCTGTTATAGATAAAAATATTTGCAAATTTTGAACCGAAACCCAATAGCCTGTTATGCTGAATTTGTTTTTCATTGCATGGTGAACCCCGAAATTCAGTTTAAAAAAAATATTCAGAAGTGAGAAATAAATGCTTCTTCACACGATTTTGCCGAAAATTAATTGATTTACTTCTTTACTTACAAGCATCATTTTCCAACTTCTCATCTTCAACTCACTCATCCTCATTCAACCAAAGAAATTCTATACATTAACATTTTTGGTTGTTGATTGTTTTACCTCTGAGCGGAACGTTTTTGCACACAATGGGCTAAATGGCCAGGTCACAAGGACACCAAAGGCTCATAGAAGTTTGGGGGAGGGTACCCAATGGAACGGCTCTTGGGAAGACAAATGGTAGCCTCCCGTCAAGGCCATCCAGCGTGTTGTTTAACGTGCAAAGAGTGTGGCTCTCCTGCACACCAGGTCACGGCTTAACGTCTTATCCGACGGAAGGCTGTCTTTCCAAGCTCACCGGTGTCCCCTACTGACCTTGGGCAGGGCTATACATTCACAAACATCGCTTCAAAATACCTTTTCATCATCCCACCAATAGACTGCGTATGTTATGGTCTATGGCAGGGGTCGGCAATCTTTTAGTAGTGTTGTGCCGAAGTAATGTTGCAAAGTCACTCAGCGTGCCAACCTATCATCATCATCATCGTCAAGCAGCCATGGTCAAGCAGCCAGTTCATCTCATCAGCATCATTTGCCAAAAGGGCTAAATCATCAGCATAGTCAAAATCTGAAATTTTCGTATCTCCAGCCCATTTAAGGCCAAAATCTTTCCCTTGAAGTGAATTTCGCATAACATAATCAATAACCAAACTAAAGAGAAAAGGAGACAAAATGCACCCTTGTCGAACAGCAGAAGTAATACTAAACCAATTGCTACCAGACTTACCAATTCTCACACACGACTCAGTGTTATTATACAGAGCTTTCATTATGTTAACTAACTTGTCTGGTATGCCATATGATTTCACAATCAACCACAAATTTTGACGATCAACAGAGTCGAAAGCCTTTTTGAAATCAACAAAGCTAGCAACTAAAGGTTTCTGAAACTCTAAACATTTCTCAAGAATCTGCCTAAGTGAAAATATCTGATCCACACATCCCCTACCACTTCTGAATCCACATTGCTCATCACGCAATTGATTGTCAACCAGATTCTTAATTCTATTAAGCACAATCATGGAAAGAACTTTACCTGGAACAGAGAGTACGCTAATACCCCTATAGTTATCACAAGAACTGCGATCACCTTTTTTGAAAATAGGGATAAAAATAGCTCTGGTAAAATCCTTAGGAACCATGCCTTTATCATAAAAGATATTCAGAATTTCAGTCATCCAAGTGGTAACCGAAACATTCCCAGCTCTGAGCATTTCTGTAGTAATTTCATCTACCCCTGGGGATTTATGAAGTTTAAATTTAGAGATAGCCAAAATAACTTCAGATTGTGTTATAGGGCCAACATTGAAGCTGCCAATGCATCTATCATCATTGCAAACAATGGCAGTAGGACTAACCACATTGTTTAGAACATCATTGAAATGCTCAGCCCACATAGCCATGACAGAATCCTCTCCTTCTATAACCTTACCTTGTTTATCCTTCAATCATTGTATGCCTGTCCGTTTTCTACCACATAAAACATAACTATCTTGTACAGCTCTCTGCTGTTGTGCTGCCTAACAGCTTCCTCGGCTTTGTCAGTCAAGCCATGAAGCCTAAGATTCTTATCAGCTGCTAAGTGATCCTTCATATGTTTATTCTCTCTCTTTGTCAGTCAAGCCATGAAGCCTAAGATTCTTATCAGCTGCTAAGTGATCCTTTATATGTTTATTAAGTTCTACACTTAAGTGCCATTGAATTAGGGATAGGAGACATTATCCAAATTCAGTATCGCAAGTCCCGCATTTGCGCGCATGCGTGGCTGAAACTCTGGTCATATATAACTGTCAGCTTTTGCCTCCCCAAGCATTCATCGTGAGAAGCATAATGGGAAAGCTTGGGATTTAGATGCATTTGACAGAGGGCAGATTGTAGGCGTCCGACAGATGGGACAGTTGATCTCCAAAATTGTCAACGAATTTGGATTATCTCGTACGATAGTTTTAAGAGTGTTCCGGGAATATGAAAATTCCGGCAAAAAAACAAGCACCCGGAGAAATTGCAAAGCATAACCAGCCTTGAATGATTGTGAGCTTCGCCGTCTGACCCATAGCGTATGGACCGATAGGGGCTAGACATTAACTGAAATGATCTTTCATCTGAACATAGGTTCCAGATAGGAAGTCAGTGCACGGACCGTGCAACGCTCACTTCATCGTCTCCTCTTTGGGAGCAGCCGATCTACAAGAGTCTCACTTTTAATGGCACGATACCGGGCTTCAATGTCTTGCAGGGCTAAAGAACATCGAAACTGGACCATTGAAAATTGGCATCGGATAGTCTGGAGTGATGAATCCCGATTTAAACTTCATCATGCCGCTGGGGGACTGAGGGTATGGCACCAACTCCATGAAACCATGGATCCTGTATGTCAGGTTGGAATAGTATAAGTTGATGGTGGCTCAGTGATGGCCTAGGGTGTCTTCATTTGGACGTCTATGGGACTTTTGGTACGTGTACCGACTACTCTCAATGCATCCTGGTATGTAGAATTCATGTCTGACTATTTACACCCATTTATGGCCATCATGCATCCCAATGCAGATGGAGTCTACCAGCATGACAACTGTTCATCTCATAGGTCCAGATTGGCTATTGCATGGTTGAAGGAGCATTCTGCTGACTTTGAAATAATGAATTGGTTATATAATTAATAATGAATTGGTTATATAATTAATAATGAATTGGTATCATAATTTAGGTTCTATAATTAAGCTCGGGGCCTTATTCCAGTCCGATCCTGTAAATTTATATGGTCAGCACCAGGACTCTGTGTGGTTGACCACTCCTCAACAGGGTAGAAAAAAAGAAAAGTAGCCATAGTTGTTCAAATCAGTAAGCAACAATTGATCTGGCAGTACTCCCCTTCCATTCACTTCTACAAGAGAGTATCTCTTTTAAAAGATACTAAATGCCTGCACCACGAGAAGGAGGGGTCGGTCATTAGTTGCAATGCGTGGTCGGTTCTATGCATCACAGGTCACTAAATATGGGAACAGCTGAGCTGTTAATGAGTTTTGCAAATAATAAGTATATAATATAAATTTGAAATTTCAGTGATAGTTTTTCAAGAGATATTCCACTGACAGCAATAATCGACCCACTTTTCTGAGAGAGGTGTGGGAAATGCAACTTTTGAGTTTTAAGATTTAAAATACTAATACTGTTATGTTGTTTAATTACTAATAAAATACTATTTTCATATTTCCCATCATCCGCTAGCTCAAATTAAAACTTTTAAGGAATGAAACAGTCGGTAAAGATAAAACTTCATTCCTTTTGAAAACGAGATTCTCATATGCGCCAGAGGCTATATGCATTCTTCTAGTTTTATATATTCGAACTGCCATAACTCTTTAAATAAAAAAAATAAATAACTACCCCCTCAAGCAGCTGCTTGCCACAGAGGTCTGACAGGAGCCTGTTAGTTTATATGCCATAGTAGAAGGTCTGTGAGAATGGCAGGACCTCAGCAGAAAAACGACACAAACACCCATGCCATACCCGGGGCTCGAACCCAGGTCCCTAAGATACTGAACTAATATTGTTTAAAATCGAGATTTACAGGGATTTAATTCAGATTTTTAATTTATTTGCAGTCACGTTTTTCCATAAAAAACATATTTAAGAAGATGAGATCTTCTAATTTAGCTGCTCACTGAATATAGTATGGTGTCGTAGCTCAAAACTTGGAGACTCTAGTGGTCTCCAATACACATTAAATTTAAGAAAAATATTTTTAAAGTGTTAGTTATAAGAGATTGCAAGTGATTAAAAGGCTAATGTTTAAAAATACTAGATTCCATGTAGAATTTCAAAATGAGCAAGAAGAAACGAATTTCCTATTCTTCATCACCACTATCTGAACAATTTTCACAATTTTTCAGAATCCATCTCAGTAACCCTTTCAAGACCATAAGGTTTCTAAGAGTAAATATTAGTATGCAACTGTTTATTTTAGTTTGTTTAGACGTAAAATAAATAAAAATCATAAGAAAAATACATAACAATGTGTAGCTTTTTTTGGAATGTTATGGGAAATATTTTTCCCAATGGACTATAAAGGTAACACAAATTATAGTTAGGCTTATTATGCAATGTCTTTTATTTATTGGTTTATTAGAACATTTATATTTATTTATTGGTTTACTAAAATAATACAAAATTATGAAATAAAATTACTATACAAAATGATGTGCTAATTATGATATTCTGCGAAGCAATTTCTTTTGGTAGTGAGGCAAAGATGGACATTGCACATAGTACATATATTATGCGTCCTGGCAGTTGTTTTTGTTTTCTAAACGTTCCCGTTTACCTAATTGCGTTCGGCATACGTTCTATTTTGACATTCTGTATAAAAATGCAGATAAGGTTATAATTAAATACGACAATCACCAATTTTAAAATGGGAAAAATGTTTCCATTAGTCGTGAAAGGGTTAAATAATAATTGAACTATCTGTTCAGTCAAAAAGCAGTTTGCGGCATTCATAAGATATTTTTTGCAGCACTGAAATAAACGGTATAAAAGAACTAAAATCAGAACACGGGCTGAAAATAATAGATAACAGCGAAACGAAATGTGGCACATTTTTCAGAACCCCATATTTTTGCCGTTTTATGATCGAGACCTGTTTTAGAATTATAAAATTCATAAAATTTTTTTAAAATTTTCTGATTCCAATTTTGCTAAAAGATGATAAATTTAAAAACCACAAATGTCCTCTGTTCATCGTTACATTTTCCAATTTATGTGCTGTAAAATAAGTTTGTTATTTTGCTCTAAAATAAAAATTAATGAAGAATACAGATTTTTCATCTCGTTTTCAAAGAAAACGAGAATATAGTTTCGCTTTATCGTCTGTCCCTGTAGACACGAAACTTTTTTGTTTATAGAGATAAATTAAAAATTCTTTTTGTGTTGGATAGGTATTGATGAAATGTTACGATATGCACTTTTCAAACCTCCCTAAAGCTGTAATTGCGCCCTCTAATGGTGGAAAAATGTAAAAATTTCAAAATTTCAAATGAATGTTGCAAATTATGTATTTATGCTAGATATTTTAAATTTTTCTGGTGGAATTTCTGTGACAAAAATCAATTGACCACTTAGACTCAGACGGGATGGAAAAACGCACCTTTTTTGTTTTAGCTGATGATTTTTTGTTTTTTGAGATAATGCTTTTTGGGTTAGATAGGAATTGATGAAATATTATGATTCACACTTTTTAAATCTTCCAAAAACTATAATTGTGCCCTTTAACGGTGGAAAGATTGAAATATTCCAAATTTTTAAACAAATATTACAGACGACACATTTAAATTAAAAATTTAAATTTTGGTGGTTGGCGTGTGCAGTGGGTACGGGAAACGACGCAGGTTTTTTATTTGTCACGTGGAATTAGATATTCTGCTTTGAACTTCGCCGAATGTGGTGTTGGGCCCGATGACAAAAGATTTACCCACTCTATAGTAGAGGACGATCAGTGAGTCCTCTGATTACCTTCACCCTTATTGGTGAAATAACAGTTCGCGGATGGTTACACCCGTACCAACGTATGCCTCAGACTTGCTGCGTCAAGTGATGTACAGAAATATGTTCAACAATTCACGCACAAGGGTTGTATAGGGACGACACAGTTTATTCACACTTATTTACAATCACGGGCTGGGGATGCTCTCGCCTCCGTAGGCCTTTGCTGCTGCAAACAATTATGCAATGAGATGGAGAACCGAACTTTGCAGATTATCGCTTTACCGACCTCAAGCCCGGTGAAAGGATATTCAACCTTGGTCTACAATGTGGTTCACTAAGAACTCATTTCAGTTCCACAGAACTGTATTTGATTCACCAAGAATCTTGATTCTCACATAGAATCGAACCCTCTCCCTACGAGTTTCCCTTTGAGTAAGAGCGGTGTCCCTTGATGCGTGTTCAAACCTCCTTTCCGTTTGACAGTCTGTAGTTTATTCTCACTGATGTAGTCTCAAGCGCCCGAACTCGCGCCTCAGGCTAGTTGTAAATGGCCATAAAACGGCTTTTAAAAGCCGTTTAATGGCCATTTAACCTTCATAAAACGGCTTTTAAAAGCCGTTTATGAAGGTTAAATGGCCATTTTAAAAGCCGTTTATGAAGGTTAAATGGCCGTTAATATTAACCTTCATAAAACGGCTTTTAAAAGCCGTTTTATGAAGGTTAATATTAACGGCTTTATAAAGGTTAACGGTTTTATTAACGGCTTTACAAAGGTTAATATAAACGGCTTTTAAAAGCCGTTTTATGAAGAGAAAATAAAAAGAAGCAAAAATACCAATTAAAGAAACTGAAAAAAAGAAAAGAAAACAATAACCAACACCGAATAAGAATCATATTTCATTCCCCCGTAATCTTGAGATTTGCGCGAGAGGTGAAATATCCATTTGACGGTTAACAATAGATAAACAATAAAGACAAATACAGTAGCACTTCCAAAAACACACATCATAACAAACAATAAAGACAAATGACCATCCCAGAGACAGTACGAACTTATTTAAAACAGTACAGGCATATTCAATAGACATAAAAAGCTAAAGATGTAAATAGAGGATAAGATCTAACTTAAGACCGTTTTGGCACTCCGACTTAACCTTCAGCTTCGTTGACGTCTTTAATTCCACCTGTTTATAAAAATCTTAAAAGTTAAACCAGTAATTCCAATTCTTCAGTTTGCTTCAAACGGAGCTTCATCGTATCAATTAAACAACTGTATCAATTAAACTCTTTAGGTGTATACGCCTATTTCTCCACAATCTCCATAGATTCTTAAAAGTCCCGGCAGCAATCCCTATTGGTCTGTTAATCTCATGCCGCACATCACCATTTTCTGTTACATAGCTCCCAAGATAATTAAACTGTGACACCTGCTCAAGACTGCAACCATTCAGATTAACTGAATCACAACCTGCCTGACCAATTTTCATCACTTTAGTTTTTTCTCTGTTTATAACCAAACCTACTCTACTACCAGTCTCATCAACAGCTCAAATGAAAGAGTTCATCTGATCAACATCATTTGCCAAAAGGGCTAAATCATCAGCATAATCTAAATCAGAAATTGTCGCATCTCCAGCCCATTTAAAGCCAAAATCTTTCCCTTGAAGTGAATTTCGCATAACATAATCAATAACCAAATTAAAGAGAAAAGGAGACAAAATGCGCCCTTGTCGAACACCAGAAGTAATGCTAAACCAATTGCTACAAGCCTTGCCAACTCTCACACACGACTCAGTGTTCTGATACAGAGCGTTCATTATATTAACTAACTTGTCTGGTATACCATAAAATCTCACAATCAACCACAAATTATGACGATCAACAGAGACGAAAGCCTTTTTGAAATCAACAAAGCTAGTAACCAAAGGTTTCTGAAACTCTAAACATTTCTCAAGAATCTGCCTAAGTGAAAATATCTGATCCACATATCCCTTACCACTTCTGAATCCACATTGCTCATCACGCAATTGACTGTCAACCAGATTCTTAATTCTATTAAGCACAATCATGGAAAGAACTTTACCTGGAACAGAGAGTAGGTTGATACCCCTATAGTTATCACAAGAATTGCGATCACCTTTTTTGAATATAGGGATAATAATAGCTCTGGTAAAATCCTAAGAACCACGCCTTTATCATAAATGATATTCAAAATTTCAGTCATCCAAGTACTAACAGAGACATTCCCAGCTCTAAGCATTTCCGTAGTAATTTCATCTACCTCTGGGGATTTATGAGGTTTAAGTTTAGAAAAAGCCAAAATAACTTCAGATGTGTTATAGGGCCAACATTAAAGCCAACAATGCATCTATCATCATTACAAACAATGGGAGTAGAACTAACCACATTGTTTAGAATATCACTGAAATGCTCAGCCCACCTAGCCATGACAGAATTCTCCCCTTCTATAACCTTACCTTGTTTATCCTTCAATCATTGTATGCCTGTCCGTTTTCTACCACATAAAACATTAACTCTCAGGTACAGCTCTCTGCTGTTGTGCTGCCTAACTGCTTCCTCAGCTTTGTCAGCCAAGCCATCAAGCCAAAAGATTGTTTTCAGTAGCTAACTGATCCTTTACACGTTTATTAAGCTCTCTGTAATCCTTTCTATTAGGACTAGTAGGGTACTGATTGAGGACATTCCTGCAGTTCTTTCTTTCTGAAATAAGCTCAAGTGCCTTATCACTCAAATAATTCTGCCCCCTCTGCTCATTTTTGCCTAAAAGAGTACTGTTAGTTTCTGAAAAAGCATGTTGAAATGGTCCCATTGTTCCTCAACTTCAGTAGTAAGCAAACCATGACTGTCATAATGACTAAGTAACCTATCACGGTAAGCTTTAGCTATAACTAGGTCTTTCAGAGCTTCAGTATTAAAAGTAAATTTTTTAACCCTAGCACAACACTTTTTAAGTTTAAGTTGCAAGACACTTTAACAAGGTAATGGTCAGATCCAATTTCATCTCCCCTATATGCCCTGGTATTCCTAACAGAACTAGCCCATTTGATGTTAATTAATATGTAATCAATCATATTCTTATGCAGGCCATCGGGTGAAACCCATGTGTACTTATGTATGTCGCGGTGTTTGTAATATGTGTTAGTTATTCTGAAACCATTGAGTTTACTTATCTGTAGGAGACGTTGCCCATAGTCATTGCAGCTACCAATACCAAAAGGGCCTATCCAAATGTCCCCTCCCCAAATGTCAGACTCAGTACCAACTTTGGCATTTAAGTCACCTAGAACAAGGGTAATATCTCCTTTCTTGACAGAATTCAAAATATCCTGAAGTTGTCCGTAAAACCTATCCTTCTCATCCTCATCAGCATCCTCAGTGGGGACATAACAGCAGATAACATTCAAGTCTTTAATGCTTGTCTGAAATTTTGCTGTAAGAAACTTTTCATTAATGCACTCATATCCCAGAAGAGCATCACTAGCATGTCTGCTGAGCAGCAGACCCACGCCTTGGTGATGCTTTCCATCCTCCCTCCCTGTAAAGAGAAGTTTAAAGTTATTTTTAAGTATCTCACCTTTACCTCTCCATCTGGTCTCTTGCAAGCCTAGAATTTCTAGGTTATAGCGCTGGAATTCCTGCGTTAGGATATCAAGAGAATAATCTCTATGTAATGTCCTCCCGTTCCACGTTCCTGCAGAGAGAAAATGATTAGTAGGTTTTTTTTTAAAGAAATTAGGTTTATTGAGATAGGTTGGGCCAACAATATCGAACAGCCTCCTGATCGCAGGCATGGGTCAAAGACCTGTTCCTCCTCGGGTTAAGGCTGAAGTCACCGATGCTGGTAGGAACTTCAGGCACCACCTTTTCAAGTGAACTTTTTCAGGAGCCATATGGCCTGCCTGAGACACATTATTCCAGTTTAGGCTTGACGATGCCCAACTAGCTAAGTAAGGTTCAGGTACCTGCGATGGCCTCTGATTAAGATTATCCACCAGCTGATATAAGGTATCCCATGCCTCTGTTCACTTAGGGCTGGCAACACAACAGAAAACACAGCAGCATATTCTCCCTCAACAGAGGCCCACCAGTGCAGCAAGTCCAGGATCAATATTCAAGCTCTAATCCATAAACAAGTCCAGTCTAGTAAATATAAATGGTCAATACCAGGACCATGTGAAGTTGACACTCCTCAGCAGGGTAGAAAAAAAAAGAAAAAAGTGGCCATAGATGAATAGATCAGTAGTCCATACTGAACTGGCAGCCCTCCCCTTCCGTTCCCTTCCAAAAGAGAATATCTCTTTTGAAAGGTAGTAACGGCCTGCACCACGAGAAGACGGGGTCGGACATTAGGTGCTAGACCTGGCCGGTTCTGTGCATCATCACTAGGGATTGGTACACAATTCTCCTTCCAATTTATGCCTAGCTACCATTTACAGGCCTGCCAACCTAAGCCACCATATTTTTATATGCAACACCCATTGAAACAAATTAATTTGATCTTGTTTTAACATGTTTCCGATACATTAAATAACTATTCTATTCTTTGTAGATTATTCAATACTTTAATATTAACAGGAAGAAATACAAATATTATGTTTTGCCAAATTTAAGTTCTGAACACATTATTTGAAATTTATTATAAAATTCCCATATGTATATTTTGTTAAGACAGAAAATCCAACAGTTTGAAGAACAAAACAATTAAATAATTCAAACATAAAACACGTTATTAAAATTTTAATATAAGTAATCATTGATCACTATTGATCTCAATCATTAATTAATTAATGTGTAAATTGTTAATCATGTCAGGTGTGTATTATTGTAGTTTGTTCTAAACCCAGTAACATGATTATAAAGACAGCACACGTTTTCATCTTTTCCTTGTACGGATTTATTTAAGACATTTAAATAATCTGTAATGTCTGTTAGGAAAGCAAGTGAACAGAAAATTTTCATCAGCAAAACTTGCTATTAAATCTTCATCGGTGCCCACTTCTGTGAGAAAAAGATGAATTTCTTTTCGAACTCTAAATAATCTCTTGAGGCATTTTCCGGCATTTAACCATCGAATATTGCTATATAAAAGCAGATCGCCATGCATGCAGTTCGTCCAAAAAAGCATTGAATTTTCTGTGTTTAAGAGAACGATTTCTGCCACGATTTAAATTGGTAATTTTGATAACCTTTTCTATTACGTCGTTTAGTCTCAGCGAAATGCCACACAATGTCTCCTGGTTCACAATACAGTGCAACATTCGACAATGCATGCCATATGCATGCGCAGTGAGAACGACTCGTGCTGTCGTTAGATGCTTCTTATCACTGCAGCTTCATAAAAAATAAATCGATATCAGATGTAGCAAAAAACATTTGATTGATGCGCCTCACCTCTCTTAAATGGTTTCGGAAGTTTACCGATCGGCTTAAGAATGTTTTGTAAACTTTATAGAATGAGTAGGTTGAAGATTGCATATCAAGTAAAGTACTATAAGTTGACAAAAAATTATAAGGTGGATTACAAATATTTATTTAAAATTTCAAGTAAAAATTTCGTTTTTTTCGTGGGCCACAAAAATCCTTGTGCGGGCCCGTATGTGGCCCGCGGGCCGCTAGTTGGACAGCGTTGATTTAGATAATGCTGATGATTTAGCCCTTTTGGCAAATGATGTTGATGAGATGAACTCTTTCAATCGAGCTGCTGATGAGACTTGTAGTAGAGTAGGTTTGATTATAAACCGAGAGAAAACTAAAGTGATGAGAATTGGCTAGGCAGGCTGTGATTCAGTTAATCTGAATGGTTGCGATCTTGAGCAGGTGTCACAGTTTATTTACCTTGGAAGCTATGTAACAGATAATGGTGATGTGCGGCATGAGATTAACAGACGAATAGGGATTGCTGCCGGGACTTTTAAGAATCTATGGAGATTGTGGAGAAATAGGCGTATACACCTAAAGACTAAAATTAGACTGTATAATAGTTTGGTTCTTTCTAGGGTTAGTTATGGTAGTGAAACTTGGACGCTGTGTAAACAAGATAACAGGAAACTAAATGCTTTTGATTCTAGATGCTCATGCAGTATCTTTGGTGTTAGGTGGTTCAACTTTGTAACTGATGATGAGGTTAGTCAAAGGAGTCGGCAACCTCCTTTAAGCAGCATATTGTTGGTTTGTTGGTTTAGCCATATTGGTTTGTCTATCCATCGGTTTGTCTATGTTGCCCGTATGGATAATTATAAATTGGCAAATAGGGTTATGAATAGTGTGCCTAAAGGCCTCAGAAAGAGGGGATGACCTAAGATGCGGTGGGCTCACAGCGTTAAACAAGACCTTGTTAGAATTGGTGTGCAGTGGCCAGATGTAGCAGATATAGCACAGGACAGATATGATTGAAGAACTAAATTGCACTGTCTGGTTGGACCTCCGTAGCTTGAGGATGATGATGATGAATCAATAACCAAACTAAAGAGAAAAGGAGACAAAATGTCCCCTTGTCGAACACCAGAACAATGATAAACCAAATGCTACAAGCCTACCAACTCTCACACATGACTCAGTGTTATTATAGAGAGCTTTCATTATGTTAACTAACTTGTCTGGTATACCATATGATCTCACAATCAACCACAAATTATGACGATCAACAGAGTCGAAAGCCTTTTTGAAATCAACAAAGCTAGCAACCAAAGGTTTCTGAAATTCTAAACATTTCTCAAGAATCTGCCTAAGTGAAAATATCTGATCCACACATCCCCTACCACTTCTGAATCCACATTGCTCATCACGCAATTGCCTATCAACCAGATTCTTAATTCTATTAAGCTCAATCATGCAAAGAACTTTCCCTGGGACCGAAAGTAGGCTGATACCCCTATAGTTATCACAAGAACTGCGATCACCTTTTTTGAAAATAGGGATAACAATAGCTCTGGTAAAATCCTTAGGAATCATGCCCTTATCATAAAAGATATTCAGAATTTCAGTCATTCAAGTGGTAACCGAAACATTCCCAGCTCTGAGCATTTCAGTAGTAATTTCATCTATCCCTGGGGATTTATGAAGTTTAAGTTTAGAAATAGCCAAAATAACTTCAGATTGTGTTATAGGGCCAACATTAAAGCCACTAATGCATCTATCATCATTGCAAACAATGGGAGCAGAACTAACTACACTGTTTAGAACATTACTGAAATTCTCAGCCCACCTAGCCATGACAGAATCATCACCTTCTCTAATCTTACCTTGTTATCCTTCAATCATTGTATGCCTGTCCGTTTTGTACCACAGAAAACATTAACTATCTGGTACAGCTCTCTGCTGTTGTGCTGTCTAACTGCTTCTTCGGCTTTGCCAGCCAAGTCATGAAGCCTAAGATTCTTATCAGCTGCTAAGTGATCCTTTATATGTTTATTAAGCTCTCTGTAATGCTTTTTACACTGAAGTGCCATTGAATTAGGGATAGGAGACATTATCCAAATTCAGTATCGCAAGTTCCGCATTTGCGCGCATGCGTAGCTGAAACTCTGGTCATATATAACTGTCAGCTTTTGCTTCCCCAAGCATTCATCGTGAGAAACATAATGGGAAAGCTTGGGATTTAAATGCATTTGACAGAGGGCAGATTGTAGGCGTCCGAGAGATGGGACACTTGATCTCCAAAATTGTCAACGAATTTGGATTATCTCGTACGATAGTTTTAAGAGTGTTCCGGGAATATGAAAATTCCGGCAAAAAAACAAGCACCCGGAGAAATTGCAAAGCATAACCAGCCTTGAATGATTGTGAGCTTCGCCGTCTGACCCATAGCGTATGGACCGATAGGGGCTAGACATTAACTGAAATGATCTTTCATCTGAACATAGGTTCCAGACAGGAAGTCAGTGCACGGACCGTGCAACGCTCACTTCATCGTCTCCTCTTGGGGAGCAGCCGATCTACAAGAGTCTTACTTTTAATGGCACGATACCGGGCTTCAATGTCTTGCAGGGCTAAAGAACATCGAAACTGGACCATTGAAAATTGGCATCGGATAGTCTGGAGTGATGAATCCCGATTTAAACTTCATCATGCCGCTGGGGGACTGAGGGTATGGCACCAACTCCATGAAACCATGGATCCTGTATGTCAGGTTGGAATAGTAAAAGTTGATGGTGGCTCAGTGATGGCCTAGGGTGTCTTCATTTGGACGTCTATGGGACCTTTGGTACGTGTACCGACTACTCTCAATGCATCCTGGTATGTAGAATTCATGTCTGACTATTTACACCCATTTATGGCCATCATGCATCGCAATGCAGATGGAGTCTACCAGCATGACAACTGTTCATCTCATAGGTCCAGGTTGGCTATTGCATGGTTGAAGGAGCATTCTGCTGACTTTGAAATAATGAATTGGTTATATAATTAATAATGAATTGGTAACATAATTTAGGTTCTATAATTAAGCATTTAGCCCATTGTATGCAAAAAAGCTGCTCCTCAGAGGTATCATTAAAATGTGATTTGTGCAATTATTATGTAATTTAAATTTTTGCATATGGATTACATTGCTCTGCCACTGGTCGCCTACATCTGAGACAAAAACCAGTCTAGTTTTGAAATTTTTGTAAATGGGTTGTTGTTCGAGAAACTTTTTTTACCTCTTTTTCTTTCAATACAGTTTTGCGCATTAGATCATCAGAAAATCCCTTCAACACTGTCTGTTGAGTTCGGCCTTCAAGCCTTTATACTGATTAGTTATTTCACTTGTTTGAGTTGCCAATGGCTACGCTGCATAAGAGATCGTGGCTCAACATCCCATACGATGGACGGCAACCTTTTCAAGGCTAACAGTGTCCCATTTCTCACCTATAGCCAGGTGAAGTTTTTGGAGATAAATCTAAAAGTTGGCGCAGTTGCGACATAAAAATTGAATTTTCAGCAAGATTAAAATTATTTTAAACAGTGAATGTTATAGCTGATTAACATGTTTCTTCGGTTACGAAATCGTCGAAAACGATTTTATTTTGCATGTTGGTTCGAGTTCTTGACGATATTTTCCTTACTGGAAGAAATAGTTGCAATCGAGTTTTTTCGCCAAAGGTTTTCTCCAGAAATTCGTGCAAATCGTCGAAGATTTCTTGCATAAACTGATATTTCGGCTCGGTCAAATCTTTTACTTATGAAAATATTTATTATAGTAGAGATGCTTAAATATTAAGTTCAATAAAAAAATAATATTAAGCTCAACAAAAAAAACTTATCTTCCCTGAACCCGATGAACCACAGATTAAAAGTCTAAATGACCAGAGTGGTGCTAATACGTTTCTGTTTAAGAAATTCTTGTCTTCAAAGTCTAAATTTCGAATTGCCTTTTGCTTTGAAAAAGATCGTCTTCTTTGACCCAGAAATTAAACGTCTTATCATAACCAAACCATTTGAAGTAATACTCTTTTTTACTAATTTTCAGAACTTTGTAAATATCGTTCGGTTTTTCATATTTTACCATTTCTTGCGTGAAAAACTGTCAATAATAGGCTCCCCTTCCAGATCTTTTATCTGATAAATTATGGGATATGTGTTTCGAACTTGAGCAATTTTAAAAATTTCTTCCGTTAAATTAGTCACATATCCCTTTTTTAAAGTTGTCTTGTACTTGCGATTCTTACTCTGTTCCCGAATTTAAATTTTGGTTTAGTAAGAGATTTATTTCGTTTATTAAACGTATTAAAATACACGATATCTTTGTTTTTCTTCAAACTTGCCTCTTCTGGAGTCATTTTTATCGATCTGTGATAAGAAGTATTGTAATTTTCAACAAGTTTTGGAAGAACATCGATCACCGGTAAAACACCCCAATGGATAATTGGATCTTTGTGTACAATACAATGGATCCTTGTATTATTGGCAGTGATACATTTCCACATTTTCGTGTTTACAGTCCTATTGAATGGTCAACAACCTGCGATTTCGTGTCGTTTGCAGTGGCGAACCATGAAATGGTTCGCCACTGCAAACTCGCTCTTAGAGCAAGCTCTCCACTGCATTTTGCTCTTTACTGCATTGCTTACAAGCTCTCCACTGCATTTCGCTCTTTAGAGCGCCACTTGTGTTTCTCTATTGATGAAGTCGGTTCCCTTATTTGTTTGCAACTTGGATGGCTTACGCTCTTGAAATACATATTTTAACGAACGCCTTTGTAATCGCTCTACCAGTTTTTCCTTTTTAATATAGATTACCCAGGCGAATTTACTGAAAATATTAATCACCATTAAAATGTAATTTGTGTTGTTATTATGTAATTTAAATTTTTGCATATGGATTACATTGCTCTGCCACTGGTCGCCTACATCTGAGACAAAAACCAGTCTAGTTTTGAAATTTTTGTAAATGGGTTGTTGTTCGAGAAACTTTTTTTTACCTCTTTTTCTTTCAATACAGTTTTGCGCATTAGATCATCAGAAAATCCCTTCAACACTGTCTGTTGAGTTCGGCTTTTAAGCCTTTATACTGATCAGTTATTTCACTTCTTTGAGTTGCCATTTCAGCTTTTAAATCATCATTCTGACTAGCAATATTACCAATTTTATTGCTTCGATCAGCTATTTCACTTCTTATATTGGTTAAACGTTTTTCTAACTCATCCATGTTTCTAGTGAAAGGCATTCAATATATTGTTCCCTTTGTTTCTATGAGCAAGGCGGAACCTGAGGAAAAAGACAACACAAATATCCATGCTTTACCCGGGATTAAATAAAAGTTCCTTTAATCAGTAGTGAAGCATGCTAACCATAAAAAAATTATTTATCATTACTCTACGAAATGTTATTGAAAATTTTGACACTAAATACTAAATTTATGAAAATCAAGAGCAAGCAGTCGAATTTTAATTAATTGATATTAAATTAAAACACAAGTTTTCCGTTCATCATACATTCAAATCACCAGAATTTCTAACATCAACGTATGGTTTATACTATTTTAATCTTACATTTTCTACATTTAGCGCTCGATTTAGCCCTCGATCATTTAGCGATGGCAAATTAAGGGCAATTGGTGGATTTGAAAACTATGAATTACCGTATTTCTTTAGCACCGATAAACTCAAAAAGAAGTTTTCGTTAAAACTCTCAAAACAAAAGCTGCGCTTTCCCACTTACCCTGGGATGAAGGGACAAAGTGTCTCTATCAATGGCCATTGATCGTCACACGCCACCATTCAAATATTCGTTTTTTAACCCTTTCACGACTAAGGGAAACATTTTTCCCATTTTAAAATTGGTGATTGTCGTATTTAATTATAACCTTATCTGCATTTTTTATACAGAATGTCAAAATAGAACGTATGCCGAACGCAATTAGGTAAACGGGAACGTTTAGAAAACAAAAACAGAACTGTCAGGACGCATAATATATGTACTATGTGCAATGTCCATCTTTGCCTCACTACCAAAAGAAATTGCTTCGCAGAATATCATAATTAGCACATCATTTTGTATAGTAATTTTATTTCCTAATTTTGTATTATTTTAGTTAACATTTTATTCTAATAAAAGACATTGCATAATAAATAAATAAATAAAAGACATTGCATAATAAATAAATAAATAAAAGACATTGCATAATAAGCCTAACTATAATTTGTGTTACCTTTATAGTCCATTGGAAAAAATATTTCCCATAAAATTCCAAAAAAACTACACATTGTTATGTATTTTTCTTATGATTTTTATTTATTTTACGTCTAAACAAACTAAAATAAACAGTTACATACTAATATTTACTCTTAGAAACTTTATGGTCCTGAAAGGGTTAACCCAAATAGGTCGTTTGGAATATTCGTCTGAGACATTCTGAAAAGAAATAATTTTTACTTAAAACACAAAAAAATTGCATTTTCATACCCCTCTGAGGGTAAATGCGAAAATCATTGTTGTCAATGCAAACTTCATGATATTTACATTTTACAACCAAGGTTTCGAATTTCTAATGTATTTATATTGTATGCAATAGTAATTTGAAATATTGCAATTTTCTAATATTTACACCGTTAAAGGGCTAATTTTTAGCTATAGGAAGATTCCGAAAGTGCAAATCGTGATATTTCGTCAATACCAAAAAGAATTTTTTATTTATCTCTAGAAACAAGAAAGTTCGATGTCTACAGACGGACAGACATTAGTTCATTTTTTTCATTTTTCAATGAAAACATTAGTTAATTTTTTTCATTTTTCAATGAAAACATTAGTTCATTTTTTTTTTCATTTTTCAATGAAAACATTAGTTCATTTTTTTTTCATTTTTCAATGAAAACATTAGTTCATTTTTTTCCTTTTTCAATGAAAACATTAGTTCATTTTTTTCATTTTTCAATGAAAACATTAGTTCATTTTTTTCATTTTTCAATGAAAACATTAGTTCATTTTTTTTCATTTTTCAATGAAAACATTAGTTCATTTTTTTCATTTTTCAATGAAAACATTAGTTTATTTTTTTCATTTTTCAATGAAAACATTAGTTCATTTTTTTCATTTTTCAATGAAAACATTAGTTCATTTTTCAATGAAAACATTAGTTCATTTTTTTCATTTTTCAATCAAAACATTAGTTCATTTTTTCATTTTTCAATCAAAACATTAGTTCATTTTTTCAATGAAAACATTAGTTCATTTTTTCATTTTCAATGAAAACATTAGTTCATTTTTTCATTTTTCAATGAAAACATTAGTTCATTTTTTTTTATTTTTCAATGAAAACATTAGTTCATTTTTTTCATTTTTCAATGAAAACGTTAGTTCATTTTTTTCATTTTTCAATGAAAACATTAGTTCATTTTTCAATGAAAACATTAGTTCATTTTTTTCATTTTTCAATGAAAACATTAGTTCATTTTTTCATTTTTCAATGAAAACATTAGTTCATTTTTCAATGAAAACATTAGTTCATTTTTTTTTTCATTTTTCAATGAAAACATTAGTTCATTTTTTTTTCATTTTTCAATGAAAACGTTAGTTCATTTTTTTTATTTTTCAATGAAAACATTAGTTCATTTTTCAATGAAAACATTAGTTCATTTTTTCATTTTTCAATGAAAACATTAGTTCATTTTTTTCATTTTTCAATGAAAACATTAGTTCATTTTTTTTTTTTCATTTTTCAATGAAAACATTAGTTCATTTTTTTCATTTTTCAATGAAAACGTTAGTTCATTTTTTTCATTTTTCAATGAAAACATTAGTTCATTTTTTTCATTTTTCAATGAAAACATTAGTTCATTTTTTTCATTTTTCAATGAAACATTAGTTCATTTTTTCATTTTTCAATGAAAACATTAGTTCATTTTTTCATTTTTCAATCAAAACATTAGTTCATTTTTTCAATGAAAACATTAGTTAATTTTTTTCATTTTCAATGAAAACATTAGTTCATTTTTTCATTTTTCAATGAAAACATTAGTTCATTTTTTTTATTTTTCAATTAAAACATTAGTTCATTTTTTTCATTTTTCAATGAAAACGTTAGTTCATTTTTTTTATTTTTCAATGAAAACATTAGTTCATTTTTCAATGAAAACATTAGTTCATTTTTTTCATTTTTCAATGAAAACATTAGTTCATTTTTTTTTCATTTTTCAATGAAAACATTAGTTCATTTTTCAATGAAAACATTAGTTCGTTTTTTCAATGAAAACATTAGTTTATTTTTTTCATTTTTCAATGAAAACATTAGTTCATTTTTTCATTTTTCAATGAAAACATTAGTTCATTTTTCAATGAAAACATTAGTTCATTTTTCAATGAAAACATTAGTTCATTTTTTTTTCATTTTTCAATGAAAACGTTAGTTCATTTTTTTTATTTTTCAATGAAAACATTAGTTCATTTTTCAATGAAAACATTAGTTCATTTTTTCATTTTTCAATGAAAACATTAGTTCATTTTTTTCATTTTTCAATGAAAACATTAGTTCATTTTTTTTTCATTTTTCGATGAAAACATTAGTTCATTTTTTTCATTTTTCAATGAAAACATTAGTTCATTTTTTCAATGAAAACATTAGTTCATTTTTTTCATTTTCAATGGAAACATTAGTTCATTTTTCAATGAAAACATTAGTTCATTTTTTTTCATTTTTCAATGAAAACATTAGTTCATTTTTTTTTCATTTTTCAATGGAAACAATAGTTCATTTTTTTCATTTTTCAATGAAAACATTAGTTCATTTTTTTTTTCATTTTTCGATGAAAACATTAGTTTATTTTTTTCATTTTTCAATGAAAACATTAGTTCATTTTTTTCATTTTTCAATGAAAACATTAGTTCATTTTTTTCATTTTTCAATGAAAACATTAGTTTATTTTTTTCATTTTTCAATGAAAACATTAGTTTATTTTTCAATGAAAACATTAGTTTATTTTTCAATGAAAACGTTAGTTCATTTTTTTCATTTTTCAATGAAAACATTAGTTCATTTTTTTCATTTTTCAATGAAAACATTAGTTCATTTTTCAGTGAAAACATTAGTTCATTTTTCAATGAAAACGTTAGTTCATTTTTTTAATTTTTCAATGAAAACATTAGTTTATTTTTCAATGAAAACATTAGTTCATTTTTCCCATTTTTCAATGAAAACATTAGTTCATTTTTTTTTCATTTTTTCAATGAAAACATTAGTTCATTTTTTTTTCATTTTTCAATGAAAACATTAGTTCATTTTTTTCATTTTTCAATGAAAACGTTAGTTCATTTTTTTCATTTTTCAATGAAAACATTAGTTCATTTTTCAATGAAAACATTAGTTCATTTTTTTCATTTTTCAATGAAAACATTAGTTCACATTTTTCATTTTTCAATGAAAACATTACTTCATTTTTTTTCATTTTTCAATGAAAACATTAGTTCATTTTTTTTCATTTTTCAATGAAAACATTAGTTCATTTTTTTTCATTTTTCAATGAAAACATTAGTTCATTTTTTTTCATTTTTCAATGAAAACATTAGTTCATTTTTTCTGAAAGCGAGCTGAAATTGGAGAATAGTTCCTGCATTCAATACGAAATTCTATAGCAATCATCTGTGAACGATGCATAAAATATTTCCCAAGACGACATTGGCACAACGAAAGAGTAATATTTTATCAAGGGTATTTTGAGGACTTTTAAAATGTCAGATTCCAGGGACAATGGTGTACACCAGCTATAGGGTTATAACCCCTTTCACCCCCTTGTGAGGGCTTCATATCATACTTTTCTAAGATAGTACTCGAAAATCAGACTCAAGTTCATCAAATGAAATTCAAACATACCATATCACTCCCCATTCAATGGATGTTTCAGAGTACGCTGCAGCAGAGAAATATACGTATGTATAACATCAAAAGGGAAACCTTGGAGTTACTTGGAGTTACTTGCAACTTGTTACTTGCAACCCTTGGAGTTACTTGCAACTGTATTCTTGTAATGCATCGGCTTTGGATTAATTGCCTTTTCAAAATGAAACAGAACTGACAAAGCATTGGCGATTTCAGTCTCTCGAAATTTACCTTAAATTTAACACACTAAACTATTGTAAGAAAACCCCTTATGTCACTAATGTTAAATAAAATTGCATTACGAGTAAATAGCAGAAAAACCCAAAATATATGGTTTGAATGTAAAAACCAGAATTAAAAAAATAGCATGTATGTTACATGTTTCACGATTTTTCACATATTTGTTTTTCATAGTTTTTTTTAAATTGGCAACACTAGGGAGACTCGCGAATGCGATGTTTGCCTCTAATAATAATCATTTCTTGGAGTCTTTTCTAACACAGAGCTATTCTGTTCAAGTTCTGAGGTGATTGAAATTAATGTGTACGCCGTATGTGTTATAGACATGTTTTGTATTCATATTGGCTTTAGTATTAGGATTTAACATGGATAGTTTTTGGATTGCACATTAAATAGTTAAATGAAGAATCAGGGAAGGAAATAGCAACAAAATGGTTAATAAATTTCTTTTTCGCTAGGTGTGCCCAAATATTTCAAATGAAATTTCGCGGCACACCCTTTGAGAACCATTCCAATAGTTAATGAAAGAAGGCACCTCCAGCTTTCGAGTTTTCTTTCACGTTACAAAATATTTTTATTTCAAATATTATGATATGAATTCCTGTTCAGAATTAAATGTGACATTTTGATAAAAACGCTCACATCTAATTCTCAGCTACAACAACAAAGTATTTTCACAATTTCGTTCTACATTGAAGGTTTTTGAAACTTGGCAAGATTTTTTCTTTTAATTTCGAATTGTTATAAAATGCCACCTTGCTTCGATGGTCCGATATATTGTTCTTTTATATATCTCCATTTCTAATTAAAAATTTGCATCACAGTTTACAGTAGTTTCGACAACTGGTGTAACTATGTGCCCGTGGAAAAACTTATGTTACCTCTAACTTCAACATTTTAGTGGTATATACGGAAACTTAAAACCTTTTTATCTGAATGAATAGATATTAATTTTAGGTTGAAAGAGAAAAAAAATCTGTAGATGAAATATAGTTTATTAAAATATACGTATGAATATTACTATCTTTTTTATTTTAGTATGGCCCCAGAAGCCATAATCCCGTGGCATTTTGCCACTTATGCCACACTATTATTAAGCACTGGCTTCGAGTTTGAACCTATGTTCTACTAGAATGGCAAGTTGAATTATCAACACGTGGTAGTTTATGCTCAGCGACGGATTCCTGGATAATACTGGCATATGGCAAGGATTATTCAGTAGAAAAGGCTGATTGCATCTAGATCATAAATTACATTTAGATACATATATACAGAATCCTCATACAGCCATGGGCTACAGAGGTTCAACTAGACTGTGCATTTCAATTCTGCAAATATGTCTGCCCTTGTTTTAAAATAATAATAATAATCTTTATTTACATCACATATAAAGCAATTATATAATACATACATAATGAATATGATCCTACGACGTCAGGGGCTTATCTGCAGGAAATTTTGCATTACATGGCTCAGTTTTATCGTATACATTGAAATAATTCAGTCACCAATAGTGTATAATTTCACACAATGTAAATGATTATCAAATAAATATAAGTAGAGAATTATGAAAATGGAAACGAACATTTGATTCATAACATATAAAAAGCAAAATATTATTTTGCTACGTTTCCAAATAAAAATTTTTGTTTTATTTTTAATAGTGGCATTTATTTTAAGATGTAAAATAGATATCGTGGCATTGAATTAAAGAATAATGGCACTTGGTACGCTCGGGTATTTTTACCATAGTTGTTAATGATTTTAGTCAATAAGTAGTATCCCTTAGTGCTCAACCTTGTTGCTGGATATATACAGCTTTTTCAGTTTTGAAGTCTTTACTAAAGTAATATTTTAGAATTATGACATACTTTTATAAACCGTCGACTGGTAGGATGTCTAACTTAAAAAGTCTTTCTTTGTTGAGAATGGGGTTCCATAAGGATGGGGAATCAATATTGTTTTTAAAATACTAATTTGTATTCTAAAAATTCTGTCAATGTGAGAGGCATAAGTTGAACCACAGACTGACAAGCCATATCGAATAATAGATTCACATAAAGATTATTTGTGCACTGACATATACGTTAGTGGGAACTTCATTCTGTAATTCATAGATTTTAAAAGCACATCTTTTAAGCATATCACATAGATTATTAATATGGGTCTTCCATCTGAAATGCTCATCAATAATTAAACCTAAAAATGAGTTTCGTTTATACATGTATTGGAGTGAGCGTTGATTGATTCCACCGTTGTAGTTTTTATACCAGGTGAGTGGATGTACAGTCGCTCAAAAAAGTATCCGAACATTATGGTTGATTACAGAATTCAGAAAAAATATTTGGCAACGATTTTTTTTTAGAAATTTGTGATCTGGCAACCTTCGTGTCACGTGACACGAAGGATCCATCCACATATCCAGAAAAATAAATATCTAATAAGTCGTTAATATACGTATATTATGAACAGTAATGGACCTAACATTGGTCCCTGAGGTACACCACACTCTGTAATCCTAGGAGAGCTCTTCTAAGCTTTTATTTTGGTTGCAATGTATCGGTCATTTTAATAAGCTTTGAACCATCTGAGAGGTTTACTTCTAATGCCAAATCTCTCCAGCTTCCTGACCAAAATATCAGAATCCAAGGTCTCGAAGGCTTTACTCAGATCTAAAAAGATACAGCATACAAGTTTACCTGTATTTAAATTGCTGTTGACAGTATCAGCAAAAGTTTCTAAAAGTAAGCTGCTGCTCTTACATTTGTGGAACCAATATTGAGCTGAGTGTCATAAATTAAATTTGCAAAAACAACTGTAGATTTTTATCAGCTACTTATCTCTACATAATTTTCTCAGTTGTTGGTAATAGAGCAATAGGCCTGTAATTTTCAAAATCGCATTGTTTTCCAGATTTATAGATTGATTTAATTATAGACGCTTTAAACATGGTTGGGATATTAGATTGATCAAATATTGTGTTTATTTGCTTAGCTATAGTATTTAAAATTTGTTCATTGCAGATTTTTATACGTTTTATACTTATTTGACCAAAACCAGGTGATTTCTCAGGGCACATTTCTTTGATTTTTTTGAATGCATCAATTTTGTCGATCTTGAAAATACATCGAGTTCGGTGTACTGAATGTTGTAGTCATTATATGAAAAGTCACATTTGATCGGAATTTTCTCCTTTAGCTCAGACACAGATTTAATGATATAGTTACTAAAATTGTCTACTATTTGACAAATTGTGGAATTTTTTAACTTACTCCTTAAGATTATATAATGGGTATTCCTTTTGAGGTATACGCCAGTAATTTCATTAATGTAATTCCATTCTTTTTCGGTCTGGAAATGGTAGATAGGTAGTCACTGGAAGGAGAGCTATGCACCAATCCCCTCTGATGATGCATAGAACCGGCCAGGCCCAGCACCTAATGTCCGACCCTGCCTTCTCGTAGTACAAGTGGTCAGTACCTTTCAGAGACACTCTCTTGTGGAAGTGAATGGAAGGGGAGGGCTGTCAAATCAGCGTTCCTACTGATCTGGACAACTATGGCTACTTTCCTTTTTTTTTCTACTCTGCTGAGTGGTCAACTACACAGGGTCCTAGTGCTGACCATATAAACCCACTGGACTGGTATAAAACTGGTATAAACCACTGGACTGGTATATACTTGATTAGTGATCCTGATTTTGCTGCACTGGTGGGCTTCTGTGGAGGGAAAATCTTCCGCTGTGTTTTCTTTTTGTTTGTGGGTTGACAGCCCCAAGTGAATAGATTCGCAGGATATGTTTATCAGCTGGTGGATAATCCTGAGCAGAGGACATCGCAGGTACCTGAACTCTTTGCTTCTATTGGCATCGTCAAATTCTACATTGGAGGACGTTTTCCAGTGTAGATGGCTTCAGCCATTAGTGGTGGGTGAATGGGTCTTTGCCCCATGTCTGCGATTAGGGGGCTGTTTGATATTGTCGGCATTCCCCCTCTCAATAAACATAGTTTCTTTAAACATCCCATTAACCATTTTCTCACCATAGGTAGTTGGAATGTGAGGACTTTGCACAGAGCTTATTCTCTTGATGTTCTCACATAAGAATTCCACCGTAATAATTTAGATATTCTTGGCTTGCAAGAGACCAGATGGACAGATAAAGGTCAGATTCTTAAAATAATCTTAAATTTCTCTTTTCTGGGAGAGAACACAATAAACATTACCAAGGCGTGGGTCTGCTTCTCAGCAGACACGCTAGTGATGCTCTTCTAGGATATGAGTGCATTAATGAAAAGTTTCTTACAGCAAAATTTCAGACAAGCGTTAAAGACTTGAATGTTATCTGCTGTTATGTCCCCACTGAGAATGCCGATGAGGATGAGAAGGATAGGTTTTATAAACAACTTCAGGATATTTTGAATTCTGTCAAGAAAGGAGATATTACCCTTGTTCAGGTGACTTCAATGCCAAAGTTGGTACTGACTCTGACCTATGTGGAGATGTGATAGGCCCGTTTAGTATTGGTAGCTGCAATGGCAATGGGTAACGTCTCCTACAGGCAAGTACACTCAATGGTTTCAAAATAACTAACACGTATGATAAACACCACGACATACATAAGTACACATGGGTTTCACCAGATGGGCTGCATAAGAATATGATTAATTATATATTAATTAACAGCAAATGGCTAGTTCTGTTAGGAATACCAGGGCATATAGGGGAACTGAAATTTAATCTGACCATTACCTTGTTAAAAGTGTCTTGCAACTTAAACTTAAAAAGTGTTGGGCTAGGGTTTAAAAATTAACCTTTAATACTGAAACTCTGAAAGACCCAGTTATAGCTAAAGCTTACCATGATAGGTACGTAGTCATTATGACAGTCATGGTTTGCTTACTACTGAAGTAGAGGAAGAATGGGATCGTTTTAAACAGGTTTTTTTTTTTTGGAAACTAATAATACTCTTTTATGAAGAAAGGAGCAGAGGAGGCAAAATCATTTGAGTGATAAGGCACTTGAGCTTATTTCAGAAAGAAAGAACTGCAGGAATGTCCTTAATCAATACCCTACTAGTCCTATTAGAAAACCATTACAGAGAGCTTAATAAACGTGTAAAGGATCAGTTAACTGCTGATAAGAATCTTTAGCTTGATGGCTTGGCTGACAAAGCCGAGGAAGCAGTTAGACAGCACAACAGCAGAGAGCTATACCAGATAGTTAATGTTTTGTGTGGTACAAAACGGACAGGTATACAGGGATTGAAGGATAAACAAGGTAAAGTTATAGAAGGTGAGGATTCCGTCATAGCTAGGTGGGCTGAGCATTTCAGTGATGTTCTAAACAATGTAGTTAGTTCTGCTCCCATTGTTTGCAATGATGATAGATGCATTAGTGGCTTTAATATTGGCCCTATAACACAATCTGAAGTTATTTTGGCTATTTCTAAACTTAAACTTCATAAATCCCCAGGGGTAGATGAAATTACTACTGAAATGCTTAGAGCTGGGAATGTTTCGGTTACCACTTGGATGACTGAAATTTTGAATAAATTTTATGATAAAGGCATGGTTCCTAAAGATTTTACCAGAGCTATTATTATCCCTATTTTCAAAAAAGGTGATCGCAGTTCTTGTGATAACTATAGGGGTATTAGACTACTCTCTGTTCCAGGTAAAGTTCTTTCCATGATTGTGCTTAATAGAATTAAGAATCTGGTTGACAGTCAATTGCTTGATGAGCAGTGTGAATTCAGAAGTGGTAGGGGATGGTGTAGATCAGATATTTTCACTTAGGCAGATTCCTGAGAAATGTTTAGAGTTTCAGAAACCTTTGGTTGCTAGCTTGGTTGATTTCAAAAAGGCTTTTGACTCTGTTGATCGTCATAATTTATGGTTGATTGTGAGGTCATAAGGCATACCAGACAAGTTAGTTAACATAAAGAAAGCTCTCTATAATAACACTGAGTCGTGTGTGAGAGTTGGTAAGGCTTGTAGCAATTGATTTAGCATTACTTCTGCTGTTCGACAAGGGTGCATTTTGTCTCCTTATCTCTTTAATTTGGTTATTGATTATGTTATGCGAAATTCACTGCAAGGGAAAATTTTTGCCTTATATGATCTGGAGATTCGAAAATTTCTGATTTAAATTATGCTGATGATTTAGCCCTTTTGGCAAATGATGTTGATGAGATGAACACTTTCATTCGAGCTGTTGATGAGACTGGTAGTAGAGTAGGTTTGGTTATAAACAGAGAGAAAACTAAAGTGATGAAAATTGGTCAGGCAGGCTGTGATTCAGTTCATCGGAATGGTTGCAGTCTTGAGCAGGTGTCACAGTTTAATTACCTTGGGAGCTATGTAACAGATAATGGTGATGTGCGGCCTGAGATTAACAGACGAATAGGGTTTGCTGCCGCGACATTTAAGAATCTATGGAGATTGTGGAGAAATAGGCGTATACACCTAAAGACTAAAATTAGGCTGTATAATAGTTTGGTTCTTTCTAGGGTTAGTTATGGAAATGAAACTTGGACACTTTGTAAACAAGATAACAGGAAACTAGCTTTTGATTCTAGATTCTTACGCAGTATCTTGGGTATTAGGTGGTTCAATTTTGTAACTAATGATGAGGTTAGGCAAAGGAGTTTGCAACCTCTTTTAAGCAGCATATTGTGCAGAGAGAGACTCCGCTGGTTTGGCCATAGCCCATATGGACAATTATAGATTGGCAAATAGGGTTATGAACAGTGTGCCTAAAGGCCTCAGAAAGAGGGGGAGATCTAGGATGCGGTGGGGAGACAATATCAAACAGGACCTAGTTAGAATTGGTGTGCAGTGGCCTGATGCAGCAGATGTAGCTCGGGACAGACATGCTTGGAGAACTAAATTGCATGTTCTGGTTAGACCTCCGTAGCCCATGGCTGCTTGAGGATGATGATGATGATGAATTCCATTTTTTAGTGTTTCTAGTAGCATTTTCAAAAAGCTGAAAATAATATTCTTTTTTGGCATTCTTAATCAGATTATTGACTTTGTTTCTAGCTGATATATCTTTGTAAGTCTTATTATGGGTTACTAATATATATTTTGCACAATTTACCTCAATATTTATTTCATTTTTGTTTGATTTATTGGTTTACATTTTTGTCTGGTCTTGTTTTATTTTGTATCTTTCTGTGCACACATATTATGCTTCATTGTAAATATTGTGAAACGCGTCAATAGTTTTCTTTATATGATTTTAGGATTATTTGTTGTTTTCGATAAATCGCACCAATTTATTTCCGGTAATCTTTTCCCAATAATTTTGTCGTCATACGCATAATCAGGTTTACTTATTTTGCTGTACTTGGCTGATTCATTAGAATGTTAATCGTTGGAACCCTACATTGTCATTATGAAATAGTGATCTGCTATTTTCTATGTACATATTCCTGTGAGTAAAGGTAATTTTTTTTTACAACTATATGATCGATCCATACACCGAAGAGTCAAAACGTTATAACCAGCACGTCTTTATGCAAGTCGAAGCAACTGCAGGAAAACGATGGCGCGTGTGAAGGTCATGAAACGGTGTAAATAACACCTGTTACTGAGTTTCGTTTATCAGTGTTTTTCTTGTTCTTCAGATATAAGGATTTAAGTGAGTTTGAAAAAGGCCAAATTGAAATGGCCAGATCGCTGAGTTAGAGCATTTCCGAGACGTCAAGGCTTATGGGGTCTTATGGGTTCAGCCATGGCTAGTACATCCAAAAAGTGGTCAAAGGATGGAAAAACCACGAACCGCCGGCAAGGTGTGGGCCGACCATGGCGCATCGATGCTAGAGGTGAGCAAAGGCTATCCCGTAAGAGCTGTTTCGGCGGCATGTGGGGAACCAACTTCATATTAGGCAGATGGTCATAATGTTTAGGCTCTTCGGTGTATACGGGTCAACTGATCGTTTCTGATTTTCATTCTTTATTATTTATTTTTGTATAATTCGTCCATCATTCATCACAGCAGGCAAAGTCTGTTATAAGATTTCTATATTCTTCTACCTCACATTTAAGCGGTTTTTTAACATCAGTATTAAAATCGCCAGTTAAAAGCACGTCATTTAGAATCTGATTTTCTTTAAATCAATTTTTTTATTTTGAAGAAAAATTTTCAAATCAGAGCTAGGGGATCTGTATATTGCAACAATACGAAGTTTAACATTGAAAGTCTTTATAGAGATTTATAAAGTTTCAACTGGGACAATAGATTCGTTGATTAATGTACAACTTAGATTGTTTCGATAATATATTATTAACCCCCCCCCCCTGCCTTTTTCATCAAAAATATTCGAGTTTAAATGTTGAATCCATTAATTGTATATAAATCGTTTTCATGACCGCTAATATTACTCTCTGCTATGATAATTATCTCAAGTTTATATAATATATCATCAATATGTACCATAAGTGGGGGCGGGGGTGTCTCAGTCGGTAGCGCGCCAGGCTCGTAATCTGTAGTTCCCAGGTTCGAGTCCCAGCTGGGTCAGCGTTGAGATTTATCTCCGCAAAATTCCCCGCCCTGCCCACGGTCAGTAGGGGACACCAAAGGGCTTGGAAAGGCCGCCGTCCGTCGGATGGGACGTTAAGCCGTGGCCCCGTGTGCGGGAGAGCCATACCCTGTGCACGTTAAAGAACACGCTGGATGGCCTTGACGGGGGGCTACCATCTGTCTTCCAACAGCTGTTCCAGTGGGTCCCCTCCCCCAACCTTCTCTGAGCCTTTGGGGTCTATGTGACCTGGCCATTTAGCCCCTGGTGTGCAAAAAAGTGCCGCTCAGAGGTAAAACAACCCAACAACCCAAAACAGTTTCCTTCAGTGGTCTTAAATTTATGTGGATTACAAAAATGTTTCCTTAAAATAGTCTGTACCATTGAACAACCCATTCTTTCAAACTGTCTGTTTTGTCTGAAAGTCATGGTTGTAATCAGGTTCATTTTGCGAATTAACTGCCATGACATAGAAGAAAAAATTAGAAATTAAAAAATACAGAATAATATTACACTGAATGGGCAAATTACACTGGTTTACAAGGTGTTTTAACGTGAACAATTGTAGATGTCTTTAACTATTTTTCAGGTGCTGATTTCAGAACTGGCCTTAAAAAATGGCTAGCAGTCACATTTTTATGCTATTGGTCATTTTGACTCCTATTAAGATCTTTCTAACCAACACCTCCAAGCAACTGAGAGGATACTAGATATTTTACTGTTTGTGGCTGGCAACACTGATTGCCAAGTGGGGGAAAACATATAACAATAACCTAACCTCAGACCCGCATTCTTGTTTACATTGTAGGAGGAACACGTGCTGTACGTTGAAGAGTTAATGTGCTATATAAGTTTCGTTAATGTATGTGGAAATTATATTTTAAAATCCCAGGATCGTTCTCTGACAAAAATTGTGAAGAAATCCTATAACTTCTATTTTGGATGTTAGGGATTTGGTACTATTCGTCTAATGCAAACTGGTCCAAAGCCGTTTCGTCCAATGCCGTTTGGTCCAATACCAGTTTGTCTAACTGGGACGATTGGTCTCTAAACGGACGATTCGTCCAATCAGACAATTCGTCCAAAAGTATAATAGCCAATGAAGGTAATGTAATGCTACCAGATAAGCTACCTGGGAGGTTCCCCCTACCTCCCCCCGAGAACTGCAGGAGGGGTAATGGAGATGGAAAATTGATAAACTTATATATATGTGTTATAAATTTCTCTAGAATTTTTTAGACTTACAAAACGGAGGGGAAAATACCATTGTGAATCAAGAATTTATTTTCCTTTAATTTCGTTTCAACACATTTTCTTGAAAGCGAAACTTGCTAATGTTATCGACAGGTCCGACCGTCCGTCCATCTGTCTCTGTATTCAATATCTCTGAAACCAATCAATCGATTTTGATGGTTCTTTTTGCGTTTTAAGGAGGAAAAGGCTCAGTTTGCACACAGATATTTTTTATATCTGTATATCTATTCACGCAATATATCTGCAATTAATTAACCGATTTCGGTGCATTTTTTGCCTTCAATTAGACGAAAGCATCTAGTTTTGCACACACATATCTTGAGATCCCGATAATGAATAAAACCTAAAAGAGCTGCTGCAACTTTAGTTTCGACCATTAGAAGTGAAATATACCAAAGAACCGTGCCTTTTGATCCGCCCTGGGAGAATGAAAATTTCCCTTTTTTGTGTAAAGCATTTTTTTTCATTTCCTCATAAAATCGCATCTATTTTTTATGTTTATTTAAATATACCTAAAACTTTTAAATATTCATTGCAGTGCAAATATGATAAACGAATGAATTAAAAAAAAACACTGCGGAGTGGGAAAAAACACACATTTTTTTCTAATGTGCTTCATGATATTACTATTTGTTTTCTTGATAAAGAAATCAGAGATCGTTACGATTAATATAGTTGTCAAATAAATTTATATTTCCTTGATTGTTTGATTCCTTCATTTTTTTTTTTGATTTTATATAGGGTTAAAAAAGGTTTTGCAGTTCACTATTAAAAAGTATGTGTTACGTCACCATACTTATATTACACTGGCTTCCATAAATTATTAATTAAGGAAAATCCCTATGTTAAGTCAATGGGAATGTTCTATGTGAATTTTCGTATTCACCTAGAACCGTTTCGATGCTGCTTCAGCTTCATTGCCTGATTCCCCGCCCTGCCCACGGTCAGTAGGGGACACCGATGGGCTTGGAAAGGCCGCCGTCCATCGGATGGGACGTTAAGCCGTGGCCCCGTGTGCGGGAGAGCCATACCCTATGCACGTTAAAGAACACGCTGGATGGCCTTGACGGGAGGCTACCATCTGTCTCCCAACAGCTGTTCCAGTGGGTCCCCTCCCCCAACCTTCTCTGAGCTTTCGGGGTCCATGTGACCTGGCCATTTAGCCCATGGTGTGCAAAAAAGTGCCGCTCAGAGGTGAAACAACCCAACCCAACCCTTCATTGCCTTACATTTTGGTGCCGTGTGGAAGATTATCTCGGCGGACAATTCTATTTGAGGTGCCGCAGAGCAGGGCAAGGCCAGTTACCTGCTTTCCTGCCAGTTATAATCCAAGTCACTTGTACCGGAGCCTACGTAATGCCTGCCGTTTTCCGCGAATCTCCGCGTTAGCAGACGCGCATACGAAGCTTCAGAACTTGCTATAGGAGGGCAGCACCGTTCCGTGGTAAGCTAACCTACGCTAATGGTAAGTATATAGCGATCTGGTCGAAGTCTTATGGTAAAGAATCAGACAGATAGTTAATCAAATACAATAAACGATATTCTTTCATAGAGATATAACGGAATAATGATTTAAACTCTCCATAACGAAAAATATGTTTAAAAATAATCATGTTATATTTGAGAATTATCATCCATTAAAATCCGAAATATTGAAGTGTTTACCAAAACATTATTTAACGGTAATTCTTTAAAGAACAAAATAAAACCATCAGAAGAATATTTCACCTTATCACTATTACTACAAATAGTCGTATCTTTAGAATTCTTACAGTCCCTACTCAAGCATAAATAAGTGACACAATCGAATTTTCGTTTAAACCTGTAAACTACCAAGAATAATCTTACCAATTGTTTAAACAAACTACAAATAACCATACATGAAATGACGTTCTTCCAGAATTTCAGTCATGAAGTACTCCAAAACTGCAGCTAAGTATATTGCGCTTTAAGAGCCGTTTCTTTTCAGGCGTTGATCACCACTCATCAGAAGATGAATTCTTCCTACAGAGCAGTTGAAGTCAGCACTACTTGTTCCACTAACATTTCACGTCCTTAGCCTATTCTCCAAGTATCTTCAGAATCTTTCCTAACATTAATTTTATGCTAATTCACTTAGTGCAAAAGGCATACACACATTTATAAGCATTACGAACTTTTTTTATTCCTCTTGAAACATCGTTAGATTTCGAGTTCTACTGTTCTAATCCACTAGTGACATATTTCACACGCGAGCATCAAAATGCACATCACGGTTTCATTGTTGCTTGTTCATCTGTCGTAACACTATTATTCATATCCATCATGTCTTATTCTCTTTAGTACAGCGGAAAATCTGCAATTTCAATCCTATAAAGCAGTGTCTGGCAAACTGTGTGCCGCGGCACAGTAGTGTGCCGCGAGAGATTTTCAAATTGACACTAGATATTCCAAAGATTTCATTTTGACTTGACTTGTGTTATCGATGTGCTTTAATAAAAATCTCTCAGATTTTATCAACTGGGATCTTGTAAGTATTTATCAAGCATTTTCCAAATTTTGGTATTAATTTTTGATTATTTCAAGCCATAGAATGGACAAATATTTAAAACAAACACCGAGTTATGATTAATTATATTTATTATTATATTTATTTTAAATAAAATGCATTTAACGAAACTTCAATTTTCCTTTTTTTACGTAACCATCAAAAATTCGTTTTTAGGTGTGCCGTGGAAAAAGATTAGATTCAGTGTGCCTCGGAAAAAAAATTAGATTCGGTATGCCGCGGAAAAAAAATTAGATTCAGTGTGCCGCTGAGTAAAAAAAGTTTGCGAGACACTGCTATAAAGTAATAATGATGATAAAACAATTCAACGGCTTAAACTTCCAGTATGACATTAAATTATAACTAATGATCAGTAATATATACATGATTACATATATATGAAAAAATAATATAAATTATTCTAAGCGATATTTTACTGAATTATTGGTGAATAGTCAAATCGATCCTTATGTTAATGGGTATAACCAGGCGGAGTTGTAGAAAAAATGAGGTGGGGGGGGGGAGTAACGCAATCGCGCTGTAAAAAAGTTAAAGAGGAGGAAGCCAAGAGACTGAAATGTTGCTCCGTTTTAGAGATCTTTTAAGAATTCCTTAAAAAATGCATGAAGTATGCACAAATTAATAAGTTTTTTGCCTCCATTACCCTTATTAGCATTCTCAAACGGGGTAACTTGCTCCTCCCCTTAGCTCCAGTCCTGGGGTAAAATAAAGGGAAAATTGGGGTTCAAACACCTTCCGAATATTTTTTATATATGTGAGTGCATTAATCATAGAAATAATTTTGAACTCCGTACGAAAATCGTAAAACAACCTCGGAAACCCTTTCCTAGCTAAAATTCTACTTACTCCACCAATTTGACCAATCGTGGCATTTTATGAAAGAGTATTGGATGAGTCGTACCATTGGATGAATAGTCCATTGGACCAATCGGATTTGACGAAATGTCCCCTTTGGACGAATTAGCATTAGACGAATTGGCATTGGACCAAACGGCATTAAACGAATCTTCCGGGACCGCATATTGGGCAGCAGGGCAAAACATGGGCTCCACATGTATGCTGCATTTCGTGCTTTATTGGCCTGAGTGAATGGTTGAAAGGTAAGATAAAATCTATGCTTTTTGCAGTTCCAATGGTTTGGCCTGAGCCATCTAGTCACTTGCATGATTGCTATTTTTGTTTAACTAAAGTGTCGGGCTTTTCAAAAAAAGAACAAAAGTAAAATACAATATCCAAATGTGCCTTCAGTCATAAGGCCAGTTTCTCATGGAGAAGATCTTTTCATTACAACTGGGAGGAGATGTATTCACATTCATCAGAGGAAGACTTTGAGGCACATACAGATCCTGACCCTATATACACCGCTATAAAGTTAGACGAGCCTCATCTGATTTAGCAAAATGAATTAAATGATCTTGGTCTAGACCTAGGATTTTCCAAACAACAAGCTGAGGTTTTAGGTTCAAGACTTCAAGAGTGGAATCTTCTGACCGAGGGTACCACAGTTTCTCTGTTCAGAAAGAGAAATTTGGCTTTACCTACTTATTACGAGATGCAAGATGGTTTGTGTTTCTGAACAGATATTTCCGGGCTGATGGAAGAAATTGGAACAACTCACCACCCTAAGGAATGGAGTCTATTTATAGATTCCTCAAAATTCAGTTTAAAAACTGTCCTTTTGCATAAAGGAAACCAAAAACTATACATTCCAGTGACACACGCTGTGGGAATTAAGGAAACATGAAATAAAGGAAAGAATACTCACTGCTATAAAATATGACCAGTTTAAGTGGACAATATGTGGTGACCTCAAATTTGAGGCTAAAACTAAAACCTCGGGCTTTAAAGAGGCTTCACAAAATGTTGCTGTTTTTTATGTTTGTGGGACAATAGGGCTAGAAAGGAACACTACGAAACAAAAGACTGGCCTAAAGCAGATGTTTTTATTCCTGGAAAGAGTAATGTGAGGCAAAAGTCTCTAGGTTGACCCCTCTGATGTTCTGCTCCCATCACTACACATCAAACTGGGGCTTATGGAAAACTTTGCAAAGGCTATGGACAAAACTGGTAAAGGGTTTTTGCACTTGAAGGAGATATTTCCAAAACAAAGTGATGCCAAATTCAAAGAAGGGATCTTTGTTGGTCCTCAGATCAGGAAGCAACTGAATGATACTGTCTTCGAAGAAAAACTGCATAAGAAGGAGCGCGCTGCATGAAAGTCATTCACGTCTGTGGTCCAGGGTTTTCTGGGGAATAACAAAGAAGAAAACTGCTATCAGCTCAATCAAGATCTTCTCAAAAACTATCAAAATATTCGCTGCAGAATGTCTTTGAAGATCCATTTCTTGCACTCGCATCTCGACTTCTTTCCCAAGAACTCAGGAGCTGTCAATGATGAGCAAGGGGAAAGATTTGACCAGGATATCCGAACTATGGAAGAGTGATACCAAAAGGCAGATGGGACCCAGTAATGATGGGTTGGGTTGTTATTAAATTAAGTCCTCTGAGCGGCACTTTTTTGCACACCATGGGTTACATGGCCAGGTCACATGGACCCCGAAGGCTCAGAGAAGGTTGGGGGAGGGGACCTACTGGAACAGCTGTTGGGAGACAGATGATAGCCTCCCGTCAAGGCCATCCAGCGTGTTCTTAAACGTGCACAGGGTATGGCTCTCCCGCACACGGGGCCACGGCTTAACGTCCCATCCGACGGACGGCAGCCTTTCCAAGCCCATCGGTGTCCCCTACTGACTGTGGGCAGGGCGGGGAATTTTTGCGGAGATAAATCTCAACGCTGACCCAGCTGGGACTCGAACCTGGGAACTACAGATTACGAGCCTGGCGTGCTACCGACTGAGCTACCCCCGCCCCAGTAATGATGGGTGACTACTGCTGGTTCTTGCAAAAGGAAGATACCTCAGCACATAAAAGACAAAAATGAACTTCTTGTAAGTATAAAAGATTCTTACCCAATATTTTCTTATTTTGCATTTCAATATTATTTCATTTGTTACTTTATATTCAGTGGTTAACTACGATGTTTCTATTTTTTTACTGTAATTATGTAATTAATTAATGAGTTTTAAGTTGCAATTTAATAAAATAGTCACATTTATTTTATTTTCCCAGATATGTGTATTCATTGAAATTTGAAATTCATCAATCAGTAATTTAAAAAAAGCTGTACGTGCTGAAGATTTTTCACAGCCATATTTGAATTTAGCACCCCAAAATTAGTTAAAAACATCCTATATGACCAATGTTATAAAAAAAGTTTCAATTTGTGTGTTATTATATATAAACACCACTAACAATATGCAAGGCAGATTTATCGCATCCATTCATGTCGCGCTGAAACTGGCAATGCCTATAAATAGAGCAGGTCTCTACGCAGTGGAAACCAGCCACGGAAAAGTAATCATGGATATAGGCAGTGAAGTAGTTTCACCAGGACCAGATAGGTGGTGAGAGGAAGGCTGGTTGTTCACCGCAACTGCTGAACTGTTGGGATTTCCATGTTACACCATCGCGCGTGTATACCAAGACTATGTGAAATATGAGAAACTTCCAACCAGCAGGAGAAATGTGGACATAAACGTGCAATTGACTCTCGAGATGAGTGCAGACTGTCCTGCATCATTACAAGGAATCACATGGTTACTGTGGAGCAGAAAACATTGGAATTCGAGGAGGGCACGTCCACAAGCTTATGCACACAGACTATCCGTCGTACCATGGAAAAAATAAGCTATAGCAGTCGACATTTACATTGTGTCCATTTGTTACTGCAAGGCACTAAAAGATTAGGCTGCAGTTTGCAAAGGCCTATCGCAACTGGAGTGCAGAGCACTAGAAACACGTCATCTAATCTAATAAATTACGGTTTTTACTCTATCACGTCGATGGGAGGGTGTGTGTGTGGCATAAACCACATGAAGCAATGAACCCAACTTGTCAATTTGGGATCATACAGGCAGGTGGAGGCGGTGTAACAGTTTTTGGTGCGTTTACATGAGATTCCTTGGGGCTCCTCGTACCCATCGAGACCTCCATCACCGCCACAAGATATGGGAACATCCTCGACAACCATCTACATCTGTTCATAACGATTCTCTTTCCGCACCATGACGCCATCTTTTAACAGGACAACACTACACCGCATACTTTCCGAGTGGCAACCAATTTGCTCAATGAGTATTCAAGTGAGTTTACCACACTCGAATGGCCCCCCAGATCTCAACACTGCAACCTTATTGAGAATTTGTGGACTGAATTGGAAAGATCTGTTCGAGCCTGCCAACCTCCACCGGCAACTGTGGATACTCTATGACAGGCGATCCTCGCTTCATGGGCTGCAATACAACCTGCATGTTTTCAACACCTCATTGTGTCGTTACCAAGAAGTCTGGCTGCTGTTGTGAGGGCAAAAGTTGGAGCAACGTGTTATTTTGCATCCTTTTTTCTCCATATATTACATTATACTCTAACGTATAATGCGAATACTGAATGTCATGCGAAAACTCAAGGAATATTACCGAAATTCAAGATTTAGATACATTTGATATTTAAATCTTAAATTTATGTTAAGTCTCATTCCCCATAAAAAAATTATTTTTCATTATATTGAGTCTTTCCATTATCGTAACATTAAAATTTTCGAATTTCCTCTGTCCATTCTTTCTAAAGTCAGTTTTATTGCTAACTTAAAATTAGTCAGAGCGTTTATCAAGACGTCTGACTTCTGTTGCAAGGACAAAAAGTGGAGCAACAGGTTATATGGTAGGTGTATAATTCACAAGCCGTCCCGTTGCCGAGTGGTTAGCGCGCTTGGCTACTGATCTAAGGGACCTGGGTTCGAGCCCCGGGTAAGGCATGGATGTATGTGTCGTTTTTCTGCTGAGGTCCTGCCTTTTTCTGCTGAGGTCCTGCCTCTCAGACCTTCCACTATGGCATATAAACTGACAGGCTCCTGTCAGACCTCTGTGGCAAGCAGCTGTTTGAGGGGGTATTTATTATTTATTTATTATAATTCACATTGTGTGTATTATTCAGTGTATTTTTATAGACTTAAGTTCTGGAAGTTACATTATAGATCAACATACCTTCCTAAGTCACCCTTTCTTAAAAAGATCTTTCCATTTTTATACCAAATGTAGTTTACATCATATTCTTTTGCGTATGACTTTTGCTTGCCATAAAAGATTTTTGTTCATGGAGGTTAAGTTTTACAGACAAGTGACGTATCATGGTTGTTGAATAAGTGATTATTCTGAAATCGTTCTTTCCCTTTGCATGTGAACGAATCTCGAACAGCTTTTTGATTTAAATTTCGCAATAAGGGGATATATCTGGAACATATTCTTTGAAGGAAGAAAGCCGATTCAGTAACTTATTCTCCGAAGGTCGGGATGTCAAATTTGCTTTGAAGTTTCTTTAGAATTTGCAGCTGCTCCTCTGATTTCAATGATGGTTTCTTTACCCTTGTATTTCAATTGTTTCATTAAGCCCCATTTTCTCAATGGCATTAACGTGGGACTTTTACCTTTATTAAATTATATATTTATTATCGGGATAAAGACCAATAGGAGATCTTTATCTTTATCGTCACAATTCTTTTCAACTGACTGAAACGTTGATTTTTCTAATAACCCTCAAGTTTTACAATCAGATTATCATACTTTGTGGAAAAAAATTACACAGAATCCTACAAATCAACAATTTCTTTTCTAAGTTCTTACTGATTCGAGCTTCTCATTTATATGCTGCAGACGATGATCTAAATTGCTGCTGCCACTCTCAGTTGCCTAGATCGCAGCGAGGTAGGCTAGATGGGATATATCCATAGCCATCTCGTGAATATTTTTTTTACATTTTTTTTAGATTTTCGGCACAATGCACATATCTAAGTTTTCTTTTTCTCAACGAGCATGAGGCGATACTTTGATTCCGACATAATGGTGCACTCACTTATAGTGATAGCAACCATTACAGTCACCGTAACATCTTACGAAGTCATTTATTGTACGGAAAGACAGTCAATAAAAGTAACATTTATCAGTCGCCATTACAGATATGCGAAAAAATAGAATTTCCAATAATTAGACTCACCACTTCAGCTCACATTCTTTCATATGATGACCCTCGAATCTTTATATATCAGATAGGAAACAATTAAGAAAGGCTCAGTTTCTGTTTTAAAATAAAATTTTGTTAAGTTGGGTTGGGTTGTTTTACCTCTGAGCGGCACTTTTTTGCACATCATGGGCTAAATGGCCAGGTCACATGGACCCCGAAGACTCAGAGAAGGTTGGGGGAGGAGACCCACTGGAACAGCTGTTGGGAGACAGATGGTAGCCTCTCGTCAAGGCCATCCAGCGTGTTATTTAACGTGCACAGGGTATGGTTCTCCCACACACGGGGCCACAGCTTAACGTCCCATCCGACGGACGACGGCCTTTCCAAACCCATCAGTGTCCCCTACTGACCGTGGGCAGGGCGGGGAATTTTGTGGAGATAAATCTCAACGCTGACCCAGCTGGGACTCGAACCTGGGAACTACAGATTACGAGCATGGTGCGCTACCGACTGAGCCACCCCCGCCCCACTTTTGTTAAAACTGGAGCTTAAGAAGCTGGCCTCGCTGGTTGAATTGTTGCCACATGTGCTTTCCTGAATTTTAGCTGCTGCAATTGGCCACTGTATAACAATTTTAACTAAGTCCTGCTTGGCATTCTCTGCCCACCGTATCCTAGGTCATTCCCCACTTTCTGAGGCCTTCAGAATCAGTGTTCATAACCCTATTCGATAATCTATAATTGTGCATACAAACAACATGGGCAAACTGTTATGACCACCCCTATGGATATTTAGGGCGGTAAAAGCACTTTGGCCGTGATGCGTTCACTTGCTGCCAAATCCAAAGCCAATTCCCGGACTCACAACCAAATTAACAGACATTTGCAACAATGAAAACTGAGATAATTTTACAGTTGAACAAAAACACAACATTTATTAACGAAATTTAGTCTTAGACACTCATATCTAGTTCCCACCTTTGGAACAAATTCAACAGCGCCTCTGGCACGGTCCTTTTCAGTCAAGGGAAACTTTATGCGTAGTGATTATTAGTTCAATAAAAGTCCATGGTGAATGAACTACTTGCTCGTGACTCTAATAGTCCTTAACAGTTATGAAGGTCCCACTCGGGACAACGTGACGGCAGTTCACAGAAACACAATCAGGTGGAAAAGCGAAACCAGATTCAATAAATGTCCCCCTACCTTATCAAGTCAGACGTCTCTATGGAAAGACATCGCTTGGTCGCTGGCAAGCTGAAGGCACGGGCTGCATAGTGCTCTCTCCGCACATTCATTGTTCACACTTCGGGACTCTGCTCACTGGAGAGGATCATTGCTGTCGACCACACAGCCCGGACGAGAAGCGCAAACTTTTTGAAAATGTTTTTTCTTGTCCTTTTCGCTGGCCCCCTCGTGGATTTGCTGGACCTCGTGGCCTCGTGGACCTCGCTGACCCAGCGTGGACGATGCCCTTTGGTCGGGCTGGCCGAGGTGCGAAACATGCACCCCAGCTGTTGTTTTGCTGTTTTCCACGCTAGTCACATAGCTCCAGTCCTGATACCTGAGGGGACCAATGGATCCATCGTGAATGTTCCATGCCAGCGGCAAGCTTTCCTCAGCAAGAGCTGAACGCAGAAAAATGTCACAATATGGAGGTCAGTCGAAAATGTCACTATTAAAATGGAAGGCGATGTTTGCGGCCAATCCTCCCTTCATAAAGTCTTGTCCACGTGATAAAATTACGTGGGCATGACAAAACCAAAGCACTCTCTCTCTACACAATATGCTGCTTAAAGATGGTTGCTCATCATATACTTACAACGTTAAACCAACTAATGCTCAAGATACTGCCTAAACGTCTACACTGAGATGCCAGTTCAACAGGTACACCTACTTGGTAGTGAACTGAGCTTCCTTAGGCCTTCCGAACAGCCTGTTCTTTGGGGCATGGAACTTTTAAATGCTGCATGCATTGTGCAGGAATGTTGTACTTTACGGATATTATTCTGTCATGCAGTTCCTGCAAATTGAACGGTGGCAGTGTCGATGCTCTTGCACCCATTGAAAAGGTGCTTTTGTGTTTTTCGCTAACAACATCGGCATTCAACATGGTTGGTGGCTGTTGTACTTCATTCGCGACAAGGTCCGATATGCGGTGCGTTCAGAGATGACCTTCTGGATACCAATGTTTAATTCTGCTGTGATTTGCCTGATTGTGACCCATCTATTATCTGCACAATTCTCGCCAATCTTCTCTGAACCCTCTGATCCACAAGCTGTTTTTGTCCACAGGAACGCCGATCACTTGCAGCTTTTTGCTCTTCGCAACCAGTATCGATAAACCCCTGAAAAGGTTGTGCATGAAAACCCAGGAGGATGGCCATTTGGGAAATGTATAACTTGCACGCTTAGCACCATCTATCATACCACTTTCGAAATATCACAGGTCGCACGTTTTGCCCATTCTGATGGTCAACTCTAACCAATGCCGAATAGCTGATCTGCCTGATTTATACCGCACACCGAGGTCCAGTGACATATTACATATTCGAATGAACAATTTATATGACGAGGAGTAGTTAACCAATAAATTGGCATTTCAATGTAGAATCCAAGGCATCAAGTCTGCTGTTTTCTTGTTTACAAAGGGTCTCACTACCATAATTATCTTTAAAAAGGATAATTACTCCACACTCTCCATAGATTCTTAAAAGTCCCAGCAGCAATCCCTATTCTTCTTTTTATCTCATGCTGCACATCATTAATATATGTTACATAGTTCCCAAGATATTTAAACTAAGACACTTGATTCAAGGGCGCAACCATTCAGATTTACTGAACCACAACTTGCCTGACTTATTTTCATCACTTTAGTTTTCTCTCTGTTTATCACCAAAGTATACTCTATTACAGTCTCATTAACAGCTCTAATGAAAGAGTTCATCAACATCATTTGCGAAAAAGACCAAATCTAAATAAGAAATTTTCAAACCTGTAGAGCTCTTAAAAGCTAAAGTTTTCCTCTTGAAGAAAAACAAAGAATTCCTCATAACTTAATCAATAATCAAACTAAGGAGAAATGGAGACAAAATGCACTGTTCTTTAACTCCCCAACAATGCTAAAGCAATCGCTACAAGCCTCACCAATCTCTCAGTGTGATAATAGAGATTTCATTATGTTAACTAACTTGTCTGGTATATTTCATACGATCTGAAGATAAACCACAAATTATGACAGTCAATAGAGTTGAAAACCTTTTGGAAATTTACAAAGCATTATAATCATAGGTTTCTGAAACTAAACATTTCTGAAAAATGTGCTAAGTGAAGAGATCTGATCAATATCCCTTACCGCTTCTTAATCCACACTATTCTTCAACGAATTGTCCATCAACCATATTTTTAATTGTAAAATATTAAGCACAATCATGCAAATAATTTTACCTGGAAAAGAAAGTAGACTGATTCACCTGTAATTATCATAAGAACTGCGATCTCTTTTTTTTGAAAATAGAGGTAGTAATATCTCTGGTAAAATTATTGGGAACAATCCCTTTATCATAAAAGATATTCAAAATTTCAGTCACCCATATAATAACAGAACCATTCCCAGTTATAAACATTTCACTCTATCCATGAGTATAATTTCATCTACCCATGAGTATTTATGTAATTTAAGTTTAGAATTAGTCAGAATAACTTCAGACTGTGATATAGGGCCAACATTAAAGCAATGGATCTATCATGATTACATACAATGGGAGTAAAACTAATAACATTATTTAGAACATCTGTTAAATTCACAGGCACCTAGCCATGACAGAATCCTGACCTTAAATAACCTTACCTTGTCTATCCTTCAATTCCTGTATACCTGTCCGTTTCTTCCCACACAGAACGGGGCGGGGGTGGCTCAGTCGGTAGCGCGCCAGGCTCGTAATCTGTAGTTCGCAGGTACGAGTCCCAGCTGGGTCAGCGTTGAGATTTATCTCCGCAAAATTCCCCGCCCTGCCCACAGTCAGTAGGGGACACCGATGGGCTTGGAAAGGCCGCCGTCCGTCGGATGGAACGTTAAGCCGTGGCCCCGTGTGCGGGAGAGACATACCCTGTGCACGTTAAAGAACACGCTGGATGGCCTTGACGGGGGGCTACCATCTGTCTCCCAACAGCTGTTCCAGTGGGTCCCCTCCCCCAACCTTCTCTGAGCCTTCGGGGTCCATGTGACCTGGCCATTTAGCCCATGGTGTGCAAAAAAGTGCCGCTCAGAGGTAAAACAACCCAACCCAAAACCCCACACAGAACATTGACTATCTGGTATAGCTCTCTCCTGTTATGCAGTCTAGGTGCTTCCTCTGCTTTCTCGGCCAACCTATCAAGCTGAAAAATTCCTATCAGCCGTCAACTGATCGCTACACATCTATTAAGTTCGTTTTAATGTCGTCTGTTAAGACTACTAGAGCGTTAATTAAGGTTATTCCCATAGATCTTTCTTTCAAAAATAGCTGCAGTGCCTTATTACTCAAATAGCTCTGTTCCCTCTGCTCGTTTTGACCCAAAAAAGATAATTTTAGTTTCAGAAAAGCCTGTTTAATATGGTCCCATTCTTACTCAACGTCATTAGTAAGTAAACTACGACCATCGTAATGACTCACCTATCATGGTAAGCTTTGGTGAAAACTGGGTGTTTCAAGGCTTCAGTGTTAAAGGTAACTTTTTTAAACTTAACACAATAGTTTTTAAGTTGCAAAACACTTTTAATAAGGTGTCGTGCGCACCCCAGAGGTTGAGCTACATTCATTCTGTTGACCAAAATTGGAATCGACAGCGGTTTGCGTTGTTAGCCTTTAATTGCCCATGAAGAATTTATGGCTAAGAGAAAGGGTCCACTGATAAAGGTAACTATTGAGGACGGTGAATGAAATTCCTCCCTTCCCACGTTACGTCCCACAATTACTCTAGATACCAGCAAGATAAAATAATTGATAAAGGAGAAATGGTACTTAAGGTACCTTGAATTATGTGCTAAATCTGTTGAGGAAAGAATATTAACCTCCATGTGAAGAACAGGGAATGAAATAACATGATGCACCCGATACTGGATAGTATTACATAAAAAAGGACCATGTGCTGTGTTTGACAAATGTACTGTCTAAGAATACCTTCTGTAACATAATTCCTATAAGCTGTACAGCTGGGATAGGACGTGTTATAGCGAGCATGATTTTTAAGGCTGATAGAATCAGGTTTGGTTTGGTTGTTTAATCAGTGAACTGTGGTAGAAGCCTCTTTGAATTTTGCGCATTGCCTAAATATTAGAGTCAAATCTTAAAAGGTAAAAATTTCATTCAAATATAGATATATGCAATTATTTTCGTAAATTGAAAAATCTAATTTTGAAGTTTGAATTCCAAACTTGAATATATATTACTATACTTCGAAACTTAGTTATGATTGTAATTAGGGAAGGAAAGGTTCTTAGGAAAGTATGTGAAAAGAGGGAGAAGCGTTCACCAGGGCCAATCGACCGAGGTCCTGTGCAGAGAAGACTGCACTTGACCTTTGAACATTGTCGGACTGGGAAAGGAAAATTCCAGAGGATGCCCATGGTCTTCAAGGGGAGTAGCACCTGGCTTGGGAGGAGTGATGCTGGTCAGAGCTCTCACCCCCACTCACCAAGGTAGAGGAGCAGGTCGGCCGAAAGCAGAGGCAATGTGGACCCAGACTCCCCTGAGTTCTTACTGAAACACGTGACACAGCAAATGGTAGGCAAGATCAGAATGAGAGAAAGAAATAAAATAAAGGAGTTGGGTTGAGTTGTTTTACCTCTGAGCGGCACTTTTTTGCACACCATGGGCTAAATGGCCAGGTCACATGGACCCCGAAGGCTCAGAGAAGGTTGGGGGAGGGGACCCACTGGAACAGCTGTTGGGAGACAGATGGTAGCCTCCCGTCAAGGCCATCCAGCGTGTTCTTTAACGTGCACAGGGTATGGCTCTCCCGCACACGGGACCACGGCTTAACGTCCCATTCGACGGAGGCGGCCTTTCCAAGCCCAGCGGTGTCCCCTACTGACCGTGGGCAGGGCGGGGAATTATTGCGGAGATAAATATAAAGGAGAGGGGGGGGGGGAACAGAGGGAATAAAATAAAATAAATAAAATAAAATAGGAGAAAAGAAATAATAGAAAAATAGAAGTAAACTTTAATAAGGTAAAAAGGGAATGGAAAGAAGAAGAAAGAAATAGTGGTGAGGTAGAAATAATAGTTATATGGTTCAGTCCCAAGAGAAGCTGAGAGAAGGAAAAGATTTGAGGTCAGGTTCAAACTATTGCATTAAAATTTTATGAAGCCACTATTGAGGTAGAATTCGCTATAGAATTTGGTTTGTATTGAGACATTATATACCTTGATCATGTAAATTCAGAGTCCTGACGTGTTTTATTTTTATTATTATTAAAGAATTATCGGGAGATGTATGGTATTCGATTAAAAAAATAGAAGAAGATAAATAACTAGTAATAATAAATTGAAAGAAAGGAAGAGTATTATGGTTGTGACATGTAATTTTATATTTAGTTTGAAATTGGGACAGAAGTACGACTGGGTCGGAAAATCTGTTTCGTCTTAATAATAACGCAACAAAATTGAATAACCGAAAGTTAGAAATAAAAAACCACAGAGAAGATATCGACGTTATGCATAGATTGCCACAGAAGAAAAATATAAAAATTGCACCTATCATTGTGCAATTAACCAACAGAGAGCTTAAATTTTCCTCCTTCACAAAGTTGAAGGGGAAGATTCCTTTCGTCGTATCCAGGTTCAATGTTTTCGTAAAGGAACGAAGAGGGGACTTCGATGAATGACAAACTATCGATGAAACGTAATTTCAGACCGGGTAAAAAAATGCCAAGTATTTTCAATCTGTCAAAAAAAAGATCCGGTTTAAAAAATTTCTGTAGAGGTAGCTAATGACGAATGTCCCGTCAAAACCTTTTAAATTGTGTGCCAGGATTTTAACATCCTTGAACTGTTGAACCCCAGGACATTCTTCAGCTAAAAGCCAGTTCATGAAGGTGTCCACATCCGTGAATGAGGCGTAGATCCATTCGTCGTTCACCTTATACGTCACGACGCACAGTATAGGCTTCAATACGTCGTCATCGAGTTGCACGGTTTCTATCTAAAGAAAAGTAGCGATAAGATTGTTCGATGGGGTCGATCTTGCAGGGTTCTACATATTTAGGCTTGTCAACCTTACACACGTGCCTTTTCTGTGGGTCATAAACAGCGATGCTTTCATGCAGTGATGTTGCGTCTGACACATTTTCACCAGATACGCCTGGAAACATTGTGTACAACACAAATACATACTGCACAGACTGCAGAGCAGAGGTTCACTGGTATTCATCACATTAGTTGAAAGGCAGCGATTGTAGGTGCCTTTGCACACACAACCCAGATCATTTATACCCTTCAAACATTTTGGGCAGAACTTTTTACTGCCGAAAAATCCAGCAGGTTTAGTTACGACATTAAAATGTCCATGACTGTACAGCAGGTATAAATTATCAGACGCTTAAGGTCCAACAAACATTGGCAGAAATCCGTCATCGGCCGAAGAAAAAACGATGTGCTACAAGATGTGTCTGAAAGAAACGTATCTCGAGTATACCACATCTCGGGATGCCGGTGTCAAGATGAAGTTGACGAGCTTCCGTCTGCTGCAGTCGGAGACGATAATACCTGATTTCCACGTACCTGTTCGGCTGACCTCTGTTTTTCAGACACAATTCTCATGCGACAATGACAGCTCTCGCGAGACAAAACGCGTCAGAGATCACAATTTTTGTGAGAACTTTCTTGTTTTTAATGAACGATTCCACATCGGATAGCGATCGCATCTCGGGGGCAGTGCATCCACTGTCTTGCTGCCGTTCGATGTTGGCGCAGATGAAATCGAACTTGAGATCGCTGTGACTCCTGAGCCCCTGGTTGGATTGAATAACATGATCCAATACTGTCAAGATAGCATTAGATCGTATCAAGCTCAAATTCACTGCATTCTTCAAATCCGAAGAACGGAAGCAAAGTCTCATGTGACTGTAATCGCCTTCTGGCACAATGTCACGGAGCAAATTCTCTGCAATGTAGGAACATGGGGAAGAAGTTGTGTGCTCCCACATTTTCCATACCACCGAGCCGAACACTAGTTGACACGAATTGTGTCTGGAATTTTGTAGAGTTAAAAGTTTTGTAGAGTTTATTTTTCAAGAGTTTTGTAGAGAGATATTTATGAAGAGTTTTGTAGAGTTAAATTTCCTGATGTTAGTGACCGTGTAATAAGGCTTTACTACGTCACCAGAAGGACAACTCACCATGGGGGCGATTAAACACTGTGACAAGGCAACGTCCTCTCCACTAGGCGTCGAGCGAAATGAGGGCCCTGGCACTGATCCGTCTAACAGGTGAGCCGGAATGTAGGAATGGCTAGCACACGCGGTGGTGGATATTTTGTATCCACCACCGCGTGTGCTAGCCATTCCTACATTAAATTAGGAATTCTAATCGGAATTAAATCTCGAATTTTATACAAAAAGAGAGTTGAAATGTATATATATATATAATTTCCTTAGTGGCAATATATTGTGTTTATTGTATAATATTGTGATCCCAGCAAAATAATTATAATTAAGATTACGAACTATTTTATTTTGTACATAAATAAAAGGCAATAAATTTGATTTATATTCTCCTCCCCAACAGCAAATCCCATAAATTAAGCTAGACTGAACCCATGCGAAATAAATATCCCGTAGGAAATTATAATTAACATAACGTTTTAAAGAGTAAATTTTATATAATATTCTGTTTAGTTTTGAAGAAAGTGAGTAAATATGTTTTTTTCCATTTTAAATTAGATTCTATATTAATCCTAGATAATTGTAGTTATCAGTCATTTAGATAACATCACAGTTACAGCAGTTTACGCAAACATTTATCAGTTCAACAGTTCATTTCGTGAAGTTCAATTCGTGAAGTTTGATGCTATTGCAAATGTATGTAATGAAGTTAATGTAAAAAATATGTACTTAGTTTTTTACATTTATTCTAGTTCATTTTTAGTAAGCCATTTTTTAATCATTATTAAACTACTATTAATGTTTCCAAGCAATGCTTCATTATCCTCTGCATCAAAAACTATGGATGTATCATCCGCAAAAGAAATAATTTGTCCTGCAATTTTTAATTTACAGAAATCATTGACATATATAAGAAAAGGTAAAGGACCCAACACAGAACCCTGTGGGACTCCACTTACAGTCAACAATGTTTCACTTTTAAAATTACTAATACTCACAATTTGATTTCTGTTCTCAATGAAGCTTTTAAACCAATCATAGACTACACCACGAAAACCATAAAATTTCAGCTTATGTAAAAGTATTTTATGATTAATGAAGTCAAATGCTTTTCTGATGTCTAAAAAACCCCAATAATCTTTTTATTATTATTAATGCCCTTAAAAATCAATTCGTTAAATTTCATTAGTGCATCAGACGTACTGCAGTTTTTACGGAAACCAAACTGATTTTTTGTAAAAAAACTCAGTGCTATCCAAATAACTAACCACTCTTTTTTTAACTATTTTTTCAATGACTTTAGATAAAATTGCAATAGGTCGATAATTATTATAATCATCTCTGTTTCCTCCCTTATAGATTGGTTTAATTATAGAAAATTTCAAATCGTCACAAAGGTTCCTGTTTCCATTGATAAATTAATATATACTAATAAATCTAATTTATGTCTAACTATTATTTTTAGTATTTTTGCATTTAAGGTATCGTATCCTAGAGCTTTATTTGTATCTAAATTTGAAATTAAATTCAAGACTTCTCCTGCATCTGTATTCATAAAATACATAGAACTCAAGACTGGTTGTTGATCAGATAAGCTAAAATTTGAATCCGATTGCCGAGATACAGATAAACTTCGGTTACTATTAACATTTGTAAAAAATTCATTAATTTCATTCACTACAAAATTAGTTTCTTTATTATTTGGAAAAATATTATGTGCTGTTGATGTGCCTGTTATGTCATTTATTAATTTCCACTATCGTCGTCGATCATTGTTACAGTTAGTAAATAAATTCCTATAATATAAATTATTTGCATTTTTTATAGTTATTTTAAGGTTTTTATTGTAATTTTATATTCATTCATATAAGCAATAACTAAAGGATACTTTTTTGCTTTTTTTACACAACCTTTCTTTTTTATTTATACTTTTTAAAATTTCATATGTAATCCATTTTTCATTAATATCTTTAACTTTATTTTTATCTCTCACACCATCAATATTATAAGTAGTACAATCCTGCATAGCTATATAAACCATATTAATAAATTCTTGATAAACCAAGTTAACGTTTTGCATACAAAGATATCGTTATCCAATTTATAGTCCCTTATTTGAGGGGGTATATATTTTTATTTTTATTATTATATTTTCCAGTTTCAGATAATTTATCCTAGTGATGCCATGCAAGTTTTTATTATTTGCATTTATTTTGTTTATTTTTTGCGATTTTACAATCATTAAAGTGGGTAATGGTCTGTTATTTCAGTCATGTATATGGCGCATTTATTTTTGAACATGGAATTAACATTTCTAACAAATACATGATCAATGCAACTAGCTGTTGTTGATGTAACCCTAGTCAATTCGTTTATATATGATATAAACCCATATGTGGCCATTACACCTAAATATCTGTAAACTTCATTATTCTTACTATTCAGATCCAGATTCATGTCACCAATTATATATATATATTTATATTTTCTCTTGTCTAAATAACATTCCAATTCATCTAAAAAAGCTTTTGTAGTGTATTTATGAGACCTATAAATGGAAATGAAGCATGCAGGAGATAAGAAAATTTCTGATTTAGATAATGCTGATGATTTAGTTCTTTTGGCAAATGATGTTGATGAGATGAACACTTTCATTAGGGCTGTTGATGAAACTGGTACTAGAGTAGGTTTGGTTATAAACAGAGAGAAAACTAAAGTGATGAAAATTGGTCAGGCAGGCTGTGATTCAGTTAATCTGAATGGTTGCAGTCTTGAGCAGGTGTCACAGTTTAATTATCTTGGGAGCTATGTAACAGATACTGGTGATGTGCGGCATGAGATTAACAGACGGATAGGGATTGCTGCCGGGACTTTTAAGAATCTATGGAGAGTGTGGAGAAATAGTCGCATACACCTAAAGACTAAAATTAGACGGTATTATAGTTTGGCCCTTTCTAGGGTTAGTTATGGTAGTGAAACTTGGACGCTGTAATAACAAGATCACAGGAAACTAGATGCTTTTGATTCTATATGCTTACATAGCATCTTGGGCATTAGGTGATTCAACTTGGTAGCTAATGATGAGGTTAGGAAAAAGGAGTTTGCAACCTCCTTTAAGCAGCATATTGTGCAGAGAGAGACTCCGTTGGTTTGGCCATGTTGCCCGTATGGATAATTATAGATTGGCTAATAGGGTTATGAACAGTGTGCCTGAAGGCTTTATATATAGAGTTATGAACAGTGTGCCTAAAGGCTTTAGAAAAAGGGGGAGACCAAGGATGCGGTGGGCAGACAATGTCAAACAGAACCTTATTAGAATTGGTGTGCAGTGGCCAGATGCAGCAGAGGTAGCTCAGGACAGACTTGCTTGGAGAACTAAATTGCACGGTCTGGTTGGACCTCTGTAGCCCATGGCTGCTTGATGATGATGATAAGTTTATTTTCTTTCACTGATAAATTATTTTTAAAGTAAATTATGATACCTCCTGATTTATTATTAATCTCTCCCATTAATGAAACAGTTATATCCAAAAATCTTAAAATTATCTAGTTCATAGTCATTCATCCATGTTTCACTCAAAACAAGGACATCAATAACATAATTTATATTATATAGTAACATAAGAACGTCATCAAATTTTTACGCATACTCCTTATATTAACATGAAATAAATTCAAATTATTACTTAATCCATCATTATTGTCTATAAAGTTATCTGAGTAAAAACCTAATAATCCTTGGAAATCTACAACCTTTTTACATAATGATTCTTCAATTTCAAAATCCTCCATTATAAATGATCAAGGTTTAACACTTGTTATTCGAATTATTGTCAAATTTTCGGTCTTCCTCAGAAAAATCTTACCATCTTTGAGCCATAAAAATTTGTAATTCTTTTTTATTTTAATCTGTTTGGCTTCAAAGAACAATTTCTTGTAATATCTACAAATATGCTCATTTACGTAAATTTTGGTGGTTCCAAATCTTTGATCTACTTCATTAGCAGCAACTGTTCTCTTCAGTTTAAAAGCTTTCATCCATTCATCGCGTTTTGCTCTATTTGTAAACTGAACTATCACTGGTCTAGTTTTACCTTTCGAAGTTGGTACTCTATGCGCAGTGACAATATCCGTTTTATCCACTTTTAAAGTTTTTTAAAATTATTATTTACAATTTCAGTTAAATTTTCTTCCGGATTCCGGGACACCGCTGATTTCTATGTTCATTCTCCGAGAATAGTTTTCTAATTCATTCATCCTGTGTTGCATGTCTTGTACTGTAGATTTCAAATCTGTTGTTTCTTTAATTAAATGAGCATTTTGTTCTTTTAACTGCAAAATTTCTGTTTTCAAAGTTTTCAGTTCTTTCGCAAGGTCTGATACATTTTCTGAGTTAAATTGTAATGATTTCACAAACCTCACTCAGTTCTTTTTTTATGCTCACAGTTATTTCAGTTTTCATATTTTCGTACCATGTCTCCAAATCTTTTTTTGTTATTACTTCACCAGTTGAATCCAACTCAGGGTTCTCTTTATTTCCTGTGGCTTCCATATTAATCTGTGGTTCACAGGGTTGTTCAGTTTCACCTTTTTGACACTTGGAACAAAGCCATTTTGCTTTTCGTTCCTTACTGAGCTTTCGAAAGATTTTTTCAGTAAAACCAACACAATAGAAATGGAGATTTTCCTTACAAATTCCACTACATTGGATAGATTCATTTTCAGCCTGTATCCGTTCATGGCATTTATCACAATTCATACTGCAAAATCTATCGCTACTCATTATAATTTATCTTAGGTATTTATCAAAACACTTTAATATTTCTTAACATTTAACAAGCTTTAACAGCATCTAGAAATTTAAATATCAATTTTTATTTCTAGATGAATTAATGAATGAATATGATGAATGAATGAATATTTCTAGAATTTTTAGCAATTTTAACAGCAGGTAAAATATTTAGTACTATGTTATCACCTTAAAAGTTGTCAGAAAATGTCAACGAATAAAATCTAGTTTAATCACATGTAAGTCATATTTTTTGGCACTTTGGTATTCTTGAATTAGTGAATAGTTCTAGCTCATCAGATGGCAGCCATTATCTGTTATACATGCTTATCAACTTTTTACTAAGACATTACTCAGATCGCAAGAGGCACTTAAGACTGTTATTACAAATCTGCCAGTTCACTTTTCATCAGTACAACAATCACGAGAGAGGTCACTTATTCCTCCTCTACATTAGAAATTGAATCAGACAAAGTAAACTAGGCAAAAAACGATCAAATATTTCGTACACAAAAATGGCTACTTACAGCACCCACACCACCGTTGCCACCATTATAAGTTGTTTTCAAACAAATCATATCAAAATCTTTAATTAAATCTTTGATTATTTATTCATTAAACTATTATAAATAAAAATTATGTAAGTTAATTTATAATAAAAATTATGCAGGTTAATTAAATTCGGGGGTTACTTTAAAAGGTCTAAAAATATGTAGGTAAATTTATAAGGAATAAAATATTCGCGGATTAATTTATAAGGAATAAAAAATACGTAGTTTAATTTAAAAGGACTTATATTCGTGGGTTAATTTACAAGGAATTAAAATAGTTAATTTACAAGGACTAAAAAATTGATTTATAAATATTATCACGTTAAATTATAGGAAATAAAACTTCGCAAGCTAACAAAAAATAAATATTCGCAAGTTGATAAAAAAAAAATAACTAGAGGATATATAAAATTCCCGAGTTAAATTATAATAAACAAATGTCGGAAATATAACATTCCTAGGTTATTTTATAACGATCGGTTATTCCCACTTCAGGTACCTTTAAGGACTCTAAGCATATACACAGAATTCTGTTTTTACGTGGTAGATAGGTTCCCGAAAAAACCGTGCAAAAAAAAAAACTGTAAAAAAAATACACTGCATATGAAAAAACAGAAGACTGGTTCCAGATGTAAAAACCCAGTACAAATAATAAGTTGTTTTCAAACAAATCATATAAAAAATTTTAATTAAATCTTTATTTGATTTTTATTCATTGAAACACATTTTTTTATTTTATAAATTTATAAAGATAATTATATGTATATATATATATAAAGTAAATTATCCTTAATAAAGAAAATAATATGTCACTAATTCAAGAATACAAAAGTGCCAAAAAATATGACTTACATGTGATTAAACTAGATTTTATTCGTTGTCATTTTCTGACAATAGACGCATTCGTTTGCGTAAGACTGGAATTAAATCATTTTCATCGCTTGAATTATTTTGGCTGTCTTGTTCATACTCCAATGGTGAAATGCTCTCTGTGGCATGGGGAACCAAATTATCACTTGTTTCCAGTGATTCTGAAGTTTGATTGGCTTTGACAACGAATTTTGAGATCTGTTTAGACTAGATAAATTGAGATCTGCTTTGACTAGATCTTTGTATAATTCTTGATAACGCGCCATACATGACTTCACGTTTAAACTGCTCAGCTCGTTCAACAATGGGATCATGTGTAAGAAAATTACTTTCCAATTAACTAGCCATTTGAAGCCCTTCTTTAATTAAACCTGCGGTGAGTGGAACCTCTTCATCACCATCACTTTTTTTCTTTTTCATCAGGAGTCTCAAGGACAGCTTCTATTATTTCATCTTCGCTAAGAGCTTTGTCAACCAGAAATTCATCAATATCTGCAAACGATAAATCATCGAATCTTTCTCCACCAACTGCATGTGCTAAAATGATGATATTAGGATATTCAGTCGTATTTGGGGGTACATAATCTTTGCTTTTTACACATTCTGGCCAAATAGCGTTCCAGCATGCGTTTAAAGTTGATGGTTTTAATTCTGATAACTTCAATCCAGTCTAATATAATCTAAAATAGAAAATTTCTTCCACACATCAATAACTGTTAGTGTTTTATCATTATTTAGTTTATCCAAAATTTACTGGAATGTTCGTATGTTATGCACTTACAAGAACTACCCTATTTAAGATGAAACAAATCAATTCACCACTCGTTTTCTCACTCGTCAACATACAATTCACACTCGTCAAAGTCCCAACTTTTGGGTTGGGTTGTTTTACCTCTGAGCGGCACTTTTTTGCACACTATGGGCTAAATGGCCAGGTCACATGGACCCCGAAGGCTCAGAGAAGGTTGGGGGAGGGGACCCACTGGAACAGCTGTTGGGAGACAGATGGTAGCCTCCCCTCAAGGTCATCCAGCGTGTTCTTTAACGTGCACAGGGTATGTCTCTCCCGCACACGGGGCCACGGCTTAACGTCCCATCCGACGGACGGCGGCCTTTCCAAGCCCATCGGTGTCCCCTACTGACCGTGGGCAGGGCGGGGAATTTTGCGGAGATAAATCTTAACGCTGACCCAGCTGGGACTCGAACCTGGGAACTACAGATTACGAGCCTCGCGCGCTACCGACTGAGCCACCCCCGCCCCCGAAAGCCCCAACTCTACTAGATATAATTTACCTTATACTATAGAACATATAATTTTTTAATGTCAAAGATATACAAATGAAAGAACTATATGTTATCATAATCTTAGCAAATTTAGCATAAACACTTTCAACTTTAAAAATATTCTAGAACCAAAAAGTTAAAAAATATTCTCTACAAACTACTTTTTAACTACCTCAAATTCATCAAAGTATTTGATGAATTATAAAAAATAAAGGGAACTTTTCAAACAAAATATTATCTGAATGAGTCTGTGTACACACTTGGTACAGTCGCTCAAAAAAGTATCCGAACGCTATGATTGATTACAAAATTCAGAAAAAATATTTAGCAACGATATTTTTAGAAATTAGTGATCTGGCGTCCTTCGTGCACAGTACACGAAGGATGCCAGATCAATAATTTCTGAAAAAAATGTTGCCAGATATTTTATCTGAATGTTGTAATTAACCATAGCGTTCAGATAATTTTTTGAGCGACTGTACACATGTATCTTCAATTCGAGATTTCGCACCATCATCTTCGTTTCACTGTGTGACAAAGAGACTCGTTACATGCATCGACATAAAGCTTTAAAGCAGCGTTGCCACATTATCCTAGCATAAAAGGGATTTTAAAACTTGGAGATCTGCGTAATTCTGTTTATTTTGTATTGCATTGCAAGTAATGGTTGCATCAGCGAAAAGTACTTTCAAAGCAGTTCCAATCCACGTGTTTCATTTTATCATTCATTAAATTAATTTTCATATTTGTCAATCATTATTGTTGTTTGAATTAAACTCGTTAATTAGTTGAGATTCGTTATTAGTGGCTAATATGGCGCGAAGTCTTCGCCGTTTCGTAATGTCATGGAAACGTATGGAATTTTGTTAGAGTTTACCAGTGTGTTGAAGAGTTGCGAAATCATTTAAGAATTTACGGACAGATGCTTGTCGAACTGATAATTTAAAAATTACGGAAATTTTTAAGAAGAAAAATCTAATATATAGTACACTTCTTTCATAATGAGTATTTTGGTAGAATTTGGTGACTATCGTAGCACTTTTTTTATTGCATTTCGGTATAACGAATATATTTTAGTCACCCGTCGGATTTCGTTACACTGACATATCATTGCATATGTTAATGCGATGAAGATGTGTCTCCCACCCCGCACCAGCCAACCAGACACACCATGAAAATTTTCTGGGGAAACCAATGCTTCTCGATTTTATCTATCCCTGGAGATTTATGATTTTTTAATTTACAGTAGCCATATTAAATTCAGATTGTGATATAGAGCCAATATTAAAGTCAATAATTCATCTATCCTTATTACAAATAATTCGGTTGGGTTGGGTTGTTTTACCTCTTAGCGGTACTTTTTTGCACATCATGGGCTAAATGGCCAGGTCACATGGACCCCGAAGGCTCAGAGAAGGTTGGGGGATTACCCATGGGAAAGCTGTTGGGAGACAGATGGTAGCCTCCCGTCAAGACCATTCAGCGTGTTCTTTAAAGTGCACAGGGTATGACTCTCCCGCACACGAGGCCACGGCTTAACGTCCAATACGACGGACAGCGGCCTTTCCAAGCTCATCGGTGTCCCCTACTGACCGTGGTCAGAGCGGGGAAATTTGCGGAGATAAATCTCAACGCTGACCCAGCTGGGACTCGAACCTTTGAACTACAGATTACGAGCCTGGCACGCTACCGACTGAGCCACCCCCGCCCCCGATCGTGTTGTATCTCAGCGTGAGAATTACGCACTAGCTTATTTATTGGAACAGTCAGAGATTTGAAACAATAACGGTGTTGAGAATTGCAAAGTTTTTTGTAGTGGCTGAAAGTTTAATATCCATTTTTCTTTTAGCGAAATAGTATTACGTTAATCTTAGTGATGGTTGTACAAGAGACTTGGCAAACCAAACCGAAGATGATAGAGAGTTCATCTCTGATGCATAGTGATCGTAATGCAAAAAAAGCATTGGTAAAGTTAATCATAGTGACTGTAGGTTTGTTCGGAAAGAAATTGTGTCACTTATTGTAAAAAGGTTTCCTACATGCTTTGAATGAAGTCTGTAAGAATTGAAATACGACTATTTGAAGCATGGGTGGATAATGTGATCTTTTGATGGTTTGGTTTCATAATGTTGAACACAAGAATTTGTGTTAGTCAAAATTATTCCATATATGTGGTTTAATACTTTTGTAATAAATTAGCTCAGTTATGGATTTTTTTTGCCAAACATTCTTTTGAACTCACTCGCAAGATTTTCTATTACAAATTCGTAACAATATATTTATAACTCATGCAAAGTACTTCGAAAGTGAAACCTACACCAAATGATTTTATTAAAATTAATTATCTTAATGGGAACTGATTTGCCGAAGTTGAACTTATTTCTTCTATACGTTCATTTTTCTCTTTTACAAATTTAATTTAATTGTCATTAAAATTTTTAATTGTCATAAAATATGTCCCCGGTCGCACAAAAGAGATTGGGAGGGGGGGGGGGGGGGCACAGAGAAGGAGCATAGTTTGCTCAGTTCTGCTTGAGAACATTTTTGAAATACTCAGCCCATCTAGTCATGGCAGAATTCTCACTTTCAATACCTTTAGCACATTCATCCTTCAATCCCTGTATGACAGTTTGTTTCTTCCCACAGAAAACGCTGTCTGATGCAGCTATCTTGGAGTAAGGCTGTCTAGCTGCTGCCTCTGCACCGATGGGCTTGAAAAGGCCGCCGTCCGTCGGATGGGACGTTAAGCCGTGGCCCCGTGTGCGGGAGAGCCATACCCTGTGCAGTTAAAGAACACGCTGGATGGCCTTGACGGGAGGCTACCATCTGTCTCCCAACAGCTGTTCCAGTGGGTCCCCTCCCCCAACCTTCTCTGAGCCTTCGGGGTCCTTGTGGCCTGGCCATTTAGCCCATGGTGTGCAAAAAAGTGCCGCTCAGAGGTAAAACAATCCAATCCTGCTGCCTCTGCTATGGCAGCCAAGCTATCAACACAGAGATTCCTATCAGCATTCAACTGATCCTTAACACGCTTACTGAGCTCTCTGTAATGCCATCTGTTAGGATTATTTGCAGAAAAACTACTGGATAGCATTAGGCTGCATGAAAGATGCAAAAAGAAAATATTAGACTACTAGATTCTGAAGGAATGGAAATCCAATACGACACTATGTGCAACGAGAAACATATGGGTTGTTTGGCGCCTGAGCAATTGCTGCTATACAAAACAAAAGAAAATCTAAAAGATACGAAACCTACAATCAATTTAAAGTTCAGTTGGGCAGAGTTCAACTTGCTATAATCACAGATTAGTGATAAATAGAAGTACGGCAGTTGCTGAATTCTTTTTACCATTATTTTTAAAATAGATTGGAAGAATCCTGACTACATATAAAAACTTCCTTTTCTCTCAAGATAACAGGAAACTAGATGCTTTTGATTCTAGATGCTTACGCAGTATCTTGGGTATTATGTGGTTTAACTTTGTAACTAATGATGAGGTTAGGCAAAGGAGTCTGCAACCTCCTTTAAGCAGCATATTGTGCAGAGAGAGACTCCGCTGGTTTGGCCATGTTGCCCGTACGAATAATTATAGATTGGCAAATAGGGTTATGAAAGTGTGCAGAAGGAGGGGGAGACCTAGGATGCGGTGGGCAGACAATGTCAAACAGAACCTTGTTAGAATTGGTGTGCAGTGGCCGGATGCAGCAGATGTAGCTCAGGACAGATATGCTTGGAGAATTAAACTGCGTGGTCTGGTTGGACCTTCGTAGCCCATGGCTGCTTGAGGATGATGATGATTTCCTTTTCCACGCTCTCAATTTTCTCTACCTATCATTTTATCATCTTCTATATTTATCTGCTATTCCACCCTCTTTGTTTTCCGTTATTTTCTCGTTTAATCATTCTCTGTCATCTATTTTTCATACGCAACAAACTCCTTTTTTCTTTCCTTAGAAGGCACTGGAAGCTTGGTATGAATCAGAGAACTAACATCTGAAGTGTGAATTTCGCTATTCCCTAATTATGAGAGAAATCTCAAAAATTCCCGAACATCACTGACGAGCCATTTGGATTAAAGTGATCACCTAGTTCCGTTGACTGTTTTAGCACAGGATCACCTCTCAATAATTGGGGTGGGGAGCGGGTTCCGAAGGACCCGTAATTATTCATATAGGCAGTATGGCCAAATTCATATAGGCAGTATGGACGCGAATAGGGTTATGATTCGACTAGCGAATAGGGTTATGATTTTAAATGCTCATTTTAAAAAGCATAGGAATGCTCCTTTTACTCACGGACACCAATTCAATGCTCCATAAGACGGGGCTCAGTCGGTAGCGCGACAAGTTAGTAATCTGCAGTTCCCAAGTTCGAGTCCCTTTCAGCCAGTGTTGAGATTTTTCTCCCCAAAACTCCCCGCCCTGCCCAGGGTCAGCAAGGGACACCGATGGACTTGGAAAGACCGCCGTCCGTCGGATGAGACGTTACACTGTGGCGCCGTATGCGGGAGAGCCATACTCTGTGCACGTTAAAGAACACACTGGATGGTCTTGACGGCATAGATACAACACGATCGTCCATGATACATCAATCATGGTTTTTATTGTATCACGTTTTATCTGTCGTAATAATAAAATACAAAACATACGTTAGTGATTATATATTCAATTTCCAATTCCCTTCCATTTAACTTTCCTAGCGGCCCTTCAGTTAAAAAGGTTGCCCAGGCCTGTTCTGAGCAATGCGGTTAGTTCTACTCAAATTATTTGTGTCGGTAGCGCGCCAGGCTCGTAATCTGTAGTTCCCAAGTTCGAGTCCCAGCTGGGGATGGCCCGTGAATGTGGATGAGTGTGGATCTAGTCATGATTGAAAACACGGACTAGAGACACAATCATTCACACATCGACGGACTTGCAGTTAGCAACAGGTTGGCTTTGGCGCACTGGCTGCCATCTTGCCCCCTGAGCTGAATTTACGGCAGGGTCCAATTGCACTAGAAACTTTTTACTCGTAATTTATTGATATCGTAGGTTTTACTGTATGTATGCCAGTGTAACGGAATCGAGCGGATCGCTAAAATTTATTCGTTATACCGAAAGGTAATAAAGAGTTTTTATGATAGTTACATACTACAAAAAAATCATTATGAAATAAATTTACCGTGTATTAGAGTTTACTTATTAGAGTTAACCAGAAAAAAAGTAGGTAATTTTTTTAACTGTCTGTTCCGACAAACAACTCTCCGTGAATCCTTAAAGGATATCGAAACTCGGCAATACATTGTCGGGAATATCTTTCCGTGCCATCAAGAAACGGCATATATTTCACGCCATATTTTCTGCTAATAACGAAGCTAAACTAATTAACGAACTTAATTGAAACAATAATAATAATAACGAACATATATAACAGTAACTGAAATTTAACGAATGATAAGACAAAATGCATGGATTGCTACTCATTTGAAAGAACCTTTTGCGAATCCTACCTTTACTTGCATAGAATCAGAATTGCTTAGCTCTCCCCGTTTGAAAATCCCCTTTTATGTTAGGAAAACGTGGCAACGCCTCTCTTTTATACCGGCACGTGTTCTAGGCGACGAGTGAGATCATCGATAATGCGTGCCCGGCGATATACAATAGCATATGATTCATAGCACTGCGATTAGATGCTGAAAGTCAACACACTTAAACATAGAAATATGTACGTTGTACGAATTGTTTAAGGATTTTCTTCTTACAAATTCGTTATACTGATTATATTTTTCCAACAGCATAAATTTTATTTCGTTATACTGATATTTTCGTTATACTGGTATCCATCAGAATGAAACATTTTTACATAGAGTTACAGAGTGAACTGTGAGGGGTCGGAGAAAAATCGTTATAATGGATGTTTCATTATTCAGCTTTTTGTTATATCGACATATCATTGTACAAATCCAGTTTGTAAGTAAAACTGGCCAAATCCCACATGCATTATAATACACAATTATTGTATAAGTATTTGCTGAAAGTAATCGTTTGATGAAATATAGAATATTTGTAAGACTAACTCCTGTGGTGGCAGTGATGAAACCGCTCAGTCAGATTATGTGTATATTGCAAGTGCACTGAAAATCTATGTTTTAAGGATGATCACTTTCCGATTCCAAACAAGAAATATTTCCGACAGGAAAAGTGGGTAAAATTTTCTCCTTGGGTGATCTAACTCTAGCATATCGAAATATGGAGATGGACAAGGAGAGTGCTTCAATTCAAGCTGTTAGCACCAAAAACAGAGTTTATGCTTAGATTCAGAATAAAAGTCACATATATAATGTGGCACACAACTACAACACAAACAATTTTAGATATATTAGATTATATATGTTTTCTGATGTTATAGAATCAAAGAACCAAACTATTATACAGTCTAATCTTAATTTTGGTTCTTTTTATAGTTAGTTATGGTAGTGAAACTTGGACTCTTTGTAAAAAAGATAACAGGAAACTTGATGCTTTTGATTCTAAATGCTTACGCAGTATCTTGGGCATTAAATGATTCAAATTTGTAAACAATGATGAAGGTAGGCAAAGTAGTCGACAACCTCTTTTATGCAGGATATTGTGCAGATAGAGACTCCTTTGATTTGGCCATACTGCCTATATGAATAATTAGAGACTAGCGAATAGGGTTATGAACAGTGTGCCTAAAGACCTCAGAAAGATGGGGAGACTATGATGCGGTGGAAGATAATGTCAAACAGAACCTTGTTTAGAATTCGTAGATGCAGTAGATGAAGTTCAGGATAGATATGTTTGGAGAACTAAATTGCACAATTTGGTTGGACCACCGTAGCCCATTGCTGCTTGATGATGATGATGATGATGATGATGATGATATACAGATAGAAGGAAATATTGTGACTGAAAATTTAGAAAGGATACTTTCAGTACTTGAACAATTACCAACGTATGTATATTAAAACCAACAAATGACAGTTGTCCTGGCCATCCATATATGATCTGGAATTAGGATCGGATTTAGAAAGAAAAATCCAAAGGTGGAGGGGGGAGACAAGAAACGCAATCAAGCGGGGAAATGGAACTGGATTTAGTGCATTTTACACGTCTTTAAAACATTTCTCGAAAAATGCGTGAAATTTAAGTAAATTTAACAATTGTTGCCTCTGTTACCTTTAACAGCATTTTGAAAGGGGAACAACAATTCTACAATAGATTAGGATTTAATTAATTATTAAGAAATTTTTTGAAAACTTCTTTTCAATTTAGTAAGAAATTATTAAATATATATATATCCATTAGCGTCAGACCATTACTGGTGACTGTTTTGTGACATATTCGTTGGGTTCTTGAAATAATTCATTGAAATTTAGAATCAATCAATAGTGCATGAAAGATAAAAGAAAAATTTGGGAAAATAATCTCTAACGTTAAAATTGGATCATTCAGGAATGGTTCGGGTAAAGAATTTCTTGAAATTAAGACTAACATTAAAAAAGTTAATGAAAGGTCAATGGAAGGTTTTCTAAAAAATTATCTTCGAAAATATCTTTTAAAAATTTTCGTTGAAATTAAGAATGTCAATGGGAAAGTTAATGAAACATCAATGAATTTTTTTTTAAATATTCTCTGTAGCTAAAAATGGATCAGTGACGAATGATAATTCAAAGGATTCGTTGAAATTAAGACTATTATTGGAAAAGTTCATGAAAGATAAATAGAAAAATTTTAAGCAGATTCTCTGACACTGAAAATGGATCAGTTTTGAATGATTAGTTAAAGGATTCGTTGAAATTAACGCTATCAATGGGAACGTTCGTTAAAGGTCAATGGAAAGTTTTTAAACAGATTCTCTGACGCTGAAATTGGGTCAGTGACGAATGGTTAGTGAAAAGATTCATCGAAAAGGTCTATCAATGGGAAAGTTCAGGAAAGGTTAAGTGAAAGTTTTTAAACAGATTCTCTGATGCTGAAAATTTATCATTTACTAATGGTTAGTCAAAGAATTCGTTGAAATTAAGACTATCAATGGGAAAGTACATGAAGGGTGAATGGAAAGTTTGAAAAAAATTCACTGACCTTGAAAATTGATCAGTGACGAATGATTTCTGAAAGAATTCGTTAAAATTAAGACTGTCAATGAGAAAGATCATGAAGGGTCAGTGGAAAGTTTATAAAAAAAATTCTCTGATGCTGAAAATGGATAATGATGAATGGTTAGTGAAAGGATTCGTTGAAATTAAGATTATCATTGGGAAAGTTCATGAAAGACTAAAGAAAAGGTTTTGAAAAAGATTCTCTGACGCTGTATATGGATCAGTGACGAATGGTTACTCAAAGAATTTGGTAAAATTAAGGCTATCAATGGGAAAGTTTATGAACGGTGAATGGAAACTTTTTAAACAGATTCTCTGATGTTGAAAATGGATAATTTACTAATTGTTAGTCAAAGAATTCGTTGAAATCAGGACTATCAATGATAGTGTACATGAAACGTGAATGAAAAGTTTAAAAAAATTTACTGATTTTAAAAATTTATCAATGACGAATGGTTTATAAAAGAATTCGTTAAAATTAAGACTATCAATGAGAAAGATCATGAAGTTTGAATGGAAAATTGATAAAAAAAATTCTCTGTTGTCGGAAATGGATCAATGACGAATGGTTAGAGAAAGAATTCGGTGAAATTAAGACTATCAATGGAAAAGTTCACAAAAGATTTAAAGAGAATTTTTAAGGAAGATTCTCTGATGCTGAAAATGGATCAGTGACGAATTGTTGTTTAAAGAATTCGGTGAAATTAGGACTATCAATGGGAAAGTTCACCAAAGATCAATGGAAAGTTTTTAAACAGATTCTCTGATGCTGAAAATGGATTAATGACGAATGGTTAGTCAAAGGATTCGTTGAAATTAAAACCATTGATGGGTAAATTTAAATTAACGGTCAATCGAAAATTTTTAAAAGGATTCTCTGATGCTCAAAATAAATCAATGACGGATGGTTAGTGAAATGATTCGTTGAAATTAAGGTTATCAATGGAAAAGTTCATGAAAGGTCAATGGAAAATTTTTAAACATAATTTCTAATGCTGAAAATGGATCAGTAACCATTCACTAACCATTTCGTGAAGGAATTCGTTGAAATTAAGATTTTTCAATAGGAAAGTTCATGAAAGACAATGGAAAGATGTTGATATTGAAAATGGATCAGTATTCTATGGTTAATAAAAGATCACTAACCATTCGTGAAGGAATTCGTTGAAATTAAGATTTTTCAATAGGAAAGTTCGTGAAAGACAATGGAAAGATGTTGATATTGAAAATGGATCAGTATTGTATGGTTAATAAAAGATTTCGTTTAAATTATGATTATCAATGGAAAAGTTAATGAAACACAAATGGAAAAATTTTAAAGCAATCTCTGACGCTGAAAATGGATCAGTGACGAATGGTTAGTGAAAGAATTCGTTAAAATTAAGATTATCAATGGAAAAGTTCAGGAACGATTATGAGAAAATTTTTAAAAAAGTTTCTCTAATGCTGAAAATGAATCAGCGACGAATGTTTAGCGAAAGTATTCGTTGAAATTAAGATTATCAGTTGGAAAGTTCACGAAAGATTCAATGAAAGTTTTTTAAAAAATTCTCTGACTTTGAAAATGAATCAGTAACGAATGGTTAGTCAAAGATTTCGTTGAAATTACGATTATCAATATGAAGACTCATGAAAAGTTCATTAAATTAGTGGAAAGATCTTAAAAGATTGACGCTGAAAATCGATCAGTGACAAATGGTTAGTGAAAATATTCGTTAAAATAAAACTATCAATGAGAAAGTTTTTGAAGGATCAATGGAAAGTTCATAAAAAAGATTCTCTGACGCTGAAAATGGATGAGTGACGAATAGTTAGTGAAAGGAGTCGTTGGAATTAAGACTATCAATGAGAAAGTTCATGAAACATTAATGGAAAGTTTTTAAACAGGTTCTTTGATGATGAAAATGGATCAGTGATGAGCGGTAGTGAAGGGATTCGTTAAATTAAAACTATCAATGGGAAATTTCATGAAAGGTCAATGAAGAATTTTAAAGGAATTCTCTGATGCTGAAAACGGATGAGAGACGAATGGTTAGTGAAGGGATTCTGTGAAATTAAGATTATCAATGGGAAAGTTCAGGAAAGATTAAATGAAAGTTTCTAAAAAAGATTCTGTGATGCTGAAAATGGATCAGTGACGAATTGTTATTCAAAGAATTCGGTGAAATTAAGACTATCAATGGGAAAGTTCATGAAAGGTGAAGGGAAAGTTTTTAAACAGATTCTCTGATGCTGAAAATCGAACCGTGACGAACGGTTAGTGAAGAGATTCGTTAAAATTAAAAGTATGAATGGGAAAGTTCATGAAAGGTTAATGGAAAATTTTTAAGCATATTCTTTGACGCTGGAAATCGATCAATGACGAATGGTTAATGAGAGGATTTGTTGAATTTAGAACTATCAATGGGAAAGTTCATGTGAGGTCAATGGAGAATTTTAAACTAATTACCTGACGCTGAAAAAGGATCAGTGAGGAATGGTTAGTTAAAGGATTCGTTGAAATTAAAATTATCAGTGGAAAAGTTCACGAAAGGTTAAAGGAAAGTTTTCAAAAAAGATTCTCTGATGCTGAAAATGGATCAATGACGAATTGTTACTGAAAAGATTCGTTGAAATTAAGACTATCAATTGGAAACTTCATGAAAGTTCAATGGAAAATTTATATATATAAAAAAAAAATTCTCTAAGCTGAAAATTCATCAGTGACGAATGGTTAGTGAAAGGATTCGTTGAGATTAAGATTATGAATGGCAAAATTTACGAAATTTTAAAGGAAATTTTAAAAAAAGTCTTTGATGCTGAAAATAGATTAGTGACGATTTGTTATTCAAAGAAATCGGTGAAATTGAGACTCTCAACGGGAAAGTTCATGAAATGTCAATGGAAAGTTTTTAAAAAAATATCTCTGACGCCGAAAATGGATCAATGACGAATGGTTAGTGAAAGGATTCGTTGAAATTATCAATGGGAAAGTTCGCGACAGGTTAAAGTAAAGTTTCCAAAAATATACTCTCACGCTGAAAATGAATCAGGGACTAATGGTTTGTCAAAGGATTCGTTTAAATTAAGATTATCAATGGGAAAATTCATGAAAGGTGAATAAAATGTTTTTTAGCAAATTCTCTGACGTTCAAAATGGGTCAGTAAGGAATTGATTAATAAAATGGGTTAGTGAAACGATTGGTTGAAATTATGTCTATCAATGGGAAATTTGGTGAACGGTCCATATAGAGTTTTAAAAAAAATTGTGAATGGTTAGTGAAGGGATTCTTTGAAATTATCAATGGGAAAGTTCACGATAGGTTAAACGAAAGTTTTTATAAAGATACTATGAGGATGAAAATGAACCAATGACAAATGGTTACTCAAAAGATTCACTGAAATTAGGACTATCAATGTGTAAGTTCATGAAAGGTTAATGAAAAGTTTTTAAAATATTCTCTGACTCTGAATATGGATCCGTGACGAATGGTTAGTGAAACGATTCGTTTAAATTAAAACTATCAGTGAAAATTTTCATGAAACGTCAATGGAAAATTTTTAAACATATTCTCTGACGCTGAAAATGAATCAGTGACGAATGGTTAGTGAAACGATTCTTTGAAATTTAAACTATCAATGGAAAATTTCATGAAACGTCAATGGAAAATTTTTAAACATATTCTCTGACGCTGAAAATGGATCAGTGACGAATGGTTAGTGAAACGATTCGTTGAAATTAAAACTATCAATGGAAAATTTCATGAAACATCAATGGAAAATTTTTAAACATATTCTCTGACTCTGAAAATGGATCAGTGACGAATGGTTAGTGAAACGATTCGTTGAAATTAAAACTATCAATGGAAAATTTTATGAAACATCAATGGAAAATTTTTAAACATATTCTCTGACGCTGAAAATGGATCAGTGACGAATGGTTAGTGAAACGATTCGTTGAACTTAAAACTATCAGTGAAAAATTTCATGAAACGTCAATGGAAAATTTTTAAACATATTCTCTGACTCTGAAAATGGATCAGTGACGAATGGTTAGTGAAACGATTCGTTGAAATTAAAACTATGAATGGAAAATTTCATGAAACATTAATGGAAAATTTTTAAACATATTCTCTGACGCTGAAAATGGATTAGTGACGAATGGTTAGTGAAAGATTCATTGAAATTAAAACTATCAATGGAAAATTTCATGAAACGTCAATGGAAAATTTTTAAACATATTCTCTGACGCTGAAAATGGATCAGTGACGAATGGTTAGTGAAACGATTCGCTGAAATTAAAACTATCAGCGAAACATTTCATGAAACGTCAATGGAAAACTTTTAAACATACTCTCTGACTCTGAAAATGGATCAGTGACGAATGGTTAGTGAAACGATTCGTTGAAATTAAAACTACCAATGGAAAATTTCATGAAACGTCAATGGAAAATTTTTAAACATATTCTCTGACGCTGAAAATGGATCAGTGACGAATGGTTAGTGAAACAATTCGTTGAAATTAAAACTATCAATGGAAAATTTCATGAAACGTCAATGGAAAATTTTTAAACATATTCTCTGACGCTGAAAATGGATCAGTGACGAATGGTTAGTGAAACAATTCGTTGAAATTAAAACTATCAATGGAAAATTTCATGAAACGTCAATGGAAAATTTTTAAACATATTCTCTGACGCTGAAAATGGATCAGTGACGAATGGTTAGTGAAACGATTCGTTGAACTTAAAACTATCAATGGAAAATTTCATGAAACATCAATGGAAAATTTTTAAACATATTCTCTGACGCTGAAAATGGATCAGTGACGAATGGTTAGTGAAACGATTCGTTGAACTTAAAACTATCAGTGAAAAATTTCATGAAACGTCAATGGAAAATTTTTAAACATATTCTCTGACTCTGAAAATGGATCAGTGACGAATGGTTTGTGAAACGATTCGTTGAAATTAAAACTATGAATGGAAAATTTCATGAAACATTAATGGAAAATTTTTAAACATATTCTCTGACTCTGAAAATGGATCAGTGACGAATGGTTAGTGAAACGATTCTTTGAAATTTTAACTATCAGTGGAAAATTTCATGAAACGTCAATGGAAAATTTTTAAACATATTCTCTGATGCTGAAAATGGATTAGTGACGAATGGTTAGTGAAAGATTCGTTGAAATTAAAACTATCAATGGAAAATTTCATGAAACGTCAATGGAAAATTTTTAAACATATTCTCTGACGCTGAAAATGGATCAGTGACGAATGGTTAGTGAAACGATTCGTTGAAATTAAAACTATCAGCGAAAAATTTCATGAAACGTCAATGGAAAACTTTTAAACATACTCTCTGGCTCTGAAAATGGATCAGTGACGAATGGTTAGTGAAACGATTCGTTGAAATTAAAACTATCAATGGAAAATTTCATGAAACGTCAATGGAAAATTTTAAAACATATTCTCTGACGCTGAAAATGGATCAGTGACGAATGGTTAGTGAAACGATTCGTTGAAATTGAAACTATCAATGGAAAATTTCATGAAACGTCAATGGAAAATTTTTAAACATATTCTCTGACGCTGAAAATGGATCAGTGACGAATGGTTAGTGAATCGATTCTTTGAAATTTAAACTATCAATGGAAAATTTCATGAAACGTCAATGGAAAATTTCTAAACATATTCTCTGACTCTGAAAATGGATCAGTGACGAATGGTTAGTGAAACGATTCGTTGAAATTAAAACTACCAATGGAAAATTTCATGAAACGTCAATGGAAAATTTTTAAACATATTCTCTGACGCTGAAAATGGATCAGTGACGAATGGTTAGTGAAACAATTCGTTGAAATTAAAACTATCAATGGAAAATTTCACGAAACGTCAATGGAAAATTTTTAAACATATTCTCTGACGCTGAAAATTGATCAGTGACGAATATTTAGTGAAACGATTCCTTGAAATTTAAACTATCAATGGAAAATTTCATGAAACGTCAATGGAAAATTTTTAAACATATTCTCTGACGCTGAAAATGGATCGGTGACGAATGGTTAGTGAAACGATTCTTCGAAATTTAAACTATCTATGGAAAATTTCATGAAACATCAATGGAAAATTTTTAAACGTATTCTCTGACGCTGAAAATGGATCAGTGACGAAAGGTTAGTGAAACGATTCGTTGAAATTAAAACTATGAATGGAAAATTTCATGAAACATCAATGGAAAATTTTTAAACATATTCTCTGACGCTGAAAATGGATCAGTGACGAAAGGTTAGTGAAACGATTCGTTGAAATTAAAACTATGAATGGAAAATTTCATGAAACATTAATTTAAAATTTTTAAACATATTCTCTGACGCTGAAAATGGACCAGTGACGAAAGGTTAGTGAAATGATTCGATGAAATTAAACCTATCAGTGAAAAATTTCATGAAACGTCAATGGAAAATTTTTAAACATATTCTCTGACGCTGAAAATGGACCAGTGACGAATGGTTAGTGAAACGATTCGTTGAAATTAAAACTATGAATGGAAAATTTCATGAAACATTAATGGAAAATTTTTAAACATATTCTCTGACGCTGAAAATTGATCAGTGACGAATATTTAGTGAAACGATTCTTTGAAATTTAAACTATCAATGGAAAATTTCACGAAACGTCAATGGAAAATTTTTAAACATATTCTCTGACGCTGAAAATTGATCAGTGACGAATATTTAGTGAAACGATTCTTTGAAATTTAAACTATCAATGGAAAATTTCATGAAAGGTCAATGGAAAATTTTTAAACATATTCTCTGACGCTGAAAATGGACCAGTGACGAATGGTTAGTGAAACGATTCGTTGAAATTAAAACTATGAATGGAAAATTTCATGAAACATTAATGGAAAATTTTTAAACATATTCTCTGACTCTGAAAATGGATCAGTGACGAATGGTTAGTGAAACGATTCTTTGAAATTTAAACTATCCATGGAAAATTTCATGAAACATTAATGGAATATTTTAAACATATTCTCTGACGCTGAAAATGGATCAGTGACGAATGGTTAGTGAAACGATGCGTTGAAATTAAGACTCGAGCAATAAGAAGGTTCGATAAAGATGAATGGAATGAATGAAATGGAATAAAGATGAAAGTAAAACGTCTCTGACTTTAAAAATGGATCAATGAATGAAAACATGAGTTTGAACGGCTTAGTTAGGGTTAATAATGAAGTAGGGGTGAGAGTTCACACCCCTCTTTCGTTTTTAATGAATTTCTGAAACAATTCCTTGAGATTAAGTAATTGATCAGTTAGATGTAGTTTTTAATATGATTCACTGAAATTAAGACTCAGTCATTTAATGAATTTGAAAGTAAAATTGATTTCTCCGAATAGAGTTTCTGAGGTCAGAAACGGATTGGTGAGAAATGGTATCTGCAGTAATTTGTTGAGATTAAGAACGGAACATTGAAAAGGCGTTTGGAAAGAATTTTATAGATTAAGAATCTATCATTATTGGGAACTGGTTTTGATGGATTTTGTGGTTGGATGGTTTGGTGAGGTTGATCAAATTAATTTATTTGTTTTGTCAGTCGACTAGTGAGTCATCGTTCTAATATATAAAGCTATAAATCTTTGAGGACTCAATGTATATCCGTCGGAAGGAATTAATTGAACCCCAAGCGACTCTTTGCAATTCACGTGGCTATCCCTTTTAGACGATGCAATAATGTATGTGACTTGCTATTCATTGGGTTTAGCCTGAATCGTTTGCCACTCCGAATCATCTCGAAAAGTCCATTTTTTTATTTCCCCCCCCACGATTTGGAAGAGTGCGTTCCTCCGTGGAACGCCACGTGTACTTCGTGCATCACAGAACATCTTTGCTGCACTTGCAGGCTCTTAAACGACATCACGTTCACCTAAATGCCTTCCCAGCCAACCCATCTTTAATATATTACGATGAGCTGTGAACACGTTCTTCGCAGCCAGAAATCGTTGCGCCCAGAACGAGGAAGAGAAGTACACGTAACAAACGTGATCAAGACAGGATAGAAGTAAGCACAAGTCTGCGTCTTGAGGCGGAAAATGACTTGCTTGCATTCTTCATTTTGAAACGAAGTATTTTCTGCCAAAAACAGGAAGAAAATTTGTGCGTTTAGAAACAAATGGTAGAAATGAATAAAAAAAGGAAGAATTTTAAAAACAGAAGGCGTTCACTCATCAGAAAGCAAGTGAATAACAAGAATTTCTTTAACAGTTGAATTATAATAAGAACTTCACAATAAAAGAGTTGGGTTGGGTTGTTTTACCTCTGAGCGGCACTTTTTTGCACACCATGGGCTAAATGGCCAGGTCACATGGACCCCGAAGGCTCAGAGAAGGTTTGGGGAGGGGACCCACTGGAACAGCTGTTGGGAGACAGATGGTAGCCTCCCGTCAAGGACATCCAGCGTGTTCTTTAACGTGCACAGGGTATGGCTCTCCCGCACACGGGGCCACGGCTTAACGTCCCATCCGACGGACGGCGGTCTTTCCAAGCCCATCGGTGTCCCCTACTGACCCTGGGCAGGGCGGGGAATTTTTGCGGAGATAAATCTCAATGCTGACCCAGCTGGGACTCGAACCTGGGAACTACAGATTACGAGCCTGGCACAATAAAAGATGTTTTCGGTTAACAACATTTGACCATTACGAAAGCTAAGAAAATCCTTTTACCAATTGGTTAGAAGAAAAAGAGAGAAGAAAGAATTTCATTATGGAATTCTTAATTTTTACCCTACTGACTAAAGCAAGGTTGGGAAACGTTTTGCCTTCACAAGATTTTCAAGGCTTTGCCAGACACATAATGCAAATGGCTAAATATTGCACGTTTGTGCAAGCAATAAATGACACACTAACAATCATTGAAAATTCAGTAAAAAACAAATCATTCAGCCAATATTTATTTAATATATAAAATAATGCATTTATAACTATCCTTTCTGGAATTGAATATCCTTTTCTATTGCAAAAGAGGCTGGGGTGGTTCAGTGGGTAGTGGGTAGCACACCAGGCTCGCAATCTGCAGTTCCCAGGTTCGAATCCCAGCAGGGTAACCTTGAGATTTATCTCTGCAGAACTCCCCACCCTGCCCTTGGTCAGTAGGGGACGCTCGGCTTGGAAAGGCGACCAGTCGTCCGATGGGATATTAAGTCGTGGCCCCGTGTGCGGGAGAGACATAACTTGCACAACTCAACGTACACGCTCGATGGTTTTTAATTTTTATATAAGTTAGCTACCATATGTCCCCTAACAGCTCTCCAAGGCTTCCTTGTCCCCAACCTTTTCTGAGCCGTCAGGGTTCTTGTGACCTGGCCATTTAACCCACTGTGTACAAAAATAGTGCTGCTCAGAGGTAAAACAACCCAACTTTATTGCTAAACACAATTCAGTGATGGATTTCATTTGAGGGCCGTTTAAACGGAAAATGTTTCAGAAACAAGATAAACGAGATACCTTTTTTATATACGCATCACCGAATTCTAATTAAACTAATTTATATTAATAACTTATATTCGGATATACTTCAAAGCGTCAACGGAAGCGATGCTTACCTTAAAATTGTCATGAACAATAAAAAAAAATATATATATTTTTTTTTTAAATACCTATCTTTTTATAGGGCCTTAAATAGTAGAAATGAAACCTAAGCGTATCGATGGTGCAATTGGTCACTGAGTTCGTAATAGCTTCGAAGGAAGATAGGGCGCTAGCAATCTTGTCGAGTAGTAAATCGACGCCCTATCTTCTTTCGAAGTGAATACGAACTCAGTGACAGATTGCACTATCTATATGATTTAGGTTTATTTTCTACTTTTTAGAGCCCTATAGAAAGATAGGTATTTTTTAAATTTTTTATATATTTTTCTTGCTGTCACTAAAAACACTACCAAGAAAACTGTTTTACGTCTCATAAACATCGAGCACATTGTCCCCCTTTTCGAGTCACATTTGAGGGAGACCATGACATTGGAGAGATCACAAGCTTTAATTGGAGATATTACACGTTGAAGTCGACTCCCGTAAAAAGTCGCACATTTTATCAGGGAAAATTAGTGGGTGCGAAATTCGAAATAGTTTACCACCAACATTATACGAGTTTTTATTTGCTACCTACCTCGTAACTGTAGGCCCTCACGTTCCGATGATATAATAGAATGACTTTAAGATTTTCCGTTATTAGGGGGGAAGAAAGTATGAAAGTATATTTTCATAGCCTACGACACTATCCGTGTCACAAACTTTCATTCGACATGTAGCGCGTTACTTTCTGCACTCTACTTCAGGAGATATGTAGGAAAAATCATTTTAACATGTTTCCCCCTTTTTTGAGGGGGGGGAAACACGAGGGTCAATTTTTCATGCCTATGACATTCCCGGTGCCAGAAGCTTTTACTCGACGTATAGCTTGTTACTTTCGGCCTTCGCATTCTGGAGATATAGCGGAACATATGCTTCACATATCCCCTTTTTTTAGGAAGGAAGAAAGCATGGGGTCAATTTTTATAGCCGACTACACTCCCTGCGTCAGAAGCTTTCATTTAAGGTATAGCTTGTTACTTTCGGCATTCGCTTTCTGCAGACACAGCGGAACATTTGTTTGGTATTTCTCCTTTTTAAAGGGGAAGAGGCATGGGGGCGTCAATTTTTCACAGCCAACCCAATTCCCGTGTCAGAAGCTTTCATTTGACGTATAGCTTGTTACTTTCGGCATTCGCGTTTTGGAGATATAGCGGGACAATTGTTTCATTTCCGCTTTTTTTAGGGGAAAGAAATAATGGAGGTCAATGTTTTATATTCTCAGACATTCCCCACGTCACAAGCTTTCATTCGATACATAGCTCATTACTTTCCGTATTCACATTCAAGAGATACAGGGAAACAATCATTTTCATTTCCCCCTTTTTTTAGGGAGAAGAAAGCACCGGGGAGGGTTCAATGTTTCGTAGCCTACGACATTCCCCGCGTCAGGAGCTTTCATTCGACGTATAGCTTGTTTCTTTGTGCCTTCGCGTTCTGGAGATATAGCCTAAGAATAGTTTTCACATTTCCACATTTTTAGGGGTGGAGAAAGCATGGGGGAGGTCAATTTTTTACACCCTGACACTTCCCGCATCACAAGCTCTCATTTGGCACATAAAGGATTAAGTTTCCATCGCGTTCGAAAGATAGGGTGGAACAACCTTTTGTCAAATCCACAAACCGACCAACCGACCAACGTTAAAACCAAAAACAATACGAAGATAGGTAAAAAGGAATATATTAAATACATTTATATAAAAGGATTTTCAAAACTTTAGTAACTCCATTCTAACGTAAATTTTACATTTGTAAAACATTCTTCAAATATTCCTGTTATACAGAACAGGAAAAAAAAAGTTGCAACATTTGGAAGGGCTGATGCCATTTTATTGAAACGCAGGCAGCTGTTAGCAATACTCTGAGATGTGAGATTGATTACATTATCAAAAGAAATATGGAAAGTAGTAAAATTAGTATGATGTTCAACCGCTCGGCACAGCAATGCACTCGTGAACACAGTAGGGTGGGCTATCGTACAGCTCTATAACGTTCTCATGAAGGATAGAACGCCAAATAGCGTGGGTTGGGTTGTTTTACCTCTGAGCGGCACTTTTTTGCACACCATGAGCTAAATGGCCAGGTCACATGGACCCCGAAGACTCAGAGAAGGTTGGGGGAGGGGACCCACTGGAACAGCTGTTGAGAGACAGATGGTAGACTCCCGTCAAGGCCATCCAGCGTTTTCTGTAACGTGCACAGGGTATGGCTCTCCCGCACACGGGGTCACGGCTTAACGTCCCATCCGACGGACGGCGGCCTTTCCAAGCCCATCGGTGTCCCCTCTGACCGTGGGCAGGGCGGGGAATTTTGCGGAGATAAATCTCAACGCTGACCCAGCTGGGACTCGAACCTGGGAACTACAGATTACGAGCCTGGCGCGCTACCGACTGAGCCCCCCCCGCCCCCCCAAATAGCGTGAAGTCGCTGTTCCATTTCAGCGACAGTGAATTGCTATGTCCACACTTGTGCGCTTCCATCTTCAACTTCACTTTCAATTCCGCTTTTCAACGGCGAGTAGTCTAGCGCATGCCTTAGATGGAATGCGTTGGACGCATGCCTTAGATGGAATGCGTTGGACGCATGCCTTCAACTGTCTACACCTGTGCGTCAAATAGTTTTCAATTTTTCACCAGTGTAGACGTGAAATTGTATTGGACGTAACTGATGCTGCTATGTTAGTGGGTATAAGTGCTGCAATTTTAGTGCTGAAAAAAAATGAGAAAAAGACGTGAAAAATACTGGGATGGATGAAAGATTATTTTAAAACGCGGAATTTTGAAATAATGAGGTAATTGGAATTAAATGAAAACCTCCTTTTTAAAACTTTACGCGAATGTCTAGAACAAACTTCTGCGTGCTTTTGGGAATGGTGGAGCAGAAGATCGAAAAAAAAAAATAATCGTTTCAAAGAAGCATTGCCAGCCGAAGTGAAATTAGCGATCACAGTAACATATCTGAATTGAGGATTTCCGAAAAGAGTATTTAACTATAGGCTGTCTAGAGCAAGGCGTTTGTGGAAAATGCCTTTGGGTTGCATCTGTATTCAGAATTTTTCGAAAGCCAATAGAAATTAAAGTTGAAAATACTGTAGTCGATACTCTGCTCGCCTGTGTGTATTTTTATAATTTTCTTCGTTCGCAACCAGATTCGACAAGGTATTATTCACCCCAAGGATGTTTTGATAATGAGGACGCGAGTACTGCAGAAATAATTCCTGGATCTTAGAGACAGGTAATTTCAGGTGATAGTGGTGTCAGGCCTCTTCGATCAACTCCACGGAATGCATCAAGAACTGCGAAGGACATACGGAAAGAGTTCATGAATTACTTTATGTCGGCTGAAAGTTTCATATCACGTCAAAACAAGTACTTGTAGAGTTATATAACATAGGTAGAATATATAGTGAAACGTTTAGTGAAAATATTATAAATGAAGGTTTTATTTTTGTAATAATATTATTATTTATTTTAATCTTCAATAAAGGCCAATGCTTGTTCTGACAACATGGTGAACAAAAAAACACAAGCTCAATAATTACAAAAGCAGAACGAAACCTTTCAGACAAACTACGAAGTTGCACGAAATATTGAACAAAAATCCGCTACTGGTGGAAGTACGTGCACTACTGCGTGCATTACTGAAAACGCCGCTGTTCAACTGATTTCTGGCATGCTTCTGCGCATACGTCACGTGCGCTAGACGCATTCGCTGCAGCACATGCATCTAGCGCATGTAAAACGCACAAGTGTGGACATAGCCATTAGCACATCTCTTGGTTGCTCTTGGAGCTGTATCTAAATCTTGGAGCCTATCATGTCCCAGACGTGTTCAATAGGTGAAAGATCCGGCGAGCGTGCTGGCCATGGTAGTACATGAACGTTTTGCTCGTGTAGATACTGCAGACTAATGGGGGCTGTAAGGGGACGGGCGTTATCTAGTTAGTAAAAGATTCCATGCTGCTGAACAAATGGGACAACCACTGGCTGCAAAATGGTAACATATCGTTGGGCAGTTAGAGATCCCCTTATCATGAGTAGTTCCGACCCAGATGTCTTGCTAATGGCACCCCACAACAAGACACCAGGTGCTGGAGCTGTGTGACAATGTCGCATGCACTGGTGACATTCCTTTCCCCTGGATGACGGCAAACACGTTGTCTACCGTTCTACTGACTAAGACAGAAACGAGATTCGTCACTAAACACTACGGTACTCCACTCTTGTTCGTTCCAGTTCTGTCTGAGGCAACACCACTGAGGATGTGCTTGCATGTGGCCAGATGTGAGGTGCAAACGCAGTGCCGGAAGATAAGCTCGCAATGAAGATTGTTTTCCTAGGCTTTTGGGAAAAACAATTTGTAATTTAAATAAGTAATTTGTAAAAGCCTATTGTTTTCCATCTGTCTGGTAAGTATTCGATGTGTTACCTGTTGCCAGTCTCTTTGTAGTTGCGTTGTAGTCGTCAAATCTGTCATGCAAATCCATGCGTCGCAAATGGCGATCCTGTTGCTCCATTGTCACATGTCGTCTTTCTTATCCTTGTCGGTGTGTGCCGAATCCTTCTTGAACCTTACGCCATATGTGTACGATGGTGCTGGGAGTGTGGTCAACGACGCTGGCCGCACTCTGTATGAAAAACAGCTTCTCTAAGGCCGATGATTCTTCCACGCTCAAAGTGTGTTAACTGTTGGAACGACTGTTCATGTCTGAATAAGGACATCATTAGCGGTTTAGAACAATTTCCACACGTTTTGTCAACTACGGAGTTTTGGTTTGTCTTTATCAGTGTTTGACTTCTCTGCACCTGTGACGTTAGCTCGCGCCTGTCCAATCGTTCCAATCGTCCTGCAAACCTACCATGCATTTCCTTACACTACCGCCTCCTAAATTTCGTCACACTTGCATAACTTCTTGTAAGTGTTGCATTTATTATTTCCTGTAGTATATTACACTGTATAATGTGCTGTATAATTCATAGAAAACATATATGGCCAACCTCGTTGGCTACAATCCCAACACCATCGTACACATATGGCGCCAGTGGATTCAAGAAGGATCCAGCACACACCGACAAGGATCAGGAAGATGACGTATGACCATGGAGCGACAGGATCGCCATTTGTGATGCATATATTGCGTGACAGATTTGCAACTGCAACGCAACTGCAAAGGAACTGGCAACAGGTAACATATCGAATACCTACCACGTGGATGGTAAACAACAGGCTTTTACAGTTTTCGTTGAGAGCCTATCGTCCGGCGCTGGGTTTGAATTTCGCATCTGCCCAAATGCAAGCATGTCTTCAGTGGTGTCGCTGAATTGAAGAATATGGATAGAATTGAAACAAAAAAGAGTGGAGTACCGTAGTGTTTAGAGACATATCTCGTTTCTGTCTTAGTCAGTAGAACGGTAGACAACGTGTTTGCCGTCATCCAGGGGAAAGGAATGTCATCCAGTGCATGCGACATTGTCACACAGCTCCAGCACCTGGTGTCTTGTTGTGGGGTGCCATTAGCAAGACATCTGGGTCGGAACTACTCATGATAAGGGGATCTCTAACTGCCCAACGATATGTTACCATTTTGCAGCCAGTGGTTGTCCCATTTTTTCAGCAGCATGGAACCTTTTACTAACTAGATAACGCCCGTCCCCTTACAGCCCCCATTAGTCTGCAGTATCTACACGAGCAAAACGTTCATGTACTACCATGGCCAGCACGCTCGCCGGATCTTTCACCTATTGAACACGTCTGGGATATGATGGGTCGACAGCTCCAACAACACCCAAGAGCTGCGCCAACTACTGTCGCTGAAATGGAACAGCGACTTCAGGTATTTGGCGTTCTATCCTTGAGGAGGATAGAACGCCAAATAATAAAATAATATATATAACATAATAATATATAAATCCTAACAGGATAGAGCTGTACGATAGCTTCCCCACAGTGTACATGAATGCATTGCTCTGCGGGGTGGTTCAACATCATACTAATTATACCATTTTACCGCGTAGGTAAAGTGGTATAATTAATTAGTATATTATATATTAGTACATTATTTTTTTTTGATAGTGTGAACGATCGCACATCTCAGTGTATGCTAACAGCCGTCTGCGTTTCAATAAAATGGCATTAATCCTTCTACGTATTGGAGTTTTTTTTCTGTAGTGTAAACAGCGGTAAAACGCTGTGTAAACAGCGGTTTCTGTAGTGTAAACAGGGTAATTTTACGCGGTAAAATTATACCATTTTACCGCGTAGGTAAGGTAGTATAATTAATTAGTATATTATATATTAGTACATTATTTTTTTTTTGATAGTGTGAACGATCGCACATCTCAGTGTATGCTAACAGCCATCTGCGTTTCAATAAAATGGCATTAATCCATCTACGTATTGGAGTTTTTTTTCTGTAGTGTAAACAGCGGTAATTTACGCGGTGTAAACAGCGGTTTCTGTAGTGTAAACAGCGGTAATTTTACGCGGTAAAATTACACCATTTTACCGCGTAGGTAAAATAGTATAATTAATTAGTATATTATATATTAGTACATTATTTTTTTTTTTGGTAGTGTGAACGATCGCACATCTCAGTGTATGCTAACAGCCGTCTGCGTTTCAATAAAATGGCATTAATCCTTCTACTTATTGGAGTTTTTTTTCCTGTAGTGTAAACAGAAGAACCAGTTTGCAAGGCTAATCGAGCTAGGATTATGCGAAAAACCTCGCTTCCATTGCATTGCAAAAGCAGAAATAGGTCTCATGGAAATTATGCACTTAATCTCTTTCTAGCACTGCATTATGTTTCGCAACTGTCTCACTAATCGCTAGAGAGAGGCTATCTGCTGTGAGATTAGTTGTCGCCATTATCGGACGTGCAGTTGAAAATGAAAGGAGCACCAAAAAACGCAGAAGTTTCTTTTTTTAGAAAAATGAAGAGATGCTCAATAGAATATAGCTTATATATCAATTGAGTACATAGGAACGTAGTATGCCCAATCGGATGCTGTTTAGAACGCCATACCTCAGGACACCATTAACTATCTGCCGAGACGTCTACAAGCTAGCACGATGTAGCTGACGTACGTATTGCTATTCAGGGTATCCTTGTATAAACACCACAATCGCTCTCCACACCATGGTGCCGGCGTGGGTCCTGTGTGTCGCTGGCGGATGCACGATGGAAGAAGCCACTCACCTTGTCACCTTTGGACGCGTAAACGACCATCAGATGCTCCTAAACAGAACTTTTATTACTGAAGACCACAGACTGCCATTCTTCCCTCCAATGAACTCGTTCTTGACACCACTGCAAACGTGCTCGACAGTGACAAGGGGACAGTGGCAACCATGCCAGCAGTACACGTGCCCATAGTTCTACTTCCAAAAGATGATTGCGTATCATTCTGGTAGACACCTTTGGTATGTCAGAGGATCGAATTTGTGATGATGTAACTGTCTGCTCTGCCACCAGACCCTCCTAATATGCCGATCTTCTCGTGCGTCCGTAACTCTGTGTTGTCCAGAACCACGTCTTCTGACCATTGACGCCACCATCGTACCACTGCCGATACCTCTCGTCCAACACGGTGTGCAATTTGACAAAAAGACCAACCTGCTTCCCGAAGACCCACTATACGACCTCGCTCAAACTCCGCTAACTGAACAAATGTTGCGTGCCTGCATCTTCCAGGCATGGTAGCTTCTACAAAGAGCACAGAACAACGCGACACAAGACGAATAACTTCTTTCTTCACGCGCCCTAGTCCTTAAATACGCTCTGCGTACATTTTCATGTTGTCGTCCTCAGTTATATATCATTATTTCACCCAATAACTTTCAATCTTGGATCACGGTTTCTGCTGCACTTAACTATTAAGATATTGTTACGACAGAAGAATCTGGCAACCGAAAGCAAAGTTTCAAGCCAACGAATAAGAACTTTGGGAGAATTTGGAGAAGAAGAGTGGAGAGTTAACGGTCGTTTTGTATTGTAACGGTCGTTGTGTATTGTAACGGTCGGTGAGTTCGAAAATGGACGGTGAGCTGTTCTGAGACAGTGCGCGTAAGTATCAAGAAGTAACTTGATGTGTTGTGTATACGCGGAAGGATAAAAGTGGGATCTTTTATCGTTAAGTATCAAGAAGTAACTTGATGTGTTGTGTATACACGGAAGTATAAAAGTGGGAACTTTTATGGCTAACTTCGAATGTCTACACGGACTGTCTTTTTGTTCGGCTAGTGTGTGAACAGTTATTAGCACAGGACGAGAATTGGTTTACGAGTGAAGATCTTCGGGTGACCTGGTAAATCAAGTAAAAGGTAGTATTTAGTAAAATACACAGAGCTGATATTGTGTGCTCTACGCAGGAAGATTGATGACTTGTGCATGTTAATAGTTGATTTGTTAATAAGATACTTCATCCATATTTCCTTTGTAACAATTTACCTTGTATTGAATTTGGTTTTGAAATATAGCTTTTAATACTCACGCTCAGTGGCTATCCATTTTTGTGATCCGCAACATTTGGTGTCAGAAGTGGGATTAATTAATTGAATGCCGTTAACTAGAAGTATGGATGAATTAGTAAAGTTGATAAATAGCTTCAAAGCCGATATGACTGCGCTGATGACTGATAGGAAAACCATTATGACTACGCTGATGAATGACATTAAAAGTCAAAATAATGATTTGAAAGCCGAAATAGCGACACAAAATAGTACATTAGATGAAATGATAGCCGAAATGGCCGCACGAAATAATGAGTTGAGGAATAAAAGAGGTGATCTGGCCGCACAAAATACTGAGATTAAAGGTGATATAGCTGCCCAAAGCGATAAAATAGGTGATTTGAAAGCCGAAATGGCCGCACAAAATAATGAGTTGAGAACGGAGATAGTTTCTCAAAAAGATGATTTGAAAGCCGAAATGGCCGCACGAAATACTGAGATGAGAGCTGAAGTGGCTTCTCAAGTTGGTAAGATTATTGATCACTTCAAGGATAGTAAAACCGAACTCAATAGACAATGCAATAGTTTAAATGTTGAATTTGTCAGTGAAAAAGATGATCTTGATAGTGTTAAGTTAGATTGTAAACATGGAAAAGAAAAAGAGAAAGGCAACGCATATAAAAATGTGGATCTGCTACTGGAAATCAAGAATCGTAGAGATAGTGCAGATAATGCCTTTGACCACGCAACTACTGGTGATGCATGGCAGAGTGTCTATGTCGCTGGTGACATGTCTAGGAACTGTGAAGAACAATCACACAGATCAGAGAGCTGTGAGACTATACAGTACGCTTTGCACTTCAAAATACCTAGGTATACAAGTCTGGCACGATCTGAAGAGAGATCCACACGAAAGGTATTCTATTCCTCGCCGTCAGCAAAATGCGTCATGGACAATTATCGCAAAGGCAGAGTAACGAGTGGTAATGAGGGGGAACGAAACAGAGTTTACGTTTCGCAGAGTGGTCCGAGTAAAGAAGAGGCGTCCATTCAGAATAGATACAAAGTGCCATTCGACGTTACCGGGGAAGTCGGAGAGATTTTTCCGAAGCATATAGCCACACTTGAATCGTTTATAGAAAGTGGGGAATTAAGGAAGAGGAATTCCGAAGAATGGCTTAGAAGCATAACAGGTGATGCTAGTAAAAGAGCTTCAGGCAGAGACGGTACTTCAAAGACTAACTTTCTGGATGAAACTAAGCCTCAGAGTTACGATCAGAGAGAAGTAAAGCCCTCAGACAATCTCAACGAAACCATGCTGAATTTCTTTTCTGAACAGTCAATGTGCAGATTTGGACATTATAACCATTTAGATTATAAGGATATAGAAAAGTTTTATCACGATTACAAGAGCTCTAAAGTGGACAATATCATGTTACAGAACTCGTCGCTGATCTCCAGAATGAACAATTTGGCAATCATGACTGATATTTCCCTGGCTAATTACAATGAGAGCTCCAAGAAAGTGAATTCGGAAGAAACAGCAAATATGACCTCCTCGGGTCATGTGTTTTGCTGGAGACCCGAGTGGCGCCATCGGATGGTAGATGAAAACAGCACAGGAGGTGTCGGCAACAAAGTGAGTCTTGTCTTGGCTCCTGCACTTGCTGCTTTAGGTCTCAAGGTCCCTATGATCTCCGGTCGTGCTCGCCAATTGACGGGAGATACTCTGGACAAATTGGAATCCATCCCTAGCTTCACAGTTGACTGCACTAAAGATAAAATCGAGCAGATGATGGAAGACGTCGGATGCTGCATCGTAGGACAGACAGAGGAGCTGGTGCCAACAGATAAGGAGATTTACCGCTGCAAGGATCTGATGGCTACCATAGATAGCGTTCCTCTAATGATATGCTCAATTGTGTCCAAAAAGCTGGCTGAAGGAGTGTGTGCTTTGGTTTATGATGTTGAATTCGGAAAAGGAGCTATTGATCTCATCAGTACAGAAGATGTTGCTGTTGATTTAGTTAAGAAAGTGGTTGCAGCATCACAAGCTCGTGGAATGAAGAGTTTGAGTTGTTCAGCTGTTATCAGCAACATGGATTCACCTCTTGAAAACTCTGTTGACAACTCTCTGGAAGTGATGGAAGCTGTTCAGTGTTTCCTTGGTAACGGATCCTTGGAACTGCAAGAGCTCGTCGAAGAGTTAGGAGAACTTCTGCGTTTTGTGAACATTGTGGATAATAGGGTAGATGAAGCATCACGTGTCCGTAAGGTTCTGCATAACGGCAATGCTTTGAACAAGTTTCGTAACATGTTAATAGAACAAGGAGTATCTGAAGATGTTGCAAGCTGGCTATGTGAAGGTAAAACAGAAAAAATATTGCTAGCAGCCCGACACATCACTGATTTCACTTATACAGGAGAAACAGGTAAGGTTGTCGGATTAGAAGCTGCAGTTCTAGCAAGAGTATGGAAGGAGGAGATGGACCGAAGAGCTAAAAAGAATTATGGAGCTGATATTATATTTGTGAAGCACCTTGGGGATCAAATGGAATCAGGTGAAATATGGCTGAAGGTTCATCACGACAGTTCTGAATTAAGGGAAAGTCAACTGACAAAAGGGTCAGACTGGAGGATGAAACTCCTCCCTAGATTTTATGTCACTAATGACTTTCATTCCTTGTTACTGTTGATAGAAGTAAAAATCCAAAGAAGAAAACTTTCGACAAAGAAGAAAACTTTTTACAGGTTTTGCACGAAAACTCTTAGTCGATTCTTCTCCCTGCGGAGACATAAACGTGTTCACAAGGGCTATAAGCCTTGCACGTATTATATTTGTGGACGAGGCTTCAGTCAGAAAAGAAATCTACGTCATAATGAGATTCGCTTTCATTTTGACACAGACGTGGTATATCGCATTCGTCGATGTCCAGCTACAAAGTGCAAGGTGGTTCACGTGGATCGTTTGGCCATGTTTCATCGAAGAACTGAAGAAGCTTTGGAATCCAGAATTGTTCGGGACGAACAAGACCTAGGAAGGGGGCAGTGTTACGACAGAAGAATCTGGCAACCGAAAGCAAAGTTTCAGCCAACGAATAAGAACTTTGGGAGAATTTGGAGAAGAAGAGTGGAGAGTTAACGGTCGTTTTGTATTGTAACGGTCGTTGTGTATTGTAACGGTCGGTGAGTTCGAAAATGGACGGTGAGCTGTTCTGAGACAGTGCGCGTAAGTATCAAGAAGTAACTTGATGTGTTGTGTATACGCGGAAGGATAAAAGTGGGATCTTTTATCGTTAAGTATCAAGAAGTAACTTGATGTGTTGTGTATACACGGAAGTATAAAAGTGGGAACTTTTATGGCTAACTTCGAATGTCTACACGGACTGTCTTTTTGTTCGGCTAGTGTGTGAACAGTTATTAGCACAGGACGAGAATTGGTTTACGAGTGAAGATCTTCGGGTGACCTGGTAAATCAAGTAAAAGGTAGTATTTAGTAAAATACACAGAGCTGATATTGTGTGCTCTACGCAGGAAGATTGATGACTTGTGCATGTTAATAGTTGATTTGTTAATAAGATACTTCATCCATATTTCCTTTGTAACAATTTACCTTGTATTGAATTTGGTTTTGAAATATAGCTTTTAATACTCACGCTCAGTGGCTATCCATTTTTGTGATCCGCAACAATATTATAATATGACGTTCCTAAAGGAATTCCTTCTGGGTATTTTTTTTTTTAATTTCTGCTGGCGTATTTTTAAATTTCCGCCAGTGTCAAAAAGTACATTTTTACAAAAACAATGCACCGTTATGATTTCTTAAATTAAGAACAAATGATTAAATAACTTAGGAACTAATTAGCTATGTATTTTTATATTGTTTCTTTTTAACATAGGAAATTTCATGCCTTTTTCCATTTAATTGGAGACAATAATTATTTTCTTTCAAATTATAGAAATTACCGTTTTCAAAGAGGTGCATGATTAATTTATCGGCATATAAGTTTTCTAAATATAGGTTAATATAACCAATGTGGGCTTATATTAAGGTTATGCTTATATTAAGATTAATATAAGCATTACATAGACTATCTCCAAATCCATTGTTATCAGTGAACACCTTTGTTATTTTATAGTAAAAACTTGTTTTATCTATTAAAAAAGTTCATTTAACACGAAGTTGATTATTACGAATCCATCATACAGTACCATGAAATAATTATTACTGAAATTCCGCAACAATTGGTGTCAGGAGTGTAGATTATTAATGACTTTAACTAGAAGCATGTAGGAATTGGTAAGATTTATGAGGGATGCGAGTCTTAGATCAGTGATAGATGTACTGAACATAGTGGTTTGAACAAAAAAACTGATATGCCTAATCAGAATAGAGATTTAAGGACTGATATATCTCATGAAAACAATGATTTGAACGATAATAAACCTGAGAGGTCGAATCAAAATAGAGAATTAAGATCTGAAATGACTAGTCAAAGCTGATCTTAATAAAAAAAATGGTGAATCGCTGTCCAGTAGCCGAGTGATCAGCGTGCTTGGCTACTGATCAAATGGATCTTGATTCGAGTCCCGGGTAAGGCATGGAAGTTCGTGTTTTTTTTCTGCTGAGGTCTACCACAGTTTAGTCTGCATTACAATTAAGATTTAGTGATAGCTATTCGAAGCAATATTATGTTATCCAGTTAAAACACCCGCGTACAGAAGACTAGAGAGAACTAGTCAGCGATAGCGAAAGTCTAGCTAAATTTTCCTACAATCACTGTCCTCCATATGTTGGGGCGGGGGTGGCTCAGTCGGTAGCGCGCCAGGCTCGTAATCTGTAGTTCCCAGGTTCGAGTCCCAGCTGGGTCAGCGTTGAGATTTATCTCCGCAAAATTCCCCGCCTTGCCCACGGTCAGTAGGGGACACCGATGGGCTTGGAAAGGCCGCCGTCCGTCGGATGGGACGTTAAGCCGTGGCCCCGTGTGTGGAAGAGCCATACCCTGTGCACGTTAAAGAACACACTGGATGGCCTTGACGGGAGGCTACCATCTGTCTCCCAACAGCTGTTCCAGTGGGTCCTCTCCCCCAACCTTCTCTGAGCCTTCGGGGTCCATGTGACCTGGCCATTTAGCCTATGGTGTGCAAAAAAGTGCTGCTCAGAGGTAAAACAACCCAACCCAACCTCCATATGTTCAAGACAGCTTGGGCCCAAAAAATATCTAATGATATTATTTCTAAGAATGCTGGACTGCGAATCATTGAAGTCAACTGTGGTGCAAGCCATGAAGTTTAAGTTGGCAGATAGTCTTCGGAACTTTTAAATGTAGAGTAAGAACTGTAAACTGCAGAAGAAACTTCAGAGAGAAAAAATGAACTGCAAGAGCTAACGAAAGCCTTTCGATCTGTTATAAATGAAGTTAAGAGTGCCTCTCCAAAGACTTTTACAGAACTTTAGTGTTGGAGCTGCGGTAAAATCAGACATATTCGAGCCAATTGCAACGAGAAGCAGATGAGAAGTTGGTTGCTCCAGGAAGTAGCCCACGTTTCGGCACTGCATGGTGGATACAACGGATTGGTAACTGATGATACATGAATGAAGTGTCTTGTCGGATGGTGGTAGATATGGTGCGAATGTGACTCTGTTCAGACCTGACTTAGTTAATCCTTTCAGGACCATAAGGTTTCTAAGAGTAAATATTAGTATGTAACTGTTTATTTTAGTTTGTTTAGACGTAAAATAAATAAAAATCATAAGAAAAATACATAACAATGTGTAGCTTTTTTTGGAATTTTAAGGGAAATATTTTTCCCAATGGACTATAAAGGTAACACAAATTATGGTTAGGCTTATTATGCAATGTCTTTTATTTATTGGTTTATTAGAAGAAAATGTTAACTAAAATAATACAAAATTATGAAATAAAATTACTATACAAAATGATGTGCTAATTATGATATTCTGCGAAGCAATTTCTTTTGGTAGTGAGGCAAAGATGGACACTGCATATAGTACATATATTATGCGTCCTGTCAGTTGTTTTTGTTTCTAAACGTTCCCGTTTACGTAATTGCGTTCGGCATACGTTCTATTTTGACAATCTGTATAAAATATGCAGATAAGGTTATAATTAAATACGACAATCACCAATTTTAAAATGGGAAAAATGTTTCCCTTGGTCGTGAAAGGGTTAAGAATCTAACACCTTCAACCTAGCAGGTATTCTAGACATCCAAAGATCACTCTGAAGTCCATGGGAAGAAATGAACATCAATTTTGGGAGCTGCCTTCTACAACACACTTTTCACATGGCTGACATCTACAAATGAATGAACCTTTCGCCTTCGTAAAAACTCGTGGATTTACTATCAAATCCAGTGACAGTGTGCTGGTCTAGAAGACAAAAGAGATTCATATTCTAAGCAGAATATCTGACTATTTGTCAACTGTGGCCACAGTGTTGGTCACAGGTTGGGTTGGGTTGTTTTACCTCTGAGCGGCACTTTTTTGCACACCATGGGCTAAATGGCCAGGTCACATGGACCCCGAAGGCTCAGAGAAGGTTAGGGGAGGGGACCCACTGGAACAGCTGTTGGGAGACAGATGGTAGTCTCCCGACAAGGGGGCGGGGGTGGCTCAGTCGGTAGCGCGCCAGGCTCGTAATCTGTACTTCCCAGGTTCGAGTCCCAGCTGGGTCAGCGTTGAGATTTATCTCCGCAAAATTCCCCGCCTTGCCCACGGTCAGTAGGGGACACCGATGGGCTTGGAAAGGCCGCCGTCCGTCGGATGGGACGTTAAGCCGTGGCCCCGTGTGTGGAAGAGCCATACCCTGTGCACGTTAAAGAACACACTGGATGGCCTTGACGGGAGGCTACCATCTGTCTCCCAACAGCTGTTCCAGTGGGTCCCCTCCCCCAACCTTCTCTGAGCCTTCGGGGTCCATATGACCTGGCCATTTAGCCCATGGTGTGCAAAAAAGTGCCGCTCAGAGGTAAAACAATCCAACCTAACTCCCGTCAAGGCCATCCAGCGTGTCCTTTAATGTGCACAGGGTATGGCTCTCCCGCACACGGGACCACGGCATAACGTCCCATCCGACGGGCGGCGGCCTTTCCAAACCCATCGGTGTCCCCTACTGACCGTGGGCAGGGCGGGGAATTTTGCGGAGATAAATCTCAACGCTGACCCAGCTGGGACTCGAACCTGGGAACTACAGATTACGAGCCCGGCGCGCTACCGACTGAGCCACCCCCGTCCCTTGTTGGTGACAGAAAAGACTGAGATTTCAGCATGAAATGAAGTCATAGGTCATGGACCTCGGGCGGAAGCTTCTGGTTTCCAAATCAGTTGTCACCGATACCCTTTAGAAAGGAGCTTTGGCTCACGTCAAAAGAGATCAAGAAAAGATTCCTCTTCGAGTAATAAACTGCAATAAAACCAGCAGGTTGCTGAAAAGAGACGAAAAGCTAGCAATATATGAGCTTGTTATATGGGTATCTCTTTCAAGTACTAAATAAAGTGCTTAAACCAAAATCATAGAAAACCTCCATCTCATGTAGATGAATTATGCAAGTGAAATAGGAAGGCTTTGCACAGGACCAAACTTCTAAAGCCCAGAATTTATTTAGATAGTATTAGGACATTTTTTAAGTTGCATCAAAAGACTCTAACAGAGCATAACATCGATACTAGTGATATTCCTCCCATCCATCTAGGAGCGGGGTTGGCTCAGTCGGTAGCGCTCCAGGCTCGTAATCTGTAGTTCCCAGGTTCGAGTCCCAGCTGGGTCAGCGTTGAGATTTATCTCCGCAATAATTCCCAGCCCTGTCCACAGTCAATAGGGGATACCGATGGGCTTGGAAAGGCCGCCGTCCGTCGGATGGGACGTTAAGCCGTGACCCCGTGTGGGGGAGAGCCATACCCTGTGCATGTTAATGAACACGCTGGATGGCCTTAATGGGAGGTTACCATCTGTCTCCCAACAGCTGTTCCAGTGGGTCCCTCCCCCAACCTTCTCTGAGCCTTCGGGGTCCTTGTGACCTGGACATTTAGCCCATGGTGTGCAAAAAAGTGCCGCTCAGAGATAAACCAACCCATCAATTACATTACCAAAGCAGGAAGAGACAGAACACCTAATAAAGGACATGGAAGCCCAAGACTTTATAGAACCATCACCTAGTCCCTGGACCTATTTGCGTGGCACTCTGACAACTGCTTCTCGGTGTGGCATTTTCTATGTCGAGCAGCGTTCAAAGTAAAATACCAAAAAAACATCAATGATTTACAGTGTAAATAAGATCAAAAGAAGTGAAATTACTTTCTTAGTGTGTTCTTGTTTTTGCATTTATGATGGTTAAAGCAGTTACGGTTAATTTTAACTTTTATTGTTGCAAACCTTTTAAAAAGGACGGGCATTAAATTTTAAGAAATGTTAGACCTATTTTTGACTGGATGTGTTCAGTAAGTGAGTTTATTGAAATTGGAATGAAAATTTGTGGCAACGGTAGGAAACAATGAATTCTGAAAAAAACAATGGAAGTTGAAGAAAATGAAAGTAACATTCCAGGCTTTAAGGATGATGAAAACTCTATCAGCAAAATCTGCAAGTGCACCTACAATTTATTTAAAGAAGAAATGGAATGTATGACTATAATTTCTAAAAATGAACTTGTGCACTGAAAAATAAAAGTCTGTTTTCACTCTATTTTCATCAATCATCATTCTAGTAAGTTTTTAGCATTAGTATGTCTTCTAAGTTACCAAAATAAATTTCATTTATGCCAGATTTAATTTTATTAATATTGTTAGTAATAAACCTAATTTTTGTGAAGGCTTTCGAAAAGCACCGAATGCATATAAAATCTGTTAAAATATGATCCCAAGTTCAAAATTCGTACACATATTCTTGAGAAAATAATGAAAAAATTAGCATCAAACTTTTTTTTTCAAAATTTAAAGCATATGTTTTTTGAGAAACTCAAGGTCAAATTTTTGAAACAGGGTCCTTGAGATTTGAAGTAGTATTCAGAAAGTAGTCATGTGAAATCGTTAGAAAAGGAAGACAACTGTAGTTTAGTTATATTTCAATCTCATCTCTAACTCAAGATACTAGCAATAACATGATTACACTGGGCAACAAATTTTCATAAAAGTCATGCCTCTGAGTTAAAGTAGCCATTTCTTAAAGATTTCAAGGTGCTGAACACGAATATGACAATGAAAATACAAAATTGGCTACGATTTCTAAAAAAATCCGCAATAGTTTCTTATATAATAGAAATCCGCAATAGTTTCTTATACAGGGTGAATCTGAAAAAGTGGGCAAAACTTTACGGGGTGGTAGAACGCAGCTATACGAGCAATATTCGTCATAGAATGTATGGGCGGAACGCAAACGGCGAGCCGCTAGGTGGCGTTGGAAATGGTATAAAAGGGTCGGTCCAACGGCATTTCTACCGTGGATTGCCGAGAGGATGGCTGGTTATACTAACCACGAAATGTGTCTTTTTCCTGTGGGGCCATATGAATAGCCTAATCTACGAGTGCCCCATTGAAACCGATATGGATCTAGTCGCCAGGATCGCCGTTGTTGCCGGCGATATTCGGGAAATGCTTGGTGTCTTCGCAAATGTGCGTCGGTCCCTATCCCGCAGATGTGAAGCCTGCATTACAGCTGGCGGCAGCTCTTTTGAGCAATTTCTTTGAGCATGTACCTCAATTACATTCCTGTTAATAAAATGTTTTCTGAAGTATCTCCTCTCCTTCTTGTGTTCATTCTTTAAATGTGACAGTGGAAAACTACCTTTTAACTTCTCACCACTTGCGTTCCGACCATACATTCTATGACGAATATTGCTCGTATAGCTGCGTTCTACCACCCCGTAAAGTTTTGCCCACTTTTTCAGATTCACCCTGTATAATAGAGTAATACGTACATATGACGTATCGGTAAAACTCTGCTTCTACTTCCGACGTCGCTTTGCCCGTCGCTTGAGCAGCTGCTCAGGATCATCTCTGGTCAGCGTGCAACAGTCGTCAGCCAACATTGAAGTGGACCAGTTTCCCTGGTATCATTTCTCCATCGTTGCAATGTCCTGGGGAAAACGTTCACCGTGCTCATCACTAAACATGCTGCAGTTGTCGGGGAAGGAATCTAAGTGGGAATGGAGAAAGTGAATCTTTAACAACATGTTGCAGCCAAGTTTGTGTTACACAGACCACATATCCTTAACCAGTTTCTTGTACTTGTCTGCCCTGACATTCCCGAGGAATTTAGTTGACACCAGACGAACGTGTCCCAAGCCTTTTTCTCATCACCCTGAAGCAGGTTGTCGAACATCTAGTTTCTGAATAGCTCGCGGATCTGAGGACATGGCGAAATGATGCAATACCTCCGTGGATTGTGTATATGGCGGAATGATGCAGCACCTCCGGGGTTGTGTGTATGGCGGACTGATGCAGTACCTCCGTGGATTGTGTATATGGCGGAATGATGCAGTACCTCCGTGGATTGTGTATATGGCGGAATGATGCAGTACCTCCGTGGATTGTGTATATGGCGGAATGATGCAGTACCTCCGTGGATTGTGTATATGGCGGAATGATGCAGTACCTCCGTGGATTGTGTATATGGCGGAATGATGCAGTACCTCCGTGGATTGTGTATATGGCGGAATGATGCAGTACCTCCGTGGATTGTGTATATGGCGGAATGATGCAGTACCTCCGTGGATTGTGTATATGGCGGAATGATGCAGTACCTCCGTGGATTGTGTATATGGCGGAATGATGCAGTACCTCCGTGGATTGTGTATATGGCGGAATGATGCAGTACCTCCGTGGATTGTGTATATGGCGGAATGATGCAGTACCTCCGTGGATTGTGAATATGGCGGAATGATCCAGTACCTCCGTGGATTGTGTATATGGAGGAATGATGCAGTACCTCCGGGGTTGTGTGTATTGCGGACTGATGCAGTACCTCCGTGGATTGTGTATATGGCGGAATGATGCAGTACCTCCGGGGTTGTGTGTATGGTGGACTGATGAGTTCCTCCGTGGATTGTGTATATGGCGGAATGATGCAGTACCTCCAGGGTTGTGTGTATGGCGGACTGATGCAGTACCTCCGTGGATTGTGTATATGGCGGACTGATGCAGTACCTCCGTAGATTGTGTATATGGCGGAATGATGCAGTACCTCCGTGGATTGTGTATATGGCGGAATGATGCAGTATCTCCGTGGATTGTGTATATGGCGGAATGATGCAGTACCTCCGTGGATTGTGAATATGGCGGAATGATGCAGTACCTCCGTGGATTGCGTATATGGCGGAATGATGCAGTACCTCCGTGGATTGTGTATATGGCGGAATGATATAGTACCTCCGTGGATTGTGTATATGGCGGAATGATGCAGTACCTCCGTGGATTGTGAATATGGCGTAATGATGAAGTACCTCCGTGGATTGTGTATATGGCGGAATGATGCAGTACCTCCGTGGATTGTGTATATGGCGGAATGATGCAGTACCTCCGTGGATTGTGTATGGAAGAATGATGCAGTACCTCCGTGGATTGTGTATATAGCGGAATGATACAGTACCTCCGTGGATTGTGTATATGGCGGAATGATGCAGTACCTCCGTGGATTGTGTATATGGCGGAATGATGCAGTACCTCCGTGGATTGTGTATATGGCGGAATGATGCAGTACCTCCGTGGATTGTGAATATGGCGGAATGATGCAGTACCTCCGTGGATTGTGTATATGGCGGAATGATGCAGTACCTCCGTGGATTGTGTATATGGCGGAATGATGCAGTACTTCCGTGGATTGTGTATATGGCGGAATGATGCAGTACCTCCGTGGATTGTGTATATGGCGGAATGATGCAGTACCTCCGTGGATTGTGAATATGGCGGAATGATACAGTACCTCCGTGGATTGTGTATATGGCGGAATGATGCAGTACCTCCGTGGATTGTGTATATGGCGGAATGATGCAGTACCTCCGTGGATTGTGTATATAGCGGAATGATGCAGTACCTCCGTGGATTGTGTATATGGCGGAATGATGCAGTACCTCCGTGGATTGTGTATATGGCGGAATGATGCAGTACCTCCGTGGATTGTGTATATGGCGGAATGATGCAGTACTTCCGTGGATTGTGTATATGGCGGAATGATGCAGTACCTCCGTGGATTGTGTATATGGCGGAATGATGCAGTACCTCCGTGGATTGTGTATATGGCGGAATGATGCAGTACCTCCGTGGATTGTGTATATGTCGGAATGATGCAGTACCTCCGTGGATTGTGTATATGTCGGAATGATGCAGTACCTCCGTGGATTGTGTATATGGCGGAATGATGCAGTACCTCCGTGGATTGTGAATATGGCGGAATGATGTAGTACCTCCGTGGATTGTGTATATGGCGGAATGATGCAGTACCTCCGTGGATTGTGTATATGGCGGAATGATGCAGTACCTCCGTGGATTGTGTATATGGCGGAATGATGCAGTACCTCCGTGGATTGTGTATATGGCGGAATGATGCAGTACCTCCGGGGTTGTGTGTATGGTGGACTGATGCAATACAACGTAATATGTTGCAATCTGGAGTTTAAAATACAGCGTTGCAAAATAGTTACCTATGTACTCAATGTGGACTGAGTCGTTTATACATGACCATCTCTATCTTTCCTGAAAAAGAGCCAATCGACAAATTTTATTGTCATTTTCGTGTTCAGCACCTCTAAATTAGTAAAGACTGGCTATTTTCATTTCAAATCATTTTTGTGTGCTGCCCAGTGTTATTGGTAGAGTCAAATTTATGAAATTCTCTCAATTTCTTGTCTTCAGTCTGATTCTTCCGAGCCGTCATATCTGCATCTGAAGCAATATCAGAATCTACTTCACAATCAGAATCTGATTCTTTTGAGCCGTCTTTATCTCCATTATCCTATATATCGTCTTCTGAGCCATCGAGAGTGTTGGTGATGCAACTTTTTTTAACTGAGTGCTGCATTCTTTCTGGGATTCGCTTCCAAGCTGTCGATACCCATTTCGCCATTTTTGATGCCGGCGCTTTCTTAATTTTCCGTAAGGTGTCAGCGGAAGGTTGTCAGTCAACAGACAGGTTCCAACTTCCTTGTTGTCGCTGAGTGAGCTCCACTGTAAAGAAATAAAGGTGGCTTCACATTTGGAAAGCGCAGGAAAATACCCACGCCACATTATTCTCCAATGGAATTGGTGAATGCGATAACGATCAAACTTGGAGGCGGGGTTTCCGCGTAAAAACAAAACGTACGGTGCCGTGTGCAAAGCGCGGAAAATTTGAGAGAAAATACTGCGATTCTAAGACGCACCCCGTTTTTAGAGACGTTTATATGGGAAAAAAGTGCGTCTCTGAATCGAAGAAATACGGTATCCATATTAATAGAGTAAGGATACAAAATTTTATGCAAATCAAAAGCGCTAAGGTTTTTTTATTGCATCCACTTGACATGGAATGACTGGTAACTGGGATCCCATATACTACTCTCATTGTTGACATCAGAACAGCAGTACATGAAACAAGTGGCCAAACACCTTCCGTGATGGGTTGAGTTGTTTTACCTCTGAGCGACACTTTTTTGCACACCATGGGCTAAATGGCCAGGTCACATGGATCCCGAAGGCTCAGAGAAGGTTGGGGGAGGGGACCCACTGGAACAGCTGTTGGGAAACAGATGGTAGCCTCCCGTCAAGGCCATCCAGGGTGTTCTTTAACGTGCACAGGGTATGACTCTCCCGCACACGGGGCCACGGCTTAACGTCCCATTCGACGGACGGCGTCCTTTCCAAGCCCATCGGTGTCCCCTACTGACCGTGGGCAGGGCGGGGAATTTTGCGGAGATAAATCTCAACGCTGACCCAGCTGGGACTCGAACTTGGGAACTACAGATTACGAGCCTGACGCGCTACCGACTGAGCCATCCCCGCCCCATGAAACCATGAGACAATCGTTTCTTTTCCCTCAATTCCAGGACAGCGGTCATTTCTTTAAGAAATGAATCTTTTGTTTCAATATATTTTATACCCTTTCTATTATTGCATATATTATATTTACATACTTTACAATATAAATAAATGGCTCTTCTAGCTGCTTCTTCCCCCAGAGATCTGACCAGAGCCACAAGAAAAGAAGCATTCATGTCTTAACCAGGACTCGATTCGAACCTAGGTGTCTTTGAATTGCAGCTAAGCACATCAAATTTATCATCACTAAATAGAGTGTAATTGCCATATATATTGAATTTTTTTTCTACCATCACGTTTTCTTTTTTTTCACCTTAGCGCCTCTCTTCCTCTGGAATTTAGTTTAGAGCCAACCCGAAAAGATTTTTGATAAGAATCTGCAAACACCAAACTGCTATTGCTTTAGAATTTCGCTGATTTTAATTTCAGTCGCTCAGTTCAGCAAGTTACTGACTATCTAGAGCAGGAAAAAAAATCAAACAGCTAACGCATCCTGCATATTCGCCAGATCTTGCACCATGCGGTTTTTGATTGTTTCCAAAAATTAAAAAGGAACTTGCTGGGAAGCTTTCTTCAAGGTGTTAGACCTTGCAAAATGCGTTCGTTCAGTGTTGCTGAATATTGCCCAACAGGAGTACTACCAAGAGTTCCAGAATTGGCGTAGATATCTGCAACTTTGCATAGATGCTAGAGGAGAGTACTTCGAAGGACAGAAAAAGTTTTTTAAGGTAAGTGCAATAGATTTTTTTCTGCAGATGGATATTAAGAACATTTTGAACGCCCCTCTTATCAAATGATACAAAAGAGCATGCGCTCAAATAGAATAGCGATAACCTGCAGATAGGGATCATTAATTTGAAGTCGCCCGTGACACTTGATTGGTTGATTTAACCAATGGTCGAAGATCTTGTTACGTAATGAAAATCCTCCTTTGACTATGACATGCTCAACATTCCTAAACTTTATAAAAAAATTAAATACCCCCTCAAGCAAGCTGCTTGCCACAGAGGTCTGACAGGAGCCTGTCAGTTAATATGCCACAGTAGAAGATCTGAGAGGATGGCAGGACCTCAGCAGAAAACAACACGAACATCCATGCCTTACCCGAGCCTCGAACCCAGATCCCATAGATCAGTAGCCAGGCGCTCTAACCACTCGGCCACGGGACGGCTGTCTCACTGGCTGTATTTGTATTGAATTTTAATGTATTTATATGTATTTGAACTGAACTTCAACTAGGTTGCCAACTTTTGACTCTGCCAAGGAATGATATTTATGCATGAACGGTTTAAGAACAACATTAAACATTAAAATATAACGTGTTTTCATCTTTTGGTCTAGAAAAGAATACTAATAATATATTTTAGCACTACGTTACTTCCGAAATCTTAGCTCAGTGTATAAATGCAATGTTTTCGTCTTGTCACCCCTTAGGTCTTCGGTTTCATATTAGCTACTCTCATAATTGATTTTTCTTCAGTTTGCTTCATAATTCTTTTTAAAATAAATTAATATCGTAAATTAAATATAACCGAAACAGTTATCTATTCAAGTCATAATTTACGATAAATAATTCAGTTTAAAATAAATAGAAATTTATAACTGGAACGACGTAAAAACAATAGTGTACCTACGTATTACACATATTTTTCACGAATAGTTTTTTTAAAACACCACTAGAAAGGAGAGGAAAAATGCATATACAGTATATATATATATATTTAGGAAATTATTACAAGGGAGGGGCAAAATATTGATATAGAAAGGACAAGTACGCCTTTTGAGTTTGTTCGTTTTTTTTTTTTTCGCAATTTTTTGTTAAATAATGCGTTTTGAGAAAAGCTAAAACAAAAAGAATATAGTCATTGTGGAACATCTAATCAGTTCGATTGGGTTTCAATCAAAGTATGGTCTCAGATCAGGATTATCCACCAGCTGATAAAATGTATCCTGTAAATCTATTCACTTGGGCTGTTAACATACAAACAAACAGATAAAGATTCTTCCTCAGCAGAAGCCCACAGGTTCAGCAAATTCAGGATCCGTAATCAACTCGCGCTATTATTCAGTACCGGTTGATGTATATGTGTATGATATGGTCTCAGCAGAACCCTGTGTGGTTGACCAACAGGGTCTATCCTGTTGGTCAACCACACAGGGTCTACCCTGTTGACTATGGCTACATTGTACTACCTACAATGTACTACCTACAATGTACTACATTGTACTACCTACAACTATGGCTACATTGACCAACAGGGTCTACCCTGTTGGTCAATGTAGCCATAGTTGTAGGGTTGTTTTACATCTGAGCGGAATTTTTTGCACACCATGGGCTAAATGGCCAGATCACAAGGACCCCGAAGGCTCAGAGAAGGTTGGGGGAGGGGACCCACTGGAACAGCTGTTGGGAGACAGATGGTAGCCTCCCGTCAAGGCCATCCAGCGTGTTCTTTAACGTGCACAGGGTAAGGCTCTCCCGTACACGGGGCCACGGCTTAACGTCCCATCCGAAGGACGTCGGCCTTTCCAAGCCCATCGGTGTCCCCTACTGACCGTGGGCAGGGCGGGGAATTTTGCGGAGATAAATCTCAACGCTGACCCAGCTGGGACTCGAACCTGGGAACTACAGATTACGAGCCTGGCGCGCTACCGACTGACCACCTCCGCTCTAGCCATAGTAATCGATATCAGTAGGTCACACTGATCTGGCAGCCCTCCCCTTCCATTTACTTCCACAAGAAAGTATCTCTTTTAAAAGGTACTAACGGAAAGACCACGAGTAGGCGTGGTCGGGCTTTAGGTACTAAGCCTGGCCTGTTCTGTGCATCATCGCAGGGGATTGGTGCACAGTCCTCCTTCAAGTGACTACCTAGCTACCAAGCTCCCAAGACCTTTCAAAATTAGGGTGCTTTGAATATATTTACCATTCACATAGCATGGAAGTATCTCAATACGTTTGAAAATTTAGTATATGTTCTCCGAATTCATATTTTTAAAAGTTCACTTTCTGTTGTCAGGAGAGGGAGCTTCGAATAGAGATTAATCACTTTTGCAACATGAATACTTAAAATTAGTTTTTACTTCTAAGAATTGAAAATAACATATTTGTGTTGTTACTAAAATAAACAATTTGTAACACTTTAATGTTAGCTCCCCTCTGATGTTTGCACCCCTAAGCAAATGCCTAACATGACGTATTGGAAATCAGCCCTTCTTCTCACCCCGAAACCTCTAGGAAATTTCCACCATTAAGTAAAAATACAGAAGCTGTCAACAAATTATTCAATTTGTATTCAAATGCATCATTCATAGAAATTGAAACTCAAATGCAAATGTCAGTTTCTGTTAATTCTTTTAAATTTCTTCAATGGAATTTTAGCACTTATGGTAGTAAATCATTCCCATTGATGAAATTGGCGAAATACCAATTTGAGGTCATTATGCTTCAAGAGAAGCATTTTGAAAAGCCTTTCAGGATATGTATTTCTTATCATGTACATAAGAAATTTGAAATATGATGGTATATCTATTCTAGCACAGAAAGACACTGTCCAATCTGCTATAACTGTTATAAAAAGCTAAATAAACCTACCATAGCTGTAATAAATATGTAAAATACAGAAGAAAATATTCTTAAGGAAGTGTTCGATATCTTTGAAGAATGGTCTTTTCTCAATTTAACGATAAACCATCAGGCTTGGGTTGGGTTGTTTTACCTCTGAGTGGCACTTTTTTGCACACCATGGGCTAAATGGCCAGGTCATATGGACCCCGAAGGCTCAGAGAAGTTGGGAGAGGGGACCCACTGGAACAGCTATTGGGAGACAGATGGTCGCCTCCCGTCAAGGCCATCCAGCGTGTTCTTTAACGTGCACAGGGTATGGCTCTCCCGCACACGGGGCCACGGCTTAACGTCACATCCGACGGACGGCGGCCTTTTCAAGCCCATCGGTGTCCCCTACTGACCGTGGGCAAGGCGGGGAATTTTGCGGAGATAAATCTCAACACTGACCCAGCTGGGACTCGAACCTGGGAACTACAGATTACGAGCCTGGCGCGCTACCCACTGAGCCACCCCCGCCCCAATTATTACAGGCATCCAAAAGTCAAAGAATATGATTGAAACAGCGGATTGTGTAGAGCCTTTAGGAATTCACTCAAAAATATCTCGCCTCTCTAAATACTCCCTCTGAACATTTGAAATTCTTTCAGATCTCAAAACTTATGCTCTGTAGTATTGCACCCCTAGGCAAATGCCTAACATGACTTATGGGAAATCGGCCCTGCTTCTCTCCCGAAACCTCTAGGAAATTTCCATCATCTACAGAGACCACAAATTGCCCAAATCCCAGATATAATATATAAAAATAAACTAATCGGCGTCCACAGGATCGCCGATCAATGGCAGTTTTTTGCTTTTCATACCATTCTTGGTCAACTCTTCAAACTGTTGTGCATGAAAAGCTCATGAGAACGGACGTTGAAACTGGCGATCGGCATAATTAGTACCAATTATCAAGCTACGTTCAAAGCCGCTCGTTTTCCCTCAATTCGATGCTCAATCCAACTCTAACTGATACTCGAAGAATGAATCAACTGAATGGGTTGGGTTGTTGGGTTGTTTTACCTCTGAGCGGCACTTTTTTGCACACCATGGGCTAAATGGCCAGGTCACATGGACCCCGAAGGCTCAGAGAAGGTCGTGGGAGGGGACCCACTGGAACAGCTGTTGGGAGACAGATGGTAGCCTTCCGTCAAGGCCATCCAGCGTGTTCTTTAACGTGCACAGGGTATGGCTCTCCCGCACACGGGGCCACGGCTTAACGTCACATCCGACGGACGGCGGCCTTTTCAAGCCCATCGGTGTCCCCTACTGACCGTGGGCAAGACGGGGAATTTTGCGGAGATAAATCTCAACACTGACCCAGCTGGGACTCGAACCTGGGAACTACAGATTACGAGCCTGGCGCGCTACCCACTGAGCCACCCCCGCCCCAATTATTACAGGCATCCAAAAGTCAAAGAATATGATTGAAACAGCGGATTGTGTAGAGCCTTTAGGAATTCACTCAAAAATATCTCGCCTCTCTAAATACTCCCTCTGAACATTTGAAATTCTTTCAGATCTCAAAACTTATGCTCTGTAGTATTGCACCCCTAGGCAAATGCCTAACATGACTTATGGGAAATCGGCCCTGCTTCTCTCCCGAAACCTCTAGGAAATTTCCATCATCTACAGAGACCACAAATTGCCCAAATCCCAGATATAATATATAAAAATAAACTAATCGGCGTCCACAGGATCGCCGATCAATGGCAGTTTTTTGCTTTTCATACCATTCTTGGTCAACTCTTCAAACTGTTGTGCATGAAAAGCTCATGAGAACGGACGTTGAAACTGGCGATCGGCATAATTAGTACCAATTATCAAGCTACGTTCAAAGCCGCTCGTTTTCCCTCAATTCGATGCTCAATCCAACTCTAACTGATACTCGAAGAATGAATCAACTGAATGGGTTGGGTTGTTGGGTTGTTTTACCTCTGAGCGGCACTTTTTTGCACACCATGGGCTAAATGGCCAGGTCACATGGACCCCGAAGGCTCAGAGAAGGTCGTGGGAGGGGACCCACTGGAACAGCTGTTGGGAGACAGATGGTAGCCTTCCGTCAAGGCCATCCAGCGTGTTCTTTAACGTGCACAGGGTATGGCTCTCCCGCACACGGGCCACGGCTTAACGTCCCATCCGACGGACGGCGACCTTTCCAAGCCCATCGGTGTCCCCTACTGATCGTGGGCAAGGCGGGAAATTTTGCGGAGATAAATCTCAACGCTGACCCAGCTGGGACTCGAACCTAGGAACTACAGATTACGAGCCTGGCGCGCTACCGACTGAGCCACCCCCGCCCCGGTAAAAGAGACAGCTGATTTCCCAAATTTCGATATCGGAATCAAATAAACAGATCTCCATTCTTCACGATAAGATCCTGAATTTTAAATATGATAAAATGACCGTGTAAAGTGACAAATAGGACGGTAGATTTAAAATTAATTTATAATTTACATTACATTCAGCGTAATGTGATAATTCAAAATTTCATATTTTAGTTGAATGGGAGTAAAATGATCCTCTCAAAAAAAAATCTACCATAGGAGAAATTTTCCCGATTATTTCTTTTCGCTATTTAAGGAAAGAGAATCTTGAAAGGGGTTTGAAAGTAAACAAAAATAAAAAAGAATCATACGAAGTATGAAAGTCTTTGCTCCAAAGCAACTGGCCCTCTATGGCCCATTTCTCTGCAGACATGGCTCTGGAGTTGACCCTACCTGAGGGTGTCTGGCTCCAGGCTTATGCAGACGACATGCTGCTTGTCGTATCGGCCTCCTCCAGAGCGAGACTGGAGATCGTCGGCAATGCAGCACTGTCGGTGCTCGAAGGATGGAGTCTACGCTACGAGCTTGGGTTCAGTTGTGCGAAGACTGCATCAATGACAGTGGCTAAAGAGGGTGTCTTCAACAAGAGGTACCCGATCTTAAAACTTAATGGCACTAATATCAGCCATATGACGACTTTAAAATACTTGGGGATCCCTCTGGATGAGAGGATGAGCTGGATACCTGCAGGACCTTAAGGGTTCGGTTCGGTTGTTTTACCTCTGAGCGGCACTTTTTTGCACACCATAGGCTAAATGGCCAGGTCACATGGACCCCGAAGGCTCAGAGAAGGTTGGGGGAGGGGACCCACTGGAACAGCTGTTGGGAGACAGATGGTAGCCTCCCGTCAAGGCCATCCAGCGTGTTCTTTAACGTGCACAGGGTATGGCTCTCCCGCACACGGAGCCACGGCTTAACGTCCCATCCGACGGACGGCGGCCTTTCCAAGCCCATCGGTGTCCCCTACTGACCGTGGGCAGGGCGGGGAATTTTGCGGAGATAAATCTCAACGCTGACCCAGCTGGGACTCGAACCTGGGAACTACAGATTACGAGCCTGGCGCGCTACCGACTGAGCCACCCCCGCCCCAGGACCTTAAGGTAAAATGCACGAAGGTTATGTGCAAACTGGGGCGTATGACTCGAATCTCACGGGGACTCTGAGGGGAGGTCCTGAGAGAAATTTATTTAAGGGGAACAGAGAGGATCCTGACTTAAGGAGCAGGCGTCTAGTGGCGCCCGACTGACCACTCCATTATGTGCAGGAAGCTGCTCGCAGCCCAGAGACCGGTTTTACTGCGAATCACCAGAGCTTAAAAGACCGCATCTACGGATGGCTCCCTGGTGACAGCAGGGATCCCAATTCTGCATTTAACGGTTGGCAAGGAAGCAACCATATTTAGAGTCCTGCAGGCAAGGGAAAAGGCAACCTTCTTCGGAGTCCAGTATGACCCTGAGGTTTATGAGGCTCAGACAGCTAAGTGGGATGCTCATCCCACCTAGCGGTCTGAGCCTCATAAACCCATGGAGGGAATGAGCATGTGTCACGTAGGTCATGAAGGGAATGAGCGGGCAGACCAACTGGCCAGCTCAGTCGGTACTAACACCCAACCTGGGATAGCAGTAAAGACTTCTAAAAATACCCTGAAGTCTAACTTCTAAAATACCCTGAAGTATACCCTGTTGTAAAAGAGTAATGGAAGTAGTAGCAGAAATGAGAGCTCTGGGTCAGTAAAAGGGGCTCGAGAATTCGATGAAAATCCGTGGGAAAAGTTATGGGGGGGGGGGGAAAGTATGTTTCTTGTGGTTTTTTGTGAAAATATGTGTGAAAATTAGAAAAAACGGGGGTGTTTTTTAGCATGTGAAAAACTAATTTAAGTTTTTTTTTGGGGAGATGAGGTTTAAACTAATTTGTGAATTAGTTTAAATGAATTAGGTTGATATAAGGTGTGTGTATGAGATAAAAAATGATGTGTTTTGTTAAGTTATCATACACTTCACTGGATACAGCAGAATCAAAACTTTTATCTAAGCAAAGTCCAAAGTATTAATTCTGTTATCAAAGAAGAATATTAAAAGTTTTATCCAAAAGTGAATAAATTTCTTATCATAGAAAAATATTAAAACTTTTAATCAAAATCGAATAATTATTTTGCTACAAGAATATTAAAGCTTTTATCTAAGCAACGTTGAAGTAATAATTGTGCTACAATAATATTAAAACTTTTATCTAATCAAAGTCCAAAGTAATTATTCTGTTATCAAACCGAAACTTTGCGAAGTGTATGATAATTTAGCATAAAATAATATTAGAATTTTTATCTAATCAATGTTCAAGTAATAATTTTGCTACAAGAATATTAAAACTTTTATCTAACTCAAGTCCACGTAAAAATTCCCGTTCCAGCTTTACATTTAAAGCTTTACAATTAAATATATTTAAATCGTACTTACCTTATATTGGGGCTCTATACCGGAGGGGGAACTAAAACTGACTTCGAATCGCTTGAGACCTTTCTTAAATACTCAACCGAAATTTAAAACCAAAACTGAATAAATTTCTTTTCATAGAAAAATATTAAAATTTTTATCTAATCAATGTTCAAGTAATAATTTTGCTACAAGAATATTAAAACTTTTATCTAACTAAAATCCACGTAATAATTCTCGTTCTAGCTTTACAATTAAATCTATTTAAATCGTACTTCCTCTTCAGGAGGGGAAAGTCAAAGTGACTTGGAATCGCTTCAGACTCTTCTTAAATACTCAGCAGAAACAAAACTGAATCTTGAACTTTGATTTTGAATAAAAATTTCGGTTTGATAGCAAAAATTATTACTGAACATTGCTATCAAACCGAAATTTTTATTCAAAATAAAAATTCAACATTCGGTTTTGGTTCTGTAGAGTATTTAAGAAAAGTCTGAAGCGATTCCAAGTCACTTTGACTTTCCCCTCCTGAAGAGTAAGTACCGTATTTGCCGGCGTATAGGACGCACTTTTTTCCCCTCAAAATACGCCTAAAATATGGGGTGCGTCTTATGCGCCGGTAATCAAAATTATGAGTTGAAATTTCAGTCTAAAACTTTTGGTTTATATCAATATACATATATAAGTAATCTTTTGCATTTTGTCCTTTTGTGAAAGAGTGGTTTCAAATAAATCGTTTCCATATTTTTTTTTGTTCTGTAAAAATAATAAGTTGCGTGATGTATTTTATGTTTCACTACTGATAGAGGGAGCATTCCAGTAAAATAGAGTTCAGATCCACTGACATCTCAAGGTTACGATTTATCCAATGTGCGCATGTGTGATCACATTTCACCGGCATATTTTTTCGAAAAGCGCGAGCATGGCGCGTCGTTACCGATAACAACGCCTCAAGGCAACCAAAACGTAAACTTTTAGTACCGAAGAAGCTTTCTCATGTTTTTGCTGCGAAACATGGCTCAAAAACAACGCAGATTCTGCTATGATATTGCATTCAAGCTACGAGTGATTGAGTATGCTAAAGAACACGGAAACAGGGCAGCAGAGAGGAATTTCGGATCACCGCCAACAGAAAAGATGATAAAGAACTTGGAGAAGACAGGAAGAAGACCTAAAAAAAGCTATGCGTAATAACATAATCTGCGACATGGAATTGCAAAATGGACAGAACTAGAAGAATTAAAAACTTGGTTATTAGTCCACCGTAGCTCGGGATTTTCAGTTTCCACAAAAATGACTATTCAACAACAAGAGTGATAGCTACTAACAGAGGCATCGCTGATTTTACAGGATCAACGTCATGGTGTTCTAGATTCATGAAGAGAAATGACTTATGTATGCGGACTAAAAGAAAAATAGCACAAAAGATGCCAACAGAATGTACGAGACAAGATTATCGAGTTTCATAACACACGACAAGATTATCGAGTTTCATAACACACGACAAGATTATCGAGTAACGACAAGACAAGATTATCGAGTTTCATAAAATTGTCATTAATGCAAGAAAAAGTGGAAATTTTGAACTTCACAAATAGGAAACATGGATGAGGTCCCACTGACGTTCGATGTACCCTCAAACAAAACAGTAGATTCCAAAGGTGCAAGAAGTGTTATTGTTAAAACTTGTGGACATGAGAAAACGCACTACACAGTCGTGTTGTCTTGTTGTGCCAATGGAACAAAATTGCCACCTTTTGATTTTCAAAAGGAAAACCTTGCCCAAGGAAAAACTGCCTAAAGGTGTGTTTGTGCACGTTCATCCTAAGGGCTGGATGGATGAAGGGGGGATGAAGTTGTGGATAGACAATGTGTGGTCTAGGCGTCCTGGTGGACTGTTAAAGAAACCTGCCTTGCTAGTATGAGATCAGTTTCGGAGTCATAGAACAGAAGCTGTAAAAAATAATATCAACCAACTGAAAACTCAGTTAGCTGTAATTCCAGGTGGACTAACGAGCCAGCTTCAACCTTTAAATGTCTGCATTAATAAACCATTTAAAGGATTCATGAAGGAGAAATGGAACAGTTGGATGCAGTCTACAGATTTTGAAGTGACACCATCAGGAAGAAGGAAGAGGCCTAGCATTTTGCAGATTTGTGAATGGGTCAAAACTTCATGGAATTCTGTGAAACATGAGACAGTTGTAAAGTCATTTAAGAAATGTGGTATTAGTAACTCACTTGATGGCACAGAGGATGATTTGTTATACGAAGACTCAGTTTCTGAAAAAGAGGCTTCAAGTGGTTTTTCATTTAGTTCTGGAGATGAATTTCTGGGTTTTGAGGATGAACATTAAAAGGTACCTAACTACAATGTTCCCTAGTTACATTTTTTGTATACATAAATAACTATAAAATGAGTACAGCAAATCTTTATGGAAATTCATGAAACAATGTGGAAATTTTTTTCCCTTAAAAATGTGTCTAAAAAAGGGAGTGCGTCTTATACGCTGGTGCGTCCTATACGCCGGCAAATACGGTAGTTATTTTTGTATGTTTTTTCAAAGTTGCTTAGTTGAATCGCTGGTAGCCCGTTGGCGTGGGCGGCCAGCGATTCAACTAAGTCCAGCATTCACTATAGGAATTTGAAAAGAATGTCTCGTGAAGTGAAAATGATCTTTAAAATTAAGATCAGAATTTTGAGGATCTTCAACATTTGAACGGATTAATCGAAATTTTCTCTTAAAAACAATTCATCAGATTCAATTAGAAGGTTAAAAAACTTTCCTAAAGAAAGAATAATTGGAACACTTACGTTAAAGATATATCACTGACCGCACCCAGCTGCCGCCACATCAGAAATATTCTATCGAGAATTTGGAAAGATCGTTAACTCGATGTAACTTCATCTTCAGCTTCGTAATCAGGTCAAAGTGCGAGGTCACGAGACGAGACAGACGAGGCAGGATGTTATCGAAATGATCACAGCTGAGTTGAACTGATGAATAAAATGATAAGTTGGAAAGAGTTATAGCAAATCTTCTTTTTGAACGGAATTAAATAGTTTTAAATACTAAGGTTTATTCAAAGTTTTTTATTTGGGGGGGGGGGGCACCAAACCCTGAGGGTTTCAAAAAAATTGATTTTTTTTTTGCATTTTTTCGAAAAGTTTATGAAGTGTAGAATATGGTCCTGAAACAGTTTTTCAAAATTCGAACTCCTTACAAAGTTACAGCGACAAATACGAGGTCGGGTCAATCCCGGTAAAAAAGCCCGCTAAATCCTTAAATGCGTTTTTCTCGAAACATTCTTTTAACTGGTAGAGTGCGGATCTCAAGAACCATTCATCCGATTTACATATTTTTTTTTAAATGCATAGAAACGAATTATCTAAAACCTAGCGAAGGTTTTTTTTTGATATTTTAATTATTCGATTTTTAGCGAGCAATTTAGTGCCATTTTTTAAGGAAAAAAAATCACTTTTTTTTTCAAAATTCCGTCATTTTCTCAATTTTTCGAATTTTGAAAAAATCCTACGCTACGCTGTAGCCAATATCTCAAAGTTTGTAAAACTTAATAATTTTGTTCTCATGTTCCTGCGATCTGCGATGCACTCTACCAGGAGGGCGCGTCTTTCGCGCTGAGGTCAACCAATGAGGAGCCACAGGACGACCGTTACACTATTTTTACTTAAAAAATAATTTTTTTTCTATACAATAAACATGCAAAAAGTTTGGAGTCATTGCATTGTTTATTATACCCAAAACAATTCTCAAAGTTTGACTATTTTTAGAGGGCTCAGGGTGGGGTCCACCCTCAAGAGAAAATTTTCAATATTTCACTAGTGAAATTAATTAATTTCAATAATTTAATTAATTCGCTTAATTTTTCGCTTAATTAAAAATTTCCATTTTTTGCATTATCGGACCATGATTTTTACCAACTCTATATATAATAAAGAGGGTATAACTGCTAACTCAAAGATGAGTGCAACTATTCAATGTACCAAATGTGGGAAATCTATTCGCAAATCCAATATGAATCGCCATGTGAAAACTGCATTCATTCCTCGCACATTTGAAAAATGCGAATTTTGCAATTCCAGCTTTAACAGAAAAGACAATTACAATCATCATCTGAATCAATATCATATAAATAAAAGCAGTGCTTTTCGGAAAACGCTTCGCACATATAAAATTGATAACCTAAATGTCAGAGAAGACATAAAAAGTTTCCTGGAAAAAAAATAACGATAAATGGAAACGTATAATTCACAAGAAACTCAGTCAGCCTCTAAAAGTTAGATTCATATTACCAATAAAATTTAAAAAGCAAACGGATCCTGAAGGACAGAATAAAATACGTGAACATTTTTCGACATGTAACGAAATAATCAGTTTGCCTACCTATCTCAATGAATTACTAAAAAATGCTTATGAGAAAATTGATAACGACTATGAAAATTTTATACAAAAGTAAATGGATGGGTGTTTGACAAAATACTTTCTATTGAAATTCAAATGTCTCAGTATAATGCAGTTGGAGCATCTGCTTTCGTAAATTTACCGCAGCATTTGAAATCTACAAAAGGAATAGTGAATGTTAAAAACTACGACAATAAATGTTTCTTGTGGTCAATATTATCAGCTCTACATCCTACTAAAGACAATCCGCAACGTGTGGAAAAATATAAAATATTTGAAAACGCCTTAGACACATCTTCATTGACTTATCCAGTAACCCTCGATTAAATCCCGAAGTTCGAGGTTTTAAATAATATTTCTATAAATGTTTTCAATTCTAAGAAAGATGGTTTGCATACGTTATATAATTCACAGAAATCTGTTAAAGAACCCACACAACTTTTACTTTTAAAAGACGGCAATAATTCTCACTATCGTTGGATTAAAATTATTTGCAGGGTTACATCATACCTTTCAAGACATAATGGTTTCATACCTTTCAAGACATAATTTCACTCGCAACGATTTATTAAAGAATCACGTAGATAATTGCAAATTAAACACTTTTCAAACTATCAAGTTTCCAGAAGCGAATAGTACGAAATTCCATACAATTAAAAACGGTTTGAACCACCCATATGTGATTTATGCAGACTTCGAAGGCTTTTCAAAATGTAGAAGAATTAAGAATAATCCACATAGGGTGCGAACTAAGTATTTAGTACCGTCAGGATTTGCATATATTATAGTTGGACCGGAAGGTAAACTGATCAAAACCAGAATGTACAGAGGGAAAAATGTAACAGAACAATTTTTGAATTAAATGATCGAAGCCGAAACTTTGATCAATGATTTGAAGAAAAGAAATATTAAGATGACTGATTTTGATTGGCAAATTTTTACTGGAGCAAAATATTGTAATATTTGTGGGAAATTCTAGGAACTGATAGAGTAAGGGACCACGATCACTTAACTGGAAAATACAGAGGTGCTGTTCACAACAAATGTAATCTTCAATACAAATTCTCACTTTAAATACCAGTGTTGTTTCATAATCTCAAAGGATTTGATGGTCACTTTATAGTAAAAGATTTGTGGAATTTTAAAGATAAGAAGAAAATTTCTTGTATTCCACAAACTACAGAAAAATATATATGCATTAAATTCGGTCAAATTAAATTTATTGATTCATTCATGTTCCTCAGCTCTTTTCTGGATTCACTGTCGAAAAATGTGGAAAATTTCTACATCCTAAGACAATACTGTAGACAACATAATCTGAATGAGTCACAGAAAGAACTTTTGAAAAGCAAAGGAAGTTTTCCATATGAGTATTTGCAACAGAGTGCTCAGTTTTGGGAAACGTCACTTCCATCCAAAGAGAATTTCCAAAACAATGAACAATACGAAAGAGCTCAAATTTTGTGGAAAGCCTTTTCTATTGCTACCTTCGGGGAATATATCTGTACATGAATTATCTGTATATGATCACTGATGTATGTATTACTGCTAGGAGATATATTTGAAAACTACAGAAATTCGTGTATGAATTTTGTGTCATCATTTTAGCTCTCCTGGCTTATCCTATGCTGCCTGTTTAAAAATGACAGAAATTGAGCTGATAAAAGGTGATATGTATTTTTTCATAGAAAGAGCTCTGCGAGGAGGAATATCTTTAGTGTCTAAGAGGTTTGCACACGCCAACAATCCTTTAGTAGATCCATGTGAGAGAAACAAACCACAAAACTATATCATGTACTTTGATGCAAACAATTTATATGGCTGGGCAATGTCTCAACCTCTTCCAACTGGTAATTTCAAATGGGTAAATGATATTGACCTGTTTAATATTCCAGACGACAACAAAAAGGGTTATTTCTTCGAAGTTGATCTAGAATATCCGGCACATCTACACGATTTACACAATGATTTCCCCTTGGCTCCTAAAAAATTGAAACTTTCTAATAGTAGTGTCTCATTCTTGATTCCAAATCTTTTCGACAAGCTAAATTATGTCGTTCACCAAAGGTTACTTAAACTCTATGTGGAACTGGGATTGAGCCTGAAACAGGTGCATAGAATCTTGGAATTTGATCAAAAACTATGGCTGAAACCTTACATAGATTTTAATACAACAAAATGAATTAATGCCATAAATAATCTTGAAAAAGACTTTTTCAAACTGATGAACAATGTTATATATGGCAAATGTTTAGAAATTAAGAGAAAGAGAATAAAATGCCACATTGTGAATACTGAATTAAAGCTTAAAAAATTAATTGGAAATTCTAGGTACGTTTCTTGTATTAAACTTGCAGAAAATTTCGTAATTCTCCATACGAAAAAGAAAAATATTATATTAGATAAACCATATTACATTGGTGTATATTATTCATTGGTACATATTACATGTATAATTACTTGTACAATTTTCTGAAGCCAAAATTCAATGCAGAATTGTTATTTACGGATACTGATTCCTTCTGCGTGGAATCCAGACAGATAACATATATCAGAAATTTAATTCAGACTACTTTGATTTCTCAAATTACCCGACAAACCGAATCAAATAAAATGGTTCCAGGAAAATTTAAAGACGAATTAAAAGGTCTTCCAATCAAAGAGGTTGTTGCCTTACGTCCAAAATTGCATTCTATAGATTCTCCAATTCCCAAAAAAGCAGCTAATGGAGTTACAAATGAATTTAGTCACGAAGATTATCATCATGTCTATTTGATGAAAAAATCTTATATACGCAGCAAACAGAATTTCGATCTGAGCAACATGATATACACGTATACCATACGACATGTCATCAATGGAATTTATTCTTATGCTTTTGGAAACTATCGAATATCGGATATGTATAGTAAAGTAGGAAACACCATTTACGAAACATTGAATTGAAAACAACAAATGTTAAAAAAATCGGATTTTTTTTTTGCATAATCAGAAATTGAAATAGACATGAATGTAATGTGTGTCCAAGAGTAATTTTCTAATCAATGCCGATGTTATTGAACATAATCTTATGTTCCTTTTTGTCAGTAATATCGATTTTTGGCAAAATATCCAAATTTTCGACAATTTCATTTACTACTTCTGTACTGGTGTTTCCAGCTCGTTTACTGGCAACCAAGATTGATAATTTTTCGCATATGTCGTCGAAACTCTTGTATAGTCCAGAACCAAACTGTTGAACATCATTTTAATGGACTTTAAATATTTTCTAAGTGCCTCAATGTGATTATCGATAATTCGATATTTCTCAGTAGTTCTACCATAACGTTTGGTTTCTGTAGCCTTATTTCTGTAGCCCCCAATTTCTGAAGATGCCCGATTGTTTGGTGAATCATTTCTTTCAGCTCAGGAATGGGGTTTCTCGCCTGTAAGATATCACTCGGAAGATTTAGTTTATATTGGTTTAATATTTCACCTTACAAGTTGGAATCTGGATTATAAACGAACGTTTTTTCTGGCATCTCAGTGGGCCCTTCTGGCTCTAAAGTTTTTACTATATCTTGTATGTTTTTCATGGTTTCTTCACGCACAGTTTCCAGACCTTTTAATTGTTCGACCACTGGCTTGTGAAATTCTTCGAGCGTTTCCTTAACTCGTTCCTCTCCCAAAATAGTGTCTTCAATTTTCGATTTTGTAGTAGCTCACGATTTCAAGATTTCATCTATAATACTGTGTAATTGCTTAAGATCTTTCATCTTTATTCATATACAATAAAGACAATTACTCAGTGATGAAAGTCTGAAACAAGACCTCCAGGTACTTTTCCTCTTTCTTTTGGATCTGGATGTGTCCAGCAAGTGAAACACTAATCTTGCTGCCCCTGTCAAATTTCTTGTTTACTGGAATAAGAGAAAAGTACTGCTGAAGTTGTGGTCTTACTACTTCAATGAATTTTTGATCGTCGAAATTGATACTATAATTTATACTAAAAGAGGGATTTGTGGTGCAGCAGATTACCTTGCTTATATATCCATTAGAAATGCATAAATGGTAATTATCTTTGAAAATAGGTGGCGTTAGTATGTCGAATTTTGTGTTTATCTGTATAACTGGATGAGACTGCAATACATCTTTTTTCACTTCTTTATCACCATAGGTAAGGAAGGCATATTACAGTATTTTGATCAACGTATAGTTTTGTAGCAGCATCATTGTTTAGAATTGGGGTGCCAACATTCGTAATTCGTTTTCCCTTTGCATCGCCATTGAAACTGCTCCGACTTGATGCAAAAAGTCCATTTTCATTTCTCAATAGAGCATTGGATGGGTTAGGATCTAATTTTGTCAAGCCATCAACCTAACTTTCTGCTGTCGCATTTCTGTTATGCCTCAGTTCCCCGAGATTTCTTATTCTCTTATTGTTCGCATTAAAGACATCCTCGCCAGTTAATGCGACTTTTTCCAAATATCCTTCAGTTACAGCAGCAGAATCAGACTCGGAATCGGCAATATCAAGGATTTGTTTTTTTTTCTTCATTGAAATTATATCCGTCGAATGCAATGCTGCGTGGAACGTAAAGCCCATCTTTATTTCTCACCAATGTATTCATTGGGCTGTTTTGAACAGTGGTCAAGTTGTCGACGTAGTGTTTCGTAGTGGCATTGGATGAAGCAGATTGGATGAAGTAGTGGCAAGATTTTTAATTCTTTTATTAATTGCATCGTAATTATCATCGTCATTGCAAAGTGCTCTTTTTTCCAAATATCGTTTTGTAACTACTCCAGAATCTGCATCCGGTTCAGTAACATTGATTATTTGTTTGTTTCGCGCATCGTAGCGATTGTTCCGAAAAATTAAAGAAGTATTATTAACGTATTGAATGGTAGCGGCATCTCCATTTTCTATAGGTCTGCCTACATTCGTTATTCATTCAGTATTTGCGTCATAATTTCCTGTGTGATTCAGTGTTATAGACTCTTGTTGATGATATTATTTTGTCACAGAGTCCGAACCCTCTTCGGGATTGGCTACATTTCTCAATTTTTTATTACTCATGTCGTAGTCCCCATCGTGTGTCAATTTAAAACCGACACCTGGGATTCCCGCTGGTCCTCTTTCGGAACCGGTCTCAGAGCTGATGACGCCAAACTTTGTCAAGTAATTCATCTTTATTTCCCAAAGTTTTTCTGACAAAGTTTTTTGACATGCAGCAGTCCATGGAACAAGTCTTAACATTTGTTACATACGACATAGGGTATGTTAATATGGAGTATGATCACCGCCATGCAGCTCCTCATGCTGTTTATGAGGGTATTGATGAGGTCTTGAGGGATTAATGACACTACTCAAGAAGTGCTGTTCCGAGTTCGTGCAGTGTTCAGGTAGGAGAGGATGAAGAGATATTCTCTTTTGGAAGGGATCGTTAGGGGAGGGCTGCCAGCGGGAATTCCAGGTGCCGGTTTTAAATCCTACTGATCAAGTCATCTATGGCCACTTTTTTCTTTTTTTTCAACCCTGCTGAGGAGTGATCAACTTCACAGGGTCCTGGTGCTGACCACTTACACCTACTAGACTGGACTTGTTACGGATTTGAGCTTGATTATTGATCCTGAACTTGCTGCACTGGTGGGCCTCTGTTGAGGGAGAATCTGCCGCTGTGTTTTCTGTTTGCTTCTGGGTTGCCAGCCCTAAGTGAACAGAGGCATGGGATACCTTATATCAGCTGGTGGATAATTCTAATCAGAGGCCATCGCCGGTACCTGAACCTTACTTAGCGAGTTGGGCATCGTTAAGCCTAAACTGGAGTAATGTGGCCCAGGCAGTCCATATGGCTCTTGAAAAAGTCCACTTGAAAAGGTGGTGCCTGAAGTTCCAACCAGCATCGGTGACTTCAGCCTTTAGCGGAGGAGGAACAGGTCTTTGCCCCATGCCTGCGATCAGGGGGCTATTTGATATTGTTGGCACTACCAATCTCAATAAACCTAATTTCTTTACAAATTCTACTAATCATTTTCTCTCTGCAAGAACGTGGAATGTGAGGACATTATATAGAGATTATTCTCTTGATGTCCTCACGCAGGAATTCCAGCGCTATAACCTAGATATTCTAGGCTTGCAAGAGACCAGATGGAGAGGTAAAGGTGAGATACTTAAAAATAACTTTAAATTTCTCTTTACAGGGAGGGAGGATGGAAAGCATCACCAAGGCGTGAGTCTGCACGCTCAGCAGACATGTTAGTGATGTTCTTCTAGGATATGAGTGCATTAATGAAAGGTTTCTTACAGCAAAATTTCAGACATGCATTAAAGACCTGAATGTTATCTGCTGTTATGCCCCCACTGAGGATGCCAATGAAGATGAGAAGGATAGGTTTTACGGACAACTTCAGGATATTTTGAATTCTGTCAAGAAAGGAGATATTACCCTTGTTCTAGGTGACTTCAATGCCAAAGTTGGTACTGGCTCTAACCTTTGGAGTGGGGTGATAGGCCCTTTTGGTATTGGTAGCTGCCAATGGCAATGGGCAACGTCTCCTACAGGTAAGTAAACTCAATGGTTTCAGAATAACTAACACTTATTACAAACACCATGACATACATAAGTACACATAATTTTCACCTGATGGGCTGCATAAGAATATGATTGATTATATATTAATTAACAGCAAATGGGCTAGTTCTGTTAGGAATACCAGGGCATGTAGGGGAGCTGAAATTGGATCTGACCCTTACCTTGTTAAAAGTGTCTTGCAACTTAAACTTAAAAAGTGTTGTGTTAATATTAAAAAATTTACTTTTAATACTGAAGCTCTGAAAGATCCACTTATAGCTAAAGCTTATCATGATAGGTTACTTAATCATTATGACAGTCATGGTATGCTTACTACTGAAGTTGAGGAAAAATGGAATCATTTTAAACAGGCTTTTTTGGACACTAACAGTACTCTTTTAGGAAAAAAGGAGCAGAGGAGACAGAATTATTTAAGTGATAAGGCACTTGAGCTTATTTCAGAAAGAAGGAACTGCAGGAATGTCCTTAATCAGTACCCTACTAGTCCTAATAAAAAGAGATTCAGAGAGCTTAATAAACGTGTAAAGGATCAGTTAGATGCTGATAAGAATCTTTGGCTTGATGGCATGGCTGACAAAGCCGAAAAAGCAGTTAGACAGCACAACAGCAGAGAGCTGTACCAGAGAGTTAATGTTTTATGTGGTAGAAAACGGACAGGCATGCAAGGATTGAAGGATAAACAAGGTAAGGTTATAGAAGGGGAGTATGCTGTCATGGCTAGGTGGGCTGAGTATTTCAGTGATGTTCTAAACAATGTAGTTAGTTCTACTCCCATTGTTTGCAATGATGATAGATGCATTGGCGGCTTTAATGTTGGCCCTATAACACAATCTGAATTTATTTTGGCTGTTTCTAAACTTAAACTACATAAATCCCCAGGAGTAGATGAAATTACTACCGAAATGCTTAGAGCTGGGAATCTTTCGGTTACCACTTGGATGACTGAAATTCTGAATATCTTTTATGATAAAGGCATGGTGCCTAAGTATTTTACCAGAGCTATTGTTATCCCTATTTTCAAAAAAGGTGATCGCAGTTCTTGTGATAACTATAGGGGTATCAGCCTACTCTCTGTTCCAGGTAAAGTTCTTTAAATGATTGTGCTTAATAGAATTAAGAATCTGGTTGACAGGCAATTGCGTGATGAGCAATGTGGATTCAGAAGTGGTAGGGGATGTGTAGATCAGATATTTTCACTTAGGCAGATTCTTGAGAAATGTTTAGAGTTTCAGAAACCTTTGGTTGCTAGCTTTGTTGATTTCAAAAAGGCTTTCGACTCTGTTGATCGTCATAATTTGTGGTTGATTGTGAGATTTTATGGTATACCAGACAAGTTAGTTAACATAATGAAAACTCTCTATAATAACACTGAGTCATGTGTGAGAGTTGGTAAGTCTTGTAGCAATTGGTTTAGCATTACTTCTGGTGTTCGACAAGGGTGCATTTTGTCTCCTTTCCTCTTTAGTTTGGTTATTGATTATATTATGCGAAATTTACTTCAAGGGAAAGATTTTGGGCTTAAATGGACTGGAGATACGAAAATTTCTGATTTAGATTATGCTGATGATTTAGGCTTTTTGGCAAATGATGTTGATGTGATGAACTCTTTCATTCGAGCTGTTGATGAGACTGGTAGTAGAGTAGGTTTGGTTATAAACAGAGTGAAAATTAAAGTGATGAATATTGGTCAGGCAGGCTGTGATTCAGTTAATCTGAATGGTTGCAGTCTTGAGCAGGTATCACAGTTTAATTATCTTGGGAGCTATGTAACAGATGCTGGTGATGTGCGGCATGAGATTAACAGACGAATAGGGATTGCTGCTTTTAAGAATCTATGGAGAGTGTGGAGAAATAGGCGTATACACCTAAAGACTAAAATTAGACTGTATAATAGTTTGGTTCTTTCTAGGATTAGGTATGGTAGTGAAACTTGAACACTTTGTAAACAAGATAACAGGAACTTGATGCTTTTGATTCTAGATGCTTACGTAGTATCTTGGGCATTAGGTGGTTCAACTTTGTAACTAATGATGAGGTTAGGCAAAGGAGTCTGCAACCTCCTTTAAGCAGCATATTGTGCAGAGAGAGACTCCGTTGGTTTGGCCATGTTGCCCATATGAATAATTATAGATTGGCGAATAGGGTTATGAACAGTATGCCTAGAGGTTTGCCTCAGAAGGAAGGGGAGACTTAAGATGCGGTGGGCAGACAATGTCAAACAGGACCTTGTTAGAATTGGTGTGCAGCGGCTGGATGCAGCAGATGTAGCTCAGGACAGGTATGGTTGGAGAATTAAACTGCACGGTCTGGTTGGACCTCCGTAGCCCATGGCTGCTTGATGATGATGATGGTGGTGGTGGTGGTGGTGGTGGTGGTGGTGGTGGTGGTGGTGGTGGTGGTGGTGATGATGATGATGATGATGATGATGATGATGATGATGATGATGATGATGATGATGATGATGATGATGATGATGATGATGATTTCCAAAGCATTGTTTCCATACTCTTTCTCCTGCGATGGCCTGTAACAAAGGGGGTTGAAGTGGGTGTTGGCAATATAGGTTTGGACAGAATGTTTGTTTATTGTCAACGGGTGACGTCATCCGACGTCTCTAGTCTAAGTGGAAATTTCGAGATGGGTCAAAAAATGGCGGTCAAGGGTGTGAGGGGGATGAACTTTTCCAAAACATGTTGTAACATATCATGTCTGATGCAATACGGAAAGAGAAGGGGGGGGGAGTCGACCACGTGGTCGATGACATCATCCAAGATGACCATCTGTGGAAATTTCGAGAAAGGTTGACCATTCAAAATGACTGCTCGGGGGTCGAACTTTTGTAAAGAGTTTTAATTAATGAGGGTTATTTAATAAAGGGGAGCTTTTTTAATATTGGGGGGCTTTTTAATGAATAACGAGTTCATAGATTGCCCATTGAGGATGCCTGCCAAGAACGTTGTCACCGAAAGTTTAGTTGGACTTTGTAATTATTTTGAGAATTGCCTCATCCATTCTGAGAGCTGATGCCCTGAACATTGTCACCGAAAGTTAAGTTGGAATTCCTAAGTATTTTGAGGATTGCATCATCCATTCTTAGAGGAGGGTGTAATTTTTCAGGGATTTTCTAGTCTGGACATGATGTTGCATCATACATTCCAGAACTGCACGATTTTCAGGGACTTGGCTAGAATGTGCAACATTTTCTGGGTCTTTCTAGAAGGTTCTATTACGTCATAGGATGCGAGTTTCGCAAATTTTTAGGGACTTTGTGGGGAGTGTGGTGACGTCAGAAATCAAGATGGCGGACTTAGAATAATTTCGAGGGTTTAGTTTGTCGGTGACGTCACCCAAGATGGCCGTCGATGGAAATTGCGAGAAGGGTTGATTGTCCAAAGGGGGTGGAACTTTCGATAAGTGTTTGAATAAAGGGGGGCTTTTTAATGAATGACGAGATTATAGGTTTCCACCGAAAATGCACTCCACAGGGCGAGGAGGGTGGAACCTTTGCTATGTGTTTAATAAAGGGGAGTGCATCTTAATAAAGGAGGCGTCACTTTTGATAAGTGTTTAATGCAGCGGGCAGACATTTCCAAATAGGATCTAGTTAGAATTGGAGTACAGTGTGGGCACTGTAACACAGGTCAATGCAGCAGCTGTAACTCAGGACATACTTCCAGAAGTAAATTACAGTCTGCTTAGATCTTTGTAGCCCATGGCTGCTGGAGGATTGCGTAGTAGATCTCAGAAACGTTGGGTTGGGTTGTTTTACCTCTGAGCGGCAATTTTTTGCACACCATGGGCTAAATGGCCAGGTCACATGGACCCCGAAGGCTCAGAGAAGGTTGGGGGAGGGGACCCACTGGAACAGCTGTTGGGAGACAGATGGTAGCCTCCCGTCAAGGCCATCCAGCATGTTCTTTAACGTGCACAGGGTATGGCTCTCCCGCACACGGGGCCACGGCTTAACATCCCATCCGACGGACGGCGGCCTTTCCAAGCCCATCGATGTCCCTTACTGACCGTGGACAGGGCGGGGAATTTTGCGGAGAAAAATCTCAACCTGACCCAGCTGGGACTCGAACCTGGGAACTACAGTTTACGAGCCTGGCGCGCTACCGACTGAGCCACCCCCGCCCCTTCAGAAACGTTATGAAATATTGATGCAATGGCCCTTTGGAGGTGAAATTTCTACATAATGTTATTGGAGAGCTAAAAACTGATGAACAGGATTATTTCTGCCAGTAGAATTAAACAACGTTAAGAATTTTCAGATCCATTGTCGCATTAAAGTCGAATAGGGGCTTATTCAAGAGGTAGCGAAGCCACCGGTCGCTATTTAGTAAATTATAATTACATTTCTAAGTTATCTGGTATCTGTTTTTGGTCAACACATTCTACTACCAGAATCTCTCTTTTCTAACAAAAATATGCGTTTGAAATATTATTTCAGCTTTTACATTTTTGTATTTTGCACCCTCCAATAACGTAAATTAAAGGTTTTGTAGGTTTTGAATTGCAAGTTTCTGAATTTTTCTCGTGTAAAAAACGTGGAGGAATTTCTGTTAGATGGTAAGAGCTCTGACCACAAAATTCTGTACAAATTCCTATACAGCATTCTATATAACTCTGTACAACTTTGGGGGCGGGGGTGGCTCAGTCGGTAGCGCGCCAGGCTCGTAATCTGTAGTTCCCAGGTTCGAGTCCCAGCTGGGTCAGCGTTGAGATTTATCTCCGCAAAATTCCCCGCCCTGCCCACGGTCAGTACGGGACACCGATGGGCTTGGAAAGGCCGCCGTCCGTCGGATGGGACGTTAAGCCGTGGCCCCGTGTGCGGGAGAGCCATACCCTGTGCACGTTAAAGAACACACTGGATGGCCTTGACGGGAGGCTACCATCTGTCTCCCAACAGCTGTTCCAGTGGGTCCCCTCCCCCAACCTTCTCTGAGCCTTCGGGGTCCATGTGACCTGGCCATTTAGCCCATCGTGTGCAAAAAAGTGCCGCTCAGAGGTAAAACAACCCAACCCAACACCGCCTCTAAACGGAACACAGCCTTTGCTGCACAAAGAATATATTGGAGCAGTTCCACGTCAGGGATTGATTCGATATATCCTAGGTTCGGCTCTTGCCGAGGACTAAGCATGCAAAGAAAGCAATTCTCTTCCTCTCCTTTAAAGTTCAGAGGAGGTAGTCAGTGTCTACGCATTCGGTGATTTCTTGCTGACCCTTCCAATCACCTGCTGCCACGACCGTCAAGGCATTCTTTTATTTAAAATAATATTTTATTCCTATATTATCTCTATGTTGCAAATATTCTTCTTAGGCTGTCCAGTTCCCAAGTGTGGTGGGAACAGCAATGTCAGGAAGCATTATTCTGTGTTGATAGGCAGGGAGAGAGATAAATCCGCCCGTACAATAATATCGGGATATTTAGCCCCCAACTTACTATTCCCTCCCCTACAAAAACTCTCTACATAAAACCCGGGAAAGAATGCGTCATAACGAATTTGATTTTCACCTTCCTCTTATCATCCTAGCTCTAAGCAACCAAAGAGGCAGGGGAGAATATATGTAAATTCTTTCTGAATTAAAACTGCATTAAACCCCAGCGATAGATGAAATTACTAAGGAATTGGGAACGTTTCTGTTGCCACTTCGCTAACTGAAATTTTGAGTATTTTTTATGATAAAGGTGTTGTTCACAAGGATTTAACTAGAGCTTTTATTTTCCCTATTTTTAGAAAGCGTGATTGAACTATAAGGATATCAGCTTACCCTCTGTTCCATGTAAAGTTATTTGCACGATTGTGCTTAATAGAATTAAGAATCTGCTTGATGGAGAGCCGGCGGTGGCTCAGTCGGTAGCGCGCCAGGCTCGTATTCTGTAATTCCCAGGTTCGAGTACCAGCTGGGTCAGAGTTGAGATTTATCTCCGCAAAATTCCCCGCCCTGCCCACGGTCAGTAGGGGACACCGATAGGCTTGGAAAGGCCGCCGTCCGTCGGATGGGACGTTAAGCCGTGGCCCCGTGTACGGGAGAGCCTTACCCTGTGCACGTTAAAGAACACGCTGGATGGCCTTGACGGGAGGCTACCATCTGTCTCCCAACAGCTGTTCCAGTGGGTCCCTTCCCCCAACCTTCTCTGAGCCTTCGGGGTCCATGTGACCTGGCCATTTAGCCCATGGTGTGCAAAAAAGTGCCGCTCAGAGGAAAAACAACCCAACTGCTTGATGAATAATTCCGTGATGAGCAGTGTGGTTGCATATGTAGTAGGGGATGTACAATCAGATTTTTTCACTTAGGCAGATTCTTGATAAATATTTAGAGTTTCAGAAACCTTTGGTTACTAGCATTGTAGATTTCAAAATGTCTTTGACTCTGTTGACTGTCATAATTTGTGGTTGATCGTGAGATCGAATGACATACCTGACAAGTTAATTAACATTATGAAAACTCTTTATAATAACACAGATTCACGTATGAGAATTTGTGAAGCACGTAGCAATTGGTTTAGTATTGCTTCTGGTGTTTGACAAGGGTTCATTTTGTCTCCTTTTCTCTTTAGTTTAGTTATTGATTATATTATCCTAAATTCTTTGCAAGGTGAAGATTTTGGCCTTAAATGGTCTGGAGATACGAAAATTTCTGATTTAGATTATGCTGATGATTTGGCTTTGTTCGCTAATGATGTTGATAAGATGAATCATTAGGATAGTAGATGAGACTGATAGTAGAGTAGGTTTAGTGATAAGTAGAGAAAACTAAGGTGATGAAAACTGTTCAGGCAGGCTGTGGTTCAGTTAATATGAATGATTGACCCTTGAGCAAGTGTCTCAATTTAATTATCTTAGGAGCTATGTAACAGATACTGGTGATGTGTGGCATTGGATAAACAGAACAGAGATTGCTGCTGGGACTTTTTTAAAAATCTATGCAGAGTATGGAGAACTATGCTTATTCACCTAAAGACTAAAATTAATCTGTATAATAGTTTGGTTCTTCTAAAATTAGTTATGCTAACGAAACGTGGTCCTTTGCTAACACGATAATAGAAAACTTGACGCATTTGATTCTACATATTTATGCAATATATTGGGCTTTAGGTTGTTTGATTTTGCATTTAATGGTAATGATGAGGTTAGAAGGAGGAGTCAGCAACCTCCTTTTAACATGTATTCTGCAAAGACAGACTGCGTTAGTTTGACTATGTTGCCCGTATGCAGATTGTCGAATAGGGTTATGAAGAGTGTGTCTCAAGGTCGCAGGAAAAGGAGTAGACTAGGTGGCAACGGGCAGACAATGTCAAACATGACCTTGCTAGAATTGTTCCACAGCGAAATGCAGGAGCTCTAGCTCATGGCAGACTTATTTGGAGAACAAGACGACACAGTCTGCTGGGACCTCCATAGCCCATCGCTCATTGAGGATTTTGTATATGTGTATGTATACGGTATAGGTATTATCAATCCTAACGAGTTATATTCAAACGAAAGCTTATACAATATTAAAATAATTTTTCATTCTTCTATTGAAACAAAAAAGTTTCATTTCCCTCATCCCTTCAGGTGATAAAGTCATCATTGCTGCCGATATTAAACATCTTGATCCTCATATTCTATCATCAGAATTTATAATTTCTAGCTTAGATAGATCATTTGAAATGTTAGTTCGACGTTTTGGCCTTTTCCATCATAAGATTGGATGATTCGGAAAGTACGAATCGTCGATTAAAACAAAGTCGGATTAATTAGGTTCATACCTAAGTCTATTACTGCATTTCATTCTGCACATCTGAATATTTTTCAGCTTATTTTTCCTGGATGAATTCACCTATTTTTGTAAGATAATCAAAATGGATGAAATTGAAACATATTTGATATCTCCAAATAGTGACACCGATGGTCGTACTAGACCTCTGAGGCCCATTCGTTAAAATCAGGTGTCCTGTCAAATAAGGAATTGGATGATCCAAGTTAAATTTACACCAAGGTATAGTAAAGGAGTGGGGTGAAAGGAACTGAGTAGGAATAGTTCTAGTTAGCATTTTTTAGGAAAATTTCCCGTTACAAAAAATGTATCTTGCATCTGCAAAACGAAAAACATTGCACATACCTCAACGAAACTTTTCCTGTTCTCAAGGTTATTCAGCATCTATGCAAAGTTTCAGAAGTATTATTCTATTTAGGTATTACCAGCATCTATTAATTATATTAGTAGCATTTCTCTTTAGATATTACCAGCATCTGTGCAAAGTCTCAGAGGTCCACGCAGTTAGGGAAAGTTTATTGGTACTCTTGTTAGGGATTCTTGTTAGGTCGAAATCTCTCACCCTTGAAAAAGGCTTCCCAGTAACTTCCTTTTTAATACTTGGAAACAACCGAAAATGGCAAAGTGCAAGATCTGGTGAATATGTAGGATGGTAGATGTTTGGTTTTTTTCCTGCTCCAGATAGGCCATCACCTACCGAATTTTATGAGTACTGGCATGAAGAAGGAGAACCTTTGACACACCTGTTGTAGGACGTTGCACCTTTAGTTCCTTAACCATTTTGAGCAAAACAATACTGGTGTAGTATTGGCCATTTATAGTCTTTTTTCTGGTAAGGTGTCCCGGCTAACTACTCCTTGGGAATTAAAGAATTTGTGAACTTTCTCTTCCTTGAGCGAAAGTCTTGTCGGATGACTGGGGGGACACTGTTCATCATCAGCAACCTAAACATACTTGTCGACCTTCACGAACAGCAGAAATGGTTCTGTCATTCACGACATCCTTTGGTCTTCTTTTACAATAGAGGTCTTCGAAGCTCTGCCGTCCTTCTCTAAATTTGAGCATCCATCCCGTAAAAGTGCCATATGAGCACGCACGATCCCCATACATTTGTGATAAATCGGCATGAATTTTTTTCCTCTCATTCCCAAGCTGCATCCTTGGTAAAATTCTCTTAAATATTAAATTAATTGCATAGCATGAGAGATATTTTAATAATATAATATTGCAAAGTTGCCAAAGTAGTGGCAACATTGTTATAAAAATTTCTGTTGGTAATGCAGGTGACTGCTAATAAATTCTAGCCTCAATTTTCCAATTATAAATTTAACGAAATTAATAAATTTAACGTCGAAATTAACGACCCAAATCATCAAATGCGGGCTGAGTCAAAGTTTCACATTTCCATACTTCCCCGTTTTCCAGAGATGTTTTGTCAGTTCACAAAATTGAAGTTTGAAAAGTAACGGGTCAATTTTTTTAAATCATGTTACCCTACCAACAAGTCCCACAAAAATATGATTAAGACAAGAGCCGAACGCTCACCATCTGCCATTTATTGTAGAGCAATGCATCAATATTATATGAATGCATTTAATTCTCTGTTACTCTAAAATCGACATGCAAAATCCTCATGCAGACAAAGACAACATAGGACCAAGTACAATGTTGAATTTATTATTCCAAATCTGTCTTCAGCTACTGCTTCTACATTCGACCACTCTAGGCTAATTCTGACAACACCTTGCTATTGTCTGCTCACCGAAACCTAGGTCGACCCCTTTCCTGAGGCCTTTAGTCATGCTGTTCAAAATCCAATTTGGCAATCTGTAGTTAGATATAAGAGCAACATGTTCAAACCAATTGTCTCTCTCTGCACAATATGCTCCTCAATCATTTTCATCATCTTCATTATCATCATCCTCAAGCAGCCATGGGCTACGGGAGGTCCAACCAGACTGTGCAATTTAGTTCTCTAGCAAGTCTGTCCTGAGCTACATCTACTGCATCTGGCCACTGCACACCAATTATAACAAGGTCCTGTTTGATATTGTCTGCCCACCGCATCCTAGGTCTCCCCTTCTTTCTGAGGCCTTTGGGCACACTGTTCATAACCCTATTCGCCAATCTATAATTATTCATACGGGCAACATGGCCGAACCAACGGAGTCTCTCTGCACATATTGTAATGCACCTTTAAGCAGCATATTGCTGCTTAAAGGAGGTTGCAGACTCCTTTGCCTAACCTCATCATTAGTTACAAAGTTGAACCACCTAATGCCCAAGATACTGCGTAAGCATCTAGAATCAAAAGCATCAAGTTTCCTGTTATCTTGTTTAAAAAGTGTTCACGTTTCACTACCATAACTAATCCAAGAAAGAACCAAACTATTATACAGTCTAATTTTAGTCTTTAGGTGTATACGCCTATTTCTCCACACTCTCCAAGATTCTTAAAAGCAGCAATCCCTATTCGTCTGTTAATCCCATACCGCAAATCACCAGCATCTATTACATAGCTCCCAAGATAATTAAACTGTGATACCTGCTCAAGACTGCAACCATTCAGATTAACAGAATCACAGCCTGCCTGACCAATTTTCATCACTGTAGTTTTCTCTCTGTTTATAACCAAACCTACTCTACTACCAGTTTCATCAACAGCTCGAACGAAAGAGTTCATCTCATCAACATCATTTGCTAAAAGGACTAAATCATCAGCATAATCTAAATCAGAAATTTTCCTATTTCCAGCGCGTTTAAGGCCAAAATCTTTCCCTTGAAGTGACCCTTGTCGAACACCAGAAGCAATGCTAAACCAATTGCTACAAGCCTTACCAACTATCACACACGACTCAGTGCTATTATAGAGAACTTTCATTATGCTAATTGGTCTGGTAAACCATATGACCTCACAATCAACCACAAATTATGACGATCAACAGAGTTGAAAGCCTTTTTGAAATCAACAAAGCTAGCAAACAAAGGTTTCTGAAACTGCAAACATTTCTCAAGAATCTGCCTAAGTGAAAATATCTGATCTACACATCCCCTACCACTTCTGAATCCACATTGCTCATCACGCAATTGACGGTCAATCAGATTCTTAATTCTATTAAGCACAATCATGCAAAGAATGGTATCTAGGCATAAATAGGAAGGAGAGCTGTGTACCAATCCCTAGTGATGATGCACAGAACCGGCCAGGTCTAGCACCTAATGTCCGACCCCGACTTCTCATGGTGCAGTCCGTTAGTACCTTTCAAAAGACATATTCTCTTTTGGAAGGGAACGGAAGGGGAGGGCTGCCAGTTCAGTATAGACTACTGATCTATTCATCTATGGCCATTTTTTTCTTTTTTTTTTTGAACCCTGCTGAGGAGTGGTCAATTTCACAGGGGCCTGGTGCTGATCACTTACACCTACTAGACTGGACCTGTTTATGGATTTGAGCTTGATTATGGATCCTGGACTTGCTGCATTGGTGGGCCTCTGTTGAGGGAGAATCTGCCGTTGTGTTTTCTGTTTGCTTCTGGGTTGCCAGCCCTAAGTGAACAGAGGCATGGGATACTTTATATCAGCTGGTGGATAATCCTTATCAGAGTCCATCGCAGGTACCTGAACCTTACTTAGCTAGTTGGGCATCGTCAAGCCTAAACTGGAGTAATGTGTCTCAGGCAGCCCATATGGCTCTTGAAAAAGTCCACTTGAAAAGGTGGTGCCTGAAGTTCCTACCAGCATCGGTGACTTCAGCCTTAACCCGAGGAGGAACAGGTCTTTGACCCATGCCTGCGATCAGGGGGCTGTTCGATATTGTTGACCCAACCTATCTCAATAAACCTAATTTCTTTAAAAAAAACCTACTAATCATTTTCTCTCTGCAGGAACGTGGAACGTGAGGACAATACATAGAGATTATTCTCTTGATATCCTCACGCAGGAATTCCAGCGCTATAACCTAGAAATTCTAGGCTTGCAAGAGACCAGATGGAGAGGTAAAGGTGAGATACTTAAAAATAACTTTAAATTTCTCTTTACATGGAGGGAGGATGGAAAGCATCACCAAGGCGTGGGTCTGCTGCTCAGCAGACATGCTAGTGATGCTCTTCTAGGATATGAGTGCATTAATGAAAGGTTTCTTACAGCAAAATTTCAGACAAGCATTAAAGACCTGAATGTAATCTGCTGTTATGCCCCCACTGAGGATGCCGATGAGGATGAGAAGGATAGGCTTTACGGACAACTTCAGGATATTTTGAATTCTGTCAAGAAAGGAGATATTACCTTTGTTCTAGGTGACTTCAATACCAAAGTTGGTACTGACTCTAACCTTTGGAGAGGGGTGATAGGCCCTTTTGGTATTGATAGCTGCAATGGCAATGGGCAACGTCTCCTACAGGTAAGTAAACTCAATGGTTTCAGAATAACTATCATATATTACAAACACCGCGAAATAAATAAGTACACATGGGTTTCACCCGATGGGCTGCATAAGAATATGATTGATTATATATTATTTAACAGCAAATGGGCTAGTTCCGTTAGGAATACCAGGTCATATAAGGGAGCTGAAATTGGATCTGACCATTACCTTGTTTAAAGTGTCTTGCAACTTAAACTTAAAAAGTGTTGTCCTAATATTAAAAAGTTTACCTTTAATACTGAAGCTCTAAAAGACCCAGTTATAGCTAAAGTTTACCATGATAAGTTATGTAATTCATTATGACAGTCATGGTTTGCTTACTACTGAAGTTGAGGAAGAATGTGGCCGTTTTAAATAGCTTTTTTGAAAACTAACAGTAGTCTTTTAGGAAAAAAGGAGCACAGGAGGCAGAATTATTTAAGTGATAAGGGACTTGAGCTTATCTCAGAAAGAAGAAACTGCAGGAATGTCCTTAATCAGTACCCTACTAGTCATAATAGAAAGGATTACAGAGAGCTAAATATAGGTGTAAAGAATCAGTTAGCTACTGCTAAGAATCTTTGGCTTGATGGCTTGGCTGACCAATCTGAGGAAGCAGTTAGGCAGTACAACAGCAGAGAGCTGTACCAGATAGTTAATGTTTTATGTGGTAGAAAACGGACAGGCATACAATGATTGAAGGATAAACAAGGTAAGGTTATAGAAGGGGAGGATTCTGTCATGGATAGGTGGGCTGAGCATTTCAGTGATGTTCTAAACAATGTGGTTAGTTCTACTCCCATTGTTTGCAATGATGATAGATGCATTGTTGGCTTTAATGTTGGCTCCATAACACAGTCTGAAGTTATTTTGGCTATTTCTAAACTTAGACTTCATCAATCCCCAGGGGTAGATGAAATTACTGCAGAAATGCTCAGAGCTGGGAATGTTTCGGTTACCACTTGGATGACTGAAATGTTGAATAACGTTTATGATAAAGGCATGGTGCCTAAGAATTTTACCAGAGCTATTGTTATCCCTATTTTCAAAAAAGGTGATCGCAGTTCTTGTGATAACTATAGGGGTATCAGTCTACTCTCTGTTCCAGGTAAAGTTCTTTCCATGATTGTGCTTAATAGAATTAAGAATCTGGTTGACAGTCAATTGCGTGATGAGCAATGTGGATTCAGAAGTGGTAGGGGATGTGTAGATCAGATATTTTCACTTTGGCAGATTCTTGAGAAATGTTTACAGTTTCAGAAACCTTTATTTCCTAGCTTTGTTGATTTCAAAAAGGCTTTTGACTCTGTTGATCATCATAATTTGTGGTTGATTGCGAGATCATATGGTATACCAGACAAGTTAGTTAACAAAATGAAAGCTCTTTGTAATAACACTGAGTTGTGTGTGAGATTTGGTAAGGCTTGTAGTAATTGGTTTAGCATTACTTCTGATATTCGATAAGTGTGCATTTTGTCTCCTTTTCTCTTTAGTTTAGTCTGGAGATACAAATATTTTTCGTGTAGATTATGCTGATGATTTACCCCCATTTGGCAAATGATGTTGATGAGATGAACTCTTATATTCGAGCTATTGATGAAACTGGTAGTAGAATAGGTTTGTTTATTAACCACGAAAACTAAAGTGATGAAAATTGGTCAGGCAGGCTGTGATTCAGTTAATCTGAATGGTTGCAGCCTTGAGCAGGTGTCACAGTTTAATTATCTTTGGAGCTGTGTAACAGATACTGGTGATGTGCGGCATGAGATTAACAGACGAATAGGGATTGCTGCCGGGACTTTTAAGAATCTAGGGAGAGTGTGGAGAAATAGGCGCATACACCTAAAGACTAAAATTAGGCTGTATAATAGTTTGGTTCTTTCTAGGGTTAGTTATGGTAGTGAAACTTGGACGCTGTGTAAACAAGATAACAGGAAACTCGATGCTTTTGATTCTCAATGCTTACGTAGTATCTTGGCTATTAGGTGGTTTAACTTTCTAACTAATGATGAGATTAGGCAAAGGAGTCTGCAACGTACTTTAAGCAGAGAGAGACTCCGCTGGTTTGGCCATGTTGCCAGTATGGATAATTATAGATTGGCGAATAGGGTTATGAACAGTGTGCCTAAAGGCCTCAGAAGGAGGGGGAGACCTAGGATGCGGTGGGCAGACAATGTCAAACAGGACCTTGTTAGAATTGCTGTGCAGTGGCCGAATGCAGCAGATGTAGCTCAGGACAGATATGCTTGGAGAATTAAACTGCACGGTTTGGGTGGACCTCCGTAGCCCATGACTGCTTGAGGATGATGATGATGATGCAAAGAACGTTACCTGGAACAGAGAGTAGGCTGATATCCCTACAGCTATCATAAGAACTGCGATTACATTTTTTGAAAATAGGGATAATAATAGCTCGGGTAATATTTTTAGACACCATGTCTTTATTGTAAAAGATATTCAAAATTTCAGTCATCCAAGTGGTAACCGAAACATTCCCAGCTCTAAGCATTTCTGCAATAATTTCATCTACCTCTGGGGATTTATGAGGTTTAAGTTTAGAATAGCCAAAATAACTTCAGATGTGTTATAGGGCCAACATTAAAGCCATCAATGCATCTATCATCATTACAAACAATGGGAGTAGAAATAACCACATTGTTTAGAACATCACTGAAATGCTCAACCCACCTAGCCATGACAGAATCCTCCCCTTCTATAACCTTACCTTGTTTATCCTTCAATCATTGTATGCCTGTCCGTTTTCTACCACATAAAACATTAACTATCTGGTACAGCTCTCTGCTGTTGTGCTGTCTAACTGCTTCCTCAGCTTTGTCAGCCAAGCCATCAAGCCAAAGATTCTTATCCGCAGCTAAGTGATCCTTTACACGTTTATTAAGCTCTCTGTAATCCTTTCTATTAGGACTAGTAGGGTACTGATTAAGGACATTCCTGCAGTTCTTTCTTTCTGAAATAAGCTCTAGTGCCTTATCACTCAAATAATTCTGTCTCCTCTGCTCATTTTTGCCTAAAAGTGTACTGTTAGTTTCTGAAAAAGCATGTTTAAAATGGTCCCATTCTTCCTCAACTTCAGTGCTAAAGCAAACTATGGCTAAGTAACCTATCACGGTAAGCTTTAGCTATAACTGGGTCTTTCATAGCTTCAGTATTAAACGTAAATTTTTTAACCCTAGCACAACACTTCTTAAGTTTAAGTTGCAAGACACTTTTAACAAGGTAATGGTCAGATCCAATTTCAGCTCCCTTATATGACCTGGTATTCCTAACGGAACTAGCCCATTTGCTGTTAAATAATATATAATCAATCATATTCTTATGCAGCCCATCGGGTGAAACCCATGTGTACTTATTTATTTCGCGGTGTTTGTAATATATGATAGTTATTCTGAAACCATTGAGTTTACTTACCTGTAGGAGACGTTGCCCATTGCCATTGCAGCTATCAATACCAAAAGGGCCTATCACCCCTCCCCAGAGGTCAGAGTCAGTACCAACTTTGGCATTGAAGTCACCTAGAACATGGGTAATATCTCCTTTTTTGACAGAATTCAAAATATCCTGAAGTTGTCCATAAAACATAGCCTTCTCATCCTCATCGGCATCCTCAGTGGGGGCATAACAGTAGATAACATTCAAGTCTTTAACGCTTGTCTGAAAAATTCATTAATGCACTCATATCCTAAAAGAGCATCACTAGTGTGTCTGCTGAGAAGCAGACCAACGCGTTGGTGATGTTTATTGCCTTCCCTCCGTGAAAAGAGAAATTTAAGATTATTTTTAAGAATCTGACCTTTATCTTTCCATCTGGTCTCTTGCAAGCTGAGAATATCTAAATTATAATAGTGAAATCTTGTGTGAGGAAATCAAGAGAATATGGCTCTGTGCAAAGTCCTCACATTCCAATTACCTATGGAAAGAAAATAGTTAGTGGGATGTTTAAAGAAACTATGTTTATTGAGAGAGGGAATGCCGACAATATCAAACAGCCTCCTAATCGCAGACATTGGGCAAAGACCCGTTCCCCCACCACTAAAGGCTGAAGCCATCTACACTGGAAGACTTCCTCCAATGTAGAATTTGACGATGCCAGTAGAAACAAAAAGTTCAGTTTACTGCGATGACCTCTGCTCTGGATTATCCACCAGCTGATAAACATATCCTGTGAATCTATTCATTTGGGGCTGTCAACCCCAAACAAAGAGAAAACACAGCGGAAGATTTTCCCTCCACAGAAGCCCACCAGTGCAGCAATATCAGGATCCATAATCAAGCTCAGAGCCACAATTCCGTTAAGGTTGGTATATATGGTCAGCACCAGGACCCTGTGTGGTTGACCACTCCTCAGCAGGGTAGAAAAAAAGAAAAGTAGCCAGAGTTGTCCAGATCAGTAGGCCACACTAATCTGGCAGCCCTCCCCTTCCTTTCACTTCCACTAGAGAGTATCTCTTTTGAAAAGTACTAACAGCCTTCACCATGAGAAGGTGGGTTTGGACATTAGGTGCCAAGCCTGGTCTGTTCTATGCATCTTCACAGAGAATTGGTGCATAGCTCTCCTTCCAGTGACTACCTAGCTACCTACCCATCTGTTCAATGGAGGTTAAAAACTCCTTGACGTAACTTTATCATATTTAAAAAATCAAACCATGTGATGCCCAAGATACTGCTTAAGCATCCAGAATCAAGACATCACGTTTCTTATTTTCTTGCTTACAAAAGTTCCATGTTTCACCACCATAACTAACTTTAGCAGGACTAAACTATTATATAGACTAATTTTAGTCTTAAGGTGTATAAGCTAATTTTTTCACACTCTTCATAGATCCTTAAAAGTTCCCACAGAATTCGATATTCTTCTGTTTACCTCATACTTCATGTCTCCACTATCCGTTAAACAGCTCCTGAGATAATTAACCCTTTCACGACTAAGGGAAACATTTTTTCCATTTTAAAATTGGTGATTGTCGTATTTAATTATAACCTTATCTGCATTTTTTTATACAGAATGTCAAAATAGAACGTATGCCGAACGCAATTACGTAAACGGGAACGTTTAGAAAACAAAAACAGAACTGTCAGGACGCATAATATACGTAATGTGCAATGTCCATCTTTGCCTCACTACCAAAAGAAATTGCTTCGCCGAATATCATAATTAGCACATCATTTTGTATAGTAATTTTATTTCATAATTTTGTATTATTTTAGTTAACATTTTGTTCTAATAAACCAATAAATAAAAGACATTGCATAATAAGCCTAACTATAATTTGTGTTACCTTTATAGTCCATTGGGAAAAATATTTCCCTTAAAATTCCAAAAAAACTACACATTGTTATGTATTTTTCTTATGATTTTTATTTATTTTACGTCTAAACAAACTAAAATAAACAGTTACATTCTAATATTTACTCTTAGAAACTTTATGGTCCTGAAAGGGTTAAGGCACTTATTCAAGGGTTCAGAGGTTCAAACAACTGAAGCACCATCTGCCTGGGAATTTTCATCAATTTGGTTTTCTCTCTGTTTATAACCAAACCTACTCTCTTAGCAGCCTCATCAATGTCATTAGCTAACAGAACCAAATCATCCGCATTATCTAAATCGGAAATTTGAAATCTCAAGACCATTTAATCTTAAAATATTCCCCTTTCAAAGAATTTGGCATAATCTAAACCACAAATTTTGAAATCACAGGACCATATAATGCCAAAATATTTCACTTTCAAAGAATTCCGCATAACATAATCAATGACCAAACTAAAGATAAAACGAGACAATATGCATCCTTGTTAAACTCCACTAGCAATGCTAAACCAATCGCTACAAGCCTTACAAACTGTCACACACGATTCAGTGTTATCATAGAGAGCTTTCATTATGTCTACTAACTTGCCAAGTATTCCACATGATCTAGGACCGTGACCGTTAGCCACCGAAGGTGGCAGTTGTGTGTTTTGTGCTCTACGATTTTGAAAGATTCGAAATGATTTAAAGGTAATTAAAGTTATTGATTCATGTTTTCAGGTTTAATGTGTTAATTTAATTGAGTTCCTTAACTTTAAACCATATTCGCTTAATATTTTGTGACTTTGACATTCAAAGAATCATTCTATTAGACTGGTGCACGTCATAAGTAACCGTTAACATGACAAACGGAAATAAGAAAAAGAAGATTTCTCCTTCTTCGATAAAAATCAAAGTAAAAAAATCACGAGCTTATAACGATTCAAACAGAAATTACAAAGAAACCACAGACAATAAAAAACACTTCTCAATTTTAACGGAATAACAGCACCTATTGAGACAACGAAGAATAATTAAAAAATGGAGACTTTAACATCAATAACAGGAAAAAATAAAGAAATTAGTACACTTAATATGTCTGTGACAAATAATAAAGAAATGGAGAATGAAGCATTGGAAACTGGAAAAAATAAAAATATAATAAAGAGTAATAACGAAAAAATGGAGACCGACAAACAATACACAATTATCACTTCCTGAGACATTGAGAACTTAAAAATTCCTGAAAATTTAACCAAAGATGAAAATTATGCATTAGAAATAACAGGAATTAAGGCAGAATTAAATTCAATAAACATAAAGAAAATAACATCATTCTTCTACAGACTCTTAGGAGAACATATCAGTGGCAAATTCATCTCATTTGGACGAGTTTTAGTATTTCCTAGAAATTCTCTACAACATGATAAAATATACGATCTTAAAGGAATTCTAAAAACATCTGTAAAAGTAGAATACCCTAAATTTGTCAAAACAATACTTGGAACAGTTATCGGAGTTTCACCTGATATATGTGATGATGAATTATTAGAACTATTATCTGATCAAAAAGTACTGAGTCTACGTCGAATGCTACACTTTGATTTAAAAGCTGACAAAAAAATGTAGACCCCTTGCTCGCCCACACACAAGGTGGATCTTGAGTTTGAGGGTGAGAAGTTGCCGAATTATGTATATATTGGATATAACAGGCACTCTGTAAAGAGTTATACCTTGCCTTCAAATTTATGTTACTGGTGTTATAATTTTGGCCACGGAATTTCGACATGTACTGGCAAACAAGTATGCAAACGTTGTGGCGAAAATCACCACCATCGCCAATGTAATTCAAAAATTCTTCGATGCCCCAACTGTGCTGGTCCTCACCCAGCCACATGGGCAGGTGCATAATAAGAATTATTGCATGTAGAGGTCGTTTTATTCAAAAAGAAGAAGGAATAAATTGGCAACAAGCTTTTACTAAAGCCACAACATACTTTGAATTAAATAAAAACAATCCTCCCAACAATAATCGCATATCAAATTTTGAAGATCGAAAAACGGAAAGCTTAAATGTTTCTGTCTGTCTGTCTGTCAAAATTTGTGAAGCAGTGGTTCTGCTTTAAAACCTCTCCACGTAAGAGGGTTTATTCATACGAACCATGACACTGGATAACAATTTTTAACATTTAAACAGAAGAAAAAAGATAGGAAAGAATGTTTAAAATTTGAAAGAAAGAATAAAAAATTAAAAAATGGCCTCGCGCTAAAATAAAGGTGGAGAGAGGTGGGAAAAAGCCTAAAAGAAGAAATAACAGTAATGAAAAGCCTAATAGAAGAAAGCATAAAATTTGGACAGGATTCAGATAACAAAACTCTCAGCCAATGAGAAGAGTGGAATTTTGGTATTGGCTGATAGGCAAGAAAGTGGATTACATGTAAATAATAAACGAATGAAAGTAATAAATACAACAAAAAACAGAGTTCGATTCGAGATTTTGTCGAGGTCGGACCTACCGATATTGGCCGCGAATGTTTGTGAATTTAAGCTGTTAATTTTGGATTGTGAATTCTAGTATTGATCAATCTCCTAGCTTAAATTTTTTGAAGCCAAAATGACTAAGGGGAAAAAACCCAATGTGAAGCTAAAAAAGACAGAAGGAGTGAAGCTAAAAAAGACAATGTGAAGCTAAAAAGCTAAAAAAGACAGAAGATATTATTTTTAATATATTTGAAAAACATATTAAAAAAAATGGACCTGGCTAACTTACACAGGAGCAGGTCATTTAATGACATCAACAATATCGAAGTAAATAACGAGATTTTCCAAGACTTACTCAAACAAAAAAAGAGGAAAAAAAAGAAAAAAATGAAATAAAATAATGAAACGAATCCAATACAAAAGAAACAGTAATAAATAATGAAGCTGCAAATCTTTCATCAGAGGAAGAAGAAAATACAGAAGAAGATAATAACAGCAATTTACAGGATAATGATAATATAACACCAAATATCTTTTACAACGAAATTACAAAACTAAGTGACTTGGGCGATACAAAAGTGACTGATTTTTTTTTTCATAAGTTCAAAATAGAGGTAAAAGGTCACTTTACCAAAAAAGGTGATCTAATAATTTTCCCGGACACAGAGAAAGAACTAAAAAAACTAATGAATATTACAGAAATATGGAAGAAAAGGAAGAATGGGGCCATTTTAAACAGGCTTTTTTAGAAACTAACAGTACTCTTTTAGAGAAAAAGGAGCAGAGGAGGCAGAATTATTTACATGATAAGGCACTTGAGCTTATTTCAGAAAGAAGGAACTGCAGGAATGTCCTTAATCAGTACCCTACTAGTCTTAATAGAAAACATTACAAAGAACTTAATAAACGTGTAAAGGATCAGTTAGCTGCTGATAAGAATCTTTGGCTTGATGGCCTGGCTGACAAAGCTAAGGAAGTAGTTAGACAGCACAACAGCAGAGAGCTGTACCAGATAGTTAATGTTTTGTGTGGTAGAAAACGAACAGGTATACAGGGATTGAAGGATAAACAAGGTAAGGTTATAGAAGGTGAGGATTCTGTCATGGCTAGGTGGGCTGAGCATTTCAGTGATGTTCTAAACAATGTGGTTAATTCTACTCCCATTGTTTGCAATGATGATAGATCTATTGTTGGCTTTAATGTTGCCCCTATAACACAATCTGAAGTTAGTTTGGCTATTTCTAAACTTAAACTTCATAAATCCCCAGGGGTGGATGAAATTACTACGGAAATGCTTAGAGCTGGGAATGTTTCAGTTACCATTTGGATGACTGAAATTTTGAATAACTTTTATGATAAAGGCATGGTTCCTAAAGATTTTACCAGAGCTATTATTATCCCTATTTTCAAAAAAGGTGATCGCAGTTCTTGTGATAACTATAGGGGTATCAGCCTACTCTCTGTTCCAGGTAAAGTTCTTTCCATGATTGTGCTTAATAGAATTAAGAATCTGGTTGACAGGCAATTGCGTGATGAACAATGTGGATTCAGAAGTGGTAGGGGATGTGTAGATCAGATATTTTCACTTAGGCAGATTCTTGAGAAATGTTTAGAGTTTCAGAAACCTTTGGTTGCTAGCTTTGTTGATTTCAAAAAGGCTTTCGACTCTGTTGATCGTCATAATTTGTGGTTGATTGTGAAATCATATGGTATACCAGACAAGTTAGTTAACATAATGAAAGCTCTCTATAATAACACTGAGTCGTGTGTGAGAGTTGGTAAGTCTTGTAGCAATTGGTTTAGCATTACTTCTGGTGTTCGACAAGGGTGCATTTTGTCTCCTTTTCTCTTTAGTTTGGTTGTTGATTATGTTATGCGAAATTCACTTCAAGGGAAAGCTTTTGGCCTTAAATGGGCTGGAGATACGAAAATTTCTGATTTAGATTATGCTGATGATTTAGCCCTTTTGGCAAATGATGTTGATGAGATGAACTCTTTCATTCGAGCTGTTCATGAGACTGGTAGTAGAGTAGGTTTGGTTATAAACAGAGAGAAAACTAAAGTGATGAAAATTGGTCAGGCAAGTTGTGATTCAGTTAATCTGAATGGTTGCAGTCTTGAGCAGGTGTCACAGTTTAATTACCTTGGGAGCTACGTAACTGATACTGGTGATGTGCGGCATGAGATTAACAGACGAATAGATATTGCTGCCGGGACTTTTAAGAATCTATGGAGATTGTGGAGAAATAGGCGTATACACCTAAAGACTAAAATTAGACTATATAATAGTCTGGTTCTTTCTAGGGTTAGTTATGGTAGTGAAACTTGGACGCTGTGTAAACAAGATAACAGGAACCTAGATGCTTTTGATTCTAGATGCTTACGCAGTATCTTGGGTATTAGGTGGTTTAACTTTGTAACTAATGATGAGGTTAGGCAAAGGAGTCTGCAACCTCCTTTAAGCAGCATATTGTGCAGAGAGAGACTCCGCTGGTTTGGCCATGTTGCCCGTATGGATAATTATAGATTGGTGAATAGGGTTATGAAGAGTGTGCCTAGAGGCATCAGAAGGAGGGGGAGACCTAGGATGCGGTGGGCAGACAATGTTAAACAGGACCTTGTTAGAATTGGTGTGCAGTGGCCGGATGCAGTAGATGTAGCTCAGGACAGATATGCTTGGAGAATTAAACTGCGCGGTCTGGTTGGACCTCCGTAGCCCATGGCTGCTTGAGGATGATGATGATGATGTGATGATGATGATGATTAACCACCAAAGTTAATTTCATATTTCCGCAGAATGATTTCATCTTGGGCATTCTAGAAGGAGTCAATATCAAATATTCTGATGAATTTCTTCTGCAGGAGCTTGATAAATATGGAATCTTTTCGGTTAGACGAATGAATAGATATACACCGAATTATAAAGATTCAATTATTGCAAAACCCCCATAAATAACGTGGTATTCAAGATTGATGCAGATGTTTTGCGTAAATTTGTCTATATAGTATTGTTGAGAGTACGTGTTAGACCATATTATTTTCCACCTGCTTTATGCTTAAAATGCAAACGATTTGGTCACCTGGGCTCGGTCTATCGTGGAAGACTGAGATGCAAACGTTGCTCTGGTAATCACTATTACAAAAACTGTGACTATAGAAAACTCTGTTGTCCTATCTGCTCTGGAGAGCATCCCTCTACCTATTTTGCATGTCCTGTGAAGCGAATAGCATGTAGAGCCAAAAGAATTCAAGATAAATACGATTGTACATGTAACGCAGCATATAAACAGGCGCTGCTAGAATTAAACTCGGATTCTAACGTCACTACGCATCTAACAGATAAGGAAAAAGTTATATTTTATATCCCAACCAAAAAAAGAAAAATCATTGATATACATGCTTGCAATGAAGAGACCAAATCTTCTACTCTTAAGGAGAAAGAAAAAAAAAATTGTCTACAAACCAGAAATAGTATCTGCTGCTTCAAAGCCTGTAAAGGAAAACTATAGAACATCAAATAACAAAAGTGAACTAAATAAACATAATTCAATCAATACTTCGAAAGATGAAAGTCTCTTGGAATTTCCACCTTCCACCAGTAATGAGCCTAATAATTCTTACGCACAAGTTGCAAAAAGATTCTTACATGTTAAAAAATCAAGGAAAATATTGCAATCACCAAACAGCATCGAGGAAAATATTAAAAAGGACAACATTTCAGTAAACTTAATCATTGACTTGATTCTCCAGCTTTGCAAATTTATTTGCCAAAGCGAGGATGAATTTTCGGTGCTGGAAGATATTTTACTGAATTTCAAAGTATAACTCTGTTAATGACTCTGTTTTGCTACAATGGAATTGCCGAGGTGTGATTTCCAAAAAAGAAGATATCGTCCTTTTAGGTAAATATAAAAAATTGAGTGTGATAGCTCTTCAAGAATTATATACTAGAAAATATGTTAAAATCTCATCATTTATATACTATTCTAATTTTATATCTGATAACTCAAAAGGAGTAGGTTTTTATGTTAAAAAAAATTTACATCACAAAATTAAGCCTATTAAATTGAATAACCATGATATAGATATACTAGGATTAGAAATTTTGCTAAATGACTTTAAGTTTACGATTTTAAATATTTACAATCCGTGCAAAATAATTAATGAATCTGTTTATGCAAGCATTTTAACGCAAGTATCCCCTCCCTTGCTATTTGTGGGAGATTTCAACTCTCACCACTTAGCTTGGTTCTCTCATCGTATCAATCGAGCGGGTACTCACCTAAATAATTTTATCCTCAAAAATGATTTTATAATTTTAAATGATAAGTTATGCACACACGAAAATATAAATAATGAAAGATCAGTTATTGATCTCGCTTTCTGTTCTCCTGTTCTTTATAATAAATTTATTTCATAATAAATTATTCCCTGATACCAGAGGCAGTGACCATCATCCAATTTTAATAACCTCACAATTACCTAAAAATGTCAAAAATCTCATTAAATTGAATGATAGGTATCAATTCCAAAAAATTCTTATCAAAAATCCGCCTAACCCAGATACTATCAATTATAATATTTTCCTTAATCATTTAGAAAAGCTTACAAAATCCTGTTTCATTGAAATTATCAATAAAAATCCAAAAGTTCCCAAAAACTTCTGGTACATGAACAAAATTACTACTATAAGGAAAAAAGCCGAAAATAAAGCAAAAAGAACAGGAGACTTTAAGGACATCAATCACTTCAAAAAAATAAAAGCAAGGGTAAGGAAAAAATTAAAAGAGTTATATAGAGAGAACTGGAGACATTTTGCAAGCTCATTAACTCCAAACAATTCCTTATCCAGTATGTGGAGAGTTTTTAAGAAGATGACTAATAATAATCAACAAAATACTCCCATTGCTGAAATCGCAATTGAAAAAAATCTTTCAATGACTCAAACAACCAATCTTATGGGATTGAAACTTAAAACTGCTCAAAAAATTTCACTTAGTCGGAAAGAAAAAATGATTGAAAACTATGTTTATAAAACTATACTTAATTTTGTATCAGACATTCCAATTATGGATGCAAAATTTTCGATAGATGAATTAAATATGGCTATTAATAAATTAAACTCAAAAGCTACTCCAGGTCCTGATAAATTATTAAACAAATATATTATTAACCTCCCATATTTCTGGAGAATTAAACTTCTTGATATCCTTAATTTTATTTGGAAAAACCATAATTACCCTTTAGCTTGGACAAAATTTTATATCATTTTTCTTCTTAAACAAGGCAAATTACCAACTGATATTAATTCATACAGACCAATCTCGCTCCTTTCTAACTTTTTAAAGCTATTTGAGAAGCTTGTTTTTAAAAGATTAACTTGGTACTTAGAAAGTAATAATTTATTATCACCTAACTTTTATGGATTTAGAAGAGGTAAATCTTCCAAAGAATGTGTGTCAGCTGTAATTACTGACGTCCAAATTGCTAAAAAGAAAAATCGTATCTTAACAGCTGTTTTTTTTTTTGACATATCAAAGGCTTTCGATTCAATTTAGCAAAAACGTTTACTCTATAAATTAATAAATCTAAAATTAAACGGAAATACACTCCAATTTCTATATTTTATCCTTACTAAAAATCATTTCAAGTAAAAATTAATAATTATTTATCTAATCAAATTGATATGACTCAAGGAATAGCACAAGGTTCTATTTTGAGTCCTATTCTTTTCAATATCTATTTAGCTGATTTATTTACTAAACACAACTCCAAAATCAAATTTGCTACATTTGCAGATGACATAGTCATCTAGAGTAGCGACAAAAATATCGCGAAATTAGAATATCGACTACAGACTCAAATCAACAAAATTTTAGATTATTGCAAAATATGGCATTTAACTATAAATTTAGAAAAAACTGTCTGCATGCCGTTTATAAAATTTAGATCAACCCCACCTGAAATTAAATTATGCATTGACAACAAGCTAATCAAACAGGTTACGTCTTTCAAATATTTAGGCATCAACCTCAATACTTGGTAAACTGGAAAACACACTTTGCTATACAATATAGCAAAGGGTGTAAATTATTAAACTTTTTTAAATGTCTATCAGCTACAAACTGGTGTACGCCACCTAATTACTTAATTTCATTGTATAAAAACTTAATTAGAGCCAAAATTGAATATGGTTTCGAATTTACATTAGGTGCGGGAGAAATCAATTTTAAAAAATTCAACACTTTACAAAATCAATATATCAAATCCGCCTTAGGCCTGAATAAAAGAGCTTCTACTATTTCCTTAATTGGAGAAACGGCGGTCCCGCCGTTTCAGATTCGAACTAAAATTTTATTATTAAAATACCTTTCAAGACTCCACCTTAAAAATCCACAACACTCCTTCATTACAAACTTCAGAAATAACCCAAAAATGTTTAAAAAACCTCACGCAATATTGGATGATGACCCGCTCTTAAAAAACATATTTAATATCTCTACTTCTGGTGAGAATTTTTTTTATATTGCCGACTGGAGCTTCCACAGACCGGCAATTTGTGAAAGTATTCCAGGCATTATATCTAAAAAAATCCTATCTACGGAAGCCTTGAATATTTTATCAAATTCCTTTTGTAATATTAAATATAATAATTATATTAGTATTTTTACAGATGGTTCATTACAAAATGAAATTAATGCGGCATCAGCTGCTTTCTACATACCTTCAATTGATTTTTCCAAAGCATTTAAACTTCCTTCTACAATATCCATTACACATGCAGAAATCATCGCCATAATTGAAGCGTTGATTTATATTACTCAAAACTTTTCTCATAAGAATATAGTAATTTATTCCGATTCGAAATGTGCTTTAGATATTCTTAAACAAGACCTATATTACACACATTATCCACAATTCATACATCAAAATATCGCGTTAACTGACTTTAATATTAGATACCAAAAAAATAATATAATTTTACAGTGGATTCCATCACACTGTAATATTGCAGGGAACGAAAAAGCGGATGAACTTGCAAAAGAGGCTCTCCACTCTATAAATATTACACAAACAGTTAATTTTTATGTTCAATTTAAAAAACTAATAAATAACCATGAATATCATTTAACAAATAATTACTTCAAATTCAACGGTAATTTGCAAAATAACTATAGATATCAATTATCATCATATATACGATATACAATTAACTTTAATTTACCAAGAAATCTATTAGTTAAAATATTAAGGCTTAGAACGGGAGCTGTCACACTCAATTCATATTTATATTCCATCAAAAAAATAAATTCACAAAACTGTTCTAATTGTCAAACGTATGAATCTATTAACCATGTAATATTAAACTGTTCAAAATATAATATCGCTAGAAATAAATTTTTTAATGAATTGAAACTCTTAGGAATTAATGACTTAACTATTTTAAACATTTTGGATCACCCAAATTTAGAAACAAGAAATAAAGTATATAAACTATTAGGACGATATCTTCAAGATTCAGAACTATGGAAAAAAATCTAATTGATATATAATTGCAATCCTAAATATATCTTATTCATTCGGAAAGAAGCCTGACACTTTTCCACTTTCCTATCAAATATTCCTCAATTTCGATTGGAGCTTTGAGAAAGCCGCAAACGGACCTCTCAGTGAGCGTGATGTAACTACTACTACTACAACAAAAAACAATAAAAAGTCAAAGTAAAACAGAAAAGATAAATAAAAATAAAAGAACAGGAAAAAGCTCACTTTTAAACTTTTAAAAGATCGCTGACACATGACAAGTAATCCCAAACAGAAAATGAGTCTGGAAGTTCACTTGAATGGAGAGCTTTTTGGAAAATGTTTCTAAATTTTGTCTTGATTTGTCCTTCTGCTGTAACAGTCCTCCTAAGAACTTTGAACGAGGATGGGATTTCCCATTCAGAGTCAGCAGAAGTCGGATTTGCAACAAATTTAAGGACATCAACGATGTCTTCAAAGGTTTCCTGAGAATCTGAATCTTCAAGCATACAGTCTTCTCGGAGGTCCGGAAGCCGATCTTGAATGAAGTCAGAGATAGCAAAACACAATAGAGTTTTAAGTTGATGAGTTTTAAGTTGCAGCACATGGAACCTTTCAATTTCTATTGAAAAAACCATATTAACTTATATTCATAAAAATAAAAAATTGCCAACTGATTTTGAAATTAAATTAAATAATAACAACATAACAATTGTAGATAATTTTAAATTTCTAGGATTACAAATAGATTCAAAATTATCATGGAATAATTATATAGAAACAGCAAAAGACAAAGCAAACAAACTATTTAACTTTCTCAGATATTTGGGAAGTTCAAAATGGGGATGTGAAAATAAATATCTTTTACAAATATACAATGCAATAATTTTTCCAAAATGTTTATATGGAATAGAACTAATTAATAACATAACAAAAACTAAACTAAAAATATTAGAGAATATACAAGTAAAAATATTAAAATTTTGTATAGGACTTCATCAATATACAAATAACTTAAATATTTATGCAGAAACTGCTATACCACCTATAAGTATTAAAAAAAGATACTTATTAAATAATCTAATTTTCAGAATTTCATCAAAAAATAATAAACATCCAATTATTGATAAAATATTAAATAATTTTAATGACACTTTTTCGAATAACTTAATAAACAAGAATGAATTAACTGAATTAATTTTAAATAAGAAAAGTGGCGACTATAATATACAAATTCCATATTGGACTTCAACTTTCCCTATTTTAAACACAAATATTGATAATATACAAACCAAAAAAGCACATGATATTGATACTCTTAAACTACTTTCAGAACTGCAAATAAATAATAGATATAAAGATTTTATACACATATACACGGACGGATCTCTTAGTGAAGATAGAAATAAATTAGCTGGAGCTTTTATATGCCCAGAAGAAAATTATGAATATCTTTTTAAATTTAACAAACCTAATCCCATTTTAACTGCAGAAATATCTGCAATCATTTTAGCATTAAACTGGGCTTTAAAATTTAAAAATAAAAATATTGTAGTTTTCACTGACAGTAAAGCATCGATAGAAACAATATATAATGATCCCTCAAAAAGTAATTTTAAAATCTTTATAAATGACATTCTTATCATAACAAAAAATCATATAATCAACAGAAATATTATACATATACAATGGATACCTAGTCATGTGGGAATAAAATATAATGAAATAGTAGATAAAAAAGCAAAAACAGCAATAAATATAACTCCTAACTACAACACACCCTTTTTTATATTTTTATATAAAAAATTAAATAAAGTAAATATTATAAATGATACACAAAAATGGTATGAAACAAATGCAAATGACACATTTAGATATAATATTTCACATGCTATAAATAAATTCAACAATTATGGTCTAAATAAGAAAGAAATAAATATAATTCTGAAAATTAAAACAAATTCAGCAATCACAAAGGCAAGATTATATACAATGAAAAAAAAAGATTCCCCGGCATGTGATCAATGTATGGAGTATGAGAATCTTGAACATATATTGTTCAAGTGTAAAAAATATGTTCATGAAAGAGAAAATTACTTTAATGACTTGAGAAAATTTAATATTTCATATTTTAACTTTAAAAGCATTTTGGAGCCTGAAAATTCAAAAAAAAAGGCTAAATACTATAAATTATTAATAAAATATATAAAACAAATACATATGTTTAATATACTATAAAAAAAAAAAAAGAAAAAAAAAAAAAATGAAAAAAAAAAAAAAAAATGAAAAAAAAAAAAAAATGAAAAAAAAGATATAAAAAAAAAGATAAAAAAAAAAATGAAAAATGAAAAAAAAAAAAATGATAAAAAAAAGATATAAAAAAAAAAAAAAAAAAACAAATTCTTTTATTCACTGATCATAAAATGTTTCTGAATGAGTTTGCTACTGGGTGGGATTCCTGGTAGCAAGAAGATTCAAATGGTGATATGTTTGTATTGTATTGTTTTAAGTTGATTTCTAGAAACGTTTTTCTTTGAAAGATTTTGTTCAAAGGAATTAAGTGGACTAGAAATAGATGACACTGAGGAATTGGCTTTCCTATTAAGAGAGGAAGAGTCCAAATTCATTGATTCACCATTAGTAGAGTCTTGAGGCAATTTAAAATTTTCGACAGGAGTTGGAGATTTTGAATTGTTGTTTTCAGAGATCTGTGATTTCAGTTCAGCAGTTTTTTACGCAGGAGGTTTTTAGCTTTCTGGATTTTAGCAAAGGCTTCACACTGTTTTATGAGGTGATCTGCACTTTTGCACCATCTGCATAACTTCTGGATTCCCTTATACCAGATAGTAGCAGTGAAGCTTCCCACTTTTACAAAATTAGGAATAGGTTTAATCATTTGGAGAGACAAGATTTTGGTCCCCGTTTTGATATTCTCTAGTCCTTGAATAGTGAGAACCTCATCTTTCATGTCCAAGATTTTGCCAAAAGGTTCAAGGGCAATTTCAATGTCCAAGTGACTTGTGAAAAAAAGAAACTTGGCAACATGGACAGTCTTAATAGATGGTAACAAACTTGAAGATGAGATCCAATGTCCATCCAGACTGAAGGAAGAAATCACAAAATGGAAGGTGAAGAGGCAGGAATCCTCTGGTGGAATGGGTGAAGGAAGGTGAAGAGGCAAATTGATCGGCACTTGAGTCATTTTTGAATGTAATCACAGTTGTCACATTAGAGAGTTTCTGAGCATAGTCCAAATTATTAGATCTATATTTATCAGCTAAATGCTGCACCAAGGTTTCGTATTTGACATTTTCATGTCTTACCTTGTAAGATCATTGTAGTCTTTCATCGGTAAAGGCATTATTAATATCCATGGCTGTCAAACTGGCAACTTCAGGAGCGAGCAAAAACACGTCTGTTCACTTCAACAACCAAGAGAGACCTTAAATGCTTCAAAGATTCAAACACACATTTATCCGCACCAGGGAGAGAGCTGCTTTCCAAAACTTTCATCGAACCTGGAAGAGGACTGTTTCGCTCTACCATCGACATCAATGGATATACCTGTACTTCATTAACAAGACTCGGATGATAATAACACAATTAATTACGCTGGAATAGTGAAAAAAAAAATAAAACAGGAACAAAAAACTCAAACAAGAACGCTTTAGATATTAAACACAAACCAGATGAAAATGAATTCAATATGATGGAAAAAGAAAACAAGTCAACGTTAGGTGGAAACTCTAAGAGTCATGTAATAAACTTGCTGATAAAATTGTTGGATTGCTTACTACCTAATGGACCGGAATTGACACTTATAAAGGATATTCTCTTATCTTTTCTATATAACGAGTCATGGGGAATAGGCCAAGATTAATTCATTGGAATTGCAGAGATATTATAAATAAATTTCATTTCATTAAACATTTAACAAGAACAAAAAATATAAAAATATTATGTCTACAAGAGACTTTAACAGATAAGGTTCTTAGACTGAATAATTATATATCCTATTTGCAAAAAAATAATGAAAATTCTAGGGGAGTTGCCACTTTTATTGATAAAAGCATTCCTCAAAGAAGGATTAATATTGATTTAATACATAATAAATTAGAAATTCTAATAGCACAGGTTAAAAATAATAATATAATTACAAATATTATAAATATATATAATCCTGGAATATATATTAAATATAACGACTACTCAAAAATTTTAGAAAATTTAAAAGGAGAAATATGAATAGTGGGAGACTTTAACACATATAATGAAATGTGGTTTTCGCACAAAAATGAAAATAAAAGTATTCATTTGATAAAATTAATAGAAAATAATAATTTAATCGTATTAAATGAAAATGTTTCAACATGTATAAATAGATTCAATACAAAATCGATAATTGATCTGTCAATACGTTCCAATAAAATTGTTAGACTTAACATGGTCCATATCCTCAGATAACTATGGGAACGATCATTATCCTATCTCAATCTATTTTAAAAATCAAAATTTAACCAAACCAAGGTTAAAAACTATAAATTGGAAAATATTTAAAAATGACATCAATAATGAAAATATATCACAAAAACAAATTGATTATATCGAAATTATAGAAATACTAAAAACTAAAATAAATGACAACACAGAAACAATTATGAAAAAACACAAAAAAAAACAATATACAAACCATATTCATAAATAAACTCATAGCAATACGTAGAAAAGCTGAGAGAAATACGAATAGGAAAAAACATTCAGAGATGTCCAAAATTTTGAAAGACTTAACAAAGCCATATCTAAAAAAATAAAAAATTTACAAAAACTAAATTGGAAGAAATTTTCAGAAAATTTGTCTCCTCAAACTACAACCACAAATTTGTGGAAAATATATAAAAAATTATATAATGATATAACACCAAATAATCCAATACCTACATATTCCTTAGAAAACAATAGAACAATACAAGAAACCACAGAAGACTTAGCTCAACATTTTATACATTTACACTTCAAACCAGATAATAAAACAATTAAAAAATTCAAATGTATTTCACAAGTCACAAGCTATGTTATAATAATAAACAGACTATCTAAATCTCCCTTTTTCTCTTTTGGAACTAAGATCTGCGATCAAAAATTTTAAAAAACAACACTGCTCCTGGCCCTGACGGAATTACCAATAAATTATTAAAAAATTTAACTCTTGAATGGCAAATTAAATTACTTGAACAATTTAATAAATTTTGGTCTGCAAAAACTTACCCACAAAATTGGCTAGATAATTATATGATATTCATAAAAAAGAAAACAAAAAACCTGAAAACCTTACATCGTACAGACCCATATGTTTAAGTACTAACGTTCTTAAACTTTTTGGAAGATTAGTTTCCAACAGATTAATTTGGCTCATAGAAAAATTCAAAATTTTAGATAATAACTTTTTCGGATTCAGACCTGGCAGATCATCAAAAGACCTATTATTAAACATTATATCAGATGCAGAATACACAATAAAAAATAGATTATACATGGTTGCTACTATAATAGATATGGAAAAAGCCTTTGACTCAATATCACATCAAGTCTTAATAGCAAAACTCAGAAAACTAAAATTTTGTGGAAACATTTTTTACTTTCTCTCACATTTCATATTAGAAAAAAACTTCAGAGTAAAAATTGGTAATAAATTATCAAATAAGTATAAATTTGAAAATGGAATCGTACACGGAGACATATTATCTCTTCTGTTCTTTAATATTTATCTAAACGACATCTCAGATGTCTTTAATCCAGATATTAGTTACGGAACACAGGCTGATGACATTATCTTCTGGTCGATTGATACAGATAGAAATATTTTAAATAAAAGAATACAAAATACAATTAATAAACTATCTATATATGCTGAAAAATGGAACTTAAAAATGTCTACTGAAAAAAAAAAAAATTTATTTTCATAGAAAAAATAAAATCACGGACGAATTAAAAATAAACTTAAATAACAAAGATATCACAATAACGGATAATATTAAATTCTTGGGATTACACTTAGATTCAAAATTAAAATGGAATAATTATATACACAATGCAATTGAAAAATCTAAAAAACTTTTTAACTATTTAAGATTTCTTGGAGGATCAAACTGGGGAAGCTCTAGTAAAAATTTATTATTAATTTCAAATTCAATTATCCTACCTAAATGTTTATATGGCATCAAACTTCTAAGTATCATCTCAAAAACAAAATTAAAAAAATTAGAAACAATTCAAACAAAAACAATAAAATACTGTTTAGGCTTAATGCAATCAACAAATAACCTAAATACATACGCTGAAACTGCAATACCACCAATAGAAATAAAAAGAAATATCTATTGAAAAAATCTAATCTTTTGCATTTTTGCTAAAAATAGACAGCATCCTATAACAGACAAATTAATAATGCAATTTCCTGATGTTTCACTATATAACTTTCCTGAAAAAGTAAAAACTTTAAACATTTTCAATAATAAAATTAGTGGTGACTATATTTCCAACTTTGCTTATTGGATTGCTCCTTTACCTATAATTCAACATAAAATTTTTGGAATAGAAAACAAAAAACAACAAGACTCATCTGCTTTAAAAATCTTAACTGAAACATACATCCATGATAAATATTCAAACTGCATTCAAATATATAAAGATGGATCTTCAACTTTTGAAACTCTTAACCCATCTGGAGCATTCTATTGCCCTGAAGAACAATTTGAATACCTTTTTAAACTCGACTCATTTCAACTAATTATTATTCCAGAATTAATTGCAATTATCTTAGCCATAAATTGGTCATTAAAATTCCATAACCAAAATATTATAATATTAACTGATAGGAAATCTGCTTTACAAATTTTTCAATCTAACATATTTAAAAGTAATTTCTTTCTATATTTAAATGACATAATTACTTTAATGTTCAAACACCTAAACCAACACACAACATTCTACACATACATTGGATACCATCACACGTCAATATCAAACACAACGAATATGTCGACAGCTTAGCTAAAAAGCTTCAAATCTAAATCAACTTATGCAATCTCTATTTAATAATTCAATATATAAAAAAATAATAAAAAAATATTAATAGATGAACTTCAATCATGGGATGACATAAAAGCTCAAAACACACAGATATAAAATATCTCCTTTAATAAACAAATTTAACGATTATGGATTAAATAAAAAAGAAATAAAAGTAATATTAAGGATAAAAGCCAATCTTGCTTTAACTAAATCTACATTATTTAAATTTAAGAAAGTAACTTCTCCTAATTGCGAACACTGCAATGAAATTCAATCTATTGAACATATAATATTTCAATGTAATTATTACAGAAATGAAAGGAGAGAATACTTTGAAAAATTAAATAACCTTATTATTAACAACTTTAATTTTAAAACTATTTTAGAATCTACAAAAAAATCACTAAAACCCACTTTATATAAACTCCTCTTACAATTCTTAATAAATATAAATATGTTTGATCAATTATAAAAAAAATACACATAAATATTTAAAAAATTATATATATATATGTATAAGTATGAAAAAAAAATTATGTATGGAACAAAAAAACCCCCACAAAACAGTGACTGAATGAGTCTGCATAGACCTTTTTCTATGCAGGAATATTCATTGTCTGATATGCTCATCATCATCATCATCATCATCCACATGATCTAACGATCAACCACAAATTATGTCGAATCAAAAGTCATTTTGAAATCAAGAAACCTAATAACCACAGATTTCTGAAAATTTTTAAATTTCTCAACTATCTGCCTAAGTAAAACTATTTGATCTAGTATACATCCCCTACCATTTCTGAATCCACACTGTTCATTACGCAGTTGTCCATCAACTAAATGCTTAATTCTATTAAGCATAATCATGCAAAGAACTTTACCTAGAGCAGAAAGTAGACTGATTCCCCTAAAATTATCAGAAGAACTAGGATTTTCCTTTTTAAAAAATAGTGGTAATAATTGTAGTAAAATTCTCAGAAACGAAACCTTTATCATAAATAATATTCAAACTTTTGGTCTTACATGTAGCAATATGTTTCCGGCTCTAAGCATTTCAGTAGTAATGTAAATAATGTTAATATTGAGTTAGAAGAACTGTTTGTGATAAAGAACCAACATTAAAGCCAGCAATAGTACAGAAAAGGGAATAGAACTAACCACATTGTTTATAACATCTCTAAAATCCTCATCCCACGTATAGAGCAATGACGAAATCCTCACCTTTAATAACCTTACCATATTTATCCGTAGTTTTCACCATATCATATTTATCCATAGATTTTTACCATATCAGCTTGTTTCTTCCTACGCAAAACATTAAGTATCTGAAACCAGTTCCTGCTATGTGATGCCTAGCTGAATCCTCTGCTTTGTTAGCCAAGTTCTCAAGCTCAAGCCATTATCAACCACTAGGGTGATTCATAAGTCGGTGAGGTTTTTTTGCCTAGTTGGAGAAATGATTTTTATAATATAAAAAACGAACTTTGTGGAATTAACGAAATATAAACATCATTTTCAACAGTTCGTAGCCATCTTTCAGCAAGTTGTTCGATTCTTGGTCCTTGGAGGAGAAAAACTCTCGACACCCGTTTTCGACATCCTGATATATTTGAAACTGCTTACCTTAAAGAAAATTAGCCATCGAGCGAAAAAGGTTGTAGTCTGAAGGAGCTAGGTACGAACTATACGTTGGGAAAGAAGAAGTTCAAATGCCAATTTTCGAAGTGCAGTGTGATGTTTTGCATTGTCTCGTTGGAGGACTATTTTATGTCTATTTACCAATCCTGGGTAGCATCAAAGCATTTACAACGTGCACGAGCTCCAACTAACAGACATCATTGCCTACCTTTTGAATCGTCCTCTCTTCCGGACAGGAAGTGCGGCCTGGACCAAACTATTGTTTTTGGATGTTCAGAATATTGAAATCCATTTTTCATTGCATGCAAGAATTCGTTTGATGAAATGCTGGTGGCATCGGTTGGCAAGGAGTGTCTCCAGATTCAATATGACAGTTTGCTTGTTCAGTACTCAGTTCATGCGGAACACTTCAGAAACTCCCGGATAAATACCAGTTGCCTCCGGTGATGGCCAATAGTTGCTAGGATGACTCCTAGCAACTCTTGGCCATCACAATCGCAGCATCACCTTCGAGCTTATTGAAACAAGCTTGAGCAGCATGAATGGGGACTGCCCCATAATCTAACACTTCGCATTTTTCGCAGCCCGCTCCAGTAGCTTTTAACACTTTTTTCTGGTAATGAGGTAAAATTTCACGAATTTCAACATAAAAATTGTTTAACTTAATAATTTTACACTGTTTCTAACGATGGAAACCAAGACTCCAATACTTATAACAGTTATGGACTGACACAGTCCTTAGTCCTACATTCAGAGGTGTGCAAAAACATATCATTGTGCACTTTTTGAATGGCAAAAAACGCACTGATCAATGAATCACCCTAGTTGGGTTGTGGGTTGTTTTACCTCTGAGCGGCACTTTTTTGCACACCATGGGCTAAATGGCCAGGTCACATGGACCCCGAAGGCTCAGAGAAGGTTGGGGGAGGGGACCCACTGGAACAGCTGTTGGGAGACAGATGGTAGTCTCCCGTCAAGGCCATCCAGCGTGTTCTTTAACGTGCACAGGGTATGGCTCTCCCACACACGGGGCCACGGCTTAACGTCCCATCCGACGGACGGCGGCCTTTCCAAGCCCATCGGTGTCCCCTACTGACCGTGGGCAGGGCGGGGAATTTTGCGGAGATAACTCTCAACGCTGACCCAGCTGGGACTCGAACCTGGGAACTACAGATTACGAGCCTGGCGCGCTACCGACTGAGCCACCCCCGCCCCAATCACCCTAGTAGTAACCGATCCTTTATGGAATTATTAAGCTCTTTGTAATGCTCTCTGCCAGCACTAGTAGGGTGTTGATTCAGGTTATTCCTACAATTATTCTTTCAGAAAAAGTTCCATTGCCTTACCACTCAAATGATTTTCCCTCCTCTGCTACTTCTCACCCAAAACGAGTACTTTTAGTTTCGAGAAAAGCCTGTTTAAACTGATCCCATTATTTCTCAACTTCAGTAGTAAGTAAACCATGATTGTCATGGTAAGTTTTGGCTATATCTGGGTCTGGAACCTATCAGATGAAACCCATGTTCCACTGTCTATAGTAAGGGCAAACCATTAACCAGTCGGAGATGTTCCCCATTATCCTTCCAACTACAATAACCAAAGTACTTATCAGCCCTACTGAAAGTTCAGATTCAGTACCAACTTTAGTAATGAAGTCACCTGTAGCGAATGTGTATATGAATATCTCCTTTCTTGTCAGAATTCAAAATATCTTGAATTCAAATTTTCTTGATATCATTGGTCCTTGCTGGTGATATACACTGAGATGACAGTTTATTATGTACACCACCCTTCGTCACATAAATGGTCCATTCCAACACGTAATACATCACGTGACCAGGGTGTGCGGTATAAATGAGGCAGACCAGCACTTTGAAAATCAGTTAGAGTTCGATTGAGCATGAGAATGAGCAAAACGAGGGACTTGATCGACTTTGAAAGTGGCATGATGTTTAGTACTACTCATGAAGGTTCTAGCATCTCCAAAACGGTAATCCTCCTGAGCTTTTCATGTAGAACTGTTTCAAGGGTTTATTGAGAATGAAGTAAAAAACAAAAAAACTACAAGTGATCAGCGATTCCGTGGACGAAAACAGATTTTCTATCAGAGGGAAATTCACAGCAGAATTAAACATTGATATGCTGAAAGTCATCTCTGAAATGACCACGAGTAGGACCTTGTTGCGAATGGGCTGATGACCACGTTGAGTGCAGGTGTTTTCAGCAAAGAACACAAAAGCGAGTCTCCAGTGGGTACGGGGCGGGGATGGCTCAGTCGGTAGCGCGCCAGGCTCGTAATCTGTAGTTCCCAGGTTCGAGTCCCAGCTGGGTCAGCGTTGACATTTATTTCCGCAAAAATTCCCCGCCCTGCCCACGGTCAGTAGGGGACACCGATGGGCTTGGAAAGGCCGCCGTCCGTCGGATGGGACGTTAAGCCGTGGCCCCGTGTGCGGGAGAGCCATACCCTGTGCACGTTAAAGAACACGCTGGATGGCCTTGACGGGAGGCTACCATCTGTTTCCCAATAGCTGTTCCAGTGGGTCCCCTCCCGCAACCTTCTCTGAGCCTTCGGGGTCCATGTGACCTGGCCATTTAGCCCATGGTGTGCAAAAAAGTGCCGCTCACAGGTAAAACAAACCAAACAAACCAAACTCCAGTGGGTACAACACTACACCATTGAGGACTGGAAAAAGGTAGCCTGGTTGGATGAATCAAGATTTTGTTTTGCATCATGCTGATGGAAGGATCAGAATTTGGTGCAAACAATATGAAGGTATGGAGCCATCTTTTCTGGTGTCGACAGTACAGGCTGGTGACCTGCAGTGTGAGGAATGTTTTCCTGGCACACATCAGGCCCCCTGATACCCATCGAAGGACATCTGAACACGATGACGTATTTGAATACCGTTGCTGACCAAGTACATCCATTCATGGCTAGACTTTATCCTCACTCGGATGGACATGTTCAGCATGATAATGCACCTGCCGAAAAGGCATGATCATCACCGAATGATTCCAGGAACATGCAAACGAATTTTCCTTCTTCATTGACCTCACAGTCCCGAGATCCGAGACCTTTGGGATGAGGTGGTAAGTGCTGTTCGCAGTAAGATTCAGTTGCTGGCCAATTTGTGGGAAATATGTGGGAAATAATCATTTCCGCATGGTATGACATTCATGCACAACGTATCCAGCACATTGTAAGTTCCATGCCCCGACAAATTCGGGGTATTCTGAAGGTCAAATGAGATGCAACACACTCCATTTACCAGTTTATTATGCAACACCGTATTTGCCAGTTTATTATGTAGGTATACTTAATAAACTGACATCTCAGTGTAATAACAGATTACATCGAGTCCTTAAGGGGCGGGGGTGGCTCAGTCGGTAGCGCGCCAGGCTCGTAATCTGTAGTTCCCAGGTTCGAGTCCCAGCTGGGTCAGCGTTGAGATTTATCTCCGCAAAATTCCCCGTCCTGCCCACGGTCAGTAGGGGACAACGATGGGCTTGGAAAGGCCGCCGTCCGTCGGATAGGACGTTAAGCCGTGGCCCCGTGTGCGGGAGAGCCATACCCTGTGCACGTTAAAGAACACTCTGGATGGCCTTGATGGGAGGCTACCATCTGTCTCCCAAACAGCTGTTCCAGTGGGTCCCCTCCCCTAACCTTCTCTGAGCCTTCGGGGTCCATGTGATCTGGCCATTTAGCCCATGGTGTGCAAAAAAGTGCCGCTCAGAGGTAAAACAACCCAACCCAACAACATTGAGTCCTTAATATTAATATAATTTAAATTTAGCTGCCAGAAAACCCATTAATGCAGTCATACCCTACAAGAATACCACTGGCATTTCTACTAAAAAGCTGACTGACGCCTCATCTGTCCTTCCCTTCCTCCCTGCCTGCAAAGAGAAATTTAAAGTTATTTTAGTATATGATCATTGCCTGTCCATCTCGTCTTTTGCCAGCGCAGAATATCTAGGCTATAATGATGGAATTCCAGATTGGGTTGGGTTGTTTTACCTCTGAGCGGCACTTTTTTGCACACCATGGGCTAAATGGCCAGGTCACATGGACCCCGAAGGCTCAGAGAAGGTTGGGGGAGGGGACCCACTGGAACAGCTGTTGGGAGACAGATGGTAGCCTCCCGTCAAGGCCATCCAGCGTGTTCTTTAACGTGCACAGGGTATGGCTCTCCCGCACACGGGGCCACGGCTTAACGTCCCATCCGACGGACGGCGGCCTTTCCAAGCCCATCGGTGTCCCCTACTGACCGTCCGTGGGCAGTGCGAGAATTTTGCGGAGATAAATTCCTGGAATGGCTTCTGATCAAGATTATCCACCAGATGATATAAAATATCTTATAGAGCTGTTCATTTAGTTCTGTCATCCCCAAAACAAACGGAAAGGACAGCAGTAGGCTCCTTGTCATTAGGAGCGAGAGGGGTCAGGCTCCACCAACATTTCTGAAATGTATATAGACACTGAGGAGCCAAAACATTATGACCAGCCCGTATTTATGCAAATCGAAGCAACTGCGGGTAAATGATGGCATGTGTGAAGGTCGTGAAATGGTATAAATAACACCTGATACTGAGCGCTTTTAATCAGTGCTATTCTTGTTCTTCAGATAGAAAGGCAGCGGACTTGGGGCGGGGGTGGCTCAGTCGGTAGCGCGCCAGGCTCGTAATCTGTAGTTCCCAGGTTCGAGTCCCAGCTGGGTCAGCGTTGAGATTTATCTCCGCAAAATTTCCCGCCCTGCCCACGGTCAGTAGGGGACACCGATGGGCTTGGAAAGGCCGCCGTCCATCGGATGGGACGTTAAGCCGTGGCCCCGTGTGCGGGAGAGCCATACCCTGTGCACGTTAAAGAACAAGCTGGATGGCCTTGACGGGAGGCTACCATCTGTCTCCCAACAGCTGTTCCAGTGGATCCCCTCCCCCAACCTTCTCTGAGCCTTCGGGGTCCATGTGACCTGGCCATTTAGCCCATTGTGTGCAAAAAAGTGCCGCTCAGAGGTAAAACAACCCAATCCAGCGGTGAACTTAAGTGAGTTTGACAAAGGCCAAATTGCAATGGCCAGACAACTGGGTAGGAGCATTTCTGAGATAACAAGGCTTGTTGAGTGCTCACGGTTAGCCATGGTTAGTACCTTCCAAAAGTGGTCCTAAGAGGGAAAAACCACGAACAGCCGGCAAGGTGTGGGCCGACCACAGCTCATAGATGTTGAAGGTGAGCGAAGGTAATCCTGTATGGTACGAGCCAATAAAAGGGATACTGTGGTGCAACTCGCTCGTAATTTGAATGCTAGTGATGAGAGTAATGTGTCCCAATACACTGCACATCGTACCCTGCTGAAAATGGAGCTGTGTCGCCGCAGGCCACTGCAAGTGCAAATGCTAACCTCGGTTCACCGTCGAAAGCGCCTGCAATGGGCATACGAGCATCAAAACTGAACCTTGAATGATTGAAAGAAAATCGTGTGGTCCGATGAATCTCGTTTCCTGTTGCACCATGTGGACAGCCAGGTACGTGTGCGTCGTTTACCTGGGGAAGTGTTGGCACCAGGATGCACTGTGGAACGAAAAACAAACAAACCCAAACAGTAAGTGTAATGCTATGGGCAGTGCTCTGCTGGAAAACCCTGGCGGTCCAGGGATTAATGTGCAGGAAACTGTGACGTATACCACCTACCTAACCATCATTGCAGACCAGGTACATCCTTTCATGGCAAGGGAATGCTTTGGTAGTGCCTTTTTCCAGCAGGATAATGGGCCATGCTGCACTGCCCGGATTGTTCGAGAATGGTTTGCAGAACATGAGGAAGGGTTGGGTTGGGTTGTTTTACCTCTGAGCGGCACTTTTTTGCACACCATGGGCTAAATGGCCAGGTCACATAGACCCCGAAGGCTCAGAGAAGGTTGGGGGAGGGGACCCACTGGAACAGCAGTTGGGAGACAGATGGTAGCCTCCCGTCAAGGCCATCCAGCGTGTTCTTTAACGTGCACAGGGTATGGCTCTCCCGCACACGGGGCCACGGCTTAACGTCCCATCCGACGGACGGTGGCCTTTCCAAGCCCATTGGTGTCCCCTACTAACCGTGGGCAGGGCGGGGAATTTTGCGGAGATAAATCTCAACGCTGACCCAGCTGGGACTCGAACCTGCGAACTACAGATTACGAGCCTGGCGTGCTACCGACTGAGCCACCCCCGCCCTACAGAACATGAGGAAGACTTCCAGATATATACCTTGCCTCCAAATTCCTCACACATCAGTCCAATCGAGCATCTGTGGTTTGTGTTAGAACAGCATATCCGATCTGCAGCGGCTCAACCACGTAACTTGTCCAAGTATTGCCACGTAACTAATAGTTAAAGGATCTGCCGATAACGTGTTGGCACCAGATACCACAAGACACCTTTAGAAATCTTGTAGCGTCCATGCCTCGCCAGGTAAGAACTGTTTTGGCGGCACGTGGAGGACCAACATCATATTAGGCATGTGGTCATAATGTTTTGACTCTTCGGTATATAGATAAAAAAATATTAAACTCCGAATTAAAATATATAGTAAAAATAATATTTTACATGGATATTTGTTTTCGACATGCTCGTTCATCACCACAGAGCATTGCAGACGATATTTGATGGGCTGTGTCAGCAGCCATGGATGACCCGAACAGTAAACTGAAGGTTGCATGAGGCACAACTGCGCTCCAGGCAACCGTTCCGTCGACTGCCATTGACTGCAAACCATCGCAGCGCTCGTCGGGCTTGGTGCCGAACGAGGCTTGGTACACGAAGTGGTGTGAATTGGGTTCACTAAGGAAACACTGTTGTGTTTAGTGATGAATCACGTTTCTCTCTGGGTGCTGATGATCGATAGGTCCGTGTATGGCGACAACCTGGCGTGAGGATAGATCCAGTTTTTCTATTCGTGACCGGCACACCGCCCGTCAGCCAGGCATAATGGTATGGGGTGCTATTGGATATGACAGCAGGTCACGTTTTGTCCACATTATGGGAACACCGACACCTGCACGATATATTAGCGCGATTCTGCATCCCGTTTCGTTACCGTTCCTGGGAGGCATGCAGCAACCGATTTTCCATCATGACAACACCCATGTACTGATAGGGTCTCCAGACAATGTTTGCAACATGTCCAAGTATTGCCATGGCCAGCACGATCTCCAGATATGTCCCCAATAGAAAATCTGTTGGACCACATTGGACGATGTGTGCAATCCTCTGAACGGCCAGTGCGGAATCTCGATGAATTATGGGAGCAAGTCAACGCTGCTTGGTGTGCAATTCTTCAGGACCATATCCGCCAACTGTATGACTTCATGCAACACGTTATTGCTGCCTGTATTGCCGTTCACGGCGGTGCAACCACCTACTGAGGCAGTCAAAATGTGCTGCATCATCTCATCTTCTAACTGTAAAGACTGTAAGTGACTGCAAAGGCTGTAAGTGACTGCAAATTAAATCATGGTATGCCAATATGTACTGCTATGTGTGTGCTACATTTCACCCCTATCCCCTCAATCTTTCTGGATGGGGCAACTTCAGTGTCGTGCAGTGTATAAACACGAGATATTACGGGAGAAGCTTCAAGTGTGCTCAGAAATTTCCCTCCTTTACCATACTAGTGTCAATCATTTGTCACACTGTATACAACCATTGGCAACTTAAAGCAAGAGCTGAGCAGCTGCGAAGGGAGCCCAAAACATCCACATACGTAGAGATCATATCATCACTAGATGATTATTGGAAACTCAGCATTTATTAATATGTGAGGGAAGGAGCACCATTTCCGGTGTCTTCGGGCAAGTAACAATTTATTACGCAATAAAAACATGCTTAATTATATACATTAGCAATATGTAGTATACATTAGTGTACATAATGCATGCATGCTATCAATTCAGTCAATATTAGTGAGATGAGAGTTACTATGCAGTAGGAAACTTGAAGTTATTTGAATACCGACCGTGTGAATTGCACCGCAATATGGATTCCCAACAAAAACTACCTACAGCGATATATACTCTAATAATGAAACTTACTTTTTAAAAATATTTCCACACTATTTTATGTAGTTTAAACGAACGCTGAGGTTCAGTGTCCGGGAAATTATGTGCGAAAAAGTGTTTAGTGAAGAAATACACTCGAAACGGTGAAACAGACAATAGTTAACAATAAAACCACATTGGCTGCTAATTAATGTACACCGAAAAGCCAAAACATTATGACCACCTACCTAACAGTGCCATATAGTTCACCAAGCATATCTGTCTCACTATATCTGTTGCATATGGCCACTGCACACCAATTCTAACAAGGTCCTGTTTGACACCGTCTGTCCACAGCATCCTAGGTTTCCCCCTCCTTCTGATGCCTCTAGGCACACTCTTCATAACCTTATTCACCAATCTATAATTATCCATACGGGCAACATGGCCAAACCAGCGGAGTCTCTCTCTGCACAATATGCTGCTTAAAGGAGGTTGCAGACTCCTTTGCCTAACCTCATCATTAGTTACAAAGTTAAACCACCTAATACCCAAGATACTGCGTAAGCATCTAGAATCAAAAGCATCTAGGTTCCTGTTATCTTGTTTACACAGCGTCCAAGTTTCACTATCATAACTAACCCTAGAAAGAACCAGACTATTATATAGTCTTTAGGTGTATATGCCTATTTCTCCACACTCTTCATAGATTCTTAAAAGTCCCGGCAGCAATCCCTATTCATCTGTTAATCTCATGCCGCACATCACCAGTATCAGTTACGTAGCTCCCAAGGTAATTAAACTGTGTCACCTGCTCAAGACTGCAACCATTCAGATTAACAGAATCACAGCCTGCCTAACCAATTTTCATCACTTTAGTTTTTGGTTATAAAACCTACTCTACTACCAGTCTCATCAACAGCTCGAATGAAAGAGTTCATCTCATCAACATCATTTGACAAAGAGCTAAATCATCAGCATAATCAAAAACAGAAATTTTCGTATCTCCAGTCCATTTAAGGCAAAAATCTTTCCCTTGAAGTGAATTTCGCATAACATAATCAATAACCAAGCTAAAGAGAAAAGGAGACAAAATGCACCCTTGTCGAACACCAGAAGTAATGCTAAACCAATTGCTACAAGCCTTACCAACTCTCACACACGACTCAGTGTTATTATAGACAGCTTTCATTATGTTAACTAACTTGTCTGGTATACCATATGATTTCACAATCAACCACAAATTATGACGATCAACAGAGTCGAAAGCCTTTTTGAGATCAACAAAGCTAGCAATCAAAGGTTTCTGAAACTAAACATTTCTCAAGAATCTGCCTAAGTGAAAATATCTGATCTACACATTCCCTACCACTTCTGAATCCACATTGCTCATCACGCAACTGGCTGTCAACCAGATTCTTAATTCTATATATTAAGCACAATCGCGCAAAGAACTTTACCTGGAACAGAAAGTAGGCTGATATCCCTATAGTTATCACAAGAATGGGAGTAGAACTAACCACATTGTTTAGAACATCACTGAAATGCTCAGCCCACCTAGCCATGGCAGAATCCTCCCCTTCTATAACTTTACCTTGTTTATCCTTCAATCCTTGTTCGTTTTCTACCACATAAAACATTAACTATCTGGTACAGCTCTCTGCTGTTGTGCTGTCTAACTGCTTCCTCAGCTTTGTCAGCCAAGCCATCAAGCCAAAGATTCTTATCAGTACCTAACTGATCCTTTACACATTTATTAAGCTCTCTGTAATCCTTTCTATTAGGACTAGTAGGGTACTGATTAAGGACATTCCTGCAGTTCCTTCTTTCTGAAATAAGCTCAAGTGCCTTATCACTTAAATAATTCTGCCTCCTATGATCCTTTTTTCCTAAAAGAGTACTGTTAGTTTCCAAAAAAGCCTGTTTAAAACGGCCCCATTCTTCCTCAGCTTCAGTAGAAAGCAAATCATGACTCTCATAATGAATTAAGTAACCTATCATGGTAAGCTTTAGCTATAACAAGGTCTTTCAGAGCTTCACTATTAAAGGTAAATTTTTAAACTTTAGTACAACACTTTTTAAGTTTAAGTTGCAAGACACTTTTAACAAGGTAATGGTCAGATCCAATTTCAGCTCCCCTACATGCCCTGGTCCGTCCCGTGGCCGAGTGGTAGCGCACTTGGCTAATGATCTACGTGACCTGGGTTCGAGCCCCGGGTGAAGGCATGGATGTTCGTGTTGTTTTTCTGCGTGGTTGTTTTCCTGTGTGGTTGACCACTCCTCAGAAGGGTAGAATAAAAGGAGAAGTAGCCAGAGTTGTCCAGATCAATAGGCCATACTAATCTAGCAGCCCTCCACTTCCGTTCACTTCCACAAGAGAGTGTCTCTTTGAAAGGTACTGACGGCTTGTACTACGAGAAGGTGGGGTCGGACATTAGGTGCTAGGCGTGGCCTGTTCTATGCATCATCACATGGGAATGGTGCATAGCTCTCCTTCCAGTGACTACCTAGCTACCACTTACAGACCAAAACAAACTCTTTCCCATAGTGGGATTCGATCGTGGGTCCCCACGTCAGCAGTTTACCAGCGAGTTTATCCGTTATAAATAATGGTCGTTCGGTGTTGAAGTAACCTATGACGTCCTTGTCCAGGTCTTCCACAAATATTTTGAGTCTTTTGAAACTACCTCCATATGAGAATGAAAAAGACGATCCACATTTTGCCATTCTTCCAGCTTTTCAGAAGATTAATATATAAGATATATATTTCAGAAGATATATATATATATAAGATTTTCTCCCAGCTTCAGAAGGTTACTACGGAACAAACACTTCCACGTTTTTCCTCGCGCATCTTTTTATGTGCGCTTATGCACTGAAAACTCTCAGTGGAGTTTTCTGATCATGTTTTTGTGTATAGCCTTATAGGTCATTGGACAATATACACTGCAGGAAATAAAAAATGTAACACTTGAAAGACGTTATGCAAATGTGACGAACTTTTTTTAACACGCAGGCGCTAGCTGACGTCACAGATGCAGAGCAGCCAAACAAAGCTCCTTTGTTGACAAAACGTTGTGGAAATTGTTCTACACCTCTAAAAGTGTCCTTTCCAGACGTTGATAGCCGTTCGAACAGACTTTGTGCGTGGAAGAATCATCGGCCTTACAGAAGCACCCCGAAATAAAGAGAGGTGTAGGATAACACCTCTCTTTATTTCAGGGTGGGGGGTAGGTCCCGAAGGACCCGCCTCCCATGGGGAAAGCACGGAGATGTGGTCAAACGTGTTGGCTGCAATCCCAGCATCATCTTACACATATGGTGCCAGTGGATTCAAGAAGGATCCAACACACGCCGACAAGGATTAGGAAGACGACGTATGACCATGGAGCGACAGGACCGCCATTTGCGACGCATGGTATTGTGTAACAGATTCTCGACTACAATATAATGGCATTTCAATATAATAATTGGCAACTGCAAAGAAACTAGCAACAGGTAGCACATCGAATACCTACCAGATGGACGGTAAACAACAGGCTTTTACAGTTTCCATTGCGAGGTTATCGTCCGGCACTGCTTTGGCCCTCACATCTGCCCACTTGCAAGCATGTCTTCAGTGGTGTCGCCTCAGACAGAACTGGAATGAACAAGACTGGAGTAGTGTGGTGTTTAGTGACGAATCTCGTTTTTGCCTTGGTCAGCACGACAATAGGAAAGGTGTTCACCATCATCCAGGGGAAAGGAAGCCACCCATTACGTGTGACATCGTCCCACAGTTCCATCTATCTACACAATGACGTACCCCTTGTGTAGATAGATAAAACTATAGTTGTAGTATAACAATGGAAATAAAATAAAACATATTTATGTATAACATAAATCTAGCGATTTTTGAGCTCTCACGGTGTACCCTAAAACATTTTTCCGCGTACCTTAATGGCACCCCACACCAAGACACGAAGTGTCTTGGTGTGGGCTGTGCTATTAATCGCACATCTCGGTCAGAACTGGTCATGATAAAGGGATCTGTAATTGCCCAACGATGTGTTACCATTTTGTAGCCAGTGGTTGTCTCATTTGTTCAGCAGCATGGAACCTTTTGCCAACTAGATAACGCCCGTCCCCTTACAGCCCCCATTAGTCTGCAGTATGTACACGAGCAAAACTGCCATGGCCAGCACGCTCTCCGAATCTTTCATCTATTGAACACGTCTTGGAATACGATGGGCCGACAGCTCCAACAACATCCAAGAGGAGCGCCAACCAGTGTCGCTGAAATGGAACAGCGACTTCACGCTATTTGGCGTTCTATCTCTCAGAAGGACATTGTGGAACTGTAGGACAGTCTTCCCCGTCGTGTACGAACACGACGGGGAACTATAAAAAAATTCTCTGCTGGGGCGGTTCAACATCATACTAATTATACCACTTTACTTGATAGGTAAAGTGATAATTTTCCATATTTTCTTTTGATAATGTAATCAATCGCACATCTCAGTGTATACTAACAGCTGCCTGCGTTTCAATAAAATGGCATTAATCATTCCAAGTGTTGCAGTTGTTTTTCCTGTAGTGTATTTGCTGTTTTCACATGTGATAGTAATTTGGGGTGATTTCTTTGCGCTACTCCAGCGGGAATATATTTCTTGTGTGCCATGAATGTGCCATGAATGCAAATCTAATGGCTATATGAGGTGCGATAAAAAGTTGCAAATCTTTACGTATTATGAAAGGGACTAGTGGAGGAAGTGGACCAAGATCAGTGCCAGAAGGTGAGGCCAGAGGGCCAATTTCTAAGGGAGGCACATGTGTATTTTACAATTACCTTTTTAAAATTTAAGACTAACTGTGTTTTATTTATTACAATTTACAGCATATACTACTGATATCCTATGTTTAATTCATACAGATAAATAACATTAATATCATACTATATAAAACTTTGAAAACGTACTATTTTTTCAATCTCTTTGCCTATGTCATATCTGTTTTAGAAATTTACGTTTTTTTTAGTTTTCTTTTTGTTATTTTTACTTTATCATATAGAGTAGGGATTCTCAACGTGGAATAAGCGGAAATATGTTTTAGGGTACACCGTGAGAGCTCAAAAGTCGCTAGATTTATGTTATACATATATATGTTTCATTTTATTTCCATTGTTATACTACAACTATAGTTTTATCTATCTACACAAGGGGTACGCTAGTTACATACACATTTCCAGGGGATACCTGAAGCAAAAAAGGCTGAGAACCACTGACATAGAGAATTTTTTTTATAGTTAACAGAATATACGTTGCATTGTACTATTTCATTAGTAATCCATAATAATTCACACTAGGGGAGGTGCGGGATTCATAATTCTTACCAAGAAAGAGAATACCTAGTTAAGACATTGACCAAGATGGTAAGTAATCGTAGGTGAGGGTCATTCATCTGGTCGACCCGTTTCTCCCTACACTAAATCAGCAGAGCAGTCATGTTCGAGTTCAGACTTGTCTTGAGACTATCATAATCCTAATAGAAGCCCCTGCGCACATTGTCTTCCCCATTCAAGAATATTTGGCCCGAAAAACATTCCTGTATTACCTCATATCTATATTTCATATATTTACTATCATATTATATCATTCCTATATTTACCTAACCTTGCGTCATGTGACTTTTCTTCTTCCCGAAATTCGAAATGAAGCTGAAACGACTACTATTTAATGACATTCCAACCATCCAAAAGAATTCGTAAGCAGAACTCAAGCGACTCACAGTTTCTACGAGCGATGCTTCCAGAAATGATAGGAACATTGGGGCGACTCACAGTTTCTACGAGCGATGCTTCCAGAAATGATAGGAACATTGGGGCACTTGCGTGTCTTCACTATTTTGAAAGGAACCGTTTGCAAATATTATGTATACTCTATTTTTTTGTAGAAAAAATAATATTTCAGAACTTTTTAAACAGACTTTGCATAATTAGTGAGTGTATCTTGCATGCATCTTGATTTCTCCTTTGTTTTTTATTCTTTTTCTAGGTTGAATAATTTCCTGTCCATAAGAAGAGAGCAAAGCCCATTTGTCATTAGAAGAAGTACCCATTTACTGCGAGTCCAGCTCGTAAAGGAATGAAATTTTCATAAAGGAATAGGAATTGCAGGGAGGAAGAGAGATCATTTCACGAGGAATGTTCTGTCGGATTTGCTTTTTCTTTCCATTTCGAAAAAGCGTTTATTTCATCTGATAATTAATCTATCGCTATTTTGTGAGGTACGTTCGGAGCCATTTTGATCCCGAACAAAGTAGCCACTATTTTTTCTTTTATCATGTACACATAGAGTTCCTATTACATCGTCCAAAGTCACGTTATATGAACTACTTTTCTAACTCTGAAGGAGTTCCTCTTAGATTTGAGACAGAAAAAAAACAGACAAACATCGAGAAATATGTAGTTCCAATGTAAAACCGAAGCAATGCATTTATTACTATTTATTCTAAACTGTTTGACAACTCAAGCGCCAGCAGGGTCGAGGCTGTTCTGCCACGAAACGGTGACCTTCTGTTGCCACTCGCCATAACGTTGTGATGAGCAGCTTAATCAACGCACATGCGCCGAGGCCTATAAAGGATGATGCAAAGTGTTTGGAAATGAGCACAATGAAGCGGTTGGTATTTTATTTCCATCAGCAAATCAATAACAGCGCCCGAAACACGGCCGTTCTTTTAGATGATGTAGATTTATCAAAATTATATTCTTTGCTCTTTCAAATATCTTGAGATACTTGCATGTAAAAAAACGACTAACATGTAAAACTGTGTGAGAAAGTTTTATACGTTAACGTCAAAGAATGATTTCAAGAGCAATGTTTCAGTCTAAGCAGTAAAGAACATACGACTCCACAGAAACATTTTTATAATCTTCTAACTCTTGTACATAACCTGGAAGCGTGATTTCAGAACTCTTTGTCTAAAACTCAGAGTTCTCGAATACTGCATAATTTCTTAGCCAGATAGAAGTTTGTATAGATAAAGAATCCGGAATATATATATTATAAATATCTACACACGTAAAGATTTCTCCTTTACATTGTGTAGAGGTCGAAAAGCTGATGACATATCAGAAACAAGCATTTCATTTAAAACTGTTAACTATCGCTTTTATCACAGTTTGGTCTTTGCATTCAGCAATAGAACTCAGTAGTTTCTATACCTATTATTTCGCGATTAAGTTAAGTAATCAGTATTAAATTTTCTATATTACGCTTCAAATTTAAATGTAATATATTAGTTAAAGGATTTTTTAAACACTTCGTGATTTTTAGAACTAAGTAGGCATAAAAGGCAGACCTTATTAAAAAGGTAACTAGGGCATTCTGTCGTAGAAGCCACTTTTGCTCTTCCTCCTGCAAAATCGGCAAGTCACCAGTTCTAGTCACAGTAGAATCGTCTGCTGCATTTGCTCAATGGCTTCTTCTTTGACGCAGCCACTGTTGCTATTGATCACTGAATCGATGATGCTGAGAACTCATTTCGGCAAAGCCTTATCCGCTCTCAATTAGTTGTCAGTTTTGACCTCAACACTCGAACCAGTGTCAAAGGTTATTGATGGAGCACGAGGAAACGAGGGCGACGTGGTTCAGCGCCTCTCTTTAAGTCTGACGTGCTAATCACATAGAGCCACAGTTTTCTTCAGTTCAGCCCAAAATCAGAAGCTGATAAACAGAACAGCGAGTATCACGTGATCACCTGTCTGCACACGTATCACGTCGTGACAGGTCCAAATACCTCCTCTGTGCCTCTGGTCTTTGAAACATCCCAAGACCAATTCCCATTCATACTGTATGTTTTTGTTGTTCTTTTTGTACATCTACGTGCTCTTCTGGAACACCTGAGAGCGACAATCATGTTTCTAAATAAATATATGCTGGAAGACATTTGCCTTTAGTGAATTAATTTCTTCACACATCTGATCAGTCTTTAAATAAATGGATATCATTCAATAAATAAATAGATATTTCGTCAAGGTGAGCGAAAACGAATTTCCGATAATAATATCATCAATTTGTACAAAACAGTAATTTAACAAGAGAAAAATAGACTTACCTATCCACCTGCTTGCCTTTTCACCTACGTCTGCAAAATTTCAATTGTTATACACCGACAGAGTCAAAACATTACGACCACCTGCCTAATATGATGTTGGTCCACCATGTGCCCCCAAAACAGCTTTTACCCAGGGGAGGCGTGGATGCTACAAGATTTCTAAAGGTGTCTTGTGGTATCTAGTACCAACACGTTAAAGCAGATCCTTTTACTCTTGTAAGTTACGTGGTTGAGCCGCCACAGATCGGATATGCTGTTCGAACACAAACCACAGATGCTCGATTGGATTGATGTCTGGAGAATTTGGAGACCAGGGTAATACCTGGAAGACTTCCTCATGTCCCGCAAACCATTCTTGAACAAGCTGGGCAGGCGGCATCACTCATTATCCTGCTGAAAGAAGACACTATTAGAGGGGGAATACCATTGCTGGTAAACTTCCCAATTTCCTTCACATGAATGACTGGACCCAGGGTTTCTCAGAAGAACATTGCCCACAGCATTACACTTCCTCCACCGGCTTGTTTTCGTCCCACGATGCATCGTGGTACCAACACTTCCCCAGGTAAACGACGCACACGTACCCGACTGTCCACATGGTGCAACAAGAAACGAGATTCATCAGACCAGATGACATTCTTCCAATCATTCAAGGTCCAGTTTTGATGCTCACGTGCCCATTGTAGGCGCTTTCGACGGTGAACTAGGAGTGGCCTGCGGCTATGCAGCCCCATTGTCAACAGGGTTCGATGTACTGTCTATTGTGACACATTACTCCCGTCACCAGCATTCAAATTATTGGTGAGGTGCGCCACAGTATCCCTTCTGTTGGCTCATACCATACGGGATAGCCTTCTCTCACCTATAGCATCGATGAGCCCACACCTTGCTGGCGGTTCATGGTTTTTCGCTCCTCAGACCTCTTATTGAAGGTACTAACCATGGCTGACCATGAACACCCACAAGACTTGCCATCTCGTAAATGCTCTGACCCATAGAATAGTCGTCTGGCTATTACAATTTGGCCTTTGTCAATTCAACTCACTTAGGTTCGCCTCCTTTACCATCTGAAGAACAAGAATAACACTGATTAACAGAGCTCAGTCTCAGGTGTTATTTAGATCGTTTCATGACCATCACACCTGCCGTTTTTTACCTGCAGTTGCTTCGATTTGCATAAAGACGAGCTGGCCAAAACGTTATGGCCCTTCAGTGTATGCTGAGGAGATTCAACCACACTGTGCAATATTATTTCTTAAACACGACTATTCTACTCAAACAACTGCTGTAGTTGAACAATTCCAATAAGATTCTATTTGACATTGTACACTAACCCCATTCTTAGTCTGCCCTATTTCAGCAAGATTTCAAGAACACTATTTTTAACTCTGATCACTAATCTGTGGATCAACATGCTACTGTTGTATCCTCATCAGAAGAAGAATTGCGACTATGGCCGACTAGGCCAACCTGGTGTTAGGGGAGCATTGTGTACCTAACTATTCATGCATTGACACGATCATGGTCAGAACAGTCAAGCCGTAATAACCATTGAATACTTTTGATTTCTATCTACTTTGGGACGGAGATGAAATGAATACCCAAACACCATTTTAATATAATAAACCTAAGGAAATTGAATGGGTTTAAACACAAGTATTGATGAACTTTCCGCTAGTATCAAAAGCAGAGTTAAACACTTAGTAATCGTCTTAGGAACAACTTCTGGTCTATTTGGGCTTGAAAAAGAACTTAATTACACATTGACACATTAAGTATACATTGATTTAAACACTAGGTTAACATTAACCAGGTGGCAACTTGGTTAATTAACTAAATGCTAAGGCTGCAGTCAAAACTACAGTGAATGCTGTAAAAGAAAACAGAGGATAATATATTGTTTTTGGATAAGAGTCTGAGTGGTTACTGATGAAATGGTTCAGAACTTGGTAGGCTGACAGAAGAAGGTATGGGAATGAAGGATGTTCCTTAATGGTTGGCAAGATACCAGGGTTTGTTCCACGTAACGTATTCACACACTAACGAAAGTCTCTTATTCATAAGGCTAAAAGGCGAGGTTCAGGTACATTGAATCCAACGTTGCAAGTTTAGCAAGGTTTGGGATGTTTGTAGTTTATGGCTACGGGGATTCACCCATTACAAATAAAGTTCTCATTGGCAACGAGTTTAGCACGGACTTCATGAGTTCTTTAAATAGTTTCAGTGCCTCACACTGTTGGATGAGAGCTGAAGTCATCTGCAGCGACTACATCCTGATCCCATCCCCCAGCCTTTCACTATATTAAGTACAGAATGTACTTAATATAGTGAAAGGCTGGGGGATGGGATCAGTTGGGTTGTTGGGTTGTTTTACACTTTTTGGCACACCATGGGCTAAATGGCCAGGTCACATGGACCCCGAAGACTCAGAGAAGGTGGGGGGAGGGGACCCACTGGAACAGCTGTTGTGAGACAGATGGTAGCCTCCCGTCAAGGCCATCCAGCTTGTTCTTTAACGGGCACAGGGTATGGCTCTCCCGCACACGGGGCCACGGCTTAACGTCCCATCCGACGGACGGCGGCCTTTCCAAGCCCATTGGTGTCCGCTAATGACCGCGGGCAGGGCGGGGAATTTTGCGGAGATAAATGTCAACGTTGACCCAGCTGGGACTCGAACCTGGGAACTACAGATTACGAGCCTGGGATGGGATCAGTGTTGCTGGGCTTGCTGCGAGAGACATATCAATTCAGGATGATACAGAAGGCAGTTGGCTTCAGTGCATACTGAGCACGACAGACTTACTTATCCTCCTGTTTGTCCTTCCATGTCATAAGATTCAAATATCCTCCAGGAGGGAAGGAGGACGGTTCTTCTGATCAACTGCTACATGGCTGCTTTCTATATCATCTCCAAATGAGTATTCTCACTCTCCTTTTTTTCTGTCGCGCCTTTTTAACTATCCCTGTTTTCGTTGGTGCACGTCACTTTTACATGGGAACTAAAGTGATGCTATAAAATTACTCATCTCCACAGTGTTGGAAATGTGAGTAGTATTTGAATCTCAGAGGAATACTAATGAACTAAAGCTCGAACTTTATGGCTGGGCCTTCTTTGTTCAGTCGGTTGGTCCTTCAACTTTTGTACCCTGGGTTTGTGCACTACAGTTTACAGACCGATGGCTATGCTGGCGACAGGTAATACGATTAATAACAAGACCCAGATGTTCCGCAATAATGTAATACATGTATCGGGATAATGCCATGTTTTACCACTATCTACCGTCGCGGCTGAACAGTACTAAAGTAGTAAAGTCCAGCCTTTGGTAAAACCTAACTATAGTCTTCGTCCTGGGTGGCTGGGGCGGGGGTGGATCAGTCGGTAGCGCGCCAGGCTCGTAATCTGTAGTTCCCAGGTTCGAGTCCCAGCTGGGTCAGCGTTGAGATTTATCTCCGCAAAATTCCCCGCCTTGCCCACGGTCAGTAGGGGACACCGATGGGCTTGGAAAGGCCGTCGTCCGTCGGATGGGACGTTAAGCCGCGGCCCCGTGTGCGGGAGAGCCATACCCTGTGCGCGTTAAAGAACACGTTGGATGGCCTTGACGGGAGGCTACCATCTGTCTCCCAACAGCTGTTCCAGTGGGTCCCCTCCCCCAACCTTCTCTGAGCCTTCGAGGTCCATGTGACCTGGCCATTTAGCCCGTGGTGTGCAAAAAAGTGCCGCTCAGAGGTAAAACAACCCAACCCTCGCGGTCGCCGCAAACAAGGATATTTGAGAATCCAAGTCGACTTGGCGTCCGTGACGCGATATGCTGGCGACAGTATAAACATGACATGGCATGATCGTCTTTTTGTCGCAGCGTAGCTTCCCTATCTCTTCTTTCTAGTTTAATTTAGTCAAAGTTGATGTTCTGGCAATGAACACACAAAATGGAATTCAATAGCCTTTCTTTGATTGCCTATGATGATGGCGATTGTAAATTCTTTGTTTTTTCTTCGGTTCTTCTCCTCTGATGGTTGTTGCCTTACGAAAGGAAAGGCGGCGACCTTAGCTACGTGTGCTAATAACAATGCCTAATACTTTCATCACTCAGAAACACTTTGAAAAAGTTACTGGAAGGGGAAGAATCTTGGAGATGCATCAGACTCATACTTTACCATTTATTTAACTTTGGCATCGAAGTCTTGTCATATTACCACAAAAGTAAACGATGCACCAGGGAGACACGAAGAATCGAAATCAAAGTTTATGGTGATGAAATTCACAGTTAGTTTCACGCAAGAAATCCCCACATAAAAGTCCAGATTTCCTTCGTGCCACTTTTGCTGAAATTTCGTTTAGTCAGACAAATTACCTTTCCATTCCAAAGGTCAATCCTGGCAGCCTATCTTTTGAGAGGTTGAGTTGGGTTGTTTTACCTCTGAGCGGCACTTTTTTGCACACCATGGGCTAAATGGCCAGGTCACATGGACCCCGAAGGCTCAGAGAAGGTTGGGGGAGGGGACCCACTGGAACAGCTGTTGGGAGACAGATGGTAGTCTCCCGTCAAGGCCATCCAGAGTGTTCTTTAACGTGCACATGCTATGACTCTCCCGCACACGGGGCCACTGCTTAACGTCCCATCCGACGGACGGCGGCCTTTCCAAGCCCATCGGTGTCCCCTACTGACCGTGGGCAGGGTGGGGAATTTTGCGGAGATAAATCTCAACGCTGACCCAGCTGGGACTCGAACCTGGGAACTACAGATTACGAGCCTGGCGCGCTACCGACTGAGCCACCCTCGCCCCTCTTTTGAGAGGGAAAGATAACCAAGTAGTATCATCGCAGCTCCCTATGTCCTCCAGATGTATGTCTTTTATGTCTCCGTATGTCTTCCAGAAATCTCGGCCTCATGGCCATGGAGGGGACCAAAAACAGAGACAATATCTAGAGTTAGTACCTAAATTATCAAAAACTGACCATAATGGCAATTTCGACACTACTTTCCTACTATACCTATAGCATATTACTTAATTTATTCTAGACCTTATCTTAGCCTATTTAGATATTACACTGAACACTTTCTCTTCATTTACATGGTTACATATATTTCTAATTATTTTCTCTGCATAACTGATAAGGTGTTGCACCAGCACATGCTCAAAAAATGTTAAATGCATCGAGAACAGTCGCAATAAGTTTCTGCGCCCTGCTTTTCTCTCCCATTTTTAACTAATTTTAGTAATTTCATTTTTTATATTTGTGATGTATTAACGTCCTCGATGGTATCTCTACCTTGTCATGATGAGGGGACTTGAATGCTCTGACAACCTCTAGAGCTATGCTAGCGGTAGCATAGCGGGATGGGGCGGGGGTGGCTCAGTCGGTAGCGCGCCAGGCTCGTAATCTGTAGTTCCCAGGTTCGAGTCCCAGCTGGGTCAGCGTTGAGATTTATCTCCTCAAAATTCCTCGCCCTGCTCACGGTCAGTAGGGGACACCGATGGGCTTGGAAAGGTCGCCTTCCGTCGGATGGAACGTTAAGCCGTGGCCCCGTGTGCGGGAGAGTCATAACCTGTGCAAGTTAAAGAACACGCTGGATGGCTTTGACGGGAGGGTACCATCTGTCTCCCAACAGCTGTTCCAGTGGGTCCCCTCCCCCAACCTTCTCTGTGCCTTCGCGGTCCATGTGACCTGGCCATTTAGCCCATGGTGTGCAAAAAAGTGCCGCTCAGAGGTAAAACAACCCAACCCATTATTTTCCGAAATGAATTTTATAAAAGACAGTTTAAGAAACAGAATGACTGAAGAATCTAGTTCAGCGTGTGTATTACTAAAAGTGCCGCTCAGAGGTAAAACAACCAACCAACCAGCAAAGCGGGATAGCAAACTAGAAGGACCATCCAAGCTGGAAAGATTTAGGAAGTAAGAGCCAAATTAAAAGAGATACCTAGGAGAAGGTAACTCCGATTCAAATCCCTAGCAGTGGACGTCAGCACTGCGAGCCTGAGGCTGAAGACAAAGAAAATCGGAAAGTCTCATGCACAGAAACCTACAGTATAGATCATATTGATTTGAAGACTGTAGAACTGAGATGCAGAAGGCAAAGGCATTATCTCCCTAATATAGGGGTGGGCAAATAGCGGCCCGCGGACCACATTCGGCCCGCTAAGAGTTTTTTGTGGCCCGCCAAGACAGTCAGAAAAATCCGCCTTGAACCAAGATTTCCTTCCCGTGCGCGACCGAAGATTCGTCTCGTATTTTCCACTAGGATGGCCACGTCAATACGCATGCGCAGTGCAGATACGAAAACAATTGCCCACCCCTGCCCTAGTATACTGACAAATACCTTAATCACGATACCTTAACCCCATCAGAAATGGCCCATGTTTCCGTGGTCAGGGGGTATGAAGAATCTGTGGAACGATCAATATCGATACTTGGAATGTGTGTAGTATATACCATCAAGGTAAAATGAGAAATGTAATTAAAGAAATGAATCAGTTGAAGATTGACATGCTGGGAGTCAGTGCAGTGAGATGCAAGGATTCTGAAAAAACGAAAATTGACTAACACATCATATGTACTCCAGAAGCAATTCAAATAGAAACGGGGTGGGTTTAATATTGAATGAAAGACTAGAGAACATAGTTGAAGTGGTCAAAGCCCAATATGACAGATTTATAATTATGAAACTAGCCACAAAACCTATCAAAATGAATATCATGCAGATATACACCAAAAAGCTAAAACATAACTACCTGCCTAATATGATGTTGGCCCTCCACTCGCTGCCGAAATAGCTCTTACCCAATGATGCATGGATGCTACAAGATTTCTAAACGTGTCGTGTGGTATCTGGTACCAACACGTTACCAGCAGATTCTTTTACTGTTGTAAGCTACGTGGTTGAGCCACTGCAGATAGGATATGCTGTTCCAACACAAACCACAGATACTCGATTGGATTGATGTCTGGGCAATTTGGAGGCCAAGGCAATACTGGAAGTCTTCCTCATTGTCCCGCAAACCATGCTTGAACAATGTGGATGGTGGCATCGCCCATTATCCTGCTGAAAGAAAGCACTACTAGGGGGGAATACCATTGCCAGTACATGTCATAATTTCCTGCACATGAATGACTTGACCCAGGGTTTCCCAGAAGAACATTGCCCAAAGCATTACATTTCCTCCACTGGCTTGTTTTCGTCCCACGGTGCATCCTGGTGTCCAATATTTCCCCAGGTAAACGAGACACACATACCCAGCCGTCCTGGGGCGGGGGTGGCTCAGTCGGTAGCGCGCCAGGCTCGTAATCTGTAGTTCCCAGATTCGAGTCCCAGCTGGGTCAGCGTTGAGATTTATCTCCGCAAAGCTCCCCGCCCTGCCCACGGTCAGTAGGGGACACCGATGGGCTTGGAAAGGCCGCCATCCATCGGATGGGACGTTAAGCTGTGGCCCCGTGTGCGGGAGAGCCATACCCTATGCACGTTAAAGAACACGCTGGATGGCCTTGACGGGAGGCTACCATCTGTCTCCCAACAGCTGTTCCAGTGGGTCCCCTCCCCCAACCTTCTCTGAGCCTTCGGGGTCCATGTGACCTGGCCATTTAGCCCGCGGTGTGCAAAAAAGTGCCGCTCAGAGGTAAAACAACCCAACAACAACCCAGCCGTCCACATGGTGCAACAGTAAATGAGATTCATCGGACCAGACGACCTTCTTCTAATCATTCAAGGTGGTAGTTTTGATGTTCGCATGCCCATTATAGGTGCTCTCGACAGTGAACTGAGGTTAGCATGGGCACTCGAAGCAGCCTGCGGCTATGCAGCCCCATTTTCAGCAGGGTTCAATGTACTGTGTGTTGTGACACATTACTACCGTCACCAACATTCAAAATACGGATGAGTTGCACCACAGTATCCCTTCTGCTGTCTCGTACTATGGGATAGCCTTCGCTCACCTCAAGCATCGATGAGCCGTGTCAAGGCCACCTAGAATAGAAGGCCGTGAAAGTTTCGAATCACGTGATTGATGACGTCAGGCGAGGAGGGAGGTTTGAGCAGAAGGAAGCTTCTTTCTTACAGTTGCTGATAGAGACCGCCATATTAGGTTAGCCTGTTATAAGTAGTTAACTTTGATTTATTTCAGATACTTTGGATTATTTTCCAGGTTCAACTGATTTACCAAAGACTTCTTCATTGCAGGTATGTGTCATTACTTTATTATTTCTCATGAAAACATTTTTAAACATGTAAATAATTAAGATTGTTTGCATGTCTCATCGTCTCTTAAGAACATGCTGAATTCAAGATCTATATTATTGCCAATGAACTCTGTTTTGAGCGAACAGCTTTTTTTATTCGATACGAATACAGAAATATTTATATGCATTCGTATCGTTTCAGTTTTAAAATAAATAGTAATTTCAATTATTAAAATATATGACTGAAAGTTTGTAGAATATAAATAAGTACACTATCCGAGCTCATAGAAACACAGTGCGTCGTTAGTTAAATTTTTGTGTAACTACACAAAAATTTAGCTAACGACGCATTGTGTTTCTATGAGCTATATTTCTATTCTACATATCATTTCTTAAAAACTTATGACACATTTTGTATTTGTATGAAACCTTTTTTTTAGTGACTGGTAATGCGAAATAGTCGTTCATCAGCAGAAATATAATCACTTGATTGCAGAATTTCGTTACAATACCTGTATCAATACTTTTTAGTATTCTAGTGTGTGGTAAACAGAAATATAATTATATTGGAACTTTTGAAAAGTTGACTAATTTTATTAGTTCATTTATACATGCATTTTCGATTAATAGAGATATTGAACACGATGTTTACTTAGTAAATAATAAAATAAAAATTGCTCGTAACTCTTGTAATTAACAACTGAGTACAAGTTATTAAAAAAGTAATATTTCATATAATTATCTATTAGTGGTCGTAGATATAATTTAAATTTGAATTTAATATTTTTTACATATTAAAGCAAAGTTGCATATCAGCGTGTGCTAATATTGAAACAAAATGTTTTCACAAAAGAGTCTGAAAAGGTATAAAAAAAGTTAGACATATTCAGGTCTAATTTTAGAAACAACAATCTACATATTGTTTTTTAATACCTTGGAACTTTTATGTTCCAAGGTATTAAAAAACATTATGTTTATTAACAAAATGTTTTCACAAAAGAGTCTGAAAAGGTATAAAAAAAGTTAGACATATTCAGGTCTAATTTTAGAAACAACAATCTACATATTGTTTTTTAATACCTTGGAACTTTTAATACCTTTCTAATACCTTAACATAGCCTAATATCACATGATTCATGAAACATTCACAGACACGCTTCATTCAAAGCTGAAGCAAGCTTTGGAATTCGAAACACAACTGTATTCTTTCCACCATGTTTCATTAAAAAATATTTTATTGCTACTGAGTTAAGCTATGGATTAGAAAATGCAGTATTTGTAAATAGTGTATGGGTGCTGCTTAAATGTATTGCATAACTTCTAATCCAAATACTAAATATGTACCATTGTTATCATAGAACATTTTGTGGTTACCTAAGAATCCATGATATACATTCATGTTCAACTCATTGATTCGGATAGGTTTTGATGCATCGGATACTTCCACAAATCCTCGTGAATTTATAGGTAAATATGTTGTTTCATGATCAGCATTTAAATGGTGTTTAGATTGTAATTGTTGCTGAGAATAATATTAATTTCAGTAATGTTTATTTTAAGGGAGAAGAAATATGTACGATACTGCTGTATTGCTTTCAGCAAATCCAACAAGATCTGCTAATAGTTTCCCTTTTAAATCTGTGGAGGATGAAAGGCTTCAGTGTCTTGAGTCTTTTGTTACTTGGTTGACTGCATGGAAAAATGTAAAGCACAAACCAAGACTTGGTGTTCTTACATTACAAGAGACATTTTTGTGCACTGTCTCATACTATCAAAACCACGATATTAGTTATCAAATATTTACTGACTGTAGAAAAAGCTGCTTATGTTTTAACTGGTAAATTTCAAACAGATAATTTAGAAGCCAGATTTGACTAACATAGCAGATGAGTGAATGTAATTACCACATTTCTGCTCAGCAGGTGGTAGAGGCTTTGAAAAAAATAAGACTGAGAAATATTGTAAGATTGCCCTCAGAAACGTTTGGTGATATTCCTTTAAAAGATTTCCTCAGCTGTTATAGTAAGATTAATATTAGTTAATATCCAAATATTAATAATTTCCACCTTATTATAGATCAACCATTTGGATTCAGATAGAATTTCTGAAAATGACATTCAGGATACTAGTGTATACAGGTGGATATTGTGTGCATTAGTTGCATGTAGCGTGTATCCATTGTAAACCAAAATTCTAAAAAAAGAATGTAGATCCTCTTTGGTCTAGTGATTAGCGTATCGGACTACTAAGACCAGTGGGGCATGTCCTTGTTTAAGTTTTTAATATTTTGTATGAGGAATCAGTACAATCCTAATATAGCTTCTAGGTTATCTCGATCCTTTGTGTAGAAAAGTACCTTCTTCCTTTTTTAAAAATTTAAAATAAAAAAATTAAACTACTACTGCTCAATAGTTGATATAACTGAAGGTATTTTAAGCTATTTGAATATTTTGGATAGAGGTGTTCTTATAATACCATCAGCTGTTGTGATTGAAATATTGTCAACATGCTTCCTTATTTTCCAAACGCTGTTGACTGATCCCTTCGAAACATTTTTAAACTGTTCTAACCAGCATTCAGTTGTATTAGAAAGTAGAAAAAACATATATTAAAGAACATTCAGAGTTTGATCCTAATAATGTAAGTGTTACTTGTAACTCTACATTTGAATATTATGTTGGAAAACCGTTGAAAATATTAACAAATATCTGCTTAAATAATTATACTAAAATGTGTACAGATAAGCGATCTATAGCCAAAGATGGAAGAAAACTAAAAAAAATTCAAAAAATAATTTTCTAATATTCATTATTAGGGTTTAATGTGAAAAATGTTAATATGTGTTCTTATTCCATTACACTTTTATTATAAAAAAAAAACTATTACTGTTGAAATTGATAAGACATTATTATTAGGGTCAAATTAATCAAGCCAACTGGCCATTCATTACAGATTTTAATGAAATAAATATTAGCACAGGTTGAATAAAGTTCCCAAAATATTACGAGTTAAAAATTATTTGAAAGGACTTAAAATCATTTAGAAAAGAGGTTAAACATATTTTGTGATCATGATTTTAATTTTTTTCCATTGTTTCTATATTAGAGAAGAAGAGATTTGGTATAGTAATGTATTTGTGATTGTGAAGCAAAAAATGTTTTTAAATGCATCATGGTTGAAAAAGTGCAAACATTTTAGGATTTGGAAAAATCAGATATCTCTCTAGATAACAAAACTTACATATTATGTACATTATATTATATATTAAATTTAAAGTAGAGTAGTTATCTAGATCATGCCTTTCCAACCTGTGGCTCATAAAACGAATAATCGATATTTGAATCTGTCTCATTTCTTCCAATTTTTGACCAAACATTTTAAGTTGCATAACTAAATGGATTTGCTAATTTATACCCTGCTGCAATTGAGGTAACAGAATTGTAGTAAGAATAGTCTGGATCAACTGAGTAAAATGCAAAGTCATGAGGCTATTAATAAAAATTAGTTGTTTTAATGTTGACTTACTTTAAGGTAAATTAGAATGGCATTGCTTTCATAGCATTTATAGTTCCAGCATTTTTATTCTGATACTCTCAGTATAGTGTTTGGTAGGATCATATCAAACACAAGAGACTTGTTTCATTTTTCATCATAGAACCATCCGTATAGATTACATGGTATTTATTGCCTGGAGTGTTTTTCTGAATAGGAAAAAGCTGCAATATCTGTTCTAAATTAAGTTATTTTTATTAACAATCAATGGCATGGAGGAATAAGTCGGCTCTGTCAATGAAGATGAGCATCACATTTTTTAAATGTGGGATTTTTAATAATTTTAGTTTCCATCAGTAAGTTTTGAATCACTTGGTGCTATGTAAAACCTACAGTTGTTGACTTGCTGTTTATTACAAATTATAAATTAGTATTAATATTAGCATTTTATTCTTCAGATTTCTATCTTTATAAAAATTAAATAGCTTCCAAAATAAATGTTATTCTAAAGCAAAATGGCTTTCCTCTTGCTATTTCTGCAGTCACCCAAATTGCATAGGAATATTCATCAATGTGCATTTTATTATTTTGCTTCTCTCTCTGTCCAAAATTATATAAAAAAAAGAAGTAACATAATGGATTTAAGTTGCTTTCTTTAGAATTTTAATATTTGATAAATTAAATCTGATTTCTGTAAAGTTTAATATAAGGAGGAATTATTTGTTGGGTAATAGTGATTTATAAACTGCAATGCAGAGTTTGTGCTTTTAAGATAAAAGTTAAGATACACAATTTAGCTGTGTCGATATGAATACTATGCATCAGCTGTTGATGCCTATGGTCTCCATGATTTATAAACGATTATATTGAAAATCAAGTTTTGTGTTAATTCCATGTTATGTCAATGGAATCCCTTACAATGCTTCCTAACAGTAAATGTGACAATTGAGTATATCATTTAGATCAGTAATTCCCAATTTTTAAACATACTTGTTTAATATTTAAAGAATTATTCTAATTGGAATATTTAATACCTGATACTGTTGTAGAGGTATTGAACACTAACCTTCCTCGTGTGCAGATCAACAAAAGGCTATCAACAAAAATTAGATTTTTTAATGTTGACTTATTAATTTTTTTAAATTAACTTTTTAACCTGTGCTATACACCGATAACACAGGTGAATAAAAAAAGCTCAAAACTAGGAGATTCCTTTCCAACTGCTACCTGCAAACTTCTAAGTTCTGAACGTTGAATAAAGTGGTTGCATATTTATTTTAAAAACTCGTTGGTTTAAGAATTTCCCATAGAAGTTTTTTTTAAAAAATATCCCTTACAAGTCCTTTTCTAAGAATATCCTTACAACTTATTTCTTAAGTATGTTCCTTAAGTATGTTCCTTATAAGTTTTTTTTTTAAGAATGTCCCTTACAAGTTTGTTTCTTAAGAATGTCCCTTATAAGTTTGTTTCTTAAGAATGTCCCTACAACTTTTTCTTAAGAACGTCCCTTACAACTCCTTTCCTAACTCTTACAACTTTTTTCTTAAGAATGTCCATTTCAACTTTCTTAAAAATTTCCATTACAGCTTCTTCTTAAGAATTTCCCTTACAAGTCTTTAAACTTATAGGTAATTTTAGAGATTGTCTACTCTTTTTAATAAACGTTCAAGAATTAAGTCATGCTACTCTCTGTAACCAACGTCCAAGGAGACGTCCATCATGTAATAGGTTACTCTCGCTGCCCAGCCAGCAGCCATCGAAATTTCCCCGCAAAAATCATGGGCCAGTCAATGCTTCTGCCACTGCGCCAGTAAGCCAATAAAAAAAAAGATTCTTCCAATTGTCAAATGCAACTTGCAAAGCTAGCCGACTTCTATCCCCCCCCTCCCTCAAAAGCCCATGCAAATATTTTTCTTTCTCATCAAAGTCATATAAATTTTCTCAGATGCAAATCTTTACCAGCAAAAAAGAAGCAGACAGCAAGCAGTGTTGACGAGTCTTTTTTAGAAGGGAGTCTCTCTTTCTCTACTCAGGATTCTAATAGAGAGAGCCTAAATTTGTATAAGAAGATTTAATCTCATTAACAGATGGGTTCCAATGGTCAAATGCAACTCTAAGCCCCAACCATCCTCAAAAGCCCAGCCAATGAAAGTTTTCTGCCAGTCGCCCCATGCTTCTTTTTGGGGTGGTCTGTGTTAGGTTCTGAAGCAACTCATAAAAAGTCAAAGTTAAATAATAATTTATTTTGGAAAATATGTTATACAAACCTCCCGTAAGAGGAGAAGAGATAAACCTCCCGTATATAAAACCTCCCATAAGATTTTATGATGAGTGAGATTTTCCTTTGGATGAGGGAGATTTTCTTTTGAGAGACAGAAAATTTCCTTCTGATGAGAGAGATGAAAGTTTCATGCAAGAGATGCAGAAACGTAGACAGATTCATCCAGGTGTTCCTCCTGGTGTTCTTTCTGGTGGGATTCCTCTTCTTCATGGTGGATGAAATCAAAGATTTCATTTTCGTCACTTGCAGAATCTTCTTCGATATCATTCTTGGATAAACATCCCAAGTCTTGATCCATTTTAACATAAAATTAAGACCAACTAAATCCATTATTGGATTCATTTGGGAAATCTTAGTTTTAAAATATATTCTTTTAAGATGTTTTTAGAAACTTTTATGCTACTTCTAACGCAGTTTATTTCTTTACAGTAGCTACAACGTACACATCGACCCATAGTTAACCAACAAGCTTTTCACAAGCTGACTCTTTGATCTCTCTCTCTCGACTAGTCCACTATTTTGGGGGCGGGGGTAGCTCAGTCGGTAGCGCGCCAGGCTCGTAAACTGTAGTTCCCAGGTTCGAGTCCCAGGTGGGTCAGCGTTGAGATTTATCTCCGCAAAATTCCCCGCCCTGTCCACGGTCAGTAGGGGACACCGATGGGCTTGGAAAGGCCGCCGTCCGTCGGATGGGACGTTAAGCCGTGGCCTAGTGTGCGGGAGAGCCATACCCTGTGCACGTTAAAGAACACGTTGGATGGCCTTGACGGGAGGCTACCATCTGTCTCCCAACAGCTGTTCCAGTGGGTCCCCTCCCCCAATCTTCTCTGAGCTTTCGGGGTCCATGTGACCTGGCCATTTAGCCCATGGTGTGCAAAAAAGTGCCGCTCAGAGGTAAAACAATCCAATCCAACAATCCCTACAAATTTTAAAGAAAGGACAACTTGTAAAGTAACCCCTCATGTTTTTAGCCTGCTGCTGCCCAGTAGATGGTCTTACACAAATCTCTATCTATATATAAATCTGTATCCAGCAAAAAAAAATGCCAGTCGAGCACACACGGGCGGCCCCTCCTCCAGCTAACTTGAAAAATAACTCCTGGTGACAAAAAGTTGAGCTTTCAAGTTAATCCCATTCTTCATCAATCCTATTTTACCAGGGGGGGGGGGGGGTTATAAGATGCACGCTATAATTATCATCAATCGCTATAATTAATCCTCCCCCACAAAAACGGTAATTATTTTAGCCGCGATCGTATAGTTAATTTTAAAGGTGATCGTATATTTTAAAGCCATTCATTGTTCCATAATTAAGTAATCAGTGGCCTAGTAGCCTACTGGGAAACAGAGTCATTTTCCCATAAAAAAGGAGTAACCAAAGGCAGGTATGGCTTTTTAACAAATACAAAGAGCATTTATTTGTAACACTAACACAATTTCATTCTAATCTTACATCACTTACATTATTTTGTTGTCTGATGACATGCAAACACTGAGCTCGCTACATTGATACTCTGCCGTTTTCTAACTACTAAAGTGCTAACATCACAAGACTCTCGTGTCCCCTGACCGAGAGTCAGGACTGAAGTGTTCGAGTCGTGAGCCAAAACTGAACTGCTCACATCGAGAGCAAAATGTCGAGAGCTACTGTGTCGTACAAGTCTCAGGAGCCAAGTGACGAAAAAGGTCTTTTGCTCTCTCGGACATACAAAATAAAAGAAGATATCCCATGTGACTGTCCCTCCGTGAGAACTGTTCAGCAGTGGTTCAGGGGAAGTCCTTCGGGAGTCCAGTGTCTTGAGGCTTAGCCGCAGATATGGCACCAGGCTCCACTCTGACAGAGGCTTTTTTATGGACAAGCGAGCACCTCCCTTTGTACACGCTGTCCGGATTTAAGCTGGCTGGCGACAGGTGGCAGGTGGCTTGGGTCTGCTAGGCAGTGTCTCTAAAGGTCCTGTCTGCCTGAGATGCAGATTTAGCAGGCTTGTTTTGTACGATAATCCTCCTTATGGCGTCACTACGACAGAGAGGATGCTGAAGTCTGGAACACGAAACCGTTCGACGTGAATTATGCAAATTCACGCAGAACATCGCTATCCACCACGGGAAGGGGAAATAGAGAGAGAGAAATTGTAGAGAGAGCACCTGCAGTGAAGACAATTAATGAAAAAAAAAAGAAAATTAAAGAAAATTAATGGGAAAAAAATACACTGAAGAAAATAAAATTACTAAAATCAAACACACCGTCAATGTCTGAAAGTTCAGCTTATCTGACAGTTCCAAAAGTTTTTTTAAAGTTGCATAGTTCCTCCATGTAAAATGTCTTTGCGTTGAAGGCATTTCATAGAGAAACGGAAACGTTTGTCACACAAAGTCCCAATAATTGCCTCTGAAAAGAAATCACTAAGTTCTCTCCTGGCACAGTAGACAACTCTTAGGACACCGCACGTCCTGAGCTGTGATGAATTCTTGGGCCGCCTAAAGCAGCCAATCTCTGGGTCGAAGCAAGAGGAACATGAAATATAAAACAAAAGAAACTGTAAGTATCCGTTCTTGCAACATAAACACTGACATAAAAACAAAGACTGATTTTCACATAATAAATTCACCTAAAGGCTTATTATTCTGCTAAGTCCACAATAAACTAAAATTCAAAATGCAGTGTCACATCAATCGTCATTATAAGCAAACCGCGTACGGGTCCTGCGGCTACACCAATGACACATGCGAACTATGGAATGTGACGGTAATTACAACAGTTACACTTCCATGGCAAAATTCTCATGATTCAAGGAGAGCAACAATTGTAACAACAACTCAACACACAAACTATCAAAAATAACACTCAGCCGAACGAAACTGGACCTGGCAGCTTATATCACTTTGTTAATTAACTATGTCACAGAAAAAAGAAAGTCTTAGCCACAGTCAAATACTTTGTCTGTCAAATACAATTACTCTAGTCTCCGTAACAGTGCATGATCCGATTTACACCCCCCTCAACAATGCTCGAGTTCATCTCTATTGACTTGATAGTATGCACAAGGCAGCCATCACATGACAGTCACGTTCGTTTACCCCAGTGGTGGCGAACCTATGACACACGTTCCAGAGGTGGCACGTTCAAAAATTTTGCTCGCACGTGAATGATTTACAGGTGATATCATTTTATACACTTATAAATTATGCAATTTATTTTGTTACAATATGTACAAGTAAAATTTTGTTTTGCACGAAAGAAACAAATACGACTTTTCCTCGCATCAGTCTGCCCACGGTCAGTAGGGGACACCGATGGGCTTGAAAAGGCCGCCGTCCGTCGGATGGGACGTTAAGCCGTGGCCCCGTGTGCGGGAGAGCCATACCCTGTGCACGTTAAAGAACACGCTGGATGGCCTTGACGGGAGGCTACCATCTGTCTCCCAACAGCTATTCCAGTGGGTCCCCTCCCCCAACCTTCTCTGAGCCTTCGGGGTCCTTGTGGCCTGGCCATTTAGCCCATTGTGTGCAAAAAAGTGCCGCTCAGAGGTAAAACAATCCAATCCAATCCTCGCATCAGTCGACACCACAGAAATAGAGGTGACAGAAGACGAATCTGATCACGTGATGCGTCTAAAATTGAATGTGGCCATTTTTACGCATCGTTAGCGGTGTGCGTGTATGCGATTGCAAAATTTGTGATAATGTTGGTGCGGCCGTTGATTGTTTCGCCGTATTTGCGACCGTACGGGGAATCAGTGTCCCCAATATTAAATACCGGTTTTCTGACAGTTCATGAGTTTTGACAACTTGTATGTTTTTGTTTTTCGATTGAGATGCCAGGTTTTACATATTGAAAATTATAACAATTTTAATACATAATAAAATGGTAATATAAATAATTCAATTTTTTTAATTTACCTTTTCTGTTATACAGGGTGATTCAAAACTTATCGTTCAAATTTCGTGGTGATGTAGGGAATACGTCAGGAAACCGATTTCACATAGGAAAGTATGTCCACAAACGTCTCTACATGAACAAAATGGACAAGTAAAGTGAACACAAGGAAACAGTACAGTTAAGTGGTAACGAATGTGACTTTTATTCCAACAAGGTAAAGTACAGGTTCACAGTAGGTTGCGATGATTGCGATGATGATTCGCGCAGATTGCGATGCACACGTGCAAACATTTGCTGCATTATCGGTCTTCGTAAACTTGCCTAGCTCGGCGGCCGCTTTCGCCAGCTGCCCCATATGCGAGATGCATATCCGCTAGCTCTTGATGCGTAAAACGATTCATCTTATCACTAGTAAGTCAGCTCGTACACTGATGACAGCGGGAGTGGTCGGGCGAGCTGTACACTGGTTGGGTACACACAGCGCCCTCTACATACGCATGCGTACATTTGCGGACATGCTTTCCTATGTGAAATCGGTTTCCTGACGTATTCCCTACCTCCCCACGAAATTTGAACGATAAGTTTTGAATCACCTGTATATATTTGGCAACATTAGCCATAATGTAAAATTATCGTAATGGCAACTTCAACGATGTGTACAAATGGCTGCCTCAAGAAATCGTACGCGATAAGCTTTCGCCTTCCATCCACTTCTTTATTTTTGAGGTCGACACATTGTAGATCATGCATAGAATTCCCGGACTTTTGCTGTCTCTAATCGCACGTACGTTCTTATGCATTCTGTAAGCAGAAATCAGCAGCAAATGTATTATTGTTGCGTATATGCACTGTTTTTACTGTATGTGTGAATTATAAAGGTAATTTAATTTAGTCATTTAATAAAACGGTTGATTTTATTTTTGAATAAATTTGTTACAGTTCTACTTACCATGGCTAGTGAAAATAAAAAACAAAAATTATCAGAATCACGCAGCAGTGAGTTTCAAAGTTGGTGGACTGACCAGTTCTCTTCAGTCCACCAACAATGGCATGATTAACAAAGGTAATAAAGCAGTAGGTGTTTTATGTTCTGGGACAGTTCCGTGCAGAAGGTCGTCAGTAAAACAGCATTACGAGACAAACCATAAATCGCTCCTTGAGGAAAGCAAGGACGAACAAAAAGAATTTATTGCTCGGGCAATTAAAAATAGAAATACTGAGTCGACATCCGCAATGAAATTTATCGGCAGTCGTTCAAATATAAACTGCTGCTAGTTTTTTTGCCTCAAACGTATTTGCCAAACACGGGAAACCTTTTAGTAATGGGGAATATATGAAAGAAGCATGGTTAAAATGCTCACCATTTCTCTCTGAAGATTTTGAAAACGAGGAAAAATTATTCAAAGAATAAAAGATATTCCTTTGGCTAGAAACACGGTGAAAGATAGAATCTTGGACATGGGTAAAAATATAACTCATCAGCAAAAAATAGATATAAACTCTTCTGGTTTAATTCCTCTTTGCCTTAATGAGAGTACTGACATAACTGGATCAGCTCGTTTAGCAGTTTTTATTCGCTATTGTGTTGGGAATAATATCAAAGAAAAATTGATCAGTTTAACATCGTTATCCGCAACAACAAAAGGAACAGATATTTGCAACGCAGTTGTAAATATCTGTCCAAAATTGTATCAGTAACTACTGATGGTGCTCGCAGTACGACTGGAAAGGTAAATGGTTTGGTCAATTTATATGCTGAACGTATTGGACATTCAGTTCTGGGTTTTCATTGCGTTGGGTTGTTTTACCTCTGAGTGGCACTTTTTTGCACACCATGGGCTAAATGGCCAGGTCACATGGACCCCGAAGGCTCAGAGAAGGTTGGGGGAGGGGACCCACTGGAACAGCTGTTGGGAGACAGATGGTAGCCTCCCGTCAAGGTCATCCAGCGTGTTCTTTAACGTGCACAGGGTATGGCTCTCCCGCACACGGGGCCACGGCTTAACGTCCCATCCGACGGACGGCGGCCTTTCCAAGCCCATCGGTGTCCCCTACTGACCGTGGGCAGGGCGGGGAATTTTGCGGAGATAAATCTCAACGCTGACCCAGCTGGGACTCGAACCTGGGAACTACAGATTACGAGCCTGGCGCGCTACCGACTGAGCTACCCCCGCCCCAGGGGTTTTCATTGCATTATACATCAAGAGGTTTTATGGGCAAAAGCCAGTTTTAAGTCGCTGGAAGATAGTATGAGCCTGATAACAAAATTGGTCAATTTCATATCTGTACGCGCTTTAAATAAACGAAAATTTCTAGAATTATTTAAATGAAGTAAAGTTAATATACAATGGTTTAATTATGTACAACAACGTCCGATGGTTAAGTCGTGGACAATTTCTTCAAAAATTCGTTGAGTGTTTAGATGAACTTAAGATTTTTTTTACATAATTAGAAAATCATTGAAACATATAAACAATTATTGGACGTCGAATGGCTTTCCAAATTAATGTTTTTTTACTGATTTGGGCTTATATTTAAATGAATTAAATGTTAAACTGCAAGGTGTTAACAAGACAGTTATTGTCATATTTGATTTAATCAAAACATTCGAAGCTAAATTACAAATTTTCAATCGTGACGTTATTTCCAATACCTTCAAATATTTCCAAATATAAACATATTCTTTGCAGATCTAGAATCTCATGATAAACAGATCAAGTTAAATTGACACAAGAGTTTTCTGCAGTTATTCAGTCGATAATCAACGAATTTTCTTCAAGAATTACACAGTTCAGGCAATTTGCAGAAACATCAAAATTTATTTTACATCCGGACACAACATCAGCTGATAAACTCAATTTGGAGATTTTCAAGTGGCTGAATTTGGAAGATATAGAAATGCAATTAATCGATTTTCAATCCAGTTCTATATGGAAACAAAAGTTTGTAGATTTGAGAAATGACTTGGAAATAATTGAAAATGATCGATTATTGGGCGTATATAAAAAGAATGCAGAAGAGGAAATAGTGAGAACTTGGAATGCCATTCCCGAAACTTTTAGTTGTCTAAAAAAAACTAGCGACGGCTATATTCTCCTCTATTCTCCTCTACATATGCTTGTGAGTCATTATTTTCCTGGGGCGGGGGTGGCTCAGTTGGTAGCGCGCCAGGCTCGTAATCTGTAGTTCCCAGGTTCAAGTCCCAGCTGGGTCAGCGTTGAGATTTATCTCCGCAAAATTCCCCGCCCTGCCCACGGTCAGTAGGGGGACACCGATGGGCTTGGATAAGGCCGCCGTCCGTCGGATGGGACGTTAAGCCGTGGCCCCGTGTGCGGGAGAGCCATACCCTGTGCACGCTAAAGAACACGTTGGATGGCCTTGACGGGAGGCTACCATCTGTCTCCCAACAGCTGTTCAGTGGGTCCCCTCCCCCAACCTTCTCTGAGCCTTCGGAGTCCATGTGACCTGGCCATTTAGCCCATGGTGTGCAAAAAAGTGCCGCTCAGAGGTAAAACAACCCAACCCATTATTTTCCGAAATGAATTTTATAAAAGACAGTTTAAGAAACAGAATGACTGAAGAATCTAGTTCAGCGTGTGTATTACTAAAAGTGCCAAAATCTGAACCTGATATTAAGCATTTGGCATCCAATGTACAATAGCAAAAATCTCATTAATAAATAATTGATTTTGATTTTTATATGACAAACTTTATGACAAGTTATGAGTACACCTTTATGAAATTATATGCTAATTTTTAAACTTATCTCAATAAAATTCTGCATAATTAATTTTTTATTAATTTTTTTCTTTATTAAAAATTGCTCGGCACGTCAGCAACTCCATAAATATTATTTGTAAAATTTTGGCACTCGCAGATAAAAATGTTCGCCACCACTGGTTTACCCCAACTGCCCTACAGTGGGTATAAAGAAAGGAGGGGGGGGGGGGGGTCGTGTTGACAAACACCAGTAAATTGTTTCCAACAACTCAGGTGATTACATTGATCATTACTTCATATCAAAACGCAGCCATTATTTCCTTACAAATCAAGACACTAAAATACTTCTTTGCTCTTAATTACAATAATATATGCTTAATAAAATCCCTAATGCACGGTAGCGCGCCAGGCTCGTAATCTGTAGTTCCCAGGTTCGAGTTCCAACTGGGTCAGCGTTGAGATTTATCTCCGCAAAATTCACCGCCATGCCCACGGTCAGTAGGGGACACCGATGGGCTTGGAAAGACCGCCGTCCGTCGGATGGTACGTTAAGCCGTGGCCCCGTGTGCGGGAGAGCCATACCCTGTGCACGTTAAAGAACACACTGGATGGCCTTGACGGGAGGCTACCATCTGTCTCCCAACAGCTGTTCCAGTGGGTCCCCTTACCCAACCTTCTCTGAGCCTTCGAGGTCCATGTGACCTGGCCATTTAGCCCGTGGTGTGCAAAAAAGTGCCGCTCAGAGGTAAAACAACCCAACCCTAATACACGCTTTACAAGCCCATGTGGCGAAATATTTCTTTGTTGTGAGCCCTTACAACTCAAATATATCCACCATAAATAAATAATTAAATATTATATATATATAATAAATAATTACACCATAATTTTTGAAAGTTTACGTCAAATGAACAGAAAATGGCATAAGCTGTGGATTTACCTTTCCTAAAATTTTACTACATAATAGTTGAATTTCATGAAATAGAACCCATAAAATGAATTTAAAACATTAAAACTTAAGTAAAAAAAATTACATCACCTCTCTTTAACTAAATTAATTCCATATACCAGTATCGAATCAATAATAAAAGAAAATTAGGTTTTTGGAAAACCAGCTTTAGTGACAACTCTCAAATTTTGACAGTAACCCAAGAGAACCAGACAAATTAAACAATAAAACTGAAAATACACATTTTTCTTTGCAACTGTACAACAACTTGTACATTCTTTACAACTTGTACTGAAACATCTTTAATTATTCTTCCACATAATAAACAACAAAAATTCTAGCATATACTAAAGTGGCAGGTCTGATGAAACTTATGTATGATCACCGAATGGGTTTAGTCAGCCAACAACAACAAAAAAAAATAATAATATGTGTGAGAGTGGGGAGGAATCTCAAAAGCGTCCTGTCGTATTCCTAGTGCGCAATGGGGCGGAGGTGGCTCAGTCGGTAGCGCGCCAGGCTCGTAATCTGTAGTTCCCAGGTTCGAGTCCCAGCTGGGTCAGCGTTGAGATTTATCTCCGCAAAATTCCCCGCCACGGTCAGTAGGGGACACCGATGGGCTTGGAAAGGCGGCCGTCCGTCGGATGGGACGTTAAGCCGTGGCTCCGTGTGCGGGAGAGCCATACCCTGTGCACGTTAAAGAACACGCTGGATGGCCTTGACGGGAGGCTACCATCTGTCTCCCAACAGCTGTTCCAGTGGGTCCCCTCCCCCAACCTTCTCTGAGTCTTCGGGGTCCATGTGATCTGGCCATTTAGCCCATGGTGTGCAAAAAAGTGCCGCTCAGAGGTAAAACAACCCAACCCAATCTAGTGCGCACAAACTACCATCTGTCCTGTCACACCTATGATGTGAATGCGACACCCCTACAAACGTGGTTGCTGTGTTGGGACAGTTGCTGGCGTAGGTAGAATATATCCAGCATCATCTCGAGGTCTCAGATTGTAGGAATTACTGGATTGAGGTGGAGGCTCATTATTTGTTTCTCTACTCATTAATTCTCTCGGAATCGAGACAGACAATCCAACTTCTCTACGACTACAGGTGATCTAGGAGGATAATCTCCTCACTTCCTTCCACTACTGTCCTAGGCTCAATTTCCGATTGAACCGAAATGAGCTCCTTTGGCTCTGTCTGATCTTTGCACACATCAGCTGGGGTAAGGAATGCTTTGCGCGTTATCAGCTTCGTTAACCTATCGACGTGTACTATCTCCATCTTCGTAGGTCCCACTACAAGGCTTATTTTGAAGTTCACTGGAAATAATTTCTTAATCACCCTCCACGGTCCTGTAAAAAGCCTTGCCAGTTTTTTCGCATTGCCTCTCCTAAAGTTTGGAGTATAAAGAAAGACTAAGTCTCCTTCTTTAATCTGTTTTTCGTATGCCACCTTCCTCCTTTGTGGGGGGGAGGGGGGATGACTCAGTCGGTAGCGCGCCAGGCTCGTAATCTGTAGTTCTCAGGTTCGAATCTTAGCTGGGTCAGCGTTGAGATTTATCTCCGCAAAATTTCCCGCCCTGCCCACGGTCAGTAGGGGGCACCGTCCGTCGGATGGGACGTTAAACCGTGGTCCCGTGTGCGGGAGAGCCATACCCTGTGCACGTTAAAGAACACGCTGGATGGCCTTGACGGGAGGCTACCATCTGTCTCTCAAAAGCTGTTCCAGTGGGTCCCCTCCCCCAACATTCTCTGAGCCTTCGGGGTCCATGTGACCTGGCCATTTAGCCTATGGTGTGCAAAAAAGTGCCGTTCAGAGGTAAAACAACCCAACCCAAATCCTCCCAAATCCTCCTTTGGCTTCCCTGCCTTTCCGCCGCCTTTTCTAGATTGGTTCTTACGATTTCAAATGCCCTCTACATCTTTGCCGTGATGTATTCTCCATAGTTTTCTGATCCGAAATAAGGGGGGGAACCTCTGCGTCGCCCAAATGTGATAAGGAAGTACCAAGTCGCGTCCATTGCTCAGATAATATGGGGATTCTTTGGTGGAAGTATGAGCTGCATTCCAATTAGCCATTAACATAAAAGGTACAAACTCATCCCAGTGTAATTATGCGATTTTATGTTGAGAATGTTTGCATTCATCTGTTCGCATAATCCATTGCTTTGGAGCCAATATGGAGTTGTTCGACGCTTGCAAATGCCTAGATTTTCATAAACGGAGGTCATTACTTTTCCACTGAAATTTCTTGCATTGTCACTGATGATAAGGGGGCGGGGGTGGCTCAGTCGGTAGCGCGCCAGGCTCGTAATCTGTAGTTCCCAGGTTCGAGTCCCAGTTGGGTCAGCGTTGAGATTTATGTCCGCAAAATTCCCCGCCCTGCCCACTGTCAGTAGGGGACACCGATGGGCTTGGAAAGGCCGCCGTCCGTCGGATGGGAGGTTAAGCCGTGGCCCCGTGTGCGGGAGAGACATACCCTGTGCACGTTAAAGAACACGCTGGATGGCCTTGACGGGAGGCTACCATCTGTCTCTCAACAGCTGTTCCAGTGGGTCTCCTCCCCCAACCTTCTCTGAGCCTTCGGGGTCCATGTGACCTGGCCATTTAGCCCATGGTGTGCAAAAAAGTGCCGCTCAGAGGTAAAACAACCCAACAACACTGATGACAAACTGCGGGATGCCATGTTTGACCAGGTAATCTTCCACGAATATTTTTGCTACCCCTTCTGCTGTCTGATCCAGCATAGGATAGACTTCGGGTCATTTCTTAAAATAATTAGTAATTACCATAATGCATTCATTACCCTTTTCCGTCATGGGTAGGGGCCCTAGGAAATCCATTGCAACTCTTTCGAATGGACGGGAAGAAAGCGGAATTCTTTCTAGATTCGACTTTCGCCTGGACACGTAGCCTCGTCGCTCCAAGCAGGAGGCACAAGTCTGCACATAGTTCCGTACATCTGCATACATTCCCCACCAGAAATATTGAGATCGAATGCGTTGTAGCATCTTCAGTTCCCCCCAAATGACCAGAGCATGGCAGGCCGTGACAGAGTTCTAAAACATCTGTCCAACTAAACTCTTGGGTATAACTAGTTGTTGTATGAGCTCATTTCTGACATCGTTCCGATGTGTTACTGAGTAATGGAAAAGAAAACCATCTTCTAGATAAAACTCGCCCGAAATCCTTCGTTGAGGCTTCTGATGCCCTCTAAAAATTCTACCTTATCCCTTAGCTGGGGGTCTTCCCTCTGTAGATACCAAAACTGTTGCTTGTCTGCGAACTTGTTAGACAAAATTACATTTTCTTCAATGGCATTTATATTACGACGGGCGGGGGTGGCTCAGTCGGTAGCGTGCCAGGCTCGTAATCTGTAGTTCCCAGGTTCGAGGTCCAGCTGGGTCAGCGTTGAGATTTTTCTCCGCAAAATTCCCCGCCCTGCCCACGGTCAGTAGGGGACACCGATGGGCTTGGAAAGGCCGCCGTCCGTCGGATGGGACGTTAAGCCGTGGCCCCGTGTGTGGGAGAGCCATACCCTGTGCACGTTAAAGAACACGCTGGATGGCCTTGACGGGAGGCTACCATCTGTCTCCCAACAGCTGTTCCAGTGGGTCCCCTTACCCAACCTTCTCTGAGCCTTCGGGGTCCATGTGACCTGGCCATTTAGCCCATGGTGTGCAAAAAAGTGCCGCTCAGAGGTAAAACAACCCAACCCTTTACATTACGAGATAATACATCAGCAGGGATATTATGTTTCCCAGGTCTATAAATAATATCGAAGTCATAGCTCTGAAGGTTTAAATTCCACTTTGCACGCCTGCTTAGAGGGTCCTTTAGTTTCAAGAGGTATGACAATGGGCGTGGTCACAGATGACTGTAAACTTCTTCACATATAAATAAGGTTTGAAAAAAAATATGCCGAATCTAATTGCCAGAGCCTCCTTTTCAATGGTAGAATATTGGGTATCTGCTGCCTTTCATTTACGGCTAGCATAGGCAACTAGTTTTCTAACTCCGCTTTTTCCATTTGCTCAATTACCACAGCCACAGCTTCTCCGATCACAATAACTTGGATCAATGGATAAAAAAATTTTTTTTTCGAAGTTGGGATAGATCAACACAGGTTCCGTCATCAGTTTTAATTTAAGCTCTTGAAAAGCCCTTTCTGCATCAGCAGTCCAAAGGGTCTATCTTTCTTTATAAAGCTTATCAAAGATAGGGCGATCTCAGCATACTTGTCAACAAACCTCCGGGATGGGTTGGGTTGTTTTACCTCTGAGCGGCACTTTTTTGCACACCATGGACTAAATGGCCAGGTCACATGGACCCCGAAGGCTCAGAGAAGGTTGGGGGAGGGGACTCACTGGAACAGCTGTTGGGAGACAGATGGTAGCCTCCCGTCAAGGCCATCCAGCGTGTTCTTTAACGTGCACAGGGTATGGCTCTCCCGCACACGGGCCAAGGCTTAACGTACCATCCGACGGACGGCGGTCTTTCCAAGCCCATCGGTGTCCCCTACTGACCGTGGGCAGGACGGGGAATTTTGCGGAGATAAATCTCAACGCTGACCCAGCTGGGACTCGAACCTGGGAACTACAGATTACGAGCCTGGCGCGCTACCGACTGAGCCACCCCCGCCCCAAGACATTCGGAACTGTAACGTGTCGAGTGGTTAGCGTGCTTGACTACTGGTCTAAGGGACCTGGGTTCGAGCCCCGGATAAGGCATAGATGTTTGTGTTGTTTTTCTGCTGAGGTCCTGCCATCCTCACAGACCTTCTACTATGGCATATAAACTGACAGGCTCCTGTCAGACCTCTGTGGCAAGCAGCTGCTTGAGGGAGTATTCATTTATTTATTTTTTATTTAATGTTTAGTAGTCCATTGTTATCCACAACATTTAAGGACCTTGCTACTCTTATTGTTTCGTTTCTCATTCCTTCCCATTGCTGTGCTATGACTGTTTTTGGAAGCGAGGTCTCCCTGAGTGCTCCTCACCAAAATAATCCTTTCAGTACGAAGGGCTATGATTATCTTATTTACAGCTCTTCCCATCGTGGCCGAATTGGCTTTACTATTAGTTCCGTGAGATTCATTTTCCAGATTACAACAGGGTGCATCTCCCTTGGGCTCAGGGGCATAGCGATGCAGGCATGACTGGCCCCCTCTTTCTAGGATTTGGTTCTTCAAATCCAAAACAAAACATTGAGCTCTCAACAAATAACCAAATATGGCTTCATATTTTTCACTAAATTCCAGGGGCGGGGGTGGCTCAGTCGGTAGCGCGCCAGGCTCGTAATCTGTAGTTCCCAGGTTCGAGTCCCAGTTGGGTCAGCGTTGAGATTTATCTCCGCAAAAATTCCCCGCCCTGCTCACGGTCAGTAGGGGACACCGATGGGCTTGGAAAGGCCGCCGTCCGTCGGATGGGACGTTAAGCCGTGGCGTCGTGTGCGGGACAGTCATACCCTGTGCACGTTAAAAAACACGCTGGATGGCTTTGACGGGAGGTTACCATCTGTCTCCCAACAGCTGTTCCAGTGGGTCCCCTCCCCCAACCTTCTCTGAGCCTTCGGGGTCCATGTGACCTGGCCATTTAGCCCATGGTGTGCAAAAAAGTGCCGCTCAGAGGTAAAACAACAATAACAACAACAACTAAATTCCATGTCTACTACTACGAGAAGGTGTACAAATTTTGCTACTATCACTTCGATTTCCAGTTCAAATTTGCTCAAGATGGGTAGATTTACCCCACTCATCCCTTTCAATCTGACATTAACTGGTACCATTTTGCGCGTAATTATGGGCTTATTTTCTTAAAGGTTCGCTGTGCGATGAGAGAAACGGTTGATCCTGTGTCCAATAAAATCACGCAACTTTTATCTCCAATTTTCCCACTAATCACAGGTGTGCACACATCATCATCAACTGCAGTGTAGGAGACTATCTTAGCGTCTTTCTGAATTGTGGCGGGCTGCATCCTGCTCTTCCCTGGACTTGGCCTTAAAAGTTTAAAGGATCCCTGGTTCGAGTAACCTGACAAAATGTCTGTGGTAACTGACGCCTAGTAGGGTTGTTTGGGGTTCCCTGCGAGAAGGGCTGATCTCCTCCGTTTCCTCTGTCGTACCCTCGGACTGCCTCGTGAAGCAGAAACCTATCCTGATTGGGTGGTGCTACCCTGCTGATTAGCGCAATCCCTTCGGTAAGTGGTCTGACAGTGGCGAGCATAGTGACCCACTCACCTGCAAGTGAAACAAGTTGCTGCAGCCGGGCGAAGAGGGGGGGGGGGGGTCGCAAATCTTTCGGCAGACACAGCATTGGATGACAGTTTAACTTCCCATAGCTTATCAGTCAACTGACGGATTGTGAGCTTGTTGCTTAAAAAATTCTAGCACCTCCTCCATAGGGTTACGAAGTGGAGAATTCGGAAGAGCTAAATCGCACTGGCATAGAGTCCAGTTGAATAAATCGAATGGGACTGACATAGAGTCCAGTTGAATAAATCGAATGGGACTGACATAGAGTCCAGTTGAATAAATCGAATGGGACTGACATAGAGTCCAGTTGAATAAATCGAATGGGCGCGGAACTTTCGGCCAGACGTTCATTGCTTTCTTCCAAATTGGCTCCGTCAATTGCCTCACTAAACGGGTTTGGGTCGTGCGAAAGCACAAATCTCTTCAAGTTAGGTAACAGTCCAGCGGAGATGTTCATCGTCGGCAAAAATGTTTAATGAGGAGATCACCACCTCACTCTCAACCTCCAGTGGGGCAAACCATGAGTAGATGATCTCCCTATGCAGAGCGCAATGACTTGGGAAAGAATACTAACACAGTTAAAAGCGACTCTTTGTCCGTATAAGAGAGTTTCAAGTTTGAAAGATTCCTGCACTTTTAGATATCTTTCAGTGTTGGTTTCCATAGAAACATTATTTGGTGTTTGCATACACAGTAACACGTTATATCCCACAGTCAATGGAAATTTCAAAAAACGTTTAGAGTCATAGCTATAAATGGTGGCCAAACAGAATCCATTAAATACGACAGTTGAATACGCTACCGTGAATTTACATGACATGAATGCACGCTACAGTGAATTTACATGACATGAACGCTCATGTATGCTTGAGAATTATTTAATCATGAATCCTAGAATTCGTCTTCCTTCCCCCAGACGGATTTAAAGTTTTAAATTGGGCAAACGCCACACACATATTTAATGTCCATTAAAAAAAAACTTACATTGGATGGTGGGGGGAGAAACTCTTTATTGTAAGAGATTTTCCACATGATTTTGTTGAAGGTAATCGTTCTGGGTGATTTGTTTTAGGGAGGGTGAATATTTTTCAGTTGAGTTTGGTTGATGGGCTTTTTGATGCAGTTGATACAAGTTACCTAACACTGAGTCTTGTGTGTGCGTGTTTGTGTTCGAACGAAGGTGAATTCACGGAAAAGATTTTGGGCCTTAATAGACAATGCTGATGATTTTTAACCTCCACATTTTAGTAAATTCTTCGAGTTGAGATAAACAGAGATGGAAAATTGGTCAGCCAAGCTCCATTTGAAATGGAGCTGGTGTTTAATTACGTGCTGCAGTAGGGATCAGGGACTTTGGAGGTAGTTCTTTATGGGAGAAAACTTGGTTGTTAGATTTTTGATTGGGTTGTTTTACCTCTGAGCGGCACTTTTTTGCACACCACGGGCTAAATGGCCAGGTCACATGGACCCCGAAGGCTCAGAGAAGGTTGGGGGAGGGGACCCACTGGAACAGCTGTTGGGAGACAGATGGTAGCCTCCCGTCAAGGCCATCCAGCGTGTTCTTTAACGCGCACAGGGTATGGCTCTCCCGCACACGGGGCCACGGCTTAACGTCCCATCCGACGGACGGCGGCCTTTCCAAGCCCATCGGTTTCCCCTACTGACCGTGGGCAGGGCGGGGAATTTTTGCGGAGATACATCTCAGCGCTGACCCAGCTGGGACTCGAACCTGGGAACTACAGATTACGAGCCTGGCGCGCTACCGACTGAGCCACCCCACCCCAAAGGTTTGTTTCAAATCGTATTTGCTTCTGAAATTGTCCAGTAAACATTCTCACCATTCATCTTACTCACTAAACGTTGAGTTTTCTGGTTGTTAGATGCAGTATATCTTGGGGTAACTAAGAATCGGCTTATTTTGCAGAGTTGGCCGATTGGCCAATAAGGGGGTGCTTAAAAGGTCTCAGAAAGAAAGAGAGAGAGAGAGGACATGCTGTGGGGGAAGACAAACAATGGCCAGATGTTTTAGCTCGGGAAAGGTAAGCTTGGAGAACTAAATTGCACAGTACCCAATGGCTGCTTGACATGGGGGAAAGTTTTACTAATCTTGTTGAAATAATTACGAAAATAATTTCCAAATAAAGCTCAGTATCAAATGTATAAAATCTCGTTGCCAACTCAAGTCTCTTTTAAGTCAAATTTCATATCCAAAATGTGCGGTTGCATGTTGTTATGACTGTATTTCTTTTAGAGAGAAATTGGCTAAAAACGTTCGGTCAACTTTTTAACACATCTGTGCCAATCTGATGGGGAAATGTAGTTACTCTAAGAGTCAAAACGTTCAGTTAATGTTTGACACATTGACAATCCAATGGGATTAAAAAGAAAGTGATAGGTGTAGACTACGGGTTCTTAACGTGGGGTATGCGGTAAAATTTTTGGCGGTACGTTGTGAGAGCTCAAAAGTCGCTAGATCTAGTAACAAAGTAAAAATAACCATTGTTATAATATAACTATAGTTTTATCTATCTGTACAAGGGGTACGCCAGTTATATACACATTTGCAGGGACTACGTGAAGCATAAAACGTTGAGAACCACTGGTGTAGACAATTGAGGATTTGGTGCCGAGGAGAAAAATCTATGGGCACCTAATTGATTCTTTCTGGTGAAAATGTTTTTTTAGATTGATTCAGTAAAATATTGGACATTTGGGTGTAGTAAGTGAGGCAGCATTTCCGAATAGCGAGTGTGCCTAGGGGAGGGATAGTAATATATCACTAGGGGAGTGAACAGGTGATCCCTTCCCTAGATATATTACTATCCTAGGGGAGGGATAGTAATATATCACTAGGGGAGTGAACAGGTGATCCCTTCCCTAGATATATTACTATCCTAGGGGAGGGATAGTAATATATCACTAGGGGAGTGAACAGGTGATCCCCCCCTAGATATATTACTATCCTAGGGGAGGGATAGTAATATATCACTAGGGGAGTGATATGTTTGGAGAAAATTCTACTAGTGGGAGGGCCTAGTTTGGGGCTAACGGACGGTGTCAAAAGTTCTCAGTTTGTTTAGCTCAAGACGGCAGTCCTTCAGAATTCTCTTTAAAGGCCTCTTTGTCCAATCAAAAACACTTTCATTTACGTGTGACAGTATTTGTTTTTCTCCCCCCCCCCCTATTATAAAGGCCTAAACAACGATAATTTCTCTCTCTTTAGTGACAACTCCATCTGCAAAGTATCTATCTGTAATATTTATTTATTAATTCCTCTTTCGTTAAAAAAATTTTATTTGCACTGTTTTACTCCTGAGCAGCCCTTTTTTGTGCACAATGGACTAAACGATCATGCAATAAGTGCTCCTAGGACTGGGCAAAGAAAGGGGGAAGGGACCTACTGCACAGCTGTTAAGAGATACATGGAAACCACCTATGTAGCTTGTTCTATAATACGCACACGATATCTCTCTTGCAAATGGGGCCATCACTTTATATTCCATCTGATTTGTCAATTTGTCAGTTTGTGATTTGTCAATTTGTCAGTTTGTGATTTGTCAAAATAGTTGTTCCACCATATCATTCGAACGCGATGGAGAAACTTAATGATTTATGTGACAAATGAAAGCTTGTGACGAGAAGTGTCATAGGTTATAAAAAATTGATCCCCCTCAGCTTTCTTCCCCTCTAAAAAAGGGGATATATAAAAACTCTGCTTCTGTTATATCTCCAGAACGCGAGTGTCCTAACAAGCTATAAGTTAAACGAAAGCCTCGGATGCGGGGAATGTTTAAGGTTATGAAAAAGTGACCCTCTTCCTTTCTTCCCCGTATGAAAGAAGGGGGTAAATGAAAAATAATCCTCTGCTATATCTACAGAAAGCGAATGCCGAAAGTAGCCAGCAATAAATACGTTAAAGGAAAGCTTCTGATACGGGCCTCATAGGCTATTAAAGAAATAACCCCCATACTTTCTTTTCCCTTAACAACGGTAAATATGAAAATCGTTTTACTACTATATCTTCCGAACACAAGGGCCTACAGTTACGAGTTAGGTGTCGAACGAAAGTTCATAAAATTACCGTCGTGAATTATTTCGAATTTTTCCCTCTGATAAAAGGGGAGGGGGGTCAGAGTTTCGTGGGGACACACTTTAACGAGTCATATCTGAATTTAAAGCTTGTGACGTCTCCAATATCATGGGCTACTTCAAATACGACTGGGGCGGGGGTGGCTCAGTCGGTAGCGCGCCAGGCTCGTAATCTGTAGTTCCCAGGTTCGAGTTCCAGTTGGGTCAGCGTTGAGATTTTATCTCCGCAAAATTCCCCGCCCTGCCCACGGTCAGTAGGGGACACCGATGGGATTGGAAATGCCGCCGTCCGTCGGATGGGGCGTTAAGTCATACCCTGTGCACGTTAAAGAACACGCTGGATGGCCTTGACGGGAGGCGACCATCTGTCTCCCAACAGCTGTTCCAGTGGGTCCCCTCCCCCAACCTTCTCTGAGCCTTCGGGGTCCATGTGACCTGGCCATTTAGTCCATGGTGTGCAAAAAAATACCGCTCAGAGGTAAAACAACCCAACTCAAATACGACTCCAAAAGAGAGGAAAATGTGATCGATGTTTCAAATTAAAGTTTTTTTTTTTTAAATAGCTGTTTTTAATGACGAAAAAAATATAAATAATTAAAAAATTTAAAAAATACCTATCTTCCTATATGGGCCCTAAAAGTAGAATATAATCCTAAAGCATATCGATGGTGCACTCAGTCGCTAAGTACGTATTCAATTCAAAGGAAGATAGGGCGCCGATTATCTGCACAGCAAGTTTGCTGGCGACCTATCTTCCTTTGAAGTGAATACGAGCTCATGACTGATTGCAAAATCGATATGCTTTAGGTTTATTTTCTGTTTTTTAAGGCCCATTACGAAGATAGGTATTTTTTTTTAATTTATTATTTATAATTTTTTGTCCTATGTTTTTTTTCTGTCCTTTAAAAGTTCAATATTTTTGATACGAAATAAAAATCGTTCTATTTTCCACTAATTTTCATAAATTTATCTCATTATTTTAGATATGATTGTGGAATCATAAACTATAATATTACAACTCGAATTATTTAATTGTACTAAATCATTAAATAATTTTTCAAATAGTGTGAATCTTTGACAAATTAAAAGTTATTTTCTTGATATATCTCTCCTTTTTTTAAGCTTTTGAATATTTTTTTGCATTTTAAAGAAAATTATTGTGTGCATATTATTTCTTTTGCTTCAGAGTTTTTTTTTAGCATATTTACCACTTTTCGAAAATGACTTTGATAAACCTACCACAAAATTAAGAGTATCATGGGGAAAAAAATTGATGAACAAATAATTTTTAATGAAAGAAATTGCTAGAAAATATGCTTCCCAATGTGTCATTATTTTCCACGGAAAAATTGATCACCGTATCTGTCATAAAAATATTTTTCATCCTTATTTGTGGTTGTCTATTGAAGAACTACCTCTATTGGGGACTGTAGGTTTTTTAAATTTGGCCATTTACTGAGATTTCACGAGTTTTTTGATAAACTCTGCACTATTTTACACTGTTTTGATTCTGCACCTTCCCCCAGCAGTCTTAGGTAAATCAACGTTTAGAAATATTAATACTTTTTTTTTTATGAAGAACCTTTTTTCTTGCATGGCTAAAAGTAATCCAGAACGGCCGAAAAAAGTCCATGGGCATAAATCTCTGTACACCAATTCTAACAAGGTCCTGTTTGACATTGTCTACCCACCGCATCCTAGGTCTCTCCCTCTTTCTGAGGCCTTTAGGCATACTATTCATAACCCTATCCGTCAATCTATAATTATCCATACAGGCAACATGGCCAAACCAGCGGAGTCTCTGTCTACACAATATGCTGCTTAACGGAGGTTGCCGACTCCTTTGCCTAACCTCATCATTAGTTACAAAGTTGAACCACCTAACGCCCAAGATATTGCGTAAGCATCTAGTTTCCTATTATCATGTTTACAAAGTGCCCAAGTTTCATTACCATAACTAACCCTAGAAAGAACCAAATTATTCTACAGTCTAATTTTAGTCTTTAGGTGTATACGCCTATTTCTCCACACTCTCCACAGATTCTTAAAAGTCCAGGCAGCAATCCCTATTCGTCTGTTAATCTCATGCCTCACATCACCAGTATCTGTTACATAGCTCCCAAGATAATTAAACTGTGACACCTGTTCAAGACTGCAACCATTCAGATTAACTGAATCACAGCCTGCCTGACCAATTTTCATCACTTTAGTTTTCTCTCTGTTTATAACCAAACCTACTCTACTACCAGACTCATCAACAACTCGAATGAAAGAGTTCATCTGATCATCATTTGTCAAAAGGGCTAAATCCAGCATAATCTAAATCAGAAATTTTCGTATCTCCAGCCCATTTAAGGCCAAAATCTTTCCCTTGAAGTGAATTTCGCATAACATAATCAATAACCAAACAACGAGAAAAGTAGACAAAACACTCTTGTCGAACAGCAGAAACAATACTAAACCAATCGTTATAAGCCTTCCTAACTCTCACACACGACTTTTACTACAGAGCACTTTCATTATGTTGACTAACGTGTCTGGTATGCTATACAATCTCACAGTCAACCACAAATTATGACGATCAACAGAGTCAAAAGCCATTTTGAATCAACAAAACTAGCATCCAAAATTCTGAAATTCTAAACATTTCTCAAAAATTTACCTGATTTCAACTATCTTATCTATACATCCCCTACCACTTCGGAATCCACATTGCTCATCACGCAATTGATTGTCAACCAGATTCTTAATTCTATTAAGCACAATCAAGCAAGGAACTTTACCTGGAACAGAAAATAGGCTGATCCCCATATAGTTATCACATGAACTGCGATCATCTTTTTTTAAAAATATGGATAATAATAGCTGTGGTAAAATCCTTAGGAACCATAAAGATATTCAAAACTTTCAGTCATCCATGTGTAACCGAAACATCTGCAACTCTAAGCATTTACGTAGTAATTTCATCTACCCCTGGGATTTATGTAGTTGAAGTTTAGAAACAGCTAAAATAACCAGACTGTAGATCAATCCCTGTATACCTGTCCGTTTTCTACCACACAAAACATTAACTATCTGCTACAGCTCTCTGCTGTTGTGCTGCTTCCTCGGCTTTGTCAGCCATGCCATCAAGCCAAAGATTATTAGCAGCTTACTGATCCTTTACATGTTTATTAAGCTCTCTGTAATGTTATTGGGACTAGTAGGATATTAATTAATGACATTCCTACAGTTCTTTCTGAAGTAAGCTCAAGTGCCTTATCACTCAAATGATTTTGCCTCCTCTGCTCCTTTTTCATAAAAGTGTATTATTAGTTTCCAAAAAAAAAGCGTTTAAAACGATCCCATTCTTCCTCTACTTCAGTAGTAAGCAAACCATGACTGTCATAATGACTAAGTAACCTATCATGGTAAACTTTAGCTATAACTGGGTCATTCAGAGCTTTAGAATTAAAGGTAAAATTTTTAACCTTAGCACAACACTCTTTAGTTTAAGTTGCAAGACACTTTTAACAAGGTAATGGTCAGACCCATTCCAGCTCCCCTATATGATCTGGCCTAACGGAAAAAAATAAGATTTAAATTCAATGACATTTTGTGTGTAAGATTTATTTTGATATGTTTTGTTATTCTCTGGAATTAAATAAAAATGTCCCTATATTTCTCACTTCTTTTGCCATTTATTTTATCCTCTCCTCCCCTAAAACGTTTCTTGCTGTATGTCATTTCTGAATTTTACTCTTTGATGCGCAAGATTTATTTCTCATTTAAATAGATTTTATTGATTTAACCATTTAATAATATTATTGTAATCTGTTTGAACCTCTGAAATGCTATCATTTAAATATTTTTGACTGTTTATTGAAACAATGTCGTCAGCATATAGATAAATCGCACAATTTAATTTTGTATTGAACAAATCATTTTTGTATACTAGGAACAGTAAAGGACCTAAAATTGAGCCTTGTGGAATTCCATATCGTGTAATTACTTTTCTGCTGTAGCAGTTTTTTTATTTTAGTAATTGTGCATCTGTCTGATAAACAATTTCTAAACCAATCTAACAATATACCGCGAATACCGTAATTTTCCAATTTATTTAGTAAAATGCTATGATCTATTGTATCGAAGGCTTTCAAATCTAAAAACATAGTTATAATTTTTTCTCTATTATTCAATGATTTATTAATATTCTTTGCAATTTTGGAAATTAGTTGAATTGTGTTTTTTCCTTTTTGAAAGCCAAATTGATTTTCATTAATTATGTTGTGTTTAAGTAAAAAGTTAAAAACTGTATTATAAATATATTTTTCCTACTGCCGGACCGCCTCGATGGGCGAACGTACTGTATTTTTCTGCAACAGGTTTTGCCGAAATTGCTTCAGGAGGTTCCAGCACGATGGGCACCCACCCATTTCAGCATCTTCATACCATATTTGGGAACTGATAGATTGGGCGCGGTGGTCCCATCCGGTGCCCCCCCCCCCCCCCCCCCCAAGATCGCCCGATCTTTCTTGTATCAATTTCTTTCTGTGGGGATATTTGAAGAGTGTCGTGTATGAGACGTCCGTGGAGGATCTGGTAGCCCGACTGTCCGTCGCAGCCACCGATGTGCGCAACAAGCCCGGTGTTTACGAGCAGGTAGGCCGATCACTACTTTGCCATTGTGCCGCCTGTATCAACGTTGGTGGGCGGACGTTTGGGCATTTGTTGTAATGATATTCAATAAATGTCACTCTGGAAGCCTGTGTCTGTCCTTCATTTCAGACTCCTCACTGCGTTAGCAGCCGCATATTCTATGACGAATATTGGTGGGTGTGATGTGTACTACCATCCGCTCATGTTTGGGCCACGAATTCGGGGACACCCTGTATATTAACGTGATTTGAAGTGTTATTATATATTATTGTAGATTTTTTTTCGTTTCAGCCGACTGAAAGCAGAATTGAATGTTGCAAGTTAGAATTTAGAAATTATGAAATGTTTATGGATGCAACTGATGAGAATGAAAGATAATTTAGTATACAGTATTTATATATATTATATTGGAAAGTGTATTTATATATTTGAAATGCATTTTTGTATTTAAATTGATTCTTATTGTAAAACTTGGATGGAATCGGATGAAATGTTAGCATCGTATATGATAAATTATTGATACAGCATTTCTTTACTCAGATTGTTCGTATATATATGAGCTAACCATATCTTGAAGTTTTGTACCCTTTTAACTGTCCCCAACGACAAAGAGTTTGACTTGAAACGGTCACTAGCAAAACTCCTTTGAGAGGGAGACGTAAGGCTAGATGAAGGGAGGTAATGCTATTTTTTATTTCAGCTAGCTCGCAATTCATTATGTTTAGGTGAAGTTTTAGGGGATGATTACACTCCCTCTTGCTTGTAAAATGAAATTCTTAGCTTTGCGCATTTGCTTGTAGTTAGAATTTAACGGAGTAACACCCGTTCATTTATGTATGGCACGCAAGAAAGATAGATTTCACATGTTTGATTGTTGTTAGGGGAACAAGCCGAAATATCACATGATACTTCTTGATGCATCTATATTTATACTTGTTAAAGAACAGAAGTCGATGTAATTGAATTTTTTAAAATCTTTTTAGAAGTAGACTAGGAGTGAGATTAACAGGCTTTTTTTTTGCAAAGGTGATATAGTATGCAACTTTTGGAATTGTATCAGAATATACCAGATACACCGATAACGCTAGTATGCAGTTAACTGCCACATCCATTGGTATGTATTTATAATAGGTTTGTTGCTATTGCAAATGCTTATATAATAAGCATAATACTTATTATATTTTACAATAGGTTGTTTTCATGCTAGGAGGAGGTACCTTTGGTTGTGATGGAAGATTGCGTCGATGTAAGAGTAGATAGTCTTATCGAATTTGCGTATGCATATTTATTACTTTATTTCTGTTCAGCGATATGTAAACAACGTAGGAAGTGTCCTTTATTAAAAATTGCTCAACAAAATATGTTAGGTGAACTTTTGACTCCCTTTGGGAGGGGGAGTTGTGATGGTCCACCCATTCACATTTCCTTAACCAGTTTTACTTCATTTACATATTTATCATTTTGGGGATTATTTCAGTTGAATTTAATCGTTTCTTTCTTCCCATCCGCTAAAGGAGTTACGCATGCGCAACACCGACTTTCAATTTGCAGAAGTTAATACGCGTTGACACACTCCTTGCGTCATAGCTAGAGGGATCGTAAGATTATGCAAATGTTTTTCCCAGCGTGCAACACACACGTGTCGTTATACGCCACGACACCGCATGTATACTAAGTGGCGTTAAGTCACAAGGGTTGGGTTGGGTTGTTTTACCTCTGAGCGGCACTTTTTTGCACACCATGGGCTAAATGGCCAGGTCACATGGACCCCGAAGGCTCAGAGAAGGTTGGGGGAGGGGACCCACTGGAACAGCTGTTGGGAGACAGATGGTAGCCTCCCGTCAAGGCCATCCAGCGTGTTCTTTAACGTGCACAGGGTATGGCTCTCCCACACACGGGGCCACGGCTTAACGTCCCATCCGACGGACGGCGGCCTTTCCAAGCCCATCGGTGTCCCCTACTGACCGTGGGCAGGGCTGGGAATTTTGCGGAGATAAATCTCAACGCTGACCCAGCTGGGACTCGAACCTGGGAACTACAGATTACGAGCCTGGCGCGCTACCGACTGAGCCACCCCCGCCCCTAGGTCACAAGGAAGAGTGCTGAAAGATGTCAGTAGAAAGGTAGTGATCATAGTAGAGAATGAGAACGATGTTGACTTAAAAGTTTGTCTGTTTTGGAGTTTTTAATTGCTCAGACTACTTTTGTATTTATCAGTTTATAATGGCGAATTGTGAATTTTTTAGAAATAAACTTTGTTATATTAATATTTTGACTTTGCTATTTTTTCTCTTGAGCAACAATAATTGATTTTGATTAAGCTATAATTTTAAAAATTTGACAATGTTTTGATTTCTTTGTGATAAATAACGCCCACATACCCAACGAATCCTCATTTAACTTTATTTGGCAAGTTAATATATTTTGGAGCATTACATTGCGTTTCCCTAATCTGTGAACTAGAAAAGTCGAGAATACTCAAATTTAATCAAATTTTTATAGGATTTAAAAACTGTGAAAAAAAATATTTACTACACGTGCCTAAAATTCAAGAATTTATACAGGTTGGTTCATCAACGTCTTATTAGTTTTTAAAAATCCTTGTCCCCCACCTTTCCTCCAAAGAAAAGTTTTTAACTACAGTCTGCTGTGAATTATATTTCTTTAATATAACTTCCATAATAAAAGAAAGTATACAAATAATTTTAGCAAAATGCATTACATAGGAACACAGCGCATTCTTAGAGGGCACTGGATGCCTTTTGTGCAGTTACTGACGTATCTATCTTCAATATTTCTCTCACAGCCATTGTAGCATAAGATGATGATGGAAGACTAAATTCTAATCTCAATGCGTTATGCAGTCCACCTACTGAAAATGAAAACAACTTTAGGAACAATTTATATACACTTACAGAATTCAAATAACTTTTAAATTTGGTTAACGCATGATTAATATATAATGTATAAAGGTTATTCAAATGAAAAATGGACAATCCTATAGGTTATGGACCAAGTGATATTTGTGCCTTTAAAAAATCTCATGAAAAATGCATGAAATAGACATAGATTTAGCAATGTTTTGCCTCTATTATCCTTACCAGCTTTCTCAAAGTAACCCTCGTCCTAGATCCAGCCCTGCATTGAAGGAACTCATGAACACCAGAATCGGTGTAAGTATCCGTTTGAATGTGATAGAAACTGTATGGATTTCAGATAAACCCCACATGAAAGCATCCAAAGTTGAACAATGTGCAGTGCATGGACATTTTAAATTGGCTATCAGGGTCTGCTGTTGATTGAGTTTCTGGACTGTGGTAACATCATCAACTTGTAAATGATACTGTGAATCTTTAAGCATTTGAAGGCAGGAATTAAAGTTGAAGTGCCCAGGAATTTTGAGCAGGAAGACTGTTTTGTAACATGACGTCTGCTCCCATATTGTCCAAGTAAAATAACAACGCCGAACACGCATAGATGGGAATGGCTGGAACATCTTCCCTACAGTCCTCACGAAATAACCAAAGTCACTCTAAGAAAGGAGGCATATGTCGTTAACTTCATTTTAGGGAAATGACTCAATAGGGAAGGCAAATTTGAACTGATCAATGAATGATTTATGCTCCATTTTTTATTTGTATCTTTTCATTAGAACAACCTTTATATAATTAAATAAAAGAAATATTCCATGCTAATTAAAGTTTAAATGTAAAAACCATTTTTATTGATGCCTTACTAAGATATTTCTAGGATGACCAGGGATTGTGCTTTAGATAGGTTTTCAGTGATTTTAGAGATTGTCAAATTTTATGCTGAAGAATATAAGGATGCACACTCAAATGGTGCAAAAAAAAAATATTAATTGCCAATGAAATGCTTGAAGATATAGAAAACTGTTTAGGGTTCTGTCAAGGCCTTAAATTTCTCCATCACGAGTAAATTGTTACAAAAGTTCATATTTTTTGTGTTCCAGATGCAGCATTTTACTTGTTTCAGTCAGTTTCGTGAAAACATGATAGAAATTGATTTTTATAGCTACAGCTTGGCACTAGTAGCAGTTCAAAAGCCTGCAAATAGATGTTACTGCCAGATGGCATAGCAAGGTTCAAGAAGTTGTAAGAACATGGTGAAATTAGCCTCCAGTTGGGTTGTTTTACCTCTGAGCAGTACTTTTTTGCACACCATGGGCTAAATGGCCAGGTCACATTGACCCCAAGGCTCAGAGAAGGTTGGGGGAGGGGACCCACTGGAACAGCTGTTGGGAGACAGATGGTAGCCTCCCGTCAAGGCCATCCAGCGTGTTCTTTAACGTGCACAGGGTATGGCTCTCCCGCACACGGGGCCATGGCTTAACGTCCCATCTGACGGACGGCGGCCTTTCTAAGCCCATCGGTGTCCCCTACTGACCGTGGGCAGGGCGGGGAAATTTTGCGGAGATAAATCTCAACGCTGACCCAGCTGGGACTCGAACCTGGGAATTACAGATTACGAGCCTGGCGCGCTACCGACTGAGCCACCCCCGCCCCTAGCCTCCAGTGAGGGGCTCCTTACACCAGTCACAATAGTAGGGTGAGATAGCAGAAGCAGAAAATACTACATCTCTGCTCTATCATGTAGGTCTGTAGAAAAATGTGATAGGAAAAAAGTAAAGACAAAATCAAAGACATTAGACTTTGCAGAAAAGGCCGATGTTCTGAAAGAAATCAGTGAGCAGTCGCATGAGTGTTCGCAGCAGCTTCTTGTTCTGGTGAGTGCCAAGAATCGAGTAATCCGTGGTTGCGATAGGATGAAGCTCCCGAAACAAAACTTCTCTTTCAACGTTGTAGCAAAAGCAGTTGAGTAGAATGTGAGATACAGTCTGAGGTCTGCTGCATGTGGTACAGTTAGGACTGTACACTCTGCCGAGAGTGTGAAGAGTAGAGTTGCTGTAGATGACCCTAACTCGGAGACGATGTAGGAGGGTCTCCTCAGATCAGTTGAGGTTACCGAGGTTCAGACAGTGAGTCAGGGATCTACCAGGTACCTTAATGAGGAAAACTAGAGTCCCTCTGCCACTGGGGCAAGACGATATTGGCTCATCAGTAGTGCAGTCGCTGAGAGAAAGGAAATTAGTAACATACTTCTTGTGATGGTCCACCCATTCACTTTTACTTTCCCTTAACCAGTTTTGCTTTATTTACGTTATATTTATCATTTTGAGGATTATTTTTTTTTCCCGACATCTCAATTCTCATTTCCAAGCGTAGGAGTTGCGCATGCGCAACTCCGACCTTTTGATTGTTAACCGCTAAAGCGCATGTAGGGAGGGCATGACCCCTCTTACGTCATAGCTAAGGTGATCGTCATATTATGCAAATGTCTTTCCCGGCGTGCAATAGGCACATGCTGGCTTTGTATGCATGCTATAACTGACATTAGGTCACAGAGAGGAACTCTCTGGAGTTGGGCCACGGAGACTGCGGTTAGGGGAAGTTGAAATGATGTTACTTTTACTAGAAGGAGTTGTTAGTCTACAAATTTTGTATTCTACCATTGAGTTTGGTGAATTAAATTTTCTGGATATAAACTTTGTTATAGAATTTTTGCTATTTTTTATCTTGAGCAACGTTAGTAGTGTCAAGACACTCCAACGTAACCCCCAATGATGTCACTGACCATGCCCCTTATGCAACCCCACTACTTCTCTTAACAATTCATAACTAATTAATTAACCCCTTATCAAGAGTTCTGCCCCCTTTATTAAACTTCTCTACCATTTTGACTACAAACTCCCGAATAAGTCCCGCCATTCTGGTTTCTACCCTCATCCGAAATTTTTAAGTCCAGACTACGCCATCTTCGCTTGTCCTCAGCTGAAAATTATTAAGTCCAACCATCACTGAAAAATCGCTGTTAATTGTGGCACCATCTAGTGTATAACACACGTACTATATTTTTATACACGTGTACTGTATTTAAAAAAACTGTCTTCCCATGACGGGGATTTGATTCCGGTTCCTTCATGTTAGTAGCATATCAGCACATTTAACTGTTGCATCAAGGGTAGTTACATGCTTAGGATGCTTAGATGTGTCTCAAGGGGGAATAACTGATTATTATAAAATAATCTAGGAGGATTTCCTATATTTCTTTTTTAACGTGCGAGTTTTTACATTTCCTGTATTTATTTTTTATTAACTTGAGAATTTTTTATTTTTTATTTCTGTATAAGTTAACCAGAGAATATTTTTATACTTTAACGTGCGAATTGTAAATTTCCTGTATTTTTTAACACACGTATTTTTATTTCTCATTATTAACGTTCGAATTCCTTATAAATTAATACACACATTTTTAGGTCTTATAAATCAACCTGCAAATATTTTTATACTTTAACGTGTGAATAATTTTTTTGAAAATCACATTTACCTCTTGTAAATTTAGGAAAAACTATTTCTTGGAACTAGAAAATCCTAACATCTGATTAATAAGTATTTTAATATCTACAAGTTTTAACCTTGCATCATCGTGCTCGTAACAAGGGTCGGTTCTTATCGTTACTTGCCAAGGGGTGACTGACGGATCACAGATTGAACTCCAGATGCGCACTAGCTGCAATATTTGTTGCTTATAAGACCTGATAAATTATTTCCTTTGTTAAAAATAGAAGTTAATAAATAATCATGCCACCACTTTCATCCCATACATGACATTTACCCCGTGCTTACAACCCCCCCCCCCCATTTTATCAAATCCTTATCAAAGGTTCTCTACCCTCACCCTTTGATACTCAACCTATAATTTCCTTATTCATTAAGAACTCCCACTTTATCAAACAGTTCCGTCCCCCTTTTATTAAATGTTTATCAAAGTTCCACCTCCCTTGAATGTTGCACATTCTAGCCAAGTCCCAGAAAATGGCATTATTCTGGAATGTGTAATGCAATCACCATGTCTAGACTTGTAAACGTCAGAATAATTCCAACCCCTCTCAGAATGACTGATGCAATCCTCAAAATAATTCCAAAGTCCAACTAAACTTTTGGTGGCAACGTTCAGAGCATCCCCTCTCAGAATGCAATTATTTTGAGGATTGCATCAACCAAAGTCCAATTACATTTTCGGTGGCAACGTTCAGGACATCCCCTCATACCTTTGGCAGTCATCTTCGATGGTCAACCCATAAACTTGTTATTCATCAAAAAGCCCTCGCAATCCCCCTTTATTAAAAAAACCCTCATTAATTAAAACTCTTGGCAAAAGTTCCATCCCCTCGCACCCCTCGCAGTCATCTTGAACGGTTAACCCTTCTCGAAATTTCCACCAACCTTCTTCTTGGATCACGTTACCCACCAAGCTGTCGACCCCCCCCCCCCCAACTTTTCTTTCCATATCAAACGTGATGTTTTGGAAAAACCACTCACCCCTTGACCTCAGTTTTCGGATCCATCTCAAAATTTCTCTAAGTCCAGAGACGTTACTCATTGACAGTAAACAAACCTTCTGACTAAACCCTCATTGTCACCCCCCACTTCATCCCCCTTTTGTTTCAGGCCATCATAGGAGATACGGTATGGAAACAATGTTTCGGAAATAATTTTCCATCCTCTTTCAAAACATCCCATCTGCCCTTTATGATAGATCAGTTATTTTGTAAATAAACAAAGTAACCATCGGAAGAAGACAATCTGTTTTGAAATTTCCCTGGCCGCCCCTAAAGCTCCAAGTGTTGCACCTCTCTTATTAAAATTAGTCTCCATCTGGTTGATGCCATCAGATATTTGTGTTCACACATATTCTGCACCACACTTTCCACATCCCTTAACATGTCAGGACTTGTTTCGGAATGATGAAGTGATTTCATGTTAAATTCTTATTTCTACATTGTCTTAATTTATTACTCTTCGTATTTTCATATCATTTTTCAAAAACCTCACCACATGAATCAGAGGTAAAAAAAAAAAATCCCTTCCTCCTTACAAATTTCAATCCCCAACCAAATATTTATTAACTTATTTTCCTTTACTAAGTCATTTCAAAGACATCGTGATTAATAAAAAATAAAAATAATAAATACCCCCTCAAGCAGCTGCTTGCCACAGAGGTCTGACAGGAGCCTGTCAGTTTATATGCCACAGTAGGAGATCTGAGAGGATGGCAGCACCTCAGCAGAAAAACGACACACACATCCATGCCTAATCCGGGGCTCGAACCCAGGTCCCTTAGATCAGTAGCCAAGCGTGCTAACCACTCGGTTGCAAAAGAATAATCAGCAAATCTAACTTTTTTTAAATTCCGTATGTCCGTTACGTGACTTGGTCTTAAGTTTAAAACTTTTTATTCCTAATACTGTATCCTCAATTCAACACACGATTCATTTATGCAAAATATTACTCTCTCCTAGGAAGTAACACTACACAGTAACAATCAATAACAAAATATTATTTCTTCCTCGGAAAAAATTCAGCTAATCATTTGGAAGATATCATTTTTTTAAAAAATCTGCAATTGTAAACGTTCTCACAGTTTTAAAAATGGTCTTTTCCACCGTTTACGGGCGCACGTGTGATCACAAGACCAATCAGTCATCATGCTGATGAAATTTTATTTCGTGTTGCGATCTGTTATTAGTACACGTGTGTTTGTTACGTTTGTTTACAAGGGCAGTTGTCTTTCATCAAATGAAAAATAATTCTGTAAAGCGTTTTTTTTTTGTACACGGCTGGTTGTTATAGAAAGAAAGCAAAATTAAAAGTAGAAAACAATTCATACGTTGCAGTATCCTTGTGTTTTCACTTGCGTTGCATAAAACATCTATCTTTAATTCTACATCCAAATACAACTTAAGTGTATGCTAATGGAGGCTGATGAATTTTTTTCCCAATATCGCGAACGATTCCTGCACTCACACGCATCGGGCCAACTACGACACAGACCGGTGAATTGTGTGTTTAATTTTCACAGTCACACCAATTTCCACCTTTCACAACCGCAGAGACATCTCAAGGGTTTGACTGGTGAGGGACAGAGTTGTTTGCTCTGAAATATATGTTGTGATCGGACCTCAGCGAAAGAATTCTACACTATGTCACAAAAATCGATGTTCTTACGTAGAACGTACATCGGATATAAGCGACAGACAAAAAAAATGTCTTTACAAACTAAAGAGTCACACGGTGTGAAACATCCCAAGTCCAGAAATGGCCTTTTTAAAAAATAAGAAAATTCCCTCCATACATTCTCTCACTTCTTTAAATTTAACACTCCCTCTATTATCATCCTCTAGGTCATATGTATACATCGACAGAATCCAAAATGGGAGGCTAAGGATGTTCTGTATCTATTTTCAGAACAAGAAAAAAATTCGAAAAAAAAAAAAGCAGGTAACAATGGAGGTATGTACAAAGTACATACCTCCATTGTCTTTTTCCTGCTTAACGTTCTTCTTTCTACCTTAAACGTAATTTAATATCCCTAGAAGTATTTTAATCATTTATCCTAGCATTCTATGCTAAAAAAAAAAAGTCTTCATAGCTAGTGGTTCTTCAAGACTGGCTGCAGCTCACGGCGTCATATCATGGAAGAGAAGGTCGCAGTTGTTCTAAATCCTCACACGAGCAAGAGTGGGGAGAGCCGTCTAAGTTGTGTGTAAGTGTTGTTTACTTGGTTGATTTAAGTCCAAATACTCCTTCCCAATATATTGGATATTATCTCCCTTTGCAAAGTAGGTTTAATTATTAAGAAAAAAGAAATAAATAAAATGCTTAGTTTTCACTTCTGTAGATTTATTTATTTCTGTAAATTACCGATCATCTGGTGATTGATTATTATTGATTTTTCGGAGTTATGCTACATCGGACGGCCAGCTTATAACTTGTTGTTGTGGATGTTTTATTTAATTATCGCATTAGGTTATATGTTATTTCTTCATTTCCAGTAAAAATCTTTGATCTTGTATCGTTTCCTGAAAATGAATGAGGTCGTTAATACGGAAGCAAAAAAAAAGACTTTCTTGATACAGAAATCAGTCCTCGTGTCAGTCCTCGACAATTTCAGCAAGTGTTTTCAATGCTCCCCTCTCCCCGGCAAAACTTTATTTAAAAAATTATGAATTTTTTTCTAAGGTTGTAAATGGCATAGATTTTTTTTTTGCCTTGGTACACTAACTTTTCAGCATTTAGCAAAGATCCCCTAAATTCAACACCGAAAGAAAAATATTCATAATGTTTAACAAAAAAAAGACCGACAAAAAAAGTGTTCCTCTATTTCATAAACAGGACAGAAAATCCCATTAATGTGAGCAATCCAAGTCACCTTGTAAAATGATGGCCCATGTTTTAAAATATACTACATTGAAAAGAATCATTAAAAGAAATAAATATGTTTCAGATAAATATTATATTATTTGGGAAGAAACTTACTTTCAATTAATATACAATTTAACTGTTTTTGTTAATCACATTTTTCAACATTAAGCCTGATTGGATAGTCCAATCTATTTTTTTTACTATATCACTATGAAAATATCTTATTAAAATTAATGTGCTTGTAAATTTGTTTAATCCTTTATTTTAATAAAATTCGAAATTGAATTCTGTTTAATATATATTTATTATTTTAAGGATTATTTTTAGTTGGCCATCATTTTTCTTCATTCTGCTAAAAGAGTTGCACATGCACAATTTTGGCTTTTGATTGACAGCAGCTAATGTGCGCGTTAAGGACACGCACCCTCTTGTGTCATAGCTAGCACGGGATTGTAAGATTATGCAAAATGTTTTTCTCAGCGTGCAACACACACGTCAGTTGTATGCCGCATGTATACTAAGTGACTTTAGGTCACGGAGTCAGACAGTGATGAAGTATGAAGATGTCAGAGATGATAGCAGAGAAATAATGTAGTAATGATAATGGAGATAGTCAGTATGAGATTGATGTTAGCTGAGACGTTTGTCAGCTTTGGAAACGTTTAAATGAATTTTCATTTGCTGAGACTACTTTTGTATTCATCAGTTTACATAGTGAGTTTGTTATGAATATTTTGACTTTGCTATTTTTTTCTCTTGAGCAACGATAATTGATTTTGATTAACATTTAAATTTGAAAAATTTGACAATATTTTGATTTCTTACTCAATAAGTAATGCCTATATACTTAATGAACCCTCATTTAACTTTATTTGGCAAGTTAATACTGCCTGACACCAGATATGTCAGGCAATATGTTTTAATTTAATTTGGATCAGGCAAAAGGTCCAAAGAGAAAAAGTTTAATAATCTTTTCGAGCATTAAAAATTTCTAAATTCTCCTGATAATTAACAAAACAACAGCTATTTTTAAAAATGGACTAACACAAATTACTAACACAATTATGAAATATATATATATTTTTTGGTGTACCACTGTAAAAGTGTTATTAAAATTATGTTACTACAACGTTCAAAATTTTTACTTCAATAAAATTCAGAACTAAATTCTTTTTAATTTGGTATATAACATGACCCATTTCTGTAGATTAGTTATTTATTAAAAATATTCTAAAGTTGATTTGTTATTGGACTCTGCAAAAAGCCTGGTCTTTTCTCAAAGTATGGTATAGAGAAAAAAAAAATTACAAAATGGAAGAAATGTTTAAACAAAAATTTTTTTTTGTTATTCAGAAATAAATAGCATTTCTATTCACGTGCATTTTGTTCATTTCTCTATTAATGTTTTTTTAAATAAATTTTTATTTATGTTGCCAGATGCATTTTTTTTACTACATGACTCTAAAAAGTCCTATTAAAATAAAATGGCATCTTTGTTGTTAAATATTTTATTTTCAGAAAATCCAGCATTAAATGCTAATTAATTTGGCATATAACATACCATAATTCCTTTCATTAGTGATTTGGCAAAAAAGTTCTGAAATTAATTTTTTTTTGCCTGATCAGAGTGAAAAAACAGTTGACCAGGGAAGGGTTAATACAATTATCATCACTATAAGCAATGGGAGTAGAATTCCACATTGTTTAGATCGCTGAAATGCAAAGCTGGTCTAGCTATTACCGAATCCTCACCTTCAATAACCTTTCCATACTTATTCCCCAATCCCTGTGTACCTGTCTGTTTCTTCCACACATAACATTAATTATTTGATACAACTCTCTGCTATTGTGCTGTCTAGCTGTTTCCTCTCTTTGTCAGCCAAGCTATCAAGCCAAAGATTCTTATCAGCTGTTGACTGATCCTTTGCACATTTATTAAGCTCTTTGTAATACTGACCCATTAGGACTAATAGGGTGTTAATTATGATGCTTAAGGTTTTTCTTTAAAAAAAAAAAAACTCAAGTGCCTTATTACTCAAATAACTTTGTCTCCTCTGCTCTTTTTTACCCAGTAAAGACTACTATTAGTTTCAATAGAAATCTTTTTAAAATAGTTCCATTCTTCCTCAACTTCAGTAGCATAGTAAGCAAACCACAACTGTCCTAATGTCTAAGCAATCTATCATGATGTAAGTTTTGGTTACATCTGGGTCATTCAGGGCAAGACACTTTTGACAAAGTAATGGTCAGACAAAATTTTGGCTCCTCTATAAGACCTGGTATTCCCAATAGAACTAGACCTATTTGCTGTTAACCAATATATAATTGATCATATTCCTATGGAATCCATCAAAAGAAACACACATGTATTGGTTAACAGGTAGGCTCAGTAAATGCCCCAGTGCTTTCAATAAATGTTAGTTATTCACAAACCATTAAATCTACTTACCTGTAGGAGAAGTTCTCCATTGCCACTGCAACTACCAATGCTGAAAAGACATATTACCCCTGCCCAAAGGTCAGAGAAAGTACCAGCTTTAGCACTGAAGTCACCTAGCACAAGACAAATAGCCCCTTTCTTGGCAAATTCAAAATACCCTGAAGTTCATAAAGCTTATATTTCTCATTCCAAAGCTGCCAACCTTGCATGACAAAAATTACGATTTGGAAGAATGAAAAATCAGAGCAGGGCAAATTTACAGTTTACAGCATTCAGGCACCATTTTTTTAAACACAATGCAAAAACAATCCATAAAAAAAAATACAACTAAAAACACAAACTAATGAAAAATGCATTTCAATATCACATTAAAAAGAATATTCAACTTCTTGGAAAGTTTTACAAATAATAACCTAAACAATCATATTACTAGCAGTGAAGAGGCCATACAACAAGAATACACTGAGTAAAGAATATAATTTTCCACAACTAAAAGAAAACTACCAGAAGTAATAGTATCTAAGGCATATTTTCTTAACAATGAATATTGTTACATGATGAATGTTGGTCAATACTATCTGAGGCTACTTGTTTCAACAGCCAATTATAACTAACATATGAACGTTCATTCTGTAATTTTAAAAAACGTAGCAAAAATCAATAATCTCATTGAAGATGCAATTCCAACAAGCACATACTGCTAAACAATGAATTGCAGTTCCACAATTTAAGAAAACCCCAGAACAAAATTATTGGAGACAACCATTTTAACCTGAACATATTGCTAAATAATGAACAACCATATCACTCTTTTTACTCAGCCCCCAGAACGTACCAATCTTATAACAAGCCTAAAAAGCAAAACTAAACATTTCCCATGGCCGAGTGGTTAGCACGCTTGGCTACTGATCTAAGGAACCTGGGTTCGAGCACCGGGTAAGGCTTGGATGTATGTGTCATTTCTTTGCTGAGGTCCTGCCATCCTCACAGACCTTCTACTGCAGCACATAAACTGACAGGCTCCTGTCAGACCTCTGTGGCAAGCAGCTGCTTGAGGGAGTATTTATTTATTTATCATTTACACATTATAAAAAGGACTCCAGAACTAATCAATTTCATCAAAGACAACAAACCTAAAAATGAATTACCTGAACAAATTATCCTCGATCAGCACTATAAAAAAGCCTAAAAAACATAAATTATCGTAAACAATGCACCGCTATCTGCATTATCAAAAAAAAAAAAATCAGAACAAGATAATCTCATCAGAGAGAACCATTTTAAGCAGAGCATATCGGTAAAGAAGAAATCATCCAGTTCCCACTTAACACAATAGAGAAAATGTATTAACTAAATATCATAAATCATCTGCTCCTTTCAGTACTCACCTGAGGCATGGGAACTAAATCCAAATTGCATTACACAACTACAATTATATAAATATACTTTGCTTCTGGTTAAATAAACTCATCACTTTTATTCCCCTTAGAAGGTCAGATCTCAAAAAACAAGATTCACAGGCCATATGAAACATAGCAACAGACAATCCAATAAATCAATATGATGAAAAGCTATTATACTGTAAGTTCTTCATTTAGGTACTTTACACACTTTAAGAATGTTCAGTTCACTCATGGTGCCATCTAATGAGCTGAGTGTCGTAAACTACAGATTTACCTATATATATATATTGATTATTAGTTACTAGTTATTTGCAATTAAAACAAATTTGCTTACTAATAAGAAAAAAGTCTCAGCCCCTTGTGAACCTCGGATCAGTTATGGGTGAAAACAAATTAGCCTTCCCATTCAACCTGAGTTTAACAACGATAATTTTATATGATACCCATAACTGATTATGAATTAAATTTCCTATCTAATAAAATAGGAAATAAAAGATAAAATGCTTAAATCAGTAGTTACATTTTTGGCATGCTTCCTTCTTCATATTAATTAAATTTAACTTAAGGTTAATAAGCAACAATATGCAGTAGGTATCATCCAATGATACACAATAGAGATATTGAAAAAGTCAACATTTGCAATACAGAGAGAATAGCAACAGTTATTGCACTCTTTCTCCATTTTTTTTTTGCACAGTGCTTCACTCATCAGCAGTGGTAAACTTTGTATGTACCACACAGGAAATGGTGCTCACTGCAGCCAATTCAGCTGCATCCATCATTTTACCCATATATAATCCCATGGAACCAGCAGAAAGAGAGTTTTTGGTAATAATGAAAATTGACTTAATTAAAGATAAAGTTGACATTAATGGGGTAAATTAATTACCCATTTAATGTCAATTAATGGGTAATTGGTAATGAGCCAATTGTTTGTCACCAATAACACATGACTAGTCCAGCACCTACAGTGTTTATAGAGTTAACTTATCTTTAATTCAGCACACTGTGTTTTTACCTTCACATTTATTAATTGCTAATAATAATTAATATTCAATACGTAAGCATCATCCCCTGATCACTAATAGATCAATCAATATATTTCAAAAGTTAGCATTACAATACATTGGGAATAACAATAAATGTTATTGTGACTTTTTTTTGAAAGTGCTTGGATTGCTGCCAGTGGCAGCTTGTCATGTGGGCATGGAAAGCAGTTGGTTACTGCAGCCACGTTTTTGATATTAACGAAATTTAATAGCTAATAATTAATAACTAAAAATAAATATGTAAATATCATTAATTGATTAATAATCAACTAATAGCCTCTGAGTGGCATTTTCATGCAGCTCAGACGTAAAACAATCCAAATACATACCTCTGGTGATCAGCTGCTGGGATATGAGGTTATAGTGAAAAAAAAGCTGACATCAGCTAATAAATGACAAACGAAATGCAATAGGTAGATAAGTAACACAAGAGTAGGGAATATAAAGTGCATAACTCATTATAAACAAAAGTGCCTCGACTCTAGTGAAAGAAAAGTTTTAATCCCTTATCAACACAATAGCCCAACCAGATAACAACAGACACGTATGACATCCATTCAAGTTGGAATGCCAATCATGATCAGAGAAGTTCTTTAATCTCTATTATCTCCTTCATTCTAAAGTTTCCAATTCTAAGTAATCCAATTTGCGTTTATTGGCAAGAGACAAGAGAATTTGATAAACAAACAGATTCAATAAACATACATGCATACAAAATCTTCATGCAGCATGGGCTACGGAGGTCCTACCAGACTGTGCTATTTTCATCTTCAGACATGTCTGTTCTGAGCTAAACATCCATTTAGAAATAATCTGTGACCTTCAACTCTGTAAAAGAATTTAGGTGTGGATTTGCCATGTGCTCTATTCTTTTGGTTGGTGCACAGGTGAGCCCACAAGCAAGCACAGACCTGGGAGTGGGGATACAGTTGCACCTATAGTACAGTAAAAAGCTAAATCAGAAACAATTCTTCCCTTCCAATAACATTCTCCTTAACATGTAGTTTCCTTTTAACATTTCTCATTTTGAAAAGAGCAAAAAATGTTGTACAATTTGGGGGCAATTTTTCGGAATTGTAAAACTTAAAAAAAAACACCTCTAAATATCGATTTTCAGATTTTAAACCAAAAATCTGAGCAAATCCAATACAATCAGAGTAGTTGGCAGCTCTGTCATTCTCATCAAAGTCATCAATCATCATCTCATCAAGTCATTCTCATAAAGACAGATAACATTAAAATCTTTAATCTTAGTTTTAAATTTAGCACTGTAAGAAATCTTTCATTAATGCACTCATATCCTAAAAGACCGTCACTGGCATGTCTGCTGGGAAGCAAACCATTGCCTTAGAGATGGTTTCCATCAACCCTTCTTGAAGAGAGAAATTTAAAATTATTTTTAAGTATTTGACCTTTACATTTCCATCTGGTTTCTAACAAGCCAAGAATATTTAGGTAATAACACAGGAATTTTTGTGTGAGGATACCAGAGTTTACAATCTACAAATTATTATTAGTGTAAAAGTGAATTATCTTTCCCGAGTTCTTTCACTTATATTAATTGCTTGTTTTCTATATCACAAAATAATTTTTTAACTAGGTTTTATAGTTACACAGTTCAGAATTAATACACTTTTACAATTAACATGGAATTAATTATTTTTGACAAACATATTAAAAATAAAAACAATACCTTTTGATGTGATAGGTTTTTCTGTTCCTTGCAAAATATCTAGGTCACTGAAAACTAATGGTTCACAAGTATCATCGTATTTAATGATCTCCCATTTAACTCCACTTGGTTTAACAAATATTTTGCGGTATGAACCTCCAAGTGAATAACTTCTAAAGGAAAGAAAACAATTACAATGGCACATAACTATGAAGCTTGCAAGAAACTATATAATTATTATTAGAGTATAAAATAAACTACATATCTATATATTATATAGAAGTACAATGAGCTAGTGTACTGAACAAGACAATTGCAAAACATTGCAAAAATTTGCATATATATTATTATCATACTTCAGATAGGATATCAACAAGTTCATAGGCAAGCCCCAAAGATGAACTAAAATATCAATTCTAGTAAAATACATTAACACACAATGAACAGGGTCATAGAGCAAAAATGAACACATCTTTACCTATTTGAAAGAGTCACAATTTAATGGAATATTTAAATCTTCCAAATGCTTCGGTGCTGTAGAGCATTTCAAATTTCAGCAGATACTAGGTGCTGGTCAGTGATGCTAGTACAACAAATGAAACTTCGATTTAAGAAAATAGAAATCCATAATAGAATTTTTTTTACCTATATCTGATAAAAGTATATAATTCAAACTATGAAAATTATACTTATCATTTACATTTCCTGCACATTTTCGTATGATGCCATCCAGGTTGGTTTGTTTGACATCTGAGTCGCACTTTTTTGCACACCATGGGCTAAATGGCCAGGTCACATAGGACCCCAAACTCTCAGAGAAGGTTGGGGGAGGGGACCCACTGGAACAGCTATTGGGAGACAGATGGTAGCCTCCCATCAAGTGCCTCCTGGTATATCTTTGGTAAGGTGTAAGTAATAAGTCATCATCCTCTTCCTCAAGCAGCAATGGTCTACAGAGGTCCAACCAGACCGTGCAATTTAGTTCTCCAAGCATATCTGTCCTGAGCTACATCTTCTGCATCGGACCACTGCACACCAATTCTAACAAGGTTCTGCTTGACATTGTCTGCCCACCACATCCTAGGTCTCCCCCTCTTTCTGAGGCCTTTAGGCACACAGTTCATAACCCTATTCATCAATCTATAATTATCCATACAAGCGACATGGCCAAACCAACGGAGTCTCTCTCTGCATAATATGATGCTTAAAGGAGGTTGCTGGCTTTGTGGAAAAATTATTAGACATAGGTGACAACTAATGACTAACCTCATCATTAGTTACAAAGTTGAACCACCTAATGCCTAAGATACTGCATAAGCATCTATAATCAAAAGCATCTAGTTTCTGTTATCTTGTTTACAAAGCATCCAAGTTTCACTACCATAACTAACTCTCTAGACAGAACCAAACTATTATACAATCTAATTTTAGTCTTTAGGTGTATAGGCCTATTTCTCCTCACTCTCAGTAATAAGTAGTCAAAGCAAAATATATTTGATACTAAAGTATCAATACTCTTTTATTTACTTTTAACATTAATTAAAAATGAAAGGTCAATAAAAGTGTCATTAGTAGATTTTAGAATTAATATTTTTTACTACTAGCGGTCTTACTGGAGATGAGCTGAACCTGAGCTGAGGGAGCAGGGGCGAGCCTAAAAACTTTCCAAGAGGAGGTTATAAATAACAAAAATTTAATTTCCCAAAAAAATTACTGCCATTTTTACTTACTTTACCCCCCCCCTCCACACACACCTTCCTCCTCCTCCTAAATGTTAGCCCTACAAGAAATAAAAAATGGGAAGAGTTGTCTGTCCCTTCCTTTTAGTAATAGCATTTTCCAGTGGAGGTGTCATACAAAAATAACAGTCACTCATGTGGTTGGATGGTTCCAGCCATATTGGAATGGCATCGACTGCCTCTTGCTATTTAGCCAGCTGCAAAGATGCATTGTACAATTACTACACATTATATGAGGAGCCCAGTTCCTCTGTTGAACAATCTTACACCTTAAGGCTTTTTTGATGACAGGTGTTGTTTCACGCTTCTGTGACACAAAAGTAAATTCGCCACAAGTGTAACAAAAATGTCTGCATTGTTCACATAAGAACGAGGTATATTGCTCACATACAGCACTGGCATACAATCATAAATGGACAATAACTGAGGAAGGGTAACTCCCGAATGATGCAATAGTTCCTGGGTATTGAGTTGCCTCGAATAGCTCCAGGGTACTGAGTTGCCTCAAATGACAATAGCTCCCAGGTGTTGTATTGCCTTGAATGATGCAATAGTTCCCTGGTATTGTATCACCTAGACATTTCTTACAATATGTGAAAATACCCAGCACATGAAAATAGCAGCGTATATTGATTTCAAGTCAGTACACTGTATATGGATGCCCACTTGTATTTTCAAAACAAGAGTCAATGACCAATTTTTAATTCCCCCAAATGGAAATGCAGGGTGTCCAGTATGTGCTGGCTCAGAGCTGTGTGATGCTATCAGAGATGTTGACCCAGTACATCCGTGTCCTCTATAGAGGAGAAATCCAGGGACACAGCAGGTCAAGGTAAGGTGTTGACACTGGTAGACACCGTTGGACAACACATGCCATGTGGGTCGTGCATTATGCTGTTGAAAAATGGCCCTAGGAGAGCTCTGCAGGAAAGGCAGACAACAGGGCACCAAAATGTCATTGACATATTGTTTGTAATGTTCCAAAGATTTTTCAAGTTGGACCTTTTGTCTGATCCAAATTTATTCATAATTCTGGATAAGTTGTCGGATGCCAGGCAATATTAACTTGCCAAATAAAGTTGAAATAGGATTCGTCAGGTATTTGTCTAGTGTTACTTATTGAGAAAGAATTAGAAAAGGATTGTTAAGTTAATTAAAGTTTAAATCTAATAAAAAATCAATTAACATTGCTCAAGAGAAAAATAGCAAAAATTGAAAAGTTTCTAAAACAAACAAAGTTTATTTCGAAAAAATTCAAAAACTCACCTAATTCAGTTGATGAATACAACAGTTGGAGTACTAACAACTCCCATCTATATAAATCTCCACTAACAACTCCTTCTATCTACACAACACATACTGATTGAACACAACTTCAACATAAGTGACAAGCACAGCATTTACTTAGGTGACATTTTAACATCAATATATCAATAAATATTTCGTGGAAAAAATTTCGATGACATATGGGACTTGAACACCCATTTCTTCAGAAACATGCCATAGTATTCTTACTGATTGAACTAATGCCGGCTCATCTTTTTCTCCACTAATTAAGACTTTAAATCTTTCACCGATGACTTTCGACACCAACCATTGGCGCCATCTACGTAACGTTCCAAAACATTTGATCTTCATCTGATAAAAGCATCTGTATATGGATACCCTCTTGTATTTTCAAAGATGGTGACAACAATTTATATATATTTCAAATAGGTGACAACAATTTATATATATTTCAAACAGGTGACAACAATTCCTTTTTATATTGCACTGAGTGAGATGGAAATAATGAAGTTTCTTCATGCTATTTAGCGTTATTAATGATTTAAACATAGGTGACAAGCACAGCATTACCTGGGTGACACTTTAATGTCAATATATCAATAAATATTTTGTGGGGAAAAATTCACTCAGTGCAATATAAAAAGGAATTGTTGGTTCAGTTCAAGTTACCCCAGTTGATCATAGATGGCATCAATGGTTGGCGTTGAAAAAATCACTGGCGAAAGATTTAAAGTCTTAATTAGTGGAAAAAAGATGAGCCGGCATTAGTTCAATTGGGAAGAATACTCTTGCATGTTTCTGGAGAGATGCAGATTTAAGTCCCATATGTCAGCGAAATTTTGTCCACAAAATATTACTTCAACACATTTCAAGTTGACTCCTAACAACAGTCTACTAACAATTACAATTCTCTCTCTACTGACAATACTATCAATTTCAATTCTCAACATACTACTCACAAAACTGACTCTGTGACTTAACATCACTTAGTTATAACATGTGGCGTACGTCTGTTGTACACTGGGAAAACATTTGAATAATCTGACGATAGCACTAGCTATGATACAAGAGGGGTTGTGTCCTATACATGCACATTAATGGCTGACAATCAAAAGTCAGAGCTGCGCATGCGCAACTCCTATGGCTCGGAAGTAAGAATTGCAATCAGTCCAAAAATGAAATAATAATCCCCAAAATGATAAATATAACATAAATAAAGTAAAACTGGTTAAGGAAAAGTAAAAGCGAATGGGTGGACCATCACATGTTGAGCTGTCCAAGTTCCTTTAACAAACACTAAAGGTTTCTGAGGTCATAACTGATGGCATCCCATACCAGAACACCGGGTGCATAGGCATTGTGGAACCCTGCCACTGGCCGTGACAACACCAAACACTGATATAACCATCACTGCACCAAAGAAAATGTGCCTGGTGATGATTACCAGTCAGAGGCAATATGCACGGGGTCACCATGCCTGCAATTCAGGCACCAATTTGTGCTGGATTGCAGTAGAAATCATGCAAAGTTTGGAGATTGCTTGTGGATGGATAAGGTGAGCTTTTCATTGTGTGTTATGTCTGCAGGGACTGTTACGTCTACAGGGTACTGTAAAGCTCCAAAACATATGTTATTAGGTTACTGGATAGCTTGGGTGCTAGGCAATTTATCTTGCCAATTAAATAAATAAGGGCTCTTTCCTTTTTATTAATTGCATTACTGAAAAAAGAACTTAAATTTAAAGATTGTCAATTAAATAATATATTAAACTTTAATCAAATTCTGCTCAAGAGAAACAATTTGGAAGTCAAATCTATTTCATAAAGCAAAATAAGGTTTATTTCAAATTCTAGATTCACCAAAATTCCATTTCACCATAGAAGAAACTCTTTACAAAAAAAAACAACTAAACTTCCTCTTACTCAACTCAAATCTACACTTACAACTGACTAACTCTACACTGACTGTCTCTGTGACCTAGCATCACTTGCCACACATCTGTGGCATGTGCGAATTGGCATGTTCACAGCATGCTGGGTGGTCACATTTGCATAAAATGATGATTACGTGCTCTCACTAGCTATGGCATAATAAGGGGGAGTGTGTCCTTCCATGCTCATTAACAGCTGTCAATCAAAAAGCGAGTTGTGCATGTGCAACTCCTCTAGCAGAATGAGCAGAGAGAAATGATGGATCAACTTAAATATAAGGCCCCAAAAAATTATTATAACATAAGTAAAACTGGTTAAGGAAAAATAAAAGTGAATAGGTGAACCATCACAGTACCTGTTCTCGCCAACATCTTGTTACAGTGCTCACTGTGTGACTGAGATTGTCAGCTATACGAAGGGCAGAAAAAGCTACCTCTTACATAATATGCAAGAGGTAGCTTTTTCTATGGCCTTGTATGCTTTGTATGTTTTATATAGGTAGCTTTTTCTATGGCCTTGTATGCCTTGTATGTTTTATATGGCCTTGTATGAACATTATAAGGCCCATTATATGGCCTTGTATGAACAGGCCTAGCTGTTGATAACAAGCTTGTATTCATTGCCTTGGAATAACTGAAACACATATGCACTGTTTTACTTACACTGATTTACCTGCTGTTTGCTATGGTGGCTTTAACTGGGGTCAAGGGATAGATAGCAATGCTTCCATTTCAAGTCCCATATGACATCATGCTGTCATCACTGGAATCATTTGCATAGGACCTCTGGTACTACATGTGGTAATGATTTGTTGTCACTGCATTCATTCTTCATGGGTGCTGAAATTTTTGTGCCCATGAGTGCATTAATTTATTATATTCTCTTCATGTCATGCAGGACTTGCTATATTAGTAAGCAGGCCCAGATTAAGAAAATAATGGGGTGGGGGGCAAATGACACAAACGACCTGGAAAAAGCTAAAGGACAAGAAAATGGATTTCCATCGTAGTGTAACACTTTCCGCTTCATTTTAGAGATTTAAAAAAAAATTGTGATAAAGTGCACGAAATATGCACACAAGTTTAATCATCTTTGGCCTCCATTACCTTTACTAGCTTTCTTGGACATGTACCCCCTCCCTCCCCCTAGATTTGGTCCTTTTGGGAAGTACACCAGAAGACAGGTTTATATCTTTTCTCTTGGATCTTAATACAGTTGTTATTAGTCAGAATTGTAATGTGTGTATGTATGATTCTGTATATAACCTGGTTTGGTTGTTCAGCCTTATCTTCTAATTTTTTTTATGTATCTTCATTATCAGATACTGTATATATTAGAAAGATAAAGAAGAACAACTGACCAGGTTATACAGGGAATCATACCCACATTACAATTTCTGACCAATAACAATTACTTTAAGATCTAAAAGAAAACATACAAACCGCTTCCCAATATATGACTATCATAATATCACTATGTGATATTCAAAAGAAAAAATAATAAGCAAATATTATGAAACAATAATTTATTATCATAGATTCATATCTGATGACTCCATAACAAGTTTATTATATTATATATATTAAAATTAAGCTTGTTATGGAGTAAAAAAAGAATAATACTGAGTCATACCAAGTCAAACTTGGAATTTTTTTTTTAAATTACTAATCAACTGATCATGTTATATGCCAAATTAAACAGAATTTAATTGCAAATTTTATGAAAATAAAAAATTAAGCAAATTTTAAGGCATAGTAATTTTAATAACAGTTTTCTACAGTATTAAGGTAAAAATTGGAGTATGCAATTAAGGCTTAATTTTGAAAAACCTAATGAATAAAAATAGTTAAATTATATATTCATCTAAAGTAAATTTCTACCTAAAAAATATAATATTTACATGAAACATTATTATTTTTTTCTTTTAATGATTTTTTCCCCCCATTGTGACATATTTTGAAACATTGAACAACATTATACAAAGCTACTTGGATTGCTTGCATTAATGGGATTTTCTGCCCAGCTTAGAAAATGGGGAGCAGTTTCTTGACTGCTTTTTTTTTTTTACCAAACATTTTATTTTGGGTTGTTAAATTTTTCTGTTTTTCCTATGTATTTGTTTTTTCCTTTTAACATTTTTGTGGGATCCGGAATATTAATTTCGTAAACCCCACTGGTGGGGTTTTTTCTATCTCTATTGTTAACTATTAAATTTTTTATCGTATTTGCTATTGACTGGTAGAGTAATATTATATTGTTTAAGAATACCTTCCATGGCATTAGACACATTCTTAATATAAGGGAAGCTGTGTGCATATTTTGGACATGTTCTGTCTTGGCCTGGTGTTGGTTGAGTTTCTTTTATTACTGTAAATTTTGCATTTTTTTCCCATCTACACAATGTTTTATGGGAGTAACCTGCTTCCATGGCTGTTCTTATGATGCAATCTATTTCTTGCTGAAAAGTTTTTTGTTCGGAACAATAGCGGTATGCCCTGATAAAATGAGGTAGTATGCTTGCCTTCACAGATTGTCAATATAATATAACAATATCATTACATATATAAATATAATATAAAGTTATATATAAAAATATAACAGATCAATATAACAACAGAATGCAAGAACACCAAATGGATATCCAAAAACAATTGCCTAACACGGCATTAGCACAAACTATAATTGAAAATAAAATTAAAATGGAAACAATTAATTATAAACCTCTCGCAGCTCCTCAATCAAAATTTCAACTTTTATATCTGGAAAAACTTTTATACATACCCACTCTGGTATTATTAGAATTGGTCTGTTAAACATGTCTTGAGCCAGACGAAGTCACAAGTTGGTGGTTGGTGAAACGCGTTGCTCCAGGTAATATCACAGAGCGGAAAGGGGCTCCAGCTGTCAATGGAGCAGGTTAGGCCATGCTTTTAAGTAGTTTTTTAAGTTACAATGGCGTGTAATTTTAAAGTGCTGTAATCTCTTGGCTACTGATCTAAGGGACCTGGGTTCGAGACCCGGGTAAGGCATGGATGTATGTGTAGTTTTTCTGCTGAGGTCCTGCCATCCTCTCGGACCTTCTACTCTGGCATATAAACTGACAGGCTCCTGTCAGACCTCTGTGGCAAGCAGCTGCTTGAGGGGGTATTTTTTTTTATAATCTGGAGGTTAGTGCAACAAAGTGGTTGAAGTTTGTTACCAGTAATTGCACAAAGGTAAAATAGTTTTATATACGTTCAATTATGATCATCAGTATAACGAATATTGGCTGCTTAATAATGAAGTAGCAACTCATATAAAAGATCTAATAACAACATAGACTGTCGGCGATTTCAACTAAAAGGTTAGAGGAGGCATTGTTAAAAAATGGCAATCATCCACCAACAGTCATTTGAAGGAGCTCCTACAAGAAATTAACACAAACTCAGTCCAGTATTGAAGAACGATCATCAATACTTTACCAAAGAAGAGCCTTGGAGTAAAGGCCAAAACCAACGGAGTGACATCAAAACAACTTTGTGCACTAAAATTATAACATCAATATGTATAAGGACTGGTTGTATGGACTTACTAAGTGCTACTACATCTGGCGCAAGGTGACCATGAAGATGCAAATAACATCACATCTAATAACCGGTGCAGCTGTACCAGCCTACAACACATTTCTGGTAAATAAGACTTTATTTATTTTTCCCATCTAGGTTCCTTTGAGTTTGATAGCAAGATTATATCTCAGTAAGTAGGAATATTCAAATAATATCTAGAAGTGAGTAAATACTAGCTGATTGGCAAAGGTTATACTAATACAGGGGTGTAGCGAAGGACTATGGTTGGCGGCGGTGGAAATCAAAAATTTTCCAACTCGAAAATCAAATTTTGCCATCTGAGTAAATATCTAAATTTTTGCTCCATGAGGGGGGGGGGGGGGGGCAGTTTTTCACAACTCTTTTACATTTTTCCATTTGACTTCCAATTTTGCCAACTGGCATAATTTCACAGAAATTATCCCAATATTTATATCTCGTCTGAATTGGTCTAGAATTTGAATTGATTTGGCCAAATCTCCTTAATTTTACAAACCAATCACATCCAATCTTTACATCTCCCCTTCTTTGTCAAGTCATTTCAAAATTTTCAAACTCCAATATTTTGCCAAGTTTCCACGATTTTGTCAACTCTCCTTAATTTCACAAACCCAATCCCAATTATCACAACTCATCTATATTTCACATCAGCTACCAGATGCATTACCTACGAAGGCAATAGACTCATACACACATCGGATATCATCACAAGAAAAAAAAAACCAAGGTAAATCTACTATATAGTATTCCATCTATTTGTTTCAGATTTTCCAATAATTTTAGTGATATAAAGAAAATTTAATAATTGTAAAATCAAATTTTTTACAATTCTGAAATGATTATTTCAATTTTAGTTAATTTGAATGATAGTGCAGTGATTTTTGTGTTGGGTTATTTTACCTCTGAATAACACTTTTCTGTACACAATGGGAAAATGGCCAGGTCATAAGGACCCTGAGAGCTCAGAGAAAGTTAGGAGAAGGGGACTCACTGGACAGCTGTTAGGAGATAGTAGTTTCCTGCCAAAGACTATCCAGCATGCTCTTTAACGTGCACAGGGTATGACTCTCCCACAATGAGGCCAAGCTTATGTCTCATTCGATGGATAGCAGCCTTTTCAAGCCCACCAGTGTCACCTACTGACTGAGGGTAGAATGCAGATTTTGTGGAGATAAATCTCAATGCTTACCCAGGTGAGACTCGAAACTGGGAGCTGCAGATTACAAGCCTGGTACACTTAAAACTGAGCCATTCCCATCGCGCATGTTATTTTTGGAATACCAACTAATTGTTTAATGTTTCAGCTTCATATGTTTTGAATAGCAAACATATATAGTTGAAATCAAAATTAAGATATATCTTATTCAGATATTAAATTTTTAGCCACATTTTTTAGATAAAGAACTTATTTAAAAATTACAGAGCTTCAAATTCTGACTCCCTATTCACAAAATGATCTTAATAAAGTCCTCATTAAGTTACATAATTGGAATTAAGTAGTCTTACTTGATTTTTGAGTTAAAACTGTTAAAATCCATGCCATCTTTTTTTAGATATTCCTTGTACCATTCAGTAGCTGAAATAAATACATACAAATATTGAAATATATATATATAATGAACAAGTAGAAAAATCATTAGAATGAGGTATGGAAACAATTGTGTAGTAAACAATATGCTGAAACTTTAATGTTAAAAAAAATCACAGCATTATTTTTACCATGAGAGACCTGAAAAACTGAATTCTACCCTGTGGATAGTCTTTTTTTTTTCAACAGTGTTCTGTCAAAAAAAAAAAAGGGTGAAATTTAGAACATTTTCGTCAAATAACCAGAAAGGAATTAAGGCATGTTGCATGCAAAAATTAATTAGCATTTAATGGATTTTCTGAAAATAAAATATTTAATAAAAACTGGTTTTGTTTCAATAGGGGTTATATAGAGGCATGTAGTAAAAAAAATGCATCTGGCAAATAAATAAAACTTTATTTAAAAGAAAGCTAATAAACACAAAAAAATTATAATACCCCTGAATAGAAAGGCTATTTCTGAATAACCAAAATTTTATTTTACTTCAAACAAGAAATTTATTCTCTTTTCATAACTTTTCCTCAGTACCATACTTTGAGAGAAGTCCAGACTTTTCACCAGCTGTGACCAGTTAAATAAATAAGTCAAGTTTAGAATTAAAAAACAAACAAATGAACAGAAATAGCTCATGTTATATACCAAAAGAAAAAACATTTAATTGTGTTAATTAAAAAAAAAGATGGGTAAGTAAAATTTTACAAACATTTTTTAAAGAAAATTTGCAAGGTTTCACTGTATGTTTAACATTTTGAATTCAGTTAAATAAATATCCCCTCAAGCAGCTGCTTGCCAAGGTGTGACAGAGGCCTGTCTTTTTATACGCCATTCATGAAGGTCTGGGAGGAAAGGATACCTCAGTAGAAAGATAACACAAGCATCCATGCTTTACCCAGGGCTCCAACCCAGGTCCCCTTGATCAATAGCCAAGAATGATAACTACTTGGCCAAGGGAGAGCAATCATCATCATCCTCAAGCAGCCATGGGCTATGGAGGTCCAACCAGACCGTGCAATTTAGTTCTCCAAGCAAGTCTGTCCTGAGCTACATCTACTGCATCTGGCCACTGCACACCAATTCTAATAAGATCTTGTTTGACATTGTCTGCCCATTGCATCCTAGGTCTCCCCCTCTTTCTGAGGGCTTTAGGCACATTATTCATGACCCTATTCGCCAATCTATAATCATTCATATGGGCAACATCGCCAAACCAATGCAGTCTCTCTCTGCAAAATATGCTGCTTAAAAGAGGTTGCAGACTCCTTTGCCTAACCTCATCATTAGTTACAAATTAAACCACCTAATACCCAAGATACTATGCAAGCATCTAGAATCAAAAGCATCTAGTTTCCTGTTATCTTGTTTACACAGCGTCCAAGTATCACTACCATAACTAACCCTAGAAAGTACCAAACTATTATACAGTCTAATTTTAGTCTTTAGCTGTATATGCCTATTTCTCCACAATCTCCATAGATTCTTAAAAGTCACAGCAGCAATCCCTATTCGTCTGCTAATCTCATGCCGCATATCACCAGTATCTGTTACATAGCTCCCAAGGTAATTAAATTGTGACACCTGATCAAGATTGCAACCATTCAGATTAACTGAATCACAGCCTGCCTGACCAATTTTCATCACTTTAGTTTTCTCACTGTTTATAACCAAACCTACTCTACTACCAGTTTCATCAACAGCTCAAATGAAAAAGTTCATCTCATCAACATCATTTGCCAAAAGGGCTAAATCATCAGCATAATCTATATCAGAAATTTTCTTATCTCCAGTCGATTTAAGGCCAAAATCTTACCCTTGAAGTGAATTTCGCATAACATAATCAATAACCAAGCTAATGAGAAAAGGAGACAAAATGCACCCTTGTCGAACACCAGAAGTAATGCTAAACCAATTGTTACAAGCCTTACGAACTCTCACACAAGACTCAGTGTTATTATAGAGAGCTTTCATTATGTTAACTAACTTGTCTGGTATACCATATGATCTCACAATCAACCACTAATTATGACGATGAACAGAGTAGAAAGCCTTTTTGATATCAACAAAGCTAGCAATCAAAGGTTTCTGAAACTAAACATTTCTCAAGAATCTGCCTAAGTGAAAATATCTGATCCACACATCCCCTACCACTTCTGAATTCACATTGCTCATCACGCAATTGACTGTCAACCAGATTCTTAATTCTATTAAGCACAATCATGGAATGAACTTTACCTGGAAGAGAGAGTAGGCTGATAACCCCTATAGTTATCACAAGAACTGTGATCACCTTTTTCGAAAATAGGGATAACAATAGCTCTGGTAAAATCCTTAGGAACCATGCCTTTATCATAAAAGATATTCAGAATTTCAGTCATCCAAGTGGTAACCGAAACATTCCCAGCTCTAAGCATTTCTGTAGTAATTTCATCTACCCCTGGGGATTTATGAAGTTTAAGTTTAGAAACAGCCAAAATAACTTCAGATTGTGTTATAGGGCCAACATTAAAGCCACCAATGCATCTATCATCATTGCAAACAATGGGAATAGAACTAACCGCATTGTTTAGAATATCACTGAAATGCTCAGCCCACCTAGCCATGACAGAATCCTCACCTTGTTTATCCTTCAATCCTGTATACCTGTTCATTTTCTACCACACAAAACATTAACTATCTGGTACAGCTCTCTGCTATTTAACTGCTTCCTCGGCTTTATCAGCCAAGCCATCAAGCCAAAGATTCTTATCAGCAGCTAACTGATCCTTTACACATTTATTAAGCTCTCTGAAATGCTTTGATTTAGGACATTCCTGCAGTTCTTTCTTTCTGAAATAAGCTCCAGTGCCATATCACTCAAATAATTCTGCCCCCTCTGCTCCTTTTTTCCTAAATGAGTACTGTTAGTTTTCAAAAAAGTCTGTTTAAAATGGTCCCATTCTTCCTCAACTTCAATAGTAAGCAAACTATAACTGTCATAATGACTAAGTAATCTATCATGGTAAGCTTTAGCTATAACTGGGTCTTTCAGAGCTTCAGTATTAAAAGTAAAATTTTTAACCCTAGAACAACATTTTTTAAGTTTAAATTGCAAGACATTTTTAATAAGGTAATGATCAGATCCAATTTCAGCTTCCCTATATGACCTGGTATTCCTAATAGAACTAGCCCATTTGCCGTTAATTAATATATAATCAATCATATTCTTATGCAGCTCATCAGGTTAAACCCATGTGTACTTATGTATATCGCGGTGTTTGTAATAAGTGTTAGTTATTCTGAATCCATTGAGTTTACTTACTTGTAGGAGACGTTGCCCATTGCCATTGCAGCTACCAATACCAAAAGGGCATATTACTCCTCCCCAAAGGTCAGAGTCAGTACCAACTTTGACATTGAAGTCACATAGAACAAGGGTAATATCTCCTTTCTTGACAGAATTCAAAATATCCTGAACTTGTCCGTAAAAACCTATCCTTCTCATCCTCATCAGCATCCTCAGTGGGGGCATAACAGCATATAACATTCAAGTCTTTAATGCTTGTCTGAAATTTTGCTGTAAGAAACCTTTCATTAATGCACTCATATCCTAGAAGAGCATCACTAGCGTGTCTGCTGAGAAGCAGACCCACGCCTTGGTGATGCTTATTGTCGTCCCTCCCTGAAAAGAGAAATTTAAGATTATTTTTAAGAATCTGACCTTTATATGTCCATCTGGTCTCTTGCAAGCCGAGAATATCTAAATTATAATGGTGGAATTCTTGTGTGAGGACATCAAGAGAAAAAGCTCTGTGAAGAGTCCTCACATTCCAATTACCTATGGAGAGAAAATGGTTAGTGGGAGGTTTAAAGAAACTATGTTTATTGAGAGAGGGAATGCTGACAATATCATATCAAATGCCCCAATATCGCAGACATGGGGCAAAAACCTGTTCCCCCACCACTAAAGGCTGAAGCCATCTACACTGGAAGACTTCCTCCAATGTAGAATTTGACGATGCCAGTAGAAGCAAAGAGTTCTGGTGCCTGTGATGATCTCTGCTCAGTATTATCCTCCAGCTGATAAACATATCCTGTGAATCTTTTCACTTGGGAAAGTCAACCCACAAACAAACAGAAAACACAATGGAAGATTTTCCCTCCACAGAAGCCCACTAGTGCAATAAATTCAGGATCCATAATCAATCTCAGAGCCTTATATCAGTTCAATCCAGTAGGTTTGTATGGTCAGCACCAGAACCCTGTATGATTGACCACTCCTAAGCAGGGTAGAAAAAAAAAAGAAAAGTAGCCATAGTTGTCCAGATCAGTAGGCCACACTAATCTAGCAACCCTCCCCTTCTGTTCACTTCCACAAGAGAGTATCTCTTTTGAAAGGTACTAACGGTCTGCACCACAAGAATGCAGGGTCGGACATTAGGTGCTAGTACTGAAATGTACTATTATTTAAAAATAATTTTTTTTTGTTATGTCCTAATCTGATTCTTCTAAAGTAGCTACCATTTTAAGTTATGTATGCCTAATGATTTAATTTTCAATCAAGCTTCAAATAATTCTAGAAGTAGTGGAATCGATATCTCCCTCCGGAATCTGAAAAAAGTCGCAATTGACTAAATTAGTTGCGACTTTTCTCAGTCAAATGACTCAATGAAATATTTTGGAAAATTTCATGCTTTTCTGGTTGCACTGATAATATCCATTGCTGTTGTTTATATTTCAAAAATTATATTTTATCAGCAAAACAAAACACAAAAACACTTCAGTACTTTCTGAGTGCAGTATAAATATCTCATCTGTAGAGCATATCATGCACCCTAAGTTTGGAACCAAAACCAGATATTTGACAATTGATATCACGCTCCTATGACATTGCCAATCCCATGATCAAGGAAATGATTTTTTTCCTCTTTGTATTCAATTCATAAAGCATATCTAATAATAGATATAAATAATTTAGAGGCCTAAAATAGTTTTTAACTGCAAAATATACGAAAATGACGCAAAAACATACATGGCTGTATTTTCATGAAAATTGCTGAAAACCACTAATAAAAAAAATGTTCCTTTGGCATCTGACTTCATTTTATTGAGCACACATATGATCGAATATTTACTAAATAAATCAATTCACTGGAGTTCTCAGCCAACTAGTGGGGAAATGCTTTAAATATAGAACAGCAGCTCCAGGAAAGGTATAATCTGGACTGTGCTAATAGCAGTTTGAGCAAAAGGACTTTTTATTTTCTGACATGTGAAGTTAAGGAATAAATTGAAAAAATGAGCATTTTTAGGTGCCGTGAAATGTCTATTTTAGATATATATATATAAACAAAGTTAGTTCAAACAATAAATAGTTTCCACAGAGTTACCTGTTGACTTTGAAGTCAATAAATAAAGTTTTATGTAAAAATGTTTCACCAACATGCAGCATTTGAACCCATCTCTCCAGATACATGCTAGAGTGTTCTGAGACCACTAAAATAATGTCAATTCCATCTTTTTTATACTAATGTGACTTATCAATCTCTTGTGAGGTCCAGGTGTAGTAATTGCAGGAGATTGACAAGTAACGTCAGTGGGAAAAAAGGCAGAGTATGTGTTAGTTTAGCAGTCTTAGAATTCTCTGGCATGTATTTGTAGAGACAAGAGTTTGAATCCTCTATGTGGGTGAAACTCTTTTTCCAAAAAACTAATTTAATTAGTTCTGTTGTCCTGTGGCCAAGTGGTTAGCATGCTAGTGATCAATGAGACCTGGGTTCGAGCCCCAGGTAAGGCATGGATGTTTGTGTTGTTTTTCTGCTGAGGTCCCGCTGTCCTCATAGACCTCTGTGGTAAGCAGCTGCTTGAGGGGAGTATTTTTTTAATATAAATTTTAATATTTTTAAAAAATTCAATTTTTTTTACAGTATTAAAGACTGAATTTATGATTCATGGCCATGCATGCAGGCTTTATGAAGCAGATTTTCAAGGTCATAGCACTTTAAGGTTTAATGACATAAAATGTTTACTTACTACAGTTTTGCTGTATATAAAATATATTATTTTACTGCATATTTTTTTGCAAAAAGAAGTACCAGATTAAGAGTACCAGAAGTACCAGATGACAGATTGTTAAGTCACATTAGTAGAAAAAAGACTGAATTGGCACTAGTTTAGTGGTATTAGGATACTCTAGCATGTATCTGGAGAGACGGGTTTGAATCCTGCACGTTGGTGAAACATATTTACATAAAACTTTATTTATTGACTTCAAAGTCAACAGGTAACTCTATGGATACTATTTATTGTTTGAACTAACTTTACGTAAAAGCATTAAAAGTAACTGAACAAATACTATGTTCAGTTACTTAACAATACTTAATTACTAAGGTTATTAAGGTTGACTGGTTGGTTGGTTGGTTGGGGTTTTATGGCGCGTGGGTGACTAGGCCATAATGAGCCAAACTAAAGACAATAGAAAGAGTAAAAGACATGTACCCCCAATCAATAGTTAAAATAAAAACACTACATAAAAAAATGTAGACCAACAAATAACAATTGTAAAAGTACAAAGTGAAACAACTTGAAAAATACAACGTATAAAAATCCCAGGTGTAAAAGACCTGGACTATACAAAAGACAAGGTAAAATCAAAATCTATTTAAATATCCACAATGTTTTAAAAAGGCAAAAACAGGCACTAAAATGCAATGATCGGATAAAAGAAGTCCGAGTGTAAGAGGCTCCGAGAGAAAATTATGTTAGCTAAAATATATATGACGTTGAACGTTAAAACATGCACATTCGATTAAAATATGCTTGATTGTTAAAATGGTGTCACGACACTCACACTTAGGTTCGTCGTCCGCCCATAAAAGAAACAAATGAGTAATAAACGAATGACCTAAGCGGAGCCGAGCAAGTACAACTTCCTCCTTGCGATTCCTGGAATAGCAAAACTGCCATGGTTTGATGATAGGTTTGATCTCATAGAGCTTGTTCGTAAACTGTTCTGACCAAGATCTCTGCCTCTATGCCCGGAGCTCGATGCTAAAACGCTGCCGGAAATCCAGATAGGGAACCGGCAATGGAGAGTCAGACAGGAGCGTGCCTGATTTGGAAGCAGCATCTGCCTAGTCATTGCCCTGATATCGACATGAACCCCCAACACACCCAACAGAAGAGAATTGTGTTGGTGGCTGCCAGACGATGGAGCTACTGGCAGATCTTAGAAAGAACAGGGTGAGGCTGATGCCTCACCGAGATCAAAGCCTGTAGCGAACTAAGCGAGTCAGTGTATACCACACACCAACAATGATGCACACACCAACAATGATGCTTAGCTGCCACGTGGTCCAAGGCAAGACTGATAGCGTGCAACTCTGCAGTGAAGATGGAACACTGCATGTCGAAGTTTGAGAAATTGTTGATGCAGCTGCATCTACGATACAGTCTGTTATCTCTGCCACTGCAACATTGATTGGCTCCTGGCTGACAGAGTGGGCATCGAGCTCAGAGAGCAGCTCAAAACCACCCCAGTCAGCCTGATCGAGCCTCCACTGTGAGACGCGTGAAGGGTTGCAAGGCCCCCCCATGGAAGATGATGCACACCACGGGGAGGTGATCGCTTCCGTAAGGATTGTCCTTGACCTTCCATGTAAACAGTGGAAGAATCGAGGAAGAGCAGATGGCGAGATCAATGGCAGTGAAAGTGCGGGTTGGAGAGTGAAAGTAGGTACTGACACAGCTGTTCAACAGGTAGAGAGACGGATCCAGGACCCCACCTCTCCCGTTGGTGTCAGCACTGCCCCATAATGGATTGCGTCCGTTGAAGTCCCCCATGATAAGAAAGGGGGACGGCAGCTGCGAGACGAGATCATCAAGGTCTTCCTGGAAGATGATGCTCCCAGGTGGAAGATATACAGAGCAGACAGTCAGTGAGAACCCATGAAGAGGCGGATGGCAACCACCTCTAAGTTGGTGGTGAGGGGTACGACCTGGAATGGAAAATGGTTGCTCATGAGGATGGCGACAACTCCGTGAGCTGGACCATCTCCATCCCGGTCCCAGCGAACTAGTGAAAAATGCCGGATAGTGGGATCTGTGACTGGCTGCAAGTATGTCTCCTGCAGGCACACACAGATGGGCTGGTGTGCCTGAAGGAGGGCCTTGATGTTGCCAAGATTCCTCTGGAATCCACGACAATTCCATTGTAGGAGTGTGACTGGACGACGAATTCCTATTCAACTTAACAGCCACAAAGGACGGTTTAGTGAATAGGGGGTGGGCGGTATCCATGTCCTCGGAATCGTCCGAAGGACATGGATTGGTGACCGCCCTTTGTGGAGGAGTGATTTGTTTCTTTTTGGGCCCCGTTTGGGGCCCCTTTGGTTTGGAAGGTCTTGCTGTCTGAGGAGGGGGAGGAGGAGGCTTTCCGGTGGAGGTAGAAGGCTGAGTTGCAGGAATGAAAACCGTGGTCGATGTCGACACCACCCTCGGTTTTGCCTGCGTGAGGAGGTACTTCGCTTGCTGGCGAGAAAGACTCAGTAGGTGGTACACTGATATCAGTCTGCACCGCCACCGAAGTCATTGGAACGATGGGCTTTCCAATGACAGCACCGGCATAGGATACCTTGCCAGTTGGGGCTGCAGTGCAGCTAGCTTTCTCGCCTCAGCATAAGAGATGTTGTTTACTACTTTCAAGCATTGCACCTCCTTTTCTTCATTCCAATTCAGACAGTCGCGGAAGCATGCTGGATGTTCACGACTGCAGTTCACACAGCATGCCTTTTCTGCTGTGCAGTCAGGATCGCGATGATCCAAACTGCCACAGCGAGCACAGGTGAGTTTGCCCTGGCATGCTGTGTGGCATGACCGTATATCTGACACTGAAAACAGCGCAGAGGGTTCGGTATATACGGCCGTACCTCACAATGTAAATAACCTGCCTTGATGGAAGAATGCAGGCTTGGCGAGTTGAATGTCACAATCAGTACCCGGGAGGGTACCAATTTCCCATCACGGCATGCCAAAACCCGGTGGACCACTGTTACTCCTTGAGGTGTGAGCTCTGAGAGGATTTCCTCCTCAGTGACTTTGAGGAGGCCCCACTTAGTGATCACACCCCGAGAGGAATTCAAAGTTTTGTGGGGAGTGACTTCGACAGCCACCCCACCAATTTCTTTGATATTCAGGAGCAGTTCCGAGTGTTTGGAACAAGCGGTCTCAACCTGCAAGTCGCCAGATTGTAAGCGCTTGACGGATTTTGGCTCTCCCGCAAGACCATTCAAACCTTTGTTGACGAAAAAAGGGGACATGTCCCCATGTACCTGATCGCCAGTGGAGTGGACAATCAGGAATCTTGGGAACGAAGACACAGACACAGAAGACAATGGCAGAGATAACGGAGATGAGGAAGATGGGGGTCATGTCGAGCCGCCTAGTTGGCACCGATCGCATTAATTTCATCGTTTCCTCTCATGGTTTTTTTTTTGTGTGTGGTTCAGTGCCCGCTGTCCCCACCCTCCACAGAGCCCAACAAGGGGATGCCTAGTTTTGCGCCAGGGCTACACAGACAGTGAGCCAAGCCTTCACAAATAAAAGGAAAATAAAAAAGAGAAATGTGCAGAACAAAAACATTCTACACAAAAGGAACAAAGCGTAAAATAACAAAATTGTGTTAATGGATTCTGAAAAAAATTCATCGCCGCCACGGCGGGAATCGAACCCGCATCTCTCCAGATTCATGCCAGAGCGCGCTACCATTGCACCATGCGTCGGACAACGAATATTTTCAGAATATGACCTTTTAAGTTTTTCTTCTTGAGACGTGACTGAGACAGCGCCATCTATACTCAAGGAGATGCAATGTTTTACAGTCGTTGCATTTGATTATCAGATGTTAATGAGAAGGTCGCTAACGCTACCGCGTTAAATATATAATTGAAATCCAAAGTGAATGCACAGTATTCCCTGTTAAGAAACAATAATTAATGGATTCTGAAAAAAATTCATCGCCGCCACGGCGGGAATCGAACCCGCATCTCTCCAGATTCATGCCAGAGCGCGCTACCATTGCACCACGCGTCGGACAACGAATATTTTCAGAATATGACCTTTTAAGTGGTTCGATTCCCGCCGTGGCGGCGATGAATTTTTTTCAGAATCCATTAATTATTGTTTCTTAACAGGGAATACTGTGCATTCACTTTGGATTTCAATTATATATTTAACGCGGTAGCGTTAGCGACCTTCTCATTAACATCTGATAATCAAATGCAACGACTGTAAAACGTTGCATCTCCTTGAGTATAGATGGTGCTGTCTCAGTCACGTCTCAAGAAGAAAAACTTAAAAGGTCATATTCTGAAAATATTCGTTGTCCGACGCGTAGTGCAATGGTAGCGCGCGCTGTCATGAATCTGGAGAGATGCGGGTTCAATTCCCGCCGTGGCGGCTATGAATTTTTTTCAGAATCCATTAATTATTGTTTCTTAACAGGGAATACTGTGCATTCACTTTGGATTTCAATTATATATTTAACGCAGTAGCATTAGCGACCTTCTCATTAACATCTGATAATCAAATGCAATGACTGTAAAACGTTGCATCTCCTTGAGTATAGATGGCGCTGTCTCAGTCACGTCTCAAGAAGAAAAACTTAAAAGGTCATATTCTGAAAATATTCGTTGTTCGACGCGTGGTGCAATGGTAGCGCGCTCTGTCATGAATCTGGAGAGATGTGGGTTCGATTCCCGCCGTGGCGGCGATGAATTTTTTTCAGAATCCATTAATTATTGTTTCTTAACAGGGAATACTGTGCATTCACTTTGGATTTCAACAAAATTGTGAAAGACCAAACTGGCCTCACAAAGAAAGTATAACTTCAAAAGGAAAATAAGTTGTGAGGAAACTTGCAAACCTGTACCTGGACCATGGGCAAGGTTACTCACCACTCTGCATAGTTGACCCTAGCAGGACCTGCCCACCAGCCGATTGCTCCTGGGGGGAGGGACCCCAGGAACTCCCATTTACCGGAAGCAGAGGCCAAAGCAGTGTATAGCAGAGGCCCCGGAATCCACTGCCCAGCCCCGTGACAGACAGGCTTCCCAATGGCAAGACGGCCAAAGAGGACCCTGCCAGTCATGAGCTGAGGAGAGAAGATGGGGACCCCAAACAATTACCAGGATCCTCCTTTCCCGGGACACGGGTCTCCGCGCACGGCAAACACATGGGCGAGCGTTCAGGACCCTGTGAAGGTAACTGAGCCAGCGAAACCTTCACAGGGTGGTCCCCTCATCATGTACAGGAGCTCGCACCGAGGGGGGGTTAAGGTGAAAAAGATATATATCTATTGCTCACACAACAGCTGCTATCAGATGTTTCTATTAGTTGCAGCTATTACATTCTGTCCACTACATGAAGGCATTGGGAGTTGTCCACTATGATGAAAACTACTGAAGAGAGTCCACTGTGGAAAATGTTCATTCCAAGACAAGTTTGAGGTTATCATCAATATTAAAAATATGCATTCTGAATATTTTAATACGGATGGCAAAACACACAATTTTTGAGATTTTGAACATATGCAGTTGGTCAGTCTCATCAATTGCTGTATTCTGTAGAATAGAATTATAATTTCTCAATTTATGAAGATAAGCATATGATTAATTTTTGATCACTCATCAGTGCAAAATGTATTGCTGGTGACAGAGAGAGGTATTTATAAATTCTGGTGATGGGATCTTACATTAGTCATTCAGATTACCATAATTCTGATATATCCCATGGTAGTAACTAGCTGAAAAAGAAGTCCAACAGATATTTATATTTAAGAAAATATATCTTCAAGTAGCTGCTTGCCACAGAGGTCTGACAGAATGCTGTCAGTTTATTTGCTGACATACATAAGTACACATGGGTTTCACCATATGGGCTGCATAAGAATGTGATTGATTACATATTAATTAATAGCAAATGAGTTAGTTCTGTTAGGAATATCAGGGCATATAGGGGAGCTGAAATTGGATCTGACCATTACCTTGTAAAAGAATCTTGCAACTTAAACTTAAAAAGTGTTGTGCTAAGGTTAAAAAAAATTACCTTTAATACTGAAGCTCTGAAAGACTCAGTTATAGCTAAAACTTACCATGATAGATTACTTAGTCATTATGACAGTTATGGTTTGCTTACTATTGAAGTTGAGGAAGAATGGGACCATTTTAAACAGTTTTTTTGGAAACTAACAGTACTCATTTAGGAAAAAAGGAGCAGAGGGGACAGAATTATTTGAGTGATATGGCACTTGAGCTTATTTCAGAAATAAAGAACTGCAGGAATGTCCTTAATCAAAGCATTACAGAGAGCTTAATAAATGTGCAAAGGATCGGTTAGTTGCTGATAAGAATCTTTGGCTTGATGGCTTGGCTGATAAAGCCGAGGAAGCAGCTAAATAGCACAACAGCAGAGAGCTGTACCAAATAGTTAATGTTTTGTGTGGCAGAAAATGAACAGGTATACAGAATTGAAGGATAAACAAGGTGAGAATTCTGTCATGGCTAGGTGGGCTGCGCATTTCAGTGATATTCTAAACAATGCGGTTAGTTCTATTCCCATTGTTTGCAATGATGATAGATGCATTGGTGGCTTTAATGTTGGCCCTATAACACAATCTGAAGTTATTTTGGCTGTTTCTAAACTTAAACTTCATAAATCCCCAGGGGTAGATGAAATTACTACAGAAATGCTTAGAGCTGGGAATGTTTCGGTTACCACTCGGATGACTGAAATTCTGAAGTCTTTTATGATAAAGGCATGGTTCCTAAGGATTTTACCAGAGCTATTGTTATCCCTATTTTCAAAAAAGGTGATCACAGTTCTTGTGATAACTATAGGGGTATCAGCCTACTCTCTGTTCCAGGTAAAGTTCTTTGCATGATTGTGCTTAATAGAATTAAGAATCTGGTTGACAGTCAATTGCGTGATGAGCAATGTGGATTCAGAAGTGGTAGGGGATGTGTGGATCAGATATTTTCACTTAGGCAGATTCTTGAGAAATGTTTAGTTTCACAAACCTTTGGTTGCTAGGTTTGTTGATTTCAAAAAGGCTTTCGACTCTGTTGATCATCATAATTTGTGGTTGATTGTGTGATCATATGGTATACCAGACAAGTTAGTTAACATAATGAAAGCTCTCTATAATAACACTGAGTCGTGTGTGAGAGTTGGTAAGGCTTGTAGCAATTGGTTTAGCATTACTTCTGGTGTTCGACAAGGGTGCATTTTGTCTCCTTTTCTCTTTAGCTTGGTTATTGATTATGTTATGTGAAATTTACTTCAAGGGAAAGATTTTGGCCTGAAATGGACTGGAGATACGAAAATTTCTGATTTAGATTATGCTGATGATCTAGCCCTTTTGGCAAATGATGTTGATGAGATGAACCTTTCATTCGAGCTGTTGATGAAACTGGTAGTAGAGTAGGTTTGGTTATAAACAGTGAGAAAACCAAAGTGATGAAAATTGGTCAGGCAGTCTGTGATTCAGTTAATCTGAAAGGTTGCAATCTTGAGCAGGTGTCACAATTTAATTACCTTGGGAGTTATGTAACAGATACTGGTGATGTGCGGCATGAGATTAACAGACGAATAGGGATTGCTGCTGGGACTTTTAAGAATATATGGAGATGTGAAGAAATAGGTGTATACACCCAAAGACTAAAATTAGACTGTATAATAGTTTGGTTCTTTCTAGGGTTAGTTATGGTAGTGAAACTTTGACTCTGTGTAAACAAGATAACAGGAAACTAGATGCTTTTGATTCTAGATGCTTACGTAGTATCTTGGGTATTAGGTGGTTTAACTTTGTAACTAATGATGAGGTTAGGCAAAGGAGTCTGCAATCTCCTTTAAGCAGCATATTGTGCAGAGAGAGACTCCGCTGGTTTGGCCATGTTGCCTGTATGGATAATTATAGATTGGCAAATAGGGTCATGAATAATGTGCCTAAAGCCCTCAGAAAGAGGGGGAGACCTATTACCTAGGATGCAGTGGGCAGACAATGTCAAACAGGACCTTGTTAGAATTGTGTGCAGTGGCCGGATGCAGCAGATGTAGCTCAGGACAGATATGCTTGGAGAATTAAACTGCACGGTCTGGTTGGATCTCAGTAGCCCATGGCTGCTTGAGGATGATGATGAAAATGTCAACCAGGTAATGTTGTGATTGTCACCTATATTTTAGCTATTCGTAAATATTCTTTATATGTTATTTTTTCTTTTCATCTGATATCTGCTCTAAGATTCCTTATAACTTTAATTAACAATTCATATTCTGCTATTTTCAAGATTTGTCATTGAAACTTCCTATGCAATATCACATTATAATTCTTCATACTTTAAATCTACCTTTACCCACAAAGGTGATGAAGTATAAGAAAAAAATTATTACCAGTTCTGAATATGATAGACAGCTGGCGTATTCAGTAGTACCATAGTATAAAACCATATTTATACTGTAGTATAAAACATCAACAAACAAAAGACAAAAAAAAACGAAATATCAGGAGTTTAAATATTACATAATCTTAAGAATAATACAGAGATTAAAATTATACTTGCAGATAAAACTGATGAAATAGTAATTATAGATAAAAAGAATAAGACATAAAAATTAATAATACTCATACAGAGTTGAAATGTGAACCATTAAAAATCAATCCTATATGTAAAGTATTCACAAAATTAAGTGAAATAAAGAGAGACCCATTTTTACATAATAGCATAGCTACAAAATGTACTCCCCCTATGTACCCAGATATACTCAGATGTTTGTAAAAATAAAATTGCATAAAGAAAATAAACCATTCTGACCCTTAGTTAGCAAACATAAATCTCACACATATAATCTGGAAAGGGCCTTATTTGAATTTTTTCACCTTACTTCCCACCTTCAAAATTTATCGTAACATCATGTGCTGAAGCAGCCAATGTAATAAGGCAAACACAAGTAAAGGAGGCCACACCCAGCCATTCACTAGATGTTGTATCACTATACCCTAATACACCATGTATGGATGCAGTCATGCAAGTAAAAGCTGAATGGCTGAAAGTGGCTTGACCCACATCACAGGAATACTTCAGTGTTCATGAAGCCCTGGATCTTGCCACAACTTCCAATTGGTTTGTAGTCAACAGTCAGACATGGATCCAAATGGAGGGGGTTCCAATGGGATCACCTCTATCTGGGCTCATGGCTGATGTTGTCATGCACCATGTAGAGCAAACTGCCTTTCAGCAAGCCAGATTAAAACCTTCATTGTACATTCATTACATTGATATGCTTTAATTTTTTGGCATCATTCCATAAATGAATTGCAAACATTAATCAAAGCCTTTAATAGTATAATACCCTCTATAAAATTCACACAAGAAACTGAAATCAATGGAGAAATGTCATACTTAGATATTAAGATTAAAAAGAAAATTCCCAAATGCAAGTTGGAAGTACACCTATCCCTCGATTTACACTGAAGATAGGTTCCACACAAAACCGTGTAAATCGAAATCCGTGTAATCGAAATCAAAACCGAATTATGAACATTTTAGTGTTTTTTTCATTTTACACGGTTTTGATTTCGATTACACGGATTTCGATTTACGGTTTTGCGCAGAACCTATCTTCATTGTAAATCGAGGGATAGGTGTATACAGAAAACCAACTTTTATTCCTAAATTAATTCCTTATACACCAGCTCATTCTATCACTCATAAAAAAAAAATCAACCTCTTACCATATCTTCTGCGTGCTTATCAATACAACACACAAAACAGCTCATTAAAAAGAGAATTAGAATTTATATACAAAATAGCTGAAGAAGTGGGATATACTAAGAATTTAGTACAGAGATTAGAAAGAAATGAAAAATGCCAAAAAAATCAGGATTCGCCAAACTAATATTATAAGATATGCACATAGTTTCTCATATATTACTGTGATAACTAAAACATTAAGTAATGTATTAAAAAATTAAGCAAAGATTATTACATATAAACAATATTGTCTTTATTTCATTGTTAAGTGACTTACCTCATTTCATGTCATTAATGAATAAATCTAAAATTATTAATTTTTCCACTCTTAAACCTTTAATTCTGTATTATAAAAATGCATATCGTTAAAAACTATTAATTTAATTTGACAACCTGTAAGAGCATAATGCTCATTGGTCATTCTTATATGGCTTCTATTTTATTGCATTTCATTTCACAATAAATATTTTACATTACATAGATTTATTTATATTAGTTGTATATTTTGTTCAATTGTTCATACCGAATTGTGGATTTTATTTTAACTCATTATTTTGCATAAGCATTATTTATTTATTATTAAGTGTATTATATGTTATATATAGTCAATAAACATTTGTTATTATTATTAAAAAAAATGAGAATTTGCTTTGCAGAAGTTGGAGTTCTTGTTCTCTATAAATTATATTTCTCTTTTACAAATTTAATTAATTTCTCATCAGTAATTCACAGGCTGCACAAAAAAAGATACATACTTTCATTTTGAGGGTAAATTACACAATGTCCTGGTAATGGCAAAACAATGTCATAAATTGTAGTTCCTAGAGATAATTCATCATCAGTAATATATCTCGGGGATGAATTTTCTGGCATGGGAATGTCTTGATCCTCACTGGAGGGCTCATGAATTTCTGCTACAAAGACATGATTAAATACTAATCAATAGCATATTATACTTAGTGTCAAATACCCATAAAACATATTTCTAAAACTTCAGAATTCTTAATTTAAATGCAATGATAGTTTTGTTTTGTAATAATGCTAACTCCATACAAACCAACTTCTTAAGATATTTTTTTTTAAATTTTACTTCAGAAATTTAAGATACAAAATTCTCTTTGTCCTAAAAATTGTTATATCCTCTGACCACCATCCAAACATCTATGAAAGATAACTGTTCTATTCCTAGCAGCAATTGATGGTTATTCAAAATATTAGGATTTGATTAATCACAAATGAATTTTTGTGTCTTAAGTTTCTGAAACAAAATTTGAAAAATTATAAATCTAAAATAGCCATGAACATAATTGTTATCTAAAATATAAAAATAAATGCATATCTTTAAAGTAACCATCAAATCTACATTTAGATATACACAGTCATATCAGAATAACATAACTACCTACCTAATAATGAGAATAACCACCCTTGGTTAAGATGACAGTGGTGAGACCGCGTGGCATGGATGCAATGAGCCGTGGAAAGTTGCCAGAGGCACACATGCCCATTCCAGACTCCAGCAGGACACGGAGGTTTCAGAGATAAGTGGTTGTGGGTCCGAATGCTGAACCTGTCAATCCAAATGGTCCCACAAGTGTTCTGTGGGTTGAGGTTGGGTGATTTTGCTGGCAAGGGAAAACGGAGACATATCTGTCGTGTTCCTGGAACTAGTCACACACCATCTTAGCGACATGGCAGGGTGCATTGTCCTGTTGGTAGACACCATCACCACCAGGATAAATGTCCAACATGAAGGGATGCATGTGGTCAGTGAGGATGGACAGGTAGCCATTGCATTCAGGGACCATCCAGTGGTACCAGCGGTCCCAGGTCATACCAGGAAAACATTCCCCAGACATGCACACTGCCAGCCTGTACTTGACCGACAAGTGTGTCCAGGTGTTGGTTCTTGTGTGTCTGACGCCGTATCCACCACCGCCCGTCACTTCTGTGGAGTAGAAACCTCGATTCATCAGAGAAGGCAACCTTTTTCCACTCTTCCACTGTCCAATGACAGTAGTCCTGTGCGAACTGCAAGCATTGTTGCCGATGGACCTTAGTTAACATGGGTACCTTTATGCAGTGTTGACTCCTGAGACCCATGCATAACAGAGTTCACTCTACTGTTATCGGGGACACATACCTGAGTGCCCCAGCATTCATTTGAGTGGTCAATTGCTGCACTGTTGCGCGTTGATTGCCCATTACCAGTCGACGGAGGTGACGTTCTCCTCTGGGGTCGATGGCCTTTGGGGCTCCACAGTTATGATGTCTGGATGTACTCGGTGTGCCAACGGTCCATTCTTGGTACACCCTTACTACAGCACCTCGCAAACAGCCCACGAAGTCTGCTGTTTCCGAGATGCTTCCACCCTTGCGCAGTAGCCGATGATCATTCCTTTTTGAATGTCCATCAAATCAATGTCTCTGCCCATTGTGTTCACATTACACTCTACAGCTCATCTGTCCTGGCTGGCAGCTTATATATCCATGTTGTTGACCTTGTCATGTGCACTCTGATGCACCTGGGCGGGTACACTGTTATTCCGTGGGTGGTCATATTATTCTGATACGATTGTGTATATACATATTCCTCAAGCAGCAGGGCCTTACATAATTTAATCCTCAAAACATGTCTGCATTTGACTAATGAAGGTCAATTCTAATAAGGTCCTGTTTGACATTAGTCAGTCCACTGCATCCTAGGCCTCCCCCTTTTTATGACCTTTAGGCACACTGTTCATAACCCTATTTGCTAACCTGTAATTATGTACATTGGCAACATAGCCGAACCAACATAATCTTCTACATGTTAATTTAACACTGATGAAACTGGGCTATACTACAAGGCTACCAGAATCATTGTATTCTTTTTTAAAAATGCTTTTGCTTCTTCAGGAAAGAAGGTTAAGAGCACAAATACATATCTATTAACCTAGGTCCCAGGCCCAAATAAGGCATAGATGTTTTCTTTCATGTGCTATCATTTTGACAGCAGTCTCGTGGCTGAGTGGTTAGCATGCTTGGCTACTGATCAGATGGACCTGGGTTCAAGCCCTGGTTAAGGCGTGGATGTTGTGTGTTTTTCTGCTGAGGTCCTGCCATCCTCACAGAACTACTGTGGTGTATAAACTGGCAGGTTCCTGCCAGACCTCTGTGGCAAGCAGCTGCTCATTTTGTCATTTTGCTGAGGTCTCACCTTTCACATAATTTACTCTCTATATCATATTACACCGACAGGCTCCTGTCAAACCTCTGTAGCAAGCAAAGCTTGAAGGGTAATTTATTTTTGGCCTTCCCAATAGCCAAGTGGTTAACATACTTAGCTACAGATCAAAGGGACCTGTCTTCAAGCCCCAGGTATAGCATAGATGTTTCTTTATTTGTGTTGTCTTTCTGCTGAGGTCTTGCCTACCTTACAGACCTTTCTACAGTGCATTATACTGACAGGCTCCTATCAGATCTCTGTGGCAACTAGCTGATTAAGGGGAAATTTATTATTTTTTTATATTTTTAACCTGCATCATGACAGGAACAATCAACCTCAAGTCTTTAGTAATGAATTATGGCAAGAGTATATATCCTAAATGTTTCAATGGAATAAAATATTTAATAATACCCCCTCAAGCAGCTACTTGCCATAGAGGTCTAATAGGAGACTGTCAGTTTAAACGCCATAGTTGATCTGTAAAGATGGCAGGACCTCAGCAGAAAAACAACACAAACATCCATACCTTACCCAGGTCCCTCTGATCAGTAGCCAAGCGTGCTAACCACTCGGCCACGGGATGGCTACCTGTTGAATATTCTAACAGAATCAATGCTTAGACAACAGTTTTTACATTTGAAGATTACATTTGCAGATGGGATAAGTAATGGACAAAAAAATTAAAATATATATACATATTGCATTAGTATTGGAATTCCATGAAACCCTTGAAATTTTCGTTTTCCAAGACAGATTTTGCAACTTTAACACACCCCTTCCTCCTGCAGCTTGGCGGGTTTTACTACAAGACTTCCCACCCCCACCACTGGCCAATCGGCTGCACCCCTCCTCCCTGCTGTATAAGTCTAACACTTCAGTGCCCAGCATTGTTCCTCTGAAGTTAGTGACCAGAATGTGGGAAAATGATTCGCTGCACCTCTCACTACTAACAAGGGATTACATCTAAGTGATATATATTGGCAGAGCACTGAACTGCTGCTACCTAGTGACTTTTGCTCCACCAGCATACTGAAACTTCCTTCCACTGCAGAGCTCTCATCAGGGAAAATATCTGCAAGAAAAAGGTATTATTTTTGCTTATCCTAACCTTTCACCAAAGATCTGTGTCTCGAAGAAACTGTACACTACCCTGAAAATGACTGCTGAGTGCAGTCAAAAGGGCTCGGCTCCTCCAAGCATGTAAATAGCACATTGCAGTACTTGTGTAAATATATCTAACCAGCAAAAAAAGCATTATCATTCTTATGAGTCAAAATTTTGAGCTTGTATTGGGCCTAAGAAAATGCAAAATACTTTTAAGTTTGGACCCTTTTTCTGATCCAATTTGGTTCATGCTCTGGATAGCTGAGATGGGCGCCAGGCAATAATTAACCAATTGCCAAAAAATTAAATAAAGTTAATTTAGGGTTCAAAATACCAGCGAGCGTTAATGAGTAAGAATCCAAAAATGATTGTCAAGCTAAATATCTAAAATATAATCAAAACTTAATTCACGTTGCTCAAGAGAAAAAATTAGTAAAGACTCAAAAGGTTTAAATAAGAAATAATTTTATTTCCAAAAATCACTCATCAAAACTTCAATGAAGACGATACATTAACTGAGCACTCTTCCGTGCTACATGCTTATGCTCTACTGAGCTCACTCACTTCTACATTACTCACTTCAACTCTGACTTCTATGCTGTGCTATGCTACGCTATGCAACTATGACTACATGTCGTCAGGTTTTAACAAGAAGTACAAAGTCGGCATGTGTCATGTTGCACGCCGCGAAAGACATTTACTTAAACTGATGAGTGACGCAAGCTATGACGCAAGAGTGTGCTTGTGCACGAGCTTTAGCAGGTGATAGTCGGAAGATCGGAGTTGCGCATGCGCAACTCCTAACACTTGGAAACGAGCGCTGTGATGCCAAAAAGGAAATAAAAATCCCCAAAATGATAAATATAACATAAATTAAGCAAATGGGTTGGGTTGTTTTACCTCTGAGTGGCACCTTTTTGCACACCATGGGCTAAATGGCCAGGTCACATGGACCCCGAAGGCTCAGAGAAGGTTGGGGGAGGGGACCCACTGGAACAGCTGTTGGGAGACAGATGGTAGCTGCCTGTCAAGGCCATTCAGCGTGTTCTTTAACGTGCACAGGGTATGGCTCTCCCGCACATGGGGCCACGGCTTAACGTCCCATCCGACGGACGGCGGCCTTTCCAAGCCCATCGATGTCCCCTACTGACCGTGGGCAGGGCGGGGAATTTTGCGGAGATAAATCTCAATGCTGACCCAGCTGGGACTCAAACCTGGGAACTACAGATTACAAGCCTGGCGCACTACCGACTGAGCCACCCCCACCCAAAAATTAAGCAAAACTGGTTAAGGTAAAGTAAAAGTGAACGATGGGGCATCACAAGGTAACATTCATATTTATACACAAGTTTATTATAAACTTGTGTCTTCACTTCTATGAAATGGAGTAAAGTAGACTGAACTACATACCAATAGTAAGAACTGATAATAGCAGAAATAACATCTATAGTTAACATCAACTGCTTATAAAAAGGTAAATGTTCAGGTGCCCTCTGTAATGAAGTTGCTCCTATATGTGAAGTGCATAGACAAGGTCAACTATAGTGACGGTGAAAGGGAAATACCACTAATGATTAATGAACAAACTCACTGGATATATACTATGCCTTCTAAAAAACTGGAAAATTAACTTAAGGACTGGTAGCATTTCAACACAACATCAACAGCAATTTTCCATCATGTTGTATCATCTAATGCAATTGTACCAGCCTCGAGATTAATGGTAAATACATTTATGACTTATTTCTGCTCTAATTTACCTTTGCTTGAAAAAGGATTGTTATAGAGTTAAATGACTATACTAGAGTGTTTAATAGCATTATGTGTTCAGAATAAGTAAGCCAATACGGCAACTTTTCTATTAAGCTTTTATAATGTTAAGCACTCCTCTTAACTTGGAAATTATTTAATATCTTATTTTTAAATGTGCAACAGCATTATCGTGAAAATTATTAAATATTATTGATGAGAGAATCTCTGTTTAGTATCATGGTTTTCACAACTGTGAGTTTCTTGTCTGTGATATATAATGTATCTACTGTACTCTGATAAAATGTCTGGTTATGAGTAACATCTGATAAATATGTACATAAATATGTATATGAGTAACATCTGATAAATATGTATATAGCTTGTTGCATAAAAATTATCTAGTTCCCTCTCAATTAACTGTTGATGCATATGCTAGTGCTCCAATAATATGAACTACTGTAACGCTCCAAAGAAATGAATTACTTTTAAAGTTTGGACCCTTTCGATCCAACTATTTTCATGCTCCGGATAGCTGAGTCGGGCTCCAGGCAATAATTGACAAATTGCCAAAAATAAAGTTTAATTAGGGTTCAAAATACCAGCGAGTGTTAATGAGTAAGAATTCAAAAATATTAAATGATTGTCAAAATTTTATGTTAATGCTAATCAAAACAAACCAACGTTGCTCAAGTTGGGTTGTTTTACCTCTGAGCGGCACTTTTTTGCACACCATGGGCTAAATGGCCAGGTCACATAGACCCCGAAGGCTCAGAGAAGGTTGGGGGAGGGGACCCACTGGAACAGCTGTTGGGAGACAGATGGTAGCCCCCATCAAGGCCATCCAGCGTGTTCTTTAACGTGCACAGGGTATGTCTCTACCGCACACGGGCCACGGCTTAACGTCTCATCCGACGGACGGCAGCCTTTCCAAGCCCATTGGTGTCCCCTACTTACCGTGGGCAGGGCAGGGAATTTTGTGGAGATAAATCTCAACGCTGACCCAGCTGGGACTCGAACCTGGGAACTACAGCTGGGATTACGAGCCTGGAGCGCTACCGACTGAGCCCCCTCCCCCCCCCCAACGTTGCTCAAGAGAAACAAAATTAGTAAAGATTCAAAAGGTTTAAATAACAAACAATTTATTTCCAAAAAGCACTCACCAAAACTTCAATAAAGAAGATACTACATCATTTCTTACTACAAACATCTTCAACAAACTCCAAACTAAAACTGAACTGTGCTCTACTACTCTCTCTACTATTTTCTGTGCTACTGTGACAACATGTTACCAGGTTATAACAAGAGGTACAAAGCTCGCACGTGTCATGTTGCACACCGGGAAAGACATTTGCATAAATTGACAAGCAGCGCAAGCTATGACGCAAGAGTGAGCATGTCCTTGTGCACGCACTTTAGCGGATGACAATTGGAAGTTCAGAGTTGCACATGCGCAACTCCTATCTCTTGGAAACGAGCACTGTGATGCCAAAAAGGAAATAAAAATCCCCAAAATGATAAATATAACGTAAATTAAGCAAAACTGGTTAAGGAAAAGTAAAAGTGAATGAGGGGGCATCACACTACCTGGAAGAGGAAGCCTATCACCACTTCCTTCATAACCTTATTTAGGCAAGTGTGAAAACACCAATTCCTTAGTTTAATTGGTAGAGCAATTGGCACATAACCAGGAAGTCCGAGTTGAGGTCCAGGAGGCAGATAGTGCAGTTTTTTTTTCACACTTATCTACCTCTGATCAATAAATTTCTTTTGTCATATCAATTGCCATCAGCTTATGCTGCCAAACTGCATTTTTGCAGATTTGGCAGCATAAGTTTAAAATTTTTACAGTGAAATATATATATGCACAAAAGAAAAATTTCGAGAATTATATCTAATTTGTAATGTACAAAAGTAATTCAAATGAAACTTTCAAAGGTTAGGTAGAAGTTGTTTTACTAAAATAAAAAGGGAAATATGCATGTGTCTTCAGTTATGTTTGATACTTTCTCCAAGAATTGCACTAATGACTGGATTCTTCCAGAAGTTTTGTGGTTTGTGGTAGAGCAACTAGTGGAATGTTGATCTGACCTCTTCAGTTAATGAGAAGTGATATCCTCTTAGAGTACATTTCAGTGGTCAAAAAATGCATAACTCAGCACTAAGTTTAATGAATATGGAAGGTGAGGCAAAATCTTAACTTCATTTTCTGTAGAATGTGTGGAGTGAGGGCATTGTCATGCTTCAGGAACATATATGAAGATAATTATAACAAACCATGTTACTTCTAAATTACTGGTTTTAGATGATTCTGAAGCACATCATAGTACTTTGCAACTGTCAGAGTTTCTCACAACAGCTCCAGGTAGGGTTCCAGAATTATCCCTTTCTGAATACAAAATATAGTGAATAACACTTTCCTGGCTGATGTTCAAGTGCAAACTTGCATGACACGATGAGCTTGCCTGGATCACAGACTTCAACACATTCAATACAGTTCTTGAATTAATCCCCAGACTTGCCATTGACTCATGCAATATCCAACTACTCAGCTAACTTTCCAAGACAAATTTCAGCCTGTTTTATTTCTTTAGCATTCAGAAGTTGAATTGCAGATTGCATCTTTATTTTGGTACATGATTGCAATGGACTGATTATTTATAAGTAATACCAGCAGATAGAGCCTATATACATTCGGTAATGCCAACATACTTTATCAATGGTGTGATAAAAATTATTTTATTTGTTGCATCAAATAATGATTTTGCAGTTTTCATTTGAATGACTTTTATATATATATTTAAAACATAATACAGTCAGTTCCTGATTTTATTATTTAAGGCAGTGGTTCCCAACCCATGGGTCGTGACCCGAAATGGGGTTGCGAAGGGTTTTCTGTGGGTTACTGGCAGTGGTGAGCTATGAAAATTTTAAAAAGGGAAAACAAAAAAATCATGAAACAACAAAAAATTACTCCCCTTTGTTTCTACATATCTCTATGAGAGTGGATTTTCAACACTTCTACAATTGAAAACCAAAACAAGAAACAGAATAAATGTAGAGAATGACACGAGGTTGGCATTAACAAAAACTCAACCATCGCATTAAATATGTCATAAGTTAACATTATTTTGAATTATATTATACTGAAAAATCTATTTTCGATTTTTTCTCATTTACCCTATTAAAAAGTCTATTTTTAATGTATCGGGGTCACGGGTCACTTTGCCTCCACAAAATGGGGTCGCGACTCGAAAAAGGTTGGGAACCGCTGATTTAAGGTAATATGGAATTAGGCCACAAAATTTATGAAAATTTAAACCATAAATTGCTTTTCATTTTACATTCCAATAGTCTTATTTATTAAAGAAGGAAAGTCATTAGAAATAACAATTCATTAGTAATGACAAAAGCAAAATTTAAAATAATAATTTTGAAATTTACTCTGTTTACTATTTAAAGAATTATTCCTTAAACAATAATATTTAAAATTCAATAAAACACTTCAGTCTTACTATTTTTTGATGGAGGCAAAATAAGATCTCCATTCAGGACTCTCAGTCCATATTTAGAAATTCTGGAAGACACAACTTTATTCCATATGTAACTTTGATAACTGTGCAAATATATCAGACGAGTATTCCTGGGAATCTAAAGAATAATAATGTAATAATAAGTGACTTGCATATTAATTTTGAAAATATAAGTTTTTGAACTGTACATGTAAACAGATACATAGGATACTTTACCTGAGATGGTGAATGATCCTCACCACACTTGGAGGCCTGCACTTCGATTCTAGGATGTCACAGAGTTTAAATTAAAAAAAATGTCTCAGATTCCAACTTGATGGTGCTGAAAGAGGTCCATTTAGTGGCCTAATGTATGTGTCAGCATGGTAGCTTAAGCTTCTAGATTAGTGGTTCTCAACCATTGTGCCATTAATTAAATGCCAAATTAAATGGCACAAAAGATGTAAACATAATGAAGCAATTGATAGATTACAAAGTATCATTCAGTAATAAAAATTATATTTTGCTAAAATTGCTAAATTTTAAATTACCCTGCTTTTCTTGTGGTGCAGACTGTTAGTACCTTTCAAAAGAGATATTCTCTTGTGGAAGGGAGGGCTGCGAGATCAAATTTTGTAGCCTACCGTGGCTACTTTTTTTTTCCTACCCTGCTGAGGAGTGGTCAACCACACAGGGTCCTGGTGCTGACCAGATACATCAATTGGAACTGAACAATGGATATGAGCTTGATTATGGATCCTGAATTTGCTACGTTGTGGGTTGTTTTACCTCTGAGCGGCACTTTTTTGCACACCATGGGCTAAATGGCCAGGTCACATGGACCCCGAAGGCTCAGAGAAGGTTGGATGAGGGGACCCACTGGAACAGCTGTTGGGAGATGGTAGCCTCCCGTCAAGGCCATCCAGCGTGTTCTTTAACGTGCACAGGGTATGGCTCTCCCGCACACGGGGCCACGGCTTAACGTCCCATCCGACGGACGGCGGCCTTTCCAAGCCCATCGGTGTCCCCTACTGACCGTGGGCAGGACGGGGAATTTTTGCGGAGATAAATCTCAACGCTGACCCAGCTGGGACTCGAACCTGGGAACTACAGATTACGAGCCTGGTGCGCTACCGACTGAGCCACCCCCGCCCCCTTGAATTTGCTACACTAGTGGGTTTCTGTTGGGGGACAATCTTCTGCTGTGTTTTCTGTTTGTTTGTGAGTTGACAGCCTCAAATGAATAGATTCACAGGACATATTTTATCAGCTAGTAGATAATCCTGATCTGAGGCCATTGCAGGTACCCGAACTCTGGTTCTACGGGCATTGTCAAATACAACATTGGAGGAAGTCTTCCAGTGTAGATGGCTTCAGCCTTAGACGTGGGGGAATGTGATGGTCCACTCATTCACTTTTACTTTTCCTTAAGCAGTTTTACTTTATTTACATCAAATAATGATTTATCATTTTGAGGAACATTTTTTCCTCATCCCAAGCCACTAAAGGAGTTGCAAATGTGCAACACCAACTTTTGATTGACAGCCACTAATGTGAGCATTAAGGACATGTCCCCTCCTGTGTCATAGCTAGCATGCGATCGTAAGATTATGCAAATGTTTTTCCCAGTGTGCTAAACACAAGTCAATTGTATACCACATGTATACTAAATGACGTTATTAGGTCATGGAGTTAGTAGGCTAAGAATGCAGTAATGATAGTGGAGATAGTCAAAATGAGAAAATGTTAGTGAGAGAGAACAATGTTAGCTGAGTAGTTTGTCAGTTTTCGAAATGCTTAAACGAGTTTTTATTTGCTCAGACTATTTTGTATTCATCTGTTTATAATGGCGAGTCATGAATTTTTTGGAAATAAACTTTGTTATATGAATATTTTGACTTTGCTATCTTTTCTCTTGAGCAATGATAATTGATTTTAAGATATAACTTTAAAAATTTGACAATATTTTGAATTCTTTGCGACTAGTAATGCAACTTTACCTAACAAAACCCTCATTTAACTTTATTTGGCAAGTTAATATTGCCTGGCACCCAATATGTTATGCAGAGTTTCAATTTAATTTGAATCAGTCAAAGGTTTCAAAGAAAAGAAGTTTAACATACTTTTGGAGTGTAACACGATTAGGGGGCTGTTGGATATTGTTGGCATTCCTTCTCTAAAGAAACATAGTTTCTTTAAACATCTCACTAACCATTTTCTCTCCATAGGTAGTGGTATGTAAGGACTCTGCACAGAAATTATTCTCTTGATGTCCTTACACAAGAATTCCACCATTATAACTTAGATATTCTCAGCTCTCACCATTCCAGTGCCAAGACTGAAAAACAGGTCCATCCAGAGGCCAAGCTCAGCCAAAAGACAATATGTTTTATTTTAATAGGACTTTTTTAGAGTTGTGTAGTAAAAAAATGCATCTGGCAATGCAAATAAAAATTTATTAAAAAAAAAACTGACAGACAGAAATGATTACAATGCACATGAATAGATTGACTATGAATATTTCTGAATAACAAAAAAAAAATTTTTTTTTAGATTTAAGTAAATATTCTCTTGTTTTGTAATTTTTTTCTCGGTACCATATTTTGAGAAAATCCCAGGCTTTTAGCCAATTGTGCTGAGTCAACAAAATCAACTTTAGAACTTTTTAAAAAAATAGCCAATCAATGGAAATAGGTCATGTTATCATAACAAATTAAACAGAATTTAATTACGAATTTTAAGAAAAAAATATAATATAAACAAATTTGCAAGCATATTGATTTTAATAAGCTTTTTTAATGTGATATGATGAAAAAAAAGATCCTACTATACAATTAAGGCTTCATTTTGGAACACCTGATGAATAAAAATTGTTAAATTTTATCGAAAGGAAATTTCCTGCTGAATAATATATTATTCAACTTGAAATATAATTTTTTATTTCTTTTAATGATTCTTTTCAGTATCGTATATTTTAAACACAACCAGGAGTGATTTGGACTTCTCACATTCATGGGATTTTCTGAACTGGTTACACCACACCAAAGAATGTAGAGGGAGAAGAAGTTAAGCTTCCATAGAGATTAATGTAAAATCGAGTATCGTGCATTTGGCGTAGAGGTGAAACGAACATTACAGGGGACGAACGCTTTTGTAATTACATGTTACTGTCAACTTCCATTCTCTTCGCTTTTCCTATGTAACAATTTCCCATTGATATCCTTGCAGAGTATATTAATATCAATTCTGTTCCCTGTTTCTATGTAACCAACAAACTCTTAATTGTAATAATTTATTCTATAAATTAACTTCAGGCTAATTTCAAATCTTCTCTATCCGTTCAATTTATAATTGTTGATTCAACGAAAAATAATTCCAATGGAGAAAATAAACCTTTATTAAAATCATGATATTATTTTTTTCAAATACAAAGTGCAGTTACTTTTTTTCCTTTTTTAAAATATAAATTTTTTGATGCATAATTCCTTTGCCCCTTATTGTTTGCTTCCCAGCTTAAACAAATGCATGATACGAATCGAATCACCACTTGAGGACGCCACTTACGCTTTGTCAAAGCTGAACTTCTTTTCCTTATACGTTCTTTGACCAAACGATGACTGATTTCTGCAGCAAGGAAGTCTACTTTGCTTCCGTATCCAATTCATTCATTTTCAGAAATTGGTACAAGCTCAAGTTTTTTACAAAAAACAAGAAATAAAAAAATAAAAATTACATAAAATCTAATGGGATGTTAAATAAAATATCTGCAACAACTTTTAACCTGACTCCGATCTAGCATAACTCGGAAAAGTCGATAAATCAGCCAATCGAAAGATCGTTAACTAACAGAAACAAATCTATTGAATGAATTTGTTTCCATATCCAAGACCTCATTTATTTTCAGAAAATGATACCAGATAAAGTTTTACTGGAAAAGTAATAAATAATAAAATAAATATTAACATAAAACCTAATGTGATGTTAAAATATCCACATCAACAAGTTGTAAGCCTGCCATAAGATGTAGCGTAACTATGAAAATTCAATACTTATCGATCGGCTAAAAGATCACTAATTTCCGAAAATAAACATACTGAAATAAAAACTAAGGTTTGAATTAAAAAAAAGTAAATACTAACTTTACAAAGGGTATCCAATATGCAGGTCCAAAACATTATATAGCACGTGTCAGCCATCTGCATTTTGTTTGCCTCAATGAAGCATAATTAATTAAATGTAGCTGCAACCAGAATTTCTAAGAAGGATGTGTTTACTTTCAGTTTCAATTTTAAGAGTGGGAAATATGCAAAGAATGATGGGAAAAATGATAAAAATAATTTGGGAATACTGAAATAAGTTTATGCCAGAAAAGAGTGTGAAACTGAAAGAGAAAAAAAAATTGTGGTACATATTTTGCAATTACTTCCAAAATCGATCGTTTTTAAAAAGAGCACTTTTTTTTAATTTTTAGGAGATTTTTGAAAATTTAAGGAAAAATTTTTTGATAGTAGTTCAAATCAAACTTGTGAGCTTAAATCAGAAGGTTGCTTCAGCAAATCGGCAATACTGTTTAGTGCTTCTAAGAAATGTCAGTCAGATGGCTGTATAAAATTATTTATATTGTAGTTTAATAAAAAAAATAAATAAATAAAAATAAAATATGCATCAAATTAAAAAACAAAATATTATTTTTGAAGCCTGAATTATATATTTATATATATGGCAATTTTTATTTTTCAAAAGTCAATTTTTTTTGTTGTACTGAAAATGGATACGTACATCCTTGGCCTCTCAATTCAGATTCTCTGAAAGTATACAGACGATATGTATGGGCACTGGAAGGATTAAGATTATATCCTTTAAAAAATTGCTCAAAAGTGTGTCAAATATGTGTTGGTAACCACATTTTATCGTATTTTCTCTAAATGTAGCATGACAGTAATAATGTATTGAATATACTTGCTAGTAATGAGTGCCCTTAATAAGAACGAACAGCATTTTATTCATGAGTGTAGAAGAGTAAACAGATATGCAGAAACCTATTGTTCCTGCTTTAATGTAAACAACTAAAAGAAACTCCCAATTTTCTAAAAATATCAAGGTAAATTTTTTATAAAAACATGAACAAAACCCTCAGCTCAGCAGAAAAATAAATGCTATGATCAGCTCTCAGAACAACACATTGTAAAATTTTTAAATTGGAATGAAATGTTTTCGACTTCTATTTCAAATTAATAGAAAGTACAAACGATTCACACTTCAATGAAGTCCAAAAATCACACACAATAGACTCAGAATGGGCAGTAAGTTAATTGAATATAGGTACAGAAAGAAATTACTACAGATGCAGCAAACACAATGCAAAAACAATCGGCAAAGAATACACATCCCAATTGATGTTATAAACCTATCAAAAGTGCATCTGAATAATAGTGAACTTAATATCTTGCACCAAGGACCTAAGTTTGCCTACCTACAAGCCATCCCTCCATTAAATCAAAATTCTACCAAACATTGAGGAGATTATAAAACCAATCCCAGAGCCACAAAAAGAAAAAGTCAGATATAACAAGTATTCAAAAATAACACCATACAAAATAGAGGACAAGACAAAATAAACGAGGAATAAAATTATCTAAAAACACAAAGACATCAGAATAATGTCAGCTGACAAAGCAAGCAAAATCATAATCATGGATGAAGAAGAATTCGACCAGAAAATTGAAGAACTTCGATAAGAACAAAATTATGAAGCAATCCAAAAGAACCTTAAAGAGAAAAATGATGAAACAGTTGCTCATGTCCAAAATCGTGAAATACTACCTAAAGATATACAGCCAGAATGCCAACCACCCATGTATCCTGCCATCCCATTGCTGTTTGTAAAAGCCAAAATTTATAAAGAGGGAATCCTGCTTTGACCTCTTGTAGGAAAACACCTCTCACCAACAATCAAACTCAAGACAGCTCTATACCTATTATCTGCAGCAATATTTTTAACCAACAGAATTCTCAATCACCACACTACAATAGACCTTCACCAAAAATTGAAAAACATGAATATCCAGCCCAAACAATGAATAGCATCATTTGACAACATTTCACTTTTCCCAGAACACCTGTATAAGAAGTCATAAAAATTATACAGACAGAAGCTTGCAACTTGGCCCCCACCCCAATGACCTGTGGTATCATAAGAGCACTGATATTCTTTAATTACTTTAAAATCAACAACCAAATTTATTGCAAAAGCAATGGGCTCCCCTCTATCAGCCCTCCTAGCAGATACTGCCCTTAGGCATATCGGAAGACATAATACTCAAACATCCAGCATACATACTAGTGTTGATTTGTCAGTGACATCTTTGTCATTTACAATCACCAAACCACAAATCTGGAACAGCTGCAACAAGAACTAAACCAAATCCTTCCCACCATAAAAATTCACCATTGGAAACGAAAAGCAAGGAAAAATAAATTCCTTAGATAAGATGTGAGTTGTAAGTACTCCAACTCTTGTATTTTTCCACTGATGGTAAGTCTTTGAATTTTTTGGAACTAAACTTTGTTTGTTTTAGAAACTTTTGAATTTTTGCTATTTTTCTCTTGAACAATGTTAATGGATTTTTTGATTAGATTTAAACTTTAAACTTGACAATCCTTTTTGAATTCTTACTCGATAAGTAATGCTACACAAATACCAAATGAACCCTATTTGAACTTTATTTGGCAAGTTAAAATTACCTGGCGCCCAACAAAGCTATCTGGAATTTTGAATAAATTTGGATCAGACAAAAGATCCAACTTGAAAAGTTAATAATCTTTGGAGCATTACAAGGGGATGTATAGATCAGATTTTTTTCACCCAGGTAGATTCTTGAGAAACGCTTAGAGTTTCAGAAAACTGTGGATACTAGCTTTGCAGATCTCCAAAAGGCTTTTGATACTGTTGACCTTCATAATTTGTGGTTGATCGTGAGGTATTATCGTATACCAAACAATTAATTAACATAATGAAAGCGCCCAAAAATAACACCAAGTCATGTGTGAGTTGGTAAAACCTGTAGCAATTGGTTTACCATTGCCAGTGGAGTTAGACAAAGTTTTATGTTATGCAGAATTCACTGCAAGGGAAAGATTTTGGGATTAAATGGTCTAGAGATCTGAAAATTTCTGATTTACATTATACCAATGAATTGGTCCTTGTGACAACTTGTCTTAAATCACCCCATGGTTGGGTTTCACTTGTGACAAAGCTTCCTAAAATCTCTTAAACTCTTTAAATCTCTCAAATACCTCACATAAATCCTAATAAACTCCTCATAAACTTCATAAAAACTGACCTTATATCTTCCATATAAATCCCTACTAATTTCTCCAATATCTGGCTAATCATCTACATCAGTGATTCCCAACCTTTTCTGGACCATCGCCCCCCTTTAGAAGAGAACAAAAATTTCAATGCCCCCCTAGTCCATAATAGTTAATTTTATATGAAATATTAAAATATTGTTGCATATTATCTGTACCTAATTTATCTGTTTATCTATTAAAAATCATAAAGCAGAAATTAATAAAATGACAACCAAATGTACAATAAAATTGTTTATTAAAATTTTAAAAATAAACACAGAATCAATAAGAAATAAAAAATAATGAGATAAACACAAAATTAATAATAAATAAAAAAAATTAATGAGATGGTTGAGGCTGGTGGAGTGTTAACAATTTGTTAATGTCGGGTTCCAATTTCGTTAACATCAATCGCAGATCGCCACGTTCAGTGATGTGTACTCTGTTCCTCTTCTTTGACAGTAAATTAGCTACTGCACTGAATCCACACTCAGCCATATAGGACGAAGGAAATGCGATTAAAAACTTCTGTACTATTGCCCACAATCCAGGGAACAGAACTGGTATTGATTTTTGAAGCCAGAACTCTTGGTATCCATGTTTGAATTTTACTTTGAGTGCTTCGTTAGTCGTGAGTTCTAAGAGTTCCTCTTCCAAATTTGATGATTCTTCAGTATCTGTGTTTGCGAAAGGATCTAAAACCCAACTCGGTATATTCATGTTTAAAATATCTTGGAAACGCTCCGTAAAATCAACATGAACTTCCAAATGTTTGCAGTAAGTAAGTAAATCTTCCGGTTTTGGAGAGACTGCTGATAATGTGGGAAAGTGGAAAGTGGTGTAATGTTGGAAACCTCTACCTAGATTTCGTTTGAATAGAAGTTTTCCCACAAAAGTAGCTATGACGTTTTTTGTTTTAATTAAATTCAACTCATCACCTTACAATTGTAAATTAACTTGATTAAATGTTTTAAACAGGTCTGTCAAATAAGCGATGTCATTTTTTGACGTAATCAGGTTTTCACGCAATTTTTCGTCTCTGTCTTCAAGAAAGTCCAGTACTGAGTCAAATAGATTGAAAAAAAAAAACGATTCAGACAAACACCTTTAGAGAGCCAACGTACTTCTGTGTGCAGCAGCAAGCGATTGTAATCTTCATCATTTTCATTACAAAGCTTACCAAATAATCGGTCATTCAATGAATTGCTTCTAATCTTATTGATTGCTTTAATAACGTAATGGAGCAACGTATGCAGACGTTCATTCAAATTTTTTGCAACCAAATGCTGACAATGAATAATACAATGTACAGCGAGTACATTTGGTACTGCTTGTTTCAAATGTGCTATGAAACCCTTATGACGCCCTGTCATTGCTGGAGCACCATCAGTAGCAAACCGGCCGCCAATCAAGATCTCCTCTAATTAGCGCTATGAATATTCCTTTTATGTTTGATCTATTGGCTAATATAAATGCTGCTTGTGGCTAGAAATATTGCCTGACAGCACTTATATGAAACTAGTTAGAGGAGATCTTGATTGGCGGCTGGTAGCTCAGTGGTCCAGAGCACCTGACATGTTATCAGGATGTCGTGGGTTTGTATCCCACCTGACTCAAGACAATTTTTCCTCTAAAATTTAAATCAATGCTAAAGTGCCTATTTATTATGAGTTGATTTGAAATACGTCGAGCCTATTTTGATTAATTATTCATATCTGCATACTTGTTGTACATGCTTCCATCTATTGGCTAATATAAATGCCACTTGTGGCTAGAAATATTGCCTGAACAGCGCTTATATGAAACATAAAAGGAATGTTCATAGCGCTAGTTAGAGGAGATCTTGATCGGCAGCCGGTAGCTCAGTTGTCCAGAGCACCTGACATGTTATCATGGAGGTCGTGGGTTCATATCCACCTAGCTCAAGACAATTTTTCCTCTAAAATTTAAATCGACACTAAAGTGCCTATTTATTATGAGTTGATTTGAAATACATAGAGCCTATTTCATTAATTATTTATAAATGTAATACAATATGAAACTATTATGTTCTAGTAAAATTAATTAGAAAGATATATATGGATGCACAAAAGCAGTTTTATACTTACAGCATTTAATGCATTTATAAAATCTTTTGGTCCATGTGCAACAATTCCTGCTAATAAACGTCCTTCAATACTTCCCTTGTTCATAAGATTACTGTATGCTCTAGACGCATCTTTTGTCTCCCACCAGATTTTGCGAGTGGCAGTCAAATTTCGGTCTTCGGCTAAATGTAACATGAAGATATATGCATTGAGAAATTGCAGTGGATTGCAAAATACAATAAAAGCAAATAATACATACAAAAATTTTTTTAATTACAATAAGTTTACAAAATGGCATGATTAATTAAAAAATAATCATCTTATTTAGCCCCACTCAGTTGATTGTTAAAAATGTCACTACTGTTGATAATCGGCAACTCTAATGGACATCAGAATGATATAATTGCTAATATAAGTAACAAAACTTTATTAATAAGAAATTGAAATGAACTACTTATCTAAGAATGATTTTCTAAAGGGATGACTTTTGTTTCAGGTAATTTTATTGTTATTTTACTCAGAATTAAATGCTTTTTTATTCTGTATAAATAAATAGTTTAAAGATTTTCTCATAGTTTGATAAAAAAAAAGAAGTCAAAAAAATTTTTCTTCATTAAAAAAAAACACTATTAAATCAAACAGGTTCATGTTTTACTGATATATTTTGTTAATAGTCAGCATTAAATGTTCCTTGATTTGGTATATAACATGAAACGTTTCACTTATTTAATTACCATAGAAAACGTTTTTAAAGTAAAACATTTTATTTTCTGAAAGCACTTCAAAATAAACATGGCCACCAGAGTGAGTTCAGTTTCAGAAACCTGACACTTTAAGGGTTAATCAATAAATACTATTAGCATGAGTAAATACTGTTAGCAGCATATTAGAAATAGTTGTCGTTCTTGATCATAGATGGTGCCAAGGCCAGATGCAACAATGATGGGAGCTTGATAAGTCACATTAGTGGGGGGGGGGGGGGGACAGAGCTGGTGTTAGTTTAGTGGTCTTAGAAAATCTGGCATGTCTCTAGAGAGATGTGGGTTTGAATCCCGCATGCCGGCAAAATGTTTTTCCACAAACTATTTATTGAACTATTATTCCTATATCACATTTGACTTTAGTTGTGAATTTCTATGATTTTTACCCGCTTTCATTTTTATCTAGCTTCGCACGCTATATCAAGGGTTACTAATTGGTGGATGCCAACTAATTTTTCACACAATGTAACTACATGGTGTGAATAAATAGTAAATCCACAGAGTTACCTGTTGACTTTTAAGTCAATAAATTGTTTTGCCGACATGATTGGATTGGATTGTTTTACCTCTCAGTGGCACTTTTTTGCACACCATGGGCTAAATGGCCAAGTCACATGGACCCTGAAGGCTCAGAGAAGGTTGGGGGAGGGGACCCACTGGAACAGCTGTTGGGAGACAGATGGTAGCCTCCCGTCAAGGCCATCCAGCATGTTCTTTAACGTGCACAGGGTATGGCTCTCCCGCACACGGGGCCACGGCTTAACGTCCCATCCGACGGACAGCGGCCTTTCCAAGCCCATCGGTGTCCCCTACTGACCGTGGGCAGGTTGGGGGAAATTTTGCGGAGATTTGCTGACATGCAAGATTAATAATAACCTTATTATACTTCAGTATGGTTATATACATAAATTACCCCTAAGCCTTATAACTTGCCAGCAGGATTCTTTTTAATCACATGATAGGCATGAGATAGGAATAAGACATGAGTTCCATGTCTCTCCAGATTCATGCCAGAGTGTCCTAAGACCACTAAACTAACACTGGCTCTGTCTTTTCATCCACTAATATGGCTAATCACTCTCATCATTGTTGTTGTTGGTGCATTCTACGACTGGGGAAAGCAACTTTTACTTTTTAATGTTCCACCTTGTAAGATATAAATAAATACATGTCACTCATGCTGTAATGGCACAACCCATTCGCTTTTATTTTCCTTAACTAGTTTTACTTTATTTACGTTATATTTATCATTTTGGGCCTTTTCTTTTAAATTAGTATCATCACTTTTCCTCACCCAAGTCTGCTAAAGGGATTGCATATGCGCAACTCCAACTTTTCACTGAAGTCGCTAATGAGCGCATAAGGACATGTCCCCTCTTGCATCACAGCTAGCATGAGGGCGTGATCATCAGATTATGTAAATGTTCTTTCCCAACGTTCAACACACATGCGTCAGTTGCACGCTGCATGTAAGTGATGCTAGGTCAAGGGAGAGTTGAGATGAAGTTAGTAGGAATGGTAGTTGAGATGCTAGTTGTCAGAATGCTAGTTTTGGAATTGTAATTTGAGAATGAAGGAAGTTGAGATGATGTCAGTTTTGGAGATGTTTGGAGTAAGCTTTAGTTGCTCAGAATATTTTGTATAGAACTTTATTTGGAGAGTCTTGATTTTTTGGATATAAACTTTATTTGCTTTATGAATTATTTTGACTTTTTCTAATATTTTTCTCTTGAGCAGGATAATTGATTTGATTAGATTTAAACTTTAATAATTTGACAATCTTTTTGATTAAATTCTTTTTGACTAAATAACACAATAATATACTTAGTAAACTTTTATTTAACTTTATTTAGCAAGACTAATTGCCAGGCGCCAAATGCTATCAGTAAAATTTATATAATTTGGATAGTTACACGTTCAAAGTGAAGAAGTTTAACATATTGTTACGACTGATGAATATGCTGCATTGACTTTATGATAAATGTGACATGAACGCTCGCCTATGCTTCTACGTGAGATTTATATAACAAACGAATTTGAACATAGAACTGATCTGAAAATTAAGAATGATAGAACTACAATGTTAAAGTTGTGAAAATCTGAAAGGAGGCATAAATAACCTTAGTCAGTGCACAATAGTCAAAAAGAAGATATATTTTTGTGTGGTGAGTGCACGGGTGGTTGTTTAGTTTTATTAATGTAAAAACCAGTGAATTAAAAGGTTTGTTTATGTCTAAAGTAAAGGTATCCAAGAGATATGGCAATCAAAGTGAAGAGGCAATAATTTGGTCAAGCAGACAGAGCTGATCTTGACTGTTCTGTAAGAAAGTTATTATTTTATGTATGATAGTTTTAGTTTATTTATAAGTTATTTCATCCATATTTTTGTAATTATTTACATTGTATTGTAATTTGTATTGTAAATATACTTATTTATACTAACACTCAGTGCTCATCCATTTTAAATTTGTAACAATATATTTGGAGCATTACAATGCTAAAGCATTATTAATGAATTAATCAATAAATAGTAACCCACAGAGTAACTGTTGACTAAAATAATTAGTGGGAAAAGATGGAGCCAGCATTAGTTTAGTGGTCTTAGAATACTATGGCATGAATCTGGAGAGACAGATTGAATCCTGCATGTTGGCAGAACTCATGTTTCCACAAAACTATTTATCAGTGTGGTTGATTTGATACTGATTAAATAACGTTTACATAATTATTTTAGTTTTATAATTTCACAAATAATGATTGTCTCTGACTGCATAATAATAAAATCAAATATTTATTTGATGATTTATTAATTTTATGCCAATAAACAATATCAATTGCAATGAGTAACTTTAATAAAATTACTTCATTACTATACCAGTCCTAACTGCAGGTAGGAAGTAGTGAAGAGGAAGGAATAACATTCATTGAATGAGTCCATTTAAAATTTAAGCCATTTTCTACCAATATGACAATAAAAAGGTTAATGACAATTATAGGTTCATCTATACTACAGCTTACTTAGAGGCAGCTCATTAGCTTCTTAACAGGTGCAGCCACCACTCTGACCTCATTGAGAAAAGCAACATTGATTGGCTTAGAGAGGGATGTTCTTGTTTTGCCTCTTAGTGGCACTTTTTTTTCACACATGGTCTAAAAATAAAAAGCTGGGTCACATGGACCCCAAGGACTCGGAGAAGATTGGGGGAGGACGGCCCACTGAACAGCTGTTAGGAAACAGATGGTAACCTTCCATCAAGGCCATCTAGAGTGTTCTTTAACATGCACAAAGTATGGCTCTCCCATACAAGCTCATTAGCTTCTTAACAGGTGCAGCCACCACTCTGACCTCATTGAGAAAAGCAACATTGATTGGCTTAGAGAGGGATGTTCTTGTTTTTGCCTCTTAGTGGCACTTTTTTTGCACACATGGTCTAAAAATAAAAAGCTGGGTCACATGGACCCCAAGGACTCGGAGGAGGGCCCACTGAACAGCTGTTAGGAAACAGATGGTAACCTCCCATCAAGGCCATCTAGAGTGTTCTTTAACATGCACAAAGTATGCCTCTCCCATACAACAGGGCCAAGGCTAAATGTTCCATTTGACAGATGGCAGCCTTTCCAAGTCCATCGATGTCCCTACTGACTGAGGACAGGGCAAGGAGTTTTGCAGATATAAAGGCTTAGAAAGATTAACATACATAATCATCATCATCCTTAAGCAGCCGTGGACTACAGAGGTCCAACCAGATTGTGCAATTTAGTTTTCCAATCATGTCTGTCCTGAGCTACATCTACTGCATCTGGCAATTACACATCAATTCTAACAATATCCTGTTTGACATTGTCTGCATCCTAGGTGTCCCCCTCTTTCTGAGGAATAGGAAAGAAAGGAACAGTATGCCTAAAGCACACTATTCCTTTCCCTAATCTATAATTATGCATATGGGCAACACTGCCAAACCAATGGTGTCTCTCTCTCTCTGCACAAAATGCTGCTTAAAGGAGGTTGCTGACTCCTTTGCCTACTTCATCATTATTTAAAAAGCTGAACCACCTAATGCCCAAGATATTGCGTAAGTATCTAGAATCAAATGTTTCACTACCATAACTAACTCTAAAAAGAACCAAAGTATTATATAGTCATTTAAGCCTTTAGTCTGGCCACATAATACATCTGGCAACTACAAAGAGGTAATACATAAAATAATAATGCTGAACGACATTGGTCAGGATACCAATTCTAACAATATCCTGTATACATTCAGTATATAATAATATATTAATTATTGTTTGGCCCCATTTCATCGAAAACTGAAGAAGCTTCAGAATCCAGAATTGTTTAGGACGAACAAGACTTAAGGAGGAGGCAGTGTTACGACAGATGAATGTGCTGCAGTAAATTTATGAAAAATGTGACATGAATGCTCGCCTATGCTTCTACGTGAGATTTATATAACAAACACTAATGATGTTTGTCACATAAATCTCACTATGCTGAATTTACACCCAATTTAGCCACACTCTCCATAGATTCTTCAAGTCAATGCAGCAATCACTATTCATCTGTTTAACTCATGCCACATATCACCAGTATCTGTTATATAGCTCCCAAGATAATTAAACTGAGACATCTGCTCAAGAGTGCAACAATTCAGATTAACTGAATCACTGCCTGCTTGACCAATTTTCATCACTTTAGTTTTTTCTCTGTTTATCACCAAACTTACTCTACTACCAGTTTGAACAACAGCTCTAATGAAAGAGTTCATCTCATCAACATCATTTGCCAAAAGGGCCAAATCATCACCATACTCTGAATTAGAAATTTTCAGATCTCTAGACCATTTAAGCCCAAAATCTTTCCCTTGATGTGAATTTTGCATAGCATAATCAACAACAAAATGCACTCTTGTCGACACACTAGAAGCAATGCTAAACCAATTGCTAGAAGCTGTTAACTAACTTGTCTGGATATGCCATATGATCTCACGATCAACCACATATTATGACGGTCTACAGAGTCAAAAGCCTTTTTTGAAATCTACAAAACTAGTACCCAAATGTTTCTGAAACTGTAAGCATTTCTTAAGAATCTTCCTGAGAAAAAAAAATCTGTTCTACACATCCCCTACCACTTCCGAATCCACACTGCTCATCATGCAGTTGTCTGTCAACCAGATTCTTAATTCTCTTAAACACAATCATGCAAAGAACTTTACCTGAAAGAGAAAGTAGGCTGATACCACTATAGTCACCAAAAAAACTGCAATTGCCTTTTTTAAAAATAAGGATAGTAATAGCTCTGGTAAAATCCTTATAAACAATGCTGTTATCATAAAAGATATTCAAAATTTCAGTCAGCCACGTGTTAACCAAAACATTCCCCGCTCTATGTGTTTCAGCAGTAATTTCATCTACCCCTGGGAGATTATGTAGTTTAAGTTTAGAAATAGCCAAAATAACTTCAGACTGTGATATGGGGCTAATATTAAAGCCAGCAATGCAACTATCATCATTACAAACAATGGTAAAATCCTCACGTTGGTTGGTTGTTGGTTGTTTGGGGTTTAATGGCGCATCGGCAACAAGGCCATAATGCGCCAAACAAAAGACAATATAAAAGATAATAAACATAGATCCCCGTAACCAAAAGTTAAAATACATTTTCAACATTGTAAAGTGATAAAATAACAAAAAACAAGTGTATATGAACAGAGTAAAACAACTGTAGAATTATTAAATAAAATAATCCCAGGTGTAAGAGACCTGGGGTAAATAATACATAAAGGCAAGGTAAAATCAAATTCGGTTAAAATATCCACAATATTTCAAAAAGGTAAAAACTGAAGATAAAATGCAATGATCAGATAAAAGATGTCCGAGTGTAAGAGGCTCGGACATAAAATTATGGAAATTAAAAATCATACGTCGTTCAAAGTTAAAAGCAGAGCATGAGATTAAAATATGTTCGATTGTTAAAATGGTGTCACAAAACTCGCACTTAGGTACATCGTCCGCCCGTAGAAGAAACGAATGAGTAATAAAGGAGTGACCTAAGCGGAGCCGAGCAAGTACAACTTCCTCCTTGCGATTCCTGCGGTAACAAGACTGCCATGGTTTGATGATAGGTTTGATCTCAAAGAGTTTGTTGGTGAGCTGTTCTGACCAAGATCTCTGCCACTGTGCCCGGAGCTCGGTGGTAAAACGCTGCCGGAAATCCAGATATGGAACCGGCAACGGAGAGTCGGACAGGGGCGGGGCTGACCTGGCAGCAGAATCTGCCAGATCATTACCCCTGATTCCGACGTGACCGGGCACCCAACAGAAATGGATGGTGGTGGTGGCTGCCAGACGATGTAGCTGCTGGCGGATCTTAGTAAGAACAGGGTGAGGCCGATGCCTTACTGAGATCAAAGCCTGTAGCGAGCTAAGCGAGTCGGTGTAAAGCACACACCGACGATGATGCTTAGTCGCCACGTGGTCCAAGGCGAGGCTGATAGCGTGCAACTCTGCGGTGAAGATGGAACACTGCAGTGGGATCTGGTCTGCAATGATTACATCACAGCAGACCATGGCTGATCCCACTGAAGTGCCAGACTTCGAGCCATCTGTAAAGACAGGCAAGAAGTCCGGGTGCTCAGCACGATGGCAGGCAAAGAGTTGCCGGTACACACAGTCAGGTGTAAAGGCCTTCCCCGTCCTGCACAGGGAAAAATCGCAGGAAGGGGAAACAGCGAGCCAAGGTGGAAGTGGCTCAGCTGTCGACTGTGCAACGCTATCGAGACTGGTGTTGATGTCTTTGAGGTAGCCTCGGACACGCAAACCAAAAGGACGAATGGCAGTCGGCCGATTAGAGTAAAGCATTTCCCACTTCGGACTGAAAACGCAGTCCCAAGTGGGATGGCCAGGCAGGGATCGCAATTTAGACGCATATTGTAGGGACAACTGCTGACGGCGAAGAGATAAAGAAGGTTCGTCGGTCTCAACATAAAGACTCTGGACCGGTGAGGTGCGGAAGGCTCCCGTGCAAACACGGAGGGCCTGATGATGGAGGGGGTCCAGCACCTTCACCACCGAATCCCGGGCCGAGTCGTACACCTGGGATCCGTAGTCCAGTTTCGATCGGACAAGCGCACGGTACAGGCGGAGCAAAGAACATCGGTCCGCCCCCCAAGAGAGGGAGGAGAGGACCTTGATGATGTTCAATGCCCGCGTGCACTTGGACCTGAGATGACGTATGTGAGGTAAAAAGGTCAATTTCCGATCGAATATGAGACCGAGAAACTTGGTCTCCGCCACAACTGGAATGATGTTACCCCCGAGCCGCAGCTCAGGATCCAGGTGAAGATTACGCTTGTGGCAAAAGTGCACACAAGCGGTCTTCTGTGGGGAGAACCGAAACCCGTTTGCCGTCGCCCAAACCGAAAGATTGTTCAGGGCAATTTGCAGTTGTCTTTCAATGACCCTCATGCTGGACGATGAGCAAAAGATGCTAAAGTCATCAACATAGAGGGCATTGCCTACCGATGGAGGAAGTTGTCTAGTTATAGAATTAATCTTGACAGCGAAAAGTGTAACATTCAGAACGCAGCCTTGTGGCACCCCCTGTTCTTGGGGGTACGGCCGCGAGAGAGTGTTACCGACACGGACACGAAAAGAACGTGTCGATAAGAAGTTGGAGATGAAGATCGGCATGTGACCTCTCAAGCCGAAGCTGTGGAGGTCACGAAGAATGCCGAATCTCCAAACTGTGTCGTACGCTTTTTCGATGTCGAAGAAAATTGACACCAGGTGCTCTCTTCTTAAAAATGAAATTCTGATAGCCGATTCGAGGCGTATCAGATGGTCAAGAGTTGACCGTTGCCTGCGAAAGCCACACTGGGTGTTGGAAAGAAGGTTGTGATGTTCTAAATACCAGATGAGTCTGGCATTTACCATTCTTTCCAACACCTTGCGCACGCAGCTCGTCAATGCGATGGGACGATAATTGGAAGGAATCTTGGGATCTTTGCCTGGCTTGGGGAAGGCCAAGACGATGGCCTACCGCCAGGAGTACGGAAACTGCTCCTCGAGAAAAATGCGATTGAAGAGATGGAGCAGCCGATCCTTACTCGATGGTGAAAGATGTTGGAGCATGGCATAATGGACATTGTCCGGCCCTACAGCAGAGGCACGAGAAGAGTGCAGAGCAAGGCGAAGCTCCTCCGCTGTGAATGGCCTGTTGTAAGGCTCCAGGCCATTCGAGTGGAAAGACAGCGGAGAGCGCTCCGCCCTGCCCTTCTGGGCCAGAAACTCGGGGGAGTAAGAGGAAGATGAAGAGATGGAAGAGAATGACTCCCCCAGAGTGTCGGCAATTGCTTTGGGATCAGCAATTGCCTGTCCATTGTGCTCCAGGATCGATAACAAGTGGGACGTGTAGTTCCCACTCATCTTCCGGACTTTATCCCACACGACTTTAGAAGTAGTCGTGCGGGTAATAGAAGATGTATACTTGATCCAAGATTCCTTCTGGCTCTGGCGTCGGACGAAATGAGCTTTCGCCCTGGCGCGTTTGAAATTTTCGAGGTTGGGGGGTTGTCGGATATCTCCGAAACACCCCCTTGTTCTGAGCCTTACGAGCTACGGTGCAATCTGGATTCCACCACGGTTTTGGAAAGCGAGGAAACCGTGTAGAAGTTTGAGGAATTGTTGATGCAGCTGCATCTACGATACAGTCTGTTATCTCCGCTACTGCCACATTGATTGGCTCCTGGCTGACAGAGTGGTCATCGAGCTCAGAGAGCAGCTCGAAACCACCCCAGTCAGCCCGATCGAGCCTCCACCGCGAGACGCGTGAAGGGCTGCAAGGCCCCCCACGCGAGATGGTGCACACCACGGGGAGGTGATCGCTTCCATAAGGGTTGTCCTCGACCTCCCATGTAAAGAGTGGAAGGATCGAGGAGGAGCAGATGGTGAGATCAATGGCAGTGAAAGAGCGGGTTGGGGAGTGAAAGTAAGTACTGACACCGGTGTTCAACAGGGAGAGAGAAGGATCCAGGAGCCACTGCTCCAGGACCCCGCCCCTCCCGTTGGTGTCAGCACTGCCCCAAAGTGGACTGTGTCCGTTGAGGTCCCCCATAATGAGGAAGGGGGACGGCAGCTGCGAGACGAGATCATCAAGGTCTTCCTGGAAGACGATGCTCCCAGGTGGAAGATATACAGAGCAGACAGTCAGCGAGAACCCCACGAAGAGACGGATGGCTACCGCCTCTAAGTTGGTGGTGAGGGGTACGACCTGGAATGGAGAATGGTTGCTCACGAGAATGGTGACACCCCCGCGAGCTGGACCATCTCCATCCCGGTCCCGCCGAACTAGTGAAAAGTGCCGGATCGTGGGATCTGTGACTGGCTGCAAGTACGTCTCCTGCAGGCACACACAGATGGGCTGGTGTGCCTGAAGGAGGGCCTTGATGTCGTCAAGATTCCTCTGGAATCCACGACAATTCCATTGTAGGAGTGTGGCCATCTCAGGACTTAGAAGAGTGGGCGGAGGACGTGTTTCTATTCAACTTAACTGCCGCAGAGGACGGTTTAGTGAATAGGGGGCGGTCGGTATCCATGTCCTCGGAATCGTCCGAGGGGCATGGATCGGTGACCGCCCTTTGCGGTGCTGTTATTTTCTTTTTTGGCCCCGGTGGGGGCCCCTTCGGTTTGGAAGGTCTTGCTGTCTGAGGACGGGAGGGAGGAGGCCTTCCGGTGGAGGTGGAAGGCTGAGCTGCAGGGAGGGAAACCGGGGTTGATGTCGAAGTCGACACCACCCTCGGTCTCGCCTGCGTGAGGAGGTACTTCGCAGCTGGCGAGAAAGACTCAGTAGGTGGTACACTGATGTCAGTCTGCACCGCAACCGAAGTCATTGGAACGATGGGCTTTTCAATGACTGCACTGGCATAGGAAACCTTGCCAGGTGGGGCGGGCGGTGCAGCAAGCTTTCTCGCCTCAGCATACGAGATATTATTCACGACTTTGAGGCGTTGTACCTCCTTTACCTCTTTCCACTTTGGACAGTCGTGGGAGTACGCCGGATGTTCGCCACTACAGTTCACACAGCATGCCTTTTCTGCTGTGCAGTCAGGATCGAGATGATCCTTACTGCCACAGCGAGCACAGGTGGGCTTGCCCCTGCATGCTGTGCGGGCATGACCGTATATCTGACACTGAAAACAGCGCAGAGGGTTCGGTATATACGGCAGAGGGTTCGGTATATACGGCCGTACCTCACAATGTAAATAACCTGCCTTGATGGAAGAAGGCAGGCGTGGCGTGTTGAATGTAACAATTAACACCCGGGTGGGTGTTAATTTCCCATCACGGCGTGTCGAAACCCGGTGGACCGCTGTTACTCCTTGAGGTGTGAGCTCCGAGAGGATCTCCTCCTCAGTGACTTTGAGGAGGCCCCACTCGGTGATCACACCCCGAGAGGAATTCAAAGTTTTATGGGGAGTGACTTCGACAGCCACCCCACCAATTTCTTTGACTTTCAGGAGCAGTTCAGAATGTTTCGAACAGGCGGTCTCAACCTGCAAGTCACCAGATCGTAAGCGCTTGACGGATTTCGGCTCTCCCGCAAGACCTTTCAAACCTTTATTAACGAAAAAAGGGGACATGTCCCCAAGTACCTGATCATCCGTGGAGTGGATGATCAGGAACTTTGGGAACGAAGACACAGACACAGAAGACAATGGCAGAGATAACTTTGACAACGAGGAAGATGGGGGCTCATGTCGAGCCCTCTTGTTGGCGGCGATCGCATTATTTTCATCATTCTCTCTCATGGTTTGTTTTGTGTGGTTCAGTGCCCGCTGTCCCCACCCTCCACGGAGCCCAACAAGGGGACGCCCAGACGGGCGCCAGGGCTACGCAGGCACTATACCCACACAGACAGTGAGCCAAGCCCTCACAAATAAATAGAAGGAAAATAAAAAGAGAAATGTGCAGAACAAAAACGTTCTACACAAATGAAACAAAGCGTAAAATAACAAAATTGTGAATGGCCAAACTGGCCTCACAAAGAAAGGATAACTACAAAAGGAAAATAAGTTGTGAGGAAACTTGTAAACCTGTACCCGGACCGTGGGCAAGGTTACTCACCGCTCTGCACGGTTGACCCTAGCAGGACCTGCCCACCAGCCGATTGCTCCTGGGGGGGCCACCCCAGGAGCTCCTGTTTACCGGAAGCAGAGGCCAAAGCAGTGTATAGCAGAGGCCCCGGAATCCGCTGCCCAGCCCCGCGACGGACAGGCTCCCCAATGGCAAAATGGCCAAAGAGGACCCCACCAGTCATGAGCTGAGGAGAGAAGACGGGGACCCCCGAGCAACTACCAGGATCCTCCTTTCCCGGGACACGGGTCTCCGCGCACGGCAAACACGCGGGCGAGCGTTTAGGACCCTGCGAAGGTAACCGAGCCAGCGGAACCTTCACAGGGTGGTCCCCCTCACCACGTACAGGCACTCACACCGAGGGGGAAAATCCTCACGAACAATGCTGTTATCATAAAAGATATTCAAAATTTCACCAGGCAATTAATCTTGCCCAATAAAGTTAAGCAAGTGTTCGCTAAGTATATAGGCATTACTTAGTGATTAAGAAATCAAAAGATGATCAAATTATTAAAGTTAAATCTTAATAAGAGACCAAATAGCAAAGTCAAAATATTTCATATAACGAAGTTTATTTCCAAAAAATTCAAGACTCACCAAATAAACTGATGAATATAAAAGTCTGAGCAACTAAAAGTTCACATCTAGCTCCATCTCTACTAACAACTCTCTACTACATCTTACTGACTCATTGCTGCTATCTGACACTGTGACCAAACGTCACTTAGTATAAATGCGGCATGTAACTGACGTGTTTTGCACATTAGGAAAAACATTTGCATAAACTTACCATCATACTATGACACAAGAGGGGACATATCCTTAAAGTGTGCATTAATGGCTGTCAATCAAAATTCAGAGTTGCACATGCTCAACTCCTTTAGCGGTCTTGGGTAAGATAAATGATGTCCAGCTGAAATTTAAAAGCCCCAAAATAATAATATACCATAAAGTAAGTAAACACTGGTTAAAGAAAAGTAAAAGTCAATGAGTGGACCATCACAACTCCCCCTGCCAAAGGGATTCAAAATTTGACCTAACAGATTTTGATGAGCAATTTTGAATAAGAGAACACTTCATACATCATTAACCGTATTTACCGGCGTATAGGATGCACTTTCCCCCCCCTCAAAATACGCCTAAAATATGGGGTGCATCTTATGCGCAGGTAATCAAAATTATGAGTTGAAATTTCAGTCTAAAACTTTTGGTTTATATAAATATATGTATATAAGTATTCTTTTGCATTTTTGTCCTTTTGTGAAAGAGTGGTTTCAAATAAATCGTTTCCATATTTTTTTTTGTTCTGTAAAAATAAGGAAGGAAAGCTATGCACCAATCCCCTGTGATGATGCATAGAACCGGCCAGGCCTAGCACCTAATGTCCAACCCCGCCTTCTCGTGGTGCAGACCATTAGTAACTTTCAAAAGAGATACTCTCTTGTGGAACTGAACGGAAGGGGAGGGCTGCCAGATTAGTGTGGCCTACTGATCTGGACAACTATGGCTACTTTTCTTTTTTTTTCTACCCTGCTGAGGAGTGGTCAACCACACAGGGTCCTGGTGCTGACCATATAAACCTACTGGACTGGACAGATATATGGCTCTAAGCTAGATTATGGATCCTGATTTTGCTGCACTGGTGGGCTTCTGTGGAGGGAAAATCTTCCGCTGTGTTTTCTGTTTGTTTGTGGGTTGACAGCCCCAAGTGAATAGATTCTCAGGATATGTTTATCAGCTGGTGGATAATCCTGAGCAGAAGTCATCGCAGGCACCTGAACTCTTTGCTTCTATTGGCATCGTCAAATTCTACATTGGAGGAAGTCTTCCAGTGTAGATGGCTTCAGCCTTTAGCAGTGGGGGAACGGGTCTTTGTCCCATGTCTGCGATTAGGGGGCTGTTTGATATTGTCGGCATTCCCTCTCTCAATAAACATAGTTTCTTTAAACATCCCACTAACCATTTTCTCTCCATAGGTAGTTGGAATGTGAGGACTCTGCACAGAGCTTTTTCTCTTGATGTCCTCACACAAGAATTCCACTGTTATAATTTAGATATTCTCGGCTTGCAAGAGACCACATGAACAGATAAAGGTCAGATTCTTAAAAATAATCTTAAATTTCTTTTTTCAGGGAGGGACGAAAATAAGCATCACCAAGGCGTGGGTCTGTTTCTCAGCAGACACGCTAGCGATGCTCTTCTAGGATATGAGTGCATTAATGAAAGGTTTCTTACAGCAAAATTTCAGACAAGCGTTAAAGCTAAGTTATCTGCTGTTATGTCCCCACTGAGGATGCCAATGAGGATGAGAAGGGTAGCTTTTATGAACAACTTCAGGATATTTTGAATTCTGTCAAGAAAGGAGATATTACCCTTGTTCTTGGTGACTTCAATGCCAAAGTTGGTACTGACTCTGACCTTTGGGGAGGAGCAATAGGCCCTTTTGGTATTGGTAGCTGCAATGGCAATGGGCAACGTCTCCTACAGGTAAGTAAACTCAACGGATTCAGAATAACTAACACTTATTACAAACACCGCGACATACATAAGTACACATGGGTTTCACCTGATGGGCTGCATAAGAATATGATTGATTACATATTAATTAACAGCAAATGGGCTAGTTCTGTTAGGAATACCAGGGCATATAGGGGAGCTGAAATTGGATCGGACCATTACCTTGTTAAAAGTGTGTTGCAACTTAAACTTAAAAAGTGTTGTGCTAGGGTTAAAAAATTTACTTTTAATACTGAAGCTCTGAAAGATCCAGTTATAGCCAAAGCTTACCATGATAGGTTACTTAGTCATTATGACAGTCATGGTTTGCTTACTACTGAAGTTGAGGAAGAATGGGATCATTTTAAACAGGCTTTTTGGACACTAACAGTACTCTTTTAGAAAGAAAGGAGCAGAGGAGGCAAAATTATCTGAGTGATAAGGAACTTGAGCTTATTTCGGAAAGAAAGAACTGCAGGAATGCCCTTAATCAATACCCTACTAGTCCTAATAGAAAGCATTACAGAGACCTTAATAAACTTGTAAAGATCAGTTAGCTGCTGATAAGAATCTTTGGCTTGATGGTTTGGCTGACAAAGCCGAGGAAGCAGTTAGACAGCACAACAGCAGAGAGCTGTACCAGATAGTTAATGTTTTGTGTGGTAGAAAACGGACAGGCATACAATGATTGAAGGATAAACAAGGTAAGGTTATAGAAGGGGAGGATTCTGTCATGGCTAGGTGGGTTGTGCATTTCAGTGATGTTCTAAACAATGTAGTTAGTTCTACTCCCATTGTTTGCAATGATGATAGATGCATTGGTGGCTTTAATGTTGGCCCTATAACATAATCTGAAGTTATTTTGGCTGTTTCTAAACTTAAACTTCATAAATCCCCAGGGGTAGATGAAATTACTACGGAAATGCTTAGAGCTGGGAATGTTTCGGTTACCACTTGGATGACTGAAATTCTGAATATCTTTTATGATAAAGGCATGGTTCCTAAGGATTTTACCAGAGCTATTGTTATCCCTATTTTCAAAAAAGGTGATCGCAGTTCTTGTGATAACTATAGGGGTATCAGCCTACTCTCTGTTCCAGGTAAAGTTCTTTCCATGATTGTGCTTAATAGAATTAAGAATCTGGTTGACAGTCAATTGCGTGATGAGCAATGTGGATTCAGAAGTGGTAGGGGATGTGTGGATCACTTAGGCAGATTCTTGAGAAATGTTTAGAGTTTCAGAAACCTTTGGTTGCTAGCTTTGTTGGTTTCAAAAAGGCTTTCGACTCTGTTGATCGTCATAATTTGTGGTTGATTGTGTGATCATATGGCATACCAGACAAGTTAGTTAACATAATGAAAGCTCTCTATAATAACATTGAGTCATGTTTGAAAGTTGGTCAGTCTTGAAGCAATTGGTTTAGCATTACTTCTGGTGTTCGATAAGGGTGCATTTTGTCTCCTTTTCTCTTTAGTTTGGTTATTGATTATGTTATGCGAAATTCACTTCAAGGGAAAGATTTTGGCCTTAAATGGGCTGGAGATACGAAAATTTCTGATTTAGATTATGCTCATGATTTAGCCCTTTTGGCAAATGATGTTGATGAGATGAACTCTTTCATTCGAGCTGTTGATGAGACTGGTAGTAGAGTAGGTTTGGTTATAAACAGAGAGAAAACTAAAGTGATGAAAATTGGTCAGGCAGGCTGTGATTCAGTTAATCTGAATGGTTGCAGTCTTGAGCAGGTGTCACAGTTTAATTATCTTGGGAGCTATGTAAGAGATAATGGTGATGTGCGGCATGAGATTAACAGACGAATAGGGATTGCTGCCGGGACATTTAAGAATCTATGGAGAGTGTGGAGAAATAGGCGTATACACCTAAAGACTAAAATTAGACTGTATAATAGTTTGGTTCTTTCTAGGATTAGTTATGGTAGTGAAACTTGGACACTTTGTAAACAAGATAACAGGAAACTAGATTTTGGATTGGATTGTTTTACCTCTGAGCGGCACTTTTTTGCACACCATGGGCTAAATGGCCAGGTCACATGGACCCCAAAGGCTCAGAGAAGGTTGGGGGAAGGGACCCACTGGAACAGCTGTTGGAAGACAGATGGTAGCCCCCGTCAAGGTCATCCAGCGTGTTCTTTAACGTGCACAGGGTATGGCTCTCCCGCACACGGGGCCACGGCTTAACGTCCCATCCAACGGACGGCGGCCTTATCAAGCCCATTGGTGTCCCCTACTGACCATGGGCAGGGCGGGGAAATTTTTGCGGAGATAAATCTCAACGCTGACCCAGGTGGGACTCGAAACTGGGAACTACAGATTACGAGTCTGGCGCGCTACCGACTGAGCCACCCCCCGCCCTAGGAAACTAGATGCTTTTGATTCCAGATGCTTACGCAGTATCTTGGGCATTAGGTGGTTCAACTTTGTAACTAATGATGAGATTAGGCAAAAGAGTTTGCAACCTCCTTTAAGCAGCATATTGTGCAGAGAGAGACTCCGTTGGTTTGGCCATGTTGCCCGTATGAATAATTATAGATTGGCGAATAGGGTTATGAGCAGTGTGCCTAAAGGCCTCAGAAAGAAGGGGAGACCTAGGATGCAGTGGGCAGACAATGTCAAACAGGACCTTGTTAGAATTGGTGTGCAGTGGCCAGATGCAGTAGATGTAGCTCAGGATAGACTTGCTTGGAGAACTAAATTGCATGGTCTGGTTGGACCTCCGTAGCCCATGGCTGCTTGAGGATGATGATGATGATGTAAAAATAATAAGTTGTGTGATGTATTTTATACTTCACTACTGACAGAGGCAGCATTCCAGTAAAACAGAGTTCAGATTCACTGACATCTGAAGGTTACGATTCATCCAATGTGCACAAGCATGATCACATTTCACTGGCATATTTTTTCGAAAAGCGCGAGCATGGCGCGTCGTTACCGATTACAGCGCCTCAAGGCAACAAAAACGTAAACTTTTAGTACCGAAGAAGCTTTCTTGTGTTTTTGCTGCAAAACATGGCTCAAAAACAACGCAGATTCTGCTATGATATTGCATTCAAGCTATGAGTGATTGAGTATGCCAAAGAACACGGAAACAGGGCAGCAGAAAATCGGATCACCGCCAACAGAAAAGATAAGAACTTGGAGAAGACAGGAAGAAGACCTAAAAAAAGCTATGCATAGTAAACATAATCTGCGACATGGAATTGCAAAATGACCGCAACTAGAAGAAGAATTAAAAACTTGGATATTAGACCACCGAAGCTCGGGATTTTCAGTTTCCACAAAAATGACTATTCAGCAAGCAAGAGTGGTAGCTACTAACAGAGGCATCGCTGATTTTACAGGATCAACGTCATGGTGTTCTAGATTCATGAAGAGAAATGACTTACGTATGCGGACTAAAACAAAAATAGCACAAAAGTTGCCAACAGAATATGAAGACAAGATTATCGAGTTTCATAAATTTGTCATTTATGCAAGAAAAAGAGGAAATTTTGAACTTTCACAAATAGCAAACATGGATGAGGTCCTACTGACGTTCGATGTACCCTCAAACAAAACAGTAGATTCCAAAGGTGCAAGAAGTGTTATTGTTAAAACTTGTGGACATGAGAAAACGCATTACACAGTCGTGTTGTCTTGTTGTGCCAATGGAACAAAATTGCCGCCTCTTTTGATTTTCAAAAGGAAAACCTTGCCCAATGAAAAACTGCCTAAAGGTGTGTTTGTGCACATTTATCCTAAGGGCTGGATGGATGAAGTTCTGGATAGACAATGCGTGGTCTAGGCGTCCTGGTGGACTGTTAAAGAAACCTGCCTTGCTAGTATGGGATCAGTTTCGGAGTCATAGAACAGAAGCTGTAAAAAAGAAAATCAACCAACTGAAAACTCAGTTAGATGTAATTGCAGGTGGACTAATGAGCCAGCTTCAACCTTTAGATGTCTGCATTAATAAACCATTTAAAGGATTCATGAAGGAGAAATGGAACAGTTGGATGCAGTCTACAGATTTTGAAGTGACACCATCAGGAAGAAGGAAGAGGCCTAGCATTTTGCAGATTTGTGAATGGGTCAAAACTTCATGGAATGCTGTGAAACATGAGACAGTTGTAAAGTCATTTAAGAAATGTGGTATTAGTAACTCACTTGATGGCACAGAAGATGATTTGTTATACGAAGACTCAGTTTCTGAAAAAGAGGCTTCAAGTGATTCTTCATTTAGCTCTGGAGATGAATTTCTGGGTTTTGAGGATGAACATTAAAAGGTACCTAACTACAATGTTCTCCAGTTAAATTTTTTGTATACATAAATAACTATAAAATGAGTACAATGAATCTCTTTGTTGCGATCTTATGCAACCACGGCAATTCCCGGTTCCGCTTGTACAGCACTACCTGGTTATGAAAAGCCATGACTATCTAGAGCTGGGGGCAAGGAATACGCCCTATAGGCGCACCTCAACCCCAGCCTCACATGGCAGCAGTCCTATAGAAGGAAAGCTGACCACCGGAAGAAACCTTACTTTAATCTATTCCCCGGTTTGCAAATGTGCAAGGATATAAAGATTCAAGCTCGATCGGCACCCGGGGTGGAGACTCTTAGTAAGACCCAGACTTTTTGGACAGCTCGTGCCTACAGGCGGGTTCAGACCTTTCGGCAGAGCCGTCGAACAGACCACACAGGTCTCCTGAGAGGTGAGGTCTCCAACGCCGTCACCACCCGACCGGCAATCAAGCCGGCCAGCAGCGTCTTCAACCTCGGTTGGCTTCAGCAATGCTCCAGCCGGGGACCACCCCAACCGGCAAAACCTTGGAATGCTCCAGCTGTTGCCCACTACAGCCGGCAAATCCTTTGGCCTGCTCCAGCTGGGGATCATCCCGACCGGCAAAGCCTCAGCCGGGTTGCTGGGCCCTAGGCCCAGCAACCCGGCTGAGGCTTTGCCGGCTGTCAGCCGGGACCCCCTATTCAGTCAGCCGTGACCCCCTATTCAGGTCAGCCGTGACCCCCTATTGGCTAGGCCCAGCAACCCGGCTGTCAGCCGGGTTGCTGGGCCTAGCCAATAGGGGGTCACCACGACAAGGTGATCCCCTATTGGGGGGGTATAAAATGAGTACAGTAAATCTTTATGGAAATTCATGAAACAACGTGGAAATTTTTTTCCCCCTTAAAAATGTGTCTAAAAAAAAGGGGTGCGTCTTATACGCCGGTGCGCCCTATATGCTGGCAAATACGGTACATCTCACTGAACATAAATAAAGCAATAAGTATGCACACACAAATTTTAATGATGAGCCATTCTCACTTCAACACAATTTTCCATCGCAATCAATAAGCAGGAGTCTCAACGTCAAAGGTACCTCCTCCCAATTCTCTTAATATGTAATATTTTCCTAGTGTAATTACATACCAATGTCTGTGGCTGTTAACTACATACTAGTGTTATCAGTCTAACTAGTTGTGATGGTCCACCCATTCACTTTTACTTTTCCTTAACCAGTTTTACTTTATTAACGTTGTATTTATCATTTTTTGGGGAGATTATTATTTAATTTTTTTGGACTGATTGCAATTCTCATTTCTGAGCAGTAGGAGTTGCGCATGCACAACTCCAACATTTGATTATCAGCTGCTAATGTGCACATGTAGGACATGACCCCTCTTGCATCATAGCTAGTGCAATCATCAGATTATGCAAATGTTTTCCTGGTGTTCAACAGAAAAGTGCAGGATTTATACGCAGCATGTTATAACTAAGTGATGTTAGGTCACAGAATTAGTTTTGTGAAAAGTGTAGTCAGAATGAGTATTGTCAGTGGAGATGTAGTATTGTAGTGGGAGAGATGTAGTAGAGATTTATATAAATGTGAGTCTCCAACTTTTGTATTGTACCATTGAGTTTGGCAAGTTTTTGAATTTTTTTGGAAAGAAACTTTGTTTTAGAAACTTTTGAATTTTCGCTATTTTTCTCTTGAGCAACGTAAATTGATATTTGATTTAGATTTAAACTTTAATTAAACTTGATAATCGTTTTTGAATTCTTACTCAATAAGTAATGCTAGAGAAATACATATTTCAACTTTATAATTAACTTTATATCAACTTTATTATTAACTTTTATATTAGTTAACAAACCCTATTTCAACTTTATTTGGCAAATTAAAATTGCATGGTGCCTGACAAAGATATCCGGAATTGTGAAAAAATTTCGATCAGATGAAAGGTCAAATTTAAAAAGTTAATAATCTTTGGAAAGTTACAGAGCAAAAAAAAAAAGTCATGCACTGAACACAAGGACTGTATATATGAATAAATTGTATATTATTTAACGTGATTGTCAAAGTAGAGAATTTTTAAGCTCATTAGTTATATGTACTATTCATCGATTTAATAGCAGCTTAAGCCAGAATTTTTGTTCAGCAAGAAGCTTAACTTTTGTGTATTAGTCAAAGGTGCTGAAGTTTCAGCGCAGTTATTGCTGATAGTTAAGATCTTTATTGTATGTATGTAAAGTTTAGAAGTGTCTGGCCACATGATAAATAGATATTTTGATAGGCAAGTTTATTTGCAAGCTTAATATAGCTTTAGTATTGTATTGTTATATAGCAGTACCTTTGAGCACTGCTCAAAAAAAAAGTTTCAAAATTTTGGCAGACGACTAAACATGTCTGCTAAGCAATATGGTCAATTCTGCCATAATGACTCCCGACTTCGAAAAGTAAAAGATAAGTTTCAGAACATGGTGAAAGAAACAGAAGTGTTAATGAATCTGATTAAAGAGCCTCGGAAGAAAAGGGGAATGAAAACAAACCCTAAAATTGCTGACAATGCTACATCAGTTCACGAACCAATAAACTTTGAATGAAAGGTTCCATTTTTTTTGTTCCATCAGAAGCAAGTGATAGAACAGAGTATTATCAACCGCTCAACAAAGAGTGGCCAATCCATTTATTAACTATATCCCTTATGTTAATTGGTCTTTACCTGAGGTAATGTTTGATGGTTCGAACGTCCATCATCGTGGACATTTGTCAAGTCCATGGAAGAGCAACAAAAAGATGGTTTTAGCAGTATCTTGTCTAATTGGTTGTACTAAGCAATGGTGGAATAATGTAGAATGTCGTCATGGAATAAAAAATTGGGTAGATCTTAAAAATGAACTATTGGAAATCTATCCAGCTTAAACGATTTCACACGGCTAGCTATAGAACTCTTTTCATGAAGACAAAGAGAAGGAGATGATATCGAAAAATTCATCTGGGGTACAGTAGAGCTGTACGATGCTGATGCCACCAAAACTCGCATTTTAAACTGCATTATGTCTCAATTACTTTTGCCCATTAGGGAATTCTTAGAAGTACGAAATGTAAATTAAACTTTAACTTGAGTCAAATTGGCTCAGCAATATATTGCAAGAAGAGATTCTGCAAAAATGGCAGTAAACCAACAACGGATGCAATCCTAGCCAAAGCAGCGTATCAGGTTGAGTCTTGCAAAATGACTCCCGCACGACCGGAAGTTACACTGTCCTGACAATTTGTGCCGAACGTGCCTACAACAATGCAGAACGAAAGAAGCAGAGAATTTCTCAGTGTCGAACTCTGAACAATGATACTAGACCTGAAATTTCTGCTATGAATAATAGAGAAACATTCAGATGTAATTTTTGTGGCTGACCAGGGCACACAGAGCAATATTGCTATAGAACGGATGAAAATTCGGGAAACTTAAATTAGGATCTTTGGAGCAACAGGACTAAGTTCCTCAAGAAAAGCCCTCTCATGAGTTAAGTCTTGCCACTGTTGTTTTACCTTTTGTTAAGGCTTGTCACAAAGAAACTGAATTTATAGATCACAACAATACATAAGCCAATCTTTCATGTTCAAATGAGCAAGTTTTAAATGATATTTATGACAACTGTCAATTGAAATTGCAGCTGCGGTCCAGCAGACTTTGAGTTATCTTGTAGTCAAAATAGTAATGTTCAAGAAGAACCTATAAAATGTCCTATTAGCATAAGTAATGTAAATTTAGAGAAACAAGTTGACGGATGCAAAGAAAATTGATAATGAGAAATGTGTTGATATAATTTTAAAGGAAAATAGTACAAAATTAGTCAATGAAAAGTTCTTGAAGTACAAGTTTTAAAGGGAAATAGTGCTGAAAGTGTTGATGAGAAAAATGTCGAGAGGTTTTAAAGGAAAATAATGTTAATGAAGAACTATTAGCTAATGAGAAAAGCATCCCAGATATTGTTTTGAGTGCAAATAATCCTGATGAATCTCACAAGAAGTTTTGAACTGCTGAAGCATCATTTAGAAGCAGGCAGCAATAAACCTGGAAAGCACAAAGCCAGGCTCTTCAAAGACAAGCATGTAGGGACAAAATGTCAACAAAACGACTACAGCCTGCAGAGCAACAACTGGCAATGAAGTAGACAACATAGATGACATCACCAACGAGATCTTCAGAAGCACTTACACCTAGCTTATCAATCGATGAGGGAAGGATATCACCAGAAAATGACGATCATGATTTATTGCAATGGAGTGCCAACAATGAAAATTTAAGTATATTATTATTCTTCCACTGTGGCACTAATGATTCATAATGTTTGATTTCTTTTCTGTGGAATAGATGACGATGGAGAAGAGTGAAGACGATTTATTGTGATTTATAACTTAGAGATTTTGAAATGTTTAATTTCTTGTTCAAACTTAGGAGGTTCAATATTTATTTTTGAAAATTGAATTTACTATTTAAGGATTATAGTTCAAGTTTATAATGTGATATGAATAGAATTTTTTATGCATTCTTGTTCACCTGAAGTTATATTTGCTATATTGTATTAATGTGATTTAAAGAGCATTTATGTATTTTTGTAGATATTTTTCATTTCAGCTGGATGAAAGCTGCACTGTAAGTTAACATTAAGTTAGAATATAGAAATTGTAAAATGCTTATGGATACGAATGATGAGAATGAATGAGAATTTAGTACAGTAATTAAATATTTTTTGTATTTTGAAGTGAATTTTTTGCATGCAAAGTGTAGTTCATGTAAAAAGTTAATGGAATTGTATTAGATAAAATGTTAACATAGTATATGATAAATTATTGATACAATGTATGTATGTGTGTCTAAATCTGTTCAGTGTCATCAGTGATATTGATGAGTCAATGATGCGTTATTATCGGGATGACTTTGGCAGCATTTGTTTGCATACATATGAGCTGACCAGATGCCGTTACCTTCTTCGAACTGTCCCCAACGACAGAGTCTGGTGACCGAGACAGTCACCAGCATAACTCCTTTGGGAGGGGGACATAAAGTTCAATGAGGGGAGATAACTAATTCAGTTTTTTATTTCAACTAGCTGTGATTATTGTGTCTAGGTGAAGATTTAGTGGATGATTACACTCTCGCTTGTTTGTAAGTTTTGAATTTTATTAGATTTGCGTGTTTGAATGTAGTTAGGAGAATTTAACGGTGTTCTAATACTCATTTTTTTATGCATGATAGGCACAGATTTAGCTTTCACATATTTTGATTGTGGTTAGGGGAATAAGCGGAAGTTATGTACCCTGCTTGATATGTCTGTAATTATATTCTGTGAAAGAGCAGAATTTGATGTAACTGAATTTTTTCTTTAACCTTTTAGAAGTTAAGAAGGACAGGGGTAATATTAACCAGCTTTTTATACAGGTTAGTATGCAACTTTTGAAGTTTGTATCAGAATGTTATACTAGGTAGTCCGATAATGCTAGCATGGACTATAATGCTAGTATGGATGTGGTTAGCGCGCTTGGCTACTGATCTAAGGGACCTGGGTTCGAGCCCCGGATTAGGCATGGATGTATGTGTCATTTTTCTGCTGAGGTCCTGCCATCCTCACAGATCTCCTACTGTGGCATATAAACTGACAGGCTCTTGTCAGACCTCTGTGGCAAGCAGCTGCTTGAGGGGGTATTTATATTTATTTTTTATTTTATGGATGGTACTGCCAAAGCCATTGGTTTGTATATACAATAGGTAGCTTTACACATTTTTAGGTGGAAATTAAGGAGGTACCTTTGGTTGTGATGGAAAATTGTGTCAAAGTGAGAGTATATCATCTTATGAAAATTTGCATAAGTATACATTTACTTTATTTTATGCTCAGCGATGTGTAAATGATTTGGAAGTGTCCTATTATTCTTAATTTGCTCGTCAAAATCTCTTAGGTCAAATTTTGACTCCCTTTGGGTGGGGGAGTTGTGATGGTCCACCCATTTACTTTACCAGTTTTATTTTATTTACGTTATACTTATCATTTTGGGGATTACTTAATTTTTTTGGACTGATTGCAATTCTCGTTTCCGAGCTGTAGGAGTTGCACATGTACAACTCCAACCTTCTGATTATCAATTGTTAAAGTGTGTGTAGGCACGACCCCTCTTGCGTCATAGCTAGCGTGATCGTCAGATTATGAAAATATTTTCCAAACATGTATCAGACACACCGGATTTGTACGCCGCATGTTATAACAAAGTGATGTTTGATCACAGAATCAGAATTGACAGTATAGTTAGTAGAGAGAGATTTGGAACAGTTAGTGGAGAGAGTGCTGTTAGTGAAAGTTGAGATGTAGAATTGGAATTGTTAGGATTTGGGTTGGGTTGTTTTACCTCTGAGTGGCACATTTTTGCACACTATGGGCTAAATGGCCAGGTCACAAGGACCCCAAAGGCTCAGAGTAAAAGGAGGAGGGGACTCACTGGAACAGCTGTTGGGAGACAGATGGTAGCCTCCCGTCAAGGCCATCCAGTGTGTTCTTTAGCATGAACAGGATGATGAACAGCGGCCTTTCCAAGCCCATCGGTGTCCCCTACTGACTGTGGGCAGGGTGGGAAGTTTTGCGGAGATAAGTCTCAATGATGACCCAGCTGGGACTCAAACCTGGGAAGAATTGTTAGGAGGAGCTGAAATGTTAAATCAGTATGTGCTGTGTATATAGGAGTTTTTAGTAGAGATTTAGACAGACATGAGTTGTTAACCCTTTCACGACCAGGGGAAACATTTTTCCCCATGTTAAAATTGGTGATTGTCGTATTTAATTATAACCTTATCTGCATTTTTTATACAGAATGTCAAAATAGAACGTATGCTGAACGCAATTACGTAAACGAGAACGTTTAGAAAACGAAAACAGAACTGTCAGGACGCATAATATATGTACTATGTGCAATGTCCATCTTTGCCTCACTACCAAAAGAAATTGCTTCGCAGAATATCATAATTAGCACATCATTTTGTATAGTAATTTTATTTCATAATTTTGTATTATTTTAGTTAACATTTCGTTATAATCAACCAATAAATAAGACATTGCATAATAAGCCTAACTATAATTTGTGTTACCTTTATAGTCCATTGGGAAAAATATTTCCCATAAAATTCCAAAAAAAACTACACATTGTTATGTATTTTTCTTATGATTTTTATTTATTTTACGTCTAAACAAACTAAAATAAACAGTTACATACTAATATTTACTCTTAGAAACCTTATGGTCCTGAAAGGGTTAATACTCCAACTTTCGTATTCATCAATTGATGGTGAGTTTTTGAATTTTTTGGAAATAAACTTTGTTTTAGAAACGTTTGAATTTTTGCTATTTTTCTCTTGAGCAAAGTTAATTGATTTTTAGATCATATTTAAACTTTAATTAAACTTGACAATCCTTTGTGAATTCTTACTCAATAAATAACGCTAGACAAAGCCTAACGAACCCTATTTCAACTTTATTTGGCAAGTTAATATTGCCTAGCCCCTGACAAACTATCCGAAATTTTGATAAAATTTGGATCAGACAAAAGGTCCAATTTAAAAAGTTAATAATCGTTGGAGCATTACACTCCCAAGATAATTAAACTAAGACACCTTTTCAAGAGTGAAATTTTCAGATTTTCAATTTCTCAACTCTCAACAGAACCGGTCCAGTCTGGTCAAGTCTGCCTGACCAATTTTCATCACTTTAGTTTTCTTTCTGTTTATCACAAAACCTACTCTACTCCCAGTCTTATCAACAGCTGTAATGAAAGAGTTCCCCATAGTAAATTCATCTCATCAACATCTTTTGCCAAAAGGGCAAAATAATCGTCATAATCTAAATCAGAAATTTCCAGATCTCTAGACCATTTAAGCGCAAAATCTTTCTTTTGCAGCAAATTTCACATAACATAATCAATAACCAAACTAAACAGAACGGGAAACAAAATGCACTCTTATCGAATACCAGAAGCAATGCTAAACCAACCACTACAGGTCTTACCAACTCTCACAAATGACTCAGTGCTATTATAGAGAGCTTTCATTACACTAAACTTATCAGGTATGCCATATGGTCTCATGATCAACCACAAATTATGACAATCAACAGAGTCAAAATTACAGGTTTCTGAAACTCTAAACAATTCTCAAGAATCTACCTAAGTAAAAAAAATCTGATCTACACATCCTTTACCACAGGGGTCGGCAATGTTTTGTTAACATGGTCCACATTACAACTGCAAAATTTGAGAGCATTCCTTTGAGATAATAAGAGCAGGTACAAAATAAATGCTTGATTTTTATATGTTGATTTATTATTGAAGTAATATTTATATATATATATATGGATATCTTTATGATTATTTATATCACATATAAAAATATTTGAATAAATGAAAACAATACCAAAAATCCATATTAAAATCAAAATAGGAGAAACTGCTCTACATGGAGTACAGATATAACCTAGAAACCCTACTAGGCTTGACCTAGTTTTTCATACAAACACTTACACAGGGACATGCTCTCTTGTTTAGTAATTAGATACGCTAACCACTGGACAAGGTATGGGCTTTACATAAGCCCAAATAAAATGAACATTTTATGCAAAAATATTAATGAGTGGTTTGATTTCTCTTTAAAAAATATTTGTCACTTTATTAAAATTAACTTTAAAGCCAGCAGTACTCTTGTGATCCAAATCTGCTTGTGATTCTCAATCATTCACTTGAGAAAACGTTTATTCACAGATGTAGCCCTATCTTTATATAGTCCTATGTAATGGTGGCAGTACTGAGCAGTGCTGTTACCCAATTATTGTGCTGTGTTGAGGAGCAGAGTCGGCGAATCGCCACAGAATGAAAGCAGTCATATGAACAATGAGTTCATGCAGCAGCATATCGTACTATGATAAAATGTTTCAAAATATCATCATTATGTCCTGTCTGAAACATAACATACTCAACGGTTGTAAAATAAAATTATTTAACATTGTTAATTAAAAATTTATTTACTACCAATCTTAAAATTTATGTTATGAAGCCCAAATTATCTATGGGCCACTTAAAAATCCAAAGTGGGTTACATGTGGCCTGCAGCACATATGTTGCCGACTCCTGCCCTACCACTTCTGAATCCACACTGTTCATCACACAATTGTCCATCAACCAGATTCTTAATTATATTAAGCACAATCATGCAAAGAATTTTACCTGAAACAGAAAGTAGGCTGATACCCCTGTAGTTATCACAAGAACTGTAATCACTTTTTAAAAAAATAGAGATAATAATAACTCTTATAAAATCCTTAGGAACAATGCCTTTATCATAAAAGATATTCAAAATTTCAGTCAGCCATGTGGTAACAGAAGCATTCCCAGCTCTAAGGATTTCAGCAGTAATTTCACCTATGTAAGAGTCTCACTAGTGCTAAGGAAAGGGGGGAGGGATTGTTTGGTATGGCCAATACTCAATCCCATGGCTTCCCCACCGCAAATGAAAACAGGGTGGTCATTGCGACAATGAGGGCAAGGTGAAGCATTCCTGTTTCATGGAAATTAAACACTGGGTTTGAATAGCAGTTCTAGGAGTCAAAGGTCAGCTGAGAGGCCACTGAGTATTGGAGACTCTACGCATGACCCTGACTCCTGTCACATGACTGAGTGGAGAGGACTCTCTCACCAGCCATTGGATATAAAAAAATGGTCGTCTTGGAGGTGAGGCAGGAAGTCAGATTGCCACAGTGTGTTGGGTGAAATAAGGTTCATTATTATATAGCGTTACTTATCGAGTAAGAATTCAGAAGAAATTGTCAAGTTCAATTAAAGTTTAAATCTAATCAAAAATCGATTAGCATTGCTCAAGAGAAAAATAGCAAAAATTCAGAAGTTTCTAAAACAAAGTTTATTTTAAAAAAAATCAGACTCACCAAATTCAATACAAAAGTTTGAGTACTAACAACTCACTATCTAAATCTCTACTACATTTCTCTCCACTACAATACTACATCTCCTCTAACAATACTCTACTTCTCTCCATTACAATACTACATCTCCAATGACAATACTCTACTTCTCTCAACTACAATACTTCTCTCCACTGACAATACTCATTCCAACTAAGACTACACTTCTACCTATGACTCTGTGACCTAACATCACTTAGTTATAAAATGTGGCATACCAATCCAGCACGTGTCTATTGCATGCCAGGGAAAACACTTGAATAATCTGATGATCGTGCTAGCTATGACACAAGATGGGTCACGTTCTACAAGCGCACATTAGCGGCTGACAATCAAAAGGTCGAAGTTTCATATGTGCAACTCCTTCAGCTCAGAAACGAGAATTGCGATGTCAAAAACAAAAATTTAAATAATAATCTCCGAAATGATAAATATAATGTAAATGAAGTAAAACTGGTTAAGGAAAAGTAAAAGTGAATGGGTGGACCATCACACACTGCAATTTACCCCTCACATCTGCCACATGCAAGCACGTCTTCAGTGGTGTCGCCTCAGACAGAACTGTAACGAACAAGAGTGGAATACCATGGTGTTTAGCGACGAATCACATTTTTGTCTTGGTAAGCACAATGGTAGACAAAATTTTGCCATTATCAAGGAGAAACAAATGCCACCCAGTGCACGTGACATCATCACACACCTCCAGCACCTGGTGTCTTGGTGTGGGGTGCCATTAGTCATATCTCGGTCAGAATTGATCATCATAAGGGGATCTATAACTGCCCAACGATATGTTACCAAACATTTTGTAGTCAGTGGCTGTCCCATTTGTTCAGCAGTACAGAACCTTTTACCACCAAGATAACACCCATACTCACACAGCCCGCATTAGTCTGCGGTATCTACATAAGCAAAACGTTCAGGTACTACCGTGGGCAGCATGCTCGCTGAACCTTTCACCTATTTAACACATGTGGGACATGACTGGCCGACAGCTCCAATAACACCCAAGAAGTGTGCCAACCACTATTGCTGAAATGGAACAGTGACTTTGCGCTATTTGGCATTCTATTCCTCAGGAGGACATTACAGAGTTGTACGATAGTCTTCCCCTCCGTGTTCATGAATGCATTGCTGCGCGGGGTGGTTCAGCATCATTTTCCATTCTTTTTTTTGATAATGTAATCAATCACACATCTCAGTGTATGCTAACAGCTGCCTGCATTTCAATAAAATGGAATTAATCCTTCCAGTTGCATCTTTTTTCCTGCAGTGAATTTTCATGACCATCATTTTATACATTTTCAAGGCCCTCATTGATTTCAACAATTATCTGACTTGCATTATAAAAAAAAGTCCTAGAAGATAACAAATCTTGCTTTCGGGTTTTTTTTAATAATGTGACAGGCAATTTACTTGGATATTACTGAATCAGCACTATCTGAAGCCCCATTAACTGGGAAAGGACATAGCCTAAACTGGAACCTATAGTTTCCACAGTAACTCAAACTGCAAAATATCCTTTCTGTCTGTTAGTTATTGTTAAATAAATTTTTGTCTGCATTGTCAGATGATTTTTTTTTATTACATAATGCTAAAAAAGTCGTATTAAAATAAAACAGTTCTCTTTTTCACAAAATATTTTATTTTCAGAAAATTCATAATTAAATGTTGATTAATTTGACATATAACATGTCATAGTTCCTTTCATTTCTTATTTGGCAAAAAAAGTTCTAAAGTTATTTTTTTTGGCTGATTGTTGTTGTTGTTGTTTAACGTTACGTGGCATTGAGAGGTCCTTCTACAGGCTTTCTCGGAATGATAATTTTGGATGTATGTGGGTATTATGTTTTTTATTTTAAATTTATGGTTCGCGTACATATTAATATTTTGGTTATCAAAATTATATTTGATATCATGCAAAGAAGTAAGAGATAGTCGCCCAGTGAAAATTGATATTTCAGGATTTTATGAGTGTTTATGTCTGTATATGCTTTCAGGGAAGCATTCAGAGTTTGTTAGAGAATTTTTTTTTTTTAGTTTTTTTTTTAATGCTTTTTTTTCTAGTATTATTCTTTTAGTTTTTTGTTTTATTTTTTTTTTTTTTAATTTTTTATACTTTTTTTATATAATATATTTATTTTTTATCATTTTTTAAATATTTTTATATAATTTTTCTTTTTTTTTTTGTTAATTATGTATTATTTTATATATGTATATTTTTTATTATTATTTATTTTTATTTTATTTTTTTATTTCATTATTTAATATATTTTTTTTAAATTTATTTTTATTTTATTTTTTTTTAATTATTATTATTGTGCATTTTTTTTAATTATTATTCTTATATTTACAATTTGGTAATTTTTCTTTATTTTTCCCTGAGTGGTTTTAATTTATTCTTGGGTTATGGAGATAGTTAGGTTGAAGACGCTTGATCCAGACAGCTGCCTGCATTTAAGACCTGAGTTAAAGGGTTCGAGCCACTTTAGATATATATATATTTGTTCCCTTATTTCTATAGTCCCTCCATTATTTTTCTTTTTTTTTTATTTATATTTTATGGAATTTTTGGTGTGAGTCTGGATAGAGAACAGAATGAGGGTCCCTTTGGGAACATGTAAATGAGAGGTAAGTTGAGAATTGAAGAAAAATCTTTATGAAGGACATGAAGAGATGATAGTAGGGGTAAAGGAAAGGTAGACTACATTCTGTTCCAAAGTGAGGTGGAAAGAAGGAAAAAAAAGAAAGATTCATAAATTTTGGTTTTGTTTAGAGGGGGGGAGGGTTCCAGAATTACATTCTTTGAATATCCAAAATGTTTAGGTCAATGAGTGATTTGAAGAAAGTTTGTCTCTGTGAGGCAGTATTATCACAGTTAAGTAGGGTGTGATGAACAGTCTCCGAACTTTACAATGTCTACAGTTAGGAGAATGTGTGAGTTTGAATTTATGTAGAGTAGGGTTAAGAATTGTGGAATTGGTTCTTAATCTGTGTAGTAATTTGATGTGTTTTCTAGGGAAGGGGAGGTTATCAATTGTTGATATATTATGGTTAAGATTATATCGAAAGTTGTTTTGGACAGAGGCCTGGACCTGAAAGTATTTATTGGTGAGATGTACTTCAAGTTGTTTTATCTCCTGAGAAGTATTGATATGAAAGTGGTAGGTAGATGATACTATGTGGAGGTTGTGTGCCAGTTTAGCGAGATTATCAACAGTTTCATTATGTTCAGAGTAAGTCATCGCAGGCACCAAGAACTCTTTGCTTCTATTGGCATTGTCAAATTCTACATTGGAGGAAGTCTTCCAGTGTAGATGGCTTCAGCCTTTAGTGGTGGGGGAACGGGTCTTTGCCCCATGGCTGCAATTAGGGGGCTGTTTGATATTTCGGCATTCCCTCTCTCAATAAACATAGTTTCTTTAAACATCCCACTAACTATTTTCTCTCCATAGGTAGTTGGAATGTGAGGACTCTGCACAGAGCTTTTTCTCTTGATGTCCTCACACAAGAATTCCACCATTATAATTTAGATATTCTCGGCTTGCAAGAGACCAGATGGACAGATAAAGGTCAGATTCTTAAAAATAATCTTAAATTTCTCTTTTCAGGGAGGGACGACAATAAGCATCACCAAGGCGTGGGTCTGCTTCTCAGCAGACACACTAGTGATGTTCTTCTAGGATATGAGTGCATTAATGAAAGGTTTCTTACAGCAAAATTTCAGACAAGCATTAGAGACTTGAATGTTATCTGCTGTTATGCCCCCACTGAGGATGCCGATGAGGATGAGAAGGATAGGTTTTACGGACAACTTCAGGATATTTTGAATTCTGTCAAGAAAGGAGATATTACCCTTGTTCTTGGTGACTTCAATGCCAAAGTTGATACTGACTGTGACCTTTGGGGAGGCATGATAGGCCCTTTTGGTATTGGTAGCTGCAATGGCAATGGGCAACGTCTCCTACAGGTAAGTAAACTCAATGGATTCAGAATAACTAACACTTATTACAAACACCACGACATACATAAGTACACATGGGTTTCACCTGATGGGCTGCATAAGAATATGATTGATTACATATTAATTAACAGCAAATGGGCTAGTTCGGTTAGGAATACCAGGACATATACGGGAGCTGAAATTGGATCTGACCATTACCTTGTTAAAAGTGTGTTGCAACTTAAACTTAAAAAGTGTTGTGCTAGGGTTAAAAAATTTACTTTTAATACTGAAGCTCTGAAGGATCCAGTTATAGCCAAAGCTTACCATGATAGGTTACTTAGTCATTATGACAGTCATGGTTTGCTTCTACTGAAGTTGAGGAAGAATGGGATCATTTTAAACAGGCTTTTATGGACACTAACAGTACTCTTTTAGGAAAAAAGGAGCAGAAGAGACAGAATTATCTGAGTGATAAGGCACTTGAGCTTATTTCGGAAAGAAAGAACTGCAGGAATGTCTTTAATCAATACCCTACTAGTCCTAATAGAAAGCATTACAGAGAACTTAACGTGTAAAAGATCAGTTAGCTGCTGATAAGAATCTTTGGCTTGATAGTTTGGCTGACAAAGCCAAGGAAGCAGTTAGACAGCACAACAGCAGAGAGCTGTACCAGATAGTTAATGTTTTGTGTGGTAGAAAATGGACTGGCATACACGGATTGAAGGATAAACAAGGTAAGGTTATAGAAGGGGAGGATTCTGTCATGGCATGTAGTTAGTTCTACTCCCATTGTTTGCAATGATGATAGATGCATTGGTGGCTTTAATGTTGGCCCTATAACACAATCTGAAGTTATTTTGGCTGTTTCTAAACTTAAACTACATAAATCCCCAGGGGTAGATGAAAATACTACCGAAATGCTTAGAGCTGGGAATGTTTCGGTTACCACTTGGATGACTGAAATTCTGAATATCTTTTATGATAAAGGCATGGTTCCTAAGGATTTTACCAGAGCTATTGTTATCCCTATTTTCAAAAAAGGTGATCGCAGTTCTTGTGATAACTATAGGGGTATCAGCCTACTCTCTGTTCCAGGTAAAGTTCTTTCCATGATTGTGCTTAATAGAATTAGGAATGTGGTTGACAGTCAATTGCGTGATGAGCAATGTGGATTCAGAAGTGGTAGGGGATGTGTGGATCAGATATTTTCACTTAGGCAGATTCTTGAGAAATGTTTAGAGTTTCAGAAACCTTTGGTTGCTAGCTTTGTTGATTTCAAAAAGTCTTTCGACTCTGTTGATCGTCATAATTTGTGGTTGATTGTGAGATCATATGGTGTACCAGACAAGTTAGTTAACATAATGAAAGCTCTCTATAATCGTGTGTCGTATCTCTGAGTCGTGTGTGAGAGTTGGTAAGGCTTGTAGCAATTGGTTTAGCATTACTTCTGGTGTTCGACAAGGGTGCATTTTGTCACCTTTTCTCTTTAGCTTGGTTATTGATTATGTTATGCGAAATTCACTTCAAGGGAAAGATTTTGGCCTTAAATGGGCTGGAGATACGAAAATTTCTGATTTAGATTATGCTGATGATTTAGCCCTTTTGGCAAATGATGTTGATGAGATGAACTCTTTCATTCGAGCAGGTTTGGTTATAAACAGAGAGAAAACTAAAGTGATGAAAATTGGTCAGGCAGGCTGTGATTCAGTTAATCTGAATGGTTGCAGTCTTGAGCAGGTGTCACAGTTTAATTATCTTGGGAGCTATGTAACAGATAATGGTGATGTGCGGCATGAGATTAACAGACGAATAGGGATTGCTGCCGGGACTTTTAAGAATCTATGGAGAGTGTGGAGAAATAGGCGTATACACCTTAAGACTAAAATTAGGCTGTATAATAGTTTGGTTCTTTCTAGAGTTAGTTATGGTAGTGAAACTTGGACATTTTGTAAACAAGATAACAGGAAACTAGATGCTTTTGATTCCAGATGTTTATGCAGTATCTTGGGCATTAGGTGGTTCAACTTTGTAACTAATGATGAGGTTAGGCAAAGGAGTTTGCAACCTCCTTTAAGCAGCATATTATGCAGAGAGAGACTCCGTTGGTTTGGCCATGTTGCCCGTATGAATAATTATAGATTGGCGAATAGGGTTATGAACAGTATGCCTATAGGCCTCAGAAAGAAGGGGAGACCTAGGATGCGGTGGGCAGACAATGTCAAACAGGACCTTGTTAGAATTGGTGTGCAGTGGCCAGATGCAGTAGATGTAGCTCAGGATAGACTTGCTTGGAGAACTAAATTGCACGGTCTGGTTGGACCTCCGTAGCCCATGGCTGCTTGATGATGATGATGATGATGATGGTGATATAGCTAGGCCTAAACCAGTTTTTAAGGTGGAACCTTGAAGGGTTAACCCAAATTCCAACTATGCCGAGTTGATGTCACCTTCAATGAGTTGTTTGGGCTTCTAACTTCTTTATTAATGCATTCTGGGCACTTTTGCAGATTAGCTCCATAATGGGTCAACCACACCTACACTTCACTTATCGTAATGCTGCAAAATATGTTAACTTTACTTTGCTAGATAGCTGATGTAAATTAAAGAAGAGTTCTCTTAACAGTGTGAGATGGAAAAAGAATTCAAATAAACGATTGCCCATTAAAGTAAATCAAATATTAAAAAAAATGCTCAAGAGAAAAGATAAAGTCAAATCAATTTCATAAAATAGCCAAATGTTGATTAAAATCTAGACTCATCAAAAAGCAACACTTTACAAAAACTAACTTGCTCCTCACTGAGCAACTCAAACTACACCTTCTTCTATCACCTCACATCAAATCTAATAGCTCCAACTAACTCCATGACACCACTAACACAGTGTCTGTGATCTCATTACTTGACATACATCCCTGGCATGCAAACTGACACATGTACATCATGCTGGAAAGCCACATTTGCACATTATGACAGTACTCTCATGCTACATATGACATAAGTGAGTATGCCCTTCTGCATCCATTTAGCAACTGTCAAATTAAAATAATGAGTTATGCTATCTCAACTCCTTTAGCAGAACAGGAGGGAAAAAACGATGGATCAACTTAAAATAAAACCCCAAATGACAATTATAGCATAAATAAAGTAAACTGGTTTAAGAAAAAGTAAAAGTGAATTGGTGAAAGATCACATTATAACTTTAAAAGAAGGTTTTAACACAACTTAAATTAAAAGTGACATGCAACACTTGTGGGGGTTTCTGTGGGCAAGATCAAAGATTAATATACAAGTTTACAAACACTAGCCATCCTAGCAGTGTTGCAACTAGTCTAGCTTTTGTTTCGTAATAGAAGATTCCAAGATGCTGGAAGGCCAGTCCTTCCATTGTACTTTATTTTCTGGGTCCTCTATTTGAATTCAATATACTACCTCAGTTAATGGGAATTTATTTCTATCACTAATTATTAAATTTTTATATAACTAGTTATATATAAAAAGAACTAAATTAAATTTTGCAAAAGTTGCATTTACTGAATAGGAGAAATTCTTCCCATAAGGTATACTATTATATATAATGGTTTATAACTTTTAGTTGGTCTCTAAACGGTAGCTAGGCATAAACTGGAAGGAGAGCTGTGTACCAATCCCCAGTGATGATGCACAGAACTGGCCAGGTCTAGTGCCTAATGTCCGACCTCGCCTTCTTATGGTGCAGGCCGTTAGTACCTTTCAAAAGAGATATTCTCTTTTGGAAGGGAACAGAAGGGGAGAGCTGCCAGTTCAGTATGCCCTACTGATCTGGTCACATATGGCCACTTTCTTTTTTTTTTTCAACCCTACTGAGGAGTGGTCAACTTCACAGGGTCCTGGTGCTGACCATTTATACCTACTAGACTGGACTTGTTTATGAATTTCAGCTTGATTATGGATCCTGGACTTGCTGCACTGGTGGGCCTCTGTTGAAGGAGAATCTGCCACTGTGTTTTCTGTTTGCTTCTGGGTTGCCAGTCCTAAGTGAACAGAGGCATGGGATACCTTATATCAGCTGGTGGATAATCCTGATCAGAGGCCATCACAGGTACCTGAACCTCACTTAGTTAGTTGGGCATCATCAATCCTAAACTGAAGCCTTTAGCTGAGGGGGTACAGGTCTTTGCCCTATGACTTGCAATCAGGGGGCTGTTTGATATTGTTGGCCCTACCTATTTCAATAAACCAAGTTTCTAAAAATCCTACTAATCATTTTCTCTCTGCAGGAATGTGGAATGTGAGGACATTACATAGAGCTTAGTCTCTTGATGTCCTCACGCAGGAATTCCAGCACTATAAACTAGATATTCTAGGCTTGCAAGAGACCAGGTGGACAGGTAAAGGTGAGATATTACAAAGTAACTTTAAATTTCTCTTTTCAAGGAGGGACGATGGAACACACCTCCAAGGTGTAGTTTACTTCTCAGCAGACACGCCAGTGATGCTCTTCTAGGATATAACTGCATTAATGAAAGGTTTCTTAGAGCAAAATTAGTAAACTTAGTAAACTTAAGGTTACAGGTAAGTAAACTTAATGGTTTACGAATAACTAACACATGCTACAAACATTGTGGGACATTTTGTTGGGACATTTATAAACATACATGGGTTTCACCTGATGGGTTGCACAGGAATATGCTAGATTATATTTTAATTAACAGCAAATGGGCCAGTCCAGTTAGGAATACTAGATCATACAGGGGAGCCCAAATTGGATCTGTCCATTCTAGGTCAAAAGAATCTTGCAGCTGAAGCTTAAGAAATGTTGTGCTAAAGTTAAAAAAATTACCTTCAACACTGAAAATGAAAAAATGAAGGTCTGAAAGAATCCAGATATATCCAAAGCATACCATGATAGGCTACTTAGTTATTATGACAATCGTGGATTGGTTACTGCTGAAGTTGAGAAAGAATGGGATCAGTTTAAACAGGCTTTTCTTGAAACCAACGGTACTCTTTTGGGTAAAGGGGAACAGAGGAAACAAAATTACTTGAGTGATAAGGCTATGGAACTTATTTCTGAAAGAAGGAAATGCAGGATTAATATGAATTAACACCCTACTAGTCCTAATAACGTGTAAATAATGCTTAATAAACGTGTAAAAGATCAGTTAACAGCTGATAAGAATCTTTGGCTTGATTACCAGACTGACAAAACAGAGGAAGCAGTTAGACAGCACAACAGCAGGGAGTTGTACTGGATTATTAATGTTCGATGCGGGAAAAAACAGACAGATACACAGGGATTGAGGGATAAATATGGCAAGGTGGTTGAAGGTGAGGATTCTATGATTGCTAGGTGGGTTGAGCCTTTCAGAGATGTTCTAAATAATGTGATTATTTCTACTCCCATCATTTGTAATGAGGATAGATGCATTACTGGCTTTAATGATGGCCCTATATCACATTCCAAAGTCACATTGGCTATCTCTAAATTAAAACTGCATAAATCCCAAGGGTTGGATGAAATCAACACTAAAATGTTTAGAGCTGGGAACACCGTGTTGTTACATGGCTGACTGAAATTTTGAATATTTTTTATGATAAAGATGTTTTTCCAAACGATTTTACTAGAGCTATCATTGTCCCAAATTTTAAAAAAGGTGATTGCAGTTCTTGTGATAATTATAGGGGAATTTGATGGACAACTGCATGATGAACAGTGTGGGTTCAGAAGTGTTAGGGGATGTATTGATCAAATATTTTCACTTAGGCAGATTCTTCAGAAATGTTTAGAGTTTCAGAAACCTATGGTTATTAGCTTTATAGATTTCAAAAAGGCTTTTGACTCTGTTGATCAACAATGAGTCATGTGTGAAAGTTGGTACGTCTTGCAGCAATTGGTTTAGCATTGCTTGTAGAGTTAGACAAGGGTGCATTCTGTCCCCTTTTTTCTTTAGTTTGGTTATTTATTATGTTATGTGAAATTCTTTGCAAGGGAAAGATTTTGGCCTTAAATGGTCTAGAGATTTCAAAATTTCTGATTTAGATTATGCAAATGATTTGGCCTTGTTGGCTACTGATGTTAATGAGATGAATTCTTTCATTAGGGCTGTTGATGAGACTGATAATAGAGTAGGTTTGGTGATAAACAGAGAAAAAAACTGAAGTGATGAAAATTGGTCAGGCAGATGGTGCTTCAGTTGCTTTGAAGGGCTGTACTATTGAGTTCAGTTTAATTAACTTGGGAGCTATGTAACAGATACTGGTGATGTGCAGCATGAGATAAATAGAAGAATAGGGATTGTCACTGGGACTTAAATATATAAGCAGCTACAAACATTGACAGGTAAAGGTGAGATGCAGAATCTATCTAGAGGAGCTATATAAGAATCTATGGAAAATATGGAAAAATAGGCATATACTCCTAAAGACTAAAATTAGGCAGTATAATAGTTTGGTTCTTTCTAAAGTTAGTTATGGTAGTGAAACATGGATCCTTTGTAAGCAGGATAACAAGAAACTTGATGCCTCTGATTCTAGATGCTAATGCAGTATCTTGGGCATTAGGTGGTTTGACTTTGTAAGTAATGATGAGGTTAGAAGAAGGAATCATCAACCTCCTTTGAGCAGCATATTGTGCAGAGAGATTGTGTTGGTTTGGCCACGTTGCCCATATACATAGCTGCAGATTGGCAAAGAGGATTATGAACAGTGTACTTAATACCTAAGGTGATCAGAAAAAGGGGGGGGAGACCTGAGATATGATAGGAAGAAATGTCAAACAGAACCTTGCTAGAATTGGCCTAGAGTGGCCAAATGCAGCAGTTGTAGCTCAAAAGAGTGCATCTGGAGAGGAAAATTACACAGTCTGGTTGGACCTCCATAGCCCATTGCTGCATGAGGATTTTGTATGTATGTATATATGTTAACTTTTAGTTTGTTGTGCTCCTTGGGGTTGAGTATCTTTCTGAGTTTGGAACTTTGCATTCCAGGAATCGCTATTTAAGATATTTTTAGAATAACCTTACTGTTGACTTATATACATCCAATTCTGTTTTTACACAGTAGATAGGTTCCCAAAAAAACTATGCTAAAAAAAAAAACGCGTAAAAAATACAGTGCATATGAAAAATTAGAAGTTTTGTTCCAGACGTGAAAACCCAATACAAAAAATAAGTTGTTTTCAAACAAATCATATCAAAATCTTTATTGATATGATTTTTTTTATTTTTATTCATTTAAACACATTTTTTATTTTATAAACTTATAAAGATAATTATATGTACATATATAAATTATCCTTCATAAAGAAAATAATAGGTCACTAATTCAAGAATACAAAAGTACCAAAAAAAATATGACTTACACATGCTTATTAACTAGATTTTATTCATTGCCATTTTCTGACAATAGATGCATTTATTTGTGTAAGACTGGAATTAAATCACTTTCATTGCTTGAAACATCTTGGCTGTCATGTTCATACTCTAATGGTGAAATGCTCTCTGTGGCATGGGGAACCAAATTATCACTTGTTTCCAGTGATTCTGAAGCTTGATTAGTTTTGACAACAAACTCTGTAATCAATCGTTGAGATCCTGCTTTGACTAGATTTTTGTATAATTCTTGATAACGTGCCCATACATGACTTCAGTTCATGTTTAAACTGCTCAGCTCGTTCGACAATGGGATCATGTGTAAGAAAACGACATTACAATTTACTAGCCATTTGAAACCCTTCTTTAATTAAACCTGCAGTGAGTGGAACCTCTTCATCACCATCCCTTTTTTCTTTTTCATCAGGAGTCTCAAGAATAACTTCTATTATTTCATCTTCGCTAAGAGCTTTGTCAACCAGCAATTCACCAGTATCTGCAAACAATAAATCATCAATTCCTTCTCCACTAACTGCATGTGCTAAATTGATGATATTAGGATATTCAGTCGTATTTGGGAGTACAGAATCTTTGCTTTTTACACATTCTGGCCAAATAGTTTTCCAGCATGCATTTAAAGTTGATGGTTTTAATTCTGATAACGTCAATTCAGCATGTCTGACACAATTTAAAATAGAAAATTTCTTCAATACATCAATAACTGTTAGTGCTTTATCCTTATCTAATTTATCCAAAATGTATTGGAATGTTCATCTTGCATAGTAAGTTTTAAATGTGGCAATTATATCCTGGTCTAGTGATTTGTATTAACGATGTATTAGGCGGCAGAAAAAAAAATTGCACATTTGGGAGTTCCAAAACAGGATGGCCAGGCGCATTGTCTATAATCAATAGAACTTAAAATTCGAAATTTTTTCCTTCAAATAGCATTTAACATCTGGAACAAAACATTTATGGAACCATTCATTAAAAATTTCTCTTGCAGTCCAGGCTTTTTTGTTTGCCATCAAATTCACTGGCAAATTTATTCAAATCTACACCTTTTATTGATCGTGTTGTTAGGGATCGATCGATGAGCAGCGGTTTTAACATACAATCTCCTGAAGGGCTGCTGCAAAATAGATAGGTCACACTATCTTTAGCTGCTTTAAAGCAACCAACAGTTTTTTTTGTGATTTTTCTACATAGGTTCTACTTCCCATTTTTTTTTGAAAAAGGACCAGTTTCATCTGCATTCCAAACTTGATCAGGAGTGTATCCACCATCTTCAATGATTGGGCCAATTTCGGACAAAATTCTTTAGCAGCTGGCTCATCTGCATAGCAGCCATGGGCTACAGAGGTCCAACCAGACCATGAAATTTAGTTCTCCAAGCAAGTCTATCCTGAGCTACATCTACTGCATCTGGCCACTGCACACCAATTCTAACAAGGTCCTGTTTGATATTGTCTGCCCACCGCATCCTAGGTCTCCCCTTCTTTCTGAGGCCTTTAGGCACACTGTTCATAACCCTATTCGCCAATCTATAATTATTCATACGGGAAACATGGCCAAACCAACGGAGTCTCTCTCTGCACAATATGCTGCTTAAAGGAGGTTGCCAACTCCTTTGCCTAACCTCATCATTAGTTACAAAGTTGAACCACCTAATGCCCAAGATACTGTGTAAGCATCTGGAACCAAAAGCATCTAGTTTCCTGTTATCTTGTTTACAAAGTGTCCAAGTTTCACTACCATAACTAACCCTAGAAAGAACCAAACTATTACACAGTCTAATTTTAGTCTTAAGGTGTATATGCCTATTTCTCCACACTCTTCATAGATTCTTAAAAGTCCCGGCAGCAATCCCTATTCATCTGTTAATCTCATGCCGCTCATCACCATTATGTTACATAGCTCCCAAGATAATAAAACTGTGACACCTGCTCAAGACTGCAACCATTCAGATTAACTGAATCACAGCCTGCCTAGCCAATTTTCATCACTTTAGTTTTCTCACTGTTTATAACCAAACCTACTCTACTACCAGTCTCATCAACAGCTCGAATGAAAGAGTTCATCTCATCAACATCATTTGCCAAAAGGGCTAAATCATCAGCATAATCTAAATCAGAAATTTTCGTATCTCCAGTCCATTTAAGGCCAAAATCTTTTCCTTGAAGTGAATTTCGCATAACGTAATCAATAACCAAACTAAAGAGAAAAGGAGACAAAATGCACCCTTGTCGAACACCAGAAGTAATGCTAAACCAATTGCTACAAGCCTTACCAACTCTCACACACGACTCAGTGTTATTATAGAGAGATTTCATTATGTTAACTAACTCGTCAGGTATACCATATGATCTCACAATCAACCACAAATTATGACGATCAACAGAGTTGAAAGACTTTTTGAAATCAACAAAGCTAGCAACCAAAGGTTTCTGAAACTCTAAACATTTCTCAACAATCTGCCTAAGTGAAAATATCTGATCCACACATCCCTACCCCTTCTGAATCCACATTGCTCATCACGCAATTGATTGTCAACCAGATTCTTAATTCTATTAAGCACAATCATGGAAAGAACTTTACCTGGAACAGAGAGTAGGTTGATACCCCTATAGTTATCACAAGAACTGCGATCACCTTTTTTGAAAATAGGGATAACAATAGCTCTGGTAAAATCCTTAGGAACGCCTTTATCATAAAAGATATTCAGAATTTCAGTCATCCAAGTGGTAACCGAAACATTCCCAGCTCTAAGCATTTCCGTAGTAATTTCATCTACCCCTGGGGATTTATGAAGTTTCAGTTTAGAAACAGCCAAAATAACTTCAGATTGTGTTATAGGGCCAACATTAAAGCCACCAATGCATCTATCATCATTGCAAACAATGGGAATAGAACTAACTGCATTGTTTAGAATATCACTGAAATGCTCAGCCCACCTAGCAATGACAGAATCCTCACCTTCTATAACCTTACCTTGTTTATCCTTCAATCCCTGTATATCTGTTCGTTTTCTACCACACAAAACATTAACTATCTGGTACAGCTCTCTGCTGTTGTGCTGTCTAACTGCTTCCTCAGCTTTGTTAGCCAAACCATCAAGCCAAAGATTCTTATCAGCAGCTAACTGATCTTTTACACGTTTATTAAGTTCTCTGTAATGCTTTCTATTAGGACTAGTAGGGTATTGATTAAGGACATTCATGCAGTTCTTTCTTTCCAAAATAAGCTCAAGTGCCTTATCACTCAGATAATTCTTCCTCTTCTGCTCCTTTTTTCCTAAAAGAGTACTGTTAATGTCCAAAAAAGCCTGTTTAAAATGATCCCATTCTTCCTCAACTTCAGTAGTAAGCATACCATGACTGTCATAATGACTAAGTAACCTATCATGGTAAGCTTTGGCTACAACTGGATCTTTCAGAGCTTCAGTATTAAAAGTAAAATTTTTAACTCTAGCACAACACTTTTTAATTTTAAGTTGCAAGACACTTTTAACAAGGTAATGGTCAGATCCAATTTCAGAACTGTACTTGCAGAAAATTCATAATTTTTGTTTAACTAAGCTGATGTGGTTGATTCCATTTCTTGTATCTGCTTATATAATCGTAATGCCATCTGGTTGATAGCATTTCCATCTAGAAATATTATTTTTTTTGAGTTATCTTCTATCCACATTACTAGTGCCTTTTCCATCTTCACTTTTACAATATCTCTTGTGTACGATGACGACTTAGAACTCAATTTTGTTCCAGAATGCACAGATTTTCTAATAGCATCTTCATTTTTCTTGATGGTTCTTTGGTACCTTCATTGAAACCAAAATGATTGAACCACCTATGGATGTTGAACCTTCTCCAGTTGCAAGACGATCTAAAATTTGGATCTTAGATAGCTTTCCGTTTCTGCTTTTGTATAGTTGAATTATCTGACATAGTGTTAAGGCTTACGAAAAATATTTGAATTGTAGTTAATAAATCAGATGATGAAAAATTGTAAATTACCTATCAGCAAAATTTAAAAAATTTACATTACGCACACAAAACTCCAAAAATTTTTTTTTTATTTCTCCTATTAAACATCTAAACATGAAATGAGAGATCAAGACTAACATATGTTGTATTGAAGATAAAATTGAGGGGAATTCCCAGAACTCAATGTTGCCACTTTGTTCCAAATGAAGTAGGTTTTGTACGATATTTCCATAAAATAGAGAAAACTTGTGTAGTTTTTCTACACAACAAGTTTTCTCTATTTTATGTGTTAGTGTAATTTTATGTGTTAGTTATGTTGTTAGTGTAGTTTTTATTTTGGGGACTTTAGTGCACAAAATGTGTATCTATAGTACATTTTCAAAGTTAAAACTACTTCGAGAAATGTGACCATAAAAGCGGCATCTTTATTATAAATGTAAATTCTAGGAATTTTTTTTTAATAAGAATATTTTTTCAGAATTAAATTCAAATGAAGATTTTTAAAATGTGCCATTTCAACTGTGTAAGATCAAAATAAATCATGTGAAAAGAGAATTTGAATTTTTTTCTAAACCATGTTAAATCAAAATCGTACAAAAAACCCCTGTGTAAAAACAGAATTGGGTGTATATAGTTTAATTCTTCTATAAGTAAATGTAGAGTCGAGCGAGCACTATCTATATGCTCATATAATATAGGCCAATATTGCTCATTTTTTATAACTTAATGGGATGGTTAGAATTCTCAAAGAAAATATTTTGGATAAAAGTTGGCTTTTAATAAATGGTCATTTTACAATGCATTCTTTGTTGATTATCTACATATCTAAATATGGAAAATGACTGATTTTCTGATTCATATGTAAACTTTATGGAAGGGAACACACAAATAAAAGTTAAAATTGATTAGTTTATTTCATTTTCCCTGTAATTCCAAAAAAATTATTATATCATCAATATACCGCAAATATACTGCAGGTTTTAGTTTTGCTTTTTCCAAAGCTTCACTTTTGACATGTTGCAGGTAATGTCCACCATTAGGCCAGAGAGAGGGGGAGCCCATAGAAACACCCTCCCTTTGTTAACATGTGTGGCCGTTAATCACGAACCAATTAGAACGTGTTGTCAGGCCAGGACTCATTCACACTGAAGTACTCTGGTGCCATGAGCCTAGTGATCTTTAACCATTCAGATTTTAGCTGCATCCAGCACCAATGTGCTGGGATACAGCGATACAAATTCTATGAATGGAGAGTTGTAGTAGTATAAGTTATATGTTGTTGTTGTATTATTTTCACAGCTTCATAACATGAAGCTACGTATAACTATTGGGTGGGAAATCAACTTTAAAGAAGTTTAAAAATGTCCTTTCTAAATTATAGATAAGGAATTTTCTTTTAGATATTAATGGCCAGAATGGTCACTTTGTCTTATGCAATTTTATTTTTACAAATAATTCAGGTATGATAGGATACAATGGGGGTGTGAATGCTCTAGATATCTTATCAGATAGGAAAGGATCACTTTTCAACTGTCTCATTTTATTTATTGTTTTAGGTTTGGGGTTATCATTTTTGGGTATACATTTTATAACTCCTGTAATACCTCCTCAATTTTATGGTCATATTCTATTTTATCAAGGATTACCACCTGGTTGATTTTTGTCCACTATTACTATTTTAATTTCCCAGTTCTTTTTTAGATCCATTAATTCTTGAGTTACTCTCTGTATTTCTCCATTTGCATTATTATTTTACTCTTAGTAATGTTTTATACCTTGATAAAACTTAAAACTTACTTTTTTTGTGGGTTAGGAACCTTATTTATTATTAATTCTAATAATGGAATTTTCTTCTTTCGGAAATTGTGCCATGTTACACAAATTTTACACCCTGCTCTAATATTCATTTCTTTCAGTAGCCATTTAGTATGATTGGTAGAACATACTAAAAGGCTACTGAAAGAATGGTGGAACATCAAAAAGACACCAATAACAGCAATCCAGTTGCAGCTTTAGTGCAAACTATAATAGAAAAAAAGTTTGAAATAACAAATTTCACCTTTAAAATATTAGCAGAACCTCTGACAAAATTTCAAATAAATTATCTTGAAAACATAATAATCAATTTTAATAAAAATAATGTATGTAACACCAACATAGAAAATTCCAAGCTACTGGAAGGGGGCTGTTATATAAGCAAGAGCTGTACTAGTTAAACCACCACTAGGGTGCCTAGAGTATATAAACTGGTGTATTAATCTTCAATCTTGCCTGTAGAAGCTCCCCAAGTGTTGGGGCAAGATTTTATTCAGAAAACTCATTTATTCAGAAAATTTTCAAATTAATAATTGTCAGTTTTAATGTAGGTATCAAGTGGGTAATTAATAAAAATACTAGATTTATACCTTCATTTCTTGGTTTCAAAATCATGTCAATAGCTTCTTTCCAGTTTCCTTGTAAAAGTGTCCTAAATAAAAAAAATACATGCATCAAGATGTTTACTGTGAGAGTTAGAAGAACAAATTTAAATGGACATTAATAAGTTAACTTCAATAAAAAGTTAATACTTTCAACATCAATAACAAGTTAATACATTGAAATTACATTTGATATTCCCTTATGCAATCATGGAAATTAGTCAGCTCTTTATTGGAAATCAAGGTATCATCTATGAGAACAAAGCCACATTCATCTTGCAAGGTACTTTTCTCTAGATATTTATATTCAGATTTTTCATTAACATAATCAGAAATTGGGTGGATGTTTCCACACTTCCCTAATTACAATAAAATGACTGTTACTGTTAGTGAGATTTATTCCTTCCTATCAAATTTTTTGGTCTGTAAATGGTAGATAGGTAGTCACTGGAAGGAGAGCTATGCACCAATCCCCTGTGACTTAACCATCTCACTAACCATTTTCTCTCCATAGGTAGTTGGAATGTGAGGACTCTGCACAGAGCTTTTTCTCTTGATGTCCTCACACAAGAATTCCACTGTTATAATTTAGATATTCTCGGCTTGCAAGAGACCAGATGGACAGATAAAGGTCAGATTCTTAAAAATAATCTTAAATATCTCATTCCACGGAGGGACGACAATAAGCATCACCAAGGCGTGGGTCTGCTTCTCAGCAGACACGCTAGTGATGTTCTTCTAGGATATGAGTGCATTAATGAAAGGTTTCTTACAGCAAAATTTCAGACAAGCATTAAAGACTTGAATGTTATCTGCTGTTATGCCCCCACTGAGGATGCCGATGAGGATGAGAAGGATAGGTTTTATGAACAACTTCAGGATATTTTGAATTCTGTCAAGAAAGGAGATATTACCCTTCTTCTTGGTGACTTCAATGCCAAAGTTGGTACTGACTCTGACCTTTGGGGAGGCATGATAGGCCCTTTTGGTATTGGTAGCTGCAATGGCAATGGGCAACGTCCCCTACAGGTAAGTAAACTCAATGGATTCAGAATAACTAACACTTATTACAAACACCACGACATACATAAGTACACATGGGTTTCACCTGATGGGCTGCATAAGAATATGATTGATTACATATTAATTAACAGCAAATGGGCTAGTTCTGTTAGGAATACCAGGGCATATAGGGGAGCTGAAATTGGATCTGACCATTACCTTTTTAAAAGTGTCTTGCAACTTAAACTTAAAAAGTGTTGTGCTAGGGTTAAAAAATTTACTTTTAATACTGAAGCTCTGAAGGATCCAGTTATAGCCAAAGCTTACCATGATAGGTTACTTAGTCATTATGACAGTCATGGTTTGCTTCTACTGAAGTTGAGGAAGAATGGGATCATTTTAAACAGGCTTTTATGGACACTAACAGTACTCTTTTAGGAAAAAAGGAGCAGAAGAGACAGAATTATCTGAGTGATAAGGCACTTGAGCTTATTTCGGAAAGAAAGAACTGCAGGAATGTCTTTAATCAATACCCTACTAGTCCTAATAGAAAGCATTACAGAGAACTTAATAAACATGTAAAAGATCAGTTAGCTGCTGATAAGAATCTTTGGCTTGATAGTTTGGCTGACAAAGCCGAGGAAGCAGTTAGACAGCACAACAGCAGAGAGCTGTACCAGATAGTTAATGTTTTGTGTGGTAGAAAACGGACTGGCATACACGGATTGAAGGATAAACAAGGTAAGGTTATAGAAGGGGAGGATTCTGTCATGGCTAGGTGGGCTGAGCATTTCAGTGATGTTCTAAACAATGTAGTTAGTTCTACTCCCATTGTTTGCAATGATGATAGATGCATTGGTGGCTTTAATGTTGGCCCTATAACACAATCTGAAGTTACTGTGGCTGTTTCTAAACTTAAACTGCATAAATCCCCAGGGGTAGATGAAATTACTACCGAAATGCTTAGAGCTGGGAATGTTTCGGTTACCACTTGGATGACTGAAATTCTGAATATCTTTTATGATAAAGGCATGGTTCCTAAGGATTTTACCAGAGCTATTGTTATCCCTATTTTCAAAAAAGGTGATCGCAGTTCTTGTGATAACTATAGGGGTATCAGCCTACTCTCTGTTCCAGGTAAAGTTCTTTCCATGATTGTGCTTAATAGAATTAGGAATGTGGTTGACAGTCAATTGCGTGATGAGCAATGTGGATTCAGAAGTGGTAGGGGATGTGTGGATCAGATATTTTCACTTAGGCAGATTCTTGAGAAATGTTTAGAGTTTCAGAAACCTTTGGTTGCTAGCTTTGTTGATTTCAAAAAGTCTTTCAACTCTGTTGATCGTCATAATTTGTGGTTGATTGGGTGATCATATGGTGTACCAGACAAGTTAGTTAACATAATGAAAGCTCTCTATAATAACACTGAGTCGTGTGTGAGAGTTGGTAAGGCTTGTAGCAATTGGTTTAGCATTACTTCTGGTGTTCGACAAGGGTGCATTTTGTCTCCTTTTCTCTTTAGCTTGGTTATTGATTATGTTATGCGAAATTCACTTCAAGGGAAAGATTTTGGCCTTAAATGGGCTGGAGATACGAAAATTTCTGATTTAGATTATGCTGATGATTTAGCCCTTTTGGCAAATGATGTTGATGAGATGAACTCTTTCATTCGAACTGTTGATGAGACTGGTAGTACAGTAGGTTTGGTTATAAACAGAGAGAAAATAAAGTGATGAAAATTGGTCAGGCAGGTTGTGATTCAGTTAATCTGAATGGTTGCAGTCTTGAGCAGGTGTCACAGTTTAATTACCTTGGGAGCTGCATAACTGATACTGGTGATGTGCGGCATGAGATTAACAGACGAATAGGTATTGCTGCCGGGACTTTTAAGAATCTATGGAGATTATGGAGAAATAGGCGTATACACCTAAAGACTAAAATTAGACTGTATAATAGTTTGGTTCTTTCTAGGGTTAGTTATGGTAGTGAAACTTGGACACTTTGTAAACAAGATAACAGGAAACTAGATGCTTTTGATTCCAGATGCTTACGCAGTATCTTGGGCATTAGGTAGTTCAACTTTGTAACTAATGATGAGGTTAGGCAAAGGAGTTTGCAACCTCCTTTAAGCAGCATATTGTGCAGAGAGAGACTCTGCTGGTTTGGCCATGTTGCCCGTATGAATAATTATAGATTGCGAATAGGGTTATGAACAGTGTGCCTAAAGGCCTCAGAAAAAAGGGGAGACCTAGGATGCGGTGGGCAGACAATGTCACACAGGATCTTGTTAGAATTGGTGTGCAGTGGCCAGATGCAGATGTAGCTCAGGATAGACTTGCTTGGAGAACCAAATTGCACGGTCTGGTTGGACCTCTGTAGCCCATGGCTGCTTGAGGATGATGATCAAATTGGTTCCTGGTATTTGAGTTATAGGGCATTTAGTACTTCGATGATGTGCATCTGAATAACCCAAAGTATATTAATAATTGATATATGGTTATAGCAGACCATCTTAACAGCATTGTAGGCCCCTAGGCAAAGCAATGCACTGGAGCCCCTACCCACCCAGCTACGGGAATAAAAATGTAAATGGTCAATAAAATTAAGCCTATGGATTAATTGGTACTTTTAACAAAATCAATGTTTAAACATAAAAAACATGCTGTAAAGCGAGGATTAATCAACACAAACTTTTGCGAAATTTAGAATTGTGGCGCCCCTGGTCAACTGCCCAGTGTGCCCATACCTGAAGATGGCACTGGCTATAACCATATAGCTTCAAGCCATCTGTTAAGACAGGCAAGAAGTCCAGGTGCACAATGCAATGGTTGACACAAAGAGTTGCTGGCACATGCAGTCAGGTGTGGAAGTCCTTGCCATGTTGCAAAGGTTTTTCCCTTTGCAAGATGGCAAAGGCTTTCACACCAGACTGTAAGCCATGGTTAAAATGGTTCAGCTGTTGAATGGGTGATGTTATGGAGACTAATGTTAATGTCTGTGAGGTAGCCTCAGATACACAAACTGAAAGGATGAATGGCACATTAAGTATAAAATATTTGCCACTAAGAGCAAAAAACTCAATCCAAAGTGGGGTGGCACATCAGGGATTGTGATTTACAAGAGCATGACAGGGACAACTGCTGACAGCAATTAGATCAAGAGTTTCATTCAGTCTCAACATAAATAAAGGTTTTGGACTGGTGACATGTAGAACAACCTTATGCACATGCACAGGGCCTAATGGTGGAGAGGGTCCAATAACTTCACCATTGAATCCCAGACAGAATCATACACCAGGGATCCATAGTCCAGTTTTGAACATATAAGTGTAAGGTATAAACAGAGCAAAGAACATCAGCCTGCTCCCCAGAAGAGAAAAGAGAGGACCTCAACTATGTTCAATGGCCTCGTGCACTTGTACCTAAACTGACACGAGATAAAAGGGTAAATTTCCACAACATAAGAAATTAGATATGAAGATGGGCATATAATCTCTCAAGGAAAAGACAAGGGGGGGAGGTCATGAAGAATGACAAATCTTCATGCTATACACTTTTCCAATATTGTAGAAACCTGACTTGAATTCAGGTGCTCTCAACATAAAAATGCATTTCTGATAGTGGTTTCGATGCACTTAAGATAGTCTAAGATTAAAGCCTACAAAAGCAACACTAGGTGTTGGAAAGAAATACACAATTAAAAGGGTCTTCTTGTTCAGAAATTATTTAAAAATAATTTAAATTTCTCTGCCATTGAGCAATAAAATTTTAAAGTTTATCTTTCAAACTATTTGCATGTTAAACGTTTTTAGGAGAAAACTCAGAAGCTTTTCGGAGCAAGGACAATGTTCTGTCTTCGGTGATGTGATACTACGTTCTGTCTTCGGTGATCTGGTAATGTTACAGCTGTTTAGAGCTTTTTTCCACGTCGTGAAGGGTGATTCCAGTGTCTTGGTTGCAGGTGGGGATGAGCAAGGTCGTTATTTCAATAGCCTCGCAGACTATGGTTCTGTAGAAAGTGGATGCATGTACAAGCAGTGTGGCTGCACACGTGTTGTACTGCTGGCTCAGTAGCAGCTGTCGTTAGCTTGTGTTGACTGACCTTGTCCCTTTTGATTAATTTCTTCAGATTTGGAGCTGGGCTGAAAACAATTTTGATATTTAGGGTTCTGAATAATTTGCATAGGATCAGAACATAAGAAATAGGTTGGGCAAATTGGGTTGGGTTGTTTTACCTCTGAGCACACCATGGGCTAAAATGGCTTTTTTGCACACCATGGGCTAAATGGTCAGGTCACATGGACCCCGAAGGCTCAGAGAAGGTTGGGGGAGGGGACCCACTGGAACAGCTGTTGGGAGACAGATGGTAGCCTCCTGTCAAGGCCATCCAGCGTATTCTTTAACGTGCACAGGGTATGGCTCTCCTGCACTTGGGACCACGGCTTAACGTCCCATCCGACGGACGGCGGCCTTTCCAAGCCCATCAGTGTCTCCTACTGACTGTGGGTAGGGCGGGGAATTTTGCGGAGATAAATCTCAAAGCTGACCCAGCTGGGACTCGAACCTGGGAACTACAGATTACGAACCTGGCGCGAGATCGACTGAGCCACCCCCGCCCCGGTCGGCAAAGGTTGCATGTTCAGAGTCGGTAATTGGTAGGAGAGCTGAATCTCTTCGGTGTTTGTTTTTATATTTATTGATTAGCTTTTCTATTACTGTTGGGTGGAAGCCATGGGGATGCAGCAATGGAATGGATTTTTTTAATTTCTTTTTTAAGCAACTGCTTGTTTGAAGATATAGTGTTGCAGAAACAAGATTTGCAGGCTAAAAAACAACAAGTGGCTCCCCAAGGACCTCAAGAAGACCGCAGTGCCATCCAACTGTCAGGCACTGCGAATGTTTGTCCAGTGCAAGTGCACAAAGATTATTGCCCCATCTGGCCACTAGTAATAAAAAGATCATCTCCAACTTTCTTTCTTGAAAAGAATTTGTCAATTTTTTTATCCTGCTTCTTTTGTGATCACCCATTTTCTATAAATTCAACAGTTGAATTTCTCAACAGATTCAAAGTTCTGTCCATTCCTCCCAACAGCAAATTAGTCACACTTGACTTAGTCTCCTTATTCCCATCCACTCCAGTTTTTAATGCTGTCATGTTATTTCGGACAAAAATTATTGAAGCGTAAAACTTTTCCCTTCCTGAAATCAACACCATTCATGAGGCTCTAAAAGTTGTCAACGAAAACAACTATTTTCATTTCTCACCAAATTTACAGGCAGGATTCAAGCCCCCCCCCCCCCAATGGGCTCATCCTTTTCTGCCATCCTGTCCGAGACTGTCCTTCAAGATCTAGAAACAAAATTATTAAACTCCGCAGAAAATTTACTGTTCTGGTGTCGCTATGTCGATGATGTATTTTTAATTTGGAATGGCAGCAATGAGCAACTAAAACTGCCTCATTGACTCTGCCAACAATATATATCCTACAATACGTTTTACGAAGGAGGAGGAAAATACCAGTGCCATCCCCTATTTAGATGTTCTCATCCAAAAAGACAAAGCAGGAACCTTGACAATGTCTATATACTGAAAGCCTACTTACATCCTCTCTGTCATATGCGTGGACTCATGCACCCCGTGGGCATACAAGATTGCAGCCTTCCATTCCCTCACCCATAGGGTATTCACCGTATCTTCAAATGAGCAGTTGCTTAAAAAAGAAATTCAAAAAATCCATTCCATTGCTGCATCCCATGGCTTCCACCCAACAATAGAAACAGCTAATTAATAAATATTAAAATGAACACAGAAGAGATTCAGTTCCTGTTAGAACACAGAAGAGATTCAGTTCCTGTTCCTGTTCTGTGTATCAGTCCACAACTCAGAGCCTAAAATATAAAAAGTGTTTTCAGCCCAGCTCCAAATCCGAAGTAATCAATCAAAAGAGACAGAGACAAATTTAGCCTACTTCAAAAATCAGGCATATACTGATTTTCCCTAGATTTTCCAGATTTTCTCCCCATTGTTTACTACATCAGAAAAACCATATATTCTTTACAAGAGGTTCGCAGAGCATCAAACACATGTCAGGCAAAACAAGCTAACACCAGCTGCCGCCAAGCTAGCAGTACAACATGTGGCAACAATAGACTGGGAGCATGCACACTGCTTGCATGTGCATCCACTTTCTAGAGAACATTAGTCTGAGAGGCTATTGAAATAATGACCTCGCCTGTCCCCACCTACAACCGAGACACTGGAATCACCCTTCATGACATGTGGAAAGAAGCTCCAAACAGCCTTTGTACCACATAGTGTCATTTCTTGTCACCACATAGTGTCATTTCATTGAAGAAAGTCCTTGCTCTGACAAGCATTTGTTTTTCTCCTAAAAACTTTAAACATGTATTTGAAGGATAAACTTTAAAATTTTATTGCTCAATGGCAGAGAAATTTAACAGATTGACTGCTGCAATGTTAAAATTTTTTCGAGACCTCGGGCCACATCTTTTTTTTTGTGTTTTTTGTTAAATCAACTAAAAATGGTCTTAAATTGCTATAAAATATCAGTTTACATAATTTTGATAAATATTTTGCTTAAAAACAAACTTTGAAAGTGTGAATCACATGGCCTGAGCACTTTTTTATCTATAGGCCGTGATTACAAGGAAATAATAGAAAATATGCAACTTCCAAAGCAACACAGACTCACTGGAAATGTGTCCAATGCGACAAATATTATTGTGTTCCTTGTTTTACTGCTGTACACGAATGCACTTTATAAATTTCATTATTTGAGTATCCTTGACATATGTGAAGTAAAATAACAATACATGTTAGATTTCTATGTTTTTAGTTTTCGAATGTTTGTTTGAGATTGCATTTTGAGAATACACTGTTTTGTTTAGTAAATAAACAGTATTTTCTTATTTTATTTAGCACTGCATGCAATTCAATAAAGTAAGTATAAAATGTCAGACTATTTCATTGACCCCTACAATATACTTTAGTTGAAATTTCGCTGCGCTAAAACCATGGATTTTTTTCTCAGTCCACACTCCTGTATTACCCACAAGCAATGCATTCTAGTGTGAAGCGCAACTGATTCATGAGCCCTGAACTAGAAATTTGTATGTGAAGCACGGACGATTCACGCAGCCTCCGGAGCAAATTAGGTTTGAATCATATATGATTCATATGGCAGTCAACATGTTAAGTTACTTTAAATTTTTAATCAGAAAGAAAGTTGTTGTGCTCTGGTATTTACCAGATCAATCTATAATTTAACATTCTGTCCAACATCTTGCACACCACAGCTCATCAATGTGATGAGACAATAATTCAAAGGGAATCTTGGAATCCTTTATTAGTTTGAGGAAGGCCAAGAAAACAGCCTTCTCCCAGGAGTCAAAAAACTGTTCCTTAAAAAACAATACAGTTAAAAAGCTGAAGTAGCCAGTTTTTTTTTTTTTTTTTTTTGCATTAGCACTAGCAATAGAGAAATTGTGGGGCATGACAGCAGATCTATGAGAAGAATGCAGTGTAAGGTGAAGATCCTCTGCTACGAATGGTCTGTTGTAGGACTCAAAGCTATTTGAGTGGAGAGACAGTGGAATCTTTTGGCCTTGCTCTTCAGGGCTAGAAACTCTGGGGAAAGGAATACAATGAACAGATGGAGGAAAAACAATTCCCCAGAGTATTGGCAATTGCATTAGGAACAGTAATTGACTGTCCATTGTGCTCCAGGATCAATAATGAATGAAACACAAAGTTTCCATCGATCTTCTAGGCCTTATCTTAAATGTTATAATCCTTATTTTAAATGCATTAATTTTTCCAAGCATATCTGTCCTGAGCTACATCTGCTGCATCCGGCCACTGCACACCAATTCTAAAAAGGTCCTGTTTGACATTGTCTGCCCGCCACATCCTAGGTTTCCCCTTCTTTCTGAGGCCTTTAGACACAATGTTCATAACCCTATTTGCCAATATATACCCATATGGGCAACATGGCCAAACCAGTGGAGTCTCTCTCTGCACAATATGCTGCTTAAAGGAGGTTGCAGATTCATTTGCCTTACCTCATCACCTTACCTCATCATTAGATTCATCCTTCCTAACCTCGCATGTAACCAGTATCTGTTACATGGTTCCCAAAGTAATTAAACTGTGACACCTGCTCAAGACTGCAACCATTCAGATTAACTGAATCACAGCCTCCCTGACCAATTTTCATCACTTCAGTTTTCTCTCTGTTTATAACCAAACCTACTCTACTACCAGTCTCATCAACAGCTCGAATGAAAGAGTTCATCTCATCAACATCATTTACCAAAAGGGCTAAATCATCAGCATAATCTAAATGGGAAATTTTCGTATCTCCAGTCCATTTCAGGCCAAAATCTTTCCCTTGAAGTGAATTTCGCATTAACATAATCAATAACCAAACTAAAGAGAAAAGGAGACAAAATGCACCCTTGTCAAACACCAGAAGTAATGCTAAACCAATTGCTACAAGCCTTACCAACTTTCACACACGACTCAGTGTTATTATAGAGAGCTTTCATTATGTTAACTAACTTGTCAGGTACACCATATGATCTCACAATCAACCACAAATTATGATGATCAACACAGTCAAAAGCCTTTTGAAATCAACAAAACTAGCAATCAAAGGTTTCTGAAACTCTAAACATTTCTTAAGAATCTGCCTAAGTGAAAATATCTGATCCACACATCCCCTACCACTTCTGAATCCACATTGCTCATCACACAATTGATTGTCAACCAGATTCTTAATTCTATTAAGCACAATCATGGAAAGAACTTTACCTGGAACAGAGAGTAGGTTGATACCCCTATAGTTATCACAAGAACTGCGATCACCTTTTTTGAAAATAGGGATAATGATAGCTGTGGTAATATCTTTAGGAACCATGCCTTTATCATAAAAGATATTCAAAATTTCAGTCATCCAAGTGGTAACTGAAACATTCCCAGCTCTAAGCATTTCTGTGGTAATTTCATCTACCCCTGGGGATTTATGAAGTTTAAGTTTTGAAATAGGCAAAATAACTTCAGATTGTGTTATAGGGCCATTGCAACTATCATCATTACAAACACTGGGAGTAGAACTAACCACATTGTTTAGAACATCACTGAAATGCTCAGACCACCTAGCCATGACAGAATCCTCCCCTTCTATAACCTTACCTTGTTTATCCTGCAATCCTTGTATGCCTGTCCATTTTCTACCACATAAAACATTAACTATCTGGTACAGCTCTCTGCTGTTATGCTGCCTAACTTCCTAACTTTCCCTAAGGCCATCAAGCCACAGATTCTTATCAGCAGCTAACTGATTCCTTTACACGTTTGTTAAGCTCTCTGCAATCCTTTTTATTAGGACCAGTTGGGTATTGATTAAGGACATTCCTGCAGTTCCTTCTTTCTGAAATAAGCTCAAGTGCCTTATCACGCAAATAATTCTGCCTCCTCTGCTCCTTTTTTCCTAAAAGAGTACTGTTAGTTTCCAAAAAAAAAATGCCTGTTTAAAATGGCCCTGTTCTTCCTCAACTTCAGTAGTAAGCAAACATGATTGTCATAATGACTAAGTAAACTATCGTGGTAAGCTGTAGCTATAACTGGGTCTTTCTGAGCTTCAGTATTAAAGGTAAATGTTTTAACCTTACCACAACACTTTCCAAGTTTAAGTTGCAAGACACTTTTAACAAGGTAATGGTCAGGTCCAATTTCTGCTCCCCTATATGCCCTGGTATTCTTAACAGAATTAGCCCATTTGCCCTTAATTAATATGTAATCAATCATATTCTCATGCAGCTCATCAGGTGAAACCCATGTGTACTTATGTATGTCACAATGTTTGTAATAAGTGCCTAGCACAAGAGAAATATCTCCTTTCTTCACAGAATTCAAAATATCCTGAAGATGGCTGTAAAACATATCGTTCTCATTCTCATCAGAGTCCTCTGTGGAAGCATAACAACAGATGACATTCAAGTCTTTAATTTTTGTTTCAAATTTTGCTCTAAGAAATCTTTCATTAATGCAGTTATATCCTAGAAGATCATCACTGACATGTCTGCTGAGAAGTAAACCTACACCTTGGAGATGCTTTCCATTCTCCCTCCCTGAAAGAGAAATTTAAAGTTATTTTTAAGTATCTCACCTTTACCTGTCCATCTGGTCTCTTGCAAGCCTAGGATATCTAGGTTAAAGCACTGGAATTCCTGCGTTAGGACATCAAGAGAATAATCTCTATGTAATGTCCTCACATTCCACGTTCCTGCAGGGAGAAAATGATTAGTAGGATTTTTAAAGAAACTAGGTTTATTGAGATAGGTAGGGCCAACAATATCAAACAGCCCCCTGATCGCAGGCATGGGGCAAAGACCTGTCCCTCCTCTGCTAAAGGCTGAAGCCACCAATGCTGGTAGGAACTTCAGGCACCACCTTTTCAAGTGGACTTTTACAAGAGTCATATGGCCTGCCTGAGACACATTACTCCAGTTTAGGATTGACGATGCCCAACTAGCAAGTGAGGTTCAGGTAGTGATGGCCTCTGATCAGGATTATCCACCAGCTGATATAAGTTATCCCAAGCCTCTGTTCACTTAGGGCTGGCACCCAGAAGCAAACAGAAAAAACAGTGGCAGATTCTCCTTCAACAGAGCCCCACCAGTGCAGCAAGTCCAGGATCCATAATCAAGCTTAAATTCATAAACAAGTCCAGTCTAGTAGGTATATATGGTCAGCACCAGGACCCTGTGAAGTTGACCACTCTTCAGCAAGTTTGGAAAAAAAAAAGTTTCCTTATGTGACCTGATCAGAAAAAAAAAATTTTTTTTTCTCTTTTGGAAGGCCTGCACCACAAGAAGGCGGGGTCGGACATTAGGTGCTAGACCTGGTCAGTTCTGTGCATCATCACTGGGGATTCGTACACAGCTCTCCTTCCAGTTTATACCTAGTTACTATTTACAGACCTTGTAGCATATAAACATTGAAAATTGATCTAACAAAAGCAAATTAAATTTATTAATTACCTTCCAACGTAATGTGTAGCTACAGATGTTGTTCCAAATCTCTGCATGCCAAAATAGTTTATGAAACCATTCTCAGACAGTGATAAGACAGCTCTCTCTATTTCTTCTGTGCTACCAGTGGATTTTCTGCAGTGAACATATAAAAAATGCAAATATTAATCTCACTTATTATGTTCACAAGAAAACTGAAAGTAATATACAATTATTTTGATTAAAATTTATTTCCTCCATTTATTCAACATTGCAATCTCATGCTATTTCTTTCAATATTATTACGCTAAATAAAATCTAGTCAGATATAGAAAACAAGAATTTTTTATATACAACAAATTACATTAAAAAAATTCACCTTACTTAAATGTGCAACACAGTTTCTTGGAATTCTTAAACAACATGGTTGGTTGATTGGTTGTGATTTTATGGCACGAGGATGAAATTTTCATTTTAACAACTTTTGCACTCTTTAAAAGTTTAAAATCGAACTAGAGAGATGGATTGTTTCACCTCTGAGTGGCACTTTTCTGCACACAATGGGCTAAATGGTCAAGTCACAAGGACACTGAGGGCTAAGAGAATGTTGGGGACAGGGGGCTCATTGGACCACTGTTGGGAGACAGATGGTAGTCTCCCATCAAGCTCATACAGCATGTTCTTTAACATGCACAGGGTATGGCAAACTAAAAGATGATTGGAAAAATACAAATAGTATACATATATATAGTTAAACAACATAAAAAGCGTTTCTCTTTTATTCCTCAAAATAAACCTTTTTACATATTTAGTTTCTTCTAGTAACATAAATTAAAACTACCTGAGGATTTGAAAAATGCAAATTATATTTCATTAGTATCAATCTAACCAAAACAGAATTTTCCAATTTTCTCTTAAGACAAAACAGTTGCATTTCCCACCCCCTTAGGTGTAAGCTGGCAACTTATTGATCAAAAGGCAACTAAATGGCTTTCACATTCCACTATCAAAATTCCAAATTCTAGCATAAATACGTCATTTGCAATATTCATTTAAAATTTACAATTTTCAACTTTATCCACTATTAAAATGTGCAAATAAAACTTGGGAGATTCAGAAAGTGAAAATCATATTTTTTCATACAATTTTTTTTTATAATATCTCTCTTAAATAAAAAGGTTGGAAGCCTGGCTGAAATGAAAATGTCTTCACTGTTTATAAACAGTGAAGACATTAGCCAGTTGTTTCTTAAAGAGATAAAAAAAAAAACACAAGAGCGAAGGATATAAAAAAACAAAAATAATGACTAGCAAAGAGAGAAGCAGCAGCAACTAAACAAGTGTAGAACAATAAAATTTATACATATAGAAAGAAGACAAAGCAGAAAGCTTACATTCTATCAAACTGGCCAATGCAATGTCAAAATACAAAAATAGGTGGGTTGGGTTGTTTTATCTCTGAGTGGCACTTTTTTGCACACCATGGGCTAAATGGCCAGGTCACATGGACCCAGAAGGTTCAGAGAAGGCTGGGGGAGGGGACCCACTGGAACAGCTGTTGGGAGACATATGGTAGCCTCCCGTCAAGGTCATCCGGTGTGTCCTTTAACGTGCAAAGGGTATGGCTCTCCCGCACAAGGGGCCATGGCTTAACGTCCCATCTGACGGACAGCAGTCTTTACCAAGCCCACCGGTGTCCCTTACTGACCGTGAGCAGGGCAGGGAATTTTGCGGAGATAAATCTCAATGCTGACCCAGCTGGGACTCGAACCTGGGAACTACAGTTTACGAGCCTGGTGCGCTACCGACTGAGCCACCCCCGCCCCCAAAAATAGGTGGCAAAAAGCAATATGTCTGAATTTATACCCTTATTTTGCCATGCCCGAAAAACTGAACTATGACCAGGCTTTTTTTTTCAAATGTGCTCAATCGAAATAAAATGAAGTTCAGAACTTTTTTGCAAGTAACTAAATGAAAGGAATTATAGCATGCTGTATTCCAAATTAATCAGCATTTCATTCTGGATTTTATGAAAATAAAATATGTAACAAAAAAGATGATTAGTTTCATTTTAATAGGGCTTTTATAGAACTATGTAGTAAAAAAATGCACCTGGCAATGCATACAAAAATTTATTAAAATAAAAAACAAATCAATAGACAAAAATAAGTATAATGCATATCAGTAGAAAGGATATTTGTTTTTTGAATAAGAGGAAAATAAGTTTTTCATAAATGAAGAAAATTACTTTTAGAATATTTTTCACAGTACTATAAGAAAAACACAGGCTTATCACCAGCTGTAACTAATCAAATAAACAAATCAGTTATAGTAATAAAAAAATAACCAATCAACAGAAATATGATGTTATATACTAAAAGAAAAATATTTAATTGGGGTTAAGAAAATTATGAAGTTAAAGAATAAGGACAGAAATAAAAATTTATAGGCATTTTTAAGAAAGTTGCAAGGTTTCACAGAGGACATTCAAAAAGTTCTTGTCACCTCTATAGATTTACACTTGTTCCTCCGAAATTAACAAGTTATGATTTGCACTGGCAGCATGTAAAGTTCAGTTTGCTAAATCTGTGTGTTGTTGATTGGTTGGTTAGTTGTTTGCGGTTTAATGGTGCAATGGCAAATAAGACTATAATGCGTCAAACATATGGTATAGAGTAAAATAAAAGAGATAAAAAATCACAGAACCTGCAACCAAAGTTAAAAGCCAAATAGTAATAGATAATGAACAAAACCAACAGATAGAAAAATACGAATAAATAGGTGTAAAGCAATAATATAAAGATAAATATAAATAAATAAATACCCCCTCAAGCAGCTGCTTGCCACAGAGGTCTGACAGGAGCCTGTCAGTTTATATGCCACAGTAGAAGATCTGAGAGGATGGCAGGACCTCAGTAGAAAACAACACAACATCCATGCCTTACCCGGGGCTCAAACCCAGGTCCCTTAGATCAGTAGCCAAGTGCACTAACCACTAGGCCATGGGATGGCTAACTAGGATACAAATGGTAAAACCAACTTAGGTGTAAAAGACCCAGGTTGGATAGTGTATAAAAGACAAAGCCATAAAATTACAATCCATTATGTGAATTATTGCTATGGAGCCTACTAAAGACAGGAAAAGATTTGATATTTTCACAAAGATGCAGCTTGGGAACAATGCAAAAAAAAAATCATGCCAATATTTCACAAGTATACAGGCATTACACTTGTTTACATGAGACTGTTACAGAATGGATGCTAAAATTCAGAAGACAGCATAGCTTTAAAGACCTCCCTCATGCAGGAAGACCAACACAAAATTTCTGCCAGAATTTTATAATTAAACTTTTTGGTAGCAGTTATGTAACTTCATAATAGAGCGACTAATTCTTAAATTCAGTGATTCAGTTAAACTTCATTGAATTTTTTTCATAGTTATTTATCACTTTTCAGATATTTTTTCAATCTTTATTTAAATTATATTTGTTTTTAGAACAAAATGACTCTTTATGACACTGCTTTTCTTAGGCTTAGAGTTTATCAATTGTAAAAAGTCCAAGAACATGCATTAATGAAGAAAAAATTTGGAAAAAAATTAAACAAATGAAAGATTTAAAAGCATTAATAGAAATATTATGAACTGTTTATATTAGAATAAAAAAAAAAATTAGAGAAAATGGTAAAAAAAAAGACATAAATAGGCAAATTGGAAAAAAGTGAAATTTTGCAGTGTTTTGCCGTTTTATTCAGCACAATTAAATGCTATTTCCTTTGGTATATAACATGAAATATTTCTATACATCAGTTACTTCAGGATGAGGTTCTAAAGATGCTTATTTTATTTTCTGAAAATACTTTAAAATAACATTTCCCCTGACCCACAGTGAGTTCAGTTTCAGAAACCCAACACTATAAGGGTTAAAGGAATATGTCTGACATGGCACCAAGTGGCTGGTGCTGCTGCTGCACCTTCAGCTTTTCCTGATAGTGCTGCAGCTTTCAAGGTTCAAGGAGTTGTAAGAACATGGTAAAATTAGCCTCCAATGAGTGGCTCCCTACACCAGTCACAACAGGAGGTTGAGATAACTGAGAAGTAGTTTCTTCTGCCTCTGCTATCTCTCGAAACTATTAATTATACAAATTTCATTAAAGAAAAGGGACATTAGACCGCGCAGAAGAGGCCAATGTTCTGAAAGAAATCAGGGACCAGTTGCATGAAAGTTTACTGCAGCTTCATATTGTGGTGGATATCAAGAAGGGAGGTGATGGAATAGTTCATGGTTCTGATAGCATGAAGCTCCTGGAACAAAGCTTCTCTTTCAGCATTGTTGTAGCAGGAGCAGTTGAGCAGTACTTGAGATAGTCTCAGGTGTGCTGCATGTGGCACAGTTAGGACAGTATGCTCTACCGAGTGTGTAAAGCATAGAGTTGCTGTAGATGCACCAACTCAGAGACGATTCAGAAGGGTCTCTTCAGATCTGCAAAGGTCTCCAAGGAGGTTAGGAGCAATGAGAGAAAGGTCTACCAGGTACCTGAAAGAGAAACAACTGGAGTCCCTGTGTCATTGGGCAAGACAATACTGGCTCATCAGAGGTGAGACGAAACTCTTGCAGTCACTGAAAGAGAGAGAAGGTAATTAGTTGCATAACTCTGGCTCTCAAGGGCCTCTTTTGCAGTCCAATCAGCAAGCTCATTGCCAAGTATCCTATACTATTGATAATATCTCCTGCTATCGTGGGAGGAGATCCACTGGAAGTGGATCGTGATACTGGCAGAAGTGAGCTTGGAGCACGTCTCCATGATCTTCTGAATAAAGAAGGGTTGCAGCTCTTGCTGTCTCACTTCTGAAGAGCCTGCAAGGCTGACTTGGAGTCACAGAGGATGACAAAGCTCCCACTCCCGAGGCTGTGGATGAAAGTTATAATCTCAAGGATAGCATGAAGCTCAGCACTGGTGGAGGAAGCGAGATAGAAGCCTCTGATGATGGCAAATGCAGAGACAGCACACAGTATTTTTCGATCAACAGATCAGTCAGTGTAGACCTCGGTACACCTCTTACATATTTCATGCAGTGACATAGAGCATCTATCTGAGAAGTCTCACAGCCACTGGATCTTTCAGCCTACTGAGGGGATGTAGATGTTGATCTTAAGATCATTGTTACTCCAGAGCAGAAGATCAGGAAAGAGCATATTGCCAGCTGTGGAGTTAGCAGGAAGGGCTCTGTTGTAGAAGTCAGTGGCAGACACAGTGATGGCAGTCTGGCTTGTCTTGCACAACTTCCTGAGAAGCTCATAGTTAAAGTGGAGGGAGTGTAGTTTCAAGAGATGACACAGTAGATTCCTCTTCTGATGCAGTTGGAAAGACATGTTATCAGCCTCTGCATTAGGTGTGTTAGGACAGAGTCTGAGACAAAATAAGCATCTAAAAATGCTTATTTTATTTTCTGAAAACACTTTAAAAAATGCAGCCACCACAGTGAGTTCAGTTTCAGAAACCCAACTAAGGGTTAACGAAAGATGTCTGACATGGCCCAAGTGGCTGGTGCTGCTGCAGCACTTTCAGCTGTTCCTGATAGCGCTGCAGCTGCCCCTTCTACTGCCGTCATTCCCCTGGCAGATACACCTGAGATTGAGCAGCCACTCATCAATCTATCCAACATCTTGGATATCAATCTCAAGTTGCCCGAGATCCCTGATGATGGATTTGTCGTTGTCAACCATAAGAAAACAGAAAATCCCATCCCTCCTATTGTTTCTTCAGCCAACTCATGGTGCCTCGGCTGCTACAATCCAAACCCCATCTCCATCAAGATAGTAAGGCAGATTCTAGAGTCTTCCTATATGGAGACAGGAAGCCTACTGGTCAAGGTCAGCAGCCCAGACCTTGCTAATAAGCTTCTTGCTACAATCTCCATTCTGGGTATCCAGTAAAAGTGACTTACCCCTGTCCTACTGCCAACCTCAAGGCCTAATTGAATGCATTGGTACCTGTCAGAGGAGGTGATCCTTGATACACTCTCAAGTCAGCGAGTGGCTGTGTTATGCCGAATGTACTGCTATCTACCCACTGATTCCAGGGTCAACAAAATTACCCTAAAAGAGGTAGTCCTTACCTTTGATAATTCCCCTGACCTGGTAATATCGTACTGTTTCTACAGGATCCCTGTAGAGGAGTACATCAAAGTCCCTACTCAGTGCCTGAAGTGCTAATGTTTCAGGCAATTGCAAAGAATTGCAGAGGATCCATCTGCTGTAAACACTGCAGTGGTCACACTCCCACAAGCAGTGCAAAACTATATGGCCAACCTATATTTGTCAACTGTATGGTGGGCCTCACACTGCTCTGGGTGACACACCAGGAAGCTCGCCTGTGAGAAGAGGGAGGCCTCCTCCCTCTCCTGCTTCTCAGAAGGTGGTGTGCAGCCAGTGACTCTTTGATCCCTCTATCAGCTTTGCTACTGTCACGAGGGGTCATGTGACCCTGCTGCTGCTGCAGAGGCCATGTCAGCTGAGATGCCAGTGCTTGAAACCCTGGCACCCACTGCTCCTGTTCTTGAAGCTTACACTGCTGCTGATACCTTCATGATGCAGAATCCTGCTACAACTGACATAACAGCTCCTGTTCCATACAGGTCAAGTAGCTGGCCAAAAAATATCAGATCAAGGAAGTGCAGGGCTACTCTTTGGCCTGAACTGAAGAAAACCTCCTCCTTGACGTCTCAGGACTATAGGAAGGGTCATCATGACACCATCCTCCTGCCCACTATTCTCTTGCTTCTAGTGAACATCTTCAAGGTTGTCACTTCCGTTCTCCCTGCAGGACCTCGACCTAGAAAGCTGACAATCCTCAATCAGCTGGCAGCCCTCATCTCACACTTTGTGGACTACTAGACACTCTGCCTGAGACAAGCCTCTTCCAGGTCTTTTCTATCCGACCTCTTAATGAACATGGCCACCTCGAGTGTCTAACATCCCTTCTATTCTGCAGTGGAACTGCAGAGCTTCAGGAGCAAGGCTGCTGACATCAGGAACTATATCAACATCATGTCAGTTCCCATCCTTGCTCTTTGTGAGGCCAACTTGCCTGACAACTATGTCTTCAAGTCATATATTGTACACACAAGCAAGAATCATCTGCTTTCCTCCAACATGGTGATTCTTGTGCACAAAAATGTTACCAATCATGCTATTGACCTCACTTTCTCTGATATAAACATTGGCTTTGTAGCATGCCATATCCACTGAATGGCTATGATATCACTTGATATTCTGCTACATCCGGCCGTCCACTGCTTTTCCTGTATTTATCCTACAGGATATCTTCTCACAGTGCCCTCAGCCCTGGATTCTCTGTGTGGACCTTAATGCCCACAGTCGTTCCTGGGGTGGAGACCTCAGTGATCAGGGAGGGGATGACATCGAGAATGTCATCTTTATTGCCAACAATGACTCTCCCACTTTCTACAGACCTCTGAATACTCACAGCTCCACTGGCTCTGTTCTAGCATTACTCAAAGTCTCAGCTGATTAGTCGATCCTGACACCTGGGAAAATGACCACTTCCTGCTGCACATCTCCTTGCTTCCCAAGGGACCTGCAGCTCCAAGGAGAACCTCTAAGAGTACCGACTGGTAGCTCTTTCAGCAGATAGCCTCTGAAGGACTCACTGCCATCGATGCTACTGATCTTGCAGTGTCAGAAGCCCTAACTGCTGACTGCTGACTCTGCTACAATCTCGACACCTGGGCACTTCCCCCTCCTGATATTCACTACAAGCAGCTATGCACCATTTGCTGTCGAGCCAAAAGGCTCACCAGCTGCTCTTGTAATTTTCTAGACATTCTCCATATGAGAAGGCTACTTGCTGCTATCAGAAGGTACTGAACTGCTGTGAAAGGTTCATATAGAGATCCTTCTGCTCCAGCATTCTTCACCCCTTCTAGAAGGGTCTGCAATACATTCAGGAATCTGATGGGGAAGCCACAGACTGCCCTCTCTTTCCACAACTTTGCTTTATCCTGTGGGGTGGACTTAGCAGTCACTGCTAATGCTTTCTTGCTGCACTTCACCTTCACTGCTCCACTAGTGACTGATCAGGATACATCTCAGCAACCCTGCTCTGAGAGTGAGCCCTACTATAACAATCCTTTCACCTTGCAGGAACTCATTTCTGCCATTGAAGCTTCGAAGCACTCCTTGGCCCCAGGCCCTGATGGTGTCAGCTATACTGTTAGATAACCTGTCACCTGAGGCTCTGCTTGTGCTTCTTAAAGCCTTTGATCACTCTTGGGCCACCTTCACTGTCCCTGATTCCTGGAAAGCTACGCTCATAATACCTATCTCGAAGCAGGGTAAACCCACCACTGATCTCGCTTCCTACAGGCCCATTGCTCTATCTTCTTGCCTCTGCAAGATCCTAGACAGACTTCTCCTTGGACTCCTGGAATGGTACCTGGAGTCCAAGGGCCTTCTCCCCCACAGCCTGTCTTGTCTGGTTTCTGCAAACGGAGGTGCACATCAGATAATCTGATTGACTTCACCTCTGCCACTGACCAGGCCCTGTCTGAAGGACAGACTACAGTCAATGTCTTCTTCGAAATTCATTTGACTTCTGTCCCACATGACTATTCTCTGCAGACTCCATGATCTCGGTCTCAGAGGAAATATCTTCACTGGATCATAGTGTACCTCTCCAATAGGACAGTCCATGCCAAGCTAGGCAACACAATCAGTACTCCCCATATCATCAATTATGGAGTTCCTCAAGGGGGTGTCCTCAGCCCAATGCTTCTAAACATCTTGCTGTCAGTCTTACCACCCTTAATTTTAGAATAGAGTGGAAATTTCTATCTATGTTAATATTTGCATGGTTCAGTAGCCAGGACCCCTCCTATGCTCAGTTCAAGATGAAATGAGCCGTGACCACTGTCGTAAAGTTTTTGACAACCTTAGCCTCACTCTTTTCACTGATAAGTCTGTGGCCATTGTTTTCACTAAGAGACACTTTCCACCCATCTTCGCTGGCACCGTTTGAACCTTACTGCACCAAGGTTGTCAAATAGCACAAGTTTCTCAGTGTCATCTTTGACAGCAGGCTGACCTGGGACCACATATCCAGCATCTTAAGATAGTTGCCACTGCATAGAGAAATATCCTATCTTTCCTTGCTGGCAAGGACTGAGGAAGTTCCTGCAAGACTCTACTGGTGTACCGGCACTTGATCCTCTCCAGCATCAACTACGGTGGTCAACTTCTGAGCAATGCTTCTGCTTCTTCATTCAGCAAGCTCACCACTATCCACACTATATCTCTGTGTCTCTGTCTCAGACACTGTCCTAATACATCTAATGTGTCTATCATCACAAAGGCTGATGATATGCTTTTCCAACTCATCAGAAGAGGGATCTACCAGACTCTGCCATCGCCATGTATGCCCCTGACTTCTACAGCCGAGTTCTTTCTGCTAACTCCTCTGCTGGCAATATGCTCTTTCTTGATCTTCCATACTGCAGAAACAGTGATCTTAAGATCAACGTCTACATACCCTCAGTATGCCGAAAGAGCAACTCAGATCCCATGGTTGTCAGACTCCTCTCCACCTCCTATGTCACTGAACAATATAAGAGGTGTACCGAGGTCTACATTAATGGATCTGTAGATCGGGAAAGACAGTGTGCTGCCTCTGCATTTGCCATCCCTGACACTGATATCATCAGAGGCTTCTGTCTCCCATATCTCACTTCCTCCATAAGTGTTGAGCTTCACTCTCCTAGGGGCTGTAACTTTTATCCACAGTTTTGGGAGTGGCAACTTTACCATTCTCTGCAACTCCAAGTCAGCCTTGCAGCCCTCCTGAAGAGAGACAGCAAGAGCTGCAACCCCTTCCATATTCATGGATCCCCTCCCATGTTGGGATACCTGGCATCAAGCTTGCTGATCAGACAGCTAAAGAGGTGCTTGAGAGTCAGAGGTATGTTACTAATTTCCCTCTTTCTCTCAGCAACTGCAAGATTTTTGTCTCAGAACTGATGAGACAATATCATCTTGCCCAGTGCCAAAGGGACTTTATTTGAGGCTTTTGAATTTGTCCAAGTTAAAAGTAATATACAACTCTTGGAAATATCTTATTTGGAGCACATACTGTTTCATGGGGTGCCCATTTGGAATCAAGTTTGCAACCTATTCTAAATCTTTAAATTATACATTGGGGTGCATGCTCCAGAAAAAAAAAAAATGAAAGCTGGGTACAATTAGAAATTATTATAGTTCATTACAAGTTTACAGGGCTGAAATTATATATTAACCCCATGTTAACATGCATTGTCAAAGATTGGGATGATTCAAGTGTAAAAGTGTTCAATGAAATACTCGAGTTTCTACAGTGATATTTTAAAATGTGGTTTCTGTCAAAGATTGGGCTGATTCAAGTGTAAAAGTGTTCAATGAAATACTCGAGTTTCAACAGTGGTATTTTAAAATGTGGTTTCTCTCAGAAAAACTGTTTTTTTAGCATTATGCACGCCAGACTCCTAAAGTATTCAACTGTCTACCTAATAACATAAAGAATGAAATAAATGCTATCTTTTTTATATTAATTATGAACTTGATACTCAGGCAAAATGCAGAAAATCTATTATAGTGGTTTATGCATCATTTAGTTATAGCATTTAAATATACATTTGAGTCATAATCTTAATGGGTTTATTATATGTCCATTGTCATGGTCCATCCATTCACTTTTCCTTAACCAGTTTTACTTTAAGTTATATTTATCATTTTGGGGATTATTTCATTTTGGACTAATCACAATTTTTTTTCCAAACTGTAAAAGAAGTTCTGCTTGCGCAACTCCGACTTTTGATTGTCAGCCGCTAAAGCACGCGTGTAGGATACAATCCCCTTCTTGCATCATAGCTAGGGCAGTCATCACATTATGCATATATTTTTCCTGGCATGCAACAGACATGTGCCAGATTGTACACCGCATGTTATACTAAGTGACGTTAGGTCACTGAATCAGAACGTTGAATTGGGTTGTTGTTGTTGTTGGGTTGTTTTACCTCTGAGCGGAGAGAGGTCCAACCAGACCATGCAATTTAGTTCTCCAAGCAAGTCTGTCCTGAACTACATCTGGCCACTGCACACCAATTCTAATAAGGTCCTGTTTGACATTGTCTGCCCACCACATCCTTGGCTGCTTGATGATGATGATGATGATGATGACTTCATTGCTGGTTGTTGCTCTGCACGCTGTCTTCGTCTCGTTGACATCTCGTCGCTGCATGCTTGTCTTTGAAGAGCCTGGCTTTATGCTTTCCAGGTTTATTGCTGCCTACTTCTAAATGACACTTTAATAATTGAAAACTTCGAAACTTGTTAGATTCATCAGGATTATTTGCACTCAAAACAATTTCTGGGATGTTTTTCTCATTACCTAATAGTTCTTCATTAGCATTATTTTCCTCTACTATTTTCCTCAAAAAATTCTTCTTCAAAAACTTTTTCATCAACTAGTTTTATACTATTTTCCTCTACAACTATATCAATACATTTCACATCAACAATTTGCTTCTCTATATCTAAATTGTTTAAACTGATAGAAAAGTTCAGTTTCTTCCTGAACATTCTGCTTTGGATCACAAGATAAATTTGAAACTGTACTGGGCTGCTGCTGCAAATTTAATTCACAGATGTGGTTAATTGCCATTTTTTCTGTAGCAATATTACTCTGTGTGCCCTACATCATCACCCTCAAGCAGCCATGGGCTACGGAGGTCCAACCAGACCGCGCAGTTTAATTCTCCAAGCATATCTGTCCTGAGCTACATCTGCTGCATCCGGCCACTGTACACCAATTCTAACAAGGTCCTGTTTGACATTGTCTGCCCACCGCATCCTAGGTCTCCCCCTCCTTCTGAGGCCTCTAGGCACACTGTTCATAACCCTATTCGCCAATCTATAATTATCCATACGGGCAACATGGCCAAACCAGCGGAGTCTCTCTCTGCACAATATGCTGCTTAAAGGAGGTTGCAGACTCCTTTGCCTAACCTCATCATTAGTTACAAAGTTAAACCACCTAATACCCAAGATACTGCGTAAGCATCTAGAATCAAAAGCATCTAGTTTCCTGTTATCTTGCTTACACAGCGTCCACGTTTCACTACCATAACTAACCCTAGAAAGAACCAAACTATTATACAGTCTAATTTTAGTCTTTAGGTGTATACGCCTATTTCTCCATAATCTCCATAGATTCTTAAAAGTCCCGGCAGCAATACCTATTCGTCTGTTAATCTCATGCCGCACATCACCAGTATCAGTTACGCAGCTCCCAAGGTAATTAAACTGTGACACCTGCTCAAGACTGCAACCATTCAGATTAACTGAATCACAACCTGCCTGACCAATTTTCATCACTTTATTTTCTCTCTGTTTATAACCAAACCTACTGTACTACCAGTCTCATCAACAGTTCGAATGAAAGAGTTCATCTCATCAACATCATTTGCCAAAAGGGCTAAATCATCAGCATAATCTAAATCAGAAATTTTCGTATCTCCAGCCCATTTAAGGCCAAAAGCTTTCCCTTGAAGTGAATTTCACATAACATAATCAACAACCAAACTAAAGAGAAAAGGAGACAAAATGCACCCTTGTCGAACACCAGAAGTAATGCTAAACCAATTGCTACAAGACTTACCAACCCTCACACATGACTCAGTGTTATTATAGAGAGCTTTCATTATGTTAACTAACTTGTCTGGTATACCATATGATCTCACAATCAACCACAAATTATGACGATCAACAGAGTCGAAAGCCTTTTTGAAATCAACAAAGCTAGCAACCAAAGGTTTCTGAAACTCGCAACATTTCTCAAGAATCTGCCTAAGTGAAAATATCTGATCTATACATCCCCTACCACTTCTGAATCCACATTGCTCATCATGCAATTGCCGGTCAACCAGATTCATAATTCTATTAAGCACAATCATGGAAAGAACTTTACCTGGAACGGAGAGTAGGCTGATACCCCTATAGTTATCACAAGAACTGCGATCACCTTTTTTGAAAATAGGGATAACAATAGCTCTGGTAAAATCCTTAGGAACCATGCCTTTATCATAAAAGATATTCAGAATTTCAGTCATCCAAGTGGTAACCGAAACATTCCCAGCTCTAAGCATTTCGGTAGTAATTTCATCTACCCCTGGGGATTTATGTAGTTTAAGTTTAGAAACAGCCACAGTAACTTCAGATTGTGTTATAGGGCCAACATTAAAGCCACCAATGCATCTATCATCATTGCAAACAATGGGAGTAGAACTAACCACATTGTTTAGAACATCACTGAAATGCTCAGCCCACCTAGCCATGACAGAATCCTCACTTTCTATAACCTTGCCTTGTTTATCCTTCAATCCCTGTATACCTGTTCGTTTTCTACCACACAAAACATTAACTATCTGGTACAGCTCTCTGCTGTTGTGCTGTCTAACTGCTTCCTCAGCTTTGTCAGCAAGGTCATCAAGCCAAAGATTCTTATCAGTAGCTAACTGATCACGTTTATTAAGCTCTCTGTAATCCTTTCTATTAGGACTAGTAGGGTACTGATTAAGGACATTCCTGCAGTTCCTTCTTTCTGAAATAATCTCAAGTGCCTTATCACTTAAATAATTCTGCCTCCTCTGCTCCTTTTTCCCTAAAAGAGTACTGTTAGTTTCCAAAAAATCTGTTTAAAATGGCCCCATTCTTCCTCAACTTCAGTATTAAGCAAACCATGACTGTCATAATGACTAAGTAACCTATCATGGTAAGCTTTAGCTATAACTGGGTCTTTCAGAGCTTCAGTATTAAAGGTAATTTTTTTAACCCTAGCACAACACTTTTTAAGTTTAAGTTGCAAGACACTTTTAACAAGGTAATGGTCAGATCCAATTTCAGCTCCTTTATATGACCTGGTATTCCTAACGGAACTAGCCCATTTGCTGTTAAATAATATATAATCAATCATATTCTTATGCAGCCCATCGGGTGAAACCCATGTGTACTTATTTATTTCGCGGTGTTTGTAATATATGATAGTTATTCTGAAACCATTGAGTTTACTTACCTGTAGGAGACGTTGCCCATTGCCATTGCAGCTACCAATACCAAAAGGGCCTATTACTCCTCCCCAAAGGTCAGAGTCGGTACCAACTTTGGCATTGAAGTCACCAAGAACGAGGGTAATATCTCCTTTCTTGACAGAATTCAAAATATCCTGAAGTTGTCCGTAAAACCTATCCTTCTCATCCTCATCATAATCCTCAGTGGGGGCATAACAGCAGATAACATTCAAGTCTTTAATGCTTGTCTGAAATTTTGCTGTAAGAAACCTTTCATTAATGCACTCATATCCTAGAAGAGCATCACTAGCATGTCTGTTGAGCAGCAGACCCACGCCTTGGAGATGCTTTCCATCCTCCCTCCCTGTAAAGAGAAATTTCAAGTTATTTTTAAGTATCTCACCTTTACCTGTCCATCTGGTCTCTTGCAAGCCTAGAATATCTAGGTTATAGCGCTGGAATTCCTGCATGAGGACATCAAGAGAATAATCTCTATGTAATGTCCTCACGTTCCACGTTCCTGCAGAGAGAAAATGATTAGTAGGTTTTTTAAAGAAATTAGGTTTATTGAGATTGGTAGGGCCAACAATATCAAACAGCCCCCTGATCGCAGGCATGGGGCAAAGACCTGTTCCTCCTCCGCTAAAGGCTGAAGTCACCGATGCTGGTAGGAACTTCAGGCACCACCTTTTCAAGTGGACTTTTTCAAGAACCATATGGCCTGCCTGAGACACATTACTCCAGTTTAGGCTTGACGATGCCCAACTAGCTAAGTAAGGTTCAGGTACCTGCGATGGCCTCTGATTAGGATTATCCACCAGCTGATATAAGGTATCCCATGCCTCTGTTCACTTAGGGCTGGTAACCCAGAAGCAAACAGAAAACACAGCGGCAGACTCTCCCTCAACAGAGGCCCACCAGTGCAGCAAGTCCAGGATCCATAATCAAGCTCAAATCCATAAACAAGTCCAGTCTAGTAGGTATAAATGGTCAGCACCAGTACCCTGTGAAGTTGACCACTCCTCAGCAGGGTTGAAAAAAAAAGAAAAAAGTGACCATAGATGACCAGATCAGTAGGCCATACTGAACTGGCAGCCCTCCCCTTCCGTTCCCTTCCAAAAGAGAATATCTCTTTTGAAAGGTACTAACGGCCTGCACCACGAGAAGGTGGGGTCGGACATTAGGTGCTAGACCTGGCCGGTTCTGTGCATCATCACTAGGGATTGGTACACAGCTCTCCTTCCAGTTTACGCCTAGCTACCATTTACAAGCCAACTCAGCCACAAAAATTACATCTCAAAGTTTATTATTGGTGCAAAAGTTTTTGGTCTCATTCCATCATTTAAAGCTTGATGTGGAACGTATTCTCTGCTTCGTTCATTCTGCATTGTTGTAGGTGTGTTCGGTACAAATTGTCGGGACTGTATAACTTCCAGTCTTGCAGGAGTCATTTTACAAGATTCAACCTGAATCTTTTATTTGGCAATGATTGCATCCATTGTTGATTTAATGCAGTTTTTGCAGATTCTCTTCTTGCAGTGTATTGCCGAGCCAATTTGACTAAAGTTGAAATTGAAGTTGCATTTCTGACTTTTAAAAACTCTCTTAAGGGAAAAATAACTGGGGTATAATGCAGATTATTGTGTCAGTTTTGGAGGCATTAGCATTGTACAGCTGGTATAAATCTACTGTATCCCAGATAAACGATTCGATATCATCTCCTTCTCTTTGTCTTCGTGAAAAACGTTCTGTAGGTAGATGTGTAAAATCATCATAAGGTGGGTAGATTTCCAAAAGTTCGTTTTTAAAGTCTTCCCAAAATTCTATTCCATTACGACATTCTATGTTATTCCACCATTGCTTTAGCACATCCAATTAAACAATACTGTGAAAACCACCTTTTTGTTGCCGGGCACTTCATGTAAACGGAAATGCTCTTCCATGGACTTAACAAATGTCCATGATGATGGATGTTTCGAACCGTCTTTCCTATCACTTGCTTCTGACTGAACAAAAGATGGATTATATGTTAATGAACTGACTTAGCATTGTCGACAAATTTAGGGGTTGTTGTTGTTCCCCTTTTCTCCTGAGGATCTTCAAGCAGATTCATTAACATCTCTGTTTCATTCATCCATATCCTGCAACCTATCATTTACTTTTTCTAAGTCGGGAGTCATATTGGGGAATTTGTCATATTATTAGCAGACATGTTTAACGATCTGCCAAATTTTGAAACTTTTTTTTTACCTTGAGCAGTGCTCAAAGGTACTAAATTACTTAATCCTTCCAGTGTCCAGGCCGAAATACGGGTTTCCATCCAGGGGCCACGCTATTCTCTCAGCCAAAAAAAAACTTTAAATTTAGAACTTTTTTGCCAAATAACTAATGAAAAGAATTATGGCATGTTGTATACCAAATTAATGAGCATTTAATTCTGGATATTCTGAAAATCAAGTATTTAACAAAAAAGACAATATGTTTTATTTTAATAGGACTTTTTTAGAGTCATGTATTAAAAAATGCATCTGGCAACATAAAGATTTATTAAAAATAAATAAATAATTGCAATGCTAAGTAATTACAATGCACATGAATAGAATGATTATATATTTCTGAACAACAAAATATTACTTTTTTGATTTTAAGTAAATATTTTTCTCAGTACCATACTTTGAGAAAATTCCAGATTTTTAGCCAACTGTACTGAGTGCTTGAGTCTGTAAATGGTAGATTACCATTAGGTTAGTAGTGTGATGCCCCCTCATTCACCTTTACTTTACCTTAACCAGTTTTGCTTAATTTACATTATATTTATCATTTTGGGGATTTTTATTTTATTTTTGGCATCACAGAGCTCGTTTCCAAGAGCATAGTAGTTGGCATGCGCAACTCTGAACTTTTGATTGTTACCTGCTAAAGCGCGTGTGTACAAGGACACCCCCCCTCTTGCATCATTGCTTGCGCACTTGTCATTTTGTGCAAATGTCTTTACTGGTGCAACAGCCACGTGTTGCTCAGCCTGTATGCTTGTTAAAACCGTGACATGTTAGTCACAGAAGTTAGTGAGTAGTAAGAGTCAGTTGGAAGTAGTCACAGGAGTTGGTGTTTGTTAGTTGTCAGTAGTAAGAGTAGTTAGTGGTAGTAAGTCAGTTGGAAGCAGTCACAGGAGTTGGTGTTCGTTAGTTGTCAGTTAGTAGTGTCACAGAAGTTGCTGTTAGACACAATAGTGATGATGTAGATGACGTTTTCATTTATGTTGGTGAGTGTTTAAAAATAATTTTTTGGTAATTAACTTGTTTGTTATAGAAACTTTTTTGAATCTTTGCTATTTTTTTCTCTTGAGCAATGTTATTTGATAAGATTTGATTATATATTTTTATATTGACAATCATTTAATTTTTGAATTCTTACTAAGCAATGCTTGCTGGTATTTGAACCCTAATTGAACTTTATTTGGCAATTTGTTAATTATTGGTTGGCGCCCGACTTTAGCTAACCGGAGCTTGAATAAACATTAGATCAGACAAAGGGTCCGAAACTTTAAAAATATTTAAAGCCTTTGGAGCTTTACAACTGAAAGGAGAGCTATGCACCAATCCCCTGTGATAATGCATAGAACCAGACAGGCCTAGCACCTAATGTCCGACCTCACCTTCTCTTGGTACAGACCGTTAGTACCTTTCAAAAGAGATACTCTCTTGTGAAAGTGAACAGAAGGGGAGGGCTGCCAGATTAGTTTGGCCTACCGAACTGGACACCTCTGGCTACTTTTTTTTTTCTACCCTGCTGAGGAGTGGTCAACCACACAGGGTCCTGGTGCTGACCATATAAACCCATTGGACCGGACTAAATTATGGCTATGAGCTTGATTATGGATCCTGAATTTGCTGCACTGGTGAGCTTTTGTGGAGGGAAAATCTTCCGTTGTGTTTTCTGTTTATTTGTGGGTTGACAGCCCCAAATGAATAGATACACAGGATATGTTTATTAGCTGGTGGATAATCCTGAGCAGAGGTCATCGCAGGCACCTGAACTCTTTGCTTCTACTGGCATCGTCATATTTTACATTGGGGGAAGTCTTCCAGTGTAGATGGCTTCAGCCTTTAGTGGTGGGGGAACGGGTCTTTGCCCCATGTCTGCGATTAGGGGGCTGTTTTATATTGTCGGCATTCCCTCTCTCAATAAACATAATTTCTTTAACCATCCCATTAACCATTTTCTCTCCATAGATAGTTGGAATGTGAGGACTCTGCTCAGAGCTTTTTCTCTTGATGTCCTCACACAAGAATTTCACTGTTATAATTTAGATATTCTGGGCTTGCAAGAGACCAGATGGACAGATAAAGGTCAGATTCTTAAAAATAATCTTAAATTTCTCTTTTCAGGGAGGGACGACAATAAGCATCACCAAGGCATGGGTCTGCTTCTCAGCAGACACACTAGTGATGTTCTTCTAGAATATGAATGCATTAATGAAAGGTTTCTTAAAGCAAAATTTCGGACAAGCATTAAAGACTTGAATGTTATATGCTGTTATACCCCCACTGAGGATGCTGATGAGGATGAGAAGGATAGGTTTTACAGACAACTTCAGGATATTTTGAATTCTGTCAAGAAAGGAGATATTACCCTTGTTCTATGTGACTTCAATGCCAAAGTTGGTACTGACTCTGACCTTTGGGGAGGGGTGATAGGCCCTTTTGGTATTGGTAGCAGCAATGGGCAATGTCTGCTACAGGTAAGTAATCTCTATTGTTTCAGAATAGCTAACACTTATTACAAACACCGCAACATACATAAGTACACATGGGTTTCACCTGATGGGTTGCATAAGATGGTTGATAATGATTGATTATATATTAATTAACAACAAATGGGCTAGTTCTGTTAGTAATACCAGGTCATATAGGGGGGCTGAAATTGGATCTGACCATTACCTTGTTAAAAGTGTCTTGTAACTTAAACTTAAAAAGTGTTGTGCTAGGGTTAAAAATTTTACATTTAATACTGAAGCTCTGAAAGACCCACATATAGCTATAGCTTACCATGGCATGTTATTTAGTCAGTACAAAGCAATCTTGACTGTCATAATGAGGTTGAGGAAGAATGGGACCATTTTGAACAGGCTTGTTTGGAAAATAACAGTACTCTTTTAGAAAAAAAGGAGCAGAGGAGACAGAATTATTTGAGTGATAAGGCACTTTAGCTTATATCAGAAAGAAAGAACTGCAGGAATGTCCTTAATCAATACCCTACTAGTCCTAATAGAAAGCATTACAGAGAGCTTAATAAATGTATAAAGGATCAGTTAGCTGCTGATAAGAATCTTTGGCTTGATGGCTTGGCTGACAAAGCCGAGGAAGCAGTTAGACAGCACAACAGCAGAGAGCTGTACCAGATAGTTAATGTTTTGTGTGGTAGAAAACGGACAGGCATACATGGATTGCAGGATAAACATGGTAAGGTTATAGAAGGGGAGGATTCTGTCATGGCTAGGTGGGCTGAGCATTTCAGTGATGTTCTAAACAATGTGGTTAGTTCTACTCCCATTGTTTGCAATGATGATAGATGCATTGGTGGCTTTAATGTTGGCCCTATAACACAATCTGAAGTTATTTTGGCTTTTTCTAAATTCAAACTTCATAAATCCCTAGGTGTAGATGAAATTACTATGGAAATGTTTAGAGCTGGGAATGTTTCTGTTACCACTTGGATGACTGAAATTTTGAATGTCTTTTATGATAAAGGCATTGTTCCTAAGGATTTTACCAGAGCTATCATTATCCCTATTTTCAAAAAAGGTGATCACAGTTCTTGTGATAACTATAGGGGTATCAGCCTACTCTCTGTTCCAGGGAAAGTTATTTGCATGATTGTGCTTAATAGAATTAAGAATCTGGTTGACAGTCAATTGCGTGATGAGCAATGTGGATTCAGAAGTGGTAGGGGATGTGTGAATCAGATATTTTCACTTAGGCAGATTCTTGAGAAATGTTTAGAGTTTCAGAAACCTTTGGTTGCTAGCTTTGTTAATTTCAAAAAGTCTTTCGACTCTGTTGATCATCATAATTTGTGGTTGATTGTGATATCATATGGTATACCAGGCAAGTTAGTTAACATAATGAAAGCTCTCTATAATAACACTGATTCGTGTGTGAGAGATGGCAAAGCTTGTAGCAATTGGTTTAGCATTACTTCTGGTATTCGACAAGGGTGCATTTTGTCTCCTTTTCTCTTTAGTTTAGTCATTGATTATGTTATGCGAAATCCACTGCATGGGAAAGATTTTGGCCTTAATTGGTCTGGAGATAGGAACATTTCTGATTACATTATGCTGATGATTTAGCCCTTTTGGCAAATGATGTTGATGAGATGAACTCTTTCAATCGAGCTGTTGATGAGACTGGTAGTAGAGTAGGTTTGGTTATAAACAGAGAAAAAACTAAAGTGATGAAAATTGGTCAGGTAGGCTGTGATTCAGTTAATCTGAAGGGTTGCAATCTTGAACAGGTGTCACAGTTTAATTATCTTGGAAGCTATGTAACAGATACCGGTGATGTGCAGCATGAGATTAACAGATGGATAGGGATTGCTGCCGGGACTTTTAAGAATCTATGAAGAATGTGGAGAAATAGGCGTATACACCTAAAGACTAAAATTAGATTCTATAATAGTTTGGATCTTTGTAGGGTTATTTATGGCAGTAAAACTTGGACACTTTGTAAACTAGATAACAGGAAACTAGATGCTTACGCAGTATTTTGGGCATTAGGTTGTTCAACTTTGTAAATGATGATGAAGTTAAGGAAAGAAGTTAGTAACCTCCTTTAAGCAGCATATTGTGCAGAGAGAGACTCCGTTGGTTTGGCAATGTTGCCTGTATGGATAATTATAGATTGGCGAATAGGGTTATGAACAGTGTGCCTAAAGATTCACACTGTTCATAACCCTATTTTCACCTAACGCACTTCGTTTTATAATGTCCACTTTAGTTTCTCTGTTAATAAAGCGACACTTCTTGCATTTATCGCCACTGCTAGATTTCATTATGTTTTCGAGGCATTTTTGAAGCAGTAATCGTAAAAGTTTATAAAAATTGTAAACAATAGCGACAAACTCCATTACTCAACTGAAATATGTAAGCTCACGCTGCTTTTTAACTGGCCAGAGACCAACTTCAACGCCACCTCACAAGTGGCAATGGAACCTCAGAATTCACACAAAAACGAAAAATGACATTAGACAATAAAAATAAACTTATGCTATTGACTTCAACGCCACAAATCCACGAGAAATTTAAATTTTAGACATATGGTCAAATTGTTTGCAAGTCTGAAAGTTTGTAAGTTGAAAGTTCGGAAGTAGGAGAGCACCTGTATAAAAAATAATATTTAAATCCATGATATAAATTTTTTACCTGTTGATTCCGCTTGAAAAAATTATGATAAAGCTTAAAAATAAATCTATTTGAGTTGGATGTGCAAGATTTGAGTTAAGTATCATCGATTCAGTTCATGCTTTCATTCTGCTGTACTGTCTTAGATTATTGATCAGTTGCGTATCCTGCTCTTTTCTGCTATTTATGGTTACTAGAGTCGTAATATTTTCTAAACTTTTAATGTAAAGACACTGATTTACTACTGTAAATTGTGTCATCTGTGAACTACACACATTGGCTTTCAATCAATATTTCAGCAGACTTTCAATTTTAAAGATGTTTTCTATTTACTCTAATCCTTCGAATTTTTTTTTATTCCTTCTCAAATGCAATTTTAAACAATATTTAATTAGAAAACTGCGATTGTAAACAATAATTAATTAGAAATGATCGAAAGTCAAACTACTAACAATTTATAATGGCGGCAGTCAGAATAAGAATTAGTATTACTCAGAGCACGATTTTTAAACGGTAGGATTTTATTTATCAATAATTTTAATTACATTTAAACAAATTAAGGTCAGGAAATTAGGATTCTTAACAAAATTTCTCCCAGAATTTTAGAATTAAACTTTTTCATAGCAGTTATGAAGCTTCATAATAAAGCGACTTGTTCTCAAATTCAGTGCATTGATTAAACTTTAAATACTTTGAAACATTTTAAAAAAAAATTCATAGTTCTTTATCAGTTTCCTGATATATTTTTCATTTCTTATTTAAGTTACAGACTTTTGAAGACCAATCTTTAAAAGTCTAAGATTAGGCATTATATGCATAAATGACTAAATAATTCAGAAAAAACAAAATCAATGAAAAATTTAAGCAAAAATCAAAATATTATGAACTGTTTATATTAGAATAAAATAATATAGAAAAAATGGGCAATATGTATATATATATTTGAAATTTTACTATATATATATATTGTAATATTATATATTACAATATATATATAGTATATATATATTGTAATATATAATAATTAATTATTAATATATTATATATATATTGTAATATATAATAATAAATATTACAAATATATGTATATAAAAAAATGCTGAAAAAAATTTAACCTACCATTTTTTTCTTTGAATTTTTGCCATTAAGCACAATTAAATGCTCTTTCTTTTGGTATATAACATGACATATTTCTGTTCATTAGTTACTTCAGGATGAAGTTCTAAAGTTGTTGATTTTATTTTCTGACAAGCACTATATAATAAATCTGGTCACCACAGTGAGTTCAGTTTCAGAAACCCAACACTGTAAAGGTTAAGAGATTTGTAATATACGAATAGTAATATTTTGAATTACACATCTAGCCTAAAGTAATGATCTAATGTTAAGAGATTTCTAAAATACAAAGAGTAATATTTCATAAATGCCTATCGGGCCCCAAAAAATGGCAAGTTTTGCTCAAGTCTCAGAGTTGACCATCACATAATGTACACTGAAGTGCCATTGAATTCAGAATAGCAACCTAATGACGTGTTGGACCCCCTCTGGCTCTGATAACGGCCACCACACGACATGGCAAGGACTCCACAAGCTTGCATAAATCTTGCACAGGTATGGCGACCCATGCATCCTCCAGAGCTGTCCACAATTCTCTCAAGGTCATCGTTGATGAGACACAGGCCCAAACACTCTGCTTGACAGTATCCCAAAGATTTTAGATGGGATTTAAATCTGGGCTTCTAGGTGGCCAATTCATTATTTCAAAGTCAGGAGAATGCTCCTCCAACCTGGACCTGTGAGATGAACAGTTGTCTTGCTAGTAGACACCATCTCCATTGGTATGCATGATGGACATAAAGGGGTACAAATGGTCAGCCATGAGTTATACGTACTGGGATGCACTGAGAGTCATCGGTACATGTACCAAAGGCCCCATAGATGTCCAACTGAAGACACCACAGGCCATAACTGAGCCACCACCAACTTGCACTGTTCTGACCTGACATGGGTTCATAGGTTTGATGCCATACCCTCAGTCTCCCATCGGCATGATAAAGTTTAAATTGGGATTCAGGGATTCATCACTCCAGGCTATCCTTTGCCAATTTTCGACGTTCTTTAGCCCAGGCAAGGCATTGAGCCTGGTGTCATGTCGTTAAAAGTGGGACTCTCATAGGTCATTGGCACTCGAAGCTGAATGAAGTGAACATTGCACAGGTTATGAACTGACTTCCCTGCTGAAACCCACATTCAGATGGGAGGTGATTTCAGATAATGTCTGCCCCCTATCGGTCTGTACGTTGCAGGTCAGATGGCGATATCCATGATCATTCAAGGCTGGTTGTCCTTTGCAGTTTGTCCAGGTGCTTGTTTTTTTCCCAGAATTTTCATATTCCCGAAACACTCTTGAATTTTGTTGTACAAGAAAATCCAAGTTCATTGACAATTTTGGAGATTGAATGTCCAATCCATCAGGCACCTATGAGATCTGCCCTCTGTCAAATGCATCTAAATCTCACGCCTTTCCCCATTATGCTTCTCACAACAAATGCTTGGGGAAGCCAAAGCCGACAGCTATATATGGCCAGAGTTTCAACCATGCATGCTTGCAAATGTGGGACTTGCGGTTCGCATGACCCATATTGACACTTTTCAGACACACGTGTGCAAATGTGAGACTTGCGATACTGAATTTGGATAACGTCTTCTATCCCTAATTCAATGGCAGTTCAGTGTACAATATCCTTGAGAGATAACAGCTAATGAGGAGGGTGACTTGTGTTTAGAGATGCTTCGAGGCAAATTCTTTGAGAATGGAAAGTCAGCAGACCCAAGTAAGTGACACAAATGCACTTAGCAAACAGATAAGTTATGGTTAATCATGACTGCTTCATCATTCTAGAGTTACAGCAATTTTTTTATTAATATTTCGCATTATAAAAAGTCAGCTGGCATCCTGTGGTTACCCTTAAAATTAGCCTCCAGTATGCTAGGCCCACTTTCCACACTTTCTTGGGGTAGCACAGAAGTTCTGAAAGATCCAGAATCATACCATGATAGGCTACTTAGTCATTTGTGACAATCATGGTTTGCTTGCTGCTGAAGTTGGGAAAGAATGGGATCATTTTGAACAGGCTTTTCTTGAAACCAACAGTACTGTTTTGGGTAAAAGGGAACAGAGAAAACAAAATTATTTGAGTGATAAGGCTATGGAACTTATTTCTGAAAGAAAGAAGTGCAGGATTAATATGAATCAACACTCTACTAGTCCTAACAGATGGCATTATAATGAGGTTAATAAATGTGCAAAAGATCAGTTAACCTCTGATAATCTTTGGCTTAATAGTTTGGCTGACAAAGCAGAGGAAGCAGTTAGACAGCACAACAGTAGTGGATTGTACCAGATTGTTAACATTTTGTGTGTGAAGAAACAAACAGGTACACAGGGATTGAGGGATAAACATGGTAAAGTGGTTGAAGGTGAGGATTCTGTGATGGTTAGGTGGACTGAGCATTTCAGAGATATTCTAAACATTGTGATTATTTCTATTACCATTGTTTGCAATGAGGATAAATGCATTACTGGCTTTAATGATGGCCCTATATCCCATTCCAAAGTGGCTTTGGCTATAAATAAATAATAAAAAATAATAAATACCCCCTCAAGCAGCTGCTTGCCACAGAGGTCTGACAGGAGCCTGTAAGTTGCCACAGTAGGTCTGAGAGGATGGCAGGACCTCAGCAGAAAAATGACACATACATACATGCCTTACCCGGGGCTCGAACCCAGGTCCCTTAGTTCAGTAGCCAAGCATGCTAACCACTCGGCCATGGGATGGCTATTATCCACATTAAAATCACAGAAATCCCGTGGGGTGGATGAAATCACCACTGAAATGCTTGAGGCTGAGAACATTTGAGTTGCCACATGGCTGGCTAAAATTTTGAATATTTTTTATGATACAGGTGTTGTTCCTAAGGATTTTACTAGAGCTACTATAATATCAATATCTATTTTTAAAAAAAGGTGATCGCAGTCCTTGTGATAATTATAGAGGAATTAGACTACTTTCTTTAATAGGTAAAGTTCTTTCCACGATTATGCTTAGCTCTTCTAGTATCTAACCTGAAAAACTGGTTTATATCCAGAGGCCAAGTTATTTTCTACCTATGCTCAGCCACAAAAATTTAATTCTACAGCTCTTCAGCTAAAAACCTAATGAAAGAAATTATGGCATGTTTTATGCCAAATTAATCAGCATTTAATTCTGGATCTTTTTCCAATAAAATATTTAACAAAAACAGATGAGTAGCTTTATCTTAATAGAATTTTTTTTAAGAGTCTTGTAGCAAAATATTCATCTGGCAATGGAAATAAAAATTTATTTAAAAAAAATACAGAAACAATTATAATGAATATTAATAGAAAACTTCTGAATAACACAAAAATAAATTTTTACTTCAAAGAAGAAAATTACTCTATCTTTTAAATTTTTTCTCGGTGCCATACTTTGGATAAAGTCTATTTGCTAATTGTGGTGAGTGAAATAAACATGACAATTTTAGAATTTTTTTGAAAAATAACCAATCAACAAAAATAAGTCATGTTTATAGCAAATTAAACATAATTTAACTCCAAACTCATCAAAGCAGCATAGTCAAGATACTGCAGGGGGAGCAAGTAAATGTTTTTAACCCTTCCAGTTTCCAGGTTGTATGTATCATCATTAAATTCCTCCTCAAGCAGCCATGGGCTATGGAGGTCCAACCAGACCATGCAATTTAGTTCTCCAAGCAAGTCTGTCCTGAGCAACATCTGCTGCATCTGGCTACTGCACACAAATTCTACCAAGGTCCTGTTTGACATTGTCTGCCCAACACATCCTAGGTCTATGCCTCTTTCTGAGGCCTTTAGGCACACTGTTCGTTAATCTAAAATTATGCATATGGGCAACATGGCCAAACCAATGGAGTCTCTCTCTGCACAATATGCTGAGTAATCATTTAACACCCAGGAAATTTCAGAAAAGGGTAGAGGATATTAAATACAAGTATTAAAGTCAAAGGTTAACTACTCCTTTTCCTAATCTGATCATTACTTACAAAGCTGAATCACCTAATGCCCAAGATACTGCATAAGCATCTAAAACAAAAACATCAAGTTTCCTGTTATCTTGTTTACAAAGATCCAAGTTTCACTACCATAACTAACTCTAGAAAGAACCAAACTATTATATATTCTAATTTTAGTCTTTAGGTGTATATACCTATTTCTTCACACTCTCCACAGGTTCTTAAAAGTCCTGGCAGCAATACCTATTTGTCTGTTAATCTCATGCCACACATCACCAGTATCTGTTACATAGTTTCCAAGACAATTAAAACACCTGCTCAAGAGTGGAACTATTCAGATTAACTGGACCACAGCCTGCCTGACCAATTTTTTATCACTTTAGTCTTCTCTCTGTTTATCTCCAAACATACTCTATTACCAGTCTCATCAATAGCTAGAATGCAAGAGTTCATCTCGTCAACATTATTTGCCAAAAACGACAAATTCATCATCATAATCTAAATCAGAAATTTCCAGATCTCTATACCATTTAAGCCCAAAATCTTTCCCTTGCAGTGAATTTCGTGGAAAAAGCACTCTTGTCGAACACCAGAAGCAATGCAAAACCAACTCCTACAAGCCTTACCAACTCACTACATTATGCTAACTAACTTGTCTGGTATGCCGTATGACCTCACAATCAATCATGTTGTCAATGAATTTTTTTTTGCTACGAAATTTTTCAACCATGGCACTGAATTGTGGCATTCAACAGATTCAAAGGACTTTTTGAAATCAACAAAGCTAGTAACCACAGCTTTCTGAAACTCCAAACATTTCTCAAGAACCTGCCTAAGTGAAAAAATCTGATCTACACATTCCCTACCACTTCTGAATCTACACTCCTGATGTCCATCAACAAGATTCTTAATTCCATTAAGCACAATCAAGCAAAGAACTTTACCTGGAACAGAAAGCAGGCTGATACCGTTATAGATATCACAACAACTGCAATCACCTTTTTTTAAAAATGGGGATAATAATAGCTCTGGTAAAATCCTTAAGAGCAATGCCTTTATTGTAAAAAATATTCAAAATTTCAATCATCCATGTGGTAACTGAAACATTCCCAGCTCTGAGCATTTCAGAAGTAATCTCATCTACACCTGGGGATTTATGTAGTTTAAGTTTAGAAATAGCCAAAATAACTTCAGATTGTGTTATAGGGCCAATATTAAAGCCACCAATCATCATTGCAAACAATGGGAGTAGAACTAACCACATTGTTTAGAACATCACTGAACTGCTAAGCCCACCTAACCATGACATAATCCTCACCTTCTATAAACTTACCTTGATTATCCTTCATCCCTATATACCTGTCCATTTTTTACCACACAAAATATTAACTATCTGGTACAGCTCTCTGCTATTGTACTGTTATAACTGCTTCCCCGGCTTTGTCAGTCAAGTCATCAAGCCAAAGATTCTTATCAGCCACTAACTAATCCTTTATATGTTTATTAAGCTCTTTGTAATGCTTTCTATTAGGACTAGTAAAGACATTCCTGCAGTTCTTTCTTTCCAAAATAAGCTCAAGTGCCTTATCACTCAAATAATTTTTCATCCTCTGCTTATCTAAAGGAGTACTGTCAGTTTCCAGAAAAGCCTGTTTAAAATGTCCCATTCTTCAATTTCAGTAGCAAGCAAACCATGACTGTCATAAAGACTAAGTAAGTTATCATGGTAAGCTTTAGCTATAACTGGGTCTTTCAGAGCTTCAGTATTAAAGGCAACTTTATTCACCTAGTACACTTCTTAAGTTTAAGTTGCAAGACACTTTTAACAAGGTAATGGTCTGATCCAATGACCTGGTATTCCTAAGACAACTAGCCCATTTGCTGTTTATCAATATATAACCAATCATATTCTTATGCAGTAATAAATAATGAAATAAACTCGACATATTCAACATCCAGTAATAAATCAGCACTTTGAAGTCGATTCAAATTTTTAGAGGAAAAATTGTCTTGAACCGGGTGGGATACGAAACCACACTGGTGGGATAAAAAGCCGCTTATGGCTAGATTGCCTGAATAGCACCTATATAAGACGTAATAGAAATGTTCATAGTGTTAGTTAGAGGAGATCTTGATCTGCGGCCGGAACTCAGTGGTCCAGAGCACCTGACATGTTATCAGGATATCGTGGGTTCATATCCCACCTGGCTCAAGACAATTTTTCATCTAAAAATTTGAATTGACTTTCAAAGTGCTGATTTATTAGTAGATTCTTATGCAGCCCATCTGGTGAAACCGATGTGTGCTTATGCATGTTGCTGTGTTTGTAATACATGTTAGTTATTATCAAACCATTAAGTTTACTTACCTGTAGGAGATGTTGCCCATTGCCAGAGGCAACTACCAATACCAAACTCAGTGGACTCAGTGGTCCAGAGCACCTGACATGTTATCAGGATATCGTGGGTTCATATCCCACCTGGCTCAAGACAATTTTTCATCTAAAAATTTGAATTGACTTTCAAAGTGCTGATTTATTAGTAGATTCTTATGCAGCCCATCTGGTGAAACCGATGTGTGCTTATGCATGTTGCTGTGTTTGTAATACATGTTAGTTATTATCAAACCATTAAGTTTACTTACCTGTAGGAGATGTTGCCCATTGCCAGAGGCAACTACCAATACCAAAGCAACTCTGGCATTGAAGTCGCATAAAAAAGAGTAATATCTCTTTTCTTGACAGAATTCAAAATATCCTGAAGTTGTCTGTAAAACCTATCTATTTTTATCCTCATTGGCATCTTAAGTGGGGGCAATGCAACACATAACATTCAAACCTTTAATGCTTGTCTGAAATTTAGCTGTGAGAAACCTTTGATTAATACATTCATATCTTAGAAGAGAATCACTAGTGTGTCTACTGAGAAGCAAACATATGCGTTGGAGATGCTTTTTATCCTGCCTCCCCGAAAAGCAAAATTTATGATTATTTTTCAGAATCTGACCTTTATAATCTGGTCTCTTGCAAGCCAAGAATATCTGTATTATAACAGTGGAATTCTTGTGTGAGTACATCAAGAGAATAATCTCTGTGCAGAGTCCTCACATTCCAACTACATGTAGAGAGAAAATGGTTAGTGGAATGTCTAAAGAAACTATGTTTATTGAGAGAGGGAATGCTGACAACGTCAAACAGCCCCCTAATCACAGGTATAGGGCAAAGATGTGTTCAAAAAAAAGAATAAAAAAAACTGAAACCATCAACACTGAAAGATTTCCTCCAATGTAGGTTTGATGGTGCCTGTAGAAGCAAGATTCATATAACTTGCAATGACCTCAGAACAAGATTATTCACCAGCTGATAAAACATATTCTGTGAATATATTCACTTGGGACTGTTAACCCAGGAGCAAACAGAAAACACAGTGGCAGACTTTCCCTCAACAGAAACCACCAGTGCAGCAAGTCCAGGATCCATAATCAAGCTCAGAGTCTTAATTCTGTTCCAGTGTGTGTATATGGTCAACACCAGAACCCTGCCCAGGTCCTGTGTGGTTGACCACTCCTCAGCATGGTAGGAAAAAAAGGCAGCTACAGTAGTCCAGATCAGTAGGCCACACTGGTCTGGCAGTCCTCCCCTTCTGTTCCCTACCACAAAGGACTGCACCACCAAGGAGAAAGAAGGTGGGGGTTGGACATTAGGTGCTAGGCCTGGCTGGTTCTGTGCATTGTCACTCTGATTGGTGTATAGCTCGCTTTCCAGTGACTACCTAGCTACCATTTACAGATCTATATGTCATTGTATGTATACAATGAAAGAATCTGATTCGAGAGGCCGAAGACATATGTATTTGTTTACAGTACAAAAAAATTGCCATATAAAAATTATTTAACACATAACTTATAAAATTACATTATTTATGCATGAAAAATAATACCTGCCTGCATGCCAGCCCCCCTCCCCCCCCCCCACACACACAAAATCCTCATGCAGCCATGGGCTATGGAGGTCCAACCAGTCTGTATAATTTTCCTCTCCAGACATGTCTGTTCTGAGCTACAGCTGCTGCATTTGGCCACTCTAGACCAATTCTAGCAAGGTCCTATTTGACACTGTCTGCCCAATCTCATCCTAGGTCTCCCCCTTTTTCCGAAACCCTTAGGCAAACGGGTCATAATCCTGTTTGCCAATCTGCAGTGGCATATGGGCAACATGGCCGAACCAATGCAGTCTCTCTTTCCACAATATGCTGCTCTAAGGAGGTCGATAATTCTTTCTAACCTCATCATTACTTACAAAGTCGAACCACCTAATGCCGAAGACACTGCGTAAACATCTAGATCCAAAGGCATCAAGTTTCTTGTTATCCTACTTACAAAAATCAACAACAAGGGTCCATGTTTCGTTACCATAACTAACCCTAGAAAAAAAACAAACTATTATACAGCCGAATTTTAGTCTTTAGGTGTACACGCATATTTTTCCACTCTCCATAGATTTTTTAAAAGTCCCAACAGCAATCCCTATTCTTTCATTTATATCATGCTGCACATCACCAGTATCTGTTACATAGCTACCAAGACAATTAAACTGAGATACTTTAGATGTCTTGAGCCTTACATGGTCGAGAGACCATGTAAGGCCTAGATCTTCCTTAGCAATGAATTTCACTTTGGTTGGTTGTTTTACCTCTGAGCGGCACATCTTTGCACACAAAGGGCTAAATGGCCAGGTCACAAGGACCTCGAAGGTTGAGAAGGTATTCCATACGATCTAACAATCACTGGAACGGCATTGCTCAAGAGTGCAGCCATTCAAAGCAACTGAAGCACCATCTACCTGACCAATTTTCATCATTTTAGTTTTTTCTCTAGTTATCACCAAACCTACTCTATTACAGTCTCATCAACAGCCTTAATGAAAGAATTCATCTCATCAACATCATTATGCATATGATTTGGCCCTGTTGGCTAATCTAAATCAGAAATTTTGAAATCTCTTGACCATGTAAGGCCTAAATCTTCCTTAGCAATGAATTTTACTTTGGTTGGTTGTTTTACCTCTGAGCGGCACATCTTTGCACACAATGGGCTAAATGGCCAGGTCACAAGGACCCCGAAGGTTGAGAAGGTTGGGGGAGGAGACCCACTGGAATGGCTGTTCGGAGACAGATGATAGCTTCCCATCTAGGCCATCCAGCATGTTCTTTAACGTGCACAGGGTATGGATCTCCAACACATGGGCCATGGCTTAATGTTCCATGCAATGGACAGCAGCCTTTCCAAGCCCATCGGTGTCCCCTACTGAAATGAATTTCACATAACATAATCAATAACTGAAGAGATAACCAATCACTGCAAGACATACCATATCTAACACATGATTCAGTGTTATTATAGAGAGCTTTCATTACATTAACTAACTTATCAGGTATTCCATATGATCTAACAATCAACCACAAATCATGTTGATCAACAGATTCAAAAGCCTTTTTGAAATCTATAAAACTATTAACCACAAGTTTCTGAAACTCTAAACATTTCTCAAGATTCTACTTAAGTGAAAATATTTGATCAATACATCCCCTACTACTTCTGAATCCACACTGTTCATCATGCAGTTGTCCATCAACCAAATTCTTAATTCTGTTAAGTATAATAATGCAAAGAACTTTACCTAGAACAGAAGTAAACTAATACCCCTATAACTATCACAAGAACTGCGATCACCTTTTTTAAAATTGGGACAATGTTAGCTCTAGTAAAATCCTTATGACAAAAAATACCTTTATGACAAAAAAAATTCAAATTTTCAGTCAGCCATGTGACAACACAAATGTTCCCAGCTCTTAGCATTTCAGTGGTGATTTCATCCACCCCTGGGGATTTATGCAGTTTTAATTTAGAGATAGCCAAAGTGACTTCGGAGTGTGATAGAGGGACATCATTAAGGCTAGTAATGCATCTATCCTCATTACAAACAATGGGAGTAGAAATAATCACATCATTTAAAACTTCTCTGAAATTCTCAGCCCACCTAGCTATCACAGAATCCTCACCTTCAACCACTTTGCCATGTTTATCCCTCAATCCCTATGTACTTGTTTGTTTCTTCACACACAAAACGTTAACAATCTGGTACACCCTACTACTGTTGTGCTGTCTAACTGCTTCCTCTGCTTTGTCAGTCAAACTATTAAGCCAAAGATTCTTATCAGCTGTTAACTGATCTTTTACACGTTTATTAAGCTCATTGCAATGCCTTCTGTTAGGACTAGTAGAGTGTTGATTCATATTAATCTTGCACTTCTTTCTTTCAGAAATAAGTTCCATAGTCTTATCACTCATATAATTTTGTTTCCTCTGTTCCCTTTTACCCAAAGGAACACTATTGGTTTCAAGATAAGCCTGTTTAAACTGATCCCATTCTTTCTCAACTTCAGCAATGAGCAAACCATGATTGTCATAATGACTAAGTAGCCTATCATGGTATGCTTTGGCTATATCTGGATTTTTCAGATCTTCGGTGTTGAAGGTAATTTTCTTAACCTTAGAGTACAACATTTCTTAAGCTTCAACTGCAAGACACTTTTGACCAGATAATGGTCAGACCCAATTTTGGCTTCCCTGTATGATCTGGTATTTTAACTGAACTGGCCCATTTATTGTTAATTAAAATATAATCTATCATATTCCTATGATATTCAGGTGAAACTCATGTATATTTATAAATGTTCCGGGTGTTTGAAGTATGTGTTAGTTATTCGTAAACCATTAAGTTTACTTCCCTGTAGCAGACGCTCCCTATTGCCATTGAAACTACCAATGCCAAAGGGGCCTAAATCTCCTGCCCAAAGGTCAGAGTCAGTACTAACTTTAGCATTGAAGTCACTTAGCACAAGATAAATACTCCTTTCTTCACAGAATTCAAAATATTCTGAAGCTGACTGTAAAACGCATCTTTTTTGTTCTCATCAGAGTTCTCTGTGGGGGCATAACAACAGATGAAATTCTAGTCTTTAATTTTTGTTTTTAATTTTGCTGTTGGAAATCTTTCAATAATGCATTATATCCTTGAAAAGCATCACTGGCATGTTTGCTGAGATGCAAACTTATACCTTGGAGATGCTTTCCATCCTCCATCCCTGAAAAGAGAAATTTAAAGTTATTTTTAAGTACCTCACCTTTACCTGTCCATCTGATCTCTTGCAAGCTTAGAATATCTAGGTTATAACACTGGAAATCCTAAGTGAGGACATGAGGAGAATAATCTCCATGTAATGTCCTCACATTCCACGTTCCTGAAGAGAGAAAATGATTAGTAGGATTTTTAAAGAAACTAGGTTTATTGAGACAGGTAGGGCCAACAATATCAAACAGCCCCCTGATCGCAGGCATAGGGCAAAGACCTGTTCCCCCTCAGCTAAAGGCTCCAGTTTAGGATTCACAATGCCCAACTAGCTAAGTGAGGTTCAGGTACCTGTGATGGCCTCTGATCAGGATTATCCACCAGGTGATATAAGGTATCCCATGCCTCTGTTCACTTAGGGCTGGTAACCCAGAAACAAATAGAAAACACAACAGCAGATTCTCCATCAACAGAGTCCCTCCAGTATAGCAAGTCAAGGATCCATAATCAAGTTCAAAGCTGTAAATCAGTGTTATCCAGTAGGTATAAATGGTCAGCACAAGAACCCTGTGAAGTCAGCCACTTCTCAGCAGGACAGAAAAAAGAAAAAAGGTGGCCATAGATGACCAGATCAATAGGCCACACTGATCTGGCAGCCCTCCCCGTCTGTTCCCTTCCAAAAGAGAATATCTTGTTTGAAAGATACTAATAGCCTGCACCATGAGAAGGCATGGTTGGATATTAGGCACTAGGCCTGACTGGTTCTGTACATCATCACTAGGGATTGGTACACAGCTCTCCTTCTAGCTTACGCCTAGCTACCATTTACAGACCGAGAACAAAATTACAAAATGAGAAATTTTACTTGAAACCAAAAAAAAATTTTTTCATTATTCAGAAGTAAATAGCCTTTCTATTCATGTGCATTAAAACAATTTCTATTAGTTTTTTTAAATAAATTTTTATTTGTGTTGCCAGATGCATTTTTTTTACTACATGACTCTAAAAAAAGTCCTATTAAAATAAAACTTATATTCTTTTTTGTTAAATATTTTATTTTTAGAAAGTCCAGAATTAAATGCATATAACATGCCATAATTACTTTCATTAGTTATTTGGTAAAAAAGTTTTTAAAGTTAAATTTTTTGGCTGAGCATAAAGAAAAAATAGCTTGGTCTCTGGATGGAAACCAGTTTTTCAGGCTGTACACAGAAGGGTTAAAAGTATCTTTAAGTGAAATTATGACATGATGAAAATACTCGTGGCTTAACTATGTAAATAGTGATAAGCTAGATGTAGAATAGTGTTGCTCAGGAGCAATTAACGTTATTGCTCCTGAGCATAATTGTGTATTAAATATTTTTAAACATTTTGCTGTGCATTTCAAATTAATATGAATTAAACTAGATTAAAATATCATATTATACACTGAAAGGACAATTTATTATACACACCCACCTAATAACGCATGGGTCCATCTTTCACCCTCACAACCCATGCTCAGCATATTGTGGCATGAACTCTACTAGGTGCTGGAAACGTTCAAGTGATACTGTGGCCCATGATTCCAAGAGAAACATCTATAAAGGCACTGAGAGTTTACCAATGGTGAGTTTCAGGCTCAAATGCATCGTTCCATTTCATTCCACAAATGCTGAATAAGGTTCAAATGAGGAGAGTGAGAGATAAATTCAAGGGTTGTGAACTCACTGGAATGACCTCCTACCAGTCCTTGACCAGATGGGATCAATGAGGTGGCATTTGCTTGTTGAAAGGTTTCCTTCTGTATGATATGGATAGACATGAACAGGTGTAGGTAGTCAGTGAGCACATCAACATAGCTTCGTGTGGTGGATGTGGTCTCAACCATTTAAACATGACCAGAACATTACACTGCCTCCACTGGCATGTAACACCCGAACTTGAGAGTTGGGGTACGTGGCCTCATTTGGTCTACACCATACATGCAACCTCCTGTTAGCATGTTGTAGTTGGAACCTCGATTCACTGGACAAAGCTACCCATTTCCAGTCTTCTACAGTTTCATTGGGAAATATTCCTTTGCCCACTGCAGCCTCATAGCCAGGTGACATACTGTTGACATGGGTATTCCATGTGGACATCGGCTTCCATAGCTCAATCATGCCATTGTACATTGAATGGTTTTGCACAAACCTTTGTACCTGTCCTAATTGTTGAAATTGTTGAATATCTTCTACACTGTGGCCCTCCATTCTGAAGTTACAATACGGTACAGACAGCACTCATTTTCAACATCAATGGTCCTGTTGCAGCCACATTTTTCCCGGTGCCTGCAGGTTTTGTTAGTTTTGATGTAGATGTGCGACAATTGTAAGCAGAACTCCTAGACATTCTGTAGTCACATATATGGAGACTCCATCTTCTTCACACCAATTATCTGCCCACAATTGAACTCACTCAGATCGCCATATTTACCTATCATAACAGTCACAGGTACACATTAATACAGCAGGTAGGTATCTGACCTCTTTATAGTTCCCAAGGATTTTCAGTTGGCTGTATTATTGTGATGGAGTAGAACAGGTTTGTGGGTGGATGTAGTGTGTATAATAAATTGTGCTTTCAGTGTATACTGTATGTTAAGTATTATATATGTATATTTAATATATTAAAATTTTTATCGATGACAAACTGAGAGTAACAGTGGTTAAGACAATGTATATCTGTTAGTTATACCTTAAAATAATAGTGAAGCTATTTCCACTTAAATCTCCAAGCTTTATAGGCATCTCTTTGTATCTGAAAATGGAAAGAAGGGGGTTACAAATCAAAAAGTTTCTTACATCACAAATTCACATACTGAATGCATTATTAATCACAAATGTGGCAATAAAAAGCTATGTTCTGAAATAAAGCTAAATTCAACCAACACATTAGTGGTTACTCTGATTTGGGAATTAGTGATCAGGGGCAATAGTGTTGCCCCTGATCACTAATGGCAGTGGTGAGCTTACATACAAAATAAAATCCCCTTGAAATGCTGAATTACTATCATAGTTCTTACATCTCATATAATATCATATCTTGTTTTCTATAACCAGCAAATATAGACAAACAGGGTTGTACCTTTTTTTATACTTTATTTCAAAATGCAACATAATTCCATTAAAGTTAATCAAAAATGGACTTTCCCTAATTTCCTATCACCTCTTACCACCAATGAGATTTTCTGTACCACATTTATAAAAAATTTTTAGGTTTTGAATCAAGGAAGGTGGTGAGTTTGGTTTTAAAAGGCCTCTAAAAACTTGCCATGTTTTTCCTAACAAAAACGATTTTTGTAAACTATGGAATAAATTGCAGTCTGATAATATGAGGACTGATTAATATGGCAGATACGGCATTTGTTTCTCCAACCAAGATCCTCGATTTTGGTAGTCATAATCCCAGCAGTATGAAGTGACATGTTGTCCTGATGAAATAAAACATGCTTTGGAGTGACCAAAGGAAGACATTATTTTGCTGCAAATAAGCACTTAAGCAAAGGAGTTTCTGGCTACAGACATTAGCTGTGATTTTTTTCATCCAGTCATCATTTCAAGATGGACTACATCTTGCATATTCCACCAAATACAGAGCAAAGCTTTCATGGGTGTAATTTTCCTCTTGACTGTGATGTGGCTGAATCCTTGAAACTAAGCCACTTTCATTGATATTTAACATTATGGTAATGAAGCCATTTTTTGCTCCCAGTCACAAATTCAACCCAAATATGTTTAATGAAGTTGACAGGAATGCAATGAAGTGCACATGTCTACAATTATTAACTTTTAGGTGGCTTGTCCTGGTTTCTCATACAACATATAAACAAGGGCATGCCCACTGCTTTTAATAGTCACATATGCTAACCACTAAACTAGATTTCCCTTTGCTGGAGATAATTTATACAGAACCTATTAACCAAGTTTGGTTACTTTTTCCAGTCATTTTGGGTGGCGATGAATAGTGAAATGGAACAAATTCCTTGTCACAGTTTAATTGACTATAAGCGCAGCTTTTAGAAGGTTACTATCAAATCCAACAAGTCAGCCAAACCAGCATCATCAGCTATGCTGTAACTACCAGACCTCAACTTTGCAAATCACAGACACTTCTTATTTAAACCTCCAAATATTAGTTGAAGAATTAGCCTCTCCAAACACATCTTAAATGTTTTTTGCAACTACATTCATGTTATTCCTGTTATGAAATTCATACAACATAATACGAATGTGGCAAAACTATTCTTTTTGAATAGGGGAAACACCAAAAGCATTGCTCAAATTACATTGGAACAATTCCAGTACTTGTGCTTCTAAATCATTTAATCAGAGAGCTGTTCAAGTACTTCTAATTTCCAAACCATTAAATCAGGACACAGTTCTGGAACTTGAAGTTTACAAATCACTTAAACAGAACACTGTTCCAATATTTGATGTTTCCAAATCATGAATCAGAATGCATTCCAGGATCTGCTATTTCCAACTCACTGAGGACAGGTAATTCAATAAATATTTTTCATAGCAAATATCTCTGATATTAGTACCATATCAAGTAACCAAATAAGTTCATGCTGTTTCTCAATGTTATCATTCCAATGAAAAGTATTAGGTACAATTGCAAGTGGTGTACAAGCATCAATATACAGTCGAAGCTGAGTCAGTTGATGTATAGCAAATGTGAAAAACAGTTTCATGAAATTGGGAAGGGTGATGAAAATACATCTGCATTAAATACAGTTATTCGAAAGTGCTTACTTTATGAGTTTAAACTGGGGACTAAAGCGGTGCAAGCAGCCTGCAAGATATAGATGGCATTTGGAGAGAACACAGTGAGTGAATGGACAGCTTAAAAATGGTTCAGGAAATTTGCATCAGGCAATGAGACACTTGAAGATGCACCGTGAGAGAAGACCAACTGTCATTAATGACAATGAACTGAAGGCCAGCATCGAATTGGATTCCTGTCAAATATGCCAAGAGCTTGCAGAAAGGTTCCATGTAAGTGGTGAAACCATTCTTTTGCATATACATCGCCTAGGAAAAGTCTGGAAGCTGAGCAAATGGGTTCCACTTGAACTAACTGCCGACACCAAACTCCAGTGACTTACGATCTACTCATTGCTGCTTTTACATCACAAGAATGAGCCATTTTTAGACAGATTGTTGACATGCAGTGAAAAATGGATTGTCTATAGGAACACCAAATGTTTGTACCATTGATTGTCATCCAGTGAACCTGCACCCCACACACCAAAGCATAGGATCCACAAATAGAAAATTTTGTTGTGTCTGGTAAACTACAACTGGTATCATCCATTATGAGCTTCTTGCCACTGGTCAAACAATCATTGCAGACCTATTTGGCACAGCTACAACAGGTTGCAGATGCACTGCTCCAAAAACAGTCACTTGTTCATCACAAAGGCTTTGTGGTCCTTCAGGACAATGCTCGCCCTCACACAGCACAAGTAACCCAAGAAAAGGTCCACAGTCTTGTTTTGGAAATTCTACCCCACCTTCTTGTATTCCCCAGACATCAAGCCATCTGACTATTATCTTTTCTTAGTGCTGAACAATCATATGCGCAACCAACATTTCGAAACCAAGAAGTATTGGAAAGTTGGTTGATTTCTTCTGTTCTAAACATCAGGATTTCTACCAAATTGACATTTAAAAACTTGTATCTTGTTGGAAAAAGGATTGTGCTGGTGCTTACTTTTCTGAATATCTTTATTCACTTTTTACATATAGATTCATTTTACCTTCAAAAACTGCACAAACGTTTTTGGTTACCTGAAACATATACACCACAAAGAGCCAAATCATTATGACCAGCATGTATTTATGCAAATCGAAGCAACTGCAGGTAATGACGGGGAATAAGAGCTCCTTTTTGAGTCAGAATTCAAAATATCTTTCCAGTCTTTCAATCATCTTTCTCATTCTCATCAGAGTCTTCAGTGGGGGCATGGCAACAGATAACATTCAGCTCTTTACTCCTTGTTTTAAATTTAGCTGTAAGAAATCTTTCTTCAATACATTCATATCCCAAAAGAGCATCACTGGCATTCTTGTCAAGAATGCATTGCTACATGTTGTAGATTTTTGGAAAGAGAATTTGGAGAGAAAATGTTTTGGAGAGAAGATTTTGAGAAGATCTGCAACTTTCAATACTTACCTGATGCAAAATTTACATCTTTATGCTACCTACATAGGAATTAAATCAAAATTGCATCAGAAAATACAATTATACAAATAGCTTCTCCTTTTTCTGGAAATAAATTCCTAACTTTTATTCACCTTAGAAGGTTAGACTTGCAAAAAAAAAGTCGAGAACCACAGGCCACATGAAATATACCAACAGATAATACATTAAATCGTTCGATACAATGAAAAGTCATTATACCATATAAACTCACCGAGATTTTTTTTTTAAATTCTACTAAAAACAAACGTTAGGGCTTTTAAAGTTACTTTACACACCTTAAGAATGTTCATTTTAACCACTCGTGGTGCCATCTAGTGAGCTGAGTGTGTAAACTGCAAGTTTAGCTCTATGTCATTAGTTGTTACTAGTTATTAGCAATTAAAATAAATTTACACAATATATAAAAAAAGTTTCAACACTTTATGAGTTATTGGTGAAAACAAATTAGTCTTCCCACACAAACAGTCTGAGTTTAGTAATGATCATTTAATGGTACCTATTAACTGATTATGGATTAAATTTCCTATCTTATGAGATAAGAAATATATGACAAAAAGCTTAAATCAGTTTAGTTTTACATTAACTGCTAATAATCAACAAAGATTAACCACAGATATATTGGAGAAGTTAACATTTACAATACAGAGAGAATAGCAACAATTATACTGGGCAACAAATTTTCATAAAAGTCATGCCTCTGAGATAAAAGTAGCCATTTCTTAAAGATTTCAAGGTGCTGAACATGAATATGACAATGAAAATGCAAAATTGGCTATGATTTCTAAAAAATCTGCAATAGTTTCTTATATAATAGAATAATATATACATATGACCTGTATTGGAAAAACTCTGCTTCTACTTCCGACATTGCTTTGCCCACCGTTTGTACAGCTGCTCAGGATCATCTCTGGCAAAGGGTGCAACAATAGTCAGTCAACACTGAAGTGGACCAGTTTCCCTGGTATCGTTTTTCCATCATTGCAATGTCTGGTGAAAATGTTCATAGATATAAAGCTTCATCACTAACCATGCCACAGTTGTGGGGGAAGAAATCTAAGTGAGAATGGTGTAAGTGGATTTTTAAGGACATATTGCAGCCAAGTTTGTAATACAGAAACATGTCCTTAACCAGCTTCTTGTAGTTGCCTGCCCTGACATTCCCAAGGAATTTAGTTGACACCAGACAAAATATGTCCCAAGTCTTTTTCTTGTCACCCTGAAGCAGGTTGTCGAACATCTGGTCTCTGAACAGCTCGCGGATTGACCCACAAAAATTCCCTCTTTAATTTTCGCTTCGCTGAGTTGAGGAAATCTGTCAGCCAAGTACTTGAAAGCTAATGCAGTCTGGTCCATGGCTTTTACGAAGCTTTTCATCACACTGATTTGATGTGTAGGGATGGTAGCAGGATTTTGTGCATTTCTGCCAGTGCTGGTGTTCCACATTCTTCTCTCCAACCTTCAGAGTTTTCCTCTGAGGCCAGTTTCTCTCCACATAGTGTAAAGTCTTTGCTCAGCTGTCCCATTCACATAAGAAACAGTAGTACTTTGTATATCCCAACTGCAGACCCATCAACAGAGCCACTACCTTCAAAGTCACAACAGAGATGCCAGCCATACTTGCTGTATTGAAGATAGTTCAACAGCTGTTTTAGGTTGTTGTAGGTTTCTTTCATGTAGACAGCATGTCCAACCAGAATGGATGGAAGTCAATTTCCATTATGCCCCACCTTGAGACTCAATTTTCAGGAGTCTATGGATAATCGCCATTCTTGAGGGTCATGTTTGATTCTGAGGGCATTCATCGGGCCATCTACATCAGACCATAAATAAAACAAGGTCATCTTCCATTCTAAAGTAAGACACAAACTGCTCATTACAAGTTCAAAACAAAGTCACTTGAATATTTTCCTTAAGATTGCATTGTTAAGTCTTAATCCAAGTAACTATGCTCTGGCCTTGGACAGCTAAAGATAGCGAACAAGATCATTCATTTCTCCTTCGGTGAGAGCGTGTGGTGCGGATGATGCACCGTGGCAGACGTATGGATCATAATTAGACACCGAAGGCTGCAGAGAACCCGACTTTGGTTTGCCTCCTTCCTCATCATCTGAGTAGATGGAAAATTCTTTTGGAGGTTTGGGAATGCCTTTGCTGTGCAGAACTGGTCAGAGAGCAGATTGTATATTTGGGTACACTATTGTCCACTTCTTTTTCCTTGTGATGCCTCCAGAAACAGGCGAAACTATGCAGAAGTAGCAGTCATTTGCATGATTGCTTGGCTCTCTCCAAACCATAGGAACAGAAAACCACATCACCATAAAACTGATATCGGCCAACAACTTACATGCATGAGACCCATTGAAGTTGCAATGTCAAACATGGCACAAATTAGGGAAGGTCTCTCTCTAATCTGTATTATCTCCTTCACTCTGAAGTTTCTGATTCTAAGTGATCCAATTAACATTTAATTGGCCAGAGCCAGGAGAGTTTGGTATAGGTTGAATAAACACCCATTTAGAAACAGTCATTTATCATTTAGAAACAATCTATGACCTTCAACTCTGTAAAGGAATTTAGGTGTGGATTTTGCCATGGATTCTATCCAGAAATGCTCAGCTGGAGTCATAGATTTCCTCTGATTGGTGCAACATACCAGCAGCTGGAGTCATAGATTTCCTCTGATGGATTCACAAGTAAGCATAGATGGAGACGTGTGAAGATGTGAGGACACAGCTGCACAATTCTTCTCTTTCTTTAACATTCTCCTATTACCAAAAAAATACTGTATAATTTGGAGGCAGATTTTCGTAAGTGTAAAACTGAGAAAACCCTAAAAAACGCACTCTTTAAAACAAAATCAGATTTTTGGATTTTAAACAAAAATCGATAAAAACAGAGTAGTTGGCAGCTTTGTTTAACCATCTTAACACTATCACCAGTAACATGTGAAACAACATCAACAGTCAAACTGACATCTCATCATAGCTGTCAAAAATGTCTTCAGTGTCTCTCCATTCCTAAAACATCAACCAGAAGGAATCATAGCTGCTATTTGTGAATATCAAAAGGAAATTACAACATTCAGACTTTGGAGGTATATATTCATAGGCTGAGTGTGTCAGCCACCTGTTAACATACCACAAAGAATGTATTTCCCACTCGTAAAATCTTTCTCTCTTAAGTTTATGTTAAAGTTCTATTGGTCACTTTAGATCTTATGTTAAAGTTCTATTGGTCACTTTAGATCTTATGTTAAAGTTCTATTGGTCACTTTAGATCTTATGTTAAAGTTCTATTGGTCACTTTAGATCTTATGTTAAAGTTCTGTTGGGACAGACAGACAGACAGACAGACAGACAGACAGACAGACAGATAGGTGGGTAGGTAGGATTGCTCATTAGTCTAAGGTCATTGCTTTGTAACTACAGTGATTATGTGATAATGAATTTTAAGATTAGCATTATTTATTAGCTTCAAAATCTTTTTTTTAGAATATAAATAAATTTTAAAACTGCAATTTCTATTTTTAAAAATATGAAGTTTCTTATATTGTATTAGGGATGTTTGCGACATCTTTAAACTAGAGGATTTTCATTTTGAAATAGATATCGATGATGATGGCTTTGGAAGTATTAAGGGACATCTATTGTCCTCAGGTTAAAAGTATTTAAAACAATATGCTAAACAAGAATTGCATATTAAAAGAACTATACTTTGGTTTCAGATTTAAAAGGACTTACTCCACATTTCCAACTTTTATTTGCTTGGATTTATTGTTGAGAGAAAGTAGATCACTAGCTAACAATCTGTAGGCAGATACCAACTGAGAAGTTTTTGCTCTCTTGTCCTTTGTACCAGCATAAGAGAAAGTTTTTGGAAGCACTCTAAAAATTAAAAATAGAATACAATAAAATGTCAATATGTCAAAAATACATTTTGCATTTTCCAAGTTCTCTTATTAATCAAATAATCAATTTGATACAATGAAATCTCAAACAAAAGTAGCTTAAAAAAATATTTATTTTTCTCGATTCTTCTTTGCACTCGAAGGTTTTTTGCTATAGGAAAGTAGCAACTTAAAGTTTTTTTGCTAAAAAGTTGATGAAATTTTTTACAACTAACATAAAAATAAATCATACATAAACAATGTAAAATAAAACTCATCTTCACTGCTACTAATAAAAATGGAACCAAATGGTGAAATAACTACTAAAAACAGACTAAGTTTAAAATAATAATTTTAATTCAACACAATGCTGTAACTATGAAGTGAACATAAAAATAAAAAAATAAATATCCCCTCAAGCAGCTGCTTGTCACAGAGGTCTGACAGGAGCCTGTCAGTTTATATGCCATAGCAGAAGGTCTGAGAGGATGACAGGACCTCAGCAGAAAAATGACACATACATCCATGCCTTACCCGGGGCTCGAACCCAGGTCCCTTAGATCAGTAGCCAAGCACGCTAACCATAGACAATAGATTTACACATCTAAAATGTAAAGAGGAAAGATATCTGTTTATAAAATAGTTATTGTCGCCTCTCAGTCACCATTCAAATTGCTGCATTAAACTAAGTGGCGACTGAGAGTCACCTCTTGAGTACAAAGGATCTCTGTTTATTAACCAGTTATTGTCCCCTCTCAGTCACCATTTGAGTTGCTGCATCAAATCAAGTGGTGACTGAGAGTCACCTCTCGAGTGCAAAGGGTTAATATCTAGTTATGCAATTCATGAATTTGGGTACAAAAAGTAATGTTTAAAATACTGGTGCAACACCTGCAAGTTTGATACAATTTTCCCAAAAATTTCACTACTGAAAAAAATCCACAGCAAAAACATCTGTCAGGTGCTTATCATCAAATAAATTCATGCACACCAACTTTTCAAATTTTTGTTTTGAAAAAAAAAAAATGTTTCAGAACAAGAAACATTTATTTCTATATACTCTGAAATTCATTTAAAAATATTATAGAATTATTCAGACTTTAGGTGAATGGTACCCCCCTCCCCCCTCAAAAAAAAGCATAAATTTGATGATCCAGTTTTAAGAATTGCTCTATATTATTTTGAAATACTGATTACTCTGGTTTTTATTTCACATCATATCACACATATTAATGCATAATTTAGTTACCAAAAAGGAATCATAGCTGCTATTTGTGAATATCAAAAGCAAATTACAACATTCAGACTTTGGAGATGCATACTGATAGACTGAATGTGTCAGCCACCTGTTAACATATCACATGACTGATTTATACATGTATGACTGATTCTGGACATTAATTTTCAAGAATGCATCTAAAATTGAGCACATTGTAATGCTCCAAAAGTATGCTAAACTTCTTCTCTTTGGACTCTTTGACCAATTCAAATTGAACTAAACTTCCGGATGGCATCAGACACCTGGCAATATTAACTTGCCAAATAAAGTTAAAATAAGAGTTTGCTAAATATATTATTGCATTACTTAGTCACAAAGAATTTAATTCAAGAAGACTGTCAAATTATTAAAGTTAAATCTAATAAATTATGATTGCTCAAGAAATAAAAAATAGAACAGTCAAAATTATTCATAAAATAAACAAAGTTTTATTTCCAAAAAATTAACTCACCAAATACACTGACGAATACAATATTCTGAACAACTAAAAGTTCACATCAAAACATCTCAATTACTCCATCTACAATTCTCTCCTAGCTTCATTCCTACAAACTACTACATCTTGCTAACTCTGTGACCTAATGTCACTATACATGCGGTGTGCAACTGACACTATCATAGATGTTATTTGTGAACATCAAAAGCAAGTTATAACATCTAGACTTTGCAGATGCATATTGATAGACTGAGTGCATCAGCCACCTGTTACACACACTGGGAAAAACATTTACATAAACTTACGATCGCACTCTCACACTAGATTTGACATGAGAGGGAGGTGTCCTTAATGCACACATTAGCAGCTATTAGTCAAAAGTCAGAGTTGTGCATGCGCAACTTTTTAAGCAGTGAAGGGCAAGAGAAATTATGTCCAACTGTAAATTAAAGCCCTAAAAAAATAAATATAATGTAAATAAAGTAAAACCGATTAAGAAAAAGTAGAAATGAATGGGTGGACCATCACAACTATAAAACTTATCCATCCATCATCACTGCCATTTTTTTCTGGAAACAATATATACTATATACTAAATTATTCAATCATGATAGCTTTCACAGATCTTTAATTATTAACACCTTAATTACATCTGGAAACACTTTAATGCCATGTTGAACAACATTGTGTGTAATGTTTCTTGCTCTGACTGTGGGTGCATCATCAGATGGAAGTGATTAGCCATAGTCACTTTGTTAATTGCCAGCCTGTCATGGCAGCCATCAGTAAATTAAGGATAGATATGTAAATTGTTGAGAATTATTGCCAGATTGTTATGGCAGAGATGAGTTGGCTAAGGAAGTGATCTGTTAATTACTGCCAGCCTGTTACGGCAGCCATGAACAAATTAAAGATAGATATGTGAATTGTTGTGAATTATTGCCAGATTGTTATGGCAAGAGTAAGTGGATTAAGACACGATATGCGAATAGATTCAGCAAACCTTATACCTGAGTGTTACCTGATTACGACACGAATATTAGTAAGGCATTGGGAGAGAACAGACGGGAAAGACAGGGATACACCCAGGCAACCAGAGAGAGTGAGAGCACACACCTTTGAGTGGCTGACACAAGCTAATTGTGTTATTCAGTGTTTTCTTTATTTCATGAATCCAGAAGAATGTGGACTACTGCCCTGGATCAGGGCCCACCGCATGGCCGACGGTAGACCACCACCGTCCACCCCGCCCACAGAGAACTGCCCCAACCAGGAGAAACATCACCACATACTTCCAACAAATCACAGGACTATTATCCAATGTGTGGACTGATGTTTTACTCTTCATCCCAAGTTACGAGATAACGTGGTTTGCTTTTTACTGTTGTAAGGGAAGTGCAGAGAGAGCGAGACCATATCCCCCTGGTTAGGTTTCAGTTTTCGTCCCAGAGGACCTTTGTCCTCCCGGCTACCCTGTCTTTTTCCGTTAGAGTGGGATAGGTATGTCGCACTCGGAGTAGGATGGCAGAAAGGCAAAAAGGCAGAAAGAAACGCTACTGGCCCAGCATGTATGCCGACGTGCATAACTACATCCAGACCTGCATATCTTGTCTGCAAAGGAGAGGTTATCAAGAGAAGAGGAAAGAAAATCTGGTCAGAGCCCCACTCACGAGTCGCCCATTTCAGCGTTTCGGCATGGACATCCTAGGACCCCTCCCCTTCACTCGACAAGACAACAAACATGTTACTTGTTATGGACTATTTCACCAAGTGGTCCGAGGTCTACGTTTTGCCCAACCAGTCAGCAGAGTCCATTGCTAAGGTATTTGTTGAAGATTACATTTGCAAGCATGGAATCCCCCCACAGTCATTAGCGACAATGGGCGAAATTTCACCAATCGAGTGATGGCTGAAGTATTTAACCGATTAGCATCGTCAAGCAGAACACGAGTTTTTAACCATCCAAGTTAGAATGGACTCGTGGAGAAATTCAACCAGTCCATAGCACCCATCTTGTTGCACCTGGTGGCCGACAAGAATTATCTGTGGGACGAGCATCTGCTGTCCGTTTCGATGGCTTATCGGAGTGCGACTCACAGTGCCACCCATGAGACCCCTTACTTTTTTGCTCTAGGGAGAGATGTTGCCATGCCCTACCAGTTGTGGCAGACCAGAGAACCCCCAACCTACGCAGACATGGAGAGTTATGGCGAACAACTGGCCAACAAACTGAGTTGGGTTTATGATTTAATGAAGACAAATCTGGAAGCAGCAGCTATGAATTGAGAAAAACAGCGAAAATGGGTGGCCATCAACAAGGGTATTCGAACAGGCGACCTGGTGTTTCTGTACATTCCACGGATCCCTCGCCAAAATACTAGGAAGCATGAAAAATCATTAGTGCTGTGGGACAGCAGAGAAAGGACCTGTCATTTTGAGCTTGACTGTTGTTGATAAATCAGTGTTAGTCTGGGTTTTTAATCATTGAGGTGCATGGGAGGTCTTTTAGAATTTTGAGTGCATGTCAAAATAGGAGTGCCAAACAATAATAATTTTGATCTAAAAATGGGGGTCCAAACACTTTGGAAAATTAAATTTTGAATCCAAACAGAAATATACAAAGCTATACATAAAATAAGCCATTCATGTTTTATAAGAAGGAAAGGGTCATAGGAAATATTGGGGTAAGAAGGATAGGCGTTCACCAAGGGCAGAGACTACGATCCTATGTAGGAAACTACACTGGACCTTGGCTGCAGAGGGAAGGGAGAAGGCCAACAGGTGCCCATGGTCTTCAGGGGGGGGGGGGTAGAAACTAGCTTGGGAGGAGTGATGCTGGTCAGGGCTATCACCCCTAACCCCCACCACCCACCAAGGCAGTGAAGCAGGCTGGCCGATAGCAAAGCAATGTGGACCCAGGCTCCCCTGAGTCTCCACTGAAGCATGTGACATGGCTAGTAGTACACAAGATCAGAATGGGATAAGGAAAGAGGGGTTATGGGGTGAACTTATGAAAAAAAAAATGCTGAATTATTTCTGGAATTTGAATATGGAAGAACCACCAAAACAGTTCCCCAAGGGGTCAGAGTATAATAAAAGAAAGTATATTAAAATGTGGATAATAATCCAAGTGTGAGCTGAGAAGTAGTAGGGGAGTCTAAGGAGTTATTGGGAGGGGGGAATATATTAATTAGTAGAACTGGGTCATATAGATAATAATTCAGCATAAATTAGCTAGTTTAAATCCTAGAGGGAAGCAGAGGGTAAATAGGGGGGGGGGGGGGTAAGATCGACTGTAAACTATGGAGAGATAGAGGGGTGGATAATTCATAAATTGAAAATGGTTCAGATAGAATTTAATTATATATTATTTTATGGACATTAAAACCTAGACATACATAAATTAAGCTGTTCATATTTTATAAGAAGGAAAGGGTCATAAGAAGGATTGAGGTATGAAGGATAGGCATTCACCGGTGGCGGAGAATCAAGGTCCTATGTAGGAGAGACTACACTGGACTTTGCTGAGGGAGGGGAGAAGGCCAGTGGGTGCCTGTGGTCTTCAGGGGGGAAGAAACTGGTTTGGGAGCAGTGACGTTAGTCAGGGCTCTCACCCCCAACCCCCACCACTCACCAAGGCAGTGGAGCAGGCTGGCCGAAAGCAAAGCAGTGTGGACCCAGGCCCCACTGAGTCCCCACTGAAGCACGTGACATGGCTAGTGGTAAGCTAGATCAGAATGGAATACACAAAGGGGAGAAAAAGAGGGTGAACGTATGGAAAAGGGCCAATTATCACATAATACAGATTACATTTATTTAAAATAATTAATGGAATAGACTTTAAAAGCTAGAGGGAAGTAAATGGATATTTGGGTGGAAGGGGGAATGACTAATGAGAAACTATGGAGAGAAAAAGGCCAATTTCACATAATACAGGTAACATAGATAAGACATTAATTTAAAATAATTAATGGTAAAGACTTTAAAAGCTAGAGGGAAGTAGAAGGATGTTTGGGTGGAAGGAGAATGGCTAATGAGAGACTATGGAGAGAAAAGAACAAAATATCACATAATACAGATACATAGAAGGAAATTAATTTAAAATAATTAGTGGTATATACTTTAAAAGCTAGAGGGAAGCAAATGGATATTTGGGTGGAAGGGGGAATGGCTAATGAGAGACTATGGAGAGAAAAGAACCAAATATCATATATTATAGATAACATAGATATTAATTTAAAATAATTAATGGTATATACTTTAAAAGCTGGAGGGAAGAAAATGGATATATGGGTGGACGGAGGAATGGCTACATATTGTAACATATATAGAAATTAGTTTAAAGGAATACCTGCCACCCACAGATAGAAAATGTAACATAGATAGAAATTAAATTAAAATAGTCCACATCAACCGAATCACAAAACTGCAGAGGTGCTGCCTGTATTTGGCAGGTGAGCCTCCCGCTCACAAGGACCCCACACCTAGCCACTCAACACCCCCATCACGAGTCATCCAGGAACCCAAGTCGGAGGAGGACGACTGGGAACCGAACCCCCGAGTCACACAGAACGACATTGCAGGCTGTCACACATACGACACTGCAATTACACCCATATGCGCTACGACCCCATGGGTATGGACAGGAGAGCCATACCATCCCCAACAGCCGATACTAGCACATGCCCAAAAACCTTGGCATGTTATGGTGCCGGCGAACCCACTGGACCAGTGCCCCAATGTCCATTGCCTCAGCGGCCGACTCGAGTCAAGATACACCCAAACCCACTGAACATTGGGACACACAAGGGCACTAAGACCCCGAGGGGAGTGTGAGCGCCACCTCATTGGGCTGATGTTGTTGCGAAGGGACGCCTCCGCAATGCATCACCCGAGGGCCGGGCAAAATCCTCACTAGTGTCGTCCCCACCAAAGGTCTCCAGCAGTACCCTCACTCCCACACCCCCGCAATCTGTCCATCTGATCCCTCTATACTCCCTGGCTATCACTCGAAGGAGAGCAGCGAGGTCTGAGTGCAAGAGGAGCTCACACGAAAAACCACTAGAGTGACTGGCTGTGCATTGGCAGACCGGATGTACATGAGGCCGGAAGCATTTTCATAGGGACACTAGCCAAACGCATCGTACTAAGCTGCTCCACTGTTGGACAGGGCGGAGGCTTGCCGGCAACTCATAATGGTCACGGCAGTTGAGGTCGTCTCGTCTTCCAAGGGCCCTGAAGCGAGCTGCGAAAACGATGCTATGACGGCCGATAATCCCAAACAAACCCTGCCCCCCTCACACACATGCCACCAACAGTTGGTTGGGAGGAGACGAGGTGACTGAGGAAGCGACATATTAATTACTGCCAGTCTGTTACAGCAGCCATCAGTAAATTAAGGAAAGATACGTAAATTTTGAGAATTATGGCCAGATTGTTACGGCAGAGACAAGTTGAAATGAGGAAGTGACATATTAATTACTGCCAGCCTGTTATGGCAGCCATCAGTAAATTAAAGATATATAAGTAAATTGTTGAGAATTATTGCCAGATTGTTATGGCAGAGCCGAGTTGACTAAGGAAGTGACATATTAATTACTGCCAGCCTGTTATGGCAGCCATCAGTAAATTAAGGATATATATGTAAATTGTTGAGAATTATTGCCAGATTGTTATGGCAGAGCCGAGTTGACTAAGGAAGTGATATGTTAATTACTGCCAGCCTGTCGTGGCAGCCATCAGTAAATTAAGGATAGATAAGTAAATTGTTGAGAATTATTGCCAGATTGTTATGGCAGAGACGAGTTGGCTAAGAAAGTGATCTGTTAATTACTGCCAACCTGTTACGGCAGCCATGAACAAATTAAAGACAGATATGTGAATTGTTGTGAATTATTGCCAGATTGTTATGGCAGGAGTAAGTGGATTAAGACACAATATGCAAATAGATTCAGCAAACCTTATACCTGAGATTTACCCGATTACAACACGAATGTTAGTAAGGTGTTGGGAGAGAACAGGCGGGAAGGACAGGGATACACCCGGGTAACCAGAGAGAGAGAGAGCACACACCTTTGAGTGATTGACACAAGGTAATTGTGGTATTCGGTGTTTTCTTTATTTCATGAATCTGGAAGAATGTGTACTACTGCCTTGGATTGGGGCCCACCGCACGGGTGACGGTAGGCCACCACCTTCCACCCAGCCCACACAGAGAACCGCCCTGGCCAGGAGAAACATCACTGCATACTTCCAGCAAATCACAGGATTATTATCCAATGTGTGGACTGATGTTTTACTCTTCATCCCAAGTTACGAGATAGCGCGGTTTGCTTTTTACTGTTGTAAGGGAAGTGCAGGGAGAGAGAGAGAACATATCCCCCTTGGTTAGGTTTCAGTTTTCGCCCCGGGCGGTTTTGTCCTCCCGGCTACCCCTTCTTTTTCCGTATGTCGGAAAAATGTGTTGCGCTCAGAATTTCCAATCCCGAGTCCAACGTATCTGTCAGTCTACCATTTTTCTGTCATTGAACGCTTTTTCGGTAGGATGGCAGAAAGGACAGCTTTGAGCCACCATCTTTTGAAATGACAGGCCATCTGGGCCTTTTGCACCCCTTACCTAAGCTAGAAAGACGAAAAACAAGGTCATAAAAGTACTTTTTGGAGCGCGTGGCATTGGTCATCCTGGCTGGACCGCACGTGCCATGACCAAGCCAGATGGTCGCAGCTCCAATAAAATATACCGCACCAATGGGTTAATGCCACTACTGTCTCTTGAGCCCAACAGGAACTGATTTCTGCCCAATGGGAAGTGGCATCGTGTTGCCCTGAGCAGAGGAACACAGCAAGCAAAAAGAGAGTGTGCCAAGATTCAGTGTGAAAGGACATGTTATGTGTGACAAAAAAGCAACTAGAGGACCGAGTAATGTCTGAAACAGTGAGGCGTCCCTGGGGAAGCTGGCCCCCTTCTGTTTCTGGAGAATTCCCCAGTTTCTGCAGGTGCAAAGCCCGGCGACTGTCAGCAGAGACAATTGTGCCAAAGGAGATAAAGGGTGAATGTACTGCCTCTTGTACTGCGATCATCGCGCCCAAACAACAAGACGTTAGTTTCTAAGACGGCTCAAGATGGAGCCCCAGAACATCCTGTCCGATGGCAGGGTACTAGAAGTAGAACTGTGCAGCACGCGGAAAGGCCGACACAGTACCATGGAGAGACCAGCAGCCCCGGCTTGATGAGGAGCATCTAACGTATGAAAGAGACTTTGGAGTTTTCTGTGATCCAGAACCTTCATACGCCCTGACAATGAACTTTTGTGCCGCTGAAGGGTCTGGACGACTAGCTTCCAGTGTATAGATGCCATAATTCGCCAGCTAGACAGATGTGCAACCGGCAGTTTATTGCATCCACCCCTCTTTTGTGCTTAGCAAGCAACTGCCCATAGTGCAGTTGTTCTACACCCCACCAGATCTGGTTGATGGGGAGCGAGAACTAGGGGGAAACCGATTGGTCTAGACCGGCAAAAAGGTCAGCAGCCGTTTTCTGTGCTTTTTCTCTCTAGTTTTAGCCCCTGAGTGTCCCCCCCCTCTCTGCATCTCCCTTTTCCTCTGTTTTGCCAGTAAGGCCGAGTAACCTGACATGTAATTGAGCATGATTGTTGCAGAGTCGACCCCGGAAACGTGTTGTGTAGTTTTAGTTAATAAATTGCTATTCTTGAACCTACCTTTCTGTGTGAGGTCTCACTCAACAAATACGACCAGGTTTTTGCAATCATGTTGGTATATTGATGGCGTTTCCGTGGCCAGTCCCACAGGTGGGTTAAGGTGCATAATAAAAAAAGACACAATGCAATCGACAGCTTACTATTTGGGGGCCTAGACCAATCGGTTTCCCCCTAGTTCTCGCTCCCCATCAACCAGATCTGGTGGGGTGTAGAACAACTGCACTATGGGCAGTTGCTTGCTAAGCACAAAAGAGGGGTGGATGCAATAAACTGCCGGTCATCAGCTCAGCTCTGAGGTTTGGAGTAGTCAAGAGGTGTGCGGGTGGCTATATTTTGTGTGTGAGAGTGGTCAATAAGGTAGTGTAAGGTACTGGTAATTCTCCTAGAATTTAATTTTTGATATATTCCACAGGGCACACACACACCAAATCCTCATACAGCCATGGGCTACTGAGGTCCTACCAGACTATGAAATTTTCCTCTCCAGACATGTCTCTTCTAAGCTGTAGCTGCTGCTTTTGGCACTGTAGGCAAATTCTAGCAAGGTCCTACCAGACCTCTGTGTATATTTCCTCTTCAGACATGTTGGTTCTGAGCCACACCTGCTACATCTGGTCATTGTTGGTCAATTCTAGCAAGGTCTTGTGTTACATTTGCTGCCCATCACATCCTAGGTCTCCTCCTTTTCCTGAAGCCTTTAGACACATTGTTCTTAATCTTGTTTGCCAATGCTGTGCATATGGGCAACATGGCCAAACCAATGCTCTCTGCAAAAATACTGCCGAACGGAGGTTGCCGACTCCTTCTTCTAACCTCATTATTACTTACAAAGTCAAACCACCTAATGCCCAAGATACTGCACAAGCATCTAGAATCAAAGGCATCATCATCTCTTGTTATCCAGGTTACAAAGAGTCCATGCTTAGCCACCATATGAAAGCTTAGAAAGAACCAAACTATTATACAGCCTAATTTTAGTCTTTAGGTGTATACACCTATTTTTACACTCTCATAAATTCTTAAAAGTCCCACTGGCAATTCCTATTCTATTTATCTCATGCCGATACTGGTGAAATCTCTATCGATATCACCAATATCTGTTACATAGCTCCCAAGATAATTAAACTGAGAAAAAAAGGCAGCCATAGATGACCAGATCAGTAGGCCACACTGATCTGGCAACCCTCCCCTTCCATTCCCTTCCAAAAGAGAACATCTCTTTTGAAAGGTACTAACGGCCTGCACCACGAGAAGGCGGGGTCAGACATTAGGTGCTAGGCCTGGCCGGTTCTGTGCATCATCACTGGAGATTGGTACACAGCTCTCCTTCCAGTTTATGCCCAGTACCATTTACAGACCAGTAAGTATAATATTTTATTATAATTAACCGATTAATACAATAAGTGTGATAATTGTGTAATTAATTTAACATATTGTTTGTTGTGTGGGGTTTATAATGAATGTGTTACTGAAGGATTAAAATTGATTGGAGGTATGTGTATTTCTATAGGGGGGTTAACTTACATTTTATTAGGGCTAGGGGGTAGAATTAGGAAGTGTGGGAGTGGAAGAGGGGGAGAGGTTGTAACAAAGTCATTAATTCCTAGCATGAATTTGTGATAGTTTAAGTATTTTACAGAGGCCTGTGGATATGTAAAATTGGTACATTTGAAGGAATAAAGAGTGATCAGAAGCAAGTATGAAAAGGCATTGTCAGCAGAGCATCACATTTCCAAGAGGTAGCTGATATCCCCTAAGGATCAAATGCCAAGCTGGGGAAAGTGGAATGAGATGTGTTCCTACATGTAGTCACAAAACATTTTGCGACAAGCTCAATTCCTAGATGCCATCTAGCACCAGAGAATATGTCACTTTGCAAGAAAGTGCAGACTGGCTCAGACTCTATGAACTGTTGGAGTGTATCGCAGACCATTTAGTGAGTATACAGCTAAATTATGTCTCAATATAGTGAATAAAACAGCCGCACCTGCTACATACATTTCACCTTACAAAAGAGAGCTAACAGATGATCACAAAGCCCCTATCCTACAGATGAAAACTTCAGCTACAGCGATCACAATACATGTAATTGTTATGTTTGCGTTCCTAGAAACATTTAAAGAGGGACTGTCCTCCACTGCAGCATTCTCAGAAAGTGCCCACTGCTAATGTAAGGGCGGTTGCACTATGCAGCGAAAATAGTTCTAATGACAACAAAGCTCTCTGGGCATGAATATCTACACAAGCATTGGAAAGAGCACCCAATGATGTCCCAAAGGAATGGCACAAGGTCCCCTTGAGTGAGTTAGAAAAGGTGGAATTGAGTTGTGATGGCAGAACACGTACAGCTATTCTGGACTCGGGAACAGAAAGCCGAGTGTGGTGAAGTGAGAGCTTGTTCCAAAGAGATTCTTGAGACTGTCAAATAGTTTTTTCTGCAAGCAGCTTTCGAGGGAATTGGTAGCAGCCAATTTAATTAATATACCTGTCAGCATTCTGGAAGACAGAAGTACAGTGTATCCCAAGGTCAAATTGCCACAACTGTTGAGAATCTCATTGTAGATTTCCTTCTCAGTTTGGGTGATTGGAATGCACTGGCACCCTGTAAAGCTGTAAAAGCCAGCTAGCATAGCAAAGCTCAAGCAGCTGTCCCACAATGAGGGAGCGATGACATGGGGCATGCAGAGCAACTACGAGCATGTGCAGCAGGGAACAAGAGAGGAGAAGCAGCAGAGCAATCAGTAACATTACCACTTGCAAAGGATGTAATGGCTGAAGTGATGTTTAAAAACTTGAGCATTATTAGAGTGCTTCCTAAAAGCTCAACTGAGTGATGCATCACTAGATAGTATCTGGCAAGCAGCTAGACTAGGCAAAGACGATTTTGTTATACATGATGGCTTGCTCTAACATTTAGCAAAAGGGGTTGATGGTAAATATTTGAAACTCATATTACCTACTGAAAGGAGAGAGGAAGTTATGGCTTTGGCCCACAGCAGTGTTTGGAGTGCTCATCTCAGCATTGTTAAAACAGGTCAATGTGTACACCTGTCGTATTTTTGGCTAAGCGTGGCTCGTGACATCAAGCAATACTGCAAATCTTGTGCTGATTGTCAGTTGCATGCTATGGGGTGTGCTGAAGTAACAAGGTACCTATAAGAACCATGAAGCTATCAACCATGCAAAATATGCAATGTATAGAGTTAGCAAACTTCTGCAAACTGATTCAAACATTTGCAGTGAACAATGATCACAAACTTTGTTTGCAATAAGTATTCTCTAAAACTGTTAATAATGACTAAGTGCAACAGCGACTAACCCTCAGCATAGTTTTGTTATTTCATGTATATATTTGTATATATTGAAGATGGATTAATCTGTTCAGGACTCTGAAAGGATGGAAATAACTCATTTAATTTCTTAAAATATGCATAGTCAAAATTCAAACAAGTGGTAGTTTCAATTTTTGAGGGGTAAGGGGTATGTAAGAGTCTCACTAACAGCAAGGAAAGAGGGAGAGCTGGTTGGTGTGGCATTGCTCCATCCCATGGCTTCCCCTCTCCAAACAACAGGGTGCCCATTGCGGACATGAGGGCAAGCGAAGTATTCTTGCTTCATGGAAATTAAGTCCTGGGCTCGGCCAGCTATCAGTTTTGAGAATCAACAGTCAGCTGAGGGACTTCTGGGTATTGGAGACTATGCGTGACACTGACCCTAGTCATGAGACAGAGTGGAGAGCATGTGATTCTCTCACCGGCCATAGGAGATGAAAGAGGTAGTCTTGGAGGTAAGGCAGGGAAGTGAAACTGCCACCTCAGGCTGAGTTTTAGCCTTGTTCAGCAGGTCCTTGTGATGTACATATATCGAAAAATTTATATATATATATATATCATCATCATCATCATCCTCATCCTCAAGCAGCCATTGGCTACGGAGGTCCAACCAGACCACGCAGTTTAATTCTCCAAGCATATCTGTCCTGAGCTACATCTGCTGCATCCGGCCACTGCACACCAATTCTAACAAGGTCCTGTTTGACATTGTCTGCCCACCGCATCCTAGGTCTCCCCCTCCTTCTGAAGCCTCTAGGCACACTGTTCATAACCCTATTCGCCAATCTATAATTATCCATACGGGCAACATGGCCAAATCAGCGGAGTCTCTCTCTGCACAATATGCTGCTTAAAGGAGGTTGCAGACTCCTTTGCCTAACCTCATCATTAGTTACAAAGTTAAACCATCTAATACCCAAGATACTGCGTAAGCATCTAGAATCAAAAGCATCTAGTTTCCTGTTATCTTGTTTACATAGCGTCCACGTTTCACTACCATAACTAACCCTAGAAAGAACCAAACTATTATACAGTCTAATTTTAGTCTTTAGGTAATTCGCCTATTTCTCCACAATCTCCATAGATTCTTAAAAGTCCCAGCAGCAATACCTATTCGTCTGTTAATCTCATGCCGCACATCACCAGTATCAGTTACATAGCTCCCAAGATAATTAAACTGTGACACCTGCTCAAGACTGCAACCATTCAGATTAACTGAATCACAACCTGCCTGACCAATTTTCATCACTTTAGTTTTCTCTCTGTTTATAACCAAACCTACTCTACTACCAGTCTCATCAACAGCTCGAATGAAAGAGTTCATCTCATCAACATCATTTGCCAAAAGGGCTAAATCATCAGCATAATCTAAATCAGAAATTTTCGTATCTCCAGCCCATTTAAGGCCAAAATCTTTCCCTCGAAGTGAATTTCGCATAACATAATCAACAACCAAACTAAAGAGAAAAGGAGACAAAATGCACCCTTGTCGAACACCAGAAGCAATGATAAACCAATTGCTACAAGACTTACCAACTCTCACACATGACTCAGTGTTATTATAGAGAGCTTTCATTATGTTAACTAACTTGTCTGGTATACCATATGATCTCACAATCAACCACGAATTATGACGATCAACAGAGTCGAAAGCCTTTTTGAAATCAACAAAGCTAGCAACCAAAGGTTTCTGAAACTCTAAACACTTCTCAAGAATCTGCCTAAGTGAAAATATCTGATCTACACATCCCCTACCACTTCTGAATCCACATTGCTCATCACGCAATTGCCTGTCAACCAGATTCTTAATTCTATTAAGCACAATCATGGAAAGAACTTTACCTGGAACAGAGAGTAGGCTGATACCCCTATAGTTATCACAAGAACTGCGATCACCTTTTTTGAAAATAGGGATAATAATAGCTCTGGTAAAATCTTTAGGAACCATGCCTTTATCAAAAGTTATTCAAAATTTCAGTTCATCCAAGGGATAACCAAAACATTCCCAGCTCTGAGCATTTCTGTAGTAATTTCATCTACCCCTGGGGATTTATGAAGTTTCAGTTTAGAGATAGCCAAACTAACTTCAGATTGTGTTATAGGGCCAACATTAAAGCTGCCAATGCATCTATCATCATTACAAACAATGGGAGTAGAACTAACCACATTGTTTAGAACATCACTGAAATGCTCAGCCCACCTAGCCATGAGAGAATCCTCACCTTCTATAACCTTACCTTGTTTATCCTTCAATCCCTGTATGCCTGTCCGTTTTCTACCACATAAAACATTAACTATCTGGTACAGCTCTCTGCTGTTCTGCTGCCTAACTGCTTCCTCAGCTTTGTCAGCCAAGCTATCAAGCCAAAGATTTTTATCAGTAGCTAACTGATCCTTTACACGTTTATTAAGCTCTCTGTAATCTTTTCTATTAGGACTAGTAGGGTACTGATTAAGGACATTCCTGCAATTCCTTCTTTCTGAAATAAGCTCAATTGCCTTGTCAAATATATAATTCTGCCTCCTCTGCTCCTTTTTTCCTAAAAGAGTACTGTTAGTTTCCAAAAAAGCCTGTTTAAAATGGCCCCATTCTTCCTCAACTTCAGTATTAAGCAAACCATGACCGTCATAATGACTAAGTAAACTATCATGGTAAGCTTTAGCTATAACTGGGTCATTCAGAGCTTCAGTAAAGGTAAATTTTTTAACTCTAGCACAACACTTTCTAAGTTTAAGTTGCAAGACACTTTTAACAAGGTAATGGTCAGATCCAATTTCAGCTCCCCTATATGCCCTGGTATTTCTAACAGAACTAGCCCATTTGCTGTTAATTAATATATAATCAATCATATTCCTATGCAGCCCATCAGGTGAAACCCATGTGTATTTATGTATGTCGCGGTGTTTGTAATATGTGTTAGTTATTCTGAAACCATTGAGTTTACTTACCTGTAGGAGACGTTGCCCATTGCCATTGCAGCTACCAATACCAAAAGGACCTATTACTCCTCCCCAAAGGTCAGAGTCGGTACCAACTTTGGCATTGAAGTCACCAGAACAAGGGTAATATCTCCTTTCTTGACAGAATTCGAAATGTCCTGAAGTTGTCCGTAAAACCTATTCTTCTCATCCTCATCAGCTTCCTCAGTGGGGGCATAACAGCAGATAACATTCAAGTTTTTAATGCTTGTCTGAAATTTTGCTGTAAGAAACCTTTCATTAATGCACTCATATCCTAGAAGAGCATCACTAGCATGTCTGCTGAGTAGCAGACCGACGCCTTGGTGGTGCTTTCCATCCTCCCTCCCTGTAAAGAGAAATTTAAAATTATTTTTAAGTATCTCACCTTTACCTGTCCATCTGGTCTCTTGCAAGCCTAGAATATCTAGGTTATAGCGCTGGAATTCCTGCATGAGGACATCAAGAGAATAATCTCTATGTAATGTCCTCACGTTCCACGTTCCTGCAGAAAGAAAATGATTAGTATGATTTTTAAAGAAATTAGGTTTATTGAGATTGGTAGGGCCAACAATATCAAACAGCCCCCTGATCGCAGGCATGGGGCAAAGACCCGTTCCTCCTCCGCTAAAGGCTGAAGTAACGGATGCTGGTAGGAACTTCAGGCACCACCTTTTCAAGTGGACTTTTTCAAGAGCCACATGGCCTGCCTGAGACGCATTACTCCAGTTTAGGCTTGACGATGCCCAACTAGCAAGTAAGGTTCAGGTACCTGCGATGGCCTCTGATTAGGATTATCCACCAGCTGATATAAGGTATCCCATGCCTCTGTTCACTTAGAGCTGGCAACCCAGAAGCAAACAGAAAACACAGCGGCAGACTCTCCCTCAACAGAGGCCCACCAGTGCAGCAAGTCCAGGATCCATAATCAAGCTCAAATCCATAAACAAGTCCAGTCTAGTAGGTATAAATGGTCAGCACCAGGACCCTGTGAAGTTGATCACTCCTCAGCAGGGTTGAAAAAAAAGAAAAAAGTGGCCGTAGATGACCAGATCAGCAGGCCATACTGAACTGGCAGCCCTCTCCTTCCGTTCCCTTCCAAAAGAGAATATCTCTTTTGAAAGGTACTAACGGCCTGCACCACGAGAAGGCAGGGTCGGACATTAGATGCTAGACCTGGCTGGTTCTGTGCATCATCACTAGGGATTGGTACACAGCCATCCTTCCAGTTTACGCCTAGCTACCATTTACAGGTATTTTTTCAATATACACTATTGAAAAAAGTGTCCGGACACTTCCATGCTATGTGAATGGAAAGCCACTTTTCAAAGCTCCCTAACATTAAAAATAAACCTCTTATGCAAAAACAGTTATTGGCATAAATTGTAGATGTCATTCAAATCTCTCTAAATATATTTCCCATAATATTCGTTTAATATTTAAAGAATAAATGGAAGCTAAAGCATTTATTCTCAACTTTTGACACTTGTGAAAAAATACTTCAATAGATAAACACAACTCTTGTAACAGTTTGTTCACTAACATAAATTAAATATCTGAAGTTTGCATGATGATTTTTTAAGATTTCACCAATTTGGAGGCAAAGTGACAGTATCAATTTTAAACAATCTTCAATCAATATTTAAAGTCATTGAAGAGGGACCACTTAACAGCAGATGACACTTGCAGAAGTTCTTCTGTTGAGCAGTATCTCAGAGCTCATAAAAATAGTATGTTAAATGCTAACTTTTTATATAAGCTGGAGTGGGCTGAGTTCAGGGGAATAAAATTGGGAATGAAGGGAGGTTTACAGGATATTGTAGTACTAAGGGAGTTCTGGAATCTTGAAGAAGTTCTGGAATTTGAAGATTTAGAATAGGTTGCAAATTCGATTCAGAATAGGCACCCCATGGAATAGTACCTGCTCCAAATAAGATGTTTCCAAGAATTGCATATTACTTTTAACTTGGACAAATTCAAAAGCTTCAAATAAAGCATATTCTTGGAAGTCTAATATTCAAGCTTTCTACTAAAATTTTTACTTGCAATTTCCATGTGAGGTTACTATATATAAATAGTTTTGACAAACAGGATACACTAATGATAGATAAAGTTCACCCGATACTCAGTAATTTAAATTCTGAACTTATGCAACTTATCTACAATGTTCTACCATATAGTACTGAAAATCTGGACTGCTCTTATAAACACTCGAATGCACAGGCCAGTGCAGCTTGAGAGCACTTCTGATTCATCCCCCTTTCACAGTACTTCAGGGTATGCCTGGTCCACACTTGACCTTGGCGACCCCATGCAGGTCACATGTACATTGGCCGATCGAGCGCATCATGTCTGTATCTCATCCCTCTGCCAGGACAGTGCCTGCCTAACGATGAGCTGAAGCAGACAGTATGAAATGTGTCGCAACACCTAGTCACCAATGTCTCGTATAGGCAACCAGCTCAGGGCACTAATAGTAGTACAAAATTTATAATGACACCCAGTGACTCATACCACAGAGGTAGCAAAGTTCAATAACACCACACTTAAAAAAACTCTAGCACCAAGTGAGAAGCAACAATACCAGACCAGTGAAAACATCAGCTCCCTAGAATAGCACACAACCTGGACTTGTCCTCTTTGAATAACTGACAAAGCGACCTCTAGAATAGGGGTTCTCAACATGGAGTACGCGTACCCCTTGGGGTTGCGTGGTAAAAATTTTTGGGGTACACTGTGAGAGCTCAAAAGTCGCAAGATCTAGTAACAAAATCGCTAAGTTGGCAACACTGCTACTGGCTTTTCATCTTTAACTGCTTTAAAAAATAAATATAGGAACAGGCTGGATGTTGAAGATGGCTAGCGACTCTACCTTAGCAAGATAACCTCAACCATTGATGAACTGTGCAAGAGGAAACAAGCACAACCATTTCCCTGATTACTCAGTAAAAGGTTTATAATTTTATAAGATTTGTTAAATTGTTTGTCATTTTTTGTTTTTATTGATATATACATATAATTTATGAATACAAAATTTAATGTGTATATATATATACCTTTTATTTTATTTCCATTTTTATACTATAACTATAGTTTTATCTATCTACACTAGGGGTACGCCAGTTACATACACATTTCCAGGGGGTATGTGAAGCATAAAAGGTTGAGAACCACTGCTTTAGAAGAAGAAAATGCAGCCCCCTCTATGACTATTTAACCTAAACTTCACCACATCAATTTACGACCATCAATTACCACATTAGTGTCAATGAGCTGATTGTTTGTCATGATAACACATGACCAGTCAGCATCTACAGTGTTTATAGACTTAACTTAAACAATCTTTAATTAAGCACACTGTGTTTTCCCCTTCATATATATTGATAACTAAGGAAAAGTTGAAATTTGTGAAAATGGCAAAAACTTTACTTAAAAATTACGAATTCTGAATGTCAATTATCAGATTACTTCAGTTGAAACAAATACCCAACTTAGTCCTATCATTTAAAAACAAAATTTTTTGTTATAATATCCTAATCAGATGTCTCTTAATTTAAGTTGTGTATGCCTAATGAGCCATCCCGTGGCCGAGTGGTTAGCGTGCTTGGCTAGGACCTGGGTTCAAGCCCTGGGTATGGCATGGATGTCAGTGTTGTTTTTCTGCTGAGGTCCCACCATCCTCAAAGACCTTCTATTATGGCATATTGAACTGACAGTCTCTTGTCTGTGGCAAGCAGCTGCTTGAGGGGATATTCATTTTTTTATGCCTAATGATTTAATTTATGGTTGTTTCATACAATTATTCTTTCTAATTGCAGTATATATTTAAGAAGCAATATAAATAATTCTAGAAGTAATGGAATCGATATCCTCCTGCTGAATCTGAGAAAAGTCACAATTGACATGAATCACTATCAAGTGAAATACTTTAAAAAAAAAATCACAATTTTCCAGTTCAACATTAGTTAAAATATTCATTGCACCATTTAGCCATCACTTATTTATCCTTCAAAAACTGTATGTCATTAGTGAAACAAAACTCAAAAACACCTTGGTACTTTCTGAATGCAGTATAAATATCTATCTATACAGTCTAACAAGTGTACACTAAGAAAAGTTTCAGAACTAGATGTTTGCCAATCATATGATCAAACAAACAATTTTTTTTTTAATTTGTTTCATAAAAGATACAGGGTTTTATAAAAATAATGTAAACATAAATGGTGACTGGAGTACATGCAATGTGCCGTATACATATCACAGGGATGACATCACTTGCAATATGAGGTATATAAAGGAGAGAAGTACGATGTCGGTTATCATGTAGCAGTGCCACAGGTGTAGGTGAAACAGGTGTTGTGGCATAATTGTTGACAATGTCAGATTTCAATGACCTCCAAAAACACATGATCATTGGTGCATGTCTTGGCAGGAGCTTCAGTAACCAGAATGGCAGAAATAGTAGGTGTAACATGAGGAACTATATTGAAGATTATGACTACCTATAAAAAAGGGCAGGCGTTGCCTCCAAACGTGCAAATTGTAGACGCCATACATACAAAGTTGTCAGATAGGGATAGGCGAACATTGGCACGAACTGTACAATGGAAGCACAAGACCACGGCACCGCAAACAGCAGCAGAGTTGAACACCAGTCAGAATGATCCCGTTTCCGTCATAACAGTTTGTCGGGAACTTCATCATGCCGGAATTTATGGTTGAGTTGCAATCTACAAACCTCTGATTACCAACATCAATGCAACAAAACATGTAAGGTGGTGGTGCAAAACATATAAAAACTGGGATGTCAAAGACTGACAACGTGTCATGTGGTCTAATGAATTGTGTAGCCTGACAATTGTGCACACGACTGTGAAACATGGAAGTGTTTCCCACCACTGGTACAGTACACATTGGCAAAAACCTGCAGAAGCATACCACCCCGACTGTTTAGTTCTGATTGTGACATAAAGGTGGATCCCTGATGCTGTGGGGTGCCATATCATGGTACTCTTTAGGGCCATTAGTTATTCTGCAGAGTCATATCATATCCACAATGTACAAATCTATTCTCAGGGACCACCTGCACCCAATGTTGCAGATATTGTTTCCTAATGACCGTCCCTGGTTTCAAGTGGATTATGCACCAGTGCATTGTGTAAACATGTCAAGTTGTGGTTTGCAGAGCATGAGGATGAGATACAGCAGCTACCCTGGTCACCTCATTCTCCAGACCTAAATATTATTGAACATTTGTGGGAATATATGTAGTGCAAGGTCAGATCATACTTTCCACTCCAGCATCATTGGCACAGTTGGGCCATATTTTACAGGAAGAATGGTCCCACATTCCATTACTGTATGTGCCATGATTTGTATAAGTCTGTGGTAAAGAATCACAGGATGTGTCCTATAGACATGGAACTCGTGAAATAATAAGCTGAAAATAAGTCGATGATGGTGTAGTGGTTAGCATAACTGGCATGCTTCCAGGACACATGGGTTCAAATCGCACTCACAGCAAAATCAATTTTTTTCAGCTTATTATTTCATGAGTTCCATGTCTACAGGACACATCTTGTGATTCTTTATCACTGAATTATTGATGAAATGTCATGAGCATGAGTGACAATATTTAATACTAGCTCTATCTGACAACACAGTTATCCACTTTTAGGATAAATCTCTGCAAATCAAATAAAAATCTGGAAAATTTATACACGGCAGAAATTGAAAAAAAGAACATCCAGAAAGAATTCCTTTAGGAATGTCATATTACAATATGTTAATAGTTAAGGGCAGCAGAGACCGTGATCCAAGATTGAAAGTCATTGGTGAAATAATGACATCACTGAAGATGACAACATGCAAATGTATGCAATGCAAATTTAAGGACTAGGGCGTGAAGAAAGAAGTTATTCGTCTTGTGCCATGTTGTTCAGTGCTCTTTCAAGAAGCTACCAGGCCTGGACGATGCAGGCATGCAATATAGGTTCAGTTAGCAGAGTTTGAGCAAGGTCGTATAGTGGGTTTTCGGAAAGTAGGTTGGTCTTTTCGTCAAATTGCACACCACGTTGGACATAGAGAAGAGATATCAGCAGTGGTACTATGGTGGCATTGATGGTCAGAAGAGCATTCACACACTCACAAACATGGTTCAGTTGCAACACAGAGTTAAGGACGCACGAGAGTATCAGCATATCAGGAAGGCAGAAGTGGAAGAGCGGATGGCTATGGCATCACAAATTCGATCTTCTGTCATACCAAGGGTGTCTACAAGAATGATACGCAATCGTCTTTTCGAAGCAAGACTATGGGCACAGTTACTACTGTCACCTCGTCACTGTTGAGCACGTTTGTAGTGGTGTCAAGAACGAGTTCATTGGAGGGAAGAATGGCAGTCTGTGGTCTTCAGTGATGAAAGCCAATTCTGCTTAGGAGCGTCTTGATGGTCGTTTACGTGTCCGAAGGCGACAAGGTGAGCAGCTTCTTCCATTGTGCATCCACCAGTGACACACAGGGCCCATGCCAGGCATTATGGTGTGGGGAGCGATTAGCTATCACTCTCATATGTGTCTGGTGTTTGTACAGGGTACACTGAATAGCAATACGTACATCAGTAATATTGTACAGTTGGTCATCCTGCCATATTTGAGTGTAATCCAAATGTGATATTTCAGCAGGCCCGGACAACTCAACATGCTCTTCACTTCAGGCAGTGCACCAACTCCCTTGGCCAGCATGCTCTTCGGACTTGTCTCCAATCAAGCATGTCTTGGACTGGATCCGACAAAGACTCTTCCGCAAACCGTGGCAGGAAATGACCATCGCTGAATTATGCATTCAAGTTGAAAGTGCATGGAATGGTATTCCTCAGCGTGATATCCAGCATTTGTACGACCGATTGCAAGTCAGATTGGAAGTTTGTATTGCTGCTCAAGGAGGTTCAACACCTTATTAAAATGTGCCTTCTGTAAAACGTAATACTCATTAAAAGATAAAATAAACATTGAATTACTTCACATGTGTGATCACTGTCCTTTCTCAACAAGTTGTTTCTACTAAATAAATCTCATAGATTACACTTCAATTGTTAATGGTGTTCTTTTTTTCAATTTTCACTAATGTATGTCACACCAGCTAAAAAACATTAGCCAATGATGGTGTAGTGGTTAGCATAACTGGTATGTTTCCGGGAGATGTGGGTTCGAATCCTACTTACAACAAAACCAATTTTTTTCAGCTTATTATTGTATAAGTCTATTCCACATCGAATTGTGTCTGTTCTGAATGCCTGAGGTGGGCCTATAGCTTATTAATAAAATGTTATAAATTAAACACAGCTAACTATGAACAAATTTAATAATACGATAAAGCTGTTTACATTTAGATAGTACAGTGTATTACAATTCTGAACCAGAGAAATGCCAAGTGTATAATACTTGCGTTGGACACATAATAACCATGGTACGTTATTACTAAAGTAACCTAAAAGTCATAGATATAACCTTAAAACCTTGTTAAGATACACTAGATCTAAAAGGAATACATAGATATTTACCATTTCCTTTTGCTGGTACAATTGCTTTATCCTAAGGCTTCACATTAGTATGCTTCACATGATACGTTTATCATTGTTGTGGTATTACTAAGCTACCAGTCCTTGTCTACTGAACACTCTGTAACACTGAACAGACTCTGTAACTACTGAACAGACTCTGTAACTGTGAAGAGCGTATGTCCTCAATGATTGTCATCGAACAATCATCGAGGACATACGCTCTTCACATGGCCTATTGTTACAGAGTCTGTTCAGTAGATAAGGACTAGTAGCTTAGTAATACCTTGACAATGATAAATGTATCATGTTACATGTGAAGCCTTAGGATAAAGCAATTGTACCAGTAAAAGGAAATGGTAAATATCTATGTATTCCTTTCAGATCTAGTGTATCTTAACAAGGTTTTAAGGTTATATCTATGACTTTTAGGTTACTTTAGTAATAACGTACCATGGTTATTATGCGTCCAACGCAAGTATTATACACTTGGCATTTCTCTGGTTAAGAATTGTAACACACTGTGCTATTTAAATGTAAATAGCTTTATCTTGTTATTAAATTTGATAATAAAATGTTCTCCACAAACAGTACATATTTCCATTATTTTGATAAACCTCTGTATCTGATAATAGCTAAAAGTAATTTAAATACACTAAAAACGTATATGGCTGTATTTTGGCATAAATCAATGAAATCCTCCCTTGGCATCTGACTTCATTTTATTGGGAACACATGGATATATTTTTTCATAAACAACTCAGTTGACTTACTGGAGCTCTCTGTCAGTTAGTGGTAGAAAAGTAAACTTAGCCATATGCAATCCCATCTCCTGTAGGCAATTTGAGCAAGAGGAAATACTTTTCATTTTCTGATACATAAAGTTGAGGAATAAGTAGACAAGGAAAACAAAATATAGATCAGCAGTCTAGCTCATAGTGCATGCAAATAAATAAAAAACTACCTGAGTTTTGAAGAAATGGTGTTGATTGCATCCATTGTATCCTTATTCTCCTTATACAATACAAAATGTGTGTAATTGCCTCGAGTAGTTGGCCAAGTCTTCCGACAACTTCTACCTAAAAAATATGTAAATTAAAAAAGCAAAGCATTCAGAAAAAATACAAATAAATCCACTTTATGGTTCACAGTGGCAAAAACACTTTTTGTAATCTAAATGAGAGTAAAAAATAATTAATAAAATGTGAGAAACTTAATAAAATGTAGAAGGGAAGAAAGGACTTGAAATGTTTTTCTTTGTTATCTTATGAAAAAAGCAGTTTGAAAAGATTAATCTTTAATTCAGGTTTTAATCTAATAATTATTTTCCATTTCTTAATAATTATTTTTCTTTTTATTTCCCAATTGATTATTTGATAAATGTTAATATCTAATGTCTTGCTCAATTTAATTTCTTTTTTCATAATTATATTTATTTTCCATAACTTTTTTAGTACAAAATTAAGTCCCACAAAGCTAAAAAGTTTGTCTGCAGGAATCCAAATACAGTAAACAATAAATAGTTATAATTTTATAAAATAAACTCAACAGTGTACCTAAGGGTATCAGAAAAAGGGAGAGCCCTAGGATGCAATGGGCAGACAATGTCAAACAGGATCTTGCTAGAATTGGCCTAGAGTGGCCAAATGCAGCAGCTGTAGCTCAAAAGAGACACGTCTGGAGAGGAAAATTACACAGTCTGGTTGGACCTCCGTAGCCCATGGCTGCATGAGGATTTTGTATGTACATTTAAAAGATACCACAGAGTAAACAGTTTTTCAATATTTTCCAGAAATCATGTCCTGAAAACCTTTTTACATCTCTAATTTTCTTTTAAATTAAATAACTCCTCAGGAATGCTGTTGAACACAGAGTGCATTTCATATTTCCTACAATTTTTCCCATAACTGTTCCTAAAAAGTGGTAAATTTGCATTTACCATCAGATTTATATCTAGTTATTTTTATAATGGTTAACCTTGAATTCATAAGTATTATCAAAAAAATACCTAAGTATTATTTTATATTTATACTGTTGGCTGATAGGTAATACACTGAGAGGCCAAAAGTCATGGGAACAGTAGTTAAAGTAGAACTAGCACGCTGTACTCGTAACAGATGTGTTGGACATCAATTGCAGAATGGCACTGTAGTAGCCTATAAGCCCAACATTAATTTCAGAGTAGTTGTTAATTCAGCATGGCTGCATGTCGTGAGTTGTCCGACTTTGAATGTGGCTTGATTGTCAGTGCCAGAAGGATGGGTCATGCAATATCGGAGATCGTGCAGGAATTCAGTTTTTTCAGGTCTATGGTGTCAAGAATTTATCGTCAATATTCTATTGATGGCATTTCCACACACATAAACCAGCAAACAGGACAGCCAAGTGCAATTGATGAATGAAACTCGAGTCAGCTGTCATGAATGGTAATGACCAACAGACAGGCTGCAGTGCATGAAATCACTGCCAATTTGAATGCAAGCCAAACACAAAACGTTTCTGAAAGAATTGTCTTTCACCACCTGCACTCCATCAGATTTGGTAGAAGAAGATCCATTCATGTCCCATTGCTTACATGTTGTCACAGAGCCCAACAACTGAAATGTGCCCAAAGACGTCGAAATTGGATAGCAGAACAGTGGCATCTGGTAGCATGGTCCGATGAATCAAGGTTCTATTTGTTTTGCACTGACAGGTGTGTTACAGTGTGGCATAAGCCACGTGATACGATGGACCCTTCCTGTCTGCAACGTACTGTTCAGACTGGAGGAAGCTCTATGATGGTATGGGGCATGTTCACATGGCCTACATTGGGCTCGCTCGTCCACTTGGAACAATCGCTGACAGGTATGATATACGTGAACATTCTTGCAGATCACCTGCACCCCTTCGTGATTCTCAAGCACCCTGATGGTAAAGGGGTATTCCAACAAGATAATGCAACATGTCACCAGTCCTTGGTTGCTAGGAAGTGGATCGAGGAACACTCCACGGACTTTACCACCATGAATTGGCCCCCAAGTTCCCCTGATATGAACACCTTGGAGCATCTGTGGGACACAACGGAAATAAGCTTACAATCCATGAATCCAGCGCCATCCAAAGCAAAACAATTATGTTCTACACTGCAGGATGTGTGGGCTGCCATCCCTGCAGAATGGTACCGGCAACTCATTGACTCCATGCCTCGACATGTGGCTACAATGCTGAGGGCTCGAGGAGGACCAACCCATTATTAGGCACGTATCCCATGACTTTTGGCCTCTCAGTGTATATTCATAATAGTGTAGCCTTTACTGATATTCAGGAGTTGATTTTTGTGTTGATTGGTGCAATGTCTAACAACTGATTCTACAATTGCATGATAAATCATTTGACTTTGATTTAATGGTAAGATAGCACAGAATCTGGACAAAATTAAAGAGCAGTATCTTAATTTGCCATAAATATCAACAATTAGACCTAGACACTTCACTGATGAAACTCTTTCAATAATATCATTACACTTACAATCACCTGAAATGTCAGTGTCTACATTTGTTAGGCAACTAAGTGAATGGTGTAAAATCTGATTGGAATCAGGAATTGAGATATTAGGTAGATGGAAGTGCATGACCTTACACTTTGTGTTTAATATATACAATTGTTTTGTAACCATACTGAAATAATATCAAAATCTTGTAGGTCACTATTAACTTTTTTTGGAATTTTTACCACTGCTTAATATCAAGTATCATCAGCATATAAACAGATAGAGGAGTTGATCTTAAGGTTGTTGATATCATTAATATAGATCAGGAAAGTAATGGTCACAATAGAGAGCCTTGGGGGGTTCCGTAGCAAACTTGTTTGACTTCACTAGTGACATTTCCAATTTTGCTTACAATAAGTCTATCTTTTAAGCAATTTGGAATGAAGTAAATATCTCCCAATTCCTATGTTATGCAGTTTATTAAGTAAGATCTTATGGTCTAATGCCTTTTGGAAATCAAGGAATAATTCTCCCATAATGTTGCCCTTATTTAGATTTGCATTGATTTCATCAAAAAAAAAATGCTCCAGTAAATTTAGTGTCCCTGTGTTTCTTTGGAACCCAGATTGATTTTTAGAAATAAGCTGGCATTTTTCTAGGTAATCCCATAAGCACATTAGCAACATGTCTTTTCATTATTTTTTTCAATTGCTGGCAATATAGAAATTGGTCTATAATGATCAAACTGCTTCTTTGATCCTAACTTGTAAATTGATCTAATAATTGAAGTTTTAAGTTCAATAGAAATTATGTGGGTATTATAAATTCCATTTAGTAATTTAAAAAGCTGCTCTGAGAGTCCACAAAGTTGGAGATCTGAGTACCTGATATTATTCATGCCAGGAGATTTTTTACAATCAAAACTCATAATAATATTGTGTATTTCTAAATGTTTAAATTTTTTCCAATTTAAAGGAAAATTGTTTGTGGGCATGTGCTAAGTGTGTAAGGTGATCTAATAGGGGAAATTATTAGACTGTTGGCCATGTTTTTCCTGAAGCTTAGGCACAACATTTGAAAAATAATCGTTAAAGACATTAGCAATATCTTCAGTGGAATTTAGTGTTTAATATTCTGTATAATTACATCATCAATACATAACTTCTGCTTGCAACCAATGATTTCATTAATCATCTTCCATGTCAAATTCATGGAGTTATTGCATTGAATAATTTTGTTTGAGTAAAAAATTTCCTTAGCTCTGTGAATCACAGTGTGACTTCATTTCTTAATGCTGTATAGGTTGCTCTATGTTTGTCATTAGTTTTGTTCTTTTTATTCATGCTTTGTCTCTTTGCTCAATTAAGTCCTTTATTTCAGTTGTAATCCATTCTTTGTTACATCTGTTATTTTTTTCCCTCTTAGTGGAAGTAGTATACTGAATTTTTGAGACTTGTTTAATTTCATTTATTTTTCTTACAATTGTATTATATATCTCAATTGGGCAATTTAAATGTCCACTAACTGTATTCTAATCAATACTTTGCAATTCTATGTTAGTTTTTTCCTCATCATAATAATAGTCAGGACTCTATTTAGTAAGATTCATGTTATTATTCATTTCTGTGTTTTTTGATATTTTGTCTAATATTGCTATAACAGGATAATGATCACCAATTTTTGTTTGTTAGTTGAGTGTTGTCAATGAAAAAGTTGGTTATTTTGGCATTAATACAAATCAATGCATGTTTGTGTTAGAGCATTGTTTCTATATTCTTCTCTTGTGAAGCCATTTATATATCCAAAATAACTGTAATTAGTGTGTCTAAATATTCATCTACACCTGATTTTGAGCGATTTTTAATATCTAAATTAATGTCACTAATAATAATCACATTTTTCAGGTTTTCATTTTCAGTTAACCAAAGGTTTAAGTTATGATTGGAACACATGAATATCTGCATTAGGTAAGTGATATAATGCTATTATATGTATGTAGTAATGGTTTCTGTTGATGGAATATTATCCTCTAATGTTTTACATTTGAATTTTTCTGTAAAAGATTCACATACCATGTGTAATATGTAAGTCACTATCTACATAAATTTTAGTGAAATTAGCAATCTGATAAAAATCATACTCTATATTGTTAACATTAGTTTCCCAAAACAATAATAATATCAATATAAGGCATCATAAATAACATCTAAAATAACAATAAATTGATCCCAGTATTTTTCTAAAACTATGAATATTAATATGCCAACTATGAATATTAAGGTCTGTAAATAGTAGCTAGGTATTCACTGGAAGGAGAGCTATGCATCAATCCCCTGTGATGATGCATAGAACTGATCAGGCCTAGCACCTAATGTCCAACCCCACCTTCTCGTGGTGCAGGCAATTAGTACCTTTCAAAAGAGATACTCTCTTGTGGAAGAGAACAGAAGAGGAGGGCTGCCAGATTAGTGTGGCCTACTGATCTACACAACTATGACTACTTCTTTTTTTTCTACATTACTGAGGAGTGGTCAACCACAAAGGGTCTTGGTGCTGACCTTATAAACTTACTGGACTGGATTAAGGCTCTGAGTTGATTATGGATCCAGTTTTTGTTCCACTGGTGAGCTTCAGTGGAGGGAGAATCTTCCACTGTGTTTTCTATTTCTTTGTGGATTGACAGCTCCAAGTGCATAGATTCACAGGATATGTTTTATCAGCTGGTGGCTAATCCTGAAAGGTCATCGCAGGCACCTAAACTCTTGCTATTACTGGCATCATCAAATTCTACATTGGAGGAAGTTTCCCAGTGTAGATGGCTTCAGCTTTTAGTAGAAGGGGAACAGGTCTTTGCCCCATGCCTGTGATTAGGGAGCTGGTTGACATTGTCAGCATTCCCTCTCTCAATATATAGTTTCTTTAAACATCCCACTAACCATTTTTTTCTCCATAGGTAGTTGGAATGTAAGGACTCTGCACAGAGCTTTTTCTCTTGATGTCCTCACACAAGAATCCTATCATTATAATTCAGATTTCTCGGCTTGCAAGAGACCAGTGGACAGATAAAGGTCAGATTCTTAAAAATAATCTTAAATATCTCTTTTCAGGGAGGAACGATAATAAACATCACCAAGGCATGGGTCTGCTTCTCAGCAGACACGCTAGTGATGCTCTTCTAGGATATGAGTGCATTAATGAAAGGTTTCTTACAGCAAAGTTTCAGACAAGAATTACAGACTTCAATGTTATCTGCTGTTATGCCCCCACTGAGGATGCCAATGAGAATATTATGTTTTATGGAGAACTTCAGGACATATTGAATTCTGTCAAGAAAGGAGATATTACTCTTGTGCTTGGTCACTTCAATGCCAAAGTTGGTACTGACTCTGACCTTTGGGGAGGGGTGATGGGCCCTTTTGGTATTGATAACTGCAATGGCAATGGGCAACATCCCCAACAAGTAAGTAAACTCAATGGTTTCAGAATAACTAACACTTATTACAAACAGTGCGACATACGTAAGTACACATGGGTGTGACCAGATGGACTGCATAAGAATACGATTGATTATATATTAATTAACAGGAAATGGGATAGTTCTGAGGAATACCAGGTCATATAGGGGAGCTGAAATTGGATCTGACTATCATTAGTTCGTATCCCACCCAGCTCAAGATAATTTTTCCTCTAAAAATTTTAATCGACATCAATATGGCAATTTATAGGCAAATACCAAATATGTCGAATTTATTCATTATTTATCAACAGTATTACTTGTAAGAAAATACTTTCCATCTGTATGGCATGTGTCTGCTACCTGTGGTGAAATTTGCGGAACACTCCCTACATATGATGTAATGTAGGTTGAAAAGGTTCATATCATCAATTAGAGGAGATCTTGATCAGCTGCCAGTAACTAAGTGGTCCATAGCACCTGACATGTTATCAGGAAGTCGTGAGTTCATATCCCACCAGGCAAGACAATTTTTATTCTAAAAATTTTAATCGACTTCAAAGTGGTAATTTGGTTATTGATAATGTTATGCGAAATTCTTTGCAAAGGAAAGATTTTGGCCTTAAATGGTCTAGAGATTTCAAAATTTCCGATTCAGATTATGCAGATTATTCGGTCTTGTTGGGTAATAATATTGATGAGATGAATTCATTTATTAGGGCTGTTGATGATACTGGTAATATAGTTGGTTTGGTGATTAACGGAGATAAAACTAAAGTGATAAAAATTGGTCAGGCAGTTTGTGCTTCAGCGCTCTGAATGGTTGCATCCCTGAGCAAGTGTCTCAGTTCATTTATCTTGGGAATTATGTAACAGACACTGGTGTTGTGTGGCATGAGATTAACAGATGAATAGGGATTGGCTTCTGACTTTTAGGAATCTATGGAGAGTGTGGAGAAATATCAATATACACCTAAAGTCTAAAATTAGACTGCATAACAGTTTGGTTCTTTCTAGGGTTAGTTATGGTAGTGAAACTTGGACACTTTGTAAACATGATAACAGGAAACTAGATGCTTTTGATTCAAAATGCTTACACAGTATCTTGAGCATTTGGTGGTTCAACTTTGTAACTAATGATAAGGTTAGGCAAAGGAGTTGGCAACCTCCTTTAAGCAGCATATTGTGCAGAGACTGCTGGTTTGGTCATGTTGCTTGTATGGATAATTGTAGATTGGCGAATAGGGTTATGAACAGTGTGCCTGGAGGCCTCAGAAAGAGGAGGAAACCTAGGATGCGGTGGGCAGACATTGTCAAACAGGACCTTTTTAGAATTGGTGTGCAGTGACCAGATGCAGCATATATAGATCAGGACAGACTTGCTTGGAGAACTTAACTGCACAGTCTGGTTGGACCTATGTTGCCCATGGCTACTTGAGGAGGAGAAGGATGATAATGAATATTAATATGAAAAATACTAGTTTTTGTTTTAAAGATTTTTTGCTAAACTTATTATTGAGCCAACTACCAAAGTCTGTTGTAGTAAAACAGTTAGGTTTAAATAAGTTGCACTGTTAAGTTCTGGTCTGTAAATGGTAGCTAGGTAGTCACTGGAAGGAGAGCTATGCACCAATCCCCTGTGATGATGCATAGAACCGGCCAGGCCTAGCACCTAATGTCTGACCCCGCCTTCTCGTGGTGCGGACCGTTAGTAACTTTCAAAAGAGATACTCTCTTGTGGAAGTGAACGGAAGGGGAGGGCTGCCAAATTAGTGTGGCCTACTGATCTGGACAACTATGGCTACTTTTCTTTTTTTTCTACCCTGCTGAGGAGTGGTCAACCACACAGGGTCCTTGTGCTGACCATATAAACCTACTGGACTGGACAGATATATGGCTCTGAGCTTGATTATGGATCCTGATTCTGCTGCACTGGTGGGCTTCTGTGGAGGGAAAATCTTCCGCTGTGTTTTCTGTTTGTTTGTGGGTTGACAGCCCCAAGTGAATAGATTCACAGGATATGTTTATCAGCTGGTGGATAATCCTGAGCAGAAGTAATCGCAGGCACCTGAACTCTTTGCTTCTATTGGCATCGTCAAATTCTACATTGGAGGAAGTCTTCCAGTGTAGATGGCTTCAGCCTTTAGTAGTGGGGGAACGGGTCTTTGCCCCATGTCTGCGATTAGGGGGCTGTTTGATATTGTCGGCATTCCCTCTCTAAATAAACATAGTTTCTTTAAACATCCCACTAACCATTTTCTCTCCATAGGTAGTTGGAATGTGAGGACTCTGCACAGAGCTTTTTCTCTTGATGTCCTCACAAAAGAATTCCACCATTATAATTTAGATATTCTCGGCTTGCAAGAGACCAGATGGACAGATAAAGGTCAGATTCTTAAAAATAATCTTAAATTTCTCTTTTCAGGGAGGGACGACAAAAAGCATCACCAAGGCGTTGGTCTGCTTCTCAGCAGACACGCTAGCGATGCTCTTCTAGAATATGAGTGCATTAATGAAAGATTTCTTACAGCAAAATTTCAGACAAGCGTTAAAGACTTGAATGTTATCTGCTGTTATGCCCCCACTGAGGATGCCGATGAGGATGAGAAGGATAGGTTTTATGAACAACTTCAGGATATTTTGAATTCTGTCAAGAAAGGAGATATTTCCCTTGTTCTTGGTGACTTCAATGCCAAAGTTGGTACTGACTCTGACCTTTGGGGAGGAGTAATAGGCCCTTTTGGTATTGGTAGCTGCAATGGCAATGGGCAACGTCTCCTACAGGTAAGTAAACTCAATGGATTCAGAATAACTAACACATATTACAAACACTGCGACATACATAAGTACACATGGGTTTCACCTGATGGGCTGCATAAGAATGTGATTGATTACATATTAATTAACAGCAAATGGGCTAGTTCTGTTAGGAATACCAGGACATATAGGGGAGCTGAAATTGGATCTGACCATTACCTTATTAAAAATGTCTTGCAATTTAAACTTAAAAAATGTTGTTCTAGGGTTAAAAATTTTACTTTTAATACTGAAGCTCTGAAAGACCCAGTTATAGCTAAAGCTTACCATGATAGGTTACTTAGTCATTATGACAGTCATGGTATGCTTACTACTGAAGTTGAGAAAGAATGGGATCATTTTAAACAGGCTTTTTTGGACACTAACAGTACTCTTTTAGGAAAAAAGGAGCAGGAGAGACAGAATTATCTGAGTGATAAGGAACTTGAGCTTATTTCGGAAAGAAAGAACTGCAGGAATGTCTTTAATCAATACCCTACTAGTCCTAATAGAAAGCATTACAGAGAACTTAATAAACGTGTAAAAGATCAGTTAGCTGCTGATAAGAATCTTTGGCTTGATGGTTTAGCTGAGAAAGCCAAGGAAGCAGTTAGACAGCACAACAGCAGAGAGCTGTACCAGATAGTTAATGTTTTGTGTGGTAGAAAACGGACAGGCATACAAGGATTGAAGGATAAACAAGGTAAGGTTATAGAAGGGGAGGATTCTGTCATGGCTAGATGGGCTGAGCATTTCAGTGATGTTCTAAATAATGCGGTTAGTTCTATTCCCATTGTTTGCAATGACGATAGATGCATTGGTGGCTTTAATGTTGGCCCTATAACACAATCTGAAGTTATTTTGGCTGTTTCTAAACTTAAACTTCATAAATCCCCAGGGGTAGATGAAATTACTACGGAAATGCTTAGAGCTGGGAATGTTTCGGTTACCACTTGGATGACTGAAATTCTGAATATCTTTTATGATAAAGGCATGGTTCCTAAGGATTTTACCAGAGCTATTGTTATCCCTATTTTCAAAAAAGGTGATCACAGTTCTTGTGATAACTATAGGGGTATCAGCCTACTCTCTGTTCCAGGTAAAGTTCTTTCCATGATTGTGCTTAATAGAATTAAGAATCTGGCTGACAGTCAATTGCGTGATGAGCAATGTGGATTCAGAAGTGGTAGGGGATGTGTGGATCAGATATTTTCACTTAGGCAGATTCTTGAGAAATGTTTAGAGTTTCAGAAACCTTTGGTTGCTAGCTTTGTTGATTTCAAAAAGGCTTTTGACTCTGTTGATCGTCATAATTTGTGGTTGATTGTGAGATCATATGGTATACCAGACAAGTTAGTTAACATAATGAAAGCTGTCTATAATAACACTGAGTCGTGTGTGAGAGTTTATAAGGCTTGTAGCAATTGGTTTAGCATTACTTCTGGAGTTCGACAAGGGGCATTTTGTTTCCTTTTCTCTTTAGCTTGGTTATTGATTATGTTATGCGAATATCACTTAAAGGGAAAGATTTTGGCCTTAAATGGGCTGGAGATACGAAAATTTCTGATTTAGATTATGCTGATGATTTAGCCCTTTTGGCAAATGATGTTGATGAGATGAACTCTTTCATTCGAGCTGTTGATGAGACTGGTAGTAGAGTAGGTTTGGTTATAAACAGAGAGAAAACTAAAGTGATGAAAATTGGTCAGGCAGGCTGTGATTCAGTTAATCTGAATGGTTGCAGTCTTGAGCAGGTGTCACAGTTTAATTATCTTGGGAGCTATGTAACAGATAATGGTGATGTGCGGCATGAGATTAACAGACGAATAGGGATTGCTGCCGGGACTTTTAAGAATCTATGGAGAGTGTGGAGAAATAGGCGTATACACCTAAAGACTAAAATTAGGCTGTATAATAGTTTGGTTCTTTCTAGGGTTAGTTATGGTAGTGAAACTTGGACACTTTGTAAACAAGATAACAGGAAACTAGATGCTTTTGATTCCAATGCTTACGCAGTATCTTGGGCATTAGGTGGTTCAACTTTGTAACTAATGATGAGGTTAGGCAAAGGAGTTTGCAACCTCCTTTAAGCAGCATATTGTGCAGAGAGAGACTCCGTTGGTTTGGCCATGTTGCCCGTATGAATAATTATAGATTGGCGAATAGGGTTATGAACAGTATGCCTATAGGCCTCAGAAAGAAGGGGAGACCTAGGATGCGGTGGGCAGACAATGTCAAACAGGACCTTGTTAGAATTGGTGTGCAGTGGCCAGATGCGGTAGATGTAGCTCAGGATAGACTTGCTTGGAGAACTAAATTGCACTGTCTGGTTGGACCTCCGTAGCCCATGGCTGCTTGAGGATGATGATGATGATGATGATGATGTTAAGTTCTAATACATTGTCACAATCCATGATGTGAAAAAAAAAATTTAGAGTTCTATAATGACTTCATTTTATTGAGAACATTGATGGGTGGATGCTTAGTAACAACTGTCTCCTGCACTGTGCTAATGGCATTTTGAATAAGAAAAAAGGCATCTTATTTTCTGATGCATCAAGTTGTGGAATAAAATAAAGAAGCATGCATTATTTAGGAGCTCCAAAATGTCAATTTTTTATATATATATATATATAAAAATTATTTCAAATTTCAATATGTTTTAAACATATTAAAATTTGAAATAAAAAATAAATTATATAAAATTTAGAAATAAAAAATTTAAATTTTTTATGGTATTAATAACGCAGTTTATTTTTATTTTATCCTTCATGACTAGGGAGACCAGATTTAAAGAAGATGTGGGGACATCTGGATATTTAGTCTTAAAGACTGACTTTTTGTGCAATTATTATATTAAAAAGTAACATGGTCTTTTTTTCATTTAGAACATTCATCATCATCATCCTCAAGCAGCCATGGGCTACAGAGGTCCAACCAGACCACGCAGTTTAATTCTCCAAGCATATATGTCCTGAGCTACATCTGCTGCATCTGGCCACTGCACACCAATTCTAACAAGGTCCTGTTTAACATTGTCAGCCCATCGTATCCTAGGTCTCCCCCTCCTTCTGAGGCCTCTAGGCACACTGTTCATAACCCTATTCGCCAATCTATAATTATCCTTATGGGCAACATGGCCAAACCAGCGGAGTCTCTCTCTGCACAATATGCTGCTTAAAGGAGGTTGCAAACTCCTTTGCCTAACCTCATCATTAGTTACAAAGTGAAACCACCTAATACCCAAGATACTACGTAATCATCTAGAATCAAAGCATCTAGTTTCCTGTTATCTGGTTTACACAGCGTCCAAGTTTCACTACCATAACTAACATTAGAAAGAACCAAACTATTACACAGTCTAATTTTAATCTTTAGGTGTATACGCCTATTTCTCCACAATCTCCATAGATTCTTAAAAGTCCCGGCAGCAATCCTTATTCGTCTGTTAATCTCATGCCGCACATCACCAGTATCTGTTACATAGCTCCCAAGGTAATTAAACTGTGACACCTGCTCAAGACTGCAACCATTCAGATGAACTGAATCACAACCTGCCTGACCAATTTTATTCACTTTAGTTTTCTCTCTGTTTATAACCAAACCAACTATATTACCAGTATCATCAACAGCCCTAATAAATGAATTCATCTCATCAATTACCCAACAAGGCCGAATCACCTGCATAATCTGAATCAGAAATTTTGAAATCTCGAGACCATTTAAGGGCAAAATCTTTCCCTTGAAGTTAATTTCACATAACGTAATCAATAACCAATCTAAAGAGAAAAGGAGACAAAATGCACCCTTGTCGAACACCAGAAGTAATGCTAAACCAATTGCTACAAGCCTTACCAACTCTCACACACGACTCAGTGTTATTATAGAGCTTTCATTATGTTAACTAACTTGTCTGGTATACCATATGATCTCACAATCAACCATAAATTATGACAATCAACAGAGTCAAAAGCCTTTTTGAAATCAACAAAGCTAGCAACCAAAGGTTTCTGAAACTCTAAACATTTCTCAGGAATCTGCCTAAGTGAAAATATCTGATCTACACAACCCCTACCACTTCTGAATCCACATTGTTCATCATTCAATTGACGGTCAACCAGATTCTTAATTCTATTAAGCACAATCATGGAAAGAACTTTACCTGGAACAGAGAGTAGGCTAATACCCCTATAGTTATCACAAGAACTGCGATCACCTTTTTTGAAAATAGGGATAATAATAGCTCTGGTAAAATCTTTATGAACCATGCCTTTATCATAAAATTTATTCAAAATTTCAGTCATCCAAGTGGTAACCGAAACATTCCCAGCTCTAAGCATTTCAGTAGTAATTTCATATACTCCTGGGGCCAAGATTAAAGCCACCAATGCATCTATCATCATTACAAACAATGGGAGTAGAACTCACCACATTGTTTAGAACATCACTGAAATGCTCAGCCCACCTAGCCATGACAGAATCCTCACCTTCTATAACCTTACCTTGTTTATTCTTCAATCCCTGTATACCTGTCCATTTTCTACCACACAAAACATTAACTATCTGGTACAGCTCCCTGCTGTTGTGGCCTAACTGCTTCCTCGGCTTTGTCACCTAAGCCATCAGCCAAAGATTCTTATCAGCCGCTAACTGATCCTTTACATGTTTATTAAGCTCTCTGTAATGCTTTCTATTAGGATTAGTAGGGTATTGATTAAGGACATTCCTGCAGTTCTTTCTTCCTGAAATAGGCTCAAATGCTTTATCACTCAAATAATTCTGCCTCCTCTGCTCCTTTTTTTCTAAAAGAGTACTGTTAGTGTCCAAAAAAGCCTGTTTAAAATGATCCCATTCTTCCTCAAATTCAGTAGTAAGCATACCATGACTGTCATAATGATTAAGTAACCTATCATGGTAAGCTTTGGCTATAACTGGGTCTTTTAGAGCTTCAGTATTAAAAGTAAATTTTTTAACCCTAGCACAACACTTTTTAAGTTTAAGACACTTTTATAACAAGGAAATTATCAGATCCAATTTCAGCTCCCCTATATGACCTGGTATTCCTAACAGAACTAGCCCATTTGCTGTTAATTAATATATAATCAATCATATTCTTATGCAGAGCATCAGGTGAACCCCATGTGTACTTAGGTATGTCGCGGTGTTTGTAATAAGCGTTAGTTATTCTGAAACCATTGAGTTTACTTACCTGTAGGAGATGTTGCCCATTGCCAATGCAGCTACCAATACCAAAAGGGCCTATTACTCCTTTCCAAAGGTCAGAGTCCGTACCAACTTTGGCACTGAAGTCACCTAGAACAAGGGTAATACCTCCTTTCTTGACAGAATTCAAAATATCCTGAAGTTTTACGTAAAACCTATCCTTCTCATCCTCATCGGAATCCTCAGTGGGAGCATAACAGCATATAACATTCAAGTCTTTAATGTTGTCTGAAATTTTGCTGTAAACCTTTGATTAATGTACTCGTATCCTAGAAGAGCATCACTAGCGTGTCTGCTGAGAAGCAGAACGACGCCTTGGTGATGCTTATTGTCGTCCCTCCCTGAAAAGAGAAATTTAAGATTATTTTTAAGAATCTGACCTTTATCTGTCCATCTGGTCTCTTGCAAGCCAAGAATATCTAAATTATAATGGTGGAATTCTTATGTGAGGACATCAAGAGAATAAGCTCTGTTCAAAGTCCTCATTCCAACTACCTATGGTGATAAAATGGTTAGTGGGATGTTTAAAGAAACTGTTTATTGAGAGAGGGAATGCCGACAATATCAAACAGCCCCATAATCACAGACATGGGGCAAATACCTGTTCCTCCACCAGTAAAGGCTGAAGCCATCCACACTGGAAGACTTACTCCAATGTAGAATTTGATGATGTCAATAGAAGCAAAGAGTTCAGGTGCCTGCAATGACCTCTGCTCAGGATTATCCACCAGCTGATAAACATATCCTGTGAATCTATTCATTTGGGGCTGTCAACCCACAAACAAACAGAAAACACAGCAGAAGATTTTCCCTCCACAGAAGACCACCAGTGCAGCAAAATCGGGATCCATAATCAAGCTCAGAGCCATAATTCAGTCTAGTGGGTTTATATGGTCAGCACCAGGACCCTGTGTGGCTGACCACTCCTCAGCAGGGTAGAAAAAAAAAGAAAATTAGCCATAGTTGTCCAGATCAGTAGGCCAAACTAATCTGGCAGCCCTCCCCTTCTGTTCACTTCCACAAGAGAGTATATCTTTTGAAAGGTACTAACAGTCTGCACCACAAGAAGGCGGGGTTGGACATTAGGTGCCTGACCGGTTCTATGCATCATCACAGGGGATTGGTGCATAACTCTCCTTCCAGTGACTATCTAGCTACCATTTGCAGACCTGTAATAAGTATGCATAAGGAAATTTTAATAAGCTGATCTACTCTCACATCTTCCATCACAAACAAAGGTACCTCCTCCCATTCCACCTAAAAAAGTGTAAATCTATCTAGTGTAATTGCCCATCAACAGCTGTAGCAGTTAACTGCTTCATAGTATTAATCGTTTTAACTAGTATCACATTCTGATACAATTCCAAAAGTTGCATATTATAACCTTTACAAAAAGCTTGTAAATTTACATCTAATCTGCTTAACTTCTAAAAAGTTTAGAAAAAAATTCAATTACATCAAATTCTGGTATTTTGCAGAATACAAATACAGATGCATAAAGCGGGGTACATAACTTCAACTTATTCCCCTAACAACAATTGAAGACACAAAATTAATCTTCTTTAATGCCTACCATACATACAAAAATGGATACTGGTGTAACGCTCCAAAAATTATTCATTTTTCAAGTTGGATCTTTTGTCTGATCCAAATTTATTCAAAATTCTGGATAGCTTTGTCGGGTGCCAGGCAATTTTAACTTGCCAAATAAAGTTGAAATAGGGTTTGTTAGGTATCTCTAAAGTTACTTATCGAGTAAGAATTCGAAAAGGATTGTCAAGTTTAAATAAAATTTAAATCTAATTAAAAAACCAATTAATGTTGCTCAAGAGAAAAATAGTATAAATTCAGAAGTTTCTAAAACAAACAAAATTTATTTCCGAAAAATTCGAAAACTCACAGAACTCCTTTGATGAATACAAAAGTTGGAGTACTAGCAATTCACATCTATCTCTCTCTACTACATCTCTCTCTACTACATCTCTCTCCACTATAATATTGCATCTCCACTAATTATGACTACACATATATCTTTGACTCTGTGACCTAACATCACCTATTTATAACATGCTGCATACAGTCCAGCAAGTCTGTTGCATACTGGGAAAACATTTGAATAGACGATAGCACTAGCTATGATGCAAGAGGAGTCGTGTCCTACATGCGTGCATTAGCAGATGACAATCAAAAGGTCGGAGCTGCACATGTGCAACTCCTACGGCTCGGAAACGAGAATTGCGATGTCCAAAACAATAATAATCCCAAAAATGATAAATATAACGTAAATAAAACAAAACTTGTTAAGGAAAAGAAAAAGTAAATGAGTGGATCATCACAACTACCCCTCTCAAAAGGGAGTCAAATTTTGACCTAACAGATTTTGATGAGCAAATTTAGAATAATAGGACACTTCTCATGTCATTTACACATTTGTTGAACATAAAATAAAATAAAAGTATGCTTACGCAAATTTTGATAAGATGAGCTGATCTCATTTCAACACAATTTTCCATCACAACCAAAAGACCTTCTCCCTTTCCACCTAAAAATGTGTAAAACTACCTAGTGTTATAATATACCAATGGCTGTGGCAGTTAACTGCATGCTAGTGGTGTGTGGGCTAACTAGTATCACATTCTGACACAAACTTCAAAAGTTGCATACAATAAACTGTACAAAAAGCTGGTTAATATTGCTCCTGTCCTGCTTAACCTCTAAAAAGGTTCAAGAAAAACATTAAATTACATCAAATTCCACTCTTTCACAAAATATAATTACACATGTATCGGGGGAGGGGGGGGACAGAACTTCTGCTTATCCCCCTAATCACAATCAAAATATGTGAAATCTATATCTTCTCCTACCATGCATAAAAAAAAAACAAGTATTGGAACACCATTAAATCCTCTCAACTACATCAAATACACGAATCTAATAAATTCCAAATTTTACATAAAAGCGAGAGTATAATCATCCGCTAAATCTTCACCTAGACAAAATAATCGCGAGCTAGCTGAAATAAAAAAATGCATTGTTACTTCCCCTCATAGAGCTTTACGTCCCCCTTCCAAAGGAGTTATGCTGGTGACTGTCTCAGTCACCAGACTAGTCTTTGTCTTTGGAGACAGCTCTAAAAGGGTAACAAAAAAACTTCCAAGACATCGTGGTCAGTTCATGTATATGCAAACAAATGCCACCAATGTCATCCTGATAATTATGCATCATTGACGCATCAATACCACTGATGACACTGAAGAGATTTAAACACATGTACATACATCGTATCTAAGAGTAAAGAAAAACTATGAATAATTTATAATATATGATGCTAACATTTCATCTAATACAATTTCATTCACTTTTTACATGATAATCATTAACATTCACAAATATCACCTAAAACATCATTATCTTCTCTGAGCCTTCACAAATATCATTACATCATTAATATCACCTAAAACTTACTTAGGTAAACATGAAAGATCAACTCCTGTATCGTTGTGATCTGTTAATTCAGTTTTTTCATGACGAAGCTTCAAACAAGGTAGTTCTATAACATTATGTGTACCAACAGTGGCAAGACATTACTCATGAGAGGGCATTTCTTGAGAAACTTTGGCCTCTCACTTCAAAGTTCCTAATTTAAATTTTCCTAATTGCCATTTTTTCTGTAGTAATATTGCTCCATGTGCTCTAGTCAGCCATAAAAATTATATCTGAAAGTCTTTGTATTAATCATAGCAAAAGTTTTTGGTCTAATTTTATTGTTCAAAGCTTGACACGGGACTATATAACTTCCGTTTATGGGGGAGTCGTTTTGCAAGATTCAACACAATATCGCTGCTTTTGCAAGGATTTTATCCATTGTTGATTTAATGCTGCTTTTTCAAATTCTTTTCATGCATTGTGTTGCCAAGCCAATTAGACTAAAGTTGAAACTGAAATTACATATCGTACTTCTAAAAACTTTCAAAGGCAAAAGTAACTGGGATATAATGCAATTTTTTATATCAATTTTTGAAGCATCAGCATCGTACAGCTGGTATAACTCTACTGTACCACAGATGAATATTTCGAGATCATCTCCTTCTCTTTGTCTTCGTGAAAAAACTTCTGTGGCTAAATGTGTAAAATCATGTAAGATGGAGAGATTTCCAAAATTTCCTTTTAAAAGTCTTCCCAAAATTCTATTCCATGATGGCATCCTTATGTTATTCCACCATTGCTTAGCACACCCAATTAAACAAGATACTGCGAAAACCACTTTTTTGTTGCCCAGCACTTCATGTAAACAGAAATACTTTTCGATGGACTTGACAAATGTCCACGATGATGGATGTTTCGAACCATCTACCCTTATCTCAGATAAAGGCCAATTAACATAAGGACTATGGTTAATAAATGGGTTGGAAACTCGTCATTGAGGCGGTTGATAATACTCTGTTCTATCACTTGCTTCTGACTGAACGAAAGATGGATTATTGCTCATGAACTGACTTAGCATTGCCAGCAAATTTAGGGGTTGTTGTCATTCCACTTTTCTCCCAAGGATCTTGAAGCAGATTCATTAACATCTCTGCTTCATTCATCATATCCTGCAACCTATATTTTACTTTTAGTAAGTCAGGAGTCATACTGGTGGAATTGGCCATATTACTAGCAGACATGTAAAGTGATCTGCCAAAATTTTGAATTTAATGAAATTATGAGATTTTGTTATCTTGAACAGCACTTAAAGGTACTGCTATACAACAATACAATATTAAAGCAATACTAAACTTGCAAAAAACTTGCTTATTAAAACATTTATCGCATGTCCAGACACTTCTAATATTTAAATAAATACAACAAAGATCTTAATTATCAGCAATAACTGCAGTGAAACTTCAGTACCTTTGACTAATACAAAAGTTAAGCTTCTTGATCAACAAAAAAATTTAAGCTTAAGCTGCTGTTAAATATAATTGGTATATAAAACTAATGAGCTCAAAAATTTTTTAACTTTGGCAATCACATTAAATAACATACAATTTATATGATATACACAATAAATATTTTGTGGAAAAAATTCGCCGACATACGGAACTTGAACCCGCATCTCTCCAGAAACATGCCAGAGTATTCTTCCAATTGAACTAATACCAGCTCCGTCTTTTTTCTGCTAATTTAAGACTAAACTCTTCACAGAGATTTTTGGGCCGACTGCTGGTGCCATCTATGATTTCGGGTGGCAAGTATTACTTTTTTTATATTGCACTGAGTAAGATGGAAATAAATAATAAAGTCTCATCTCGTTATTTAGGCGTTATTAATGATTCAAACATATATGACAATCACAGTGTTACCTGCTGACTTTTTGACATTAATAAATCAAAAAATATTTTGCGGAAAAAATTTCGCCGACATACGGGACTTGAACCCACATCTCTCCAGAAACATGCCAAAGTATTCTTCCAATTGAATTATTGAATAATAAAATCTCATTGAACTAATGAATAATAAAGTCTCACTGGAAGAATACTCTGGCATGTTTCTGGAGAGATGCGGGTTAAAGTCCCATAAGTCGGCGAAATTTTTTCCGCTAAATATTTATTGATATATCAACATCAAAAAGTCAGCAGGTAACACTGTGATTGTCCTCTATGTTTATATATACAGTTGTATCAGAATAATATGACCACTCAATAATATGACCAATCAAGGTTCAGCCTGCAGATCCACAACCACGTCATCTCCGGAACCTCTGTGCTCTGCTGGAGTCCGAATGAGTACGTATGCCTTTGGCAACCTTCCAGGGCCTCATTGCATCCATGCCACGCAGTCTCACTGCTGTCATCTGGGCCAAGGGTGGTTATTCCCATTACTAGGTAGGTGGTCATATTATTCTGATACGACTGTGTGTATATATATATATACAGTCCCTGTGTTCAGTCTGCCACTTTATTGCTCTGTAATGCTCCAAATGTATGTTAAACTTCTTTATTTTGGACTTTTTGACTGATCCAAATGAAATTAAGCTTCCAGATAGCATATCAGGTGCCAGACAATATTAATTTGCCAAATAAAGTTAAATAAGGGTTCGTTAGATATATGGACATTACTTATTAAGTAAGAAATCAAAAGATTGTCAAATTATTGAAGTCAAATCTTAATCAAAATCAATTATGGTTGCTCAAGAGACTCACAGCTTATGTCTAAACTTTCCCAGGAGGGTTAATATTATATTCTAAAGCATACTTGCTACACATTTTGCATTGTTGTTTCAATACATCGTCAGGCAAAATAGCTATTTTGTGGCAGGCACAGATGTTAGCATTGGTTGGCTGTTGGTTGTTTGGGGTTTTATGGCACATTGGCAGCTAAGGCCATAATGTGCCAAACGAGATAAATAAAAGGGTAAAAGAAACAGAACCCACAACCAAAATTAAAAGTCAATACAGTAAAATGGTAAAGGACAAAACCAACAGATATAAAAAATACAAAAATATGAAAGACGTGTAAAGCAATAAATATAAAGGTATAAAAGGAAAGCCAACCCCGGTGTAAAAGACCCAGGTTGGACAGTGTATGAATGACAAAGACATAAAATTACAATCTAGCAAAGTAACCGGTAAAACATAAAAAGGTAAAGACAAGAGGTAAAATGAATTCATCAGATAAAAGGTGTCCAAGTGTAAGAGGTTCGGATGTAAAATCATGGAAGTTAAAATATAACCGGCGTTCATGATTAAAAGCAGGACAAGCGATTAAAATATGTTTAATGGTTAAAATGGAACTTGCACTTAGGTTCTAATTCTGCCTGAAGAAGAAAAGAATGTGTAATATACGAATGACCTAAGTGGAGCTGAGCAAGTACAACTTCCTCCTTGTGATTCCTGCGAAAAAAAAAGACGTCCATGGTTTGACAATAGGCTTGATCTCGAAAAGATTTTTACCAATCTGTTCAAACCAAGATCTCTGCCACTGTGCCCAGAGCTTGATGGGAAAAACGCTGCCAGATGTCCAAGTATGGAACCAGCAGAAGAGAGTCGGATAGGGGCATGGCTAACCTGGCAGCAGCATCTGCCAAGTCATTGCCTCTGATACCTACCAAAGAGCCCGGGCGCCCAACAGAAAAGAATTGTGGTGGCGGTGGTTGCCAGACGATGGAATTGCTGGCAGATCTTGGAGAGGTGAGGTCGATGCCTCACTGAAATCAAAACCTGTAGCGAGCAAAGCGAGTCAGTGTAGAGGACACACTGACAATGATACTTAGCTGCTATGGCAAGACTGATAGCATGCAACTCTGCAGTGAAGATGGAACACTACTGTGGGATCTAGTCTCAATGATTACATCACAGCAGACCGTGACTGATCCCACAGATGTACCAGACTTCGAACCATCTGTGAAGACAGGCAAGAAGTCCGGATGCTCAGCACGATGGCTGGCAAAAAGTTGCTGATACACACAGTTAGGTGCAAAGGCCTTTCCCATCTTGCAAAGAGAGAAATCACATAAAGGGGAAACAGCGAGCCAAGGTGGAAGTCGCTTGGCTGTTAAGTGTGCGATACTATCAAGACTGGCGTTAATGTCTTCGTAAGTAACCTTGGACACACAAACCGAAAGGAGGATGAATGGCAGTCGGCCAATTCTGGTACAAGATTTCACACCAGGGACCTAAAACACAGTCCCATGTGGGATGGCCAGACAATGATCACAATTTTACAGCATATTGTAGGGACAACTGCTGACGTTGAATAAAGATGGTTCGTCGGTCTCAACATAGAGGCTCTGGACCGGTGAAATATGGAAGGCCCCGATGCAAACACGGAGGGCCTGATGACAATGCTTCTGGGTGGTAGTTAGACAGAACAGATAGTCAACGAAAATACCACAAAGAGGCGAATAGCAACCACCTCTAATCCTGCACCTTCACTACCGAATCCAGGGTGGAGTCATACACCTGGAATCCGTATTCCAGTTTTGACCGGAGAAGTCCCCAGTAGAGGTGGAGCAAAGAACATTGGTTCCATGCCATCATTGGTCCCCAAGAAAGGGAGGAGAGGATCTTGAGAATGTTTAATGTCCACATGTACTTGGACCTAAGAAGTCGAATATGAGATAAAAAGGTCAATTTCTGGTCAAAGATGAGACCAAGAAACTTGATCTCTGCCACAAATGGAATGATGTTACCCCTGAGCTGCAGTTCAGGATCCAGATGAAGATTATGCTTGCAGCAAAAGTGCACACAAGCGGTCTTCTGTGGGGAGAACTGAAACCCACTGGCCATCACCCAAACCGAGAGACAGTTCAGGGCAATTTGCAGTTGTCGTTCAATGACCCACATGCTAGACGATGAGCAAAAGATGCTAAAGTCGTCAACATGGAGAAGGCATTGCCTACAATCGGAAGAACTTTCTGTGTAATAAAATTTATCTTGACAGCGAAAAGTGTAACACTCAGGATGCAGCCTTGTGGCATCCCCTGATCTTGGAGGAAATGCCGTGACAGAGTGTTGCCAATACAAACTCGAAAAGTACGAGAAGATGAAAAATTGGCGATGAAGATCGGCATATGACCTCGCAAGCTGAAGCTATGGAGGTCATGAAGAATGCTGAATCTCCATGCCATGTCGTACACTTTTTCAATATCGAAGAAAATTGACACCAGGTGCTCTCAATGTAAAAAAGAATTCCTGATTGCTGATTCAAGGCGAATCACATGGTCTAAAGTAAACCTGTGCCTGCGAATGCCACACTGAGTGTTGGAAAGAAGGCCATGATGTTCCAAATACCAGGCCAGCTTGGTATTTACCATTCTTTCCAATACCTTGCAGATGCAGCTCGTCAATGCAATTGGACAATAATTTGAAGGAATCTTGGGATCTTTGCCTGGCTTTGGAAAGGCCAAGGAATTGCCTTTCCAAAGGGATATTCCCCCCTTGGAAAGCTATGGGGAGGCCAAGACTGATGCTATTGGGAAGGCCAAGACGATGGCCTCCTGCCAGGTGTCTGGAAACTACTCCTCGTCGAAAATACGTTTGAAGAATCGGAGCAGTCGATCCTTACTCAATGGTGAGAGATGTTGGAGCATAGCATAATGGACATTGTTTGGCCTGACAGCAGATGCACGAGAAGTATGCAGAGCAAGACGAAGCTCCTCCACTGTGAATGGCCTGTTGTAAGACTCCAGGTCATTTGAATGGAAGGACAGTGGAGAGTGTTCAGCCCTGCTCTGGGTCAGAAACTCAGGGAAGTAGGAGAATAAAGAAGAAATGGAGGAGAATTACTACCCAGAGTGGAGGGGCAATTGCTCGAGGATCAGCAATTGCCCCTCCAATTGTGCTCCAGGATCCACATGGCCTTAAAACTGGTCATGTGGGTGATAAAAGTCTATATTTGATCCAAGATTCCTTCTGGCTCTGGCACCGGATGCAACGGGCTTTCACCTGGCGCGTTTGACTGCTTCAAGGTTGGGGGACATCGAATATCTCTGAAAAAACCCCACAAGCCTTGTTCAGAGCCTTATGAACTGCGGTGCAGTCGGGATTCCACCACGGTTTTCAGAACCGTGGAAACAGAGTCAAGGTCTGAGGAATAGTAGAGGCAGCTGCATGGATGATGCAGTCCGTCATCTCCACCACTGCAACACTGATTGGCTCCTGACTGACAGAGTGCTCATTGAGCTCAGACAAGAGAGCAAAGCCACTCCAGTCAGAACGATCAAGCCTCCACTGGGATACATGTGAGGGCTGCAAGGTCCCCCATGAGCGATGGTGCACACCATGGGGAGGTGATCACTTCCATATGGATTGTCCTCGATCTCCCATGTAAAGAATGGAAAGATCGTGGAGGAGCCGATAGTGAGATCAATGGCAGTGAATGTGCAGGTTGGGGAGTGGAAGTATGTACTGACACTGGTGTTTAACAGGGACAGCCAAGGATCCAGGAGCTATCCCCTCCTGTTGGTGTCAGCACTTCCCCAGAGTGGACTGTGACCATTAAAGTCCTCCATGATGAGGAAATGGGACAGCAGATGCAAGACGAGGTCATCTAGGTCATCCCTGGAAGACTATGCTTCTGAGTGATAGTTAGACAGAACAGATAGTCAATGAAAATACCACAAAGAGGCAGATGGCAACTGCCTCTAAGTTTATGGTGAGGGGAATGACCTGGAATGGAGAATGGTTGCTCATGAGGATGGTGACATCGCCGCGAGCTGGACCATCTCCATCCCAGTCCTGGCAAACAAGAGAGAAGTGCCAGAGAATGGGATTGTTGGCTGTCTGCAAGAATGTCTCCTGTAGGCATAAGCAGATGGGTTCGTGTGTCTTCAGGAGGACCTTAATGTCACCAATGTTCTCTGGAATCCACAACAGTTCCATTGTAGGAGTGTGGCCATCTCAGGTCTTGGAAGAATTGGTGGACAACTTTCGATTTATTTTAACCATCACCAGTGACGGTTTTGGAAAAATGGTACCATGTACTTGGAGTCGTCCAAGTGACATGGTTCAGAGACTGCAAAACAAGGAGGTGTTAAAATTTTCTTTTTGGAACCTGGTGGGGTACCCTTGGACTTGGTAGGTCTTGCCATCTGTGGGCAGGGTGGAGGAGGCCTTCCAGAGGTGGAAGGCGCAGACGCAGGAATAAAAACTGGAGTCAATGTCGAGGTCAACACCGACTGTGGTTTTGCCTGAGTCAAGACATACTTGGCAACAGGTGAGAAAGATTCAGCTGGTGGGAAGCTGATGTCAGTCTGCACCACTACGGAAACCATCTTAATGACAGGCTTTCCAATGACTGCACCATCATAGCAGACCTTGTCAGGTAGGGTGGGCAGTGCAGCGAGCTTCCTCGCCTCTGGATAACTGATGTTATGGAGGGTCTTTAGACGTAGTATCTCTTTCTCCTCCAGACACTTTGGACAGTCGCAGGAGTACACCGGATTTTCACCATGGCAGTTTACACAGCATGCCTTTTCTGCTGTGCAGTCAGGTTCAAGATGATCCTGACTGCCACAACAAGCACAGATGGGCTTGCCCCGGCATGCAGTGCAGGCATGGTCAAACCTCTGGTTTTGAAAACAACGCAGAGGGTTTGGTATAAATGGTCTTACCTCGTAATGTAAGTACCCTGCCTTGATGGAAGTAGGCAGGTGTGGCGTATCAAAAGTTATTATTAGTACCCAACTGGATACTAACTTTCCATCACAGTGTATTGAAACCCGGTGAACTAATACTCCCTGGGATGAAAGCTCTGAGACAGGAGGCCCCACTTGGAGATTACACCCTGGGAGAAATTGAGCATCTTGTGTGGAGTGACAGTGACTGCCACTCCACCAATCGCTGTAACCTTAAAAAGAAGCTCTGAATGTTGGAAGCAAGCAGTCTCCACCTGCAAGTCACCAGATATTAGGCCACTGTTTGACAGATTCCGGTTCTCCCTCAAGACCTTTCAAACCCTTGTTTATAAAAAAAGGGGGGCATGTCCCCAAGAACCTGATCACCCGTAGAGTGGATAACCAGGAACCTCGGGAATGAAAGAAGATGGCAACGACGATGACCACGAAGATGGAGGCTCGTGCTGAGCTCTTTTTGCGGCATTCTCCGGTGAATTTTCTTTTTTGGGACTCGTGTTTGGGTATTGAGCTTCAGTGCCTGTTGTCCCCACCCACCATGGAGTTCAACAAGGGGACCCCCAATCGGGCACCAGGGCTGCCGGGACACCATACCCACACAACCAGTGAGCCAAGCCCTCACAATGAAATGAAAGGAAAATTAAAAGAAAAATGTGAGAATCTCACCTGAGGACTCACAAAAGAAAAAAGCAGAAAAATAAGGAAAAGTGAAAAACAACTCGTTCTCACAAATGTAAGAAAATTACAAAATTAATAAATCCATAGGGAAACTTGTAAACCGTTGCCCGGACATGGACAAAACTACTCACTGTTCTGCATAGTTGACCCTAGCAGGACCTGCCCACCAGCCGATTGATCCTGAGAGAGCCGCCGCAGGACCTCCCATTTACCTGAAGAAGAGGCCAAAGCATTGTATAGCAATGGCCCCTGAATTCACTGCCCAGCCAGGCAGGCAGGCTCTCCAATGGCCAAAGGGGACCCCACCAGTTAAGAGTTGGGGAGAGAAGATGTGGACCCCCAAGCAACTGCAGGGATCCTCCTTTCCAGGAATACGGGTCTCCGCACATGCCAAACACGCGAAAGAGCATTCAGGACCCTGTGAAGGTAACCAAGCCAACGGAACCTCACAGGGTGGTCCCCTCACCACAGATGTTAGCGTGTTGCAGTTGGTGTTTGTTTTACATTGGGCTTGGAGCATGATGTATTGGAGGTGTGGGTGGTAGTACGTGTTCTCTAAACCCCTGTATGATAACAACCAATATAAAATAACCTCAGCCCATGAATTTGTCCAAACTTTGCATGACACTACAATTTTACCCCATTACACTTTCCACTCTTTTGATGTCACAGCCCTGTACCCCAGTACCCCTGTTTTGGATACTAATATGAGACTAAGACTAAATGGTTGGAAACTGCAAGATCACTCTCAACTGAACACTTTAGCATGCATGAGGCTTTAGACCTCAACACAAGCAATAATTATTTCCAGGTTAATCAGCAAATTTATCATCAAACAGAAGGTGTCCCCATGGGATCATTCTTATCAGGACTTCTAGCAGATGTTGTACTGAGACATATAGAAGACAGAGTGTTTAGCTCCCACCCCATCACCCCTATACTTTGGAAAAGATACATGGATGATATTTTTTTAATTTGGCCTGGAAACCAAAAACAGCTGGATAAATTACTAGCAGAACTCAATACTGTTTTTCCAACTATTCAATTTACACACGAAGAAGAGAAAAGTGAATCAATAAATTTCCTTGATGTCACTATCCAGAGACACCCACAATCTGTCGAAACCTCAGTAACCCAAAAACCTTCCTTTGTCCCTAACTTCATCCCTAAGGATTCTGCCACCCCACAAATTACCAAAATCAGCATTCCACACCCTATTTCTGTTCCATGGAGTATATATATCCACACCTATATATATATCCAAATCCATATACTGCTCTATGGAGAAACCATTTAAAAAAATAAAAAATAAATACCTCCTCAAGCAGCTGCTTGCCACAGAGGTCTGACAGGAGCCTGTCAGTTTTAAGCTGGAAATAAAATATTTTATGAAATTAGGCAAACAAGCACGTTACACACATAAATTTCTAAATAATATCCTAAAAAAGGTACAGTCATAACAAAATGCTTCCTTACTTGTACCACCAACACAAACTCTTGTAAAAAAATTTACTACACCATTCCCTCTTATCCCACACAATAACTGACTCTTTGACAAAAATTACGAAGGCATTTAATTACACTGTGCCCATACAAGTCCAAAGCACTATCTCAAAATTAATTAGAAATGACCAAGATCAACAAATGCCTTCAGGTGGCATTTATGTCATCCATATTGAGGACCTACATGAAGAACTCCAGCAGAAAAATAAATGTAGGAAAAACCTTTAGACAATTCTCAACCTGACTAGCCAAACACCAAGAAGATTACGAAAAGTCAACAAAAAGACAGCCCTAATCCAAGCTGCCATCACCCACAACCTAACACCAAAATTCAATGACACAAGAATACTATTCTCCCTCCCATACAAAATTTCAACTAAATTATGTCAAAAACCTTATAATACACTTAAACTTACTTTGTTAAGTAATATAAACAGAAATGAAATATGTAATAATGACATAACCCCACCACCTTCAGCATGGAAAATACTCTTCAATAATTACCCAAACTTTAAACTGAATTACACATTCCCCCCCCCCCCCACCCCAGCCATTCGATGTAGCATAACCCCAAAAGATCAATAGATCAGCTGATGTAAAAAACATTAATTTGCAGAAATGAAAAGGAAGGTTAATACTGACTTGATAGATGCATGATCCCATTATACTATATCCAAGAAAAACTCTTTCTGTAAACATTCACTAAAGAATCACTTTACTGCACGTGTGAGCAATAACCAGGTCATTGCATTCAACTTCACCTGCTATGTGACCTACTTTAGACTACAAGGAACTTTTGAACTTCAACTAGGATTGCTTTCTAAGAAAGCTTTTGTTAGTTACATTTTCGATCTGAAGGGTGAGAAAGAGGCATAGAATGCAGGGATAAATGATAAAAATATTCTAGCAATAGTGAAATAGGTTTGTGGCAGAAAGGAGTGTAAAACGGGGAAAAAAAAATGGTGGCATGTAGTTTGCAATTACTTCCAAAAAATTCCGTTTTTAAAAATAGTAGTTTTTTGTAAAAGTTATAGGAGATTTTCAAAACTTTAAGGAAAAATTTGTTGATAATAGTTCAAATCAAACTTGTGAGCTTAAATCAGGTGACTGCTTCAGCATAAAGTAACATTAAAAAACAAATCAGCAATACTGTATGGCACTTCTACGAAATGGCAACTAGATGGCTTTAACAAATTATTTACATTATTATTTTTAATAAAACATGCATCAAATTAAAAAAGAAAATATTTTTCAAACACTGAATTGTGTATTTTTAAAAGATATGTCAAGAAAATCTTCAAACGGAATTTTTCAAAGAGTTTTACAAAAGACATCTATTGATGTCCTTGACCTCTCATTTCAGATTCTGTCAATGTCTGTATTCAACGTTGACCCAGAAAGGATTAAGAAAGGTTAAGAGAATTACCTTAAATACTGAAGCTCTGAAAGAGCCAGATATAGCAAAAGCATACCATGATAAGCTAATTAGTCATTATGACAATCATGATTTGCTTACTATTGAAGTTGAAAAAAAGGTATCAGTTTAAACATGCTATTATTGAAGAAATACACTTTTGGGGGAAAAAGGGGACAGAGGAAAGTGTCATTTGCAAGAAAAAGCAATGGAGCTTATTTCTGAAAGAAAGAATTGCATAATTAAATCAACATCTACTAGACAGCATTAAAAAGAGCTTACTAAATGTGTGCATTAAAAAGAGCTTACTAAATGTGTCAAGGATCAGTTAACAGCTGATAAGAATTTTGTCTTGATAGCTTACAAAGAAGAGGAACAGCTAGACAGCACATCAGCAGAGAGTTGTACCATAGTTAATGTATTGTATGGGAAGAAACAGGCTGGCACATAGGGACTGAGGGATACAGGGGCATTCAAAACGTTATTGACAAGTGTCTGTAGATTTGCATTCACTCCTCTGAAGTTAATGAGCTATAACTTGTTTGAAAGCTTGTCTAAATTTGTCATTACATGTTAAATAAAGGCCATACCATCATTTCTCTCTCAGCTGGCTGTGCATAAAATTCGGTCTGCGAAAGCTGTGTTGTTGTTGCTACGGAAGCTACTAAAGATGGGGAAAGATTTTACATGTTCACAAGGATACAGCTTGGGGATTACACAATAAAAATTCATGCTGATTTATTACAAGTGTATGTGGAGTGTGATTGTTCATAAGGCATTATTACAGGATGGATGTGCAAATTCAGAGAAGGATGGCAGCACTTTAAAGACCTCCCTAGTGCAGGAAGACCGAAGAAGGCCATGAATGAGAACCATCACTGCTGTTTGTGAACTCATTAAGGAACCCACACATCACCATTCAGATAATAAATGTCACTGTATCAATTGGCAGTGTGGAAACAATTATTCATCAACCATTTAAAGTTCCAAAAGATCTGTGCCAAATGGGTACCCCTCAAACTGACAGAACAGCAAAAAAGGGCTCAAGTTAACTAGTGCAAGGAGAGACTGGCAATTTTTTTTTTAACCTAGTGACCCTAAACAGTTAACAGACATTGTTACACGTAATGAGACATGGATTTTATCATTATACAACTGCATCCCAAATCTTCCAACAAAACTTTCACTCAAGGAAGAGGATGTTCCCAATTTTTTTCAATTCCCAAGGAGTAGTAGATGTGGACACTTCACCTGAAAAAATTACTATAAATGACCAATACTACACCAACATTGTTTTTCCCAAAATGGTAAAGGGCATGAAGGAGCAGCATTCAACAACAGGCACGTCAAGGGTTGTCCTTCTTTATGACAATTCCAGTGCTCACAAAACTTGGCAAGTTATGGCCTATCTGGAGCAGGAAAAAAAATCAAACAATTACCCCATCTGGCATATTCACCCAATCTTGCACCTTGCTGGGAAGCCTTTTTCAAGCATGCAATACCTTGCAAAATGGGCTCTTTCAGAGCTGCAGAGTTTTTCCCAAATGGAGTCCACCAAGTGTTCCAGAATTGGCATAGACATCTACAACTTTGCACAGATGATTGAGGGGAATACTCTGAAGGACAGTAAAAATTTTGTTGAGGTAAGTGAAATGGTTTTTGTTCTGAAGATGCATATTAAGAACTTTCTGAATGCCCCTCATAAAGTGGGTTAGGTTGTTTTACCTCTGAGCGGCACTTTTTTGCACACCGTGGGCTAAATGGCCAGGTCACAGGACCCCGAAGGCTCAGACTAGGTTGGGGGAGGGGACCCACTGGAACAGCTGTTGGGAGACAGATGGTAGCCTCCCATCAAGGCCATCCAGCATGTTCTTTAATGTGCACAGGTTATAGCTCTCCCACACACAGGGCCACGACTTAATGTCCCATCCGGTGGATGGCAGCCTAAAGCCCAGCGGTGTCCCCTACTGACCGTGGGCAGGACCTCATAAAGTGGTATGGTTATTGAAGGTAAATACTCTATCATGGCTAGATGGGCTGATCATTTCAGAGATGTTCCAAACAACGTGGTTAGTTCTACTCTCATTGTTTAAAATGAGGACAAATGCATTACTGTTATAAATGTTAGCCCTATATCACAGAAGTATTGACATGAAAAATAAAATGATTCAATTTACACTAAAATGCAGAATGATAATCAAAATAGCCCATCACTTTATAACTTTTAAAATATGAAAAATTAATTCCAATGATTACTATAATTAAAATTTCAATCCAAATGTTTAAAAAATTACCCCTCAAGCAGCTGCTTGCCACAGAGTCTGATGGCATCATACAATATTTATTTTTCTAAGTAACTTAATGGCACACTGCTGTAAGATGGAATAATGAGTACTGAATTTTTCATTTGCTTAAAAATCACATTATTCTAAGAACCACTTGCAAAGTAAAATATAAAAAGAATTTTAATTATTTATGAAAGCATAAAAATTTTATAATTTACTAAAAAAATATTAAGATAATTATTTGCACTATTTTCTAATATATAATTATTTCATTAAGGAGTTCTAAATAATACTATTTATAGTTTAATTAACTTCTACATTAAATTCTTATGGTTGACGGTCTGTCTTCAAACTTCCATAATTGCTCGAATACTAAATGATTATTGTTAGAAATAGAAATCTGAATAGACTTGAATGAGATGTTTAATTTATTTTCAGTCACACAGTCACAATGCTTCATAGAAAAATTATTTTAGAAGTTATTGGGCTGTAACTCAAAACATTGAGTTTGGTCCTAAAAATGGGCTAAAACAGAGGGAAAAATTATACACTGAAAGTGCCTTTGATGAAATATTTTCATTTATATGGAATGATTGTAATTTCATCTTGTGATAAAAAAATTAACATCCACAAATCAATAAGTAACAATAATGTTAAACATTCTGGTGTCCATCAGAATTTATCCAGGAAATGGCTTCTGATGTGGCTTTAGCATACTTTACATACAAACTTTTGTGGCAGCTACTTGCAAGAAAATTGCTTTCAGCCATCAACTTGGCTGGGGTAGTTTTATTCTTTTCTCCTGGAGCAACAGTTTAGTAAAACAAAAAGAAAATTAGAAATTTTGCTATTCAAGTTACTGATATTAATGCATATTAGCATTATTTCAGTTTTATAGTTTGGAACATTTACATTTTATTAATTCTTTATGAAATTTTTAAAACATGGAATTCATACATGTGTGGATACATACTCCACTTGAGTGCCATGGCACATCACACACATGTAGCACCAGACTTGCTTATGGATATCCAGACCAAAATGCAATAAACACTGCAAGCTTTTATGTTGGCTGCAGCTACAATAATATAAACATAAAACCATTGGCATTTATGAACAGAAAATGGCAGATACACAAAAGACTTGTTCAGCAGGCCTTATGGTCCATCTCAAGCTGAATATCAGGCAATTCAAATTAAAAGATGCTAGACAATCAGAATTTTACTTATTTCAGAGAAAAAAAAAACGTCTGGATAGGTATTGTGTGTTTTTATATACAAGGTTGATGTGCTTCTTCCTCATATAATTTGCAGACATTCATAAAAGTATTCCATTGTGTACAAAGTATTTTTTTAATTAACTAAATATGTAAAACTGTGATGGTCCATCCATTCACTTTCTTTTCCTTAAACAGTTTGATTTACATTATATTCATCATTTTGGGGCTTTTAAATTTCAGTTGGATTAATCACATTTCTCTCACCCAAGCCACTAAAGGAGTTCCATATGCGCAACTCCAACTTTTGACAGACAGCCGCTAATGCGCATGTACGGACATGACCCCTCTTGTGTCATAGCTAGAGCAATTGTAAGTTTATGCAAATGCTTTTCCAGCATGCATATACGTGTCAGCTGCATACCGTATGTATATTAAGTGACATTAGGTAAATTTACATCATAATGTATTAAGGTCATATGAATTAAGGTGATTAAGTAACATTAGGTCATGGATTCAGTAAGAGTCAGAGAGTGGCAGTGAGTCAGTAGAGAGCTTTAGTTGCTCAGACTTTTGTATTCATCAGTTTATTTGTTGACTCTCGAATTTTTTGGAAATAAACTCCGTTATATGAAATATTTTGACTTTGCCACTTTTGCTCTTGAGCAATGAAAATTGATTTTTATTAAGCTTTAATTTTAATAATTTGGCAATCTTTTGATTTCTTACTCACTAAGTAATGCCTATATACTTACATTATGCTTATATATTATTAGCTTAAACCAAATTTTTTTTTATTGATCAAGAGGCTTAACTTTTGTATTAGTCAAAGGTACTGAAGTTTCAGCACAGTTATCGCTGATAGTTAAGATCTTTATTGTATGTATGTAAAGTTAGTTTGACACACAACAACAGACACACAATAAACTTTTTGATAAGCAAGTTTATTGCAAGCATAGCATAGCTTTAGTATTGTATTGTTTACAGCAGTACATTTGAGCGCTACTCATGATAAAAAAGTTTCAAAATTTTGGCAGAGATCACTATGTCTGCTAGTAATAGGCTGATTCCACCAATATGACTCACGACTTAGTAAAAGTAAAAGATAGGTTGCAGGATGTGATGAAAGAAGCAGAAGTGTTAATCTGCTTAAAGAGTCTTGGGAGAAAAGGGGGAAACAACATCAACCCCTAAATTTGCTGGCAATGCTATGTCAGCTCAAAAGCCAATAAATTTTGAATGTAAAGCTCCATTTTTTTGTTCTATCAGAAACAAGTGATAGAACAGAATATTATCAACCACCCAAACAATGAGTTGCCAACCCATTTATTAACTGTAGTCCTTATTGTTAATTTGCCTTTACCTGAGATAAGGTTTGATGGTTCAAAACATCCATCATCATGGACATTTGTCAAGTCCATGGAAGAGCATTTCCATTTACATGAAGTGCCGGGCAACAAAAAAGTGGTTTTCGCAGTATCTTGTTTAATTGGGTGTGCTAAGCAATGGTGGAATAACATAGGATGCCATTGTGGAATAGAATTTTGGGAAGACTTTAAAAAGGAAATTTTCGAAATCCATCCATCTTACAACGATTTTACACATCTAGCCACAGAGGTTTTTTCACGAAGACAAAGAGAAGGAGATGATCTCGAAATATTCATCTGTGGTACAGTAGAGTTATACCAGCTGTACGATGCTGATGCTTCAAAAATTGATATAAAAAATTGCATTATATCCCAGTTACTTTTGCCTTTGAAAGTTTTTAGAAGTACGATATGTAATTTCAGTTTCAACTTTAGTCAAATTAGCTTGGCAACACAATGCATGAAAAGAATTTGAAAAAGCAGCATTAAATCAACAATGGATAAAATCCTTGCAAAAGCAGCGATATTGGGTTGAATCTTGCAAAACAACTCCCCCATAAACAGAAGTTATATAGTCCCGTGTCAAGCTTTGAACAATAAAATTAGACCAAAAATTTTTGCTATGAATAATACAAAGACTTTCAGATGTAATTTTTATGGCTGACTAGAGCACATGGAGCAATATTACTACAGAAAAAATGGCAATTAGGAAAATTTAAAATAGGAACTTTGAAGTGAGAGGTCAAAGTTTCTCAAGAAATGCCCTCTCATGAGTAATGTCTTGCCACTGTTGGTACACATAATGTTATAGAACTACCTTGTTTGAAGCTTCGTCATGAAAAAACTGAATTAACAGATCACAACGATACAGGAGTTGATCTTTCATGTTTACCTAAGAAAGTTTTAGGTGATATTAATGAAAGTTGTAAATTGAAATTGCAGCTGCGATCCAGTACAGTTGGAAAGACGAATGTTCAAGAAGAAACTTTAAAATGTCCTATCAGTGAATTATCAGTGATGATGAATTACTAAAGGAAAATAAGCCAAGCATCCCAGAAATTGTTCTGAGTGTAAATAATCATGATTAATTTAAGAAGTTAAGAAATTTTCAACTGCTGAAGTGTCATTTAGAAACAGGCAACTATAAAGCTGGAAAGCACAAAGCCAAGCATACAGTGAGATGTCAACCAGATGACGACAGCCTGCAGAGCAGCATCTGCCAACATTACTCTGAACATAGAATAAATGACGTCACCAACCAGATGTCTACTCCTAGCTTATCGATCGATATGGGAATTAAGTCTCTGGGAAATGACTGAATGGTGATTTATCTCAAAGGAGTGCCAACAATAAAAATTTAAGTATATTATTATTCTTCCACTTTGGTACTAATTATTTGTGATGTTTTATTTCTTTTCTCTGGAATAGAAGAAGATGGAGACGATTGAAGATTATTTATTTTTGTTCAGACTTAGAAATTTTGAAACATTTAATTTCGTGCTAAAACTTTGGAGGTTCAATATTTATTTTTTTGAAAAGTGAATTTATTATTGAAAGTTTATAGTTTGAATTTAAACTGTGAAGTGAGTAGAATTGTTTTATGTATTCTTGTCAATCTGAAGTTCTAGTTGAACCATAAAGAGTTGCATATTGTATTAATGTGATTTCAAGTGTAATTATGTATTGTAGATTTTTTTCGTTTCAGTTGACTGAAATCTGAATTGAAATTTAGGAAATTATAAAAATGTTTATAGATGTGAAGGATGAAAATGAAAGAGAATTTAGTACACAGCAATTAAATAAATTGTAATTTGAAGTGTACTTTTTTAATGTAAAACATGAATGGAATTGTATTGGATAAAATATTAGCATCATATACGATAAATTATTAACACAGCTTTTCTTTATTCTTAGATACAATGTATATGTGTTTAAATCTGTTTGGTGTTATATTGATGTGAGTGATATTGATGTGTAATTATTTATTGATATTTAGTGATATTGATTATTTAGTGATATTGATGTGTAATTATCGAGATGACATTGGCAGCATTAGTTTGCATATATATGAGTTAACCATGATGTCTTGAAGTTTTGTATCCATTGGGGACAGCTCTATGTCCCCAATGACAAAGACTAGTTTGACTGAGACAGTTACTAGCAAAACTCCTTTGGGAGAGTGACATCATAAAGCTCGATGAAGGGAGGTAATGCTATTTTTTATTTCAGTTAGCTCATGATTTATTGTGCTTAGGTAAAGATTTAGCAGATGATTACACTTCAGCTTTTTTTTTTTCAAAAATAAATTAGGTTCATGTATTTTATTGTAGTTAGGAGGATTTAACGGAGTACCAATACCCATTTTTTATGTATGGCAGGAACGAAAGAAGATTAGATTTCACACATTTGATTGTTGTTAGGGGAATAAGCGGAAGTTATGTATCCCACTTCATGTACCTGCATTTATATTCTGTGAAAGAGAAGAAATTCGTGTATATTTCTTTTTTCCTTTAACTTTTTTTAGAAGTTAAGCAGATTAGGAGTGAGATTAACAAGCTTTGTACAGGTTACAGTATGCAACTTTTGGAATTGTATCAGAATGTGATACTAGTTAGACTGATAACACTAGTATGCAGTTAACTGCCACAGTCATTGGTTTTGGATTTTACATTAGGAAGCTTTACACTTTGTTAGGAGGAATGGGAGGAGGTACCTTTGGTTGTGATGGAAGATTGTGTTAGTGTGAGAGTACATCGTTTTATCAAATTTCCATATGCATACTTATTACTTTATTTATGTTCAGCGATATGTAAATGATGTAGTAAATATCCTTTTGTTCAAAATTGCTTATCAAAATCTGTTAGGTCAAATTTTGACTCCCTTTGGGAGGGGGAGTTGCGATAGTCAACCCACTCACTTTTACTTTCCCTTAACCAGTTTTATTTGATTTACATTTATCATTTTGAAGCTTTTAAATTTCAGTTGGATTTATCACATTTCTCTCAACTAATCCGCTAAGGAGTTGTGCATGGACAACTCAGACTTTTGATTGACAGCCACCAATACATGCATAATGACACGCTCCCTCTTGCATCATAGCTAGCGCGATCTGAAGATTAGGCAAATGTTTTTCCCAGCATGCAACACACACATCAGTTGCACGTTGCATGTATACTAAGTGACATTAGGCCACGGATTCAATAAGAGTCAGATAGCAGCAACAGTCAGTAGAGAGTTGCTAGTAGAGATGGAGCCAGATGTGGGCTTTTAGTTGCTTTTTTTAGTTTTTTTTTTTTGGTGGTATCAGACTTTTGCATTCATCAGTTTATTTGGTGAGTTTTGTTTTTTTTGGAAATAAACTTTTTTATATGAAATATTTTGATTTTACTATTTTTTCTCTTGAGCAATGATAATTGATTTTTTATTAACATTTTACTTTAATAATTTGACAATTTTTCGATTTCCTACTCACTAAGTAACGCCTATACACTGAAGTGTCATTGAATTAGGGATAGCAACCTAGTAACGTGTTGGACTCCCTCTGGCCCTGATAACAGCCACCACACGATGAGGCAAGGACTCCAGAAGCTTGCATAAATAATCCACAGGTATGGCAACACATACATCCTCCAGAGGTGTCCACAATTCTCTCAAGTTTGTCACTGATGGGACACGGGCCCGATCACTCTTCTAAACGGTATCACCAAGATTTTCGATGGGATTTAAATCTGGGATTCTAGGTGGCCAATTCATTATTTCAAAGTCAGCAGAATGCTCCTGCAACCATGCAGTAGCCAACCTGGACCTGTGAGGTGAACAGTTGTCTTACTGGTAGATGCCATCTCCATTAGGATGCATGATGGCCATAAATTGGTGTAAATGGTCAGCCATTAGTTCTACGTACCGGAATGCATTGAGAGTCGAATTATAGACTCTCAATGGTGCAAAACATTAATACTTTTCAAAAGAGATACTCTGTTGTGGCAAGGAATGGAGGGGAAAGGGTTGCCAGATCAGTATAGGCTAAATCACCAGCATAATCTCATTCATAGTAGTAGATCTGGACTACTATGATACTTTTTTTGTACTCTGCTGAAGAGTGGTCAACCAAACAGGGTCCTGACCATATATATATATACCAACTGAAATGGAATAACAGCTCTCTCAGCTGAATTTGCTGCACTGGTGGGCTTCTGTTGAGGAAGAATCTTCCACTGTGTTTTCTGTTTGCTGTGGGTTAACAGCCCCAATTGAATAGATTCACTGGATACATTTTATCAACTGGACTCAGTTATAGCTCAAGCTTAAAACGATAGGTTACTTAGTCATTATGACAGTCATGGTTTGCTTACTACTAAAGCTGAGGAAGAATGAGACTGTTTAAAACATGCTTTTCTTGAAAAACAACATACATAATATCTCTTTTGGGAAAAAAGGAGTAGAGGAGGCAAAATTATTTGAGTGAGTTATTTGAGTGATTATTTGAGTGGAAGAATATACTTAATCAATACCCTACTAGTCCTAATAGAAAGCATTACAAAGAGCTTAATAAATATGTAAAGGATAAGTTAGCAGCTGATAAGAATCTTTGGCTTGATGGCTTGGCTGACAAAGCCGAGAAAGCAGTTAGACAGCACAAGAGCAGAGAGCTGTACGAGATTGTTAATGTTTTGTGGTATAAAATGAACAGTGCAACACTCCAAAAGATTATTAAACTTCTTTACTTTGAACACTTTGTCTGATTCAAATTAAATTAAAACTCTGGATAGGATATTGGGTGCCAAGCAATATTAACTTGCCAAATAAAGTCAAATGAGGGTTTGTTAAGTACATGGGTGTAACTTATTGAGTACGAAATCAAAAAGATTGTCAAAATATTAAAGTCATAAATCTTAATCAAAATCAATTATCATTGCTCAAGAGAAAAAGAGAAAAATCAAATATATATAACAAAGTTTATTTCCAAAAAATTCAAGACACTATATATATATACTGATGAATATAAAAGTGTGGGCATCTAAAAGCTCCATCTCTAAATACAACTCCAAAAAAACTGACTACTAACATCTCCCTCCTTCACCACCTTCCAACTAACATTTCTCATTCTGACTACTAACGTCTTCCTCCATCTACTGACTCTTAGCTTCGTAACTCCATACTAACGTCTTCTCTGTGACCTAACATCACTTAGTATACATGCGGTGTACAACTGACACGTGTTGCATGCTGGGAAAAAATATTTGCATAATCTGACAATCGTGATAGCTATGTGCGAGAGGGGGCATGTCCTAACTGTGCACATTAGCAGCTTCAATCAAAAGTCGGAGTTGCACATGTGGATGTGAGTCCTTTAGCGGATCGGAAGAGAGAAAAATGATGGCCAATTAAAAATAATCCCCAAAATGATAAATATCATGTAAATAAAGTAAAACTGGTTAAGTAAAAGTAAAAGTGAATGGGTGAACCATCACAACAGGTATACAAGGTTTGAAGGATAAGCAAGGTAAGGTTAGAGAAGGTCAGGGTTCTGTCATTGCAAAGTGGGCTGAACATTTCAGTGATGTTCTAAACAATGTGGTTAGTTCTACTCCTATTGTTTGTAAAGATAATAGATGCATTTTTGGTATTAATGCTTTCCCTATAACACAGTCTGAAGTTATTTTGGCTATTTCTAAACTTAAACTACATAAATCCCTAGGGGTAGATGAAATTACTACTGAAATACTTACAGCTGGGAATATTTCAGTTATCTCATGGATGACTGAAATACTGAATATCTTTACAATAAAGGCATGGTTTCTAAGGATTTCACCAGAGCTATTATCATCCTTATTTTTAAAAAAAGGTGATCACAGTTCTTGTGATAACTATAGGGGTATCAGCCTACTCTCTGTTCCAAGTAAAGTTCGTTGCATGATTGTGCTAAACAGGATTAAGATCTGTTTGACGAGTAATTTTTTGATGAGCAGTGTGGATTCATAAGTTGTAGGGGATGTGTAGATCAGATTTTTTCATTTAGGCAGATTATTGAGAAATGTTTAGTTTTAGAAATATTTAGTCATTAGCTTTGTTGATTTAAAAAGGCTTTTGACTTTGCTGATTGCCAAAATTTGTGGTTGATTGTGGGATCATATGGCATATCAGAGCAGTTAACATAATGAAAGTTCTCTATAATAACACTGAGTCATGTGTGAGAGTTGGTAAGGCTTGTAGCAATTGGTTTAGCATTGCTTCTGGTGTTCAACAAGGGTGCATTTTGTCTCCTTTTCTCCTTAGTTTGGGTTAATGATTATGTTATTTAAAATTCACCGCATGGGAAAGACTTTGGCCTTGTCCAGAGATCAAAAAAGTTCTGATTCAGATTATGCTGGTGATTTAGCCTTTTTGGCAAATGATGTTGATGAGATGAACTCTTTCAATCAAGCTATTGATGAGACTGGTAGTAGAATAAGTTTGGTAATAAAAATAAAAAAAATAAATACCCCCTCAAGCAGCTGCTTGCCACAGAGGTCTGACAGGAGCCTGTCAGTTTATATGCCACAGTAGAAGGTCTGAGAGGATGGCAGAACCTCAGCAGAAAAACGACACACACATCCATGCCTTACAGGGGCTCGAACCCAGATCCCTTAGATCAGTAGCCAAGCGTGGTAACCACTCGGCCATGGGACCAACAGAAAGAAAATTAAAGTGATGAAAATTGTCAGCAGGCTGTGATTCAGTAAATCTGAATGGTTTCACTGTTCAGCAGATGTCTACTTTAATTATCTTGGGAGCTATGTTACAGATACTTGTGATTTGAAACAGGAGATTAACAGACAAATAGGGATTGCTGCCAATAGTTTTACGAATCAATGGAAAGTGTGGAGAAATAGGCGTATACAGCTAAAGACTAAAATTAGACTGTATAATAGTTTGTTTCTTTTTAGAGTTAGTTATGATAGTGAAACTTGGGCCCTTTGTAAACAAGAAACTTGATGCTTTTGATTCTAGATGCTTAAGCAGTATCTTGGGAATTAGGTGGTTCAACTTTGTAAGTAATGATGAAGTTAGGCAAAGGAGTAAGCAACCTTCTTGGAGCAGCATATTGTGCAGAGAGATTATGTTGGTTTGGCCAGGTTGCCCTTGCACATAACTATAGATCAGAAAATAGGTTAAATCACAAGATAAATACAGGCTGATTCCTCAGTAATTCAGTGCCAATTATCTAAAATATTGTACTGAAGATCAACTTATTAGTATACATAAAATTGATAGTAACAGCATGAAATTTAAAATCCACAATACACACAACAATCTGATAAGCAACATCATTAGAAATAGCATTCAGCATTACCCAGTTTAAAAAAGGAGAAAATGCCTGGACAGATAATAACAAACTTCCTATCTTTTCACTTCATGTTAAGAGCTCCATCAACCAATATCAAACAATGCCTTGAAGTAACCGTAAGGAAATAAAAAAAAAGCCAAAATGATTAATTAAATAATCGTTTCTTTTACCTTTTGTGTTGAGTTTCTTAATAACAATTATTTTGGAACCATCTCTATCCTCTGTTGATGATTCAAGACCTGGGATATACTGACGCACAGCTTCATGAATTTTTCTCCTTTCATCCTTATTTTTATCTGATACCTAAAATAAGTTAATTGTTAAATTTCACTCAATCAGGCTAATTCTTTAAAAAATAAAACATTTACAACAAAAATTTCATGCAGTACCAGGAAATCAAAGCTACCCTAAATAATCTAGTCAAAGGATAATAGTAGAATTTTAAAATGAAATTTAACATATTATAAAGTATTAGAACAGAAAAGAGGTGCAACAGACATGGTATATTACACTGAAGTAAATTCTGTGTTTTGTTCTGTTAGTCAATGGGGAATTGATTATTAATAAATGAAACAGCTATACATGAAGTAATTAGCCAATCGTTTAACCACAAAAACTCCTTTAATATATTTAAAAAGATTAATAATTATGAGTTCAGAACATGGAAAACTAATTTTTCTACTGAAATCACTCCAGTTTAAAAAGAAAGAATACTTTGCAAGTTCCATAAACCAGTAAAAAGTGGGGAATGAAACACAACAGGATGAACTAGTTGGTTGTTCAGGGTTTTATGGAATGAAATGGTATGAAAGGATGTACCTGGTCTGCAATGATGTTAAGGTAAGTGGTAGACATCATAGTTTCCTGCACATGAATGACTGGTCCTAGGATTTCCCAGCAGAACTTGGCCCAAAGCATTACACTTCTTCCACTGGCTTGTTTTCATCCCATGGTGCATCCTGGTGCCAACACTTCCCCAGGTAAATGAACACACATACCTGGCCATCCACATGGTGCAATAGGAAATGAGATTCATCAGAACAGACCGGACATCAGATTCAGATGACCCTCTTCCAATCATTCAAGGTCTAGTTTTGATACTCGCATGCCCATTGTAGGCACTTTTGATGGTGAACTGAGGTTAGCATGGGCACTCGGAGTGGCCCTGCGGCTATGAAGCCCCATTTTCAGTAGGGTTCCATGTATTATTTGGTAATCAAGAGAATTATAAATTTCAAGAATAAATAAGAAACTAAAGCAACTTCAAGCCATGTCTTCTCCAAGTTAATGGAGGTATGATAACCCAAAACTTTATATAATTTTACATTCATCATCATCATCCTAAAGCAGCCATGGGCTACGGAGGTCCAACCAGACCGCGCAGTTTAATTCTCCAAGCATATCTGTCCTGAGCTACATCTGCTGCATCCAGCCACTGTACACCAATTCTAACAAGGTCCTGTTTGACATTGTCTGCCCATCGCATCCTAGGTCTTCCCCTCCTTCTGAGGCCTCTAGGCACACTGTTCATAACCCTATTCGCCAATCTATAATTATCCATACGGGCAACATGGCCAAACCAGCGGAGTCTGTCTCTGCACAATATGCTGCTTAAAGGAGGTTGCAGACTCCTTTGTCTAACCTCATCAATAGTTACAAAGTTAAACCATCTAATACCCAAGATACTGCGTAAGCATCTAGAATCAAAAGCATCTAGTTTCCTGTTATCTTGTTTACACAGCATCCAAGTTTCACTACCATAACTAACCCTAGAAAGAACCAAACTATTATACAGTCTAATTTTAGTCTTTAGGTGTATACGCCTATTTCTCCACAATCTCCGTAGATTCTTAAAAGTCCCGGCAGCAATACCTATTCGTCTGTTAATCTCATGCCGCACATCACCAGTATCTGTGACGTAGCTCCCAAGGTAATTAAACTGTGACACCTGCTCAACACTGCAACCATTCAGATTAACTGAATCACAGCCTGCCTGACCAATTTTCATTACTTTAGTTTTCTCTCTGTTTATAACCAAACCTACTCTACTACCAGTTTCATCAACAGCTCGAATGAAAGAGTTCATCTCATCAACATCATTTGCCAAAAGGGCTAAATCATCAGCATAATCTAAATCAGAAATTTTCGTATCTCCAGCCCATTTAAGGCCAAAAGCTTTCCCTTGAAGTGAATTTCGCATAACATAATCAAAAACCAAACTAAAGAGAAAAGGAGACAAAATGCACCCTTGTCGAACACCAGAAGTAATGCTAAACCAATTGCTACAAGACTTACCAACTCTCACACATGACTCAGTGTTATGATAGAGAGCTTTCATTATGTTAACTAACTTGTCAGGTATACCATATGATCTCACAATCAACCACAAATTATGACGATCAACAGAGTCGAAAGCCTTTTTGAAATCAACAAAGCTAGCAACCAAAGGTTTCTGAAACTCTAAACATTTCTCAAGAATCTGCCTAAGTGAAAATATCTGATCTACACATCCCCTACCACTTCTGAATCCACATTGCTCATCACGCAATTGATTGTCAACTAGATTCTTAATTCTATTAAGCACAATCATGGAAAGAACTTTACCTGGAACAGAGAGTAGGCTGATACCCCTATAGTTATCACAAGAACTGCAATCACCTTTTTTGAAAATAGGGATAATAATAGCTCTGGTAAAATCCTTAGGAACCATGCCTTTATCATAAAAGTTATTCAAAATTTCAGTCATCCAAGAGGTAACTGAAACATTCCCAGCTCTAAGCATTTCCGTAGTAATTTCATCCACCCCTGGGGATTTATGAAGTTTAAGTTTAGAGATAGCCAAAATAACTTCAGATTGTGTTATAGGGCCAACATTAAAGCTGCCAATGCATCTATCATCATTACAAACAATGGGAGTAGAACTAACCACATTGTTTAGAACATCACTGAAATGCTCAGCCCACCTAGTCATGAAAGAATCCTCACCTTCTATAACCTTACCTCGTTTATCCTTCAATCCCTGTATACCTGTTCGTTTTCTACCACACAAAACATTAACTATCTGGTAAAGCTCTCTGCTGTTGTGCTGTCTAACTGCTTCCTCAGCTTTGTCAGCCAGGCCATCAAGCCAAAGATTCTTATCAGTAGCTAACTGATCCTTTACACGTTTATTAAGTTCTTTGTAATGCTTTCTATTAGGACTAGTAAGGTACTGATTAAGGACATTCCTGCAGTTCCTTCTTTCTGAAATAAGCTCAAGTGCCTTATCACTTAAATAATTCTGCCTCCTCTGCTCCTTTTTCCCTAAAAGAGTACTGTTAGTTTCCAAAAAAGCCTGTTTAAAATGATTCCATTCTTCCTCAACTTCAGTAGTAAGCATACCATGACTGTCATAGTGACTAAGTAACCTATCATGGTAAGCTTTGGCTATAACTGGGTCTTTTAGAGCTTCAGTATTAAAAGTAAATTTTTTAACCCTAGCACAACACTTTTTAAGTTTAAGACACTTTTATAACACGGAAATTATCAGATCCAATTTCAGCTCCCCTATATGACCTGGTGTTCCTAACAGAACTAGCCCATTTGCTGTTAATTAATATATAATCAATCATATTCTTATGCAGAGCATCAGGTGAAACCCATGTGTATTTATGTATGTCGCGGTGTTTGTAATATGTGTTAGTTATTCTGAAACCATTGAGTTTACTTACCTGTAGGAGACGTTGCCCATTGCCATTGCAGCTACCAATACCAAAAGGGCCTATTACTCCTCCCCAAAGGTCAGAGTCGGTACCAACTTTGGCATTGAAGTCACCAAGAACAAGGGTAATATCTCCTTTCTTGACAGAATTCAAAATATCCTGAAGTTGTCCGTAAAACCTATCCTTCTCATCCTCATCAGAATCCTCGGTGGGGGCATAACAGCAGATAACATTCAAGTCTTTAATGCTTGTCTGAAATTTTGCTGTAAGAAACCTTTCATTAATGCACTCATATCCTAGAAGAGCATCACTAGCATGTCTGCTGAGCAGCAGACCCACGCCTTGGCGATGCTTTCCATCCTCCCTCCCTGTAAAGAGAAATTTAAAGTTATTTTTAAGTATCTCACCTTTACCTGTCCATCTGGTCTGTTGCAAGCCTAGAATATCTAGGTTATAGCACTGGAATTCCTGCATGAGGACATCAAGAGAATAATCCCTATGTAATGTCCTCACGTTCCATGTTCCTGCAGAGAGAAAATGATTAGTAGGATTTTTAAAGAAATTAGGTTTATTGAGATTGGTAGGGCCAACAATATCAAACAGCCCCCTGATCGCAGGCATGGGGCAAAGACCTGTTCCTCCTCCGCTAAAGGCTGAAGTCACCGATGCTGGTAGGAACTTCAGGCACCACCTTTTCAAGTGGACTTTTTCAAGAGCCATATGGCCTGCCTGAGACACATTACTCCAGTTTAGGCTTGACGATGCCCAACTAGCTAAGTAAGGTTCAGGTACCTGTGATGGCCTCTGATTAGGATTATCCACCAGCTGATATAAGGTATCCCATGCCTCTGTTCACTTAGAGCTGGCAACCCAGAAGCAAACAGAAAACACAGCGGCAGATTCTCCCTCAACAGAGGCCCACCAGTGCAGCAAGTCCAGGATCCATAATCAAGCTCAAATCCATAAACAAGTCCAGTCTAGTAGGTATAGATGGTCAGCACCAGGACCCTGTGAAGTTGACCACTCCTCAGCAGGGTTGAAAAAAAAGAAAAAAGTGGCCATAGATGACCAGATCAGTAGGCCATACTGAACTAGCAGCCCTCCCCTTCCGTTCCCATCCAAAAGAGAATATCTCTTTTGAAAGGTACCAACGGCCTGCACCACGAGAAGGTGGGGTCGGACATTAGGTGCTAGACCTGGCCGGTTCTGTGCATCATCACTAGGGATTGGTACACAGCTCTCCTTCCAGTTTACGCCTAGCTACCATTTACAAGCCCAATTTTACATTAATATTTACTATTCAAGTCTTCATTAACAACTAACAAAAACAACACACATGTATATTACTTTTCAATGTAGTTCCCACCATAACTGGGGAATTTATCATATCAAAGGATTAGCTTTTTGATTACCAGTTGACAGAAGTCAGAGTCCTGCAATTTCTACTGTCATATCACAACTGTCCTCCCGTCATCTGCATTTTGAAATTTGTGAATGCTAAAATGACCCTTTAGAGCAGGAAAGAGATGGTAGTCACTCACCAGATCAAGGATGTACACTGGTTATTCCAATATTCCCCACCAGAAGCACTGAAGGAATGCAAGTCACATTGGCATTGTGCAGCCAAGCATTATACACCAAAGAGCAAAAAATTATGACTACCTGCCAATATGATGTTGGTCCTCCATGTGCCACCAAAATAGCTCATACCCGGTGAGGCATGGACACAACAAGATTTCTAAAGGTGTCTTGTGGTATCTGGTACCAACACGTTACCAGTAGATCCTTTAACCCTTGTAAGTTATGTGATTGAGCTGCTGCAGATCGGATATGCTGTTCCAACACAAACCACATCCAACACAAACCACAGATGCTTGACTGGATTGATGTTTGGAGAATTTGGAGGTTACAGCAATACCTGAAAGTCTTTCTCATGTTCTGCAAACCATTCTTGAACAATCCAGGCAGTGTGGCATGGTGCATTATCCTGCTGAAAGAAGGCACTATTAGAGGGAAATACCGCTGCCATGAAAGGATGTTCCTGGTCTGCAATGATGTTTAGGTAGGTAGCAGACATCATAGCTTCCTGCACATGAATGACTGAACTCAGGGTTTCCCAGAAGAACATTGCTCAAAGCATTACACTTCCTCCACTGGCTTATTTTTGTCCTACAGTGAATCCAGGTGCCAACATTTCACCAGGTAAACAACACACATGTACCCGGCCGTCCACACGGTATGAAAGGAAACAAGATTCATCGGACCAAATGACTTCTTCCAATCATTCAAGGTCCAATTTTGATGCTTGTGTGCCCAATGTAAGCACTTTCAACAGTGAATCGAGGTTAGCATGGGCACTCGGAGTGGCCTGCAGCTATGCAAACCCATTTTCAGCAAGGTTCAATGTATTGTGTGTTGTGACACATTACTCTCCTCACCAACATTCATATTACAGGCGAGTTGCACCACAGTATCCCTTCTGTTGCTTGTACCATAAGGGACATTTTGCTCACTTCTAGCATTGATGAGCCGTGGTCGGTCCATGCCTTGCTGGCAGATTGTGGTTCTTCCTTCCTCAAACCACTTCTTAAAGGAACCATGGCTAACCATGAGCACCCCGGAAACCTTGTCATCTAAGAAATACTATGACCCAGTCGCCTGGCCATTACAACTTGGCCTTTGCCAAACTCACTTAAGTCCACTGCATTTCCCATCTGAAGAACAAGAATAACACTGATTAACAGAGCTCAGTATCAGGTGCTATTTATACCATTTCCTGACCTTCACATGTGCTGTCGTTTACCTGCAGTTGCTTCAATTTGCATAAAGACATGCTGGTCATAATGTTTTGGCTCTTCAGTGTATATATATCATAGATTTAAATATTATTTTTGAATATTTAATCAGAAACATTTTTAAAAAATCCCAATTTCATTTTAGAAAATTTTTTTACAACCTTGTGCTGCTGCAATGAAGTTTACTTCCTAGGTCACTACAAAGCTTTTTTTGCATACAATGGGCTAAATGGCCAGATCACAAGGACACCAAAGGCTCAGAGAAGTTTGGGGGGGGAGATCCACTGGACAGCTGTTGGGAGACAGATGCTTGCCTCCTGTCAAGGCAGCTCATGTTCTTTAACCCTCTCACTACCATACCAGTCCAAAACGGCCGAGATTTTAAATAGACTTGCCCAACCACTGCTATTCCTCCCTTTTCACCAACTACCTGCAATTTGGATCATTTTAGGCTGGTATGTTAGCACAATGGTTAAACATGCACAACATATAGTTCTCCTGCACAAGGAGCAACAGCTAAACATCCTATCTGATGGAAGGTGTCCTTTCCAAGCATAGTGGTGTCCCAACTGACTGTGGGCAAGGCGCGGAGTTTTGTGGAGATAAAATCTCAATGCTGGTCCAGTTGGAACTCAAGCCCAGGAAATGCAGATTATGAGCCTGACACATTACCGACTGAGCAACCCCTGCCCCACTAGAATTTGAAAGATGAAACCAATTAATACTGCTCTGACATGAAAAGCATTAATAGAATTACAAATTCAGTCGATGGACAACTGCATGATGAACAGTGTGTGTATTCAGAAATGGTAGAAGATGTATAGGTCAAAAATTTTCACTTTGTTCAGAAAAGTTATCACAGATTGTTGAGAAAGGTTTTGAGTTTCAGAAACCGTGGTTCATCATCATCCTCAAGCAACCATGGGCTATGGAGGTCCAACCAGACCGTGCAATTTAGTTCTCCAAGCAAGTCTGTCTTGAGCTGCATCTGGTCATTGCACACCAATTCTAACAAGGTCCTGTTCCACATTGTCTGCCCACTGCATCCTTGGTCTCCCCCTCTTTCTGAAGCCTTTAAGGCACACTGTTCATAACCCTATTCGCCAATCTATAATTACCCAAACAGGCAACATGGCCAAACTAACGGAGTCTCTCTCTGCACAATATGCTGCTTAAAGGAGGTTGCCGACTCCTTTTCCTAACCATATCATTAATTACAAAGTTGAACCACCTGATGCCCAAGATACTGCATAAACATCTAACAGAGAGACATCATCAGAGAGAAAACTAAAGTGATGAAAATTGGTCAAGCAGATGATGCTTCAGTTGCTTTGAAAGGGTGCACTACTGAGCAAGTGGCTCAGTTTAAACCTTTCAGGGTACCACCTGAAAAACTGATTTACATCCAGAGGTCCAGTTATTTTTTTTACTCTCATCAGGAAAAAAATTAACTTTAGAACTTTTTTTTGCCAATAACTAATGAAAGTGATTATGGTATGTTATATGCCAAATTAATCAGTATTTAATTGTGGATTTCCTGAAAATAAAATCATCATCATCATCCTCAAGCAGCCATGGGCTATGGAGGTCCAAACACACAGTGCAATTTAGTTCTCAACAAAAATGGCAACTAGTTTTATTTTAATAGCACTTTTTTTAGAGTCATGCAATAAAAAATGCATCTGGCAACACAATAAAAATTTATTTAAAAAAATAGACAGAAATGATTATAATGAATGAACAGAAAGGCTATTTATTCCTGAATAACAAAAAATTATATTTAAAAATAATATTAACTTTCTTGGTTTCAATTTAATATTTCTCTTGTTTTATAATTTTTTTCTCGGTGTCATACTTTGAGAAACATCTGGTACCAAGAAAGTGTATATATGAGTAAAAAATATAAAATGTGTCAGAAAGTGTATGTAAAAGTATGGTACCGACTTTTACTCAGCACATACTAATGTGCTGAGTCAAATAAACAAATCATTTTTTTATAATTTAAAAAAAAAATAACCATTCAACAGAAATAGGTCATGTTACATATCAAACAGAATTTAACCCCAATATTAGAAAAATAAAAAAATTTAAAGAAATTTACAAGCATATTAATTTTATATGAAGTTTTCACAGTGATATAGTAAAAAAATAGATTGGACTAGGTCTTTAATGCTTAATGTTGGAAAACGTGTTGAATAAAAACTGTTAACTTACATATTAATCAAAGGTAAAATTCTCCCGAAATAATATAGTCGTATCAGAATAACATGACCACCTACCATACATATACTATAAGTAGGTGGTCATATTATTCTGATACAACTGTGTACCTGAAACATTACTTTTATTTCTTTTAATGTTTCTTTTCAGTGTGGTATATTTTAAAGCAGGAGCCAATGCTATACAAAGTGACTTCGATTGCTCACATTAATGGGATTTTCTGTCCTGTTTATGAAATGGAGGAACACTTTTTAAGCTACTTTTTTACTAAACATTACGATTCATTTACTTTGGGTGTTAAATTTTGGTGATCTTGGTTTAGAGATAAAAAGTTAGTGCATCAAACGATTATAAATTCACAGCACTACCATTAAAAAGGGTTTAATGCATGATTATGCTGTTCAGAAGGGAGTGAGCTAAAAAGCAATCACATTACACAAAGACTATACCATATAGTAAGGTAAAGAGTTATTATTCATGCCGTGACACAGCTTAAGGTAACAATATTTTAACAATCTTTTTAATTTCTTACTCAATAAGTAATGACCATATACTTAACGAACCCTTATTTGACTTTATTTGGCAAGTTAATATTGCCTGGTGCTCGATATGTTATCCGGAGTTTTAATTTAATTTCGATCAGACAAAAGGTCCAAAGTAAAGAATTGCTTTGATGCACTAACCTAAAAAGGAGTTTAATGCACGATTATGCTGTTCAGAAGGGAGTGAACTAAAAAGCAATCACATTACACAAAGACTATACCATATAGTCAAGGTAAAGAGTTATTATTCGTGCCCTGACATAACTTAAGGTAATCTTTAACAAGTTAAAAGTTCCCAAGTAATTGTCATAACATTACCATTTTATGGAGTAGTGCTGCTGGCTTCTGCTGGCTTCAACCTGCTGGCTTCAGCTGGTTGAGTAAGTTGATTAGGCCTCTTCTGTGATATCTTCATGATGCTGAAATGTTGACCATTCACAGAATATTAATCACAGATGTATATATGGTTACACACCAAATGCCAGTCCGGAGAAACTACATAGAGTTCACAAGTTCCATGTTGAAATGGTAGTAATGATCGAAATCTCAGATAACAAACTCATTGATGTGCAAAGAAGTAAGCTCAGGAAGCAATTCCATGGTTAATGTTCAATGCAGATTGCTCTTGTAAGACAAGTTTAGTTTACTTCAACAAACTCCATTAAACAAGCATATTCGGTGCAAACTGTTAAAAACGTAACCAAAACCACTAAACATTTAAACTTTAAAAACATGGGCCCGCCTTTCCCACAGTCTAGCAACATAGCCATAGTGACATGTTTCGTCCCAGATGCGTGCGGGGCTTCGTCAGGCAAAGTGAGAGTATAAATGAGAACATCCCCCTATCGGTGATTTAACAAATTTTCTTGATGCTCGCACAACAGGAGGTTCTCCGTGTTGCACAAGCGATCTTTATACAGATTAATAAAAATTTTCTCAGCATATTGCAACTGAAATTTATTCGATGGTGTCATTAGAGGTTTATATGTCAAATCATTAAACTGCATTTGATTTTAAAAATAATTTAAAATTCTCTGTCGTTGAGCAATAAAATTTTAGAGTTTATCCTTCAAACTATTTGCATGTTGAAAGTTCTTAGGAGAAAACTCTTTTCTCCTAAGAACTTTCAACATGTAAATAGTTTGAAGGATAAACTCTAAAATTTTATTGCTCAATGACAGAATTTTAAATTATTTTTAATCAATTTCCGAGGAAGAAGGTCTTTTTAATTGTGTATTTGATTTCGTTTTATTGTGTGCGCCAAAGCAGTATTTTCATTTCCTTTTGTAATATCTAATTGATGTTCCAACATACGCTGTTTGTATGAATGGAACATTTTTCCGATACAAAAATTTCATCCCCCAATATCTTATTCTCATCTGGTATCTCTATTTCATAACCCCCCCCCCCCACATTGGTTTACGTTTATCCCTATCATTAATAATAAGGTTCTTAATTGTATTATAGATGTTATAATATATTTTGTTAATATATTTTTAATTGTTTTAGACACTCCAGGCACAAACGGAAAACTGTGTGTGTATTTAGTTTTCTCCACAATTTGAGCATTTATCTCCGCAAAAATTTCCCGCCCTGCCCACGGTCAGTAGGGGACACCGATGGGCTTGGAAAGGCCGCCGTCCGTCGGATGGGACGTTAAGCCGTGGCCCCGTGTGCGGGAGAGCCATACCCTGTGCACGTTAAAGAACACGCTGGATGGCCTTGACGGGAGGCTACCATCTGTCTCCCAACAGCTGTTCCAGTGGGTCCCCTCCCCCAACCTTCTCTGAGCCTTCGGGGTCCTTGTGACCTGGCCATTTAGCCCATGGTGTGCAAAAAAGTGCCGCTCAGAGGTAAAACAACCCAACAACCCAACCCACAATTTGAGCAGGGTTAGGTTGTGATATTTTCTGTATGCTATATTTCAGTTTTTTGCATTTTATGTATGAATTTTTCAGGGTATCCAGCTAATTTTGTAATCGATAAATATAATCTGTTTATGATGTTAACCAATTATTACAGGATTTAAGATGTCAGCCATTAAATAAAAAACCCCATAACTAGAACTTTAAAACGTCTGGCAGAGTTGCGGAATGACCCTCACTTATCTTAAAGTATTGCTAAAGCCTGTCAACCACCTATATATCCTGATATACTGCAAATGTTTGTTAAGATTAAAATGCATAAACATAATAAACCATTCAGACCCTTGTGTAAAAAATGCAAGTCTACAACATATTTGTTGGAACGTGCACTGTTTGACTTTTTTAGCCCATTTTTTCTGCCAACACAGTACACATTAACTTCATGTCATGATGCTATTGGTCATATTCAATAGACCTGCATCACTGACACAACAACCATCCACTCACTGGACGTCGTATCGCTGTACCCAAATACACCTGTTTTGAATGTCGCGATACGACTGAAAGCTAAGTGGTTGAAGGTTGCCAGGCCCACAGACAACAGTACTTAAGTGTACATGAGGCCCTGGACCTGCCCACCTCCTCTAATTGGTTTGTTGTCCGAGGGCGGACATGGGTTCAGACCGAGGGCGTCACAATGGGATCCCCTCTGTCTGGACTCGTGGCCGACGTTGTGATGAGGTATGTTGAAGAAACTGCTCTGAAGAAAACACAATTTAAACCCTTACTGTACCTTCGATATGTTGACGATACTTTAATTTTTTGGCAACACTCTTTAGCAGAATTTGATAAATTGAAATATTCAATAGTATCATGCCTTCTATTAAATTTACTCATGAAATTGAACAAAATGGTGAATTACCATTTTTGGACATTCTGATCAAACGCAATCAATTAAGATGTAACACTGCTGTATATAGAAAGCCTACATTTATACCAAACCTTATCCCATACAACTCAGCACATCCATGGGAATATAAAAAGTCGGCTATTAAAACATATTTTTTACGTGCATATAGATATTCCTCCAATAACATCATATTAGAAGATGAAATAAATACCATATACAATATAACAAAATTAGCTGGATACCCTGAAAAATTCATACATAAAATACAATAAACTGTGAAATATAGCATACAGAAAATATCACAACCTAACCCTGCTCAAATTGTGGAGAAAACTAAATATACACATAGTTTTCCATTTGTGCCTGAAGTGTCTAAAACAATTAAAAATATATTAACAAAATATGATTTAAATATGCCACATAAGATCCATCATACAATTAAGAATCTTACTATTAATGATAGGGATAAACATAAATTAACAGGGGGGGGGGGGGGGGCAGGTATGAAATAGAGATACCAGATGAGAAAAAGATATTGGGGGGACGAAATTTTTATATTGGAAAAACGAATATTGTTCATACGAACAACATATGTCAGAACATCAATTAGATATTACAAAAGGAAATGATAATACTGCTTTGGTGCACACAATAAAACAAAATCAAATACAGTTCAATCATTTGATATATAAACCTATAATGGCATCATCGAATAAATTTCAGTTGCAATATGCTGAGAAAATTTTAATTAATCTGTATAAAGATCGCTTGTGCAACACGGAGATTTCAACCCTACCTGCGGCATGGAACCTCCTGTTGCACGAGCATCAAGCAAATTTGTTAAACCACCGATAGGGGGATGCTCTCATATATAGTCTCATTTTGAAGATCACTTTGCCTGATGAAGCCCCGCATGCATCCAGGACGAAACATGTCACTACGGCTACATTGCTAGCCTATGGGAAAGGCGGGCCCATGTTTTTAAAGTTTAAATGTTTAGTGGTTTTGGTTACGTTTTTAACAACTTGCACCGAATATGCTTGTTTAATGGAGTTTGTTGAAGCAAACTTAAACTTGTCTTACAAGAGCAATCTGCAATGAACATTAACCATGGAATTGCTTCATGAGCTTACTTCTTTGCACATTAACGAGTTTGTTATCTGAGATTTCGATCATTACTACCATTTCAACATGGAACTTGTGAACTCTATGTAGTTTCTCCGGACTGGCATCTGGTGTGTAACCATATATACATCTGTGATTAATATTCTGTGAATGGTCAACATTTCAGCATCATGAAGATATCACAGAAGAGGCCTAATCAACTTACTCAACCAGCTGAAGCCAGCAGGACTACTCCATAAAATGGTAATGTTATGACAATTACTTGGGAACTTTTGACTTGTTAAAGATTACCTTAAGTTATGTCAGGGCACGAATAATAACTCTTTACCTTGACTGTATGGTATAGTCTTTGTGTAATGTGATTGCTTTTTAGCTCACTCCCTTCTGAACAGCATAATCGTGCATTAAACCCCTTTTTAGGTTAGTGCATCAAAGCAATTCTTTACTTTGGACCTTTTGTCTGATCGAAATTAAATTAAAACTCTGGATAACATATCGGGCACCAGGCAATATTAACTTGCCAAATAAAGTCAAATAAGGGTTCGTTAAGTTTATGGGCATTACTTATTGAGTAAGAAATCAAAAAGATTGTTAAAATATTAAAGTCATAAATCTTAATCAAAATCAATTATCATTGCTCAAGAGAAAAATAGAAACATCAAATATATAAAATAAACAAAGTTTATTTCCAAAAAATTCAAGACTCACCATATATATTGATGAATACAAAAGTGTGAGCATCTAAAAGCTCCATCTCTACACATAACTCCGAAAAAACTGACTACTAATGTCTCCCTCCTTCACCACCTTCCAACTAGCATTTCTCGTTCTGACTACTATAATGTCTTCCTCCATCTACTGACTCTTAGATTCCTAACTCCATACTGACTCTGCGAACTAACATCATTACATATGGCATACAACCGACACGAGCGTTGCACACTGGAAGAAACATTTGCATAATCTGATGCTCACGCTAGCTATGATGCAAGAGGGTGTGTGTCCTTAACGTGCGCATTAGCAGCTGTCAATCAAATATCAAAAAAGCTAAAACATAAAAAAAACTTTTCCGAAAAAGCTAAAACCGTCAATAAAGCTTTTCTGAGCCGCTAAAGGAGTTACGCATGTGCAACTCCTTTAGCAGCTCGGAATAAGTAGAAATTATGGCCAACTAAAATATAAAAGCCCCAAAAATAATAAACATAACGTAAATAAAGTAATTAAAAGGATTTACTCCACAATATTCACTGTAATATTAGCTCTCAAAAGAGTAATAATTGCAACATGGCTACTGAAATATCATCTTGTCATTAGGGCAAAAGTTTAGAGCCTCCATTTGCTAATATCTAGTGTCAGTCTTAATTATGGAATAATTATGGATGTTATTTCATACTGCTGTTAAGGTATGAGTAAAGAGTTCCTCACCATAATTGTTGAAAACAGCCTGGTGCACCTCTAGTTGCCTTAGTCCACATGCTGATCTTCAACTTGATTTTGGGTTGTGAACTCAGACTCCACCAATTTGTCAGTTGTATTCCATTGTTACGGAACAAAACTGATGAATTGGTGGAGTCCAATCAAATTGACTAAGGTTTTAACTAACATCGGTTGATCAATAGATCAAACGATGAAAAATTTACAGAAATAAATCTACTGAAATGAAAACTAAGGTTGAAATATAAAGAAGTAATACTAAGTTTACAAAGAGTGTCTGACATACTGGAACAACACTGTAAACAACAATTATGGAGCACATATAACACATTGCACGAAGATAGCACTTGTGAGCCACTTGCTTTCTCTTGTGCAGTGATCCATAATGTAATTAGTGCAGCTGCTCTGTCTTGGAGCCTAAGAAGGATTATTACAATTTCGGTTTGAAGGGTGGGAAAGATGCATAGAATGCTGGGGTAAATGATATAAATGATAAAAATAATTCTAAACAATGTTGAAATAGGTTTAAGGCAGAAAAGAGTGTAAAACGAAAAAGAAAACAGAGGTATGTACTTTGTAATTAATTCCAAAATCTTACATTTTTAAAAATAGCAGTTGTTTGTTAATTTTCAGGGGATTTTCAAAACTTTAAAAGTTTTTTTTTTAAGGAAAAAGTTGTTGATAAAATAGTTAAAATCAAACTTGTAAACTTAAATCAGGTGATTGTTTTAATACAGAGTAACATTAACAAACAAATCGACAATACCATATAGCACTTTTAAAATATGGCAATCAGATGGCTTTATCAAACTATTTATATTATAGTTTAATAAAATATGCATGAAATGAAAAAAGAAAATATTATTTTTGAAGCTTGAATTACGTATTTTTAAAAGATAATATACAGAATACAACGGCAATTTCTATTTTTAAAAAATCAAAGTTTCATGTGTTGTACAAAAGACATCTATTGATGTCTTTGAACTCTCAATGTAGATTCTGTCAATGTCTATGATCAACAGTGACCCTGGAAGGTTAATTATCTTAGGAGCTGTTTAACAGATACTGATAATATGCAGCATGAGATAAGGAGCAACTTGTATTTTTGACAATAATGAAAGAGATACTGAGGTACTCCTTTCTTCTCTCTCTCAATAAACCTTAGTCAATTGGATCCACTATGACTAATTTGATTAATTGGATAGACAATTCACAACAGAAATTCATTCATAGAATATTGTTGTGAACTTACACAATTCACAACAGAATTGGTGACTCCCACACTTCCAAGAAATTCCAAGTGTTACTCTGTTCAGCCAACTAACTTCACAAATATTCACAATCTTAGCTCAAATATAACACCTAATACATAAACAATCTCAAATAAAAAGAACAATTTGTGTGTCTGTCCACTATGCACTTCATCCCCCCCTCTCCCCAAAGAACTAGAGGCACTAAACCTAGACTGAACTTTCACTGAGGGGAAGAGTGCCGGGTCAACAATCAAAACAACTGTTGCCACCAATAAATTTAAAAGAGTTCTTTCTGCTTTTGTATGATAAAACCATTGCCATTGTTTCAGAAATGGGCAAAAGAGCAAGAGCATTTCTGTGGAAACTGAAGTCATTCTAATTCATCGCAAGCAGGACATGGGATTTTTTGTTGAAACCGAGCCCCAGTAAGGAATGGATGTTTGTGCTGTCTTTCTGCTGAGGTCCTGCCATCCTCACAGTCCTTCTATGACGTATTAAGCTGACAGGCTCCTGTCAGACCTTTGTGGGAAACAGCTGCTTGGGGCTGCTTCCCACAAAGGAATGGGTTGGGGGGGGGGGGTTTAAAAAACATATTAAGGACTAAAATATGTTTTTCTTTCGCATTGTACATTACATTCATAATATGCACACATGTTTTGTACACTTTAAGGCCATATTTAATTTTCTTTTGCTACAAAGTTACATATGTTTGTCGAATTCTATCCAAGCAACTGTGATGGATGCAGAGTGATTTGAAAAGTTTCATTATCTGAGTGAGGCAATACTGTTTTTTGGTTTAGAAACTTCTGACACATGTGGATCATGCTATACATAATTCAAAAAAGTCCACGTCTTTTCTTCCATAACAGAGGAGAAAAATTTAACCTGAGTAGGGAATGGACTGTAATGAATTTTATGCTAGATGAAAGCTTGCCATGTGGGGAGGGGGCAGCACACCAGTTGGATGGAAGCCAACTGGGTGGACAACAATTGGGTGGATGCTACAACTGGGAGGATACAACATTTGGGTGGATAAGACAATTAGGTGGAAAAAGGGAAATGATAAGAAATAATTTGGATTGCTAACACTAATTCTAAATTATCTTCCAAGAGCAAACAAATTCAATATTCCTTGGAAGTCTCTCACAAAACGAATTTGTTAGATATCAACACTTATTCTATTTTTTTTTCCCCGACAATGAATACAGCAATTTTTTTTAACAAATCTATTCATTCTGACCGAAATAATTCTAAATTACATGAACACACTGCAGTATTTGCATACATTCTCTTTTATCTGTTTATCAATAAAGGATTTGCATCTACCTTCTTTAAATCCAACTTTACACTAAACTGATTTTTTCTGAAGTCAGTTGCTCCTAAATTAGCAAATAGGAAATGAAAGAAGTGCACTACTGCAAACAAAGCTACATAGGATAATCTGATTTTTCAGTAATACGACCTTCAATAAAACGAAAATTTCAAAAGTCCTTTTCTTCTAAAAGAAACAATCGGAAATCAATTGAATGTGTCATGGGAAATCAAAACAGTCAATATTGATAATTTTTTTGTTAATCTGACTTTCATTAAAACAGATTCTTATTCAGTAACAAATTATTATCACAGGAAAAGTCCCGTAGACAAGGAACACTTGAAATAATGAGTAGAAAGAAATTGGTTGTCCTGACTGGGTTCAAACCCAGATCTCCCAGAAGCATGCAGGGCATCTTAACTGCTAAGACTACTGAAGAATTTACCATTTCTTCAACTAAGTGGCATATAAGCCTTTCTGTTGAAGCACCAGTGAAGCCATCTATTATCAGTCACGCTCACAGCATTATATAAATTAAATATTGAATAAACTTGACTTTTTTGATACATACTAAGTAATTACCACTTTTGAGTTGATTCAAATTTTAGAGGAAAAAATTGTCTTGAGCCGGATGGGATATGAACCCATGACCTCCTGATAACATGTCAGGTGCTCTGGACCACTGAGTTACTAGCCACTGATGAAGATCTCCTCTAATTAACGCTATGAACATTTCTATTATGTCACATATAGGCGCTATTCAGGCAATTTTAGCCACAAGTGGCTTTCTATTTGCCATATAGATGGAAACCATATCTTACAAGTATGCTAATGATAAATAATGAAATAAACTCGACTATTCAATATTATTATGAATAATAAGACAGCACTTTGATGTTGATTCAAATTTTAGTGGAAAAATTGTCTTGAGACGGGTGGGATACGAACCCACAACTTCCTGATAACATGTCAGGTGCTCTGGACCACTGAGCTACCGGCCAACAATCAAAATCTCCTCTAAATTAACGCTAAATTTAATTTATTGCCTGATTTTAAATTAAAAATTTTTAAAATAAAAAATTTTAAAAATTGCCTGAACAGCACCTATATGTGACATAATAATTCATAGTGTTAATTAGAGGTCCAGAGCTCAGTGGACCAGAGCACCTGACATGTTATCAGGAGATCGTGGGTTAGTATCCCACCCGGCTCAAGACAATTTTTCCTCTAAAATTTGAATCGACATCAAAATGCATATTTATTAGTATAGGGAATATGATTGATCCTCTCAAGCAGCTACTTGCCACAGAGGTCTGAAGAGGAGACTGTCAGTTATTCGTGAAGAAGGTCTGTGAGGATAGCAGGACCTCAGCAGAACAATCAATAAAATGGGTTTTTTTTAGTTTCTTCTTCAGAATGAAACAATTAGAAATACACAGTAAAATGGAAACAGCCAACATTACACCTATTTTTCTCTTATTCAATTTTTAATAAAACTTTGAATCTATTGTTTCTAATCCAATATATCAGTACAATCGATATTTTTAAAGCATAGTTTTTGAATGGAACTAGGAAATTGAATGAAAGCAACACAAGATATATAGACAAACAACTTGAAATGAAAATGCATTAAAGGAACCAAATTGCAAAGAAGCTCGGGATTCTGCATTTGAGAGGAGAACATCAAGCTGTACAAAAATAAACTTTAGCAAGCACCAAATATTTTTTATAGCCCCTCATCCAAATAAAAATTGTAAGTTGTTACTGCAATTATAATTGTAATGAAACATTAATTTTTTTTTAATTTTAACTGATTATTCCAGTGGTTTTACAATTGTGGAAGATTCTTTACATGTATTAATAAATTACATGTAACAACTGTTGATTTTGCCAGAATGTTGGTAGCTGGAAACTCTTTGGTGTTTTAATGCCAAATATAGTGTTTTTGGTAACAGTAGAAAAAAGTTCAACTATTAATGCATCAACAGAAACATTTACCAGCTTCGCAAGCAAAGCAGTGCTCGCTAATGATGAGTTATGACAATGGTAACCTCACTAATCCAACAATTCAATGAAATTGATTGTTTTATAATTCCAATCCTTCTGAACTACACAATCGAAAATCAAAGGGACCATTAGAGAAAACTGGCAGATCTGACACTTATATCTTTTTTTCTGTAAAAAGACTGGCAATAAAATGCATTTTAGCATTAGAACTTTGATTTCTGAAGTGCAGATATAAATGAAAAGCTGCTTACTGATTTAGAGATAATAGACATAATTTTACTGTGTTGCTTTCTTGTAGTGTATTTACTTGATTTCATATTCTTTAGTTCTGAAGCAAATATATTTGTTTGATTGAAAGTCAGATTAATAACATTACTGATAAGACATATACGTTTAATTTCCTGTATGCATTATTTTGATTTCCTATAGTTTTATTAAGAAGACAGAGACATTGAAAACAATGTATTGTACTGAACTGTTGGATTATTAAGAACAGATGTAAATGCTTTGTTGAATGTCAGATTAGAGAGAATGGAAATAAATTTTTCTGGTAGTTTCTCCCTTTATTCCCAGTTGCTTTACTTAGATAGATTTAAAGGAAAAATAATCTGTTGTACTGAAATGTCAAATTGGAGAGAATGCATTTAAATGCTTTATTCATAATAGATGTAGAGACAAGAGCTATAACATAGGATCTTTAAGTTTCTTGTAAAAGCATTCCTTTGATTTCAGATAATTTAATTCGAAGAAAAAGACTCATAAATATTGGTTTTATTGCAAGTCAGATTAGAGAGAATACTAATAACCCTACGAACTTTGATTTCCCTACTGCTTTTTTATGAAAAGAATAATCCTTTCAGATTTATTTGAAAGAGTTCTTTGATTTCCATTTGCTTCATTTGAAAGGAGAAAGAATAGAAATATAAAAATACATTCTAAATAAATTCTGATATCAAGAATAGATGCATATATTGTCTGTTTCAATTTCCTCTGCAAGTTACTTTGATTTCTGATTTTTTTTTTTATGTAAAGGATGTTTGGAAAGATTTCAATAAAATATTCAATGAAAGAAAATGGTGCAATGGAAAGAAAAATTTTTCCATTAAAAATTGTTCCATTTAATATCAGTTTAGAAAAATTGTTCCATTAAATATCAGTTTAGTAAGCATACTGATCATCTTTTGTGATTTGATTTTCTGTACTGCATTCTTTGGTTTCCTTTTGCTTAGTAGATGAAGAAAAGAATATAAAAATCCATTATAATCAAGGTTGGATAAATGAGGTTGGATAATACAGTAACCTGTAATTCATTACATTCATTGCCTATTATTCTTTTAGAAGAAAAGGATCTTAAAAATATTCACTGTATTGAATGTCAGATTAGTGAGAATACTAGTAGTCTTATGAATTTTCATTTTCTGTAGTCATTCCTTTCATTTCAGATTGTTTGACTTAGAATGGAGCAGAAATATAAGAAGATGTTGCATCAAAAGTTAGATTAATAAGAATAATTGTCAATATCAATTGTTTTTATTTCCTATACTACATTTGACTGATTTCTGATTAGACTTATTTGACTGATTTCTGATCATAAGAAATGAATCTTTAAAGTATTCATTTTATTGAGTGTTGGATTATTGAGAATACTAATAGTCATGCATTTTCATCTCCTGTAGTCAGTCCTTTTACTTGAGATTGTTTTGCTTAGAACGAACAAATGGAATAGAAATATAAAAATACATTGTAGCATTATGCATTAGCAAGAATAATTGTCAATAACATCTTAATTAAAAAAGTTAACAGTTAACACTGAGATTGTCAATTATTATTTAAAATCATTAATAGCACTAAATAGCATGATGTGACTTAATTATTTATCTCCATCTTACTCAGTGCAATAAAAAGAAATAGTTGCCACCCAAGATCATAGATGGTGCCAAGTGTAATGCCGAATGTCATGGGAAGAGTGAAAAGTCATAGTTAGTGGTAGAATACTCTGGCATGTTTCTGAAAAGATGCGGGTAGAAGTCCCGTATGTTGGCAAAATTTTTTCCACTGAAAAACATTTATTAATAACATCTGTTTTGATTTCCTGTCATACATTTGATTGATTTCTGATATTTTCATTTAGAAGAAAAGGATCTTAAAAAATTTGCTTTATTGGGTGTTGAATTATTGAAAATACTAGTAGTCTTATGCACTTTCGTTTACTGTAGTAGTTCCTTTTATTTGAAATTGTTTCACTTAAAACAGAGAATGGGACAAAAATATAAGATTCCATTTTAATGGAAGTCAGATTAGCAAGAAAAATTGTTAACATTGGCTGTTTTGATTTCCTATGATACATTCAATTGATTACCAATTGTTCTTTTAGAAGAAAATGAATTTGAAAATTTCTCTTTATTGAAGGTTGGTGTTACTGAAAAAGTAGATTATCCTATGTAGCTTTGTTTCCAGTAGTGCCTTTCTTTCATTTTCAATTTGCTACATTTAGAAGGAACTGACTTCATAAAAAATCTGCTGTAGTGTAAAGTTGGATTAAAGATTGCCATCTTTAATCTGACTTTACACTATGGTAGATTTTTTACAAAGTCAAAAAGGGATGCAAACCCTTTATTGAAAAAATAAATTAAAGAGAATACATGCAAATATTGCAGTGCAGTCATGTATTTTAGAATTATTTCAGTCAGAAGGAATTGATTTGTTAATAAATTCACTGCATTCAATATCAGATTAAAGAGAATGGATGTAAATATTGAGTTATGTTGATATCTAAGCAAGGTCATCTTATTAAGTGCATGATGATATTAAATTCAAGAGACTTCCAAGGAGTATTGAATTTGTTTGCTCTCAGCAGGTAATTTAGAATTAGTGTTAGTATTCCAAATTATTTCTCATCATTTCCTTTTTCCCAGTCAATTGTTGTACCCTCCCAATTGTCACATCCAATTAATTCATATTATGGAATTAAATTTTATCCTCCCAGTTGTCACCCTCCTAGTTGTAGTCCACCCAGTTGACTCCCACCCAATAGTTCTAGACCCGTCATGTGGGGAGTGCCGTCTACTATATACTTTAGAGAGTTCAGACCTTATTTTTAAAGAGATAAAAATTTTACCAGTGGGTGGGGGGGATCATTTGTATTGTTGTATCATGAATGTAACCTTCTGGCATAGGAAGTACAAGAGGTGATCATTTAATTCATGGACAGAAACAAAAAGTTACATTAAATATTATCCTCTGAATCTTCATGGCATTTGTCTTTCTCAAAATACTCTCCCTTGAACTTCACACATTTTTGCCATCGTTATACCCATGCATTAAAAGCGTCTTTGAAGCCATTTTTTTAAAGCATGCGAAGTGTTGTCATTGTGGCTCTGCAAGCTTCGTCATCAGATGTGAAATGTTTCCTTTTCTAAGCTTTCTTCAGTCCTGGAAAGAGGAAAAAATTGCAGAGTGCTAAGTCTGGGGAATATGGAGGATGTGGCAGAACCTTATAGCACCTACGGCAGTGATCACTGGATGCACAATATTAGTCGTATAGGGCCTGGCTTTGTCATGGTAGAGAAACCAAGTCACACCAGAAAGTTCCAGACATTTTTCCTGAATGGCATGCCAAAGGTTGGTTCTGAGAACCTTAGAGTAGGCTTTCTTATTCATGGTTGTTCCACGAGACACAAAGTGAGTAATAAAAACACCTTTGATGTCAAAAAACACAATCATCTGTCTTCATTCAGGATTGCCAAAGCTCTTTCGATTTGCTCAGAGTTATTGAGGAAGAAGGATGGCCGGGTCTTGGGTAATCAGCAACAGATTTGCCATCTTTGAATCGCTTATGCCACTTAAAAATGGCTGACCTATGAAGACAGTCATTACCATAGGCTTCATTCATCTCTTCAACAGTCACAGCAGCACTTAGGCCTCGCCTAACACAATAACGAATGACATACTGCTGTTCCATCTAAATTTCCAACATTCTGAACGAACATCTATGACACGCAACTCTAATCAGTCTTAACACAACAGCAGTTGATGCCAAATGACCTAGGCATGTGGAGCCTCCTTTGCAGTGGTCACACACAGCACCATCTAGTGTTACTTTGAAAAAAGCACTACGTACGAGTACTTATGGCGTCAGTCCACGAATTAAATGATCCCCCCTTGTACTATCTACTGTACACCTCAGAGAGTTTGAAACCTGAGCAATATTAGAAAAATATGCCAGTATCTCAATAATGCTGGAGTAACATCTGAATAATGCTTTACCTGAATAATAACGCATTCCACTTCTCCCTGGTTATTGCAGAGTTTTTCAAGGAGCCTTAGATCTTCATTACTGATCACATCAGAAATCTATAAGCATACAAGGAAATAAATGTAAATTAAATTTAATATATATTATGAAAATTAGTTGCATTTATTAATATTATTAGCTCAATAAATAGTTCTTTGAAAAAAGTTTTGTGGACATATGGGAATTAAACCACTTTTAAAACCTGTCAAAAATGATGGGCAAGTTATTTAGATTTCTAACATACTTTATGAAATTCTTGCAAGTAGACAAATGAATCCACAGCTCATTGATTTACAGAGCATTTAATCACTATTACGCTGTTTAAGCAACAAGGTGAAGATGGTTGTAGAGGAAAAATTGAGCCAGGTAGGATCTGAACCCAAGATGTGGCAGGTACTCTGACAGCTGAGCTATGAGCCACCGATCAATCTCTCCTCTACTGCTGATGCTATACACCATCAGGTTAATTAATTCTTTAAATGCATTTGAGGACTATTTCTTCAAAGCCATCCCAGGCATGTGGCACATGTCCACCACACTCCAAGAGTTTCACGACAGATATTTTTTTTTGTGGGCAAATCTGACTCTGTGTCATTTCTGATCATCATTGATCAGTGGCCAGTAGCTCAATGACCAGTGCACCTGACACGTCATCAGGAAGTCATGGGTTCAGATGCCACTTGCTTAAGACAAGTTTTCTCATATAACCATCTTCATCCTATTATTTAAAGTAACATATATATAGTCATCAGTATATTTATTACATTTGTTGAGGTACGGAATCCAAGGAAATTGTAAGTTTTGTAGAAATAATTATGCTGAGAATGCATTTTATTGGACAATGTAAAAATAAATAAAAATATAAAATAAAAATGTGCATTTTTATTCTCTGTTACCATCTGTTTTGCTACAATTTTTGTGCAAGTCTTCAAGATATCATGATACACTAAACAACTTTTGATGTGAAATTTGCAAATTTCAAAAGAAGCTAATAACTGTTTGTCTGATGTGCTTTACACATACTGAGCTTTCAACCACGTTATGGAATTAAATTGGAAAGTTTCCACAGTTTTATCTATTCTTCATTAATTCTACTTGTGTTATAGTTCATAATATGAACAAGATTATTGATCTATGTTATGTACCATAGATCAGTGTTTAACCCTTATCATGTCACAGCCCAACGAATCACTTTTCATCTTTCCCATTCTAGTGGTTGGAGAGCAATACTTTAATCATGTCACAGCCCAAGTGTTTAATCATGTCACAGCCCAACGAATCACTTTTCATCTTTCCCATTCTAGTGGTTGGAGAGCAACACTTAGCTCCCATAATATAAGGTTGTAAAAAAAATATTTTTCAAATAGAAATCTGAATGTTTTTCAACTCTTTCTAATTAAATATCAAAAATAACATTTAAATCTATGAGATAAATTTCTTTACTTGTTGATTCCACTGTAAAAAATTATGAAATAAAATTTTAAAATAAATCCGAGTCACATGCACATTTTGAGTCACCTTTAATCACCACAAACAGCATCAAGTAGCGCCGATTCAGTTCATGTCTCTATTGTGCTATACCATGCTTAGATTATCGATCAGTTATGTTTCCCGCTCTTTTCAGCTATTTATAGCTCTACTAGAGGTGTAATGCTTTCTAAACTTTTAATGTAAGGATACTGATTTTTTTTTTTACAAACAGGAATTGTGTCATCCGGGAACTATGCACGTCAGCTTTCAATCAATATTTTAGCAGACTTTCGATTTTAAAGACTTTTTTTATTTACTTTAATGCTTTTCAAATGGATATTGCTATTATAAACAGCAATTAATTAGAAACGATAGAAAGTGAACTGCTAGCGATCCAAAATGGCAGCAGTCACAGCAAACATTTGGATTACTCAGAGCACGATTTTTAAACAGTAGGACTTTATCAATATTTTTAATTACATTTAAAGCATATAAACAAATTAAGATTTTATTGTGATTTTTAACCAAAATTTCTGCCAGAATTTTAGAATTAAACTTTTTCGTAGCAGTATGCAGCTTCATAATAAAGCGACTTGTTCTCAAGTTCAGTGCATCAATTAAACTTTAAATGCTTTCAACCTTCTTTTTGTTATTTTTTTTTCACAGTTCTTTATCACTTTTTTGATATATTTTTCATTTCCTATTTAAATTATCTAATTTTAAAATCAAAATTATTTTTTATGACACTGCTTTACTTTAGACTTAGAGTTTGCCGATCATCAAAAGTCGAAGAATATGCATTATCTAAATATAAAGTCTATAATATGCATTATATGCATAAACGACTAAATTTAGAAAAAAAGAAAGATTTAAGCAATAATCAAAATATTATGAACTGTTTATATTAAAATAATAAAATAATATAGAAAAAACAGGGAAAAAATATATATATTTTTTGAAATTTTTCTAAAGATAAAGTGGAAAAAATACAGTAAAATTTTGCAATGTTTAAAAAAAATGCTTAAAAATTTAACTTACCACGTTTTTCTTCGAATTTTTGCCGTTTTATTACGTTATGTTTTATTAATGGGCAAAAAAATGGGAACAGTCAGCAGGAGGGAGACAGCACCATTTGTCCATATGAAACATGATCGATTCCTGCTTGTTCAGTGGAGCTGGAAAATGCTGACAGACAGTGTTCCAGCAGTTCCCATAGTTTCCATTCCAGCAGTTCCCATAGTTTTTGAGACAGTGTTCCATAGTCCCATAGTTCCGTGGCCACTGCGTCACCAGATATCAACTCATAATCTGTGAGTTGATATCTGGTGACGCAGTGGCCACGGTATGTTTATCACATCAGAAAAATAACAATATATGTAGATAAAACTCCTGATGCTAAAATCATTTGCGATGCTGTTGCAGAAAACTCAGGCATTGTATGTAGGTGGTGTTGTCTTTACCAAGTGTACTGTCTGGAAATGGTCAGCAGGAAATAGAAATAGACTCCCTCTAACATGCAAAGCATTAGTGTAGATGAGTGTGATGGTTCACCTTTACTTTTATTTCAGATAACCATTTCTTTTTATTTCCATTACATATATTTACTTAACCAGTTCTTTTCATTTCGGCCAGCGCAATTCCTTCTCCTTTGCTCTGATTTACCAATGAGTAGCTCACTGCCTACATACATATACTTCTCAGTAATGTTGCAGGTAAGCCTTAAGGGTGCCAAGATCACAACTGCTTGTGTATTCGAGCACCCATTGTAACATGCTAAGGTGCCTCTCCCATCAGGCCAGGTGTGCATCACCTAGTAAGCAGATGTTTTAAGTAGTAATAAGAGAGAGGACAGAGATAAGTAAGAGTGAAGAAGTGTGGAAACAGTAGTTAGTATTTGAAAGAGTTAGCAGTGAGGTGTAATCAGGGGTGAACTGAGAGCAAAAAATGACCCTGGAATATATATGGAAATTGGCCTATACAGCCAATTTCAGTCTTAAAACAAATTTTGCCTCAGGCAAAAGTACAATGGGATGGATTCCAAGAATCGTCTGTTATTCAATTTTAGCTAACTTAGAAAATAAAAAAGCGTGCACTAATATTTTCCCTTTGCAGTCAGTTTTTCTGTCTGTCAAAAATCATCTTTTTGGTTTTTAGAAATAAATTGAAAATGTCTTTTGTGTTGGATACGTATTGATAAAATATTAGAATTCGCATTTTCAAAATTTCCCAATAATTTTAGAAGTTTCTTCTAGTTGTGGAAATTAAAAATATATATAAATTGAAAAAATTTAAAAACATGTATCTTCCTTTAGGGCCCTAAAAAGTAGAAAATAAACCTAAGCATATCAATGGTGCAATCAGTCACTGAGTTTGTATTCACTTCAAAGGAAGATAGGGTGCCAATTTTACCTACTCAACAAGATTGCCAGTGCCCTATCTTCCTTTGAAATGAATACGAACTCAGTGACTGATTGCATCATCATTTATTTTTAGCATTAGGTTCATTTTCTACTTTTTAGGGCCCTATAGAAAGATAGGAATTTTTAAAAAATTTTAATTTATATTTTTCGTTGTCACTAAAAACACCTACCTTCAAAAACTTTCATTTGATATATGACTCATAAACATCAAGCATATTTACCCCCCCTTTTGGAGTCATGTTTGAGGTAGCCCATTATACTGGAGACGTCACAAGCTTTAATTTGAGATACAACTCGTCGAACCTTGTGAAAATCCTCCCCCCCCCCATTTGATCAGGGGGGAATTGTGGGGGGAAAATTCGAAATAGTTTATGACCGTCATAATAGTAGCTTTCATTTGACACCTAACTCATAACTGTAGGCCCTCTGTTTGGAAGATATAGTAAAACGATTTTCACATTTCTTGTTTTTAAGGAGGAAAGCAAGGGACATCAATTTTTTTATAGTGAATGATACTCCCCACGCCACAAGCTTTCATTCGACACATAGCTTATTACTATCCGCAGTTGCATTCAGGAGATATAAGGAAACAATCATTTCATCCCCCCCCCCACTTTTTTTTAGGGGGAAAAGAGCATGGGAGGTCAATATTTCGTAGCCTATAACATTCCCCATATCAAAGCTTTCATTTGACATAGTTGTTACTTTCGGACTTCGGATTCCGGAGATCTCACGTAAGCTACAATTTATCTTTACTGTTTATTAAAAACAATGATATATAAAATTTAAATCATTATATTTATCTATTTGCTAATCAAAAATTGGGAAAAAGACTGCTTTAATTTTAAAAGCATAGCTTTGTATATTTTTTCCATTTTATGGTTTAGGGGGTTAATGCTTAACCTCGATCCACCTCCTAGCAACCAAAGACTGGTGACATGTTGCACTATCTTGTTGAAATACCCCTTCACCATCAGGGTGCTCGAGATGAAGGGTGCAGGTGATCTGCGAGAATGTTCACGTATCTCATACCTGTCAGCGATTGTTCCAAATGGATGAGAGAGCCCAATGTAGACATCTACTCATACACTGACACTTTTCTTTTTTTCATTTTGTATTAATATCTAAAATTTATAACAAAAGAATGCATAGGAGAAAACGGTGGTGAAGTGTCCATGGAAGCAAGGAAAGTAAGGTTCTCTTAAAATTCCCATTAAAAAATAAGAAATTTAAATGCTTTGACATAAAAGTAAAAGCATTTTCATAACTTTAAAAAGTTTATTCTAACATAAAGTTTCATTTATATAATATTCTTCGAATTTTTCTGTTATATTATACAGTAAAATCAACAGAAGCACCAATTTGCCAGACTATTCAAGCTAGGAGTGAATGAAGAATCTTGCCTCATCGCTACTACATTGGTTATTGTATCTTACAGCAGCAGTTACATCTTCCATATTCAATTCACAGAATTCAATGAGCAGAAATTTCTTTAGTTGGAAGCACTTTTCTTATTGCTTTGCATAATATTTTACATCCTCTTCTTGCTAACCACTAGAAGCCACTAGAGTCGTTGCACTATCATCAGTAATGGCGCCGACTAATGAGGAGTCGTTGAAGGGAAGCGCAAATTTTTTAATTATTTTTTTAAAGAGGTGGAATTCTCCTTTATTGTCGTATATCCGGCATTCTCATTTCAAATTACATGAATTTCTTATGTATTGATTAGTATTGCCCTACCGTTGAGAGTATGCAACGTAAACTGTGTCCTATTGCATTCTATATCTGTCAGCTTAATTCCTCCGATTCACATTTGCTGAAGTGGTTTATAACTTCTTAACTTTGTGGTACCGTTCTCATTACCATAATAACTAAAGATAATGCTATTAGTACTATATGTATAATAGAAAATATACGAAATAATTAAAACATTTTGTAAACAAAGTAACTTACGAGTATTAATGCTACAATTTATTGAGGCTACATTCAGTCGGTATACTGTGAAAAACATATTGCGATACATTTCACTCACATTAATCAGTTTAATGTTTTTTACTTAGCTTTGTGTCTTCAAGAACAAATTAATGATGCTAAGTGGGTACCTACTGAGAGGCCACAAGTCATGGGATATGTGCCAAATGGGTTGGTCCTACTTGAGCCCTCAGCAGTGCAGCTACACATCGAGGCATGGAGTCGAAGAGTTGCTAGTAGTGTTCTGCAGGGATGGCAGCCCACACATCTTGCAGTGTAGACCGTAATTGTGTTGCATTGGATGGTGCTGGATTCTCAAATCGTAAGCTTGTTTCCATTGTGTCCCACAGATGCTCCAAGGGGTTTGTATTGGGGGACCATGAGGGCCAATTCATGGTGGTAAAGTCCGTGGAGTGTTCCTCGATCCAACTCCTAGCAACCAAAGACTGGTGACATGTTGCATTATCTTGTTGGAATGCACCTTCACCATCAGGGTGCTCGAGATGAAGGGTGCAGGTGATCTGCGAGAATGTTCACGTATCTCATACCTGTCAGCGATTGCTCCAAATGGACAAGAGAGCCCAATGTAGACCATATGAACACACCCCACACCATCACAGAGCCACCTCCAGTCTGAACAGTACCTTGCAGACAGGAAGGGTTCATGGCTTCACAGGACCTATGCCACACTCTAATGGGCCTGTCAGCACAAAACAACTGGAACCTTGATTCATCGGACCATGCTACCCGAAGGCACTTTTCTACTGTCCAATTTCGATGTCTTATTTCCCATTCCTGTCATTGAGTTCTGTGAAGATGTGTAAGCAATGGGACACGAGTGGGTCTTCGTCTACCAAATCCGATGGAGTGCAGGTGGTGACAGACAGTCCTTTCAGAAACGTTTTGTGTTTGGCCCGCATTCAAATTGGCAGTGATTTCATGCACTGTAGCCCACCTGTTGGCCGTTACCATTCATGACAGCCAACGTGAGTTCTGTTTGCCAATTGCATGTGGCCATCCTGTTCGCTGACACACGTGTGGAAATGCCATCAGTAGAATACTGGTGATAAACTCTTGATACTGTAGACCTGGGAAAACCAAATTCCTGCACGGTCTCTGATATCGCATGACCCATCCTTCTGGCACCGACAATCAAGCCACGTTCAAAGTCAGACAACTTATGATATGCAACCATGCTGAATTAACTACTCCGAAATGAATGTTTGGTTTGTAGGCTACTGCAGCGCCATTCTGTGGTTGGCATCGAATGCATCGGTTATGAGATGCAGGCACTTACCTTCATTTTTGTTTTTAAGAAATAAAACTTGTTTTCATGGTTTATAGATAAAAATAATACATTGCAATTTGCATTATCCAATTCATCCATTAATTGAAATCACTGTTATTAGTGGATACTCAAGTCGCAAAACTGTAAACTTCATTCTCATTGAAAGCATTCACTATCACTGAAGTATTTTGTGTTCATAGTTATGTAGATGACATTACACAAAAATATTCTACAAAATAAAAAATGGACTAGAATCCATACATTCAGGGAATACGATTACAAGTAATGCAAGTCAGAGTTGCAAGTTGAGAAATTAATCTCCCATTTGTAAGTTTTACAGGAAGTTATTTTATAATGAAGTTTATTCTCTTGTGTCATAATAAACATTTCATTGGTTAACTGTTTACCTGTGCATTGGAAATATCAAGAGATTTTAATGTACACAGTCATATCAGAATAATATGACCACCTACCCAATAATGGGAATAACCACCCTTGGTCCAGATGATAGCACCGAGACAGCATGGCTTGGTCACAATGAGGCCCTGGAAGGTTGCCAGAGGCACATGTGCCCATTCGGACTCCAGCAGAGCACAGAGGTTCCAGAGATTACATGGTTGTGGGTCCGCACTTTGAACCTGTCTATCCAAATGGTCCCACAAGTGCACAATGGGATTGAGGTCGGACGATTTCGCCAGTAAAGGGAGAATGAAGACATCTCTGTCGTGTTCCTGGAACCAGTCACACACCACCTTAATAACATGGCAGGGCATGTTATTAAGTCCTGTTGGTAGACACCATCACCAGCAGGGTAAACGTCCAACATGAAGGGATGTATGTGGTCAGCAAGGATGGACAGGTAGCCATTAGCATTCAGGGACCCATCCAGTGGTATCAGTGGTCCAGGTCATACCAGGAAAACATTCCCCAGACATGCATACTGCCGGCCTGTACTTGACTGACAAGCATGTCCAGGAATTGGTTCTCGTGTGTATAAAGCCGTATCTGCAACCGCCCGTCACTTCTGTGGAGTAGAAACCCTGATTCGTCGGAGAAGGCAACCTTTTTCCACTCTTCCACTGTCCAATGACAGTAGTCCCATGCAAACTGCAGGCGTTGTTGCCAATGAACCTTGGTTAACACGGGCACCTTTACGCAGCATCAACTCCAGAGACTCATGCATAAGTGTTTACTGTTATCGGGGACACGTACCTGGATGCACCAGCGTTTCCTCTGGGGTCAATGGCCTTTGGGGCTCTACAGTTGATGTCTGGAGGTACTTGGTGTGCCAGCGGTCCATTGGTACACCACTACAGCATCTCGCAAACAGCCCACGAAGTCTGCTGTTTCCAAGATGCTTCCACCCTTGGTGTGGTAGTCAATGATCATTCCTTTTTTAAACATCCATCAAATCAATACCTCTGCCCATTGTGCTCACGTTACGCACTATGGATCATCTGTCCTGGCTGGCTGCTTATATATCCATGTGGTCGACCTTGTTATGTGCACTCTGTGGTGCACCTGGGTGGGTACACTGTGATTCCTTGGGTGGTCATATTATTCTGATATGACTGTGTATAAAACTTTAGTTTCTCATAAGTTAATTATATATTAATTCATAAAGTACATTTGTGTTTGATATGTAATGTATAACTAGGCTTGCCATAATTTTCATTTTTGATTTCTTATTTTCGTTGATAGCAAAACATAGTAAAAAGCCAAACGAATTTTTTTGTGAATGAAACTGCAATATTCATAAAACTATATGTATTTAAGGTTTTACAATTTTCACCCATTTGCCTTTCATAGTTCATTTTCGAAAATATAGTTCTGTTTTTGCAAATTTCAAAATTTTTCAAGAGCCACAGAATATATTTGTTACTCCATAGCTGAGTGGTTGGCATGTTTAGTTGTTGATCAAAGAGACCTGGGTTTGAGCCCAAGGTAAGACATGGATGTTTGTGTTATTTTTCTGCTGAAGGCCACCCATTCTCCCGTCTGACCTCTGTGGAAAACAGCTGCTAGTGGGAGGGGGGGGGGGGATTTTTTATTTTTTTAGGCATGACCGAATTTACATCTCATGCGGGCACACCTAATATTATTAATTATAATACCCCCTCAAGCAGCTGCTTGCCACAGAGGTCTGACAGGAGCCTGTCAGTTTATATGCCAAAGTAGATCTGAGAGGATGGCAGGACCTCAGCAGAAAAACAACACATACAACCATGCCTTATTTGGGGCTCGAACCCAGGCCCCTTAGATAGCACAAAATAATTAATAAACTATATAATTTTACTATCCCTAGTTGGCAGTGAAACACAACACAACAATTCATCAAAGCTCACCATACCTACAACTGTTCACACAGAAGACACAAGCTGACACAGTCCTGAAACTTTCCCTTAGACGTGAAGGCAAAATTGATGGTTGTAGGGCTCTTAACAAATCTATAAAGTAGAATTGCGCATCGTTTAGCTTTCTTCAGTATTTACTAATTTATATGTTGAGTGAACATACTGCAGGTCGCGTTAAGAATTTAACAATATTTTTAAAACATATATATGAAATGGGGAGAGGGTATCTGGATTATTTCACATTTCCTATTCAAACAAGGTTTGCTTATACAGATGTTTCCTAAGTAATTGCAACACTCAACATAAGCCACATCATATTGTCTTAAAAATTCAACTCTTTACCTGTAATAGAATAGGAGCTTGAACTCTTAATTTAAACTATGATGCAAATTCTAAATACAAATTGTAAAATAAAGAACAGAAATATTGAAATAGAGAATGCCAAAATGTTCAAATGAAAATTTTGGCATGTTTTGAAGTAATTGTTTTGAGTAAAAATTTAAAAATATAAAAAAAATTATATAATTTTACTAATATTTGTCAGAATTTTCAACAGCCATTCAACTAATATGATTCAAATTTGAAAAGAAATAATGAACAAAAAAGCTTGGTCGGGGATAAGAGGCCCTCAGTGGCCATTGCAATTATAAAGTATTGTGCATTCTCATATTACGAACATAGGGAACAGGTATGCATAATACATTAATATTCAAACTAGTTTATGTCAGCCAGGCCGTTTTCTCATTAGGCACATTAGACACTAGCTTAGGGGCAACAACATAACCGGGGCACCATCTTTTAAATGCTACAATTTGTTTATTTAAGTAACAATAAAATTGTGTCTTTTCAATTTTAACTACCTGCAAGTATCCATGGAGAGCAAGTACTCTCTCTTCAAAGTATTCTTTCTCTAATGATAATGTAATTTTTTTTAAATCAGATTGTGAGGTTATACACTTTGTTCCCAAAATTATTGGGATACTTCTATGTTATGTGAAAAAACTATATTCAAAGCTTTCTAACTTTGAAAATACAAGAAAAAAATTGTTACAAAAAAATGTTGCAGAAAATAAATTGTATATTTCAATCAAATTTATCAAAATTGAAATTTTAGAAAATATTAATTTATTATTTAAAAAAGAGTTGCTGAAATATTTGACAGCCAATACTGCTGTTGTATTCAACGAGTATATTTTCTTTCAGATTTACTTTTAGAATTTCGATTTCTTGTAATATTTTGCTACAAAAGGTTAATTGAAAGTTAGGGAGACTTGAATATAGTTTTGACACAATATGAAAGTGTCTTAGTATTTTTGAAAATTAAGTGTCATTTTATCATTCTCAGAGTGCTAAAGCAAGGAAATATTTTTTGAAATTTAAATTGATAATTTGATTGTGTAATATTACTCCATTTTAAATACAGCAAGCTGTATGTTACCCATAATATTAATTTATTTCATCAGTTTCACTATTTATTAACAAAACTATTATTATTACAATTTTCACATTCATTTACTTTGATATATTATTTCCATTATTCGTGGTTGTGAAAAAAAGAAAATATTTTTATGCAAAATTGAAAGAAGTATTGTTGATGACAATGTACCACTTTCTGTGCCCAGAGACACATGAGGTATAAATTAGGCCCTGTCTAAAAAAAAGTTACTTTTCAACAATAGCCAAGCATGCTAATCACTGGATTACGGGGCAAAAAAGCGAATGGATGAAAATTGTAAAACATTAAATACATATAATTTTATGAATAATGCTGGTTTTTCAATCACACATAATTTGCTTTGGCTTTCTTACTATTTATAATACAAGTATATTCAACATTTTCTACATAATAATGCTTTTGCACAATAGTTCAATGTACTATATTTAGGCTAAATTAAATGAGAATTGTATTAATTTCTACCAGTTCCACTTTTTGGAAGTATGAGGTTCTCCAAATTTTTTTAACATTTTTATTAATACTAGAAAATGAACAAACAAATTTCCCCTCAAACAGCTGCTTGTCCCCAGAAATCTGACAGGAGCCTGCAAGTACAATACGCCATAGAAAGGGCTTGTGAGAAAGGCGTGACCTCAGTAGAAAGAGAACATTCATGCATTATAGACGAGGTTCAAACCCAGGTTCCTAAAGTTATAACCACCACACTAACCACCTGGCCATCGGAACACCAATGAACAGTTTGTTAAAAATAACTTTCCTCAATAATGGGGAGATCGCTTTCTCAACCTCCACTCCTACTTCGCTACTAGACAGTTTATATGCTACTAAGACATTTGATTTAAAAAGTATAGAACTACTTTCACTCAATGATTCGGAAACATCAAATACCGGAACGCCATTCCAGTTCAAGGATTTGAAAATATCTAGTAGTGGAAAGGTGTTCTGTTTCAGTGATTCAGAAACAGAGTAGTGGAACAGCATTCCAGTTCAATGATTCAGTAGCAGAGAGCAGCGGAACTGTGTTCCATTTTGTTGCAGAAGTGCTTTTGTTAATTGCTTACCTTATTCAAAATGTTATGCTTCACCACTGGGAGAAAATATATTGTTTATGTTACATTTTCTCTCAGCATGAAAAAGTATAAGTAACACGCTTTATTTTTAAGCAAAGTTTTTCAACTGCAAAAAATATTTCTTCAAAAGAAGTACCTACACAATAATTGCTTTGACAGTTTGAGTTTTATTTGCAAAAATGCCTGCCTGCCTGCATACATATTGTTACAACAGATGAATGCGCTACAGTGAATTTATGATAAACGTGTCATGAAGGTCATTATGCTTCTGCATGAGAATTACGTAACCAATGAATTGGAACAAATAACTGAACTGAAGAATAAGAAAAATAGACTATGTTGGAGTTGTGGATATGTAAAAGGGGACAAAGTTTGTATCAGTATATACACGATACAGTATTTAAAAAGCAGAAATATTTTATATGGTGAATGCAAGGGAGGTTAATTAGTTTTATTAGTGTAAATTCTATAAGTGAATTAATAAGAAAAAAAAGAGTGATTTACACTTGAAGTGAAAGGACACAGTTATATAAGGGATATTCACTATTAAAAAAAAGACAAATGTTAATCGAATAGACAGAGCTAGTCTTAACTGTTCTGTGGGAAAAGATTATTACTTTATGTACGATAGTATTTAGTTTGTTTATAAATAATTTCATCCATGCTTTTGCAGTAAATTGCATTGTTTTGCAATTAACATTGTAAAACATTTACTTGAACTCATGCTCAGCACTTATCCATTTTAATTCAAAACAATATACACACAAAAAAAATCCTCATAGAGCCATGGACTATGGGCTATATTACTGGCTATAAACATTAAAGCCAGTAATGCATCTTTCTCATTAAAACTTAGCCACAACTGTCTGTCCTGAACTACAGCTACTGCATTTGGCCACTTGTAGGCCAATACTAGCAAGGTTCTGTTTGGCAGTCTGCCTATTGCATCCTAGGTCTTCCCCTTTTCCTTAAACTTTTGGGAACACTGTTTATAATCCTATTTGCCAATCCACATCCATTTACAACCAACCAATGCAGCATCCATGCTTATCTCTCAATCCCTGTGTATCTGTCTGTTTCTTCCTATACAAAACACTAACTGTCTGGTACAACCCCCTGATGTTCTGTCTTACTGCTTACTCTGCTTTGTCAGTCAAGCCAAAGATTCTTATCAGCTGTTAACTGATCCTTTACATATTTATTAAGCTCATTGTAATAGGATGTTAACTCATATTAATTCTGCAATTCCTTCTTTCAGAAATTAGTTCCATAACCTTATCACTCAAATAATTGTGTTTCCTCTGTTCCTTTTTAACCAAAAGAGTATTGTTCATCTCAAGAAAAGTCTGTTTGAACTTATCCCATTTTTCTCAATTTCAGCAGTAATCATCATCATCATCATCATCATCCTCAAGCAGCCATGGGCTACGGAGGTCCAACCAGACTGCGCAGTTTGCCAAAATGGCTAATTAGCTTATCGTGGTATACTTTGGCTACATCTGGATATTTCAAAGTTTCAGTGTTAAAAGTAATTCCCTTAACCTTAGCACAACATTTCTTAAGCTTGAGTTGAAAGACACTTTTGACCAGCTAATGGTCAGACCCAATTTCGGTTCTCCTGCATTATTTGGTAGCCAAATTAGCCCATTTGCAGCAAATTGCCAACCAAATTAGCCCATTTACTGTTAATTAAAATATAATCTATCCTATTCCTGTGCAACCCATATATATTTATAAATGTCCCGGTGTTTGTAGTATGTGTTTGTTATTTGCAAACCATTAAGTTTACTTACCTGTAGGAGACATTCCCAATTGCCATTGGAACTACCAATGCCACAGGGACCTAAAACTCCTGACTAAAGGTCAGAGTCAGTACCAACTTTATCATTGAAGTCACCTAGCACAAGAGAAATATCTCCCTTCACAGATCTCCAAAATATCCTGAAGCTCGCTGTAAAACATATCCTTCTCGTTCTCATCAGTCCTCTGTGGGGACATAACAGATGACATTGTCTTTAATTTGAATTTTATATTTTGTTATAAGGAATCTTTTCATTAATACAGTCTTATCCTAGAAGAGAATCATTGGTGTGTCTGTTGAGAAGCAAACTTACACCTTGGAGATGCTTTCCATCTTCCTTTCCTGAAAAGAGAAATTTAAAGTTATTTTTAAGAATCTCACCTTTACCTGTCCATCTGGTCTCTTGCAAGCCTAAAATATCTTGATTATAATGCTGGAATTCCTGCATGAGGATATCAAGAAAATAATCTCTATGTAACATCCCCCATATTCCACATACCTGCAGAGAGAAAATGATTAGTAGGATTTTTAAGAAACTAGGTTTATTGAGAAAGGTAAGGCCAACAATATCAAACAGCACCCTGATTGCAGGCATGGAGCAAAGACCTATTCCCCCACTGCTACAGGCTGAAGTCACCCATGCTGGTATGAAGTTCAGGCATCACCTTTTCAAGAGCTGCCTGAAACATATTATTCCAGTTTAGGATTGGCGATGCCCAACTAGCTAAGTGAGGGTTCAGGTACCAGCGATGGCCTCTAATCTGAATTATCTACCAGCTGATATAAAGAATCCCATGCCTTTGTTCACTTAGGGCTGGCAACTCACAAGCAAAAGGAAAACACAGCAGCAGATTCTCTCTCAACAGAAGTTCAGAATCCATAATCAAGCTCAAAGCTGTAAACTAATCAAGTCTAGTAGATATAACTAGTAAGCACCAGGACTCTGTGAAACTGACCACTCCTCAGCAGGTCAGGAAAAAAAAAAGTGGCCATAGATGACCAGATCCATAGGCTACACTAACCTGGCAGCCCTCACCTTCCATTGCCTTCCAAAAGAGAATATCTCTTTTTAAAGGTACTAATGGTCTGCACCACGAGAAAGCAAAATTGGAATTTAAGTGCTGGATCTGGCCAGTTCTGTACAACATCACTGGGGATTGGTACACAGCTCTCCTTCCAGTTTATGCCTAGCCACCATTTACAGATGCTACTTCTTAGATGTTGTACTGAAATAATAATTTTTGGCAAAATATTCAATCCTATATATAGCTTAACCTATTTTTCTATACTACAGTATAAAAAAATTTCTTTCTACAATAGAAATGTTGACTTCAATTAGAAACAAGCAGAAAATGAAACTGAATTCAGCTTGGCAGAGGACTGTAAAAGGTTAAGGTGGATAGCTGCAACTTATATTCCTTTGTGATTTGCAATTAGACACTGAAGTTTTTAAGGATATAAAAAAATAAATACCCCCTCAAGCAGCTGCTTGCCACAGAGGTCTGACAGGAGCATGTCAGTTTATATGCAAGAATTATTAGTAATTCTTACATGTGTTTTAATGTATACAATTTTTTTACACATGCAGAGATCAGTTGAAGATCTGAATAAGTAGTATGATAATGAATGGGATAAAGAGATTTCTACAGAGCATCTGACGGTACTGAAATTGATTATAATTGTGCAACTATGCTGGTAACAAGAGAAAATTCATATGTTCTGGCAGATAAAGATAGTTATATTTTTCCTATATCATCTGGGGAAACTTGCCCAAGGGAGCAACCTTTGAAAGCAACTTAAACACCATCTGCTTGAACACTTTACATCACTTTAGTTTCTCTCTCTCTGTTTATCAATAAACCTCTTGCCAGTCTCATTAACATCATTAGCGAAAAAGGCCAAATCATCTGTTGATCATCACTTTCAGATCCCCAGAGCATTTAAGGTCAAAATCTTTGTCTTGCAGTGAATTGCACATAACAATCAATAAGCAAACTAAAAGGAAAGGAAGACAAAATGTTCCCTTGAACTCAACTAGCAATGCTAACCAATTGCTACAAGGCATACCAACTCTCACACATGATTCAGTGTTGTTATAGAGAGCTTTCATTATACTAACTATCATGTATTCCATAAGATCTAATGATCAACAAATAATTGGTAAACTCAACATATTAAGTAATATAATTTCCACTCTGTAAGTTGATTCAAATATTTAGAGGAAAAATTGTCTTGTGATGGGTGGGATATGAACCCATGACCTCCTGATACATTTGTCAGGTGCTCTGGATGTGTACATGGTAGCTAGGTAGTCACTGGAAGGAGAGCTATGCACCAATCCCCTGTGATGATGCATAGAACCGGTCAGGCCTAGCACCTAATGTCCGACCCCGCCTTCTCATGGTGCAGACCGTTAGTACCTTTCAAAAGAGATACTCTCTTGTGGAAGTGAACGGAAGGGGAGGGCTGCCAGATTAGTGTGGCCTACTGATCTGGACAACTATGGCTACTTTTCTTCTTTTTATACCCTGCTGAGGAGTAGTCAACCACACGGGGTCCTGGTGCTGACCATATAAACCCACTGGACTGGGCAGATATAAGACTCTGAGCTTGATTATGAATCCTGATTTTGCTGCACTGGTGGAGCTTCTTCTTCCGCTGTGTTTTGCAGTGTTAAAGACTTGAATGTTATCTGCTGTTATGCCCCACTGAGGATGCCGATGAGGATGAGAAGGATAGGTTTTACGGACAACTTCAGGATATTTTGAATTCTGTCAAGAAAGGAGATATTACCTTTGTTCTACATGACTTCAATGCCAAAGTTGGTACTGATTCTGCCCATTGGGGAGGGTGATAGGCCCTTTTGGTATTGGTAGCTGCAATGGGAAACGTCTCCTACAGGTAAGTAAACTCAATGGATTCAGAATAACTGACACTTATTACAAGCACTGCAACATACATAAATAAACATACAATAATAAAAATGGGTTTCACCCGATGGGCTGCATAGGAATATGATTGATTATATATTAATTAACAGCAAATGGGCTAGTTCTGTTAGGAATACCAGGTCATATAGGGGAGCTGAAATTGGATCTGACCATTACCTTGTAAAAAATTTACTTTTAACACTGAAGTTCTGAAATACCCAGTTACAGCCAAAGCTTACCATGATAGGTTACATCGTCATTCTGACAATCATGGTATGCTTACTACTGAAGTTGAGGAAGAATGGGATCATTTTAAACAGGCTTTTTTGGACACTAACAGTATTCTTTTAGGAAAAAAGGAGCAGAGGAGGTAGAATTATCTGAGTGATAAGGACCTTGAGCTTATTTCGGAAAGAAAGAACTGCAGGAATGTCCTTAATCAATACCCTACTAGTCTTAATATAAAGCATTACAGAGAGCTTAATAAATGTGTAAAGGATCAGTTAGCTGCTGATAAGAATCTTTGGCTAATGGCTTAAGTGACAAAGCCAAGGAAGCAGTTAGGTCACAACAGCAGAGAGGTGGCAAAAAGATCACTTCTTTGAGGAGTTCTTTTATAATTTGTGACTTTATCCCAATGCAGTATTTTAAAGTAAACATCGCCATTGAATTTCTAAATCGGGTTTCTTTTTCCATTATCGCAAGTCAGCCATCAATAATCTTTGCTCATGTTCCTGCAGATCTTTATCAAATGTGATATTTTATCTGCCATCCATGATAACATCAATTTTTTTTATTCATGATTTATCCACATTAAAATGCGGATAATCACATCTGCACAAGACTCTAGCCATAGTTATTAATAACTTTAGACCTCTACCAGTGCTCTCTTCATTTACATTTGAAAATTGTAGTTGTGTAATATCAATTTAAAAAAGGGGCAAGGTGGCAATATCTGTATTGCATAATACTAGGGACATTCAGAAAGGAAAGAACGTTTGGTTATAAAAGCTATATACTTTTAAATTTTCAAATATTTTATTTGCAATTTTTAACTCATAACTTAGCCTATTTTTCTACATTGTCACCTGGACATTGAGACACTTGTCATATTTTAGGATAAGTTTAAGTATCCCCTCCTTAAAGAACTCTGCCACCTGTCCTTTCTGCCAGTCCATAACAGCCTTCTTTAGCATATCATCATCAAAATGTTGTCCACTAAGGAACTGCTTTAAATTGGGGAACAAGTGGTATAGTCCGATGGCACCAAGTCCAGGCTGTAAGGTGGATGCTCAAAAACTTCCCAGTGAAACTCATCAAGCAGCTCCTTTGTCTTCCAGGCACTGTGTGTCTACCAGGCAGTGTTCAGATCGTGCGTGATGAGAGAGGGGGAGCGCCCTGACAGCTCCTCATGGACGTTTGTTCTTCCCTTTTAAAACATTATGCACCACTTTCTGACACTGGATTCATTCATAACACCTTCTCCATACACTTGAACAAGTTTCTGATAAATGTTAATAGGCGGGTTTTTTTTCAGCAGTCAGATAACGGATAACTGATTGAACTTCACATCCGGCAGGATTTTCAATGCGTGTTCATCTTGAAAGATCATAACTAACCACAAACGGATAATACATGCCCGACAATGGTGTCAGGAGATAGCCAACAACTCACTGGGCCCGGCTGACCTTGATTGAGCTCTGGCCAGGAACCTGTGCAGACACCATGTGCAAACGTTCATTACTTTCTGATGACCGTACTTCTTTATTAACATCAATAAACAAATTTTCTATATATATATATGAATTGAAAATGGGTGGTGGGTGCTATTATATTAGTTGGTTTTTTTTTTTACTTTTAGGTAAGTTGTTGTGATGAATGTCATTATGTTGTCCCTGTGACTAAGTGGTTTGGCTACTGATCAAAAGGGTCTGGCTTTGAGCCTTGGTTAAAATGAGGATGTTTCTTTTAGTTTTATTTTCTGTTGAGGTCTCATCTTCCTCATAGATTTTCTCTTTGGCATATCATACTGATAGGCTCCTTTCAGACCTCTGTGGCATGCAGCTGCATGAAGGATAATTTATTTTTTTTTTATTTTGAATTATGGTTTGGGTGAAAATAGTATGTAGCAGGGGCATAGGCAGGCATGGGTCCAATTCCCTCCCCCCCTCCCAAGAATGTGTTAATGCCAATACATATAATTGTTTTTTACATACATGTGCAATTGTTTAAAAGTAACCTGAAATAACACAAAAAAGGAACAGGACTGTGTTACAAAAGTGCTGCCAGATTAGAGGTTATAGATAGAAAACAGTGATTTCTCTTATTTTTTTTATCCCTGGGGATCTCTAAAGAACATTTTGTTTATAGAGTATTTCATGCAGTTCTTGCAGTAAAGTAAAATAAGGCTAATTGTGCAAACAACTGAACCAATTGCGATTCTAAAACAGTATCTAATTGTCACTGCATTTCGATTACATCATAAACAAAACAAAATCAAATAATTAGATACCATTTTGTGTAAGTGGTATTTAGGAATCGGACATATGGCTGAAGCTGATTAAGAAGGTCTCTTCAGATATACAATATATAAAAGAAAAGCAGAACAACATTGTTTTTCTTCTTACACTCATTACAGGCCCTTCTGATAGTTATCAATTCTGTTGAATTAGCATAGATTTGAGGGGAAAAAAATAATAATAGGAAGTTGATCAGGTGGCTCTTGCTGGTCTTCAGATAGTAGTAGTAGTCGTCTTCTCTACTAAATTGATTTTGCAGTGGTGCATCTCTACAAGAAAATGAGCATAAAAAGCTGAGGCCATTCTAGCTTTTTTTGTTGACATTCTTAGTTATTTTAGTTCACAGATCTTAAAAACTTGATTTCAATGCTTACAATAAGCAGCAGGGATGTATCTAAGTACCAGCCAATCGGGCCTGGGTTCCTCAAGAAACCTTTAGTGTAAATACAAAAAAAAATTTATGTAGATAAATGCAAATGTATCATATCAAATGTATATAGGTAACCTGAAATATCACAGAACAGTAACAGGATTGTTACAAAAGTGTTGCCAGAGTAGAGGTTTTACCCGTTAATCTAGATTTTTTCATGGAATTTAAAATATTTCATTTAAGGGGCATTTTGTAAAAATAAATAAAGTGTGGTGCGAAAATTAGCTAACAATTAAAGACCACTCAATCACGAGGTAAGAAATCCCTGACCCTCAATTTACATAGGAGTCTCCCTTATGAAGTTATCGGCTGCTCACGCAGCAAATGTATGTGTCTGCTCACACAGCAGGAGATTCCATGCCACCAGAAGGGTTGGTATCTCCATGTTGCAGAGCATATGCCTATATAAATTAATCGTAATGAATTCCGCATATTGAAGTTGAAATTTGATTTGTGATGCTATTATAGGTTTATGCATTATTTATTTCCCAATTTATTGTCTATTACTGTTTGTGCTAATGCTGTATTAGGCTTTTTATTTTTAATATCTTGTTGGTGTTCCTACTTGCGTTGCTCATATGTACGATACATTTTCCCTATATATGTATTTTTATCATTTAATATATTATGAGGGTCGAGGATTTCTATATTATATACTCCTGTTGAGGGTAGCTTATAGCAATCATTTATTACAAACTTTTTAATACTTTTATTTATGGTAAGTGGTAATTTAGTATTGTATTTTCGTAATATGTTATTTAACGTATTAGAAATTCCTTGCATATATGGAAAACTTTATGCATATTTAGGTTGCATTTTTAGAGGGTTAGGGTTTTGTTGGAAGTCTTGTTGATTCTTATATCCAGTGGTGAAAGTCATTTTTATTTCTTACCGGTACGCTTCAAAGCATTGCTATGTATGGAAAATCACACACAGGTGTTAATCCACTGAAACCAAGCAACAGGGGTAATAAAGTGATTTGTATGGTGATGAAAGTAGAGTACCCCAGTATTTTCTATTTCTCCCCTATTCCAGCAAATAGGGAATGATTTAGGGTTTTTTAATGTGAAATAAATATTAATATATCAGAATACTTATCGATTCTGTTGCATTCACAGATTTCAGTTTCATTGAAAAAATTATAATTTATCTAGTGTAAAGCTTTTTAATTAATTTTAGCTCTTAAGATTAGAAACAAATTTTTCAGAAAAGAAAAAAAAAACTTTCACTTCTGTTTTCATCACTCAATTTGCATATTCTAAACCCAGATGCCAAATTTAAGCTTTTTTTAGAATGATATATATCAGAGATTCAGAGTAACTTTCAAATTGAAGAAATTTTTCAACATTTTTGTTCAACTACCTATGAAATATTCACCCTTAGTTTAATGTCGTTATCAAATAGAAAGGAAAAATTGTCTTGAGTAAGGTAGGATACGAGCCCATGACCTCCTAATAATATGTCAATGCTCTGGCTACTGAGCTACCTGCAACCGATCAAGATCACATGTATTTCATTTTCTTAACTTTCCCACCTGCAGTACACAACTCCTTGTCTCTTAAAGGCAGGTTCTTGATTGGCAGCCAATAGCTCAGCTGCCAGAGCAGCTGACATGTTATAAGGTCGTGGGTTCGTACCCTACCGGCTAAACAATTTTTTCTCCATAATTGATATTAACATTAAACTAAGAATGAATTCTTTGCTGATAATAACTCTTAAAATTCATCAAGTGTAATAAATGATTACACAAGATATGGACATTTTGTCTGTGCGATATCCACAATAATACATGCCAAATTTCATAATTCCCACCTCAGTAAAAGAGTGACTTTTGTCAGTAACAAAATAAAGATTTTTTTTCCACCTGCAAATCACATTGCTTTAATAATCAACAATTGTTCCCCCCTCCCTTCCCTTTCTATCGATCGTTAAAGTTGTGGTGCTGTCAGAGAAGCGTGGTCCTCTTTCAGCTTGAGTCAAAAGTTGCCCTTATCATGTAATTAGAACATGCTGTAAAATGGTTCCACTTTAATATAGGGGGATATTTTTTTCAATTTTTTATCATTATCAATTTAACCAATTTTTTTTAAGTAATTGCTGTTCTATTAACTGTTATGAAAATATCATTATTTGTTCTTGATACTGGCAACAAAACACCACCATGTGATCTATTCAACACATTTTTTTTTTGCAGTGTTATAACAATAATATAGCGTTGCCTCACAGTGACACTGCGGCCTGGTTTCAAATCTTGGGTGGTGTCATGCTGTTTATTCTGTTTGTATGATAAGGCCTGCATAAGTTAGGAGTAGCTTCTAGAACTCTCAACGAAAAATTACTTTATTACAAAAAACCCTAAATGTGCATAATTTTGTGTTACAGTGATATTAAATATAAGGCAACAGTTAATACTTTTAAAATAAGGATAAAATATTTATATATATTGTAACAAAGGGCTGTTAACTTTTATCTCATAAATGGTACCAATCTAGATATATATATATATTGGAAATATAGTAACAAAATAAGAAAAAAAAATTAACCATTTTTACCTTATTGAAAATATAGTAACAAAAAAAAAAAAGAAAAAAAACAATTTAACGGTTTTACCTAAGTTTAAACCTTACAAGGATCATATTGATTCCATGGTACCATCTACAAAAAATTTTGAAGTTTTAAATGAAATGATTTAAAAAAAATATATCTTATAAAATGCAAATGGTAGAGTTACAAATTAAAACTGAGGCGATTTTCAGTATGGTTGTCAGTGTCTTGATATCAATAGATGGGCTACTATAAGTACTTTATCTCTCTCCTATAAAACTTATCCCTTAAGCAGCTGCTTGCCACAGTAGCCTCACAGGAGTCTGTCAACAGAATATGGCATACAGGAAGTCTGTGAAGAAGGCGAAACCTCAGCAAAAAGAACACACAAGAATGAAACATTCAACCCTATCTGACATCAGTAACCAAACACACTAACCATTCAAATAATGCAACGGTCTTATCTCTCTCCTAACAATGTAAAAAAATATCCACAAATGATCCCTCATACTCTCAGAAGAATAAAACATTTAATTGCAAATGTATAGTTTTGATGAAAATACATCTCTCCCACAACTTTCAATCGCAAAAAGAAGTTGGCTATTTATGGCCACATTCTTATGAACTATGTGTTGTTTTACATCTGAGTGGAACTTTTTGCACACAATGGACTAAATGGCCAGGTCATAAGGACACCTTCGGCTCAGAAAAGGTTGAGGGAAGGGGACCCACTGAAAAGCTTTCAGGAGACAGATTATAGCTTTCCGTCAAGGCCATCCAACATGTTCTTTAGTATGCATTGTGTATGTATAACTCTCCTGAATATGGAGCCATGGGGTGGGGGTGACTCAGTCAGTAGTACGCCAGGCTTGTAAGTATGCAGTTCCCAGGTTCGAGTCCCAACTGGGCAAGCTGCCCATGGTCAGTAGGGGACACTGATAGGCTTGGAAAGGCCACTGTCCATCGGATGGGAAGTTAAGCTGCGGCACCATGTGTGGGAGAGTCATACCCTGTTCACATTAAAGAACATGCTGGATGACCTTGATGTGAGTCGAACAGCTGTCCAGTGGGTTCCTTTCCCCCCAACCTTTTTAATAATATGAAACAAATAATTGTAATCCACAATTCACAGGTTTGAGTCCCAACTGGACAAGCGTTTGAGATCTATCTTCGCAAAATTCTTCACCCTGCCCACAGTCAGTAGGAGACACCCATGAGTTTGGAAAGGTTGAAGTCTGTTGGATAGGACATTTAGCCAAAGCCCCATAAGGCAGGAGAGCCATATGCTGCACACATTAGAGAACACACTGGATGTCCTTAACAGGAGGCTACCATCTGTCCCCCATCATCTGTCCAGTGGGTCCTCTCCCTCCAAACTTCTCTGAGACATCGGGATCCTTGTGATCTAGCGATTTAGCCTATTGTGTGCAAAAAAGTGCTGCTCAGAGGTAAATAAACCCAACCCATGAAGCCACAGCTCTACATCCCTTCCGGCGCATGGCAGTCTATCCAAGCCTATTGGTGTTTCCTTTCTGACTGATGGCAGGGTTTTAGCAATTCTTATGACAATAAAGATAAAACACAGTGGTTTCAATGTAGCATGTTTATATGCTCTAGTCATTGAATATCATCTGCCCAAACTATAAATAATCATCATTACATATATAATCTTTATAGTTATTTGAACAATATAATGTCAAATAAAAAAGTGAAGTCAAAAAATAAATTTAATCAATGAAATAAAATATTTGTTTTATTTTTTTTTTCTATGTATTGGGGTCATATTGAATGCAAGCAGAAATTGGGGGGAGGGGTCTTATATAACAGTTCCCCATCCTTTTAATGATCTTTAAAACATTTCTTGAGAAATACATGAAATATAAATAAGTTTAATAATATTTTGCTTGTATTACACTTATTAGCATTCTGAAAGGTGGGAAGAGCATAGCCCCTTGCCCACTCCTCAAGATCCAGCTCTGAAAACAAGTACCACTTATGATTAAGGTAGGTACCACTTATGATTCTTTTTTCATTTACCACAGTAAGGTTGACAACAGCTGTTACAAACCAATATCAAAAAATTATCACTCTCTTAAAGCCTGAATTTTATCCACACCTTTATTTTCATTTTAATTCTATTTTCAGAGAGCAATTTTTAAAGCAACTGCTTCCGACTTATTCAATAAAAACATGACACTTCTTTTATGAATGTAGTGAAAAAATATTATGAAAAGAAAAACTTCGATGCCATATGAAAGTTGAACACTAGAAGTCTCAAACTACATATGGGAAAGTTCAAGATGCACTTGGCGCAACGTCAACTTGATGTTTGAAGCCCACCATGGCACCAAACACCATCGAATATGGCTAGCAAAATACCCAGTATCCTTGCTTATCGTTCAAAGAGGGAACACACTACTTACATCCACTTGGCAGTCCCTATCAGTAGAAGGGAGCCTCAAAAGTATGCAATTTTCAAGCAGCTTGGTAATATAAAGGATTAAACTTGGGCCGGATCTAGGGTGAGGAGGGGGAAGTTCAAGGAGGCCTCCTTTGACAATGCTAATAGGAGCAATAAGTCCAAGAGTTATCATCATCATCATCATCATCATCATCATCATCCTCAAGCAGCCATGGGCTAAGGAGGTCCAACCAGACCGTGCAGTTTAATTCTCCAAGCATATCTGTCCTGAGTTACATCTGCTGCATCCGGCCACTGCACACCAATTCTAACAAGGTCCTATTTGAGATTGCCCACCACATCCTAGGTCTCCCCCTCCTTCTGAGGCCTCTAGGCACACTGTTCATAACCCTATTCGCCAATCTATAATTATTCATAAGGGCAACATGGCCAAACCAACGGAGTCTCTCTCTGCACAATATGCTGCTTAAAGGAGGTTGCAGACTCCTTTGCCTAACCTCATCATTAGTTACAAAGTTAAACCACCTAATACCCAAGATACTGCGTAAGCATCTAGAATCAAAACCATCTAGTTTCCTGTTATCTTGTTTACACAGCGTCCAAGTTTCACTACCATAACTAACCCCAGAAAGAACCAAACTATTACACAGTCTAATTTTAGTCTTTAGGCTATATGCCAATTTCTCCACAATCTCAATAGATTCTTAAAAGTCCTGGCAGCAATCCCTATTCGTCTGTTAATCTCATGCCGCACATCACCATTATCTGTTACATAGCTCCCAAGATAATTAAACTGTGACACCTGCTCAAGACTGCAACCATTCAGATTAACTGAATCACAGCCTGCCTGACCAATTTTCATCACTTTAGTTTTCTCTCTGTTTATAACCAAACCTACTCTACTACCAGTCTCATCAACAGCTCGAATGAAAGAGTTCATCTCATCAACATCATTTGCCAAGAGGGCTAAATCATCAGCATAATCTAAATCAGAAATTTTCACATCTCCAGCCAAATTAAGGCCAAAATCTTTCCCTTGAAGTGAATTTGGCATAATGTAATCAATAACCAAGCTAAAGAGAAAAGGAGACAAAATGCACCCTTTTCGAACACCAGAAGTAATGCTAAACCAATTGCTACAAGCCTTACCAACTCTCACACACGACTCAGTGTTATTATATAGAGAGCTTTCATTATGTTAACTAACTTGTCTGGTATACCATATGATCTCACAATCAACCACAAATTATGACGATCAACAGAGTCGAAAGCCTTTTTGAAATCAACAAAGCTAGCAACCAAAGGTTTCTGAAACTCTAAACATTTCTCAAGAATCTGCCTAAGTGAAAATATCTGATCCACACATCCCCTATCACTTCTGAATCCACATTGCTCATCTCGCAATTGACTGTCAACCAGATTCTTAATTCTATTAAGCACAATCATGGAAAGAACTTTCCCTGGAACAGAGAGTAGGCTGGTACCCCTATAGTTATCACAAGAACTGCTATCACCTTTTTTGAAAATAGGGATAACAATAGCTCTGGTAAAATCCTTAGGAACCATGCCTTTATCATAAAAGATATTCAGAATTTCAGTCATCCAAGTGGTAACCGAAACATTCCCAGCTCTAAGCATTTCTGTAGTAATTTCATCTACCCCTGGGGATTTATGAAGTTTAAGTTTAGAAACATTCAAAATAACTTCAGATTGTGTTATAGGGCCAGCACTAAAGCCACCAATGCATCTATCATCCTTGCAAACAATGGGAATAGAACTAACCACATTGTTTAGAATATCACTGAAATGCTCAGCCCACCTAGCCATGACAGAATCCTCACCTTCTATAACCTTACCTTGTTTATCCTTCAATCCCTGTATACCTGTCCGTTTTCCACCACACAAAACATTAACTATCTGGTACAGCTCTGCTGTTGTGCTGTCTAACTGCTTCCTCAGCTTTGTCAGCCAAACCATCAAGCCAAAGATTCTTATCAGCAGCTAACTGATCTTTTACACGTTTATTAATTTCTCTGTAATCCTTTCTATTAGTACTAGTAGGATATTGATTAAGGACATTCCTGCAGTTCTTTCTTTCCGAAATAAGCTGAAGTGCCTTATCACTCAGATAATTCTGCCTCTTCTGCTCCTTTTTTCCTAAAAGAGTACTGTTAGTGTCCAAAAAAGCCTGTTTAAAATGATCCCATTCTTCCTCCACTTCAATAGTAAGCAAACCATGACTGTCATAATGACTAAGTAACCTATCATGGTAAGCTTTGGCTATAAGTGGATCTTTCAGAGCTTCAGTATTAAAAGTAAATTTTTTTAACCCTAGCACAACACTTTTTAAGTTTAAGTTGCAAGACACTTTTAACAAGGTAAAGGTCAGATTCTTATTTCAGCTCCCCTATATGACCTGGTATTCCTAACAGAATTAGCCCACTTGCTGTTAATATATAATAAATCATATTCTTATGCAGGGCATCAGGTGAAACCCATGTGTACTTATGTATGTCACGGTGTTTGTAATAAGTGTTAGTTATTCTGAATCCATTGAGTTTACTTACCTGTAGGAGACGTTGCCCATTGCCATTGCAGCTACCAATACCACAAGGGCCTATCACCCTTCCCCAAAGGTTAGAATCAGTACCAACTTTGCCATTGAAGTCACCTAGAACAAGGGTAATATCTCCTTTCTTGACAGAATTCAAAATATCCTGAAGTTGTCCATAAAACCTATCCTTCTCATCTTTATCGGCATCCTCAGTGGGGGCATAACAGCAGATAACATTCAAGACTTTAATGCTTGTCTGAAATTTTGCTGTAAGAAACCTTTCATTAATGCACTCATATCCTACAAGAGCATCACTAGCGTGTTTGCTGAGAAGCAGACCCATGCCTTGGTGATGCTTTTCATCTTCCCTCTCTGAAAAGTGAAATTTTAGGTTATTTTTAAGAATCTGACCTTTATCTGTCCATCTGATCTCTTGCAAGCCGAGAATATCTAAATTATAACAGTGGAATTCTTGTGTGAGGACATCAAGAGAAAAAGCTCTGTGCAGAGTCCTCACATTCCAACTACCTATGGAGAGAAAATGGTTAGTGGGATGTTTAAAGAAACTATGTTTATTGAGAGAGGGAATGCCGACAATATCAAACAGCCCCCTAATCGCAGACATGGGGCAAAGACCCGTTTCCCCACCACTAAATGCTGAAGCCATCTACACTGGAAGACTTCCTCCAATGTAGAATTTGACGATGCCAATAGAAGCAAAGAGTTCAGGTGCCTGCGATGACTTCTGCTCAGGATTATCCACCAGCTGAGAAACATATCCTGTGAATCTATTCACTTCGGGCTGTCAACCCACAAACAAACAGAAAACACAGCGGAAGATTTTCCCTCCACAGAAGCCCAGCAGTGCAGCAAAATCAGGATCCATAATCAAGCTCAGAGCCATATATCTGTCCAGTCCAGTGGGTTTATATGGTCAGCACCAGGACCCTGTGTGGTTGACCACTCCTCAGCAGGGTAGAAAAAAAAAAAGTAGCCATAGTTGTCCAGATCAGTAGGCCACACTAATCTGGCAGCCCTCCCCTTCTGTTCACTTCCACAAGAGAGTATCTCTTTCGAAAGGTACTGTCTGCACCACGAGAAGGCGGAGTCGGACATTAGGTGCTAGGCCTGGCCGGTTCTATGCATCATCACAGGAGATTGGTGCATAACTCTCCTTCCAGCTACCATTTACAGACCAGTTTGTTAAACTAGTGTATATTTCACGCAGTTTTCAAGAATTGTTTTAAAAACTCTAAAATGAGGGGGGAAATGTTACACTGTAATGGAAATCCAGATTTTCGGGTCACTTGCTCTCCCTCCCAGGCCCGTTTATTTTTTTCTCAATCCGAGTCTGGGTTAAACTATAGTAATATTAAAAATAACTTAAAATTCTCTGCTGTTGAGCAATACAACGACAGATAATTTTATGTTATTTTTAATTAATTTCTGAGCAAGAATGTCCTTTTAATTGTGTACTATAGTAATATAATCAAAAATCGGGTATTTTTGTTAACATTAATGATCCTTTTTTTTATTAAATACTCAGTTGAAAGTGCATTAAAGTGTAAAGAAATCATTAACTGCAAACTTCTGAAAAATGTTTTACCAGTATGCTGTACCGGCAAACAATTTCTTGCCAGTATGGTGTACCAGCGCATACTGGCTTTCATCACTGCTCATATCTAGATGTTTTTTCTACTCATTTTTTTCAGGATGTCCTGCTTCTCGTGCTATTTTGTACATAAAATCCAATTATTCTGCAATGCTTGCTTTTGTGTGTTATACTTAAATGCTCTAAGCAAATATGGACTTATGGTTGACTTTTTCATACTTCAGCGGGTGTGTTGAGGTAAAAGGTATAATGTTTGGAATGAAAGTTGGCTTTCAATATACCTCTATATCGCATCTCGGTTATTTCTTTTTAATAAGCAGCTCTAAGTATGGAAGAATTCATTCATCATTACTTTGTTTCGTGTGAAAACTTTATAGTTGGTAAGATGCTATTAAATATTTCAAAGTATTTAATTGATCTATAGGATGGTCCCAGAAAATCAGTACATTATCCATATAATGAATATATAATGACAATTTGTAAATTGCTTTCTCAGGTGCTGTGCATTCAACATGCCACATAACATCAGTCATGAACCCAGACAGCAGGGATCCCATAGGACACCCTGTCTGAACCCATCCCATGCCTGTTCATTTACAATAAACCAGTTGGAGTTCGTGGCTTTCTCTCTCCCAAGAATTTTATTCTTAAATGTATATACAGCTAAAAATCGTGAAATATTAAATTTTTACAACCTATAGCGGTGAGTGTAATTAATTTTAAAATACCTCTGAGGGGTACTTTTTTGCATAAATTGGGCTAAATGGCCAGGTCAAAAGGAACAAAGGACTCAGAGAAGGTTGGGGAAGAGACCCGCTGCACAGCTGTTAGGAGACTGATGGAATCTGCCATCAAGCATGTTCTTCAACATGCAAAGGGTATTGCTCTCCTGCTTACAGGACCACAATTTTATATCCCATCCAATAGACAAGTCTTTCAGAGCCCATAGATGTTCCCTTTCCACCCAAGAGCAGAATGGGGGTTTAGCAGAGATAAATCTAAACTCTGGCCCAGGTGACTCGAACTTGGAAACTACCGATTATGAGTCTGGAGTGCTACTGACTGAGCCAAGCCCCACCCCATAGATATCAGACTCAACAGCAAAATATATAATTTTTAACTGACAAGCATCAGATAAGGCATGGATGTTTCTTTTCTGATGTTATCTTTATGCTGAGCTCTTGCTTTACTTACAAGATCTCTTTGGTATATTAATCTAACAAATGACTACCACACCTCTGTTTATCTAAGAGGTAAATTTTGATACATATTTTGTGAAATTATCTGTCTTCTCTCCAAAATTCCTTTAATGGATAATTTTACTCTCTAGAATCACTTTAATCGATAATTTTAGTTTACATATTTTTGCTCTTAGTTTTAAAAAATTAGCTGCCGATTTAGTAGCCAGCATGCTATGAGAAGACAGATAATTGTGAAATTATCTGACTTCTCTCTAAAATTCCTTTAATGGATAATTTTACTCTCCAAAATTACTTTAATGGATAATTTTAGTCTACATATTTTTCATAGTTTTAAAAAATTAGCTGCTGACTTAATAGCCAGCATGCTTAGTTGCGGATTGAAGGGACTTGGATTCGAGCCCTCAGGTAAGAAATGGATATGTTGTACAGGGGTTCATTGAATGTAGGAATGGATATATTGGACTTGGATTCGAGCCTCTGAATACATAATGGATGTGTCGGATTTGGACTCGAGCCTCCAGATAATGATTGGATATGTTGTCTTTCTGCTGAGGTCTTGCTTTCTTCACAGACATTCTCTGTGATGTACACTGAAGTGCCTTTGAATTAGGGATAGGAGATGTTATCCAAATTCAGTACTGCAAGTCCTGCATTTGCGCACATGCGTAGCTGAAACTCTGGTCATATAAAATCTGTCAGCTTTGGCTTCCCCAAGCATTTGTCATGAGAAGCGTAATGGGAAAGGAGCAGGATTTAGATGCATTTGACAGAGGGCATATCGTAGGTACACGATGGATGGAACACTCGATCTCTGAAATTGTCAACGAACTTGGATTTTCTTGTACAACAGTTTCAAGAGTGTTCCAGGAATATGAAAATTCCACACAAAAAATGCACCAGGATAAACTGCAAAAGACAACCAGCCTTGAATGATCGTGAGCTTTGCCATCTGACCCGCATCATACAGACCAATAGGGGCCAGACATTATCTCAAATCACCTCCCATTTAAACACGGGTTCCAGCCAAAAAATCAGTGCATGAACCATGCAAAACTCACTTCATCATCTCAGCTTCGGGAGCCACCAACCTACGAGAGTCCCACTTCTAACAGAATGACACCAGGCTCAGTGCATTGCCTGGGCCATACAAATGGGAGACTGAGGGTATGGCGCCAACCCCATGAAACCATGGATCCTGCATGTCAGGTCGGAACAGTACAAGTTGGTGGTGGATCAGTGATGGCCTGGGGTGTCTTCTGTGGGACCTTTGGTACATGTACAGATGACTCTCAATGCATCGTGGTAAGTAGAACTCATGGCTGACCATTTACACCCATTTATGCCCATCATCCATCCCAATGGAGATGGCATCTATCAGCATCTCACAGGTCCAGGTTAGTTACTGCATGGTTGCAGGAGCATTCTGCTGACTTTGAAATGAATTGGCCACCTAGAAGCCCAGATTTAAATCCCATCAAAAATCTTTGGGATACTGTTGAGAAGAGTGTTCAGGCTCGTGTCAAACTTGAGAGAATTGTGGGCAGCTTTGGAGGACGCATGGGTCACCATACCTGTGGAACATTCATGCAAGCTTGTGGAGTTCTTGCCTCGTCATGTGGCAGCCGTTATCAGGGCCAGAGGGGGTCCAACACATTACTAGGTTGCTATCCCTAATTCAATGGCACTTCAGTGTATTATACTGACAGAACCTTAAGGTAAAATGCATGAAAGTTATGTGCAAGCTGGGGTGTATGGCTTGCATCTCCTTGGGGAAGTCCTCAAAGAAATTTATTTAAGGGGAACAGAGAGGATTCTGACTTACGGAGTGGGTGCCAGTGGCACCCAACGGACCACTCCTTCATGTGCAGAAAGCTGCTCCCAGCCCAAAGGCCAGCTTTACTGCGAATCACCAGGGCTTATAGGACCACATCTACGGATGCTGTCCTGGTGATAGCAGGGATCTCTCTTCTGCATTTAACGATTGGAAAGAAAGTGACCATATTTAGAGTCCAGCAGGCTAGAGAAAAAGCAACATTCCTTGGAGTCTAGTATGACCCCGAGGGCTATGACACTCAGACCGCTAAGTGGGATACTCATTCCACCAGAAGACTGCGTGTCATGGTCTACGGAGTTACCATCAGATCAAGGAGTTGAAACATACACAGATGGTTCCAAGAGCGAGGATGGTGTGGGTTTAGCCTACACTGTCTACAATCAGAGAGCCAAAGTCTATGACTATAAGAGGAAGGTCTTAGATAATGGCTCAGCCTTCCAAGCAGAGCTGCTTGCCATCAGAGGGGCCCTAATTTGGGCCCTCAATAACAGCAGTCAGTATAACGACATCCAGTTGTACACGACACCCGGGCAGCTCTGCAAGCGCTTGAAGATGTAAACAACAGGCATTAGACAGTAAACGAGGTCAAGGGCTTCCAGGGCACTCAGAACATGCCCTGCATCTCCTTCTCCTGGATCAAGGCACACATAGGTAACAAAGGGAACGAGCGGGCAAAACATCTGGCCCTCTCAGAGTACTGACACCCAACCTGAGATAGCGGTAAAGACTTCTAAAAATACCCTGAAGTCTATCCTAAGTCAAAGAGTTGTGGACGAGTGGCAGAGGCTCTGGGATATGACTGAGAATGGTCTTCAAACAAAGACATTCTTGCAAAGGGTCAGTCTGTTCTTGATGTCCTCAGACCACTACCTAATGCAGGCACTGATGGGACATGGTAGCTTCCTAGCATATCTGGAGCATTTAAAGATCGCTGCCCACACTAACTGCAGCTGTGGAGCTCCAGATGCAGTTGTCGGGCACTATATCCTACGGTGCCCTATCACAGAAGGGTTTGCTAACGAACTCAGTAGCTCCCAAGTGATCAATGAGGTAGCAGGCAGGGCGGTCACGGTGTCCGTCAGGAGTGCCCGAGTCAGGGTGCACCTGAGGGACATGGGCTGGCTCATCTGCCGGCTCCAGGACTCACTCCTTTTAGACCAAAGCTGCTTTTGCTCTCCTACTTATTTTCCATCTCCTAGCCAGGCTGCGCTCCATACCCCCTTTAACGCCACCCATACTCCAAGTCCCTACTGGTCTCCTCTGAAACAAACCTTCATCTTCCACTTCCAGGCTTCTCATGCCACTTGTGTAGTGTCGAAAGATAACTGGGGTGGATGGTGAGTCCTTCGGGACCCACCCCAATTATTGAGAGTTACTTATGACACTTACAGCTTAGTTCAGAATACATAGCTTTTTTTGAAGATTTTTTTGAAGAAGCTTTTTTTAATTTCCAAACAAGTTGTTTGCTGTATTAATTCTTTTCTTTTAAAGACAGGCAGAAAAGTTTTCTATTGAAAATCATTAAATCTTAGAATTTGATTAATGTTACCAAGTTTTAGCTTCATTTTATGTCATATTTTTAATGTGTTTAAAAAAGGATTTGCTTTTTCTGAAATCAGCTGTATTTAGTTCTTAATCTAGTGCTAGGAAAATGAGGCATACATCTAATAACACTGGTTAATATTACAATGATACGCAATAAAAAATGTTTTGCGAGTTTTTTTTTTAATTAAGTATTTTTACATTCTTTCAAAACTTTTATAAATATTTTTTGATATCTATTGCGGTGGGGGGAGGGGGTCACTACAGAGTGCCTGGAACAGGACAACTACTCTGGTTACAAAACACTTAGGATATTTTTATATTTTCTTCTCTAAAAGATGCAAAACACTCTTTGCTAAAAATATTCTCAAGGGAAAAGGAATTGCTTTTAGTGATTATTTGAGACATCAAAATGCCTTTGCTGATGCAAAAATATTATTAAGCAAGAGACGAGAGTCATTTCTAATAATATTTGTTGCTGAGTATGATGAAAATGCATATCCTTCCCAAGAAAATGTTTTGGGAACCGATTTTACACAATATGCACAAAGCGCAAAAATGTTACAGACACTTTTGAAACTTATTCATACCTAAATGTCAAAAATGTTCTTCATTAAATGCCCATTAATTCCACTCCTGGACTAATTAACAAACTTGACTATTAAACCAGTGCACGTCTCTATGTAAATATTTTGTATGTGTTTGTATATTGTACGAGAAACCAATAGAACTTTTATCTCCATACTTTGTGTAGAAAGTAATTTGGTATTACTGGGCATCATTGCAAGGGCAACAATATCCATCAGATGGTTATTGATAATATGAGTACTGTATAGTAGAACTTCGATTAAATCAGCAACTTTGTAGCTCAGATACATTGAAATATCGGATATTTCAGTGGAAAAGTGAATAATTAAGAAATTCTGGGGGAAAAATTAAAATACAGCTTAATTATGAACAATAAAGGAAATGGAAACAAAATACCATGTTAATCACGCATAATGATAAATATAAAATTATATCAAGAGAATTACTCCACAGTGAATAGCTGTCAAACAGAATTAATGTCATCTTAACACTGTAATAAGGAAGCTGCTACAAAGTAGTGTAATCTAATACACTTATCATAATCAAATGTTCTTTTATAAATCCATCATTTCCTCTGTAAATATTCTGAATAACTTTCCATCAATGATAGAAGTTTAAAAAATATTTTTGGATACCTCAATCAGGGAAAAAGGAGGGCACCATTACTTAAATAAATATCTATTTTAAATTTTACTGAAAAAAAATTAATCATCATCATTATTCTCAATCAGAAATGGGCTACAGAGGTCCAACCAGACAGTGCAATTAAGTTCTCCAGGCAAGGCTGTCCTGAGCTACATCTGCTGCATCTGGCCACTGCACACCAATTCTAAAAAGGTCCTGTTTGACAATATCTGCCCACCGCATCCTAGGTCTCCTTCTCTTTCTGAGGCCTTTAGGCACACTGTTCATAACTCTATTTGTCAATCTACAATTATCCATACAGGCAACATGACCAAACCAACGGAGTCTCTCTCTGCACAATATGCTGCTTAAAAGAGGTTGCCAACTCCTTTGCCTAACTTTATCATTAGTTACAAAGTGAAACTACCTAATACCCAAGATACTATGTAAGCATCTAGAATCAAAAGCATCTAGTTTCCTGTTATCTTGTTTACACAGCGTCCAAGTTTCACTACCATAACTAACCCTAGAAAGAACCAAACTATTATACAGCCTAATTTTAGTCTTTAGGTGTATATGCCTATTTCTCCACAATCTCCATAGATTCTTAAAAGTCCTGGCAGAAATCCCTATCAGTTTGTTAATCTCATGCCGCACATCACCAGTATGTTACATAGCTCCCAAGATAATTAAACTGTGACACCTGCTCAAGCCTGCAACCATTCAGATGAACTGAATCACAGCCTGCCTGACCAATTTTCATCACTTTAGTTTTCTCTGTTAATAAACAAACCTACTCTACTACCAGTTTCATCAATAGCTCGAATATAAGAGTTCATCTCATCAACATCATTTGCCAAATGGGGGTAAATCATCAGCATAATCAAACACGAGAAATTTTTTTATCTCCAGACCAAACTAAAGAGAAAAGGAGGCAAAATGCACACTTATCGAATATCAGAAGTACTGCTAAACCAATTACTACAAGACTTACCAACTCTCACACACAACTCAATGTTATTATAAAGAGTTTTCATTTTGTTAACTAACTTGCCTGGTATACCATATGATCTCACAATCAACCACAAATTATGATGATCAACAGAGTCAAAAGCCTTTTTGAAATCAACAAAACTAGCAACTAAAGGTTTCTGAAACTCTAAACATTACTCAAGAATCTGCCTAAGCGAAAATATCTAATCTACACATCCCCTACCAATTCTGAATCCACATGCTCATCACGCAATTGCATGTCAACCAGATTCTTAATCCTATTAAACACAATCATGGAAAGAACTTTACCTGGAACAGAGAGTAGGCTGATACCCCTATAGTTATCACAAGAACTGCGATCATCTTTTTTGAAAATAGGGATAATAATAGCTCTGTTAAAATCTTTAGGAACCATGCCTATATCATAACAGTTATTCAAAATTTCAGTCATCCAAGTGGTAACCGAAACATTCCCAGCTCTAAGCATTTCTGCAGTAATTTCATCTATCCCTGGGGATTTATGAAGTTTAAGTTTAGAAATAGTCAAAATAAATTTAGATTGTGTTATAGGGCCAATATTAAAGCCACCAATGCATCTATAATCATTGCAAACAATGGGAGTAGAACTAAAGAGTAAACTCACCGAAATGCTCAGCCCACCTAGCCATGACAGAATCCTCACCTTCTATAACCTTACCTTGTTTATCCTTCAATTCCTGTATACCTGTCCGTTTTCTACCACACAAAACATTAACTATCTGGTACAGCTCTCTGCTGTTGTGCTGTCTAACTGCTTCCTCGGCTTTGTCAGCCAAGCCATCAAGCCAAAGATTCTTATCAGCAGCTAACTGATCCTTTACACATTTATTAAGCTCTCTGTAATGCTTTCTATTAGGACTAATAGGGTATTGATTAAGGACATTCCTGCAGTTCTTTCTTCCTGAAATAAGCTCAAGTGCCTTATCAGTCAAATAATTCTGCCTCCTCTGCTCCTTTTCTCCTAAAAGAGTACTGTTATTTTCCAAACAAGCCTGTTTAAAATGGTCCCATTCTTCCTCAACCTCATTATGACAGTCAAGATTGCTTTCTACTGACTAAATAACATGCCATGGTAAGCTCTAGCTATATCTGGGTCTTTCAGAGCTTCAGTATTAAATGTAAAATTTTTAACCCTAGCACAATACTTTTTAAGTTTAAGTTGCAAGACACTTTTAACAAGGTAAAGGTCAGATTCTTATTTCAGCTCCCCTATATGGCCTAGTATTCCTAACAGAATTAGCCCACTTGCTGTTAATATATAATAAATCATATTCTTATGCAGGGCATCAGGTGAAACCCATGTGTACTTATGTATGTCACGGTGTTTGTAATAAATGTTAGTTATTCTGAAACCATTGAGTTTACTTACCTGTAGGAGATGTTGCCCATTGCCATTGCTGTTACCAATACCAAAAAGGCCTATCACCCCTCCCCAAAGGTCAGAGTCAGTACCAACTTTGGCATTGAAGTCACATAGAACAAGGGTAATATCTCCTTTCTTGACAGAATTCAAAATATCCTGAACTTGTCCGTAAAACCTATTCTTCTCATCCTCATTGGTATCCTAAGTGGAGGCATAACAGCAGATAACATTCAAGTCTTTAATGCTTGTCTGAAATTTTGCTGTAAGAAACCTTTCATTAATGCACTCATATCCTACAAGAGCATCACTAGCATGTGTGCTGAGAGACAGACCCATGCCTTGGTGATGCTTTTCATCTTCCCTCCCTGAAAAGTGAAATTTTAGGTTATTTTTCAGAATCTGACCTTTGTCCATCTGGTCTCTTGCAAGCCGAGAATATCTAAATTATAACAGTGGAATTCTTGTGTGAGGACATCAAGAGAAAAAGCTCTGTGCAGAGTCCTCACATTCCAACTACCTATGGAGAGAAAATGGTTAGTGGGATGTTTAAGGAAACTATGTTTATTGAGAGAGGGAATGCCGAGAATATCAAACAGCACCCTAATCGCAGACATGGGCGAAGACCAGTTCCCCCACCACTAAAGGCTGAAGCCATCTACACTGGAAGACTTTCTCCAATGCAGAATTTGATGATGCCAGTAGAAGCAAAGAGTTCAGGTGCCTGCGATGACCTCTGCTCAGGATTATCCTCCAGCTGATAAACATATTCTGTGAATCTATTCACTTGTGGCTGTCAACCTACAAACAAACAGAAAACACAGCAGATTTTCCCTCCACAGAAGCCCACCAATGTAACAAATTCAGGATCCATAATCAAGCTCAAATCCATAAACAAGTCCAGTCTAGTAGGAATAAATGGTCAGCACCAGGACCTTGTGAAGTTGACCACTCCTCAGAAGGGTTGAAAAAAAAAACAAAAAAAAGTGTCCATAGATGACTAGATCAGTAGGCCATACTGAACTGGCAACCCTCCCCTTCTGTTCCCTTCCAAAAGAGAATATCTCTTTTGAAAGGTATTAACGGCCTGCACCATGAGAAGGCGGTGGACATTAGACCTGGCCAGTTCTATGCATCATCACAGGGGATTGGTGCAGAGCTCTCCTTCCAGTAACTACCTATCTACCATTTACAGACCAAAAAATTTAATGCAAAAATTAAAAAATTTAATGATCATAATCTATTGTTCTTCCTCTAAGAAGTTTCTAATACTACGCTGTTTCCATAAATAAAGGAAAAATGAGAAAAATCACAATTCGCCAAAAAACTGTGCGATCCTCACTTAACTTGTTCATGTAAGCATATAAAGTAATACTGAGTGAGCATATCGTGTGCAAATTAGTCTAGTTGTGTCAAGTTGCGTAATCGAAAAGTGGCATAAAAATGTGTGTTTTGGAGTGGATCGTTATTTTGTGTTGTAAATGTGAGTAAAGAAATTCTAAATAGCCATTTCATAGGAATGACCTTGAGACATCATTTGTCAAGTGAACTGCGGTGGAGAGCCACTGGCCGGCTCGATGCAGGCCAAAGTCAGTCAGACATGACACGATGGCTGAATGTGAGTCCACCTGTGGTCCATAGACTGTGGAATCAATTTCTTAGCATGGATTCCGCATCTCAGAGGTTTAGTCGAGGAAGGGCTAGAGTTACAACCGCTGTACAAGACCAATATCTACAATTAACAGCACGAAGAAGCAGAATGTTTATTCCCTCTCAGCTACGATTCTCTTTTGCAGCAGCCACTGTAAGGGTTGTATCAGTTTCTACTGTGTGTAGAAGGCTTCATGAGAGAGGTCTGTATGCTAGAAGACCTGTAATTTGTATATCTCTTCACGTCACGTCACAGGAGAGAGCAATTGAATTGGGCATGCATGCATGCTAACTGGACAGAAGAGTAATGAAGGTCTGTACTCTTCACAGACGAGTCCAGATATTGCTTGCAGAGTGATTCCGGACATTGTTTGATAAGGAGAAAACGAGTTACCCGCTATCATCCCGGTAATATCCGTCAAAGAGACAGTTACAGCAGAAGTAGTGTGTGTGTTTGAGGTGGCATTTCCTTAGATGGATGCACAGATCTCTGTGTGTTGATGAGTGGGAACCTCAATGCTCAAAGTTATAGGAGATGACATCCTGAGCCCTTATGTACATTCTTACACTGGTGCAATAGGTGAAACATTCATCTTAAAAGAAGATAATGCTTATCCACACAGAGTTAGACTAGTGGAACAATACCTTCCAGAGGAGATCATTATGTGCATAGAGTGATTAGCTCAATCTCCTGACCTAAATCCGATTGAGCATGTATGGAATGCTCTAGGGAGATGTGTTGCTTCCTTCAACCAGCCACCTGAAACAAAGAGGGAGCTTATTATTGCTTTAAAGGGACAATGGTCATTACTCCCTATTGAAATGATTCACAACATAAACAGCATGGAACAACATTGTTGTGCTTGCATTGCTCTAAGGGGTGACCTCACTCCTTATAAAAGAACTTTGCCCATTTGCATTCTGACACCTCATTTTTGGGCAAGTTCCTGTGCTATTTTTTGACGAAAAATGCTTCTAGTGTAAAACATTTTATGCCATTCTGAAACTGGCATTGTAATTCATGTTTTCATCAAAATCATTCATATAGTTTTTTGTTTATCATAATTTTTCTGAGTTTTCCTTAATTTATGGAACCCACTGTATTTTCATGGAGTTGGGGGGAGGAGATACTAGGAAACATTGCTCTTACACCGTGTTGTGCAAAATTTGACACTCAACAGATTGACCAGTTGAAACAATAATCAGATAATCAAAGGTTGGTTAATCAAGATCTCACACTTTTTTGACAATCTGTCCTCCCCCCTCCCCTGAATTGTGATTTTTCTCATTTTTCCTTAATTTATAGAAACAGTGTAGTATTAAAAACTTCTTAGAGGAAGAACAATAGATTATGATCATAAATTTTTTTTAATTTTTGCATTAATTTTTTTGGTCTGTAAATGGTAGCTAGGTAATCACTAGATGCAGAGCTATGTAACAATCCCCTGTGATGATGCATAGAACCGGCAAGGCCTAGCACCTAATGTCCAACCCCATCTTCTCATGGTGCAGACTGTTAGTACCTTTCAAAAGAGATACTCTCTTGTGGAAGTGAATGGAATTGTAGTTCTGCCAGATTAGTGTGGCCTACTGATCTGGACAACTCTGGCTACTTTTCTCTTTTTTTCTACCCTGCTGAGGAGTGGTCAACCACACAGGGTCCTGGTGCTGACCATATAAACCCACTGGACTGGACAGATATGTGGCTCTGAGCTTGATTATGGATCCTGATTTTGCTGCACTGGTGGGCTTCTGTGGAGGGAAAATCTTCTGCTGTGTTTTCTGTTTGTTTGTGGGTTGACAGCCCCAAGTGAATAGATTCACAGGATATGTTTATCAGTTGGTGGATAATCCTGAGCAGAGGTCATTGCAGACACTTGATTAAACTCTTTGCTTCTATTGGCATCGTGAAATTCTACATTGGAGGAAGTCTTCCAGTGTAGATGGCTTCAGCCTTTAGTGGTGGGGGAGTGGGTTTTCGCCCTATGTCTGCGATTAGGGTGCTGTTTGATATTCTCGGCATTCCCTCTCTCAATAAACATAGTTCCTTAAACATCCCACTAACCATTTTCTCTCCATAGGTAGCTGCAATGTAAGGACTTTGCACAGAGCTTCTTCTTTGATGTCCTCGCACAAGAATTCCACTGTTATAATTTAGATATTCTCGGCTTGCAAGAGACCAGATGGACAGATAAAGGTCAGATTCTTAAAAATAACCTAAAATTTCACTTTTCAGGGAGGGAAGATGAAAAGCATCACCAAGGCATGGGTCTGCTTCTCAGCAAACACACTAGTGATGCTCTTGTAGGATATGAGTGCATTAATGAAAGGTTTCTTACAGCAAAATTTCAGACAAGCATTAAAGACTTGAATGTTATCTGCTGTTAGGCCCCCATTGAGGATGCTGATAAAGATGAGAAGGATAGGTTTTATGGACAACTTCAGGATATTTTGAATTCTGTCAAGAAAGGAGATATTACCCTTGTTCTAGGTGACTTCAATGGCAAAGTTGGTACTGACTCTAACCTTTGGGGAGGGGTGATAGGCCCTTTTGGTATTGGTAGCTGCAATGACAATGGACAACGTCTCCTACAGGTAAGTAAAGTCAATGGATTCAGAATAACTAACACTTATTACAAACACTACAACATACATAAGTACATATGGGTTTCACCTGATGGGCTGCATAAGAATATGATTGATTATATATTAATTAACAGCAAATGGGCTAGTTTTGTTAGGAATACAAGGTCATATAGGGGAGCTGAAAGTGGATCTGATCTTGTTAAAAGTGTCTTGCAACTTAAACTTAAAAAGTATTGTGCTGGGGTTAAAAAATTTACCTTTAATACTGAATCTCTGAAAGACCAGTTATAGCTAAAACTTACCATGATAGGTTACTTAGTCATTATTGACAGTCATGGTTTGCTCATTACTGAAGTTGAGGAAGAATGGAACCACCATTTTAAACAGGCTTTTTTGGTAATTAACAGTACTCTTTTAGGAGAAAAGGAGCAGAGGAGGCATAATTATTTGAGTGATAAGGCACTTGATCTTATTTCAGGAAGAAAGAACTACAGGAATGCCCTTAATCAATATCCTACTAGTCCTAATAGAAAGCATTACAGAGAGCTTAATAAACGTGTAAAGGATCAGTTAGCTGCTGATAAGAATCTTTGGCTTGATAGATTGGGACAAAGCCGAGGAAGCAGTTAGACAGCATAACAGCAGAGAGCTGTACCAGATAGTTAATGTTTCGTGTGGTAGAAAACAGACAGGTAGACAGGGATTGAAGGATAAACAAGGTAAGGTTATAGAAGGTGAGGATTCTGTCATGGCTAGGTGGGCTGAGCATTTCAGTGAGTTTACTCTTTAGTTCTACTCCCATTGTTTGCAAAGATTATAGATGCATTGGTGGCTTTAATATTGGCTCTATAACACAATCTAAATTTATTTTGACTATTTCTAAACTTAAACTTCTTAAATCCCCAGGGATAGATGAAATTACTGCAGAAATGCTCAGCGCTGGAAATGTTTCGGTTACCACTTGGATGACTGAAATTTTGAATAACTGTTATGATAGAGGCATGGTTCCTAAAGATTTTACCAGAGCTATTATTATCCCTATTTTCAAAAAAGGTGATCGCAGTTCTTGTGATAACTATAGGGGTATCAGTGTACTCTCTGTTCCAGGGAAAGTTCTTTCCATGATTGTTCTTAATAGAATTAAGAATCTGGTTGATAGGCAATTGCGTGATGAGCAATGTGCATTCAGAAGTGGTAGGGGATGTTACATCAGGTATTTTCATTTAGCCAGATTCTTGAGAAATGTTTAGAGTTTCGGAAACCTTTGGTTGCTAGTTTGTTGATTTCAAAAAGTCTTTCAACTCTGTTGATCATCATAATTAGTGGTTGATTGCGAGATCGTATGGCATACCAGACAAATTAGTTAACATAATTAAAGTTCTCTATAACAACACTGAGTCGTGTGTGAGAGTTGGTAAGACTTGTAGCAATTGGTTTAGCATTGCTCCTGGTGTTTGACAAGGGTGCATTTTGTCTCCTTTTCTCTTTACTTTGGTAATTGGTTATGTTATGCAAAATTCACTTCAAGTGAAAGTTTTGGCCTTAAATGGGCTGGAGATATGAAAATTTCTTATTTAGATTATGCTGATTATTTAGCCCTTTTGGCAAATGATCTTGATGAGATGAACTTTTTCAATCGAGCTGTTGATGAAACTGATAGTAGAGTAGGTTTGGGTTATAAACAGAGAGAAAACTAAAGTGATGAAAATTGGTCAGGCAGGCTGTGATTCAGTTAATCTGAATGGTTGCAATCTTGAACAGGTGTCACAGTTTAATTATCTTGGGTACTATGCAACAGATATTGGTGATGTGCAGCATGAGATTGACAAATGTATAGGGAGTGCTGCCAGGACTTTTAAGAATCTATGGAGAGTGTGGAGAAATAGGCGTATACACCTAGACTAAAATTTGACTATATAATAGTCTGGTTCTTTCTATTATTAGTAATGGTAATGAAACTTGGAGACTTTATAAACAAGATAACAGTAAACTAGATGCTTTTGATTCTAGATGCTTACATAGTATCTTTGGCATTAGGTAATTCAACTTTGTAAGTAATGATGAAGTTAGGCAAAGGAATCGGCAACCTGCTTTAAGCAGCATATTCTGCAGAGAGAGACTCCGTTGCTTTGGCCATGTTGCCCGTATGGATAATTATAAATTGGTGAATAACGTTATGAACAGTGTGCCTAAAGGCCTCAGAAAGAGGGGACCTAGGATATAGTGGGGAGACAGTGTCAAACAGGACCTTGTTAGAATTGGTGTGCAGTGGCCAGATGCAGCTCAGGACAGACTTGCTTGGTGAACTAAATTGCACGGTCTAGTTGGACCTCTATAGCCCATGGCTGCTTGATGATGATGATGATGTCCTCCCCCTACAAAAAACATTTCTGGCTATGCCCCTGATATATCAGAATATTATTAGATAAATCCCATTGCTGCTCTTCTGATATTACAGTAAAAGTTTTCTATGTTCTGCAATCATAATTATCTTCAGACTGCAAAAGATGCTGATCTTACAGTAAAAGTTTTATATGTTCTGCAATCATAATTATCTTCACACTGCAAAAGATGGTATGGATAATTTATTTTTATTCTATACAGTAATTTAGGGTTTATTTACTTTGCTACTTCTGAAATCATTTTTAACAAGTGTAGTATTAAATTCAGATTTAATCCATTTAACACTGTGCTGGATAACATAATCAAAGCAAACTGCTGGACAATATTTTTGCATATGGCACTATATTTAGTCAGTATTATTAATTATTTCCCTCGGCACTGTTTTTGCAGGCAGTATTTTTGTTTGCATTATGTACAGTAGACCCTTCCATCCTGCAGCTCACAAAACAAATCATTAATTACACTGAATCTGGCTCATTTCTTATAATTTTTTGACCAAACATTTTCAGACAGGTAAAAGAAACAATTTTGCCAATTCAGAGTACTCATTAAAATCGTATTTTTGATTTTAATTTATTTTTTTTTATTTCTTAGAAATATAGTCTTATCCCCAATTCATTATTTATCAGAAATGTGTGCTTTTGTTTTTAAGTAGAGTATTTTTCCTGCAGCTCTTTAAAAAAATAGTGTCTTTCCTTGTGGTTCTTTATTAAACTTGGGTTGGACAAGGCCTGATATAGGTCAGCATTTTTTATTATGGCATATTGAACAGGTGGCATTTTGCTGGTGACATTTTTATATTTGTCATTTTCTTTTGTCATTTTCCATCATGAAACCACTACATGCAACACTTTAATGTTTCAGTAAATCATTGATTTAAAAAGAGTTTTATTTAATTTGCCACTTCTAAAATTATTTTCCTTGCTCTTCAGATATATACACCCTATCCCCGACTAACAAACAGATGCATTCTTCAACAAATTCATGTAAGGTGAAATCAGACACGAATTTCATGTAAGAAATAATGTATATAGGGATGGAAGCATTCCAGAATCCTAACCTGACTGACATATTTTTAAATATATATTGTTTAATTATGATTATACTTAAAGTTAAGACCTTATTGCTTTGTTACTTAGGTATATTTCATCATCATCATCATCCTCAAGCAGCCATGGGCTACGGAGGTCCAACCAGACCGTGCAGTTTAATTCTCCAAGCATATCTGTCCTGAGCTACATCTGCTGCATCCGGCCACTGCACACCAATTCTAACAAGGTCCTGTTTGACATTGTCTGCCCACCGCATCCTAGGTCTCGCCCTCCTTCTGAGGCCTCTAGGCACACTGTTCATAACCTTATTCACCAATCTATAATTATCCATACGGGCAACATGGCCAAACCAGCGGAGTCTCTCTCTGCACAATATGCTGCTTAAAGGAGGTTGCAGACTCCTTTGCCTCACCTCATCATTAGTTACAAAGTTAAACCACCTAATACCCAATGCGTAAGCATCTGGAATCAAAAGCATCAAGTTTCCTGTTATCTTGTTTACAAAGTGTCCAAGTTTCACTACCATAACTAACATTAGAAAGAACCAAACTATTATACAGTCTAATTTTAGTCTTTAGGTGTATACGCCTATTTCTCCACACTCTCCATAGATTCTTAAAAGTCCCGGCAGCAATCCCTATTCGTCTGTTAATCTCCTGCCGCACATCACTATTATCTGTTACATAGCTCCCAAGATAATTAAACTGTGACACCTGCTCAAGACTGCAACCATTCAGATTAACAGAATCACAGCCTGCCTGACCAATTTTCATCACTTTAGTTTTCTCTCTGTTTATAACCAAACCTACTCTACTACCAGTCTCATCAACAGCTCGAATGAAAGAGTTCATCTCATCAACATCATTTGCCAAAAGGGCTAAATCATCAGCATAATCTAAATCAGGAATTTTCGTATCTCCAGCCCAATTAAGGCCAAAATCATTCCCTTGAAGTGAATTTCGCATAACATAATCAACAACCAAACTAAAGAGAAAAGGAGACAAGATGCACCCTTGTCGAACACCAGATGTAATGCTAAACCAATTGCTACAAGACTTACCAACTCTCACACATGACTCAGTGTTATTATAGAGAGCTTTCATTATGTTAACTAACTTGTCTGGTATACCATATGATCTCACAATCAACCACAAATTATGACGATCAACAGAGTCGAAAGCCTTTTTGAAATCAACAAAGCTAGCAACCAAAGGTTTCTGAAACTCTAAACATTTCTCAAGAATCTGCCTAAGTGAAATTATCTGATCTACACATCCCCTACCACTTCTGAATCCACATTGCTCATCACGCAATTGACTGTCAACCAGATTCTTAATTCTATTAAGCACAATCATGGAAAGAACTTTACCTGGAACAGAGTAGGCTGATACCCCTATAGTTATCACAAGAACTGCTATCACCTTTTTTGAAAATAGGGATAACAATAGCTCTGGTAAAATCCTTAGGAACCATGCCTTTATCATAAAAGATATTCAGAATTTCAGTCATCCAAGTGGTAACCGAAACATTTCCAGCTCTGAGCATTTCTGTAGTAATTTCATCTACCCCTGGGGATTTATGAAGTTTAAGTTTAGAGATAGCCAAAATAACTTCAGATTGTGTTATAGGGCCAACATTAAAGCTGCCAATGCATCTATCATCATTACAAACAATGGGAGTAGAACTAACCACATTGTTTAGAACATCACTGAAATGCTCAGCCCACCTAGTCATGAAAGAATCCTCCCCTTCTATAACCTTACCTTTTTTATCCTTCAATCCTTGTATACCTGTCCGTTTTCTACCACACAAAACATTAACTATCTGGTACAGCTCTCTGCTGTTGTGCTGTCTAACTGCTTCCTTGGCTTTGTCAGCCAAACCATCAAGCCAAAGATTCTTATCAGTAGCTAACTGATCCTTTACACGTTTATTAAGCTCTCTGTAATCCTTTCTATTAGGACTAGTAGGGTACTGATTAAGGACATTCCTGCAGTTCCTTCTTTCTGAAATAAGCTCAAGTGCCTTATCACTTAAATAATTCTGCCTCCTCTGCTCCTTTTTTCCTAAAAGAGTACTGTTAGTTTCCAAAAAAGCCTGTTTAAAATGGCCCCATTCTTCCTCAACTTCAGTATTAAGCAAACCATGACTGTCATAATGACTAAGTAACCTATCATGGTAAGCTTTAGCTATAACTGGGCCTTTCAGAGCTTCGGTATTAAAGGTAAATTTTTTAACCCTAGCACAACACTTTTTAAGTTTAAGTTGCAAGACACTTTTAACAAGGTAATGGTCAGATCCAATTTCAGCCCCCCTATATGCCCTAGTATTTCTAACAGAACTAGCCCATTTGCTGTTAATTAATATATAATCAATCATATTCCTATGCAGCCCATCAGGTGAAACCCATGTGTATTTATGTATGTCGTGGTGTTTGTAATATGTGTTAGTTATTCTGAAACCATTGAGTTTACTTACCTGTAGGAGACGTTGCCCATTGCCATTGCAGCTACCAATACCAAAAGGGCCTATTACTCCTCCCCAAAGGTCAGAGTCAGTACCAACTTTGGCATTGAAGTCACCTAGAACAAGGGTAATATCTCCTTTCTTGAGAGAATTCAAAATATCCTGAAGTCGTCCATAAAACCTATCCTTCTCATCCTCATCAGCATCCTCAGTGGGGGCATAACAGCAGATAACATTCAAGTCTTTAATGCTTGTCTGAAATTTTGCTGTAAGAAACCTTTCATTAATGCACTCATATCCTAGAAAAGCATCACTAGCATGTCTGCTGAGCAGCAGAATGCTTTCCATCCTCCCTGTAAAGAGAAATTTAGTTATTTTTAAGTATCTCACCTTTACCTGTCCATCTGGTCTCTTGCAAGCCTAGAATATCTAGGTTATAGTGCTGGAATTCCTGCATGAGGACATCAAGAGAATAATCTCTATGTAATGTCCTCACATTCCACATTCCTGCAGAGAGAAAATGATTAGTAGGATTTTTAAAGAAATTAGGTTTATTGAGATTGGTAGGGCCAACAATATCAAACAGCCCCCTGATCGCAGGCATGGGGCAAAGACCTGTTCCTCCTCTGCTAAAGGCTGAAGTCACTGATGCTGGTAGGAACTTCAGGCACCACCTTTTCAAGTGGGACTTTTTCAAGAGCCACATGGCCTGCCTGAGACACATTACTCCAGTTTAGGCTTGACAATGCCCAACTAGCTAAGTAAGGTTCAGGTACCTGCGATGGCCTCTGATTAGGATTATCCACCAGCTGATATAAGGTATCCCGTGTCTCTGTTCACTTAGAGCTGGCAACCCAGAAGCAAACAGAAAACACAGCAGCAGACTCTCCCTCAACAGAGGCCCACCAGTGCAGCAAGTCCAGGATCAATAATCAAGCTCAAATCCATAAACAAGTCCTGTCTAGTAGGTATAAATGGTCAGCACCAGGACCCTGTGAAGTTGACCACTCCTCAGCAGGGTTGAAAAAAAAGAAAAAAGTGGCCATAGATGACCAGATCAGTAGGCCATACTGAACTGGCAGCCCTCCCCTTCCGTTCCCTTCCAAAAGAGAATATCTCTTTTGAAAGGTACTAACGGCCTGCACCACGAGAAGGCAGGGTCGGACATTAGGTGCTAGACCTGGCCGGTTCTGTGCATCATCACTAGGGATTGGTGCACAGCTCTCCTTCCAGTTTACGCCTAGCTACCATTTTCATACACATAACTTATTTTTACAAAAGAGAAACCATTATAAAGGTAGAAGCAAAAAATGCCTAAGTGCAGTTTATTTTAAACAAAGATGATAATCACAGAATTACCTGCTGCTCTTTTAGTGTTGATAAATCAATAAATATTTTGCAGAAAAAATTTTTGCTGACATACATTTTTCCGCAAAATATTTATTGCTTTATAAATGCCAAAACAGCAGCAGGTAACGCTGTGATTATCATCTATGTTTAAATCATTAATAATGCTAAATAGCATGATGAGACTATTATTTATTTCCATCTCACTCTGTGCAATATAAAGGTAATGGTTGCCACCCAAGATCATAGATGGTGCCAATGGTAGGCCCAAAAATCTTGGTGATAGAGTTTAGTGTTAAAATTAGCAGAAAAAAGACAAGCTGGCATTAGTTCAACTGGGAGAATACTTTGGCATGTTTCTGGAGAGATGCGGGTTCATATCCCATATGTCGGAGAAAATGTTTTCTGCAAAATAAGCAGTTTATTTTAACGCATGGTATGTATATGCATGGTATGTATTTAATGCATGGTATAAAAGCATGTACTATACCTATTTCTCTAAATGGATGTACTGTACCTATTTCTCTAAATGGTAGGCTATGCACGTACTGGAAGGAGAGCAATGCACCAATCCCCTACCATCATAGGGGACTGGTGTATTGCTCTCCTTCCGGTACAAACAAACAGTCATACAAAGACAACCAGGCCTAGCACCTAAAGTCTGACCCTGCTTTTCCGTGGCCCTTTAGTACTTTTCAAAAGAGATATTCTCTTCGAGAAGCATAGGGAAGGATGCCAGATCAATGTGGCCTACTGATCTGGGCTACCATGGCTATTTTTTCATTTTTCCTATCCTGCAAAGGAGTGATATCCAACCAAGTATAAATGGTCATACTAACTTGGTGTGGTTGACACACAGGGTCTGGTGCTGACCATTTATACTTAGCAGACTTGAGATTTCATAATGACTATGAGCTTGATTAGGGATCCTGAACTTGCTGCACTGGAGGTGCTTTTGTTGATGGGAAAATCTACTGTTATGTTTTCTGTTCATTTGTGGTGAAAGATGCACTAGATACCTTATATCAGTTGGTGGATAATCCTGATCAGTGGGCATCGCAGGTAACTGAACTTTCACTTCTACAGGCATTGCCAAATCTATACTGAAGGAAGTCCTATTAGCATAGGTGGCTTCAGCTTTTAGTGTGGGGAACAGGTCTTTGTCTCCATGCCTGCAATTAAGATGCTGTTTGATATTGTCAGCACTACCTCTCTTTATAAACATAGTTTCTTCAAAAATCCCGCAAACCATGTTCTTTCCACAGTTTCATGACCGGTTCATGGAAAGTGAGGACTCTGCACAGACATTATTCTCTTGATGTCCTCACACAGCAATTTCAGTACTTAACCTTGGATATTTTGGGCTTGCAAAAGACCAGATGGGTAAAGATCAGATGCTTAAAGATAATTTACCATAAAACTAGTAATGAAACTGTTTACACACAACAGCAAATGGCCAAGTGAAGTAGTAAGAACAGAGACAGTCCTGCTACAGTGCTGAACCAAAGAGAGGTCTTTGTTCAGCCAATCAAAAGATGAGAGCAGTAGGCACAGCTGTCAACTTGTCTCAACTCTAGTGAAAAAAAGGCTTTAATCCCTTATCAACCCACTAGAGCCCAACCCAGAACACAATAGCCATGCATGAGACCCATTCAAGTTGCAATGTCAATCATGGCCCAAAGTTCGTCAAAGTTCTCTAATCTGTATTATCTCCTTCACTTTGAAGTTCCCAATTCTAAATAATCCAATCAGCATTTAGTTGGCCAAAGCCAGGAAAGATGGATATAGGTTCAATAAACACCCATTTAGAAAACAATCTATGACCTTCACCTTTGTAAAAGAATTTAGATGTGAACTTTGCCATGTGTTCAGCCTGGAAATGGTCAGCTGAAGTCTCATAGATTTCCTCTGATTGATATGCAGGTGAGTGAGGACACAGCTGCCCCTTTAGGGCAGTAAAAGAACTGAATCGGAAACAATTCTTCACTTTCATTAACATTTCCCTTAAATAAAATTTAATCCCAATCTACACTGTTAAAATCAAATGGCATTAATGCTCTAAAGCATATTCTACACTACATCATTGTATTCAACAACATGTATGAGCTATTAGCTTATTGCTATAATCACATAGATGTTCCCTAGTGGAATATCCTAAGTGCTATATTCTGCTTATAGTTCGAGTATTTAAAGTTCCTATATACTCAAAATAAGGTTGCATTTAGATGGTATATCGTGCAATAGACATCTCACAAAAGCAGGCTGGTACACTCGACACACTTGGTGAAGAAACACAGTCCTCTTATTTGCGGTGCACTTGTTGATGTTGAATTCTTTTTGTCTTAAATCCTTCCTGTTGACTCATATTGCAGTTGGGCCACTATTCCATTTTCAGGATCTGTAGTCACTGATGAAGACATAAGATGAGATATGTTGAAACAGGTAGCAGTGGGGAAAGTAGTTTTTAACTGTTAATATTATTTTAAATGCTAATTTAAATGTATTAAGTTGAAACTTCAACCTATTTTTAATTCAAATGTCTTTAAAATTTTTGAAATATGCTCTTAAATCTGCTTAAATAAGTTCTGCTGCTGATAATCCATCAAGTAAGAAGTTGCAAACTTAAACCCTGGACTTGAGTAACAACTTGACCATCAGTGACTACAGATCCTGAAAACGGAATAGTGGCCCAACTGCAATATGACTCAACAGCAAAGATTTAAGACAACAAGAATTCAACATCAACAAGTGCACCGCAAATAAGAGGACTGGGTTTCTCCACCAAGTGTGTCGAGGTGTACCAGCCTGCTTTAGCGAGATGTCTATTGCACAATATACCATCTAAATGCAACCTTCTTGTGAGTATATAACTAAGAACTTTAAATACTCAAACTATAAGCAAAGAATAAAGCACTTAAATCTTCCCTAGTGGAATATCCTATGTGATTATAGCAATAAGCTAATAGCTCATACATGTTGTTGAATACAATGAAGAGAATATGCTTTAGAACAAGTATTTGATTTTAGCAAGTGCAGATTGTGATTAAATTTTATTTAATATACTGTATCACTGTGTAATTAAGACCTTTAACATTTCCCTTTTGAGTAAAGGGGAAAATACTGTAAAAATCGGATTTTCAATGACCAATTTGGATTTTAAACTTTATCGGTGAAAATCCGAAAAAATCAGAGTAGTTGGCAGCTCTTTCTTAACATAAGGTTATTGAAAGTGAGGGTTCTGTCATGGCAAAGTTGCTGAGCATTTCAATGATATTCTAAACAATGTGGTTAGTTCTATTCCCATTGTTTGTAATGATGATAGATGCATTACTGCTTTAATATCCAGGAGTAGTTGAAATTATTATGGAAATGCTTACAGTTGGGAATGCTTCTGTTGTCTTGTATCTGACCAAAATTATGAATATCTTGTATGATAAAGGTGTCATTCCTAATAATTTAACCAGAGCTATTATTATCCTTATTTCTAGAAAAGGCTATGGCAGTTCTTGTGATAGATATATGAGTACCAGAATACTTATTCATATCTTTCACTTACATACACACCAAAGAGCCAAAACATTATGACCAGCACATCTTTATGCAAATCGAAGCAACTGCAGGCAAATGATAGCATGTGTGAAGGTTATGAAATGGTATAAATAATACCTGATACTGAGCTCTGTTAATCAGTACTATTCTTGTTCTTCAGATGGGAAAGGCAGTGGACTTAAGTGAGTTTGACAAAGGCCATATTGTAATGGCTGGGTCAGAGCATTTCCGAGGCGACAAGGCTTGTGGGGTGCTCATGGTCAGCCGTGGTTAGTACCATCAAAAAGTGATCCGAGGAGGGAAAAACCTCAAACCGTCAGCAAGGTATGGCCAAACCACAGCTCATTGATGCAAGAGATGAGCGAAGGCTATCCCATATGGTAAGAGCCAACAAAGGGATATTGTGGCGCAACTTGCTCGTAATTTGAATGCTGGTGACGAGAGTAATGTGTCATAACACACAGTACATGGAACCCTGCTGAAAATGGGGTTGCCAATAGGGAATTTCAGATAATGCCTGCCGATAGGGGCCAGACATTATTTGAAATCACCTCCAATCTGAACGAGGGTTCCAGCTGGGAAATCAGTGCATGGAGACTGTGCAACACTCATTTCATCATCTTGGCTTCGGGAGCAGCCAACCTACAAGTCCTAGCACCAGGCTCCCGGCAATGGCACGACACCGGACTCAACACTAAAGAACATCAAAACTGGATCATTGAAAATTGACAACGAATAACCTGGAGTGATGAATCCTGATTTAAACTTCATCACACCGATGGGAGAATGAGGGTATGGAACCAACCCCATGAAGCCATGGATCCTGCATGTCAGGTCAGAACAGTACAAGCTGGTAGTGGCTCAGTGAGGCCTGAGGTGTCTTCAGTTGGACGTCTGTGGGACCTTTGATATGTGTACCAACGACTCTCAATGCATCCTGGTATGTAGAACTCATGGCTGACCATTTACACCCATTTATGCCCATCATGTATCCCAATGGAGATGGCATCTACCAGAAAGACAACTGTTCATCTCACAGGTCCAGGTTGGGCTACTATATGGTTGCAGGAGCATTTTGCTGACTTTGAAATAATGAATTGACCAGCTAGAAGTCCAGATTTAAATCCCATCGAAAATCTTTGGGATACTGTCAAGCAGTGTTCGGGCTTGTGTCTCATCAGTGATGACCTTGAGAGAATTGTGGACAGCTCTAGAGGATGAATGGGTCACCATACATGTGGAACATTTACGCAAGCTTCTGGAGTCCTTGTCTTGTCATGTGGTCGCCATTATCAAAGCCAGAGGGGATCCAACACATTAATAGGTTGCTATCCCTAATTCAATGGCACTTCAGTGTTGTTTACAGTACTGTTTACAGGTAATGGCAATGCACGAGCAATTCTACTTGCTACCTTTCCACTACCTTACAATAATATAAGGAGGATGACAGAAGCATTATGCTACTACTGGCTAACAAAGACTTTAAATTTAAAGTTATGAGAGATAAAGTTTTACCAACAACAGTCCTTTTGTTCACTGGTTGTATATGGCTGACTCATTCAATCCTTTTTCCATATTTCTTCAAGGCCTGATGTTTGCACTTGGTGTTCAGAGGTGCATTTCTTTGAGTTGGTATGCATTTAACATTTCTTTATTAGTTAAGATGAGATGTCAGTCTAACTTGTTTTAGATTTATACTGTTCAATTCAAATGTTACTTTGATGTAAAATCGTACCTATTCCCTTTTCTTCTCTCACTATATGTTAACTGCTGTGCTTGCATCAATTGCTCATCATTAGCCATTAATTATTACATCCAAATTTAAATAAACATTTATTAAATACTGTTCAATTCAAATGTTACTTTGATGTAAAATCGTACCTATTCCCTTTTCTTCTCTCACTATATGTTAACTGCTGTGCTTGCATCAATTGCTCATCATTAGCTATTAATTATTACATCCAAATTTAAATAAACATTTATTAAATAACTGTCCAGCCAAAGAATATACTGCTACATATGTCACAAAGTGGCAAAAGTATTCACAGCAAAAACAATCAGATGAATAATGAAAACACCACATTACATTCTTTCGATGTTGTATCGTTGTATCCTAACACCCCATTGTTGGATGTAGCAATGTGCATGAAGGCAAAATGGCTCAAGGAAGCCAGGTCCATGGCCTCAGAATACTTCAGTGTGCATGATGCCCTGGACCTGGCAACCTTCTCCAATTAGTTCTTAGTGAATGGCAGGACATGGGTCCAAACATAGGGGGGACCAATGGGATCACCTCTGTCAGGCCTCATGACAGATGTACTCCAGCACATAGAAACTGAAGCTTTAAGCATCAGAGTATAAACCGAAGCTACATATAAGGTACACAGATGATGTGATATTATGATTCAGAAAAGTTAAAAACATTATTAGAAATGTTTAGCCTCGCATTAATTTACACACAAGAAAAGTAATGCCTAGCATTAGAATTACACACAAGATTTGGGTTGGGTTGTTTTACCTCTGAGCGGCACTTTTTTGCACACCATGGGCTAAATGGCCAGGTCACATGAACCCCGAAGGCTCAGAGAAGGTTGGGGGAGGGGGCCCACTGGAACAGCTGTTGGGAGACAGATGGTAGCCTCCCGTCAAGGCCATCCAGCGTGTTCTTTAATGTGCACAGGGTATGGCTTCCCATACACGGGGCCACGGCTTAACGTCCCATCCGACGGACGGCAGCCTTTCCAAGCCCATTGGTGTCCCCTACTGACCGTGGGCAGGGGGGGGAGTTTTGCGGAGATAAATCTCAACGCTGACCCAGCTGGGACTCGAACCTGGGAACTACAGATTATGAGCCTGGCGCGCTACCGACTGAGCCACCCCCGCCCCTTACACACAAGAAACCAAATCATTACCATTTCTGGATATTTTGGTAACTTGAAGTGAAAACAAAGTGAAACAACACTTTATAGAAAACCAATTACATCCCAAATATCATCCCAGAGAATTCAACACACCTGGGAACTGTACAAGAAATCCCCCTTCAATTCACCTTTTTTAAGAGCATACAGGTATTGCTCAACTAGAAGAGCACTGAACTGGAGTGTATATACAAGATAGGAGACAAAGTAGGATATTTTCAATAGAATATTTAAAGAAAATTGAAAAACAATTAAATATAAGATTAATGCAAATACTCAACTAATTGCAGAACAAAAAAAAATAAAGAATTAATTATGCAATAGCTTTTCTGTATATACCAGAATTTTCCAAATGTAGTAAGAAAATTTTTAATGAAATATGATACAGCAGTTCCATTAAAAATAATAAATAACACTAAAGATCAAAAATAAATGATAAGATTGCAGTGCACTAATGGGGGGGGGGGGGGGAGTATACTTAAGAGAAATTGAATAATAATAATATGTAAGAAAAACTTACCAAAAGATGCAGCAAAATTAAAGGAACACCAATATGATTTGATGAATAAATTAGGTAAAACAGCACTAACACAAATAATCTTACAATCTAATTTAAACAATTATGTATTATATTCAAAAATAATTTCATCCCTTATGACAAAAACACAACTAAACTATATGGAAAATTCGATAATATGCTTACATCAATCAAAATATTCTATCATCATCATCATCATCCTCAAGCAGCCATGGGCTACAGAGGCCCAACCAGACCGTGCAATTTAGTTCTCCAAGCAAATCTATCCTGAGCTACATCTACTGCATCTGGCCACTGCACACCAATTCTAACAAGGTCCTGTTTGACATTGTCCGCCCACCACATCCTAGGTCTCCCCTTCTTTCTGAGGCCTTTAGGCACACTGTTCATAACCCTATTCGCCAATCTATAATTATTCATACGGGCAACATGGCCAAACCAACGGAGTCTCTCTCTGCACAATATGCTGCTTAAAGGAGGTTGCAAACGCCTTTGCCTAACCTCATCATTAGTTTCAAAGTTGAACCACCTAATGCCCAAGATACTGCGTAAGCATACTCAAATTAAAGCAATTCCATCTGCATGGAAATTATTGTTACATCACATGACCTGTAGTCCACTGAACACTCACTAGAGAGGGACAAACATAATAATGTGATCTTATCAATTAAAACAATACACTGCCTAATGAAGTCTAAATGAAACCGCACTGCAGTGGATCCATATTTTTAATGAATGTCAATATCTTTATTATGTGAATATTTTAAATGTTTGTCTAAATTTGGAAGTAATAATTAATGGCTAATGACTATGATGAGCAACTGATGCAAGCATAGCAGTTAACAGATAGTGAGAGAAGAAAAGGGAATGGCATGATATTACATCAAAGTAACATTTGAATTGAGCAGTATATATCTAAATAAGTTGGACTGACATATCATCTTAACCAATAAAGAAATGTTCAATGCATAACAACTCAGGAAATGCAAGTGTCATCTGTGAATACAAAGTGCAAACATCAGGCCTTGAAGAATATGGAAAAAGTATCAAGTGCATTAGACCTATACCATCAGTGAACAAAAGGATTGTTGTTGGTAAAACTTTATTTATCTCTCACAACTTTAAAGTCTTTTTAGCCAGTAGTAGCATAATGCTTCTGTCATTCTCCATATAGTATTGTAAAGTAGTGGAGAGATAGCAAGTAGAATTGCTCCTGCATTGTAATTACTTATAAACAGTGACTATGCATGAATGAAATGTATGAAACTTTTCACTGTGTCTACAGTAACTTTTTAGTAAGCCTACTTGTTCTAGGAAAGGTTCATTGCATGATTGTGGCTAATAGAATTAAGAATTTGGTTGACAGATAATTTCACGATGAGCAGTGTGGATTCAGAGTTGCTATGGTATGTATAGAGGAGAGAGAGAGATGTAGGGAGGGGGAGAGAGGGAGGATGGGGAAGGGAGTGTGAGAGGAAAGAGAGGTAGGGAGGGAGCGAGTCAGTCCATCACTCTATATGTAGCAACATATGAATGTTTAAATAAAGTATCGGGTTGTTGCAAATGAAATGGCCGATTTTAAGGACGATTGAAAAAGAAGAGAATAAAAAGAAGAATATCTGTTTAATCAAAGTAATCTCCAGCAGCATCAATGCATTGTTGCCAACGTGTGGCAAGGTCTCTGGAAGTGTCGTGTGGTTGATCTCTGGAAGTGATGAAGTCCTCCACTGCCCGATCAATTGATGTGTCATTGGCAAAGCATTTCTTAGACAAAAAATGGCTCAAGTGCCAGAAAAAATGGTAATCTGTTGGGGAAATGTCAGGTGAGTATGGAGGATAAGGCACAATTTCATATCCCAAATTGTTGATTTGCTGTACGTTTGACACTGCCGTATGTAGTTGGGTGTTATCCTGAAGCAATAGGACTCCATGTCTATTCTCAAGTGCTGGTTGCTTAAGGCACAATTTGTCATGCATTTACTGCATATCTGTACGGTATCGAGCTGCATTTATCATTTCACCTCGTGGAAGGAATGAGTAGTGAATAACACCTGCAGAAGACCACCATACAATAAACAACATCTTCTTTGGATGCAAAGGTGCCTTTGGAGTCCATCCTGGAACGTCTTTCACTCCCAAAAGCACTGCGATGAATGTGTATGATTGTCATAGAATATCCACTTCTCATCCACAGTCACAATTCATTGCAGGAACCTTTCTTCTTTACTTCTTCTTAAGAGAGAAGAGCACACTTCCAAATGCCGTGCTTTGTTTTCATCAGTGAGTTCGTGAGGCACCCATTTGTCGAGCTTCCTTACTTTTTCTATTATTGCCAAGTGCCGTAAAACAGTTGAAAAGTGTACAATTAGTGTCTGGGCGATCTCTTGTACAGTTTGTCGTGGATCTGATTCAATTAAATCCTTCAATTCATTCGAATCACATGGAGGAAGGACGATGGCCACGGGGTTCATTTTGTAGCATCAAATCTCCTGAGTGAAATTTTGCAAACCAAAGGCGAGTGGATCTCTCACCGAATGCTTTATTGACGTTTTTTACTGCAGCCACTGCAGAATTTCCCAATTTGAACTCGTAAAGGTATAGCAACCTTAATTGACTGAGTTCCATGATTGACTTGATGTCGGTGGTATTCAATGATTAATGCTCATTGAACGAAACAAATACTACGATTGCATCACCCACGTGTGATGTTGCCACATGACATAAAAAAATTGCATAAACCTCAGTACTTGCTTTCTCCACAACCAGTAGAAACCTGACGTCATTCAACAGCCATTTCATTTGCAACAACCCAATATAAGAAGTAACCAACTGACACCATCATAAATAACAATGGACTAGGAGCACTAGAAGAAATAATGACTTGACAGTTTGGATTATGGGTACTATCCTTTATTGAAACTTTTTCATAAACTACTTTACGTATTTTAATGATATGTGGTAATCATATTCTGTTTTCAAATTTCAATACAGCTTAATATTGAGCTATCTAATGCTAAGAAGTTTATAAATGTTGTTATAACACTACAAAATATTTTTAAACTTCTTTACTTTGGACTTTTTGACTGATCCAAATTAAATTAAAACTCCGGATAGCATATGGGCATTAGGCAATATTAACTTGCCAAATAAAGTTAAATGAGGGTTAAGTATATGGGTGTTACTTATTGAGTAAGAAATCAAAAGATTGTTAATTTTTTTTTTAAAGTTAAATCGTAATCAAAATTAATTATCCAATTATTGTTGCTCAAGAGAAAAAATAGCAAAGTCAAAATATTCATATAACAAAGTTTATCCATAGTAAATTCGCAGATTACCTGTTAAAGTCTATTTCTGCAGGTAATCTGTGAATTTACTATGAATGGATTTTTAAAAATAAATGCATAAGTTTGATTGATCTACTCATTAACATCTAAATCATTAGCAATAATTGGAAAAAGTTGCCTCTCCTGAAGTATAGATGGCACAAGGTCTCAGATTTATAGATCTTATTCTCAGATTTATAGGTCTTATTATGGATCTCAGATTTATAGGTCTTATTATGGATAGTTACATCTAAATCTTATTACATCTAAATCATTAGCAACTATCATCTAATTACATCTAAATCATTAGCAACAATTGGAAAAAGTTGCCTCTCCTGAAGTATAAATGGTGCAAGGTCTGCCACATCTCATATTTATAGGTCTTATTCTGGAAGATTTTAGTGTATGATGCATGGTTTAATGGTTAGAGCGCTCTGGCATGTTTCTAGAGAGTTGTGGGTTCGATTCCCACCATGTCAGCAATAATATTTTTCGAGATGTTTTAAACAAAGTTTATTTATAAAAAAATTCATGACTCACCATATAAAACGATGAATACAAAAGTAGTCTAAGCAAATAAAAACTCATTTCAAAATCTCCAAAACTGACAAACTTCTCGGTTAACATCGTTCTCATTCTCCACTATCATTACTATCATCACTACTTTCCTATAACTCCATGACCTAATATCGCTTAGTATACATATGGTGTGCAACTGACATGTGTGTTACATACTGGGAAAAACATTTGCATAATCTTACAATCATGCTCTAGCTATGACACAAAAGGAAGTCTGTGTCATATATGACACAGACTTCCTTTTTTGTCATATATAATATGTGATAGTTGGTTCTCTTCCCTCCACAGTCTATCTTTTGCCATTCCCCCTTCACCCATATATCCATTTATCCTTCTAGCTCCTGAGCACATACCAGTATTATCCTTCTAGCTCCCAAGCACATACCAGTATTTATTTATATTATTTTATATGTTGTATTCTGTATTATGTATTAATGTATTCTCTTCCACAAGTTCGCCCCCCACCCCCGTCTCTCTCTACATTCTGATCTTGTCTTGATGGGTCCTGTCTGGTCTTGTCTCCTGAGTCCCCACTTAGGGGGCTCAGGAGAACCTGGGTCCATACTGTTTGCTTTCGGCTGGCCTGCTCACTGCCTTGGCGAGTGATGGGGGCTGGGGGTTTGAGCCCTAGCCAGCATCACTCCTCCCATGGCAGTTTCCTCCCTCCTGAAGACCACAGGCATCCTTTGGCCTCCCCCATCCCTAAGTAGACCAGGACCAGTGTAGTTTCTCCTGCATATGTCCAGTTTAATGTCCATACCATATTCTATAAACATGTTCTCACTTTAACCCCATTCTATATCTCATTCTGATCTTGTCTCTTACTAGCCATGTCACGTGCCTCAGTGGGGATCAAGGGTTGCCTGGGTCCACACTGCTTGGCTTTCGGCCGGTCCGCTCCACGGCCTTGGCGAGTGGTGGGGGATGGGGATGAGAACCCTGACCAGCATCACTCCTCCCAAGCCAGTTTCCGTCCACCTAAGGCCCACAGGCTGACGCTGGTCTTCTCCTCTCCCCGAGCGATCGGGGCCCGGTGTGGTTTCCTCCACACAGGACTATGGTCTGCACCCCAGGTGAACACCTATCCATCTTAACTGATTCCCTCTTCTATCAGTCTCCTCACCAATTAGAAGCAGGATTTAAATCTTGATCTATTATACATTAAGTTCACTCCATATTCTCCCACTCTTTATCTCATTCTGATCTTGTCTCTTACTAGCCGTGTCACGTGCCTCAGTGGGGATCCAGGACGCCTGGGTCCACACTACTTGGCTTTCGGCCGGTCCACTCCACTGCCTTGGTGAGTGGTGGGTGATGGGGGTGAGAACTCCGACCAACATTACTCCTCCTAAGCTTGTTTTCAATCCCCCAAAGGTCCACGGACACCTGTTGGCCTTCTCCCACCCCTTAGCTGACAGGGTCCTGTGTCATCCATACTGCACAGACCTTTGTCTCTCGCCCCAGTGAACGCCTGTCCTTCATGCCACTTTTTTCCTATTATCTTTTACTTCCTATTCAAATGGCTTAAATAAAGTATAACATTGTATACTCTTATTTAACATGGTTTAATTTAAGTATAGCATTATATACTTCTATCATAGGCTTACTTATGTACAGCTTAAAATATGCACATCTAGCTTCAAAATTCAAAATTTCATCTATGTTTTGACTCTCATATTTAGATCAAATTAATAATTAATTGGCACTCCCATTTAGACAAGGCTCAAAATTCTAAAAGATCTCCCAAGCACCTCAATGATTAAAAACCCAGAATCATACTGAATTTTCAGCAACGGTCAAGCTCATAATGACAGGTCCTTTCTCTGCTGTTCTACAGCTTCAGGTTTTATTTCATTGAAGGTATCTCTGGAAAGTAGATGGTGGTATATGGCATTTCCCATCAGATGTAGTGCTGTCAATGTATAGCAGAGCATCGGGTCTTGCCATACAATTTACTACAATTGTCCTAAACACATGCATTAGCGGCTGTCAATCAAAAGTCAGTGTTGCACATGTGCAACTCCTTTAGTGGATCGAGGAAAACTGATGGCCAACTAAAAATACTCCCCAAAATGATAAATATAATGCAAATAAAGTAAAACTGGTTAAGGAAAAGTAAAAGTGAATGAACATAGATGATAATCACAGCATTACCTGATGCTATTTTGGCATTGATAAATCAATAAATATTTAGCAGAAAAAAAATTTGCTGACATATGGGATGCAAACCCACATCTCTCCAGAAACATGCCAGAGTATTCTTCCACTTGAACTAATGCCAGCTCATCTTTTTTCCGCTAATTTAAAGACTATACTCTATCACCGAGAAATTTGAACCAACCATTGGCGCCATCTATGACTTGGGTGGCAACTATTACCTTTATATTACACAGAGTGAGATGAAAATAAATAATAGTCTCATAACGCTATTTAGCATTATTAATGATTTAAACATAGATGATAATCACAGCATTACCTGATGCTCTTTTGGCGTTGATAAATCAATAAATATTTAGCGGAAATTTTTTTGTCAAAATACGGGATGCGAACCCGCATCTCTCCAGAAACATGCCAGAGTATTCTTCCACTTGAACTAATGCCAGCTCATCTTTTTTCCGCTAATTTAAAGACTATACTCTATCACCGAGAAATTCGGGCCAACCATTGGCGCGATCTATGATCTCGGGTGGCAACTATTACCTTTATATTGTACAGATAAATAAAAATAAATAAATAAATACCCCCTCAAGCAGCTGCTTGCCACAGAGGTCTGACAGGAGCCTGTCAGTTTATATGCCATAGTAGAAGGTCTGAGCGGATGGCAGGACCTCAGCAGAAAAACGACACAAACATCCATGCCTTACCCGGGTCTCGAACCCAGGTCCCTTAGATCACTAGCCAAGAGTGCTAACCACTCGGCCACAGGATGGTTATTGTACAGAGTGAGATGGAAATGGCCTGAATTTCTCGGTGATAGAGTATAGTCTTTAAATTAGTGGAAAAAAGACGAGCTGGCATTAGTGCAAGTGGAAGAATACTCTGGCATGTTTCTGGAGAGATGCGGGTTCGGATCAAGTATGTCGGTGAAAATTTTTTCTGCTAAACATTTATTGATTTATCAAGGCCAAAAGAGCATCAGGTAATGCTGTGATTATCATCTATGATTAAATCATTAATAACGCTAAATAGCGTGTTGAGACTATTATTTATTTCCATCTCACTCTGTGCAATATATAGATAATAATTGCCACCCGAGTTCATAGATGGCGCCAATAGTTGACCCGAATTTCTCGGTGATAGAGTATAGTCTTTAAATTAGCGGAAAAAAGAAGAGCTGGAATTAGTTCAAGTGGAAGAATACTCTGGCAAGTTTCTGGAGAGATGTGGGTTCATATCCCGTATGTCAGCGAAAACTTTTTCCGCTAAATATTTATTGATTTAAAAGTGAATGGGTGGATCATCACATTGTAATTCTATATTTGATCAAATACTACATTTAATATAAAATGGGGCATACATCTATAAAAGAAAGCAGAACATATATATAAATTTTAAATCACTTTACCTGTGTTGCAATGACAGGTTCTTCAGGTTTCTTCATATTTGTAAGCTTTACAATAGTGCCATCTGGAGTAATTTCATGCACCACAAAATCTGAGTACCTGTGATATATTCAAATAGATTTTTCAAATTAAACAATTACTGTTTTTACAGTGGGTTCTCTTTAATAAATTATTCAGTGTTTCACAAACCTAAACCCAATTTAACTGAAAAACATTATATTTTTGCTGTAAATGGGATTTGAACACAATTATCTCACTAACGTATCAAGCATACTAACCTTTCATGGCTAACCTTTTCGTCAGCTAATGTGAACACTTTTATATTCAAAGGAAGTTCAATTTTCTTTACATTCTAAAACACAAACATACACTTATAGCAATATGTAAAATTCATATTATATTTTTCTATGTAAAAAATATAGAACAATTCTGCCATCCGATATTGAATTCTGTAAGAAATATCTGTGGAAGATTCATAGTATTTTTTCCCAACAACACCGGCACATGGAAAAAAACAAAAGAGTATTCTATCAGGGGTATTTTAATGACTTTACATTCATCATCATCATCATCCTCAAGCAGCAATGGGCTACGGAGGTCCAACCAGACCATGCAATTTAGTTCTCCAAGCAAGTCTGTCTTGAGCTACATCTGCTGCATCTGGCCACTGCACACCAATTCTAATAAGGTCCTGTTTGACATTGTCTCCTCACCACATCCTACATCTCCCCCTCTTTCTGAGGCCTTTAGGAACACTGTTCATAACCCTATTCGCCAATCTATAATTATCCATAAGGGCAACATGGCCAAACCAGCGGAGTCTCTCTCTGCACAATATGCTGCTTAAAGGAGGTTGCCAACTCCTTTGCCTAACCTCATCATCAGTTACAAAGTTAAATTACCTAATGCCCAAGATACTGCCTAAGCATCTGGAATCAAAAGCATCTAGTTTCCTGTTATCTGGTTTACAAAGTGTCCAAGTTTCACTACCATAACTAGCCCTATAAAGAACCAAACTATTATACAGTCTAATTTTAGTCTTTAGGTGTATATGCCTATTTCTCCACACTCTCCATAGATTCTTAAAAGTCCTGGCAGCAATCCCTGTCCATCGGTTAATCTCATGCCTCACATCACCATTATCTGTTACATAGCACCCAAGATAATTAAACTGTGACACCTGCTCAAGATTGCAACCATTCAGATTAACTAAATCACAGCCTGCCCAACCAATTTTCATCACTTTAATTTTCTCCCTGTTTATAACCAAATGTACTCTACTACCAGCTCGAATGAAAGAGTTCATCTCATCAATCAATATCATTTACCAAGAGGGCTAAATCATCAGCATAATCTAAATCAGAAATTTTCGTATCTCCAGCCCATTTAAGGCCAAAATCTTTCCCTTGAAGTGAATTTCACATTACATAATCAATAACCAAACTAAAGAGAAAAGGAGACAATAAAAAAATGCACTCTTGTCGAACACCAGAAGTAATGCTAAACCAATGGCTACAAGCCTTACCAACTCTCACACCCGACTCAGTGTTCTTATAGAGAGCTTTCATTATGTTAACTAACTTGTCTGCTATACCATATGATCTCACAATCAACCACAAATTATGACAATCAACAGAGTCAAAAGCCTTTTTGAAATAAACAAAGCTAGTAACCAAAGATTTCCGAAACTAAACATTTCTCAAGAATCTGCTAAGTGAAAATATCTGAGTCACACATCCCCCCACCACTTCTGAATCCACATTGCTCATCACGCAATTGCCGTCAACCAGATTCTTAATTCCATTAAGCAAAATCATGCAAAGAATGTTCCCTGGAACAGAGAGTAGGCTGATACCCCTATATTTATCACAAGAACTGCAATCACCTTTTTTGAAAATAGGTACTAAATAATACTAATGGTTAAATCCTTAGGAACCATGCCTTTATCATAAAAGATATTCAAAATTTCAGTCATCCAAGTAGTAACAGAAACATTTCAGCTCTAAGCATTTCTGTAGTAATTTCACTACCCCTGGGGATTTATGGAAGTTTAAGTTTAGAGATAGCCAAAATAACTTCAGATTGTGTTATAGGGCCAACATTAAAGCCACCAATGCATCTATCATCATTGCAAACAATGGGAGTAGAACTAACCACATTGTTTAGAACATCACTGAAATGCTCAGCCCACCTAGCCATGACAGAATCCTCACCTTCTATAACCTTACCTTGTTTATTCTTCAATCCCTGTATACCTGTCCGTTTTCTACCATACAAAATATTAACTATCTGGTACAGCTCTCTGCTGTTATGCTGTCTAACTGCTTCCTCACCTTTGTCAAGCCAAGCCATCAAGCCAAAGATTCTTATCAGCAGCTAACTGATCCTTTACATGTTTATTAAGCTCCCTGTAATGCTTTCTATTAGGATTAGTAGGGTATTTATTAAGGACATTCCTGCAGTTCTTTCTTTGTGAAATAAGCTCAAATGCTTTATCACTCAAATAATTCTTCCTCCTCTGCTCCTTTTTTTTCTAAAAGAGTACTGTTAGTGTCCAAAAAAGCCTATTTAAAATTATTCCATTCTTCCTCAACTTCAGTAATAAGCATACCATGACTGTCATAGTGACTAAGTAACCTATCATGGTAAGCTTTGGCTATAACTGGGTCTTTCAGAGCTTCAGTATTAAAAGTAAATTTTTTAACCCTAGCACAACACTTTTTAAGTTTAAGACACTTTTATAACAAGGAAATTATCAGATCCAATTTCAGCTCCCCTATATGACCTGGTGTTCCTAACAGAACTAGCCCATTTGCTGTTAATTAATATATAATCAATCATATTCTTATGCAGAGCATCAGGTGAAACCCATGTGTACTTATGTATGTCACGGTGTTTGTAATAACTGTTAGTTATTCTGAAACCATTGTGTTTACTTACCTGTAACAGACATTGCCCATTGCTGCTACCAATACCAAAAGGGCATATCACCCTCCCCAAAGGTCAGAGTCGGCACTGAAGTCACCTAAAACAAGGGTAATATCTCCTTTCTTGACAGAATTCAAAATATCCTGAAGTTGTCTGTAAAACCTATCCTTCTCATCCTCATCGGCCTCCTCAGTGGGGACATAACAGCAGATAACATTCAAGTCTTTAACGCTTGTCTGAAATTTTGCTGTAAGAAACCTTTCATTAATGCACTCATATCCTAAACGAGAATCACTAGCGTGTCTGCTGAGGAGCAGACCCATGCCTTGGTGATGCTTTTCATCTTACCTCCCTAAAAAGTGAAATTTCAGATTATTTTTAAGAAGCTGACCTTTATCTGTCCATCTGGTCTCTTGCAAGCCGAGAATATCTAAATTATAACAGTGGAATTTTTGTGTGAGGACATCAAGAGAAAAAGCTCTGAGCAGAGTCCACATTCCAATTACCTATGGAGAGAAAATGGTTAATTGGGATGCTTAAAGAAATTATGTTTATTGAGAGAGGGAATGCTGACAATATCAAACAGCCCACTAATTGCAGACATGTGGCAAAGACCCATTCCCCCACCACTAAAGGCTGAAGCCATCTACACTGGAAGACTTCCTCCTATGTAGAATTTGGCGATTCCAGTAGAAACAAAGTTCAGTTGCCTGCGATGACCTCTGCTCAGGATTATCCACCAGCTGATAAACATATCCTGTGAATTTATTCATTTGGGGCTGTCAACCCACAAACAAAAAGCAGTGGAAGATTTTCCCTCCACAGAAGCCCACCAGTGCAGCAAATTCAGGATCCATAATCAAGCTCAGAGCCTTAATTCAGTCCAGTCCAGTGGACTTTACATTAGCAAATCACATAAACATTGGTGTCTCTGAGGTATGGGATTTGTAATTATAACCACTTCCTTGAAGGCTTCAATATTATATATTTTCAAAGAGTCCTTAAGAACAGAGACTCAAGTTCATCAAATTAAACTCAAAGATATATCCAACTACTCACCCATGGAAATTTCTGTGAATGCTATGGCACAGAAAAATATAACATTGAAAGAGGCAGTCTGTGTGACAGCTTACAACTTTTTGTTTGGAAATATATTGCTTTCAGGGGTGTTGCTTTTTCAAAATTGACAAAAAGATATTAATTGCAATTTCAATGATTTTAGTCTAAATTCAATACACTGAACTACTGTTTGCTAGCATTAAATTTTATTATGAGTAAATAATAGAAAAAAAAAAGCCAAAAAATATGGATTGAATGCAAAAACCAGAATTAATAAACTGAACTCACTGTGATGACCAGATTTATGTTTTTAAAAAATAAAACAAGCAGGTTTGTGGAAAAAAATTATTTATTGGTTTATTGACTTCAAAAGTCAACAGGTAACTCTATGGATTACTGATTAATTCATTACTAATACGTTTAGCACAAATGACTTATTAATTTACATCTTACTCGGTAGAATATTAAAAAGAAATAGTTGCCTTCCCTGATCATAGATGGCACCAAAGCCAGGTGCAACAATGACAGGAGATTGATTGATCGCATTAATGAAAAAAAAAAGACAGAGCTTAGTGGTCTTAGAACATTCTGGCATGTATCTGGAGAGATGTGGATTTGAATCCTGCATGTCGGTGAACTTTTTTCCAAAAAAACTATTTATTGATTTATTGAGTACAAAGTCAACAGGTCACTATAGATTTGTTGATTAATTCATTAATAAAGCTTTTAGGATGGGTGACTTACTAATTCATTTATATCTTACTCAGTGCAACATTAAAAAGAAATTGTTGTCTTCCCTGATCATAGATGATGACAAGGTCAGGTGCAACAATGATGGAAGATTGATAGGTCAAATCAGTGGAAAAAAAGATGGGAGTCTGCATCAGGTTAGTGATCTTAGAACACTCTGGCATGTATCTGGAGAGACATAGGTTTGAATCTTGCACACTGGCAAAATTATTTTCCACAAAACTATTCAGTGAAAAAAATGCTTCTAAACATGATTCTGCCAAAAAATTTCTAGGTTTTCATTACTTACAGGAATATTTTTCAAAATTGGTTTACATTTCTCATATTCAACCCACTCATCCTCAATGGACCAAAGCAAATTTATACATTCAGAAATATTGCTTCAAAATCTAACTTTCCATTGTATATTATTCTCTCCCAGTCCCAAAACATCATTTTACCTGATAATTTTTAGTTGTCACATTTTTCTCGTTAATTTTCTTTTCTCTATCACTCCAATTTACTGCATTTTTTAACTCAATAACCCAATAATCAAATGAAATGTACAATAACAGCAACATTTTTTTCAGTAAAACCCAACATCTTTCATCATCACAGAGAGAAGTTTTCTGAAATATTAGTTTAAAAGTTCATCTCCCAAAAATTCTCCCACAGGTTAACAGGGGATTTCCAATACCTTACTTAACATTGGTCCACAACTCTCATTCTCCATATTACTTGGTTAAAATGTAATTAAAAGTATTGCTAAAATAAGTCATACCTTTTAAAAATCGTGCTTTGAGGCCAATTGCTTAATACAGTTCTCCCAATATCTGCTTTTAGATATACCAGTGATTTCCTTTTCAACTGTTTCAAATTAATTACACAAGTCAAAAAAGTTTTGGTAAATGAATGAAAACTAAAAACTATCATTTTACACTATTTCTGACAAGCTGATTCCAGATCTGAACTATATTTTGCATCATATCACAAATTCAGAAAAGATAACAATGATCATTTATACTATAAATTTTGAACAGAGCTGTGATATGATGCAAAATATATTAATTCATTTGCACACTGGCAAAAATTTCTGGTAAATGAACCAAGATCATTTATAGAAATTAAATTCAAACCACAGCACTTATTAAAAACATTTAATAATTACACAATTTTGCTATATATAAGTTAAAACATTCTTGTGTAGGCCTTATGGAATATTTAACTGATTGCTATCCATTGCTTCTTTTAGAATGTCATCAATCATATCTACATAGCTTATACTTGAAATTGTTTTCAAGTATAAAGTTAAAAATTTCAAGTTAAAAATTGTTTTTTTAACTTGAAAAACATTACAAAGTAAGTAATGGATTTTAAAAGAATTATATTACCATTGTTATGTAGAATCTTCTTGAAGCTGGCTCAGACAATTTTACTATTGCCAGCTTATATTCCACATATTTCTGATGCTGATGTTTCTTGTCAGTTTGCATTTCTTCTTCTTTACTAAAGGTTTGGTGATGTTCTTTGATGCTGTATATCAGTCCTTTTGATGATTCACACACTTTGTTGGAGATTGATGTTATAGGTTCCATTGCTGTTCGACAATGTTGAACACATTATGTTTTTTGGTTGGTGTGGCCGAGTGGTTAGCACGCTTGGCTACTGATCTAAGGGACCTGGGTTCGAGCCCCGGATTTAGGCATGGATGTGTGTGTCGTTTTTCTGCTGAGGTCCTGCCATCCTCTCAGATCTTCTACTGTGGCATATAAACTGACAGGCTCCTGTCAGACCTCTGTGGCAAGCAGCTGCTTGAGGGGGTATTTATTTTTTTTATTTTAAAGAAATAGTTACTAATTAGTTTAGATGCTATTGCTAATCTTCCTTGTTGAAGTTTCATAATTTTGAATGGTAAAGTCCAAAGAGTCTGTAGTTTCATCCTTTAAACTGTCATATCTATAGGCTGTTACTCAAGAACTTTCAACTTTTCCAGTTAACTATCTGTTTAAGTCACTCCGACCCCACCTTCTAGTACCTTTCAAAAGAGATACTCTATTGCGAAAGGGAATGGAAGGGCTGCCAGATCGGTGTGACCTACTGATCTGGACAACTATGGCTACTTTTTTTTTCTACCTTGCTGAGGAGTGGTCAACCTCAGGAGCCTGGTGCTGACCAGGACTCCTGTGGTTGACCAACCTGAACAGAATTGACTCTGAGCTTGATTATGGATCCTGAATTTGCTGCACTAGTGGACTTCGTGGAAGGAAAATCTCGCGCTGTGTTTTCTGTTTGTGGGTTGACAGCCCAAAGTGAACAGATTCACAGGATATGTTTCATCAGCTGGTTGATAATACTGAATACAGGTCATCACAGGCATCTGAACTCTTGCTTCTATGGGAATCATCAAATTCTACATTGGGGAAAGTCTTTCAGTGTAGATGGCTTTACTCTTCACTAGTGGGGAATGGGTCTTTGCCTCATTCCTGTGATTAAGGGGCTGTTTGATGTTGTTGCATTCCCTCTCTCAGTAAACATAACTTCTTTACACATCCCACTAACCATGCACTCTCCATAGGTAGTTGGAATGTGAGGACTCTGCACAGAGCTTATTCTCTTGTTGTCCTCGCACAAGAATTCCACCATTATAACCTTGATATTCTCGGCTTGCAAGCCACCAGTTGAACAGAAAAAGGTCAATTCTTAAACATAATCTTAAATCTCTCATTTCACAAAGTGAAGATAAAAAGCATCTCAAAGGCATAGGTTTGCTTCTCAGCAGACACACTAGTGGTGCTCTTCTAGGATACGAGTGCATTAATGAAAGGTTTCTTACAACTAAATTTCACACAAGCATTAAAGACTTGAATGTTATCTGTTTTTATGCCCCCACTGAGGATGCTGATGAGGATGAGAAAGATAGATTTTTATGGACCACTTCAGAATATTTGGAATTCTATCACGAAAAAGATACAGCTTTGTTCTAGGTGACTTCAGTGACAAAGCTCATACTGACTCTGACCTTTGGGAAGGAGTGATAGGCCCTTTTGGTATTGATAATGGCAATGGGCAACATCTCCCACAGATAAGTAAACTTAATGGTTTTGGAATAGCTAACAATTATTACAAACATGCAACATACATAAGTACACATGGGTTTCACCAGATGGGCTGCATAAGAATATGATTGATTACATATTAATTAAGAAGAAATGGGCTAGTTCTGTTAGGAATACCAGGTCATATAGAGGAGCTGAAAATCCCCTGTGATGATGCATAGAACCGGCTATGCCTAGCACCAAATGACCGACCCCGCCTTCTCGTGGTGCAGACCGTTAGTACCTTTCAAAAGAGATACTCTCTTGTGGAAGTGAACGAAAGGAGAGGGCTGCCAGATTAGTGTGGCCTACTAATCTGCACAATTATGGCTACTTTTCTTTTTTTTCTACCCTGCTGAGGAGTGGTCAACCACACAGGGTCCTGGTGCTGACCATATATACCAACCTGAACAGAATTATGGCTCTGAGCTTGATTATGAATCCTGATTTTGCTGCACTGCTGGGCTTCTGTGGAGGGAAAATCTTCCGCTGTGTTTTCTGTTTGTTTGTGGGTTGACAGCCCCAAGTGAATAGATTCACAGGAAATGTTTATCAGCTGGTGGATAATCCTGGGCAGAGGTCATCGCAGACACCTGAACCCTTTGCTTCTATTGGCATCGTCAAATTCTACATTAGAGGAAGTCTTCCAGTGTAGATGGCTTCAGCCTTTAGTGGTGGGGGAACGGGTCTTTACCCCATGTCTGCGATTCTGGAGCTGTTTGATATTGTCGGCAGTCCCTCTCTCAATAAACATAGTTTCTTTAAACATTCCACTAACCATTTTCTCTCCATAGTTAGTTGGAATGTGAGGACTCTGCACAGAGCATTTTCTCTTGATGTCCTCACACAAGAATTCCACCATTATAATTTAGATATTCTCAGCTTGCAAGAGACCAGATGGACAGATAAAGGTCAGATTCTTAAAAATAATCTTAAATTTCTCTTCTCAGGGAGGGACAGGTCTGCTCCTCAGCAGACACGCTAGTGATGCTCTTTTAGGATATGAGTGCATTAATGAAAGGTTTCTTACAGCAAAATTTCAGACAAGCATTAAAGACTTGAATGTTATCTGCTGTTATGCCCCCATTGAGGATGAGAAGGATAGGTTTTATGGACAACTTCAGGATATTTTGAATTCTGTCAAGAAAGGAGATATTACCCTTGTTTAGGTGACTTCAATGCCAAAGTTGATACTGACTCTGACCTGTGGGGAGGAGTAATAAGCCCTTTTTTATTGGTAGCTGCAACGGGCAACGTCTCCTACAGGTAAGTAAACTCAATGGATTCAGAATAACTAACACTTATTACAAATACCGCGACATAAATAAGTACACATGGGTTACACCAAATGGGCTGCATAAGAATATGATTGATTATATATTAATTAACAGCAAATGGGCTAGTTCTGTTAGGAATACCAGGTCATATAGGGGAGCTGAAATTTGAATCTGACCTTTACCTTGTTAAAAGTGTCTTGCAACTTAAACTTAAAAAGTGTTGTGCTAGGGTTAAAAATTTACTTTTAATACTGAAGCTCTGAAAGGACCCTGTTATGGCCAAAGCTTACCATGATAGGCTACTTAGTTATTATGACAGTCATGGTATGCTTACTACTGAAGTTGAGGAAGAATGGGATCATTTTAAACAGGTTTTTTTGGACACTAACAGTACTTTTTAGGAAAAAAGGAGCAGAGGAGGCAGAATTATCTGAGTGATAAGGCATTTGAGCTTATTTCAGAAAGAAGGAACTGCAGGAATGTCCTTAATCAATACCCTACTAGTCCTAATAGAAAGCATTACAGAGAACTAATAAACGTGTAAAAGATCAGTTAGCTGCTGATAAGAATCTTTGGCTTGATGGTTTGGCTGACAAAGCCGAGGAAGCAGTTAGGCAGCACAACAGCAGAGAGCTGTACCAGATAGTTAATGTTTTGTGTGGTAGAAAACGAACAGATATACAGGGATTGAAGGATAAACAAGGTAAGGTTATAGAAGGTGAGGATTCTGTCATGGCTAGGTGGGCTGAGCATTTCAGTGATGTTCTAAACAATGTGGTTAGTTCTACTCCCATTTTTGTAATGATGATAGCTGCATTACTGGCTTTGTGCTTTTGTATCTTTTTCTCTTTCATTTGGTTATTGATTATGTTATGTGAAATTCACTGCAATGGAGATTTTGGCCTTAAATGGTCTGGAGATACTAAAATTTCTGATTTAGATTATGCTGATGATTTAGCATTTTGGCAAATGATGTTGATAAGATGAAAGCTGTGAATCGGTTAATCTGAATGATTACAGTCTTCAGCAGCTCTCACAGTTTAATTATCTTGGGAGCTATATAATTGATACTGGTGATGTGCAGCATGAGATTAACATATGAATAGGTTGGTTTGGTCATGTTGTCTGTATGGATAATTATGGATTACCGAATATGGTTATGTACAGTCTGCCTAAAGGCCTCAGAAAGTAGGGGACACCTAAGATGCGGTGGGCAGATAATGTCAAACAGGACCTTGTTGGAATTGGTGCATAGTGGCCAGATGCAACAGATGTAGCTCACAACAAATCTGCTTGGAGAACTAAATTACACAGTCTGGTTAGGCCTCTGTAGCCCATGGCTGCTTGAGGATGATTATAATGATGATCTGTGTGACATGTTTTGCCACCAACCCACCTGAGGGGCTTTTTCTGGCACCTTAAGCTTATGATCTTGAGATTTAAGTAAGAGTTTCCCCCAGTGTTAAGTTTTCTTGCTATTGAATTGCTCATGCAGCAGGAGATTCCATGCTGCTGATATGGATGGAATGTCAGTATTGCAAATGTTAACTCTATGCAAATTGATCATAATGTTTTCTGCATATAGTAGTTGGAATTTAATGAGGGGTGCTGCTAAAGGTTTGAATGTTAGATTTTCTATTTTTATTTATCTTTCTACAATTGTTTGTACTAATGTTGTATCAGATTGTTGTTATTTTTATTTTTATACCTTGTTTGTGTTCTACTATTCTTTGTTCAGATCATTTATCAAAAATACTTGTAAAACAAACCTTGTTGGAGCTAAAAGCACCACTTGTAATATGCTACCAGCAGCATTTGTCAGACAGGTTTGCAAATGGGCAACAAAGAGACCATGGGTTGTCTATTTATTTGATGTGAGGACAAGGCATGGCAAACCCCGCTTTCCCAGACCCTAATCACTAAACCATCTGGTCTGCATCTTGCCTGTCATCAGTTGCCATCTGTATGTATATGGGACTGGTTGTTTCTTCTACATGTGTTTGATTTTCTATGAATTTATGGTCTATAGATGAAAAAGGTGAGGCATCATAGCTGTGTAAATTCACCAGATCAGTTTTGTTATGTTACATATACACAACAAACACAACAAACACATTAAATAGTATACACAACAAACACATTAAACCACGCCTACCATTTGCATTTTGATTGCTATCTGGGAGATAAGACAAAATTTGAGAATAGCATGTATGGTGCATAACATGCTATGTAAATCTGACTGAATGGATGAAAGGAAAAAAGATGCCATTTTCTGTTCCCATGATCTGGCATGAATGACACTAGTCATCTTGAGGATTGCTATTTTTGTCTTACAAAAATTGAAGAAATTCTCTGAATCTGTATTCAGAGAAAAGTAAAAATAAATTACAGTAACCCAGACATACCAGCTGCAATGAAATCAGTGCCATATGGATATATCCCTGTTCCTGTTCCACTGCCAAACTGGGAAGATCTCATTATCCCCAATGAAGAAGAGGAATACTGTTTGGAAGATCCATCTATTTCTTCTGATTCAAGTTACACTCCATAGCATAGTCAAGAACCTCATCTAATTCAGCAGAGTGACCTAAACCTGTCAAAATAACAAGCAGAACTTTTGGGATCCAGGCTGCACAAATTGAATTTGCTAGCTACAGGTATGAGGATTTCTGTATTTAGAAAGAGAAATGAGTAACTTTCCCATTCTTATAGCATGCAGAGTTCCCTATGTGTGTGTGTGCCTGGATATAAATGGACTGATGGAAGAATTAGGATTTCCACACAAACCTGCGGAATGGAGGCTATTTATAGATCCTCCAAAAGAGATACTTTCTTGTGGAATGGAAGGGGAGAGCTGCCAGATTAGTGTGGCTACTGGCTGATCTGGATTACTATGGTTACTTTTATTTTTCTTACAGTGTTGAGGAATGGTCAATTACACAGGGTCCTGATGCTGACCATATACACCAATCGAACTCAAATAATGGATCTAAGCTTGATTATGGATCCCAAATTTGTTGCACTGGTGGGCTTCTGTTGAGGGAGAATCTTCTGCTGTGTTTTCTGTTTGTTGTGAGTTGATAGTCTCAAGTGAACAGATTCACAGGATATGTTTGTCATCTGGTGGATTATCCTGATCAGATGCCATTGCAGGTAACTGAACTCTTGCTTCTATGAGCATTGTTAAACCTGCATTGGAGGAAGACTTCCACTGTAGATAGCTTCAGCCTTTAGTAGTGAAGGAATAGGTTGTGTTGCCCCATGCCTGTGCTTAGGTTAGGGGGCTGTTTGATATTGTCGGCACTTTCTCTCTCATTTTCAGTTTCTTTAAACATCCCACTAAACATTTTTTCTCTAAAGGTAGTTGGAATATGAGGACTCTGCATTATTACTCTTATTAAACTACAATATAAAAATTTGCTAAAGCCATCTGATTGCCATATTTTAGAAGCATTATACAGTATTGCCTATTTTTTGTTAATGTTACAATGTATTGAAGAAATCACTTCAGTTAAGCTCACTAGTTTGATTATAACTATTATCAACAAATATTTGCTTAAAGTTTTGAAAATCTCCTGAAAATTAACAAACTGCTGCTATTTTTAAAAACAGAAGATTTTTGGAATAATCAATAAATGTTTTGTGAAGAAAATTTCACCGAACAAGGGCCTGTTGGTAATGCTGTGATTGTCATTTATGTGTTTGGAAGTAATTTTGAAGTACATACCTGCTTTAAACCTATTTCAGTATTCCTGGAATTATTTTAATCATTTATATTATTCATCCCAGCATTCTGTGTCTTTCCCACTCTTCAAATCGAAACTATAAGTAAAAAATCCTTCTTAGGCTCCAAGACTGGGTGCAGCTGCACTAATTATGTTCCAGCTCAATGCACAAGAGAAGGCAGGTGGCTGACATGCTATCTCCATACAATGTGTTAGAAATGGCTCCATAATTGTTGTTTGCAGTGTTGTTCCAGTAATATCGGATACCCTTTGTAAAGTTAGTATTTACTTTTTTATATTTAAACCTTAGTTTTAATTTCAATAAATTTATTAATTTCCATAAATTATTAATCTATTTGCCAATCAATTTTATGATTGATTTTATTTAATGTCGATCAATTTTAGAGGAAAAAATTATCTTGAGCTGGGAGGGATAAAAACCCACGACCTCCTGAAAACATGTCAGGTGCTCTGGACCACTGAGTTATCAGCTACTGATCAAGATCTTCTGTAATTAATTCATTGAACTTTCTACCAACAGTACACAATTCTCCTGTCTCATGAAGGTTTTGTCCCAGCTGCTCTCAGCCTCAATAAACAATGACAAGCATGTCATGAAGATGGCAAGTATATTCTGAGTATATAATTGTTCAGATTGAAGATATTTTATGTCTGATGTATTTATTCCTATATTAAGGAAAATATCACTCTGAATTTAACTCAATTTTAGAGGAAACATTTTCTTGAGCCAGGTGGGATACGAACCCATGACCTCCTGATAACATATCAGGTTCTCTGGACCACTGAGCTACTGGCTGCCGATCAAGATGTGGTTTGTGGGTTTGTATCCCACCCGTCTCAAGACAATTTTTCCTCTAAAATTGATTGACATTAAACTCAGAGCGATATCTTCCTTTAATATAGGGAAAAAATACGTCGAAAAAAATCTCTTCAATCGATACTAGTTTTGAGTTTATATTCAATGGTTTTAATAGGTTTTCTCCTCCTAAGTAACTTGGCAGTGCCACTCTGACAAGACAGAGGTAAAACAACCCAAGCCTTTCATTAGTTATTTGGCAAAAAAGTTCAAAAGTTAATTTTTTTTCCTGATCAGTGTGAAAAAATAGTTAGACATCTGGATGTAAATCAGTTCTTAAGGCTGGACCCTAGAAGGGCTAAATCAAGTAGTTTCTTCAGCATAGAATATGTTAACAAACAAATCAGCAATACAGTATAGTGCTTCTAAGAAATGACAATCAGATAGCTTTAACAAATCATTTATATTGTAGTTCACTAAAATATTATTTTTAAAGTTTGAAATACATATTTTTGTAAGATATATGTAAAAAAAATCAAATGGCAATTCCTACTTTTTAAAATCGAATTTTTTGTTGTATTAAAAATTAACATAATGTCTTGGGCCTCTCATTTCGATTTCTGTCAACATCTATGTTCATCTTGGAACCTGAAAGGGTTATAGATACAATTTAATTATCACGTTATATAGCTGTACAAGAAAATTTAAGGACTAAAAATATTCCTAGGGTAATTTTACAACGTCATCATTTGCCTCTTATCAGAGATGTATTGCATCTCCTGCAATATCCATGATTTAACACATTAAACCTCATTTCTACTTGAAATCGACCTTTCTTTACAAAGGTGATACAGTATCAAAAAGATAAATTATTATTACCAGTTCTGCTTTTGATGCTGGGGCTGGCTCAGCATCCTGTTGCCGATTCTGACATCCCACACAAGTTCTAACAGTCCCTTCACCTTATACTGTTATTCTACTTGGTAATCTTCAGGCTTTATAATGTTCTTCTGGATGTAATGTTCCGGATGTACATTTAATTATAGAGTGGCTGGTACAGTCTCTTAAAACTTATACTGTGGTACATTACATCCCACTTGTAGTCATCTTTCCCTTAGACATCAAGGTTTAAGTTTTACCAGTCCTTCATTTAATATTGATTTTAACATGTGCACACTCTTAAAAACACAGTCCAATTCAGCATTTGATGTATTTTTGCTCACCCCAAGAAGATTCAAAATTTAAAATTAAACTGAACTTCAAAGAGTTTTTAAATGCATAAAATAATTCAACATTAAAATGTAAGTAATTAAACATCTAAAATGTTAAAAATATTTTTAGTTTTTAAATTTTCTTGTACAGCTAGATATCATGATAATTAAATTGACATGAGTAGCTGTGGTTGCAATTTATTTATGGTTATAGATACTTTAAAAAGTCAGATTTTTGGCATTTGTTAAAAGAAATTTAAAATCATATAATAAAAATTCTCATAAATATAATTAATTTTAACTCTTAAAGTGTCAGGTTTCTGAAACTGAACTCACTGTGATGGCTGGATTTATTTCAAAATGTTTTTAACAAAATAAAATAAAGAAGCTTTAGAACCTAATCCTGGAAATACACCAAAGAGACAAAACATTATGACCAGCGCATCTTTATGCAAATCGAAATAACACCTGATACTGAGCTCTGTTAATCAGTGTTATTCTTGTTCTTCAGATGGGAAAGGCAAGTTAATTTGACAAAGGCCAAATTGTAATGTCTAGACGACTGGTTCAGAGCATTTGTGAGATGGCAAGGCTTTTGGGGTACTCACAGTCAGTCGTGGTTAGTACCTTCAAAAAGTGGTCAGAGGAGGGAAAAACCATGAGCTGCTGGCAAGGTGTGGACCGACCACAGTTCATCGATGTGAGAGGTGAGCAAAGGCTATCCCAATGATACGAATCAACAGAAGGGATACTGTGGTGCAACTTGCCTGTAATTTGAATGCTGGTAATGGGAGTAATGTGTCACAACACTCAGTACATCGAACCCTGCTGAAAATGGGGCCACAGGCTGCTCCGTGTGCCCATTTTAACCTCAGTTCACCATCAAAAGCACCTACAATGGACACACGAGCATCAAAACTGGATCTTGAATGATTGGAAGGTCTTCTGGTCCGATGAAACTCATTTCCTGTTGCACCACATGGACAGCTGGGTACATGTGTGTCGTTTACCTGGGGAAATGTTGGCACCAAGATGCACTGTGGAACAAAAACAAGCCTGTGGAGGAAGTGCAATGCTTTGGGCCATGTTCTGCTGGGAAACCCTGGGTGCAGTCATTCATGTGCAGGAAACTATGATGTCTACCACCTACCTGAACATCATTGCAGACCAGGTACATCCTATCATGGCAACAGTATATCAATCTGGTAGTGCCTTCTTTCAGCAGGATAATGCGCCATGTCATACTGCAAAGTTTGTCCGAGAATGGTTCATGGAACACGAGGAAGACTTCCAGGTATTGCCCTGGCTTCCAAACTCCCCAAACATCAATCGAGCATCAATGGTTAGAACAGCATATCCGATCTGCGGCAGCTCAACCATGTAATGCACAAAAGTTAAAGAATCTGCTGATAATATGTTGGTACCAGATACACAAGACACCTTTAGAAATCTTGTAGTGTCCATGTCCCACCAGGTAAGAGCTGTTTTTGCAGCATTTGGAGGACCAACATCATATTAGGCAAGGTGGTCATAATATTTTGGATCTTCGGTGTATGTCATGTTATATATCCCCCCCCCCCCTCCTCCTCCTCTCAGTCTAACACATGAAGCAGATCAAGCTCCTGACACACTTCCATCAGCCCACAAGGTAGAAGACGACGATATGTAGCAAAATGCCTATTTTTCTCTTCCCCCCACAACAGCAGTCTCAACAGCCAACCACAGCACATGACCCTCCCCCCACATCACCAGCTTCACTCACTCCTCCAGAGCAGGCTTAACCATCCCTGCCACCCACCCTCCCCTATAGGCTCCATCCACGAGATTGTTCAGGTTGGGTTACTAAAGCCATCAACACAAGTTCAGGAGACACCCCCTCTCACAGTAACGAGGAGAGTGCAGCAGTAAATTAACGCCTCAATGCAGTAGACACAAGTTGGCATTTAATGCATGCCATGCACAGAGGAGATCAAGGAGATGACATCACAAGCTGCAAGAGCACAATTGGAAACAACTCCCCCACTCATTCAGCCTTACCAGTAGTTAAGGATCAATCAGGAGTATTTACTTTTCACACCCATGTAACTGTGTAGTAGCTGTACTGTGCATGATTCATTGAGAAATTAGGGAATTCTGCAATGACCAGTTCTAAAAATAGAGGAAATTGCATTTACTTTCAGCTTGGCAGTAGCCTAACAGGAGTTGAACCCAAGAGATTTGAAAAATGAAGGAGTGTGGCTATTTTTGGAGATCATGTATGATTGGACCATAAGGAGTGTAAACTCAGCTTGGAAATTTTTGGACACTTGCTACAGTTTTAATATGAACTGAGAGCACACCCTGAAGTCCGATAGAAATCCCTCCCTTTTTTGGGGAAGCATACACAGAGGGATAGAAACACAGTAGATGGATGAACATGCAGAAGAATAGACAGAAAAAGAAAGTTAGAGACAGAGCAGGAGGCTACATTGAGCAACAGTCAGAGTTGGCCCTTCAGCTCTGAGATCAGGATATTAGATACTTAGCTGTCCATGCTTCCAAGGTAAGCAGTGGCTACTCTGCAACTCCACAATTTCTGATCACTCTATGTCAGAGAACAGAGTAAGGCATCATCTTAAGGCATGGACACACTGGGCAGTTGCCCAGGGGCCCCACAATTCTAAATTTCACAAAAGTTTGTGTTGCTTAATCTTCGCTTTACAGCATGTTTTTTGTGTTTAAACATTGATTTTGTTAAAAGTACCAATAAATCTGTAGGCTTAATTTTATTGACCGTTTACATTTTTATTCCTGTAGGTGGGTGGGTAGGGGCCCCAGTGCATTGCTTTGCCCAGAGGCCTACAATACTGTTAAGACAGTACTGAATAACGTTGGAGAGACGAAAAGTTTTGTTTTTGTTGCTTTATGTTTTTGAAATTATGCTAGAAGAGATAGTGGAAGCGAATAGTGAAAGATTGTGCAGTAATTCAGTAATGGTATATTGTATAATGTTATTGATGTATTGAATCCAATGCAATATTATAGACATAAGAAATGGTAGAAAGTTAAATGTGTATTTGTATAAATTGATTGGCAACCATAAGACCAATGCGAGGCTATATCTTTATATCAGTATGTGAAAATGAAGTTATGTGATGATGAGTTTGGTATTGAAGTAGACGTACGTTTATGTATTTTTATTGGCAATCTTAAGTCAAATACAACAATATATATGCATACAAGAAAGTAGGAAAGTAGAGAGCATCATTAGGATTGTAAGGAGAGTTAGTTTTTTTGTGTAGGTGGATGGACCTTGTAAATCCAATCCTACCCTACCTGAATCAGAGAATCATGTTTATAAGAAGTAAGCTATGAGAGCTATGGTGACAGAGATCTTTTGGTACCTGCACCTATAGACAGCTTAGAAGCCCTAAGTTCATGTGTATAGTTAAATGTGCAAACCTTAATCTACCATGGGATTCACTTTGAATAACTTAGGAATGTTTATGAATCTATGTATTTACTGAAGCAAAGTAATAACTTTCTATCTGTGTGGATAATCAAATAAGTGATTTCCAGTGTTTATAATATACCAGTTCTGGAGAAAGATTCAGTTGTATTTATATAAGTAGAGTTGAATTTATGTGATCATATTGGTAGTGTGTTAAGTATTCATATAATTTTAGGACAGTTAGTGTGATATACAAGTGTGCAATTTAATTATTATGTTTAGGAATTAATAGAATTTAATTGGTCATGAGTTATTGAGTTAAGAATTGATTTTGTTCTTGCATCATGGAGAAGATAGAATTTGTTTTTATGAGATACGAAGAATATGAGAAGAACGAACCATGTTAAGAGATACAATTATTTGCAGCGAGTTTTGTTAAGAAACAGAGACATATTGAATGTAAAAATATGCAAGGTTGGTCGGAAACTACGATTGTTTATAGTGAGTATGTTTTGAGGAAGGTACAGAAGAGAGAGGTATAGGAAGATGTAAAGTAGAGATAAGTAGGTTAGGATAATGGAAGGTTGTTTATGAGTATTAAGCAATTTTGGGCAACTAAACTAAGCATCACCAGTTATAGGTAAACCACCCAGGTGATGAGAAATTTGAGTAAGATAAACTGAGTGTATTTTTATAATTGCACTTATGTTAGGTAATTCCGAGTGGTAAGCAGGGTACTGTGTTTTGTATTGTTCCAATCATATGGATTTTTGAGAATACCAACATTGGGACTACAATACAATGCCTTAAAATGAAATGGTCATTTTACAGCTTCCAAGTATCAAAGGACACCTTGTCGCCATTTTGTGAGAGAAGGAAAATGGACTGCAGCTCATCCCAGCCCAGATGACTGTGCTGCCATCAGCGATGAGAGAACCTCATGGACAACTGCACCCACATCTCAGATGAGTCAGGTATGAGAGAGAACGAGTCCTATCTTCCTACCTAGGTTTTGTAAGAATTGTTACCCTCCCCTCCCCCCAAGGTCTGAGCCATTGTGGTAGGGAAGGTATGTTGCACGCACCTCTTGTTTTTTTAACAACTTTTGGATGTGAAATGTATGTTTCCCTTGGCCAAGGTCACCTTCATTTTCGATGACCCTTTACTTGTTTTCGCCATTTTCACCAGCAAAGAGCAATGCTGAGCAAGAGATCTACTGATCACTGCTGGAACATCCATTGGCCCCTGTGGGCTGCAATAAAAATGTTTGCCATGTCATAAAAGTACAGCAGATGAGCATTGGAATAATAGAACCTTTCAACAAACTTCCCTACAAATGACCTGGAGATCTCATATAAAACATATGACATGTCATATAAAGTCATAAAGCATGCTCATTCAATCCAGCAGGCGCAAAAATGAACAATACAGGAGAGCACAAACAATATCATTGGGGTGCCGAAGGTTGATCTCTGGGCTCATAATAAGCAAGCAGAAACTGAGGTGCCAAAACATTAACACTGATTACCCACCTCATCTAGTAAGCTAGCAGAGGGCAAAGCAAGAAAAACAAGTGATGTCACTGGGAGATATACCCGAAGTGACCGACCTGTTCAGCAAGTCTTTTGTCTGAGCTCCTTCTTCGAGTTAGTCATCTCATCACCGACAGAGCAGTGGGAATTACGGGAGAGTGGCAGGAAGTATAGGCATCCAAAGCAAGAGACTTCATCAGCTCTTCAATAATTTCTCCGTAAGCAGAGAAAATTCAAGAAGCAAAGGGTGTGAGGCGATAAGGAATTTGCGCCCTTACCCCTTCCAAGTCCCTGTCCAGAGAGTTAGCAGAATTTGAGTCTCTATCAAAGAATATTGCTCCCTGGACCGTGAGCTCCCCCTGGATGACCCTGCCTGTCGCTATTACATTTTTATTGTGAATAACTATAGTGAGCACATTTGCACATCGAAAGGGAAGAGAATGTAACTTATATTGCTCCACGAGGATTTTTCCTTTATCAGTTTACTAGTCCACCTCCCATAGTGACAACCAAGAACTTTGCAAAGCACTACTTAGTGTAAATAACACTAAACAGCGTGAAGTGCCTTTATTATTTATTTCCATCTTACTCAATGCCATATAAAAAAAAATAGCTGCCATCCAAGAAATAGCTCCAACCATGCAAAAATCTTGGTGGAGTTTAGAGTCTTAAATTAGTGGGAAAAAAAAGAGCCTCACACCCTTTGTATCTTTCGATTTTAATTTATCTGTTATCTTTTAATTTTATTTACTTGAATGCTTCTACAACTATTTTTTATTGCTTCTCAAATGGATAATGTGATTATAAACAATAATTAATTAGAAGTGATTGGAAGTTAAACTGCTAGCAATCAATAATGGCAGTAACCAGAACAAGCATTAGGATTACTCAGAGTGTGATTTTTAAATGGTAGGACTTTATTTATTAATATTTTTATTTACATTAAAACAAATTAAGGTCACATAATTATGATTTTTAACCAAAATTCCTGCCAAGATTTTAGAATTAAACTTTTCCGTAGTGGTTATGCAGCTTCGTAATAAAGTGACTCATTCTCAAATTCAGTGCATCGATTCAACTTTAAATGCTTTGAAATATTTTTCTAATTTTTTTCAGTTTTTATCATTTTTCTCACTTTTTTTTTCTAATTTAAATTATCTAGTTTTTAAAGCAAAATTATTTTTAATGACACTGCTTTAAATAGGCTAGATTGTCAAAAATCTAAGAATATACATTATATGCATAAATGACTAAACAAATTAGAAAAAACAAAATAAATGAAAGATTTAAGCAATAATCAAAATATTACAAACTGTTTATATTAGAATAATAAAACAATATAGAAAAAACGGAAAAATTATAAATATTTTTGAAATTTTATTAAAGATAATGTGTAAAAAATACAGTAAAATTTTGCATTGTTCTAAAAAAAATGTTTAAAAAAAATTAACCTTCCATTTCCTTTCTTTAAATTTTTGCCATTTTATTAAGCAAAATTAAATACTCTTAATTTTGGTATTAACATGACATATTTCCATTCATTAGTTACTTCAGGATGAGGTTCTAAAGTTGTTAATTTTATTTTCTGAAAACATTTTAAAATAAATTCAGTCACTGCAGTGAGTTTAGTTTCATAAACCCCAACACTGTAAGGGTTTAAAAGTGTCTTGCAACTTAAACTTAAGAAAACTACTAAGGTTAAAAAAATTTTCCTTTAATTCTGAAGCTCTGAAACACCCAGTTGTAGGTAAAGTTTACCATGATAGGTTACTTAGTCATTATGACAGTCATGCTTTACTTACTATTGAAGTTGAGGAAGAATGGAACAATTTCAAAGACTTTTCCTGAAACTGGAAGCAAAATTATTTGAGTGATAAATCACTTGAGCTTATTTCAAAAAGAAAGAACTGTAGGAATGTTCTTAATCAAGACCTACTAGTCCCAATAGAAAGTATTACAGAGAGCTTAATAAACATTTAAAGGATCAGTTAGCTGCTGATAAGAATCTTTGGCTTCATGGCTTGGCTGACAAAACCGAGGAAGCAGTTAGACAGCACAACAGCAGAGAGCTGTACCAGATAGTTATTGTTTTGTGTAGTAGAAAACAGACAGGTATACAGGGATTGAAGGATAAACAAGGTAAGGTTATAGAAGGTGAGGATTCTGTCTGGGCTAGGTGGGCTGAGCATTTCAGCGAGATTACTCTTTAGTTCTACTCCCATTGTTTGCAATGATTATAATGCATTGGTGGCTTTAATATTGGCCCTATAACACAATCTGAATTTACTTTGGCTATTTCTAAACTTAAACTTCATAAATCCCCAGGTGTAGATGGAAGTACTACTGAAATGCTTAGAACTGGGAACGTTTCAGTTACCAGGTGGATGACTGAAATTTTGAACTTCTTTTAGGATAAAGGCGTTATTCCTACAGATTTTACCATAGTCATTTATTATACCTATTTTAAAAAAGGAAATTGCAGTCTTTGTGATAACTTTAGAGGTATCAGCCTACTTTCTGTTCCAGGTACAGTTCTTTGCATGATTCTGCCAAATAGAATTAAGAATCTGGTTGATGGGAAATTGTGTGATGAGAACACAATTTTGCATCAACCAGATTCTTAATTCTAGTGATGCATAGATCAGATTTTTTCATTTAGGCAGATTATTGAAAAATGTTTAGAGTTTCAGAAACCTTTGGTTGCTAACTTTGTTGACTGCAAAAAGGTTTTTGACTCTGTTAATCATCATAATTTGTGGTTGATCATGAGATCATATGGCATACCAGACAAGTTAGTTAAACATAATAATAGCTCTCTATAATAACACTGAGTCATGTTTGAGAGTTGGTAAGTTTGTAGCAATTGATTTAGCATTGCTTCTGGTGTTCAACAAGGCTGCATTTTGTCACTTTTTCACTTTAGTTTGGTTTATTGATTATGTCATGCAAAATTCATTACAAGGGAAAGGTTTCGGTCTTAAATGGTCTGAGATCTGAAAAGATTCTGATTTAGATTATGCTATGGATGTTTGTGTTGTTTTCTGCTGAGGTCCTGCGATCCTCTCAGATCTTCTACTGTGGCATATAAACTGACAGGCTCCTGTCAGACCTCTGTGGCAAGCAGCTGCTTTGAGGGGGGGTATTTATTTATTTATTTATTTATTTATGTTAATGATTTAGACCTTTTGGCAAATTATGTTGATGAGATGTACTCTTTCATTCAAGCTGTTGATGAAACTGGTAGTAGAGTAGGTTTGGTTATAAACAGAGAGAAAACTCAAGTGATGAAAATTGGTCAGGGAGGCTGTGATTTAGTTAATCTAAATGGTTGCAGTCTTGAGCAGGTGTCACAGTTTAATTATCTTGGGAGCTATGTAACAGAAAATGGTGATGTACGGCATGAGATTAACAGACGAATAGGGATTGCTGCCGGGACTTTTAAGAATCTATGGAGAGTGTGGAGAAATAGGCGTATACACTTAAAGACTAAAATTAGACTGTATAATAGTTGTATTCTTTCTAGAGTTAGTTATGGTAGTGAAACTTAGATTCTTTGTAAACAAAATAACAGGAGACTACATGCTTTTGATTCTAGATGCTTATGTAGTATCTTATGCATCAGGTGGTTCAACTTCGTAAGTAATGATGGGGTTAAGCAAAGGAGTCGGTAACCTCCTTTGAGCAGCATATTGTGCAGAAAGAGATTGCATTGGTTTGGCCATGTTGCCCATATGGATAATTGTAGATTAGCAAATACGGTTATGAACAGTGTGCCTAAAGGCCTCAGAAAGAGGGAAGACCTAGGATGTGGTGGGCAGACAATGTTAAACAGGATCTTGTTAGAATTGATGTGCAGTGGCCAAATGCAGCAGATGTATCTCATGACAGATATCCTTGGAGAACTAAATTGCATAGTCTGGTTGGACCACTGGAGCCCATGGCTGCTTGAGGATGAAAACAGTACATTGAACTTTGCTATGAGAAATTAATATTGTGCTTTGAAGTACGAGTTGAAACTACTACATGTTGCAAATGATGTAAGTTAGATAAACTGTACCTATGTCTATGCTTATCAGCACAACTAAGGGCATTTAAAACTTGCTTTAGTGAAGTTTCTGACTAAATTTATTTAACAAGTTATCACTATGTAATGAATTTCAGTTATATAGACAAATGTACAAATAAATATACATACGGCTACAAATAATATAGCCAAAATATTTTTCAACTGAGATGATCCCTTAATAAGAGGTTTTTACGGCTAAAATTCTTAACTACGTGTAAAATGTGTACTTAACACCAAAATTCTTATAAATATCTAAAAAGAAATTTAATATCAGTTTATCTAAATCTTTATATTAAAGAAAAGGACTGTATTTCTCCACTAATGATGTGAACAATGGGAATTTTTATATGTACCAGCCAAAGCCAATGATTTGGGTTGGGTTGTTTTACCTCTGAGCGGCACTTTTTTGTACATCATGGGCTAAATGGCCAAGTCACAAGAACCCCAAAAACTCAGAGCAGGTTGGGAGAGGGGGACCCACTGGAACAACTGTTGGGAGACAGATTATAGCTTCCCATCAAGGCTGTTCTTTAACGTGCACAGGGTATGGCTTTCCTGCACACGGAGCCATGGCTTAACATCCCATCTGACGGACAGTGGACTTTCCAAGCCCAATGGTGTTCCCTACTGACCATGGGCAGGGTGAAGAGTTTTGTGGAGCGAAATCTCAACGCTGACTCAGTTGGGACTTGAACCTGGGAACTGCAGAGTACGAGCCTGGTGTGCTACCGACTGAGCCACCCCCACCCCCCAAAGCCAATGGACAAGAAGCTGTTATAGCAAGTTAACATCTGGCTTGAAAAGAGCACACTCAGGAAGCATACATTCTTCTGATGTTTCACCCAAAACATGCTGTGATAGAACATTCTCATCACAACCAATATGTGAGTATTACCATGAACACAATGATCAGCATAACATATCAATAAAGCCAGCACACCAAACTTTACTAAGAGAAAGTAACATTGTGCTTTGAAGTACGAGTTGAAACTACTATATGTTGTAAATTATAATGATATAAGTTAGATAAACTGTACCTATGTCTACAATGTGTAGTAAATGTAGTCTAGTAATTGTAGTGCAATTAAGGGCATTTAAAGCTTGTTTTAAACAGTGAAGTTTGTGATTAAATTTATGTAATTTTGTAATGTGCTAAATGTTTATTAAACTGATTTTGTCACTGTTAATATTTTTACTCTATTTTTGTTGTTGAAAAAGAAAGTTTTAAAATATCTAAAATTTTGAATAATTGGTGTCCAAATTATCATAGTTCTATCCTCAAAGCAATTTGGCTTAATATGCATGGTAATTACAATCGTTTTCCTAATATGATGATAATCAAGTAGAGTACAAAACATTTCTACTGTCTGAATCATAATATTTAGAAATATTGTCATTACCTTTCTTTTAAAACAGCAAAAAATCCTTTATAGTTGTTGATATATTCAGAAATTCCAACATCTGCTTCCTTGAGTCCTACTTTTCCTTTTAACTCTTCTTTTATGTCATTATCACTAACTGCTCTAGTTTCTGTGATATCACTGCTTTCACATTCAAATGAATTAAGAGTAGTTACAAGTTCAGCATCTTTTTTAACAAATGAACATGCAGGGTGACCTACATATTTACATTTTGTTAATTCTGTCCCTTGTGTAATTTCATCATCCATATATTTTGTAGGATGTTGAAACATTTGATTATTACTTTTATCTTCATGATTTTGTGCAACATTATATTTTATTTTTTTGGTGAAATCTTTGCAATCATTCAAAATTTCTGATTCAGTTTCATTTACAGTTCTTTTTCTGAACTGATTTCTGTCTTCTGCCATTAATACCTAAAAATAAATGTACAAAAATAAAAAAAAATTGCACATACCAATAAATTTCAACTTATTAATGGAAAACAAAATATTAAAATAAAGTATATTACTTGGTGTATACAAATTTAACAGTAATTAAATCAACACTGATGGAAAGTTGAAATCAAACCATTAAAAAAAAGGCAACAAGATCGCAATTATTTGACTCTTTTCCTTTCAATGAAATATAACTTTTTGTAACAGTTTTAAAATCTCACTGTGCATACAATAGAGATGTAAATGATTAAAAAACATCTTTAAACAACCGACATGTAAATACTGCTACAATAATGACTTACCAACTTTACCTACAGTCTGCAAATTGTTATTAAAGGACTACCCTAATACCAATATTATCAACAACAACAAATACCACCAATTTTCTCACAATACGCATTGTCATCATCATCCTCATCATCCTTAAGCAGCCATAGGCTACAGATGTCCAACCAGACACTGCAATTTAGTTCTCCAAGTAAGTCTGTCCTGAGATACATCTGCTGCATCCGGCCACTGCACACCAATTCTAATAAGGTCCTGTTTGACAATGTCTGCCCACCCCATCCTAGGTCTCCCCCTTTATCTGAAGCCTTTAGGCACACTGTTCATAACCATATTCGCCAATCTATAATTATTCATATGGGCAACATGGCCAAACCAACAGAGTCTCTCTCTGCACTATATGCTGCTTAAAGGAAGTTGCAGACTCCTTTGCCTAACCTCATCATTAGTTACAAAGTTGAACCACCTAATGCCCAAGATACTGCGTAAGCATCTACAATCAAAAGCATCTAGTTTCCTGTTATCATGTTTACAAAGTGTCCAAGTTTCACTGCCATAACTAACACTAAGAAAACAAAACTATTATACAGTCTAATTTTAGTCTTTAGGAGTATATGCCTATTTCTCCACACTCTCCATAGATTCTTAAAAGTCCCGGCAGCAATACCTATTCGTCTGTTAATCTCATGCCGAACATCATCAGTATCTGTTACATAGCTCCCAAGATAATTAAACTGTGACACCTGCTAAAGACTGCAACCATTCAGATTAACTGAATCACAGCCTGCTTGATCAATTTTCTTCACTTGAGTTTTCTCTCTGTTTATAACCAAACCTACTCTACTACCAGTTTCATCAACAGCTCGAATGAAAGACTTCATCTCATCAACATCATTTGCCAAAAGGGCTAAATCATCAGCATAATCTAAATCAGAAAATTTCATATCTCCAGTCCTTTTAAGGCCAAAATCTTTCCCTTGATGTGAATTTCACATAACATAATCAATAACCAAGCTAAAGAGAAAACGAGACAAAATGCATCCTTGTCGAACACCAGAAGTAATGCTAAACCAATTGCTACAAACCTTACCAACTCTCACACACGACTGAGTGTTATTATAGAGAGCTTTCATTATGTCAACTAACTTGTCTGGTATACCATATGATCTCACAATCAACCATAAACTATGACGATCAACAGAGTAGAAAGCCTTTTTCAAATCAACAAAGCTAGCAACCAAAGGTTTCTGAAACTCTAAACATTTCTCAAGAATCTGCCTAAGTGAAAATATCTGATCTACACATCCCCTACCACTTCTGAATCCACATTGCTCATCACGCAATTGCCTGTCAACTAGATTCTTAATTCAATTAAGCACAATCACACAAAGAACTTTTCCTGGAACAGAGAGTAGTCTGATACCCCTATAGTTATCACAAGAACTGCGATAACCTCTTTTGAAAATAGGGATGATAATAATAGCTCAGGTAAAATCCTTAAGAACCATGCTGTTATCATAAAAGATATTCAAAATTTCAGTCATCCAAGTGGCAACAGAAACATTCCCAGCTCTAAGCATTTCCGTAGTAATTTCATCTACACCTGGGGATTTATGAAGTTTAAGTTTAGAAACAACCAAAATATCTTCAGATTGTGTTATAGGGCCAACATTAAAGCCAGCAATGCATCTGTCATCATTGTAAACTATGGGAGCAGAACTAACCACATTGTTTAGAACATCACTGAAATGCCCAGCTCACCTAGTCATGACAGAATCCTCACCTTCTACAACCTTACCTTGTTTATCCTTCAATCCCTGTATGCCTGTCTATTTTCTACCACATAAAACATTAATTATCTGGTACAACTCTCTGATGTTGTGCTGTCTAACTGCCAAGCCATCAAGCCAAAGATTCTTATCAGCAGCTAACTGATCTTTTACACGTTTATTAAGTTCTCTGTAATGTTTTCTATTAGGACTAGTAGGATATTGATTAAGGACATTTCTGCAGTTCTTTCTTTCCGAAATAATCTCAAGTGCCTTATCACTCAGATAATTCTGTCTCTTCTGCTCCTTTTTTTCCTAAAAGAGTACAATTAGTGTCCAATAAAGCCTCTTTAAAATGTTCCCATTCTTACTCAACTTCAGTAGAAAGCAAACCATGACTGTCATAATGACTAAGTAACCTATCATGGTAAGCTTTGGCTATAACTGGGTCTTTCAGAGCTTCAGTACTAAAAGTAAATTTTTTAACCCCAGCACAACACTTTTTAAGTTTAAGTTGGAAGACACTTTTAACAAGGTAATGGTCAGATCTAATTTCAGCTCCCCTATATGGCCTGGTATTCCTAGCAGAACTAGCCCATTTGCTGTTAATTAATACATAATCAATCATATTCTTATGCAGCCCATCGGGTGAAACCCATGTGTACTTATGTATATCGCACTGTTTGTAATAAGTGTTAGTTATTCTGAAACCACTGAGTTTACTTACCTGTAGCAGATATTGGCCATTGCAGCTACCAATACCAAAAGGGCCTAACACCCTCCCCAAAGGACAGAATCAGTACCAACTTTGGCATTGAAGTCATGTAGAACAGTGGTAATATCTCCTTTCTTGACAGAATTCAAAATATCCTGAAGTTGTCCGTACCTATCCTTCTCATCCTTATCGGCATCCTCAGTGGGGGCATAACAGCAGATAACATTCAAATCTTTAACACTTGTCTGAAATTTTGCTGTAAGAAACCTATCATTAATGCACTCATATCCTAGAAGAGCATCACTAGCGTGTCTGCTGAGAAGCAGACCCACACCTTGGTGATGCTTATTGTCGTCCCTCCCTGAAAAGAGTAATTTAAGATTATTTTTAAGAATCTGACCTTTATCTGTCCATCTGGTCTCTTGCAAGCCAAGAATATCTAAATTATAATGGTGGAATTCTTGTGTGAGGACATCAAGAGAAAAGCACTGTGTAGAGTCCTCACATTCCAACTACCTATGGAGAGAAAATGGTTAGTGCGATGGTTAAAGAAACTATGTTGATTGAGAGAGGGAATGCCGAGAATATCAAACAGCACCCTAATCGCAGACATGGGGCAAAGACCCGTTCCCCCACCACTAAAGGCTGAAGCCATCTACACTGGAAGACTTCCTCCAATGTAGAATTTCACGATGCCAATAGAAGCAAAGAGTTTAATCAAGTGTCTGCAATGACCTCTGCTCAGGATTATCCACCAACTGATAAACATATCCTGTGAATCTATTCACTTGGGGCTGTCAACCCACAAACAAACAGAAAACACAGCAGAAGATTTTCCCTCCACAGAAGCCCACCAGTGCAGCAAAATCAGGATCCATAATCAAGCTCAGAGCCACATATCTGTCCAGTCCAGTGGGTTTATATGGTCAGCACCAGGACCCTGTGTGGTTGACCACTCCTCAGCAGGGTAGAAAAAAAGAGAAAAGTAGCCAGAGTTGTCCAGATCAGTAGGCCACACTAATCTGGCAGAACTACAATTCCATTCACTTCCACAAGAGAGTATCTCTTTTGAAAGGTACTAACAGTCTGCACCATGAGAAGATGGGGTTGGACATTAGGTGCTAGGCCCGGCCAGTTCTATGCATTATCACAGAGGATTGGTGCACAGCTCTCCTTCCAGTGACTACCCAGCTACTGTATACTAAAATTTCTGATTTAAATTATGCTGATTATTTAGCCCTTTTGACAAATGATGTTGATGAGATGAACTCTTTCATTCGAGTTGTTGATGAGACTGGTAGTAGAGTAGGTTTGGTTATAAACAGAGAGAAAACTAAAGTGATGAAAATTGGTCAGGCAGACTGTGATTCAGTTAATCTGAATGGTTGAAATCTTGAGCAGGTAACAGTTTATTTACCTTGGGAGCTACGTAACAGATACTGGTGATGTGCGGCATGAGATTAACAGACGAAAAGGGATTGCTGCCAGGACTTTAAGGAATCTATGGAGATTTGCAGAGAAATAGGCAAATACACCTAAAGATTAAAATTAGATTGTATAATAGTTTGGTTCTTTCTAGGGTTAGTTATGGTAGTGATACTTCGACACTGTGTAAACAAGATAACAGGAAACTAGATGCTTTTGATTCTAGATGCTTACGTAGTATCTTGGCCATTAGATGGTTTAACTTTGTAACTAATGATGAGGTTAGGCAAAGGAGTCTGCAACCTCCTTTAAGCAGCATATTGTGCAGAGAGAGACTCCGCTGGTTTGGCCATGTTGCCCGTATGGATAATTATAGGTTGACGGAATAGGATTATGAACAGTGTGCCTCAATGCCTCAGAAAGAAGGGGAGACCTAGGATGTGGTGGGCAATGTCAAACAGGACCTTATTAGAATTGGTGTGCAGTGGCCAGATGCAGCAGATATGCTTGGAGAATTAAACTGCACAGTCTGGTTGGACATCCGTAGCCCATGGTTGCTTGATGATGATGATGATGATGATGATGATGATGATGATGATGATGATGATGATGATGATGATGATGATGATGATGATGATGATGATGACAGCTCTCTGCTGTTGTGCTGTCTGCTTCCTCAGCTTTGTCAGCCAAAGATTCTTATCAGCAGCTAACTGATTCTTTACACAGTGTCAAATCCTTCACACAGTGATGAAAAGTATCTGGACACACCTTCCAAGTAGTTGATTTCCACATGTGCCACAGCCATGGCCCAAACAGGTATAAAAGGAAGCACATGGCATAGACATGCAAGAACAGGAGACTACCTTATGGCAGAGTTCAGTGACTTTCAACATGGACAGTCATAGGATGCCATCTTAGCAACAAGTCAGTTCGAGACATTTTAGCCTTGCTGCAGCTGCCCCAATCATCTGCAAGTGATGTTATTGTGAAGTAGAAATGTCTAGGAGCAACAACAATGCAATCATGACCCGGTAGGCACAAAAAATGAAAGAGTGGAACACCGAGTGATGAAGAGGGTGGTACGACAAAACAGCATGTCCTCAATTGCAATACTCACCACTGAGTTCCAAAATGCTTCTGGAAGCAGCATAAGAGTTTGTTGTGAGTTGCAGGAAATGGATTATAATGGCCGAGCAGCCATACACAAGCCTAACTTTAACAAGATCAATGACAAGTGTTGATTCAAATATTTAGAGGAAAAAGCATTAGAAATTGGAAAAGGCATTAAAAAGTCGCTTGAGGCGGGATTGCTTGAACACTCCCTACATATTAGGAAAGTAGGTAGAGAAATTCGTATCATCAATTAGAGGAGATCTTGATCAGCGGCCAGTAACTCAGTGGTCCATAGCACCTGACATGTTATCAGGAGGTCATGGGTTCGTATCCCAGCCGGCTCAAGACAATTTTTCCTCTAAATATTTGAATCAACTTACAGACTGGAAATTATTGGTATATACTTAATATGTTGAGTTTGCTAATTATTTGAACAAATCTGGGTCTGGAGGATTGCCAGGTGAATGCGACCCTGACTATGTTGTGCCAACTGTGAAGTTTGGTGGAGGAGGCATCATGCTCTGGGGCTGTTTTTCATGGTTTGGGTTGGGGACCCTTGTTCCAATGAACGGGACTCTGAACACCGCAGCCTATAATGACATTCTCAACAATTCTGTGTTCCCAATTTTATGGCAACAGTTTGGTGAAGACCCTTTCCTGTACCAACATGACAATGCACCCGTCCACAAAGCAAGGGTTGTGCAAGAATGGTTTGATGAGATGGATGTGGACGAACTTGAGTGGCCTGCACAGAGCCCTGACCTCAACCCCAGCACCTTTGGAATGAATTGGAATGCTGACTGTGAGCCAGGCCGAACCCCCAACATCATTGACCAGCCTCACTAATGCTCTTGTGGCAGAATGGCAGGCAACTCCCGCAGCAACATAACAAAATCTAGTAGAAAGCCTTCCACATAGAGTGGAGGCTGTGATAGCAGGAAAAAGGGTCAGCCAATGCGATATTAATTCTTTTCCTATTACCGGGAGATTGTGGATGAGTGAGTGTCCAGATACTTTTATCATATATGATATTTATTTACAATTTGGAGTTGAAGGATATTACCTTCAGTTTTGATACTAAACATCCAATGCAGTGTAAAAATGTTGGCAAAGAATTTTCAAATCTAGAAGCTAATCTGCAGGTTAAACAATTTCTGCTCTTCCCTTGCATTCGTTTATATTGTTTTTCATTTTGAGGTAAAGGTATGTAGTAGATGCCTCTAGTGAAGTTATTTTTTCTCTACTAAATATATTAGGTGTCCAAATAAATTTGTGCAGTTTTATTATAGTAAATTAAAATGCTTATAACTTTTAAACAAAAAAATGCAACTACCATCACAATCTGACTTTTGCCCAATAAGAAATGAGCTTCTACATACCACTAATGTAAAATTGATTGTCTCTAGAGTAAAAAAAACTAACTCTGTTTTTATCTTCTCTTGGCTTCTGAACTGTCTATTACACAAATGGTTATCTAATAACAAAAACAGGTAACAGTCTGATGAAAGAAAATCTGGAGAAAATGATATAAAATTTCCCATCCAAGGTTCTGAATTTCATTCTGTGTCACTTTTGACATTCACTGCAGAAAGACACCTTTCCCATTCACAAAGTAAGCTTCTTCTGAAGTAATCCATCATTGCAGTTGTTCCAAGTACATATTCCCTATGATGGTTTGGTCAGGAGGTAAGAGTTTGTAGTGCATGATTCCTTCTGTATGCCAGACACAGTATAATTTTCATCTGATGAAGTGCAGGTTTCTGTGAGTGCAGAACAGGTTCTATGAGCAATAGCTAGTAATGTGAATGCATAGGATTGCTATATGTGATACATTTCTCCTCGCAAGTCACCAACTGATAGAGAAAAAATTCCTTATTGTGTCAGAAAAGCAGTAATATGCATATCAATAATGTCACATGCTTCTAGTCAACTGTAAGTTCATGTAGACCACTTTTCACTTTTCCTAGGTTATGCACAATGCAACTGTATTTGTTTCACTTTCACTTATTGATTTCACTCAATTGCGGAAACATTTCCATATTTTGTCCACTAATAAATTAAGAATAAATAGTAAATACAAAGAGTTGTCTGTTGAATTTGATGTCAATAAATCAATACATAGTTTTGTGGAAAAAATTAGTTTTGCTGATGTGTGAGATTCAAACCCATCTCTCCAGATTCATTCCAGAATGTTCTAAGATCACAAAAATAACAGTAGCTTTGTCTTTTTTCCACTAATGTGACCTATCAATCTCGCATCATTGTTGCTGTTGGTACCATCTATGATTGGAGAAGGTAACTTTACTGTTTCACTTTGTAAAAGGTAAATAAATAAGTAATAAAATAATATAAGTAAATAAATAAGTAAGTCACTCACACTAAAACATTATTAATTAATTAATCAATAAATAATAAAGTCACAGGGTTACCTGTTAACTTTGAAGTCAGACTATTCTTGAAACCAGTAGCAATGTTTTGGGTACAATGGAGCATAGGAGAGAGTTATTTGATGGATAAAACTGTGCAGGTCATTTCTAAAAGAAGAAACTGCAGATCGAGTTCAATCAACATATTTCTAATTAACTTAAAATTATCTGTTGTTGAACAACAGAGAATTTTTAAATTTATTCTTCAAACTACTTTTGCATGTTAGAAGTTTTTAGGGAAAAACTCAAGCTTTTCATACCAAGGACAACACTCCATCTTTATTGAAGTGGCTCTATATTAGGGTTGTTAAAAAAACTTCTTTCCACATGTCATGAAGGGTGATTCCAGTGTCTCAGCTGCAGATGGTGGGGATGGGCGAGGTCACCATTTCAACAGCCTCGTGGACTATAGTTCCTAGTAAGTAGATGAACATGCTACCAGTGTGGTGTGCTCCCAGTCTATGGTTGCTGCTTACCAGCAGCAAACATTAGCTGGTTTTGGCTGGCATCTGTCTGATGCTCTGTGAACCTCCCCTGCAGAGAAAGTATAGTTTTTCCCGATATAATAGACAATGGAATTACAATGCAATAGAAATCGCGAATATTGAAATAAAAAAATATGTAAACTGATTTCGGTGTAATCTTTTGACACTAAATCATACAGAAACTAAGGGAATCATTTTTCATTTGTATCACAAATCTTTAAATGTAAACCAAAATTTTTCTATCAGTAACCAACAGATAGTCATTGCAAATGAGATTAAATTTCTTCGAGTAAATTTCAGATAATTTGAAATGGAACTCACATATAAACTATGTCTGTAACAAAATAAGTAAAAATATTGGAGTAATTAGTAAAATCAATCATGTCTTACCAGTAAATACTAAAGTACTACTTTTTCATACTCAGTTGTGTCATATGTAACCACTGTATCAAATCTGAGGAAAGACGACTGAATTTAACCTCAACAAAATAAGTATTTTAATAAATATTTTAGAATTACAGGATTCTCAAATAAAATTAATGTAAATCATAATTACCCAAGTAATATTCTACCTGTTCATAAATTTTATTCATACAAAATATCCCTTCTTATTTTAAAACAAAAATTAAAGACTTGAATGTCATTTTTTGTTATGCCCCCCACAGAGGACTCTGATGAGAACGAGAAGGATATGTTTTACAAACAGCTTCAGGATATTTTGAATTCTGTGAAGAAAGGAGATATTTCTCTTGTGCTATGTGACTTCAATGCTAAAGTTGGTACTGACTCTAATCTTTGAGTTCCTACCCAAAAGATTAGAGTCAGTACCAAAGATAGTAGGTTCCTTTGGCATTGGTTGTTTCAAAGGCAATGAGGAATGTTTCCTACAGGTAAGTAAACTTAATGGTTTACGAATAACTAACACATACTACAAACACCAGGACATTTATAAATGTACATGGGTTAACAACAATTACAGTAGAGGTGCACAATGCAGTAATTAAAGTAATTTAATTCTCTATGGCACTGTTAAATGTTTTTAAGCACTTCGGTTTCACCTGATTGGTTGCACAGGAATATGATAGATTATATTTTAAATAACAGCAAATGGGCCAGTTCAGTTAGGAATACCAGATCATACAGGGGAGACGAAATTGGGTCTGACCATTACCCGGTCAAAAGTATTTTGCAGCTGAAGCTTAAGAAATGTTGTGCTAAGGTTTAAAAAATTAGCTATAACACTGAATGCCTGAAAGCTCCAGATATAGCCAAAGCATACCATGATAGGCTACTTAGTCATTATGACAATCGTGGATTGGTTACTGCTGAAGTTGAGAAAGACTGGGATCAGTTTAAACAGGATTTTCTTGAAATCAACAGTATTCTTTTGGGTAAAAGGGAATAGAGGAAATAAAATTATACTGCTCATAAAAATTAGGGGATATTTCAAAATGAATATGAAACGATGAAATATCCCCTAATTTTTGTGAGTGGTATATTTGAGTGATAAGACTATGGAACTTATTTCTGAAAGAAAGAAGTGCAGGATTAATATGAATCAACACCCTACTAGTCATAACAGAAGGCAATGCAACGAGCTTAATAAACATGTAAAGGATCAGTTAACAGCTGATAAGAAGCTTGACTGACAAAGCTGAGGAAGCAGTTAAACAGCACATCAGCAAGGGGGTTGTAACCAGATTATTAACATTTTATGCAGGAAGAAACAGACAGGTACACAGGGATTAAGGGATAAACATGGCAAGGTGGTTGAAGGCTCTGTGACGACTAGGTGAGCTGAGCATTTCAGAGAAGTTCTAAATAATGTGATTATTTCTACTTCCATTGTTTGCAATAACGACAGATGCATTACTGGCTTTAATGATACCCCTATATCACATTCCGAAGTCATTTTAGCTATCTTCTAAATTAAAACTGCATAAATCCCAGGGGTGGATGAAATCAATACTGAAATGCTTAGAGCTGGGAACATTTATGTTGTCACATGGCTGACTGAAATTTTGAACATTTTTTATGATAAAGGTGTTACTCCTAAGGATTTTACTAGAGCTATTACTGTCTCAATTTTTAAAACAGGTGATTGCAGTTCTTGTGATAATTATAGGGGAATTAGTTTATTTTCTGTTCCAGGTAAAGGTCTTTGCATGACTATACTTAACAGAATTAAGAATTTGGTTGATGGACAACTGCGTAATAAATAGTGTGGATTCAGAAGTGGTAGGGGATGTATTGATCAAATATTTTGAGAATTCTTGAGAAATGTTTCGAGGTTCAGAAACCTGTGGTTGCTAGCTTTTTATATTTAAAAAAGGCTTTTGACTCTGTTGATCAACATAATTTGTGGTTGACTGTTAGATCACATGGAATACCTGATAAGTTAGTTAATGAAAGCTCTCTATAATAACACTGAGTCATGTGTGAGAGTTTGTACGTCTTTCAGCGATTGGTTTAGAATTGCTAGTGGCGTTAGACAAGGGTGCATTTTGTCTCCTTTTCTGTTTTGTTTGGTTATTGATTATGTTATGTGAAATTCCTTGCAAGGGAAAGATTTTGGGCTTAAACGGTCTAGAGATTTCACAATTTTGGATTTAGATTATGCAGATGATTTGGCCCTGTTGGCTAATGATGTTGATGAGATGAATTCTTTCATTAGGGCTGTCATGAGAATGGTAATAGAGTAGGTTTAGTGATAAAGAGAGAAAACTAAAGTGATGAAAATTGGTCAGGCAAATAGTGCTTCAGTTGCTTTGAATGGCTGCACTCTTGAGCAAATGTCTCAGTTTAATTATCTTGGGAGCTATGTAACAGATACTGGTGATGTGCAGCACGAGATAATAGGGATTGCCACTGGGACTTTTAAGAATCTATGGAGAGTGTGGAAAAATAAGTGTATTCATATAAAGACTAAAGTTAGACTGTTAATAGTTTGGTTCTTTCTAAGGTTAGTTATCATAACAAAACATGGACCCTTTTTAAGCAGGATAACAAGATACTTGAGGCCTTTGATTCTAGATGCTTACATAGTATTTTGGGCATTAGGTGTTTCAACTTTGTAAGTAATGATGAGATTAAGAGTCATCAACCTCCTTTGAACAGCATATTGTGCAGAGAGAAACTATACTGGTTTGGCCATGTTGCCCACATGCATATCTGCAGATTAGCAAACAGGATTATGAACAGTATGCCTAAGGGTTTCAGAAAAAGGGGGTTGGGTTACCTCTGAGCAGCACTTTTTTGCACACCATGGACTAAATGGCCAAGTCACATGGACCCCGAAGGCTCAGAGAAGGTTGGGGGAAGGGACCCACTGAAACAGCTGTTGGGAGACAGATGTTCGTTAGCCTCCCATCAAGACCATCCAGCGTGTTCTTTAACATGCACAGGGTATGGCTCTCCAGCACATGGGACCAAAGCTTAATGTCCCATCTGATGGACAGCGACCTTTCCAAGCCCATCAGTGTCCCCTACTGACCGTGGTCAGTGCAGGGAATTTTGCAGAGATAAATCTCAATGCTGACCCAGCTGGGACTTGAACCTGGGAACTACAGATTACGAGCTTGGCACGCTACCGACTGAGCCACCCCCACCACCCAGAAAAAGGATGGGAGACCTAAGAAATGATGGTCAGACAATGTCAAATGGGACCTTGCTAGAACTAGTCTAGAGTGGGCAAATGCAACAGCTCAAAACAGACACGTCTGGAGAGGAAAATTACAGTCTGGTTGGACCTCCGTAACCCATGGCTATGTGAGGATTTTTACACGCACGCACGCACATACATACATACATACATACATACATACACACACACACACACACTGCTATGATGCACAATAACAAACTCTACAGTCCCAAAAATGTGGAACACCTTACCATCAGACCTGCAACTTCTTACTAATAAGGCCGACTTAAAAAATTAAAACGTTTTTCTTTTCGGGTGTGTTTAAATTTCTCACATGGAATTTGGAAATATTAATTTCGATTTTTGCCATTTCAATATGTCGATGGTTACATTACTCTTTAGTTCTTTTCCATGGCACACCATGCATATTGAAGCCCTTTGCAATTATACCTCTATCAAAGTGTGTACTATGTTGATAATAAATTAACTTGCATATATATATAAATTTGGCATCTCTCACAAATAAATTTGTATATCACCTACAAACAGGGGTCACAGGCTAGTCAGGCTGTACAAACAGCCTTTTTCTGCGACTCCTGGTCAAATGTAGTAATTATTTTAAACATTGCATTCTGTGAATTCTTACTAAATTTTTATTTACAATGCTATCTGTAACATAAAATGCAATGTTTAAAAATAAAATAAAATGCAATGTTAAAAAAGTGAAAACATTTTTCAAATGTTTTCACTTTTTTATTTCATACTACTACATTGTAATGACATTTGACCAAATAAATTATTATTATTATCCCACAAAGGCAGGAGTAATCTGCATATGTCAGATTTTTGAAGGCTAAATTTGTCTCTGCCCCTTTTTACAATTTTCTTCAGATTTGGAGCTGAGCTGAAAACAATTTTCATATTTTGGGCTCTGAGCAATTTGTGGACTGATTTGCATAGGATAGGAACATAAGATATAGACAGCAAAGTTGCCCGCTTGGAGTCAGTGACTGGGAGGAAAGCCAAATCTCTTCTGTTATTGTTCTATATTTATTAGCTTTTCAGTTGTTGGGTGGAAGCCATAGGATGAAACAATAGACTGAATGTTTTGAATTTCTTTTTTACACAAATGTTTATTTTGATGATATGGTAAAGGTGCTATGGGTGGAAGAATGGAAGGCTACAATTTTGTATGCCCAAGGGATGCATGAGTCTGTGTGTATGATGGAGAAAACGTAGAAAACAAGAAGATCATTCCCAAAATTGAAAACATCATCAATAATGTGCACAAACATCTCGAAGAGTATAAAATTAATGCTATGAGACAGAGTCTTCAAATTCATGAACTCCGACAAAAGTCTCCCCCTTTCTCATAAAGAAATTTCTCGTATGAGTATTTTCAGTCCTTAAAAATCATTAGAAACACTTGTCATCATTATCACATTAGCTAATAAAACATGTCAGTTTGCTATCATGAACAAAAATGACTGATGCCAAAGTTTTGGACTCCACAAATAGCTCCAATTATACTACTCTAAATGCTGACCCCACCACTAACATCAGAAACAAGGTTTGCAGGCTAAAAACAACCAGTGGCTCCCCAAGGACCTCAAGAAGAGTGCAGTACATCTAACTGTTAGGCACCACAAATGTTCACCCAGTGCAAAGTGCACAAAGGTAATTACCCTACTGGGCCCTTAGTCTGCAAAAGATCACCTTTCTAGAACATTCATTCTAGAAAATAATCTGTCCGTTTTTATCTAGCTTCATTTGTGATCACCCATTTTCCATAAAATCTACAGCAGAATTTCTCAATTAATTCAAGAATTTTTCCATTCCTTCCAACAGCAATTAGTCACATTTGAAGCAGTCTCATTATTCCCAACCACTCCAGTTTTCGATGCCTTTGTTACTTCGAACAAAAATTATTGAAGTTCAAAAATTTGAAATCAATTCTTCCTGAAATCAATGCCATTCATGAAGCTCTAAAACTGGTCATCAAAAACAATTATTTCCAGTTCAGCAATAAAATCTACAGGTATGACTCAGAGGCTCCCATGGGCTCACCCCTTTTTGACATCCTGTCCATCAAGACCTAGAAACAAATTTATTCAACTCGACAGCAATTTTACCAATCTTCTGGTGTCACTATGTTAATGATATATTTTTAATTTAGAATGGCAGCAACAAGCAATTAAACTGCCTCATTAATACAGCCAGCATTATCTATTGTATAATATATTTTACAAGGGAGAAGGAAAATAATAGTATCATTCCCTATTTAGATGTTTTTATCCAAAAAGATGACACAAATTTTAACAACGTAAATATACTGATGCCCCCTCCATCATACGCACGGACTCATGCACCCCATGGGCAAAATTGCAGCCTTCCGTTCTTTATCCATAGGGCCTTTACCATATCATAAAAAGAAAATTTGCTTAAAAAAGAAATTCAAAATATTCAGTCCCTTGATGTGTCCCATGGCTTCCAAGCAACAACAACAGAAAAGCTAATAAATATAGAAATGACAACAGAAGAGATTCGGTTCTCCCCCCAATCCCGACTTCGAGTGGGCAACCTTTGCCAGTTCTATACCTTACATTCGGTCCTATGTGAATCAGTCCACAAATTACTCAGAGCCCAAAATATCAAAATTGTTTTCTGCTCAGCTCCAAATCTGAAGAAAATTATAAAAAGGGACAGAGACAAATTTAGCCTCCTTCAAAAAATTGGACGTATACAGACTTCCCCTACATTTGCTAGATAATTCTGTTATCTACTATATCACAAAAACCATACTTTCTCTGCAGATGAGATTTACAGATCATCAAATAGATGTCAACCAAAATGAGCAATGACTGCTGCTGCCTAGCTGTCAATACAACATGCAGCAACCATAGACTGGGAGCATGTTCATCCACTTACTAAGGAACCATAATCTGCAAAGATATTGAAATAATGACCTCACCTGTCAGCCCCCTCCCCCCCACACACACAGCTGCAACCAAGACACTGGAATCATTCATCACCATGTAATGTTACTTTAATGAAAACAGAGCACTGTCCTTGCTCTGAAAAGTTTCTGAGTTTCCTTCTAAAAACTTTTAATGTAAAAAAAGTTTGAAGGATAAACTTGAAAATTTTATTCCTCAATGACAAAGAATTTTAAATTACTTTAATTAAAATCTGAACCAGGTCTTTTTAATTGTATATTTCTGATATTAATGAAGAGAGTTATAGAGAGCTTAACCCTTAACATGCTGGCTTTGTAGAACAGAATTCACTCTGGTGGCTGGGTTAATTTTGAGGAGTTTTCAGCAGAAAAAAAAGAACTTTGAAACCTTATCCCAAAATAACCAATAGATGGTTACGTCTTATATCAAATTAGCAGGGGACATCAATGGGCTAGGGAAAGCCACCATCATCAGATGGGACATTAAGACATGGCCCCATATGTGGGAGTCCCATCCCCTGTGCATATTAAAGAACACGCTGGATGGCCTTGACTGGAGGCTACCATCTGTCTTCCAACAGCTGTTCAGTGGGTCCCTTCAGCCAAACCTTCCCTCAGCCTTCAGGGTCCTTGTGACCTGGCCATTTAGCTCATTGTGTGCAAAAAAGGTGCCTCTCTGAAATAAAGCAACCCGACCCAACCCTATGCCAAAATAAAGAACATTTAATTGCAAATTTTTAGAAAATAAAATATTTGAGAAAACAGCAAACATACTCTAATTCTAATAGCAATTTTTTTAAATGATATAGTAAAAAAAAAGAATAATTTTGTTGGATTAAAATCCCATTCTCAAAGTTATTAAAATTTTGTCTTTATCATTGTAATTGTTGGAAAAGTTGAGGCAAACCAACTACTTTGCCTGACGATACATTGGAGCAACAATGCAAAATGTATAGCGATTATGTATTGAAGTATAGTATTCACACTTCTGAAAAAGTTGGGACATAAGTTGAAAATTGGAAAATACATTAATTAACATGTGCACCAAATCGATGTCAAACTACCACCACCACTCACACAAGGAACAAAAAAAAAAATCGAGAACATAAGTGAACTTATTTCTGGACTGAATTACCCACCACAGGACAATAGACTCATCTACCCATTGGATATCATTGCAAGAAAAAAACCAAGGTAAATCCCTAGATAGTATTTCCATCTATTGTCTCAGCTTTTCCAATACAGTAATATTGAGAAAATTTTAATAATTTTAAATCAGCACTGTGAAACCTAAACCACTATTTTTCATTATCAAACAACTATGAACAGAATATCACAAGTAATATCTTAAATAAAGGAGCATTTAATTCTACATAATAGATTTTACTGCAATGTTTTAATAAACAGAAAATGCAATACAAAGTGCAATATAAATCAATAAATCATATTTATTTCCATAGATATGAATACATGGTATATAGTTATGGCCGTCCCGTGGCCAAGTAGTTAGCACGCTTCTCTACCGATCTACGGGTCCTGGGTTCGAGCCCCAGGTAAGGCATGGATGTATGTGTCGTTTTTCTTCTGAGGTCCTGCCATCCTCTCAGATTTTCTACTGTGGCATATAAACTGACAGGCTCCTGTCAGACCTCTGTGGCAGCAACTGCCTGAGGGGGTATTTATTTTTATTTTTTTTATAGTTACATATCCCTCCTGAAATAGTAGCATACAAAATGTTTTGGAAAAATAACTACACCACAAGAGTAAAGACACTAGCCTGTGGTGTTCGTAAACTAGAAATTTATACTTTAGTTAAACGTTAGCAACAGTAATGTGAACCCGATAATAACTGTGATACAATGATTTAGATAAAAATAATCGTTTTTATAATGATTATTTCTTCATAATATGGTTTCAATATTTTCTATTTCATCAACACATTTTTTTGTAAATATATTTTTTATATTTAAGAATAATTGGCAATGAGTCGAAAATTTTTGGCACCAAATAAATGTAATGTTTTTTGATTATAGTTTTTCTAGGTATTATAACATAAATATTAGGACTTTCACTTTTCCTTGTATTGTAATTTGTTATTAACAATATTTGATCAGACCACTTTTTACTAATATTCAAAACACTAAAAACACATAATTTTCTTAGAGGAAGAATGTTCAATACTTTATAATAAATTTTGATGCTGTCAAAAAAATTTTTCCATAATGCATCATATTACATGATTCTGTGTTATTATAAGGTGTTTTACGTTAGTAAAATACACACCTCCCCATGACATAATTCCATATTTCAAGTAGGACTTTACCAAACAGTTATATAACAATTTTAATAATGAAATGTTGAGAAAGTTTCGAACATGATACAGTTTTAGTATTACAACATTAATTTTTTTCATTATATATGATATATGATATGTCCATTTAAATTTATAATCCAAATACTCCTCAACTCCATCTATTGGAAAGCATTTACATTCCTGATTATTACAACACATATCATGATAGGTAATTTTATTTTGTAATAAATCATTTTCTCCCTTAAGACAAACATCAGGATAAATATTTTGTTTTGCTTTTGTTTCAAAGTAATTTATTTTTTTAGAAACCAACCTCTAATTTTATTCAAATCGCATCTTACTGCTGCAATTAAAGACTCTACATCCAGAGCAGTAATCACTAGTGCAGTATCATCCGCAAAAGTAATTATGTTCCCATTTAACTTCATATTACATAGATCACTTATACAAATTAGAAAATAGGTCCTAGCACTGAACCTTGAGGTACATCAAAACATACCTTATTTTCATTACTTATACAATCATTTATTTTTACTCTCTGTAATCTGTCACTTAAACAGCTTTTACACCAATTAAAAATTGGACCTCTTAGACCACAATTATACAATTTAAAAAGAAATGGATCATGTGTGATTGAATCAAAAGTGGTTATAATATCAATGAAAATTATAACCACCTTCAAATTTTCATTTATTTCTTTATATACTATTGATGTCAATCTCAAAATCACAATCTCAGTACCTACTTGCTCCCTAAATCCATACAGATTTACAGAAAAAAATCTGCTGTCATATAAAAATTTGACAATTCTTTTCTTCACTAGTTTTTCAATAATCTTTTAAATATTTAATAAAATGGAAATTGACCTGTAGTTTCCAGGATTAATTCTATCTCTCCCTTTATGCACTTGGAATGACAGTTGCAACTTTCAAGCATTTTGGAAAACATCCATTTTGAAATGAATTGTTTATTAGTATTATAATAAATGATTATTGTACTGAATTTTCAAATTTTGACATGGTTCAAATCCAATTTAAAAATGCAAATATAATATACACTTTATTGGCATTTTACAACCCTCAAATTTATACAAAAGAAAATTTCTAAATGAATTAGGAGGTAAATTACAAACATTAAATAACAATTTTATTGTTATGATGGGAGATTTGAATTTTAATGTCAGATCTTGAGATAATTTAAATGCCCAATATTTGTGATTAATGCAAGAAACAGGTTTCTATATGAGTCATGATCTTATTACCAGAGAGGAATCGCAAACTTGCTTGGATCATGTGTTTCCATGTGTTCCAAATCCAGATATTTTAAACAAGTACGTTATACAAATTCGCATTACTCACCATTACTTTTTAGGTCTAAATCTTCAAATTATTTGAAAATAAAATTTAAAGGGTGATAAAACTTTAAAAACTTAATGTAGAATGACTGGTGGAATTAACGGAGAAGAATTGGAGTGATATCTTAAATAATGATAATGTAAATGTGCAATTTGAATCTTTTAGAAATCAAAGACTCGAGAAAAGTTGAGAGTTTAAAGGATGATAAAAAGAGAATGAACTTGAATTACTCTAGAGCTGATACAATCTATAGAAAGATGAAAAATATAAATTATGTAGAAAACAACCTTTCAATAAGGCCATAAAAAAAAAAGTTCGAAAGATACCAAAATGTTCTGCTTAATTTAATCAGAGAAGCAAAATATAATTATTACTCAAATAAAATTTCAAAAAGTTATTTAAATATGAAAAAGCAATGGGAGAGATAATAAATGAGCTGTAAGGCAATAGTAAAAGTAACATTTTTTCTAACTGAAATACTATATAATGATAAGATGTATCATTTTGAATCAAATTCTTTGATAAGATGTATCATTTTGAAGAAAATTCGATTCAAATTTTTGGAGGAAAAATTGTCTTGAGCCGTGTGGGATACAAACCCATGACCTCCTGATAACATGTCAGGTGCTCTGGACCACTGTAACTGGACATACTTTCCATCTAAATGGCAAATAAAAAGCCACTTGTGGTTAGATTGCCAGAATAGTGCCTATATGTAACATAATAGAAATGTTCATAGCATTAATTAGAGATTAGGTAATTAGAGATTAGGCATTAATTAGAGAGGCTAGCAGCTCAATGGTCCAGAGCACCTGACATGTTATCAGGAGGTCATGGGTTCGTATCCCACACGCCTCAAGACAATTTTTCTTCTAAAAATTTGAATCAACTCACAAAGTGGAGATCTATTAGTGAATACTAAATAAGTCGAGTTTATTCAATATTTAGAACCAGTCTGTCTGACCAATTTTCATCACTTTAGTTTTATCTCTGTTTATAACCAAACCTACTCTACTACCAGTCTCATCAACAATTCGAATGAAAGAGTTCATCTCATCAAAATCATTTGCAAAAAGAGCTAGATTATTAGCATAATCTAAATCAGAAAGTTTGGTATCTCCAGACCATTTACGGCCAAAATCTTTCCCAGCAGTGAATTTTGCATAACATAATCAATAACCAAACTAAAGAGAAAAAGAGACAAAATGCACCCTTGTTGAACACCAGATGCAATACTAAACCAATTGCTACAAGTCTTACCAACTCTCACACGACTCAGTGTTATTATAGAGAGCTTTCATTATGTTAACTAACTTGTCTGGTATACCATACAATCAACCACAAATTATGACGATCAATAGAGTCAAGAGCCTTTTTTAAATCAGTAAATTTTGCAAAGTTTCTGAAACTCTAAACATTTCTCAAGAATCTGCCAGAGTGAAAATATCTGATCTAGACATCCCTACCACTTTGGAATCCACATTGCTCATCATGCAATTGACTGTCAACCAGATTCTTAATTCTATTAAGCACAATCATCCAAAAAACTTTACCTGGAACAGCGAGTAGGCTGATACCCCTATAGTTATCACAAGAACTGTGATCACCTTTTTTAAAAATAGGGATAATAATAGTTCGGGTAAAATCCTTAGGAACCATGCCTTTGTCAAAAAAGATACTCAAAATTGCACTCATCCAAGTGGTAACTGAAGTAACCAAAACATTTCTGTAGTAATTTCATCTACCACTGAAGATTTATGTAGTTTAAGTTATAGAAATAGCCAAAATACAGACTGTTTTAGGGCCGACATTAGCACCAGTAATGCATCTATCATCATTACAAACAATTGAAGTAGAACTAACTACATTGTTTAAAACATCACTGAAATGCTCACCCCACATAGCCACACCTGATCCTTTACACATTTATTAAGTTCTCTGTAATGCTTTCTCTTAGGACTAGTAGGGTATTGATTAAGAATATTCCTGCAAATCTTTTTTTCTGAAATGAGCAAAAGTGCCTTATCACTCAAATAATTCTGCCCCCTCTGCTCCTTTTTTCCTAAAAGAGTACTGTTAGCTTACAAAAAAAGCCTGTTTAAAATGGTTCCCTTCTTCCTCAACTTCAGAATTAAGCAAACCATGACTGTCATAATGACTAAGTAACCTATCATGGTAAGCTTTAGCTATAACTGAGTCTTTCAGAGCTTCAGAATTAAAGGTATATTTTTTAACTTTAGCACAACACTTCTTAAGTTTAAGTTGCAAGACATTTTAAACAAAGTAATTGTCAGATTTAATTTCAGCTCCCCTATATGACCTGGTATTCCTAAAAGAACTAGCCCATTTGCTGTTAATTAATATATAATCAATCATATTCTTATGCAGCCCATCAGGTGAAACCCATGTGTACTTATGTATGTCGCGGTGTTTGTAATATGTGTTAGTTATTCTGAAACCATTGAGTTTACTTACCTGTATCAGACATTGCCCATTGCTGCTATCAATACCAAAAGGGCCTATCACCCTCACCAAAGGTCAGAGTCAGTACTAACTTTGACATTTAAGTCGCCTAGAACAAGGGTAATATCTGCTTTTTTGACAGAATTCAAAATATTCTGAAGTTGTCCGTAAAACCTATCATCCTCAATGGCATCCTCAGTGTGGGCATCTTTAACACTTGCCTGAAATTTTGCTGTAAGAAACCTTTCATTAATACACTCATATCCTAGAAGAGCATCACTGAAATGTCTGCTGAGAAGCAGACCTACGCCTTGGTGATGTTTGTTATCGTTCCTCCCTGAAAAGAGAAATTTAAGATTATTTTTAAGAATCTGACTTTTATCTGTGCATCTGGTCTCTTGCAAGCAAGAATATCTAAATTATAATGGTGGAATTCTTGTGTGAGGACATCAAGAAAATAAGCTCTGTACAGAGTCCTCACATTCCAACTACCTAAGGAGAGAAAATGGTTAGTGGAATGTTTAAAGAAACTATGTTTATTGAGAAGAGGTAATGCCAACAATATCAAACAGCTAGTTAATCACAAGCATGGGGCAAAGACCCATTCCCCCACCACTGAAGGTTGAAGCCATCTACACTGGAAGACTTCCTCCAATGTAGAATTTGATACCAGTCTCCCTATCTCAGACAAAAATAAATTTCAATTTAGAACTTTTTTTGCCAAATAACTAATGACAACATTTAATTCTTGATATTCTGAAAATAAAATATTTAACAAAAAGGTAATAATTTTTATTTTAACCTATAAATTACCACTTTGAAGTCTATTTAAATTTTAGAGGAAAAATAGTCTTGAGCTGGGTGGGATACAAACCCACAACCTCCTGAAAACATGTCAGATGCTCTGGACCACTGAGCTACCGGCCGCCGATCAAGATCTCCTCTAATTAGTGCTATGAACATTTCTATTATGTCACATATATAGGAGCTATTCCCGCAATCTAGCCACAAGCGGCATTTTATTTGCCATATTATAGATGGAAAGTATGTCTTACAAGTATACCATTGACTAAATATTGAATAAACTCAACCTATTTAGTATTCACTAATAGATCTCCACTATATAAGTCAAATTTTTAGAGAAAAAATTGTCTTGAGCCAGGTGGGATACGAACCCATGACCTCCTGATTACATGTCAGGTGCTCTGGACCACTGTAACTGGGCATACTTTCCACCTATATGGCAAATATAAAGCAGCTTGTGGCTAGATTGCCGGAATAGCACCTATATGTGACATAATTGAAATGTTCATAGCGTTAGAGGAGATCTTAATCAGCAGCCGGTAGCTCAATAGTCCAGAGCACCTGACAATTTATGAGGAGGTCGTGGGTTCATATCTTACCCGGATCGAGATAATTTTTCCTATAAAACTTAAATCAACTTCAAAATGGTAATTTACAGGTCAATACCAAGTATGTCGAGTTTATTAATTATTTATCAACTGTATTACTTGTAAGGAAATACTTTCCATTTATATGGCATGTGTCTGCCACATGTGGTGAAAATTGCCTGAACATTCCCTACATAGGAAGAAGGTTGAAATGGTTCATATCATTAATTAGAGGACATGTTGACGGCGGCCGGTAGCTCAGTGGTTCAGAGCACCTGACATGTTATCAGGAGGTCGCAAGCTCGTATCCCACCCGGCTCAAGACAATTTTTCTTCTAAAATTTAAATCAACTTCAAAGTGGTAATTTATAGGTTAATACCAAGTATGTCGAGTTTATTATTTATAAATTTTATTTTAAGAGGACTTTTTAGCTCAGTGGTTCAGAGCACCTGACATGTTATCAGGAGGTCGCAAGCTCGTATCCCACCCGGCTCAAGACAATTTTTCTTCTAAAATTTAAATCAACTTCAAAGTGGTAATTTATAGGTTAATACCAAGTATGTCGAGTTTATTATTTATAAATTTTATTTTAAGAGGACTTTTTTTCAACACAAATAAAAATTTATTTTAAAAAAATTCTGAGAGAAATGATTATAATGCACATGAATAGATGGGTTATTTATTTCTGAATAACAAAAGAAAATAATTTTCTTGTTTAAACATTTCTTCCAGTTTGCACTTTTTTTCTCTGTACCATACTTTGAGAAAAGTCAGGCTTGTTGCAGAGTCCAATAAAACAAGTCAAATTTAGAATATTTTTAATAAATAACTAATCAACAGAAATAGGTCATGTTATATACCAAATTATAGAGAATTTATCTGAATTTTATTAAAGTAAAAATTCAAACATTGTAGAAACAGATTAATTTTAACAAGACATTTTACAGTGGTACACTGAAAAATTAGGTACAAATTTCATAATTACTTCCAAAATCTTCCAGTTTTAAAAATAGCAGTATTTTGTTAGTTATCAGGAGATTTTAGAAACTTTAAAGAAAAATTGGTAGATAATAATTCAAATCAAAATTCTGAGTTTAAATTAGGGGATTGCTCCAGCATAGAGTAATGTTAAACAATTTAGCAATACCTTATATTGCTTCTAAAAATGGCAATCAGATGGATTTAGCAAATTATTTATATCATAGTTTAATAAAATATTCATCAAATGAAAAATGAAAATATTATTTATCAACCTATAAAATTACCAATTTGAAGTCTATTTAAATTTTAGAGGAAAACCTGTCTTGAGCTGGGTGGGATATGAACCTACGACCTCGTGATAACATGTCAGGTGCTCTAGACCACTGAGCTACCAGCCACCGATCAAGATCTCCTCTGATTCATGATATGAACCATTTCAACCTACGTCCTACGTAGGGAGTGTTAGGGCAATTTTCGACAGATGCGGCAGACACATGCCATATAGATGGGAAGTATTTCCTTACAAGTAATACAGTTGATAAATAATTAATAAACTCAACATACTTGGTATTAACCTATAAATTAGGTAGGTTGAAATGGTTCATATCATTAATTAAAGATCTTGATTGGCGGATGGTTGCTCAGTGGTCCAGAGCACCTGACATGTTATCAGGAGGTCGTGGGTACATATCCCACCTGGCTCAAGACAATTTTTCCTCTAAAATTTAAATCAAATTCATAGTGGTAATTTATAGTTTAATACCAAGTATGTTGAGTTTATTAATTATTTATCAACTCGTAACAAATTACTTGTAAGGAAATACTTTCCATCTATATGGCATGTGTCTGCCGCATGTGGTGAAAATATGGCTGAATTGCCTGCAAAGGAAGTAGATTGAAATGGTTATCATCATCAGAGGAGATCTTGATCGGCAGCCGGTAGCCTAGTGATCCAGAGCACCTCGCATGTTATCAAGAGATCGTGGGTTCATATCCCACCCGGCTCAAGACAATATTTCTTCTAAAATTTCAATTGACTTCAAAGTGGTAATTTATAGGTTAATACCAAGTATGTCGAGTTTTCTAATTATTCATCACGCCTGAATTACATATTTAATATGTATACAAAAAATTTTAAACAGTAATTTCTATTTTTTAAAAATTAATTTTTTTGTTGTACTAAAAACGGATATATAATGTCCTTGGCTGCTCATTGGAATTCTACAAAAGTATACAAACATCCTGGACACTGGAAGGGTTACGCAGTGGCCTGACAGCTGAAAGTGCATAGGTGCCAAAGCATTAAATGCATCTTTATTTCACAACCCACCCAATGCTATTGAACTCTGATATGTTTATAAAAAAGTATTTTACCAAATACTAACCTCATTTAAAAATGAGAATTGGTGCAATATTTATTCTAATAACCGAAAATGTGATTCCAATGAATGGTTATCATCAAATCTACTCTACTACCAGTCTCATTAACAGCTCTAATGACAGAGCTCATCTCAGGAACATCATTTGCCAAAAGGGGCAAATCATCAGCATAATCTAAATCAGAAATTTTCAGATTTCTTGACCATTTAAGCCCAAAATCTTTCTCTTGCATAAGTTAAAAAAAGAGCAGTGTTTTTAAATATGTTAAAAAATTTTTAACATGCATTATAAAATCGTAACTCTCAGAAAACTTATGCATTTACTATTCAAATTATTTTCTGGGAACTTCTGCAATATAAATTCCTCAGCTCACTAGATGGTGCAATGAGTAGTTACTTGTGGCATAATGGCATATAAGATGCAAAAGTAACATAAGTGAAAAGCATTCAGCATTGTGTGTTTTCACTGTATGGATGTTTTATTAGATTATTTTGTAAGGCCTTAATTTTTACTTTATTCTAAACGATTCCTGTCTCTTTATGGATTGGGTGGTGTGGCTCAGTCAGTAGTGCGTCAGGCTCATAATCTATAGTTCCCAGGTTCGAGTCCCAGCTGGGTCAACGTTGAGATTTATCTCCACAAAATTCCCCGCCATGCTCACAGTCAGTAGGGGACACCAATGGGCTTGTAAAGACCGCCGTCCCTCGGATGGGACGTTAAGCCATGACCCCATGTGCGGGAGAGCCATACCCTGTGCACGTTAAAGAACACGCTGGACGGCCTTGACAGGAGACTACCATATGTCTCCCAACAGCTATTCCAGTGGGTTCCCTCCCCCAACCTTCTCTGAGCCTTCGGGGTCCATGTGACCTGGCCATTTATAGCCCATTGTGTGCAAAAATGTGCCGCTGAGGTAAAACAACCCAACAATTCTTATGGATTTACTTAGTTTTGGGAGCTTTTTAACAATGCAGATAAGAAATATTTGATAATTCATGATTTTGCTGTTAACATTAACTGCTCTTGAGCAACCAGTAATCTGCATTCTGATTACATTTTTCTCAGTTATACTAAGAGCTCTTATTAACATATTATTTTTTACTTAAAGTGGTTTTCAATTCTTTAAAGCTCCAAAGTAAGAAATGAAAATTACATTACCATGACTGGTGTTTTTCTCTCCAAAGGTAGTTGGAAGATGAGGACTCTACACAGAGCTTATTCTCCTGATGTCCTCACACAAGAATCCCACCATTATAATTTAGATTTTCTTAGCTTGCAAGAGACCAGATGGACAGATAAAGGTCAGATTCTTAAAAATAATCTTAAATTTCTCTTTTCAGGGAGGAACGATAACAAACATCACCAAGGCGTAGGTCTGCTTCTCAGCAGACATTTCAGTGATGCTCTTCTAGGATATGAGTGTATTAATGAAAGGTTTCTTACAGCAAAATTTCAGGCAAGTGTTAAAGATGCCCACACTGAGGATGCCATTGAGGATGATAGGTTTTACGGACAACTTCAGAATATTTTGAATTCTGTCAAAAAAGCAGATATTACCCTTGTTCTAGGCGACTTAAATGTCAAAGTTAGTACTGACTCTGACCTTTGGTGAGGGTGATAGGCCCTTTTGGTATTGGTAGCAGCAATGGGCAATGTCTGATACAGGTAAGTAAACTCAATGGTTTCAGAATAACTAACACATATTACAAACACCGCGACATACATAAGTACACATGGGTTTCACCTGATGGGCTGCATAAGAATATGATTGATTATATATTAATTAACAGCAAATGGGCTAGTTCTGTTAGGAATACCAGGGCATATAGGGGAGCTGAAATTGGATCTGACCATTACCTTGTTAAAAGTATCTTGCAACTTAAACTTAAAAAGTGTTGTGCTAGGGTTAAAAAATTTACTTTTAATACTGAAGCTCTGAAAGACCCAGTTATAGCCAAATCTTACCTTGATAGGTTACTTTAATCATTATGACAGTCATGGTATGCTTACTACTGAAGTTGAGGAAGAATGGGATCATTTTAAACAGGCTTTTTTGGACACTAACAGTACTCTTTTAGGGAAAAAGGAGCAGAAGAGACAGAATTATCTGAGTGATAAGGCACTTGAGCTTATTTCGGAAAGAAAGAACTACAGGAATGTCCTTAATCAATACCCTACTAGTCCTAATAGAAAGCATTACAGAGAACTTAATAAACATGTAAAAGATCAGTTAGCTGCTGATAAGAATCTTTGGCTTGATGGCTTGGCTAACAAAGCCAAGGAAGCAGTTAGACAGCACAACAGCAAAGAGCTGTACCAGACAGTTAATGTTTTGTGTGGTAGAAAACGGACAGGCATACAAGGATTGAAGGATAAACAAGGTAAGGTTATAGAAGGGGAGGATTCTGTCATGGCTAGGTGGGCTGATCATTTCAGTGATGTTCTAAACAATGTGGTTAGTTCAATCCCATTGTTTGCAATGATGACAAATGCATTGGTGGCTTTATTGTTAGGCCCTATAACACAATCTGAAGTTATTTTGGCTATTTCTAAACTTAATAAATCCCCAGGGGTAGATGAAATTACTACGGAAATGCTTAGAGCTGGGAATGTTTTGGTTTCCACTTGGATGACTGAAATTTTGAATATCTTTTATGATAAAGGCATGGTTCCTAAGGATTTTACCAGAGCTATTGTTATCCCTATTTTCAAAAAAGGTAATCACAGTTCTTGTGATAACAATAGGGGTATCAGCCTACTCTCTGTTCCAGGGAAAGTTCTCTCCATGATTGTGCTTAATAAAGTTAAGAATCTGGTTGACTATCAATTGCGTGATGAGCAATGTGGATTCAGAAGTGGTAGGGGATGTGTGGATCAGATATTGTCACTTAGGCAGATTCTTAAGAAATGTTTAGAGTTTCAGAAACCTTTGATTGCTAGCTTTGTTGATTTCAAAAAGGCTTTCGACTCTATTGATTGTCATAATTCGTGGTTGATTGTGAAATCATATGGTATACCAGACAAGTTAGTTAACATAATGAAAGCTCTCTATAATAACACTGAGTCATGTGTGAGAGTTGGTAAGGCTTGTAGCAATTGGTTTAGCATTACTTCTGGTGTTCGACAAGGATGCATTTTGTCTCGTTTTCTCTTTAGCTTGGTTATTGATTATGTTATGTGAAATTCACATTCAAGGGAAAGATTCTGGCCTTAAAAGGACTGGAGATACGAAATTTTCTGATTTAGATTATGCTGATGATTTAGCCCTTTTGGCAAATGATGTTGATGAGATGAACTCTTTCATTCGAGCTGTTGATGAAACTGGTAGTAGAGTAGGTTTGGTTATAAACAGAGAGAAAACTAAAGTGATGAAAATTGGTCAGGCAGGCTGTGATTCAGTTAATCTGAATGGTTGCAGTCTTGAGCAGGGGTCACAGATTAATTATCTTGGGAGCTATGTAACAGATAATGGTGATGTGCGGAATGAGATTAACAGACGAATAGGGATTGCTGTCGGGACTTTTAAGAATCTATGGAAAGTGTGGAGAAATAGACGTATACACCTAAAGACTAAAATTAGGCTGTATAAGAGTTTGGTTCTAGGGTTAGTTATGGTAGTGAAATTTGGACACTTTGTAAACATGATAACAGGAATTTTATTATAGCATGCAACATTGATTAATTAAATGTGGATCAGAGCTGAATGGTAGACGATATTCATGTTTTTTAGCTTGTCTCTGATGGGAATATTTAATTCTGTTTATACAGCAGATTGGTAGTGAATTGTTTACATTATTTTTAGAATTTTTTCCAATGAGACTTTTGATCTGGGTTTTTTTTAAAGTGCCGAAGGGCAGTTCATTTTTTTATGATATGCCTTGATTAATATGGTTCATTCAAATGAAATTATTTAACTTTTGTTTTTAGCTATGGAATGACAGTTTTTTGTTGTTGTTGTTTTTTTTTTTGGTGCAATTTGCTTTTCAAAATTAACATATTGTCCTCAGAAAGATTGATTATTTTTAACTTTTTTTTTAAACTGCCAAAAGAACAATCATTAGTGCTAACACACTATTGATACAAATAGTCTTATTTGGCATTAACCAACATTCGTTGTGTAGTGACATACATAGTTAGAAAAAAATGCCATTATATTTGATGGTTTTATCTGCAGAATCAAAATTTTAGGTTAGCTTGCAGTTTACAGTTACAACATGGTGCTTTGTGAACAAATGTAACGTAAGTACAAGGTAAATGAATAATCAGAATGCAAGTAGGAGAATATGTAAATCAATGCAATGCAAGTATATTATGTATGATACACTGAATGGAAAAATTATTATATACACCTACCTAATAACCTGTTGCTCCACGTTTTGCCCTCATAACAATAGCCAGACATCTTGGTAAGGACTGAATGAGGTGTTGAAAACACGGAGGTGGTATTGCCACCCATGAAGCGAGGATCGCCTGTTATAGACCATCCAGTTGCTGGTTGGGGTAGGTGGGTTCGAACAGATCTTTCACATTTGGCCCACAAATCCTCAGTGGGGTTGAGGTACAGTGATCGAGGGGCCATTCGAGTGTGGTAAACTCATTTGAATGCTCCTGGAGCCAATTGGTTACCACTTGGGAAGCATGCAGTGTGGCTTTGTCCTGTTAAAAGATGGCATCATGGTGCAGAAAGAGAATCATTACTAACTGGTTTAGATGGTCAGCGAGGATGCTCACATACCTGATGCCAGTGATGGAGGTCTCAATGAGTATGTGGGTCCCCAAGGAAGCTCATGTAAATGCACCACAAACAGTTACACCACCTCCACCCACCTGTATGATCCCAACTTAGCAAGCTGGGTTATTGACATTTATGATTTTTGACTGGTTATGACATTTTTCCAGTCCTCTGCACTCCAGTTGCAATAGGCTTTTGCAAACTGCAGCCTAATCTTTCAGTCCCTTGCAGCCAACAAGGGGATACGATGTGAACATCAATTTTTTTCCATGGTACAACAGATAGTCTTTGTGCATAAGCTTGTGGATGCATTCTCATTCAATTCCAACATTATCTGCTCCATAGTAGCTGTGCGATATCTTGCAATTCATAATATATAAAGACTATCTGACCCAAAAAGAATTTTTCTCTCTTAAAATATGTTACTAGAGTGAAAAGCAATAGGAAGATCAGTAGCAAGCTAGTTGAAACAAATTTTGGGGTATTTTTGAAGGCGGCAGTTTTGTTTACAGCATTTTGTACAGGTAATGTTTTATAAAGACACCATTTTTTTCACAGCATATTGTATAGGAGTTGTTTTATATAAGCACTACTTTTGTTCATAGCATTTAGCTACAGACATTTTTATATGTGCTGTTTTTGTTGACAGCATATTGCACAGTCACCATTTTTGTATTCGGCATTTTGTTGGTGCCATTTGTGTATTCGCCATTTTTTTTTTTTTGCTGCCATTCAGCCATAGAACCACTGAAAAGTGTTTTACTGCCCCAGTGTCTTGGTTGTGTCACACTGACAATATAATTTTTTTCACTTTGGTATGCTAATTTTCTGGCACATAATCAAGATCCCCAAAATTCAACACCCAAAGAAATAAAAAATCATAATATTTAGTAAATAACACAGCCAAGAAAATGTTCCTCCATTTCATAAACAGGATAGAAAATCCCATTAATGTGATCAGTCCAAGTCACCTTGGCCCATGTTTCAAAGCAAAACCATACTGAAAAGAATCATTAAAACAAATAAAAAATCATTAAAAGAAATAAAAATCATGTTTCAGGTAAATATCATATTATTCAGGAAGAAATTTTCCTTTTGATTAATATATAATTTAACTGTTTTTCTTCGTTGGATTTTCCAAAATTAAGCTTTCATTGCATAATCTTATCTATTCTTTCACATGAATGACAATCACAGCATTGACCTGTTGACTTTTTTACATTTATAAATCAATAAATTGTTTGTGGAAAAAATTTCGCCAACAATCAGGAATTCAACCCACATCTCTCCGGAAACATGCCAGAGCACTACTACTGAACTAATATCAGCTCTGTCTCTTTTCTGCTAATTTAAGACTTTAAACTCCACTGAGATTTTCAACACCTACCATTGGCACCATCTATGACCTTGGATGATAACTATTTCTTTTTTTATATTGCACTGGATAAGATGGAAATAAATAATAGTCTCTTCATGCTATTTAGCACTGGTGATTAGTTTTATTTTATAAGATATACTCTGTGATTAATGATTTAAACTTAAATGACAATCACAGAGTTGCCCATTGACTACTTAATGTCTATAAATCAATAAACAGTTTGTGGAAAAATTTTGCTGACATCTGGGAATTAAACCCACATCTCTCCAGAAATATCCCAGAGTATTATACCATTAAACTAATGCCAACTAATCTTGGTGAAGAGTTTAAATTCTTAAATGGCAGTAGTACAGATCATGGTCCTCAGCCGCCACTTTGTTTTTGATGCAAAGTAACAAAATGGTCCTTTTAGTTGATTCCTACAACCCCCAAGACCCTAACCCAAACAGGGGTTTCTAGAAAAAAGATTGTTTGCTCGGTGTATTGGTTACAGTCCTCAGCTAACAGAAGGTACTCAAGTGGCGTAGGACGTCTGAGTGTAAAGTATGATGTTGTTGTGTAAAGTATGATGTAGAAACGTAACTGTTGGTGGACATGGCTCTTTGTTTCTTTTGGTTGGGTAATGTGTAGTTACATGTAGTGTGTGCGATTTGATGCGAGTGTGAAGTTACGTTTGATTCTTTTCACCATTTTTGCTTTATAATTCATTTGGATAACATGCCTGTACGGTTAGAGGTAAGTGCATATGTATCATATATTTAATGAGGTTTTTTTAGTGATAGCTAGAATAATTAACATGTGTTTTGGAAAATTCATTAAGATATGGTAAACAATAAGTTATTAAAGATATTTTGGAATTGAAATTATTTAATATTAGGAGGGTTGCTGATGATAATGTTAGTGAACTGTTTTGTAATGTTAAGGTCACGTCGTTTGGAACTGAGAGTTTGGTAGCTTTTTACTGTGTGTGTAGGGGAAATATTTGTGTAAGTTGTTTGGAGTGTGGGGCATTTGAAGGGGTAGAGAGGAGTGGTTAACCAGATAGAATTATTTTAATCTTTTTGTGTTTAGTATGATGCAGTAGCATGTGTTTTGTGCTGTGTTAGGGTTTAGGAGAATAGCTTTTGATGAAACGTATAGTTTTCCACAAGATTCTAATGTAGTGGGGGGGGGGAAGTATGCATTGGGGAAAGAAGGTTGGAAGTTTTTTCACATGTGAATGAATATGGTGGTAGTAACGAACGTGTATTTCGTTATCATAGTTTGGAATGAATTGAGTGTTTCTTAGTAGTTACTTGTAATATTATTTGAGTATTGTATATTAGAGTATTATGGTGAATTAATATTTTTGTTATATGTCTTGGAGTCTTTTAATGTGAATATGTGGAAGCATTTGGCGGCATTTTGATGTAGAAATTATGGGTTGGGTTGTTTTACCTCTGAGCAGCACTTTTTTGCACACCATGAGCGAAATGGAGGACCCTGAAGGCTCAGAGAAGGTTGAAGGAGGGGACCCACTGGAACAGCTGTTGGGAGACAGATGATAGCCTCCCGTGAAAGTCATTTAGTGTGTCCTTTAATGTGCACAGGGTATGGCTCTCCCGCACACAGGGCCATGGCTTAATGTTCCATCTGACAGACGACAGCCTTTCCAAGAGCATTGGTGTCCCTTACTGACCGTGGGCAGGACAGGAAATTTTGCAGAGATAAATCTCAATGCTGACCCAGCTGGGACTCTAACCTGGGAACTGCAGATTACAAGCCTAGCACGCTACCGACTGAGCCACCTCCGCCACAGAAATTATGGGTATTGTAGAATTGTCGGTGTGGAAAAACATGGTAGTTTCTGATTGAGTTAGGAAGGTAATCAATAATTTAGGGGGCTATTTGAGCTATAGGGATTTTTTTTTTTTTTTTGTTGTATCTGATGAGATTATTTGGTTTCGGGGGCTTTTTTATAATTTGGACAGTGGTGCACTGTTTTTGATTTTCATGTTTTTCAGTTTGTATTGTCTGCGAGGACATTATTTCGTTTTTGGGGCTTTTTTATAATTCCTTCAATGGTACACTGTTTCCGATTTTCATAAAATCAGAAACTAAATTTCTATACTGTTTAAAAAAAAGTACTGAATAACTGTAACTCGATACTACGGATATCTGTAACTGCAAATAGGGGCATAGCGAAGGACTATGGTTGGGGGGAGGGGAGAAATCAAAAATTTTCTAACTCGAAATTCAAATTTTGCCAACTGAGCAAACTTGCTTAGATTTTCGCTCTGTGGGGAGGGGCCAATTTTCACGTCTCTCCAACATTTTGCCAACTAACCGTAATTTGCCTTTTAACTTCCAATTTTGCCAACTAGCCATAATTTCACAGAAATAATTCCAATGCTTACATCTTGTCTGAATTGTAGCAAGTCGGTGTGAATTTTCCCTTGATTTGGCCAACTCTCCTTAATTTCACGAAACTAATCCCAATCTCCCAATCTTTACATCTCTCCTAAATTTGCCAAATCACTTCAAACTTTTCAAACTTCCCAAAATTTTGCCAAGTTTTCTAGATTTTAGTCAACTATTCTGAATTTCACAAACTCAATCCCAATTATCACAAGTCGCCCATATTTTCCAAGTGGATTCGAATTTTGCCAACTACCCTACATTTTGTTAAGTTTCCTCAATTTGTCCAACACTCCTCAATTTCACAACACAAATCTCAATTTTCACAACTCACCTATATTTTACCAAGTGGATTCAAATTATGCCAACTCACAGTAATTTTACAGAAAAAAATTGCAATTTTTATATTTTCCCTGAATTTGCCAAGTCATTTCGAATTTTATCAACTCTCCTAATTGCACAAGGCACAATTTTCACAACTCCCCTATATTTTACTAAGTGGCTTTGAAATTTGCCAACTCCCCTAGATTTTACCAAGAGTTCTTAATTTTTCCAACTCTCCTTAATTTCACAAAACCAATCCAAATTTTTACAACTCACCTGTACTTTACCAAGTGGTTTCCAGTTTTGCCAGTTTTCTCGATTTTGTCAATTGTCCTTAATTTCACAAAAACAATCCCAATTTTCACAAATCGTCTGTATTTTAACAAGTGGATTCAAATTTTGCCAACTGCCCTAGATTTTACTAAGTTTCCTTGATTTTGCCATCTTGCCACAATTTTACAGAAAAAAAATTCCAATTTTTACATCTCACCTGATTTTTGAAAAGTCCATCTGTATTTTGCCAACTCCCCCAAGATTTTCCAACTCTCCTAGATATTGCGAAGTTGCCTCAACTTTGCCAACACACCATAATTTTACAGAAATAAGATTGCAATTTTTAAATTTCACCTGAAATTTGTCAACTCTCCACAATTTCGCCAAGTCACTCCGAATTTTGCCAACTACCCCTAGATTTTGTCAACTCCTTAAGTTTTGCCATCTCTCCTAGATTTTTCCAACTCGCCATAATTTTAAACAAAAAAATCCAAATTTTCACATCTCACCTGAATTTTGCCAACTCCCCAAGATTATACCAAATTACTCCGAATTTTGCCAACACCCCAAGATTTTGCCAAGTTGTCCCGAATTTGCAAACTCCCCAAGATTTTATCAAGTCACTCCGAATTTTGCCAACTCCCTAAGGCTTTGCCAAGTTGTCCCGATTTTGCCAACTCACCAGTATTTTACTAAGTGGCTTCGAATTTTGCCAACTGCTCTAAATTTTGCCTTCTCTCCATTTACCAAACTGCCTTAGATTTGCCAAGTTGCCTCGATTTTGACAACTCCCCTTAATTTTCCCCCCAAAAAAATTACAAATTTTCACAACTCACCTAGATTTTACGAAGTCGCTTCGAATTTTGGCAACCCCGAGTTACTTTTGGGGGGAGCCTCACCAACCCCCCCCCCCCATGGCTACGCCCCTGACTGCAAAATCAAAACAGGCCTCATCGGTAACCTACAAGCTTTAAATTATTCATTTACGCTTTATCTGGTCGCTGTTTATTTGGACTGCTTCCGCAAGTCATGCTTTCAAAACTTTAATCATAAATGTACTCAAAATACAAACATCGAAACCTATACATGGTACTCACCTTTCACTCTGAGTAAATTTGAAATAAATTTCTAATTTTATTTTAAGATAACAACTTAAAAATTTCCTATATTAATATTGGTACCACGTGCTCTTTCCTATTGTTTACACTGTTCTGCTACATTAGAGTTAAATGCGACGGAAAAGGTGTTCGGTTAGCACATGGAGGTTACCAGAGTGATGCTGTCCACCAAAGTGAGGCCATCGATTCAGTGCATGCTGGGAGCATTTCTTATTATTTCTTTTAATTTGGAAATTTTAAACTTCTCATCTAAATTTTACCCTTCTAATACCTAATTACTTTCGGTCTATTCCATAAAACAGGCGAGAATAGCGTTTCATTTTAAAGTTTCGTGCATTGTAATGTAATTCATACATAAATAACAATATTTTTTAATACCTTTTAATCATTATTGAGTGTTTTTCAGTTGAGAAGTTTTAGAGAATTCTGTATATATCGCAAAATTTTCAGCAATTCATAAAAAAAATTGCATTTTGTTACAGTGGAAGGGAATTTTTTTTTGACACTACACAATGGTGACCAGTGTTGTACTAATGAAGTATATATTACTTCAATTTTGTTTTATAACTTGCTGCTTTAATGAAACAGTTGGAAATCTTTTTCTGAAACAGTTGGAAAAAAAAGCCCCCCCTTTAGATTCTGGTCTAAAGCCCCCCCCCCCCCTTTAGATTCTGGTCCCCTTAGATTCTGGTGTAAAAAAAGACCATAGATTTTATTCAGTACCTGATTAAAGCAGAAGACATCTAGGCTTTGGCGTGTTGCCCCCAATACACAGAGAGCTCCCAAAAGAATATTAATTTCACGTTTGTGTAGAATATATAGGTTGAGCAAAGAGTGTTCGTTGATTAGTTATTACTAACGACATAAAATTAATGCAGCTATTGTTTGCTAAAAATGAAATCGGCTTTTCAATTTTTACTAAGCAATAGCTCTATTAATTTTATGTTCCCTGCCACATGTGCTTCAACATGAAAAATGATCAACTGAAAGAAAGTGGGCAACTTATAAATATGCAATTAGTTAAAGAAAAAAATGATTTAAATTTTTGCTCAGAACCTACATTGAACGTTCAAGAGTTCGTCTGCTTTTACAGAAGCTCATCATAGGAAAAACAAAATAATATTTTATTATTATAACGTTAATTCTCAGCTATATTTTTCTTTATAATCCTGATCCAAATGCTAATATTTTACACTGCTCTCAGCTTGTTATCCCGATATTTCGCGCCTTTCACCTTTGTCCAATTGACAGCTAACTCAGCATTGTGCCCACGGAGGCAAGAATGAGAGAAGACGCCCTAATGCGCTTTCCCTGTCCAAAGTCATAATGCCGCCGCAGGGCGGGAGTGGCCATGTTGATGTTTCCAAAACAAACTTTCTACTGCCACAATCAAGCCTACTTTTTGCACTTTTCCTTCCTTCTACTACGATATTTACTGTTTCTAGTATGATATTTACTACTTCTACTATTAATTCTATCTCTAAGAAAAGTGCATTTACAATATTTCGATTTAATACATATATATTTTTTGGCAATGAATATTTCTGTATCGAATAGCTATAGCAGAGTATTGTATATCTATTCCGTACATAATTAATATTTTGAATACCACAAATGTTTCATAGAAATAGATAAATTTGAATGAATGGAACAATAATAAAAGAAATTATTAAATAATTTTTAAAATTTTACTGATATGTTTCTCCAAAACAGTGAATGATCATACACAGCAAATAGCATTGGTGTAAACATGAATGATCTATACACAGCAAATATAGGGACCAAATCTAGAGGGGGGTAAAAGCCGATAAGAGGGGTAAGGGCGAAATCTAGAGGGAGGTAAACCCCCCCCCCCTTTAGATCCCCTTCCCTTTGGCAATGCTACTAAGAGTAAAGTCGCTAAAAAAATTGCAAATTTGTGCATATTTCATGAATTTTTCAAGACAAAAGGGGGATATGTTATATTACAATGGATTCCAGGGTCTTGCCTCCCACCCTTTCACTTTTTCCTATCTCTTGCGCGCCCCTGCACTCTTTTCCCAATTCTTGCCCCCCCCCCCCTATTTTTTTTATTACGTACTTGGAAATATATAATAGCGAAATTCAAATACCAATCACAAATAAATAAAATAAAAAATAAATACCCCCTCAAGCAGCTGCTTGCCACAGAGGTCTGACAGGAGCCTGTCAGTTTATATGCCATAGTAGGAGATCTGAGAGGATGGCAGGACCTCAGCAGAAAAGCGACACACACATCCATGCCTAATACCGGGGCTCGAACCCAGGTCCCTTAGATCAGTAGCCAAGCGTGCTAACCACTCGGCCACGTGCAACATGCTAACTGTTTCCCATATTAACCAGTTTTTTTTTCTTATTCTGCAAAAAAGTAAATAAAATAAACTCATTTAACGAAATTAAAACCAATAATCTAGAAATTACAACAATAGCAATTATAATTTTTTAGGAAATTTTATATAATTTAATTTTTGGTGGAGACAGAATATAAAACGTATCTGCATTTCACGCAACAAAATGTGCTTTCTTCACAGCCTTCCTCCTATTAAAGGGGAAATAAACTGAAGAAACATATTAGTCAACTATAATACTTGTTTCAAAACAATTGTTTTGTTAAAACATTAATCATTGTTTAAAACAATTTTGATCTTGCTGAAAATTTAATTTATATGTCCGAACTGTGGCAACGTTGGGATTTATGTATGCTAAAACCTCACCCGGCTCTCGGTGAGAAAAGGAACTCTTATAGCTTTGAAAAGGCTGCTATCCATCATATGTGATATTGAGCCATGATCCCTTACGCAGGAGAGTTATTGGGGGTGTTATACCTCTGAGAAGCACCTCTTTGAATACAATGGGAGAAATGGCCAGGTCACAGGACCCCAATGCTTAGAGGATGTTAAGGGAAGGGAACCCACTGGATAGCTATTAGGAGACAGAAGTCATCCTCTTGTCAAGGCCATTCAATGTGTTCTTTAATGCGCACAGTTTATGGCTCTACATAGGCCCATGACTCAATGTCCCATATCATGGATGGATATAGACTCTCCAAGCCCATTGGTATCACCTTTCTGGCAGAGGGCAGGTTTGGGATTTTCAGATATAAATCCGAGTCCTGGGATATTTGGAACTCATACCAAAGAAGTGTTTTTTTTTTACAATGAATTAATTTTTCTTTACATTTTATATTTATCTGAAAAGACCAATCATATAAAGCATGTATGAATAATTCAACACTACAAAGGTAAAAAAAGCAAAATTTTTAATGTGCGCAATTTTTTCAAATTTTAATAAAATTTACAAAGAAATCTAAAATAATTTTTCTTAAGAGATATTATTTCTCATAAGATAAAATACACATTACTAATTTTGTGGTAAAAATAAACGAAACTAAAATTTATATCCGAATTACTTGCCGAATGAGAGGAAACTGATCAGTGCATTTTTTTGAATACGCTACAATTAGATTCTTATTAATAATAATTGGGGGAAAAAACTGGAAGCCTGAAGCTAATTTCCTTTTAAGGTTTTTATGGTAGGAAATTTTAGTCCATTTCATTTTATCAGTAAAGTTTCCTCAATGTACTGGAAGAGCTGCCATCCATCAGATGAGACATTAAACCATTGCCTGTGTGGGAAAAGAGCCACACCCTGTGCACGCTAAACAAAATGCTAGATAACCTTGATGGAAAGTTTCCATCTGTCTCCTATAGCAGATTGCCTTGTGACCTAACCCAGTGAGTCACCTTAGCCAATCATCTTTGTGCCCTTGGGGTCCTTGTGACATACCATTTACCCCATTGTGTATAAAAAAAAGTGGAAATCAATCGTAAAAAAAAAATTCAAATCCTCTGAATTTTTATAAGTATGCAGTCTGAAACTCTGAAGTGAAATGAAAATATCTTTAATGCATTATAACAATTTCCTACTTGAAGCAAATAGAATATTAATATCATAAAATCATGTTCATATTTAATCACTGGATTCGTTAGTGCATTAAACTTGAAAAAATGGAAAAATCTGCTTAAATTCAGAAAGTGTCTAAACGGAATTAAAACTCAGATTTCATAACTGCATAAGTAAAACAGAAAACGTTTCCACGTTATACGATTTATTTTATTTTGATTAATTTGATAAAATTAGTAGTTAAATATAATTCCCAGTATCTGCTTTGAAGTGCGATTCATACAACTGAATGCTGAACAGGCAGCTATAATATAAAATTAACAAATCGTCAGTTTTTCAGAGCAGATATCGTTCTGTTACTACAGTTAGAGTTAATGTTTTGAATAGAACAACATGACTGCCGCGCAGTCTCTCTAACATCAACTTTAACTGCTTAGGGCGTCTCCTGTTCCTTCTTACCTCCATGATTGTGCCAGGCTCGCAATCTGTAATAACCACGTTCAAACTAGAGGTCCTGTATAGTTAGAGGCTGACTAGAGGTCATGTAGCTGTATAGTTAGTAGTAGTAGTAATAGTAAAACATTTTCTTCCTTCATTTGGAGCACTTTGCAAGAAGGACCTTGGAGTCTAACAGCCTTCTTTAAAAACTGGACCATTTTGTAAAAGGGACCTTGGCCCCTTTATCATCTGGTCCACGCGAAAAAAATTTCTGTGTGCGTCAAAAAGTAGGGACCAGTACAGTGAAGTGCTTGCGACCATACATGTTGGCGATAGGCTTTTGGCCGCAGGCCGCCTAAAAGTGAAGGAGGTGGTTGAAGTTTCGTGCCAAGGAAGTGCTGCGTCGTAGTTTTGTGGCAAGGGGGTGGGGAGGGGAGAGGTTTGGAGTAAAATTCTTCTGGGAGTGAAAATTGTAGCGCGTGTGATCACTGTGTGGCCCATGTTGGCCGGAAGTTGGTAAGAACGGTGCAAGGTAAATATTCAAAATCGTCCCGAATCTCTTACAATTAAGGATGGCTTAAAATGGTCGGCAGATCTTGAAATTTCTGATTTAGAATATGCTGATGATTTAGCTCTTTTGGCAAATGATGTTCATGAGATGAACTCTTTCATTCTAGCTGTTGATGAAACTGGTAGTATAGAAGGTTTGGTTATAAACAGAGAGAAAACTAAAGTGATGAAAATTGGTCAGGCAGATGGTTTGCCACCACTAGTAATCATTTTTGAAAAAGTGTACTTTGGGAGTTGTAGTTTATTGTTACAAAGTATAATTATGTATATATATATATTTTTAAAAACATCAATACAATTGCACTAGGGAAATAAGGTGGTGCAGTAATGTGTCCAAAATGCTTCTTTTTTGTCCCTTTGGATCTTTTTGGCATCTGGATCTTTTGGTGTCCAATGCATCTTTTGAGTAGGAGGTGTCTTCAGGGAGGAGAGTCATATTTCACATATTGAGATGGAGAGTCTGCAGGAAGTTGGAAGGTTAAAAGATTTATCCAGTACTTTGTATGAAATGGGCCAGGGCCCTGAAATGTGATATTGCCTTTGTATCTGTGGGGTTTAGGATGGTCTGTAAGGTGAATCTGGTGACTCCAAGTGTAGCAAGTTTGTGATAGAGGGTGTGTCTTTGTGTGTTGTATATTTGACAGTGTAGTAGGTAGTGGGGGATATCCTCTATCACTTGGCAGTTTGGGCAGAGTGCAGTATGTATTTTTCTAATCATAAATAAGTCTTTGTTGATGTTCGCTCTGCCAGTTCGGAGTCTGTGTATTGCTGTTTGGGCCCTTCTGGATAAGTAGTTAAGATGTAGTGTGTTTGGAGAGGGTGCTATTGTGGCTCTGAATGTGTTTTTATGTGTAGTGTGTTGTACCCAATTCTGGGTCCATGTGTGATAAAATTTTTTTGTGTATTCTCTTATGTGATGTTTGCATGTAGTGACAGTGTGGTAATTTGGGGTTGTGAGTGTGAGGCCTTGTTTAGCAAGTGAGTCAACAGTCTCTTTTTGGATGATGTTGCAATGGGAGGGAATCCAGTAAAATGTTAAGGTGTTTCCCTTGTCTATAATGTTGTGTGCTATGTTTTGTATGTGGAAAAGGGAATGGTTCTGTGATGGATCTACTGTTAGTGTGTTAATGAGTTGAAATGCAGGCCTTTAGTCTGTGATTATGTTAATATGTTGTTTGTTGAGTTGGGTGGTCCAGCCTAATGCCATATGTATTGCTGCTAGCTCTGAAGAGGTGCTATTTTCAGCATGATTTAATTTTATAACATAAGAGAATTTGGTGGAAGGGATGTAAAAAGCAGCAGAGCCAGAGGTGGTGTGTGGAATACGAGATCCATCAGTGTAAATTGTATGGTCAGTGTCTGATAGTTGTGTGATTAAGTTGTCTGCAGCAATTTTTAGTTCAATGGGGAGGTGAGCTTCTGTTTTGGTGATGTGTGGTAGAGTGAGGTGAATGTTTGGTTTTTTAAGTAACCAATAGGGAAGTGTTTGTGTGGGTTTATAGGGTTTATTTGTTGCCGAGTGGGGTAAAATGTGTTTTTTTTTTATTATTTGTGCTGTGGTAGTAGAGTTAGTGGTGGATTCAATTCTAAGTATGGCTGGGTGATTGGGATTGTAGTGTTTAAGTTTGATGTAGTGTTTGCATGTGAGGAGGTGTCTTTTGATTGTTAGAGGTGGCATGTTAGCTTCTGCCCAAGTGGCGAGGTTTGGGCAGCCAGCTTTAAGACCCAGGGGAAGTCTGATGGCGCGTGTTTGCATAGTTTCAGTTTTATTGATTTGTGTGTTTGAAGCAGTGTTGAGTGCTGGGAGGCCATACTCTAGTCTAGAGTTGATAAATGCTTTGATGAAAGTAAGCATTACTTTATCGCTGGCCCCCCATGACATTCTTGTGATGGAATTTAATATGTTGTATGCTCCAATGCATGTGGATTTTATGTTGTTAATGTGTTGTTTCCAGGTAAGCTTACGGTCTATTGTTAGCCCTAAATATTTGTAATGGGTGACAGTGGGAATGGTGCAATTGTCAATTGTAATATTTGGTGAATTGGTAGGTAAGTGTTTACGTGTAATGGGTAAGACCGCAGATTTAGGTGCTGAGATGACAAGTCCCCATTTTGTAGTAAAGTCAAGAACCTGGTTGACTGCTTTTTGTAATGTGGTTTGTATGCTGTTGATGTTAGCACTATATCATCTGCAAAGATGGAGCATGTGATTTTATTGTTGAAAATAGTTGGGAGGTCATGTAGTAAGATGTTGAATAATGTGGGGGAAACCACACTGCCCTGTGGTAATCCTCTGTTGAGTTTATGTGGGAGAGATAGGGTAGTCCCCAGTTTGACTTGAATTTTTCTGTGTGTGAGGAAATTTTTAAAAAATTCAAAAATGTTTCCTGTGATGCCTAGTTGATGTAATTTGTAGAGTATGCTAGTGTGTGAGGCAGTATCAAAAGCAGAGGTCATGTCTAGAAAGACACAACAAAGAATTCCTTTTTTATTTAAGGCTAGTTCAGAAGATGTAATAATGTCAAAGAAATTATCTGTGGTTGACCTGTGCTCTCTAAAGCCAGTTTGGCAAGTGGGGAGTGTATTTGTTTGTTGGAGGAAGAATTTTAGTCTGGAGAGCACCATTCTTTCTAGAACTTTGAGTATACATGATGCTAATGCAATTGGTCGATAAGAAGAAATTTCTGATGCTGGTTTATGTGGTTTCAAAATTGGGATAATGTGTATATCTTCCCATTCAGTGGGGAAGGTGTGAGAGTCTAGCCTTAAATAAAAAAGGAATTCTTATATATATGTCAAGCAATGTGCTTAGTGTTTTTGTGCCAAAGTTTTTTATAGTGTTATAGGTGATGTTGTCAGGGCCAGGTATGCTTTTTTTATTGGCCTGGTGTATGGCTGTGATAAGTTCGTTTGGTGTGAAGGGTGTGTTGAGTGCGGGTAGTTTGCATGGTAACGTTTGTTTAATTGTGTCATTCATGTGGGTGCAATGCAGCTGGTAGATAGGTGTATTGGCATTGGCGGGGGTGGTGGTTAGTTGAATTGCAATGTTGTTAGCCCCTTGTTTAGTGGAAAGTGAATATTTCCATAAATATGAGTGCCAAGGGGCTAAAGGTTGAGCCTGGGTCCTGAGTGTTCTTATTGTTGACCAAATTAGGGGAGAGTCTGTTCTGGGGCTGATGTTGTTACAGAAGTTTCTCCACTCCTTTCTTTTGACGTTTAAACTTGTTCTTCTTAGCTTAGCATTGGCTTTGTTGAATGTGTTGATGGCAGGTACAGTGGGGTGTCTCCTGGCTGTGTCCTCTGTTTTTCTCCTTATTTGCAGTTGGGTGATGATTTCGGGGTGATGTTTGGTATATACAGTCATGTGTTTGGTTGTAAATGTGTTTGCTTGTAAGCTTTGTTTAATACAGGTATAAAGGGAGGTGGTATTGTGTGGTGTTTGAGTATTAATGGAGGTTTCACAAGTGGTGGAGAATTTGTGCCAGTTTATGTGTATGTGTTTTGTATGCTGAGGTTTTGATTCCTTGTAGTGATGAAAATGGGGTAATGGTCACTATTCCATGATGAGTGATGTACCTGCCATGTGATTATGGAGGATATGTCAGGAGTGGAGAGTGTGAGGTCAAGAACAGACTCATAGGGGATTCTGGTGAAGGTGGGTGAACCATCATTATGTATAGCCAAGTTGAAATGTTGTGTGAAAGTTTCAATGATTGTGCCCCTGAGGTTGGTATGTTTGCTACCCCAGAGGATGTTGTGGGCATTAGAATCTCCCAGAACAATATTGGGTCATGGGGAGAGGGAAAAATTGTGTGTGAAGTCATCAATTAGTTGTTGTGAAGTCATCATCAATTGTTGGAGTTTATGTGTTCATGTGGGTAAAAGTATGTATTGTATATGTTAAAGATAGTGTTTTGGATTTTAATATTAACTCCAACTATGTCCATGTAAGTATATTTAATGGTGATTGGTATGATGCAGTTTGGGAATTTTTTGTGTACTAGTGTGGTGGAGTTTGATTAGGTTTTGTCTGTAATGGCTTTGTGTATTATGTAGGGTCTAAATTGAAAGTTATCTGGCAATTTGGCCTAATTAATTGCCAGAATGGGAACAATGTGTTGGTCAGTGATTGATTTAATGTCAGAGATTTTGTTTGTGAGGGATCTACAGTTCCACTGGATGCATGTGTAATATAGGTGTAGTGTCAGTCAGTAATTAGGTGTAGTGTCAGGGGGGAAAGGAAAGGAATTGTAGCAAGTATGTGAGAGAGGGAAAATTAATTAATTTGGTGGAGCAGGGTCAAGATGGCTTGCAGGGCAATGTTTAATTGTGGGGACCTGGTTTTAGGAGGCAGAAGGGCATCAATAAGGGGAACAAGTAATTGAATGAGATGTGAGAACAGGGTGTTTTGTGGGGTGTAGGTGGGTTTCGATTTGGGTGAGGTGTTCTTTTTTGCTCTGGTCCTTCTCAAGTAGTTTGACTTGGCCCTTCTGGTAGAGAATTTGGGTGAAGGGGGAGGGGAGAGACTGCTGTGTTAAGGGTTGCTTATGAATGTCCTCATCAGATGAGCTGGTATTATGCGTTTTGTTGGTGGGAAGAGGTGGGAAGTTAGAAGTTGAAATAGTGGGTGGGGGGAGGGCCACAGTAGGTGTAGTGGTGGGTCTGGATGGAGCAGAAATTTTTTTCTGAGCTGTGTTTGGTTTGTTGACTGGTGTTGGGAGGAGAGTCTTTGGTGTTGTGTAGGTGGCTGCCACTGTTGGGGTTATGTTGGGGTGTGGTGTGATTTTTTGTGTTAGGGTGGGTGTGGTGATAGTGGCAGCTGTTTTGATTTGGATGGCTCTAAGTCTAGCTGGGCACTTTCCATAAGATGCAACATGTGCCCCTCCACAGTTACAGCAAAGCAGGGGTTGGTCTCTCTTGCATTCTTGTGAGAGATGTGCTTGGGCACAGTATTTACAAAGTGCTGCACTACGACAAATATTGATTATGTGCCCATGACGTTGACATTTGAAACACTGTCTGGGAGGGTTGGTGTAGGGTGTGACCTGGAAGGTATGAATTCCAAATTCTACAGAATTTGGGAGTGGTAGGAAATTAAAATAGAGTATAACTTTATCAGTATTCCTCCGGATAATGTTTCCTTCCATTGTGTGATGAGCATATGTAATCCTTTTGATTTTATGAACATCATACTCTTGTAAGGCGTCTAGGATGCTTTCATTGTCAAGATGAGAAAACATGGCGACCAATTTTGAAATGGCCAACCTCTACGTACATAGAGCCTCTAGATGCTGGCCTTCTTCTTAAACATTTCTCTTCAAGTCTGGACCTATTTGTAAAGTGGGCCTCAGCCCTCTTATCATCAGGTCCATAGGCATAATGGGCTGTGAGTGCTGATGTGCAACAGAAAAGTGGTCCGGCACAGTGAAAGGCCAGCAACCGTACAATTTGGCAAAGGGCATTTGGCCACAGGCCGCCCAGTGGCTGAATGGAAGATGCCGGAAGGGGAGGAAGGAAATATCCGTAGCAAGTCGCAGGTTTTAGATGGTGTGGTGGGCGGAGAGAGCTGTTGGGGATAAAGTGTTGTGTTTATTTTGAAATCAGAAAAAAAAAATTTTTTTTTGAAGGAAATTTGTAATATGGTAGAAAAGGATTTTTTTTCATTAACTGTGTTTTTTTTTTGAATAAGTCATTATTTTTTTTTGAGTAGGAAAAAAAAAGGAAATAATAATAAAAAATTTTTGAAGGGGATTAGTAATATGGTAGAAAAGGATTTTTTTTTCCAATAGGTGTGTTTTTTTTGAATAAGTCATTTTTTAGTAGAAAAAAAAAGGAAAAAAGTAAAAAAAAATTATATTTATATATATATACTTTTTTTTCCTAGGATTCTTTTTTTTTGGAGAGATTAGTATAGGGTATGAATAAGATTTTTTTTTTTTGTTCTCTGGATTGTGTTTGCATTAATTTTTTTTTACATAATTTTTGCAATTTTAAATTTAGAGTATTAATGTGGGAGCAAAGGTTATATATTTATATATAGTATATATTGTTCCTGGGGCCAGGGGAGGAATTTAATTGGAGTAGCATAGGAGGTTAGTAATGCGGTGGTCAAATATACATTGGACATTGTGGAATAATTAGAGTTTTAGTAGTTTTTATTTACTCCTTAGTATAGCTTTGGGTTGTGTTGTCGTGACGTGAAAGTATGTGCAGGGGTGGAGCAGAGAAAAGGCTTACCTCGATGTTTGCATGTGAGTGGGTGTTGGTGGAGCTGGAAATGTATAAATTTAGAAAGATGGATAGTCCATAAATATAGTTTCTTTAAACATCCTACTAACCATTTTCTCTCCATAGGTAGTTGGAATGTGAGGACTCTGCACAGAGCTTTTTCTCTTGATGTCCTCACACAAGAATTCCACCATTATAATTTAGATATTCTCGGCTTGCAAGACACCAGAGTAGTCGAGTATGGTGTATGGAAGTTAGGTTCCTCCCCGCACGCCCCCTCCCCCCCCCCCTACGCCAGCAGCTGATGTTCGAATGGGATGACATTTATAACCGATTAAAAAATTATTTATTAGCCTTCTCATTGTTGTGGGATTTTTAGCTCTATTCATTATAGTGCGGCTGCAGATCTGATTGAAAGACCCCGAGAGAAAAAAATTTAATCCCCTCTGGCATGCGTTTGAAACAACCAAACGGGTTGACATTTATGTCCGATTAAAAAATTATTTATTAGCCAGCTCGTGGAAAGCCCTCTCTGGCATTCAGCAGAGCCATGAGAAAAAAATTAAGTCCCTCTGGCATTCGTTTGAAACAGCCAAATGGGTTGACATTTATGACCGCTTAAAAAATTATTTATTAGCCATCTCTGGCATTCAGCAGATCCATGAGAAAAAAATTAAGCCCCTCTGGCGTTCGTTTGAAACAGCCGAACGGCTGACATCGCTTTTAAATTATCCTTCTCATTTGTGAGGGAAGAATGGCATTCATAAGAATAAAGGATTGGCCATTGACTGAACTCGCTGGTGAGAAAAAAAATTAAGCCCCTCTGGCATTCGTTTGAACGGGTTGACATTTATCCCCGCTTAAAAATTATTTATTAACCTAAAAAAAAAAAATTGTATCAGAATGTATTGTTATTGCAAGAGTGAGGTCCCCCCACCCATCAGCTGACGTCGAACGGCTCACATCGCTTTTAGATTATCCTTCTCATTTGTGAGGGAAGACTGACATTCATAAGAATAAAGGATCGGCCATTGACTGAACTCGCTGGTGAGAAAAAAATTAAGTTCCTCTGGCACTCGTTTGAAACAGCCGGTTGACATTTATGCCCGCTTAAAAATTATTTATTAGCCTTCTCATTTGTGAGGGAAGACTGACATTCATAAGAATAAAGGATTGACCACCGACTGAACTCGTTGGTGAGAAAAGTTTTTTTTTTTAGCCGTACTCTGGCATTCATTAGAATGTGGGTCAGTAGAATATAGCTTCAGCCGACGACATTGTTAAAGTCTCCCAGCATCAAATCCTTTCAGGTATGCTATGAAAAAAAAAATTACGCTTAGAGACGAAAAAAAAGGTATTCTATGTCACGATCGACGAAACCTGGACGCTTCAGATGATGATTCATTCTTTCGTTTAGAGAGGTATTTGAAAAGCCTCCTAATAATGTGTCGTTAATATTTGGGACCACTCAAATCCTTTCAGATATGGGTTAATCAATAACGGGTGCCCAGAAGAAGCCGCTCGGTGACATTTATGAAGACTGAAAATAATTTGCGACTTTATGAAAGAAATCGAGATTAAAGCGTCAAGAAGCGGGGATGAGACTATCAATAACGGCTTGGATAAAAAAAAAAGAATCACGTCAGTTTTATTAGGATCTAAAAAATAGTTGTATCTTTTGACTACGAATGAAACCCTTTGTTAACAAGAATCTTTATGTCATAGCTTTAGGAGGCCTGAGCCGGGGCACACCGCGCTAGACTTCCTTGAAAGGGAAAGTGATAACTGAGGGCGACCCCTGGTGCGCAGATGGCGAGGTCAGAGGGGTTTTCTGACTGCGAATAGCCGAACGTTATTCCTACGAACAAAATTAAAACCTTTCACCAATTGATTCTTACATAACAGTATTGGGATGCATGAGATTATAGAAGAATATAGTTACTTAAAAACTGTAGATAATTGTTAGCCAAACAGAGTATTTAATTTTGGTTTATGTTGAAGAGGAGCTCACAGTCACGTGTTTATATGAAGAAAATTTTTAGAATAACTGAAATGGCTTTTTAAACCTTTCACCAATTGATTTTAACCTAACAGTATCGGGATGCATATGATTATAGAAGAATGTAGTTACTTAAAAACTGTAGATAATTGTGAGTCAGAGTAATTAAAGAAGTCACGCGTTCTAATAAAGAAAATTTTACAATAACTGAAATGGTCGATTTTTCCCGATCACTTCGCGAAAAGATTTTTCAAATGAGTAATACGCTAAGAGAACGGGCTACTAAAAATAAATATTATTATTATTATATCGAGGCAGCTGAGAAATTGGTACGCAATCAACGACAATTTTTGAAATATTTCAAGTAGCTCTAAATAAAATCGGCGTCAAAATGCTACACGCACCCGATTCATAATAATCATCTTTGATGAATATTTTGTCAACTATTAAGAAACTGTTGCGATCTTCCAAAATGGCAAGGTTGAAGGACTTTAAGAGTTGAAAACCCAGACACTATTCAACCAACACAAGACAGTAATGTGAAGGGATAAATAAGATTTCGGTCAACGTTAGATTATAATAGCATGAGTTGTCATGTAGAGAACTTTGCCCGAAAATTGCGAATAAAGATTTTAATCAAATTGTCATTAGTTAATAAATAATTGTCACAAGGACCTGATAACGTCGTATAAAAGTTATCTGAACTAAAGGAGAAGAACACAGTTAGTATCACGAGACTGCATTAAAAAGGTTTATGCAAATATACACGGAATTGAGACTCTCTACGATTCCACACGGTCGTTTTCGCGTTAAATGCGAACTTGGTGAGGTTTTGAGACGACCTTCTAAATTTTAGAAATGGCCGATTTCCGTCTCTCGGCTTTAAATCCGTACGCTAAGAAATAATTTGTGGTCAGAAGATATTTTCTCGCTATAAGAAAACGAATGGAGTCACTTACGTGGCAGGATTTCTGATTTAAATACGAATAGGGTTCATTTAGGTCGGTTCGGATTTTAACTGTCAAGATATTCAGCAAAACTATGATTTAAATTACCTGTCTACACTAAAGCGCCTTCCCCTTGACACTATTTTGATATGTATCATCTTAATTATACCAACTGATTAAAAACTCTGTTGTACCTAAATACGCTGTAGAAAGAAAGAGTCGTTATTATTAATCTATGGTTCAATCATAGTAGTTTTAAATCGTCCTACGCTCATTGGTCAACGATTTTGATTAAAATACTGCTCTGTGTCTCGTACGATCATCATTTTCGGCCAGCAATGGAAGCGAGGTGTCAAAATATGAGAGGACGAAAGAGCGATCCTATTTGGAAGGGTTTCAAGAAATACCCAAAGGGTAAGGGGTTTCGTGCCGTTTGCTTACAGTGTAACAAAGACATCATCGGTCTTGTACCACGCCTTAAAAGCCACCAATGTAAAGAAAAAGCTATAACATCTTGGCTAGACCAGCAAATCGCATCTGTGATGAACTCTTCCGAACCTGACAAAATCAGACGGTATCTCATCGTCATACAATCTCATCTAAAGGCCTTACGTGACCAAAGTTTCAACGTGAATGACTGAAAGACAATGTGACCCTACCTAAGAACTGCTTCGGACGTGAATCGTGTCGTTCCCGACTGTTTAACGTAAGAAAGATTCATTTAAGCGATGATGCTAAACTTTTTGTGGAAGATAATTCATGTCGGAACTTTCCTATGTGTACGAGTATTTGAATACGTACTCGCTAAATATTGATAGTGTGAAAATATTGTTACTAATAAAGGATTTTGTATATATGATTTCGTAGCGAACATCGATTTGTTGTATGTCTGATTATTTCTTAGCGCAGTTAAGTTTACAACGACCTAAAGGCTATGTGCTTTACAAACTCGTGAAACAAAGGGGGGTATGACTGATTGATATGTTAAATTCTGAAAATAAATACATGAAGATGAAATGCTTCAAACATTTGACCGACTTCAAACTGAAAATACAAATTATTACACTCACCAATATCAGATTAATGAATGTTTTTTGCAAAATTATGGTGAAATTAGCCTCCAATGTGTAGAACCATCGTGTTAAATTGTGTTGCTTATGTCTCACAAATCGTATTAAAGAGAAATGTAGACACCGCAACTCATTTCTTAGAGCTAAATTTGTAATGTGTTACACATAACTGACTGATAATTTTAGCACTTGGTCACTTATGAAAGTATTTTCCTTCTCGAGTAGTTGGGAAGAAAATGGTTTCTTTCTGTAAGAAAGCTTTTTTTTTTTGGTGTAATTTTTCGAATAGTTACTTAACAATTGTTATTTCTAAAAAGCGAACTATCACAAATTATGTAAACGACATCAAAAGATATTTATTGCACGAAGTAAAATGGAATTATTTACAGCACTTTAGCCAAAAAGAGAACGTTCGTTTTTTTTTTTACGGAGGACATTGGTCGAAGACAGAGAGCCATTTAAGCAGATACGTTTAGAACATCGCCAACGATTGAATTTTGGTCCCACGAAAGGTACCAAATCCGTTAGTCAACGATTAAATGCTGTTCTGATGTATGAGCAAGCGTTAAAGAATATTTCACACTTTGAACAGAACACAACTTTGCAGTCGTGGTTCTTTTTTCGGAAATATAACTGGTTGAAGAAAACAATGTATTACATTAAAAATGATAATTGACTGCGTATAAATTCCTTTTAAAGATTTGTTTAGAAATTATCCTAACAAGTATATTTTGCAACATACCGCTGGGAGAAATTCTCTTTGTATACAAGGTGGGTCAAACGTCCCTAAAATCAACAACTTACTGATCAGGTATGCTACATTTGATAGATGTCAAATAACATTGCTCTCCTCGAATTTCAGGGTCTGACATCGTGTCTATTTGTTTTGTATGTTAATGATAAGTTCTTCAGACATTTACATTTTTTAATAATGCATCATAAGTCTGCCCTCTCGAAGAATCCTTGAAATAAACGTGAATTAACTGAATTGAAACTTTGTTTTTTCTCGTAGGCATGTGTACAGAGCATAAATCTTCTAGAGTAAACTATAAATACGCAAATAAAAAATCCTATCTGATATAAAAATGGAGAGATCCTCTTTTTAAAGAAAAGGCGATTTAGGCAAGATATGTTGATCTATCATATAACTTCCAGAAATAAAGTCTGCAGATATAATATTTTTGCTTTTTACCATATCAGTTAAGTCCCAAAATGAACCTAATTACAGACGTGATTTTCCGATAATAAACAGTTTGATAGAATGCGTTGTCGAATGTACTCACTATTTGAAGGAAACTTTTTTTTTTTGTATTTCACATAAATTTAAGATCATTTATGATTACGGGGACCGTACATCAGAACATCGCCAACGATTGGATTTTGGTCCCACGAAAGGTACCAAACCCGTTAGTCAATGATTAAATGGTGTTCTGATGTATGAGCAAACGTTAAAGAATATTTCACACTTTGAACAGAACACAGCTTTGTAGTCGTGGTTCTTTTTTCGGAAATAAAACTGGTTGAAGAAAACAATGTATTACATTAAAAGTGAAGTTTGACTACGTATAAATTTCTTTTAAAGATTTATTTAGAAATTATCCTAACATTGTCATCCATGTTAACAAGTATATTTTACAACATACCGCGGGGAGAAATTCTCTTTGTATACAGGGTGGGTCAAAAGTCCCTAATTCAAAAACTTACTGATCAGGTATGCTACATTTGATAGATGTCAAATAACATTGTTCTCCTGAATTTCAGGGTCTGACATCACGTCTATTTGTTTTGTATGTTAATGATAAGTTCTTCAGACATTTACATTTTTTAATAATGCATCATAAGTCTACCCCCTAGAAGAATCCTTGAAATAAACGTGAATTAACTGAATTGAAACTTTGTTTTTTTCTCGTAGTCATGTGTACAGAACAGAAATCTTCTACAGTAAGCTATAAATACGCAAAAAGCAAATAAAAAATCCTATCTGATATAAAAATGGGAAGATCCTCTTTTTAAAGAAAAGGTGATTTAGGCAAGATATGTTGATCTATCATGTAACTTCCAGAAATAAAGTCTGCAAATATAATATTTTTCTTTTTACCATACTAGTTAAGTCCCAAAATGAACCTAATTACAGACGTGATTTTCCGATAATAAACAGTTTGATAGAATGCGTTGCCGAATGTACTCATGGCACCAGTGAAAAGATCGAGGAATGACGAGTCCTACCAACGTAAATGGGTTGCAATTTTTAAAGATTTCACACAAAAACACGTATCTTTTAAAATCATTTCAAAAATCATTGAATTTTGCTTATGTCTCCCCGGATCTAATGCCCCCCACTGAACGAGTATTTTCATTAGTGAACAATATGTGGACCAATGAAAATAAAACCAAAATATTGAAAGCATGCATTTATACCAAATGCAACTTTGACATGAATTATATAGAGTTTTTTGAATTTTAAAACAAAAACCTGATTTATTAGAAAAAGTTCATTTTTGTGAAAAGTATCAAAATTAAAGTATTTAAGTAATAATATCATTGTTGAAAATGCTATTTATATGGTTATATTTTACAATAAAACTTTTAGTTTTAGTGAAACAAATTAAACGCAACCAGCTATTTTATTATGAAATAATTTCTGATTGTTCTTTATTTTCTCAAAAAAAAAAATATGGTCACCGTACTTATGGTACATATTGTATGAACTTGACATAATTTTTATAACAGAGAATAATATTAGCGTGTATGGATTTATACACAATGGCTTTAGTAATTTAAATTCAATTTTTATCAAACACGCAGGGGAGTAATAATTTAAGTTGTAAATTGATCAACGAATATATTGCCCCAGCTGAAACTTGTAAAAACTGAACTAAAACATTACAATTAATATAATTCCGTGCTTTTAGCATTACCAGCACTATTCAAAAAAATTAAAATCACATCATGATGTGAAATTTCACATCATGATGTGACATGAAAATCACATCATGATTTCACATCATGATGTGAAATTTCACATCATGATGTGACATGAAAATCACATCATGATTTCACATCATGATGTGATTTTAGCATTACCAGCACTATTCAAAAAAATTAAAATCACATCATGATGTGAAATTTCACATCATGATGTGACATGAAAATCACATCATGATTTCACATCATGATGTGATTTTAATTTTTTTGAATAGTGCTGGTAATGCTAAAAGCACGGAATTATATTAATTGTAATGTTTTAGTTCAGTTTTTACAAGTTTCAGCTGGGGCAATATATTCGTTGATCAATTTACAACTTAAATTATTACTCCCCTGCGTGTTTGATAAAAATTGAATTTAAATTACTAAAGCCATTGTGTATAAATCCATACACGCTAATATTATTCTCTGTTATAAAAATTATGTCAAGTTCATACAATATGTACCATAAGTACGATGACCATATTTTTTTTTTTGAGAAAATAAAGAACAATCAGAAATTATTTCATAATAAAATAGCTGGTTGCGTTTGATTTGTTTCACTAAAACTAAAAGTTTTATTATAAAATATAACCATATAAATAGCATTTTCAACAATGATATTATTACTTAAATACTTTAATTTTGATACTTTTCACAAAAATGAACTTTTTCTAATAAATCAGGTTTTTGTTTTAAAATTCAAAAAACTCTATATAATTCATGTCAAAGTTGCATTTGGTATAAATGCATGCTTTCAATATTTTGGTTTTATTTTCATTGGTCCACATATTGTTCACTAATGAAAATACTCGTTCAGTGGGGGGCATTAGATCCGGGGAGACATAAGCAAAATTCAATGATTTTTGAAATGATTTTAAAAGATACGTGTTTTTGTGTGAAATCTTTAAAAATTGCAACCCATTTACGTTGGTAGGACTCGTCATTCCTCGATCTTTTCACTGGTGCCATGAGTACATTCGGCAACGCATTCTATCAAACTGTTTATTATCGGAAAATCACGTCTGTAATTAGGTTCATTTTGGGACTTAACTAGTATGGTAAAAAGAAAAATATTATATTTGCAGACTTTATTTCTGGAAGTTACATGATAGATCAACATATCTTGCCTAAATCACCTTTTCTTTAAAAAGAGGATCTTCCCATTTTTATATCAGATAGGATTTTTTATTTGCTTTTTGCGTATTTATAGCTTACTGTAGAAGATTTCTGTTCTGTACACATGACTACGAGAAAAAAACAAAGTTTCAATTCAGTTAATTCACGTTTATTTCAAGGATTCTTCTAGGGGGTAGACTTATGATGCATTATTAAAAAATGTAAATGTCTGAAGAACTTATCATTAACATACAAAACAAATAGACGTGATGTCAGACCCTGAAATTCAGGAGAACAATGTTATTTGACATCTATCAAATGTAGCATACCTGATCAGTAAGTTTTTGAATTAGGGACTTTTGACCCACCCTGTATACAAAGAGAATTTCTCCCCGCGGTATGTTGTAAAATATACTTGTTAACATGGATGACAATGTTAGGATAATTTCTAAATAAATCTTTAAAAGAAATTTATACGTAGTCAAACTTCACTTTTAATGTAATACATTGTTTTCTTCAACCAGTTTTATTTCCGAAAAAAGAACCACGACTACAAAGCTGTGTTCTGTTCAAAGTGTGAAATATTCTTTAACGTTTGCTCATACATCAGAACACCATTTAATCATTGACTAACGGGTTTGGTACCTTTCGTGGGACCAAAATCCAATCGTTGGCGATGTTCTGATGTACGGTCCCCGTAATCATAAATGATCTTAAATTTATGTGAAATACAAAAAAAAAAAGTTTCCTTCAAATAGTGAGTACATTCGACAACGCATTCTATCAAACTGTTTATTATCGGAAAATCACGTCTGTAATTAGGTTCATTTTGGGACTTAACTGATATGGTAAAAAGCAAAAATATTATATCTGCAGACTTTATTTCTGGAAGTTATATGATAGATCAACATATCTTGCCTAAATCGCCTTTTCTTTAAAAAGAGGATCTCTCCATTTTTATATCAGATAGGATTTTTTATTTGCGTATTTATAGTTTACTCTAGAAGATTTATGCTCTGTACACATGCCTACGAGAAAAAACAAAGTTTCAATTCAGTTAATTCACGTTTATTTCAAGGATTCTTCGAGAGGGCAGACTTATGATGCATTATTAAAAAATGTAAATGTCTGAAGAACTTATCATTAACATACAAAACAAATAGACACGATGTCAGACCCTGAAATTCGAGGAGAGCAATGTTATTTGACATCTATCAAATGTAGCATACCTGATCAGTAAGTTGTTGATTTTAGGGACGTTTGACCCACCTTGTATACAAAGAGAATTTCTCCCAGCGGTATGTTGCAAAATATACTTGTTAGGATAATTTCTAAACAAATCTTTAAAAGGAATTTATACGCAGTCAATTATCATTTTTAATGTAATACATTGTTTTCTTCAACCAGTTATATTTCCGAAAAAAGAACCACGACTGCAAAGTTGTGTTCTGTTCAAAGTGTGAAATATTCTTTAACGCTTGCTCATACATCAGAACAGCATTTAATCGTTGACTAACGGATTTGGTACCTTTCGTGGGACCAAAATTCAATCGTTGGCGATGTTCTAAACGTATCTGCTTAAATGGCTCTCTGTCTTCGACCAATGTCCTCCGTAAAAAAAAAAACGAACGTTCTCTTTTTGGCTAAAGTGCTGTAAATAATTCCATTTTACTTCGTGCAATAAATATCTTTTGATGTCGTTTACATAATTTGTGATAGTTCGCTTTTTAGAAATAACAATTGTTAAGTAACTATTCGAAAAATTACACCAAAAAAAAAAAGCTTTCTTACAGAAAGAAACCATTTTCTTCCCAACTACTCGAGAAGGAAAATACTTTCATAAGTGACCAAGTGCTAAAATTATCAGTCAGTTATGTGTAACACATTACAAATTTAGCTCTAAGAAATGAGTTGCGGTGTCTACATTTCTCTTTAATACGATTTGTGAGACATAAGCAACACAATTTAACACGATGGTTCTACACATTGGAGGCTAATTTCACCATAATTTTGCAAAAAACATTCATTAATCTGATATTGGTGAGTGTAATAATTTGTATTTTCAGTTTGAAGTCGGTCAAATGTTTGAAGCATTTCATCTTCATGTATTTATTTTCAGAATTTAACATATCAATCAGTCATACCCCCCTTTGTTTCACGAGTTTGTAAAGCACATAGCCTTTAGGTCGTTGTAAACTTAACTGCGCTAAGAAATAATCAGACATACAACAAATCGATGTTCGCTACGAAATCATATATACAAAATCCTTTATTAGTAACAATATTTTCACACTATCAATATTTAGCGAGTACGTATTCAAATACTCGTACACATAGGAAAGTTCCGACATGAATTATCTTCCACAAAAAGTTTAGCATCATCGCTTAAATGAATCTTTCTTACGTTAAACAGTCGGGAACGACACGATTCACGTCCGAAGCAGTTCTTAGGTAGGGTCACATTGTCTTTCAGTCATTCACGTTGAAACTTTGGTCACGTAAGGCCTTTAGATGAGATTGTATGACGATGAGATACCGTCTGATTTTGTCAGGTTCGGAAGAGTTCATCACAGATGCGATTTGCTGGTCTAGCAAAGATGTTATAGCTTTTTCTTTACATTGGTGGCTTTTAAGGCGTGGTACAAGACCGATGATGTCTTTGTTACACTGTAAGCAAACGGCACGAAACCCCTTACCCTTTGGGTATTTCTTGAAACCCTTCCAAATAGGATCGCTCTTTCGTCCTCTCATATTTTGACACCTCGCTTCCATTGCTGGCCGAAAATGATGATCGTACGAGACACAGAGCAGTATTTTAATCAAAATCGTTGACCAATGAGCGTAGGACGATTTAAAACTACTATGATTGAACCATAGATTAATAATAACGACTCTTTCTTTCTACAGCGTATTTAGGTACAACAGAGTTTTTAATCAGTTGGTATAATTAAGATGATACATATCAAAATAGTGTCAAGGGGAAGGCGCTTTAGTGTAGACAGGTAATTTAAATCATAGTTTTGCTGAATATCTTGACAGTTAAAATCCGAACCGACCTAAATGAACCCTATTCGTATTTAAATCAGAAATCCTGCCACGTAAGTGACTCCATTCGTTTTCTTATAGCGAGAAAATATCTTCTGACCACAAATTATTTCTTAGCGTACGGATTTAAAGCCGAGAGACGGAAATCGGCCATTTCTAAAATTTAGAAGGTCGTCTCAAAACCTCACCAAGTTCGCATTTAACGCGAAAACGACCGTGTGGAATCGTAGAGAGTCTCAATTCCGTGTATATTTGCATAAACCTTTTTAATGCAGTCTCGTGATACTAACTGTGTTCTTCTCCTTTAGTTCAGATAACTTTTATACGACGTTATCAGGTCCTTGTGACAATTATTTATTAACTAATGACAATTTGATTAAAATCTTTATTCGCAATTTTCGGGCAAAGTTCTCTACATGACAACTCATGCTATTATAATCTAACGTTGACCGAAATCTTATTTATCCCTTCACATTACTGTCTTGTGTTGGTTGAATAGTGTCTGGGTTTTCAACTCTTAAAGTCCTTCAACCTTGCCATTTTGGAAGATCGCAACAGTTTCTTAATAGTTGACAAAATATTCATCAAAGATGATTATTATGAATCGGGTGCGTGTAGCATTTTGACGCCGATTTTATTTAGAGCTACTTGAAATATTTCAAAAATTGTCGTTGATTGCGTACCAATTTCTCAGCTGCCTCGATATAATAATAATAATATTTATTTTTAGTAGCCCGTTCTCTTAGCGTATTACTCATTTGAAAAATCTTTTCGCGAAGTGATCGGGAAAAATCGACCATTTCAGTTATTGTAAAATTTTCTTTATTAGAACGCGTGACTTCTTTAATTACTCTGACTCACAATTATCTACAGTTTTTAAGTAACTACATTCTTCTATAATCTTATGCATCCCGATATTGTTAGGTAAAAATCAATTGGTGAAAGGTTTAAAAAGCCATTTCAGTTATTCTAAAAATTTTCTTCATATAAACACGTGACTGTGAGCTCCTCTTCAACATAAACCAAAATTAAATACTCTGTTTGGCTAACAATTATCTACAGTTTTTAAGTAACTATATTCTTCTATAATCTCATGCATCCCAATACTGTTATGTAAGAATCAATTGGTGAAAGGTTTTAATTTTGTTCGTAGGAATAACGTTCGGCTATTCGCAGTCAGAAAACCCCTCTGACCTCGCCATCTGCGCCACCAGGGGTCGCCCTCAGTTATCACTTTCCCTTTCAAGGAAGTCTAGCGCGGTGTGCCCCGGCTCGGACCTCCTAAAGCTATGACATAAAGATTCTTGTTAACAAAGGGTTTCATTCGTAGTCAAAAGATACAACTATTTTTTAGATCCTAATAAAACTGACGTGATTCTTTTTTTTATCCAAGCCGTTATTGATAGTCTCATCCCCGCTTCTTGACGCTTTAATCTCGATTTCTTTCATAAAGTCGCAAATTATTTTCAGTCTTCATAAATGTCACCGAGCGGCTTCTTCTGGGCACCCGTTATTGACTAACCCATATCTGAAAGGATTTGAGTGGTCCCAAATATTAACGACACATTATTAGGAGGCTTTTCAAATACCTCTCTAAACGAAAGAATGAATCATCATCTGAAGCGTCCAGGTTTCGTCGATCGTGACATAGAATACCTTTTTTTTTTCGTCTCTAAGCGTAATTTTTTTTTTCATAGCATACCTGAAAGGATTTGATGCTGGGAGACTTTAACAATGTCGTCGGCTGAAGCTATATTCTACTGACCCACATTCTAATGAATGCCAGAGTACGGCTAAAAAAAAAAAACTTTTCTCACCAACGAGTTCAGTCGGTGGTCAATCCTTTATTCTTATGAATGTCAGTCTTCCCTCACAAATGAGAAGGTTAATAAATAATTTTTAAGCGGGCATAAATGTCAACCGGCTGTTTCAAACGAGTGCCAGAGAAACTTAATTTTTTTCTCACCAGCGAGTTCAGTCAATGGCCGATCCTTTATTCTTATGAATGTCAGTCTTCCCTCACAAATGAGAAGGATAATCTAAAAGCGATGTGAGCCGTTCGACGTCAGCTGATGGGTGGGGGGACCTCACTCTTGCAATAACAATACATTCTGATACAATTTTTTTTTTTTAGGTTAATAAACAATTTTTAAGCGGGGATAAATGTCAACCCGTTCAAACGAATGCCAGAGGGGCTTAATTTGTTTTCTCACCAGCGAGTTCAGTCAATGGCCAATCCTTTATTCTTATGAATGCCATTCTTCCCTCACAAATGAGAAGGATAATTTAAAAGCGATGTCAGCCGTTCGGCTGTTTCAAACGAATGCCAGAGGGGCTTAATTTTTTTCTCATGGATCTGCTGAATGCCAGAGATGGCTAATAAATAATTTTTTAAGCGGTCATAAATGTCAACCCATTTGGCTGTTTCAAACGAATGCCAGAGGGACTTAATTTTTTTCTCATGGCTCTGCTGAATGCCAGAGATGGCTAATAAATAATTTTTTAAGCGGTCATAAATGTCAACCCATTTGGCTATTTCAAACGCATGCCAGAGGGGATTAAATTTTTTTCTCTCGGGGTCTTTCAATCAGATCTGCAGCCGCACTATAATGAATAGAGCTAAAAATCCCACAACAATGAGAAGGCTAATAAATAATTTTTTAATCGGTTATAAATGTCAACCCGTTTGGTTGTTTCAAACGAATGCCAGAGGGGATTAAATTTTTTCTCCCGGGGTCTTTCAATCAGATCTGCAGCCTCACATTATAATGAATAGAGCTAAAAATCCCACAACAATGAGAAGGCTAATAAATAATTTTTTAATCGGTTATAAATGTCATCCCATTCGAACATCAGCTGCTGGCGTAGGGGGTGGAGGGGGCGTGCGGGGAGGAACCTAACTTCCATACACCATACTCGACTACTCACCAGATGGACAGATAAAGGTCAGATTCTTAAAAATAATCTTAAATTTCTCTTTTCAGGGAGGGACGACAAAAAGCATCACCAAGGCGTGGGTCTGCTTCTCAGCAGACACGCTAGTGATGCTCTTCTAGGATATCAGTGCATTAATGAAAGGTTTCTTACAGCAAAATTTCAGACAAGCGTTGAAGACCTGAATGTTATCTGTTGTTATGCTCCCACTGAGGATGCCGATGAGGATGAGAAGGATAGGTTTTATGAACAACTTCGGAATATTTTGAATTCTGTCAAGAAAGGAGATATTACCCTTGTTCTAGGTGACTTCAATGCCAAAGTTGGTACTGACTCTGACCTTTGGGGAGGGATGATTGGCCCTTTTGGTATTGGTAGCTGTAATGGCAATGGGCAACGTCTCCTACAGGTAAGTAAACTCAATGGTTTCAGAATAACTAACACATATTATTAACACCGCGACATACATAAGTATACATGGGTTTCACCTGATGGGCTGCATAAGAATATGATTGATTATATATTAATTAACAACAAATGGGCTAGTTCTGTTAGTAATACCAAGGCATATAGGGGAGCTGAAATTGGATCTGACCATTACCTTGTTAAAAGTATCTTGCAACTTAAACTTAAAAAGTGTTGTGCTAGGGTTAAAAAATTTGCTTTTAATACTGAAGCTCTGAAAGACCCAGTTATAGCCAAAGCTTAACATGATAGGTTACTTAATCATTATGACAGTCATGGTATGCTTACTACTGAAGTTGAGGAAGAATCGGATCATTTTGAACAGGGTTTTTTGGACACTAATAGTACTCTTTTAGGAAAAAAGGAGCAGAAGAGACAGAATTATCTGAGTGATAAGGCACTTGAGCTTATTTCGGAAAAAAAGAACTGCAGGAATGTCCTTAATCAATACCCTACTCCTAATAGAAAGCATTACAGAGAACTTAATAAACGTGTAAAAGATCAGTTAGCTGCTGATAAGAATCTTTGGCTTGATGGTTTGGCTGACAAAGCCGAGGAAGCAGTTAGACAACACAACAGCAGAGAGCTGTACCAGATAGTTAATGTTTTGTGTGGTAGAAAACGGACAGGTATACAGGGATTGAAAGATAAACAAGGTAAGGTTATAGAAGGTGAGGATTCTGTCATGGCTAGGTGGGCTGAGAATTTCAGTGATATTCTAAACAATGCGGTTAGTTTTATTCCCATTATTTGGAATGATGATAGATGCATTGGTGGCTTTAATGTTGGCCCTATAACACAATCTGAAGTTATTTTGGCTGTTCCTAAACTTAAACTTCATAAATCCCCAGGGGTAGATGAAATTACTATAGAAATGCTTAGAGCTGGAAATGTTTCGGTTACCACTTGGATGACTGAAATTCTGAATGTCTTTTATGATAAAGGCCTGGTTCCTAAGGATTTTACCAGAGCTATTGTTATCCCTATTTTCAAAAAAGATTATCGCAGTTATTCGCAGTTTATCGCTATCTTCAGTTCAGTTGTGATAACTATAGATGATACTCTCTGTTCCAGGTAAAGTTCTTTCCCTGATTGTGCTTAATAGAATTAAGAATCTGGTTGACAGTCAATTGCGTGATGAGCAATGTAGATTCAGAAGTGGTAGGGGATGTGTGGATCGGATATTTTCACTTAGGCAGATTCTTGAGAAATGTTTAGTTTCGGAAATCTTTGGTTGCTAGCTTTGTTGATTTCAAAAAGGCTTTCGACTCTGTTGATCGTCATAATTTGTGGTTGATTGTGAGATCATATGGTATACCAGACAAGTTAGTTAACATAATGAAAGCTCTCTATAATAACACTGAGTCGTGTGTGAGAGTTGGTAAGGCTTGTGGCAATTGGTTTAGCATTACTTCTGGTGTTCGACAAGGGTGCATTTTGTCTCCTTTTCTGTTTAGTTTGGTTATTGATTATGTTATGCGAAATTCACTTCAAGGGAAAGATTTTGGCCTTAAATGGGCTGGAGATACGAAAATTTCTGATTTAGATTATGCTGATGATCTAGCCCTTTTGGCAAATGATGTTGATGAGATGAACTCTTTCATTCGAGCTGTTGATGAGACTGGTAGTAGAGTAGGTTTGGTTATAAACAGAGAGAAAACTAAAATGATGAAAATTGGTCAGGCAGGCTGTGATTCAGTTAATCTGAATGGTTGCAGTCTTGAGCAGGTGCCACAGTTTAGTTATCTTGGGAGCTATGTAACAGATTATGGTGATGTGCTGCATGAGATTAACAGACGAATAGGGATTGCTGCCGGGACTTTTAAGAATCTATCAAGAGTGTGGAGAAATAGGCGTATACACCTAAAGACTGAAATTAGGCTGTATAATAGTTTGGTTCTTTCTAGGGTTAGTTATGGTAGTGAAACTTGGACACTTTTTAAACAAGATAACAGGAAACTAGATGCTTTTGATTCCAGATGCTTACGCAGTATCTTGGGCATTAGGTGGTTTAACTTTGTAACTAATGATGAGGTTAGGCAAAGGAGTCTGCAACCTCCTTTAAGCAGCATATTGTGCAGAGAGAGACTCTGTTGGTTTGGCCATGTTGCCCATATGAATAATTATAGATTGGCGAATATGGTTATGAACAGTGTGCCTAAAGGCTTCAGATAAAGGGGGAGACCTAGGATGGGGTGGGCAGACATTGTCAAACAGGACCTTGTTAGAATTGGTGTGCAGTGGCCAGATGCAGTAGATGTAGCTCAGGTAGACTTGTTGGAGAACTAAATTGCACGGTCTGGTTGGACCTCCGTAGCCCATGGCTGCTTGAGGATGATGATGATGATGAAGTGGTGTGTGGGGGAGTATATGTGTTTTAAGTGGCTTGTCGGGGTGCGATACCATATGAATATTTATGTAAAAGGGGTCGTCACTAGGGGTACTAGAAAGCATATATTTTTGGTTGTTAAAGAGAGAGTATGTTTATATACTTTTATTTTTATGTTTGTAGTTGGCTCCATTTATATCTGTTGGATATGGGATAATCAGACTCATGTTTTCCTCTTATATTATGATAGGGTTCAGTGTTTACCTGTAGCATATAACGTTTTTATTTATTATATATTTTTTTTGTTTTCTAGGGTGAAATTTATATAATATTTCCATTTATTTTGTCCAAAATGCTTCTTTTTGTTGTCCTGTGTGGATCTTTTTGTGGCACCTGGATCTTTTAATTCATTTGTCCCAAGGATCTTTTAAGAGGAAGGAATAATTAGTAAATTTAGGGAAAGGGAAGGGGTGAGGTAGGAGAGTAACAATTAGGGGAATCTCCCAGAGCAATGTAGGAATTTTGCCAAGGCCCTAAAATGGGCTTTGCTGTTTTTGTGTGTGGGGTTGAGGAGAGTTTGTACAGTGAAATATGTGATTCCAAGTATGGTGAGTGTTTGGAAAAGGGTGGTTCTGTGTGTTGTGTATTTAGGGCAGTGTAAATGCTGGCCATCTCGGTGATTCACTGCCATTGGTTGAACGAGTCACGTGGTTTATGGGCGTCATGTTTTGTTGTACCGTGAGACGAAAGCCTGTGAGATAGTGTGTGTACCAAATTAAAACTTCTCTGTTGTTATACTTTTATATATTTCTACCACTATTTTTGTCTGTAAAAGCTTTCATATTTTACGAATACCTCACTGCGCTGCATTAGGGTGTAAAATTTTCACTGAAAGAAATAAATTAATGAATATTTTTTCCAAGAAACTCCATCAGAAAACGGCAATCAGCTGCAAAAGTAAAATGAGCTAACTGATAAAAAAATATATAAATACCCCCTCAAGCAGCTGCTTGCCACAGAGGTCTGACAGGAGCCTGTCAGTTTATACGCCAGAGTAGAAGGTCTGAGAGGATGGCAGGACCTCAGCAGAAAAACGACACAAAACCAAGAAAATATTTCTTTTAAGGCTCGTTTGAAAAACGAGATAACGTTTTCACTTTGTAGTCTGCCTATGCCAATATTTGTCTGTCTGTCTGCCTGTCCGTCTCTCTGTTAACTGTTGTCTGTACGTCTGTCTTTCCACCTGTCTGTCTGTCTGTAGACAATAAATTTTTTAATTTTAGAGCAAAATGAAATTTCTTTTTTGGTTTCATAGGTGTTGAACAAGTTTTGCGATTCGCAATTTTGAAAATTTTCAATAGCTTTAACAGCGCTCTCTAGCGGTGGGAAAAGATCGAAAATGCTAAAATTCAAACGAATATTGCAAACAGACTATTTACACTGGAAATCTGAAATTATGGTAGTAGAGTGTTATGGTCAGAAGGTTTACAATAGCAACAAGGCTCTGCCGTCTTAGCCAAAAGGGTGTGCGAAAATGAAATTTTTTGAAAGAGATAAACCAAAGAAAATTTTTTTGGTTTAGATGCACTAACAAAATATTAAGGATTTAAACAACATTTGATAATTTCAGTGTTACCTGTAGACGTTTAAACGTCTATAAATCAGTAAATGTTTTTGTGGAAAAAATTTCGCCAACATACGGGATTCAAACCCACATCTCTTGAGAAATGTGCCAGAGTATCCTATCCTGTTGAACCAAAGCCGTCTCAGTCTTCTTTCCGCTAATAATCACTATCAGTCTTCCCGTGAATTTTGGGCGCCTCCTTATGGCGTCATCTATGATCTCAGGTGGCAACTATTCCTTTTTTAGTGCTCTGAGTAAGATGGATATAAATAATGAATTCGCATTACGCTATATAGCATTATTAATGATTTAAACAATATTTGATAATCTCAGCGCTACCTGTAGACCTATAAATCAATAAATGGTTTTTGTGAAAAAAGCCGGCGTTTGTTCAACATAACCTGTTGTCAGAAACTCCGGCATGTTTTTATATAAACATGTCAGAATACTTTGGCATGTTTCTGCAGAGATGCGGGTTCGAATCCCGTATGTCGGCGAAATCTTTTTCCACAAAAATGGGAATATTAACATTTTTCGAATCCCCATGAATCGGAATTTCCAGTGTTACAGAGTGATCATCATCATCATCATCATCATCATCATCATCATCATCATCATCATCATCATCATCATCATCATCATCATCATCATCAAGCAGCCATGGGCTACGGAGGTCCAACCAGACCGTGTAATTTAGTTCTCCAAGCAAGTCTATCCTGAGCTACATCTACCGCATCTGGCCACTGCACATCAATTCTAACAAGGTCCTGCTTGACATTGTCTGCCCACCGCATCCTAGGTCTCCCTCTCTTTCTGAGGCCTTTAGGCACACTGTTCATAAGCCTATTCGCCAATCTATAATTATTCATACGGGCAACATGGCCAAACCAACGGAGTCTTTCTCTGTACAATATGCTGCTTAAAGGAGGTTGCAAACTCCTTTGCCTAACCTCATCATTAGTTACAAAGTTGAACCACCTAATGCCCAAGAAACTGCGTAAGCATCTGGAATAAAAAGCATCAAATTTCCTGTTATCTTGTTTACAAAGTGTCCAAGTTTCACTACCATAACTAACCCTAGAAAGAACCAAACTATTATACAGTCTAATTTTAGTCTTTAGGTGTATACGCCTATTTCTCCACACTCTCCATAGATTCTTAAAAGTTCCGGCAGCAATCCCTATTCGTCTGTTAATCTCATGCTGCACATCACCATTATCTGTTACATAGCTCCCAAGATAATTAAACTGTGACACCTGAGAGTGCTAAAGGCGGTAAATAAAAACTGAAAGGCGACCTCTAGGGGCGGAAAAAAGCTTTAAAATACCAAATCGTTAAATGAATATTGCAAACGATCTATTTATGCTAGAAACTTAAAATTTGGTCATGTAGTGTAATGGTCAAGTGGTTTACACTAATAGTAATGATTTGTTCCCTTGGTGAAATTCAACTTTTCTGCTTTAAGAGATAAATGGAAATTTTTCTCTTAAAATAGAAAATATTATATAATGTATATATAAATAATAAATAAATAAATAAAAACAATGTAATATATAAATATGGAAATTTATCTCTTAAAGCAGTAATGTTTTACAGGTACTAATAAAATATTAATAGTCTATTTTCTGAATTATATAGTAGTTCGAATTTCCACTGTCAGAGGGTACTGAAAGTGTAAAACAACTAGAAGAACGTATATAGCCTCTGGCGCATATGGGAATCTGGTTTTCAAAGAGAATGAAATTCTTCCTTTGCCTACTTTTTCACTCCTTAAAAGTTTTAATTATGGATGTTCGTGCTGTTTTTCTGTTTAGATATCGCCATCTTCAATGACCTTCTGCTATGGCTTATAAACTGACAGGCTTTTTATTTTTTTTTATTGATGATGGGGAAAATGGACACAGTAGTATATTATTACTAATTATATAACCATAACAGAATCTACAGTCGAGATCACTAAATATCCAAAGAACAAAATTTTTAGCATTTGTTAAAAGTTTTGCTGTTTGGATATTTAGTGATCTCTAATGATATAAATTAAAACTACCTTTGAAAATGCGAATTATATTTCATTAGTATCAACAAAAAGGCAATTTTCAATTATCCCATAAAACAGTTCTGTTTACTACCTACCTTCGGCTTAGGGGTCAACGCATTGTTGTCAGTGGAATCTTCAATACTCTCATATTCCACGACCAAAATTTTAAATTTCTGACATAGCTACATCATTTGCAATATTCGCTTTAAATTTTAGGATTTTCCGATTTTTTTCCACCGTTAAAGGGCGAAATTATAACTTTTAGGACATTCGGAAAATGTAAATTGTAAAATTTCATCAATACCTGTCCAACCCATAAAGAATTTTTAATTTATCTATAAAAACGAACAATTTTCTGTTAAAACAAAATAATTGCATTCTCTCCCCACCCCCTGGGTCTAAAAAGGTCAAGAGATTATTGCCAATGGTAACTTCGTAACCTTTGCATTTCAACACCAAAATTTCAAATTTCTAACATAACTAGATCGTTTCATTATGTTCGTTTGATATTTTGGAATTTTCTGCTTTTTCCACCGTTAGAGGGCGCAGTTATAACTTTGAAGGCAATCGAAAAATGCAAATCGCAATATTTCGTTAACACCTATCCAACACAAAAAAAAAATTTTTCCTGCATAAACGAAAAAGTTCATTGTCTACAGATGGACAGACAACAAAGCGATATTACTATCTCTTTTCTTAAGAAAAAAAAAACCCCTAAAATTTACATTTCCTTTTTTATCTGTTTTCTGAAGTGTTTCCAATTGTGAGCACTGAAATCTGTATCAAATATTACCCTACCCTTTTCCGGAATCCATAAGTATTTGTGTAATACCATTCAGCTTTGTATGCCAAACAATCCGAGCAACGACAAAACATGGAATCCAATTTTGAGATGGCCAACCTCTACCTATATAGGACCTCTAGTTCAAACCTTCATCATTGCTCCATTTCTACCTGAACCCACTGTATGTGGGAGTCCCCCCCGATAGGGGACCACCTTGTCGTGGTGGGGGGGCCTAGGGCCCAGCAACCTGGCTGAGGCTTTGCCGGTCGGGATGATCCCCAGGTGGAGCATGCCGAAGGCTTTGCCGGCTGCAGTGGGCACCAGCTGGAGCATTGCCAAGGTTTTGCTGGTTGGGATGGTCCCCGGCTGGAGCATTGCTGAAGCCAACCGAGGTTGAAGTTGCTGCTGGCCGGCTTGATTGCCGGTAGGATGGTGACAGCGTCGGAGACCTCACTTATCAGGAGCTCAGTGGAGCTGTTCGAGGGCTCGGCAGAACGGATTGATTCCTAGTAAGCCAGAGCCCTCACAAAAGTCTGTGTCTTACTAAGAGCCTCCACCCCGGGTGCCGATCGAGCTTGGATCTATTATTCTTGCACATTTGCAAACCGGGGAATAGATTAAAGTAAGGTTTCTTCCGGTGGTCAGCTTTCCTTCTATAGGACTGCTGCCATGTGAGGCTGGGGTTGAGGTGCGCCTATAGGGCGTATTCCTTGCCCCCGGCTCTAGATGGTCATGGCTTTTCATAACCAGGTAGTGCTGTACAAGCGGAACCGGGAATTGCCGTGGTTGCATAAGATCGCAACAAAAGAGATTCATTGTATGTGAGAGTCCCCCCTGATAGGGGACCACTTTGTCATGGTGGGGGGGGCCTAGGGTCCGGCAACCCGGCTGAAGGCTTTGCCGGCCGGATTTGGTCCACGGCTGGAGCATTGCCAAAGCCAACCGAGGTCGACGATGCTGCCAACTGGTTCCCTTGCCGGTTGGTCGGTGACAGCGTCTGAGATCTCGCCTCTCAGGAGCTCAGTGGAGCTGTTTGAGGGCTCGGCAGAATGGGATTTGCTCCTAGTAAGCCAGAGCCCTCTCAAAAGTCCGGGTCCTACTAAGAGTCTCCCCCCCTGGTGCCGATCGAACTTGGATCTTTATATCCTTGTACATTTGCAAACCGGGGAATAGATTAAAGTAAGGTTTCTTCCGGTGGTCAGCTTTCCTTCTATAGGACTGCTGCCATGTGAGGCTGTGGTTGAGGTGCGCCTGTAGGGCGTATTCCTTGCCCCCGGCTCTAGATAGCACGGCTTTTCATAACTAGTAGTGTAGTAAAGGCGGAATCGGGAATTGCCGTGGTTGCTTAAGATCGCATCACAAGAGAGGTGTACGTGAGAGTGCCCCCCCCCCCCAATAGGGGCCCACCTTCACGTGGTGGTGGTGGTGGTGGGGGCTTCGGGCTCAGCAACCTGGTCGAAGGCTGTGCCGACCGGGGTGGCTCCACCGGTTGGACATAGCCAAGACTAACCAAGGCCGACGACATCGCCGACCGGTTGGACAGTGACGGTGTCTTAGGCCTCAACCTCAGAGCTCTGGATGAGCAAGTTAAGGGCTCAGCCGAACGGTTCCCCTTGGTCTAGTAAGCACGAGCCTTATCAAAAGTCTGGGCCTTACTAAGAGTCTCCACCCCGGGTGCCGAGCGAACTTGGACCTACATATTCTTGTTCATGGCTAACCGGGGAACAGATTAAAGTTAGGTTTCTTCTGGCGGTCAGCATTCCTTCTATAGGACTGCTGCCATGTGAGGCCGGGGTTGAGGTGCGTCTATATGGCGTATTCCTTGCCCCCGGCTCTAGATAGCACGGCTCTTCATAACTGGTAGTGCTTTCAGGCGGAATCGGGAATTGCCGTGGTTGCATAAGATTGCAACAAAATAGAACGAATGTACGTGGGAGTTCAGCAGAATTAATCTCAACACAAGCACAGGTAAGTACACTAAGTGACAAGACCCACTGGTTGCTCCTGAAGCACTCCCAGTATACGGATAATGACACTTTGACTACTATCTAAAAGTCGGAGACATACAATACCATATAGGTAAATGCACAGCCCATGACAGTCTAGGGTGAATAGTACTATAGGAGTAAAGCTCAACCAATGGCGCTGCTGCTGAAAAACCTGAAATTTAATCTATTCCACGGTTAGCCACAAACAAGGATATGTAGATCCAAGTTGACTCGGTTCCCGTGGTGGGAACTCTTAGTCGGGACCGATTTATGGGGCCCTGTCCGACCTGACGGACCAAGTCAGTCAGCAGCTCATCCAGAGCTCTGAGGTACTTGCTGCAACAACTTTCTCATCCAGAGCTCTGAGGTTGAGGCCTAAGACACCGTAACTACCCAAAGTTTGAGGTCTCAGGCTAAAAAACTCAAACTTAGGGTAGTTGTTAGGGGACTTGCTGACTGACTTAGTCTGTCAGGTCGGACAGGGCCAGTGGCGGCTCGTGTATAGGAACTGTGGAATTGCAGCACCTCCAATTTTAACTTGATTATATCGATAACATTTAATATAATGAGTCCTTTTTTCTTTAATTCTTTCTTTATACTTGTACAATATATAATCCTTAAGCTTAATGTCAGTAGCCATCCCCCAGTTAATGAAAAAGATACAAAAATCTTTGTATGGAACTGTGCGCTTCACAGTACTAGCGGCGAGGTGTTTGACTTGGGGTAGGGTTTTCGGAACACACTCAAATGGTCCTTGTTCTACGGTAGGTATTGAATGGAGAAATATTTGAGCGTTTTTGGGGATTCTTTATTCCAGAAAATCAAACTGCAGATGGCATATCAAAACGTATTTTAGAACAATTGGAAATAATCCTTCAAGGAAATGAACAAAAACTGATAGCTCAGATATTTGATGGTGCAAATGTCATGAAAGGCAAAAAAGCAGGAGTTCAAGCAAAAATAAAAGCAGTTTATACTAATGCACATTTCATTCACTGTTATGCACATCAACTTAATTTAATAATGAGAAATGCAGCAAGTATTACACGAAGCGCAAGAATATTTTTCTCTAACATTCTGGCTATTCCAACATTCTTCTCAAGATCACCGCAACGTGTGTGCATTCTCAAAAAGCATATGGAAGTCAGCATTCCACGTCCATCTTCTACAAGGTGGAACTTCAACATACGGACCATAAACAGAGTTCATGAAAATTTGCAACCTTTAAAAAACTGCCTTACTGAAATTCAGTCAACATCAAATGCAGATCAAACCATTGCAGAAGCAACAGGAAGTTTAAAATACCTGAATGATGATAATTTCAAGTTTTGGTTAGAGCTTTTTCATCAGATTATGCCTCATGTTGAAATAATTTACAACCAAATGCAATCTCGAGAAATTAGTGTGTTTAAAGTTAATGAATATATAACAAATTTCAAAACTGCTATTTTAGAATTGAGAAACTCGAAGTACTGTGAGAATCCTTCAAAGACACTCATGGCAGGAGCTAAGGAAGTGTGTGACTGTATATGTGTTGATATAATGGACAGATATTCTTCCACTAAACACTTAGTAGCTGCTAAATTGTTCAACAAGAAATGCTTCACTAGTTTTAAGAATGAACATCCCACAGAAGAGATAGTACTGACCACTGAAGCATATCCCATGATTGGCAAAGAAAAGCTTGAAACTGAACTAAAAGTATTCTATTGTAGGTCTGATATTCATGAATATTGCAAATTAATTGAGCTGCTGAAATTTATTTTGGAAAATAATGTAGATGATGTTTTTAGTGAAATTACGAAACTGATAAAAATCCTATTGACAGTTCCCATGACTATATCAGAGGCAGAACGCTGCTTTTCAACATTGAAAAGATTAAAAGCTTTTCCAAGAAGCACTATGAATTCGGAAAGACTAAATGCGCTTGCAGTGCTTTCAATGGAGAAAAAGTTCCTCAGTTGTCATCCAGAGATCAATTATTGATCTTTTCGCGCAAATTAAAACAAGAAGAATGGATTTCATTTTTAAATGAATAAATTAAGCTTGAACTATAATAATTTAGGTTAAAGTAAAAAATGTTTGATTTTGTTCTTTTAGGATTTTATCAAGTTTCTGAATAAATTTTCTTTTTATACATGTTTGTTTCCTTTTACACAATTTTAAAACAAAGGCTAAAAATTTTCTGGAGCAGCACCCAAAATAATTTTAGCTACGAGCCGCCACTGTTCTGGAGGTTTTGTTTCCTTTGTCAAAATAACCAAAATCTAAACTGCCTGAACTCTATACCTTTTGCATCCCTTATGTATTAAGTAAATTTCAGCTTTCAAAGCACTTAGATTCAATGATCATGGAATTCAAGCATAACAATGAAATGTTTTAGTTCAGGCAGCTCAAAAATGTGCAAAAGGCTGATATTAGATGTGAAAATGGATATCATTACAAAAATTGAGTCTGGTGAGTGATTGATGTGGTGAATTTCCTGCCTATCTAGCTTCATTGTCATGATGATTAATTATAAGGGCAAAATTAGAGCAGCCAATAAAACTATAACACATTCTAGATGATACTGACACTGTGAGATCCCTATATATATCCAGAAGTGTTGTTGAAAATAGAATATGGTTTCACAGTATGTACACCATTAAGAAGAAAGTAGTAAAATAGTTCTCAAATTGCTTTTTCCTCCTTCAAAGGACAATAATTATTTTAATATTAATAATTAGCATAATAATATTAGATAATATTTTAGATTGTTTTATTACACTCTAATTTTGGTTTTATGTGTTTGTTACATATATAGTGAATGGACGAATTATTATATACACCCCAATAACAATATGCAAAGCAGAAGTATCACATACAGTCACGTGGGCTGCTGAAACTGGTAATGCTTATAAATAGAGCAGATCTATACACATTAGAAACCAGTCATGGAAAAGTAATCATGGGTAAAGGCAGCAATGTAAGCGAGTTTGACCGTGGCCAGATAATAGGTGCAAGGAAGGCCGGTTGTTGAATCACTGCAACTGCTGAACTGTCGGATTTCTGTGGCACGTGGTTTATGCCACACTCGCATGTGTGGCATAAACGTGTGTGTCTCATAAACCACATGAAATGATGGGCCCAGCTTGCCAAGTTGGGGTCATATAGGCAAGTGGAATCACTGTAACAGTTTGGGGTGCATTTACATGGCATCATTGGGGCCCCTCATACCTGTCGAGACCATCATTGGCACAAGGTATATCTTTGTCAAATCTTTGTCAACCATCTACATCTTGGTCATACTGATTCTCTTTCTGCACCATGACGCCATCTGCATCTTGGTCATACTGATTCTCTTTCTGCACCATGACGCCATCTTTCAACAGGATAACGCCACACCAGATACTTCCCAAGTAGCAACCAATTGGCTCCAGGAGCATTCAAGTGAGTTTACCACACTCAAATGGCCCCTTGATTGCCTGGACCTCAACCCCATTGAAAATTTGTGGGATGAATTGGAAAAATCTGTTCAAGACCACCAACTCCCATCGTAGATGCTCTGTAGATGCTCTATCACGAGATTCTCCCTTCTTGGGCAGCAATACAACCTCTGTGTTTTCAACACCACATTGAGTTCTTACCAAGATGTCTGGTTGCTGTTGTGAGGGCAAAAGGTGGAGCAACAGGTTTTTTGGTAGGTGTATTTTGTCCATTCAGGGTAATAAGTAACTATATTAAATGTGTTAGCACACTAACCACTCGGCCACAGGATGGCTGCATTTGCATTATTATGGAACCAGTTAGCATTGTTAAGTTAGAGTCTACTGTACACCATTTTAAACTAACAATAAATTATAAATTTTACAGTAAATTGTCAGAGCTTTTAAAATAACTTTACCTTTTTTTGGGAAACTAATGATATAAATCCTACACAATACTTTCATACTTTTCACATAATAAATAAGTTTAGCTCACATTTGTTGTACAGCAAAGATATCTATTAAATTTCTAGCAGTAATTTCATGTAGGTTTTCATATGTTATATGCATCTATACTAGACCCAGTAGCATAACTACAACACAAAAGGCACAAACACTAAAGGGGCCTACAACCAGAAGTTTTTTTTTTAAAAGAAATAAAGTGATGAAATAACGAAAAGGTAAATATAGGAAATTTAATGTATAGTAAAAGATGGGTTTTCCCAACTTGTCCATTGCCTTATCTCTTCCATCCTCACACTGATAACTGCATGTCAAGGCAAGTGAACTCTTGAAACAGAACATCATAAACAGAAGAAGCCAATACACAATATGCATTTTAATGAGTGCAGATTCTTGGCTAATAAAGATTCTTGGCATCTTTATTGGTTGTTATATATTTTCCTGAGCCCACCTGTTCTTAGTTTAACTGATTACACCTGTATATAGTCATTGATGAAGAATGGAAACTAAATAATTAGCAGAAAAGGAAGATAGAGGTTAACTTTAACATAGAAGTGTAAATAAAGTGTAATAAAAACATCTCAGATGCAGATCTGAAGCTAAGATTCAGCCTGAACCTCATAAACCATAGTTTAAAAATTATTGCTTTAGATGGATTTGAATACAAAAGCCAAAAATTCAGATATTTTTAACATCTTTAATTAAAATGAATGAGCCTTTGACTCTGCAAACAAAACATTAAGTAGGGTCTCTTTCAGTACTACCAACAGGGATTTAAAAAATGATTTTAACCAGTTACATCAGCATTAGTAGTAGGAATAAACATGAACTAACCATAGCATAAAAACGAAATTCAATAATTCATTAAGTTGGGATAAATAGAATACCACAGTGTCAAAATAATAAACAGTTCACAAATGTGAATAATAATAACTTAAATGTGCACAAATGTAAATATACATAATAGAAGTTCATAGCTGGATGTGATGATTAAAAATGTTCAAATTTAATTAAGGAACCAAATGTTACTGTATAAATAACAAAATGAAATTAATAATACCACAAATGTTGTGCTATGCACTAAGCCTGACTTCCAAGTTGTATGAAAACACCTTAAAAAACAGTACTTAATAACAAATTCAAATTAACTAAGTACTTCTCCATATTCTTGCAGTTCACAAGCTACAGTTCCTCAAAACAGGCATGACTGTACAGCAAATTACCATTCTCTACAAATGTGATTACCCGCAACGATGTCAAAACACCTTTACTCCATCCTAAACAGTAGGATTCATAAAAATAAATAACAACTGCTAAATACACGTGGTCAATTTGATAATTATTTCTAATTCATAAACTTTATCATGAGAAATGTGGAGCATTGCGAAGTTTGAGCTTCTCTTGTGTTTTTACAGGTAGTATTCAAATCTGGAATTTTACTTCTTATTGCTGTAAATTTAAGTTGTAACTATTATCTACCATAACAAACACATATATATGTATTGAAATAAAATCGCTTTTGCCTACATTGTACACTATCTGTTGGATCACAGTGACAGATCACGTGACTGTGAATGAACTGTTGAAAAGTTAGAAAGTGTTTTCATTTATATTCTGAACCACTTCAAATACATTTAGAAAAAGGCATCAGAACAAAGTCCGTTTTCAGCAAGATGTAAATGATTTCAAATAAATGTGTGATATACCATTTAAATATTTTTTATATACTACCAACTGTGTTAAAATCAAACTGGTGCATTTGAAAAAAAAAAAAACAAGCTGAATGCAAAAAGGATAAAGCAAATTATACTGAAAAGAGTTTATAAAGCATTTTGTTACTACTGAAGTTGTAGAGGAAAATATATTTTATGATAAAAACGTTTATCAAACATAATAAATTTTTCATGTTATATACACAGTCGTATCAGAATAATATGACCACCTACCATAGTATATGTATGGTAGGTGGTCATATTATTCTGATACGACTGTGTATTTTCTTTACCATGCTTATGAAGCTTTTCTGCCTATTTCATAGAAATATTTAAGAATAAAATTTTTAGTTTTTTAACATTTGGTTAATGTTAGGAAAAGAATGAAAAATACTTTCATCTATAACAAATTTGGTAAAAAAATTTTAAGCTTTACGAAACAAATTAAAGCACATATTCTGAAAAGTGCAGAACAAAACTCGACATTGAACTAGACATTCTCTCTGAATGATATGAAATAAATTAACAGAATTCTCTATCATCTTTTAGTAAAAAAAAATTGTCTGATTATTTTTGAAATCATAAAACATTACTACACAGTTAAATCTGAACTTAATAATATTGAATTTAATCTTACAGAAAATTTTTTTCAAAACAATACCTTTTTAAAGAAAACTTTAGTTTTTATGTTTCTAAAAATATATCGAACATAAACTATTTACCATTTACAAGACAGGAAATTAAAATATTACTTCGCCTACGCACGAACACAGCAATGTTAAATCTAAATAAATATAAACAAAAACTAATTAATTCTCCAAACTCTTCTATCTGTTTAACTCCAGAAAACGTAAACCACATTCTATTAAATTGTAAAAAATATGATCAACAAGGAAAAACATTTTTCACAGCTCTTGAGAAACTAGAAATCCAAGAATCTCATATTAAATCACCCGATGGAATCAAAAAGAGTAAAAATTTTTAAATTACTTTTAGAATTCATTCACTCGACTCCACTTGGGAGCAAAATTAAAAAAAAATTAAAATAAAAATAATATTGTTCATCTGTTATTTAAAAAATAACTTTGCTTTGGTATAATTTTCTAAATATTTGTTATTGTCTTCTTACATATTTGTGGCTAAACCTGAGGAAGGACCTTCCATTGATGTAATGTAAATAAATAAATAAATAAATAAATAACTTGGTTTCTCCTCTCACCATGACCTGGCGCATTTGATAACCGCCCTCCCCCAACGTGGGGAGGGTTTACAGCAGTGCCAATCAACTAAAGTATATCCAAAACGAAACCAAATGTATTCATTTTTTTTTTTCAAATTTAGTGGCAACAGTTGCTTTGAGTAACTTCAAACCGTTAACGTTAAGTGTATGGGGATTTTGATAATTCAAACCCAACGCAATTATGGTTGACCCCAGAAAGTTCGCACATAGTCTACCTTCTTCCCTTGCGTGAAGGGAACTTTCATACAAAGTTTGGTGTCTCTAGTTCTTCTGGTGGTTGAATGCATAAGCGTAGAGACAAACAAACAAACAAACTTTCTTCTTTATAAATTCGATATTGTAAAATATTCCTTTGATGGTTTGATTTCATACTGATGAAGAGATTAAGATTTTACATGACTTTTCGTTTTTTTTCGTATGTCTTTGAGCCGCCAACAAGGCCCGGGTTCGAATCCTGGATAAGGCATGGACGTCTGCTTCTCAAAATCCAACCTCAACGTCCCCGTGCGTGAGAGGTGGGCAACGTCATTGGCTGACCATTTCTCGATCTTCCTCTTAAAAGACAAATAAAAAGAAGCTCAGCTGATGACGGCTAATGAGGCTCTGGTGGATTTCTTTTCTAATTCCCTTTTTAATTTCAGCTATGAGTTGGCTTGCATAATACCCTGCTCTTTACTTTAAAATAAAATGTTTTCTTTTTGCAGAATTTCTATTAATTAGTGTGATTAATTCAGAGATATCATAAGATTTTCCATTAATTATCTCAGTAGCAATTCTATGTACAGAATCCACTTCAAGTGTGTACAGAGCCCTTGAAGAATTACCTTCCCGAGAGCAGAATTTAGAGCATTTTCTTGTACCTCTTCCAAGACACATAAGGCGACTATTTACATTGTTTAGATTGTTGTTCTTGTTCTGAAATTAAAAAGTGTCTCTGGGTAGTGTGCGTAGAATATTTCTTCATACCAATCATAAGCCAAATTTCCTCAATTTTCGTGCAAGAAATCCTATAAAACCGATCCTTAAGCTCTGCCAAGTAAATGACATGGTCATCCAAATTGTTTCTCCCATTCAAAGACAGACACATTCAGAGAATATTACAAAGGACATAACAAGCTTCCTATCTTTTATCATTGCTTGATTTTGACCCCATAAAATATCAACTTTAAAATCCCCATTTATCCTTCACTTTCACAAACATTAACACTTAGCATCATCATCATCCTCAAGCAGCCATTGATTACGGAGGTCCAACCAGACCGCGCAATTTAGTTCCCCAAGTATATCTGTTCTGAACAATATCTGCTGCATCTCTCCACTGCACACCAATTCTAACAAGGTCCTGTTTGACATTGTCTGCCCACCGCATCCTAGGTCTCCCCTTCCTTCTGAGGCTTTTAGGCACACTGTTCATAACCCTATTCGCCAATTCATACGGGCAACATGGCCAAACCAACGGAGTATCTCTCTACCCAATATGCTGCTTAAAGGAGGTTGCAGACTCCTTTGCCTAACCTCATCATTAGTTACAAAGTTGAACCACTTAATGCCCAAGATACTGCGTAAGCATCTGGAATCAAAAGCATCTAGTTTCCTGTTATCTTGTTTACAAAGTGTCCAAGTTTCACTACCATAACTAACCCTAGAAAGAACCAAACTATTATACAGTCTAATTTTAGTCTTTAGGTGTATACGCCTATTTCTCCACACTCTCCATAGATTCTTAAAAGTCCCTGCAGCAATCCCTATTCGTCTGTTAATCTCATGCCGCACATCACCATTATCTGTTACTAACTCCCAAGATAATTAAACTGAGACACTTGCTCAAGAGTGTAGCGATTCAAAGCAACTGAAGCACCATCTGCCTGAACAATTTTCATCACTTTAGCATTATCTCTGTTTATTACCAATTCTACTCTATTATCAGTCTCATCAACAACCCTGATGAAAGAATTCACTCATCAGCATCATTTGCCAACATGGTCAAATCATCAGCATAATCTAAATCAGAAATTTTCGTATCTCCAGTCCATTTAAGGCCAAAAGCTTTCCCTTGAAGTAAATTTCGCATAACATGATCAATAATCAAGCTAAAGAGAAAAGGAGACAAAATGTACCCTTGTCGAACACTAGAAATAATGCTAAGCCAATTGCTACAAGCCTTACCAACTCTCACACACGAATCAGTGTTATTATAGAGAGTTTTCATTATGTTAACTAACTTGTCAGGCATACCATATGATTTCACAATCAACCATAAATTATGACGATCAACAGAGTCGAAAGCCTTTTTGAAATCAACAAAGCTAACAACCAAAGGTTTCTGAAACTCTAAACATTTCTCAAGAATCTGCCTAAGTGAAAATATCTGATCCACACATCCCCTACCACTTCTGAATCCACATTGCTCATAACGCAATTGACTGTCAACCAGATTCTTAATTCTAGTAAGCACAATCATGCAAAAAACTTTACCTGGAACAGAAAGTAGGCTGATATCTCTACAGTTATCATAAGAACTGCGATCACCTTTTTTAAATATAGGGATTAATAATAGCTGTGGTAAAATCCTTAGGAATCGCACCTTTATCAAAAAGATATTCAAAAATTTTACACTTAACACTTTTTCAAATTCTTTTTCATTTAGCCTAGGTTAGTACTAGAAGTCTTAGTATTAGAAGATACCTTTTTAAACTGAAGAAATGGGATAGAACACAGAATAACTAATGGAAGTATTGTTCTACCTTACTCCACCAGATCTAGTTGATGGGGGGTAAGAACTAGGGGCAACCGATAGGTCAGGCCCCAAAGTACTTCTGATGATTGCGTTGTGTTTTGTTTTAATGCTATTTGTGAGGGAGCTTTCCTTCTTCGAAGTGAGCAGTCATACGTACAGGAAGGTGCATGGCAAACATAATTTATTATTCAAAATACACGACCTGTTATCTGGGGTCGGATCACAACAGATTAATATGGTACACGCCAGGCAATTTGGCCTTATGGGCAAAATATACTGGGAGACGCAGAGAGAAGGGGGGACACTCAGGGACAATTACTGGAGAGATAAAAACTAAAAGAATCGCAGAAAAACGGCTGCTGACCTTTTTATATTAGTCTGCTCCATCGCTGGGATCTTCCTGGTCTACTGTGATAGGGCCTGGCAAAGGGGCGATCATCCGCGCTCTGGGTGTTGCAGTTTGGGCTCCGTTAATGGCACAAACAGTTCATCGCGAAACACATCGTAAGTCCGGTGCTGTCAAGGCTACAGGTGCCGGCAGGTGACTTGGCGGGTAACGTGGCAGGTGACTTCGTCTCTCCCTGCGAGCACAGGACGCTCCAGGGCTGGTGGCCTTTCTCAAGCGGCCTTTCTGCACCAACGCGGAATACAGCGAGCAGCTGTATTCCGCGTTGGTGTCTGTTGCTCACCGAACTAGTGAGCTCTTTCTTCACCCTTTTTCCTAATCGTCTGCTGTGGCGCACGGGTTGTCTTCCTACCCGCTTCTCCTTTTTCTGGTTTCCCAGTTGTGACCCTTGCAGTCTCTGTCTTTTTCAAGCCTGCATTCTTTTTCCTAGCCGATTATATTCTCTGGTATCTGCCTTTACATTTTCCTAGCCGATTACATTCTCTGGTAATTAGAGACAGAGCGTCTCTAATTTCTTTGGCCATTACTTAGCTGTTGCACTTTCCATCTTCGCGGGTCTATTGTCTCTTTGTGCTCAGGACTCACTCCTTGTACGTCCGCACTCTAGCGCACACACTTCTCTTCTCCCTCGGTCGCGCTTGTCGATTTCAAAAAGGACCCCGCTGCCACATCTCATTGGACAGCAAAGTTCGTCGGTGACAGCGGTGGCCAAAGTTCATTGGGGCGGGCCGATTGTTATTGGAGGTTCCAGCCTCTGGCGTGATTCTGAGTCATTCTTTCATTCGCATTCGCATTTTCATTCGCATTCGAAAAACTCCCTTTCCCCTTTTTATGGGCCTGTTTACTCTTTTCTTGGACGGGGTGCCGTGTGCAAAAGGCCCAGATGGTCCGTCGTTCTCAACATGGCGGCTCAAGTTGTCTTTTCAGCCGTTTTACTTAGGGAAAGATCGGGTGGTGGGAAGAAAATGGCGACAGATGGTTACGTCGAACTCGGAATTGCAAAATTCCGAGTACGATAGTGTGTCATGTTGCGAAGTGCATAGTGGCGAAGAGTTCGTAAACTATCACAGATTGCTGAATCATCCTCTTGATGTATCTCATGCTTATTGTGAGGATAAGAAAATGCATCTATTTACAGAGTTAAATAAGCATTCCCTGAAGTACAGAGAAGTATAAAGGTATGGCTGGTTCAACTAAATAATATCCACATAAGCTTTAATAACCCTGTTAGGTTTCATCAAATGGCAAAACCTTTTATGGGTTTTGCCACTTTATTACCGACCAATTTATTTTTAATCAATGTTCTACAAAGAGTCCTGCATGCTTTATCAAGGACTGTCCTCCATTCATATGAGTAATGGAAAAAATACCTTTCAAATAATTATTTCAAATAATAATTATATTCAAATAATAATTTCTTTATTATTGATTATTAAAAAAACCTTTAAAGGTAATGTTGACTACTTTTTCAAAACATTAAAAATTCTAACCTTCTTCAGAATATAGAATTACTTAACGTGAAACACAACGATTGTACACCGAAAAGCCAAAACACTATGACGACCTGCCTAATATGATGTTGGTCTTCCATTTTTCCATGTCGCTTGTGCCGCCAAAACATCTCTTACCCTCCTAGGCATGGACGCTACAAAATTTCTAAAGGTGTCTTGTATCTGGTACCAACACGTTACTAGCAAATACTTTTACTCTTGTAAGTTACGGGGTTGAGCTGTCGCAGATCTGATATGCTGTTCCAACACAAACCACAGATGCTCGATTGGATTAATGTCTGCGGAATTTGGAGGCCAGGGCAATACCTGGAAGTCTTCCTCATGTTCTGCGAACCATTCTGAAACAATTGCAGTGGGGCATGATGCATTATCCTGCTGAAAGACGAGACTACTTGAGGGGACTACCATTGCCATGAAAGGATGCATCTGGTCTGCAATGATGTTTAGCAAAGTGGTAGACTCACAGTTTCCTGCACATGAATGACTGGACCCAGGGTTTCCCAGCAGAACATTGGTCAAAGCATTACATTTCCTCCACGAGCTTGTTTTCTTCCCATAGTGCATCCTATATATCATATACAACATAGTAACACTACTCCAGGTAAACGACGCACACATATCCGGCCGTCCACATGGTGCAACAGGAAACGAGATTCATTGGACCAGACGACCTTCTTTCAATCATTCAAGGTCCACGTTTGATGCTCGCATGCCCATTGTAGGCGCTTTTGACAGTGAACCGAGGTTAGCATGAGAACTCGGAGAGTCCTGCGGCTTTGCAGCCTCATTTTCAGCAGAGTTCGATGTACTGTGTGTTGTGGCGCATTGCTCTCATCACCATATTCAAATTACGGGCGTGTTGCACCACAACATCCCTTCTGTTGACTCGTACCATACGGGAGAGCCTTCGCTCACCTCTAGCATCGATGAGCCATGGTCGGTCCACACCTTACCAGCGGTTCGTGTTTTTTCCCTCCTTGGACCACTCTTTGGAGGTACTAACCACGACTCATCGTGAGTACCTCACAAGCTGTGTCATCTTGGAAATGCTCTGACCCAGTCGTCTGGACATTACAATTTGGCCTTTATCGAACTCACTTAAGACTGCTGCATTTCCCATCTGAACAACAAGAATAACACTGATTAACAGCGAACAGTATCAGATGTTTTTTATACTGTTTCATGACCTTCACACGCGCCGTCGTTTACCTGCAGTTGCTTCGATTTGCATAAAGTCTTGCTGGTCATAATGTTTTGGCTCTTCGGTGTATATTAACATCAATTGCTTGGACCATGCGGAGTTATAATACACTAAATAGAAAAGTATTCCCATATTATGTGAAAATATCCATATCAAAGAAAAAGGTTTTTTAGAGAAACACTGTGAATAATTTGTTTTTTTACACTGTGAATAAATTGAAAATTTCACCCTTCTCTCTAAAGCTCTCTTAACAACAATATTAGTTTACTAGGTCTTTAAAATGTTATTTAACATTTCGAAACAGATGCTCCTGCTTCTCATATCCTTAATTTCTTTCTTTGAAACTGACGACAACTAAAAGAAGCATTACACGAAAAACTGCAACTAGTATAACAATTCATCAGATCAGTAATAATATCTAATTATGTATGAACACAATTAAACATAGTCAACCTTAAATATATCCTATTATCAGGAAAAAATCGTGTTATTAAGAAAAGTTTATAATTGCTTTCAGGTGGTGTAAAAAATTACAGTTACCACTATTAAACTAATCACATGCAGGATAATTACGAAGTAACTTTACAACTCCAAACTTTTTTAATTAGAGCATCTGTCATGCGATAGAAAAAAAAACGAATAGAAATATGTCCATTTTTATTTATGCTCAATTCGTCACTAGAAGAGAAGCTGCAGACATTCCAGCGAATTAAATTTGCTTCCCCTTTCCATGGAACAAATCAGGTGCTGCTCAGCAGACAGTCCTATTTAATTCATTGAAGAATTCAGGTAATGCCGATTGATAAACTGTATCTTTGTTGATAACCTCATAGAGAGAAATCGAGTGGGGTTATGCCTAGAGCCAAGAGGCCACTAAACATGTGGCACAACCATCTATCCAGCTGACTGGGAATTGGTGATTTCCACAATCTCTCTCTTGCAGCTGCTGGTAAGAAGGAGACATGGTGCATTTCCGCTGCTGCCATTTGATATACATATTTTTCTCAAACTAAAACATATGTTATGCTTTCAAGATACCTGTGCAACCTGTCGCTTAAGACACGACTGAAATGGAAATTGACTGTCCATGCAAGTAGTTAACTTTTGCTTATAAACATAATTTTTCAAAACAAACTTGATATGAAAATTAAATTTCGTTGTGGGTGGGATACGAGCCCACGACGTTCTCCTGATAACTTGCCAGGTCGCTTAATTACTGCAGCTAGCTCATTTTTTCGGTGAATTCTGACTTGAACCTACCCACCTTCTGTCGCTTGTGGCGCCATCTTTTATTGAAAACGGACAGCCGGAAGATGCTGAACACGTTATCATCTTTATATCAATGCGATATTCCAGAATAGAGTGTTGCTGGAAATGTTCTATTAACATGTGGCTCAACTCAGACGTGTCTCTTGTTTGCAGGATATTTACTGCGCTACTCTACTATTGAAACTTGATATATGTTTGAGGTTGTAAAGCTACCTTGGGATCATTCTATTTACTTGGATCCTATCCCTTGGGATCATGGACGTCAACAGAAATTTTTCAGGGTGAGTGGGAATAAAAATAAATTCGGGGGGGGGGAGAAAAAGAAATTCAGTGTTTCAAGATAAAAATATATGTAGGTCAAGTCGTTCATAAATGAGCTCAGTTGCCTAAACAACAATTATGCATATATCATGCCATAATACGGGGTTTTCCAAAAGGGACTTTAGGATGTTGCTTTGTAATAAAGAGGAAAACACACGGAATATATCTGATTTGTTTATTGTAAATTAAAGTTTCACCGATTACAATTAAACTTGAAAGATGATGTCATTTAAATGTCCACCACGGCTACGTTTACAGGCATCGATACGAACATCACAATTTTGTAAGATATTCTCAATCATTGAGACATTAATCTCTCTTATGACTGCTCGGATGTTATCTTTTAAGTCTGGTATGTTATCTGGTTTGTTGACGTAAACTTTACTTTTCGAATAGCCCCAAAGAAAAGAATCCAATGGTGTTAAGTCGCAAGATCTTGGCGGCCAATTCACATCTCCATTTCGTGAAATTACACGTCCAGGGAATTTCGTGCGTAATAACTCTATTTCCGCTCGTGTCGTATGGCTCGTAGCACCATCTTGTTGAAAATAAACATCCGAAATGTCAATTCCATCAATTTGAAGCCACAAAAATTCTGTAATCATCGCATTATAACGCTCTGCATTCACCGTAACAGCATTGTCACGATCATTTTCAAAGAAAAATGGGCCAATGATTCCTCCAGACCACAAACCACACCAAACCGTACATTTTTGTGCATGAAGTGATTGTGAATAATTAGAGGATTTTCTTCCCCCCAAAGTCGACAATTTTGTTTATTGACACTTCCATTTAACGTGAAATTGTTCAGTAGGCCGAAGAAATCACGAATTTTGCGATGTGTTTCTTTTACTGAACATTTATTTCCATAATAAGTTTTAACGATTTCAATACGCTGTTCTTGTGAGAGCGACGTCATAGTTAGAATTGTATATGACTGAAGTTAGAGTATATGAAATTCCACCTGAAAAAAAAAAACATTTTAAGTTATCGGCATTCAAAATCCTAAAGCCCCTTTTGGAAAACCCTTTACAACTAAAGATACCCGAAAACAAAATGAAATGCAAAAAGGGAAACTTATTATTAAAAATACTTTTAAATAATTACATATACTTATTACTTAAATATTATTAAAATTTAATGATAAGTTTCCTTTTTATTAAAAATGTTTTTCATATTAATAAATTGATATAAATGTTATACTTACGAAAACAAAACAAAAAATTTAAAAAGGAATCAATATTACATTTCCAATTTTTCCAAAACAAAAATTTGAGGCCAAAACGACATTAAATTTTGGCATACTTGCATTATTCATCAGAAATTAATTTTTGAAACTTTTTTCCAGGAAATGGGCAGCTGCCACTCTTGTCCCTGCTAAAACCCATGGCTATGCAACTGCTACACAAGGTAGTAAAGACAGTTTAATAGTAAAATACATATGATGTACCTTAATTCTTAGTGGCAGTTTGTTAAATAAATATTGATCTATCTTATTTATACTGTTACGACAGAAGAATCTGGCAACCGAAAGCAAAGTTTCAGCCAACGAATAAGAACTTTGGGAGAATTTGGAGAAGAAGAGTGGAGCGTAACGGTCGTTGTGTTGTAACGGTCGTTGTGTTGTAACGGTCGAAGAGTTCGAAAATGGCCGGTGGGCTGTTCTGAGACAGTGCGCGTTAAGTATCAAGAAGTAACTTGATGTGTTGTGTATACGCGGAAGGATAAAAGTGGGATCTTTTATCGTTAAGTATCAAGAAGTAACTTGATGTGTTGTGTATACGCGGAAGTATAAAAGTGGGACTTTTATGGCTAACTTCGAATGTCTACACGGACTGTCTTTTTGTTCGGCTAGTGTGTGAAAAGTTATTAGCACAGGACGAGAATTGGTTTACGAGTGAAGATCTACGGGTGACCTGGTAAATCAAGTAAAAGGTAGTATTTAGTAAAATACACAGAGCTGATGTGTGCTCATGCAGGAAGATTGATGACTTGTGCATGTTAATAGTTGATTTGTTAATAAGATACTTCATCCATATTTCCTTTGTAACAATTTACCTTGTATTGAATTTGGTTTTGAAATATAGCTTTTAATACTCACGCTCAGTGGCTATCCATTTTTGTGATCCGCAACAATACAGACAATTGGGAGTGATTGAGTAACGGTTGACGACTGACAGGGAATCACAATCTAATTCCAACTATGAAGCAGAAATGGCAGAGCTCTGAAAATTTGCATCTAGGGGTAATCGGGTCGTAGATCTCGGAAAAAATCGAAAATCTGACCTCCGATGTAGCCTTCGAGGTCAAATGGAGGTCACATAGAGGTCAAACTATGATCTACGAGTGTTAAAAGTGTGAAAATTGGTATCTGGGGATGTTTCGAATTGTATATGTCGGAAACGTTACGATATTTCGGATCTGAAGGATTCTTCGAGGTCAAAAACCAAATTAAGATCTATCAGTGTTAGAAAGCTAAAACTTAATGCTCGGAATTATTGAGAAATTTTGGATGCGATGAATAAATCTGAATTTGAGCTTTGAGCTCAAAGCTCAAATTCGATACACCGGTGATGGAGAGCTAAAAATTGATGAATACGGCTATTTCGGAGAGTAGAACTAAAAAATAAGAGGAATTTTCAGATCCGGTATCATATTCAAGGTCAAATAGGTGTCGGAGTGACTTGTTAGAAATCAATAAATGCCGATGTCACCAATTGCTTTCTTCCGTCATAAAAAAGGGAGGAAATACAAAAATGATTCTTGCAATATATCTCCGAAGGCAAGTGCAGAAAATAACAAGCTACGTGTCAAATAAAAGCCTGTGATGCGAGGAGTGTCGTAGGCTGTAAAACCTGACCCCCCCACCCCCACCACCATGCCTTCTCCTCTCCCTGAAAAGTGGGAAAAGTGAAAGTCGTTCTCTTATATCTTCCGAACACGAGGGCCTACAGTTATGAGTTAAGTGTCAAATGAAACCTCGTATAAGGACAGTTGTAAACTATCCCCCTGTTAAAATGTGGAGGGTTGATTTTCGCGGGGTTCGAATTTAACGAGTCATAGCTCAAATTAAAGCTTGTGGCGTCTCCGATGTCGTGGGCGATCGCAAATATGTCTCCTAAAAGGGGATAAATGTGCTTATTGTTTATGAGGCATATATCAAATAAAAGGTTTTGAAGGTAAGTGTGTTCAGTGACAAAAAATATAAATAAATTAAGAAATTTAAAAAATATCTGTCTTCCTATAGAGCCCTAAAAAGTAGAAAATAAATCTAAAGCATAGTCACCGAGTTCGTATTCACTTCAAAGGAATATAGGGCTCCGATTTATGTACTCAACAAGATTGTCGGGGCACTATCTTCCCTTGAAGTGAATTCGAACTCAGTGACTGATTGTACCATCGATATGCTTTAGATTTATTTCCTACTTTTTAGGGCCCATTTAGGAAGATAAGTACTTTTTTTTTAATTTTTAATTTATTTATATTTTTTTTATCTCTCCATTATCTGATAATCGAAATTTGACCCTTTAATAACGATTTGACCTTCGATTCATCGGATCCAAACTTTCACAGCTTTTCTAAATCCCAATATACTTCCAGGCACTAATTTTCAGTTTTTTTGCACGTAAAGATCGAAATTGGCCCTTTGAACTCGAAGGATAGCCGAATCGGAAATTTCGTAATGTTTTTGAGATCTACGACCCCAACACCTTTAGGGATAAATTTTTACGTTTCTGGCACTTATATACATCAAAGCTTGACCAATCTGTAATCTTTATTTGAGCTTGAAGTTCAAGTTGGCGATCAATTTCGGATTTTATTCCGAGATCTACAACTTTGATTACTCCTACGTGCAAATCTCCTTCATTTGTGAATGATAGTTAGAATTAGTGTGATCCCATGTCACTCTACACTCACTCGATCACTCACAATCGTTGGGTTCTCTTACCTCTGAGCGGCAATTTCTTGCACACGATGGGCTAAATGGCCAGGTTGCAAAGATCCCGAGGGATAAGAGATGATTGGGAGGAGGGGACCCACTGGTCAGTTGTTGGGAGACATACACCAAAGAGCCAAAGCATTATGACCACGGCATCTTAATGCAAATCGAAGCAACTGCAGGTAAACGACAGCGCGTGTTAATGCCATGAAACGGTATAAATAACACCTGTTACTGAACTCTGTTAATCAGTGTTATTCTTGTTCTTCAGCTGGGAAAGGCAGCAGATTTAAGTGAGTTTGACAAAGGCAAAATTGTAATGGCCAGATGACTGGGTCATCTCTCAATAATTGGGGTGGGGGGTGGGTTCCGAAAGGCCCGCCCCCCCATAACTTGTATTCTGTCGTTAGACACTACACGAGTGGCATGGAAGCCTGGAAGCAGAAGATTAAGGTTTTTCTCAGAGGAGACCGGGGGGACTTGGAGTATGGGTGGCATTAAAGGGAGGGCGAAGTGCAGGACATCTAGAAAGATATGGAAGATAAGTGGGAGAGTGAAAGCAGCTTCGGTCTCAAAGGAGTGAGTCTTGGAGCCGGCAGATGAGCTTATTATTAATGTCACTCAGGTCACAATGCTCACAATGTCCCTCAGGTGCGCCCTGATTCGAGAGCTTCTGATGGACACTGTGACTGCCCCCCCCCCCCCCACCTGCTACCTAACTGATCGCTTGGGAGCTTCTGAGTTCGTTAGCGAACCCTTCTGCGATCGAACAGTGGAGGATGTAGTGCTCAACATCTGTGTCTGGAGCCCCACAGCGCAGTAACTGTGGGCAGAGATCTTAAATCGCTACAGATACGCTGGAAAGTTCCCATCAGTCAGTACCTGCGTGAGATAGTTGTCCAAGGACATCAAGGATAGACCGACCCTTTGTAAGAATGTCTTTGTTTGAAGACCATTCTCGTTCGTATCCCAGAGCCTCTGCCACTCGCCCATAACTCTTTGACCTAAAATAGACCTCAGGGTATTTTTGGAAGTCTTGAGTGCTATCTCAGGTTGAGTGTCAGTACCTGCTGAGTGGGCCAGTTGGTCTGCCGCTCGTTCCCTTCATGCCTACGTGCGCCTTGAATCAGGAGAAGGAGATCCTGGGCATGCCTAGGAGGCGCTTGACCTCGTTAACCGTATGACGCCTGTTGTTCGCATCTTCAAGCGCTTGCAGAGCTGCCCGGCTGTCGGTATACAGCCAGATGTCATTATTGTGACTGCCGACATTAAGGGCCAAATTAAGGGCCTCCTATAATAGCAAGCAGCTCTGCTTGGAAGGCTGAGTCATTTACAGAAACCTTCCTCTTATAATTAGACACGTTGGCTCCCCCTATTATAGACAGTGTTGGCTAAGCCCACACCATTTGATCTCTTGGGGCCGTCTGTATAGATTTCTACTCCTTGACCTGATGGTAACTCCATAGACCATTACACACACAGCATCTTGGTGGGATGAATATCCCACCTAGCGGTATTTGCCTCGTAAACCTCGGGATCATACTGGACTCCAAGAAATGTTGCCTTTTCCCTAGCCTGCAGAACTCTGAATATGGTCGCTTCTTTGCCAACCATTAAATACAGAGGCAGGATCCCTGCTCTCACCAGGAGAGCATCTGTAGATGTGGTTCTTTAAGCCCTGGTGATTCGCAGTAAAGCTGGCCTCTGGGCTGCAAGCAGCTTTCTACACATAACAGAGTGGTCGGTCGGGCGCCACCAGGCACCCTCTAAATATGTCAGGATCCTCTTTGTTCCCCTTATATAAATTTCTTTCGGTACCTCCTCCAGGAGGCCCCACGATACGCGAGCCACACGCCCAAGTTTGCACATTGCATTAGTGCATTTTGTCTTTAGGCCTTACAAGTGCCGGATCCAGCGCATCCTTTCATCCAGAATGATACTCAAGTATTTGAAAGGCGTCTTGTGGCAGATAGTATTGCCATTAAGTTTAAAGATGGGGTACCTCTTGTTGAGGGAATCCTCTTATGCCATGGGCATTGATGTAGTCTTCACACAGCTGAACCAAAGCTTGTAGCAAAGACTCCGTACTTTGAGCACCGACAGGGCTGCATTGCCGGCAATCTCCAGTCTCGCTCTGGAGGAGGCCGATACGACAAAAAGCATGTCACTGCATAAGCCTGTAGCCAGACACCCTGTAGGGTCATCTCCAGAGTCATGTCTGCAACTAAGTTCCAGAGAACGGGCAACTGCACGAACCTTGTGGACGCCCGTGTCCCAGTTCTTTGAGATTGCCCCATTGGCATTGGAATAGATCACCATTCTCTCACTGAGATAATTGGACACCAGATTGAAACTGTTCTTGTGACAAGAACAATCTTTTAGCTTACATTGCATTGCAGGCCACCAGACATTATCAAATGCGCCTGTCACATCTAAGGCGATGAGAGAAGTGTGCAATTTGTTATCCCTGTTCACCTTAACAATATCCACCACTTGTTTGATAGCGGCAGTGGTGGATTGGTCTGTCCTGAACCCGAATTGTCTGTTATTGAGGAAGTTGCTCTTACTACAGTGGTAGTACATCCTATTTGTGAGCAGTTTGTCTAAAATCTTTCCCATCACTGGCAGCAGACATATTGGACTGTAAGATCTTACGTCTGCCGGATCTCTACCCGCCTTATTGAATAGGACTAGGTCGGCATATTTCCAGGCCTTTGGGAAGTTTCCCAGTCTCAGAGAGTTGTTAAAGAGCTGGGTGAACAGATCTTTGTGTTTCTTTAAACAACTGCATCACAATCTCCACTGTCAGACCATCATGGCCAGGAGCTTTACCCCTGGCCATAGCACGAATCACCTCTCCGACCTCTTCTTCCATGAACGGAACGTCATCTTCCGTGTCAGGTGGAACCCTGCTGTACTCTCTCCAGAGATGATGTTGGGCATCATCAGAGCTCCTACCATAGTCAGGGAATAATCTCTCTATTAAAACCTGGATAATTTTGCAAAAAGAGGTGGTCTTGAACCTATCCTCTTTGCATACATACTCAATATCTAGGGGTTTTATGTCCTTCTCTGTTGCCAGCTTGTACTGCAGAGTAAAAGGGTTCTGTGCAAGCATTTCCGAGATGGCAAGGCTTGATGGTCAGCCATGGTTAGTACCTTCAAAGAGTGGTCCGAGGAGGGAAAATCCACGAACTGCCAGCAAGGTGTATGCTGCCTACGGCTCATCAATGTTAGAGGAGAGCAAAAGCTATCCCGTATGGTACGAGCCAACAGAAGGGATACTGTGGTGCAATTCACCCATAATTTGAATGCTGGTGACGGAACTAATGTGTCACAACACACAGTACATCGAACCCTGCAGAAAATAGGACTGTGATTCCGCAGGCCGCTCGGAGTGCCCATGCTAACCTTGGTTCACCATCGAAAGCGCCTACAATGGGCATGCTAGCATCAAAACTGGACATTGAATGATTGAAAGAAGGTCGTCTGGTCCGATGAATCTCGTTTCCTGTTGCACCATGTGGACGACCGGATATGTGTGTGTCGTTTACCCGGGGAAGTGTTGGCACTAGGATGCACCATGGGACAAAAACAAACCGATGGAGGAAGTGTAATGTTTTAGGTAATGTTCTGCTGGGAAAGCCAGGCCCAGCCATTCATGTGCAGGAAACTATGACGTCTACCACTTACCTAAACATCATTGCAGACCATATACAACATTTCATGGCAATGGTATTCACCCTCTAGTAGTGCTTCGTTCACCAGGATAATGCGCCATGCCACACTGCCCGGATTGTTCAAGAATGCTTTGTGGAACATGAGGAAGACTTCCAGGTTCCAGACTCCCTGGCCTCCAAAATCCCCAGACATCAATCCAATCGAGCATCTGTGGTTTGTTTTGGAACAGCATATCCGATCTGTGGCGGCTCAATCACATAACTTACAAGAGTTAAAGGATCTGCTGGTAATGTGTTGGTACCAGATACCACAGGACACCTTTAAAAATCTTGTAGCATCCATGCCTCGCCGGGTAGAGCTGTTTTGTCAGCACGTGACGGACTAACGTCATATTTGGCAGGTGGCCATAATGTTTTGGTTCTTCGGTGTGTATACTAGCCTCCCGTCAAGCCTATCCAGTGCATTCTTTATGGAGGGATTTCAAAAAATTCTTGTCAGGTGCCTGTAGGTTTGCACTCTGAAGTTAACTTGTTTGAATGCTTGCCTAAACTTGTCATTACATTAAAAACAAAGGCGACGCACAGTTCAGTCTGTAAAGTTTGCGTTGTCGCTATGAAGCCTAATAAAGAAGGGAAAAGATTTTACGTTTTAACAAGAATGCAACTTTGGGACGACGCGAAAAACTTCATGCCGATTTATCGCAACTTAATAAGGCTTAGTGGTTGTTTATGTCCCCATACCACGTTTAGTCTCCATGGTTTTCTTAACTACAGAAAAGAAGTGTCCTTTTCACGAATTCCCGTCGTTTGGAATAGTTGTCTCTGGATTATTCTAATATGATGAGGCCACAAGTCAGTTCCGTTTCACACCTAAAACCACCGAGGCTAAATAATTTAATCTCTAAGATTTTACAGCTTTCCTGAATAAATTATAACAATTAGTAAATGGGGGCAACGGTGGCTAAGTCGGTAGCACGCCAAACTCTTAATCTGCAGTTCTCAGGTTAGAGTCCCGCTTGGGTCAGGGTTGAAATTTATCTCTGCAAAACTCCCCGCTCTACCCTCGGTCAGTAAGGGACACCGATGGTCTTGAAAGTCTCGTCGTACCTCAGATGCAACGTTAAGCCGTGGTCCTTGTATCTGAGAGCCATACTCTGTGCACGTTAAAGAAGAAGCTGGATGGCCTTGATGGGAGACTACTTCTCTCTCCCAACAGATGTCCAATGGTTCCCCCCCGAAAGGGGGGAAAGGGACCTTGTCGTGGGGGGGGGTTGAAGGGCCCGTGTGAAGTTGAGGGCTCCGCTGACTGGTATTGGGAGGTATCTGGTTGGACAGAGTCCCGATGGAATGACTGGGTCTTGGTGAAGCTGAGGGCCCCGTTGACTGGTGTTGGGGGTTACCTAGGTTGGATGGGGCCCCTGCGGAGGGGTCTGGTAAGGCCTGACTAAGAGTTCCCACCACGGGAGCCGAGGCAACTTAGATCTATATATCTTTGTTCATGGCCAACCGGGGCGCAGATTAAATTTAGGCTTTGACCGATGGATGAACTTTTCTTCTATAGAACTGTTCTCCATAGGTAGTCGTGGGGCGAGCTGCATCTGTATGGTGTTGTCTTGCCTTCGACGTAGATAGTGGAGATTATGGCATTCTCCCCATAGATGGTGTGCAGCCATATGCTGCAGTACATCTGAGACTTTCCAGTTACCTAATTTCCTGTCCAATGGGTCCCCTCCCTCCAAACCTTCGCTGAGCTCTCAGGATCCTTGTGACCGGCCATTTAGCCCATTGTATGCAAAAAAATGCCTCTCAGAGGTAAAAACAACCCACCCAAAGAATAAATGTTCTTTAAGTCATTGCAGACAGCCACACCAAATTTACAGACTATCATTAGTAGTATCGCTAACTCAAACCACTCCAAAACTATGCAATCCTCAACGATTCATATCCGTTCCATTCCACCAACTCAAAACCCAAGCGACAACAATTGTTTGCGTTAGATTACGTCGAATTTCATCATTATATTTAAAATACTTTTTTTAAAAGAGTAAAAATCATTTCGATAAAATTCGTAATTGGTTGGAGCACCAAATATCTGCACAGGAGGACCAGTCCAGAGTTATTAACCCCTTTGTGCATAAGCTCACTCATCATCATCATCATCATCCTCAACTAGTCATGGGCTACGGAGGTCCAACCAGACCGTGCAATATAGTTCTCCAAGCAAGTCTATTCTGAGCTACATCTACTGCATCTGGCCACTGCACACTAATTCTAACAAGATCCTGTTTGACATTGTCTGCCCACCGCTTCCTAGGTCTCCCCTTCTTTCTGAGACCTTTAGGCACACTGTTCATAACCCTATTCGCCAATCTATAATTATTCATACGGGCAACATGGCGAAACCAACAGAGTCTCTCTCTGCACAATATGCTGCTTAAAGGAGGTTGCAAACTCCTTTGCCTAACCTCATCATTAGTTACAAAGTTGAACCACCTAATGCCCAAGATGTTGCGTAAGCATCTGGAATCAAAAGCATCTAGTTTCCTGTTATCTTGTTTACAAAGTGTCCAAGTTTCACTACCATAACTAACCCTAGAAAGAACCAAACTATTATACAGTCTAATTTTAACCTTTAGGTGTATACGGCTATTTCTCCACAATCTCCATAGATTCTTAAAAGTCCCGGCAGCAATCCCTATTCGTCTGTTAATCTCATGCCGCACATCACCATTATCTGTTACATGATAGATAATTAAACTGTGACACCTGCTCATGACCGCAACCATTCAGATTAACTGAATCACAGCCTGCATGACCAATTTTCATCACTTTAGTTTTCACTCTGTTTATAACCAAACCTACTCTACTACCAGTCTCATCAACAGCTCGAATGAAAGAGTTCATCTCATCAACATCATTTGCCAAAAGGGCTAAATCATCCGCATAATTTAAATCAGAAATTTTCGTATTTTTAATATATTATATATAATAATAATAATTAAATATTATATTATATATAATAAAATTTTCGTAGTTAAGGCCAAAATCTTTCCCTTGAAGTGAATTTCGCATAACATAATCAATAACCAAGCTAAAGAGGAAAGGAGACAAAATGCACCCTTGTCGAACACCAGAAGTAATGCTAAACCAATTGCTAGAAGTCTTACCAACTCTCACACACGACTCAGTGTTATTATAGAGAGCTTTCATAATGTTAACTAACTTGTCTGGTATACCATATGATTTCACAATCAACCACAAATTATGACGATCAACAGAGTCGAAAGCCTTTTTGAAATCAACAAAGCTAGCAACCAAAGGTTTCTGAAACTCTAAACATTTCTCAAGAATCTGCCTATGTGAAAATATCTGATCTACACATCCCCTACCACTTCTGAATCCACATTGCTCATCACGCAATTGCCTGTCAACCAGATTCTTAATTCTATTAAGCACAATCATGGAAAGAACTTTACCTGGAACAGAGAGTAGGCTGATACCCCTATAGTTATCACAAGAACTGCGATCACCTTTTTTGAAAATAGGGATAACAATAGCTCTGGTAAAATCCTTAGGAACCATGCTTTTATCATAAAAGATATTCAGAATTTCAGTCATCCAAGTGGTAACCGAAACATTCCCAGCTCTAAGCATTTCGGTAGTAATTTCGGTAGTAATTTAGCCTTATCACTCAGATAATTCTGGCCCTTCTGCTCCTTTTTTCCTAAAAGAATATTGTTAGTGTCCAAAAAAGCCTGTTTAAAATGATCCCATTCTTCCTCAACTTCAGTAGTAAGCATACCATGACTGTCATAATGACTAAGTAACCTATCATGGTAAGCTTTGGCTATAACTGGATCTTTCAGAGGTTCAGTATTAAAAGTAAATTTTTTAACCTTAGCACAACACTTTTTAAGTTTAAGTTGCAAGACACTTTTAACAAGGTAATGGTCAGATCCAATTTCAGCTCCCCTATATGACCTGGTATTCCTAACAGAACTAGCCCATTTGCTGTTAATTAATATATAATCAATCATATTCTTATGCAGCCCATCGGGTGAAACCCATGTGTACTTATGTATGTCGCGGTGTTTGTAATAAGTGTTAATTATTCTGAATCCATTGAGTTTACTTACCTGTAGGAGACGTTGCCCATTGCCATTGCAGCTACCAATACCAAAAGGGCCTATTACTCCTGCCCAAAGGTCAGATTCAGTACCAACTTTGGCATTGAAGTCACCAAGAACAAGGGTAATTCTCCTTTCTTGACAGAATTCAAAATATCCTGAAGTTGTCCGTAAAATCTATCCTTCTCATCCTCATCAGCATCCTCATGGGGGCATAACAGCAGATAACATTCAAGTCTTTAACGTTGTCTGAAATTTTGCTGTAAGAAATCTTCATTAATGCACTCATATCCTAGAAGAGCATCACTAGCGTGTCTGCTGAGAAGCAGATCCACGCCTTGGTGATGCTTATTGTCGTCCCTCCCTGAAAAGAGAAATTTAAGATTATTTTTAAGAATCTGACCTTTATCTGTCCATCTGGTCTCTTGCAAGCCGAGAATATCTAAATTATAATGGTGGAATTCTTGTGTGAGGACATCAAGAGAAAAAGCTCTGTGCAGAGTCCTCACATTCCAACTATCTATGGAGAGAAAATGGTTAGTGGGATTTTTAAAGAAACTATATTTATTAAGAGAGGGAATGCCGACAATATCAAACAGCCCCCTAATCGCAGACATGGGGCAAAGACCTGTTCTCCCACCACTAAAGGCTGAAGCCATCTACACTGGAAGACTTCCTCCAATGTAGAATTTGACGATGCCAATAGAAGAAAAGAGTTCAGGTGCCTGCGATGACCTCTGCTCAGGGATATCCACCAGCTGATAAACATATCCTATGAATCTATTCACTTGGGGCTGTCAAACCACAAACAAACAGAAAACACAGCGGCAGATTTTCCCTCCACAGAAGCCCACCAGTGCAACAAAATCAGGATCCATAATCAAGCTCAGAGCCATATATCTGTCCAGTCCAGTGGGTTTATATGGTCAGCACCAGGACCCTGTGTGGTTGACCACTCCTCAGCAGGGTAGAAATGTAGAAAGGTAGGTCACTAGTCGTGTGTTAATGGCGAATTTATCATCAAAATTCAATAGATCCCATGAACACTCCCAACTGAAAAAATATATATATTTCCTCAAGCAGCTGCTTCCCACAGAGGTCTGACTCAGGAGCCTGTAAGTGAAATAAGCTGAAAGAGAAGGAGGCATGACCTCTGCAGAAAGACTACATAAACACCACACTTTACTCAGTGCTCGAACCCAGGTCCCTTTGAGTAGTATTCAGACACGCTAACCACTCGGCCAGGAACGGCTCCTCTCAACTAAAAAGTGTGAAAATAAATATGGTTTTCAAATCGAACCCAATTTTTCCAAAGCTGGAGACTTGAATTAGAGACTTCCTATATTTTGTTGATTTTTTTCGTGTTGTCTCCACTATTTAAAATTTTTCATGTGTTTAATATTTTCCTGATATACTGTATATGTATTGATTATAAGTGGAAATAAAGCCTATTATTAATACTAAATCTCTTGGAAACAAACATCACTTATTTGCAAGAGAAATGTTTCTTTTGTTTAATCATCTGTTTATGTTGTTTCGCAAAAGTAAAACGTATTAAAAATATTCTATATTTCTGACTTTTCCGTTTTCGTTACGAATCAATACGTTTTAAATTTGATAGATGTCTGAAACCCAGATATCTTCTGAGCAATCGTCACAATGTAAAAGACGTAACGAGAGTATCGATTATTTCAACACTTGAATGAATCGTCACAATATCTTCCCCAATCAATTTAGGCTTTGTTGTGTCGTTAACCTTCGTAGTCACCCGGAAGCGCTTGCTGAGGAAGGAGTATCCATGCCAATGGGACGTCGGAGGGGGCAAAGCAGCATTCCAAAAGTTAGGTAAGACAAATTTCATGATCATTGCTGAGGCGATTTTACACTCTTTTATTTATAGCGTTGTTTCATGGTTACACTTGAGGTCCGGGTTAGAATCCCCAGTTGGTTTTGCTTTGGGTCTCAGAGTAGTTATTTTAACAAAGAAAGTTAATTTTCAATAAAAGTTTCTTATCGTAATAATTAAATTAATATATCAGGTCAAATTAATGTTCGTGTTATGTTATATTACAAAAGTTTATATTTTTATGATTTAAGTTAATAAGTGAATTAAACAGAAAGATTAAGGGAATCCCATAATTCACAAAGCATTTTAAGGTAGAAAAGTCTTTTTTATATCTCTTTTTTCTTTACAGCAATAAATTATTTTAAATTTCTACTCAGGAATGAATTACTCTTCTCTCTGATCTGATTCATCATCCGTTAAGAGATAATCATTATCGTAAAATAATGCCTACTTAAAACTTACGTTAGCGCATTGAACTGCGAAATGTTAATAGATATTTCTATCGCTTTCAAAAGGAATACCTAATGGTTGACCCATTATTTTATATAGAGAATAACTGAAATAAAAAATGCGACTATTGTGCAAATAAATATGACGTTGCAAAATGCCTGAAGTCTCGGACCCTTTTCAGGTAGAGAAAAAAAAATGATTTCTGTGTTAGGGGTAATCTTAACATCAGCCGAAATACATTTATGAATATTAGCCATTAGTTGTATTGATCCTGTTCATGTCAGGTGGAAATATCTTCGGAAATGCTCTGGTGCTTAGGGCGAATTGGTTGAATGCAAGAAAACAAATCATTCATATGCTACGAATGTCAGTGGGAAAGAATCCAATAAAAGTTAAAGAGTGCAAAGACAAGCAGCAGAAAGTGAATGAGCCGCGAGAATGTTTTACGAAAGGGTTTTGGTTTATTTGTAGCAGTGGTGGAGAGTTGGGGGCAATTAGGGAGACTGTGAGAATGCGCAGTAAAAGATTCGACAGCTCCCATAGATCATAGGTTAATTGACATGCTGTGAACACGTGACCTGTGAGAACCGTTGAGTCATCTACTGCGCATGCTCATAGTCTTTCCAGCTGCCACCGTTTTCTGGGTATATCTTTGATGGGGTTCAGAAGAAGAATGTGGTGATTTCGATTCAAATTTCCTCCTCAATGGACTTTTGCTCGATAAAATACGAAAATGCGGTTTGGTGATTAATTGAAACGTAATTTTTAAATAAGCTTATGACAAAGATAGCCTGGTCGCTCCTTCAGACATTACATAAATAGTGGAAATTCAATTCATATAATATTTTCAAGTTTACGATGTATGACATCAGTGTTATATTTTTGTCGAATAAAACATTTCGATAACGTTTTAAGCAATCGGGAGAAATGTGGAAGTTGAAGCATTTTTCTGGGGCTGAATGAAAGAGCGCATGCGCATTTATTGTTGTTGTGCTCTTGTGGAAAACGTCACAGCATAATTGCGTGAAGTCAATAGACGCTAAAATTTTGATTGTTGATTTAAATTACGTTCATTTTACTGATATTTTTATATCAATATGGAAGCTGGCAACTGAAAAAAAGTAGCAGTTTCAAAGAAATAAGAGAACGTTTTTAAACTAGATTTTTTATCACCGGGAAATGAGATGATCAGATCCAGTTATTTAATTATTCATTTATTATAATTGATTTATTACATGAATGTTTTCAAACATAAATTTGCATTGTTTTATTACAGTGAGAAGATTTTGCTGCCGATTTGAGGGTTGCAAACTGTATTTGAAAAACTTTAGTGTAAAGGATGTAATGAATGAGAACCTATCCTTTACACTAAGGTTTTTCAAAATATAGTTTGCGACCCTCAAATCGGCAGGAAAATCTTTGGAAAGGGCTGGGAAAATATTAAATTTTAATTTTGAATTTTCTTACTGTAATGAAAAATGCCAATTTATGTTTTGAAAACATTCATGTCATAAATCAATTATAATAAATGAATAATTAAATAGCTGGATCTGATTGAAATGGAAAGAACCCAAATTTTTTTATAAATAGTTCAACATTCATAAAACTTATATAGTTCATGTTTATTTTTTTGTATTTTTCATAAGCTTTTCACTCATTATGGTGACGACCTCGTTGAAATTAAATCGAATTATATTAAATAACACAAATATCATATAAAACAATTTCTATGAATACTAAAATTTTGTTTCACATTTAGTGATGTGCTTAACATTCTGTATTTTTCAGAGTGGGGAGGTCAGTTAGTAGCGCGTCTCGTAATTTGCAGTTTTCCAGTGTTGAGATTTTTATCCGCTGATCCCCATCCTCCCCTAAGTCAAAAAGGGGACATCGATGGGCATCGAGAGGCAGCCGTCCGTGGGTCATAAAGCCATGGCGCTGGTGCTAGGTGCATGCAAGCTGGGTGCCCTTGACGAGAGGCATCTGTCTCCTTACAGTTGCCCAATGGGTCTCCTTTCCCAAACTTTCTCTGAGTCTTAGGGTTCTTGTGACCTGAGTGCCCCTTAGTGCTAAAATAAATTGATTCATACTCTAGAGGCTACTCTTATTTTGGGGAGTTGCTCAGAAAAAACTTTTGAAAAACCTTCCCTATCCTACTGTGTGAGTGGCTTAGAATTGCCACTCACTCTACAGTGGCAATTGGAGAGACTAGGAGACTGCGCAGTTCACGATTCCACATTTCTCAAGTATAATTGAAATCTATTGAGCGTTGATTGATAGGTCATCGATCTATCTATGAGAAGTGTTGAATCATCAACTGCGCAGTCTCATAGTCTCCCCAGTTGCCACTCACCTACACCACTGCTAGTTTCTATGAACATATCAAGGTATTTTTCGGCCTATCTTATCTATCGGCACAATTATGTTTCATTCAAAAAGCAGATTTGTCAAAATGTTTAAAAATGTCGAGAATGAATGAATTTTTCATTCATTATTTTGTTAAATCTGCCAAAACTCTCTGCATTACATGGGCATTAGCGGGGGGGGGGGGGGTTACAACACCAAAAAAAGGGGAAAGAACAGTTACTCCCACCATTCCAAAAATTGATCAGTTGATTGAAAATTCATTTTTATTGAATACTATCATCATCATCATCATCATCCTCAAGCAGCCATGGGCTACGGAGGTCCAACCAGACGGCGCAGTTTAATTCTCCAAGCATATCTGTCCTGAGCTACATCTGCTGCATCCGGCCACTGTACACCAATTCTAAGAAGGTCCTGTTTGACATTGTCTGCCCACCGCATCCTAGGTCTCCCCCTCCTTCTGAGGCCTCTAGGCACACTGTTCATAACCCTATTCGCCAATCTATAATTATCCATACGGGCAACATGGCCATACCAGCGGAGTCTCTCTCTGCACAATATGCTGCTTAAAGGAGGTTGCAGACTCCTTTGCCTAACCTCATCATTAGTTACAAAGTTAAACCACCTAATACCCAAGATACTGCGTGAGCATCTAGAATCAAAAGCATCTAGTTTCCTGTTATCTTGCTTACACAGCGTCCAAGTTTCACTACCATAACTAACCCTAGAAAGAACCAAACTATTATACAGTCTAATTTTAGTCTTTAGGTGTATACGCCTATTTCTCCACAATCTCCATTGATTCTTAAAAGTCCCGGCAGCAATACCTATTCGTCTGTTAATCTCATGCCGCACATCACCAGTATCAGTTACGCAGCTCCCAAGGTAATTAAACTGTGACACCTGCTCAAGACTGCAACCATTCAGATTAACTGAATCACAACCCGCCTGACCAATTTTCATCACTTTAGTTTTCTCTCTGTTTATAACCAAACCTACTCTACTACCAGTTTCATCAACAGCTCGAATGAAAGAGTTCATCTCATCAACATCATTTGCCAAAAGGGCTAAATCATCAGCATAATCTAAATCCGAAATTTTCGTATCTCCAGCCCATTTAAGGCCAAAATCTTTCCCTTGAAGTGAATTTCGCATAACAAAATCAATAACCAAGCTAAAGAGAAAAGGACACAAAATGCACCCTTGTCGAACACCAGAAGTAATGCTAAACCAATTGCTACAAGACTTACCAACCCTCACACATGACTCAGTGTTATTATAGAGAGCTTTCATTATGTTAACTAAATTGTCTGGTATACCATATGATCTCACAATCAACCTCAAATTATGACGATCAACAGAGTCGAAAGCCTTTTTGAAATCAACAAAGCTAGCAACCACAGGTTTCTGAAACTCTAAACATTTCTCAAAAATCTGCCTAAGTGAAAATATCTGATCTACACATCCCCTACCACTTCTGAATCCACATTGCTCATCACGCAATTGCCTGTCAACCAGATTCTTAATTCTATTAAGCACAATCATGGAAAGAACTTTACCTGGAACGGAGAGTAGGCTGATACCCCTATAGTTATCACAAGAACTGCGATCACCTTTTTTGAAAATAGGGATAATAATAGCTCTGGTAAAATCTTTAGGAACCATGCCTTTATCATAAAAGATATTCAGAATTTCAGTCATCCAAATGGTAACTGAAACATTCCCAGCTCTAAGCATTTCCGTAGTAATTTCATCCACCCCTGAGGATTTGTGAAGTTTAAGTTTAGAAATAGCCAAACTAACTTCAGATTGTGTTATAGGGCCAACATTAAAGCCAACAATGCATCTATCATCATTGCAAACAATGGGAGTAGAACTAACCACATTGTTTAGAACATCACTGAAATGCTGAGCCCACCTAGCCATGACAGAATCCTCACCTTCTATAACGTTGCCTTGTTTATCCTTCAATCCCTGTATACCTGTTCGTTTTCTACCACACAAAACATTAACTATCTGGTACAGCTCTCTGCTGTTGTGCTGTCTAACTGCTTCCTCAGCTTTGTCAGCAAGGCCATCAAGCCAAAGATTCTTATCAGTAGCTAATTGATCCTTTACACGTTTATTAAGTTCTTTGTAATGCTTTCTATTAGGACTAGTAGGGTACTGATTAAGGACATTCCTGCAGTTCCTTCTTTCTGAAATAAGCTCAAGTGCCTTATCACTTAAATAATTCTGCCTCCTCTGCTCCTTTTTCCCTAAAAGAGTACTGTTAGTTTCCAAAAAAGCCTGTTTAAAATGGCCCCATTCTTCCTCAACTTCAGTATTAAGCAAACCATGACTGTCATAATGACTAAGTAACCTATCATGGTAAGCTTTAGCTATAACTGGGTCTTTCAGAGCTTCAGTATCAAAGGTAAATTTTTTAACCCTAGCACAACACTTTTTAAGTTTAAGTTGCAAGACACTTTTAACAAGGTAATGGTCAGATCCCATTTCAGCTCCCCTATATGCCCTGGTATTTCTAACAGAACTAGCCCATTTGCTGTTAATTAATATATAATCAATCATATTCTTATGCAGCCCATCAGGTGAAACCCATGTGTATTTATGTATGTCGCGGTGTTTGTAATATGTGTTAGTTATTCTGAAACCATTTAGTTTACTTACCTGTAGGAGACGTTGCCCATTGCCATTGCAGCTACCAATACCAAAAGGGCCTATTACTCCTCCCCAAAGGTCAGAGTCGGTACCAACTTTGGCATTGAAGTCACCAAGAACAAGGGTAATATCTCCTTTCTTGACAGAATTCAAAATATCCTGAAGTTGTCTGTAAAACCTATCCTTCTCATCCTCATCAGAATCCTCAGTGGGGGCATAACAGCAGATAACATTCAAGTCTTTAATGCTTGTCTGAAATTTTGCTGTAAGAAACCTTTCATTAATGCACTCATATCCTAGAAGAGCATCACTAGCATGTCTGCTGAGCAGCAGACCCACGCCTTGGTGATGCTTTCCATCCTCCCTCCCTGTAAAGAGAAATTTAAAGTTATTTTTAAGTATCTCACCTTTACCTGTCCATCTGGTCTCTTGCAAGCCTAGAATATCTAGGTTATAGCGCTGGAATTCCTGCATGAGGACATCAAGAGAATAATCTCTATGTAATGTCCTTACGTTCCACGTTCCTGCAGAGAGAAAATGATTAGTAGGATTTTTAAAGAAATTAGGTTTATTGAGATTGGTAGGGCCAACAATATCAAAAAGCCCCCTGATCGCAGGCATGGGCAAAGACCTGTTCCTCCTCCGCTAAAGGCTGAAGTCCCGATGCTGGTAGGAACTTCAGGCACCACCTTTTCAAGTGGACTTTTTCAAGAACCATATGGCCTGCCTGAGACACATTACTCCAGTTTAGGCTTGACGATGCCCAACTAGCTAAGTAAGGTTCAGGTACCTGCGATGGCCTCTGATTAGGATTATCCACCAGCTGATATAAGGTATCCCATGCCTCTGTTCACTTAGAGCTGGCAACCCAGAAGCAAACAGTAAACACAGCGGCAGACTCTCCCTCAACAGAGGCCCACCAGTGCAGCAAGTCCAGGACCCATAATCAAGCTCAAATCCATAAACAAGTCCAGTCTAGTAGGTATAAATGGTCAGCACCAGGACCCTGTGAAGTTGACCACTCCTCAGCAGGGTTGAAAAAAAAAAGAAAAAAGTGGCCGTAGATGACCAGATCAGCAGGCCATACTGAACTGGCAGCCCTCCCCTTCCGTTCCCTTCCAAAAGAGAATATCTCTTTTGAAAGGTACTAACGGCCTGCACCACGAGAAGGCGGGGTCGGACATTAGGTGCTAGACCTGGCCGGTTCTGTGCATCATCACTGGGGATTGGTACACAGCTCTCCTTCCAGTTTACGCCTAGCTACCATTTACAAGCCAATACTATCAGGTGTACTAAATATTAATGTCGTTTCTCCTTAACTAAATGTAATTTGATTTTTTTTTTATATTTTCGTTCCTTTTCGGATTTATTTTTATTTATTAATACGAGAAAAACAATTTTCCATGCAATCTCAATAAAGTTTCCTTTTTTTCTTCGTTTTGTTTTCTTCCATCCTTGCATGATTGACGTTTTCACAACTGCACTAATTAATGAACTGCTCGACTAAATATTTCTAACTTGGAGCATTAATTATCCCCCCCCCCCCTTCTTCTTGTCCCTGCCGGAAAAAATCCCACCGATGCAGATGCTACATTTGTATTTTTTCCCGAATAATGTTTTACTCGTTTTTTCTGAAAACAGAATATTTAAATAGATATTCGATGTAGTGTGATACATTTATCCCTCATTTCACAGTTTGAGTGATGTATATTCACATGTCAGTTGTATACACTCGAAATATCCACTGAATTACGACTCCTATGTCCTAAGTTCCCTTTGATCTCTCTTGCAGGCAAAATCCAGCAGCTTTGACGGCTGATAAGGAAACTGTTAAAAGCCTTGAGCTTTCTTAATGTTTCCTTAGAACCTTTTCTTGAAGGGTCCGTAAGGGCCCTTCATTTGCTGCAGGCTCCCCAAGCCTTCTCCGCAAGCCTTCTTGATGGCTCCCCTGGGAGGTTCCGTTGCCCAAGAAGGAGGCTCGAGACCAATGGGCCGCCGGGTCGAGACGGCTACATACAAAAAGATAGGTAAGGATTTGCTTTCATTCCACTCTTATGCATTCAAGTTGCAAATATTCTTCTTCCAACTTCAGTTTAAATTGATGCAATGCATTATATATTATTCGCATTTTTAAATTGATGTTTCTTAGAAATGATATTTTAGAAATGTCATCAGATTAATTATAATCATATCTACTATCACATAAAATCTAAATTTTATTATTGATGCATTTAAGTATTATGCCTGAGACGAATCTTTGTTATCAATAGTAAAGACACTTTTCTTCTGAAGAGAAAATGAGTCTTCCGAAGTACGAAAGGAAGCGACATCTCCTGAATGATTTAACCACTCAACTAACAACAGCTAATTCATTTTTTACTAATTGTGATTATAAATCTTTGCGATATTTTTATCGCTCTTAGCGCCATCTATGATCGGGAGCCGTCAAACTTTCAAAATTGCCTCCAATGAAAAGAGAGCTGAGAAGTGGAACAGCACTGATAGATTAATGGTTAGATCACGTGGCATATATTCAGAAGACAATTAGAATCCCACTCAGGGAGATACCTCATTTTTTAGCAAAAATGTTTCTCGAAATTTTGTTAGGGTTTTACTGCTGGAAACTTTTCGCTTGAAAGATAAAGGGTGCTTTGCCCTTTTTCGGTACAAGGCGAGGTTGCAGAGTCCTCAAGCCTGGGAAGGAAATCACTAGATATGAAAATAGAATGTCGTCTTCAATTGTATCAATTAGATTTCTGCTGTACAGAGGATAAAGTTTTGCCAATGCTTAATATCCCATGTGAAAGACATCAGCTAATTCTGATGAACAAAAAGTAAACTAAACCTCATTGAACATTCACCAATAGCTGCCAGTAATAATAATATTTTACCAAGTAGTTCAGTCAGTAACGAATGAGTCTCGTTTTCAGTTTCAATCCGTGATCTATTCAGCTGGATCAATAAGCACGGGAATAGAAGCAGGAAAATTAAATTTATATGATTAGGATTGATGCTTATATACATTATGATAATCATTTGTAAATATTTTAATAATCATTGAATTATGTCATGTAAACCTAGAACGATTTCAAACAAGAATTCTGAGTTTGCTTTGTTCTTCTTTTTCAGCGAAATCCAGCAGCGATGGAGCTGGTAATGGAAATTAGTAAAAGCTTTATGCTTCCTCAATGTTTCTTTAATTTCTTTTCAAATGGGGGCAAGGCATATGCTCGCTCCTTTATTTGTGGCCGAATCCCTAACCATTCTCGGCACAACTCCCAGGTCTGTGTTTTTTTGGCATTTTGGAATTTTTTATCATCTTTTGGTATGTGTTATTTTCGTTTTTTTAATAAAAAATAGTTTTTTATGAGTTTTTTCCTTTTATGTTTTGTTTTTTTAATAAAAAAGTTTTTTATATAATTTGATTTTCGTTTTCCAATTTCCCATTTTTCGTTTATTTTAACAAAAAATAGTTTTTTATGCAATTTGTTTTATTTTACATGACTTTTCGTTTTTTTTCGTTTGTCCTTGAGCCGCCAACAAGGCCCGGGTTCGAATCCTGGATAAGGCATGGACGTCTGCTTCTCAAAATCCAACCTCAACGTCCCCGGTCGTGAGAGGTGGGCAACGTCATTGGCTGACCATTTCTCGATCTCCCTCTTAAAAGACAAAAACAGAAGCTCAGCTGATGACGGCTAATGAGGCTCTGGTTGGATTCTTTTCTAATTCCTTTTTTTATTTCAGCTATGAGTTGCCTTGCCTAAAATACATTGTTCTTTACGGAAGGGAAGTATAAAGATAAAATGTTTTCTTATTGCAGAATTTCTATTAATTACTTCAGAGATATCATACAATTCTCTATTAATTATCTCAGCAACAACTGTGTGTGTATAATTTCACTTCACGTGTATACAGTCTTTAGAAAAATAACTTCCCGACAGCAGAATTGAGAACATTTTCTTGTACTTCTTTCAAGACACATGAAGCGAGAATTTAAGCTGTTTAGATTTTTCTTCGTACCAATTCTTAAGCCCAATTTCCTCTGTTATTCGTGCAAGAAATCCAATAAAACAAATCCACTGCCAAGTAAATGAGATGATCATCCAAATTGTTTCACCATTCAAAGGCAACGAAATATTCAGAGAATATGACAATGGACATAACAACTTCCTATCTCTTATCATTGCTTGATTTTGATCCCATGAAATATCAGCTTTATCATCCGCATTTATCTTTCACTCTCAGCATCATTAACATAACTCTTTTTTTTTAAATTCTTTTTTCATTTAACTTAGGTAGGATCTTAGTATGAAAAGATGCTTTTTCTGACTGATGAAACGAGACAGAGCACAGAATAACAAAGGGAAGTACAACGAAGAGCCAAAACATTATGACTTCCATGCCTAATATGATGTTGGTCTTCCTCGTGCCACCAAAACAGTTCTTACCCGGCGAGGCATTGGACGCTACAAGATTTCTAAAGGTGTCTTGTGGTATCTGGTACCAGCAGATCTTTTAACTCTTGTAAGTTACGTGGTTGAACCGCCGCAGATTAGATATGCTGTTCCAGCACAAACCACACATGCTCGATTGGATTGACGTATTGGAACGCCTTACCGTATCGGAAATGCTCTGATCCAGTCGTCTGGCCATTACAAATTTGGCTTGATGATGCCAAGAGGTAACCTATCCAATAGCATCCCATACCATTATGCCTGATTGACAGGCGGTGTGCCAGTCGCAAACAAAAGCTGGATTCATCCTCTTGCCAGATTGTCGTCATACATGGACCCGTCGATTATCAGTAACCAGACAGAAAGGGGATTCATCACTAAACACAACAGTGTTCCATTCATGACCCCAGTTCGCACGACTTTGGCACCATGCCAGACGAGCGCTGTGATGGTTTGCAGTCAATGGCAGTCGACATAATGGTTGCCTTGAGCACAGGTGTGCCTCATGCAACCTTCAGTTTACCATTCGGATCAGTATGGGGACGTCCATGGCTGCTGATACAGCCTGTCGAATATCGCCTGCAATGCTCTGTGTTGACGAATGAGCATGTCAAACAATCCGCCTATCAAGCCGTGCTGATGTCTGTCAGATGGTGCCACTCCCTCTGTGACACACACTAGAACCATTTTGCAACTGTTGCCAAGAGCATCCAACAGTTCGTACATCCCGATGAACATGGGCAGTGACACAATGTGTAGTCCATCCAGATTCACATAGGCCTATAAATCTTCCTCTCTCAAAAGCATCCAAATGGCCATAAACCTACCGACAGCGTATACCAGGCATTTTCGGCCTTTACTGAACAATTTCCAAGCAGAACCACATGATTTCAACTGTTTCCATGACTTCCACTTGCATAAACACAATACCATCCCTGTTCCTTCTTGCATCTTTTATCTCTTGAACCACACACGTCATTGGCCCCGGATTATCGTCATTTGCATATCTGAACTGCACACACACCCACCCTTCTATTTACATGTTTGTATGACATGTCCTGGGTGGGACACTTTCAATGTTCAGCAGTTTATATAATCAATCGTATTCTTATGCAGCCCATCTGATGAAATACACTTAACAAAGTACAAGCAACTTATTGCAAACATCGCAGCATACATAGGTGTTATTCTCAAAAACAAAATACCCTCTCAACAACACACACATCCATGCCTTACCCGGGGCTCGAACACAGGTCCCTTAGATCAATAGCCAATCGCGCTAACCACTCGGACACGGACGGCTAAAACCATTAAGTTTACATACCTGACGAAGATATTGCCGTTGCAGCTACCAATACCAAAAGGGCCCATCATCCCTCAAAGGTCAGAATCAGTACAACTTTGGCATTGAAGTTACCTAGAATAAGGGTAATATCTCCTTTCTTGACAGAATTCAAAATATCCTGAAGTTGTCCGTAAAACCTATCCTCATCGGTCATAACCAATTGATATTTAATATTTTATGCATAAATATAAATAGTAATTCGAGCATATAGAGGGCGTTCAAAAAGTTCTTGACGTGTAGCTTTGAACTCGTTTCTCTGAAGTTAACGAGATGAGGCTTCTTTGAAAGCTTGTCTAAACTTACACTGACAGCTGCAAGATACATGCAGCTGTCAGCGTTCCTTTTCAGCGTGGTTCTGCAGCCCGTTTTGTTACCATTCCTGGGAGGCATGCAGCAGCCCATTATCCAGCAGAACAACGCCGTGTACACACTGCTAATGTCTCCAGATAACTTGGATCTGGAGACACTAGCAGTGTGTACAGCAGTGTATCTCCATAAATAATAACGTTTGCAATATTTTCATATATTCCCATGGTCAGCACGATCTCCAGATTTATCTCGAATAGAAAATCTGTGGGACCACATTAGACGTGTGCAATCCTCTCAACGGCTGGCATGGAATCTCGATGAATTATGGGAGCAAGTCAACGCTGCTTGGTGTACAATTTCTCAGGACCATCCATATTCCTCAACTATACTCCATGCCACGCTATATTGCTGTTCAAGGCGGTGCAACCACCTACTGAGGCAGTCCATATTGTGCTGCATTCTCTCTTCTTCTAACTGCTGTAAGAGGCTGCAAATTAAATCGTGCTATGGCAATTTGTATAGCTATGTGTGCTACATTTCACTCCTATCCCCTCACTCCTTGGTTGGGCAATTTCAGCTCCCCTATATGACCTGGTATTCCCATCTGACCATTTCCTCTTAAAAGTGTCTTGCAACTTCTATTTAAGAAGTGTTGTGCTAAGGTTATTATTTATCCTACTTTAAAAATTATTAGCTATTATTATTCCTATTTTGAAAAAGGTGATCGCAGTTCTTGTGATAACTTTAGGGGTATCAGCCTACTTTTTGTTCCAGGTAAAGTTCTATGTATGATTGTGCTTAATAGAATTAAGAATCTTATTGATGTACAATTAATATTAAAGCTCTGAAAGAACTGGTTATAGCTAAAGCTTACCATGATAGGTTACTTAGTCATTATGACAGCCGTGGTTTGCTTACCACTGAAATTGAGGAAGAATGGGACCGTTTTAAACAGACTTTTCTTGAAACTAACAATAGTGTTTTGGGTAAAAAGAAGCAAAGGCAAAATTATTTAAATTATAAGGCACTGGAGTTTATTTTGAAAAGAGCTGCAGAAATATCTTTAATCAATACTCTACTAGTCCTAACAAAAAGCGTTGCATAGCTTGATAAACGTGCAAAGGCTCAATTAGCAACTGATAGGAATCTTTGACTTGGCTGACAAAGCTGAGGAAGCAGGGTTGGGTTGTTTTACCTCTGAGTGGCACTTTTTTTGTACACCATGAACTAAATGGCCAGGTCACATGGACCCCGAAGGCTCAGAGAAGGTTGGGGGAGGGGACCAACTGGAACAGCTGTTGGGAGACAGATGGTAGTCTCCCATCAAGGCCATCCAGTGTGTTCTTTAACGTGCACAGGGTATGGCTCTCCCGCACACAGAGCCACGGCTTAAAGTCCCATCCGACGGAGGGCGGCCTTTCCAAGCCCATCGGTGTCCCCTACTGACCGTGGGCAGGGCGGAGAGTTTTGCAGAGATAATTCTCAATGCTGACCCAGCTGGGACTGGAACCTGGGAACTAGATTACGAGTCTGGCGCGCTACAGACTGAGCCACCAGCTAATGTGAGAAAGCAGCTAGACAACCTAACAGTAGAGAGCTGTACCAGATAGTCATTATTTTGTGTGGGAAGAAATTGACAGGAATACAGTGATGAATAAACGTAAGGTTTATGGAAGATGAAGATTCTGTCATGGCTAGGTGGGCTGAGCATTTCAGTTATGTCCTAAACAATGTCGTTAGTTCTACTCCCATTGTTTGTATCGATGATAGATGCATTGGTGGCTTTAATGTAGGCCCTATATCACTGTCTGAAGTTATTTTGGCTATTTCTAAACTTAAACTACATAAATCCCCAGGGGTAGTTAAAATTACTACGGAAATGCTTAGAGCTGGGAATGTTTCGGTTACCACTTGGATGACTGAAATTCTGAATACCTTTTATGATAAAGGCATGGTTCCTAAGGATTTTACCAGAGCTATTGTTATCCCTATTTTCAAAAAAGGTGATCGCAGTTCTTGTGATAACTATAGGGGTATCAGCATACTCTCTGTTCCAGGTAAAGTTCTTTCCATGATTGTGCTTAATAGAATTAAGAATCTGGTTGACAGGCAATTGCGTGATGAGCAATGTGGATTCAGAAGTGGTAGGGGATGTGTAGATCAGATATTTTCACATAGGCAGATTCTTGAGAAATGTTTAGAGTTTCAGAAACCTTTGGTTGCTAGCTTTGTTGATTTCAAAAAGGCTTTCGACTCTGTTGATCGTCATAATTTGTGGGTGATTGTGAAATCATATGGTATACCAGACAAGTTAGTTAACATAATGAAAGCTCTCTATAATAGCACGGAGTCATGTGCGAGAGTTAAGGCTTGTAGCAATTGGTTTAGTATTGCTTCTGGTGTTCGACAAGGGTCATACTGAAATGTTCAGCCCACCTAACCATGACAGAATCCTCACCTTCTATAACCTTACATTGTTTATCCTTCAATCCCTGTATACCTGTCCGTTTTCTACCACACAAAACATTAGCTATCTGGTACAACTCTCTGCTGTTGTGCTGTCTAACTGCTTCCTCGGCTTTGTCATCCAAGCCATCAAGCCAAATATTCTATCAGCAGCTAACTGATCTTTTACTCGTTTAAGTTCTCTGTAATGCTCTCTATTACGACTAGTAGGGTATTGATTAAGGACATTCCTGCAGTTCTTCCTTTCTGAAATAAACTCAAGTGCCTTATCACTGAGATAATTCTGCCTCCTCTGCTCCTTTTTTCCTAAAAGAGTACTGTTAGTTTCCAAAAAACCTGTTTAAAACGTCCCCATTTCTCCTCAACTTCAGTAGTAAGCAAATCATGACTATCATAATGACTAAGTAACCTATCATGGTAAGCTTTTGCTATAACTGGGTCTTTCAGAGCTTCAGTATTAAAAGTAAATTTTTTAACCCTAGCAGAACACTTTTTAAGTTTAAGTTGCAAGACACTTTTAGCAAGGTAATGGTCATATCCAATTTCAGCTCCCCTATATGACCTGGTATTCCTAACAGAACTAGCCCATTTGCTGTTAATTAATATATAATCAATATATTCTTAGGCAGCCCATCGGGTGAAACCCATGTGTACTTATGTATGTCGCGGTGTTTGCACTAAGTGTTAGTTATTCTGAATCCACTGAGTTTACTTACCTGTAGGAGACGTTGCCCATTGCCATTGCAGCTACAAATTACAAAAGGGCCTATTACTCCTCCCCAATGGTCAGAGTCAGTACCAACTTTGGCATTGAAGTCACCAAGAACAAGGATAATATCTCCTTTCTTGACAGAATTCAAAATGTCCTGAAGTTGTCTGTAAAACCTATCCTTCTCATCCTCATCGGCATCCTCAGTGGGGGCATAACAGCAGATAACATTCAGGTCTTTAACGCTTGTCTGAAATTTTGCTGTAAGAAACCTTTCATTAATGCACTCATATCCTAGAAGAATATATACATTTATATATATATTTATATATATTATATATTTATATATTATTATATATTAATATATATATTATTATATATTTATATATTATTATATATTAATATATATATTATTATATATTTATATATTATTATATATATATATATTTTTTTTTTATGTATATTTATATATTTATATTTATATTATATATATATTTATGCACTCATATCCTTTTCAGCATGTCTGCTGAGAAGCAGACCCACGCCTTGGTGATGCTTATTGTCGTCCCTCCCTGAAAAGAGAAATTTAAGATTATTTTTAAGAATCTGACCTTTATCTGTCCATCTGGTCTCTTGCAAACCAAGAATATCTAAATTATAATGGTGGAATTCTTGTGTGAGGACATGAAGAGAAAAAGCTCTGTGCAGAGTCCTCACATTCCAACTTCCTACGGAGAGAAAATGGTTAGTGGGATGTTTAAAGAAACTATGTTTATTGAGAGAGGGAATGCCGACAATAGCAAACAGCCCCCTAATCGCAGACATGGGGCAAAGACCCATTCACCCACCACTAAAGGCTGAAGCCATCTACACTGGAAGACTTCCTCCAATGTAGAATTTGACGATGCCAATAGAAGCAAAGAGTTCAGGTGCCTGCGATGACCTCTGCTCAGGATATCCACCAGCTGATAAACATATCCTGCGAACCTATTCACTTGGGTCTGTCAACCCACAAACAAACAGAAAACACAGCGGAAAATTTTCCCTCCACAGAAGCCCACCAGTGCAGCAAAATCAGGATTCATAATCAAGCTCAGAGCCATAATTCCGTTCAGGTTGGTATATATGGTCAGCATCAAGACCCTGTGTGGTTGACCACTCTTCAGCAGGGTAGAAAAAAAGGAAAAGTAGCCGTAGTTGTCCAGATTAGTAGGCCACACTAATCTGGCAGCCCTCCCCTTCCGTTCACTTCCACAAGAGAGTATCTCTTTTGAAAGGTACTAACGGTCTGCACCACGAGAAGGCAGGGTTGGACATTAGGTTCTAGGCCTGGCAGGTTCTATGCTCATCACAGGGGATAACACTTTAAATACCGAGAGAATATTGTTGAAAATCAACAATTTAATAGATTTGATTATGATCATTAATTAATTTTCATTCTCATTTTTCAAATAAATGCATATTTTAAAAGTTATAGAGCTCTGAAGTGAGATTCCCATTAATATAAGAGTGGAAATTCTCTAATGTTTTGTTAGTTCTCTGACTCTGCACTGGAGACTTTTCTCATCATGAAGAGGTTTAAATTAACTTTGCAAATCATCTTTATACTATCTAAGTTTGCAAATATTTTTCATTGAATTCTCTTCGTTTTTCCTGTAAAACACAAAAGAATCATTACATTTTGCTACTGCCTGGATTAGGACTATGTTACTATAAATAGGCTTGATCTGCAGCATCTGTGTGTTTTCGATCAGAATGATTTTTATTAGCTACTTTAAAAAAATGGGTTATTGTTTTAACTTTCTCGTCTATCTAACTCTCTGTAGACATCAGTTTTTGTTTTTGAGATGCAAATGAAAAACGATTTTTTCTGTTTGATAAATATCGACGAAATATGAAGATTCGCACTTTTCGAATATTTCGCTATCTATAAAGTCATCTAGTGGTGTAAAAGCTGAAAAATGGCAAAATTTTAAAAGCTAATTCCAAACGATCTATTTATGTTAAAAAAATTGAATTGAAATGAATAAATTTGAAGGTTTAAACTGACGGCGAACCCTTACCTTCAAGGGGTGGTGTTTGAAAGAAATAAACTGAATGAACAAATTATTATATACACCTACCTAATAACCTTTTGCTCTACCTTTTGCCCCCCCCCCCCCGAATAGGGGACCACCTTGTCGTGGTGGGGGGGCCTAGGGCCCAGCAACCCGGCTGAGGAGGCATTGCCGGTCGGGATGATCCCCAGCTGGAGCAGGCCAAAGGATTTGCGGGCTGTAGTGGGCACCAGCTGGAGCATTCCAAGGTTTTGCCGGTTGGAGTGGTCCCCGGCTGGAGCATTGCTAAAGCCAACCGAGGTTGAAGACGCTGCTGGCCGGCTTGATTGCCGGTCGGGTGGTGACGGCGTTGGAGACCTCACCTCTCAGGAGACCTGTGTGGTCTGTTCGACGGCTCTGCCGAAAGGTCTGAACCCGCCTGTAGGCACGAGCTGTCCAAAAAGTCTGGGTCTTACTAAGAGTCTCCACCCCGGACGCCGATCGAACTTGGATTTATATATCCTCGTTCATGGCTAACCGGGGAATAGATCAAAGTAAGGTTTCCTCCGGTGGTCAGCTTTCCTTCTATAGGACTGCTGCCATGTGAGGCTGGGGTTGAGGTGCGCCTATAGGGCGTATTCCTTGCCCCCAGCTCTAGATAAGCACGGCTTTTCATAACCAGGTAGTGCTGTACAAGCGGAACCGGGAATTGCCGTGGTTGCATAACATCGCAACAAAAGAGATTCTACCTTTTGCCCTCACAACAGCAGCCAGATATTTTGGTAAGGACTCTATGAGGTGTTGAAAATACGGAGGTGGTTGCCACCCATGAAGCATCTCCTGTCGTAGAGCAATCCATAGTTGCCAGTGGGGGTTGGCGGGCTCAGATATTTCCAATTCGTCCCACAAATTCTCCATGGGGTTGAGGTCAGGCGATCGAGGGGGCCTTTCTTTTGTTGAGGGGGGCATTCAAGTGTGGTAATCTCATGTAAACTCACTTGAATGCTCCTAGAACGAATTGGTCGCCACTCGGGAAGTATCTGGTGTGGCATTATCCTGTTGAAAGATGGCATCATGGTGTGGAAAGAGAATCATTACGAACTGGTGTAGATGTTCGGCGAGGATGCTCACATACTTTGTGTCAGTGACAGAGGTTTCGATGGTATGAGGAAGTCCGTGTAAATGCACCCCAAACTATTACATTACCACCACCTGTCTTTATAACCCCAACTTCGCAAGCTGGATCCTCCCATCAGTGTGATAGAGTTGAAACCGTGATTTGTCAGACCAGATGACGTGTTTCCAGTCCTCTATACTCCAGTTGTGATACGTCTTTTCAAAAACTGCAGTCTATTCTTTCAGTGCCTTGCAGTCAACAAGGGGACATCGACTGCCATAGCCTATTTTTTTCATGGTATATAGGTATTCTTTGTGCAAAAGCTTATGGACACGACCTCATTCATTTCTGATGTTATCTGTTCCAAAGATGCAGGAGAGTGAGTGCACACTTTAAGTGTCAATTGCACGTTTATGTTCACATTTCTCCCACTGGTTGGAAGCTTTGTCGTATTTCGCATAGTCTTGGTATACCCGTGAGACGATCAGACATGGAAATCTCAACAGTTCAGCAGTTGCAGTGATTGAACAACTGGCCCTCCTTGCACCTGCTATCTGGCCATGGTCAAACTAACTTATGTCGCTGCCTTTATCCTTGATTACTGCTGCGTGACTGGTTTTCAATTCACAGACACCTGCTCCATTTATAGGCATTGCCAGTTTCAGCGTCTCACGTGACTGGACGCGATACTTCTGCTTTGCATATTGTTATTGGGGTGCATAAAATGTTTTGCCCATTCAGTGTAAATAGTATTTTCTTTTTACGCTTCGTAGGTACTAATGAACTACAGACAACTCTCGATTATCTGGGAGCAGATCAATCGGTTGCGGATTAACCGTGGTAAAAAAGTAATAATAATAGACTGTGTATAAGAAGTCTATTAGTCTTTTTCGTCAAGCAATTCATGTAGTGTTTTGAGTCCCTAAACCAATGGTTCTCAAACTTTTATGCTTCACGTACCCCCTGGAAAACGTGTATGTAACTGGAGTACCCCTTGTATAGGTAGATAAAACTATAGTTATAGTGTAATAATGGTTATTTTTATTTTGTTAGTAGATCTAGCGACTTTTGAACTCTCACGGCGTACCCCAAAAAATTTTACCGCTTACCCCACGTTGAGAACACCTACCCTAAACTATTGCACTTGACGTCTCTAAAAGGGTAAATGTGTTCCTATATATGGGATGGAATTTTAACTAAATAAATTTGCATGAAATATATTTTGTACCTCAATATAGACTAGTTTTATTTTAACCTTGATTTTTGTGTTACCCGTAACCTCCCTGCGTCCTATCCCCCATTATCCTGGTTAATCGAGAGTTACCTCTATTACTGTTTGCATTTGCCCAATCATCCATTAGTTTGAATTATCACCACTAGAGGGATCAAAAGTCGGAGAATCGCAAACGTGCATCCCATATTTGCTAGAAGCGATACGCTATTTTTCTTGTTTTGATGCCCAGTTAGGTGACATCGCAAAAGTAAAACCTATTAAAACTCTTCTGAATTTCAGACTTTTTCATTTTCATTACGAATCAAAAAGTTTCCATTTGATAGATCTCTGAAACCCAGATAGCTTCTAAGTAATCGTCACAATGTAAAAGACGTAACGAGAGTATCGATTATTTCAACACTTGAATGAATCGTCACAATATCTTCCCCAATCAATTTAGGCTTTGTTGTTTCGTTTAACCTTCGCAGTCACCCGGAAGCGCTTGCTGGGGAAGGAGTCCCCGTGCCAATGGGACGTCGGAGGGGACCAAGCAGCATTCCAAAAGTTAGGTAAGACAAATTTCATGATCATTGCTGACTCGATTTTAAAGCCTTTTTGCATAGTTTTATTTCACGGTAACATTTGAGATCCGGGTTAGAATCCCGAAGGGTTTTGATTTATGCCTCCGAGCTGTTCTTTAACAACGAATGCTACTTTCAATAAATGTTTTTTTCAATCCAGTTCTTTTTTAATCGTTATCGTAATAATTAATATATCAGGTCAAATTAATATTCGTATTTTGTCAATATAGAAAAGCTTTTTACGATTTATATTAATAGTTGAATTAAATAGAATGATTAAGGGAATCCCATGATTCTGTATTTACCTGCATACTGATCACAAAGAGTTTTAAAATAGAATTTTTTTTGTCATATCCCTTTTTTGTCTTTACAGCAATATATTTAAATTTCTAATAAGGAATGAATTACTTTTCTCCCAGATCTGATGCACCATCAGTTAAGAAATGCACCATCATTGTCATGAAATAATGTGACTTTAACTCTTTCAATTTTCGTGTTTTTAAGGTATTGCCTACAAAAAATTTAATAGATATTTCTATCGCTTTCAAAAAGAAATGCATAAATGGTTGACCTATTTTTTTTTTACATAAGGAATAAGTGAAATAAAAAAGTTACTATTGAGCAAATAAATATGACGTTGCAAAGTGCCTTAAGATAATTTCAGAAACATCAGAACTTTTTAAACCTGATTGCTCAGACTCTTTTCTAGTAAACAAAAAAAATTTTGTGTTAGGATTAATCTCAACATGACCCGAACTTAAAATAATAGCAATCATTTGCGTGATCCTGTTCATGTCATATCGCAGTTGCTTTGAAAATGCAATGGGTTGGGTTGTTTTACCTCTGAGCGGCACGTTTTTGCACACCATGGGCTAAATGGCCAGGTCACAGGCTCAGAGAAGGTTGGGGACCCACTGGAACAGCTGTTGGGAGACAGATGGTAGCCTCCCGTCAAGGCCATCCAGCGTGTTCTTTAACGTGCACAGGGTATGGCTCTCCCGCACACGGGCCACGGCTTAACGTCCCATCCGACGGACGGCGGCCTTTCCAAGCCCATCGGTGTCCCCTACTGACCGTGGGCAGGGCGGGGAATTTTGCGGCTGACCCAGCTGGACTTTCAACGCTGACCCAGCTGGGACTCGAACCTGGGAACTACAGATTACGAGCCTGGCGCGCTACCGACTGAGCCACCCCCGCCCCGAAAATGCAATGTATTTAGAATTAAGTCGATAATTGATTGAATGCATGGAAACAAAGCAGTCATATGCTGCGAATGTTAACGGAAAATAATTCAATAGAAATGGAAGAGTGCAAAGCAACAGAAAGTGAATAATCCACAAGAATGTTTTACGAAAAAGAGTTTCGAGCAGTATTATGGTTTTTGGCAAGTACTGAGAATGCGCAGAAGCTTCGGAAGTTCTTTTAGATCATAATAAGTTGGACAGGTTATCGGAAGTTCTTTTAGATGGACAGGTTATCGGCTCGTGATCTGTGAGAACGTTGAGGCTTCGACTAAGCTCTCTAATTAAATAAAAACCCCTCTCAAGCAGCTGCTTGCAACAGAGGTCTGATAGGAGTCTGTCAGTTTAATACGCTAGTGTCATTAATTCTCGGTATTTCGTTTCTTCTTCTGCAGAAGTAAAATGTGATTGAGAAATTGCAATTAAATTTTGCTGGATAAAATATGAAAGGGAAATACTTTGGTGCGTTTTGGACATTAATTGTAACATAACAGTAGATTTTAAATATCCTTATGACAAAGATAGTATGGGCGCTTTTTAAGGCATTGCATATACAGTGAAAATTCAAATGATACAATAATTTCAAGCTTACGGTGTATATATTTTGCTATTTTTTTTTCGAATAAAACACTTAGAAAAAGTTTGAACAATGAGGATATAATTTAAATATGAAACATTTTTTGTCTAACCTGAATGAAAGAGCGCATGCGCATTGTTCCGAATCGCAAGTATTCTCATTTCCGTTATTGCGACCTTCTGGAAAAAACGTGATATAGCATTATTGCTGATATTTTTATATCCTTATAGAATCTGGCAACTGATATAACGTAGCAGTTTCAAAGAAATAAGCGATCGTTTTCAAAAGTAAAAAAATATTTGTTTTGTTAAACTGTGAAATGGTTATTCATTCTTTATAGCCCCCTGTACAAGAGGTTTTTTCAAAGTTGGGATGCGACCCTCCAATGGGAAGCAAAATCTTTGAAAACGGGTAGAGCACATTAAATTTTAATTTTTCTTTAAGAAAAAGAATAGAAATTTATATTTTGAAACTCATTCATGTCATGAATTAATTATAATGAATGAATAATTAAATAACGAGATTTAATGAAACTTGAACGAAGCAAATATTTTTTCATGAATGTTTCAACATTCATGAAAATCATGCATTCCGTTTCGTTCTTATTTCACCAGTCTTTTCTCTCTAAATCTAAATACATTAAGTAACACACACACACACAAAATGAAATAAAGTACTTGAGTGATAAAATTTTGTTTCCAATTTATTGCATCTACGTTTCCATTCTGGATTTCTCAGAGTGTAAAAAGCCTCGGAAAAGGTTATGTTTATTTTGGGGGGTCGCAAAAAGAGTCTGAAAATGCCTGCTCTATACTAGTGAGTGATTTAGTTTACAGTGAGTGACAACAGTTGAGACTATGAGACTGCGCAGTTCATGATTCGACATTTCTGAAATATAATTCATGTCTGTTGAGTGATAGATCATCTCTCTATGATCTGTATGAAGTGTCAAATCATCTACTGCGCAGTCTCAAAGTCTTCCCAGTTTCCATTCACCTGGGTTGTTTGGGTTGTTTTACCTCTGAACGGCATTATTTTTGCATACAATACACTAAATTGCCGGGTCACAAGGACCCCGAGGGCTCAGAGAAGTCACTCACCTGCTCCACTGCTAGCTAACTATAAACATTTGAAGTTATTATTTTCCTCCCGTTCTATCGGCAGAAATCATACGTTTCATTTCAAAACTGTAAGAAAGAAAAGAATTTAAAAAAATTAATTGTAGCGTTGAGAAAGCGAGAAATGGAGAAAAGAAATAGCCGTAAAATAACGGTGCTCATTTTCTATCACGAGAGCCAGAAATAGTCTTACCATGTTTGTTTTACCTCCGAGTACTTTTCTTGCACACAATGGGCTAAACGGCCAGGTCACAAGTACCCCGAAGGCTCAGAGAAGGTTGGAGGAAAGAGATCCACTGAAACAGCTCTTGGGAGACAGATGGTTGTCTCCCGTCGCCATTCAGTGTGTTCTTTAACGTGCACAGGGTATGACTCTCCCGCACGCGGAGCCACGGCTTAACGTCCCATCCTATGGACGGCGGTCTTTCCAAGCCCATCGGTGTCCTCCTACTGACCCTGAGCTGGGCGGGGGGGGGGGGGGGGGGGGGGGGTTGGGGAGATTAATCTCAACGCTGACCCAGCTGGGACTCGAACCTGGGAACTGCAGATTACGAGCCTGCCCCAAGTTGGGGGGAGGGGACCCACTGGAGAGCTGTTGGGATACAGATGGTAGTATCCCGTCAATGTCATCCAGTGTGTTCTTTAACGTGCACAGGGTATAGCTCTCCCGCACAAGGGGCCACGGCTTGGCGTCCCATCCGACGAATGGCGGTTTTTCCAAGCTCATTCGTGTACCCTACTGACCAAGTACTCTCAATGCTGGCCCAGCTCTGAGACTCGATCGGGAACTACAGATTACGAACCTGGCATCCTACTGATTGAGCCCCCCCCTCCCCCCCACCGGTTTAGCAATCAGGTACGCTATCGTACTGAGTACTTAACCTTATGGGCTAGAGGCCAAAATAATTTTTAAAAAACGACTCCTAAATGTCCTTTATTCCTTTGCAGGCAAATTCCAGCAGCTTTAAAGGCTGATAAAGAAATTCTTAAACATAAATCGACGGATCTAATTCATATTTCAACTTTCAAATAAAAAACACTACAAAAAGTTTCAGCTTTTCACACAGTTCTGTTATCACTCTACATCCTCACAGGGCAAACAAGAAGATGCTAAATTATTATACTGACAGAAGATATCCAACACAATTATGGCAGTTCTTTGTAAGCATTCCAGGGTGTCAAATTCTCAACTATTAAACTGATATTTTTGATTCAAATTCAGACATATCAAATCTCTCTGAATTAGATTCTTTTCTGATTATTTTTTACTCCTTATTTATGAAAACAGAAACTAAACAGACCTTCAACATAGTGTAATACATTTATCTCTCATTTCACAGTTTCATTGCCTCTTATACATAGGTTATATAATGCGCGAAATATCCAATGAATTACAAAAGTCCTAAGTTCCCTTTGTTCTCTTGCAGGCAAAATCCAGCAGCTTTGACGGCTGGTCTTTACCAGTCTTTCCTTTGAAAGTGTTAAAAGCCTTGAGCTTTCTTAATGTTTCCTTAGAACCTTTTCTTGAAGGGTCCGTAAGGGCCCTTCATTTGCTGCAGGCCCCCCAAGCCTTCTCCGCAAGCGTTCTTGGTGGCTCTCCTGGGAGGTTCCGTTGCCCAAGAAGGAGGCTCGATACAAATGGGCCGCCGGGTCGAGACGGCTGCATACAAAAAGATAGGTAAGGATTTGCTTTTATTTCAATTTCATTTTTATTCTTTGCTTTCTATTCAAGTTGCAAATAGTCTTCTTACAACTTCAGTTTAAATTGATGCAATGCATTATAGACCGAAATATCATTCGCATTTTTAAATTGATGTTTCTTAGCAATGATATTTTACAAATGTCATTAGATTAATTATAATCATATCTACTAACACATAAAATCTAAATTTTGTATTATTGATGCATTTAAGTATTATGCCTGAGACGAATCTTTGTTATCAATAGTAAAGACACTTTTCTTCTGAAGAGAAAATGAGTCTTCCGAAGTACGAAAGGAAGCGACATCTCCTGAATGATTTAACCACTCAACTAACAACAGCTAATTCATTTTTTACTAATTGTGATTATAAATCTTTGCGATATTTTTATCGCTCTTAGCGCCATCTATGATCGGGAGCCGTCAAACTTTCAAAATTGCCTCCAATGAAAAGAGAGCTGAGAAGTGGAACAGCACTGATAGATTAATGGTTAGATCACGTGGCATATATTCAGAAGACAATTAGAATCCCACTCAGGGAGATACCTCATTTTTTAGCAAAAATGTTTCTCGAAATTTTGTTACGGTTTTTACTGCTGGAAACTTTTCGCTTGAAAGATAAAAGGTGCTTTGCCCTTTTTCGGTACAAGGCGAGGTTGCAGAGTCCTCAAGCCTGGGAAGGAAATCACTAGATATGAAAATAGAATGTCGTCTTCAATTGTATCAATTAGATTTCTGCTGTACAGAGGATAAAGTTTTGCCAATGCTTAATATCCCATGTGAAAGACATCAGCTAATTCTGATGAACAAAAAGTAAACTAAACCTCATTGAACATTCACCAATAGCTGCCAGTAATAATAATATTTTACCAAGTAGTTCAGTCAGTAACGAATGAGTCTCGTTTTCAGTTTCAATCCGTGATCTATTTAGCTGGATCAATAAGCACGGGAATAGAAGCAGGAAAATTAAATTTATATGATTAGGATTGATGCTTATATACATTATGATAATCATTTGTAAATATTTTAATAATCATTGAATTATGTCATGTAAACCTAGAACGATTTCAAACAAGAATTCTGAGTTTGCTTTGTTCTTCTTTTTCAGCGAAATCCAGCAGCGATGAAGCTGGTAATGGAAATTAGTAAAAGCTTTATGCTTCCTCAATGTTTCTTTAATTTCTTTTCAAATGGGGGCAAGGCATATGCTCGCTCCTTTATTTGTGGCCGAATCCCTAACCATTCTCGGCACAACTCCCAGGTCTGTGTTTTTTTGGCATTTTGGAATTTTTTATCATCTTTTGGTATGTGTTATTTTCGTTTTTTTAATAAAAAATAGTTTTTTATGAGTTTTTTCCTTTTATGTTTTGTTTTTTTAATAAAAAAGTTTTTTATATAATTTGATTTTCGTTTTCCAATTTCCCATTTTTCGTTTATTTTAACAAAAAATAGTTTTTTATGCAATTTGTTTTATTTTACATGACTTTTCGTTTTTTTTCGTTTGTCCTTGAGCCGCCAACAAGGCCCGGGTTCGAATCCTGGATAAGGCATGGACGTCTGCTTCTCAAAATCCAACCTCAACGTCCCCGGTCGTGAGAGGTGGGCAACGTCATTGGCTGACCATTTCTCGATCTCCCTCTTAAAAGACAAAAACAGAAGCTCAGCTGATGACGGCTAATGAGGCTCTGGTTGGATTCCTTTCTAATTCCTTTTTTTATTTCAGCTATGAGTTGCCTTGCCTAAAATACATTGTTCTTTACGGAAGGGAAGTATAAAGATAAAATGTTTTCTTATTGCAGAATTTCTATTAATTACTTCAGAGATATCATACAATTCTCTATTAATTATCTCAGCAGCAATTGTGTGTGTATAATTTCACTTCACGTGTATACAGTCTTTAGAAAAATAACTTCCCGACAGCAGAATTGAGAACATTTTCTTGTACTTCTTTCAAGACACATGAAGCGAGAATTTAAGCTGTTTAGATTTTTCTTCGTACCAATTCTTAAGCCCAATTTCCTCTGTTATTCGTGCAAGAAATCCAATAAAACAAATCCACTGCCAAGTAAATGAGATGATCATCCAAATTGTTTCACCATTCAAAGGCAACGAAATATTCAGAGAATATGACAATGGACATAACAACTTCCTATCTCTTATCATTGCTTGATTTTGATCCCATGAAATATCAGCTTTATCATCCGCATTTATCTTTCACTCTCAGCATCATTAACATAACTCTTTTTTTTTAAATTCTTTTTTCATTTAACTTAGGTAAGATCTTAGTATGAAAAGATGCTTTTTCTGACTGATGAAACGAGACAGAGCACAGAATAACAAAGGGAAGTACACCGAAGAGCCAAAACATTATGTCTTCCATGCCTAATATGATGCTGGTCTTCCTCGTGCCACCAAAACAGTTCTTACCCGGCGAGGCATTGGACGCTACAAGATTTCTAAAGGTGTCTTGTGGTATCTGGTACCAGCAGATCTTTTAACTCTTGTAAGTTACGTGGTTGAGCCGCCGCAGATCAGATATGCTGTTCCAACACAAACCACAGATGCTCGATTGGATTGACGTCTGGATTGATGTTGGAGGTCTGGGCAATACCTGGAAATCTTCCTCATGTTCCACGAAACATTCTCGAACAATCCGGACAGTGTGGCATAGCGCATTATCCTGCTGAAAGAAGTCACTACTAGAGAGATGTACCTTTGCCATGAAAGGATGTACCTGGTCTGCAGTGATATTTAGGTAGGTGATAGACGTCACAGTATCCCTTCTGTTGGCTCGTACCATACGGGATAACCTTCGCTCACCTCTAGCATCGATGAGCCGGGGTCGGCCCACACCTTGCCGTCGGTTCGAGGTTTTTCCCTCCTGTGACCACTTTTGTAAGATACTAACCACGGCTGACTGTGAGCACCTCACAAGCCTTGCCGTATCGGAAATGCTCTGATCCAGTTGTCCGGCCATTACAATTTTGGCTTGATGATGCAAAGAGGTGACCTATCCAATAGCATCCCATACCATTATGCCTGATTGACAGGCGGTGTGCCAGTCGCAAACAAAAGCTGGATTCATCCTCTTTGCCAGATTGTCGTCATACATGGACCCGTCGATTATCAGTAACCAGACAGAAAGGGGATTCATCACTAAACACAACAGTGTTCCATTCATGACCCCAGTTCGCACGACTTTGGCACCAAGCCAGACTAGCGCTGTGATGGTTTGCAGTCAATGGCAGTCGACATAATGGTTGCCTTGAGCACAGGTGTGCCTCATGCAACCTTCGGTTTACCATTCGGATCAGTATGGGGACGTCCATGGCTGCTGATACAGCCTGTCGAATATCGCCTGCAATGCTCTGTGTTGACGAATGAGCATGTCAAACAATCCGCCTATCAAGCCGTGCTGATGTCTGTCAGATGGTGCCACTCCCTCTGTGACACACACTAGAACCATTTTGCAACTGTTGCCAAGAGCATCCAACAGTTCGTACATCCCGATGAACATGGGCAGTGACACAATGTGTAGTCCATCCAGATTCACATAGACCTATAAATCTTCCTCTCTCAAAAGCACCCAAATGGCCATAAACCTACCGACAGCGTATACCAGGCATTTTCGGCCTTTACTGAACAATTTCCAAGCAGAACCACATGATTTCAACTGTTTGCATGACTTCCACTTGCATAAACACAATACCATCCCTGTTCCTTCTTGCACCTTTTATCTCTTGAACCACACACGTCATTGGCCCCGGATTATCGTCATTTGCATATCTGAACTGCACACAAACACACACCCTTCTATTTACATGTTTGTATGACATGTCCTGGGTGGGGCACTTTCAATGTTGAGCAGTTTATATAATCAATCGTATTCTTATGCAGCCCATCTGATGAAACCCAAGTACACTTAACAAAGTACAACCAACTTATTACAAACATCGCAGCATACATAAGTGTTATTCCCCCCCCCCCCCCAAAAAAAATACCCCCTCAAGAACACACACATCCATGCCTTACCCGGGGCTCGAACCCAGGTCCTTAGATCAATAGCCAATCGCGCTAACCACTCGGCCACGGGACGGCTAAAACCATTAAGTTTACTTACCTGACAAAGATATTGCCGTTGCAGCTACCAATACCAAAAGGGCCCATCACCCCTCAAAGGTCAGAATCAGTACAACTTTGGCATTGAAATTTCCTAGAATAAGGGTAATATCTCCTTTCTTGACAGAATTCAAAATATCCTGAAGTTGTCCGTAAAACCTATCCTCATCGGCATCCTCAGTGGGGACATAACAGCAGATAACATTCAAGTCTTTAACGCTTGTGTGAAATTTTCCTGCAAGAAATCTTTCATTAATGCACTCATATTCTAGAAAAGTGATCTAGAAAGTATCTGTGTATAGTCCTCACATTCCAACTACCCATTGAGAGAAAATGGTTAGTGGGATGTTTAAAGAAGGAATGTCGACAATATCAAACAGTTTTCTAATCCCAGGCATGTTGCAAATACCTGTTCCCCTATTACTAAAGCTGAAGTCATCTACACTGGGAGACTTCCTCCAATATAGGATTTGACGATGCTAATAGAAGCAAGAGTTCAGGTACTTGCGATGGCCTCTGATCAGGTTTATCCACCAGCTGAAAAGCGCATCCTGCGAATCTTATTAACCTGCGGTTGTCAACATACAAACAAACGGAAAACGCAATGGAAGATTTTCCCTCAAGAGAAGTCCATCAGTGCAGCAAAATCAGGATCCATTATCATGCTCAGAGCCATTATTCCCTTCTGGTTGGTGTATATGGTCAGGACCCTGTGTATTTGGGCACTCCTCAGCAGAGTAGAAAAAAAAAAGTAGCCATAGTGTCCAGATCAGCAGGCCACAATGATCTGGCAGCGGTTCCCTTCCACAAAAGAGTACCTCCTTTAAAGAAAAAAAAATGTTTTTTTGGTACACTTGACATCATTTAACATAATCTTTCGATCAATTTTTTGAAGAGGGGCGGGGGGGAGGAGGTCCTCCCGTCTAGGAAGTTGGTTGCGCGAGGGCAACTAACTTCCTAGGTGCAGCCCTGCCTCAGGGCACCATTAACGATCTGATTGATGAAATGCCGAAACGCCTACAGGCTTATATAACCGCCTGAGGTGGGTCTAGTATGTACTGATGAATCTACAATAAACGCATCTACCTTGCGTTCTCACGTTCCGTTTTTTGATCATTTGCATATCTACCCTCATAGCTTCCGTCCTGTCAGTTTCCAACGTATATATCATTTCCTTCGTTGTGTTGCGATTTCCAGTTTGAGCAGTGTAATATAACAGTATAATAAATGCAACAAGATGTAACCGAATAATAAATTCACAAGTTACCTGTTGATATGTAATTCAAGAAATAATTTTGTGGAAAATATGATCCGCTAATGAGTGAGATTCGAAGCCACCCATCCCAGTTACATACCAGATGCTCTAACCACTAAGCTATCACCCGCTCTGTCATTTATCCACTTAGTTGTGACTTTCAAATTTCACTGACTCTGTGGATAAATGACAGAGCTAGTGATAGCTTAGTGGTTAGAGCACCTGGCATGAAAACTGGGAGGTGTGGGTGTGAATCCCACTTATCGGCAAATCATTTTTTGCACAAAATTAATTCTTTAATTAAGATGTAACTGTATTGAGATTATCGGATGAAGACAGAAGATGTAATATGTCAATGCATTTATCTCTCCCGCAGATAAACTATTAGCTTTGCCGGACATCTGTAAACAGAAATGATTGTACTTGTTTGAATAAATAAATGATGAAAAAATCAGGTAAACAAGTTCGTATAAGACCAGAATCTTTGGGGGTGGGATTCATAATAACCAATTGATATTCAATATTTTATGCATAAATATAAATAGTAATTCGAGCATATAGAGGGCTTTCAAAAAGTTCTTGACGTGTAGCTTTGAACTCGTTTCTCTGAAGTTAACGAGATGAGGCTTCTTTGAAAGCTTGTCTAAACTTACACTGACAGCTGCAAGATACATGCAGCTGTCAGCGTTCCTTTTCAGCGTGGTTCTGCAGCCCGTTTTGTTACCATAGTAGTGTCCTGACACTATAGCCCCCCCTTTGCACAGTGCTTTTCCCCCCTATGACGTCACAAGCCACGACCACTTCCGGCCACGCCCCTATGACGTCACAGGCCACGCCCACTTCCGGTCACGCCCCTATGACGTAACATGACGTAGTCATTACATAATCATTACGTAACATGCCACGCCCCTTTATTAATAATTCCTCCCCTTTATTAAACCCCTTTCCCCCTCCCCCCCTCAGTGGCGCCATCTGTTGACAGTTAGAAGTACTATTTTCCCAAAAACCCTTTATTTTCACTCTAATTTCTCGTTTTTGGACCCCCCGCTCGACCTACCTATATTTTAAGCTCTCCCCCTTATTAAAAACCCTCCTGGCGCCATCTGTTGACAGTGAGACGTACTATTTTCCCAAAAACCCCTTTATTTTAAGTCTAATTTCTCGTTTTTGGACCCCACGGTCGACCTACCTATATTTTAAGCCCTCCCCCTTATTAAAAAACCCTCCTGGCGCCATCTGTTGACAGGGAGAAGTACTATTTTCCCAAAAACCCCTTTATTTTAAGTCTAATTTCTCGTTTTCGGACCCCACGGTCGACCTACCTATATTTTAAGCCCTCCCCCTTATTAAAAACCCTCCTGGTGCCATCTGTTGACAGGGAGAAGTACTATTTTCCCAAAAAACCCTTTATTTTAAGTCTAATTTCTCGTTTTCGGACCCCACGGTCGACCTACCTATATTTTAAGCCCTCCCCCTTATGAAAAACCCTCTGGTTGACCATTTTAAGGCCCCACTCCTTCACTCGGCTGATGCAAGTCTCAGAATAATTGCATGGAACGATTGACTGGTCTTAGAATAATTGTACAGAAAGGAATGATACAAAATTCCTTAGTAATTAAACACTCATCAAAATTCCCACATTAAAAATCATCCTACAGTTGAAACTCATTTTACTCTTACTGTTTCCATAGAAAATACCATAGGGTGAAATTAATAATGGTTTAAATTATTCGTAGGGATGACATGTTAAATCTGCTTTTAGAACACACGTCTGCAGTGGAAAAATTTTCAAACTCCGTTAATCAACTCCCTAGTAATTAAGCACTGGTTAAAATATTCCTCACCTTTATTAAAATCATTCCACGGTCGAAATAAAAATCAGTTTTCTGTAGAGGCGTTTCACCGGAAAAAAAAAAAAATTCTTCCCTCGCTGGGTGGATTCCACAGGACTATGCCGTGTACTTGTTGTGGCTTAGATGCGTGTCGAACGGGTCAGACATTAACCTAGCAGTCTTTATAACTATCTTTTTCTATGTATTTCTTACACCAAAACCCGATAGTCCTTTCACATTAATATATGTATTTTAAGTCCGTTTCAGTAACATTTATTTCTTTTAACTCCACGACTGTCGCATACTGGATCTATCCACAGTAACTGTTTTTTAAAGGACTGTCCCGCAGAAAATGCCGATGGGTAAAAAATCTGATTTTATTCGTCGTGATGAAAAATATTGAGGAGTGATAGGATCGACCTAATAGGCTCCGTGTTCGGATCCTCACCCCGGACAGCGTTTTACTGACGGATGGTTAAGTCCTACGAAAATAAAAAATTCCAAACGGGGGATCAAATTGACGAATGAATCTGTGCTGCGCCAAGCATTAGGCGCGCTGTCTTACATCGTGAAAACTCACTGGCACTCTTTATCGTGGATTTCGGACTCGATATTTTCCCCAAGTCCGGAGACGGTTCTCTGCACAACCCTTTATGATAGGTTTCAACGCACCCCATGTAGACTTTGAAATGACACGTCCTAAACCTTCAAGAGTTGTGCGTATTAGTCTCCATCGGGTTGGTGCCGTCAGATATCTGTGTTTCCACGTAGTAACGCAACACCGAAGAAAAAACGTCTCTCCCATCGTTTGCGTGCGAGCGTATGTCTCATCACGCTGATGAAATCGGGTAAAAAATAACTTTTTTGTACGAGGTAGAATGTTATAGAAAGTAAGAATGCTAAAAAACTTTCATCATGAATGCATATTAACGGAGTAGGGGAACATTAGTTTAAAACTTCGACTATAAAAATAATACATTGCTTCACGCACCTCCACTAATCCACTGAAATTATATTTGCAACGGGACTGATAGCCAAAATTTAGCAAACGAAACCGCTTAACTGACATATATGCTCTGATCGCGCCTACTGCTTACAAGAGAGACGACCTTCTAACCCGTTTCGATATCTTGTACACTCATCCCCATGTGATCTGACAAGACACAACAAGCGTGTGGTATGCAAAGGTCACGGGGACCAACGTGGAATGCGGCGTCTTTGAGAAGAGTGGCGGGTCCGTCCGAAAACCTAATGGGAAAGTTAAATAATTACTGTTTCCTCTCGAAATACAGAAGGAATTCTTCTGCTGATAGACGCACTTAAAAATAGGAATTTATGAAATTCAAAGGGAGATTGTTGTTTTTACATATTATCGGGATTACAATTAATACCGATTCCCTGCCCTTTAGGTTATGAAATATAACTGGAACCTTATTTGATCACTTAAAATTGAGTTGACACACCTTATGACCGACTCCTCGGAGAAGTGCTAAATCTATGTGGCGGAATACTAAAAATAGAATTCATACGTTTCCGTAAAAAACTTTAGTTCCAATATGAGTTAAAAGGTTATGGTTCGACTGAGGAAAAATAGGATTCGACCTCGGACATTAGAAAAGATGTGCGCCGTATAATTCCGTGGAAAAATACGAAAATCTTTAGCAATATCTCAGGCGTCCTTTGTTAGGCGATAGTATTAACATCCTTATACGTTCTCACTTCAAGCTTGCTTTCTTTATCATAACCCTCGATGCTTGCGAAAATTATCAAAGATGAATAGAGGTCTGAATGTACAATCTTCGGAGTTCATTTTACTGTAGATGTCTAATTCTGGCAGGATCCCTCTCCACTTTTAAAATTTAGATCTTACGCCAAAACCCGATAGTCCTTTCATATACGTATTTTTATAACCCACGTATTTTAAGTCCGTTTTAATCAATACTTATTTCTTTCAACTCACTCCCTCGTGACTATTACTAGAAGAAGGGCTACCTCACAGTAGCAGCAAATAAAAAATCTGATTTTATTCGTCGTGATGAAAAATATTGAAGGTAATAGGGTCGACCTAAAAGATCCGTGTTCGGATCCTCACCCCGGATGGCTTTTAACAAAAGTCCTACGAAATAAAAAAAAAAACTCCCCCGTTACGGGACGTTGTTTAAAAAAACTTATTATGGCTGTGTCCTCAGTACATGATGCAAACTCTTTCCCAGGAAGTAACGCTATTCGATGTATCCCCGGGTTACATGCTTTTACAGGGTAAAGCCTGTGTGGCAGAATGTTAAAAGTAGAGTTCATACGTTTCCGTAAAGCTTAAGTTCCAACATGCGTTAAAGGAGTATGGTTCGACTCACTTTGAGAGGAGCAGTCGCTCGGACCAAAAGCCTGATGGGTCTCCCATTACATCGACAAACTACCTGTCCATAGGCTGAGTAAGCATTTAGAATGAAAGATTGAGTCTGCTTCACGACACAGATTCGTAAAACGCTCATTAATTATTTTGTGAGAGAAAGCATGCATAAAGTTCAAACACTAATACATCTTCCCTTTCTAATAAACCATACGATCAAAGTAGATAAATTGCAAGCATCATCGGATCTGATTCCGTATATCTGCTTACGACGAAAATCTCACAATAGCCTATTCAATACTTTAACCTCCCGATACAGTATGTGACTAGGTCGTTTAACTAAATTACGTGCATAAACGAAAATGTAAAGGGATATCTGTAAATTCGCACAACGGGATAGGTGAATATTTTCACAATTCTTTTGAAGGCAGAATAACTGTGACGAGAGAGAAAGTATAAAAATGCAGTGGGATGGCTGTAAAAACAACAGATTACAGCGCAAATACTGTAAGATAGAAAAAACGACTATTAACAAGTGTCATATAAGGAGCGACCGATAAAAGTCACACCGTAGCGGAAGGAGTAATACAGGAAAAATCATAAAATATTAACCCCCCTCCCCCATGCTGGTAAATCACGGTCCATTGCGTACACACGGATGAATATCACAAAAATACTTTGCATATAGTAAAGAACCACCGAAGTTTGGAAATTTAAAATCTGAAAACTCACTGTTTATAGTATTTCCGTGAAAAGTCACCCCCCAGAATCGAGATCTAGCTCTGTCGCCAGTTATTCCAGCGTACTATCTCTTTTCAGCACGTTTGAATAAGTGCATGTGAAGGTGGCTAGCTGCATACACAAGCTTTTCGACAAAGATAGGATGTTTCACTACAATCTAACACGGAGATGTCTATTAAGTTATTTTTTCCTCCTATTTCTACACTAGTGTCGAAGTCTTAGAACAAGTGGTTCGGGTTAGCACACATTTTTGATATTATCTTGTTTGGCAATCTGAAAGAACACTGTCTGTGGAACATTACCCCCCTGCAAGCTAGTACTAATTACTTTACGATTCTGAGGGACGAAGGTTGTAATCGTTGGCAGATATTTTTCAGAAATATGTAATCAACCATAGTGTTCGGATATTTGATCCATAGTAAGACATGAACGATGTTTACCTGCCATCAGCGACCCCTTCTACGGATCGTATGAGAGGTAATTGTTACGACAATTAGCTACGTGAAGTCGTGTTTATTTTTAAAAGCAAAGACACACTAATTACCGACTAGCTAGACAACGATATATTAACCTGCTAAAGTTTGATTTTAACGATCAGATAGTGTATATATCATCACTTTTTTAGTTCATAATAATATTCCAACTTTTAAAGGAAATATTGTCTCGTTATAAGCGATTACATACAAAGAGATACACACTCTATACTTTAAATCTATAGAGACAACGATCACTATCCCAGGAACACATCTGTGAAATATCACCACATTTTTGTTTTTAACGTACGGTTGAATCGTTCTACGATGCTAGCTTTGGTTTCCCATCCCTTTCTTTTACACCCACCCGATATGAAACATTCGACCCAACATAGCTTGCTAGCTGTGCGAGGTCTTGATACAGAGAACAATATTAACACTTCTAAGGCTGACCTTAAAATCCCCGTTAACTATACAAAAGAAATCACATTGACAAAAATATCAGAGACATTCATATTTATTTACATTAAGGTCACATTAATATTTAGTTCGTACATACCAGTTCACCGTGCACCTCTTTTAGTACTGTTGCAAAGTTCAATTTAGACATAAACGCGACATTAGCAGGACGATTTAGTTCGATACATGATTCTTCCACAAAACTTACGGCAATATCAGTTAGATTAACGTTTCTTACCACTTCGGGGAAATAATCGTAAGCTGATTCAGCGTTTATGGTGAGGCACGAATGGCGAAGTTTACTCGGATGATCCACTTCACACCCGAAACAGTTCTTACGTAGCAGCGTAAACAGTTCTTTTCGGAGATCTGTTTTCAAAGTCCGCTTTAAACAGTCCATAAGCTTTACGAAATCACTGCTGTCTTGTTCAAGGGGTCGATCGTTAGATGGTGGGCTTCGAGGAAGATTTGCCGCTAATTCTACCTTCCGCACTGCATTCCAAAATTTACCGTTTTCAAACTTCAGAGCCATCAAACTGTAGGTGATTGGATCGCATAAATCTGTCAACCGCTGCCACTGTTCGACGCTGAGCCGAACCGATGACGAAAATACAAGTCCTCCGTCACGGGGGATGCTTTTTTTAATGACCACGCCGTGTCCACCTTTGAGCACGACGAGGCAAACCATAGCGTCCAGTTCATACTCGCCGTATTCGACATCTTCGAACGCTTCGATGATTGTAGACGCATACGAAACCAGTCCATGCCACTGCTCTTCAGACAGCATCACACCGTCCTTTGTAGGATATAGTTTAACGAGTCATCACTCTGGAACACACGTATGTGCACTTTAGGATATGACCGATATTCACAAACGCTCGCAAACAAATCCGATCCGAGTTGAAACATATGGCTGTCATCATCTCTAACAGCAAGTCGCTTCGCAGGAAGATCACCATCGGTCAGGGAACGTTTAGCACAAGCCATAGCAAGTCGATACTGGAAAAAATAATGCCTTACTGCCCGTCGAAGGGTAATACTTATACCTTAAACCTGTGACGTGTCCCTGTAACTCCATCCCATTGGTCGAGATCTGGTAGATTTGCCATCTCTTAGTAAACATGATGACGTCTACAAATATTTACGAGCCTGTATAGACGTGCTTTCGAAATATGCATGTGGTGCTCCTTTAAAACGGAAATCGTGGGAGCTTTTGATCACAAAAACCTTTCAGAATATCTCTGAAATTACAAACAGATAAGGGGCGTTGAATTCATTAACAGAGTATTTCAAAAGTATCTTAAAAACACACTCATAATGAAACCAAAGCTAGCATCGTAGAACGATTCAACCGTACGTTAAAAACAAAAACGTGGTGATATTTCACAGGTGTGTTCCATGGAGGCGCCACTCAGGGGGAAAGGGGGGTGTTTTAATAAGGGGAGTGGCCTGTTATGTATTCATTACGTAATCATTACGTAACAGGCCACTCCCCTTATTAAAACACCCCCCTTTCCCCCTGAGTGGCGCCTCCATGGAACACACCTGTGAAATATCACCACGTTTTTGTTTTTAACGTACGGTTGAATCGTTCTACGATGCTAGCTTTGGTTTCATTATGAGTGTGTTTTTAAGATACTTTTGAAATACTCTGTTAATGAATTCAACCCCCCTTATCTGTTTGTAATTTCAGAGATATTCTGAAAGGATTTTGTGATCAAAAGCTCCCACGATTTCCGTTTTAAAGGAGCACCACATGCATATTTCGAAAGCACGTCTATACAGGCTCGTAAATATTTGTAGACGTCATCATGTTTACTAAGAGATGGCAAATCTACCAGATCTCGACCAATGGGATGGAGTTACAGGGACACGTCACAGGTTTAAGGTATAAGTATTACCCTTCGACGGGCAGTAAGGCATTATTTTTTCCAGTATCGACTTGCTATGGCTTGTGCTAAACGTTCCCTGACCGATGGTGATCTTCCTGCGAAGCGACTTGCTGTTAGAGATGATGACAGCCATATGTTTCAACTCGGATCGGATTTGTTTGCGAGCGTTTGTGAATATCGGTCATATCCTAAAGTGCACATACGTGTGTTCCAGAGTGATGACTCGTTAAAACTATATCCTACACCAAAGGACGGTGTGATGCTGTCTGAAGAGCAGTGGCATGGACTGGTTTCGTATGCGTCTACAATCATCGAAGCGTTCGAAGATGTCGAATACGGCGAGTATGAACTGGACGCTATGGTTTGCCTCGTCGTGCTCAAAGGTGGACACGGCGTGGTCATTAAAAAAAGCATCCCCCGTGACGGAGGACTTGTATTTTCGTCATCGGTTCGGCTCAGCGTCGAACAGTGGCAGCGGTTGACAGATTTATGCGATCCAATCACCTACAGTTTGATGGCTCTGAAGTTTGAAAACGGTAAATTTTGGAATGCAGTGCGGAAGGTAGAATTAGCGGCAAATCTTCCTCGAAGCCCACCATCTAACGATCGACCCCTTGAACAAGACAGCAGTGATTTCGTAAAGCTTATGGACTGTTTAAAGCGGACTTTGAAAACAGATCTCCGAAAAGAACTGTTTACGCTGCTACGTAAGAACTGTTTCGGGTGTGAAGTGGATCATCCGAGTAAACTTCGCCATTCGTGCCTCACCATAAACGCTGAATCAGCTTACGATTATTTCCCCGAAGTGGTAAGAAACGTTAATCTAACTGATATTGCCGTAAGTTTTGTGGAAGAATCATGTATCGAACTAAATCGTCCTGCTAATGTCGCGTTTATGTCTAAATTGAACTTTGCAACAGTACTAAAAGAGGTGCACGGTGAACTGGTATGTACGAACTAAATATTAATGTGACCTTAATGTAAATAAATATGAATGTCTCAGATATTTTTGTCAATGTGATTTCTTTTGTATAGTTAACGGGGATTTTAAGGTCAGCCTTAGAAGTGTTAATATTGTTCTCTGTATCAAGACCTCGCACAGCTAGCAAGCTATGTTGGGTCGAATGTTTCATATCGGGTGGGTGTAAAAGAAAGGGATGGGAAACCAAAGCTAGCATCGTAGAACGATTCAACCGTACGTTAAAAACAAAAATGTGGTGATATTTCACAGATGTGTTCCTGGGATAGTGATCGTTGTCTCTATAGATTTAAAGTATAGAGTGTGTATCTCTTTGTATGTAATCGCTTATAACGAGACAATATTTCCTTTAAAAGTTGGAATATTATTATGAACTAAAAAAGTGATGATATATACACTATCTGATCGTTAAAATCAAACTTTAGCAGGTTAATATATCGTTGTCTAGCTAGTCGGTAATTAGTGTGTCTTTGCTTTTAAAAATAAACACGACTTCACGTAGCTAATTGTCGTAACAATTACCTCTCATACGATCCGTAGAAGGGGTCGCTGATGGCAGGTAAACATCGTTCATGTCTTACTATGGATCAAATATCCGAACACTATGGTTGATTACATATTTCTGAAAAATATCTGCCAACGATTACAACCTTCGTCCCTCAGAATCGTAAAGTAATTAGTACTAGCTTGCAGGGGGGTAATGTTCCACAGACAGTGTTCTTTCAGATTGCCAAACAAGATAATATCAAAAATGTGTGCTAACCCGAACCACTTGTTCTAAGACTTCGACACTAGTGTAGAAATAGGAGGAAAAAATAACTTAATAGACATCTCCGTGTTAGATTGTAGTGAAACATCCTATCTTTGTCGAAAAGCTTGTGTATGCAGCTAGCCACCTTCACATGCACTTATTCAAACGTGCTGAAAAGAGATAGTACGCTGGAATAACTGGCGACAGAGCTAGATCTCGATTCTGGGGGGTGACTTTTCACGGAAATACTATAAACAGTGAGTTTTCAGATTTTAAATTTCCAAACTTCGGTGGTTCTTTACTATATGCAAAGTATTTTTGTGATATTCATCCGTGTGTACGCAATGGACCGTGATTTACCAGCATGGGGGAGGGGGGTTAATATTTTATGATTTTTCCTGTATTACTCCTTCCGCTACGGTGTGACTTTTATCGGTCGCTCCTTATATGACACTTGTTAATAGTCGTTTTTTCTATCTTACAGTATTTGCGCTGTAATCTGTTGTTTTTACAGCCATCCCACTGCATTTTTATACTTTCTCTCTCGTCACAGTTATTCTGCCTTCAAAAGAATTGTGAAAATATTCACCTATCCCGTTGTGCGAATTTACAGATATCCCTTTACATTTTCGTTTATGCACGTAATTTAGTTAAACGACCTAGTCACATACTGTATCGGGAGGTTAAAGTATTGAATAGGCTATTGTGAGATTTTCGTCGTAAGCAGATATACGGAATCAGATCCGATGATGCTTGCAATTTATCTACTTTGATCGTATGGTTTATTAGAAAGGGAAGATGTATTAGTGTTTGAACTTTATGCATGCTTTCTCTCACAAAATAATTAATGAGCGTTTTACGAATCTGTGTCGTGAAGCAGACTCAATCTTTCATTCTAAATGCTTACTCAGCCTATGGACAGGTAGTTTGTCGATGTAATGGGAGACCCATCAGGCTTTTGGTCCGAGCGACTGCTCCTCTCAAAGTGAGTCGAACCATACTCCTTTAACGCATGTTGGAACTTAAGCTTTACGGAAACGTATGAACTCTACTTTTAACATTCTGCCACACAGGCTTTACCCTGTAAAAGCATGTAACCCGGGGATACATCGAATAGCGTTACTTCCTGGGAAAGAGTTTGCATCATGTACTGAGGACACAGCCATAATAAGTTTTTTTAAACAACGTCCCGTAACGGGGGAGTTTTTTTTTTTATTTCGTAGGACTTTTGTTAAAAGCCATCCGGGGTGAGGATCCGAACACGGATCTTTTAGGTCGACCCTATTACCTTCAATATTTTTCATCACGACGAATAAAATCAGATTTTTTATTTGCTGCTACTGTGAGGTAGCCCTTCTTCTAGTAATAGTCACGAGGGAGTGAGTTGAAAGAAATAAGTATTGATTAAAACGGACTTAAAATACGTGGGTTATAAAAATACGTATATGAAAGAACTATCGGGTTTTGGCGTAAGATCTAAATTTTAAAAGTGGAGAGGGATCCTGCCAGAATTAGACATCTACAGTAAAATGAACTCCGAAGATTGTACATTCAGACCTCTATTCATCTTTGATAATTTTCGCAAGCATCGAGGGTTATGATAAAGAAAGCAAGCTTGAAGTGAGAACGTATAAGGATGTTAATACTATCGCCTAACAAAGGACGCCTGAGATATTGCTAAAGATTTTCGTATTTTTCCACGGAATTATACGGCGCACATCTTTTCTAATGTCCGAGGTCGAATCCTATTTTTCCTGAGTCGAACCATAACCTTTTAACTCATATTGGAACTAAAGTTTTTTACGGAAACGTATGAATTCTATTTTTAGTATTCCGCCACATAGATTTAGCACTTCTCCGAGGAGTCGGTCATAAGGTGTGTCAACTCAATTTTAAGTGATCTAATAAGGTTCCAGTTATATTTCATAACCTAAAGGGCAGGGAATCGGTATTAATTGTAATCCCGATAATATGTAAAAACAACAATCTCCCTTTGAATTTCATAAATTCCTATTTTTAAGTGCGTCTATCAGCAGAAGAATTCCTTCTGTATTTCGAGAGGAAACAGTAATTATTTAACTTTCCCATTAGGTTTTCGGACGGACCCGCCACTCTTCTCAAAGACGCCGCATTCCACGTTGGTCCCCGTGACCTTTGCATACCACACGCTTGTTGTGTCTTGTCAGATCACATGGGGATGAGTGTACAAGATATCGAAACGGGTTAGAAGGTCGTCTCTCTTGTAAGCAGTAGGCGCGATCAGAGCATATATGTCAGTTAAGCGGTTTCGTTTGCTAAATTTTGGCTATCAGTCCCGTTGCAAATATAATTTCAGTGGATTAGTGGAGGTGCGTGAAGCAATGTATTATTTTTATAGTCGAAGTTTTAAACTAATGTTCCCCTACTCCGTTAATATGCATTCATGATGAAAGTTTTTAGCATTCCTACTTTCTATAACATTCTACCTCGTACAAAAAAGTTATTTTTTACCCGATTTCATCAGCGTGATGAGACATACGCTCGCACGCAAACGATGGGAGAGACGTTTTTTCTTCGGTGTTGCGTTACTACGTGGAAACACAGATATCTGACGGCACCAACCCGATGGAGACTAATACGCACAACTCTTGAAGGTTTAGGACGTGTCATTTCAAAGTCTACATGGGGTGCGTTGAAACCTATCATAAAGGGTTGTGCAGAGAACCGTCTCTGGGCTTGGGGAAAATATCGAGTCCGAAATCCACGATAAAGAGTGCCAGTGAGTTTTCACGATGTAAGACAGCGCGCCTAATGCTTGGAGCAGCACAGATTCATTCGTCAATTTGATCCCCCGTTTGGAATTTTTTATTTTCGTAGGACTTAACCATCCGTCAGTGAAACGCTGTCCGGGGTGAGGATCCGAACACGGAGCCTATTAGGTCGATCCTATCACTCCTCAATATTTTTCATCACGACGAATAAAATCAGATTTTTTACCCATCGGCATTTTCTGCGGGACAGTCCTTTAAAAAACAGTTACTGTGGATAGATCTAGTAAGCGACAGTCGTGGAGTTAAAAGAAATAAATGTTACTGAAACGGACTTAAAATACATATATTAATGTGAAAGGACTATCGGGTTTTGGTGTAAGAAATACATAGAAAAAGATAGTTATAAAGACTGCTAGGTTAATGTCTGACCCGTTCGACACGCATCTAAGCCACAACAAGTACACGGCATAGTCCTGTGGAATCCACCCAGCGAGGGAAGAATTTATTTTTTTTTTCCGGTGAAACGCCTCTACAGAAAACTGATTTTTATTTCGACCGTGGAATGATTTTAATAAAGGTGAGGAATATTTTAACCAGTGCTTAATTACTAGGGAGTTGATTAACGGAGTTTGAAAATTTTTCCACTGCAGACGTGTGTTCTAAAAGCAGATTTAACATGTCATCCCTACGAATAATTTAAACCATTATTAATTTCACCCTATGGTATTTTCTATGGAAACAGTAAGAGTAAAATGAGTTTCAACTGTAGGATGATTTTTAATGTGGGAATTTTGATGAGTGTTTAATTACTAAGGAATTTTGTATCATTCCTTTCTGTACAATTATTCTAAGACCAGTCAATCGTTCCATGCAATTATTCTGAGACTTGCATCAGCCGAGTGAAGGAGTGGGGCCTTAAAATGGTCAACCAGAGGGTTTTTCATAAGGGGGAGGGCTTAAAATATAGGTAGGTCGACCGTTTGGTCCGAAAACGAGAAATTAGACTTAAAATAAAGGGTTTTTTGGGAAAATAGTACTTCTCCCTGTCAACAGATGGCACCAGGAGGGTTTTTAATAAGGGGGAGGGCTTAAAATATAGGTAGGTCGACCGTGGGGTCCGAAAACGAGAAATTAGACTTAAAATAAAGGGGTTTTTGGGAAAATAGTACTTCTCCCTGTCAACAGATGGCGCCAGGAGGGTTTTTTAATAAGGGGGAGGGCTTAAAATATAGGTAGGTCGACCGTGGGGTCCAAAAACGAGAAATTAGACTTAAAATAAAGGGGTTTTTGGGAAAATAGTACGTCTCACTGTCAACAGATGGCGCCAGGAGGGTTTTTAATAAGGGGGAGAGCTTAAAATATAGGTAGGTCGAGCGGGGGGGGGGTCCAAAAACTAGAAATTAGAGTGAAAATAAAGGGTTTTTGGAAAAATAGTACTTCTAACTGTCAACAGATGGCGCCACTGAGGGGGGGAGGGGGAAAGGGGTTTAATAAAGGGGAGGAAGTATTAATAAAGGGGCGTGGCATGTTACGTAATGATTATGTAATGGCTACGTCATGTTACGTCATAGGGGCGTGACCGGAAGTGGGCGTGGCTTGCGACCTCATAGGGGGGAAAGCACTGTGCAAAGGGGGGGGCTATAGTGTCAGGACACTACTTACCATTCCTGGGAGGCATGCAGCAGCCCATTATCCAGCAGAACAACGCCGTGTACACACTGCTAATGTCTCCAGATAACTTGGATCTGGAGACACTAGCAGTGTGTACAGCAGTGTATCTCCATAAATAATAACGTTTGCAATATATTCATATATTCCCATGGTCAGCACGATCTCCAGATTTATCCCGAATAGAAAATCTGTGGGACCACATTAGACGTGTGCAATCCTCTCAACGGCTGGCATGGAATCTCGATGAATTATGGGAGCAAGTCAACGCTGCTTGGTGTACAATTTCTCAGGACCATCCATATTCCTCAACTATACTCCATGCCACGCTATATTGCTGTTCAAGGCGGTGCAACCACCTACTGAGGCAGTCCATATTGTGCTGCATTCTCTCTTCTTCTAACTGCTGTAAGAGGCTGCAAATTAAATCGTGCTATGGCAATTTGTATAGCTATGTGTGCTACATTTCACTCCTATCCCCTCACTCCTTGGTTGGGCAATTTCAGCTCCCCTATATGACCTGGTATTCCCATCTGACCATTACCTCTTAACCCTTTAACTACCACAGACCTTGGAAAACGAAGTACCTCAGAATACTAAACCGGCCGAGTTTTGAAATGGACTCTTCCTAGTTTGTCGTCCCCCCTTCCTTCACCCGAAGGGCGAAGGAGTTAACCGCAGCCAAGCCAGGCAGAGCTCCCTTCCACTCCGTAAATTGCCTCTCATTAAGCTGAGCATCCCTTCACCTCGAAACCCATATGGTCATGAGCTACTACCCATTGAACACGAGATAACAGACTCCTGTGACATTTACTCTTAACTCCTTTCCCAAAACAGTTTTTAAAACGCATGCATGTTTGTCGATATTTGAAAAGTTTTTTCATTATTATTTTTTAATAATAACTTTTAAAAGCTATTTAAATTTGTTTTTCTACTTAAAAACTGGCATAAGGTTGTAATTACTTGGATTACATCTTTTTACATAAAATAGATGTCATGATTTGAAATTTTTCAAAGAAAAAAGTTTCCAATGTTTCCATTTTTTGGATTCTGTTGTCAGTTTTCTAACACCCAGCAAAGAGAAAGCTGTTATTAATAGTGGAATGTATGATGAAAAAAAATTAAAGAAAGATTATTAAAATAGAAGACCAAAAATAGAAAGCAGTAAGAGTGCTGAATTGATTTTTAAAGAATAGATTTTAATACAATTGTAGATAGTACTCTAACATAAGAATCAAAAATAATTTTGTGAGAAAGGTTTGCATCTGAGATAAAAGTAATCGAAGTGGATATTGCAAAAGATATCCGAGGAAGCAAAGACTAGATAAAATGAGAAATAAAGAAACTAAAGTAATCAGAGATTACATAAAAATATTGGAGATGTAAAAAATATTATCAAAATGAGAAAGACTTATGAATATGATGGATAAAGGAAGAGGGCTAAATTTAATATGGAAATTAGAACCCGCAGGAAGAAGACGGTGAAAGAGATGGAAAAATGGTATGAAAAAAAGAATGCCGAAAAGAGGACTTCAAGAGCAAGATTGCAAAGATAAAAATAAGTGGATAGAGAGAGATGACTGGGACCACACAGCTTAAACTTGGGAGGGTGAAAAGAATAAAATTTTCTATCATTATACTTTTTATAGAATACATTGTTAAGTAATTGAGTAAGTGATTCAATTCAGCAAATGATTAAATCAAAAGTAGTCTGTTCTATTTTACATTTCAGATATCAGTAATGTGCCTAAAAAGTCTTATGGGTGGACATACTCGAGTCCATGGACAAGATCTAGGGAGGGGGGGGGGCATCTCCTATTCCTTTCAGAATCATAGTAAGGGTAATAGAAATAAATATTACTAAACTTATTTATGTTTCATGGATTTTTCAAAAAAAAATTTAAAAATTTAAAAAACAAGGGGGAAATGATATATTGCATTGGAAATACAGCCTCTTGTCCCCCCCCCCCCCCCTTTCCGTTTTTTCTGCTCGATTGTGTTTCTTGTTTCTCTCTCTTCTCGATTTTTTTTTTTCAGATCCGGGTCTGCTCATGTCTGTTGGGGTGAGGAGGATGGAATGATGCTTGAGTTAACATATTTCATCTGAGCGGCTCTGTTTTCTGCATAATGGGCTAAATGTCCTGGTTACAGCAAAGACCCATGTACAGCTGTTAGGAGACAGATGGAAGCCTTCCTCAATCTTACTGTTTTAATGGCACAGGCTATAGTTATCCTGCACACAAGGCTAAAATTTTACTTCCCATTTAACTGACGTCGGCCTTCCCGATCCCCTCAGTGTCATATTTTCTCCCCGAGGGCAGGGTAGATATTATCTATATACCCTCGTCAAACAGCTGCTTGTCACAGAAGTCTGACAGGAGTCTTTCAGTTTAATAAGCCATAGTAGAAGGGATTTGTGAGGATGGCTGGTCCTCAGCAGAAGAACAACACAAACATCCATGCCTTATCCGGGGCTCTAAACCTAGGTCCCTTTGATCAGTAGACAAACATGCTAATAAATAATAATAAATTTTTTTTAGTTTATTTTTAATCTACTTTTAGTGTTCCAAATGCAACTCTATCTATTTTTAGTTCCAAATACAAATGTTTTGGATTTCAAAGCAGGTAGAGAAGTCTGAGATATGAATAATACAAGACCAAGATTGCAAAGATAAATATAAGTGGAGAGAGAGAGAGTTGATCTGGACCACACAACCTGAACTTGGGAGGGTGAAAAGAATGAAATTGTGTATCATTATTTTTGAATTACATTGGAAAGTAATTCAGTAAGTGATTCAATTAAGCAAATGACTAAAACAAGCAGAGAGGATGGAAAAGGACAAGAGCATGGCCCATGCCTAAAGCCAGTAACCATAGCAGAGTGTGTGTAGGGGAGGGGGAGAGTCAGCGTGTACCAACCTAAGACCAGGGACCACGGAAAACGGAATGGGTGGATAACAATACAAATTTGTACGCACAAAACAATACAATATTCCGAGCCCCCTGGGTATGTCCCTGTCTCTCTCGTTACACAAGAAGCTAGTCAAAAGTTGTTGATGTCTCCATCTTCTAACCACATCATTATTTGCTTAGTCAAACCACCGACACTTCAGCATCTACAGTAGTAGTCAAGAGGAGATATTTTCTCGTTGTCGCATTACAGCGCGAACAAATGAGCTGCAGCAGCATTAAGAGAAAAACGAATAAAATTGTAAGGTAAACTCAAATAGGAAAAGAAATTCAGGTAACAAAAGTTTCCGCCTTTCCTCCCACCCAATTTAAAAGTGTCTTTTTCTACTCCGCATTTTATCTCGCTTTCCGCGCCTGTGATTCCCCAACCAACCGGCAAAATAAAATCAGCTTTATCGTTGCCACTGGGCGCAATGCTGGTTATACTAACACCTTTACCAATAGAATTCTTCACAAAGCTAAGCATAAATTTCATAATCACTTCCATCACCTCTGTAGCCACATCATAAATTCACCGCCTCCATTACCTTCCTCAATATTGAACCCCTTGTTACACCAACCTAAAACCATTTAACCTAAAAGTTCCTTTCAAAACACCACCGAATCTATTTAAATTCTTAAGCATGGCAAAGATCCCATTTAAATTCTTAAGCAGGCGGAATCTACTTCATTCCCCTAATCTCCATTTCACCCCCGATGTCCCCGCTCTCTATATCGACTGCACTAAACGCACCCTAAAACACAAGATAGACGAACATAAACGGGACATTAGAAACACAATTCCACGAATCGCCCTTGCTAAAATTCTCCTTGAACGCTTGGCTACTGATCTAAGGACCTGGGTTCGAGCCCCAGGTAAGGCATGGCTGTTTGTGTCGTTTTTCTGCTGAGGTCCTGCCATCCTCACAGACCTTCTCCTATGGCATATAAACTGACAGGCTCCTGTCAGACCTCTATGGAAAGCAGCTGCTTGAGGTTCATTTTTTTATTGCTGCTGTTCAAATGCCGATCTTTAATAATTCTTCAAATATTGAAGTAATATTGTTGAAAATTAAAATATACACCAAAGAGCCAAAACATTACGACCACCGAGTCTTTATGCAAATCGAAGCAACTGCAGGTAAACGACGGCGCGTGTGAAGGTCATGAAACGGTATAAATAACACCTGATACTGAGCTCTGTTAATCAGTGTTATTCGTATTCTTCAGATGAGAAAAACAGCGGATAAAAGTGATTTTGACAAATGTCAAATTGTAATATACAGACGACTGGTCCAGAGTATTTCTGAGATGGAAGTCTTGTTGGGTGTTCACGGTCAGCCGTGGTTAGTACCTTCAGAAATTGGTCTGAGGAGGGAAAACCCACAAACCGCCAGCAAGGTGTGGGTCAATCACAGCTCATCGATGCTAGAACTGAGCGAAGGCTAGCCCATATGGTACGAGCCAACAGAAGGGATACTGTGGTGGAACTCATCCGTAATTCTAATGCTGGTGCCGGGAGTAATGTGTCACAAAACGCAGTTCATCGAACCCTGCTGAAAACGGAGTTGTGTAGCCGCTGGTAGCTCCGAGTGCCCATGCTAACTTCAGTTTACCATCGAAAGCGCCTACAATGGGCACGCCAGCATCAAAACTGGACCTTGAATGATTGAAAGAAGGTTGTATGATCCTATGAATCTCGTTTCCTGTGGCACCATGTGGACGGCGGTGTAGGTGTGCATTCGTTTGCCTGGGGAAGTGTTGGCACTTCCCCAGGTAAACGATGCACACCAGTGGAGAAAGCTTTGGGCAATATTCTGCTGGGAAATCCTGGATCCAGTCATTCATGTACAGGAAACTATGACGTCTACCATCTACCTTAACATCATTGCAGACCAGGTACATGCTTTCATAGCAACGGTATACCCATCTAATAGTGCCTTTTTTCAGCAGGATAATGCACCATGCTGCACTGGCCGAATTGTTCAAGAATGGTTTGCGGAACATGAAGAAGACTTTCAGGTACTGCCCTGACTTCCAAATTCCTCAGACAGCATCTAATCGAGCATCTGTGGTTTGTGTTGGAACAGCATATCCGATCTGTGGTGGCTAAACCATGTACCTTACAAGAGTTAAAGGATCTGCTGGTAACGTGTTGGTACCAGATACCACAAGATACCTTTAGAAATCTTGTAGCGTCCATGCCTTGCCGGGAATAGCTGTTTTAGCGGCACATGGAGGACCAACATCATATTAGGCAGCTGTTCATAATACTTTGGCTCTTCGGTGTAAATATATTAGACAGATAACTTTATATTACGTCAAAATTTACCATAAAATGCAAATTTTAGAAGCTGCGGATAATCGAATTTGGCTTTCTTGTGATATGACAAAAATTCGTTACTTTGTTATCTAGGCAATATATATCAACTGAAACGCTTAAAGCTAGGGGTATGGCCGCTAAAGCTATAGGTCAGGAGGACTGTTTTGGTAATGCAACAAGTTGCATACTGATAAAAAAAGTTTAAAATGCCTTTCTTGTCACAAAACCATAAGATGAAAGAGACCTGATTTCATTGATTGTGGTTTCATTTTCGGCTGAAGGTGAATATATTCGCGTGAGATCATTATAGCAGCTGCCTTGATTACGATGAAACGTATTGCTTGTGAACTACAAAAATGACTTCATGAGCCATATGTCCGAGAATCCCTACCCCACAGTATTTAAATAAATAAATAAAATATAAATACCCCCTCAAGCAGCTGCTTGCCACAGAGGTCTGACAGGAGCCTGTCAGTTTATATGCCATAGTAGAAGGTCTGAGAGGATGGCAGGACCTCAGCAGAAAAACAACACATACAACCATGCCTTACCCGGGGCTCGAACCCAGGTCCCTTAGATCAGCAGCCAAGCGCGCTAACCACTCGGCTCAAAGAATTTGAAAATCTGGCCCTTGGCGCTCCACCGTTTGGTGATCTTTGTCTTGTCCTTTGCGACTCATGCCACTTATTGGACACCCACAGACGGAGAAGGTTAGGGGTTTTTTTATCCTGTTACTTCGAAAAATCATAGTTATGCTACATGCTGGAATTTGAGAAAAGTGCAAACAGGGAACGATATCGGAATTCCTTTAATACCAAATTAGAGTTCATGTTTAAGTTTCAATTTGATGCCAAAACACTCGATTAATTACATGGCGTGAATGAGTGATCAGATATGATCTGCTTAGGAATAGGCTAATGAGGAAACCACCTCAAACTCCAAACGTAGAAGGCTTCCTATACGATTCTTTTTATTTACAATACATAAAATAGAGTTACACGATGTACATTTTAGAGAAGTATTTTAAAAAATCCGATAAATAGTGCATTAACGTATATTATTATTTAACTAAATGAAACAAAATCGTAAATAATAAGCAGGATGAACAATTCTAAGCATAGAGGAAATATTAACTTGATCCGGGTGGAGTACGAACCTACGACGTTCTGATGACATGTCAGGTACTCTGATTCCTCAGCCACCAGCTCTTCACCGAGATATCTTCTATTGATTGCTTTATACCACGGAGTCAGTCATTGCAAGTTGCCTTAACTACAATTGAAGATGCTGGTCGACAAAACACCTTCCAGATATAACCCTGAGGTAGTTGCGATGAGTCTCATGTTTACAGGTCATTTTCTGTGCTTCTTCTAATATTGAAAATTACATTCCCTCCATTTGTAAAACATGAAACCTTAGGTTTAATGTAGTGCTTCAACAGTGATTTAATTATAAATTTCATATAAATTTTATATGAAATTTTTATATTTATTTATTATTAAATATCATATTAAATCATATTAAATATAAATTTCATATATTTCTTATATCCACTAAGTTATTACTTAGTGGATATAAGTTTTTTTTGGGTCACTTCATATATAGAGATAAAGGGACATAGTTTAGAAAAAATAATATTTTTTATTTTATTCTGAGCTGATCGGTGTAATTATAAAGACAATTTCATAACTTTTAACTTACCATAAAAATTTCAGATATTTCTGTATATCATTAAATGAAACACTAAAATTTCGTTTTATGTTATGCTTTCAGTTAAAGAAAGATCATTAAAAGAGGAGTAAAAATGGCTACCAGTACAAATCATAGCATTTTTAGTGTAGTTTTATACCTCCGTTTAATCACATGCACTTTCACGATGTTCAAATCGGATTCTAGTTCAGTGACTTTCAGTGTAAAGTCGCTACAAATTAACATAAAAATATATCACTAATAATTTTCATAGCAAGTCTTCCGTAACTTAAATAATGTCGCATCAGACTAATTTAGCATCCCAATCAAAACTGGATCGTCATTTTCATTTACGTAACATATGTATTTTGTGTAAGAAACCTTTTGTACTGATTTAAGCATATCAAATCATTGTTAAGGTAGTAACAGTTAATTACAAGGGATAATATATGTAAAAAACTGATTTTTGTAATCGGAGACTTCAAAAATACACTAATCGCAAAAATAAATATAGCATTTTAAAATTATTTTATTTTTTTAATTAGTAATTTAAAATTATTTTAATTAAAATTATTTTTATAAATAAAGCATTTTAATTATTTATTATTTTATAGACATTAATGTCTATAACATTAAAAACAGTAATATATTTATATTAAAAGGTAAGGAGTTCCACATTGGAACATATCCTCTTTCCTAAAATCATTACGAAATTTGCAGACGAGTCCCTTAAAGAGCGCATGTACACTAAATAATACATGCACTATTTATGAACTCGTTTTATGAAAAGACTAAAGGTCATTTCATTAAGCATGTTAGGCTATGTTATGTCAATAGTAACTCAAATGCAGAACTCATCATCATAATCAACCAACCATGGGCTATATGGAAGTCCAACCAGAACGTGCAATTTAGGTTTCCATGCATTTCAGTCCAGAGCTACATCTGCTGAATCTGGCCACTGCACACCAATTCTAACAGGGTACTGTCCGACATTGTGTGTCCACCCCGCTATCTAGGTATCCCCTTCTTTCTGAGGACTTTAGACACACTGTTGATAACCCTATTCGCCAATCTATAATTATCCATACGGGCAACACGGCCTAACCACGGGAGTCTCTCTCTGCACGATAATGCTGCAGTGCTTGTCTGATTTGAATTTTGAAGGTCTTAATAGAATTAAGAATCTGGTTGACAGGCAATTGCGTGATGAGCAATGTGGATTCAGAAGTGGTAGAGGATGTGTGGATCAGATATTTTCACTTAGGCAGATTCTTGAGAAATATTTAGAGTTTCAGAAACCTTTGGTTATTAGTTTTTTGATTTCAAAAAGGCTTCCGACTCTGTTGATAGTCGTAATTTGTGGTTGATTGTGAAATGGTATGGCATACCAGACAAATTAGTTAACATAATGAAAGCTCTCTATAATAACACTGAGTCGTGTGTGAGAGTTGGTAAGGCTTGTAGCAATTGGTTTAGCATTACTTCTGGTGTTCGACAAGGGTGCATTTTGTCTCCTTTTCTCTTTAGTGTGGTTATTGAATATGTTATGCAAAACTCACTACAAGGGAAATATTTAGGCCTTAAATGGTCTGGGCAGTCTGGGGTTTCGACAATTTCTGATTTAGATTATGCTGATGATTTAGCCCTTTTGCGAAATGATGTTGATGAGATAAATTCTTATGATGATTTCAGTGACAACTCCCTATGGTGATATGCAGTCTCCGTATTGCGGTGCACCGGGATTGTCACGTATTATCACGTTGTTGATGAGACTGGTACTAAAGTAGGTTTGTTGATAAACAGAGAGAAAACTAAAGTTAGTCAGGCAGTCTGTGATTCAGTTAATCGTCTTCAGTATGTGTTATAGTTTAATTATCTTGGGAGCTTATGTAACAGATAGTGATGATGTGCAGCATAAGATTAATAGACGAATTGGGATTGCTGCCGGAACTTTTAAGAATCTTTGGAGAGTGTGGAGAAATAGGCGTATACGCCTAAAGACTAAAATTAGTCTCTGTAATTGTTTGGTTCTTTCTAGGGTTAGTTATGGTAGTGAAACTTGGACACTTTGTAAACAAGATAACACAAACTTGATATCTTTGATTCTAGATGCTTACGCAGTATCTTGGGAATTAGGTGGTTCAACCTTGTAAATAATGAAGAGGTTAGGCAAAGGAGTCGGCAACCTACTCTGAGCCGCATATTGTGCAGCGAGAGACTGCCGTTGATTCTCCTTGGCGATATTGCCCGTATGGATAATTGTAGATTAGCAAATAGGGTTATGAACAGTGTCCTAAAGGCCTCAGAAAGAGGGGGATGTGACGGACAGACAATGTCAAACAGGACCTTGTTGGAATTGGTGTGCAGTGGTCCGATGCAGCAGATATAGTTCAGGACAGATATGCTTGGAGAACTAAATTGCACGATCTGGTTGGACCTCCGTGATGGTCTTGATGATGTGGATGAACAGTAAACGAAGGAAACTTTTCAAATAACCTTTGAGAACTTTCTTACTTAGTACGATATATCTCAAACTACAGAAAATATCGTTTGGAATGAGATATCAACTTTTGAATTGTAGCATTAGTTTGTTCAATGGAGAATGCGTACGATCTCGCAGAAGCTGTGCATGGTTAAATTTTAAAATTTTGCCTTTATTTTGTTTACTAATAGACAGATTTACTCCGTTTCTCATACACCTTTCCATGATTTCATCCAAATGTTAATGGGCTTTGTTTCTGATCCAGAAGGTCAGTGAATCTTTTCTTATAATAATTAATTTTTAAGGAGGGTGGAAAATTCATGTTGAGGTTCTGCGCATTGGTATAAGAAGGCTCAGTGCAAAGAGAAGTCTGGCATGAGCAGTTTGAAAAAAAAATAAAGTGTTTTTTGAAACGGATTCTGTTTATTTTAACATACAGGGTGGTTATAATTAAACTGACATTACTCAGAGCGATTTGCGTAATGATGAAGAAAGATTTGCGTAATGATGAGAGAAGGATCTACTCGACGGATCAAGCAACAAGTGCTGGATATCTTAATAAGAACATGGGGTAGAGAACTGCAAATAAAAAAAATAGTTATAATGTTAGTGCCATCAGGTGGTGTGGACGCGCTAAAAGCGTAGTAGAACATGCCAATTTCTCGTGACATTGCAATAAATTACATGTGAGAGTCGCATGAGGCACACTATAAAATGCGATGTCTTCCCTGTAATCGGTAAAAGGAACCATAGGTATCTGCAATAAGGATCGAGCTTTGCTAGTGAAACTCTTTTACCAAAACGGCAGTAATGCCGCCGCTGCATTACGTGAATATCTCGTCTGAAAATTATGAGAAAAGTACCTTTGTCGCTAAACGCTGAAGAATATGATACAGAAATTCGAAGAAACAGGCGTTGGTGTGGCAACCGGCAAGGGTGTGGCTCCGACAGGCAAGGGTGTGGCTCCGACATGCAAGGGTGTGGCTCCGACAGGCAAGGGTGTGGACCAGGACGAACAGGCAAGGGTGTGGCTCCGGGTAGAGGCTGGTGACCTGTTGCAAAAAGCAATATGGAAGACGTCGCACTTACCGTTGCAGAAATCCAGTCACAATCGGAACTATCCGTAGTTTGTGCAAGACAGGTATCCCGGCAACTGCAACTTCCGTGGTCACCTGTCTGTAAAGTTATACGGTTCATCTTGAAATGGTATCCTTTAAAAATGTATAGGGTGCAGCAGCTGCAACCACGTGACAAAAAGCAAGGCGCCGACTTCGCTTTGCGATTTCTGGCGAGGATGCAGGTGGATGAAATGTGCCCTTCGAAAGTCTTATGGACCGATGAGGCGCATTTTTTCGTACATTGAACAGTGAATACGCCCAACTTTCGAATATGGGGACCTACACATCCGCATGCTGTGTATGATGTGTCCCTATATTCCGACTATGTAACTGTATGGTTCAGGTTTACCGCAAAATTTATAATCGAGTCATTTTTCGTTGAGGAGATCACGCCTTAAGCCTCCGTGCGTCGATCGGTGAGTGGATCACGTGACACAGACCTTCTCCACCGCAAGCTTATTCCGGCTTTGTAAGAAAGAAATTCACCCATAGAAAAGCCACCCCATACTGCACTTACGGCAACGCAATTGTTGCGTACCACATTTGGTGAAGACTTCCGTGGTCTTCACCAAATGAAATAATTTTTCGAACTTTTTCCAATGCTTGGCCACCACATTCCTCCGACATAAACCCATGCGATTTTTGGTTATGGGGTTATTAGAAAAGACGAATTTACTAAAGCAATGTTGAATCGCTTGCTGAAATTAACGCAAGAATAGCAAAGCATGCTGCAGCCAATGTTTCAAGCAACTGTGGATCATGCCGTATAACGTTTCCAGCACATGTTGCATACGAAGGGTTCACATTATGAGAATCTTGATTTTTAAAAAAGGTTATGTTTGTTCAACTTCGTATGTTCTTTATTTTAGCACACCCCCGCCACCTGGTGGCATTAAAAATAACTATTTTTTATTCGAAAATTCTCTACTCTATGTTTTTATTAAGGTATCCACCACTTTTCGCTGTGATCAGCCGAGTAGATCCTTCTCTACATCGCTCTGAGTAATACCAGTTTAATTATAATCACCCTGTACATTGCTATAACCCATTTAGAGAAGAAAACATGATGTAAGAAATTGTTTAAGACCTGACTTACAATGGATGGTGTATCTGACCAAAAACAACAATACGAAATCTATGACAAGTGACACTGTTGAACAATAAGTGGAATACAAAAACTTCAATTTGGCAAAGAAATGGAGCATAAGATAAATTCAAGAAGAGTTTGGAACGTCCAGTAAGAATAATTCTTATCTGGAAACGTCCAGATAAGAAATGCCAAAGATTGTGAAAGAGAAATGATTATGTCATGAAAATAAAGGGGCTGGTTGGCTCATTCAATAGCACGTGAGGCTCGTAATCTACAGTTTCCAGGTTCGAGTGCCACCTGGGCCAGCGTTACCCCCCCCCCCCTTTTCCCTAAGTCAGAAAGAGTACACCGATGGGCTTGGAAAGGCCGCCCTCCTTTGATGAGACCCAAAGATGTGGCAGGAGATTCATTCAGTGTGTGCGCTAGAGAGCACGGTGAATGACATTGACAGGCGCTTCCATCTGTCTCTTAACAGCCGTCCAGTGAGCTCCTTTCCAACATTCGTTGAACCCTTGCGGTCCTTTTGACCTGCCATTTAACCATTGTGTGCAAAACAGTTCTAAGGGTAGCTTTAAAGGTAAAAGCAACCCAACAACCATGAATGAAGAAACTCTTTTGTATTTATTAGAAAGGAAGGTAAAATACAGCATGTTTAGAAAAGCTTGCTTTAAATAACTATATGCATTCTTTAAATTTGTTTTTTTTTACCTCTGAGGGGCACTTATTTTTTACACACAATTGGTTAAATGGCCAAGTCACAAGGACCCCGAAGGTTCAGAGAAGGTTGGGGGAAGGGGACCTACTGGACAGCTGTTAGGAGACAGATGGTAGCCTCCCGTCAAGACAATACAGGGTGTTGTTTATCGTGCACAAGGTATGGCTATCCTGCACACGGAGCCAAGGTTTAACGTCCATCCGATGGATGGCGGCCTTTCCAAGCCCATCGGTGGACCTTACTGATTGTGGGCATGGCGGTGATAAATCTAAACGCTGGTCTGTTGGGACTTGAACATGGGAACTGCAGTTTACGACCCTGATGCACTTTCAACTGAGCCATCCCTGCCTTCTGACCACTCTTTAGAAAGAATAATCCATATCTCTCTGTTGGATTTAAATTCAATATAGGTAACACTTAGCAAATAACTTTATTCACTTGTGAACAATTACTCCTTATATTCCTATCCCCGACTGGCATCGCTTTCCGAGGAATTTCAGTCTTGTTGGAAGAAAGAAGAGAGTTCCAACAGGACTGTAACTTCCTCGGAGAACGATCACTGTCAGGGATAGAAATCACAAGTAAATAAAGTTATATTTTTCCTGTATTGAATTTAAATACTTATTCTAAGAGTGTTATGAATTCAACTGTTATTTCTATTGGATTTTCGAAGTTTGCTGAGTTGCAGTAAAAAAAAAACTATTTCAGCTCGGGAAATGGAACACATAGCGTTTGCGGTTTTTCTAATCCATTAAATATCTGCTCATTGCATCTAAACTGCCAGTAATGATAGTTACGGCTGACTATCCAAGGATCTCATATATGACCCTTTTCACCTAAGATGCCTTCTTGAAGAATGTTTACTGTGCCCAAGACTTACAGATAATTTTAATTGAATGCATTCAACGTATAACGTACAACAGTCGACAGATCAACGCTTAAAACCATTAACCAAAGATATCGAAAAATTTTTCAAAATCAAGGAAAAATTATCAACTCTGATAGGTCATTCATTTATTGCCATCGAACAATCATTATTTCAAGCAGAACAGAGAAATGCATTTCAGGTAAACGATCATTATTTTAAATAGCATCATAATTTGCGACTTCTTAAAATTCCTCATTCATATTATGAGACAAAAAGAAATCCTCTGGAATAATGCACAGGCCACAATGCACCTTTTCGTAGTTTACTATTAGTAGGAACTAAGAACATTTGTCATGAAAGCTTTGTTATACTATCCCATTATTTTCATCATAATCATTCACAACAGTTCATTCTGTTCATTAACATTTAATTGATTTTTTAAACGAAGAAGTTCAAATTAAACCTGAGTAATTGTATAGTTTTCGGACAGGTCAGAAAGACAATATGTATAAAAGTTGCAAACAAAACAACAAAACATTAATCCATTTCTCCAAGCTCAAAAGCAGAAATCATTACATGGTATGGTGATTTGGAACTGCAGAATGAATGATGCGAGTTTTGAATATAGAAAGCAGTGGTGGATAGAGAGTATTGTTACGACAGATGAACGCGCTACAGTGACTTCACGAGTTAACGTGATTGTAACCCTCGTGTGTGCTTCTACGTGAGATTCAATTAGCCAACGATTTGGAACTTAGAAGAGTTGAGAAGAAGAAGAATGAAACTATAGCAGTGTGCAGTGTGTTAAAGTTCTGAGATCTGAAAGGTTGTTCAGATGGTTTGAGTCTGTGCGCGATAAGTAAAAGTCAAGAAGTATCTCGTACTGGTGTGTGCACGGGCGGTAGTTATGTTTTGCTAGAGGATACGTCTAGTGATCTAACAAGAAGAAGGATTCTTTATACCTGGTATATAAGGTATTCAAGAGACACGACAGACAGTATAGAGGTAAAAGTTTAGTAGTATAGACTGAGCTGTGTTGTGTACTCTGTGCAGGAATGTTAATGACTTTTGCATGTTAGTAGTCGATTTGTTTATGAAAAACTACATCCATATTTTCTTTGTAACGATTTGCATTGTATTACATTTGGCTTTAAAATATAGTTATTATTACTCACGTCCAGTGCATATTCGTATCTTGTAATTCGCAACATTTGGTGTCAGGAGTGGGATCATTTAATTGAATGCCTTTCACTAGAAGTATGGATGAGTTAATAAAGCTGATGACTGACCTGAAAGCCGATATGGCTACACAGAAAACATACATTAAAGGTGAAATAGCTGCCCAGAGAAGCGAAATGGCCGCACAAAATAATGAGTTGAGAAATAAAATAGGTGACCTGGCCGCACAAAATAATGAGTTGTGAACTGAGATAATTTCTCAAAAAGATGATTTGAAAGCCGAAATAGCCGCACAAAATACTGAGATGAGAGCTGAAGTGGCTTCTCAAGTTGGTAAGATTATTGATCAGTTCAAGGATATTAAAACCGAACTCAATAGACAATGCAATAGCTTAAATGTTGAATTTGTCAGTGAAAAAGATGATCTTGATAGTGTTAAGTTAGATTGTAAACATGGAAAAGAAAAAGAGAAAGGCAACGCATGTCAAAATGTGAATCCAAAACCAATAGGTGAAATTTGCGAAACTAACAGCACTGGAGGTAACAGTATAGATGAACAATGTTTTAAAGATGCTAACCATAAGAATATTGTTGGGCAGTATAAAAATTATAGGAACAAAATTATGCAAGAAGCGAGAGCTGGTAGAGATGTTGTTACAGTGAAGACAACGAAATTGGTTGAAGGTGAATATATCTCCAGCAGTGGGAGCTATAGTACAGATGAACATAATGCTGATGCGGGAAAGAAACGATGCGGAACCAGAAAACATTCCAAGATCCTTCGCTATCTGAAAAAGAGTTGGGTTGTTGTGTTGGGTTGTTTTACCTCTGAGCGGCACTTTTTTGCACACCATGGGCTAAATGGCCAGGTCACATGGACCCCGAAGGCTCAGAGAAGGTTGGGGGAGGGGACCCACTGGAACAGCTGTTGGGAGACAGATGGTAACCTCCCGTCAAGGCCATCCAGCGTGTTCTTTAACGTGCACAGGGTATGTCTCTCCCGCACACGGGGCCACGGCTTAACGTCCCATCCGACGGACGGCGGCCTTTCCAAGCCCATCGGTGTCCCCTACTGACCGTGGGCAGGGCGGGGAATTTTGCGGAGATAAATCTCGACGCTGACCCAGCTGGGACTCGAACCTGGGAACTGCAGATTACGAGCCTGGCGCGCTACCGACTGAGCCACCCCCGCCCCATCTGAAAAAGAAGCAATTTAAGAAACGATGCGGAACCAGAAAACATTCCGGGATTCTTCGCTATCTGAAAAAGAAGCAATGTAGATTCAATTCGTTTTTACAAAATTCGACGGACAGGAGTAGCTTGCTGGGGCAGCGGCGTTCTGATGAAGCCTTCATATGGATTGAAGAGATCTCAAGAGAGATGGAGAAAGTGCGAGAGGACTGCGAGAGGAAGACTACAAAAGAATCGAATCTTCGCAAGAAAGGAGAATCTCGAAATGTGGATCTGCTACTGGAAATCAAGAAACGTAGAGATAGCGCAGATAATGCCTTTGACCACGCAACTACTGGTAATGCATGACAGAGTGTCTATGTCGCTGGTGACATGTCTAGGAACTGTGAAGAACAATCACACAGATCAGAGAGCTGTGAGACTATACAGTACGCTTTGCACTTCAAAATACCTAGGTATACAAGTCTGGCAGATCTGAAGAGAGATCCACCCGAAAGGTATTCTATTCCTCGCCGTCAGGAAAATGCGTCATGGACAATTATCGCAAAGGCAGAGTAACGAGTGGTAATGAGGGGGAACGAAACAGAGATTACGTTTCGCAGAGTGGTCCGAGTAAAGAAGAGGCGTCCATTCATCATAGATACAAAGTGCCATTCGACGTTACTGGGGAAGTCGGAGAGATTTTTCCGAAGCATATAGCCACACTCGAATCGTTTATAGAAAGTGGGGATTTAAGAAAGAAGAATTCCGAAGAATGGCTTAGAAGCGTAACAGGTGATGCTAGTAAAGGAGCTTCACGCAGAGACAGTACTTCAAAGACTAACTTTCTGGATGAAACTAAGCCTCAGAGTTACGATCAGAGAGAAGTGAAGCCCTCAGACAATCTCAACGTAGCCATGCTGAACTTCTTTTCTGAAAAGTCAATGCGCAGATTTGGACATTATAACCATTTAGATTATAAGGATATAGAAAAGTTTAATCACGACTACAAGAGCTCTAAAGTGGACAATATCATGTTACAAAACTCGTCGCTGATCTCCAGAATGAACAATTTGGCAATCATGACTGATATTTCCCTGGCTAATTACAATGAGAGCTCCAAGAAAGTGAATTCGGAAGAAACAGCAACTATGACCTCCTCGGGTCATGTGTTTTGCTGGAGACCCGAGTGGCGCCATCGGAGAGTAGATAAACACAGCACAGGAGGTGGTGACAAAGTGAGTCTTGTCTTGGCTCCTGCACTTGCTGCTTTAGGTCTCAAGGTCCCTATGATCTCCGGTCGTGCTCTCCAATTGACGGGAGATACTCTGGACAAATTGGAATCCGTCCCTGGCTTCACAGTCGACTGCACTAAAGATAAAATCGAGCAGATGATGGAAGACGTCGGATCAGATGATGGAAGACATCGTAGGATAAAATCGAGCAGATGATGGAAGACGTCGGAGCAGATGATGGAAGACATCGTAGGACAGACAGAGGAGCTGGTGCCAACAGATAAGGAGATTTACCGCTGCAAGGATCTGACGGCTACCGTAGATAGCGTTCCTCTAATGAAATGCTCAATTGTGTCCAAAAAGCTGGCTGAAGGAGTGTGCGCTTTGGTTTATGATGTTGAATTCGGAAAAGGAGCTATTGATCTCATCAGTACAGAAGATGTTGCTGTTTATTTAGTTAAGAAAATGGTTGCAGCATCACAAACTCGTGGAATGAAGAGTTTGAGTTGTTCAGCTGTTATCAGCAACATGGATTCACCTCTTGAAAACTCTGTTGACAACTCTCTGGAAGTGATGGAAGCTGTTCAGTGTTTCCTTGGTAACGGATCCTTGGAACTGCAAGAGCTCGTCGAAGAGTTAGGAGGAGAACTTCTGCGTTTGGTGAACATTGTGGATAATAGGGTAGATGAAGCATCACGTGCCCGCAAGGTTCTGCATAACGGCAATGCTTTGAACAAGTTTCGTAACATGTTAATAGAACAAGGAGTATCTGAAGATGTTGCAAGGTGGCTATGTGAAGGCAAAACAGAAAAAATATTGCTAGCAGGCCGACACATCACTGATTTCACTTATACAGGAGAAACAGGTAAGGTTGTCGGATTAGAAGCTGCAGTTCTAGCAAGAGTATGGAAGGAGGAGATGAACCGAAGCGCTAAAAAGAATTATGGAGCTGATATTATAATTGTGAAGCACCTTGGGGATCAAATTGAATCGGGTGAAATATGGCTGAAGGTTCATCACGACAGTTCTGAATTAAGTGAAAGTCAACTGACAAAATGGTCAGACTGGAGGATGAAACTCCTCCCTAGATTTTATGTCACTAATGACTTTCATTCCTTGTTACTGTTGATAGAATTAAAAATCCAAAGGAGAAAACTTTTTACAGGTTTTGCACGAAAACTGTTAGTCGATTCTCCTCCCTGCGGAGACATAAACGTGTTCACAAGGGCTATAGGCCTTACACGTATTCTGCTTGTGGACGAGGCTTCAGTGAGAAAGAAAATCTACGTCATAATGTGATTCGCTTCCATTTTGACACAAACATGTGGGATAAACTGAGGAAACACGTGATAATGAAATGTTCTTTTTATCACCAGAAGCAAAACAAAAGCAATAAACTCGTCACCTTCCTAAAGAAGACAGCCGTCCGTATTTTGAATACAGTGGAACAAAATACGTGTTCACCTACTGCTGTAGAGAAAATAACTCCACGTGGAAAGAGGAGACATTCACCGAGACACCAGAGACCTTGGGGAGGTCCTGATACAGTAGTTAACATGATTAACGACGTGATGTATCGCATTCGTCGACGTCCAACTATTCCACGTGGAAAGAGGAGACTTTCACCGAGACTACAGAGAACTTTGGGAGGTCCTTACACAGTAGTTAACAGGATTAACGGCGTGATGTATCGCATTCGTCGACGTTCAACTACAAAGTGCAAGGTGGTTCCCATGAATCGTTTGGCCCCGTTTCATCGAAGAACTGAAGTAGCTTCGGAATCCAGAATTGTTCGGGACGAACAAGACCTAAGGAGGGGGCAGTGTTACGACAGATGAACGCGCTACAGTGACTTCACGAGTTAACGTGATTGTAACCCTCGTGTGTGCTTCTACGTGAGATTCAATTAGCCAACGATTTGGAACTTAGAACAGTTCAGAAGAAGAAGAATGAAAATATAGCAGTGTGCAGTGTGTTAAAGTTCTGAGATCTGAAAGGTTGTTCAGATGGTTTGAGTCTGTGCGCGATAAGTAAAAGTCAAGAAGTATCTCGTACTGGTGTGTGCACGGGCGGTAGTTATGTTTTGCTAGAGGATACGTCTAGTGATCTAACAGAAGAAGGATTCTTTATACCTGGTATATAAGGTATTCAAGAGACACGACAGACAGTATAGAGGTAAAAGTTTAGTAGTATAGACTGAGCTGTGTTGTGTACTCTGTGCAGGAATGTTAATGACTTTTGCATGTTAGTAGTCGATTTGTTTATGAAAAACTACATCCATATTTTCTTTGTAACGATTTGCATTGTATTACATTTGGCTTTAAAATATAGTTATTATTACTCACGTCCAGTGCATATCCGTATTTTGTAATTCGCAACAGTATTTTAAACACCAATGATGATACAGAACAAGTAAAAATAAGCATTTTACGCACCGGTTATAAACCATAAAGGCCATCTGCTTCTTGCTGTTCCTTGGCAGCACCGGATATTTCACTGATACATAGAAGAGAAGGGTCTCTCAGTCGGAAGCGTGTAAGCCTCGTTATCTGCACTTCGTAGTTTCGACTATGAGAGCATTCAGAATTATCTTTGCTAATCCTCCCCCTCCCCAAGGTGAGAAAGGGGACATCGATGGGGTTGGGAAAGCCGCCGTTCGATGGGTCGGATCTAAAGTTACGCATTAGAAGTTAAACCACGCATTAGAAGCTAATAATCTTCCAAGATTTATCCAGGTCTCCTCTATAGGTCTTAAGGACCCCAATGGCTCCGAGAAGGACACCGGACAGCTCTTAGGAGACATATGGAAGCCCCCCGTCAAGACGGCGTGTTCCTTAACATGCACAGGAGATGGCTCTCTTGCTCACAGGGCCACCATATGTCTTCTAAGAGCTGTCTGGTGTCCTTCTCGGAGACTTTGGGGTCCTTAAGACCTATAGAGGAGACCTGGATAAATCCTGGAAGATCATTAGCTTCTAATGCGTGGTTTAACGGTAGAGCGCTCTGGCATGTATGTATCTAGAAAGTTACGGGTTAAATCCCCCCCCCCCCCGCGTGACCGATAATTTTTTTTTTTTCAGATGAAAAATTACTGAAGTTTATTTCTACAGGCAATCTATGGTGTGTACTAATGTTGCCTATCATTATTTCAATAAGCTGCTCTATCAATCAGTAGCAAATGCAGAGACTTCCTGTTGCAATAGAATTCAAGGAATATTTTTGCGGAAGAAATGACTTCTGAGGATGCATAGGACCCGTACCAATCATTAGCAAAATATATTTGGCCGATGGCAATGGTTATACCATCATGCTTCATAACTATTGCATGAGATATCTACAGGCTCAACGTCCGATAAATCAGATGATCTTTGATGGGTGTACACACGTCAATACATTGTTCAACTGATAACGAACATAATGATGTTCGTTATCAGTTGAAAAATGATAGGTCGGAACGTTGTGAAGGGTTTTATAGTTAAATCCATGTTGCGCGCAACTCCGCGAGCTGTGAAATTACATCACCAGAATAACCTGTGTGGCCATTTGCATATTGTTATGTACAGGGGCGTAGCCACGGGGGGATGGGGGGAGGCTCCACCCAAAATAACTCGGAGTTGGTAAAATTCGAAGCAACTTCGTAAAATCTAGATGAGTTGTGAAAATTTGTGATCTTTTTTTGCAAAATTAAGGGGACTTGTCAAAATCGAGGCAATTTGGCAAATCTAGGGAGTTTGGAAAATGGAGAGACGTCAAAATTTAGAGCAGTTGGCAAAATTCGAAGCCACTTCGTAAAATACAGGTGAGTTGGAAAAATTGGGACAACTTGACAAAATCTTAAGGAGTTGGCAAAATTCGGAGTGACTTGGCAAAATCGTGGGGAGTTGGGTTGGTGGGTTGTTTTACCCCTGAGCGGCACTTTTTTGCACACCATGGGCTAAATGGCCAGGTCACATGGATCCCGAAGGCTCAGAGAAGGTTGGGAGAGGGGACCCACTGGAACAGTTGTGGGAGACAGATGATAGCCTCCCGTCAAGGCCATCGAGCGTGTTCTTTAACGTGCACAGGGTATAGCTCTCCCGCACAAGGGGCCACGGCTTGGCGTCCCATCCGACGAATGGCGGTCTTTCCAAGCTCATTCGTGTACCCTACTGACCAAGTACTCTCAATGCTGGCCCAGCTCTGAGACTCGATCGGGAACTACAGATTACGAACCTGGCATCCTACTGATTGAGCCCCCCCCCCTCCCCCCACCGGTTTAGCAAGCAGGTACGCTATCGTACTGAGTACTTAACCTTATGGGCTAGAGGCCAAAATTCAGGTGAGATGTAAAATTGGGATTTTTTTCTGCAAAATTATGGCGAGTTGAGAAAACTTAGGAAGTTGGCAAAAATCTATGAAAAGTTGGCAAAATTCGGAGCGACTTTGCAAAATCGTGGGGAGTTGGCAAAATTCAGGTGAGATGTAAAAATTGGGATGTTTTATGTAAAATTATGACGAGTTGACAAAACTTAGGGAGTTGACAAAATCTAGGGGAAGCTGGCAAAATTCAGAGTGATTTGGTAAAATCGTGGGGAGTTGTCAAAATTCGGAGTGACTTTTCAAAATCGTAGGGAGTTGGCAAAATTCAGGTGAGCTATAAAAATAGGGATTTTTTTCTGTAAAATTATTGCTAGTTGGCAAAACGTAGGGAGTTGGCAAAATCTAGGGGCAGTTAGCAAAATTCGGAGTGACTTGGCAAAATCGTGGGGGGTTGGCAAAATTCAGATGAGATATAAAAATTGGGATTTTTTTTGTAAAATTATGGAAAGTTGGCAAAATTCAGATGAGATATAAAAATTGGGATTTTTTTGTAAAATTATGGGAAGTTGACAAAATTCGGAGTGACTTGACAAAATCGTGGAGACGACAAAATTCAGGTGAGATGTAAAAATTGCAATCTTTTTTCTATAAAATTATGTCGTGTTGGCAAAATCGAGGCAACTTCTCAATATTTAGGAGAGTTGGCAAATCTTGGGAGAGCTGGCAATATTCAGAATGACTTTGCAAAAATCAGGTGAGATGTAAAAATTTGAATTTTGTTTTCTGTACAATTGTGGCGAGATGGTAAAATCGAGGAAACTTGGCAAAATCTAGGGCAGTTGACAAAATTCGAATCCACTTGGTAAAATACGGGCGAGTTCCGAAAATTGGGATTGTTTTTGTGAAACTTAGGAGAGTTGACAAAATCGAGAAAACTTGGAAAAATTTTGGGTAGTTTGAAAAATTTGAAATGATTTGGCAAATTCAGGAGAGATGTAAAATTGGGATTGTTTTGTGAAATTAAGGAGAGGTGCTAAAACCTAGAACTCTTGGCAAAATTCGAATCCACTTGGTAAAGTACAGGTGAGTGGTAAAAATTGGGATTGGTTTTGTGAAATTAAGGAGAGTTGGCAAAATCGAGAACTCTTGGCAAAATTTAGGGGAGTTGGCAAAATTCGAAGCCAACTTGGTAAAATACAAGGGATTTGTGAAAATTGTGCCTTTCTTGTGCAATTAAGGAGAGTTGATAAAATTCGAAGTGATTTGGCAAATACAGGATAGATGTAAAAATTTCGATTTTTTTCTGTAAAATTATGGCAAATTAGGGGAGTTGGCGAAATTCGAATCCACTGGGTAAAATATAGGCGAGTTGGCAAAATCTAGGGTAGTTGGCAAAATGCGAATCCACTTGATGAAATATAGGCGAGGTATGAAAATTGGGATTGGGTTTGTGAAATTAAAAAGAGTTGACAAAATAGAGAAAACTTAGCAAAATATTGGGAACTTTGAAAATGTTGAAGTCACTTGACAAAGAAGGAGAGATACAAAGATAGGACTGGTATTAGGTTTGTGAAATTAAGGAGATTTGGCCAAATCAGGCAAAATTCACACTGGCTTGCTACAATTCCGACGAGATATGAATATTGGGATAATTTCCGTGAAATTATGGCTAGTTGGCAAAATTCAATAGAGTCGTGAAAATTTCCCCCCACCCCCACCGAGCGAAAATCTATACATTATTTGCTCAGTTGGAAAAATTTGATTTCCGAGTTGGAATTTTTTTTATTTCCATCCCCTCCCTACAACCATAGTCCTTCGCTATGCCCCTGCACAATAACACTGAGAGAAAATCAAAACAGTCAATAAAACTAAGCTTAACTAGTCTCGCCCAAACATTCGACCGAGGTGATGCACTGCAACAGCTGACGCTGATCGCTGTCGTCTATCCAAGTTGTCTTCCGCTCCAAGGCGAGGTCATGATTCTTGCAGAATGAACTGTTCAATTTGCCGAAAGCCTCTTAGTTCCGGTCCTTTTTTTCCCCCATACTATAATTTAGGGAAGAATTGGCAGTTGGTGTCCCCCTTCGACTATATGTTCACTCATAGTAGAATTTTTTTTATGATTACAGCTCTCACTGAAACATTTATCTGCCGGATGGTTTAGTGAAAAGCTCTGACGCCACGTCAAGGCACCATCCATGTCAGAGTGTTTTGCTCTAACCCAGGAGAAAACCCCTCCACACATAGGCAGCTAATGTGGAAGGAAAAAGAGGGATCCGGCTCCATTAAATTTCATTACTGACATGTCAGAGTGTTTTGCTCTAACCCAGGAGAAAACCCCTCCACACATAGGCAGCTAATGTGGAAGGAAAAAGAGGGAACCGGTTCCATTAAATGTCATTACTGATATGTCAGAGTGTTTTGCTCTAACCCAGGAGAAAACCCCTCCACACACATAGCAGCTAATGTGGAAGGAAAAAGAGGGATCCGGCTCCATTAAATGTCATTACTGATATGTCAGAGTGTTTTGCTCTAACCCAGGAGAAAACCCCTCCACACATAGGCAGCTAATGTGGAAAGAAAAAGAGGGATCCGGCTCCATTAAATGTCATTACTGATATGTCAGAGTTTTTGCTCTAACCCAGGAGAAAACCCCTCCACACATAGGCAGCTAATGTGGAAGGAAAAAGAGGGATCCGGCTCCATTAAATGTCATTACTGATATGTCAGAGTGTTTTGGTCCTGCCATCCTCTCAGATCTCCTACTGTAGCATATAAACTGACAGGCTCCTGTCAGACCTCTGTGGCAAGCAACTGCTTGAGGGGGTATTTTTTAATTTTTTTGCTCTAACCCAGGAGAAAACCCCTCCACACATAGGCAGCTAATGTGGAAGGAAAAAGAGGGATCCGGCTCCATTAAATGTCATTACTGATATGTCAGAGTGTTTTGCTCTAACCCAGGAGAAAACCCCTCCACACATAGGCAGCTAATGTGGAAGGAAAAAGAGGGAACTGGCTCCATTAAATGTCATTACTGATATGTCAGAGTGTTTTGCTCTAACCCAGGAGAAAACCCCTCCACACATAGGCAGCTAATGTGGAAGGAAAAAGAGGGATCCGGCTCCATTAAATGTCATTACTGATATGTCAGAGTGTTTTGGTCCTGCCATCCTCTCAGATCTCCTACTGTAGCATATAAACTGACAGGCTCCTGTCAGACCTCTGTGGCAAGCAGCTGCTTGAGGGGGTATTTTTTAATTTTTTTGCTCTAACCCAGGAGAAAACCCCTCCACACATAGGCAGCTAATGTGGAAGGAAAAAGAGGGATCCGGCTCCATTAAATGCCATTACTGATATGTCAGAGTGTTTTGCTCTAACCCAGGAGAAAACCCCTCCACACATAGGCAGCTAATGTGGAAGGAAAAAGAGGGATCATAAATAAGCTTTCTTAACACTTTTCTTTCCTTTCTCCATCCCATTTATTCGATGTCTTCATCACGGAGTCAACCACCTTAACTGGAGCAAAGAGAGTTTCCTTCTTTTTTAATCTAGGAACCTGCTGGAACTTTCCTTTCAAGGGCACTGGGACGAATATCGACTTATAGAGTGCATTATAGTCCATTTCACTCATCTTACTTGGCCGTTTGACCTGTCCTCTTGTATAATTGTCTGAACTTTCCTGTGCTTTTCCCCACATATTCATAATTTTCTCCTTGGCACTCATTCTGCTGTATTCTGGGGTAGGAACTTCTATCATACCAGAAGGTACCTTTGGGAACTGTTGTGGAGGCGATTTAATAAGTCTCTTCGCAGAAGGGATTTCTTGGCAATGTTTCTCCGCTCCAGCTCTTTAAGATCTTCTCCTTGGCACTCATTCCTTTGTTATCACAGGCAGGAACTTTTATCGTACCAGGATACACTAGTAGTGGTAAGACTCCCTGTACGGTTTTGACCTTGAAAAGTCCCCAAGGTCACGAGGCCAAGCCCCCACGACCTCGAAAGGTCCCTCGATTTTCCCGTTCGTCCGCCATTTTGAATTCTGACGTCACACTCTCGAAAGGTCCCTCGATTTTCCCGTTCGTCCGCCGTTTTTGAATTCTGACATCACACTCTCGAAAGGTCCCTCGGTTTTGCCGTTCGTCCACCATTTTGAATTCTGACGTCATCAAACTACCCCGATTTTGCCCGCCATTTTTTGAATTCTGACGTCACAAACCTCCTTCTCGAAAAGTCCCAATTTTCTAAATATTCTGCTAGCGCCATCTAGTGACTAACACGTGAATTATATTTTTTTAAAAAATCCTCCCATACCGTGAATTGATCCCGCAACCTCAGGGTCGCCACAACGTTTAACCCATCACGCCACGAGTTTCATGTAATTGGATTGCTTAAAGGATCGTTTTAACTGGGGAATATATTACAAATGTATATTTTTATTTCTTGTAAATTAGGAGTATATTATTTTAATGAATTTTTTTTATTAACGTACGATAAATGGAGCACACGGGAATAATTATTTTAGCGTATTGCTGAAAAATCACATTTAACTTGGGAATATATTATTTTGAATAACCCCTCCCTGTGAATCACGTCATTCTGCGAAATATTTTGAAACAATATTTTTTCCACCTCTTTACTCTGAACACGGCATAGCTCCCTCACGTCCCGACTTGTCTTATCTTAGTCATCATGCTCGCTGATTGGTTGAAATATGCTTTTTATAGGCATGTTGGGGTAGTGAGGGGTTAAATGTCATTCAAGGAGTTGGTAGTGCAACACGTACATTCTATGGTCGATCAGAGTGACAAAGTATCAGAGTATAGTGAGGGGAGTATTCGTCGTCTCCTGTATGATATTATATTCCGTCAATTAAAGTCAGGCGTTCCTTTTCCTGATCGTAAGCTGAGTGCTTTTCATCTTGCTTGTGAACTCTTTCAGTATTCGAACGTTGATTGGACAGAATTAGATCGAATAAGTTTTAGACAGGTTGTGAACTCTGTGAAACACGATCATGCAAAATATCTGTATGGTTCTAGATTTCGACGGTTTTCGTGTAAACGGACGTTTCCTAGTACGGGAACTTGGATATGCAACTCTGAACGGGAAATGCGGTGTTTATCGATTCAATCAGCGACGTTATCAAGCTCTGTCAGAAAAGGACAGGAAGACAGTCAACTATGTGTCTAAACACGTTATAGGTCTACCTTTTCACCCTCTACCTACTGAAAAGGTATGGGCGTTAGATCACGTTACCAACATCGTGAAATACGCATACAAACATGCGTGCACTGAAGAAGCTACGGTGGTAGGCTACAAAGGAGGAAATGAGGAAAGAATTCTATTGGAACAATTAAACATTCCGTGCATTAATCTCGAACTTTATGGATGTCCCAAATATCGTGATCTCCCAAAAGTTTCTGCTTTTGAGTGTGAGTATCACAAAGGAGTGGGAGTCCACTGTTCGTTAGCAGAAACAGCTGCCTTTTTCGGCTGGATAGATCGATGCATCAAGTATTGAGATCATGTTTACAACATGCAACGTGAGTCATCAGCTCCAATTGGATGATGGCTGCTCCTGATTGGATAGATCCCCAGAGGGCCTTGCTTTCTCTAGATAAATAGTGTGCACCTGACGAACGCTTCATTGTCCACGATGCAGTCTAGTAATCCAGATGCGTGGTGTCTTGGTGGTGATGTATACGTCGTGCCTTCGCTCTACAAAAATAAATTTTCCGTGCACATGAGACGTTATGTGAAATATGAAAATGGTGAACTCATCTACCCTACGCCTATGGGGATTACCCTCTCAATAATTGAATGGGAGACCTTGTGTAAAGCGGTGCCCCAGATCGAGGACAAAGTGAAGAACGGTCCCGATCAGCAGACATGGCACCTGTTGCCGGGTGTTCGTGTATTCATGTTCCGTAACGAAGCTGGCGAGCGCTGTATCGAGTTCATCAAAGAAACGGCCGATCCCAGAACTCTACAGTTTCGCGTTGTGAGTCACCGTATAACTCTCAATGCATCACAGTGGTTTACATTGGCTATCCACGTAGACGAAGTGATGACTGTTGTACGTAACGTGTGTGACACCCTCAAAGTAGCTACGCACAGCCATTATGGAACATTCTGAATCAGTTCTACCCTTCCTACTGGGTCCTGCTTTTGAGGGGCCCGACCGTGTTTATCAGCTGTTGGTGGACATTTTCCAACAAGAATTAACACGTCTGATACCGTTAGATGGACTTCAGCCTGAAGAAAACTACCGACCATCGTAGGGTGGTCGGGTGACCTGGACATTGACGCATTAGCACGAGTGTTTGTGGACACGGCCTGGAAACGGGGTCTGTTATGCTTTGTAGATTGTGGATTTGTGTGTACTCTGAAATATGATACTATTGTTGACGATGCAAAAAATGAAATGTATAAATTAGTTTAATAAAACATTTAATCTTATATAATGTGTCGTTGTGTCCTTTATGATTCATTTTAGTCTTAGTATGGATAGGAGAAAGAAGGTGATAGCTAGTGTTGATAGTGTAATCATAACAGTTTTAACGATAGTGGTGCTTGTATTAGAAATTGTCACCCCTGATAAAAATATTCAGTGTGGGGAGTCAAAAGTCTTAGGCAGTGATTTCAAAATACGAGTCTGTAACTTAACAGTGGACATCAGACAGTTTATAGGCGATATCCCTACAATTGCAGGAGTTACACTTTCGTTACACCAATGGCGAAACCTAGTCGGATACGACGTCTGGGTACAGCAGAAAGCAAAACTCTGGAAACCCGTTATTTCGACCCTGAAAGAGGATTCGGTAGTGTAAAAAAGTTAGCTCAGAGCACAGGGCTACCTCTCAAACTCGTACGCGAATGGTTAGAAAAGCAACCAGCCTACACATTACACAAACCTGTCCGCAGAAAGTGCCCTAGAAACAAGGTTTATGTAACGGGTCTCGATGAACAGTGGCAAGCTGACCTCCTGGTTGTAAAAAACCTAACCTGATACAATGATGGATACCGATACATTCTTACAGTTATCGATGTGTTCTCTCGTCATGCTTGGGCTATCCCTATGAAAACCAAAACAGGAAGAGAAATGGTACAAGCCTTTACCAAAATTCTTGCTAAAGGAAGGTCCCCTATGCATTTAAACACCGATCATGGAACAGAATTCACAAATCGTGTCTTCCAAAAGTTTCTTAAAACAAAAGGAATACATTTCTTTGCCAGCTACTCTGATAAAAAAGCAGCACTGGTCGAGCGACTGAACAGAACCCTACGTGAGAAATTGGGTAGGTACTACACGAGAAACAATACCTACCGTTACCTAGATGTGTTACAACGTGTTGTCAAAGGTTACAATGCAACCTTCCATAGTGCACACGATATGGCCCCCAAAGAGGTGACCTTGAACAATGAAGACGTAGTGTGGCAAAGGTTGTATGGTAAAACTATCAAGAACGTGAAACCTGTATTTAAGGTGGGTGATTCTGTTCGATTAGCCAGTCTGAAAGTACCTTTCAAGAAAGCAGGAACCCAATTGTGGACAGAAGAAATTTTCAAAGTCCTTCGAGTATTACATCGTAACCCCCCTGTTTACCGTGTGTATGATTCTGAAGGAGAAGAGGTGAAAGGTGTTTTTTATAAATCAGAATTACAAAAAGTGAGTGAACCCACCCACTACGCTGTCGAGAAAGTTCTCGAAAAGAAGGGAAACCGAGTACTTGTCAAGTGGCGCGGGTACCCAAAACCCACTTGGATACCTAAAAAATGGATAATTTCTACTTGACACTACCCTCCACTGCAAGCCAGGATGTTTATCCTCATAATACACAATCTGATTTCACCGTTCGCCTAGCTCAACCTATTCGTCTTAGCGGAAAATGGAAGCTGGGTTTAGCCGAAGTTCACATCCCTGTGAGCTGGTACAATGTCGATGGTTCTAATGACATATATCATTATTATGCACCTGCTCCACTCGAAGAATATTGCAAAATCAAGCTAAAACCTGGCAAATTCAGTCGGAGAGAATTGCTGGCTCATCTCTCTGCTGTGGTCCCAAAAGAAGTAATAGTGACACACAGTGGTGGACATTGGATTTTCAAACCGAGTGAAGGATACGGAATAATGTTCCCTAAATCGAATCTTAACAAGCTTCTGTGTGTGAGTGAGGTAGAAGTAGACAAAGCCGTCTACCATCGATTTTCCACCAACCTCTGTAACACTGCAGCATTCGAGATAGATGATGATTGTTACTTCTACGTGATTCCTCCAAGTACTTTCCAGGAACGAAAGGTGCCCCATGGACGATACGAAACTTTCGATGCAATGAACCATGTGATACCCAACAAATTGAGAAAAGCTTTCCGCTTCAAGCAACAAGCCAACCACACCATGATGATTGATACAGATAAGTTACATTTCATTAAATTTCCACATTCAAATCCAGGATTAGGGGAGATGCTTGGATTTACCAAATTGGACTATCCAATGAGTAAAGCAGTTGGAGACTACCCTATTGATATGAACAGAGGTATCTACGGTATATATATCTACACTGACTTGATTGCTCCTCAGTTGTTAGGTGACACTTATGGTGAACTGTTGCGTGTTGTAAACCCTGCAATTAGAACCCATAACAACGAAGCCATTGTGTCTGTGTATCAACAACCTGATTATTATCCTCTGGCAAGAAACACCTTTGAGAGTGTGAGAGTCTTCTTACGCACCGATTCTGGAGAATCACTTCACTTCAAATTTGGTAAAGTGTTGATTAAGCTTCATTTCAACCATGAGAGTTAAATTCGACCCACCTTCAGCAGACACCTATGTGCAATACTACAAGGAGCAAACGGGTAGGGGTGTGTTCCGTGGCCCCCGATACCAGAGAGGGGATGGACTAGGAAGCCTCTTTGCTACGCTCGGTCGTTTCATTACCCCACTCGTGAAACCTGCCTTAGCCACTCTACGTAAAGGAGGACTGCGATTCGTTTCTGAGATGGCTGGAGGTAAAAATTTTAAAACAGCAGCCAAAGCAGGATTACGTGAAGCTGGTGTAGATCTGCTGCATAGGGCTAGTGATCGACTTCAACAAGGCAAGGGTATAAAACGTAAGAAACATTACCCTGTTCTTCATAAGATTAAAAGACATTGCAGTGTGAAGGACGTGTTTTCATCATGAGCGTTCAGAAGATTCATCCTGATTCTAACGACTGTGCCCATTCTGAACTGGACTTGTTTTTGGTACCCCCAACTATTTCACAACTGGAAAGAGGATGTTACATCAATTACCTGCCGCTAGCCTCGTTGGAAGGCAACTCCCCCCTGGAATTCGTTGTGAAAGGATCAGACGAATACATTGATCTCTCTCGATGTTATCTACGTCTGGTAGTGAAAATAGTGAATGGTGCTGGTGCTGTAGCTCCTTGTAATCATTTCCTGCATGCCCTCTTTGCACAAGTAGACGTCTTCCTCAATGACAATTTAATAAGTGCATCCCACACCCTATACCCTTATCGTGCATACCTAGAGACATTACTGAATTATGGTTCGGATGCAAGCAACAGTCAACTTGGTACGTCACTCTGGTATCCTGACACCCCTGGAAAAATGGATGCCACTGAAAATGAAGGCTGGAATCATCGGAAAGCTTTTGTGAAATCAACTGGCATTGAGCTCATTTCATGGATTCATGCTGACTTGTTCAATCAAGAACGATACCTGGTAAATCAAGTGGACCTGCGAGTGCGTTTGCTACGTTCCAGACCCGAATTTTATCTTGTAACCACTGAAGAGAACCCAAGCCATAGGGTGCAAATCCAGGAAGCAGAATTTTTTGTGCGTAAGGTGAAACCTAATACAGGTGTTATTCTTGCTCATGCCAGACTGTTGAGCAATGAAAGTGCCAAATATCCGCTTCGAAGGACAGATGTCCGAATGTTTTCTGTTGGTACAGGTCTCACAAGTGTAAGCAGAGATAATTTATTTCTCGGGCAGCTACCTGTACGCCTGATATTAGGGATGGTAGACAGCAGCAGTCTGAGTGGTGATTATGCCAAGAATCCTTTCAACTTTCAACATTTTGATGTCAACTACGTCAGTCTTCACGTGGATAGTGAACAACAATCCTACACCCCAGACTTTGCTAATGGACGATACCTGTGCTGTTATCAGGGACTACTAGAAGCATTGGATGTATGGAAATCAGACAAAGGGATCAACCTCTCGAGAGAAGCTTATGCAGATGGCTATACCTTATTTGGATTCCAGCTGTCTCCCGAACAGCGAGAATGTAATCAAGTGTTTTCCTTAATAAAAACGGGCAGTGTGCGATTAGAGCTAAAATTCGCCAAGGCTCTAATCAGTTCGGTCACAGTGATTTTGTATGCTGAGTATCAGAACTTGTTGGAAATTCCATTGGATCGAAAAATAATTTTTGATTATTCATCATGAACACGTACCAACTGCAAGCCTTGCTGTCCCAACTCCCCACAAGTCTAGGAGTGTTTGCTCGTGATCGACTACCTCGTAATATTCAACCAGAAGCTATGTTCATCTTTAACACGGCTCCTTCAAACCAGCCTGGAACTCACTGGATAGCTGTTTATAAGAAAGGAAACACGATTGATCACTTTGATCCTCTGGGAGTGGAACCGGATCAAGATATTCAAACATATTACAGTCAGATAGGTGTACGTCATGTATTTCATCCTTCGATTCCAATACAAGACCTAATGAGTGACACCTGTGGAGCCCATTGTCTGTATTTCTTGTTTAAAAAGGGTGACCGGAGTGAACCTCGTGTCATTGCTATATCAGCATTACACCTGTGAACCACGGTACAACGACTGTATGGTGCTTCAATGGCTCTGCAAACTCCTTCAAACATCATCATTGCAGCACCTTCCCAGTGTGGAAAAACAACCTTCACACTGAAACTGATTAAAGAATCTAACCATGTGTTCCACCCTGTTCCTCAACGCATCGTGTATTGTTATGGTGAATGGCAGGAAGCCTTTCGTCCCTTAGCCAAAAAGGTAGAATTCTATGAAGGACTACCTGAAGATCTGGAATTTGACCCTCGTAGACCTACTCTACTGGTGTTGGACGACTTGATATAACAGTCTGTAGCCAACGAACGAATATCTCAGCTCTTTATTCGTGGTGGTCATCATAAAAATATTACGATTGTACTTATTTTGCAAAATCTGTTTTTTAAGGGTAGGTATTCGAGGACTATATCACTCAATGGACATTATATATTTTTGTTCAAAAACGCAAGAGACGGATCTCAGGTCACTCATTTGGCTAGACAAGTATTTCCTCACCGTTCCAAGCTTCTGACCGATGCATATAGACTAGCAACAACGCCCCCTTGCGGCTATTTGTGTGTCGACCTTCATCCAAGAACGATAGACTCTGAAAGGCTCCGAGCTCGAATACTACCTTCTGAAGCTCCAGAGATTTTGTACATCAGCAATGAGAATTAAGAAACATGGACCCTTTCTTCAGTGCTTATGCAAACTGAAGGGAAGGCAGCGTAATGGGTTACTACAGTATGTGTCTAATCCTCAGATCTATGCCTTGTGTGAAGTGTGTGTGAATTTCCTGAAAGGTCATATTCGAACCAACCCAGGTATACTTAAGAAGCTCAGACGTCATCGTTATGCCATTCGATCACTAGCTTCGAAACGAGTTAGTGTGAAGAAAAAGAAAAAGATTGTCCAAACAGGCTCTGGATTTATCATCCCATTGATAACTGCTGCATTACCTCTCATTACCTCCCTGTTACGAAAATGATGAGTGTAAGACCCGTAGAACGTCGTCATCTCCAGAAAAAAGTGACTGATTTAGACCAAGAGATTAAAAAAATACTGGAATCGAGCGATTCTGACAAAACTGGAAAATACCTGGCTGTTCTGAGAAATTACTTGCTGTTTACTAAGCAATTGGAAGAGCCCGAAGTTATTAAGCTGGACATCCCCCTCTCAAGGCAAGAAATTCTCGCTGAGGTCCCTAAAAACAAAAGAAGAGTAGTTAAAGAGAAACTGATGTCATTACCAGAAGAAAGAGTAACATGGGACAGTGTTGGTCGTGTGGCCCTTGATGGTAAACGACTTCCGAAAAGTGACATTATAGACTTTTTAAAGCCTACTGTGAAAAAAGAACTCTCTGATTGGATCACCTATTAATTTTTGTACTTCATATTGTCATGAAAAATGATAAATGATAATTTGTATCAAGAGATATGTACCAAAATATTGTAACTTCTGTTATTATCAATAAATGAATTAAACTGTATTTTTTTTTGTGTATGATTGAGTTATTAACCGTAACCGTTACTGTGATTTGACCCAACCATGTGTAACGCAGTCACTTTTATTTGAAATTCGCTCCTACAGCAAGCTCTCTATCTCTCTCCTTATCACTTCCAATTTCCCCTTTCCTATCTAGTTAGACATTTTAACATGTCTAAAGTTTGCCCTCCTTTTCAAACATCAAAGGTAAGTAAATGTTTTTGATTTGGTTCACCATGCATTTTAGCTATGCTGCAGGTGAATTTCGCGTAGGAACGAAAATCGGTTACCATCCGTCCGAATTTACGATATTTTAACGAATTTTGAGGCAAAATATGGATATTTCATTAGTAATGACCGGTTTACTACGTTATTCGAGACAAAAAGCTATTGGTCGCATCAAACAAAGAGATTTTCTTGTAACAAAGAAAACTTTATATGAAGACAATAGTTTAATGAATTTCTTTTTACCCAATGTATTTTTCCTTAAATGAAGCATTTTTCGTGGAAATCATTTACCACGTGGTTGAATTATTTGCTAGTTCAGTCGTTATAACATGCGTACCAAAGCTGACTCGTAGTTCAGTTACACATGTATCGTTAGGCGTTGAGTGAAAAAATAAAGACAACTATCGATAGGAATAATTTTATTTACATTATTTATAATTTTCAAGCAGTGAATGCGAAATATTTATTTTGGTCAACAGTAGAAATACAAAATGAGTCTTATGATTTTTGAAAAACCATTTAATCACAGCATTATGTAAAATATTTCGGAATTTTTTTGCAGATAATCTGCCACCTTATATTTTCAAAGTGTATTATTTATGTATTTTAGGGTACACGAAGAAACACAAACCAAATGCTTCACTGAGTCTGTTCACTCAATAAGAGTGGACGGCTGTGTTCAATGAAGGATGATATATCCCCAGTGATGGAGATAACCCACCATTCAACTATGAACATGTCTCAACATGAGTTCAATACATGCCAATAATTGACATGATCCCCAACTCTTGTGCTGAATTTTACTTTTTGCACTTCTTTAATTACTCACTGTATTGCTACATTCATTAACTAAAAATATTTCAGTAACCATTTTTTATCACAATCTCAATATTTGTACTCTCATACTGAAATTTCTCATACTGGATTATTTTCAAACTTCACCAAAATATTTCATTACCCAATTTTTTTAAAACGTTCTAGTGTTATACACAATCTTAATATATGTACCCTTTCTTATGCTGAACTACTTAAATTATTTTTACTAAACCTGTTTTTTTTTTCAGTAACCATTTTTAACACATTCTAGTGTTATACCCAATATTTGTAACCTTTCTGTATTTACCAAACTTTGGTTTAAAATATGTGGAACAATAAACATCAAACCAGTTTTTTTTTTGTATCACATAATTTGTACATTAAACGTTTTCGCAACGGGGAGTGAAATTTCAATATTTTATATTACTATCACAAGCAGAGTTTGGTCTTATTTTTCTACACTGAAAACCTTCATAAGTCTAGTTTAATCACAAATGCAACTAATGGTTACCATTTTTACACACAGACACTTTCCTAATTGTACACATATTTTTATACAAAACCTTGTTTGAAAGTAATTTTATAAGTACACTTAAACTATGGTGTACACTAACTATTATGATTATCACATTTTTCTATCCTAAAACCTTGCTACAAATTTTTTTCTTGAGTTTGACACTTTAGGTATCGATACAAAAATACATCATCATGGGTAAAGTACCAGGTAAGTATTTTGAAAATTTTGTTAGGATTTCCCTCCCTAGTGAGTAGTAAAATATAGAACATATTTTTACAAAATCAAATATTTACGAAAAAAGGTTACAACAAGTCGATGACCATATCTAAATTAAGGTCATTGTAACCATATGGTACAGAAGAGATTTCACCACTAGGCAGGTACCTTTTGTCAAGATTGACTTTAAATTTTTTAATAGCTGGTCTATTAAAAAGAGTGGCTCTCACCTTATCCCGGACGACATTGAAGGGGACCTCAAACGTCTCCAGCTCAGGGTTCTTGTTCAGTACCATGGCTTTGAGGAGGTCAAAGCTGTATTTTTCTCTGTTCTTTTGGTTCAGAGTAATTCCCTTCGCTCGCAGGATCTGGTCATTATTGCTGAGACGAAGAGCATAAGACTTTGGTCCCGCACTGACATAGTCAGTAATATGGACATCCGAACCATACTTGGTAGATATTTCATCCACCCAGTCACCGAGGAAGGATCCAGTTATGGGATGAAAAGTGTCATCGGAGCTGGTGGTAAAAATGACAGAATCTGTATCACAGTAGAGGGCTCGACGTCCCAGTTTTAAAAGCAGGTCCAGGAGCTTCAGGCGGGCATGGCTAGTGACCATTGCTGCCACGATGACATTCCCACGGGTGTTCTCAGGACATGCAGAGGTCACAGGTTTGTAGGTAACTAACACTGCATCGTCATTGATAGCTGCAATGTCACTCACCACTTTTGTTGCATCGGTCAGAATTTCGGTGTACCGAAGTGGACAGGAGATGATGGTGGTATGACTTCTATCCATTGCTTGGCCCAATTTTCCCCAGCTGCTGTTAAGGCACAGTTTAGAGTTGTAACGAAGAATACTGTTCTTCACCACCTCTTCAGGGCTAATTCTAATCCCCTCTGCACGAAAAAATGCTTCACAGAAAGCTTCTTTTTCATCAGGGGTCTTGACATCTGGAGGGAACCCAGAGTACTTTTGTTTTGCTCCCAGGAAAGTGTCGATGTACTCTGTGTAGATTCCTCCTCTGGCAGTCTTTGGATCATACTTGAGCACATGATCAAAGTGCCAAACATCATGAAATTTAATGAGCCTGTAACCGTTTCGCATGGCTGCATAGATTTCTCCCGTAATCCAAGAAGCGGTTAAGGCGCGTTGGTGCTCGTTATGGGCGCAGGGTGGTGAGAGCTGGCATTCTGCACATGTTCTACACAGAGGAAAAAGTAGCTTTCCGTTGGCTCTGTAGGGGAGAACAGGGATGAACAAGTCATCTGGTGGGATCAGTGTGGCATGGGCTACACCAAAGTACATGTCGAGATCGTGACTGAAGTTTGCTGTGATGCGACGAGGATGTCCTTTACCATAGGGAGCATACTTGCAAGCCCAGGGGTACAAAGAATTAACATCAAAGTACTGAATTTTAAGCCCTTGGTCTTCCGATGCATAGCTTGCGAAAAATTCAGTTCTTTCACCGTAAAGGAAATCCCTTCCTCCAATTCCTCGTATAGGCTCGATGGATTTGTAGAGCCGAGCAAGAGGATGAGTTGTACGTAGTAGCTGGTCAAACTCATGTTCCCAGATAACGTTGATAGTGTAGTCTGGTAACAAGAGTTTCAGAGCACCAAGACGATCCAGGGTACGGGAGTAGAGAGCAGCAAAGGGTTTCCTCGTTAAACTCTGAATATCCTCCGGTTTGAAACACTTTTTACATCCATGCATAAAACAACCTTCGAATTCCCAAACAGTCTTTGTCTCATGACACACTCCATCCAGACGATAGGGACCGACACGATGCTCACCTTGAGGGGAACGAGCTGTTTGTATCTCCACCTCTTCCTGTTGAGACATGTACTCGAACAAAGCAAGTGCCTTGAGGGATTGGCGATCATTGCTGGCCGAGTACCCTTGTGCCGGGCAAACACCCAGTGTATTTTTTGGTAGAAACTTCCCTCGAAACACTCTCAGACATGCTCCAGCAATGGTGAGGTCCTGGGCAAAGGGGTCAACACCGGTTAAAGAAATAAATTCCAATCGGAATTTTTCGCCTCTTTTGCGCAAGAGTTCAACATCAGCTCTACAGTAAAAAGCCAACTCTTTCTGGAAATCCCACACGACTTCACTGGCTTTCATATACCATGCTTCAAATTCTTCCTTCACAGATGGCGTCATACCCTCGGGTTTGAAGAAAGATGGGTCCAGGATGCGACCTACATAACTAAGATTTTCTTCTCTAGTGAAGTCGTGAGGAAAATAACCTTTAACTGTTTCCAAATCAAAGGTTTTGGAGAAGGAGCAGAGTGGAGCCTGGATAAAAGACAGGGTATCTATGAATCTGATTTTGAGCCCTGTTAGCAATATTCCTAAAATTTTTGATCCTTCAAAGATCAGATCAGGTTGAAGGTAGCGTTTATATAGATAATTCAATATGAACGTACCGTCGAAGCCTTTCAAGTTGTGGGCTAGCACTGTAACATTACGAAATTTTTGTACCCCCAGGCGTTCTTCAGCCAGTAGCCAATCCATGAATTTTTCGACGTTAGGAAACGAAACGTAGAGCCATTCGTTACCTGCTTTGAAGGTGGCGATACACAAAATAGGTACCAAATGTCCATTGGTCTGTTGTACTGTTTCAACGTCAAAATAAATATACTGTTGCTCAACCTGTTCTATTTTACAGGGTTCCACATACCTTGGTCTATCTGCATGGCAGAAATGACGTTTAGCAGGATCAAATATGTCCATGCATTTACACAACGATGACGCTTTGTGCAAATGGAGGACAGATGTAATGAAAAGCATTCTGCTCCACGCAGGTAAACGTGGCAATCGGGGCAAAGAATGGGGTCTCCATAGTGTACAACACTGGGGGAAAGACGCATGTTACATATACCTTTGCATACATGACCTGGATTATTCAGCACTTTCAAACATTGAGGACAGAAATTTCTTGCTCCAAATAAACCTGACGGCGAAGTAATCACATCAAAGTGATGATTGTTGAAAAGTAGGGAAAGAGTCTGGGGTGCATCTCCTCCTACAAATATGGGGCCAAAACCGTCGTCAGCCGAGTACACGACAATGCGAAACTCGGGCACCAGAAGTTGCTGAAACATTTTAATTTCAGGCAGGCCACAGGGACCGATAGGAATGCCAGCATCGCGATGCAATTTTTCAGCTTCTAGTCGTTGTAATTTATAATCACCGTGCTTTATTTTTTCGTAGTTGTTTGCCTGTCCTCGTTTTTTCAAACTAAGTGCTTTAGCCACCACCAAAGCCCTAGCCAGACACATTTGATCTGTGTTTGAAATTTTTAAAACAGATTTTTTGTTTGTTAAAAAAGAGTCAATATTGACGTGTGACCTTCTTCCGGGAGTTTTACGTTGTCCAACACCACCCGTACCTTCCTTCTTCAAGTCTGCACACACAAAATCAAATTCTATTTCACTGTGTGCTCCTAGCCCCTCGTTTGACTGTATGACCCTCTCAATTGCAGTCATGAAGCGCTCAGCCGTGAGATCGTTCCATAGTATAAGAGGCAGATTCACAGGATTTTTGATGTCGGGGCTCCTGAAGCACAAGCGCACGTGAGAATAATCCCCTCGTGGCACAAGGTCTGCTAGCATTTCGTTATGAATGCCACGCAGAGCCGGAATAAAATTGTAGGCTTGTACATCGTTCATTCCTTTAAGCTGAACGGTCGTGGACACAAAAGACGTTTTAAACTTTTGTGAGATAAATTTCCTCACATTTTTCACAGTATAGGAAGGTCCTCCAACAATGACACGTGAAGTTCCTGGAACAGCACCATCATCATTCCTCGTAGACACATAGGGCGATCCACCAAGCTGTAAAGGTGCGCCCTTTGTTCTTACAATCCTTGCTTGACGCAAAGCACGAGCTGCATGCTGGAACCCAGAACCGGGGGAGGAAGGTCTCTCCCCAGTCTTGGACCGCTTGCACGAAACGTTAGTTGAATCAGCAGGACGCTTTGTCCCAGGTGAAACAGCTTTCAAAATCGATACTTGATCCATTAATGTATCAAAAGCAGAAGTTGTCTGCTTCCTTTCCTCCAATGCGCTTGAATTAGCCACCTCAGGAGTGATAAAACCAGACATGATAAAACTGAAAATCGAGACGCAAAAGCTAGCAGATCATCAGAACTAATGAGTTCCTTCCCTCTCTGCGTGACCTTTTATACCCCCCTATCTGGGAGAGTCCACTTCAACTAACAGTAACAGGGGGGAAGGGTACGTGATGGGTTAAACGTTGTGGCGACCCTGAGGTTGCGGGATCAATTCACGGTATGGGAGGATTTTTTTAAAAAATATAATTCACGTGTTAGTCACTAGATGGCGCTGGCAGAATATTTAGAAAATTGGGACTTTTCGAGAAGGAGGTTTGTGACGTCAGAATTCAAAAAATGGCGGGCAAAATCGGGGTAGTTTGATGACGTCAGAATTCAAAATGGTGGACGAACAGCAAAACCGAGGGACCTTTCGAGAGTGTGACGTCAGAATTCAAAATGGCGGACGAACGGGAAAATCGAGGGACCTTTCGAGGTCGTGGGGGCTTGGCCTCGTGACCTTGGGGACTTTTCAAGGTCAAAACCGTACAGGGAGTCTTACCACTACTTACACTTTTCCAAGCTTTGGAGGAGGCTGTTTAAGAACTCTCTTAGTAGAAGGATCTGTTGACAATATCTCACTTTTCCAACTCTTCATAATCTTATCTTTTTCACTGTTTACACTGTTCTATGTTGCAGGACTTTGAATCCTACCAAGATGTCCTATTTCCAAATGTGGTGGTTTAAGAAATGTCTTGGTAGAAGGATCTGGCGACAATTGCTGTAATCTCCAAGTGTTCATTATATTCTTCTTGTTTGAGTTTTCAAAAGGGCGGTGTTGGAAAGGTTCGATAGTGAGGCGCCATTAGCCACCCGCCTACACAAATTCACAAGCTGTCAGCAAACGGCGAATGAGAGTGTCCGGGAGTATGCTGCCCGCATTCGGATCTGGGCCTATCAGTTTTTGGGAACAGCAGGAAGAAACATGGACAGCGAGGATCAGGGAATCGGCGATCAGATGTGCCTTGCCCAGTTTTTGGCGGGCCTGGCCTCGCGGCTCAAGCGGTTCGTACTGTCTCATAACCCCCGCACATTTGAGGAGGCTTTAGCAAAAGCTACACTGGAGGAGAGCAATGAGTGTGCCTCCGGACGAACGCCAGCCATACGAGCACTTGACGAGGAAACCCCTGCTAGGAACACAGAGTCGAACCCTCTGCCCCAGCTACAGGATCTGTTGGCAGCCTTTCCGCTGTGCCAGATCCAGGCAGATCTAGTACGTTAGGGGGAGCGCCTCCACCAGATTGAGGAACAGCGAGAGAGGAGCCATACCAGTCAGCCCCAGCAACAGCAGCACCCCTGGGCGGATCGCCAGGGTGTCACATGCTTTGCGTGCGGTGGAGTGGGCCATTACGCCTGTCAGTGTGCGTCGCCCCCGACCCTACGCCCACGTGACCCGCAATACCAAACAGGACGAAACCGGCAGCAAAATCGAGACTGAGCAACTCCACGGATTCCAACCTCGGACTTCAAGATAGTAAGACGTGTTCGCTAGTGCTCTCTGTTTTCCACGTGTTTGTGAATTCAGCTAACAATGGATATCAATAAGGACTCCAGATTAAATCGTTGTTTCAAGTTTTTACATCGTGATCTCAGCTATGAGACTTTCGTGACTATATTGGCCAACAATAAGGACCCAGCTGCAATTGAAGTCGCACAAAGTATTTCCAAAGATATCACCATTATTACTTTTGCCTCTGAAGACGCTGCGGATGATTTTGGCGCTGATCCGAACCTGGTGTTTCCCACGTACCAGCCCAAAGCGCCTAGGATATCCCCAGAAAAAAGTTTTCATCTTTAAACTACCATTCTTCATCCCTAACTGTGACATCGTGGACGCCCTCAAGCCATATGGCATTGTAAAAAGCATTGCAGAAGAGTTCCTGAACCTCCCGGGATTGGAATCCATCCGGACGGGTACGAGGGTAGTCCACATGGAGATGAAGAAAATGGTACCCAATTTCCTCCACATCTCTACCTTTTCGGCTACAATTAATTACTCTGGCATGATCCGGCTTTGCAAGTGGTGCAGGCTCCCAGGCCACATCATAAAGGACTGCGAAGCCTTCGCCAAGAAGAACCTGCCACCTCCCGCATCAAAATCGGTCATAATTTCGGACTCTATCTCGACCACCAACTCTTCGCAACTGCTGGCACCAACCTCCATTCAAAGAGAAGAAGTTCAGGATGCTCCAAAAGAAATTCCCCCTCCTGAAGAGTCAGCTCCTTCTACTCCCCTTCAACAAAAAAGAAAGCACCTTCTCTCTCCATCGGATTCACCTTCTGCCTCTGAGTCTACTGCCCATCAGAAGAAAAAACAGCCAGCTCCTGACTCGCCTTCCTCATTAATAGGTAATATTCAAAATTTCATCATAGATCGATCCACCTCCCCCTCTATTACTCTAAATTCTGACCCCCCTGATTTTCTAGAAAACTTTGAGGACCTCCTTGATTTTCTAAAATTTCTTATTAACCCTAAATTAGCCTCCTCCGAATGGGAAATCCCCCCCCCCCACCTTAAAGCTCTTAAAAAAACGCTATGCAAGGACGGTTGCATTTTGCCGAAGTATCGAGACCTTTACCTCTCTGCTTTAGGCAAATGCCCGCAGAGAGAGTGCTTTTCTATTTGGGACTTCCTCCAATTAGTAAAGAATCTCCTCCCTCTTTTTAAATAATTCACTATTCTTCCGTTTTTAAATTATTTTCCGTTCAAAATTAGCTCTTTTCCATCTTTTTTACTCATTTAGCGATCAAAATTCTGCCTCCTCTCCATTCCTCACTCTCAGCCAATCCCAAAATTCCTTTATCCTCATTGGCTGAGACCCGTCTTGCCCACTCGTCTCCGTTAGCGTCAAACCTAACCAACTTCCAGCTCCCGCTCTCAGCCAATGCCAAAATTCCTTCAATCCCATTGGCTGTGACGTCAGCGATCGATTTCCATCATCTCGCTGCTCTGACGCTACTTTTGGCTTTATTTCTCCCCCCCCCCTTCAAATTATTGCTCCCCCGTCCACAATTTTAATGTTTAGCCTACTTAACACTAAATTATCACTAAATTATACCCTTCTCCCCCTTTTTTCTCTCTCATTCCACGATTTTCGCGACACTTACCAACTTTGGAGCAAAATAAGATCTGTGCAAACTTTCGGCCTTTCCTTCCACCCTTGCCTCTAAAAATTAAAATTCCAATTTTTAACATCTTCTCCCTCTATCACCTTCAGAACTTTTTTAACATCTTCTCTCTCTATCACCCACAGAAGACATTGGCTCGTGGTCCTGATGATAAGCAGGCCGAGGCTTGCTTTACAAATAGGACCAGCATTTAGAGGGATGTGAAAGAAGAAGAGCAACTCCACTGAGTACCCGCTGGACGAGAGAGAATGGATTACCCTTTACCCCCCCTCAGCGAACTCGAGATCAGGGTAGAGAAGAGTTACGACAAGCCAACCACCATACGGCTCCTTTAAACTAGAACGGGAGGGAAGCCCCGGATGCACTTCCCAGAGTCCCCTCGAAGCGTCAGCCGTCCGCATTGCCCCGTGTGCCATACTATGCAGTGATGAAAATTCACCTATTGTGTCTGGCCGCATGGAGGACACGGAGGTGTCGGCCCTTGTCAATACCGGCGCCACTCTGTCCGTCATGAATAGCCAGTGTTTTCAGCGCTTGAGAGGCCGAATCCTGCACAAAACGGTCCCCCTCCAACAAAACTGTAGATGGCCACCCCCTTCCAGTGATAGGCAGATACATGGTGACCCTCACATTTGACGCGCTAACGCTACCGCGTTAAATATATAATTGAAATCCAAAGTGAATGCACAGTATTCCCTGTTAAGAAACAATAATTAATAGATTCTGAAAAAAATTCATCGCCGCCACGGCGGGAATCGAACCCGCATCTCTCCAGATTCATGCCAGAGCGTGCTAACCATTTGCACCACGCGTCGGACAACGAATATTTTCAGAATTTGACCTTTTAAGTTTTTCTTCTTGAGACGTGACTGAGACAGCGTGTTTCTGGGGGCTTCAATTTCCGACTGGCGTAAGCTACCGGATGACGGAAACCGTCGTCCGTCTCCTGCTCGAGTACGCCGGCTACCGCAATATCCGACGCATCGGTTGACAGGAAAAATTTCCGTCCAAAGTCGGGGTACAGGAGAAGGGGCTCGGTCATTAATTTCCTCTTCAGTACTTCGAACGCTTCCTCCGCTTCTGGAGACCATCTAAAAGGGGTGTCCTTCTTCACTAAATGGACCAAGGGGGCTGTAAGATCGGCGTAGCGATCGATAAAACGCCGGTAGTAGCCGGTTAGGCCTAGGAAGGCTCGAACGTTCCGGACACTACAGGGGTGAGGAAATTCTTCAATGGCCTGGACGTTCCACGGGTCCGGCTGGACCCCTTCTGCGGAAATAAAATGTCCCAAGTAAGTGAGGGATTCCTTCGTGAATTGGCACTTTGCTGGCTTCAACTTTAAATTGTAGGCCCTTAGGCAGTCAAATACCCTCTGTAACCGTTCTGTGTGTTGTGCAAATGTCTGGGAGGCCACCATTATGTCGTCGAGGTAGACGAGAACTTGCTCTTGTCGCATTCCCATTAATACGTGGTCCAATAAATGCTGGAACGTAGCGGGACTGTTCTTCAGTCCAAATGGTAAGTAGTTAAAATCAAATAACCCTTTCCTGCTGATGAACGCAGTTTTCTCCACGTCACGTGGGTGAACGGGAACCTGCCAATAACCGGATACCATATCCAGTGAGCTAAAATATTTGGCGTGAGCTAGTTGGTCGATAATTTCGTTCATGAGGGGGAGGGGGTACGAATCTGGGACTGTTTTCGCATTTAGGGCCCTGTAGTCGACACAGAATCTGTAGGTGGAGTCTTTTTTCTTCACTAAGACGATGGGTGATGCAAAAGGAGAGGCGCTTTCTCTTATTATTCCTTGCTCTAACAACTCATCCACTTGTCGGTCCAATTAGCCCTGCAGCGCGAACGGCACCCTGTATGCCCGCTGCCTCGTCCTTTTTCCTGTGCAGTGTGCCTGAATGACAATTTATGATGAATCGGTGCTTTTTGAGGATATCGTGTCCCATTATCATGTCGTATCGTGGAGTGTCTATGTCAAGGGCTACTATGGGGTGTTCAAATCTAATCCCGTCAAATGTGAGGGTCACCATGTATCTGCCTATCACTGGAAGGGGGTGGCCATCTACAGTTTTCAAATTATGTTGGAGGGGGACCGTTTTGTGCAGGATTCGGCCTCTCAAGCGCTGAAAACACTGGCTATTCATGACGGACACAATGGTGCCGGTATCGACAAGGGCCGACACCACCGTGTCCTCCATGCGGCCAGACACAATAGGTGAATTTTCATCACTGCATAGTATGGCACACGGGGCAATGCGGACGGCTGACGCTTCGAGGGGACTCTGGGAAGTGCATCCGGGACTTCCCTCCCGTTCTAGTTTAAAGGAGCCGTATGGTGGTTACCTTGTCGTAACTCTTCTCTACCCTGATCCATTCCTTACTGGACAACATCTTTTCCGCCAATGTTTGATAAAATCCCAGGTTTCTCTAATAAAAAAATCAGATGACTCCACAATTATAAAAGAATGTCGCGGTGTTTGTAATATGTGTTAGTTATTCTGAAACCATTGAGTTTACTTACCTGTAGGAGACGTTTCCCATTGCCATTACAGCTACCAATAACAAAAGGGCCTATCACCCCTCCCCAAAGATCAGAGTCAGTACCAACTTTGGCATTGAAGTCACCAAGAACAAGGGCAATATCTCCTTTCTTGACAGAATTCAAAATATCCTGAAGTTGTCCGTAAAACCTATCCTTCTCATCCTCATCAGCATCCTCAGTGGGGGCATAACAGCAGATAACATTCAAGTCTTTAATGCTGTCTGAAATTTTGCTGTAAGAAACCTTTCATCAACGCACTCATATCCCAGAAGAGCATCACTAGCATGTCTGCTGAGCAGCAGACCCACGCCTTGGTGATGCTTTCCATCCTCCCTCCCTGTAAAGAGAAATTTAAAGTTATTTTTAAGTATCTCACCTTTACCTGTCCATCTGGTCTCTTGCAAGCCTAGAATATCTAGGTTATAGCGCTGGAATTCCTGCATGAGGACATCAAGAGAATAATCTCTATATAATGTCCTCACGTTCCACGTTCCTGCAGAGAGAAAATGATTAGTAGGATTTTTAAAGAAATTAGGTTTATTGAGATTGGTAGGGCCAACAATATCAAACAGCCCCCTGATCGCAGGCATGGTGCAAAGACCCGTTCCTCCTCCGCTAAAGGCTAAAGTCACCGATGCTGGTAGGAACTTCAGGCACCACCTTTTCAAGTGGACTTTTTCAAGAGCCACATGGCCTGCCTGAGACGCATTACTCCAGTTTAGGCTTGACGATGCCCAACTAGCAAAGTAAGGTTCAGGTACCTGCGATGGCCTCTGATTAGGATTATCCACCAGCTGATATAAGGTATCCCATGCCTCTGTTCACTTAGAGCTGGCAACCCAGAAGCAAACAGAAAACACAGCGGCAGACTCTCCCTCAACAGAGGCCCACCAGTGCAGCAAGTCCAGGATCCATAATCAAACTCAAATCCATAAACAAGTCCAGTCTGGTAGGTATAAATGGTCAGCACCAGGACCCTGTGAAGTTGACCACACCTCAGCAGGGTACTATACCATCATTAATACTATACCATCTATTTAACTTAATTCGGATTCAAAAAGGCCTCTGAATGAGTTTGCTTTTATAAAGCAAGAATATTCAATTTATGTTATGTGTTCTACTACTACTACCCTGATCTCGAGTTCGCTGAGGGGGTGTAAAGGGGAATCCATTCTCTCTCGTCCAGCGGGTCCTCCGTGGAGTTGCTTGGTCTCGATTTTGCTGCCGGTTTCGTCCTGTTTGGTATCGCGGGTCACGTGGGCGTAGGGTCGGGGGCGACGCACACTGACGGGCGTAATGGACCACTCCACCGCACGCAAAGCACGAGACACCCTGGTGATCCGCCCAGGGGTGCCGCTGTTGCTGGGGCTGACTGGTATGGCTCCTCTCTCGCTGTCCCTCAATCTGGTGGAGGCGCTCCCCCAAACGTACTAGATCTGCCTGGATCTGGCACAGCGGAAAGGCTGCCAACAGATACTGTAGCTGGGGCAGAGGGTTCGACTCAGTGTTCCTAGCAGGGGTTTCCTCGTCAAGTGCTCGTATGGCTGGCGTTCGTCCGGAAGCACGCTCATTGCTCTCCTCCAGTGTAGCTTTTGCTAAAGCCTTCTGCTCTACATCTCTTCCCGTTCTTATCTTTGGCACTGCTTTCCCTGCTTTCTGGGCCAGGAGCTTGTATCTGCACTTCTTCCTTCACTCGATCTTTCTGTATACTCAACATGGCTTTTCGCTTTTGCAATCTGTCGCCCTGCTCTTTCCTCTCATCGTTAGGAATGTAACGCCTAGTTAGTTCAGGATAATAGAACTTAAATTCAGGTGGGTACCCAATATCCTTTTCACATCGTCATCGGTGTAGGAAGTGGGGATCATTTTTTTCTGTGGAGGTCCAAAAAGGTACTCTCCATGGACGTCTTCTAAGGGTTCATTGCTCCCATTGGCTGTGCATTTGTAAGGTAGAAGCATTTTGTTAAGTCTCAAGTTCAAGCAAGTATTAGACTTTTGTTTTAATTTCATTTTAAGTAAAATTCAAAGCAATCGTATATTTAAATAATTAATAATTTCCAGAATTAGTTTTTGTTTTTATTATACTAAATAAATTAATATATATATATATTATTTTATAAAACGAAAGTTGCTTATCACTGCCGACAATTACTGATCGAAAGCGATTTCAGATTTTTTCTTTTAAAGATATTTAGTTTAATCAACTCCTATGTCATTCTCACTGCAAAATGAGATTTCTTTCAATCGACCAAAAGAGAATGCTTTGTCAAACAATTATTTCTTAAGCATTTGTCATCTTCGCTAATTTTAGAGTATGAGCTATTTCAGATTATGTTTCCTTTAAAGAATTCCTGTTAAAAATGTAAAACTTCAGATAATCCTATTTCTAATATTGTTCAGAGTTCATTATCCCCATTTAACTGTGTTTTGCCTCTAATAGAAACTCAGACGATTAATAACTAATTCAATATCAGCAAACGAATGAAGTATGTCAACTTACTGCTTTCCGCGACAGCGCAGTCTCCGAGATCTGATAGACCCTTCTATATTTGGAAAGAAATCCGTTGTTCCTACCCCTTCAGGAGCGCCTGGTAAGTTGTCGATGTCTTGCTCTATCATAACGTCCTCACGCCAACGTGGTGGGCAAGTCCTTTTCGCCCCGGACTGCTCGGGGTGTTCGTGCTGCTTCTTCACATCATACCTACATAAAACAGAGAAAGAGAATGAAATGTTGCTCAATCTGTCAGAATTTAATAGTAAATAATAATGAGTCTCACATTCGGCGACAACTGAATATAAATCGCAAACAGAACTAATAAGATTATGATTGCTTGCCGTATGTTACTAATTAAAGAAAAATCATTCATCATAAGATATAAACTTTAAAAGAAGACATTACCTAGGGCATGACTAGGTAAGTGTCATTTGAATACACAATGTGTATTCAAATGACACTTACCTAGTCATGCACACAACCCCTAGTACGAAAACATTTATTCAAATAATTAATATCCCATTAAAGCATCAGGAGAAAGACCCATCCTGGCTCTGTGATCACGCTTTTTCAAGCGAAGGGTTGAATCGTTTGCATATCTCTTACAATAGGTAAAGATAATTAATGTGATTTTGTAAGCAATGTGATGATTCTGCAGATAGATTATGAGGACGAAAGAGATGCAATGACCACCAATGATATCATTCTAATATTATTGCACAAAATCTTTCCTATCTGAGCCCACATTTAAATATTGTAAGAGAAGAAATGATTTCGCCATCTCCAAAGTGAATGAAGTTCTCGCCGTGGATTTACCGTAAAGAGCTCACTTAGATAAGGAACTAGGCAACCGTTTGCAGTGGGCTCCGAATTTCTTTAGTAAATTGCTTTAAATCCCTTCAAGTGACCAATTGATTGCATGCAGCGTTGTTAATTAAACCATTATCACTTCTCATTTCAAATTCTCATAATGGAAAAAAAAATCTCATAAAGAACGTCCAAAGTGTGTTGCAGATGAAGTGAAGCATCGCTCGGATTGTTTCAATCCCAAACCTCTGGCTTATGGTAGGGATATTATAGCATGGGAAGTTTCTATTGGAATCCATTGTATCTGTGGACAAAATGGCAGTTATTAAGGACTGAGATCGACGTGGTTCCCTTTCAAATGGTAGTCATGATCACGTCCATATTTCAACGGGTCATGAGTGATTTCGGGAGCATCCAAGTGATCTGCTGTATCTATCTTGGCAGTTTCAATCCTTGATTCCAGTCTTATGGAATATATTTCAGATTGTTCTGAAGAAATTTAACCTACACAGAATGCCATTCCTATCAACCCTTGTGGATCTGTAAGTGATAATTGTAAAACGAAAACAGGTAACTCATCCCAAGATATAAATTCTAAGATTTTATTGTCTCCATATGGTAACGTGTTGGTAGAGTACGCAAGGATTAGGATACAAGTTGTAATTCTCTATTACCCACTTAAATATATACTTTATGCATATTAAGAGAAGTATTTATGGAATATGGTAGCTCCTAGTCGCCAAAGTATCAAAACCCCTCAACTTTTCTTACATGAGAAGATGTTGAGTACGCACTACAGTGTATAAACAGTCGTGAGGTAAACTAACTTGTTATTAAACGCATTCTCTAAAAGATTAATCACATGGAATTTGTATATTAAATCATATTTGAAAATCATCTTAACACTGTATTGTACTAAAGCTGTTAAAGTTTGCACGCAATAAAAAGTAAATAAAAATAACGTATTCTTTATGTGAAACACAAGGGCAGTTTGCATGATAACTTGGAATTGCACCGTGTTCTCGGATTGCAACGAAATGGCCAGCTCCATGTCTTTCGAAATATATCTTTTACACTTGAGAATGACCACCTTCCGGAACTGCCAAAACATATCGCCATGTTTTATCTGAGTTACGTCATTATTCATTATTTATCAGGTGTTAATGGTTTTTTATTGGTAACCTGGTACTTGATGTTACTTTTTTGTCTCTTATAACTACTAAGCTATATAAATACTGCTTTGAATTTTATCATGTAATTTTCATAAATCTCGGAACCCTGTAGGTAAAAAGAGTAAAGTCATAGCACTGCGATCAGCTTAAAGATCATCAGTGTATTCGCTGACATTCGATGTCAATTTAACCAAACTCAGCTCAAGGAGCGATCTAGAGAGTTTAAACTCTCAAAACGAAAGACAATTTCGGTGTGTTGAATGGGCCAATCAGAGAGCAGATAACGCTGATTATCTAGCTAACCCGATTGAAGGGAACAAGCTATTTTGAAGTCTCCTGAACAGAAGCATAAACTGAAACTTTGGTACCTGAGGTAGCCACCATGTCTTGCCTGAATCATAATCACCAGCACCAGACTAGTAATGCGATATACCCAATTTCGAGTTCCCACTGTATCAGCGTTGAGATTTATCTCCCATAAGCTCCACCCTACTCTCGGTGTGAAAGGGAACACCGATGAGATTACAAAGGTCGCGGTCATTCTGATGGGTTGTTGAGCCCTGACCATGTATGAAGGAGAGCCATACCCTGTGCACGTTACAGAACATGCTGGAAGGCCCAGACAGAAAGCTCTCATCTGTCTGCCAAGTGTAATCCAGTGGGTCCCCTTCCCCAACCTCCTCTGAACCTTTGTGGTCCTTATGACCTGGCGGTTTAGCCCATTGAATGCACAAAAGTGTCACTTAGAGGTAAACAACCCAAACCACAACAAAATTCAGCTTCAGTTAATTCTTTCAGTTTCTCTGTCAGCGAGGTAAAACTCTGGCTGGACTTTAAGGCTATTCATTTTTTTCACCTAATTGACGGGAAAAAAATTAATACTGTAGTCTCGTCCCTAATAGCAGTTGAACATTAGACCGAATGACTCCAGCACCTATCGATTACCGTCACTAATAAGATCATTTCAGTGAAAATGAAAGAGATAACTCAGGATAGCCAATAAGTATATATATATATAATTTTTAGACGGGAACAGCGAATAAAAACTTTATTAAAATAACTAGGAAATTCTGATTCAATGAAAAAAATCGTTGTACTTACTCAGTAACTTCTCCTATATACCAATTTCCTTTTCTTTTTCTTCCTGACATCTTATTAACTTTTGTCTTTTACAATAACTTATTCACGCATTTGCTATCACAAAATCAAATCAATTAATGACAACAGATTAGAGGAAATCAACGTCATGTAACTTCGACAGGTGACGTTCCTTAACAACGATTTTTCAAACAATTATGACGTCTAATGACACGCTTGCGTTCTTGCGCATTGTCTACGCAATACCATCAAATGTTTTTTGCTTATTACCAAATGATTTGTTAAGGTAATATTTGTTAAGGCAAGAGAATTAAATGAAATTCAATTTAATTATAATCTCTAGGTTTCCAATGCAAGATAATATTTAGGTGTCGTTGAGCGATGATTATCCGAAATAAACACTCTAAAAAAACTTTTTAACTCCTTTTCGAAAAAAAGAAAAAATTAGCTAATGCTTTCCTTTTGCCATCTGTCTCTGCGTATAGTTTTGTTTTTTGCTTTTTCTTTTTTAGAGATAAACATATTTTAAAATGGACTTTTGAACTCGCGCTCAAGAATTTCCTACAAAAATGAATTTCCTATAAAAATGAATTTCCTATAAAAATGAATTTCATATAAAAATGAATTTCCTATAAACCATGACCTAACACGGGTTAAATCCTTGTTTCTTCGCACGAAGGTTGAAGAGGTGATAAAAGGTAATATCCATGAAAAGGGTCAAAATCCTTGTGCCACAAAAGGATCGCTCAGTCCTCTTTTCTGAAACAACTGGATCTCCATTTTCATTTTATTATTACATGTTTTATCATCCTTCACTGTTTGCACGAAACAACAGGATTTCGCCAGTGTCAGGTCATGGTTCACCTTTTACCATCCCTCCGCCGCGTTCTTAATGCATTTCATGCCCTGTACAAGTTTTGGATTTTTCTAAGTTTGAAAATTCTCGGACTGTCGCTAGTTTCTATCGTATTTCGTGCTCTGAACAACGCTCCGTTATGGGCCGTTTTATTTTTCAGGTTCTTAAACCTAACCGCTTTCATGTCATCTTCTGTATTAACAAAAACACACACGTTTCGTACGTTACGAGACATCTGACAGAAAACGTAACGTAAGACAGTCGTGCTCAAAAAGATTCAAACGCATTGAAGAAGAATCCTTACACCTACCGAAATATGAATATTCAAGTTCAAATCAGTGGCGAAATATTTTGCAATAATCAATTTTGAACAAAAAAAAATGTTTCTGCTTCTTCGAAACTCGTGGAAAAAACTAATTTCATATATGCAGGTTCGAACACTCCGAAAAACATAAGTAGGTCTCACATGTTCAAGCGTTTGCGTGAAAATTATCCAAATTGGGTGAAACTTACAAATAAAATGTTATACACAGTGTATGTATTTCACCCTTGTTCAGAAAAGTGAATATTTGATTCACATACAACTGAAATGGCACATGTAAAATTCATATGCTTACACAAAAAGTGAATCTTTGCAGGAAAAATAACATTGCTGATTTGCATCTCCCTCGAAATGAACGTTGTTGCAAGAAAAGTAAATGTGGCATTGACGCCCTAATACTTAAATGACGAATACTTGCGGTTGAACTATCGTTACTGCTGTACTCCGCACGTGCACATACTTGCAATAAACTGGGAAAAACGTTTCGAACGTAAAGAAACATGCATTCTTATGCGGGAAAAATAACTAAACCTTTCTTAGTTGAACATGAAATATGCATGATTGATTTACTCGTGTAATGAAACACATAGGTGAATACATATCACTGTCGAAAAAACGAGTCCTTGCAGGAAAAATAATCACTTTTACACTTATGAAATACAGAAATATACATACTCGGGCGGGAAAAATTACCTAAACTCACTCTTACTTAAACATGAAATGTGCATGTTAGAGATACTCGCGTAGTAAAACACATGTATGAATACATCATCATCTTCATCCTCAAGCAGCCAGGGCTACGGAGGTCCAACCAGACCGTGCAATTTAGTTCTCCAAGCAAGTCTGTCCTGATCTACATCTGCTGCACCTGATCACTGCACACCAATTCTAACAAGGTCCTGTTTGACATTGCCTGCCCACCGCATCCTAGGTCTCCCCCTCTTTCTGAAGCCTTTAGGCACACTGTCCATAACCCTATTCGCCAATCAATAATTATCCATACGGGCAACATGGCCAAACCAGCGGAGTCTCTCTCTGCACAATATGCTGCTTAAAGGAGGTTGCAGACTCCTTTGCCTAACCTCATCATTAGTTACAAAGCTGAACCAACTAATGCTCAAGATACTGCGTAAGCATCTAGAATCAAAAGCATCTAGTTTCCTGTTACCAAATTTACACAATGTCAAAGTTTCACTACCATAACTAACCCTAGAAAGAACCAAACTATTATACAGTCTAATTTTAGTCTTTAGGTGTATACGCCTATTTCTCCACACTCTCCATAGATTCTTAAAAGTCCCGGCAGCAATCCCTATTCGTCTGTTAATCTCATGCCGCACATCACCATTATCTGTTACATAGCTCCCAAGATAATTAAACTGTGACTCCTGCTCAAGATTGCAACCATTCAGATTAACTGAATCACAGCCTACCTGACCAATTTTCACCACTTTAGTTTTCTCTCTGTTTATAACCAAACCTACTCTACTACCAGTCTCATCAACAGCTCGAATGAAAGAGTTCATCTCATCAACATCATTTGCCAAAAGGGCTAAATCATCAGCATAATCTAAATCAGAAATTTTCGTATCTCCAGCCCATTTAAGGCCAAAATCTTTCCCTTGAAGTGAATTTCGAATAACATAATCAATACCCAAACTAAAGAGAAAAGGAGACAAAATGCACCCTTGTCGAACACCAGAAGTAATGCTAAACCAATTGCTACAAGCCTTATCAACTCTCACACACGACTCAGTGTTATTATAGAGAGCTTTCATTATGTTAACTAACTTGTCTGGTAAACCATATGATCTCACAATCAACCACAAATTATGACGATCAACAGAGTCGAAAGCCTTTTTGAAATCAACAAAGCTAGCAACCAAAGGTTTCTGAAACTCTAAACATTTCTCAAGAATCTGCCTAAGTGAAAATATCTGATCCACACATCCCCTACCACTTCTGAATCCACATTGCTCATCACGCAATTGAGTGTCAACCAGATTCTTAATTCTATTAAGCACAATCATGGAAAGAACTTTACCTGGAACAGAGAGTAGGCTAATACCCCTATAGTTTTCACAAGAACTGTGATCACCTTTTTTGAAAACAGGGATAACAATAGCTCTGGTAAAATCCTTAGGAACCATGCCTTTATCATAAAAGATATTCAAAATTTCAGGCATCCAAGTGGTAACCGAAACATTTCCAACTCTAAGCATTTCTGTAGTAATTTCATCTACCCCTGGGGATTTATGAAGTTTAAGTTTAGAAACAGCCAAAATAACCTCAGATTGGGTTATAGGGCCAACATTAAAGCCACCAATCATCATTGCAAACAATGGGAATAGAACTAACCGCATTGCTTAGAACATCACTGAAATGCTCAGCCCACCTAACCATGACAGAATCCTCACCTTCTATAACCTTACCTTGTTTATCCTTCAGTCCCTGTATACCTGTCCGTTTTCTACCACATAAAACATTAACTATCTGGTACAGCTCTCTGCTATTGTGCTGTCTAACTGCTTCCTAGGCTTTGTCAGTCAAGCCAAAGATTCTTATCAGCAGCTAACTGATCCTTTACACGTTTATTAAGCTCTCTGTAATCCTTTCTATTAGGACTAGTAGGGTACTGATTAAGGACATTCCTGCAGTTCCTTCTTTCTGAAATAAGCTCAAGTGCCTTATCACTTAAATAATTCTGTCTCCTCTGCTCCTTTTTTCCTAAAAGAGTACTGTTAGTTTCCAAAAACCCTGTTTAAAACGGCCCCATTCTTCCTCAACTTCAGTAGTAAGCTGACCTGCCATAATGACTAAGTAACCTATCATGGTAAGCTTTAGCTATAACTGGGTCTTTCAGAGCTTCAGTATTAAAAATAAATTTTTTAACTTTAGCACAATTCTTTTTGAGTTAAGTTGCAAGACACCTTTAACAAGGTAGTGGTCAGATCCAATTTCAGCTCCCCTATATGCCATGGTAGCCTAACATACCTATATGCCTAACAGATGTAGCCCATTTGCTGTTAATTAATATGTAATCAATCACATTCTTATGCAGCCCATCGGGTGAACCCCATGTGTACTTATGTATGTCGCGGTGTTTGTAATAAGTGTTAGTTATTCTGAAACAATTGAGTTAACTTACCTGTAGGAGACGTTGCCCATTGCCATTGCAGCTACCAATACCAAAAGGGCCTATTACTCCTCCCCAAAGGTCAGAGTCGGTACCAACTTTGGCATTGAAGTCACCTAGAACAAGGGTGACCTAGAACAAGGTCTCCTTTCTTGACAGAATTCAAAATATCCTGAAGTTGTTCATAAAACCTATCCTTCTCATCCTCATTGGCATCCTCAGTGGGGGCATAGCAGCAGATAACATTCAAGTCTTTAACGCTTGTCTCAAATTTTGCTGTAAGAAACCGTGCTCTAGGAGGATAATCTATTTCTTCCTCTTCCTCAGTTTCTTTCACTGCCGTCCTAGGCTCAATTTCCGATTGCGGCGGAATGAGCCCCTTTGGCTCTGTCTGATTTTCGCTCTCTTCAGTTGGGGTAAGGAATGCTTTGCGCGTTCTCAGCTTCGTTCGCCTATCGACGTGTACTACCTCCGTCTTCGTAGGTCGAACTACAAGGCTTATTTTGAAGTTAACTGGCGATAATTTCTTAATCACCCTCCACGGTCTTGTAGAAAGCCTTGCCAGTTTTTTCATATTGCCTCGCCTAACGTTTGGAGTATAATGGAAGACTAACTCTCCTTCGTTAATCTGTTTTTCGTACGCCACTTTCCTCCTTTGGCTTTGCTGCCTTTCCTAGATTGGTTCTTACGATTTTATACGTCGTCTGCATCTTTGCCATGATGTATTTTCCATAGTTTTCTGATGCGAAATACAGGGGTGCCCTCTGCGTCGCCCAAATCCGATAAGGAAGTACCAAGTCGCGTCCATAGGTCAGTTAATAAGGGGATTCTTTGGTGGAAGTATGAGCTGCGCTCCGATAAGCCAATAATATAAAGGGTATAAACTCATTCCAGTGTACCTGCGCGGAATCTAATCATAATGCGATATTATGTTGAGAATGTTTGCATTCATCTGTTCGCATAATCTATTGCTTTGGGACCGATATGGAATTGCTCGGCACTTGCAAATGCCTAGCTTTTCATAAACGGAAGTCATTACTTTTCCAGTGAAATTTCTTGCATTGTCACTGATGACAAACTGCGAGATGCTTTTGACGACGTAATCTTCCATGAATATTTTCGCTACCCCTTTTGCTGTCTGAGCCGGCATAGGACAGACTTCGGGCCATTTCGTAAAATAATCAGTGATTACCAGTATGTATTTATTACCCTTTTCCGTCATGGGTAACGGCACTAGGAAATCCATTGCAACTCTTTCGAATGGACGGGAAGCAAGTGGAACTCTTTCTAGATTCGACTTTCGCCTGGCCACGTAGCCTCGTCGCTCGAAGCAGGAGGCACAAGTCTTCCGTACATCTGCATACATTCCCCGCCAGAAATATTGAGATCGAATGTGTTGTAGCGTCTTCAGTTCCCCCAAATGACCAGAGCATGGCAGGTCGTGGCAGAGTTCTAAAATCTGTCCAGCTAAACTCTTGGATATAACTAGTTGTTGTGCGAGCTCATTTCTGACATCCTTCCTGTGTGGTCTGAATAATGGAAAAGCATCCCGTCTTCCAGGTAAATCAGGCATCTTTTGCTGAAGCTTGCTGCTAGCTCCCTCTAAAAATTCTGTTAAAATCCCTTATCTGGGTGTCTTCCCTCTGTAGATCCCGAAGCTGTTGCTTGTCTGCGAACTTGTTAGACAAAATTACATTCTCCTCATTGGTATTTTTATTACGAGGTAATATATCATCGGGGTTATTATGTTTCCCAGGCCTATAAATAATATAGAAGTCATAGCCCTGAAGGGCTAAATTCTACTTTGCGAACCTGCTTGACGTGTCCTTTAGTTTCAAGAGGTATGACAGTGGGGCGTGGTCACTGATGATTGTAAACTTCTTCCCATATAAATAAGTTTAAAATAATTTATGCCGAATTTAACTGCCAGAGCGTCCTTTTCAATGGTGGAATATCGGGTTTCTGCTGCCTTTAATTTCTGGCTAGCATAGGAAACTGCTTGTCTAACTCCGCTTTTTCATTCCTGCTCAATTGCTGCAGCCCCAGCTTCTCCGCTGGCATCAATGGATAAAAAAAATCTTTTAGAAGTTGAGATAGATCAACACGGGTTCCGTCATCAGTTTTAATTTCAGTTCTTAAAAAGTCCTCTCTGCGTCAGCGGTCCACACAAAGGATCTATCTTTCTTTATCAAGCTTATCAAAGGTAGGGCGATCTCAACATACTTGTCAATAAACCTGCGGTAGTAGCCCGTCAAACCCAGGAAGGCTCTCACCTTCTTCACTGACTTCGGAATGGCGAAGTTTTTGATTGCATCAAGATTTCGCGCATTGGGTTTAACTCCCTGGGAGGTAATCAGGTGTCCCATATAGGATATAGATTCTCTTAAGAATTGACATTTTTGAGGCTTGAGCTTGAGCTTAAATTTTCGCAACGTATCAAAGACGGTCTGTAATTTAGACAAATGTTGCTCGAATGTTTTTGATGCCACGATGATATCGTCAAGGTATATCAAAATCTGATCACTTTTCAGTCCAAGAACATCGCATTGATAAGCGCTGAAAGCTGGTGGGTGCACATTTAAAGCCAAACGGAAGTCGTGTAAATTCATACAGACCATTTTACTGATGAATGCTGTTTTTTCCATATCCCTTGGATGTACAGGCACTTTATAATAGCCAGATGTCATGTCTAATGAGCTGAAATAGCTCGCATCTGCTATAAATCAATGCCCTCATTGATCAAAGGTAAGGGGTTGTGGGCTCTATAATCAAACGCAAAATCAGTAGCTTCCATCACGTTTCTTTACTAGCAGGATAGGCGCAGCATATGGCGAGACACTTTCACGAATTATGCCATTGTCGAGGAGTTCCTTTATTTGTTCATCCAATACTGAATGCATGGGTTGTTGGGTTGTTTTACCTCTGAGCGGCACTTTTTTGCACACCATGGGCTAAATGGCCAGGTCACATGGACCCCGAAGGCTCAGAGAAGGTTGGGGGAGGGGACCCACTGGAACAGCTGTTGGGAGACAGATGGTAGCCTCCCGTCAAGGCCATCCAGCGTGTTCTTTAACGTGCACAGGGTATGGCTCTCCCGCACACGGGGCCACGGCTTAACGTCCCATCCGACGGACGGCGACCTTTCCAAGCCCATCGGTGTCCCCTACTGACCGTGGGCAGGGCGGGGATTTTTGCGGAGAACTGAATGCATGGCATAGTGCACTCGATATGCAGAGCGTCTAACAGGTCTATCATCCTCTAAATGTATCTCATGATAGATAACATCTGTGCTACTAAGCTCACTTATATCTCCAGCGAAAACATCTCTATTTCTCATTAGAAGGGCTCCCAAGGGTTTGCGCATCTTGTGTGAGACGTGTTAAATCAAAGTCATCAATGAACAGGGGCTCAGACTTAGTTTTCTCAATTGCATTTACATATTTCACCTGCATCGCCTGCAGGGTTTCTGAAGTTGCCAGTTTCATACCCCTGTTTATCCACACTGGCTGCTGCGAGACATTCGCGACTCTAATGTTTAATAGTCCATTGTTATCCACAACATTTAAGGACCTTGCTAATCTTATTGTTTCGTTTCTTATTCCTTCCCATTGCTGTGCTAAGACTGTTTTGGAAGCGAGGTCTCCTTGAGTGCTCCTCACCAAAACAATCCTTTCAGTAGGAGGGGCTATCATTATCTTATTTACAGCTCTTTCCATCGTGGCCGAAATGGCTTCACTATTAATTCCGTGACTCATTTTCCAAATTATGACAGGGTAGATCTCCCTTGGGCTCAGGGGCATAGCGAAGGGGGCATGACTCGCTCTCTCTTTCTAACATTTGATTCTTCAAATCCCACACAAAACCTTGAGCTCTCAACAAATAATAACCAAATATGGCTTCATATTTTCCACTAAATTCCTTGTCTACTGCTATGAGAGAGTATACAAATTTTGCTCCTATCACTTAGATTGCCAGTTCAAACTTGTCCAAGATGGGTAGATTTACTCCATTGATCCCTTTCAATCCGACATTAACTGATACCATCGCAATTTTGCGCTTATTTTCTTAACCTTTTGAAAGCCATTCCGTATATTTGCCGGCCGTCATGCAAAACGCCGGTCCGGCCGACTGCCGCCTCAACTCTCTCCTGCTTGTTTCCTTGCCCCCTTGTACATCCCTCGTAAATCTGGTCCTATTTGTAAAGCAAACCTCGGCCTGCTTATCATCAGGACCACGAGCCAATGTCATCTGTGGGTGATGGAGTGAGGGAGAAGGTGTTTAAATTGGTATTTTAAATTATTAGAAGCAAGAGAGGGAGGAAAGGCCGAAAGTTTGCGCATATCTAATTTTGCTCCAAAGATGGTAATTGTCGTGTAAAAACGTGGAAAGAGAGAGAAAATTGGGGGAAAGGGTAATAATTATTGAGAAAATAGTAATAAGGAGTAAATATTTTAATAATTTTGATCGGGGGATCAGTAATTGAGAGGGGGGGGGGAGAAATTTGGCCAAAAATTGGCGTCAGAGTAGCGAGACAGTGAAAATCGATCGCTGGGGCCTCAGCCAATGGGGATGTAGGAATTTTGGCATTGGCTAGGAGCGGGAGCTGGAAGTATGTTAGGTTTGACGCTAACGGAGACGAGCGGCCAAGAGGGTTCTCAGCCAATGAGAGAAAAGGAATTTTGGGATTGGCTGAGAGTGAGGAAAAGAGAGGAGGCTGAAATTTTGATCGCTAAAAGAGGAAAGGGAATGAAAATGACGAATTTGGAATAGAAAGTAATTTAAAAACTGAAGGATATTGGTTTATTTAAATAAAGGAAGGAGATTCTTAACTATTTGGAGGAAGTCCCAAATAGAAAAGCAGTCTCTCTGCGGGCATTTGCCTAAAGCAGAGAGGTAGAGGTCTCGAAACTTCGGCGAAATGAAACCGTCTTTAGAAAGCGTTTTTTTGAGTGCTTTAAGGTGGGGGGGAATTTCCCATTCAGAGGAAGCTAATTTAGGGTTGGAAAGGAATTTAAGAAAATCAAGGAGGTCCTCAAATGTTTCAGTAAAATCAGGGGGGTCTGAATTTAGAATAATGGAGGGAGAGGTGGATCTATCGATGATAAAATTTTGAATATTACCTATTAATGAGGAGGGCGAGTCAGGAGCAGGCTGTTTTCTCTTCTGAAGAGCAGGAACAGTAGATTCAGTGGCAGTAGGTGAATCTGATGGAGAGGAAAGGTGCTTTCTTTTTTGTTGAATCGGGGTAGGAGGTGCTGGCTCTGCAGGAGCGGAAATTTCCGATGACTGGACCGAAACTTCTTCAATATGAGTGGAGGTTGGTGCCATCTGTTGCGAAGGGACGATGATCGAGGTGGAGTCCGAAATGGGGGTCGTTTTTGGTGCAGGTGGCGTCAGAAGAGGAAGGTTCTTCTTGGCGAAGGCAGCACAGTCTTTAATAAGATGACCAGGAAGCCTGCACCACTTACAAAGTCTGATCGTGCCGGAGTAGGAAATTGTGGCCGAAAAGGTAGAAATGTGGAGGAAGTTTGGTACCATTTTCTTCATCTCCATGTGGACTACCTCGTACCCGTCCGGATCGATTCCAAACCCGGGATATTCAGGAACTCGTCTGCTATGCTTGAGATATTGCCGTAAGGCTTGAGGGCGTCCACGATATCTCTGTTGGAGATGAAAAAAGGAAGTTTTGTGATGGTGACCTTTTTGCGAGGGAATCCAAGGCGCTTGAATATGATGGACTGGGCCATGGGAAAGTCCAGGCAAGGATCAGCAGCAAACATATCCGCAGCGTCTTCAGAGGCGAAAGTAACAATGGTGAGATCTTTAGATATGCTTTGGGCGACTTCTATATTAGCTGGGTCCATGTTGTTGGCAAAAGATGTCACAAAAGACTCGTAACTCAGTTCGCGATGTAGAAACTTGAAGCATCGGTTTAAACGAGTGTCCATGTTGATATCCATATCTAGCTGAGATCACAAAGAAACACGTGGGAAAACTGGGAGTAGGCAGCCGCTAATTGAACCAATCGCAACGCCACTCCTTGTGTCCGACCTTCAGGCAGAAATCTTCCCGTCTCCCCTTCCCATCCTTTTCGATATACAGAGAAGAGCAGTGTCACCTCTATGTCTTCAAAACTGCTCTGATGTGTTCAATAGTTTTCTGTTTTAAAACCTTTGCTTGCTATGGTAGATCTCAGTGCTTATTTCAAAATTATTTTCATATTTAAATTATTATTTGACGAAATCAAATAAGTGATTATCGCTTTGTTATGACTTTTAAAACGAAAAACAGGTTTATTAGAAGTTCAGATTCATAATTTATTTTTAGTCATTCTCATATGTCAGATTCTGAAACTATGCTAGATAAATCTCAAACATATATCCAAAGATCTTAGTGGCTGAAATAGAAGGCAAATATTTTCCCTGCAATTCTGTAAAGATTCACACATATCAGAATAAAATGCTCTGATGTATCGTTAAACGATATCTAAATTCGCAGACTCATCTGCTAGTTTGAAAACACAAATGTAATCTTACTCTCCTTAAAACCTACCTTACAATAACATGATAATGGGTGTCTGTTTTCTTTTTTCGTTACTAGAAGATTGTCTATAAAATAAAAATATTTTTAACTCTCAAAAGTTTTGCTACGTTGAGGAGATTAAAATTATTGTTCTTACTCTAATAACGAAAAAAAAAATCATAGAAATCTTAAAAAAACACTAAGTTAATAAGTATACTTAGGATGTATAAAAAAAGCTTAATAGAGCAACTGAAAAATTACTCTGATTCAGGTGGGAGCAAACTACGGTAATGTGTTCGATATATGGCCATATCTTCACCCTTTGAGAATGAGTATGTATAATGGATGCAAAAAAATTATTAAACTTATTTATATTTCATTGCATTTTTTACGAAATTTTTAAAGACTTGTAAAATAAGAGAAAAATCTTATGCTGCATTAGAAAACCAGCTTCCTGCTCCCTCTTTACGTTTGTCTGACTCGATTGTATTTCCTGCTCCTTCCCCCTTTTCTAGATCAGAGCCCGTATGAGCATATTTCACACATTTTTCAAAAAATTTTAAAGACCTCTAAAGCGGAGGGGAAAATGTTATACTTCAATGCAAAGCCAGTCTCTTGTCTTCCCCCCCCCCTTTTTTTTTTACCTTTTTCGGCTCCGTTGAGTCACTTGCACTCGCTCCCCCCATTTTTTTCCATCCTTATTATATTTTTTCAGATCCTGGCTTGAATGATACTGATATGATATCTCGTGATTTATATGTGTACACTGCAAAATTAAATTAAGAAAACTATAAAACAAAGGTGTTTCTATTTCATTAAAAAAATGATTTCCTAATTTTTTTTTCCAAAATATGTTTTTAAGGAGGGGGAAGGGGCTCAAAAAATAAGTATCGCGAGAAGGCCCAGTCACCTTGCTACGTCACTGTTAGGAACGCTGTCACTGAGTTAAGACACCATTATAACGGAATACGAAATACTATCAAGGATTTAGAAACCATTGAGCGGAATATGCATTAAAAAGATTTTAAGTCAGGATGTATCATTTGCTTAGTCAAAAACCTTTCACGGATATTTAGTTCATGGTGTAGTCTTTCATCTCGAACAATTGTATTTAATTTTAACAATAAACAACGTAGGTAAAGCAAAATAACACGGAATTAGGTAACCTTGCCTCCAATTCCTTTACACTTGCCAAGCATTGTTTTAGTTGTGATTGATGCAGTGGTCAAACAAACTCTAAAGTTTGATGAGCATAGTCAGTATGCTTTGTATACACTTGAAAGTATGCTTTGTATATTTTGAACAGTATATAGTTAATGATAGGGCATGTCCTTGTACTGGAAGTCCTAGAAAATCTAGGAGTAGGATTCTTTGTCCGAAGTGTTGCGAATTATTAGAAAACCAAAGTCGGCAATCCAATGAAGCTTTTTGCAAAATTTAATTACCAGAATTAACGTCCAAGAGCAAAAAGGAAGTTCTATAATACGTTGTTTTTAATAACGCTCTAGACAGCCATTGCAAACTACCGTTCAAATGGAATTAGCGAAAAATAAAGCAAGATTAGAAATAGTTCGCCTTACGTAATAACGTGGAAAGATGATACTATGTGGCATACAAAAACCATAATATTGACCAGTGGTTCTCAACCTTGTATGCTTCACTTACCCCCTGTAAATGTGTATATAACTGGCGTACAGTCGGTCAAAAAAGTATCCGAACACTGTGGTTGATTACAGAATTCAGAAAAAATATCTGGCAACGATTTTTTTTAGAAATTATTGATCTGGCAACCTTCGTGTCACGTGATACGAAGGTTGCCAGATCACTAATTTCTAAAAAGTCGTTGCCAGATATTTTTTCTGAATTCTGTAATCAACCACAATGTTCGGATACTTTTTCGACCGACTGTACCTCTTGCATAGAAAGATAAAACTATAGTTATAGTATAACAATGGGAATAATGTAAAACATATATACAGGGTGTCCCTGAATTCATGGCCCAAACGAGAGGGGATGGTAGTACACACCGAACTCACCAATATTTGTCATGGAATATGCGGCCGCAAATGCAGCCCAGTGCTGGTAGTGGGCGCAGACAAGGCGGCATGGCTTAAAAGCGCTGGATCGGCCAAACCCCAGCATTCTCAGCCGCCGATGTGCGCGGCAAGCCCGGTGTTTACAAGCAGGTACGCCGATCACTACTCCGCCATTGTGCCGCCTGTATCAACGTTGGTGGGCGGACATTTGAGCATTTGTTGTAATGATCTCCAATATATGTCACACTGGAAACCTCTGTGTCTGTCCTTCATTTCTGACTCCTCACTGCGTTTGCAGCTGCATATTCTATGGCGAATATTGGTGGGTTCGGTGTGTACTACCATCCCTTCACATTTGGGCCATGAATTCAGGGACACCCTGTATATATAACATATATCTAGCAACTTTTGAGCTCTCACGGCGTACCCCAAAAAATTTTACCGCGTACCCCACATTGAGAACCCCTACTTTAAAGTGAATTAGTGGCACCTGTCGGACGAATAGAAAATGTGAAATTCATTTCAATACTTTTTTGCGAACTTTGCGGCCTTACTGGATTACTGACCTCGATTTTTACCATATTCTATTAAAAATCGAATCCAACCCAAACTTAGTGAAGAGCCACCAGGAAAAAAAAACTATATTCTGAAAGAGCGCAAGAAAATTTATATCTCTAAAAACGAAAAAATACAATTCTAATGAATTGGAAAAAACACTCTACTTCTCATCAGCAAGCTCTTCTGTGTAAGTATAGGTAAGTATATTTTATTTATTTATTTTTTAAAATTCCAAAGTGGCTAAATGGTCACACGGAACCATTCATTCCGGTGACTTAGCAGTACTTTCTGATCACCTGCCACTAGTGGTGAAAGACCTAGTGGACAGTCGCCTGCTGATATGGGAAGGTGCATCATAATGGATTCTGCCACTGGAAGGGATGGGGGCAAGGCCTAATTTTTTTTTTTTTTTAAATTAGATCTTGCACAAGATACTGCAAAATATTCCATTAAATGTGCTCAACAGAGAATGCTGTTTGACGATTTAATGCAACTTTGTGGTTCTTGATCCCTCTTTTTCCTTCCACACTAGCTGCCTATGTTTGGAGGGGTTTTCTCCAGGTTAGAGCAAAACACTCTGATATGGATGGTGCCTTGACGTGGCGTCAGAGCTTTTCACTAAAACATCTGGCAGACATATTTTTATGTAACAGAAAATGCTGATTGACACTTTAATACAACTTTGTAGGATCTTTATCCCTCTTTTGTCTCTCATGCTAGCTGTCTATATGGCTCAATCGGTAGATCCCAGGTTCTAGTCCCACCTGGGCCAGCGTTGAGATTTGTCTCCGCAAAACTCTCAATCAGTAGGGAACACCGATGGGTTTGCAATTATTAAAATATTTTGATTAAGAACCAAAAATATGCATTTTTGATGAGTGCTATGAACTGATTATTATGCATCTAAAAGTATTGGTCAAAACATTTTCTAGAAACGGATCAGAATCGTCATTTTCATTGTTCGTATTATGTGCCTAGGTTTGGTATGAAAACTATTGGAATATTCCAAAAATACGAATCGTAACATTTCATCAATATCTATCCAACTCAAAAAGAATTCTCTGTAAAAACAAAATAGTGAATATCTACAAAGTGAAAACATTGATGGTTTTTTTTGAAAATGTGTGAGCTGTAATGAATTATATTTCTATTCTTCCGGCAATATCGTATTCCACTGTTGTCTGTCTTGAAACACTTTAATAAACTAACAATGGTTATGGATCTGGAAGAGGAAATCAAAGAATTCTTTGCTCATAAAAATTTATACAAAGTGTGAACTCATCCCATTCCACTTGAGACATTCTTACGTTCATCACATCAACTCTCTCATTGGTATAGTTGCAATGAAGCTTAGCAGAAACGAGTTCAGGACGGGATCAATTTTATCACCCCGAGCTCAAAGCTATTGAATCCGATACCGCCTGAATCATTTCTTGAATTATTGAGCCCGAGTCCGTCTGAGCCTGAACCATTCGTCAATTACTGAGCCCGGAGTCCATTTCGTCAATTATTTGAGCCCGAGACCCATTTGGAGAAAACGTTCTCTGACGCATCATAAGACCTACGTATACAGAGAAATGCATGTCGCTAATTATTTATTCTTATTAATTATAATCATTTTATGATAAAATTAAAATGCTAATGGTATTTGAAACGAAAAAATGGAAATACTTGTAGAGACTGAAAATTCGTAGGCCTCCTGCTAAACGCAAAGAGCTATTCATTTAAAAACGCTAGAGAATATGTAAAAAGAAAAAAATCGAAACCCACATGGTGTTTATTTCAAATTACTATATATTTGAAACTTAAATTATTCTGGCCCAAGCTCGCTCGAGCTCGAACTCATCTCAGAGAGCCTAAGTTCAATATATATAGTTAGGAATCTGAAAAAAAATTAATTACATATTTGAGCACTTGAATTTCATTTGCTCATTTATAAACAAATTTCAGGTAAAAATTTAAAATTCAACAAAGGAATGGTATTTAGAAAAATGTTAATAATCGGTATTTCATTTCTTACGATATTCAAAAGCATTCAGAGATTATTTTGTACAGTTATTTTCGCATACTTTAGATGTCAAATTTGTGTAAAACCATTTCGAATTAGGTCAAGGCAACGCACTAAATATTTCAGCTAGAAACTTCCAATGGGCATTAGGAAAGACTTTTTCAGAGGGTAGGGGGGTGGATCAATGTTTCAAGAGTGAAATATTTAAGCCGTTCACTAATGAGCGCAGTTACAAATACAGCAATTATGCCTACATCTTACTCTAACGCAACTACGGACAGTCGAAAACGAAAAAATAGGATCGTCAATGGTTTTACCTCTGAATTACACTTTTTTGTCCAAAATGGGCTAAATGGCCAGATCAAAAGAACCCCGCGGGCTCAAAGACAGTTTCACTGGACAGATTGTAGCTCCCGTCAAGGCCATCCAGCATGTTTTTAAAGTTCACAGGGTCTCACTGAGACGGGGCCACGACTTTACGTCCCATCCGACGGACGGCGACTTTTCCAAGCCCATCGGTGTCCCTTACTGACTGAGAGTTTTGCGGAGATAAATCTCGACGTTGGCCAAGGTGGGACTCGAACCTGGGATTTACAGATTACGAGCCTAGCGCGTTACCGATTGAGCCATATAGGCAGCTAACGTGGGAGGAAAAAGAGGGAGAAATATACTACAAAGTTACATTAAAGTGTCAATCAGCATTTTCTGTTACATAGAAATATGTTTGCCAGATGGTTTAGTGAAAAGCTCTGACGCCACGTCAAGGCACCATCCATGTCAGAGTGTTTTGCTCTAACCTGGAGAAAACCCCTCCACACGTAGGCAGTTAGTGTGGAAGGAAAAAGAGGGATCAAGGAAATTTCTCTTCTTCAACACTTAAGGAGAATGCTGATCCAGCTAATTCGCATACCAAGTATCGTTTTCGGATTTTCCTTCAAAGATTTCTTAGAGCAGTGAAAATGCCACTTTACTAGATAATTTACTTTGTACGATCGGGCATCCTTTCTACACAATATGTGGCTCTTAAAAGAGCCTTTTGTTTTGGGTGTGTTGATTTATAGTTTACTTCTTCCCAGTTTTCTTTGGGCCTTCTTCTCATCTAAACTACGACCCAATTCACTTTCTTCACTTTTCTCACCACTGCTTTCTGCCTCATTTGCCTTTCCTTTGACACGGTCCCTTTGCTCTCTTCTCATTTTCTTTAAATTCTTTTCACATTCTTTATCTTTACTTTCTTTTTGCTTCACACATTTCTTCCCACACACACTCCACTTTTCACACACCCCACTTTTGGGCCTTTCAGTTAACTTTCTTTTGATTTTTTTCTTTACCCCGGAATTCTTCTTGCTCTCATTACTAACACCATCAGAAACGGAATTTGGCTGCTTATAACCTATCATTAATCTTTTAGGATGCATTTCATCAGGAGGCAGTTCATTCACTTTGCCAATCTTAAAATCTTGCCTTTTATTAGTAGACGTACAGCAGCAACTCATGCAGAATATTCTCCTGAAAAATCGTGCGACGCATTTGCGTAATTGTATCATCCTTCTACCATCATTAGTTGGTGAAGCTTTATCACATTCTTTCATTTCAACATCTGTATTTTTATTGGACGAAACAGTTTTTGGCTTTTTCCAACCTTCAGCTTTATTAGCATGAGCGCCTCTTGGTATCACACGAAAACAGGGGTCCATCACTTTTGCACCATCACACTCAACCTTATTATCTTCATCTTTCAAGAAGAAATCATGAAGCAGCGCTGCTTTCGCCCTTACTCTTTTCTGCGGCTCTTCACAAATAAAGAGATCTAAAAAGGTGATTAGTTGATTAGCAGCTTCAATTTTAATGGGTGAAGCAGGATTAGCCTTTAACAGAAGCGAACGCATGAACCGAGGATCTTTCATGCTCGTGAGCATCGGTTTAACGTGACTGTCGAAAGTGGGACAAGGTGCACAAAGTTTAATGCATTTTGAAAACGCTTGTTTTGTCATTATCTGAAGACTTACGATTCCTGCCACCCAGAGCTCAGCATCTATGGCATCAAATGGGCCGTGCATTCTAGCAGATACAATTTCCGGTGGTAAATACAGAAAAGGGGAGGCTATTTTGCTAAAGTCTGTTTCTCTTGCTTTGTTTAGAAATGAGAAATCAGTTATGACAGCTTTATTCATTTCTCTATTAATGAGGATGTTCTCCTCTTTTAAGTCATTGTGAGTTAATCCTTGATTATGTAAATAATCCAATCCTTTGAGAAAATCAAAAACAAAACCCTTTTTTCTTGTTATGCAATCTGGAGCAGTAAAAAATTCACGTTCATGTATTAAATTAAAGAGATCGGTACCCATTAAGGGCATAAAGAATGCCTTTGCGTTGCTTATTAGAGGCATTGTTTCAAACAAACAGACAATGTTGTCGTGGTATAAATGTGGCCAAAACATATTTTCGCCATTAGAAGCTTCTGCCACTATCTTGGCTGCTACTTCACGAGCATTTATTTTGTCATACAACGCTATGACCTTACCGAATCCTCCTTCTCCAATATCATGGAGGAATTCATATTCATCCTTACGTTTAAGCAAGTCCAAAGACGCGTCAATAACATGCGCACTCTTAAACATCTTTATTTATCACTAATTCAACTCATAAGGACTTACCTCTACTCAAAATTCATAGACACCAAGCACACAATTCTCGTCATACAATGCTAAAACATCAAATAGTTTTTTTCCCATTTGCTTTTATTTTTGAGTTTCGACCATTGTTACGTATCGATGTAAACAATTATTTTTTTTGTTCTGCTAAATCCACTGATTCGGTGACGTCATCGGAATTGTGTTGAGTAATTTTCCTTTCATTTAATAATAAAATGGTAGCCAAGGGCAGATGGTTACAAATTCTGTACTTTTTTCATTCTCAATTTGCTATAAAATATTTTCTAAATAAAAGTGTCATCTAAAATTTTATTTTTAATATAAAAATTCACATTTTACGAAATGAATGCATTTTTAATTTCGCTTTTCTTTTCATAGCTCATAAATATCAAAATCGTGTTTGGATCAGTTTGTTCGTTAAAAGACATGTTGTCACTAAATCAGTTGCAATCCGTTTTCATACAGTTTTGACCAATACAGAAAACGAAATTTTATTCATGGTTCGATAAAACTACTCAATTTAGGTTTCAGTTTTCAAGTAGCAATTAACGAACCCATTTCGCAAACCATTAACTAAAGTTGCGAAGATTATCTCATATATGTAGTCCAATATTTTAACAGATACATTTCATAATCATTTACATATCTAAAAGACTTTTATTTTGTGTCGAAAACTTTTTATTCTGTTACAACTAAATCCCAAAAGATTTCTAACAAACTGACTGGATAGATATTCCACATTTTTTTGGTTCTTCAATTGCACAAAGTAATATTTTGCTTAAACTTGAAACAAATTCAGAATTAATAAACAACGAACCTTACAAACAAAAAAATTAAGAACATCACATCGTTACGAATATATTATTTAAAAATCGTTATTTTTGGCTGTTTTTCATTCTAAAGAAAAACAAAGACGAGTTAATGTTTTCACTTTGTCTTCTGCATATATGGCTGTCCGTTTGTAGACATTCATCTTCTTTGTTTTTAGTGATATATTAAAAACGTTTTTTGTGTTGGATAGGTGTTGACGAAATATTATGATCTGCACTTTCGTAATGTCGTAAAAGTCACAATTGCATTGTCTGACGGTGGAGAAATTTCGAATCGGCAAAATTTAAACGAATATTTCAAATGATGTTATTATGTTACAATTTAAAAAATTTGTTAGTGAAATGTGAAGGTCATGACGTTTTGAATTGAAGAAATGATTTTCACCAATACCTCCGGGGGGGGGGGGAGAGAAACGCAATTATGTAGTTTTTAGGGATGAATAAAAAATTATTTTGGGTTCCATAGGAATTGATAAACTATTACGATTCATTCTTTTCGAATCTCTCGAAAGTTTAAAATGCGTCCTTTGAAAGGGGGGGAAATTTGAAAACTTGAAACTAATATTTCTAATGATTTATTTCGGCTAGAAAATTGATATTTGTGTGCAGTGTAAATGTTTTAGCAGTTTAGCTTTTGTTTCATTGTTATTTGTTTTTGAACTAATGAACCCCGCATTTGCTAAGACTGGGGTTGAACGCACATCAACAGCATTGAAAAAAGAACACCCAGAAGGAATTCCTTTAGGAACGTCATATGTTAATAGTTAAGGGCAGCAGAAACCGTGATCCAAGATTGAAAGTCATTGGATGAAATAATGACGTCACTGAGGACGACAACATGCAAATATACGCAGCGTGTATTTAAAACAATACTAATGACACAATTGAAACAATGTATATAGAAGAATGGTGAAACGGCAAGAATTTGCTAGTGATACTGAGCGTCTACCTAGTTTAGCTTATAGTAACTGTCCACCAGATATTCAAGATAACTTAGCTCAATTGCAATTTATTGATTCTGTTACTGACCCTGAGACTCAACAATCTCTGTGGATGTTGGAAGGTGAAACCTTAAAATCAGCTGTGGTACATGCAGGGCCGGCCCTATGGTTGCTGGCACCCTGGGCAAGCTGAAATTCGGCGCCCTTTTTAAGTATAATTATAAACATTTTCACAAGGAAAAAACTAAAAATATAGAAATGAGTTTATTACCTGGGTTGTTTTGTAACAAACAATGAACAATAATATTGTGTTTTTTTTTTCTGAACCAGTATTTGGACAGTATGAACAATTAGCCTACCTAAAACATTTTTTTTCTATCCTTTAGATCAGCAAATCTTTTCATGGCACTTTCTATATTTATATTCTTTGCAATATCATTTTCTATAGACAAAATTGCCAAAGAATTCATTCTGTCTTGAGACATGGATGACCGTAAGTATGTTTTTATAAGCTTTAGTTTACTAAAGCTTCTCTCGCCAGCGGCCACAGTAATAGGCATTGTAAGCATCGTTCTTAATGCAACCCACAGATTTGGTATGACATCCTGTAACTTATTAGTGTTTATGAACCTAGCGTCTTCTATTGGAAGCTTTACATCTTCAGGAAATAATTCTTTGGCTATATCTAGTTCAGTCAAGAGATCACATCCATTTATATCTTTATTTTCTTAGTACCTTAACTTATTCTCCAAAACTGAAATTTTCATGTGACTGTAAGTATTCATGAGCATGCTTCCAGTCATTAATTCCAGATTTTCCTAACATTGACTGGCGAAGCCAAAAATTTTGCAACAAAAGCAATAAATTTTATTGGTTCTCTCTGAATAAATAAGCTACCTTCTAAGAAAATTCTCACCATTGTTTATTTTCCTATACATCATTGTCACATACAAACTACGTATATTTGTATCTTATGGAAAACTGTACTGTTTATTAATAGGATGTGGCCCATTCATAATGATGTGATCACTTTCAGCTATTGATAATTCATCTGGCCATTGTGCTGGATCATTGTATTTGACATTTATTTTGATTGAGTTTTCAAATTTACTTTCAACTTTCCCAGTATTCCCTGCTGTGAGTGTGACATTATTGCCTAAGACTGTCTTCAGCCACATTACAGTTGTGATCCTGATCTTTTAATTCATGCATGCAGTTGTTCTTTTCTTCAGAAAGTACAGTATCTTCAGTGGGTTTGACTTCACAATCATTAGATGACAAATCTGGACAGATATATGTAGCTGAAGAAGTTGAGCCTGCATTGTTCCCACTGTTTGACTTAGGACTGAAAAAACTTGATACCTTTGGGTGTTTCTTGACTGCTTCTTCTTGTTGAAGACGTCCTTTTCTGTTTTCATAGCCGGATAACATTTTTGGAGGCATTACCTAATTTTAGGAGTAGTAAAAAATAAAATAAATCGAAAATGTCTAAAGAAAATAAATAAAAACACTACGGTATATCATTATAAATGGCAGAAACCAAAAACACAAGAACAATCTCAGAAGCAAAAGAAAAACTGACAGTTGTCACTTTGACGTCTGAGAAGATACTGAACAGATACTTTGTTGCCTTTCTAGTGTAAAAACGTATCGTACAGTAACGCCAATATCAATAATAAACTCCGCGTGAACTTACACTAGAGATTTGACAACCGAGCATCTTTGCGTGTCATTAAAAGTGACACTCACACTCTCTCTGTACATATATACACATCACCTGCTGTTTTTCCATCTTAAAAACGTCAGATTGAAAAAATATTTATTATTTTCACTTTTTCTTTTTTTTGGAAAATTTTGATGGCGCCCCTAAGCACACTACGCGCCTGGGCAACTGCCCGAGTTGCCGGTACCTTGAGCCGGCACTGCTGCCACACCATATTGTGCTCAAACTAACAAAAAAACATGTTATTATCGATGGCTTGAGTGTAATGCGAGTAAACCTTGCATCAGTGGCGGCTCGCGTATAGGCACTGTGGAACTGCAGCACCCCCAATTGCAACTTGATATTATCGATAACATTTAATATAATGAGTAATTTTTTTAATTCTTTCTTTATACTTGTACAATATATAATCCTTAAGCTTAAGGTCAGTAGCCATCCCCCAGTTTTTGAAAAAGATACAAAAATCTTTGTATGGAACTGTGCGCTTCACAGTACTAGTGGCGAGGTGTTTGACTGTTGTGCGCATGCGCACATAGGAAGCTACAAGCGAGGCTGCAAGGGAGAGAGAGCGCTGTCGTTCCCGCAGTGCCAACCCTGGCGTGTTGGTTGAAGGTAGTTTTTTTTTTACTCCGCGTGTGTTGTGCTTAAAAACCGTGTACCATATTTTTGAATGTGATAAAGTGTAGAATTAGATTATTATCCTGCTTCCAGCTATTCTATTTGATTCATTTTTTTTCGCGCAAATTAAAACAAGAAGAATGGATTTCATTTTTAAATGAATAGATTAAGCTCGAACTGTAATAATTAAGGTTAAAGTAAGTAAAAAATGTTTGATTTTGTTCTTTTAGGATTTTATCAAGTTTCTGAAAAAATTTTCTTTTTATACATGTTTGTTTCGTTTTACACAATTTTAAAACAAAGGGTAAAAATTTTCTGGAGCAGCACCCCCACTAATTTTAGCTACGAGTCGCCACTGCCTTGCATCTCAAGTTTTCAGACAATCAGTAGCCACTGCCTTATGCTATTTAAGTGTATTAAAGCATCTGCCAGCCAGTGCTAGCCATATTGCTGATTTTTGTTCCATCACAAATAATCTGTTTGACATTTTGAATAGTAGCATATTTAAACACAGAACAAAATCTCAGCATTGATAGCAAACTTTGGACGCTTGAGTTCGTGGAAAACTTTCATTGAGTCATCTGCAGCATTCAGTTTCAGACCGGGGACAAAAAGATTCACTTTCCATGTCTTCAAGGATGGTTGTTGACATTATCGGCAGCCTTGGGATTAATTCCAAATTTGCCATCTCATGTATCACATAAATTTTACACTTGATAGTAACTGAATTTTACACCTAAATAAAAATGCGATTTAAAATTTGTTTTGTGTGTAGTGCTGTTCAATATTAACATGAAGTGGAAACATTATTAACAATAATATGCTTCTTATAACCACTAAAGTGTAAGTGGTCAAGCAGCTGTAAGGGCATTTTCTGTGGTTGTGAGCAAAACCGAAGGAAATACAACAAAATCATATCCTGCCGTCTACGCCTAAAAACAAAATTCTAGAATATATGTTATTTTGCTACTGTGAGACTAAAAAGATTTGGAATAACAACTCCTAATGGTTAGCTGTCACTGCTGTGGGATTGAAATTTTCGTAAAAAAATTACATTAATGCTAAATTTTACATTCTGTGATTTTTATTAATAATTCAGCTTTAAAACGTAATTTCGTTTGTTGATTTTTAATATAAGTGAAGTACTAGTAAATAATAGAAGAGAATAATTCGATTATTTAATAGTTTTTTTAATGACAGCGGTTGTATGCAAAAAAATATCTGGAACTTAAAAAGTATTAATATGCATAGATCCAGGGAATTACTCTAAAGATAATGTGCATGGTTGAACGCAAACTTCAAAGTAGATACCAGTTCTTTGTATTTTCCAATTAAATTTCCTGTTAATTGCCCGTTAAATTCAGGTTTCCAGGAAAGCCTCCAACATTAAATGACAATTTTCAACCAACAAAGAAAGAAAAAACAGTTTTTTGGTCACTTGTATTCAAGGAAAACGTAAACATCGGAATATTATTTGGGAAGTTCGACAGAAATAAAGTAAGATAATTTTTTTTATAGAATAGCATGAAAACAATGGTATTTTTATACTTTTTGCAGTACATTTAAATTGCTATCTTTAGATTTTTTTTTGCATAGAAAACGAATTACACCTAGTAAAAGACTTTACTGAAAATGACAAAAATAAAAGTTTTCTTCTGGTTTCATCTGAATAAAATATAATTTTTATAATATATTAATGAATATAATTAATAAGATTAAATTTAAGTTCCTCAATAACTAATTAATAACTTATTTAAATTTGATTTTTTTAAAAGTAATTTACGAATAAGATTTTTACTATTACTTGCTAGTTTCGAATATAGTGAATGGAATAGCATTGCCTGGATATCGGCTTTTCTACCAAGCACGTTGCATGCTCTACCGAGAACGGCGCTGCAGTCGTTCATTTTATATTCCATCTATGGAACATTTCCTTCTTTACCCTTAATTTTCTTTGTCTCACCGTCGTTCCTCTCGGTCACTCAAACCTTATCTCTCCGGCTAGTGACGGCGATGCCTTAAAGTCATTTATGGCATCCCCGTTATATATTTTATATATAAGCGCTGCAGGTCGTTCATTTTACATTCCATCTATGGAACATTTCCTTCTTTACCCTTAATTTTCTTTGTCTCAACGTCGTTCCTCTCGGTCACTCAAACCTTATCTCTCCGGCTAGTGACGGCGATGCCTTAAAGTCATTTATGGCATCCCCGTTATATATTTTATATATAAGCGCTGCAGGTCGTTCATTTTACATTCCATCTATGGAACATTTCCTTCTTTACCCTTAATTTTCTTTGTCTCACCGTCGTTCCTCTCGGTCACTCAAACCTTATCTCTCCGGCTAGTGACGGCGATGCCTTAAAGTCATTTATGGCATCCCCGTTATATATTTTATATATAAGCGCTGCAGGTCGTTCATTTTACATTCCATCTATGGAACATTTCCTTCTTTACCCTTAATTTTCTTTGTCTCAACGTCGTTCCTCTCGGTCACTCAAACCTTATCTCTCCGGCTAGTGACGGAGATGCCTTAAAGTCATTTATGGCATCCCCGTTATATATTTTATATATAAGCTTATATCGTAGATAAATACAATAACAATAAATATGAAAATAATTTAGAGGGACACGACAGCTTCACTTTTAAGAAGGGGAAATATTTGAATTTTTTAATTTAAATTGTAGTAGCTTAGTATTTATTAACAGCTTGGTATCCAAAGGGTTAACGTAGGGATTTTCCTTAATTTATGAAAATCAGTGTATTTAATTCCATCATATAACGATCGTTCAGAACAATGGTTCTCAACCTTTTATGCTTCACGTACCCCCTGGAAATGTGTATGTAACTGGCGTACCCCTTGTATAGATAGATAAAACTATAGTTATAGTATAACAATTGGAATAAAATATAACATGTATATCAGTGGTTCTCAACCTTTTATGCTTCACGTATCCCCTGGAAATGTGTATGTAACTGGCGTACCCCTTGTATAGATAGATAAAACTATAGTTATAGTATAACAATTGGAATAAAATATAACATATATATCAGTGGTTCTCAACCTTTTATGCTTCACGTACCCCCTGGAAATGTATATGTAACTGGCGTACCTCTTGTATAGATAGATAAAACTATAGTTATAGTGTTACATGGGAATAAAATAAAACATGTATATCAGTGTTTCTCAACCTTTTATGCCTCACGTACCCCCTGGAAATGTATATGTAACTGGCGTACCTCTTGTATAGATAGATAAAACTATAGTTATAGTATAACAATGGGAATAAAATAAAACATACATATCAGTGGTTCTCAACCTTTTATGCTTCACGTACCCCCAGGAAATGTATATGTAACTGGCGTACCTCTTGTATAGATAGATAAAACTATAGTTATAGTATTACATGGGAATAAAATAAAACATATATATCAGTGGTTCTCAACCTTTTATGCTTCACGTACCCCCTGGAAATGTATATGTAACTGGCGTACCTCTTGTATAGATAGATAAAACTATAGTTATAGTATAACAATTGGAATAAAATAAAACATATATATATATGTGGTTCTCAACCTTTTATGCTTCCCGTACCCCCTGGAAATGTATATGTAACTGGCGTACCTCTTGTATAGATAGATAAAACTATAGTTATAGTATTACATGGGAATAAAATAAAACATATATATCAGTGGTTCTCAACCTTTTATGCTTCACGTACCCCCTGGAAAGGTATATGTAACTGGCGTACCTCTTGTATAGATAGATAAAACTATAGTTATAGTATAACAATTGGAATAAAATAAAACATATATATGGTTCTCAACCTTTTATGCTTCCCGTATCCCCTGGAAATGTATATGTAACTGGCGTACCTCTTGTATAGATAAATAAAACTATAGTAATAGTTTAACAATGGGAATAAAATAAAACATGTATATCAGCGGTTCTCAACCTTTTATGCTTCACGTACCCCCTGGAAATGTGCATGTAACTGGCGTACCCCTTGTATAGATAGATAAAACTATAGTTATAGTATAACAATGGGAATAAAATAAAACATATATATCAGTGGTTCTCAACCTTCTATGCTTCACGTACCCCCTGGAAATATATATGTAACTGGCGTACCTCTTGTATAGATAGATAAAACTATAGTTATAGTACTACATGGGAATAAAATAAAACATATATATCAGTGGTTCTCAACCTTTTATGCTCCACGTACCCCCTGGAAATGTATATGTAACTGGCGTAACTCTTGTATAGATAGATAAACTATAGTTATAGTATAACAATGGGAATAAAATAAAACATATATATATGTGGTTCTCAACCTTTTATGCTTCACGTACCCCCTGGAAATGTATATGTAACTGGCGTACCTCTTGTATAGATAAATAAAACTATAGTTATAGTATAACAATGGGAATAAAATAAAACATGTATATCAGTGGTTCTCAACCTTTTATGCTTCACGTACCCCCTGGAAATGTATATGTAACTGGCGTACCTCTTGTATAGATAGATAAAACTATAGTTATAGTTTTACATGGGAATAAACTAAAACATATATATCAGTGGTTCTCAACCTTTTATGCTCCACGTACCCCCTGGAAATGTATATGTAACTGGCGTACCTCTTGTATAGATAGATAAAACTATAGTTATAGTATAACAATGGGAATAAAATAAAACATATATATATGTGGTTCTCAACCTTTTATGCTTCACGTACCCCCTGGAAATGTATATGTAACTGGCGTACCTCTTGTATAGATAGATAAAACTATAGTTATAGTATAACAATGGGAATAAAATAAAACATGTATATCAGTGGTTCTCAACCTTTTATGCTTCACGTACCCCGTGGAAACGTATATGTAACTGGCGTACCTCTTGTATAGATAGATAAAACTATAGTTATAGTATAACAATGGGAATAAAACATATATATCAGTGGTTCTCAACCTTTTATGCTTCACGTACCCCCTGGAAATGTATATGTAACTGGCGTACCTCTTGTATAGATAGATAAAACTTTAGTAATAGTATAACAATGGGAATAAAATAAAGCATGTATATCAGTGGTTCTCAACCTTTTATGCTTCACGTACCCCCTGGAAATGTGCATGTAACTGGCGTACCCCTTGTATAGATAGATAAAACTATAGTTATAGTATAACAATGGGAATAAAATAAAACATATATATCAGTGGTTCTCAACCTTTTATGCTTCACGTACCCCCTGGAAATGTATATGTAACTGGCGTACCTCTTGTATAGATAGATAAAACTATAGTTATAGTATTACATGGGAATAAACTAAAACATATATATCAGTGGTTCTCAACCTTTTATGCTCCACGTACCCCCTGGAAATGTATATGTAACTGGCGTACCTCTTGTATAGATAGATAAAACTATATTTATAGTATAACAATGGGAATAAAATAAAACATATATATCAGTGGTTCTCAACCTTTTATGCTTCACGTACCCCCTGGAAATGTACATGTAACTGGCGTACCTCTTGTATAGATAGATAAAACTATAGTTATAGTATAACAATGGGAATAAAATAAAACATATATATAAGTGGTTCTTAACCTTTTATGCTTCACGTACCCCGTGGAAATGTATATGTAACTGGCGTACCTCTTGTATAGATAATACAATCTATCAAAACTTATAAAAAGTCTATCAAAATATTATAAAATTTTCGTGTTATGTCAATGGGAATCTAACTTCGAAGCACTATAACTTTCAAAATATGCATTTAGTGGAAAAATGTGACTGAAGGTGAAGATCGTAATGAAACTTATGAATCTCGATTTTCAACAGTATTTGTTCAGTATTTAGAATAATGGAAGTTGAAATATTTAACAATAAATTAATTCATATTTGTCTAACATTGAAATAATCGTTGCGAAAACTTCTAAAATGCATATTTAGTTTATTAAATGATTTGAAACAATGCTTATTAGATAAGTCTTAATTAATTCCTGGGGTAAATCTAGCCTTGCATAACTATTTAAATACTGAACGAATAGCGTTGAAAAATCAAGATTTAAATAGATTTGTTTATGATCATTAATTTATCTTCAATCAAATTTTTTCATTAAATGCATATTTTAGAAGTTATAGAAAGCTTCGAACAGTGGTGTGCTGATTAGCACCCCCGCACTGCCAGAGAGCTCCCACAGGAAACTGGAATAGTTAACAATAAATTTTTTACCCAAACATAATGTTAAATCCCCCACCCCCATATATATATTTACACACTAACCGTGGGGGAAGGCTATGGAAATACTTTTACATTTATGGAGAAACTTAATATGTAAGTATTTAAAGCAGTGATTCTCAATCTTTTACGCTTCACGTACCCTCTGGAAATGTGTATGTAACTGGCGTACCCCTTGCATAGATAGATAGATAAAACTATAGTTATAGTATAAAAATGGGAATAAAATAAAACATATATATATATAGATACACATTTAATTCTGTATTCGTAAATTACATATATCGATAAACAAAAAATTACATAAACATTTTAATAAATCTTATAAAATTATAAACATTTTACTGGGTAATCAGTGAAATGGACTTGTTACTAGATCTAGCGACTTTTGATTTCTCACGGAGTACCCCAAAAACTTTCACCGCGTACCCAAAAAACTTTTACCGCGTATCCCACGTTGAGAACCCCTCATATAGACAAATGGGGATGGTGCATGCTTCGAATATCAAAATGCCCATGTGCAACATGTATGAACCTGGTGCGTTAAAGGTTGCTTAATACTTCAATGGGACATTTTTCCTCACAATGGTCTAATTTTCCGAGTGACATGGACTCCAGAGCTCAGGAAAAGGTTAAATAATCTACTGTACAATCGTTAAGTTATGGTGGGAGTCTTCCTTAAAGCCATAAAGAGTGTTCTTTAATGTGCACAGGTTGTGGCATTTGTGCGCATAGCTACAGTTTGCATACTATTCGATAAAGGTCTGCTTTTCCAAGCTCGGTTATATATTTTTTCACATCCACGTGTGAGTGATGGAAGTGAACTCTCACAGTTATCATCCGAACCTGCAAATTTCAGTTTATTAAGTTGGAAAACTATTAAAAGCGTCATATCAAATTACTAATGCTATATGTGTGTGTGTTTAATTGAGATATCGCACTGTTTATTCTCTGTGGTATATTATACTTAGAGGTTCCTTTCAAAGACAAATAGGCTGCCTGAAGTGATTTTTTGTCTTCCAGTTCCTTATATTCCATTTTGTTCGATACTTCTTTTTTTATCGCATTGCTCTTACCTTATAAGCAAAAAAATCAGAAACAAACTATTGCTAGAATTTCAAGTGTTCTCTGCAATTACTTAAATTCTCTACGTGTTATTCTTTACATTTTTAATGAAGCTAAATTATAAATATTTCTAGGAATGTTTACCAACATTGAAACATCATGATCTGAGATTTTGTGCAAATAACAGGTATGTTTTTCTTTTCCCCTCCCTTCATTTTAAATAGCATCATTTTTCAGTAGAAACCAGCTCCTTCAGATACGTTATTCATATTTCACCAAATTAAAAAAAAAAGCTCGCAATTCAGTCTTTACTCGCTATAAAGTGTAATCGGATTACTAAGGCTTCGATTTTTACGACAAGCTCTTTATGATCCATTTGAAGATAATTGTACCTTTCAAAACTCTTCGGAATAATAACGAGCTGGATTTAAAGCCCATGTGATGGCACTTCCCAAACTCTATTTCGCTTTTAAATTACTCGCTGAACTGAAGATAGCGTTTTCAAAAGCAGATTTTTCCGAGCTTCCGCTTTGTCATGCGTTCATTCCTCTCACTATCCATTCCTTGTTATCAACTCATTTATTATGCTAATCATATGCATTATGATGAACGAACAATGCTCCGCTTTCCGCGAAGTTTTCGCTGCAGTGAAAACACTTTGCAAATGCTTCCTTGGATGAAATCTTCATTTAACATTTTAGGGGTAAACTTCCTTTGGCAGAGCAGTACGCTAAGCCTCAAGATATCTGTATAACTCAGTAGAACAAGTTAGTATTTCCCCCAGTACTGGGGAGAAACGATCGAGCCACAAGGGCTGACCTTGACCCCGGAGGGTCGGTAGATCTCCAGGCAGTCGAAAAGCAGGCTGTTGCTTCTCGACTGCCTGAAGATGAGTCTCCTTTTGCTGTGTCAACATTTTGCTTTTCGATATTTATCGCTAGTCCTGGTATAAATTAGTTCCATTTCACATCACAAGAATTATGGTTTGTTAGGCAACTTTAATGATATTTTTATTATTATTCGAAGTAATACTCCGCATCAGTGGTCCCCAGCTTGTATTTTAAGTGCAACATGAGACCCCAAGGGTGATTTTATTCGACTTTCAGTTCTTTTAACAAAGCGAAAATATTTGTGTACGCTCAGAATCTATAACATTATGATTATGATGATAAAACTCTATTAAATCTATTGTTCCTATTTCACGGAGTAAAATGAATGAAAAGTTTATCTATCATGCAATTCTTATTTCTGTGGCCCTTGTTCCAGGCTTGATGATTCAATGTGGTCAAAGCCGAATTAACATAATGGCCGGAGGCCACACCCTCAAAGAGGGCCTCTGTCATGTCGTAGACGAGTGGTGATCCACTCCCGAACTTCCTTTAAATTTCTCTGTTAATTAACTACTCCAAATAATTAATCCTTACCCGTTACTGTGGGTGAAATCGCATATTCGCGGGTTTTTACACCTGTATTTAAGTGTACATCAGACGTGCTGTGCCTTCGACGAAAGAAATACATGTCTAATGCCGAGTGGTTAGCGCGCTTGGCTGCTGATTTAAGGGACCTGGGTTCCAGCCTCGGGTAAGGCATGGATGTATGTGGGTTTTTCTGCTGAGGTCCTGCCATCTTCTCAGAGCTTCTACTATGGCATATAAACTGACAGGCTCCTGTCAGACCTCTCTGTGGCAAGCAGCTGCTTGAGGGGGTATTTATTTATTTTTTTATTTATGATGCACTGAGTAGAGAATGACACACTGTTTATTTACATTCACCCATATATATATATTTATGGGAATGTTCTCCATTCTGTGGGTCTCCATTCTTAGCTGCGCTCAACACTTCGTTGGATGAAATGGTTTTATCGATGTTTCTTAGAGATTTTCTCCAACCAGCTTAATAAAATTTGAATGCTGCCTTGCTTTTGCAGGCATTCATATAATGAGATGGAAACCTGAACTTTCCCATACAGAAATCGCTTTACAGACCTCAAAACTCGGCGAAAGGATATCATAATCCTTGCCTACATAACTGGCTTACACAGAACCCAACCATGCTCCTTTAGGGTTTAAGAGAAAGAGCTATGTCACTTTGACGTACTAAGCTAACGTGACTTCTCCGTTCATAAGCAACACTCATTCTGATTGTTGATTTCGCATCTCCACCATAGAATATTAAACTGATAAAGAAGGTAAGGCTCGCAAACACGTAACTAACGCCATCATAGATCGTTGTGTGTTGGTGTACCACGAGGACAATAGAGGACAGGCTATCATTCGCTGTTAGAGTTCAGAGTGCCGAAGAGTTGGTTGTTAGTGTATCACAAGTATAGTAATTATCCCAATCAGTTAATAAAGAACATTGCGATTTTTGGTACGGATATATCGAACGAGTCTTCTCTCGATGATGGCAATGGACCATTATTTCCGAGGTAAGTCTGTTTATATATATATTAAATTCAATCTGGTGCAAGTATCGGTTGTACCGAAAAATCAAAGATGGCGATGTCCTGTGATTTCAATGTGCTTTTTCTTGCTAATTCTACTTCATTGTTTTCTTAAATTATGTTGTATGTACAATAGTTATGTGTAACTTATTCTGTTCTTATGTTTATTAAGTGTAACCAATACTGATTCAAGCACAGTTATATAATATTTGTAACTTCGTAAACATTAACTGATTATTTTATTTATGGTCGTATAGAATAAGGCGGCTTATTCTTGTATCTGAATATAGTACTATTTACATTTGTGCAGTCAATGCCTAATATTTATCCTGGACATATCGTGTGCCTAATAGAGCAGGGGTTCTCAACGTGGGGTACGCGGTAAAAATTTTTGGGGTACGCCGTGAGAGCTCAAAAGTAGCTAGATCTAGTAACAATACATATGTTTCATTTTATTCCCATTATTATACTGTAACTATAGTTTTATCTATCTATACAAGGGGTACGCCAGTTACATACACATTTCCAGGGGGTACGAGAAGCATAAAAGGTTGAGAACTACTGTAATAGAGGATTACAGGGAAAGGAATAAGTATATGCAGGGAATGTATAAGTTTACACCGCCCTTCCAAAATTTAGAGAAATTCCAAAGTCAATTGGAATATAAAATCGGAACTCTAAAAATTGTAAAATATGCATTTTACTGCAGATTAATCTAAGATAATAATGAAATCTGCTTTAATCTCGAATTTAAGCAATGTTTCATCAGTATTTAAATAGTGAAGCTGTAATATTTCAAAACAGTAATGAGTCATAAGAATTTACCTAAAAAATATTTTAAAACTGTAATAAGTATTGTTTTCCAGCATTTCACAAAAGAATAAGAACATACATATTAGAGTTTGTATAATGTTTATTTTCTAATAGACAATTATGAATGATTGGAATTAAATAACACTGAATTTACTCTTGAAGCAGTCACAGAGATCTAATAAAAATCCATAAATTTAATTTTCATTCATTTATGTTATAAATATGTATTATAAATATTAAATAAGTTTCTCTAATTAAAAATAAACATCCTTAATACAAGGAAACGAAAGAACAGAGATCGATGCATTTATTGCGGCACTAACAGAAAAAATTATCCCAACAGACAACTTTTCAGGTTTCCAAAAGAAGTGGAACGGTATGTGTATTATCCTTAAAATTCTTTGATTAATCGTAATGTAATGTGTGAGCTATATTTGTTTATAAAATATAGTTGGATCTGTAAAGCATTTTTAGATACATATACACATACAGGGTGAATCTGAAAAAGTGGGCAAAACTTTACGGGGTGGTAGAACGCAGCTATACGAGCAATATTCGTCATAGAATGTAAGGTCGGAACGCAAGCGGTGAGAAGTTAAAAGGTAGTTTTCCACTGTCACATTTAAAGAATGAACACAAGAAGGAGAGGAGATACTTCAGAAAACATTTTATTAACAGGAATGTAATTGAGGTACATGCTCAAAGAAATTGCTCAAAAGAGCTGCCGCCAGCTGTAATGCAGGCTTCACACCTGCGGGATAGGGACCGACGCACATTTGCGAAGACACCAGGCATTTTCCGAATATCGCCGGCAACAACGGCGATCCTGGCGACTAGATCCATATCGGTTTCAATGGGGCACTCGTAGATTAGGCTTTTCCGTACACAAAGTGCATATCCGCCATTTCGTGGCTAGTATAACCAGCCATCCTCTCGGCAATCCACGGTAGCAATGCCATTGGGTGCGAGGACCGACCCTTTTATACCATTTCCAACGCCACCTAGCGGCTCGCCGTTTGCGTTCCGCCCATACATTCTATGACGAATATTGCTCGTATAGCTGCGTTCTACCACCCCGTAAAGTTTTGCCCACTTTTTCAGATTCACCCTGTATAGACAAAGGAAGCTGGGTTCGATCCCTAGGTAATCGATATTTGTGTTGTCTTTCTGCTGAGGTTTGCCTTCTTCACAGACTCTCTACCAAAGAAGTATTACAGCGTATAAACTATGTGGCAAACATATGCTTGAGGGGGGATATATATTTTTATAGAGTCAAATTAAAAATATTTTAGCATTAGTGTATGCATTTCATTTTCGCCATGTAATAAGATTTACCATTGGAAAAATATGTAAATTTTGGTTCTCAATCCAATTATTTCGTAATTTTTAAGTGTAATAGCAAATTAAATTACAGATGGTATTTCAGTTAAATTGCCTTTATATGTTAAACTTATCATATATCGTCTTCAGTTACAGTATTTCAGTTAAAAAAGTTATTGATATGGGTTCGAGATTATGGTTCATTCAGTCAATTCTGAAGTCACCAAACTAATAATTTGATTTTTAGTATCAAATTATGAAACAAGTAATTGTACTTATTGCAAGAAGTATGTGTGTGTGTATGCATTTAAAGGAACTCATTTCACCCATCTCTAATAGTTTTAAAATGCTGGCCATGACATAGTCAGCTTAAATATTATTTTAATTTCAGACTTCTAATATTGTCAATTAGGTGTAGGTTGGTCCATCTTCAAAATTATCTATAATGTCAACCATTTCACAAAATAAATAAATTTCCTCTATACTTTTAGTTTCAGTAATGGGTGCAGCTGGCGGAGTGCCTGGTTTAGCTACCAAATCAGCAGAAGAACTGTACAGGAATTATAGGTTATGTTCACTCTATTTTAGTATGTGTGATTATGCATCATTAAAGATGATTAAACTTGTACCCACTGCTTCCCCGTAATATTTGAGTCAACAGGAAAGGAAACATATATACCTTTTAATACATGGTGTACAAAAATATATATATTCCGGGTGATCCAAAAGTAACAGAAAAAGTAAAAATGCAATAATTGGAAAAGTATAGACAGTAGTGCGATGCGGTTTTCACAGAAATGCAGAAAAAGACATTTTTTTTTAATAACGAAAAATTTTATTGCCAGAATAGTTACATTTGTCACCGACAGGTGGCGCTGTGTACAGCGGTCGGTCGACGTCATTGGCCATGTTGAAAGAAGCTATTCGCCATCATGTGACAAGAATTACAGCTGAAACCCTCTTCAATGCTGTGCAGAGTGTCGTGCCACGTCTGACAACCATTCTCATGAATGACGGCCGTCACATTGAACATTTGTAATCCTAGCTGCGTTGCGAACTGTGTGCGCCACTGTACAAGGTTCAATGGTGTCTTGTGTACGCTCCTACCCTGTATTGTGCTTTCAAATTTTTAATATAATTATTAATTAATTATTAATGTAATTCAAGATTTTCATTCAAATTATACATTTATGCTAGAAATTTGAAGCTGCTATCAACTGTTGCTACCCAACATTAAAAATATTTGATAATATTAACGGATTGTAAATCCACTATTAATGCTCTAAATAAAATATATCTTAATTCAAAATTTTCTACATTTTGAAATGAAATGTCTTATTAAGTAGATTCACCTAGTAAGACTAAGACACAAATAATTAAAAGTGAATTACATTCTTAAATTTGCAAAAGGGTATTAATTTCCGATTCAGTATGAGTATTGTAGATATAACTATAAATTCACATAGGTGACGTAACTTCCGGTTTAAGTGAAGCAGAAATAATTATAGCTTCACATAGATGACGTCATTTCCGGTTTCAATAAAATGCTAACTCTATATCGGGAGTGGTAGCTTTCTCTCAGGAAGAGTTCAATAGCTGTATAGTTTATAAATAATTTTAGAGATTGTGTTGTTTGATAAAAATTTTTGAAATTTGATAAACAGAATGTTTAATTTTTTGAATTTTAAGTTTCATTATTTTTTTAACATTAGAGGATTTGATAAGGGTTAATTTTTAATTATTACATTTAGAACAATGTAAAATAATGTGTGCATGTAATAACTGATATTCTTCAGAAATAGGAGATTCTAGGATCTTTAAGTTTAAATAAAATTTTATTGGGAAACTCTTAACTAGTTCTCAGTGCAGTAATTAAATTGATGTCTCTTTTTTATTCTCGTTCTTTGAAAACGAGATAATAGTTCCGCTTTGTCTGCTGCCTCTCTGTCCGTCTGTTACGCATAGAATGTTTTTGCTAACAGAGATAAATTAAAAATTCTTTTTCTGTTGGATAGGTATTGATGAAATATTACGATATGCATTTTCGGAATCTCTCTAAAGCTATTATTAGCCCTCTAGCGGTGTAAAAATTTGAAAATTCCAAAATTTTAAACGAATATTGCAAACGATGTAGTTATGTTAAAAATCTGAAATTTTGGTGGTGGAATGTGAAGGTCACGGAATTTTTATTGCCAACAATAAGTTGACCCCTTAGACCCATAAGAATGGGTAAACACATTTTATTGTTTTAACATATAATTGTTCGTATTTAGAGATAAATGAAAAATTCTTTCTTGGGTTAGATAAGAATTGATAAAATATTATGATTGACACTTTCGGAATCTTTCGAACACTATAACTGCGCCCTCTAACGGTTAAAACTTTGAAAATTCCAAAATTTAAAACGAATATTACAACGATATATTAATGAGAGAAATTTCAAATTTTGGTGGTGGAATGTGAACGTCATGAAGTTTCCATTGGAAACAATGAAAGTGATAATTAGAAAACTCTAATTAAAAATTTCTGCATTATACTAATGAAAGATTATAATTCGCATTTTTCAAATTCTTATGTAGTTTTGATATATATATTATCTTTACCGATAACTAAGTGTAGAAACTGCAGAGCTGTTAATGAGTTTTAAAAATAATATGTATATGATAAAAATTTGAAATCTTAGTGGTAGTTTTTCAAGAGATATTTCACGGACATCAATAATGTACACATTATTATTTAGAAACCAGTGGAAGGGATCCACTAGATATGAATGAAGTAATTTTGAGGATATGTTCTAAAGTGATGCAACTAATACAAACATAATATTTAGTAAATTACCTCAAAAAGCAACATTTTAATACATCTAGAAAAAACAATTAATTATTCTACTTGTTATTTAATGTTGAAAACACTGTACGTTTATATTAAAATAAAGGAATAAATAAATATTCTTCTCAAGCATTAACTACATTCAGATTATGGCCTAAATATTAAATGAATGAGTTTATATATATAAATACTAGAATATTCAAGACGAGATGTGTGTAGAAGGCAAGGAATGTGGAGGTTATGAAGCTTGCATTGGCACAATGAGTTGTATTCTTAACCCAGGGTGGGTGGGAAAAAGCAATTTCTCTTAAGAGATACAAAGGTGTTAAAAAATACAAAATTGCACACTTTTAAACGAATTTTGCAAGCGATGCATTATTACGCGAAATTTTGATTTTGTTGGTGGTAAGTGGTGATCACGAGGTTTACATTTATGACAATAAGTTACCCCCTTATCATAAGGGGGGGGGGGGCAGCTTTTTTTGTTTTAAGAGGTAATTAGAAAATCCTTTTTCAGTTGGATAGGTAGTAAAGAAATATTACGAATCACATTTTTTAAAACTTTAGGAAATTTCAATTTACATCGTCAGAGGGCGCTAAATATGGAAAAAATGAAACTTTTAGCGAATATTACAAGTGATATGTTTACAGTACAAATCTGAAATTGCGTTGATAGAGGGTGAAGAAATATTTCACTAAAAGCAAAAATCTGCTTCTATTTTCTCAGAGATTATGAGAAAAGCAATATTTTTTCATTTCAATAGATAAAAGAAAAATATTCTTATGCTACATGAATTTTAAAAACATATTGCTTTTTGCGTTTTCCCGGTATTTAATTAGTTTGAATTAAAATTTTTAAAGAGTGCAAAAGCCGATAAATGTAAAAGTATATTTCAAAAAACGAAAAAAGCAAAGATTTCATATCATCATTTGAAAGCAAGATTTCATATTTGTGAGTGACGATTGTGTTCTTCTAGTTTTGTTATAAAAACTGATGTTTCACTGAACATATGCCATTGTATATTACATAATGTCACAGTTAATTATTTAGAGACAATTTACTTAGTTTTCTGGGTCCAAAGTATTATTAATTGTATTATATGCGCTTGTAAATACAAAAAGAAACTTAAAAGACTGATTAAGACGTCATGTCACGAGAGGATCGCTTTGCTAAAGACAATAATCAGAATTAGTAATTCGAGCCTTCTGTGAAATTTCAAAATGTATTTCATGATCATTGGAAAATATTCCAAGAGACTTTGTTTCCGTTTCTTCGTTTAAAGCATTATATTCCTCCCTTGTTAATAGTAAAGTTAAAGTTGTTATAGTTTAAATTAAGATGTTTAGAAGTAAAGTAATCAACTCGATGCAAAAGGAAATGGATGAGCTTCAGGAACACTGGATAGAGTGAGTATTTTTACATATATTTCCCGAATTTTATTGATTTAATGTGCAAACCTTTTGGCCTTAGGTGTGTTGTTCTCGAGATGTCTCGCTTGCTGGTGCTATAGCCATGGCCGTTAGCGTGATGTGATATCTTTATCATGTGTGAATTATCATTTCGCAGAATTAGATTAGTATAAGATAGATAAAAACGCTTTAGAAATTAAGTAACTCTCGTATTTTGGGAATAATTTACAATCCATGTGAAATATATCAAGCGAAAAATTTCATCTCTACGGGAAATAAACTTTCCTCAGCATACAAATTGTTAATTTAAAACTTTTGTATGATCGGTAATTTGGTTTTTGTGGGATTGAAGGATATTTCTTCATTTCTTAAAAAAATAGAGATATTTTTCTGTTTATTGATTTTAAAACTAAGGCGATAAAATAAGATTCTATTGTATCTGATGTCAGGGCTTAAATTTGGGGGGAAAGCAGTTACTGAAACGATCAGTCCAGCGGATTCGTTTACATCACATATATAAAAATTTGGGATGGAAAAGTTGCGGTTGTGTTGCCATGCAAATAGTCTTAGGATATGAAATTTGTGCTAAAATGGTCGATAGCCAGTATATATTATGAAAATATGTTACAACAGAGGAATAGAAAATGTCAGTGTGTATTTTAAAAGTTACCCCCTCTCCCCAATAAAGAAAGTTAAGACACTCCAAAGCTAAACAAATATTTAGGACATAAATATGCCTATGATTCCAATCTTTAAAAAAAAAACTCAGCAATCTGAAATATTACTGTGTTGTTCATTGTGGATACGAGAATGGTTTTCTGTCGCATTTCAGGTCCTGATTTTAGTCTTAGGAGGTTTGTTGTTATTGGAAGTTATACACAAACTCATACAATCCCAAGGCCAGTAGAATAGGTCATAATCTGACAGGTACCTACTAGTTTTCAAAAGAAACAGTTGCAAATGGGAAATATATTGTAACCCGCATTTCCCTGTGGCTCAACTCAGTCTGATCTCATTTATGACTGAGGCGGAGGTGGCTCAGTCGGTAGGGAGTCAGGCTCGTAATCTGTAGTTCCCAGGTTCGAGTCCCAGCTGGGTCAACGTTGAGATTTATCTCCGCAAAATTCCCCGCCCTGCCCACGGTCAGTAGGGGACACCGATGGGCTTGGAAAGCCCGCCGTCCGTCGGATGGGACGTTAAGCCTTGGCCCCATGTGCGGGAGAGCCATACCCTGTGCACGTTAAAGAACACGCTGGATGGCCTTGACGGGAGGCTACCATCTGTCTCCCAACAGCTGTTCCAGTGGGTCCCCTCCCCCAACCTTCTCTGAGCCTTCGGGGTCCATGTGACGTGGCCATTTAGCCCATTGTGTGCAAAAAATTGCCGTAAAACAACCCAACAACCCATTTATGACTTCCTAATCTGTAGCTGAAACTATCAAAAGAATTATCCCTACGACAGTCAGAGGTACTTATTGCTTCAATCATAATTATCTTCATTTCCTTAGTAGCACATTAACGAGTGTTCATGAAGAAAGTTAAAGATAATAAATGTTTAATGTATACTGAAAATGTATAACAAGAAATGTAAAAATCAAATCAAAAATATGAACCATGATTATTTATTCAACCCTGATTGATTTTATATATACATATAGATATGATAATACATATATATATATTTATAAAACACAGATATAAACATTTATTGAACATTTTTTTGACATGCATTTTGCAATTGAACATTTTTATTGAACATTTATTGAAACATTTATTGACATGCTTAAATGTGTGCTTAAATTGTAGAGTTAGTGTTTGACCTGTTTGCGTTATTTGTTCCTATGATTTCGTAATCATGTACAGTAATGATAGTTCTCATAATGCTGCTTGGATCAGATGTTCTCTGTTTAACCCTCTTCATAGACATGTACTGGAGAATTAAGATGGCACATGAGGTCACAGTGTTGATGCATTCACACTCTTCCACTTCTGACGTACTAACTCATTAAAGAACTGTAATAAAAACCCACGAAAACTAATTGAATTCTTCACTACATAGATTTTTGTATTCAACGTAAAACTGTTGCTGACATTTATTTCAGAAGTCCGATTCTTTCTTGTGGTGCAGACCGTTAGTACCTTTCACAAGAGATACTCTCTTGTGGAAGTGAACGGAAGCGGAGCGCTGCCAGATTAGTGTGGCCTACTCTGACTACTTTTCTTCCCCCCCCCCTGCTGAGGAGTGGTCATCCACACAGAATCCTGGTGCTGACCATGTATACCAACCTGAACTGAATTATGGCTCTGAGCCTTGATTATAGATCCTGAATTTGCTGCACTGGTGGGCTTCTGTGGAGGGAAAAGCTACCGCTGTGTTTTCTGTTTGTTTGTGGGTTGACAGCCCCAAGTGAATAGATTCACAGGATATGTTTATCAGCTAGTGGACAATCCTGAGCAGAGGTCATCGCAAGCACATGAACTCTTTGCTTCTACTGGCATCGTCAAATTCTACATTGGAGGAAGTCTTCCAGTATAGATGCTTCAGCCTTTAGTGGTGGGGGAACAGGTCTTTGCCCAATGCCTGCGATTAGAGGGTTGCTTGATATTGTCAGCATTCTCTCTCTCAATAAACATAGTTTCTTTAAACATCCCACTAACCATTTTCTCTCCATAGGTAGTTGGAATGTCAGGATTCTGCACAGAGCTTTTTCTCTTGATGTCCTCACACAAGAATTCCACCGTTATAATTTAGATATTCTCGGCTTGCAAGAGACCAGATGGACAGGTAAAGGTGAGATACTTAAAAATAATCTTAAATTTCTATTTTCAGGGAGGAACGATAAAAAACATCACCACGGCGTGGGTCAGCTTCTCAGCAGACAAGTGATTAGTGATGCTCTTCTAGTGACTAGTGATGATCTTCTAGGATATGAGTGCATTAATAAAAGGTTTCTTACAGAGAAATTTCAGACAAGCGTTAAAGACTTGAATGTTATCTGCTGTTATGCCCCCACTGAGGATGCCGCTGAGGATGAGAAGGATAGGTTTTACGAACAACTACAGGATATTTTTAATTCTGTCAAGAAAGGAGTTATTGCCCTTGTTCTAGGTGACTTCATTGTCAAAGTTGGTACTGACTCTGACCTTTGTGTGGTACTGACTCTGACCTTTGTGTAGGGGTGATAGGTCCTTTTGGTATTGGTAGCTGCAATGGCAATGAGCAACGTCTCCTACAGGTAAGTAAACTCACTGGATTCAGAATAACTAACACTTATTACAAACACCGCGACATACATAAGTACACATGGGTTTCACCCGATGGGCTGCATAGGAATATGATTGATTATATATTAATTAACAGCAAATGGACTAGTTCTGTTAGGAATACCAGGTCATATAGGGGAGCTGAAATTGGATCTGACCATTACCTTGTTAAAAGCATCCTGCAAGTTAAACTTAAAAAGTGTTATGCTAAGGTTAAAAAATTTACCTCTAATACTGAAGCTCTGAAAGACCCAGTTATAGCTAAAGCTTACCATCATAGGTTACTTAGTCATTATGACAGTCATTGTATTCTTACTACTGAAGTTGAGGACGAATGGGATCATTTTAAACGGGCTTTTTTGGACACTAACAGTACTCTTTTAGAAAAAAAGGAGCAGAGGAGACAGAATTATCTGAGTGATAAGACACTTGAGCTTATTTCGGAATGAAAGAACTGCAGGAATGTCCTTAATCAATACCCTACTAGTGCTAATAGAAAGCGTTACAGAGAACGTAATAAACGTGTAAAAGATCAGTTAGCTGCTGATAAGAATCTTTGGCTTGATAGTTTGTCTGACAAAGCCGAGGAAGCAGTTAGACAGCACAACAGCAGAGAGCTGTACCAGACAGTTAATGTTTTGTGTGGTAGAAAACGGACAAGCATACAAGGATTGAAGGATAAACAAGGTAAGTTTATAGAAGGGGATGATTCTATCATGGCTAGGTGGGCTGAGCATTTCAGTGATGTTCTAAACCAGACGTCGGCAACCTTTTTTGGCTGCGGGTCAAAATCAACGAAAATGTGATTATTAAGAAGACAGTTCGGGTCAATGGGTATTTTCATTTTAAAACAGTCCCTTAGTGAATAATAAGATAACTTTTATTGAGAAAACTATTACAATATGCTATTAAACTCAAAACATAAAAAAAAACAAAATTATAATTCTAATTATTATAAAAACAATATAATTGTCAAGTTTTAGTTCATTAATAATTTATGAACTTTATTTATAAGCGTTCTCTTCGTAATCAATGGTTCTCCTGATGCTGAATTTGTAACGTCAATTTAGTCAAGTCTGGTTCATACTTAGTCACCTTACGATGAATACAAGCGTCTGAATTTTCTGTAGTTAATCTGCTCCTGTTCTTACTTAAAATAAATTTCATGTGTGAAAATATTTGTTCACATTTAGAAGTAGAACCGAACGCGGACAAAATGGCAAAGCCATTTTTTTTCAAAGATGAAAACATCGTAGGAAGTGATGCCCAACACGATGATATCATGAGAAGGTGATTATCTTTCCTGTTTTCTAAATCTTTCCGCAATGTCTTGAATTTGTCCGTCCACAACGTTGAACTTTTAAAATCAATCATTTCTAAACTTAAATTGTCAATTTTAAGTTATTCAAAATATTGCAAATCTAAAACATTTTCCTCTATTTTTGTCGGCTTTATTATAAATGTAAACATTTCACCGTGCTTCTTAAAACTTTGAAATCTACTTTCAAATTCAGTTTTAAAAGTGTCTTGCAACTTCTATTTAAGAAGTGTTGTGCTAAGGTTATTATTTATCCTACTTTAAAAATTATTAGCTATTATTATTCCTATTTTGAAAAAGGTGATCGCAGTTCTTGTGATAACTTTAGGGGTATCAGCCTACTTTTTGTTCCAGGTAAAGTTCTATGTATGATTGTGCTTAATAGAATTAAGAATCTTATTGATGTACAATTAACATTAAAGCTCTGAAAGAACTGGTTATAGCTAAAGCTTACCATGATAGGTTACTTAGTCATTATGACAGCCGTGGTTTGCTTACCACTGAAATTGAGGAGAATGGGACCGTTTTAAACAGACAATAGTGTTTGAACTAACAATAGTGTTTTGGGTAAAAAGAAGCAAAGGCAAAATTATTTAAATTATAAGGCACTGGAGCTTATTTTGAAAAGAGCTGCAGAAATATCTTTAATCAATACTCTACTAGTCCTAACAAAAAGCGTTGCATAGCTTGATAAACGTGCAAAGGCTCAATTAGCAACTGATAGGAATCTTTGACTTGGCTGACAAAGCTGAGGAAGCAGGGTTGGGTTGTTTTACCTCTGAGTGGCACTTTTTTTGTACACCATGAACTAAATGGCCAGGTCACATGGACCCCGAAGGCTCAGAGAAGGTTGGGGGAGGGGACCAACTGGAACAGCTGTTGGGAGACAGATGGTAGTCTCCCATCAAGGCCATCCAGTGTGTTCTTTAACGTGCACAGGGTATGGCTCTCCCGCACACAGAGCCACGGCTTAAAGTCCCATCCGACGGAGGGCGGCCTTTCCAAGCCCATCGGTGTCCCCTACTGACCGTGGGTGGGGCGGGGAGTTTTGCAGAGATAATTCTCAATGCTGACCCAGCTGGGACTCGAACCTGGGAACTAGATTACGAGTCTGGCGCGCTACAGACTGAGCCACCCGCTAATGTGAGGAAGCAGCTAGACAACCTAACAGTAGAGAGCTGTACCAGATAGTCATTATTTTGTGTGGGAAGAAATTGACAGGAATACAGTGATGAATAAACGTAAGGTTTATGGAAGATGAAGATTCTGTCATGGCTAGGTGGGCTGAGCATTTCAGTTATGTCCTAAACAATGTCGTTAGTTCTACTCCCATTCTTTGTAACGATGATAGATGCATTGGTGGTTTTAATGTAGGCCCTATATCACAGTCTGAAGTTATTTTGGCTATTTCTAAACTTAAACTACATAAATCCCCAGTGATAGATTAAATTACTACTGAAATGTTTAGAGCTGGGAATGTTTCGTTTACTTACATGGCTGACTGAAATTTTGAATATCTTTTAGGACAAAGGCACGAATTCTAAGGATTTTACCAGAGCTATTATTATCCCTATTTTAAAAAAGATGATTGCAGTTCTTGTGGTAACTTTAGGCGTATCCGCCTACTTTCTGTTCCAGGTAAATTTCTATGCATGATTATACGTAATAGAATTAAGAATCTGGTTGATAGTCAATTGCGTGATGAGCAATGTGGATTCAGAAGAGGTAGGGGATGTGTGGATCAGATATTTTCACTTAGGCAGATTCTTGAGAAATGTTTAGAGTTTCAGCAACCTTTGGTTGCTAGCTTTGTTGATTTCAAAAAGGCTTTCGACTCTGTTGATCGTCATAATTTAACATTGTTGTATTATTATACTGACAGGACTGTGAAATCTCTGGGAAGCAGTTGTTTGAAGAATAATTTGAATTCATTATATATTCAGAGTAAAAATCACAATCCATTGCTCTTTAAGCCTAAAATGTCATACGACACAGCTTTTTTAAGGTTCTCTATAGTACTCTTTGGTAATAAGGGATAAAATGCATGCACATAAACATACAATATCGATAAAATTATTTACATGTTACCATTATTTTGGTATTTAGGCACATTTCAATGTGTATATTGGAGAATAGATTAGTTCAGATATATCACTTTGATGTATTCCTAATTATTCAGCACAAGAAAAATAAAATGTACTTCTGGGAAGAAAATACAACTGACCATAATTTACCACATAATCACAACTGTGAAACAGAGGAATTTTCAATACCTTCGTACAGTACAGAAATATAAAGATGAGTTCGTGCTACGCTCAATCATGACTTTATTTTGATTTTTATTGCAATTATGAAAAAAATAAAACATAATTTGAACCTTCTAATCAGTCTTTAGTAATTAAAAATCAGCACCATTCAGCCTTCGAATTTTTTCTGGTTTCTTCGTTCCAAATAACATTAAGCTTTTATAATTATTTTGTGAAAGAAAAATTAATCATGTTATGTTGTAATAACCTATAATACGAAGATTTAAGAAATGGTCACAGGCATATACTTCTAAATATATATCTTTAATGAAATGTTAGATTTCCATCCACCCACCCCTAACCTGGCTCGGGTAGCGCTTATGATCAACAATTATAAAAATGTTGTGGACAGGCCTCAATAATTATCAAGCTCAGGCTTGAAAATTTGAGCCCGAATGTCTCTGACACAAGCAGACAAATTCTTAAAATGCTCTCTTCAAATACGAAAGTTACAAAACAACCACTAAAACCACTGCTATAAAATGCATAAAAGTCTTCCAAAAAATCATATAAAGAATATTATAAGTATTCATTTCATCGTTTATAAATATGAACAAGTTCTTTACCAACTAGTCTTAGATTTGTGGTTGGGAGTAATATGGAAGTTGTGTGTTGACAGCTCACTGATAAAGCTTTTGCTACTAATAGGAACACACTCTATCATAACTTTGCAAGTTTTTCAGAAGAGCAGTTTCTGCATGGTGATATGCCAAAATATAAATTATATACAGAGATCTAAAAGTGAAATATCAGAGATGATGAGGAAAAATCCCTTTTACCTGATTGCGTCATTCCCATCATTTGGAATGTACATTAAGTGTCTCGTGGCAGGAGATCCATCATGTTCTTTATTATGTAAAACGTGTGCTTCATCTAAATTTATTTTTTAGACATTTGGCACTGAACTTATGCCTTACTGCCCACTTGTAATGTTTATAAAATAAACTCTAGGTTATTGATCCCACAGAAATAGGTCGGTTCAGTGAAATTGATGATTAATTTTGCCAACGAAGTAAGACCTAATGCTTAGGAAAATATCACTTTTATTTTTATTCTGAATTTTATTAGAATATTACACTTGTTCCAAGAACCGAGCTAGAGTGCAGACGCGTCTGTTCTCTGTACTTCCTTTGTGTGGGATTTTTTAGTAGCTCTAGAGACTTTCTTCCTACAGATTATCCTGTTTATTCGGTAGCATAATATTTTTTCATTCTCTTGTTTTCACATCTGCATTTGGTACACTAATTTTTATTTATTTCGGTTTTCCCGGATTTATATCCCGGAAATCGGAAATGTCTGCATCGCCATGCCTGCATCATTTTCAGGAATGAAGGAAGACAAGAACAGTCCAGTTGCCATCAGAACAATAATGATGGTCCCATTCAATTGTGGATATGGGTGGATCATTTCAGATGCCTGCTTTCTCGTGCCTTTTTTTCTATCAGGGTTCTGAAGATGGTGATCTTCAAGGAGTTTCCTGACACCTTTCCTTCCAGGCAGTTTGGATGCTCGGCACTTTCTGCTGGGTTTTCTCAGCCTTCACAGGCAAAAAAAATTCTCATATCGTTTTTCAGATATAGGCAACTTGTCTATGTTGGTGGATTGCTCTGCTGCACCAGTCTCTACCTCAGCTACCTAACACCTTTGGTCATCATCAGCTAATGGAAGTTGGATCTTTCCTCACCATCCCCCACTGGAAATATTTTTACTATGCATGACTCAGGTCCAACAGCTATGGCCACCAATCTTGTACGGTGGTTGCTTCTCACCATTGACCTCCCCTAATCTTCATCATTCTGCAGCCTGCTGTTTGTTCAGCTTGGCACTGTTTCCGTGAAGTTCCCTCCAATGACAACACGATTCCTGATACAGCTGGAGATCAAAAGTCTCGGTTCCGTATGCGTGGGAAGTGACCAATACATTTCCTTTGTTCATAGACATGTTCTTGCTTGCCTATTACAAACTTATTACTTACTAGAAATTTATATTTTCTAGTACGGCATATTGAAAAGTTTGTTATATACACTGTAAAGCACAGATATAACTTGAATTGCTTTAAAACCAAAATTTATCTCATATTTCAAGCTTCTACAAACCAATATTTAGCAAAAATGGGAAATAAAATTGACTTCAAGAAGTCAATATTTTTATCACTAGTAGAAAGCCTATTGAAAACAAGGTGCAAAATTCTTCAATATATTAGATACATGCAATTTCTATTCATAAACTAAACCTAAGTAAAATCGATTTCTGACATAAAAATATTGCATTCATTCCAGTTCAAAACAAGTCTGAATTTATGTTCTATTATAGAGATTTAATTTTTAACGTAGAGGAGTTTTTAAAGCTTCGCAAAACATGTAAGGTTATTTTGCCTCTGAGTGACACTTATTTGCACACAATGGGCTAAATGGCAGGCCACAAGGACCAGAGGGTTTCAGAGAAGATTGAGGGAGGGGGACTCACTGGTTAGTTGTTAAGAGTTAGATGCTGTTAAGAGACAGATGGCCTCCTATCAAGGCCACCTAGCGTGTTATTTAACATAAGTTATGGTTCTCCAGTATAAGGGGCCATGTCTTAATGTCCCATCCGATGGAAGGCAGCCTTTCCAAGTCCACTGGTGTTCCCTACTGACTGAAAGCAGGACAGGGAATTTTGCAGAGATAATCTCATCACTGGCCCAGCTGGGGCTTGAACCTAGAAACTGCAGATTAAGATTCTGGCAGCTCTGATATAAAGTATCTACCCCTGGTATATCCTCCAGTACAGCCAAACAAATTTTATAGCTTGTAACTGACAGGCTCCTGTCAGACCTCTGTGGCAAACAGCTGCTTGAGGAGGTATTTTTTTTAACATTTGAATGAACAGATTGTGTCTTCTGACACATAATTTATACTTCCAGAGGGCAGCACTTGTGAAGTCTAATATATTTTTTAAACTTCGTAGTGGAGAAAAATAATTGGCCAAATTCAGGTAGAACTAAATAAAAACTTTTAACGTAATATATATAATGCAGTTACCACCATCTAATGCGTCCAATAAGCCTGCAGTTAAACCAGTTATCCAAATAACAAGAAGACAGAATTTCCTTAAATACAATTTGGTTTATAGTTTTCAGTTTGTTATATGGCAGTGTCATTGAGCATTTCGAAAATTGCAAACTGTAGTAATTTTTATCACTAATGTGATTAATAATAACAGAAAACGTTAAAATTTCTACGACACATTTAAATTTATACTACTACAATGAAAAACTGGTATTTCAACAATGACTAAATTCATGCTTTAAAAAAAATATTTAGTGAGAGAAATCGTATTTACACTGTAAAAAACAAAATTATAATGTATGTGGCCGAGTGGTTAGCACGCTTGGCTACTGATCTAAGGGACCTGGGTTCGAGCCCCGGATTAGGCATGGATGTGTGTGTCGTTTTTCTGCTGAGGTCCTGCCATCCTCTCAGATCTCCTACTATGGCATATAAACTGACAGGCTCCTGTCAGACCTCTGTGGCAAGCAGCTGCTTGAGGGGGTATTTATTTTTATTTATTTTATTTATTGTAATATATGCACTTAAGCAGTGAGATGGATAGAAAATTTTACTATAGGGTGGATGATGACGGTATTTCACATGTGGTTTAGGATAATAATAACTGGGAACCAGTTTTCTGAGGCTGTCTCAGATAAATATACACATAATATCCATTATCCACATTTCAAGGGGAATTATGAAATGACATCTTATTTTCAACAACACTTCACATAACATTTCAATCTAATGACACTAATACCATCTTTTGAAATAACAATGGTCGGCATGCCATAACGAAAATACACCAAGTAATCTCATGATGAAAGTGTAAGCCTTTAAGTTATGACCCTATCCTAGTGTCCTTTCTAAATTAGCAAGATAAAGAACTCTTTGTTTTACCTTCATCCATTATAAAAAGGTATATTTCATCGATTTGAGATGGATTTTCCACACCTGTGTCCTACTATCCTTCAATTGTTTGACAAAAAAATTCAAAATAGAGGATAATCCTTTTAGACCCTTTGTCTCTAAATATAGGATGCCTGCATATAATTAGGTGTGTAGCCAATTTGATTTCTTTTCCTCCTCACTAGGAATGCATAGCTAATCACGGGAACTTGCTATTCAGCATCTATACATTCTTTTGTTACCTGCCACTTGACAATTGTGTTCAAGCACTCCAATATTCAATGCAACTCAAAACTAGATAGCTGAAAGATGCCAAGCCTGCTGCCCTTAAGTACTTGAATGGACGAGGGACTTGGCTAGCTCCAAAAATTGATTTGTGTCTACGAGCACAAACGATTCAGAGACAGATTGCCCCCAATGGGGTCTTCCCTTCTCTGGTGTCATGACTGATTTGTAATGCACCACATGAAAAATACTGTCTTAACTAGGTGCCCTAAGAAGCCTGTTTTCTACATATGCTATATAGATGATGTCCTTGGTTTGGCAAGACTCCACTGATGAACTGCAATATTTCCTGCACCTCTTTAATGAAGTCATGCCCACCATTAAATTCACACATGAAAGTGAACAATAATTCTTTTGTTTCTCCATATTATAATTACAAGATTTTACCTGAAAAAACTTTTTTACATAATAAATAACTATTACAATATCCATTTATCATAAACCCACATATTCTGCACGTGTTATTCTCTACGGTTCAAACCACCATATAATTATAAAATTTCCATTTTTAATTCTTATTTTCACCGAGCTCATAAAAATTGTTCAGAAAAAAAAACCCTATTGTAGAGATTTCAGTTCATTTATAATACAAGTGAAGATGCAGGTTATAATATACAGCAAATTAATAAAATACATAAACAAGTTCAGTATAATTACAGACGTAATTCACAGTCTTCTCTCATTCAACTGTCAAACAAAGCTGACTGCATATTTTCTTTTTGAGCGAAACAACTTTTACATTTTGCGTTTACATTTGAATGACCTTTGTGGTTACAAGTTGCATTTTCATAAGTCTACTGATGGCTACTTGATGGAGCACACTCTGTTTCTTGTCTCACTTTTCATGCTTAACAATGACTTCATTGTGAGAAAGGCCAAATGCATCACAAAGTTTTTAACTCTGAGTTTACTTAGTTTTTAATTTTTTTTTAATATTTTGAAAGTATTAACCCTTTTACTACCATACTGTCCCAAACTACACATAGGAGGTAGTGAAAAGGAAGGAATAACATTGATTGGATGAGTCCATTTAAAATCTCCGATGTTTTGGGCTGGTATGGTTGGTTAAAGGTTAAATTTAGAACTGCAGTTTAATGTTTGATGTTGGCTTTAGTATTTTTTGCCTTTATCATTCATCTTCCGCTACTGGACTTTGAGTTTGTAAAGTTTGCTGATGACAAAATTCTGCATGTTCACTTATGAGTGTCTCTCATCTTAAATGTCAACTTTGGCTTTGTGTCAGATTGCTATGCCACTGCAGACTTCGAATATGATATCATCTATTGCATTCTTTGTCAAGCACCAACATGCAGCTTTTGACTCCCTGGAACTTTAATGATGTCAGCACCAGATCCAGTGCCGGCTCGTAGCTAAAATTAGTGGGGGTGCTGTTCCAGAAAATCTTTAGCCTTTGTACCTCTTTTACCTCTTTTCTTAACTGCAACTTTCTCATGGAGAGACAGCTGTGAAAACTTAAGCTGTTGAAGTTCATTTACAGTCACAGAACGTATTTCTTGGGGATGCAAGGCCATGGTTAAAGTTTTCTGTTAAATAAAAAAAACCGGGAAAAAAAATGAATCAAATAGAATAGCTGGAAGCAGGATAATAATCTAATTCTACACTTTATCACATTCAAGAATATGGTACACGGTTTTTAAGCACAACACACGCGGAGTAGAAAAAAAAATTACTTTCAACCAGCACGCCAGGGTCGGCATTGCGGGAAAGACAGTGCTCTCTCTCCCTTGCAGCCTCGCGTGTAGCTTCCTATGTGCGCATGCGCACAACAGTCAAACACCTCGCCGCTAGTACTGTGAAGCGCACAGTTCCATACAAAGATTTTTGTATCTTTTTCAAAAACTGGGGGATGGCTACTGACCTTAAGCTTAAGGATTATATATTGTACAAGTATAAAGAAAGAATTAAAGAAAAAATTACTCATTATATTAAATGTTATCGATAATATCAAGTTGCAATTGGGGGTGCTGCAGTTCCACAGTGCCTATACGCGAGCCGCCACTGACCAGACCACAGCTAATGGTCTTTTAGGTATACAATTTTAATCTTTTGTATCTTAAATTGTTTTATTTTCTGATACTGCATTCGAATGCTAATTACCATATTAATTCTTAGTACCAGATTTTTGAATCTATAAAAGGAAATCCATTTTACTCTATATTATTGCTGCACAGCAATTGGCACATTGCATTTGTTAAATATGATTATATATCTATTCACAGCCTTTTACTCATAGCATTTTTTTTATTTGCAACATATAGGACAGAGAAGAATCCTAGAAGCTATTCCTAGCTTTTACAAGCCTCATACAAGGAAGCAAGTATTAAGATGCAGCAAGTATTAAGACCTACTAAGACCGATGTCACTGCTGACCACTGCTTCAGTGAGAGCTAACACAGCACACAAAATTTGCCTTGCTGGAACAGTGGCTAGCCTCCTAACCACTATGCCAATTAAGGATTAGCATTTTAATGAGCTTTTATTCAATTATGCATCGAACTTTTGAACAATATTATGTTGAGTGTTATTATTAAATATATCCAATGATGACTGCTAATATCTAAGAATATTCTGGAGCAGTGGCGGCTCTCGTATAGGCACTGTGGAACTGCAGCAAGCTAAATTTCAACTTGATATTATTGATAACATTTAATATAATGAGTCCTTTTTTCTTTAATTCTTTCTTTATACTTGTACAATATATAATTCTTAAGCTTAATGTCAGTAGCCATCCCTCAGTTTATGAAAAAGATACAAAATCTTTGTATGGAACTGTGCGCTTCACAGTACTAGCGGCGAGGTGTTTGACTGTTGTGCGCATGCGCACATAGGAATTTCATGCGAGGCTGCAAGGGAGAGAGAGCACTGTCGTTCCCGCAGTGCCGACCCTGGCGTGCTGGTTGAAGGTAGTTTTTTTTTCCTCCGCGTGTGTTGTGCTTAAAATCCGTGTACCATATTCTTGAATGTGATAAAGTGTAGAATTAGATTATTATCCTGCTTCCAGCTATTCTATTTGATTCATTTTTTTCGGTTCTTTTATTTAACAGAAAACTTTAACCATGGCCTTGCATCCCCAAGAAATAAGTTCTGACTGTAAGTGAACTTCAACAGCTTAAGTTTGCACAGCTGTCTCTCCATGAGAAAGTTGCAGTTAAGAAAAGAGCTCGTTCAACACCTGATATTCGAATATCTCAGCCCGGCATAAGCAACAACAAAAAGTATATTCGTAGCTTTAATTCTGAATGGTATCAACGGAAAAGTTAGCTTTGCGGCTGTGAAGTAAAAAATGCACTGTTTTGCTTCCCGTGTTTGCTGTTTGGAGGTGATGTAACGTGAACAAAAAATGGTTTTAGAAATATAAACAAAATGAAAGAAAAAACTGAAAAGCATGAGAAGTCAAAGAAGCACGTTGATAATGTAGTTTCACTGGCACTTTTAGGAACCGTAAGTATTAAGGAGAAACTTAGTGAGGATGCAGACTTTCAATCAATGAGCATAATATAAAGGTTAAAAAGAACCGTGAAATTTTGTCCAAAATAAAGACTGCATTTTCTTTTGTAGAAACTTTGAAACTCCCTTACGTGGACATGATGAAAAAGGCGATTCAATAAATCCAGGGGTATTTAGAGGATTATTAAATTTTGCATCTAAATTAGATTCAGATTTAAAGAATCACTTAGAAACCAGTGCAGTCTTCAAAGGTGTTTCTAAGACCATTCAGAATGAGATACTTGACTGCCTGCTACAAATATACCATGAGGAGATAAGGACGGAAATTAGAAAAGCTTCTTTTGTAGCTGTCATAGCTGATGACACAACATATGTTTCGGAACACACTCAAATGGCCCTTGTTCTACGGTACATATTGAATAGAGAAATATTTGAGCGTTTTTGGGGATTATTCCAGAAAATCAAACTGCAGATGGCATATCAAAACGTATTTTAGAACAATTGGACATAATCCTTCAAGGAAATGAACAAAAACTAATAGCTCAGACATTTGATGGTGCAAATGTCATGAAAGGCAAAAAAGCAGGAGTTCAAGCAAAAATAAAAGCAGTTTATAGTAATGCACATTTCATTCACTGTTATGCACATCTTTTTTGTTGTTTTGAGCGGCACTTTTTTGCACACTATGGGCTAAATGGCCAGGTCACATGGACCCCCGAAGGCTCAGAGAAGGTTGGGGGAGGGGACCCACTGGAACAGCTGTTGGGAGACAGATGGTAGCCTCCCGTCAATACCATCCAGCGTGTTCTTTAACGTGCACAGGGTATGGCTCTCCCGCACACGGGGCCGCGGCTTAACGTCCCATCCGACGGACGACGGCCTTTCCAAGCCCATCGGTGTCCCCTACTGACCGTGGGCAGGGCGGGAAATTTTGCGGAGATAAATCTCAACGCTGACCCAGCTGGGACTCGAACCTGGGAACTACAGATTACGAGCCTGGCGCGCTACCGACTGAGCCACCCCCGCCCCGTTATGCACATCAACTTAATTTAATAATGAGAAATGCAGCAAGTATTACACGAAACGCAAGAATATTTTTCTCTAACATTCTGGCTATTCCAACATTCTTCTCAAGATCACCGCAACGTGTGTCCATTCTCAAGAAGCATATGGAAGTCAGCATTCCATGTCCATCTTCTACAAGGTGGAACTTCAACATACGGACCATAAACAGAGTTCATGAAAATTTGCAACCTTTAAAAAACTTCAAAGTATTTTATTATATTAAAAAATTATTATAAAAAATATTAAATATAATAAATTATTTATTATTATATTATTATTGCATCGAGGTTGATTTGCCTATCAGGACGGACACACATGTACAACATAATAAGCCTGATATAGTAGTGCATGCTAAGGTATTGAATGAGATTACAATTTTTAAAGTACGAATAACATCTCAGGATAACCTGCAGACAGTAGAGGTTGAAAAGAAGAGGAAGTATGATCTGCTGGCTAATGAGTTGAGCCTAATTCACAAATGTAATGTTAATATTATACCTTATGTTCTGACGTGGGATGGTATTGTAACTACGTACCATAAAGCATACTCAAAGCGACTTGGAGTGGGAAAACATATTGAAGCTTATATCCAATATGTGATCTTGAAGATAACTTTTGAGAGCATCTCAGTCGACTTCAGACGTACCAGTACGCTAGTAGGCGGTAGCAGGGAACTTATTGTCCAAGCTGCAGTTGAAAAGCTGTACGTGACGGATGAGGTAGTGGATGACCAGAATCACCAGGAAGACACCACAGAATAGAAGAGATAAAAAGGTTGTCACAGAAAATTCCATTAAATTTATTTATTTATTTGACCGCCCCTCTTGACTGCCTCAACGCCCCCCATTTGCCTCTGGATCCGCTACCGCCCCCATGGAAGGCTCCAGCGCCCACTGGGGGGCGGTATCGTCCCCGTTGGGAATCTATGCTTTACATAATGCAGTCAGAAGGGTATGCATCACTTTAAAGTAATATTAGTTAGGTGTATCAATTTGCATTAGGTGAAGATCTGACCTTGTTGATCTAGGGTTATTAAGATAAATATATATGTAGAATATTTAAAATATTGAAGCACTTCACATACATTCCTGTATAATTTTTGCAGGATACTATGACATGCAATATATTACTGTAGAGTAATATTACACAGCTATCCAATTTTATTTTTTGTTTTTCATCTTAAAAATTTAAATAATGGTCCATCATTGACTTTCAATTTACAATTTTCACAGAACTTCTCTATCGCATATTAAAGTGACAGTCTCCTGTCAGACCTGCGTGGCAAGCAGCTGCTTCAGGAGTGTATATTTTTTTCATTTAGTAACCTGGGTTCGAACCCATGGGTAAGGCATGGATGCTCATGTTGTTTTTCTGCTGATGTCTTACCATCCTCACAGAGCTTCTACTATGTCATTCAAATCTGACATGCTCCTCTCTTACCTCTGTGGGAAGCAGCTGCTTGAGGGGATTTTATTTATTGCTATAATTATGTAGTTTGCAATATGGATATTGGTACTTTTGATATATGTTAAAATTAGTCAAGCTTTTTACATATATATATATACCAAAAGAAAAAAGAAAAACATTTAATATAACCTATATATCATAAAAATTCCAAAAAATATAATGCAGACTGCATTGTGCTACCTTTGAGCATGTTTTTGCACCCAATGAGCTAAATGGCCAGGTCACCCATCAGACAGATGGTAGCCTCCCATAAAGGCCATCCAATGTATTCTTTAACATGTACAGGGCTTGGTTCTCCTGCACATTGGCTACTGCTTTGTGTTCCACCTAATGGATGACGATCTTTCCTAACCCATAGGTGTACCTAACTGAAGGAAGGGTGGGGGTTTTGCAGAGATAATTCTCAATGCTAGCCCAGGTGAGACTCTAACCTGAGAATTGCAGAATATGAGCCTGGTGTGCTAACAATTGAATCACCTCCACCCCTACTTATGAAGAAAAAGAACTTTACTGAAAGGAATAGGACATATTTACATACAAGGTTTATGCTTTTCATTTATTTATATTTTTTTTTGTTACACCTTTAACTGAAGATTTGTTGTCTTTTTTTGTTTTGAAAATAATGGGTTTATTTGTAAGAAAAAAATCAGAAACACTCTATTGCATACAGTGAATCTTTTCACTCATAATTGTAAAGAAGCAATGAAAGATATTCCGATTCTTCTCATAATTAGTGTGTCAGTCTCACACTTGCAATAATATAGAAGTACAACTGTATTTTGGAACTACCCTCTCTGAGATTTAACATGCCAATTTTCTGAACTTATGTTCGAGACATCAGAAATTATTAACCTCTCTGTTATACAAAGAGAAGCATGTTGAGGAGAAGAAATTTGATTTTGAGACATTTGTCAAAATTTTATACCTATAGTATATAAACAAATTTCTGCTTTCATAGTTGTGCCAACAGGCTTTCTATCTGGAAACTAAACCTTTGCTCAAAATAATATTCAATTTATTGTGAAAAGACTCCCAGCACATATTTGTACCTATATTTCCATGGGAGAAATATACAGGGTGAATCTGAAAAAGTGGGCAAAACTTTACGTGGTGGTAGAACGCAGCAATACGAGCAATATTCGTCATAGAATGTATGGTCGGAACGCAAGCGGTGAGAAGTTAAAAGGTAGTTTTCCACTGTCACATTTAAAGAATGAACACAAGAAGGAGAGGAGATACTCTGTGCCTCACTTGCATTCCCGTCCGCCGCACCGTACACAAAGTGCATATCCGCCATTTCGTGGTTAGTATAACCAGCCATCCTCTCGGCAATCCACGGTAGAAATGCCGTTGGGTGCGAGGACCGACCCTTTTATACCATTTCCAACGCCACCTAGCGGCTCGCCGTTTGCGTTCCGCCCATACTTTCTATGACGAATATTGCTCGTATAGCTGCGTTCTACCACCCCGTAAAGTTTTGCCCACTTTTTCAGATTCACCCTGTATATGGGACATAAATTATTCAATAGAATCATGCATTTTGGTGCATCTTTATTGATAAATTCGGTTAGTGTCCAATGAAAAGTTACATTATTCTTCCAGCAGAATTATTAAGAATGCACTTCTTTCCACAGAAGCGAATGTTAAATTTTGGAGTTACTATTACTAAGCCCAATACACGTGCCACTTGCAAAGTAGATGCCCGTGTTGACTACTCTTCTTATGTGAAAACACCCTAATTATAAAAAAAGAGAAAAGAAATTTAATTTATAGGTAATGCTGTTGCAATACCTAATGAACCATGCATAACTACATATATTTAGAAACACAGTCATTAAAGAATGGATAAACCAATTTTACATCAACATTTCAAATAAAAGTCACTAACACAGAATATTTGGTAGAAATGAAAAAAAAAATGCTTGATGTTAATAAAATTTGATTTTCATTGGCTTTTTCATTGGTAAAGATTCACATTGGCCTTTTCATTGGTAAAGATTCACATTGGCTTTTTCATTGGTAAAGATTCACATTGGCTGTCTTATAACCATGATTTAAAATACATTTTTCCCCCAAGTTGTGTGCAATACTTATTTGTATATAGCAGAGTTTTTCAAACGAATATTAGCAGATGTTCTGCATACTTTTCCACTGAAAATAAAGCTATAAATTCTGAAATGTTTCATAAAAATGGCATTCATTGAGCTGTTAAGAAACATTGTCAATATAAACAACAAACTATCAATGAATATTCATTATTTAAATGACTTCCAAGCTTCGAATATATTCTGTAGGTTGGAAGTTAGCCCTTGAAATTGCTTTCTGTCATTTCTTGAGCAAACCTTCGTTTCTGGGAAAGCTAAATATGCCGTACCTTACATCTAAATGTATAATTTCCTTTACAAGATGCAACGTAGCACTTTGCTGGCATTATCGAAACGTATAGAGCTTATATTTAACCTTAGACGTATAACAAAACGTAAAAAAAAGATGGCGCTTTCACAATTAACGTACCATAGCAAGAATAGCTCAGTTAGGATTGACGAAGAAGCTCACTGCTTGGTGTTGCTGAGGCCCTCTTATGCTGATGTCAGCCTTTAAGTGCTGGTCGGTGTTCTAGACTTATCTGTTAGTGGGCTTCGCTACTAATCATAAGGGACCTCGTTCGAACCTTGGGCTAAGACGTGGGAGTTTGTGTTGTCTCTCTGCTGAATTCTCGCCTTCCTCACAGATCTTCTCTCTGGCGCATGATACTGACAGGTTCATCCCATATTTAAGCTTAGCATACGCCACACTGAATAAAAATAAAATAAATACCCCTCAAGCAGATGCTTGCCACAGAGGTCTGACAGGAGCCTGTCAGTTTATATGTCATAGTAGAAGGTCTGAGAGGATGGCAGGACCTCAGCAGAAAAACAACACCTTTACCGGTGCCCTTACCCGTGGCTCGAACCCAGGTCCCGTAGATCAGTAGCCAAGCGCGCTAACCACTTGGCCACGGAGAGCTAAAATTATTTCTAAAATCATTTCATGGTATTGTGACTCATTTGGAGAAAGAATTAAAGTTCTTTAACCAAGGAGAGAAACCTTTTTTTTTTTACCGTTTATCGCTTTAAAAACATTACTGCAAACGTAGATTTTTAAAAGTTATCAGTGACTCATAATACGTGTAAAATGACGCCTTCGATAGAATGGTTTACCCAAGGGAGGGAGAGAGAGTGCTTTGGGTTCGGTTGTTTTACCTCTGAGCGGCACTTTTTTGCACACCATGGGTCAAATGGCCAGGTCACATGGACCCCGAAGGCTCAGAGAAGGTTGGGGGAGGGGACCAACTGGAACAGCTGTTGGGAGACAGATGGTAGCCCCCCGTCAAAGCCATCCAGCGTGTTCTTTAACGTGCACAGGGTATGGCTCTCCCGCACACGGGGCCGCGGCTTACGTCCCATCCGACGGACGACGGCCTTTCCAAGCCCATCGGTGTCCCCTACTGACCGTGGGCAAGGCGGGGAATTTTGCGGAGATAAATCTCAACGCTGACCCAGCTGGGACTCGAACCTGGGAACTGCAGATTACGAGCCTGGCGCGCTACCGACTGAGCCACCCCCGCCCCCAATAGAGAGAGAGTGCCAGAACCACTCTTTTGATACTAGATGTATTTGAGGACTTCAATATCAGGTATTTTCTAAAGAGTCCTGAAAAATCTAAAAATGAAGCACTTTGAAAAACCTTTAATATTTATTTACATTTCACTGTAGAGTAAGCTTAAGATAAAGAGTAACTTACTTACGATTAGAAACTCATTATATTTCGATTCGTCTTTGGTATCGTTTTCAAATCCTGTTGGAACGCTGATATTTCTGTATCGTTATAGACTCATCATTACAAGTCTCTCCCCTCTTCACCAATTGGGAGTTTCAAGGGCGCTACTGCTCTGATTGTAATAAAATATAAAAAAATTAAATTTATTATATATTAGATGAAATTTTATATGTACATATTTCCCTGAACTATCATATGCGTAATGCGCATGAAACCGCAAGTTTTAAAGTAATAATAATAATAATTTATTTCATGCAGGGAGTTACAGTAAAGCAAAGGTACAATAAATTTTAATTAAGTTTTAAACGTGTATTTCTACCAGCAGAATAACATGGGTTTGTAAAATGGGAGATTTAACTCCTGTACTAATTGCGATTTATGTAATAATTAATATGGAGAACTGAGGCTCGGCTGATATTGTGTTAATGCATAGATAAAATTTAATTCATTGCATTTTTAACTGGTAAGGAATAAATATGAAATTTGTTTACTTATAAACACTGATAAAAATTAGTTTACATAGCTTTGGTACCTAAGTTAGACATTCCTTCGAAGGGGAAATTACTCATGAAATTCGGTAATATTTCTGACAAATATAATTCATTTGCTCACATCACATATTTTATTTTTGTCCTTTTCTGCTTCGCCACCTTCATAAGAAGTAAGAAACGGTTTTGTACGTGGATAATTGAGAGATTTTTTGTCTTTATGGTCTTTAGAGTCGATGTAACGTTTGTTGATTTCTAAGCGTAACGAGTTATATTTCAAGCGATGGCATCCGACGTGGGATAATTCAAATGATATTCTCTCCATTTCTGTAACCCCTCCACACACACAAACAAATAAAGAGAGGAAAATTTCGCTGCTGTTCACAGACCTTCTACTGTGGCATATAAACTGACAGGCTCCTGTCAGACCTCTGCAGCAAGCAGCTGCTTAAGGGGGTATTGATTTATTTTCGCTGTCCCGTGGCCGAGTGGTTAGCACGCTTGCCTACTGATCTAAAGGACCTGGGTTAGGAATGGATGTTTGTGTCGTTTTTCTGCTGAGGTCCTGCCATCCTCTCAGATCTCCTACTGTGGCATATAAACTGACAGGCTCCTGTCAGACCTCTTGGCAAGCAGCTGCTTGAGAGGGTATTTACTTTTTATTTATTGATCATAACGAGTTGTATAACAAACAAAAATTTGTCACATTCTGAGTGTCACCTACTATATATTACAGAGAGTTTCGCTTGAATTATAGACCCGAGAAACTCCGAGAAAATCTGCTAATAATATTTTTGTATTTTTTTTTAAGAAATAATGTGTATAATTGAAAAAAATGAACATTCAAAGAAAATTATTTTCAAGAATATAGATTTTACTTATTTGTGACCAAAAGAAAAGCGCGCGTTGGTTGCAAAGAAAAGCGAAATTAGTACAGGGGTTAAATCTGCCATTTTACAAACCCATGCATGCTATTCTGCTGGTAGAAATAAGCGTTTAAAACTTAATAAAATTAATTTCTGGCAGGAATAACTGACAGCAGATTAAAACGACGAGAAGATTTATTTCTCTGTTGAATAAGAGATGTTCTGATTGAGATAAACGATAGCAGATTAGGATTACCTGACTAGTGGCGCCATCTCTTGCACCAGTTTGGCAATAACAGTTTCCCTTTTCAATTCGTTTGCTAACAACTACTGTTTTTTCCTTTGTCATTTGTCTGTCGCTATCCAGTTTTTTTGCATTTAACGGATGAATTATTTTTTGTTTTGGAGAGGAGGGACAGGAACGTACCCAGAATTTAGTTTAGTGGGGAGGGGGGAGCGAAAATTTAGTTTCGCGGAGATACTAGAATCAAATTTCGGGGAGTTTCAGGGGATTTAGTTTCGGGGGAGGGAAGGTTCTGGGAATATGACTTGTACGTCCAAAGAGAGGGATGAGTATAATATGATGATTCGCATATTTCTAATATTCCATTAGTTCTAATTCCCGCCTTAGAGGGGGCGGAGGTGGCTCAGTCGGTAGCGCGCCAGGCTCGTAATCTGCAGTTCCCAGGTTCGAGTCCCAGCTGGGTCAACGTTGAGATTTATCTCCGCAAAATTCTCCGCCCTGCCCACGGTCAGTAGGGGACACCGATGGGCTTGGAAAGGCCGCCGTCCGTCGGATGGGACGTTAAGCCGTGGTCCCGTGTGCGGGAGAGCTCATACCCTGTGCACGTTAAAGAACACGCTGGATGGCCTTGACGGGGGCTACCATCTGTCTCCCAACAGCTGTTCCAGTGGGTCCCCTCCCCCAACCTTCTCTGAGCCTTCGGGGTCCTTGTGACCTGGCCATTTAGCCCATGGTGTGCAAAAAAGTGCCGCTCAGAGGTAAAACAACTCAACTCAAACATCCCGTCTTAGAGGATCATAAAGTTGGAAAATGTAAAATTTTAAATGATTTTAATAGCAGAGATTTAAAGTTTCGGTGTGTAGTGGTGAATTGGTTTGCATTGACAACAGCGATTTAATCCTTAACCCCAGAGATAGAAAGAAATTTTTTTATTTTAATGGATAAATGAAGACATCTTTCTTGTTGCTTATGTTCTAATGAAACATAGTTATTTTCATATTCTGGGTCATTCATTAGTTCTAATTCTAACGTTAGCAAGGGCTATATTTTGAAAAGAATGAACTAAATTCTCTCCGAAAAGGAGCGTTTCATATTCAGCAGAGACGATATGTGATTTTTCTGTTGGAAGTGATATAATCGAATTACATTTAGTACCAAAAGAAAAGGTTTTAACTTTCATGCAGCATTTCAGCAGGATACTTTCGCTTCGCAGCAGAAATTCTTGGTAATGATGCTAAATGCTAACTGCCAATGCAAAAATATTGAATAGAGGTAGCCGCAGGCTGCTCCCAGTGCCCATGCTAGCCTCGGTTCACCGTTGAAAGCGCCTAGAAAGGGCACAAAAGCATCAAAACTGGACCTTGAATGATTGGAAGAAGGTAGTCTGGTCCGATGAACCTCGTTTCCTGTTATACCATGTGGATGGTCGGGTACGTGTGCGTCGTTTACTTGGGGAAGTATTAGCACCAGGATGCATCATGGGACGAAAACAAGCCGGTGGAGAAAGTATAATGCTTTGGACAATGTACTGCTGGGAAACCCTGGGTCCGTCATTCATGTACGGGAAACAATGACGTCTACCACCTACCTAAACATCATTGCAGACCAGGAATATCCTTTCATGGCAACGGTAATTCCCTCTACTAATGCCTTCTTTCAGCAGGATATTGCGCCATGCCACACTGACGGACTGTTCGAGAATGGTACGCAGAACATGAGGTAGACTTCCAGGTATTGCCCTGATCTCCAAATTCTCCACGCATCAATGCAATCGAGCATCTGTGGTTTGTGAAACAGCATATCCGATTTGCGGCGGCTCAATCACGTTACTGGATTAACGATTAACTTAAGGATCTGTTGCTAACGTATTGGTACCAGATAACACACGAAACCTTTAGAAATCTTGTAGCTTCCATGTCTCGCCGGGTAAGAGCTGTTTTGGAGGCACGTGGAGGACCAAAATCATATTAGGCAGGTGGTCATAATGGTTTGGCTCTTCGATGTATGTGTATCATGAAAAGCAAACTTTCAATCTGGAAACTATGAAAAACATACTTCCATATACTAACAAATTCATAATTTATTAAACATGTTATACTGATGAATGGTCTGTAAAAGGTAGCAAGGTAGTCACTGGAAGGAGAGCTATGCACCAATCCCCAGTAATGATGCATAGAAGCGGCCAGGCCTAGCACCTAATGTCCGACCCCGCCTTCTCGTGGTGCAGACCGTTAGTACCTTTCAAAAGAGATACTCTCTTGTGGAAGTGAACGGAAGGGGAGGGCTGCCAGATTAGTGAGGCCTACTGATCTGGACAACTATGGCTACTTTTCTTTTTGTTCTACCCTGCTGAGGAGTGGTCAACCACACAGGGTCCTGGTGCTGACCATATAAACCCACTGGACTGGACAGATATATGGCTCTGAGCTTGATATGGATCCTGATTTTGCTGCACTGGTGGGCTTCTGTGGAGGGAAAATCTTCCGCTGTGTTTTCTGTTTGTTTGTGGGTTGACAGCCCCAAGTGAATAGATTCACAGGATATGTTTATCAGCTGGTGGATAATCCTGAGCAGAAGTCATCGCAGGCACCTGAACTCTTTGCTTCTATTGGCATCGTCAAATTCTACATTGGAGGAAGTCTTCCAGTGTAGATGGCTTCAGCCTTTAGTGGTGGGGGAACGGGTCTTTGTCCCATGTCTGCGATTAGGGGGCTGTTTGATATTGTCGGCATTCCCTTTCTCAATAAACATAGTTTCTTTAAACATCCTACTAACCATTTGCTCTCCATAGCTGGTTGGAATGCGAGGACTCTGCACAGAGCTTTTTCTCTTGATGTCCTCACACAAGAATTTCACCATTATAATTTAGATATTCTCGGCTTGCAAGAGACCAGATGGACAGATAAAGGTCAGATTCTTAAAAATAATCCTAAACTTCTCTTTTCAGGGAGGAACGATTATAAACATCACCAAGGCGTAGGTCTTCTTCTCAGCAGACACGCTAGTGATGCTCTTCTAGGAAATGAGTGCATTAATGAAAGGTTTCTTACAGCAAAATTTCAGACAAGCGTTAAAGACTTGAATGTTATCTGCTGTTATGCCTCCACTGAGGATGCCGATGAGGATGAGAAGGATAAGTTTTACCGACAACTTCAGGATATTTTGAATTCTGTCAAGAAAGGAGATATTACCCTTGTTCTAGGTGAATTCAGTGCCAAAGTTGGTACTGACTCTGACCTTTGGAGAGGAGTAATAGGCCCTTTTGGTATTGGTAGCTGCAATGGCAATGGGCAACGTCTACAGGTAAGTAAACTCAATGGTTTCAGAATAACTAACACTTATTACAAACACCGCGACATACATAAGTACACATGGGTTTCACCTGATGCTCTGCATAAGAATATGATTGATTATATATTAATTAACAGCAAATGGGCTAGTTCTGTTAGGAATACCAGGGCATATAGGGGAGCTGAAATTGGATCTGACCATTACCTTGTTAAAAGTGTCTTGCAAGTTAAACTTAAAAAGTGTTGTGCAAGGGATAAAAAATTTGCTTTTAATACTGAAGCTCTGAAAGACCCAGTTATAGCCAAAGCTTACCATGATAGGTTACTTAGTCATTATGACAGTCATGGTATGCTTACTACTGAAGTTGAGGAAGAATGGAATCATTTTAAATAGGCTTTTTTGGACACTAACAGTACTCTTTTAGGAAAAAAGGAGCAGAAGAGACAGAATTATCTGAGTGATAAGGCACTTGAGCTTATATCGGAAGAAAGAACTGCAGGAACGTTCTTAATCAATACCCTACTAATCCTAAGAGAAAGCGTTACAGAGAACTTAATAAACGTGTAAAAGATCAGTTAGCTACTGATAAGAATCTTTGGCTTGATGTTTTGGCTGACAAAGCAGAGGAAGCAGTTAGACAGCACAACAGCAGAGAGCTGTACCAGATAGTTAATGTTTTGTGTGGGAGAAAACGGACAGGTATACAGGGATTGAAGGATAAACATGGTAAGGTTATAGAAGGTGAGGATTCTCTCATGACTAGGTGGGCTGAGCATTTCAGTGATGTTCTAAACAATGTGGTTAGGTCTACTCCCATTGTTTGTAATGATGATAGATGCATTGGTGGCTTTAATGTTGGCCCTATAACACAATCTGAAGTTATTTTGGCTGTTTCTAAACTTAAACTTCATAAAACCCCAGGGGTAGATGAAATTACTACAGAAATGCTTAGCGCTGGGAATGTTTCGGTTACCTCTTGGATGACTGAAATTCTGAATATCTTTTATGATAAAGGCATGGTTCCTAAGGATTTTACCAGAGCTATTTTTATCCCCATTTTCAAAAAGGTGATTGCAGTACTTATGATGACTATAAGGGTATCAGCCTACTCTCTGTTACAGGTAAAGTTCTTTCCATGATTGTACTTAATAGAATTAAGAATCTGGTTGACTGTCAATTGGGTGATGAGCAATGTGGATTCAGAAGTGGTAGGGGATGTGTGGATCAAATATTTTCACTTAGGCAGGTTCTTGAGAAATGTTTAGAGTTTCAGAAACCTTTGGTTGCTAGCTTTGTTGATTTCAAAAAGGCTTTCGACTCTGTTGATCGTCACAATTCGTGGTTGATTGTGAAATCGTATGGTATACCAGACAAGTTAGCTAACATAATGAAAGCTCTCTATAATAACACTGAGTCGTGTGTTAGAGTTGGTAAGGCTTGTAACAAATGGTTTAGCATTACTTCTGGTGTTCGACAAGGGTGTATTTTATCTCCTTTTCTCTTTAGCTTGGTTATTGACTATGTTATGCGAAATTCACTTCGAGGGAAAGATTTTGGCCTTAAATGGACTGGAGATACGAAAATTTCTGATTTAGATTATGCTGATGATTTAGCCTTTTTGGCAAATGATGTTGATGAGATGAACTCTTTCATTCGAGCTGTTGATGAAACTGGTAGTAGAGTAGGTTTGGTTATAAACAGAGAGAAAACTAAAGTGATGAAAATTGGTCAGGCAGGCTGTGATTCAGTTAATCTGAATGGTTGCAGTCTTGAGCAGGTGTCACAGTTTAATTACCTTGGAAACTATGCAACTGATAATAGTGATGTGCGGCATGAGATTAACAGACGAATAGGGATTGCTGCCGGGACTTTTAAGAATCTATGGAGAGTGTGGAGAAATAGGCGTATACACCTAAAGACTAAAATTAGACTGTATAATAGTTTGGTTCTTTCTAGGGTTAGTTATGGTAGTGAAACTTGGACACTTTTTAAACAAGATAACAGGAAACTAGATGCTTTTGATTCCAGATGCTTATGCAGTATCTTGGGCATTAGGTGGTTTAACTTTGTAACTAATGATGAGGTTAGGCAAAGGAGTCTGCAACCTCCTTTAAGCAGCATATTGTGCAGAGAGAGACTCCGCTGGTTTGGTCATGTTGCCCGTATGAATAATTATAGATTGGCTAATAGGGTTATGAACAGTGTGCCTAAAGGCCTCAGAAAGAAGGGGAGACCTAGGATGCGGTGGGCAGACAATGTCAAACAGGACCTTGTTAGAATTGGTGTGCAGTGGCCATATGCAGTAGATGTAGCTCAGGATAGACTTGCTTCGAGAACTAAATTGCACGGTCTGGTTGGACCTCCGTAGCCCATGGCTGCTTGAGGATGATGATGATGATGATGATGACTGATGAATATATTGTCTTGTTCACTCCTAACGCTCTTCATTCTATTTTAAGAGTAAAGATCAAAATAAAGATTCACTGAAGCCTTTTTTTAATCAATAAAGATCTGGAGTCTGAATTCATCCAGTCTTCATTTTGAATCTTATACTCGATCAAAAATTTACAAGGGCGACAATCTGCATGGAGTACTTTAGATAGAGAAACTCATTAACGAATGAATTCAGCTAAGAATGTCCAAAAGCAAAATAAGAAATGGGAAAATTTTTAGTGAAAATGAATATAAAATTATTTTCCTATTAATTAATAATAGTAAATGATATATTACTGAAAACAAAAGAAAAGGTAAAAAAATATTTCGTTAAGAAAAAAAACATCAATTTTTTCATTATTATAAATTAATTAATTTATTATTATAAATCAATTTTCAAACCAATATTTTCATGAGGAGTAGGGTATATGACCCATGGGTATATAAAATTATTAACCTGCTTCCCAGGTGTTATATATATAAGGTGTATATATAAGACTAAGGCACACTGGTACATTTATAGCCGATGTTAAATCAACTGATTAGCAAGAAATTTTAGAGCTGTTCAAAAGTTATCAAACAAGGATGAGATGACTTCGTCGGTCTTCTGCAAATTTCTTGTTATCCGAGGAAGTTTGAAAACAGTTTAATTCTTCGAACCACATAAAAATTTTCCGTTACGGAAAATATTCGAATTATCTTTTGCGTTAAAAGAATATTATTGGATCTAAAAGTATTGTCGCCGAAACGAATTAAACTTCAGCTTCACGTTAACCTTTAACTCTTATCCGTTTGCGTGTTAAATGTTTTCGACTATAATAGTAAACAACAAAAAAAAAAAATATATATATATATAAATTAAAAAAATTAAAAAAAACCCTATCTTTCTACAGGACCCTAAAAAGTAGAAAATAAACCTAAAACATGTCGATGGTGCAATCGGTCACTGAGTTCGTATTCATTTCAAAGGAAGATAGGGCGCAGGGAATCTTGTTGAGTAGGTAAGTCGACGCCCTTTATTCCTTCGAAGCGAATGCGAACTAAGTGACCAATTGCACCATCGATATGCTTTAGGTTTATTTTCTACTTTTTAAGGCCCTATAGGAAGAGAGGTATTTTTTAAATTTTATAATTTAATTTTTTTTATCACTAAAAACACCTACCTTTAGAAACTTTGATGTGTGACCCATATGCATCAAGCACATTTACCAGCCTTTTGGGGGCGGGGGTGGCTCAGTCGGTAGAGCGCCAGGCTCGTAATCTGTAGTTCCCAGGTTCGAGTCCCAGCTGGGTCAGCGTTGAGATTTATCTCCGCAAAAATTCCCCGCCCTGCCCACGGTCAGTAGGGGACACCGATGGGCTTGGAAAAGTCGCCGTCCGTCGGATGGGACGTTAAGCCGTGGTCCCGTGTGCGGGAGAGCCATACCCTGTGCACGTTAAAGAACACGCTGGATGGCCTTGACGGGAGGCTACCATCTGTCTCCCAACAGCTGTTCCAGTGGGTCCCCTCCCCCAACCTTCTCTGAGCCTTCGGGGTCCATGTGATCTGGCCATTTAGCCCATGGTATGCAAAGAAGTGCCGCTCAGAGGTAAAACAATCCAAACAATCCAGCCTTTTGGATTCAGGTTTGAGGTAGCCCACAGCATTGGAGACGTCACCAGTTTTAATTTGAGATATGACTCGTTAAAGTCGACCCCCGCGAAAATCCCCCCCCCCCATTTTATCATGGGGGAATAGTAGGGACAAAATTCGAAAGAGTGTACGACCGTCATTATATGAACTTTCATTTGACACCTAACTCGTAACTGTAGTCTTTTTCGTTCAGATGATATAGTAGAAAGACTCTTACATTTCCAAATTTTTAGGGGAGTCATTTTTTATAGCCTACGACACTCCCCGCGTCAGAAGCTTTCATTCAAAACATAGCTCGGTACTTTCAGCACTCGCGTTCAGGCGATATAGGGGAACAATCATTTTCACATTGTCCCCCTTTCTAGAGGGGAAGAAAGTACGGGGGGAGTCAATTTTTCATATCCTACGACAGTGGTTCTCAACCTTTTATGCTTCACGTTTCCGCTAGAAATGTGTATGTAACTGGCATAGATAGATAAAACTACAGTTATAGTATAACAATGGGAATAAAATAAAACCTAGATATATATACACACATTAAATTTTGCATTCATAAATTGCATATATCGTTGAACACAAAAATTGACATAAACAATTTAACAAATCTTATAAAATTATAAACATTTTCCTGGGTAATCAGTGAAATGGTTGCGCTTGTTTCCGTTTGCACAGTTCATCAATGGTTGGAAAGCTAAGGTAGAGTCGGAAGTCATCTTCAACATCCAGCCTGTTCCTACATTTATTTTTTAAAGCAGTTAAAGACGAAAAACCAGTTTCACATAAATAAGTTGTTGTGAAGGTAACAAATATTTGACTGCAATTCTTGAGAAAGTCGGATATTCCTTCTTCCACTCGAATTCAAAAACTAATCAATGGTTTTTTGGAATTAATGTTTTCTAAACTGTTGTCACAAGATATCTCAATCAACTCTTCTTTATTGGACAATGGAAGCTTACATTTCTCCAAATCAAATGCGAAGGAGTCTCGAATCCATTCCTGCGTTTCATCAGGGGGTAGAAAATACTACCTTATAAGAGTTTTAAGAATGCTTAAGTGAACGATTATTTGTTGTCTGATGTCTTCTAAGAAATTAATCAGTAGCAGTGTTGCCAACTTAGCAATTTTTTTACTAGATCTAGCGACGTTTGAGCTCTCACGGCATCCCTCAAAACGTTTTACCGCATATCCTACGACATTCCCTGCTTTAGAAGTTTTCATTTGATGTATAGCGTTAGTCTACGGCAGTCCCCTCGTCACAAGCTTTCATTAGACACACTACTCATTACTTTTCGCACTCGCATTCAGGAGACGTAGGGTAACAATCATTTTCATTCCCCACCTTTTCTTTTTTAGGTGGAAAGAAAGTATGGGGGTCATTTTTTCGTAGTCTACGACATTTCCGGCGTCAGAAGCTTTCATTCCATGTATAGCTTGTTACTTTCGGCCTTCGCGTTCTGGAGATATAGCTTAAGAATAGTTTTCATATTTCCCCTGTTTTAGGGGGGAAGAAAGCAGAGAGGGTAAATTTTTTATAATCTACGACACTCCCCACCTCACAAGCTTTCATTGAACACGTAGCTCGGTACTTTCCGCACTCGCATTCAGGAGATATAGGAGAACAATCATTTTCATGTTGTCCCCCTTTTTCAGGGGAGAAGAAAGCACGGGGGTTCCATTTTTCCTAGCCTATGAGTTCCCCGCGTCAGTAGCTTTCATTCGACGTATAGGTTGTTACTTTCGGCCTTCGCATTCTGGAGATATAGCTTAAAACAATTTTCACATTTTCACATTTTAGTGGGGGGGGGGGGGGAAGAAAGCACGGGGTCAATTTGTTATTATACCCTATGACACTCCCCGCGTCACAAGCTTTCATTTAGCACATAAATCATTTCTCCATCGCGTTCGAAAGATATGGTGGAACAATCCTTTTGTCAAATTCACAAACCGACCGCCAAATGCCAAAGGCAAAAGCAATAGGAAGATAGGTAAAAAAATATGTATCTATGTAGATAAACTAGTAGTAAAAAATATGAAGATAGGTAGGCCTAGCATTTTAGTCATAGCTTTTAAGTTACGTTCGAGTGAAAAATGTTTTCTAAGCACAATATTAAGAAACTATCGCTTTAAATCTGTTGATCGCAAGCCTTAAAAATAGTTTACCAGGGACAAGATCAAAATACTGTACCCAACGATAGGCTTCAATATTAATCATCTTTTCGCACACACATCCCTCCCTTAGCTATAGTTTACTGTAGCATAAAAATGCTCAAAGGAATCAAATTTATTGTGATCATAACGTAGTTAATTCTGCAGTCAAGTTACTTTTATAACACCCAGATATTTGCTGGAAATCAGGTTCATAGCAAAAATGTGTTTGGAGAGAGGACACGACATGTAATTCTCCACTGAAAGGTGTTACATATGTGAACCCATTAAATGGAACACATATTTTCAAATTCAAATTTTGGCAACTCAGAAAATAAAATCATTGTCTGACGACATCCATATATTAGTCACGATCAAACTTACATATAAAAAATTTTCGGTCTTTAGCTATATCCATTTATTTTTTTACAGATTTTGAAAAATTCCAAACTATGCCTATTCAGCAGTTTATCTCCATCACGTACCACATTACGCATGATAATTAAAAGGACAGAATTATTTCTCTTAAGAGCATCACAGACGTGTTCCATGGCAATGGTTCTTAGTGTGACCTGATGCTGACTCTGGTGATCTTGATAACTGTACACGGAAATATAGTTTCACTCTGAAATAATTAGTACACTGAATGAGCTCTGTGTGGATGAGCAGTATAGCCATTAAGAGGAAGTGCTAACTGATTGCTCTCTAACAGCCGAACATAAGTGTTAAGGATTTCCTCTCGATAACTGATACGTGTGAGAGTGCCTTCTGACAACACATCGATGTCTATCGGCCATTGACAATGATGCATGACCACGCTATCAACCCACTACCTCTATTCCTGAGGGGTCAGGGTTGACCCAATCAAGCAGAACTCGAGACTCTCACTCTGATTGTTCATTTCTGCTCATGGGAACCATAAGATTTGGGAATGCCACCGTCTGTCGAATGGAAACTTAAACTGGGGCCCCTTGGGAAGAAGAATGATATAACATTAATATTATTAATGCATATGCCTTTAAATTGCAAAGAACATGCTGAATGACCTTGATGGAAGGCTTCTGTCGCCTACTTGCTCCCCCTCCCCAACTCTGAACCTTTGGAGTCCTTGTGACCTGGCCATTTAGCATTAGGTACACAAACGTCCATTTACAGCTAAAACAAGCTAATCCTTTCTGCAATGTTAGTGGAGTAGAATCTGGTTCTCCAGTTTCTTCGGTTGAATATTGGTAGAAAATCTAAGATTAAATTATGATTCATCTTTGAAATGACGTCATCTGTTGCTCCTGGGTTCAGTTAAGATGTCATCGATGTCATCGATGTCATTTGAAATGAGTAATTCTCTGTAAAACAGATCAAGCAGACACCGATAAGCAGGTCATCAATGATGCCATCTGTCCCGAATCTCTTGGGACAACCCTGAACTCTTCGGAAACCGAAAAGTCCCGAATCTCTTGGGACAACCCTGAACTCTTCGGGAACCGAAAAGTCCCGAATTTGAATATTTTTCATTTTTTTAATCAGAAAATTGGGAATCCAGTAATATCTTGTTGAAAACTGATCTGTTGAACCCTGATTCTTTATTGGGGTCGTTTAGTTCTTGCCAAAAATGATGTAATCTGAAAGGACGTAAAGTGAGAAAAATATGATTTTTTGTTGAAAATTAATGGTATGCAAGATTTAAAGCTTCTACATTTAGGAACAAATATATAAAAATATCTAATGATATTTTCTAGTCAGATGTTGAATGATGGACTCTATGAAGTTACTTAAAAAACCAAATCTACTTCAAAAATTCATCAATTAAGAAATTAATTCTTTACTTTGTAAACACATGCTCATTCTTCAATCTCTCAATACGCGAAATGTGACAAAACGAAATGTTTCAATTTCGCCTTCAACTGATGATTAACACGGTTTGCCGAGATGGTGAGGGGCGGGGGTGGCTCAGTCGGTAGCGCACCAGGCTCGTAATCTGTAGTTCCCAGGTTCGAATCCCAGCTGGGTCAGCGTTGAGATTTATCTCCGCAAAATTTCCCCGCTCTGCCCACGGTCAGTAGGGGACACCGATGGGCTTGAAAAGGCCGCCGTCCGTCGGATGGGACGTTAAGCCGTGGCCCCGTGTGCGGGAGAGCCATACCCTGTGCACGTTAAAGAACACGCTGGATGGCCTTGACGGGAGGCTACCATCTGTCTCCCAACAGCTGTTCCAGTGGTTCCCCTCCCCCAACCTTCTCTGAGCCTTCGGGGTCCATGTGACCTGGCCATTTAGCCCATGGTGTGCAAAAAAGTGCCGCTCAGAGGTAAAACAACCCAACCGAGATGGTGCAAGACAGCATTTAAAATCGGGTCACTTTAACGAAAGCAGGAAATTATTTGCACAGGGAAAAAGACCAAAAATCATCAGATTTTATTTTTTGCACAAGCGCAGTTTTGGATTACGAGACTGCTCAATAAACCTTATCAGAAAGTTAAATATAAATGGATTCTTTTACAGTTGATGCAGCATAACCAAAACTAATGTCATAATGAAACCGTACGTTATATCGTTCAAAATAAATGATACACTATTATGCAAACAGAATGAATCTTTGTCGAAGAAAGCAGAGTGGAGGTTAGGAGTTCAATCTCAACTCTGCCATAGTTGGGGCTCAAAAGTTGAGTACTGCAGATTACTGCTGAAATGGCAACTTTATGGATAGTAAGAGAAAATCGTTGTCATTCATTAGCCAATCATAAGGTTTCTAAAATATTTCTTCTACCTTTGATTTCTGAATCAACCATTCTCTTAATCTCTTGAAATAATATCTTTCATTGTTCATTTATTTCAGTGTCTCGCAAACTGTGTGCCGCGAGAGATTCCAAGTGTGCCGCGAGAGATTTTCAAAGTGACACTAGATATTCGAAAGATTTCGTTTTGACTTGACTTGTGTTATCGACGTTCTTTAATAAAAATCTTTCAGATTTTATAAACTGGGATCTTGTAAGTATTTATCAAGCTTTTTCCAAATTTTGGTATTAATTTTTGATTATTTGAAGTCATAGAATGGACAAATATTTAAAACAAACACCGAGTTATGAATTAAAGAACGAGAGCAAATCATCAAGTAAAACCAGGCTGATGACTTCAACAGAGCGCAAATATAATGACGATTATATAGAGTTTGCTTTTATTCTTTTTTAGATGTGCCGCGGGGAAAAAAATTGGATTTAGTGTGCCGCGGAAAAAAAATTTGATTCAGTATGCCGCGGAAAAAAAATTAGATTCCGTATGCCGCAGAGTAAAAAAGTTTGCGAGACACTGATTTATTTAATACTAGCTGAATGCACCCGGCGTTGGCGGGTATCACTTTTAATTTGTATATTCTTATTTTCACTGCAATAAAGGTAAATTTTGTAAGTACCCCTCTTCCCCCCCCTGACATTTTAGCACAAATTTTCAACACGATGAAATTAGCCCGGTGTTGTTCTTCGATCATGGTTGCCCTCAGCGAGCTCTTTCATAGCCGTGGCTTAGTTTCTGCATAAGCTATCGAGATTTTTTATTTCAGTTACCACAGATTTTGCCTCTCTATGGCTCCCGTGATATTCGTCCACATGGTCCAAATTTGTTGCACAGCGTTCCAGAGATGCCCCAGTGATTGATTTAAAAATCAGGTTCTCACTTAGGCAGTGGCTTCCTTTCTACACAAATTGTGACAACTCGTGTCTCACGTTTAATCTGCACATTCTGTAGTTTTCTGTACTAATGGTTAGTTTCGTGAGTATCTCCCCCACGACATTTTACACAGTTCGAACACGAAAATTTTCTCGGTGTTGCAAAGGTCATTGCTGGCTCGGCGCACGCTCTCAGAGCGCGTGGCGATCGAGATATTTATTTCGCCAGATTTTGGCATTCTGTAATTCCCGACGAACTTCACCGAAAGGTCCCAAATTTCTTTGGCGGGTTTACCCTGCTCGTCCCCATGTTTGGTTAGAAAATCAGGGCCCTAGCTGCAATGGAACGCCTTAATAATGTCTTTGGAAATGTGTGGAATCTGGCAATGGCAGTAATTTTTAAATGCTATTTAAACTGTTTACTTCTACAATTTAGGGAGCAGTAAATGGCAACAGTAAATTTGACAGCAATTCTCTTTTCCGTAGGAATAGCATGGTAAATATTTTTTCTTCTAGCAAGCACCGCTTTTCGACTTGAAAGTTAGCAATGCAATCCAGACCACAACCAGAGATATTCTCTGAAAATTTGGAGCGTGTACGTTAATTTCCCGATGAGTTATAGCTGCCACAGACAGATACACAGACAGACAGAGAGAGATCTACTTTTATTATATAGACTAGCTGAACATACCCGGTGCTGTCCAGGTGCAAGTTTTAACATTATATTCTTATTTTCTCTGCATTAAAGGTAAATTTTGTAAGAACCCCTCCCCGCCCCCCAACTCTGACACTTTTAGAACAGATTTTCAACAGGTAGAAATTTGCCCGGATCGTTGTTGACGTCAGCGAGCACTCCTCCTAGCCCGTGGCATAGATTCTGCATAAGCTATCGAGATTTTATTTCAGTTACCACAGATTTTGCCGCCCTATGGCTCCCGTATATTCTTTCGCACAGTCGAAATTTCCTTTTAACGTCACCCGGTGTGTCCCGGTGATTAGTTTAAGAATCAGATTCTCACTTGGCCCGTGGCTATATTTCTACACAAATAGTTACAGTTAGTGTCTCACTTTTAATCTGCATATTCTGTTGTTTCATGCACAAAAGGCTAGTTTTATATCCCCCCCCCCTCCGATTAAAAGTTAGTTAGTAGTACCCCCATCGACAATTTTATCACAGTTTGAACACGAAGAATTTCCGGCTGTTGCAAAGGTCATTGCTGAATCGGCGCGCACACTCAGAGCCCGTGGCAAATGATCGAGACATTTATTTCGTCAGATTTTGGCATTCTGTGATTCCCGACGTACTTCACCGAAAGCTCCCAAATTTCGTTGCTGGGTTCAAATTGCCCGACCCCATTTTTGGTTAGAAAATCACGGCCCTAGCTGCAATGAAACTCTTCAATAATGTCTTTGGAAATGTGGAACGGCAGCAGATTTAAATGCTATTTTAACTCTTTACTTTCACATTAAGGGAGAAGTAAATGGCAACAATAGATTTGACAGAGATTCTCGTTTACCGTAGCAACAGTATGGCAAATATTTTTGCTTCTGAAAAGCTCCCCTTTCGGACATTCGATTTGGATTTTGGCACCGCAATCCGGACCACAACCAGAAACATTATCTGAAAAGTTGGAGCGTGTACGTTGATTTTCCAATGAGTTATGGCTGCCACAAAAAGATGGACAGACAGAAAGACAGACATTTATTATATAGACGAGCAGAACGTACCCAGCGCTACCCGGGTGTCACTTTTAACCTGTATATTCTTATTTTCGCGGCATTAAAGGTAAATTTTGTAAGACCCCCCCCCCCGACACTTTAGCACAGTTTTTAAACAGGAAGAAATTTGCTTGGATCGTTGTTAACGTCAGCGAGCAGTCCTCATAGTCCTGGCTTAGTTTCTGTGTAAGCTATCGAGATTTTATTTCTGTTACCACAGATTTTGCCACCCTATGGCTCCCATGATATTCGTTCGCACGCCACCTATGTAATTCCATAGGGTGGATTACATAGCCATATTTGGAGCCATAGGGTGGCAAACCAAAATGCCACCCTATGGCTCCCATGATATTCGTTCGCATGCCACCTATGTAATTCCATAGGGTGGATTACATAGCCATATTTGGAGCCATAGGGTGGCAAACCAAAATGCCACCCTATGGCTCCCATGATATTCGTTCGCCAAATTTTCTGCACGGCGTCCCCCATGTGCCCTGGGGATCACTTGGCCTGTGACTTCGTTTCTACACAAATAGTGACAGCTCGTGTCTCACTTTTAATCTGCATATTCTGTTTTTTCCTGCACTAAAATGTCATGGCTGTGGGCCATACATTTTTTGTATAACCAACCATTTGTATTTTTTAAGGGGTCTCTCGTACTAGTGGTCGTATATTTTTCTTTCTGCTAAACTGAGGTAGGCTCTAAGATCACCATTTACATCGTCACACACATATCAATAATCATAAAACATCGAAATAAATCACATAACAAATAACAGCATGAATTCAACAGGTAATTTCTAAGTAAGTTACACATTTAAACATTAAAACGTTTTTAACATTTCCAGCCAGGCACCACTTTTCATTTAGAGAAACGTAGAGCGGCGGCGATAAGCCAATTTCAAGTTAATCAGTCCGGGCTAATGCTCAAGGCACAATAGATCTCTTAATCCTATCCGGGAACAGTGCGACGTTATAGGCGACATGACTTTACACGAGAAAAGTATTACCAGACCAGAGTGAACTTTGACCCTTACCTCATTCTGTACAGACGGATCACAAGAGAAGGCATCACCGTTGGCCAGCCGCTGCTCGGAGCTCGTATGCTACAAGTAGTTAGATGCTCTTCCTGCTTGGGATGCTTACTGCACTTCGTGTAAGCGGTCTTATCTAAAACTGCTTTTCGTCCTTTCCAGAGATGACTGACACATGTCTTCTTCCCTTCAGTTCAGAGGCGAGAGTCGCCTCTTAACTGAACTGAACGAACTGAACCGACAAGAGGTTAGTTTTGTGAGTTTCCCCCCCCCCTCCCGCCGATAGTTTATCACAGTTTGAACACGAAGAATTTTCGGTGATGCAAAGGCCTTTGCTGACTCGGCATGTGTTCTCAGAGCCCGTTGGGTTGGGTTGTTTTACCTCTGAGCGGCACTTTTTTGCACACAATGGGCTAAATGGCCAGGTCACATGGACCCCGAAGGCTCAGGGAAGGTTTGGGACCCACTTGAACAGCTGTTGGGAGACAGATGGTAGCCCCCCGTCAAGGCCATCCAGCGTGTTCTTTAACGTGCACAGGGTATGGCTCTCCCACACACGGGACCACGGCTTAACGTCCCATCCGACGGACGGCGGCCTTTCAAAGCCCATCGGTGTCCCCTACTGACCGCGGGCAGGGTGGGGAATTTTGCGGAGATAAATCTCAACGCTGACCCAGCTGGGACTCGAACCTGGGAACTACAGATTACGAGCCTGGCGCGCTACCGACTGAGCCACCCCGCCCCTCTCAGGGCCCGTCGCAAATGATCGAGATATTTATTTCGTCAGATTTTGGCATTCTGTAATTCCCGACGTACTTCACCGAAAGGTCCCAAATTTCATAGGCGAGTTCCTCCTGCCCGACCCCATGTTTGATTAGAAAATCCGGACCCTAGCTGCAATGGAAGGCTTCAATAATGTCTTTGTAAATGTGGGGAATCTGGCAACAGAAGCAAATTTGCAGCAGATGAATCAAAAGCTATTTTAATTCTTTACGTTCACAGCTAGGAGAATAAATGGCAACAGTAAATTTGACAGGGTTTCTCGTTTCCCGTGGGAATAGCATGGTAAATATTTTTACTTCTAGCAATCCCCCCTATTTGGACTTTCGACCTGAAATTTGGCACTGGAGTTATGGCTGCCACAGACAGACACTCAAACAGATACACAGACAGACACCTTCTTTTATTATATAGATAATGGGTTCTCAGCGTGGGGTAGGCAGTAAAATTTTTTGGAGTACACCGTGAGTTGGGTTGTTTTACCTCTGAGCGGCACTTTTTTGCACACCATGGGCTAAATGGCCAGGCCACAAGGACCCCGAAGGCTCAGAGAAGGTTGGGGGAGGGGACCCACTGGAACAGCTGTTGGGAGCCAGATGGTAGCCTCCCGTCAAAGCCATCCAGCGTGTTCTTTAACGAGTACACCGTGAGAGCTCAAAATCTCTACATCTAGTAATAAAGTCTGTGTTTTAGTTTATTCCCATTGTTATACTATAACTATAGTTTTATCTATCTATACAAGGGGTACGCCAGTTACATACACATTTTCAGGGGGGTACGTGAAGCATAAAAGGTTGAAAACCAATGATATAGATCAGTGTCTCGCAAACTTTTTTACTCTGCGGCACACTGAATCTATTTTTTTTCCGCGGCACACTGAATCTAATTTTTTTTCCGCGGCACACTGAATCTAATTTTTTTTCCCGCGGAACACCTAAAAAAGAATTTTTGATGGTTACGTAAAAAGAGAAAAATTGAAGTTTTGTTAAATGCATTTTATTTAAAATAAATATAATAATAAATATAATTAATCATAACTCGGTGTTTGTTTTAAATATTTGTCCATTCTATGGCTTGAAATAATCAAAAATTAATATCAAAATTTGGGAAAAGCTTGATAAATGCTTACAAGATCCCAGTTGATAAAATCTGAAAGACTTTTATTAAAGCAAGTCGATAGCACGTCGAGTCCGTCGGATGGGACGTTAAGCCGTGGCCCCGTGTGCGGGAGAGCCATACCCTGTGCACGTTAAAGAACACGCTGGATGGCCTTGACGGGAGGCTACCATCTGTCTCCCAACAGCTGTTCCAGTGGGTCCCCAACCTTCCCTGAGCCTTCGGGGTCCATGTGACCTGGCCATTTAGCCCATTGTGTGCAAAAAAGTGCCGCTCAGAGGTAAAACAACCCACAACCCAATAGCACGTCGATATTAAAGCACGTCGATAACACAAGTCAAGTCAAAATGAAATCTTTGGAATATCTAGTGTCAATTTGAAAATCTCTCGCGATACACAGTTTGCGAGACACTGATATAGATGATCTAACAAATAAATATGTGACAATAATGGATATAGCACATGGAGCGTCATTTTGATCATCTTCAGTATTTTGTTGATTATTCTTTGAATTTTGTTGCTTCTTTGCATGACCGAGTGAAGAATGAAATACCTCATACGTTTTTGCTCCACCTAATAAGTGTTATTTCAACTTTTATTAAAATATACCAGTTTGCAAAAAAGAACAGAAGCAGCTATTTTACTAGTCAACTCTTTGAACAAAATGAACTTCTCGAGAAACTATGCGTAATATCATCTGACCTTTCGCGTGGAGTGTTGTTGAAGTAAAAACATCTATTGTTTCGTACTAAGGCTGTAAGAAATTAGTAGCTGCTGTCTTCTGCATTATTTATTTCACCAGCCGTACAGATTATAAGGACTGCATAACGAATGGATACTCTTGGGTTCAATTGTGTTATATTACAAATGATCCATCATCCATTAAATAGCTAAACTCAGCCTTAACTTGCATACAGGGGCGTAGCGAAGGACTATGGTTGAGGGGGGGGGGTGTGGAGAAATCAAAAATTTTCCAACTCGAAATTCAAATTTTTCCAACTGAGCAAACTTACTTAGTTTTCGCTCCGTGAGGTGGGGAATTTGAGGCAATTTTCACAACTCTCCTGCATTTTGCCATTTACCTTACAATTTTGCCAACTAATAACCGTAATTTGCCATTTAACTTCCAATTTTGCCTACTAGCCATAATTTCACAGAATTCATTCCAATATTTACATCTCGTCTGAATTGTAGCAAGTCAGTGTGAATTTTCCCTTGACATGGCCAACTGTCCTGAATCAATCACTGCAAACTTTAGAAACTCTCCAAGATTTTGCCAAGTTTTCTCGATTCTAGTCAACTATCTGGAATTTCACACACCCAATCCCAATTATCACAACTCTCTCGTAGTTTCCAGGTGGATTCGAATTTTACGAACTGCCCTACATTTGGTTCAGTTTCCTCGATTTGTCCAACACTTGTTAATTTCACAAAACAAATCCCAATTTTCACAAATCGCCTGCATTTTACCAAATGGCTTCGAATTTTGAAAACTCCCCTAGATTTTGCGAAGAGTTCTTGGTTTTACCAACTCTGCTTAATTTCACAAAACCAATCCCAATTTGTACAACTCACCTGTACTTCACCAAGTGGTTTCCAGTTTTGCCAACTTCCCTAGATTTTGCCAAGTTTTCTCGATTTTGTCAACTCTCCTTAATTTCACAAAAACAATCCCAATTTTCACAAATCGCCCGTATTTTACCAAGTGGATTCGAATTTCGCCAACTAACCGTAATTTGCCATTTGGCTTCCAATTTTGCCAACTAGCCATTATTATTTCACAGACATAATTCCAATATTTACATCTCGTCTGAATTTTAGCAAGTCAGTGTGAATTTTTCCTTCATTTGACCAACTCTCCTTAATTTTACACACCCAATCCCAATTATCACAAGTCGCCCGTATTTTCCAAGTGGATTCAAATTTTGCCAACTGCCCTTCATTTTGTTTTTCCTCAATTTGTCCAGCACTCCTTAATTTCACAAAACAAATCCCTATTTTCACAAATCGCCTATATTTTACCAAGTGGATTCGAATTTTGCCAACTCGACATAATTTTACAGAAAAAATCACAATTTTTACATCTTCACTTCGAATTTTATCAACTCTCCTTAATTGCACAAGAAAGGCACAATTTTCACAACTTCCCTGTATTTTACCAAGTGGCTTAGAATTTTGCCAAGAGTACTTGGTTTTTCCAACTCTCCTTAATTTCCCAAAACCCAATTCCAATTTTTACCACTCACCTGTACTTTATCAAGTGGTTTCTAGTTTTTCCAATTTCCCTAGATTTTACCAAGTTTTCTCGATTTTGTCAACTCTCCTTAATTTCACCAAAACAATCCCAATTTTCACAAATCGCCCGTATTTTACCAAGTGGATTTGAATTTTGCCAACTGCCCTAGATTTTGCCATCTCGTCACAATTTTACAAAAAAGAATCCCAATTTTACATCACACCTGATTTTTGCAAAGTCAATCTGTATTTTGCCAACTACCCCAAGATTTGCCAACTTTCGTAGATATTGCGAAGTTGCCTCGATTTTGCCAAAATTTTACAGAAAAAAGATTGCAATTTTTACATCTCACCTGAATTTTGTCAACTCTCCACAATTTTGCGAAATCACTCCGAATTTTGCCAACTGCCCCTAGATTTTGCCAACTCCTTACGTTTTGCCATCTCTCCCACATTTGGCCAACTCGCCATAATTTTAAAGAATAAAATCTAAATTTTCACATCTCACCTGAATTTTCCCAACTCCCCAAGAATTTGTCAAGTCACTCCGAATTTTGCCAACTGCTCCTAGAGTTTGCCAACTCCCTAAGTTTTGCCACCACCACCACCACCACCACCACCACCACCATCATCATCATCATCATCATCATCATCATCATCATCATCATCATCATCATCATCATCATCATCATCAAGCAGCCATGGGTTACGGAGGTCCACCCAAACCGTGCAGTTTAATTTTCCAAGCATATCTGTCCTGAGCTACATCTGCTGCATCCGGCTACTGCACACAAATTCTAACAAGGTCCTGTTTGACATTGTTCGACCACCGCATCCTAAGTCTCCCCCTCTTTCTGATGCCTTTAGGCACACTGTTCATAACCCTATTCACCAATTTATAATTATCCATACAAGCAACATGGCCAAACCAATGGAGTCTCTCTCTGCACAAAATGCTACTTAAAGGAGGTTGCAGACTCCTTTGCCTAACCTCATGATTAGTTAGAACGTTAAACCACCTAATACCCAAGATACTACGTAAGCATCTGGAATCAAAAGCATCTAGTTTCCTGTTATCTTGTTTACACAGCGTCCAAGTTTCACTACCATAACTAACCCTAGAAAGAACCAACTATTATACAGTCTAATTTTAGTCTTTAGATGTATACGCCTATTTCTCCACACTCTCCATAGATTCTTAAAAGTCCCGGCAGCAATCCCTATTCGTCTGTTAATCTCATGCCGCACATCACCATTATCAGTACATAGTTCCTAAGATCATTAAATTGTGACACCTACTCCAGACTGCAACCATTCAGATGAAGTGAATCACAGCCTGCCTGACCAATTTTCATCACTTCAGTTTTCTCTCTGTTTATAACCAAACCTACTCTTACTACCAGTCTCATCAGCAGCTCGAATGAAAGAGTTCGTCTCATCAACATCATTTGCCAAAAGGGCTAAATCATCAGCATAATCTAAATCAGAAATTTTCGTATCTCCAGCCCATTTAAGGCCAAAATCTTTCGCTTGAAGTGAATTTCGCATAACATAATCAATAATCAAACTAAAGAGAAAAGGAGACAAAATGCACCCTTGTCGAACACCAGAAGTAATGCTAAACCAATTGCTACAAGCTTTGCCAACTCTCACACATGAGTTAGTATTATTTTAGAGAGCTTTCATTATGTTAACTTGTCTGGTGTACCATATGATCTGACAATTAACCATTAAATTATGACGATCAACAGAGTCGAAAGTCTTTTTGCAATCAACGAAGGTTTTCGACTCTGAACTCTATTTTCTAAATCAACCAAAGGTTTCTGAAACGCTAAACATTTCTCAAGAATCTGCCTAAGTGAAAATATCTGATCCACACATCCCCTATCACTTCTGAATCCACATTGCTCATCACGTAATTGATTGTCAACCAGATTCTTAATTCTGTTAAGCACAATCATGCAAAGAACGTTCCCTGGAACAGAGAGTAAGGTGATATCCCTATAGTTATCACAAGAACTGCGATCACCTTTTTTGAAAATAGGGATAACAATAGTCTGGTAAAATCCTTAGGAACCATGCCATTATCATAAAAGATATTCAGAATTTCAGTCATCGAAGTGGTAACCGAAACATTCCCAGCTCTAAACATTTCCGTAGTAATTTCATCTACTCCTGGGGAATTATGAAGTTTAAGTTTAGAAATAGCCAAAATAACTTCAGATTGTGTTACAGGGCCAACATTGAAGTCACCAATGCATCTATCATCATTGCAAACAATGGGAGTAGAACTAACCACATTGTTTAGAACATCACTGAAATGCTCAGCCCACCTAGCCATCAGAACTTCCCCTTTCCCATGACAGAACTTTCCCTTCTATAACCTTACCTTGCTTATCCTGTAATCCTTGTATGCCTGTCCGTTTTCTACCACAAAAAACGTTTACTATCTGGTACAGCTCTCTGCTGTTGTGCTGTCTAACTACTTCCTCGGCTTTGTCAGCCAAACCATCAAGCCAAAGATTCTTATCAGCAGCTAACTGATCTTTTACACGTTTATTAAGTTCTCTGTAATGCTTTCTATTAGGACTAGTAAGGTATTGATTAAGGACATTCCTGCAGTTCTTTCTTTCTGAAATAAGCTCAAGTGCCTTATCACTTAAATAATTCTGCCTCCTCTGCTCCTTTTTCCCTAAAAGAGTACTGTTAGTTTCCAAAAAAGCCTGTTTAAAATGTTCCCATTCTTCCCAACTTCAGTAGTAAGCATACCATGACTGTCATAATGACTAAGTAACCTATCATGGTAAGCTTTGGCTATAACTGGGTCTTTCAGAACTTCAGTATTAAAGCTAAAGTTTTTAAACTTAGCACAACACTTTTTTAGGTTTAAGTTGCAAGACACGTTTAACAAGGTAATGGTCAGATCCAATTTCAGCTCCCCTATATGACCTGGTATTCCTAACAGAACTAGCCCATTTGCTGTTAACTACTATATAATCAATCATATTCTTATGCAGCCCATCGGGTGAAACCCATTTGTACTCATGTATGTCGTGGTGTTTGTAATAAGTGTTGGTTATTCTGAATCCATTGAGTTTACTTACGTGTAGGAGACGTTGCCCATTGCCATTGCAGCTACCAATACCAAAATGACCTATTACTCCTCTCCAAAGGTCGGAGTCAGTACCAACTTTGGCAATGAGGTCACCAAGAACAAGGGTAATATCTCCTTTCTTGACAGAATTCAAAATATCCTGAAGTTGTTCATAAAACCTATCCTTCTCATCCTCATCGGCATCCTCAGTGGGGGCATAACAGCAAATAACATTCAAGACTTTAACGCTTGTCTGAATTTTTGCTGTAAGAAACCTTTCATTAATGCACTCGTATCCTAGAAGAGCATCACTAGCGTGTCTGCTGAGAAGCAGACCCACGCCTTGGTGATGCTTATTGTCGTCCCTCCCTGAAACGGGAAATTTAAGATTATTTTTAAGAATCTGACCTTTATCTGTCCATCTGGTCTCTTGAAAGCCGAGAATATCTAAATTATAACGATAGAATTCTTGTGTGAGGACATCAAGAGAAAACGCTCTGTGCAGAGTCCCCACATTCCAACTACCTATGGAGAGAAAATGGTTAGTGGGATGTTTAAAGAAACTATGTTTATTGAGAGAAGGAATGCCGACAATATCAAACAGCGCTTTAATCGCAGACATGGGGCAAAGACCCGTTCCCCCACCACTAAATGCTGAAGCCATCTACACTGAAAGACTTCCTCCAATGTAGAATTTGACGATGCCAATAGAAGCAAAGAGTCCAGGTGCCTGCGATGACCTCTGCTCAGTATTATCCACCAGCTGATAAACATATCCTGTGAATCTATTCACTTGGGGCTGTCAACCCACAAACAAATAGAAAACAAAGTGGAAGATTTTCCCTCCACAGAGCCATAGTTGTCTAGATCAGTAGGCCTCACTAATCTGGCAGCCCTCCCCTTCCGTTCACTTCCACAAGAGAGTATCTCTTTTGAAAGGTACTAACGGTTTGCAGCACGAGAAGGCGGGGTCAGACATTAGGTGTTTGGCCTGCATCATCACAGGGGATCGGTGCATAGCTCTCTTTCCAGTAACTGCCAACTGGCCGTAATTTTACAGAAAAAAATCCTAATTTTTACATCTCACCTGAACTTTGCCAACTCCCCACGATTTTGCCAAGTCACTCCGAATTTTGACAACTGCCCCTAGATTTTGCCAACTCGTCATAATTTTATAGAAAAAATCGAAATTTTCTCATCTCACCTAAATTTTGCCAAGTCACTCCGAATTTGCCAACTCTCCCTAGATTTTGCCAACTCGGCATTATTTTATAGAAAAAAAAATTAAAATTTTTACATCTCACCTGAACTTTGCCAACTCCCCACGATTTTGCCAAGTCACCCCGAATTTCGACAACTGCCCCTAGATTTTGCCAAGTCACCCCGAATTTTGACAACTGCCCCTAGATTTTGCCAACTCGCCATAATCTTATAGAAAAAAAAATCAAAATTTTTACATCTCACCTGAATTTTGCCAACTCCCTACGATTTTGCCAAGTCACTCCGAATTTTGCCAACTCCCTACGATTTTGTCAAGTCACTCCGAATTTTGCCAACGCCCCAAGATTTTGCCAAGTTATCCCGATTTTGCCAACTCCCCAAGATTTTACCAAATCACTCCGAATTTTGTTAACTCCCTAAGATTTTGCCAAGTTGTCCCGACTTTGCCAACTCACCTGTATTTTATTAAGTGGTTTCGAATTTTTCCAACTGCTCTAAATTTTACCATCTCTCCATTTTCTAAACTACCTTAGATTTGCCAAGTTGCCTCGATTTTGACAACTCTCCTTAATTTTTCAAAAAAAAAAAAATTACAAATTTTCACAACTCACCTAGATTATACGAAGTCGCTTCGAATTTTGCCAACTCCGAGTTACTTTGTGAGGGGAGCCTGCTCCTCCGGGGCGGGGGTGGCTCAGTCGGTAGCACGCCAGGCTCGTAATCTGTAGTTCCCAGGTTCGAGTCCCAGCTGGGTCAGCGTTGAGATTTCATCATCATCATCATCCTCAAGCAGCCATGGGCTACGGAGGTCCAACCAGACCACGCAGTTTAATTCTCCAAGCATATCTGTCCTGAGCTACATCTGCTGCATCCGGCCACTGCACACCAATTCTAACAAGGTCCTGTTTGACATTGTCTACCCACCGCATCCTAGGTCTCCCCCTCCTTCTGAGGCCTCTAGGCACACTGTTCATAACCCTATTCGCCAATCTATAATTATCCATACAGGCAACATGGCCAAACCAGCGGAGTCTCTCTCTGCACAATATAAGTCAAGTCAAAATACTCTCTGTCAAAATACGTCAAGGCCATCCAGAGTGTTCTTTAACGTGCACAGGGTATGGCTCTCCCGCACACGGGACCACGGCTTAACGTCCCATCCGACGGACGGCGGCCTTTCCAAGCCCATCGGTGTCCTCTACTGACCGTGGGCAGGGCGGGGAATTTTGGGGAGATAAATCTCAACGCTGACCCAGCTGGGACTCGAACCTGGGAACTACAGAATACGAGCCTGGCGCGCTACCGACTGAGCCACCCCCGCCCCAAAAGTGCAACGAGACTTGACTTAAACACTAATTATCAAACTCTTTAACCTGCATATTACAGAACTCCGAATTTTTTCCGCTTTATGAACTGTGAAAATTCTGACCTATATGTATAACTTATTAGAACGTGACTGTCTTACGACAACAGACTTGTATAGTTGGCTCAATGATAAGTTTAGCGAAGAATCTTTTTCAAAAGAAAAAATTGGCATTTTATATATTAATAATCATAGCCTAAAATATACTGGGAACAATTTATAGTTATTTTAGATGTTTTTCTGCATTATATTAATGTTATTATTGTTTTTGAAACTAATGTTAATATATAGAAAATAATTTTTATGAGATTGCTAATTTCACTAAAATTTATGTAGATAGTGACTTACCGACTGCACATGGTATGCTAATCTTTTACAGAAAAAAAATTCAAATGTAAAGCATTACAGGATAATATTCCATCAACAGAAATGATATATTTATGTATCAACATATATGACATAGGTGTATGTCAATTATTGAGGCTTTTTAAATCAATATTGTGCTTAAGCAAAATTAAAAATAATAAATTCTACATTATGTGACTTACTGAATATAGAGTCGCATTTTAAATAAATACAGACAAATATATTTGTGATAATATATACATATTTTAGAGTGTGGCGTTAATTTTTTCTGTCATTATTTAAAGTTAACAATCTTCTCTTTCAGCTATCTGCATTGTTACCTCTATGTCAATCATCTACTTTATTTTACTTTGTTGTGAATTTTGGTATCCTCAAAAATAGGACGCTGCGACTTGCTACTATCATTTCAGCAATGTGCAAGTCTGTTCATGTTTATGCACGTTTGAACGTGACATTCTGACAATACAGTTGTATTTTCTTCTCGTTCGCATTTAGCAGTCTGAGAAGTGATGTGTTAGGAGAATCAAGACATATTTTGTGTGTGTTAGTAGTGCTGAAAATATTTCTCTGCAAAAGGTAAGTAGCATTCATTGTGTTAATAGTTGTGGTAGCAACTTACGGTTAGAAAATGATTAATGCGCCCATGTGGGTTTTCTAAGGGGGGCTGATGGGGATCCCAGCTTCTAGAGGGGTGACAGGAATTTTAGAGCATTTGAAGATAATTCCGAGTGAATAAATCAACCTAAAAATGTAAATTTTGCAAAGCCTTGCCACTTAATGGGTGCCCTTGTCTACAAGCTACTTATTTTATCATGACTAGAAGAGATCGTTACCTCACAATAGATGAAATAGAAGAAATCGTAAATAGTGATTCATTCTATGAAACCGTGTCAGACGATCACGATCATATTGATGTCACTGTATGTCCTCCTGAGGTAGACTATTTGACTGATGAAGAAGAGGGACCGGATGATGCTGTTGGAACTGTTGAAGTCTGCGATGTGCCAGGGTCTGTTGAGGTACATTATGTAGCTTCAGAAATAAGCAAAGAAACTGAACACGATAATATATTTCCAAGTAGGTCTTCTCGTCTTTCTAAAAATAAGCCAAAGAAGAGACGTCTTTCTGAAGATAAGAGTAACTGGGTGAAGGCTAACCCAATCTACACAAAATTGCCTCCTAATGGGAATGATATCAACATAAAGAGAGAGGAATTGAAGAAAAAGCTTTTTTTCCTGTCTCCCAACGAAATGTTTGAAGAACTAATAAATGAAAATATATATGAATTCATTGTGAAAGAAACTATAAGGTATGCAGTAAGTGTAAAGAATCATCAAGATTTTGTTCTCACGGCTGATGAAGCAAAAGTGTTCATTGGCTTTCTCCTCTTTGCTGGGGGGCGGGGGTGGTTCAGTCGGTAGCGCGCCAGGCTCGTAATCTGTAATTCCCAGGTTCGAGTCCCAGCTGGGTCAGCGTTGAGATTTATCTCCGCAAAATTACCCGCCCTACCCACGGTCAGTAGGGGACACCGATGGGCTAGGAAAGGCCGCCGTTCGTCGGATGGGACGTTAAGCCGTGGTCCCGTGTGCGGGAGAGCCATAAACTGTGCACGTTAAAGAACACGCTGGATGGCCTTGACGGGAGGCTACCATCTGTCTCCCAACAGCTGTTCCAGTGGGTCCCCTTCCCCAACCTTCTCTGAGCCTTCGGGGTCCTTGTGACTTGGCCATTTAGCCCATGGTGTGCAAAAAAGTGCCGCTCAGAGGTAAAACAACCCAACCCAACCTCTTTGCTGGATATCATACACTTTCAGCAGAACGACTATATTGGTCAGAGGATGAAGATGTCGGCATACCAATTGTACAAAAAGTCATGTCCAGAAATAAATATCAGAAGTTGAAGAGTTTGATTCACTTTCAAGATAACGACTTAGCATGTGAAAATAAATATGATCGTGGATTCAAAATTAGACCTCTCTTGAAAATAATAAATGAAGCTTTTCAAAAATTTGGAATTTTTGAAGAAAACTTGTCTATAGATGAAATGATTGTGAAATACTATGGCACGAGTGATTTGAAAAAGTTTATCCGCGGTAAGCCGATTAGATTTGGCTTTAAATTGTGGTCTCTCTGTGGAGCAAGCAGATATTTTTTCAAATGTGGTTTGTACTGTGGAAAAAATTCTGCAGGTATAGAAAGGGATGATTTGTTATTGGGATCAAGAGTAGTGCTAAACATGCCAATGCGTTTACTTTGACAACTTCTTCACAAGTCGTGATTTTCTGATTCATATTAGAAAACTGGGTTATCGCGCAACTGGAACAATCATAGAGAACCGTGTTGGTGATTTTCCACTGATGAGAAGCAAGGAACTGAAATAGAAAGCTGGTGGGGATTTTGACTATCAGTTTGACCGGAATGGTGAACTTTTGTTCGTTAGATGGAACAAGTGTGTCACTATTGCCACAAAGTTTGACAAAGTTGAACCTCTGGGGTCTGTAAATGGTAGCTAGGCTGTCACTGGAAGGAGAGCTATGCACCAATCCCCTGTGATGATGCAAAGAACCGGCCAGGCCTAGCACCTGATGTCCAACACCACCTTCTCGTGGTGCAGACCGTTAGTACCTTTCAAAAGAGATACTCTCTTGTGGAAGTGAACAGAAGGGGAGGGCTGCCAGATTAGTGTGGCCTACTGATCTGGACAACTATGGCAACTTTTTTTTTCTACCCTGCTGAGGAGTGGTCAACCACACAGGGTCCTGGTGCTGACCATATAAACCCACTGGACTGGACAGATATATGGCTCTGAGCTTGATTATGGATCCTGATTTTGCTGCACTGCTGGGCTTCTGTGGAGGGAAAATCTTCTGCTGTGTTTTCTGTTTGTTTGTGGGTTGACAGCCCCAAGTGAATAGATTCACAGGATATGTTTCTCAGCTGATGGATAATCCTGAGCAGAAGTCATCGCAGGCACCTGAACTCTTTGCTTCTATTGGCATCGTCAAATTCTACATTGGAGGAAGTCTTCCAGTGTAGATGGCTTCAGCATTTAGTGGTGGGGGAACGGGTCTTTACCCCATGTCTGCGATTAAAGCGCTCTTTGATATTGTCGGCATTCCCTTTCTCAATAAACATAGTTTCTTTAAAAATCCCACTACCATTTTCTCTCCATAGTTAGTTGGAATGTGAGGACTCTGCACAGAGCTTTTCCTCTTGATGTCCTCACACAAGAATTCCACCATTATAATTTAGATATTCTCGGCTTGCAAGAGACCAGATGGACAGATAAAGGTCAGATTCTTAAAAATAATCTTAAATTTCTCTTAATTGACAATAAGCATCACCAAGGCGTGGGTCTGCTTCTCAGCAGACACGCTAGCGATGCTCTTCTAGGATATGAGTGCATTAATGAAAGGTTTCTTACAGCAAAATTTCAGACAAGCATTAAAGACCTGAATGTTATCTGCTCTCATGCCCCCACTGAGGATGCCGATGAGGATGAGAAGGATAGGTTTTATGAACAACTTCAGGATATTTTGAATTCTGTCAAGAAAAGAGATATTACCCTTGTTCTTGGTGACTTCAATGCCAAAGTTGGTATTGACTCTGACCTTTGGGGAGGAGTAATAGACCCTTTTGGTATTGGTAGCTGCAATGGCAATGGGCAACGTCTCCTACAGGTAAGTAAACTCAATGGTTTCAGAATAACTAACACATATTACAAACACCACGACATACATAAGTACACATGGGTTTCACCTGATGGGCTGCATAAGAATATGATTGATTATATATTAATTAACAACAAATGGTCAAGTACTGTTAGGAATACCAGGTCATATAGGGGAGCTGAAATTGGATCTGACCATTACCTTGTTAAGAGTGTCTTGCAACTTAAACTTAAGAAGTGTTGTGCTAGAGTTAAAAAAATTACTTTTAATACTGAAGCTCTGAAAGATCCAGTTATAGCCTAAGCTTACCATGATAGGTTACTTAGTCATTATGACAGTCATGGTATGCTTACTACTGAAGTTGAGGAAGAATGGGATCATTTTAAACAGGCTTTTTTGGACCCTAACAGTACTCTTTTAGGAAAAAAGGAGCAGAGGAGACAGAATTATCTGAGTGATAAGGCATTTGAGCTTATTTCGGAAAGAAAGAACTGCAGGAATGTCCTTAATCAATACCCTAATAGTCCTAATAGAAAGCATTACAGAGAACTTAATAAACGTGTAAAAGATCAGTTAGCTGCTGATAAGAATTTTTTGGCTTGATGGTTTGGCTGACAAAGCCGAGGAGGCAGTTAGACAGCACAACAGGAGAGAGCTGTATCAGATAGTTAATATTTTGTGTGGTAGAAATCGAACAGGTATATAGGGAATGAAGGATAAATAAGGTAAGGTTATAAGGTGAAGATTCTGTAATGGCTAGGTGGGCTGAGCATTTCAGTGATGTTCTAAACAATGTGGTTAGTTCTACTCCCATTGTTTGCAATGATGATAGATGCATTGGTGGCTTTAATGTTGGCCCTATAACACAATCTGAAGTTATTTTGGCTGTTTCTAAACTTAAACTTCATAAATCCCCAGGTGTAGATGAAATTACTATGGAAATGCTTAGAGCTGGGAATGTTTCAGTTACCACTTGGATGACTGAAATTCTGAATATCTTTTATGATAAAGGCATGGTTCTTAAGGATTTTTCCAGAGCTATTGTTATCCTTATTTTCAAAAAAGGTGATCGCAGTTCTTGTGATAACTATAGGGGTATCAGCCTACTCTCTGTTCCAGGTAAAGTTCTTTCCATGATTGTGCTTAATAGAATTAAGAATCTGGTTGACAGTCAATTGCGTGATGAGCAATGTGGATTCAGAAGTGGTAGGGGATGTGTGGATCAGATATTTTCACTTAGGCAGATTCTTGAGAAATGTTTAGAGTTTCAGAAACCTTTGGTTGATAGCTTTGTTGATTTCAAAAGGCTTTCGACTCTGTTGATCGTCATAATTTGTGGTTGATTGTGAGATCATATGGTATACCAGACAAGTTAGTTAACATAATGAAAGCTCTCTATAATAACACTGAGTCGTGTGTGAGAGTTGGTAAGGCTTGTAGCAATTGGTTTAGCATTACTTCTGGTGTTCGACAAGGGTGCATTTTGTCTCCTTTTCTCTTTAGTTTGGTTATTGATTACGTTATGCGAAATTCATTGCAAGGGAAAGATTTTGGCCTTAAATGGACTGGAGATACGAAAATTTCTGATTTAGATTATGCTGATGATTTAGCCTTTTTGGCAGATGATGTTGATGAGATGAACTCTTTGATTCGAACTGTTGATGAGACTGGTAGTAGAGTAGGTTTGGTTATAAACAGAGAGAAAACTAAAGTGATGAAAATTGGTCAGGCAGGCTGTGATTCAGTTAATCTGAATGGTTGCAGTCTTGAGCAGGTGTCACAGTTTAATTATCTTGGGAGCTATGTAACAGATAATGGTGATGTGCGGCATGAGATTAACAGATGGATAGGTATTGCTGCAGGGACTTTTAAGAATCTATGGAGAGTGTGGAGAAATAGGCGTATACACCTAAAGACTAAAATTAGACTGTATAATAGTTTTGTTCTTTCTAGGGTTAGTTATGGTAGTGAAACTTGGACACTTTGTAAACAAGATAACAGGAAACTAGATGCTTTTGATTCCAGATGCTTACGCAGTATCTTGGGCATTAGATGGTTCAACTTTGTAAGTAATGATGAGGTTAGGCCAAGGAGTTTGCAACCTCCTTTAAGCAGCATATTGTGCAGAGAGAGACTCCGTTGGTTTGCCATGTTGCCCTTAGGAATGATTATAATTGGCGAATAGGGTTATGAACAGTGTGCCTAAAGGCCTCAGAAGGAAGGGGAGACCGAGGATGCGGTGGGCAGACAATGTAAAACAGGACCTTGTTAGAATTGGTGTGCAGTGGCCAGATGCAGTAGATGTAGCTCAGGACAGACGCTTGGAGGACTAAATTTGACGGTCTGGTTGGACTTCCGTAGCCCATGGCTGCTTGGGGATGATGATGATGTACCTCTGGGAATGGCTACTCGGTTCAGCAGGCAGGAAAAACAGAAGACACAAGTACCACAACCTGCTGTTCTCAAGTCAAATAATGCGAACGTGGGAGGAGTTGACCACCATGACTGGTTGGTAGGAAAATATGCAACAGAGGGAAGAAATGATACTGGGTCTTATTTACACGAATGATAGAAATGTCTCTTGTAAATGATTGTCTCCTCTATCGGCTAGTACATGGGTCAAATGCACTGGATTTATTGAGTTTCAGACGTGTCGTTGAAGTTACCTACTTAAAATTGGACACTGGAAGAAAGCAACCTGGACGTCCAATGGCTTCCCCCTCCACCAAGAGAGTGGTACCAGATATTAGGTTTGATGTAATAGGCCATGTCATTGCTCGACGAGACGCCCAAAGAAGATGCGCACAAGTTGGGTGCAAAGGAAAACCAAGGTTATATTGTGTAAAATGTAATGTTACGCTGTGTATGGGGTGTTTTGTACTATTTCACAAAAAGTAATTTGTTTGGACTCAAGTACAGTATAATGCATTCTATTGATACTGTTAGATCACAGCGTCATATTTTAAGGACAGTCATTATTTGCATACCTATATACATTTTCATGCAATTGTTCTATTTATTTTCATAAATGTGGTATAGACTTTAGAAATCATCATCATCATCATCCTCAAGCAGCCACAGGCTACGGAGGTTCAACCAGACCGTGCAATTTAGTTCTCGAAGCAAGTCTATCCTGCGCTACATCTACTGCATCTGGCCACTGCACACCAATTCTAATAAGGTCCTGTTTGACATTGTCTGCTCACCTCATCCTAAGTCTCCCCTTTTTTCTGAGGCCTTTAGGCACACTGTTCATAACCCTATTAGCCAATCTATAATTATTCATACGGGCAACACGGCCAAACCAACGGAGTCTCTCTCTGCACAATATGCTGCTTAAAGGAGGTTGCAAACTCCTTGGCTTAACCTCATCATTAGTTACAAAGTTGAACCACCTAACGTCCAAGATACAGCGTAAGCATCTGGAATCAAAAGCATCTAGTTTCCTGTTATCTTGTTTACACAGCGTCCTAGTTTCACTACCGTAACTAACCCTAGAAAGAACCAAACTATTATACAGTCTAATTTTAGTCTTTAGGTGTATACGCCTATTTCTCCACAATCTCCATAGATTCTTAAAAGTCCCGGCAGCAATCCCTATTCGTCTGTTAATCTCATGCTGCACATCACCATTATCTGTTGCATAGTTCCCAAGGTAATTAAACTGTGACACCTGCTCAAGACTGCAACCATTCAGATTAACTGAATCACAGCCTGCCTGCCCAATTTTCATCACTTTAGTTTTCTCTCTGTTTATAACCAAACCTACTCTACTACCAGTTTCATCAACAGTTCGAATGAAAGAATTCATCTCATCAACATTATTTGCCAAAAGGGCTAAATCATCAGCATAATCTAAATTAGAAATATTCGTATCTCCAGTCCAGTGATTCCCAAACTTTTCTGGACCATCGCCCCCTTTAGAAGAGAAAAAAAATTTCAACGCCCCCCTAATCCATAATAGTTAATTTTATATGAAATATTAAAATATTGTTGCATATTATCTGTACCTAATTTATCTGTTTATTTATCTATTAAAAATCATAAATCAGAAATTAATAAAACGAGAACCAAATGTACAATAAAATTGTTTATTAAAATTTTAAAAATAAACACAGAATCAATAAGAAATAAAAAATAATGAGATAAACACAAAATTAATAATAAATAAAAAAATTAATGAGATGGTTGAGGCTGGTGGAGTGTTAACAATTTGTTAATGTCGGGTTCCAATTTCGTTAACATCAATCGCAGATCGCCACGTTCAGTGATGTGTAGTCTGTTCCACTTCTTTGACAGTAAATTAGCTACTGCACTGAATCCACGCTCAGCCATATAGGACGAAGGAAATGCGATTAAAAACTTCTGTACTATTTCCCACAATCCAGGGTAGAGAACTGGTATTGATTTTTGAAGCCAGAACTCTTGGTATCCATGTTTGAATTTTACTTTGAGTGCTTCGTTAGTCGTGAGTTCTAAGAGTTCCTCTTCCAAATTTGATGATTCTTCAGTATCTGTGTTTGCGACCTTATCATCATCAAATGTAAACACAGTGAAGAGCTGGACACTAGCCCTCTGACCTCCCGGGCGATTGCTCCATGTCGCGTGATGTGGTGAAGGTCCTGTTGCTACGCCGATAAACGAACTGAGGAATGTCAGTACGTCGCTCACGATGAAAGTCCTACTGCCCTCCACAACGATAAGGGATCTGAAGGAATGTCAATACGCTGATAACAGACTTTGAAAATTTTACACTGCTGAGAGTAACTCGTCAATATCACACGGTCGATGGTGAACCTTTATTGTAAGGCAGATCTTATATATGTCAACGCTATTATGAATAATTTAAACCAGATATTATTAATTTTCAGTGTCCTGCTTCTTCTTGCAAAATACACAGATTCCATCACTGATGAGACTTTTTCGCGAAATGAACACCGAGATAGTCAAATCGAATCACGGTACGGTGGAAGGATTTTTTTTTTCCGATTAAACGCATCTACAGAAAACTGATTTATTTCGACTGTGGGAGGATTTTTAATAAAAGTGAGGGAGTTTTGATGAGTGTTTAATTATTAGGAAATTGATTAGTTTACTTGGAAAAATGAATACCTAAGGAGTTTAATAGCGGTGAATTTTAATTATAAGGGAATCGTTTAGCAGTCTTGCCAAAATGAATAGCAAAGGATTTTTAATAGAGGTAACTTTTAATAGAAGGGATGTGAGGTTTTGATGAGTGTTTAATTAATAAGAAAACAACTTTGAGAGTTGATTTTCTGTGAGGAGTTGCTTTTACAATTGAGACCTGCATTAGACATTCAGAGTGTCACCCTTCAAAAGCAGTTGAGTGGTCTTGTAAAATTTCAGATGAATACTGAGGGAGTTTTTTGAATACATGAGATGTACTAAAATGCGTATTGGCCAACACCGATTAAATTTGTATCATCCTTTTCTGTACAATTATTCTGAGACCTGCATCAGCCAATCGTTGCTACCCATGCAATTATTCTGAGGCTTGCATCAGCCGATCGTTGCTACCCATGCAATTATTCTGAGGCTTGCATCAGCCGATCGTTGCTACCCATGCAATTATTCTGAGGCTTGCATCAGCCGATCCGAGTAAAACAGGGGGGCTTAAAATATAGGTAGGGCTTAAAATATAGGTCAACCAGGGGGTCTGTAAAAGGGGGAGGGCTTAAAATATAGGTGGGACAACCAAGGGAGTCTGAAATAAAGAAAAATCGGGAAATTAGAGTTAAAATAGGGGTTTTTGGGAAAATAGTACTTCTCATAGGCACCAGATGGCGCCAGGGTTTTTTTTTAATAAGGGGGAATCAAAAATCGAAGAATTAGAGTTAAAATATTTTTTTTGGGAAATAGTACTCTTCATTGTCACCAGATGGCGCCACGGGGGAAGGGGCTTTTTAATAAGGGGAGGAATTATTAATTATGAGTTATTAATTATGAATATTAATTATTAATAAGGGGCGTGGCATGTTACGTAATGTTATGTTATGATTACGTCATGTTATACCATAGTGGGAGGGAGAGGGGCGTGGCCTGTGACGTCATAGGGGAGCACTAGTGGGGATACGGTGGGTTGTGACTATACTACTTACACGTCATTGATATTGAAGAAGGAGTTGAAGCTCGTTGCTTCCTTTTTAAACACCACCCCATAATCGGTGTCACCTATATGAAACACCCACAAATCATCATTTTTCGCCACTTGGATATCAATCGGTATTTGACTCTGGATGGCTGTTACAATCTCGTCTCTCTTCGTTTTCTGACCGCTGTATTGTGGTTTTAGTGCAACCTTAATAGCATGTTGAGGGATACGTGGGAACAATCTGAATTGGGTGGTGAAGGTATTATTCGAATCGTTGATATTATACCAGCTCGTAGGTGTGTGAATCTCGGCTAGAGCGACTTCCCTCACTCCCTTTAGTTCCACAGGCTGTGCGAGCTGCGTAGTGTAATCAGTCTGCATATTATGAGGGTAAACATCGCTGCCTGCCGTAGAAGGGAGGGTTAGGTAGAAAGCCATTTTCTAGGTATCCAGCTAGGGGTGGGGTAATCTAACTTATTCACTAAGACCCCTTTTTTTCGATCGCTATCCATGATTTTTTCACAGTGTAGAGTTTCGGAAGTTTTATTTTCTGTAGCCTGGCTGTAGAACGTACCATGTATCTTGTTACCATCACTATCTGTCACTTCATAAACGGGGGGCGGGGTGTTCTAGGTATGATTCTGCTCACTCGGAATATTTCTAGAGTCCACTGTTGTGACGCTCCTTTCTTGAACGGCAGTTTCACACTGCTGAGTCTCACGTGATCTCCCTCTTAAAACGGTCAGGCTCTGTCTGCTTTGGAGACCATATAATCTCTCCCAAACGATACTCTCATTAAAGAGATCCACGTCCTTGGGCGCAGAGCCATGATCACGATGTTTGGAAACATTATACCCCTTCACTATGGAGACCAGAAGGTGCAAAAATCTAAAATTTTTATGTTTAGTGAAATAACGCCATAATTTTTCTCTCAGGGTTCGATTCAGTCTTTCTACCAGAGCAGCTTTCTTGTTGCTATAAGACACGAAGAAGTGAATGTTTTTTTTCTTTTAGGAATTTCTGGAATACACGATTCGTGAATTCTGTTCCCTGATCGGTATTCAGAGTCAAGGGCTCCTTCCCCTGAGCCAGAATCTTTTCGAATGCAGCTTTCACAACAGTTCTTGTTTTCTTTTTCACAGGAACCGCCCATGCATAGCGAGATAAAATATCGATGACGACTAATATGTATCCATAGCCATCATTAAATTGTACTATATTTTTCACGAACATTAAATCTGCCTGCCATTGTTGATCCTGACCTGTCACTTACGTTTCGTTCCCCTGATATTTGCTCATTGCCGGTCTATGGAAAGTGTACATCTCTTGACCCTATAGCCATTCTCTGACTGTTTTTCGATCCAGTAGAATATTCTGGGATAATCGATTCACCCCTCCAAAGCTGCCAGGATTCTTGGGATCGTAATAAGCTTTTTCCAATGCGGCATTCATCGACCAGTAGTAGCATTCCCTCTTTAGTCCAGACCTCGATAGGGAGGGAGTCAGGTATGTCTATAGATGTACGGTCTGCAGCCTCTTCACACAACTCTCTCAACATGTAAATGACTGGACGGTCGTAGTACATCGTTTTTGTTCCCACCTCCACCACGCAGAATCGGTAACTCGGAGCCCACAACATTTCTTTCGACCCACTGGTCTAACGAGTTTCTTCCACTGCGAAAGAGATAAATTAATACCTTTTATCGTAGGTTTTTTCCTTAAAAACAATCTGATGTCCACCGTGCAGTTTCACACACTCAGCCAAACGTTCCCTCCCAAATGTTGCGATTCTCCACACTCTGTCGTTAAAGAGTCCCGAGGTAAGCCACAAATCACTGCGATCCCACAAATCGTAGCGACTCCTAATGTCGTAGATACCATCTTCACGCGATTCATGACACAAATGAACACACTGATTGTTAGGTAATATCCGACTTTTATTTACAGTACCAGTTATCGGAAGCATACAGTTCATCTTTCGCTCTCTTTAACATGTCACCATAGGACAGAGGGGAAAGGAAAGCGTCGTCTGCATAACAGAGTAGGCCTGGGGCCAAGCCGTGTCAACAAAGGCATTAGCAATAGCGTCAATGTTCAATGAGCGCACTGCATCACTCAAATAAGTGTTCAGACAAAGTTCTTTATCCTCGGGTTCTATAATCCTAGTTCCGGGTAACAAGGATAGAATTTGTTCGTGCATCACAATGTCCGTCAATAACTGCATCAAATGTCCTTTCACCTCTGCTGGGGGAGTCAAAAGAAACGCTAGTAGAAGGTCTCTCTGCTCGGCGATGGCGTGATGCAGGTGAAAATTAATATCTGACCTGCGGTGATGATCCAGACTGTTCTTCACGCCGTCGCAGCGGTTTCATTTCATCCCACTGAGCCAAGGCAAGGTTCATGCTACAAGATGTCGAACCAGGTTGTGATTTGATGATGTCGAGTCGCCGGCTACCATTACTATTACAGTATCCACACTATTGTAGGTTGCTCGTCACAAACCAAGTCTCTCTTTCGGTGGAATTAGAGATATTGATTCTGTCCGACACCGCTAACAATTCCTGCCACTCCAGGAGGGTTAGAGGGACCCCTTCCTTCGTCAGGTAAAGTAGACCTCCTTCACAGAAATGGCGGTAACGACGCACGTGGACCTGGAGTCGTTCATGGTACAGTCTAGGCACGACGAAAATCTCATCTTCGAGAGGCTAGGAGTGTGTACTAGTAGGCTGCATGGGGGAAAACTGATGTGGACTTACAGAGTTTTCAGACGTTTAAGTCTCTGTTGTGCGGGGGTGACGTCACGTTTCTCCCCCCTAGGTTGAGAAGGTTGCGCCTCTAGCGGTGAATCCTCGTACTTGGGAGGAATAGACTTCCAGGTCATTTTCCATCTAGGTTTTGACTTGAGAGGTTGAGGGCACCCTGGAACTGGACTTGGTGGTGGTGTCACAGGGGCGACGGCCGGTTCTGGAACCCTTCAACGTTTAACACACGGAGGGCTTTGCTCTTCAACGCTAATAGGATCTTCATAACAGTCGTGGAGTCGTTATTCATCTTCCACCATAGGAGTTACATCCTCGCCAGGTTCGTCGTCGAACAGACCCCACAAAGGAAAAGCCTCTAATTGCCTGTGCGGTCGTCCGATTAACGCATGGTCCATTGCGAGTGGCGTTTCTCGATATACTCGTTCATCCATGTGCTAAATGCGGCTGTCTCGGCTTGTGAACAATGCACCCCAAGACCCTCGTGATAACCACACTCCGTTCCAGGTATTTTAGGAAGGTTTTTGAAACGGTGGCAGCCGATTTTCTCTAGATCGAACGAGGGTATACCGAGTCTGTCCAAATGGAGATTCACGTGAAGTCCTCCCTTGTAAGCGACGACAGAAGAAAATGGTCTACGACGCTTTTCGTGGATGTGGTGAACTATATCATCCTGATAGTCATACTCCCACACCACTTCACCAGTACGAGGATAAAAGAGAAGTCCCATGATGTGCTTGGTCACATGACGGATACACTTCCAGTCCTTCTGAGGAATGTACGACACAAAGGAAAGGGCAAATCTGTAGACACTTCTCAGACCCCTCATCATCAGCATCATCCTCAAGCAGCCATGGGCTATGGTGGTCCAACCAATTTAGTTCTCCAAGCATATCTGTCCTGAGCTACATCTGCTGCATCCGGCCATTGCACACCAATTCTAACAAGGTACTGTTTGAAATTGTCTGTCCACCACATCCTAGGTCTCCCCCTCTTTCTGAAGCCTCTAGGCACACTGTTCATAACCCTATTAGCCAATCTATAATTATCCATACGGGCAACATGGCCAAACCAGCGGAGTCTCTCTCTACACAATATGCTGCTTAAAGGAGGTTGCAGACTCCTTTGCCTAACCTCATCATTAGTTACAAAGTTGAACCACCTAACGTCCAAGATACAGCGTAAGCATCTGGAATCAAAAGCATCTAGTTTCCTGTTATCTTGTTTACACAGCGTCCTAGTTTCACTACCGTAACTAACCCTAGAAAGAACCAAACTATTATACAGTCTAATTTTAGTCTTTAGGTGTATACGCCTATTTCTCCACAATCTCCATAGATTCTTAAAAGTCCCGGCAGCAATCCCTATTCATCTGTTAATCTCATGCCGCACATCACCAGTACCTGTTACATAGCTCCCAAGGTAATTAAACTGTGACACCTGCTAAAGACTGCAACCATTCAGATTAACTGAATCACAGCCTGCCTGACCAATTTTCATCACTTTAGTTTTCTCTCTGTTTATAACCAAACCTACTCTACTACCAGTCTCATCAACAGCTCGAATGAAAGAATTCATCTCAGCAACATCATTTGCCAAAAGGGCTAAATCATCAGCATAATCTAAATCAGAAATTTTAGTATCTCCAGACCATTTAAGGCCAAAATCTTTCCCTTGCAATGAATTTCGCATAACGTAATCAATAACCAAACTAAAGAGAAAAGGAGACAAAATGCACCCTTGTCGAACACCAGAAGTAATGCTAAACCAATTGCTACAAGTTTTACCAACGCTCACACACGACTCAGTGTTATTATAGACAGCTTTCATTATGTTAACTAACTTGTCTGGTATACCATATGATCTCACAATCAACCACAAATTATGATGATCAACAGAGTCGAAAGCCTTTTTGAAATCAACAAAGCTAGCAACCAAAGGTTTCTGAAACTCTAAACATTTCTCAAGAATCTGCCTAAGTGAAAATATTTGATCCACACATCCCCTACCACTTCTGAATCCACATTGCTCATCACGCAATTGACTGTCAACCAGATTCTTAATTCTATTAAGCACAATCATGCAAAGAACGTTATCTGGAACAGAGAGTAGGCTGATACCCCTATAGTATCCGAATAACCTAGTTCACGGATCAGGAATTTACCTTTCACGGTGAAGCCATCTAAATGTAGCACACAACAGACGTGGTGTGTTTCACACTGATCCGGAGAACGGATAATGTTTAGCATACCTGGGATTCACTGGGAGAGTTTGCGGGACGACTTAATTGTGTCAACCAGGTCTTCAAAGTGGACACTCTCGAGCCCTTCAAGCACAGTGTACCCATATTTGTGCACTTTCGGCGTGAACACAAGCGCTACTTTCTCTACAGAAGGATCGGGAAGTTGGCTGATGATGCTGTCGCACACTAGCTGCTCCAGGAGACCGGGAAACACAGGCACCAATTAATCGCTGGGCTGTCCACACTAATACTGATGCACGGATTCCAAAACAATGTCTGCAAAAGCCATGACTGTGGCTCCTGAACCCCTGCAGTGCCCTTTCATTCGAAATCTCCACCAGTGAGCAACGCATCCAACCACAAAACAGAAAAATGAGGTCAACCAATTAAAAATTGATGGGCGAAGGGGTTAACCAATCAAGCCTAGAAGCTGAAGGGGTAGCAACCAACCAGACCTCGAAAGGGTTACAGTGGGGGAAATAGGGGGACCTAGCACAAGAAAAAATCTGAAGCCCAGGTCGTCTAGAATTAAGCCCTCCCTTGGACGCCATCAAAGCGTGGGAAATAGGTGACTTAGCACAAGAAAAAATCTGAAGCCCAGCACACGTGTGGGGGAAAGAAATGGGGGTGGAAAACCGGTAAAAAATTAAGCCCTCCCTAGTACGCCATCAAAGCGTAGGGGTAAGCGTAGCCCCCGACCTATTTCTCAGGTGAGCCCAACACGTGACCAGAAGTGGTGGGCGGGGGTATCTGACCTAATTCTGGGCGGCCATTTTTAATTGGTTTCTTCCGTCCCCAGAAAGGTGTTCCTACTACTTAGGTCTGATTGTTGATGATTTATTCAGGTGGAAGTAAAATATGTTTGAGGCAAATTAAGATACTGCTCTGTAATTTTGTCCAGACTCCGTACTTACTATTAAATATCTGTCAAATGGTTTATCATGCAATTGGAGAATCATTCATAAACTCTGGTTTAACTATTTATGGTTAAACGTACTGTTCATATATGGCTAAAATAAGAAACATTCAAAATACAGATACAGTTGTTAGACATTGTACCAACCAACACAAAAATAAACTCCTGAATTTCAATAAGGGCTGCGCTATTATGAAAACTATACAAATATAAATTGATACTCAGGTATTATTTTTATAATACTTATAAATTCAAGATTAATCATAATGAAAATACTAGATATAAATCTAAAGGTAAATGCAAATTACATTTTAGGAACAATTATGGGAAATAGTGTGGAAATTATGAAATTCTCTCTTTGTTCAACAGCATCCCAGAGGAGATATTAAATTTAAAAAAAATAGAGACGTTAAAAACGTTTTCAGTACATGGCTTCTGGAAAATATTTAAAAACTGTTTACTCTGTAGTGCCTTTTAAGTGTAATATTGAGTTTATTTTATAATAACTTTTATTGTATACTGGTCCGTGTGTAGTCGAGTGGTTAGCGTGCTTGGCTAAGATCTAAGGGACCTGTGTTCGAGCTCTGCGTAAGGCATGCATGTGTGTGTTGTTTTTCTGCTATGTGTTGTTTTCCTGCCCTCCTCACGGACCTTCTACTATGGCATATAAACTGACAAGCTCCAGTCAGACCTCTGTGGCAAACAGCTGCTTGAGGAGGTATTTATTCATTTATTTATTCCTGCGGACAAGCTTTTTAGCTTCGTGGGACTTAATTCTGTGCTAAAAAAGTTATGGAAAATAAAGGCAATTATTAAAAAGAGATAAAGTGTAGATGACTTAAGCCTATAGTCGTGGGGTGAACAGATCTGTTGATGTTGGTACTTCTTCTCTCAATAAACACTTTGAACATCCCACTAACCATTCATATCCATAGGTAGTTGCAATGTGAGGACTGCACAGAGATTATTCTCTTGATGTCCTCACACAAGAATTTCAGAGTTATAGCATATTACCATATTTTGAGCTTGCAAGAAACCAGATGGAACCAGATGGCAAAAATAATCTTTAATATCTCTTCTCAGGGAGGGAGGATAAAAGCATCTCCAAGGCATAGGTTTGCTTCTCACTAGACACGCTAGTGATGCTTCTCTAGGATATGAATGCATTAATGTAAAGTTTTTTTGCCCCTAAATTTAAAACAGCATTAAAAAATTGAATGTTATCTATTATTATGCCTCCACTGAGGACGCCGATGAGGATGAGAAAGATAAGTTTTATGGACAACTTCAGGAAATTTTGAATTTTGTTAAAAAAGGAGATATTACCCTTGTTCTAGGAGACTTCAGTGATAAAGTTGGTGCTGACTCTGACATTTGGGAAAAAGGATAGATCCTTTTGGTATTGGCAGATGCAATGGCATTGGGTAACATCTCCTAGAGGCCCGTAAACTTAACGGTTTGAACATCTTCCAAAGACATTTTCTTTTGAAATAATCAATTGAAAAAGAAATGTTGTCCTGAGTGGGAATCGAACTCACGCCTTCCAGAGGCATGCAGGACCGTAGCCTCCTTAACTAGATTCCTACCGATTTGCCAGTGTCGCCGTTGAACCCTTGGCGGTGCCTACATAATGGGAATGCCTGCCGATTTCCGCGAATCTCAGTTTTGGCAAGCCCGCATTGGAAGCTTCAAAACTTCCACATGAGGGCAGCACCTTTCCGCGGTAAGCTGACCTACGCTAACGGTAAGTATATAGCGATCTGGTCGGAGTCATATGGTAAAGAATCAGACAGATGATTAATCAAATACAATAAATTAGAATTTTTCTGAGAGATACAACGGGGAATAATGATTTAAACTCTCCATAACGAAAAATATGTTTAAAAATAATCGTGTTACAATTGAAAATGTTATTCATTAAAATCCGAAATTTTTAAGTGTTTATCCTATAATAATATTTAACGGTAATTCTTTAAAGAACAAAATTAAAATTTTTTCCAAAGCAATTCTTTATCTAATTTAATAATTTTAATTACTATTGCAATAGAGCTTATTTATTGTTAAGGGAAATTCATAAGCAAAAGATTTTGGCAAGATTATTTTGATATTAATACTCGAGTTTTTAAATTAAACATGAAATGGAAAATTTGCTAAAAATCAAAGATTAAGAGTAAGAGTTTTTTAAATGCAATAGGCGCAAAGTTTATGTTGCTGTACAGAATTGACTTTATATGTTAGTCCTTTTTATTTCATTACTTTTCCCGACCTACTGGGCCCCTACTGTTTTATTTTTGCTTCTTTTAAAGTAATGTTATATCACGTCAATCGACGATTTTCATAAGTAGTTCAATTTTCATCATTATTCAGTTTAAAAGGATAAAGGACTCCATTTAATATATAGGCTCTTATTTCGAACTTTGCTCCATGGCACCCATTTGGAACATGGCTCCAGGTCTCCCAATTTGCTTAATGCGCCCTGGTTCATACACATATTTGTGCAGTTCAGAACGCTCACAAAGTGTTATAAACTTCAACATTCTATTAGTCATATATGTACAAGACTGGTTTCAGAGGGGCGGGGGTGCTCAGTCGGTAACGCGCCAGGCTCCTAATCTGTAGTTCCCAGGTTCGAGTCCCAGCTGGGTCAGCGTTGAGATTTATCTCCGCAAAATTCCCCGTCCTGCCCACGGTCAGTAGGGGACACCGATGGGCTTGAAAAGGCCGCCGTCCGTCGGATGGGACGTTAAGCCGTGGCCCCGTGTGCTGGAGAGCCATACCTTGTGCACGTTAAAGAACACGCTGGATGGCCTTGACGGGAGGCTCCCTTCTGTCTCCCAACAGCTGTTCCAGTGGGTCCCCTCCCCCAACCTTCTCTGAGCCTTCGGGGTCCATGTGACCTGGCCATTAACCCATGGTGTGCAAAAAAGTGCCGCTCAGAGGTAAAACAACCCAACAACTTTTTTCAGAATAGATAGGGGGGGGGGGAGTGTCCGGGTTCGAAGAAAATGAGCGACATTTTTACTACTATACCTAGCACTATTTTTTTTCAAAGTAACACAATATTTGAATTAGTGAAAAAGTTTAAATTGGTAGTAACAATATTATTCTCAAAGAAAGCTATAGCATTATCTCTGATTGCTATTTCAATGGGAATCTAACTATGAAGCTCTATAACAGGGGGGGGGGGGGGTCAAACTTATAGACTCTGCGATCGACTATTAAAACAGAAAATCTTTCGCTATCGACCATAGTATATACATAATAAATAATTTAACATTGCTTGACCAGCAAAGCATAAAATAACAATTTATCATCAAACATATTAATGTCACATTGTTACATTAATTGAAATCTTTTCCATCTAAAATTGGCAGCTACGCCATTGACTGTTTCGTCATCTCTGCTCTATAACATCTAAAATATGCATTTAATAGAGAAATGTGATGAAGATAAAAATTGTAGACCAGTCAGGGCTAGATTATTTTCGAGCATCTCGTCTGTGCAGAAGGATACTTGTCTGTACAGTCGCTCAAAAAAGTATCCGAACACTATGGTTGATTGCAAAATTCAGAAAAAATATCTGGCATTGATTTTTTTAGAAATCAGTCATCTGGCAACCTTCGTGTCACGTGACACGAAGGTTGCCAGGTGACTAATTTCTAAAAAAAATCAATGCCAGATATCTTTTCTGAATTTTGCAATCAACCATAGTGTTCGGATACTTTTTTGAGCGACTGTACCTTGTCAGGATGCTACTGCTATCTAGGTGACCAATAAACACAATCTCAGATTTTACATACACATATCTGATGCATTTAATGAAAAACTGTGACTGAAGTTAAAGATAATCGAATTTTTTTAAATTCTCGATTTTTTATCATCAATATTCGTTCAGTATTTAAAGAGTTATGAACGCTGAAAAATTTAATAATAAATTATCTCGTTTTATAAAAATCATTCATAATTACCTGAAGATACTGAGAATAATCATCATGCAACTTTTAAAATTTATATTTTATTAAATAATTTGAAAAAATACTTATTACGTTTTAATTAATATCTGAAAAAAATTCTTATGACCCATTACTGTTGTGAAATATTCTAGCTTCCACAATTCCTTAAATACTAGACGAATTCTGTTGAAAATCGAGATTTAAATAGATAAGATTATGATCTTGAATTTATTTTTAGTAATATTTTTTCATTAAATGAATATGTTACAAGTTACAGAGCTTGAAAGTAAGGTTTCCCATTCACCTAACACAGAGATTCTCTAATATTTTGTTAGGGCAGTGTAACTCAGTTCCGTATATTGTAAAGATTTCTGCGATTCCAAAATATTATTTATTCAAAAGTGATCTCGGAAATTTTTTTATAATTTCTCAAGGTCATCGTTATTTTGCCGACATATTGATGCAGCCACCTGTCTTGCAGATCTAGTTTGGAAGAGATTGGATTGAAACTGAGTTTCGCTTCTGAAAAATATCACACAATACTGCATCATCGTTCAAACTTCGAGGGGCGGGGATGGCTCAGTCGGTAGCGCACCAGGCTCGTAATCTGTAGTTCCCAGGTTCGAGTCCCAGCTGGGTCATCGTTGAGATTTATCTCCCCAAAAATTCCCCGCCCTGCCTACGGTCAGTAGGGGCCACCGATGGTCTTGGAAAGGCCGCCGTCCGTCGGATGGGACGTTAAGCCGTGGCCCCGTGTCGGGAGAGACATACCCTGTGCACGTTAAAGAACACGCTGGATGGCCTTGACGGGAGGCTACCATCTGTCTCCCAACAGCTGTTCCAGTGGGTCCCCTCCCCCAACCTTCTCTGAGCCTTCGGGGTCCATGTGACCTGGCCATTTAGCCCATGGTGTGCAAAAAAGTGCCGCTCAGAGGTAAAACAACCAAACAACGTTCAGACTTCTAGTTAAAGCAGCAGATAGTAGACAGAACAGTAAATAATCGCATATGAAGAAATCCGTATCAGAATCCAATTTTGAAGTAAGCAGTAAACAGCGTAATAACCTATACTGCTACGAAGCAAGTAGCAAGCAAAACAGCGGATTGTCAACCCCAAGCGGACGAAAATGTAACTAGTGTTGCTGTCGCTTAACGTCTTGAAATCGGCAGGCATTCCCATTACGTAGGCACTGATCCTTGGCAACACGTTTTGTTGTTTTACCTCTGAGCGGCACTTTTTTGCACACCGTGGGCTAAATGGCCAGGTCACAAGGACCCCGAAGACTCAGAGAAGGTTGGGGGAGGGGACCCACTGGAACAGCTGTTGGGAGACAGATGGTAGCCTCCCGTCAAGACCATCCAGCGTGTTCTTTAACGTGCACAGGGTGTGGCTCTCCTGCACACGGGGCCACGGCTTAACGTCCCATCCGACGGCCTTTCCAAGCCATCGATATCCCCTACTGACCGTGGGTAGGGCGGGGAGTTTTGCGGAGATAAATCTCAACGCTGACCCAGCTGGGACTCGAACCTGGGAACTACAGATTACGAGCCTGGCGCGCTACCGACTGAGCCACCCCCGCACCTTGGCAACACGTAAACAGGTTTCTGCCGCAATAGGGCAGTAGCTATGGGTGACAGCATCACACGCTCTCGTTATACATACACTACATAAAGTAAATCAGAAGGAGTATTATAGTCACTAGGATTATATATTTTGAATTTCTTAGAGAAAATTACAGCAAACTTAAAAAATATACAATTCGGTGATTGGTTTTAGAGATATATTTATCTGTGTATATCGATCGATATTCATTCCAATTAGAAACAACTCGTATTGCGCATTTGCAGAACAATCACAGCGAAATATTAAAATTCGAGTAGAATATACTCATAAGAAATTGAATTGAATTGAATAAGTTTATTTCACCCAAACATACATATATTGGTCGATAAAACAGAGACAAGTTCACAGGTGAAAAAGGAGAACATAATAAGCCGTAGCTTTTGAATAAATGTTTCCTGAAATACACTTAAATTTAAAACAATGCAGGTGACCTAAATTTATACATTTATACATTTATTTGAGCACATGAATTTTTGTGGTCTGACTCTATCATTGACTTGATAATAAGTGTAGTTTATATTTATATTTAAAAGTTCTATATTGTTCCATTGCAGCAGTATCCTCTGGTATCTCGTCATTCCAAATCTTAATGCCAATGTATCGTATTGATCTCTGGCCTATAGATTTCTTATAAAGGGGCAACATGATCTTGTTCTTAAGTCGAGTATCATAACTGAAAGTCTTCGTTCTTTCTAAGCAGCAGTAAAGTTCCGAGTACTCTGTCATTTTATTCTTCCCTCTGTATACAAAATTCCTCATAACATACTTGTAAATATTATATATATTTAGTATTCCATTTTCTGCCATCAAGTGTTGTACCGGATTTCTGTAATTTAATCTTAGAATATATCTCATAATTCTCTTTTGCAGACAAAATAAACTATTCAAATTGGCTGAACTAGTATTTCCCCAAACACTAATTCCATATATTAAATGTGGGTACACTAATGCATAATATAAATTTATCAAAGTTTGTTGATTTACATATTTTTTAATCCTCCCATTCGATCCAATATTTTTTGAAACAGTAGCTCTTAGCTGGTTAATATGATAATTTCAAGTTAAATTGGCATCTACCCAGAGTCCAAGAAATTTTATATATTCACATATTTCAATCTTTTGATCATTCATCAAAATATTTATTTCGTTATAATTCAGTTTTTTATTCTTGTTCTTAAAGACCATACACTTAGTTTTAGAAATATTTATAGCTAGTTTATTAATGTGATCCATTTATGCATATTTCCAATTAGAGTATTTGTTTCTTCTACTAAAGTTCTTACATCAGTATGGAAAGAAATGACATTTATATCATCTGCATACATAATTAGTTCAGCTCCTCCCTTTTGTGATTGAATATCATTTATATACAAAAGGAATAATAAAAGTCCCAGCACAGAACCCTGTGGCACTCCCCTATTGAATTTGATTTGTTCAGATATAATCCTATTGACTTGTACAAACGCTGGTCTTTGAAATAGGTAGCTTTTAAGCCAATTATTTATTTTCCCTCGAAGCCCATAGTGTCTAATCTTTTCCAAGAGAATTTCATGATCTGCACAATCGAATGCTTTAGACAAATCTAAATATAGAGCCAAGCCAACTCGCTGATGTTCAAGATTATTAACAATATAATCATAGGTATCTATAATAGCACCTTGTGTAGATTTGCCATGTTGAAAACCATATTGTTCTGGTATAATTAGCTTTCTGTTTGATATGAATTTATATATACATTTATGCATTAATTTCTCGAAAATCTTGGCGAAAACTGAGAGTAAAGGAATTGGTCTGTAATTCTTTATATCTTTCAGGTTTTTACTCTTGTGAATAGGTATTATTTTTGCTAGTTTCATTTCATTTGGAAAAATTTCCTTCTGAAGTGACAAATTGAAAATAAATAATAAATTCATTTAACAAATTTATACAACGTATGATCATACTTGAAATATTTCTGCTTCAGCAACTGAGAAATATGCATGCAAATGTCATTATTTCGTCTCCTCGTTAGGAATGTCAAAACTGTTGTTCTGTCAGATGTAAGTCCCATCGTAATCAGATATTTACCAAATAAAATCCTGATGCGTGGGGAGGAGACCTGAAACTTCCTCAAATTACATTAAAAACAATTTCCTTCGAAAAAAAGAGGAAGAAAATAGAAGGAAATTTTAACGCGCTACATTTTTATTCTTCAAACTAGTGGATAAACATTATTTTTATAACTAGTGAGCTTGGGTTAGGTTGTTTTACCTCTGAGCAGCACTTTTTTGCACACCATGGGCTAAATGGCCAGATCACAAGGACCCCGAAGGCTCAGAGAAGGTTGGGGAGGGGACCCACTGGAACAGCTGTTGGGAGACAGATGGTAGCCTCCCGTCAAGGCCATCCAGCGTGTTCTTTAACGTGCACAGGGTATGGCTCTCCCGTACACGGGGCCACGGCTTAACGTCCCATCCGACGGACGGCGGCCTTTCCAAGACCATCGGTGTCCCCTACTGACCGTGGGCAGGGCGGGGAATTTTGCGGAGAGATTATTGAACTGTTCCTGGTTTTAAAAGAACAGGAAAAACCATAAAATTTATGGAAAAAATACAGAAATGGCTAACACTGCACAATTCCCACAACAATACATACTATGTTCACAAAAACCATCCAGATGCAATGCCTTTCTTTTTCATTCGTGATGAAAGACTAAACTGGTTGGAGAATGATTTTATTGGCTATTTCTAGCAGTGGAAGTCATCATGCACAAATCCAAAGGTACACAGTGCTTGAGTGAAGAGGCATACAAAACTTTAGTTTTGACAACACTCTCCACTGTTCATTGCATCAGGTATCTATTAAATGAAGGAGTGCAGTATGTTTTAAAAAGAAAATGCTCCAGTGACGAGTTGGGTTGTGTTGTTTTACCTCTGAGCGGCACTTTTTTGCACATCATGGGTTAAATGGCCAGGTCACATGGACCCCGAAGGCTCAGAGAAGGTTGGGGGAGGGGACCCACTGGAACAGCTGTTGGGAGACAGAAGGTAGTCTCCCGTCAAGGCCATCCAGCGTGTTCTTTAACGTTGGGTTGTTTTACCTCTGAGCGGCACTTTTTTGCACACCATGGGTTAAATGGCCAGGTCACATGGACCCCGAAGGCTCAGAGAAGGTTGGGGAAGGGGACCCACTGGAACAGCTGTTGGGAGACAGAAGGTAGTCTCCCGTCAAGGCCATCCAGCGTGTTCTTTAACGTTGGGTTGTTTTACCTCTGAGCGGCACTTTTTTGCACACCATGGGCTAAATGGCCAGGTCACATGGACCCCGAAGGCTCAGAGAAGGTTGGGGGAGGGGACCCACTGGAACAGCTGTTGGGAGACAGATGGTAGTCTCCCGTCAAGGCTATCCAGCGTGTTCTTTAACGTTGGGTTGTTTTACCTCTGAGCGGCACTTTTTTGCACACCATGGGCTAAATGGCCAGGTCACATGGATTCCGAAGGCTCAGAGAAGGTTGGGGGAGGGGACCCACTGGAACAGCTGTTGGGAGACAGATGGTAGCCTCCCGTCAAGGCCATCCAGCGTGTTCTTTAACGTGCACAGGGTATGGCTCTCCCGCACACGGGGCCACGGCTTAACGTCCCATCCGACTGACGGCGGCCTTTCCAAGCCCATCGGTGTCCCCTACTGACCGTGGGCAGGGCGGAGAATTTTGAGGAGATAAATCTCAACGCTGACCCAGCTGGGACTCGAACCTGGGAACTACAGATTACGAGCCTGGCGCGCTACCGACTGAGCCACCCCCGCCCCTCCAGTGACTCCCATCCGACGGACGGCGGCCTTTCCAAGCCCATCGGTGTCCCCTACTGACCGTGGGCAGGGCGGGGAATTTTGCGGAGATAAATCTCAACGCTGACCCAGCTGGGACTCGAACCTGGGAACTACAGATTACGAGCCTGGCGCGCTACCGACTGAGCCACCCCCGCCCCCTCCAGTGACGATGTAGAATCCTTATTTGGTTGCCTCAAACAACTTGGAGGGAGCAATGATACTACAAATGTATTAAGTGCTTCTAATGTCATTTAAAAATAACCTAAAATTCTCCGTTGTTCAACAATAAAATTTTAAAGTTTATTCATCAAATTATTTGCATGCTAAAATTTTTAGGAGAAATTCAGGTTATTTTTAACTAATTTCTGAGTAAGAAGGTCCTTTTAATTGTGTATCTAATGCCATTACTAAAATTTTGAAAACTGGCATTGTTAAGTAGAACAACTGACAGCAATACTTTTTGCCATGGATCAATAATAAGAAATGCAGCTGTACTGCAGAAGCAGAGTCACGTTTCCATTTCCCCCAATTAAACTGTAATGATACAGATTGTAGAAAATATTTCTGAAGATTTACCACTTTTAGGGGGGCGGGGGTGGCTCAGTCGGTAGCGCGCCAGGCTCGTAATCTGTAGTTCCCAGGTTCGAATCCCAGCTGGGTCAGCGTTGAGATTTATCTCCGCAAAATTCCCCGCCCTGCCCACGGTCAGTAGGGGACACCGATGGTCTTGGAAAGGCCGCCGTCCGTCGGATGGGACGTTAAGCCGTGGCGCCGTGTGCGGGAGAGCCATACCCTGTGCACGTTAAAGAACACGCTGGATGGCCTTGACGGGAGGCTACCATCTGTCTCCCAACAGCTATTCCAGTGGGTCCCCTCCCCAACCTTCTCTGAGCCTTCGGGGTCCTTGTGATCTGGCCATTTAGCCCATGGTGTGCAAAAAAGTGCTGCTCAGAGGTAAAACAACCCAACCCAAGCTCACTAGTTATAAAAATAATGTTTATCCACTAGTTTGAAGAATAAAAATGTAGCGCGTTAAAATTTCCTTCTATTTTCTTCCTCTTTTTTTCGAAGGAAATTGTTTTTAATGTAATTTGAGGAAGTTTCAGGTCTCCTCCCCACGCATCAGGATTTTATTTGGTAAATATCTGATTACGATGGGACTTACATCTGACAGAACAACAGTTTTGACATTCCTAACGAGGAGACGAAATAATGACATTTGCATGCATATTTCTCAGTTGCTGAAGCAGAAATATTTCAAGTATGATCATACGTTGTATAAATTTGTTAAATGAATTTATTATTTATTTTCAATTTGTCACTTCAGAAGGAAATTTTTCCAAATGAAATGAAACTAGCAAAAATAATACCTATTCACAAGAGTAAAAACCTGAAAGATATAAAGAATTACAGACCAATTCCTTTACTCTCAGTTTTCGCCAAGATTTTCGAGAAATTAATGCATAAATGTATATATAAATTCATATCAAACAGAAAGCTAATTATACCAGAACAATATGGTTTTCAACATGGCAAATCTACATAAGGTGCTATTATAGATACCTATGATTATATTGTTAATAATCTTGAACATCAGCGAGTTGGCTTGGCTCTATATTTAGATTTGTCTAAAGCATTCGATTGTGCAGATCATGAAATTCTCTTGGAAAAGATTAGACACTATGGGCTTCGAGGGAAAATAAATAATTGGCTTAAAAGCTACCTATTTCAAAGACCAGCGTTTGTACAAGTCAATAGGATTATATCTGAACAAATCAAATTCAATAGGGGAGTGCCACAGGGTTCTGTGCTGGGACTTTTATTATTCCTTTTGTATATAAATGATATTCAATCACAAAAGGGAGGAGCTGAACTAATTATGTATGCAGATGATATAAATGTCATTTCTTTCCATACTGATGTAAGAACTTTAGTAGAAGAAACAAATACTCTAATTGGAAATATGCATAAATGGATCACATTAATAAACTAGCTATAAATATTTCTAAAACTAAGTGTATGGTCTTTAAGAACAAGAATAAAAAACTGAATTATAACGAAATAAATATTTTGATGAATGATCAAAAGATTGAAATATGTGAATATATAAAATTTCTTGGACTCTGGGTAGATGCTAATTTAACTTGAAATTATCATATTAACCAGCTAAGAGCTACTGTTTCAAAAAATATTGGATCGAATGGGAGGATTAAAAAATATGTAAATCAACAAACTTTGATAAATTTATATTATGCATTAGTGTACCCACATTTAATATATGGAATTAGTGTTTGGGGAAATACTAGTTCAGCCAATTTGAATAGTTTATTTTGTCTGCAAAAGAGAATTATGAGATATATTCTAAGATTAAATTACAGAAATCCGGTACAACACTTGATGGCAGAAAATGGAATACTAAATATATATAATATTTACAAGTATGTTATGAGGAATTTTGTATACAGAGGGAAGAATAAAATGACAGAGTACTCGGAACTTTACTGCTGCTTAGAAAGAACGAAGACTTTCAGTTATGATACTCGACTTAAGAACAAGATCATGTTGCCCCTTTATAAGAAATCTATAGGCCAGAGATCAATACGATACATTGGCATTAAGATTTGGAATGACGAGATACCAGAGGATACTGCTGCAATGGAACAATATAGAACTTTTAAATATAAATATAAACTACACTTATTATCAAGTCAATGATAGAGTCAGACCACAAAAATTCATGTGCTCAAATAAATGTATAAATGTATAAATTTAGGTCACCTGCATTGTTTTAAATTTAAGTGTATTTCAGGAAACATTTATTCAAAAGCTACGGCTTATTATGTTCTCCTTTTTCACCTGTGAACTTGTCTCTGTTTTATCGACCAATATATGTATGTTTGGGTGAAATAAACTTATTCAATTCAATTCAATTTCTTATGAGTATATTCTACTCGAATTTTAATATTTCGCTGTGATTGTTCTGCAAATGCGCAATACGAGTTGTTTCTAATTGGAATGAATATCGATCGATATACACAGATAAATATATCTCTAAAACCAATCACCGAATTGTATATTTTTTAAGTTTGCTGTAATTTTCTCTAAGAAATTCAAAATATATAATCCTAGTGACTATAATACTCCTTCTGATTTACTTTATGTAGTGTATGTATAACGAGAGCGTGTGATGCTGTCACCCATAGCTACTGCCCTATTGCGGCAGAAACCTGTTTACGTGTTGCCAAGGTGCGGGGGTGGCTCAGTCGGTAGCGCGCCAGGCTCGTAATCTGTAGTTCCCAGGTTCGAGTCCCAGCTGGGTCAGCGTTGAGATTTATCTCCGCAAAACTCCCCGCCCTACCCACGGTCAGTAGGGGATATCGATGGCTTGGAAAGGCCGTCGGATGGGACGTTAAGCCGTGGCCCCGTGTGCAGGAGAGCCACACCCTGTGCACGTTAAAGAACACGCTGGATGGTCTTGACGGGAGGCTACCATCTGTCTCCCAACAGCTGTTCCAGTGGGTCCCCTCCCCCAACCTTCTCTGAGCCTTCGGGTTCCATGTGACCTGGCCATTTAGCCCATGGTGTGCAAAAAAAGTGCCGCTCAGAGGTAAAACAACCAACCAACCAAGTTCCATAATCCATTAAGAATTTCAAGATGACTGAGGTGATCGCAGTTCTTGTGATAACTATAGGGGTATCAGCCTACTCTCTGTTCCAGGTAAAGTTCTTTCCATGATTGTGCTTAATAGAATTAAGAATCTGGTTGACAGGCAATTGCGTGATGAGCAATGTGTATTCAGAAGTGGTAGGGGATGTGTAGATCAGATATTTTCACTTAGGCAGATTCTTGAGAAATGTTTAGAGTTTCAGAAACCTTTGGTTGCTAGCTTTGTTGATTTCAAAAAGGCTTTCGACTCTGTTGATCGTCATAATTTGTGGTTGATTGTGAGATCATATGGTATACCAGACAAGTTAGTTAACATAATGAAAGCTCTCTATAATAACACTGAGTCATGTGTGAGGGTTGGTAAGTCTTATAGCAATTGGTTTAGCATTACTTCTGGTGTTCGACAAGGGTGCATTTTGTCTCCTTTTCTCTTTAGTTTGGTTGTTGATTATGTTATGCGAAATTCACTTCAAGGGAAAGCTTTTGGCCTTAAATGGGCTGGAGATTCGAAAATTTCTGATTTAGATTATGCTGATGATTTAGCCCTTTTGGCAAATGATGTTGATGAGATGAACTCTTTCATTCGAACTGTTGATGAGACTGGTAGTACAGTAGGTTTGGTTATAAACAGAGAGAAAACTAAAGTGATGAAAATTGGTCAGGCAGGTTGTGATTCAGTTAATCTGAATGGTTGCAGTCTTGAGCAGGTGTCACAGTTTAATTACCTTGGGAGCTGCGTAACTGATACTGGTGATGTGCGGCATGAGATTAACAGACGAATAGGTATTGCTGCCGGGACTTTTAAGAATCTATGGAGATTGTGGAGAAATAGGCGTATACACCTAAAGACTAAAATTAGACTGTATAATAGTTTGGTTCTTTCTAGGGTTAGTTATGGTAGTGAAACTTGGACGCTGTGTAAGCAAGATAACAGGAAACTAGATGCTTTTGATTCTAGATGCTTACGCAGTATCTTGGGCATTAGGTGGTTTAACTTTGTAACTAATGATGAGGTTAGGCAAAGGAGTCTGCAACCTCCTTTAAGCAGCATATTGTGCAGAGAGAGACTCCGCTGGTTTGGCCATGTTGCCCGTATGGATAATTATAGATTGGCGAATAGGGTTATGAACAGTGTGCCTAGAGGCTTCAGAAGGAGGGGGAGACCTAGGATGCGGTGGGCAGACAATGTCAAACAGGACCTTCTTAGAATTGGTGTACAGTGGCCGGATGCAGCAGATGTAGCTCAGGACAGATATGCTTGGAGAATTAAACTGCGCGGTCTGGTTGGACCTCCGTAGCCCATGGCTTCTTGAGGATGATGATGATGATGATGATGTGACTTCTGGTAAAAATATATCAGCAGCACGCTTCACATTCATTTTTTTCAAGACTGGTGGGAAACATAAGTGTCCTTGTAAGTTTCCTCTTTGGCTTAATTATTTCTTAATGTTATATCTCATGCAACATTTTCAAATATGTTGATAAAACTATCTTCCCTTCAACGATGACGCACTTCTTATTTGAAAGAAACTGATTCCTAATTATTAAAAACAACTGAAAGATATTTATCGCTGATACGGCGGGAATCGAACCCGCCACTCTCTAGATACAAGCCAGATAGCTCTACCTGTTAAACCACTCATCAGACGCTAAAACCTTCCAGAATAAGACCTATAAATATTTCACTGATATGAGGCGGACCTTGCGCCATCTATACTTCAGTAGAGCCAACTTTTCCAATTGTTACTAATGATTTAGATGTTAATGGAGAGGTGAATCACGCTTAAGCGTTTATTTTTAAAAATCCATCCATAATAAATACACAGATTACCTGCAGAAATAGACTGCAGCAATTATTAAAATCATCTGAAAAAAATTATCGCTGACAAGGCGGGAATCGAATCCGCAACTCTCTAGATATGTACATGCCAGAGCGCTCTACCTGTTAGGTGTTTTTCAAATGTTTTGAATAATTGCTGATGTCTATTTCTACTATTTATCTCCGCAAAATTCTCCGCCCAGCCCACGGTCAGTAGGGGACACCGATGGGCTTGGAAAGGCCGCCATCCGTCGGATGGGACGTTAAGCCGTGGCCCCTGTGCGGGAGAGCCATACCCTGTGCACGTTAAAAAACACGCTGGATGGCCTTGACGGGAGGCTACCATCTGTCTCCCAACAGCTGTTCCAGTGGGTCCCTTCCCCCAACCTTCTCCGAGCCTTCGGGGTCCATGTGACCTGGCCATTTAGCCCATGGTATGCAAAAAAGTGCCGCTCAGAGGTAAAACAGCCCAAAAATCTATTTCTACAGGTATTATGTAGAATCTCATCTACAATCAATGAATCCTGCAACTGTGTCCCTTACAACCTCTGTTTCTCATTTACCAATATTTGCCTTAAAAGGATGTCAAAACCTATTTCTGCCATGCGTTGGTTGGGTTGGGTTGTTTTACCTCTGAGCGGCACTTTTTTGCACACCATGGGCTAAATGGCCAGGTCACAATGATCCCGAAGGCTCAGAGAAGGTTGGGGGAGGGGACCCACTGGAACAGCTGTTGGGAGACAGATGGTAGCCCCCGTCAAGGTCATCCAGCGTGTTCTTTAACGTGAACAGGGTATGACTCTCCCGCACACGGGGCCACGGCTTAACGTCCCATCCGATGGACGGCGGCCTTTCCAAGCCCATCTGTGTCCCCTACTGACCGTGGGCAGGGCGGAGAATTTTGCGGAGATAAATCTCAACGCTGACCCAGCTGGGACTCGAACCTGGGAACTACAGATTACGAGTCTGGCGCGCTACCGACTGAGCCACCCCGCCCCCTTTCTGCCATGCCATATCCTAAATATTTTTTCAAAGTGGACTCTGCAGGCAACATTAATAAGCCAATATTTCGGACATAGCGATAGCATGTGGGTGACCAGCTTTGTGACATGATGCAAAATCTGATATTAATCTCAGACCAACTTGGCTTCATTGTTTTGATCATTTTTAACCGGTTAATCAAAAAAGGTACCCTAGGATTCCCATCAGATGAATTCTCTTCTACCAGATCAATGTTAAAAGCCTTGAATTTTGAAAATCAGTTCCTCATTCTGTTTTTTTTTTTTCAAAGAATTGAACATTATTTTCGAACTTTGACACTTCTTTTTTGTTTTTGATAGCACTGATACCAAATTTCTGGGGGTGGGAGGTGGCTCAGTCGGTAGCGCGGCAGGCTCGTAATCTGTAGTTCCCAGGTTCGAGTCCCAGCTGGGTCAGCGTTGAGATTATCTCCTCAAAATTCCTCGCCCTGTCCACGGTCAGTAGGGGACACCGATGGGCTTGGAAAGGCCGCCGTCCGTCGGATGGGACGTTAAGCCGTGGCCCCGTGTGCGGGAGAGACATACCCTGTGCACGTTAAAGAACACGCTGGATGGCCTTGACGGGAGGCTACCATCTGTCTCCCAACAGCTGTTCTAGTGGGTCCCCTCCCCCAACCTTCTCTGAGCCTTTGGGGTCCATGTGACCTGGCCATTTAGCCCATGGTGTGCAAAAAAGTGCCGCTCAGAGGTAAAACAACCCAACAACCCAACCAAATTCCTGTATTTCCTCTTTATAAGGGAATATTTTACCACCTTCGCATTTTGCTGCTTTCCTGTGTGAGTTATGGAATCTCTGGGGGTTATTTATATCATATTCCTGAAGGCTACAAATATCATCTAGCAAATTCAAATTTTGTAGAGGTCACTACAAATGTGTATTTACTATGGACTGATTCTTACCAAATCCTACTAAAGCATGGGATTCACGTTTTTCTCCACATTTCATGTTTTTTATAATTTGACGTCTTTCAAGAGTAATCTCCTTTTACTTGTGCTCTAGGTAGCAAGGGAAAATGAATGGGACAGCATCATTTTTCAGCATCCTTCTCTTGGTATTAGGCCTATAACGCATGCTTTGAAATGTTTGCTGCAAATTGGATGAATACTGTGTAGGAGCCCATTCACTTGCTCTCTTTGGACCTGAAAACATGTCACAATTAAGTATGAATTGAGAGTGTAAATGTTCCAAAGATATAGTTCAGTGGTTCTCAACTGATGTGTCATAAGCATATAGAATTTGAATCCTGAGGGCTAGTCAGGGGAAAATTTGGACATTTTAATCCCTAGATCATATAGAATATCTATCACCCTTTTTTATTAAAACTATCGCGAAAAATGCCTTTCCATATAATGTTTGTATTTGCATCGAGTTCATATTAAAACTAATGTAGAGTAATAAATAACACCGAAAATATTAACTTCATATTGACTTTCGTTCCCCAATATTTCATTATCCTTGAAAGCAAAGTTCTTGGCATAATGTTGCTACTATATTTAGTTTTCTGGATTTTTGAAAGCAATCAGTTTTTTAATTTCTTTACAAAAAAAAGTCTCTGTTTTCTTGAGTATCTTTTTATTTTTATAAGTATAATTGTGTAAAGCATCAATTATGGCCCACTTCTAGATTTAATGAAAAAAAAATACTTGTCAAATATACGGAACAAATAAGTATTTTGTAAATTGAGAACCACTTTTCTCAATTACAGCAAAACTGTGTCTCAACTAAATAGAGTTTAGAATTAGTCAGATTACTGGCAGTCTATAAAACATCTAGCTTGGCTGTTTAGCTTAGTACTTGTGTGTTTTTGCACACATTGAATGAGTTAAATAGCGAGGTTGCCCTACAGGTTCAGTGAAGTTTGGGGACTGTAGAAGGGATACATTGGACGGTTGTTTGGTGACTGAAGCCTGTCTATAAAGCCATTCGATCATTCTTTAATGTACATCTATATACAGGGTGATTGTAAACTTTTTCAACAAAAAAAGGGTCGCATTCCACTCCTTCCGTCAGAAAAGAGTACTTTCGAAAAACTCCACGCTTGCATAAATATTTATAACAGGAATTAATATTATATTAATATCTGTTATTCTAAGTTTGAAATATTCTCGGTTGTATGTCCTCTTCTGTATTAGCAAAAAACACACACGTTTTGTTCGTTACGAGACATCTGACAGGAAACGAAACGTAAGACGTAACGTAAGACAGTCATGCTCAAAAAAATATTCGAACGTGTTGAAGAAAAATCCTTACACCTCCTGAAATATAAGTATTCAAGTTAAGATCTGTGATGAAATATTTTGCATAACCACTAGTCTCGTTTTAAATTGTTAGCTTCTTCTGTAGCAAGCAAGTGTCCGTAAGACAATATGTTTATTCTTGCATGTCAACAAACACACACGCACACATGCGATAATATATACACATAAAGATGAAACACATAACATAGACACTTTAACACCGACACACACACACAGAGAGAAACAAAAATGAAGACGTATACACACACACACACACATCCGATTCACTGAAACAAACATGAAAACATACATACGCACACACACACTCACCCGCACACAGAAACAAATATATATATGCACACACACAGAAACAAACATGAAAGCATACGCACGCACAAAAATACAATTACAGAGACGAAACAAGTATGTGAGAAAAAACTTAGTCCATCGCACGGATGTATGCATACACTTAGAAAGACATCCATTGAATAATATCATACACCACACAAGAATATACTTTGCATAAGATCAGAGAAACATTCTCCTACATATTCAAAAACAGACTGCTTGAAAGTAATAATCTTCTTTTTACTCGAATCAGAGAGTCAACATATTTGCCACTAGATGACGTTGGTGAAAAGCCCAAAACTCAGAAAATCACTTTTTTTAAACTGTTGCACTGTTCATCTTCCTTCGAAAGTTCTATCTTTTGTGCTCGTAAGAATAGTATATAGATATGAAGAGACACAAGAAGGAGATACGTTTCAGTGAGTTCGCAAGGGTGTCAATATTCTGAAGTGACTGATTCACTTGCAGCTGAAATGTAATATTCACATGCTTACACGAAAAGTGAATGTTGCTGACTTGCATCTTCACCAGAAATGAACGCTGTTGTAAGAAATTGTAACGTTAACGCTCTAATACTTAAAAAATGAATGGTTAAACCATTGTTACCAACCGTCTTGTTGCCTTTTAAGCTGGCACAGGGCGCCCTCTGTTTCGAATGCTTATGTTTTCTTTTAATATGAGAATGCAGATAGTGTGCTTTCCTATCGCTTCTCTTTTTCAATCTCACTTCTGAAAGTGAATCACTTTGAAGTGTGAAATAACCTTTGAAAGACTTAATGCTTTATACGTTAGGTCCGTTTGAAACGCAAAGTATTGTCTATCAGTTATGGGGACCATCAGAATCGAAATTAGTACCGGCTTACAGGAGTAATGCTCCATAGACAGTGTTCTTTCAGATTTTCAAACAGGATACATAACATTATCAAAATGCATGTGCTTGCCAGAACCACTTTCACACGAACATAGTACCACTTGTTCTAAGAATTCCACACTAGTGTAGAAATATTCTCATGCAGGAAAAATAACTAAATCGATTCTTAGGCATGAAAATGTGTGTGTGTGTTAGATTTCCTCGTGTAGTGAAACACCCTATCTTTGTCGAAAAACTTGTGTTTGCAGCTAACCACCTTCACCCACACTTATGCGGTTATTCAAACTTACCGAGGGGACCAGGAACTCTGAAAAGAGAGAGTGCCTTGGAATAACCACCGAGAGATCTTACGTTACGTTTCATCGGCTGTTGAAGTCAGAGAATGCAAAGTTAGGATCTAGCGGATCGATTCTGGGAGTCAACTTTTCATCGAAATACTGTTGTTTTCTTATAAACAGTGAGTTTTCAGATTTCCAAACAAAAGCTGGATTGTTTTCCGTTTGAATCGTATTTAATGCAGTCAACATTGACTTATTGTGAAAGAATGACTGTTCGGGCTACTTTCCTTTTCACACATTAGGAAATGGAAGGTTCGTGCCCGTAAGAGCGAGTTCGGTGTATCTTTGCTTTAAAAATAAATACGACTTCACACAGCTAATTGTCATAAACAGTTACCTTTCATACGCCCGGTAGAAGGGGTGAGAGTAGGTAGAAGGGGTGAGAGTATGTAGGGATCTTGGCAGGTAAACAACATTCATGTCTTACTATGGATCTCAAACCTTGGCTTTGTTAGAAGTAACTAACCTACTGTCTATGAGATAGATGTTGGCTATCATAACTTATAGCTGTATTGGGGGTAAAGTACGGAATAGAATTTTCAACGCAAGCAGATATATGGAAAAAATAATAATCTGACTCTGATGCTTGCGATTTTACCTTTTTCAGCAAATGGTGCTATGAAAGTAAATATACACATAGATGGAAGATGAATCAATGTTGAACTTTAATTATCTTGCAAGATGTGTGAGGAAATGCATAGATATTGAGAGTTTACGATTCTATGAAGAAACGTGCATCTGAAAATTAAGTTATGAGATTTTATGAGAGTGAAGCAGACTTGCAATCAGTTTTTTATTCTAAATGCTTACACAACCTATGGATAGGTAGTTTGTCTGTGTAATGATGAGTCTGATGCATAGTATCTTTTTAGACACTTTGATTAGCGAATGTCAGAAAAAGTCCTTGAATGTGTAAAACATCCCTTGTGATCCTGACAGAATTAGACATCTACAGCAGAATGAACTCAGAAGATTGTGTGGAGAATTAAACTTTACAAAGATCTATTCATCTTTGCTAATTTCTCAAGCATCGAGGTTTCTCAATTTATGATAGTATAGAGAAAACAAGAGAGAATCCCTATCTATATTAATGTTGTCAAACTCAGTACATTACGTTTCACATAAGTCCATTCACGGTTTTAATGACATTTTAGTTCAAATCTTTATTGTCTATGGGGTCCTAGGTTGGTTTTTTAGTGCACGGTCGTATCGTTAGTGTGAGAAAGATCGTTCTTTGCATCGAAGTCACCAGCGTTCCACAGAAACTGTGCATTATTGCGGTTGGAAAAAATAAAAGTTGAAACTTAAGTGATAACCCAGAATGTCATTTGAAAGTGGATGTTAACACAATCACCTAACAAAGGACGCCGGGAATAATGTTAAAGATTTCGTATTAAGTTTTTCCACTGAATTATACGTCACACATTTCTTATGATATTAACAATTGTTCCCTTTTCTAATGTACGAGGTCAAATCCTATTCTCCCTGTAACCGCTACATTCTTCAATTGCAATGACGACCTTGTAAAATCAGCTGACCACTTGGAGAACGCGATAACTTAAGATCTGAAGGCACCCTACAGAGAATTAATTTCCGGTGTTCTGAGCATTTTCGTCACGTATTAAATTTTCTCATTAGGCTTTTGGACGGAGCGACTGCTCTTCTCAAAGTGAGTCGAACCATGTCTAATTATATTATCTGTTTCCACTGCTGTCCCAAAGGTCAGCATGAGTGAGTGCGCCGTGACCTTTGTACGTCACCAGTTGCTTCGCGCACGTCTCCCCGCTTTAGAATCACGTGACAATGATAGCTTTTGTAACAGAGGCGATGTTGAAGTGAGAGCGTGTGCTTATATTTAGAAGGGTATTGCTGGACTTGGGATTTTTCACGCTCATAGTTTGTAAAGGTATTGTTTTTTGATCTGCATAGTAGGTTAGTGTTAAAACTAATGTTTCCTACTCCTTTAACTCATGTTGGAACTACAGTTTTTTACTGAAACGTATGAATTCTACTTTTAGCATTCTTACTTTCTATAGCATTCTGCCATGCAGTCTTTACCCAATAAAAGCATGTAACTGACGCCGCAACGTGAATTTCGTCAGCGTCTTAACGTTCGCCTATAAACGGTGGAAGAGACGATTTTTATAAACTGTGCGAGCACTTGTAGATTAATGATTACTCCCATAGCTGATTTTTCTTCCAGTAGCGTTACTTCCCAGTACTGACGATACAGCTGTAATAAGTATTTTTAAACCATGTCGCGTAACGGTGGAGAGTAATTGAGACAAACGTAAAATCACTTTCCAAGACGAGTCCTGACAGGGAAGCGCAGATATCTGATGGCATCAATCCACTGGAGACTAAATAAGCTCAACTCTTAGAGGTTTAGGGCGCGTCATTTCAAAAGTCTACATGTGGTACATTGAAATGCTGACCTATCATAAAGGGTAGAATTGGGAACGTGTAGAACCATCTCAAGATGTCTGTGGGGTTTCACAATGTAAGACAGCGCTCTGATATGGAAGCAGCACAGATCCAAGATTCAACCGTCAATAAAACCCTTGTGATTCCCCATTTGGAATTTTTTAATTTCGTAGGATTTAACCACCCATCAGTAAAACGTGGTCCGTACCGAACACGGGTCTTTTAGGTCGACCCTATTACCCTTCAATATTTTTCATCATGACGAATAAAATCAGATTTTTTTCCCTTTTATTAAATTTTATGAATTTTTTTTCCCAATAACATTTTTTCATTTTCTGCGGTACAGTTACCGCGGGATAATCTTTATTCTAGTGAAGCTCGAATTCGCATATGAGCAATTATTTTCAAGGATTGCATCAGCCATTCTGAGATGGGGTTGCCACCCATAGTTTACCTGAACTTGGGAAAATGAATGTGGACACCAAGGTAGCGGGTTCAAATCATTGCGTCAGGAAGCAATTTTTTTTTAAATACAAGACGTTGGATGGCACCCATTAAATGCACATAGAGAAAACTGATTTTTTTTAAATACAGGACGTTGGATCACATCGATTAAATGCGCTTAGAGAAAACTGATTTACCACGTGAAGGGTCGACCAGGGGGTTTTAAATGATGAGGGATGGAGTTTTTGATAAGTGTTTAATTACTAAGGAATACAGGGAATATACAACTTTAGCCATTGATTTTCTAAGTTTAGTGGACTTGTAAAAGGATGGAAGTTTGTGAAGTTTTAATAGAAGGAACTTTTGATTTTTAATAAAGACGAGCAAATTTTGGTAAGTGTTTAATTAATAAGGAATACAGGGAATATACAACTTTGGGAGTTGATTTTCTAAGTTTAGTGGACTTGGAAAATTTCAGATGAAAGTGAATACCAAAGGAGTTTGTGATCAGTGAAGTTTTAATAGAGGGTTTAATAAAGGGGAGGGAATTTTAATAAAGGGGTAAGTTAATGAGGGGAGCTTTTGATAAGGGGGCTTTAATGAGGGGGATTAAAAAATTGGGACTTTGTAATTGAAGATTGCAGCATCCCTTTCTGCGTGAGGTTCCCACCCGTAGCAATTATTCTGACACTTGCATCATCCAATCGTTGCCACCCGAAGTTTAGTTAGTAAGGGACTTATACGGAGATTAAGGCGGCTTAAAATATAGGTGGGTCAACCAGGGGTCTTTAATGATGGGTTGGCTGAAAAATTGGGAAAATAGAGTTAAAATAGGGGTTTTTCCGAAAATAGTACTCCTCATAGTCACCAGATGGCGCCAGGGGTTAAAAAAGGGGGAAGGGTTTTTTAATAAGGGGGAGAAATTTTTAATAAAGGGGGAGTCAAAAATCGGGAAATTAGAGCTAAAAATAGGAGTTTTTCCGAAAATAGTACTCCTCATAGTCACCAGATAGGGCCAGGAGTTAAAAGGGGGAGGGAGGAAGGGGTTTTTAATAAGGGGGAGAAATTTTTAATCAATTATGAATTATTAATTTTAAATATTAATTATGAATATTAGTAAAGGAGCGTGGCAGTTATTAATATTAATAAAGGGGCGTGACCAGAAGTGGGCGTGGTCAGTGACGTCATAGGGGAAAGCACAGGGGTAAAAGTCCCATAGTGGGAACTCACTACTCGCATCCAGTTGTATTGAAAAGTTATTTATTTTTCTATTACTTGAATATTTCAAAACAGATCCCTTAAAAAGTTTAAAAAAAATATATGCTGAAATATATATTAATCAAGAGCAATTCAGAATTTTTTTTTTATCTTGAGAATGCCATGGGTTCTTAAGTTATGCGATTTTGGATTAGGTAAAGTTGGTAACCGAAACCACTGATATAGCCTAAAACGCCTTTTGTTTGACAGTCCCATCAATTATCCCACGTCAGATAGTGGCGTATAAAATACGCATCAAGAGATAATTAACTTCTCTCACAGAAGCTTTTATGTATCATTCACTATTCTATTTGAGAGTACTTGCAATTTCTGAAACACAAATTACATCTTAATGACATATGTCAACTAATGAACAGAGGGAGGAGTGTGTGGCTCAGTCCAGGATCGTAATCCGTAGTTTCCGAGTTCGAGCCAAGCTGTACAAGGGTTGAGATTTATCTCCGCAAAACTCCCCTCCCTTCCCACGGTCATTAGGGGACACCGATGGGCTTGGAAATGCCGCCGTCCGTCGGATGGGACGTTTAGCCGTGGCACCGTGTGTGGGAGAGACATGCCCTGTGAACTTTAATGAACACGCTGGATGTACCATCGTCTCCTAACAGCTGTCTAGTCCCTTCCCCGACCTTCTCTAAGCCTTCAGGGTCCTTGTAACCTGACCATTTAGCCTACTGTGTACAAAAAAGTGCCGCTCAGAGGTAAAACAACCCAACTAATGAATAGCATTAGGGATTTAGATACAAGCGACACAAACGGGCATGATATTAACATCGGAAGAAATATTCACCGAGCAATTTGTTACTGCATTTCAAATACGTCACTCAATAAAGTATTTGAGCTCTGTAATGAAAGTTGAATAGTTTGTGGATGTATTTACAAATCGGCTGTTCTTCATAACAGTGCTAAAAATAAATAAAAAAATAATAATAAATACCTCCTCAAGCAGTTGCTTGCCACAGAGGTCTGACAGGAGCCTGTCAGTTTATATGCCACAGTAGAAGATCTGAGAGGATGGCAGCACCTCAGCAGAAAACAATACGAACATCCATGCCTTATCCGGGGCTCGAACCCAGGTCCCTTAGATCAGTAGCTAGCAAAGCAAAAATTATCGTAAACGTTTTCGATACATACATCTTTCTCACAGGACACGTTCGTCTGATATTATAAAGAAACCAGTATACTCGACTTTTTAATTTCGATACGAAATTGAAAGTTGATTAACATTGCTTATTGGAATTGGCCCTTTTTCCGCTTCACGTGAAATATCTGTGTTCATTTCATAAAAGAGCGACTGCCTGCCTTTCGAAGACTATAAATTGAAAGGAACCAGTTTGCAGCTTCAGGCAATGCGGAAAGAGAAAGCATTCGTTGTATCAATGCTCTTGTGTGTCACTCGGACGTCTCTCGATCCTCGGTTTGCACGAAACCGACGGACAGAAAAAGTCATCTCCTCTCCCATCCATCAGCACGCTAAGCAAGCTCAAGTCTAAATAAGATTAGTCACAGTGACTCAGGAGCAGAGTTCCCACGAGCATGAAGTGCGGCCGGAACAAATTAATTCTTGTCTATCTGTGGCCACCGTTATCAGTGCACAGCCACCGACAGAAACACATAAAAGCGGTCGGAAGCGGGCAATCGGCGCGCACCAGTGACCATCTCCTGTGCGGCACTTCGGTTGCGTGGCAACGAACTGGCGCGCTCTCCGTCTCTCTTCCTGCACTTCAGAAGAGGCTCTACAGACACCAAGGGTACGTCACGGAAAGAGAGGATGGAGAATATCTTCAGCTCTTCTTTCGAACAAAGGAGAATTATCAACATGTTACACTCAATTATATCCAGTTGTATGCAGATACGAGTCGGGATTACAGAGGATATAAAAAAAAAAGATGTGATGAAAGTACAGGAGCTTGCAATTTAAGGATGACAGCTGACGTTTTTAAATTACTTGGTCATTAATATCAGCAAAGCTGACGTAACAGCATCCAGTTGGACTTAAAAGTCATTTGCTTTTCCAATACTTTTAATGAAAAGTTGCATTAATGAAAAGTTGCATATCATTCAGTAAGATTATCGTCTGTTAAAAAAATAAATTTTGACATCACCAAATGTTTTACATTTTACTATATTTGAGAAATATGACTGATGGTTCCGTTTACTTAAAAAATATCTGAAATAATATATTATTAAAATATATCCAGATTATCAAAACACTTTTTCAATCTTTATTTTACTACTTTTAATTAAGAATTCAAACGAAATGTGTGTTACATATGGTGTTTAATTCCTTTTAAATTTAATAAATGTAAATAAATTAAAAATTATAAAAATACTTGTCTTCCCACATGCGTCTTAAAATGCGCATATCGATTTATGATTAATGTAAATATTTTGAAGTGAATACGAACTCAGTGAGTCAGCCACTGAGTTCGTATTCACTTTAAAAGAAATTAGGACGTCGGCAATCTTGTTGTATAGGTAAATCGGCTCCTTCTTCCTTTGATGTTAATCAGAACTCAGTGTCTGAAAAATCATGGGTGTAATGATCTTCTGAAATTTTTCCTAATTCCATCTTCTGTGTCTGCATTAGAGGAGCGTTTGCAATCATCATTACGTGATCGTCTGCATGCCCATATGACTTGCCATTACGATGTTCAATCATGAATGCATACTCCTGTAGGATTTCTGAAAGTTAACAGCCACTCGAGAGCTGTATGGTCAGTTAGGAGAAAGAACTTTTGTCCCCAGATATAACGATGAAAATGTTCTATGAATTTGAAGTAGTAAACAGTTCTTTTCTGATCACACAATAATTCCTTTCTGGTTTAGATGATAGTGGTAGGGGATGTGTGAATCAGATATTTTCACTTAGGCAGATTCTTGAGAAATGTTTAGAGTTTCAGAAACCTTTGGTTGCTAGCTTTGTTGATTTCAAAAAGGCTTTCGACTCTGTTGATCGTCATAATTTGTGGTTGATTGTGAGATCATATGGTATACCAGACAAGTTAGTTAACATAATGAAAGCTCTCTATAATATAAGTCATGTGTGGCAGTTGGTAAGACTTGTAGCAATTGGTTTAGCATTACTTCTGATGTTCGACAAGGGTGCATTTTGTCTCCTTTTCTCTTTAGTTTGGTTATTGATTACGTTATGCGAAATTCACTGCAAGTGAAAGAGTTTGGCCTTAAATGGTCTGGAGATAGGAAAATTTCTGATTTAGATTATGCTGATGATTTAACCCTTTTGGCAAATGATGTTGATGAGATGAACTCCTTTCATTCGAGCTGTTGATGAGATTGGTAGTAGAGTAGGTTTGGTTATAAACAGAGAGAAAACTAAAGTGATTAAAATTGGTCAGGCAGGCTGTGATTCAGTTAATCTGTATGGTTGCAGTCTTGAGCAGATGTAACAATTTAATTATCTTGGGAGCTATGTAACAGATAATGGTGATGTGTGGCATGAGATTAACAGAGAATAGGGATTGCTGCCGGGACTTTTAAGAATCTATGGAGAGTGTGGAGAAATAGGCGTATACACCTAAAGACTAAAATTAGACTGTATAATAGGTTGGTTCTTTCTAGGGTTAGTTATGGTAGTGAAACCTGGATGCTTTGTAACAAGATAACAGGAAACTAGATGCTTTTGATACTAGATGCTTACGCAGTATCTTGGGTATTAGGTGGTTCAACTTTGTAACTGATGATGAGGTTGGGCAAAGGAGTTTGCAACCTCCTTCAAGCAGCATATGGTGCAGAGAGAGTGTTTGGCCATGTTGCCCTTATGGATAATTATAGATTGGTGAATAGGGTTATGAACAGTGTGCCTAAAGGCTTCAGAAAGAGGGGGAGACCTAGGATGCGTTGGGCAGACAATGTCAAAAAGGACCTTGTTAGAATTGGTGTGCAGTGGTCGGATGCAGCAGATGTAGCTAAGGACAGATATGCTTGGAAAATTAAACTGCACGGTTTGGGTGGACCTCCGTAGCCCATTTCTGCTTGAGGATGATGATGATGATACCATTAAAAAAATCGTCAAAAATAAACCCAATATTTTATCCTTCGTAGAATAATTGCAAGTATCTTCAATAATTGTGTTTTCTTTATGTAAACAGTCCAATTTGTGCGATTTAATAAATATGTTTTCTACATCTCTATTGCCTGTAGATTGTAATATCATCCATTTTGTCTTGTTTTCATTTAAATATATTCTATTTTGATGAAGCCAGCGTAAAATGTGATTCAAATCCTCCTGTATTTCATTGCATATCACTTTAGTCTTTCTGTTGTTATTAATTTTTATTACGCCATCTGCATGAAAATAAACTGAACTGTTCAAGTTAATGTTACTTAAATCATTAATGTATACCATAAATAAGGTGGACCTAATATAGAGCCTAGTGACACCCCGTAATAATTGTATACACCTTTGGAACTGTACACAGTGTTAATTTTTGTAATAACATATCTATTACTTGTATAATTTTTAAACCATCTTAACGCAATATCTTTTATCCCATAATTTTCAAGTTTTTAAAATATGAGTTTGTGATCTAGAGCAGTGTCTCGCAAACCTTTTTACTCTGCGGCACACTGAATCTAATTTTTTTCCGCGGCACACTGAATCTAATTTTTTTTCCCGCGGCACACTGAATCTAATTTTTTTCTGCGGCACACTGAATCTAATTTTTTTTCCGCGGCACACCTAAAAAAGAATAAAAGCAAACTCTATATAATCGTCATTATATTTGTGCTTTGTTGAAGTCATCAGCCTCGTTTTACTTGAAGATTTGCTCTAGTATTTTAATTCATAACTCGGTTTTGTTTCAAATATTTGTCCATTCTATGGCTTCAAATAATCAAAAATTAATACCAAAATTTGGAAAAAGCTTGATAAATACTTAGAAGATCCCAGTTGATAAAATCTCAAAGATTTTTATTAAAGCACGTCGATAGCACGTCGATAACACAAGTCAAGTCAAAATGAAATCTTTGGAATATCTAGTGTCAATTTGAAAATCTCTCGCGGCACACTTGGAATCTCTCGCGGCACACAGTTTGCGAGACACTGATCTAGGGTATCAAAGATTTTCTGTAAGTCTAAAAGCACAGCTATTAAGTACTAAATTATCACAGGAAAAGTCCTGTAGACAAGGAACACTTGAAATAAGGAGTTAAAAAAAATGGTTGTCTTGACTGTGATTCGAACCTACGTCTCCCAAAAGCATCCCACACAGCCTAACTGCTAGACTACAAAGGAACTAACCTCTTCTTCAACAATGTGACCAATAAGAGTTCTTGTTGATTTACCAGTGGCGCCATCTATTATCCGAGGTTGGACAGCAAGCAGCCACACTTTTGATGGCAATGATATTTGTCACACTCACAGCGTTATATAAACTATTCAGCAATAAATTATCACAGGGAAAGTCCTGTAGACAAGGAACACTTTAAATAATGAGTTGATAAAATTGGTTGCCTGACTGTGATTCGAACTACCGAAAATGCTTTTGGAAGACCTAGGTTCGAATCTCAGTCAGGACAACCAATTTTTTTCAGCTCATTATTTCAAGTGTTCCTTTTCTACAGGACTTTCGCTGTGATAATTTGTTGCTGAATAGTTTATATAACGCTGTGAGTGCGAGTGACAAATATTATTGAAATCAGAAGTGTGGCGGCTTGGCTGTCCAACTCCGGATAATAGATGACGCCCCTGGTGAATTAACAGGAAAGGTTTATATGTCACTTAGTTGAATAAATGGTCCGTTCCTCACTGGTCTAGCGGTTAAAATGCCTGCCATGTTTCTGGACAAACCTAGGTTCGAATCCCAGTAAGGACAACTTTTTTTAACTCGTTATTACATAGCTATTATTTTATGACCTCTATTTAATGAAGAGTTTAAGTTATCTGTAAGTTTTTTTAATAGTTTTATTGTATTTTTTTTGAAATCCATATTGATTATCATTTCACATGTTATGTTTTTTTAAGAATGAATATAGCATATGATGTATATATCTTTCCACAATTTTAGCAATGGTGGGTAATATAGCAATCGGTTTATATTTTGAATAATCAGTTTTTTTACCTCCTTTAAATAAATAAAAAAAATAAATACCTCCTCAAGCAGCTGCTTGCCACAGAGGTCTGACAGGAGCCTGTCAGTTTATATGCCATAGTAGAAGGTCTGAGAGGATGGCAGGACCTCAGCAGAAAAGCTGACACGAACATCCATGCCTTACCCGGGGCTCGAACCCAGGTCCCGTAGGTCAGTAGCCAAGCGCGCTAACCACTCGGCCACGGGACGGCTATCTCCTTTAAATAGAGGCCTTAATATAGCTGTTTTTTGATCAGAGGGAATTTCTCCAGTTTCTAAATTCTGATTTATAATTTTTGTAATCATATCAGACATAATTTGAATATTACTTTATATATGTTGGATATGAACGCTATCATAATCTAGTGATTTATTAATATTTAGTGTATTAATTGTCTCTCTTGTTCGATGTATATCAATCGGTGGGATAAAAAATCAATGTGTGTTTCTGTATGTGTTAAAATTAATGTATTCATTGTCAATCTGATAATTCTTTTCTTCAATTTCACTGATTAGAGTCTTGTAGTTATTATTGAAATTATTTGTTAGTTCTTCCAGAGCCATATCTTTAGACATATTTCCAATAATGGTTTCAAAGACAGATTTAACTTTTTTATTTTCAAATATTTCATATATCAAATTCCAAGTTTCCCTTATATCATTATTTTTTTATTAAAGTGTCTCTTATAATATACTGCTCACAAAAATTAGGGGATATTTCAAAATGAATATGAAGCGATAAAATATCCCCTAATTTTTGTGAGCAGTATATTTTCGCTTTTGAGTTTTAATTCGTGATGTAACTAAATTACGTATTGTTTTATAATTCTCTTTATTCCTCATTTTTTATATCGTTTTTATAACGTATCCAGACTTTGTCCCCCCCATTTTTTTAATTAAATCACAATTTCTTTTGTTATTTATTTTTTTCCTGTCTCTTTTCCTTGGCTTTTTCATGGTTTTTAAGGAATTTAATATCTTTCTAAGATCTTATTATAAATTTCTTTAACTATATTAAAGGTTTTGTTAATATCATTTCCATTAGCAGAATAAGATATCAAAGTTACCCAATCCGTTATTGAGATTTCTTCATTTATTTTTTTATGGTTATATCGACATAATATTTTTAATGAACTTTTTTCCATATTTCTATCATCGTATTTCCCATTTTGAAAATCACTAATATTTGTTGCAATTAAGCCGTGATCTGCAGTTTTACTTCGTAATATTAATGAACGTGACCAGAAATTTTTTATCTAATTTGACATTAATATGATCAATACCTATTTTAGTTAATTGTTCAGTTAGAAGTTCTCCTCTTGTGCTCTGGTTATTAAGCTTTCAAATCCCCATTCCGATAATAAAGTTAACTATTTTTTTTGTTCCGTGTTTTTTCAGGTTTAGTGTATCTATGTTAAAGTCGCCTATAAGAATTTGGTTATGCAATTGCTTTCGGTTCTCAAGCCAATTTCGAAAGTTTTCAAAAAGATTATTTATATCAGAGTTAGGTAACCTACATAAAGCCAAAATATTATGTATTTTCTTGTTTTTAGTAATTTTAATACTTATTGTTTCTGCTGGTATAATTTCATTATTTAGCTTTTCTGTTTCGATAGTATTTCTATAATATATAACAATACCTATTGATTTGTTTTTTTAAACTGTTTCCAAAAATTACTTAAAATATTTTAAATTAAATAAACTTCTTTCAATAACAGAAATATTAATTTCTGTCAGAATAATTAAATCTCAAAACTGCAAATGTATCTGTGTCTAAATTTCTATTGTTAAATCATTAATAATTTTAAAAATCTCCCACTATTTCTTTTGATTTCTAATATTAAGATGTGCAATCTCTAACGTATTATTTTTATTTATGATATAATTTTCAGAAAAAAAACAAAAACATTTTTACATTTCTAAATTATTATCCACTTATATGTTTTCCTCCATAAAAATACTACTTTTAAAGACAGAGTCTATCATTTAAAGGTAAAAAGGTAATAAATTGTTTAAAGTTTTTCAAAATCAGCAAACATATCCACATTTACTATATTTCCTCCATCCTCTTTTCTTAACATAATTTTGCTATTCTTACACCACATATATTTTCTTAGGTTTAGCTGCGGTACGAGCCTTCAAAAACACTTCTCGATTTATCTTGGTAAGGGTTTCATTGATGTAGATTGGTGTTGAAACATCACTTATATTCATACACTGACAGTTGTAAGTCTTTTTCTGTATCCAATGTTTTCTTTCTGTTCTTGATTTGAACTGAGCTATTATTATTGGAACCTTTTTTTTTCTGGGTTAAATTCTGTGGACAATGTCAATTTGACTGTTTTCAAAGTTGTCGATTCCAAGTGTTGTAGCCACTTTTTCCAAAACAACAGGGCCGCCGACAGGGGGGGGGGGGGGCAAGGGGGACTAGTGCATAGGGGTCCCGTCAGCAATAAGGGCCCGTCAGATTAAGTGACTCTTTACTTTTTCCTACAAAAATTATTCTTAGTTAGGCTATATATCGATCCTATAAAATTCCATAAGAACATTATTTGTTATAATATGCTTTTAAAAAGAAACACTAGTTGGATTATGACATATTATCTCATTAAGAGTAGTTGAACGAACCATTTCTTAACATCCTCTTTTGTCCGCGTTAACTTACAGTATTTGCTTGTATTTTCCCTGTTAACCACAACACCCCTGCAGCAGTAGCAACAGTTGGACTCTCCCAAACCCAACCCGTGCGATCAGGTATATTACATTGTTCATATTTCGAGTTCCAGTAACATCGTCTGTGTGTCAGTGTTACAAATTATAACAGTTTAAAAGTCTCTTGTCGGCACATTTGTTTCACCATTTCGTTGTCATTTGTTTAGTAAAATGATATATTCATTGGTGCTATAGTCTAACTGAACAATGGACAAGTATAAGCATAAGGCAGGAGCTGAGAAGCGCGAGGAGAGAAATAAAAAATTGGAAGTTATTAAGAAAAGGAGTAGAACTTTGTTTGAAGTCGGTGTAAAAGTGAATGTGGACAGTGAAGGTGCAAAAAATGAACTAATCCCAATCTCAAGCTCGTCTGTTCCCGCTCTCAAAAATAAAGAAATCTCAAGTTCAGAGGGGAATGATGATGGTTCTAGGTTTTTTTTTAATTATGACGACAGCAGTATTGAAACAAAACAACCAAACAGCAGTGAAAATGATGCGCGTTCTATAAACTATGAAAGTGAAGCGAACTTACCCCCTCCAGTTCCGAACTCTGAGTCATGGCAAGTATCGTGTGATCTTGGAAAATTAAAAAGTGGCAGCCCAAGTATAAGTGTAATTGAAGGTATAGTTCGAAAAGGTCCCCCTTCTATGCCTAATAACCTTCCAAGTGACGGAACAAGAGCCTTTCCGAAAACAGTTTTATTTTCAAAACTCAAGAATGGAGAATGTGTTCCTAGAGACTGGTTAGAGTGGAGTGAAACAAATCAGTCGTTATACTGTTTTCCTTGCAGATAATTTGGTCGCAACCCTGAATCTCACAAATCCGTTTTAGTTAGTGATGAAGGCTGGAAAAAAGATTATTCTTGGCGTAAACTATATAACAAATTGCCAGTTCATGAAATGAGTGCTAATCACAAAAAATGCTATATTGAATGGAGAGGATTGGAAAGAAGAGTTCGTCATGGAACTGATATTTATTCTCAAATGAACTCTGAAATTGCCTCTAAAGTGAAATATTGGAGGGATTTATTTCACAGGATTCTGTCTGTTACATTATTTCTTGGTGAGAGGGGTCTCGCATTTAGAGGTTCTTCCAGCAAAATAGGGTCATCGGATAATGGTAACTTCCTCGGGATTATTGAGTTGCTCGATCAATATGATCCGCTGTTGAGAGAACATGTGACTAAAGTTCAAGAGTCACAACACGAAGGGAAGAGACTTCAAGCTCACTACCTTTCAGCGGATTCTCAAAACGAGTTCATTAAGGCTTGCAGCAACAAGGTTCTTCAAGCTGTACTCTTAGAAAGAGAAAAATCGAAGTATTTTTCAATACTAGCTGATGCTACTCCAGATACATCTCATAATGAGCAAATGACATTAATTTTAAGATACGTTCTAGACCGTGATTCTTCATTTAAAGTAATGGAGAGGTTTATAAGTTTTGTAAAGTGCAATAAGAAAACTGGACAAGAAATTGCAAATGTACTCACTGAAGAATTAGAGAAGCATAAGATCCCTTTAAAAGATTGCAGGGGGCAGGAATATGACAATGGAGCGAATATGGCTGGTGCATACAATGGCGCGCAAGCCATTATAAGTGAGCTAAATCCATTTGCCATATTTTCTAACTGTAGAGCACATAGTCTAAATTTGTGTGGTGTGAACGCTGCTGAATGCTGTGAAGATGCTATTACGTTTTTTGGTATGGTTCAAAAAGTTTATAACTTCTTTTTAAAGAGCCCTCAGAGATGGGAGATACTGGAGAATACAATAGGTTGTTCCTTGCATAGCCTATCAAAAACAAGATGGTCTGCTCGTGTTGACAGTGTTAAACCATTTTCCAAACACCTCTCACTCATCAAACATGCATTAAATCAATGCAAAAATTTTAATCTCTCAGCTGAGTGTACAACGGAAGTGATGGGAATAAAACGATACCTTGAATCATTTAAGTGCACTTTGATGGCAACAATTTGGTTCAAAATTCTCTCGGCAATTGACATTCGCAACAAGGTTCTACAAGCTCGTGATGCAACTCTTGATGTAGAGATTGATAATATTCGCGATCTGCTCCAGGAACTGAAACAACTCCGTGATAAATGGGAGAACTTATTAAATGAAGCAAAAGTAGTGGCCACCTCATTAGCAAGTGATCTTCCTGCAGAGACAGAACTTCCGAAGCGAGAGTGAAAAGAAGGAAAACTTTCTTGGACGAAATAAATGAAGATGTTCCAGAATTTCGAGGGAATGAGGGGGAAACTAATGAAGAATGGGAGTTCAGAGTAAATGTGTTTTATAGGGTAATTCATTCTGTTGTTTGTGGACTTACTAATCGTTTCACTTTGGCGGAAAAGTTAAATGATAGATTTAAGTGCTTATGGCTATATCCGGACATTGAAGAACGTGACATTGAAAATATGGGTGTTACTTTGCATGAACAATATTATGAAGGCATTAATAGAGAGATCAGTGATGAGCTGAAATGTCTAAAATCAATTCATTCTTCTAATTTAGGGACAGGCCCATTGAAACCACTGGAGCTCTTAAACCGTCTGAGAGAATTGAAACTGGACAGTTTATTTCCAAATATTTGTATAACCATTAGAATATTCTGTACAATTCCTGTGACAGTTGCTGATGCTGAAAGATCCTTCAGCAAAATGAAGGAAATAAAAAATGTATTCAGATCAACAATGTGTCAAGAAAGACTGAGTAACCTTGGTTTGTGGGCGGGGGTGGCTCAGTCGGTAGCGCGCCAGGCTCGTAATCTGTAGTTCCCAGGTTCGAGTCCCAGCTGGGTCAGCGTTGAGATTTATCTCCGCAAAATTTCCCTGCCCACGGTCAGTAGGGGACACCGATGGGCTTGGAAAGGCCGCCGTCCGTCGGATGGGACGTTAAGCCGTGGTCCCGTGTGCGGGAGAGCCATACCCTGTGCACGTTAAAGAAAACGCTGGATGGCCTTGACGGGAGGCTACCATCTGTCTCCCAACAGCTGTTCCAGTGGGTCCCCTCCCCCAACCTTCTCTGAGCCTTCGGGGTCCATGTGACCTGGCCATTTAGCCCATGGTGTGCAAAAAAGTGCCGCTCAGAGGTAAAACAACCCAACCTTGGTTTGCTTAGTCTGGAGAGAGATGTTGCTAGGTCTTTAAATTATGATGACATAATTGACGATTTTGCATCAACGAAGTCAAGGTGAGTTGTTTGTTGACATTGGTCTACTGCATAAGTTAGAAGTTGCAACTCTTTGGGAATAATGTGATATATTATATTTAGTGTTGAATCTGCTATTATGCTAATATAAAGTTTAACAAATACTGTTGCCTACTTTTCAGTACTGACAATTAAAAATGAAGACTCACAGAATTGCATAGTTTTTCTCCATGATATGTTATGTAGCCCACATTAAATTTACTCAAAAATCCTAAATCTTGTTGTGAGCTTTGCAAAATATGTTACCTAAAATAAATGCTAAAAAGTTTTATGTGACACAAATTGTGTAGGCCTATTGTTTTGCATGCCTGACTGCGCAACAGGCTTTTTTTTCCTCTGAATGTCATCATTGTGTCCAGAATAATTGCTATTAATGATTTGTAAAGATAAAAAGCTTTCAAGGGGGGGCCCCGAGCATAATATTACATAGGGGCCCATAAATTCTCTCGGCGGCCCTGCAAAACAACTTTTAAATCATAATCATTTTCTTCATTTTTTTTTTTACCAGTATACTATGTATTTCGATGTTTCTGTTCCTCCCCTACTGGTCCAATTCATTTGTATGGATCTGCATGTGATGCAGATCCATACCGATTCTTTAGGGGGGAGGCTCCCCCCTAAAGAAACTTGGAGTTGGCAAAATTCGAAGCGACTACGTAAAATCTGGGTGAGGTGTGAAAATTTGTAATCTTTTTTTGTAAAATTAAGGGGATTTAGCAAAAACTAGGCGAGTTGTCAAAATCGAGGCAACTTGGAAAATCTAGGGCAGTTGGGAAAATGGAGATGGCAAAATTTAGAGCAGTTGGCAAAATTCGAAGCCACTTAGTAAAATACAGGTGAGTTGGCAAAATCGGGACAATTTGGCAAAATCTTGGGGAGTTAGTAAAATTCGGAGTGACTTGGTAAAACCGTGGACAGTTGGCAAAATTCGGAGTGACTTGGCAAAATCGTGGGGAGTCGGCAGAATTCAGGTGAGATGTAAAAATTTGAACTTTTTTTCTGTAAAATTACGGAGAGTTGGCAAAATCGAGGAAACTTGATAAAATCTAGGACAGTTGGCAAAATTCGAATCCACTTGGTAAAATACTGGCGAGTTGTAAAAAATGAGATTGTTTTTGTGAAATTAAGGAGAGGTGGTAAAATGAAGGCAACTTGGCAAAATCTATGGGAATTGCAAAATTGAAAACCACTTGGTAAAATACAGATGAGTGGCGAAAATTGGTATTGGTTTTGTGAAATTAAGGAGAGTTGGAAAAATCGAGAACTCTTGGCAAAATATAGGGGAGTTGTGAAAACTGTGCCTTTCTTGTGCAATTAAGGAGAGTTGATAAAATTCGAAGTGACTTGGCCAATTCAGGGAAGATGTAAAAATTTCGATTTTTTTCTGTAAAATTACGGCGAGTTGGCAAAATCTAGGAGAGTTGGAAAATCGAGGCAACTTGGCAAAATCTAGGGCAGTTGGCAAAATTCGAATCCACTTGGTAAAATACGGGCGAGTTGTCATAATTGGGATTGGGTTTGTGAAATTAAGGAGAGTTGACAAAATCGAGAAAACTTGGAAAAGTCTAGGGAAGTTGGGAAAATTGGAAACCACTTGGCAAAAGCAGGTGAGTTGTGAAAATTGGGATTGGTTTTATGAAATTAAGGAGAGTTGGCACAATTGAGAACTCTTGGAAAAATCTAGGGTAGTTGGAAAAATTTGAATCCACTTTAAAATACAGGTGAGTTGTGAAAATTGAGATTTGTTTTGTGAAATTAAAGAGAGTTGGCCAAATCGAGATAACTTGGCAAAATCTTGGGGAGTTTGAAAAATTTGAAGTGATTTGGCAAATTTAGGAGAAATGTAAAGATTGGGATTGGTTTTGTGAAATTAAGGAGAGTTGGCCAAATCAAGGGGAGGTGGGAAAATTCACACTGACTTGCTAAAATTCAGACGAGATGTAAATATTGGGATTATCTCTGTGAAATTATCGCTAGTTGGCAAAACTGGAAGTTACAATGGTAAAATTCAGGAAAGTTCTGAAAATTCTTGGTACGAACCTGACAGAGACATTATTTTCTCAGTTGGCAAAATTTGATTTTGGAAAATTTTCGGTTTCTCCCCCAACTCCCCAACCTAATTCTTCAATTCGCCTCTGGATATACTTGGTGCGAGTTGATTTGAGTTCTCGTCTTGCCGACATTCTGTATTCTCATCAAAAACGTTTTCCCGTCTTGGCGTTCGTCTCCGATCAGCGACATACTCAATACTGAACTCCAAAACGAATTTTTCGATATATCTTGGCTGCCATTTGGTATCTATCTTTTGGTACCTGCCGTTTTGATGCATCTGGGTTTTGATTGGCTGCAATATTTTCTTTAAAAGCAGCAGTCTGCTTTTGATGCACATCTTTAGATTTATATCTGCAGTTTGACAGGTCCATTGTTTCCTTTTATCACCCATTTTATTATAACTTCTTTCCGATATTCTTTAGCAATCATAATGCAATCTTACTATATATTCATTATAATAGACACTTATCCGATTCTACTTTGATTTATTATTTACATTTGATAGAGAATATTTTAATTACTTTATAGAGGTAGTAGATAATGGGGATCCTTTATTTGACTAAATTCCGTGTTTATAAGTTTAAATCAACTGAATAAACACATAATTAAACAAAAATTCGCAGTTTTATGAGTTCAGTTTTGAAATTCCCCAGAGAGTCCACAATAGTGCAAGCAGTGTGACTTCATATAACACTGGGCAACAAATTTTCATAAACATCATGCCTATGAGATAAAAGTAGCCATTTCTTAAAGATTTCAAGGTCCTGAACACAAATATGACAATGAAAATGCAAAATTGGCTACGATTTCTGAGAAATCCGCAATAGTTTTTTATATAATAGAGTAATACATATGACCATGTATCGGTAAAACTCCGCTTCTACTTCCGACGTCGCTTTGCCCGTCGCTTGTACAGCTGTTCAGGATCATCTCTGGCGAGCATCCAACAGTAGTCAGCCATCATTGAAGTGGACCAGTTCTCCTGGTATCGTTTCTCCATAGTTGCAATGTCCAGGTGAAAACGTTCACTGTGATCATCACTAACCATGTCGCAGTTGTCAGGGAAGAAATCTAAGTGGGAATGGAGAAAGTGGATCTTTAAGGACATATTGCAGCCAAGTTTGTGATACAGAGAGACAACATGTCCTTAACCAGTTTCTTGTATTTGTCTGCCCTGACATTCCCGAGGATTTTAGTTGACACCAGACGAGATACGTCCTAAGCCTTATTCTCGTCACCCTGAAGCAGGTTGTCGAACATCTGGTCTCTGAGCAGCTCGAGGATCTGAGGACCCACAAAAACTCCCTCTTTAATTTTCACTTTGTTGAGTCGAGGGAATTTGTCATCCAAATACTTAAAGGCTGATGCAATCCAGTACATGGCTTTTACGAAGTTTTCATCACACCGAGTTTGATGTGTAGGGACGGGAGCAGGATTTTGTGCGTTTCTGCCAGTGCTGAGTGTTCCACATTCTTCCCTCCGGCCTTCAGAGATTTCCTCTGAGGCCAGTTTCTCTTCACATAGTGCAAAGTCTTTGCTTGGCTGTCCCATTCACATAAGAAACAGCAGTACCAGCTGCAGATCCATCAACAGAGTCACTACCTTCAAGTCACAACATATGTGTGATCATACTTGCTGTATTGAAGACAGTTCAACAGTTATTTTAGGTTGTCGTAGGTTTCTTTCACGTAGACAGCGTGTCCAACCGCAATGAACGAAAGTCGATTTCCATTATGCAGCAACACCGCTTTGAGACTCAATTTCGAGGAGTCTATGAATAGTCGCCAATCTTTAGGATCATGTTTGATTCCAAGGGCTTTCATCAGGCCATCTACATCGGAGCAGAACACAAGGTCATCTTCTTTTCTGAAATAAGGCGCAAACTGCTCATGACGAGTTCGAAACGAAGTCACTCGGACATTTTCCTTGAGAAGATTCCATTGTTTAAGTCTTGATCCAAGTAACTCTGCTTTGGCCTTGGACAGCTCCAGATCGCGAACAATATCATTCATTTCTTCTTCTGTGAGAATATGTGGTGCAGATGATGAACTGTGGTAGACGTATGGATCATCATTAGATACCGAAGGCTGTGGAGAACCCAACATCAGTTCGCCTCCTTCCTCATCGTCTGGATCGATGGAAAATTCTTTTGGAGGTTCGGGAACAGGAAGGCCTTCGCCGTGCGGAATTGGTCGGAGAGAAGATTGTATATTCGGGTACGCTATTGCCCACTTCTTTATCCTTGTGATGCCTCCAGAAACAGGTGGAACCATGCAGAAGTAGCAGTCATTTGCGTGATTGCTTGGCTCTCTCAAAACCATAAGAACAGCAAACAGCATCGCCACTTTTTCACCTTTCTGTCACTTCAGAAGGTTTCTTGCACACGTACTGCAGCATATGTGTGTGGCCTAGGTCTTGTCCTGATCCCTGATCTGGCTTCCAAAATAAAACTCATACGCCATTTTCACTATTGGAGTGATGACCCTTTCCTGGCTTGCAAACGTCATTCCCCGCAAATGTAACAAAATGTATCTGCACTATTAACACAGTTACGAGGCATCGCTATTGCTGTGTTAAAACTGCAAGGATCACTTGTGTTGTACTTATGACTCAGGGGTAAATGGGAGTAGCTCAAAAGACTTGCTCACCCTACGAGACGTCGCTTACAACTAACGATTGCATCATCTTTTGTCCGCGATGTCATGACTCAACTAAATTGCATCAGACAATGATGCAATACTTCCTAAGGTTGTGTGAATGGCAGGCTGATGCAATAGAACGCAAAATGTTGCAATCTGCAGTTTAGAATAGAACATTGCGAAATGGTTCCCTATGTACTCAATGCAGACTGAGTCGTTTATACATGACCATCACTGTCTCTCCTAAACAGGAGCCAATCGACAAATTTTATTGTCATTTTCGTGTTTAGTCGAATTATCGAAATTAGTCAAGATTGGCTATTTTTATTTCAAAGCCTTTTTGTGTGTTGCCTAGTAATTATCAGTAGGAGAAGAAGAAACGCAGCGAGGGGGCAACAGCAGACGAAGGAGCAATAAAACTTAGGGATGGTACTCTCTTTTGCAGCGGGGTGGGGGAGGGTCGAGTTCTTTGAAGGTCACGAACTCGTCTCCGGCAAACACCAGGGAAAAGACATTGTGGCGTTCGATGGTGAATGTGCATTTTCCTAAGTATGCGATAACCAGTAGTGAATGCATGTATGCCTGGGTAAGCAATCAGGCTTAATAAATTCGTATTTGCCTGAGTATACAAGAAGGAGTAGTGAATACTTCTTTGCTAAGTATGAAATAAGCAGTAATGAATGAATGTTTATGGGGCGATGCAATAAGCAGTAATGAATGTGTGTTTGCCTGCTTATGTGATAAACAGCAGTGAACATAGGTTTGACTGAGTCTACGATAGCCAGTAGTGAATTCTTCCCTACTGGTTTAAAGTGGTGAATGCATATTTGCTTCAGTGTGGGATAAGCAGCAATGAATGCATATATGCTTGAGTATGGGATAATAAGTAGTGAATGGGTACATGGTGCATTAAAAAGGTTCTTCACGTGCAGCTGCAGAACAAAACCCATTGTACTTACCTCAAAAAAAAACTTTTACTGCCTTCAAAATACTCCTCTCTAGCATCTATGCAAAGTTGCAGACGTCTACGCCAATTCTGGAACGCTTGATGGTACTTCTGTTGGGGGATACTCTGCAACTTTGAATGGACGCCTTTTGCAAGGTTTTGCACCCTTGAAAAAAGCTTTCAAGCAAGTTCCTTTTTAATTTTTCTAAACAACCAAAAATCGCATGGTGCAAGATCGAGCGAATATGGAGGATGGGGAGCTGTTTGATTTTTTTCCTGCTCCAATAAGCAGTGACTTTCAGGGATTTTGTGAGCACTGGCACTATCATGAAGAATGAGAACCTTTGACATGCCTGTTGTTGGACCTACTCCTTCATCTCCTTAACCATTTTGGGCAAAACAATGCTGGTATAGTACTGGCCGTTTATAATCATGTTTTTAGACAAGGTGTCCATGACTACCACTCCTTTTGGAATTGAAAAAAATTGTGAATCCCTCTTCCTTGAACGAAGTCTTGTCGCAGGATTAAATTTTCTGCAACTCAAACATAGTTGTCGATCGTTCTGGAAGTTGTATAGTAAAAAAAAACACGTCTGTGATAATGTCTGTTAACCGTTTATGGTCCACTAGATTCAAACATAGCCAGCATCTTCTTGCACGAGTCGACTCTAGTCCTTTTTTGCTATTCTCTCAGTTTGTGGGGAGATTCATTATTTTGGAACAGATCATTTGGCACAGATCTTTCGGAATATAATGATCATAAATAAGTTTCCACACTGGCAATCGATACACTGAAATCTAAACTTATTACCTGAAAGGTGATGTGAGGGTTTTCCTTAAGCAGTTCGCGAACAGTAGCGATGGTTCGTTCGTTTACGGCCTTCTTTGAGTCTTCCTACACGAGGGAGATCTTCGAAGCTCTTCCGTTCTATGAATTAGCCTATCCATCCCGAACACTGCCATATGAACAGGCATGATCCCCATATACTTGTGATAAATCGGCATGAATTTTTTCCCCTCTTCCCCAAGCTGCACTCTTGTGAAAGAAGTTTAGACAATCTTTCAAACAGGTCATAGCTGGTTAATTTCGGAGGAACAGGTGCAAATCCTCAGACACATGTCAAGACTTTTTTAGTGCTCTCCGTATTTGCCTGATTATGCAATAGTCATTTTCGAAAATCCTGAATAGGAGTAACAAATAGTGAATTCAGGTTTGTCTGAATATGCAATGAACAGTAGCGAACGCACGTATGCCTGAATATACCATTAGCAGCTTTGAATGCATGTATGCCTGACTGCAATAACCAGTAGTGAATGTGTATGCGAAAACTATTAGTGAACGCATATTTTCCTGAGAATGTGATATGAAGTAGTGAATGAATGTATGCCTGAGTATTCGATAAGCAGGAGTGAATGTGTGTTTACCACATCATTCGGTAAGCCAAAGCAAATGCATATTTCTCTGAGTATGCAATAAGCAGTAGTGAATGTGTGTTTACCACATCATTTGGTAAGCCGAAGCAAATGCATATTTGTCTGAGTATGCAATAAGCAGTAGTGAATGTGTGTTTACCACATCATTTGGTAAGCCGAAGCAAATGCATATTTGTCTGAGTATGCAATAAGCAGTAGTGAATGTGTGTTTACCACATCATTTGGTAAGCCGAAGCAAACGCATATTTGTCTGAGTATGCAATAAGCAGTAGTGAATGTGTGTTTACCACATCATTTGGTAAGCCGAAGCAAACGCATATTTGTCTGAGTATGCAATAAGCAGTAGTGAATGTGTGTTTACCACATCATTCGGTAAGCCAAAGCAAATGCATATTTCTCTGAGTATGCAATAAGCAGGAGTGAATGTGTGTTTACCACATCATTCGGTAAGCCAAAGCAAATGCATATTTCTCTGAGTATGCAATAAGCAGTAGTGAATGTGTGTTTACCACATCATTTGGTAAGCCGAAGCAAATGCATATTTGTCTGAGTATGCAATAAGCAGTAGTGAATGTGTGTTTACCACATCATTTGGTAAGCCGAAGCAAACGCATATTTGTCTGAGTATGCAATAAGCAGTAGTGAATGTGTGTTTACCACATCATTTGGTAAGCCGAAGCAAATGCATATTTGTCTGAGTATGCAATAAGCAGTAGTGAATGTGTGTTTACCACATCATTTGGTAAGCCGAAGCAAATGCATATTTGTCTGAGTATGCAATAAGCAGTAGTGAATGTGTGTTTACCACATCATTTGGTAAGCCGAAGCAAATGCATATTTGTCTGAGTATGCAATAAGCAGTAGTGAATGTGTGTTTACCACATCATTCGGTAAGCCAAAGCAAATGCATTTTTCTCTGGGTATGCAATAAGCAGTAGTGAATGTGTGTTTACCACATCATTTGGTAAGCCGAAGCAAATGCATATTTGTCTGAGTACGCAATAAGCAGTAGTGAATGTGTGTTTACCACATCATTCGGTAAGCTAAAGCAAATGCATATTTGTCCAAGTATGCAATAAGCAGTAGTGAATGTGTGCTTTGACTGGGTATGTGATAGGCAGGAGTGAATGCATATTTGCCTGAGTATACGAATACATGTTTTCCTGGGTATGCAAAAACAAGTAGTGAATGCGTATCTGTCTGAATATGTTATAAGTAGTAGTGAATGGGTGTATGCCTGAGTATGCAGTAAGCAGTAATGGATGTGTGTATGGATGAGTATGGAAAAACCAGTAGTGAATGGGTATTTTCGTGACTGTGCAATAGCCAGTATGAATGCCTGAATATTGAAATAACCAGTAGTGAATTCGTGTTTGCTTGAGTAGGTATGCTAACACCAGTAGTGAATGCACCTATGCCTGTGATTAGCAGCATGTAGGCATGAGTATGCAACAAACAGTTGTGAATGTGTATATGCCTCAACATGGAATAAGCAGGAGTAAATGCGTGTTAGCCTCAGTATCTGAAAATAAAAAAATAAAATGATAGTGAGTGAGTGTTTGTCTGAGTATGTGATAAGCATTGATGAATGCATATTTGTCTGAGTATGCAAGAAGTAGTAGTGAATGCGTGAATTTCTGAATATTAGATAAGCAGTAGTAAATGCGTGTTAGCCTCAGTATCTGAAAAAAGATAGTGAGTGAGTGTTTGCCTCAGTCAGTACCTGATAAGGGATAGTGAGTGCGTGTTTGCCTGAGTATGTCATAAGCAGTAATGAATGCGTATTTGACTGGATGTGCTATGAGTAGTACTGAATGCATACTTGTCTGAGTATGCGATAACCAGCAGTGAATGCGTCTTTATCTGAGTATGCAATAATGAGTAACAAATGCATATATATATACCTGAGTATAGAATAATAGCAATGCATGCGTGTATGTCTGAGTATGTGATGAGTTGTGAATGCATATATATCTGAGTATGCAACAGCCAACAGTGAATGCACGTTTACCTGAATATGCGAAAACCAGTAGTGAATGTGTATCTACCTGAGCATATAATTAATAGTAGTGAGTGTGTATATACCTGAGTATACAATAAGGATTAGTGAAGGCGTATGTGCCTGAGTATACGATAAGCATCAGTGAATGCGTGTATACCTAAGTATTTGATAAGTAATAGTGAATGCATATTTGCCAGAGTATGCAATAACCACCAGTGAATGTTTATCTGCTTGAGTATATGATTAGTAGTATTGAATGGATCTATACCTGAGTATGCGATAAGGAGTAGTGAATGCTTATAAGCTGAGTATGCAATAACCAATGGTGAATGCATTCTTCCCTGGTTTTATGTGAAAACCAGTAGAGAATGTGCATTTGCTTGAATATGCGAGAATCAGTAGTGAATGCGTGTTTGTATGCAATAAGGGACCTATGGGGATGGAAACGTAAATAAGTGAACATTCACTTGCTCGCAACTATAAAATAGAGCAAGTGATTTAAGATTCAAAATACATTGGTAACTCATTAACAGATTTTAAAGAAATTAAATGATTGGTGCTGGAGGGCAAAAATTTTCCTCAGACAATATGACAATTCGCAAATATTAGGTTTAAAATGGTCTGTAAATGGTAGCTAGGTAGTCACTGGAAGGAGAGCTATGCACCAATCCCCTGTGATGATGCATAGAACCGGCCAGGCCTAGCACCTAATGTCCAACCCCGCCTTCTCGTGGTGCGGACCGTTAGTAACTTTCAAAAGAGATACTCTCTTGTGGAAGTGAACGGAAGGGGAGGGCTGCCAGATTAGTGTGGCCTACTGATCTGGACAACTATGGCTACTTTTCTTTTTTTTCTACCCTGCTGAGGAGTGGTCAACCACACAGGGTCCTGGTGCTGACCATATAAACCTACTGGACTGGACAGATATATGGCTCTGAGCTTGATTATGGATCCTGATTTTGCTGCACTGGTGGGCTTCTGTGGAGGGAAAATCTTCCGCTGTGTTTTCTTTTTGTTTGTGGGTTGACAGCCCCAAGTGAATAGATTCACAGGATATGTTTATCAGCTGGTGGATAATCCTGAGCAGAAGTCATCGCAGGCACCTGAACTCTTTGCTTCTATTGGCATCGTCAAATTCTACATTGGAGGAAGTCTTCCAGTGTAGATGGCTTCAGCCTTTAGTAGTGGGGGAACGGGTCTTTGCCCCATGTCTGCGATTAGGGGGCTGTTTGATATTGTCGGCATTCCCTCTCTCAATAAACATAGTTTCTTTAAACATCCCACTAACCATTTTCTCTCCATAGGTAGTTGGAATGTGAGGACTCTGCACAGAGCTTTTTCTCTTGATGTCCTCACACAAGAATTCCACCGTTACAATTTAGATATTCTTGGCTTGCAAGAGACCAGATGGACAGATAAAGGTCAGATTCTTAAAAATAATCTTAAATTTCTCTTTTCAGGGAGGGACGACAATAAGCATCACCAAGGCGTGGGTCTGCTTCTCAGCAGACACGCTAGCGATGCTCTTCTAGGATATGAGTGCATTAATGAAAGGTTTATTACAGCAAAATTTCAGACAAGCGTTAAAGACTTGAATGTTATCTGCTGTTATGCCCCCACTGAGGATGCCGATGAGGATGAGAAGGATAGGTTTTATGAACAACTTCAGGATATTTTGAATTCTGTCAAGAAAGGAGATATTACCCTTGTTCTTGGTGACTTCAATGCCAAAGTTGGTACTGACTCTGACCTTTGGGGAGGAGTAATAGGCCCTTTTGGTATTGGTAGCTGCAATGGCAATGGGCAACGTCTCCTACAGGTAAGTAAACTCAATGGATTCAGAATAACTAACACATATTACAAACACCGCGACATACATAAGTACACATGGGTTTCACCTGATGGGCTGCATAAGAATATGATTGATTACATATTAATTAACAGCAAATGGGCTAGTTCTGTTAGGAATACCAGGGCATATAGGGGAGCTGAAATTGGATCTGACCATTACCTTGTTAAAAGTGTGTTGCAACTTAAACTTAAAAAGTGTTGTGCTAGGGTTAAAAAATTTACTTTTAATACTGAAGCTCTGAAAGATCCAGTTATAGCCAAAGCTTACCATGATAGGTTACTTAGTCATTATGACAGTCATGGTTTGCTTACTACTGAAGTTGAGGAAGAATGGGATCATTTTAAACAGGCTTTTTTGGACACTAACAGTACTCTTTTAGGAAAAAAGGAGCAGAAGAGGCAAAATTATCTGAGTGATAAGGCACTTGAGCTTATTTCGGAAAGAAAGAACTGCAGGAATGTCTTTAATCAATACCCTACTAGTCCTAATAGAAAGCATTACAGAGAACTTAATAAACGTGCAAAAGATCAGTTAGCTGCTGATAAAAATCTTTGGCTTGATGGTTTGGCTGACAAAGCCGAGGAAGCAGTTAGACAGCACAACAGCAGAGAGCTGTACCAGATAGTTAATGTTTTGTGTGGTAGAAAACGGACAGGCATACAAGGATTGAAGGATAAACAAGGTAAGGTTATAGAAGGGGAGGATTCTGTCATGGCTAGGTGGGCTGAGCATTTCAGTGATGTTCTAAACAATGTAGTTAGTTCTACTCCCATTGTTTGCAATGATGATAGATGCATTGGTGGCTTTAATGTTGGTCCTATAACACAATCTGAAGTTATTTTGGCTGTTTCTAAACTTAAACTTCATAAATCCCCAGGGGTAGATGAAATTACTACGGAAATGCTTAGAGCTGGGAATGTTTCGGTTACCACTTGGATGACTGAAATTCTGAATATCTTTTATGATAAAGGCATGGTTCCTAAGGATTTTACCAGAGCTATTGTTATCCCTATTTTCAAAAAAGGTGATCGCAGTTCTTGTGATAACTATAGGGGTATCAGCCTACTCTCTGTTCCAGGTAAAGTTCTTTCCATGATTGTGCTTAATAGAATTAAGAATCTGGTTGACAGTCAATTGCGTGATGAGCAATGTGGATTCAGAAGTGGTAGGGGATGTGTGGATCAGATATTTTCACTTAGGCAGATTCTTGAGAAATGTTTAGAGTTTCAGAAACCTTTGGTTGCTAGCTTTGTTGATTTCAAAAAGGCTTTTGACTCTGTTGATCGTCATAATTTGTGGTTGATTGTGAGATCATATGGTATACCAGACAAGTTAGTTAACATTATGAAAGCTCTCTATAATAACACTGAGTCGTGTGTGAGAGTTGGTAAGGCTTGTAGCAATTGGTTTAGCATTACTTCTGGTGTTCGACAAGGGTGCATTTTGTCTCCTTTTCTTTTTAGCTTGGTTATTGATTATGTTATGCGAAATTCACTTCAAGGGAAAGATTTTGGCCTTAAATGGGCTGGAGATATGAAAATTTCTGATTTAGATTATGCTGATGATTTAGCCCTTTTGGCAAATGATGTTGATGAGATGAACTCTTTCATTCGAGCTGTTGATGAGACTGGTAGTAGAGTAGGTTTGGTTATAAACAGAGAGAAAACTAAAGTGATGAAATTTGGTCAGGCAGGCTGTGATTCAGTTAATCTGAAGGGTTGCAGTCTTGAGCAGGTGTCACAGTTTAATTATCTTGGGAGCTATGTAACAGATACTGGTGATGTGCGGCATGAGATTAACAGACGAATAGGGATTGCTGCTGGGACTTTTAAGAACCTATGGAGAGTGTGGAGAAATAGGCGTATACACCTAAAGACTAAAATTAGACTGTATAATAGTTTGGTTCTTTCTAGGGTTAGTTATGGTAGTGAAACTTGGACACTTTGTAAACAAGATAACAGGAAACTAGATGCTTTTGATTCCAGATGCTTACGTAGTATCTTGGGCATTAGGTGGTTCAACTTTGTAACTAATGATGAGATTAGGCAAAGGAGTTTGCAACCTCCTTTAAGCAGCATATTGTGCAGAGAGAGACTCCGTTGGTTTGGCCATGTTGCCCGTATGAATAATTATAGATTGGCGAATAGGGTTATGAACAGTGTGCCTAAAGGCCTCAGAAAGAAAGGGAGACCTAGGATGCGGTGGGCAGACAATGTCAAACAAGACCTTGTTAGAATTGGTGTGCAGTGGCCAGATGCAGTAGATGTAGCTCAGGATAGACTTGCTTGGAGAACTAAATTGCACGGTTTGGTTGGACCTCCGTAGCCCATGGCTGCTTGAGGATGATGATGAGGTTTAAAATTTCATTAATTTTATATAAATTATTTTATATCTTGCCTATGCGATATTAAATTTAGAATCTATTACACTGCTTAACCTGCACTCTGAATTTTTTTTTAACTTATGTTCTTTATCTCAACTGAGTTTTAATATTTTGTTTCGATATTAGTAAAAGCATGGTAAGTTAGAAAGCTAAAAAGAGATTTGTCGTGTCGCATATTATTCATAGCGTGATCTTTTAACTATGGCTTTACACTGAAGAAATGCAGTGTAATACTAATATCACAGGAATCAAGAAGAAAATTAGAATATTGCTCCTGAGAAGTGCAACAGTAGTTTTTTTTTCCCGATGTTCTGTAAAAATACTTGTTAAATGCATTTACTATTTCATTTAAATTTGCAATGTCTTTACCATCATGATTAATTTTACCAATATATGTGACCTTTTCGTTTGGGTTAGTATGCAATAAGATCTTTTAAATTAATATTTAATTTAAATAATTAGGTCTTTTAAATTCTTCCATGTTTATAAGGGGACTAATTTAAAAAAGAGTTTTGGTAGTAAATATTTTTGGCCAAACTTATGTCTTTAGCAAGTATATTGCGAAATGTCTTGAAAATTTTAAACTCATTTTAATTCTTTGTTTGTAAGAGATTTTTTAAAAGTTTATTTTTATATTTGATGCTTTTGTATATGGCAGACTACATCTTTCTAAGTGTTTTTTTTAATTACCTACAGTTAGGAGTGAGAAATGAAACTCATAAATTGTTTTAGATAACCATGAAATTTTTCATATATGGCATTAACATCTTCTCCACATAGAATTGGTTCCTAGTTTTGCTTAAATGCTTCGAGATTACTAGTAGAAATATTCCTTATTAGTGTAGGTAAATATTTATATTGTTATCTTGGTTCCGTTAGAGTTGTAAGAGAAAATATTGGCAAATGGTCGCTTATATGATAAAGTAATACACCAGATAGGTAACATTCAACATTAGTAATGCACAAGTCCAACATAAATGACGAAGTAGCGGCAATCGAGTACGTGCAATGATTTTATTTTTTGCAGTTAGAAGAAATAATTATATTATTTAATAAATTTGTACTGTTACCTTTTGTAATCATGTCAATATTAAATAAAAATAAATAATAATAAATACCCCCTCAAGCAGCTGCTTGCCACAGAGGTCTGACAGGAGCCTGTTATTTTATATGTCACAGTAAAAGATCTGAGAGGATGGCAGGACCTCAGCAGAAAACAACACGAACATCCATGCCTTACCCGGGGCTCGAACCTAGGTCCCGTAGATCACAAGCGCGCTAACCACTCGGCCACAGGACGGCTCAATATTAAAGTCATCTAAAAAGTATATTTTCCTTTTAGAGTTAATTACGTAATCTCACAAAATTTACCGATATTGCCGGTATGTGGACGACATATAACTACAATTATAATGTAATCATTTTCTATAGTTAAAATTTCGTAATTATCGGAAATCGTCGTAAAGGTATTATTTATGAGGAAGTCTCAATGTTTATCTGATAAATATATTGCAACGCCTCACCTTAATTTCATTTCTCGATTAAAGAAAAACGCGTTGTATCCCGGAATGTTGACATAACTGTTATTAGAAAACCAAGTTTCTGTCACACATATCATCAAAACGGAGGGAGAAATGTTATCAATATCAGCATTAAACAATTAAATCAAATTCAACAGACATTCAATCATACTGATTAATCTACATTCATTCAAATGAATTATAGAAAATATCAGATTTATGTTTTAGGGTTAAAATGTCGTCATCAATGTCAAAATAATCTTTATTAACGCCATTTCAAATTTAAAACTCAATATGCTTCAAAAGCTAAACCTTTCCATAACAAACTTTCTAACAATCAATTTAAGATCATCAGTGCTATCTGTATGAACTACTTTTAAATTAGTAGATTTTCGCATATTAATTCTACCTTTTAAAGAGGGCGCACACATCCGCAATTTGTAACAACAATGCGACTACAATTCGAAAGCAATCACGATGCAATTGTAATGATGATGAAATCATATCTCATACTGAATGTTCATGTTACCTTAGGGAAGAGACTCATTCAGAAACATTTTAGTACCTGGATGGAATCTCCTTTTTCTTTTTTTTTTAAATAAAATTTCTTTTTTTAATTTTATTATAATATTTTTCTTTATTTTATTATAATATTTTTATTGTATTTTTTTATTTGTTTGATTTTTATTTTTTATTATATTTTTATTTTCTTATTTTATTTTTGCCTTTTTGTTTCTTTTTTTTTATATTTTTATCCATTTTTTATTTTATTTCTTTTTTATGTTTTTATTTTCATTTTTCATATATATGTTTTTTTTATTTTCTTTTTATTATTATACACATAATCGAAATATTCGAAATACAGTCAATGACACAAAACAGAAAATCATTGGCTGGCGTTTGAGTTGATACATGTCTTCAACTAGGTATCGTCGTAAGATATATAAAGTTTCAAGCATTGCTGTCTTTTGCAGTTCTGAAGATGTTATATCAGAAATCTGCAGCCTCTTGAGATGATTTATAAAATTTTTCGAGGTAGTGCCAAGTGCCCGATGACAACTGGGACAACAGAAGTGTGTTTAGCCCACGGTCTAGTAACTTCAGTTGCTAAATCTCTCTATTTAGTCATTTTTTCTTGTTCTTTATCCTCAGTTCGGGCATCACCTGGAATTGCAATGTCGACTATTAACACTTTTCTATTTTCAATTACAGTTATATCTGGCGTATTATGTTCGAGATGTCGATCAGTTTGGATTCTAAAGTCCCACAGGATCTTAACTTTGTCATTTTCAAAAAACCTTCTCTACCTGATGTTCTCATGATTTTTCTGATACTGGAAAATTGTATTTTTTGCATAAAGACCAGTGGATCAACTTTGCTACTCTCTCGTGCCTTTTCTTATAGTCTGTTTGTGCAATTTTGATGCATTCACAAATAAGATGAGACACAGTGTCATCTTTTTGCTGACAAAGTCGACATTTTGAATTTTCGGAAATTTTCTGAATTCTAGCTTTCATAGCATCTGATTGTAATGCCTGCTCTTGTGCAGCAAAAATCAGACCTTCAGTTTCTTTCTTGAAAGTATCCTGTTTCAGCCATGCCCATGTCAAGTTGTTATCACATTTCCCTTCAATATATCTTCAGATGTTGTCCATGTAGTGGTTTGTTCTTCCAGTCAATTTTCGAACTGTTTTTTTTTCTTAAATTCAGCCTTTATTTCTGCTGTTTTTAATATGTTCTCAGTTTTAACTGCCTCTAGTAGCTTTTCCTTGCTTCTGTTGATATAGTCATATAGGCTTCTTTTTTCTTCTTCTACTACTTGTTGTACTTGTAGTAATCCTCTTCCTCCAATTTTTCGTGGTAGATATAATCTATGAACATCACTTTTTGGATGGAGTGCATGATGCATGTTCAAAAGTTTTCAGTTCAACAGTTTTTCGATCCCATATTCTTAATTCATTTTGTGTCCAGTCAATTATTCCAGCTGGATATCTAATGATTGGAATGGCCCATGCATTTATGGCTTTGATTGTATTCCCACCATTCAATTTGGATTGTAGTATTTTTCGTACTCTTTTGATGTACTCCTTCTGAGTTAGATATTTTACTTTTGTGGGCAAGAGATTATCTGATTCTAGAATTCCGAGATATTTGTAATTTTCATTTTATGACAGTGATTTCATAATATAATCATTTTCTAGTTCTATTCCATCCATGTTCTGGATTTTTCCTTGACGCATAGATAATATTGCACACTTTTGTAGTCCAAATTTCATTTGTATATCATAACTAAATATCTGCACTGTATTCAATAATGATTCGAGTTCAGTGTAGTTTTTTGCAAATAGTTTCAGGTCATCCATGTATAGCAGGTGGTTTATTTTTCCATGTTGAACTGAAACATTGTATCCCATTTTTGTTTTATTTAAAATCATTGACAAGGAGATTAAAGAGATGTTAAACAGTAAAGGCGACAAAGAATCCCCTTGAAAAATGCTTCTTTTGATGCTAACTTTTCCGAGTTCTTCACCAAATGCAAGCAGTAATGTTTTCCATTTTTGCATATTTTCTTTAAAGAATTGACAAATATTTTTGCTAATTCCAAAAAAATCCAAGCAGTTGTTAATCTAGCTGTGAGGCAATGAATAAAATGCTTTTTAATAATCTATCCATGCCATGTTCAAGTTGGTTCTCCTTGTTTCAGAGTTCTTCAGTACCATTTTGTCAATCAGCAGTTGGTGTTTTGTGCCTCTTGACTTTTTGAAGTTTCCCTTCTGTTCAAATGGGAATAAGTTGTTTTCCCACAAGCAGTCATAAATTGACCATGTAAGAATTCTTGTGAACAGCTTAAATGTTGTTGGGAGGCATGAGATTGGTCTGTAGTTGCTAGATTCATTGCCTTTTCTCTGATCTTTCATTTTTAAAATGTGCGACCTGTTGTTAGCCATTCTTCACTAGTTGAATTTTGAAGCACTTGGTTAAATTGTATAGCCAAACATTGATGGAGACTTGTCAGATGCTTTAGCCAAAATCCATGCAATTCATCTGGCCCAGGTTCTTTACATTCTTTTTCATGCATTGAAACCATTTCATCCATGTTTTTTCCTTTCAATTGTTTGCAAACATCTATGATCCAAGAGGTCTTTCTATTATGTTCAATTGGGTTTTCCCATAATTTTTTTTCAAAATTTTAGAGTATCCTCTTTATATGGGATTACTGTTCTTTTGAACTCCATTTTCATTCACAGATTTATAAAATAGTTTTTGATTACTTCGAAATTGCAAATTTTCTTTGAATTCTTTTATGCGTCCATCAAATCTTTCAATTTTCTTTGCAGTTGCTGTTACCCATTGTTTTAATTCTTCCATAATTTCAACAATTGCTTTCCTTTTCAGATCATATCTTCTAGATAACCCATGTTTGACTTTTTTCATTTTTCAAATTCCCATCCTTCAGGAATTTCCGGTTACTAAGGTCTCCACGAAGTTTGTTAATTTTATTTTCAAGTCGAATTTTCCACTTTGGGGTACCAGGTGTTTTATTTTTTGGCATCTTGTAACCAAGCTCTTCAATTATTATAGCAGCTGTATTATACATGAGCTTATTTGTTTCTTTTAGTATATTGGTTGAAATTATAAAACAAGGTTGTTTTAATTATTTCATTTGTATTTGCTAACAGATCACTCACTTGTTTGATTCGGGTTTTGCGGATTACAGGCAGCCTTTCTCTAGCTACACCTTGGCTGATATGATTTTAAATCTTCTCTTTCAGAACACTTTGCTGCTCAGTCAATTCATGATTGTCAGGTTCTACCAAAGGTTGGTCTTCAGGTGCAGCATGTTCCTCAACTGGATTTTCCAGTTCAACTGTCAAGGGGCATTCCACGATTTGGTCATTATCTGGTGTTGGTTCCTCTTTATCCAGTTTCTCTAATTCTTGCAATTCCAATTCTGTGAAAATTTTTTTCGGATAATAAACCTTTGTTGATCCATTATTCTTTGTTCTGTTAAATTACTGTCTGGATGTTTCTCCTTCCAAATTTGCATCATTCTTTTTCTGAAAGCCACGGGCTGATGGATTTGCCTTGTAGAAACATTTCATAATTTCTCGATTTTCATCGATTGTCCAAATTTTACATCTATTTAGTACCAGTTGCACTATGGCAACCTATCCTGGTTTCTCAACAGGATCTGCTGAGCCCTGAATCCCATTTATCGACAGGCGCCCAGGAGCCCTAACACCTGACGCGGTCATTGTTGACCCGGGCGATGACCGATCCGATATGGATTTCTTTTTATTTCTTCTAATCATGTTTGATGATTGTTGGGTACACTTGGTCTGGCTCCTCAGTAAAGTCTTGTCTGGCTTGGGTGGCCCTTCTGGTAGCTACGCTACCGCCAGCATAGCTCTTAACCTCATCAGAGCACACAAGCCCCACCACTACGAGAAAGTGGCACCCTTGGTGGGGTTGTTGTTGTTGTTGTTGTTGTTGTTGTTGTTGTTGTTATTATTATTATAAAATACCCCCTCAAACAGCTGCTTGCCACAGAGGTCTGACAGGAGCCTGTCAGTTTATATGCCATAGTAGAAGGTCTGAGAGGATGGCAGGATCTCAACAGAAAAACGACACAAACAGGGGTGAGCCCTTACCCGGGGCTCGAACCCAGGTCCCTTAGATCAGTAGCCAAGCGCGCTAACCACTCGGCCATGGGACGGATTATTATTATTCCATAATGTATTACTTTATATGATTTATTTAACATGTTGATATTCCTAAGAAAGAAAATGAATAGTTTATTCAGGATGGGAATTAGTTTGAAATTTTCAGAGGTCATAATAGTTTTAAAATTGTCTAGGGCATTACTGAATTTGGAAAGCTTTTGAAAGTATATTTTCCTTTCAGAGGATTGTAAAGGACATACAAAAATAATGTGTTCAATTATTTGGATACTCTGGTATAATGAACAGTTTGGTGAGTCAGTTATCCTGAATTTGTAAAGTAAGTTGTTTGTATATGCATAGTTTGTCTTGATTCTTAAAATTGCAGTGATTTAATTTTTGGGCACGTTGAAGTCAGTAAAGGTGTTTATTTTTTGTGTAATGTTGAATCTATGGGTGTTTCTGGCGTTCTGTTCATACCAATTTTAGAGTTTTTGATTGAGTTTCATTTTATTGTTTTTTTTTTCTTTTGAAAAGTTGAATGAAAAATGGGGTTGGAGTACTCTGATTTAATTGTGAGGCTTCTTTGGCGAGTTTATCTACTTCCTCGTTGAAAGGTATACAACTACACCTACGTGTGAGGGCACTCATTGAATGGTCAGGGTATTTCCTAAAATCATATTTTTGAAGGTGAGACATAAGATGTCATTTGCAAAAACAGAGAAGTTTGATTTACAGGGATGTTGGCAAAGAATTTCAATAGCAGATTTGCAATCAGAAAATATGACAATATTTTTTAAAAGAGTTGAATTGTCCATTTGGTGGCCATTATTATAGCATAACATTCAGCAATAAATGGAATCGGAGGAGAGTTAATTTTAAATTTAGATGTGTGATTAAATTGTGGGCAAAGTAGTGCTCCAGATGTGCATGATAAATCTGAATTTGTAGAAATGGATGTAATTTGTGTAGATGTGGATGTAATTCTGATATTTATCATCAATGTATTGAATAGTGAGGATTTTTAGAACATCAGTGTCTAATTAAAGTTTTTTTTTTGATTCCAGGAATGTTATTGATTAAAATAGGGAAGAAGGAGATCCACATAGGGATGTATGGTAAGTAGTTGCCACTGAGTTTGTGATTGTAGATATTAATTAGTTCATTTTTGTTTTCGAATGATTTTAATATCTTGTCATTGTGATCATTTATTATTTTTTCAATGATAGCATGGCTCCTGTTTTTAGAAAAGATTCGGTATAGTAGATTGGGTCTGTAAATGGTAGCTAGGTAGCCACTGGAAGGAGAGCTATGCACCAATCCTTTGTGATGATGCATAGAACCGGCCAGGCCTAGCACCTAATGTGCGACCCCGCTTTCTCGTGGTGCAGACCGTTAGTACCTTTCAAAAGAGATACTCCCTTGTGGAAGTGAACGGAAGGGGAGGGCTGCCAGATTAGTGTGGCCTACTGATCTGGACAACTATGGCTACTTTTCTTTTTTTTCTACCCTGATGAGGAGTGGTCAACCACAAAGGGTCCTGGTGCTGACCATATATACCAACCTAAACAGAATTATGGCTCTGAGCTTGATTATGGATCCTGATTTTGCTGCACTGATGGGCTTCTGTGGAGGGAAAAACTTCCGCTGTGTTTTCTGTTTGTTTGTGGGTTGACAGCCCCAAGTGAACAGATTCACAGGATATGTTTATCAGCTGGTGGATAATCCTGAGCAGAGGTCATCGCAGGCACCTGAACTCTTTGCTTCTATTGGCATCGTCAAATTCTACATTGGAGGAAGTCTTCTAGTGTAGATGGCTTCAGCCTTTAGTGGTGGGGGAACGGGTCTTTGCCTCATGTCTGCGATTAGGGGGCTGTTTGATATTTTCGGCATTCCCTCTCTCAATGAACATAGTTTCTTTAAACATCCCACTAACCATTTTCTCTCCATAGGTAGTTGGAATGTGAGGACTCTGCACAGAGCTTTTTCTCTTGATGTCCTCACACAAGAATTCCACCATTATAATTTAGATATTCTCGGCTTGCAAGAGACCAGATGGACAGATAAAGGTCAGATTCTTAAAAATAATCTTAAATTTCTCTTTTCAGGGAGGGACGACAATAAGCATCACCAAGGCGTGGGTCTGGTTCTCAGCAGACACGCTAGTGATGCTCTTCTAGGATATGAGTGCATTAATGAAAGGTTTTTTGCAGCAAAATTTCAGACAAGCGTTAAAGACTTGAGTGTTATCTGCTGTTATGCCCCCACTGAGGATGCCGATGAGGATGAGAAGGATAGGTTTTATGAACAACTTAAAATATTTTGAATTCTGTCAAGAAAGGAGATATTACCCTTGTTCTTGGTGACTTCAATGCCAAAGTTGATACTGACTCTGACCTTTGGGGAGGAGTAATAGGCCCTTTCGGTATTGGTAGCTGCAATGGCAATGGACAACGTCTCCTACAGGTAAGTAAACTCAACACCACGACATACTTAAGTACACATGGGTTTCACCTGACGGGCTGCATAAGAATATGATTGATTACATATTAATTAAGAGCAAATGGGCTAGTTCTGTTAGGAATAACAGGCCATATAGGGGAGCTGAAATTGGATCTGACCATTACCTTGTTAAAAGTGTCTTGCAACTTAAACTTAAGAAGTGTTGTGCTAGAGTTAAAAAATTTACTTTTAATACGGAAGCTCTGAAAGATCCAGATATAGCCAAAGCTTACCATGATAGGTTACTTAGTCATTATGACAGGCATGGTATGCTTACTACTGAAGTTGAGGAACAATGGGATCATTTTAAACAGGCTTTTTTGGACACTAACAGTACTCTTTTAGGAAAAATGGAGCAGAAGAGACAGAATTATCTGAGTGATAAGGCACTTGAGCTTATTTCGGAAAGAAAGAACTGCAGGAATGTCCTTAATCAATACCCTACTAGTCCAAATAGAAAGCATTACAGAGAACGTAATAAACGTGTAAATGATCAGTTAGCTGCTGATAAGAATCTTTGGCTTGATGGTTTGGCTGACAAAGCCGAGGAAGCAGTTAGACAACACAACAGCAGAGAACTGTACTAGATAGTTAATGTTTTGTGTGGTAGAAAACGGACAGGTATACAGGGATTGAAGGATACAACAAGGTAAGGTATAGAAGGTGAGGATTCTGTCATGGCTAGGTGGGCTGAGCATTTCAGTGATGTTCTAAACAATGTGGTTAGTTCTACTCCCATTGTTTGTAATGATGATAGATGCATTAGTGGCTTTAATGTTGGCCCCATAACATAATCTGAAGTTATTTTGGCTGTTTCTAAACTTAAACTTCATAAATCCCCAGGGGTAGATGAAATTACTACGGAAATGCTTAGAGCTGGGAATGTTTCGGTTACCACTTGGATGACTGAAATTCTGAATATCTTTTATGATAAAGGCATGGTTCCTAAGGATTTTACCAGAGCTATTGTTATCCCTATTTTCAAAAAAGGTGATCGCAGTTCTTGTGATAACTATAGGGGTATCAGCCTAGTCTCTGTTCCAGGTAAAGTTCTTTCCATGATTGTGCTTAATGGAATTAAGAATCTGGTTGACAGTCAATTGCGTGATGAGCAATGTGGATTCAGAAGTGGTAGGGGATGTGTGGATTAGATATTTTCACTTAGGCAGATTCTAAAGAAATGTTTAGAGTGTCAGAATCCTTTGGTTGCTAGTTTGTTGATTTCAAAAAGGCTTTCGACTCTGTTTATCGTCATAATTTGTGGTTGATTTTGAGATCATATGGTATACCAGAGAAGTTAGTTAACATAATGAAAGCTTTCTATAATAACACTGAGTCGTGTGTGAGAGTTGGTAAGGCTTGTAGCAATTGGTTTAGCATTACTTCTGGTGTTCGACAAGGGTGCATTTTGTCTCCTTTTCTCTTTAGCTTGGTTATTGATTATGTTATGCGAAAGTCACTTCAAGGGAAAGATTTTGGCTTAAATGGACTGGAGATACGAAAATTTCTGATTTAGGTTATGCTGATGATTTAGCCCTTTTGGCAAATGATGTTGATGAGATGAACTCTTTCATTCGAGCTGTTGATGAAACTGGTAGTAGAGTAGGTTTGGTTATAAACAGTGAGAAAACTGAAGTGATGAAAATTGGTCAGACAGGCTGTGATTCAGTTAATCTGAATGGTTGCAGTCTTGAGCAGGTGTCACAGTTTAATTACCTTGGGAACTATGCAACAGATAATGGTAATATGCGGCATGAGATTAACAGACGAATAGGTATTGCTGCCGGGACTTTTAAGAATCTATGGAGATTGTGGAGAAATTGGCGTATACACCTAAAGACTAAAATTAGACTGTATAATAGTTTGGTTCTTTCTAGGGTTAGTTATGGTAGTGAAACTTGGACACTTTGTAAACAAGATAACAGGAAACTAGATGCTTTTGATTCTAGATGCTTTTGATTCTAGATGCTTACGTAGTATCTTGGGCATTAGGTGGTTTAACTTTGTAACTAATGATGAGGTTAGGCAAAGGAGTCTGCAACCTCCTTTAAGCAGCATGTTTTGCAGAGAGAGACTCCGTTGGTTTGGCCATGTTGCCCGTATGAATAATTATAGATTGGCGAATAGGGTTATGAACAGTGTGCCTGAAGGCCTCAGAAAGTAGGGGATACCTAGGATGCGGTGGGCAGACAATGTCAGACAGGACCTTGTTAGAATTGGTGTGCAGTGGCCAGATGCAGTAGATGTAGCTCAGGATAGACTTGCTTGGAGAACTAAATTGCACGGTCTGGTTGGACCATCTTAGCCCATGGCTGCTTGAGGATGATGATGATGATGATAGTATATTGAAGAGTAAATATTTTTTATGAATAAGGGAGAATGGAGGTTTCCGCCTGTAGGTCTCTGTTTTTGCTTCCCTTTATGAGACCAATGAAGTAGCGAATAATTTTGGTTTGCTGCTGTTCAAGTTTTAAAATCTTGTATTTTGCTGCATTTCTTATAAACACTATTCCATAAGTGAATTTGGGTCAGATAAGGTTATTGTATAGTGGTAAAATTTTTTTGTAGTGCTTCCGTATTTAGTTTTGCCAAAACGTTTTAGACAGTGAAAGAGTTTATTAGCTGAGTCCTTGGATTTACTGATTTGTTCATTCCAAGATAATTTTGAGTCTAATATTACGCCGAGGAATTTAAGGTTATTTACCTTTTTTTTTCGTTTATTGATATTTTGAAGTAGTCAGGAAACATTCTTCGTTTTTGAAATTGAATGTAGGAAGTTTTTTCTTCTCAGATGATTAAACTCCATCTTTTGCAGTAGTTGTTTTCATCATCAAGAGATTTTTGAAGTTTGTGGTGAATAACTGAAAGGTTGGGGTGAGACATCCAGAAAATTATGTCATGAGTGTAAATGACAAATTTTATGTTATCTTTAAAAATTTGTGATATGACACTAATGTAAATGTTGAATAATAGAGAGGATAAAATGTCACCCTGAATCACTCCATTATTAAATTTATAAGACTTGGAATAATGTTGATTTATTTTGATCCTGAAAGTTTTGTTTGGAATAAACTGATATAGGAAGTTGTATAGGTTTCCTGAGATGTCAAGAGTTCTCAGCTTGTATAAGCAAGGCACTGTGTGAAAGGGAGTCAAAAACTCCTTTTAAATCGATTGCTGTGGCAATGAGGGAGAAATTATTTTCCACTGAAGACTGAATGTCAGAGATTAGATTTAGTAATAGGTCTTTGGTTGACTGACCATATCTGTATCCATACATGTTGTTATTGAAGATATTAAAGATTCAAAGTGTCAATTTAATCTACTGTTAATAATTCTTTCGGAGAGTTTGAGGAAGTTAGAACTTAAACAGATGGGTCGATATGAAGTTGGCTCGTCTGATGGTAACTTATTATTTTTTTGATGAATATCATGATGTTTTCAAACCATGATTGTGTGTAAATTTGAGAGATCCAAAAGATATTGAATATTTGTAGTACCTTGGTATAACCAGGAGTTGGGATGATTTTTGATCATTTTGTTGGATATGTTGTCAGGGCCAGGGGTCGAATTTCCTTTCAAGTTTTTGATTGCAAGTTTTTATTCGCTTATGGTAATGGGAAGGTTCAGATAATTGTTCTTTTTCTGGTGGTAGAATTTGTGTGGGAAGTTGGAGTTACTTAGTTTTTTGTCCAACAAGTTGTTGTTTTGTTTTGTAGTCTCTATAAAGTGTTTGGCTAAAAGTTCTGTTGTGGTTTGGATGTTGTTTTTCGGGTTTAGGGATAAGATGGGATTTTGTGGGACAGCTTCGTTGTTTAATTTTTTAAACATTGTTCATAGATTGCTTATTATAGTTGAGGGGGATAAATTTTCAGTGATTAAGTTCCAGTTAAGTTTCTGCATATTCTAATTTTTTTAGTTATTGCGGCGGAAATTCTTTTAAAGTTTAAACCATAGATTCCCAACGGGGGCGATACCGCCCCCCAGTGGGCGCTGGAGCCTTCCATGGGGGCGGTATTATGATTTCTAACAGATAAATAAAGAGATAAATTAGGTACAGATAATATGCAACAATATTTTAATTCATGTAAAATTAACTATTATGGACTAGGGGGGCGTTGAAATTTTTGTTCTCTTCTAAAGGGGGCGATGGTCCAGAAAAGGTTGGGAATCACTGGTTTAAACAGTCACGAAAGGTATTATTACGATTCATTATCCTTTCCGCTTTCTTTCTGATAGCAAAGAGTTAGTTTATAAAGATGATGTGAATGTTATTTTTCGGGATTTCGCTAATTTCCTGGGTAGTGCCTTTGTCTGTTGTTTTTTTAAGGATTCTGTGATAAAAACATAGTCCTTTATCAGAATCGTTAAGGTTAGATGTAAAATATTTCCAGTTGGTGAAGGTTTTGTGGATTGAGTCCCTGGAATTTGGATAAATATAAGAAAATGGTCACTTCCAAAATTGTCGTTGCAAATTGACATTGAAGGTGGGATGAAAATTTTTGTGTAGATAAAGTGAGATCTATTAGAGTGGGAATTGTTTAAATTTTGACAGTTTTGAAGTTTTTATTTAAAATTGTAATATTATTTTTTTTTCTATAAAATTTAGTAGTTGTTTACTTTTGTCATCGGTCCTGTATGTTCTGTTGTGACAGTTGAAGTCACCACTGATAAGAATTTGACCTTCAAGATTTTTAAAGATTTTGTGATAGACATTGTGAGTAATATAGATATCAGGATTATAGAAGTTTACAATATTAACATTTATATTACTAATAATGGTCTGTATAATTAAGCATTCTATATTGGGGTGTATGATAGGAGCTTCTATTCTTCGTTGAGGGAGTCGTTTATTGATGTAGATGGCAATTCCTCTAGAGGTATTTGAGTTCTTCTGGGTATATTTTACGAAATTGCCTATATTTGGGATTTTTGCGGATTGTAATTCTTGAATGCAGAGTATATTTAAATTATGGGTTTTTATAAAGTGTTTAAATTTTTTTTGGAATTTATTCCTCTTATGTAAAATCAAGGTTCCATTGTAAAATCAAGGGTTTACGTTCCATGAATTTTGATTTTATATAGTTAGTAAAATATCGTTAATGACATTTAATTCAGGGCTGTTAGGTGCGACCAGCTCTAGTAATTTAAGAATGCGACTAATAATTTGACCTTTGGAATTTAGGTTAAATGGAATACCTGAGCATGAAGGGTCTTTGCTCTGTGTAGGTCCAGATGATAACGTTAACATTTTTGAGTGGCTAGTAGTCTTCATTCCAGTTACGTTTTTTTTTTTTACAATGTCTGAATATTACGAGGATGGGATCAGTTTTTCGTCATTGTATGAAGAAGTTTTTTTCACTTTTGGATGTAGACGGAGGTGATGGGAAAGTCCTAGGCGATGCCTCTTCAAGCTTCGGTTGTGGAATATGCTGGATAGGCACATTGAGAATGTGGAAGACTGGATTTTTTTTTCTTCCTCATATCGGATTTTAGCCTTGGAAAATGATTAGTTCCAATTTAGGTTACTGTCTTCTTGTAAGATTTTGGCTTTGCATGCTATCAATTTCATTGGGTACCCAGACCATGTGGCTGGGTGTGGTCCAGAGCAGTTGGGGCATTTGTAGAATTTTGATTTGCAGTTTTTATGATGGTGCCTTCCACTGCATCGTTTGCAAGTTTCTGGCGATGAAAGCCCAGACATACGTGAGAAGGTAGCAAGTCAGCGTTAAATTCTAGGACGATTTTTGACGTTGGAGAGCAGAAGGTTTCTTTACTTGTTTTGCAGTCCTGTTAAAAGTGTAGCATTCTTTTGATATTTATCATGGTTTGGTCGATTAGTAAATTCAGTAAGTATTCATCTTCGAAATTTGATGGAACCCCAGCAATGGTTCCCAAGATAGCTTTTTTTTTTGAATGATAGTCGTTCTACAGCTACAGGTATAGAAAGTATATTTTTGAGATTTAAAATTTTTGTATGTTGTTCCTGATTGGAGGGGTTGAGCAGTAACCTGCCCTCTGAGATAAATTTGCCGCTTATATGTTCTCCCAGAAGTTTGTAGAAAAAGGATGTTAATTTCTTAGTTCCCACAGATCTAATGTTATCACCAGTACTAGTGACAACCAGAGCCAGTTCCTTCTTGGTATTATCAATTTCTGACTTTTTTTCGTAAAATTATGTTTCTCAGATTTGGTAGTAGTAGTGATGTTTTGTCTATCCTTTTGAGAGTGATTATTCCCGGTTCAGCTGGTTTTTAGTCAGATCGTTTGATTCGGTCTAGAAAAATCTACATTCTTTTCGTCGTTTGAATACTTCGCCTTGGTTTCAACGATTGAGAAATTTAGGTCCTCAGGTTTTTCCAGCAAGAATAGATCCATTGAGTTGTTGTTGTCACATGTCTCGGTAGGTGAGGCATCAAGCTCATCAGAGAATTTTATTGGCGAATTGTACGATTCGGAGGATAGTTTTAGGTCATCATCGAGGAAGGTTTCTTCATTATTCACGCAGGATTTGCAAATTTGTAGGTGAGTTTGATGAAACTTATTCTTTTTCACCTTTATTTTGGAGCCCGTAGGCGAGTTTTTTTTCTTCTTACTATAGTTAGCCATATTCACATAAATAGGAAGTTGAGGTTAAGGACGGAAAAGTTTAAGTACACGTTCAGAGTCACTAATCCACAGCTAGAGCTGCCGTAGACAAAAGGTTGAGCACAAATATTTACAAGTGAAAAGTCTCTATGCCGAAGAAGTGTAGTAAACAGGATACCCACACGAACTGATAAAACGTTGCACGAGCTCTCTCACGAACACAGACGAACTCCCTCCACAAGAAGAGAATCGAAGTAGTGGAGCCCAAAAGAAGAGAAACTCGCAGTATGTGTTGCAAACCAATTGCTTTACAAATCTCCATAAGCAGTTAAACGTTTTCTGCAATTCGATTTGTCTTCGGCGTCGCTAGTGCTGCCCCTTTAGGTAAATCGTAAATAAATTCACATCATTCTTTCAATGATGTCTGGAGTGCGATGGCTGCGGAGACGAAATAATAGAACAAAAATAAGGAAACAATGGGTAGGCCCCTTTATGAAACAAAATTTATCTTCTGGAACGTATGTAGTTTCTCAAGGACCAGACTCGTGGTTAAGAGGAGGACTGGATATAAGGGGGGGGGGGGCTTGCCTTCTCCCTTCAGAATGTTAATAACGGTAATACAGGACAAAAAAAAAGTATTAAACTTATTTATATTTTATGCATTTTTCAAGAAACTTTCTAAAGGCCTGCAAAACGGAGGGGAAAATGGAATAATGCATTAGAAATCCAGTCTTTTGCCCCCCCCCTCCTCTTTTACATTTTCCCTTCTCAATTGCGTTTCTTGATTGCCCCTCCTCAATTATTTTTTTTATATCCAGGCCTGGTTCAGATTCACAGGGTTTTTTTTTATCTAGACTCTTGAAAACGAGGAAAAAGCAGTTCAGATCACAAAAAGGATTCAAAAATGATTAAAATTGAAAACGTAACCGAAAACTAAGTAGAAACGAAATCGTGATCTACTTAAAATACGCTTCACGATTCACTGTAGTTTAATATAATTTACACTATTTATGTTTTAATATGTTTTGTTTCAGATTAATTCAAGTGGCACACCGATAATAAAAATATATTAGTAAAATAAAGTAAATATTTTAGTTCCATATCTATAAACAGCAAATGGATATTGTTGATATTCTTGATATTCAAGGGTTGGGTTGTTTTACCTCTGAGCGGCATTTTTTTGCACACCATGGGCTAAATGGCCAGGTCACATGGACCCCGAAGGCTCGGAGAAGGTTGGGGTAGGGGACCCACTGGAACAGCTGTTGGGAGACAGATGGTAGCCCCTCGTCAAGGCCATCCAGCGTGTTCTTTAATGTGTACAGGGTATGTCTCTCCCGCACACGGGACCACGGCTTAACGTCCCATCCGACGGACGGCGGCCTTTCCAAGCCCATCGGTGTCCCCTACTGACCGTGGGCAGGGCGGGGAATTTTTGCGGAGATAAATCTCAACGCTGACCCAGCTGGGACTCGAACCTGGGAACTACAGATTACGAGCCTGGCGCGCTACCGACTGAGCCACCCCCGCCCCTCTTGATATTCAAGACAGACGATATTGAGATATATAATTTCCTTCAGTCTCATATTTCGTTTAAAAAACCTGATTTCCGAAAGTCTCCGAATTTTTAATTTAAATGAAGAATTTCTATTAAAATAAGGCGGGTCTGTTCCAAATAAAATGACTACTGAATATTCGTCCAGTTTATTAAGCAGCAGTAATGTAAACATATTTTGGAAAAGGGTAATTTACGAAACAATTATTTATCCAAATCATTCAATTAAACGCCGGGGGAGGGGGGGGTTGACGTGCATGCATCTTTCATTTTAAGAGCCTTCCTTAGAAAACACGTTATTCAAACCCTCAAGTTAGGGGGTATAACTCCTGCGTCCTCCCCTTTTGGTTATGCCAATGGAAGAAAATTTATTAAGAAAAATAAAATTTTCCCCATGGAAGGTTCCCTCCTGAATTCACCATTGCCAAAAGCATAATATTTATGATGAAAGGACAACTTGGTCACTCTCCAAGGGATAAAAATTAAAGCGAGATAGTCAAAACATATCAGATGGAGGGGATGAAATTCATCCAACCTCACTGTAATTAGGAACCAAATTAATTTTATGAATAGCAGTTGCAAAACTATTTAAATTTTGAACTATGAAATCGAGCTTCTGCTCCTTACTTCCCATAGATAAAATCGTTCTTCCATTTTGCCAAAAAGCCAAAAACAACCGGTTGGGTTGTTTTACCTCTGAGCGGCACTTTTTTGCACACCATGGGCTAAATGGCCAGGTCACATGGACCCCGAAGGCTCAGAGAAGGTTGGGGGAGGGGACCCACTGGAAGAGCTGTTGGGAGACAGATGGTAGCCTCTCGTCAAGGCCATTCAGCGTGTTCTTTAACGTGCACAGGTTTTCTCCAGCACACGGGGCCACGGCTTAACGTCCCATCCGACGGACGGCGGCCTTTCCAAGCCCATCGGTGTACCCTACTGACCGTGGGCAGGGCGGGGAATTTTGCGGAGATAAATCTCAACGCTGACCCAGCTGGGACTCGAACCTGGGAATTACAGATTACGAGCCTGGCGCGCCACCGACTGAGCCACCCCCGCTCCAAAAGCAACCGGTATATCTCTTTTGTATCTCACAAAAATTATGCAGACAAATAAACGAAGTTTGGTGATTAGCTGTTATGTTTTTATGCAATGAAAATATATTCAGACAGAATTACATTACTCTATATGTGATAAAATTGGAAATCTGAAATAGGAGCTCTACTTGCAAACTGATACACGTTTGTGAAAACATATAAAATAATTAAAGAATATTCAGAACAGTTATGAAGCGTGACTTTTTGAGTAGGGGAAGCAATTACTAGGAGTGTTACAACTAAATCGGAACGCCAATCTGATGATCGATGTTTCCAAATCACTGAACCGGAACACCATTCTGGTTCTTGATGTTTGCGAATCACTAAACCGGAACGTCGTTTCGGTATTCTTGTTTTCAAATTACTGAACAAGAACGCCATTCCGGCACTGGGTGTTTAAGAATCATTGAACGGGATCAACAATCCGGTACTTGATGTTCCGTAATCTATGAGTAAAAATAGTTCTATAATTTTTAAATCAAATGTTATTGGAAATTAGTATTATTCATTGCATCATTTCTAGTAAAAAATGTGAGGCCTTGCAACAATGTTATTTTGAGAGTCGATGGAGATGGCCCAAGCGCATGAAAGAAGTTAAACTGTTTTAATATAATTTCATTTCATTTACTGGAAAGTTAGAACGAAAGTATAAACTTATATTGCAAAAAAAGAATTAACAAAATCACCTTCATAAAAGTTGCAAAACAAACTGCAAATCTGAGTCATGCGTTCTGAGGAAGATCTCGATTTCGTTCTTTGCTTTTGGAGTGGACACGTAGAATTGTAGTCCAGTCGAAATTGGGATAAAGAAAAATATCACAAACTGTACATTAAAACTTTTTTCTTAGCAAACTCTCAACTAAAAGAAAATAATTAAATTTTATTTTTTACGGATGAAAACAGTTGGGGATACGGGGAATACGGGGTATCCGCAGAAAGAAAAAGAGAGGGAGATTGCAACTCTCTTTTTTACTATGAGAAGCAGAAAAATTTTCACCTTACCACAATAGAAAATCACAATCAGAGCTCATTAACTTATTCAATGTGATTTTTCAAAGAAAAATGTGTCTAAAGCTCTGAATAAATTCTCTCATCAGATCAGAGATCATAGTTGTCTCTAATGGAGCGAAGGATGCAATGCACCCGTTATTGACCTCTTAATCTATTTTTAATGTGTTAATTAAAATGTGGGGTAAATTTTTGTAGCTTGTTAAATATTCAAGCATTTATAAATCTTTGAATATGAAAAAATGTTTGAAATATGGATTTAGGCAGATTTGATTGAGGTCTTTAATTTACCTTCAGACATATTTTTCGCTAAAATCATGTTGAAGAAGCTGTTGAGATCTGAATGTAATTATCTATGGATATAGCATGGAACTATTTGCATTTTTCAGTCCAGTACCTGTATATACACTACGTTAAAAAAAAGTGTCCAGACACTTCCATGTTTTGTGAATGGAAAGCCACTTTCAAAACTCCCTAACATTGAAAATAAACCTTTTATGCAAAAACTGTTATTGGCGATAAATTATAGATGTCACTCAAAACTCTCTAAATACATTTCCCGCAATAATCGTTTAATATTTAAAGAATGAATGGAAGCTGATACATTTATCTTCAACTTTTGACACTTGTGAAAAAATACTTCAATAGATAAACACAACTCTTTTAACAATTTGTTCACTAAAATAAATTAAACATCTGGAGTTTGTACGACGTTTTTTTAAGATTTCATCAATTTGGAGGCAATCTGACAGTGTCGTCTGCTGTTAAAGGTCCCGTTTCAATGAATCTTTAAATATTGACCGAAGAGAGTTGAAAACTAATACTGTGACATTGCCTCCAAATTGATGAAAGCTTAAAAAAAATCGTCATACAAACTCCAGATATTTAATTTATGTTAGTGAACAAATTGTTACAAGAGTTGTGTTTTATCTATTGAAGTATTTTTTTCACAAGTGTTAAAAGTTGAAGAAAAATGCTTCAACTTCCATTCATTCTTTAAATATTAAACGAATATTGCGGGAAATATATTTAGAGAGATTTGAGTGACATCTAAAATTTATCGCCAATAACGGTTTCTTGGGTAAAAGGTTTATTTTCAATGCTAGAGAGCCTTTGAAAGTGGCTTTCCATTCACATAATATGGAAGTGTCCGGACACGTTTTTCATTTTCAACAGAGTGTATATTTATATATAAATATGAGTTATCTCATAGTAAAAAAGAGGGGGGGGGGTGCAATATCCCTCTCATTCAGGAAATTTATTTTTAAGTAATCATTTATTCACTAGCTTCCCGGTGGCGAATGGTTAGCTTGCTTGGCTATTCCAAAATTTCAAACAAATATTGCAACGAAGTATTAATGATAGAAATATGAAATTTTGGCTCTGAATGTCACAAAATCATAGGAACCTGGGTTCAAGCCCTGCATAAAAGGCATGGATATTATGCTGACAGGCTCCTGTAAGATTTATGTAGCCAGCATCTGCTTGTGGTGTGTTCATTTATTTGTTCATTAACTTGCATTAATAAAAATATTGACCAAATAAATTTTTAGTTAATATTATAGTAATTAGAAATATTATAATAATTAGAACCCAATAATTAGAAATATTTTGGTTAATTTTGACTCTGCCACTGATTGTATACAAAAGAATTATGTGCAATTTCTAAATTTCATTCTTGTTATTTTTCATTTAATTGATATTGCATTTGGGCTTGAATAAATGCATTATTATTATCTCTACAATTTCACCTTCCAATGTTGAATTCTCTAAACAGGCATCTGTGGAAGGGGCGAAATTTTGTCGTCAACCGAAAAACCGGCGTGCCCATCATTGCTCTACCAGTTTTCAAACTCTTTACCTCTGAGCGGCACTTTTGTATACGCAATGGGCTACAGATCAGGTCACAAGGACAGGCTCAGGACTCCGAGTTAAGAAGCGGAAAGGGATCCACTGGGCAACCGTAAGGAGACAGGTGGAAATCTTTTAAAAATCATCTAGCATCTTCTTCAATGTACTCAGTAGGGTTCTCATGAACACGGGGAGGGGATGGCTCAGTCGGTAGCACGCCAGCTCGTAATTTTTAGTTCGCAGATTCGAGACCACCTGGGACCAACGTTGAGATTTATCTCCGCAAAACTCCCCACCTTGCCCTCGGTCAGTAGGGAATGTCCACGGGCTTGGAAAGGCAGCCGTCCGTCGGATGGGACATTAAGCCATGGTCTATGCACATTAAAGAACACGCTGAATGAACCTGACTGGAGGTTACCACCTGTTTCCTAACAGCTGTTCAGTGGGTCCCCTCTCCCAACCTTCTCATGAATGTCGCTAATCAGTTATTTTATTCTTATATTAATTAAAATCTTTTTATGACAAAATTGAATGTTAATGCTATTTGGAACGAAAAACTCTAGAAATACTACCAGGAACTGAAATTTAAAGTAAGTATCATTACAAATGCAAAGAACAATTAATTTTAAAAATAAGAGAATAAGCAAAAAATTAAAGCCATGTGGTGCTCATTTTTAATTACTAAAAATTGATTTAAAGATTGAAATTATAATCAAAAATATTTTATATTTCTGCCTTTCAAATTTTTAAAAAACATTTCAAAATTCAATTATTCTGAGCCAGAAATCGTTTGCGCTATTTGCGTCCGAGCCAGACTCCGGTTCATCCCGACATTGCTCGAGCCAAAATTCGTCGCTAGAGAGGAAAGTACAAATGTTTGCATTGCATAGCTTTGAGTGGAGCTGTTCCATAATTGAGAAGAAATGACAGAGAATTAATTTCATTCTTATTTAAATTTAGCCGAAATTCAATCTTATAAAATCAATATATTGAATACTATGGAAAAGCACCAATATGTTGTTAACCTTGAATAAACTTGTATCATCTAGTAAACAGAACAAAAGACAAACCAAAAAGATTTATGCTTGAAAACAAAATAGCAAAAAACCAAAAGAATTATGACTTGAGTGCAAAATGGTAAAAAAAATCCGTTAAAATTATGACTTGAGCCGTAATTTATGATAAAATTAGAGGCATTTAATGTTTCATAATTTCCAGCCATTTTGTTTTTTATAATTCGTTTTCAAAATGACTCTATTTTTGCGTTTTTCTGAATTTTTCAAGAGCTAAAGAATATTTTGCTTTCGTCGTAGACATCTATCCAGTAGCCCTGATATAAACTGTTTCAAATTTCCCTAAGTTCGAGAGATCCGAGTGAACGATAGGTTATTTATTTACCATTCAAATATAATGAATTAACCAGTGACTAAGGTTTTTATTTATTAATACATTTAAAAAATGAATCATGCTAATTGAATGCCGCTTGAAAATTCAATGAGAAATGTTAACAACATTTTATAATTTCACTCTAAGTCACTTTTGAATGGGGCAGAATTTTTTATATGAACTGTTGTGAACGTTCCTGCCACTGAGAACAGCAGCTCTAAAGAATGATATTTCAGTTCTTTAGAATTTACATATTGTTTAAATTAGTTTCAAGTTTGACCTAGATTCTGTTACAGGTACGGGGGCGGGGGTGGCTGAGTCGGTAGCGCGCCAGGCTCGTAATCTGCAGTTCCCAGGTTCGAGTCCCAGCTGGGTCAGCGTTGAGATTTATCTCCGCAAAATTCCCCGCCTAGCCCACGGTCAGTAGGGGACACCGATGGGCTTGGAAAGGCCGCCGTCCGTCGGATGGGACGTTAAGCCGTGGCCCCGTGTGCGGGAGAGCCATACCCTGTGCACGTTAAAGAACACGCTGGATGGCCTTGACGGGAGGCTACCATCTGTCTCCCAACAGCTGTTCCAGTGGGTCACCTTCCCCAACCTTCTCTGAGACTTCGGGGTCCATGTGACCTGGCCATTTAGCCCATGGTGTGCAAAATAGTGCCGCTCAGAGGTAAAAACAACAACAACACTGTTATAGGTACGAATTGAACTTTTAAGACAGAAAGATACAGCTTATGCCGAATTCCTGGAAAACATCGATATAAGCAAACTTTTTAATTAGGAAAAGTTGGTAATTTTAACCCAACATATGCTTAAAAAAATTGCTAATTAAATCACTATCACGACGTACAATATATTGGCTCCATAGTAATTCCTGAATACTGAAAAAAAAAGCGAAACGATGCACAATTATGTTATAAATCAGTTGCTTCAGTATCAGAAGTTTCCACACAAACGAAATATCTAGCAATCACTTCTGGTATCAGCCAGCGCGTGGCACATGCCATTTGCAAGAAGTGTCCCATGGCTGAGTGGTTAGCGCACTTGGCTACTGATCTAAGGGACCTGGGTTCGAGCCCCGGGTAAGGCATGGATGTATGTGTCGTTTTTTCTGCTGAGGGCCTGCCATCCTCACAGACCTTCTACTATGGCATATAAACTGACAGGCTCCTGTCAGACCTCTGTAGCAAGCAGCTGCTTGAGGGGGTATTTATTTTTATGTGGACGTAATTGAAAGTTAATTATTATACACAAAAAAATTCACTAGATGCGTTTTGTGTTTTTGTCCGTTAAAATCCCCCCTGATAGAGGACCACCTTGTCGTGGTGGGGGTCTTCGGGCCCAGCAACCGGTCGAAGACTTTGCTGACCGGATTGGGTCCCCGGTTGGACAGAGCCAAGACCAACCGAGGTCAAAGACATCGCTGACCGGTTTAGTGGCCCGGTTGGACGGTGTCAAGACCTCAACATCAGACCTCAACATCATCTCCGGGGAGCAGTTCAAGGGCACTGCTGAACGGATTTGGTCCCCTAGTAGGCACGAGCCCTTTTCAAAGTCTGGGTCCCACTAAGAGTCTCCACCCAGGGTGCCGAGAGAACTTGAATCTATAATATCCTTGTTCATGACTAACCGGGGAACAGAGTAAATTCCAGGTTTTGACTGATGGATGAGCTTTCCTTCTGTAGGACTGCTGCCATGTGAGGTTGGGGATGAGTTGCATTTATATGGTGTATTCTTGCCCCCGACTCTAGATAGTCACGACTTTTCGTTAACTTGCTACTGTCGTGAGAGGGGCGGGGGTGGCTCAGTCGGTAGCGCGCCAGGCTCGTAATCTGCAGTTCCCAGGTTCGAGTCCCAGCTGGGTCAGCGTTGAGATTTATCTCTGAAAAAATTCCCCGCCCTGCCCACGGTCAGTAGGGGACACCGATGGGCTTGGAAAGGGTCCGTCGGATGGGACGTTAAGCCGTGGCTCCGTGTGTGGGAGAGCCATACCCTGTGCCGTTAAAGAACACGCTGGATGGCCTTGACAGGAGGCTACCATCTGTCTCCTAACAGCTGTTCCAGTGGGTCCCCTCCCCCAACCTTCTCTGAGTCTTCGGGGTCCATGTGATCTGGCCATTTAGCCCATGGTGTGCACAAAAGTGCCGCTCAGAGGTAAAACAACCCAACCCTTGCCCCCGACTCTAGATAGTCACGGCTTTCCGTTAACTTGTTAGTGTCGTGAGACGGAACCTGGGATTGTCGTGGTTGCTGAACATCTGGCAACAAATAGTACAATTGTCCGTTAAAATAACAGTAAAGTAAAAAATATATATTTGTACAAACCAAGTTATTTATAAATTTGTATCAGAGCACCTGCCTTAGATCGTTTTCAAATATTTTAATGGTTACTTATATGCAGAATTCTGTTGTCAATTAGTCACACGTAACTTTCGGGTTTTAAATTTCCTTTCAAAAAATTCTTTTCTAATTGCATATATTTGAATGTAGTGCAATAGAGTGGGTACAGCGATACAACATTAAGCTTAGCGAACGATAATACATTGGTTATAATCTGGATGTCGAAATGTTTCGCAAGTTATAATTTTCATATTCTAAGTATAGCAGCCGTCCCGTGGCCGAGTGGTTAGCGCGTTTGGCTGCTGATCTAAGGGACCTGGGTTCGGCATGGATGTTAGTGTCGTTTTTCTGCTGAGGTCCTGCCATCCTCTCAGACCTTCTACTATGGCATATAAACTGACAGGCTCCTGTCAGACCTCTGTGGCAAGCAGATGCTTGAAGGCGTATTTATTTATTTTTATTTTAAGTATAGCCTTAACGAATTGTAGTATTAGTAAGTTATTCCACTTTGTCCCCATAAATAATATCTTTTTTTTGTTTTCTATTATACCTATAATAGCAATAAAAATATCTCTAGTTATTACGGTAATGATAAAATGATTAAAACTTAGTAATAGAATTTATCCGTTTAGCAAATCTGCACTGAGGAAATTAAACTTAAATGATATCTGAAACGAGAAAAGCACGATTACTTCCTTTTTATAGCGGCCTAGGCGAGAAAGGGGAATTGGCGCGTTACCGTCTTAACAGTTTTCGTTGTTAAATATTTAATATGCTTACTATTTTCAATCTGCCATCGACGGAAAAAGATGCTATAGATTTTTTCCAAGAGAAATGTATTTTACCCTCTTAAAGAATTTGTGAAAATGACCATAATTCGGTCGACGGTGCACTGTTTCCGATTTTTATGTTTTTCGGTTTGTGTTGCCTGGGACGACATTATTAAGTTTTGAGGCTGTTTTATAATTCGGTCGGCGGTACACTGTTTCCGATTTTTATGTTTTTCGGTTTGTGTTGCCTGGGAGGACATTATTAAGTTTTGAGGCTTTTTTATAATTCGGTCGGCGGTACACTGTTTCCGATTTTTATGTTTTTCGGTTTGTGTTGCCTGGGAGGACATTATTAAGTTTTGAGGCTTTTTTATAATTCGGTCGGCGGTACACTGTTTCCGATTTTTATATTTTTCGGTTTGTGTTGCCTGGGAGGACATTATTAAGTTTTGAGGCTTTTTTATAATTCGGTCGGCGGTACACTGTTTCCGATTTTTATGTTTTTCGGTTTGTGTTGCCTGGGAGGACATTATTAAGTTTTGGGGCTTTTTTATAATTCGGTCGACGGTGCACTGTTTCCGATTTTTATGTTTTTCGGTTTCTGTTGCCTGGCAGGACATTATTAAGTTTTGGGGGTTTTTTATAATTCGGTCGGCGGTGCACTGTTTCCGATTTTTATGTTTTTCGGTTTGTGTTGCCTGGGAGGACATTATTAAGTTTTGGGGCTTTTTTATATTTCGTTCGGCGGTACACTGTTTCCGATTTTTATGTTTTTCGGTTTGTGTTGCCTGGGAGGACATTATTAAGTTTTGAGGCTTTTTTATAATTCGGTCGGCGGTGCACTGTTTCCGATTTTTATGTTTTTCGGTTTGTGTTGCCTGGGAGGACATTATTAAGTTTTGAGGCTTTTTTATAATTCGGTCGGCGGTACACTGTTTCCGATTTTTATGTTTTTCGGTTTGTGTTGCCTGGGAGGACATTATTAAGTTTTGGGGCTTTTTTATAATTCGTTCGGCGGTGCACTGTTTCCGATTTTTATGTTTTTCGGTTTGTGTTGCCTGGGAGGACATTATTAAGTTTTGGGGCTTTTTTATATTTCGTTCGGCGGTACACTGTTTCCGATTTTTATGTTTTTCGGTTTGTGTTGCCTGGGAGGACATTATTAAGTTTTGGGGCTTTTTTATAATTCGGTCGGCGGTACACTGTTTCGGATTTTTATGTTTTTCGGTTTGTGTTGCCTGGGAGGACATTATTAAGTTTTGGGGCTTTTTTATAATTCGGTCGACGGTGCACCGTTTCCGATTTTTATGTTTTTCGGTTTGTGTTGCCTGGGAGGACATTATTAAGTTTTGGGGCTTTTTTATAATTCGGTCGGCGGTGCACTGTTTCCGATTTTTATGTTTTTCGGTTTGTGTTGCCTGGGAGGACATTATTAAGTTTTGAGGCTTTTTTATAATTCGGTCGGCGGTACACTGTTTCCGATTTTTATGTTTTTCGGTTTGTGTTGCCTGGGAGGACATTATTAAGTTTTGGGGCTTTTTTATAATTCGGTCGGCGGTACGCTGTTTCCGATTTTTATGTTTTTCGGTTTGTGTTGCCTGGGAGGACATTATTAAGTTTTGGGGCTTTTTTATAATTCGGTCGGCGGTGCACTGTTTCCGATTTTTATGTTTTTCGGTTTGTGTTGCCTGGGAGGACATTATTAAGTTTTGGGGCTTTTTTATAATTCGGTCGGCGGTGCACTGTTTCCGATTTTTATGTTTTTCGGTTTGTGTTGCCTGGGAGGACATTATTAAGTTTTGAGGCTTTTTTATAATTCGGTCGGCGGTACACTGTTTCCGATTTTTATGTTTTTCGGTTTGTGTTGCCTGGGAGGACATTATTAAGTTTTGGGGCTTTTTTATAATTCGGTCGACGGTGCACTGTTTCCGATTTTTATGTTTTTCGGTTTGTGTTGCCTGGGAGGACATTATTAAGTTTTGGGGCTTTTTTATAATTCGGTCGGCGGTGCACTGTTTCCGATTTTTATGTTTTTCGGTTTGTGTTGCCTGGGAGGACATTATTAAGTTTTGAGGCTTTTTTATAATTCGGTCGGCGGTACGCTGTTTCCGATTTTTATGTTTTTCGGTTTGTGTTGCCTGGGAGGACATTATTAAGTTTTGAGGCTTTTTTATAATTCGGTCGGCGGTACGCTGTTTCCGATTTTTATGTTTTTCGGTTTGTGTTGCCTGGGAGGACATTATTAAGTTTTGAGGCTTTTTTATAATTCGGTCGGCGGTACACTGTTTCCGATTTTTATGTTTTTCGGTTTGTGTTGCCTGGGAGGACATTATTAAGCTTTGGGGCCTTTTTATTATTCGTTCGGCGGTGCACTGTTTCCGATTTTTATGTTTTTCGGTTTGTGTTGCCTGGGAGGACATTATTAAGTTTTGGGGCTTTTTTATATTTCGTTCGGCGGTACACTGTTTCCGATTTTTATGTTTTTCGGTTTGTGTTGCCTGGGAGGACATTATTAAGTTTTGGGGCTTTTTTATAATTCGGTCGGCGGTACACTGTTTCCGATTTTTATGTTTTTCGGTTTGTGTTGCCTGGGAGGACATTATTAAGTTTTGGGGCTGTTTTATAATTCGGTCGACGGTGCACTGTTTCCGATTTTTATGTTTTTCGGTTTGTGTTGCCTGGGAGGACATTATTAAGTTTTGGGGCTTTTTTATAATTCGGTCGGCGGTGCACTGTTTCCGATTTTTATGTTTTTCGGTTTGTGTTGCCTGGGAGGACATTATTAAATTTTGGGGCTTTTTTATAATTCGGTCGGCGGTACACTGTTTCCGATTTTTATGTTTTTCGGTTTGTGTTGCCTGGGAGGACATTATTAAGTTTTAGGGCTTTTTTATAATTCGTTCGGCGGTACACTGTTTCCGATTTTTATGTTTTTCGGTTTGTGTTGCCTGGGAGGACATTATTAAGTTTTGAGGCTTTTTTATAATTCGGTCGGCGGTACACTATTTCCGATTTTTATGTTTTTCGGTTTGTGTTGCCTGGGAGGACATTATTAAGTTTTGGGGCTTTTTTATAAATCGGTCGGCGGTGCACTGTTTCCGATTTTTATGTTTTTCGGTTTGTGTTGCCTGGGAGGACATTATTAAGTTTTGGGGCTTTTTTATAATTCGGTCGGCGGTATACTGTTTCCGATTTTTATGTTTTTCGGTTTGTGTTCCCTGGGAGGACATTATTAAGTTTTGGGGCTTTTTTATAATTCGTTCGGCGGTACACTGTTTCCGATTTTTATGTTTTTCGGTTTGTGTTGCCTGGGAGGACATTATTAAGTTTTGAGGCTTTTTTATAATTCGGTCGGCGGTACACTGTTTCCGATTTTTATGTTTTTCGGTTTGTGTTGCCTGGCAGAACATCATTAAATTTTGGGGCTTTTTTATAATTCGGTCGGGGGTACACTGTTTCCGATTTTTATGTTTTTTGGTTTGTGTTGCCTGGGAGGACATTATTAAGTTTTGGGGCTTTTTTATAATTCGTTCGGCGGTACACTGTTTCCGATTTTTATGTTTTTCGGTTTGTGTTGCCTGGGAGGACATTATTAAGTTTTAGGGCTTTTTTATAATTCGGTCGGCGGTACGCTGTTTCCGATATTTATGTTTTTCGGTTTGTGTTGCCTGGGAGGACATTATTAAGTTTTGGGGCTTTTTTATAATTCGGTCGGCGGTGCACTGTTTCCGATTTTTATGTTTTTCGGTTTGTGTTGCCTGGGAGGACATTATTAAGTTTTGGGGCTGTTTTATAAATCGTTCGGCGGTACACTGTTTCCGATTTTTATGTTTTTCGGTTTGTGTTGCCTGGGAGGACATTATTAAGTTTTGGGCTTTTTTATAATTCGGTCGGCGGTACGCTGTTTCCGATTTTTATGTTTTTCGGTTTGTGTTGCCTGGGAGGACATTATTAAGTTTTGGGGCTGTTTTATAATTCGGTCGGCGGTACACTGTTTCCGATTTTTATGTTTTTCGGTTTGTGTTGCCTGGGAGGACATTATTAAGTTTTGGGGCTGTTTTATAATTCGTTCGGCGGTACACTGTTTCCGATTTTTATGTTTTTCGGTTTGTGTTGCCTGGGAGGACATTATTAAGTTTTAGGGCTTTTTTATAATTCGGTCGGCGGTACGCTGTTTCCGATTTTTATGTTTTTCGGTTTGTGTTGCCTGGGAGGACATTATTAAGTTTTGAGGCTTTTTTATAATTCGGTCGGCGGTGCACTGTTTCCGATTTTTATGTTTTTCGGTTTGTGTTGCCTGGGAGGACATTATTAAATTTTGGGGCTTTTTTATAATTCGTTCGGCGGTACACTGTTTCCGATTTTTATGTTTTTCGGTTTGTGTTGCCTGGGAGGACATTATTAAATTTTGGGGCTTTTTTATAATTCGGTCGGCGGTGCACTGTTTCCGATTTTTATGCTTTTCGGTTTGTGTTGCCTGGGAGGACATTATTAAGTTTTAGGGCTTTTTTATAATTCGGTCGGCGGTACGCTGTTTCCGATATTTATGTTTTTCGGTTTGTGTTGCCTGGGAGGACATTATTAAGTTTTGGGGCTTTTTTAAAATTCGGTCGGCGGTGCACTGTTTCCGATTTTTATGTTTTTCGGTTTGTGTTGCCTGGGAGGACATTATTAAGTTTTGGGGCTTTTTTATAATTCGGTCGACGGTGCACTGTTTCCGATTTTTATGTTTTTCGGTTTGTGTTGCCTGGGAGGACATTATTAAGTTTTGGGGCTTTTTTATAATTCGGTCGGCGGTGCACTGTTTCCGATTTTTATGTTTTTTGGTTTGTGTTGCCTGGGAGGACATTATTAAGTTTTGAGGCTTTTTTATAATTCGGTCGGCGGTGCACTGTTTCCGATTTTTATGTTTTTCGGTTTGTGTTGCCTTGGAGGACATTATTAAGTTTTGGGGCTTTTTTATAATTCGGTCGGCGGTGCACTGTTTCCGATTTTTATGTTTTTCGGTTTGTGTTGCCTGGGAGGACATTATTAAGTTTTGAGGCTTTTTTATAATTCGGTCGGCGGTACACTGTTTCCGATTTTTATGTTTTTCTGTTTGTGTTGCCTGGGAGGACATTATTAAGTTTTGGGGGTTTTTCATAATTCGGTCGGCGGTGCACTGTTTCCGATTTTTATGTTTTTCTGTTTGTGTTGCATGGGAGGACATTATTAAGTTTTGGGGCTTTTTTATAATTCGTTCGGCGGTACACTGTTTCCGATTTTTATGTTTTTCGGTTTGTGTTGCCTGGGAGGACATTATTAAGTTTTGGGGCTTTTTTATAATTCGGTCGGCGGTGCACTGTTTCCGATTTTTATGTTTTTCGGTTTGTGTTGCCTGGGAGGACATTATTAAATTTTGGGGCTTGTTTATAATTTGGTTGGCGGTACACTGTTTCCGATTTTTATGTTTTTCGGTTTGTGTTGCCTGGGAGGACATTATTAAGTTTTAGGGCTTTTTTATAATTCGTTCGGCGGTACACTGTTTCCGATTTTTATGTTTTTCGGTTTGTGTTGCCTGGGAGGACATTATTAAGTTTTGAGGCTTTTTTATAATTCGGTCGGCGGTACACTATTTCCGATTTTTATGTTTTTCGGTTTGTGTTGCCTGGGAGGACATTATTAAGTTTTGGGGCTTTTTTATAATTCGGTCGGCGGTGCACTGTTTCCGATTTTTATGTTTTTTGGTTTGTGTTGCCTGGGAGGACATTATTAAGTTTTGGGGCTTTTTTATAATTCGTTCGGCGGTACACTGTTTCCGATTTTTATGTTTTTCGGTTTGTGTTGCCTGGGAGGACATTATTAAGTTTTGAGGCTTTTTTATAATTCGGTCGGCGGTACACTGTTTCCGATTTTTATGTTTTTCGGTTTGTGTTGCCTGGCAGAACATCATTAAATTTTGGGGCTTTTTTATAATTCGGTCGGGGGTACACTGTTTCCGATTTTTATGTTTTTTGGTTTGTGTTGCCTGGGAGGACATTATTAAGTTTTGGGGCTTTTTTATAATTCGTTCGGCGGTACACTGTTTCCGATTTTTATGTTTTTCGGTTTGTGTTGCCTGGGAGGACATTATTAAGTTTTAGGGCTTTTTTATAATTCGGTCGGCGGTACGCTGTTTCCGATATTTATGTTTTTCGGTTTGTGTTGCCTGGGAGGACATTATTAAGTTTTGGGGCTTTTTTATAATTCGGTCGGCGGTGCACTGTTTCCGATTTTTATGTTTTTCGGTTTGTGTTGCCTGGGAGGACATTATTAAGTTTTGGGGCTGTTTTATAATCGTTCGGCGGTACACTGTTTCCGATTTTTATGTTTTTCGGTTTGTGTTGCCTGGGAGGACATTATTAAGTTTTAGGGCTTTTTTATAATTCGGTCGGCGGTACGCTGTTTCCGATTTTTATGTTTTTCGGTTTGTGTTGCCTGGGAGGACATTATTAAGTTTTGGGGCTGTTTTATAATTCGGTCGGCGGTACACTGTTTCCGATTTTTATGTTTTTCGGTTTGTGTTGCCTGGGAGGACATTATTAAGTTTTAGGGCTTTTTTATAATTCGGTCGGCGGTACGCTGTTTCCGATTTTTATGTTTTTCGGTTTGTGTTGCCTGGGAGGACATTATTAAGTTTTGAGGCTTTTTTATAATTCGGTCGGCGGTGCACTGTTTCCGATTTTTATGTTTTTCGTTTTGTGTTGCCTGGGAGGACATTATTAAATTTTGGGGCTTTTTTATAATTCGTTCGGCGGTACACTGTTTCCGATTTTTATGTTTTTCGGTTTGTGTTGCCTGGGAGGACATTATTAAATTTTGGGGCTTTTTTATAATTCGGTCGGCGGTGCACTGTTTCCGATTTTTATGCTTTTCGGTTTGTGTTGCCTGGGAGGACATTATTAAGTTTTAGGGCTTTTTTATAATTCGTTCGGCGGTACACTGTTTCCGATTTTTATGTTTTTCGGTTTGTGTTGCCTGGGAGGACATTATTAAGTTTTGAGGCTTTTTTATAATTCGGTCGGCGGTACACTGTTTCCGATTTTTATGTTTTTCGGTTTGTGTTGCCTGGCAGAACATCATTAAATTTTGGGGCTTTTTTATAATTCGGTCGGGGGTACACTGTTTCCGATTTTTATGTTTTTTGGTTTGTGTTGCCTGGGAGGACATTATTAAGTTTTGGGGCTTTTTTATAATTCGTTCGGCGGTACACTGTTTCCGATTTTTATGTTTTTCGGTTTGTGTTGCCTGGGAGGACATTATTAAGTTTTAGGGCTTTTTTATAATTCGGTCGGCGGTACGCTGTTTCCGATTTTTATGTTTTTCGGTTTGTGTTGCCTGGGAGGACATTATTAAGTTTTGGGGCTGTTTTATAATTCGGTCGGCGGTACACTGTTTCCGATTTTTATGTTTTTCGGTTTGTGTTGCCTGGGAGGACATTATTAAGTTTTGGGGCTGTTTTATAATTCGTTCGGCGGTACACTGTTTCCGATTTTTATGTTTTTCGGTTTGTGTTGCCTGGGAGGACATTATTAAATTTTAGGGCTTTTTTATAATTCGGTCGGCGGTACGCTGTTTCCGATTTTTATGTTTTTCGGTTTCTGTTGCCTGGGAGGACATTATTAAGTTTTGGGGCTTTTTTATAATTCGGTCGGCGGTGCACTGTTTCCGATTTTTATGTTTTTTGGTTTGTGTTGCCTGGGAGGACATTATTAAGTTTTGAGGCTTTTTTATAATTCGGTCGGCGGTGCACTGTTTCCGATTTTTATGTTTTTCGGTTTGTGTTGCCTTGGAGGACATTATTAAGTTTTGGGGCTTTTTTATAATTCGGTCGGCGGTGCACTGTTTCCGATTTTTATGTTTTTCGGTTTGTGTTGCCTGGGAGGACATTATTAAGTTTTGAGGCTTTTTTATAATTCGGTCGGCGGTACACTGTTTCCGATTTTTATGTTTTTCTGTTTGTGTTGCCTGGGAGGACATTATTAAGTTTTGGGGCTTTTTCATAATTCGGTCGGCGGTGCACTGTTTCCGATTTTTATGTTTTTCTGTTTGTGTTGCATGGGAGGACATTATTAAGTTTTGGGGCTTTTTTATAATTCGTTCGGCGGTACACTGTTTCCGATTTTTATGTTTTTCGGTTTGTGTTGCCTGGCAGAACATCATTAAATTTTGGGGCTTTTTTATAATTCGGTCGGGGGTACACTGTTTCCGATTTTTATGTTTTTTGGTTTGTGTTGCCTGGGAGGACATTATTAAGTTTTGGGGCTTTTTTATAATTCGTTCGGCGGTACACTGTTTCCGATTTTTATGTTTTTCGGTTTGTATTGCCTGGGAGGACATTATTAAGTTTTAGGGCTTTTTTATAATTCGGTCGGCGGTACGCTGTTTCCGATATTTATGTTTTTCGGTTTGTGTTGCCTGGGAGGACATTATTAAGTTTTGGGGCTTTTTTATAATTCGGTCGGCGGTGCACTGTTTCCGATTTTTATGTTTTTCGGTTTGTGTTGCCTGGGAGGACATTATTAAGTTTTGGGGCTGTTTTATAAATCGTTCGGCGGTACACTGTTTCCGATTTTTATGTTTTTCGGTTTGTGTTGCCTGGGAGGACATTATTAAGTTTTAGGGCTTTTTTATAATTCGGTCGGCGGTACGCTGTTTCCGATTTTTATGTTTTTCGGTTTGTGTTGCCTGGGAGGACATTATTAAGTTTTGGGGCTGTTTTATAATTCGGTCGGCGGTACACTGTTTCCGATTTTTATGTTTTTCGGTTTGTGTTGCCTGGGAGGACATTATTAAGTTTTGGGGCTGTTTTATAATTCGTTCGGCGGTACACTGTTTCCGATTTTTATGTTTTTCGGTTTGTGTTGCCTGGGAGGACATTATTAAGTTTTAGGGCTTTTTTATAATTCGGTCGGCGGTACGCTGTTTCCGATTTTTATGTTTTTCGGTTTGTGTTGCCTGGGAGGACATTATTAAGTTTTGAGGCTTTTTTATAATTCGGTCGGCGGTGCACTGTTTCCGATTTTTATGTTTTTCGGTTTGTGTTGCCTGGGAGGACATTATTAAATTTTGGGGCTTTTTTATAATTCGTTCGGCGGTACACTGTTTCCGATTTTTATGTTTTTCGGTTTGTGTTGCCTGGGAGGACATTATTAAATTTTGGGGCTTTTTTATAATTCGGTCGGCGGTGCACTGTTTCCGATTTTTATGCTTTTCGGTTTGTGTTGCCTGGGAGGACATTATTAAGTTTTAGGGCTTTTTTATAATTCGGTCGGCGGTACGCTGTTTCCGATATTTATGTTTTTCGGTTTGTGTTGCCTGGGAGGACATTATTAAGTTTTGGGGCTTTTTTAAAATTCGGTCGGCGGTGCACTGTTTCCGATTTTTATGTTTTTCGGTTTGTGTTGCCTGGGAGGACATTATTAAGTTTTGGGGCTTTTTTATAATTCGGTCGACGGTGCACTGTTTCCGATTTTTATGTTTTTCGGTTTGTGTTGCCTGGGAGGACATTATTAAGTTTTGGGGCTTTTTTATAATTCGGTCGGCGGTGCACTGTTTCCGATTTTTATGTTTTTTGGTTTGTGTTGCCTGGGAGGACATTATTAAGTTTTGAGGCTTTTTTATAATTCGGTCGGCGGTGCACTGTTTCCGATTTTTATGTTTTTCGGTTTGTGTTGCCTTGGAGGACATTATTAAGTTTTGGGGCTTTTTTATAATTCAGTCGGCGGTGCACTGTTTCCGATTTTTATGTTTTTCGGTTTGTGTTGCCTGGGAGGACATTATTAAGTTTTGAGGCTTTTTTATAATTCGGTCGGCGGTACACTGTTTCCGATTTTTATGTTTTTCTGTTTGTGTTGCCTGGGAGGACATTATTAAGTTTTGGGGGTTTTTCATAATTCGGTCGGCGGTGCACTGTTTCCGATTTTTATGTTTTTCTGTTTGTGTTGCATGGGAGGACATTATTAAGTTTTGGGGCTTTTTTATAATTCGTTCGGCGGTACACTGTTTCCGATTTTTATGTTTTTCGGTTTGTGTTGCCTGGGAGGACATTATTAAGTTTTGGGGCTTTTTTATAATTCGGTCGGCGGTGCACTGTTTCCGATTTTTATGTTTTTCGGTTTGTGTTGCCTGGGAGGACATTATTAAATTTTGGGGCTTTTTTATAATTCGGTTGGCGGTACACTGTTTCCGATTTTTATGTTTTTCGGTTTGTGTTGCCTGGGAGGACATTATTAAGTTTTAGGGCTTTTTTATAATTCGTTCGGCGGTACACTGTTTCCGATTTTTATGTTTTTCGGTTTGTGTTGCCTGGGAGGACATTATTAAGTTTTGAGGCTTTTTTATAATTCGGTCGGCGGTACACTATTTCCGATTTTTATGTTTTTCGGTTTGTGTTGCCTGGGAGGACATTATTAAGTTTTGGGGCTTTTTTATAATTCGGTCGGCGGTGCACTGTTTCCGATTTTTATGTTTTTCGGTTTGTGTTGCCTGGGAGGACATTATTAAGTTTTGGGGCTTTTTTATAATTCGGTCGGCGGTATACTGTTTCCGATTTTTATGTTTTTTGGTTTGTGTTGCCTGGGAGGACATTATTAAGTTTTGGGGCTTTTTTATAATTCGTTCGGCGGTACACTGTTTCCGATTTTTATGTTTTTCGGTTTGTGTTGCCTGGGAGGACATTATTAAGTTTTGAGGCTTTTTTATAATTCGGTCGGCGGTACACTGTTTCCGATTTTTATGTTTTTCGGTTTGTGTTGCCTGGCAGAACATCATTAAATTTTGGGGCTTTTTTATAATTCGGTCGGGGGTACACTGTTTCCGATTTTTATGTTTTTTGGTTTGTGTTGCCTGGGAGGACATTATTAAGTTTTGGGGCTTTTTTATAATTCGTTCGGCGGTACACTGTTTCCGATTTTTATGTTTTTCGGTTTGTGTTGCCTGGGAGGACATTATTAAGTTTTAGGGCTTTTTTATAATTCGGTCGGCGGTACGCTGTTTCCGATATTTATGTTTTTCGGTTTGTGTTGCCTGGGAGGACATTATTAAGTTTTGGGGCTTTTTTATAATTCGGTCGGCGGTGCACTGTTTCCGATTTTTATGTTTTTCGGTTTGTGTTGCCTGGGAGGACATTATTAAGTTTTGGGGCTGTTTTATAATCGTTCGGCGGTACACTGTTTCCGATTTTTATGTTTTTCGGTTTGTGTTGCCTGGGAGGACATTATTAAGTTTTAGGGCTTTTTTATAATTCGGTCGGCGGTACGCTGTTTCCGATTTTTATGTTTTTCGGTTTGTGTTGCCTGGGAGGACATTATTAAGTTTTGGGGCTGTTTTATAATTCGGTCGGCGGTACACTGTTTCCGATTTTTATGTTTTTCGGTTTGTGTTGCCTGGGAGGACATTATTAAGTTTTAGGGCTTTTTTATAATTCGGTCGGCGGTACGCTGTTTCCGATTTTTATGTTTTTCGGTTTGTGTTGCCTGGGAGGACATTATTAAGTTTTGAGGCTTTTTTATAATTCGGTCGGCGGTGCACTGTTTCCGATTTTTATGTTTTTCGTTTTGTGTTGCCTGGGAGGACATTATTAAATTTTGGGGCTTTTTTATAATTCGTTCGGCGGTACACTGTTTCCGATTTTTATGTTTTTCGGTTTGTGTTGCCTGGGAGGACATTATTAAATTTTGGGGCTTTTTTATAATTCGGTCGGCGGTGCACTGTTTCCGATTTTTATGCTTTTCGGTTTGTGTTGCCTGGGAGGACATTATTAAGTTTTAGGGCTTTTTTATAATTCGTTCGGCGGTACACTGTTTCCGATTTTTATGTTTTTCGGTTTGTGTTGCCTGGGAGGACATTATTAAGTTTTGAGGCTTTTTTATAATTCGGTCGGCGGTACACTGTTTCCGATTTTTATGTTTTTCGGTTTGTGTTGCCTGGCAGAACATCATTAAATTTTGGGGCTTTTTTATAATTCGGTCGGGGGTACACTGTTTCCGATTTTTATGTTTTTTGGTTTGTGTTGCCTGGGAGGACATTATTAAGTTTTGGGGCTTTTTTATAATTCGTTCGGCGGTACACTGTTTCCGATTTTTATGTTTTTCGGTTTGTGTTGCCTGGGAGGACATTATTAAGTTTTAGGGCTTTTTTATAATTCGGTCGGCGGTACGCTGTTTCCGATTTTTATGTTTTTCGGTTTGTGTTGCCTGGGAGGACATTATTAAGTTTTGGGGCTGTTTTATAATTCGGTCGGCGGTACACTGTTTCCGATTTTTATGTTTTTCGGTTTGTGTTGCCTGGGAGGACATTATTAAGTTTTGGGGCTGTTTTATAATTCGTTCGGCGGTACACTGTTTCCGATTTTTATGTTTTTCGGTTTGTGTTGCCTGGGAGGACATTATTAAATTTTAGGGCTTTTTTATAATTCGGTCGGCGGTACGCTGTTTCCGATTTTTATGTTTTTCGGTTTGTGTTGCCTGGGAGGACATTATTAAGTTTTGAGGCTTTTTTATAATTCGGTCGGCGGTGCACTGTTTCCGATTTTTATGTTTTTCGATTTGTGTTGCCTGGGAGGACATTATTAAATTTTGGGGCTTTTTTATAATTCGTTCGGCGGTACACTGTTTCCGATTTTTATGTTTTTCGGTTTGTGTTGCCTGGGAGGACATTATTAAATTTTGGGGTTTTTTATAATTCGGTCGGCGGTGCACTGTTTCCGATTTTTATGCTTTTCGGTTTGTGTTGCCTGGGAGGACATTATTAAGTTTTAGGGCATTTTTATAATTCGGTCGGCGGTACGCTGTTTCCGATATTTATGTTTTTCGGTTTGTGTTGCCTGGGAGGACATTATTAAGTTTTGGGGCTTTTTTAAAATTCGGTCGGCGGTGCACTGTTTCCGATTTTTATGTTTTTCGGTTTGTGTTGCCTGGGAGGACATTATTAAGTTTTGGGGCTTTTTTATAATTCGGTCGACGGTGCACTGTTTCCGATTTTTATGTTTTTCGGTTTCTGTTGCCTGGGAGGACATTATTAAGTTTTGGGGCTTTTTTATAATTCGGTCGGCGGTGCACTGTTTCCGATTTTTATGTTTTTTGGTTTGTGTTGCCTGGGAGGACATTATTAAGTTTTGAGGCTTTTTTATAATTCGGTCGGCGGTGCACTGTTTCCGATTTTTATGTTTTTCGGTTTGTGTTGCCTTGGAGGACATTATTAAGTTTTGGGGCTTTTTTATAATTCGGTCGGCGGTGCACTGTTTCCGATTTTTATGTTTTTCGGTTTGTGTTGCCTGGGAGGACATTATTAAGTTTTGAGGCTTTTTTATAATTCGGTCGGCGGTACACTGTTTCCGATTTTTATGTTTTTCTGTTTGTGTTGCCTGGGAGGACATTATTAAGTTTTGGGGCTTTTTCATAATTCGGTCGGCGGTGCACTGTTTCCGATTTTTATGTTTTTCTGTTTGTGTTGCATGGGAGGACATTATTAAGTTTTGGGGCTTTTTTATAATTCGTTCGGCGGTACACTGTTTCCGATTTTTATGTTTTTCGGTTTGTGTTGCCTGGGAGGACATTATTAAGTTTTGGGGCTTTTTTATAATTCGGTCGGCGGTGCACTGTTTCCGATTTTTATGTTTTTCGGTTTGTGTTGCCTGGGAGGACATTATTAAATTTTGGGGCTTTTTTATAATTCGGTTGGCGGTACACTGTTTCCGATTTTTATGTTTTTCGGTTTGTGTTGCCTGGGAGGACATTATTAAGTTTTAGGGCTTTTTTATAATTCGTTCGGCGGTACACTGTTTCCGATTTTTATGTTTTTCGGTTTGTGTTGCCTGGGAGGACATTATTAAGTTTTGAGGCTTTTTTATAATTCGGTCGGCGGTACACTATTTCCGATTTTTATGTTTTTCGGTTTGTGTTGCCTGGGAGGACATTATTAAGTTTTGGGGCTTTTTTATAATTCGGTCGGCGGTGCACTGTTTCCGATTTTTATGTTTTTCGGTTTGTGTTGCCTGGGAGGACATTATTAAGTTTTGGGGCTTTTTTATAATTCGGTCGGCGGTATACTGTTTCCGATTTTTATGTTTTTTGGTTTGTGTTGCCTGGGAGGACATTATTAAGTTTTGGGGCTTTTTTATAATTCGTTCGGCGGTACACTGTTTCCGATTTTTATGTTTTTCGGTTTGTGTTGCCTGGGAGGACATTATTAAGTTTTGAGGCTTTTTTATAATTCGGTCGGCGGTACACTGTTTCCGATTTTTATGTTTTTCGGTTTGTGTTGCCTGGCAGAACATCATTAAATTTTGGGGCTTTTTTATAATTCGGTCGGGGGTACACTGTTTCCGATTTTTATGTTTTTTGGTTTGTGTTGCCTGGGAGGACATTATTAAGTTTTGGGGCTTTTTTATAATTCGTTCGGCGGTACACTGTTTCCGATTTTTATGTTTTTCGGTTTGTGTTGCCTGGGAGGACATTATTAAGTTTTAGGGCTTTTTTATAATTCGGTCGGTGGTACGCTGTTTCCGATATTTATGTTTTTCGGTTTGTGTTGCCTGCGAGGACATTATTAAGTTTTGGGGCTTTTTTATAATTCGGTCGGCGGTGCACTGTTTCCGATTTTTATGTTTTTCGGTTTGTGTTGCCTGGGAGGACATTATTAAGTTTTGGGGCTGTTTTATAATCGTTCGGCGGTACACTGTTTCCGATTTTTATGTTTTTCGGTTTGTGTTGCCTGGGAGGACATTATTAAGTTTTAGGGCTTTTTTATAATTCGGTCGGCGGTACGCTGTTTCCGATTTTTATGTTTTTCGGTTTGTGTTGCCTGGGAGGACATTATTAAGTTTTGGGGCTGTTTTATAATTCGGTCGGCGGTACACTGTTTCCGATTTTTATGTTTTTCGGTTTGTGTTGCCTGGGAGGACATTATTAAGTTTTGGAGCTGTTTTATATTTCGTTCGGCGGTACACTGTTTCCGATTTTTATGTTTTTCGGTTTGTGTTGCCTGGGAGGACATTATTAAGTTTTAGGGCTTTTTTATAATTCGGTCGGCGGTACGCTGTTTCCGATTTTTATGTTTTTCGGTTTGTGTTGCCTGGGAGGACATTATTAAGTTTTGAGGCTTTTTTATAATTCGGTCGGCGGTGCACTGTTTCCGATTTTTATGTTTTTCGTTTTGTGTTGCCTGGGAGGACATTATTAAGTTTTGGGGCTGTTTTATAATTCGGTCGGCGGTACACTGTTTCCGATTTTTATGTTTTTCGGTTTGTGTTGCCTGGGAGGACATTATTAAGTTTTGGAGCTGTTTTATATTTCGTTCGGCGGTACACTGTTTCCGATTTTTATGTTTTTCGGTTTGTGTTGCCTGGGAGGACATTATTAAGTTTTAGGGCTTTTTTATAATTCGGTCGGCGGTACGCTGTTTCCGATTTTTATGTTTTTCGGTTTGTGTTGCCTGGGAGGACATTATTAAGTTTTGAGGCTTTTTTATAATTCGGTCGGCGGTGCACTGTTTCCGATTTTTATGTTTTTCGGTTTGTGTTGCCTGGGAGGACATTATTAAGTTTTGGGGCTTTTTTATAATTCGGTCGGCGGTACGCTGTTTCCGTTTTTTATGTTTTTCGGTTTGTGTTGCCTGGGAGGACATTATTAAGTTTTGGGGCTGTTTTATAATTCGGTCGGCGGTGCACTGTTTCCGATTTTTATGTTTTTCGGTTTGTGTTGCCTGGGAGGACATTATTAAGTTTTGAGGCTTTTTTATAATTCGGTCGGCGGTACGCTGTTTCCGATTTTTATGTTTTTCGGTTTGTGTTGCCTGGGAGGACATTATTAAGTTTTGGGGCTGTTTTATAATTCGGTCGGCGGTACACTGTTTCCGATTTTTATGTTTTTCGGTTTGTGTTGCCTGGGAGGACATTATTAAGTTTTGGAGCTGTTTTATATTTCGTTCGGCGGTACACTGTTTCCGATTTTTATGTTTTTCGGTTTGTGTTGCCTGGGAGGACATTATTAAGTTTTAGGGCTTTTTTATAATTCGGTCGGCGGTACGCTGTTTCCGATTTTTATGTTTTTCGGTTTGTGTTGCCTGGGAGGACATTATTAAGTTTTGAGGCTTTTTTATAATTCGGTCGGCGGTGCACTGTTTCCGATTTTTATGTTTTTCGGTTTGTGTTGCCTGGGAGGACATTATTAAGTTTTGGGGCTTTTTTATAATTCGGTCGGCGGTACGCTGTTTCCGTTTTTTATGTTTTTCGGTTTGTGTTGCCTGGGAGGACATTATTAAGTTTTGGGGCTGTTTTATAATTCGGTCGGCGGTGCACTGTTTCCGATTTTTATGTTTTTCGGTTTGTGTTGCCTGGGAGGACATTATTAAGTTTTGGGGCTGTTTTAAAATTCGGTCGGCGGTGCACTGTTTCCGATTTTTATGTTTTTCGGTTTGTGTTGCCTGGGAGGACATTATTAAATTTTGGGGCTTTTTTATAATTCGTTCGGCGGTACACTGTTTCCGATTTTTATGTTTTTCGGTTTGTGTTGCCTGGGAGGACATTATTAAATTTTGGGGCTTTTTTATAATTCGGTCGGCGGTGCACTGTTTCCGATTTTTATGCTTTTCGGTTTGTGTTGCCTGGGAGGACATTATTAAGTTTTAGGGCTTTTTTATAATTCGGTCGGCGGTACGCTGTTTCCGATATTTATGTTTTTCGGTTTGTGTTGCCTGGGAGGACATTATTAAGTTTTGGGGCTTTTTTAAAATTCGGTCGGCGGTGCACTGTTTCCGATTTTTATGTTTTTCGGTTTGTGTTGCCTGGGAGGACATTATTAAGTTTTGGGGCTTTTTTATAATTCGTTCGGCGGTACACTGTTTCCGATTTTTATGTTTTTCGGTTTGTGTTGCCTGGGAGGACATTATTAAGTTTTAGGGCTTTTTTATAATTCGGTCGGCGGTACGCTGTTTCCGATTTTTATGTTTTTCGGTTTGTGTTGCCTGGGAGGACATTATTAAGTTTTGGGGCTGTTTTATAATTCGGTCGGCGGTGCACTGTTTCCGATTTTTATGTTTTTCGGTTTGTGTTGCCTGGGAGGACATTATTAAGTTTTGGGGCTTTTTTATAATTCGGTCGGCGGTACGCTGTTTCCGATTTTTATGTTTTTCGGTTTGTGTTGCCTGGGAGGACATTATTAAGTTTTGGGGCTGTTTTATAATTCGGTCGGCGGTGCACTGTTTCCGATTTTTATGTTTTTCGGTTTGTGTTGCCTGGGAGGACAATATTAAGTTTTAGGGCTTTTTTATAATTCGGTCGGCGGTACGCTGTTTCCGATTTTTATGTTTTTCGGTTTGTGTTGCCTGGGAGGACATTATTAAGTTTTGGGGCTGTTTTATAATTCGGTCGGCGGTGCACTGTTTTCGATTTTTTATGTTTTTCGGTTTGTGTTGCCTGGGAGGACATTATTAAGTTTTGGGGCTTTTTTATAATTCGTTCGGCGGTACACTGTTTCCGATTTTTATGTTTTTCGGTTTGTGTTGCCTGGGAGGACATTATTAAGTTTTGGGGCTGTTTTAAAATTCGGTCGGCGGTGCACTGTTTCCGATTTTTATGTTTTTCGGTTTGTGTTGCCTGGGAGGACATTATTAAGTTTTGGGGCTTTTTTATAATTCGTTCGGCGGTACACTGTTTCCGATTTTTATGTTTTTCGGTTTGTGTTGCCTGGGAGGACATTATTAAGTTTTGGGGCTGTTTTATAATTCGGTCGGCGGTGCACTGTTTCCGATTTTTATGTTTTTCGGTTTGTGTTGCCTGGGAGGACATTATTAAGTTTTGGGGCTGTTTTAAAATTCGGTCGGCGGTGCACTGTTTCCGATTTTTTATGTTTTTCGGTTTGTGTTGCCTGGGAGGACATTATTAAGTTTTAGGGCTTTTTTATAATTCGGTCGGCGGTACACTGTTTCCGATTTTTATGTTTTTCGGTTTGTGTTGCCTGGGAGGACATTATTAAGTTTTGGGGCTTTTTTATAATTCGTTCGGCGGTACACTGTTTCCGATTTTTATGTTTTTCGGTTTGTGTTGCCTGGGAGGACATTATTATGTTTTGGGGCTTTTTTACAATTCGGTCGGCGGTGCACTGTTTCCGATTTTTATGTTTTTCGGTTTGTGTTGCCTGGGAGGACATTATTAAGTTTTGGGGCTTTTTTATAATTCGTTCGGCGGTACACTGTTTCCGATTTTTATGTTTTTCGGTTTGTGTTGCCTGGGAGGACATTATTAAGTTTTGGGGCTGTTTTATAATTCGGTCGGCGGTGCACTGTTTCCGATTTTTATGTTTTTCGGTTTGTGGTGCCTGGGAGGACATTATTAAGTTTTGGGGCTGTTTTATAATTCGGTCGGCGGTGCACTGTTTCCGATTTTTATGTTTTTCGGTTTGTGTTGCCTGGGAGGACATTATTAAGTTTTGGGGCTTTTTTATAATTCGGTCGGCGGTACGCTGTTTCCGATTTTTATGTTTTTCGGTTTGTGTTGCCTGGGAGGACATTATTAAGTTTTGGGGCTGTTTTATAATTCGGTCGGCGGTGCACTGTTTCCGATTTTTATGTTTTTCGGTTTGTGTTGCCTGGGAGGACAATATTAAGTTTTAGGGCTTTTTTATAATTCGGTCGGCGGTACGCTGTTTCCGATTTTTATGTTTTTCGGTTTGTGTTGCCTGGGAGGACATTATTAAGTTTTGGGGCTGTTTTATAATTCGGTCAGCGGTGCACTGTTTTCGATTTTTTATGTTTTTCGGTTTGTGTTGCCTGGGAGGACATTATTAAGTTTTGGGGCTTTTTTATAATTCGTTCGGCGGTACACTGTTTCCGATTTTTATGTTTTTCGGTTTGTGTTGCCTGGGAGGACATTATTAAGCTTTGGGGCTTTTTTATAATTCGGTCGGCGGTACACTGTTTCCGATTTTTATGTTTTTCGGTTTGTGTTGCCTGGGAGGACATTATTAAGTTTTGGGGCTGTTTTAAAATTCGGTCGGCGGTGCACTGTTTCCGATTTTTATGTTTTTCGGTTTGTGTTGCCTGGGAGGACATTATTAAGTTTTGGGGCTTTTTTATAATTCGTTCGGCGGTACACTGTTTCCGATTTTTATGTTTTTCGGTTTGTGTTGCCTGGGAGGACATTATTAAGTTTTGGGGCTGTTTTATAATTCGGTCGGCGGTGCACTGTTTCCGATTTTTATGTTTTTCGGTTTGTGTTGCCTGGGAGGACATTATTAAGTTTTGGGGCTGTTTTAAAATTCGGTCGGCGGTGCACTGTTTCCGATTTTTTATGTTTTTCGGTTTGTGTTGCCTGGGAGGACATTATTAAGTTTTAGGGCTTTTTTATAATTCGGTCGGCGGTACACTGTTTCCGATTTTTATGTTTTTCGGTTTGTGTTGCCTGGGAGGACATTATTAAGTTTTGGGGCTTTTTTATAATTCGTTCGGCGGTACACTGTTTCCGATTTTTATGTTTTTCGGTTTGTGTTGCCTGGGAGGACATTATTATGTTTTGGGGCTTTTTTATAATTCGGTCGGCGGTGCACTGTTTCCGATTTTTATGTTTTTCGGTTTGTGTTGCCTGGGAGGACATTATTAAGTTTTGGGGCTGTTTTATAATTCGGTCGGCGGTGCACTGTTTTCGATTTTTTATGTTTTTCGGTTTGTGTTGCCTGGGAGGACATTATTAAGTTTTGGGGCTTTATTATAATTCGGTCGGCGGTGCACTGTTTCCGATTTTTATGTTTTTCGGTTTGTGTTGCGTGGGAGGACATTATTAAATTTTGGGGCTTTTTTATAATTCGGTCGGCGGTGCACTGTTTCCGATTTTTATGTTTTTCGGTTTGTGTTGCCTGGGAGGACATTATTAAGTTTTGGGGCTGTTTTATAATTCGGTCGGCGGTGCACTGTTTTCGATTTTTTATGTTTTTCGGTTTGTGTTGCCTGGGAGGACATTATTAAGTTTTGGGGCTTTATTATAATTCGGTCGGCGGTGCACTGTTTCCGATTTTTATGTTTTTCGGTTTGTGTTGCCTGGGAGGACATTATTAAGTTTTAGGGCTTTTTTATAATTCGGTCGGCGGTACGCTGTTTCCGATTTTTATGTTTTTCGGTTTGTGTTGCCTGGGAGGACATTATTAAGTTTTGGGGCTTTTTTATAATTCGTTCGGCGGTACACTGTTTCCGATTTTTATGTTTTTCGGTTTGTGTTGCCTGGGAGGACATTATTAAGTTTTAGGGCTTTTTTATAATTCGGTCGGCGGTACGCTGTTTCCGATTTTTATGTTTTTCGGTTTGTGTTGCCTGGGAGGACATTATTAAGTTTTGGGGCTGTTTTATAATTCGGTCGGCGGTGCACTGTTTTCGATTTTTATGTTTTTCGGTTTGTGTTGCCTGGGAGGACATTATTAAGTTTTGGGGCTTTTTTATAATTCGGTCGGCGGTACGCTGTTTCCGTTTTTTATGTTTTTCGGTTTGTGTTGCCTGGGAGGACATTATTAAGTTTTGGGGCTGTTTTATAATTCGGTCGGCGGTGCACTGTTTCCGATTTTTATGTTTTTCGGTTTGTGTTGCCTGGGAGGACATTATTAAGTTTTAGGGCTTTTTTATAATTCGGTCGGCGGTACGATGTTTCCGATTTTTATGTTTTTCGGTTTGTGTTGCCTGGGAGGACATTATTAAGTTTTGGGGCTGTTTTATAATTCGGTCGGCGGTGCACTGTTTTCGATTTTTTATGTTTTTCGGTTTGTGTTGCCTGGGAGGACATTATTAAGTTTTGGGGCTTTTTTATAATTCGTTCGGCGGTACACTGTTTCCGATTTTTATGTTTTTCGGTTTGTGTTGCCTGGGAGGACATTATTAAGCTTTGGTGCTTTTTTATAATTCGGTCGGCGGTACACTGTTTCCGATTTTTATGTTTTTCGGTTTGTGTTGCCTGGGAGGACATTATTAAGTTTTGGGGCTTTTTTATATTTCGTTCGGCGGTACACTGTTTCCGATTTTTATGTTTTTCGGTTTGTGTTGCCTGGGAGGACATTATTAAGTTTTGGGGCTTTTTTATAATTCGGTCGGCGGTACACTGTTTCGGATTTTTATGTTTTTCGGTTTGTGTTGCCTGGGAGGACATTATTAAGTTTTGGGGCTGTTTTATAATTCGGTCGGCGGTGCACTGTTTCCGATTTTTATGTTTTTCGGTTTGTGTTGCCTGGGAGGACATTATTAAGTTTTAGGGCTTTTTTATAATTCGGTCGGCGGTACGCTGTTTCCGATTTTTATGTTTTTCGGTTTGTGTTGCCTGGGAGGACATTATTAAGTTTTGGGGCTTTTTTATAATTCGGTCGGCGGTACACTGTTTCCGATTTTTATGTTTTTCGGTTTGTGTTGCCTGGGAGGACATTATTAAGTTTTAGGGCTTTTTTATAATTCGGTCGGCGGTACGCTGTTTCCGATTTTTATGTTTTTCGGTTTGTGTTGCCTGGGAGGACATTATTAAGTTTTGGGGCTGTTTTATAATTCGGTCGGCGGTGCACTGTTTCCGATTTTTATGTTTTTCGGTTTGTGTTGCCTGGGAGGACATTATTAAGTTTTGGGGCTTTTTTATAATTCGGTCGGCGGTACGCTGTTTCCGTTTTTTATGTTTTTCGGTTTGTGTTGCCTGGGAGGACATTATTAAGTTTTGGGGCTGTTTTATAATTCGGTCGGCGGTGCACTGTTTCCGATTTTTATGTTTTTCGGTTTGTGTTGCCTGGGAGGACATTATTAAGTTTTAGGGCTTTTTTATAATTCGGTCGGCGGTACACTGTTTCCGATTTTTATGTTTTTCGGTTTGTGTTGCCTGGGAGGACATTATTAAGTTTTGGGGCTGTTTTACAATTCGGTCGGCGGTGCACTGTTTTCGATTTTTTATGTTTTTCGGTTTGTGTTGCCTGGGAGGACATTATTAAGTTTTGGGGCTTTTTTATAATTCGTTCGGCGGTACACTGTTTCCGATTTTTATGTTTTTCGGTTTGTGTTGCCTGGGAGGACATTATTAAGCTTTGGGGCTTTTTTATAATTCGGTCGGCGGTACACTGTTTCCGATTTTTATGTTTTTCGGTTTGTGTTGCCTGGGAGGACATTATTAAGTTTTGGGGCTTTTTTATAATTCGTTCGGCGGTACACTGTTTCCGATTTTTATGTTTTTCGGTTTGTGTTGCCTGGGAGGACATTATTAAGTTTTGGGGCTGTTTTATAATTCGGTCGGCGGTGCACTGTTTCCGATTTTTATGTTTTTCGGTTTGTGTTGCCTGGGAGGACATTATTAAGTTTTGGGGCTGTTTTATAATTCGGTCGGCGGTGCACTGTTTCCGATTTTTATGTTTTTCGGTTTGTGTTGCCTGGGAGGACATTATTAAGTTTTGGGGCTGTTTTATAATTCGGTCGGCGGTGCACTGTTTCCGATTTTTTATGTTTTTCGGTTTGTGTTGCCTGGGAGGACATTATTAAGTTTTAGGGCTTTTTTATAATTCGGTCGGCGGTACACTGTTTCCGATTTTTATGTTTTTCGGTTTGTGTTGCCTGGGAGGACATTATTAAGTTTTGGGGCTGTTTTATAATTCGGTCGGCGGTGCACTGTTTCCGATTTTTATGTTTTTCGGTTTGTGTTGCCTGGGAGGACATTATTAAGTTTTGGGGCTGTTTTATAATTCGGTCGGCGGTGCACTGTTTCCGATTTTTATGTTTTTCGGTTTGTGTTGCCTGGGAGGACATTATTAAGTTTTGGGGCTGTTTTAAAATTCGGTCGGCGGTACACTGTTTCCGATTTTTTATGTTTTTCGGTTTGTGTTGCCTGGGAGGACATTATTAAGTTTTAGGGCTTTTTTATAATTCGGTCGGCGGTACACTGTTTCCGATTTTTATGTTTTTCGGTTTGTGTTGCCTGGGAGGACATTATTAAGTTTTGGGGCTTTTTTATAATTCGTTCGGCGGTACACTGTTTCCGATTTTTATGTTTTTCGGTTTGTGTTGCCTGGGAGGACATTATTATGTTTTGGGGCTTTTTTACAATTCGGTAGGCGGTGCACTGTTTCCGATTTTTATGTTTTTCGGTTTGTGTTGCCTGGGAGGACATTATTAAGTTTTGGGGCTGTTTTATAATTCGGTCGGCGGTACACTGTTTCCGATTTTTATGTTTTTCGGTTTGTGTTGCCTGGGAGGACATTATTATGTTTTGGGGCTTTTTTATAATTCGTTCGGCGGTACACTGTTTCCGATTTTTATGTTTTTCGGTTTGTGTTGCCTGGGAGGACATTATTAAGTTTTGGGGCTTTTTTATAATTCGTTCGGCGGTACACTGTTTCCGATTTTTATGTTTTTCGGTTTGTGTTGCCTGGGAGGACATTATTATGTTTTGGGGCTTTTTTATAATTCGTTCGGCGGTACACTGTTTCCGATTTTTATGTTTTTCGGTTTGTGTTGCCTGGGAGGACATTATTAAGTTTTGGGGCTGTTTTATAATTCGGTCGGCGGTGCACTGTTTCCGATTTTTATGTTTTTCGGTTTGTGTTGCCTGGGAGGACATTATTAAGTTTTGGGGCTTTTTTATAATTCGTTCGGCGGTACACTGTTTCCGATTTTTATGTTTTTCGGTTTGTGTTGCCTGGGAGGACATTATTAAGCTTTGGGGCTTTTTTATAATTCGGTCGGCGGTACACTGTTTCCGATTTTTATGTTTTTCGGTTTGTGTTGCCTGGGAGGACATTATTAAGTTTTGGGGCTTTTTTATAATTCGTTCGGCGGTACACTGTTTCCGATTTTTATGTTTTTCGGTTTGTGTTGCCTGGGAGGACATTATTAAGTTTTGGGGCTGTTTTATAATTCGGTCGGCGGTGCACTGTTTCCGATTTTTATGTTTTTCGGTTTGTGTTGCCTGGGAGGACATTATTAAGTTTTGGGGCTGTTTTATAATTCGGTCGGCGGTGCACTGTTTCCGATTTTTATGTTTTTCGGTTTGTGTTGCCTGGGAGGACATTATTAAGTTTTGGGGCTGTTTTATAATTCGGTCGGCGGTGCACTGTTTCCGATTTTTTATGTTTTTCGGTTTGTGTTGCCTGGGAGGACATTATTAAGTTTTAGGGCTTTTTTATAATTCGGTCGGCGGTACACTGTTTCCGATTTTTATGTTTTTCGGTTTGTGTTGCCTGGGAGGACATTATTAAGTTTTGGGGCTGTTTTATAATTCGGTCGGCGGTGCACTGTTTCCGATTTTTATGTTTTTCGGTTTGTGTTGCCTGGGAGGACATTATTAAGTTTTGGGGCTGTTTTATAATTCGGTCGGCGGTGCACTGTTTCCGATTTTTATGTTTTTCGGTTTGTGTTGCCTGGGAGGACATTATTAAGTTTTGGGGCTGTTTTAAAATTCGGTCGGCGGTACACTGTTTCCGATTTTTTATGTTTTTCGGTTTGTGTTGCCTGGGAGGACATTATTAAGTTTTAGGGCTTTTTTATAATTCGGTCGGCGGTACACTGTTTCCGATTTTTATGTTTTTCGGTTTGTGTTGCCTGGGAGGACATTATTAAGTTTTGGGGCTTTTTTATAATTCGTTCGGCGGTACACTGTTTCCGATTTTTATGTTTTTCGGTTTGTGTTGCCTGGGAGGACATTATTATGTTTTGGGGCTTTTTTACAATTCGGTAGGCGGTGCACTGTTTCCGATTTTTATGTTTTTCGGTTTGTGTTGCCTGGGAGGACATTATTAAGATTTGGGGCTTTTTTATAATTCGTTCGGCGGTACACTGTTTCCGATTTTTATGTTTTTCGGTTTGTGTTGCCTGGGAGGACATTATTAAGTTTTGGGGCTGTTTTATAATTCGGTCGGCGGTGCACTGTTTCCGATTTTTATGTTTTTCGGTTTGTGTTGCCTGGGAGGACATTATTAAGTTTTGGGGCTGTTTTATAATTCGGTCGGCGGTGCACTGTTTTCGATTTTTTATGTTTTTCGGTTTGTGTTGCCTGGGAGGACATTATTAAGTTTTGGGGCTTTATTATAATTCGGTCGGCGGTGCACTGTTTCCGATTTTTATGTTTTTCGGTTTGTGTTGCCTGGGAGGACATTATTAAGTTTTGGGGCTGTTTTATAATTCGGTCGGCGGTGCACTGTTTCCGATTTTTATGTTTTTCGGTTTGTGTTGCCTGGGAGGACATTATTAAGTTTTAGGGCTTTTTTATAATTCGGTCGGCGGTACGCTGTTTCCGATTTTTATGTTTTTCGGTTTGTGTTGCCTGGGAGGACATTATTAAGTTTTAGGGCTTTTTTATAATTCGTTCGGCGGTACACTGTTTCCGATTTTTATGTTTTTCGGTTTGTGTTGCCTGGGAGGACATTATTAAGTTTTAGGGCTTTTTTATAATTCGGTCGGCGGTATACTGTTTCCGATTTTTATGTTTTTCGGTTTGTGTTGCCTGGGAGGACATTATTAAGTTTTGGGGCTGTTTTATAATTCGGTCGGCGGTGCACTGTTTTCGATTTTTTATGTTTTTCGGTTTGTGTTGCCTGGGAGGACATTATTAAGTTTTGGGGCTTTTTTATAATTCGGTCGGCGGTACGCTGTTTCCGTTTTTTATGTTTTTCGGTTTGTGTTGCCTGGGAGGACATTATTAAGTTTTGGGGCTGTTTTATAATTCGGTCGGCGGTGCACTGTTTCCGATTTTTATGCTTTTCGGTTTGTGTTGCCTGGGAGGACATTATTAAGTTTTAGGGCTTTTTTATAATTCGGTCGGCGGTACGATGTTTCCGATTTTTATGTTTTTCGGTTTGTGTTGCCTGGGAGGACATTATTAAGTTTTGGGGCTGTTTTATAATTCGGTCGGCGGTGCACTGTTTTCGATTTTTTATGTTTTTCGGTTTGTGTTGCCTGGGAGGACATTATTAAGTTTTGGGGCTTTTTTATAATTCGGTCGGCGGTGCACTGTTTCCGATTTTTATGTTTTTCGGTTTGTGTTGCCTGGGAGGACATTATTAAGTTTTAGGGCTTTTTTATAATTCGTTCGGCGGTACACTGTTTCCGATTTTTATGTTTTTCGGTTTGTGTTGCCTGGGAGGACATTATTAAGTTTTGGGGCTTTTTTATAATTCGGTCGGCGGTACGCTGTTTCCGATTTTTATGTTTTTCTGTTCGTGTTGCCTGGGAGGACATTATTAAGTTTTGAGGCTTTTTTATAATTCGTTCGGCGGTACACTGTTTCCGATTTTTATGTTTTTCGGTTTGTGTTGTCTGGGAGGACATTATTAAGTTTTAGGGCTTTTTTATAATTCGGTCGGCGGTACGCTGTTTCCGATATTTATGTTTTTCGGTTTGTGTTGCCTGGGAGGACATTATTAAGTTTTGGGGCTTTTTTATAATTCGGTCGGCGGTATACTGTTTCCGATTTTTTTGTTTTTCGGTATGTGTTGCCTGGGAGGACATTATTAAGTTTTGGGGCTTTTTTATAATTCGGTCGGCGGTACACTGTTTCCGATTTTTATGTTTTTCGGTTTGTTTTGCCTGGGAGGACATTATTAAGTTTTGGTGCTTTTTTGTAATTCGGTCGGCGGTACACTGTTTCCGATTTTTATGTTTTTCGGTTTGTGTTGCCTGGGAGGACATTATTAAGTTTTGAGGCTTTTTTATAATTGGGTCGCGGTACACTGTTTCCGATTTTTATGTTTTTCAGTTTGTGTTGCCTGGGAGGACATTATTAAGTTTTGGGGCTTTTTTATAATTCGGTCGGCGGTACACTGTTTCCGATTTTTATGTTTTTCGGTTTGTGTTGCCTGGGAGGACATTATTAAGTTTTGGGGCTTTTTTATAATTCATTCGGCGGTACACTGTTTCCGATTTTTATGTTTTTCGATTTGTGTTGCCTGGCAGAACATCATTAAATTTTGGGGCTTTTTTATAATTCGGTCGGGGGTACACTGTTTCCGATTTTTATGTTTTTCGGTTTGTGTTGCCTGGGAGGACATTATTAAGTTTTGGGGCTTTTTTATAATTCGGTCGGGGGTACACTGTTTCCGATTTTTATGTTTTTCGGTTTGTGTTGCCTGGCAGAACATCATTAAATTTTGGGGCTTTTTTATAATTCGGTCGGGGGTACACTGTTTCCGATTTTTATGTTTTTTGGTTTGTGTTGCCTGGGAGGACATTATTAAGTTTTGGGGCTTTTTTATAATTCGGTCGGCGGTACACTGTTTCCGATTTTTATGTTTTTCGGTTTGTGTTGCCTGGGAGGACATTATTAAGTTTTGGGGCTTTTTTATAATTCGGTCGACGATGCACTGTTTCCGATTTTTATGTTTTTCGGTTTGTGTAGCCTGGGAGGACATTATTAAGTTTTGGGGCTTTTTTATATTTCGGTCGGCGGTACACTGTTTTCGATTTTTAATGTTTTTCGGTTTGTGTTGCATGGGAGGACAACAAATTATTAAGTTTTGGGGCTTTTTTATAATGCGGTCGGCGGTACATTGTTTCCCATTTTTTTTTTTGCTCTTTGGTATGTGTTATGACCGATGAGATTTAGTTTTGGGGGCTTTTTTATATTGCCGGTTGGCGATGCATTGTCGATGGTGTTTTTGGTTTTGTGATTGGTGTTCGATTTCATGAATTCTGGTGATTTATTTTGGCTATTGCTTCTGTGTATCAGTAATGGTTCACTCCAAGACGGAAACGCTCCAATTCCCCTTTTTCTCGCCAAGGCCGCTGTAAAAGGGAGTACCAGATTAACACTGGCCAACAAATTATTAAAAATTACGGAATTCTCTTATAATTTGGAATGAGTGAAAGCTGGGCATAGGACAGTTAAGGATAAAGCATGATTACTTAACATTTTCCTAAATAATTGAAAAAATGATTACACTTACCTTTAAGTTGACTCTGATGGCTTCATCATCATCATCACCACCACCACCACCACCACCACCACCACCATCATCATCATCATCATCAAGCAGCATGGGCTACGGAGGTCCAACCAGACCGTGCAATTTAGTTCTCCAAGCAAGTCTATTCTGAGCTACATCTACTGCATCTGGCCACTGCACACCAATTCTAATATGGTCCTGTTTGACATTGTCTGTCCACCGCCTCCTAGGTCTCCCCTTCTTTCTGCGGCCTTTAGGCACACTGTTCATAACCCTATTCGCCAATCTATAATTATTCATACGGGCAACATGGCCAAACCAACGGAGTCTCTCTCTGCACAATATGCTGCTTAAAGGAGGTTACAAACTCCTTTGCCTAACCTCATCATTAGTTGCAAAGTTGAACCACCTAATGCCCAAGATACTGCGTAAGCATCTGGAATCAAAATCATTTAGTTTCCTATTATCTTGCTTATAAAGTGTCCAAGTTTCACTACCATAACTAACCCTAGAAAGAACCAAGGTGTTATACAGTCTAATTTTAGTCTTTAGGTGTATACGCCTATTTCTCCACAATCTCCATAGATTCTTAAAAGTCCCGGCAGCAATACCTATTCGTCTGTTAATCTCATGCCGCACATCACCAGTATCTGTTACATAGCTCCCAAGATAATTAAACTGTGACACCTGCTAAAGACTGCAACCATTCAGATGAACTGAATCACAGCCTGCCTGACCAATTTTCATCACTTTAGTTTTCTCTCTGTTTATAACCAAACCTACTCTACTACCAGTTTCATCAACAGCTCGTATGAAAGAGTTCATCTCATCAACATCATTTGCCAAAAGGGCTAAATCATCAGCATATCTAAATCAGAAATTTTCGTATCTGCAGTCCATTTAAGGCCAAAATCTTTCCCTTGAAGTGAATTTCGCATAACATAATCAATCACCAAGCTAAAGAGAAAAGAAGACAAAATGCACCCTTGTCGAACACCAGAAGTAATGCTAAACCAATTGCTACAAACCTTACCAACTCTCACACACGACTCAGTGTTATTATAGAGAGCTTTCATTATGTTAGCTAACTTGTCTGGTATACCATATGATCTTACAATCAACCACAAATTATGACGATCAACAGAGTCGAAAGCCTTTTTGAAATCAACAAAGCTAGCAATCAAAGGTTTCTGAAACTCTAAACATTTCTCAAGAATCTGCCTAAGTGAAAATATCTGATCCACACATCCCCTACCACTTCTGAATCCACATTGCTCATCACGCAATTGACTGTCAACCACATTCTTAATTCTATTAAGCACAATCAAGGAAAGAACTTTACCTGGAACAGAGAGTAGGCTGATACCCCTATAGTTATCACAAGAACTGCGATCACCTTTTTTGAAAATAGGGATACAATAGCTCTGGTAAAATCCTTAGGAACCATGCCTTTATCATAAAAGTTATTCAGAATTTCAGTCATCAAAGTGGTAACCGAAACATTCCCAGCTCTAAGTATTTCTCTAGTAATTTCATCTACCCCTGGGGATATATGAAATTTAAGTTTAGAAACAGTCAAAATAACTTCAGATTGTGTTATAGGACCAACATTAAAGCCACCAATGCATCTATCATCATTGCAAACAATGGGAATAGAACTAATCACATTGTTTAGAATATCACTGAAATGCTCAACCCACCTAGCCATGACAGAATCCTCACCTTCTATAACCTTACCTTGTTTATCCTTCAATCCCTGTATACCTGTCCGTTGTCTACCACACAAAATATTAACTATCTGGTACAGCTTTCTGCTGTTGTGCTGTCTAACTGCTTCCTCGGCTTTGTCAGCCAAACCATCAAGCCAAAGATTCTTATCAGCAGCTAACTGATCTTTTACACGTTTATTAAGCTCTCTGTAATGCTTTCGATTCTAGTAGTAGGGTATTGATTAAGAACATTCCTGCAGTTCTTTTTTTCCGAAATAAGCTCAAGTGCCTTATCACTCAGATAATTCTGGTTCTTCTGCTCCTTTTTTCCTAAAAGAGTATTGGTAGTGTCCAAAAAAGCCTGATTGAAAAATTCTTTTTCCATTCTTCCTCAACTTGACTAGTAAGCATACCATGACAGTCATAATGATTAAGTAACCTGTCATGGTAAGCTTTGTCTATAACTGGGTCTTTCAGAGCTTCAGTATTAAAAGTAAATTTTTTAACCTTAGCACAACACTTCTTAAGTTTAAGTTGCAAGACACTTATAACAAGGTAATGATCAGATCCAATTTCAGCTCCACTATATGACCTAGTATTCCTAACAGAACTAGCCCATTTGCTGTTAATTAATATATAATCAATCATATTCTTATGCAGCCCATCGGGTGAATCCCATGTGTACTTATGTATGTCACGGTGTTTGTAATAAGTGTTAGTTATTCTGAATCCATTGAGTTTACTTACCTGTAGGAAACGTTGCCCATTGCCATTGCAGCTACCAATACCAAAAAAGCCATTACTCCTCCCCAAAGGTCAGAGTCACTACCAACTTTGGCATTGAAGTCACCAAGAACAAGGGTAATATCTCCTTTCTTGACAGAATTCAAAATATCCTTGTCCGTAAAACCTATCCTTCTCATCCTCATCGGCATCCTCAGTGGGGGCATAACAGCAGATAACATTCAAGTCTTTAACGCTTGTCTGAAATTTTGCTGTAAGAAACCTTTCATTAATGCACTCATATCCTAGAAGAGCATCACTAGCGTGTCTGCTGAGAAGCAGACCCACGCCTTGGTGGTGCTTATTGTCGTCCCTCCCTGAAAAGAGAAATTTAAGATTACTTTTAAGATTCTGACCTTTATCTGTCCATCTGGTCTCTTGCAGGCCGAGAATATCTAAATTATAATGATGGAATTCTTGTGTGAGGACATCAAGAGAAAAAATTATGTGCAGAGTCCTCACATTCCAACTACCTATGGAGAGGAAATGGTTAGTGGGATGTTTAAAGAAACTATGTTTATTGAGAGAAGGAATGCCGACAATATCAAACAGCCCCTTAATCGCAGACATGGGGCAAAGACCCGTTCCCCCACCACTAAAGGCTGAAGCCATCTACACTGGAAGACTTCCTCCAATGTAGAATTTGACGATGCCAATAGAAGCAAGGAGTTCAGGTGCCTGAGATAACCTCTGCTCAGGATTAGCTACCAACTGATAAACATATCCTGTGAATCTATTCACTTGGGGCTGTCAATCCACAAACAAACAGAAAACACAGCGGATGATTATCCTTCCACAGAAGCCCACCAGTGCAGCAAAATCAGGATCCATAATCAAGCTCAGAGCCATAATTCCGTTCAGGTTGGTATATATGGTTAGCAACAGGACCCTGTGTGGTTGACCACTCCTCAGCAAGGCATAAAAAAGAAGAAACGTAGCCATAGTTGTCCAGATCAGTAGGCCCCACTAATCTGGCAGCCCTTCCTTTCCGTTCACTTCCACAAGAGAGAATCTCTTTTGAAAGGTACTAACGATCTGCACCACGAGAAGGCGGGGTGGGACATTAGGTGCTAGGCCTGGCCGGTTCTATGCATCATCACAGGGGATTGGTGCATAGCTCTCCTTCCAGTGACTACCTAGCTACCATTACCTCAGCAGAAAAACAACACGAACATCCATAATTTAAACTTTTAAGGAGTGAAAAAGTAGGCAAAGGAAGAACTTCATTCTCTTTGAAAATAAGATTACCATATGCGCCAGAGGCGATATGCGTTCTTCTAGTTATTTTACACTTTCAGTACCCTCTGACAGCGGAAATTCGGACTACTGTATAATTGAGAAAATAAACTATTATTATTTTGTTAGTACCCGTAGTGTGCAAAAAAAAAGTCTTTCATTTATCTCTTAAAGCAGAAAAGTTACATTTTACCAATGGGACAAATCACTACTATTAGGGTAAACCCCTTGATCATTACACTACATGACCAAAAACGTACGTTTCTAGCAAAAATAGATCGTTTGCAATATTTATATAAAGATTTTGTATTTTCCAGCTTTTTTCCGCCGCCAGAGGTCGCCTTTCGAGATTTTACTTACCGCCATTAGAACTCTCTAACACTGGAAATTGCAACTGATGGGGATTCGAAAAACGTAAATATTAATATTTTTGTGGAAAAAATTTTCGCCGACATTCAGGATTCGAACCCGCATCTCTCCAGAAACATGCCAGAGCATTCTAACCTGTTGAACTAATGCCGGTTTTTTTCACAAAAAATTTATTGATTTACAGACGTTTAAACGTCTACAGGTAACGCTGAAATTATCAAATATTGTTTAAATCATTAATATTTTGTTATTGTCTGTAAAACAAAAAAAAAAGTATTTCGTTTATCTTCTTAAAAAGTTTCATTTTTGCACCACTTTTCGTTAAGATGGGAAAGCCTTGTTGCCGTTGTAAACCTTCTGACCATAACACTATTATCAAAATTTCAGATTTCCAGTGTAAATAGTTTGGTTTTAATATTCGTTTGAAATTTTAGCATTTTTCATATTTTCCCACCTCTAGAGGGCGCTATTGAAAGTTTTAAAATTGCTAATCACAATATTTCTTCGCCACCTATCGAACCCAAAAAGAAGTTTTCATTTAGCTCTAAAAGTAAAAAAAAATTGATTATCTACAGACGGACAGACAGGTGAAAAGACAGATGGACGGACAACAGTTAACAGAGAGGCGGACAGACAGACGAACAAATACTGGCATAGGCAGATGACAAAGTAAAAACATTAGCTCATTTTTCAAAGGAACTTTAAAAGAAATTGTTTGTTGGTTTTCAATTAGCTCGTTTCACTTTTGCAGCCGATTGCAGTCTTCTGGTGGAGTTTATCGAAAAAAATATTAATTAATTCATTTCTTCAAAATTTTTACACTCAAATGCAACGCAGTGAGGCTTCATAAAATATGATAGCTTTTACAAACAAAAAAAGTGGTAGAAATATATAAAACTATAGCAATTGAGAAGTTTTAACTTAGTACACAGACTAACTCATTGGTTTTCGTCTCACGGTACGACAAAACATGGCGTCCATAAACCACGTGACTCAATCAACCAATGGTAGTGAATCACCGAGATGGCCAGCCTCTATGGACCTGATTATAAGAGGGCCGAGGCCCACTTTACAAAGTGGTCCAGGAAATGATGAGTAAATGTTTAAGAAGAAGAAGAAGGCCAGCCTCTAACTATACAGGACCTCTAGAGATCACTAAATATCGAAGCTACAGAACTTTTAGCGAATGTTTCAAGTGATCTATTTATTGTAGAAATTTCGGCGGTAGCGTTCTCTTGTGATAGAAATTCCACTGACAGCAATGATCTGCCCACTATTTTCAGAGAAGCGAGAGAAAAGCAACTTTTTAAATTTAAGAACTAAAAGACAAATACTTTTTTTATGTTTATAATTATTAATAACATATTACTACGTGCATTTCCCCCATCATACATTAAAAAATAAATAACCCCTCAAGCAGCTGCTTGCTACAGAGGTCTGACAGGAGCCTGTCAATTTATACGCCATAGCAGAAGGTCCATGAGGATGGCGGGACCTCAGCAGGAAAACAACGCGAACATCCATAGTTGAAACTTTTAAGGAGTGAAAAAGTAGGCAAAGGAAGAAATTCATTCTCTTTGAAAACGAGATTTCCATATGCGCCAGAGACGATATGCGTTTTTCTAGTTATTTTACACTTTCAGTATCCTCTGACAGTGGAAATTCGAACTGCTGCATAATTAGTAAAATAAACTTGTAATTTTTTATTAGTACCTATACAACACAAAAAAGTTTTTCATTTATCTCTTAAAGCAGAAAAGTTGCATTTTACCTTAACCCCCTTGCTCTAACGGGACGGATCATTACCGTTAGGGTAAACCACTTGCTCATTACAGTCTATGACCAAAAATTTAAATTTCTATCGTAAATAGATCGTTTGCAATATTCATTTAAAAATTTGGTATTTCTAGCTTTTTTCTTCCTCTAGAGGCCGCCTTTCGAGTTTTTATTTTCCGCTTTTAGCATTTTCTAACAATGAAAATTCCAACTATGGGGATTCGAAAAATGTAAATATTGATGTTCCTGTAAAATCGAAGAAGAAAAATGATTTTTTGTTTGCCTAAGAGGGTAAAGCTTAGTTGCCATTGCAAACCTTCTGACTATAAAAAACACTCTACTACCAAAATTTCAGATTTCTAGTGTAAATAGTTTGTTTGCAATATTGTTTGAAATTTTAGCATTTTTCATCATTTTCCACCGCTAGAGAGCGCTATTAAAGCTATTGAAAGATTACAAAATTGTGAATCGCAATATTTCTTCGACTCCTATCCAAACTAAAAATAATTTTTCATTTTTCTCAAAAAGTGTAAAGGTTGATTGTCTACAGACAGACAGACTGATGGAAAGACAGACGGACAGACAGACGAACAAATATTGGCATAAGCAGACGATAAAGTCGAAACATTAGCGCGTTTTTCAAACGAACCTTAAAAGAAATTATATGTTGGTTTTCAGTTAGCTCGTTTCGCTTTTGCAGATGATTGCAATCCTCTGATGGAGTTTGTTGGAAAAAATATTAATTAATTTATATTTTTGAGTGTAATTTTTACACCCAAATGCAGCTCAGTGAGGCATTGATAAAATATGGAAGCTTTTATAGGTAAAAAAAGCGGTAGAAATGTATAAAATTGTAAAAACTGAGAAGCTTTATCTAGGTACACACGCTAACTCATTGACTTATGGTGACATTTTTCGAAGTAGTTTTAACTTTGAAAATGTACTATAGATACACATTTTGTGCACAAAAATCCCCAAAATAAAAACTACACTAACTTAACTGCACAACAAGTTTTCTCTATTTTATTCTCTATTTTATGGAAAAATTGTACAAAACCTACTTCATTCGGAATAAAGTATACCTAGCATAAAGCATACCTAGTCTTAATCTCTCATTTTGTGTTTAAAGTTAGAAGTGTTTAGATGTTTAATAGAAGAAATCGAAAAAAAAAATTTATGAAGTTTTGTGTGCGTAACATAAATTTATTGAATTTTGCTGATAAGTAATTTACAGTTTTTCATCATCTGATTTATTAACTACAATTCAAATTTTTGCACTATTGTGTTGTTGAATTAGTGACATATTTTCTTCATGAAGGATAATTTACTTTATACATGTACATATAATTATCTTCATGGCCCCCACAAGGGCAGGGCTGACAGGGCTCTAGCCTCGGGGCCCGGGATTAGGGGGGCCCGGCGTTGCAGGTCGGCCAGCTAAGTGAGATGAACAGAAGACAAAAGCGATTTTATAAAATATTGACTTTTGTCCATTCAACTAAAATTAATTAATTTGTTAGGCACATTACATTATCCTCTCATCATACCGACTTTTCGTTTCGTCTTTGTGATTTATCTCCATTCATACTCTTATTTATGCCGACGGACAACACGTGACTGTTTTGATACATTTAAAAAGAAAATCAATCGCTATTTTTTTATTCTCACCCATTTTGAACTTCCAAAACTTAGACGATGGTCAGCTTACCGCAAAAGCAGCAAAACTTGTAAATACATATGAGAAAGATCTGTCAGAAGACTTACTGCACGAAATCCTTCACCTTAAAAATATTCACAAGACAGTTTTCGGCACTGAAAGAAGTCCGATTAGACTTCTGAACGCAATTTACGACAAAAAACTGCAAGGTATATTTGCCAATATCTGCCTCGCTATTAAACTGTTTTGTACAGTACCAGTTCCTGTTTCTTCAGCTGAAAGATCGTTCAGCAGACTGCCAAATTCATTGAAAACACGGCAAAGAAGCACAACTAGTCAAGAGCGACTTAATCATCTAGCAATTTTGTGCATCGAAAATGATTTAACTAAGCAAGTTGATTTTACTGAAGTTATTGAAAAATTACCAAATCTAGAAAATATACTTTGGGATAATTTTTGATATTATTGCAAGTTTTTATTATGTAAATTCATTTAGTTTTTTTTTTAATAAATATAAATTTTACTTTTGTGTCATTTAAACTGACTTTTATCCTAAATTCTGTAGCGAAGCACGCTGCCCTTAACTTTAACGGTAGTTAGGGGGACTCGTCAAAGATCCTGTCTTGGGGGCCCGCTTAAGGATGTGGGGGCCCTGATTATCTTTATAAGTTTATAAAATAAAAAATGTGTTTAAATGAAATCAAAATCAAATAAAGATTTAACTAAAGATTTTGATATGATTTGTTTGAAAACAATTTATTGTTTGTACTGGGTTTTCACGTCTGGAACCTATCTTCTATTTTTTTCGTATGCACTGTATTTTTTTACACGGTGTTTTCGGGAACCTATCTACCGTGTAAAAACAGAATTGGCTGTATTTTCTTTTGTTTATGATAATTTTAAGGAAACCATTGCTTCCCTTGCTTCCATAGAAGCTTCGTCATTGTATGTTTTTATTAGATACCTGGGATTTGGCAAAAATAATCTCTCCCAATTTAAGTTATACAATCCAAGAAACAGACAGAAAAAACTCATGATAAAACGTATTAAAAAGCAACTACCCTTTGAAGATATTTTCTTCATAATCGTCCTCCAAACTAATGGCGTTTATTGCACTCAATTAGTTTGCAGCAGAACGCTGATTGGTGGTTTCAAACTACGTCTGGAGCATGCGCTGTACCAGTGTAGCATAACTCTGCAGTGTTAGAGAATGAAAAAATGACTGCTGCGGTTGCCTTCTTATCTATTAATTTCTGCCTGCTGAGAATAGGAACTTAGATATCCGGTGTGTGATGCGATGTCAAAGGCAGTAGCAGTGCAGCGAGATTTTTCCTACAACTACTAGCGCAACTGGCCTGGTAGACTGGCGTTTCTATTCATTGTACAGAGTAATATTACAGGGAAATTCGAAGAATATTCTTAAAATAGAAGTTTTTTTGTTCAAATTAACTAAAGTTAGGAAAACACTTTTACTTTTTAAATGAAAATGTAGAAAATATTCATGAGAATGTTTAGGGAACCATTGTTTCCATGAACGCTTCGCCACTGATATAAATACAGATTTACTGCACGAAATCCTTCACCTTAAAAATATTCACAAGACAGTTTTCGGCACTGAAATATAGGAACTTAGATATCCGGTGTGGATACCTAAGTTCAACAAAAACATAATACAAAAAGCAAAGTAAATGCAAGAAGACATTCTAGATGCAGTAGAAAAACTTATAAACACACAGCATGCGAAACAAAAAAAAAACTTTCGCAGATGGTGCTCTTAATCAAAGGGAAAAAACTGCTGCTGGGGCCTTCTTCCACAAAGAAGATAATTACAGATTCAGCTTTAGACTATTAAATGTACTAATTGTACAGATATTGAACTCGCTGCTTTGAAACAGACTTTATTGTGGGCAAGAAAAGAAAAGAATAATGAATTGTCCTCATAATAGATAGCAAACCTGCAAGTGCTAAAATTTTTAAAGAATACCAATCTGTACTGCAGAATTTATACCCATAATACAGGATTTATTAAAAGGAAGGTTAGGCTACGGAACCACCAGAGATTTTAAAAGAATGTTTCAACAATGACTCAACAATTTTCTAACCCAACTAAAAAAGAAGAAAGTTTCAAAATCATAAAGGTAGAAAAGGAAAAAATTTCAAGAGTTCTTCATACTCCCACAAAGCTTTATAAGAAAGCAGAATTTTTTTTTGCCTTAAATTCTACCTTGTGTAACTCAATAGTGATCAACTGGGAGAGTTTGCCATTCACATAGTGACAGAAGCTTCCCAAAGTTCGATTGCTACTATTACTCTTACTCTTTTGTGGATCGAGTGTATAATCGAACAAACGCATTAACAAACAAGCACTAAATAAATTGCAAACTTTCGTCTTTACCTACTAGATTAGCGAAATTTTTAAAAAAATTTTGATATAGTGTATTTTTGTAGTATTCCAGGAATATTAACGTGCAAGATTAGAGAAATAGATGTCGAAATTGGCATTTGATGAATGTCATCATAATCTGTGAGGAATTCGTAAAACATGGGATTTTTTCTTTTTCTTTTTGAAATTATTCTAAGAGATTACATAATAAATATTTTTTTTCTTCCTTTAAGAGGTAGTTGTTCTGCAATGAAACCTATATTTTTTCTACAAGGTAAAAGGTCTAGGTATTATTTTATAATTTTACTTTGTACAGTTTCTAGATATTTAATTTTATGATTCGAAATATTATTCAGCAATTCAGTTCCATAAGGAAATTATTATAAATAAGTAATGCAGTATATATTATATACTGTATAAAATGCAAAAAGTCCATGAAATATGCAAAACTTAATATAGTTACGTACTTTATTTAAGTTATTTTTTTAAATTTATTTTAATTCTATTATAACTGTTAACATTTATAATTTCTCTTGGAATTAAATTAAGATTGTGTGGTTTTTTTTATCACTGATACATCTTCCATAATTGTTTCCAAATTTAGGTAGTTTGTAATAATTTTTAGCTTCTGATCTGTTTTATTTTTAAATGTATGCTCAAAATAATGTTTTAAGATTATATTTTAAATGTATAAGTCTCTATATAATAACAAGTTCATTAATGTAATCTGTCTTTTAAAGCCCCATAATTTGTCTTCCTTTTTGTAGGTATTATTATTTTGACTATTATAGACTGAAGATTTTCAATTTTCTTTATTTTTGTTAGGTTTGTTGTACCATAAATGATTATACCATAACATATGATTGATTCTCATACAGATTTATGGAATAAAATGGATGTTTCAGTATTAAATATATATTTAATTTTTGAATTTTTAAAGCAGATAATCTGAGATATTTATATATTTTGGAAATGTGCATATTCCATCTAAAATATTTATCAATATATATATATACCTAGATATTTCATGTAATTTACATGTTCAGGTTTATAACAGTTTCAATCAGCGTCATTAGTAAAATTATTTTTAGGACAATTTGTTATGTGAGTTGTAATGAAAATATTATTATCTGATTCAAGCGTTGGAGAATGCATTATCATCCCCTTAGTTTTTTATTATTTATATAGATTTCATTATGATTTAGCAATCTTATAATATTATTACTTTTATTTAAATATTTGTTCTTATACATTATTAAAATATCATCTGCATGTAATAAAATATTGCTTTAAAATTCAAAAGTAGTAGATCATTTATATATATTTTAAAAAGTAAAGGATCCAGAATAGAGCCTTGAGGAATTCCGAATAAAACTAATTTTTTTAACTATAGGAATTGCATATTTTAGTGATGGAATTGAAGATAATAAATTATATTTTCCTTAATATGTTTGATATAGATATTATCATATCTGTTTACTAAATAATTCTTAAACCAATTTAATAAAACACCTCTAATTTCATAATTTTCAAATTTTTTATGTAATAAGGAATGATCTATTGCATCAAAAGCATTTTGAAGATTTAAAAATATGATTTTTGAATAAAGGGTACTTTTTCTTCCTTTATTCAATGACTGGTTAACTTTATCTGCCAATTTTGATAAAAGGTGAATTGTATTTTTTCCTTTCTGAATAACAAATTGGTGAGAATTAAGTATATTATAAGTTTACAAAAACTTAAAAACAATATTATAAATACATTTTTCAAAATTTTTGAAACAATGGGATGAATTGATAAAGGTCTGTAATTAGTAAAATCTATTTTTGTACCGCCTTTATAAATGGTTCTCAAAATTATAATTTTCAATTTTCAATTCAGTGTGTTTCCTGTAGTTATAATTTGATTTATTATTATTATTATTATTTTTATATTATTGAAGATAATAAATCTTTATTTTCTTTAATACATTTGATACGGATATTATCATATCCTGAAGATTTGTTTTATTTTTACCCATTGAACTAATAAGTACAATAGTTAACATAACAGCTATTTCTGGAATATATATAGAATTTTTGGGTACAAATGTAACTGATGGAGCATAACTAAGGTGTTCTTCATGGTTTATATCACTAATATTTGTAGTTATTGAGCTATATGTATTATTGTACTCATTAGCAATTTCATGTCTACTATATCTTTTTTGGATATATCATTAATTATAGTGCCATCAATCGATATTTCTTTTTATAGTCAAATATTTCATTAATTATTATTATATCATTATTTTCAGTCACAAGTTTCTCTTTACAATAAGTTTGCTTCTGTTTTCTAATTTGAGTGATAACCGTATTTCTTAAATTTTTATAAATATTTTATACAAAATATTTTTAACACTATTTTTGCACTTAATCCATGCTTTATCTCTTTTTTCAATTAATTCTAAAAGATTTTCGATTATCCAAATTTGAAAAAAATTTCGTAATTTAGTTTTTGTAATTATGAATATTTTTACATTATATAATAATGTATGTTCCTTAACGTGTTCATCATATTGTTCTAAATCCAAATTTGTTTATGAAACTGATTTATTTATATTAAAATGGTCGTATAACCAATTTTTGGTATTTTTAACTTCATAATTGTCAAAATAAAAATTTCTAGTCAATTTTGGGATAATACTGTAACAATAATCTGCAATTTTACTTTTAAACATTCATCATCATCATCCTCAAGCAGCCATGGGCTACGGCGGTCCAACCAGACTGTTCAATTTAGTTCTCCAACAATTCTCTCCTGAGCTACATCTGCTGCATCTGCTGCATCTGGCTGCATCTTGACATTGTCTGCCCACCGCATCCTAGGTCTCCCCCTCTTTCTGATGCCTTTAGGCACACTGTTCATAACCCTATTCGCCAAGCTATAATTATCCATACGGGAAACGTGGCCAAACCAACGGAGTCTCTCTCTGCACAATATGCTGCTTAAAGGAGATTGCAAACTCCTTTGCCTAACCTCATCATTAGTTACAAAATTGAACCACCTAATGCCCAATATACAACGTAAGCATCTGGAATCAAAAGCATCTAGTTTCCGGTTATCATGTTTACAAAGTGACCAAGTTTTACTACTATAACTAACCCTAGAAAGAACCAAACTATTATACAGTCTAATTTTATTCTTTAGGTGTATCGCCTATTTCTCCACACTCTCCATAGATTCTTTAAAGTCCCGGCAGCAATCCCTATTCGTCTGTTAATCTCATGCCTCACATCACCATTATCTGTTACATAGCTCCCAAGATAATTAAACTGTGACACCTGCTCAAGATTGCAACCATTCAGATTAACTGAATCACAGCCTGCCCGACCAATTGTCATCACTTTAGTTTTCTTAGGCACTTCATTCGAGCACCAAAATTTCAATTTCTAGCAAATAAACATCGTTTGCAATATTTGTTTCAGCTTTATTCCACCATTTCATTCATTTTACCATTAGCATTTGGGAGATTCGGTGTGCAAAGTTCAAATCATAAATTTTCATCAATCCTTATTCAGCATAAAAAATGTTTTATCCATATAGACAGAAAAGTTCGATGTTTACAGAGGGACGTCAAATTGAAATTATTTTCTCTTTTTGTGGAAAACGAGATAAAAATCGATATGAGAGAACGCGCCTCACCTTTAATGTTAGAAATAATTCATCTCATTAATTATGGGTAATTAAAAAGCGATCTACAGATGCATGCTTTTTCACTTGGATCTTCAATAGTTCCTCAACCCTATTCAACAATCCCCAAAATCTTTTCCATTTCATAAGAACTATAATATACACCATGTTACAGGAAGTTATCGGACACTTCCACGTTGTTTGAATGGAAAGCAGCATTCAAAGATTCACCGAATATAAGTTTATGAAAAAGTGTCACTGAGGATTTCATTTAAATTTCCCAAAATCTCCTGTTTTCTGCAATATTGCTTTAAAATTTATAGCTATGGAAACTCAAACATTAACTATTATCTTTTACAGGTTATGAAAGTTTACTTCAAAAGTTTAGACACAATTGTCACAACAAATTGTTCATTAACATAAATGTAATATTTGAATCTTCTGTAACGAGTTTTTAATTTTTCTTCAGTTTCGTGGCCGAGTTGTTAGCGCGCTTAGCTACTGATCTACGGGATCTGGGTTCGAGCCCCGGATAAGGCATGGACGTTTGTGTTGTTTTTCTGCTGAGGTCCTGCCATCCTCTCAGACCTTCTACTGTGGCATATAAACTGACAGGCTCCTGTCAGACCTCTGTGGCAAGCAGCTGCTTGAGGGGGTATTTTTTTTGGGGGGGGAGAAATGTTTAGGAAGCGTGTGATAGCAGTATCTGCTGTTAAATATTACAGCTTAAATATTAACCAATATTCTAAAAAATCGACACTTACAAAGATATTAGTCGGATTATTAATTAAAAGCACAGCTCATCAGGTTTTACTAGGTAATTTACACTATTTTTTATCCACATCTCTTCAATTTTTACCAGTAGAGACTGATGAGTTGTCAATATAATTAATAACTTCATGGTAACTAGTGAAAGAAAATTAGAATTGAGATTTGCTCACAAGAACATGCCAGTTGGGTCACTTTTTAAGCATGCCCATCATGTGCACTTGCCTGTATGACTCGTAAGAGTAGAATCTACAAATGCAATCAAAAACTGCTTCGTCCCGTGGCCGAGTGGTTAGCGCGCTAGGCTACGGTTCTAAGGGACCTGGGCTCGAGCCCCGGATAAGGCAGGACGTTTGTGTTGTTTTTCTGCTGAGGTCGTGCCATCCTCACAAGATCCTCTGCTGAGGTCGTGCTATCCTCACAAGATTCTCTGTTGAGGTCGTGCCATCCTCACAAGATCCTCTGCTGAGGTCGTGCCATCCTCACAAGATCCTCTGCTGAGGTCGTGCCATCCTCACAAGACCCTCTGCTGAGGTCGTGCCATCTTCACAAGATCCTCTGCTGAGGTCGTGCCATCCTCACAAGATCTTCTGTTGAGGTCGTGCCATCCTCACAAGATCCTCTGCTGAGGTCATGCCGTCCTCACAAGATCCTCTGCTGAGGTCGTGCCATCCTCACAAGATTCTCTGCTGAGGTCGTGCCATCCTCACAAGATCCTCTGCTGAGGTCGTGCCATCCTCACAAGATCCTCTACTCTAGCGTATAAACTGACAGGCTCCTGTCAGGCCTCTGTGGCAAGAGCTATTTGAGGAGGTATTTATTTTATTTTTTATACGTTTGAACTTATGGTGTAAGGCTTACGATCAACAATAGAACTTATTATCATAATAGAGGTTAACTCTTCGGCGGTCGATCGCTCAGCGGTCAGAACACCGGATATGTTGTCGAAGTTCTGAAGTCACACAGCTGAAGACATTTTTTCCTCTATAGCTTTGTCATCATATGAATAAATACAGCATAATAGTGTAAAACCCCCAGTAAATATATTAATCAGATCTTGATTTTACATTTAATGATAGGATGCAATCTCTTAAAAAAACTATTTTCAAAGTTAAAGAACTTTGAATGGGATTTTTTTCCTTTGTATGACATCAAAGTGTCGAGATACTTTTTGTCATATAGTCGAAAAGTGTGGAAAGTGCGAAGGACGAAAAGTGTGGAGTGTGCGAAGGACGTTACGTCAATCTGTGACGTTCTTCCTCACAAATGACGGCTCTGAATTCAGTTTGTAATACTAAGAACATATTTGAAAACTTATTTAAAGACCTTTCAAAGAAAGCAGTTTCAATATTTTAGCGTGAAAACAATGTTAAGTTACAAACATATGAAGAAAACTCAGTAGCTCATATTTTGAAGATTTCTCACACTCTTCAATGTTTAGAGCTTGAAAACAGGTGGTCGGAAAACAAAATAAATTGACTTTTTTCTTTATTTATATGTTATATTATAAGTAAAGCAAAGTGCATCAAAATCAGAGAGGTCGTGAGCTAGGTTGATTTGTTGTGGTATTCCATCGCTTAGCAGCATCAGATACCTGCTAAAAGTGTTTTGACAATTTCTTACTCAAAATATGCGAACGGATGAGAACCGTGAAGTGCAAAAAAAGGTTCGTCGATATAAATATTTCTGCAAAATTTCCGGAGGAGAGGAATGATCGCAGCGAAAAGAGCAACCAAGCAACCTGTAGTTCCCAGGTTCGAGTCCCAGCTGGGTCAGCGTTGAGATTTATCTCCGCAAAATTCCCCGCCCTGCCCACGGTCAGTAGGGGACACCGATGGGCTTGGAAAGGCCGCCGTCGGTCGGATGGGACGTTAAGCCGTGGCCCCGTGTGTGGGAGAGTCATACCCTGTGCACATTAAAGAACACGCTGGATGGTCTTGACGGGAGGCTACCATCTGTCTCCCAACAGCTGTTCCAGTGGGTCCCCTCCCCCAACCTTCTCTGAGCCTTCGGGGTCCATGTGACCTGGCCATTTAGCCCATGGTGTGCAAAAAAAGTGCAGCTCAGAGGTAAAACAACCCAACCCAAATAAATTCTTTTCCATTTTACCAAAGATGCATTGATGCTAGTGAAAACAAATGACATTTGAAAAAAACAAATGACATTTGAAAATTGTGAGTCAAAATTAGTATGTTTAGTTCTTACTAAAAGAAGGATTTATTTTTCTTCAAGCATGAATTTACAACAGGTACAATTATTTCAACGCGTCACGGTTTCCATTGACGTTTGCAGGTAATGCAGAATGAAGAACTCCGAATGTTAATTTACATTCTTTAAAAAAATGATAACGATGATATTGCAAATTGAATTCAGAGGCGTCATTTGTGAGGAAGAACGTCACAGATTGAGGTGACGTCCTTCGCACACTCCACCCCCTTCGACCTTTCTCCCGGGGAGAGCGTCAGAGGAGCATTAGCGAATCCCCAACCAAAGTGGAGAATAGAAATTCGCGTTTTCCAGGAGTTCATCCATATTTACAGGATGAGCAGCTTATCGAGTTATCTTCGCTTATGAATAAACTGTGTGATCGAGCGAGTCGGGTGAAGGAGATATGATTCTCGGAGTGGGGTCGGGGATGTGGGTGCAGATGAATGCGCTGTAGCAGAGGCCTTTGGCTATGGAGTGGATTGAGTGAGTTCCGCTGTCTATATCTACTGTCATGCAAGACTTGAAGATCTGTTCTTCTGGCAGATTTCCTCCAGAGATTTTGCTTCATTTATGCAAACTCTTCTGAGACACAAGTTCAGGAAATCAACGAAGAAAGAGGAAAAAATATAAGCAGGAATTATTTTATTTCAAAGACTAAATTATGCCTTTAGATTACTAGATAACTCCTGAAGAAAAAAAAAAAAAGTAAACTAAGAGTGATATCAATGATACTCTATTCTGAACGTCTGTGTGGTTAGCGTGTTTGGCTACTGATGGAAGGGATCTGGGTTCGAGTCCCGGTAAAGCACGGATGTTTATGTTGTGTTTCCTACTGGGATCTCACCTTCCTCAAAGATCTTCTCTGTGTCATATTACACTGACAGGCAACAACGTTTTGAGCTCTGTTGTGTTGTATGTCAACGTAGGCATAGAGGAAAATGGTCTTGAGTGGGTGGGAACTGACTCCACGACCTCCTGATGACATCCTCTATTGTGGATGTTAAACCCTGGTCATTTTAGAATCAGCCGTTGTAACTTATAATAATATCTCCCAGGCTTGGGCCTATGACAATCCATTGGACAACTGACTATTTTTTTTTTATGAGCTATCCTCAATTCTCGTGCACATTTGGGTTGTTTTACTTCTGAGTGGCCCTTTTTTGCACATGATGGGCTAAATGAGCAGGTCACAAGGTCTCCGAAGATTCAGAGAATGTTGGAGGACGCCATTCAGCGTGTTCTTTAACGTGTGCAGGATATGGCTCTCCTGCACATGGTCCACGGCTTAACGTCCCATCTGATGGACGGCGGTCTTTCCAAACCCATCGGTGTCGTCTACTGACCGAGCGCAGGGTGGAGGTTAAGTGGGGATAAATGTCAGCAGTGGCTCGTATGGGACTTGAACCTGGGAACTGCAGGTGAGGAGCCTGGTGCGCTACTGATTGAGCCATCCTCACCCTCACCCCTCATGCACAGCTGTTAGGTATATCTAGGACAGTAGCGACATTTTACATCACAGCACTTTAGAGCAACAACCTTTGAATAGTATTCTGCTGTAGGTCAACTTGGGCATAGAGAAAAATTGTCATGGGCCAGGTGTGATCTGAACTCAGTCAGATCACCTTACATGTCGTGGATTCAGATTCCGCACGGCTCAAGATCATTTTCCTATGTGCCCACGTTGCTTTACAGAATAATAGTGCTCAAAAGCGTTGTTCCTATGAAGTAATATGAAATAGGACTGATAATGTATGATAAACTATCATACATCTGTGGTAATGAGCTGCTTGAGGAGGTATTTATCTTTATTCTAAGAGTGACTTTTGACACCGAGAGTCTTTTTGAAGAGAGAGACTTTTTGGCATTGCGAGTCTCATTAAACTCTGGAATAAAGATGCAAGCCATAGAGAGCATAGACTCAAATAAGCTTATTTTACTGTAATAGCGCAATTATCTGTGCATTAATAAACCAATATAAAATAAAACATTTTATTGAAACTACGATATTTCTGTGAAATTGTTATAAATTTCACATATTAACAAGACACCCGAGATATTTCACGTGCAGAAATTGTTTAATAGTTTCGACATTTTTGATTTAAGATTAAAAGGCTTTATTGAAAAAGAAATATTTGAATATTTTTACGAGTATTCGTAAAAATATTCCGTATTTTTCTTAATTATAATCCCCAAATATATTAATTATAATTGGGAACCCTTGCTCTAACTGGAACTATGGTATTTCATTTGCTTTGCTTTAATACAATGTCTCGCAAACCTTTTTACTCTGCGGCACACTGAATCTAATTTTTTTCCGCGGCACACTAAATCTAATTTTTTTCCCGCGGCACACCTAAAAAGGAATAAAAGCAAACTCTATATAATCGTCATTATATTTGCGCTGTGTTGAAGTCATCAGCCTGGTTTTACTTGAAGATTTGCTCTCGTTCTTTAATTCATAACTCGGTGTTTGTTTTAAATATTTGTCCATTGGCTTGAAATAATCAAAAATTAATACCAAAATTTGGAAAAAGCTTGAAAAATACTTACAAGATCCCAGTTGATAAAATCTGAAAGATTTTTATTAAAGCACGTCGATAACACAAGTCAAGTCAAAATGAAATCTTTGGAATATCTAGTGTCACTTTGAAAATCTCTCGCGGCACACAGTTTGCGAGACACTGCTTTAATAACATAACTATGCTTTCTCAAGGTTTCATAAAAATATAAAATATAATTCATAAAAATAATATTCGAATGAGCTCGGCAGTTTACAGAAGTTTTAGATTAACATCAGTTTCCTTTTTCCGTAACTGGAATCAATTATTTCTATTTCTCTCTAACAGAGTTAGTGTTTCTGTATATGACAGAATATGCACTACATTTCTAAAAGTGTTCGTATACTTTTGGAAAGCTACATTTTAATTTCTCCTAACTTTAAAAAATAAGCTTTTTACCTGAAAACATTACTCGAGATCAGTTGAATATCTTATTTAAACAAGAAAACAGGAAAGTTCATGCTTTTGATTCTAGATGCTTACGCAGTATCTTGGGTTGGGTTGTTTTACCTCTGAGCGGCACTTTTTTGGACACCATGGGCTAATGGCCAGGTCACATGGACCCCGAAGGCTCAGAGAAGGTTGGGGGAGGGGACCCACTGGAACAGCTGTTGGAAAACAGATGGTAGCCTCCCGTCAAGGCCATCCAGCGTGTTCTTTAACGTGCACAGGGTATGGCTCTCCCGCACACGGGGCTACGGCTTAACGTCCCATCCGACGGACGGCAACCTTTCCAAGCCCATCGGTGTCCTCTACTGACCGTGGGCAGGGCGGGGAATTTTGCGGGGAGAAATCTCAACCCAGCTGGGACTCGAACCTGGGAACTAAAGATAACGAGCCTGGCGTGCTACCGACTGAGCCACCCCCGCACCAGAGTATCTTCGGCATTATGTGGTTCAGCGTTGTAAGTAATGATGAGGTTAGCAATTTAATTGGAGCAGTATATTGTGAGGAGAGAAACTCCGTTGATTTGGCCATATTGCCTGTATGGATAATTATAGATTTGCGAATAGGGTTATGAACATTGTACTGAAGGCTTTAGAAAGAGGGGGAGACATAGAATGCGGTGGGCAGACAATGTCAAACAGGACTTTGTTAGAATCGATGTGCAGTGGCCAGATGCAGCAGGACAGATTTGCTTGGAAAACTAAATTATCTGATTTGACCTCCGTAACCCATGACTGCTTGAGGGTGATGATGAAACCTCAGTTTTCAATGTTATTCCATTAATATTTAAATAGTTATAGAATTTGAGACATTTAACGGCAGTCATAAGAATTCGTCTGAAAAGTTAATTAAAACAGAAATAATAAGAGTTAAAACAAAATGTTCAGTAAAACACACGAAATCTTTCAAGTTTGTGCAATGATGATTTTATCGGTTTTCTCTCTTTTTTTAAGTGCTCTGGATGAGCATTAACATCAGAGTATGTTGTAAATTTTCAGCTTCAATAATTCATTAAAATATTTAAAAAATATTAAAATTTAGATTTAGAGAGATTTCAGTGATATCTTCAGTGCGTTTCCAGTGATTTGTTATCCAGTAGAAAGCTTATTTTAAAGATTAAGGAGCTTTGAATGTGTCGTTCCATTCGCATAACATGGAACTGTCTGAAAAATAAATAAATATTCCTTCAAGCAGCTGCTTGCCACAGAGATCTGACGGGAGCCTGTCGGTTTATACGCCATAGTGGAAGGTCTGTGAGGATGGCGGAATCTCAGCAGAAAAATAACACAAACATTCATGCCTTACCCGGGACTCAACCCAGATCATTTAGATCAGTAGCCAAGCGTGCTAACCACTCAGCAACATATGATAGCATATGTATTTAAATATATTATGTGATTAAACAGCATCAGATAGTGGATTGTAAATTAAGTCCTTGTGCGTTTTAGAGCACATTTGGATTTTGCATCAATAAGACAAGAAATTATTTTCAATGAATTATATACGTACTTTCTACTTTGTTCTTCAACCATTCTCCATTTGTTTATTTTTCGCTTCTCTATTTGTAAACATTTCTCATTCTTTGAGTCCAGAAACCTCTTTAGTGCTTGTTTCACATCATACGGATTATTCCAACTTTTTTTGTTTGTCTACTTAAAAAATTCCTAAGCGACTGAAAAAAGATGATGGAGCAATGGCGGGTGCAGTGAAACTTCCTCCTTCAGCTCAGATAACTTGTTCAATATCCTAGTAGTAAAGATTCAAACGATATGTCCTGTAGACATTGAACTCGTGAACTAATAAATAAAAAAAAAAATAAATACCCCCTCAAGCAGCTGCTTGCCACAGAGGTCTGACAGGAGCCTGCCAGTTTATATGCCATAGTAGAAGAACTGAGAAGATGGCAGGACCTCAGCAGAAACACGACACATACATCCATGCCTTTACCCGGGGCTCGAACCCAGGTCCCATAGATCAGTGGCCAAGCGTGCTAACCACTCGACCACGGGACGGCCGTGAACTAATAAGCTGAAAAAAATTGGTTTTGCCGCAAATGGGATTCGAACCCACGTCTCCTGGAAACATTCCAGTTATGCTACCTATTATGGAACTATTCCAGTTATGCCATGCTATGCTACCGCTACACCCTCATCGGCTAACGTTTGCTTCAACTAGTATGACCTATAAACTTTCCATCACTCTTGCTACATATGGTTGGGCATTATGATGCTGAATAAGGATTTTTACGGTGGATTTAATTACGGTACTCATTACGGTTGATTTCATACTTCTAATTTTGTAACTCACCCAATCTTCAACAGAGATGTTGCCCATTCTTACAGGAAGTTTCAAGCTACTCGGCTAGTTCTCTAATACAGGTATGGGGAAACCGTGGCCTTCGAGGATCTTGTGAGATTAAAATTTATATACCACCCACGAAATCCTTCTGCACAGTAAAATCATTATTCTTAGAAGATTCTCGACTAGAATCTAAATCTTATGTAAAATATACATTGTCTGTCATTTAATTTTGTAAAGGATTATTTTCCGCCTTGATTTCAAGTCTTTGTTGCATCAAAATCATCATGTAATCGATTCCTCAGATTAATGATATTATACATTGTCTGTCATTTAATTTTGTAAAGGATTATATTCCGCCTTGATTTCAAGTCTTTGTTGCATCAAAATCATCATGTAATCGATTCCTCAGATTAATGATATTATTTTTGTAATTCCTTTACAATAATAGATGGTGATTTTCGCTTAAAAAAAAAAGTTGCAAGTGCTCGTCATTTCGGACGAAAGGTAAGGTTCGTGTTCTCTGTTGTATGGGCTATGTTTGGATTTTGTGAAATACATTATTCAATTCAATTCAAATATTTTTATTTTTGATATAAATGTATATTATTACAATGTAAATAACCTAAGAGCATATGCTCATCCAGGTTATTATAATAATTAACACAGGAATAAAGTAGTGACAGCATATAATATATATGTACAATCTTAAACATCTTCAATGATAGTTGAGTGTGCATTAACAGAAAGTATACAAATTATTTTCTCGAATAACAGTGATTCATTTTCCTATACAGATTATTTTTGTGTTCGTATAGACAGAAAAGTGAAACTTCAAGGAGCTAGCTTAAAGTATGAAAGTAAGGCTCCATATCAATTATATTTTTGAGGAACTGTTTCAGTTTTTCTTTATATGTACAAATGTAATTTCTGAGATCAGGTGGTAAGGAATTAAATAACTTAGGTGCAAGATACAAATAGTGTTTGTGAAGTATTTCTTTTTTTGCCTTGGGAACCACGTGTGTCATTTCTGCATTTCTTAAACAATATTTATAAGTTTTCATTTGAAATTCAGAATTATGTTTATAAAGATAAAGCATTAGCTTCTACGTATAAAGGTGTCTTAAAGAAAATATATTTAATTCACAGTATTTATCATATATGTTTAAAGTATTTTTTGCTTTATACTCTTTATTATTTTTTTTGCAACCTAAACTTAGGTTTAAGTGCAGTTTTATAAGTTCCACAACAGCATAATATTCCATAACTCAAGGCAGACTGGAATCAAGAAAAGTAGAGTACCCTTAGCATATCAGTATTCAATATTTTTCTTAAATAGCACAACCTGTAAAGCATTGATCTAACTTTTTTGGTCTGTTTATTAAGTCGGTTCGAAGGGCGAGCCTTCAATTGGAAATGCCCTGTTCTAGGGTAGGGGATGTACTTCATAAAATAAATAAATACCCCCTCAAGCAGCTGCTTGCCACAGAGGTCTGACAGGAGCCTGTCAGTTTATATGCCAGAGTAGAAGATCTGAGAGGAAGGCAGGCCCTCAGCAGAAAAACGACACATACATCCATGCCTTACCCGGGGCTCGAACCCAGGTCTCTTAGAGCAGTAGCCAAGCGCGCTAACCACTCGGTCACGGGATACATAAGCGTTTGAAATTTAAGGCTTACAAGTTGCAACTTCTGCAGGCACTCACTGAACGAGACAAACGGATCATTGGAGCCTTGGCTGCTGTTACAGGAGACATGCTGATTCGAGTATGGGAAGAAATGGACTATCGACTAGATATCTGTCGTATCACGAAGGGTGCACATACTGAGTCTTTGTATTAAATTTTTTTATACAAAGTATAAAAAATTTTGTATTAAATTTTTTTATACAAAGTATAAAAAATTTTGTATTAAATTTAGTTGTATGCTAAAAAAACTTGGAGAGGTTATCTTACTATTGTTGTAGAAGGTATCCTCATATTACATCATGGGGCCGAGAATAAATTTTGTGAAAATGGTACAATTTTTTCCGAACACCCTGTATATACAAAACAGAGGATTTGTGTTACTTTGTGAAGAATTTTATAAATCCGTAGAGTTATAGGGTCTTCTTGTATTCGTTGAAAAGAACATTATTCCATAAAACATACTTCTCTGAGAGTGCTAGGTAAAAACATCTTTACGTAAGTTGTGTAACAGTAGAGGTAACACATAACGTGGTGTTATACTAATGAAAGAGGTACTCTGTAGGCCTGTTGTAATGCTGTAAAGTAATTTCATCCTCCTCCTCCTCCTCCTCCTCCTCCTCCTCCTCCTCCTCCTCAAGCAGCCTTGGGCTACGGAGGTCCAACCAGACAGTGCAATTTAGTTCTCCAAGCAAGTCTATCCTGAGCTACATCTACTGCATCTGGCCACTGCACACCAATTCTAACAAGGTCCTGTTTGACATTGCCTGCCCACCGCATCCTAGGTCTCCCCTTCTTTCTGAGGCCTTTAGGCACACTGTTCATAACCCTATTCGCCAATCTATAATTATTCATACGGGCAACATGGCCAAACCAACGGAGTCTCTCTCTGCACAATATGCTGCTTAAAGGAGGTTGCAAACTCCTTTGCCTAACCTCATCATTAGTTACAAAGTTGAACCACCTAATGCCCAAGATACTGCGTAAGCATCTGGAATCAAAAGCATCTAATTTCCTGTTATCTTGTTTACAAAGTGTCCAAGTTTCACTACCATAACTAACTCTAGAAAGAACCAAACTATTATACAGTCTAATTTTAGTCTTTAGGTGTATACGCCTATTTCTCCACACTCTCCATAGATTCTTAAAAGTCCCGGCAGCAATCCCTATTCGTCTGTTAATCTCATGCCGCACATCACCATTATCTGTTACATAGCTCCCAAGATAATTAAACTGTGACACCTGCTCAAGACTGCAACCCTTCAGATTAACTGAATCACAGCCTGCCTGACCAATTTTCATCACTTTAGTTTTCTCTCTGTTTATAACCAAACCTACTCTACTACCAGTCTCATCAATAGCTCGAATGAAAGAGTTCATCTCATCAACATCATTTGCCAAAAGGGCTAAATCATCAGCATAATCTAAATCAGAAATTTTCGTATCTCCAGTCCATTTAAGGCCAAAATCTTTCCCTTGAAGTGAATTTCGCATAACATAATCAATAACCAAGCTAAAGAGAAAGGGAGACAAAATGCACCCTTGTCGAACACCAGAAGTAATGCTAAACCAATTGCTACAAGCCTTACCAACTCTCACACACGACTCAGTGTTATTATAGAGAGCTTTCATAATGTTAACTAACTTGTCTGGTATACCATATGATCTCACAATCAACCACAAATTATGACGATCAACAGAGTCAAAAGCCTTTTTGAAATCAACAAAGCTAGCAACCAAAGGTTTCTGAAACTCTAAACATTTCTCAAGAATCTGCCTAAGTGAAAATATCTGATCCACACATCCCCTACCACTTCTGAATCCACATTGCTCATCACGCAATTGACTGTCAGCCAGATTCTTAATTCTATTAAGCACAATCATGGAAAGAACTTTACCTGGAACAGAGAGTAGGCTCGTAGTAGTAGGCCCCTATAGTTATCACAAGAACTGTGATCACCTTTTTTGAAAATAGGGATAACAATAGCTCTGGTAAAATCCTTAGGAACCATGCCTTTATCATAAAAGATATTCAGAATTTCAGTCATCCAAGTGGTAACCGAAACATTCCCAGCTCTAAGCATTTCTGTAGTAATTGCATCTACCCCTGGGGATTTATGAAGTTTAAGTTTAGAAACAGCCAAAATAACTTCAGATTGTGTTATAGGGCCAACATTAAAGCCACCAATGCATCTATCGTCATTGCAAACAATGGGAATAGAACTAACCGCATTGTTTAAAACATCACTGAAATGCTCAGCCCATCTAGCCATGACAGAATCCTCCCCTTCTATAACCTTACCTTGTTTATCCTTCAATCCTTGTATGCCTGTCCGTTTTCTACCACACAAAACATTAACTATCTGGTACAGCTCTCTGCTGTTGTGCTGTCTAACTGCTTCCTCGGCTTTCTCAGCCAAACCATCAAGCCAAAGATTCTTATCAGCAGCTAACTGATCTTTTGCACGTTTATTAAGTTCTCTGTAATGCTTTCTATTAGGACTAGTAGGGTATTGATTAAAGACATTCCTGCAGTTCTTTCTTTCCGAAATAAGCTCAAGTGCCTTATCACTCAGATAATTCTGTCTCTTCTGCTCCTTTTTTCCTAAAAGAGTACTGTTAGTGTCCAAAAAAGCCTGTTTAAAATTCTTTTTCCATTCTTCCTCAACTTCAGTAGTAAGCATACCATGACAGTCATAATGACTAAGTAACCTATCATGGTAAGCTTTGGCTATAACTGGGTCTTTCAGAGCTTCAGTATTAAAAGCAAATTTTTTAACCCTAGCACAACACTTTTTAAGTTTAATTTGCAACACACTTTTAACAAGGTAATGGTCAGATCCAATTTCAGCTCCCCTATATGTCCTGGTATTCCTAACAGAACTAGCCCATTTGCTGTTAATTAATATGTAATCAATCATATTCTTATGCAGCCCATCAGGTGAAACCCATGTGTACTTATGTATGTCGCGGTGTTTGTAATATGTGTTAGTTATTCTGAATCCATTGAGTTTACTTACCTGTAGGAGACGTTGCCCATTGCCATTGCAGCTACCAATACCAAAAGGGCCTATTACTCCTCCCCAAAGGTCAGAGTCAGTACCAACTTTGGCATTGAAGTCACCAAGAACAAGGGAAATATCTCCTTTCTTGACAGAATTCAAAATATCCTGAAGTTGTTCATAAAACCTATCCTTCTCATCCTCATCGGCATCCTCAGTGGGGGCATAACAGCACATAACATTCAAATCTTTAACGCTTGTCTGAAATTTTGCTGTAAGAAATCTTTCATTAATGCACTCATATTCTAGAAGAGCATCGCTAGCGTGTCTGCTGAGAAGCAGACCCACGCCTTGGTGATGCTTTTTGTCGTCCCTCCCTGAAAAGAGAAATTTAAGATTATTTTTAAGAATCTGACCTTTATCTGTCCATCTGGTCTCTTGCAAGCCGAGAATATCTAAATTATAATGGTGGAATTCTTGTGTGAGGACATCAAGAGAAAAAGCTCTGTGCAGAGTCCTCACATTCCAACTACCTATGGAGAGAAAATGGTTAGTGGGATGTTTAAAGAAACTATGTTTATTGAGAGAGGGAATGCCGACAATATCAAACAGCCCCCTAATCGCAGACATGGGGCAAAGACCCGTTCCCCCACTACTAAAGGCTGAAGCCATCTACACTGGAAGACTTCCTCCAATGTAGAATTTGACGATGCCAATAGAAGCAAAGAGTTCAGGTGCCTGCGATGACTTCTGCTCAGGATTATCCACCAGCTGATAAACATATCCTGTGAATCTATTCACTTGGGGCTGTCAACCCACAAACAAACAGAAAACACAGCGGAAGATTTTCCCTCCACAGAAGCCCACCAGTGCAGCAGAATCAGGATCCATAATCAAGCTCAGAGCCATATATCTGTCCAGTCCAGTAGGTTTATATGGTCAGCACCAGGACCCTGTGTGGTTGACCACTCCTCAGCAGGGTAGAAAAAAAAGAAAAGTAGCCATAGTTGTCCAGATCAGTAGGCCACACTAATCTGGCAGCCCTCCCCTTCCGTTCACTTCCACAAGAGAGTATCTCTTTTGAAACGGTCCGCACCACGAGAAGGCGGGGTCGGACATTAGGTGCTAGGCCTGGCTGGTTCTATGCATCATCACAGGGGATTGGTGCATAGCTCTCCTTCCAGTGACTACCTAGCTACCATTAGTTATCTTTTAAAATTAACTTGATTATTTTTGGAAGTCGTAATCCTCATATAAGATATTTTAGGACTTCAAACTTGTTGATTAGAATTTTATGTAACGGAAACTTTGAATGCTCCATTTTGTTAGTAAAATATTGTTGGCTAATAAGTAGCCACAAATTTAATTGATCCATTTATCTATTAAGTGAATTATCCAAACTTTAGCTATTTCTTATTATATTAAGTGTTTTATCTAATAAATAAGTTTCTTTATTATTAGTCAATCACTTTAAACCCACTACAAAATATTTCCAAATAGCATTACTTAAAAAACTTCATAACAATATTGAATTACTTTTTTAATTATTATTATTATTCAGTTTCTACTTTTTGTGATGTTTTTGTATTTGTTGATAGTTATATGATGAAAATTGGTCAGGCAGACTGTGATTGAGTTAATCTGAATGGTTGCAGTCTTTGAACAGATGTCATAGTTTAATTATCTTGGGATCTATGTAACAGATACATGATGAGATACAGATGGTGATGTGCGGCATGAGATTAACAGACGAATAGGGACTGCTGCCGGGACTTTTAAGAATCTCTTCACACTCTCTATGGAGAGTGTGAAGAAATAAGTGTATATACCTAAAGACTAAAATTAGACTGTATAATAATTTGGTTGTTTCTAGAGTTAGGTGTGGTAGTGAAACGTGAACTCTTTGTAAACAAGATAACAGAAAACTTGATGCTTTTGATTCTAGGTGCTCATGCCGTATCTTGGGCATTTAGTGGTTCAACTTTGTAAGTAATGAAGAGGTTAGGTAAAGGAGTCGGCAACCTCCTGTGAGTAGTATATTTTGCAGAGAGAGACCCGTTGGTTTGGCCATGTTGCCCCTATGGATAATTATAGATTAACGAATAGTGTTATGAACAGTGTGCCTAAAGGCCTCAGAAAGAGGGGGAGGCCTAGGATGCTGTGTGCAAACAATGTCAAATAGAACCTTGTTGGGAATTGGTGTGCAGTGGCCAGATGCAGCAGATGTAGCTCAGGACAAACTTGCTTGGAGAACTAAATTGCACGGTCTGGTTGGACCTACATAGCCCATAAATGCTTGATGATGATGATGATGATTTTGTACTAGCATCACTAACTGTGACTCAGAAATGTTTGAGTATAGGAATAAAAAATATTCTCCCAAGCAGTCACTTGACACAAAAATCTGACATGAGACTGTCCATATAAAACGTTATGGAAAAGATCTGTGAGGATCTGATCAGGAGAACGGCACATAAAAAACATTAATATCTTTCTGGGCTCGAACCAGGGCTGTGTTAAGTTAACAGGCCTGTTAGGATGATTCGTGACGTCAATAACATGGGCTTACGATCTTCGAAACGCTTGAAACGCCAGAGAATACCATGTTTTCCCTCATATGCGAGATACTCGTAAGTAAGTATTAATTGAAAACTTTTACTACGGATAGCTTGTGAATATAAATATTTTTTCTGCATCACTTTATTCTTCAAATGTAATTTTGAAAAGCCTTTTCTACTGATAGCTGAGTCGTTTATTTTCAAAGAGGGGCAAGTCCATTTTTGAAAAAAAATGAAGTTAATGTTAATAATAGATAGAACTTAATACGATAAACTCTATTGGATAATAAATTTACATTATCTAACACCATAAAATACATAAAAGTTGTCTATTAGTGCTTACCAATATTTTTAAATCTATTAAAAAAAATTAATTCTTTAAATATCTCGCAATAACAAAAACTTGACTTGCCCCACTTTCAAACTAAACGGCTCAGCTGTAGAATGGCGGTTCGATGGCATTCAAATAATATCTATTTAATATTTGCGGTTCACTTTCATTTAATGAAATATAATTTTAAAACTTTTAGTATTGACAGTTTTAAACTCCCATATCGGATCAGAATTCCCATAACGTAAGTTAAGCACTTGCCTATGGGCGCCTACATTTAAGTGTTGCATTTTGTTTATTTAAATAAAAATATTATATAATTTTAAATTCTTAGAAGAAATAATAAAAACTAGTTGCAAAATCCGTGGATCAAGATCGGTTTAAAGGAATCTCTCTTCTGTCAATCAAAAGTAAACCTTTAAAGCAGTGTCTCGCAAACTTTTTTACTCTACGGCACACTGAATCTAATTATTTTCTACGGCACACTGAATCTATTTTTTTCCCGCGGCACACTGAATCTAATTTTTTTCCGCGGCACACCTAAAAAAGAATAAAAGTAAACTCTATATAATCGTCATTATATTTGCGCTTTGTTGAAGTCATCAGCCTGGTTTTACTTGAAGATTTGTTCTCGTTCTTTAATTCATAACTCGGTGTTTGTTTTAAATATTTGTCCATTCTATTGCTTGAAATAATCAAAAATTAATACCAAAATTTGGAAAAAGCTTGAGAAATACTTACAAGATCCCAATTGATAAAATCTGAAAGATTTTTATTAAAGCACGTCGATAACACAAGTCAAGTCAAAATGAAATCTTTGGAATATCTAGTGTCAATTTGAAAATCTCTCGCGGCACACAGTTTGCGAGACACTGCTTCAAAGGATCTGGTTTGTGAGGATGACGCCCGGATATGGAAAGAAATAATGGGGGGGGGGGTCGAAGTGATGCGAAGGAGGAGGGAATCCAAGATTGAGAAATTACTTATGAAATCTTTCCCATCATTTTAGTGATCTTGACCATCTAGGGCTCACTTTGGATCATAACTGGCTAAAAACGTGTACTTGATTATTCGATTCGAAATTTCTCATAGAGTTTTCGCCACAAGTTTATTAAAAATTGAGATTTCTGCCTATAACAGAATACAACTTGGAGTTTAAAAATACAATCAACCCTCGATAAACTTGGATAATGGGTGGAAGGAGATCACGGATAACCCAAAATCACAATCGAAACGAAACTAGCGAAAACATGGTACAAGATGGATTTAATGTAAACGTATTTAGCTAAAATTACATCTAACATTTTGGAACACATATGCCTTTCTACAGACGTCATCCAAAAGTGTAAACATAACACAATAGTTGAGGGAAACAAAACATTGCTAATCCTCAAGCCAGTTGATCCGCCTCCGGATAATCTAGAGTAGACTGTATTTTTGCTTTCTCACTTTATTAAGTGGTTAACCCTTTCAGGACCATAAGGTTTCTAAGAGTAAATATTAGTATATAACTGTTTATTTTAGTTTGTTTAGACGTAAAATAAATAAAAATCATAAGAAAAATACATAACAATGTGTAGTTTTTTTGGAATTTTATGGGAAATATTTTTCCCAATGGACTATAAAGGTAACACAAATTACAGTTAGGCTTATTATGCAATGTCTTTTATTTATTGGTTTATTAGAACAAAATGTTAACTAAAATAATACAAAATTATGAAATAAAATTACTATACAAAATGATGTGCTAATTATGATATTCTGCGAAGCAATTTCTTTTGGTTGTGAAGCAAAGATGGACACTGCACAGATGCAACATTATTGCAAAGATGGACATGGACTAAACGTTCCCGTTTACGTAATTGCGTTCGGCATACGTTCTATTTTGACATTCTGTATAAAAAATGCAGATAAGGTTATAATTAAATACGACAATCACCAATTTTAAAATGGGGAAAAATGTTTCCCTTAGTCGTGAAAGGGTTAAACGAAGGTAAATTTAAACCAGTGGTGAAAGTAGATTTTGTTTCTTATTGTAAGGCACGCTTCGAAGCATAGCTGTGGAGGGAAAATCACGCACAGGAGGTCATTGCACAGAAGTAATCTTACAGGAGTAATAACTGAAATGTATGGTGACAATGCCCCAGTGTTTTCTGTTTCTCTCTTTTTTTTTCCGCAAATAAGGAATGATTTAAAAAATTTTAATGTGAAATAAATATTAATATACCTGAATACTTTCTGATTCTGTTGTATTCGGTCTCATTGAAAAAACAAAACCCATCCAAAGCAAGACTTCTGGCAGGCTACAGAGGGAGGAGATGAAATAAAAATTTCGATAGATGTGTAATATCTTTTATCTGATATTCAAATAAATTTATGAAAATAAATAAACGTATTTATTTAGCTTCGTTAAGGTTGATAATTATATGCAAACGAAGCACTTAAAAAGTAATTGTTGACTAGAAGAACATATATCGCCTCTGGCGCAAATGAGAATCTCGTTTTCAAATAGAATGAAGTTTTCCGTTTACCTACTTTTTTCACTCCTTAAAAGTTTTAATTCGAGATAATGGGAAAAATAGGAGGAGAAACCAAATAGTAGTATTTTATTAGCAATTATACAACATAAAAAGTATTTGCCTTTTATTCTTTAATTTTAAAAAGTTGCTTTTCTCACTGCTCCTCTGAGAAAGGGGTGGTTGGGTCAATGGAATTATCTTTTTGACACTCTACCACCGAAATTTCAAATTTCTATCATAAACAGATCACTTGCAACATTTGGTAAAAGTTTTGCTGTTTCCGTATAGTTTAGGACAGTGTCTCGCAAACTGTGTGCCGCGGCACAGTAGTGTGCCGTGAGAGATTCCAAGTGTGCCGCGAGAGATTTTCAAATTGACACTAGATATTCCAAAGATTTCATTTTGACTTGACTTGTGTTATCGACGTGCTTTAATATCGACGTGCTATCGACGTGCTTTAATAAAAATCTTTCAGATTTTATCAATTGGGATCTTGTAAGTATTTATCAAGCTTTTTCCAAATTTTGGTATTAATTTTTGATTATTTCAAGCCATAGAATGGACAAATATTTAAAACAAACACCGAGTTATGAATTAAAGAACGAGAGCAAATCTTCAAGTGAAACCAGGCTGATGACGTCAACAAAGCGCAAATATAATGACGATTATATAGAGTTTGCTTTTATTCTTTTTTTAGGTGTGCCGCGGAAAAAAAATTAGATTCAGTGTGCCGCAGAGTAAAAAAGGTTTGCGAGACACTGGTTTAGGAGATGGCAAACAGACCATCAGTTTTATTTCAATGGTAGGGAGAACAACCTAATTTTAAAATTCAACGTAAATATTTCTTGCTGTAGAAGGAGTTCTAATTACTGCTTCCCTATTGCAGGCCATCCAGAGGGAAGATATTATTTTAGTAGCAATTTTAAACATGAAAAGTATTTGCCTTTTATTCTTTAACGCTTTCAGCCCTGAATTTTTAATATGAAAAATAATTTTTTTTGATCATCAATAATTGAATGTAAGAGATACAAGATTGGGTTGTTTTACCTCTGAGCGGCACTTTTTTGCACACCATGGGCTAAATGGCCAGGTTACATGGACCCCGAAGGCTCAGAGAAGGTTGGGGGAGGGGACACACTGGAACAGCTGTTGGGAGACAGATGGTAGCCTCCCGTCAAGGCCATCCAGCGTGTTCTTTAACGTGCACAGAGTATGGCTCTCCCACACACGGGGCCACGGCTTAACGTCGCATCCGACGGACGGCGGCCTTTCCAATCCCATCGGTGTCACCTACTGACCGTGGGCAGGGCGGGGAATTTTGCGGAGATGAATTTCAACGCTGACCCAGCTGGGACTCGAACTTGGGAACTACAGATTACGAGCCTGGCGCGCTACCGACTGAGCCACCCCCGCCCCAAGAGATACAAGGACTCCCCTACTAAGTTTGAGCGGGTTTCCACCATGGGTTTAGAAACTAGGAAATCGTGACAAATGCCACCATCAGGTCTTAGAGATAAAAATGAAAGCATATTTTTTATTCATTTTAAATAATGTTTTTATACAAAGATCTTATCAAATTATTTCGTGTGAAAAATTTTGAAACAATTTTCAGATTTCGATTTTAGATCGGTACTTACCAAACATGGTGTTCAGGTTATTAGCATTCATCTTGAATAGCGGAACAATACGGGATCACTCAGATATGTAAACACTCACTTCTTGTTGAACCATGTCATGAAATGTGATTCACATACTTTGTAGAGGTGACATCTAGTGCTTTATGGTGAAACTAGATACTCAGCCAGTTGGGTTGTTTCACCTCTGAGCGGCACTTTTTTGCACACCATGGGTTAAATGGCCAGGTCACATGGACCCCGAAGGCTCAGAGAAGGTTGGGGGAGGGGGACCCACTGGAACAGCTGTTGGGAGACAGATGGTAGCCTCCCGTCAAGGCCATCCAGCGTGTTCTTTAACGTGCACAGGGTATGGCTCTCCCACACACGGTGCCACGGCTTAACGTCCCATCCGACGGATGGCGGCCTTTCCAAGCCCATCGGTGTCCCCTACTGACCGTGGGCAGGGCGGGGAATTTTGCGGAGATAAATCTCAACGCTGACCCAGCTGGGACTCGAACCTGGGAACTACAGAGTACAAGCCTGGCGCGCTACCGACTGAGCCACCCCCGCCCCTCAGCCAGTAGCTAGAACTCTTTATATATTAAGGTGGCAAATGCCACGGCACCACCGAAATTTCAAATTTGTATGATAAACAGATCACTTGCAACATTCGGTAAAAGTTTTGCTGTTTCCATATTTAATTATCTCTAACGATACAAATTAAATCTACCTAAATATTTGAAAAATATTGAATGTAATATTTCATTATTACCAATCCAACTAAAAAATGAATTTTCAATTTCTCTTGAAACAAAAAAGTTGCGTTTTCCCACCCATCCTGGATTTTCTCTTGAAACGCAAAAAAGTTGCGTTTTCCCACCCAATTTGGATTTAAGGGTTCAACTTATTGTTGCCAATGGAAATGTTATGGCCTTCACATTCCACCTTCACATCAAATTTCAAATCTCTAGAAGAAATACATCGTTTGAAATATTTGTTTAAAATTTAAGAATTTTCGATTTTTTTACACCGTTTGAGGGCACAATTGTAGCTTTTGAGAGATCCGGAAAGTGTGATTTGTAATATTTCATTAATATCTCTCCAACATAAAAAGAATTTTTTTATACATCAGTAGACAAAAGAGTTTGATGTGTACGGATAGAATACTGAAAATAGTATTCTATCTGTATCCTTTATTATTATTTTTTAAACAGTATCCTTTATTTTTTGAAAACGAGATAAACACAAATTAATATACACCAAAATTCGTTCTTAAAAATTAATCGTTCAAATATGTTTTCGTCGTAGAATTTGTCACTGTGCTTTCTCTCTCTGCGTGTGTATACTCCGAATGCATGTATGTTTAGAACCGACAAAAGTTTAGGTTGGTTGTTTTACCTCTGAGCGGCACTTTTTTGCACACCATGGGCTAAATGGCCAGGTCACATTGACCCCGAAGGCTCAGAGAAGGTTAGGGAAGGGGACCCACTGGAATAGCTGTTGGGAGACAGATGGTAGCCTCCAGTCAAAGCCATCCAGCGTGTTCTTTAACGTGCACAGGGTATGGCTCTCCCGCACACGGGGCGACGGCTTAACGTCCCATCCGACGGACAGCGGCCTTTCCAAGTCCATCGGTGTCCCCTACTGACCGTGGGCTGGGCGGGGAATTTTGCGGAGATAAATCTCAACGCTGACCCAGCTGGGACTCGAACCTGGGAACTACAGATTACGAGTCTGGCGCGCTACCGACTGAGCCACCCCCGCCCCAAATTATCGCTGACGCGGCGGGAAAGGATGCGGAGGAATGCTAATTCAGTGTGGTCTAGTAATTTCTGATTATTATTATTATTATTATTCGGTTTTAATTACCAGCATTTACTGGGTTAATTAATTAATTATACTGGTTAATTAATCATAAATCTGGTTCTCAATGGCCTTTTTTCCCCCTACCCTATAGTGTATCTATTAGTGGTCGTCGTCCCTGTAGCTGAATGGTTCCTCCCATGCTAGCTTTGACCTGTTCTGTACGCGATCACAGAGAAGCTCTCTTGCCAAACCTCAGTCATTATGGCAATCTTGTTGACTTATTACAAAGGTTAAGAAAGAATGGTTACATTTGAGGAAAAGTTGTTCTGGAAACCAGCAGTACAGTTTTGGATGAAATAGAACATAGCAGGCAAAGTGATTTCACTGATAAGGCAGTGGAGCTTGTTTTTGAAAGAATGAAGTACAGGAATAAACTGAATGAACACCCTAGTCTTCCTAACAGACAACATTACAGAGAGTTTAATAAACGTGTAAAGCAAGGGTGCAGGAACGTTTTTGGCATCAGGCCGAATAGAAAACGCTACGTTTGCTGTGGACCAATAGTTTGCAGTGGTCCAATAAAAGGAACAAAATGTCTGTAACTTTTTTTTATTACATTTTATTTATATTATACGCAAAGATACAAAACAAAAATAAAATCTATATCTACTAAAGTAAAATGGTGTTTTAATAGGCTATATCAAGCATCTAGTGCAGTGTCTCGCAAACTGTGTGCCGCGGCACAGTAGTGTGCCGCGAGAGATTTTCAAATTGACACTGATTGATTGATATTCCAAAGATTTTATTTTGACTTGACTTGTGTTATCGACGTGCTTTAATATCGGCGTGCTATCGACGTGCTTTAATAAAAATCTTTCAGATTTTATCAACTGGGATCTTGTAAGTATTTATCAAGCTTTTTCCACATTTTAGTATTAATTTTTGATTATTTCAAGCCATAGAATGGACAAATATTTAAAACAAACACCGAGTTATGATTAATTATATTTATTATTAGATTTATTTTAAATAAAATGCATTTAACGAAACTTCAATTTTCCTCTTTTTACGTAACCATCAAAAATTCTTTTTTAGGTGTGACGCGGAGAAAAAATTAGATTCAGTGTGCCGCAGAGTAAAAAAAGTTTGCGAGACACTGATCTAGTGACTTATTAAAAAGCTATTAACTTTAGTACAGTAAGATTTAAAAATATTACTTTATATTTTCTAATTTTCCCACTGCCCGGAGTATTGCGCACGTCTGGTGTAAAGACCAACACAGAATGTTTATCCAGATAGTAACTGTTCTATATGAGAAGAAACAAAATACCATGGTTGAATGAACATGGTATTCAAAATAAGGATATGTCATGGCAAGGTGGGGGATCTGTCATGACAAGGTGGACTGGCCATTTCAGAGGTGTTCTAAACAATGTATTAGGGTTGTTGTTTGGTTGTTTTATCTCTGAATTTTTTTGCACGCAATGTGCTAAATGGCGATGTTAGAAAGACCCAGAAAGTTCAGCTGAGGTTGGGGACAGGGGAAACACTGGAACAGCTGTTATGAGCCAGATGGTAACCTCCTATCAAAGCCATCTAGCATATTTTTTAACGTGCACAGGATATGGCCCTCGCGCAAAGGGAACATGGCTTAACTTCTCATCCGAGGACGGCGGCCTTTCCAAGTTCATCGGTGTCCCCATACTGACCTAGGGCAGGGTGGTAATGTATTAGCTCTACTCTTATTCTTAGTAAGCCGTCCCGTGGCCGAGTGGTTAGCGCGCTTGGCTACTGATCTAAGGGACCTGGGTTCGAGCCCCGGATAAGGCATGGACGTTTGTGTTGTTTTTTCTGCTGAGGTCCTTCCATCCTCTCAGACCTTCTACTGTGGCATATAAACTGACAGGCTCCTGTCAGACCTCTGTGGCAAGCAGCTGCTTCACGGGGTATTTATTTTTTCTTAGTAATGAGAACAGGTGCATTACCGGCTATAATGTTGAGCATAATCACCATCAGCATTTACTTTAAATATCTCAAACTTAAAAGTGTACAGGTGGGTAGATGAAATTACGATTAAAAATTTGGAGCTGGAAGCGTTCTTGTTGTCACACGGCGGAATGAAATTTTGAATTTTTTTATGATAAAGGCATTATTTCTAAGGATTTTACTAGAGCTATTATTATGCAGATTTTTAAAAAAGGGGATCCCAGTTCTTGTGATAATGATGGTAGAATCAGTCTACTCTCTGTTCCAGGTAATTTGTAGTTGATTTTGAGACTGTCTGTCATACCGGAAACATAAGTTAACGTAATGTGACGCAAACCTTTGTAATAACACTGAGTCGTGTGAGGAAATTGGTAAAGCTTGGGAGGATTGGTTTAATATTACTATTGAAGTTCGACGAAATGAATTTTGTAATTTTTCCTTCTCCTCTTTCATTATTAGCTATGATATGAGGAATTCATTGCAAGTGAAATACCGGGGCCTATAATCTAGAGATAAGAAAATAAGAATAAAAAGTTACCCCTCCAACAGCTGCTTGCCACAGCGATCTGACAGGAGTTTGTCAGCTTAATACACCATAGTAAAGACCGGTGAGGAAGGCTTTGGGTTGGGTTGTTTTACCTCTGAGCGGCACTTTTTTGCACACCATTTTGCACTAAATGGACAGGTCACATGGACCCCGAAGGCTCAGAGAAGGTTGGGGGATGGGACCCACTGGAACAGCTGTTGGGAGACAGATGGTAGCCTCCCGTCAAGGCCATCCAGCATGTTCTTTAACGTGCACAGGGTATGGCTCTCCCGCACACGGGGCCACGGCTTAACGTCCCATCCGTCGGACGGCGGCCTTTCCAAAGCCATCGGTGTCCCCTACTGACCGTGGGCAGGGCGGGGAATTTTTGCGGAGATAAATCTCAACGCTGACCCAGCTGGGACTCGAACCTGGGAACTACAACGACCTGAGCCTGGCACGCTACCGACTGAGCCACCCCCGCCCCTGTGAGGAAGGCGATACCCTATGTGGAAGACAATACAGAAACGTTCATACCTTATCCCGGTCAAACCCAGTCCCTTTGATTCAATCCTTACTTAAATCATGCTGACGATTTCGCTCGTTTAGTAGATGATACTGACGAGAATAAATCTTTCATTAAATCTACTTTTAGTACTGGTAAAGGAAAACTGTTTTTAGTGAAAAACAGAGAGAATTGTAAAATACGTCAGGTTGGGGGGCGGGGGGGGGCTCAGTCGGTAGCGCGCCAGGCTCGTAATCTGTAGTTCCCAGGTTCGAGCCCCAGCTGGGTGAGCGTTGAGATTTATCTCCGCAAAACTACCCGCCCTGCCCACGGTAAGTAGGGGACACCGATGGGCTTGGAAAGGCCGCCGTCCATCGGATGGGACGTTAAGCAGTGGCTCCGTGTGCGGGAGAGCCATACCCTGTGCACGTTAAAGAACACGCTGGATGGCCTTGACGTGAGGCTACCATCTGTCTCCCAACAGCTGTTCCAGTGGGTCCCCTCCCCCAACCTTCTCTGAGCCTTCGGGGTCCATGTGACCTGGCCATTTAGCCCATGGTGTGCAAAAAAGTGGCGTTCAGAGGTAAAACAACCCAACCCAACGTCAGGTTGGTGTTGCACCGATTTTTAGAATAGTTGGCTCTTGAGCAATATTCTCATTTGAATATCTCGGGAGTTGTGTGAGAAATGCTGGTATATGTAAACATATATTCACTAGGAAACTTTCATACTGTTTTGCCCTTAAGAGTATCACAGTAGTGATGAAGGCTTTAGCTATTAAATAATGACTCCATTGTTTATCAAAAACGCTAAATCTTGATTTAAAAACAAAACACCATTTTACCTTCTTTTTAACTCAACATGTTCAGTCAAAAAAAAAAAAATCAAAAGCTGGAAACAAATTCCAATTTAAGAGTTAGCCGCTTCATTTGTTTATCGTTGTAGTTTATACGAAAAAAAATCAAAGGATCTTTATTTTACGAAATAAAGTTTCCAAAACCTAAATCGGGGAATTTTAACGCGATTGTGGCTTATACCGATCACAGCAGATGAAGAGAAGCTAAGAGAAGCTTTCAGTCTCCATCACGAGAATGGAGTCGATGTCCCTTTTTTTAATGGTTTTACTTGATTATTGAAGAAGTCATTTAATCGAGAGATAAGTCATACAAAAAGTCCAATCATGACGTGTTAGTGATTAAGAGCCTGCCATCGAGCCACGAGAGCGCGGCTTCCTCTCTCATCCCCCCAGAGAGATAACGGTCCTCCAGCTCTTCGAGGTGCACGTGTTGGCAAAAGACAAAAACGCTGAAGGACCTCTTGAGCTAACGAGGCTGCGCGTACAAAGGAGAAGCAAGAACGAGGCTGCGACGTAAAGCATTAGGCTTTTATCATCATTGTTCTTAATGCTTTAAAAGTCGCCGAGAATGACGTCATCAATTCTCTTCAATAGCCTGCTTCTTCAATTCTAAAAAAAATCTTCATTTTGCGAAAACCGCAAACGAAATTGTTCAGTTAATTACCACTGAATAATAGCCATTTCGGTCAGCAAAGTATTAAGCACAACTAGGCCCACAAAATCAAGCGCATTCCTGTATATATATATCAGTTATGTGCGAATATAAATAGTTTGTCCTCCTCTATAGAGTGCAGTGGACATTTACTTCATACACGGAAGACACATCACGTCTGATACACATCGAAAGACGGCTGTAAGAACCCATGAATAGGAGGATAATGAGAGTTTTGGAACAGTGGCGGATCAATGTTAACCCTATGGGATCCGCCACCCATGTGTTTCAAGGCAGTGACGGAACATTATCAATCACATTGGTGAGAACTCACACTGTTTTAAGACTGAAGTCGGGCAATGTTGAAAAGAAAACCTCCCTCCGGTGATGTATTAATCTGAAATTATAGTATTCAGTTAAATTGCAGATAATAATGGATATATAACAGATGATATTGGATAACAACTCAATCGTAATTTCCAACCAATACCGATAGTGGTTTCCGACGCCATCGACCATGCCCCTTTATGCGCCCCCACTACCTCCTTATTAATAATTCATAACTCATATTTCATAATTACTTAACCCCTTAGTGCCGTCCCCCATTATTGAATCCCCCTCCCGCCATTTTGACCGCAAAGTCCCGAAATTTCTCCAAATCCAGAGACCGTCACTTTGAATCCTACGTCATCTATTAGAAGTTTTGCCTTTTAAATTATTTTTACTCAATAGCATTTTTTCTTTTCATTTTCTGTGGGACAGTCTTTTATTTCAGTTTCTGTGGGATAGTCCTTCTTCTAGTATAAATACGACATCCATCAGTCAGAATCCCCATTCTGTTGTCAGACGTTGACAGTGACAGTTCTCTGCTGCTGCGTCTGTGTGATTTTTCAACTGCTAGAAGTCAATAGTGATAGTTCTCGATGTTTTCGTGTAGTATAAATCAGAAATTTTGCAAGTTCTGTTTTTGAAATCTATCCATGTGATATATATCAGAAGACTTTCACGCTCCAAACAAATCTCATTCGTCATATGAGAAATCACGATGGAAATAGCCTGTTTAAGTGCTCTCAATGTGAATCGACGTTCTCAAGGAGAGATGGCGTCCGACGTCATGAGTTATCCCACGCCTCCAGGAAAACCTACAAATGCGAAGAATGCGCAATGGAATTTGGAAGAAAAGACAGTCTTTTGCGGCATCAAAGAAAACCACGCAATAATAAGCAAAAACGTTCTGAAGATGAAAAGACCCCCCAGAAGAAACAAAAACCAGACCCTGAAGATCCCTACCACTTTACAGAAGAAATGAAAAGGAACCTGTCAACAAAAAAATTCATGGCAAATGAAGAAACATCTATTGGCCTCACCTGTTTCCTCGAGTCCTCGCGGGAGTCACTTCTAACTCATCTAAAAGAAGAATTGGCCTTGAAAGGTAGCATTAAATGGTACCTTGCCATGGAAGTGCGCTTCAGGCGAAAAGTCTCCCCTCCTACTTTCGAACACTTCGTTTTTCCGAAGTAACTGTTTCACAAGTCTTCCTACATCATCCCTAAACAGAGAACTGGATTTAGCGTGCAAGAACATCAAGACTTCATTTGAAGAATTTGAAGGAACGCATAGTGGATGGATACTGGATGCCGTACTCCACGCTGAAATGAACATTGGAAAATATATACCTCTTTCAGGGTCTAGTTATATCCCTACTCCAAGAGAATTGCTGTTAAAACACGCTATTGTCAACGTATGTAATTCTGACCAAAAATGTTTTGTCTGGTCTGTTTTAGCCTCTTTGTATCCTGCCACAGATCATCCACAACGCCCTACCACCTACATTCATTTAGAAGAAAAATTAAACACATCTGGACTAATTTTCCCTATAACAATAAATCAAATATCTAAATTCGAAAAAATGAACAACATTCCTGTCAATGTTTTTGGATACGAGAAAGAGGTGTTCCCACTCTACATCACGCCATTCAGATTTAAAGAGCATGCAAATCTCCTTCTGTTATCGAATGATGAAAAGCAGCATTATTGCTCCATTAAGAATATGAGTAGACTTCTCAGTCCTCTCACCAAACATAACGGTGTGAGTTTCTATTGCGATTACTGCCTTCACCATTTCACAACTGAATCACTCTTGAAGGATCATATTCCCTACTGTCAAGAACATGGACCCCAGAGAGTAGAATTTCCAACTGAAGAGGAGAAATGGCTGAAATTCACAAATTTCAAATTTCAACAGCCAGTTCCACACGTGATTTATGCCGACTTTGAATCATTCCTAGTGAACGTGGACACTTGTATGCCTAACCCTGCAAAATCTCACACCACTATCACAGCAAATCATGAACCCTCTGGATTTGCATATCATGTTGTTGGACCTGACGGCTGCAGCTATAAACCTCCAGTAGTTTATAGAGGTCCTAATGTGGTAAAAATATTTTTGAAATGTCTGCTTAAAGAAGAAAACGATATAAAATTTACTTTTGGAGAAAAATATAAAATATTTACTCTTGGAGATCAAACCAATGCAACTTTCAAATCACGAGGAGGAATCATTTCGCAACACTATCAATTGTCATATATGCAAAGATATTCTGGGACCAGATCGCGTGAGAGATCACGATCATTTAACTGGCAAATTCGGAGGAGCCACTCATAATGCGTGTAATCTCAATTTTAAGCTATCAAATAAGATTCCAGTTATATTTCGTAATCTAAAGGGATATGACAGCCATCTTATTATGCAAGGAATCGGTATGATCAAAAATAAGAAGATTAATTGCATTCCCAATAATATGGAAAAATACATAGCATTATCCCTTGGAACTTTAAATTTCATAGATTCCTATCAATTTTTAAGTGCATCTCTTGAGAAGTTAGTCCATAATTTATCAGCAGAAGAATTCCATATTTTAAGGGAACATGTTGAAACTGAAAGGCTACACTTGGTTTTGAGAAAAGGAGTTTACCCCTACGATTACATTGACAGCAGCGAAAACTTTGAAGAAACGTTATTACCTCCACGTGAAGCTTTTTATAATCAACTAACAGAAGAAACGCTAGGGGAAGAAGACTATATCCATGAAATGAAAGTATGGAACTCATTCAACATAAAAAATCTAGGCCAATATCACGACTTGTACCTGAAGACCGACGTGCTCCTCTTAGCTGATGTGTTTGAGAATTTCAGAGAACTATGTATCAGATACTATGAAATTGATCCCTGTCATGTTTACACAGCTCCTGGACTAGCCTGGCTAACATGCCTGAAGATGACAAATATTAATCTAGAGTTGATAACAGACCCTACAATGTACCTTTTCCTGGAAAAAAGTATACGAGGAGGAATTTCAGTGATGTACAATCGTCTTAGCACTGCAAACAACAAGTATTTAAATAACTATAATCCCCAACTATCCTCTAAATACATTATGTACTATGATGCCAACAATCTTTATGGATGGACAATGTCACAATGCCTTCCTCAAAGCGATTTTCGATGGCTTAATAAAGAAGAAATAGAAGATCTATATATCTGCAGTTGCTGATGATTAGAATAAATGGTATATATAGAAGTTGATTTAGATTATCCAATTTCTGTACACGACAAGCATAATGATTATCCGCTAGCCCCTGAGAAACTTCAGATTACCAGCAGTATGCTATTGTCAAGAGTTTCCCAAAGCTTATTGTTAAGAGCTTGCCCAAAACCTTGGAATAAATACAAGCCAATCAGTCGTGAAATTAGCCCCAAATCTGAATTCTAAGGAAAACAACGTCCTTCATTATCATAATATGAAACACTGTTTAGTCTTCGGTATGCGGTTAGCGCGCTTGGCTATTGATCTAAGGGACCTGGGTTCGAGCCCCGGGTAAGGCATGGATGTATGTGTCGTTTTTCTGCTGAGGTCCTGCCATCCTCTCAGACCTTCTACTATGGCATATAAACTGACAGGCTCCTGTCAGACCTCTGTGGCAAGCAGCTGCTTGAGGGGGTATTTATTTATTATTTATTTATTTTTTTTATGCAGCTGAAGAAAGTACTTCGAGTTTAAGAATTCAAACAATCTTGCTGGCGAAAACCATATATAGAATTTTATACGGATCAGCGGAAGAAAGCTAGAAATGACTTCGAGAAGGACTTCTTCAAATTCATGAATAATGCTGTGTTTGGAAAAACGATGGAAAATTTGAGAAATCGAGTGAAAATTAAATTGATTCAGAACCCAAAGAGAGTATGAAAACTCGTAGCATCGCTTGCTTTTCACGCTTTTCGTGTTTTTGACAACGAACTCGCACGTATACTACAATCAAAGCAAACTAAATTAAAACTCCATAGGCCTATTTATGCTGGATTCAGTATTCTAGATATCGGGAAAATATTGATGTATAGCTTTCATTATGACTATATTAGTAAAAAATATGGAGAAAAAGCTAAATTATTTTTCACTGATACAGATTTATTGCATTACGAGCTGCAAACCGAGGATGTGTACGCCGATATGAAAGATGATATAGATCACTTCGATACGTCCGACTATCACATAGATCATGTTTCGCATAGTATACCTAATAAAAAGGTACCGGGTAAAATGAAATATGAACTTTCAGGAGTACCTGCGAAACAATTTGTAGGCCTTCGTGCAAAAATGTATTCTATTCTAAGTTTACAAGAGGGAAAGGAGTCTCAAAATACATCATAAAAAGAACCCTTCATCACACATTTCATAATCTGCATAGACCGTGGTAGTACAAATGGCGGCATCTGTTTGATCGTTTCAAAACCATAATTGCAAAAACTGGAGATTTGCTTTCAAAAACCGGACTCTTGAGATACATTTCAAAACTTGGAGTCTCCGGATGAAAGCAGACGAGGTGGCAGTTCTAACTGTAAGCGAACTATTTGTAACATTCTTTTTTATTGATAAGTTATGTAGAGAACAGAAAAGGGTAGTTGAAGCTACTTCTAGGTTATACAGGCCTTCTCGCACAAGAATAGAACAGAATAAATAACCATGCCACTACTCAAGTGTTATATCCCTCTAATTTATTTATTGTTGTATTTTATTGTATTTGTGTAGAGATTTTTATGTATTGAGTGTGTTCTTGGAAGTGCTACTGTGGGGATGTGACTCATGTATGTTGTTTTCGAGTCTAAGCTCGGACTTTCGGGCCTGTATGAGATCGCAGGTTCCAGAAGCCTTTTATGGCCTATTACGATTAGCCTGGGGCGCGAGTGTCGATGCAGAAGGCTACAGCGGGATAATGAAACAACAATTTGGTGTGTGGCTGTCGAGCGAGAAGGTCGTTTCCGATATGCGTCAAAAGGATGCCGCTCTTACTCGAAGTAAACCCTTAAGGAGAGGGTGCGATTCCAAGTGAATCGAGATTCTTGGTAAATCTGATTACAGTCTTGTGGATTCCTTGTGAACCACAATGTAGGCAAAGGTTAATTATCCTTTCACCGAGTCTGAAATCAGTAAAGTGAGAATCTGCAAAATGTGCGGTTCTCCACCTCATTGTGTAAATGTTTGCAGCAGCAAAGCAGCAAAAGCCTACGGAGTTGAGCGCATCCTCAGCACGTAATTGTATTTAATTTTAATAAACTGTGTCGTCCCTATACAACTCTCGTGCAGTTAATTGTTAGACATATTTTTATTCATCACTCTGAGGCATACGGCGGTACGGGCGTAAAAACTAACGAACCTGTCATTTCACCGAAGTAGGGGTAAAGATAATTAAGTAACAAATTCATCATCCTCGACCGGCGTACGGTTAATCGTCTCTCCTATCGATACAGAACATCACATTCTGGCGCAGCCGAATAGGATCAGAAAGGGGAGGACATCACATCAAGATTTAACCCGGATCCCAGCTACTGCGGTGTCACCACTAGGCAACGTGATACCACTGCACACCGAGCCGTCTTCTAAATTGTTATAACACTGCAAAAAAGTTAGTATTATTGAAGAGATCATGTGGTAGTGTTATGTGGGCAGTAGAAAGAACAAGATAGATATCTTCATAAAAATAAAAATTAATGAATACCCCCTCAAGCAGCTGCTTGCCGCAGTGGTCTTACAGGAGCCTGTCAGTTTATATGCCACAGTAGATCTGAGAGGATGGCAGGACCTCAGCAGAAAACAACACGGACATTCATGTCTTACCTGGGACTCGAACCCAGGTACCTTAGGTTTTCTAAATTATAAAAAATAAATAACCCCTCAAACAGGTGCTTGCCACGGAAGTCTGACAGGAGCCTGTCAGTTTATACGTCATAGAGAATATATGTGAAGATGAGAAGACCTCAGCAGAGAAACAACACCAACATCCATGCATTATCCGGAGTTCGAAGCCCGGTCCCTTTGATCCAAATACCAGTACCAGTATAAATACCAAATACCAGTACCCAAATACCCTAACCACTCAGTCACGTGACGGCGTCATACTAAATTAGTAAATAAAAGAAAATAAAAAAAATAATAAATAAAAAAATTAAATTAATAATAAATTACTAATTATATATTATTAAATTAATAATAAATAATAAAAAATACTAAGTAAAAATACTAAATTACTTAAATACCAAAGTACTTAATACTAAATACAATAATTAGAAAAATCTTTCGAGTATAAATTACTCGAAAAAATTGACTAAGCTGGATAACCAAAACAACTGGGAAAAAAATTCGCATTTCAAAATAACATATGTATATCTACTTTAATATGGTGCCTTTTGGTCAAACGGCAATTATAATATCGGCTGATCCCTCTGCAAACGTATCTGTCAACTTATACAACCTTCCCCGGCGGCTTTCTTTTGCTATTGACTATCTTCATTACGGAAATAATAAAGAAGAAACATACAAAAGTGTAGATGAAAAAAAAAAAGTGTTTCCCTTTTCCTCCTTATTGGATAAATTAAATTTTTCATTTGTGTTTCTTAATTTTGGGTCATTATTTATAGTGTGGCCAAGACCAGATGCACCCATTTAATCTTCCTTCTGAATGGCCTGCAGTAACCACTCCTTCTAAGGCGGAAAATATTTGCTATAAATTTTAAATTGTCTTCCTAGCCATTTCAAATATTGGTAGTCTGTTTCGTCATCTCCTAAACATATGAGGGTTCTAAATAGATATGCATTCAGAGTACACATACACGGAGAATATGCACACTCCGAAATTCTCTGACGGAAAATATTTGAAAGACTAAACTTTAAGAAATTAATTTTGTTTTACATTAATTTTTAACAAGTACTTCTGTTAAAAAGTACTTGTACATGGAAATTTAGGCCCTTCAGAAAATATTTTCTGGCCGAGTCTTGTCGCCAAGATACCACAGGGAGAAACGAGTTTTGTTTCAGGGCATTACTTCGTTTTTAGAGTTCCAGGAGAAAACGTCAGATTGTAATAATTTTCTCTTTTTGACTAACAATGTTCTAATGACTTTTTTTTTGTTTGATGTCAAAAATTAATGTTGAATAATTTTGAAAAATCTCTGACTCGTAATTCGTACCTGTAATCTGAGAATTTTGACATCCGAAAAACCCCCACAATCAATATAATTGAATGAATCCTAATGTTTCATCAGCAGATTGTACTAAACTCCCAGTTTCGACTCTTATAACTACTATCCTTTTCACGCAATTCAGTATATTTGTTAATATTGGCCTGCAGCATGTCAACAGTGTCGTTGGTAAAAATATCAATTTCAAATAATGGGAAAGAAACTAGTTCATGAATAAAGCCTACAGAAGTTTCAAAATGATTGATAAAAACTGCGTTGTAGTTAACCTGCATTTGTGAAATTTATTGAGTTGTAATCATCATACTGGTGATCCGGTGGTTTACATGCTTCACTTCAAATTTATGGGACTTGGGTTCAGCATCCTGTTGATATGGAGTTTTCTTTCTCGCATTGTTTTTCTGCTGAGATCTCGCCTTCATAAAAGGTCTTATGACGTCTTAAATTGATAGGCTCTTATCAGACGTATGGCAAACAGCTGTTTGAGGGGTGTAAAAAAATTATCCAGCTAAGAATTTAATTCTCTACTGCTTTCTTAATTACTTACATCCCTTGGAATTGAACTTCGATATCTCAATTTATAGTATTTGCATACATACTAGGTACGTCGAACAGTTTCAGATTACGAAATATCAGAATCATAATAAATAACAATAAATTATGATTATCAACTTCTGCTAAAAATTATTATCTACTTTTTAATTACACCAAAAATAATTTTGACATAAAATAATGCTAAAGCTGATTTGGGTTTTACCTTGACGAACAATGACTATGGAACTGAAAGAAAAAGCCCAACAGTTTTGTTTATATTCGAGCGAAGTTACTTAAGTTGGTGTTCCTTTTCTTGGAACCTTTTGTTTATCGGAGAAGATTAAGGCTAGAGAAGTACAGAAAGAATTCTGCCAGGTCCATTAGAAGACTGGCGTTGCAGATGATCAATTAGAGATTCCTCTTAATGGGAAAAGTCGAATGTATGAGAGATGAAGAGGCTCTGGGATGCAAATTGTCTTTTGCATATCGGGCTGAAATGGTATCCAAAGGGTAAAAGCATGAAAGCACGGCCAACCCTTGCCAACGTAACAGTTACTATTCTAACTGTGGTTTTAAAGTTGCTGAGTCGCGAAACATTTTCAATAAGACGAAGATAGGGTTGTATTGAAATGAAAGCGTATGCAAAGTTAAGGGTGTCAACAAATAGGTCTATCATGTGTAAAAGTAAAATGAATAATTTTTCTACTGCAGGAATGACCAACCTATAATACCCGTGATCACAGCGGAACGCTAGATGATTTTGCTTGGCACTCAAGAGTGCTTAGAAAAATCGTCTAGCATCTTATTTTGTCAAAAGTCATTCTTATCCTACCGCATTTTGATTGCGCGAAAGGTGCAATTTTGCTTGTATTCTCCGGATATCGCAGAAGCGAAATTTCCGTTCTTCTTGTAATCATTGATTGAACTTTATGAATTTTAAAGGCTACACTGAATCTTTGATAAACGTTATTCTAAAAAAAATGCTATATTTGTCATATGGATTTAGATTACACAAGTTAAGTGATCGTAATTGCAATATGAGTCAAAAGTTATTTTCTTTCTAAAAAATTGCTTTAAGTACTAAAATAATTTTAAATACATCTGCATATTTTTATAATTATTTTTCCAAATGAGGCGTAATTTAAGAATACAACAGAATTAGCAAGTGTATATATATATATTAATATTTTTTCGCATTAAAAGCCCATAAATCATTCGCTATTTACGGAAAACATAGGGAGAAAGACAATATGACAGGGGCACTGCACTTTCGCAGCTACACACCTCACTTTATTACCCCTGTACGATGGCTTCAGTGGAGTATCCGCCTGACTGTGATTTTCCACACATAGCTATGCTTTGAAGGATACTGGCAAGAAATAAAATCTACTTTCATCACTGGGTAGAACAGGGTGCTAGGAGATGTGGTCCGAATCTGGTCGACATGAGTGGTCAAGGGTAGCAGCCGGGCTTGCAGATGAAAGGATAAAATGGGAAACATTTTAAGAAGGGAGAAGGAAACACATGAAGAGAGGAGGGGAAAGAAATAGGGATGAAAGAAGAAAGAAAGAGGAAAGAGATATGGAAGAAAGAAGAGAGAAAGAAAGAAAGAAAGAAAGAAAGAAGAGATAAAAAGCAAATAGAAAGGGAAGAATGAAGAGAGGGCAAAGAAATATATAGGGTAGAATGAAGAGAGAGGAAGAAGAAAGAGATAGAAAAGAAAAAAAAGAGAGAGAAAAGGGAAAGAGATAGGGAAGAAAGAAGAGAGAAAATGCAAAGAGACAGGGAAGAATGAAGAAAGGAAGAAGAAAGAGATAGGAAAGAAAGAAGAGAGAAAGAGGAGAGATAGGGAAGAGAGAAGAGAGAAAGAGGAAGAGATAGGAAAGAGAGAAGAGAGAAAGATCAAAGAGAGAGGGAAGAGAAAAGAGAGAAAGAGCAAAGATATAGGGAAGAATGAAAAGAGAGAAAGAAAATTATACAGAGGAATGAAGAGAGGAAGAAGAAAGGGGTCGGGAAGAAAAGAAGAGAGAAAGAGGAGAGATAGGAGAGAAAGAAGAGAGAAAGAGGAAGAGACAGATCTTTTTCTCTTCTCTCTTTCCTGTCTCTTCCTCTTTCTCTCTTCTTTCTCCCCTATCTCTCCTTTTTCTCTCTTCTTCCTTCCCGATCTCTTTCTTCTTCCTCTCTTCATTCCTCTGTATAATTTTCTTTCTCTCTCTTCATAAGAGAGAAGAGAAAAAGATCAAATAGAGAGGTAAGAGAAAAGAGAGAAAGATCAAATATATAGGGAAGAATGAAGAGAGAGAAAGAAAAATATAGAGAAGAATGAAGAGAGGAAGAAGGATAGGGAGAAGAATGAAGATAGGGAAGGAAGAAGAGAGAAAAAGCAAAGAGATAGGGAAGAACGAAGAGAGAGAGAAGAAAGAGATGGGAAAGAAAGAAGAGAGAAAGAGGATAGGAAAAAGTTAGGGAAGAAGGAAGGGAGAAAGAGAAAAGAGATATGGAAGAGAGAAAGAGCAAAGAGATAGGGAAGAATGAAGAGAGAAAAAGAAAGATATAGAGAAGAATGAAGAGAGGAAGAGGAAAAAGATAGGGAAGAGAGAAAGAGCAAAGAGATTGTGAAGAATGAAAAGATATAAAAAAAGAGATAGGGAATAATGAAGAGAGGAAGAAGAAAGAGATAGGAAAGAAAGAAGAGAGAAAGAGGATAGGAAAGAGTTAGGGAAGAAGGAAGGGAGAAAGAGCAAAGGGATTGGGAAGAAAGAAGAGATAAAGAGGCAAGAGATAAGGAAGGAAGAAGAGATAAAAAGCAAAGGGATAGGGATGAAAGAAAACAGAAAAAGGGAAAGAGTACAGTAGCGAATTTAGAGGTGTAGGTCTCTAAGCAGAACAACATTTAGGGCTCTATGGTGTGTAGTTGAAATGACCTCTACGCTTATAAAATCAATTCACGGAAAGACCAGAGGGCTCTCAGCAGCAGGGAAAGACGAGAGGACCCTCAGTAGCAGGGAAAGACGAGAGGGCCCTCAGCAGCAGGGACCCTAAGCGATAGCTTAGTCCGCTGCTACTGAGTCCACAGTCCTTCTTTGGGGAAGAAAGATAATAAGAAAGGGAATAAAGAAGAGAAAATGAAAGGTATAGAGAGGAAAGAAGAATGGATTGGGAAACAGAATGTATAATATTAGCTTCAGAAGAAGGAAGATTAGATGTAGAAAGGGCAAATAAAAGAAACCTAGCAAGTCAATGTTCGGCAAATTGGGAAGATCAAAAATTAAAAAGCCGTCAGAAAATTCTAAACCCTAGAATTTATCCCTTACCGAAGAAAGCGAAGGCATTATTGACTTATTTCGAGACAACAGAGAAATTATTTGCACAGTTCGACATAGGGTTGGGTTTGATTATTTTACCTCTGAGCGGCACTTTTTTGCACACCATGGGCTAAATGGCCAGGTCACATGGACCCCGAAGGCTCGGAGAAGGTTGGGGGAGGGGATCCACTGGAACAGCTGTTGGGAGACAGATGGTAGCCTCCCGTCAAGGCCATCCAGCGTGTTCTTTAACGTGCACAGGGTATGTCTCTTCCGCACACGGGGCCATGGCTTAACGTCCCATCCGACGGACGGCGGCCTTTCCAAGCCCATCGGTGTCCCCTACTGACCGTGGGCAGGGCGGGGAATTTTTGCGGAGATAAATCTCAACGCTGACCCAGCTGCGACTCGAACCTGGGAACTGCAGATTACGAGCCTGGCGCGCTACCGACTGAGCCACCCCCGCCCCAGTTCGACATAATGGATGACTTGCAAGAAATGTTAGTACACTCATTGCTTGGGGAGAGAGTGCGAAACATTTTTACTCTGTTGAGTGAGGAGGAAATTTAGAATTATGAATATATTCTGCCTCATTAAAAGATAGACAGTTAACTCCGTTAGAATGTAAAAGGAAATTTGACACTATATTTAAGCTCTCTATTTAACCTGGACTCCAATTTCATCTCCGATGAAAAGTCATTTTAATTATTACCTGAAGGTCTGGAAGTAGATAATTTACAACTGAAAGATTTAATGTTAGCTGACAAAATTAATGGTCTGTTGCCGGCAGATGCGAAACATCACATTATGTTGCAGGAGAATGAGTTCTGGAAGAATTGCGATGAAATTGCTGTAATTGCAGAAATTTTTCTGCAGGCACAGCTAATATACAGGATTAATTCTCGTGAGAAATTTAAATCACAAAACAGGGAGCACAGTGTTGACCATACAGTTACAAAATTAAATTCTGATCAAAGTAATTTAGGACAAAACTCTAACATGTTAGAAACACTGACGGAAAACAAAAGTAGTAATTTTAAAAGAAAGAAGAATGAGAGTTATTTCGAGAACATACTTTATCTGTAACGAAAAGGGGCAATTAAAACGCTAAAGAAGCTCTAACTTTCAACCTCAGAAATCTGAGCTCGCAGAGGCAAGTATCAGTGAAATTTGTTGGGAATATTACCCGCGTCATTGACGTTGGAATGAGATGTTTAAAAGGTTTCAGTTTAGATAACTGGAGGTTGAGAGGCCTTTGAGACTTAGAATCTTTGACTATTGTCTCTGTTCAGTGTAGAGAGAGGAAATTTAACACCATCACGGATTCAAGAACTCAGGTTTCGATCATAAAATGTGTTTTGATTCTTGAGGAATGCATGAAACCTCAAGAAATACTGGTAATTCCGGTTTTCGGAGACCGCATGGAGTTTTCTTTAATCCAGATTCCCTTTAAGCTAGCTACAGATGTAAATTAGGGGGGGGGGGGAGAATATAGAGGGAGCTGCGAAGTTTTTGTGTGCGAAGGGGAAGAATTGAATGTTGAAATGATAATTATTCGAATTGTTTTGGTGCACTAGAGAAGTTGGCTGAGAACCAACAGGATTTTTCATCACGGGATAGATACTCTGATCAAGTACAGGGAAGAAATGTAAATTTTGTATGAGGTATTGAATTGGAGTGCGAAAGTAGGGATGATTGCGCAATTACACAAAGAGTGATTAAATGCTTAGTAAAGAATAATTGCGGCCAAACAAATCACATGTGCAAAGACGAAAATGAAACGTTGATTGAAATGGATAAAAATAAGGTTATGTTTAAGGCAGTGTCTCGCAAACTTTTTTACTCTGCGGCACACTGAATCTAATTTTTTTTCCGCGGCACACTGAATCTAATTTTTTTCCGCGGCACACCTAAAAAAGAATTTTTGATGGTTACGTAAAAAGAAGAAAATTGAAGTTTCGTTAAATGCATTTTATTTAAAATTTAGATGCTCTATATAATCTTTATTATATTTGCGCTTTGTTGAAGTCATCAGCTTGGTTTTACTTGAAGATTTGCTCTTGTTCTTTAATTCATAACTCGGTGTTTGTTTTAAATATTTGTCCATTCTATGGCTTGAAATAATCAAAAATTAATTCCAAAATTTGGAAAAAGCTTGATAAATACTTACAAGATCCCAGTTGATAAAATCTGAAAGTTTTTTATTAAAGCACGTCGATAGGTAACAGAGAAAAGTCAAAATAAAATTTTTGGAATATCTAGTGTCAATTTGAAAATCTCTCGCGGCACACTTGGAATCTCTCGCGGCACACTTGGAATCTCTCGCGGCACACAGTTTGCGAGACACTGTTTTAAGGTATCCAGTGTGAAAAGGTTTTTCTGTGATATAAGTGGTGAAATTAAATATAAGATCGAGGAAAAAATTTCTAAAATTAACGAGGGGAATATTTCTATACGTGATAAGTATTAAATATGGTGTAATATACCTGATAAGGGAAAATGTGAGATGAAGAGTAACAATAGCAGAGATCGGGAAACATAACGTAGAGATGTAACTGAGAGCAAAGTAAATGATAGTGTAGTTAATGATAATAAAATTGAATTGAGAGATTAAGGTAAGATAGGTTTAAACAGAGGTTTACCTGATAAAGTTTACGATTGTTGCAGAAAATTAGCGAGTATGATAAAATTAATTGTGAGGGGAGTACAATTAATATAGGAGCAAACACAGATGTACATAATAGAGTGATATTTGATGTTAAAGTAGTAATCAGGAAAAAGTAGAATTCAAAAGTAAAAATCAGGATATTTTTTATACAAAGGGCAGAGATAATTTCGGTAAATCTGAAGATAGGTCAACAAACTAGACACTAGACAACAAATTGAAACTTTTTTATAACAATGGTCAAATAGGGATATTTTTAATTAATTTTGGGGTGCTGAATTCGAATATTGCTATGAAAAATCTGCAGCAGGGACAGTTTATTTTAAATTACGGATCGATGAATTTCAAATTTCAATGAATACACATATCTGGGAAATGCAAACAACTGTGACTATTTTATTAAAATGCAACTTCAAACTCATTAATTAATTACATGATTACAGTGAAAAAATTAGAAACATCATAGTTATAGACCACTGAATATAAAGTAACAAATGAAATAACATTGAAACTCAAAATAAGAAAACATGGGTAGGATCTTTTATACTTACCAGAAGTTCATTTTTGTCTTTTATGTACTGAGGTATTCTTCCTCAGCACATAAAATACATAAAAATAATAAAATTCATAATAGATCATAAAATCATAATATTCATAAAATTCATAAAAATAATATAAACATAATAGATATAAATAATTCATAAACATAATAATCATATATAATTCATAAAGTAACAAATGAAAGAACATTGAAACTCAAAATAAGAAAACATGGGTAGGATCTTTTATACTTACCAGAAGTTCATTTTTGTCTTTTATGTGCTGAGGTATTCTTCCTCAGCACATAAAATACATAAAAATAATAAAATTCATAATAGATCATAAAATCATAATATTCATAAAATTCACAAAAATAATATAAACATAATAGATATAAATAATTCATAAACATAATAATCATATATAATTCATAAAGTAACAAATGAAATAACATTGAAACTCAAAATAAGAAAACATGGGTAGGATCTTTTATACTTACCAGAAGTTCATTTTTGTCTTTTATGTACTGAGGTATTCTTCCTCAGCACATAAAATACATAAAAATAATAAAATTCATAATAGATCATAAAATCATAATATTCATAAAATTCATAAAAATAATATAAACATAATAGATATAAATAATTCATAAACATAATAATCATATATAATTCATAAAGTAACAAATGAAATAACATTGAAACGCAAAATAAGAAAACATGGATAGGATCTTTTATACTTACCAGAAGTTCATTTTTGTCTATTATGTTCTGAGGCTTTTGCAAGAACTATAAGTGCTGGGTCCCACCTACCTTTGTATCTCTCCTATATGGTTCGGATATTCTGGTGAAATCTTCTCATCCCTTACTCATCATAAGAAATCTTCTCATCCCTTACTCATCATAAGAAATCTTCTCATCCCTTACTCATCATAAGAAATCTTCTCATCCCTTACTCATCATAAGAAATCTTCTCATCCCTTACTCATCATAAGGAATCTTCTCATCCCTTACTCATCATAATAAATCTTCTCATCCCTTACTCATCACTGACAGCTCCTAAGTTCTTCGGAAAGAAGTCGAGACGCGAGTGCAGAAATGGATCTTCAAAGACATTCGGCAACCGAAAATTTCATAGTTTTTCAGAAAATCTTAACTGAGCTGAAGGTAGTTTTCCTCTTTGTGATTTCCCAGAAAGCCCTGGACCATAGACGTGAAGGATTCCATTCAGCGCACTCCTTCGTATTCAGTGTTTCTTAGAACATAGTATCATTCAATAACTTCTTGATCTGAGGACCAACAAAGATCCCTTTTTTGATTTTGCCATCACTTAGTTTCGGAAATTTTTCCTTCAAGTGCAAAAACCCTTTACCAGATTTGTCCATAACCTTTACAAAGTTTTTCATATATCCCAGTTTGATGTGTAATGGTGGGAGCAAAACATCAGAGGGGTCAACTAGAGCCTTATACCTCACATTACTCTACTTTGAGCCAGTCTTCTGCTTTGTAGTGTTCCTTTCTGGTCCTACTATCCACAAACACAGAGAACAGCAAAATTTTGTGAAGCCTCCTTGAAGACCGAGCAAGAAAGATATGACGTTTAGGTTATCACATATTGTCCACTTAAAGTGGTCATATTTTATAGCAGTGAGTATTTTTTCCATGCTTTCATAAGTTTCCTTTATTCCCACAGCGTGTGTCACTGGAATGGAAAGATTTTGGTTTCCTTTATGCAAAAGGACAGCTTTTAAGTTGAATTTTGACGAATCTATAAATAGATGCCATTCCTTAAGATCGTGAGTTGTTCCAATTTCTTCCATCAGCCCTGAAATATCTGTGCAGAAACACAAACCATCTTGCATTTCGTAATAAGCAGATAAAGCCAAATTTCTCTTCCTGAACAGAGAAACTCTGGTACCCTTGACAGAAGATTCAACTTTTGAAGTCTTGAACCTAAAACTTCGGTTTGTTGTTTGGAAAGTTCTAGGTCTCGAACAAGATAATTTAGTTAATTTTGCTGAATCAGATGAAGCTAGTCTTAACTTTATAGGGGTGTATGTAGGATCAGGATCTGTGTATGTCTGAAAGTCTTTTTGTCTATTAAACTTAACTTAACTGATGATTGTGAATCCATCTCCTCCCAGTTGGTTGGAGGTGTTGGTATAGGAAGATCTTTTCCATAAGGAAAAAATATTACTGCTGTTTCGAAATTTTTATTTTTTACACTGTAGAATGAAGATGTTAATTTTAATATAGCATCCTCTGTTCCAATGTTATTCCTAACCCCAAACTGATTTTTCGAAAAAAATTTATTTTTGTCTAGAAAATTTAAAAGTCTAATCTTAATTAGCTTTTCAAATATTTTTGAAAACACCGATAATAAAGCTATTGGTCTGTAATTATTAATATCTAAATGTTTACCACCTTTGTAAACAGGTATTATAGTTGAATATTTAAGAAATGTTGGAAAATATCCAGAATTCAAAGATAAATTATAAAGATGACATAAAATAGCTGAAATATTATTTTTTATTTCTTTAATTAACTCCTCAGATATGCAATCAGCTCCCGTCGCCTTTCTTATTTGCAAAGAAGAAATTACTTCATTAATTTCATATTCTGTTAAGAAACTATGAAAATCGAATTCGTTGAAACAGAAATTTCATCCTTTTTCCGGTTAATGCATTTTGGAATTTCCGTTATAAAGTTTTCCATTATTTCTGTAAAATAATTATTAAACTTTTCAGCTGATAGAACCGGATTTTCATTAGAAGAATACAAAGTATTATTTATTTTTATTTCTATTGGAGACATTTGCATATGTTGCTTCGTTCCAATTAATTCATTTATTATATTCCAGTTCTACTTTACATTGCCATGTTTGTCTAATAATCTTTTGGTGTAATAATTTGACTTTGCTGCTCTGATTAATTTTAATAGTAAATTTCGATACTTTCTAAAATAATTATTTAAATCAGTATTAAAAGGCTGAATTTTCGGTGATTTGTACAAATTATTCCTTTTTTTTCAGATTGTAAAAGTCCATCTGTCATCCAAGGTTTTAATTTATTTTGTTTTCGTTTTAATTGTATAATGTATTTTGATTTTTCAATTAATATTTGTAATTGTAATAAAAACATTCTGAAAGATTTATTGATATCTTTTTCCGTTTCAAATTCAGACCAGTTTTTGTCCTGCAACAATTTCTTTAGTTTTGTAATATTTGTTTCACGTATTTCTTTCAAACTTTCTACACTTTTGTTCATATTAGACTGAATGTTTAAACCTATGAAATAATGATCAGTAATACGCAGTTGAATAATATAAGTATTAACATTAATTGCAGCGATACTTTACATAAATATATGATCAAGACATGTCTTTGATTTTTCCCTTTTAATTTCCTCAGGACATTGCTTAAAACCATTTGACAGAATTACTCTAAAATATTCATGTCTAATACTATCATTTCCTTTTTAGTCAATATTAATATCTCCTAATAATATAAAATTATTATTATTAACAGTTTCTAATTTATTTTCTAATTTATTAATTAAATTTTGCTTAGTGTATGAATGTAATCTATAAAATGACGTTAACGGAAAAACTAAATTATTAAGTTTAAATTTAATTTCCAGCATATCAGCACTAACAAAATTTGTATTAATTTCATATACTGTAATATATTCTTTCAGAAAAATAATGAGATTCATTTGATTTTGACATTTATGATATATTTTATAACCAGGTATCGTATATAATTGTAATTCATCATCAGTTATTCAAATTTCTGTTAGAACTATTATGTCAGGGTTAAAATCTATTAGATTTAAATAAAGCAAAAAATGGTCAAAATTTTTTCTCAAACTTTTTATATTGCCCATTATTAATTGTAATCCTTCACCCGATAAATGAAATTCTCTTTCATGAACATTCTCTATTTTATGAACTTTATACCAGGAATCTGAAATATCAGTATTGGAGACACTGGTAATATTTTAATATATTTAAATATAATTTAAATATATTATTGAACATAATTTAAATATAAATATAATTAAGACCTAGAAATCAATATGCGTCTCCGTATTTAAACTAAAAAGTTGACTTGCAATATTGTTACACATTAAAGTTTACTTAAATATAATAAATTTTAGTATTAGCCATTAAATAAATATAAATCATCAATATTTCTAATTCTAAATATTCTTGACCTTTTATTTTGGCGATTATAAAGTTTAGAATCTTTAACCCATACATATTTGTATCCTTTTTCTCTCTGTATTTTCTTCAGTTCATAGTAACTGTTTGTTATTTTGTGTTAAATGTTCATTTACAAACACTCTGCTGTGTGGTAAGGAATGATATATATCGTTGGCATTTAAATTCTTCTTTACCTTTCAACAATTTATCCAATTTTCTTTCATTTTTCTGGACTTTAGTTGAACAATAATAGGTTTATTCTTCTGTTTATTCTTAGTTGGCACTCTGTGTACAGCTTGTATATCAAAGTCTTTGTTTCAATTTGTAGTTTCTGAGCAATAGCGGTTATAATTTCAGATACATTTTTGTTGGGTGTTTCTGGTATTCCTACAATTTCTAGGTTTGTATTCCTACCAAATTGTTCTAAATCCTTTACTTTCCATTGAAGTTCTTTGATTTCAATTTGCATTATTTTATTTTCAGTGTAAGCTTTTCATTCTGATGTTGCATTTCCTTCAATTGTTTAGACATTTCAGTCACAATTTTCAAATAATCATCAAGTTTGTCGGAACAATACAGAGTACATTTTTTTATACTCAGCTAATTCTCCTAATAATTCATTTTTAGACTTCTCATTCATCTCTCTCATATCTTTCCTAAGTGTATTCATCTGTGCACCAAACATTTCAGTAACGTGCTTAATTATATCAGTAGACAACACTTTTTCCTCAGAGTTTAGTAATGCATCCATATGAGATTCACTAGCATCAAACATTTCAGTCTCACACTTTTCCCTTTTCCTACCACATCTGTTTTACATGTATTGCATTTCCTTTTAGACTTATTTTCAAGATTCATTTTTCTAAAGTTTATTTCTTTCATACCCACCAATAAAAGTGGGATTGTAATCCGCATTTGCCTGTACATTGCAATGTTTCCGAAGCATCAAGAATTACCTATTTACATTTAATACAACAGATAACCATCGTTGCAATTTTGATAATCTGTATACTGTGTAACATCAAGAATCAGAAGATAGCAGTTATTACTTCTTGCAGCCTTAGTATGAAACAATGGATGATGGAAACGTGCAGTAACAGATGATATTCTATAACCTTTCTCGAGCTCTGCACCTTATTCAAGCAAAATAGTAGTCTTTGTTCTTTTTATCAACTCCTAATCTTCAATTAAAGTTGAAATTATATCCTTTACTTCATATAGAGACACATAACTTACTCATTATATTCTCCAATCAATCATGCAAAGATCAAATATATTTAGGAGAAAACTTTACACAATTCACAAAAGCAAATTAACAAAAACTGAAGACCAAAATAACATACCTGTATGCTATAAGAACTGCTGCCACTCTGTTGTTCACACATGACATCCAAAACAGAAGTTATGGGCTTTCTTCACAATCTTTTTCAAAGAACGACCCTGGAATTTTCAAATATAATTTCCACACACATAACAAAACTTATCTGGCACATTAACACATCTGCGACGCTGCCTTTGTATCATTTAAATTCCAAAATTCACTCTTCAACCTACACCACGTATTCCTCCTACAGCGGAAACAACAAGAATGGCGGTCTGAGGTAAGGTTACTGTTACATGTTTCTCCCACTTGGCAATCAGTGTTGCCAGCCACAAAAAATAAAATATCTAGTATCCTCCCAGTTCCCTGTAGGTGTTTTGGTATAGGATGATATTAATAGGAGTCAAAATCACCAATAACATAAAAACGTGAAGTGCTAGCCACTTTTTAAGGCCAGATCTGAAATCAGCGCCTGAAAAATATTTAAAGGCATCTACAATTGTTCGTGTTATAAAAGCCTAGTAGACCAGTGTTATCAATTAGAATTTATGCAAATATAAAATTAAATGTAGCATTCAATTTGGTAAGGTTGGAATTGATAAGGTGTTCTCAGGTAAGGAATCATTGTCAAGTAGAGAAGGTGAGTATTCTTGATGTAGAATGTGAGCTTCAGAGAGAGGAAAAATATAAATCTGATAATAGTAACAAGTTTCAGTTAGATCAGCGCCTAAATATGATGTTAAGAATAATTATAGATTAGAAATTGTTCTTGATATTAGAGTAGAAAGCGACTTTTGTATAGCAAACACAAGTGGATATAAAATGATAGATTAAAATCAAGTAAATAATAGACGTAGTTCTGAAGTAAAACATAGTTCACAGGCATCAGTAGCGCCGGATTAACCATTAAGCAAAATAAGCACGTACTTAGGGCACCATGTGAAGGGGGGCACCACAGAATTTTTTCCCCTAGCTATTATGCCCTTAACTCTCAACTCTTTCTTTAACTCGACTTTAGTCGAATTTTTTATAATTGTCTTATATCTGCCGTGTTCGACTTTGAATTGTTAAAAAAAAAACGCTTCCATTGGTATGGTGAGTGACTAAAGTTTCATCAGTAAGTATCTTCGGCACTTATTGAGTCATAATGTCTTGTCAGTAAGCGTCTTCGGCACTTGTTGAGTCTTAGTGTCTTGTCAGTAAGCGTCTTCGGCACTTATTGAGTCCTAATGTCTTGTCAGTAAGCGTCTTCGGCACTTAGTGAGTCCTAATGTCTTGTCAGTAAGCGCTTCGGCACTTATTGGGTCTTAATGTCTTGTCAGTAAGCGTCTTCGGCACTTATTGGGTCTTAATGTCTTGTCAGTAAGCGTCTTCGGCACTTATTGAGTCTTAATGTCTTGTCAGTAAGCGTCTTCGGCACTTATTGAGTCTTAATGTCTTGTCAGTAAGCGTCTTGGGCACTTATTGAGTCTTAATGTCTTGTCAGTAAGCATCTTCGGCACTTATTGAGTCTTAATGTCTTGTCAGTAAGCATCTTCGGCACTTATTGAGTCTTAATGTCTTGTCAGTAAGCATCTTCGGCACTTATTGAGTCTTAATGTCTTGTCAGTAAAGCAGTGGAAGGGCCGAGGGGGGCACCACTGTTGGGCTGTGCTTAAGGCATCAGTTGGCTTAATCCGGCCCTGGGCTCTTATTGTGTCTTAATGTCTTGTCAGTAAGCGTCTTCGGCACTTATTGGGTCTTAATGTCTTGTCAGTAAGCGTCTTCGGCACTTATTGAGTCTTAATGTCTTGTCGGTAAGCGTCTTCGGCACTTGTTGAGTCTTAATGTCTTGTCAGTAAGCGTCTTCGGCACTTATTGAGTCTTAATGTCTTGTCAGTAAGCGTCTTGGGCACTTATTAGGTCTTATTGTCTTGTCAGTAAGCGTCTTCGGCACTTATTGGGTCTTAATGTCTTGTCAGTAAGCGTCTTCGGCACTTATTGGGTCTTAATGCCTTGTCAGTAAGCGTCTTCGGCACTTATTGAGTCCTAATGTCTTGTCAGTAAGCGTCTTCGTCACTTATTGAGTCCTAATGTCTTGTCAGTAAGCGTCTTCGTCACTTATTGAGTCCCAATGTCTTGTCAGTAAGCGCTTCGGCACTTATTGGGTCTTAATGTCTTGTCAGTAAGCGTCTTCAGCACTTATTGGGTCTTAATGTCTTGTCAGTAAGCGTCTTTGGCACTTATTGGGTCTTAATATCTTGTCAGTAAGCGTCATGGGCACTTATTGGGTCTTAATGTCTTGTCAGTAAGCGTCTTGGGCACTTATTGGATCTTAATGTCTTGTCAGTAAGCGTCTTGGGCACTTATTGAGTCTTAATGTCTTGTCAGTAAGCGTCTTGGGCACTTATTGAGTCTTAATGTCTTGTCAGTAAGCGTCTTCGGCACTTTTGAGTCTTAATGTCTTGTCAGTAAGCATCTTCGACACTTATTGAGTCTGAATGTCTTGTCAGTAAGCATCTTCGGCACTTATTGAGTCTTAATGTCTTGTCAGTAAATCATTGGAAGGGCCGAGGGGGGCACCACTGTTGGGCTGTGCTTAAGGCATCAGTTGGCCTTAATCCGGCCCTGGGCATCAGGTTAACTATCTCAGTGAAATTAGCCAGATGATGGAAGATAAGTGTCTAATTAAGAATTTGAGATCGGAAATGTAAATATCGATGAGTTAGATTTCAAATATAAGAAAGAGATTAATTTTGAAGATTGTGTAAATAGGAGTACATAATAAAAATAAAATAATAATAGACCGAAACAAAAGATTTGTTGGCAGAAATAATCTCGAAGAATTAGATTCCGTAATTAATGATATGGAGAAAGTATTAGCTGTACAGTTAATTTCTGATGAAAGTATGAAGAGAGATGAGCTGAAATTTTATCTTAATGGCTAAGATAACTCTCAAATTAAAAAGATATTTAGCCAAGGTGCTGATCTAGTAGACAAAGGTGTAAATAAATGTGCAGACAAAATTTCAATTTTTCAGATACTTTTATGCGTAGAAATAAATATAATCTGAAGTGTAAAGATTGATACAAAACGTGAAAGTTGATTTAATAATTCTATTTACCCAGGTAAAATAACCATTTAGCAAGGGACAGAAAAAGGTTCTGATATTCAGATAATGAATGTGGTAAAGTTGATTAAAGGGGAAAACTGTACAGAAGAAGAACTGGGTTGTAAAGTACTGAATTGATTGTTGATAAGGGTAAAGGTATTGATAGTAAGAAGGCAAAGAAATTCATTTCAGTAGTTGGGTTGTTTTACCTCTGAGCGGCACTTTTTTGCACACCATGGGCTAAATGGCCAGGTCACATGGATCCCGAAGGCTCAGAGAAGGTTGGGGGAGGGGACCCACTGGAACAGCTGTTGGGAGACAGATGGTAGCCTCCCGTCAAGGCCATCCAGCGTGTTCTTTAACGTGCAAGGGTATGGCTCTCCCGCACACGGGGCCACGGCTTAACGTCCCATCCGACGGACGGCGGCCTTTCCAAGCCCATCGGTGTCCCCTACTGACCGTGGGCAGGGCGGGGTATTTTTGCGGAGATAAATCTCAACGCTGACGCAGCTGGGACTCGAACCTGGGAACTACAGATTACGAGCCTGGCGCGCTACCGACTGAGCCACCCCCCCCCCCCCCCCGCCCCCATTTCAGTAGTAAATGGTAGCACCTTGATTAACAGAATGTTTTAAATGACAGGAGCTTCATCGAAAATAATATGACAGACATAACATCCAGATAAATTCCGGGGTGTAATGGCAGATTCATTAAGAATAGATCAGATTGCAAAAAAACAGGTGGACAGGAAAACAAGTACAAGGAAATTTAAAAAGAACAGAACTTTTAAATTCATCATTAAAAGTAAAAAATTGCAAGATGAAAATGAAGGCATAAAAAGAAGTATCCGATAATTCACGAAATGTCAAAATGATAGCTGCTAACAAAACGGAAAAGGAGGAAATTCAGTTGGATGCTTCATAGATATGGGACGAAAAACGGAATCCAGACGCAGACCACAGACTTGGCGTTTCTCTCACAGATGGGATTTGCTCTATCCAAAAGCATTTTGTCATTAGTAGCATGCTTAAGAGTTCACTTATTAGGTTTAAGAGATGGAATAAAATGATTGGGTATGGCAACTCAAAGATTGAAAAAGTGAGAAGGAATAGGACATACATTAAACGCAGCTTATACTTTTTAAAGTGTAATATTTATTTTTTAATTTTTCTTTAATAAATAAGTAAATACACTGAGGTGCCATTGAATTAGGGAGAGGAGACGTTATCCAAATTCAGTACCTCAGGTCCCGCATTTGCGCGCATGCGTGGCTCTCTGGTCATATCTCTGGTCTTTGACTTCCCCTAGCATTCGTCGTGAGAAGCGTAATGGGAAAGACGTCGGATTTAGATGCATTTGACAGAGGGCAGATCGTAGGTGCCCAACGGATGGGACACTCGATCTCCGAAATTGTCAACGAACTTAGATTTTCTCGTTTGAAGAGTGTACCCGGAATATGAAAATTCCGGCTTAAAACAAGCACCTGGACAAGCTGCAAAGGACAACCAGCCTTGAATGATCGTGGGCTTCACAGTCTGACGCACATCGTATGAACCGATAGGGGCCAGACATTATCTGTAATCACTTCCCATCTGAACGCGGGTTCCAGCCAGGAAGTCAGTGGACAGACCGTGCAATGCTCACTTCATTGTCTCGGTTTCAGGAGCCGCCGACCTACGAGCCCTTATAACGGCACGACACTGGGCTCAACGCCTTGCCTGGGCAAAAGAACATCGAAACTGGACCATCGAAAATTTGCAACGGATAGCCTGGAGAGATGAATCCCAATTTAAACTTCATCACGCCATCAGTTGGACGTCTGTGGGACCTTTGGTACGTGTACCGATGATTCTCAATGCATCCCGGTACGTGGAACTCATGGCTGACCATTTACACCCATTTATGGCCATCATGCATCCCAGTGGAGATGGCGTCTACCAGCAAGACAACTGTTCACCTCACAGGTCCACTTACTCACAGATCCTGTTCATCTCACAGGTTGACTACTGCATGGTTGCAGGATCATTCTGCTGACTGTGAAATAATGAATTGGCCACCTAGAAGCCCAGATTTAAATCCCTTCGAAAATCTTTGGGATACCATCAAGCAGAGTGTTCGGTCCCGTGTCCCATCAACGACGACTTTGTGAGAATTGTGGCAGGACTGGAGGATGAATGGGTGGGTCTCTGTGGAACATTACACAATGTACTTGTGGAACATTTACACAATGTACCTGTGGAACATTTACACAAGCTTGTGGAGTCCTTGCCTCGTCATGTAGCGGCTGTTATCAGGGCCAGAGGGGGTCAAACACGTTACCAGGTTGCTATCCCAAATTTAATGGCACTTCAGTGTAATCCGTGAACACCGAAAGAGAGTGAACTACAATCAATTGCTTCTGCATTATAATGGCATTTGGTGTTCACTACTAATCAATTAACTGTGCAGTCTTGAAGTGAGGAAGGGCGGGGGTGGCTCAGTCGGTAGCGCGCCAGACTCGTAATCTGTACTTCCCAGGTTCGAGTCCCAGCTGGGTCAGCGTTGAGATTTATCTCCGCAAAATTCCCCGCCCTGCCCACGGCCAGTATGGGACACCGCTGGGCTTGGAAAGGCCGCCGTCCGTCGGATGGGACGTTAAGCCGTGGCCCCGTGTGCGGGAGAGCCATAACCTGTGCACGTTAAAGAACACGCTGGATGGACTTGACGGGAGGCTACCATCTGTCTCCCAACAGCTGTTCCAGTGGGTCCCCTCCCCGAACCTTCTCTGAGCCTTTGGGGTCCATGAGACCTGGCCATTTAGCCCATGGTGTGCAAAAAAGTGCCGCTCAGAGGTAAAACAACCCAACAACTTGAAGTGAGGACATTTTTCACTATACAAGATGAGTGTCAGCTGCGAGTTTCGCAATCTTTCAGAAGACTAACAAAACTTTTAGGTGGGGTCTGTCATGTCCCTGTAATTTATTTTTATTTTCTTGTTCTCATCATTATATGCATCTGCGTTGGGTTGTTTTACCTCTGAGCGGCACTTTTTTGCACACCATGGGCTAAATGGCCAAGTCACATGGACCCCGAAGGCTCAGAGAAGGTTGGGGGAGGGGACCCACTGGAATAGCTGTTGGGAGACAGATGGTAGCCTCCCGTCAAGGCCATCCAGCGTGTTCTTTAACGTGCACAGGGTATGGCTCTCCCGCACACGGGGCCACGGCTTAACGTCCCATCCGACGGACGGCGGTCTTTCCAAGCCCATCGGTGTCCCCTACTGACCGTGGGCAGGGCGGGGAATTTTGCGGAGATAAATCTCAACGCTGACCAAGCTGGGACTCGAACTTGCGAACTACAGATTACAGGCCTGGCGCACTACCGACTGAGCCACCCCCGCCCCATGCATCTGCGTTATATGTGTATTATCAGCAGTGACTTATATATGAATGTTGCTCATTAGTGTTTTTCGTGGATTGTCTGTGTACTTGTCAGTTGCTGGGGCCACAGCTAAGGCCCACGAAATCAAGCTCATTCCCACAACATATATACAAGGTGGCTGTAAAATAAGTTTCGCTTTTCCAGAGTCTCTGGAATGGTGACGAACGGAGATATTACCGCAAAAATTGGTTAGGTAGCTTAATGACAACATGCGGAAGCGATTTAGGGAAAAAAACTCTGAACTCTCGCCACTAAGAGGCTGAGAAAAAATAACTAATTAAAAAAAAACTTACACTCTGCTAAGAGCTCTAACCACTACTGGCCCTTCAAACACAAGAAAGAAACGCACAAATGAGAAAACGATATTTATTTTTTGTTTTCATGCACATGTCTTGTTACCTGTTCCGTTGCAGAAACTCCTGAATGTGCTCTCCATTGGTGCAGAGGATGTGCTGGAAGTGTGGTGAGTATGCAGAAGGTGGACAAGGTGAGTATGCAGAAGGTGGACAAGGTGAGTATGCAGAAGGTGGCGCTACAAGGCTATGTTTTGCCAAGGTCATCCCATGACGTCACAGTGAGGAGAGCTCAGCTAATGTACTTAAATAATCGTACGTTCTTTCGTGTCTTCCTTTTCGCTTGGTGAATTTCTCTCTGTGTGAAGTCTTTCAGGTGATTTTCACTTCATTTTATCATGGCTAACTCAGCAGTAGCAAACTACATGAGTAATCTTTCAAGGAATAAAAAAAATAATGTTTCATATACTTTCGAATTAGAAGCAGAAATTAGTATGAAGAGGGTGCTGCATTGTGAGAGTGAAGGTAAATTCGATGCACACATGCTAAGATGTGTGGTTAACATTTTTCAGATGCCTGTTAAGTTTAAACGCCTGTAAGATTTATGAAGCGAACTCTTAAGACTATTTATTAAACGTAAACTAAATGATAATGCTATTCCAGATTTTTTTTTAAAAAAGTGTCACATAAAAAAAAATCAGACTTGTTATGATGACCGATTCTACTCGCACCAGACGATTGTTATCACGGGGAAACAACCAAACGATTGTTGGAATAAGAAACCGATCGCTCTGAAAACTACTACAGTGTAAAAAAAGTAGCATTATCTCAGGCAATTGATAATTTAAATACCTTGGCTTATACTCTACTGATTCATGGGAATAAAAACTTATGTCAGTGCGTCATAGTCTACGCATTAGAAAATTGCAGCAGCAGTTTCAAATTGCTTTTAAAAACTAAATGAAGCCGAGGGGAAATTCTCTGATTTGCAAACAAGATTACGATCAAAGCAAAAGCAATGGAATAAACATAATTAAAAAACGATACAGCAGAATAAAAAAATCAGAATTAATCAAAACGAGAGGACAAAAAGCAGACTTTTCGTTGAATAACTGCAAGAAAAATTTTCTTAGTAAATTGAAAACTGTGTTTACGCCAGGTCACATTAAATATTTTTTGGAAGGGATAAAATTTGAACCACTACTTATAGGCAACAAAAATTATATTTTTATTATTTTCATTATGATTATTAACACAGTTGGTAAAAAGATAAATTGAAATAAATATTTGGTGTTTTTATTCGATCGAATTTAATTTTAAGAGCAAGGTCATAACAATTTCTCAGTTCATCTAATAGAGATTCTATAGTAATTCGATATAAATTACCGTAGAATTTCTTTATTAATTTTTATTTATTATATTTATCATTATTAACTTTTGAGAGCAGTTATTTAAATTGGAATTATTGTTGTTAAATAGTCAATTTCCTTAACTCTAAATAGAGGACGAATATTATTAAAGATTCTTTCTCTATTTAGAGTTGTTTTATTTAGGTTTATTTATTAGTTTTTTTAGGATGAAATAGATTTCAGATCTTTAAATCGTCTTCAGTCACACTTTAAAAAAAAGCTGATTACTTAAGAGGTTCCCGAGTTTTGTATTTGTTACTATGCAGCTGCTTGAGGGGAATTTATTCATTTTTTATTTACCATTGATATAACACGGAACTGTACTTAATAAAGTGGCTGCTGAGTGTGTATCTATAGCAAAAAATATTTCCCAGATAAATAGATAAACCTCAAACACCTTAAAAAAAACAACTGATATTTTGATTTTAAACTTTTTCTGCTAACAGAAATCTATCTTACCGTAGGCTTCTTATACGCTTTGTTTACTTTCGCCTCCCCATTATGACGTCAAAATGCCTAACCAATGAGCATCAAGAAACGCTTCCTCGCGTAGTGGCACCACTCCTCCTTTATTCATCCTGGCTTGGAACATGTCACTATGGATGTTGTTCATTTCTGGCCTTAAGATCACCAAGCAACTGCACTCCACCCCGATAAACCCGATACTAGCACTTGTAATGCACCTCCCACGAAAATTAAAATCAAAAACTTGCTCAAGTGAGCTTCAAAAAATAAAAATGAGAACTAAATAATCATCTACCTTACCAATTTTCATCGTTTTAGTTTTCTCTCTGTTTATTACTAAACCTCTCCTATTAACAGGCTCATCAATAGTTTAATGAAAGAGTTGATCTCGTAAGCATCATATACCAAAAGTGCGAAATCGTCAACATATCTAAGTGAGATATTTTGTACTTTTAAACGACATAAGGCTCTAGTGTTTCCCTTCCATTGCATAAAGAGAACCAACTGAATAAAGAGAATTAAGAGAAATTGCCCGGCTGAAGAGAAAAGGTTATAAAATGCATGCTTGTCAAACCCAGTAGTAATGCTAAAGCAAAAACTGCAAGCTTTTTACCGATACACGACTTAGTTTATTATAAAAAGCCAGTATTATGTTATCTTACTTGTCAGGAATGCCATATCTCACAATCAACCATAAATTATGATGATCAACAGAATCAAAAGCCTTTTTGAAATCACAAAGCAATTACCCATAGGTTTTTGAACATTGCTCTCAACAGTGGGAATAGAGCTGACCACATCTCACCTCACCATTGTCCTTTCCATTCTTATCCTTTAAATGGGGCGGGGGTGGCTCAGTCGGTAGCGCGCCAGGCTCGTAATCTGTAGTTCCCATGTTCGAGTCCCAGTTGGGTCAGCGTTGAGATTTATCTCCGCAAAATTCCCCACCCTGCCCACGGTCAGTAGGGGACACCGATGGGCTTGGAAAGGCTGCCGTCCGTCGGATGGGACGTTAAGCCGTGGCCCGTGTGCGGGAGAGCCATACCCTGTGCACGTTAAAGAACACGCTGGATGGACTTGACGGGAGGCTACCATCTGTCTCCCAACAGCTGTTCCAGTGGGTCCCCTCTCCCAACCTTCTCTGAGCCTTCGGGGTCCATGTAACCTGGCCATTTGGCCCATGGTGTGCAAAAAAGTGCCGCTCAGAGGTAAAACAACCCAACCCGCCCACACTCTTCATCAGCAAATTTTTTAATACTTCTAAAATCAATAACGTACCTAGATTTACCTGGATGATTACATGAATTGCAATTAGCTTTCTTGGAAATAGAGATAATGATACCTGCAATAAAATCCTTAGGAATAACTCTTTTATCGCAGAAAATATTCAAAATTACAGTCAGCCACCTAATAACAAAATCATGCTCAGCTGGGATTTCATCTATCACTGGAAACTTGTGTAGGTTTAGATTAGAGATGGACAAAGTAACTTTAGATCATGAAACAGTGACCGTTAAAAAGACAGTAATGCAGCTATCAACACTGCAAACAACTAACCACATTGCTCAGAACATTTCTGAAATGCTAGGCCTAACTTGCCAGGACAGAAAAGCCTCACTTTCAATATACTGCACATTCTTATCCTTAATCCCTGTGTTGGGTTGTTTTACCTCTGAGCAGCACTTTTTTGCACACCATGGGCTAAATGGCCAGGTCACGTGGACCCCGAAGGCTCAGAGAAGGTTGGGGGAGGGGACCCACTGGAACAGCTGTTGGGAGACAGATGGTAGCCTTCCGTCAAGGCCATCCAGCGTGTTCTTTAACGTGCACAGGGTATGACTTTCCCGCACACGGGGCCACGGCTTAACGTCCCATCCGACGGACGGCGGCCTTTCCAAGCCCATCGGTGTCCCCTACTGACCGTGGGCAGGACAGGGAAATTTTGCGGAGATAAATCTCAACGCTGACCCAGCTGGGACTCGAACCTGGGAACTACAGATTACGAGCCTGGCGCGCTACCGACTGAACCACCCCCGCCCCACTTTCAATATACTGCACATTCTTATCCTTAATCCCTGCATTTTGTTATGTTTTCTCCTACCCAAAATAATCATATGATACACCCTCTGCTCTATCAGCCAGACTATAAAACTAAAATTTCTTATCAGCATTCAAATAATCATTAATGCGTTTTTTAAGCTCTCTGTAATGACGTCTGTTAAGGTCAGAATGGTGTTGATTGAACCCCTTTTTTTCTTAGAAATAAGCTGCATAGCCTTGTCGATATTTTAAAATTTCATTTGCAAATAACGATAAGTGATTATTTATCCCTGTCTATATCCCATTATTATATTATCGCATATCGTTGAAAAAATTTTCAAACGCTTTCAATCACTATTGCAGAAAAATACCGAGTTATTTCTCGAAATATCTGTATATGGCGACTATGTAGTCATTTCATCTTTTGGGGCGGGGGTGGCTCAGTCGGTAGCGCGCCAGGCTCGTAATCTGTAGTTCCCAGCTGGGTCAGCGTTGAGATTTATCTCCGCAAAATTCCCCGCCCTGCCCACGGTCAGTAGGGGACACCGATGGGCTTAGAAAGGCCGCCGTCCGTCGGATGGGACGTTAAGCCGTGGCCCCGTGTGCGGGAGAGCCATACCCTGTGTACGTTAAAGAACACTCTGGATGGCCTTGACGGGAGGCTACCATCTGTCTCCCAACAGCTGTTCCAGTGGGTCCCCTCCCCCAACCATCTCCGAGCCTTTGGGGTCCATGTGACCTGGCCATTTAGCCCATGGTGTGCAAAAAAGTGCCGCTCAGAGGTAAAACAACCCAACCCATTTCATCTTTTGCACATCTATTCAGTTTTCAGGACAGAAAAAACGAAACTTCTGTTTTTCTCTTTTGCAAAATTTTTTGTCGAAAAGATTCCTGCCACCATCCTGACTTTCGCTGAAACCTTTGCTCTGAAATAAAGCTTTTTTAAAACAACTTCTTATATTTTAAACTATTAAGTCATTTTTGAAACTTTTAGCTGTATCGTTTACTTTAGAATTTTCTTCTCGTATCATTGGAATCGTTATAGATTAATGGTTCCATAGTGACCACAAAGCAATTCGTGGTTTGCCTGTCCGCCTTCCCTGCCTCTCTTTCGTTTCCCCTCCGGACACGTAATCTGGGAGCTCATCACAAGCGGCCAGACGATAACGAGCCCCGTGGGATGTGTCACGCAGGAAAGGCGCAACGCCTGAAGGAGGCGCCGCTCTGATTGCAGCGATGCTCTTGCCGTCTGCGACCCCGGAGCTCGCTGCGAGAGGGAGGGGACGAAATGCTCGCTCTCTATTCACCGAACAACAACTCCACAGCGCCAGTGTTTTCAGAAGGAACACTCTTAAAGCTATTTAAAACCGATGCGTTGAAGTAGCTAAACCGAAGAAGGATTATGAAACTATCCTCTCTCTACAGAGGTTAAATTGATGTGAAATTAATCCGATTGATGGTGTGAGGAAAGCTAGCAAACAAACTGAACTTGTGTTTAGCTTGATTGATTTCACTATATTTAATTATTTCTACAGGTTTCATTCCCTGTGGTAATCTTTGTTTGTTTAAGCAGTGGTCAATACTTGAAGTACACACACCCTTGTTAGGGATAATCTTTTCCTTTGCACATAATAGAAATCACAATAAAATAACGAACAATTAGCATTTTCCATGAGGTATTATATTCAAATGAATGTAGCGTACAATGTGTGCCTGATAAGAACTACAAAATTAAATTTTGCTTTATTCCTTTATTTCAGATTGTTTTTGGATCAAAGTCGTAGTGCTAATTCAGCAAAGGAAGAGATTACCAAGTTTCAACTTAATAATCGTCGTTTCTTAATCAATTACCATGAAGCATTGATTAAGAAGCTTTGTATTGTAAGAGCCATAACAGACATTTAGTTTCAACAATTAAGTAAGTGAGAAAAATCCTCACTGAAATCTGCCTCCATTATTAGATCTTGGTGGGGATTTTCCATTCATCTTTTATTGTTGTTCTTAATCAATTAGTTTCTCCGTCTTCGTGGTTACCAATGTAATCGAAACTTGATTCAAATACAACTTTGAACATGTAACACATCTAAATAGAGAAGGCATCCAACTAATTATAAGCAAGTAAGTTTATTTTCTATTTTATGTATACATACAATACATGGTTGCTATATAGAAATGCTTAAAAATAACAATTCTTTGTTATATAACTTAACGATAAGCAAAAGTAAATACATATTTTAAATTATAGAATTTTAAACACTGCAGTCCATTATTTGCAATGAAAAAAGTCGATCGCTATTGTGACGTTTTCTGTGACGATGAGGTTAGGCAAAGGAGTCGGCAATCTGCTTTAAGCAGCATATTCTGCAGAGAGAGACTTCATTGGTTTGCCCATGTTGTCCGTATGGATAATTATAGACTGGCGAATAGGGTTATGAACAGTGTGCCCAAAGACCTAGGATGCGGTGGGCAGACAATGTCAAACAGGACCTTGTTAGAATTGGTGTGCAGTGACCAGGTGCAGCTGATGTAGCTCAAGACAGATATGTTTAGAGAACTAAACTACACGGTCTGTTAGACCTCTGTAGCATATGACTACTTGAGGATAATGATGATGATCATTAGAGTAACATTAAAAAAAAATAAAAAAATTGCCCCTCAAGCAGCTGCTTGCCAAAGAGATCTGAGAGAAGCCTGTCAGTTTTTAATACGCCATAGAGATGATCTGTGAGGAAAGCAAGGCCTCAATAGAAAGACAACACAAAATCCGTGCCTTATCTGGGGCTTTAACCTAGATCACTTTATTCAGTTGCTAAGCGTGCTATTCGCTCGGCCACGTGACGGCCAGTAACATTACTGTGCACATTACAATAATGGAACGGGGCGGGGGTGACTCAGTCGGTAGCGCGCCAGGCTCGTAATCTGTAGTTCCCAGGTTCCAGTCCCAGCTGGGTCAGCGTTGAGATTTATCTCCGCAAAATTTCCCTGTCCTGTCCACGGTCAGTAGGGGACACCGATGGGCTTGGAAAGGCCGCCGTCCGTCGGATGGGACGTTAAGCCGTGGCCCCGTGTGCGGGAGAGTCATACCCTGTGCACGTTAAAGAACACGCTGGATGGCCTTGAAGGGAGGCTACCATCTGTCTCCCAACAGCTGTTCCAGTGGGTCCCCTCCCCCAACCTTCTCTGAGCCTTCGGGGTCCATGTGACCTGGCCATTTAGCCCATGGTGTGCAAAAAAGTGCCGCTCAGAGGTAAAACAACCCAACCCAATACAATAATGGAAACATCCCACACAAATAAGACTTTTTGCGGCGTTTACATACGTAAAAAAAATGTTAACACATTTGTCATGATCTTTAATATTTAAAGAATAATTTTACGTTTAGTGTCTCCATTTCGTTCTGTCTTTCTCAGAAAAATTTAAAATTTTCCAAGTTTAACTTCAATATCCAATTCCTAATTTCTTTAATAAATTCATTTAAAAAAACAATAAATAAATATCCCCTCAAACAGCTGTTTATCATAGAGGCCTGACGGAGTCTGTCAGTTTGTGCGCAATAGTAGAAAACCTATGAGGATGAGAGACCTCAGCGGAAAAACGACATGAACATCCATTCCGTATCCGCGACTCGAACCCAGATCCCTCTGATCAATAGCCAAGCTACTAATCAAAGTAGGGACGGCTAAAAATTCATTTACGTTTCTTAAATATTTGATAAAATTTAAAATCAAATCAAAAAACCTTGGGGATATATAAATGCAATGCCTGGTAATAATAAGCACCTAATTGCATGGTTTTCAACTCTCTCTAACGGTCATAATAAGCCCCTCCCATGACAAAATACCGTAGCTAAGATTTTAACCAAGCGTTATAAATTATATTTAAATTTTGACAAGTCTGCAAAGTTCCAGATGTAATGTGTTTTAGAGAATAATGCATTGATTTTTTTACGTACGTTTTTTTATTTACAAATTCAAAGTAATTTTTCTATCAGTAATTATTCGCAAATAGAATAACTTTGTACTCCTCCAATACTCTCACATCTACCTATATCACCACTACAGGATCTTTGATGATAGTTTAGCTTCTCTTTAAAATAATCTGTTTCATTTTCTCTAATTTTCATATATTCTGATTTCTTGATGAATTTAAACCAATCTATGCTTATGAAACCAGCATTTCCTATTTTATTTAAATCATATTTATTTGGTTAATTAATATACATATATATATATTATACCAGAAAATAAAATAGTTGTCTCGTCTGCATAAGTAATTATTTTACTATTTAACAGTAAATCACACCAGTCATTAATATAAATTAAAGATAACACTGTCCCGGGGGCACTCCAAATTGCAATGTAACTTCATTGCTGATTTCATTTCTAATTCTTACCCTTTGTTTCCTGCCAATTAGACACCTATGAAACCATTTCAATAACATCCCCCCCTCCCAAAACCCAGCTGTAATTTATTGCTTTCATTTAATTACAATTTATTTATTAATTATAACATTTACATATTAATTATAAACAATCTTGTAATAAATAAACATTATACAATGATCAAGGTTTTACAAATGAGTTAGAGTTACAGGAGACCTTTAACCCCCGCAAGTCCAAATAAAATAATGCATTTAGCCAACTTAACCAAGCATTGCTGACGAATATTACTTTAAACTACATTATTAGCATTTCCTTATAGATCAAATATTTAAAACATTTTATATTTTCGTATTTAATGTTGTTCTTAAATTCTTCATACATAAATATCCTTCCTCGGCAAAATAAAAAGTTGGTAACCCAGTTCAAACACATCTAGTGAGGAAAGTTTAGGTTTGTTCATCCTACCACAAGCCAAATGAAGATATTCAGTAAGAAAAAATATCTTTAACTATTGGTTGCACTGATACAATTCAGTTAAGTGTCACCGGCCACTATTAAATGGTTACCTGTCTCCTGTAGTTCATCGCTATTGTATTCCAGCGCATGCGCATTTGTGTCATCGCTATAATAGATAACGCTAAGATTCCGCACCATGGCCGGTGGTAATTTTAAAATTCCTATTGACAATACGAAAGCAGTCGACGTAGCCCTGAATCGCAAAGTGAATGCTGTGATTGTCTACGTAACATGTCAAATAATTATTAAACAAATAAAGAAACGATATTAGATTGATCTAGATATGACAAATAATGAATACCGAATTTGAAATTCGTTTATTACCTATTGTGATTTACCTATTGTCCTTTAAAATACTTATTAAATCGATTTGCTAACAAAAGAGGAATCCCGTTCACAGAGTAAACCTCTTCCTCATAATTAATTTCTAGATTTAAATTATTTCTCTTTATGTCGTTCCCACAAAATTCATTTGTAGTATCCCAGTTTTCCTTTGAGTTTCATTTACTTCCTACAAATCTATTTTTGAAAATATAGGTTTTTGCATCCCTTATTATTAATGTGAGTAAATTTCTATAAATCTTATATCTATAATATCCCTTTCAGATAATGAATTTAGTCTATATCATTTTTCCAATATTTTCCTTCTTGTATAGAATTAACAATACCATTTATGATCCTTACTTTTAGTTTTTTTTTGTTTTTCTATACGTAACTTTTCTTTTGCAGTTTCAGTTGTATTCTGAGCAATTGATATGAAGCAATAAACTCTATCATCTATGTTCCAATCATTAATTTGACTTTAATTCATATTTTTTAACCTTTTTTTCAATTAATAAAAATTTCAATTCTCTACTTCATAAGTTTGTTCTTTAAAACCTGCACTATTGGTTTAGCGACAACCCTGTATAAAAATGATCAGTCAAACATAATTTTATAATATACGTTTTACGAATTTTGTATTCAAAGTTCAATGGGAACATGATCCAAACAAATACGTCTTTGTGACCTGTTATTAATTTCTTAGTGACTTGATTTAAAGACACATGAGGTAAATACACGAACATATTTCTTGATATTACAACTACTGTTTATCGTATCGATAATGAAATCTCCTAATATTACCACATACAATTTTATCAATATTTATTGATTTATTTTCCAATTCTTCAGTAAACTCTTTGATTGAATACTCGGGCATTCTATTGACAGCTAACAAATATAATTTAAACGTGTTAAACATTACTTTAATTTGTAAAACATCTCCTGAAATAAATTTTTTATTTCAGTTTTCTGAAATAGTGATTTAATTTTTTAATAAAAACAATTATACCTCGAAATTTATTAAGAATATTTTAAATTAGAGTAAGTATCATAAACATTTATATTATATATATTTTATTCAAATTTCAGTAAGGAAAATGATATTTGGCTCTAAATTTATCAAGTTTAAAAAAAGTTAAAAAAACTTATTTCAACAAAATCCTCATGCAACAATGGACTGCATGAGGATTTTGTTCTTCAAACATGTCTGTCCTGAGATATAGCTGCTGTAATCGTCCACTGTAGGCTAATTCTAGCAAGGTCTTATTTGATAGTGTATGCCCATCGTATCCTAAGACTCTTTTCCTTAGACTTTTAAGCACTGTTGGTAACTCTATTCGTCAATCTGCAGCTAAGAATACGGATGACACAGCCAAACGAAACAAGTCTCTTTTTCCCAAATAAGTTTCTGAAATCAAATTGTCTACTCCTTTGACTAATTTCATCATTACTTACAAAGTCAAACCACCTAATAACCATCTAGAATCAACAAAGCAACTGAAGCACCATCTCCTTGACCACTTTTAAAACACTTCAGTTTTCTCTCTATCACCAAACCTACTCTTATTATCAGTCTCATCAAAACATTAGCAAACTAGGTTAAATCACCGCATAAATTAAATCAGAAATTCTGAAATCTCTGCAGCATTTAAGGCCAAAATTTTACTCTTTCAAAGAATTCCGCAAAACGTAATCAATCACCAAATTAAAATACAAGGAGACGAAATGCACCCTTGTCTAACTCCACTAGCAATGCTAAACAATTCGCTAGCCTGACCAACTCTCACACATGATTCTGTATTATTATAGAGAGCTTTCATTACACTAACTAACTTGTCAGGAGTGGTATGTATAATGAGAGTTCTGGCACAGTAAAAAGGGTCTAGAGAGTTGTATGAAAATCTATGGGAAAAGTTATGGGTGGTGAGGTAAAAAGTATGTTTATTGTGGTTTTCTGTGAAAATATGGGTGAAAGTTAGAAAAATCTGGGGTGTTTTTTAGCACATGAAAAATTAATTTAATTTTTTCTTTGGGTGAAGCGAGTTTAAACTAATTTTTGAATTTTTGGGTGTAATGAAAATTGTGATAAAATTGCAGTTTGTGTGACAGATAGTAGTAATATTGGTTGCGGTGTTGTGGCATAATGCTAAAGTATTGGGAAATCTAAGTTAATTTATGCGAAAACTTTTGGGAAATGAGTTATAAGTTAATTTTGTTGTGGTTTTGTGTGAGAAAACATGTGAATAATAGAAAAAATCTGGTGTGTATGTGTGTGTGTGATTTTTCAGCATTTGAAAGAGTAAATTTTAAGTTTTATTTTTTTGGGTGATGAGGTTTAAATTAATTTTTGGAATTTTTTGGTTGTAATGAAAACTGTGATGTGGCAGATAGTAGTAATAATGGTTGCAGAGTTCTGGCATAATGTTTAAATATTTAGAAAAGTATGTTAATGTATGAAAAAAGTTTTGGGAGTTGAGTTTTAATTTTATTGTGGTATTGTGTGAGAAAATATGTGAATAATTGGTAGATGAGGTTTTAAAGTAATTTTTTGAATTTTTGGTTGTAATGAAAAAATTGTGAGAATGTATTTAAGTTTTGTATAAAGAGAGAGAGAAGAGCTTGTTGTGAAAATGAAGAAGAGTATTGGGTTAAGCGAAATGAAGTGAGAAAAAAAAATGGAGAGTGAAATATGGGTGTGATGATTGAATTTTGAATTGATGTAGGTTACAATAATTTTTGAGAAATGTATGAAAGTTTTATAGAGAGAAAAATATTTTGCTTTTTAATGTTATCGTACTTAATTCAAAATAAACGAAAACTAAGTCTCGACCCCCCTCCCCCCCCCCAAAGAACAACAGGGTCGAGACTTACTTTCAGTTACTTAAGTTCAATTGACTGATGTTATTATTTTAGAGTTCACTGCAATTCAGCATTAAAGTGAAGCTGTAAAAATACTGGTCTGGGAACATACATAATTTTTTGAAACATGCAAATAGATTGTAGATTTCGAAAAAAAAGTTTTTTCCTCTAGTAGTTGCAAAGTTGCTTTTCATTCTGATAAAATTACACAATATAAGTGCAATTTAAATTCGTATTTCGATGTCATTATTTTAGGGTTGGGTTGTTTTACTTCTGAGCGGCACTTATTTTAGAGTTCACTACACCTTAGTATTAAAGTGACGCTGCAAAAATACTGGTCCGGGAACTATTTTTTTAAAACGTGCAAACAGATGTAGATTTCGAAATGATTGTATTTAAAACACTTTTTTTTGCCAACCACTAAACGTTTTCCCTCTAGTGGTTGCAAAGTTGCTTTTCGTTCTGAGACAATTACACAATATACCTGATATAATTCATGTGGCGCCTTATTTAATTTAAATCGCATTTCGATGTCAGCAGTTGCTGATAATTCATATAGACTTAATTCGTATTTGTTGACATTGAAGTAGAATATCGGATATAGTTTTCTAAAATCTTTATGATTGACTTGTATACTCGAGTCGATATCCATATTTTTTGCAGCTAAAAAGCTGTTTAAACTCGCGCATAGTCTAAAGTGTTGGTTTCAAAGTTGCACTCGAATTCTTGTTCGGGAAACTGTTTGCTATTCACTCTGATCAGAATCCGTTCTAGTAACGTGATCAAACACCATAATGTTTCTGGTTTGACTATTTAATCGGTTAGACTTTTGTAAGACGACATAAAGATGGACGGGTTTATTTTGAGTTGTAGTAACCTGTCAACTAACATTAGAGTCAATTCTGGAATCAGATTTGTACAGTTTGCACGATTCCCAAAAGTTTCATGTGGATTACCGCTTGCTAATTGAGATTTATGGTTCCACTTTTGGAATAAATCAAGATACGTGAGATATTTCAAATTTATACAACGTAGCCCCAACTTTCTGAATAATGTTATTGTCGTCATTTTTTTTTAGTTTCATGTTATGTTTTACATCGTGAAACACTTTATCCACGTCTCGGCAGAATCCAAACAGTCGATTCAGTGGTAAGAATAAACTTACATATTGACTATTTTTTGTAATTTCATATCTGTCCGAGAATCCTTGATTGAATTCAGGATTTTTCTTCAACGCTTGTACAAAATCCTTTATCTTATTATTCGTGTCCAGTTTATCTTCGCCTCCGTCGTACAAATACTTATTCATTTCCGAACTGTCTACGGAATCTTTGAACCACATCATACTTGTGGCAGCACTGTGTGAAAAGTCTTCAGTAAAATCAATTAAGTTGTGAATTGTGGTCGTCACTCCTGGCAATTCAATATCTTCCAATTCTCTGTTTGCTATATAATATTGAGCTCTCTTAAAAATGTTGTACCCGTTATTGACCATCGTAACTAATTCATTGTCGCCGATATCAGTCCCATCTAATTTCATTATTTTGCATCTGACGTGTATATAACTATTGTGTGGATGTAGAAAAACGTCCATATCTTTGTTAAATATTTCGTATTTTTCGAGATTTTTAACAATCATATTGGTTTCTCGATATTCAAAGTACTCGTATTTTGTCGTTGAATTATCGTCTATTGGATCTTCGAACAAATTCCAGTAAGTAGCTTCAACGTTCATCCTATACTTACTTTATGATTTTATGATTTTTAGGCCATTTCCGTAAATTAACTGATTAAGAATATTTCTGCTCTTAAGGGATATTTTTTCGTTTTTTCGAACGATAGGCGACGGATTTGTATAAAATATTTTAATTCGCTTTCTCAGTATCTTCACCTTTATTTGGGTCTGACGTGTAACATATAAGTCACGTTTTCCTTGTTCAAGTCAATTACTTTATTGTTCTGATCGGTTACTTTCATTCTAACATTGTAAATGTAATCAATTTTATTCAGCGGTAAATATATGGGGAAGAATGGTGTGTGTCGATTAAATTGCCAGGCGATGTTTGAGGCACGAAACTGTACAACACGTCGCTCTTCTGGTTATTGAGATAGGAAAATTCGACAATATAATAGAGAATTCGAATGCGATCGACCCCTCTCGTTATGTTGGGTGGGAACTTCCCTTCGTTTTTTGCTGCATCGATAATTTTCGATTCGAACCCTAGTATTTCTCGCAACTTTCCCTCAAAAAAATCTATTTTATATCCTCTTGCCAAACGAATAACAAATCTTAATGTGGGAGGTTGCTTTCTAGTATTATAGGGCTAGGATCGCCAAAGACATTTTTTAAAACATCATTAAATCCGTCTATATCGTACATTCCATTCGGGAAAGTTATTTTATTCCATTGCCTTCCATTGAAGTATTTCAAAGTGTTATTGTTATATTTATCACTCATGTTGTACGGTCGCTCAAAAAAGTATCCGAGCGCTATGGTTGATTACAGAATTCAGAAAAAATATATGCCAACGTTCTTTTAGAAATTACTGATCTGACAACCTTCCTGTACTGTACACGAAGTTTGTCAGATCACTAATTTCTAAAAAGATCGTTGCCAGATATTTTTTCTGAATTCTGTATTTAACCATAGCGTTCAGATACTTTTCCGAGCGACTGCACCAGGAATACCACATATTGCTACCGATCAGTGCTATGTCGTATTCACCATTGAGTGTGATCGGCGTTTCATAATTAATTTCGAAATCTTCGGGATTGTATGCCGTAATAGTAGAGGAATTGATAGTTTAAATACCATCTTTATTAATGTAGTGTAGTACTATGTGGTACTCATATTCTAGTTGTTACCAACAATTCATTCCGATCGTTAGGAGTTTGTTCAAACTGATACAATACATCATATGGGCTTATGTTATTATTCTTTCGTTTAATGTAATAGATGCAATAGTAACCGCATTTTACAGAGTAATTTGCTTGAATTTGCGAAGAGCTATACACGATCGGCTTTGAAGATGTAAGTAAATAGTGTTTTATTTCTTCTAGTGGCGATAAACCGAATGGATGAAAGTATTCGACGTAAGGTAACTTCGCATTATTAAAATAAGCTACCCAATGAGTTCCTGAACCACGGGAAATGTCAAAGTTCACTATACCATTTTCGTTCTTAAATATTTTTGTTGGCAAAGAATCGATAGAGTACACCACAGAATCCTTTTTCGTTTTTCATTATATTTTAGATATCTAAGTTACTTAATGGCTCTTTTTTTTCATCCCTGAGGTATTTGTTTTCCTGGAATGTAGAAACCTTTTCCCTTTCTTTTATTTTTAGATAAGCCAGCTCTCTTTGCTTTCCAGGAATGTATAACCCTTTTCCTAGAACTTTTTGTGCAAAGCTTAGTACCAGCATATCCTGCAGCTCCAACTGCAGCTGCTTTTCCCAATGCTACGAGTGCAGGTATTAAGAACGGCAGAAATCCACCTAGCTGTGTTTTACTGAATCGAAGTCGAACTGGCGTTGTAGATTTTTTCAGTTTAATGAATTGTCTCTTTGTCAGTTTCAAAGTATCGTTACCTTTCTTCTCTGGATCAATACTTAAAGTTATAGGATTCTTATTTACAAATGCACTCTTCAATTTCTGCTTTTGTCCAGGCGTTAAACTAGTCAGAAAACTGTGATACATTATACTTTATTTTTATAAGTATCACGCACTTATATTTCATATGTAAAAATTAAGCATGTATTGTGTAAAGTGTAAAACGAAAACTTTAACAGATAACGTCGAATATGTCACTTCAAAGAATATAAGAGTAATGATGAGAGGTAGATGTCGAACGTGTGGTAAAATGAAGTATAAATTTGTGAAACAGAAAGGAAAATTTGTAAAGGTGGAGATATAGTAAGCTGGATTCAAGAAACGTTTAATCCACCCGAAATGCACATTCCAGGTTACTAGTATTGTGGACTTTTTACGAAACTGGAGAAAAGGTTAATGCGAAGAGATCATGGTAATAACTGTGGACAAAGCCTGGAAAAAGCACGACATTTCTTACAGCAAATCTACAGACACTAAAAAAGACACGAAGCCGACCAAGAATTATTAAATGATTTGGATGAAATTCAGAATCGAACTTTAGGAGAAAGAATTTCAAGAACGATAATCAAACCTATCATTAAAACAAAGAAACTGTTCGGTTTAGGACGCAAGAAATAAGAATCTTTCTTCCGTTTACTATGACCATTAAAGGGATTTTCCGGTATAAAAGATCTAATGCGCAAGGCTGGATTGACGGAAAAGAAGTAAAAAGATTTCTCCAACAACAAGATGTGTACACGTTACACAAACCCATTTAATCGATATACAAAAATTTAAATTTTACAATAACCATACGAATTACATTTTAACCGTGATTGACATTTTCAGCAAAATCGCCTGGGCAATACCTATTAAATAGAAAACGGGTAATGAGATTACCGAAGCATTTGTTGAAATTTTTAAACGACGTAAACCATCCAAGTTAGAAACGGATAAGGGAACTGAGTTTATCAATAAAGAAACTCAAGAATTGTTTAATCAACGAGGTGTCCATTGGTTTGCCACTGAAAATGAGACTAAAGCTCAAATTGTGGAACGATTTAATAGGACTCTAAAGACAAAAATGTGGAAATATTTCACTGCTAATAACACTAGAAAATGGATCGATGTTCTACCAAAACTCGTTAAGAATTACAATACTTCTTTTCACAGATCAATAAGAATGACCCCAAAAGAAGCAAGCTTGCAGAAAAAAAAAAGATATTGTATATCTTAATCTGTTTGGTAAAATAATAAAATCTATTACAGCACCAAAATTTAAAATTGGCGACAGAGTGAGAATCGCCAAGTACAAGACACCGTTTAGAAAAGGTTATCTGCCCGATTTTACAGAAGAGATTTTTGAAATTGCTCAAGTTCTTAATACAGATCCCATAACCTATAAGATCAAGGATCTGAAAGGAGAACCATTCATTGGTAGTTTTTACACCCTAGAAATGGTGAAATACGAAAAGCAAGATGACATTTATAAAGTTGAAACCATTCTGAAAACTAGAGTGAAGAATAATAAACAAGAGTATTATGTTAAATGGTTTGGTTATGATAATACATTTAATTCCTGGGTCAAAGAAGATGATCTTTCCAAATAAAACAAATGGTGATTCAAAATTTTGACTTTGAAGAAGATGAGAATTTCTTGAACAGAAATGTATTAACACCACTCTGGCCTTTTAGACTTTTAATCTGTGAAATCATCAGGCTCAGGGAAGACGAACCTTTTGTTGAACTTAATATTTAAACATCTCCACTATAATAAAATCTTTTTATATGCGAAAGATTTAACCGAGCCGAAATATCAGTTTATGCAAGAAATATTCGACGATTTGCACGAAATTTTGGAGAAAACATTTGGCGGAAAAATCTCAATTGCAACGTTCTCTTCCAGTAAAGAAGATATCGTCATGGTCAACGAATTGGATCCCGACATGCAAAATTTAATTGTTTTCGACGATTTTAACCGAAAGAGATAAAAAACTCATCGAAGAATTATTCGTCAGAAAACGGAAAAAGAACATGTCATCGATTTACCTGACACAGAGTTATTTTTCGACTCCAAAAGACATTCGACTGCAGTGTAATTATTTTATATTCTTTAATATGCAGAACAAGAGAGAAATGTTGCAGATACAAATGGATCATGCAACAGAAATCAGGAAAGATATTTTTATGCAGTTTTATGCATGTGCAGTTTCAAAACCACACGATTTCTTATTAATCGATAAAAAAACCTCTGAAGTACAGAAAAAAATTTTGATCAATAAAGATTGACAAAGTTTGGCGTCATCAGCTCTGAAACCGGCTCCGAAAGAGGACCAGCAGGAATTCCAGGTGTCGGTTTTAAATTGACACACGATGGGGATACGACATGAGTAATAAAAATTGAGAAATGTCTCCAATCCCGAAGAGGGTTCGGACTCTGTGACAAAACAATATCTGCAACAAGAGTCTATAACATTGAATCACATGGGAAATTATGACGCAAATACTAAAAGAATATCGAATATAGGCAGACCTATAGAGAATGTAGATGCCGCTACCATTCAATGCGTTAATAATACTTCTCCAATTTTTCGGAACAATCACTACGATGCGCGAAACAAACAAATAATCATTGTTACTGAACCGGATGCAGATTCTGGAGTAGTTACAAAACGATATTTGGAAAAAAGAGCAGTTTGCAATGACGATGATAATTACCATGCAAGCAATAAACGCATTAAAAATCTTGCAGAACCGATCGATTCATCCAATGCCACTACGAAACACTACCTCGACAAATTGACCACTGTTCAAAATAGTCCAATGAATACATTGGTGAGAAATAAAGATGGACTTTACGTTCCACGAAGCATTGCATTCGACGGGCATAGTTTCAATGCAGAAAAAAAACGAATCCTTGATATTGCCGATCCCGAGTCTGATTCTGCTGCTGTAACTAAGGAATATTTGGAAAAAATCGCATTAATTGGCGAGGATATCTTTAATGCGAACAATAAGAGAATAGGAAATTTCGGGGAACCGAGGCACAACAGAAATGCGACAACAAAAAGTTACGTTAATGGCTTGAAAAAGTTAGATCCCAACACATGCAAGTTTTACTTTTTTAAATGCTGAAAAATCACACACACATACCAGATTTTTTCTATTAGTCACATATTTTCTCACACAAACCACAACAAAAAGAACTTATAACTCATTTCCCAAAAAATTTCTCATAGATTAACATGGATTTCCCAATACTTTAACATTATGTCACAAATCCGCAACCAATATTACTACTATCTGTCACATAAACTCCAATTTTATTGTAATTTTCATTACACCCAAAAATTCAAAAATTAGTTTAATCTCGTTTCACCCAAAAACCTTAAATTAGTTTTTCATGTGCTAACCCCCCCCCCCCCAGATTTTTCTAACTTTCACCCATATTTTCACAGAAAACCACAAGAAACATACTTTTTACCCCACCACCCATAACTTTTCCCATATATTTTCATAGAATTCTCTGGACCCTTTTACTGTGCCAGAACTCTCATCATACATTCTACTGTCAGATATTCCATAAGATCTAACGATCATTCACAAATAAAGTCGATCAACAGAGTCAAAAGCCTTTTTGAAACCTATAAAGCTAGTAATCACAGATTTTTCAAACACTAAACGCTTCTCAAAAATCTGCCTAAATGAAAATATTTTATCAATACATCCCCTACCACTGCTGAATCCACACTGTTCATCACGCAGTTGTCCATCAAACAAATTCTTAATTCTATTAAGTATAATCATGCAAAAAACTTTACCTGGAACAGAAAGCAGACTAATTTCTCTAAAATTATCACAAGAACTGCAATCATCCTTTTTTTAAACAGGGATAATTATATCTGTAGTAAAATGCTTAGGAACAACATCATAAAAAAATATTGAAAATTTCAGTGGAACAATAGAAACTCTCTCAGCTTTAAGCATTTCAGTATTAATTTTATCTACCCTGGATATTTATTAAAGTTTAATTTAGCGATAGCGTAGTTAATTTCAGACTGTGTTTTAAGGCCAACATTAAAGACAGTAATGCATCTATCATCATTACAAACAATGGGAGTAGAACTAATCACATTGTTTAAAACATCTCTGAAATGCTCAACCCACTTAGCCATGATAGAATCCTCACTTTCAGTAATCTTACCATGTTTATCCCTCAATCCCTATGTACCTGTTTGTTTCTTCCCGTAAAAAACGTTAACTATCTGGTACAACAGCATTATTCTGCTGTTTAGATGCTCATCTGCTTTGTCAGTTAAGTTGTTTGTAATGACGTCTGTTAGGACTGACAGGGTGTTGATTCATGTTATTCCTGCATGTCCTATCCTCTGAAAGAAGTTCCATAGCCTTGTCATCTAAATAACTTTTTTTCTTCTGTTGGTTTTTCACCCACAAGCGTATTACTTCCAAGAAAAGCCTTTTTAAGCTGATCCCATTCTCCCGGGGTCGGGGGTGGCTCAGTCGGTAGCGCGCCAGGCTCGTAATCTGTAGTTCCCAGCTGGGTCAGCGTTGAGATTTATCTCCGCAAAATTCCCCGCCCTGCCCAGGTCAGTATGGGACACCGATGGGCTTGGAAAGGCCGCCGTCCGTCGGATGGGACGTTAAGCCGTGGCCCCGTGTGCGGGAGAGCCATACCCTGTGCACGTTAAAGAACACTCTGGATGGCCTTGACGGGAGGCTACCATCTGTCTCCCAACAGCTGTTCCAGTGGGTCCCCTCCCCCAACCTTCTCTGAGCCTTCGGGGTCCATGAGACCTGGCCATTTAGCCCATGGTGTGCAAAAAAAGTGCCGCTCAGAGGTAAAACCTCTGAGCGGAAAAAAGGACCTGGAACCCAACCCATTCTCCCTCAACTTAAGTCGTAAGCAAACTACAGTTGTCATATTGACTAAGCAACTTGTCATGATAATCTTTGGCTCCATCTGGATCTTTCATACTTTCAGTGTTAAAGGCAATTCCCTTAACTCTCAGCCTTTTGACCAGATAATGGTCAAACTAAATTTCGACTCTTTTATACGACCTGGTATTTCTAACAGAACTAGCCCATTTGCTGTTATTTAATATATGTATAATGATTATATTCCTATGCAAGCCATTCGATGAAATCCATGTGTATTTATGATTGTCCCGGTGTTTGAAATTAGTTATTCTCAAATCATTAAGTTTAATTACTTGTAGGAAACGTTCCCCATTACCACTGGAACCAATATGAAAGGAATCTAACACCCCCTGCCCAAAGGTCAGAATCAGTACCACCAATAGTATTGACGTCACCTAGCACAAGAGAAATATCTCCGTTCTTCACAGAGTTCAAAATATCCTGCAGCTCTCTGTAAAATCTATATTTCTCATTATCATCAGAATCCTCTGTGGGGGTCTAATAACGACAGATAACATTAACGTTTTCAAATTTTGTTTCATGTATAGCTCTAAGAAATCTTTAATAATGCTTTGATAGTTTGGGTTGTTTTACCTCTGAGCAACACATTTTTGCACACACCAGGCTAAATGTTCAGGTCATAAAGGACCCCGAAGGCTCAGAGACGGTTGGGGGAGGGCACCCACTGGAAAGCTGTTGGGACACAGAATGTTTTCTACTCTCAAAGCCATCATGCACAGGATATGACTCCCCCGCACACGGAACAACGGCTTATTCCATCCAAACGAACGGCGGCTTTTCCCAGCCCATCGGTGTCCCCCTACTGAGATAAATATCAACGCTGGCCCAGCTGGGAATCGAACCTGGGAACTGCGCATTACGAGCCTAGCGCCCTAGCGACTGAGCCACCCCTGCCCCCAATGCTTTCATAGCCTAGAAGAGCATCACTAGTGTCTGCTGAAAAGCAAAGCAAAAAAAAAAATTAAATATATTTTTAACTATCTGATCTTTATCTATCCATCTAGTCTCTTACAAGCCCAAAATACCGAAGTTATAACTCTGGAATTCCATAAGGAGGACTTTAAGAAATAATCTCTATGCAATGTCCTCGTATTCCGACGCACCTGCAGAGAGAAAATGATTAGTATGGTTTAAAAAACTAGATTTGTTGAGAGTTGTAAGGCCAACAACATCAAACAGCGACCTAATTTCTATGTTTGCAGGAATGCAAACACAGAAAGAGAGAATGATATCAAATCATGAACTGGTTAATAAAAGACTGTATAATAGTTTGGTTCTTTCTAGGGTTAGTTATGGCAGTGAAACTTGGACGCTATGTAAACAAGATAACAGGAAACTAGATGCTTTTGATTCTAGATGCTTACGTAATATCTTGGGTATTTGGTGGTTTAACTTTGTAACTAATGATGAGGTTAGGCAAAGGAGTCTGCAACCTCCTTTAAGCAGCATATTGTGCAGAGAGAGACTCCACTGGTTTGGCCATGTTGCCCGTATGGATAATTATAGATTGGCGAATAGGGTTATGAACAGTGTGCCTAGAGGCCTCAGAAAGAGGGGGAGACCTAGGATGCGGTGGTCAGACAATGTCAAACAGGACCTTGTTAGAATTGGTGTGCAGTAGCCGGATGCAGCAGATGTAGCTCAGAACAGATATGCTTGGAGAATTAAACTGCGCAGTATGGTTGGACCTCCGTAGCCCATGGCTGCTTGAGGATGATGATGATGATGATGGTTAATAAATGATAAACATTCGTATATTTTTGCGCTACTTCTGTGTTGCGAGGCAAAGATTTTGCCAAATCCTTCAAATCGAAAATGCAAAAGCATGCCTTGAATGTAATGGAGCTGAGTGCAAAAGTGATGGGTGGCTTCTTTAATGAATTAATTATCTTAGTTCTATGTGGAACATTCTGAAATTACGATTTTAGCTGGAACTTAATTCTCTAATAGATCATTTCTATTTTTGGGATGAATATAAAAATTGTATAATCGAAACCTTCGCAATGAAGCAAATAAACTTCGCAAAAGCATAATTAATTCCTAAATATCAAAAACCACGATATCATTAAAAATACTACGTGCAAACTAAGTTTCAAGGTGGTCTGAAAGAGTTGTGGCTATCACTCCTCTTTAAAAAAAAAAGAAACAAAGAAAGTGGTTCCTGGGACCTCCACTGCGTAAGATGTCATCCTAAGATAAAAAGGAACTCTTTATGGGTTACGGTTTAACCTTGACTCGAAAAACGGAAAAAATTAATTCAGCCAATAAGAGACCAATAACAGATGAAGTCCTATTATCATTCAGTCCGGATAATATTCGGCACTTCCTCGTCGGGTATTCCCAGTCATTAACTTCGCAGTACGGCAGTAGTTTTGTTCTTTCTCTGTGTAAAGCACCATCTAGCTTCGGCATAATTTGGCTTTTATAAGTTTTAGTATTTGGGGTATTTAAAAAAAAAATTATTTAAATATTAATTTATAATTATCTTTGATGCTGATTTGTTGCCAAAAAAAAAGCGTTTTTTAAGTTGAACTCAGGTTCTCAGATAAGGAATTTTGAATGTAATATGGATTGCTTTGCCATCTGGTGGTCTCACACTATCCACTAATCCCATCCAACGTAGGAAGCGCTGGCGCTACCGCACGTGCGACCAGTGCAACCGAACAGGCCGGCATTTGTTTAGAGGCGGCGTCAAACTTGCAAATAGACTAATGATCATAGCTGGTGAAAGGTTGATTGGGATAAGTGACTATATATATTATAATAAACTATTTAAAAAAATTTCAATTAAAAATGACGTTAACTTTAGCTAACTTCATCCTCGGTGGCTGAGAGCAGAATCCAGAAGGCGTGGGGGGAAGGGGCAGAGTCCTAATTGGCTCCGGGAGACAATGTGTTGATAAAAAACAAACCTCTCTTTCAGTGAATGACCTGCTCGCAATGTATTGGGCGTGTCACTTGGGTAAAACTGCCAAGTTCTACAACATGCATTATCTTAGGCAATGCGAACCTGCAGAAATGAATTACACCTCTTATTTATTTCTATACTGCTGGATATGTACATGTAATATTTTAATTGAAATATTTAAGGTTAGATATGAATTGAATTATTGGGGAAAGAAATAAAATCGCACTTTAAAGTTTCCGAACGGATTTTAAATATTAACATTTTTTCCTACGTAAAATCTCTCTTAGCTTTGTTTCGCTTGACATGGTGTGTCACAAGAATTTAATCAACAATGCTAAGCGGTGATTCTCTGTAGTTAATTATTTATATATGTACTTTTATTTTTGTTACTTTTATTTTTCTGCTTTCTGATAAGCTAAGGCGTCATTGGAATTAAAGGGTTAAATTATTTTAAAATACTCCAGTAAAATATTTCAATTTTATAAAGGAAAGACTTGTAATTTTTCTGTATATTTTTGTACCAACACATAAACTTCTTATTGTTTAAGAAAGCCATTGTTGGTAGCGCTAAGTTCAGCTGCTCACTTCCTCAGTTCTTTCCATTTCCTGAAATTTTCCAAAATGATCATGACAGGGTATTCATAGATCATTCAATCATAACAGGGCAAACTTTCCTCAATGATCATGACAGGGTATTCACAGATCATACGATCATAACAGGGCAAACTTTCCTCAATGATCATGACAGGGTATTCACAGATCATACGATCATAACAGGGCAAACTTTCCTCAATGATCATGACAGGGTATTCACAGATCACGACGATCATAACAGGGCAAACTTTCCTCAATGATCATGACAGGGTATTCACAGATCATACGATCATAACAGGGCAAATTTTCCTCAATGATCATGACAGGGTATTCACAGATCATACGATCATAACAGGGCAAATTTTCCTCAATGATCATGACAGGGTATTCACAGATCATACGATCATAACAGGGCAAACTTTCCTCAATGATCATGACAGTGTATTCACAGATCACACGAACATAACAGGGCAAACTCTCCTCAATGATCATGACAGGGTATTCACAGATCATACGATCATAACAGGGCAAACTCCCCTCAATGATCATGACAGTGTATTCACAGATCATACGATCATAACAGGGCAAACTTTCCTCAATGATCATGACGGGTATTCACAGATCATACGATCATAACAGGGGAAACTTTCCTCAATGATCATGACAGGGTATTCACAGATCATACGATCATAACAGGGCAAACTTTCCTCAATGATCATGACAGGGTATTCGCAGATCATACGATCATAACAGGGCAAATTTTCCTCAAAGATCATGACAGGGTATTCACAGATCATACGATCATAACAGGGCAAATTTTCCTCAATGATCATGACAGTGTATTCACAGATCATACGATCATAACAGGGCAAACTTTCCTCAATGATCATGACAGGGTATCACAGATCATACGATCGTAACAGGGCAAACTTTCCTCAATGATCATGACAGGGTATTCACAGGTCATACGATCGTAACAGGGCAAACTTTCCTCAATGATCATGACAGGGTATTCACAGATCATACGATCGTAACAGGGCAAACTTTCTTCAATGATCATGACAGGGTATTCACAGATCATACGATCGTAACAGGGCAAACTTTCCTCAATGATCATGACACGGTATTCACAGATCATACGATCGTAACAGGCAAACTTTTCTCAATGATCATGACAGGGTATTCACAGATCACACGATCGTAACAGGGCAAACTTTCCTCAACGATCATGACAGGGTATTCACAGATCATACGATCATAACAGCGCGAACTTTCCTCAATGATCATGACAGGGTATTCACAGATCATACGATCATAACAGGACAAACTTTCCTCAATGATCATGACAGGGTATTCACAGATCATACGATCATAACAGGGCAAACTTTCCTCAATGATCATGACAGGATATTCACAGATCATACGATCAACACAGGGCAAACTTTCCTCCATGATAATGACAGGGTATTCACAGATCATACGATCATAACAGGGCAAACTTTCCTCAATGATCATGACAGGGTATTCACAGATCATACGATCATAACAGGGCAAATTTTCCTCAATGATCATGACAGGGTATTCACAGATCATACGATCATAACAGGGCAAACTTTCCTCATTGATCATGACAGGGTATTCACAGATCATACGATCATAACAGGGCAAATTTTCCTCAATGATCATGACAGGGTATTCACAGATCATACGATCAAAACAGGGCAAACTTTCCTCAATGATCATGACGGTGTATTCACAGATCATACGATCATAACAGGGCAAATTTTCCTCAATGATCATGACAGGGTATTCACAGATCATACGATCATAACAGGGCAAAATTTCCTCAATGATCATGACAGGGTATTCACAGACCATACGTTCATAACAGGGCAAACTTTCCTCAATGATCATGACAGTGTATTCACAGATCATACGATCATAACAGGGCAAATTTTCCTCAATGATCATGACAGGGTATTCAGAGATCATACGATCATAACAGGGCAAACTTTTATCAATGATCATGACAGGGTATACACAGATCATGCGATCATAACAGGGCAAACTTTCCTCAATGATCATGACAGGGTATTCACAGATCATACGATCATAACAGGGCAAATTTTCCTCAATGATCATGACAGGGTATTCACGATCACACGATCATAACAGGGCAAACTCTCCACAATGATCATGAGAGGGTATTCACAGATCATACGATCATAACAGGGCAAACTTTCCTCAATGATCATGACAGTGTATTCACAGATCATACGATCATAACAGGGCAAACTTTCCTCAATGATCATGACAGGGTATTCACAGATCATACGATTATAACAGGGCAAACTTTCCTCAATGATCATGACAGGGTATTCACAGATCATACGATAATAACAGGGCAAACTTTCCTCAATGATCATGACAGGGTATTCACAGATCATACGATCATAACAGGGCAAACTTTCCTCAATGATCATGACAGGGTATTCACAGATCACACGATCATAACAGGGCAAACTTTCCTCAATGATCATGACGGGTATTCACAGATCATACGATCATAACAGGGCAAACTTTCCTCAATGATCATGACAGGGTATCACAGATCATACGATCATAACAGGGCAAACTTTCCTCAATGATCATGACAGGGTATTCACAGGTCATACGATCGTAACAGGGCAAACTTTCCTCAATGATCATGACAGGGTATTCACAGATCATACGATCGTAACAGGGCAAACTTTCTTCAATGATCATGACAGGGTATTCACAGATCATACGATCGTAACAGGGCAAACTTTCCTCAATGATCATGACACGGTATTCACAGATCATACGATCGTAACAGGGCAAACTTTTCTCAATGATCATGACAGGGTATACACAGATCATACGATCGTAACAGGCAAACTTTTCTCAATGATCATGACAGGGTATTCACAGATCACACGATCATAACAGGGCAAACTTTCCTCAATGATCATGACAGGGTATTCACAGATCATACGATCATAACAGGGCGAACTTTCCTCAATGATCATGACAGGGTATTCACAGATCATACGATCATAACAGGGCAAACTTTCCTCAATGATCATGACAGGGTATTCACAGATCATACGATCATAACAGGGCAAACTTTCCTCAATGATCATGACAGGATATTCACAGATCATACGATCAACACAGGGCAAACTTTCCTCCATGATAATGACAGGGTATTCACAGATCATACGATCATAACAGGGCAAATTTTCCTCAATGATCATGACAGGGTATTCACAGATCATACGATCATAACAGGGCAAACTTTCCTCAATGATCATGACAGGGTATTCACAGACCATACGTTCATAACAGGGCAAACTTTCCTCAATGATCATGACAGTGTATTCACAGATCATACGATCATAACAGGGCAAATTTTCCTCAATGATCATGACAGGGTATTCAGAGATCATACGATCATAACAGGGCAAACTTTTATCAATGATCATGACAGGGTATACACAGATCATGCGATCATAACAGGGCAAACTTTCCTCAATGATCATGACAGGGTATTCACAGATCATACGATCATAACAGGGCAAATTTTCCTCAATGATCATGACAGGGTATTCACAGATCACACGATCATAACAGGGCAAACTCTCTACAATGATCATGAGAGGGTATTCACAGATCATACGATCATAACAGGGCAAACTTTCCTCAATGATCATGACAGGGTATTCACAGATCATACGATTATAACAGGGCAAACTTTCCTCAATGATCATGACAGGGTATTCACAGATCATACGATAATAACAGGGCAAACTTTCCTCAATGATCATGACAGTGTATTCACAGATCATACGATCATAACATGGCAAATTTTCCTCAATGATCATGACAGTGTATTCACAGATCACACGATCATAACAAGGCAAACTTTCCTCAATGATCATGACGGGTATTCACAGATCATACGATCATAACAGGGCAAACTTTCCTCAATGATCATGACAGGGTATCACAGATCATACGATCATAACAGGGCAAACTTTCCTCAATGATCATGACAGGGTATTCACAGGTCATACGATCGTAACAGGGCAAACTTTCCTCAATGATCATGACAGGGTATACACAGATCATACGATCGTAACAGGCAAACTTTTCTCAATGATCATGACAGGGTATTCACAGATCACACGATCATAACAGGGCAAACTTTCCTCAATGATCATGACAGGGTATTCACAGATCATACGATCATAACAGGGCAAACTTTCCTCAATGATCATGACAGGGTATTCACAGATCATACGATCATAACAGGGCAAACTTTCCTCATTGATCATGACAGGGTATTCACAGATCATACGATCATAACAGGGCAAATTTTCCTCAATGATCATGACAGGGTATTCACAGATCATACGATCAAAACAGGGCAAACTTTCCTCAATGATCATGACGGTGTATTCACAGATCATACGATCATAACAGGGCAAATTTTCCTCAATGATCATGACAGGGTATTCACAGATCATACGATCATAACAGGGCAAACTTTCCTCAATGATCATGACAGGGTATTCACAGACCATACGATCATAACAGGGCAAACTTTCCTCAATGATCATGACAGTGTATTCACAGATCATACGATCATAACAGGGCAAATTTTCCTCAATGATCATGACAGGGTATTCAGAGATCATACGATCATAACAGGGCAAACTTTTATCAATGATCATGACAGGGTATACACAGATCATGCGATCATAACAGGGCAAACTTTCCTCAATGATCATGACAGGGTATTCACAGATCACGACAATCATAACAGGGCAAACTTTCCTCAATGATCATGACAGGGTATTCACAGATCATACGATCATAACAGGGCAAACTTTCCTCAATGATCATGACAGTGTATTCACAGATCATACGATCATAACAGGGCAAACTTTCCTCAATGATCATGACAGGGTATTCACAGATCACACGATCATAACAGGGCAAACTTTCCTCAATGATCATGACAGGGTATTCACAGATCATGCGATCGTAACAGGGCAAACTTTCCTCAATGATCATGACAGGGTATTCACAGATCATACGATCATAACAGGGCAAATTTTCCTCAATGATCATGACAGGGTATTCACAGATCACACGATCATAACAGGGCAAACTCTCCACAATGATCATGAGAGGGTATTCACAGATCATACGATCATAACAGGGCAAACTTTCCTCAATGATCATGACAGTGTATTCACAGATCATACGATCATAACAGGGCAAACTTTCCTCAATGATCATGACAGGGTATTCACAGATCATACGATTATAACAGGGCAAACTTTCCTCAATGATCATGACAGGGTATTCACAGATCATACGATAATAACAGGGCAAACTTTCCTCAATGATCATGACAGTGTATTCACAGATCATACGATCATAACATGGCAAATTTTCCTCAATGATCATGACAGTGTATTCACAGATCACACGATCATAACAAGGCAAACTTTCCTCAATGATCATGACGGGTATTCACAGATCATACGATCATAACAGGGCAAACTTTCCTCAATGATCATGTCAGGGTATCACAGATCATACGATCATAACAGGGCAAACTTTCCTCAATGATCATGACAGGGTATTCACAGGTCATACGATCGTAACAGGGCAAACTTTCCTCAATGATCATGACAGGGTATTCACAGATCATACGATCGTAACAGGGCAAACTTTCTTCAATGATCATGACAGGGTATTCACAGATCATACGATCGTAACAGGGCAAACTTTCCTCAATGATCATGACAGGGTATTCACAGATCATACGATAATAACAGGGCAAACTTTCCTCAATGATCATGACAGTGTATTCACAGATCATACGATCATAACATGGCAAATTTTCCTCAATGATCATGACAGTGTATTCACAGATCACACGATAATAACAAGGCAAACTTTCCTCAATGATCATGACGGGTATTCACAGATCATACGATCATAACAGGGCAAACTTTCCTCAATGATCATGACAGGGTATTCACAGATTATTCGATCATAACAGGGCAAACTTTCCTCAATGATCATGACAGGGTATTCACAGATCATACGATCATAACACGGCAAACTTTCCTCAATGATCATGACAGGGTATTCACAGATCATACGATCATAACAGGGCAAACTTTCCTCAATGATCATGACAGTGTATTCACAGATCATACGATCGTAACAGGGCAAACTTTCCTCAATGATCATGACAGTGTATTCACAGATCATACGATCATAACAGGGCAAACTTTCCTCAATGATCATGAGAGGGTATTCACAGGTTATACGATCATAACAGGGCAAACTTTCCTCAATGATCATGACAGGGTATTCACAGATCATACGATCATAACATGGCAAATTTTCCTCAATGATCATGACAGTGTATTCACAGATCACACGATCATAACAAGGCAAACTTTCCTCAATGATCATGACGGGTATTCACAGATCATACGATCATAACAGGGCAAACTTTCCTCAATGATCATGTCAGGGTATCACAGATCATACGATCATAACAGGGCAAACTTTCCTCAATGATCATGACAGGGTATTCACAGGTCATACGATCGTAACAGGGCAAACTTTCCTCAATGATCATGACAGGGTATTCACAGATCATACGATCGTAACAGGGCAAACTTTCTTCAATGATCATGACAGGGTATTCACAGATCATACGATCGTAACAGGGCAAACTTTCCTCAATGATCATGACAGGGTATTCACAGATCATACGATAATAACAGGGCAAACTTTCCTCAATGATCATGACACGGTATTCACAGATCATACGATCGTAACAGGCAAACTTTTCTCAATGATCATGACAGGGTATTCACAGATCACACGATCGTAACAGGGCAAACTTTCCTCAACGATCATGACAGGGTATTCACAGATCATACGATCATAACAGGGCAAACTTTCCTCAATGATCATGACAGGGTATTCACAGGTCATACGATCGTAACAGGGCAAACTTTCCTCAATGATCATGACAGGGTATTCACAGATCATACGATCGTAACAGGGCAAACTTTCTTCAATGATCATGACAGGGTATTCACAGATCATACGATCGTAACAGGGCAAACTTTCCTCAATGATCATGACACGGTATTCACAGATCATACGATCGTAACAGGGCAAACTTTTCTCAATGATCATGACAGGGTATACACAGATCATACGATCGTAACAGGCAAACTTTTCTCAATGATCATGACAGGGTATTCACAGATCACACGATCATAACAGGGCAAACTTTCCTCAATGATCATGACAGGGTATTCACAGATCATACGATCATAACAGGGCGAACTTTCCTCAATGATCATGACAGGGTATTCACAGATCATACGATCATAACAAGGCAAACTTTCCTCAATGATCATGACGGGTATTCACAGATCATACGATCATAACAGGGCAAACTTTCCTCAATGATCATGACAGGGTATTCACAGATTATTCGATCATAACAGGGCAAACTTTCCTCAATGATCATGACAGGGTATTCACAGATCATACGATCATAACACGGCAAACTTTCCTCAATGATCATGACAGGGTATTCACAGATCATACGATCATAACAGGGCAAACTTTCCTCAATGATCATGACAGTGTATTCACAGATCATACGATCGTAACAGGGCAAACTTTCCTCAATGATCATGACAGTGTATTCACAGATCATACGATCATAACAGGGCAAACTTTCCTCAATGATCATGAGAGGGTATTCACAGGTTATACGATCATAACAGGGCAAACTTTCCTCAATGATCATGACAGGGTATTCACAGATCATACGATCATAACAGGGCAAATTTTCCTCAAAGATCATGACAGGGTATTCACAGATCATACGATCATAACAGGGCAAATTTTCCTCAATGATCATGACAGTGTATTCACAGATCATACGATCATAACAGGGCAAACTTTCCTCAATGATCATGACAGGGTATCACAGATCATACGATCATAACAGGGCAAACTTTCCTCAATGATCATGACAGGGTATTCACAGGTCATACGATCGTAACAGGGCAAACTTTCCTCAATGATCATGACAGGGTATTCACAGATCATACGATCGTAACAGGGCAAACTTTCTTCAATGATCATGACAGGGTATTCACAGATCATACGATCGTAACAGGGCAAACTTTCCTCAATGATCATGACACGGTATTCACAGATCATACGATCGTAACAGGGCAAACTTTTCTCAATGATCATGACAGGGTATACACAGATCATACGATCGTAACAGGCAAACTTTTCTCAATGATCATGACAGGGTATTCACAGATCACACGATCATAACAGGGCAAACTTTCCTCAATGATCATGACAGGGTATTCACAGATCATACGATCATAACAGGGCGAACTTTCCTCAATGATCATGACAGGGTATTCACAGATCATACGATCATAACAGGGCAAACTTTCCTCAATGATCATGACAGGGTATTCACAGATCATACGATCATAACAGGGCAAACTTTCCTCAATGATCATGACAGGATATTCACAGATCATACGATCAACACAGGGCAAACTTTCCTCCATGATAATGACAGGGTATTCACAGATCATACGATCATAACAGGGCAAATTTTCCTCAATGATCATGACAGGGTATTCACAGATCATACGATCAAAACAGGGCAAACTTTCCTCAATGATCATGACAGGGTATTCACAGACCATACGATCATAACAGGGCAAATTTTCCTCAATGATCATGACAGTGTATTCACAGATCATACGATCATAACAGGGCAAATTTTCCTCAATGATCATGACAGGGTATTCAGAGATCATACGATCATAACAGGGCAAACTTTTATCAATGATCATGACAGGGTATACACAGATCATGCGATCATAACAGGGCAAACTTTCCTCAATGATCATGACAGGGTATTCACAGATCATACGATCATAACAGGGCAAATTTTCCTCAATGATCATGACAGGGTATTCACAGATCACACGATCATAACAGGGCAAACTCTCCACAATGATCATTAGAGGGTATTCACAGATCATACGATCATAACAGGGCAAACTTTCCTCAATGATCATGACAGTGTATTCACAGATCATACGATCATAACAGGGCAAACTTTCCTCAATGATCATGACAGGGTATTCACAGATCATACGATTATAACAGGGCAAACTTTCCTCAATGATCATGACAGGGTATTCACAGATCATACGATAATAACAGGGCAAACTTTCCTCAATGATCATGACAGTGTATTCACAGATCATACGATCATAACATGGCAAATTTTCCTCAATGATCATGACAGTGTATTCACAGATCACACGATCATAACAAGGCAAACTTTCCTCAATGATCATGACGGGTATTCACAGATCATACGATCATAACAGGGCAAACTTTCCTCAATGATCATGACAGGGTATTCACAGATTATACGATCATAACAGGGCAAACTTTCCTCAATGATCATGACAGGGTATTCACAGATCATACGATCATAACACGGCAAACTTTCCTCAATGATCATGACAGGGTATTCACAGATCATACGATCATAACAGGGCAAACTTTCCTCAATGATCATGACAGTGTATTCACAGATCATACGATCGTAACAGGGCAAACTTTCCTCAATGATCATGACAGTGTATTCACAGATTATACGATCATAACAGGGCAAACTTTCCTCAATGATCATGAGAGGGTATTCACAGGTTATACGATCATAACAGGGCAAACTTTCCTCAATGATCATGACAGGGTATTCACAGATCATACGATCATAACACGGCAAACTTTCCTCAATGATCATGACAGTGTATTCACAGATCATACGATCATAACAGGGCAAACTTTCCTCAATGATCATGACAGGGTATTCACAGATCATACGATTATAACAGGGCAAACTTTCCTCAATGATCATGACAGGGTATTCACAGATCATACGATAATAACAGGGCAAACTTTCCTCAATGATCATGACAGTGTATTCACAGATCATACGATCATAACATGGCAAATTTTCCTCAATGATCATGACAGTGTATTCACAGATCACACGATCATAACAAGGCAAACTTTCCTCAATGATCATGACGGGTATTCACAGATCATACGATCATAACAGGGCAAACTTTCCTCAATGATCATGACAGGGTATTCACAGATTATACGATCATAACAGGGCAAACTTTCCTCAATGATCATGACAGGGTATTCACAGATCATACGATCATAACACGGCAAACTTTCCTCAATGATCATGACAGGGTATTCACAGATCATACGATCATAACAGGGCAAACTTTCCTCAATGATCATGACAGTGTATTCACAGATCATACGATCGTAACAGGGCAAACTTTCCTCAATGATCATGACAGGGTATTCACAGATCATACGATCATAACAGGGCAAACTTTCCTCAAGGATCATGACAGGGTATTCACAGGTCATACGATCGTAACAGGGCAAACTTTCCTCAATGATCATGACAGGGTATTCACAGATCATACGATCGTAACAGGGCAAACTTTCTTCAATGATCATGACAGGGTATTCACAGATCATACGATCGTAACAGGGCAAACTTTCCTCAATGATCATGACAGGGTATTCACAGATCATACGATAATAACAGGGCAAACTTTCCTCAATGATCATGACAGTGTATTCACAGATCATACGATCATAACATGGCAAATTTTCCTCAATGATCATGACAGTGTATTCACAGATCACACGATCATAACAAGGCAAACTTTCCTCAATGATCATGACGGGTATTCACAGATCATACGATCATAACAGGGCAAACTTTCCTCAATGATCATGACAGGGTATTCAAAGATTATTCGATCATAACAGGGCAAACTTTCCTCAATGATCATGACAGGGTATTCACAGATCATACGATCATAACACGGCAAACTTTCCTCAATGATCATGACAGGGTATTCACAGATCATACGATCATAACAGGGCAAACTTTCCTCAATGATCATGACAGTGTATTCACAGATCATACGATCGTAACAGGGCAAACTTTCCTCAATGATCATGACAGTGTATTCACAGATCATACGATCATAACAGGGCAAACTTTCCTCAATGATCATGAGAGGGTATTCACAGGTTATACGATCATAACAGGGCAAACTTTCCTCAATGATCATGACAGGGTATTCACAGATCATACGATCATAACAGGGCAAATTTTCCTCAAAGATCATGACAGGGTATTCACAGATCATACGATCATAACAGGGCAAATTTTCCTCAATGATCATGACAGTGTATTCACAGATCATACGATCATAACAGGGCAAACTTTCCTCAATGATCATGACAGGGTATCACAGATCATACGATCATAACAGGGCAAACTTTCCTCAATGATCATGACAGGGTATTCACAGGTCATACGATCGTAACAGGGCAAACTTTCCTCAATGATCATGACAGGGTATTCACAGATCATACGATCGTAACAGGGCAAACTTTCTTCAATGATCATGACAGGGTATTCACAGATCATACGATCGTAACAGGGCAAACTTTCCTCAATGATCATGACACGGTATTCACAGATCATACGATCGTAACAGGGCAAACTTTTCTCAATGATCATGACAGGGTATACACAGATCATACGATCGTAACAGGCAAACTTTTCTCAATGATCATGACAGGGTATTCACAGATCACACGATCATAACAGGGCAAACTTTCCTCAATGATCATGACAGGGTATTCACAGATCATACGATCATAACAGGGCGAACTTTCCTCAATGATCATGACAGGGTATTCACAGATCATACGATCATAACAGGGCAAACTTTCCTCAATGATCATGACAGGGTATTCACAGATCATACGATCATAACAGGGCAAACTTTCCTCAATGATCATGACAGGATATTCACAGATCATACGATCAACACAGGGCAAACTTTCCTCCATGATAATGACAGGGTATTCACAGATCATACGATCATAACAGGGCAAATTTTCCTCAATGATCATGACAGGGTATTCACAGATCATACGATCAAAACAGGGCAAACTTTCCTCAATGATCATGACAGGGTATTCACAGACCATACGATCATAACAGGGCAAATTTTCCTCAATGATCATGACAGTGTATTCACAGATCATACGATCATAACAGGGCAAATTTTCCTCAATGATCATGACAGGGTATTCAGAGATCATACGATCATAACAGGGCAAACTTTTATCAATGATCATGACAGGGTATACACAGATCATGCGATCATAACAGGGCAAACTTTCCTCAATGATCATGACAGGGTATTCACAGATCATACGATCATAACAGGGCAAATTTTCCTCAATGATCATGACAGGGTATTCACAGATCACACGATCATAACAGGGCAAACTCTCCACAATGATCATTAGAGGGTATTCACAGATCATACGATCATAACAGGGCAAACTTTCCTCAATGATCATGACAGTGTATTCACAGATCATACGATCATAACAGGGCAAACTTTCCTCAATGATCATGACAGGGTATTCACAGATCATACGATTATAACAGGGCAAACTTTCCTCAATGATCATGACAGGGTATTCACAGATCATACGATAATAACAGGGCAAACTTTCCTCAATGATCATGACAGTGTATTCACAGATCATACGATCATAACATGGCAAATTTTCCTCAATGATCATGACAGTGTATTCACAGATCACACGATCATAACAAGGCAAACTTTCCTCAATGATCATGACGGGTATTCACAGATCATACGATCATAACAGGGCAAACTTTCCTCAATGATCATGACAGGGTATTCACAGATTATACGATCATAACAGGGCAAACTTTCCTCAATGATCATGACAGGGTATTCACAGATCATACGATCATAACACGGCAAACTTTCCTCAATGATCATGACAGGGTATTCACAGATCATACGATCATAACAGGGCAAACTTTCCTCAATGATCATGACAGTGTATTCACAGATCATACGATCGTAACAGGGCAAACTTTCCTCAATGATCATGACAGTGTATTCACAGATCATACGATCATAACAGGGCAAACTTTCCTCAATGATCATGAGAGGGTATTCACAGGTTATACGATCATAACAGGGCAAACTTTCCTCAATGATCATGACAGGGTATTCACAGGTCATACGACCGTAACAGGGCAAACTTCGTTCAATGATATTGACAGGGTATTCACAGATCATACGATGGTAACAGGGCAAACTTTCCTCAATGATCATGACACGGTATTCACAGATCAGACGATCGTAACAGGGCAAACTTTTCTCAATGATCATGACAGGGTATACACAGATCATACGATCGTAACAGGGCAAACTTTTCTCAATGATCATGACAGGGTATTCACAGATCACACGATCATAACAGGGCAAACTTTCCTCAATGATCATGACAGGGTATTCACAGATCACACGATCATAACAGGGCAAACTCTCCTCAATGAACATGACAGGGTATTCACAGATCACACGATCATAACAGGGCAAACTTTCCTCAATGATCATGACAGGGTATTCACAGATCATACGATCATAACAAGGCAAACTTTCCTCAATGATCATGACAGCGTATTAACAGATCATACGATCATAACAGGGCAAACTTTCCACAATGATCATGACAGGGTATTCACAGATCATACGATCATAACAGGGCAAATTTTCCTCAATGATCATGACAGGGTATTCACAGATCATACGATCATAACAGGACAAACTTTCCTCCATGATCATAACAGGGTATTCACAGATCATACGATCATAACAGGGCAAACTTTCCTCAATGATCATGACAGGGTATTCACAGATCATACGATCATAACAGGGCAAACTTTCCTCAATGATCATGACAGGGTATTCACAGATCATACGAACATAACAGGGCAAATTTTCCTCAATGATCATGACAGGATATTCACAGATCATACGATCATAACAGGGCAAACTTATCTCAATGATCATGACAGGGTATTCACAGATTATACGATCATAACAGGGCAAACTTTCCTCAATGATCATGACAGGGTATTCACAGATCATACGATCATAACAGGGCAAACTTTCCTCAAGGATCATGACAGGGTATTCACAGATCATACGATCATAACAGGGCAAACTTTCCTCAATGATCATGACTGGGTATTCACAGATCATACGATCATAACAGGGTAAACTTTCCTCAATGATCATGACACGGTATTCAGAGAACATTCGATCATAACAGGGCATTCACAGAACATACGATCATAACAGGGTAAACTTCCTTCAATGATCATGAAAGGGTATTCACAGATCATACGATCATAACAGGGAAAACTTTCCTCAATGATCATGACAGGGTATTCACAGATCATACGATCATAACAGAGCAAACTTTCCTCAATGATCATGACAGGGTATTCACAGATCATACGATCATAACAGGGCAAACTTTCCTCAATGATCATAACAGGGTATTCACAGATCACACGATCATAACAGGGCAAACTTTCCTAAATGATCATGACAGGGTATTCACAGATCATACGATCATAACAAGGCAAACTTTCCTCAATGATCATGACAGGTATTAACAGATCATACGATCATAACAGGGCAAATTTTCTTCAGTGATCATGACAGGGTATTCACAGATCATACGATCATAACAGGGCAAATTTTCCTCAATGATCATGACAGGGTATTCACAGATCATACGATCATAACAGGACAAACTTTCCTCCATGATCATGACAGGGTATTCACAGATCATACGAACATAACAGGGCAAACTTTCCTCAGTGATCATGACAGGGTATTCAGAGAACATTCGATCATAAGAGGGCATTCACAGAACATACCATCATAACAGGGTTAACTTTCTTCAATGATCATGAGAGGGTATTCACAGATCATACGATCATAACAGGGCAAACTTTACTCAATGATCATGACAGGCTATTCACAGATCGTACGATCATAACAGAGCAAACTTTCCTCAATGATCATGACAGGGTATTCACAGATCATACGATCATAACAGGGAAAACTTTCCTCAATGATCATGACAGGGTATTCACAGATCATACGATCATAACAGGGCAAACTTTCCTCAATGATCATGACAGGGTATTCACAGATCACACGATCATAACAGGGCAAACTCTCCACAATGATCATGACAGGGAATTCACAGATCATACGATCATAACAGGGCAAACTTTCTTCAATGATCATGACAGTGTATTCACAGATCATACGATCATAACAGGGCAAACTTTCCTCAATGATCATGACAGGGTATTCAGAGATCATACGATCACAACAGGGCAAACTTTCCTCAATGATCATGACAGGGTATTCACAGATCATACGATCATAACAGGGCAAACTTTCCTCAATGATCATGACAGGGTATTCACAGATCATACGATCATAACAGGGCAAACTTTCCTCAATGATCATGACAGTGTATTCACAGATCATATGATTATAACAGGGCAAACTTTCCTTAATGATCATGACAGGGTATTCACAGATCATACGACCATAACAGGGCAAACTTTCCTCAATGATCATGAGAGTGTGTTCACAGATCATACGATCATAACAGGACAAACTTTCCTCAATGATCATGACAGGGTATTCACAGATCATACGATCATAACAGGGCAAAATTTTCTCAATGATCATGACAGGGTATTCACAGATCATACGATCATAACAGGGTAAACTTTCCTCAATGATCATGACAGGGTATTCAGAGAACATTCGATCATAACAGGGCATTCACAGAACATACGATCATAACAGGGTAAACTTCCTTCAATGATCATGAAAGGGTATTCACAGATCATACGATCATAACAGGGAAAACTTTCCTCAATGATCATGACAGGGTATTCACAGATCATACGATCATAACAGAGCAAACTTTCCTCAATGATCATGACAGGGTATTCACAGATCATACGATCATAACAGGGCAAACTTTCCTCAATGATCATGACAGGGTATTCACAGATCACACGATCATAACAGGGCAAACTTTCCTCAATGATCATGACAGGGTATTCACAGATCATACGATCATAACAAGGCAAACTTTCCTCAATGATCATGACAGGGTATTAACAGATCATACGATCATAACAGGGCAAATTTTCTTCAGTGATCATGACAGGGTATTCACAGATCATACGATCATAACAGGGCAAATTTTCCTCAATGATCATGACAGGGTATTCACAGATCATACGATCATAACAGGACAAACTTTCCTCCATGATCATGACAGGATATTCACAGATCATACAATCATAACAGGGCAAACTTTCCTCAATGATCATGACAGTGTATTCACAGATCATACGATTATAACAGGGCAAACTTTCCTTAATGATCATGACAGGATATTCACAGATCATACGACCATAACAGGGCAAACTTTCCTCAATGATCATGAGAGTGTGTTCACAGATCATACGATCATAACAGGGCAAACTTTCCTCAATGATCATGACAGGGTATTCACAGATCATACGATCATAACAGGGCAAAATTTTCTCAATGATCATGACAGGGTATACACAAATCATACGATCGTAACAGGGAAAACGTTTCTCAATGATCATGACAGGGTATTCACAGAACATACGATCATAACAGGACAAAATTTCTCAATGATCATGACAGGGTATTCACATATCACACGATCATAACAGGGCAAATTCTCCTCAATGATCATGACAGGGTATTCACAGATCATACGATCATAACAGGGCAAACTTTCCTCAATGATCATGACAGGGTATTCACAGATCATATGATCATAACAGGGCAAACTTTCCTCAATGATCATGACAGGGTATTCACAGATCATACGAACATAACAGGGCAAACTTTCCTCAATGATCATGAAAGGATATTCACAGATCATACGATCATAACAGGGCAAATTTATCTCAATGATCATGACAGTGTATTCACAGATCATACGATCATAACAGGGCAAACTTTCCTCAATGATCATGAGAGGGTATTCACAGATCATACGATCATAACAGGGCAAACTTTCCTCAATGATCATGACAGGGTATTCACAGATCATACGATCATAACAGGGCAAACTTTCCTCAAGGATCATGACAGGGTATTCACAGATCATACGATCATAACAGGTGAAACTTTCCTCAATGATCATCACTGGGTATTCACAGATCATACGATCATAACAGGGTAAACTTTCCTCAATGATCATGACAGGGTATTCAGAGAACATTCGATCATAACAGGGCATTCACAGAACATACGTTCATAACAGGGTAAACTTTCTTCAATGATCATGAAAGGGTATTCACAGATCATACGATCATAACAGGGCAAACTTTCCTCAATGATCATGACAGGCTATTCACAGATCATACGATCATAACAGAGCAAACTTTCCTCAATGATCATGACAGGGTATTCACAGATCATACGATAATAACAGGGCAAACTTTCCTCAATGATCATGACAGGGTATTCACAGATCATACGATCATAACAGGGCAAACTTATCTCAATGATCATGACAGGGTATTCACAGATCATACGATCATAACAAGGCAAATTTTCCTCAATGATCATGACAGTGTATTCACAGATCATACGATCATAACAGGGCAAACTTTCCTCAAGGATCATGACAGGGTATTCACAGATCATACGATCATAACAGGGCAAACTTTCCTCAATGTCATGACTGGGTATTCACAGATCATACGATCATAACAGGGCAAACTTTCCTCAATGATCATGACAGGGTATTCAGAGAACATTCGATCATAACAGGGCATTCACAGAACATACGATCATAACAGAGCAAACTTTCCTCAATGATCATGACAGGGTATTCACAGATCATACGATCATAACAGGGCAAACTTTCCTCAATGATCATGACAGGGTATTCACAGATCATACGATCATAACAGGGCAAATTTTGCTCAATGATCATAACACGGTATTCACAGATCACACGATCATAACAGGGCAAACTCTCCACAATGATCATGACAGGGTATTCACAGATCATACGATCATAACAGGGCAAACTTTCCTCAATGATCATGACAGTGTATTCACAGATCATACGATCATAAGAGGGCAAACTTTCCTCAATGATCATGACAGGGTATTCACAGATCATACGATCATAACAGGGCAAACTTTCCTCAATGATCATGACAGGGTATTCACAGAACATACGATCATAACAGGGCAAACTTTGTTCCATGATCATGACAGTGTATTCACAGATCATACGACCATAACATGGCAAACTTTCCTCAATGATCATGACAGGGTATTCACAGGTTATACGATCATAACAGGGCAAATTTTCCTCAATGATCATGACAGGGTATTCACAGGTTATACGATCATAACAGGGCAAATTTTCCTCAATGATCATGACAGGGTATTCACAGATCATACGATCATAACAGGGCAAACTTTGTTCAATGATCATGACAGTGTATTCACAGATCATACGATCATAACATGGCAAACTTTCCTCAATGATCATGACAGGGTATTCACAGGTTATACGTTCATAACAGGGTAAACTTTCCTCAATGATCATGACAGGGTATTCACAGATCATACGATCATAACAGGGCAAACTCTCCTCAATGATCATGACAGGGTATTCACAGATCATACGATCATAACAGGGCAAACTTTCCTCAATGATCATGACAGTGTATTCACAGATCATACGATCATAACAGGGGCAAACTTTCCTCAATGATCATGACACGGTATTCACAGGTCATACGATCGTAACAGGGCCAACTTTGTTCAATGATCATGACAGGGTATTCACAGATCATACGATCATAACAGGGCAAACTTTCCTCAATGATCATGACAGGGTATTCACAGGTTATACGATCATAAAAGGGGCAAACTTTCCTCAATGGTCATGACAGGGTATTCACAGGTCATACGATCGTAACAGGGCAAACTTTGTTCAATGATCATGACAGGGTATTCACAGATCATACGATCGTAACAGGGCAAACTTTCCTCAATGATCATGACACGGTATTCACAGATCATACGATCGTAACAGGGCAAACTTTTCTCAAAGATCATGACAGGATATACACAGATCATACGATCGTAACAGGGCAAACTTTTCTCAATGATCATGACAGGGTATTCACAGATCGCACGATCATAACAGGGCAAACTTTCCTCAATGATCATGACAGGGTATTCACAGATCACACGATCATAACAGGGCAAACTCTCCTCAATGATCATGACAGGGTATTCACAGATCATACGATCGTATCAGGGCAAACTTTTATCAATGATCATGACAGGGTATACACAGATCACACGATCGTAACAGGGCAAACTTTTCTCAATGATCATGACAGGGTATTCACAGATCGCACGATCATAACAGGGCAAACTTTCCTCAATGATCATGACAGGGTATTCACAGATCACACGATCATAACAAGGCAAACTCTCCTCAATGATCATGACAGGGTATTCACAGATCATACGATCGTATCAGGGCAAACTTTTATCAATGATCATGACAGGGTATACACAGATCACACGATCGTAACAGGGCAAACTTTTCTCAATGATCATGACAGGGTATTCACAGATCATACGATCATAACAGGGAAACTTTCCTCAATGATCATGACAGGGTATTCACAGATCATACGATCATAACAGGGCAAACTTTCCTCAATGATCATAACAGGGTATTCACAGATCATACGATCATAACAGGGCAAACTTTCCTCAATGATCATGACAGGGTACTCACAGATCATACGATCATAACAGGGCAAACTTTCCTCAATGATCATGACAGGGTATTCACAGATCATACGATCATAACAGGGCAAACTTTCCTCAATGATCATGACTGCGTTTTCACAGATCATATGATCATAACAGGGCAAACTTTCCTCAATGATCATGACAGGGTATTCACAGATCATACGATCATAACAGGGCAAACTTTCCTCAACGATCATGACAGGGTATTCACAGATCATACGATCAAAACAGGGCAAATTTTCCTCAATGATCATGACTGGGTAATCACAGATCATACGATCATAACAGGGCAAACTTTCTCAATGATCATGACAGGGTATTCACAGATCACACGATCATAACAGGGCAAACTCTCCTTAGTGATCATGACAGGGTATTCACAGTTCATACGATCATAAAAGGGAAAATTTTCCTCAATGATCATGACAGGGTATTCACAGATCATACGATCATAACAGGGCAAACTTTCCTCAATGATCATGACAGGGTATTCACAGATCATACGATCATAACAGGGCAAACTTTCCTCAATGATCATGACAGGGTATTCACAGATCATACGATCATAACAGGGCAAACTTTCCTCAATGATCATGACAGGGTATTCACAGGTCATACGATCATAACAGGGCCAACTTTCCTCAATGATCTTGACAGGGTATACACAGATCATACGATCGTAACAGGGCAAACTTTTCTCAATGATCATGACAGGGTATTCACAGAACATACGGTCATAACAGGGCAAACTTTCCTCAATGATCATGACAGGGTATTCACAGATCATACGATCATAACAGGGAAAATTTTCCTCAATGATCATGACAGGGTATTCACAGATCATACGATCATAACAGGGCAAACTTTCCTCAATGATCATGACTGGGTAATCACAGATCATACGATCATAACAGGGCAAACTTTCCTCAATGATCATAACAGGGTATTCACAGATCATACGATCATAACAGGGCAAACTTTCCTCAATGATCATGACACGGTACTCACAGATCATACGATCATAACAGGGCAAACTTTCCTCAATGATCATGACAGGGTATTCACAGATCATACGATCATAACAGGGCAAACTTTCCTCAATCATCATGACTGCGTTTTCACAGATCATATGATCATAACAGGGCAAACTTTCCTCAATGATCATGACAGGGTATTCACAGATCATACGATCATAACAGGGCAAACTTTCCTCAACGATCATGACAGGGTATTCACAGATCATACGATCAAAACAGGGCAAACTTTCCTCAATGATCATGACTGGGTAATCACAGATCATACGATCATAACAGGGCAAACTTTCTCAATGATCATGACAGGGTATTCACAGATCACACGATCATAACAGGGCAAACTCTCCTTAGTGATCATGACAGGGTATTCACAGATCATACGATCATAAAAGGAAAATTTTCCTCAATGATCATGACAGGGTATTCACAGATCATACGATCATAACAGGGCAAACTTTCCTCAATGATCATGACAGGGTATTCACAGATCATACGATCATAACAGGGCAAACTTTCCTCAATGATCATGACAGGGTATTCACAGATCATACGATCATAACAGGGCAAACTTTCCTCAATGATCATGACTGGGTAATCACAGATCATACGATCATAACAGGGCAAACTTTCCTCAATGATCATAACAGGGTATTCACAGATCATACGATCATAACAGGGCAAACTTTCCTCAATGATCATGACAGGGTTTTCACAGATCATACGTTCATAACAGGGCAAACTTTCCTCAATGATCATGACAGGGTATTCACAGATCATACGATCATAACAGGGCAAACTTTCCTCAATGATCATGACAGGGTATTCATAGATCATACGATCATAACAGGGCAAACTTTCTTCAATGATCATGACAGGGTATTCGCAGATCATACGATCATAACAGGGCAAACTTTCTCAATGATCATGACAGGGTATTCACAGATCACACGATCATAACAGGGCAAACTCTCCTTAGTGATCATGACAGGGTATTCACAGATCATACGATCATAAAAGGGAAAATTTTCCTCAATGATCATGACAGGGTATTCACAGATCATACGATCATAACAGGGCAAACTTTCCTCAATGATCATGACAGGGTATTCACAGATCATACGATCATAACAGGGCAAACTTTCCTCAATGATCATGACAGGGTATTCACAGATCATACGATCATAACAGGGCAAACTTTCCTCAATGATCATGACAGGGTATTCACAGATCATACGTTCATAACAGGGCAAACTTTCCTCAATGATCATGACAGGGTATTCACAGATCATACGATCATAACAGGGCAAACTTTCCTCAATGATCATGACAGGGTATTCATAGATCATACGATCATAACAGGGCAAACTTTCTTCAATGATCATGACAGGGTATTCGCAGATCATACGATCATAACAGGGCAAACTTTCTCAATGATCATGACAGGGTATTCACAGATCACACGATCATAACAGGGCAAACTCTCCTTAGTGATCATGACAGGGTATTCACAGATCATACGATCATAAAAGGGAAAATTTTCCTCAATGATCATGACAGGGTATTCACAGATCATACGATCATAACAGGGCAAACTTTCCTCAATGATCATGACAGGGTATTCACAGATCATACGATCATAACAGGGCAAACTTTCCTCAATGATCATGACAGGGTATTCACAGATCATACGATCATAACAGGGCAAACTTTCCTCAATGATCATGACAGGGTATTCACAGGTCATACGATCATAACAGGGCCAAATTTCCTCAATGATCTTGACAGGGTATACACAGATCATACGATCGTAACAGGGCAAACTTTTCTCAATGATCATGACAGGGTATTCACAGAACATACGATCATAACAGGGCAAACTTTCCTCAATGATCATGACAGGGTATTCACAGATCATACGATCATAACAGGGAAAATTTTCCTCAATGATCATGACAGGGTATTCACAGATCATACGATCATAACAGCGCAAACTTTCCTCAATGATCATGACTGGGTAATCACAGATCATACGATCATAACAGGGCAAACTTTCCTCAATGATCATAACAGGGTATTCACAGATCATACGATCATAACAGGGCAAACTTTCCTCAATGATCATGACAGGGTACTCACAGATCATACGATCATAACAGGGCAAACTTTCCTCAATGATCATGACAGGGTATTCACAGATCATACGATCATAACAGGGCAAACTTTCCTCAATCATCATGACTGCGTTTTCACAGATCATATGATCATAACAGGGCAAACTTTCCTCAATGATCATGACAGGGTATTCACAGATCATACGATCATAACAGGGCAAACTTTCCTCAACGATCATGACAGGGTATTCACAGATCATACGATCAAAACAGGGCAAACTTTCCTCAATGATCATGACTGGGTAATCACAGATCATACGATCATAACAGGGCAAACTTTCTCAATGATCATGACAGGGTATTCACAGATCACACGATCATAACAGGGCAAACTCTCCTTAGTGATCATGACAGGGTATTCACAGATCATACGATCATAAAAGGAAAATTTTCCTCAATGATCATGACAGGGTATTCACAGATCATACGATCATAACAGGGCAAACTTTCCTCAATGATCATGACAGGGTATTCACAGATCATACGATCATAACAGGGCAAACTTTCCTCAATGATCATGACAGGGTATTCACAGATCATACGATCATAACAGGGCAAACTTTCCTCAATGATCATGACTGGGTAATCACAGATCATACGATCATAACAGGGCAAACTTTCCTCAATGATCATGACAGGGTATTCACAGATCATACGTTCATAACAGGGCAAACTTTCCTCAATGATCATGACAGGGTATTCACAGATCATACGATCATAACAGGGCAAACTTTCCTCAATGATCATGACAGGGTATTCATAGATCATACGATCATAACAGGGCAAACTTTCTTCAATGATCATGACAGGGTATTCGCAGATCATACGATCATAACAGGGCAAACTTTCCTCAATGATCATGACAGGATATTCACAGATCATACGATAATAACAGGGCAAACTTTCCTCAATGATCATGACAGGGTATTCACAGATCATACGATCATAACAGGGCAAACTTTCCTCAATGATCATGACAGGGTATTCACAGGTCATACGATCATAACAGGGCCAACTTTCCTCAATGATCTTGACAGGGTATACACAGATCATACGATCATAACAGGGCAAACTTTCCTCAATGATCATGAGAGGGTATTCACATATCATACGATCATAACAGGGCAAACTTTCCTCAATGATCATGACTGGGTAATCACAGATCATACGATCATAACAGGGCAAACTTTCCTCAATGATCATAACAGGGTATTCATAGATCATACGATCATAACAGGGCAAACTTTCCTCAATGATCATGACAGGGTATTCACAGATCATACGATCATAACAGGGCAAACTTTCCTCAATGATCATGACAGGGTATTCACAGGTCATACGATCATAACAGGGCCAACTTTCCTCAATGACCTTGACAGGGTATTCACAGATCATACGATCATAACAGGGCAAATTTTCCTCAATGATCATGACAGAGTATTCACAGATCATACGATCATAACAGGGCAAACTTTCCTCAATGAACATGACTGGGTAATCACAGATCATACGATCATAACAGGGCAAACTTTCCTCAATGATCATAACAGGGTATTCACAGATCATACGATCATAACAGGGCAAACTTTCCTCAATGATCATGACAGGGTATTCACAGATCATACGATCATAACAGGGCAAACTTTCCTCAATGATCATGACAGGGTATTCACAGATCATACGATCATAACAGGGCAAACTTTCCTCAATGATCATGACAGGGTATTCACAGATCATACGATCATAACAGGGCAAACTTTCCTCAATGATCATGACAGGATATTCACAGATCATACGATCATAACAGGGCAAACTTTCCTCAATGATCATGAGAGGGTATTCACAGATCATACGATCATAACAGGGCAAACTTTCCTCAATGATCATGACAGGGTATTCACAGGTCATACGATCATAACAGGGCCAACTTTCCTCAATGATCTTGACAGGGTATACACAGATCATACGATCGTAACAGGGCAAACTTTTCTCAATGATCATGACAGGGTATTCACAGAACATACGATCATAACAGGGCAAACTTTCCTCAATGATCATGACAGCGTATTAACAGATCATACGATCATAACAGGGCAAACTTTCCTCAATGATCATGACAGGATATTCACAGATCATACGATCATAACAGGGCAAACTTTCCTCAATGATCATGGCAGGGCATTCACAGGTCATACGATCATAACAGGGCAAACTTTCTTCAATGATCATGACAGGGAATTCACAGATCATACGATCATAACAGAGCAAACTTTCCTCAATGATCATGACAGGGTATTCACAGATCATACGATCGTAACAGGGCAAACTTTTCTCAATGATCATGACAGGGTATTCACAGAACATACGATCATAACAGGGCAAACTTTTCTCAATGATCATGACAGGGTATTCACAGAACATACGATCATAACAGGGGAAACTTTCGTCAATGATCATGACAGGGTATTCACACCTCATACGATCATAACAGGGCAAATTTTCCTCAATGATCATGACAGGGTATTCACAGATCATACGATCATAACAAGGCAAACTTTCTTCAATGATCATGACAGGGTATTCACAGGACATACCATCATAACAGGGCAAACTTTCGTCAATGATCATGACAGGGTATTCACAGATCATACGATCGTAACAGGGCAAACTTTTCTCAATGATCATGACAGGGTATTCACATAACGTACGATCATAACAGGGCAAACTTTCGTCAATGATCATGACAGGGTATTCACAGATCATATGATCATAACAGGGAAAACTTTCCTCAATGATCATGACAGGGTATTCACAATTCATACGATCATAACAGGGCAAATTTTCCTCAACGATCATGACAGGTTATTCATAGATCATACGATCATAACAGGACAAACTTTCCTCAATGATCATTACAGGGTATTCACAGATCATACGATCATAACAGGGCAAACTTTCCTCAATGATCATGACAGGGTATTCACAGATCATACGATCATAACAGGGCACACTTTCCTCAATGATCATGACAGGGTATTCACAGGTTATACGATCATAACAGGGCAAACTTTCCTCAATGATCATGACAGTGTATTCACAGATCATACGATCGTAACAGGGCAAACTTTCCTCAATGATCATGAAAGGGTTTTCACAGATCATACGATCATAACAGGGCAAACTTTCCTCAATGATGATGATAGGGTATTCACAGATCATACGATCATAACAGGGCAAACTTCCCTCAATGATCATGACAGGGTATTCACAGATCATACGATTATAACAGGGCAAACTTTCCTCAATGATGATGATAGGTTATTCACAGATCATACGATCATAACAGGGCAAATTTTCCTCAACGATCATGACAGGGTATTCACAGGTCATACGATCATAACAGGGCAAACTTTCTTCATTGATCATGACAGGGTATTCACAGATCATACGATCATAACAGAGCAAACTTTCCTCAATGATCATGACAGGGTATTCACAGATCATACGATCGTAACAAGGCAAACTTTTCTCAATGATCATGACAGGATATTCACAGAACATACGATCATAACAGGGCAAACTTTCGTCAATGATCATGACAGGGTATTCACAGATCATACGATCATAACAGGGAAAATTTTCCTCAATGATCATGACAGGGTATTCACAGCTTATACGATCATAACAGGGCAAACTTTCCTCAATGATCATGACAGTGTATTCACAGATCATACGATCGTAACAGGGCAAACTTTCCTCAATGATCATGAAAGGGTTTTCACAGATCATACGATCATAACAGGGCAAACTTTCCTCAATGATGATGATAGGGTATTCACAGATCATACGATCATAACAGGGCAAACTTTCCTCAATGATCATGACAGGATATTCACAGATCATACGATCATAACAGGGCAAACTTATCTCAATGATCATGACAGGGTATTCACAGATTATACGATCATAACAGGGAAAACTTTCCTCAATGATCATGACAGGGTATTCACAGGTTATACGATCATAACAGGGCAAACTTTCCTCAATGATCATGACAGTGTATTCACAGATCATACGATCGTAACAGGGCAAACTTTCCTCAATGATCATGAAAGGGTTTTCACAGATCATACGATCATAACAGGGCAAACTTTCCTCAATGATGATGATAGGGTATTCACAGATCATACGATCATAACAGGGCAAATTTTCCTCAATGATCATGACAGGGTATTCACAGGTCATACGATCATAACAGGGCAAACTTTCTTCATTGATCATGACAGGGTATTCACAGATCATACGATCATAACAGAGCAAACTTTCCTCAATGATCATGACAGGGTATTCACAGATCATACAATCGTAACAAGGCAAACTTTTCTCAATGATCATGACAGGGTATTCACAGAACATACGATCATAACAGGGCAAACTTTCGTCAATGATCATGACAGGGTATTCACAGATCATACGATCATAACAGGGAAAACTTTCCTCAATGATCATGACAGGGTATTCACAGCTCATACGATAATAACAGGGCAAACTTTCCTCAATGATCATGACAGGGTATTCACAGATCATACGATCATAACAGAGCAAACATTCTTCAATGATCATGACAGGGTATTCACAGGTCATACGATCATAACAGGGCAAACTTTCCTCAATGATCATGACACGGTATTCACAGATCATACGATCGTAACAGGGCAAACTTTTCTCAATGATCATGACAGGTTATTCACAGAACATACGATCACAACAGGGCAAACTTTCGTCAATGATGATGACAGGGTATTCACAGATCATACGATCGTAACAGGGAAAATTTTCCTCAAATATCATGACAGGGTATTCACAGCTCATACGATCATAACAGGGCAAATTTTCCTCAATGATCATGACTGGGTATTCACAGATCATACGATCATAACAGGGCAAATTTTCCTCAATGATCATGACAGGGTATTCACATATCATACAATCATAACAGGGCAAACTTTACTCAACGATCATGACTGGGTATTCACAGATCATACCATCATAACAGGGCAAACTTTCCTCAAAGATCATGACAGGGTATTCATAGATCATACGATCATAAGAGGGCAAACTTTCCTCAATGGTCATGACAGGGTATTCACAGATCATACCATCATAACAGGGCAAACTTTCCTCAATGATCATGACAGGGTATTCACAGATGATACGATCATAACCGGGCAAACTTTCCTCAATGATCATGACAGTGTATTCACAGATCATACGATCATAACATGGCAAACTTTCCTCAATGATCATGACAGTGTATTCACAGATCATACGATCATAACAGTGCAAACTTTCCTCAATGATCATGAAAGGTTATTCACACATCATACGATCATAACAGGGCAAACTTTCCTCAATGATGATGATAGGGTATTCACAGATCATACGATCATAACAGGGCAAACGTCCCTCAATGATCATGACAGGGTATTCACAGATCATACAATCATAACAGGGCAAACTTTCCTCAATGGTCATGACAGGGTATTCACAGATCATACAATCATAACAGGGCAAACTTTCCTCAATGGTCATGACAGGGTATTCACAGATCATACGATCATAATAGGGCAAACTTTCCTCAATGATCATGAGAGGGTATTCACAGATCATACGATCATAACAGGGTAAACTTTCCTCAATGATCATGACAGGTTATTCACAGATCATACGATCATAACAGGGCAAATTTTCTTCAGTGATCATGAGAGGGTATTCACAGATCATACGATCATAACAGGGCAAACTTTCCTCAATGATCATGACAGGGTATTCACAGATCATACGATCATAACAGGGAAACTTTCCTCAATGATCATGACAGGGTATTCACAGGTCATACGATCATAACAGGGCAAACTTTCCTCAATGATCATGACAGGGTATTCACAGATCATACGATCATAACAGGGCAAACTTTAGTCAATGATCACGACAGGGTATTCACAGATCATACGATCAAAACAGGGCAAACTTTCCTCAATGATCATGACAGGGTATTCACAGATCATACGATCATAACTGGGCAAACTTTCCTCCATGATCATGACAGGGTACTCATAGATCATACGATTATAACAGGGCAAACTTTCCTCAATGATCATGACAGGGTATTCACAGATCATACGATCATAACAGGGCAAACTTTCTTCAGTGATCATGAGAGGGTATTCACAGATCACACGATCATAACAGGGCAAACATTCCTCAATGATCATGACAGGGTATTCACATATCATACAATCATAAAAGGGCAAACTTTACTCAACGATCATGACTGGGTATTCACAGATCATACCATCATAACAGGGCAAACTTTCCTCAAAGATCATTACAGGGTATTCATAGATCATACGATCATAACAGGGCAAACTTTCCTCAATGGTCATGACAGGGTATTCACAGATCATACCATCATAACAGGGCAAACTTTCCTCAATGATCATGACAGGGTATTCGCAGATGATACAATCATAACCGGGCAAATTTTCCTCAATGATCATGACAGTGTATTCACAGATCATACGATCATAACATGGCAAACTTTCCTCAATGATCATGACAGTGTATTCACAGATCATACGATCATAACAGTGCAAACTTTCCTCAATGATCATGAAAGGTTATTCACACATCATACGATCATAACAGGGCAAACTTTCCTCAATGATGATGATAGGGTATTCACAGATCATACGATCATAACAGGGCAAACGTCCCTCAATGATCATGACAGGGTATTCACAGATCATACAATCATAACAGGGCAAACTTTCCTCAATGGTCATGACAGGGTATTCACAGATCATACAATCATAACAGGGCAAACTTTCCTCATGGTCTGTACAGATCATACAAACATAACAGGGCAAACTTTCCTCAATGGTCATGACAGGGTATTCACAGATCATACGATCATAATAGGGCAAACTTTCCTCAATGATCATGAGAGGGTATTCACAGATCATACGATCATAACAGGGTAAATTTTCCTCAATGATCATGACAGGTTATTCACAGATCATACGATCATAACAGGGCAAACTTTCTTCAGTGATCATGAGAGGATATTCACAGATCATACGATCATAACAGGGCAAACTTTCCTCAATGATCATGACAGGGTATTCACAGATCATACGATCATAACAGGGCAAACTTTCCTCAATGATCATGACAGTGTATTCACAGATCATACGATCATAACATGGCAAACTTTCCTCAATGATCATGACAGTGTATTCACAGATCATACGATCATAACAGGGCAAACTTTCCTCAATGATGATGATAGGGTATTCACAGATCATACGATCATAACAGGGCAAACTTTCCTCAAAGATCATGACAGGGTATTCTCAGATCATACGATCAGAACAGGAGAAACTTTCCTCAATGAACATGACAGGGTATTCACAGATCATACGATCATAACAGGGCAAACTTTCCTCAATGATCATGACAGGGTATTCACAGATCATACGATCATAACAGGGCAAACTTTCCTCAATGATCATGACAGGGTATTCACAGATCATACGATCATAACATGGCAAACTTTCCTCAATGATCATGACAGTGTATTCACAGATCATACGATCATAACAGGGCAAACTTTCCTCAATGATCATGAAAGGGTTTTCACAGATCATACGATCATAACAGGGCAAACTTTCCTCAATGATGATGATAGGGTATTCACATATCATACGATCATAACAGGGCAAACTTCCCTCAATGATCATGACAGGGTATTCACAGATCATAAAATCATAACAGGGCAAACTTTCCTCAATGATCATGACTGGGTAATCACAGATCATACGATCATTACATGGGAAACTTTCCTCAATGATCATGAGAGGTTATTCACAGATCATACGATCATAACAGAGCAAACTTTCCTCAATGATCATGACCGGGTATTCACAGATCATACGATCGTAACAAGGCAAACTTTTCTCAATGATCATGACAGGGTATTCACAGAACATACGATCATAACAGGGCAAATTTTCGTCAATGATCATGACAGGGTATTCACAGATCATACGATCATAACAGGGAAAACTTTCCTCAATGATCATGACAGAGTATTCACAGCTCATAGGATCATAACAGGGCAAACTTTCCTCAATGATCATGACAGTGTATTCACAGATCATACGATCATAACAGAGCAAAGATTCTTCAATGATCATGACAGGGTATTCACAGGTCATACGATCATAACAGGACAAACTTTCCTCAATGATCATGACACGGTATTCACAGATCATACGATCGTAACAGGGCAAACTTTTCTCAATGATCATGACAGGTTATTCACAGAACATACGATCATAACAGGGCAAACTTTCGTCAATGATGATGACAGGGTATTCACAGATCATACGATCGTAACAGGGAAAATTTTCCTCAAATATCATGACAGGGTATTCACAGCTCATACGATCATAACAGGGCAAACTTTCCTCAATGATCATGACTGGGTATTCACAGATCATACGATCATAACAGGGCAAATTTTCCTGAATGATCATGACAGGGTATTCACAGATCATACAATCATAACAGGGCAACCTTTACTCAACGATCATGACTGGGTATTCACAGATCATACCATCATAACAGGGCAAACTTTCCTGAACGATCATGACAGGGTATTTATAGATCATACGATCATAACAGTGCAAACTTTCCTCAATGATCATGACAGGGTATTCACAGATGATACGATCATAACCGGGCAAACTTTCCTCAATGATCATGACAGTGTATTCACAGATCATACGATCATAACATGGCAAACTTTCCTCAATGATCATGACAGTGTATTCACAGATCATACGATCATAACAGTGCAAATTTTCCTGAATGATCATGACAGGTTATTCACAGATCATACGATCATAACAGGGCAAACTTTCTTCAGTGATCATGAGAGGGTATTCACAGATCATACGATCATAACAGGGCAAACTTTCCTCAATGATCATGACAGGGTATTCACAGATCATACAATCATAACAGGGCAAATTTCCTCAATGGTCATGACAGGGTATTCACAGATCATACGATCATAATAGGGCAAACTTTCCTCAATGATCATGAGAGGGTATTCACAGATCATACGATCATAACAGGGTAAACTTTCCTCAATGATCATGACAGGTTATTCACAGATCATACGATCATAACAGGGCAAATTTTGTTCAGTGATCATGAGAGGGTATTCACAGATCATACGATCATAACAGGGCAAACTTTCCTCAATGATCATGACAGGGTATTCACAGATCATACGATCATAACAGGGAAACTTTCCTCAATGATCATGACAGGGTATTCACAGGTCATACGATCATAACAGGGCAAACTTTGCTCAATGATCATGACAGGGTATTCACAGATCATACGATCATAACAGGGCAAATTTTAATCAATGATCACGACAGGGTATTCACAGATCATACGATCAAAACAGGGCAAACTTTCCTCAATGATCATGACAGGGTATTCACAGATCATACGATCATAACTGGGCAAACTTTCCTCCATGATCATGACAGGGTACTCATAGATCATACGATTATAACAAGGCAAACTTTCCTCAATGATCATGACAGGGTATTCACAGATCATACGATCATAACAGGCAAACTTTCCTCAATGATCATGACAGGGTATTCACAGATCATACGATCATAACAGGGCAAACTTTCCTCAATGATCATGACAGGGTATTCTCAGATCATACGATCATAACAAGGCAAACTTTCCTCAATGATCATGACAGGGTATTCACAGATCATACGATCATAACAGGGTAAACTCTCCTCAATGATCATGACAGGGTATTCACAGATCATACGATCATAACAGGGCAAACTTTCCTGAATGATCATGACAGGTTATTCACAGATCATACGATCATAACAGGGCAAACTTTCTTCAGTGATCATGAGAGGGTATTCACAGATCATACGATCATCACAGGGCAAACTTTCCTCAATGATCATGACAGGGTATTCACAGATCATACAATCATAACAGGGCAAACTTTCCTCAATGATCATGACAGGGTATTCACAGATCATACGATCATAATAGGGCAAACTTTCCTCAATGATCATGAGAGGGTATTCACAGATCATACGATCATAACAGGGTAAATTTTCCTCAATGATCATGACAGGTTATTCACAGATCATACGATCATAACAGGGCAAACTTTCTTCAGTGATCATGAGAGGGTATTCACAGATCATACAATCATAACAGGGCAAACTTTCCTCAATGATCATGACAGGGTATTCACAGATCATACGATCATAACAGGGAAACTTTCCTCAATGATCATGACAGGGTATTCACAGGTCATACGATCATAACAGGGCAAACTTTCCTCAATGATCATGATAGGGTATTCACAGATCATACGATCATAACAGGGCAAACTTTCCTCAATGATCATGACAGGGTATTCACAGATCATAGGATCATAACAGGGCAAACTTTCCTCAATGATCATGACAGGGTATTCACAGGTCATACGATCATAACAGGGCAAACTTTGCTCAATGATCATGACAGGGTATTCACAGATCATACGATCATAACAGGGCAAATTTTAATCAATGATCACGACAGGGTATTCACAGATCATACGATCAAAACAGGGCAAACTTTCCTCAATGATCATGACAGGGTATTCACAGATCATACGATCATAACTGGGCAAACTTTCCTCCATGATCATGACAGGGTACTCATAGATCATACGATTATAACAAGGCAAACTTTCCTCAATGATCATGACAGGGTATTCACAGATCATACGATCATAACAGGGCAAACTTTCCTCAATGATCATGACAGGGTATTCACAGATCATACGATCATAACAGGGCAAACTTTCCTCAATGATCATGACAGGGTATTCTCAGATCATACGATCATAACAAGGCAAACTTTCCTCAATGATCATGACAGGGTATTCACAGATCATACGATCATAACAGGGTAAACTCTCCTCAATGATCATGACAGGGTATTCACAGATCATACGATCATAACAGGGCAAACTTTCCTGAATGATCATGACAGGTTATTCACAGATCATACGATCATAACAGGGCAAACTTTCTTCAGTGATCATGAGAGGGTATTCACAGATCATACGATCATCACAGGGCAAACTTTCCTCAATGATCATGACAGGGTATTCACAGATCATACAATCATAATAGGGCAAACTTTCCTCAATGATCATGAGAGGGTATTCACAGATCATACGATCATAACAGGGTAAATTTTCCTCAATGATCATGACAGGTTATTCACAGATCATACGATCATAACAGGGCAAACTTTCTTCAGTGATCATGAGAGGGTATTCACAGATCATACAATCATAACAGGGCAAACTTTCCTCAATGATCATGACAGGGTATTCACAGATCATACGATCATAACAGGGAAACTTTCCTCAATGATCATGACAGGGTATTCACAGGTCATACGATCATAACAGGGCAAACTTTCCTCAATGATCATGATAGGGTATTCACAGATCATACGATCATAACAGGGCAAACTTTAATCAATGATCACGACAGGGTATTCACAGATCATACGATTAAAAAAGGGCAAACTTTCCTCAATGATCATGACAGGGTATTCACAGATCATACGATCATAACTGGGCAAACTTTCCTCCATGATCATGACAGGGTACTCATAGATCATACGATTATAACAGGTCAAACTTTCCTCAATGATCATGACAGGGTATTCACAGATCATACGATCATAACAGGGCAAACTTTCTTCAGAGATCATGAGAGGGTATTCACAGATCACACGATCATAACAGGGCAAACATTCCTCAATGATCATGAGAGGGTATTCACAGATCATACGATCATAACAGGGAAACTTTCCTTAATGATCATGACAGGGTATTCACAGATCATACGACCATAACAGGGCAAACTTTCCTCAATGATCATGACAGGGTATTCACAGATCATACGATCATAACAGGGCAAACTTTCCTCAATGATCATGACAGGGTATTCTCAGATCATACGATCATAACAGGGCAAACTTTCCTCAATGATCATGACAGGGTATTCACAGATCATACGATCATAACAGGGCAAACTTTCCTTAATGATCATGACAGGGTATTCACAGATCATACGATCATAACAGGGCAAACTTTCTTCAGTGATCACGAGAGGGTATTCACAGATCATACGATCATAACAGGGCAAACATTCCTCAATGATCATGAGAGGGTATTCACAGATCATACGATCATAACAGGGCAAACTTTCCTTAATGATCATGACAGGGTATTCACAGATCATACGATCATAACAGGGCAAATTTTCCTCAATGATCATGACATGGTATTCACAGATCATACGATCATAACAGGGCAAACTTTCCTCAATGATCATGACAGGTTATTCTCAGATTATACGATCATAACAGGGCAAACTTTCCTCAATGATCATGACAGGGTATTCACAGATCATACGATCATAACAAGGCAAACTTTCCTCAATGATCATGACAGTGTAGTCACAGATCATACGATAATAACAGGGCAAACTTTCCTCAATGATCATGACAGTGTATTCATAGATCATACGATCATAACAGGGCAAACTTTCCTCAAAGATCATGACAGGGTATTCACAGATCATACGATCATAACAGGGTAAACTTTCCTCAAAGATCATGACAGGGTATTCACAGATCATACGATCATAACAGGGCAAACTTTCCTCAATGATCATGACAGGGTATTCACAGATCATACGATCATAACAGGGCAAACTTTCCTCAATGATTATGACAGGGTATTCACAGATCATACGATCATAACAGGGCAAACGTTCCTCAATGATCATGACAGGGGGTTCACAGATCATACGATCATAACAGGGCAAACTTTCCTCAATGATCATGACAGGTTATTCACAGATCATACGATCATAACAGGGCAAACTTTCCTCAATGATCATGACAGGGTATTCACAGATCATACGATCATAACAGGGCAAACTTTCCTCATTGTTCATGACAGGGTATTCACAGATCATACGATCATAACAGGGCAAACTTTCCTCAATGATCATGACAGGGTATTCACAGATGATACGATCATAACGCGGCAAACTTTCCTCAATGATCATGACAGGGTATTCACAGATCATACGATCATAACAGGGCAAACTTTCCTCAATGATCATGACAGGGTATTCACAGATCATACGATCATAACAGGGAAACTTTCCTCAATGATCATGACAGGGTATTCACAGATCATACTATCATAACAGGGCAAACTTTCCTCAATGATCATGACAGGGTATTCACAGATCATACGATCATAACAGGACAAACTTTCCTCAATGATCATGACAGGGTATTCACAGATCATACGATCATAACAGGGAAACTTTCCTCAATGATCATGACAGGGTATTCACAGATCATACGATCATAACAGGGAAACTTTCCTCAATGATCATGACAGGTTATTCACAGATCATACGATCATAACAGGGCAAACTTTCCTCAATGATCATGACAGGGTATTCACAGATCATACGATCATAACAGGCCAAACTTTAATCAATGATCACAACAGGGTATTCACAGATCATACAATCAAAACAGGGCAAACTTTCCTCAATGATCATGACAGGGTATTCACAGATCATACGATCATAACTGGGCAAACTTTCCTCCATGATCATGACAGGGTACTCATAGATCATACGATTATAACAGGGCGTACTTTCCTCAATGATCATGACAGGGTATTCACAGATCATACGATCATAACAGGGCAAACTTTCTTCAATGATCATGACAGGGTATTCACAGATCATACGATCATAACAGGGCAAACTTTCCTCAATGATCATGACAGGGTATTCACAGATCATACGATCATAACAGGGCAAACTTTCCTCAATGATCATGACAGGGTATTCACAGATCATACGATCATAACAGGGCAAACTTTCCTCAATGATCATGACAGGGTATTCACAGATCATACGATCATAACTGGGCAAACTTTCCTCAATGATCATGACAGGGTATTCACAGATCATACGGTCATAACAGGGCAAACTTTCCTCAATGATCATGACAGGGCATTCACAGATCATACGATCATAACAGTGCAAACTTTCTTCAGTGATCACGAGAGGTTATTCACAGATCATACGATCATAACAGGGCAAACATTCCTCAATGATTATGACAGGGTATTCACAGATCATACGATCATAACAGGGAAACTTTCCTTAATGATCATGACAGGGTATTCACAGATCATACGATCATAACAGGGCAAACTTTCCTCAATGATCATGACAGGGTATTCACAGATCATACGATCATAACAGGGCAAACTTTCCTCAATGATCATGACAGGGTATTCTCAGATCATACGATCATAACAGGGCAAACTTTCCTCAATGATCATGACAGGGTATTCACAGATCATACGATCATAACAGGGCAAACTTTCCTCAATGATCATGACAGGGTATTCACAGATCATACTATCATAACAGGGCAAACTTTCCTCAATGATCATGACAGTGTATTCACAGATCATACGATCATAACAGGGCAAACTTTCCTCAAAGATCATGACAGGGTATTCACAGATCATACGATCATAACAGGGCAAACTTTCCTCAAAGTTCCTGACAGGGTATTCACAGATCATGCGATCATAACAGGGCAAACTTTCCTCAATGATCATGACAGGGTATTCACAGATCATAGGATCATAACAGGGCAAACTTTCCTCAATGATCATGACAGGGTATTCACAGATCATACGATCATAACAGGGCAAACGTTCCTCAATGATCATGACAGGGGGTTCACAGATCATACGATCATAACAGGGCAAACTTTCCTCAATGTTCATGACAGGGTATTCACAGATCATACCATCATAACAGGGCAAACTTTCCTCAATGATCATGACAGGGTATTCACAGATCATACGATCATAACAGGGCAAACTTTCCTCAATGATCATGACAGGGTATTCACAGATTATACGATCATAACAGGGCAAACTTTCCTCAATGATCATGACAGGGTATTCACAGATCATACGATCATAACAGGACAAACTTTCCTCAATGATCATGACAGGGTATTCACAGATCATACGATCATAACACTGAAACTTTCCTCAATGATCATGACAGGGTATTCACAGATCATACGATCATAACAGAGAAACTTTCCTCAATGATCATGACAGGTTATTCACAGATCATACGATCATAACAGGGCAAACTTTCCTCAATGATCATGACAGGGTATTCACAGGTCATACGATCATAACAGGGCAAACTTTCCTCAATGATCATGACAGGGTATTCACAGATCATACGATCGTAACAGGGCAAACTTTCCTGAATGATCATGACAGGGTATTCACAGATCGTACGATCATAACAGGGAAACTTTCCTCAATGATCATGACAGGGTATTCACAGATCATACGATCATAACAGGGCAAACCATCCTCAATGATCATGACAGGGTATTCACAGATCATACGATCATAACAGGGAAAACTTTCCTCAATGATCATGACAGGGTATTCACAGATCATACGATCATAATAGGGCAAACTTTCCTCAATGATCACGACAGGGTATTCACAGATCATACGATCATAACAGGGCAAACTTTCCTCAATGATCATGACAGGGTATTCACAGATCATACGATCAGAACAGGGCAAACTTTCTTCAATGATCATGACAGGGTATTCACAGATCATACGATGATAACAGGGAAACTTTCCTCAATGATCATGACAGGGTATTCACAGATCATACGATCATAACAGGGCAAACTTTCCTCAATGATCATGACAGGGTATTCACAGATCATACGATCATAACAGGGCAAACTTTCCTCAATGATCATGACAGGGTATTCACAGATCATACGATCATAACAGGGCAAACTTTCCTCAATGATCATGACAGGGTATTCACAGATCATACGATCATAACAGGGAAACTTTCCTCAATGAACATGACAGGGTATTCACAGATCATACGATCATAACAGGGCAAACTTTCCTCAATGATCATGACAGGGTATTCACAGATCATACGATCATAACAGGGCAAACTTTCCTCAATGATCATGACAGGGTATTCACAGATCATACGATCATAAAAGGGCAAACTTTCCTCAATGATCATGACAAGGTATTCACAGATCATACGATCATAACAGGGCAAACTTTCCTCAATGATCATGACAGGGGGTTCACAGATCATACGATCATAACAGAGCAAACTTTCCTCAATGATCATGACAGGTATAACATTTTCATAAGTGTCCAATGATAAGTGCATCGGAAAACACCTTTATTTTCTGAGTTCAAACAGTATTTGAACGGTGAAGTATATTTTGTAGGATAAAGAATGATTTTGCTAAGTAAATAAAAAAAATAGAGATTTTTAAATTAAAATAAAAGGGAGTTATGATTGAGGTAATTTGAAGCAGATTAAGATGATATGCAAGTTTTTTTGCTGTCTTTTTTTTTCCAACTATGAATGTGTAATTCGCTGCAGATAAACAGAGTATGTTGATATTGTGCTATGGTTAATTAACTTTATTTCATTTAATTAAATCGAATTACTTTTCTTGCTTCATTTAACAAGAATGATTATTACTCAGAAAGTCTTAAAAATGCAAATGGAATTTTCGTGGAGTTAGCAAATATAAGGGGAACATTGCTGTGAACTCTCGATCAAAGATCTTACTGGATGCCGTTTTTCCTTCCCGTCTGTATAACTTAAGAGAGAAACAAGATTATGAAATGAAATCGCAGCAAACAAAAGAGATCAAATCTTTGCTTGAAGTAAAATGATGGCAAAGAGAAAGTTTTCAGTGCTAATGTAACAGTCTGAAATTATGAACCGAAGAAATAATATTAGTTTTAAATTCAGAAACGCACAGAATTCTAACCTCTCGCGCACACATTACTACGACTAAAGGAAGGAAAATTATCAAAGTACTAAGAGCTCGTTTGGCGGTCTCGTGAAACGAGCTCCACCAGCTGAGAAGAGCGACAGATGGCCTCTTCAACGTCACGCTTGGATTAAACACGTGCAAGTTTGCTTGCACTGCACGGGCTCGTGTCCCGCTTTTAGTCCGACGACAAAGGCGACAATGGCGGGTGTCGGCAGGGCCATTGACGCGGAGGGACGCCGAGGCCAAAGAACGACCGACAGATGACTGTGCTCGAGTCACTGGCTCGCTCGGCCCACGTCACACAGAATGATCAGCAATTGTTGGCTCGAGAAGATTGAATCGGTTGATTTCAACCAAACGATCGACTTCAAAAAATTTTACACGTTAGATAAACAAAAATATGAAAAGGAAATGAAATTATGTATGTAATAAGGCTGTGTGTTAACGGTGGGTTAAAAAGAATTCTCATTTTTTTAATAATCACAAATTCTACAAGTATAAACTAGCGAAATGAAATTTATTGTTACCAGATTTTCGATAGTTAGAAAAATAATAACTGAAATCGCCAATCTTCGTTCAAAAGATGTGTTCGCGTGCGAACCACAAGAAGAGATCAAATTTGACGGATTATCACCAGCTTTAAATCTAAAAAATTAAAGCTAAAGGTTAGCAAATAATGAAGCCACTAGATATAATCTGAAATCCATCGATTTCAACCCAACTTTTAAACAACAGATGGTCTGTCGTAATGAGCTCCAGATACGAAACAATTATTTTTCGAATCAAAGCAATGCAAACAAGATTTCGACTTCAAATGTACTTGGGTAAAAGATGAAAAAATATTTATGAGAAAGATGAAAAAGATAAGATCATAAGAATAAGATGCAGTAATGACCAAAATATGATCGGAGCGCAATAAAAAATGAATTAAATCACGAGTAATTTCAAAATATAATTAATGGTTTACATCCCCGATGGCTGCAGATATTGAACATGGTCTAGAGCAGGGGGGGGGGGGGAACCCTTGGCACGCGTGCCAAACGTGGCACGCTAACGACTTTTCTCCGGCACGCACCCCAGGGCTCACCTTAAAAAGTAATTAAATAAGCAAACATCCAGCATCTTCGCTGAGTTGAATATTTTAACTTAATAGAATACAATTTCATTAAGTAGAGCGAAACCAAATGAAAATGCAATATAGAAACAAACATTATCAACTGTTTTAGCAATAATAAATAATAAGAAAATGAAACAAACATTCTATTTCCAAGTCATCTATCTCCGCGATATACTGACGTACAAGTTTTGTCCCGTTCAGTTGTTGCATCATTTGCCAGGCAGTCGGATGTCACGTGACTCCTTTGCCATTATTATATATTTCCCCGCCCTGCCCACGGTCAGTAGGGGACACCGATGGGCTTGGAAAGGCCGCCGTCCGTCGGATGGGACGTTAAGCCGTGGTCCCGTGTGCGGGAGAGCCATACCCTGTGCACGTTAAAGAACACGCTGGATGGCCTTGACGGGAGGCTACCATCTGTCTCCCAACAGCTCTTCCAGTGGGTCCCCTCCCCCAACCTTCTCTGAGCCTTCGGGGTCCATGTGACCTGGCCATTTATATTGTAAGTCATTAAAATGTGGATTGGAAGTATTTATTGTCAATTAATATGTTTAATTTATTAGATAAAAATGCAAATTTTCTTTACATTGGCATAAACATAAGTTATTGTTAAATCTATGTGAAATGTATTATCAACATTCAAGATTATGAAGTATTATCTGCACGTGATTAGATGGAATGCGTATATGTTCCCAAAATTTTGCATCAAATATTTGGAGATTTTGGCACGTACACTTAAAAAGGTTGCCCACCCCTGTTCTAGACTTTATTTTAGAGAATCGTATGCGAGAAAATATAATTTGCAATGATTTAATTGAACTAAAAACTCTTTATAATCCAATTAATGATATACCAATAAATATTGTTACGATAGATGAACGTGCTACAGTGAATTTATGATAAACGCGTCATGCGACGCTCGCATATGCTACAGCGTGAGAATGACGTCACCAACGACATCGAACGACTTGATTGAAAGAAAGAGGAAGAAAAGTTTTGTTATGAAGCGCAGGGGGAGTGCCAAATTGGGTTGGGTTGTTTTACCTCTGAGTGGCACTTTTTTGCACACAATGGGCTAAATGGCCAGGTCACAAGGACCCCGAAGGCTCAGAGAAGGTTGGGGGAGGGGACCCACTGGAACAGCTGTTGGGAGACAGATGGTAGCCTGTTCTTTAACGTGCACAGGGTATGACTCTCCCGCACACGGGGCCACGGCTTAACGTCCCATCCGACGGACGGCGGCCTTTCCAAGCCCATCGGTGTCCCCTACTGACCGTGGGCAGGGCGGGGAAATTTTGCGGAGATAAATCTCAACGCTGACCCAGCTGGGATTCGAACCTGGGAACTACAGATTACGAGCCTGGCGCGCTACCAACTGAGCCACCGCCCCACGTGGAGTGCCAAAGGAAATGTAGTTAGTCTAAGTGTTTACGTGACAGTATAATCTAAATAAGATGTATTTTATGTGGTGAGTACGCGGGAGGTTAAAAGAGTTAATTAGTGTAGAATCTAGTAAGAAAAGACAAAGAATTGTTTACGATTGAATTGAAGGTTATACAAGAGACATGGCAATCAAAATGAAGAGATCATAATAATAATAATTTACTTCAAGAAGGAAGTTACTGTAAAGCCAAGGTACAGGTAATTTTGGATATTAATTTAAACTTTCAAGTTGCTTGATGTCCCAGTTAGTCGAGTAGACAGAGCTGGTCTTAACTTTTCTGTAAAAAAAAGTTCATCACTTGGTATATAATTACATTTATTTATTTGTAAGATTTGGTAAGGTAATTACGTTTTTGGTTAAGTATTAATTTAGTTGCTGTAAGATTAAGTAAGGGAAGAAAACATAGCGATTGCGCACTATAAATTGTAGATTTGTTCATATATGTGATAATCACTGGTTGAATTTAGTTTGTATTAATGATTTCATCCATACTTTTGTAATAAATTACATTGGGTAGTTGGGTTGTTTTACCTCTGAGTGGCACTTTTTTGCACACCATGGGCTAAATGGCCAGGTCACAAGGACCCCGAAGGCTCAGAGAAGGTTGGGGGAGGGGACCCACTGGAACAGCTGTTGGAAGACAGATGGTAGCCTGTTCTTTAACGTGCACAGGGTATGGCTCTCCCGCACACGGGGCCACGGCTTAACGTCCCATCCGACGGACGGCGGCCTTTCCAAGCCCATCGGTGTCCCCTACTGACCGTGGGCAGGGCGGGGAATTTTTGCGGAGATAAATCTCAACGCTGACCCAGCTGGGACTCGAACCTGGGAACTACAGATTACGAGCCTGGCGCGCTACCGACTGAGCCACCCCCGCCCCCTAATTACATTGGTTAGAATCATTGTTATATATTATTTAATTGAACTCACGCTCATTTTCATCCATTTAATTTATAGCAATATATTGCATATCAATGTTAGAAGTCTACGAGAAAAATTAGGTCAGTTAGAGATTTTGCTTGAGGACTTAAATAATCAAATTAATATTTTAATATTAAGTGAGATATGTGTGAAAGCAGGTGAAATCAATTGGTATCATTTAGAGGGTTATAATTTGGTTTACAAATGTAGAGTACAATAGATGGAATGTGTTTTGTAAAAGGTAACTTAATAGCTAACCAGATAATTAGCAATGATATGATTACTGCAGAATACCTAATCATTCACTTAAAAAAACTTAATTTATATTTGTTGTCTGTATGCAGATCACATTGCTATTCACCATTAACTTTTTTAACTGAGTTTGAGAATATTCTTTTGTTATTAAAAAGGCATGATGCAATTTTAATTGGAGATCTAAATATTTATATTTTACAAGGATATCGTTATCTTAAATGTTTTGAAAATTATTTCGCTAAATTGAAACACGAATATAAGATTGACACTGCGATTGTTCAAATAGAAATAGATCAGTTTGTTTATGAAATAAATTATAAATTATTAAACTAAAAATTAATAAATGCTCTTGAAAAAATATTATGATCCAAGGGAATATAAATATAGCATTTAATGAATTTATGAATGTACTTAATAAAATAATCCCCGAATCAATAATAACAATATCGTTTCTTAGCAAAATATCCAAAATTTCAACAATTTCGTTTATAACTTCTGTACTGGTATTTAGGGGCGGGGGTGGCTCAGTCGGTAGCGCGCCAGGCTCGTAATCTGTAGTTCCCAGGTTCGAGTCCCAGCTGGGTCAGCGTTGAGATTTATCTCCGCAAAATTCCCCGCCCTGCCCACAGTCAGAAGGGGACACCGATGGGCTTGTAAAGGACGCCGTCCGTCGGATGGGACGTTAAGCCGTGGCCCCGTGTGCGGAAGAGCCATACCCTGTGCACGTTAAAGAACACGCTGGATGGCCTTGACGGGAGGCTACCATCTGTCTCCCAACAGCTGTTCCAGTGGGTCCCCTCCCCCAACCTTCTCTGAGCCTTCGGCGTCCATGTGACCTGGCCATGTAGCCCATGGTGTGCAAAAAAGTGCCGCTCAGAGGTAAAACAACCCAACAACGCAATGTACTGGTATTTCCAGCTCGTTTACTGGCCACCAAAACTGATAATTTTCCACAAATATCGTCGAAATTCTGGTATAATCCTGACCGGATTTTTGACTTTCTATTACTGTTAGTAGCATTTTAATCATTTTTAAATATTTTCTAAGTGCGTCAATGTGATTTTCGATAATTTAATATTTCTCAGTAGTTCTACCAGAACGTTTCGTTTCAGTAGCCTTATTGCCCCCTAGATTCTGAAGATGGGCGATTGTTTTATAAATCATTTCTTTCAGTTCAGGAGTGGGATTGCTCGCCTGTAAGATTTCACTCGGAAGTTTTAATTTATACTGGTTTAATATTTCATCTTGCAAGTTGGAATCTGGATTATACATGAACGATTTTTCGTGCATATCGGTTTGCTTTTCAGGTTCTAAAGTTTTTACGGCTTCTTGTATGTTTCTATGGTTTTCTCACGGACTGTTTCCAAATTTTTTATTTTTTCTACCACCGGTTTGTGAAATTCTTCGAGCGTTTCCTTAACTCGTTCCTCTCCAAAAATAATGTCTTCAGTTTTTGATTTTGTGATGGCTCTCGATTTCAATATTTTGTATAATATTTTGTATATAATTGTTTAATATCTTTCACCTTTTTTCATATGAAATAAAAACATATACCCAGTGATGAAAGTCGGAAACGAGACCTCCAGGTACTTTTCTTCTTTCTTTTGGATCTGGATAGTGTCTAGCAAGTGAAACACTAATCTTGCTACCCATGTCAAATTTCTTGTTTACTGGAATAGCACAAAAAAATTGCTGAAGTTGTGGTCTTACTACTTCGATGAATTTTTGATCGTCCAAGGTGATACTATAATTTATACTAAAAGAGGGATTTGTTGTGCAGCAGATTACTTTGCTTATATATCCATTAGAAATGCATAAATGGTAATTATCTTTGAAAATAGGTGGCGTTAGTAGGTCGAATTTTGTGTTTATCTGTATAATTGGATGAGACTGCACTTCTTTCACTTCTTTATCGTCGTAGGTTAGGCAAATTAGAGTAATTTTATCAACGTATAATTTTGTGGCAGCGTCACTCTGAAGAATTGGAGTGCCAACATTCGTAATTCTTTGTCCCGTTGCATCGCCATCGAATCTGCTTTCATTTGGTACGAAAAATCCATGTTCGTTTCGCAAAAGGCATTGTTTGGGTTAGTATCAAACTTTGTCAAGCCGTCGACGAAAATTTTTGCTGTCGCATTTCTGTTGTGCCTCGGTTCCCCGAAATTTCCTATCCTCTTATTGTTCGCATTAAATACATCCTCGCCAGTTAATGCGATTTTTTCCAAATATCCCTTAGTTACAGCAGCAGAATCAGACTCGGGATCAGCAATATCAAGGATTCGTTTTTTTTCTGCATTGAAACGATGCCCGTCGAATGCAATGCTTCGTGGAACATAAAGTCCATCTTTATTTCTTACCAATGTATTCATTGGACTATTTTGAACAGTGGTCAAGTTGTCGAAGTAGTGTTTCGTAGTGGCATTGGATGAATCGGTCGGGTGTGCAAGATTTTTAATGCGTTTATTGTTTGTATCGTAATGACATTGTCATTGCAAACTGCTCTTTATTTCCAAATATCGTTTTGTAACTATTCCAGAATTTGCATCCGGTTCAGTAACAATGATTATTTGTTTGTTTCGCGCATCGTAGCGATTGTTCCGATAAATTGAAGAAGTATTATTAACGCATTGAATGGTAGCGGCATCTCCATTCTCTATAGGACTGCCTATATTCGATATTCTTTTAGTATTTGTATCATAATTTCCTGTGTGATTCAGTGTTATAGACTCTTGTTGTAGATATTGTTTTGCCACAGAGTCCGAACCCTCATCGGGATTGGCGACATTTCTCAATTTTATTACTCATGTCGTATCCCCATCATGTGTCAATTTAAAACAGACACCTGGAATTCCTGCTGGTCCTCTTTCGGAGCCGGTTTCAGAGCTGATGACGCCAAACTTTGTCAATCTTTATTGATCAAAATTTTTTTCTGTACTTCAGAGGTTTTTTTTATCGATTAATAAGAAATCGTGTGGTTTTGAAACTGCATATGCATAAAACTGCATAAAAATATCTTTCCTGATTTCTGTTGCATGATCCATTTGTATCTGCAACATTTCTCTCTTGTTCTGCATATAGAAGAAAATAAAATAATTACACTGCAGTCGAATGTCTTTTGGAGTCGAAAAATAACTCTGTGTCAGGTAAATCGATGATATGTTCTTTTTCCGTTTTCTGACGAATAATTCTTCGATGAGTTTTTTATCTCTTTCGGTTAAAATCGTCGAAAACAATTAAATTTTGCATGTCGGGATCCAATTCGTTGACCATGACGATATCTTCCGTACTGGAAGAGAACGTTGCAATTGAGATTTTTCCGCCAAATGTTTTCTCCAAAATTTCGTGCAAATCGTCGAATATTTCTTGCATAAACTGATATTTCAGCTCAGTTAAGTCTTTGGCATATAAAAAGATTTTATTATAGTAGAGATGGTTAAATACTAAGTTCAACAAAAAATTTGTCTTCCCTGAACCCGATGGACCACAGATTAAAAGTCTAAAAGGCCAGAGAGGTGCTAATACGTTTCTGTTTAAGAAATTCTCATCTTCTTCAAAGTCGAAATTTTGAATTTCCATTTACTTTATTTTAAAAAGAGATCTTCTTCTTTTATCCAGGAATGAAAAGTGTTATCATAACCAAACCATTTAACGTAATACTCTTCCTTATTCTTTCTCATTCTAGTTTTCAGAATGGTTTCTACTTTGTAAATATCGTTCGTTTTTTCGTATTTTGCCATTTTTTGGTGTAAAAACTACCGACGATAGGCTCGGCTTCCCTTTCAAATCTTTTATCTTATAAGTTATGGGATCTGTGTTTAGTATTTGAGCAATTTCAAAAATTTCTTCTGTGAAATTAGGCAAATATCTCTTTCTGAGAGTTGTCTTGTACTTGGCGATTCTCACTCTGTCGCCGATTTTAAATTTTTGTTTCGTAAGAGATTTAATTTTTTTACCAAACAGATTTAAATGCACGATATTTTTGTTTTTCTTTAAACTTGCCTCTTCTGGAGTCATTTTTATTGATCTGTGATAAGAATTATTGTAATTCGTAACAAGTTTCCGAAGAACATCGATCCATTTCCTCGTATTATTGGTAGTGAAATATTTCCACATTTTTGTCTTTAGAATCCTATTGAAACGTTCAACTATCTGCGCTTTGGTGACATTTCCGGTGGCGAACCATTTCACGTTGGCTAAACAGCACTTGTGTTTCTCTATTAATAAACTCAGTTCCCTCATCTGTTTGCAACTTGGATGGCTTACGCTGTTGAAAATATTTTGACGAACGCCTTTGTAATCTCACTACCAGTTTTCTTTTCAACATGAATTGCCCAAGCGAATTTACTGAAAATGTCAATCACTGTTAAAATGTAATTCGTGTTGTTATTGTGTAATTTTAATTTTTGCATATCGATTAAATCGCTCTGCCACTGGTCGTCCACATCAGAGACGTAAACCCGTCTTGTTTTGAATTTCGTGTAGATAGGTTTATGTAAAGTGTACACATCTTGTTGTTCGAGGAACTTCTTCACCTCTTTTTCTTTCAATCCAGCCTTGCGCATGAGATCTTTTATAACGGAAAATCCCTTTAATGGGTCATAGTAAACGGGAAAAAGATTCTTATTTCTTGTGTCCTAAACCGAACAGTTTCTTTGTTTTAATGATAGGTTTGATTATCGTTCTTGAAATTCTTTCTCCTAAAGTTCGATTCTGAATTTCATCCAAATCATTTAATAATTCTTGGTTGGCTTCGTGTCTGTTTTATTGCTGTAGATTTGCTTCTTCACCTCTTTTTCTTTCAATCCAGCCTTGCGCATGAGATCTTTTATAACGAAAATCCCTTTAATGGGTCATAGTAAACGGGAAAAAGATTCTTATTTCTTGTGTCCTAAACCGAACAGTTTCTTTGTTTTAATGATAGGTTTGATTATCGTTCTTGAAATTCTTTCTCCTAAAGTTCGATTCTGAATTTCATCCAAATCATTTAATAATTCTTGGTCGGCTTCGTGTCTTTTTTAGTGTCTGTAGATTTGCTGTAAGAAATGTCGTGCTTTTTCCAGGCTTTGTCCACAGTTATTACCATGATCTCTTCGCATTAACCTTTTCTCCAGTTTCGTAAAAAGTCCACAATACTAGTAACCTGGAATGTGCATTTCGGGTGGATTAAACGTTTCTTGAATCCAGCTTACTATATCTCCACCTTTACAAATTTTCCTTTCTGTTTCACAAATTTATACTTCATTTTACCACACGTTCGACATCTACCTCTCATCATTACTCTTATATTCTTTGATGTGACATATTCGACGTTATCTGTTAAAGTTTTCGTTTTACACTTTACACAATACATGCTTAATTTTTACATATGAAATATAAGTGCGTGATACTTATAAAAATAAAGTATAATGTATCACAGTTTTCTGACTAGTTTAACGCCTGGACAAAAGCAGAAATTGAAGAGTGCATTTGTAAATAAGAATCCTATAACTTTAAGTATTGATCCAGAGAAGAAAGGTAACGATACTTTGAAACTGACAAAGAGACGAATCATTAAACTGAAAAAATCTACAACGCCAGTTCGACTTCGTTTCAGTAAAACACAGCTAGGTGGATTTCTGCCGTTCTTAATACCTGCACTCGTAGCATTGGGAAAAGCAGCTGCAGTTGGAGCTGCAGGATATGCTGGTACTAAGCTTTGCACAAAAAGTTCTAGGAAAAGGGTTATACATTCCTGGAAAGCAAAGAGAGCTGGCTTATCTAAAAATAAAAGAAAGGGAAAAGGTTTCTACATTCCAGGAAAACAAATACCTCAGGGATGAAAAAAAAGAGCCATTAAGTAACTTAGATATCTAAAATATAATGAAAAACGAAAAAGGATTCTGTGGTGTACTCTATCGATTCTTTGCCAACAAAAATATTTAAGAACGAAAATGGTATAGTGAACTTTGACATTTCCCGTGGTTCAGGAACTCATTGGGTAGCTTATTTTAATAATGCGAAGTTACCTTACGTCGAATACTTTCATCCATTCGGTTTATCGCCACCAGAAGAAACAAAACACTATTTACTTACATCTTCAAAGCCGATCGTGTATAGCTCATCGCAAATTCAAGCAAATTACTCTGTAAAATGCGGTTACTATTGCATCTATTACATTAAACGAAGGAATAATAACATAAGCCCATATGATGTATTGTATCAGTTTGAACAAACTCCTAACGATCGGAATGAATTGTTGGTAACAACTAGAATATGAGTACCACATAGTACTACACTACATTAATAAAGATGGTATTTAAACTATCAATTCCTCTACTCTTACGGCATACAATCCCGAAGATTTCGAAATTAATTATGAAACGCCGATCACACTAAATGGTGAATACGACATAGCACTGATCGGTAGCAATATGTGGTATTCCTGGTACAGTCGCTCAAAAAAATGTCCGAACGCTATGGCTAAATACAGAATTCAGAAAAAATATCTGGCAACGATCTTTTTAGAAATTAGTGACATGGCAACCTTCGTGTACAGTACAGGAAGGTTGCCAGATCAATAGTTTCTAAAAAAAAGTTGGCATATATTTTTTTCTGAATTCTGTAATCAACCATAGCGTTCGGATACTTTTTTGAAAGACTGTACAACATGAGTGATAAATATAACAATAACACTCTGAAATACTTCAATGGAAGGCAATGGAATAAAATAACTTTCCCGAATGGAATGTACGATATAGACGGATTTAATGATGTTTTAAAAAATGTCTTTGGCGATCCTAGCCCTATAATACTAGAAAGCAACCTCCCACATTAAGATTTGTTATTCGTTTGGCAAGAGGATATAAAATAGATTTTTTTGAGGGAAAGTTGCGAGAAATACTAGGGTTCGAATCGAAAATTATCGATGCAGCAAAAAACGAAGGGAAGTTCCCACCCAACATAACGAGAGGGGTCGATCGCATTCTAATTCTGTATTATATTGTCGAATTTTCTTATCTCAATAACCAGAAGAGCGACGTGTTGTACAGTTTCGTGCCTCAAACATCGCCTGGAAATTTAATCGACACACACCATTCTTCCCCATATATTTACCGCTGAATAAAATTGATTACATTTACAACGTTAGAATGAAAGTAACCGATCAGAACAATAAAGTAATTGACTTGAACAAGGAAAACGTGACTTATATGTTACACGTCAGACCCAAATAAAGGTGAAGATACTGAGAAAACGAATTAAAATATTTTATACAAATCCGTCGCCTATCGTTCGAAAAAACGAAAAAATATCCCCTAAGAGCAGAAATATTCTTAATCAGTTAATTTACGGAAATGGCCTAAAAATCATAAAATCATAAAGTAAGTATAGGATGAACGTTGAAGCTACTTACTGGAATTTGTTCGAAGATCCAATAGACGATAATTCAACGACAAAATACGAGTACTTTGAATATCGAGAAACCAATATGAATGTTAAAAATCTCGAAAAATACGAAATATTTAACAAAGATATGGACGTTTTTCTACATCCACACAATAGTTATATACACGTCAGATGCAAAATAATGAAATTAGATGGGACTGATATCGGCGACAATGAATTAGTTACGATGGTCAATAACGGGTACAACATTTTTAAGAGAGCTCAATATTATATAGCAAACAGAGAATTGGAAGATATTGAATTGCCAGGAGTGACGACCACAATTCACAACTTAATTGATTTTACTGAAGACTTTTCACACAGTGCTGCCACAAGTATGATGTGGTTCAAAGATTCCGTAGACAGTTCGGAAATGAATAAGTATTTGTACGACGGAGGCGAAGATAAACTGGACACGAATAATAAGATAAAGGATTTTGCACAAGCGTTGGAAAAAAATCCTGAATTCAATCAAGGATTCTCGGACAGATATGAAATTACAAAAAATAGTCAATATGTAAGTTTATTCTTACCACTGAATCGGCTGTTTGAATTCTACCGAGACGTGGATAAAGTGTTTCGCGATGTAAAACATTCCATAAAACCAGAAAAAAGTTACGACAAAGACATAATTCAGAGAGTTGGGGCTATGTTGTATAAAATTGAAATATCTCACGCATCTTGGTTTATTCCAAAAGTGGAACCATCACTACAAGTACTTGCAAAACTAGAATCTCAGTTAGCAAGCGGTAATCCACACGAAATCTTTTGGAAATCGTGCAAACTGTACAAATCTGATACTCGAATTGACTCTCATGTCAGTTGGCAGGTTACTACAACTCAAAGTAAACCCGTCCATCTTTATGTCGTCTTACAAAAGTCTAACCGATTAAATAATCAAACCAGGAACAATATGGTATTTGATCACATGTTACTAGAACGGATTCAAATCAGAGTGAATAGCAAACAGTTTCCCGAACAATAATTCGAACGTAACTTTGAACCCAACAGTTTAGATCATGTGCGAGTTTACATCATCTTTTTAGCTGCAAAAAATATGGATATCGATTTGGGTACACAAGTCAGTTACCAAGACTTTATGAAACTGTATCCGATATTCCACTTCGATGTCAGCAAATACGAATCACGTCTATATGAATTATCAGCAACTGCTCACATCGCAATACGGTTTAAATTAAATAGGGCGCCAAATGAATTATATCAGGTATATTGTGTAATTCAGAATGCAAAGCAACCCTGCAACCATTAGAGGGAAAACTGTTAGTCGTCGGCTAAAAATTCTAAAGCTAAAGTTCAGAATAAGAGATGTTTACCAATACTTTTCTGGTCGATATTCAGATATGTAGGAAAATTTAAACTCGGATTCCTTTGATTTCTCAAAACTTTGCCACATATCACATAATATTCGGTGTCTCAAATAATTTTGCTTTTGTAAATTTTAGCTATGAAGCATTAAATGAACGTTGTAAGAAAGCATAATAAAAACGTTGTTAGCAAAATGTCGCTTACAGTTTCTTTAAAAAAAGTTCACACAATCTCCACAGAATGTCTATAAGATATCTAAAATGAGCAGTGATATGCATGGGTGATCTTCGATAACTTTTAGACGTTACGTAGAGATTGTAGTTTGTGTTAACATGTATGATTGCAGTTTCATAAATTTGTCTCATCGCTACAGCAATCGCGATCGAATGTAAGCAATAGAGTTCTGAATACGGAAAGTTCCATGACAGACTCCGGTGAAAGGAAGGACCTTCTTTTAAAGCTCCGTATATATGTTTAGCAAAATGTCGCTGACGGGTTCTTTTAAAAAAGGTCACACAATCTCCACAGAACGTCTATAAGATATCTAAAATAAGCAGTATATATGCATGGGTGATCTTCGATATCTTATGGACGCTACGTAGAGATTGTAATTTGTGTTGGTTTAAAGAAGATAGGTAGTTCTCCAATAATTCTGCTTTTGTAAATTTTAGTTATGAAGCATTAAATGAACGTTGTAAGAAAGCATAATAAAAACGTTGTAAGAAATTTAAAAAAAACTCCATTCGTGACTTTACGGAGACGACTCGAAGAAGACATGTCCTGTTTCAGCATTTCCTATTTCCTGTACAGATAGCAATAGACAAAAGATCTTAGTACTGACTTAACAAGTGTTACGAGATTCCGAAATTTGTTTTAAATCCTTCTTGCCTATAAATACGGTGGTTATTCTACCATAATAAAGGGTGAACTCTAAGGATGAGTACCTAAGAAAAATGCTTTAACTGCGGAAAATTTGTTCGTAAATCTAACCTTGCACGTCATAGGGAAACTGCGTGTATTTCTTGTCTATTTAAGAAATATGAATATTGCGACTCCAGCTTTGATAGAAATTACAATTATAGAAGTCATCTGAAAGATTATCATATAAAAAACAGATAATGATTTTAGAAAACTTTTCGTACATGCAAAATAGATAAGATAGACGTGCGGCAAGATATAAAAAGTTTTCTGGTGAAAAATAAAAATAAGTGGAAATGTATTATCGGTAAAAAACTCAGCTAACCTCTAAAAATTAGAATCATATTGCACGTAAAATTTAAAAATGTCACGAATCCCGAAAGGCAGGAAGAAAGAGTTTCAGGATATTTTTCAACACGTAACGAAATAATCACTTTGGCTGATAATTTAAGTTTATTTCTGAAATATTCGTATGAAAAAATAGATGAAGATATAGAAAGTTTTGTAAAACAGGGAAGAGGATGGGTGTTCGACAATATTATTTCACTGGAAATTCAAATGTCACAATACAATGCAGTTGGAGCATCTTTCATAGATTTGCCAAATCATTTAAAATTTATCAAAGGTATAGTCAATGTTCAAAACTCAGACAATAAATGCTTTCTGTGGTCAATATTATCTGCTTTACATCCAGCTAATGACCATCCTCACCGTGTGGAAAACTGTAGACATTATGAAAATGATTTGGAAACATCATCGCTGACTTATCCAGTAACCATCAATCAAATTCCAAAATTCGAGGAATTAAACAAACTCTCTATCAACGTAATGGTTTCAAAGAAAAATGGCATACAAACGTTATATATTTCAAAGAATCGTGCTAAAAAACCTATACAACTGTTACTTTTAAAGAAAGGTATCGATTCCCATTATTGTTGGATAAAAAATTTCAGCAGAGTTACAGCATATCTTTTCAAACACCAGGGTGAATCTTTCCCTTGTCCATACCGTCTTCACAATTTCTGCAGAAACGATTTATTAGATAATCACATCAATGATTGCAAATCGAACAAACTGCAAAAATATAAAATTTTTCACACAAAATTCTATGAAATTCCTTGCAATCAAGAATAGTTTGAAACATCCGTTCATAATATATGCAGATTTAGAATTTTTCTCAAAATATTCCAGATGCGAAATTAACCCATTGTCAGGCTAGAGTCCTTTTTAGATTTTTTTTTTGTTCAGGCTTTGTATATTTATTTTGGATTTCACTAACAAGGCTTATGCTACGTGGGAGGCCCTCTGTCCCGGCATCTGGAAAGTTAATTGAAGTAACAGTGCCCAGAGGGGACGGAGGTCACCCCACTGCTCGCGGATGCCCAGATGGTCAGGAGGAGAGAGAAAGGAAGAAAGGGTTTGGCAACAGCGAGGGACAGAGCCGGTCGAGTTTCGAAAGCGTGCAGATGAGAAATTGTAAAGCTGGGAAATGCCGACTGGTAATAATGGCATTGGGCTCTGTGGATGCAGCTGAACAGGCATAGTAAGCTGTTGTTGTAATCTATGTAATTGAGCATATGTCCTCGTCCATCAAGCATGTTTAAAAGGTTAAATAAATATTTGTTATTTTAAAGTAAAGGCTGAAGTTTGAACCAATTTATTGGGGAGGAGCCTCAGTATTGAGTCACTGCAGTTGCAATAAAATCTTTGATTTTGGTTCCGAAAGACTCTTTCACCCGTCGCGTATTGCGATTGAACCGAGGGGACGTTCCTAAGTGGTCCCAATAGACCGACAAACGAAGAAGTAACATCGCAAAGTGGCGCAGCCGCCAGTACGCAACAGAGGTGAAAGTAGCGGCGAAGGTGACAGAAGAGTTCCGACATCCATTGTGAGCTGACCAGAACAAGGCTGATACTGCCAAGAGTGTCCTGCGGTGTGCTTCAGGCGATAGGATAGCTGTGAAGGTACCTGAAGAATCGTGCATCACGTTCGAACTGTGGAAAAAGCTGTGAAGGTGACAGAAAAGTTCAACATCCACTGGGAGCTGACCAGCGCAAGGCTGATACTACCAAGAGTGTTCCGACTGTGTTCTTCAGGTGGCAGACTGACGAGGCGGTTCGTTCCTGTCATCACATCGGAGGTAAGTATCCTCTTACTCTAGGGGCGAGTAGTTAGATACGGCAGAGGCCTGTACGAGCTAAAATGGAGCTTAGGAGCGGTCACGATAGGGAAAGGGATGAGTTAAGGCGAGGTTACACAGACGGGGATAGGGCGCAGGGTGGTTATTCATGGAGTGACCGGGGAAGCGAGGAGGTGACAATAGACTGAGAGTCTGATGCTACGGAAGACATGAGAGGGTTGAGGGATTATGGCAATGACGACGATGCGGATATGCTGCAGAGCGGGACCAGAAAGCTGAGAGTTAAAGAAAGGATTGGATATGATTTTGAATTAGAGAGGATGAGGTTAGAGATGCAACTGAGAAGGGAAGAGAGAGAGGCGGCAGAAAGGGAAAAGGAGAGAGGGGCAGCAGAAAGGGAAAAGGAGAGAGAGGCAGCGGAAAGGGAAAAGGAGAGAGAGGCAGCAGAAAGGGAAAAGGAGAGAGAGGCAGCGGAAAGGGAAAAGGGGAGAGAGGAAAGGGAAAAGGAGAGAGAGGCAGCAGAAAGAGAAAAGGAGAGAGAGCATGAGTATAGAATTCTGGAACTGCATATGAGGAATGCAAACGAGGAGAGGGGTGATGTGCGAACGGTGGCAGTTTCTAGTAATCCAGCAGAAGCGCGGCTGGCTAATTATATAAAATTATTGGGAAATATGTTAGCTGGAAGCCCTAAACACCCAGAAGAAGTGATAAATCTCTTTGAGACAGCGGAAAGGGGTTTTAAGATATATGAAGTACCAGAGGAGTTTCAAGGCAAAGTCATCATTTCTTTTTTAGACGGTAAATATGCAAACCACGTTTTTCGAAAATTAAGTGCAGAGGATTTTGTTAATTATAAGAAAGTTAAAGAGGCTGTATTAATAGAGTTTAAGCTCACTCCCTCTGCGTACAAGAGAAAGTTTGAAACTATCGCGAAAGAACCGAATGAGTCATATAATCAGTTAGCCTCGAGACACAGAAATAGCTGGGATTACTACATCCGCAGTAGGAAGGTGACAAAATTTGAGGAGCTTATGGACCTGATAGTGTCGGATAAGTTACGTGATAGCCTTCCTCAAGACACTCATGCTTACGTAGTACAGAAAGAGGCGGAGTCATGGGCAAAAGCAGACGAAATAGCCACGTGAGCAGAAATCCATCTAGCCAGTGTAAACGGAACAGAAGAGGTCCAAACTTTTAAAGAGGTAAGGCATAGACAATATGCAGAACGTGTTGTTTCCCCCCAGCAGAGGATAGACTCAGAGAGAAATTATTCGAGCAGAAGGTATCAACCGGCAGTTAATTTAGCTGAATATAGAAATGTCCCAAAAGTAAGGAGGTGCCATAAATGTAGATCTGACGAACATTTGATGAAAGATTGCCCACTGATAACTGGGGACCGTAAGAGTCGAACTAAGGTATACCAAGTTAGCACCTTGGATCAGAATTCTGAAGAGGTTTGTGAGGCCACAATAGGAAGAGTTACCACACATTCAAAACTAAGTCCAAGCAGACGAGTAATGGAACAGGGAAAGATGCGTATCCCAGTAGATTATAAAGAGGTTCGAATCAGAGGTGGCGACAAGACAGCTAGAGCAGTCGTGGATTCGGGGGCAGACCTGACAGTAATCAGAAAGGGGATGCTGAACGAAGAAAAGCACCCGGTAAAAGACCATCTGTTGTTGCATGGGTCATTTAGTGATGCCATAAGGGCAGAGGTAAAAGAGCTGCCTTTAAGTTTAATTGATGGTACAGACAATAGCAGTGTCGGAGTGTGAGTGGCGGAGAAATTAAAGTGCTATGCGCAGTAGTAGCAAAGCTGCGGAAGGAGGTACTTCTGAGTGTGGAAGCATATGGTAAGTTAATTAGAAAGAAGGAGAGAAGGCCTGTAACTGGTAACCTCAGGAGGAAAATCCACGAGCCGTGGGCCAATAGAGGAAGTTACTATGAAAGAGGAATTCCAGTTAGAAAAAGGGAAATGTATGCTCCATGGAGACCGTCCAATCAACGCCGTACTATCTCCCAGCCTAAACATGTGCAGCAATCTGTCAGACTCGATGTCTACGATGAGCCAAATTGTCTAAGGGAGGGTACACTAACACCTTTTACAAATTTAAATGGTCAGGCCGACGCCAATGTCGACGACTTTCAGCCTGTAGAGTCAGAGGGTACGTACGGGAAGGTGATATCTAGGTAGTCACGAAAGGTGTGCATAGCCTTTCATATGGGATGTCACTTGTGGACGAATGGACACCGCCAGTACGGCATACCTTCGTCAAAGACAGTTTTTAGTGAGATAATTAATTTATAAACTGTGTACTCTCGGACAACTACTTTAGTCACCAGGTTTTTTTTTTGTTTGAAGCAAAAAGAATATTTAGACTCAGTGCACCAGTATATACCTAGAAGTTCTTTTGTATTTAAGTGTAGTGTACATAGATGTGTAAAAGATGTGCCAATTCGCAGAGAATTTATAGCATTCCTAAAGCAACTTAGAACTCTGAATTTTGTGGCATTGAACTCTAAGATTAACGCGAAAATGAACTCTGATTTTCAGCATTCAACTTGACTTTTTAGTCAGCAGTTAACAGCACTAACTACTGACTTCTGACAGGGAGGTGTCAGGCTAGAGGCCTTTTTAGATTTTTTTTGTTCAGGCTTTGTATATTTATTTTGGATTTCACCAACAAGGCTTATGCTACGTGGGAGGGCCTCTGTCCTGGCATCTGGAAAGTTAATTGAAGTAACAGTGCCCAGAGGGGACGGAGGTCACCAAACTGCTCGCGGACGCCCCAGATGGTCAGGCAGAGAGAGAAAGAGAAAGGGTTGGCAACAACGAGAAGGGCAGAGCCGGTCGAGTTTCGAAAGCGTGCAGACGAGAAATTGTAAAGCTGGGAAATGCCGACTGGTAATAGCGGCATTGGGCTCTGTAAATACAGCTGAACAGGCATAGTAAGCTGGTGTTGTTGTAATCTATGTAATTGAGCATATGTCTTCGTCCATCAAGCATGCTTGGAAGGTTAAATAAATATTTGTTATTTTAAAGTAAAGGCTGAAGTTTGAACCAATTTATTGGGGAGGAGCCTCAGTATTGAATCCCTGCAGTTGTGATAAAAATCTTTGATTTTTGTTCCGAAAGACTCTTTCACCCGTCGCGTATAGCGATCGAACCGAGGGGACGTCCTAAGTGGTCCCAATAGACCGACAAACGAAGAAGTAACATCACACCCATATAGGATACTAACTAAATATTTAGTACCATCGGGGTCTGCATATATCATAGTTGGCCCCAGATGGAAAACTAATAACAACCAGGAAGTACAGAGGAGAAAACGCAATAGAGCGATTTTTAAATGAAATGATCGACGCGGAAAACGTGATAAAAACTTTAAAGAAAAACAATATTAAGATGACTTATTTTGATTGGCAGAGTTTTAACGATGCGAAGTGTTGCCACGTTTGTGGGAAAACACTGGAAACCGATAAGGTGAGAGACCACGATCATTTAACGGGAAAATTCAGAGGTGCTGCTCACAACAAATGTAATCTGCAATGCAAATTTTCAAAAGATATACCTGTATTGTTTCATAACCTCAAGGGATTCGATGGCCACTTCATAGTAAAAGAATTGTGGAAATTTGGTAAACGAGGAAAATTTCGGTCATACCTCAGACTACTGAAAAATACATATGCATAAAATTCGGCTTAATTAAATTTATTGATTCGTACATGTTTCTCAGCACTTCACTGGATTTTCTGGAAAAAAATGCGAATAGTTTCCACATATTAAATCAATATTGTGAAGAAAATAATTTGAATGAATTCCAAAAGCAACTTTTGAAGAATAAAGGTAATTTTGCCAACGACTATTTGGAAAATAGCGCTCAGTTTTTGCAAACAGCGCATCCATCGAAAAAAAATTTCCCAAATGACGAACAATAAGAAAGAGCAAAAAAACTGTGGGAACACTTTTACATAAAAACTTTCGGTGAATATCACGATCTATACATGCTCACTGACGTATTACTGCTCGGTGATATTTTTTGAAAATTTCAGGACTTCGTGCATGAATTATTACAAATTCGACCCTTGCCATTACTTCAGCTCGACGCAATAATTTATATGGGTGTGCAATGTCTCAACCTCTGCCAATCGGTAATTTCAAATGGGTAAGTGACATTGACCTCCTTAGTGAATGAAAAATGCTATATTGAAAAAGATTTCGACAATGAAAAAGGCTATTTTTGCGAAGTTGATTTAGAATATCCAGCACGTCTGCACGATTTACACAATGATTTCCCCTTGGCTCCCGAAAATTTAAAACTCAGTGATCATAACATCTCATTCCTAATACCAAATTTGTTTGATAAGCAAAATTTTATAGTTCACTACGGTTACTTAAACTTTATGTAGAACTGGGACTAAGGGTGAAAAACGTTCGCAGAATATTAGAATTTAATCAAAAACCGTGGCTGAAACCTTACATAGATTTTAATACAACAAAACGAATGAACGCCACCAATAATTTTGAGAAGGACTATTTTAAACGATAGAAAACAAAAGAAAAAGAATAAATTGGCGCATTGTTACTACCGAAAAGAAGTTAAAAGAATTAATGGCAAACCCCAGATACATTTCTTGTGTTAAATTATCAGAAAATTTCGTATTTGTTCATATGGAAAAGAAGAATATTACATTAGACAAACCTTATTATGCAGGTGTGACATTTTAGAATTTTGCAAATTACACATGTATAACTTTTTCTATAATTTTCTGAAACCAAAGTTTAATGTAGAATTAATATTTACAGACACCGATTCGTTTTGCGCAGATATTAAGACAAATAACCTCTACAAAAAAATTAACCTCTGATTGCTTTGATTTCTCAAATTTTCCCGTAGACCACCCATTATTCAATACCTCAAATAAAATGGTTCCAGGAAAATTTAAAGATGAATTAAAAGGTTTTCCAATTAACGAGGTCGTTGCACTACGTTCAAAATTATGTTCTGCAGATGGCCCGATTTTAAAGAAATCAGCGAATGATGTTAAAAATGAATTTACTCAAGAAAATTATCGTCACTGTCTCTTTCAGAAAAGAATTTTAAGTACCAAACAAATAGAATTTCGATCTCTACAACACGATATGGAAATATTTGAAATTACAAAGATTGGATTGTCTCATGAATATACCAAAAGAATAGTTGATACAAATGGCATTAAAACGTATGCCTTTGGGAATTTTCGAATTTCAGATATGTATGACAAGATAGATACCATTTGTGAAACAATCAGCTGAAAAAAATTAACATGCAATTATAGAAATAGCAAAATTAAGAAGAAAACTTACCATTAATAATAGATTTTCTACCAAAAACAAAAGTTCCCCAACACTTTATCCAAGAATACTTTTTTTCTTAGAAATCATGAATGTTAAGCCAACCGAGATCCTTATTCCTACACCGGAAGAGGTCGGGTCGTGGTGTTATTTCGGGGCGACTGGTAAAATAAGTCAAGTTTTGCAGAAAATGATTCGGACGAATACTAAGCAAGCATCACGCCTATGATGGCAATAACCCACAATTGAGTAATCACGAATGGAGTTGCATTGCGAAGAGATACATCCCAAAATTACTTTCATAGCTTTAATCTCCTTTTTGAACCGAGTGAGCCAGCCATTGCTCAGCGCCAAACAAGATTGCATTTCCGTTAGCGTCAACAAGAAGTATCTCAGAATACATTCATTATGTCATATTGCAGATTTGAACAGTAAGCATCGCTATCTTTTTTAAAGGGACTAGATACAATGGGTTGGGTTGGGTTGTTTTACCTCTGAGCGGCACTTTTTTGCACACCATGGACTAAATGGCCAGGTCACATGGACCCTGAAGGCTCAGAGAAGGTTGGTGGAGGGGACCCACTGGAACAGCTGTTGGGAGACAGATGGTAGCCCCCCGTCAAGGCCATCCAGCGTGTTCTTTAACGTGCACAGGGTATGGCTCTCCCGCACACGGGGCCACGGCTTAACGTCCCATCCGATAGACGGCGGCCTTTCCAAGCCCATCGGTGTCCCCTACTGACCGTGGGCAGGGCGGGGAAATTTTGCGGAGATAAATCTCAACGCTGACCCAGCTGGGACTCGAACCTGGGAACTACAGATTACGAGCATGGCGCGCTACCGACTGAGCCACCCCCGCCCCTAGATACAATGGGAGAGAAGCAAGGAGAAAAAGAAATGAAGAGTTTAAAAACTCCCCCATATGAATTCAGCTTTTTTTTTTCCCTCAACGCCTGAGTGATTTTTTTAAGTCTTTATTAACTGATATAAAGAGGTATCCAACAGAGCATCAGTCAAGTTTGGAGCAATAGATATATCATCTGTTTTGGTAGCCTTCCCCACGAAGAGATCATCAGCAGAGCTTATTAATAATATTTTCTGCAGACCTCGTGCCTGAAGTCGATGACCCCCCTCTGCAATGTATACTGAAAACAACAGCCGATGCCGCAATAGACCTGTGGAGGGGAACAAATGAGATGGACCCTTTTGACCGAAAACAGGGGGCTTTTTCCTACTAATGTCTAATTAACTTAAAAAGTGTAATTAGTCCTCATCCTTACTGGAGCGTAAAAAATTCACAGATAGCACCCAAAAATCTATTTTTCCGTCATAGTTTTCTCCTGCAGCCCTCTAAAACCACATTTTACCTACTGTTTTTGAACTGTCATATTTTTTAAACTAATTTCCCAAAATGTTTGCTTTTTCTCGATTTCTCCTATTTTACCAATTTTTACACCCCAACAGCCCAATAATTCAGTGAGGTGTTGATAACTGCAACATTTTCCCAACAAAACCCTCTAGTGTCCTGTTTTTCACACAGAACGTCTTCCCAAAAATTAGTTTAAATACTCCGAACACCACGTCAACGCTCATCTCCCCAAAAGTGTCCCACAGGTTAACATGGGATCCCCTATACTTTAACATTGGCCCAGAACTCTCATTTAGTATACTACTTCTAGTGTTCGACAAAGGTGCATTTTTTGTCCCCTTTTCTCTTTAGTTTGGCTGTTGATTATTGTTTTATGACGAATTCACTACAAGGGGAAGATTTTGGGCTTAAATTTTCTAGAGATCCCAAACTTTCTAATTTAGATTTCGCTGATGATTCGGTCCTTTTGGGAAATGCTGTTTATAAGATGAAGTGTTTCATTAGAGCAGTTGAGACTGGTAGTAGAGTAGGTTCCGTGATAAACAGAGAGAAAATAAAAGTGATTAAAATTGGCAGGGCAGGCTGTGATTTAGTTAATATGGATGGTTGCACTATTTGAACAAGTGTCTCAGTTTAATTGTCTTGGAAGTTATGTAACAAATACTGGTGATGTGTGGTATGAGATTAACAGACGAATAGAGATTGCTGCTGAGACTTTTAAGAATGTATGGAGAGTGTGAAGATATAGGTGTGTACGCCTAAAGACTAAACTTAGACTGCATAATAGTTTTGTTCTTTCTAGGGTTAGTTGTGGTAGTGAAACTTGGATGCTTTGTAAACAAGATAATAGGAAACTTGATGCGTTTGATTCTAGATGCATTCTCAGTATCTTCGGTCTTAAGTACTTCAACTTTGTAAGTAATGATGAAATTAGGCAAAAGAGTCGGCAACCACTTTTGAGAAGCATACTGTGCAGTGAGATATATTGGTTTATCCATGTTGCTGGTATGCATAATTATAGATTAGCGAATAGGTATTAGGAGTGCTCTTAAAAGCCTCAGAAAGAGGGGGAGACCTAGGATGCAGTGACCTTGTTAGAATTGGTGTATAGTGGCCAGATGAAGCAGATGGAGCTCAGGACAGATGCGTTTGGTGAACTAAATTCCACAATCTGATTGGACCTCCGTAGCCCATGGCTGTTTGAAGAGGAGGAGGAATGACTGAGATTTGAATTTTTCTATAAAACCTTCTGAAGCTAAATTTGTTTATTTTTTTTATAACAGTAATTTGCACTTTCGTTTGCATTTACCAGTAAATAAAATTGTATTGAAATATACGTTTAACTTTATTCATGCGCATGGACTCTATCCTCAGGACTCGGTACCCCCGTTCTGGACCCTCGTTTATTGACTCGGGAACGTCAATTACTAGAATGCCGTTCTGGTTCAATGATTCGAAAACTTTGAGTAACGAAAAGTCGTTCCAATTTGGTTGTAGCACTGTTTTTAGTATTTGCTTCTCCTGCTCAAAAGTCACGTTTCGCCACTGTCTTATCTGCTGCTGTTAGCCGTTTCCTTTGCGCAGTCTCTAGGAATAAAAATTCCACATATTCGACTTGCTTCTAGTTGCTGCCAACTTGTGGTCGAATCGTAGACTAAAGGTGTTTGGTGTTAGCCTGCACTCTGCCAAAATTTTATCTTTCACAGCCTTATAAGATCTTAACTCTCCTGTTCTCTTCTTGCATCTTCTGGGGCGGGGGTGGCTCAGTCGGTAAAGCGCCAGACTCGTAATCTGTAGTTCCCAGGTTCGAGTCCCAGCTGGGTCAGCGTTGAGATTTATCTCCGCAAAATTCCCCGCCTTGCCCACGGTCAGTAGGGGACACCGATGGGCTTGAAAAGGCCGCCGTCCGTCGGATGGGACGTGCGGGAGAGCCATACCCTGTGCACGTTAAAGAACACGATGGATGGCCTTGACGGGAGGCTACCATCTGTCTCCCAACAGCTGTTCCAGTGGGTCCCCTCCCCCAACCTTATCTGAGCCTTCGGGGTCCATGTGACCTGGCCATTTAGCCCATGGTGTGCAAAGAAGTGCCGCTCAGAGGTAAAACAACCCAACCCAACTTCTTTGTTGATTGCTTGTTGCTGATCCACCATACGTGTTACTTCCGTTGTGCAGTATTCGGACTCTTGTGAAGTCCAGGAAACCTTTTCTAGCTGTCTAACAGGGATCGGTTGATCATTTCGGCCCTGGATGCACGTACAGAAGTCGGCGTTTTTTGTAACTCTGGATTTCGTACCGATCTGATAATTGTTCACTTTTTCCATTAAAATGCTTTCGGCTGCGATAATTTGTGGGTGCTCTCCTCTTCAATGTACAGTTCCTTTCCATTCAAGTGCAAACTTCATAAACTGCTGTCGATGGAATGTTTTATCGAGTCATGCCAATAACTCTGATGCAATCAAATGCAGAAGAAGCTTTTTAATTGAACACGAAACATTTATATGCATCGACGACGATAAAAACATTTGACATAAAAAAAATACAGCTATCTAAAAGCTCAAAGAATGTTGCACAATGCAAAACAGTCACAAAAAGATAAAAGTTAGTCGAACTCCGTGCATAGATATACCTCAGCATGGAAATTGGCGTCAGCATTGTCAGATAGAAAAGCAACAACCTTAGCTCGGGCGACTCTGTCTATTGGTTGGATTATATCTTTAATCCACCACTGTGTCCGTCAGGGATTCCCATTGAAAGCTATCACTACCTCTTGGCCCGAAGTATCCACTTGAAGAATTGATCTGATAGAAGGCTTGACTAAGGAAGCTGATTCTGACAGGGTCAATGCTACAAATGAGAGATTCCTGGCGAAATATGAAATAGCATCTCCTGTTAAGATGCCACGAGACGAATGATACAAAACATGACTTCAGTTTTGGAAGAGAATTCAGCTGTTCTAAAGAAAAGAAAATGTTTGATTTGAATAAATTATTATTATTATTAAAAAGAACTTTAAGAAAAAAGTTGTAGAAAAAAGTTAATATTTGAGCGATTTGTAACACGAGATTTATTCATTAAATTACATTGCCTATGTAATCCAAGATCTAGAACCGACGTTAGGAACGATAAAATTGCAGTTACTTAATTAACAGTTTGAGAGGTTCTTAAAATAAGGATTTCCGTGGATTTCTCGTAGTTCAGTCTACTATTTACATAAGTTAATAACTCATATACATAGAATTCTTATATGCAATGTTTCTGATTATCTTATGATAAGTAAAACTGTTAATTATAAATGAATGAATAATATTCTTATTTATTCAGCCTGCTATTTTTTATAATTCGCAACAATATGCTAACAATAATTTTTAGATGTTTTTTGCGTTACGAAAGCCCATGAGGATGCTCTCATTCGTCATCCATTGTTCACTCGCGCATTCACTTCCAGTAAGTATTCGAGTTACAATATTTCTATACTAAATTCATTAATTCCGAATGACTCCTATTCAGGATGTTACATATACAGGGTGATTCAAAACTTATCGTTCAAATTTCGTGGGGAGGTAGAGAATACGTCAGGAAACCGATTTCACATAGGAAAGTCTGTCCGCAAATGTACGCATGCGTATGTAGAGGGCGTTGTGTGTACCCAACCAGTGTACAGCTCGCCCGACCACTCCCGCTGTCATCAGCGATCGCTTGGCCACCCAGGTCACCTGATTTATCGCCCATGGATTTCTTTTTGTGGGGGGCCATGAAATACCATGTGTACGAGACCCCCGTCGACAGTGAAATGGACCTTGTTGCACGAATAGTGGCCGCCGCAGGCATTGTCCGTGATATGCCAGGCGTTTTTAAAAATGTTCGGCGGCCAATGCAACGGCGCTGTGAATCCTGTGTCCGTGTAAATGGTCGCAATTTTGAGCACCTACTGTGAACCTGTACTTTACCTTGTTGGAATAAAAGTCACATTCGTTACCACTTAACTGTACTGTTTCCTTGTGTTCACTTTACTTGTCCATTTTGTTCATGTAGATGACGTTTGCGGACATACTTTCCTATGTGAAATCGGTTTCATGACGTATTCCCTACATCACCACGAAATTTGAACGATAAGTTTTGAATCACCCTGTATACTACTGACTTCTCAATAGGGACTACTGACGACGTTACATAGACATATTTTTTTTTCTCCAAATATTGGTGTGTTGCATTTACGTCAGATAGTTGTTCCATCTTAAGTGGTTTTTCTATGAATACGCTTTTAAAGATTAAAAAAACTATAATTAATTGACACTCCGTAGTGATCAAAGGCCAACATTGTACATCAGCACATAAAGAATAAAAATAAATTTATAATTAAATTGTGTAAGTAAACTTTTAGCAGTAGATAAAATCTGAATTTGACAGGTTTTTTACAATAATTTCCAGTTTTTTCATTACTTCGGGAAATCACAGATATTTTGATTTTATTTGTTCTGGTTTTGACGACCATCTTGCGTCAGAAAACTTTTAAGTAAAATTTTTATCGTATTCATTAAAAGTTCCCACCATATTGTTAAAGAGGAAAAGAGTTAAATAAATTTTGCACTATAACGAAAAACAGGAAAAAGGAAAAAAAAGACACATATCCGGCATTACAGGTGCAGAACGAACGCAAGCTAAATTTAAATTGTGACCTGTGCAGGGCATAAAAGTAGCCAAACTAATTTCAAGAATAAGAGTTTGTGTATAACAATGTCTCGCAAACTGTGTGCCGTGAGAGATTTTCAAATTGACACTAGATATTCCAAAGATTTCATTTTGACTTGACTTGTGTTATCGACAACAATTGATAAAAATCTTTCAGATTTTATCAATTGGGATCTTGTAAGTATTTATCAAGCTTTTTCCAAATTTTTGTATCAATTTTTGATTATTTCAAGCCATAGAATGGACAAATATTTAAAACAAACACCGAGTTATGAATTAAAGAACGAGAGCAAATCTTCAAGTAAAACCAGGCTGATGACTTCAACAAAGCACAAATATAATGACGATTATATAATATAGAGTTTGCTTTTATTCTTTTTTAGGTGTGCCGCGGAAAAAAAATTACATTCAGTGTACCGCGGGAAAAAAATTTTATTCAGTGTGCCGCGGAAAAAAATTAGATTCAGTGTGCCGCAGAGTAAAAAAGTTTGCGAGACACTGGTGTATAAGAATTTGTTGTAGCTCATTAATATCCAAGTGATCTGCTTCTAGTTCACTAAGAATTTCAGATGTTATGCCCTCTCCTGGTTTGTCATGAGAGCGGATGAAGTCAATGAAGTTCTATTTTTGCCATATTATCAGAATGAATACGAACATAACGTATAATTTAGCTCTTTTGTACATATTGGCTTGAAGCATCAAGGCTCGAAGAATCAAGAGAGCAGTTGAACAAAAGCAGGTCCAAATCTAGGGGAAAAAAATCCAGCTGGTCAAGAAACACAATCGAGAAGGAAAAATGTCTGGGGGGGGGGGGGGTTTGAGGGCAAAGGCTGGCTTTCTAATGCAGTATGATTTTCCATTACAGGTCTTTAAAAACTTTTTTAAAATTGCATGAAATACGAAATACTTTAATAATTTTTCACCTCTATAACCCTTACTAGCATACTGAAATGAAGGGAATATGATTCCCCTCCTCTCTAGATCCGGTCCTAAAGAAAAGTATGTAATACTTTGTTGGTTAAATTCCACAAATAGTTTCATTTCCTAAGTGTAGCAGGGGGCGGGGGTGGCTCAGTCGGTAGCGCGCCAGGCTCGTAATCTGTAGTTCCGAGGTTCGAGTCCCAGCTCGGTCAGCGTTGAGATTTATCTCCGCAAAATTTCCTGCCCACGGTCAGTAGGGGACACCGATGGGCTTGGAAAGGCCGCCGTCCGTCGGATGGGACGTTAAGCCGTGTGCCCGTGTAAGGGAGAGCCGTATCCTGTGCACGTTAAAGAACACGCTGGATGGCCTTGACGGGAGGCTACCATCTGTCTCCCAACAGCTGTTCCAGTGGGTCCCCTCCCCCAACCTTCTCTGAGCCTTCGGGGTCCATGTGACCTGGCCATTTAGCCCATGGTGTGCAAAAAAGTGCCGCTCAGAGGTAAAACAAAACAACCCAACCTAAGTGTAGCACCAAGCATTTTCATTATTTTATTTTGAATCTTTGGTGAAAAATATGAAACTGATTTTTTTTTAATAATTATCATCTCTTTTCTTTTTAGAGCTGCATCATAATGAGTAGAAAAATTCAACAATTAAATAAACATTGCTTCAATATCACTAAATTTATTTTATTGAATCAGAGAGTGGCTTCCCCCCCCACACACACACTCCCCTCCCACGCTATATTGTTCACACACTTCGAAAATAAATACCAATCAAATGAGAAATAAGAATCTTATGCGATAAAAAGAGAAAAAAAATAATAATTTTTGATTAATATTTTTAACCGAAATGAAAGTGAATTGAAAAGTATTTGAGATCTGCACACTTGAATAGAATTCTTGGTTTCACTAAAAAGAATAGAATTAGTGGCGAATGTCGTATTAAATTCAACTTATATAATGTAGCTTACAGAAGGAAACCAATAAGAAATTGAAAAATAAATAATTGTTTGTTTTTTCTTCTCCTTTTATATCTTTTGTTGCTTTGATTTCTATTCATTAGTTGAGTTTGAGTTGAAGTAATGATGATTCGTTCAGATTTTTTCTTCGATATGTACACATTATTACTTACATTGCTTATGCATTACATTAACACATTAAAATAATTGGAGATTAAAGAGTGCTGAGCAATGAATTGCATTAAAACTGAGGGCTCTTTTCCTCACAGGTGGACAAGAAATACGCTCAAATACTGTTTGCATTAATTTCAGTGCGTGCATATGTTCACGTTGTTAGGAATCACAAGTCATGCTGTTCTGGTGACCATCAGAGCGTCTCTGTAAGGAGAATCTGCTTTCGTTTTGTTCTGAAAAATAAAATGATGCTTTTTTTTTTATTTTATTCGTTTTGTAGTCGCTCTCTGCTAGAAGTAATTTCTTCTTTAAAATTATTTAATGATAAAAGTTTTTTTAATATTTCAATTGAATTTTGCGTCCCTTTGTCATGCTGTACCTGCCTGGCTTCGGCACTACACATTACTCCCTGTAGACCAGTGTCTCGCAAACTGTGTTCCGCGGCACAGTAGTGTGCCGCGAGAGATTCCAAGTGTGCCGCGAGAGATTTTCAAATTGACACTAGACATTCCAAAGATTTCATTTTGACTTGACTTGTGTTATCGACGTGCTTTAATATCGACGTGCTATCGACGTGCTTTAATAAAAATCTTTCAGATTTTATCAACTGGGATCTTGTAAGTATTTATCAAGCTTTTTAGCCAAGAATAATGCAAATTTGTTCGCAGAAACAAGTTCATACATCCCATTGAAATATGTTCATATCTAAATTTCAAATAAATTGCATTTAACGAAACTTCAATTTTCCTCTTTTTACGTAACCATCAAAAATTCTTTTTTAGGTGTGCCGCGGAAAAAAAAATTAGATTCAGTGTGCCGCGGAAAAAAATTAGATTCCGTGTGCCGCAGAGTAAAAAAGTTTGCGAGACACTGCTGTAGACCATTCAGCATCTAGCCAATATCTAATATATGCATATAGACGATTGCGAGTGATTGACGGCTGACAGCTAACTGATTCACGACTGACGACTGACAGGAGATCACGCTAATTCTAACTATGATATAGAAAAGGTACAGCTCTGAAAATTTGCATCTAGGGGTGGTCGTAGAGCTCATGAAAAATCTGAATTTACCCTCCGACGTCAACGTCAAATGGAGGTTACATAGAGGTCAAACCATGAGCTACTCGTGCTAAAAACGTGAAAATTGCTACGGAGCTAAAACAAAAAAATCGGTTCCTGGAAATATTTTGAGTCGTATATCACAGAAATGTTTCGAAATTTTGGATGCGATGGATCCTTGGAGAGTCAAAGGACAAATACAGATCTACAGGTGTTAGACAGCTAAAAATTGGTGCTGGGGGCATTTATAGTAGCATGTATCAGAAATTATGCCAAATGTTGGATGTGATGTGTCCTTCGAGGCCAAAGGTTAAATTCAGAAATACCAGAGTTGGAAAGCAAAAAATTGGTGAATAGCGCTATTTCAAGCACTAGAACTCGGAAATGAGCGGAATTTTCATATGTCGCATTCAATGGCCGTATATTCATTCATTTGACTGTATGAGGAGTATGTATGTATGTATGTATGTATGTATGTATATATGTATGTATGCATGCATGCATGCAATGCATACAAATGCATGCATGCGAATGTTTGCAAGCAAGCTGTTTTAATATGTAATGAAATAAATATTTAAGAAAAGTACTGATAAGACACAAAAAATGAGTTATGAAAATACAATGTTGCCTCATCATCATCAACATCAAACAGCCATGGGCTACAGAGGTCCAACCAGATTGTGCAATGTAGTTCTCCAAGCAGATCTGTCCTGAGTTACATCTGCTACATTTCGTCACTGCACACCAATTCTAACAAGATCCTGTTTCACATTGTCTGCCCACAGCATCCTAGGTCTTCCCCTTCTTCCTGAGGCCTTTACGCATAATGTTCATAACCCTATTCGCTAATCTATAATTATTCATACGGACAACATGGCCAAACCAGCGGTGTCTCTCCCTGCACAATATACTGCTTAAAGGAAATTACCAACTCTATGCCTAACCTCACCAATGCTGACACGTTGAACCACCTAATGCCCAAGATACTGCGTAAGCATCTAGAATCAAAAGTTTCCTGTTATCTTGTTCACAAAGGGTCCACGTTTCACTACTATAACTAAGCTACTATAACTACTATTACTACTATCACTACTATAACTAAAACTTTCTAAGGATAGAAAGAACCAAACTATGAAACAGCCTAATTTTACTTTTTATGTGTATACGCTTGTTTCTCCACACTCGCCACAGATTCTTAAACGTCCCAGCAGTAATCTTCATTCATCGGTTTATTTCATGCAGCACCGAGTGGTTAGCGCGCTTGACTACTGATCTACGGGACCTGGGTTCGAGCCCCGGGTAAGGCATTGGTGTGTGTTGTTTTTCTGCTGAGGTCCTGCCATCCTCTCAGATCTTCTACTGTGGCATACAAACTGACAGGCTCCTGTCAGACCTCTGTGGCAAGCAGCTGCTTGAGGGGGTATTTATTTATTTATTTATTTATAATATGTATTTTACTAATTTTAATATTTTACTCTTTTTTTAATATGTATTTATTTTATTATTTTTACCACAAATTATGACGATCAATAGAGTCAAAAGCCTTTTTGAAATCAACAAAGCTAGTAGCCTGCCTAAGTGAAAAAATCTAATCTACACATCCCCTAACACTTCGGATCCACACTGCTCATTAAGCAATTATCAGTCAACCAGATTATTAATTCTATTAAGTAGAATCATGCAAAGAACTTTACCTGGAACAGAAAGTAGGCTGATAACCCTATAGTTATCACAAGAATTGCAATCATCTTTTTTACAAATAGGGACAGTAATAGCTGTGGTAAAATTCTTAGGAACAATACCTTTATCATAAAAGATATTCAAAATTTCAGTCATCCATGTGGTAACCGAAACATTCCCAGCTCGAAGCATTTCAGTAATAAATTCATCGACCTCTGGGGATTTATGTAGTTTAAGTTTAGAAATAGCCAAAATAACTTCAGACTTTGTAATAGGGCTAACATTAAAGCCAGTAATGCATCTATCATCATTACAAACAATGGGAGTAGTAGAATGTCATGGTTAGGTGGACTGAAATGCTCAGTCCACCTAACCATGACAGAATCCTCACTTTCTATCACCTTACCTTGTTTATCTTTCAATTCCTGTATCCCTGTTCGTTTCTACCCATACAGAACATTGACTATCTGGCACAGTTCTCTGCTGTTACGCTGTCTAGCTGCTTCCTCAGGTTTATCGGCCAAGCCATCAACCCAACGATTCTTATCAGCTGCTAACTTTACACGTTTATCAAGCACTTTTTAAAGCTTTTTATTAGGATCAGTAAGACATTGATTAAGGATATTTATGCAGTTCTTTCTTTCCCGAAATAAGATAGAGTGCTTTATCACTCAAATAGTTTTGTCTCCTCTGCTCCTTTTTTCCTAAACGAGTACTGTTAGTTTAAACATCTGAAAAATTTATCGCTGACGCGGCGGGAATCGAACCCGCAACTCCTCAGATTCATGCCAGAGCGCGCTACCGTTACACCACGCATCAGACGCTAAAATCTTTCGGAATAAGACCTATATGTCTTTCACTGAGATGTGGCAGACCTTGCGCCATCTATACTTCAGGAGAGACAACTTTTCCAATTGTTGCTAATGATTTAGATGTTAATGAGCAGGTCAATCACGCTCAAGCGTTTATTATTAACAATCCATCCCTCGTAAATTCACTATGTATGGAGTACTGTTAGTTTCAAGAAGAGCCTGTTTAAAACTGTTCCATTCTTCCTCAACTTCAGTAGTAAGCAAACCAAAGCTACCATAATGACTAAGTAACCTATCACGGTAAGCTTTAGCTATAACTGGGTCTTTCAGAGCTTCAGAATTAAAGGTAAATTTTTAAACCTTAATACAACACTGCTTAAGTTTAAGTTGCAAGACACTTTTAACAAGGTAATGGTAGATCCAGTTTCAGCTCCCCTATATGACCTGGTGGGTGATCCTAACAGAACTATCCTATTTGCTGTTAATTACCACTTCTGAAACAATACTGCTCATCAGGCAATTTTACATGATTTAAAATTATGTTAGGCACAATCATGCAAAAAAACTTTAAAAGGAGCAGAACATAGACAGACACCCCAATAATTATCTGCGATCACCCTTTTTTTAAAATAGTGATAATAATACCAAACTATTATACACTCTAATTTTAGTCTTTAGGTGCATACGATTATTTCTCCACACTCTCCATGGACATCGGCACCAATCCGTAGTAAAATTCTTAGGAACAAGATCTTTGTCATGAAAAAATATTGAAAATTTCAGTCAGCCATGTGACAACACAAATGTTCACAGTTCTAAACATTTCAGTGGTGATTTCATCCACCCCTGGGGATTTACGCAGTTTTAATTTAGATGTAGCTAAAACGATTTCATAATGTGACACAGGGCCAACATTAAAGCCAGTAATGCCTCTTTCCTCATTAAAAATAATGGGAGTAGAAATAATCAGATTGTTTAAAACATATCTGAAATGCTCAGCCCACCTAGCCATGACAGAATCCTCACCTTCTATAATCTTACCTTGTTTATCTTTCAATCCCTGTATACCTGTTCGTTTCTACCAATACAGAACTGACTATCTGGCACAGTTCTCTGCTGTTACACTGTCTAGCTGCTTCCTCAGGGTTTTCAGCCAAGCTATCAATCCAACGATTCTTATCAGCTGCTAACTGATCCTTTACACGTTTATTAAGATCTTTTTAACGCTTTTTATTAGGACTAGTAAGTTAGTTAAGTTTATGTAGTTCTTTCCTTCTGAAATAAGCTCCAGTGCCTTATCACTCAAATAATTTTGTCTCCTCTGCTCCACTTTTCCCAAAAGAGCACATATAGTTTTAAAAAAAGCGTGTTTAGAATGGTCCCATTATTATTCAACTACAGTAGTAATCAAACCATGACTGTCGCAATGACTAAGTATCCTATCATGGTAAGCTTTAGGTATGACCGGGTCTTTCAGAGCTTCAGTATTAAAGTAACTTTTTTTTTTGTCTTAACACAACACTTTTTAAGTTGTAAGACACTTTTAACAAGGTAATAGAGTTATCCAATTTGAACTCCCCTATATGACCTAGTATTCCTAACTGAACTAGCCCATTTGCTGTTAACTAAAATATAATCCATCATATTTTTATGCAGCCCATGTGGTGAAATCCATGTACATTTATATATGTCGCGGTGTTTGTATTAATTGTTAGTTATTCTCAAAATATTATTTACCTGTAGGAGAGTTGGGTTGTTTTGTTTTACCTCTGAGCGGCACTTTTTTGCACACCATGGGCTAAATGGCCAGGTCACATGGACCCCGAAGGCTCAGAGAAGGTTGGGGGGAGGGAACCCACTGGAACAGCTGTTGGGAGACAGATGGTAGCCTCCCGTCAAGGCCATCCAGTGTGTTCTTTAACGTGCACAGGGTATGGCTCTCCCGCACACGGCGCCACGGCTTAACGTCCCATCCGACGGACGGCGGCCTTTCCAAGCCCATCGGTGTCCCCTACTGACCGTGGGCAGGGTGGGGAATTTTGCGGAGATAAATCTCAACGCTGATCCAGCCGGGACTCGAACCTGGGAAGTACAGATTACGAGCCTGGCGCGCTACCGACTGAGCCCCCCCCCGCCCCCTGTAGGAGGCCTTAGCCATTGCCTTTGCAGCTCCAATACCAAAAGGACCTATCACCCCTTCCCAAATAAGGAGTCAGTACCAACTTTATCATTGAAGTCGCCTAGAACAAGGATAATATCTCCTTTCTTGACAGAATTAAAAATATCCTGAATTTCTTTGTAAAACCTATCTTTCTCATTCTTATCGGAGTACTCTGTGGGAGAATAACGACAGATAATATTATAGTCTTTAATTTTGTTTTTAAATTTAGCTCTAAGAAATCTCCTTAATGCTGTCATAGCCAAGAGGATCATTACTGGAGTGTGTGTTGAGAAGTACACTACACATTGAAGATTATTTCCATCTTCCCTTCCTGAAAACAGAAATTTAAGATTATTTTTAAGTATCTGACCTTTATCTGACCATCTAGTCTCTTGCGAGCCGAAAATATTAAGAATATAATGGTACACAAGAATTCCACCATTATATTCTTAATATTTTCGGCTCAAGAGCAATAATCTCTACAGAGTCCTCATATCGCAAGAATCTGTAAAGAGAAAACGGCTGCTAGGATGTTGAAACCAAATCATCCCCCTAATCGCAGGCATTGGGCAAAGACCCATTCCCCCACCACTAAAGGCTGAAGCCATCTACACTGTAAGGCTTCCTCCAATGTAGAATTTGACATCGCAGGCATCTGAACTCTTGCTTCCTCCAATGTAGAAGCAAGAGTTCAGATGCCTGCGATGACCTCTGCTCAGGATTATACACCAGTTGATAAAACATATCTTTTGAATCTATTCACTTGAAGCTGTCTACCTGTAAACAAACAGAAAACACAGTGGCAGATTTTGCCTCAACAGAAGCCCGCCAGTGCAGGAAATTTAGGATCCATAATCATGCTCAGAGCCATTATTGAGTTCAAGTTGGTATATGTGGTCAAAACCAGGTCTCTGTGCGGTTGACCACTCCGTAGCAGGGTGGGAAAGCAAGAATAATAGCCATAGTAGTCCAGATCAGTAGGCTACACTAACCTGGCAGCTCACCCTTTCCGTTTCCTTCCCCAAGAGAATCTCTCTTTTGAAAGGTACGAACGGTCGGCACCACGAGTAGGCGAGGTCGAACATTAGGTGCTAGGCCTGGAGGAAAAAGAAACCATCGAACCTATTACAACACCATAAGATGGAGCAGAGCATCAAAACAGAAGATATGCATATCGCAAACCAAGGCTCTGAAAACTTACAACTCACATATGGGAGGAGTTGACTACCGTGATTGGTTAGCAGAGAATGATGCAAATGGGGTCAGAAAGGGGGAAAAAAAGGTACTAGCTCCTGTTTAAACGCCTGATTGTAAATGCTCGGCTCCTCTTCAGATATGCAAATGCAGTTGACCTTTCGACGGCAGACGTAAAGTACATGTACCTTTCACCCAATTGGACACCAGAAGAAAGAACCTGGACGTCCCAAGATCTCACTATCTAGCTACATATCAGTGGTCCTGATTTCGACGGTCTTGGTCACCTAATCGCACAAAGAAGTGTGCAGAAAAGATGCACATGGATCATCTCTGCACATGGCACTAAGTCAAATGTTAATTTGTGCATTCCATATTTTGCTCCTTTTTGCAATAAGTAAGTTAGAAGAACCGAAAACCTACACAACATCCTAAAAGCACTTCAACTACCGCCATGTTAAACTTAGTTACTAGCGTCCTAATTTGAGGACAGCTATTTTTTTTATTCATTCACGTCTGAAATTATTTTTTCACTTCAGATATGAAATTTGTAAGCTATTCTCACATGTTGTCAATAAAAAGAACCATGAAATTCAGTAAAAAAAAAACATTTTAAATTTAATGGATTAAAACTGAAAAGTAACCTATGACGTCTGATTCATATTTAAGAAAGTTTAAGTAATACTTCATTTTCTTTTGTATCGAATCCAAACTGAATATATAATGCCATGCTAATTCACAAAGAAAGAATTCTTCTGGTTTTGCCAATCATCATTACCTCAGTTTATACCAAAAGTATTAGGCTGGGAGAACAAAGATCGCGAAGGTTCAAAACCAGTAATCACTCTTTAAGTTTCTATGGAAAGGATATTTTAAAAAGACTTATTATACTACAAATTTTACTTTGCAAGTGTTTTGTGTTTTACCATAAGAGTGGAGAACAAAGAGGATTTTATTTCACAAAAACAAAAGCAAGGATGGTGAAGCCCGGAGTTGTGAAGTTCTTTCAGTAATAATTGTCCGCTGTTAATAACATTTCAATTGAAGCAAAAATCTCTTAAAGCTGCTATCTAGAGTGGAAGCGGTTTCTCCACTAGCATATCCACGCCACTAAGAAAATTGCTGTTATTCTGATAATTCATGCGACGGACCCTCCGGCCTACGATTCAGTATCTCACCATTTGCGACTGCCGCTTCGTCTCTCACCGTCACTCCATGCTAAGCCTAACTCCCAGAGAATTGATTTCATAGACTGCCAGCGAGACCCAGTGGAGCTCCCGACCCAATCGTGTCCCGGTTTCGGCAGCTTGGTGACGGTAATCCGGTCTTCTTGTCAGCTCGGCCGGCGTGCGACGATGTAATTTCAGTAAGCTGTCCCCCGGGGGGAAGCTAACCGAATTACCCGCCCCGACGACTTGCTAAGGCCACGGTTCGACAGGCCAGCCCGACCGCTAGTCTCTCCCCGGGCACCAACCTATAACTCACGAGCAAGACAACTCATCAGAGCGAGGATGTAAGGGAAACTGCATTAGGCTTATTATGTGAACTACCCTTGAACCACTCTCTTTAAATGGTGTTCAGGGAATTTCTGACTCGTCGTATCGGCAAAAGGATCAGTCCCTCAGGGCAAGTTCAGCTCTGCTCTTCATTGGTAACTAAGGACCATTTTTTTTTTCTTTAATTGTCCTTTTGCGCATTTCTGAGAATGGATTTCCTGATAATTTTAATAATTCGTCTTCAAATGTTGGTTAACTTCGAGTCAATGATGTTTATACTGATTTGCTCAATAATATATACGTAACATTCGTCGTAATCTATGAGATTGCTTTATCACTGAGTGTCATATTATACCTGCAGATTACACTAAAAGTTTGGGTTAAAGGAACCCAAATGCTGAGGGTAGGTCTTCAGAAAACACCCAGGAAAAGATAAACTATCCAATGTATTCATGGAAAGATAATCTACATTTTTATGAGGCTTTTTATTTTTCTATGAAATTTAATTGTGTTTATTTTTTTAAAAATAGTAAAAGTCGGTATTTTCGTTTCGGTATGATGAGTTTCTGTTATACATAAACCATTCCGTTAAGATTATTTTCTTTTCGATATTTTTATGCTTATAATACCAGTTTAATTTCCGTTGTTTTGATATCAGTTGAAACCTTTCCATGTATCACTCTCATTTTTTGATCCATGGCCGAGTGGTTAGCGCGCTTGGCTACTGATCTAAGGGACCTGGATTCGAGCCCCGGGTAAGGCATGGATGTTCGTATTGTTTTTCTGCTGAGGTCCTGCCATCCTCTCAGACCCTCTACTATGGCATATAAATTGACAGGCTCCTGTCAGACCTCTGTGGCAAGCAGCTGCTTGAGGGGGTATTTATATATAATATATATCTGTAATGAGATAATAATCAGCAATTTTACTCAGCGAAATCAGAGATTAAAACATAATTTTTCCATCTAATTTTACATTATATGGTCAACACTTGTGCGGCATAAAGGATTACTTACTGCTTCTTCTCTGGTTGCATCAGTAATTAACAGATTCCCATTTCAGCTGAAAGATTTAAATACGTTTCGACACTGTGCATTTTTCTCATTCAGTATATGTAAATTAAAATCTCCTACTAATATCGGATTGTGTGTTCTAGCCATTCATGAAAATTAATTAGGAAATGGTTTATATCTGTATTTGATGACATGTATAAAGCTAACATATTATAACTTGCTTCACCTTTTTTGCCACCCCAAACACACATACTACCTCCGCCAGTCTTTGACGGATGTTATTGGGATGACAGTGGGTATATCGTTCTCTCCATATCAATGTCCGGAATCATTTTGCAAACAATATCTGGACAATAGAAACACACCACTTCGTATAATCGATATAATCGTAATCGTTTAATAGAAAGTCCCTCCGATGTCGCACTTTCGACCACGCCCCCTTTTCAAAACTCCCCAGATTTTGCCGTTTCGTCCGCCATTTTGTATTCTGACGTTATCACCACAAACTCTCCGATTTTTCCCGCCATTTTGGATTCTAACCCCCCTCTAAGACCCCCTAGTTGATCCACACCACGTGAAGTAAACCCCCTCTGACTAACTGCAGCGACATCTAGTGTTTAACACACGTACTTTTTTTCTATTTTTATTTTTAAAAAACTATTTCTAAAATACCACATTTAACTTCGAAATTTTATTTATTTATTTTTTATTCCTTACTAACTTAAGAATAAATTATATATTTATTTCTTTTAAATTAGGAATATATTATATTTTTAAAATGATTTTTTTTTATTACTTCTAAATCACATTTAACTTGGGAATAAATCACAAATGAATTTTTTATTCCTTGTAAACCGCACCTAGAAACAATTTATTTTTATATCCTCCTCTCCACATTTCCTTCGCGTGCTCCAACTTCCCATCCCACCCTCCTGTGGAACCACGTTTTGCTGACGGGTGGATTTTACAATCTGAAATGTCCTGCGAAATAAAAAATATTTTGAAACATTATTTTTTTTTCCAAATAAAGAAATACACCTCTTCGCTCTGTATAATTATTAATGGTGTAATTTCATTAAGAATAGACTTTCCGAAGAAATAAATTTCTATCTTCATCACACATTGCCTCCCTATCTCACGTCTCCTGAGTGACCACATTTTATTGACGAACGTCGCAACAATGGACATAGAAATAAATGCTTGAAAAAGAAATAATTGTTTTGAAAAGTTCCAATTATTGATCCCACCTTCTGACAGAGTCCGATTTTTTCGTCTTCCTATCATCCTGTGTTTGCACGGGACCATGTTTTATTGACTGATGGTACCACGAAAGAGACCGAGAAATAAACACTATTTTTCCAAGTACACATCTTACTCTGAATAATAATTATCAGTGTAATTTATTTGGAAATACTTGTACATTGTATCTCACGCTTCCTTCATGTCTCGCTAGGAACCATGTTTTAATGACGGATGATACCGAGAAAGACACCTAGAAATTCTTTGGAACATTATTTTTTTTTCCAAAATGGAATTTACATTCTTAACTCTGAATAATGCAAATTGCAACAATTTACGAAATATATATTATTTCTCAAATCTGTAAATCACATTCTTCACAATCTGATTAATACCATCATTTATTTCAATACCCTGGGAGATTCAAAAATATCGATAAAAAACGGGTGGAAATCGCGTTCGAAATATATTTGAATTTTCCTTTTATACTGATGCAAGAAAAAATTACTTCACGTTTTAAAAACACTATTCTTTATTTTAAGCATCTACTAGAAGTTTTAACACATAATGTTTCAGTTAACCTTTTATCGTGCTCTTTTGTTGACAAAGGTCATGGTTTCTTCTTATCAGTATGTTGTCAAGGGGATGAGGAGATTGAACACCGGAAGGATGCTACCTGCTCCGCAATATTTGTATTTGTCGCTGATAAGATCTAGCAAACTATTTTCTTCATTAACAAAGAGCTTGAGTAAATAATCATTTGCAACATTATTCCTTCCAAAATGGAATTTACACTCTTAGCTTTGAATAGTAATTATCGTCGGAATATATTTAGGGAAAACTATTTCTTGGGAATAAACATTTCCATACTATGAACCAGAAAACCCTGGGTTGGGTTGTTTTACCTCTGAGCGGCACTTTTTTGCACACCATGGCTAAATGGCCAGGTCACATGGACCCCGAAGGCTCAGAGAAGGTTGGGGGAGGGGACCCACTGGAACAGCTGTTGGGAGACAGATGGTAGTCTCCCGTCAAGGCCATCCAGCGTGTTCTTTAACGTGCACAGGGTATGGCTCTCCCGCACACGGGGCCACGGCTTAACGTCCCATCCGACGGACGGCGGCCTTTCCAAGCCCATCGGTGTCCCCTACTGACCGTGGGCAGGGCGGGGAAATTTTGCGGAGATAAATCTCAACGCTGACCCAGCTGGGACTCGAACCTGGGAACTACAGATTACGAGCCTGGCGCGCTACCGACTGAGCCACCCCCGCCCCAGAAAACCCTGGCATCTGATTAATATCTTCATTTATTCCAACAGAGTTCAGCCATGAGATATTTCGTAAAGGGGTAGCGCATTCGAAAGTTCCTGAATTAATGACTGCATCAGCTGAAGGAGAGTGTTCGGTTGACAAAAACTAAGATAGGTTATGATTATATCTTTTCTAAGAGACCTATGAAAGAAAGATCCGAACGTTTCCCTTATTGAGAACAATTATGTGATGAAATTCGGACATAATTTTAGCCAGATAGGCTTTTAAATGCTGCGAAAAAAATATTTGACTCTTGTCACCTTTTACAAGTTGACGGGGAAGAACGATATTTGGGGAAACGCATTCATACGCATTTACTAAGATCAGAAAACTGTGGAAAAGGTTTGAAAACATGAACACACGAGATTTCACTTTGAAAGAATAAGGACAGAATTTTTGCGAGATAGTGACTTGAAACAGTCCTACGGAAAATACATTCAGTTGCATTCACAAACTGATTTCATGCAAAAAATTGAAAATATCTTATTTCACACCAGATTTCAGCTTACTTGGAAAACTAAGGTTAAAAATTTATGTTGAAACGTACAGATGGAGTCACTCATTTTCCATAAGAATGTATGATTATGGCACAGAAACAGAGTCGGGAAGAAATATGTTTAAACGAAAAATTCATTCAATTGCATATATTACGATCAGAAAAATAAATTAGTGGACAATTTTAAACAAGAAACGGAAAACACGTTCTTATTTCGTACTAAATTTTATCCTAACTAAAAATAATGAACAAAATTTGAGTAAGATACAAAATTAAAACGAACAAAAGATTCAAAACGAATATAGAATTCAAGTTTTAGCGTGCGAAAATTTTTTGTGATCAGATTTAAACACGAAACAAGACAAGTGAGTAGTATCGTGCCACTATACGAATCCCCTTTGCACAGTGCTTTCCCCCCCTATGACGTCACCGGCCACGCCCACTTCCGGTCCGTGTTATGTTGCAACTGTCCACGTTGCCTTCTGAACTTTGACCCCTATGTTGCAATCAACAGGAAATTGGCCCTGGTGTCGCAACTGTCGTGGTATTAATAATTCATAATTAATAATTCATAATTAATAATTCATAATTAAAAATTCCTCCCCCTTTTAACCCCTGGCGCTATCTAGTGCCTATGAGGAACACTATTTTCCCAAAAAAACCTTATTTTAACTCTAATTTTAAACCCTTCTTCTTGAATAGTCTCGATTTTTCTTTATTTCAGACTCACCTATATTTTAAGCCCTGGATTTTGCAAACCACCTAGTTGATTTATATTTCAGACTAACCTTTTATTTTAAAACCTCGATTTTGCAAACCCCCTGGTTGACCCACCTATATTTTAAGCTCCCCTTCTCAAATAGTCTCCATTTTTCTTTATTTCAGATTCACCTTTTATTTTAAAACCTCGTTTTTGCAAACCCCCTGGTTGACCCACCTATATTTTAAGCTCCCCTTCTCAAATAGTCTCCATTTTTCTTTATTTCAGATTCACCTTTTATTTTAAAACCTCGATTTTGCAAACCCCCTGGTTGACACACCTATATTTTAAGCTTCCCTTCTCGAATAGTCTCGATTTTTCTTTATTTCAGACTTACCTATATTTTAAGCCCTGGATTTTGCAGACCCTCCTGGTTGACCTATATTTTAAGCCCTACCTATATTTTAAGTCCCCTCCTTCCCTCGGATTACAAGTCTCAGAATAATTCCGCAGAAAAGGATGACACAAGTCTCAATTGTAAAAATCAACTCTCAAAGTTGTATTCTTATTAATTAAAACCCTTTCTATTAAAAGTTACCTCTATTAAAAATCTTTTGGTGTTCATTTTGCCAGGACTGCTAAACGTTTCCCTTTTATTAAATTTCAATTCTTTGGGATTCATTTTTTCCAATCCCGTTAATCGATCCCCTAGTAAATAAAAACTCTCACTCACCTTTATTAAAAATCATCCAGCGCTCGTAATAAATCAGTTTACTCTAGATGGGTTTAATCGGGAAAAAAAATTATTCCATCGCTAGCGTACCTCCACGTTAATTTGGGGGAAAAGCCTCGTCGGATCCAAGGTTCACGTATTTTACTAGAAGAATGACACAGTAATTCTTTCACAGAAAAAATTAATAAAATTTGGTTTAAATTATTCGTAGGACTTGTATATAAGATCTAGCTTTAGACGTTCACCAGCCTAAAAGTTTACAAAGACCGTTATCAGTGTATTGGAAATCGTACGTTTCCTGTAGACATCCTTCAGATCGCTTATTAGGGGGTAGCAACAGCACTTTCGCCACATCACACGATATGGTGCAATCCTTTATCAGCTGGAAGGTCAAAAAGGTCAAATGTCCAGCGCTTCACTGTGTCTGCATTTGACACTGATAAGGTTTAAAAATAGATGATTCCTAGAATCCACATTGCGCAACGGTCAAAGTCCAGTGGGGGAGGGGGTATATAAACACCGACTTCTCAGCGACTGTCACTGTGTTCTTCATCTGTCAGTTGCTACCTGTCAGCCCTGCTCGCTCTCCGATCCTTCTCTACCTGCTAGTCCTGCTTGCTCGTCGATCCTTCTCTACCTGAGATGTCCACTATGCGAGAATTTTCCCGTGCTGGATCCTCAACTGATACCAGGTAAATGAAATTTTATTTAATGTTGTCCTTAAGATGCTAAATTGAATCACTTACTAACGTGCAATATAGATTTTTTATATATGTTTCTAACTAGTAAAGTCATTTTATTCTAAATGATAATTTTCAAACTTTAGTTAGATTTTTTGATCAAGCTAGCAAAGTGTGCTTTTATTACAACTGTTCAATATAGATTTTTTATATTTGTTTCTACCCTGTCATTTTATTCTAAATGATAATTTTCAAACTTTAGTTAGATTTTTTTTTATCAAGCTAGTCAAGTGTGCTTTTATTACAACTGTTCAATATAGATTTTTATATTTGTTTCTACCCTGTCATTTTATTCTAAAACGATAATTTTTCAAACTTTAGTTAGATTTTTTTGATCAAGCTAGTCAAGTGTGCTTTTATTACAACTGTTCAGTTTAATATAGATTTTTATATGTGTTTCTACCCTGTCATTTTATTCTAAAACGATAATTTTTCAAACTTTAGTTAAATATTAGATTTTTTTGATCAAGCTAGTAAAGTGTGCTTTTATTACAACATAACTGTTCTAAGATAAAAATCATGTAAAGTACTGCATATTCTGAGACTAATTATCTATCCAGGTCTGATGCTGGTCCTTCCACTGATGCCGACTGCTTTGAAGAGCTACTCCCGGCAGTGCGCACTCTAGAGGCGGCAGCCAAAAGACCTCCTACACCCGAGCTTCCTACACAGTCAAAGCGCGTTTGCCTTCTCCAACAAGGTGGCAGGGAATTAAGGCAAAGGACATCGAAACTTTCCCTCAAGAAGCGTCGTCAGTCCACTGTCGCAGCGGGTATGGGAAATACCTATGTGCCCGTCGTACCTTCAACTGCAACAAGGTAAATGAAATTTTATTTAATATTGTCCTTAAGACGCTCAATTGAATCACTTACTAACGTACAATATAGATTTGTTTCTGTTTTTCTACCCTGTAAAGGTGTTTTATTCTAAACGATAATTTTCAAATTTAGTTAGATTTTTTGTTCAAACTAGTAAAGTGTGGTTTTATTACAACTGTTCAGTTCAATATAGATTTCTATATTTGTTTCTACCCTGTCATTTTTATTCTAAATGATAATTTTCAAACTTTAGTTACTTAGTTTTTGATCAAGTTAGCAAACTGAAGCATATTGGTTTTTCATTTTCTGTTCTAAGATAAAAAACATGTAAAGCACTGCATATTCTGAGACTAAATTATCTGTCCAGGTCTATCCCTTCCACTGGTGCCGGACCCTCCAGCGTTCGTGTTCCCGTCTCCTCCGACATAAGGACACCATTCACTATCGCCGCTGGTACCTCCACCGCTACCAGGTAAATGTAATTTTATTTAATGTTGGCCTTAAGGCGCTCAACTGAACCACATACTAACGTTCAATATGGAGTTTTATATTTGTTTCTGTTTTTCTACCCTGTAAAGTCATTTTACTTTTTTATTCTAAATGATAATTTTCAAAACTTTAGTTAAATATTTACTTAGATTTTGGATCAAGTTAGTAAAGTGTGCTTTTATTACAACTGTTCAATTCAATATAGATTTCTCTACCCTGTCATTTTTATTCTAAATGATAATTTTCAAACTTTAGTTACTTAGTTTTTGATCAAGTTAGCAAACTGAAGCATATTCGTTTTTCATTTTCTGTTCTAAGTTAAAAAACATGTAAAGTACTGCATATTCTGAAAAATAAATTATCTCTCTAGGTCCGCATTCTCCAACGTTCCTGTCAGTGCAGCCACCTCTGACGGCAGCTGTACAGAGTCTCCCCACTACAATGTGTCGCACACTCGGCGGTACAACTCGACAAAATTCAAGACAGAATTCGTCTCCACGAGTGTGCGACTTGGAGGTATGGAGAATGTGGAACCACACAATTTCCTCCCAGTCCTACACGACCTACATGAGAAAATGTTGGCCGACGTCGTCCCCACAGGAGAGTATAGCCATGTTCGGCTGTGTTTACCCTCCCGGGATTTGAAAAACCCCGTCAACTTGGCCCTAATTCGGCGTAATGCCCTGACGGGGGAGAGATTCATGGCTGCACTAGACAAAGTAGTGCAGTAAAATGAGTCTCTCGGTCCCGGGAGCGAACTGGAGTTTGACTTTGTCTGTGCTGACCTGGACAGGGTCAGCAGCGGTAGAGGTATTGGGAGACGTGCAGGACCTGAGAAGCGCAACCTTGTGGATGTCCAGTCTTTCGTTCGTAATAAGAGAGCCATCGTGAGAATCATTAACCGTGACGAGATTTGTCTAGCAAGAGCTCTCGTCGTCGCACAAGATCTCTGCTTGAAAAATAAATGCTTGCCGAACACATACGTCCAGATCAGCAACTACCGCTACCCTTTGCAATGCCAAGAAGCTCGTCAACTTCACTTGGATGCGGGTATTCCCGAGGGTCCCTGTGGACTCCCGGAAGTCTGTCTCTTTCAAGCTCACCTGACACAGTTCAGGATTATAGTGTATTCTGCTGACGACGCCTTTCTCTCCATCTTCATTGGTCCTGAAGGCGGAGACAACCTTTATTTACTGTTCAGTGCGGGGCATTACGACGTGATTACCAAGCCATCAGGGTTTTTTGGGGTTAGGCAGTTCTGTCACAACTGTTTAAAGGGTTCTAATCACGGGCACGTTTGCAAGGGAACCTGCAACAGGTGCCTGTCAACCGATGTGGTTCATGCAGGGGAGCTGTTGCTCTGCACGGTGTGTTGTGTGTATTTGCGTGGGGCTGAATGCTTTCAGGCGCACCTGCTGAAGGCATGTCAGACACAACATCGCTGCGTTAAGTGCATCAGCTTGAACAACCCCCTGAAAAAGTACGTTTGTAAGGTTGACACCTTAAAATTCGTCGAGCCCTGCAAAATTGACCCTGTCGGTCAGACTTACCTCTACTTTGACATAGAGACTGTGCAGTGTGCCGACGGGTTGCTGAAACCGATACTGTGTGTGGTCACATACCAAGTGGACGACGAGTGGGTCTACGCCTCATTCCCAGAAACGGACGCCTTTATGGACTGGCTTCTAGCCGAAGAACGTCCCGGAGTTCAAAGATTCAAGGACGCCACAGTCCTTGCACATAATCTGAAAGGCTTTGACGGCATGTTCATCATTAGTTACTTGTACAGAAAATTTTTTAAACCGGATCTCGTGTTCGATGGATCCAAGATTTTAGGTATCTTTTTACCTGGCCTTAAAATAAGGTTCATCGACACGTTGTCCTTTATTCAGGCTCCTCTTCGATCATTCACGAAGACCTTCAACTTGGAGATGGTGAAAGGCTTTTTCCCCTTTAAATTCGTGAAGGAGGAAAATCTACAATATGCAGGAGTGATCGGCTTTTTTTCCAGCTGGAAGACATGGAGCCTGAAACTCTGTCAGCATTCAACGAGTGGTATGCTGCAGCAAGCCTTGAACCCTGGGATTTTCAACAACAGCTTCTGTATTACTGCAAGGCAGATACAGAGTTGTTGCGGCGAGGTGCCCAAGCTTTCCGTGAGGAATTTTTAAACCTCACAGGTGTAGACCCATTTGCACATGACCTGACTATTGCCAGTGCTTGTCTTCGAATTTTCCATGGGAAGTTTCTACAAAAGAATACCCTCGGTGTGTGTCGCGTCCAAGGGTATTCGGCGAGTAACGACTGGCAGTCCTTGAAAGCTCTCGCATAGTTAGAGTATGAGGCTTCCAAGGACAATATCGAAATTCAAACTGCGCGATCACCCGGAGGTGAGTATAAGATAGGGCAGTACAAATTAGACGGCGTGTGCCATAGTACCCGTTGTTATTACGAATGTTTAGGGTGTTACTATCATTACTGCTTGAAATGTTTCAACCCTGAAAAAATAGATCAGCGTACAAGAAAGCCATTTGGTCTGCTAAACACCCGGACCATGGATCGTCTTGAGACCTTGAAAGTGCTGATGAACGGGTACACATGCAAAATCATGTGGGAGCACGAATTCGACGAGTTGATGCGCAAAAACCAGTCCGTCGCATTAATTTAAAAATCCGTCGAGCATATCAGGCATATAGGGGCCCGTGATTACCTCTACAGAGGGCGCGTGGAGGTGTTTTCCATCTTTGCATCAGCGGACCTAGGATGTAGCCTTAACTACATTGATTACAACAGCCTGTACCCTTATGTTTGCAAGAAGGCTCCATTCTGTAAAGGTCACCCGGTTCGGATCACCTCTGATTTCGCCACGGACCTCGACCACTATTTTGGCATTGCACACGCCACACTGTTACCCCCCGACGATTTGTTCATCCCTGTACTGCCCTACAGGTGTAATGGGAAGCTGCTTTTCCCCCTTTGCAGGAGCTGTGCAGATGGTCAGCTGGCACCCCTTTGTCAGCACACCGTGAACAGCGTGCATTGACAGGATCTTGGCCAACGTTCGAAATTTATGCTGTGATGCGTGCTGGATACAAACTTCTTCAATTCCATGATGTGTGGCATTTCAATACCATCCTGCAATATGATCCTGCAACAAAAAAGGGAGGTGTCTATGCTGGGTACATAGATACTTTTCTGGGGCTGAAGCAGCGCTACTCCGGGTTTCCCCCTGACGTGCAGACCGAGGAGCAAAAGGAAGCCTTCTGTGAGGCCTTCTTCCAGGTGGAGGGTGTTCGGATCCTCCCCTTGGAAGTTGAAAAAAATAACCTTAAGCATACACTTTCCAAGGTCTCGCTTAATTCGTCATGGGGGAAGCATGCGCAGAACATGAGTCGAACCCAGATGACCATTGTGAGTTGTCCTGTCAAGTAGATGGAGCTCTTGATGGACGCATCGCTAGTCATCACCGACGTCGCTGTTATCAGTGATCAGGCCATGCTTGTCACGCACAAGCCGGCGGAGTCTGCCACTCCAGCGAACACCCGTGGAAGCCTGATTCTCGCCGCAATGGTGACGAGTCATGCCAGACTAAAACTGTACAAGCTTCTATCAAAATTAGACAGTCGTGCAATGTATTCTGACACGGATTCAGTAATTTATACAACGTCTCCTTGCGACACCTACACACCACCACAACATCCCTTTCTCGGAGGTGTCGTAGATTAAATTTCTTCAAAGTACGGCTCCGGTGTACACGTCACTGACTATGTCAGCACCGGAGCCAAAAGTTATGCCCTTCGGCTGAGCAACGGGGATGAAATTCTTCGCGCCAAGGGCATATCACTCACGAAGAAAAACCGGTGCACATACAATTTTGAACTTCTAAAATCCATGGTGCTAGGGAACTCCCCAACCAGTGAGACCTTCGAAGTCCCTTTCAATGTAATTCGTGATAAAGTGGATGGGTCACTTACGAATAAGCCCATGGTGAAAAGGTTTAAGGCTAACCTAGATAAGCGGTATCTCAGCCCGGGTTCGACTCTCACTGTTCATTTTTTGCCTCGTCTTTTTTGACACATTTCATTTTTTGCCTCGTCGACAATAGCGTTATATTTTAGAGTGCAAACAAAACCAGAATCTACAAAATTCAACAGACCTCGTTTCCAGGCCGTATCCACAAACACCTGTGCTAGAGCATTAATGTCCAAGTCACCAGACCACCCTACGATGGTCGGTATTTTTTCTTCGGGTTGCAGTCCATCTAATGGTATCACACGCATAAGTTCTTGCTGAAAAATATTCACCAACAGTGGGTAAACACAATCGGGGGCGTCGAAAACAGGCCCCAGCAGGAAAGGTCGAACGGATTCTGAATGTTCCATAATAGCTGTACGGAGTTGGTGATCTTTGGGGGTCCCGCACACGCTATGCACAATGCGCATCACTTCGTCTATGTGGATAGCCAGCGTGAACCACTGCGAAGCATTCAGTGTTATACAACGTCTCACAACACGGAACTGTAGAGTTCTTTGGTCTGCTGATTCTTTGATGAAGTCGACACAACGTTCACCATCCACAGTTCGATACATGTAGACACGTAAACCATGCGTCACGTACCATGTCTGTTGATCGGGGCCGATTTTTACTTGATCCTCTATGTGGGGGACCGTGGCACACAAAGCCTCCCATTCAGGTATGGAGAGGCTAACCCCCGCAGGTGTAGGGTAGATGAGTTCACCATTTTCATATTTCTTGTAGTGGCGTACGTGCAAAGAAAACTTATTTTTGAACAGTGTAGGTACAACGTAAACATCTTCACCGAGACACCATGCATCTGGATTGCTAGGCTGCATCGTGAACAATGACGCACCTGAGGACTGGCCCTTATTTAACGAGGGAAAGCAGCCACCTAGGACAACCAATCAGGACCAGTAGTTTTATCAGGAAATATAATAAGCCAATAGGAGACGGTTGGACTTTGTGATCGAGGATTGCATCATCCCTTTCTGCCACCCCTGCAATTTTCTGAGACTTGCATCATCCGATCGTTGCCATCCCAAAGTTTAATTACGACTGAAATCGAGGGTTTTTCCCGAGTACTCAGTCTATACAGTAGATGGCGCCACGGGTTAAAAGGAGAGGTATTTTTAATTATGAATTATTAATTATTAATAAGGAGCGCCAACGACAGTTGCGACACCAGGGTCAATTTCCTGTTGATTGCGACATAGGGATCAAAGTTCAGAAGGCAACGTGGACAGTTGCAACATAACACGGACCGGAAGTGGGCGTGGCCGGTGACGTCATAGGGGGGAAAGCAGTGTACAAAGGGGAATTCGTATAGTGGCACGATACTACTCACGTGTTTTTATTTCATACACATTTTTCGTTTATTGTGCAAAAATAAAGGCAAAATTCATGCGAGATAGAACTATTAAACGATCAAAAAAAGTTGTAAGGGGAAAATTTACTTCCCATAGGGATAGCATGGTATTTGTGTTTTAGTGTTCAAATTTTGCATCGGATACAAAAAAATTTTGAACATAAAATTGGTTTCATGATAATTTTATAAACACAAAACTGAAAATGTGTTCTTATTTTAAACCAAATTTGGTTTCGTTGGTAAAGCACAGAAATGAAAATCATAAGGTACAAATATTAAGTTCTGTAGAAGTTTGACTTCCAAAAGGGTTGGGTTGTTTTACCTCTGAGCGGCACTTTTTTGCACACCATGGGCTAAATGGCCAGGTCACATGAACCCCGAAGGCTCAGAGAAGGTTGGGGGAGGGGACCCACTGGAACAGCTGTTGGGAGACAGATGGTAGCCTCCCATCAAGGCCATCCAGCGTGTTCTTTAACGTGCACAGGGTATGGCTCTCCCGCATACGGGGCCACGGCTTAATGTCCCACCTGACGGACGGCGGCCTTTCCAAGCCCATCGGTGTCCCCTACTGACCGTGGGCAGGGCGAGGAGTTTTGCGGAGATTAATCTCAGCTTTCAAAAGGATAACATGTGAAAATAACTAGCGTGTGTCAAAATTGGTGTCTGTTACTAAAATATTTCAAACAAAATATTGCTATGGTAGTAAAACTTTAAACAAAGATGTGGTTGTTGTTAAAACTTGGAATAGAAAAACAGGTATTGGTAAAAAACTTTGATTAAGAATCGGAAATGGTGATAAAATCGTGAATAGACTGATCTGGTTGATAAAAATATATGTGAAACATAATGTACTGGACTTCAGGGTTGTCATCACAGTGTGATAATATAGACAGAATAACTGTAAAATCGCATGTAATACAGAGGCAGTAGTTGGACAAGTCGGTAGCACACTGGATTCATAAACTGTTACTCTTAGGCTCGAGTCCCAAATGTGTTGCCATTGAGATTTATTTCTGTTATCCTCTGCCTCCGTGAGAAAGGTGACACTGCTTTGAAAATTACAAGTGTTCATCGGATGGAACTTTACGTGTGCGGAAGAACCATTCTTGATTTACGTTAAGGAACATGGTATGACCTTGGCATGAAGTTTCAATTTCTCTCCTAACACCGGTCTAGTGCCCTTTCTCTCTCAGACTATGAACCCTTCGTTCATGTGACCAGGTCGTTTAATTAAATTGTATGTATAAAACCATCCCGCCAGAATTTAAAGAAAAACGAAACGGTTGGTAAAATTGCTCGAAAAACGTAGTAAAATGAATGGCAAAATATCTGTAAATTCGCACACATAGCATTGGTTGGTAGAATTGCGTGAAAGACACTAAATGTAATGAAATGGATGTTGGAATAACTGTAAATGCGCACACATTGCAGAGGGTGGGAGAAAGTTTTCGGATGTGGAAGACATTATATGCAAAATCAACAAAACACATGGGAATGGATCAGAAAATATGTTCGAATGTATGGAACGGATAGCACAATATCTGTAAAACGTACTGTGACTGCAGAGAAAACAAGTGTAAAATCACATAAAATTCCACTGGGATGGCTGCAAAAATCGCTTCAAAACAACAAATTACAGTAAAATCGATAACTGAGAACCTCACACAGGATAAAAAAAGGCATAGAGGAATGGAAATTGAACAAATTGCAGAGGAATGGAAGGCAGATTATCTACAAAATATACAGGAGTGAATATATACAGGAATAGATAATAAAATGTTTTTGGAATTTTCAAACATTTCACTAAGTTATTCGAAATTCTTAACCTGTTGTGATGGTCCACCCATTCACTTTTACTTTTCCTGAACCAGTTTCGGTATATTTACGTTATATTTATCAGTTTGGGGATTTCAATTCGTTTTGTGGACTGTCTCGATCCTCGTCCGAGCTGCAGGAGTTGCGCATGCTCAACTCCGACCATTTGATTGACAACCGCTAAAGCGCGTGTTAAGGACACGACCTCTCTTGCGTCATAGCTTGCGCGGTCGTCAGTTTAAGCAAATGTCTTTCCCGGCGTGCAATATGACATGTGCCGGCTTTGTAGCCTCTTGTTTTAACATGATGACGTTAGGTCACAGCGTTAGTGTAGTGGAGTAAGAGAAGAGATTGTGTAGTAGTAATGAAGTAGTGAGATAGTGATGAGTTGAGATGTAGTAGCGGTGTTTTTGTTCGAGATGTAGTCAACATTTTCACTTTGAGTTTGGTGAGTTGAATTTTTGGAAATAAATTTTGTTTTTTTAGAAACTTTTGAATCTTTGCTGTTTTTTCCCTTGAGCAACGTGAATTAATTTTTCATTGTATTTAATATTTAAACTTGACAATAATTTTTAAATTCTTACTTGATAAGTAACGCTTGGCAAATAAACAAACCCTATTTCAACTTTTTTCTGGCAAGCTATTATTGCCTGGCACCCGATAGAGCTATCTGGAATTTGAATAAATTAGATCAGATAAAAGGTCCACACTTTAAAAGTTATTAATAGTTGGAGCGTTACAGAGTACAGAAAAGAAAGTGGTGCCCGAACAGGACTCGACTAGAAAAAGAAAGTGGTGCCCGAACAGAACTCGACAAGTAAAAGAAAGTGGTCCGAGAACAGGGACTCGACCAGTAAAAGAAAGTGGTCCGAGAACAGGGACTTTATATACAGGGTGATTCAAAACTCTTACGCCAAACTTCAAGGAGTGATAGAGCACACCTGAACAAGCACTTTTCAAAATACTATGCATGGTCGGAACTCAAGCGGTGAAACGCTAGAGGGCGCTTTCCAGTGAATAATTATAAGCGCTGGTTTTCGCACTCGTCGTCATTTCTACCGTGGATTGCAGAATGGATGGATTGTTTTACGAATCAGGAGAAGGTGGACATGCATTTCACATACCGAGCTGCGGACGGGAATGTGAGGGAACCCCAAAGACTGTACCGGGAGCGCTTTCCAACCAGACATGTGCCTGATCGTAAAACCTTTCAGCGATTGCACTGGTATCTGTGCGAAACAAGTTCCTTTGTCAGTGGCTTGCAGGATACAGGGCGTGTAAAGAGTGTGAGGACGCCACGTGTTACAGAGGAAATTCTATGTAGGCTTGGAGATCATTCCAAATGTAGGACGCGAGCAATTTCCCTTGCCGTAAGTGTGCCCCAATCGACGGTGTGGTGAGTTCTACGAGACAAATGATTACATCCCTACCATGCACAGAGGGTGCACGCCTTGACACTTGCAGATTATTGGCCTTGTGTGGATTTTGCACAGTGGTTCCTGCAGTAGACTGCAGCACAACAGGACTTTGATGCACATGTCTTATTCATTGATGAATGCACCTTTACACGAGGGCATTTTTAATGCCCATAATTCACATGTGTGTGCCACCAGTAATCCGCACGCCATACGCCCACGTTTTTACTGGCTGCATTTCTGCATAAATGTTTGGTCTGGAATCCTCCATGACCATTTGATTGGCCCATACCTTCTGTCAGCCCGACTGAAAGGGAGAACGTACCTCGTATTTTTACAAAACATATTTCCAGAATTACTGAACCCTGTTCCAGCAAACATTCAAACACGTATGTGGTTCCAACAAGATGGAGCGCCACTCCATTTCAGCGTGGATGTGCAGAATGCTTTGGATACAACATTTTCAAGACGATGGATTGGTCGGGGTGATTCCATCGCTTGGCCGCCACGATCACCCGATCTCTCATGTCTGGACTTTTCCTATGGGGCCATATGAAAAGCCTCATCTACGATAGCCCCATCGATTCCAATGAGAACCTTGTTGCCAGGATTTCTATTGCCGCTGTTGCTGTACGAGAAATGCCTGATGTTTTCGCCCTTGTACGCCGATCACTTCGTCGAAGCTATGAAGCCTGCATTAATGTTGGCGGTCGCTCTTTTGAGCAGTTTCTGTAATTTGTTCAATAACATTCTGTACTTTCTGTTCTGTAATTTTTGGAATTGTTTCAAACCTCTTCTGTCATTCTTGTGTTTCTTCATTTCCTGACACAGTAACTGCTAACCCCTAGCGCTTCATCGCTTGAGTTCCTACCATGCATTGTATGACGAAAAGTGCTTGTTTAGGTGTGTTCTAGCACCCCTTAAAGTTTGGCCCAAGAGTTTTGAATCACCCTGTATATGTATAAATTGTATAAGTTATTTAGCATGATTCTCAGAGATAGTAATTTTTAGCTCATTGGTTATATGTACCATTTATAGATTTAACGACAGCTAAAGCCGAAATTTTTGTTAAGCAAGAAGCTTAACTATTGTGTATTAGTCAAAAGTACTGAAGTTTCAGAACAGTTACTGCTGATAGTTAAGATCTTTATTGTATGTATGTAAAGATTAGAAGTGTCCGAACACACACATAATAGATAAACGTTTTGATAAACAAGTTTATGTTTGCAAGCTGAGTACAGCTTTAGTATTGTATTGTTGTATAAGCGTACCTTTGAGCACTGCTAAAGATTAAAAAAATTTCAAAATTTTCAAAATTCAAAATTTTTGCAGACCGCTAAACATGTCTGCTAGTAATATGGCCGATTCTGCCATTAATGACTCCCGACTTAGAAAAAGTAAAATACAGGTTGCAGGATGTTGTGAAAGAAGCAGAAGTGTTAATGAATCTGCTTAATGAGCCTCGGGAGAAAAGGGGAATGGCAACAACCCCTTAATTTGCTGACAAGTCCATGAACGTATAAACTTTGAACGTAAGGTTCTATTTTCTGTTCCGCCAGAAGGAAGCGATAGGACAGAGTATTTTCAACCGCCACAACGACGATTTGCCAATCCATCTATTAACTATAGTCCTTATGTTAATTGGCCTTTACCTGAGATAAGGTTCGACGGTTTCAAATGTCCGTCATCGTGGACATTTGTCAAGTCCATGGAAGAGCATTTCCGTTTACATGAAGTGCCCGGCAACAAAAAGCTGGTTTTAGCAGTATCTTGTCTAATTGGATGTGTTAAGCAATGGTGGAATAACGTAATGTCGTCATGGAATAGAGTTTTGGGAAGATTTTAAAAGCGAACTCATAGAGATATATCCAGCATATAATAATTTGACAGAATTAGCTACGGAACTGTTTTCACCAAGGCAAAGGGAAGGAAATGATATCGAAAAATTTATCTGGGGTACAGTAGAGTTATACCAGCTGTACGATGCTGATGCCGCCGAATTGGATATTATAAATTTCATATTGTCCCAATTGCTTTTGCCCATTAGGGAATTCTTAGAAGTACGAAATATAAATTCAATTTCAACTTTAGTCAAAATTGGCTCGGCATTATACTGCAAGAAGAGAATCTGCAGCAACTGCATTAAACCAACAATGGATGCAATCCTCGCCAAAGCAGCGCTATCAGGTTGAGTCTCGTAAAATGACTCCCGCACGACCAGAAGTTATACGGTCTCGACAATTTGCGCCGAACGCGCCTACAACGGCAGCAATTGGTTTAGCATTGCTAGTGGAGTTAGACAAGGGAGAATTTTGTCTCCTTTTCTCTTTAGTTTAGTTATTGATCATGTAATGCGAAATTCTTTGCAAGGGAAAGAATTTGGCCTTAAATGGTCTAAAGATTTCAAAATTTCTGATTTAGATTATGCAGATGATTTGGCATTGTTGACTAATGATATTGATCAGATGAATTCATTCATTAGGGCTGTTGATGAGACTGGTAATAAGTAGGTTTGGTGATAAACAGAGAAAAAAACTAAAGTGATGAAAATTGGTCAGGCAGATGGTGCTTCAGTTGCTCTGAATGGTTGCACTATTGAGCAAGCATCTCAGTTTAATTATCTTGGGAGCTATGTAACAGATACTGGTGATAAGCGGCATGAGATTAACAGACGAATAGGGATTGCTGCCGGGACTTTTAAGAATCTATGGAGATTGTGGAGAAATAGGCGTATACACCTAAAGACTAAAATAGACTGTATAATAGTTTGGTTCTTTCTAGGGTTAGTTATGGTAGTGAAACTTGAACACTTTTTAAACAAGATAACAGGAAACTAGATGATTTTGATTCCAGATGCCTACGCAGTATCTTGGGCATTAGGTGGTTCAACTTTGTAACTAATGATGAGGTTAGGCAAAGGAGTCGGCAGCCTCCCTTAAGCAGAACATTGTGCAGAGAGAGATTCCATTGGTTTGGCCATGTTGCCCGTATGAATAATTATAGATTGGCAAAGAGGATTATGAACAGTCTACCTAAGGGTATCAGAAAAAGGGGGAGACCTAGGATGCGATGGGCAGAAAATGTCAAACAGGACTTTGCTAGAATTGGCCTAGAGTGGCCGAATGCAGTGGCTGTAGCTCAAAAGAGACGTGTCTGAAGAGGAAAATTATAGTCTGGTTGGAGCTCCGTAGCCCATGGCTGCATGAGGATTTCTTATGTATGTATGTACGTACGTATGTAAGTTAATAAGGAATAAAAAAATAAAAGAAATATAATTTCCAAGTTAAATGTGGTTTTCTAGGAATAAAAAATTTATTTATAAAAATGAAAAAAATATATTCGAAGGTTAATTTACAATGATCGGTTATTCCTACTTCTTCCACCTTTAAGCAAATTACAAGTGTACTACCCGTGGCACAGTGAGTAAATACCCTGATAAGCGTTAGGTTGTGGGATCGAGCCATGGTGCAGAAAAAAGGTATTTTTTAAAATGTAGTATGTGTGTTAAACACTAGATGGCGCTGCAGTTAGCCAGAATATTTAGGAGTTAGAATTATTCGGAACCTTTAGGGTTGTTTACTTCACGAGGGGTGGGTCAATCCAAAATGGCGGACAAAATCGGGGGGGGGGGGGTTAGTGGTAATGACGTCAGAATGCAAAATGGCGGACGAACGGCAAAATCGGGGGTGTTTTTGAAAAGGGGACGTGGTCGAAAGCGCGACATCGGAGGGACTTTCTATTAAACGATTACGAATGTTATATCGATTAATCGATTATACGAAGTGGTGTTTTACTACTCTGAACCATTGAGGTAATATTACTAGAGACAGGACCAGCAACGGATGCCATGAACATGTACAGATATTAAGCCTACTGGTTAGAGAGGCGAAAAGTTAGGTGTTTTGAATAAGTAAACGGTGAAATGGTAACTTCGTGCTCAGCCTGCGGATGCAAAAGCAGGTCCTGTAAAGGCAGCAATTTGACATTTCATAGGTTTGTACTTTACGAAAATTGTTGAAATGTTCTTGGATGTTCTTGAATTGAATTTGTTAAACTAGGGGATTTAAATAAAAGGGTTGTCAACTTTTCAATATATCTTTCTGTCTAAGTGAAATGTAGTTCACGAATTTTTCAATATATGAAACTAATAATACTTGCAAATGAAAAGTAGGTGATTTAAAGCCTGAATTAACATGAAATTAAATGAATATTTTCGTACATTTTATTACAATAAGGAATATAAAACATGTCGCATTACATTTATGAGACGTCTGCTTTGCACTTTTTATTTTGCTAAAGTGTATTATTATTTTGTAACATATCGTTTCGTTACTTTTTTTTAAAGAAAACGCCTGAAATATAGATGTTTATTATAATTTTGCATGTGATTAATGAAACCTAAAAATTTGTTTTACAATATTTTATTAAAAGAAATTTTTTGAGTTAAAATGCCAAGGGTAGCAGATGTTTTAAATAGATGTTACATATGATTATCAAGTATTAAAAGTAGGGCTGGACTTAGTATAGGCTAACTAAGCTACAGCTTAGAGTCTCACGATATGAGGAATCTCAAAGAAATGCATTTCAAGTTTTACTGCATTGCAAAAAATTTTTAATAATTAATATATTGTGAAAACAGTTTATCTTTTCTTACCAATGCTAGACAAATGTTTTCATCACATCAGTTTCATGTTTATTTTCCAATGTTCTCCTCAATCAGAATAATTATATATATTGCCTTTCGAACTTTTTGGGGGCTCTTAAATATGCCTTAGCTTCGGGCCTCAGAAGGTCAAAGCCCAGCCCTGATTAAATGTATATATTGTACATGTTATATATGATTATTCCCTTGATGAGAGGAACATACCAGTATATTCAGCATCGTGGTCTAGACTGGGTACGCTCATACTTTTATTTTCTAACAAAAAATCACAGTAAAGCTTCACAGTGCACTAATTAAAATTAATATGTTTAATACTCAATGACAGTGTATCGTAGAGTATTAAAATAAGAAATAAATACCCCCCTCAAGCAGCTGCTTGCCACAGAGGTCTGACAGGAGCCTGTCAGTTTATATGCCACAGTATGAGATCTGAGAGGATGGCAGGACCTCAGCAGAAAAACGACACACACATCCATGCCTAATCCGGGGCTCGAACCCAGGTCCCTTAGATCAGTAGCCAAGAGTGCTAACCACTCGGCCACGGGATAAAAATATTAATTTAAACTTTAATTTTCTACATAGTGAGGATGCTCTGCTGTCTACTGAGAAACTCCAATTTCGTGTTCAGCGGATTTTAAGTTTTAAATGAGTTGAATATTTTGTGTTACTTCTACTATGTTTTATTTAGGTATCATATACAATGCTATATAGAGTTTTATTAAATTTATGAATTGATTACAATAAGAAGTGTGTGTTAAAAGGTCAAGGTTGGGTTGTTTTACCTCTGAGTGGCACTTTTTGCACGCAATGTGCTAAATAGTTAAGCTGCAAGGACCCTGAGGTCTCAGAGAAGGTTGCGGAGATTTATTGGGTAGCTATTAGGAGACAACCTGTTAAAGCAATTTAGCATGTTCTTTAATGTGCAAAAGGCTTTCCCAAACATGGGGTCATGGCTTAACTTTCCATCCAACAGGCGGCAGCCTGTCCAAGCCCATTGGTGTCACCCACTTACTGAGGGCAATGGTGAGGGATTTTGGAAGATTAATCTCTACTACGGCCCAACTAGGACTCGAACTTGGGAACTGCAGATTATGAGCTTGGCACTCTACTGACTGATGTCAATGATGGTCAAGGATGTTATGACATATTTGTACTGTCTGCTACAAAACAATTTAATATTTAAATTAAATTTAAAATATTAATAATATATTTAAAATTCTTGCAGATTTCCTTTTTGAAATGAAAAGCTGCTTGAGCTATGGCTCCATAAAATGCGCAGAAAAAATTGGACTCCAACAGCAGCTACTACTATCTGTTCCCAGCATTTTACTAAGGAGTGTTTTAAAAATAAAGCTTCAGAAAATGGCAGAGTAAGATTAATTAATGATGCTGTGAAGGCTTTATTCACATTTGTAACAATTCACACATTGTCAAATCGGAAGCTTCGTGCTTTGACAGAGACACAGATTGTAAATGTGACAGAAATTGAAGAGAGAACACATATTGCCTGTAGAAATGACCATACATACTATATAAAAGAGATTCCTAGAAAACGTAAGAGAAAGTTAGAGTCAGCACAAAGTAAAATCCAAAGTCTAAAGAAAAAGCTACAGTCATGTCGTCGTCAACTGAGAGCCAAAGAATCAGACTCTTCCTTAAAACAAATATTACATTTTCTTAAGGGTGAAAAGCTGATTCAAGAAGATGACATTGGAGCACTGAAATCTGTGTTACCAAGTGCAACTTTAAGCTGGTTCAGCAATGCACAGCAAAATGCTAAAAGAAACAATGCCAAGGTTTATTATCATTATGATTATCATCATCATCCTCAAGCAGCCATGGGCTACAGAGGTCCAACCAGATTGTGCAATTTAGTTTTCCAAGCATGTCTGTCCTGAGCTACATCAGCTGCATCTGGCCACTGCACATCAATTCTAACAAGGTCCAGTTTGACATTGTCTGCCCACCACATCCTAGGTCTCCCCCTCTTTCTGAAGCCTTTAGACACACTGTTAATAACGCTATTCGCCAATCTATAATTATTCATACGGTCAACATGGCCAAACCAACGGAGTCTCTCTCTGCACAATGTGCTGCTTAAAGGAGGCTGCCGACTGCTTTGCCTAACCTCATCATTAGTTACAAAGTTGAATCACCTAATGCCCAAGATACTGCGTAAGCATCTAGAATCAAAAGCATCTAGTTTCCTGTTATCTCGTTTACAAAGTGTCCAAGTTTCACTACCATAACTAACCCTAGAAAGAACCAAACTATTATACAGTCTAATTTTAGTCTTTAGGTGTATACGCCTATTTCTCCACAATCTCCATAGATTCTTAAAAGTCTCGGCAGCAATCCCTATTCGTCTGTTAATCTCATGCCTCACATCACCATTATCAGTAACATAGCTCCCAAGATAATTAAACTGTGACACCTGCTCAAGACTGCAACCATTCAGATTACTGAATCACAGCCTGCCTGACCAATATTCATCACTTTAGTTTTCTCTCTGTTTACAACCAAACCTACTCTACTACCAGTCTCATCAACAGCTCGAATGAAAGAGTTCATCTCATCAACATCATTTGCCAAAAGGGCGAAATCATCAGCATAATCTAAATCAGAAATTTTCGTATCTCCAGTCCATTTAAGGCCAAAATATTTCCCTTGAAGTGAATTTCGCATAACATAATCAATAACCAAGCTAAAGAGAAAAGGAGATAAAATGCACCCTTGTCGAACGTCAGAAGTAATGCTAAACCAATTGCTACAAGCCTTACCAACTCTACACACGACTCAGTGTTATTATAGAGAGCTTTCATTATGTTAACTAACTTGTCTGGTATACCATATGATCTCACAATCAACCACAAATTATGTCGATCAACAGAGTCGAAAGCCTTTTTGAAATCAACAAAGCTAGCAACCAAAGGTTTCTGAAACTCTAAACATTTCTCAAGATCTGCCTAAGTGAAAATATCTGATCCGCACATCCCCTACCACTTCTGAATCCACATTGCTCATCACGCAATTGACTGTCAACCAGATTCTTAATTCTATTAAGCACAATCATGGAAAGAACTTTACCTGGAACAGAGAGTAGGCTGATACCCCTATAGTTATCTCAAGAACTGCGACCACCTTTTTTGAAAATAGGGATAACAATAGCTCTGGTAAAATCCTTAGGAACCATGCCTTTATCATAAAAGATATTCAGAATTTCAGTCATCCAAGTGGTAACCGAAACATTCCCAGCTATAAGCATTTCCGTAGTAATTTCATCTACTCCTGGGGATTTATGAAGTTCAAGTTAAATGATAGCCAAAATAACTTCAGATTGTGTTATAGGGCCAACATTAAAGCCACCAATGCATCTATCATCATTGAAAACAATAGGAGTAGAACTAACCACATTGTTTACAACATCACTGAAACGCTCAGCGCACCTAGCCATGATGGCATCCTCACCTTCTATAACCTTACCTTGTTTATCCTTCAATCCCTGTATATCTGTTCATTTTCTACCACACAAATCATTAACTATCTGGTACAGCTGTCTGCTGTTGAGCTGTCTAACTGCTTCCAAAGATTCTTATCAGCAGCTAACTATTCATTTACACATTTATTAAGCTCTCTGTAATCCTTTCTATTAGGACTAGTAAGGACATTCCTCCAATTATTTCTTTCTGAAATAAGCTCAAGTGCCTTTTCACTCAAATAATTTTGCCTCCTGTGCTCCTTTTTTCCTAAAAGACTACTGTTAGTTTCCAAAAAAGCCTGTTTAAAATGATCGCATTCTTCCTCAACTTCAGTAGTAAATAAACCATGACTGTCATAATGAGTAAGTAACCTATCATGGTAAGCTTTGGCTATAACTGGGTCTTTCAGAGCTTTAGTATTAAAGGTAAATTTTTCCATCACGTGACGGCTGTTTCATGAACGACAATGCTACTATTCATCGTTCAAGATGTATTCAGCAGTGGTTCAGTGAGCATGAGAGCGACTCCCACAATCTTCCCTGGTCACCACAAAGCCCGAATCTGAACCCCATTGAGAATGTATGGGACATGTTAGAAAAACCGATGCGGGAACAAAGTCTTCTTCAGTCAAATCTGAACCAGCTAAAGGACTGTCTGGTATGTTGGAGATGTAAAGGCACTCCAACACCTTGTAGAATCTATGCCAAATCGCATACATGCTGTAATTCGGGCTAAAGGAGGTTCAGCTTGGTATTGAACAATGGTTTCTAATTCAGTGACCGATGTGTGTAGTATCACCTAAAGCACCTGAAACAACTGAAACTTTTTTGTCTTCTTTCTTGTTCCTAATTCCATGCTGCTTGGCGAGAATTTCAAAAAAATATAAAATAAAATAATAAATACCCCCTCAAGCAGCTGCTTGCCACAGAGGTCTGACAGGAGCCTGTCAGTTTATATGCCACAGTAGGAGATCTGAGAGGATGGCAGGACCTCAGCAGAAAAACGACACAATATCCGTTACACAATAGAACATACACGAAAACTCATTCTCAACACATTTGTTTTCCTGGGTTACGTCTATTCCTATAATCCAGACATTTCTTATTTATTTATTTCTATTATTTTTAGGACATTCCGTGGCCTGCTTGGCCAGTGATCCAAGTGACCTGGGTTCGAACCCTGGGTAAGGCATGGCTGTTTGTGATGTTTTTCTGCTGAGGTCCCGCCATCCTCACAGACTCTAAACTTCAGCGTATAAACTGACGGTCTACTGCCAGACATCTGTGGCAAACAGCTGCTTCAGAAATTATGTTAATTAAAATGCTTTTCAATTTAAAATACGTTTACTGATCTAAGGGACCTGGGTTCGAGCCCCGGGTAAGGCATGGCTGTGTGTCGTTTTTCTGCTGAGGGCATGCCATCCTCTCAGACCTTCTACTATGGCATATAAACTGACAGGCTCCTCTCAGATATCTGTGGCAAGCAGCTGCTTGAGGGGGTATTTATTGTTTTTTTTATTTACAAAATATTCAATTTAAAGAATACGTTGTCATGATCAAATGACCTTTGCAGTTCACCATCTGCAGAGTACTCACCAATAACATGCAGGTCGCTTGGAAAAAAGGGTGAGAAGAAAACTGCAAGCATCATCTGTGCCTAAGGGGTCAGTCTCCCAAGCCTCGGACAGTTAGGAGCACCGTATCACGGCTGCTTGGCAAGTGGCAACAGAGGTCACGTGAGCGGAAGTGACCAGAGGGGGAGAAGAAAGTAAGAAGACGGCAGGCTGCAACCTTGAGAGAGAAAAAGGGGTCAGAGGGACTCGGCACCGCAGCCAATAGGACAGTGAGGGAAAGTACGCTTGGCTCGGAGAGAAGCAGCGCATTGTCTTTGTCGAGGAACGGCGTCAATAACTGCCGAAGCTCATAGCATCCTGTAAGCAGGAAGTGTTTTGTGTGTTATATGCTGGATGTAATAGTCTGTAGTAATTAACCATCGGTTAAGTTTATCCAGTACCAGCGTTGGTAATCCACTCATTCCCGATTCTGTGTATGCTCGAGACCCCTTTGTTCCAGACTGAAGTGTCGGCGCACTGAGATAACGGTAGCGGCTGACAGCCAGGAGAGCCCACCACAACATAAACAGGGTGAATCTGAAAAAGTGGGCAAAACTTTACGGGGTGGTAGAACGCAGCTATACGAGCAATATTCGTCATAGAATGTATGGTCGGAACGCAAGCAGTGAGAAGTTAAAAGGTAGTTTTAAACTTCTCAAAATAAGCTGTTTAGCTTTATGAATCCAATATATTTTGTGTTATTTGTGAATAAAAAAGAATTTATTACTAAAAAAATAACATTTTATGAGAGTGTCTGTTTGGACTCGGAATGTCTAAAACGTGTGAAAGTTTCGATTCCATTTTCATCGATATTTTTTAGCAGCACTGTAGTATCCCTGTAGTGGACGGTCACGAAATTCCGTTTTTTTATTAATTACAACGTCTGTTGATTCCTCTCCACCTCTGATTTTAGGTGAACACAGATTCGTGGGTTTTTACAATGGTGCTTTGGTGTCCATTAGCTATGATGTGCTTTAGACGTAAGGAAGCAAATATTCTCTCTGCTGTATAGAGGAAGACACACATTTTTTTTCTATTTGCATTTACACACACATATATACATCGAAGAGCCAAAATATTATGACCAGCGCGTCTTCATGCAAATCGAGGCAACTGCAGGTAAACGACGGCGCGTGTGAAGGTCATAAAACGGTATAAGTAACACCTGATATTGAGCTCTGTTAATCAATGTTATTCTTGTTCCTCTGACTGGAAAGACAGCGGACTTAAGTGAGTTTCACAAAGGCCAAATTGTAATTTCGTGCAGAGCATTTCGCAGACGGCAAGGTTTGTGGGTGCTTGGTCAGCTATGGTTAGTACCTTCAAAAAGTGGTCCAAGGAGGGAGAAACCACGAACCGCCGGCAAGGAATCATCGCTGCTGGAGGTGAGCGAAGGCTATCCCGTTTGGTATGAGCCAACAGAAGGATTACTGTGACGCAACTCGCCCATAATTTGAATGCTGGTGACGGGGAGTAATGTGTCACAACACACAGTACTTCGAACGCTGCTGAAAATGGGGCTGCATAACCACAGGTCACTCCCAGTGCTCACTCTAATCTCAGTCCACGGTCGGAAGCGCCTACAATGGGCACCAAACATCAAAACTGAACCTTGAATCATTGGAAGAAGGTCGTCTGGTCCGATGAATCTCGTTTCCTGTTGCACCATGTGGATGGCTGGGTACTTGTGCATCGTTTATCTGTGCGTCGTATTACAAGATGATGAAGTAAGTGTAATGCTTTGGGCAATGTTCTGCTCGGAAACCCTGGGTTCAGTCAATCATGTGCAGGAAACTATGACTTTTTGCAAACCAAATACATCCTTTCATGGCAATGGTATTTCCCTCTACTAATGCCCTCTTTCAGCAGGGTAATGCGCCATGTTACACTGCCTGGATTGTTAGAGAACGGTTCGCAGAACATGAGGAAGAATTTCAGATAATGACCTGACCTTCAAATTCCCCAGATATCATTACAATCGATCATCTGTGGTTTGTTTTGGAACAGCATATCCGATCTGCAGCTGCTCAACCATGTAACTTTCAAGTGTTAAAGGATTTGCTGGTAACGTGTTGGTTCCAGATACCATAAGACACCTTTAGAAATCTTGTAGCGTCCATGCTTCGCCGTGAAATAGCTCTTTTGGCGGCACGGGGAGGACTTTGGATTGGATTGTTTTACCTCTGAGCGGCACTTTTTTGCACACCATGGGCTAAATGGCCAGGTCACAAGGACCCCGAAGGCTCAGAGAAGGTTGGAGGAGGGGACCCACTGGAACAGCTGTTGGAACACAAATGATAGCCTCCCGTCAAGACCCAGCGTGTTCTTTAATGTGCACAGGGTATGGCTCTCCCACACATGGAGCCACGGCTCAACGTCCAATCCGGCGGACGGCGGCCTTTTCAAGCCCATCGGTGTCCCCTACTGACCGTGGGCAAGGCGGGGAAATTTTGCGGAGATAAATCTCAACGCTGACCCAGCTGGGACTCGAATCTGGGAACTACAGATTACGAGCCTGGCGCGCTACCGACTGAGCCACCCCCGCCCTACGGGGAGGACCAACATCATATTAGGCAGGTGGCTATAATGTTTTGGCTCTTCGTGGTATATACTATGGGGATGTGCTTGATTCTATGGTTAATACTTTGCTGAATGAAATGGCTTAGTTAATTCACTTTAATACTTTCTACCATCAATTTAACATAGTCTGAATGTTGCTCTATTTCCGCAGGCATTCATTTAATGAGGTAGAAATCTGTTTTTTCATATAGAAATTACTTCGTCGACCTTAAAACATGACGAGATATATCCCAATCTTTGACTATGTACTTTGGTTCTCCACAGAATCGATCTCTGTTCCTTTAGGGTTTCTGAGAAAGAGCTACACAACTTTTAAAGCAACAAACGAAGCTGATCTTTTTCTGACTTAGTTAATTCCGCATCCGTCATTCACCCCTCCGTCTACAAGCAGGGATAAATCTACGAGCCACCGAAAGCAGCCAAAAGACCATTTTGTTAGATCTCACTGATGCGTATCTGGGGTCTACAAACGAACTCAGAAACAGACTTCTGTGTCAGCAAGTACATAGCGGGCCACAAATAACTACTAAGAGGCAAAAAAATAGGCTGAAAACACACATAGAATACAAGAAATATACGCAATAACAAGAATACAAAAATAAAGTAGAAGGAAATAAAACTTCGGAAAGTGGCTTTTAGTTAAGAATTTAGCAAGATTGATTGGCAGTCCAGTTGCGTCTGGTATAGAGGTAGCCCTCGACTTTCCAACCTAATGAGTTCCTGAAAACATATCTGAAAGTCGAGCGATAGACTTGCATGTTCTCCCTGGGAACGAGGGTCCGTTCCCAGGGAGCCAAAAAATGCAATAAAGTTCCTAATTATGGTATAATATTTTATTATTTTTTTATCCCTGAGTGGTACTCAATGTATACAGAGTATTTTAAAATATTTAAAGCTACATTTGGCATTAAATATAATCAGTAAAATTAATAATAAATGCCACTTTTTTTCCTTAAAATTATCTCGTCTCAGCTTACTATGGTAGCAACTCGTTTCAGCTGTGGGGATATTGTAGGAATCGTGATGCAGATGGTGAATGTTCTTCTGCTGATTTTGAGAGTGTCTCCATCATCTTTCTTGGAATTTTTCTCAATCAAAAGTTGAGAATGTGCCTTCTTTTCTTGGTAAAAAAAGTTTATAGCAAGGTGTAATTCTTTCAACTTATCTTCGTACTACTGAACTTTATACAATGAAATCAAATTCTTCCGCAATGTTTAAGAATACTCAAGTTAAGTGAAAGCTTTACTGAGAGCCACTAGGTTCAAACATTGCCAGCATCTCCTTGCACGAGTCGACTCCAGCCCTTTTTTAGCTGTTCTGTCAGTTTGTAAAGTATCCATTTTGCACAAATGTTTCGGGTTGGGTTGGGTTGTTTTACCTCTGAGTGGCACTTTTTTCCAAACCATGGGCTAAATGGCCAGGTCACATGGACCCCGAAGGCTCAGAGAGGGTTGGGGGAGGGGACCCACTGGAACAGCTGTTGGGAGACAGATGGTAGACCCCCGTCAATGCCATCCAGCGTGTTCTTTAACGTGCACAGGGTATGTCTCTCCCACACATGGGGTCACGGCTTAACGTCCCATCCGACGGACGGCGGCCTTTTCAAGCCCATCGGTGTCCCTACTGACCGTGGGCAGGGCGGGGAATTTTGCGGAGATAAATCTCAACGCTGACCCAGCTGGGACTCGAATCTGGGAAGTACAGATTACGAGCCTGGCGTGCTACCGACTGAGCCACCCCCGCCCCCAAATGTTTCGGAACTTCAAATGTTGATGAAGGGTCGAAATTAAGTCTTTTAGAAGATTATAAAAAGTCATATCGTGATATTACATTAGTACGTTATCCAACCTAAAAAGAACTTTTCATTTATGTCTAAAAAGGAAAAAGTTGAATATCTCAGACAGGCGTTCGCAACCTCCTTTGAGCAGCAAATTGTGCAGAGAGAGACTCCGTTGGTTTGGTCATATTGCCCGTATGCATAACTATATATTAGTGAATAGGGTTATGAATAATGGGCTAAGGGCCTCAGAAAGAGGGGGAAACCTAGGATGCGGTTGACTACCTAAAATGCGGATTTCTAACGAGGTCCTGTTTGATATTGTCTGAACAGACATGGCAAACAGGACCTCATTAGAATTGTTCCACAGTGGCTAGTTGCAGCAGATGGAGCTCAAGAAAAATGTGTTTAGAGTACTAAATTGCACAATATGGTTGGACCTCCGCAGTCCATGTCGGCTTGAGGATTGTAATGATGATGAATAATTATTTCCACACTGCCAATCGATGCATTGACATCTAAACTTATTACCTGAACGGTGATATGTGGATTTTCCTTTTATGAATTCCAACAGCAGCCACAATTCTCTCATTCAAGGCCTCCTTCGGTGTTCCTTCACGAGGGCGATTTTCGTATCTTTGCCCTCTTTCTCTAAATTTGCGCATCCATCCCGTAACAGTGCCATGTGAACAGGCATGATACACATATACTTGTGATAAATTGGCATGAATTTTTTTCGAGTCATCCGCAACGTGCATCCTTCTGAAAATGCGAATTTTCCTCCATCTTTAGTGAGCACCATAGCAACAATGCACAAACCCTACTTTACTCACAGCCAGTGAAAATAGAAATGATGATACGGCCTTTGTTTCTAACACGTAATGACAAGTTTTGTTAGTTACAAAACACGTAATGACAAGTTTTGCTAGTTACAAAACACGTAATGACAAGTTTTGCTAGTTACAAAACACGTAAAGACAAGTTTTGCTAGTTACAAAACATGTAATGGCAAGTTTTGTTAGTTACAAAACACGCAATGACAAGTTTTGCTAGTTACAAAACACGTAATGACAAGTTTTGCTAGTTACAAAACACGTAAAGACAAGTTTTGCTAGTTACAAAACATGTAATGGCAAGTTTTGTTAGTTATAAAACACGTAATGACAAGTTTTGTTAGTTACAAAACACGTAATGACAAGTTTTGTTAGTTACAAAACACGTAATGACAAGTTTTGTTAGTTACAAAACACGTAATGACAAGTTTTGTTAGTTACAAAACACGTAATGACAAGTTTTGTTAGTTACCAAACACGTAATGACAAGTTTTGCTAGTTACAAAACACGTAATAACAAGATTTGTTAGTTACCGAACACGTAATAACAAGTTTTGTTTGAAACTTTTTATAGACAAGCTTTCAAACAAGTTGTAGCTCGTTAATTTCGGAAGAACGAGTGGAAATCTTACAGACACGTGTCAAGTCTTTTTGAACGCCCTCCGTGTGAAATTTTGAATTTTTTGTGCACTGTAAATATTTGAGTTATTTACTTATATTTACAAATCACTGTTTTTTCATCCTTTTCTACTACGATCACACAATTATCTGTGTGCCATATATATATACTTATATTGCATATATCAACGTAAAGACTGGGCGCAGTGCACACAAGCTAAAGATCATATTTTTGCTACAGTTCGTTCATGCTGAAGAAGAAGTTCGTTCATGCAGAGAACGAACTGGGATACAGAGGTCAAAACAGTGAGTATTTTTGTGGAGCCTGCTGCATCTTGTCATCGCGGTGTCTCCTTGTCATGTGACAAAGCTTGGCACATTGGATTGATATTACTTTTACTGAATTAGCCTTAATCATTTTGAAGTTACGAAAAAAAGTTACTTCTAAGGTTATTTTCGAGAAAAAAAAAAAGAGCTATTGCTTCCGTTTTGTCATCCAATATCTGTCTGAGATATTCAACTTTTTCCTTTTTAGATATAAATGAAAAGTTCTTTTAAGGTTGTATAACGTATGACTTTTTATAATCTTCTAAAAGTTTTCATTTCGACCGTAGGAGTTAAATTTGAAAATGTATAAAATTTAAATGGTTATTGCAAGCGATCTACTCATTCTAGAAATGGATGGGTGGGGAATGCAAAAGAGATACGTGAAAAATTCTTTTGGTTTGGATAAGTAGTAATGAAGTAATACTAGTTATTTTTTCCAAATCTTTATTTATACGAATATCCCATCATTAGAGATAAATTTTAATTGAAAAGGAGCAAACTATATTAACCAGAAGCGATGTATTTACTTCTAGTTTTAAGTGATAATATTTCTTAGGTCAAATTATTTATCACTTTCATATAATCAACTGTTGCTTAAACTTATCAATGAGTAGGTTTTTGATATAATAATATCCTTCTGAAATATTAATGTGAATGAATATATAACATTATATATGTTAAATTCTGCACGCATTAAATACTGAAATATATTACAATTTTTATGGAAGGAGGATATAAAAGAGATTTAAATAAGTATGCCTCCGGCTCTTTTTTTCCGCTTCCTTTGTTATGGTCAAATGAATTAATTTTGAATTAATTTTATCAGTTTCAATTGATAATATTGGTAAATGTAAATCTGTCCTGAATTTTGAGGGACGTGAATGTTTTTTTATCGATAATGATTCGGAGAATGATCTCTCTAAACTACTTAGAATTACAGTTCCAGTGGGTTAGATTTCTTCCGAACCATATAAAAAATATATTTTAAACATCCAATGTTTTACATCAGGTATGTATAATTTGTCAAAACATTGTCAGTTCTTCAAATAACTGTTCCGTCGAGATCATCACCTAAACAATTTTTAAGTAAGCTTTCGCCATCCGAGTTTTAACAGGTTTTTGTACCACAAAGAAAGCTAAAGTTCTTAAAATACGTTGTATAAATAAAATCTTGCTACTATTAAAATTATGGCATTCTATAATTTAAAAAAAATATAAAATCCGAAATTTTTCTTTCCTTTTAAATGTTTTTATCTCCACCTTCATATAAAAGTCACGCCTTCGATTTGCCACGACTACTTCTTTAAGTAAAGCCTCTGTACCTAAACATTTACTTTTTCTTATGGAGTTATTGCATCAGACATAAAACGAAAAATTCGATATTCCTTTTTGAAAAAAGTCGTTTTTTTTTAAATGCATTCTTTCAAGTTTGCATTTTGATAATTAATAAATAGGATCATCCTTATACAGGATACACCCTTTAAAACCCAATCCAATACCTTGTACCATATATTTTCAATGATGCCGGTGATATAAATATAAAGATGTTTTCGTGCAATTTTCTTGTTGGCAGCCAGATTCTTTAAGACAAGCACCCGCCCTTTTTACTATATTTCTTGAAGTTTTTCGAAGAGCGTGTTTGTCAATTCCGGCAACAGTCTATTCAATGTTTTGTTTATTTCCTTCAGGCTTCGTGGGTTATTGTGATACAATTTTTCTTTTTCTAACCTCCACAATAAAACAAAAGTTAGGTGGTGTTACGTCGTGAATCGTGGTGGCGAAAGTCCACTCCCAATAATGAAATAATCAAAGAAGGCCTACAAGAAATCCCTCATCATGCTGAAACCTAGCACCATTACTAGAATTGTCCTAAAAAGCATAGTTTTTTAGTTTCATTTTCGTTATATGAACAGCTCTACAGGCTGCGTTTTAAATTGTACACCAGGTATTTTCTTTGAAAAGGAGCATCATATATTCAGAGGAGCGAATGTGTATTCTTCTAGTATTCTTTTAATTAATTATTTCCGTAAATCAGGGGTGGGGAACCAGCAGCTCTAAGCACTCTAGAAGATGGCTCCTGAACTCTTTTTGGTTCAACTTTCACCTTCGAAATTTTTTAAAGATTTTCATTAAAAAAACACTAGAGCAGGTTGGCATACGACAGTTTCAAAGCATTGATGCAATTCAAATGCTTTAAACATACTCCAAATTTGATTGTGTCATGAAAACTCAAAAGTCACATTCATGAATGGCAGAATTTTGAATAATTATTTTCAATAGCTTATTATTTTCAAAACACCCATTTTAAAAGTATAAGTTATGGTTTTATTTTTTTAATAAAAAATCTGAATTTCTTTATTCTTGTTATGCCTCTTGACCCAATAGAGATTATAATTTGCAGTTCTCAAAATTTGTTGGTTAATCCTTTTTTTGCTCTTGATCCTGTTTTGGCTTTTGATCCAAAAAAGATTCCCAACCCCTGCCTTAAACCGATCAACTGCTGCTTAAAATATTAATCGCGATTACTTTAATAAAAAGATCACGCGTCTCTTGAAAAGCGAGTAAATGAAAATGCGTTGCTTTTACTCTCTAAGCCGACATTCCCAACTAGTTTCTGAGAGTGATTTAAGTGAAAACAAATTAACATGTTTTTTAAAACGTTTCAAATTGAAACCTATTATCACTATACTTGTAACTCCTCCTTAACCCTTTCAGGACCATAAGGTTTCTAAGAGTAAATATTAGTATGAAACTGTTTATTTTAGTTTGTTTAGACGTAAAATGAATAAAAATCATAAGAAAAATACATAACAATGTGTAGTTTTTTTGGAAATTTATGGGAAATATTTTTCCCAATGGACTATAAAGGTAACACAAATTATAGTTAGGCTTATTATGCAATGTCTTTTATTTATTGGTTTATTAGAACAAAATGTTAACTAAAATAATACAAAATTATGAAATAAAATTACTATACAAAATGTTGTGCTAATTATGATATTCTGCGAAGCAATTTCTTTTGGTAGTGAGGCAAAGATGGACATTGCACATAGTACATATATTATGCGTCCTGACAGTTCTGTTTTTGTTTTCTAAACGTTCCCGTTTACGTAATTGCGTTCGGCATACGTTCTATTTTGACATTCTGTATAAAAAAATGCAGATAAGGTTATAATTAAATACGACAATCACCAATTTTAAAATGGGAAAAATGTTTCCCTTGGTCGTGAAAGGGTTAATGCAGCACTGCATTCATTTTTACAAATGCAAGACACTCCCATAGTATCGCCCTCAAAGATACGAATTGTGATTTATGCTAAAATGCTGATATCTTCCAGAATAGACGCCTACAGGAGTTAATACACGGAATGTCGTAACTACTCAGTTCATAGGATTGTAATACAATTCAATGAAATGCAAAAATTTATGGGGTCATTTTATTTAAATCCAGTAGAAGATACAATTACGGTTAATATAATTTGTAATCCAGAGAAGTTCCATTACATCGTTAGCAGATCTTTCTTCTAAGGACATACCATGGTTTGAAATCATTTGTTTTACAGTGAATGAAAATCATCTTCGAATCTTTAGTGTTAGTAACGTTATTCAAACTAACAGTTCATTATTAAGGAATTTCTTATATATTATACTGTAGGTGCAATGAATGCTGTTATTTTCTTAAAAGTATTCATAGGACCATTAAAAGTCTGTTTCGTGAAACCGATGAACTGTAAAACCTCCACAAGCTACTCTTCTGAGTTAACCACTGTATAGCGGAATTCCTTAGAGTTAAGAGGTTTCATCAAATTTTAGTGAAATGACTGAAACTGCACTGTAAAAAAAAGTTAATAATATCTTTCTTTGTTTAATCTACCTGTTGATACTTACAGTATTTGTCTTTCGTTGAAACTAATTCCAATGTCACATTTGATAATAATGCCTAATATTCACACAACCAATGGGAAGCATTGATTCAAACTGTCAACGAATCGGGTTCAATAGTCGGCTAAATCTTACGCATGTAAAAGCTATCTTAGGATATTCGAATAATGAATATATATTTATTCCAGTTAGCTTCATTTTGAGGAAATGAATTTCAAATTCCTATTCCAATGTTTCAGATGTCAGCTTGTAATTTGTTTTAAAACGCCTGAGTGAGGAACCGCAGTTAAAAACCGGGCGTCGGTTGCTCCGATAGGAACACTTTACATTTCTAAAGTTATTTCTTCATTTTGCACATCATTCCCTTTTCTTGTTTTCGCATCACAAGATATTTAGTTTTACCAAGTGCGTAAATAGTACGAAGTAGATCTCTTCGAATATGTCGCATGTTCACAAATAGCAGTCAGTCAAGGTTTGTCACTGCACTGGTTGCAGGAGGCTGAAGAGGCGTGCACTGGAAACACCGAAGATACAGCCGGAAGCTGAGGAGCTGGTGTTCCCTTGTCCACTGTTGTCGATGGCGCGCTCCTGCTGAACGCGAATGTGTCACCGAAGGCGGGAGCCGGTGTCAGGGCGGGTAAAGATGCGGCGGCGGCGGCCGCGGCAGCAGCGGCCGGGGGTAAAGGCACGCCTGCTTGATTCATGTAGGCGATGATGCGCCGCATCTCCTCGAGTGCATTGGCTTGCATGAGGATGTAATTCTTGGCTAGTAGGAGGGTGGCGATCTTCGAGAGCTTTCGCACCGACGGAGAATGGGCGTAAGGGATGACAGAGCGGAGCTCGTCCAATGCGTCGTTCAAGTCATGCATCCGGCGGCGCTCTCGTGCGTTGATGCTCAGACGAACAGACTTGGCGTGGCGACATTTCTTGACGACCGTTGTTGGATTGCCGTTGGCGTCAACTCGTTTCTGGCCTGATTCTTCGTGCTCCTGAGACGATCCTGCGTGGCAGGGAGAACATAATCAGTGAAACAAGGAAAATAAAAATATAGCTGTAGATAACAGTGAGAATTATACATTCCGAAAGCGTAAAATATATTCAATTAGTATAATACTTCACAATGCACTGCTGTTAGTTTTTTTTTTTTGCATTTGCTTCTTCATTTGGAAACTTCACCTCATTGGAATTTGGACTCAATTTACCTCAGCTAATGCTCATTATTCGATGATACTGACCCACAAGAAATTCAGATGAGAAATGAATATTTCGCTTAAAGAAAATTATTTTCAATCTCTACGACTTTTCAACAACACGAAATATTTAAGTGTTAAACAGAATAAAAATTATTTTCATTGATTCTATTAAAATTCAACATAGTCACTGAGGAAGCTTAAATCTGAATAGATTGGTTGTTTCGTCAAGCAGCGCCTTTCTGTTAGGTAGCAAAGACCTCAAGAGAAATAGGACTGAGCTATTCCGTGGTAGCGCAGCAAGAAACATTTCTTTAATGCTGATCTGTGAAAATTGCTAAGACTATAAGAGAGCGCAATTGATGATTGAATAGGGCAATGACCTCTCAATCACCTTAACTTAACCTGTGACCTCTAAGAAGCTTCAAACTGCGCAGTTTCGGTTTCTCCTCACTCTATTTCACTGGTATCGAACATTGTCAATTCTCGTTTTGCAGATACTTTTATACGTATCATTTAAGATGAACTGTTATTTCCTTCTAACTGAATCACTAACGCTATCTCTACCTCTTGGTTGTAAGTTACATTCAGTAACTTTTTATGCACAGCACTATACACAGTCGTATCAGAATAACATGACCACCTTCAATAGATAATACTTAGTAGGTGGTAATCAGATCTCCTACTGTGACATATAAACTGACAGGCTCCTGTCAGACCTCTGTGGCAAGCAGCTGCTTGAGGAGGTTTTTTTTTAATATTATTATGATACGACTGTGTATGCATAGGTTTAATAAGTTTTTGAACCATTATTACGGTGTGTATGTATATTGTTGACGTGGATATAGAAGAAAAAATTGTCTTGAGCAGTGTACTGTCGTTTGTATATGATTACGGAATGATCCTTAATCATAACACCTTCTTTTCAATTTGTAGTCAGAGTAAAAAAGATGGTTCAAGAACTTAGTAAACCTAGGAAGTGTTGTGCTTCCTATTAAAAGACAGCTGCTAGATGCTGAACTTAAGCTCACAGGGATTAACATCAACAGCAGAGGAGATCTTTATCTGTGCCAAGAGCATCGGCCATTTCATCAAGAGGTCTTTCATGAGACAAAATGCTTCTTGAGACCGCCTAATTTCACTGCCATTAACATATTGAACCCACCTAATACCGGAAACGCAACGTAAATTTCTGAAATCAAAGATACCACGCTTCCTATTATTTTTCACATACAAAAGATCTCCACTATCATCAGAAACTGAAGAGAGAGAAAAGCTACTAGAAAGTTTACATTATCCTTTAGTTTAAGCCTCTAGTTTTCTACATTCTCCAGATGCCCTTAAAAGCTCCAGTAGCGAAACCTACTCTCTTGTTTACCTAATATCGACAATAAAAATAAAATACCCCCTCAAGCAGCTGCTTGCCACAGAGGTCTGACAGAAGCCTGTCAGATTATATGCCACAGTACAAGATCTGAGAGGATGGCAGGACCTCAGCAGAAAACAACACGAACATCCATGCCTTACCCGGGGCTCGAACCCAGGTCCCGTAGATCAGTAGCCAGGCGCTCTAACCACTCGGAACATAAATCAAAAACTCCCGCGATAATTACACTGAGACTCTGACTCAAGGGTAAAAGGTCAAAAGAATTGAAACACCATCCACCTAACCAATTTTAACCACTTTAGTTTTTTCTATTTATCCAACTTCCTCAACAGCTCTAGTGAAAAGGTTCATATCGTTCATATCATACAGTAAGAGGACTAAATCAACAGGATATTCTAAGTCAGATATTTGAAGATTTTTAGACAATCTAAGAGTATAAGGACCAGAGGGCATTCTCAGATATCGAAAAAAATTCTTCAATTCCCATTGCTTTGATTTCGACTACGAAAAATGTTGGGATAAAAAATTTTTCAAGTACTACAAATCTCAGAAGGTATACTCAGAATAAATTAGATTTCGGAAGTCAGCTAACTAGAGTTCGATATTCTATCTTTCGAAGCTTTCTTCATGACATAATCCATTGCCAAACTAAACAAAATAGATGACAAAATGCCTCCCATCTAACTCTATTCGTAATATCAGTCTCTGGAGTCTTACACATGATTCGTTTTGCACCATAAGATCGACCACAAATTCTGTGATTGATCTAACATACCACAAACCTGTTGATTAATGATGTTGATGAAATGAATTATTTCCTTAGGATTGTTCATGAGACAGGCAATAGAGCAGAGTTGGTATTAAGCAGAGAGAAAACTAATGAAAAGTGGGGGCGGTTGTGGCTCTGTCGGTAGCGCGCCAGGCTCGTAATCTGTAGTTTCCAGGTTCGAGTCCCAGCTGGGTCAGCGTTGAGATTTATCTCCGCAAAATTCCCCGCCCTGCCCACGGTCAGAAGGGGACACCGATGGGCTTGGAAAGGCCGCCGTCCGTCGGATGGGACGTTAAGCCGTGGCTCCGTGTGCGGGAGAGCCATACCTTGTGCACGTTAAAGAACACGCTGGATGGCCTTGACGGGAGGCTACCACCTGTCTCCCAACAGCTGTTCCAGTGGGTCCCCTTCCCCAACCTTCTCTGAGCCTTCGGGGTCCATGTGACCTGGCCATTTAGCCCATGGTGTGCAAAAAAGTGCAGCTCTGAGGTAAAACAACCCAACCCAATGAAAAGTGATCAGGCAGATGCTGCTAAGTTACTTTGAAAGGTTGCGCTCTTGAGCCAGTATCTCCGTTTAATTATTTCGGGAGCTGTTTAACAGATACTGGCGATGTTTACGTAATGGAGACGTTTCATTAATGTTTCAGTTCTGTTATGTTTAACCGTGGTTCTCTACGTTGCAATACCCTTTCATAATGTACAAATGTTACATGTTGCACAAGCAGTTACAATATATGCACAAGCACACACAGAATCCTCAAGCTTCAAAAGCAAATCCAACTGAACTGTGCAATTTAGTTCTCCAAACACAGATGCTGAACTAGATGTCTATCCTCAGCTGCAGTTAGTTGCTGTAGGCCTGTTCTAAACGAGGTCCCCTATCACATTGTCTGTCTGCTGCATCCTAGGTCTTCCCCTTTTTCTCTGACCTTTATGCACACTGTTCATAATCCTATTCGCTAATCTATAATTATCCATATATGAAACGGCCAAACTAACGAAGTCTCTCTCTGCACAATATACTGCTTAAAGGAGGTTGTCGACTCCTTATGGCAGTTTAAATAGCCTAATCATTAGTTAAAAAATCAAACCACCTAATCCCTAAGAGAGTACGTAAATATCTAGAATTAAAAGCATCAAGTTTGCTGTTATCTTGTTTGCAAAGGGTCCATGTTCCACTACCATAACTAATCCTAGAAAGGAACAACCTATTTTATAGCTTAATTTGGTCTTTAGGAGCATACCCCTATTTCTCCACGGTCTACATAGAGTTTTAAAAGACCCAGTAGCAAGCTCTATTATTTTGTTTATCTCGTGGAGCACATCATTATAGCATCTGTTACATAACTGCCAAGATAATTAAACTCAGACACTTGCTCAAGGGTGCAACCATTCAGATTAAGTGGCCTAGAACTTGCTTGGCCAATGTTCATCATTTTAGTTTCTCTCTGTTTATCACCAAACCTACTCTACTACCAGTTTCATCAATAGCTGTAATGAAAGAGTTCATCTCATCAACATCATTTGCCAAAAGGGCTGAATCATCAGCATAAACTAAATCACAAATTTTTAGATCTCTAAGTAGTTAGCACGCTTGGCTATTGATCTAAGGGAACGGGTTCGAACCCGGGTTTAAGGCATGGATGAGTGTGTCGTTTTTCTGCTGAGGTCCTACCATCTCACAGATCTTTTACTATGGCATATTAAACTGACAGGCTCCTGTCAGACCTCTGTGGCAAGCAGCTGCTTGAGAGGGTATTTATTTTTTTTTATTAAACCATTTAAGTCCAAAATCATTCCCTTGCAATGAATTTCACATAACATAATCAATATTAAACTAAAGGGAAAAGGAGACAAAATGCACCTTGTCGAACACCAAACTCAATGCTAATTCAATTACTACAAGTCTTACCAACTCTCACACATGACTCAGGTTACTATAAAGAGATTTCATTATGTTAAACTAATTTGTCTGGTATGCTATAAGATCTCACGATCAACCACAAATTATGACGATCAAGAGACTCAAAAGCCTTTTTGAAATCAATAAAGCTAGTCACCAAAGGTTTATGAAACTCAAAACCTTTCGCATGAATCTGCCTAAGTGAAACATTCTGATCTACACATCCCTTACCACTTCTGAATAATCCACACTAAACATCACGCAATTATCCGTCAACCAGATTCTTAATTTATTAAGCACAATCATGCAAGAAATATACCTGGAACAGAAAGTAGGCTGATACCTCTATAGTTATCACAAGTATTGCGATCAATTTTTTTTTTAAAATCGAGATAATAATAGCTGTGATAAAATCCTGGTAAGACTTCCTCAAGTGTAGGGGGCGGGGGTGCTCAGTCGGTAGCGCGCCAGGCTCATAATCTGTAGTTCCCAGGTTCGAGTCCCAGCTGGGTCAGCGTAGAGATTTATCTCCGCAAAATTTCCTCGCCCTGCCCACGGCCAGTAGGGGACACCGATGGACTTGGAAAGGCCGCCGTCCGTCGGAAGGGACGCTAAGCCGTGGCCCCGTGTGCGGGAGAGCCATACCCTGTGCACGTTAAAGAATCACGCTGGATGGCCTTGACGGGAGGCTACCATCTGTCTCCCAACAGCTGTTCCAGTGGATCCCCTCCCCCAACCTTCTCTGAGCCTTCGGGGTCCATGTGACCTGGCCATTTAGCCCATGGTGTGAAAAAAAGTGCCGCTCAGAGGTAAAACAACCCAACCCTCAAGTGTAGATTTGGTGATGGCCATAAAAACAAGGGTTCACAGGTACTAGTGGTGGTCTTTGATCAAGATTATCCACAAGCCGATATAATATATTCTGTGCATTTATTCACTAACGGCTGTCAACCCACAAGCAAACAGAAAACACAGCGGGAAATTGTCCCTTAACAGAATCCCATCAATGCAGCAAATTTAGTGTCCATAATCAAGCTCGGATTAATTATTTTATTCATGTTAGCATATACATACACTGAATGGACAAATTGTTATATACACCTATCTAATAACCTGTTGCTTCAGCTTTTGCCCTCATAACATTAACCAGACCTCTTGGTAAGGACTCAATGAGGTATTGAAAAAACGAAGGTTGTATTTCCGTCCATGAAGCGAGGTTCGCTGGTCATAGAGTATCCATTGTTGCCGGTAGGGATTGGCCGGCTCAAACAGGTCTTTCCAATTCGTCCCACAAATTCTCAATGAGGTTGAGGTCCGGCGATCGAGGGGGCAATTCGATTTTGTGCTAAACTAACTGGAATGATCCTGGAGTATGTGGTGTGCGATGTGGTGTTGTCCTGTTGAAAGATGGCGTCATGATGCGGAAAGAGAATCGTTACAAATGGGAATAGGAAGTCGGGGAGGATATTCACATGCTTTGTGCTGGTGACGGAGGTCTCGACAGGTACGAAAAGCCCCAAGGAAGACCAAGTAAATGCACCCCGAACTGTTACACCACCTCCACATGCCTATATGACCCCAACTGGGCAAGCTGGGTCCATCACTGCTTATGGTTTAAGTCACACACACCATCGACTTGATAGAGTTGAAACCGTGATTCGTCAGACCAGATGAAGTGTTTCCAGTCTTCTGCACTCCAGTTGCGATAGGCATTTGCAAACTCAACCTAATCCTTCAGTACCTTGAAGTCAACAAGGGGACACAATGTGGACGTCGACTGCCATAGTCTAATTTTTTTCATGGAACGATGCATAAGTTTGTGAATGTGTCCTCATTCAATTACGACGTTATCTGCCCCACGGTAGCCATCGATTCCTTGTAATGATGTGGAAGTGTCTGCTCTCACCTCGAAAGTCAATTGCAAGTTTATGCCCACATTTCTTTCGCTGTTGGAAGTTTTGACACATTTCATGTAGTCTTAGCATGCACATGCGATGGTCTGATGTGAGAATCCCAACAGTTCAGCATTTGCAGTTTGAACAACCGGCCTTCCTTGCACCTACTATCAGGCCAGGATCAAACTCACTTACGTCGCTGCCTTTTCTCATGATTACTTCTCTGTGACTGGTTTCCAATGCGTAGAGACCTGCTCTATTTATAGGCATTGCCAGTTTCAGCATTCCACGTGACTGGACGCGATACTTCTGCTTTGCATATTGTTATCAGAATATACAGGATGATTCAGTTAAGCGTGTACAAACTTCTGGGAGGGATAGGTTGCACAAAGATGAATCGGAATCATATGGCAATGCAGGGTCGGTAACGTCATCTTCATGCAGTAGATGGCATTGTTCGATGCGGTAGATGGCATTGTACGGCTGTGGGACTGCACAACATCCTCGCAGGTAACCGTCATTGCAAACTGCCCGCAGAAGTAGTATGATGGTCGATTACACAAACTCGGATTTGGCTGATATGTATCTCGCATACGGGACTGCAATTGGTAAACGCACATGCATGGGCGGTGGAGAATCCCCATGCTCAATCGCTGTGCGCATGAACCAGGAACGGTACCTGATGAGGCGTACTCCCAACCATCAGATGTTTGCACGGCTACATCAGAGGTTATGTGACACTTGTTCCTTCCAGAAACCTGCCAGGAGTCGGAAACGATGGGCATGGACCCCTGACATGGAGGAGAATGTGCCATGTCATACAGAAGACACTCCAAGTGCCAGTACTCGAGCAATCGCCCACTGGGTTGGTCGTTCCCAATCCACCTTATGGAGGATTATGCACGATAACCAATTGCATCCATATCATGTACAGCGCGTCCAGACACTGAAACCTGAGGATTACCCACAGCGTATTGTATTTGCGCAATGGTACCTGCAGAAGAGTGCGGCAGAACCCCAATTTCTGCTTCTGTGCTGTTCACAGACGAGGCATGCTTTACACGGGAAGGTAGCTTCAATGCACATAAACGCACATGCATGGGCGGTGGAGAATCCCCATGCTACACGAACACGTGCAGCACAAAAACCGTTTTCCTGTAAATGTTTGATCCGGCATTTTCGGCATCAGGCCCATACCTCATGTCTGTTCATCTGGACTGAAGGAGTTACCAGATATTTCTGGAGGAGATCTTGCCAGAACTTTTGGATGAACAACAGGTCCCTCATTTGCTGCGCCCTGCAATGTGGTTCCAGCACGATGGGGCCCCCGCCCATTTCAGCCATGAAGTTCGTCAACACTTAAACGTGACATTTGGACAACAGTGGATCGGGCGTGGTGGTCCCGTTCATTGGCCTGAAAGATCGCTGGTCCTATCATGCCTTGATTACTTCTTCTGGGGTTACATCAAAGGACTGGTGTTCGACAACCCCATTGAAAGTACTGGGACCTTGTCGCACGTATCTCCGTAGCTCCCTCGGCAGTCCGAGACACGCCAGTAATCTTCCAGAATGTACGTGATTCCATGTGCCGACGATGTCAGGTCTGTGTTACAGCTCGTGGTCACAACTTCGAACAACTTCTGTGACCTCTGTGCATTTCGCAAATGTACCTATTGTGATTAATAAAAAGCATTTTGTTCACTTACGTGCTGCTCTTTCATTCATGTCCTCTCTGTACACTAGCACATGTTGATGCCGTTACCGACCCTACTTTGCTATATGATTCCGATTCGTCTTTGTGCAACCTACCCCTCCCAATAGTTTCTACTGAATCATCCTGTGGGCGGGGGTGGCTCAGTCGGTAGCGCGCCAGGCTCGTAATCTGTAGTTCCCAGGTTCGAGTCCCAGCTGGGTCAGCGTTGAGATTTATCTCCGCAAAATTCCCCGCCCTGCCCACGGTCAGTAGGGGACACCGATGGGCTTGGAAAGACCGCCGTCCGTCGGATGGGACGTTAAGTCGTGGTCCCGTGTGCGGGAGAGCCATACCCTGTGCACGTTAAAGAACACGCTGGATGGCCTTGACGGGAGGCTACCATCTGTCTCCCAACAGCTGTTCCAGTGGATCCCCTCCCCAAACCTTCTCTGAGCCTTCGGGGTCCCTGTGACCTGGCCATTTAGCCCATGGTGTGCAAAAAAAGTGCCGCTCAGAGGTAAAACAACCCAAACCCAACAGCGCAGAACACTCGGCTTCGATTTTTTTTCCGTTGCCCATTGTGCAACGATCTGATGACGAAATGAAGTTCTAATAAGTAATGCAATCTCTTCCAGCTTTGTACAAAATTAGAAGATTCATATCAATAAATATAAAACTATGGTAAATATTTATGCGGAGAAAATGAGTTTTGTCATCAGCACGGGACTTGAACCCACGTTTCTCTCGATTCGTGGCAGAGTTCCCTAACCACATAGCTAGTCGTCGACTCCTCGATTCGTTTCCGCAATGTGACTTTGAATACGGAGTCGATAACTAGTTTAGTGGTTAGAGAACTCCGGAATGAATCTCAAGCAGCTATGGGGACATTTCTGGCTCGCTAATATTGCCGCGCGAAAAATATTATTTTTTTTATCTCTTATTCTTAAAGTACTTTGTGGAATACCGATTTTTCTTCCTTTCCCATTTTACCTTTACACTGTTTTTGAAAGCGTTCTTCTTCATGAGAACCTCGACCCATTTGACGGGCTTTGCCCTTAGTGGTATATCTGTTTTTCTGAATGTGTAAGACAACATAAAAAATGACATATTTGGGAAACTTACTGCTGCATTAAACATCCAAAAAATTCATTTACCCAACGGTCGGAAGACACTGATGCTATTGTGCGCGCAAGTTTTGCTATTAGTGAGAAAATTGCAAGCTATCACAAAAATTATTCCTATGGCGAATTTGTAAAGAAGTACCTGCAAACAGTTTTTGGTATGTTTCCTTCAGAGATTAAAAAAAAGATAAGAACATAAATTCATTCCACAGAAACGCAATCAGGTGTATCAGTGAACTTGCTACCAATATCGAAAATAGCTTTATAGAGATCACCAGATCGAAATATGAATATTTTAATTTGGCTCTTGATGAAAGTACCGATGTTTCTGGTACAGCTCAATTAGCTTCATTTGTGCGTGGAGTCGATGTTAATTTCCATTAAATTGAGTTTTATTTTTATCTAGTTATGTTGTTTACTTTCAATATCTTATATATTCAATCCTAATTTTGATTGAAAATAATATTTTTTTTCAATAAAATTCATAAAAATTGCATGTTCCTTTTTTGAAATAAATAGGTAGATGTGAAAATATTCTCTACTCAGGGCATTGGACGTGGGTGACTGGAGACGGTTAGTTTAGAGTGTTTAATGCAATAACTAAGACCCTGGCTCGCGGCACTCTGAAAAATCTTCATCTGGCCCGCAGATGAAAAAAAGTTGCCCATTCCTAATCTAGAGTGACGTCGGTTCGAGTCCCGTTCTATCCAAAAATTCATTTTTTCCCGAATAAATAATTATTGAATTCTGTATCAACAGGTAATCTGTGAATTTACTATCGATTCCTGATGTATAACTTTGGTTTATTTCGCACTAAAAAAAGGAACCAAATTAAAAGCACTCCCAGTTTTTTTCGCTGTATTACACATTGCTAAACACAGATCCACGTCAACACTTAAGAAAATACACGAAAACTAAATCTTATTTAAACAATATTCCAAAAACAATGCTTAATGCTAAGCAACAAAGTTCAGTATCGCACTAAATACACACCAGAAATAATTCTGACGGAAAGAACGTTTTTAAATAACGCTGATTGCGAAACAACGATCCCTTGTTGCGTACTTAAAAAATACTCCAGACCCAAATAATTCCATTACAGACAATTATTTTAACCATCGCTAAACATTAATTTTCCTTCTTCACTTTGAAACAAACTACCAAAACTAAATAATCTCAACAGACAGTGTATATTGCTAAACAACGACATTTCGTTCCGCACTTCGAAAAAACAAACCCAACAGCAAATTAATCTCATCCGACATGTTTATTTTAACGAGAACTTAACGCTAAACAATGAACTATCTTTCCTACTTAACGAAAAACCCAGAACAAAATAATCTGATCGTAGATAATAGTTTTAACTATGGCATATTGTGAAATAACCTTCATTTTGCATTTGAGAAAAAAACCACCATATTAAAATAATCTCATCAGAGACTGTTCGAATCAAAAATCAACATATCACTAATATTTAATAACTATGCGGATGGCTATCGAAACATTACCATAATAATATTTAGTTTACTGGACGTGAGTGCGTAGAATCCAAGATGGCAGTTGAGGACCTTACACTGTAGCGTAGCTCTGTTTTGAAAGGTACACCACGAGAAGGCGGGGTCTGACTTAAGGTGCTAGGCCTGGCATGTTCTGCGCATCATCACAGGGGATTGGTGCATAGTTGTTCTTTCATTTCGCCTAGCTACTATTTTACAGACGAACTACAGTATAACATCTTCCTTTATATAATGCAACTATGTAGTTCTAATACAACAACTAAGATAGTGGCTTCAAATGAACATAATGATCGCTGTGAATGCAAAAGAGATGACTATGGGTTACTAACATAGATCAACGGCATAAATGCCAGGACGTAGATCAACGTCATATTGCTTCTGGTGTTGTATATGAGCCGGATATACCTCCGAAGAACGGTGACTTTATCTGTAGTCATAACTTCTACTTTAGACGAGACTATGAGACTTAACATAAATAATAAGTAAATACCCCCTCAAGCAGCTGCTTGCCACAGAGGTCTGACAGGAGCCTGTCAGTTTATATGCCAGAGTAGAAGGATCTGAGAGGATGGCAGGACCTCAGCAGAAAAACGACACATACATCCATGCCTTATCCGGGGCTCGAACCCAGTCCCTTAGGTCAGTAGCCAAGCGCCCTAACCACTCGGCCATGGGACGGCAAAAAAAAAAAAAAAAAAAAAAAAACGACAACAGGATAAATCTTTATTTGTGGCAGTTAATTCAGTGGTCAGAGTACCTGACGTGTTATCAGAAGGTCGTGGATTCGGATCCCACCCGGTAAGAGAATTTTTCCCCTCTACCCAGTGATAGCAGAAGACAACAGAGAAGATAGTGGCTTTAAGACATTTTTTTAACATCATTCATATTTTTATTCTCACTAAAAAACATAAGTGTAAAAATAAAATTCTATGAATAGAAAGAAGTTTAAATGCGCCGTTGTTTGTGGAGAACAGCTGATGCAATCGACCAGGGAACAAGAGAAGTGAGGGACAAGAGAAGTCACGTGTTGCAGAGATGTCATAAAACCCTCGATCGTTCGCAGCGGTTAATCCACCCTCGTCATTGTATATTGAAGTAAGTTTAAGTAAATTTAATTCCTTATCCTTTCTTCTTTTCTTTCTTTACTTCAGACTCTTTTTGAGCAGCGAGAGGCCAAATTTGTGTTTCCAAATTTTTGTGTTAATTTTAAGAAATATAAAAAAAAGTACATAAGTGAACTACATTCTTTTTCTGAGATTTATAAAGTGCATGGGGCGTGGGCAGTCTCAGCCAATAGTTTCGAGTGTCAATTCTGCCGGCGGTGAGTTCATATCCTCTAACCCTTACTCTCTCCTCGCTCAGAGTGGGGAGATCAGTGGGCTTGAAAAGGCCGCCGTCCAGACGATGGGACGTTCAGAAGTGGCTCCGTCTTCAGAACAGCCATACATGGTGCCCCGTCAATTTATCGCGGTGAAATCATCACAGGTCAATTCATCGCAATGTCAGTTCATCGCAGTGATAGCGATAGGATGTTATTCACTTTCTACCGCTGTACTCAAATGAATTGTCTATTTCCCTCAGAAATGAATTAAAACGTAAATAGCACGTATTGTTTCAAACCATTTAATAAAATAAGCTTTTTAAACGTTCGTATAATGATTATTTCAATATTAAGCAATTATGAATAACTTTTATGAAAAATAGTTCATTATTAAATATTCAAGTTTCTGTAACGTTTTAAATGTCGAACATTTTTTGGGTTGTTTTACCTCTGAGCGGCACTTTTTTGCACACCATGGGCTAAATGGCCAGGTCACATGGACCCCGAAGGCTCAAAGACGGTTGGTGGAGGGGACCCACTGGAACAGCTGTTAGGAGACAGATGGTAGACTCCCGTCAAGGCCATCCAGCATGTTCTTTAACGTGCACAGGGTACGGCTCTCCCGCACACGGGGCCACGGCTTAACGTCCCATCCGACGGACGGCGGCCTTTCCAAGCCCATCGGTGTCCCCTACTGACCGTGGGCAGGGCGGGGAATTTTGCGGAGATAAATCTCAACGCTGACCCAGCTGGGACTCGAACCTGGGAACTACAGATTACGAGCCTGGAGCGCTACCGACTGACCCCCCCCCCCCCCGCCCTAAATGTCGAACAAATAATGCTGAAAATCGAGATTTAAATAGATTTGATTATGATCTTTAATTTATTTTCAGTCACATTTTTCCATTAAATACATAATTTAAAAGTTATAGAGCTTCGATATTAGATTCCCATTGAGATAATGTGAATTACGAATAATTTACCTAGAACCAACCAAAACGAAAAATTTTCATGTCATCGCAATTGGAATCTAATATCGAAGAGCATCTATAACTGTTCAAATATGCATTTGAAGGAAAAATATGACTGAAAATAAATTGAAGATCATAATCAAATCTACTTAAATCTCAATATTCAACATTATGCGTTCAGTATTTAAAGAGTTGCAGAAGTTGGAATGTTTAACAATTAATACTGCGATGAATTGACGCAGAACCGCCATAACTTATGCACGTTAAGAAATCGCTGGGTGGCTTTGAGCGCAGGTTTTCATCTGTTTTCTAACAGTCGTCCAATGGGTGCTCTTTCTCTAATCTTATCCTGGGCATTTTGCCCATTTTGTGCAAAAAATGCCACTCAGAGGTAAAATATCCCAACCTATAAAGTGCATACTTTTTTCTGTTTTCAGTTATAAAATTAATTCGTGTTTCATTGCATGCACGAAAAAAATTGTTTATTTACTGCATCGAATTAAGTTGGGTTGTTTTACCTCTGAGCGGCACTTTTTTGCACACCATGGGCTAAATGGCCAGGTCACATGGACCCCGAAGGCTCAGAGAAGGTTGGGGGAGGGGACCCACTGGAACAGCTGTTGGGAGACAGATGGTAGCCCCCCGTCAAGGCCATCCAGCGTGTTCTTTAACGTGCACAGGATACGGCTCTACCTTACACGGGGCCACGGCTTAACGTCCCATCCGACGGACGGCGGCCTTTCCAAGCCCATCGGTGTCCCCTACTGACCGTGGGCAGGGCGGGGAATTTTTGCGGAGATAAATCTCAACACTGATCCAGCTGGGACTCGAACCTGGGAACACATCGAATTAAGTGTGAGAATGTTTCGATTACCAAATATTGGATAAGAGTATCAAAAGCGTCCCATGCATTACCTGGTTAAAACATTATGCGATGGGATGATCACGTATCGTCTTTATTGATATTAATAGAAGTCTATTGCTTGAACTTGCTTTTTTTTACCTATCCTCCTATTGCTTTTGGCTTTGACATTTGTCGGTTGGTCTTTCGGTCTTTTTGTCCGTTTGTGGATTTGACAAAAAGGTTGTTCCACCATATCTTTCGAACGCGATGTAGAAACTTAATGATTTACGTGCCAAAAGAAATCTTGTGACGCGGGGAGTGTCTCAGGCTATAAAAAATTGACTCCTCGTGCTTTCTTTCCCCTAAAAAAGGGGGAAATGTTAAAAACTATTCTTAAGCTATACCCCAAACCCCGAAAGACGAAAGTAAGAAGTTATACGTGAAATGAAAGCGTCTGACACGGGGAATGATTGGATTGGATTGTTTTACCTCTGAGCGGCACTTTTTTGCACACCATGGGCTAAATGGCCAGGTCATATGGACCCCGAAGGCTCAGAGAAGGTTGGGGGATGGGACCCACTGGAACAGCTGTTGGGAGACAGATGGTAGCCTCCCGTCAAGGCCATCCAGCGTGTTCTTTAACGTGCACAGGGTATGGCTCTCCCGCACACGGGACCACGGCTTAACGTCCCATCCGACGGACGGCGGCCTTTTCAAGCCCATCGGTGTCCCCTACTGACCGTGGGCAGACTGATGCGAGGAAAAGTCGTATTTGTTTCTTTCGTGCAAAACAAAATTTTACTTGTACATATTGTAGCAAAATAAATTGCATAATTTATAAGTGCATAAAATGATATCACCTGTAAATCATTCACGTGCCAGCAAAATTTTTGAACGTGCCACCTCTGGCACGTGTGTCATAGGTTCGCCACCACTGGGGTAAACGAACATCGGTGTCCCCTACTGACGGTGGGCAGGGCGGGGAAATTTTTGCGGAGACAAATCTCAACGCTGACCCAGCTGTGACTCGAACCTGGGAATTACAGATTACGAGCATTGCGCGCTACCGACTGAGCCACCCGCGCCCCCACGGGGAATGTCCTAGGCTATCAAAAATTGACCCTCCATGCATTCTCCCTCCTTAAAAAGGGGGAAAAGTATGAAAATGATTGTTCCCCTATGTATCTCCTGAAAGCGAGTGCGGAAATTAACGAGCTATGTGTCGAATGAAAGCTTGAGACTCGGGTATTGTTTTAGGCTATATAAAACTAACACCCCATGCTTTCCCCCCGCCTAAAAACGCGAAATGTGAAAGTCGTTTTACTTTATCATCGGAATGCGGGGCTTACAGTTACGAGTTAGGTGTCAAATGAAAGCTTGTATAATGACGGTCATAAACTATTTCGAATCCCCACTCTCCCCTCTGATAAAATGTGCAGGGACGGATTTTCGCGGGGATCGACTTTAACGAGCCATATCTCAAATTATAGCTTGTGGTATCTCCAATGTCGTGGTTTATTACAAACATGACTCCAAAAGTGGGGGTAAATATGCTCGATGTTTATAAGTGGTATATCAACGTTTTGAAAGGAAGGTGTTTTTAGCGACAAAATAATAAATAAAATAAACACCCCCTCAAGCAGCTGCTTGCCACAGAGGTCTGACAGGAGCCTGTCAGTTTATATGCCGTAGTAGGAGATCTGAGAGGATGGCAGGACCTCAGCAGAAAAACAACACAAACAGCCATGCCTTACCCGGGGCTCGAACCCAGGAGATCAGTAGCCAAGCGCGCTAACCACTCGGCCACAACAATAAAAAAAAATACAAATAATTTTTTTTAAATACCTGTCTTCCTATAGGGTTTAAAAAAGTAGAAAATAACCATGAAAACATATCGATGGTGCAATCGATCACTGAGTTCGAATTCCCTTCGAAGGAAGGTAGGGAATACGAATTTACCTCCTCTGCAAGATTGCCGGCGCCCTATCTTCCTTTGAAACGAATACGAACTCATTTGAAATGTTGAAAAAGTGTTACCCATCGATATGCTTTAGGGTTATTTTCTACTTTTTAAGACGCTATAGGAATATAAATATTTTTAAATTTTTTAATTTATATAGTTTTTAATATAGGGATATTTGATAAGTATCAATCATTTCATTATTTAAAAATGAGTTTAAAAATTAATTATACTTTTTTTTTCCTAAATATTACAAAAGTCTATAGGGGGATAATGACTTCTTTAAAATGAATGGAATTATGAAAATTGCTATTTTGCAAGGCGATTCGTCATTAGGGGCCAGAGAGGCCGCACCAACAGTTCTGTAATATATACTAAAATATTAAACTCGGAATTAGAATAAATAATAAAATTAGTATTTTATATTGATATGTGTTTTGTAAACATCTTGCTGGTTTTATTTCATTTCAATAAGCATTTAGTGAAACAATTTAGATCGCATAATTATCAGCGAGACATACAGGGTGTTTCAAAAAGGATGCAACCCTCTATTGTATTTTTCCATTTAAACCTGACAAAAGTCACAAATTTCAAAAGATACAAATTAGACATATATCTACTTTTACAACAGATGTTGAAAGTGATTTCCTGCAACCTGGATGCAGGTTCGAACTCGTTTCATGACATTTGCACCAATCTTTCGTCATGTTTGTTTTCTTATGTTTAAAATCTCTCAGTGTTAGCGTTCACTTCTTCAAGTGTATGAGGATTGTTTTGAAACACTACACATTTGAGATATCCCCAAAGGAAAAAATATGGAGGAGTAAGATCTGGGAATCTTGGGTGTCATAAATTTTTTTAAATCAAACGATCGCCAAAAAATTTCTGCAACATGACATTGTGTCATTTGCATTATGGGTGATCGCGCCATCTTGTTGAAACCAACACTCTCGTTCATTCACATCCAATAGTGCAATAAACTGTTGGATGAGGTTACGATAAACTTCACCAGTTACAGTTGAGTCAAAAAAAAAAAAACCTTATCACACGACGACGGGATATTGCACACCAAACACCAATTTTCCGTGCGTGTAATGGTCGTTCGTGAAAGGTGTGAGGATTTTCACTGCTCCATACTCGACTGTTTTGACTGTTCACATATCCATCCAAGTGAAACCAAGCCTCGTCACTGAAATAAACACGGTGCAACACCTCAATTCCATTTTCATCAACAAAAGAACGAAATCAACAACAGTACCGTAAACGTTTTTCATGGTCTGGTTCTTTCAGTTCATGAACGACACCAATGCGGTAGATATGAAATTTTAACTACCTTGTAGACCTGGAAACAGTATCTGGTGACAGTCCAACCTGTAAAGATGAATTTCTAAGAGATTTTCTGGGTGAACGAGTTAAACACTGAGACACATCATCAAGAATTTCGGCAGTTAACAGTGATGGCTGGCCTGGGCTCTTTTGATCCTGTGCAGATCCAGTGTCACGAAACTTTGCAATCAATTGTCGACTTGTTGGGAACTGCAGACTAAGGAAATTTCAAATTCCTCTCTCACACGTTTGTAAGATTTATAAGCACAATAAGTCTCAACAATAGATACACGTTAGTTTTCACTCAACCGTCCGTCGGATGGGACATTAAGCCGTGGCCCCGTGTGCGGGAGAGACATACCCTGTGCACGTTAAAGAACACGCTGGACGGCCTTGACGGGAGGCTACCATCTGTCTCCCAACAGCTGTTCCAATGGGTCCCCTCCCCAAACCTTCTGTGAGCCTTCGGAGTCCATGTGACCTGGCCATTTAGCCCATGGTGTGCAAAAAGGTGCCGCTCAGAGGTAAAACAACCCAACAAGTTTTCACTCAAGCATTCATTCCTTTGTGTTGTGTCAGCTATGTCGTTTTACGACGCAAAGGAATGAATGTTTCAGTGAGACTAGCGGGTGACAAGGTCATTTCAACTGCTAAAGGCTGTTAACATTGAGTACAGTAATGCCAACTGACTAATATTATGGCATAAAATGTACATGCACGTAAGTTTTACTCTCTTATATTTAGGGCTGTGTCCTTTTTGAAACACCCTGTATTATCGGGCAAACTTCAAGTGTGCCCAGGAATTTCCATTATTTGTCGCACCGCCTACAACCTGTGCAAGTTCACGCTAGGGCTGTTCAACTGTGAAGCGGGCCCACAATCCTCTGCAATAGTAGATCATATCACTGATTATTGCAAACTCAGTACAGTGGACCTTCGTTATAGCGCTGCTCGCTATACCGCGCACTCGGTTATAGCGCTGGCGATGTTAGCGATAAGTTCAAACATGTTTATACAGGTCCATGCGGCGTTAGTGAGTATCGCATTTTATTGTTACTGCGTATTGAGTAATTGTGTATGTATTGAGTTCCTGCATTTATTTTGAATAGTGTTTAATTATTGTATGCATGATGAGTAAAAGAAAAGCTTACAGTGTGAAATTTATTGTGTCGCCACCGCGGCGCTCGGTATAACGCGGTTCACCTTATAACGCGGGTGTTGTTTCCCGCCCGACATGCGCGTTATATCGGGGGTCCACTGTAGTTATTAATACAGTGGACCTTCGTTATAGCGCTGCTCGCTATACCGCGCACTCGGTTATAGCGCGGGCGATGTTAGCGATAAGTTCAAACATGTTTATACAGGTCCGTGCGGCGTTAGTGAGTATCGCATTTTATTGTTACTGCGTATTGAGTAATTGTGTATGTATTGAGTTCCTGCATTTATTTTGAATAGTGTTTAATTATTGTATGCATGATGAGTAAAAGAAAAGCTTACAGTGTGAAATTTATTGTGTCGCCACCGCGGCGCTCGGTATAACGCGGTTCACCTTATAACGCGGGTGTTGTTTCCCGCCCGACATGCGCGTTATATCGGGGGTCCACTGTAGTTATTAATACAGTGGACCTTCGTTATAGCGCTGCTCGCTATACCGCGCACTCGGTTATAGCGCGGGCGATGTTAGCGATAAGTTCAAACATGTTTATACAGGTCCGTGCGGCGTTAGTGAGTATCGCATTTTATTGTTACTGCGTATTGAGTATTTGTGTATGTATTGAGTTCCTTCATTTATTTTGAATAGTGTTTAATTATTGTATGCATGATTAGTAAAAGAAAAGCTTACAGTGTGAAATTTATTGTGTCGCCACCGCGCCGCCGCTCGGTATAACGCGGTTCACCTTATAACGCGGGTGTTGTTTCCCGCCCGACATGCGCGTTATATCGGGGGTCCACTGTATTTGATGGAGGAAGCACCATTACCGATGTCTCCGGGTAAGTAATATTTTATTATGCACTAAAAATGCATATAGGTATATTCAAGGTTGACCTCCAAATGAACTCGCCATGTTCTGTACCGATTGCGACAGAATCGGTACAGCAAATACATATGAACCTCCCTTTCAGTAGTGGTTTCATCCATGCAGCTAGTGGGAGGTGCATTGTGGGAAGCGTGGAGTCTGTAGAGGTGCCAGTGAGTGTGGAACAGCGTTGTTTTATTAAATTTATTCTGAAGAAGGGAAACCTGCTGAAATTTTGCAAAGATTGCAAGCACAGGTATGCAGCTAAAACGATGTCAAAGGCAAGTGTCTACGATTGGTCCAACAAGAATTTCGAGGTTCGAAAAGGAGTAGCAAATGAACTGCATGGACATGTGTCGGCTACTACTATGACTGAAGATTTTGTAGACCTGAAAACAGTATCTGGTGACAGTCCAACCTGTGAAGTTAACTTTCTAAGAGATTTTCTGGGTGAGCGAGTTAAACACTGAGACACATCATCAAGAACTTCGGCAGTTAACAGTGATGGCTGGCCTGGACCCTTTTGATCCTGCACAGATCCAGTGTCACTAAACTTTTCAATTGAAAACGAACGTGTATCTATTGTTGAGACTTATTGTGCGTACAAATCTTACAAACGTGTGAGAGAGGAATTTGAAATTTCCTCAGTCTGCAGTTCCCAACAAGTCGACATCGATCGTGTACAACCGATGATTTTGGAAAATAGGAGGGTAAGAGTACGTGATATAGCTGCAATAGTCAACATTAGTGTTGGTAGTGTGGTAAAAAATCATCCATGAGCAACTGCTGTATCAGAAAAGTGTGTTAACGTTGGGTACCAAAGGCGTTGACATTTCATCAGAAGTCGTGTCGCCATTTGCACAGAGCTTTGGCGTCGCTTTAAGTCTGAGGGAGATGCATTTCTGAAGCAGATCGTGTTGGGTTGTTTTGGGTTGTTTTACCTCTGAGCGGCACTTTTTTGCACACCATGGGCTAAATGGCCAGGTCACATGGACTCCGAAGGCTCAGAGAAGGTTGGGGGAGGGGACCCACTGGAACAGCTGTTGGGAGACAAATGGTAGCATCCTGTCAAGGCCATCCAGCGTGTTCTTTAACGTGCACAGGGTATGGCTCTCTCGCACACGGCTTAACGTCCATCGGACGGACGGCGGCCTTTCCAAGCCCATCGGTGTCCCCTACTGACCGTGGGCAGGGCGGAGAATTTCGCGGAGATAAATCTCAACGCTGACCCAGCTGGGACTCGAACCTGGGAACGCTGACCCAGCTGGGACTCGAACCTGGGAACGCTGACCCAGCTGGGGTCTCAACGCTGACCCAGCTGGGACTCGAACCTGGGAACTACAGATTACCAGCCTGGCGCGCTACCGACTGAGCCACCCCCGCCCCCATTTCTGAAGCAGATCGTGACTAGTGATGAGACTTGGGTTCATTATTTTACTCCAGAGACCAAGTGAGCCAGCTGTGAATAGCACCATAAGGCTGAAGAATTTCAAGGCAGTGCCATCTGCAGAAAAGCTGATGGCCACTGTGTTCTGGGATGCAAACGGAGTACTCCTGGTGGATTTTCTTGCACGGGGAACAACAATGAATGCACAGCATTACGCTCTCCTCGTAAAAGAGAAGTTTCCACCTGACATTTGCAAGAAGGGGACAGGAAAATTGTGGAAACAGGTAATCCTGCTGCATGACAACGCTAGATACACACGACTCAGGTGACATCAACAGTTGTGGCATCAATGGGCAATTTCATGCCGGTAGTGGTTTCATCCATGCAGCTGGTATTAAATGCTTTTCGAGGTCCGAAAAAAGAAGCTAGTATTATATTTTAACAAATGAGCCATCTCCTCTACATTATCGACTTCGGTCCATTGATCTTCATCTATTCGGCCCACTTAAGGAGTTGTTGGGTTGGGTTGTTTTACCTCTGAGCGGCAATTTTTTGCACACCATGGGCTAAATGGCCAGGTCACATGGACCCCGAAGGCTCACAGAAGGTTGGTGGAGGGGACCCACTGGAACAGCTGTTGGGAGACAGGTGGTAGCCTCCCGTCAAGGCCATCCAGCGTGTTCTTTAACGTGCACAGGGTATGGCTCTCCCGCACACGGTGCCACGGCTTAACGTCCCATCCGACGGACGCAGCCTTTCCATGCCCATCGGTGTCCCCTACTGACCGTGGGCAGGGCGGGCCCACTTAAGGAGAATTTATGAGGGAAGAAATTCACTACATATAAACAACTACAGGAGTATGTCGTACAGTGGATACGACAGCAACCCGAATCCTTCTACGCGGCTGGAATAGAGTGTTTCATAGAGATGAGACCAGTGACGGATCCAGGAGGGATCGCTCCTCCTCCACTCCCTAGAGCTCAAAGAAGAACTGGAGAAAAATTGAATAACATTTACGAATCTATCTGTATGCTTTATGCCTTCGTGGGTGCACAAAACTTCTATCAGATAGGTTAAAATACCTCAGGATGATAAAAAAACGATGAAGAGGTATGATGCATTTGATCATTTGATTTCCCAAAATGGTATTATCAGAACAATATTCTTTTAACCCTTTCACGACTAAGGGAAACATTTTTCCCATTTTAAAATTGGTGATTGTCGTATTTAATTATAACCTTATCTGCATTTTTTATACAGAATGTCAAAATAGAACGTATGCCGAACGCAATTACGTAAACGGGAACGTTTAGAAAACAAAAACAGAACTGTCAGGACGCATAATATATGTACTATGTGCAATGTCCATCTTTGCCTCACTACCAAAAGAAATTGCTTCGCAGAATATCATAATTAGCACATCAGTTTGTATAGTAATTTTATTTCATAATTTTGTATTATTTTAGTTAACATTTTGTTCTAATAAACCAATAAATAAAAGACATTGCATAATAAGCCTAACTATAATTTGTGTTACCTTTATAGTCCATTGGGAAAAATATTTCCCATAAAATTGCAAAAAAACTACACATTGTTATGTATTTTTCTTCTGATTTTTATTCATTTTACGTCTAAACAAACTAAAATAAACAGTTTCATACTAATATTTACTCTTAGAAACCTTATGGTCCTGATAGGGTTAAGGGTGGGAGTGATGAAATTCTGATAATTAAAAAATGCTAAAGAATTTCCATATTTCGTTAATATATTATCGATAGGATTCTAATTCAGATTTTTATTTATTTTGTTTCCCTTTATATCAGGACCGTTTGTTTTATGAGCCACAGATTGAGTGGGCCTAGTTGGATGGTCAACATATCTGTTCGTATTGTTCATAATCAATTGACACATATTGCCACTCAGCTGGAATTTTAAATTTCGAAAGGGTTCCGATCCTACGGGAAAGATTATGAATTGGTCCATCTCTATTTTCATTAACATTAATTCATTAATGATTTTGTTGGACCATAAAATGTCACTAAAATCCGTCCTCTATCGTCACTTCGTAGGATTGAAAAATCCTTCCTGCTTGCCATTCAGTGTAGCTGAATATTCTTTGTCGATTGCGATCGAAACCTTCTTCAGATAATCGGAATTCGATGACTTCATTCTCAGCATTATCAGTTGGCAAATAAAATGTTCCTGATTTCTTCCTACTTCAATGTTTCCGATTTATGGAAAGCCATCTCAGGCAACAAAATAAAATATAACAAATAGCGCGCTTGGCTACTGATCTAAGGGACCTGCGTTCGAGCCCCGGGTAAGGCATGGCTGTTTGTGTCGTTTTTCTGCTGAGGGCCTGCCATCCTCTCAGACCTTCTACTATGGCATATAAACTGACAGGCTCCTCTCAGACCTCTGTGGCAAACAGCTGCTTGAGGGGGTATTTATTTATTTATTTATAAACATTCAACTCAATTCAAAATTATATCAGGGAATTTTAACAACTGCAGAAGTTCTAATCCCCAAAATACTCTAAAAAATAAATGCATGCGTTCTGTTCTTTTCGTAGGCCTGGGTTGATTTGTTCCTCTTCGTTTAGCCCAAACATCTGAGTCATACCGGAAGATGTTACAACCGGAAGTCAGCCAGCGCTACAGCACAGTGCGTCAAATTTGACAATAAGGTAACCACAATTGCTGTAAAGCTGATCGAGCTAATGGCCGATATCAAGTTCGCTCCGGGTGACAAAATAGCTATTCTGGAGCCCAGGTGGGTCAAAAATAACTGTCGACCATTAGCACCACTGAACTTCCACCCAAGGGCAGCATGAAACTGTACAAGTTCGCTTCTCAAGTGATCAAACCCGACGGATCCGATGAAGGCGACTGATGGCAATGGTAAGTTACACTTGTCAGCAAAGACTTCGAAGAAATGTCATCTACAGTTTGAAAAGGGAGATTCCCAGACGACATGTCTCTGCTTGCTAATGACGCGAATCCCAAATCCTTGAGTGTCACATCCTGTACCACCCTGCCTTTGCTTAAGGGAGTGGTGATTGCCTTTCTACCACTGCTTTTGATGCTCGTGCAGCTAGAAATAGAAGAATCTAACGGTAAATCCTTACATGTCTGTGGTACAATAGAAGAAACGACAATTTGCAAAACTGTAGATGACATATTTGCGGGGAACTACTGTACCATAGGGGGCGGGGGTGGCTCAGTCGGTAGCGCGCTAGGCTCGTAATCTGTAGTTCCCAGGTTCGAGTCCAGCTGCGTCAGCTTTGAGATTTATCTCCGCAAAAATTTCCCCGCCCTGCCCACGGTCAGTAGGGGACACCGATGGGCTTGGAAAGGCCGCCGTCCGTCGGATGGGACGTTAAGCCGTGGCCCCGTGTGTGGGAGAGCCATACCCTGTGCACGTTAAAGAACACGCTGGATGGCCTTGACGGGAGGCTACCTTCTATCTCCCAACAGTTGTTCCAGTGGGTCCCCTCCCCCAACCTTCTCTGAGGGAGTCCATGTGACCTAGCCATTTAGCCCATGGTGTGCAAAAAAGTGCCGCTCAGAGGTAAAACAACCCAACCCAACTGTACCATAGTGAACTAAAACATGAAGTACATGAAGAATGTTCGACTTCAGTTGACAGTGCATCGGTTGCCTGCTATTTCTATTTCTTGCATCTTTAATAATGTATCTGACAGAAATGACACAGGTAAATATAATGACTCAATTCCTTCTATTGATAACAAAATCAGATGTAAGATTGATAATCAGAGATAGATTTGAAATAAATTTGCATAAATAAAACTTTCAATGAACATTTTATTCATAGTAAGGAATTTTTTCCATAAGTTGTTGGTCTCGATTTGTACGGTGATATCCAGGAACAGATCTGTTATGTAAATCGAGGGATGGGTGTAATCTTATTTTATTAAATTGCTTCTGTGTCCAAAAGAAAAAGAATTTAAAAATATTATAGGTAATTTTTAGGCCAAAAGGTCTAGTAAACTTCTGAATTCCATTTTTTCGCCAGCGGATTTTTTTATTCGAAAAGGAGCCCGATCCCCCCCCCCCCCACCACCACCACCACCAAAGACATTTTCTGGAGATGCCCCTGGATAGGATAACTGCGTTAATGTTAAGGGAGAGTATCTAGAGAAAAATAGCCGCATAGTTTGGCAAGTGTGTTCTTCTTCGTTTCTTTGTACAAAAAAAAAAAATCCAGGTCAACCTTGAACCATCTACGTACATTATAATAATAATAAAAAAATACCTCCAGAAGCAGCTGCTTGCCACAGAGGTCTGACAGGAGCCCGTCAGTTTCTACGCAATTGCAGATGATCGGTGAGGATGGCGGGCCCCCAGGAGAAAAACGACACAGACATCCATGCCTTATCCAGGGCTCGAACCCAAGTCCATTTGATTAGCAGCCAAGCACGCTAACTATACAGCCACGGGACGGCATTACGAACATTAGTAATATACAGGGTGATTCAGAATTCATCATCAATATTTGGTGGGGAGGTAGGTAATAAGAAACGAAGGAGATTTCACATAGGAAAGCATGGGCGCATATGCCATGTAGTAGGGCAAAATGACCCCAGTTCAATGATGGAAAGAACACATAAGAAGGAAGTGGTAAGGAAAAAACATTTATTATCTTACATGTAACATTTCTTTGCATTGGTTGTACAGACTTACAAGAGGTGCTCGAACTGCCGACCATGTGCTAGAATGCATGACTCACAACGGCTTTGCATGGACAGCCGGACCCTGTGGAAGATGCCTGGCATTTCCCGGATGTTTGAGGCAGCAACTGATATGCATGCTACAAGATCCATAGCACTATCAACAGGGGTCTCGTACACCATGTTTTTCATAGCACCCCATACAAAGAAATCGATTGGAGATAAATCCGGTGAACGTGGTGGCCAAGAAACCGGTCCACCGCGGCCAATCCATTGACCACCAAACTGTCTGCGTAGGTAAGCACGCACAGCATTTGCGAAATGTGCAGGAGCGCCATCATGCTGGAACCACATTCGCCGGAGACTACCATCAGGAACCTCGTTCAGAAGATCAGGTAACACAGTCTGAAGAAATGTTAGGTACTTGGCACCGTCCAAACGGGATGGTAGTAAATACGGGCCCAACAAACAGTCACCGACAATCCCAGTCCACACATTGACAGCAAAACGTTGTTGCGCAGCTCCAGGTCTTGTACCGTGTGGGTTCTGATGAGCCCACACATGCCAATTGTGTGTGTTGAAGACACCCTCTCGAGTGAACAACGCCTCATCGGTGAAAAGAACATACATTGGGAAATTGGGATCAACGACTGTTCTCTGCATGAACCACTGACAAAAAATAACACGCTTGGGATGGTCGTCTGCTGCCAATAATTGCACTCTTTGCAGATGAAACGGATGTAACCCTTCATCGTGTAATATCTGCCACGCTGTTGCTTGCGAAATTCCAAACTGCCTAGCCATACCTCGTGTGCTAGCACCAGGTTGTTCCTCGATTTCCTGTAGGACAGCTTCCTCTACTGCTACTGCCCGTGCCGATCTGCGCCTCCCTCGATTAACATTACTAGCAGCAAACGATCCTGTTTCACGCAGTTGGCGATGAATACGTGAAAACATTTGATGCTGTGGCACATGGCGGTTTGGGAAGCGCGCTGCATACAATTGTCTGGCTCGAAGACATCTTTCTCCTGCCGCACCGTAAGTTACATGCATATCTGCACATTCATTCCACGTATACCGGTTCATGTTACTTCTGCAAATTCACCTTGTCGAATGACAACTGACTGCACGCGTCAAACAGCTGTGCTTCTGTATGAGAGGTGTGTACACACAGCGCCCTCTACACCACCATGCGTTCGTCTGCCCCCATACTTTCCTATGTGAAATCTCTTTCTTTTCTTATTCCCTTCCTCCCCACTAAATATTGATGATGAATTCTGAATCACCCTGTATAGAGTATAGTGCATAATGTGTATATTATTCAGTCGATGTTAGTGAGAGTATTTCTATGCAGTAGGAAATTTGAAGGTATTTAATAGCGATCATGTGAAGAAATCACCGCTAATCTAACTTCCCAACAAGAACTGTCTAAAGCGATATGTGCTATATTAATAAGCTTCTTTTTTTGAACTTTGCACGTTATTTTGTGTAATTTAAAGTGACACTGAGATTTTAGTATTAGGGAAATTATGTGTTAACTTTTCAGAAAGAGCTACCAATAAAAACCATGTTGGCAGTTAATTAATCTGTTTGCATGGAGAAGAAAGCTTTTTACGGAGAAAAGTCACTAGACATAAATTGAAGATCTTGCTCAGAGCTCTCTAAATCTCTATTTTCTATAATATCAATCTAATATTTAGAGAGTTATGGATGCTATAATATTTAACAACAGATGTTATCACACACCACAGTTCCAAAACAATTCCCTCCCAAAATGACGAAAACTTCAAAAATCCTTATACAAAATTCAAATACTGCATTTATATTTCGAACACGTTGTTATAACATTTGTGATTTAACTTTTTGAAGTAAATTTTCAGAACTAGCAAAAGTTTCACTTAAATGTTTCAGTTTCCATAACTCTTTAAATATTAGATTAATATTATAGAAAATAGAGATTTAAAGAGCTCTGACCGAGATCTTCAATTTATGTCTAGGACTTTTTCCGTAAAAGGTTTATTTTCAATGTTAGGGAGCTTTGGAAGTGGATTTCCATTCACATAACATGGAAGTGTTTTTCCAACATAGAGTATATAATACATTAATATAATTTTTTTCACTTAAACAGTATTAGTCGGTCAAATTCTTTCGTATATTTTGGTGGCGCACTAACATGTAAGCTAATGATAAATCGACTAGTTTCATTTTGTTGCGGAAAGTATTTTTTTTCTCATTAAATTTTTTTTTCTTAACGTTACAGTCCTCTGGGGACAGTTAGTTACAACCTTCTGACTCAAAGCAATTAATAAAAAGAAACACTTTGGATAAATATATAAAAATATCATTGAACATTTACTTCACACATTTTATGTTTTCGATTTATGGAAAGTCATCTCAGGCAATAAAATAATTGGCAACAGAGGTAAAATGCAGGAAAATATAAATCATTATATTAATAACCTTTCATCTTCTATTATAAAAATACAACTCAGATATAAAAAGTTGTAACGAAAGGCAAATATTATTTGTATAGAATAGTTTACTGATGTTTTCAAGAAGATTTTGGGGCGTTTGAATTGTGGTAAATAGGTTTATTTCAGAGAGGTAAGCGTGGATGAAAAAGATCCTGTATTGGTTATCTTTAGTTACGGATTTCGGAAAATCTTTGTAGCGGTAACATCATCGCGGGTTTATTTGATGCGAGGCACATGGATCTGCGTGTTCTTTTGAAGTCAACGTAGCCGCATGGATATGGAACACTAATACAGTTCCTTGAGTTATATATAATATTGTTATGATATTCTGTAAATATGTGTTTGTTGTCTGCATGACAAGAACATTTATTCATTAAAACAGTTCATTCCAGAAAATCGTTAATAAGACTTAGTGATTGGATTATTTAGTCTCGATTATTTTCTTAACTGCGGAATGGAAGTGTCCTGTTCACGGATTCACCTGATTTCGACTAGTTGTCTCTTATTGGATTATACTTGCAACCACAGAGACCAAATCATTCTTTAGGACATTAATAGTTTTCTGGAATAAATTTACAGAAACGAGTAAATGCAATTCAGTCATTACAGACAACCAACGTAAATTTTCAGATTTTCTTTCGTAATAATCAGTATTGGTAATGAGATTTTTTAACTAGATCTATCCCTCGTAGATGGGTTTGACCTCTACGCGACCACTGTATGCCCTTGAAGGAACACCGAAGATCAAACTTAGGATTTTCGAGATCTACGACCCTGATTACCCCTAAGTGTAAATTTTCAGAGCTCTAGCATTCTGCATTAAAATTAGAAGTAGCGTGATCCTCTGTCAGCCTTCAATCAGTCAGTCCCAATCGTCTATGTTGCTAATTCTGAAACTTTTTTTTTTCTCACCACACACTATTTTTCCCCTCTGCACACTAAATATTTAAGTTCGCAACACTACGGGACACTCAAGCATGCCTTCAATAATAGCTATTACTGTGGAGTCATTTGCAAACGCAGAACTATTCTGTTATGTTTGTCTTGTGTTGAGGTTGAGAGCATATGTATTATGGGCTTGTTTTGTGCTAATTTTGGTTGTTTTTTTTAAAAAGAAAGATGGTACTTCTCTACAAAAAGGACGGAGATAACCTAGAAGCTATATTAGGCTTGTTCTGGTTTCTCATACAACATACAAACACTTACAGAAGGATATAACCTGCTGGTCTTAATAGTCAGGTACGCTAACCACCAGACCAGGCAGGGTCTAACATTTTAACATTAAGATTCAATACGGACAATGTTTTGCTTTAACGAAAGAAATTAAATGAAGTATCAGTGGCAGAAAGTAGCAATAAAATGATTTACAAAATTCTTTTTTCTGCAATGTCATCCGAAATTTCGCGAGGACTATTGGTCTATATATATGGTGCACCGTGAGGCATTGGTTACCACAGCAATGTGTACCACACCAAATACTAGATCAATCAATGAAGGTCATACTGTCTGCCATTCCGCATTCATTAAACTCACTAAAGTTTAAATTCTTTGGCACAGTCAGAGGTTCGATGGTTGCAACTATACAACACTGAAAATGCTTCAGAAATGAAAAGAGTCGTTTTTTACTAATTTCGAAGCACCAAATACGATTATTGCATTAAAAACTGGTGATTTGCTTTTGGTTTGAAAATATAGGAGACTGCATTCATATACAGTTTATGCTGATTTGAGTCTTTCACGTGCTGTACGAAACGCCAAGGTGGCACAGTACCAGGCAGCTGTTGCATCATTCGAGGCAACGCAATACGTGGGACCTATTACATCATTCAGCAGTTACCCTTCTTAAAATTATCGTCCGTTCATGATTGTATGCTGGTGCTGTATGTAAGCGATATCACTCGTTCTTGTGTGAACACTGCAGACCATTTTGGTTACATTTGTGGCGAAGTTACTTTAGCGTCGCAGAGGTGTTAAAGAACTCCTGTCATCTACAAGGTCGACCACCTTTACTTCGGGTGTAAGATTGGAGATTAAGAGGACTGGATCAACACCTTCTATAACAGCAGGCCGGTAAACGAATTTATGACGTCAGCATAGGTAGTCCTACAATCCAGACTTTTCTTATTCATTTATTTCTATTATTTTGAGTGGTGTACTTTTACAATAATCTTTACACTAAAGTTTATTGATAAATATATCTTATTTAGAAGAAAAACTATTCGTATTTATTAGCAATTATCATAATGTTAATAAATGCAAAAAAATTCTTTCTGAACAAAGTATATTTATGAATTAATATTGCTATAAAGATTGGTATAAAAGTACAACAGTAATAATAATAGAAATAAATATATAAGTAAAGTCTGGAATATAGGACTATCAATGCGAACGTCATAATTTGATGCACTGGCCTTCTAGGAGATGTTGGATGAGCTCTGAATATGTGTAATAGTTGTACAACACGTCTTCTCAGCTGGTCAAAGGCCAATAGAAGGTCGATGCCATTTCCATTCCTATGATTTAGTGGGAGCGTCCAACCATGTGAGTTACTGTTAATTTGGTATGACACGTTTGCTGGGAAGTGGCATTACTAAACGGAAAAGCGGAAAACAAACTACTAAACGTACTTCTGTCATCCGCACATTGCTACATGGGGGAACCATAAGATTACGTTGGGGACTCAGAAGAAGAAAAGGAAGATAAGGAAGAAACAGGAACACAGGACCTCCCACCCACAACATCAGATTCACCCAGGGGCGTAGCCATGGGGGAGGGATAGGGGGGGGCAGTATGAGTTGGTAAAATTCGAAACGACTTCGTAAAATCTAAGTGAGTTGTGAAAATTTGTATTTCATTTTTTTTTTTTGGAAAATTAAGGGGAGTTGTCAAAATCGAGGCAACTTAGAAAATCTAAGGCAGTTTGGAAAATGGAGAGAAGGCAAAATTTAGAGCAGTTGGCAAAATTCGAAGCCAGTCAGTAAAATACAGGTGAGTTGGCAAAATCGGGACAACTTGGCAAAATCTTAGGCAGTTGGCAAAATTCGGAGTGACTTGGCAAAATTCAGGTGAGATGTAAAAATTAGGATTTTTTTCTGTAAAATTATGGCGAGTTGGCAAAATTTAGGGAGTTGGCAAAATTTAGGGAGTTGGCAAAATCTAGGGACAGTTGCCAAAATTCGGAGTGACTTGGCAAAATCATGGGGAGTTTGCAAAATTCAGGTGAGATGTGAAAATTTGGATTTTTTTCTCTAAAATTATGGCGAGTTGACAAAATTTAGGAGAGTTGGCAAAACGTAGACAGTTGGCAAAAACTAGGGTCAGTTGGCAAAATCTAGGGGTAGTTGGAAAAATTAGGGGCAGTTGGCAAAATTCGGAGTGACTTGGCAAAATCGTGGAGAGTTGACAAAATTCGAATCCACTTGGTAAAATATGGGCAATTTGTGAAAATTGGGATTGTTTTTGTGAAATTAAGGAGAGATGACAATTCGAAGGGAATTGACAAATTCAGGGAAGATGTAAAAATTGCGATTTTTTTCTGTAAAATTACGGCGAGTTGGCAAAATTGGAATCCACTTGGTAAAACGTAGACGAGTTGTGAAAATTGAGATTGGTTTTGTAAAATTAAGGAGTGTTGGAGAAATTGAGGAAATTTAACAAAATGTAGGACAGGTGACAAAATTCGAATCCATTCGGAAAATACGGGCGATTTGAAATAATTGGGATTGGATTTGTGAAAATTCTGGATAGTTGACTAAAATCGAGAAAACTTTGGCAAATTTAGTAGAGATGTAACGATTGGGATTAAATAAATAAATACCCCCTCAAGCAGCTGCTTGCCACAGAGGTCTTGACAGGAGCCTGTTAGTTTATATGCCAGAGTAGAAGGTCTGAGAGGATGGCAGGACCTCAGCAGAAAAACAACACGAACATCCATGCCTTACCCGGGGCTCGAACCCAGGTCCCTTCGATCAGTAGCCAAGCGCGCTAACCACTCGGCCACGGGACGGCAACGATTGGGATTAGTTTAAGGAGAGTTGGCCAAATCAAGGGAAAATTCAGACTGAATTGCTACAAATCTAACGAGATGTAAATATTGGAAATATTTCTGTGAAATTATGGCTAGTTGACAAAATTGGAAGTTAAATGGCAAAATACCCCCCCCCCCCCCCCCCTCAACACTGAGCGGAAATCTAAGTAAGTTTGCTCAGTTGGCAAAATTTGAATTTCGAGTTGGAAAATTTTTGATTCCCCCCCCCCAAAGAACATAGTCCTTCGCCCCCCCCCCCCCCCCCCCCTGGATTCACCAGAGAAGATCACCCAGAACGAGTTGAATGATCTAGGTAGAGATCTGGAACAAGGTGGAACTTCCGGGATCCGCATTGCAGCAATGGAATCTCCTTGACAGAATATGAAAGTAAATGCGTATCGTAGCCTACAAAAAGATCTGGAATTGTTCTTTACCATTGTAGGAAATCTGGTTGTTGCAAAGATGTTGACAGTTTATACACATTCCTCCACATGACACATATTCCAGAAGAATGGAGGTTATTTATAGATTCCTTGAATTTAAGTACGAAAGTCGTTCTTCTACACAATGGGAGCGTGTTGCCTTCTGTTTCAGTAGACCATGCTGTTAATATGGAGGAAGCTTATGAAAATATGAAACAATTACTTCAATACATAAATTATAACAAATACAAGTGTTTGTGCGGATATATTATCTGTCCTGTTGCTGCCTTTGCGAATGGAACAGCAGAGACAAAGCATCTCATTACTTGAAGAGGATTTGGCCTTCTCGGCAATCACTGGAGCAAGGGAAGAAGAATATACAGCATCATCTTCTGGCAGAATACACGAAGATCTTCTTGGGGCGGGAGTGGCTCAGTCGGTAGCGCGCCAGGCTCGTAATCTGTAGTTCCCAGGTTCGAGTCCCAGCTGGGTCAGCGTTGAGATTTATATCCGCAAATTTCCCCGCTCTGCCCACGGTCAGTAGGGGACACCGATGGGCTTGGAAAGGCCGCCGTCCGTCGGATGGGACGTTAAGCGTGGCCCGTGTGCGTGAGAGCCATACCCTGTGCACGTTAAAGAACACGCTGAATGGTCTTGACGGGAGGCTACCACCTGTCTCCCAACAGCTGTTCCAGTGGGTCCCCTCACCCAACCTTCTCTGAGCCTTCGGGGTCCATGTGACCTGGCCATTTAGCCCATGGTGTGCAAAAAAGTGCCGCTCAGAGGTAATACAACCCAACACGAAGATCTTGTTGCCATCTTTACACATAAAATTGGGCCTAATGAAGAATTTTGTCAAGGCTATGGATCAGACACAAACTGCCTTTCTGTACCTTTGACAGAAATCTCCAAGATTTAGTGATGCAAAGATAAAAGAGGGTGCTTTTACCGGACCATATATTCGCTCACAGCTACATAATGAGGAAATTGATCGTATCATCACTGGTGATGAACGGAGAGCATAACATGCCTTCCGACAGGTGGCGACGGGCTTCTTAGGGATTGAAAGAGCAGAAAATTTCAAGAGCCTTGTGGAAGAAGTGTAGTCCTCATATCACAAACTGGGATGTAGCATGCCTTTGAATGTACATTTCTTAAGTTCTCATTTGGATTTCTTTGAGGAAACTGCGGCGTTATGAGTGATGAGCACGGGGAACGTTTTCATCAGGAAATTGCTACAATGGAAAAGAGAGATCGAGGAAGATGGAGCCCATCAATGTTAGCTGATTACTGCTGGAATATGATGCGAGATTCTCAAGATTTGGTATATAAGCGGCAGGCAAAGAGGCGATGGTTGTTGTAGACCGATGTGCAACCTTCAGCGAATGACGAAATACAGGAAAGCAATCAAGCATTTTTGTTCTCATTTTCGTGTTCAGCACCTCGATTTGCATAAGAAAGGGCTGTTTGCACTTCCGAAACACACTAAAGGTCAAAATTTGCTGTTCGGTGTTATCAGAGTAAAAGGTTTAGACAGGAAAATTTTTAGTTTTTCTCGAAAGTAGAATTTTTCTTTTCCCCCCCTCCCTCAAAATTTAATCTCTCTGTAAACAGATATAAATTTATTTGGTGTGAGTTTATTTGAATTTATTTTTTAGAATAGAATGTCATATCAAAAATGTGGCGAAATAAGGAGATTTTAACTAATGATTTTCATAAAATGGCTTTTAATAAATTTGGGTTTAAATTTAATAAATTTTATATATGCAATACTAAATATTGTTGAAAAAAATAAACGTATAAAACAGATATACAATTTTCGATATAACAGCGCACTTATTTGTGTTTTCTCTTAAATGAGGCCAGAGAATATCGTTGGGGACGATGATTGGTCTTTTAGTATTGAAACGACATGCTCACGTGAAACAATTGAAGCGAGATTATTGTATTACGAGACACGGCACCACGTGCTGTGGAAGCACATCGTGTTGAGAACGAAACACAGGTTCAGTTTAAGGAGAGGAATACAGAAGAAAAACCGCAAAAATTCACCGCCTTGCCCACGGTCAGTAGGGGACACCGATGGGCTTGGAAAGGCCGCCGTCCGTCGGATGGGACGTTAAGCCGTGGCCTCGTGTGCGGGAGAGCCATACCCTGTGCACGTTAAAGAACACTCTGGATGGCCTTGACGGGAGGCTACCATCTGTCTCCCAACAGCTGTTCCAGTGGGTCCCCTCCCCCAACCTTCTCTGAGCCTTCGGGGTCCATGTGACCTGGCCATTTAGCCCATGGTGTGCAAAAAAGTGCCGCTCAGAGGTAAAACAACCCAACCCAACAGAAGAAAAAGGAACACCTGAGAGGATTCTTGACTTGTATAGCCTACACTATGTCGGCTTAGGTTGTCGTTGTTTTTATGTGAAACGGAGCGTTTTTATTTGTTTTAGGGAATATCGTTACCATTCAACATTTTTCTTTTTTTTCTTTGCGACATATAGGACAGAGAAGAATTCCAGAAGCTACTCCTAGCTTTTACAGGCCTTCTCATACAAAGTCATGCCCTACTCAGACCGAAGTCACTGCTGACTCTTTAGAGTTAACACAGCGAACAAAGTTTGCCTTGCTGGAATAGTCTCCAGCTACCTAACCACTATGCCATTTAAGGCATAAATTACTTGTAAATTATTACTCTAAATTGATTGCTTTATTTATTAAATAATGTCACCTATCATCTGTTTTGTTATTTCGAATTCACGCACGATGTTGTCAAACAAAAGTAGTTAGAAATTTCTAACCCTCTATTTCAGTTGATGCCTTTGTTGGGTTGTTTTACATCTGAGCGGCACTTTTTTGCACACCATGGGCTAAATGGCCAGGTCACATGGACCACGAAGGCTCAGAGAAGGTTGGGGGAGGGGACCCACTGGAACAGCTGTTGGGAGACAGATGGTAGCCTCCCGTCAAGGCCATCCAGCGTGTTCTTTAACGTGCACAGGGTATGGCTCTCCCGCACACGGGGCCACGGCTTAACGTCCCATCCGACGAACGGCGGCCTTTCCAAGCCCATCGGTGTCCCCTACTGACCGTGGGCAGGGCGGGGAATTTTTGCGGAGATAAATCTCAACGCTGACCCTGCTGGGACTCGAACCTGGGAACTACAGATTACGAGCCTGGCGCGCTACCGACTGAGCAAACCCGCCCCCTGTTGATGCCACTGGTCTATAAAGCAGATCTGCACTTTGGTAGTAACAAACTGACGCCTATGTCCATTTGGTGGTACAAAATGATGGATAATTTTTCAACTGTTTCATTTTTATAATTCTAGAGCAGATAATTTGATACTCAATATCTATTTTATAAAAATGAAGAAATTAATTAATTTTCGTTTATTTATCGTTCATATTGGAAAATGTAAATACGATTAGAAAAACTGCCTTCACTCTATTGTTCTACAGCTTTTAATTTATCATATATAGTATTCGTTTGTCTTCCAGAGATATCGGGGGGCGGGGGTGGCTCAGTCGGTAACGCGCCAGGCTCGGAATCTGTAGTTCCCAGGTTCGAGTCCCAGCTGGGTCAGCGTTGAGATTTATCTCCGCAAAATTCCCCGCTCTGCCCACGGTCAGTAGGGGACACCGCTTGGCTTGGAAAGGCCGCCGTCCGTCGGATGGGACGTTAAGCCGTGGCCCCGTGTGCGGGAGAGCCATACCCTGTGCACGTTAAAGAACACGCTGTATGGCCTTGACGGGAGGCTACCATCTGTCTCCCAACAGCTGTTCCAGTGGGTCCCCTCCCCCAACCTTCTCTGAGCCTTCGGGGTCCATGTGATCTGGCCATTTAGCCCATGGTGTGCAAAAAAGTGCCGCTCAGAAGTAAAACAACCCAACTCTTCCAGAGATAGTTGGAAATTGATGATATTGTACAAAAATGTGGAATGTTATAACGTCTTCTTCGTAGCAGCTTCTCTCAAAACTTTTTTTTTCTTTACCTCAGCTACTGAAATTGCGACAGGCAGAAAATATCCGGTCCTCTTAAAAAATTTGAGTCCAGCAGTACGGAAACTATGAACACTGCAACAAAACGAAAAATGTTATACTTTTCTCGCAAAATGAATATGTAAAGAAAAGAAATATAAAAGTAAAGAAGCTTGAATCATACATAAATCGAATTTCTACGGCCTGATTTCTCTTGGTCTTTGTCCTATTTTCCTTTTTTTTATTTTTCGTGACTGCTTGAAAATGTAACAGAATAGTGCAGTTGCTTGAGTGGGTATTTTCTTTTGTTATTTATTTATTGAACTACAGTATTGATCAATTTGTTTCTAAAACGTCTAGGATAAAAGCTTTCCTTAAATAGATAAAATAAATATAGCATTACGATTCAGTTTTTATTTGGAGGAATTAATATCATATTAAAAGTGCTTTTCATTCGTAGCGTAGTTAGAGGGTTTAGATCCGTGTTTCACAACGTGGGGCTCACGCCCCACAGGGGGGCAATTTTATTATCAAGGAGCAATTCGAAAATGGACTCGTTCAGAGTTTAACCGTATGGTGGTTAAATTTTACATGGGGGGGGGACATAAGAATTTTAGAAAGGCTTAAGTGGGGCATGGCACAAAAAAGGTTGGGAAACACTGGTTTAGATGCTGTGTGAAAGGACCAGGGTTCGAGCTCCGGATGTTTCTTGATGTCTTTCTTTTGGGGTATCGTTACCTTCACAGATATTCTCCATGGCGCATTACAATGGCAGGTCACAGTGGTAAGCAACTGCTTGAGAAGGAATTCATTTTTATTAAATTCTCTAAAACATAGAGTAGATATGAAACTCCCCATTTCGTGAGCTTCATTTGAACTGCAACTCGTTGCGATTAATTCTTGAGAAATTTCTCACCCAATTCTGGGTGGGGTTGGGGTAATGAAAAGGGAACATCATTTGATGTAGCCCGTCATGACCCCATAGGTCATAAGTTTTCATTCGAAATATAACTCATTACGTTCTGCGCCTGTTTCGAAAAAAAAAAAGAGTTGCGGATCATAACGAGTTATATCGTTTATAACAGTTGGAGGACATGACGCGTTATACCGTTTATAATAGGTGGAGGACATAACGCATTATATTCTTTATAATAAGTGGAAGACATAACGCGTTATATGGTTTATAATAGGTGGAAGACATAACGCGTTTTATGGTTTATAATAGGTGGAAGACATAACGCGTTTTATGGTTTATAATAGGTGGAAGACATAACGCGTTATATCGTTTATAATAGGTGGAAGACATAAAGCGTTACATTATTTATAATAGGTGGAAGACATAACGCGTTTTATTGTTTATAATAGGTGGAGAACATAACGCGTAATATTGTTTATAATAGATGGAGAACATAACGCGTTATATTTTTTATAATAGGTGGAAGACATAACGCGTTCTATGGTTTATAATAGGTGGAGAACATAACGCGTTATATTGTTTATAATAGGTGGAAGACATAACGAGTTACATTGTTTATAATAGGTGGAAGACATAACGCGTTTTATTGTTTATAATAGGTGGAGAACATAACGCGTTATATTGTTTATAATAGGTAGAATACATAACGCGTTATATGGATTATAATAGGTGGAAGACATAACGCGTTATATTGTTTATAATAGGTGGAAGACATAACGCGTTATATTGTTTATGATAGGTGGAAGACATAAGGCGTTATATTGTTTATAATAGATGGAAGACATAAGGCGTTATATTGTTTATAATAGGTGGAAGACATAACGCGTTATATTGTTTATAATAGGTAGAAGACATAACGCGTTATATTGTTTATAATAGGTGGAAGACATAACGCGTTATATTGTTTATAATAGGTGGAAGACATAAGGTGTTATATTGTTTGTAATAGGTGGAAGACATAACGCGTTATATTGTTTATAATAGGTGGAAGACATAACGCGTTATATTGTTTATGATAGGTGGAGAACATAACGCGTTATATTGTTTATGATAGGTGGAGAACATAACGCGTTATATTGTTTATAATAGGTGGAAGATATAACGCGTTATATTGTTTATAATAGGTGGAAGACATAACGCGTTATATTGTTTATAATAGGTGGAAGACATAACGCGTTATATCGTTTATAATAGGTGGAAGACTTAACGCGTTATATGGTTTATAATAGGTGGAAGACATAACGCGTTATATGGTTTATAATAGGTGGAAGACATAACGCGTTACATTGTTTATAATAGGTGGAGGACATAACGCGTTTTATTGTTTATAATAGGTGGAGAACATAACGCGTTATATTGTTTATAATAGGTGGAAGACATAACGCGTTATATGGATTATAATAGGTGGAAGACATAACGCGTTATATGGTTTATAATAGGTGGAAGACATAATGCGATATATGGTTTATAATAGGTGGAAGACATAACGCGTTATATTTTTTATAATAGGTGGAAGACATAATGCGTTATATTGTTTATAATAGGTGGAAGACATACCGCGTTACATTGTTTATAATAGGTGGAAGACATAACGCGTTATATTGTTTATAATAGGTGGAGAACATAACGCGTTATATTGTTTATAACAGGTGGAAGACATAACGCGTTATATTGTTTATAATAGGTGGAAGACATAACGCGTTATATTGTTTATATTAGGTGGAAGACATAACGCGTTATATTGTTTATAATAGGTGGAGGACATACGCGTTATATTGTTTATAATAGGTGGAAGTCCTAAGGCGTTATATTGTTTATAATAGGTGTGAAGACATAACGCGTTATATTGTTTATAATAGGTGGAAGACATAACACATTATATTGTTTATAATAGGTGGAAGACATACCGGGTTTCATTGTTTATAATAGGTGGAAGACATAACGCGTTATATTGTTTATAATAGGTGGAAGACATAAGGCGTTTTATTGTTTATAATAGGTGGAAGACATAACACGTTATATTGTTTATAATAGATGGAAGACATAATGCGTTATATTGTTTATAATAGGTGTAAGACATAACGCGTTATATTGTTTATAATAGGTGGAAGACATAGCGCGTTATATTGTTTATAATAGGTGGAAGACATAACGCGTTATATTGTTGATAATAGGTGGAAGACATAACGCGTTGTATTGTTTATAATAGGTGGAAGACATAACGCGTTATATGGATTATAATAGGTGGAAGACATAACGCGTTACATTGTTTATAATAGGTGGAGGACATAACGCGTTTTATTCTTTATAATAGGTGGAGAACATAACGCGTTATATTGTTTATAATAGGTGGAAGACATAACGCGTTATATGGTTTATAATAGGTGGAAGACATAACGCGTTATATTGTTTATAATAGGTGGAAGACATAACGCGTTATATTGTTTATAATAGGTGGAAGACATAACGCGTTATATTGTTTATAATAGGTGGAAGACATAACGCGTTATAATGTTTATAATAGGTGGAAGACATAACGCGTTATATTGTTTATAATAGGTGGAAGACATAACGCGTTATATGGTTTATAATAGGTGGAACACATAATGCGTTATATTGTTTATAATAGGTGGAAGACAACGCGTTATATTGTTTATGATAGGTGGAGAACATAACGCGTTATATTGTTTATAATTGGTGGAAGACATAACGCGTTATATTGTTTATAATAGGTGGAAGACATAACGCGTTATATTGTTTATAATAGGTGGAAGACATAACGCGTTATATTGTTTATAATAGGTGGAAGACATAACGCGTTATATTGTTTATAATAGGTGGAAGACATAACGCGTTATATTGTTTATAATAGGTGGAAGACATAACGCGTTATATTGTTTATAATAGGTGGAAGACATAACGCGTTATATTGTTTATAATAGGCGGAAGACATAACGCGTTATATTGTTTATAATAGGTGGAAGACATAACGCGTTATATTGTTTATAATAGGTGGAAGACATAACGCGTTATATTGTTTATAATAGGTGGAAGACATAACGCATTATATTGTTTATAATAGGTGGAAGACATAACGCGTTATATTGTTTATAATAGGTGGAAGACATAACGCGTTATATTGTTTATAATAGGTGGAAGACATAACGCGTTATATTGTTTATAATAGGTGGAAGACATAACGCGTTATATGGTTTATAATAGGTGGAACACATAATGCGTTATATTGTTTATAATAGGTGGAAGACAACGCGTTATATTGTTTATGATAGGTGGAGAACATAACGCGTTATATTGTTTATAATAGGTGTAAGACATAAGGCGTTATATTGTTTATAATAGGTGTAAGACATAAGGCGTTATATTTTTTATAATAGGTGGAAGACATAGCGCGTTATATTGTTTAGAATAGGTGGAAGACATAATGCGTTATATTGTTTATAATAGGTGGAAGACATAACGCGTTATATTGTTTATAATAGGTGGAAGACATAACGCGTTATATTGTTTATAATAGGTGGAAGACATAACGCGTTATATTGTTTATAATAGGTGGAAGACATAATGCGTTATATTGTTTATAATAGGTGGAAGACATAACGCGTTATATTGTTTATAATAGGTGGAAGACATAACGCGTTATATTGTTTATAATAGGTGGAGAACATAACGCGTTATGTTATTTATAACATGTGGAAGATATAATGCGTTATATTGTTTATAATAGGTGGAAGACATAACGCATTATATTGTTTATAATAGGTGGAGAACATAACGCGTTATATTGTTTATAATAGGTGGAGAACATAACGCGTTATATTATTTATAATAGGTGGAAGACATAACGCGTTATATTGTTTATAATAGGTGGAAGACATAACGCGTTATATTGTTTATGATAGGTGGAAGACATAACGCGTTATATTGTTTATGATAGGTGGAGAACATAACGCGTTATGTTGTTTATAATAGGTGGAAGGCATACCGCGTTATATGGTTTATAATAGGTGGAAGACATAACGCGTTATATTGTTTATAATAGGTGGAAGACATAACGCGTTATATTGTTTATAATAGGTGGAAGACATAACGCGTTATATTGTTTATAATAGGTGGAAGACATAACGCGTTATATTGTTTATAATAGGTGGAGAACATAACGCGTTATATTGTTTATAACAGGTTTAAAACATAACGCGTTATATTGTTTACAATAGGTGGAAGACATAACGCGTTATATTGTTTATAATAGGTGTAAGACATAACACGTTATATGGTTTATAATAGGTGGAAGACATAACGCGTTATGTTGTTTATAACAGGTGGAAGACATACCGCGTTATATGGTTTATAATAGGTGGAAGACATAATGCGTTATGTTGTTTTTAATAGTTGGAAGACATACCGCGTTATATGGTTTATAATAGTTGGAAGACATAACGCGTTTTATTGTTTATAATAGATGGAGAACATAATGCGTTACACTGTTTATAAGAAGTGGAGAACACAACGAGTTATGTCGTTTATAAAAGGTGGAGGACATAACGCGTTATATCGTTTATAATAGGTGAAGAACATAATGAGTTATATAGTTTTTAAATACATAAACATTAATGTTTATGTATTTCTACCTTTTTGAGAGATTTGGGATTTGAAAGGTTGGGGGCCAAATCTTTACATTGCTTAAAGTTATTATAAAACATATATAGAAAATTTGGAGGTCATCGTTTAGAAAGAATTCTTACCTTTTAATTTTCTTGTTGGCGGGGTGGGGGGGGAGAGAGTTATGGAGGGAAGTTTAGTGGAGGCCTATCTAACCTAGCTTTGAAGTTATAACAAAAATTACTTCTTTCAAGCAGCTACTTGCTACAGAGGTCATATAGACGCAACAATATAATTCTTCTTACAAAAAAAAATCTGCGAAAAAAGCGAGACCTCAGCAGAAAGACAACTGAGAAAGAAAACATGCTGTCAGTTTATATGCCATAGCAGAAGGTCTGAGAGGATGGCAGGACCTCAGCAGAAAAACGACACAAACAGCCATGCCTTACCCGGGGCTCGAACCCAGGTCCTTTAGATCAGTAGCCAAGCGCGCTAACTCGGCACTCGAATCCAGGGTCTTTGACACGTGGCGAAGCACGCTAACCACTCGGCCACCCGAACTGCATAACAGAAAACTATAGATTTAATTTGGTGATCTTGGCTGTTTCCATTTATAGCTCTCCTGTTTTGTTCCTTTTTCATGGGAACTGGGGGTTTGGTAGCGAACCTTTAAGTTGCATTTAGTAATAAGAGGAAGTTGTACACCATATTTGGCGCTACCAGTTGGCTTTCACCGTTTAGAATGAGTTATTTCCATCTTTTGAGGGGGAGGGAGAAAGTTAAGGGGCTGTAACGTTGCTCTAAACTTGGAAAAGAGGGAGCCTATACGGTTATGAGTTGTTGAAACAGAGAGACAGACAGAAACTCTGTAAAATATATGAAAGATAAGGATCGAGTTTTGAGTTTTGGAATATTTCTCTGCAGAATGAAAAAAATTCTAGAAGGGAAAAATATCACCTCTGGCTAATAAGAAATGCTAGTTTTCAGACAACAAATTTTGTCATCATCATCATCATCATCAATACACATCAAATTTTGAATATCCCTGCAAAGAATTAAAACAATGCAGACTCATCAGGGCATAATTTTTGTGGATCCTTACGGATATATATATATATATAATTTTTTTTTGTTATTATTCATTTTATATTCATTCATTTTTTTAAATTTTTTTAATTATAATAAATAAAAAAATAAAATACCCCCTCAAGCAGCTGCTTGCCACAGAGGTCTGACAGGAGCCTGTCAGTTTATATGCCATAGCAGAAGATCTGAGAGGATGGCAGGACCTCAACAGAAAAACGACACAAACAGCCATGCCTTACCCGGGGCTCGAACCCAGGTCCCTTAGATCAGTAGCCAAGCGCGCTAACCACTCGGCCATGGGACGGCTAATTATAATAGGGGGTATTTTTTTTTTTTCATTTATCTTTTTTTTTATAGTTTATCTAAGAGATTGATGTTTTTGAGATAATTAATTAATAATTTATAAAAAGTTAGTTTTATTTTTATTGATGTTGGTTCTAATACGTTTTTAAAATTAAATGTGTTTACATTATATTTTTATAATTTATTAAAATAAAATTTTCTCTCCTCTTCATACTTGCTACAACTGAATATTATATGCTCTAATGTTTGTATGTTATTGCAGAAAAAACAGTTTGGTGAGTTTATTTTTCGAAATTTAAATAGTGTGGAATTTGTAAGAGCTAGATTAGACTTTATTCTTTATTCTCTCATCATATTAAATTTACCAATGTTATTAGAGATTTGAAATCTATGTGTGTTCCTAGCTTTTGTCACCTACCAATTCTGTAATTCTGCCAATAATTTTATTTTATTTATCTTTTTATGTATAACAAAATGATAAGGAGAATTTATAGTGTGGTTTAGATCTTTTGTCTTTTTTGCTAAAGTGTCTACATGTTCATTGTATGTTATATTAACATGTGAAGGTATCCATTGTAAAGTTATAATGTTATTCTGATCTATGTGTTTGTAAGTCAAAGTAAATATATCATTAATAAATATTGAAAAATTATTTTTGAAAGGATTATGTTGAAAAATGTCTAGTGATGATTTACACTCTGTAAATATGACAATTTTTTATTTTTATATTTTAAGGCCCAGTTGATTGCTATAATAATAGCAAACATCTCAGCTATAATTACTGGTTTAGTTATGTTAAATTTAAATTGGTGTTCATAGTTTTCATTTGGGCAATAGAAAGCTCCAGATGTGATAGTGGAGTCAGAGTTAAGAGATCCATCTGTGAATATATGTATATAATTTTTATAATTATCACTGATAAATGTGTCAGTTAATGATTTTATAATTGATTTATCATATTGATTTTCCTTCAACGTTATATGATTCAAAGTTATATCTTGAAAGTTATTAAATTTATTTATTAATCATCCATTAGTTTTTATTTCCACTACTAAAAAGTGCTAAAATTCGGAAAGTGACAAATTTTGTTGTCACTTTTCGAATTTTAGCACTTTTTAGTGGTGGAAATAAAAAATAATGGATGATTCGAAAATTACAAATAGTAATACCTCATTCACACTTCTCCAACCGAAAAGAAATTTCCGATTTATGTTTTAAAAATAAGGTTAAATTTTACCATCCCTCTTGGGGTAAAAAAAAATCGCTGCTGAAAATTTTAACCCAAATTTCACATTTTTAGAATGAACAGATGTTTACAATATTCTTTTAAACTTTTGCCATTTTAGAAATTTAGTTCCCTCTAAAGGTAGGAACGTAACCTATTGGGAGATTCAGAAAATGTGAATTACAATATTTCATTAGTACCTATCCAACCGAAAAAATGTTTTTCTACGTTACTCTCTAAAAAAACATTGAAAATCTACAGGAGGACAGTCGAACGAACGACAAAGAATTAGATCATACGATTACGATTTCTGAATCTTCACCGCTCATCCCAAAGTTGTTCATGGACTAAAGGTTTAATTCTATTGATCACAATAATGCACAGAACTTTACCTAGAACAGGAAATAGACTAATGTCGTGTAATAGTCTCAAGTGCTGCTATCACCTTTTTTTTGAAAATAGAGGAGAAAATAACTATTAAGATCCTTAAGAAAAATATGTATTCATCATATGTATAATTTCAGTCAGGCATGTGACAATAGAAACATTCCCAGCTCCAAGCATTTCAGTAGTAATTTCGTTAGATATTATTATTTTTTGATGAAATACTCCCCAACGCCTTGTGATTCTTTCTCCCGTGTAATATTTTTAACCACATTTCTTTATTTTTCCCCAAATTTAGGATCTTCTTGTTTTATCCAGATATACAACGAAGAGCCAAAACATTATGACCACCTGCCTAATATGATGTTTGTCCTCCACGTGCCGCCAAAACAGCTCTTACCCGGCGAGGCATCGACGCTAAATAAAATAAATACCCCCCTCAAGCAGCTGCTTGCCACAGAGGTCTGACAGGAGCCTGTCAGTTTACATGCCACAGTAGAAGGTCTGAGAGGATGGCAGGACCTCAGCAGAAAAACGACATAAACAGCCATGCCTTACCCGGGGCTCGAACCCAGGTCCCGTTACAAGATACTAAAAGGTGTCTTGTGGTTTTGGACTAACACGTTATCAGCAGATCCTTAAACTCTTGTAAGTTACGTGGTTGAGAAGCCGCAGATCGGATATGCTGTTCCAACACAAACAACAGATGCTCGATTGGATTGATGGCTGTGGAATTTGGAGGCCAGCGCAATACCTGGAAGTCTTCCTCATGTTCCGCGAACCATTCTCAAACAATCCGGGCAGTGTGTCATGACGCAATATTTTGCTCAAAGAAGGCACTACCCAAGGGTATACCTTTGCCATGAAAGGATGTATCTGGTCTGCAATGATGTTTAGGCTGGTGGTAGACGTCATAGTTTCCTGCAGATGAATGACTGGACCCAGGATTTCTGAGCAGAACATTGTCCAAACATTACACTTCCTTCACCAGCCTCTTTTCGTTCCATGGTGCATCCTGGTGCCAACACTTCCCCAGATCAACGACGCACACGTACCCAGCCATCCACATGGTGCAACAGGACACGAGATTCATCGGACCAGACGACCTTCTTCCAATCATTGAAGATCTAGTTTTGATGCTCGCCCTCTCATTTTAGGCCTTTTGACAGTGAACCGGTTAGCATGGGCACTCGGAGTGGCCTACAGCTACACTGTCCCCATTTTCAGCAGGGTTCGATGACACATTAGTCCCGTCACCAGCATTCAAATTACGGGAGAATTGCGTCACAGTATCCCTGCTGTTGGCTTGTACCATTAGGGATAGCCTTCGTTCACCTCAATGAGCCATGTTCGGCCCACACCTTTCAGGCGGTTCGTGTTTTTCCCTCCTTGGACCACTTTTGAAGGTACTAACCATGGCTGACCGTGAGCACCCCACATCTTTCAGGCGGTTCGTGTTTTTTCCTCCTTGGACCACTTTTGAAGGTACTAACCATGGCTGACCGTGAGCACCCCACACCTTTCAGGCGGTTCGTGTTTTTTCCTCCTTGGACCACTTTTGAAGGTACTAACCATGGCTGACCGTGAGCACCCCACATCTTTCAGGCGGTTCGTGTTTTTTCCTCCTTGGACCACTTTTGAAGGTACTAACCATGGCTGACCGTGAGTACCCCACACCTTTCAGGCGGTTCGTGTTTTTTCCTCCTTGGACCACTTTTGAAGGTACTAACCATGGCTGACCGTGAGCACCCCACACCTTTCAGGCGGTTCGTGTTTTTCCCTCCTTGGACCACTTTTGAAGGTACTAACCATGGCTGACCGTGAGCACTCCACAACCGTTGCCGTCTCGGAAATGCTGTGACCCAGTCGTCTGGCCATTACAATATGGCCTTTGTCAAACTCACTTAAGTCCGCTGCCTTTCCCATCTGAAGAACAAGAATAACACTGATTAACAGAGCTCAATATCAAGTGTTATTTTTATACCGTTTCATGACCTTCTTTCGCGCCGTCGTTTACTGCAGTTGCTTCGTTTTGCATAAAGGCGTGCTGGTCATAATATTTTAGCTCTTCGGTGTATTTAGTTTGTATATCTTAAGAAGTATTGATATAGCGTGGCTCTTTGAAATCCACTGCTGTGCCCTATTTTTATATACATATACTCTTCAATCAGTTCATTTCCAACTTTGGTCTGACAGGAGTCTGTCAGTATCAGGGATATAGAGAAGTTCTTAGGAAGGCAAAAACTTCAGCTCAAAGGCAACACACACATGAAAGAAAATATCGAAGTCTTATCTGGATTCGAACACAACTCCTTTTGATATTCAGTCAAAACAGCTCATCATTAGGGCCAGAGGGGACAGGCCCACCAGCATTTCTCTAATGTACACTAAAATATTAAATTCCAGATTACAATGAATAATAAAAAATAATAATTTACATTATTATTTTTATTGCGATATACATTTGGGTTGTTTTACCTCTGAGAGGCACTTTTTTGCACACTATGGGCTAAATGGCCAGGTCACATGGACCCCGAAGGCTCAGAGAAGGTTGGGGGAGGGGACCCACTGGAACAGCTGTTGGGAGACAGATGGTAGCCTCCCGTCAAGGCCGTCCAGCGTGTTCTTTAACGTGCACAGGATATGTCTCTCCCGCACACGGGGCCATGGCTTAACGTTCCATCCGACGGACGGCGGCCTTTCCAAGCCCATCGGTGTCCCCTACTGACCGTGGGCAGGGCGGGGAATTTTGCGGAGATAAATCTCAACGACTAACCCAGCTGGGACTCGAACCCAGGAACTACAGATTACGAGCCTGGCGCATTGCGATATACATTTCATAAAGTAATACACTCGAAACTATCTTGCATCAGAGAAGTTCATATCATCTACCATGCTAGTGTCAATCACACCACCTACTACAACTGTTTGCAAGGTAAAATGTGATCTGGGCTGCCCACAACAATGCTTACAACAGTTGTTCCCACCCTATGGGCAGCGGATCCCTGGTAGGCGTGGAGCTTTTGCAGTTTTTGCTTAACATAGCCATTTTTATCTTTATTTCGTTCCAACAAATCATGCAGCGTGAATAATGGGGTCTCTGTCGTCGGTTTTATGTTATCTAAGCTTCATAACAGGAAAAACAATTCCTCCCCTTTCGGAATGAAATATCAGTTTTTTTTTTCCGAGACACCACTATTGAAGTGGTGTATGAGTTGTTTACTCTCAGATTTCATGAGGCATCAAAATTTCTTTCTTAATAATATCATTTTAGTTTTAAATGACGATATTTACCAAACTTAGGTATTCATCAATTCACTGATTTTTTTTATATTTTTTGCATTAATGTTAGAGATTTCTTACCTGTTTGAAAATAGTCGTTTTTGCAGTTATGTGATTCCGACATTGAAGTGTTCTCGGAGACTTAATTTAATATTGAAAACGAAATCCAAACGCTTAGTTTACCAAGGCTAGGTTTCCAACAATTACTAAAAGATATTTCGGCAGAAATATTAGAAAGAATTACTGGAATATTCCAGAATCATCATCGTATTTCCTCCGTTTTAATTAAGCTGAGACCTACCATAAATGAATCGTATGACGTAGGAAAACTTTTCCAAACATCATTCATTACACACAAAAATACTGTTATTGATTACATTTTAGGCAATCCCATGGCAAACATGTAGATCGTAGAAAAAAAGTGGCCGTCACAGGAGGTCCTCAGGAAGAGTTAGACTTTACAGTGGGTCCTCGAGAGGGTTTGGGTTGGGTTGTTTTACCTCTGAGCGGCACTTTTTTGCACACCATGGGCTGAATGGCCAGGTCACATGGACCCCGAAGGCTCAGAGAAGGTTGGAGAAGGGGACCCACTGGAACAGCTGTTGGGAGACAGATGGTAGCCTCCCGTCAAGGCCATCCAGCGTGTTCCACGCCCACTTCCTCCCCTCCCCTATGACGTAACATTACATAACATGACGCAATCATTACATATTCATCACGTAACATGCCACGCCCCCTTATTAATAATTAATAATCCCCTTTCACCCCTCATTGGCGCCATCTGTTGACAGTGAGAAGTACTATTTTCCCAAAAACCCCTTATTTTAAGTGTAATTTCTCGTTTTCGGCCCCCCCGGTCGTCCCACCTATTACGTAATGATTACGTCATGGTGGGAGGGGGCGGGAGGGGGCGTGGCCTGTGACGTCATAGGGGAAAGCACTGCGCAAAGGGGATCCGTCGGGTGGCCCCAAACTACTAACAGTTTTCTGTCGTTTTGCGAAACTTTTCCGTCTTGTTTCCATTGTTACTGAATGATTGGTTGAAATGGACCAAGTTCGAATATCGGATAAGGCATGGATGCTTTCCTCTGTTGTCCTTCCGCCGAAGTTTTGCCTTCCTTACACATCTTCTCTTTGGCGAATTGACAGATTCCTATCAGGTTCCTTGGAAAGCAGCTACCGAGGATAAATTATTTTTTTCTGCCTGCTTTCATTTGATGATTAGCAGGTTACCACAGTCGCAGAAGCATTTTCGGAGATCTACAACATCACTGCAATGAACTTATGATTTCGAGACTTCATCAGCAGATAAGCAGCTCACCATTTTTCTATAAAAAGCGAATAAAAAAAAATGCGAGCTTGTAACAGTTACCAAAAAGAAATCGACAGCGAGTTGGTGGTACAACGACACAGTAAGTCGGTACAATGTCGACTCTCGTGTTCTTCTGTGTTAACTAGGAATCGCTGAGGATTTCCACAGAGCAGCGCTCGAGCGATTCGATTTGGAAACTTTGTCACGTGAAGTTTTGAAATAATATAGGAGTGGATATAGTTCCGTTTTGCCAACTCCAATGAAATAAATAAATGTTAAGCAGTTTCATTCCTGAAACATCACATGAAGTTTATGCTGACTGACAATATTTTCCTTAAGCCAAGAGTATTTGCGCTGCTCAAAAACAATGTGATATTCCTCTGTATTCTCTATATTATTATGTAATTCTAATGTAATTCTCTATTCTGTGTTACGAATATACTCTTCGCTATTTTTGGGGAGGGGGTGGCTCAGTCGGTAGCGCGCCAGGCTCGTAATCTGTAGTTCCCAGGTTCGAGTCCCAGCTGGGTCAGCGTTGAGATTTATATCCGCAAAATTCTCCGCCCTGCCCACGGTCAGTAGGGGACACCGATGGGCTTGAAAAGGCCGCCGTCCGTCGGATGGGACGTTAAGCCGTGTCCCCGTGTGCGGGAGAGCCATACCCTGTGCACGTTAAAAAACACGCTGGATGACCTTGACGAGAGGCTATCATCTGTCTCCCAACAGCTGTTCCAGTGGGTCCCCTCCCTCAACCTTCTCTGAGCCTTCGGGGTCCATGTGACCTGGCCATTTAGCCCATGGTGTGCAAAAAAGTGCCGCTCAGAGGTAAAACAGAGGTAAAACAGAGGTCTTCGCTATTGCGAAAATTAGTCAAGTCAATGTTCGTAAATCGAAGAATGGTTGTATTACACCTTACTCCTGGTTTACGGAACGAAACGTTATAAAAATATACAGAGCTATATAAAATGAAAGTGTCTCAAGCAGCGTATTGCAATACCAAAATAAATTATGCACCACCCACATGTTTTGTTAATGGCAAGTTGCCATTCAAGCACACAGCTTCAAATATTTATGCAAATATTTTATAAAAAAAGTTCCAAAGTTATAGATCTTAACCAAACCTCTATAAATATTGATATTGTTTCAGCAAATTTCGTTAATACTTGAAGAGTTATGACTGTTGATAAATCAAACAACAAATGGATCAAATGGGAAAAACGAATGGATCATCGTTTTTGAAAATTTACAAACAATTTATAGAATTACTAGTGCTTAGTAAAAAAAAATACCCCCTCAAGCAGCTGCTTGCCACAGAGGTCTGACAGGAGCCTGTCAGTTTATATGCCACAGTAGAAGAAGGTCTGAGAGGATGGCAGGACCTCAGCAGACAAACAACACGAACATCCATGCCTTACCCGGGACTAGAAACGCAATATTAAAAAATAACAGTTCAGCAAACGATTGCTATAACAATAATTATTCGTGTTTGAATTAACATTCAAATTATTTTTATGAATGGCAACACAGATGTTAAATGATTCAGATTCCTTAACTACACAGGTTTCCATAAATTAAGGATAATGGGAAGTTATCGTCAAAGTTCTATAACTTCTAAAATAAGTTTTTTGTTTTGAAAAATGTGATTGCAGATAAAGATCTGAATCAAATAAATCAATATCTCGATTTTCAACAATATTCGTTCAGTATTTAGTGAAATATGGAATATTGAATATATAAAAACATCAATGCCGATCTTAAGAAACTTATTCGAAACTGAAGAAGAGTGAAAGAATTCTTTACACAAAGTTCTAAAATACAAAACTTTATTAAACACTTTACTACAATACTTATTACTAAGTTTTAATTAATTCTGAAGTCAATTTTTGTGACTGGCATTGTTGCCACATGGCCGAGTGGTTAGCACGCTTGGCTATTGATCTAAGGGACCTGGGTTCGAGCCCCTGGTAAAGCCCTTGTGTGTGTTGTTTTTCTGCTGAGGTCCTGCCATCCTCACAGACCTACTACTTTGGCATAGAAACTGACAAGCTCCTGTCAGACCTCTGTGGTAAGCAGCCGCTTGAGGGGGTATTTATTTTTTATAATACGTCATATACTGAACGAATATTGTTGAAAAACGAGATATTGATTTATTTGATTGAGAATCTGCAATCACATTTTTCAAAACAAAAAAGAAACTTATTTTAGAAGTTATAGAGCTTTGACGTTAACTTCCCTTTGACTTAACATAGGAATTTTCTTTAATTTACGGAAAGTTTTTGTTAACGGATTTTGTTAACGGATTTACGGAAGTTAAGGAAGATTTTGAAACATCTAAATCTGTGGTGACATTTTTTTTTAAAAGGCTCCATATAATATTTTTGTAAACTCAAAATGCCTTTCCATTTTGCTAACTTTTGGGTGGGCCATAATTTTTGTCACTCCCTACGGATGTCTGATTCACCAGAGCGAAGTTGTGCAAGGAAAGCAACATCTCAGTTGAAACACAACACATATTTGTGCTTTTTCTCGTCTGCTCAGCCAAACATACGATCTGCGTTGTCTCTGGGGACATTCTCAAATTCTCGCTTATCTCGAAATAAGTTAACAGACAACTACTTGTGAAATTATTTGCAAATCGGTTTTCTTTTTGGGTTGTGAAAACATTGGTATCCATTGCAATCGACTCGCAAGGACTGAGACCTCACAAAATAAAAACCACTCTCACGATTTTTTGTCCAGGCGCAATGTTTTTCCAGCTTCAAATCAACTAGCTAGACACAGTCATTACTTTAAAAAAACGGAATAAGGCCCTTCCCTACACAAAGGACGAAGATAGCCTAGAAGTTACATTAGGCTTGGCGTGGTTTCTCATACAGCATGTAAACATTTACACAAGGACACTCCCGCTCGTTTAGGAGTTAGGTACTCTTAACCACTAGACGAGGTAGGATTTTTGCTTCATTCCTTGAGATTGCCTTTGTTAATTGGTAAAAATGTGGAGCGTGAAGCATTTACATGGAAGAGTCAATTGATGAATTGGCTGAATGCAAATCGGGTTGCATCTCTAGTGCGAAGGGAGGTTCATTTTTTTTCTGATCAATCGCTTCTCGATACGTAACGTATAGGGGTTCCGAAAACGATTTACTAGTTGCATATTTTATTTTATAACTCGCACTTACACAAAACGTTAGGTCTTTATTAATATGAAGTTGTTGCTTTAATGATTATTTTTTTTTTTATTTGCGACATATAGGATAGAGAAAAATCCACTCCTAGCTTTTACAAGCCTTCTCATAGAAGGGTATGCCCTACTAAGACCGAAGTCCTGCTGACCACTGGGCGGGGGTGGCTCAGTCAGTAGCGCGCCAGGCTCGTAATCTGTAGTTCCCAGGTTCGAGTCCCAGCTGGGTCAGCGTTGAGATTTATCTCCGCAAAAATTCCCCGCCCTGCCCATGGTCAGCAGGGGACACCGATAGGCTTGGAAAGACCGCCGTCCGTCGGATGGGACGTTAAGCCGTGGTCCTGTGTGCGGGAGAGCCATACCCTGTGCACATTAAAGAACACGCTGGATGGCCTTGACGGGAGGCTACCTCTGTTTCCCAAAAGCTGTTCCAGTGGGTCCCCTCCCCCAACCTTCTCTGAGCCTTCGGGGTCCATGTGACCTGGCCATTTAGCCCATGGTGTGCAAAAAAAGTGCCGCTCAGAGGTAAAACAACCCAACCCTGCTGACCACTGACTCGGTTAGAAGTCACACAGCACAAAATCTTTGCCTTGCTGAAACAGTCGCCCGCTGCCTAACCACTATGCCAGTTAAGACATTTAAAGTTTTGGTTTGTTGCCGAAAATATTGCTGTAGCATTCTCATATACACAAAAAAAATCATGTTGAACAAAAGAGTCTTATGTTTCACCTCTGAGCGGCAATTTTTATGCAGACCGTGAGCTAAATGCCGAAGTCACAAGAACTCCAAAGGCTTAGAGAAGGTTAGGGAAGAGAGCCCACTGGACTCGGGGACGGAGCGACAATAAAGATGATACCAGGCGAAACAAAAATTCGGTGCCTCCTTTCCTCCTCTACTCCACCCTCCGAAACTTTTTTTTCAATTGTTAAAACATTTGTTATCTATTATAATTATAATTATTTTCTTTGTATTATAAAAAGTTTCTTAGCTACAGAGTCAGGATTTACATTTCAAGCGCACCTAGGCCCAAAGAGCAGTGGTGCGCAATTATATGTTGTATGATTTGCCCAGCCGCCTTCGGGCGGTGTGATGTTCTGACGAAGTCGCCTCGTGTGACCGTAGGAAAAAAGGCCGACCCATGGCCGAGTGGTTAGCGCGCTTGGCTACTGATCTAGGAGACCTGGGTTCGAGCCCCGGATTAAGGCATGGATCTGTGTATCGTTTTTCTGCTGAGGGCCTGCCATCCTCTCAGATCTTCTACTGTGGCATATAAACTGACAGGCTCCTGTCAGACCTCTGTGGCAAGAAGCTGCTTGAGGGGGTATTTATTATTATTTTTTATTTATTTTTTTTATGATTTCGATTTGCCATAATTTTTTCTTTTTACTTTTATATTCATAGAAATGAGTAATACCAGATATTTTGTAAGTTTTGTTACCAAATGCAGAAAAATTAATGTAATAAATATTGTACAAAACATAATATATAGTATTCAAAATAAAGTTCCATTTGAAAATCAAGTTATTTTTATTTTTCAAATATTTTCCTTCCTTTTATGCTCTAGGAATGAACCAGTTATACAAATTATTATACATATTGGGATACTTCCATGGTATGTGAATGGGAAAGCATTAACCACAAAATAAGCCTTTTTTTTTAGGAAAACTTTTTTACAAGAAATTTAAAATATTCATCAAATCACGATTTAGAACAATATTTACTGTTTAAAGGGTTCTGGCTGCTGAAACATTTAACAGCAGTGTTGTTAATCGTAATAAAAAAAAATGTAAATAAATACCTCCTCAAGCAGATGCTTGCCACAGAGGTCTGACAGGAGCCTGTCAGTTATTATGCCACAGTAGAAGGTCTGAGAGGATGGCAGGACCTCAGCAGAAAAACAACACACACACACACACATCCATGCCTTACCCGGGTCTCGAACCCAGGTCCCCCATGTACCTTACCCGGGGCTCGAACCCAGGTTTACTTAGATCAGTAGTCAAGCGTGCTACCACTCGGCCATAATAGTATACTTTAAAAGCTGTAACAAATCGTTTGCTACTAAATATACAGTCGAACCCATTTTTAACGAATTTGAAGGGACAGCCGGAAAGCTTCTCTATATCCTTAAATTCCTTATACGAATGCTATTTGAAAGTTGTGTGAAAAAAAAGTAATATATCATGAATTTAAACCCAAACGATAAAGACTAAACTGTAAATGTAATAAGACTACCTAAAATATAACACTAAAAACTGTTACTTATTTTTTAGCAAGCCATGCAGCTAATGAAGACTGCTTTTCTGTTTTCGTTTTAAGCAGTGGGCTGATTAGTGGTAAGTTTTGAGACCCGGTTCCCACGAGCAAATGGAAAAGAGCTTCTTCAACATTCGAGATAAAAATATCCCCTCAAGCAGCTGCTTATCATAGTTATCTGACAGGAGCCTATCAGTCTTATACGCAGTTTATACGCCATAGTAGAAGGTCTGTGAGATGGCGGGCCATCAGAAGAAAAACAACACGAACATCCATCATACCTTACCCTAGGCCCCTTTTAAAAGCACATAAAAAAACCAAGCACGCCAACCACCGATTTAATCATTTTTTCTTCAAGCAGCCGCTCCTGATTTCGCAAGCTCCGCCGACATCTATTCTTTAGTTTTTTTTTTTTAAATTACAAATAAAGAACTCGGTGGAATACATCTTGATAACATCAGCTTTCTTTTGACTTTCTACAATTTTTTTTATGATTTCACCCTTCTGTGCCATATTAATAATTTTACGTTTTTCAGACTTTTAGTGCCAGTAACAAGATCAGTGGGCGAATGAATAAAATATTCTTCAAGCAGCTGCTTGCCACAGAGGTCTGACTGAAGCTTGTCAGTTTAACACGCTCTACAGAAGTTCTACAGCAGTGTCTCGCAAACTTTTTTACTCTGCGGCACACTGAATCCAATTTTTTTTCCGCGGCACACTGAATCTATTTTTTTCCGCTGAAAACCTAAAAAAGAATTTTTGATGGTTACGTAAAAAGAGGAAAATTGAAGTTTCCTTAAATGCATTTTATTTAAAATAAATATAATAATAAATATAATTAATCATAACTCGGTGTTTGTTTTAAATATTTGTCCATTCTATGGCTTGAAATAATCAAAAATTAATACCAAAATTTGGAAAAAGCTTGATAAATGCTTACAAGATCCCAGTTGATAAAATCTGAAAGATTTTTATTAAAGCACGTCGATAACACAAGTCAAGTCAAAATGAAATCTTTCGAATATCTAGTGTCAATTTGAAAATCTCTCGCGGCACACCTGGAATCTCTCGCGGCACACAGTTTGCGAGACACTGTTATACAGGAAGGCGAGACCCAGCAGAAAGACAACACAGAAATGTCCATACCTTATCCGGGGCTGGATCCCGGGCATCTTCGATCAGTAGTGAAGTTCTCTAAGCACTCGACTACAATATTCTTCAAACAGACAGCGGAGTTCGAAAAATTAAAGAAAATGGTGCTTCGGTTTTATTATTTCCTGGTTTATCAAAGCGTAAAAAATCAGACCAGACATATTTTTGGGGGAGGAGTTTGTAAAATAAATGGCAACGAAAGTAAAAAATATAGCTGTTTTTTTGATCTACTAAAGTTTAAAAGCACATGCAACAGAATAACAAATAAAATAAAAATAAATCATTACCCCAAAAGTTTATTAAATTTTAATCTGAATTTTTAGTTGTCTTACAAATTCGAAGCGGGGAAACTTGCTTCGTCTCCCATTGGCTAAGTCCCAGAGTTAGAAAAACGAACTCAATGAGAGGAATTTTGATCTCGTATATTTCAAGATTTATGGCCAATGGACTTTTTTTGGCCATAAATTTTCGGAAAAAATCTAGACAGTATAAAATGACGTGGCATTAAAAAAAAAAAATCTCGGGAAATATCAGTAAATGACCCAATATAAAAAAAAGATCCAGTCTTTAATAGATGTAATTTTTCGTTTGAATTTTATTGCTTGGGCATTATTTCAGAAAACGGGCAAACACAAACCGTACCTACGGTGATCGTTTTTCTTCGAGGAAATCATAAGACATTTATTAAAAATTTATTTTCCGGCTTTTTTTTAATTAACACTATTTGTTCGTCAATTTTTGTCATGTTACTCTTAAGGTTATGCTGTCTTAAAAACTAAAACAAAACAAATAATATGCATGCATTAATTTTATTTAAAATGCAAAAAACATTCAAATACGTAAAAAAAAGAGCAAGCATATCAATAAAATGACTTTTAATTTGTCAAAGGTTCACACTGTTATAAGTATTATTTAATAATTTAGTACAATTAAATAATTTCGAACTATAAATATTACAGTTATGTGTTATTAATTCCCCAATAATATAAACAATAATAAAGAAAATTTATAAAAATTAGTATCAAGACAGAACGATTTTTATTTTGAATCAGAAATATAGGACTTTTAAAGAAGGGAACAAAAAAAAATATAGGATACAAAAGTCTTTAAATTTTTTTGTAAATGTAGAGGATAACATTGTTGTAATACCGTAAATATATAGGACGATGTCAGCGAAATGATAACATCAATTCCAATAAGTTTTGAGAAAATCATTCAATCTGTTTTTGAAAAGACAAAAGAGCACAAAAAAATCTGTTGAAAAAAATATGAGTACTTTTATGCCCGTTTCATTATTCTCAGTGTCTGGTTGCGGGATAATCTCTCGTCTATAAAGTTGATTGTCTAACTTCACAATATGGGGAATACAGCTGCCATAACTGAAAAGTTGCTACCCTATCTCACATGTGTCTTAAGGGTTACTGCAACACCTCCTGTAACGTTATAAGAAGTGTTGGTTACTCATACCACACCCACTGCACCATCTAACGCACCGCACAACCGTCTATGCGCCATGAATAATCAGTCACTGAAAGTCGTTGTCATTCGTCCTATGTATGTTGTTGAAAAAAACGTCCCCCATCAAAGAACCAGTTCCTGTAAATTTGAAGTCTACCATTTAGTGAACCTAACCTTGCCGTTCAAGATTAAAGAGGAACCGCTATCGACAAACAAGCGAGAAAATCTGCTGTCGATACATTTGAATAACGATCAATGATCCTTAAATAACATCGTAGTTGCATCCTATTATAAAACAATTTACTAAGTACCTTTAAGTATTCCAACCCTTCTCCACATGTTTAAATGATTTCCGAGAAGAAATTATAACACATCTGGAATTTTAAATCTGTGAAAGCTGTCTGCCCTGTTTCCACATTTTAATTTACTGTGACTGCCGTTCTTCGTTGCAGTGTTACAGTTGTCTGCAGTGTATATCGTGTCCCCTCTGTTTATCTTTGCCCTTCCCCTTTTGCAGCTCCTTTATGGCCATTACGTCTTTTCCTGAACATCAATTACTAAGAGGGTGTTTATCTCCGTAAAATTCCCCGCCCTGCCCACGGTCAGTAGGGGACACCGATGGGCTTGGAAAGGCCGCCGTCCGTCGGATGGGACGTTAAGCCGTGGCCCCGTGTGCGGGAGAGCCATACCCTGTGCACGTTAAAGAACACGCTGGATAGCCTTGACGGGAGGCTACCATCTGTCTCCCAACAGCTGTTCCAGTGGGTCCCCTCCCCCAACCTTCTCTGAGCTTTCGGGGTCCATGTGACCTGGCCATTTAGCCCATGGTGTGCAAAAAAGTGCCGCTCAGAGGTAAAACAACCCAAAACAACTAAGAGGGTGACTTTTGAATGTTATTCGTAGGGAAACTATGGACTACTGGTTGAAAGGAAAATTAAATTTGTTGAAAGGAAACCTGGAAAAAAAAAACCTGGAACAGAAAGTAAAGTTAAATTTGTTGAAAGAAAAATCGAATGTGTATATGCTTCATGAAGGTGGGAAAAAAAAGAAAATAGAAAACAATAAACAAAAATACTTTCGAGAAGATTTTATAAGCCGGAAAATGTATTTCTTCAAGCGCACAATCAGCCTCCCTTCTCCCCAATGATTATCGCTATTTGTAAATACTAATACACTCACAGATCTACTATGGCGAATAAACTGAGAGGATCCTGTCAGATCTCTGTGGCAAGCAGATGCTTGAGGAGGTATTTATTTTTTATTATAATATACATTTACAACTGCTACATATTAAAACTTGAAATGCATATTTCTTAGGCGCCTCATTTCATGAGGTCTTAAGCTGTAGATTAGTAAGCTTATGCGAAAGTCATGTTCCTGGTTGGGGCGGGGGTGGCTCAGTCGGTAGCGCGCCAGGCTCGTAATCTGTGGTTCCCAGGTTCGAGTCCCAGCTGGGTCAGCGTTGAGAGTTATCTCCGCAAAATTCCCCGCCCTGCCCACGGTGCCCATCGGTGCCAGTAGGGGACACCGATGGGCTTGGAAAGGCCGCCGTCCTTGGAAGGCAGGGAAGCAGGAAGGCAGGGACGTTAAGCCGTGGCCCCGTGTGTGGGAGAGTCATACCCTGTGCACGTTAAAGAACACGCTGGATGGCGTTGACGGGAGGCTACCATCTGTCTCCCAACAGCTGTTCCAGTGGGTCCCCTCCCCCAACCTTCTCTTAGCCTTCGGGGTCCATGTGACTTGGCCATTTCGCCCATGGTGTGCAAAAAAGTGCCGCTCAGAGGTAAAACAACCCAACCCATGTTCCTGGTTAATCCAGATCCTGGGGTGTTACGTAGATCTGCAGTTACGCAGTTTGAAATATTTACGATCCCTCTTAGATAGGCAAATAGCCCCCCCCCCCCCCCCCCCTACCTAGGAAAAGTGACAAAAACCATCAGAGGTCAGACGGCCTTAAAAAGTGAATTATTTCAAGGGACTAACTTTCGGAGAGAGCAGCAGGACAATTTGTCAATATTTACTAATCCGTATGCTCTGACTAAAGGATCCTTAACGAAAAAAAATCGTTACATCCTTAAAGAACGAAAAAAGCATTCACAATAAAAAGTACGTAATCCATACCTCGATTTACACGGTAAATAGGTTCTGGGGAAATCATTTCCGTGTAAATCGAAACCGTGCAAATCAAAACCAACAATTTATGGAAAAAAAGGGAGGTAGGTTCCGAAAATATCCTTGTTAGGAATAAAACGGACATTGAAAATTTTATTTATACATATTTATCTGAAATTACAGCTCAGCAGTAATAATAAGGATTAATGTAACTTTTCGTCCTTTATTCGTAGTAATTGAGATCAGTTGGTATTAATTTCTTATTTTCTGATACATTTCCTTTTAGTCACGAAAAATGGCCATTTTTAATGTAGATGTACATTTATCGAATTTGAAGATGAAATTTGAAAGAAGGATATTTATGAACTGAATATAAATTAGAAATTAAGCCTTTGTATCAATCCTTAGTGTTTTATTTTGTTAAATTTGTACTCATATGATGTTTTATGAAACAGTGTGCTTACGAATCAGCTATATTTAGCCTACATAATAGTTTACAAAGTTAAACTTGTTGCAAGAGGTAAAAACACGATGTTTACTATTCTGAAAGTTCAGTTTAGAAAAATCAGATCTCGCTGCCAATTTGAAACAGGCTTCATTTAAATGTCGCACGACAGATTGCATTACAATGGCAAGAATATAACTCTTTTCAAAGAATATAAACATAACTTGTTATAGATGACGAGTTTATTAATGTAGGATTTTACTACTATTTATTTATTCTCGATAAAAAATATATCAATTAAAACCATTTGCTTGATTTTTGCTTTGGGATAACAACCTATTAATCTCGCTTGACGTGCTACCACTGCTATTTCATAACATGTATTATATCTACATACATGAAAAAAAAACACAATCCATACTATGTAAAACCAAGTGAATGATCGTGTGAAACGAAACTGGTTGCATTTTCTTGACCATGTAAAACCTAGTCTATCACCGTATAAATCGAAATGGGTTGCAATTTTTTTGCCATGTAAATTTGAAACCGTATCAACTGAGTACCGTGAAAATCAAGGGATTGGTGCATAACATTGTTTTAAAACTCAAATTCAAGGGAAATTACCTTTGCTTAGTTATATCCACAAATTCGTTTTAGCCGACGTCGTTATAAATCAGTTTGGTTGTATTTTAAAAGTTTGTCTCAATTAGATTTTTTAGTTTGTACCATTTTTTTTAATTTCCATCAATAACCAAACAAAAGAGAAAAGGAGGCAAAATGCACCCACTAGCAATGCAAAACCAATCGCTGCACGACGTGCCAATTCTCACATACAACTCAGTGTTATTATAGAGAGATTTCATTACATTAACGTATCAGGTATTCCATATTATCTAACAATCAGCCACAAATTATATCGATCATCAGAGTCAAAAGGCTTTTTGAAATCTATAAAGCTAGTAACCACAAGTTTCTGAAACTCTAAACATTTCTCAAGAATCTGCCTAAGTGAAAATATTTGATCAATATATCCTCTACGACTTCTGAATCCACACTGTTCATCGCGTAGTTGTCCATCAACAAAATTCTTAAATCTATTAATGATAATCATGCAAAGAATTTTACATGGAACAGAAAGTAAATTAATTCCCCTATAATTATCACAAGAACTGCGATCATCTTTTTTAAAGATTGGAACAATGATAGTTCTAGTAAAATCCATAGGAACAATACCTTTATCATAAAAAATATTCAAAATTTCAGTCACTGTGTGACAATACAAATGTTCCGAACTCTAAGCATTTCAGTGGTGATTTCGTCCACCCCTGAGGATTTATGCAGTTTTAATTCAGAGGTAGCCAAAGTGACTTCGGAATGTGATATAGGGCCATCATTAAAGCCAGTAATGCATCTATCCTCATTACAAACAATAAAATAAAATAAAATAAATACCCCCTCAAGCAGCTGCTTGCCACAGAGGTCTGACAGGAGTTATAATAGGAGTAGAAATAATCACATTATTTAGAACGTTTCTGAAATGCTCAGCCCACCTAGCCATTACAGAATCCTCAACTTTAACCCCCTTGCCATGTTTATCCCTCAATCCCTGTGTACCTGTCTGTTTCTTCCCACATAAAGCATTAACAAGCTGGTGCAATCCCCGCAGCTGTGATGTCGAACTGCTTCCTCTGCTTTTTCTGCCAAGCTAGCAAGCCAAAGATTTTTATCAGCTGTTAACTGATCCTTTACATGTTTATTAAGCTCGTTGTAATGCCTTCTGTTAGGAATACAAGTGTGTTGTTCATTCCTATTAATCCTGCACTACCTTCTTTCAGAAATAAGTTCCATAGGCTTATCACTCAAATAATTTGGTTTCCTCGGTTCCCTTTTACCCAAAGGAACACTATTGGTTTCAAGAAAAGCCTGTTTAAACTGATCCCATTCTTTCTCAACTTCAGCAGTGAGCAAATCACGATTGTCATAATGACTAAGTAGCTTACCATGGTATGCTTTGGCTATATCTGGATCTTTCAGACCTTCAGTGTTAAAGGTAATATTTTTAATCTTAGCACAACATTTCTTAAGCTTCAGCTGCAAGACACTTTTGACCAGGTAATGGTCAGACCCAATTTCAGCTCCCCTGTATGATATTTGGTATTCCTAACTGAACTAGCCCATTTGTTGTTAAATAAAATATAATCTATCATATTCCTGTGCAACCCATCAGGTGAAACTCACGTATATTTATAAATGTCCCGGTGTTTGTAGTATGTGTTAGTTATTCGTAAACCATTAAGTTTTCTTACCTGTAGATTCCATTGCCATTGGAACTACCAATGCCAAAGGGACCTAACACTCCTGCCAGAAGGTCAGAGTCGGTACCAATTTTAGCATTGAAGTTACTAGCACAAGAGAAATATCTCCATTCTTCACAGAATTCAAAATATTCTGAAGCTGCCTGTAAAACGTATCCTTCTCGTTCTCATCAGATCCCTCTGTGTGGGCATCTTCAGGTACCTGCGATGGCCTCTGATCAGGATTATTCACCAGCTGATATGGGGTATTCTATGCCTCTGTTCACTTAAGGCTGACAGTTCACAATCAAACAAAAAGCAGCAGCAGATTCTCCCTCAACAGACATCACCAGTGCAGCAAGTCCAGGATCCATAATCAAGCTCAAATCCATAAGTCAGTCCAATCTAGTAGGTATAAATGGTCAGCATCCGGATCCTGTGAAGTCGACCACTCCTCAGCAGGGTTGAAAAAAAGAAAAAGAGTGGGCATAGATGACCAGATCAGTAGGCCATACTGAACTGGCAACCCACCCCTTCCATTTCCTACCAAAAGAGAATATCACTTTTGAAACGTACTAACGGTTTGCACCTCGAGACGGTGGGGTCGGACATTTTGTGTTAGACCTGGCCGATTCTGTTCGTCATCACTTGGGATTGGTACACAGCTCTCCTTCCAGTTTATGCCTAGCTACCGTTTACAGACCGACCGGTTTAGCAGAAAGAAATATCTGGGAAGTTCAAGTTGGGTTGGGTTGGGTTGTTTTACCTCTGAGCGGCACTTTTTTGCACACCATGGGCTAAATGGCCAGGTCACATGGACCCCGAAGGCTCAGAGAAGGTTGGGGGAGGGGACCCACTGGAACAGCTGTTGGGAGACAGATGGTAGCCTCCCGTCAAGGCCATCCAGCGTGTTCTTTAACGTGCACAGGGTATGGCTCTCCCGCACACGGGGCCACGGCTTAACGTCTGGGGAGTTCAAGAGGGGATTGATAATAATAATTGTGTTGGGCTAGTGGTAACTAGGGATCAAAGATATCGGATATCAAAGATTGGCTGACTGATCATCTACGAGGACTATCGAAAGGTCGACTGAGCACTCTCGTAAGGTCCGATTGTTTCCTTTAATTACAACTTGCGCCTTGATGTCGGTTGAAACGAATGTACAAAAGCACAGAGAAAGAGATCTTTGATTCCCTCACTTTGAAAATTGGGCTAAATTTAGACACCGCATTTTAATTATTTTTTTCTGCATACGCCACTGGCACAGGTTAATGAGACAAAAAAAAACAACCGATTACTTAACTGCGTCACATAAAAGTTTCTATAAGAATATTTAAGTATCCCTGCATTCCGGTGGAATGCGCCTTCATCCCTCAGTAGTAATCACAGCCAATGCGTACAAATTGCATTTCATTCGCAATAAGGAAGGCGTTGAAAAAGTTCTTGACAGCTGTCTGTATCCGTCGTTCCTCAGAAATTATGGGGCGGGGGTGGCTCAGTCGGTAGCGCGCCAGGCTCGTAATCTGTAGTTCCCAGGTTCGAGTCCCAGCTGGGTCAGCGTTGAGATTTATCTCCGCAAAATTCTCCGCCCTGCCCACGGTCAGTAGGGGACACCGATGGGCTTGGAAAGGCCGCCGTCCGTCGGATGGGACGTTAAGCCGTGGTCCGTGTGCGGGAGAGCCATACCCTGTGCACGTTAAAGAACACGCTGGATGGCCTTGACGGGAGGCTACCATCTGTCTCCCAACAGCTGTTCCAGTGGGTCCCCTCCCCCAACCTTCTCTGAGTCTTCGGGGTCCATGTGACCTGGCTTCCATGGTGTGCAAAAAAGTGCCTCTCAGAGGTAAAACAACCCAACCTCAGAAATTAACGAGCTAAGACTCGTTTCAAAGCTTCTCTAAACTTATCATTTGTGTTGGAAGGAAAGGCAATGTCATCATTTCTCTTTCGCTCGCAGCGCGTAAAGTTCGGCTGTGAAATCTGTGTATTATTGATATGGAGCTTACTAAAGACGGGAAAAGGTTTTACATTTTACCAAGGATTCAGCTTAAGGACAGTACAAAAAAAAAAAACATTCATGCCGATTTATCACATGTATATGGGGATCATGTCTGTTCATATGGCACTATTAAGGAATGAATGTGGAAATTCAGAGAACACAGAGCTTCAAAGACCTCTCTCATACAGGAAGACCAAAGGGGGCTATGAACCATCATTGCTGTTCGTGAACTCATTAAGGAAAACCCACATATCACCTTCAGTTAATAAGTTTAGATATCAGTGTAACGATTGGCAGTGCGGAAAAAGTTTTTGGTCGAAAAATTTGTGAGAAATGGATATACCCACAAACCGACAGAACAGCGAACAAGGGCTAGAATCGAGTGCAAGGAGATGCTGGCAATGTTTGAACCTAAAGGCTCCAAACGGTTAACAGACATTATCACAAGTGATGAGACGTGGTTTTATTACTATAAAACTGCAAGAACGATCGACAACTATGTTTGGGTTGTGGAAGACAAACAATGTCCTAAATCGTCTGACAAGACTTTAGCTCAGGGAAGAGGATGTTCACATTTTTTTTCAATTCTCAAGGAGTGGTAGCTTTTCGCACCTTATCTGAAAAGAAAAGACTATAAATGGTGAATACTACGCCAATATTGTTTTTCCCAAAAATGGTTAAGGATTTGAAAGAGCAGAATCCAACAAACGCGTGTCAAGAGTTCTCCTTTATGACAATGCAATGCTCATAAAACCCGGCAAGTTACGACCTATCTGGAACAGAAAAAAAAATAAATAAAACATCTACCCCATTTTGCATATTCACCCGATATTGCATCAAGCGATTTTTGATTGTGTCCAAAAATTTAAAAGGAACTTGCTGGGAAACCTTTTTCAAGTATAAGCAAAGACTGCAAAATGCGTTCATTCAGAGTTGCGAAGTATTCCCCACCAGAAGTACCACAAAGCGTACCAAAATTGGCACAAACTTATGGAACTCTGCATAGATGTTGGAAGGGAGCACTTTGAAAGACAGTAAAAGTTATGTTGAGGTAGTTGCAATGGCTTTGTTTGCTGTCAAGAACTTTTAAAACGCCCTTCGTAAATGCCTCGTAAATTCTAAAACACTCAAAATACTCTCCTGTTTTTAAACCACCAAATATTTTTAGTGTTTTAAATTAAATATGTCCGCATTTCCGTTCACTCACTATTTTTTTGTGTATATATTTATAGGAAATATTAAGATATGCCTATCTTCTCTTTACTTTACTGCGTTTAAGTTGCAGTTGTGAACGTCGTCAATTCTGGAAATCTTGAATTTGGGAATTTGAAATAAGCATGCCGGTGCGAATGAACTGCAAAACCTAAAAATTTTACTTTTGAAATTGGGTAAAAAGCAAATGAAGAAGATGATTATCTAAAAAATCAACTTTTAAGAAACTTTTTTATTATCCTCATAAATAATGAAAAAAAAAATTGCAAACGGTATTATCAACATTGTCAGATTTAGTTTTTCCCGGAGACTATTCGGTTGTTCAGTTTCACTTTAAACTCGACATGGCCATCAATATTAATGTGCATGTGCACATCTCTTGCACGTCAAATTATCTGTTTATGCTTCTCGGAAATGAGAAGCAAGAAGGATACCCAGGATCCATTCCAGTTCCAACTCTTCGTCTTCTTCACCATCTTAGCGCGCCAGGCTCGTAATCTGTAGTTCCCAGGTTCGAGTCCCAGCTGGGTCAGCGTTGAGATTTATCTCCGCAAAATTCCCCGCCATGCCCACGGTCAGTAGGGGACACCGATGGGCTTGGAAAGGCCGCCGTCCGTCGGATGGGACGTTAAGCCGTGGCCCCGTGTGCGGGAGAACCATACCCTGTGTACGTTAAAGAACACGCTGGATGGCCTTGACGGGAGGCTACCATCTGTCTCCCAACAGCTGTTCCAGTGGGTCCCTTCCCCCAACCTTCTCTGAGCCTTCGGGGTCCATGTGACCTGGCCATTTAGCCCATGGTGTGCAAAAAAGTGCCGCTCAGACGTAAAACAACCCAACCCAACTCTTCACCATCTGATGAATGAAACGAAAATGCACAGTCTCAATAGCCTTCCATTCCTTGAGCACTTGACGTCAGTCCTAACTAGGGCCCACGCGAGACAAGCTTTCGATACAGAGAAGAATTGCACGTGAACTTTTTTGCCGCGTCATTAGACTTCTCGAAAGTGAACTTTCGAGAAGTCTAATGACGCACTTTTTACATGTAATTGAATAACCAAACCACTATGAACTTAAAACCACAATTCATAGTGGTTTATCATTTGTCTAATAGGTGCATAAAAATGCACTTAATAGACAAATTCCAATGACTTTAATGTTCGCAGCTTTCTTTATTTCGTAAGAATCATCGATGAGGGAGTCTGTTACCATTTCCACTTTTTTTTTGGCTCTTTTCTCCCATCACTTTCATGTAACATTTTTTTTTCACCGTGGCAAAACCCGATTCTGAAACATCAATACCGTTTAATATTTCTTATAAATATATCTGGCGATCGCGATCGATTTTAAGTCGCATAATTCTTTCTTAAATGTTAATTCTTCACAAAGTAGTTTTATTTCATAATAATAAATATAATTCGTTTCAGCGAACATGAAATTAGTTGGATCGACATCTTGTTACCTCGTGTCATCATTTGTGGTCTATTCACTCCATTCTACCACTAAACCCCCCCCCCACCACCACCACCACCACCACCGATACAGTGACAGAACTAAGCAGAGGTGAGGGTGACAACTTTTAAGACAGGGAGTGCCTGTGCCCCATGGGCCCAGGCACTCCCTGTCTTAAAAGAGGAACAATTAAAGAAATTGTTAGGTGAATACAGATGAAACTGGAACGGGAAATTGTAAATACAAGATAGGTATATTCCTGATACTTATTCTTCGGGTCCCTTTTGTTATGATTTATATATTCACCCCCCCCCCCCCTCCTCCCCTTCCACTCACCGTATTCCTTCTTAGTCTTCTACTTGTATTCTTTCTTTTACACACTTCATAGCGCACAACATCATTGGTCAATTTGTGCATTATTTATAGGAGTATATGCTTTCGATTGTTGTACATTTCCGATTTTAAGGATCGTACAAACGAAGTTGACAGAAAAACAGCAACACGAGATGGCTTTTGAAGACTTGGAACATTCGGTTAACCCTAAAAAATGTAATATATTTTCCATTAATAAATCCTTAAATCATATTTCTATGGTATCTAAATTCCATTATATTCTCAGCATAATATTTAGCCTTCAACAACTGATATACACTGCTCGACATTGAAAGTGGCCCACCCAGAAGGACATGTCGCACAAACATGCAAATAGAAGGGTGGGTGTGCACAGTTCAGATATGCAAATGATGACAATCCAGAGCTAATGACGTGTGTGGCTCAAGAGATAGAAGGTGCAAGAAGCCACAGGGATGGTATTGTGTTTATGCAGGTGAAAGTCATACGGACGGTTGAGATCAGATGATTTCAGTTGGAATTTTTTCAGCGAAGGCCGAAAATGCCTGGTACATGCCGTCGACTAGTTTATCGCCATTTGGATGCTTTTGAGAGAGGAAGAATTATAGGCCTATGTGAAGCTGGATGGATTACAAATTGCGTCACTGCCCGTTTTCATCGGGATGCATGAACTGTTGGACGCTGTTGGGAACAGTGGTGAAATGAAGGTTCTAGTGTGTGTCGCAGAGGGAGTGGTGCTGTCGACAGAAGTCAGCACGGCTTTATAGGCGCATTGTTCGACGTGCTCGTTTGTCACCACAGAACACTGCAGGCGACATTCGACGGGCTGTGTGAGCAGCCATGGACGTCCCCATAACAACCCAAACAGTAAACCGAAGGTTGCATGAGGCACACCTGCACTCTAGTCAACCGTTACAATGATTGTGCATCGTCAAACCATCACAGCGCTCGTCTAGCTTGTGCTGAAGTCGTGTAAACTGGGGTCAGGAATGGAACACTGTTGTGTTTAGTGATGTATCCCATTTCTGTCTGGGTGCTGACGATCGATAGGTCCATGTATGGCGACAACTTGGCGAGAGGATAGATCCAGTTTTTTTGTTCGTGACCGGCACACCGCCCATCAGCCAGGCATAATGGTATGGGTTGCTATTGGATATGACAGAAGGTCACCTCTTGTCTGCATCGCGGGAACACTGACAGCTGCATGATACATTAATGAGGTTCTGCAGCCTGTTTTGTTACTATTCCTGGGAGGCGTTCAGCAACCGATTTTCCATCATGACAACACCTGTGTACACACTGATAGGGTCTCCAGACAATGTTTGCAACATGTCCAAGTATTGCCATGGCCAGCACGATCTCCAGATTTATCCCCAATAGAAAATATGTGGGACCACATTGGACGATGTGTGCAATCCTCTGAACGGCCGGTGCGGAATCTCGATGAATTATGGGAGCAAGTCAACATTGCTTGGTGTGCAATTCCTCAGGACCATATCCGTCGACCGTATGACTCCATGCCACGCCGTATTGCTGCCTGTATTTGCTGTTCACGGCGGTGCAATCACCTACTGAGGCAGTCACATTGTGCTGTATTTTCTCATCTTCTAACCGCTGTAAGAGGCTGAAAATTAAATCATGGTGTGTCAATATGTATGCTACATTTCACCCTTGTCCGCTCACTCCTTCTGCTGGGGTAATATTAATGTCGTGAAGTGACAATTTTTAAAAATTTTTTGTAAATGTGGAGTGTAATGTAATTGACAACTTATATATAATATATACAAAAATTACTACTATTGAACAAATTTAGGGGGCCGAAAAAGTGTCTTGCCCTAAGGACCATGGTTTGCTTGTTCCGCCACTGCTCTGTCATTTATGCAATTAAGAGCATTTACAAAGATGGCTGACTCGAATGCATCGAGTTATGTCACAAGCATTAATATTTTTAATGTTTGGTCGGAGATTTTTATTCTGCTAATATTGACTGGACTACTTCAATCTCCACAAACAATACGCATAGATTTTACATTTCTTAACCCGTGGCCGAGTGGTTAGCACGCTTGGCTACTGATCTAAGGGACCTGGGTTCGAGCCCCGGTATTAGGCATGGATGTGTGTGTCGTTTTTCTGGTGAGGTCCTGCCATCCTCTCAGATCTCCTACTGTGGCATATAAACTGACAGGCTCCTGTCAGACCTCTGTGGCAAGCAGCTGCTTGAGGGGGTATTTATTTATTTTTTATAACTACATTTTCAACGATTTCAACAATTTCTTTACTTCCCTATATGGGGCATGTATTACCTTGAATTTGTCTTTTTTAATCGTTAAGATTCAATCATTATGTCAATATTACGCCAATAATACGCCTTTGCATACGCTTGTGGCTTAAATCAATAACATCTATTCCTCTCCGCTGGTCAGCTGGCAGTTATTGAATTCTGTAACTAGAAGTTATAAGTAGAAATAGGTTTTCGTTTTTCTTTTTCATTTTTGCATTTGCATTTTGATTTTCGAATATTTGAACTTATAATGCATTTTCTCTCAACATTTCGCATCAACGAATCGGGGCGGGGGTGACTCAGTCGGTAGCGCGCCAAGCTCGTAATCTGTAGTTCCCAGGTTCGAGTCTCAGCTGGGTCAGCGTTTAGATTTATCTCCGCAAAATTCCCCGCCCTGCCCGCGGTCAGTAGGGGACACCGACGGGCTTGGAAAGGCCGCCGTCCGTCGGTGCCCGCGGTCAATAGGGGACACCGACGGGCTTGGAAAGGCCGCCGTCCTTCGGATGGGATGTTAAGCCGTGGCCCCGTGTGCGGGAGAGCCATACCCTGTGCACGTTAAAGAACACGCTGGATGGCCTTGACGGGAGGCTACCATCTGTCTCCCAACAGCTGTTCCAGTGGGTCCCCTCCCCCAACCTTCTCTGAGCCTTCGGGTTCCATGTGACCTGGCCATTTAGCCCATGGTGTGCAAAAAAGTGCCGCTCAGAGGTAAAACAACCCAACCCAACATCAACGAATCAAATGCGAAATGCATTTGAAAGTACAATTATAAATCCGTAAAATTTCTTCGAAAAATCGTTAATTTCTGTTTCAAAATATTTTAACTATGCAACAAATAATAAGCAGAATCATCTCTATAAAATGCGTATATCACTGAGTGAGAGCTAACAATGTACATGTCTCAGTTGTAGTTCCCGTGATTATTTGCTCACGAGCTTATCAACTTATTTGTTTAAATTGGTATTAATCAACCTATTTGCTCACGAGCCTTATTCTGCCCGCGAAACGAGCTCACCGAGGAAATGTATTCCCATTTTCGCATGGTTGAGAAATAACATTTCGTTTAAAACTGTTTATGTTTGCTCTTTAACAGAAACTGTAAAGATGCTTCTGAATTTAATCAACACATTCATGATAGAAGTCATTTTTTCTTACTTTTCATGATAATTGTATGAAAAATGACGTTGCACTGTTATTCTCAAATTTTTATAATATTCAATCAATATGGGACATTAATTAGACTCAAGGACGACAATTTCTTCTGTCCTCTATTTGACTGAAGCATGCCTCCCCCCCCACCTCCTCCCTTGTATTAAAGTTTCTGGGTATGTCATTGACTCCGACATAAAATGACCCTGGGTTGGGTTGGGTTGTTTTACCTCTGAGCGGCACTTTTTTTGCACACCATGGGCTAAATGGCCAGGTCACATGGACCCCGAAAGCTCAGAGAAGGTTGGGGGAAGGGACCCACTGGAACAGCTGTTGGGAGACAGATGGTAGCCTCCCGTCAAGGCCATCCAGCTGTTCTTTAACGTGCACAGGGTATGGCTCTCCCACACACGGGGCCACGGCTTAACGTCCCATCCGACGGACGGCGGCCTTTCCAAGCCCATCGGTGTCCCCTACTGACCGTGGGCATGGCGGGGAATTTTTGCGGAGATAAATCTCAACGCTGACCCAGCTGGGACTCGAACCTGGGAACTACAGATTACGAGCCTAGCGCGCTACCGACTGAGCCACCCCCGCCCCTGACCTTCGGTATCAACATCGCATAGCATTTGCTACTTAATGACGGTTAGCCATTAATTGCATCAGTTCGTTTCAAATGATGAGGAATGAAATAATGTTTGCACTTCGCTTCTGGGGCGGGGTGGCTCAGTCGGTAGCGCGCCAGGCTCGTAATCTGTAGTTCTCAGGTTCGAGTCCCAGCTGGGTCAGCGTTGAGATTTATCTCCCCAAAATTCCCCGCCCTGCCCACGGTCAGTAGGGGACACCGATGGGCTTGGAACGGCCGCCGTCCGTCGTATGGGACGTTAAGTCGTGGCCCCGTGTGCGGGAGAGCCATACCGTGTGCACGTTAAAGAACACGCTGGATGACCTTGAAGGGAGGCTACCATCTGTCTCCCAACAGCTGTTCCAGTGGGTTCCCTCCCCCAACCTTTTCTGAGCCTTCGGGGTCCATGTGACCTGGCCATTTAGCCCATGGTGTGCAAAAAAGTGCCGCTCAGAGGTAAAACAACCCAACCCAACCTGGCCATTTAGCCCATGGTGTGCAAAAAAGTGCCGCTCAGAGGTAAAACAACCCAACACAACCTAATTATAAGGTCCCAGTTAGTCGGAGTGTTGTTTGCACATCATCGTTCTGATCACCTTCAATACTTTGAAGAATTTGCAATCGACTTCACTATGCAGTCATGTAAAGTCATTTCTGAACTAAATGGCGCTAAAGAGGAATGTCTTTGTCTGCTTCGATTCTTTTCCCTCTTCCATTTCAACAAATTTTAATAAGCAACCTGAGCAGACGACCGTCGAAAGACAACAAAAAAGTATATATGTTCCCAAGTTCATGCTGCAATTCATTCAAAGCTTTTCCCTTAAGCAAAAGAATACCAATCCACATCTACGAAAAACTAGTCAAGTTTTAATTTTCTGGCGTGAAAAATAAATAAAAAATAATAAATACCCCCTCAAGCAGCTGCTTGCCACATAGGTCTGACAGGAGCCTGTCAGTTTATATGCCACAGTAGGAGATCTGAGAGGATGGCAGGACCTCAGCAGAAAAACGACACACACATCCATGCCTAATCCGGGGCTCGAACCCAGGTCCCTTAGATCAGTAGCCAAGCGTGCTAACCACTCGGCCACGGGACGGCTAAAAAGTGCTTTAAAAATTTATTTCCGTTAATATAGCAAATTGCAACGCTGCCTCTAAGATATATTCACTTAGAGCATAAAACAACCCCACCGAAACGACTACACTTCCTAAACATATCTCTAATAGTTTTCTGCTACTTCCAGTCTGTCAGGTTGAACATTGAACTCGTCACGAAACTGTCGCAAGTCAGAACATTGGAACCAGCGTCGAAAAATCTATTTCCTCTCTTAACAACAGGAAATTTATAATAGGAGATCAGAAATTTCTGAATCATGGACATGAACATATTTTCTGCATAATGAGATAAATAAGTCAGCTCAAAATCTGAATTACGTTTTAAGCCATCGACACATTTTCGCTTTTGTCGTGTCGAATGAGCAAAATGGTCAAATCACAATTGTCTTAAATTCAGTGTTTGGTGAATATCTCCTTTTCCACAGAAGAGGATACTTCGATTACGAAACTAAATGCATTGTATGGTAAGTTGTGGACTTCGGGATTTTTTTTTTTTATTATTTTTGCAGAAAATTTTAATATCAATGGGATTTTCCTTTTTTTTTTCTGTGATGATTTCTGTTTGAAGCCAAGGTAACTGAAACGATATAAACGAGACAGAAATGAGTGCTAAGAATTCTCTTTCTGTGTAGGACTGACAAATTTCACTGAGTTTCTGATAAAAGGATACTGCCGTGTGAAATTTATTTTTTGAAAAATTCGAAATCTGGAAGCGAAAGAGAGTAAGGAATCAGATAATTTGCATTAGTGAGAGCGAAGCAACGGAATTCCCACAATTGATTGACATGCGAAATTCATTTCGCGTGAAAGCTGGAGGTGATTAAAATACAGTTGGGTTGTTTTACCTCTGAGCGGCACTTTTTTGCACACCATGTGCTAAATGTCCAGGTCACATGGACCCCGAAGGCTCAGAGAAGGTTGGGGGAGGGGACCCACTGGAACAGCTGTTGGGAGACAGATGGTAGTCCCCCGTCAAGGCCATCCAGCGTGTTCTTTAACGTGCACAGGGTATGGCTCTCCCGCACACGGCGCCACGGCTTAACGTCCCATCCGACGGACGGCGGCCTTTCCAAGCCCATCGGTGTCCCCTACTGACCGTGGGCAGGGCGGGGAATTTTGCGGAGATAAATCTCAACGCTGACCCAGCTGGGACTCGAACCTGGGAACTACAGATTACGAGCCTGGCGCGCTACCGACTGAGCCGCCCCCATTAAAATACAGTTATTTTCCTTCAATTCTAAAACTAAAGGCTGCATTTCGCATAAATTGTTTACATAATTAATCGAATGAACTTGATAAGTTACGAAGGTTGAAGATCAGTTTTGGGAAGATCGTAAACTGATTATGAAAATTAGTTATAGTTCTTAAAACAATAAAAGTAAAAGGAAATAAAAATCTGAGGAAAGCAATAAAAGTTTGAAATATATTAAAAAAAGACTTCTTTTATCTTTGCATTTGCGCTTTCATTCGTTCCAAGTGAACTAAAAGTTAAGCGCTTATTCGTCTAAAACGTCTACGGGCTAGTTTTAAGAAAATATTGTTAGTTTCGAAGAGCTCAAAACATCAACAATTCCGAATTCATTATCTATCCCGCTTTCTACGCTTTTCGCAAAAATTTAATTCTTTTAATGCGAAGAATGTTTAAAAAGATTTAATTCCTGTGACGTGTGTGAACTTTTCGAAATGAAATTCGCAATACCATACAGAAGGAATCTCTTCATCCTATTATTGCAAAAATATTATCTCTTTAATTTTTCACTAAATTTTCCAAATTAACTTAAAATCTTCTAAAACACTTCACTCCCTTAGTTTTTTTTTCTTTCCTGTGTTCTTCCCATCTTTAGGGTTTTCTGTGTCTAGACAACACACCTCTCCACTTCTTTCTATTCGACAAGTCTTTCCCCATCAGCCAATATGATCTAAAGGCAAATTTACATTTCATAACATATCAATTGCAATTAGATGATTGTCGGCCGTTTCTTTCTCACTTTCTGCTTCTGTCTCGTCTTCCTCACAGATTCTCATCTATGGCGTATTCAGCTGAGACTCCTGTCAGAGGGGCGGGGGTGGCTCAGTCGGTAGCGCGTCAGGCTCGTAATCTGTAGTTCCCAGGTTCGAGTCCCAGCTGGGTCAGCGTTGAGATTTATCTCCGCAAATTTCCCCGCTCTGCCCACGGTCAGTAGGGGACACCGATGGGCTTGGAAAGGCCGCCGTCCGTCGGATGGGACGTTAAGCCGTGGCCCCGTGTGCGGGAGAGCCATACCCTGTGCACGTTAAAGAACACGCTGGATGGCCTTGACGGGAGGCTACCATCTGTCTCCCAATAGCTGTTCCAGTGGGTCCCTCCCCCAACCTTCTCTGAGCCTTCGGGGTCCATGTGACCTGGCCATTTAGCCCATGGTGTGCAAAAAAGTGCCGCTCAGAAGTAAAGCAACCCAACTCCTGTCAGACCTCGGTGGAATTTTAGCTGCTTGAGAAGTTATTTCTTTCTTAATCTCAAGTGACGGTATTTATGCAATTTTTCAAAGGTATTTATGCAATTTTTCAAAGGTATTTATGCAATCTTTTGTGGGTCAGCATATTCAAGATTCTGCGGTATACTAATAGCTCCGATGTTAAATTCGCTTCTTGAATAGAAATGTTTCCAAATAACCTTCTAACTGATTCTTAGGCATATAATGCAAACCACTTCGTCGGCATCTTTACTTAATGGCTTATTGCTTTCCTTAACTGTTTAGAGTCAAACTTCGCCTACTGTAAAATAGGTATATTTTGTGTCTCTGTGCCAGATTTAAATATCTGAAAAGAGAACAATTGATCAGAAGAGAACGCTCTTCTTTTTCAGACAACAACGAATCTCTCTTCCACGATTGCACCTAATTCCAGCTATATGTCCTTAAGAATTTTGCTTTCATTGTCACAAGAATAAATATATATATTTTTAGATTTAACTGCCGGCTTTCGTCCATGAGATACAAAACTAATCCTTCTCTTTCTTGTTGTTGATGGAATATTCTTTATCTCTATACTTTCAGTATATATTCAGCAAATGATTATAACTTCCGAAAAGCTTCTTCATTAAATAAATCCCACCTACCTGAAAGTCCCGCGATGTCTCGAGATGAGCATTCATCGTCAGTACTCGCTGGGGGATGCTCGTCAGCGGTATCTGGACCGTCAGTATTTCCGGCTTCACTTGGGGAGGAGGGAGAATTACCGATGATCCCCAAAGCAGAATGCGGCGAAGGCGTCCGGCATTGCAGGGTGGGCGTTGTAGCGGGATCGGGATAGCCGACGGGCCTTTCTAGGAAAGAGCCAGGAGGGATGTTGAAGTCTGGTGCTATAGACGGGATTATTTGAGAGACTGGGACGGGACATGAACGGTTTGTGTCTCTGACTGTCATTCCTGGGGGAGGAAACAGATGTCCCGGTAAAGCATAGCTAAAGGTGGCATTCATGATCGGTCTGTAAGATGCTGAGTTGCACTGCGACTCCATCCCGCCACTTGTTGTCCCGTGCACTGCGCCCAGTCGGCTACTCCACGTTTCCTCTCCGCCCCACCGCAGAGGTGGTGCCTATCTCCGCCTCCACCGCTGAGACGCCAGCCGACATTGGCCAGGCCAGCCCCTCACACAACCTCCCGCTTTAGCGGGGCGGGTCTCGGAAACGACGCAAACTGACGCAGCAAACGATTAGTTCCTTTCTTTATGTGGCACCTCACACATCTCAGTCGATTTTCCGTTTGCTGTGTCTACAAAGAGAAGAATGGGTATGCAGAGGAAGCCAATCAAGCAAGGAAAAGCCACAAGTACCCTGATTCAAATCGTTGCATATCTGATATGCTCAGCAACAACCATTAAATACAACAGCATTTGCAGTCAGGTGGCCGAGTGGTTAACGTGCTCGGCTACAAATTAAAAGAACTTGGCTTCGAGTTTTCTTATTTACGTTGGATGTTTCTTATTTACGTTGTCTTTCTCATCAAGTCTCGCTTTCAATATAGACTTTTCTATTATCAGACCTCTTGAGGCTTATGGGATATTTTTTAATTTGCAGCAATCTTCTTCAGTTAGATGATAACTACTTAAACAGAGCAGAAAATCTTTCTTTTTAATCTCACATAAAATATCTCCTTTTCGCTAGAAAGGAAGTTCCAATCCATTCACGGGGCGGGGGTGGCTCAGTCGGTAGCACGCCAGGCTCGTAATCTGCAGTTCCCAGGTTCGAGTCCCAGCTGGGTCAGCGTTGAGATTTATCTCCGCAAAATTCCCCGCCTTGCCCACGGTCAGTAGGGGACACCGATGGGCTTGGAAAGGCCGCCGTCCGTCGGATGGGACGTTAAACCGTGGCCCCGTGTGCGGGAGAGCCATACCCTGTGCACGTTAAAGAACACGCTGGATGGCCTTGACGGGGGGCTACCATCTGTCTCCCAACAGCTGTTCCAGTGGGTCCCCTCCCCCAACCTTCTCTGAGCCTTCGGGGTCCATGTGACCCGGCCATTTAGCCCATGGTGTGCAAAAAAGTGCCGCTCAGAGGTAAAACAACCCAACCTTCTGAATTCAGCATTAATGATTTGTCGATTGCGAACTGCGAATTCTTTTAATATGCGATGATTGGTAATGGTCTTGAAAGCGTAAATCTTAACTGGAGTACTACGTTATTCAAGAATATTACATTAAGCATTGTGATGTTGTTACTTTGTTTATTGGACGTCTGTCGAAACAATGCAACAGGAGAATTCCTTCAACAAATTCGGCTATACATTTCCATCGGATGATAGAACCGTGGATTGGCGACAGGTCAATAAACGTTTCAAACATTTGACCACATGATATCACAAGTAGCCGTCCTGTGGCCGAGTGGTTAGCGCGCTTGCCTCACAGACCTTCTGCTGGGGCATATAAACTGACAGACATCTGTGGCAAGCAGCTGCTTGAAGGGGTATTTATTTATTAATTTATTTATTTATTATCACAAGTGCCTAGGCCAGATAAAAAAAAAGTTGGGGGGGGGGGTGCAAAAGCTGGCTTTCAGTGCAATGTAACATTTCTCCTTCATTTTTTATAGGTTTATAAACATTTTTTTCAAAATGAATAAAATATAAATAAGTTTAATAATTTTTGATTCTATTGTCCTTACTATCCTTCTGAAAGGAATTCTCTTGCTCCCCCCCCCCCACCCTAGATCCAGCTCTGTAAGTGCCATAGGCTAGAGAGTGTGGTCTTATGAGCTCAATGTTCAACTTGATACTCAGATATAACAGGCGAAATTACCCTCTGGTAGTGGAAAGGCCGCCGTCCGTCGGATGGAACGTTCAGCCGTGGCCCCGTGTGTGGGAGAGTCATACCCTGTGCACGTTAAAGAACACGCTGGATGGCCTTGACGGGAGGCTACCATCTGTCTCCCAACAGCTGTTCCAGTGGGTCCCCTCCACCAGCCTTCTCTGAGCCTTCGGGGTCCATGTGACCTGGCCATTTAGCTCATGGTGTGCAAAAAAGTGCCGCTCAGAGGTAAAACAACCCAACCTTCTGGTAGATAATTTACCTCAGGCGTATAAACTGGTAGGTTCCTATGATACCTCTGCGGTAATCAGCTGCCTCATGCGATATTTGTTATTTTTAATTATTATAAATTGTGTTATTCGGAATTATTTTCTCTGCCACGTCTTATTGCGTAGATGTACATTTGTGATCAGTGCTACATTTCAGCAGCTAAATTACCGTTTGTGACAGGATAGCCTGTTTCGAGGGCTGACTGTGACAAAATGTCAATTTGCTAGTGAAACTCAGAGTGTGCGAATAACAGAATGAGTGCACTGCAAAGCCTTACCACTAAGGAAAATAATTGCATCCATTCCTCAAGGAAGAATCTCTCTCCACGTGATCTAGCTGTACGTATTTTTATGCCTAACTTTATGCCTAATTGTTACGATGTTTGCATTTATCTCGGTGAGTTATGATCTAAATTCACTCATAGATTTATATTTCAGTGGTTTTGAATCGGTGGATTTTGATTCCAGTTACTCTTTTATCCTTTACTAAGGGCTACTGATCTAAGAGACCTGGGTTCGAGTCCCGGGTAAGGCATGGATGTATGTATCGTTTTTCTGTTGAGGTCCTGCCATCCTCTCTCAGACTGTGGCATATAAACTGGCAGGCTCCTGTCAGACCTCTGTGGCAAGCAGCTGCTTGAAGGGGTATTTTTTAAGCATTTCCAGCTATGAACCTCGTTTGGGGACCGGTTGAATCGTTAATCATTTACTTATAAAGTAACCATCCTGCAGTAGTAGTAGTAACGTCACAAAAATTGGGTGGTCCTTATACAGGCTTTCCCAGGAGAAGTATGTTTCACTTAGTTATTTTAGTTTTCTATTTTCCTCTCTATTTTTTCATTCTTTTTTTTTTTGATAAGCTATATTTATTTACACATTTTTTATACATTCTTTATATATATTTATGTATTTTTTTTCATATTTTTGTTATTTTTTATACTTTTTATATTTATATATATTTTTTAATATATATAAATTTTTTTTTCATATCTTGAACCATATATCTGTATCTTGAAGGAAATCAAGTAAGAGGCGATAAATTTTTATTTGTGTAGAAAATTTTGGATAGTTTAGAATTGAATTTAAATTAAAATCATTAATTCCAATATTTTCAAGTTCCCTAAAAAATTTGTTTCTTTGTATGTTAAATTTATCACAATTTAATATTAAATGAGTAGAATTTTCTTTTAAATTACATAAAGAACAATTTGGACTATTACTTATTTTTAATAAAAATTTAGATTTGTTTAACATAATGGAATCTGTTCTTAGACGCATAAGAGCTCTAATTTCTTGTCTTTTGAATGGAAAATTTAAGGAAAGATTAATTTTATTGGAAAGAAAATATCTAAAGTTTGGTTTGAGGAATGAATTTATTTGAAAGTATTTTTCCAAAATGATAAATTCTAAGTTTTTTATCTCTTTTTTAGTTCGAGCATAAAAATTATGAATTGGAGTATAAATATTTAAATTATGAGCATTGGGTCTGTAAAATATGTAATTCTCTTTTGTTGCGATGTTATGCAACCACGGCAATTCCCGGTTCCGTCTCACGACACTACCAAGTTATGAAAAGCCATGACTATCTAGAGCCGGGGGCAAGAATGCGCCATATAGACGCACCTCAACCCCGACCTCATATGGCAGCAGTCCTATAAAAGGAAAGCTAACCACCGGAAGAAACCTTACTTTAATCTGTTCCCCGGTTAGCCGTGAACAAGGATATGTAAATCCAAGTTCGCTCGGCACCCGGGGTGGAGACTCTTAGTAAGGTCCAGACTTTTACAAGGGCTCGAGCCTACTGGGGCGCAGCCATTTTCAACTTGCTCACACAGAGCCCTGAGGTTGAGGTCTAAGACGCCGTCACCATCCAACCGGCATGAGGAAACGGTCAGCGGCATCCTCGACCTCGGTTGGTCTTGGCCATGTCCAACAGGGGACCCAATCCGGCCGGCACAGCCTTCAACCGAGTTGCTGGGCCCGAAGCCCCCCCCCCACCACCACCACCACCACCACCACGCCAAGGTGGTCCCCTACTGGGAGGGGGGATAAAATATGTAGTAGATGAATTCCCCATGTCGAAACTTTTCATTTGGCAATCGTTTACTATCAACTCAGAGAAGTTTTTCCCCCATTGTTTTTACAGAGCCAAAAAAAATGTAATAGGAATGTAATGGGAGATATTCCATGATACTTCTGACGTCAGAAGATTTCATTTAAATTTCAACTCGTAGCTATTTTACTATTTTTTAGGTGGAGTCTTTTTTCGAAGAACGAACTTTACCTAGATCTCAGAAACTAACATGGAAAATTTAGTTAAAATTTGTTAACGTGTTTCCAAAATTTCGTTTCAAAATATGCATACGATATGCAATTTCATACGCCCGTCTCCTTCAAACATCGATTAATTAAACTGCAGACTGCTTGACCAATTCTCATCGAATTGCCACAATATTTACGATTTTCATTGTTTATTATTCTCAACCTGTTAAATATTTCCAATATTTTTGACTTTCAAATTATTGGCGTTATTTTGTTTCTATAGCTAATGATGCAACAGCCCCATTTTAGGTAGCATGGCTATTCAATGGACATCTTTTTAACAAATTTCGTCTCTGAAGCTTCATTTCTGATTATTAAGTTACTAGAGAACGGAGATTCTCACAGTGTCGTCTCTCCTTTCCATTCTCCTATTTGGGTTGGGTTGGGTTGTTTTACCTCTGAGCGGCACTTTTTTGCACACCATGGGCTAAATGGCCAGGTCCACATGGACCCCGAAGGCTCAGAGAAGGTTGGGGGAGAAGACTCACTGGAACAGCTGTTGGGAGACAGATGGTAGCTTCCCGTCAAGGCCATCCAGCGTGTTCTTTAATGTGCACAGGGTATGGCTCTCCCGCTCACGGGGCCACGGCTTAACATCCCATCCGACGGACGGCGGCCTTACCAAGCCCATCGGTGTCCCCTACTGACCGTGGGCAGGGCGGGGAATTTTGCGGAGATAAATCTCAACGCTGACCCAGCTGGGACTCGAACCTGTGAACTACAGATTACGAGCCTGGCGCGCTACCGACTGAGCCACCCCCGCCCCCCATTCTGCTATTCACACTCATTCTGTTATTTTTCATTTAATGTTATTTTTCCTATTACATAAATGCATATTTTCGTGAATCACTTCATCATCTTCAAGCAGCCATGCGCTACGGAGATCCAACTAGATAGTGCAATTTAGTTTCACAAGCTTATGTGTTACACGGAGCGTTTGACATTAAATGGAAAATTACTTTGAACCTTTTAATGAGTGTTTCATGATAAGTATTAAGCACAGATTATTTTTCTCATTATACAAATGCAAACTTTCGCGAATGTAAATTGTAATAAGTATTACTGTGTACCACCCTAAAACTGCAGATTATGCGAGTGTTCCGTCAAGTCGCAACACGTCGCATACTGCGAAAAAATTATCATGATATGCGCAGTTACGAAACATTTTTCATTTTTTAGTGTTCAATCTGACTGTTTTGGACGATGACTCCATCAGGATTTAGTGCCTTTCCAAAAAAAAAAACACTCTGTCAACGGGCAGAAATGGATTCCTGGTTGAAAGCGACATATTTTGAAAAAAAAGTAACAAGTAAAGAATTTAAAAAATGACCATGGAATGGACGAAGAGTTCAGAAACGAAGAAGGAAAGTGAAAAGAACTTCATAGTTATGGCAGTGAACCTTTGTAAACAAGATCAGAAACGAAAAAGGAAGAAATTTCATTTAATTGGCATAAAGTTAGGTTTAAAAATATAGCTATGTGACGTGGAGAGAGATTCTTCCTTGAGGAATGGGTGCAATTATTTTCCTTAGTGGTAAGGCTTCACGCGTCATTTCTCATTCTATTATTCGCACTCATTGTGTTATTTTTCATTTAATGTTATTCCTCTAACATAAATGCAAATTTTCGTGAATGGCATCCTCAAGCAGCCTTGCGTTACGGAGGTCCAACTAGATAGTGTAATTTAGTTTCACAAGTGTATCTGTCCTGAGCTACATCTGTACACCTGGCCACTGTATACCAATTTTAACAAGGTCCTGTTTGACATTGTCTGTCCACCACATCTTAGGTCTCCCCCTCTTTCTGAGACCTTTAGGCACACTGTTCATAACCCTATTCGTTAATCTATAATTATGCATATAGGCAACATGGCCAGACCAATGGAGTCTCAACTCCTTTACCTAACCTCATCATTATTTACAAAGCTGAACCACCAAATGCCTAAGATACTGCGTAAGCATCTAAAATCAAAAGCATCAAGTTTCCTGTTATCTTCTTTACAAAGGTTCAATAACTAACTCAAGATAGAACCAAATTATTATAAAGTTTAATTTTAGTCTTTAGGTGAATACGCCTATTTCTCCCCACTCTACATAGATTCTTAAACGTTCCAGCAGCAATCCCTGTTCGTCTGTAAATCTCCTGCAGCACATCGCCAGTATCTGTTACATAGTTCCCAAGATAATTAGGGGCGGGGGTGGCTCAGTCGGTAGCGCGCCAGGCTCGTAATCTGTAGTTCCCAGGTTCGAGTCCCAGCTGGGTCAGCGTTGAGATTTATCTCCGCAAAATTCCCCTCCCTGCCCACGGTCAGTAGGGGACACCGATGGGCTTGGAAAGGCCGCCGTCCGTCGGATGGGACGTTAAGCCGTGGCCCCGTGTGCGGGAGAGCCATACCCTGTGCACGTTAAAGAACACGCTGGATGGCCTTGACGGGAGGCTACCATCTGTCTTCCAACAGCTGTTCCAGTGGGTCCCCTCCCCCAACCTTCTCTGAGCCTTCGGGGTCCATGTGACCTGGCCATTTAGCCCATGGTGTGTAAAAAAGTGCCGCTCAGAGGTAAAACAACCCAACCCAAGATAATTAAACTGAGACACCTGTTCAAATAGTGCAAACATTCAGATTAACTAAACTTCAGCCTGCCTGACCAATTCTCATCACTTTAGTTTTCTCTCTGCTTATCACCAAACTTACTGTACCCCAGTCTCATCAACAGCTCGAATGAAAGAGGTCATCTCATCAACATCATCTGCATAATCTAAGTTAGAAATTTTGAAATCTCTAGACCATTGAAGTCCAAAATCTTTCCTTACAGTGAATTTCATATAACATAAAAAAAATAGCCAAACTAAAGTGAAAAGGGAACAAAATGCCTCCTTGTCAAACACCAGAAGCAATGCTAAACCAATTGCTAGAAGCCTTGCCAACTCTCACACACGACTCAGTTTTATTATAGAGAGCTTTCATTGTGAGCTAATTGTCTGTTATGCCATACGATCTCACGATCGACAGAGTCAAAAACATTTTTGTAATCAACAATACCTACTAACCTAAGTTTTCTGAAGCTCTTAAACATTTCTCAAGTATCTTCTTGAGTGAAAAAATCTGATCTACACATCCTTTACTACTTTTGAATCCACATTGCTCTTCACGCAATTGTCAGTCAACCACATTTTTAATTCTATTAAACATGGGGTAGAATTTACATGGGGAAGAGAGCAGGCTTATACCCCTATAGTTATCACAAGAACTGCGTTCATCTTTTTTTAAAAATAGGGATTGCAATGAAACAATGCCTTTATCATGAAAGATATTCAAAATTTAGTCATCCATGTGGTAACCGAAACCCCATTTCCAGTTATAAGCATTACAGCGGAAATTTCATTTATACCTGGGGTATAAATTAAGTTTAAGCTTAAGTTTAGCTTAAGTGTAGCTTAAGTTTAGAAATAGCCAAAATAACTTCAGACTGTGATATAGGGCCAACGTTAAAGCCACCAATGCATCTATCATCATCGCAAACAATTGGAGTAGAACTAACCACATTGTTTAGAACATCACTTAAATGCTCAGCCTACCTAGCCATGACAGAATCCTCACCTTCTGTAACCTTACCTTGTTTATCCTTCAATCCCTGTGTACCTGTCCGTTTTCTATCGCACAAAACATTAACTATCTGGTACAGCTCTCTGCTACCGACCTAGCGGGGCGGGGTTGGCTAGGTCGGTAGCGCGCCAGGCTCGTAATCTGTAGTTCCCAGGTTCGAGTCCCAGCTGGGTCAGCGTTGAGATTTATCTCCGCAAAATTCCCCGCCCTGCCCACGGTCAGTAGGGGACACCGATGGGCTTGGAAAGGCCGCCGTCCGTCAGATGGGACGTTAAGCCGTGGCCCCGTGTGCGGGAGAGCCATACCCTGTGCACGTTAAAGAACACGCTGGATGGCCTTGACGGGAGGTTACCATCTGTCTCCCAACAGCTGTTCCAGTGGGTCCCCTCCCCCAACCTTCTCTGAGCCTTCGGGGTCCATGTGACCTGGCCATTTAGCCCATGGTGTGCAAAAAAGTGCCGCTCAGAGCTAAAACAACCCAAACAACCCAAACAACTCTGCTGTTGTGCTGTCTAACTGCTTCCTCGGCTTTTTCAGCCAAGCCATCAAGACAAAGATTCTTATCAGCAGCTAACTGATCTTTTACACGTTTATTAAGTTCTCTGTAATCCTTTCTATTAGGACTAGTAGGGTATTGATTAAGGACATTCCTGCAGTTCTTTCTTTCCGAAATAAGCTCAAGTGCCTTATCACTCAGCTAATCCTGCCTCCTCGCCTTCTCGTGGTGCAGACCGTTAGTACCTTTCAAAAGAGATGCTCTCTTGTAAAAGTGAACGAAAGGGGACGGCTGTCAGATTAGTTTGGCCTACTGAGTAGTGTAGTCCCATTATTCAGCCAAGCCCCCTTTGCACAGTGCTTTCCCCCCTATGACGTCACAAGCCACGCCCACTTCCGGTCACAACCCCCTATGACGTAACATGCCGTAATCGTTACATAATCATTACGTAACATGCCACGCCCCTTTATTAATAATTAATAATTCCTCCCCCTTTATTAAACCCCCCTTTTCCCCCTCAGTGGCGCCATCTGTTGACAGTGAGAAGTACTATTTTCCCAAAAAACCCTTTATTTTAAGTCTAATTTCTCGTTTTCGGACCCCCCGGTCGACCTACATATATTTTAAGCCCTCCCCCTTATTAAAAACCCTCCTGGCGCCATCTGTTGACAGGGAGAAGTACTATTTTCCCAAAAAACCCTTTATTTTAAGTCTAATTTCTCGTTTTCGGACCCCACGGTCGACCTACCTATATTTTAAGCCCTCCCCCTTATTAAAAACCCTCCTGGCGCCATCTGTTGACAGGGAGAAGTACTATTTTCCCAAAAACCCCTTTATTTTAAGTCTAATTTCTCGTTTTCGGACCCCACGGTCGACCTACCTATATTTTAAGCCCTCCCCCTTATTAAAAACCCTCCTGGTGCCATCTGTTGACAGGGAGAAGTACTATTTTCCCAAAAAACCCTTTATTTTAAGTCTAATTTCTCGTTTTCGGACCCCACGGTCGACCTACCTATATTTTAAGCCCTCCCCCTTATGAAAAACCCTCTGGTTGACCATTTTAAGGCCCCACTCCTTCACTCGGCTGATGCAAGTCTCAGAATAATTGCATGGAACGATTGACTGGTCTTAGAATAATTGTACAGAAAGGAATGATACAAAATTCCTTAGTAATTAAACACTCATCAAAATTCCCACATTAAAAATCATCCTACAGTTGAAACTCATTTTACTCTTACTGTTTCCATAGAAAATACCATAGGGTGAAATTAATAATGGTTTAAATTATTCGTAGGGATGACATGTTAAATCTGCTTTTAGAACACACGTCTGCAGTGGAAAAATTTTCAAACTCCGTTAATCAACTCCCTAGTAATTAAGCACTGGTTAAAATATTCCTCACCTTTATTAAAATCATTCCACGGTCGAAATAAAAATCAGTTTTCTGTAGAGGCGTTTCACCGGAAAAAAAAAAAAATTCTTCCCTCGCTGGGTGGATTCCACAGGACTATGCCGTGTACTTGTTGTGGCTTAGATGCGTGTCGAACGGGTCAGACATTAACCTAGCAGTCTTTATAACTATCTTTTTCTATGTATTTCTTACACCAAAACCCGATAGTCCTTTCACATTAATATATGTATTTTAAGTCCGTTTCAGTAACATTTATTTCTTTTAACTCCACGACTGTCGCTTACTAGATCTATCCACAGTAACTGTTTTTTAAAGGACTGTCCCGCAGAAAATGCCGATGGGTAAAAAATCTGATTTTATTCGTCGTGATGAAAAATATTGAGGAGTGATAGGATCGACCTAATAGACTCCGTGTTCGGATCCTCACCCCGGACAGCGTTTCACTGACGGATGGTTAAGTCCTACGAAAATAAAAAATTCCAAACGGGGGATCAAATTGACGAATGAATCTGTGCTGCTCCAAGCATTAGGCGCGCTGTCTTACATCGTGAAAACTCACTGGCACTCTTTATCGTGGATTTCGGACTCGATATTTTCCCCAAGTCCGGAGACGGTTCTCTGCACAACCCTTTATGATAGGTTTCAACGCACCCCATGTAGACTTTTGAAATGACACGTCCTAAACCTTCAAGAGTTGTGCGTATTAGTCTCCATCGGGTTGGTGCCGTCAGATATCTGTGTTTCCACGTAGTAACGCAACACCGAAGAAAAAACGTCTCTCCCATCGTTTGCGTGCGAGCGTATGTCTCATCACGCTGATGAAATCGGGTAAAAAATAACTTTTTTGTACGAGGTAGAATGTTATAGAAAGTAAGAATGCTAAAAAACTTTCATCATGAATGCATATTAACGGAGTAGGGGAACATTAGTTTAAAACTTCGACTATAAAAATAATACATTGCTTCACGCACCTCCACTAATCCACTGAAATTATATTTGCAACGGGACTGATAGCCAAAATTTAGCAAACGAAACCGCTTAACTGACATATATGCTCTGATCGCGCCTACTGCTTACAAGAGAGACGACCTTCTAACCCGTTTCGATATCTTGTACACTCATCCCCATGTGATCTGACAAGACACAACAAGCGTGTGGTATGCAAAGGTTACGGGGACCAACGTGGAATGCGGCGTCTTTGAGAAGAGTGGCGGGTCCGTCCGAAAACCTAATGGGAAAGTTAAATAATTACTGTTTCCTCTCGAAATACAGAAGGAATTCTTCTGCTGATAGACGCACTTAAAAATAGGAATCTATGAAATTCAAAGGGAGATTGTTGTTTTTACATATTATCGGGATTACAATTAATACCGATTCCCTGCCCTTTAGGTTATGAAATATAACTGGAACCTTATTAGATCACTTAAAATTGAGTTGACACATCTTATGACCGACTCCTCGGAGAAGTGCTAAATCTATGGGGCGGAATACTAAAAATAGAATTCATACGTTTCCGTAAAAAACTTTAGTTCCAATATGAATTAAAAGGTTATGGTTCGACTCAGGAAAAATAGGATTCGACCTCGGACATTAGAAAAGATGTGCGCCGTATAATTCCGTGGAAAAATACGAAAATCTTTAGCAATATCTCAGGCGTCCTTTGTTAGGCGATAGTATTAACATCCTTATACGTTCTCACTTCAAGCTTGCTTTCTTTATCATAACCCTCGATGCTTGCGAAAATTATCAAAGATGAATAGAGGTCTGAATGTACAATCTTCGGAGTTCATTTTACTGTAGATGTCTAATTCTGGCAGGATCCCTCTCCACTTTTAAAATTTAGATCTTACGCCAAAACCCGATAGTCCTTTCATATACGTATTTTTATAACCCACGTATTTTAAGTCCGTTTTAATCAATACTTATTTCTTTCAACTCACTCCCTCGTGACTATTACTAGAAGAAGGGCTACCTCACAGTAGCAGCAAATAAAAAATCTGATTTTATTCGTCGTGATGAAAAATATTGAAGGTAATAGGGTCGACCTAAAAGATCCGTGTTCGGATCCTCACCCCGCATGGCTTTTAACAAAAGTCCTACGAAATAAAAAAAAAAAAAAAAAAAACTCCCCCGTTACGGGACGTTGTTTAAAAAAACTTATTATGGCTGTGTCCTCAGTACATGATGCAAACTCTTTCCCAGGAAGTAACGCTATTCGATGTATCCCCGGGTTACATGCTTTTACAGGGTAAAGCCTGTGTGGCAGAATGTTAAAAGTAGAGTTCATACGTTTCCGTAAAGCTTAAGTTCCAACATGCGTTAAAGGAGTATGGTTCGACTCACTTTGAGAGGAGCAGTCGCTCGGACCAAAAGCCTGATGGGTCTCCCATTACATCGACAAACTACCTGTCCATAGGCTGAGTAAGCATTTAGAATGAAAGATTGAGTCTGCTTCACGACACAGATTCGTAAAACGCTCATTAATTATTTTGTGAGAGAAAGCATGCATAAAGTTCAAACACTAATACATCTTCCCTTTCTAATAAACCATACGATCAAAGTAGATAAATTGCAAGCATCATCGGATCTGATTCCGTATATCTGCTTACGACGAAAATCTCACAATAGCCTATTCAGTACTTTAACCTCCCGATACAGTATGTGACTAGGTCGTTTAACTAAATTACGTGCATAAACGAAAATGTAAAGGGATATCTGTAAATTCGCACAACGGGATAGGTGAATATTTTCACAATTCTTTTGAAGGCAGAATAACTGTGACGAGAGAGAAAGTATAAAAATGCAGTGGGATGGCTGTAAAAACAACAGATTACAGCGCAAATACTGTAAGATAGAAAAAACGACTATTAACAAGTGTCATATAAGGAGCGACCGATAAAAGTCACACCGTAGTGGAAGGAGTAATACAGGAAAAATCATAAAATATTAACCCCCCTCCCCCACGCTGGTAAATCACGGTCCATTGCGTACACACGGATGAATATCACAAAAATACTTTGCATATAGTAAAGAACCACCGAAGTTTGGAAATTTAAAATCTGAAAACTCACTGTTTATAGTATTTCCGTGAAAAGTCACCCCCCAGAATCGAGATCTAGCTCTGTCGCCAGTTATTCCAGCGTACTATCTCTTTTCAGCACGTTTGAATAAGTGCATGTGAAGGTGGCTAGCTGCATACACAAGCTTTTCGACAAAGATAGGATGTTTCACTACAATCTAACACGGAGATGTCTATTAAGTTATTTTTTCCTCCTATTTCTACACTAGTGTCGAAGTCTTAGAACAAGTGGTTCGGGTTAGCACACATTTTTGATATTATCTTGTTTGGCAATCTGAAAGAACACTGTCTGTGGAACATTACCCCCCTGCAAGCTAGTACTAATTACTTTACGATTCTGAGGGACGAAGGTTGTAATCGTTGGCAGATATTTTTCAGAAATATGTAATCAACCATAGTGTTCGGATATTTGATCCATAGTAAGACATGAACGATGTTTACCTACCATCAGCGACCCCTTCTACGGATCGTATGAGAGGTAATTGTTACGACAATTAGCTACGTGAAGTCGTGTTTATTTTTAAAAGCAAAGACACACTAATTACCGACTAGCTAGAGAACGATATATTAACCTGCTAAAGTTTGATTTTAACGATCAGATAGTGTATATATATTATCACTTTTTTAGTTCATAATAATATTCCAACTTTTAAAGGAAATATTGTCTCGTTATAAGCGATTACATACAAAGAGATACACACTCTATACTTTAAATCTATAGAGACAACGATCACTATCCCAGGAACACATCTGTGAAATATCACCACATTTTTGTTTTTAACGTACGGTTGAATCGTTCTACGATGCTAGCTTTGGTTTCCCATCCCTTTCTTTTACACCCACCCGATATAAAACATTCGACCCAACATAGCTTGCTAGCTGTGCGAGGTCTTGATACAGAGAACAATATTAACACTTCTAAGGCTGACCTTAAAATCCCCGTTAACTATACAAAAGAAATCACATTGACAAAAATATCAGAGACATTCATATTTATTTACATTAAGGTCACATTAATATTTAGTTCGTACATACCAGTTCACCGTGCACCTCTTTTAGTACTGTTGCAAAGTTCAATTTAGACATAAACGCGACATTAGCAGGACGATTTAGTTCGATACATGATTCTTCCACAAAACTTACGGCAATATCAGTTAGATTAACGTTTCTTACCACTTCGGGGAAATAATCGTAAGCTGATTCAGCGTTTATGGTGAGGCACGAATGGCGAAGTTTACTCGGATGATCCACTTCACACCCGAAACAGTTCTTACGTAGCAGCGTAAACAGTTCTTTTCGGAGATCTGTTTTCAAAGTCCGCTTTAAACAGTCCATAAGCTTTACGAAATCACTGCTGTCTTGTTCAAGGGGTCGATCGTTAGATGGTGGGCTTCGAGGAAGATTTGCCGCTAATTCTACCTTCCGCACTGCATTCCAAAATTTACCGTTTTCAAACTTCAGAGCCATCAAACTGTAGGTGATTGGATCGCATAAATCTGTCAACCGCTGCCACTGTTCGACGCTGAGCCGAACCGATGACGAAAATACAAGTCCTCCGTCACGGGGGATGCTTTTTTTAATGACCACGCCGTGTCCACCTTTGAGCACGACGAGGCAAACCATAGCGTCCAGTTCATACTCGCCGTATTCGACATCTTCGAACGCTTCGACGATTGTAGACGCATACGAAACCAGTCCATGCCACTGCTCTTCAGACAGCATCACACCGTCCTTTGTAGGATATAGTTTTAACGAGTCATCACTCTGGAACACACGTATGTGCACTTTAGGATATGACCGATATTCACAAACGCTCGCAAACAAATCCGATCCGAGTTGAAACATATGGCTGTCATCATCTCTAACAGCAAGTCGCTTCGCAGGAAGATCACCATCGGTCAGGGAACGTTTAGCACAAGCCATAGCAAGTCGATACTGGAAAAAATAATGCCTTACAGCCCGTCGAAGGGTAATACTTATACCTTAAACCTGTGACGTGTCCCTGTAACTCCATCCCATTGGTCGAGATCTGGTAGATTTGCCATCTCTTAGTAAACATGATGACGTCTGCAAATATTTACGAGCCTGTATAGACGTGCTTTCGAAATATGCATGTGGTGCTCCTTTAAAACGGAAATCGTGGGAGCTTTTGATCACAAAAACCTTTCAGAATATCTCTGAAATTACAAACAGATAAGGGGGGTTGAATTCATTAACAGAGTATTTCAAAAGTATCTTAAAAACACACTCATAATGAAACCAAAGCTAGCATCATAGAACGATTCAACCGTACGTTAAAAACAAAAACGTGGTGATATTTCACAGGTGTGTTCCATGGAGGCGCCACTCAGGGGGAAAGGGGGGTGTTTGAATAAGGGGAGTGGCCTGTTACGTAATGATTACGTAATGAATACGTCGAAAGCACGTCTATACAGGCTCGTAAATATTTGTAGACGTCATCATGTTTACTAAGAGATGGCAAATCTACCAGATCTCGACCAATGGGATGGAGTTACAGGGACACGTCACAGGTTTAAGGTATAAGTATTACCCTTCGACGGGCTGTAAGGCATTATTTTTTCCAGTATCGACTTGCTATGGCTTGTGCTAAACGTTCCCTGACCGATGGTGATCTTCCTGCGAAGCGACTTGCTGTTAGAGATGATGACAGCCATATGTTTCAACTCGGATCGGATTTGTTTGCGAGCGTTTGTGAATATCGGTCATATCCTAAAGTGCACATACGTGTGTTCCAGAGTGATGACTCGTTAAAACTATATCCTACAAAGGACGGTGTGATGCTGTCTGAAGAGCAGTGGCATGGACTGGTTTCGTATGCGTCTACAATCGTCGAAGCGTTCGAAGATGTCGAATACGGCGAGTATGAACTGGACGCTATGGTTTGCCTCGTCGTGCTCAAAGGTGGACACGGCGTGGTCATTAAAAAAAGCATTCCCCGTGACGGAGGACTTGTATTTTCGTCATCAGTTCGGCTCAGCGTCGAACAGTGGCAGCGGTTGACAGATTTATGCGATCCAATCACCTACAGTTTGATGGCTCTGAAGTTTGAAAACGGTAAATTTTGGAATGCAGTGCGGAAGGTAGAATTAGCGGCAAACCTTCCTCGAAGCCCACCATCTAACGATCGACCCCTTGAACAAGACAGCAGTGATTTCGTAAAGCTTATGGACTGTTTAAAGCGGACTTTGAAAACAGATCTCCGAAAAGAACTGTTTACGCTGCTACGTAAGAACTGTTTCGGGTGTGAAGTGGATCATCCGAGTAAACTTCGCCATTCGTGCCTCACCATAAACGCTGAATCAGCTTACGATTATTTCCCCGAAGTGGTAAGAAACGTTAATCTAACTGATATTGCCGTAAGTTTTGTGGAAGAATCATGTATCGAACTAAATCGTCCTGCTAATGTCGCGTTTATGTCTAAATTGAACTTTGCAACAGTACTAAAAGAGGTGCACGGTGAACTGGTATGTACGAACTAAATATTAATGTGACCTTAATGTAAATAAATATGAATGTCTCTGATATTTTTGTCAATGTGATTTCTTTTGTATAGTTAACGGGGATTTTAAGGTCAGCCTTAGAAGTGTTAATATTGTTCTCTGTATCAAGACCTCGCACAGCTAGCAAGCTATGTTGGGTCGAATGTTTTATATCGGGTGGGTGTAAAAGAAAGGGATGGGAAACCAAAGCTAGCATCGTAGAACGATTCAACCGTACGTTAAAAACAAAAATGTGGTGATATTTCACAGATGTGTTCCTGGGATAGTGATCGTTGTCTCTATAGATTTAAAGTATAGAGTGTGTATCTCTTTGTATGTAATCGCTTATAACGAGACAATATTTCCTTTAAAAGTTGGAATATTATTATGAACTAAAAAAGTGATAATATATATACACTATCTGATCGTTAAAATCAAACTTTAGCAGGTTAATATATCGTTCTCTAGCTAGTCGGTAATTAGTGTGTCTTTGCTTTTAAAAATAAACACGACTTCACGTAGCTAATTGTCGTAACAATTACCTCTCATACGATCCGTAGAAGGGGTCGCTGATGGTAGGTAAACATCGTTCATGTCTTACTATGGATCAAATATCCGAACACTATGGTTGATTACATATTTCTGAAAAATATCTGCCAACGATTACAACCTTCGTCCCTCAGAATCGTAAAGTAATTAGTACTAGCTTGCAGGGGGGTAATGTTCCACAGACAGTGTTCTTTCAGATTGCCAAACAAGATAATATCAAAAATGTGTGCTAACCCGAACCACTTGTTCTAAGACTTCGACACTAGTGTAGAAATAGGAGGAAAAAATAACTTAATAGATATCTCCGTGTTAGATTGTAGTGAAACATCCTATCTTTGTCGAAAAGCTTGTGTATGCAGCTAGCCACCTTCACATGCACTTATTCAAACGTGCTGAAAAGAGATAGTACGCTGGAATAACTGGCGACAGAGCTAGATCTCGATTCTGGGGGGTGACTTTTCACGGAAATACTATAAACAGTGAGTTTTCAGATTTTAAATTTCCAAACTTCGGTGGTTCTTTACTATATGCAAAGTATTTTTGTGATATTCATCCGTGTGTACGCAATGGACCGTGATTTACCAGCGTGGGGGAGGGGGGTTAATATTTTATGATTTTTCCTGTATTACTCCTTCCACTACGGTGTGACTTTTATCGGTCGCTCCTTATATGACACTTGTTAATAGTCGTTTTTTCTATCTTACAGTATTTGCGCTGTAATCTGTTGTTTTTACAGCCATCCCACTGCATTTTTATACTTTCTCTCTCGTCACAGTTATTCTGCCTTCAAAAGAATTGTGAAAATATTCACCTATCCCGTTGTGCGAATTTACAGATATCCCTTTACATTTTCGTTTATGCACGTAATTTAGTTAAACGACCTAGTCACATACTGTATCGGGAGGTTAAAGTACTGAATAGGCTATTGTGAGATTTTCGTCGTAAGCAGATATACGGAATCAGATCCGATGATGCTTGCAATTTATCTACTTTGATCGTATGGTTTATTAGAAAGGGAAGATGTATTAGTGTTTGAACTTTATGCATGCTTTCTCTCACAAAATAATTAATGAGCGTTTTACGAATCTGTGTCGTGAAGCAGACTCAATCTTTCATTCTAAATGCTTACTCAGCCTATGGACAGGTAGTTTGTCGATGTAATGGGAGACCCATCAGGCTTTTGGTCCGAGCGACTGCTCCTCTCAAAGTGAGTCGAACCATACTCCTTTAACGCATGTTGGAACTTAAGCTTTACGGAAACGTATGAACTCTACTTTTAACATTCTGCCACACAGGCTTTACCCTGTAAAAGCATGTAACCCGGGGATACATCGAATAGCGTTACTTCCTGGGAAAGAGTTTGCATCATGTACTGAGGACACAGCCATAATAAGTTTTTTTAAACAACGTCCCGTAACGGGGGAGTTTTTTTTTTTTTTTTTTTATTTCGTAGGACTTTTGTTAAAAGCCATCCGGGGTGAGGATCCGAACACGGATCTTTTAGGTCGACCCTATTACCTTCAATATTTTTCATCACGACGAATAAAATCAGATTTTTTATTTGCTGCTACTGTGAGGTAGCCCTTCTTCTAGTAATAGTCACGAGGGAGTGAGTTGAAAGAAATAAGTATTGATTAAAACGGACTTAAAATACGTGGGTTATAAAAATACGTATATGAAAGGACTATCGGGTTTTGGCGTAAGATCTAAATTTTAAAAGTGGAGAGGGATCCTGCCAGAATTAGACATCTACAGTAAAATGAACTCCGAAGATTGTACATTCAGACCTCTATTCATCTTTGATAATTTTCGCAAGCATCGAGGGTTATGATAAAGAAAGCAAGCTTGAAGTGAGAACGTATAAGGATGTTAATACTATCGCCTAACAAAGGACGCCTGAGATATTGCTAAAGATTTTCGTATTTTTCCACGGAATTATACGGCGCACATCTTTTCTAATGTCCGAGGTCGAATCCTATTTTTCCTGAGTCGAACCATAACCTTTTAATTCATATTGGAACTAAAGTTTTTTACGGAAACGTATGAATTCTATTTTTAGTATTCCGCCACATAGATTTAGCACTTCTCCGAGGAGTCGGTCATAAGATGTGTCAACTCAATTTTAAGTGATCTAATAAGGTTCCAGTTATATTTCATAACCTAAAGGGCAGGGAATCGGTATTAATTGTAATCCCGATAATATGTAAAAACAACAATCTCCCTTTGAATTTCATAGATTCCTATTTTTAAGTGCGTCTATCAGCAGAAGAATTCCTTCTGTATTTCGAGAGGAAACAGTAATTATTTAACTTTCCCATTAGGTTTTCGGACGGACCCGCCACTCTTCTCAAAGACGCCGCATTCCACGTTGGTCCCCGTGACCTTTGCATACCACACGCTTGTTGTGTCTTGTCAGATCACATGGGGATGAGTGTACAAGATATCGAAACGGGTTAGAAGGTCGTCTCTCTTGTAAGCAGTAGGCGCGATCAGAGCATATATGTCAGTTAAGCGGTTTCGTTTGCTAAATTTTGGCTATCAGTCCCGTTGCAAATATAATTTCAGTGGATTAGTGGAGGTGCGTGAAGCAATGTATTATTTTTATAGTCGAAGTTTTAAACTAATGTTCCCCTACTCCGTTAATATGCATTCATGATGAAAGTTTTTTAGCATTCTTACTTTCTATAACATTCTACCTCGTACAAAAAAGTTATTTTTTTCCCGATTTCATCAGCGTGATGAGACATACGCTCGCACGCAAACGATGGGAGAGACGTTTTTTCTTCGGTGTTGCGTTACTACGTGGAAACACAGATATCTGACGGCACCAACCCGATGGAGACTAATACGCACAACTCTTGAAGGTTTAGGACGTGTCATTTCAAAAGTCTACATGGGGTGCGTTGAAACCTATCATAAAGGGTTGTGCAGAGAACCGTATCCGGACTTGGGGAAAATATCGAGTCCGAAATCCACGATAAAGAGTGCCAGTGAGTTTTCACGATGTAAGACAGCGCGCCTAATGCTTGGAGCAGCACAGATTCATTCGTCAATTTGATCCCCCGTTTGGAATTTTTTATTTTCGTAGGACTTAACCATCCGTCAGTGAAACGCTGTCCGGGGTGAGGATCCGAACACGGAGTCTATTAGGTCGATCCTATCACTCCTCAATATTTTTCATCACGACGAATAAAATCAGATTTTTTACCCATCGGCATTTTCTGCGGGACAGTCCTTTAAAAAACAGTTACTGTGGATAGATCTAGTAAGCGACAGTCGTGGAGTTAAAAGAAATAAATGTTACTGAAACGGACTTAAAATACATATATTAATGTGAAAGGACTATCGGGTTTTGGTGTAAGAAATACATAGAAAAAGATAGTTATAAAGACTGCTAGGTTAATGTCTGACCCGTTCGACACGCATCTAAGCCACAACAAGTACACGGCATAGTCCTGTGGAATCCACCCAGCGAGGGAAGAATTTTTTTTTTTTTCCGGTGAAACGCCTCTACAGAAAACTGATTTTTATTTCGACCGTGGAATGATTTTAATAAAGGTGAGGAATATTTTAACCAGTGCTTAATTACTAGGGAGTTGATTAACGGAGTTTGAAAATTTTTCCACTGCAGACGTGTGTTCTAAAAGCAGATTTAACATGTCATCCCTACGAATAATTTAAACCATTATTAATTTCACCCTATGGTATTTTCTATGGAAACAGTAAGAGTAAAATGAGTTTCAACTGTAGGATGATTTTTAATGTGGGAATTTTGATGAGTGTTTAATTACTAAGGAATTTTGTATCATTCCTTTCTGTACAATTATTCTAAGACCAGTCAATCGTTCCATGCAATTATTCTGAGACTTGCATCAGCCGAGTGAAGGAGTGGGGCCTTAAAATGGTCAACCAGAGGGTTTTTCATAAGGGGGAGGGCTTAAAATATAGGTAGGTCGACCGTGGGGTCCGAAAACGAGAAATTAGACTTAAAATAAAGGGTTTTTTGGGAAAATAGTACTTCTCCCTGTCAACAGATGGCACCAGGAGGGTTTTTAATAAGGGGGAGGGCTTAAAATATAGGTAGGTCGACCGTGGGGTCCGAAAACGAGAAATTAGACTTAAAATAAAGGGGTTTTTGGGAAAATAGTACTTCTCCCTGTCAACAGATGGCGCCAGGAGGGTTTTTAATAAGGGGGAGGGCTTAAAATATAGGTAGGTCGACCGTGGGGTCCGAAAACGAGAAATTAGACTTAAAATAAAGGGTTTTTTGGGAAAATAGTACTTCTCCCTGTCAACAGATGGCGCCAGGAGGGTTTTTAATAAGGGGGAGGGCTTAAAATATATGTAGGTCGACCGGGGGGTCCGAAAACGAGAAATTAGACTTAAAATAAAGGGTTTTTTGGGAAAATAGTACTTCTCACTGTCAACAGATGGCGCCACTGAGGGGGAAAAGGGGGGGGGTTAATAAAGGGGGAGGAATTATTAATTATTAATAAAGGGGCGTGGCATGTTACGTAATGATCATGTACCGATTACGTCATGTTACGTCATAGGGGGCGTGACCGGAAGTGGGCGTGGCTTGTGACGTCATAGGGCGTGACCGGAAGTGGGTGTGGCTTGTGACGTCATAGGGGGAAAGCGCTGTGCAAAGGGGGAACGGTATAATGGGACTACACTATTCTACTGTTCTGGAAAACTATGACTACTTTTTTTTTTCCTACCCTCTGACGAGTGGTCAACCACATAGGGTTCTGGTGCTGACCATGTAAACTTACTGGACTGGATTAAGAGGTTATGGCTCTGAGCTTGATTATGGATCCTGAATTTGGTGCACTGTTGGGCTTCTGTGGCATTCTGTTCATCTACCGCTGTGTTTTTTGTGTATTTGTGGGTTGACAGCCCCAAGTGAATAGATTCATAGGATACGTTTTATCAGCTGGTGGATAATCCTGAGCAGAGGTCATCGCAGACACATGAACTCTTGCTTCTACGGGCATCGTCAAATTCTACATTGGAGGAAGTCTTCCAGTGTAGATGGCTTCAGCCTTTAGTGGTGGGGGAACGGGTCTTTGCCCGTTTAGTAGGCTGATCATATTGTTTGGCATAGTTTCTTTAAATATTTAATTAAATGTTTAATTTTAATAATAATAAACATAGTTTCTTTAAACACTGTCAGACCTCTGTGACAAGCAGCTGCTTGAGGGGGTAATATTTTTTCTCCATAAGTAATCGGAAAGTGAGGACACTGCACAGAGCTTATTCTCTTCATGTCCTCACAAAAGAATTCCACCGTTATAAATTTGACATTCTTGGCTTCCAAAAGACAAGATGAACAGTTAAAAGTCAGATTCTTAAAAATAATCTCAATTTCTCTTTTCAGGGAGGAAAGATAATAGCATCACCAAGGCACTGGTGAGGCTTATTGGCTTTCACTGGTGATGCTATCATTACCTTTCACTGGTGATGCTATCATTACCTTTCACTGGTGATGCTATCATTACCTTTCACTGGTGATGCTATAATTACCTTTCACTGGTGATGCTATCATTACATTTCACTGGTGATGCTATCCATTACCTTTCACTGGTGATGCTATCCATTACCTTTCATTGATGATGCTATCATTACCTTTCACTGGTGATGCTATCCATTACCTTTCACTGGTGATGCTATCATTACCTTTCACTGGTGATGCTATCATTACATTTCACTGGTGATGCTATCATTACCTTTCACTGGTGATGCTATCATTACCTTTCACTGGTGATGCTATCATTACCTTTCACTGGTGATGCTATCATTACCTTTCATTGGTGATGTTATCATTACCTTTCACTGGTGATGCTATCATTACCTTTCACTGGTGATGCTATCATTACCTTCACTGATGATGCTATCATTACCTTTCACTGGTGATGCTATCCATTACCTTTCACTGGTGATGTTATCATTACCTTTCACTGGTGATGCTATCATTACCTTTCACTGGTGATGCTATCATTACATTTCACTGGTGATGCTATCATTACCTTTCACTGGTGATGCTATCATTACCTTTCATTGGTGATGCTATCATTACCTTTCGTTGGTGATGCTATCATTACCTTTCACTGGTGATGCTATCATTACCTTTCATTGGTGATGTTATCATTACCTTTCACTGGTGATGCTATCATTACCTTTCACTGGTGATGCTATCATTACTGGGTGTCTGGTGAGAAACAGACACGCCAGTGATGCTCTTCTAAGATATTTGTGCGTTAATGAAAGATTTCTTACAGCAAAATTTCAGACAAGCATTAAAGTCATGAATGTTATCTGTTGTTATGCCCTCACTGAGGATGCCGATTAGGATGAGAAGGATAAGTTTTATGGACAACTTCAGGATATTTTGAATTCTGTCAAAAAGATATTACCCTTGTTCTGGATGACTTCAATGCCAAAGTTCGTACTGACTCTGGCCATTGGGGAGGGGTGATAGGCCCTTTTGGTATTAGTAGCTGCAATGGCAATGGGCAACGTCTCCTACAGTTAAGTAAACTTAACGGTTTGAGAATAACTAACAATTATTACAAACACCACAACATGCATAAGTACACATGGGTTTCACCAGATGGGCTGCATAAGAATATGATAGATTATATATTAATTAACAGAAAATGGACTAGTTCTGTTAGGAATATCAGGTCATATAGAGGAACTGAAATTGGATCTGACCATTACTTTGTTAAAAGTGTCTTGCAACTGAAACTTGAGAAGTGTTGTGCTAAGGTTAAAAAATGTACCTTTAATTCTGAAGCTCCGAAAGACCTAGTTATAGCTAAAGCTTACCATGATAGGTTACTTAGTCATTATGATAGTCATGGTTTGCTTATTACTGAAGTTGAGGAAGAAAGGGACCATTTCTTGATTTTACATGTAAACAAGACTAGAGTGTAAAACAAATAAATAAGGTAAACAAAACTAGAGAGTAGCAAAATAAAAAAAGTAAAAAAAAGAGAGAATTTGATGCAGTATATTAGAACTTTTATAAAACTTTAATGAAAAAAAAATTGAGTTAACTGTTAAAATATATCATATTTTATGCCATATGCATTATTGTTGAACATTCTAAACAACAGAAGTATAAACAATTTACTACTGTGTGTGAAGTGCATATTCCGCTAAGTAATTACAAGTAGAAAAATTTTAATCATTAGCTGAGAAGTGCAGCACTTTAAGATCCTTAAAATGTAACATTTGTCAGTTAATTCGAAGTTCTCTTCCTTTTAAACATGTTTCAGCCTCAATACTTAATATTGTTGCCTATTTAAAACTGTTCAATAGTCGCCGAATCACAACTTTTTAATGACTGAACACAGCTCAACCTCATTGTTACACAATTTCTGATGATAGTGGCACTGCTCGACTTCATTGTTACACAATTTCTGATGATAGTGGCACTGTTCAACTTCATTGTTACACAATTTCTGATGATAGTGGCACTGTTCGACTTCATTGTTACACAATTTCTGATGATAGTGGCACTGTTCGACTTCATTGTTACACAATTTCTGATGATAGTGGCACTGTTCGACTTCATTGTTACACAATTTCTGATGATAGTGGCACTGTTCGACTTCATTGTTACACAATTTCTGATGATAGTGGCACTGCTCGACTTCATTGTTACACAATTTCTGATGAAAGTGGCACTGCTCGACTTCATTGTTACACAATTTCTCATGAAAGTGGCACTGCTCGACTTCATTCTTGCACAATTTCTGATGATAGTGGCACTGCTCGACTTCATTGTTGCACAATTTCTGATAGTGGCACTGTTCGACTTCATTGTTGCACAATTTCTGATGATAGTGGCACTGCTCGACTTCATTGTTACACAATTTCTGATGACAGTGGCACTGCTCGACTTCATTGTTACACAATTTCTGATGACAGTGGCACTGCTCGACTTCATTGTTACACAATTTCTGATGACAGTGGCACTGCTCGACTTCATTGTTACACAATTTCTGATGACAGTGGCACTGCTCGACTTCATTGTTACACAATTTCTGATGACAGTGGCACTGCTCGACTTCATTGTTACACAATTTCTGATGACAGTGGCACTGCTCGACTTCATTGTTACACAATTTCTGATGACAGTGGCACTGCTCGACTTCATTGTTACACAATTTCTGATGACAGTGGCACTGCTCGACCTCATTGTTACACAATTTCTGATGACAGTGGCACTGCTCGACCTCATTGTTACACAATTTCTGATGATAGTGGCACTGCTCGACCTCATTGTTACACAATTTCTGATGATAGTGGCACTGCTCGACCTCATTGTTACACAATTTCTGATGATAGTGGCACTGCTCGACCTCATTGTTACACAATTTCTGATGATAGTGGCACTGCTCGACCTCATTGTTACACAATTTCTGATGATAGTGGCACTGCTCGACCTCATTGTTACACAATTTCTGATGATAGTGGCACTGCTCGACCTCATTGTTACACAATTTCTGATGATAGTGGCACTGCTCGACCTCATTGTTACACAATTTCTGATGATAGTGGCACTGCTCGACCTCATTGTTACACAATTTCTGATGATAGTGGCACTGCTCGACCTCATTGTTACACAATTTCTGATGATAGTGGCACTGCTCGACCTCATTGTTACACAATTTCTGATGATAGTGGCACTGCTCGACTTCATTGTTACACAATTTCTGACGATAGTGGCACTGCTCGACTTCATTGTTACACAATTTCTGACGATAGTGGCACTGCTCGACTTCATTGTTACACTTATTTCTGACGATAGTGGCACTGCTCGACTTCATTGTTACACAATTTCTGACGATAGTGGCACTGCTCGACCTCATTGTTACACAATTTCTGACGATAGTGGCACTGCTCGACCTCATTGTTACACAATTTCTGATGATAGTGGCACTGCTCGACTTCATTGTTATACAATTTCTGATGATAGTGGCACTGTTCGACTTCATTGTTACACAATTTCTGATGATAGTGGCAATGTTCAACTTCATTGTTACACAATTTCTAATGATGGTGACATTGCTCAATTTCAATGAACCACTTTCTGTTGTTTACCGTCCACCTGGTAGGTATTCGATGTGTTACCTGTTGCTAGTCCCTCTGAAGTTGCGTTGTAGTCGCGAATCTGTCACGCAATGCTATCCATCACAAATGGCAGTCGTTTCACCGTAGTCATACGTCGTCTTCCTGATCCTTCTTAAACCCAACATGTATATATAGCACCATCGTATATATATATATGCGATGGTGCTGCGATTGAGGCCAACAAGGTTGGCCACATCTCTGCACGACAAACCAGCTTCTGTAAGGCCAATGATTCTTCCACGCTCAAAGTGTTAACTGTTGGAACGTCTGTCGATCTCTGCGTAACGAAATCTTTAGTGACTTAGAACAATTTCCCCAACGTTTTCTCAACCAGGGAGCTTTGGTTAATTTATCTGTGTTTGTTGTCCACCTGTAACGTCAGCTCGCGCCTGTCCAATCTTTTCGATCGTCCTGCACACCTAATCATTTCCATGCATTTACATACACTACCGCCTCCCTAAATTCGTCACATTTGCATAACTTCTTGCAAGTGTTTAATTTTTTTTATATCCTGTAGTGTATATTGCAGAATGGATGCAGACGCTGCGAGTTAGAGTACCCTCTCTGACCACTTGGCAATCCCTTCATGCAGTTCAAATGACTTGGGAAAACGTTATCCAGGCGTAGCAGTTCCTGCAGAGATCATTTTTGGGCAAGAGGTGACTTCATCCCACCATAGCCCCTGCATGACGTAAAGGACATCTGAATCCTCGATACTAGTGACCCTGACAATAGTGACAGCAGCCAAGAAGGACTAACGGTTGGGTTGGGTTGTTTTACCTCTGAGCGGCACTTTTTTGCACACCATGGGCTAAATGACCAGGTCACATGGACCCCGAAGGCTCAGAGAAGGTTGGGGGAGGGGATCCACAGGAACAGCTGTTGGGAGACAGATGGTAGCCTCCCGTCAAGCGTGTTCTTTAACGTGCACACGGTATGACTCTCCCACACACGGGACCACGGCTTAACGTCCCATCCGACGGACGGCGGCGAAGGACTAAGGAGATCCCACTGCATTCCCACCTTGCCAGTCCACGCAGAAAGGTCCGCTGATCGCCACCCTCCTCTCTGGCATCACCTAATAAAAGATCGGCAGCAAGATCCTTGAGGAACACTCCTCTGCATAATAGGTAGGAAGTCACTTCCTTTTCCTATGATTAAACGTTATTATTTCATGTCTAAAATAGAGGATAAATTAAATTAAGTCTTGACAGTGACAAGTAGAAAATTAGTGTGCGTTCAATATACAGTGGACCTTCGTTATAGCGCTGCTCGCTATACCGCGCACTCGGTTATAGCGCGGGCGATGTTCGCGATAAGTTCAAACATGTTTATACAGGTTCGTGCGGCGTTAGTGAGTATCGCATTTTATTGTTACTGCGTATTGAGCAATTGTGTATGTATTGAGTTCCTGCATTTATTTTGAATAGTGCTTAATTATTGTATGCATGATGAGTAAAAGAAAAGCTTACAGTGTGAAATTTATTGTGTCGCCACCGCGCCGCTCGGTATAACGCGGTTCACCTTATAACGCGGGTGTTGTTTCCCGCCCGACATGCGCGTTATATCGGGGGTACACTCTATTGAAATTGAGGCAATTTGTTCCACAATAAAAAATTAAATATTAAATCTTATTGTTATGCTTTTGCAGAATAAGAATGAGTGTTGAATTTACTCACAAAATTTGTATACCTCCCGAGGCAAGGGGAAGGCTTGGGTAAATACAGCTTCTCTGCGCTAACCGACAGAATTATTGTCAGGGAAGAAAACGTAACAAAATTATTTACTTGTTGCTGCGCCTCCAACCAAAGGGTGCATAACAATATGAATATTTGCTTTACAGCTTGATTGACAAAGCAGAGGAAGCAGAAAGACAGCACAAACCAGATAGCAAGTGCTCGCAGGAGAAGAAGAAGCGGACTGGAATGGAGAGCTTGAGGAATAAGCAGGATAAGGCTATTGAAGATGAGTATTTTGTCAGGCTGGGTGAGTTGACCATTTCAGAAATGTTCTAAGCAATGTGGTTAGGTCCACTCCCATTGTATGCAAGGAAAATTGATATATTATAGTATTATCTCGTAATTAAAACTGCACAAATACTCAGGAATATGTGGAATTATTATTGAAATGCTTAGAGCTGGGAATATTTGAATTGCCTCTTGCCTGACTGAAATTTTGAATATTTTTTGTGACAAGCTTGTTGTTCCTAAAATTTTTTTACTAGAGTTATAATTATCCCCATTTTTAAAAGTGGTTACCACACTTCTTTTGATAATTATATGAAAATTTGTCTTATTTCTATTTCAGGTAACGTTCCTTGTAATATTTTGCTTAATAGAATGAATAATTCGATTAATGGGCGACTTCGTGATGAACAGTTGGGATTAAAAGTGATCGAGATCAAATATTTTCGTTTAAGCAGTTCTTGATAAATGTTTAGAGTTTCAGAAACTTTGGTTGCTCGCTTTGTAGATTTCAAAAAGCCTTTTGACTCTGTTGATAGTCACAATTTCTGTTTGATTGTGCAATCATATGGCATACCCGAGAAAGGTTTCCGCGACCTTACTCTAATTTATTTCTCAATCATAGGTTTGACCTATTACTGTAATTTCTTTATTCTCATTTCCTCTTCGATAGGTAAGTATTTTTCTACAATGATTTAATCAAATTTTCGTTTTCAGTCTGTCTGACGGAAGAGATATTTTCGTCAAAACGCATTGAATCATTATAAATACCTGAATATGATTCTAATTTGAAAAATCAATAAGGGTGCAACGAGTGATTCTTGAAAAATTCGAAGAATTTTAACGTATTTCGTTAAAATTTTATATCGCTAAAAATAAAAATTTTATTCCTCTAAACTAATACAGTTTTCAGTTATCTTTAAACAAAACTGACATAGTTGAAATTCATGATTACCATTCACTGCATTGCCTTCAAATAGTTTGAGATTGCTTTCAGGTAGCATTGAGTTGGGTTGGGTTGTTTTCACCTCTGAGCGGCACTTTTTTGCACACCATGGGCTAAATGGCCAGGTCACATGGACCCCGAAGGCTCAGAGAAGGTTGGGGGAGGGGACCCACTGAAACAGCTGTTGGGAGACAGATGGTAGCCTCCCGTCAAGGCCATCCAGCGTGTTCTTTAACGTGCACAGGTTATGGTTCTCCCGCACACGGAGCCACGGCTTAACGTCCCATCCGACGGACGGCGGGCTATCCAAGCCCATCGGTGTCCCCTACTGATCGTTGGCAGGGCGGGGAATTTTTCGGAGATAAATCTCAACGCTGACCCTGCTGGGACTCGAACCTGGGAACTACAGATTACGAGCCTGGCGCGCTACCGACTGAGCCACCACCGCCCCGTCCCCATTAGCATTGAGTAGCTTGAACCCTAACATTTCTGGTGGAAATGTTAGGGGTCAAGTTTCAACGCATCGTCATTCAGAGAACTAATCAGGTGGGGGGGGGGGGAATATTGCAGAGTTGTAATGGTGTAGCTTACCTTTTTGAATGGGAAAAGCAATTTCTAAAAGTGGAAGTTAGAGAAGAAATCTGCTGAGATTTAAAAATTGATACGTTTTTCGGGAACAGAATTTAATTCATGATTCTGTTACTTCTAGGTTTGAAAAAAGTGTTTCTCAGTAGATGAATTCATATTGCATTAGAATAATCATAATGAGCAACTTTTTAAATTGTCTGTAATGCTATTTCTCGTCTTATGTAATACGCTACACAGCGAATAGAGAAACTTCTAGCATATAGATAGACATGCCCATTAGGAGAGAAATTCTTCAGTTACTAAATGAAAGTGGAAGTACCTCTCCTATACTAATCAAACTGTTATATTGGAATAACTAGACGAAAACTGCACCTGAGAAATAATGTTTTCGAAGCTGGATGCAGCAGAACCGAAAATTTTATTGTTTCTGTAAAAAATTCTTTATTGCAACTAAATAGTGATTGGATTCCTCAGTTGAAGCCAATACCACGCCAGGTGTTCAGCTTATAATTCAATACTCTCGCAATGACTGATTTTCAAATCGAGTATCTAGTACTGTTCATATACTCGAATACCTGATGCTGGATTAAATTTTATCCGAAGAGACAAACAGATATCTGAATACAATAATAAAGATAAATTATCCTCGAAGCAGCAGCTTTCCACAGGGATATGACAAGATCCTCGCAGATACTGCGTCATAGAGAAGCTCTGCGAGGAAAGAGAGACTTCAGCAGAAAGACGGCACGAGATAGAAAACAGCCAGCATTATCCAGACCCAGGTGTCTTCAATGTTCAACCAAACATGCTTCGTTTCATCATTATTTACGCTTGGAATACCCCCCATGCGATACCTCAAAGCTCTAATGGCGGGGGGGGGGGGTGAAAATATAATTTGAGTTGAGTCTAATATGGGAGATTAGGAATGCCTAATTCTGTGATTTTCGGTATTGTTTTAGAAAGGGTTTGGGTTGTTTTACCTCTGAGCGGCACTTTTTTGCACACCATGGGCTAATTGGGCCAGGTCACATGGACCCCGAAGGCTCAGAGAAGGTTGGGGGAGGGGACCCACTGGAACAGCTGTTGGGAGACAGATGGTAGTCTCCCATCAAGGCCATCCAGCGTGTTCTTTAACGTGCACAGGGTATGGCTCTCCCGCACACGGGGCCACGGCTTAACGTCCCATCCGACGGACGGCGGCCTTTCCAAGCCCATCAGTGTCCCCTACTGACCGTGGGCAGGGCGGGGAATTTTTGCGGAGATAAATCTCAACGCTGACCCAGCTGGGACTCGAACCTGGGAACTACAGATTGCGAGCCTGGCGCGCTACCGACTGAGCCACCCCCGCCCCTTTAGAAAGGAAAGGGTATTCAAATCCTCAGTGGAGAAACAAAAGTTATGCACAACAATTCCCTTTCCTTGAATACGCCCAAATTAATATTTATCATTGATTTTAATTTGTTACGTCGTGTTGACATAATCCTATAAAGCAAATTAAAATGTTGAATTTTAAAAGAAGTAATTTTTATTTCCCTTTACTTAATGCTAAAGGGAACAGGTGGTGAAAGAGCTTGATGTTGCTAGAATTGTTCTTTAAGTGATGCATTCGCTGCTGCCATATGGCGTCAGAGCCCCCGAGAGGGGAGAGGATCAAGCCGGCTCCATTGGAGACGGGCAGAGGGGGACTATTGTTCCGCCAACTGAACAGCCTCCATGTGGTGCTACGATACATCTGCCGTCCACAACTCTGATACATTTTGATTCACATTATAAGACTATACAGGACACCGCACTTAGCATGCTGCTTGGGCATTAAGCTTTTGCCATTAATCCTTTCAAACACACAAATACGTTTGGCAAAAAAGAAATAAAATCGTCAAACCAAGAAATAAAGCAGAAAGGAAAGTCATATTTTTAATATGAAAAAAAAATTAAAATCATTTGCACAATACGGGGGAGAGTCATTTAATTCGTGGACTGACGATGTCTTACCTTTAATTTCCATTGTCATAATCTGTAGGTAATTTCTCCTTCTCAAAATATTCCCCGTTGAAAGCTATACACTTTGGCATACATCGCCTAATTCAGGCATCGAGTGCTTCCTTAGAGCCATTTTTCGAAAGTGTTGTTCAGAGAACGGTCGTTGTGACCTCTCAGGTCTCTTCGCCATTTCCAAAGTGACGGTCTTTTAACGCCCTCTCCAGCATTGGAAACAAGTGAAAATCGCGAGGTAAAAATCGGGGGAGTAAAGGGGATTCTCCAGCGTCTCAGCGCCGATGTTTGGGGACAGCAATTTGAATCAAAGAAATAAGTATCGAGGTGTTACCGCTAAAGTGCAGAAATCAGTTAATGTGTACATTACCTAGCTAATCTGCAGATTAACTAGGGTGATCCGTTAAAGTGCGAAAAATTGTTTCATTTCTCAAATTACCTAGGTAATCTGCAAATTACCTGGATAATCTGCACATTACCTACTAGGAACTCGTTAAAGTGAAAATAAGATCTTTGCTGGAACAACAGCAACGTTTCTGTACGCTTAAATTAACATAATGTTATTTATTTATTTTTCGATATCTAAAGAATCAAGTTTATACAATCAAATAATCAACAAAATAGTTGATATGTTACCGTTAAAGTGTATATAATTTAGTTATTTCATAGAATACCTAGTTATTTCATGAAATAACTGATCAAATCAGTTAAAGCGAGTAATAAATTAATAATTCCACACTTTAACTAGTTATTCATGAAATAACTAGGTATTCTATGAAATAACTAATGATAGACAATTAAAGTGTAAAATAAACAATCTGACTGAATTATACAGCGTACAAAATGTTATTTATATAGACGCAATAAAATCATTTGTTACAACAGGGATTACTAAAATGGCATTTTTAATTGCCCTAATGTGCGAAGGCCAAGTAAGAACGAATCCGTAAAGTGGTGAATCTCTTGAATATGAATCTTCGTGTCACGTGCTTCATCGTCCGCATTATAAAAAACGCCCCGGATGAGCGGAGGCCAAGTGAGAACGAATCAGTAAAGTGATTCGTTCTCATTTGGCCTGCTCATTTTGGGGGCGTTTTTTATAATTCGGACGACTGATTCATGTTGACAGAGGGATGACCTGGTTTCAACTCTACTCTCGGACACTAGAAATAGTCTTTTTTTTTTACTTTTGAACTTTAACGATACGGAAGCCGTTAATGTGCACATTACCTAGGTAAAATGCGGAAAACTCTTGATTCTGCACTTTAACGGAGCAAATCAGTTAATCTGCAGATTAGCTAGGTAATGTGCACATTAACGGCTTTCGAGCTTTAGCGGTAACAGAGGCCATGCGTTATTGTGACGCAGAAACCATTCAAAAACTTTTACATATACTTTCTTATTCATTGTTGACCAGCGTGGCATAAATATGTTAAGAGAAAGCCTTTGCAAGTAATAGCACCAGAGCTATTTTTCGGATTCAATGACAATCTAATAGGCTCTGTGGCAAGCAGCTTCTTGAGATGCAATTTGCTTATTTGTAATCCGTTATTTTGAGGGCATAATGCAAAAGACATTCTGAGTAACTTCTATGATTTTAAATAGAAGTTTGGAGTAAGTTTAAACGAATAACGAACATTAATTAGCATCTAAAACGAATTGCCTCGATCGAATTAGGTAGCATCTAAAATGTATTGCCCTGGATGAATTCATTCACCTTCACACTCCATCTCACCTGCCAGTTGAATGGACATCCAATATTTTTCTAATAAATGAGTGAAATAGAAATAAATGATTTCTCAGCGAAGCATACCACAGAATTATGACAGGAATCTGTCGGTATAATATTGCACAGAGACGGCCTGTGAGATAAGTGAGACCTCAGCAGAAAGACAATAAAAAGAAAGAAACATTAATGCCTTATCCGGGACTCAAACCCAGATCTCTTTCATCTGTACCAAGCAGATTAACCATTACTAATAAATCAGCACTTGGAAGTCGATTCAAATTTTATTATCATCATATTTTCAATCATATGTAAATTTCAATCGACTTCCAAGTGGTGATTTATTAGTAGATATTAAATATGTCGAGTATATTTTATTGTTTATCATTAGCATACTTGTAAGACATACTTTCCATCTATATGGCAAATAGAAAGCCGCTTTTCGCTAAATTGCCTGAATAGTGCCTATATGTGACATAATAATGGGGCGGGGGTGGCTCAGTCGGTAGCGCGCCAGGCTCGTAATCTGTAGTTCCCAGGTTCGAGTCCCAGCTGGGTCAGCATTGAGATTTATCTCCGCAAAATTCTCCGCCCTGCCCACAGTCAGTAGGGGACACCGATGGGCATGGAAAGGCCGCAGTCCGTCGGATGGAACGTTAAGCCGTGGCCCCGTGTGCGGGAGAGCCATACCCTGTGCACGTTAAAGAACACGCTGGATGGCCTTGACGGGAGGCTACCATCTGTCTCCCAACGCTGTTCCAGTGGGTCCCCAACCTTCTCTGAGCCTTCGGGGTCCATGTGACGTGGCCATTTAGCCCACGGTGTGCAAAAAAAGTGCCGCTCAGAGGTAAAACAACCCAACCCATGTGACATAATAGAAATGTTCGTAGCGTTAATTAGATGAGATCTTGATCAGCGGCCGGTAGCTCAGTGGTCCAGTGCACCTGACGTTATCAGATGGTTGTGGGTTCGTATCCCACCCGGCTTAAGACAATTTTTCCTCTAAAATTTAAATCGACGTCAAAGTGCCTATTTATTATTAGATGTTGAACCGTCGAGTTTATCTCATTGTTTATTAGCATACTTGTAAGACATTGTAGTTCATTAGCATACTTGTAAGACATGCTTTCCATCTATTGACAAATAAAAAGCTGCTAGGGCTAAAAATTGCCTAAAATAACGACTATATATGACATAAAGAGAATGTTCATAGCGTTAATTAGAGGAGATCTTGATCAGCAGCGGGTAGCTCAGTGGTCCAGAGCACCTGACATGTTATCAGGAGATCGTGGGTTCGTATCCCACCCTGTTCACGACAATTTTTCCTCTAAAATTTGAATCGACATCAAAGTGCTGATTTATTAGTAAATATTGAATATGTCGAGTTTATTTCATTGTTTATCAACCACGTGTCCACCAGGATGGTACTTTTGTAACAATAAGAAAATATGTCCGGGTGGGGAGAAGTTTCGTGTTACACAGTATAACAAAGTAATTACATCGAGGGAAAAGCATTTCATCCAAAGCAGCTACTCACATTTTGTTTTATTCTTATATATTTATATAATACTTTGTGCACTTTCTAGCGGTGGTTAAAGGAATTTTTTTCTCGAGGGGGAGGAGGGTCATTGCAGTAATCGAGTCTCAAAAATGGAACTCATTCGAACTGCTCAGTGGTTTTCTATGCCTCCTTCTCTTAACGCTTAGAGGAGGGGGGACAGCAATCACTTTGAATGAAAACTATCAAGCACTTTTGGAATGAGGTAGTAAGGGCTGTTTGCAGCGAGATTGTGCCGCTGTCCAATTAACAGCGACTACGCGACACGTCACATGGTACAACATTCCTGCACAAGGCTTCCAGCATCTTATAAGTTTTATGCCCTGATAAATCCACCCTGTTCTAAAGGTCATAGGAGACGCACAAGCTATTAAATAGGTGTACCTAATAAATTGGCATGTAGTTTAGTGGCATTATACGGGTCCCCTTTGCACAATGCCTTCCCCTCTATGACGTCCCCGGCCCCAAGCGCGAGGCCACTTTGGACTTTGACCCCTATGTCGCAACTGTCCACGTTGCCTTCAACTCCATTCCCCCCTTTGCACAGTGCCTTCCCCCCCTATGACGTCATCGGCCCCAAGTGCGAGGCCGCTTTGGACTTTGATCCCTATGTCGCAACTGCCCAGGACTTTGACCCCTATGTCGCAATCGTCCACGTTGCCTTCTCAGATTGAACTTTGACCCCTATGTTGCAACTGTCATGGGATATGGCATCCGATCGCGCATCTGATTAATATTCATAATTCATATTTCATATTTGACTCCCCCTTATTAAAAACCCGTGGCGCCAACTAGTGTATATAATGAGTACTATTTTTAGAAAATCCCTCGTTTTCAGCCGTAACACCCTGGTTGACCTATATTTTAAGCCCTCTCTCTAAAGACCCTCTGGTTCACAATATATTTTAAGCCCTCTCTCGAAAGACCCTCTGTTCACCTATATTTTATGCCCCCTCTCTAAAGGCCCCCTGGTTCACCTATATTTTAAGCTCCCTCTCTAAAGGCCCCCTGGTTGACCCACCTATATTTTAAGCCCTCCCCTCTTTAAAGACCCCCTAGTTGATCCATCACAAATCAGTTTTGGCGCATTTAACCGGTGTCATCCAACGTCCATACTATTTTTGGTATGTCTCCTGTATTGAAAAAAAATTCCTTCCGACAGCATGATTTGATCTTGCTACCTCAGTGACGATAGCTGGAGCGTTATCGCACTCGACTATGCCTTGTACTTGATGATGTGGCTTAGATGTGTCTCAAACGGGGTAAAGCCCATCGTTATAAATTACGTATCTCTTTATTATAGGTTGAGTTTTATATTTCATATTATTATTAACCTAGTACGTTTATACAACCTTCGTATTCTTTAAAACTAGCTTTTTTTTTCTGTGTAACCTTCGTTAATTTTTATAACCTACATATTTCTTTTAACTCCGTTACTGTTGGTTGTCGCATTTTTACTATAAGGAGGACTATCCCGAGTAACTGTTTTAATAGAATGTCCCACAGAAAATACCATTGGGTAAAAATTTAATAAAAGATAAAAAAATTGATTTAAAAACTTATTCGTCATTATGTAAAATATTGAGGGGTAATATGGTCTAGTGACCTGTTTGGATGGCATAAAAATCACGCTTTAGAACACGCGTTCGGTACCGGACCACGTTTTATTGACGGATGGTTAAGTCCTGTGAAATTAAAAAATATTAAACGGTGAATCACAAGGGGACCACGATTTACTGATCGTTTTACTATCCCTCTGACGATCATCTTCGATAAACTCGTTTATCATTAAAAAGTCCTCCTTTCTTAAAAACCCTACATTAATTAAAACTCTTATCAAAAGTTCCATCCCCAATCATTATCAGTTCCGCCCCCCCCCCCCTTTTAAGGATTATCCCGCAGTAACTGTTTTAAAAGACTGTCCCGCAGAAAATGAAAAATACCATAGGGTAAAAAAATAATAATAAAAGGAGAAAAATCTGATTTAAAAATAAATTATTCGTAATTATGAAATGATATTGAGGTATAATATGGTCTGTAGGGGTGACATATAAGACCCGCTTTAGAACACGCAACAGACGGTACCTCACCCCGGCCCAAGTTTTATTGATGGACTCTGCACTGAAAATTTTTCCAAGTCCGCTAATCTCTTTCGGTGCCAACGATCAGAATGGGTGTTGCAATTATTCATCAAAGTCTCATATTTTGCGAGCTTCACCTTTCATCAACTCGCGTGATGTGCATTTCGCAACAAGCGGTCTATGTACGATAGAACTGCTGCTATCTGCACCGCAATATTTGCATCTGCTACTGATAAACGATTTCCTTAATTAAAAATAGAAACTTGGTAAATAAATCCACAGCATTAATTAAGAACACAATCTGATTTCGTGCAAAAACACAGTCTTTCAGAAATGATGAGAAGAAACACGCGACATTATTCAAAAGATTCGATCCGAAAAGATCTCGAAAGTGAGGATAAAAACTGTAAGAGGTACGAGAACTAAGGTCAAGGTATGCAAATTCATTCAAAGTGATAAGCAGGGTGTGATTCTGCATAGTTCAATGAGTCCTTTGGTAGCCATTAGGAAGGCGAGAAGTAGGAGATTAGCAGACTGAGAAAAATAACATATCGGTGGAATACGGGATGTTCGTTTCCAAAGAGAATGAATGTTTTCATTTTACATCTTCAGGACCCTCAAAAAGTTACATATCTACGGTCTATTATTATTTTGTACCATGGAAAACCAGTTAATCAGCCATGAATAATCTAGAGTTGGTGTATATATTAAAGTTTCCCGGAATTATTTATTGGAATGAATGCAGGAACATAAACATTGATGAAACAGTGTAAAACAAATTTTTTTCAAAGTGTTACATTAGTACACACAATTCTTGTTAGTTTTCTTCTCTGCTTTACACGTGGCCGTCTTGGGATTACTTCGACTGTCAAATGATCTCCTACCCTGAGCATGCTATTAGAAGCTTTTACGGCACCAACCGGGAAAATCACGGGATATTTGGCTACCAATGAACTAGGAATTAACTCTTTTTTCCATTACCACTGCGACTACTTTCCACATATATAAATCCTGTATTAACTGTGAATGAGCCTGTAATAAATTGAACACCTTTACAACTATATGCATTTAGAAGAAAAATTAAACACATCCGGCCTAATTCTCCCTATAACAATAAATCAAATATCTTAATTCGTAAAAATGAACAACATTTCAGTCAATGTTTTTGGATACGAAAAAAAGGTGTTCCCATTCTACATCACGAGATTCAGATTTAAAGCGTACGCAAATTTCCTACTGTTATCAGATGATGAAAAGCAGCATTATTGTTCCCTTAAAAATTTATAAGAATCTATGAAATTCAAAGTTCCAAGGGAGAATGGTGTTTTCTATATTATTGGTAACGCAATTAATCTTATTTTTGATCATTCCTTGTATAATAAGATGGCTGTCCTTTAGGTTATGAAATATAACTGGAATCTTATTTGAACTCTTAAAATTGAGATGACATGTATTATGAGTGCCTCCTCGGAGAAGTGCTAAAACTATGTGTCAGATACTATGAAATTGTACCTGTCATGTTTACACAGCTCCTGTCTTCATACCTGAAGATGACAAATATAGTTGATAAACTACAATGTACCTATTTGGAGATATACGAGGGGGAATTTCAGTGAATTGTTTCAGCACTGCAAGTAACAAGCATTTAAAATGAAAGACTGGAGACAGGTGAATATTTTTACAATTCTTTGGAAGTGGAAGGTACAATAACTGTAAAACATACTGTGACGAGAGAGAAAGGATAAAAATGCAGTGGGATGGCTGTAAAAATTGCTTCAAAACAGCAAATTACAGCGCACATACTGTAAGATAGAAAAAACGACTATTAACAAGCGCCATCTAGTGTGTAAAATAAGTGAACCTAGTGAGTAACTGATAAAAGTCACTCTTTAGCGGAAGGAGTAATACAGGAAAATCATAAAATAGTAAGGTCCCACTTAGCTGTGTAAACATGCCAGGGATCAATTTCATAGTATGTGACACATAGTTTTAGCACTTTTCCGAGGAGGCGCTCATAATACGTGTCATCTCAATTTTAAGAGTTCTAATAAGATTCCAGTTATATTTCATAACCTAAAGGACAGCCATCTTATTATGCAAGGAATGATCAAAAATAGGATTAATTGCGTTCCCAATAATATGGAAAACACCATTCTCCCTTGGAACTTTGAATTTCATAGATTCTTATCAATTTTTAAGGGAACAATAATGCTGCTTTTCATCATCTGATAACAGTAGGAGATTTGCGTGGGCTTTAAATCTGAATGGCGTGATGTAGAGTGGGAACACTTTTTTTTCGTATCCAAAAACATTGACTGAAATGTTGTTCATTTTTACGAATTAAGATATTTGATTTATTGTTATAGGGAGAATTAGGCCGGATGTGTTTAATTTTTCTTCTAAATGCATATAGTTGTAAAGGTGTTCAATTTATTACAGGCTCATTCACAGTTAATACAGGATTTATATATGTGGAAAGTAGTCGCAGTGGTAATGGAAAAAAGAGTTAATTCCTAGTTCATTGGTAGCAAAATATCCCGTGATTTTCCCGGTTGGTGCCGTAAAAGCTTCTAATAGCATGCTCAGGGTAGGAGATCATTTGACAGTCGAAGTAATCCCAAGACGGCCACGTGTAAAGCAGAGAAGAAAACTAACAAGAATTGTGTGTACTAATGTAACACTTTGAAAAAAATTTGTTTTACACTGTTTCATCAATGTTTATGTTCCTGCATTCATTCCAATAAATAATTCCGGGAAACTTTAATATATACACCAACTCTAGATTATTCATGGCTGATTAACTGGTTTTCCATGGTACAAAATAATAATAGACCGTAGATATGTAACTTTTTGAGGGTCCTGAAGATGTAAAATGAAAACATTCATTCTCTTTGGAAACGAACATCCCATATTCCACCGATATGTTATTTTTCTCAGTCTGCTAATCTCCTACTTCTCGCCTTCCTAATGGCTACCAAAGGACTCATTGAACTATGCAGAATCACACCCTGCTTATCACTTTGAATGAATTTGCATACCTTGACCTTAGTTCTCGTACCTCTTACAGTTTTTATCCTTACGAATCTTTTGAATAATGTCGCGTGTTTCTTCTCATCATTTCTGGAAGACTCTGTTTTAGCACGAAATCAGATTGTGTTCTTAATGAATGCTGTGGAATTATTTACCAAGTTTCTATTTTTAATTAAGGAAATCGTTTATGAGTAGCAGATGCAAATATTGCGGTGCAGATAGCAGCAGTTCTATCGTACATAGCCCGCTTGTTGCGAAATGCACATCACGCGAGTTGATGAAAGGTCGAGCTCGCAAAATATGAGATTTTGATGAATAATTGCAACACCCATTCTGATCATTGCCACCGAAAGAGATTAGCGGACTTGGAAAAATTTTCAGTGCAGAGAGTCATCCGTGAATAAAACGTGGGTCGGGGTGAGGTACTGAACGTCTGTTGCGTGTTAATAAAGCAGGTCTTATATGTCACCCCTACAGACCATATTACACCTCAATATCATTTCATAATTACGAATAATTTATTTTTAAATCAGATTTTTCTTCTTTTATTATTATTTTTTTTACCCTATGGTATTTTCCATTTTCTGCGGGACAGTCTTTTAAAAGAGTTACTGCGGGATAGTCCTTAAAAGGGGGGGGCGGAACTGATAATGAGTGGGGATGGAACTTTTGATAAGAGTTTTAATTAATGTAGGGTTTTTAAGAAAGGAGGACTTTTTGATGATAAACGAGTTTATCGAAGATGACCGTCAAAAAGATAGTAAAACGATCAGTAAATCGTGGTCCCCTTGTGATTCACCGTTTAATATTTTTTAATTTCACAGGACTTAACCATCCGTCAATAAAACGTGGTCCGGTACCGAACGCGTGTTCGAAAGCGTGATTTTTATGTCATCCATACAGGTCACCAGACCATATTACCCCTCAATATTTTACATAATGACGAATAAGTTTTTAAATCAAATTTTTTTTTCCTTTTATTAAATTTTTACCCAATGGTATTTTCTGTGGGACATTCTATTAAAACAGTTACTCGGGATAGTCCTCCTTATAGTAAAAATGCGACAACCAACAGTAACGGAGTTAAAAGAAATATGTAGGTTATAAAAATTAACGAAGGTTACACAGAAAAAAAAATAGTTTTAAAGAATACGAAGGTTGTATAAACGTACTAGGTTAATAATAATATGAAATATAAAACTCAACCTATAATAAAGAGATACGTAATTTATAACGATGGGCTTTATCCCGTTTGAGACACATCTAAGCCACATCATCAAGTACAAGGCATAGTCGCGTGCGATAACGCTCCAGCTATCGTCACTGAGGTAGCGAGATCAAATCATGCTGTCGGCAGAAATTTTTTTTCAATACAGGAGACATACCAAAAATAGTATGGACGTTGGATGACACCGGTTAAATGCGCAAAAACTGATTTGTGATGGATCAACTAGTGGGTCTTTAAAGAGGGGAGGGCTTAAAATATAGGTGGGTCAACCAGGTTGTCTTTAGAGAGGGGGCTTAAATATAGGTGAACCAGAGGGTCTTTAGAGAGAAGGCTTAAAATATAGGTCAACCACGGGGTTACACCTAACAACGAGGGTTTTTCTAAAAATAGTACTCATTATATACACTAGATGGCGCCAAGGTTTTTTTTAATAAAATGGGGATTTTAATAAGGGGGAGTCAAATATTAAATATGAATATGAATATTGATAAGATGCGCGACCGGGTGCCATATCCCATGACAGTTGCGACATAGGGGTGAAAGTTCAATCTGAGAAGGCAACGTGGACGATTGCGACATAGGGGGTCAAAGTCCAGGGCAGTTGCGACATAGGGGTCAAAGATCAAAGCATTCTCGCACTTGGGGCCGATGACTCATAGGTGGAAAGCACTGTGCAAAGGGGGGACTGGAGTTGAAGGCAACGTGGACAGTTGCGACATAGGGGTCAAAGTCCAAAGTGGCCTCGTGCTTGGGGACGGTGACGTCATAGGGGGAAAGCACTGTGCAAAGGGGGACCGTATAATGCCACTAAACTACTTTGGCATCTCAGTATATATTATATTATACATAACTAGAAATTAATCTCTTGTTTCTATACCATTACTGCGACCTTTATTAGACTTTGATTCCGATACCGGATCTCAAAATTCCTCTCATTTTTTGAGTTTCGTTCCCTAAAATAACCGTATTCACCAACTTTTAGCTCTCCAGCACCAGTATATGGGAATTTGATCTTTGACTTTGAAGAACCTATCACATTCAAAATTTCACATAATTACTGAGCTCTATGACTCAAAATGTCTATAAGCATCAATTAGTTTTTGCACTGGTAGACCTATATTTGACCTTTAACCTTAAGGACCCTCCGTATCGGAAATTTTTTAATGATTCTAACATTTACAGCCCAAAAACACCGCCGATTCTCTACATGATTCTCTACCCGACAATTTTAACATTTCTACCCCTCGTAGAACAAGATTTGACCTCTACGTGACCTCTGTTTGAACTTGAAGGTCACGTCGGAGGTCAAACTTCGGAGTTTTCCCGAGATTTACGACCGTAGGTGCAAATTGCGAGAACTCTAACATTTCTGCATAATCAGCGTGATCTTTTGTCAGCTTTCAGTCAGTCAAAAACACATTTAGCGTCGCATTTTCCTATAATGTAACAGACTAATGAACACGTACAAAATCTTAAGCCTACTCCTCATAGAGGCAGAAAGAGAGAGAGAGGAATGTTGTGTACGCTAGTAAACAAATCTTTCACCACGATCTTAGACTCACTTGAATTGTGCACTAGCTATTGAAATGTATCGTAAAAGCAGCAATTCGATATTTCATAGGTTAGTAATTTAAGAAAATTGTGAAATGCTTTTAAATTGATATTATTAAACCTTTTTTTTTTCGTAAATGAAACTAAGAATATTTACATACGAAAAAAAGGTGATTTACAGATTGAAACAGCATGGAATTTATAAAATATTTTCGTGAATTTTGTTTCTAAATGAAATATTAATATTAAACTTAGACATTAATTTTATGAAACTTCTGCTTTGCAGAAGTCTCATTGCATTTTCATTTTGCCAAAATAACACAAATTGTTGTTGTTGTTTTCTCAAACGAAACGCCTGAAATAGGGATTTTATAATTTTGCATATGATAAATGAAGCCTAAAAATTTGCTGTTCATATTTGATAAAATGTTTTATAGTTGAAATGCTAAGGCTTCTCAATTGTGGTAGATGCTCCACTCTCTCACTCGAAACAGTAGCTAGTACTATCTGTTCCCAGCACTTTACTGTTTTAAAAATAAAGCTTCAGAATATGGCACATAGGATTAATTAATGATGCTGTGCCAACTTTATTCATATTTGTAACAAATGCCTGTATTGAGAGACACTTGTAGAAGATATGATAGAAATTACAATGAGAAGAGATATTGCATATAAAAATGATGACTCATGCTGTGTAAGAGGGAAGAGTCCTAGAAAATTTAGGAGAAAGTTGATATCAGTGCAAAATGAAATCGAAAGCTTAAAGAAAACGCTATGGTGATATAATTGCCAACTAAGAGCCAAACAATCAGACGCCTCGTCTTTAAAAGAAATATTAGATTTGTTTAAGGATCAAAAGCTCATCAAGATGATATTGAGACTGTTTAATATAATAATAATAATAATAATAATAATAATTTATTTCATGCAGAGGGTTACAGTAAAGCCAAGGTACAGGTAATTTTGGATATTAATTTTAACGTTCAAGTGGCTTGATGCCCCAGTACATTTCAGAAATTAAAAAGAAATATTGATGACAGTACAAAACGACAAACATATTTACAGGAATTGAATAATTATTTGATACACATAAACAAGAAGACAAGTTACACAGACGAAGACAAACATATAATATGAAATATGATAAAAAAAAAACCCATAGAAAACTTAGGGGGAAGAAAAGGAAGGTTTAATATTAAATGAATGAATAGGGAAAAGAAAAAGATTGCGGATAATCCAGACAAAGGGCAAAGATGTAAGGGGGAATATGGGTAAGGAGATATTGTTGGTCAAAGGTTTCAATATTCTAATGGGAGTGGAGTAATATAGTTTTTAAATTTTGTTTTAGAAATTAAAGAAGTGATATCGCTCGGTAGAGAGTTCCAAGTTGAGGTTGCTTGAAAGGCAAGAGAAATTTCGCCGTACTTAACTTTGTAAATTTTGGGAACAGAAAACATTTTATTATCAGAGCGAAGGATGTGGCGATGTCGTAATCGAATGAAGGGGATGAAACTTGTTATAAATAGTATCATGAATAACGGTAGTAAACCGCAGCTTTCCTCTAGATTCAAGAGTGGGAATTTGGTAGTTGGAAACGAATATCAGTAAGTGTTATTTACATGCATATTCGTTTGTTAAAATTTCTTTTGTTAAAATAGATTTTGCTGATGATTTTGAGAGCTTCATTTTGAACTTTTTCTAATTTATAAGAGTTTTTTTATTAATACCAAAAAGAATGGAGGCACAATATTCGAGTTTCGGTCGGATGTAAATTTTGTAGAACAATGGGGCATAGGAGGATATATAGTTTCGAATGTACCTCAGTATATAAGTTCTTTTAGAAGCTGAAATAACGGTTTTATTAATGTGAATTCCAATGTCAAGATTATTATCTATCGTCTTACCTAAGTACTTCATGGAAGTGGAAACTGTAATATGGGTGTTATTAAATTTAATGTTTGTGTAATATTGGTTTTCTTGATATTGACATTTAATCCATCTTTAGTATACCAATGAAGCACATTATGAATATTATTTTCTATTTCTTGTTTTAGAGAAGTGAAAGGAAGAAGACAATCGTCTGCATACATAAAAATATTGTAGTTGATGGAATATTCTAGAAGATCATTAACAAAAAGGTTGAAGAGAAGTGGGCTAACAATGGAGCCTTGAGGTATTCTCCGATTGATTTTAAGAGGTGTAGAGATCCCATTAGTGCTTAATTTATTTCGGATAACACGGTTGTTGAGATATTTTTTAAACCAGGAAAGATTAAGAATATAACATAGTTTTCGCAAGATAAGCTTGTGTTCATCTGAATCAAATGCTTTTGAGATGTCAAGGGAAACCAGCCCATAACCGTTTTCATTTTGCTGTCTAAAGCCGATCTCCTTTGAGTAACAAGAAATGTCATGAGAGTTTCAGTTGACCAATTTTTCCTAAACCAGAATTGTCTGCTCGAAAGTAAATTAAATTTTTCAGCAAAAGACGATAATTGTCTCTCGACGGCTTTTTCTAAAATTTTGCTTAAAGCACATGTAACTGAAATAGGTCGATAGTCCAGAGGGTTAGAAGGATTTGAAATTTTAGGTATGGGTGAGATGATGGCTTCTTTCCGTGGAATTCGTTAGTGTTAAGTGAAGAATTAATTAGATCACAAAGGGGTGCAGAAATTAATTGGGAAAGAATTTTTAGAATAATGACAGGGATTCCATCTGGTCCGACACTGCGAGTGTTTTTTAGCGAATTCATAAAGTTAAGAACTTCGATTTCGGTAACATTTTGGAGTTTACAGGTTTTCAGATTAATAAATGATTTACTGGAATAGGATAATGACTCATTTGCGTTTGCATAATTTTCTGTACAAGTGCAGGATTTGCAGAATACATTATTCAAAACATTAGCAATGTCTTTAGGATCATACAAGAAGTTGTCGTTGTAAACGATCTTATTAATTTTCGTTTGGTTTCTTAGGTTACCAGCAATTGAATCAAATATTCGAAATATTTCAATACCATTTTGATTAACAACGGAAAGTCGATTTAGAAAATATAAACGCTTGGCATTTTTAATACTACTGTTGACCGGATTACGGAAAGTTTTATAGTTCTCCCATGCGTATGGGTGATTAGGGTTAATAGCATTCTTAAAGTGTTTGTTTTTTAATGAGAACATTTTCAAAAGCCCTTTTGCAATCCAAGGCTTTCGAGAAGGGCGAACTTTGAAAGTTTTATAAGGTTATATATATATGTATAAGGTATCAAATGCAAAATTGATTAAACAGGAGGATGTTGTGCCTTTGAGGTAGGAGTTGTGCATTCGGAAATATTCTTGTGGAAAGGGAGATATTTTGCAAACTCAAAAAAGTCATCATTGTTGAAATTTTTAAAGGATCTTTTTGAAATTAAAACTTTAGGTGCACGAGGTGAATAATACAATACAGATGTGCTAATAATAAAATGATCACTAATGTCTTCGAAGAGAGTAAGTATATGCTTGTGAAGTGAAGGTCTATTGGAGAAAATTGCAAGTGATTCAATGAAGGATGATATATCCAAAGTGCGAGAGATAATCCACCATTCAACCATGAACATGTCTCAACATGAGTTCAATGCATGCCAATAATTGACATGATCCCAAATTCTTTTGCTGAATATTACTTTTTGCACTTCTTAAAATTTTCACACTGAATTAATTTCTTCAAACTTTTACTAAACCTGTTTTAAAATATTTCAGTAACCAATTTTAAAAACATTCAAGTGTTATCCTCTACACAAACTTAATATTTGTAACCTTTCGTTTCTGTATTTGCCTAACTTTTGTTTAAAATATGAACACATTTTCGAAAAATAACCATCACACCAGTTTTTGGATTTTTTTTTCATGCGATACAAAATTTGTACACCAAAACATGTTTTCCCTATGGGGAGTGAAATATCACCATTTTTTGATCATTTAATATTTATATGGCAAACATATTTTGTACACTAAAATGAAAACTTTCATAAGAACACAAGTCTAATTTCATCACAAATTCAGTTGATGGTAACCATTTATTTACACATGACCTATGCTATAGGAAGTCACCAATTTCCTAATCGCACACATATTTTTATACATTGAAAACCTTGCTTGGAGGTTTCATGTTCAAATTTGATCACAAAATAAGTTAAACTATCTCGTACATTGCCAATGGATAATATAGATCACATTTTTCTATGCTAAATATCTTGCTTCAAGTATTTAAATAACTTCAGTTGAACTCTTCTTTTCACATTACACTATAGAAAATCAAATTTACAATACTTCTAGAGTAAATCCCTTTTACACTTTAGGTATCGCTACAAAAATACATCATCATGGGTAAGTACCAGGTAAGTGTTTTTATATTTTGTTAAGGCAGCCCTCCCTAGTAAGTAGTACACAGATATATACAGGGTGAATCTGAAAAAGTGGGCAAAACTTTACGGGGTGGTAGAACGCAGCTATACGAGCAATATTCGTCATAGAAAGTATGGGCGGAACGCAAACGGCGAGCCGCTAGGTGGCGTTGGAAATGGTATAAAGGGTCGGTCCTCGCACCCAACGGCATTTCTATCGTGGATTGCCAAGAGGATGGCTGGTTATATTAACCACGAAATGGCGGATATGCACTTTGTGTACGGTGCAGCGGACGGGAATGCAAGTGAGGCACAGAGAACATGAGATCGCGACTGGTTTCCGATGAGATGCGCTCCAGATCGAAAAACCTTCGAGCGTTTGCATCGGCGGCTGTGTGAAACGGGATCCTTCACCGCGGCCAAGCAAGACGCAGGGCGTGAAAGGGGTGTCAGGACGCCGCAACTTGCAGAGGACATTCTGCATAGGGTGGAAGAGCGACCGGGATGTAGCATGCGAGCGGTTTTCCCATGCAGTACACGTGTCCCAAATGTCGGTTTGCCGTGTGCTACAGGAGGAAGGAATGCACCCCTATCGTACGCAGAAGGTACAAGCATTGTCACCGGCGGACTATCAGCCACGTGTCGATTTCGCACGTTGGTACCTCCAGCAGAATGCAGCGCAGCCGGATTTTGGTGCTCATATTCTGTTTACAGACGAGTGCACTTTCACCCGTGAGGGTGTTTTGAATACCCACAATTCACACACGTGGGCATCTACAAACCCACATGCCACACGTCCTCATTCGTTCCAGCAGCGGTTCTCCGTAAATGTTTGGGCAGGGATCCTCCATGACCATTTGGTTGGCCCATACCTCCTGCCACACCATCTGGACGGCAAATCGTATAACACATTCCTACGAGAGGTGTTGCCGGAGCTGCTGCGTCCGATTCCAACCCCCAGCAGGTCGAGAATGTGGTACCAGCACGACGGTGCGCCTGCACACTTCAGCTTAGATGTGCGGAACACTTTACATGCAACGTTCCCAGGGCGATGGATTGGTCGAGGTGGTCCCATAGCTTGGCCACCAAGATCGCCGGATCTCTCGTGTTTGGACTTTTTCCTGTGGGGCTATATGAAAAGTCTAATCTACGAGTGCCCCATTGAAACCGATATGGATCTAGTCGTCAGGATCGCCGTTGTTGCCGGCGATATTCGGGAAATGCCTGGTGTCTTCGCAAATGTGCATCGGTCCCTATCCTGCAGGTCTGAAGCCTGCATTACAGCTGGCGGCAGCTCTTTTGAGCAATTTCTTTGAGCATGTACCTCAATTACATTCCTGTTAATAAAATGTTTTCTGAAGTATCTCCCCTCATTCTTGTGTTCATTCTTTAAATGTGACAGTGGAAAACTACCTTTTAACTTCTCACCGCTTGCGTTCCGACCATACATTCTATGACGAATGTTGCTCGTATAGCTGCGTTCTACCACCCCATAAAGTTTTGCCTACTTTTTCAGATTCACCCTGTATATACAAAATTTTATAAAAAAAAACCATTTGAGGGGAGTTACATTAAGTCAATAACCATATCTAAGTTAAGGTCATTATAACCATTTGGTACAGAACAAGTTTCGCCAGCAGGCAAGTAACTTTTGTCAAGATTAACTTTAAATTTTTTAATAGCAGATCTATTAAAAAGAGTGGCTCTCACCTTATCCCTGATGACATTGAAGGAGACTTCAAACGTCTCCAGCTTAGGGTTCTTGTTCAGTACCATGGCTTTGAGGAGGTCAAAGCTGTATTTTTCTCTGTTCATTTGGTTCAAAGTAATTCCCTTCGCTCGTAGGATCTGGTCGTTATTGCTGAGACGAAGAGCATAGGATTTTGGTCCAGCACTGACATAGTCTGTGATATGGACATTCGATTCATACTTCGAAGCTATTTCATCCACCCACTCACCAAGGCAGTGGGGTGAAATGTGTCATCAAGGCTAGTGGTAAAGATGACGGAATCTGTGTCACAGTAAAGTGCTCGTCATCCCAACGTCGATAAGAGGTCCAGGAGCTTCAGGCATGCATGACTGGTGACCATTGCTGTCAGAATAACATTCCTCCTGGTGTCTTCAGAACATGCAGAGGCCACAGGTTTATAAGTGACTAACATCACATCATCGTTGATAGGCGCAATGTCCGTGACCACTTTTGTTGCATCAGTCAAAATGTCCACATGCTGTAGTGGACAGGAAACAATTGTGGTTTGACTTCTGTCCATGGATTAGCCCAATTTTCACCAGCTGCTGTTAAGACACAATTTTGAGTTGAAACACAGGATACTGTTCTTAATCACCTCTTCAGGACAAATTCTAATCCCCTCTGCACAGAAGAATGCCTCACAGAAAGCTTCCTTTTTAGTAGGGTCTTGATGTCTGGAGGGAACCCAAAGTACGTTTCTTGGCTCCCAAGAAGGTGTTGATATACTCTGTGTAGGTTCCTCCTTTGCCTGTCTTTGGATCATTTTTGAGCACATGATCAAAGTGCCAGATGTCGTGGAACTTAACGAGCCTGTAACCAACTCACATGGCTGCATAGATTTCACTTGTAATCCATGAGGCAGTTAAGGTGGGTTGATGCTGTTGTGGGTGCAGGGTGGTCAGAGTTAGTATTCTGCACAGAGTATAAAGCAGCTTTCCGTTGGCTCCATAGGGGAGAACAGGGATGAACAGATTGTCTAGAGGGATAAGTGTAGCATTGGCAACAACAAAGTACATGTAGAGATCGTGGCTGAAGTTTGCAGTGATGCTTCGAGGATGTCCTTTGTCATAGGGAGCATACTCACAAGGCCAGGGGTACAAAGAGTGGACATCGAAATACTGAATTTGGACTTCCTGGTCTTCTGATGCGAAGCTTGCGAAAAATTCCGTCCTCCCACCATAGAGGAAATCCCTTCCTCCAATTCGTCATATAGCCTCGATGGATTTGTACAGATGAGCAAGAGGAAGGGTTGTGTGGAGTAGCTGGTCAAACTCATGTTCCCAGAAAATGTTGAAAGTGTAGTCTGGTAACAAGAGTTTCAGAGCTCCAAGGTAATCCAGGATACGAGAGTAGAGGGCAGCAAGGGACTTCCACGTTAAACTCTGTATATCCTCTGGTTTAAAAAACTTTTTACAACCATGAAGACAACACCCTTCGCATTCCCAGATGGTCATTGTCTCGTGGCACACTCCATCCAGTCGATAGGGATTGACACGATACTCACCTTGAGGGGAATGGGCTGTCTGGATCTCTACCTTTTCTTTCTCAGTCATGTACTCGAGCTAAGCAAGGGCCTTGAGGAATTAGTGGTCATTGCTGGCTGAGTACCCTGTGCTGGGCAAACACCCAATGTATTTTTGGGTAGAAACTTCCCACGAAACACTCGCAGACAGGGACCAGCAATGGTGAGGTTCTGGGCAAAGGGGTCAACACCTGTTAAAGAAATACATTCCAGCCAGAATTTCTCACCTCCTTTGCGCAAGAGTTCAACATCGGCTCTACAGTAAAATTCCAACTCTTGCTGGAAATCCCACACAACTTCACTGACTTTCACATATCATTCTTCAAATTCTTTCTTTCTAGTTGGCGTCCTTCCCTCGGGTTTGAAGAAGGAAGGGTCAGGGATGGGGCCAACATAATCAAGATTTTCTTCTTTGGTGAAGTCATGTAGGAAGTACCCTTTAACTGCTTCCAAGTCAAAGGTTTTGGAGAAAGACCGTAGAACTGCTTGAATAAAAAATAGGGTGTCGATGAACCTGATCTTGGATCCTATTAGAAATATACCTAAAAATTTCGATCCTTCAAAGATGAGATACGTTTGAAGGAAACGTTTATACAGGTAATTCAATATGAAGGTGTTATCGAAACCCTTCAAATTGTGCGCTAGCACTGTGACATTTTTAAATTTTTGCACCCCTGGGCGTTCTTCAGCTACTAGCCAATTCATGAATTTTTCCACGTTGGAAAATGAAATGTAGAGTCACTCGTCTCCCTCTTTGCAGTTTGTAACATATAGCATTTTGTAACATTGTATACGTAGCAAATGTCCATTGGTTTGCTGTACTGTTTCAACGTCAAATTACATATACTGCTGCTCAACAGGTTCCAATTTGCAAGGCTCCAGGTACTTTGGTGTTTCTGCATGGCAGAAATGACGTTTAGTAGGGTCGAACATGTCCATGCACGTTACACACTGTTGACGCTGTTTACAAATGGTGGATAAAATATCTCAAATGCTGTCACAAGTGGTGGAAAAGCATTCAGTTCCATGCAGGTAAACGTGGCAACTGGGCAAAGAATGGGATCACCATAGTTCACAACGCTGGGGCAAAGACACATGGTGTATTTGCCTTTACATACGTGTCCAGGATGATTTGATACTTTCAGACATTAAGGGCAGAAATTTCGTGCTCTAAATAGTCCTGATGGTGTTGCTATCACATCGAAGTGATGATTAATGAACAGCAGGAGAAGGGACTGGGGTGCATCACTTCCTACGAAAATTGGTACAAATCCATCATCAGTTGAGTACACGACAATGCAAAACTCTGGAGCCAAGTGTTGTTGAAACATTTTAATTTCTGGGAGGCTGCAGGGACCAATGGAAACTTCAGCTTCTCGGTGCAATTTTTCAGTTTCTAGTCGCTGTAGCTTGTGATCCGAGTGCTTTTTTTATCTTAATTTTTTTGCCAATCCTCTTTTCTTTAAACTAAGTGTTTTGGCCACCACCAAAGCTCTAGCTAGGCATACTTCATCCGAATTATTGATTTTCAACATAGTCTTCTTATTAGTCAGGAAAGAGTCAATATTGACGAGTGATCTTCTTCCAGGTGTTTTACGTTGGCCTCCACTAGTGCCTTCCTTCGTCAAGTCTGCACACACGAAATCAAATTCAATCTCGCTATGTCCTCCTAGTCCCTTATTCAACTGGATGACCCACTCTGTAGAAGTCACGACCCGCTCAGCAGTGAGATCATTGCATAGTATTAGAGGAAAGTTCACAGGATTTTTTATGTCTGGGATCCTAAAGCACGAGCGCACGTGAAAATAATCCAATCGAGGCACAAGGTCTGTCAGCATTTCACAATGGGTTGGGTTCTTTTACCTCTGAGCGGCACTGTTTTGCACACCATGGGCTAAATGGCAAGGTCACATGGACCCCGAAGGCTCAGAGAAGGTTGGGGGAGGGGACCCACTGGAACAGCTGTTGGGAGACAGATGGTAGCCTCCCGTCAAGGCCATCCAGCCTGTTCTTTAACGTGCACAGGGTATGACTCTCCCACACACGGGGCCATGGCTTAACGTCCATTCCGACGGATGGCGGCCTTTCCAAGCCCATCAGTGTCCCCTACTGACCGTGGGCAGGGCGGGGAATTTTTGCGGAGATAAATCTCAACGCTGACCCAGCTGGGACTCGAACCTGGGAACTACAGATTGCGAGCCTGGCGCGCTACCGACTGAGCCACCTCCACCCCCCATTTCACAATGAATCTCCCGCAGAGCAGGAATGAAATTATGGGCTACCACACTCTCCATTCCTTTCAACTGAACGGTTGTAGACACAAACGTAGTTTCAAACTTTTGCGAGTTAAAGTTCCTCACATTGTAACAGTATAGGAAGGTCCTCCATCATTGGCACAGGAATTTTCAGGAACAATACCATCATTAATTGCAGCAGGCACATAGGGTGATCCACCAAACTGCAAAGGGGCACCTTTTGTTCTTGCTATCGTTGCTTGACGCAAAGCACGAGTTGCACGCTGGAATCAAGAACTGGGGGAGGAAGGTTCCTTTCCAGTCTTGGGCCGCTTGCACGAACTTACCTGAGTCAGCAGGACGCTTTGTCCCAGATGAAACATCTTTCAATTTGGATACTTGATCCACTGAAGCATTAAAAACAGAGTTTGTCTGTTTCCTTTCCTCCTCCATTACGGTTAAATTTGCCACTTCAGGTATGATGGATTTAAAACTAGACGTGATAAACTCAGAACTGAAAATCGAGACGCAAAATCTACCACATGATCAGAACTAATGAGTTCTTCGCTCTCTGCATGACCTTTTATACCCCCCTTATCTGGGAGAGTCCACTTCAGCCAACAGTAACAGGGGGAAGGGTCCCTTCCCATGCATAGTGGACTCATTGACCACTAAGGTGATTTGGGTTGTTGGCTTGTTTTACCTCTGAGCGGCACTTTTTTGCACACCATGGGCTAAATGGCCAGGTCACAAGGACCCCGAAGGCTCAGAGAAGGTTGGGGGAGAGGACCCACTGGAACAGCTGTTGGGAGACAGATGGTAGCCTCCCGTCAAGGCCATCCAGCGTGTTCTTTAACGTGCACAGGGTATGGCTCTCCCGCAAACGGGGCCACGGCTTAACGTCCCATCCGACGGACGGCGGCCTTTCCAAGCCCATCGGTGTCCCCTACTGACCGTGGGCAGGGCGGGGAATTTTTTGCGGAGATAAATCTCAACGCTGACCTAGCTGGGACTCGAACCTGGGAACTACAGATTAAGAGCCTGGTGCGCTACCGACTGAGCCACCCCCGCCCCTACTAAGGTGTAAGAATGCTATCTGTGACAATCATTAACTTGTCTTAACATGTATTCCTGAAGGCGACGTATGACTCAAGGTCAGATTGTTGAAATAGAATTATTCCATGGCATGAATCAATTGGTAGAACTTTGCATATTGGTAAAGTTTATTCCTAAAAGTATTTCTCGGAATTATTCAGAGCAAGGTATGTTTTAAAATATTTCCAAATTACACCTATAAATATTATTTAGAGCGTAGTTGTCAGATTACAAAAATAATTTTTCGTGGTTCTTTGTGATACATATGAGAAGAGTGAGATACAAGGTTGCAGTACAAGAAATAAAATGTGCGATTTACAAGGTTTCAAAAAAAATGTCTCAGAACTAGGAGTGTAAATTGGGACAAAATAATGTTTCAAAGCATATCCTCTTTGTGACGTCCATCAATCAAACGTGGTCCACAGGAGGTGTGAGATAGACGTGCGAAGAGGTTATAAATGCATTTCTAAAAATGATTTACAATAAATAAATATATAATTCTTAATTTTCCAGGGAAAAAAATTAACCGAAACAGAACTGTAGTTCCCTATGTGATGTTTAAAAACATTTAGCGATGTTCTTCAATAGGAATGAAGGTTGAGAATGTGTAAAGAGGTTATAAATTTATTTTTATTACAATTTACAAGGAATAAAAATTCATTAAAATATTTTTTTCCTAAGTGAATTTTCCAGGCAAAAAAAAAATAATTGAGACAGAACTGTAGTTCCCTGTGTGATGTTTCAAAATGTTTTGCGATGTCCTTGAATAAAATGTGAAGGCTAAAAATGTGTAAAGTGGCTATAAATTTCTAAAAGTGATTTACAAGGAATAAAAAATAATTGAAATATTTTTTCCAGGAATAAAAAAAAATCATTTAAAAATATTATATTTCTAATTTACAAGAAAAAAATATAATTTTTTCGTAAGTTAATAAGGAATAAAAAAATAAATGCAATAAATATATAATTTCTAGTTAAATGTGGTTTTCTAGGAATAAAAAAAAAATCATTTGTTATTTTTTCACAAGTTAAATGTGATTTATAAGAAATAAAAAAATTCCCACGTTAATTTACAAGAAATTCGTAAATTAATTAATAAAAAATAAATACATGAAATAAAAAATTCGCGAGTTAAATTGTAAAGAAATAACGAGATTCGTAATTTATAATTATCGGTTATTTCTACTTCCTCCACCTTTAAGAACACCAACAGTTCAACCTTCAGTATAGTACCCGAGGTGTATTGGATAAGAGCGTCTTGAGTTGATAAGCGTGAGGTCATGGGAACGAGCCCATCTGGGGAGGTGGATGGGTCTGGACAAGATGATGAAACATAGTCTATGACGCTACCCTTCATGGGTTTGTGCAATAGGTCTGAGCGGGGATGCCCTGAATGTTGCCACCAAAAGTTTAGTTGGCAAATTTCAAAATTAGTTGGCGATGATGCAATCGTAAGAATATTACAAGGGTTGTTTTCGAGGTTGATGACGTCAGACTCCAAGATCTTGGGACTTAGAATAATTTCGAGGTTTTACTTGGGTGATGACGACCGAATCCAAAATGACGAATTGAGACTTAGAATTATTTGGGTTGGGTTGGGTTGTTTTATCTCTGAGCGGCACTTTTTTGCACACAATGGGCTAAATGGCCAGGTCACATGGATCCCGAAGGCTCAGAGAAGGTTGGGGGAGGGGACTCACTGGAATAGCTGTTGGGAGACAGATGATAGCCTCCCGTCAAGGCCATCCAGCGTGTTCTTTAACGTGCACAGGGTATGACTCTCCCGCACACGGGGAATTATTTGGGAGTTTTATATCACGATGGGTGATGACCTCATGATTCAAAATGGCGGACATAATTATTTGGGGCCTTTAGAGTTGTTTACTTCAAAAGAGGTTTGGGTTGGTCAACCAGGGGTCAGAATTCAAAATGGCGGACAAACGTCAAAATCGTGGGACTTTGTGGTTATTATGGCATGATTCAAAATGGCGGGCGAACGCCAAAAACGGGGACTTTCCGTAACCGGAAGTGATGTCACAGGGGCACGTGACCGGAAGTTGGCGTGGTCGTAACCCATGACCTTGGGGACTTTTCAAGGTGAAATTGAGCAGGTTGCAGTATTACTACTGGTGTGTAAATATATTTTATGACAAATTTTGTGTAGGCCGTCCCATGGTGGAGTGGTTAGCGTGCTTGGCTACTGATCTAAGGGACCTGGGTTCGAGCCTCGGGTAAGGCATGGCTGTTTGTGTCGTTTTTCTGCTCAGAGCCTGCCATCCTCTCAGACCTTCTACTATGGCATATAAACTGATAGGCTCCTGTCAAACCTCTGTGGCAAGCAGCTGCTTGAGGGGGTATTTATTTTTATTATTTATTTAACATAAGAGGTTTGTGAAAACTTTTGTTCTGTTATTTTTTTTTCTTTTGTATTTTAGAAAATACCCAGCCGAAAATATCAAAATAAGTCAGACAACTTCTGTTATATTTGCGGAGAGTTCACATTTGCAAGACACAAGAAAAAAATGTCACCTATAATAAAGAGGGCATACCAACATTACTTTGGATATAAAATAGGAGATCAGGATAAGCAGTGGGGCCCCTCACATATGTTGTGCAACTTGATGTGCATTTTATAAATTGGTGGAAAGGTAAAGGTAGCGCCATGGTATTTGCTGTACCCATGATATGGAGGGAATCAAAAGACCATTCCACAGATTACTACTTCTGCATAACTAGTATCCAGGGCTTTACCAGCAGAAAATCGAAAAGACATATCGATTATCCCAACTTATCTTCTGCAATACGACCAGTACCACATTCTAAAACTTTGCCAGTTCCACTAACTCCAAGTCAGAAAACAGAAGATGAAAAAAGTACTGGTGAAGAGAGTGAGGCACGAGAATCACCTCCAGAAAGAAATGATCCTTCCTACGAGACCACCATGGATTCAACTCTACATTTCTTAACGCAGACAGATCTGAACGTTTTGGTTCGTGATCTAGGGCTAAGTAAACAAAATGCTGAACTACTGGGTTCTAGGTTGCAAGAATGGAATCTTCTCCACAAATACAAGTATAACTTTATATAGAAATAGAGAACGGAATTTTGTTGCATTCTTCTCACATGATGGCCGATTGTCGATTTGATGAGAGCTTTAGGCTTTATTCATGACCCACAAAATTGGAGGCTCTTTATAGATGCATCCAAAACTAGCATGAAAGCAGTTTTATCACATAATGGTAATTTAATGCCTTCCGTTCCAGTAGTCTATGCTAACATGGCAAAAGAATCATATGCGATTCTATATATATATATATAAGGCTCAAATCTGTTAAATATATAGATTTCAACTGGAAAATATGTGAGGATTTAAAAATCATTGCTATGATATTGGGAATGCAACAAGGGGAGACAAAATTTCCTTGTTTCCTTTGTGAATGGGACAGTCGTGACAGAGCATCCCATTATTGAAGAAAACTTGGCCGATGAGTAATTGGAAAGTGGGAGCAAAATATTTACAGAACAGAGACTTATAGCTTATGAGGACATGATCCTTCCACTCCTTCATATAAATCTGGGACTTATGAAGCAACTTGTCGAGGCAGTGGATAAATGTGGTAGAGGATTTACCTACCTAACAACAAAATTCCCTTCTCTGCAAAATTCTCTGCTCTGCCCACGATCAGTAGGGGACACCGATGGGCTTGGAAAGGCCGCCGTCCGTCGGATGGGACGTTAAGCCGTGGGCCCGTGTGCGGGAGAGTCATACCCTGTGCACGTTAAAGAACACACTGGATGGCCTTGACGGGAGGCTACCATCTGTCTCCCAAAAGCTATTCCAGTGGTTCCCCTCCCCCAACTTCTCTGAACCTTCGGGGTCCATGTGACCTGGCCATTTAGCCCATGGTGTGCAAAAAAGTGCCGCTCAGAGGTAAAACAACAACAGCAACAACAAAATTCCCCCGTCTTTCAGAAGCAAAGATGAAAGAGGGTGTGTTTGTTGGCCCTCAAATAAGACAGTTGAAGAAAGATGTGAAATTTGACGAATCTCTAACAGAGAAAGAGAAACTTGCTTGGACATGTTTAAAGGAATTTGTAGACAATTTTCTTGGAAAAAAGAGGTCTAAAGATTATAAGAAAGTAGTAAACCAGATGCTACATGCATGTCGGGATTTAGAATGTAACATGTCTTTGAAAGTGTACTTCCTGCATTCACATCTGGACTACTTTCCAGAAAGCTGCGGTGACGTCTCCGACGAACACGGCGATAGGTTTCACAAAGATATTTCGACAACTGAAAAGCGATATGAAGGGAAGTGGATGCCTCCAATGCTAGCTGATTTTTGTTGGAATCTCAAAAGAGACAGCAGAGTTAAACATAAAAGAAAAGATTTGCTTTTGGTATTTTTGTTATTTAATTATTCTGTATTCAATTTATTTCTGTATAATATTCTGTAAAATTTTATGTATGAATCTATAATCATTTTAATACTAAGGAAGCCAAGGATAATCTGTTTTTTTTTCTTATTATTATTCATTGTAAACCTAGGAATAAAATGAAAAATTAAAAATCGTCTAACTCGAAAACTATTCCTGAAAGAAAACATCTAAGCACAGATCTGAAGTCTCCACTAAAAAACCATTAAGAATCACACAACTCTTACTTAGAAAAAAGATTTTATTTTGTAGAACAGTGTAATCATGGGCATTCGGAAGGGAGGGGGCAGCAGGGGCATTTGTCCCACCTCCACCCACCGCAGAAATGTTTTTTTTTGTCATATTTTGCTCTTGCTGTATACTCTATAAAGTTTCATTTTTTTATTTTTTGCAACATATATTAATTAAAACGACACTAGATATGATTAAACATATTCTAAGAAGCCACGACCATTTTCTAAAAAAATTGCGATGATGTTCTTTGAAAGTTTTGCCCCCCTCCCCCCTGTATAAATTTCTGCGGACGCCAATGTAAATAAAAGAGAATGTCTGAGAAGTGAAATTATTGAATCATTTGAAGGAGAATTGGAATTTTTAATCTCTTGAAATAACGCCAAACATTTCGTTTTAATCTCGTTCACCTGCTGCGTTGCAAAAGAAAATTACCAAGGGAAGATACAGATGTTCGATTGACGGAACTGGGTTTAGATAAGAGTTGATAAAGGATAATAAATTGGAAAGCGTTTCTAAAAACTGTAGTCATAGGTACACCAATTGTGTAGCGTTATGGGTCCATTGAGTTATTTCTTACTACCAAGCTTTTGCTTGCTTATGTTCCAAAAGCATGCATTTGGTAAGTTACTTACATTCCCATTCAAACCATTTTCAACACCCAAATTATAATTCTTAAGAAATGTACAAAAAATTATTAATTCCATTCTTTTTAATTTGTAAGTACTTCTTAATTAGTAAAACAACTATTGTTATTGACTAACATATATGATTGGAAAGATTTAAAAGTTTGTTATTTCTATATATTTTTAAGAAATATGTTCTCTGCAAATATTCTTGCAAGAACAGTACCTACCAGAGTTCAGAATACTTTCGCGTGTTTGTCCTAGGAATGGTCTGAACCATTTTAAATTGAAAACCGTCTAGGCCGCATATGCTACAAATGGGTATTCGGCCTTCAAAGTGCAGCACGACGTGAAAAAAAAATGAGGCTCACAAAAGAGAATATTAAAAATAACTTTTTAGGAGCACGACAGTGAAGAATAATGCCTTGGCCAACGTTAAGATTGCATCATATAGACCACGGTTATTGAAATGTTGGTCAGTGAAATAAATCATGTGGGTTACAGATTTTGGACTTTCTAGTCAATAATTTTTATTCATATTCAAGACACTGATTAACTCCAAAGGTAGATTTTTCTTTCCATTAAAAGCAATTTAAAGTCTTTTATTTAAAAATACAACTAAGACAAAACTGTATTTTTTACCTTTTGATTTATATTTTGCTTTTGATTATACAGTTTTTTTTATTTCATGATTGCATTTTACTACATTATTGAGCTACACTGGTAAGGAAAAATGAGCAAAATCGCGAAAATTCGCTAAAAAATTGTGCCATCCTCATCAAACTTGTTCACGTAAGTAATGCCGAATGAGCATATCGTATGCAAATTAGTCTAGGTTGCGTTAATTTGCGAAATCGAATAGTGGCATTAAAACGGGTGTTTTGGAGTGGATCGTTATTTTGTGTTGTAAATGTGAGTAAAGAAATACGAAATAGTAATTTTGTAGGAATAACCTCGAGACATCATTTGCCAAATGAACTGCGGAGAGCTATTGGCCATCTCGAAGCAGGCCAAAGTCAGTCAGACGCACGATGGCTGAATGTGAGTCCTGTGGTCCACAGACTGTGGAATCAATTTCTTAGCATGGATTCCACGTCTCAGAGGTTTAGCCAAGGAAGGGCTAGAGTTACGACCGCTGTATAAGACCGATATCTGCGATTAACAGTAAGAAAGAGCAGAACGTCTACTCCATCTCAGATATGATCCTCTCTTGCAGCAGCCACTGGGAGGGTTGGGTTGGGTTGTTTTACCTCTGAGCAGCACTTTTTTGCACACCATGGGCTAAATGGCCAGGTCACAAGGACCCCGAAGGCTCAGAGAAAGTTGGGGGAGGAGACCCACTGGAACAGCTGTTGGGAGACAGATGGTAGCCTCCCGTCAAGGCCCTCCAGCGTGTTCTTTAACGTGCACAGGGTATGGCTCTCCCGCACACGGGGTCACGGCTTAATGTCCCCTCCGACGGACGGCGGCCTTTCCAAGTCCATCGGTGTCCCCTACTGACCGTGGGCAGGGCGGGGAATTTTGCGGAGATAAATCTCAACGCTGATCCAGCTGGGACTCGAACCTGGGAACTACAGATTACGAGCCTGGCGCGCTACCGACTGAGCCACCCCCGCCCCACTGGGAGGGTTGTATCAGCTTACGCAGAAGGCCAGTAATTTGTATACCCCTCACGTCACAGGAGCGAGCAGTTGAATTGGGCACCTGCGCATGTTAACTGGACAGAAGAGCAATGGAAGTCCGTACTCTTCACAAAGGAGTCCAGATATTGCTTGCAGAGTGATTCCAGACATTGTTTGATATGGAGAGAACGATGTACCAGCTATCATCCCAGTAACATCCGTCAAAGAAACAGTTACGGAAGAGGTAGCATGTATATTAGGGGTAGCATTTCCTTAGGTCGTTTGGGGTAGCATTTCCTAGGTAGGTTAGGTACAGACCTCTATGTCTTGACAAGTAGGAACCTCAATGTTCAAAGATATAGAGATCACATCCTGAACCCTTATGTACGTCTTTACGCTTGTGCAATAGGTGAAACATTCATTTCACAAGACGTTAACGCTCGTGTACACAGAGCTCGACTAATGGAACAATACCTTCAAGAGGAGACCATTATGCGCATGGAGTGGCCAGCTCGATCTTCCGACCAAAATCCGATTGAGCATGTGTGGGATGCTCTAGGGAGACGTGTTGCTGCCCTCAACCAGCCACCTGAAATAAAGGGGGAGCTTATTACTGCTTTAAAGGAACAATGGTCGTTCCTACCTACTGAGTTGATTCACATCATGAATAGCATGGAACATTGCTGTCGTGCTGGTTGGGTTGTTTTACCTCTGAGCGGCACTTTTTTGCACACCATGGGCTAAATGGCCAGGTCACATGAACCCCGAGAGCTCAGAGAAGGTTGGGGGATGGGTCCCACTGGAACAGCTGTTGGGAAACAGATGGTAGCCTCCCGTCAAGGCCATCCAGCGTGTTCTTTAACGTGCACAGGGAATGGCTCTCCCGCACACGGGGCCACGGCTTAACGTCCCATCCGACGGACGGCGGCCTTTCCAAGCCCATCGGTGTCCCCTACTGACCGTGGGCAGGGCGGGGAATTTTGCGGAGATAAATCTCAACGCTGACCCAGCTGGGACTCGAACCCGGGAACTACAGATTACGAGCCTGGCGCGCTACCGACTGAGCCACCCCCGCCCCTTGCTATCGGGCCTGCAATGCTCTAAGGGCGAACCACACTCCTTATTAAAGAACTTTGCCCATTGTATTCTGACACCTCATTTTTGAAAAGTTCCAGTAAGTGTTATTTTTTGACGAAAAATGTTTCTAGTGTAAAATATTTTTGCCATTTCTGAAACTAGCATTACAATTCATGTTTTAATCACATTTCATTAAAATCATTCATATAGTTTTATGTTCATCATAATTTTTCTGAGTTTTCCTTAATTTATGGAAATTAGTGTATAAGCAAAAAGCGATTAAAGAGGCGAAGGAGGTGAATTTTTTCCCCATTGTTTCGGGAATGTACAGAAATATTCCGTAACTTGGATGAGCACTTAAGTCACTATGGATCAAAAGCTTCTATTACAAAATGTTATTATAAGGTTGTCCGTAAAAAATTCCCGGGACTTAGTTCTTTTTTTTTAGTCTACATCACATTGTCATTAATGTAAATTTTTTTTTAGTGTCTAAACGAGCAGGAGAGGATCGGAATCGATTGGAGTTTCAACATCTATATAATAAAAGATGTCTGTGTGTGTGTGTGTCTCATCGGGAAATCAACGTACACGCTCCAGCATTTCCGAGAATGTTTGAGGTTGTGGCCCGGATTGCAGTGACAAATTTCAGGTCGAAATTCCAAAAGGGAGGCTTTCTAGAAGCAAAACTATTTACCATGCGATTCCTACGGGAAACTGGAATCACTGTCAAATCTATTGTTGCCATTTAGTGCTTTCTAACTCTGAAAGTAAAGAGTTAAAATAGCATTTAAATCTGCTTCCGCTGCCAGATTCCCCACATTTCCAAAGGTATTATTTAGGCGTTCCATGCCAGCTAGCCACTTGATTTTCTAACCAAACATGGGTCGGGCACAGCGAACCTGCCTGACCATGAGTTACCTTTGTAAAGTAACTCAGGAATAATAGAATGCCAAAATCTGGCGAAATAAATATCTCGATCGTTTGCCACAGGCTCTGAGAGAGAGCCAGGTCAGCAATGACCCTTTGTAACACCGTTAAATTCTTCGTGTTCAAACTGTATAAAATGTAGGGGGGGGGGGAATACTCAAAAAACCAGCCATTAGTGCAGGAAACAACAGAATATGCAGATTAAAAGTGAAACACGAGCTATCACAATTTGTGTAGTAACGAAACCAGGGGCCAAGGGGGAATCTGATTTTTAAAACAATCACTGGGGCACACGGGGGACGCTGTGCAGGAAATTTGGACCCTGCGGATGAATATCACGGGATCCATAGAGCGGCAAAATCTGTGGTAACGGAAATAAAAAACTCGATAGTTTACGCAGAAATTAAGCCACGGGCTATGAGAGAGCTCGCTGACGTCAACAACAATGCAAACCAAAACAGGGCAATTCTTCCTCTTTAAAATCTGTGCTAAAGTGTCCGGGAAGAGTGGGGTACTTCCAAAATTTACCTTTAGTGCAGTGAAAATAAGAATAGACAGATTAAAAGTTACACCCAGGCAGCGCCGGTTACCGTTCAGCTAGTTTATAATAAAAGAGTCTCAACTTTGTTCCGAAAATATAGTTTTTTTCTACTTTTGCCAATCTGCTTTCCCATAATTCGGCGAAAATCGTTCAGTTTTTTTTCTGTGCTATGAAACAATATTGGATGTTGCCCAATAAAGGCCTAAAAATCTAGGATATTATGGGAATCAAATTATGAAAACGAATAGAAATCATACCTTATTCAATACTGTAGGTTTGTATTTTGTCTGCAAAGTTGCTTTTTTCCCTTGGGGAGGACTCCTTTGCCTTGTGACGAAACAAGTAAGTTAAGAAACTGAATATATTGTAAATTACAAAAGCAGTCTTTATTTAAAATCAAATTAAAATCCGAATCTAAAATATTGAATATGAAATGTACTACGACGATATACAGGTTATCCCACGTAAAAGTCTTACCTCAAATAAATCCTTAATTTCTTGTGATATAAAAAAAAAATAATATAAATACCCCCATCAAGCAGCTGCTTGCCACAGAGGTCTGACAGGAGCCTGTCAGTTTATATGCCACAGTAGAAGATCTGAGAGGATGGCAGGACCTCAGCAGAAAAACGACACATACATCCATGCCTTAACCCGGGGCTCGAACCCAGGTCCCTTAAGTTAGTAGCCAAGCGCGCTAACCACTCGGCCATGGGACGGCTACAATTTTAAATTTTATTATCGGAATTGTCGACGATACAAAAGTCACTGGAATGATAATACTTTCGCTGAAAAAATCGTCCCGATTTTGAGTTTAAATAGAAAAGTTATGTTTTAAAAATGGACACCATTTTTATATTAGGACAAATTACACTAGACAACAAATTTAAACTTTTTCTTATAACATTGGTAAAGTAGGATGTGTTAAACTAATTTTGGGGTGCTAAATTCAAATATGGATGTGAAAAATCTGCAGCATATACAGTTTTTTTTTTAAATTACGGATTGATGTATTTCAAATTTCAATGAATACGCATATGTGAGAAATGAAAATAAGTGTGACTATTTTATTAAATTGCAACTTAAAACTCATTAATTTATTACATGATTACAGTGAAAAAATTTAGAAACCTCATAGTTATGGACCACTGAATATAAAGTAACAAATGAAATAATATTGAAATGCAAAATAAGAAAACATGGGTAAGGATCTTTTATATTTACAAGAAGTTCATTTTTGTCTTTTATGTGCTGAGGTATCTTCCTTCTGCAAGAACCAGCAGTAGTCACCCATCATTACTGGGTCCCACCTGCCTTGGTATCTCTTCTCCATGGTTCGGATATCCTGACATGTCCCAAGTTCTTGGGAAATAAGTCGAGGTGCGAGTGCAAGAAATGGATATTCAAATACCAGTTTCGGTGCTCCAAGACAATCCAGGGTACAGGAGTAGAGGGCAGCAAAGGGACTTCTTCGTTAAATGCTGTATACCCTCTGGTTTAAAACACTTTTTACAACCATGAAGACAACACCCTTCGCATTCCAAGATGATCTTTGTCTCGTGGCACACTCCATTCAGTCGATAGGGACAGACACGATACTCACCTTGAAGGGAATGTCCTGTCTGGATCTCTAACTTTTCTTTGTCAGTCATGTACTCAAGCCAAGCAAGGGCCATGAGGGATTGGTGGTCATTGCTATCTGAGTACCCTTGTGCTAGGCAAACACCTAATGTATTTTTGAGTAGAAACTTCCCACGAAACACTCGCAGACAGGCACCAGCAATGGTGAGGTTCTGGCCAAAGGGGTCAACACCTGTTAAAGAAATAAATTCCAGCCAGAATTTCTCACCTCCTTTGCGCAAGAGTTCAACATCGGCTATACAGTTAAATTTCAACTCTTTCTGGAAATCCCACACAACTTCACTGACTTTCACATACCATTCTTCAAATTCTTTCTTTCTAGTTGGCGTCATACCTTCGGGTTTGAAGAAAGAAGGGTCAGGGATGGGGCCAACATAACCAAGATTTTCTTCTTTGGTGAAGTCATGTAGGAAGTAACCTTTAACTGCTTCCAAGTCAAAGGTTTTGGAGAAGGACCATAGAGGTGCTTGAATAAAAGATAGGGTGTCGATGAACCTGATCTCGAGTCTTGTTAGAAATTTATCTAAAATTTTCGGTTCTTCAAAGATGAGATGCGTTTGAAGGAAACGTTTATACAGGTAATTCAATATGAAGGTGCCGTCGAAACCCTTTACATTTTTCGCTAGCACTGTGATATTTTTGAATTTTTGGATTCCTACAACTACTAGCCAGTCCATGAATTTTTCCATGTTGGGAAATGAAATGTAGAGCCACTAGTCTCCCTCTTTGCAGTTTGTCACACGCAATATAGGTAGCAAATGTCCATTGGTTTGCTGTACTGTTTCAATGTCAAAATAAATATACTGCTGCTCAACAGTTCCAATTTGCAAGGCTGCAGGTACTTTGGTGTTTCTGCATGGCAGAAATGACGTTTAGTAGGGTCGAACATGTCCATGCACTTTACACACTGTTGACGCTGTTCACAAATGGTGGATAAAATGTCTCAAATGCTGTCACAAGTGGCGGAAAAGCATTCAGTTCCATGCAGGTAAACGTGGCAACTGGACAAAGAATAGGATCACCATAGTTCACAACGCTGGGGCAAAGACACATGGTGTATTTGCCTTTACATACGTGTCCAGGATGATTTGATATTTTGATGATTTGATACGAGGTTCCATACCCTGCACACTAACCATGAGCTTCTCAGGAAGTTGCATGACAGGCCTCACTCTGTCATCGCCCTGTCCGCCAAGGACTTCTACAACCAAGTCCTTCCTGCCAGCTCCAGATGAACAAACTGGCAGGGACTGATGCTGGGTGCTGGCAATACTCTTTTCTCCGACCTTCCACCCTGGAGGATTTGGGTTGGGTTGTTTTACCTCTGAGCGGCACTTTTTTGCACACCATGGGCTAAATGGCCAGGTCACATGGACCCCGAAGGCTCAGAGAAGGTTGGGGGAGGGGACCCACTGGAACAGCTGTTGGGAGACAGATGGTAGCCTCCCGTCAAGGCCATCCAGCGTGTTCTTTAACGTGCACAGGGTATGGCTCTCCTGCACACGGGGCCACGGCTTAACGTCCCCTCCGACGGACGGCGGCCTTTCCAAGCCCATCGGTGTCCCCTACTGATCGTGGGCAGGGCAGGGAATTTTTTCGGAGATAAATCTCAACGCTGACCCAGCTGGGACTCGAACCTGGGAACTACAGATTACGAGCCTGGCACGCTACCGTCTGAGCCACCCCCGCCTCCACCCTGGAGGAACAGTGATCTAATGATCAATGTCACTATCCCTTCTCTTGGTCGGAAGAGCGCCTCTGATCCATTGGCCATCAGACTTCTCTCCACTTCCTATGTCACTCACGATATGAGAGATGTACTGAGGTCTACACTGACGGATCTGGGGGCCGGGAATGGCAACGTGCTACCTCTGCCATTGTCATCCCGATACTGGCATTGCCAGAGGTTTCCGTCTCCTGCACCTAACTTCCTCCACCTGTGCAGAGCTTCATGCTATTCTTGAGGCTGTACTTTTCATTTTCAGCCTCGAGAGTGGCAACTTTGTCATCCTCTGTGACAGCAAGTCAGCCTTGGAAGCTCTCCAGAAGCGGGACAGCAAGAGCTGCAACCCCTTCCTCATCCGGAAGATCACGGAGACTTGCTCAATGGTCACTTCTGCTGAGATCATGGTCCATTTCCAGTGTAGGGATACCTGGAAATCAGCTAGCTGATCACACCACAAAGGAGGCACTGGAGAGTCAGAGGTGTGTAACTAATTACCCTCTCTCTCTCTCAGCGACCGCAAGAGTTCTGTCTCACAACTGGTGAGCCAGTACCATCTTGCTCAGTGGCAGAAGGACAGCAGCTGTTCTTCATTCAGGTACCTGGTTGAACCTTCTCTCACTGCTCCTAACCTTGGTAATCTCCTCAGATCTGAGGAGATCCTCCTTCATCGTCTCCGAGTTGGTGTCATCTACAGCAACTCTACACTGCACACTCTTGGAAGAGTTTACAGTCCTGACTGTGCCACTTGCGGCACACCTGAGACGGCACACCTGAGACTGCTCAACATTCTGCTCAACTGCTCCTGCTACAATGCCGAAAGAGATACTTTGTTCCAGGAGCTTAATACTATAGGAACCACTGACTACTCCATCACCTCCCACCTTGGCAACAACCACAGTGCGAAGCTGCAACACGCATGCTTCCGTATTGTCACTGACTTCTTTCAGAACATTGGCCTCCTCTGCAAGGTGTAATGTTCAGTACTTTTACATTGTCCTAAAAAGGGCCTTCTTTTCTACATTGTCCTGAAGAGGGTCTTTTTTTTCCCGAGAGATTGCTGAGAGGCAGATTCTTCTGCATCCGCTATCTCACTTTTCCGTTGTGACTAGTGTAGGGAGCCCCTTCTCTGGAGGCTAATTTCACAATATTTACAACACCTTGAACCTTGCATATGAACTATAATTTGAGGGTTTTGCTCAGAGCGCCACCTAGCGTGATTTTGTAGTAGTTACATCCCATCGCGACCCCCCGCACTGTGCTTTCCCCCTAGACGTCACCGACCACGCCCCCTTATTAATATTCATAATTAATAATTAATTAATAATTAATTATAATTCAAAATTAATTAATTAATTAATTAATAATTATAATTAATCAAAAGCCCTCCATTTCCGGTAGGCGTGGCCATGAGCGCACCTGGTGGAGACTATGGTGGCACGTAACTACTACAAAATCCCGCTAGGTGGCGCTCTGAGCAAAACCCTCAAATTATAGTTCATATGCTTCGAAGCTAAGAGTTTGACTGCCATCTAGTGGTTGAAAATATAATTAAAATTAAAGAATTCAGTTTTTTTTAATTCGATTCTTTAGGTAGAAAATATTTCAATATTATGTTAATTTCCACTAACTAGGCTGTATTAATTCGTTTTGTATGTAGAACGCGTTGATGACAATATATTATGTGTATAGTGTTAAAAGAAATCAAATTAAATATAAAATTCTTTATTTTCCCCTTAAATTATAAGAAAAAAATGTTTTAAAGCGGATTTGTGTAGAGATGCATTTAAACAGGAAATATTGCTCACATTACTTCCAATTGGGTATTAATTATTGAATGAGAATATTAATTAGTAAGTAATGTGTAAAATACTAAAAAATGCGTAATGTTGAAACACAGAATATGCGGTATTTAAGACTCAGAAGTAAATATATGTTGATACGTTCGCTAGTTCTTTTTCTTTCTTATAGGCAATGTTAAAAAAACTGGAATTTATCAATATTTCTTGATATTAAGTAGCTGAAATTAGTGTTGAATTTCGTTATTTTTCATTTCATTGTACTTAATGTAGAAAAGCATATTATTTTTTATCTCAGTCGTTAAAAATCAAATTTTTTAGGGAATTAAATGTATTTTTTACTAAACAATTGAAATAAGTGGCGAAATGGCTTAATTTTCAATGCATTTGAAAAAAAACGATATTTTTACCTCTGTAATTGAAAAAATCTCATTTTTAGGGAATTTTCTCTCTTTTTTTCTTTAAATCACTTAAATTTTATAATGAAATCCCCTTAATTTTCAATAAAATTAGGAAAAAATACTTTATTTTTAATTAAATCATCACACTTTTTGTCACAGAAACATTCCAAAGTGAACAATTATTAACTGAGTAATTCGTTTATAAAAAAAATACCCCCTCAAGCAGCTGCTTGCCACAGAGGTCTGACAGGAGCCTATCAGTTTATATGCCATAGTAGAAGGTCTGAGCGGATGGCAGGATCTCAGCACTAAAACGACACTTACATCCATACCTTACCCGGGGCTCGAACCCAGGTCCCTTAGATCAGTAACCAAATGAAAATCGAATTTCATTTTTACTTATTCATAGGAAAAGTATATAAAATTCGTCTATATGCCTCTGTATTATTTAATATACATGGAATTATACTTTTCCTTGTAGGTCATTATTGAAAAGTATTAATATTCAGTAAAATCTGTTCTATAACACTGATGAATTCCTTTATCGCCAAATGGCTGATGTAATAATTTCGATTATTTCTCTGTAAAAATATACGTAATGAAAGTTTCTGTCTCTGCAAAGTAAAAATTAGAATTTCATTCCGTGCTGATAATTTTCTCATAAACACAGCACTCCGCGCATTTATTGAAGTCCTCCAATTCTGAGAAGTGATTGCTTAAAATCAAAATGGCGGGTTTTTTTTAATAAAGGGGGACGGCACTAATTAATTAAATATGAGTTACGAATTATTAATAAGGGGGATGGTGGGGGCGTGGTCGATGACGTCGGAAAACCGTTATGGGTGTTGGTGGAAATTACGATTGAGTTGTTATCCAATACCATCTGTTATATGCCCATTATTATCCGCAATTTGACTGAATAATATAATTTCAGATTAATACATTACTGGAGGGAGGCATTCTTTTTGACATTGCACGACTTCGGTCTTAAAACAGTGTGAGTTCTCACCAATGTGATTGATAATGATCCGTCACCGCTTTGAAACACATGGGTGACGGATCCCATAGGATTAAGATTGATCCGCCACTTGTCCAGAACTCTCATTATCCTCCTACTCTCATATCTCGACTTCTTTCCCAAGAACTTAGGAGTGTCAGTGATGAGCAAGGGGAAAGATTTCACCAGGATATTCGAACCATGGAGGAAAGATACCAAGCAGGTGGGATCCAGCAGTGATGGGTGACTACTGCTGGTTCTTGCAGAAGGAAGATACCTCAGCATATAAAAGACAAAAATAAACTTCTTGTAAGTATCCTTACCCATGTTTTCTTATTTTGAGTTTCAATATTAATTTACGGCTGTTCCATCGATAAGTCCGTCGACCGGGGCAGCTACGCCCGATCGCGAGCCCTCAACTTCGTCCTCTCTATTGTGAATGGGCCGAAGCCCCCAGTGAACAATCTTCCGACCCACGATATCACAGAGACCGCATCAATGAGCCTACTGGACAAGCTAGCCAAACCCTATCCGCAGAACCCTCAAGTACGGCTCCTCAACCGGGGTTGTAGTCCCCCCCCCCCCACTTCTCAGGGGAACAAGTCAATAAGCCGACTGGACCTGCCCAAGCGAAAACACGTCCGCCAGCCCTCAACAAACCCCCCTCCACGGAGGGGGGGGGGGCACAAGATATCATGAACTCCAGAGTGCCAGCGATCCGAGTCCAAGTTCTCGGAGGCACCGTAAGCCCCCCCCCCCCCCCCTCGTCAAGGAGGTCCCACTCCGAGGGGGAATGGAATGGACAGCCAGATTTCTGGAACTGAATGATTTGCGAATGTTTTGGAGACGTCCTGGTGATGCAAATTGCAGGATACTAGTCTCCTCCTAGAGCCTTTCAGTTCAGATCTGCTCTTGCGAGATAATGGGTTTAATTACCACAAAACCAAATTAGAAACCTCGTCAACATCATCAGAACGTATTGCGGGAGTCCTTACTGTAAGAGTTTTTCATATGCCTTTAGTAATATTTCTTGTTCTATATATCCTGCCACACCATAATGGGAAATCATGCTGTCATATGTAAAATCATTCATATTACTCTATTTCATCGTTATTCAACTTCCTGTTACTAAGTCATATCATAATACCTTTCCAAACGAAATTTATTTGTATTTGGGATTTTTTGGTTATTGGTTGTTTTACCACTGAGCCGCATTTTTTTGCACACAAAGGGCTAAATGTCCAGGTCACAAGGACCCTGAAGGCTCAGAGAAGGTTGGGGGAGGGGACCCACTGGAACAGCTGTTGGGAGACAGATGGTAGTCTCCCATCAAGGCCATCCAGCGTGTTCTTTAACGTGCACAGGGCATGGCTCTCCCATACACGGGACGATGGCTTAAGGTCCCATCAGACGGGCTTGAAGAGTCCAGCTGGGTCAGCTGGGACTCGAACCTGGGAACTGCAGATTACGAGCCTGGTGCGCTACCGACTGAGCCACCCCCGCCCTTTGTATTTGGGAGAAATCCAGTTTGACTTATGTGTTCTTTTGTTTATTATACTTTAATATCGAGCACCAGTGAGTATTATACTTTAATATCGAGCACCATGACTTATGTGTACTTTTGTTTATTATACTTTAATATCGAGCACCAGTACAGTTTTTGATATTTTTTGTACTGTATCCTCGATAGTAGAGCTGAAATTATTTCAGAATGTGCAATGATACAGATATGTTCTCCAAACACGGATGTTCTTGCTAATTTTGTGCTTTAGTTTATAAGTATATTGAGGTGGGGAAATAACAATTGAGAAATAGTGGCTGCCCAAAGAATCACGGAAAGAGAACAAATTGAAGTGGGAAATTTCAAGACCGAATTTTCGGTTGTTAGCTCAAAACTAGGATATCTATTTTTGAGAAAGGGTAGATTTAGGTATTCTGCTGAAAGAGGGGAGGTTTAGTTAGTTCACGAGGTCTTCGATAGCTTTGGTGTCAGTAGACTGGCATTCGCAAAATGGTTATGGGACTTGAAATGTCCTCAAACGAGGGAACGGTAAGTGATACCAAAAACTTCCTGTCCCTCGATAGTAGCTCCTGGATTATAAAAGGACATGAATGAGGAAATATCGTTCTGTTTATATTCATCCTTGAAGAAAACATACCTTAATCGTGTATCTTTAAAGGATGGAAAGTTTTTTTTCTGGGAAAGCTATTTCCCTGAAATAAAAAAAAAATACCCCCTCAAGCAGTTGCTTGCCACAGAGGGCCTCAGCAGATAAACAACACGAACATCCATGACTTATCCGGAAGTCGAAACCAGGTCCTTTAGATCAGTAGCCAAGCATGCTGACCACTCTGCAAATAAAGGGATTCCTCATCCTTTGGAACTATTGTTTCTGCCAGAGATGTAAGTTATGCACTGGATGATTTCTATCCCAGATTTTGACCTTTCTTCAGAAAGAGCAGAAATGAGAATAGTTTGCTATTCTGTATGTTTCTTAAGAATTTCTTCTTATTTACTCTATAGAGTTCCATTTGAAAATGCTATGACGGAAAAACATTCAGATTTCTGCAATTATTTGTTAAGCCTCAGTTTCATAAAGTTCAGGCAATTTCTGAGACGTTCTGAATTGCATTTTTAGCCTCGTTAGCAAATTTAAAGGAAATATTGTCTATACAGATGGGATACGAACCCACGAGCTCCTGAAATCATGTCAGGTGCTCTGATCACTGAGCTATAGACCGCCGATCAAGATCTCCGTTATTTAATGATATGAATCATTCTGCTTGCAGTTCACAACTGAAATATATGTACCACTTGAAGAGGGTGTCTTTTCTGCTTAGAAACAGCTTCCTGAAGAAGATGGCAATGTATGCTACGAGTATAATCACTTAATTACTTCATAAATCTCTTTGTTTCTTCAAGTGAAAGATATGAAGTCACTTTTAGCATCGATATCAAAGATCATTGTCTCGCATCCCACCCGGCTCTAATTTTTGCTCTATATTGGATATGGTCAACTTAGCAAAGGTTATGTTTTCCTATTTAACAGTATTAGATTTTGATGTGATTCTCTGATGAACAGCAGAACTTATATTTTTCTTTTGTGCCTCCCTGTTTATCATCACATCTACTCTGACACATTTCTCATCGCATTTATTAGAACTAGGACCGGACTTACGCAAAAGCTAACTAAACTACAGCTTAGGGCCTCACGATGTGAGAAGTCTCAAAGAAATATATTTCAAGTTTTTATTGCATTACAATTTTTTTTTCATATTTAATTTATTGTGCAAACACTTCATCTTTAATTTCCAATGCTGGAATAATGTTTTCACCACTTCAATTTCTTTTTTATTTTTTTTTTATGTTCCCCTCAATCAGAATAATGATATATATATATTTTGACTTTCGAATTTTTTGGGGCCTCTTACATTTGAATAGCTTATGGTCTCTTAAATATGCCTTAGCTTAGGGCCTCAGAAGGTCAAAGTGCAGCCCTGACTAGAACGACTAATTCGTGAATCAATAAAGTGTCATATGATTCACTGGTATCTTGAATCGTATCAGGCGTTTCGTTTGAAGACGTTGTATTTTCATTCCACCATTTGACAGCTTCAGCCAAAGTAATTCCTTCTTTTATGAAGATGACTTCTGCGATACCGACACTAATCTTGTTTGGACATCTTGGTCATGTTGCAAGGTGACCTTCTTTACTGTTGGGTGAACTAAGCTTGATCACCAAGCATTCCCTTATCCTGCTATAGCAAGTGGCTTCCAGTTTTCCCTTTGAAACTTCGTCTTACTTCCTATGGTCTTCGAGCTCCATTAAATCTTCATTGTACATTTCCTTTTCTTGACATTGCAACAATTCAATAACATAATAAAATAAATAATCGAATTATCCTTCTGGCTGAAAGACCGCTGCTCGATTTTTGGGAATCAAAAATTCTTCTAATTTAAAGACTGACACGTACACGAAACTTAAGCAGTGTTGTCATCATCTGTCTCTCCAGAGATGCTATCTAATCCAAGCAAGGTATTTAGAGCTTTAATTTTGCAAATAAAGTTATTTATTCAGTTTCAATAAGAGGTAATCGTTTTGGTATAATTCGCTACTAATACGTTTCTTCAGTGTTTCTGAGAATTAGAAAGCATTGAATGAATTTAGTTGAGATACTTTATTGCTAATATACATAATAATGATGTAAAGTTTAAGTTGCTCTGAAGTATTGCTTTTTATCCTTTTCTTATGTGAATTTGCCTTCTTCATCATTTATAGTTTCGTCCTTTAATTCCTCAGCAGTATTGAGAACGAGATTAAGCCCTTTCGACTTAAAGGATTTTTTCTTACCAATCCAGCAGATGAGGCCGAAGTATAAAGATCACTCTTTATACGATAGCATTCAATTCCTTCAATAAAATTAAATACACTAGGTTATTGACTTAGACGGATTGGAGTTATACTGATCAATAGATACGCGATTAGGCTTTTTTTTATTTAAACAGTTTAGGTACTTCGACTTCTGCGGTCATTAGTATCGGATATACAGGGAAACACATATATTATCATCTAATATCTGAAAAAATCTCACCTCCACTTTGTTCAAGGCTGTACCGGATTTGAAAAACAAGATATATTTAATAACCTCATGGAAACAAGCAGGGAGGTTAGAATTAAATCTCGAGAAAAATTATTTTATTGAATTGTTACAATGTCAGGAAAAGGAAACGAACAATGAAGATTTAATGGAGCTCGAAGACCATAGAAAGGAAGACGAAGTTTCAAAGAAAGAACTGGAATCTGAACTAATAAAAAGTAATAGGAATAAGAAGGGAAGGCTCCAAGAGGTAATCTAAGACGCCCTCACACTTGACGGTTCAAAGAGTTGTCCAGAAAAGATTGTCTTACCGGAGAAAGTTGAGACAAATGGGTGTACGCTTCCACTCAGCACCACTTGATGGCACTAGTAGCAATCGTAATTTGGGCTTAAAAATTGCGTACTCTTAGCTGGATCAAAGAGACATGATTCAGCAATAAGATTTCTTACCATTGCGCCATTTCCCTTACGTGGTTTTGCGCTTTTGCTTTGCAATAAAACAAAGATAAGAAGATTCTGTCAGTTTAAAATAAGCGTAGATTCCACAGAGATTCAGACATATGGTTTATTTTACACTCTAGTATCTTTTAGAATTTCGTGACGGGGGTGGCTCAGACGCTAGCTGGCTAGGCTAGTAATCCGCACTTTCTAATCCCCTAAGTTTCGAGTCCCCACCTGGCCAGTGTTAACACTTTCAGGACAATAAGGTTTCTAAGAGTAAATATTAGTATGTAACTGTTTATTTTAGTTTGTTTAGACGTAAAATAAATAAAAATCATAAGAAAAATACATAACAATGTGTAGTTTTTTTGGAATTTTATGGGAAATATTTTTCCCAATGGATTATAAAGGTAACACAAATTATAGTTAGGCTTATTATGCAATGTCTTTTATTTATTGGTTTATTAGAACAAAATGTTAACTAAAATAATACAAAATTATGAAATAAAATTACTATACAAAATGATGTGCTAATTATGATATTCTGCGAAGCAATTTCTTTTGGTAGTGAGGCAAAGATGGACATTGCACATAGTACATATATTATGCGTCCTGACAGTTCATTTTTTGTTTTCTAAACGTTCCCGTTTACGTAATTGCGTTCGGCATACGTTCTATTTTGACATTCTGTATAAAAAATGCAGATAAGGTTATAATTAAATACGACAATCACCAATTTTAAAATGGGAAAAATGTTTCCCTTAGTCGTGAAAGGGTTAAGTAGGGGACCCCATCGGTTTGGAAAGTCAGCCTTCTGTCGGATGGAATATAAATCCGTGGCCTCTTGTGCAGGAGAGCTACACCCTGTGTACATCAAAGAATACTCTTCATGGCTTTGACGTGAGGCTCCCATCTGTCCCTTAACAGCTCTCCGTTAGGTCCCTTCCCCCAGCTTTCTCGGAGCCTTTAGGGTCCTTATGAGCTGACCACTTAGACAATTGTTTGCAAAAAATGCCGGTCAATGGCCCAACTCTTAGAATTTATTTTACACTTAACGTACGTTCTTTGACATGTAAATGCGAAGTCACTGCTGTCACATTATTTTCAATTTACTTTTTAATACACAATTGAAAAAATATTTGATTTCTTACACATAAAAATACTGCTTAATAATTTCAGAATTGATTATAGCAATGGTTCTCAACATTTTATGCTTCACGTATCCCCTTGAAATGTGTATGTAACTGGCGTACACCTTGTATAGAAAGATAAAACTATAGTTATAGTATAACGATGGGAATAAAATAAAACACACATTTTGTATTCATAAATTAATATATCGATAAACACAAAAAATGACATTTTTGCACAGTAGTGTTACCAACTTAGCGACTTTTGAGCTCTCACGACGTACCTCAAAAATTTTTATCCCCTACCCCACTTTGAGAAACCCTGCCATAGACTTAACATTAAAGCATGAAATTTATTCAAAATAACTGTTGCCACCAATAATTTTGAAAAAAAGGAATAAATCAGACTAAACTAATAACTGATTCCCCGTGATTAAACATTAACAGTTGAAAATTATTCATAAAAACTGTTGCCACCATTGAATTTGAAATAATGAATGCATAAAGTAATAAACTCATTGTTCAGTTTGCTGGGTCATGAGAGCTGTCGTCCGTGGATATTGAAGTTGTTCTAATTAAGCACGAGCGGAACACGAGACTCTTTGTTGAAATGAAAGCTTCAAAATCAAAATTGGTATCGGAAGTTTTAAACCATTAACTTAATTTGAAAAATATGCAAAAGCTAATAAAAGGAAGTACCTGCCATTAATAAATGTTTTAAATATTATGCTAATAAATAATTTTGTTTAATAAAAATATTTTTATACCTTTACGTTTTTTATGCCCCTCAGATCACAGTTAATTTTCTTTTGATATAAAGTTACGTATGCCTGGCAAATTGTATCCGAGGAATCTGGTGGGTAAGAAATGATTCGAAAAGTTCAATTATCTGAGCGAGGAAATTTCGTTTTTTGGTTTAGAAACTTATGACGTGGAAAGGATTATGCGTACCTCGAACTATCCATTTATTTTCTCCCCTAAAAGAGAGGGATAAAATTTTAACCGGAGGGGGAAGTTGGGTTGTTTACTTTCGAGCTGCACTTTTTTCCACACAATAGGATAAATGGCGAGGTCACAAGGCCTCTGAAGGCTTAGAGAATATTGGGGTAGGGAGCCCATTGGAACAGCTGTTAGGAGACAGATGGTAGTCTCCCATCATGGTCATCCAGTGGGTTCTTTAACATGCACAGGGTATGGCTCTCCCGCACACGGAGCCACTGCTTAACGTTCCATCCGATATGATGGCAGCCCATCGGTGTCCCCTACTGACTGTGAGCAGGGCGGGGAGTTTTGCAGAGGTAAATCTTAACGCTGAACCAGATGGGACTCGAACCTGGGAACTACAGATTACGTGACTGCGACGCTACCGACTGAGCCCCCACCTCCCGGAGAGGGAAGTAGATGGAGTATAATGATATTTATGCCAATAAGAGATTGCGACGTGGGGAGGGCCATCTACTCCACATTTTAGAAAGTTTCAGACCCGAGCAAAGCCGAGTAAATCTGCTAGTTCTTCATAAAGTTATATGTATGCAAAATGTAAAATAAAACTGAATTACTAGGAAATACATCTGTTCAACTGTATAAAGGAATAAATTGAAGGTTTACAAAGATTAATATAAGTACTATGACATAAAAAAAAGATGTCTGCCGGATGGTTTAGTGGAAAGTTCTGACGCCACGTCAAGGCACCATCCATGTCAGAGTGTTTTGCTCTAACCTGGAGAAAACCCCTCCACACATAGGCAGTTAGTGTGGAAGGAAAAAGAGGGATCAACTCCTCGGAGGACGAACCCAGTCAGGGGTCGAAATATTAGGAAAGTTACTCGCAAGTAAGTGAATCCATTACCCATTCTAAGACAGCCATGAATACATTATTACCATAAAACTTTTATTAAAGCCTCAATCAGAATTTATTTCTTGTTGAGTGACTGAGTGAATTTAATGGAAATATTTTATGGTGTCTTGGGCAACATCTAATTAAAAATGGTTAGATCTTGTTCTCATCAGCAGAAACCTCGCTCGAATTCGCTTCTCGACAAGCGACTTTCCACTGGAGCTTTCGCCACTAATGGCTGGTGATCAGGAAGGTCTGCTGACTCACAAGAATGAATGATCCCGAAGTGAGCACTTGTTCACTTTAAAAATGTAAAAAAAAAACCGCCTTAACCTCAACCCTCTATCACGAATTAATAGGTTCCAGTTGATGTAGGAGGCAATCTACATCTTCGCTTACTCAGTCATCTAACCCAGGTGACCCCTTAACCCTGTAAATCACACCTCTCACCAATCCAGCGACATCCAGTAAGCCATTGGAGACAGCTCAGTGTGAGTTAGAAAACATATCCTTAAGCAATCATTGTATTCTTATTCTAGACAATTTTCGTTTCTTCAGATTTTTTAGATAGAAGTTGTGATTCCTCTGTCCCAGGAAGCCACTTTTGTGGTAGCTTTGTTTGAGCAGCAAATGAAGAGTGTGGATTACTGATTTCCCACTTGATGCACTGAAATAACAATCTCCAAACACTTAACGAATAGTTAAGTAAATCTCATTGGCAAATATTTGGTTTGAAAACTGATTACCAACAATAGAGTTTTTATAGTCTTCAGTCGGTTAACTGTTGTATTATGGAAATCTCCGCTATCCAACGGATAAAGGATCCCTAATGGGATATCCCCTTATCCATGGGAAATATTAGAAATTTCAATCTCCTGTATAGAAAAGTGGAGAGGCTGTGCAGCTAAAGGCTGAACAAGATCAGGCCACACAAGCTATTAAACTTAACACACTATTCAGCGAGAAAAGGCCTATGTTCAAATAGCAATACTCAATACTCGCGAAATAATGGCTATCCACACTAATTTAAAAGCACAAAATTAAAACACTGAATTTGTTCACATTATGAAACCGTTTTACAAATTTTTACAGACGTGGCCCGAAGCCCGATTTCTGTTCTGTGTTCTCAGATCACGACAAATCAGAAAATCTAATTTACTTGAGAATGATAGGCATGAAACAGCAATTTCAATATAAAATGAAAAAATTACACTTCTAGCCAAGTAATTGAGATATTGAATGCAATTTTCAATACAAATATATGAAATGCAATACTCAAAAAAAAAAGAGTTTACCTTCGTTAGGCGGAAATTGTGCTCGTGCTTCATTGACATCAGCCTCTTTGGAGGCTCGTACGGGTGCAACTTTATATCTGATTAAAAGGCAAAAGTTCGTATGAGAATTCAATTCACAAAATGCACATCTATGAACACATGTAAACGCACATATATAGAAAGATATTTCTATACTAGATTCTGCGAAGACAATTTCAATTTCTGATTGAATATAAAAATATTTAAATAAGCACCGTTGTTGTCACCCGTTTTCGCCTTCTTCCCTTCACGGGGCACTTCTGTCCAGGTCCTGGTCTTCATGGGGTACATCTGTCCAGGTCCAGGTCTTCACGGGGTGCATCTGTCCAGGTCCAGTCTTCATGGGGTACATCTGTCCAGGTCCAGGTCTTCATTGGCAGTGCCCTCAAGGGACTGCCCTCAATACTTGATACATATGTCCACGTCTTGAGGGCACTGCCCTCAAGGGTACTGCCCTCAATACTTGGTACATATGTCCACGTCTTGAGGGCGGTGATGATCTGAACAAAAAGAGGAACATAAAATAATGAGAAATAGATTTTCTGGACTCTTTCGAAACCTTAAAATTAAGTTCTCGTTTTTTTTTAAATAAAAATAAACATTAAAATATACATGCTTTATGCAATCGATTTTTACTCTTCGAAAAAACAAAACGAGAAGTTCTTATTATTAAAGTGTGAAAAGCGATGTAGGTCCGATTAATGACTAGAAGTGGTGATGGAAACTGCATTTTAAAGTATCACCAGTTATTAAATCAGTTCGAATTTAGATGTAATGGCCAAAATTTGAAAAGAACCTTTTTTTCTACATTTGAGTAAGTTTTGCCGACAATGGTCTAAATGGTATTATCGTAGAATCAGGGGACAATATGAAACCAAGACTCCCTAAGGATAATTAACTACAATAATTAAGTTAACAAGATTTATTTTTATTAGTGATGATATATTACAATGTTGAAAGAAAGATTGCTCATATATGACAATTATATTGACATTTTTTCACTGAAATTGCCATCTAAAGTGTATAATACCCTACTCTCCCGACATATTAACAAATTAACAATGTCTAGGATACACAAACGTTTTTTGGCATTCTGCAGAAAGAAAAATATTACGTTTGCTGTGAGCCCAATAATCAGGGTGGTACTAAAAGAACAAAAATGTTTACTTTTGCTTATTGCATTTTATGTCATATATACATAAGTACAATACAATAAATGAAAGTAAACATTAATACAAAATTCATTTTAACGTAAAAAACTGAAGTAGATTTGTCGAAGCAGTAGGTGAAGAATGGGACTGGATCCCATAAAGCAATGTCTCGCAAACTTTTTTACTCTGCGTCACACTGAATCTAATTTTTTTTCCGCGGCACACTGAATCTAATTTTTTTCCCGCGGCACACCAAAAAAAGAATTTTTGATGGTTACGTAAAAAGAGGAAAATTGAAGTTTCGTTAAATGCATTTTATTTAAAATAAATATAATAATAAATATAATTAATCATAACTCCGTGTTTGTTTTAAGTATTTGTCCATTCTATGGCTTGAAATAATCAAAAATTAATACCAAAAATTGGAAAAAGCTTGATAAATACTTACAAGTTCCCAATTGATAAAATCTGAAAGATTTTTATTAAATCACGTCGATAGCACTTCGATATTAAATCACGTCGATAGCACTTCGATATTAAAGCACGTCGATAACACAAGTCAAGTCAAAATGAAATCTTTGGAATATCTAGTGTCAATTTGAAAATCTCTCGCGGCACACAGTTTGCGAGACACTGCCATAAAGGAACTACTGAATATTCAGTTTCAATGATGTTGTTGCTACTTTTATGATGTTACTAAAATTTTCGTCTTTCGTCTAAATTAAATCATCGTTCAATCTAACTGTGCCAGATGAAGGAAAACATATTTGACATTTTTCCCGCGGGTAGGATAAAATTGTTTAAATGCCCGGGATTGGCCCGCGGACACGAGTTTGCGCACTCCCCAGTCTACTGAATCTGGCAACGAAACTGAAGCATTACACTTTCATAACAAGTTCGGCAAGAATAAATGTCACGTGATATGATAATATGGCATCCTTAGCAAAGGAGATTGCAATCAGAAGTAGAAGCAATTGATTTACGTTCAAAGCAATCTTTAAAAGAAGAGGGATGTATTCAGTTTGTAAACCGGTAACCGCTTAAATTCTTAGAATCGAGACTCATTTGCATATTTGAAATTTATTATTATCATACCGTGCAATCTGAACTATTTTTGATATTGTGGTAATTTTTAATTGCATTGCCATTTTTGCGCTTCTGTAATAGTTATGACAGAAATGTGTATCCGTATTTTCTACGTTATGCATATAAAGTAGTGTAATATCAAAAATAAAAGACCTACTTCATTTATCGAATTAGTACTCAATTACTTTGTCAATTAACTTACATAGAACTTTTGCAGTTCTAACGCAGAGCAATTGATATGAAACGAACCTCGAACTGATTGCAAAATTCGAAGTTGCACGATTTTCAATTGAAGGTAATTGTAAGAAGATTGAAGTAGTAAGAACTGGTAAATTAAAATCCTTTTTCGTGTTAATTAAAGTGATATTTTCAAGGGTAGAAACTAAATGCATGTAAATGTTTTATATTTATTCAAAATATGTAAAAAAGTATGACATTTGTCATCCCTTCAGGTTATTCTTACGCCACTTAATCACTGATAATCAGGAGATTGTTCTATAACATTTCGTCATCCTTATTAAAAACAGATGATTTACAAAATATGGATAATATATCAGAGAGGACACTGTTGCTTTTATTAATAAAGAAAACTATTACTGAATATCAAGATAAAAATAGCTTTCATATAATAAGCTAATATAATATCTTTTGTGTAATTAGAACGGAAGTGCTTTTATTTTACCAGAAAGCATAAAGGAGCTTAGAAGCAACATCCTGGTTTCCTTGCTTTTGCTTTCGAAACGTTCGGTTTCATTTTACGCCGTGATAATATATTTGTGTCTTTTTTCAACAAATAAAGTGAAAAAAGAAATTTTAAAAATCTCAAGTGCGTCAGTAGGGGAGAAAAGACCAATGTGCGCCATCTAACGTAAGAAAAGAATTCGCTTATGGAAGGTTGTCTCCTGAACTTTGAAACCCATTCAAGGCCACTGCTAAATGACCAGGTCGAAAGGATTCCATGGGCTGAGAATAAGGCGGAGACAAGGGACCCCTTTAAGGCTCTCCAGTATGTCCTATACTATGGCAAGTTGTCTCCTGAACTTTGAAACCCATTCAAGGCCACTGCTAAATGACCAGGTCGAAAGGATTCCATGGGCTGAGAATAAGGCGGAGACAAGGGACCCCTTTAAGGCTCTCCAGTATGTCCTATCCTATGGCAAGTTGTCTCCTCAACTTTGAAACCCATTCAAGGCCACTGCTAAATGACCAGGTTGAAAGGATTCCATGGGCTGAGAATAGGGCGGAGACAAGGGACCCCTTTAAGGCTCTCCAGTATGTCCTATACTATGGCAAGTTGTCTCCTGAACTTTGAAACCCATTCAAGGCCACTGCTAAATGACCAGGTCGAAAGGATTCCATGGGCTGAGAATAGGGCAGAGACAAGAGACCCCTTTAAGGCTCTCCAGCATGTCCTATCCTATGGCAAGTTGTCTCCTGAACTTTGAAACCCATTCAAGGCCACTGCTAAATGACCAGGTCGAAAAGATTCCATGGGCTGAGAATAGGGCGGAGACAAGGGACCCCTTTAAGGCTCTCCAGTATGTCCTCTCCTATGGCAAGTTGTCTCCTGAACTTTGAAACCCATTCAAGGCCACTGCTAAATGACCAGGTCGAAAGGATTCCATGGGCTGAGAATAGGGCGGAGACAAGGGACCCCTTTAAGGCTCTCCAGTATGTCCTATCCTAAGGCAAGTTGTCTCCTCAACTTTGAAACCCATTCAAGGCCACTGCTAAATGACCAGGTCGAAAGGATTCCATGGGCTGAGAATAGGGCGGAGACAAGGGACCCCTTTAAGGCTCTCCAGTATGTCCTATACTATGGCAAGTTGTCTCCTGAACTTTGAAACCCATTCAAGGCCACTGCTAAATGACCAGGTCGAAAGGATTCCATGGGCTGAGAATAGGGCAGAGACAAGAGACCCCTTTAAGGCTCTCCAGTATGTCCTATCCTATGGCAAGTTGTCTCCTGAACTTTGAAACCCATTCAAGGCCACTGCTAAATGACCAGGTCGAAAGGATTCCATGGCTGAGAATAGGGCGGAGACAAGGGACCCCTTTAAGGCTCTCCAGTATGTCCTATCCTATGGCAAGTTGTCTCCTGAACTTTGAAACCCATTCAAGGCCACTGCTAAATGACCAGGTCGAAAGGTTTTCATGGGCTGAGAATAGGGCGGAGACAAGGGACTCCTTTAAGGCTCTCCAGTATGTCCTATCCTATGGCAAGTTGTCTCCACAACTTTGAAACCCATTCAAGGCCACTGCTAAATGACCAGGTCGAAAGGATTTCATGGGCTGAAAATAGGGCGGAGACAAGGGACCCCTTTTAGGCTCTCCAGTATGTCCTATCCTATGGCAAGTTGTCTCCTGAACTTTGAAACCCATTCAAGGCCACTGCTAAATGACCATGTCGAAAGGATTCCATGGGCTGAGAATAGGGCAGAGACAAGAGACCCCTTTAAGGCTCTCCAGTATGTCGTATCCTACACACGGGCTACAACTTGACGTCCCATCCAACGGACGACAGCATCTCCAGTCCATTGGTGTCCACTTTCTCATTGAGTTCTGGGTGGGGATCAACAGAGATAAATCTCAACGAGTAACATTTAGATTAAGAAAGTGGACTTAATATAATCTGACCGCAAATGGGGCTATACCTAAAAGGCTAGAAGGAGAACTGTGTACCAATCCCCCTGTAATGAAACAGTGAATTTTTAATCAAATTTTTACCAATTCTTTCAGACGTGGCCGAATCCCGATTCCTGTCCTGTGTTCTCAGAACTCCACAAATCTGAATGTCTAATTTACTTGAAAAAGAAAGACATGAAACAGCAATTTCAATAGAAAATGAAAAATTACATTTCTAGCCAAGTAATTGAGATATTGAATGAGAAGAGCCTACCTTCGTTATGGAATTTGTTCTTGTTCATGCCTCTTTGGAGGCTCGTACGAGTGCAACTTTATATCTGGTAAAAAGGAAAATGTTCGTATGAGAATTCAATTCACAAAATGCACATCTATGAACACATGTAAACGCACATATAGAGAAAGATATTTCTATACTAGATTCTTCGAAGAAAATTTGAATTTCTGATTGAATATAAAAATATTTAAATAAGTACCGTTGTTGTCACCCGTTTTCGCCTTCTTCCCTTCACGGGGTACATCTGTTCACTTCTTGAGGGCAGTGGTGACGTGCTGACGTGAGGGTAGTGATGGTATCTGAACAAAAAGAGGAACGGAAATAGGAACAAAATATATTAAAAAATCAGAGATTTACTCGATTTCCTCATAAACCTGAAAATTAGGTTTTCATTTTTCCAAATAAACTTTCTCCAAAGAGATTTTTACCCTTATCGATTAACGATGAGAGATGATGATGATGGAAACTACATTTTGAAGCCTCAGCAATTGTTAAATCAGTTCGAAGTCAGATAATATATTGGACAAAATTCGAAGAGAACTTGTACTTCACATTCTACTAAATTTTGCCCACAAGGGGTTAAATAACGAAGTCACAAGCACTCCTGAGGGAATATTGGGCAATGGAATCTGTTACAGATAGGACTGAAGTTGTTTCTGTAAAAGAATGAAGAGAAAAGGCGCTTTGTCATCTTATATTTGAGGGTTGGTTTGGGTTGTTTTACCTCTGAGCGGCACTTTATTGCACACCATGGGCTAAATGGCCAGGTCACATGGACCCCGAAGGCTTAGAGAAGGTTGGGGGAGGGGACCCACTGGAACAGCTGTTGAGAGACAGATGGTAGACCTCCCGTCAAGGCCATCCACCGTGTTCTTTAACGTGCACAGGGTATGGCTCTCCCGCGCACGTGGCCACGGCTTAACGTCCCATCCGACGGACGGCGGCCTTTTCAAGCCCACCGGTGTCCCCTACTGACCGTGGACAGGGCGGGGAATTTTGCGGAGATAAATCTCAACGCTGACACAGCTGGGACTCGAACCTTGGAATTACAGATTACGAACCTGGCGCGCTACCGACTGAGCCACCCCCGCCCCGATATATTTGAGGAATTTTTCGTAATGAGGTCATGTAATCTTGTACTTTACCAGTTATTGTTTATTTTTAGCTTAACTCATTTCATACTTGACTGTGTCATTAATGTCGTATGCCGTGCAGAATTAAACAATGATTTGTATTATTAAGGGAAACATTGCTATAATACATACATCATGCAGTTATTTTTAGTTGTTAATATTTCTTATTATTATAGTGTAAATCTGTGATATTTATGACATTCTTTTTCTATTCACAATTTCATCAACTTGTGCCCTATATCTTGGCACAATTCTCCGGGGATCATTTGACACTAAAATTGATATTGATATCTCACTTCCATGCTAAACCATTACACAGGTTGCATGGGGAGGATTCTATAATCGGCATTGTGCCTTTAAATATCGGGAATGTTGAAACTATAACTGGACACCATCTACTGATACTGATAACTGTACCATTACACAAGTTGCATGGAGAGGGTTTTATATTTAGACACTGTGCCTTTAATTTTCATAATTGTCAGGGAATTGTTTGACCTAAAATTGGACCCTTGCACTGGCATTGATATCTGGCACGGGGGGAAAGCTCGGAATCTGGGAAGTGTGCTTTCAAATTATACATGTATTGTTCGATACGAAAATTTAGCTCGATTCCTTAATATAATCTGATCTCCGTGCTATACGATTAGAGATGTGGCTAGGAGCGCGTGTGGGGAGGGGAATTTTTTCTGACACCTTCTATAGCACTGCACAGCACATATGGCACGGGGGGAAAACTCGGAATCTGGGAAGTGTGCTTTCAAATTATACAAGTATTGTTCGATACGAAAATTTAGCTCGATTCCTTAATATAATCTGATCTCCGTGCTATACGATTAGAGATGTGTCTAGGAGCGCGTGTGGGGAGGGGAATTTTTTCGCACTAGAAATGAATTCCATCCTTTGGTACTGACATCTCACTTCCGAGCTATAGTTTTACCCAGCTGGTTTGTTGTAAGATATATATCGTTTTAATAATACCCCTTTTTTAGAGGGGGGGGGGAATCATGGGGGTAAATATTTTATAGCCTATCATATTCCTGGCAGCACAAACTTTCGTTTGCATATAAATAAAATTTTGTCTGTCGTGTTCGAAAGATACGGAGGAACAACTGTTTCGACAAGCACACAATTGACGTATGAAAAGCAACAGGAAGACAAAATAAAAATCGTGTTTTAAAACGTAATCCTTAATCGATATTACTTGACACAGCCGCATTTGGAGGACAGCAATTTCTGGCGAATAACGGAATACAGTTTTAAAATATTAATTTATCGTATATCACAGTATATATTTGAGGGGAAGTAAAAATTAATTCTAGATGCAGCACAGTTATGGATGTAGTTTCTAGATGATGCATCTTCCCGTAGTAATAAGAATCAATATCTCACGTTTTAAAGCTTAGAAAGCATTACAATTTTACTAGATGGAAAAGTAGGACAAATTCGTGAAAAATCAAACTGATCAATAATATACGTACGAATTTGTCTGGAGAGATGACTACGTTTACTACCAAGTAATATAACCATTTTTAAGATTTGAAACTGTAATGTAAACAAGAATTCAAGAAAAATTCAAATTTCAACCTTATTTTGACGATTTTTAATAAACTTTCTATTAATGATAAAGAACCAATGACTTTCACATATATTTGTCAGATAGAGCCATTTAAATAAAAGTAAATGAAAAACATTCATAAATAATTTTTGTTACATTAGGAATACATAACATACCATTTTAGAACCATTATTTTCGAGTGGCCATTAATAAATTACATTTTTTTAAATTTTTTGATCGAAACAAGATACCATTCCGATGTTTTTATGAAGACTATTCTCGCATATACTTTTCTGTAGAATCCGCTAAAGGTCACCTGACACATTCTGCCTGATTTGAAATTGAATTGTGCCATTATATTTTTTTGCTTTGCAACATTTGGGACAGAGAAGAATCTTAGAAGCTACTCCTAGCTTTTACAGGCCATCTCATAGAAGGACATGTCCTACTAAGACCGAAGTCACTGCTGACCACTGCCTCAGTTAGAGCTAGCACAAAGTTTGCCTTGCTGGAACAATGACTAGCTTCCTAACAACCACTAGGCCAGTTTAGGCTATGATCTTGAATAATAATAATTGATAGGGGGTGCAATATAGGGAACAAATAAGTTCAACTTTATTACATTTTACTTGTCATGTACAAAATAATCATTAAAAAATTCAAATATTGATGTAAAATTAATTTTAACATTAAAACTCAGTTGGCTTGTCGAAACAATGGAAAAAATGCCACTCTGTCCCTAAAGCGAATTTCTGAACATTCAACGAACGACCTCAATGACGTTGTATGATATGATTCAAATTTTTCTCTTCTTATTAACTACTATTCCCTTTAGTAAAACCAGATTCAAAAAAGAAATATTTTTGTATTTTGGAATTTTTGCATTGCAGGATAAAATTGTTTAAAGAATCTGATATGTTCATGACTATCTGAACGATGAGCACTAATGATACAATTGTTCCTATAGCAGCAATTCATTTGTTGTTTGCTGCGGGGAAATCATTTGTCACTTATTACATTTCGTTAGTAATATGCGATATAGTTACGCTTATTACTACAGATAATATTAAATTAAATATGAAGAACGTTATTTCTTTTAACGATACAACAACCAATAACAATAGTCACACAGTATCACACAATTCCGGCAAAAAGTCGTTAATCACTTTCGATTTATGAAGCAATAAAATTCTTCACAATGGAATATGTGTTTATTACAAAAATAATATAGACACAAAGAGTACAGTATGTACTAAAATGACATTACCTATAGAATAAAATACACAAATATTGTCTTGCAAGTAAACATTACATAAAAAAACAGTGGATAAAAACAGTATATTTCAAATTCTTATATAAAAATAACCTTATAGAGTGAACGAATTCAGTGTTTTGCTTATGCACTTTTAAATTAGTATGGATAGCCATTATTTCTCGATTTTTGAGTATTGCTTTTACACCGATGTTTTTAACTTGTGAGACCTGATTATTCACCCTTTCACTGAATAGCCACACCACTTTTCGATACAGAGAGATTGGAATTTGTAATATTCCCCAGAGATTGGAGGATATCCTGTTAGGACTCCTTTATCCGTTGGAGAGCGGAGATTTGCATAATATTAAAGTCAAAATTAGCTTCCAGAGGCACTTTTTCTGCACACATTGAACAAAATGGCCAGGTCACAACAACCTAAACGGCTCAGAGTTGGGCAGGGGACTCACTGAATAGCTATTAGGTGACAGATGGGATCCTATCCTCAAAACCATTAAACTTATTCTTTAATGTGCACAGGTTATGGCTCTTCGGCACACGAGGTACAGCTTAATGTTCCATTCATTGGACAGTGGCCTTCCAAGCGAAATGGTGTCCCCATTCCTACTGGGGGCAGGGAGATAAATCTCAATGCCGGCACAACTGGGACTCGAACCTGGGAACTAAAGATTATGAACCTAGCACACTACTGACGAAACCAAATTCAGCTCCTTTATTGGGGGGGAAGGTTCGTTAGGCCCTCTCATATAATCGAAATAGGCCGACAAGTTAAATGGGTTCAAGTTTAAAATAAATGAAATAAAAAAGTTGAAAATTTGCAAATTAAACAATGAAAACGAAAACTTAGAGCTTCGTTGGTTGTTTGAGGTTTCATGACATAAAGGCAACTAAAGCCATGGTGCGGTAAACAAAATATGCAATAAGAGAAATAAACAGATAAAAGTCATGCACCGAGACTTAAGGTAAGAAAAATCATGCTTTAAGAACTCAGAGTGCTTTAAAGGTACTTAAATATACTCTGATTAAAATTGTAATGGCACTCCTTTTTGCCATTATGTTTGTAAGTACAGGCTAACGTTTGAGGTTTCTTACTTCTTATATTGGGCGTGCTAGCATTGGCATTTAAAACAAGACAGCATAAAAGTAATTTTCGATTCTTAAAAATATAAATTATAAAAATATATTTATTTGAAATGGGACGGAAATATGATCTAGCATATCGTGTAGAAATATATTCTGGAAACCTCATGTCTCTGTCTGATCTCGGAAACATTGTTTGGATAGATGTGTGGACGAATCACAGAATAACTGGCTAGCACAGATAGATGACTGATCCTAAAGCACCACTGCTTGCTGCGCCATCTGTGGCAATCAGTCGAAATTCTCATTTTCCCGCCGTCTTTCAAAATGTGTGGAAGTACTTGTGTTGCAGCCATTACTTTACTATACAGTTCCGTATCTGAGAAATATTTGTTTCCTGTATTGCGTTCTTCTTACTTGAACTGATTTGATCATATATTTGGATATGGCTAGAGACCGTATTTGAACATTATGAAACATAATTTTTTGAGAATACTGCACTTAACTTCATGCTAATGTTAAGATTTTATTTATCAAAACCAGCAACGACCACCTGGCGAGTGGCTTCTCGTCAGAGTAATTCGGCTTCAGCCAAAAATGCACTCAACTCCATAAACTACTCAAGTCTGGCAATTATGCTTAATGAGAGTTTATTTAAACTAAAGTACGAATAAGCTACTTCTAAATCTAGGTATATATTAAGCTACATTTAATTCTTGAGTGAGGCACTAGTTCTCTTAGGAAGGCCTACCTCTGCTATTCGTTGAAACCATCCAATCACTGCACATATCATTCTGTGGCTCCTTCCTCTTCCTTTTAGAACAAAAAATTCAGAAGTTCGAAAAGAAATGGCGACTACGATCCTTGCCAATATCTCGACTGTACTGTCACGAATGCGATTTTCGGTACGCTCGCAAAGCAAGGGCATTGGAAACAGCACTGGGAAATTTCTCTCAGAGTTCAGAGATCATAAGACTTCATTGAATACGTTTGCTACATGATATAATACAGAGTAAATCGACTGGAATTGCCGAGTCAAAGACTTACGCTGTGGATAAAAATTTCTTACACTCGTATATAATTGAAGGAGTTGGCAGAGAGAAAATCCTCTCAGCAAATTCTTGAATCTGGTCAGCGGGGGCCCGTTCTACTAATATGTAATTATGAAGCAAGATTGATCAATATTTGAATTCTGAAGTTATTGGGTTGATAAATTACTTTTTAGATAACAAGGACAGAAAGCAGAAGTGATGATTGATTTGTATCGTTTGCGTTTCATGCCATGGGATATATCATAGTTAATTGTGTACTGGATGAGTTCATTCGGATGCTTAGCTGCATCTCTAAAGAATTTTTAAGCCTAACTGTTAATTGTGTGTTTCATCAGCAGAATTTGGGTATAGCTTGGAATAACTGAATAGCTACAAACTTGGTCTGTGATCTTGGTCAGACGAACTTGGTCTGCGACGTAATATGATCTGTGGCGTCAAGGAAGCTGCCACAGCTGATCGTAAGGTGGTACGTTAAGTGTAGGGTTTCCACAACGTTTACTGACGAAGTGACGGAAAATCTTCGTGATTTCCGAAATATCTAAGGTTGTTTCTAAAATTATATTACTAAAAATAAAAGATGTTAACTTACCTGATTCCTTAATGGACTTACCATATTCCCAGGGTTTGGGTCTCTCGGCAGCACAACAGGCTCGTAATCTGCAGTCCCCAGGTTCGAATCGCATCCTTTTCAGAGTTGAGAAGTTTCTCCAGTTAACTCCTGGAAAACATTTGGCTGGTAAAGGAGACCGCCAGGCAGATGGGACGTGAAGCCGTTGCAGGAGATCCATACCCTGTGCACGTTAAACAACATACTGAATGATCTTGAAGGAAAGCTACCACTGTATCCTAACAGCTGTCCAGTTGATTCAATCCCTTGCCCCGACCTGCTCCGATCCTTGGGATCTTTATGATCTGGTCATTTAGCCAAAGTGCCCCTCAGAGGTAAAACAATCTATCTTCTCAAAATATTAGTCCAGAAGCGAAACGTCAGTTGCAACCTGGGAGACTGCAGTCGGTTCTTCAACAAGTCCCAACAAGCTTCCACTGCAAATCTCATAGTCTCTCCAATTCTCACTAACATCATGCAATTGGTTTTATTGCATTTTTACACTTTCCTCCCCCTCCCGCTCCCCTGGACTACAAACTGGACAGCAGATTTAGAACAATTCCTAAAAATGCGAGCATTTGTTTAGCCAATATCACTTCTAACAATCATTTTCGTTATAGACTTACAGTAGTCTTTCTTCTAGCGATATGGTTTTTAATAATTAAAATTTTTAGATTCCAAAATAAAAGGCATACCAAAATTATTATATTTTGCTGCATAAAATACAAATGCATGCGTTTTGAATAAAACGATATCTTAATATTATAATGAATAAAATGCTTAAATAAAAACTTATCCAAAAGCCAAACATATCGCGTAAATTTCATTCCTTAAGGAAAGGCTTTGAGCCAACGAGTTCTAACCCACATGCAGCAAAGAGAGGAAATTCTAGAATGGAAAACGAAGCTGAATTTTCGCGATCATTATTATTCGTTCAACGCTATAGAAAAATATGGGCTATTCCTTTAGATAGTTCTGCATCAATTTTCCCCACAATTTTTGTAAAACGCTTTTGCAGAAGCCCTCCTAACCATGTCCCACCCCCTATCCCGCATCGCGGGGACTCTCAATACGCCTCTGGTAACCTGTCGAATCTTAACCAATATAATTTAATTAAAGCACATGCAAAGTAAACAGCCTCAACACCCACAGAATTGGGGCGGGGATGGCTCAGTCGGTAGCGCGCCAGGCTCGTAATCTGTAGTTCCCAGATTCGAGTCCCAGCTGGGTTAGCGTTGAGATTTATCTCCGCAAAATTCCCTGACCTGCCCACGGTCAGTAGGGGACACCGATGGGCTTGGAAAGGCGCCGTCCGTCGGATGGGACGTCAAGCCGTGGCCCCGTGTGCGGGAGAGCCATATCCTGTGCACGTTAAAGAACACACTGGATGGTCTTGACGGGAGGCTATCATCTGTCTTCCAACAGCTGTTCCAGTGGGTCCCCTCCCCCAACCTTCTCTGAGCCTTCGGGGTCCATGTGACCTGGCCATATAGCCCATGGTGTGCAAAAAAGTGCCGCTTAGAGGTAAAACAACCCAACACCCACAGAAATGTGGTTTAGCCGGCTGTCATTCATGACACAACCAAAAATCTAAAGAGGGTGACATAAGATCAATAAGATTAAGGGTTGGGTAAATCACAGCCACTTATACCATACCGGGTCTGAAGAATTTGTAAATAAATAAGAGTGTTAAATTGAAGCTGTATCTTTTCAAATTTATCTGGTAGCTGCATATTTTTAACTATTCGTAATTAATTTTAAAATATTCATAAATATTTCAATTAAATTAATGAATAGCAAATTATTATACTTTATGCTGTTTAAAAATGAGTTGCTGAAACTTGTAATTGAAGTTTAGAAAAATTAAATCATTTAAATCTTTGATGCATATTTAATTTCCCCTTTTTTTTTCAATGGCTGTCCAGGCCCGGTGTATCTAAGGCACTCTAGATGAACTCCTTTCTCAGGTCTATCACATTCCTGGTATCTGGGGGGCGGGGGGGGGCTCAGTAGGTAGCGCGCCAGGCTCGTAATCTGCAGTTCCCAGGTTCGAGTCCCAGCTGGGTCAGCGTTGAGATTTATCTCCGCAAAATTCCCCCCACCCTACCCACGGTCAGTAGGGGACACCGATGGGCTTGGAAAGACCACTGTCCATCTTATGGGACGTTAAGCCGTTGGCCCGTGTGCTGGAGAGCCATACCCTGTGCACGTTAAAGAACACGCTGCATTGTCTTGACGGAAGACTACCATCCAACAGCTATTCCAGTGGGTCTCCTCCCCCAAACTTCTCTGAGCCTTCGGGGTCCTTGTGACCTGGTCATTTAGCCCAATGTGTGAAAAAAAGTGCCACTCAGAGGTAAAAAACCCCAACCCAACCTGGTATCTGGGTGTCTGTTCTTGATGAAACATTCTACCACCAGAATTTCTAGCACAAATATATCGTTTACAATGTTACTTCTACATTTAGCGCCCTCTAACGATGTAAATAAAGCATTTTGAAGGGTTTGAAAACTATCATCATCATCATCATCCTCAAGCAGCCATGGCTACGGAGGTCCAACCAGACCGCGCAGTTTAATTCTCCAAGAATATCTGTCCTGAGCTACATCTGCTGCATCCGGCCACTGTACACCAATTCTAACAAGGTCCTGTTTGACATTGTCTGCCCACCGCATCCTAGGTCTCCCCCTCCTTCTGAGGCCACTAGGCACACTGTTCATAACCCTATTCGCTAATCTATAATTATCCATACGGGCAACATGGCCAAACCAGCGGAGTCTCTCTCTGCAAATATGCTGCTTAAAGGAGGTTGCAGACTCCTTTGCCTAACCTCATCATTAGTTACAAAGTTAAACCACCTAATACCCAAGATACTGCGTAAGCATCTGGAATCAAAAGCATCTAGTTTCCTGTTATCTTGTTTACACAGCGTCCAAGTTTCACTACCATAACTAACCCTAGAAAGAACCAAACTATTATACAGTCTAATTTTAGTCTTTAGGTGTATACGCCTATTTCTCCACAATCTCCATAGATTCTTAAAAGTCCCGGCAGCAATCCCTATTAGTCTGTTAATCTCATGCCACACATCACCAGTATCTGTTACGTAGCTCCCAAGATAATTAAACTGTGACACCTGCTCAAGACTGCAACCATTCAGAATAATTGAATTACAGCCTGCCTGACCAATTTTCATCACTTTAGTTTTCTCTCTGTTTATAACCAACCCTACTCTACTACCAGTCTCATCAACAGCTCGAATGAAAATCATCATATTTCCTTAGTACCTGTTCAACTCAAAATGAGCTTTCATTAATCTCTTAAAACAAAACGTTTCGTCACTCCTCCCCCCGCTCCCGGAGTGAAGGGACAAATTGTTGCTGAAACTGTTAAGTCCTTGATCGTGATATTTTATCAGTAAAACATCTTATCGTTTGTAATATAAGTTAAATGTTTGAAATTTTGGAATTATTTCCCGTCAGAGATTGCAATTAAAACTTTTCGGAGATTCGAAAACTATGAATCGTAATAGTTTATCAATACCTATTCAACGAAAAAATAGTATTTATTTCCAAAAGAAAAGAATTATCTCTAAAAACAAACAAAATTATGCTTGTGCTGATGGTGAAATGTTACCATCAACATTAAAAATTTCTAATATAATTACCTCGATTACAATATTGAAATGTTTGCCATTTTCAACTTTTTTCACTGTTTGATGGAGCAATTAGTTACATGGAGATTTCGAAAGTATGAATCGTACTATTTCACAATACCTAACCAAAACAAAAGAATTTTTGATCTGTTTCTAGAAACAAAAATTTGACAGGCAGACGACAAAGTGAAGCATCCGCTCTTTTGTTTCTGAAAAGAAGTGAAAAAAAGTCCCCCAGAGGAAGGCTTTCCCTTGTGACTCTCTCAGAAGCAAATTATCCTTCGGACGCTTCTTTAACCTTTCAGTCAGGGCCAGATGACTCTTACTTGAGACCCAAAGCTAGGATATCTTTAGGTCCTCTGACTTATTTATATATAACCTTTTGTTTATTGTACAACGTGATATTTTCGTGCATTATGATTAACAAGTAAATTTATCTTCTGTTGCTCGGGTTTTTCTCTCTCTTTAAAGCAGTGATTATCAAACTTTTGTTTTTTGCTCACGGCACATCATATATTTCGCCGCGAATACTGATGGCATACTAAAAATTTGGTGGTAATACTATGGCAGACTTGCACATGCGCAGTTTTTCTTCAAAAATAGCCATTTTTGTGGAGTCGTTTGCACACTCATAGAACTATTTTTTGTTCAAGTTCTGAGATGTATTAAGGTTAGTACGTACGCTCTATGTATTATCGGTATGCTTTATGTAAGACCCGGATCTAGAAAAAAATCGAGGCAGGCCTCAAGAAACACAATCGAGTCAAAAAAAATGTCAAAGGGGAGGCCAAGAGACTTCATTTCCAATGCACGATAACATTTCGTCCTCTACTTGACGGTTTTTTTTAAAAAAATCTTCAAAAATGCATAAAATATAAATAAATTTAATAAGTTTTTCCCTCTTTTACCCTTATCGCATTCTGAAAGGAAGGGGGGGGGGGGGAATGGACCCTTGGCACCCCTTAGATCCGGCCCCGCTTTGTGCCCTGCTTGTTATCCCATTTTCATATGGATAAGTTTTTTATTAAACGGAAAAAAGTTAAATGAAGAATCAGTTTCAGAAAGGAGCAACAAAATGGTTTCTAAATTTCCTTTTATCTACAATTCCATCCGAAATTTCTCGGCATATCCTTTGATTTCACTCTCCACGTCGCAAGCTTTCACTTCGCATAAAACGCTTACGATTGATTCTCCTCTACTAATAAAATTTCTTCCCGCCCCCCTCTTTTGGGGGAGGGAAGAAGTATTTTGGGATTCCGAACGATAGTCTCCACGTCAGAAGTTTCTAAACCCGAAAAAACAATATTGTCTCATTCACAAAATAAAATTTTTCAAATCATTTCGTATTCGTATTTCAATTCACGTTGCAGCACTTGGATACAATTTGCCAGTCATGGGAAATTTTACAACGAAATAAAATTAAATAAGGAAAATTGTGCTATGGTGGGTTTAAGTTGTGCAGAAAATTTGTTCCTACTAATAATGTAATATACAATGAAAAGGAAAAGCATTTTTTACAGGTTAATGCATTTTTACTAATATTAATGTAAATATTATTAATACTAATATAATTATTGTTAATATTAATGCAATTGTTATTAATGTAATTTGCTGTAATTGAATATATTTCGAAACATTTTTTAAAAGTAATTGGACATTTTTATCTGTTGTTAAACGATAAACAACAGAAAGATGTTCAAAATAATTGAAACCCGATTTCCAGACCAGTTGTAACGAAATATCGATTTCTGTGAATGGAGGGTATAAATCAGATCCAACTGGGTTACTACAAATCGACCCGAATATATTTACTTACTATTTAGTATATTGAACGTCTTGTTAACCGGCTAAACGAAGGTTGGATTACCAAGGGTGTAAGCCTTGCACGTCTCCGTCTTCTCGGTTAACACATAGATATAATATGTAACTGAACACAAAAGAAATAACTCCTGAGCTAAAGTATACTTAAATAATAACAGAAATCTTATTCCCCATTTAACTCCCAATACATTAAATATTCCCCAAATATACTCCCCATTTAACTCCCAATACATTAAACATTCCCCAATATATTACCATTTCTTACCACCGCGATTTTACAGACGTCCGCACTTAATGCGGTGCAACCAAACTTCTGAGCGTCCAACGCTCGATAAACAGCAAGGACATTGGCTAAAACAAATACAACAAGTATGCACTAACATATATTCACTACGGCATAAACACATAAGTTCCCTAACTAGATAAATGGTATATTGAAATTCAGATCTACCTTAATTAGATGAGGATGCGAAGGAGCATGACCTCGACGACGAGGAATTATAGGCAATTCTAACTGAGAGAGACATGGTCTCTTCTACAACGTTAACGCATTTTTCATTGTTTCGTAATGTATTATTCTGTTGCGTACAACACGATTCTACGACTTGGTTTGTTACGTATAACAATAGTGAAGTCAACGCAATTGATATCTTAGTTATTTACAAGTCTTATCTCCGTTGCCAAAGGTATACTCAGCAACTTTCAATGGGAGTTGACATGTTTTGGTCTATTTGTAATTTCTTTTATTGTATGCTTGAGTGTTTCATTTCTGGAGACTTCATTAAGGAACGTATTGGTACTCAGATCCACAACCTTCTCCCACCCCCACCCCCCAACGTAAGCACACTTGGGTACGCCTAGGGTTGTCAATTGTCCCGCATCATCAATATTTATCCTGCTTGTCGTACCAAAGCCACATGGGACTTCGCATTGACTGCTCCGAGAGTATAATCGCTCAAAAAAGTATCCGAACGCTAAGTTTGATTGCAAAATTCAGAAAAAATATCTGGCAACGATTTGTTTAATAATTAGTGATCTGGCAACCTCCGTGTCACGTGACACGAAAGTTGCCAGATCACTGATTTCTGTTTATTGCACATGCTGTTTATTCATAAGCAGCATGTGCCGACGCAAACTTCTCATCACAAAGATGCGATATTCTGACCTGGAAATTATAATTGATATATTGAATTTGAATGGAAAAATTGAACGATGATAAGCCATTTGTGGAATTTTGCATTTTTGAGAACAATATTCAACATACTATTGATAAGGAGGTCTGCAAATGGTAGCTAGGTAGTCACTGGAAGGAGAGCTATGCACCAATCCCCTGTGATGATGCACAGAACCGGCCAGGCCTAGCACCTAATGTCCGACCCCGCCTTCTCGTGGTGCGGACCGTTAGTAACTTTCAAAAGAGATAATCTCTTGTGGAAGTGAACGGAAGTGGAGGGCTGCCAGATTAGTGTGGCCTACTGATCTGGACAACTATGGCTACTTTTCTTTTTTTTCTACCCTGCTGAGGAGTGGTCAAACACACAGGGTCCTGGTGCTGACCATATAAACCTACTGGACTGGACAGATATATGGCTCTGAGCTTGATTATGGATCCTGATTTTGCTGCACTGGTGGGCTTCTGTGGAGGGAAAATCTTCCGCTGTGTTTTCTGTTTGTTTGTGGGTTGACAGCCCCAAGTGAATAGATTCACAGGATATGTTTATCAGCTGGTGGATAATCCTGAGCAGAAGTCATCGCAGGCACCTGAACTCTTTGCTTCTATTGGCATCGTCAAATTCTACATTGGAGGAAGTCTTCCAGTGTAGATGGCTTCAGCCTTTAGTACTGGGGGAACGGGTCTTTGCCCCATGTCTGCGATTAGGGGGCTGTTTGATATTGTCGGCATTCCCTCTCTCAATAAACATAGTTTCTTTAAACATCCCACTAACCATTTTCTCTCCATAGGTAGTTGGAATGTGAGGACTCTGCACAGAGCTTTTTCTCTTGATGTCCTCACACAAGAATTCCACCGTTATAATTTAGATATTCTCGGCTTGCAAGAGACCAGATGGACAGATAAAGGTCAGATTCTTAAAAATAATCTTAAATTTCTCTTTTCAGGGAGGGACGACAATAAGCATCACCAAGGCGTGGGTCTGCTTCTCAGCAGACACGCTAGTGATGCTCTTCTAGGATATAGTGCATTAATGAAAGGTTTCTTACAGCAAAATTTCAGACAAGCATTAAAGACTTGAATGTTATCTGCTGTTATGCCCCCACTGAGGATGCCGATGAGGATGAGAAGGATAGGTTTTATGAACAACTTCAGGATATTTTGAATTCTGTCAAGAAAGGAGATATTACCCTTGTTCTTGGTGACTTCAATGCCAAAGTTGGTACTGACTCTGACCTTTGGGGAGGAGTAATAGGCCCATTTGGTATTGGTAGCTGCAATGGCAATGGGCAACGTCTCCTACAGGTAAGTATACTCAATGGATTCAGAATAACTAACACTTATTACAAACACCGCGACATACATAAATACACATGGGTTTCACCAGATGGGCTGCATAAGAATATGATTGATTACATATTAATTAACAGCAAATGGGCTAGTTCTGTTAGGAATACCAGGGCATATAGGGGAGCTGAAATTGGATCTGACCATTACCTTGTTAAAAGTGTGTTGCAACTTAAACTTAAAAAGTGTTGTGCTAGGGTTAAAAAATTTACTTTTAATACTGAAGCTCTGAAAGATCCAGTTATAGCCAAAGCTTACCATGATAGGTTACTTAGTCATTATGACAGTCATGGTTTGCTTACTACTGAAGTTGAGGAAGAATGGGATCATTTTAAACAGGCGTTTTTGGACACTAACAGTATTCTTTTAGGAAAAAAGGAGCAGAAGAGGCAAAATTATCTGAGTGATAAGGCACTTGAGCTTATTTCGGAAAGAAAGAACTGCAGGAATGCCCTTAATCAATACCCTACTAGTCCTAATAGAAAGCATTACAGAGACCTTAATAAACTTGTAAAGGATCAGTTAGCTGCTGATAAGAATCTTTGGCTTGATGGTTTGGCTGACAAAGCCGAGGAAGCAGTTAGACAGCACAACAGCAGAGAGCTGTACCAGATAGTTAATGTTTTGTGTGGTAGAAAACGGACAGGCATACAAGGATTGAAGGATAAACAAGGTAAGGTTATAGAAGGTGAGGATTCTGTCATGGCTAGGTGGGCTGAGCATTTCAGTGATGTTCTAAACAATCTAGTTAGTTCTACTCCCATTGTTTGCAATGATGATAGATGCATTGGTGGCTTTAATGTTGACCCTATAACACAATCTGAAGTTCTTTTGGCTGTTTCTAAACTTAAACTTCATAAATCCCCAGTGGTAGATGAAATTACTACGGAAATGCTTAGAGCTGGGAATGTTTCGGTTACCACTTGGATGACTGAAATTCTGAATATCTTTTATGATAAAGGCATGGTTCCTAAGGATTTTACCAGAGCTATTGTTATCCCTATTTTCAAAAAAGGTGATCGCAGTTCTTGTGATAACTATAGGGGTATCAGCCTACTCTCTGTTCCAGGTAAAGTTCTTTCCATGATTGTGCTTAATAGAATTAAGAATCTGGTTGACAGTCAATTGCGTGATGAGCAATGTGGATTCAGAAGTGGTAGGGGATGTGTGGATCAGATATTTTCACTTAGGCAGATTCTTGAGAAATGTTTAGAGTTTCAGAAACCTTTGGTTGTTAGCTTTGTTGATTTCAAAAAGGCTTTCGACTCTGTTGATCGTCATAATTTGTGGTTGATTGTGAGATCATGTGGTATACCAGACAAGTTAGTTAACATTATGAAAGCTCTCTATAATAACACTGAGTCGTGTGTGAGAGTTGGTAAGGCTTGTAGCAATTGGTTTAGCATTACTTCTGGTGTTCGACAAGGGTGCATTTTGTCTCCTTTTCTCTTTAGCTTGGTTATTGATTATGTTATGCGAAATTCACTTCAAGGGAAAGCTTTTGGCCTTAAATGGGCTGGAGATACGAAAATTTCTGATTTAGATTACGCTGATGATTTAGCCCTTTTGGCAAATGATGTTGATGAGATGAACTCTTTCATTCGAGCTGTTGATGAGACTGGTAGTAGAGTAGGTTTGGTTATAAACAGAGAGAAAACTGAAGTGATGAAAATTGGTCAGGCAGGCTGTGATTCAGTTAATCTGAATGGTTGCAGTCTTGAGCAGGTGTCACAGTTTAATTATCTTGGGAGCTATGTAACAGATAATGGTGATGTGCGGCATGAGATTAACAGACGAATAGGGATTGCTGCCGGGACTTTTAAGAACCTATGGAGAGTGTTTGGAAATAGGCGTATACACCTAAAGACTAAAATTAGACTGTATAATAGTTTGGTTCTTTCTAGGGTTAGTTATGGTAGTGAAACTTGGACACTTTGTAAACAAGATAACAGGAAACTAGATGCTTTTGATTCCAGATGCTTACGCAGTATCTTGGTGGTTCAACTTTGTAACTAATGATGAGATTAGGAAAAGGAGTTTGCAACCTCCTTTAAGCAGCATATTGTGCAGAGAGAGACTCCGTTGGTTTGGCCATGTTGCCCGTATGAATAATTATAGATTGTCGAATAGGGTTATGAACAGTGCGCCTAAAGGCCTCAGAAAGAAGGGGAGACCTAGGATGCGGTGGGCAGACAATGTCAAACAGGACCTTGTTAGAATTGGTGTGCAGTGGCCAGATGCAGTAGATGTAGCTCAGGATAGACTTGCTTGGAGAACTAAATTGCACGGTCTGGTTGGACCTCCGTAGCCCATGGCTGCTTGATGATGATGATGATGATGATGATGATGATGATGATGATGATGATGATGATGATGATGATGATGATGATGATGATTGATAAGGATGGGAAAATATTAATGGAAAATGAAGGTCTTTGCTACTTTTTGAAATTTGTGGTAAAAATATATTCTAAACCATTTTATATTATTATTACTTTATATTAAGTATACCGGGTCTCAGGCCGGATCTATGGGACGGTGGAGGAGGGAGGGGAGAGATGTTTAGTCCAACCAGACACGGGCGCAGGATTAAAGTTTCGGTAGGGGGGGGTCCGAGATTTTGTTTTGGGGGGTCCGAGAATTCAGTTTGCGGGAGACTCCGAGAATTTAACTTCAGTGAAACCGAAATGTTTAGATTAAAGTTTATGGTTAAATTCTACCTTAACTGTATATTACCGTATTTCTTCGATTCTAAGACGCCATCGATTCTAAGACGCACCTTAATTTCAGCTTTGATTCTAAGAAAAAAATAAATAAATAAAATAAATTGCTAAAATATATCTAACAAATATTTTTATTATAATAGAATTCAATTTACTAACAACAATAGTACTTATTTATCAGTAAGTATGCTATTCATCACTTCCTTCTGAATCAATATCAGAGTCTGATTCTTCTGAGCCGTCTTTTTCTGCGTTTCTAAGACGCCATCGATTCTAAGACGCACCCCGTTTCTAGAGACGTTTATGTGGGGAAAAAAGTGCGTCTTAGAATCGAAAAAATACGGTACTCTCTTGGGATAGGAGGGGCATATCGAAATAACATAAAGCCATTGATATTGTTACAAAGTCATATAATTAAATGAATTAATAAAAACAAAAACATGCACGTGTAAGAAGCAATTGTGATGATGTAAATATTTTGCCTATAAGGAATTAGAAAAATTAATTGCTTATAATGTACCTATGACGTAAGCGGATGTGTGACGTCATAGGGCAAAGCACTGTCTGTGTGTGTGTGTGTGGTGGTGGTGGTGGAGGGGTTATATCCTGCAAATACACTACTATTAGCTTATTGGCAAATTTGCAGCACGGGGAGGTAGCTTTGATCCTGGACCTTTCAGTTCTAACTTCATCGGGTATGACTCAGATGTTTGCGCTAAACGAAAAGGAAATGAAAGACACGCACTTATTTTTAGAGTGTTTTGGAGATTAGAGCTTCTGCAGCTGTTAAAAATTCTTTGATTAAATATTAGAGTTGAGTTAAATTTTTATATTTGATTTTATTGTTTCAGATGGCTTTCGTTAAAGTACCTACTTCCTACATACGCCCAAAACATACAAAATAAACCTAAAGAATATTGATGTTGTAATCCGTCATTGAATTCGCATTTACTACAATGTGAGATAAAGCGCCAATTTACCTACTCAACAAGAGTAATTCCAAAGAAGTACCTAGAAACACACGCTCCCGAAAAGTTCGCCCCCCCCCCTGCGAAAATCCAGCTGTCATACTAAATCTCAAACTTCATTACTGCTTTGAAATCCAAAACACTTGTCGTTTCATGTCCTGCACCAAAAAATTAAATTTAAAAAAATATAAAATCCCATACTATTTAGTTTGGTAAATGAGAAATCATACACAAGTGAGATTTCCGGAAACTGAATTTTCGGACTCCTCTCAAAACAAAAATCTCGGACCTCCTCAAAACAATCTCCCTCCCACTGAAGCGAAATTCTCGGATCGTCCTGAAGCTAAATCCTGGGTACGTGCCTTGCGGGTTAATTATCTTCTTTTGAACGGGATACGAACTCAGGGACTGATTGCACTATCCATATATTTCAGGTTTATTGTCTAAGTTTTAAGGTGTTTACAGGAAGGCCAGTTTTTTAAATTTTGAATTTATTTTTAATTTTTATTACACCAGAAAAAGATGCAGAAAACAAATCCTGCCCACAAAAATTTTATTTTGTTTTACTTCATTGTAAACAACGGAAAAAAAAAATTTGAAATCTTCATAAAATAATTTCACATAATTGATATAAAGGTATGAAATTAATCTTGGAAAGACTTTTACTCTTAAAAATCTTAATTTTTCAATAATCCAGCTTTAGGGAAAAAAATGAGGCTCATATTGTTTTACAAAAAAAAAAGAATTTAGCACTCGATTTTAAAGTTTTGCCCCAATATTTTTCTCATTTGCGTTTGTCTTTGGCTTAGAAAAAGTTGATAACTACTTATCTATTCCATGGTATTATGATTTTTCCCAAATGTCAGAGCAATTTGCAAGTGGATTAAATATTTTGTTTACAATAAATAAATACCCCCTCAAGCAGCTGCTTGCCACAGAGGCCTGTCAGTTTATATGCCATAGTAGAAGGTCTGAAAGGATGGCAGGCCCTCAGCAGAAAAACGACACAAACAGCCATGCCTTACCCGGGGCTCGAACCCAGGTCCCTTAGATCAGTAGGCAAGCGCGCTAACCACTCGGCCATGGGACGGCTCAAGAACACTCGCCGGAAGGGAATCGAACCCCGGTCTCCCGCGTGACAGGCGGGGATACTGGCTGACCAAAAATTAAGCTGTCTAAAAAACTAATAACTTACCAGATTGAAATTTTATGGGGAGCAAAAAGGGAAAAATGTATTTTTTTATATTGTTGCGGATCACAAAAATGGATAGCCACTGAGCGTGAGTATTAAAAGCTATATTTCAAAACCAAATTCAATACAAGGTAAATTGTTACAAAGGAAATATGGATGAAGTATCTTATTAACAAATCAACTATTAACATGCACAAGTCATCAATCTTCCTGCGTAAAGCACACAATATCAGCTCTGTGTATTTTACTAAATACTACCTTTTACTTGATTTACCAGGTCACCCGAAGATCTTCACTCGTAAACCAATTCTCGTCCTGTGCTAATAACTTTTCACACACTAGCCGAACAAAAAGACAGTCCGTGTAGACATTCGAAGTTAGCCATAAAAGTTCCCACTTTTATACTTCCGCGTATACACAACACATCAAGTTACTTCTTGATACTTAACGATAAAAGATCCCACTTTTATCCTTCCGCGTATACACAACACATCAAGTTACTTCTTGATACTTACGCGCACTGTCTCAGAACAGCTCACCGTCCATTTTCGAACTCTCCGACCGTTACAACACAACGACCGTTACAATACAACGACCGTTAACGCTCCACTCTTCTTCTCCAAATTCTCCCAACGTTCTTATTCGTTGGCTGAAACTTTTTGCTTTCGGTTGCCAGATTCCTTCTGTCGTAACACTGCCCCCTTCCTAGGTCTTGTTCGTCCCGAACAATTCTGGATTCCAAAGTTTCTTCAGTTCTTCGATGAAACGGGGCCAAACGATCCACGTGAACCACCTTGCACTTTGTAGCTGGACGTCGACGAATGCGATATACCACGTCTGTGTCAAAATGAAAGCGAATCTCATTATGACGTAGATTTCTTTTCTGACTGAAGCCTCGTCCACAAACATAATACGTGTAAGGCCTATAGCCCTTGTGAACACGTTTATGTCTCTGCAGGGAGAAGAATCGACTAAGAGTTTTCGTGCAAAACCTGTAAAAAGTTTTCTTCTTTGGATTTTTACTTCTATCAAGAGTAACAAGGAATGAAAGTCATTAGTGACATAAAATCTAGGGAGAATTTTCATCCTGCAATCTGACCCTTTTGTCAGTTGACTTTCACTTAATTCAGAGCTGTCGTGATGAACCTTCAGCCATATTTCACCTGATTCCATTTGATCCCCAAGGTGCTTCAAAAATATAATATCACCTCCATAATTCTTTTTAGCTCTTTGGTCCATCTCCTCCTTCCATACTCTTGCTAGAACTGCAGCTTCTAATCCGACAACCTTACCTGTTTCTCCTGTATAAGTGAAATCAGTGATGTGTCGGGCTGCTAGCAATATTTTTTCTGTTTTACCTTCACATAGCCAGCTTGCAACATCTTCAGATACTCCTTGTTTTATTAACATGTTACGAAACTTGTTCAAAGCATTGCCGTTATGCAGAACCTTACGGACACGTGATGCTTCATCTACCCTATTATCCACAATGTTCACAAAACGCAGAAGTTCTCCTAACTCTTCGACGAGCTCTTGCAGTTCCAAGGATCCGTTACCAAGGAAACACTGAACAGCTTCCATCACTTCCAGAGAGTTGTCAACAGAGTTTTCAAGAGGTGAATCCATGTTGCTGATAACAGCTGAACAACTCAAACTCTTCATTCCACGAGCTTGTGATGCTGCAACCATTTTCTTAACTAAATCAACAGCAACATCTTCTGTACTGATGAGATCAATAGCTCCTTTTCCGAATTCAACATCATAAACCAAAGCGCACACTCCTTCAGCCAGCTTTTTGGACACAATTGAGCATCTCCTTAGAGGAACGCTATCTACGGTAGCCGTCAGATCCTTGCAGCGGTAAATCTCCTTATCTGTTGGCACCAGCTCCTCTGTCTGTCCTACGATGCAGCATCCGACGTCTTCCATCATCTGCTCGATTTTATCTTTAGTGCAGTCGACTGTGAAGCCAGGGATGGATTCCAATTTGTACAGAGTATCTCCCGTCAATTGGAGAGCACGACCGGAGATCATAGGGACCTTGAGACCTAAAGCAGCAAGTGCAGGAGCCAAGACAAGACTCACTTTGTTGCCGACACCTCCTGTGCTGTTTTTATCCACCATCCGATGGCGCCACTCGGGTCTCCAGCAAAACACATGACCCGAGGAGGTCATAGTTGCTGTTTCTTCCGAATTCACCTTCTTGGAGCTCTCATTGTAATTAGCCAGGGAAATATTAGTCATGATTGCCAAATTGTTCATTCTGGAGATCAGCGACGAGTTCTGTAACATGATATTGTCCACTTTAGAGCTCTTGTAGTCGTGATAAAACTTTTCTATATCCTTATAATCTAAATGGTTATAATGTCCAAATCTGCACATTGACTGTTCAGAAAAGAAATTCAGCATGGTTTCGTTGAGATTGTCTGAGGGCTTTACTTCTCTCTGATCGTAACTCTGAGGCTTAGTTTCATCCAGAAAGTTAGTCTTTGAAGTACTGTCTCTGCCTGAAGCTCTTTTACTAGCATCACCTGTTATGCTTCTAAGCCATCCTTCGGAATTCCTCTTCCTTAAATCTCCACTTTCTATAAACGATTCGAGTGTGGCTATATGCTTTGGAAAAATCTCTCCGACTTCCCGGGTAACGTCGAATGGCACTTTGTATCCATGATGAATGGACGCCTCTTCTTTACTCGGACCACTCTGCGAAACGTAAACTCTGTTTCGTTCCCCCTCATTACCACTCGTTACTCTGCCTTTGCGATAATTGTCCAGAACGCATTTTGCTGACGGCGAGGAATAGAATACCTTTCGTGTGGATCTCTCTTCAGATCGTGCCAGACTTGTATACCTAGGTATTTTGAAGTGCAAAGCGTACTGTATAGTCTCACAGCTCTCTGATCTGTGTGATTGTTTTTCACAGTTCCTAGACATGTCACCAGCGACATAGACACTCTGCCATGCATCACCAGTAGTTGCGTGGTCAAAGGCATTATCTGCGCTATCTCTACGATTCTTGATTTCCAGTAGCAGATCCACATTTTGAGATTCTCCTTTCTTGCGAAGATTCGATTCTTTTGTAGTCTTCCTCTCGCAGTCCTCTCGTACTTTCTCTTTTTCTTTTCCATGTTTACAATCTAACTTAACACTATTAAGATCATCTTTTTCACTGACAAATTCAACATTTAAACTATTGCATTGTCTATTGAGTTCGGTTTTATTATCCTTGAACTGATCAATAATCTTACCAACTTGAGAAGCCACTTCAGCTCTCATCTCACTATTTTGTGCGGCCAGGTCACCTCTTTTATTTCTCAACTCATTATTTTGTGCGGCCATTTGGGCTTTCAAATCATCTTTTTGAGAAACTATCTCAGTCCTCAACTCATTATTTCGTGCGGTCATTTCGGCTTTCAAATCAGTCATCAGCGTAGTCATATCGGCTTTCATATCAGTCATCAGCGTAGTCATATCGGCTTTGAAGCTATATATCAACTTTACTAATTCATCCATACTTCTAGTTAACGGCATTCAATTAATTAATCCCACTTCTGACACCAAATGTTGCGGATCACAAAAATGGATAGCCACTGAGCGTGAGTATTAAAAGCTATATTTCAAAACCAAATTCAATACAAGGTAAATTGTTACAAAGGAAATATGGATGAAGTATCTTATTAACAAATCAACTATTAACATGCACAAGTCATCAATCTTCCTGCGTAAAGCACACAATATCAGCTCTGTGTATTTTACTAAATACTACCTTTTACTTGATTTACCAGGTCACCCGAAGATCTTCACTCGTAAACCAATTCTCGTCCTGTGCTAATAACTTTTCACACACTAGCCGAACAAAAAGACAGTCCGTGTAGACATTCGAAGTTAGCCATAAAAGTTCCCACTTTTATACTTCCGCGTATACACAACACATCAAGTTACTTCTTGATACTTAACGATAAAAGATCCCACTTTTATCCTTCCGCGTATACACAACACATCAAGTTACTTCTTGATACTTACGCGCACTGTCTCAGAACAGCTCACCGTCCATTTTCGAACTCTCCGACCGTTACAACACAACGACCGTTACAATACAACGACCGTTAACGCTCCACTCTTCTTCTCCAAATTCTCCCAACGTTCTTATTCGTTGGCTGAAACTTTTTGCTTTCGGTTGCCAGATTCCTTCTGTCGTAACAATATTATATGTTGTACTAATCGGAAATAGTGTAGGACAAGTAACGTTTGAAAAGCTTTTCAAATATTAATTTCTAAAGGTATAATTTGCCCATTAATTTATGTTAATTGGAGCGGTACTAAATATTTTACTTCCCTATTTGCTTTTCCCACTACCACACTCATTTGGGAAATTTGGGAAGTTATTTATCGCCGTGAAGTTAAAACATATAATTCTTAAAATTATAACAGTTTTAAATTTAAAAAAAAAGAAAATTATATTAAAAATATTTTAAGAGAAAAAAAATAAATATTACGAAAATATGAATGCCATTTCTCTTCTGATAAAGATATAGTAAGCGTTAAAATAATAATCTGGAAATAGCATATATCAACAATCCACTAGCAGAAATATTTTGCAGTGTTTGACCCAACTTCTCTACAAGCTTCGTTCTTATTCCACTACCCAACTTTGCCTCTGGTGGAAATTACTACCGAACTCACACTGTACAACGGGATGCAAGCGTATATTATCAGTGACACTTCACCGCTCCCCCGAGGGACAGGTTGATGACGCCCCTTTTTGCCACCCTCCTTAATTACTACCGAACTCACACTGTACAACGGGATGCAAGCGAATATTGTCAGTGTCACTTTACCGCTCCCCCGAGGGAAGGGTTGATGACGCCCATTTTTGTCACCCTCGTTAATTACTACCGAACTCACACTGTACAACGGGATGCAAGCGAATATTGTCAGTGACACTTTACCGCTCCCCCGAGGGAAGGGTTGATGACGCCCCTTTATGCCACCCTCGTTAATTACTACCGAACACACACTGTACAATATGATGCAAGCAAATATTATCAGTGACACTTTACCGCTCCCCCGAGGGAAGGGTTGATGACGCCCCTTTTTGCCACCCTCGTTAATTACTACCGAACTCACACTGTGCAACGGGATGCAAGCGTATATTATCAGTGACACTTTACCACTCTCCCGAGGGAAGAGTTGATGACGCCCCTTCTTGCCACCCTCGTTAATTACTACCGATCTCACACTGTACAACGGGATGCAAGCGTATATTATCAGTGACACTTCACCGCTCCCCCGAGGGAAAGGTTGATGACGCCCCTTTTTGCCACCCTCGTTAATTACTACCGAACTCACACTGTACAACGGGATGCAAGCGAATATTGTCAGTGTCACTTTACCGCTCCCCCGAGGGAAGGGTTGATGACGCCCATTTTTGCCACCCTCGTTAATTACTACCGAACTCACACTGTACAACGGGATGCAAGCGAATATTGTCAGTGACACTTTACCGCTCCCCCGAGGGAAGGGTTGATGACGCCCCTTTATGCCACCCTCGTTAATTACTACTGAACACACACTGTACAATATGATGCAAGCGAATATTATCAGTGATATTTTACCGCTCCCCAGAGGGAAGGGTTGACGAAGCCCCTTTTTGCCATCCTCGTTAATTACTACCGAACTCACACTGTACAACGGGATGCAAGCGTGTATTATCAGTGACACTATACTGCTCCCCGAGGGAAGGGTAGATGACGCCACTTTTTTGCCACCCTCGTTAATTACTATCGAACTCACATTGTACAATGGGATGCAAGCGAATATTATCAGTGACACTTTACCGCTCCCCCGAGGAAACGGTTGATGACGCCCCTTTTTGCCACCCTCGTTAATTACTACCGAACACACACTGTACAATATGATGCAAGCGAATATTATCAGTGATATTTTACCGCTCCCCCGAGGGAAGGATTGATGACGCCCCTTTTTGTCATCCTCGTTAATTACAACCGAACTCACACTGTACAACGGGATGCAAGCATATATTATCAGTGACAATTTACCGCTCCCCCGAGTGAAGGGTTGATGATGCCCCTTTTTGCCACCCTCGTTAATTATTACCGAACTCACACTGTACAACAGGATGCAAGCATATATTATCAGTGACACTTTACCGCTCCCCCGAGGGAAGGGTTGATGATGGCCCTTTTTGCCACCCTCGTTAATTATTACCAAACTCACACTGTACAACGGGATGCAAGCGAATATTATCAGTGACACTTTACCGCTCCCCCAAGGAAAGGGTTGATGACGACCCTTTTTTCCACCCTCGTTAATTATTACCGAACTCACACTGTACAACGGGATGCAAGCGCATATTATCAGTGACACTTTACCGCTCCCCCGAGGGAAGGGTTGATGATGCCCCTTTTTGCCACCCTCGTTAATTACTACCGAACTCACACTTTACAACGGGATGCAAGCGAATATTGTCAGTGTCACTTTACCGCTCCCCCGAGGGAAGGGTTGATGACGCCCATTTTTGTCACCCTCGTTAATTACTACCGAACTCACACTGTACAATGGGATGCAAGCGAATATTGTCAGTGACACTTTACCGTTCCCCGAGGGAAGGGTTGATGACGCCCCTTTATGCCACCCTCGTTAATTACTACCGAACACACACTGTACAATATGATGCAAGCAAATATTATCAGTGACACTTTACCGCTCCCCCGAGGGAAGGGTTGATGATGCCCCTTTTTGCCACCCTCGTTAATTACTACCGAACTCACACTGTGCAACGGGATGCAAGTGTATATTATCAGTGACACTTTACCACTCCCCCGAGGGAAGTGTTGATGACGCCCCTTCTTGCCACCCTCGTTAATTACTACCGAACTCACACTGTACAACGGGATGCAAGCGTATATTATCAGTGACACTTCACCGCTCCCCCGAGGGAAAGGTTCATGACGCCCCTTTTTGCCACCCTCGTTAATTACTACCGAACTCACACTGTACAACGGGATGCAAGCGAATATTGTCAGTGACACTTTACCGCTCCCCCGAGGGAAGGGTTGATGACGCCCCTTTATGCCACCCTCGTTAATTACTACCGAACACACACTGTACAATATGATGCAAGCAAATATTATCAGTGACACTTTACCGCTCCCCCGAGGGAAGGGTTGATGATGCCCCTTTTTGCCACCCTCGTTAATTACTACCGAACTCACACTGTGCAACGGGATGCAAGTGTATATTATCAGTGACACTTTACCACTCCCCCGAGGGAAGTGTTGATGACGCCCCTTCTTGCCACCCTCGTTAATTACTACCGAACTCACACTGTACAACGGGATGCAAGCGTATATTATCAGTGACACTTCACCGCTCCCCCGAGGGAAAGGTTCATGACGCCCCTTTTTGCCACCCTCGTTAATTACTACCGAACTCACACTGTACAACGGGATGCAAGCGAATATTGTCAGTGACACTTTACCGCTCCCCCGAGGGAAGGGTTGATGACGCCCCTTTATGCCACCCTCGTTAATTACTACCGAACACACACTGTACAATATGATGCAAGCAAATATTATCAGTGACACTTTACCGCTCCCCCGAGGGAAGGGTTGATGATGCCCCTTTTTGCCACCCTCGTTAATTACTACCGAACTCACACTGTGCAACGGGATGCAAGTGTATATTATCAGTGACACTTTACCACTCCCCCGAGGGAAGTGTTGATGACGCCCCTTCTTGCCACCCTCGTTAATTACTACCGAACTCACACTGTACAACGGGATGCAAGCGTATATTATCAGTGACACTTCACCGCTCCCCCGAGGGAAAGGTTCATGACGCCCCTTTTTGCCACCCTCGTTAATTACTACCGAACTCACACTGTACAACGGGATGCAAGCGAATATTGTCAGTGACACTTTACCGCTCCCCCGAGGGAAGGGTTGATGACGCCCCTTTATGCCACCCTCGTTAATTACTACCGAACACACACTGTACAATATGATGCAAGCGAATATTATCAGTGATATTTTACTGCTCCCCCGAAGGAAGGGTTGACGAAGCCCCTTTTTGCCATCCTCGTTAATTACTACCGAGCTCACACTGTACACCGGGATGAAAGCGTATATTATCAGTGACACTATACCGCTCCCCGAGGGAAGGGTTGATGACACCACTTTTTTGCCACCCTCGTTAATTACTATCGAACTCACATTGTACAATGGGATGCAAGCGAATATTATCAGTGACACTTTACCGCTCACCCGAGGAAACGGTTGATGACGCCCCTTTTTGCCACCCTCGTTAATTACTACCAAACACACACTGTACAATATGATGCAAGCAAATATTATCAGTGATATTTTACTGCTCCCCCGAAGGAAGGGTTGACGAAGCCCCTTTTTGCCATCCTCGTTAATTACTACCGAACTGACACTGTACAACGGGATGCAAGAGTATATTATCAGTGACACTATACCGCTCCCCGAGGGAAGGGTTGATGACGCCACTTTTTTGCCACCCTCGTTAATTACTATCGAACTCACATTGTACAATGGGATGCAAGCGAATATTATCAGTGACACTTTACCGCTCACCCGAGGAAACGGTTGATGACGCCCCTTTTTCTCACCCTCGTTAATTACTATCGAACTCACATTGTACAATGGGATGCAAGCGAATATTATCAGTGACACTTTACCGCTCACCCGAGGAAACGGTTGATGACGCCCCTTTTTGCCAGCGTCGTTAATTACAACCGAACTCACACTGTACAACGGGATGCAAGCGTATATTATCAGTGACACTTTACCACTCCCCTGAGGGAAGGGTTGATGACACCACTTTTTTGCCACCCTCGTTAATTACTACCGAACACACACTGTACAATATGATGCAAGCGAATATTATCAGTGATATTTTACCGCTCCCCCGAGGGAAGGGTTGATGACGCCCCTTTTTGTCATCCTCGTTAATTACAAAAGAACTCACACTGTACAACGGGATGCAAGCATATATTATCAGTGACAATTTACCGCTCCCCCGAGGGAAGGGTTGATGATGCCCCTTTTTGCCACCCTCGTTAATTATTACCGAACTCACACTGTACAACGGGATGCAAGCATATATTATCAGTGACATTTTACTGCTCCCCGAGGGAAGGGTTGATGACGCCCCTTTTTGCCACCCTCGTTAATTATTACCGAACTCACACTGTACAACAGGATGAAAGCGTATATTATGAGTGACACTTTACCACTCCCCCGAGGGAAGGGATGATGACGCCACTTTTTGCCACCCTCGTTAATTACTACCGAACTCACACTGTACAATGGGATGCAAGCGTATATTATGAGTGACACTTTACCACTCCCCCGAGGGAAGTGTTGATGACGCCCCTTTTTGCCACCCTCGTTAATTACTACCGAACTCACACTGTGCAACGGGATGTAGGCGAATATTTTCAGTGTCACTTTACCGTTCCCCCGAGGGAAGGGTTGATGACGCCCCTTTTTGCATCCTCGTTAATTACTACTGAACTCACACTGTACAACGGGATGCAAGCGAATATTGTCAGTGTCACTTTACCACTCCCCCGAGGGAAGGGTTGATGATGCCCCTTTTTGCCACCCTCGTTTATTACTACCGAACTCACACTGTACAACGGGATGCAAGCGTATATTATCAGTGACACTTTTCCGCTCCCCCGAGGGAAGGGTTGATGACGCCCCTTTTTGCCACCCTTGTTAATTACTATCAAACTCACACTGTACAACGGGATGCAAGCGTATATTATCAGTGACACTTTTCCGCTCCCCCGAGGAAAGGGTTGATGACGCCCCTTTTTGCCACCCTCGTTAATTACTATCAAACTCACACTGTACAACGGGATGCAAGCGTATATTATCAGTGACACTTTACCATTCCCTCGAGGGACGGGTTGATGATGCCGCTTTTTGCCACCTTCGTTAATTACTACCGAACTCACACTGTATAACGGGATGCAAGCGTATATTATCAGTGACATTTTACCACTCCCCCAAGGGAAGGGTTGATGACGCCCCTTTTTGCCATCCTCGTTAATTACTACCGAACTCACACTGTACAACGAGATGCAAGCGAATATTGTCAGTGACACTTTACCACTCCCCCGAGGGACGGGTTGATGATGCCCCTTTTTGCCACCCTCGTCAATTACCACCGAACTCACACTGTGCAACGGGATGCAAGCGAATATTGTCAGTGTCACTTTACCGCTCCCCTGAGGGAAGGGTTGATGACGCCGCTTTTTTCCACCCTCGTTAATTACTACCGAACTCACACTGTACAACGGGATGCAAGCGTATATAATCAGTGACACTTTACCACTCCCCCAATGGAAGGGGTGATGATGCCCCTTTTTGCCATCCTGGTTAATTACTACCGAACTCACACTGTGCAACGGGATGCAAGCGAATATTATCAGTGTCACTTTACCGCTCCACCGAGGGAAGGGTTAGTGATGCCCCTTTTTGCCACCCTCATTAATTACTACCGAACTCACACTGTGCAACGGGATGCAAGAGTATATTATCAGTGACACTTTACCGCTCCCCCGAGGGAAAGGTTGATGACGCCCCGTTTTGCCACCCTCGTTAATTACTACCGAACTCACACTGTGCAACGGGATGCAAGCGAATATTATCAGTGTCACTTTACCGCTCCACCGAGCGAAGGGTTGATGATGCCCCTTTTTGCCACCCTCATTAATTACTACCGAACTCACACTGTGCAACGGGATGCAAGCGAATATTGTCAGTGACATTTTACTGCTCCCCCGAGGGAAGGGTTGATGACGCCCCTTTTTGCCACCCTCGTTAATTACCACCGAACTCACACTGTACAACGGGATGCAAGCGAATATTGTCAGTGACACTTTACCGCTCCCCCAAGGGAAGGGTTGATGACGCCCCTTTTTGCCACCCTCGTTAATTACTACCGAACACACACTGTACAACGGGATGCAAGCGAATATTATCAGTGTCATTTTACCGCTCCCCGAGGGAAGGGTTGAAGACGCCCCTTTTTGCCATTATCGTTAATTACTACCGAATTCACACTGTACAATGGAATGCAAGCGTATATTATCAGTGACACTTTACCGCTCCCCCGAGGGAAGGGTTGATGACGACACTTTTTGCCCCCCTCGTTAATTACTACCGAACTCACACTGTACAATGGGATGCAAGCGAATATTATCAGTGACACTTTACCGCTCCCCCGAGGAAACGGTTGATGACGCCCCTTTTTGCCACCCTCGTTAATTACTACCGAACTCACACTGTACAATATGATGCAAGCGAATATTATCAGTGATATTTTACCGCTACCCCGAGGGAAGGGTTGATGACGCCCCTTTTTCCCATCCTCGTTAATTACTACCGAACTCACACTGTACAACGAGATGCAAGCGTATATTATCAGTGACACTTTACCACTCCCCGAGGGAAGGGTTGATGACGCCACTTTTTTGCCACCCTCGTTAATTACTATCGAACTCACATTGTACAATGGGATGCAAGCGAATATTATCAGTGACACTTTACCGCTCCCAGAGGAAAGGGTTGATGACGCCACTTTTTGTCACCCTCGTTAATTACTACCGAACTCATACTGTACAAAGGGATGCAAGCATATATTATCAGTGACATTTTACCGCTCCCCCGAGGGAAGGGTTGATGATGCCCCTTTTTGCCACCCTCGTTAATTATTACCGATCTCACACTGTGCAACGGGATGCAAGCGTATATTATCAGTGACACTTTACCGCTCCCCCGAGGGAAGGGTTGATGACGCCCCTTTTTGCCACCATCGTTAATTACTACCTAACTCACACTGTACAATGGGATGCAAGCGTATATTATCAGTGACACTTTACCACTCCCCCGAGGGACGGGTTGATGACGCTCCTTTTTGCCACCCTCGTTAATTACTACCGAACTCACACTGTACAATGGGATGCAAGCGTATATGATCAGTTACAATTTACCGCTCCCCCGAGGGAAGGGTTGATGAGGCCACTTTTTTGCCACCATCGTTAGTTTCTCATTGCCATTCTCATTGCTAATCGTTCAGAGGGGGAATGCAATACTGAAAACTCTCGGCAGGTAAGCTGGATCCTGGCAAAAGGAGTATTCAGACAGCTAGGTAGCCAAAGGGTTAAAAAAATGTGCAATCAAGTCGGACCTCCGTAGCCTATGGTTGCTTGAGGAGGAGGAGGAAAAGGAGGAGGAGGAGGAGGAGGAGGAGGAGGAGGAGGAGGAGGAGGAGGAGGAGGAGGAGGAGGAGGAGGAGGATCAGCAAAACACCATTCACTGGACAACAAAATAGTTCTGTCAGGGGATCACTTAGGTCTAACATTTAAGTAATAATATACTGATTACAAAAATTAGGGGATATTTTTATCGCTTCATATTCATTTTGAAATATCCCCTAATTTTTTTGAGCAGTATAAAAGCAGAATTTTAAGTGCTAATTACGCAATTGCCATCCTGCAGACGTTCGTAGACACTACCTGTAACAGCCGTTGTCCTAAGGGTCTATCAAAAATATATGTGGTACAACTAATAGCAATGAGGTTGGATCATATATCGATATTCGAAAATACAGTTAACTTAAAATTTAAGTGAGTGAGACACTGAATCGGCCTACCAAACATTTCCAATGTCACTGGTTGGTTCATGTGTGTAGGGCTCATTCCTGTCATCCTCTGGTCTGGATATGTCATAGAGTCGGAAAAAGTTCGAAGGATACGTTTTTATCGCTTATATCACTAACAGTGTTTTACTAGGCGATTGAGATAAGTAATTACGACAGTAGTCGTCGAGTTGGGGCTTTTTGTCAGCTTATGGGGACAAACGGGAAGGAGTCTTCTGTGCTCCTTCCTGACAGCCTCTTATTATCACAAGATGTTGCAGGTTGTAGAGCAGGGAGAAATGGAATCAGCACTGATGTAAGTAGCGCAATGGAGGAACAAGAAGCCAAGATCCATGCAGAATATGTAATGGATTAAAAATTCTTGTTGAAGTCACTGGTCAAATCTGCCAAGTCTTGCTGGGGGAAATCATTCAACAGTGCAGTTTCTTTACAGCAAGAATTCTCTTCTCTTAGAGAGGAATAGGCACCTCGAAAAACAATCTGCCATTAGAGGGGAAAATCGTATGCTTCAGTTACTGGTTACCCTTATCAGGGCTCCCCCAATGGCTAACTGCTACCTGATTGTACGATCTCAACACGCACCTTCCTTCTCTGAATGTTGGTGTCGAACACCTTCTGCTGGGATGAATCCTCCTTCTTTAATTATTGCACGAGCACTGGCTGGAGTGCTGAAGGGAAGTGTGAAGGATCTATTCTGGGAGGACTCTCAACTGGGCATCCTAGCCTATTGTAGTCAGTGTGTAATCTCCCGATTTAGCTCTTGGAGCATCAATCTGAAAAGTGAGTCTTTTATCTACCTCTATTTAAGTATCACATATTGCATGAGACGTTGTCAATGTTCATTTTAGGCATTCTTTTCCCTCTCTACTCTACATTTAGAATCAGTAATTACTTCCCTTATCTCTCTTTATCACGCTGCCCATACAGCTGGTGTTTATATCTAATTCTGACTACATCATCCAACAGACATTGAAGATGGTAATGGAGAGGAAGGGAGGAAAGATGGTTGCGATTTTGATTGGGCACCAGGAGCTTACACTCTAGTTGCATGAGAATGTAAATTAGAGTGCAACAATACTGCCATTTCAGGTGTGTATCTTTAATGCTTTATTCTAGCAAGATAACCTTCATTCACTTACTGCTGCTATCTCTAGGGTATGTGTATAAGGTACCCAGATTCTTATGTCGCCAGGCATGTCCTTAGAACTGTCACCCATTAGACATTCTGGGACAAAAGTCATTTGTAAGTCAGCCCTGAGATGTTAGAAAATACAGCTACACTATGGTGGTTTGATGAGACAAACCTCAGAAAACCATCAGAAATCTCCGCACCTCTATTATCTGAGGTGTCGTTGAAAGTATCGGGAACCACAGCCATTTCTGCATGCTAAAGAACGCGCATTTAACTCTTCGCTATTCATTATATTCTTTGCAATGAGCTATAAATGAAATCATATCAATTACTCATCTAATCATCTCTACGATGAGTTTCAAAAGATTCCTTCCACCTTTCTGGGTTGGGCAATTTCATTGTCGAACAGTTTACTTTATTGACTGGAATGAAAAAGGGTGTTATTTTTTCCGGATTTTTTTTTTGGTCACGAAGTGCTAAAATGGTTTCCTCAAAGTTTAATGGTTCAGAAAATAAACATGCTGAAGGAAATCAAGTAGGAGCCGAACAGGAAAGAACCATTCTGCAATGGATTCTTTTGGGTGAATGAATATTAAAATCCTCTTTGCATCTCTGATTATTGCAGGAAATAAATAAAAGTGTGAGAGAAAGGACTGAGAGATCAGACCTCTTAAACTCGAAAGTGTAATATCTTTTGGTGCAGCAGAAAATTACACTTTCTGCATTTCTGAAGTGATAAGAAAATTTTAAAATCATTTTTAAACGGACCATTCACAACTCTTTAGCATATATTTTTTTTTACTTTTGCCTAGTGTTAAAGTGCATTTATTCAAAAGAAATTATATTTTAATGTGTGCATTCAAATTAGTAACAAATATACATCACTTGGGAAACGTTATCATAACGGTCTTTAGTTTTGAAATGTGAAAGACAATTCACCTATAAGTTATACATGATGATCAAAAAGTGATATCAACATTTAGTAAAAAAAGTCTCTTCTTGGAAGTGATGATAAACGAAACCACTTCTGCACAAGTTAATCTCGAACATCACCTTCTGCGTTTTAACTTGCATGAAAAGAATAATAATATATAGACTGTATATAATTAGAAAGTTCCTTATAAATGGTTAAAATGAAAATGTATAGAATGCACTGAGATCATTTTAAAAATAATATACTTTTTATGATACAACAGGATCGTCAATGGACTTCCCAATGCAAAATCCCAATCTCTTTGAAGGGGACATTTTACAATTGGACGAATTGGTAAGTAAAATTGAAACTATTAATACAATAATACTGTTTACAAGGATTTTATAACATGAACAATTGAAGCTGCCATGAACTATTTTTCAGCTGCTGATTTCAGATCTGGCTTTAAAAAATGGCTAGCACGTCACGTTTTTGTTATTGGTCATTTTTATTCTTATTAAGATCTACCTATGCTAACACAACCACGCAACTGGGAGGATACTAGATATTTTATCTTTTGTGGCTGGCAACACTGATTGCCAAATGGGAAAAAACATATAACAGTAACCTCATCGGTATTTATTTCATAATAACCTCATCGGTATTTACGAGTGTTAATTCTCAATTTTCTTTGCTGGTACCATAATGATTATTGCATAAGATGTGATTGTACAAATGTGGGCTAATTAGGATTAGCTGGTGGCCCGTTATTTGACCAGATAATCCGGTTTATGGCACATTTCTCCGGCCAAAAATTTGGGCACAAAGAAATGTCCGGTTTTCTGGATTAACGACATTATGGTTGTACGCATCGCCGGATTAACCATTAACCAAAATAAGCATGGAAAGGGGGCACCACGGAATTTTTTCCCCTAGCTATAACCTAATCTCAGACCGTACCTAATTCTCAGACAGCTTAGGTACAATTCGTAACCTAACCTCAGACCGCCATTCATGTTGTTTTTATTGTAGAAGGAGCACGTGCTGTACGTTGAAGAGTGAATTTTGAAGTTTCAGTGGCACAAAGGCAGCGTTGCGGATGTGTTAATGTGCCAGATAAGTTTTGTTATGTGTGTGGAAATTATATTTGAAAATCCCAGGGTCGTTCTTTGACAAAGATTGTGAAGAAAGCCTATAACTAGTATTTTGGATGTCATGTTGGAGATCAGAATTAAACATGGTCTCCACATGTGTGCTGCATTTCGTGCTTTGTTGGCCTGAGTGAATGGTTGAAAGGTAAGATAAAATCCATGCCCTTTGCAGTTCCAATGGTGTGGCGTGAATCAACTAGTCACTTGCATGATTGCTATTCTTGTTTAACTAAAGTGTCGGGCTTTTCAAAAAAGAACAAAAGCAAAATGCAATATCCAAATGTGCTTTCAGTCATAAGGCCAGTTCCTCATGGAGAAGATCTTCCCATACCAACACCTCCAACCAACTGGAATGAAATGGATTCACATTCATCAGAGGAAGACTTTGAGGCATATACAAATCCTTATCCTACATACACCCTTAAAAAGTTAGAGGAGCCTCATCTGATTCGACAAAATGAATTAAATGATCTTGTTCGAGACCTACGACTTTCCAAACAACAAGCTGAGGTGTTTTTTTTAGGAAGGGAAATTTGGCTTTACGAGAGGCAAAATGATTTGTGTTTCTACACAGATATTTCAGGGTTGATGGAAGAAATTGGAACAATGCACGACCCTAAGGAATGGCGTCTATTTATAGATTCGTCGAAATTCAGCTTAAAAGTTATCCTTTTGCATTAAGGAAACCAAAAACATTCCATTCTAGTGACACACGCTGTGGGAATGAAGGAAACTTATGAAAGCATGGAAAAAATACTCACTGTTATAAAATATGACCAGTTTAACTGGACAATATGTGATGACCTAAACGTCATATCTTTCTTGCTCGGTCTTCAAGGAGGTTTCACAAAATTTTGCTGTTCTCTGTGTTTGTGGATAGCAGGACCAGAAAGGAACACTACAAAACAAAATACTGGCCCAAAAGAAATGTTTTTTTTTTCCTGGAAAGAGTAATGTGAGGTACAAGCCTCTAGTTGACCGCTCTGATGTTATGCTCACACCACTAAATATCAAACTGGGGCTTATGAAAAACTTTGCAAAGGCTATGGGTAAAACTGGTGAAGGGTTTTTGCACTTGAAAGAAAAATTTGTAAACCTCAGTGATACCAAACTCAAAGAAGGGATTTTTGTTGGTCCTCGGAATAGGAATATATTGAATGATACTCTCTTCGAAGAAAAACTGAATATGAAGGAGCAAGAGGAATGGAAATCCTTCACGTCTATGGTCCAGGGTTTTCTGGAGAATCATGAAGAGGAAAACGACCATCAACTAATTCAATATCTTCTCAAAAACTATTCCTGATTCCTGTGTATTATTTGATTCCTGTGACTCAGAAATCAATGAGTAAGCACTTTCATTTACTAATGGTAGCAATAAGCTAGTCATATGATCCAGTATGTTGAGTTAATACAAGCTGAAAGATAAGAGCCGACCTTAAAACTTATGTACGAGTATATAGAGTGTTTGTTTGTTTTTGTGTCTGTCCGCTTTTTCGATCAGCCCCCTAAAGATTTAGAGGCATTAAGCTTGGCACAAATTTTCCTATCACCCAAGGGAAGTTGTAGGCTATGTGTGAATCCGCTGGAATGGGTTGGATTTCTCGAAATCCCCATTGATTTAACATTAACGGTTAAATTTTTATTATTCAGCAATTATGCAATTCAGAATTGAGACAGGAAACCGTCATCTGATGAAGGACTTGATGAATTGTGTCGACGTACTCAAGATCAATGTTACGGGAAACAAGTTCAAAATTCTTTATGAAGAAAAGAATCCTTTCCGACAAGTAATTGAAGAGATCGTGCTTGAAGAGATCGTGCGCTTATCCTCTTAATTAATTAAAAATTGTGATGAGATCAAGCGTTTCAAATCGAAACTGAGAGAATGAAAATGAAAATCAGATGGCAATGTTAATAATGTTGAATCATTTAGAAATAATCTACGAAATTTCTATCAGTAGCTAAATCAGATTTGGAAATAAGAGAGAGATTCTTGAATTAATTCCCAGCAACGTTTTAACAGAATGGTAAATGTTCATGGGAATTTAAACCATACTTTAAACATGAATTATTCCCATGGCTTCCATGCATTGATGATGTTTCCATACGAAAAGCAACGAAATCGTCTATTATTTCCACCATTAAAGACCATTCAAGAATTAACTATTGTTCATGCCTCCGTACGCATTTATTACTGTATATGGAGAAAATCTGACCAACGTTATTGGTTCTAAACCTGCAAGATTCGGTAAAAAAAAATAATTAAATTCCCATTTAAGCTACATTTTTATCCTAATTGAAAAGTTGTTCTGATGGCAATTCAATAATAATAATAATAAGAAAAATCTGTCATCAGTATTAACGAGTGTTAATTCTCAATTTTCTTTGCTCGTATCATAATGATTATTGCATAAGATGTGATTGTCAAATGTGGGTTAATTAGGATTATCTGGTGGCCCGTTATTTGACCAGATAGTTCGGTTTATGGCACATTTCTCCGGCCAAAAATTTGGGCACAAAGAAATGTCCGGTTTTCTGGATTAACGACATTATGGGTGTACCCAGCGCCGGATTAACCATTAACCAAAATAAGCACGTGCTTAGGGTACCATGGAAAGAGGGCACCACAGAATATTTTCCCCTAGCTATCATGCCCTTAACTCTCAACTCTTTCTTTAACTCGACTTCAGCCGAATTTTTAATAATTGTCTTATATCTGCCGTGTTCGACTTTAATCTGAATAGTTAAAAAAAACGCTTTCATTCGTATGGTGAGTGACTAAAGTTTCGTCAGTAAGTATCTTCGACACTTATTGAGTCTTAATGTCTTGTCAGTAAGTGTCTTCGGCACTTATTGAGTCTTAATGTCTTGTCAGTAAGTGTCTTCGGCACTTATGGAGTCCTAATGTCTTGTCAGTAAGTGTCTTCGGCACTTATGGAGTCCTAATGTCTAGTCAGTAAGTGTCTTCAGCACTTATGGAGTCCTAATGTCTTGTCAGTAATTGTGTCTTCGGCACTTATGGAATCCTAATGTCTTGTCAGTAAGTGTCTTCGGCACTTATGGAGTCCTAATGTCTTGTCAGTAAGTGTCTTCAGCACTTATGGAGTCCTAATGTCTTGTCAGTAATTGTGTCTTCGGCACTTATGGAATCCTAATGTCTTGTCAGTAAGTGTCTTCGGCACTTATGGAGTCCTAATGTCTTGTCAGTAAGTGTCTTAGGCACTTATGGAATCCTAATGTCTTGTCAGTAAGTGTCTTCGACACTTATGGAATCCTAATGTCTTGTCAGTAAGTGTCTTCGGCACTTATGGAGTCCTAATGTCTTGTCAGTAAGTGTCTTCGACACTTATGGAGTCCTAATGTCTTGTCAGTAAGTGTCTTCGGCACTTATGGAGTCCTAATGTCTTCTCAGTAAGTGTCTTCGGCACCTATGGAGTCCTAATGTCTTGTCAGTAAGTGTCTTCGGCACTTATGGAGTCCTAATGTCTTGTCAGTAAGTGTCTTCGGCACTTATGGAGTCCTCATGTCTTGTCAGTAAGTGTCTTCGGCACTTATGGAGTCCTCATGTCTAGTCAGTAAGTGTCTTCGGCACTTATGGAGTCCTAATGTCTTGTCAGTAAGTGTCTTCGGCACTTATGGAGTCCTAATGTCTCGTCAGTAAGTGTCGTCGGCACTTATGGAGTCCTAATGTCTCGTCAGTAACCGTCTGCGGCACTTATGGAGTCCTAATGTCTTGTCAGTAAATGTCTTCGGCACTTATGGAGTCCTAATGTCTCGTCAGTAAGTGTCTTCGCACTTATTGAGTCCTAATGTCTTCTCAGTAAGTGTCTTCGGCACTTATGGAGTCCTAATGTCTTGTCAGTAAGTGTCTTCGGCACTTATGGAGTCCTAATGTCTTGTCAGTAAGTGTCTTCGTCACTTATGGAGTCCTAATGTCTTGTCAGTAAGTGTCTTCGGCACTTATGGAGTCATAATGTCTTGTCAGTAAGTGTCTTCGGCACTTATGGAGTCCTAATGTCTCGTCAGTAAGTGTCGTCGGCACTTATGGAGTCCTAATGTCTCGTCAGTAACCGTCTGCGGCACTTATGGAGTCCTAATGTCTCGTCAGTAAGTGTCTTCGACACTTATGGAATCCTAATGTCTTGTCAGTAAGTGTCTTCGGCACTTATGGAGTCCTAATGTCTTGTCAGTAAGTGTCTTCGGCACCTATGGAGTCCTAATGTCTTGTCAGTAAGTGTCTTCGGCACTTATGGAGTCCTAATGTCTTGTCAGTAAGTGTCTTCGGCACTTATGGAGTCCTCATGTCTTGTCAGTAAGTGTCTTCGGCACTTATGGAGTCCTCATGTCTAGTCAGTAAGTGTCTTCGGCACTTATGGAGTCCTAATGTCTTGTCAGTAAGTGTCTTCGGCACTTATGGAGTCCTCATGTCTAGTCAGTAAGTGTCTTCGGCACTTATGGAGTCCTAATGTCTTGTCAGTAAGTGTCTTCGGCACTTATGGAGTCCTAATGTCTCGTCAGTAAGTGTCGTCGGCACTTATGGAGTCCTAATGTCTCGTCAGTAACCGTCTGCGGCACTTATGGAGTCCTAATGTCTTGTCAGTAAATGTCTTCGGCACTTATGGAGTCCTAATGTCTCGTCAGTAAGTGTCTTCGCACTTATTGAGTCCTAATGTCTTCTCAGTAAGTGTCTTCGGCACTTATGGAGTCCTAATGTCTTGTCAGTAAGTGTCTTCGGCACTTATGGAGTCCTAATGTCTTGTCAGTAAGTGTCTTCGTCACTTATGGAGTCCTAATGTCTTGTCAGTAAGTGTCTTCGGCACTTATGGAGTCATAATGTCTTGTCAGTAAGTGTCTTCGGCACTTATGGAGTCCTAATGTCTCGTCAGTAAGTGTCGTCGGCACTTATGGAGTCCTAATGTCTCGTCAGTAACCGTCTGCGGCACTTATGGAGTCCTAATGTCTCGTCAGTAAGTGTCTGCGGCACTTATGGAGTCCTAATGTCTCGTCAGTAAATGTCTTCGGCACTTATGGAGTCCTAATGTCTCGTCAGTAAGTGTCTTCGGCACTTATTGAGTCCTAATGTCTTCTCAGTAAGTGTCTTCGGCACTTATGGAGTCCTAATGTCTTGTCAGTAAGTGTCTTCGGCACTTATGGAGTCCTAATGTCTTTCCAGTAAGTGTCTTGGTCACTTATGGAGTCCTAATGTCTTGTCAGTAAGTGTCTTCGGCACTTATGGAGTCATAATGTCTTGTCAGTAAGTGTCTTCGGCACTTATGGAGTCCTAATGTCTTGTCAGTAAGTGTCTTCAGCACTTATGGAGTCCTAATGTCTTGTCAGTAAGTGTCTTCGGCACTTATGGAGTCCTAATGTCTTGTCAGTAAGTGTCTTCGGCACTTATGGAGTCCTAATGTCTTGTCAGTAAGTGTCTTCGTCACTTATGGAGTCCTAATGTCTTGTCAGTAAGTGTCTTCGGCACTTATGGAGTCATAATGTCTTGTCAGTAAGTGTCTTCGGCACTTATGGAGTCATAATGTCTTGTCAGTAAGTGTCTTCGGCACTTATGGAGTCCTAATGTCTTGTCAGTAAGTGTCTTCGGCACCTATGGAGTCCTAATGTCTTGTCAGTAAGTGTCTTCGGCACTTATGGAGTCCTAATGTCTAGTCAGTAAGTGTCTTCGGGACATATTGAGTCCTAATGTCTTGTCAGTAAGTGTCTTCGGCACTTATGGAGTCCTAATGTCTTGTCAGTAAGTGTCTTCGGCACTTATGGAATCCTAATGTCTTGTCAGTAAGTGTCTTCGGCACTTATGGAGTCCTAATGTCTTGTCAGTAAGTGTCTTCGGCACTTATGGAATCCTAATGTCTTGTCAGTAAGTGTCTTTGGCACTTATGGAGTCCTAATGTCTTGTCAGTAAGTGTCTTCGGCACTTATGGAGTCCTCATGTCTTGTCAGTAAGTGTCTTCGGCACTTATGGAGTCCTAATGTCTAGTCAGTAAGTGTCTTCGGCACTTATGGAGTCCTAATGTCTTGTCAGTAAGTGTCTACGGCACTTATGGAGTCCTAATGTCTCGTCAGTAAGTGTCATCGGCACTTATGGAGTCTTAATGTCTCATCAGTAAGTGTCTTCGGCACTTATGGAGTCCTAATGTCTCGTCAGTAAGTGTCTTCGGCACTTATTGAGTCCTAATGTCTTCTCAGTAAGTGTCTTCGGCACTTATGGAGTCCTAATGTCTTGTCAGTAAGTGTCTTCGGCACTTATGGAATCCTAATGTCTTGTCAGTAAGTGTCTTCGACACTTATGGAATCCTAATGTCTTGTCAGTAAGTGTCTTCGGCACTTATGGAGTCCTAATATCTTGTCAGTAAGTGTCTTCGGCACTTATGGAGTCCTAATGTCTTGTCAGTAAGTGTCTTCGGCACTTATGGAGTCCTAATGTCTTGTCAGTAAGTGTCCTCGGCACTTATGGAGTCCTAATATCTTGTCAGTAAGTGTCTTCGGCACTTATGGAGTCATAATGTCTTGTCAGTAAGTGTCTTCGGCACTTATGGAGTCATAATGTCTTGTCAGTAAGTGTCTTCGGCACTTATGGAGTCCTCATGTCTTGTCAGTAAGTGTCTTCGGCACTTATGGAGTCCTAATGTCTTGTCAGTAAGTGTCTTCGGCACCTATGGAGTCCTAATGTCTAGTCAGTAAGTGTCTTCGGCACTTATGGAGTCCTAATGTCTAGTCAGTAAGTGTCTTCGGGACATATTGAGTCCTAATGTCTCGTCAGTAAATGTCTTCGGCACCTATTGAGTCCTAATGTCTTCTCAGTAAGAGTCTTCGGCACTTATTGAGTCTTAATGTCTTGTCAGTAAAGCAGTGGAAGGGCCGAAGGGGGCACCATTGTTGGGCTGTGCTTAGGGCATGAAGTTGGCCTTAATCCGGCCCTGGGTATACCAACTGTATTGTACTACCTTCAAACACATGTAATTAGATGCATTAAAATGTTTTGAAAGTATAATAGAAGCATATGAATATTCAATAAATTTGGAACTCAAAAGTTATGTAAATTAGCGTTGAAAGATTTGAAAACGAACTTCGGGCAGTGCTCTGATTCAAATTATTAACCACCGAGTCTGTACAAATGTAAAACGTAACGTAGAAATACACGAAACCCATGTAGGGAATATTTTCGTGTAGAATAATCAATTTTCAGCTACTTCAACGTAGTTCTTTGTGAATGAAATGTATCACGCGCTGAACTTAGTGCCAGATATTAAGTTTGTGTAGAAACTTTTGCTCCTAATCTAACGAATTTAAAACGCAGAATTGTGCATCGTTTCGCTTTCTTCAGTTTATTAACGAATTTTATAGCTGAGTTTTTATATTGAGTGAATCAGTGGTGGCTCGTGAAAAAAATGTTTGGCAAGTCACTTTGACTATTACAGGCAATTCCCGGATATAGGGGAAAAAATTGGGTAGATGCCTGATATTGAATTGAACCGAATCAGACTGAAAAGACCTTCTGTGATGCTTATATCTTTTTTTTTGCAGCTATTCTCAAAACGAATTATTTAACAAAAATTTTCGAAAAAGAAAATAAACTCGGAAATGGGTTCGTTTCCTTTCTACTTCAATTTAGTATTTTGCCCCTTCACTGTTTTTCCTCTCCGCTCTAGTGGTATTTTAAAAAACTGTTCGTAAAATATATATCAGATATGTGGCCGAGTGGTTAGCGCGCTTGGCTACTGTTCTACGGGACCTGGGTTCGAGCCCCAGGTAAGGCATGGATGTTCGTGATGTTTTCTGCTGAGGTCCTGCCATCCTCTCAGATCTTTTACTGTGGCATATAAACTGACAGGCTCCTGTCAGACCTCTGTGGCAAGCAGCTGCTTGAGGGGGTATTTATTTTTATTATTTATTATATATATATATATAGGTTTACAGCCGTCCCGTGGCAGGGTTGGGTTGTTTTACCTCTGAGCGGCACTTTTTTGCACACCATGGGCTAAATGGCCAGGTCACATGGACCCCGAAGGCTCAGAGAAGGTTGGGGGAGGGGACCCACTGGAACAGCTGTTGGGAGACAGATGGTAGCCTCCCGTCAAGGCCATCCAGCGTGTTCTTTAACGTGCACAGGGTATGTCTCTCCCGCACACGGGGCCAAGGCTTAACGTCCCATCCGACGGACTGCGGCCTTTCCAAGCTCATCGGTGTCCCCTACCTACCGTGGGCAGGGCGGGGAATTTTTGCGGAGATAAATCTCAACGCTGACCCAGCTGGGACTCGAACCTGGGAACTACAGATTACGAGCCTGGCGCGCTACCGACTGAGCCACCCCCGCCCCCCGTAGCAGGGTAGTCATCGCGCTTGTCTACTGATCAAAGGGACCTGGGTTCGATTCCGGGTAACACATGGATGTTTGTGTTGTCTTCCTCCTGAGGTGTTGCCATCTCACGGACCTTCTACTATGGCGTATAAACTGACAGGCTCCTGTCAGACCTCTGTGGCAAGCAGCTGCTTGAGGGGGATATTTAGATTTACTATCTTTTTGACTCATTCCCGATTATAAATTTATATTTATTTCAAATTGAAATACTCGTCGTAAACTATCACTTGAAAAGTTGTCTACATCGGTTATATTTCATTTACACTATTAATTTATTACATATATTAATTTATTTTAGAACGAATTGCAAAAAACTGAAATGGTAATAAAATGAATTATAGAAAAAGACAAAAACTAGGATCACAGTGACTGAGATCGAGCACAATAGATTTAGCCGACTGAGCTATGTATTATTAATAAGAGTTACTTTAAAATACGTTGCGTTTAGCATTCTCTCGCAGAAATCCAACGAATTTCATGTTTTCATATCCAATGTTGTTCTTAAATTCCACCCCCACCCCCCATAAATATCCTTCCTTAGCAAAATAAAAAGTTGGCAACCAGCTCAAAAACATCTTGTCAAGAATGTTGAAGCTTGTTGAGATATTCGCTAAGCAACAAAATCTTCGACTATTGGTAGTCAGAACTGGTTCCTGGAGTTCAGCAGCATCCTATTCTTGCGCATTTGCATCATCTCTAATAGATAATGTTAAGAATCCGGGCCGTGGCCGTAATGTTAAAATTCGTATTGACAATACGAAAACAGCCGACGTAGCCCTCATTCTCAAAGTAAATTTGTGAATGCCTGCATAACACGGCAAATAATGATTACAGAACGAATGAAAAAACAATATTATGTTCCTTTAGATATGAAAAATGATGAATGCTAAATTTGAAATTCGTTTATTATTTTTTGTGATTACAGTGGACCCCCGATATAACGCGCATGTCGGGCGGGAAACAACACCCGCATTATAAGGTGAACCGCGTTATACCGAGCGGCGCGGTGGCGACGCAATAAATTTCACACTGTAAGCTTTTCTTTTACTCATCATGCATACAATAATTAAACACTATTCAAAATAAATGCAGGAACTCAATACATACACAATTACTCAATACGCAGTAACAATAAAATGCGATACTCACTAACGCCGCACGGACCTGTATAAACATGTTTGAACTTATCGCGAACATCGCCCGCGCTATAACCGAGTGCGCGGTATAGCGAGCAGCGCTATAACGAAGGTCCACTGTATTTTTGGTGAGACAGTGGCCCAGATGTCCTAATAAACAAGCTACTCCTGCTGAAAGGAAATTAAATAAATACGTATCCATATGGAAACTTATCGATAATATTAATTAAATATGGGCATTATTTAGCATCCTTCAATTAGGGGAATTTAAAAAATACCTTGCTAAAATGATTACTTTTCTGATAATCTCAATTTTGTGACTTCAAATGACAAAAAGGCTTCTTGATGGTTTTTACTGATTCTGAGGTATTTTGGCCTGTCTGATTGACATTTTGAACACTTACGAACTATACATAACGCATTGAAGAGATTTGTAAACGTGAATCCCCTCCACAAACAATTATTTAGATAAGACAATCAACTCCTGTACTATCCGCTCTGTAAAACTCATTGTAATCAACTCCTGTACTATCCTCTCTGTAAAACTCATTGTAATCAACTCCTGTACTATCCTCTCTGTAAAACTCATTGTAATCAACTCCTGTACTAAACTCTGTATTATTTAGATAAGACAATCAACTCCTGTACTCAATTTGTACTATCCTGAATATTTCTTTTTAATTTCTCAAATGTACTGGGACATCAAGGCACTTGAACATTTAAATTAATATCCACAATCATTATTAATTACTATTAAAAAAATTAAATACCCCCTCAAGCAGCTGCTTGCCACAGAGGTCTGACAGGAGCCTGTCATTTTATATGCCATAGTAGAAGATCTGAGAGGATGGCAGGACCTCAGCAGAAAAACGACACTAACATCCATGCCTTAACCCGGGGCTCCAACCCGGTCCCATTAGATCAATAGCCAAGCGTGCTAACCACTCGACCACGGGACTATAACAGTTGCATTTTCAACTGCAGTTTTGGTCATAAGTATAAGAGATACATAAGAGTACATGAGAGGCAGGGTAAACAATATGAAAAGTCCGATAATCGCAGGCATGGATTAAGCCACCAGTGTTGGTATGAACTTTAGGCACCACCTTTACAAGTGGACCTTTTCAAGAACCAGAATCAAAATAGAAATTGACCTGCATGAGATACATTACTACTGGATATGATTGGCGATGCCGTATAGAAGTAAAGGTGATGTACCTGCGATTGACCATAATGATAATTAGTCACCAACAAATATAAGGGGTCATTTGCATCTGTTCACTGAGGGCTGACAACCCATAGGCAAGGAGCGGGGGTGGCTCAGTCGGTAGCGCGCCAGGCTCATAATCTGTAGTTTCCAGGTTCGAGTCCCAGCTTGGTCAGCGTTGAGATTTATCTCCGCAAAATTTATCGCCCTGCCCACGGTCAGTAGGGGACACCGATGGGCTTGGAAAGGCCACCGTCCGTCGGATGGGATGTTAAGCCGTGGCCCCGTGTGCGGGAGAACCATACCCTGTGCACGTTAAAGAACACGCTGGATGGCCTTGACGGGAGGCTACCATCTGTCTCCCAACAGCTGTTCCAGTGGGTCCCCTCCCCCAACCTTTTCTGAGCATTCGGGGTCCACGTGACCTGGCCATTTAGCCCATGGTGTGCAAAAAAGTGCCGCTCAGAGGTAAAACAACCCAACCTATAGGCAAACAGAAAACACAGTGGTAGAATTTCCTTCAACAGAGGCCCACCAGTGCAGTAGTCCGTAATCAAGCTCAAAGCCATAAACCAGGCCAGTGGATTCAAATGGTGAGCACAAGGATCCTGCTAATTTGACTACTCCTCAGCAGGGAATAAAAAAAAAGAAAATATGTCCAATGATGACTAGTAGGACTTTAGCAGACCTCCCTTTCCATCCCGTTTCAGAACAGAATGTCTCTTTTGAAAGGTACTCACTGCCTGCAAGACGAGAAGACGAGAAGTCCCTCCTTTAGGTGAGAGACCTGGCCAAATCTAAGCATCATCAAAACAACTCTCCTTTTAGTAGCTACGACTTACTACCAGAAAACAAATGTACAGAGGCTCGTACATGTGATAAATTAGGCTGTTTTATCGTCCTGGCGTTGCAGTAATTACCAGGTTTCGATACGCATCAAATAAAACTGGGTTCGAGCCCATGAAAATACATGAATATTTCTTTTTTTTTTTTGCTTTCTTTCTACTAGATCACCCACCTTATATACCTCTGTAAAGTTGAGTCTTCGGAAGGTTTAATAAAATAAGAGCTATATATCTGGAAGCAGAGGATGAAGGAAAATAAATAAATTTTCGCATCGTTAACTGCGCATCACATCGTTTCTTCCATGACGAAACTTTACCAAATGAGATCTCTCACTTCTCCCTGTGCACCTGAGCTAACGCATGTCAATATATTGCTCTCATACTTAAATAATGTCATACACCCAAACTCTATGCTAAGAGGGTGAGGTGGACAATGTGGAAAATAATACAACAGGTGTTATAATCGATTGATTCGTTATCGTCTTCTTACAGTCCTCAGCTGTATAACAGAACTTACTCTGAGGCGCCCGATTTTTAGTGCTCATTCCAGATAGGTTCTTTAACTCTATGAATTAATCACGAACACACATGTAAAATAAAATTAAAGTTTAATTGCCTCATTTGGTCTACATACAGCATTTACAGGCCAGGCCTTTAAAACCTTACTGCACCATTAACATTAACGCAGCAGGCAAACTCTACAGTGAAGGTTTGCATCTGGGCAGCAAAAAATAAAGGAGGACATGAGCTAGAGAGAAATAATAAGAAAAAGAATCTGCTGACCTGTCTATTCGAACAGTGCCTCTGAGCAGCAGGGCGGTATCGGCCTTGGCATGCTTCGCCGAATTTCGATATCCTTGTGGATGAGTCGGCAGACTCCATTCATTACTGTCAATAAAAAAATAAATACCCCCTCAAGCAGCTGCTTGCCATAGAGGTCTGACAGGAGCCTGCCATTTTATACGCCATAGTAGAAGGTCCGTGAGAATAGCGGAACCTCAGCAGAAAGACAACACAAACATCAATACCTTTAACGGGGTTCGAACCCACGTCCCTTATCAGTAGCCAAGCCCTCTAACCATTCGACAACTGGACAGCATTCGTTACTGTTAGTCTTTTTAATTAATGATAACTGGGAGAAGGAATATCTTGGGCCATCGCAAAGCTTCAGTACGTAGCTAGTCAAGATGGAAATCTGCTTTAGTTAATATCGGCTGCAGCCCATTGTCGGCTGCTTGGTCCTTTCCTTCGGCGCACAAAACAAACGTCTTAATAATAATAATAATTTATTCCATGCAGGGGGTTACAGTAAATCCAAGGTACATGTAATTTTCGATATTAATTTAAATGTTCAAGTGCCTTGATGTCGCAGTACATTTGAGAAATCAAAAAGAAATATTCAGGATAGTACAAATATACAAACATGTTTACAGGAATTGCATACTTATTTAATCATCATCATCCTCAAGCAGCCATGGGCTACGGAGGTCCAACCAGACCGGGCAAATTTAGTTCTCTATAGGGGTATCAGCCTATTCTCTGTTCCAGGTAAAGTTCTTTCCATGAATGTGCTTAATAGAATTAAGAATCTGGTTGACAGTCAATTGCGTGATGAGCAATGTGGATTCAGAAGTGGTAGGGGATGTGTGGATCAGATATTTTCACTTAGGCAGATTCTTGAGAAATGTTTAGAGTTTCAGAAACCTTTGGTTGCTAGCTTTGTTGATTTCAAAAAGGCTTTCGACTCTGTTGATCGTCATAATTTGTGGTTGATTGTGAGATCATATGGTATACCTGACAAGTTAGTTAACATAACGAAAGCTCTCTATAATAACACTGAGTCATGTGTGAGAGTTGGTAAGGCTTGTAGCAATTGGTTTAGCATTACTTCTGGTGTTCGACAAGGGTGCATTTTGTCTCCTTTTCTCTTTAGTTTGGTTGTTGATTATGTTATGCGAAATTCACTTCAAGGGAAAGATTTTGGCTTTAAATGGAACGAAATTTCTGATTTAGATTATGCTGATGATTTAGCCCTTTTGGCAAATGATGTTGATGAGATGAACTCTTTCATTCGAGCTGTTGATGAAACTGGTAGTAGAGTAGGTTTGGTTATAAACAGAGAGAAAACTAAAGTGATTAAAATCGGTCAGGCAGGTTGTGATTCAGTTAATCTGAATGGTTGCAGTCTTGAGCAGGTGTCACAGTTTAATTATCTTGGGAGCTATGTTACTGATAATGGTGATGTGAGGCATGAGATTAACAGACGAATAGGGATTGCTGCCGGGACTTTTAAGAATCTATGGAGAGTGTGGAGAAATAGGCGTATACACCTAAACACTAAAATTAGACTGTATAATAGTTTGGTTCTTTCTAGGGTTAGTTATGGTAGTGAAACTTGGACACTTTGTAAACAAGATAACCGGAAACTAGATGCTTTTGATTCCAGATGCTTACGCAGTATCTTGGGCATTAGGTGGTTCAACTTTGTAACTAATGATGAGGTTAGGCAAAGGAGTTTGCAACCTCCTTTAAGCAGCATATTGTGCAGAGAGAGACTCCGTTGGTTTGGCCATGTTGCCCGTATGAATAATTATATGACTGGCGAATAGGGTTATGAACAGTGTGCCTAAAGGCCTCAGAAAGAAGGGGAGACCTAGGATGCGGTGGGCAGACAATGTCAAACAGGACCTTGTTAGAATTGGTGTGCAGTGGCCAGATGCAGTAGATGTAGCTCAGGATAGACTTGCTTGGAGAACTTATTTGATACGTATAAAAAATGACAAGTTGCACAGACAAGGTGTTAAGAAACGAAGTATGGTCATGGGGAAGAAAAGAAGTTTTAAGACAACAGAGAGTAATGTCAAATGAATGAACAGGAAGGAAAACGGATTGCGGATAATCCGGACAAAGAGCAAAGATGGGGAGGGGGAATAGGGGTGAGGGGATGTTGTTGATCAAACATTTCGATATTCTAGTAGGAGTGGAGTAATATAGTTTCTGAATTTTGTTTTAGAATTTAAAGAAATGATATCGCTCGGTAGCGAGTTCCAAGTTGAGGTTGCTTGAAATGAAAAAAAAGAAAATTCCATACTTAGCTTTGAAATTCTTGGGAGTAGAAAAAATTTTATCACCAGAGCGAAGGATGTGGCGATCGAATTTAGGGTGTAAGAATCGAATGAAGGGGATGAGACTTGTTATAAATAGTGTCGTGAATAAGGGTAATAAACCGCAGCTTTCATTTAGATTCAAGAGTGGGAATTTGGTAATTGGAAATAATATCAGTAAGTGTTAGAGATTCTCGTTTGTTAAAATAAATTTTGCTGACGATTTTGAGAGCTTCATTTTGAACTTTTTCTAAGTTAGAAAAGTTCTTTTTATTAATACCAAAAAGAGCGGAAGCATAGTATTCGAGTTTCGGTCGGATGTAAATTTTGTAGAACAATGGGACATAGGAGGATATAGAGTTTCGAATGTACCTCAATATATAAGTTCTTTTAGAAGCTGAAGCGACGGTTTTATTAATGTGGGTTCCAAAGTCAAAATTATTATCTATCGTCATACCTAAGTACTTCATGGAAGTGGAAAGTGTAATATGGGTGTTATTAATTTTAATATTTTTGTCATGTGGGGGAGAATGTGAAGTTGAAAGAAAGAAATATTGATATTTACAATATGATGGTTTTCTTGACATTGGCAGTGAATCCATTTTTATAAATAAAAAAAATAAATACCCCCTCAAGCAGCTGCTTGCCACAGAGGTCTGACAGGAGTCTGTCAGTTTATATGCCAGAGTAGAAGGTCTGAGAGGATGGCAGGACCTCAGCAGAAGCCTAAAAGGCTTATACTTAGATGAGCAGTCTCATTCAATATCAACAGAAGCAATATCCATTCTCACTTCTATCCTTTCTCACTCTCATCTCTCACTTCTCTAAAACAAGAAATAGAAAATAATATTCATGATGTGCTTTATTGGTGTATCCATTTTTAGTACACCAATAAAGCACATCATGAATATTATTTTCTATTTCTTGTTTTAGAGAAGTGAGAGAACTTGAGGTAAAAAAAAAGAAGACAATCGTCGGCATACATAAAAATATTGCAGTTAGTGGAGGATTCTGGGAGATTATTTAAAAAAAGGTGAAAGAGAAGTGGGCTAAGAATCCTTTCTTGGGGTGCTCCCCGCTGAAACATTGGAGATGAGAAAAAGAACGGGACTGGACACTAGAGATGAGTAAGTTCGCGAATGATTCGTATGGTGAACTACATGTAATTCGTCTGTTGGAGAAGTTCTCTAGTTCAACAGTTCCTGTTTCAATCGATAGATGGCAGTGCTTATAGTTCGCGAACAAATTCGTCGGTCAAAACTCTCAGCTACGGCGAATCATTCGTTTTCGTCTGAATTTTTCTTTTCTGAAAATAATTCATTCTTTGAAAAAAATAGTTTATTTCAAGATCGATTATATTCACTTTTCGCACCAAAAATAATACCTCAAAAATTTACAGTAAAACTAATCGAAGCAGTTTATTTTAAAACTAAGGAATTAAATTGTTTAAAATGCTACCTAATTAGAGTAGAAAGGTACGTTGGACCAGGGGTGTAGCCAGAAAAGTTTCTTAGGGGGGCACAAGTTGTTGACAAACAGTGTGACCTCGATTAACCAACCTACGATAATCCGATCACCGTTTCAAACGGTCAGTCTGTTTGAGCGTCGAATTTTATACAGGTACCACTTAGTGATAAAGCTACGCTTCCTAGCACTCCCCCCCTCTCCCCCGCCTCCCACCACCAGACACACACATACTCCTTAAAGAATGTGTTAAAAACTTCTTACAGGAAAAACAGTAGATCAGAGTCACTAAATGTTCCAATTTAGGATAAGAAATTTCAGTAAAATTTTAAATAACGTTTTTACTCTCGTAATGGTGCCATTCTCCTCTTTTTCCTTGATTAATATACCCAAATATGCTTTTTGAAAGCTTTCATCGGAACAGTATTTTTTTTCAAAATATTTACAGCGGAACTCACCGTTTTATAAAAGGAGAACACTTGATTAAAACAAGGAGTATTATATTACGCTTCCTTATAGCAGCTTCTTTACTGTATTAGCATGATGTTAACTCTCTTTGACAGTTATTCACTGTGTAATATAAATATAATTTACGTCTATAAATATAATTTTATATTTATCATTATGCCTTATTAACATGGTTTTTCGTTTCCATTTCCTTTATTGTTCATAATTAAGCTGTATTTTCATTTTTCCCAGCCTTTCTTAATTATTCACATTTTCCTTCAAATACCCGATATTTCGGCGTATATGAATCATATGAAGAGATTAATTGAAGTTCCACTTTACTCGGATACCATTTTATCAATAAACATCTGACCACTTAGTGGTCTTTTCACTTTTTTGGGGGCGGGGGTGGCTCAATCGGTAGCGCGCCAGGCTCGTAATCTGTAGTTCCCAGGTTCGAGTCCCAGCTGGGTCAGCGTTGAGATTTATCTCCGCAAAAATTCCCCGCCCTGCCCACGGTCAGTAGGGGACACCGATGGGCTTGGAAAGGCCGCCGTCCGTCGGATGGGACGTTAAGCCGTGGCCCCGTGTGCGGGAGAGCCATACCCTGTGCACGTTAAAGAACACGCTGGATGGCCTTGACGGGAGGCTACCATCTGTCTCCCAACAGCTGTTCCAGTGGGTCCCCTCCCCCAACCTTCTCTGAGCCTTCGGGGTCCATGTGACCTGGCCATTTAGCCCATGGTGTGCAAAAAAGTGCCGTTCAGAGGTAAACAAACCCAACCCAAAGCCCCGACGGGAGACTACCATCTATATTCCAACAGCTGTTCCAGAGGGTCCCTTCTCTTGAAAGGTCCGTATTGTCAGACGTGCCCGCAACGAGTGTTAACCCTTTCACGCCTAAGGGAAACATTTTTCCCATTTTAAAATTGGTGATTGTCGTATTTAATTATAACCTTATATGTATTTTTTATACAGAATGTCAAAATAGAACGTATGCCGAACGCAATTACGTAAACGGGAACGTTTAGAAAACATAAACAGAACTGTCAGGACGCATAATATATGTACTATGTGCAATGTCCATCTTTCCTCACTACCAAAAGAAATTGCTTCGCAGAATATCATAATTAGCACATCATTTTGCATAGTAATTTTATTTCATAATTTTGTATTATTTAGTTAACATTTTGTTCAAATAAACCAATAAATAAAAGACATCGCATAATAAGCCTATCTATAATTTGTGTTACCTTTATAGTCCATTGGGAAAAATATTTCCCATAAAATTCCAAAAAAACTACACATTGTTATGTATTTTTCTTATGATTTTTATTTATTTTACGTCTAAGCAAACTAAAATAAACAGTTACATACTAATATTTACTCTTAGAAACCTTATGATCCTGAAAGGGTTAAGGGAAGAAACTGTTCTCCGACCCCTTCTTATGTTTCTGATGACATATTCATAGCATTGAGCAATTTCAACAGTACGTCCGATTCCCGAAAACCACAGACACAAAATGGTTTCATTTGGGACCAATTTAATCGAAAGGCAGTTGAAATTACGTACTATTTTAGAATCACAACTGGTCTTTATTTATTAGCTAATTTTAGCACCACATTTCATTTTCCGTTGCTGCAAAAACTGCACAAAACGTCCCTTAAATGAAAGGTCACCTTAAATTCCACATTTCTGAAGAAAAAAAAAAAACCAACAGATTAATGGGTAAAACCTCTACTCTGGCAACACATTGTAACGATAACTGTTCCTGTTCTGAGATGTTTCAGGTGACTTATCCGTCTATTATACATTTGCACTTATCTACACTAAATATTTTTATGTATTTGCACTGAAGATTTCTTGAGGAGACTTAGTCCATTGTACTTGGATACGGCCCAGCTGCTTAAATAAAAAATAAATGGTATCCCGTCAAGCAGCTGCTTGCCACAGAGGTCTAACAAGAGTCTGTAGCACCATAGCAGAAGATCTGTGAGGATGGCGGGACCTCAGCAGAAAGAAAACAAAAACATCCATGCCTTACCTGGTGCTCGAGTCTTTTCTATACATATCTGAGGAGACCTTAATCTCAAGCAATTTCAGCCGTACGTCCGATTCCTAAATACCACCGTCACAAAAAGAAGATAGGATTTCCAGTTAATTCATTTTGTGACGGTTTCGATCTAATTGAATTGAAAACAAGTTGCAATTAGATACTGTTGGAACCAGAATTGGTGCAGTTGTTAGCCGAAATTAGCCTTATTTTACTTTCCTATAAGTGCACAAAACACACAACAAACAAAATGTCCCTTAGACAAAAAAAAAAGCTCCTTTTTGTCTAAACACCTAATCTGACAACACTTTTGTAATGAAGTCCTGTTACTTTTCTGTGATATTTCGGGTTGCTTAATTGCGTATTGTTTTTTACCTAACTACCTTTTTTTTTCACTTAACTTTAGCTTTTTCACTGTTTATCATCAAACTTACTCTATTACCAGTGTCATCAACAGCCCTAATGAACGAATTCATATCATCAACATCATTAGCCAACAAGGCCAAATCATCTGCATAATCTAAATCAGAAATTTTGAAATCTCTAGACCATTTAAAGCCAAAATCTTCCCATGCAAAGAATTTCGCATTACATAATCAATAACTGAACTAAAGAGAAAAGGAGACTAAATGCACCCTTGTCTAACTCCACTAGCAATGCTAAACCAATCGCTACAAGACGTACCAACTCTCACACATGACTCAGTGTTATTATAGAGAGCTTTCATTACACTAACTAACTTATCAGGTATTCCACATGATCTAACAATCAACCACAAATTATGTCGATCAACAGAGTCAAAAGCCTTTTTGAAATCTGTAAAGCTAGTAACCACAGGTTTCTGAAACTCTAAACATTTCTCAAGAATGTGCCTAAGTGAAAATATTTCATCAATACATCCCCTACACTGTTCACCACACTGTCCATCACGCAGTTGTTCATTAACCAAATTCTTAATTCTATTAAATATAATCATGCAAAGAACTTTACCTGGAACAGAGAGTAAACTAAATCTCCTATAATTATCACAAGAACTGCAATCACCTTTTTAAAAAATTGGAACAATGATAGCTCTAGTAAAATCCTTAGGAACAATACCTTTATCATAAACAATATTCAAAATTTCAGTCAGCCATGTGACAATACAAATGTTTCGAACTGTAAACATTTCAGTGGTGATTTCGTCCTCCCCTGGGGATTTATGCAGTTTTAATTTAGAGATAACCAAAGTGACTTCGGAGTGTGATATAGGGCCATCATTAAAGCCAGTAATGCATCTATCCTCATTACAAACAATGGGAGTAGAAATAATCACATTATTTAGAACATTTCTGAAATGCTCAGCCCACCTAGCCATCACAGAATCCTCATCTTCAACCACCTTGCCATGTTTATCCCTCAATCCCTTTGTACCTGTCTGTTTCTTCCCACATAAAACTTTAACAATCTGGTACCACCCCCTGCTGTTGTACTGTCTAACTGCTTCCTCTGTTTTGTCTGTCTGGTTATCAAGCCAAAGATTCTTATCAGCTGTTAACTGATCTTTTACACGTTTATTAAGCTCATTGCAAATACCTTCTGTTAGGACTAGTAGAGTATTGATTCATATTAATCTTGCACTTCTTTCTTTCACAAATAAGTTCCATAGCCTTATCACTCAAATAATATTGTTTCCTCTGTGTGTTTCCAATAGTGTTCCTTTGGGTTTTACCCAAAGGAACACTATTGGTTTCAAGATAAGCCTGTTTAAACTGATCCCATTCTTTCTCAACTTCAGCAGTGAGCAAACCATGATTGTCATAATGACTAAGTAACCTATCATGGTATGCTTTGGCTATATCTGGATTTTTCAGACCTTCAGTGTTGAAGGTAATTTTCTTAACCTTAATACAACATTTCTTAAGCTTCCGCTGCAAGACACTTTTGACCAGATAATGGTCAGACCCAATTTCGGCTTCCTTGTATGATCTGGTATTTTAACTGAACTGGCCCATTTACTGTTAATTAAAATATAATCTATCATATTCCTATGTTATTCAGGTGAAACTCATGTATATTTATAAATGTTCCGGTGTTTGAAGTATGTGTTAGTTATTCGTAAACCATTAAGTTTACTTCCCTGTAGCAGACGCTCCCCGTTGCCATTGAAACTACCAATGCCAAAGGGACCTAAATCTCCTGCCCAAAGGTCAGAGTCAGTACTAACTTTAGCATTGAAGTCACTTAGCGCAAGATAACTCCTTTCTTCGCAGAATTTAAAATATTCTGAAGCTGACTGTAAAACGCATCCTTTTTTGTTCTCATCAGAGTTCTCTGTGGGGGCATAACAACAGATGAAATTCCAGTCTTTAATTTTTGATTTAAATTTTGCTGTTGGAAATCTTTCAATAATGCAGTTATATCCTTGAAAAGCATCACTGGCATGTCTGCTGAGAAGCAAACTTACACCTTGCGATGCTTTCCATCCTCCCTCCCTCCCCGAAAAGAGAAATTTAAAGTTATTTTTAAGTATCTCACCCTTACCTGTCCATCTGATCTCTTGCAAGCTTAGAATATCTAGTTTATAACGCTGGAATTCCTGAGTGAAGACGTGAAGAGAATAATCTCCATGTAATGTTCTCACATTCCAGGTTCCTGAAGAGAGAAAATGATTAGTAGGATTTTTAAAGAAACTAGGTTTATTGAGATAGGAAGGCCAACAATATCAAACAGCCCTCTGATCGCAGGCATAGGGCAAAGACCTGTTCTTCCTCTGCTAAAGGCTGAAGTCACCGATGCTCCGATTCTGGTAGGAACTTCATGCACCCCTTTCAAGTGAACTTTCTCAAGAGCCATATGGACTGCCTGAGACACATTTCTGCAGTTTAGGACTGACGATGTCCAACTAGCTAAGTGAGGTTCCGGTACCTGCAATGGTCCCATGTCTGCGATAAGAGGGCTGTTTGATATTGCTCTGATCAGGATTACTCTGTTCACTTAGGGCTGGCAACCCAACAGCAAACAGAAAACACAGTAGCAGATTCTCCCTCAATAGAGACCCACCAGTGCAGTAAGCCCAGGATCCATAATCAAGCTCAAATCCATAAACCAGTCCAGTAGGTATAAATGATCAGCACCAGGACCCTGTGAAGTTCACCACTCCTCAACACGGTTGAAAAAAAAAGAAAAAAGTGGCCATAGATGACCATATCAGTAGGCCATACTGAACCTCCCTTTCCGTTCCCGGACATTAGGCGCTAGACCTGGCCGGTCCTGTGCATCATCACTGGGACCACATTAGCTCCCCTTCTAGTTTATGCCTAGCTACGATTTACAGACCCATTCTTCTGTACACATTCAATTTTTTTGTTGTTAGAGAAAATTTTAAAATTCTTTTTGGATTGGATGGGTATTGACGAAATATTATGATATGCACTTTCCTAATCTTCCAATAACTATAATTGCACCCTCTAACGGTGGAAAAAGTTGAAAATGGAAAAATTTAAACATATATTTCAAAGTGATGTAATTGGGTTACAAATTTAAAATTTTGGTGTTATAATATGAAAGTCACGAATTTTCCATAGACGACCAATGGTTTTTTACCTTTAATCCTTGGGAAAGAAACCGATTTTTATATTTTAAGGGATACTTGTTTGTTTCTAGAGGTAAATAAAAAAAATATTTTTGGGTCGGATAGGAATCGAAAATTGGATTGTTTGGATAGGAATGAAATATTACGATTCACACTTCTCGAATCTTTCAAAAACATTAATTACACCCTTTAACGGTGGAATAATGCTCTCATAAAACACTCGTACCAATTATTTTTTATATTTGGATGCCTTAGCTTTCTATTTCAAAATGCAACTACTGAATGTGCTCTGTCAGCAAGGAATCTAGGGGGGGGGGGGGGGGGGCTAGAGGAGAAGCTCTCTCCTGCTGAGAATGCTGGTAAGGGGAACAGAGGCAAGAGGAGAAGCTCTCTCCTGCTGAGAATGCTGGTAAGGGGAACAGAGGCAAGAGGAGAAGCTCTCTCCTGCTGAGAATGCTGGTAAGGGGAACAGAGGCAAGAGGAGATGCTCTCTCCTCCTGAAAATGCTGGTAAGGGGAACAGAGGCAAGAGGACAAGCTTTCTCCTCCTGAGAATGCTGGTAAGGGGAACAGAGACAAGAGGAGAAGCTCTCTCCTGAGAATGCTGGTAAGGGGAACAGAGGCAAGAGGAGAAGCTCTCTCCTCCTGAGAATGTTGGTAAGGGGAACAGAGGCAAGAGGACAAGCTTTCTCCTCCTGAGAATGCTGGTAAGGGGAACAGAGACAAGAGGAGAAGCTCTCTCCTCCTCAGAATGCTGGTAAGGGGAACAGAGACAAGAGGAGAAGCTCTCTCCTCCTGAGAATGTTGGTAAGGGGAACAGAGGCAAGAGGACAAGCTCTCTCCTCCTGAGAATGCTGGTAAGGGGAACAGAGGCAAGAGGACAAGCTCTCTCCTCCTGGGAATGCTGGTAAGGGGAACAGAGGCAAGAGGAGAAGCTCTCTCCTGAGAATGCTGGTAAGGGGAACAGAGGCAAGAGGAGAAGCTCTCTCCTCCTGAGAATGTTGGTAAGGGGAACAGAGGCAAGAGGACAAGCTTTCTCCTCCTGAGAATGCTGGTAAGCGGAACAGAGACAAGAGGAGAAGCTCTCTCCTCCTCAGAATGCTGGTAAGGGGAACAGAGTCAAGAGGAGAAGCTCTCTCCTCCTGAGAATGCTGCTAAGGGGAACAGCGGAAAGAGGACAAGCTCTCTCCTCCTGAGAATGCTGGTAAGGGGAACAGAGGCAAGAGGACAAGCTCTCTCCTCCTGAGAATGCTGGTAAGGGGAACAGAGGCAAGAGCAGAAGCTCTCTCCTCCTGAGAATGCTGGTAAGGGGAACAGAGGCAAGAGGACAAGCTCTCTCCTCCTGGGAATGCTGGTAAGGGGAACAGAGGCAAGAGGAGATGCTCTCTACTCCTGAGAATGCTGGTAAGGGGAACAGAGGCAAGAGGACAAGCTCTCTCCTGAGAATGCTGGTAAGGGGAACAGAGGCAAGAGGAGAAGCTCTCTCCTCCTGAGAATGTTGGTAAGGGGAACAGAGGCAAGAGGACAAGCTTTCTCCTCCTGAGAATGCTGGTAAGGGGAACAGAGACAAGAGGAGAAGCTCTCTCCTCCTCAGAATGCTGGTAAGGGGAACAGAGTCAAGAGGAGAAGCTCTCTCCTCCTGAGAATGCTGGTAAAGGGAAGAGAGGCAAGAGGACAAGCTGTCTCCTCCTGAGAATGCTGCTAAGGGGAACAGAGACAAGAGGAAAAGCTCTCTCCTCCTGAGAATGCTGGTAAGGGTAACAGAAGCAAGAGGAGAAGCTCTCTCCTCCTGAGAATGCTGGTAAGAGGAACAGAGACAAGAGGAGAAGCTCTCTCCTCCTGAGAATGCTGGTAAGGGGAACAGAGGCAAGAGGAAAAGCTCTCTCCTCCTGAGAATGCTGGTAAGGGGAACAGAGGTAAGAGGAAAAGCTCTCTCCTCCTGAGAATGGTGGTAAGGGGAACAGAGGCAAGAGGACAAGCTCTCTCCTCCTGAGAATGCTGGTAAGGGGAACAGAGGCAAGAGGACAAGCTCTCTCCTCCTGAGAATGCTGGTAAGGGGAACAGAGGCAAGAGCAGAAGCTCTCTCCTCCTGAGAATGCTGGTAAGGGGAACAGAGGCAAGAGGACAAGCTCTCTCCTCCTGGGAATGCTGGTAAGGGGAACAGAGGCAAGAGGAGAAGCTCTCTCCTCCTGAGAATGCTGGTAAGGGGAACAGAGACAAGAGGACAAGCTCTCTCCTCCTGAGAATGCTGGTAAGGGTAACAGAAGCAAGAGGAGAAGCTCTCTCCTCCTGAGAATGCTGGTAAAGGGAACAGAGGCAAGAGGACAAGCTCTCTCCTCCTGAGAATTCTGGTAAGTGGAACAGAGGCAAGAGGACAAGTTCTCTCTTCCTGAGAATGCTGTTAAGGGGAACAGAGGCAAGAGGAGAAGCTCTCTCCTCCTGAGAATGCTGGTAAGGGGAACAGAGGCAAGAGGACAAGCTCTCTCCTCCTGAGAATGCTGGTAAGGGGAACAGAGGCAAGAGGACAAGCTCTCTCCTCCTAAGAATGCTGGTAAGGGGAACAGAGGCAAGAGGAGAAGCTCTCTCCTCCTGAGAATGCTGGTAAGTGGAACAGAGGCAAGAGGAGAAGCTCTCTCCTCCTGAGAATGGTGTTAAGGGGAACAGAGGCAAGAGGAGAAGCTCTCTCCTCCTGAGAATTCTGGTAAGTGGAACAGAGGCAAGAGGACAAGTTCTCTCTTCCTGAGAATGCTGTTAAGGGGAACAGAGTCAAGAGGAGAAGCTCTCTCCTCCTGAGAATGCTGGTAAGGGGAACAGAGGCAAGAGGAGAAGCTCTCTCCTTCTGAGAATGCTGGTAAGGGGAACAGAGGCAAGAGGACAAGCTCTCTCCTCCTGAGAATGCTGGTAAGGGGAACAGAGGCACGAGGACAAGCTCTCTCCTCCTGAGAATCCTGGTAAGGGGAACAGAGGCAAGAGGAGAAGCTCTCTCCTCCTGAGAATGCTGGTAAGCGGAACAGAGGCAAGAGGACAAGCTCTCTCCTCCTGAGAATGCTGGTAAGGGGAACAGAGGCAAGAGGACAAGCTCTCTCCTCCTGAGAATGCTGGTAAGGGGAACAGAAGCAAGAGGAGAAGCTCTCTCCTCCTGAGAATGCTGGTAAGGGGAACAGAGGTAATAGGACAAGCTCTCTCCTCCTGAGAATGCTGGTAAGTGGAACAGAGGCAAGAGGAGAAGCTCTCTCCTCCTGAGAATGGTGTTAAGGGGAACAGAGGCAAGAGGAGAAGCTCTCTCCTCCTGAGAATTCTGGTAAGTGGAACAGAGGCAAGAGGACAAGTTCTCTCTTCCTGAGAATGCTGTTAAGGGGAACAGAGTCAAGAGGAGAAGCTCTCTCCTCCTGAGAATGCTGGTAAGGGGAACAGAGGCAAGAGGAGAAGCTCTCTCCTTCTGAGAATGCTGGTAAGGGGAACAGAGGCAAGAGGACAAGCTCTCTCCTCCTGAGAATGCTGGTAAGGGGAACAGAGGCACGAGGACAAGCTCTCTCCTCCTGAGAATCCTGGTAAGGGGAACAGAGGCAAGAGGAGAAGCTCTCTCCTCCTGAGAATGCTGGTAAGCGGAACAGAGGCAAGAGGACAAGCTCTCTCCTCCTGAGAATGCTGGTAAGGGGAACAGAGGCAAGAGGACAAGCTCTCTCCTCCTGAGAATGCTGGTAAGGGGAACAGAAGCAAGAGGAGAAGCTCTCTCCTCCTGAGAATGCTGGTAAGGGGAACAGAGGTAATAGGACAAGCTCTCTCCTCCTGAGAATGCTGGTAAGGGGAACAGAGGCAAGATTGGTTAAAACTGATTACATTTCATGCACCTTTAAAGAAATATTTTTCAAGACTTTTAAGACGGAGAGGTAATGCTCTACCGCAATCTAGATCCTCATCTGCGCTCTTTATAAAACAGTCCATTGTTTAACTACAGAACTTAATAAGAAAATGAATGTTCAGAAAACATTGTTTTTCAATAAAAAATTATATTTTTGTGTAATAAGCGCAAAAACGTTATTTTCTTTTTCCTACACCTACACAAACATTAAATATTTTTATTAATATGCTCCCAAAACGAAATCTGAACTGAAAAACTATTTTAAGTAAAGCAAAATATATGTCATCTCTATAGTTGTCAGAAGAATTATGAAGTGCTGTTTAAAAACAACAGGAAATGCCACTAATTAGTGTTTTTCTTTTGTCTTGAGTGAATTTGCATAGTTCACGAACTACATTCCAATAACTGACAAGACCGATAAATAACCTTGTGTCGCGAACTACACTGGTTTCTTTTTTTTTTTGTTGTTGTTTTTTATTAAGGAAAACTCAGAAAACTTATGATAAACAAAAACCTATACGAATGATTTTAATGAAATTTGTTGAAAACATGAATTACAATGCTTAGTTTCAGAATGGCATAAAATTTTATACTAGGAACATTTTTCGTCAAAATACAACACTTGTAGGAACTTGTCCGAAAATGAGGTGTCAGAATGCAATAGGCAAAATTCTTTAATAAGGAGTGTGGTCACCCCTTACAGCAATGCAGGCACGACAGCGATGTTCCATGCTGTTAATGATGTTTTGAATCAGCTGAGTAGGTAGTAACGACCAATTGTCCCTTTAAAGAAGTAATAAGCTCCCCCTTTGTTTCATGTGGCGGATTGGGGGCAGCAACATGTCTCCCTAGAGCATCCCACACATGCTCGATCGGATTTAGGTCGGGAGATCGAGCTGGCCACTCCATGCGCATAATGGTCTCCTCTTGAAGGTATTGTTCCACTAGTCGAGCTCTGTGTGGACGAGCGTTATCGTCTTGTAAGACTAATGAATGTTTCACCTATTACACCAGCGTAAGAACGTACATAAGGATCCAGGATGCTCTATAACTTTGCCCACTCGTCAACACATAGACGTCAGTGCGTCCACCTAAGGAATGCCACCCTAAACACACATGCTACCTCTGCCTTAACTGCCTCTTTGGCGGATTTTACTGGGATGGTAGCGGGTATCTCGTTCTCTCCATATCAATGTTCAGAATCACTCTGGAAGCAATATCTGGACTCATCTGTGAAGAGTTCAGACTACCATTGCTCTTCTGCCCCTCCGCAAAATTCCCCCCCTGCCCACGGTCAGTAGGGGACACCGATGGGCTTGGAAAGGCCGCCGTCCGTCGGATGGGACGTTAAGCGTGGCCCCGTGTGTGGGAGAGCCATACCCTGTGCACGTTGAAGGACACGCTGGATGGCCTTGACGGGAGGCTACCATCTGTCTCCCAACAGCTGTTCCAGTGGGTCCCCTCCCCCAACCTTCTCTGAGCCTTCGGGGTCCATGTGACCTGGCCATTTAGCCCATGGTGTGCAAAAAAGTTCCGGTCAGAGGTAAAACAACCCAACCCAACTTTTCTGCCCAATTCAACCGCTCGCTCCTGTGATGTGAATTACTGGCCTTCTAGCGTACAGACCTCCCTCATGAAGTCTTCTACGCACAGTAGATGCTGATACAACCCTTCCAATGGCTGCTGCAAGAGAAGGTCGTAGCTGAGAGGGAGTAGACGTCCTGCTCCTTCGTGCATCGCAGATAACAGTCTTGTACAGCGGTCATAACTCTAGCCCTTTCTCGGCTCTAGCCCTTTCTCCGAGAGACGCAGAATCCCATGCTAAGAAATTGATTCCACAGTCTATGGACCACAGAATGACTCACATTTAGCCATCGTGCCACATCTGACTGACTTTGGTCTCATTCGAGCCGGCCAATAGTTCTCCACTGCAGTTCATTGGGCAAATGATGTCTCGAGGTCATTCCTACAAAATGGCCATTTCGAATTTCTTTACTCACATTTACAACATAAAATAACGATCCACTCCAAAACACCCGTTTTTATGCCGTTCTTCGATTATGCAAATTGTGCAACCTAGACTAATTTGCATACGATATGCTCACTCGGCATTACTTTATTGGTTACATGAACAAATTTGGTGAAAATCGCACAATTTTTTGGCGAATTATCTCGATTTTTATCATTTTCCCTTAATTTATGGAAACCGGTGTAGTTCATTTCGGCGATCTGAATGAGTCTGTGTAACTCAAGTCGATTTTACACAGGAATATTCAAGTTGAGATATGTGTGATGATCATTTCGGCGAACTGGAACGAAAGAACTAGTTCACCTGAACACAAAGGTGGGTTGGTGAAGTGAACCAAGTGAGGGGAGGAGAGAGCACTCAGGTGTGCCACGTGGGACAGAGTTCATGGACATGTTTGGTGGCTTATGTGTCCTGTGCACGTGCTCACCTCATTAACGATCATTTAACCCTTTCAGGACCATAAGGTTTCTAAGGGTAAATATTAGTTTGTAACTGTTTATTTTAGTTTGTTTAGACGTAAAATAAAAAAAAAAAATCATAAGAAAAATACATAACAATGTGTAGTTTTTTTGGAATTTTATGGGAAATATTTTTCCCAATGGACTATAAAGGTAACACAAATTATAGTTAGGCTTATTATGCAATGTCTTTTATTTATTGGTTTATTAGAACAAAATGTTAACTAAAATAATACAAAATTATGAAATAAAATTACTATACAAAATGATGTGCTAATTATGATATTCTGCGAAGCAATTTCTTTTAGTAGTGAGGCAAAGATGGACATTGCACATAGTACATATATTATGCGTCCTGACAGTTCTGTTTTTGTTTTCTAAACGTTCCCGTTTACGTAATTGCGTTCGGCATACGTCCTATTTTGACATTCTGTATAAAAAATGCAGATAAGGTTATAATTAAATACGACAATCACCAATTTTAAAATGGGAAAAATGTTTCCCTTAGTCGTGAACAGGTTAACGATGAAGAAAGGCTTCACAAAATGCTTTCTTACAAACAAAGAGTCGTCAAAGCTGGTCAGCTTCTCGGAACTGAAAACCTCCAGCTTCTTCTTGTATGGAGATGGAAATAAGAGATGCGAAAGTTAAAAGCAAGAGAAAGATGACGGAATATTCCGAAAAATATCGGCACTTGGGAGAGCTGCTGCAGACATGTCGTGTGCAAAAGTAGGGGCACGACAATAACGTTAATCTGAAAGTCTGAGCATTTTATTTCATCCACATTTATAAAAACTTCCTTCACATAAAATTTTGAACGATAATTAAAGTGATTCAACTTCAAAAACGTAACTAATCTCCAAATATTTTTTTACGATATTCGAAGATGTATAATGGGTTGGGTTGTTTTACCTCTGAGCGGCACCTTTTTTTGCACACCATGGGCTAAATGGCCAGGTCACATGGACCCCGAAGGCTCAGAGAAGGTTGGGGGAGGGGACCCACTGGAACAGCTGTTGGGAGACAGATGGTAGCCTCCCGTCAAAGCCATCCAGCGTGTTCTTTAACGTGCACAGGGTATGACTCTCCCGCACACAAGGCCACGGCTTAACGTCCCATCCGACGGACGGCGGCCTTTCCAAGCCCATCGGTGTCCCCTACTGACCGTGGGCAGGACGGGGAATTTTGCGGAGATAAATGTCAACGCTGACCCAGCTGGGACTCGAACCTGGGAACTACAGATTACGAGTCTGGCGCGCTACCGACTGAGCCCCCCCCCCGCCCCCGATGAATAATGAACTTTGCAGAAGATTTATTTGTTAATGCGCATAAGCTGCCTCGAAGTGGTTGTAATGAGAGTTAAAAAATCGTCATTTTTTGCCTTTTGATATATTACAATAATTGGCTTCAGTGCTTGGTAAGTAAATCGCTTTGCGCACATGAACATTTGGCAGTTTAATGTTTTGACGTACGTATTTGTCAGTGGTGTAGTCCTTAACAACAGTAGTACAGGGGCCCTTTTCACCCTCTCATTGGAATGATACAAAGAAAGATTAGAGGTTTTTTTATGGTTGTTTCAACATTTGAACGAAAATTCGCGTTTTAGGTATCCCTGCACTGAAATTCACCATAACTTATTTACATCTATCCGTCTATTCATCGAAACGCTCGAAACCTAATGAAAAAGCCAATGAAGCAATAGAACGTAGCCCTGGCTCCACGTCAACCTGCGCATTGTAATGTTCACCGAAATTCTTGGGTTCAAATAATTTGCCGATTTGGAAAGTTCATTGTCATTTTACTTGTGATGAATCTCCTTATAGCTCCTCAGTGATGTCATTTTAAAATCGAGCTCTTGTTCTTTTGGATAGAATTGCCAGATTTTGATCTAAAATGCAGACGTTTCATCGCACATGCACCTGTCGCTCGATTTTTGCGCTACTTGATTTACAAAGTTCCGGTTTCATACGTCAAAAAATGCAACCAGTTTCGGTTTCCACGGTGATAGACTCGGTTTTATATGGTCATGAAAATTCCACTGGTTTCGTTTCACACGATTATAGAATCAGTTTTAAAGGATACGGATTGAGATTTGTTTTTATGTATGTAGATATAATAATGACGTAGCAGTGGTATAGCGTCAAAGAGGATTATTAGACAGTCATCTTAAAGTAAAAATCAACTAATATGGTTTTCATCGTCATTATCATTCTCCTCCTCAAGCAGCCACGGACTATGGAGGTCCAACCAGATTAGGGGCGGGGATGGCTTAGTCGGTAGCGCGCCAGGCTCGTAATCTGTAGTTCCCAGGTTCGAGTCCCAGCTGGGTCAGCGTTGAGATTTATCTCCGCAAAATTCCCCGCCCTGCCCACGGTCAGTAGGGGACACCGATGGGCTTGGAAAGGCCGCCGTCCGTCGGATGGGACGTTAAGCCTTGGCCCCGTGTGCGGGAGAGCCATACCCTGTGCACGTTAAAGAACACGCTGGATGGCCTTGACGGGAGGCTACCATCTGTCTCCAACAGCTGTTCCAATGGGTCCCCTCCCCCAACCTTCTCTGAGCCTTCGGGGTCCATGTGACCTGGCCGTTTAGCCCATGGTGTGCAAAAAAGTGCCACTGAGAGGTAAAACAATCCAACCCAACCAGATTATGCAATTTAGTTCAAAGCATTATTCCAAGCATTATCTTAATTTATTCCAAGCATATCTGTCCTGAACTATATCTGCTGCACCTGGCCACTGTAACCCAATTCTAACAAGGTCCTGTTTGACATTGTCTGCCCACGGTATCCTAGGTCTCCCCTTCTTCCTGAGGCCTTTAGGCACACTGTTCATAATCCTATTCGCTATAGTCTCTCTCTGCACAACATGCTGCTCAAAGGAGACTCCTTTGCCTAATCCCATCATTACTCACAAAGTTGAATCACCTAATGCCCAAGATACTGCGTAAGGTTTTAAATGATATCATTTATTTTCAAGAATATGTGAATAATAGTAAATAGTTATATTCATTCTTTCGCTGAAATTATATTCTTATCATTGCAATGCAATCTGTCCGTTTCTGAATAGACAGCGAGATCTAATTTTTCTAGACTGAATTTTTCAGAGAAATAAAAACTGTTTTTATCTCATTTTTAACAAGTTTACGAATGTATACTATTATATAGGCTAAATACAGCTGATTCATAAGTACGCAGTTTCATAAAATATAAAAATGCTAATTTTACAAACAAAACGCTCGGTACAAATGCTTAAATTCTAATTTACATTCAGTTCATAAATACCTTTCTTTAAAATTTCGTCTTCAAATTCCGTCGTGTACATTAACAACGAGTATTTTTCGTGAGCAAAAGGAAAAGCGTGATAAATCATTCTAAGCATATCTGAATTACTGCAATGGGTTGTTTCATTTTTGATAGGCACTTCTTTTGCACGCAATGGGCTAAATCGCCATTCACACGGACTCCAAGGGCTCAGAAAAGATTGGGAGAGGGGACTCACTGGACATCAGTTAGGAGACAGATGGTAGCCTCCGTTAAGACCACACAGCATGTTCTTTAACGTGCACGGGTATGACACTCTTGCACACAAGACACGTGCACCACACACGGTTTAACGTCCCATCTGACGGAGAGTAGCCTTTCCAAGCCCATCGGTGTCTCCTACTCAACGAGAGCACGGCGGGGAGTTCTGTGCAGATAAATCTCAACCCGGGTCGATCTGGGAACTGGAGATTATGAGCCTAGCGCACAACTGGCAACCCATGAATTCGCGCAAAAAAAAAATTAAAAAGTAATGTTACATAAATGATATTTATTAATGCTTAACTGAAATTTCAGATAAATATGTAAAAATGAAACTTTCAAATATACGTTTTATTCATAACAAGAATTTTTTCGCAACCTATCTCCCCTTTTTTCCATAAAGTTTTGGTTTTGATTTGCGCGGTTCCTATTTACACGCTGATTTCCCAGAACCAATCTACCGTGTAAGTCGAGGGAAGCTTGTACAGCAAATTCGAATATTACCTGGCTTGTAATGCAATTGAAATTTTGTTTCACTTATCGGCTTGAATGCTGCAGTCAGGCATTTCTTGTTTCATTTCTTGCCAACGTTAACGGATGTATGGTAACCATAATATGGCACCATAATGCGTGTTAAAGAAGTTAAAGATGTTACTGAGAAGCGAAGGATTCAGATTAGTGCTGCGTAAAAAATTATTAAGTTTCAGAATTCATAACACGATAAATTTAAATGGGTGATTTGTAGAGCTAAAACTAGAAAAAGTTACGTCTCTTTGTTTTTCATATAGAGGTGATAAGAAATGGTGTAATGAAAATATTTCAACTATCAAAGAATTTTAGAGGAACGCACCAAAGCTCTGTTAATTTTAAAAAACTGCAAAAAATCAGTAATGCAGCTGTGAGCAACACTTTGTCTTATTTTCAGTCTGATGCTATACCAGAAAAACGTAATGCCATAAACTTCTACTGCTAGGTAAACTGGGGCGGGGGGTGGCTCAGTCGGTAGCGCGCCAGGCTCGTAATCTGTAGTTCCCAGGTTCCAGTCCCAGCTGGGACAGCGTTGAGATTTTTCTCCGCAAAATTCCCCGCCCTGCCCACGGTCAGTAGGGGACACCGATGGGCTTGGAAAGGTCGCCGTCTGTCGGATGGGACGTTAAGCCGTGGCCCCGTGTGCGGGAGAGCCATACCCTGTGCACGTTAAAGAACACGCTGGATGGCCTTGACGGGAGGCTACCATCTGTCTCCCAACAGCTGTTCCAGTGGGTCCCCTCCCCCAACCTTCTCTGAGCCTTCGGGGTCCATGTGACCTGGCCATTTAGCCCATGGTGTGCAAAAAAGTGCCGCTCAGAGGTAAAACAACCCAACCCTAGGTAAACTGGAATAACACTTCATTTCTAAAGAAAATGCCTAAGCCTATAAAATTAAGTTTTAATCAATTGTATAAGCTCAATTTTTGTTGCTTTTCGTGTATTTTTCGTGTGTGTGTGTGTTTATAAAAAGCGTTATTTATTTCCTTGCAGGATCGTAATGCAGTGAAAGAAAAATACCGTAAATGGCCAGCAGCACGAATTCCCTACGTCATCGAATCAGATCTAAGTAAGAACATTTTAAGATCAAATTCACTCCACGGAAGCATTTGAAAGAAATAGGTGTTTAGTTTTAGAATATCGCACCAGAGTGGGACTGCAGCCTTCACAAAATATATAATTTACATTTCTAGAAGGGAACATTTGAATGCAATTTACAGCTTCATATTTTTTTTAAAATAAAAATGTACTTTAATACAAAGTCTTCAATTTCTTCGTTCATATGCACCTGGTTTAAAAAATGGGCTGCAAACAGTTAACGGATGTATCGGGATTTTATGTACTGTCTGTCACTGCCGTAAGAAACTCCTTTGCACTTAACAGTCAATCATTGAAAATATTATTATTGAATACAAAAATCAGTAGTTCTAAATAATGGAAAAGGATCCGAACGTTTCACTGCTTATGGCTTCCCCAGAAATAAAATAATATATTAAAAATCATTTGTTTTATAGTAGTTTTCTAATGGGAATTATGTGTAAAGAATGTTATTGAAATGAGACAGTTAAATGAACATGTAAAGGAACAGGAAAAGAGGTTTAGACCGTTCGATGATTTACCAAACGACTTTCGACTGACTTAGTAACGAGACAAAACTTCTTTCAGGTTTATATACAAACCTAAATCTAATGAGAGGTGATAAGAAATGGTGTTATCTAATTAGAGGTGATAAGAAGTAGTGTGAGTACAAGCCGTGGCAGAAAAAACTTTAGGACTTTTCAGACGTTGCAGAAAAACTTTTCTTTTCTTGTCAAGTTTTGATGCCATCCTGATCTATATTTTTGCCATTTTATGTACGTATTTGTAATTAACTTTGCTCTGTAACTCTTTATGTGAAATTGTCTCCTTTTTCACACCTCTGGCGAAGGTTATTTATGTTTGATGTGTCTTGCTATATTTAGCAAGACAGGTTGATTGCACCTGTTCGTTGGTGATCGGTCTATTTCCGGCCTGGCTCCTTTCATGTTGGAGCGCAGATCAAATGACCGGAAGGACTGCGCTTGCACGAAGAGCACAGACGTCCTGTCGCCAAGATCAGGAAGTTCTGTCTGTACTGACTTTGGGAGCAGACCTAAAACTGCGACTGCTCGGTGAATAGGCAATTCACGAGTCAAGAGGTTTTCCTCTGCTGGGTGCGTAGAAGACGCAACCTGTGAAGCAACCAACACGACGGTTGTCTGTTGCCAACGTCAGAGCCCAATATCAGAAATGAACCAAAAGCATATTTCATTATCTGTGGGGCGCTATGGATAAATTAAATTCGACACCCCCCGGGAACCGACATTTCTTTTAAGGCTTTTACCGCGAAGTCAAGATTAATTTTGAGTGACGAAATTAATGCTTTCTTTGCCAATCAAGTGAATATTGCTGGTGACAGTTTTAGCGTTTTGTTTGCAGATAACTGAAGAGACAATAATAGCCGCACTCTGAGCGATGTCATGCATTGGGGTCATATGCCCCAGCTTCATCGAACAATCGAAATCGTTGAGAATACTGGTAAGGGTAATGGGGACAAAAATTATTAGATATTTCAAGTTCCAGGCTCGATTGCGTCGCTTGCAGGATCATAGTGCATTGAGAGACATAAAACGTAAATGGCCAACTGCACCTATTCCCTACGTTATCAGGGGCGGGAGTGGCTCAGTCGGTAGCGCGCCAGGCTCGTAATCTGTAGTTCCCAGGTTCGAGTCCCAGCTGGGTCAGCGTTGAGATTTATCTCCGCAAAATTCCCCGCCCTGCCCACGGTCAGTAGGGGACACCGATGGGCTTGGAAAGGCCGCCGTCCATCGGATGGGACGTTAAACCGTGGCCCCGTGTGCGGGAGAGACATACCCTGTGCACGTTAAAGAACACGGTGGATGGCCTTGACGGGAGGCTACCATCTGTCTTCCAACAGCTGTTCCAGTGGGTGTCCTCCCCGAACGTTCTCTGAGCCTTCGGGGTCCATGTGACCTGGCCATTTAGCCCATGGTGTACAAAAAAGTGCCGCTCAGGGGTAAAACAACCCAACCCTATGTTATCAAATCAGATCTAAGTAAGAACATCCCTTGTATTATTTTTATAGATTCGGGCCTGTTGATATATAAAGAGAATCGTTTTAACTCATAAAAAGTGAGGTGACATAAATGCATAACAATAGCCCCTGTTCAGTTAAGCCCATACATGTCCTGTCCAGTTAAATAGCACACTGTATGGTGTTGATAAGGCCTTCGATATGCCAACTAACGGCTGTCCATTGGATCCCAGTCATTGCCCATCACTGATCCCTTCGTGCACTTTTGACTTGTCCTTTTTAGCCTTTTGTGTGCAAGAAGAGCTGAAAAAAACTCACCCTACTTCCTAACACAATTTCCTATCGTTGTATGTTAAAAGTAACAAATTATTCCTCAAGCAGCCGCTTTCCATAGTGTTCTGACAGGAGCCTGTCTAGAAAAAAATATTAGTGGCGGTGTAAAGTGAATGTATAGAGCCGAAACGGACCTGAACGCCGTTCCGGTGTATAACTTTGCCCTCAATTTCAGTGGTATTAAACGTTTTTCTTCACATATATTCTACATCTGCCTTTTCTTTTTCGGTTCTTTTCCGGTAACTGATATTTTCTGAAGGTGGGAAATGTTCCCATTGCTTCCCTATCGAAATCCGGCATGACAGCACAATCTTTCTGTTGCGATTTAAGTTGTCATTAAAATTGTTGAATTAATCCAATCTCTGCTGTCTTTCACCCTTGTTGCTTTTCCTTGGTTTCTCTCCTTGCAGCGGAATGGCTTCTACGGACAAACGCATTTAGACAAAAGACATTGTAAGGGGGAGAATAATGCTTCTTAGCATTGCCGTTCCCATCATGTCGAAACTGGGCTGCCAAGATGCAGATCTCCAGCAGAGGCAGGAGTTGATGGACGTGAGGGACTGTTCTGATTATAGATACGATCCTCTGATAGGCTGCATTGTGGCAGTCACCGCATTTTCAGCGCCACTACGGACATCTAGCAGAAACTAGCATAGTCGTCGCACCATGGGCTGTTGCTCTTCCGATTCCGTAGACGTAATGGGAAACAATGGAATCGCAGCGGCTTTGCAATTTCCTTTTAAAGGATAAATGTTTTCTGTCTTCAAGTTTTTTGATATCATCAGATACCTCAAATTGTAGAACTTGTAATTTACCCGAAAATACTACACACTTACTGTTTAACTGACAAAAATTTCATTCACAAAGAGAAAATTTTTTCCAAAATTTGGAAAAAATTGGATTATCAGAATTTACAATTGAACTAATTTTAAATCATCCAAATATTAAAACTAAAATTCTTATATATAGAAATATACTTGACTCCCTTTTATAATAAATTCCATACTTATGTATGGAATTTATTATAAAAAAAAAATAAAAAAAAACTTGGGTTTAAAAAATGAAAATTGAAAATCTTAATTTAAAAAATTTAAAAATTAAAATAAAAAAATTAAAATTATTAAAAAAATAAAAAAATTTAAAAAATTGTTTAAAAATATATATAATAAGAAAAAAAAAGAATATGGATGGAAAAAAAAGAGAGAGAAAAGATAATAATAATGATAATATATAATTCAACAAATGTTGTTGTGGGAAAGTCTGAACAAGGAATTCCCAATATACCCGTAATGTAATCAATCAATCAATCAATCTGTCTTCAAGTTCTCTGAAAAATAACTTTGCTAGTTATGCTACATCGACCACTTCTAAAATATTTGCACGTAGAAAGGGAAAGAAAAGAAAAGCTTATTGGGGGGGGGGGGAATTGCACTTAATATCGAACCAGTAAGGGGGGTGAATGGTGCAATTAATATCGAACCAGTGAGGGGGGAAAGTGCACTTAATATCAAACCAGTGAGGGGGGGAAAGTGCACTTAATATCGAACCAGTGAGGGGGGAAAGTGCACTTAATATCGAATCAGTGAGGGGGGAAAGTGCACTTAATATCGAACCAGTGAGAGGGAAAGTGCACTTAATATCGAACCAGTGAGGGGGGGAAAGTGCACTTAATATCGAATCAGTGAGGGGGGGGAAAGTGCACTTAATATCGAACCAGTGAGGGGGGAAAGTGCACTTAATATCGAACCAGTGAGGGGGGGAAAGTGCACTTAATATCGAACCAATGAGGGGGGGGGGGAAAGTGCACTTAATATCGAACCAGTGATCTCAACCTGAGAAAACGAGACATACCACAACGCTACTAACTGCTTGTTGATAGAACGTAATAAAACTTTATACTAAGATTGTATTATAGACCAAATGCTGAATGCAAATATTTTCATATTGTGTTTGAGAATACAAAAAGATCGGTTATGCATTTAAACTGAAAAGCCTTATGAAGCAAATAAAAAACGTTTCCAGTGAACGAGCGCTTAAACTATTAAAGTTATTGACAGAAGCAGAAAACGATCTGACTGCTTCTCCCAGGTCATCGATCTCCGCAGCCCTCCCCCTAGTCCAGTGTCTCGCAAACTGTGTGCCGCGAGAGATTTTCAAATTGACACTAGATATTCCAAAGATTTCATTTTGACTTGACTTGTGTTATCGACGTGCTTTAATAAAAATATTTCAGATTTTATCAACTGGGATCTTGTAAGTATTTATGAAGCTTTTTCCAAATTTTGGTATTAATTTTTGATTATTTCAAGCTATAGAATGGACAAATATTTGAAACAAAACCGAGTTATGAATTAAAGAACGAGAGCAAATCTTCAAGTGAAACCAGGCTGATGACTTCAACAAAGCGCAAATATAATGAAGATTACATAGATTATCTAAATTTTAAATAAAATGCATTTAACGAAACTTCAATTTTCCTCTTTTTAACGTAACCATCAAAAATTCTTTTTTAGGTGTGCCGCGGAAAAAAATTAGATTCAGCGTGCCGCGGAAAAATAAATTAGATTCAGTGTGCCGCGGAAAAAAATTAGATTCAGCGTGCCGCGGAAAAATAAATTAGATTCAGTGTGCCGCAGAGTAAAAAAGTTTGCGAGACACTGTTCTAACGTGATCATTTTATGTATGTAGTGCAACTGAATGCAAATTCCTGTCTGTCTGTTTGTCTATAAAGTGAGAAGTGACAGTCTGTTCCTCTATAAGCGTAGACGTCATCATTCTCTTCGCTTAATAGTTAAATTGGCACTCAGATACGTTTCTTCTTAGGTTCCCAAGAAAAGAATATTAGAGCAGCGATGGACCATTATGAAAAGATGACGTGTATACAATTCGTTCCCTGGACGAATGAAACAAATAGCTTAAGGATTTTTGCTGGACAAGGGTAGGATATTATTTTTAAAATTTGTCTTAAATGTTACAGGCTGATAAATATAGCAAACGCAACACCAAACTGTTATTAACATTTTGGTGTTTGTTACAAACACCAAAATGTTAATAACAGATAAGTTATAATAGCTATTATCCCAGTATTATTATTATTAGCCCAGTAGGTGGAGTTCGTTCCCTGCATACAATATATGCTGGAGAGTGTTTCGCTTTTCTTTGAACCTGCTTTCCTTAAATCTCAACACCTGATGAACAGGGGCGGGGGTGGCTCAGTCGGTAGCGCGCCAGGCTCGTAATCTGTAGTTCCCAGGTTCGAGTCCCAGCTGGGTCAGCGTTGAGATTTATCTCCGCAAAATTTCCCCCGCCTTGCCCACGGTCAGTAGGCGACACAGATGGGCTTGAAAAGGCCGCCGTCCGTCGGATGGGACGTTAAGCCGTGGCCCCGTGTGCGGGAGAGCCCTACCCTGTGCACGTTAAAGAACACGCTGGATGGCCTGACGGGAGGCTACCATCTGTCTCCCAACAACTGTTCCAGTGGGTCCCCTCCCCCAACCTTCTCTGAGCCTTCGGGGTCCTTGTTGCCTGGCTATTTAGCCCATGGTGTGCAAAAAAGTGCCGCTCAGAGGTAAAACAATCCAATCCTAATGAGCACTTTCCCCTGGATCATTTTCGTAGATTTTGGATTGATTTTAGATTTAATATCTGTATTTTTTGTGAATGACCTTTAGTGTGAGGATCTGTACACAGTGCCAGGTGAAGGGTTCTCGGCACTCTAGGCAGAATTAATGCAACCTTCTACTCGCCACCCTACACCAATGATCTTAAATATACTTTTAGGAGTTGGGTTAAAAATCAATGCTTGAACAAAAAAGAGATATTCAAGTTTATCGAGGCATACTCACAATATTTCAAATAGTCGCCAATAAAATTTAAAATATCATAAAAAGATATTGTTTTTTTTTTAAATTTATGTGAGTTTATGAGAGACAAACTCTAGACAGAGAAGTAGTGAAAAATCGTATTTAATTTCAATGAGACACTCTCTCCTTCCAATTCCCCGCCCTGCCCACGGTCAGTAGGGGACACCGATGGGCTTGGAAAGGCCGCCGTCCGTCGGATGGGACGTTAAGCCGTGGCCCCGTGTGCAGGAGAGTCATACCCTGTGCACGTTAAAGAACACGCTGGATGGCCTTGACGGGAGGCTACCATCTGTCTCCCAACAGCTGTTCCAGTGGGTCCCCTCCCCCAACCTTCTCTGAGCCTTTGGGGTCCATGTGACCTGGCCATTTAGCCTATGGTGTGCAAAAAAGTGCCGTTCAGAGGTAAAACAACCCAACCCAATCCAAAGCATTACACTTCCTCCACTGGCTTGTTTCATCCCACGGTGCATCCTGGTGCCAACACTTCCCCAGGTAAACGACGCACACGTACCTGGCCGTCCACATGGTGCAACAGGAAACGAGATTCATCGGATAGATCACCTTCTTCCAATCATTCAAGGTCCAGTTTTGATGTTTGTTTTGTGTGTCCATTGTAGGTACTTTCGACGGTGAACCGAGGTTAGCATGAGCACTTGGAGCAGCCTGCGGCTGCGCAGCCCCATCTTCAGCAGGGTTTGATGTATTGTGTGTTGTGGCACATTACTCCCGTCACCAGCATTCAAATTACTGGTGAGTTCCACCACAATATGACACACCCTTATGGTACAAGCCCTTCTCTTGGCTTGTACTATACGGGATAGCCTTCGCTCACCTCCAGCATCGATGAGCCATGGTTGGCCTACACCTTGCCAGAAGTTCGTGGTTTTTCTCTACCAGGACCACTTTTTGAAGGTACTAACCATGGCTGACCATGAGCACCCCACAAGCCTTGCCGTCTCGGAAATGCTCTGACCCAGTCGTCTGGCCATTGCAATTTGGCCTTTGTCAAATTCACTTAACTCTGAAGAACAAGAGTAACACTGATTAACAGAACTCAGTATCAGTTGTTATTTATACCATTTCATGACCTTCACAGGTGCCATCGTTTACCTGCAGTTGCTTCGATTTGCATAAAGACGCGCTGGTCATAATATTTGGCTCTTCGGCGTACATTACTAATATTTAATCTAAAAAGTATAAAAGTATTATCATTCAACGATTCGTAAACATCAGATACTGAACTTTACTCCATTATAGAAGCCACAAAATGGGCCACAAAATTCTACAATTCTAAAATAGTTATTTTTACAGATTGCAAATCTGCACTTTTTAGCCTTTTCCAAAATCCCCTTAAAACTAACTTTAAAATATTCATAAATGATCTTTTATTTCATAGTTTTAAACATTTATCACATAACAATATCTTAATAATTCAATGGATACCTGCCCAAGTGGGCATTCCTGATAATGAAACTGTAGATAGGCTGGCTAAAGAAGCTTTAGATCACAACGCACATATTCCAACCCCATCATTTATTTATCAAATCAAATTAACAAATAAAAAATTACTAATAGAAGAATTGCAATCTTGGTATAATAATAATAGATCTCAATCCCACCGCTATAAAATTAATCCCAAAATTCAAAAATTTCCTGACTTTAATTTGAAAAAAAAAACGAAATAAATGCAATTCTTCGAATTAAAACCAATACAGCACTAACTAACTATAGACTCTTTGGCTCACCACCATGGGCTAAATTGCCAGGTCACATGGACCCCGAAGGCTCAGAGAAGATGGGTGGAGGGGGGCCATTGGAACAGCTGTTGGAAGAAAAATATTAGGCTCCCGTCAAGACCATCCAGCGGGTTCTTTAACGTGCACAGGGTATGGCTCTCCCGCACACGGGGCCACGGCTTAACGTCCCATCCGGCGAACGGCGGCCTTCCCATCGGTGTCCCCTACTGACCGTGGGCAGGGCGGGGAATTTTGCGGAGATAAATCTCAACGCTGACCCAGCTGGGACTCGAACCTGGGAACTACAGTTTACGAGCCTGGCGCGCTACCGACTGAGCTACCCCTGCTCCTAAAAAGGAGGATGGCATAGGCAAGAAGAAAGGTCATACGTAAAAAAAGAAGGATGGCCATATGCAAAAAGAAGAATGGCATACGCAAAAAAGAAAGAGAGCATACGCGAAATATAATGGTGGGCATATGTTAAAAAAATGGTATACGTAAATAAAGAATGATAGAAAACATAAAATAATAGGATACATAAATAAATAGGAATACTAAATAAATAATAATAAAGAAGGATGGCGTACGCAAAAACGAAAGATCTGCATACATAAAAAGAAGGATGGCCATACACAAAAAAACAAAAGATCTCCATACATAAAAAAGAAGGATGGCCATACATAAAAGAGAACAACTGAATACGTAAAAAAGAAGGATGGCGTGCGTAAATGAGTATTCCATACGTAAAAAGGAAAGATGGCCATACATAAGAAAAGAAGGATGGCTTACGTTAAAAAGAAAGAATGGCTATACGTAAAAAACATAAGGGTAGTAGGCAAAAAAAAAACGGGGATAGCATACGTAAAAAAAGGGAAGGATAGCTATACGTAAAAAAGAAGGATGGGCATATGCAAAAAACGATGCGCATCTATATAATAAAACAAGATGTCTGTCTGTCTGTTGCAGCCATAACTCATCGGTAAATCAACATACACGCTCCAAATTTTCAGAGAATATTTCAGGTTGTGGTCCGGATTGCAGTACCAAATCATCATCATCATCATCATCATCCTCAAGCAGCCATGGGCTACGGAGGTCCAACAGGATCCATAATCAAGCTCAGAGCCATATATCAGTCCAGTCCAGTGGGTTTATATGGTCAGCACCAGGACCCTGTGTGGTTGACCACTCCTCAGCAGGGTAGAAAAAAAAAAAGAAAGGTAGCCATAGTTGTCCAGATCAGTAGGCCACACTAATCTGGCAGCCCTCCCCTTCCGTTCAACTTCCACAAGAGAATATCTCTTTTGAAAGGTGCTAACGATCTGCACCACGAGAAGGCGGGGTCGGACATTAGGTGCTAGGCCTGGCCGGTTCTATGCATCATCACAGGGGATTGGTGCATAGCTCTCCTTCCAGTGGCTACCTAGCTACCATTTCCAAATATCAGGTCGAAAGTCCAAAAGAGGGGCTTGCTAGAGGCAAAAATATTTACGATTCCTACGGGAAACGAGACTCGCTGTCAAATCTATTGTTGCCATTTATTGCACCCTAACTCTGAAAGTAAAAAGTTCAAATAGCATTTAAATCTGTTGCCGTTGCCAAATTCCCCACATTTCCAAAAGCATTATTGAGGCGTTCCATTGCAACTACGGACGTGATTTTCTAACCAACATGGAGTCGGGCAGGGGGAACCCGCCTGCGAAATTTGGGACCTTTCGGTGAAGTACGTCGGGAACAACGGAATGCCAAAATCTGACGAAATAAATATCTCGATCGTTTGCCAGGGCTCAGAGAGCGTGTGCTGAGTCAGCAATGACCTTTGCAACACCGGGAGATTCTTTGTGTTCAAACTGCGATAAATTATCGGGAGAGAAGGATACAAGAGTAACCTTTAGTGCTAGAAACAACAGAATATGCAGATTAAAAGTGACATACGAGCTGTCACAATTTGTGTAGAAATAAAGCCACGGGCCAAGTGAGAACCTGATTTTTAAACCAATCACCGGCCCACAAGGGGGACGCTGTGCAGGAAATTTGACCGTGCGGATGAATATCACGGGAGCCATAGGGCGGCAAAATCTGTGGTAAAGGAATAAAATCTCGATAGCTTGCGCAGAAACTAAAACATGGCTATGAGGAGTGCTCGGTGACGTCAACAACGATCCGGGAAAATTTCTTCCTGTTGAAAATCTGTACTAAATTGTCGGGGGGGGGGGGACTTACAAAATTTACCTTTAGTGCAGTGAAAATAAGAATACACATATTAAAAGTTACACCCGGGCAGCGCCGGGTACGTTCAGCTAGTAGGTAATAAAAAAAAAGGATGGCCATACGTAAAACAAAGAATGACATACGTAAAAAAGAAGAAGAATGGCTATACGTGAAATAGGATGGCATACTAATAAAAAGAAAAGAAGGATACGTAAAAAGCAACAATGATCATACGTAAAAAAAGGATGGCCATACGTAAAAAAAAAGGATTGCCATACGTTAAAAAGAAGGATAAATTAAAAATAAATACCCCCTCAAGCAGCTGCTTGCCAGAGAGGTCTGGCAGGAGCCTGTCAGTTTATATGCCATAGTAGAAGGTCTGAGAGGATGGCAGGACCTCAGCAGAAAAACGACACATACATCCATGCCTTACCCGGGGCTCGAACCCAGGTCCCTTAGACAAAAAAAAGGGAAGGATGGCCATACGTAAAAAAGGTTGGCCATCCATAAAACAAGGGATGGCATTAGTAAAAAAGAAAGATAGCATACGCAAAAAAATGGGGATAGCATACGTAAAAAGGAAGTATGGCCATACCTAAAAAAGAACGACGGGCGTTCGTAAAAAAAAGATGGCCATACGAAAAGAAAGATGGACATAATTAAAAAGAAGGATGGCATAAGAAAAAAACATAAAAAGAAAGATGGCCATACGCAAAAAAGAAGAATGGCATACGCAAAAAAGAAGGGTGGGCATATGTAAAAAAAATTATGGCATATGTAAAAAAAAGAATACATACGCAAAAAAAGAAGGATCACCATATGTAAAAAAGGATGGCCTTACTTAAAAATGAAGGATTGCATATGCAAAAAAGAAGGATGGTATAAGTGAGAAAGAAGGATGGCCATACATAAAAGAGAACGATTGCATATGTAAAAAAGAAGGATGACATGCGCAAAAAATATGCCATACGTAAAAAAGTAGGATGGGTATACGTAAAAAAAGGGGGATGGTAATGCGTAAAACAAAGGATGGTATACGTAAAAAACCTAAGGAGCCATACCCGAAAAAAGAGTGGCATCGAAGAGAGAGAGAAAAATTGCCATACGGAAAAAGAGGATGGCATACGTAAAAAAGATAGCATACAAAAAAAGGAGGATGTCGTACGCGAAAAACATGGATTACCATACGTAACAAAGAAAGTTAAAAATTTTCAACTTTCTTTTTTGCGCCCTGCTTTTTTTATTTATAAAAGCTGCCTTTTTTTTTATTTACAAAAACTGCTTTTGTTTAATTTAAAAACTCATTTAAATTCTTGTTCAGGAAAGAGTTTGGAAATTTGCACAATATCGCGAAATGAAAAGGAAAAAAAATGATGCTCACTCGGTGCGAAGGATCAGTCGCCGACAGAAGAAGGATCGCCTGCAGTTTTGCTAGGCAGTCTGATAATTTGAACGGTCCGTAACAGGACCGTGAGAAGGCCTATTACTTAGAAGGCTATTGCCAAGCGACTTGCCGAGGCACGTTTGCTGCCTGCTGTCCATTGCTGTGATGGACCTTGATCAGAAACTCTACGCTGCATTTTGGTGGTGACCTAGGACGCCCAAATCCCAAGCAATAGGGAGACCCGTAACTGCTAAGACCTAGTCAAGTTTTATATAGAAATTAACACTTGTTTTCGAAATTATAAAAGTTTTAAGATTAGTAGCAATAAAGGAAATTTATTAAACTGTTATAAGTTGATAAATATGAACTACCTGTAAAGCCTATGAATTATATTTCTTTCAGTTGGCTATTAAGAGTGTTGAGTGACATTCAAGTGCCCTAAAATTACCTTTATATTCTGAGTGATATACGTAGAAACAGATTTCATTAGGGTAAATCAGTATTATGAAATTATATATTAATTTCTTACATACTAATTTATTTATGATTGATTTCTGATAGCAAGGGGGCCTCATACTCCAGAGATGCGCTGTGTCCCAGAATTGCTGGATCTGGCTCTGCAGAGATCGTCATCTGGGTTTTGACTGGTGTCAATTAGAGAAACCTAGAACATAAAATGCCTCTCATCTGCAGGGAAAATCATCAGTCTCTGGTTGCAAACGATCACTACTAGTCCCATTTAGTGGTCAGAACCCTCTGCCATTCGTGAATAGCACTTCATATGTTCAGTAGGTTTCCTTTTTCAACAAACTTTCAGTTTCTTCCCCTCCAGTATTCATTGCTATCAGTCTGAATGTCTGGCGATACATCCAAGATATCCTATGGCCTATTGCAATATTGATTCTGGTAGGTATACTAATCGCTATGTTCCAAGAGTTGACTGCATACTGCTAACATCTTCAGTGTTTCTATCTGCAGACTGTGCCGTGGTCAGAGATCCCTAAGGTTTGGGTTGGTTGGAGTTTTTATTTTGATCATATTTGAGACATGGTAGGATGTCGTCCACAAGTCCGTTCTCAAAGCCACGCAATCTTGCCCATCTGTAGGACCAAACACACACGGGGTGGCAGGGTGAAATATCTTTGAGGATATATATCAGACATTTTTATTCCTTTATGCTGCGATATTTCGCTGCGTTAATCACTAATCTTGGTGGTATGATCAAATTAATTATTTAACCGATCTGTAACTGGTCCTTCTTGGTGGAACAATTTCATTGTCACAGATTGAAATTGGTTTTAATTGAACCAGTGTCTTTGAGATGAACGGTTGAACAGCAATGTAAAAGAATGTTTTTATGACAGAAAAGTTTCTTTTGTTCTTGTTGTTGCTCTATATAAATATGTATATATTTTTTGTTTTTGTTTTCATAAAGTTGCTACTCCCATGTTGGAAAGGCTATCGGAGCCCAAAAGCTTTCTTTAGGAAGAGGCTGTTATTCTCGAGGTACCATTCTTCATGAGCTAGGTCATGCTGCTGGTTTCTACCATGAACATTCCCGATCAGACAGGGATGATTACATTGTCGTACACTGGGATAATATTCAAGCTGGTACGTAAAAAAAATACTTTTTTTCTTTTTTCGATTCATAAAACAAATTAACCGATTGATACTAAAGAAATCAATGTTTTAGAGATATCAGCATAAAACTTCTTTAGTTCCCTTAATTTTTTCTGTAAAAAATTTAAACGTCTGTAACTTATATACACTGAAGAGCCAAAATATTATGACCAGCGCGTCTTTATGCAAATCGAAGCCACTGCAGGTAAACGACGGCGCGTGTGAAGGTCATGAAACGGTATAAATAATACCTGATACTTTGCTCTGTTAATCAGTGTTATTCTTGTTCTTCAGATGGGAAAGGCAGCGGACTTAAGTGAGTTTGACAAAGGCCAAATAGTAATAGCCAGATGACTGGGTCAGAGCATTTCCTAGACAGCAAAGCTTGTGAGGTGCACACGGTCAACCACGATTAGTGCCTTCAAAAAGTGCTCAAAGAAGGGAAGAACCACGAACAGCAGGAAAGGTGTGGGCCGACCATGACTCATCGATGCTAGAGGTGAGCAAAGAATATCCCGTACGGTACGAGCGAACAGAAGAAATACTGTGGCGCAACTCGCCCGTAATTTGAATGCTGGTGACGGAAGTAATGTGTTGCAACACACAGTACATCGAACCCTGCTGAAAATGGGGCTGCGTAGCTGCAGGCTGCTCAGAGTACCCGTGCTAATCTCGGTTCACTGTCGAAAGCATCTACACTGGGTACGCGAGCATCAAAACTAGACCTAGAATGATTGGAAGAAGGTCGTCTTGTTCGATGAATCTCGTTTCGTGTTGCACCATGTGGAAAGCTGGGTACTGGGTATGTGCTGGCACCAGGATGCCCCGTGGGATGAAAACAAGCCGGTGGAGGAAGGGTAATGCTTTGGGCAAGGTTCTGCTGGGAATCCCTGGGTTCAGTCATTCATGTGCAGGAAACTATGACGTCTACCATCTACCTGAACATTATTGCAGACCAGGTACATTCTTTCGTGGCAACGTTATATCACTCTGGCAGTGCCTTCTTTCATCAGAATAATGCGCCATGCCACACTGCCAGGATTGTTCAAGAATGGTTCATGGAACATGAAGAAGACTTCCAGGTATTGCCCTCATCTTCAAATTCTCCAGACATCAATCCAATCGAGCATCTGTGGTTTGTGTTGGAACAGCATATCCGATCTGTGGCGGGTCAACCACGTAACTTACAAGAGTTAAAAGATCTACTGGTAACATGTTGGTACCAGATACCACAAGACACCTTAGAAATCTTGTAGCGTCCATGCTTCGCCGGGTAAGAGCTGTTTCGATGACACATGGAGGACCAATATCATATTAGGCAGGTGGTCATAATGTTTTGGTTCTGCAGTGTATAATCAGTGTTCAGTTTTTATATTCTATGTTGGTAACAAACTTGAAAATTGATGTCTCATGATATTTCCGATCATAATCCTGGATATTTAGAATAACGTTCATTTCATATAATAAAGAACACATGTTTTCAAACGAGAGCTTATTTCACATAACTAGAAGAATAACACGTATCTGGAAAATATGAGTTGCTCATTTTCAAAGAGAATATATTTTTTTTTCATTTTACGCATTCAGCACCCTTTTTCAGAAAAGTTAGATTTTTACCACCATCCCTTCGAATAAGGGGACAAATCATTAGTACGAGTGTCCATCCCACTCTATCACCAAAATTTTAAATTTCTAGCATAATTAGATCGTTTGCAATAATCGTATAAAGATTTTGCGTATTACAATTTTTTTCACCGCTAAAGGCCGCTTTTTGAGTTTTTATTTTCCGCCTTTAGCATTCTCTAACAGTGGAAATTGCAGCTGATGGGTGATTGGAAAAGTGTAAATAGTGAGATTTTATTAGTACCTATAAAATACAAAAGGATATTTTCGTTTAACTCTTCAAAAGTTTCATTTTCTCCCCCTCATCCCTGGGGGTGAGGGCAAAGCATTGTTGCCAACGCAAATCTCCTGACTAATAACACTCTACCATCAAAATTTCAAATTTTCCGTGTAAGTAGATCATTGCAAGATTCGTTTAAAATTTTAGCAGTTTTCATTTCTTTCTACCACTAGAGGGAGTTATTAAAGCTTTCGAAAATATTCAAAATTGTGAATACTAATAGTTTATTGACACCTATCGAACCCGAGAAGAATTTTTCATTTTCCTGTGAAAGAAAAAAGTTTAATTCTATAAATTACATGTTAATTTCGTAAGTTCCGATCATTGCGGTAGGCTGCTGAGATTTTTTAGATTTTGTTTCAGATATTGTTCACATTTCCTCTCTCAGTAAACATAATTTCTTTAGAGATCCTGCAAATCATTTTCTTTCCAGAGGTACTTGAGAACTCTGCCCAGAGTTTATTCTCTTGATGTCGTCATACAAGAATTCTAATATGATAAAAAAATAAATAAATAAATACCCCCTCAAGCAGCTGCTTGCCACAGAGGTCTGACAGGAGCCTGTTAGTTTATATGCCACAGTAGGAGATCTGAGAGGATGGCAGGACCTATGACCTAGATATTCTGGGCTTGCACGATAGCAGATGGATAAGAAAGGGTTAGATACTTAAAAATAATGTTAACCCATCTAGGGTCCCCGTCTGAAAAATTGGTTTACAACCAGAAGCCCAGCAATTTTTTCACTATGCTCAGCCAAAATATAAATTAGCATCATAACTTTTTGCCAAATAACTAATGAAAGGAATTATGACATGTTTAACATGACCAAATTAAACAGCATTTAATTCTGGATTTTATGAAAATAAAATATTTTACAAAAAAGACTGGTAGTTTTATTTTAATAAAGCTAATTTAGAGTCATGTAGTAAAAATTGCATCTTCCAATGTACAGTCGCTCAAAAAAGTATCCGAACACTATGGTTGATTACAAAATTCAGAAAAAATATCTGGCAACGATTTTTTTACAAATTAGTGATCTGGCAACCTTCGTGTCACATGACACGAAGGTTGCCAGATCACTAATTTGTAAAAAAAATCGTTGCCAGATATTTTTTCTGAATTTTGTAATCAACCATAGTGTTCGGATACTTTTTTGAGCTACTGTATATAAAAAAATTTTTAAAAGAAACTAATAGACAGAAATAATAATGATGAGTAGTGAGTTTCCAACCTAGTACACCCCACGCACTGTGCTTTCCCCAATGACGTCACCGACCACGCCCCCTTATTAACATTCATAACTGACCATGCCCCCCTTAAGTGTCCCACTTCCCCTTGTTAATTAATATTCATAATTCATAATAATAATTATAATTCATAATCGACCACACCCCATATTAATAACTCGTTTTTCATAACTGATAATTAATTTATAAAAAGTTCGCCCCCCTTTATTTATGACCCTTTATTTAAAACCAAAAAGCTACGAAATTTCTCCATCTCCCAAAGTCCGCCATTTGAATTCTGACGTCATCACCTCCACAAACTACCAAACAATTCTAAGTCCCGAGTCCGCCCTTCTGACTCCCCCTCATTAAAAAAAAAACCTTACGAAAAGTCCCTTCCCCTTTATTAAACCCCTATCAAACTCATCATTTTTGACTCCGCCTCATTAATTAACCCATTATCAAAAGTTCCGCCCCCTTTATTAAAAACTCCCTCTCACCAATTTGAATTCCGCCATTTTGACCAAAAAGCCATGAAATTTCTCCATCTCCCAAAGTCCGTCATTTTGAATTCTGACATCATCACAACTACCAAAAAATTCCAAGTCCCATGTCCGCCATTTTTTACCTCCCCTCATTAAAAAAACCCTTATATAAAGTCCCTCCCCCTTTATTAAAAACCCCTATCAAACCTGCCACCCCCTCATTAATTAACCCGTTATCAAAAGTCCCTTACCCCTTTATTATAACTCCACTCTTTTCCTCTGATTCCACCATTTTGAAACTCTCTCCCCCATGGTTGCGTCATCCCCCTATGGCATGAAGTAAAATTTCTAAATAATTCATTGTTTTTATTTCCTGTTTTTTTTTTATTAAGTAAACACTTACCCAAAGGGATGCCCCCCTTTATTAATATGCACCCCCTCATTAAAAACCCTTATTAATATGCACCCTCTCATTAAAAAACCCTTATTAATATGCACCCCCTTTATTAAATGCTTATCAAAAGTTCAACCACCTCGAACGGCTAACCTCGTAATTTCCAACCTCAAAATAATTGCAAAGTCCAACTAAACTTTTGGTGGCAACAGGTCATCCCTCTCAGAATGGGTGATGCAGTCCTCAAAATAATTACAAATTCCCATATTTTGTGACATCGACCTTCATATAATTCTAAATTCCAGCAACGTGCATTTCGCAACAAGAGTGCTCCAACTCGTATCTCACCCCTAACGAGGACCACATTTTACTGAAAGATGGTTTTACAATCTGAAAGGTCCTGCAAAATTAAAAAATATTATTCCAAACGGGGAATCACGTCTCTGAATAATAATTCGTGTTTTAATAGCTACAAGTTTTAACACGTCATGTTTTAATCTGGCATCGTCATGCTCATGACAAGTGTCAAGGGTCAGGGTCGGTTCTTATCGCTATATTGCCAAGGGGTGGCTGACGGGTTCACAGTTTGGGCTCGGGACGCACGCTAGCTGTAATATTTGTTGTTGGGGATAAAACCTGATAAATTATTTCCTTCGTTAAAAATAGAAGCTAAGTAAATAATCCTGGTGTCACTTTCGCCCCGTTTTTGAACCTTTGCCCTGTGTTTACTTTGAATGTATCTTACAATTTCCCGGAAGCTCGGCGCTTATCACATAGTGGTAAAGGGCACTGTTTTGCTCAACCTTTGCGAATGTTTATTTCAACGTTCAGGGTATCCCCTTCATCCCTTTGGCGGTCATCTTCGATAAACTCGTTATTCATCAAAAAGTCCTCTCAAACTCCCTTTATTAAAAAACCCTCATTAATTAAAACTCTTAGCAAAAGTTCAACCACCTCACACCCCGAGCGGTCATCTTGAATGGTTATCCTTCTTGAAATTTCCACCGACGGTCATCTTGGATCATGTTACCCACCACGCTGTCGACTGCCCTTTCTTCCCATATCAGACGTGATGTGTTACAACATGTTTTGCAAAACCCACTCACACTCTTGATTATAGTTTTCGGACACATCTCGAAATTATTCTAAGTCCAGAGACGTCACTCATTGACAGCCCTTCTGCCTAAACCCGCATTGTCACCTCCAATTCTACCCCCCCTTTGATTCAGGTCATCACAGTAGATACGGTATGGAAACAATGCTTTGGAAATAATTTTCCATCCTCTTATCGAAACATCCCGTCTCCCCTTTATGATAGGTCAGCTATTTTGTAAATAAACAATGACCCCATTAGAAGAAGACAAACCATTTTGAAATTTCCCTTGACACCCCTAAACCTCCAAGTGTTGTGCCTCTCTTATTAAAAGTGGTCTCCATCAGATTGAAAGATGATGCCGTCAGATATTTGTGTTCAGACATATTTGTCACAACACTTTCCGCACCCCTGCTGCTGTCAGGACTTGTTTTGGAACGATGAAGTGATTTTACGTGAAATTCTTATTTCTGCTATGTCTCAATTCATTACTCTCCGTATTTTCATGTTATACTAAACCATTTCAAAAACCCCACGAATCAGAGGTAAAAAAATCCCTCTTCCTTACAAATTTCAATCATCTCCCAATTTGTTAACCAATTTAACTTTACTAACCCATTTCAAAGACATCGTGATTGCAAAAGAATAACCAATAAAACAAACTTTTTTAATTTCCATAAATCCGTAACGCGACTAGGTCACAAGATTAAACTTTTTATTCCTAATATTTATTACCGCTTTATCCTCAGTATATGATTCACTTATGCAAAATGTTACTCTTTCCTAGGAAGTAACGTTACTCAGTAACAATCGATAACAAAATATTATTTCTACCTCGGAAGAAAAATCAGCTAATTATTTGAAAGTAAGATGTCATTTTTTAAAAAATCTGAAATTGTAAACTCTCTCACAGTCTTTAAAAATCGTCTTTTCCACCGTTTCCTGGCGAACGTGTGGTCACAAGACCAGTCAGGCTGATGTTGAAATTTTATTTAGAAATTTCATCACGCTGATGAAATTTTATTTCGTGTTGCGACCCGTCGTTAGTGCACTCGTGTTCGTTACACTTTACAAGGTCAGTTGTCTTTCATCGGGTAAAAAATAATTCTGTAAAGAGTTTTTGTACGCTTGAATGTTATAGGAAGTAAGCAATGCTAAAAGTAGAAAAACAATTCATACGTTGCGGGTACCCTTACGTTTCTGCTTACGCTGAGTAAAACATCTAAATTTAGTTCTACATCCAAATACAACATGAATGTATGTTAATGGAGTAGAGGACATTAGTTTTAACAAATACTATAAAATACACTCATACACTAAGCTACTATAAAAAATAATACACTTAATAAGTCTCACTCGATCGATATGCTGATAACAACTCTCAACTTACCTGAGCTAATCCACCGAAATTTTATTTGCAACTGGACTGATAGTCAAAATTTAGCAAATGCTTCAGCGATTATATCAATATATCTATGGAACAAGCTACATGACAAAGCTTCTTCAATATGCTACCGGCAACATAAAAATCCGCCCTAACCAAAAATTTTCAGGAATAATTTAAAAGTACAAACCTCAGCAGTACGTTTTGGATACTTATTGTGTTCAGTGACACTGGTGAAAACGAATTTCTCCTCTGTGCAGAGAAGCGACACCGATATACCTTTCATGCAAAAGACATGTACCTTGGTTAATGATCGTGGATTGATGAATTTTTTCCTATTATTGCGAACGGTTCGATCAGCGTAGGATTCCGTACCGACACACATGGACATGCAGCAGGCCCAACCATGACATAGACCGGTGAATTGTGCGTTTAATTTTCAGTCACGCCCAATAATGTCTTTTCACAACCGCAGGGGCATCTCGAGGGCTCGCACTGGTGATGGACAGAGTCGTTTGCCCTGACATATATGTTCTGATCGGGCCTTAGTAAAAGAATTCTGCATTTATGTCACAAAAGTCGATGTTCTCACGTAGGGCGTACATTGTGACAGACAAAAAATAATGTCTTTACAAACTAAGAGTCACTCTGTGTGAAACATCCCAAGTCCAGAAATGCCCTTCTTAAAAAAAATAGGTAAATTCCCTCCATACGCTCTCACACTTCTTAAATTTTAACACTACCTTGTCGCTTAATCTGAAGAAATAACACGGAGACTACCGCACAAACCGGCAGTCCAGCTGGTGACTCCAAAGGTCATGGGGCACTTACGCACTGACCTATGGAACAGACCTTCGATGTGAAAACAGATATGCTACTTTTTATCTAAATCCTTTACTTATGGTAAGAGCTGCCCGTTCCGTGATTTTTATCTTCCTCAAGGATCTTTTCAACCCTAATGACAAAGTGAAATAATTATTCGTTTCATGACGAAATGCAGCACTTCACCAGATAGGTCAATGAAGCTCCCATATGTTGCTGTCTTATCTTCGGGGAATCTTTTCGGCTTAACAACACAACGGTTTACCTCGTGCAAAGACTCCATCCGGTCAGCTAATTTTAAAATGTCCTCTTATACTGTTCACCACAGTTAAAAAAAGTATGTAGCAGTTACCTGGAGAATATAGTTTTATCCCACCACAAAAGGAAATATAGTACATTATAATAAAAAAATAAATACCCCCTCAAGCAGCTGCTTGCCATAGAGGTCTGACAGGAGCCTGTCAGTTTATATGCTACAGTAGAAGATCTGAGAGAATGGCAGGGCCTCAGCAGAAAAACAACAGACACACACCCATGCCTTACCCGGGGCTCGAACCCAGGTCCCGTAGATCAGTAGCCAAGCGCGCTAACCACTCGGCCACGGGACGGACTAGACAGAGAAAATCATTGTTGGAAGGAATCCAGACAGAAAACTGTTAATGTCATAAGAAATGTGTGACGTGTTTCACAAAACGGTACCGATGTAACAAAGAATTCAGTGTAAAAATGGAAAAACAAACAAAAAAGTATCATTTAATACGAGTTTCGCAGAATAATAGAATGTGTGAAAATTTAATTCCCATATAATAATTCCCATATCCTTTTGTGGCAATAATTTTCATGCCACAAAAGGGTTGCCCAGTCCTCATTTCCTAAAACAACTGATTTTTCCTTTTCAGATTATTACATGTTTTATCATCCTTCACCCCTTGCGCGAAGCAACAAGGATTTCTTCCGTTTCAGGTCATGGTTCAGCTGTTAGCATCCTTCCGTCTCGTTCTTAACGCATCAGGATTTTGTGTTATTCTAAGGTTGAAAAATTCTCGGACTGTATGTCATCTTCTGCATTAACAAAAATACACCCGTTTTGTTCGTTACGAGATATCTGGCAGAAAACGTAACGAAAGACAGTCGTGTTCAAAAAGATTGAAACGCGTTGAAGAAATATCCTTACACCTACCGAAATGGGGATATTTAAGTTAAGATCAGTGGTGAAATATTTTGCATAACCACCTTTTGAACAGGGGACGGGGGTGGCTCAGTCGGTAGCGCGCCAGGCTCGTAATCTGTAGTTCCCAGGTTCGAGTCAAAGCTGGGTCAGAGTTGAGATTTATCTCCGCAAAATTCCCCGCCCTGCCCACGGTCAGTAGGGAACACCGATGGGCTTGGAAAGGCCGCCGTCCGTCGGATGGGACGTTAAGCCGTGGCTCCGTGTGTGCGAGAGCCATACCCTGTGCACGTTAAAGAACACGCTGGATGGCCTTGACGGGAGGCTACAATCTGTCTCCCAACAGCTGTTCCAGTGGGTTCCCTCCCCCAACCTTCTCTGAGCCTTCGGGGTCCATGTGACCTGGCCATTTAGCCCATGGTGTGCAAAAAAGTGCCGCTCAGAGGTAAAACAACCCACAACCCACCTTTTGAACAAAAAATGCTTCTACTTCTTCGAAACTCGTGGAAAAAACTAATTTCATACAATGCTTCGAACACTCCGAAAAACATAAGTAGGTCTCGCACGTAGACGCATGCATGAAAATTATCCAAACTGGTTCATACTTACAAGTAAAATGTTATACACAGTGTGTGAATTTCACCCTTGTTTAGAAAAGTGAATATTTGATTCACATACGACTGAAATGTCACATGTAAAATTCACATGCTTACACAAAAATTTCATGTTGTGAAATCAAAAAAAGAAATCATGCATATACATGGCATATGCGCCTATACATACTACATGGCATATGCGCCCATGCTTTCCTATGTGAAATCTCCTTCGTTTCTTATTACCTACCTCCCCACCAAATATTGATGATGAATTCTGAATCACCCTGTATATTAAGACATATTTATATAGGTATATTTATATATTTAAATCTATAGAACACAGTGCGCTATTATTTGATGATTAAAGCCACTATCTGCACTGTTATTTTGCCCAGTGTGCTATTCCGCGATATAATTTTCGCCGTAAGGTAGATTTTTACCAATAGTAGACTAACGGTTGGTAATAACAGGTGCGTGCATCTGGGCTCCCTGTTGTCATCGATGGTTGATTGCCGTCTTTTTATTCCTGCTGGCTGCCGGAATCGTTGCCTGACAGTCCGGATTTTATTGCTGACATAGTCACTATACCCACACACATACACATATCCATAGACGACGATAGCACAAGTTTACAACACAACAATGTTAATATAAATGTTAAATTTCCATTAAAAACTTTAAAAGATTTCGACCTTTTTCGCTGTCCACGAGAGCTTCCTCAGAAAATGTAAGAGACACCTTACTGTCGAGTATATAAGCTTATAGAGGTTGGGATGTTTTACCTCTAAGCGGCACTTTTCTGCACACCATGGGCTAAATGGCCAGGTCACATGGACCCCGAAGGCTCAGAGAAGGTTGGGGGAGGGGACCCACTGGAGCAGCTGTTGGGAAACAGATGGTAGCCTCCCGTCAAAGCCATCCAGCGTGTTCTTTAACGTGCACAGGGTATGGCTCTCCCGCACACGGGGCCACGCTTAACGTCCCATCCGACGGACGGCGGCCTTTCCAAGCCCATCGGTGTCCCCTACTGACCGTGGGCAGGGCGGGGAATTTTGCGGAGATAAATCTCAACGCTTACCCAGCTGGGACTCGAACCTGGGAACTACAGATTACGAGCCTGGCGCGCTACCAACTGAGCCACCCCCGCCCCCAGGAGTTGTATGCAGTAGAGCAGATACACGTGCAACCTACGGCATGCGAAGCGCTTTTTGTCTGGTTTACCGATTGAATGCAGATGTGAATTTATATTTTTGCCTGATTGAAAACTGCCATTCAATTTAAAGCAGTTTATGTTTATTTTTGGAGCGAATCTCTACGAAAGCTTCTGAATTCAATCAGCACACTACAGATAGAGCACAAACGGCAAAGAAAGTTGCAATATTATTTCTGATTTTTTTATAACAATCAATATAATGCATTAACTGGCATGCGAGCAGACTCCATTAGTGAAATATAATCCGTATTTCACTTTCACTCTAGAGAAATTGTCCGCCATGAAAAAGGTCGAAAGCGCCTTGTGCAAAAAGTATAAACGTTACACTTACCACGAACTTTTCTCGAAGCAAAACTTAAAAGATATATTTAAATCTAACACAAGCAACTCAGTTAAAGTTAAATTTCTTAGTAAATAAAAAATATTAATTTAGGAAGTAATAGAATGTTTTATGGAAATCATAATTAAGATAAGAGCGATAAAATTCAATCATTATTAATCCTAATTAAGTGCATTTTCGTTTTTGTCTCTCCATATAGGAATGGAATCTGAATTTCAGAAACTTTGGCCAAGTCAGAATTTGCTGCTTGATATATTCGACTACGAGTCGATTATGCTGTACGGTGAAACTGTGTTCTCCAAGAACCATTACTTAGGCTTAAAAACAATGACAGCAATTGATCCTACAATTGCGTTGAGGGACATCTATGATAAAACAGAATTAAGTGCAAGTGATATCATCCGAATTAAAAAATTATATGAATGCTAAACGGAAAAAATTGTTTCTTAAAGCAGTTGAATGCAGTGAAACCAGATTTGAACATTTCACATTCAAAGCTTCAATTTTTTTACGCCAATACCCAAAACTCCCATAAAATTATAGGGCATAGTTTGCAAATAAATTGTGAGGGTTTAGCCCAGAAAATGTCCCAACGAAAGCAAAAGGATAATGCGAATGATTATTTTCCTCTCTTAGACAATGCGCTTGTTAATCCCATTAAATGAGTAAGTGAAGCATTTTGCCTACGGTTTTCCTGATCCCACATTTCCATTCACCAAGCCAAGCCCCTTTTGATTTTTGAAAAATCCTCATCCCTCTGCACTTTTCATTTATCGTTAGCTAACTATGCTGTTAACAACAATTTCAATTCTGAATTAAAAAATTTCACATTCTCGTGCCCCCTTTGGAATGCCTTCCGGCTCCTCAGTTTGGGAACCCCTTCTCTAAGCAGTGTCTTGACTCGCTGTTCCGTTCTCCAGCCACAAGCAGAAGTTGACTTAGTGTTTCATGTTCTTGGCAATATTGCTCCATCTCAAGACTTTTTACTCTTATTTAATTTTTTTTAAGGTCATAGGTAAAAGAATTTGATTCTGGAAACTAAACTGAGATTAATATCGATAAATTTGACACATTTTAAAAGGATACTTAAATGAGGGAGAAGCATGGAAATCCATCCTTTCTCAATAACGATTTTAGCGGAAAAAAAGTTTCCTTTAATTTGAAAGTCACTACACTGTGAATCTAACACAGCAATCCTCTTCAATGAATTCATCATTCTGCAATTACCAATCGCATTCGACCATATGACTTTATTATTTGAGTTATATAATATATAATTTGCAAAAGATTCATTTAAATAATATAAATGATCTAAAAATTAGAAATCTAATGCCTATAATTTCAAAATCCGTGAATATTACTTTTCCTCCCATTTGCCGCCATCATCTTAATTCCATAAATCGTATTCGCATTTATCCCAGGAGAAATCTCGCATTTGGGTTTCACTGAATTCAATGTTTGGTTGATGTTTTCTGGTAAAATAATGTAAATGGTGTTTAAAAAAATAAAGGAAAATATCTTTGTTTCAATAATCTGTAATGAAATTTCTCATCTTAAATTGTTATAAACAAGTCACATAAATTATATAAGCAAAATTGCTGTGGTTTAATATGTCTACTTTCGTTATTATAGAGATGCTTGCTTGGTATTAAGGAAATATATTTAATTCAATTACTATAAACCACATATTTTTGAACAATCAAAGGCAACAAATTCAACAAATTCAGCAATTTTGTTTTCCAAACAAATGCCTGTTCTTACCAACAGCTGCAGTATTCAGCTTTGGAAGCCTAATCGAATAAGATCCTTTTTACCAACATCTCACATTCTCAATCGAAATCAAAATTTGCATGAACGTTCCCTTCACCCACGAGAAGAATATACGTTTTGTGCGAATCCACTGAAGTCAACCAATATTGGGGTGGGTTAATTTTTCAAATTCTCAAAATTCCCATAGACCTAACATTAACGGTTGAAAGTTATTTAGATTAACTGTTACCACCAATAAATTTGAAAAGAAGGAATGCATATCACTTCGCGTGATAAAGTCATTATTCAGTTTGTTGAGTAAAAGAGCACGAGCGTTTCTGCGCAAATTGCAATCGTTCTAATTAAGCACGAAAGGGAGACGAGATTCTTTGTTGAAAGTAGAGGCCCTTTAGAGGAAGAGGTTGGCCATCTGAAAAGTGGACGCCACGTTTTGTCGTCGCTTGGTGCATAGCTGAAAGCTATTGCACGGTTATTGATTTCGGGAAACGGGTAGGGTAATATTTGAAACAGATTTCAGTGCTCATGATTGGAAGCACTTAAGAAAACAGCTAAAAAAGAAAAAGTAAATTTTAGGGCTTTTTTTTTTAAAAAGATATAATTTCGCTTTGTTGTCTATCCGTCTGTAGACATCGAACTTTTTTGTTTATACAGATAAATAAAAAAATTCTTTTTGTGCTAGATAGGTATTGATGATACATTACGATTTGCATTTTTGAATCTCAAAAAAATATAACTTTATAAAAGTTATAACTGCGCCTCTAACGGTAGAAAATTTGGAAAAATCCAAAATATCAAACGAATATTCCAAACGATGTAGTTACGTTAGAAGTTTAAAATTTTGGTGCTGAAATGTGAAGGTTACGAAGTTACCATGGACCACAATTACTTGATCCTTTAGACCCAGGGGGGGGGGGGGGAGGTGAATGCAATTTTTTTTGTTTTAACATAAAAGTGTATGTTTTTAGAGATAAATTAAAAATTCTTTTTGGGTTGAACAGGTATTGAAAAATATTGCAATTTACATTTTGCGAATTTTCAAAACCGATAATTGCGCCTTCTAAAAGTGGAAAAAATCGAAAATTCCCAAATATTTAAAACGAATATTGCAAACGATGAAGTTATGCTAGAAATTTGAAATTTTGGTGATGGAATGTGACAGTCTTGAAAATTCCCTTAAAAACTGAAAATTCCCTTAAAAACGAATGTCCTAAGCCAAAGGTAGGTAAGAAACGGAACGGTTTTATTTTAAGAGATAGTTGGAAATCTCTTTTTTAGTTGGTTACTAATGAAATGTGATTCGCATCTTCAAAGGTAGTTTTAATTTATATCATTAGAGATCACTAAATATCGAAACTGCAAAACTTTTAACGAATGTTTAAACCGATCTGTTTATGGTAGAAATTTCGGCGTGTAGAGTTCTGTTATGGTAGAAATTCCACTGACAGCAATGATCTGCCTACTATTTTCAGAGGAGGGACAGAAAAGCAACTTTCTAAATTTAAGAACTAAAAGACAAACTCTTTCTATTTTTTATAATTACTAGTAAAATACTACAATGTGCATTTCCCCCATTATACACTAAAAATAAATAAATAACCCCTCAAGCAGCTGCTTGTACAGAGCAACTCTGACAGGAGCCTGTCAATTTATACGCCATAGCAGAAGGTCCATGAGAATGGCGGGAACTCAGCAGAAAAACAATATTAACATCCATAATTAAAACTTTTCAGGAGTGAAAAAGTAGGCAAAGGAAGAACTTCATTCTCTTTGAAAATGAGATTCCCATATGCGCCAGAGGCGATATGCGTTCTTCTAATTGTTTTACACTTTCAGTACCCTCTGACAGTTGAAATTTGAGCTATTGTATAATTGAGAAAATAAACTATTAATATTTTAACAGTACCTTTAATGTGCAAAAAGAGTTTTTCATTTATCTCTTAAAGCAGAAAAGTTGCATTATTACCAAAGGGACAAATCATTACTATTAGTGTAAACCACTTGACCATTACACTATATGACCAAAAATTTACGTTTCTAGCAAAAATAGATCGCTTGTAATATTTATTTAAAAATTTCGTAATTTTTTAGCTTTTTTTCGCCGCTAGAAGTCGCCTTTCATGTTTTTACATAACCCTTTAGTACTCTCTAACACTGGAAATTCCACTGATGGGTATTAAAAAAATGTAAATATTAATATTCTTGTGGAAAAAAACTTCGCCAACATACTGAGTTCGAACCCACATCTCTCCATAAACATGTCAGAGAATTCTAACCTATTAAACTAACGCAAGCATTTTTCACAAAAAAAAATAGATTTATAGACGTTTACACGTCTACAGCTAATGCTATGCTGAGATTATCAAATATTGTTTAAATCATTAATATTTTGTTAGTGCCTGTAAACCAAAATATATATAATATATTGTTTCGTTTATCTCTTAAAAAAAGTTTCATTTTCGCACACCCTTTTGGCTAAGACGGCAACGCCTTGTTGCCATTGCAAACCTTTTGACTATAACACTCTACTACCGAAATTTCAGATTTCTAGTGTAAATAGTTTGTTTGCAATATTCGTTTGAAATTTTAGCATTTCCCATCGTTTTCCACCTCTAGATTACGCTATTAAAGCTACTGAAATTTTTTAAGATCGCGAATCGCAATACTTGTTCGACATCTATCCAACCCAAAAAGAATTTTTCACTTAGCTCTAAAAGTAAAAAAGTTGATTGTCTATAGACGGACAGACAAGTGGAAAGACAGATGGACAGACAATAGTTGACAGAGAGACGAACAGACAGACGAACGAATATTGGCATAGGCACACGATAAAGTGGAAGCATTAGCTCGTTGTTGAAGCGAACCTTAAAAGAAAATATTTGTTGGTTTTCAGTTAGCTTATTTCACTTTTGCAGCCGATTTGCCGTCTTCTGATGAAGTTTCTCGGAAAATATATTCATTAATTTATTTCTTTGAGTGAAATTTTTGCACCCAAATACAGCGCAGTGATGCATTCATAAAATATGGAAGCTTTTATAAACAAAAAAAGTGGTAGAAATATACAAAATATAACAACTGAGAAGTTTTAACTTGGTACACACACTAACTCATAGGCTTTCGTCTCACGGAACGCAAAACATGGCGCCCATAAACCACGTGACTCAATCAACCAATGGCAGTGAATCACCGAAAGGCCAGCCTCTAACTATACAAATACAGAATAGCACCCTCTCCAAACACACTGCATCTTAACTACTTATCCAGAAGGGCCGAAATAGCAATACACAGACTCCGAACTGGCAGAGCGAACATCAACAAAGACTTATTTATGATTAGAAAAATACATACTGCACTCTGCCCAAACTACCAAGTGATAGAGGATATCCCCCACTACCTACTACACTGTCAAATATACAACACACAAAAACACACCCTCTATCACAAACTTGCTACACTTGGAGCCACCACATTCACCTTACAGACCATCCTAAACCCCACCCATACAAAGGCAAAATCACATTTCAGGGCCCTGGCCCATTTCATACAAAGTACTGGCAAAATCCATTAACCTTCCAACTTCCTGCAGACTCTCCATCTCAATATGTAAAATATGAGCTCCTCCCTGCAGACACCTCCTACTCAAAAGATCCATTGGACACCAAAAGATCCAGTACAGGGACAAAAAAAGAAGCATTTTGGACACATTACTGCACCACCTTACTTCCCTAGTGCAATTGTATTGATGTTTTCAAAAAAAAATATATATATACATAATTATACTCTGTAACAATAGACTACAACTCCCAAAGCATCCTTTTTCAAAAATCATTACTAGTGGTGGCAAACCATCTGCCTGACCAATTTTCATCACTTTAGTTTTCTCTCTGTTTATAACCAAACCTACTATACTACCAGTCTCATCAATAGCTCGAATGAAAGAGTTCATCTCATGAACATCATTTGCCAAAAGAGCTAAATCATCAGCATATTCTAAATCAGAAATTTTAAGATCTGCAGACCATTTTAGGCCATTCTTAATTCTAAGAGATTAGGGGCGATTTTGAATATTTACCTTGCACCCTTCTTACCAACTTTCGGCCAACATGGGCCACACAGTGATCACACACGCTATAATTTTCACTCCCAGAAGAATTTTACTCCAAATCTCTCCCCTCCCCACCCCCTTGCCACAAAACTACGACGCAGCACTTCCTTGGCACCAAACTTCAACCACCTCCTTCATTATTAGGCGGCCTGCGGCCAAAAGCCTATCGCCAACATGTAGGGTCGCAAGAACTTCACTGTACTGGTTCCTACTTTTTGACTCACACAAAAATAAAAACTTTTTCTCGTGGACCAGATGATAAAGGGGCCAAGGTCCCTTTTACAAAATGCTCCAGTTTTTAAAGAAGGATGTTAGACTCTAACTATACAGGACCTCTAGTTGAAAGGAGTGCTTCAGAAACTAAGAATTCCTAACGGAAATTAAAGATATTAATTTAATTGGAAAACTATCCAAAAGTTAATAAACGTATACTCATATGTTAATTAATAAAAGATTTATATGTTAGGTAATAAATAATGTTTTTCAATAATAATAATAATTTTTTCGTAGTACCTGTACATTTTTGAACAACTCAGATTACATTTAAATTTTTTTTTCAATAAAGTTTCATATGCCTGGCAAACTGTATCCAAGAGATTTTGATGGGTACGAAATGATTTGGAAAATTCGATTACACTAGTTTACAAGGTTTTTATAACACGAACAATTGTAGTTGCTTTTAAATATTTTTCAGGCGCTGATTTCAGATCTGGCCTTAAAAAATGGCTAGCACATCACGTTTTTATATTATTGGTCATTTTGACTCCTATTAAGATCTTCCCATACCAACATCTCCAGGCGACTGAGAGGATACTAGATATTTTACTTTTTGTGACTGGCAACACTGATTGCCAAGTGGGAGAAAACATGTAACAGTAGCTAACCTCAGACCGTCATTCTTGTTGTTTTCATTGTAGGAGAAACACGTGCTGAACGGTGAAGTGTGAATTTTGGCGTTTAAATGGCACAAAGGCAGCATCGCGGATGTGTTAATGTGCCAGATAAGTTTTGTTATGTGTGTGGAAATTATATTTGAAAATCCCAGGGTCGTTCTTTGACAAAGATTGTGAAGAAAGCCTATACTTGTATTTTAGATGTCATTTTTAGATCAGGACAAAACATAGGCTCCACATGTGTGCTGCATTTCGTGCTTAGATTGGCCTGAGTGAATGGTTGAAAGGTAAGATAAAATGCATACCCTTTGCAGTTCCAATGATGTGGCGTGAATCAACTAGTCACTTGCATGATTGCTATTTTTGTTTAACTAAAGTGTCGGGCTTTTCAAAAAAGAACAAAAGCAAAATGCAATATCCAAATGTGCTTTCAGTCATAAGGCCAGTTCCTCATGGAGAAGATCTTCCCATACCAACACCTCCAACCAACTGGAATGAAATGGATTCACATTCATCAGAGGAAGGCTTTGTGGCATATACAAATCCTTATCCTACATACATCCTTAAAAAGTTAGACGAGCCTCATCTGATTCGACAAAATGAACTAAATGATCTTGTTCGAGACCTAGGACTTTCCAAACAACAAGCTGAGGTGTTTTTTTTTAGGAAGGGAAATTTGTCTTTACGAGATGCAAAATGGTTTGTGTTTCTACACAGATATTTCAGGGCTGATGGAAGAAATTGGAACAATGCACGACCCTAAGGAATGGCGTCTATTTATAGATTCGTCAAAATTCAGCTTAAAAGTTATCCTTTTGCATTAAGGAAACCAAAAATATTCCATTCCAGTGACACACGCTGTGGGAATGAAGGAAATTTGTGAATGCATTGAAAAAATACTCACTGCTATAAAATATGACCAGTTTAAGTGGACAATATGTGATTACCTAAACGTCATATCTTTCTTGCTCGGTCTTCAAGGAGGTTTCACAAAATTTTGCTGTTCTCTGTGTTTGTGGGACAGTAGGACCAGAAAGGAACACTACAAAACAAAAGACTGGCCCAAAAGAAATGTTTTTTTTTCCTGGAAAGAGTAATGTGAGGTACAAGCCTCTAGTTGACCGCTCTGATGTTCTGCTCACACCACTAAATATCAAACTGGGGCTTATGAAAAACTTTGTAAGGGCTATGGATAACACTGGTGAAGGGTTTTGGCACTTGGAAGAAAAATTTGCAAACCTCAGTGATACCAAACTCAAAGAAGGGATCTTTGTTGGTCCTCAGAATAGGAATATATTGAATGATACTCTCTTAGAAGAAAAACTGAATATGAAGGAGCGAGCTGCATGGAAATCCTTCGCGTCTGTGGTCCAGGGTTTTCTGGGGAATCACGAAGAGGAAAACGACCATCAACTAATTGAATATCTTCTCAAAAACTGTGAAAATCTTGGCTGCCGAATGTCTTTGAAAATCCATTTCTTGCACTCGCATCTCGACTTCTTTCTCAAGAACTTAGGAGCTGTCAGTGAAGAGCAAGGGAAAGATTTCACCAGGATGTCCAAACCCTGGAGGAGGATACCAAGGGACCCAGTAATGATGGGTGACTACTGCTGGTTCTTGCAGAAGGAAGATACTTCAACACATAAAAGACAAAAAATGAACTTCTTGTAAGTATTAAAGATCTTTACCCATGTTTTCTTATTTTGCGTTTCAATATTATTTCATTTGTTACTTTATATTCAGTGGTCTATGAATATGATGTTTCTAATTTTTTTTACTTTAATCATGTAATTAATTGATAAGTTTTAAGTTGCAATTTAATAAAATAGTCACATTTATTTTCGTTTCCCAGATATGTGTATTCATTGAAATTTGAAATACATCAATCAGTAATTTAAAAAAAACTCTACGTGCTGCAGATTTTTCACAGTCATTTGAATTCAGCACCCCAAAATTAGTTAATCCTCTTTGACTAATGTTATAAAAAAAAAGTTTGAATTTGTTGTCTAGTGTTTATCTGAGCGAGACAATTCCGTATTTTTGGTTTAGAAACTTCTGAGGTGGAGAGGATCATACGATATCTTGAAATATGTCCATTTTTTTTCCTTCCCTAAAGGAGAAGGGAGAAAAATTAAACCGGAGGGGATTCATAGTAACGATTTTTGTGCCAAATGAAAGCTTGCGACCATATTTTAGAATGTTTCAGACTCGAGCAACGCCGGGGATATTTGCTATTATCTAATATAAAGGATAAAAGTTTGTGTGTTATTTGTTTGTTTGCCCGCTTATGCACTCAACCCCCAGAACAGCTATGGGCACCAAACTTTGCATGAAGGATCATTTCACCTAGGGTAATAATATATGCGGACTATCACCAACCAAAATTGGGGTTGGTTGCTTTGAATTTCTTGAAATTTCCATAGCCTTAACGTTAGCGGTTAAACTTACGTATCTTTCTTAGACTTAGCGTTAACAGTTATTCCAACTCACGTGGGGAGTGACATCTAATATACAGTATAAGGAAGAATGTTTGTGACTTTGTTTGCTTGTGTGTCTGCCCGCTTATGCACTCGTTCCCCAGAGGAGATAGGGGCACCAAACTTTGAATGAAGGGTCATTTGATCTAGGGAAAGAATATAAACAACATGCGAACTCACACCAACCATAACTGGGGTTGGCGGGTTTGAATTTCTTGAAATTACTACGTCAGCGGTTAAACTTAACGTTAGCGGCTAAACTTCGGTACCTCTCATAGACTTAGCATTAGCACTTACTCAAAATCACGTGAGGAATGACATATACAATATACTTTAGAGTGTTCCACACCTACTCTAAAAGAGTGGGATAAAATTTTTACCAGGAGGTGTAGTTGCGCGTGGGGAGGACGAAACGATCGTAATGAGTTTTATACCAAATGAAAGGTTGCGACACAGAGTGCCATCGACTATACAGTTTAGAGAATTTCAAACCTTCTCTCGATAAGAGTGATTAAAGTACACCAAAGGGGAGCAGTTGGGACAAAACGATCGTAATGAGTTTTATGCCAAATGAAAGGTTGCGACATAGAGTGCCATCTGCTATACGTTTAGAGAATTTCAAACCTTCTCTCGAAAAGAGCGATAAAAGTACACCAAAGGGGAGCAGATGGGACAAAACGATCGTAATGAGTTTTATGCCAAACTAGCTTAACATACCCGCCGCTGCCCGGGAGTACTTTTAATCTGCATATTCTTATTTTCACTGCACTAAAGATAAATTTCGCAAGTACCCCCCCCCCCCGACACTTTATACAGATTCTCAATAGGAAGAAATTTGCCCGCTATTGACTTGAATCGTTGTTGACGTCAGAGAGCTCTCTCAGCTTGTGTCTTAATTTCTGCGTAAGATATCGAGATTTTTATTTCCGTTACCACAGATTTTGCCGCTCTATGGCTCCCGTGATATTCGTCCGCACGGTTAACATTTCCTGCACAGTGTCCCTTGTGTGCGCCAGTGATTAGTTTAAAAATCAGGTTCCCCCTTCGCCCGTGTCTCCGTTTCTACACAAATAGTAACAGCTCGTGTCCCACTTTTAATCTGCATATTCTGTTGCTTCCTGCACCAATGGTTAGTTTTGTGTAGAGGTCCTGTATAGTTTAGAGTCTAACATCTTTCTTTAAAAACTGATGCATTTTGTAAAAGGGACCTTGGCCCCTTTATCATCTGGTCCACGAGAAAAAGTTTTTATTTTTGAGTGAGTCAAAAAGTAGGAACCAGTACAGTGAAGTTCTTGCGACCCTACATGTTGGCGATAGGCTTTTGGCCGCAGGCCGCCTAATAATGAAGGAGGTGGTTGAAGTTTGGTGCCAAGGAAGTGCTGCGTCGTAGTTTTGTGGCAAGGGGGTGGGGAGGGGAGAGATTTGGAGTAAAATTCTTCTGGGAGTGAAAATTATAGCGTGTGTGATCACTGTGTGGCCCATGTTGGCCGAAAGTTGGTAAGAAGGGTGCAAGGTAAATATTCAAAATCGCCCCTAATCTCTTAGAATTAAGAATGGCCTAAAATGGTCTGCAGATCTTAAAATTTCTGATTTAGAATATGCTGATGATTTAGCTCTTTTGGCAAATGATGTTCATGAGATGAACTCTTTCATTCGAGCTATTGATGAGACTGGTAGTGTAGTAGGTTTGGTTATAAACAGAGAGAAAACTAAAGTGATGAAAATTGGTCAGGCAGATGGTTTGCCACCACTAGTAATCATTTTTGAAAAAGGGTACTTTGGGTGTTGTAGTTTATTGTTACAGAGTATAATTATGTATATATATATATATTTTTAAATTTCCCTAGTGCAATACAATTGCACTAGGGAAATAAGGTGGTGCAGTAATGTGTCCAAAATGCTTCTTTTTTGTCCCTTTGGATCTTTTTGGCATCTGGATCTTTTGGTGTCCAATGGATCTTTTGAGTAGGAGGTGTCTGCAGGGAGGAGAGTCATATTTCACATATTGAGATGGAGAGTCTGCAGGAAGTTGGAAGGTTAAAGGATTTTGCCAGTACTTTGTATGAAATGGGCCAGGGCCCTGAAATGTGATTTTGCCTTTGTATGGGTGGGGTTTAGGATGGTCTGTAAGGTGAATGTGGTGACTCCAAGTGTAGCAAGTTTGTGATAGAGGGTGTGTCTTTGTGTGTTGTATATTTGACAGTGTAGTAGGTAGTGGGGGATATCCTCTATCACTTGGCAGTTTGGGTAGAGTGCAGTATGTATTTTTCTAATCATAAATAAGTCTTTGTTGATGTTCGCTCTGCCAGTTCGGAGTCTGTGTATTGCTATTTGGACCCTTCTGGATAGGTAGTTAAGATGTAGTGTGTTTGGAGAGGGTGCTATTGTATCTCTGAATGTGTTTTTATCTGAGTGTGTTGTACCCAATTCTGGGTCCATGTGTGAGAAACATTTTTGTGTATTCTCTTATGTGATGTTTGCATGTAGTGACAGTGTGGTAATTTGGGGTTGTGAGTGTGAGGCCTTCTTTAGCAAGTGAGTCAACAGTCTCATTATGGATGATGTTGGAATGGGAGGGAATCCAGTAAAATGTTAGGGTGTTTCCCTTGTCTAAAATGTTGTGTGCTATGTTTTGCATGTGGAAAAGGGAATGGTTCTGTGATGGATCTACTGTTAGTGTGTTAATGAGTTGAAATGCAGGCCTTGAGTCTGTGATTATGTTAATGCGTTGTTTGTTGAGGTGGGTGGCCCTGTATAGTTTAGAGGCTGACCATTTCGGTGATTCACTGCCATTGGTTGATAGAGTCACGTGGTTTATGGGCGCCATGTTTTGTCGTTCCGTGAGACGAAAGCCTATGAGTTAGTGTGTGTACCAAGTTAAAACTTCTCAGTTGTTATATTTTGTATATTTCTACCACTTTTTTTGTTTATAAAAGCTTCCATATTTTATGAATGCATCACTGCGCTGTATTTGGGTGCAAAAATTTCACTCAAAGAAATAAATTAATGAATATATTTTCCGAGAAACTTCATCAGAAGACGGCAAATCGGCTGCAAAAGTGAAATAAGCTAACTGAAAACCAACAAATATTTTCTTTTAAGGTTCGCTTCAACAACGAGCTAATGCTTCCACTTTATCGTGTGCCTATGCCAATATTCGTTCGTCTGTCTGTTCGTCTCTCTGTCAACTATTGTCTGTCCATCTGTCTTTCCACTTGTCTGTCCGTCTATAGACAATCAACTTTTTTACTTTTAGAGCTAAGTGAAAAATTCTTTTTGGGTTGGATAGATGTCGAACAAGTATTGCGATTCGCGATCTTAAAAAATTTCAGTAGCTTTAATAGCGTAATCTAGAGGTGGAAAACGATGGGAAATGCTGAAATTTCAAACGAATATTGCAAACAAACTATTTACACTAGAAATCTGAAATTTCGGTAGTAGAGTGTTATAGTCAAAAGGTTTGCAATGGCAACAAGGCGTTGCCGTCTTAGCCAAAAGGGTGTGCGAAAATGAAACTTTTTTTAAGAGATAAACGAAACAATATATTATATATATTTTGGTTTACAGGCACTAACAAAATATTAATGATTTAAACAATATTTGATAATCTCAGCATAGCATTAGCTGTAGACGTGTAAACGTCTATAAATCTATTTTTTTTTTGTGAAAAATGCTTGCGTTAGTTTAATAGGTTAGAATTCTCTGACATGTTTATGGAGAGATGTGGGTTCGAACTCAGTATGTTGGCGAAGTTTTTTTCCACAAGAATATTAATATTTACATTTTTTTAATACCCATCAGTGGAATTTCCAGTGTTAGAGAGTACTAAAGGGTTATGTAAAAACATGAAAGGCGACTTCTAGCGGCGAAAAAAAGCTAAAAAATTACGAAATTTTTAAATAAATATTACAAGCGATCTATTTTTGCTAGAAACGTAAATTTTTGGTCATATAGTGTAATGGTCAAGTGGTTTACACTAATAGTAATGATTTGTCCCTTTGGTAATAATGCAACTTTTCTGCTTTAAGAGATAAATGAAAAACTCTTTTTGCACATTAAAGGTACTGTTAAAATATTAATAGTTTATTTTCTCAATTATACAATAGCTCAAATTTCAACTGTCAGAGGGTACTGAAAGTGTAAAACAATTAGAAGAACGCATATCGCCTCTGGCGCATATGGGAATCTCATTTTCAAAGAGAATGAAGTTCTTCCTTTGCCTACTTTTTCACTCCTGAAAAGTTTTAATTATGGATGTTAATATTGTTTTTCTGCTGAGTTCCCGCCATTCTCATGGACCTTCTGCTATGGCGTATAAATTGACAGGCTCCTGTCAGAGTTGCTCTGTACAAGCAGCTGCTTGAGGGGTTATTTATTTATTTTTAGTGTATAATGGGGGAAATGCACATTGTAGTATTTTACTAGTAATTATAAAACATAGAAAGAGTTTGTCTTTTAGTTCTTAAATTTAGAAAGTTGCTTTTCTGTCCCTCCTCTGAAAATAGTAGGCAGATCATTGCTGTCAGTGGAATTTCTACCATAACAGAACTCTACACGCCGAAATTTCTACCATAAACAGATCGGTTTAAACATTCGTTAAAAGTTTTGCAGTTTCGATATTTAGTGATCTCTAATGATATAAATTAAAACTACCTTTGAAGATGCGAATCACATTTCATTAGTAACCAACTAAAAAAGAGATTTCCAACTATCTCTTAAAATAAAACCGTTCCGTTTCTTACCTACCTTTGGCTTAGGGTCAACTCATTGTTTTTAAGGAAATTTTCAAGACTGTCACATTCCATCACCAAAATTTCAAATTTCTAGCATAACTTTATCGTTTGCAATATTCGTTTTAAATATTTGGGAATTTTCGATTTTTTCCACCTTTAGAAGGCGCAATTATCGCTTTTTGAAAATTCGCAAAATGTAAATTGCAATATTTTTCAATACCTGTTCAACCCAAAAATAATTTTTAATTTATCTCTAAAAACATACACTTTTATGTTAAAACAAAAAAAAATATTGCATTCACCTCCCCCCCCCCCCTGGGTCTAAAGGATCAAGTAATTGTGGTCCATGGTAACTTTGTAACCTTCACATTTCAGCACCAAAATTTTCAACTTCTAATGTAACTACATCGTTTGGAATTTGTAACGTAACTACATCGTTTGATATTTTGGATTTTTCGAAATTTCTACCGTTAGTAGGCGCAGTTATAACTTTTGGGAGATTCAAAAATGCAAATCGTAATATATCATCAATACCTATCTAGCACAGAAAGAAATTTTTATTTATCTGTATAAACAAAAAAGTTCGATGTCTACAGACGGATGGACAACAAAGCGAAATTATATCTTTTTTTTTTTAAAAAAGCCCTAAAATTTACTTTTTCTTTTTTAGCTGTTTTCTTAAGTGCTTCCAATCATGAGCAGTGAAATCTGTTTCAAATATTACCCTACTCGTTTCCCGAATCCATATAGCGTGCAATAGCTTTCAGCTATACACCAAGCGACGGCAAAACGTGGCGTCCAATTTTGAGATGGCCAACCTCTTCCTCTAAAGAGCCTCTAGTTTTGCGAGTATCCCCCCCACACACACACGGCGTCTTACAGAGTTTGAACATGAAGAATTTCTCGGTGTTGCAAAGCTCATTACTGACCGGGCTCTTTCTCATAGCCCGTGGCAAACGATCGAGATATTTATTTCGTCAGATTTTGGCATTCTGTTATTTCCGAGGTACTTTACTGAAAGGTCCCAAATTTCGTAGGCAGGTTCGCCCTGCCTGACCCCATGTGTGGTTAGAAAATCACGTCCCTAGCTGCAATGGAACGCCTAAATAATGCCTTTGGATATGTGGAGAATCTGGCAACGGCAGCAGATTTAAATGCATGGAGGTAGGAAGAAAAGGAGAGGCCCTAACGCGCTTTCCCTGTCCAAGGAAAATGATGCTTAGGCAGCAGGGCGGTAGCCATATTGTTGCATTCAAAACAAACCGTCTGCCGCTGCAATCAAGACTACTTTTCACGTGCTATACTCAGTTTTACTGTGCGTTATATACGGGAAGATTATTTTTTTGCGACTAAGAGAAAGTCCATTTAAGCTATTTGGAATTTATATTGCTTTTTTTTAATGCAATGAATATTTCCATACAGAATTACTATATAGCAGAACTATTTATGTATTTCGTTGAATACGAAAATAACAAACAATTGCAAGATTTTAAAAGTTTATTTATACTACAGTGATAACAGTAGAAAACATTTTATGGATAAAACATAAAAGTTATATGCAATAGCAGCATTTAAACCGCAAAAAATTACATTTGTAAAATTAAGAAAATAGCTGTTTTACGTTAAAAAAATTCTCATTCCACAAAAATAAAAAAATTTGCTTAACAAAACTAAATAAAGCCATTAGCTTAAGAAGTAAAAAAAGAACTAAAAAAATATATATATTTATACAAGAAAACGCTCCAGATGGTGGCTCGAACCCACCAGCTCTATGTTTGTACCCTCAGCTTCACATCTCTCCCTAATCTCATGCTCATTCTCCTCCCTCAACCAGAGTTAACGATCAATACAAAATACACAATTATTACAATCTCTCAAAAAAAAATCTCGTAAGGATTGAAATACATCCTTCCTCAGCCACAAAGGAAAATTTCAAAATAATATCTGAAAAAACTATATGAAAAAAAAGCAACTAAAAATTATACTAAGCAAAAATAATAAAAAATTAAAAAAATTTAAAAAAAAAGAAAAAATATATATCCACAGGGTGAAGGGAATATAATACCCATTTAAAAAAAAAAAGGCAACGTTCCAGACAGTGGCTTGAACCCGACATCTCAGGGCCTGACTCCTCAGTGTCTCATACTTATCTTCATGTACGGCTAACCTACCCCTCAACCAAAGTAGAAATAAAATAACTACAAGCAATAAACTCGCTCTATTTGAAATCCATGCAGAATTAAATAAATTCAGTATTCACCTTAAAAGGGACAATTAGAACCCTATCAGAAGAATTAACGAAAAGGAGAAAAGCATTACACTCTCCTCTCCTCTTTTAACTAAAATTATTTAAACAATTTGAAAAATTTTCACCCTAACTAATGATCGCTGTCACTCACCTATGACAATTTACACCAGATACATTAAATTAATCTAAAAAGGAATTCAAAAATATAAGACACCAATCCAAGAAAAAAAGGGGGCATTTAAACAAAACCCTTAAATGCTATCCAAATTTAAAAGAAAAGAAAGATTATATTTCTCACCTTATGAAAATACTTTATTGTAATTTACTTTTCCCTTCTTACACTGAACTTATTAAATCATGAAGAGAGAGGAATTTAAACACTGAAACATTTAAACAAAATAATATCTAATACTTCCACCTAAAATAAAATAAAAAACAAAAAAGAAACTCCTTGATATTTTAATCACCTCTATTTAAAAGTATGTAAATTCATCATCCATTAAATAGAATACACACTAATATTCAATTACAGCCAACAAAAATTTTTAACTGAGAAAGCCTGCAGAAGGAATTCTCAAATAAGTGTAACGTAAAATCAATCAACCAATCAATATAAGAAGTACATCTTCACATTTATCACTGAGTACAATCCGAAGAAAATAAAAAAAAATCTGGTGAAGAATCGAGGTTTGTAACACGAAATAAAACCGATTTCATAGCGGCGTAATTTCAGCACGAAGTTGCTTGTATCATTATATAATTATTTAAACTTTTATAAAAATGACAAACTTACAGATGAAAGGTAATTCCTGGTATCTTTTTTGAAGGGCGATTCGTGCAGCCGTAAGCGGAACAGGCTGCCATAATACAAATGTCGAAAAAAATTAAGTTTTTATAGCGCAACACTTCATTACTCACCTATACTACTGATCAATGTTTTGAATAGAACAACATGGCTGCCGCGCAGTCGCCGAAGCATCATTTTGAAGTGCTTAGGGCTCCTCCTCTTATCTTCCTACCTCCATGTTTAAATGCCATTTTAACTCTTTACTTTCAGAGTTAAGGAGCAGTAAATGGCAACAATAGATTTGACAGCGATTCTCGTTTCCGGTAGGAATAGCATGGTAAATAGTTTTCCTTCTAGCAAGCTCTCCTTTTGGACTTGGGGCGGGGTGGCTCAGTCGGTAGCGCGCCAGGCTCGTAATCTGTAGTTCCCAGGTTCGAGTCCCAGCTGGGTCAGTGTTGAGATTTATCTCCGCAAAATTCCCCGCCATGCCCACGGTCAGTAGGGGACACCGATGGGCTTGGAAAGGCCGCCGTCCGTCGGATGGGACGTTAAGCCGTGGCCCCGTGTGCGGGAGAGCCATACCTTGTGCACGTTAAAGAACACGCTGGATGGCCTTGACGGGAGGCTACCATCTGTCTCCCAACAGCTGTTCCAGTGGGTCCCCTCCCCCAACCTTCTCTGAGCCTTCGGGGTCCATGTGACCTGGCCATTTAGCCCATGGTGTGCAAAAAAGTGCCGCTAAGAGGTAAAACAACCCAACCCAACCCTTTTGGACTTTCGAACTGAAATTTGGCACTGCAATGCGGACCACAACCTGAAACATTTTCTGAAAATTTGGAGAGCGTAGGTTGATTTCTTGATAAGTTATGGCTGCCACAGACACATAGACATATTTTATTATATAGATCAGTGATACTCAACGTATTATGCTTCACGTACCCCTAGAAATGTGTATGCAACTGGCGTACCCCTTGTATAGATAGATAAAACTATAGTTATAGTATAACATTGAGAATAAAATAAAACACTGACTTTGTTACTAGATCTAGCGACTTTTGAGCTCTCACGGCGTACCTCAAAAAATTTTACCGCGTACCCCACGTTGAGAACCCTTAATATAGATGAAAGCTTGTGACATAGAGTGCCATCTACTATATAGTTTAGAGAATTTCAAACCTCCCCTAGAAAGCTGGATAAAAGAATTACTAGGGGGTCGAAACGATCGTAATGAATTTTACGTGAAATCAAAGCTTGCGACGTGGGGAGTGTAATTACTATAAAAACTAAATGGACAAATTATTATATTCACTCCGATAACAATATGAGGGGAGAAGTATCGCGTCCAGCCAAGTGGGACGCTGAAAATGGCAATGCCTATAAATAGAGCAGATCTCTACGCATTGGAAAACAGTCACGGAAAAGTTTTTGGTTTGGTTTGTTTTACCTCTGAGTGGCACTTTTTTGCACACCATGGTTAAATGGCCAGGTCACATGGACCCCGAAGGCTCAGAGAAGGTTGGGGGAGGGGACCCACTGGAACAGCTGTTGGAAGACAGATGGTAGCCTCCCGTCAAGGCCATTCAGCGTGTTCTTTAACGTGCACAGGGTATGGCTCTCCCGCACACGGGGCCACGGCTTAACGTCCCATCCGACGGACGGCGGCTTTTCCAAGCCCATCAGTGTCCCCTACTGACCTTGGGCAGGGCGGGGAATTTTGCGGAGATAAATCTCAACGCTGACCCAGCTGGGACTCGAACCTGGGAACTACAGATTACGAGCCTGGCGCGCTACCGACTAAGCCACCCCCGCCCCTCACGGAAAAGTAATCATGGGTAAAGGCAGTGACGTGAGTTCCACCATGACCAGATAGTAGGTGAGAGGAAGGCTGGTTGTTCAATCTCCATAACCGCTGAACTGTTGGGATTTCCACATCACACCGTCGTATGTATATACCAAGACTATGTGAATACGCAAAACTTCCAACCAGCAGGGGAAATGTAGATGTAAACATGCAATTGACTCTCTAGATCAGTGCAGACTGTCCCGCATTGTTACAAGGAATCGAACCACTACCGTCGAGCAGATAACGTCGGAATTGAATGAGGGCGCATCCACAAGCTTATGCACGTCGTACCATGGGAAACTAGACTATGGAAGTCGACGTCCACATCATGTTCCCTTGTTGACTGCAAGGCACTGAGAGATTAGGCTGCAGTTCGCAAAGGCCTATCGCAACTGATGTGTGGAGGACTGGAAATCCGTCATCTGGTCAGACAAATCACGGTTTCAACTCTATCACGCCGATGGGTGGGTGCATGTGTGTGGCGTACACCACACCAAGCAATGGACCAACATACTAACTTGGGTAACCCATACTTATCGACATGGAAAATGCCATCAACTACATAAAAAGCTTAGAACGCCATGTAAATCTGCTAATATATATTTTTTTCTGCTATTAGTTAATGGTAGCAATAGTCACCTCTTCCAGTTGCTGTTTGTCTGGAAGCTCCCACCCCCACCAAGTCCCGTATGATATAACAAGCTGAAAGAAAAGCAAGCAAGACTCAAACCCACATCGCCTACTTACCAGCCAGGTATGCTAAACACTACACCATCAACAGCTAACGTTTCTTCTTCAGTTAGTGTGACTTATAAACTTTCCACATTTTTAATTGACTGGCACAGTGCCCCCCATCTGTCTGAAAATGGACAACTATGTTGTCATATAGAGATGGAACTCAATATTTGTTACTCACACTCATGGCATTATATCGATAATTCAGTGGTCGTAAAGACTGGGGGGGCTCAGTCGGTAGCGCGCCAGGCTCGTAATCTGTAGTTCCCAGGTTCGAGTCTCAGCTGGGTCAGCCTTGAAATTTATCTCCGCAAAATTCCCTGCCTTGCCCATGGTCAGTAGGGGACACCGATGGGCTTGGAAATGCCGCCGTCCGTCGGATGGGACGTTAAGCCGTGGCCCCGTGTGCGGGAGAGCCATACCCTGTGCACGTTAAAGAACACGCTGGATGGCCTTGACGGGAGGCTATCATCTGTCTCCCAACAGCTGTTCCAGTTGGTCCCCTCCCCCAACCTTCTCTGAGCCTTCGGGGTCCATGTGACCTGGCCATTTAGTCCATGGTGTGCAAAAAAGTGCCGCTCAGAGGTAAAACCCAACCCAACCCTTAAAGACTGGGAAACCTTGCGACCACTGAACCACCATCTCAAAAATGCGGAAAAGTTTATGTCATACTGGCTGAAGAAGAAAACGTTAGTTGTTGATGGCGTAGTCGTTAACATATATGGATGGTAACTAGTAGACCCGGGTTCGAGTCCCGCTCACAGTAGGGCCATTTTTCTTTATCAGCTCTTTATTTCATGTGTTCCATGTCTGCAGGACATCCCCAGTGATAATTTACTACTAAAATACCGTAGATTGGATAAATCTAAGCAAAACTTTGTATACTTTTCAATTTTTAAGTTTATCATTTTTAGGAATAGGAAATTTCTCTGTTGTTGATATTTGATGCAATTTAGTAGTACGTGATTTACTGTCTCTGCAGTTGGATGATGTGGACAATTTGGGTTCTTCTTTGAATATGTGTTGGTTTTGATTTAAAAGTCTTTTCCTGTTTGGAGCCTTGTGATCTTGATCTGCTCGAGTTAGTTGATATGGCGGGATTTCGGATATTTTGTTTTTATTATAATATTTGTTATAATCGTGAATTTTTTCTTCGATTTGTTCTGTTTCCATTTGTATATTTGTTTTTGTATTTCTTGTTGGTGAGAGTAGATGTGCACAATTTTTCTTAGGTTGCTGTAGTCTTTAGCAAAGGTATACCAATCTTACAAACCATGCCAATAAAGCTTTGAACACATAACAAAAGTTCTATCCGCATCCACAAAGGTCTTATCTAACCAATTAATTTTTATCAGCACATACTGGTTATTTAATAACTGTCGTGGTTTGTTTGTCCGATATACACCGAAGAGCCAAAACATTATGACCACCTGCCTAATATGATATTGGTACACCATGTGACAACAAAACAGCACTTACCCGGCGAGGCATGGACGATACAAGATTTCAAAAGCTGTCTTGTGGTATCTGGTACCAACATGTTAACAGCAGATCCTTTAATTCTTGTAAGTTACGTGGTTGACCCGCCACAGATCGGATATGCTGTTCCAACACAAACCACAGATGCTCGATTGGATTGATGTGTGGAGAATTTGGAGATGAGGGCAATACCTGGAAGTCTTCCTCATGTTCCATGAACCATTCTTGAACAATCCTGGCAGTGTGGCATGGCGCATTATTCTGATGAAAGAAGGCACTACCAGAGTGATATAACGTTGCCACGAAAGAATGTACCTGGTCTGCAATAATTTTCAGGTAGATGGTAGACGTCATAGTTTCCTGCACATGAATGACTGAACCCAGGGATTCCCAGCAGAACCTTGCCCAAAGCATTACCCTTCCTCCACCGGCTTGTTTTCATCCCACGGGGCATCCTGGTGCCAGCACATACCCAGTACCCAGCTTTCCACATGGTGCAACACGAAACGAGATTCATCGGACAAGACGACTTTCTTCCAATCATTCTAGGCCTAGTTTTGATGCTCGCGTACCCAGTGTAGATGCTTTCGACAGTGAACCGAGATTAGCATGAGTACTCTGAGCAGCCTGCAGCTACGCAGCCCCATTTTCAGCAGGGTTCGATGTACTGTGTGTTGCAACACATTACTTCCTCACCAGCATTCAAATTATGGGCGAGTTGCGCCACAGTATTTCTTCTGTTCGTTCGTAGCTTCTCCCCCCCAATAGGGGACCACCTTGTCATGGTGGAGGGGCCTAGGGCCCAGTAAACCGGTCGAAGGCTGTGCCGACCGGATTGGTCCCCTGGTTGGACATAGCCAAGGCCAACCGAGTCCAACGATGCCGCTGACCGGTCGGAAGGCCAGTTGGATGGTGATGGTGTCCGCGGCCTCAACCTCAGGTGCTATGGGTGAGCAGTTCGAGAGCTCTGCTGAACGGTCTGAGCCCGCCAAGTAGGCACGAGCCCTCAAAAAAGTCTGGGTCTTACTAAGAGTCTCCACCCCGGACGCCGAGCGAACTTGGATCTATATATCCTTGTTCATGGCTATAGAATTAATTAATGGGAATAGATTAAAGTAAGGTTTCTTCCGGTGGTCAGCTTTCCTTCTATAGGACTGCTGCCATGTGAGGCTGGGGTTGAGGTGCGCCTATAGGGCGTATTCCTTGCCCCTGGCTCTAGATAAGCACGGCTTTTCGTAACCAGATAGTGTCGTGAGACGGAACCAGGAATTGCCGTGGTTGCATAAGATCGCAACACAAGAGAGGTGTTCGCTCGTACCGTACGGGATACCCTTTGCTCACCTCTAGCGTCGATGAGTCATGGTCGGTCCACACCTTTCCTGCTGTTCGTGGTTCTTCCCTTCTTTGACCACTTTTTGAAGGCACTAATCATGGCTGACCGTGAGCACCTCACAAGCTTTGCTGTCTAGGAAATGCTCTGACCCAGTCATCTGGCCATTACTATTTGGCCTTTGTCAAACTCACTTAAGTCCGCTGCCTTTCCCATCTGAAGAACAAGAATAACACTGATTAACAGAGCAAAGTATCAGGAATTATTTATACCGTTTCATGACCTTCACTCGCGACGTCGTTTACTTGCAGTGGCTTCGATTTGCATAAAGACGCGCTGGTCATAATGTTTTGGATCTTCGGTGTATGTTTGAGAGGAAAAGAAATCAGTCTAATCAGTGCTGCATCTAGGACATGATTAGTATTTTAATTACCACTAACACGAAGGAAAAAATATTATACCGGAAAGGTATTCCGATTCGATTTATCATTTCCCTCTCTACTATTTTTTTCTCGAGATCCGGCTTGAGTCTAATAATATATTAATGACTAATGATTGACTAAAAATATACTGCGATTAAAAAGGGTTGTGGGTTGTTTTACCTCTAAGCGACACTTTTTTGCACACCATGGGCTAAATGGCCAGGTCACATGGACCCCGAAGGCTCAGAGAAGGTTGGGGGAGGGGACCCACTGGAACAGCTGTTAGGAGACAGATGATAGCCTCCCGTCAAGGCCATCCAGCGTGTTCTTTAACGTGCACAGGGTATGGCTCTCCCGCACACGGGGCCACGGCTTAACGTCCCATCCGACGGACGGCGGCCTTTCCAAGCCCATCGGTGTCACCTACTGACCGTGGGTAGGGCGGGGAATTTTGCGGAGATAAATCTCAACGCTGACCCAGCTGGGACTCGAACCTGGGAACTACAGATTACGAGCCTGGCGCGCTACCGACTGAGCCACTCCCGCCCCACGCGATTAAAAAGAAAACATAAGCTTGTATTTCAGCAAAATATGCCTTTCTAAATATTAGGGAAAAAATTTCTTAATGTAATTTTGCAAATTCTTCTGAGCTAATTTTGCTCTTTTAAATGCAGTTATCCGAGATTATGAGAAGACTTTTCATTATCCATTAACTTACTCTTACATTTCATTATGATTCTTCATGATCCCCACGAATGAAATTTTCAGAGATCTAATTTTATTTTTCTATGCGACACGTGAGAAATTTTTTGAACTTAAAATCAGACGTTGTGAGCAAAAAAGATCATTCCTTTCGCAAAGATTTTTTGTGATTTGCGGTTTTATACCAATGCATTTTTTAAAATGAATATTTTCACTGAATTCTAAAATCGTTTTTTTTCCCATTTATGTTGGCTTTCAATAATGCAGTGATAGTTGACCCTGTGCCTGATGATAAATCAACTTGAACTTTCCAGGATTTTTCAAATACGACCCTGCCCCTCCCCCTGGCATGTTATTTTACCTCTGAGCAGCACTTTTTTTGCTCACCATGGGCTAAAGGACCATGCCAAAATAACCCCAACTGCTCAAAGAAGGTTTGGGTAGGGGACCCACTGGAACAGCTGTCGGGAGACAGATGGGGTGTTTTATGGGTAACTTCCGGTCTTTTTGGGGTCACTTCCGGTCTTTTTGGGGCGTTTCATGATACTGCTGACAGCTGGAGCCTGTCGGACCAGTGGAGCGTTTTTGGGTTTTTTCGGGGTTCCTTTGGGGTCACTTCCGGTGACCTTTGACCCCAGGGGACTTCCGTCAAGGCCATTCAGCTTGTTCTTTAACTTGCGCAGGGTGTGGCTCTCCTGCACACAGAGCCACGGCGCAACATCTCATCCGACGGACAGCGGCCTATTGAAGCTCATCGGTGTTCCCTATAAAACACAGAGGGGAGATCAACCTCAACGCTGACCAACCTAGGACTCCAACCTGGCAACTGCAGATTACTAGCCTAGCACTCAAGCGTCTCAGCCACTCCAGCATCCATCCCACCAATCCACCACCCACCCCACCTCACCCCGGATAAATTTCTAAGTTGTACACTGTTTTTTGAACAAATATTATCATTTCAATAAAAAATAATGATTTCAATATCGGACATGGAATAACGATTTGAAAAATAGTTATGAAATTAATACATCCTTTTTTATTTCCAAGTATAAGTTCCACAAAATATATAAAACATTTCAATTCATAAGTTTTTTTCTAATGTCTCCAATGCTGGATTTGAATTATTTTACCCTCAGTAAAGAAAACATAAATAATTTTAAAGATATCAGAGGTGTTTCCGGTAGAGAATAACTTGGGTGAACTGGGACCAGGCCATATAAAAAAGGTGTACTTAATTTGCCCTGTTTCATAAAAAAACAACTTTTTTTTTGCCTTAACCAATGCAAACTATTAATCATTAAGATACTGAATTGTTTAATATTTAAATTACAAACATTTGGTGTCACCAAATTCCAAAGAACCAATCTCAAAAGTTTGACCTAGTTTATATTATGGAAAGTTACTATTCGAAAATATGATGTCATCAACTGAGCTTGGTCATGGATCCTGAATTTTCTGCACTGATAGGCTTCTGTGGAGAGAAAATCTGCCGCTGTGTTTTTTGTTTGCTGTGGGTTGACAGCCCCAAATGAATAGAGTCACAGGATACGTTTTATCACATGGTGGATAATCCTGAGCATAGGTCATCGCAGGTACCTGAACGCTTGTCTCTACAACATTGTCGAATTCTACATTGGAGAAAGTCTTCCGGTGTAAATGGCTTCAGCCTTTAGTGGTAGAGGAATGGATCTTTGCCCCATGCCTACGATTAAGGGGCTCTTTGATATTATCGGCATTACCTCTCTCAATAAACATAGTTTCTTAAACATTCCACTAACCATTTTCTCTGGCTAGGAAGTGGGAATGTGAGGACTCTGCACAGAGCATATCTTCTTGATGTCCTCATATAAGAATTCCACCATTATAATTTAGATTATTTTCAGCTTGCAAGAGACCAGATGGACAGATAAAGGTCAGATTCTTATACACAATCTGAAATTTCTCTTTTCAGCTAGAGAAGATAATAAGCATCTCCAAGGCGTAGGTCTGTTTCTCAGCAGACACGCTAGTGATGCTCTTCAAGGTTATGAGTGCATTAATGAAAAGTTTCTTACAGCAAAATTTCAGACAACCATTAAAGATTTGATTGTTATCTGCTGTTATGCCCCCACCGAGGATGCCGATGAGGATGAGAAGGACAGGTTTCATGGATAACTTCAGGATATTTTGAATTCTGTCAAAAAAGGAGATATTACCCTTGTTCTTGGCGACTTCAATGCCAAAGTTGCTACTGACTCTGACATTTGGGGAGCGGTGATAGGACATTTTGGTATTGGGAGCTACAATGGCAATGGACAACGTCTTCTACAGGTAAGTAAACTTAATGGTTTGAGAAAAACTAACACTTATTACAAACACCGCCACATATAAGTACACATGGGTTACACCAGATGGGCTGAGCTGCATAAGAATATGATAGATTTTATATTATTTAAGAGCAAATGGGCTAGTTCTGTTAGGAATACCAGGTCATATAAAGGGAAATGAAATTGGATCAGATTGTTACCTTGTTAAAAGTGGCTTCCAACTTAAACTTAAGAAGTGTTGTGCTAAGGTTAAAAAATTTTACTTTTAATTCTGAAGCTCTGAAAGACCCAGTTATAGCTATAGCTTACCATGATAGGTTACTTAGTCATTATGACAGTCATGGTTTGCTTACTACTGAAGTTGAGGAAGAATGGGAACGTTTTAAACAACAGGCTTTTTTGGAAACTAACAGTACTCCTTTAAGAAAAAAGGAGCAGAGCAGGCAAAATTATTTGAGTGATAAGGCACTTGACCTTATTACAGAAAGAAAGAACTGTAGGAATGTCCTTAATCAATACCATATTAGTCCTAGTAGAAAGCATTACAGAGAGCTTAATAAATATGCAAAGGATCAGTTAGCTGCTGATAAGAATCTTTGGATTGATAGCTTGGCTGACAAAGCTGAGGAAGCAGTTAGACAGCACAACAGCAGAGAGTATACCATATAGTTAATGTTTTGTGTGATTGAAAAAGGAAAGCTATACAGGGATTGAAGGATAAAAAAGGAAATTCTATAGAAGGTGAGGATTCTGTCATGACTAGGTGGGCTGAGCATTTCAGTAATGTTCTAAACAATGTGGTTAGTTCTACTCCTATTGTTTGTAATGATGATATATTCATTAGTAGTATAATGCCACTCCAGCCCCCCCATGCACAGAGTTTTCCCCCTATGACGTCACTGACCACGCCTACTTATGCACCCCAACTACTACCCTCCTTATTAATATTCATTTTAATATTCATAATCAATATTTCATAACTCACTATTAAATCCTTATCAAAAGTGCCACCTCCTTTATTAAAAATACCTACGTCCGCCATCTTGGTTTCGGACGTCATCACACTCAGCACAAAGTACCGAAATAATTCCAAGTCCGCCATTTTGAATTCTATCGTGATCACTCCTCCGAAACCTCGAAATAATTCCAAGTCCAGCTAATTGTGGTTGTCATCTAGTGTTTAACACCCATACTATATTTAAGAAACAAAAACTATTTTCGATAGTAGAGCTCGATCAGCTGTCCCTCACGTTTACCAGCACGTTTATCCATTAGCCAAGGGTAGTATATGCTTAGAGTGCTTAAAGGTGGGTGAAGTAGTAATAATCAATCGTTATAAATTAGTTTACGAATTATTTATTTGTTTATAAGTTAGCTCGAGAATTTTTTAATTCCTCTATTTATTTTTTATAAATTAACTTACGAATTTTTTATTACCTGCATTTATTTCTTATAAATTAACTTACGAATTTTTTATTTCCTGTAAATGGTAGCTAGGTAGTCACTGGAAGGAGAGCTATGCACCAATCCCCTGTGATGATGCACAGAACCGGCCAGGCCTAGCACCTAATGTCCGACCCCGCCTTCTCGTGGTGCAGACCGTTAGTACCTTTCAAAAGAGATACTCTCTTGTGGAAGTGAACGGAAGGGGAGGGCTGCCAGATTAGTGTGGCCTACTGATCTGGACAACTATGGCTACTTTTCTTTTTTTTTTCTACCCTGCAGAGGAGTGGTCAACCACACAGGGTCCTGGTACTGACCATATTAACCTACTGGACTGGACAGATATATGGCTCTGAACTTGATTATGGATCCTGATTTTGCTGCACTGGTGGACTTCTGTGGAGGGAAAATCTTCCGCTGTGTTTTCTGTTTGTTTGTGGGTTGACAGCCCCAAGTGAATAGATTCGCAGGATATGTTTATCAGCTGGTGGATAATCCTGAGCATAGGTCATCGCAGGCACCTAAACTCTTTGCTTCTATTGGCATCGTCAAATTCTACATTGGAGGAAGTCTTCCAGTGTAGATGGCTTCAGCCTTTAGTGTTGGGGGAACGGGTCTTTGCCCCATGTCTGCGATTAGGGGGCTGTTTGATATTGTCGGCATTCCCTCTCTCAATAAACATAGTTTCTTTAAACATCCTACTAACCATTTTCTCTCCATAGGTAGTTGGAATGTGAGGACTCTGCACAGAGCTTTTTCTCTTGATGTCCTCACACAAGAATTCCACCGTTATAATTTAGATATTCTCGGCTTGCAAGAGACCAGATGGACAGATAAAGGTCAGATTCTTAAAAATAATCTTAAATTTCTCTTTTCAGGGAGGGACGACAATAAGCATCACCAAGGCGTGGGTCTGCTTCTCAGTAGACACGCTAGCGATGCTCTTCTAGGATATGAGTGCATTAATGAAAGGTTTCTTACAGCAAAATTTCAGACAAGCGTTAAAGACTTGAATGTTATCTGCTGTTATGCCCCCACTAAGGATGCCGATGAGGATGAGAAGGATAGGTTTTATGAACAGCTTCAGGATATTTTGAATTCTGTCAAGAAAGGAGATATTACCCTTGTTCTTGGTGACTTCAATGCCAAAGTTGGTACTGACTCTGACCTTTGGGGAGGAGTAATAGGCCCTTTTGGTATTGGTAGCTGCAATGGCAATGGGCAACGTCTCCTACAGGTAAGTAAACTTAATGGATTCAGAATAACTAACACTTATTACAAACACCGCGACTACATAAGTACACATGGGTTTCACCTGATGGACCGCATAGGAATGTGATTGATTATATATTAATTAACAGCAAATGGGCTATTTCTGTTAGGAATACCAGGGCATATAGGGGAGCTGAAATTGGATCTGACCATTACCTTGTTAAAAGTGTATTGCAACTTAAACTTAAAAAGTATTGTGCTAGGGTTAAAAAATTTGCTTTTAATACTGAAGCTCTGAAAGACCCAGTTATAGCCAAAGCTTACCATGATAGGTTACTTAGTCATTATGACAGTCATGGTATGCTTACTACTGCAGTTGAGCAAGAATGGGATCATTTTAAACTGGCTTTTTTGGATACTAACACTACTCTTTTAGGAAAAAAAGGAGCCGAGAAGGCAAAATTATTTGCGTGATAAGGCACCTGAGCATATATCAGAAAGAAAGAACTGCAGGAATGTCCTTAATCAATACCCGATTAGTCTTAATAGAAAGCATTACAAAGAACTTAATAAACGTGTAAAGGATCAGTTATCTACTGATAAGAATCTTTGGTTTGATGTCTTAGCTGACAAAGCTGAGGAAGCAGTTAGCAAGCCCAACAGGAGAGAGCTGTACCAGATAGTTAATGTTTTGTGTGGTAGAAAACGGACATGTATACAGGGATTGAAGGATAAACAAGGTAAGGTTATAGAAGGTGAGGATTATGTCATGGCTAGGTGGGCTGAGCATTTCAGTGATGTTGTAAACAATGTGGTTAATTCTACTCCCATTGTTTGCAATGATGATAGATGCATTGGTGACTTTAATGTTGGCCCTATAACACAATCTGAAGTTATTTTGGCTGTTTCTAAACTTAAACTTCATAAATCCCCAGGGGTAGATGAAATTACTACAGAAATGCTTAGAGCTGGAAATGTTTCGGTTACCACTTGGATGACTGAAATTCTGAATATCTTTTATGATAAAGGTATGGTTCCTAAGGATTTTACCAGAGCTATTGTTATCTCTATTTTCAAAAAAGGTGATCGCAGTTCTTGTGATAACTATAGGGGTATTAGCCTACTCTCTGTTCCAGGTAAAGTTCTTTCCATGATTGTGCTTAATAGAATTAAGAATCTGATTGACAGTCAATTGCGTGATGAGCAATGTGGATTCAGAAGTGGTAGGGGATGTGTGGATCAGATATTTTCACTTAGGCAGATTCTTGAGAAATGTTTAGAGTTTCAGAAACCTTTGGTTGCTAGCTTTGTTGATTTCAAAAAGGCTTTCGACTCTGTTGATCGTCATAATTTGTGGTTGATTGTGAGATCATATGGTATACCAGACAAGTTAGTTAACATTATGAAAGCTCTCTATAATAACACTGAGTCGTGTGTGAGAGTTGGTAAGGCTTGTAGCAATTGGTTTAGCATTACTTCTGGTGTTCGACAAGGGTGCATTTTGTCTCCTTATCTCTTTAGTTTGGTTATTGATTATGTTATGCGAAATTCACTTCAAGGGAAAGATTTTGGCCTTAAATGGGCTGGAGATACAAAAATTTCTGATTTAGATTATGCTGATGATTTGGCCCATGTTGATGAGATGAACTCTTTCATTCGAGCTGTTGATGAGACTGGTTATAAACAGAGAGAGTAGGTTCGGTTATAAACAGAGAGGAAACTAAAGTGATGAAAATTGGTCAGGCAGGCTGTGATTCGGTTAATCTGAATGGTTGCAGTCTTGAGCAGGTGTCACAGTTTAATTATCTTGGGAACTATGTAACAGATACTGGTGATGTGCGGCATGAGATTAACAGACGAATAGGGATTGCTGTCGGGACTTTTAAGAATCTATGGAGAGTGTGGAGAAATAGGCGTATACACCTAAAGACTAAAATTAGACTGTATAATAGTTTGGTTCTTTCTAGGGTTAGTTATGGTAGTGAAACTTGGACACTTTGTAAACATGATAACAGGAAACTAGATGCTTTTGATTCCAGATGCTTACGCAGTATTTTGGGCATTAGGTGGTTCAACTTTGTAACTAATGATGAGGTTAGGCAAAATCAGTTTGCAACCTCCTTTAAGCAGCATATTGTGCAGAGAGAGACTCCGTTGGTTTGGCCATGTTGCCCATATGAATAATTATAGATTGGCGAATAGGGTTATGAACAGTGTGCCTAAAGGCCTCAGAAAGAAGGGGAGACCAAGGATGCGGTGGGCAGACAATGTCAAACAGAACCTTGTTAGAATTGGTGTGCAGTGGCCAGATGCAGTAGATGTAGCTCAGGATAGACTTGCTTGGAGAACTAAATTGCACTGTCTGGTTCGACCTCCGTAGCCCATGGCTGTTTGAGGATGATGATGATGATGTATTTATTTTTATTCCTTATTAATTAACCTCCTTTTTTATTCCTTATTATTTAACTTACGAAGTTTTTTAATTTCCTGTAAATTAACCTACGATTATTTTATTCCTTATTAATTAACTTACGAATTTTTTATTTCTTGCAATTTAACTTGCGAATGTTTATAAACGAATCTTTTTATTTCTTGTAAAATAACCTAGGTTTTTTTTACTCCTTATTAATTAACTTACGAATTTTTTTTAATTCCTGTATTTCTTTTTATTTCTTGTTAATTAACTTACGAATAAATTATGTTTTAGTAAGTCACATTTAACTTGGGAACATTTATAAACGTATTTTTTTATTTCTTATAAATTAACCTACGAATTATTTTATATCATATAATTTAATTTGTGAATATTTATGAATGAATTTTTTTATTTCGTATTAATTAAACAATTATCAAAAGTGACGACTCTTTATTAATACGCACCCCCCTTAATTAAAACGCTTATCAAAAGTTCGACCCCCTCATTACGAAACCTTTATCAATATGTGCCCTCTTTTATTCAACACTTATCAAAGTTTCCGTCCCCCTCGCCCTTTGGCGAGCATCTTCGATGAACAAACGATAATCTCCTTACTCATTAAAAAGCTCCACTTCATTAAACACTTATCAAAAGTTCCATCCCTCCTTGGACGGCAATCCCTTCTCGAAATTTCTCTAAGTCCCACGACTACAATCTTGGTTTTTGACGTCATCACACTCCCCACAAAGCCCCCCAAAATTTGCAAAACTCGCATCCTATGGCGTAATAGAACCTTCTAGGAAGATCTAGAAAATGTTGCACATTCTAGCTATGTCCCAGAAAATTGCGTAATTCTGCAATGTATGATGCAATCACCATGTCCAGACTTGTAAACCCCTGAATAATTCCACCCTCCTCCCAGATGATGTCATGGATGATGCAATCCCCAAAATAATTGCAAAGTCCAACTAAACTTTCGGTGGCAACATACAGGGCATCCCCTTTCAGAATGGATAATCCAATCCTCAAAATAATTGCAAAGTCCAACTAAACTTTCGATGGCAATATACAGGGCATCCCCTCTCAGAATGGATAACGCAATCCTCAAAATAATTGCAAAATAATTGCAAAGTCCAACTAAACTTTTGATGGCAACGTTCAGGCCATTCCCCTCATCCCTTTGGAGACCATCTTCGATTGCCAAACTATAAACTCGTTATTCATTGAAAAGTCCTCCCAATCCCCCTTTATTAAAAAGCCCTCATTAATTAAAACTCTTAGCAAAAGTTCCATCCCCTCACCCCCCCCCCCGAGCGGCCATCTTGAATGATCAGCTCTTCTCGAAATTTCCACCAACGGTCATCTTGGATGACGTTACCCACCACACTGTCGACCCCCTTTGCTTCCGTATCAGACGTAATGTGTTACAACATGTTTTGGAAAAGTTCATTCCCCTAACACCCTTGACCTCTGTTTTCGGACACATCTCGAAATTTCTCTAAGCCCAGAGACGTCGGATGACGTCACCTGTTGACAGTAAACAACCCTTTTGGCCAAACCTGCATTGTCACCCCCCACTTCAACCCCCTTTGTTTCAGGCCATCACAGAAGATAGATTATGGAAACAATGTTTTGAAAAAAATCTTCATCCTCTTAGAGAAACTTATTAATCCACCACCCCTTTATGATAGATCAGCTATTTTGTAAATAAACAAAGTACCCATCGAAAGAAGTCAATCCATCTTGAAATTTCCCCTCGAAGAATCCCCTCTTTATTAAAATTAGTCTCCATCTGGTTGAAGGATGATGCCATCAGATATTTCTGTTCAGACATATTCTGCATCACTCTTTCCGCGTCCCCTACCGCGACAGGACTTGTTTTGGAACGATGAAGTGATTTTACGTTAAATTCTTATTTCTGCCATCATTACTCTCCGTATTTTCATATTAATACTAAACCACTTCAAAAACCTCACCACACGAATCAGAGGTAAAAAAATTCCTTCTTCCTTACGAATTTCAATCCCCTCCCAATTTATTAACTTATTTTCCCTTTTTAATACTAAGCCATTTCAAAGACATCGTAATTGTAACAGCACAAAAAAATCACAGATAAAAAATTAAACTGAACTTCCCATTTTCTATTTCATTAGTTTATTACTAACCCGGCTCAAAGAAATCGCGATTGCATCAGTAAAAGAATAACCAATAACACTAACTGTTTTAATTCCCGTATATCCGTTACACGACTTGGTCTCAAGTATAAAACTTTTTATTCCTAATACTTATTGATTAATTCATAATACGTATTACCACAGGGTTCTGTATTAGAACCCCGATTATTTTTACTTTATGTTAACGATCTATAAATTTAAATTTTAAAGGAAAAATAATTTCATTTGCTGATGATACAGTACTGTGCGAATTAGTTGGGACAAGCGAAGCCTGGAGAACCTCTTCGATCCCGCCACATCCAGCAATCCCCCAAACACCCACCCAAGGTCATGTTTTGGGGATCTTTCACAGCTTCCGGGCCTCAAACGCTTCATCCCATTGAAGGAATGATGGATAGCAAAAAGGCGTTCTGGAGGCGAAAATGGTCCCAACACTGCAGAAGCTGTTTCCTAACGACGATAGGGTATTTCAACAGGATCTGTCACCATGCCACAATTCTAAGCTTGCTAAGAGCTTCTTTACCCAGCAACATTTGAAGGTATTGGAGTGGCCAGGAAATTCACCCGATCTAAACCCCATTGAAAATTTGTGGGCCATTATTAAAGCGTGCATATCTAAGATTAATTGCACGACGAAAACCAAAATGATAGAAAGTGTCGTGAAAGTGTGGTACAGTCGCTCAAAAAAGTATCCGAACACTACGGTTGATTAAAAAAAATCAGAAAAAATATCTGGCAACGATTTTTTTAGAAATTAGTGATCTGGCAACCTTCGTGTCACGTGAACACGAAGGTTGCCAGATCACTAATTTCTAAAAAAATCGTTGCCAGATATTTTTTCTGATTTTTTTAATCAACCATAGTGTTCGGATACTTTTTTGAGCCACTGTACCACGACCCTGAAGTAAAAGAGATGTGTGGAAAGCTAGTGGCATCAATGGTTGAGAGGGTGAAAGAAGTAATTAAAGCTAAGGGGGGGTCACATTCACTATTAACTACACTATTAAACAAATAAATATTTCAGTTGTGTCTTTGTTACTGCATTTTCCTATTGTCCCAACTAATTTGCACAGTACTGTATAGCAATTATATATGTTAATGAGAATGACAATGGACTGAAAGCAAAAATAAATGAAGACCTGAAACTTTTAAAGATGTGGTTTGATAAGAATAAAATACAAAAAAGACAAAATATATATATTTTAATATACAAAGAGGTTTTAATACTGATATTGGAGACCTCTGTTATCATAACGTGTTTGTTTTCATCTAATAATACAAATTTTCGATGTGACTGTCAAAAAATAAACTCTACAAATGTAATGAAATACCTTGGTGTTATTTTCGATAAACACTTGACTTGGAGGAATCATATTGAAAAAATAGTTAAAAATATTAAAAGAATTACGCCTCAAATGTATATATTGAGAGAACTATTAGATATATGTACTTTGAAAAAGTGTTTTTTGCATTCGTTCGTTCTAGAATACAATATGGCATAATTATTTGGGGGAAGGACATATGACAGTTATTTGAAATTAATACAACAAATACATAAATATGTGTTAAAAGTAATGACATTTAAAAGAAAATATGATTCTTGTCAAAGTTTTCTGGATTTAGATTTATTAAATGTTGAACAAATGAAAAACGAAAAACTAATTGTTCCTAAACCAATTAATGAATTATTTAAAACAATATTTTTGTTTTCATCTTCCTAAAATATTTAATAATCTACCAAAAGATATAAGAAATATAAGTAATATTATAACGTTTAAAAAAGAAACTAAATTATGGTAATTATCATATGTCTCAAACTGATAAACTGTTTGTACATATCAAATACTATTCTGTTAAAACTTTTGTACCACATATGCTTTTATATACTATATGTGATGAGCAAAAAAATTATAATATTATTAATCCATTAGCGAGTTAATTAAACTCTTGTGGTTAGTTGACTTAAATAGGTATTGCTAAATGTTTAATTTGAATAAATTATTATTATTGTTGTTGTTGTTGTCGCTGTATCCCCAATTCAGCACATGATTCAATTATGCAAAATATTATTCTTTCCTAGGAAGTAACGCTACTCAATAACAATCGATAACAACATATTATTTCTTCCTCGGAAGAAAAATCAGCTGATAAAATTATTTTGATATCATTTAAAAAATCTGCAATTATAAACACTCTTACAGTTTTAAAAATCGTCTTTTCCTCCGTTTACTGCCGAACGTGTGATCACAAGACCAATGACTCATCACGCTGATGAAATTTTATTTCGCTTTGCAACCCATCATTAGTACATGCGTGTTCGTTACGCTTGTTTACAAGGTCAGGTATTTAGTTGTCTTTCATCGGATAAAAAATAATTCTGTAAAAGAGTTCTTGTATACGGTGGAGTTTTATAGAAAGTAAGCAATGCCAAAAGTAGAAAACAATTCATACGTTGCGGGTACCCTTGCGTTCTCGCTTGCATTGCGTAAAACATCTATCTTTAATTCTACATCCAAGCACAACATTAACTTAAGTGTATGTTAATGGAGGTCTGATGGATTTTTTTTCCTATTATCACGAACTATTGGATCAGCGAAGGATTGCCGCATCCACATGCATGGACGTGCAGCGGGACAACTACGTCACAGGCCGACAAATTTTGCGCTTAATTTTCATAGTCGCCCCAATAATGCCTTTACACAACTTCAGTGGCATCTCGATGGCTCGCACTGGTGAGGGACGAAGTCTCTGACATATATGTTGTGATCGAACCTCAGTAAAAGAATTCTGCACTTATAGATATGTTACAAAAAATCGATGTTCTCACAGAGAATGTATTGAATATAAGTGGCAGACAAAAAATAATGTATTTACAAACTGTACTAAGAGTCACTCGGTGTGAAACATCCCAAGTCAGAAATGCCCTTCTTAAAAATAGGAAAATTCCCTCCATATACTCCCCCACTTCTTAAAATTTAACACTTCCTCTGTTTAAAGTACTGAAAACTCCTACCGCCGCCGAGTGACAAAAGCACGACTCAAAGGTCATGGGCAACTTACGTACTGACCAATGGAATGGATCCTTCGATGTGAAAACAGACTAACCGTAGCATATCTAAATCCCTTACTTATGGGGAGTGCTGTCCGTCTTCAACGCAGTGCCTGCTCCGTGAATTTTATCTTCCTCAAGGATCTATTCAACCCTAATGACGACGTGAAATAATTATTCGCTTTCAATCATGACTCTTATACTGTTCATCACAATTAAAAAGTATATGGCAGTTACCAGGAGAATATGGTTTTATCCCACCAGAAAAGGAAATAAAGTACATTATAAAGGGAAAATCACTGTTAGAAGGAACTCAGACAGAAAATTGCTAATATCATAAGAAATGTGTGTATGCTGTATGTTTTAGAAAACGATGCCGATGTAACAAAAAAATTCAGTGTAAAAATATCAAATTACAATAATAGAATGAAGTACAAGTAATGCAAAAGAAATCTGCAGCGTTAATCCCCATTTTAGGTGGTGATAGAGTTAACATGCACCAACATTCACGGATTTCCAAATGGCATTCAGGGTGTATCATTTCCATCATTTAAGTTTCATCTTTTATTTTTTCCAACCAATAACATTCCAAGCACCAACAACGCACAGTTTCTGCGGGACACTTACCTTTCCGATGGTCACCTCGATGCGAAAATGGCGCAGGGGACGATCTTTCGCACAGTAGTGATACGACCATGCACTATGCTAAAAACCTGGTCAATGAACGTTGCATTTTTCATACACAGGGTGCAATTAAAATTCTAACTAAAAAGACATGACATAGATGAAATTAGGAGTATATGGAATATTTTCATGCATGAACATGTAAAGTATAAACATATGTTAATAGATTTGGGTTAAAAAAAAAAAAAAAAAATACCCCCTCAAGCAGCTGCTTGCCACAGAGGTCTGACAGGAGCCTGTCAGTTTATTATGCCACAGTAGAAGATCTGAGAGGATGGCAGGACCTCAGCAGAAAACAACACGAAGATCCATGCCTTACCCAGGACTCGAACCCAGGTCCCGTAGATTAGTAGCCAAGCGCGCTAACCACTCGGGGATGTCTATATTTTCGGACCCATTCTCATACTCTTTTCAGGGTTCCGTGTGTATTTCTACAGTTCCCTACTACGTTTTAATAAGCGCGTAAGTAAACTGCGCGGGTATAAGGGCGAAGGTGGTTATTTTTCGCTGCAAGCACACGTTTTTCGACAATGATATATATTCCCATACATGTTTCACTATGTGAATAAATCTAACATGCGCATTTCATGTCTAAGAATAGGTTTAGTTATTTTTCCTACATGAGAATACATATTTCTATACCAGTGTGGAATTCTTAGAACAAATATGTAAGTACACTATGTTTGTGTAAGTGTTAAAGTGTTTGTTTTTCCTGCACCAGTGAGGAATTTTCGGACAACTGTGTAATTACACTATGTTTGTATAGGTGTGAAAGTGGTTGTTTTTCTGGCAAGAACACGTTTTTTTTATAATGTTATGAATGTTATGTATTCCCATATATGTTTCACTACGAGCGTAAATCTAACATGCATATTTCGTGTTTAAGCAAGAGTGGATTTAGTAATTTTTCCCGTACGAGTATGTATATTTCTGTATTTTACAAGTGTAAAAGTGGTTATTTTTCCTGCAAGGAGATGTTTTTTCGACAGCGATATGTATTCGGATATGTGTTTCATTACGCGAGTACATCAATCGTGCATATTTCATGTTCAACTAAGAACGGTTTAGTCATTTTTCCCGCATGAGAATGCATGTTTCTTTACATTGAAACTTTTTTCTCAGTTTATTACAAGTATGTGCATGTGCGAAGTACAGTAGTAACGATAGTTTAACCGCAAGTATTCAATTTTTTTAGAATTAGGGTGTGAATGTCACAATTTCCTGCAACAACGTTCATTTCGAGTGAGATGCAAATCAGCAATGTTATTTTTCCTGCATACATTGACTTTTTGTGTAAGCATGTGAATTTTACATGTCCCATTTCAGTAGTATGTGAATCAAGTATTCACTTTTCTGAACAAGGGTGAAATCCGCACACTGTGCATATCAAGTATAACATTTTATTTGGAATATGAGTCAATTTAGATAATTTTGATGCAAGCGCTTGCACATGCGAGACCTACTTATGTTTTTCGTAGTGTTGGAACCTGCATAAAAGAAATTAGTTTTTTCCACGAGTTTCGAAGCAGAACCATTTTTTTTGTTCAAAAGGTGGTTATTGCAAAATGTTTCACCACTGATTAGGACTTGAATATTCATGTTTTGGTAAGTGTAAATATTTTTGTTCCATGCGTTTGAATATTTTTTTGCACGACTGTCTTACATTACGTCTTACGTTACGTTTTCTGTCAGATGTCTCGTAATGAACAAAACGTGTGTATTTTTGTTAATACAGAAGATGACATAAGAGCAGGTTGAAGAATCTGGAAAGAAGCAACCCTTAACGGTGCATAATTCGTAGGCAAAGTTCAGCGCACGAAATACAATAGAAACTAACGACAGTTCGAGAATTTTCAAACTTAAAATAACCGTAATATCTATGAAAAGGGACAAAATCCCTGTGCCCTATTCAGATTATTACATGTTTTATCATTATCATTTTTATTTATTCGTAAGTTAATTAACAAGAAATAAAAATAAATACAGGAAATAAAAAAAATTCGTAAGTTAATTAATAAGGAATAAAGAAATCGTAGGTTAATTTACAAGAAATAAAAAAATTCGTAACTTAAGTAATAAGGAATAAAAAAGTAGGCCTCTCATGCCATGACGTAACTTGCCGGCGAGCCTCCGTCCTGTCCAATAGCAGAGCTGTTCAGTGTGGTGCGCTTTGCCAGAGTCCTTCCAAAAGCGTCGCCGACCTCATGTACATCCGGGTTGCCGGCTCGCATTGGGGGAAACGCTCGTGGTTTCCTGCACAAGCATGTTTGCGCTCAGACTTCACTGCTCTACTTCGAGTGATAGCCAGGGGGTAAGGAGGGATCATATGGACGGATGGCGGGGGTGTGGGAATGAGGATATTGTTGGAGACCTTTGGTGCGGACGAAACTAGGGAGGGTTTCACTCGGCCCTCAGGCGGTGCACGTGGAGGCGTCCCTTCGCAACGACATTAGCCCACGAGGTGACTCTTGCATCCTCCTTAGAGGTCTCTAGGTCCTTGCATGTCCAAGCATTCAGCGGATTTGGGCATCGCTTGACTCGAGGCAGCTGTTGAGGCAATGGATGTTGGGGCGCTAGTCCACAGGGTTCGCTGGTACTGTAGCACACCAAGGTTTGTGGGCATGTGCCAATATCGGCTGATGGGGACAGTACGACTCTCCCATCATACCAATGTGGTCGTAGCTCATATGTGTGTGTCTGCCAGGATGCTGCAGTGACTGGTGGTAGTGCTGCGCTCATCATGGCAGGGCGTGTTGGTGCGGCTGGCGCTGGACGGCCTGCGATGTGGTTCCATGTGACTCGGGGGTTCGGTTCCCAGTCATCGTTGACCACTTCCTCGTGTCTCTCATTATCCTCGTGTATGGAGAACTTCTCACTATCCCTGTCTGGCTCATTGCTTTCGCCACACCCATGCATGCGACAATTCCTAATGCCTCTGTGCAGATAATTTTCGCCGACTCTCTTGTATGAAACGAAATTCTCTTTTCCAGCCATATCCAAATTCACATCACCTCTAGGTGCCAAAACACACACAATTTCTCTGCTTGTCTCCCAATTTCTAATTTCGATAGGTGGGGCCAGCTTCTCAATCTCGCAGTGGGTATCCAAACCCTTAATGCTGCTATTCTGGATTTCAAAAATATCACCATTACTCTGGGCCTCAAAGCTCTCACTACTGCCGTGCAGATTTAAAATTTCTCTAATACGGTTTGCTTCCCAATTCTCATTGGGCTTCTGGTGATTCTAGGTCCTTGCGTGTCCCAGCATGACTGCTAGGACACGCAAGGATGTCCCCTCACTTGACTGCAAAACCCACTGCAAATACAGGACGCTGTAGTGACTGGTGGCAGCGGTGCACTCACCATGGCAGGTTATATTATTTATTCCACCCTTTTCACTAATACCGTGTGTGCTACTGTTTTGTACCTCATAAACCTCGTTATTGTTGGGCATCTCAATCTCTTCATTCATTAATTCATTTACTTCACAAATTTCTCCGCCACTATGGGCCTCAAAGCTCTTACTACTGCCGTGCAGATTTAAAAATTCTCTAACGTGGTTTGCTTCGCAATTCTCGCAAATTAAAACTGTCCCATAGACCACACTTTTTACTACTAATGCAGACAGACTAATAAAAATGTTTCTTCTCAGACTAACGCACACAAAGTCAAATTTTCAATTTCTGCTTCACACTAATTCTTCCAAAATAACAACCGAATATCCTTTCTTTTTGAAGTTAACTAAATGTTCGAAGTGGTTAGTGATGTAATTCGCACTCCGAGCTATAATGCCATATACTTTGATGCCAGAAGAGAGCTTCAGAGATTTCTTTTCAGAGACAATTTCTAGGACTTTGTGTGACAGACATTTTCATTTCTTTTCGGATTGGCCTTCAACATTACAATGTAAGGACATTTTACATATGGAACTGTATAATTTTTAAAACTTTTAGGATGTCACCGGCATTTTCAATGGATAGCCCATGAGGGCGTGTGAACCATAATTACATAGTGATAGTATTCTCTCTACGATTTCTCTCTCTCTCTCTCACACTCTTCTCCTCCCCATGGTGGATAGGGATGTTCTGAGTGAATTTGCATCATTCACGTAGAACTGTTTTCGAGTTCCAGACTTCAGCTTCCTTTCTGTCAGAGTGCCGCCATAAGAAAGATTACCGTAGTAGACAAGTTCTCTAAGTGCACATCTTCAGCGGACCATTCCATTGATGCACCGCCTAGCAGAGCGAGTCATTTACCTGTCAACAAACCAGCTTATCCAGACTAGTGTGTACAAAGGAAGGCACTCCCTGTTCCATCGAAAAGCCATTGAGAGAGTGGAGCCTGGTGCCATGTCTCCGACTACACTTGACAACACCGGATGCCAGGAGGAACTTCCACTGGGTCACGGCACAACGGTCCCCATAGAGAAGTCACGTGATTGTGGGACAAGGACACTGAATCTAGAAAACTCCATTTTTCATCTGGCACCTTATCCCCCCAGCAGAGAGTTGAGAGAGCCAATCAGACACTTGCGTGTCTTTTTATTATTTTGTGTGTCCGAGAGAGAAAAATACCTCTTTTGTCACTTGGCTCCAAGACTTGAACGGCATAGTCTTGTTTTTCATCTTGTCTTCTGCACTCGACTTAGGCAGTCGACTCTCTTCAGTCAGCGATGTCAGCACCTTCTTTGTTAATAAAAGTACTTAGTTGCAATGAAACCAGTTCAGTGATCGAATGTCTTCAGACAAATTGTAAGTTGTTAAAGGCATGTAATGTGGAATAGAATGTAAGAATATCAGTAATAATTAGTGTTGTAAATAAATGTGTTTGAAATTATAAGAAAAATACCATTACCTGTCTTTAGACACTCTTTTTGTGTGGGAGGATGATTCTGTTCCCAGTAGGATACTGGGATACTTAAGTATTTTAATGAATATGTACCTTTAAAAATAACTATATGATCATGGCCAAATTAAATATCTGGGCGGGAGGATTGAAATAAGAATATTATTAATAATAATATGCAAGAGCAACCGTGTAAGACAGTTGGCAAGGATTATACAATGGAAGCACAAGACCATGGCACAGCAAATAGCAGCAGAGTTAAACACGTCAGAATGATTCCGTTTCTGCCATAGTAGTACATCGTGCCATTATTCATGGCCATGCTACAATCCACAAACCTCTGATTACCAATATTAATGTAACGAAACGTGTAAGGTGGTGCAAAGCACATAAAAACTGGAATGTTAAACACTGGCAATGTCTCATCTGGTCTGATGAATCGTGCTACACATTGTTTCCCACCACTGGGTAGAGTGTACATCTGGTGAATTCCTGCAGAAACGTACCAACCCGATTATTTGGTTACGAGAGTGAAGCATGGAGGTGAATCCCCGATGTTCTGGGGTGCTATATCATGGCATTCCTTACAGCCATTAGCTATTCTGCAGGGTTGTGTCACATCTGCAACGTACGAATCCATTCTCAAGGACCACCTGTCCCAATGATGCGGGCATTGCTCCGTAATGAATATCCCTGGTTTCAAGCAGATAATGCACACATGCATTGTGCAAACATGTCAAGTTGTGGTTTGCACAGCCAGAGGTACAGCAACTACCCTGGCAACCTCAATCTCCAGACCTCAATGTTATTAACATTTGTGGAAATATCTGCAGCACAAAGCCAGACCACCCTTTTCACCTCCAGCATCACTGCCACAGTTGGGCCATATTTTATAGGAAGAATGGTCACACATTTCATTACCGTATATATGCATGACTTGTTTAAGTCTATTCCACATCGAATTGCGTCTGTTTTGAACACCTGAGTGGGCCTACAGCTTATTAATAATGTTCTCCATAAACAAGTGTTTCCATTATTTTGATAAACCCCTGTATGATACTTCAATATATCCTACCCAAATAGATGGATTGGGCATTTTGGCCCTGCACAATTGCTAAAGTATTCTGGATTTCTTTCTTCCTTCTGTCTTAAATCTGAAATCCTGGTATAGCGCTCACCACCCATTAGAATGAGCGACTTGGTTCTCAAACTTCATGCAGCCTACAAAATGTCCAAATGCCTCGGTAGCTTTTCTTTCGTCGTACGAGTACATGTAATGAGCAGGATGTAGCAAAGACGATATGAAGCCTAGGACAGATCGTTAGAACAGCTTAAATAATGAAATACTAATTTAAATTATATGAAAATGTATAATTTTGAGTCCCTTAACCCTTGCTGCCACAGTTCCTGGGGTATAAGGTTTGGAATACCCAATTAAAAAGAGAAAATAGTTAACTGAATGTTCTCTGTCATTGAGCAATAAGTTTCAAGTTTATACTTCAAACTATTTGCAGATAAAATAGTTTAAAAATAAATGCCGATCACAGCGTTACCTGTTGACTTTTTAACGTCTATAAATCAATAAATATTTTGAGTAAAAAATTTCGCTGACTTCCGGAACTTTAACCAGCATCTCTCCAGAAACATGCCAGAATATTCTACCATTGAATTAATGCCAGCTGTCTTTTCCACTACGTTTAAACTCCTCCCGAGATTTCAGTGCCTACAGTTGGCACCATCTATGATCTCGGGTGGCAAATATTTCTTTTCATTGCACTGAGTAAGATGGAAATAAATTCTCACGCTGTTTAGCATTATTAAATGATTTAAACATAAATGATAACCACAGCGTATTCTGTCGTTTTTTTACATCTATAAATCAATAAATATTTTGTACATAAAATTTCGCTGATTATTTCCATTTTACTCAGTGCAATAAAATATAGTTGTCACCCAAGATCATAGATGGCGCCAACTGTAAGCGCCGAAACCTCAAGGAAGATCTCCTTTGCTCTGCGACCACCATGGAGGTTGGGTTGGGTTGTTTTACCTCTGAGCGGCACTTTTTTGCACACCATGGGCTAAATGGCCAGGTCACATGGACCCCGAAGGCTAAGAGAAGGTTGGGGGAGGGGACCCACTGGAACAGCTGTTGGGAGACAGATGGTAGCCTCCCGTCAAGGCCATCCAGCGTGTTCTTTAACGTGGACAGGGTATGGCTCTCCCGCACACGGGGCCACGGCTTAACGTCCCATCCGACGGACGGCGGCCTTTCCAAGCCCATCGGTGTCACCTACTGACCGTGGGTAGGGCGGGGAATTTTGCGGAGATAAATCTCAACGCTGACCCAGCTGGGACTCGAACCTGGGAACTACAGATTACGAGCCTGGCGCGCTACCGACTGAGCCACCCCCGCCCCAGTAGTATAGGTGAGTAATGAAGTGTTGCGCTATAAAAATTAAATTTTTTTTTTTTCGACATTTGTATTATGACAGCCTGTTCAGCTTACGGCTGCACGAATCGCCCTTCAAAAAAAAAATACCAGGAATTACCTTTCATCGGTAAGTTTGTCATTTTTTATAAAAGTTTAAATAATTATATAATGATAGAAGCAACTTCGTGCTGAAATTAAGCCGCTATGAAATCGGTTTTATTTCGAGTTACAAACCTCGATTCTTCACCAGTTTTTTTTTTTATTTTCTTCGTATTGTACTCAGTGATAAATGTGAAGATGTACTTCTTATATTGATTGGTTGATTGATTTTACGTTACACTTATTTGAGAATTCCTTCTGCAGGCTTTCTCAGTTAAAAAATTTTGTTGGCTGTAATTGAATATTAGTGTGTATTCTATTTAATGGATGATGAATTTACATACTTTTAAATAGAGGTGATTAAAATATCAAGGAGTTTCTTTTTTGTTTTTTATTTTATTTTAGGTGGAAGTATTAGATATTATTTTGTTTAAATGTTTCAGTGTTTAAATTCCTCTCTCTTCATGATTTAATAAGTTCAGTGTAAGAAGGGAAAAGTAAATTACAATAAAGTATTTTCATAAGGTGAGAAATATAATCTTTCTTTTTTTTTAAATTTGGATAGCATTTAAGGGTTTTGTTTAAATGCCCCCTTTTTTTCTTGGATTGGTGTCTTATATTTTTGAATTCCTTTTTAGATTAATTTAATGTATCTGGTGTAAATTGTCATAGGTGAGTGACAGCGATCATTAGTTAGGGTGAAAATTTTTCAAATTGTTTAAATAATTTTAGTTAAAAGAGGAGAGGAGAGTGTAATGCTTTTCTCCTTTTCGTTAATTCTTCTGATAGGGTTCTAATTGTCCCTTTTAAGGTGAATACTGAATTTATTTAATTCTGTATGGATTTCAAATAGAGCGAGTTTATTGCTTGTAGTTATTTTATTTCTACTTTGGTTGAGGGGTAGGTTAGCCGTACATGAAGATAAGTATGAGAGACTGAGGAGTCAGGCCCTGAGATGTCGGGTTCAAGCCACTGTCTGGAACGTTGCCTTTTGTTTTTTAAATGGGTATTATATTCCCTTCACCCTGTGGATATATATTTTTTCTTTTTTTTTCTTTTTTTATTATTTTTGCTTAGTATAATTTTTAGTTGCTTTTTTTTCATATAGTTTTTTCAGATATTATTTTGAAATTTTCCTTTGTGGCTGAGGAAGGATGTATTTCAATCCTTACGAGATTTTTTTTTGAGAGATTGTAATAATTGTGTATTTTGTATTGATCGTTAACTCTGGTTGAGGGAGGAGAATGAGCATGAGATTAGGGAGAGATGTGAAGCTGAGGGTACAAACATAGAGCTGGTGGGTTCGAGCCACCATCTGGAGCGTTTTCTTGTATAAATATATATATTTTTTTAGTTCTTTTTTTTTACTTTTTATACTATTGGCTTTATTTAGTTTTCTTAAGCAATTTTTTTTTTATTTTTGTGGAATGAGAATTTTTTTAACGTAAAACAACTATTTTCTGAATCTTACAAATGTGATTTTTTTGCAGTTTAAATGCTGCTATTGCATATAATGTTTAGTGTTTTATCCATAAAATGTTTTCTACTATTATCAGTGTAGCATAAATAAACTTTTAAAATCTTGCAATTGTTTGTTATTTTCGTATTCAACGAAATACAGAAATAGGTCTGCTATATAGTAATTCTGTTTGGAAATATTCATTGCATTAAAAAAAAGCAATATAAATTCCAAATAGCTTAAATGGGCTTTCTCTTAGTCGTAAAAAAATAATCTTCCCGTATATAACGCACAGTAAAACTGAGTTTAACACGTGAAAAGTAGGCTTGATTGCAGCGGCAGACGGTTTGTTTTGAATGCAACAATATGGCTACCGCCCTGCTGCCTAAGCATCAGGGAAAGCGCGTTAGGGCCTCTCCTTAACTTCCTACCTCCATGGCGACCACTGAGAGCTACAGACGTGCGTTTTCGAGCTCCTGACTTTACCTCAGAGTACTTTTTTCGCTGACTCTTTGGTTCAGTATTGTTCAGCATAGTCTGCAGTGGTCTTTAGTAGACTCACTACTTTCTTTGCTGACTCTCTGCTTGAGTCCAACTGTCTGTTGCTGCTTCCTGTTGCTGTTTAAGGGTTTCTCCAGCTGCCTTTGGTAAGTGATTTTTTCTATTCTACTCTAGTTTTAATTTTTTGTGCTCTTGCTTAGACTCTGGGTATGATTCATACAACCCCAGGATTTAAGCATAAGATGGGTCTGCCAGCTCGCCTGACTCTGTGCCCTCAGACCCTCCTGCAAAGCATACTCTCCCTAGAGTGTCGCGGTCCACTGCAGCAAAGACTTCCTGTGCCTTGCCTCAAAGCAGAAGTATAGCCATGGGGGGAAGCTCCCCCCCCCCCCCAAAATAACTCAGGAGTTGGCAAAATTCGAAGCGACTTCGTAAAATCTAGGTGAGTTGTGAAAGTTTGTAATTTTTCTTTTGGAAAATTAAGGGGAGTTGTCAAAATCGAGGCAACTTGGAAAATCTAAAGCAGTTTGAAAAATAGGGAGACGGCAAAATTCGAAGTCACTTAGTAAAATACAGGTGAGTTGGCAAAATCTTAGGGAGCTGGCAAAATTTGGAGTGACTTGGTAAAATCTTGGGGAGTTGGCAAAATTCGGAGTGACTTGACAAAATCGTGGGGAGTTGGCAAAATTCAGGTGAGATGTAAAAATTAGGATTTTATTTTGTAAAATTATGGCGAGTTGGCAAAACTTAGGGAGTTGGCAAAATTCGGAGTGACTTGCCAAAATCGTGGAGAGTTGACAAAATTCAGGTGATATGTAAAAATTGCAATCTTTTTTCTGCAAAATTATGGTGTGTTGGCAAAATCGAGGCAACTTTGCAATATCCAGGAGAGCTGGAAAAATTCAGAGTGATTTTGCAAGAATCAGATGTGATGTAAAATTGGGATTATTTTTCTGTAAAATTGTTGCGAGATGGCAAAATCGAGGAAACTTGGCGAAATCTAGGGCAGTTGGCAAAATTCGAATCCACTTGGTAAAATACGGGCGATTTGTGAAAATTGGGATTGTTTTTGTAAAATTCAGGATAGTTGACAAAATCGAGAAAACTTGGCAAAATCTAGGGAAGTTGGCCAAACTGGAAACCACTTGGTAAAGTACAGGTGAGTTGAAAAAATTGGGATTGGTTTTGTGAAATTAAGGACAGTTGGAAAAACCAAGAACTCTTGGAAAAATCTAGGGGAGTGGGCAAAATTCGACGCAACTTGGTAAAATAAAGGGTAGTTGGCAAAATTCGAAGCCATTTGGGAAAATACAGGGGAATTGTGAAAATTTTGCCTTTCTTGTGCAATTAAGGAGAGTTGATAAAAATCGAAGTGACTTGGCAAATTCTGAGATGATATAAAAATTGCGATTTTTTCTGTAAAATTATGGCTAGTTGGAAAAATTCTAATCCACTTGGTAAAATATAGGCTAGTTGTGAAATTTGAGATTAGATTTGTGAAATTAAGGAGTGTTGAACAAATTGGGGAAACTTAACAAAATCTGGGGCAGTTGGCAATAATTCCATACCACTTGGAAAATACGGGCGAGTTGTGATAATTTGGATTGGGCTTGTGAAATTCCGGATAGTTGACTAAAATAGAGAAAACTAGACAAAATCATGGGAAGTTTGAAGTGATTTGGCAAATTTTGGAGAGATGTAAAGATTGTGATATCTCGTGAAATTAAGGAGAGTTGGCCAAATCAAGTGAAAATCCACACTGATTTGCTCTAATTCAGACGAAATGTAAATATTGGAATTATTCCATTATTCCTGTGAAATTATGGCTAGAGGGTAAAATTGCAAGCTAAATGGCAAATTACGCAGTTAGTTGGCAAAATTGTAAGTCAAATGTGTAGGAAAGGAGAAAATTGAGAAAATTGCCCCATGGAGTGGAAATCTAAGCAAGTTTGCTCAGTTGGCAAAATTTGAATCTAAAGTTGGAAATTTTTTGCTTTCTCCCCCCCCCCAACTATAGTCCTTCGCTACGCCACTGCCTCAAAGGACCCTGTGAACTTACTCCAGGGAGAGGAGAACCTCTGTCGGTTCTCCTGACAAGGTGACAAGGTATCTTGCCCCTCGCACTCTCTCTCAGTGCCCTGGGGTAAGACTCTCTTGCAGTCTCCCTGTGCTCCTGGCCACTCAGGTGTTTCTTCTGAAGGGCTGGGTCTCTCCACTTCTGCTTCTGTCAGTGGAGAGACCTCTCCCACCACCAGCCCTTCCCCGGCTACTTCTTCACCTGTCAACACCTTGTCCACAACCTCAGTTTTGTCTTATGGTGCCCCCGCAGTTGGTGCTGCTATTGCACTGTCAACTGATAATAAGTATTACAGCTGTCCCTCCCTCGGCCAGCCCTCTTTCAGGCCCCTCAAGTGTTTCTTCTGAAGGGCCAGGCCTCTCCGCTACTGTGAGTGGAGAGACCTCTTCCACCAGTGGCTGTGCCCCAGCTACCTCTTCTTCCGTCACCTCAGCGTCCATGGCCTCGGTTTTATCTGTGGGGCCCCTGAAGCTGGTGCTATTGCACTGTGAAGTGTAAATGAGTGTTTTTTGCAGACCCTTCCTCTGCCAGCCCTCCCCCAGCAGATACTCCTGAGGTTGAGCAGCTGCTCATCGACATTTCCAATATGATGGACGTCGATCAGAAGCTGCCTGTGGACTCTGATGACGGCTTCGCCGTCATCAACCGTAAGAAGAGCACCAAGCCTATTCCTCTTATTGTGACCTCGGCTTCCACTCGTCTCATGAGCTCCTACAACCCAAATCCCATCTCCACAAAGATTCTGAAGATTCTTGGGGCACAGATTGTGGACGCTTATTACTTGGAGATGGGAAGATTCTCGTCAAGATCAGCTCTCCTGTCCTTGCCAAGAAGCTTCTGTGCGCCACCTCCATTCTGGGTATCTCCGTAACTGTGGATTACCCAGTCTCTTACTGCCTGCCACAGGGCCTCATGGAAGGTATTGACACCTCCCTCACTGATCAGGCAATACTTGATGCCCTCTCGGATCAGAGAGTGACTGTGGTCCGTCATATGTACTGCTATCTTCCCTCGGATTCTGGGCTCAACAAGATTCCCCTAAGGAAGGTAGTCCTTACCTTCAATGAATTCCCGTTACCTGGGAACGTTGTCCTGAGCTTCCACCAGATCCCAGTGAAACCTCGCACCAATGCTCACCTCAGTGTCTGAAGTGCCAACGCTTCAGGCACATTGCAAAGAATTGCAGACATATGGTGCGGTGTAAGCGCCGCAGTGGGCCTCACTCCCACAAGCAGTGCAAGCACACTGGGCCCCTATCTGTGCTAACTGTGGTGGACCACATGTCGCAACCTTCCCTGGGTGCCACGCCAGGAAGCTTGTCTGTGAGAAGAAGGAAGCCCTTGGTCCTGTGCACTCTTTGCACAGAACCAAGATTGGGAAGGTCCCTCTTTCAAGCTCTGTGGTGACACCCCCCACATCCCCACCACCTAAGAAGTCTGCATGCAGCAGGTGTCTCTTTGACCCCTCAGTGAGCTTTGCCGCTGCCACGAGGGATCAAATGACCCCTGCTGCTGCCACAGAGGTAGCGTCAGCAGAGATGCCGGTGCTTGAAACACAGGCACCTACTGCTCCTTGGCCCCTGTCGTTACCCATCCTGTGGTGATGCCCTTTGTCCCTGAGGCCCCTTGTGCTGCAGGTACCTCCATGGTGCAGGATTCAGCTGCAACCTCGACAGCAGACTCCTGTCCCATTCAGGCCAAGCAGATAAAAAGGACAAGGAAGAAGAGGGCTACTCGTCGGCCTGATCTGAAGATCTCCTCTTCCTTGACGCATCAGGATTTCAGGAAGGACCACAGGGACACGGTTCTTCTGCCCACCATTCTCTCTCTACTTGTGGATCCCCCCCGATAGGGGACCACCTTGTCGTGGTAGGGGGGCCTAGGGTCCAGCAACCCGGCTGAAGGCTGTGCCGACTGGATTGGCGTCCCGGTTGGACATGGCTAAGGTCAACCGAGGTTGAAGATGCTGCTGGCCAGCTTGATTGCCGGTCGGATGGTGACGGCGTCGGAGACCTCACCTCTCAGGAGACCTGTGTGGTCTGTTCGACGGCTCTGCCAAAAGGTCTGTGCCCGCCTTGTAGGCACGTGCTGCCCAAAAAGTCTGGGTCTTACTAAGAGTCTCCACCCCGGGGCCGACCGAGCTTGGATCTATATATCCTTGCACATTTGCAAACCGGAGAATAGATTAAAGTAAGGTTTCTTCCGGTGGTCAGCTTTCCTTCTATAGGACTGCTGCCATGTGAGGCTGGGGTTGAGGTGCGCCTATAGGGCGTATTCCTTGCCCCCGCCTCTAGATGGTCATGGCTTTTCATAACCAGGTAGTGCTGTACAAGTGGAACCGGGAATTGCCATGGTTGCATAAGATCGCAACGAAAGAGATTCTACTTGTGGATGTCATCAAGGTCGTAACTTCCGCACTACCTGAAGAGTCTCGACCTCAAATTTTGACGATCCTCAATCAGTTGGCCTCCCTAATTTCGTACTTTGTGGACTGCTAGACACTCTGTGCTAACTAGTGTTTTCTCCAAGGTTCGTTATTATCACCCAACAATGGGCATGGCCAATGGAGAGACTAACATCCCTTCTATCCTTCAGTGGAACTGCAGGGGCTTCAGGAGCAAGGCTGCTGACGTCTGGAACTACATCACATGCCAGTTCCCATCCTTGCACTCTGTGAGGCCAACCTTCCTGATCACTATATCTTCCATCCCTTTATAGTGCACGCGAGCAAGAGTTATCCGCTCTCCCACAGTGCGGCGATTCTTGTCCACAAGAATGTCAATCATTATTGATCTCACTTTCACTGATGCGAAGAGTGATTTCGTAGCATGCCGCATCTGGCTGAACAGCCATGATATCACCCTGATATCCTGTTACATCTGGCCTTGCACTGCCTTTCCTGTATCCACCTTACAGGATATTCTTTTGCAGTGCCCTCAGCCCTGGATTCTCTGTGGGGACCTTAATGCCCACTGCCCTTCCTGAAGCAGAGACATCAGTGATCAGTGCAGGGTGGATATCGAGAATGTCATCTTGCAGCACAATCTCTTTATCGCCAATGATGGCTCACCCACATTCTACAGACCTCCGAGTACCTACATCTCCATTGATCTGACCCTCTGTTCTTCCAGCATTGGTCAAAGCCTCAGCTGGTCAGTTGACCCTGACACATTGGGCATTGACCACTTCCTGCTGCATATCTCCTAGCTTCCCGAGGGACGTGCAGCCCCGAGAAGAACATCGAAGCTTACCAACTGGCAGCTCTTTCAGCAGATCTCGTCTGAAGTACTCGCTGCCATCGAAGCTACAGATCTCAGCACAGTGTCAGAGGCCCTTACTGCTGCCTCTGTAGCCTGCACTGTTATGATCTCGATGCCCAGGCATCTTCCCCCTCCGGATATCCACTATAAACGGCTTCACACCATTCGCTGCTGAGCAGAAAGGTGCGCCCGCCACTCTGGTAGATTTCCAGACATTCTTCATGCTAGAAGGCTACATGCTGCGATCAGAAGGTACCTTAACTGGAGAAAAAGGTTTTAGTGGCGATCTTTCTGCTCCAGCATTAATGTCTTCACCCCTTCTGGGAAAGTCTGGAAGTTCATCAGGAACCTGACGGGGAAGCCACAGCCTGCCCTCCCCTTCCATAACCTTGCCCTGGCCCATGGGGAGGACTTAGCCGCCACTGCTGCCTTTTTGCGGCACCTCACTTCTTCCCTTCCGGCTCCACCGGTGAATGTTCAGGATACGGCTCAGCAGCCCTGCTCTGTTTCTGAGCCTTGCTATAATGATCCTTTCACCTTGCAGGAACTCACCTCTGTGATTGCGGCTTCGAAGTGCTTGTCGGCCCCAGGCCCTGACGGCATCAACTATACACAGTTAGCTAACCTGTCACCTGAGGCTCTGCTTGTGCTTCTCAAAGCCTTCAATCACTCCTGGACCACCTGCACATTACCTGAGCCATGGAAGACAACACACATCATGCCTATCTTGAATCAGGGGAAACCTGCCACTGAGCTGTCCTCTTACAGGCCCATTGCTCTATCATCTTGCCTCTGCAAGATCCTAGAGAGACTGGTCCTTGGACACCTGGAATGCTATCTAGAATCCAATGGCCTCCTCCCTGACAGCCTCAAAGGTTTCTGCAAAGGGAGATGCATGTCGGACAATCTCATCAACTTCGTCTCTGCTGCTGATCAGGCGCCATCTGTGGGAGAGACTACTGTTGCTGTCTTCTTCGACATCCAGAAGGCATTCAATTCCATGTCCCACTCGGATATTCTCTGCAGGCTCTATGATCTCGGCCTCAGAGGCAATATCAACCAGTGGATCACAGCATACCGATCCAACTGTACTGTTCGCGTGAAGCTGGGCGTCTCCCATACCATCAATCATGGAGTACCTCAAGGGGGTGTCCTCAGCCCGATGTTACTGAACATCTTGCTGTCAGGTCTACCTTCTCGACTTGAGGAGTGGGTATTTCCATTTATGCAGATATCTGCATCTGGTTCCCTAACCACAGGACCCCTACTATGCTCAGCTCGTGATGAAATGAGCTATGGACACCGTCATCAAGTTCTTCGACAACCTAAGCTTCACTTTTTCTACTCATAGGACTGTGGCCATAGTTCTCACGCCTTCCACCCACCTTCCTTGACCTCTTGCTTGGGCCAGATCACATCAAGGCCATCCATCAGCATACGTTCCTTGGTGTGGTTGGACAGCAGGCTGAGCTGGGGACCTCACATCCAGCATCTTCAGTTGCCACTGTGCAGAGAAATATACTGTCTTTTCTTGCTGGTACCCACTGGGGAAGTTCCTGCAAGAACCTCCTGGTCTTGTACTGGCACTTGATCCTCTCCCATGTCAACTACAGTGGTCACCTTCTGTGCATTGCCTCTGATACACTGCTCAGCAAATTGGCTACTGTCCACACTATATCTCTGCCCTAACACTCCTAATGCATCTGTTAATTGCAGTGGCTGATGACGTCTTTCCACCTGCACTGGAAGAGAGATATACTGTTATCTCTCGAGGCTCCATTCCCTGCACTCTAACCATGAGCTGCTTATGAAGTTGCATAACAGGCCGCATTCTACCATCACTGTGACTTCCAAGGACTTCTATGACCGAATCATTCTTGCCAGCTCCAGACGCTTGAGCTGGCAGGGATGGATGCTGGCAATATGCTCTTCCCTGACCTTCCACCCTGGAGGAACAGTGATCTTATAATCAATGTCACTATCCTTCTCTTGATCAGAAGAGTGACTCTGATCCATTGGCCATCAGACTTCTCTCCACCTCCTATGTCACTGCACATGAGAGATGTACTGAGGTCTACACTGATAGATCTGTGAACCAAGAGAGGCAACCTGCTGCCTCAATAACTGGCATCACCAGAGGTTTCCGTCTCCCGCATCTCACCTCCTCCACTTGTGCAGAGCTTCATGCTATACTTGAGGCAGCACTTTTCATTCTCAACCTCGAGAGCGGCAACTCTGTCATCCTCTGCGACTCCAAGTTAGCCAAGGAAGCTCTCCAGAAGTGAGACAGCAAGAGCTGCAACCCCTTCCTCATCCAGAGGATCTTGGAGACATGCTCCAAGGTCACTTCTGCCGCTATCACGGTTCATTTCCAGTGGATGCCCTCCCACATTGGGATACCTGACAATGAGCTTGCTGATCACACCGCAAAGGGGAACTTGAGAATCTGAGGTGTGCATCCAATTTCCCTCTCTCACAACGACTGCAAAACGTTTGTCTCACAACTCAATGAGCCAGTATTGCCTTGCCCATTGGCAGAGGGACTCCAGTTCTTCATTCAGGTACCTGGTTGGCCCTTCTCTCACTGGTCCTAACCTCGGTAACCTCCACAGATCTGAGGAGACCCTCATTCACTGTCACAGAGTTGGGGTCATCAACTCTATGCTTCACACCAGGGGCATAGCGAAGGACTATGGGGGGGGGGGAGAGAGAAATAAAATGGGCCAATTTTCACAAGTCTCCTGCATTTTGCCAACTAACCGTAATTTGCCATTTCACTTCAAATTTTGCCAACTAGTCATAATTTCACAGAAATAATTCCAATATTTACATCTCGTCTGAATTGTAGCAATTCAGTGTGAATTTTCCCTTGATTTTCCCCTCTCCTTAATTTCACGAAACTAATCCCAATCTTTACATCTCTCTTAAATTTGCCAAATAACTTCAAATTCCCCAACTTTTTGCCAAGTGTTCTCGATTTTAGTCAACTATCCTGAATTTCACAAACCCAATTATCACAACTCCGCCCGTATTTTCAAAGTGCATTCGAATTTTGCCAAATGCCGTCCATTTTGTTAAATTTCCTCAATTTGTCCAACACTCCTTAATTTCACAAAAGAAATCTCAATTTTCACAACTCGTCTATATTTTACCAAGTGGATTCGAATTTTGCCAACTCGCCGTAATTTCACAGAAAAAATCCCACTTCTTACATCTTCCTTGAATTTGCCAAGTCACTTCGATTTTTATCCTCTCCTTAATTGCACAAAGCACAATTTTCACAACTCCCCTGTATTTTCCCAAATGACTTCGAATTTTGCCAACTACCCTGTATTTTACCAAGTGGCTTCGAATTTTGCCAACTCCCCTAGATTTTACAGAGTTCTTGATTTTTCCAACTCTCCTTAATTTCACAAAACCAATCCCAATTTTTACAACTCACCTGTACTTTATCAAGTGGTTTCCAGTTTTGCCAAATTGCCTCGATTTTCCACGTCTTTAATTTCACAAAACAATCCCAATTTTTACATCTCTCCTGAATTTGCCAAGTCACTTCAAATTTTTCAAACTCCCCAAAATTTTGCAGTTTTCTCGATTTTGTCAACTCTCCTAAATTTCACAAAAACAATCACAATTTTCACAAATCGCCCGTATTTTACCAAGTGGATTCGAATTTTGCCAACAGCCCTAGATTTTGCCAAGTTTCTTCGATTTTGCCATCTCGCCACAATTTTACAGTAAAAAAATACCAATTTTACACACACCTGATTCTTACAAAGTCACTGAATTTTGCCAACTCTCCTAGATATTGCAAAGTTGCCTCGATTTTGCCAACATGCCATAATTTTACAGAAGAAAGATTGCAATTTTTACATCTCACCTGAATTTTGTCAACTGCACGATTTTGCCAACTGCCCCAAGTTTGAGTTGGAAAAAGCCCACGATTTTGCCAACTGCTCAAGTTGGAAAAATGTAGGGGCAGTTGGCAAAAAGTCAACTGCCCCTACATTTTCCCAACTCTCCTAGATTTTGCCAACATGAGCATAAATTTGTTAAATTTCCTCAATTTCACAGAAAAAAAAATCCAAATTTTCGCATCTCACGCGAATTTTGCCAACTCCCCACGATTTTCCCAAGTTTTCCGAATTTTTCCAACTGTCCCTAGATTTTGCCAACTCACCATAATTTTACAGAAAAAAAAAACAATTTTTACAGGTCACCTGAATTTTGCAAGTCTCCACGATTTTGCCAAGTCACTCCGAATTTTGCCAACTCACCTATATTTTACTAGGTGACTTCGAATTTTGCCAACTGCTCTAAATTTTGCCGTGTCTCCATTTTCCAAACTGCCTTAGATTTACTAAGTTGCCTCGATTTTGACAACTCCCCTTAATTTTCCAAAAAAAAAAGAATTACAAATTTTCACAACTCACCTAGATTTTACGAAGTCGCTTCGAATTTTGCCAACTCCGAGTAACTTTGGGGGGGGGGAGCCTCCCCCCATCGCTACGCCCCTGCTTCACATACAGTCCTAAATGTGCCACCTACTCTTCAGCTGCTCCCGCAATGCTGAGATTTTTTTTCCGGGAGCTTGATGCCTGCGGAATCACGACTACTCTATCACCTCCCTACTTGGTAACAACCAAAACGTGAAACTGCTGTGAACACTCTTCCGACTGGTCATTGACTACTTTCAGAACATTGGCCTTTTCTGCAAGGTCTAATGTCTCTCTTCCTTTTTCGTGTTTTACTTTTTAGCTACGAGTACTTTTAGTCTCTCGTACCTCTGCTATTTCGTACTCTTATTGTGACTGGTGTAGGGGGCCCCTCATTGGAGGCTAATTTCACCACGATCTTACAACACCTTGAACCTCAAAAGGAAGGGCTTATAGAGTGGAAAAAAGACAAAATGATTTTTCCACAAAATACTTATTGAAAACAGTTTAAAATAAAATATTAAACTATTATATATATTAATGAAAATATTACTCCTGAAAACTTTTTATTCTGCAAATAGTTTGAACGATAAACGTAAAGATTCTACTGCTCAATGATAGAAAATTTTAGGTTATTTTATGTATACTTTAATAAGAGAAAAAATATTGGTTACTCCGAGTGAGATTCGAACCAGTCTCCCAGAAACATGTCTGGCATCATAACCGCTAGACCACGTGAGACTAACAGTTTTCTTCAACGATATAAGCATTCCATTTTTGTTGATTCGCCACTGGTGCCATCTGTGTGCAGAATCGGCAGCCAAGCTATTTGCGTTTCTTATTTACAGGGCATTTTTCCGATACTTTGTTACTGAATCATTTACATAACGTCGAGAGCGTCCGTGATAAATTTTATTTCCATCAGAACAGGCAGCTTGGCATACGGATTCCCGACATACATGGCGCCAGTAGCGAATCAACAAAAATGCGGGAATACTTATATCACATTGTTTAAGAAAATGGTTTTCCGGTTGTTGTTTTCCTCTGTGCAGCATTTTTTTACACACAATGCAATGGGCTTAATGGCTAGGTCACAAAGACCCCAAATACTCAGATATTAGGGCAAAGGTACCCACTTCAAGCTGCTGGAAGACAGATGCTAGCCTCCCGTCAAGGTCATCCAGCACGTTCTTTAACGTGCACAGGATATGGCTTTCCAGCACAAGGTCCCTTCCGACGGACGACAGCCATTTCAAGCCCATCAGTGTCCCCTACTAACCGTTCTTGGGTAGGGTGGGTTTTGTTTCCGGTGGCTCGCAGTTATGACACCTAGCATGCTGCCGGGAGAAGTGGATTGTAATATCACTAAAGTATTTCTTCAGCCAATTATTTCGTGTTTCTAGTCTGCTGGGTATTTTCCTGATACTTTACTACTGAAATATTTTAAGTATATATCACCCACACACACGAGGAAAGTGATGGCAAACGCTGGTTTTATTTACATCAATAGGGTCGACAGCCATAAATGTGATAATTAACCCAGTTCTTTTTTTTGTTCATTTCACCTAAACTGCAAACATTTCCTTTACCTTTATTTAATAATCACAAAATTATAAGACCCGCCCCCCGAAAAATAAACCTAGGACAATTGACACACAACTTTCCCTAGTGAAAGTCCCTATTTGACCATCAAAAATGGAAGCAATTCCAAAGGAGAAAAATACTAAAATTCTTTGATAGATGTTTTATTGTATACCGTTAACAATAACAAAAGAATGACAAAAGAACAGGGATGATAAAAATTTCCTAGTTTACAATTTATTAACATGTAACCATACATTAAAAAAAATTTCTGTTCAATTTATAACTTAATTCCCATTAAGTTCTGCTGTACATTCAATGCTGCAGCATGTTTATGCATTTCTTCGATCTTGAAGGCCACTTTGGTTGCTTTCTTTACCATTCTATTCTCCTGTAGTAATTATATGGTATATTAGTTGCAAAAAAATACTCATTTCATAAAATATGCAATTACATTAAATTTCTTATTAAATAACGCAATTCACGTTCAAAATAAAACTGCAGCCTATATGGAAAACGTATTTTTTTTATTTTATCCATACAAATGTAGTTTACAAATGAGGTTCGGTATTCCTACCAGAAATTGAACTTTAATTCCCCACTCAAGTGCTTTCTGAGTTACAGTTGGCAGTATCCAGTCAGTTTAGATGTATCACTTTTTGAATGTATACTACTCACAAAAATTAGGGGATATTTCAAAATGAATATGAAGCGATAATATATCCCCTAATTTTTGTGAGCAGTATATTAACATTTGTCATATTCATTTATATGAGAAGTGTATGAAAGAAAGGAATTAATTTAATATTTAATAATTTCCTTACATATAATTGCAGTTATTTTTTTAAATTATTATTCATTAGCTGTGAGGCCTGTAAAAGAAGTGAACCTATGTTCTGTGTACTGTGAAGTAGTACATATTTCTACTGACTTTTACTAAATGAGTGGTATTAATGAGTTCAGTCTTATTGTAACTTCCCGTTCAATCATTCCAGTAAAACGTTCATTCTCTAAAATGTTTTGATTTTTTTTCTACTTTTCCATGATTCTATACCTATTTTTTTTTATAAAAATGCACAAATATGCTTCATATTAGGTGAAATTTTAAAGAAACAATTTTTTAATTATTAGGCATATGCTATATGGCTTTACATCCATTACACTGGTTTGGCTTTGCATAAGCAACACCCCCTAGTGTACGAAAGACCCAGTCTGTGGCGATGGTATGGTACATTCAGTTTTCACACTACTTTGAGAAAGAATGGGTCTGCGTCATGATCTTCCCTTCCCGGCTACAAACAGGGCATAATTGTGGGGGCACGACTTTCAGGTGCCAGTATCTCAACAACAACTGCCATGGTGAACTGCTCCAGTTATTTGGTATCACGAATCTACCGTGATTGGGTCAGCAGTAGCTCAATAACAACCAAAGGCCACACGGGAGAGCCACATGTGGTGGACAACTGTAAGGAGCAACATGTCCAATCCTGTAACACAGCAAAGAAGCAGTTGCCCAGCTACCCAATCAGTACAACATTGGAATGGCAAGTTCAGTATCCACATGAATAAAGCCCCTATGATCAAATGTCCTGTGCAATGCCAGTCGATGGCCGCTACATGTCCCATGCTCACTGTGAGACACAAGAAACTCCTTCTTGCATGGGCAAGTCAGCACCAACACCGGACCACCAACGTGCAAATCTCCACCTCAGTACGATGGAGTTGGAAACGGGATTCATTTGAATGCGTTTCCAACTCCATACATGTTTGCATTTGGAGAAAGCAACACGAGGACATGGCACCATGATCCACCATCAGTAGTTGGCAGGTTGGAGGCAGTGGTGTTATAGTTTGTGGACTGTTTTCTTGACATGCCCTAGTTCACTAATCACAGTAAATGAATGGCACCGCCTATCTTTCTATCATCACCAACCAAGTACAACCTTTCATGATAACTGTGTATCCAGACAACTTCGGCGTCAACCAACAAGATAATGCATGTCACACAACCCAGCAGGTTGCAAACTGGTTTTGGGAATATGTCTATGAATTCTCCATACTTCCATGCCCACCTAACTCACCAGATCTCAACCTAATCGAGTATGTTTATGACCTAATGGAATAAGTGATTCGATGCTCAAACCCTTCACACGACCATGTGCAGACATTACAGGACACAATAAGGACACCTTATGACCTTATGGATTCCATGCCGTATTATGGGCAAAAGATGGTCCCCGTGTGGTATTAGGTAGAGTACTGTGCAAATTAGTTAGGACAATAGGAAAATGCAGTAACAAAGACAACTAAAATATTTATTTGTTTAATAGTGTACATAATTAATAGTGAATGTGACCCCCCCTTAACTTTAATTACTTCTTTCACCCTCTCAACCATTGATGCCACTAGCTTTCCACACATCTCCTTCACTTCAGGGTCATGGTACCACACTTTCACGACACTTTCTATCGTTTTGGTTTTCATCGTGCATGCTTTAATAATGGCCCACAAATTTTCAATGGGGTTTAGATTGGATGAATTTTCTGGCCACTCCAATACCTTCAAATGTTGCTGGGTAAAGAAGCTCTTAGCAAGCTTAAAATTGTGGCATGGAGACAATCATCGTTAGAAAACAGCTTCTGCTGTGATGGGACCATTTTCGCCTCCAGAACGCCTTTTTGCTATCCATCATTCCTTCAATGGGGTGAAGCGTTTGAGGCCCGGAAGCTGTGAAACATCCCCAAAACATGACCTTGGGTGGGTGTTTGGGGGATTGCTGGATGTGGCGGGATAGATGAAATTTGACCTGTAGCCATGCACCATAAAGTGGGTTTCGTCAGTAAATATCGCTTTTTCCCAATTCTCCACAGTCCAGTCTTGATGTTTCTTTGCCCAGGATAGATTTTTTGCTTCATAGCAGGTGTCAAAAGCTGCTTTTTGGAGGGGCGTCGAGCCCCGCAGCACTCCAGAAGGCGATGACATACGGTGGAAGCATCTATATTAACCCCATGAGATGCAATCTCCCTTTTGATGTCTCTTCAGGTCTATGATACTAATTCTTCGAATTTAGACCATCATCTCTAGGGTTGGTTTTTCTTTTTTCTTCCACAATGTCCTTTATGGGACGTGTCCATGGACCCTGTCTCCTTATGCAGCTTCATGATCCGTGAAACGCTGGACTTCCCAAGGCCAACTGCTTTTGCTATCTGCCTAGCAGTAAGTGAAGTGTTTTCGCCTAAAGCAATTATTTTAGCTCGTTTATGAGGCGTGATGTTCATGATGTGTTTAATAAAAAAAGTTTCCAATGAAAATTGTGAACTACTTACATAATCACGTCCTCAGCCTATGAAGTATCAATTCCGATAAAGTGGAAGTGTAAATAATAGCAGAGTAACACAACAGACAATTCTAGACTTGCAGCAGCAGGTTACGAACAAGTTTAGACTTGCAGCAATTTAGACTCTGTAGTGGAAGGGACTTAGTGTTACTTCGCTTGTCCCAACTAATTCACACAGTACTGAAAGAACGTTCAGATGGTCTGATTCAGTGCGCGATAAGTAAAAGACAAGAAGTATCTTTTATGTGATGTGTGCGCGGGTAGTCGTTTTGTTTTGCTAGTTTGATAAGTCTAGTGATTTAATCAAAGACGAAGGATTAGTTACGCCTGAAGTGAATGTGTTCAAGAGATATGACGGACAAAGGAAAGAGGTAGTATTTTAGTACAACAGACAGAGCTGATATTGTATGCTCTATACAAAAAGGTTAATGACTTATGTATGATAGTAGTTAATTTGTTTATAAAATACTTCATCCATGTTTTGTAACAATTTGCATTGTAATTGGTTTGAAAATATAGTTATTAGCACTCACGCTCAGTGCCTATCCATTTTAAATTTGCAACAATATTTAGCGCTGCTTCTCTGGTTTCGAGTTTCAAAAGCATGTGGTTATTGCTATGTAGATTTTGAAAAAGCTTTGGAATCGTGGTGACAATTTATGGTTGTGACATTCCTGATAAGTTTGTTAGCATAATGATGACTGAGTCATGTAAAAATATTGATAAAGCTTATTGTTAGAAACCTGCACAGATGCAGATATCTACATTTTAGTCAGATACATACACACATATATCCATGGGCTAGGGAAGGCCTACCAAAATGTGCAATTCTGTTCTTCAGACATGTCTATCCTGAGCTGCAGTTGCTGCATTTGGCCACTGCAGGCCAATTCTAGCAATACCCTGTTTCACATTGTCTACCCATCACATCCTAGGTCTCCCTCTTGTACTGAAGCCATTAGGCACACTGTTTATAATCTTGTTTGCCAATCTGCAGTTGTGCATATGGAAAACATGGAAAAACCAACGCTGTCTCTCTCTCTCAATCTGCATAAATTGTTGCTCAATCAAGGCTGATGACTCCTTTTAACCTCATCATTACTTATAGAGTCAAACCAACTAATGCCCCAGATACTGCTTAAACATCTAGAAACAAAGGCATCATGTTTCCTGTTGTCCTACTTACAAAGGGTCCATGTTTTACTATCGTAACAAATTTTAGAAAGGACAAAACTTTTATATAGCCAGATTTTAGCCCTTTGGTAGGTACAACTATTTTACCACAATCTTCAAAGATTGTTAAAAGTCCCAGCAGTAATTACTTTTCTTCTGCTTATCTCGAGGCACACTAAGCTCCTGAGATGATTAAACTCAGAAACATATTCAAGTGTACAACTATTCAAAACAGCTGAAGATGTATTCAAAACAGCTGATGAAAATTGGCCATACAACCTGCATGGCCAATTTTCATCATTTTAGTTTTCTCTTTACTGTCAAGCCTACTGTATTATTCAATCTCATCAATGATTCTAATGAAATAATTCATCTCATCAATATGATTTGCCAAAAGAGACAAATCATCAGCAATCTAAAATGATGAATGAAATCATGGATCAATGGGGGTAGAAATAACCATATTGTTTAGAACATCTCTGAAATGTCCAGCCTACCTACCATAACAAATTCCTCATCTTTAACAACCTTACCATGTTTATCCCTATTTGCCAGCCTGCTTCTTCCCATACAAAACATAACTATCTGGTACAACTCCCTACTGCTGTGCTATCTAGCTGTTTCCTCCACTTTGTCAGCCAAGTTATCAAGCCAGATTCTTATCAGCTGTAACTGATGCTTTACACGTTTATTAAGCTCTTCATGACGCTTTCTGTTAGGAGTAGTTGGGTATTGATTAAGAACATTCCTGCAGTTCCTTCTTTCAGAAATAAGTTCCAGAGCCTCGTCACTGAAATAAATTTGTCTCCTTGTGATGGTTCTTCAATTCACTTTTACTTTTATTTAACATTTTCACTTTATTTACATTACAATTATCATTTTTGGACTTTTTATTTAATTGTATCATTCATGCTCCTCTCCCATATTCACAACTCCACTGTTTGATTAACAGCTGCTAAAGGTGTACAGAAGCTAGTGCGAAAGCGAGATTATCATTTATGCAAATGTTGCATGTGTCATTTTGCATGCCAGCTGTATATAGCAAGTGATTTAGGTCAGTGACAGAGTGTAGAGTTGGCAGAGCAACAGTGTAGTGTGAAGAGTGGTGGTTTTGAGTTATGTGCGTGAAGGGAGATATGAGTTGTTGGGCTGTAGAGTGAGCAGCATTTAGGTAAAGAGTTGCTTTTGGATGCAACATATTTTTGGTGAGTCAAGGCTTTTGAATAAACATTTGTTTGTTTTAGGAAACTTGCAGTTTGAATTTATTATATTTTTCTCTTGAGCAGAGTTTGTTTAACAATTTATTTCACTATACTTCATTAAATGACAATCATTAATTTAAATTCCTTTTTTTATGTAAAGCGTTAGAAAAAGAACCCTTATTTAATCTATTGGCAAGATAAATTATCTGGTGCGAGAACTATCTGGCAAACTTTAACATACTTTTTGGAGCATTACATCCTCTGTTCTTTTTACCTAAAAGACTATTGTTAGTTTCCAAAAAAGTCTGCTTAAACTGATCCAATTCTTTCTCAACTTCAGCAGCAAGTAAACAATGATTGTCATAATGATTAAGTAACCTATCATGGAATGCATTGACTATATCTGAATCTTTCAGAACTTCAGTGTTAGAGGTAATTCTCTTAACTAGCACAACTCTTAAGCTTCAGTTGTAAAGACACTTTTGCTCAGTAATTGTGATCACTTTGACAGGTAATGGTCAGACCCAATTTCAGTTCCCCTGTATGATCTGATATTCCTAACCAAACTATTCCATTTGCAGTTATTTAATATATATTTTATCATATTCCTATACATCCCATCAAGCGAAACCCATGTGTATTTATAAATGTCCCAGTGTTTGTAATAAGTATTAGCGATTTTCAAACCATTTACTTACCTGTTAGAGACATTTCATATGGCCATTGGAATTGCCAATGCCAAAGGAATCTAACACTCTTGCTCAAAAAAGGCCAGTCAGTACCAACTTTAGCACTGAAGTCATCTAACACAAAATAAATTTTTCTTTCCTCAAGAAAATTAAATTAAAAATATCACGAAGTTGTATATAAATCTATCTTGTCTTCATCAGAGTCATCTATGGGGACATAATAAAAGATAACATTCTAATGTTTAACCATAGCTTTAAATTTAACTGTAAGAAATCTTTCATTATCATTAATGCAGTCATATGCTAGAGGAACATCACTGGCATGTCTGCTGAAAAGATTCCTATCTTTCCTCCTTGAAAACAGAAATTAAAAATCATTTTTAACTATTTGACATTTCCTGTCCATCGGGTCTGTTGCAAACCATGATATCCAGGTTAAAATGCTGAAATTCCTGTGTGAAAATATCAAGAGAATAATCTCTATGCAACTTCGTCACGTTCCATGTACATGTGGAAAGAAAATGATTAATAGGATTTTTAAAGAAACTAGATTCATTGAGTGAGATAGGGCCAACAATATCAAAATGCCCCCAAAATGCAGGCATATGACAAAGACCCATACCCCTCATGCTGTGGATAATTTCAAGAACCAGTACTTAGATAGAAACTGACCTGCCTGAGACATATTACTCCAATATAGGATTGGCAATGCCCAGCTAGCTAAAGTAAGGGTTCATAGACTCTGATCAGGATTATCCACCATATGATGATATAAGGTGTTCAATGCCTCTGCTCACTTAGAGTTGGCAACCCAAAGGTAAACAGAAAAGGTAGCAGAGATTTTCCTTCAACAGAGGCCCACCAGGTATAGTATATCCAGGGTTGGGTTGTTTTACCTCTGAGCGGCACTTTTTTGCACACCATGAGCTAAATGGCCAGGTCACATGGACCCCGAAGGCTCAGAGAAGGTTGGGGGAGGGGACCCACTGGAACAGCTGTTGGGAGACAGATGGTAGCCTCCCGTCAAGGCCATCCAGCGTGTTCTTTAACGTGCACAGGGTATGTCTCTCCCGCACACGGGGCCACGGCTTAACGTCCCATCCGACGGACGGCGGCCTTTCCAAGCCCATCGGTGTCCCCTACTGACCGTGGGTAGGGCGGGGAATTTTGTGGAGATAAATCTCAACGCTGACCCAGCTGGGACTTGAACCTGGGAACTACAGATTAGGAGCCTGGCGCGCTACCGACTGAGCCATCCCCGCCCCCTAGTATATCCAGGATCTGTAATCAAAATCAAAGCCATAAACCAATCCAGTGGGTTCAAAATGGTAGCTGTGATGTTCCACCCATTCACTTTTACTTTTCCTTAACCAGTTTTACTTTATTTATGTTATATTTATCATTTTGGAATTATATTTTTGGACTGATTGCAATTCTCGTTTCAAAGCTGTAGAAGTTGTGCATGTGCAACTCTGACTTTTGATTGTCAGCTGTTAATGAGCGTGAGTAGGACAGGACACCTCTTGCGTCATAGCTAGTGTGATCGTCAGATTATTAATATGTTTTCCTGGCATGCAACAGACACATGCTGGATTTGTAAGCAGCATGTTATAACTAAGTGACGTTAGGTCACAGAGTCAGAGGTGGAAGAGCAGTCAGAGAAAGAAAGAGAAAGAAAGAGTGCTGTCAATGAGTTAGTTAGAATGAGTATTGCCAGTGGAGATGTAGTATTGTAGTGGAGAGATGCAATAGCTAAAATAAGTTAGTGGAGAGATGCAATAGCTAAAATAAGTTAGTGGAGAGAGTGTGTCAGTGGAAGTTGACACTTAGATAGATGTGAGTTGTTAGTACTCCAAATTTTGTATTGAATTTGGTGAGTCTTTGAATTTTTTTGGAAATAAACTTTGTTTCAGAAGCTTTTGAATTTTTGCTATTTTTATCTTGAGCAACGTTAATTCATTTTTGATTAGATTTAAGCTTTAATTAAACTTGCCAGTCCTTTTGAATTCTTACTCAATAAGTAACACTACATACATAATGAATCCTATTTAAGCTTTATTTGGCAAGTTAAAATTGCCTGATGCCTAACAAAGCTATCCAGAAATTTGAATCAATTTCAATCAGACAAAAGGTCCAACTTGAAAAGTTAATAATCTTTGGAGGGTTACATAACACTAGCTGGGACCGCGTGACATGTGACGACAACACTTTTCTCCGAACAGCTTCGCCTTTCTCGAGGCCATTTCTTCATCCACCATCTGTTTACTAGTAAATGTAATCATTAAAAAATTGGTAAATAAATTCTGTTCTTTTTTATATTCATTCGAATTTTCAGAATATGTATAAGACAAAATAATATATTATTTGAAGAGCAAATATAATAATGGCAAATGTTTAATTTCATTATTTTTATAGGAAAATCTCCCTAATGAATTCTGTGGCCCTCCTGCGATTTAGGGCAATGCCAAATGGCTCTGATTGGCAGCGAAGACATTTAAAGAGGCAACTGTGCATGGCACCACAAGGGGTTTCTGTTCCAGGACATTTGAGATTTTGGTCATCGAGTTATATTCGCTTACGATAGTATCTGTGAAATTGACCACTTGATAGCAGGGAAGAAAAAAATATGTTCACTGATGGCCTGCAGGCCAAACTTCTCTGTCAGTCCTCCCCTACTCTCCTCTTTCAGAAAAGAATCTCTGTTTTGAAAGGTACTAACCGCGAGAAGGCATAGTCAGTAACCAAACTAAAGACATTAGGTGTAAGGCCTGGCTGGTTTTGGGCATCACTGGGATTGGGTTGGGTTGTTTTACTTCTGAGCAGCACTTTTTTGCACACCATGGGCTAAATGGCCAGGTCACAAGGACCCCGAAGGCTCAGAGAAGGTTGGGTGAGGGGACCCACTGGAACAGCTGTTGGGAGACAGATGGTAGCCTCCTGTGAAGGCCATCCAGCATGTTCTTTAACGTGCACAGGGTATGGCTCTCCTGCACACGGGCCACGGCTTAACATCCATCCGATGGACGGCGGCCTTTTCAAGCCCATTGATGTCCCCTACTGACCATGGGCAGGGCGGGGAAATTTTGAGAAGATAAATCTCAACGCTGACCCAGCTGGGACTCGAACCTGGGAACTGCAGATTAAGAGTCTCACACTACCGACTAAGCCACCCCCGCCCCACTGGGATTGGTATTCAGCTCTTCTTCCAGTGTATGTCCAGCTACCATTTACAGGCCTATCCCAGATATCCACACCTAAAACAGGACCTTATTAGAATTGGTGTGCAGTGTGGTGTGCACTGTGGATAACAGATTAACGTTTAACGTTGATAACAGATAAAAAACTGATATTACTAGGATAAATTTTTAGGAATATGAGCAAATATTACTGCATCACTGATGGCTGACATAAATGAAAAAAACTCATCATCATCATCCACAAGTGGCCATGGGCTACGGAGGTCCAACCAGACAGTGCAATTTAGTTCTCCAAGCCTGTCCTGAGCTACATCTGCTGCATCTGGCCACTGCACACCAATTCTAATAAGGTCCTGTTTGACATTGTCTGTCCACCACATCCTAGGTCTCCCCCTCTTTCTGAAGCCTTTAGGCACACTGTTCATAACCCTATTCGGCAATCTATAATTATTCATACTGGCAACATGGCCAAATCAACAGTCTCTCTCTGCACAATATGCTGCCTAAAGGAGGTTGCACACTCCTTTGCCTAACCTCATCATTACTTACAAAGTTGAACCACCTTATGCCCAAGATACTGCATAAGCATCTAGAATCAAAAGCATTTAGTTTCCTGTTATCATGTTTACAAATAGTCCAAGTTTCACTACCATAACTAACCCTAGAAAGAACAAACTATTATACAGTCTAATTTTAGTTTTTAGGGTATACATCTATTTCTCCACAATCTCCATAGATTTTTAAAAGTCCCGGCAGCAATCCCTATTCGTCTGTTAATCTCATGCCGCACATCACCAGTATCAGTTACATAGCTCCCAAGATAATTAAACTGTGACACCTGCTCAAGACTGCAACCATTCAGTTGAACTGAATCACAGCCTGCCTGACCAATTTTCACCACTTTAATTTTCTCTCTGTTTATAACCAAACCTACTCCACTACCAGTCTCATCAACAACTCGAATAAAAGAGTTCATCTCATCAACAACGTTTGCCAAAAGGGCTAAATCATCAGCATAATCTAAATCAGAAATTTTCGTATCTCCAGCACAGTTAAGGCCAAAATCTTTCCCTTGAAGTGAATTTCACATAACATAATCAGTAACCAAACTAAAGAGAAAAGGGGGCAAAATGAATCCTTGTCGAACACCAGAAGCAATGCTAAACCAATTGCTAGAAGCCTTACCAACTCTCACACAAGACTCAGTGTTATTATAGAGCTTTAATTATGTTAACTAACTTGTCTGGTATACCCTATGATCTCACAATCAACCACAAATTACGACGATCAACAGAATCGAAAGCTTTTTTGAAATCAACAAAGCTAGCAACCAAAGGTTTCTGAAACTCTAAACATTTCTCAAGAATCTGCCTAAGTGAAAATATCTGATCCACATATCCCCACCACTTCTAAATCCAAATTGCTCATCACACAATTTGACTGTCAAAGAGATTCACAATTCTATTAAACACAATCATGGAAAGAACTTTACCTGGAACAGAGAGTAGGCTGATACCCCTATAGTTATCACAAGAACTGCGATCACCTTTTTTGAAAATAGGGATAACAATAGCTCTGGTAAAATCCTTTTATGTTTAAAGAAACTATGTTTATTGAGAGAGGGAATGCCGACAATATCAAACAGCCCCCTAATCGCAGACATGGGGCAAAGACCCGTTCCCCCACCACTAAAGGCTGAAGCCATCTTCACTGGAAGACTTCCTCCAATGTAGAATTTAACGATGCTAGCAGAAGCAAAGAGTTCAGGTGCCTGTGATGACATCTGCTCAGGATTATCCACCAGCTGATAAACATATCCTGTGAATCTATTCACTTGGGGCTGTCCACAAACAAACAAAAAACACAGCGGAAGATTTTCCCTCCACAGAAGCCCACCAGTGCAGCAAAATCAGATCCATAATCAAGCTCAGAGCCATAATTCTATTCAGGTATATATGGTCAGCACCAGGACCCTGTGTGGGAATCAGGGCAGAAAAAAAAAAGAAAAAAGAGAGAAACAGCCACAGCCATCCAGATCAACAGGCCACACCAATCTGGCAGCCCTCCCCCTCCGTTCACCCCCACAAGAGAGCCTCTCTCCCCCGAAAAGGCACCAACAGCAAGCACCCCAAGAAGGCGGGGCCGGACACCAGGCGCCAGCTCCATGCAACATCACAGTGGACTGGTGCACAGCACTCCCTCCAGCGTGTTTCATGCAACTACGGTGAAACGCGCGTAGCTCAAATGAACTGTTGGAGTGCCGATAAAATGTTCGCTGTCTTAACATCGGAGGCAGGGGTATGAAAGTAGTTTTATCCTGTTTTTATACTTGTGTTATCGGTTTTAAAATGTTTAAAAGTACACATCTATGTGTCAAACATTAATGACAATGCATTTCGTGGATCCATCTGTGATATATACCAGTGATATAGAAGCAAGTGCTGCAAATTATATAATGAAGTTTCTATCAGAATAATTAATTATTGGTACAACTACAGCTTTAAGTACTCTATTGTTGCAAGTAACATAGATGATGCATGGTGTCATTGGGAAAATACCGGCACATCTGAAGAACTACACATATGAAGTAACAACTTAGCTGCAATACAACTATACCATATTATTATGAGACGACTTCTATAACATCAAGCACATGAGGACTGGTTTCTTGTTAATGGCATCTAAATTGCTTTCTTTATCATCAAAGACTGTTCACAAAGTCTGATACAGCAATTTATGTGATGTTAGACATCTAATGTGCCTATGCAAGTAGATTCACCAGCAACTATCACTGGTAGATATCAATATTTGTCAACTAACCTGGTTTACTTTATTTAAATATAAAGAATTACTTAGATTGAATGACAATGTTTAGATCAAATATAGTTGTAATATATGTATTACAAGGATATTTTATAAGCACTTCTTATGTTTGAAGATAGGTAATTTTATACAATTTATTGTACAGCTTTTGTTGTGCTTTTACTAAACCTTTATTCTGATATTCCTGCCCTGTTGCCATATGATAATGAGATTGGTAATAGTGCAAGCTAGGTGATAATTAAAATGAAAAAAATACATCAGGAATGTGGTACTCCAGTTTTTTTTAGTGGCCACACTCTTGAGCAAGTTCTCCATTTATCTTGGGAGTTGTGTAATAGATTCTGGTGATGTGCAACAAACAAAAGTGTATGTAAGATTATTATGCATCTGGCAACAGAAATGAGAAAAGTAGGAACAGAGTTATACCACATGCTGAGTGGTGGCAAAATGGACAATCCATTGAATAATATATTTGTATATAAATTATACAATAAATGCCATGTATTAATTCTGTAAATGGTAAGTAATCTTATGGGGAGTTTATCAGTGACAGCTCATGACAATTTTTGGTGGGGCAGTGTTTGTCCTGGTAATTTGTTTTATTTTCATATTTATTGTTCTTGTATAATATCTCTGCTATATGTGCATTTTCAGTAGTGTTTCAAATGGGAATGTTGCTCATTAATCATCATTTGTGGTCTAGCTGTTTACTTTTTCCAGATGCTTGCAGAAGTGAGTACCAGCAAATGATTTTATTGCACTTCTCACTTGTCCACTTGTAGCTGGAGGGTTAGGGTGTGAGTCACTGATAAAAGAGACAGTGAGATGCAGAAATAATCAGGGCAGAAAAAGGGTGGCTCAGGAATAGAGGTGTCATTCATTTAGCGTGACGTAGCTCTTTTTCAAAAACCCTAATGGAGCAGGGTTTGGTTCTGTATGAACCTGGTTATGTAAGCAGGGATTAGGATATCCTCTCACCAAGTTTTGAAATCTGTAAAGTGTTTTCCATATTGAAAAGTACAGATTTCCACCTCAATAAGTGAATGTCTGCAAAAGCAACACAACATTCAAATTATGTTCCACTGATTGGAGAAAGTCTCCAAAGCATATCACATTAAGCCATTTCATCCAACGAAGCGTTAAGCACAGCTTTCTGCAGGCTAAGGCCTGCAGAATCAAGCACACTCCCATATTGTATATACATATGTACAAATGCAAAAAGGTGTAAATAAATGGTGTGTTGTCCTCTACCTAGTGCACTGGACATTTACTTCTTTCATCCAAAGCGCGGTCATTAATAGCCATTTTAAGAGAGAACTTTACACATTTTGCACACATCAAGTCTGACACATACTGAAGCCCAGATGTAAAAATCTGTGGATCTGTGGTTTCACCAGAATTATTGATGAAGATTAATTAAATGGAATAATTAATTAAAGGAGAAATTAAAAGAAAGTTCGAGGATCAAAAATTGAGTGATATCATCACAGGCACTTTGAAATAGTTGGGCAGGAAGGGCCTGGATGTAGGATATTTTTTTAGAGAGATGCCTGATATTGAATTGAGCTGTATCAGACTGGAACAATATTTCAAATGCATATATTCTTTTTTTCCCCAGCAAATCACAAAATGCATTATTTAGCAAAAACTTTCAAGAAAAGAAAATCTGAAAAAGGTGTTCTGCTCCTTTCCATTTAATATAGTATTATGCTCCTCCCCTCCAAGTCCATAAAAGCACCTATAAATATATTTTTTCTCTCTTTATACCAGTGGTATTTGAAAAAAAGTATTCTTCAAAATACATGTAATTGGTAGGTTTACTATTTATTTTTTACTCTGATCCACTTATAAATTTATATTTTTAAGTACTTTTTGAAAACACTTCACAATTAATTTGACAATATAAGTGAAATCAGTTTCAGAAACTTAATACTAAAATTCAAATTCAACTAATTAATGCATGAGAATGTTGGTAGGTTTCTTTCCAATACTGAATTTTTGCTACTAACCTAATATTATTTTAATAAAATGTAGTTAATTACCCTTCTTATTTCTTTGACTGCCATTTTCCTTGCTTTTCGCTCTTCAGGTGTTTCATTTCTTGATCTAACAAAACATGCAGTCTTAGTTGAATGACTAATGTTTGAGCCTTCATCTGAGCAAATTTCCCTTTCTTCACAAGCTAGCAATTTCATTTCTCTATCAAGCTGTTTCAGTTGATGTTTTTTCAATCCTTTTGGCATCAACAAATTTGTTTGAATCTCACCATTTTTAGTAAATTTAACTGGTGTTGCCTGAAAAATATTGTTTAAATGTTGTAACAGTTAAACATATATATATACCTCAAAAGGAAACAACCAAAAGTACATTGATGGAGACAGGTACATGATAACAAATGTTAAGCTAAAATTTCATACTGAAATGTAAAATGTAACACAGCATTCTGCATTTACTTAAATCACTGCTGGATGGAGAAGTAAAACATTTGTTTAAAAGAATTCTAATAGCTATATGCATATTGCAGCTAAGGGTTGGGTTGTTTTACCTCTGAGTGGCCCTTTTTGCACAGAATGGGGCTAAATGGCCAGATCAAAGGATCCCGAAGACTCAGAAGGTTGGGGGAGAGAACCCACTGGACAGCAGTTGGGAGACAGATGGCAGCCTCCTGTCAAAGCCATCCAGTGTGTTCTTTAACTTACACACAGGGCATGGATATCTCACACACAGGGTCAACAGCTTATTGTGCCATCTGACAGACGGTGACCTTTCCAAGCCCATTGGTGTCCCTTACTAACTGAGGACAAGGTGGGATTGCAGCTAAGGGAATTTGCACTCATTTAGAATTGTAATTTTTAAAAAATGTAATATTTACATTTCAGTAGTCGAAGCTAATGTTTAAGCTAGCATAAATTAGTATATTTTAAAATCTTATACATAATTTTTGTCATAATTTGAAGAAAATTGGTATTTCCAATCTGATTAACTAAGAACAAAAGAAACTGCCAGTTTAAAATATTCTGCAGAAAAATACTCAATGCAAGAACAATATGTACCAAAGTTAGACTGCAATGTTGTCAAGTAAGTAACCTACAATTGGCACACTCAAGGGACATGAATCAGAGAATTCTGCTACCCCAATATTGTAAACAATCTGAATATGTTTAAAAAAATGTACAATAAAAATTCTCTTCGCAGCTAAAAGATCATAAATTTAATTACACGATAAAGCTGTATTGACAATAGTATATTAGCATGCAATATTATTAATAGCATTATTATTAATTATTATTAGCATTCATCATCATCATCATCCTCAAGCAGCCATGGGCTACGGAGATCCAACCAGACCGTGCAATTTAGTTCTCCAAGCAAGTCTGTCCTGAGCTACATCTACTGCATCTGGCCACTGCACATCAGTTCTAACAAGGTCCTATTTGACATTGTCTGCCCACCACATCCTAGGTCTCCCCTTCTTTCTGAGGCCTTTAGGCACACTGTTCATAACCCTATTTGCCAATCTATAATTATTCATATGGGCAACATGGCCAAACCAACGGAGTCTCTCTCTGCACAATATGCTGCTTAAAGGAGGTTGCAAACTCCTTTGCCTAACCTCATCATTAGTTACAAAGTTGAACCACCTAATGCCCAAGATACTGCGTAAGCATCTGGAATCAAAAGCTTTGAGTTTCCTGTTATCTTGTTTACAAAGTGTCCAAGTTTCACTACCATAACTAACCCTAGAAAGAATCAAACTATTATACAGTCTAATTTTAGTCTTTAGGTGTATACGCCTATTTCTCCACACTCTCCATAGATTCTTAAAAGTCCTGGCAGCAATCCCTATTCCTCTGTTAATCTCATGCCACACATCACCATTATCTGTTACATAGCTCACAAGATAATTAAACTGTGACACCTGTTCAAGACTGCAACCATTCAGATTAACTAAATCACAGCCTGCCTGACCAATTTTCATCACTTTTTATTTTCTCTCTGTTTATAACCAAACCTACTCTACTACCAGTCTCATCAACAGCTCGAATGAAAGAGTTCATCTCATCAACAACGTTTGCCAAAAGGGCTAAATCATCAGCATAATCTAAATCAGAAATTTTCGTATCTCCAACACATTTAAGGCCAAAATCTTTCCCTTGAAGTGAATTTCGCATAACATAATCAATAACCAAGCTAAAGAGAAAAGGAGACAAAATACACCCTTGTCGAACACCAGAAGTAATGCTAAACCAATTGCTACAAGCCTTACCAACTCTCACACACGACTCAGTGTTATTATAGAGAGCTTTCATTATGTTAACTAACTTGTCTGGTATACCATATGATCTCACAATCAACCACAAATTATGACGATCAACAGAGTCGAAGGCTTTTTTGAAATCAACAAAGCTAGCAATCAAAGGTTTCTGAAACTCTAAACATTTCTCAAGAATCTGCCTAAGTGAAAATATCTGATCCACACATCCCCTACCACTTCTGAAACCACATTGCTCATCACGCAATTGACTGTCAACCAGATTCTTAATTCTATTAAGCATACTTATGGAAAGAACTTTACCTGGAACAGAGAGTAGGATGATACCCCTATAGTTATCACAAGAACTGCGATCACCTTTTTTGAAAATAGGGATAACAATAGCTCTGGTAAAAATCCTTAGGAACCATGCCTTTATCATAAAAGATATTCAGAATTTCAGTCATCCAAGTGGTAACCGAAACATTCCCAGATCTAAGCATTTAGGTAGTAATTTCATCTACCCCTGGTGATTTATGTAGTTTAAGTTTCGTAACAGCCAAAATAACTTCAGACTGTGTTATAGGGTCAACATTAAAGCCACCAATGCATCTATCATCATTGCAAACAATGGGAGTAGAACTAACCATATTGTTTAGAACATCACTGAAATGCTCAGCCCACCTAGCCATGACAGAATCCTCCCCTTCTATAATTTTACCTTGTTTATCCTTCAATCCCTGTATACCTGTCCATTTTCTACCACACAAAACATTAACTATCTGGTACAACTCTCTGCTATTGTGCTAAAATTAGACTAAAATTAGACTGTATAATAGTTTTGTTCTTTCTAGGGTTATTTATGGTAGTGAAACTTGGACGCTTTGTAAACGAGATGACAGGAAACTAGATGCTTTTGATTCTAGATGCTTACACAGTATCTTGGGCATTAGGTGGTTCAACTTTATAAGTAATGATGAGATTAGGCAAAGGGTTGGGTTCTTGTATCTCTGAGCAGCACTTTTTTGCACACCATGGGCTAAATGGGCAAGTCACATGGACTCCAAAGGGCTCAGAGAAGGTTGGGGGAGGGGACCCACTTGAACAGCTGTTCGGAGACATGGTAGCCTCCTGTCAAGGCCATCCAGCGTGTTCTTTTTATGTGCACAGGATATGGCTCTCCCACACACGGGGCCACAGCTTAACGTCCCATCCGACAGACGGAAGCCTTTCCAAGCCCATTGGTGTCCCCTACTGACCATGGGTAGGGCAGGGAATTTTGTGGAGATAAATGTCAATGCTGACCCAGCTGGGACTCAAACCTGGGAACTACAGATTATTAGTGTGGCATGCTACCGACTGAGCCACCCCGCCCCAGGTTAAGCAAAGGAGTCGGTAACCTCCTTTAAACAGCATATTGTGCAGGAAGAGACTCTGTTAGTTTGGCCATGTGGCCCGTATGGATAATTATAGACTGGCGAACAAGGTTATTGGCGAACAAGGTTTAACAGTGTGCCTAAAGCCTCAGAAAGAGGGGGAGACCTAGGATGCGGCGGGCAGACAATGTCAAACAGGACCTTGTTAGAATTGGTGTGCAGTGGCGAGATGCAGCAGATGTAGCTCAGGATAGATATGCTTGGAGAACTAAATTGCACAGTCTAGTTTGACCTCCATAGCCCATGGCTGCTTGATGATGATGATGATGATGAAAACTAAGGTAGACATTTTTACTGATAGTGTTTATTTCAACAGAAATTTGTGGGGGACTGATATTTTTATAATTTTTTGATGTTAGAGAGGAGGTGTCATAAAATGAGGATGTTATAACCAAGTTTTGCTGTATGTTATTTTTTAAAAAAGAAAAAAATATTTAAATGTGATGCCAATCACTTGCATGTAACAAATATAAATTATTTGAGAAAAATAGCATTGACACATAGCATTAAGGAAACAAATGGAATATGGGTGTGGAACAAGCTGTTCCAATGATTTACAATAATTCAATAATTATGGTATCACATAAATTAAATTATCAAACAGAAGAATTAAGTGGTTCAGTGGAAAAAAGCAATAACTTACATTTTTTTTTAATATTCCTAGTTAGGGTTGAAAAAAAATTAGAGGCAAGATGGCACTTTACAGATTTTCCTAATCCATAAAAATAAGAATGTGATTTCATTAACTGTTGCAAAGAATATAATTTCCAAACTTTGGCTGAGATATCTCAAACATCATCAATTTGTTTGCTATAACTTTTACCCACCGAATCTTTCAATTCTCTGCAACATTTGGAAAACTTGCATGAATCAAAAATAAACTTACTTCTGCTGTATCTTTTATTATTTTTGGGTGGTTATACAGGTTTGATTGTGTAGCTGGATGGGATAAAGATATATATCATTAGTAATATAAAATTACATATAAAATTGATACTTTTAGTAAAATGTGATGACATGTTTTCATTTAAAGACTAAAAAATTAATTTCAAACAAGGCAAAACAATGAATTAAAATTTCGAACGGAGTTAATTTTAGAGAGTACTTAATTATTAGATCTAATTTATGAACATACCAATGTCTTTGAAATACAATAGTACCTGAAGGCAATCTAATCAGATCAACAATCAAACTTCAGTATTAAATACTATGCATTTAAACATTCCATTTCAACACTACTCCCCAAAGATTAAGCATCGACCACCAAAATTAAAATAGCAAAATAATCATTCAAGATAACTAAAATATTTTTAATGTAAATGTGCAGTTCGGAAAAATTAACATGTAAATCCTGTGTAACATCATGGCATATGGAAAGAGATATCCTATGAAAGGATTTCATAGAAGCTCAATCATTTCAAACTGAAATGCTATATTATATTGTCAGGCTGGAATAGCCAATGGCTTCATGATGCCTCAAAGAAAACATTTAAATGACTCAAAATGATGGAGAGTAATGGAAGGATAGAGGATGGTCAAATTCATGGAGCTGACCATATTCTTTGATGTCCATCATTCTGTTATCTAAGGACTATGGCAGCAATTACAAACCCAAACTATTATCCTAAGATCTGTTCAAGGGCATTATATGGTTATGATCCCTCAAGATGACTGATATATTGGACTACTGTCTTGATGGAATAGGAGAGAAATAGCATCTTCTGTGCATTCAGGTCTCATTGTAGCCCACAGGAAGGATAGAATAATACTTATAATAATAGTTAAATAAATAGAACAATACAATGATATAATAACAGTTTAGATAGACAAGTTATCAATCTAAACTGTTACAAGGCTGGAAACTATGATGTTGACCCACTGCATGCATCACTTTAACCTCTAGACACAGACTGGCCAGCTTGAAATGGTATCATAATCACAGCCTGGATCCAAGAAAAATGGAGTCACATCCTGTTCATGGATGAGTCAAAAAATTTTCTACAATCAGACAGCAGACATTTACTGATCTGGATAGAGATGGGAACCTGAAACCAGCCCAATAAAAATCATTGAGAGAAGTAAATTTGGTGGTCTGGTCTCTGCACTGGGCTGGGTTTTCAATGGGTTGCTGGCCCAGACGGGACTCAAATCACGAAATGTAGATTACAAGCCAGGTGCACTACTAGGGGGGGGGGGGGAGGAAAATGCTATGCTGCAGCAAAAATCCAGTTTCCTGCCCCTACCCCACTTTTTTTTTTCCTTTTTTTTAACCTCCCCACCCTTTTTTTAGTGGGGAAGAAATCAAGATGGCGGTATATTTTTATTGCCCACAACATTACAAGCTTTCATTTGACACTCAACATGTTACATTTGGTCCTTGTGTTCTGAAGATATAGCAGAACAATCATTTTCATATTTTCCTTTTTTAGGGAGGAAGAAAGTATGGGGGTCAATTTTTATATCCTATGGTACTCACCACATCGCAAACTTTCATTTGACACATAGCTTGTTACTTTCAGCACTTCCTTTCTAGAGATATAGCGGAACAATCATTTTCATATTTCCCCCTTTTTTTGGGGGGGGGGGGAGAATGCACGGGAGGTCTTTTTTTTGTAGCCTATGACACTCCTTGCATCACAAGCTTTCAAAAGCGTTCATTTTGATGCATAACTTTTTACTTTGGCACTCGCATTCTGAGGATATAGCAGAACAATTATTTTAATATTTCTCCTTTTTCGGGTGGTGAAAGAAAGCATGGGGGTAAGCTTTTTTTTTTTACAGCTTAAGACACTTCCTGCATCACAACCTTTCATTTGGCATATAAATTACATTTATCCATCACATTTGAAAGATATGGTAGAACAACTGTTTTAGCAAATCCATAAACTTCTAAATGATGACCAAAATGCAATAGGAGGTAGGTAAAAAAATAGCTGGGCTCTGGATGTAAACCAGTTTTTCAGGCTTGGACCCTGGAAGGGTTAAATACTTCAGTTTGTGCTATGCTTTTTACATATTGCTCAAGTTGAATATCAGTCGCATTTCAGACGAGCTTAAAATTAAATACTTAGGTTTCACATACATTATATCATACATTATATCATGCATTTTTAATTATCCTTATACAGATAACTTGTTGTTTCATACTTCACAGAGCTAACCATATAATAAGAACTCACAATAGTCTGATATCCATACATTTAAAAATAAAGTGGCTCTTTGCATTTGTTATTTTCCCAAATTTCATGAATTTTCATCAAAGAACAAATGTGTATGAATAAATTTAAAGTTCCCTTTTGTCAAAAATAAATTAGTGGTTTGAGTTTCCAATCCCTCCATCATCATCTTCCTTAACTCCTTAATACATCAGATTTTTCATAATGGAACTGTGGCCAAGACTACTTTTTTTTTTACTTTTTTTCAGCAGAAAAGCGACTTTTACTTTAGAACTATATCCTATACTGACTAAGAGATATATGTCATATTACATATCAAATGAAAGGGTATTTCCTTCTAAATTACTTATTACAAATAAAATAAATAAAAAAAAAAAAATCACAAGCAGCTGCTTAAACTTACCACAAAATCTACTGGAAATATGGCTATTGTGTTAGTGTAAGCAGGCTTTATGATTTAATATAACATATCACAAGTGCCATCTGGTAACATTCTCAGTCCTCAATACATCAAAACTTCATGCAACTGTGAAATTGGTCATTTGATAAGCAACAACCTATTACTAATTCAATACCATAAAACCTCAAAGATATATATTCAAGCTGTATCATAATTTACAAGCAGAATACCCCTTACACACTTAGTATCAAACATATATTTGTCTTACAAAATTAAAGAAAAATCCTAACATAAAAATATCGCAAGCGATAAAAAATCAAATTTCATTAATACTGTGCAAATTACTTTTACAGCAGACTCTTGATGAACTGTCAGCAAAATCCATTATCTATGATTCAATAAAAATCATGCTGAAACATTTAGCTGGTTGTTAAAAATGAACTACTTTTAATCTATTAACTATTTCACATCAGGGATCTTGACATTCCCAACTTTCAGTTAACATCAAATTATACAGGACAAATCACCCATTTCAATCATTAATTTCAAAATGCTGTGCTCCAACATATAAATTAAAACTCGAAAATATTTGGCTTCTTGACTCTATACTTCACCTACTAAATTTATTGTAAACTGATTGTGAAATTTTATTGAAATTACAAGTTCTCCCCCATTAATTTCCATTCCTTTAATGTCATATCCCTTTATCCCAGCATTCTATGTATATGAGGAGTGACACAAAACAAAATGGCTGGAGGTTGTCAGGCTCACTGCCCAAAAACATTTTAGTGTTTGTGAAGCACTGAACCTTGTCACCAGCCTATAGTGGTGGCGAGATTCAGCACTTAATGATGAGCCTGTAGGGATATTCATGATCTGAACTTATCTGCTATATCATATTGAAGATACTGTTCAAGAAAATGCAAATTCCTCCTTGGTATTACAGTCAATCAACAATATTTTAGAATTTATTTTTATTTAATTTTTCAATTTTTTTGTGCGGGGGGGAGGGGAGTTGTTTTACTTCTGAAAGGCACTTTTTTGCACACAATAGGCTAAACATCCAGATCAGTTCAGAGATGGTTAGAAGAAGCAGATCCACTGAAAAACTATTAAGAGGCAGATAAAAATATTGAATAATATAGTGATAAATAGATCAAAATCAATTTAATTTGCACAGTTTGGTGTGCTAGGTTTGAAGTGCTCTCACAGACGGAAAAAAAAAATTACCCCTCAACCAGCTACTTGCTACAGAGGTCTGACAGGAACCTGCCAGTTTAGTACATCATGGAGATCTGTAAGGAAGGCATGACCTCAGCAGAAAGACAACACAGAAATGTCCATATCTTATCCAGGGCTCGAAGCTGGGTCCCTTTGGGCAGTAGCCAAACATGCTAACCACTCAGCAAAGCTAATCTTTAAATTTACTATGAAATAGCAAGTACTACATCAGTCACTGCTAAAAGCGAAGAATGATACTAGCCATTTTTATCTTAATGATCTAAGCAGCAAAATAAAAGTACTTTAATAATTTTATTTGCTGATGTTGCTAAAAAAATAAGTTGTGGCTATGGCTAGTGTCTAGATGTCCCAGTAGTCTGGGACTGATCTAGGTTTCTATAGAACCGTGATGAAAACAAATTTTCGGAACATCTAAATGGCCTGGTTTTTTGTGACTCTATACAATTGGCTCACAAATTATGTGGATTAAATTAACACAGTTTTGGAACAATGCAGTTTGCATGCTGGCAGCATAGCTGGGTGCTACTAACGAGGTATGAAGTTGACAAGTATTGGACATATGGACTTGAAATTAGCTATACCACAGAAAAGTCAAACCTCTATGAGCTATAGCCTTACTGTCAATAAACACAGCATAATTGTATAAAAAAATGCAACATGACCATACAATCTGCACTCAATGTGTTTACATGCATGCATACATACATACATGTATGCATGCATGCATGCATGCATACATACATACATACATACATACATGTATGCATGCGTACATGCATGTATGCATGTATGTATGTATCATACATACATTGAAGGACACTAATGTAATTTGCAGGTTAATTTATGGTCTAATCTACAATACAGGCCAAATCCGTTTGGTTGAAGATGTTAAGACTGTCTGTTTTACTTGTTATTGTGCAATGGCTGGCACACTCACATGTAACACTGAAAAGATGATAATAGTTTCTTCTTTGCAAAAACCAGTCCATTGATGAAAAAAACTGCAGTGAAGATCAATTTCAGCAGAAATATGATGTTACTATAGGTAGAGCCCTACACAGATAGCAAAAGTCCTATCCACATCTGTACCTGCAAAGTCTTATCCACAGCCATAAAACTTGACCGCATCCACATATATTGGCTATTTAATAACCACCAAAGTTTACAAATGCTTGAGGTACAATATATGTTTGTGAGCAAATGAAATCAGTCTAATGGTTTATTAATGACTAATTATTAACTCAAAATACACCGATCAGCCAATACATTAAAACCACCTCTGCATTATGAAAAGAAGCATGTGTGTAGCCAATGAATGTCACGTGCCAAGGTCGTAAATGATATATCATCATCATCTTCATCCTCAAGCAGCCATGGGCTACGGAGGTCCAACCAGACCGTGCAATTTAGTTCTCCAAGCAAGTCTATCCTGAGCTACATCTACTGCATCTGGCCACTGCACACCAATTCTAACAAGGTCCTCTTTGACATTGTCTGCCCACCGCATCCTAGGTCTCCCCTTCTTTCTGAGGCCTTTAGGCGCACTGTTCATAACCCTATTCGCCAATCTATAATTATTCATACGGGCAACATGGCCAAACCAACGGAGTCTCTCTCTGCACAATATGCTGCTTAAAGGAGGTTGCAAACTCCTTTGCCTAATCTCATCATTAGTTACAAAGTTGAACCATCTAATGCCCAAGATACTGCGTAAGCATCTGGAATCAAAAGCATCTAGTTTCCTGTTATCGTGTTTACAAAGTGTCCAAGTTTCACTACCATAACTAACCCTAGAAAGAACCAAACTATTATACAGTCTAATTTTAGTCTTTAGGTGTATACGCCTATTTCTAAACACTCTCCATAGGTTCTTAAAAGTCCCGGCAGCAATCCCTATTCGTCTGTTAATCTCATACCGCACATCACCATTATCTGTTACATAGCTCCCAAGATAATTAAACTGTGACACCTGCTCAAGACTGCAACCATTCAGATTAACTGAATCACAGCCTGCCTGACCAATTTTCATCACTTTAGTTTTCTCTCTGTTTATAACCAAACCTACTCTACTACCAGTCTCATCAACAGCTCGAATGAAAGAGTTCATCTCATCAACATCATTTGCCAAAAGGGCTAAATCATCAGCATAATCTAAATCAGAAATTTTCGTATCTCCAGCCCATTTAAGGCCAAAATCTTTCCCTTGAAGTGAATTTCGCATAACATAATCAATAACCAAGCTAAAGAGAAAAGGAGACAAAATGCACCCTTGTCGAACACCAGAAGTAATGCTAAACCAATTGCTACAAGCCTTACCAACTCTCATACACGACTCAGTGTTATTATAGAGAGCTTTCATAATGTTAACTAACTTGTCTGGTATACCACATGATCTCACAATCAACCACAAATTATGACGATCAACAGAGTCGAAAGCCTTTTTGAAATCAACAAAGCTAACAACCAAAGGTTTCTGAAACTCTAAACATTTCTCAAGAATCTGCCTAAGTGAAAATATCTGATCCACACATCCCCTACCACTTCTGAATCCACATTGCTCATCACGCAATTGACTGTCAACCAGATTCTTAATTCTATTAAGCACAATCATGGAAAGAACTTTACCTGGAACAGAGAGTAGGCTGATACCCCTATAGTTATCACAAGAACTGCGATCACCTTTTTTGAAAATAGGGATAACAATAGCTCTGGTAAAATCCTTAGGAACCATGCCTTTATCATAAAAGATATTCAGAATTTCAGTCATCCAAGTGGTAACCGAAACATTCCCAGCTCTAAGCATTTCCGTAGTAATTTCATCTACCCCTGGGGATTTATGAAGTTTAAGTTTAGAAACAGCCAAAAGAACTTCAGATTGTGTTATAGGGCCAACATTAAAGCCACCAATGCATCTATCATCATTGCAAACAATGGGAGTAGAACTAACTACATTGTTTAGAACATCACTGAAATGCTCAGCCCACCTAGCCATGACAGAATCCTCACCTTCTATAACCTTACCTTGTTTATCCTTCAATCCTTGTATGCCTATCCGTTTTCTACCACACAAAACATTAACTATCTGGTACAGCTCTCTGCTGCTGTGCTTTCTAACTGCTTCCTCGGCTTTGTCAGCCAAACCATCAAGCCAAAGATTCTTATCAGCAGCTAACTGATCCTTTACAAGTTTATTAAGGTCTCTGTAATGCTTTCTATTAGGACTAGTAGGGTATTGATTAAGGGCATTCCTGCAGTTCTTTCTTTCCGAAATAAGCTCAAGTGCCTTATCACTCAGATAATTTTGCCTCTTCTGCTCCTTTTTTCTTAAAAGAGTACTGTTAGTGTCCAAAAAAGCCTGTTTAAAATGATCCCATTCTTCCTCAACTTCAGTAGTAAAGCAAACCATGACTGTCATAATGACTAAGTAACCTATCATGGTAAGCTTTAGCTATAACTGTGTCTTTCAGAGCTTCAGTATTAAAGGTAAATTTTTTAACCTTAGCATAACACTTTTTAAGTTTAAGTTGCAAGATACTTTTAACAAGGCAATGGTCAGATCCAATCTCAGCTCCCCTATATGACCTGGTATTCCTAACAGAAGTAGTCCTTTTGCTGTTAATTAATACATAATCAATCATATTCTTATGCAGCCCATCGGGTGAAACCCATGTGTACTTATGTATGTTGCGGTGTTTGTAATAAGTGTTAGTTATTCTGAATCCATTGAGTTTACTTACCTGTAGGAGATGTTGCCCATTGCCATTGCAGCTACCAATACCAAAAGGGCCTATTACTCCTCCCCAAAGGTCCCAGCTGGGTCAGCGTTGAGATTTATCTCCGCAAAATTCCCCGCCCTGCCCACGGTCAGTAGGGGACACCAATGGGCTTGGAAAGGCCGCCGTCCGTCGGATAGGACGTTAAGCCGTGGCCCCGTGTGCGGGAGAGCCATATCCTGTGCACATAAAAAGAACACGCTGGATGGCCTTGACGGGAGGCTACCATCTGTCTCCCAACAGCTGTTCCAGTGGGTCCCCTCCCCCAACCTTCTCTGAGCCTTCGGGGTCCATGTGACCTGGCCATTTAGCTCATGGTGTGCAAAAAAGTGCCGCTCAGAGGTAAAACAACCCAACCCAACTCCCCAAAGGTCAGAGTCAGTACCAACTTTGGCATTGAAGTCACCAAGAACAAGGGTAATATCTCCTTTCTTGACAGAATTCAAAATATCCTGAAGTTGTTCATAAAACCTATCCTTCTCATCCTCATCGGTATCCTCAGTGGGGGCATAACAGCAGATAACATTCAAGTCTTTAACGCTTGTCTGAAATTTTGCTGTAAGAAACCTTTCATTAATGCACTCATATCCTAGAAGAGCATCGCTAGCATGTCTACTGAGAAGCAGACCCACGCCTTGGTGATGCTTATTGTCGTCCCTCCCTGAAAAGAGAAATTTAAGATTATTTTTAAGAATCTGACCTTTATCTGTCCATCTGGTCTCTTGCAAGCCGAGAATATCTAAATTATAACGGTGGAATTCTTGTGTGAGGACATCAAGAGAAAAAGCTCTGTGCAGAGTCCTCACATTCCAACTACCTATGGAGAGAAAATGGTTAGTGGGATGTTTAAAGAAACTATGTTTATTGAGAGAGGGAATGCCGACAATATCAAACAGCCCCCTAATCGCAGACATGGGGCAAAGACCCGTTCCCCCACTACTAAAAGCTGAAGCCATCTACACTGGAAGACTTCCTCCAATGGTCTTCCAGTGTAGATGGATTAGAATTTGACGATGCCAATAGAAGCAAAGAGTTCAGGTGCCTGCGATGACTTCTGCTCAGGATTATCCACCAGCTGATAAACATATCCTGTGAATCTATTCACTTGGGGCTGTCAACCCACAAACAAACAGAAAACACAGCGGAAGATTTTCCCTCCACAGAAGCCCACCAGTGCAGCAAAATCAGGATCCATAATCAAGCTCAGAGCCATATATCTGTCCAGTCCAGTAGGTTTGTATGGTCAGCATTAGGACCCTGTGTGGTTGACCACTCCTCAGCAGGGTAGAAAAAAAAAGAAAAGTAGCCATAATTGTCCAGATCAGTAGGCCACACTAATCTGGCAGCCCTCCCCTTCCGTTCACTTCCACAAGAGAGTATCTCTTTTGAAAGTTACTAACGGTCCGCACCACGAGAAGGCGGGGTCGGACATTAGGTGCTAGGCCTGGCCGGTTCTATGCATCATCACAGGGGATTGGTGCATAGCTCTCCTTCCAGTGACTACCTAGCTACCATTTACAGACTATTACATATATAATACTTGTGTCAGAGCTCTCGCAGGCAGTATTTCGTTTCGTCTCAACATGGGAAAAGCAAAGGATTTATCTGATTTTGACAAAGACCAGATCGCTATAGCAAGACGCCTTGTAAGAGCATCTCCAAAACAGCGATGCTGGTAGGCTGCTCATGCTATGCAGCAGTTAGCACCTATCAAAGATGGTTCGAAACAGGCGATACTTCGAGCTGTCGGAAAGGAATGGATTGGCCATGCCTCATTGATGCCAGAGGGTTGGGTTGTTTTACCTCTAAGCGGCACTTTTTTGCACACCATGGGCTAAATGGCCAGATCACAAGGACCTCTAAGGCTCACAGGGAGGAGGACCCACTGGAACAGCTGTTGGGGGACAGATGGTAGCCTCCCGTCAAGGCCATCCAGTGTGTTATTTAACGTGCACAGAGTATGGCTCTTCCACACACGGTGCCATGGCTTAACGTCCCATCCAACGGACAGCCTTTCCAAGCCCATTGGTGTCCCCTATTGACCAAGTACACCCCTTTATGGCGACTGTATTCCCTGGCAGAGATGGAGTCTTTCAAAAAGACAATGCCCATGTCACATTGCTAAGAAGGTTCAAGAATGGTTCCTAGAACATGATGAGGAATTCCATTTATTGCCATGGCCCCCAAATTCTCCGGACATGAATCGTATTGAGCATTTGTGGTTTGAGTTGGAGAAACGGGTACAAGCAGCATCACCCCAACCATGTAATTCACGGGAACTGCGGGATCTTCTGTTGCAGTCATGGCACCAAATATCAAGCGACGCCTACCAACATTTCATTGAATCTATGCCTAATCGGGTGAGAGCTGTTTTGGCAGTGAGATGAGGACCTACATCATATTAGATAAGTGGTTTTAATGTTTTGGCTGATCACTGTATATAATGTGATAAAAAATAACTCTAATTTGAAAAAAACATGCCTTACTAAATATTAGATGAAAATTTATTTAAATCTAACTTTTGCACTTTTAAATGTAGTTATCAGCAATTATGGGAAGATACACCTTAATTTCCTAGTACTCACCTCTATAAATAACTATGCATATTTCATAATCTCCACTAATGAAATTTTCATATATATAATTTCAATTTACTATGTAACACTCCAGTAATATTTGAATATATATTCTTTTTTGTCAGAAAAAATTGCTTCTTTTGCACATAAGTTTTTTTCTTTTAATCTGTGGCATTATCCCAATGCATTTGTTTTACTTTTTAAAGTGATCATTGAATATTCAAACCATGTTTTGTTTTTTTTCCATTATATTGTATGAGAAATGAGGACAAACCCAACAAAACTTCTAGGTTATTTCCATCCTTTTATGTAGGGGAGTACCTACTTAGCTTTTTAAAAAAATCTCAAGTAATTTTTATCACTCATGTCAGCCATGAATAATGCAGTAATGTTTGATCATGTACCTTATCAAATTGAAGATTTATCTGCTATCTCTGCAAATATTACCGTATTTGCCAGCGTATAGGATGCACTTTTCCCCCCTCAAAATACGGCTAAAATATGGGGTGCGTCTTATGCGCCGGTAATCAAAATTATGAATTGAAATTTCAGTCTAAAACTTTTGGATTATATCAATATACCTATATAAGTATTCTTTTGCATTTTGTCCTTTTGTGAAAGAGTGGTTTCAAATAAATCGTTTCCATATTTTATTTTGCTCTGTAAAAATAATAAGTTGCGTGATGTATTTTATGCTTCACTACTGACAGAGGCAGCATTCCAGTAAAATAGAGTTCAGATCCACTGACATCTCAAGGTTACGATTCATCCAATGTGCGCATGCGTGATCACATTTCACTGGAATATTTTTTCAAAAAGCGCGAGCATGGCGCGTCGTTACCGATTACGGCGCCTCAAGGCAACAAAAACGTAAACTTTTAGTACCGAAGAAGCTTTCTCGTGTTTTTGCTGCAAAACATGGCTCAAAAACAACGCAGATTCTGCTATGATATTGCATTCAAGCTACGAGTGATTGAGTATGCCAAAGAACACAGAAACAGGGCAGCAGAGAGGAATTTCGGATTACCACCAACAGAAAAGATGATAAGAACTTGGAGAAGACAGGAAGACCTAAAAAAAGCTATGCGTAATAAACATAATCTGCGACATGGAATTGCAAAATGGCCGGAACAAGAAGAATTAAAAACTTGGATATTAGACCACCGAAGCTCGGGATTTTCAGTTTTCACAAAAATGACTATTCAACAAGCAAGAGTGATAGCTACTAACAGAGGCATCACTGATTTTACAGGATCAACGTCATGGTGTTCTAGATTCATGAAGAGAAATGACTTACATATGCAGACTAAAACAAAAATAGCACAAAAGATGCCAACAGAATATGAAGAGAAGCTTATCGAGTTTCATAAATTTGTCATTAATGCAAGAAAGAGGAAATTTTGAACTTTCACAAATAGGAAACATGGATGAGGTTCCACTGACGTTCGATGTACCCTCAAACAAAACAGTAGATTCCAAAGGTGCAAGAAGTGTTATTGTTAAAACTTGTGGACATGAGAAAACGCATTACACAGTCGTGTTGTCTTGTTGTGCCAATAGAACAAAATTGCAGCCGCTCTTGATTTTCAAAAGGAAAACCTTGCCTAAAGGTGTGTTTGTGCAGGTTCATCCTAAGGGCTGGATGGATGAAGGGGGGATGAAGTTCTGGATATACAATGTGTGGTCTAGGCGTCCTGGTGGATTGTTAAAGAAACCTGCCTTGCTAGTATGGGATCAAGTTTCGGAGTCATAGAACAGAAGCTGTAAAAAATAAAATCAACCAACTGAAAACTCAGTTAGCTGTAATTCCAGGTGGACTAACGAGCCAGCTTCAACCTTTAGATGTCTGCATTAATAAACCATTTAAAGGATTCATGAAGGAGAAATGGAACAGTTGCATGCAGTCTACAGATTTTGAAGTGACACCATCAGGAAGAAGGAAGAGGCCTAGCATTTTGCAGATTTGTGAATGGGTCAAAACTTCATGGAATGCTGTGAAACATGAGACAGTTGTAAAGTCATTTAAGAAATGTGGTATTAGTAACTCACTTGATGGCACAGAGGATGATTTGTTATACAAAGACTCAGTTTCTGAAAAAGAGGCTTCAAGTGATTCTTCATTTAGCTCTGGAGATGAATTTCTGGATTTTGAGGATGAACATTAAAAGGTACCTAATTACAATGTCCCCTAGTTAAATTTTTTGTATACATAAATAACTATAAAATGAGTACAGTAAATCTTTATGGAAATTTTTTCCCCCCTTAAAAATGTGTCTAAAAAAGGGGTGCGTCTTATACGCCGGCAAATATGGTTATTTTCTCCATGGTTTTATCTGCTATCTACATTAACACTGATCTTTTATCCATCAAGAGCTTTTAAATGCAGATAAAACCATGGTTATCTTGCATCTGCACAGGGCTCTAACCACAGACTGCAGAAAACTGTAGGCTTAAATGGAAGTTGTAGTATGTTAAATAGTCGGTGCTACCCAGGTAACATGGTAGGTATTTTTTTTACTTTTAATGTATCTCAAGCAATTTAGCATTAAATAAAAAGTTTAAACTTGAACCAAAAGTTAAAATCTTTGTTGTAATGCATTTTTCACCACTCAGCAGGTGGTTTAGTGAACCACATTTTCACAGGTTTGGCAGCGTAAGTTTTAAAGATATTATCAGTATTTTAAAGATCTATCAGATAAAGCATTATCATTTCTAAGGCATTCATATTATTCTGTCTTCTCCACTTCTAAAATAATATAAATTCAGATGAAAAAATTTAATTAAAAAAAACTTGTGCAAAACACAAAAAGCATATAGCATTATTTACTTACTTAGAATTGATTCACAGTCAAAGCTGTTATATTTCGATGGTACATTGTAAGTTATTTTAATTAATTTCTCATTTTCATTCATTAACTTAATCTTGTTTTTATTTTTTTCAACTCCTTCCATAGTTTGAGGCATGTCCGATAAATAACTGAAATTATCAATTGGATGAAGTGAGTCAAATTGCACTCTGCATTCTATAATTCAAACATTATGTATGATGGCAAAATAGAATCATTACTATACTATACACAGTATCAAAATATTTAAAATTATCAAGATTCACTTAAGAACACCATAAGAAACTTCAGTAGAATTTTAATATTTATCTTTAGTATGCAAGTATATTTTATATTACATTGCATTACCGTTTACAGAAATTATAATCAATCATAATCAATCACGTTCTTATTCCCTCTTCCTGCCCTGTGCTACTGTTCATTAGTATTAGAGCTTCCTATTGTGTTAGTCTGTGAAGGTATTGTCATAATTGACATAAATCAGATGATGCACTGTGGGATGCCATATAGTTAGATAAGCTTTAGAGAGATCACATCTGTTTTGCAGTGGGGAGGAAGAGGAAAGTGAAATCCTTGGAGAAAAGAAAAACTTCTCTTTTGAGCACCAAGTGGTTAAGAAGTGTTAATGATTTTAGAGGTGGATGCTGTTTTGAAAGCTTTACTGCACATCAATATTGACTATCATTATCATGTTATTATTAGCAATGATAAGAAACAAGGACTTGCACTTATTATAACATGACAATAGGTGAGGTAGACAAGCTGTATTCTGCCTATTCATGTCAGGCCAACAAGATGATGGACTCTTCTATGTACTATTGAATATGATTGTAATTAATGCCCTAATATTTATGTTAAAAAATAAACCCTAAAAAATTTTGAAGTGGCTTCTTTCAATGAATGTAGGAAAACTAATCTCAAGACTTGAAAAAAATTAAGTCCAGACAAGATTGAATTGGCTTATTTGTATGGACTGGCAAAAAAAAAAGACTCAAGCAACCAACACCAGTCAGGACCTTCCCAGAGCAAGCAAGGAAGTTGTGTTGACTGATCAAAAATAAAAAGATAATAAATGTCTTCAAAATGTTTCAAATATCCAGATTTATGATGCAAGGGACATTTGGCAAATATTTGCCAACAGTGCAAGAATCAAAATATGCTTAAAATTTTAAACATTTTTTCACTACTTTTAAAACGTGTTAAAAGTCATAATTATACATACTGATAGTTAATAACTTTGAATATTTTATTTCTTATAATATATATATTTTATAAAGAGGTACTGTGTATATTTCAGTAAAATTTCGTATGTAACTGATACAATGCATTGGGATTATAATTACCCCATGTAGACTTTTGTGAAATTTTTTACTCATCTTCTGAAGGGTTAAACAAGGTTGCTATTTGCCAAAATATCCTTTTATAAACATATCATCAAAATTTAAGAAAGAAAAAGATTTTTCGTAGCATTCGGTGGATTGCAGAATAAAAGTGCATTTAAGGCCCTGACATGCAGTTTTTGCTCTCAGGCCACTGCACAAGTTCATCAGGAAAATCCTTTCTTAGCGATGTCAGGTGAATGACAAACAGATGGTAATAGCCAAATAATACCTTTTGGTATTATTTGGCTATTACCATCTGTTTGTCATTCACCTGACATCGCTAAGAAAGGATTTTCCTGATGAAACCTTTTGGTATTATTTGGCTATTACTATTTATTATTTGAGACAGTGCAACATACTGGAGTTCCAATGATGTAAAATTCCATACACACTTTGCCAATGGCAGAAGTGGTCAGAAGGGATTATCTGAGACATTTAAGGAGTGGCTATAAAACCAGAATGCACATATATTTATGGGGTCTTTAATGTCTCTAAACATATGCACCAATCATCAGTGCTGTCTTTTCATTGCCTCATCTCATCATAGGCCAAGAAACAAATAAGGGAAAACCCACAACCAAAAGTTAAAGCAGCAACACAAATTACAAACGTCATAAAAAGGTAAAACAATTAAACATTTTTATAAAAATGTCAGTGAATAAGAAGAGATATTTGAGTGTAACAGAAAAGTTGCACCTTATAGACAAATATGACAAGTTAAACTTGAGCAACTAGTCTCAGAGAGAAGCAGCTGCTAGATTGGAAATGCACAGTCATCCTTTTCAAAATTATTGAAATCCCATGACACATTAAACAATAGCCCAACTAGTGAAAACAGAAAACGAAAATGTAAAAGAGAAAAGCTATGCCATAGATGAAGTGCTGTTGATTTGGTTTAAGCAGGCCAGCTCATATAATGATCCTACACATCATTGCATTCTTTTAATGAAAATTAATGACTTTAGTGAAAAAAAAAGAGTTTGAAGTGACTGACAGATGCTGACCAGATGGAAGGAAAAGCATGGTACTTTTTGCAAAACACTCAATGCACAAAAACCAAATGGTTCAGCGGCTAAAAACTAGCAAAGAACTGCTTGGAAAACTGTGTTAAGCATCCAGTGTAACGCTCCAAAGATTATTAACTTTTCAAGTTGAATCTTTTGTCTGATCCAAATTTATTCAAAATTCCGGATTGCTTGTCGAGCACCAGGCAATATTAGCTTGCCAAATATAGTTGAAATAGGGTTCGTTTTGTATTTATAGCATTACTTATCGAGTAAGAATTCAAAAAGGATTGTCAAATTTAATTAAAGTTTAAATCTAATCAAAAAACGTTGTCAAGAGAAAAATAGAAAAAATCTAAAATTTCTATAACAAAGTTTATTTCCAAAAACTTTAAAAATTCACCAGTTCACAGTTGATGAATACAAAAAGTTGAAGTAACTAACAACACACATCTACCTTAATCTCTACTAACAACTACTTCTATCTACATAACACATTCGTACCGACTTCTCTTCCTCCTACTAACTCCATACTCTCTCTCTACTCTACTTCACATCTACTCTGTATAACTCTCTACACTACTTCACATCTACTCTGTATAACTCTGTGACCTAATGTCACTTAGTTATATATGTGGTGTACAATCTGGCATGTGTCTGTTGCACGCTGGGAAAAATATTTGCATAATCTGACGATCGTGCTAGCTATGATGCAAAAGGAGCCATGTCCTACATGCGCATATTAGTGGCTGACAATCAAAAGTCGGAGTTGTGCATGCCCTATTCCTTCTACAGCTTGGAAAAGAGAATTGTGATCTAGTCCAAAATGAAATAATTCCCAAAATGATAAATATAATATAAATAAAGTAAAACTGGCTGTGGAAAAGTAAAAGTGAACGGGTAGACCACACAACAGTCCAAAGGATATTTTTAATACAGATGAAACTGGGGCTATATTACAAGGCCACAACTGATCATTGCATGAATTATAAAAATGTTTCTATTCTTCAGAGAAGATTAAGCACAGAATTTTATTCCTGCTAACTTGCAACCTGACAGGAACAATCAAGCTGAAGCCTTCAGTGGCAGGCAAGAGTAAATCTCCTGGATGTTTCAAAGAAGTAAAATATCTACCTGTTGAATATTCTAATTGCATCAATGCTTGGATGACAGCTTCTGTATTTGAAGATTACCTTCCCTGATGGGATAAGCAATTTGACAAGAAAAAGAAAAAAAACAATTGCACTAGTATTGGACAACTGCCCAGCTCATCTAAGGTTGAACATAGGATATTGAACAAATTCTTTTCTGCAGCCCAGCTCATCCAAGGTTGAACTTGGAACACTGAGCAAATCTTTTAATGCCAGATACACATCACTGATTTAACTTCTTGACCAGGGAATTAAAAAAAAACTTTCAAGACCTTTTATAGATTGAAGATACCTACAATAACAGTTGCTTTTCAAAAGCAAGATTAGTGTGTTGTGATTGAGTTCAATAAAGTCAAGATACTGGTAATGTGGAGCAACCTGACAACATAGGTGAACAAGAGTTTAATGACTGGATGGACATAGATCATGATCTACAAGTCAGTACAAGTATAGCCTTAACAGACGAAGAAATTGCTCAATCTGTCACTTACAATCACACAAAGGACAAGAGGAACAAGAAAATCATTGATAAACCTGAACAAATTTGAGTTAGCAAATGGTAAGCTCAGAAAGCTATTGTCATCCTGTGGGGAGCACTGGAAGGTGGAGAAGCTGACTGCAACTATAAATTGTTATATGGCAATGAAAATTCAACAAAATTTATAGTGGCAATTTGAAGCAAACTAAAATATGTTACTATTTTAAATTAAATTGTTAGGTATCTACTAACATTATTAATTTTATCCAGTAATAAATAGGCACTTTGACGTCGATTTCAATTTTAGAGGAAAAATTGTCTGAGCCGGGTGGGATATGAACCCACGACCTCCTGATAACATGCCAGGTGCTCTGGACCATTGAGCTACCAGCCGCCGATCAAGATCTCCTCTAATTAATGCTATGAACATTCCCTTTAAGTCACATATAGGCGTTATTTTAGGCAATTTTTAGCCCTAGCAACTTTCTATTTTTCCCAATAGATGGAAAGCATAGCATGTCTTACAAGTATGCTAATAATAAATATTGAGATAAACTCAGATAAACTCGACAGTTCAACATCCAGTAATAAATAGGCCTTTGACGTCGATTTCAATTTTAGAGGAAAAATTGTCTGAGCTGGGTGGGATACGACCCCACGACCTCCTGATAACATGTCAGGTGCTCTGGACCACTGAGCTACCAGCCGCTAATCAAGATCTCCTCTAATTAACACTATGAACATTCCCTTTAAGTCACATATAGGCGTTATTTTAGGCAATTTTTAGCCCTAGTGGCTTTCTATTTTTGCCAATAGATGGAAAGCATGTCTTACAAGTATGCTAATGAAAATAATTATCTCAATATTTATTATCATTAGCAGCTTTCTATTTTTGCCAATAGATGGAAAGCGTGTCTTACAAGTATGCTAATAATAATAAATATTGAGATAATTATTATCATTAGCATACTTGTAAGACATGCTTTCCATCTATTGGCAAAAATAGAAAACTGCTAGGGCTAAAAATTGCTAAAATAATGCCTATATGTGACATAAAGGGAATGTTCATAGCGTTAATTAGAGGAGATCTTGATCGGCAGCTGGTAGCTCAGTGGTCCAGAGCACCTGACATGTTATCAGGAGTTCGTGGGTTCGTATCCCACCCAGCTCAGACAATTTTTCCTCTAAAATTGAAATCGACGTCAAAGTGCCTATTTATTACAGGATGTTGAACTGTCGAGTTTATCTCAATATTTATTATTAATTTTATCCTTTTCCTTATCAGTTTGTAATACAGCTAAAATTTATATTTTATAATGTGTGTATAATATTTTCACTCCATATATTTTTTTTATAATATGCAATTTTACCACCCTGTAAGATGTTATTCCTATGATTTTTGTTTATTAGAATCAATACATGATAGAATCAAAATACGATTTCCTAAAGTGATCATAATAACCAACATCTACAGTATGTAAACTTTAATAAGTAGGGAATGTAATGCTCCCAATCATAAATCAAATGACAGCTAGCCTAAATTTTAGATGCTCTGCAATCAACTGATTGCCAAAAAGGGTTATTAAAGTTCTTTAAAATCAACATATGAGTGATAAATTTCACCATTAGTAATTATTATGTCCAATTCCTATTAAATAAAATTTTAAAGTCTCTGTTGCAACTCAAGAACAAAATCAAATTCAAAATGAAAAAACTGTTTATTAAATTCTGATCTCACTGCAGTTAAATCAAATGCTCATAAAATATAAGCACTAGTGTGCCACTGCTGAGTTCTATACATCATCCTGCTCCTCTGAGCCTCTGCTTCTACACACTCCAGACCTTATTTAACAGATTAACCTTCTAGTATCAACTTCAATCTGTTGATGGATATAGAAATATATCCAAAATCACGAATAATTGGCCAACAATTATGAATATGTACAGTAAGTTTTGTTCAAAGGAATTTATGCCATCCCATTGTACATTCAAAAATGAATGTTTTCTTCTATCACCTTTGCCATCAAGAACATCAAGAAATAAATTCATCTTCTTATGCTCTAAGGATATTCTGAATTTCCTGATGTATCATGTGTATCCAAAGCTGCCAACTACTCTGATTTTCTCCGATTTTCTCCGATTTTTGGCTTAAAATCTGATATTGCCTTTGAAAATATTTAGGAGTTTTTTCAGTTTCACACTAAAGAAAATCTGCCTTCAAATTGTACAGCACTTTTGTGCTTTTTCTAAAAGGAGAATGTTAATGAAAGAGAAGAATTGTTTCTGATTAACTTGTTTTATACTGTACTAAAGGTGCAGCTGTATCACCAGTCCCTAATCTATGCTTGCTTGTTGGTTCATCTGCACACCAATCAGAGGAAATCTGTAAGGTTGGCAAAGTCCACTCCTAAATTATTTTACAGAGCTGAAGGTCATAGATTGTTTCTAAATGGATGTTTATTGAACCTATATCAAACTCTCCTGGCTCTGGTCATCTAAATGCTAATTGGATTACTTAGAATCGGAAATTTCACAATGAAGGAAAGAATGCAGATTAGAGAACTTCCCCAATCTGTGGGCTATGATTGACATTGCAACTTGAATGAGTCTCATGCATATCTATTGTTATCTGGGTTGGGCTATTGGGTTGATAACGGATTAAAATTTTTCTTTCACTAAAGTTGAGGTACTTTTAATTATAATCAGTTATGTACCAATGTCAGTTTTGTTTCACCATAACTTCGCAACCCCTGCAGCTGATCACAAGAGGTATGTATTATTGTTTTACATCCAATTGATCTGCATGAAAATACTGCTCAGAGGCTTTTAGTCGATTATTAATCAATTAACAATATTTAGGTATTGAGTGATGGTTATTAATAATTAGCTATTAGGTTAACTTGCGTTAATATAAAAAATGTACAGATGTTTAAAAAATAACTTAAATTCTCTGTCGTTGAGCAATAAAATTTTAAAGTTTATCCTTCAAACTATCTATATGTTGAAAATTTTTAGGAGAAAACTCAGAAACTTTTCGGAGCAGCGACAGTGCTTCATCTTAAGTGAAGTGATGCTATGTGGTGACGTTAGGTCTGTTTAGACAAAGAGCTACTTTCCACATGTCGTGAAGGGTCATTCCAGTGTCTTGGTTGCAGGTGGGGACAGACGAGGTCATTATTTCAATAGCCTCGCAGACTATGGTTCCATAGAAAGTGGACAAATGTGCAATGTTGTTTCGGACAAAAATTATCGAAACGCAAACATTTTCCCTTCCAGAAATCAACATCATTCATGAGGCTCTAAAACTCATAACCAAAAACAACTATTTTCAGTTCGGCAACCAAATCTACAGGCAGGACTCAGAGGCCCCCATGGGCTCACCCCTTTCCAGCATCCTATCCAAATTATAATGCTAACTTTTGAAATATATTGGTTGATCGATTATTGATCAGAGGATGCCTACATATTGAATATTAATTATTAGTGATTAAATTAACTATTAAATCAGCACTCTAGCGTCAATTTAAATATTAGAGGAAAAATTCTCTTGAGCCGGGTGGGATATGAACCCACGACCTCCTGATAACGTCAGGTGCTCTAAACCACTGAGCTACCAGCCGCCAATCAAGATCTCCAATTAGCGCTATGAACATTCCTTTCATGTTTCATATTGGCACATGGCATTCATATGGGCATGAAACATGAAAGGAATGTTCATAGCGCTAATTAGAGGAGATCTTGATCGGCGGCCGGTAGCTCAGTGGTTTAGAGCACCTGACATGTTATCAGGAGGTCATGGGTTCATATCCCACCCGGCTCAAGACAATTTTTCCTCTAATATTTAAATCGACGCTAGAGTGATGATTTAATAGTTGATTTGGAATACGTCGAGCTTATTTCATTAGTGATTAAATTAATTTTTGTTAATATGAAAAAACTCTTCTGCTGGTTCCATGGGATTATATCAGGGTAAAACCTACAGAATCAGTTCTGCTGGCTACGGAAAGCACCGTTTGATATGCTGCATACAAGGCTTGTTACTGCTGACAATCCATGCACTGTGCAAAAAAAAAACATTGGAGAAAGGGGTGCAGTAATTTAATAAATAATATTTATTAAATATATATTAATATACATTTATTATTATATATCATATACATTATATAAATAATGTATATGATATATACTGGGCGATTCAGTTAAGCGTATACAAACTTCTGGGAGGGGTAGGTTGCACAAAGACGAATCGGAATCATATAGCAATGCAGGGTCAGTAACGGCATCAACATGTGCTAGTGTACAGAGAGGATGTGAATGAAAGAGCAGCACATAAGAAAACAAAATGCTTTTTATTAATCACAATAGGTACATTTGCGAAATGCACAGAGGTCACAGGTGTTTGAAGTTGCAACCACGAGTTGTAACACAGGTCTGAGATTTTCAACGCATGGAATCACGTACATTCTGGAAGATTCCTGACATGTCTCGGACTTCCAAGGCAGTGACGGAGATGCATGCGACAAGGCCCTCGGCACTTTCAAAGGGGGTGTCAAACACCAGTCCTTTGATGTAATTCCAGAAGAAGTAATCAAGGCATGACAGGACTGGCGATCTTGCAGGCCAATGAACAGGACGACCACGCCCGATTCACTGTTGTCGAAATGTCACGTTTAAGTGTTGATGAACTTCATGGCTGAAATGAGCAGGGCCCCATCGTGCTGGAACCACATTGCATGGCGCAACGACTGAGAGACCTGTTGTTCATTCAAAAGTTCTGGCAAGACATCCTCCAGAAATATCTGGTAACTACTTCCGTCCAGACAAACAGGCATGAGGTATGGGCCTATTAAGTGGCCCCAACAATGCTGGACGAACATTTACAGCAAAACGGTTTTGTGCTGCACATGTTAGTGTAGCATGGGGGTTCTCCACCGCCCATGCATGAACCTTATGTGCATTGAAGCTACCTTTCCGTATAAAGCATGCCTTGTCTGTGAACAGCACAGAAATAGGAAATTGGGATTCTGCTGCACTCTTCTGCAGGTACCATTGTGCAAATGCAATGTGCTGTGGGTAATCCTCAAGCTTCAGTGTCTGGACGCACTGCATATGATATGATTGCAATTGGTTATCGTGCATAATCCTCCATACGATAGATTGGGGAAGACTGGCCCGGTGGGTGATTGCTTGGGAACTGGCACTTGGAATGTCTTATGTATGATGTACACATTCTCCTCCATGTCAGGGGCCAGTGTCCATCATTCCTGACTCCTGGCAGGTCTCTGGAAGCAATCAATGTCACATAACCTCTGATGAAGCCGTACAAACATGTGGTGGTTGGGAGTACGCCTCATCAGGTACCGTTCCTGATACACGCACACAGCGGCTTGCCCTTTGCAGTCAGCAGCCCAGTATGTGAGATGCATATCAGCATATCAGATCCTGTTTGACATTGTCTGCCCACCGCATCCTAGGTCTCCCCCTCTTTCTGGGGTCTGTAGGCACACTGTTCATAACCCTATTCGCCAATCTATAATTATCCATACGGGCAACATGGCCAAACCAGCGGAGTCTCTCTCTGCACAATATGCTGCTTAAAGGAGGTTGCAGACTCCTTTGCCTAACCTCATCATTAGTTACAAAGTTAAACCACCTAATACCCAAGATACTGCGTAAGCATCTAGAATCAAAAGCATCTAGTTTCCTGTTATCTTGTTTACACAGCGTCCAAGTTTCACTACCATAACTAACCCTAGAAAGAACAAACTATTATACAGTCTAATTTTAGTCTTTAGGTGCATGCATCTATTTCTCAACACACTCCATAGATTCTTAAAAGTCCTGGCAGCAATCCCTATTTGTCTGTTAATCTCATGCCACACATCACCAGTATCAGTTACATAGCTCCCAAGATAATTAAACTGTGACACCTGCTCAAGACTGCAACCATTCAGATTAACTTAATCACAGCCTGACTGACCAATTTTCATCACTTTAGTTTTCTCTCTGTTTAAAACTAAACCTACTCTACTACCAGTTTCATCAACAGCTCGAATGAAAGAGTTCATCTCATCAACATCATTTGCCAAAAGGGCTAAATCATCAGCATAATCTAAATCAGAAATTTTTGCATCTCCAGTCCATTTAAGGCCAAAATCTTTCCCTGAAGTGAATTTCGCATAACATAATCAATAACAAAGCTAAAGAGAAAAGGAGACAAAATGCACCCTTGTCGAACACCAGCAGTAATGCTAAACCAATTGCTATAAGCCTTATCAACTCTCACACACAACTCAGTGTTATTATAGAGAGCTTTCATCATGTTAACTAACATGTCGGGTATACCATATGATCTCACAATCAACCACAAATTATGACGATCAACAGAGTAGAAAGCTTTTTTGAAATCAACCAAAGGTTTCTGAAACTCTAAACATTTCTCAAGAATCTGCCTAAGTGAAAATATCTGATCCACACATCCCCTACCACTTCTAAATCCACACTGCTCATCACACAATTTGACTGTCAAAGAGATTCACAATTCTATTAAACACAATCATGGAAAGAACTTTACCTGGAACAGAGAGTAGGCTGATACCCCTATAGTTATCACAAGAACTGTGATCACCTTTTTTGAAAATAGGGATAACAATAGCTCTGGTAAAAATCCTTAGGAACCATGCCTTTATCATAAAAGATATTCAGAATTTCAATCATCCAAGTGTTAACTGAAACAATCCCAGCTCTAAGCATTTCCGTAGTAATTTCATCTACCCCTGGGATTTATGAAGTTTAAGTTTAGAAATAGCCAAAATAACTTCAGATTGTGTTTTAGGGCCAACATTAAAGCCACTAATGCATTTGTCATTATTGCAAACAATGGGAGTAGAACTAACCACATTGTTTAGAACATCACTGAAATGCTCAGCCGGCCTAGCCTTGACAGAATCCTCACCTTCTATAACTTACCTTGTTTATCCTTCAATCCCTGTATGCCTGTCCGTTTTCTACCACACAAAACATTAACTATCTAGTACAGCTCTCTGCTGTTGTGCTGTCTAACTGCTTCCTCGGCTTTGTCAGCCAAGCCATCAAGCCAAAGATTCTTATCAGCAGCTAACTGATCTTTTACACGTTTATTAAGTTCTCTGTAATGCTTTCTACTAGGACTAGTAGGGTATTGATTAAAGACATTCCTGCAGTTCTTTCTTTCTGAAATAAGCTCAAGTGCCTTATCACTCAAATAATTCTGCCTCCTCTGCTCCTTTTTTTCTAAAAGAGTACTGTTAGTGTCCAAAAAAGCCTGTTTAAAATGATCCCTTCTTCCTCAACTTCAGTAGTAAGCATACCATGACTGTCATAATGATTAAGTAACCTATCATGGTAAGCTTTAGCTATAACTGTGTCTTTCAGAGCTTCAGTATTAAAGGTAAATTTTTTAACCTTAGCATAACACTTTTTAAGTTTAAGCTGCAAGATACTTTTAACAAGGCAATGGTCAGATCCAATCTCAGCTCCCCTATATGACCTGGTATTCCTAACAGAAGTAGTCCTTTTGCTGTTAATTAATACATAATCAATCATATTCTTATGCAGCCCATCGGGTGAAACCCATGTGTACTTATGTATGTTGCGGTGTTTGTAATATGTGTTAGTTATTCTGAATCCATTGAGTTTACTTACCTGTAGGAGACGTTGCCCATTGCCATTGCAGCTCCCAATACCAAAAGGGCCTATTACTCCTCCCCAAAGGTCAGAGTCAGTACCAACTTTGGCATTGAAGTCACCTAGAACAAGGGTAATATCTCCTTTCTTGACAGAATTCAAAATATCCTGAAGTTGTCCGTAAAACCTATCCTTCTCATCCTCATCGGCATCCTCACTGGGGGCATAACAACAGATAACATTCAAGTCTTTAATGCTTGTCTGAAGTTTTGCTGTAAGAAACCTTCTATTAATGCACTCATAATCCTAGAAGAGCATCACTAGCGTGTCTGCTGAGAAGCAGACCCACGCCTTGGTGATGCTTATTGTCGTCTCTCCCTGAAAAGAGAAATTCAAGATTATTTTTAAGAATCTGACCTTTATCTGTCCATCTGGTCTCTTGCAAGCCGAGAATATCTAAACTATAATGGTGGAATTCTTGTGTGAGGACATCAAGAGAAAAAGCTCTGTGCAGTGTCCTCACATTCCAACTACCTATGGAGAGAAAATGGTTAGTGGGATGTTTAAAGAAACTATGTTTATTGAGAGAGGGAGTGCTGACAATATCAAACAGCCCCCTAATCGCAGACATGGGGCAAAGACCCATTCCCTCACCACTAAAGGCTGAAGCCATCTTCACTGGAAGACTTCCTCCAATGTAGAATTTGACGATGCCAATAGAAGCAACGAGTTCAGGTGCCTGCAATGACCTCTGCTCAGGATTATCCACCAGCTGATAAACATATCCTGTGAATCTATTCACTTGGGGCTGTCAACCCACAAACGAACAGAAAACACAGCGGAAGATTTTCCCTCCACAGAAGCCCACCAATGCAGCAAAATCAGGATTCATAATCAAGCTCAGAGCCATAATTCCGTTCAGGTTGGTATATATGGTCAGCATCAGGACCATGTGTGGTTGACCACTCCTCAGCAGGGTAGAAAAAAAGAAAAGTAGCCATAGTTGTCCAGATCAGTAGGCTACAGTAATCTAGCAGCCCTCCCCTTCTGTTCACTTCCACAAGAGAGTATCTCTTTTATAAGGTACTAACGGTCTGCACCACGAGAAGGTGGGGTAGGACATTAGGTGCTAGGCCTGGCCGGTTCTATACATCATCATAGGGGATTGAGGCATAGCTCTCCTTCCAGTGACACCTAGCTACCATTTACAGACCTGATTATTAGTGATTAAGTTAAATTTCGTTAATATAAAGAAGCGCACATGCCAAAAATGTAACTACACTGATATAAGTTTTTTTTTTAAATTCACAATCAGTTAATGGGTATGATAAAATTATCATCGCTAAATTTAGATAGCTTGAATGGGAAGACTAATTTGTTTTCTCTCGTGGACACACGAGGTCTTTTCACACAAGGTGCCGAGACTGTATTTTTTATGTTACATAAATATATTTTAATCGCTACCAACTAGTAACTAATAATAAGCAGTTACCTCACAGTTTACTGCACTCAGTTGCTAGATGGCACCACGAGTAGTAACAAATTTCTTAAGGTGTGTAATGTAAGTGAATAATTTACAGCATAATAACTTTTCATCTTATTGAACAATTTATTGGATTATCTCTTGAAATGTTTCATATGGCCTCTGGTTTTTGATTTCTTTTTATTTTTTTCAGGTCTCAAGGTCTCTAAGGAGAATAAAAGTTAAGAGTTTATTTAACTGGAAGGGTCAGGCTATTCATATAAATGTATTTTTTTAATGCAATCTGGATTCAATTCCCATATAATGTAGCATAACACGTAAATTTAAAATGTACTGAAAGTTTCAGACCATTTATGATATTTAGTTAATGCATATTCCCTAATGTGTTTAGTGGAAAATGGGCAGATTTCTTCTTTAGCGATATGCTCTGTTCAAAATGGTTATCACTGATGACATAACATTTTCTAGTTTTTTTTAATTAATAATGCAGATAACAGTGCATTGTTTAAGATATTTCATACTTTTTAGGCTTTTTATCTCTAATGGCATTATTTTGTTCAGGTTTCTTTTTATACTGAAGATCTGCAGTAAATTGTTTAAATAATTCATGTTTTCAAGCTTGTTTTCTCCGATGGAATTATTTAGTTACGGGGCCTTTTTTCATACTGAGGATCTGTATACTGAGGATATGTCTTTTTTCATACTGAGGAAAGTTTTTACTTTCAACATGCAAATAGTTTGAAGGATGAACTTTAAAATTGTATTGCTCAACAACAAAGAATTTTAAGTTATTTTTAATTAATTTCTGAGCAAGAAGGTCTTTTTAATTGTGTACAGAATAAAATATTAAGTCAAGAGGAGTGCTCTACATATCTGATTAGCTAAAGTTCGTCATAGTAGCCACTTAACTACAATCGATATGCTCCTGACATTGTATCTTCCATTGGTACTATCTGTAAGCTCTCCTTTATCTTGTAAAGGGGATCAAGAGCAAAGCAACAATATTTACCGGTTATTGGTGATGAATTTGATGAAAGTCCACTGGTACAGGTACAGGTTGCGATTAAATCTCTTCAGTTGTTCTTTGAAGAATGGCCAGGTTGGTATGGGCTGTTATCATCACTGCTAGTTGTATTCTTGTGATGCACTACCCTTTCTTGCCTAGTATTTGGTGATCTTAATTTTTTTTTTTTTGCGACATATAGGACAAAGAAGAATCCTAGAAGCTACTCCTAGCTTTTACAAGGACATGCCACCTAAGACCGAAGTCACTGCTGACCACTGCCTTAGAGCTAACACAACACACAAAGTTTGCCTTGCTGGAACAGTCACTAGCTGCCTAACCACTATGCCAGTTAAGGCTTTTTTTTGCTTGCTACAATTGTACCTGTCACTGCAACTGCTGTATACCAGTCCTTATGAGATTTGCTGTTTTCATTTGCTTTAATAGTCACTAGATGTTATAATTCTCTTATAAGTTCATCACTGGTTGATATTATATTGATATTTACTTACACATCCCAAAGACTTATTAAAAAGACTTCTAATACAAATTAAAAGTTTAAAAACAACAAGATTATAATCATTCAGCTATGCATTTCGCCAATCTTCTTAACTATGGCATTCTCAGGCTCCCTTCCTCAGATGTTCTACTGTTTAAATATGTGTCTCATTGATGCCATGGTTTATTGTTAATTGTGTGTGCACATCTGCTCACAACAGGAGATTCCACGCTGCTGGAAGGGGTGGAATCTCCATATTGCAGAGCCTACATTGGTTAGTGTGAATTAACATATTTTTGGTGTATGAAAGTTGAAATTTCGTTTGTGGGGCTGCCAATGCTTTATATGTTAATTGTTCTAATTGTAGATTATTATTTATGATTGTCTGAGCTAATGCCATGTTTGGTTGTTTATTTATAATATCTGAGTGGTGTTCCTGCATTCTTTGTTCAAAAGGACAGAAGGTTTTCCCTACATAACTATTTTTTCCTTTTAATTTATTTAAAGTCAATAACTCGTGTCAGCAAGCATTAATAATCATTCAGAACACACGAATATCAGAAAGAGCAACCATTCACTCTTTAAACATTGTATCACTGTATCCCACCTCATTTGGATGCAGCATGTGACTGAAGGCTGAATGGTTGCAGATCACGACCCACGACCCCGAAATACTTTAGTGTTCACGTGGCCCTGAAACTGGCCACCACTTCAAATTGGTTTTAAATAATGAATAACACAGCTGACTTAATATAAGTATATTATTTCACAATATATGCTGTACATTTAAATAGTTTAAAAGCTCATAGGTCTCAAGTTATGAGGAGTGCAAAGTTGTTACAATCCAAATTATATTTGTATCCGATTAGGTTACAAAGTATTAGATTAGATTTACCCCTTAACACCTTAGAACTTGAAAAGAATATCCAATATGCTGGACTAAAACTGAAAAAAACACAGCACACGGAACAGTGGAGATATCATGTATCAGCCACCTACATCTTGTTGACTCAGTGAAGCATAATTAATTAAAATGCAGCTGCAACCAAAATTTCTAAGAAGGATGTGTTTACTTCCAGTTTCGATTTTAAAGGTGGGAAAGATGCATAGAATGCTGGGAAAAATGCTAAAAATAACTTGGGAATACTGAAATAGGTTTACGACAGAAAAGAGTGTGAAACGGAAAAAAAATGCAATACGTATTCTGTAATTACTTCCAAAATCTATGGTTTTTAAAAATAGCAGTTTTTTGTTAATTTTTAGGAGATTTTCGAAAATTTACCGAAAAATTTGTTGATAATAGCTAAAATCAAACTTGTGAGTTTAAATCACAAGGTTGCTTCAGCAAATAGGAACGTTAACAAGCAAATCGGTAATACTGTTTAGTGCTTCTAAGAAATGGCAATCAGATGGCTTCATAAAATTATTTATATTGCAGTTTAATAAAATATGCATCAAATTAAAAAACAAAATATTATTTTTAATGCCTGAATTATATATTTTTATAATATATATATAAAAAAAAAATTTACAATGGCAATTTTTATTTTTAAAAAATCGATTTTTTTTTTGTTGTACTAAAAACGTATGTATACATCCTTGGCCTCTCAATTCAGATTCTCCGAACGTATATAGACGACCTGGACACTGGAAGGGTTAAACATTTAAAATTGTCAGGAAGTCGACTAACTTTAATAAAAATTGTTTAAAACATAATTACCGCTGTCCAGATGTCGATGGCATGAGTCATGCCGGCATTCGGCTGGTGGTAGAGCAATGCATTTCACCGTTGTTTTTGCTATACGGCGTCTTCAGGCTCTGTTGGTGATCGAGTGTAAAGTTCGCTAAATACCCACCTCGCCTCTTACATCATGATCGTATCAGTTATTACTAAGGTATTAAGGGGTAAATCTAATCTAATACTTCATAACCTAATCGGTTACAAATATAATTTGCATTGTAACAACTTTGCACTCCTTATAACTTGAGACCTATGAGCTTTTAAACTATTTAAATGTACAGCATATATCGTCAAATTGGTTTACTGTTAACCAGCAGTCATGGGTCCAGACAGAGGGTGTTCTAATGGGTTCACCACTGTCTGGACTCATGGCAGACATGGTTATGAGACATACTGAAATGACAGCACTAGCTAAAGTTAAACATAAACCTACCATTTATATTCAATATATCAATGATATTTTAATTTTTTGGAATTACAACATAGAACAACTACAAGTTGGGTTGTTTTACCTCTGAGCGGCACTTTTTTGCACACCATGGGCTAAATGGCCAGGTCACATGGGCCCCGAAGGCTCAGAGAAGGTTGGGGGCGGGGACCCACCGGAACAGCTGTTGGGAGACAGTTGTAACCTCCAGTCAAGGCCATCCAGCATGCTCTTTAACGTGCACAGGGTATGGCTCTCCTGTACACGGGGCCATGGCTTATAACGTCCCATCAGACAAACGGCAGCCTTTCCAAGCCCATCGGTATCCCCTACTGACTGTGGGCAGGGCGGGGAAATTTGCGGAGATAAATCTCAACGCTGACCCAACTGGGATTCGAACCTGGGAACTACAGATTATGAGCCTGGCGCATTACCGACAACTACAAGAATTAATAGAAACTTTTAATAGTATTTTACCTTCCATAAAATTTAGACATGAAGCAGAGAAAGAAAACCAACTACCATATTTGGACATATTGATTAAGAAGAATAGCTAGTGAAGCTGGATACCCACCTTTCATCATAAAAACGGTTGGAAAAAACTGCTAAGTATCACTCTAAAAAATATTCACAACCAGCACCAAATCCGGGGAAAAAACCTAGTAAATATGCACATAGCTTTCCATATATGGGAAATGTATCTAATACATTAACTAATATTTAAAATCAAATATGACACACAATTACCCAGCACTATGAACAAAACAATTAAAAAATTATTAATTAATGACAGGGACAGGAAAAAATCCACTGGCAGAGTTTATGAAATTGAAATTCTGGATCCTTTGAATAAATTAAAAGGAAAAAATAGTTATGTAGGGAAAACCTACTGGCCTTTTGAAGAAACACCACTCGGATATTATAAATAAACAACCAAACACAGCATTAGCTCAGACAATCATAAACAATAATCTAGAATTAGAACAATTAACATATAAAGCATTGGCAGCCACACAAACGAAATTTCAACTTTCATATACCAAAAATATGTTAATTCACACCAACCAACATAGGCTCTGCAACACGGAGATTCCACCCCTTCCAGTGTTGTGGAATTCCATGTCCTGTTGCATGAGTAGATGTGCACACACAATGAGAAATACATCATGACATCAATGAGACATGAATTTAAACAGTAGAACATCTGAGGAAGGGAGCCTGAGGATGCCATAACTAAGAAAGGTTGGCAAAATGCATAGCTGGATGAGGGAGCCTTTTTTTAACACTTTTTTAAACTTTTAATAAGTTTTGGGGATGTGCAAGTAAATATCAGTATAATATCAACCAGTGATGAAGTGATGAACTTATAAGAGAATTATAACATCTAGTGGCTGTTAAAGCAAATGAAAACAGCACATCTCATAAAGACTGTTATACAGCAGTTGCAGTGATGGGTACAATTGTACCAAGTGTCAAATTAAGATCACCAAATACCAAGCAAGAAAGGGTAGTGTATCACAAGAATACAACTAGCAGTGATGATAACAACCCGTACCCACCTGGCCATTCTTCAAAGAACAACTGAAGAGATTTAATCACAACCTGTACCAATGAACTTCCATCAAGTTCATCACTGTAAATATAGTTCTTTTTCTCTTGAGCCCTTTTACAAGATAAAGAAGAGCTTACAGATAGTATCAATGGAGGGTACAATGTCAGGAGCATATCGGTCATAGTTAAGTAGCTACTATGACAAACTTTGGCTAATCAGATATGTAGAGCACTCCTCTTGACTTAATATTTCATTCTGTTAATGTACAGCAATTAATCGTCATAAATTCTATCAAATTACATACGAATTGTAATTTATACTTTGTTCAGCAGTATGTTCAGGTTAAAATGGTTGTCTCTGATAATTTTGTTCTGGGGTTTCCTTAAATTGTGGAATGGCAATTCATTGTTTAGCAGTATGCGCTTGTTAGAATAGCCATCTCCAATAAGATTATTGATTTTTGCGAATGAACGTTTTCGTTAGTAGCTACAGGCTGTTGAAACACAGCGCCGGATGGTACTGACCGACATTCATCGTATAACGATATGCGCAATTAGGAAACTATGTCTTATTTATTATAATTTCTGGAGGTTTTCTTTTTATTTGTGAAACAAAATTCTATGTTTAGGAATAAGTGTTTTATTACTATATTCTTTACTCAGCGTATTCTGGTATGGCTTCTTCACTGCTAGTAATATGATTGTTTAGGTTATTATTTATAGAACTTTCCAAGAAGTTTAATATTCTTTCTAATGTGATATTAAAACACGTTTTTCATTAGTTTAAATTGCATATTTAGTGGGGGAGGAGGGTTATGGAAGTAATTTTAAGAAACTTGGTATAATTCTGGAAGAATTAAATTTTTTTCTGTCACTGCTAGGAGTTCGGAAGTCGAGTGTTCTGTCAAGATGTAACATTATTGTGTTGCATTAAAAAAATGATGCCTGAACACCATAAACTGCAATGCCTTAATTTCCTCCAATTTTTCATTCCTCCAAATTGTATTTTTTGTCATGCAAGGTTGGTAGCTCTGTGTATTTAATGAACATCCTTTGTCACATTAAAATTTAACAACTTCTGATCTATTATCAGTGAAAATGTGTATATATCTATGTATGAAATCAACTTGAATGAGTTACACTGGTAACTCAAAGCTAATGGAGAGGAAATTGTCCTGGTTCAAAGAAAAGATAAGGCCTCCAAATAACAAGTATAAGGTAAATTAAAATAAATAGTTAAGTAAATTAAAAATAAAGGGGAATCATCACAGGATTCCAATACTAAACTCGCTTAGTGGCTGCATTAATTTTGAAATGCTTCCAGGAAGTAAACAACTATAAAATCTTATTTTGGAGAAACTAATAAACTGAAATATGTCATGTTAAATATCAGAAGAAAAGCATTTAATTATGAGCAAAAAAATGATAAAAATACAAAGAAAATAAAAGATAAACTTTTTTTAAATCAGTAAAAGGAAAAAGAAATCTAGCTTCAGTTTTATCTTCGATTTTTTTAGTGTGTTTAAAACACAAGTGAATCAAAAAATTTGCGGGAAAGTCTGTAAGTCACATTAACTGCAAGCACAGATTAGGGAGAGGGACACAATTGCACCATTAGTACAGAAAAAGAGCTAAATTGGGAACATTCTTCCCTTTCATTAACATTCTCCACTTGAAAATATTTTGGTGCAGATTTTCGTAAGGGTAAAACTGAAAGAAATCTAAAATTCGGTTTTTCAATGACCAATTCAGATTTTTTGATTTTAAATTAAAATTTAGAGAAAAACAGAAATTAATTGGAGTATATGACTTCTATTTTGATACATTTAAATGCATATTCACTTCAGAGCGATTCTTTCTTGTTTATTTGTGTTCATGATGAATTCTTTATATTTATTCATACTGAATTGTCCATATATATATATATAATTTTTTTCCATCATTAATGTATAAATTTTATGTATCTTAAATTTATTGTGTTTTATTAAGCATTTAAAATGTTATATATTGTCAATAAATGAAATAAAAAAAAAATTCCCTAAATGATATCAACTTCTTCAATAAAAGTTTTGGAATTAATATCTCTAAAGCCTCTAGTGCCCTGAAGTTTCTGTAAGAATAGTTCAGCTCCTTGCGAATAAAAGTTTTCTTTTCATTCTTGAAAATTTGTCTTCTGATTTTTGAGTTTGCAAGCTACCTAGGCATATCAAAAGGTAAGTTGCACTCAGTGCTACCTGTCTTTGTATAATGCTGTTTCCTTACTACAACTCTTCAACCAGGGCAGTTGCAACAGGCAAACTGCACTTCTATTGTTTGTGAATGTGGAGCATCAACTCAATTTTTACTCCAAATCAGAAACCTGCAAAACAGTTCGTTTTTTGTGGGCAAAAAAAAATGTGTATGGTATGGAAATCCATCGAGAAATATATGTCATATACAGAGAAAATACAATGTCTCAATAAGCTATCATTAAGTGTTGCCAACAGTTTTGAAAATACCCATACAGATGTGAGAAATGAACACTGAAGAGGCAGACTGTCGATGTCTATCGTTCTGGATCGCATTTCATTCTGGATCACTCATTAATGAGATAATCAGGATAATCATCAGATTAAAATTAAGGAGATGATGAGTGCTTTGGACATTTCCTATGGCAGTGTACATTCCCTAATCCATGACTGCCTAGGATTTCAAAAACTGTGTGTGAGATGGGTTCCATCCTCTCTAATGGACCAACACAAAGAACAATGTTTCTTGTCATCTTTGGCTTTTTTGCAATGCTATTCTGCAGAGGACCATAATTTTTTTCACAGCTAATCATCACAGATGACGAAATGTGGGTACACTACTTCCCTCCAAAAACAAAGAGAATGTCAATGGAATGGAAGTACCACTTCCTCACCAACCTCGAAAAAATGTAAATTGGCCCATCTGCCGGAAAGGTCACGGCAGCTGTTTTTTTACTGTGAAGGGGTTGTGTACACTGAATATGCTGAAAGAATCCACAATAAATATTGCATCATCCTGTGAAACACTGAAAAATATGAGAAGAGCCATTTAAGGACAAAAGAAGCAGAAAGTTGAGCACCAAAATAATTCTCCTGCCTGACAATGCCAGAAGACAGGAATTGTCTTGTGGAAGAAGTTCAAGTGGGAAATATAGCAACATCTATCCTAGAGCCTTGACTTATTTATCCCTCTGTGACCTTTTTTTTTCCAGAGAACTGAGAGAGCATCTGGAAGGACAGAGGCTTTCGTCAGATGAAGACATTGAAAGAAGCAGTTTTGACCTAATTGGTAAACAATGGAGCAGATTTTTATGCTCAGGAAATGGACAAATTAATCACACATTGGGATAAGTGTTTACATAACCTACTCAACTATGTAGAGAAGTAGATTCAGCTTGTATCTTCCCCCTAATATATTTGCTGTTTTCACATATTTTGTTGTCTTTTTATGCATTTAAGAGTGCACTTATTTTCTGATATCCCTCATATCTGTGTTGCACTAATGTTCATTTTTTCCATCTCTAGGGTTGTTTTATTAAAAAACTGATCTGTCCATGAACAAGACAGAAGGGAAAGAGTTACAAACCAGGACAATTTCACAAACCAGCAGAGACATCAGGATAAGAGCTCAAAACTTAAACATATGATAAGCCTAATCTTAGGGTTAATCACAGTGAATAACTGAAGTCAAAAGGAGTATCATTATTAAAGTCAAAAATATTCAGGTGTAGTAAAATTCCAAATTAAAAGCAATTGAAAACAAACTTACAACATTTTATACCCTTCCCTGTAATTTTCTGCAAGATCATTCAGAAACTGGTTGTCTGTTGTCAAATAACCATCCAATTCATTATTTTCAAGTGACTCAATTTCTTCATCATCATCATCATAATTGAATATCTGTAAAAGTGAAAATTTATCACTAATGTACATAAATATGCATTTTATTACAATATTCACTCCATAAGTTTCTCATTCTCCATAAACAATTTGATTTTGAAAAACATTATGCAATTTTGAGAATCAAAGTTATGTATACTACAGCCAATCTTATCAAATATTTTATTGAATAATGTAGTCCATACATTTTAAAAAAAAATGAATGTAGCTTAGTTACTAGTGAGAAAATGACAAAATGATTGTGAACATTTAGTGCAAAAATCTAATATAAAATTTTTATATTTGAGATACTAATGTACACTATTGTATTGAAACACTGCTGTTCATAATTTAAGGAAACTGAACAAAAATGCAAAGGTCTTAAGAAATCACTTTTAGAATTTAATGCAAGTTTCAGAGGATATTTACTATCACACATATTAATAATTACATTTGAAATAAATAATATATCGGAATACTTGTCTAATTATAAAATTAAGTTTCCAGTCAAAGAATATATTGGAAAAATTTTCCCATTATGAAATATTAAAGATCAGTGCAGATATTGAAGTTGTTATTTAGTACGGAGACGATAGTATGATTTGCCTTATCACAAATGCTTGCACAATGAGCTCTCATGCTTCTAATAAAGTCATCCAACAATGCAGATTGCAACAAATCCCACTCCTCTATAAGAGCATTTCTCAGCTCTTGAAGGGTCCTTCAGAGGGGGTTGCCAACTTGCAACTCACCTTCTCAAAGCATCCCATGCATGTTCAATGGAATTTAGGCCTGGGGGCCACACTGGCCAATCTGTTCTCTGGATATCTTCACTCATGATGTATTCCCTCCACTATCTGAGCTCTGTGGACCTGCATTATCATCTATAAAAGTGAATTCTGACCCAATGGTACTACTAAAAAGTCTTACATAAGAATCTAGGATCTTGTCTCTTTATCTTTAAGGCAGTTGAATCCCTCCTGAGAAGATATGCATGTCAGCGTGGCCATTGATAGTGATACCAACCCAGATTAACAAACTACTCCTACCAAAACAGTTCCTTTCCACGATATTCAGGGGTTGATAATGTGTCTCACGCTCACTGCAGATGCATTGGTGCCAAGAATCACTACTTATGCTATATCGTAATTCATCCCAAAAGAAAACCTGTCCCCACTGATCATTGGTCCAACTGAGGTGTTGCTTGCTCCATTCCAGTCGTGCCTTCCAATGAGATGAGGTTAGTGGTATGCACAGTACAGGTCTTCTATCACATTAGTGGTATGCACAGTACAGGTCTCTTTCATGAAATCATCGGGTCACCTCTACTCTGGATACTATCTTTCCTGTGGCAGCTGTTAGATCTGATGCAAGTTGGCACCTTGCAGCTAGGGATAAACTTGAGATATGAGGTGTAACATCTTCAACTGTTGTTGCCCTGGTCCTACCTTGCAACTACCTAGTTCTTCAACAGCATGTTTAAGTGTTGTAAAAATATCTCCAATAGTCTGGAAATTATACTTTGCAATTCATTCTTGAATCTGACAACCTCTCTAGGTGATTGTCTTGCTTCCATTTGTTTGATGGCTCTCCATCTCTGGCCATTATCTAAATGGTTCCTCCTTTGCATGTTAACAAAACTGTAATCCAAAACACTCAATAACGCTGCTCTTAATCTGAAATATGAAGCACCCATTCCTGAAGCTGCTTTTATTGCCAGCATAATTTGCATATCACACAGCTGCATCATTTGCATATCACTTTCGCATTGAGAAATACAAATTTAATAGCCAAAAATGTGATTGTAATTTTGTTCAGCTTCTTTAAATTATGAATAAGAGTTTTGCACATTTCAATCCCTACCACCAGATTTTTCTCAGAATCTGTATATTTCCAAAACTTTAAAAGTCCTTTGTTTGAAATATTGTACTACTAATATAATTGCTAAACTTGAGATATGAGGTGTAACACAAAAGAAACAAAACAATGTATAGCTTACATAATACCAATTCACCAATCAAATGAACTAACCACTTGTTTTATTTTTTTTCTCATTCTAATTACTACTGGTCTGTAAATGGCAGCTAGGTGTAACTGGAAGGAGAACTATGCACCAATCCTCTGTAATAATGCACATAACCAGCCAAGCCTAGAACATAGGTCTAACCCTGCTTCTCATGGTGCAGGCCATTAGTACCTCTTTCAAGAGATACTCTCGTGCGAAAGGAGTGGAAGCGGAGGGATATCAGATCAGTTTTGTATTGATCAGGACTACTATGGCTATTAATAGATTCTGAAAAAAATTCATCGCCACCACGGCGGGAATCGAACCCGCATCTTTCCAGATTCATGCCAGAGCGCGCTAACCATTGCACCACGCGTCGGACAACGAATATTTTCAGAATATGACCTTTTAAGTTTTTCTTCTTGAGACATGACTGAGACAGCGCCATCTATACTCAAGGAGATGCAACGTTTACAGTCGTTGCATTTGATTATCAGATGTTAATGAGAAGGTCGCTAACGCTACCGCGTTAAATATATAATTGAAATCCAAAGTGAATGCACAGTATTCCCTGTTAAGAAACAATAATTGGAGAGATGCGGGTTCGATTCCCACCGTGGCGGCATTGAATTTCTTTCAGAATCTATTAATTATTGTTTCTTAACAGGGAATACTGTGCATTCACTTTGGATTTCAATTACATATTTAACGCGGTAGCGTTAGCAACCTTTTCATTAACATCTGATAATCAAATGCAACGACTGTAAACGTTGCATCTCCTTGAGTATAGATGGCGCTGTCTCAGTCACGTCTCAAGAAGAAAAACTTAAAAGGTCATATTCTGAAAATATTTGTTGTCCAACGCGTGGTGCAATGGTTAGCGCGCTCTGGCATGAATCTGGAGAGATGCGGGTTCGATTCCCGCCGTGGCGGCGATGAATTTTTTTCAGAATCTATTAATTATTGTTTCTTAACAGGGAATACTGTGCATTCACTTTGGATTTCAATTATATATTTAACGCGGTAGTGTTAGCGACCTTCTCATTAACATCTGATAATCAAATGCAACGTTGCATCTCCTTGAGTATAGATGGCGCTGTCTCAGTCACGTCTCAAGAAGAAAAACTTAAAAGGTCATATTCTGAAAATATTCGTTGTCCGACGCGTGGTGCACTGGTTAGCGCGCTCTGGCATGAATCTGGAGAGATGCGGGTTCGATTCCCGCCGTGGCGGCAATGAATTTTTTTCAGAATCTATTAATTATTGTTTCTTAACAGGGAATACTGTGCATTCACTTTGGATTTCAATTACTATGGCTACTTTTTATTTTTTTCTGCCCTGCTCAGGATTAGTCAATTATACTGGTTTTTGGTGTTGACCATACATATATATATATCATCATCATCATCATCCTCAAGCACCATGGGCTATGGAGGTCCAACCAGACCGTGCAATTTAGTTCTCCAAGCAAGTCTATCCTGAGCTACATCTACTGCATCTGGCCACTGCACACCAATTCTAACAAGGTCCTGTTTGACATTGTCTGCGCACCGCATCCTAGGTCTCCCCTTCTTTCTGAGGCCTTTAGGCACACTGTTCATAACCCTATTCGCCAATCTATAATTATTCATACGGGCAACATGGCCAAACCAACGGAGTCTCTCTCTGCACAATATGCTGCTTAAAGGAGGTTGCAGATTATGATCCTAACTTGCTGCACTGGTGGGTTCTGTTGAAGGAAAATCTTCTACTATGTTTTCTGTTTGTGGGTTGACAGCTCTGAATGAACAGATGCATAGGATATCTTATATCAGCTGGTGAATAATCCTGAGCAGATGCCATCGCAGATACTAAACCTTGCTTCTATGTGCATCGCCAAACTTACATAAGAGAAGTTCTATCAGTGTAGATGCCTAAAGCCTTTAATAGTCGGGGGGACAGATCTTTGCCTTGTGCTTGCAATTAGGGAGCTGCTTGATAATATTGGCACTTCCTCTTTCAATAAATAGTATCTTTAAAGATCCCACTAACAATTTTGCTCCCACAGGTAATTGGAATGTGAGAACTCTCACTTTGAGAAGTATTCTCTTGTTTTCCACACACAATTCCAGTATTACATATTAATATTATTATATATATATTATTAAATTATATAATATTAATTAGCATTATTATAATTTAGATATTCTGGGCTTGCTAAAGATCAGATGGACAGGTAAAAGTTAGATACTTAAAAAATAACTTTTAATTTCTCTTTTCATCATCATCACCACCAAGCAGCCATGGGCTACAGAGGTCCAACCAGACTGTGCAATTTAGTTCTCCAAGTAAGTCTGTCCTGAGCTGCATCTGCTGCATCTGGACACTGCACACCAACTCTAACAAGATCTTGTTTGACATTGTCTGTCCACCACATCCTAGGTCTCCCCCTCTTTCTGAAGCCTTTAGGCACACTGTTCATAACCCTATTCACCAATCTATAATTATCCATAAGGGAACATGGCAAAACCAACATAGTCTCTCTCTGCACAATATGCTGCTTAAAGGAGGTTGCAGACTCCTTTTCCTAACCTCATCATTAGTTACAAAGTTGAACCACCTAATGCCCAAGATACTGCGTAAGCATCTAGTTTCCTGTCATCTCGTTTACAAAATGTCCAAGTTTCACTACCATAACTAACAGTAGAAAGAACCAAACTATTATACAACCTAATTTTAGTCTTTAGGTGTATACGCCTATTTCTCCACACTCTCCATAGATTCTTAAAATTCCTAGCAGCAATCCCTATTTATCTGTTAATCTCATGCCACCCACCAATATCAGTTACATAGCTCCCAAGATAATTAAACTGTGACACCTGCTCAAGACTGCAACCATTCAGATTAACTGAATCACAGCCTGCCTGACCAATTTTCATCACTTTAGTTTTCTCTCTGTTTATAACCAAACCTACTCTACTACCAGTTTCATCAACAGCTCGAATGAGAGTTCATCTCATCAACATCATTTGCCAAAAGTGCTAAATCATCAGCATAATCTAAATCAGAAATTTTTGTATCTCCAGTCCATTTAAGGCCAAAATATTTCCCTGAAGTGAATTTCACATAACATAATCAATAACCAAGCTAAAGAGAAAAGGAGACAAAATGCACCCTTGTCGAACACCAGCAGTAATGCTAAACCAATTGCTATAAGCCTTACCAACTCTCACAGACGACTCAGTGTTATTATAGAGAGCTTTCATTATGTTAACTAACTTGTCTGGTATACCATATGATCTCACAATCAACCACAAATTATGCCGATCAACAGAGTCGAAAGCTTTTTTGAAATCAACAAAGCTAGCAACCAAAGGTTTCTGAAACTCTAAACATTTCTCAAGAATCTGCCTAAGTGAAAATATCTGATCCACACATCTCCTACCACTTCTAAATTCACACTGCTCATCATGCAATTGACTGTCAACCAGATTCTTAATTCTATTAAGCACAATCATGGAAAGAACTTTACCTGGAACAGAGAGTAGGCTGATACCTCTATAGGTTATAATCAAGCTCAAAGCCATAATTCTGTTCAGGTTGGCATATATGGTCAGCACCAGGACCCTGTGTGGTTGACCACTTCTCAGCAGGGTAGAAAAAAAAAGAAAAGTAGCCATAGTTGTTCAGATCAGTAGGCCACACTAATCTGGCAGCCCTCCCCTTCCGTTCACTTCCACAAGAGAGTATCTCTTTTGAAAGGTACTAATGGTCTGCACCATGAGAAGGCGGGGTCGGATATTAGGTGCTAGGCCTGGCCGGTTCTATGCATTATCACAGGGGATTGGTGCATAGCTCTCCTTCCAGTGACTACCTATCTACCATTTACCGACCAATCTTTTCAGGGAGGAAGAATGGAAAGTATCTTCAACTTATAGGTTTACTTCTAGGAAGAAATGTTAGTGATGCTCTTTTAGCATATGATTGTATTAATGAATGGTTTCTTACAGCTAAATTTAAAACTGATCAAAAACTTGGATGTTATTTGTTTTTATACCCCCACAAAGGATTCCAATGAGGATCAGAAAGGAAGGTTTAACAGACAACTTCAGGATATTTTGAATTCTGTCAAGGAAGGAGATATTACCCTAGTTCTACACAACTTCAATACTAAAGTTTGGGTTCTTTCTTAAGTTAGTTATGGTAGCAAAACACAGACCCTTTGTATACAAGATAACAGGAAACTTAGTTGGCTTTGATTCTAGATTGGGTATTAGAAGGTCTCACCTTGTAAGTAATGATAAGGTTAAGCGATTGAATCAGCAACCCGCTTTGAGCAGTATATTATGTAGAGAGTATGTTGGTTTGATCATGTTGCCCATATACATCACTATACATTAGCAATTAGAATTATGAACAGTTTCTTAGATGCCTCAGAAAAAAGGGAAGTCCTAGGATAGTTGGTTGGTTGTTTTAGTTCTGAGAGGCACTTTTTTGCACACAATGGGCTAAATGGTCAATTTACAAGAATTCCAAAGGCTCAGAGAAGGTTGAGGGAGGAGACCCACTGAAACAGCTGTTGGGAGACAGATGGTAGTCTCTCGGCAAGTCCATCCAGCGTGTTCTTAAATGTACAAAGAGTATGGCTTTCCCGCACACAGTCCACAGCTTAACATCCCATCCAATGGATGGTGGCCTTTCCAAGGCCATCGGTGTCCCCTACTGACTGTGGGCAGAGCGGGGAGTTTTGCAGAGTTAAATCTTAATGCTGATACAGCTGGGTCTCAAACTTGGGAACTGCAAATTACGAGCTTGGTGCACTACTGACTGAGCCACCCCGAGTCCAAGGATATGGTGGGCAGATAATATCAAATTGGACTTCATTAGAATTGGCACAGTGGCCAAATGCAACAGCTGCAGCTTAGGACAGATACATTTGGAGAACTAAATTGCACAGTCTGGTTGGACCTCCATAGCTTCTTGAGGATTCTGTCTATATATAACTACCACATTTGAATCAGGTGAATAATGCTTGTGCTATGCCAGTTTGTGCAAAATGTGTGTTAACACCCTTGACGGGAATCATGTGATCGAATGCAATGTGTTCATCATGACAAAACTCCCCATTCAACATTATCAGTAAAGCATTTTTTTGGCCCAAAACCAAATCACAACAATGGAACACCCACCTTATTCACCAGACATTTTGATAATATGGAGCACATAAATAAGCATATGACAAAGCACCTAAAAAGCACACAAAAGAGGAGTTCTAAAATTTTTTTGGGTGCATGGAAGTGAGAATGAACAAGTGGAGATAAGGCCAATGGGAAGTACTTTGATTTCTATAACTTTTGAATAATAAAAGCTTTATTGGCAATAGTTTTGTTTCCTTTTCCTCACACTTCATATTTCCAATGAAAAATGTATTCAGAAGCTGATTATAAAGATATAGTTTTGAAAGAATTTTTGCATGGAATTGACAGATTTTGCTTGTGACATTGTGATATTGCAAAATTTATATAGATTTTAAATAATGAAATTGAACTAAAATGTCCCTGAGTCAAAAGATATGACAAAAAAACTAGAGAAAATCTTATAATGGTAAAATATGCTTCAGAACTTTTACACAAAATAAATGATAGCAATGTGCTAGCACTACAAAATTTATTTTAAAATGATGAAAAATAGCAAAAAGTAACTTTTTTTTTCAATAATTAAATAGTTTCAATAGTTTACACTTGTATACTTCAGGGGATATACCATCTTGGCATGAGGAGTTAAAGTTTCAAACAGAAGTCAGCTGCATTTACATATTCTTAGCTATAATACTAACAATATAGCATCTGTTCATTTTAGTTAGCTTTGCATTAACAATGATATTTCTTACAAATAAATGGCTTAAATATGTTATATTACTCCTTATAATAAGTGTAAGACACCATCAACTATACTGACTGCAATGTTTCAGCATATAGATCTATCAGCTATCTTATAACTAATATAGTAGACTACCTTTATCTAATATATAAAAATGTTTGCATTTTGTTTGTGTCCACTTATGCACTCAGCCCCCAAAAGAGCAATTATTAGTGGATAACAGTTATTTTGTGTATGGATAACAGTATATTTATTAGTGGATAACAGTTATTTTGTTTAATCATGTGAAATCAGATATTAGTTTAGTCTGATGTATTCCTTTTTTCAAATTTATTGGTGGCAACAGTTATTTTGAATAAATTTCATTCGTTAATGCTAAGCTATGGGAATTTTGAGAAATTCAAACCTGCCCACCCCAAATTTGGTTGACCCAGCTGGTTCGCAAATAGCCTGTAATCTTCCCCTGGATGAAGGAAACATTCATGCAAGGTTTGGAGCCTCTAAATAGAAAGCCGCTAGTGACTAGATTGCCTGAATAGTGCCAATATGAGACATAAAAGACTGTTCATAGCACTAATTAGAGGAGATCTTGATCGGCAGCCGGTAGCTCAGTGGTCCAGAGCACCTGACATGTTATCAGGAGGTCGTGGGTTCATATCCCACCCAGCTCAAGACAATTTTTTCTCTAAAATTTGAATCGACGCTAAAGTGCTGATTTATTAGTGGATATGGAATACGTCGAGTTTATTTCATTATTTATCATTAGCATAATCACATGCTTCCATCTATCAGCAAATAGAAAGTCGCTTGTGACTAGATTGCCTGAATAGCACCTATATGAGACATAAGAGAACTGTTCATAGCACTAATTAGAGATCTTGATCGGCGGCCAGTAGCTCAGTGGTTCAGAGCACCTGACATGTTATCATATCAAGAGGTCGTGGGTTTGTATCCCACCCAGCTCAAAACAATTTTTCCTCTAAAATTTGAATCAACGCTATTGCAATACGTATAATTATGTCCTAATAACATGCAATATGTATATTATGTCAAGATACTATTGCAATATGTAAATTATAGTCCATTATACAGATTTTCTCCAGTCTTTTATGTCTAAGTGCTGATTTATTAGTGGATATGGACTATGTCAAATTTATTTCATTATTTATAAAACAACTGTTGTCACCAATAAATTAGAAATAATGAATGCAAACTAATTTCTTTCCGATTTCGCATGATAAACTCATTGTTCAGTTTGCTGGGTCAAGAGCGCGAGCATCCATGGATATTAAAGTTGTTCTAATTTAACACATGCAGAACAGGAGATTCTTTGTTGAAAGGGAAACTCAAAACCTAAATTTGTATCGAAAGTTAAAATCATTAACTAAATTTGAAAAATATGTAAAAGTTAATAAAAGTATATACAAATAATTAATAAATGTTTTAAATATTATGTTAAGTAATAAATAATTTTATTTAATAATAATAATTCTTTAGTACCTTTACATTTTTTATGCACCTCAGACCATAGTTAATTTTCTTTTGCTATAAAATTACATATGCCTGGCAAATTGTATCCAAGGAACTCTGGTGGGTAAGAAGTGATTTGAAACATTCGATTATCTGAGTGAGGAAATTCCAATTAGGAAGTCTTTGGTTTAGAAACTTCTGACTTGGGGATTGTTTATGTTGTTTTAACTCTGAGCAGCACTTATTTTGCACACCATGGGCTAAATGGCCAGGTCACAAGGACCCCGAAGGCTCAGAGAAGGTTGGGGAAGGAGACCCACTGGAACAGCTGTTGAGAGACAGATGGCAGTCTCCCATCAAGGACATCCATCGTGTTCTTTAATATGCACAGGATATGGCTCTCCTGTACATGGAGCCATGCTTAATGTCCCATCCGACAGACAACAGCCTTTCCAAGCCCAGCAGTGTCACCTACTAACAGTGGGCAGGGCAGGGAGTTTTGCAAAGATAAATCTCAATGCTAACCCAGATGGGACTCAAACCTGTGAACTGCAGATTATGAGCCTGGTGCGATACTGACTGAGCCACCCCCACCCCTCTGATGTGGGGAGGATTATGGGTACCTCGAACTATGTCCATTTCTTTTCTCCCCTAAACGAAAAAAGTTTAACTGGAGGGGCAGGTTGAGTAATTTTACCTCTGAGCAGCAGTTTTTTGCACACAGTGGGCTAAATCACAAGAACCCCAAAGGCTCAGACAAAGTTGGGGGAGAGGACCCACTGGACAGCTGTTGGGAGACAGATGGCAGCCTCCTATCAAGGCCATCCAGTGTGTTCTTTAACGTGCACAAGATATGGCTCTCCCATACATGGGGCCAATGCTTAATGTCTCATCCGACAAACAGCAGCCTTTCCGAGTCGGTCAGTATCCCCTACTGACCATGGGCAGGACAGGGGGTTTTGCAGAGATAAACCTCAATGCTCATCCAGTTTGGACTTGAACCTGGAAACTACAGATTACAAGCCTGGCACACTGTAACTCTGTGACTGTAACTCTGTGACTGAGCCCCCCCCCCACCACCACCACCACCTCCAGAGGAGGAAAGCTATTGTAATGATATTTGTGCCAAATGAAAGCTTGTGATGTGGGGAGTGCCATCTACTATACAGTTCTGAAAGTTTCAGGCCCGAGTAACACCAGGTAAATCTGCTGGTAATTACATATTCTGTTACATGTAGATTATACTGAGCAATGCCAGTATAATCTGCTAGCAAGTACAAATTTTGGCAGTACATCCAATATCTATGGACATGGTGTTGAATAGCATTGAAGGTAACCTGTCTATTGATGCTGGCAGATAGTATATGGTCTCAGCCAGTTTATAGGTTTCTGAAGAAATATCCTATTGATGTTCAATGATGCACCAATTTCCTTCTGCTGGTCTACAATTTGTAGATGTTAAGTCCTGCAGGCTGAACTACCGGTATCATCAAAAGGGCTCACTTCGGTCCATTTACAAGATTACAATTTAAATGTTAGATCTAATATACTTATTATTTCCATAGTAGATATTAATATCATCATTATTTGCAGTTGTGATAGTTCATTCATTCACTTTTACTTTTCCTTAAGCAGTTTTACTTTATTTGCATTATAATTATTATTTTGGAGCCTTATATTTTAGTTGAATCATTTTTCCTTGCCCATACCGCAAGAGGAGTTGTGCATGCACAACTCTGGTTTTTGATTGATAGCCACTAATGCACTTGGAAGGACACTCCTCCTCTTGCATCATAGCCAGCACGATCATGATATAGTGCAAATGTGACTTCTGCCAGCATGCATCGCATGTATCAGTTTGCACACCAGATGTATAGTAAGTAATGTTAGGTCACAGAGCAGTAGGAGCTCGGGAGAGTTGGAAGTAGCTCAGTGTAGGAGACATGGGGGCCGTAGGAGCCGAGATGTTAGTAGTGTTGAGTAGTTAGTGAAGCTGCTGCTGTGATGAGTTTGGTTTTGTAAAGAGTTGCTTTTTTGTAAAAAGATTCTTGGTGAATGTAGATTTTTTTGAATAAATGTTATTTGTTTTATGAAATAGTTTTGACTTTCTAATCTTTTCTCTAGAACAGAATTTATTAAGATTTGATTAAAGTTTTATATTGACAATCACTAATTTAAGTCCTTTTCTGCAGTAATGCCACTAATAATAAGAAAAGGATTTTAGTTTAATTTAATTGGCAAGAGGAATTGCCTGGTGCCCAAGCTATCCAGAAACTAATAACATACTTTTTAAAGCATTACACTGTTTGTGATGCCAGCTGACATTGTATGAATCTCAAAGCCAGAAGGTAATGCGTTAAATGTAGTAATGTACATTTAAACTATGTACATTTCTACCAAAAATCAACAATTGCATTTCAACTAGAGTTTAAAGTCTAAAAGATTAGAATAAGTGTGATGCAATTTGCTGATCTTTTATCAACTTTGTCAAGCATATTGAATTTCTTTATTGAATGTAGGATTAGTGAGCATACTGGCAGTCTTATGTGGTTTGATTTTTTATACTGTGTTCTTTTATTTCCATTTGCTTTATATTTAGAAGATGCAGAAAAGAATGAAAAAAAAATTCCTTTTAACCTAAGTCAGATTAGCAAGTACAGATAAAAAGCACGGCTATTTCTGCAACCTGAAATGCATTCATTTGATTTATGATTGTTTCATTTTAAAAAAAAGGACCATTATAAAATCCATTTTATTGAACGTTGGATTAATGAAAATAAAAATGGACCCATGCTACTTGGTTTCCTGTACTGAGAGCTTTCTTTTCTATTTGCTTTATTTAAAAAAGATAACTGGAAGGAGAGCTGTGTACCAATCCCTAGTGATGATGCACAGAACCGGCCAGGTCTAGCACCTAATGTCCAACCCCGCCTTCTCGTGGTGCAGGCCGTTAGTACCTTTCAAAAGAGATATTCTCTTTTGGAAGGGAATGGAAGGGGAGGGCTGCCAGTTCAGTATGGCCTGCTGATCTGGTCATCTACGGCCACTTTTTTCTTTTTTTCAACCCTGCTGAGGAGTGGTCAACTTCACAGGGTCCTGGTGCTGACCATTTATACCTACTAGACTGGACTTGTTTATGGATTTGAGCTTGATTATGGATCCTGGACTTGCTGCACTGGTGGGCCTCTGTTGAGGGAGAGTCTGCCGCTGTGTTTTCTGTTTGCTTCTGGGTTGCCAGCTCTAAGGGAACAGAGGCATGGGATACCTTATATCAGCTGGTGGATAATCCTAATCAGAGGCCATCGCAGGTACCTGAACCTTACTTAGCTAGTTGGGCATCGTCAAGCCTAAACTGGAGTAATGCGTCTCAGGCAGGCTATGTGGCTCTTGAAAAAGTCCACTTGAAAAGGTGGTGCCTGAAGTTCCTACCAGCATCGGTGACTTCAGCCTTTAGCGGAGGAGGAACGGGTGTTTGCCCCATGCCTGCGATCAGGGGGCTGTTTGATATTGTTGGCCCTACCAATCTCAATAAACCTAATTTCTTTAAAAATCCTACTAATAATTTTCTTTCTGCAGGAACGTGGAGACATTACATAGAGATTATTCTCTTGATGTCCTCATGCAGGAATTCCAGCGCTATAACCTAGATATTCTAGGCTTGCAAGAGACCAGATGGACAGGTAAAGGTGAGATACTTAAAAATAACTTTAAATTTCTCTTTACAGGGAGGGAGGTTGGAAAGCATCACCAAGGTGTGGGTCTGCTGCTCAGCAGACATGCTAGTGATGCTCTTCTAGGATATGAGTGCATTAATGAAAGGTTTCTTACAGCAAAATTTCAGACAAGCATTAAAGACTTGAATGTTATCTCCTGTTATGCCCCCACTGAGGATGCTGATGAGGATGAGAAGGATAGGTTTTACGGACAACTTCAGGACATTTTGAATTCTGTCAAGAAAGGAGATATTACCCTTGTTCTTGGTGACTTCAATGCCAAAATTGGTACCGACTCTGACCTTTGGGGAGGAGTAATAGGCCCTTTTGGTATTGGTAGCTGCAATGGCAATGGGCAATGTCTCCTACAGGTAAGTAAACTCAATGGTTTCAGAATAACTAACACATATTACAAACACCGTGACATACATAAATACACATGGGTTTCACCTGATGGGCTGCATAGGAATATGATTGATTATATATTAATTAACAGCAAATGGGCTAGTTCTGTTAGAAATACCAGGGCATATAGGGAAGCTGAAATTGGATCTGACCATTACCTTGTTAAAAGTGGGGTTGGGTTGTTTTACTCTGAGCGGCACTTTTTTGCACACCATTGGCTAAATGGCCAGGTCACATGGACCCCGAAGGCTCAGAGAAGGTTGGGGGAGGGGACCCACTGGAACAGCTGTTGGGAGACAGATGAGCCTCCCGTCAAGGCCATCCAGCGTGTTCTTTAACGTGCACAGGGTATGGCTCTCCCGCACATGGGGCCACGGCTTAACGTCCCATCCGACGGACGGCGACCTTTCCAAGCCCATCGGTGTCCCCTACTGACCGTGGACAGGGCGGGGAATTTTGTGGAGATAAATCTCAACGCTGACCCAGCTGGGACTCGAACCTGGGAACTACAGATTACGAGCCTGGCGCGCTACCGACTGAGCCACCCCCGCCCCTGTTAAAAGTGTCTTGCAACTTAAAAAGTGTTGTGCTAGAGTTAAAAAATTTACCTTTGATACTGAAGCTCTGAAAGACCCAGTTATAGCTAAAGCTTACCATGCTAGGTTACTTAGTCATTATGACGGTCATGGTTTGCTTAATACTGAAGTTGAGGAATAATGGGGCCATTTTGAACAGGCTTTTTTGGAAACTAATAGTACTCTTTTAGGAAAAAAGGAGCAGAGGAGGCAGAATTATTTAAGTGATAAGGCAATTGAGCTTATTTCAGAAAGAAGGAACTGCAGGAATGTCCTTTATCAGTACCCTACTAGTCCTAATGGAAAAGATTACAGAGAGCTTAATAAACGTGTAAAGGATCAGTTAGCTACTGATAAAAATCTTTGGCTTGATAGCTTGGCTGACAAAGCTGAGGAAACAGTTAGGCAGCACAACAGCAGAGAGCTGTACCAGATAGTTAATGTTTTATGTGGTAGAAAACGGACAGGCATACAGGGATTGAAGGATAAACAAGGTAAGGTTATAGAAGGTGAGGATTCTCTCATGGCTAGGTGGGCTGAGCATTTCAGTGATGTTCTAAACCATGTGGTTAGTTCTACTCCCATTGTTTGTAATGATGATAGATGCATTGGCAGCTTTAATGTTGGCCCTATAACACAATATGAAGTTAGTTTGGCTATCTCTAAACTGAAACTTCATAAATCCCCAGGGGTAGATGAAATTACTACAGAAATGCTCAGAGCTGGGAATGTTTTGGTTACCACTTGGATGACTGAAATTTTGAATAACTTTTATGATAAAGGCATGGTTCCTAAAGATTTTACCAGAGCTATTATTATCCCTATTTTCAAAAAAGGTGATCGCAGTTCTTGTGATAACTATAGGGGTATCAGCCTACTCTCTGTTCCAGGTAAAGTTCTTTCCATGATTGTGCTTAATAGAATTAAGAATCTGGTTGACAGGCAATTGCGTGATGAGCAATGTGGATTCAGAAGTGGTAGGGGATGTGTAGATCAGATATTTTCACTTAGGCAGATTCTTGAGAAATGTTTAGAGTTTCAGAAACCTTTGGTTGCTAGCTTTGTTGATTTCAAAAAGGCTTTCGGCTCTGTTGATCGTCATAATTTGTGGTTGATTGTGAGATCATATGGTATACCAGACAAGTTAGTTAACATAATGAAAGCTCTCTATAATAACACTGAGTCGTGTGTGAGAGTTGGTAAGTCTTGTAGCAATTGGTTTAGCATTACTTCTGGTGTTCGACAAGGGTGCATTTTGTCTCCTTTTCTCTTTAGTTTGGTTGTTGATTATGTTATGCGAAATTCACTTCGAGGGAAAAATTTTGGCCTTAAATGGACTGGAGATACAAAAATTTCTGATTTAGATTATGCTGATGATTTAGCCCTTTTGCCAAATGATGTTGATGAGATGAACTCTTTCATTCGAGCTGTTGATGAGACTGGTAGTAGAGTAGGTTTGGTTATAAATAGAGAGAAAACTAAAGTGATGAAAATTTGTCAGGCAGGTTGTGATTCAGTTAATCTGAATGGTTGCAGTCTTGAGCAGGTGTCACAGTTTAATTATCTTGGGAGCTATGTAACTGATACTGGTGATGTGCGGCATGAGATTAACAGACGAATAGGTATTGCTGCCGGGACTTTTAAGAATCTATGGAGATTGTGGAGAAATAGGCGTATACACCTAAAGACTAAAATTAGACTGTATAATAGTTTGGTTCTTTCTAGGGTTAGTTATGGTAGTGAAACTTGGACGCTGTGTAAACAAGATAACAGGAAACTAGATGCTTTTGATTCTAGATGCTTACGCAGTATCTTGGGCATTAGGTGGTTCAACTTTGTAACTAATGATGAGGTTAGGCAAAGGAGTCTGCAACCTCCTTTAAGCAGCATATTGTGCAGAGAGAGACTCCGTTGGTTTGGCCATGTTGCCCGTATGGATAATTATAGATTGGTGAATAGGGTTATGAACAGTGTGCCTAGAGGCCTCAGAAGGAGGGGGAGACCTAGGATGCGGTGGGCAGACAATGTCAAACAGGACCTTGTTAGAATTGGTGTGCAGTGGCCGGATGCAGCAGATGTAGTTCACGACAGATATGCTTGGAGAATTAAACTGCGTGGTCTGGTTGGACCTCCGTAGCCCATGGCTGCTTGAGGATGATGATGATGATGATGATAGTGATTGTCAGATTAGAGAGGACAGGGATAAAACCTTTATTGAATGTGGATTAGACAGAATAGATGCAAACACTGACTCTGTTGGTTTGATTTAGAACTGTTTTGGTCAGACAGAATAAATTTGTTGAAAATTTTGCTCTATTCAATATTGGATTAGAGAGAATATATATGGATATCATCTATGTCGATTTCAAAATAAATTCGCTTTATAGAGCACCGGGTTGGAGAGACTTCCAACAAGTGATTGTGTTTGCTTTATGGCAGATATTATTCCTAGTAATCCTAAATTATCTGTCACAATTTATTTTTTCCACATACTTGTCATACCCTCCCAATCATTGTACACTCCAAGTTGACATCTACCCAATTGTTGTATCTTCCCAGTTGTCCCCACCCAATTGCATCCACCCATTTGTCACATCCATTCAACTGTTGTCCTCCCAGTTGTTCACTCAATTGTTGTGCTCCCCTTCAAATGGCAGTAACCTTTGGAGGTATCTGATTAAGAAATAACAACATGTATAATTTTTAAATGATAGGATTTATTTCAATACTACTTTTAATTAAATTGAAGTAATTTTATAACCAGATGAAGGAATTGTTATACAATTAAAAGACCTCCTTGCTCAAAAATTAATTTAAAACAATTTAAAATTCTCTGTCATTGAGCAATAAAATTTCAGAGTTTATCCTTCAAACTATTTGGATGTTGAAAGTTCTTAGGAGAAAACTCTCAGAAGCTTTTCGGAGCAAAGACAGCGCTCCGTCTTCAGTGAAGTGATGTTATGTACTGAAGTTGGGTCCGTTTAGACAAAGAGCTTCTTTCCACATGTCGTGTAGGGTGATTCCAGTGTCTCAGTTGCAGGTGGGAACGGACGAGGTCATTATTTCAATAGCCTTGCGGACTATGGTTCCGTAGAAAGTGGATGCGCGCGCAAGAAGTGTGGCGTGCTCCCAGTCTATTGTTGCCGTGTGTTGCACTGCTAGCTCAGAGGCGGCCGTCGTTAGCTTCTTTTGGCTGACATCAGTTTTGTGCTCCGCGAACCTTTCTTGCAAAGAGCGAATGGTTTTGCCGATGTAGTACACAACGGAATTATCCGTCAACTGTAGGGTAAATCGGTATACGCCCGATTTTTGAAGAAGGTTATATTTGTCCCTGTCCCTTTTGACTAATTTCTTCAAATTTGGAGCGGGGCTGAAAACAATTTTTATACTATGGGCTCTGAGTAATTTGTGGACCGATTCACATAGGACAGGGACATAAGAAATGGGTCCGGCAAAAATAGTACGCTCGGGGTCGGTGATTGGGATGAGAGCCGAATCTCTTCTGCTTTCGTTTCTATATTTGCTGATAACTTTGTCTATTGCTGTTGGGTTGTAGCCATGGGAAGCAGCGATGGAATGGATGTTTAAGATTTCTTTTTCAAGCAATTGCTCATTTGAAGACACGGTGAAAGCCCTATGTGTGAGGGAACGGAAGGCTGCAATTTTGTACGCCCATGGGGCACATGAGTCTGCACGTATGACAGAAGGGACGTAGGTAGGTTTCCGGTATACCGACGTCGTCAAGGCTCCTGTGTCATCTTTTTGGATGAAGACATCTAAATAGGGGATGGCATTTCTATTTTCCTCCTCCTTTATAAAGCATATCGTGGGATATATATTGTTGGCAGAGTCAATGAGGCTGTTTAATTGCTCATTGCTGCCATTCCAAATTAAAAATATATCGTCGACGTAGCGACACCAGAAGAAGGGTAAAATTGCAGCTGAGTTGAATAATTTTGTTTCCAGATCTTAAAGGACAATTTCAGATAGGATACCGGAAAGGGGTGAGCCCATGGGGGCCCCTGAGTCCTGCCTATAGATTTGGTTGCAGAACTGGAAATAGTTGTTTTCGGTGACGAGTTTTAGAGCCTCATGAATGGCGTTGATTTCGGGAAGGGAAAATTTTTGCGTTTCAATAATTTTTGTCCGAAACAACATGACTGCATCAAAAACTGGAGTGGATGGGAATAAAGAGACTATGTCAAGTGTGACAAATTTGCTGTCGGGAGGAATGGACAGATCCTTGAGTCTGTTGAGAAATTCCGCTGTCGACTTTACAGAAAATGGGTGATCGGAAATGAAGTTGGATAGAAATTTCGACAAACTCTTTTCAAGAAAGAAAGTTGGAGAAGTTCTTTTGCACACGAGCGGCCAGATGGGATAATTTTCTTTGTGCACCTTTCACTGGGCAAACATTCTCGGTGCTTGGCAGTTGGATGGTACTGAGCTCTTCTTGAGGTCCTTGGGGAGCCACCTGTTGTTTTTTAGCCTGCAGACCTTGTTTTTGATGCTACTGGTGGGGTCAATATTTAAACAAGTGCAATGGGAGCTATTTATGAAGTCCAAAACTTTGGCATCATAGTCATTCTTGTCCATTATGACAAACTGACATGTTTTGTCGGCTAAAGTGACAACAATGTCAGGGGTGTTTTGAACGTTTTTTATGCCTGAAAATATTCCGATGAAAAGTTCCTATCTGAGTAGGATGGAGAATTTTGTCGGGATTTTATGAATTTGAGGACTTTTTGTCTCATAGCATTAATTTTCTGCTCTTCCAAATGTTCACGCGCATTATTAATGACATTTTCAACTTCGGATATTATTTCTTTTTTGTCCAAAATTCTGTGGAAAGGGCTAAATTTAGGGCCATGTTCCAGAGCAGCCAGCTCGTTAGGGGGGAAATTTTATTGGACAGATTAATAACCGGAAGGGGTTTAAAGATAGGGCAAAAAGGCTTATCTGAAGTTTGAGTGAGCCACTGGATCTTTTTAAGATGTTTTCGCCTGGTGTCGTTCTTGCGTTTTTCTTCTGTGTAGTGGAGCCTTTCTAGCAGATCCGTAAGCACGAGGGGAGGGCAGCTGTAGCAGAAGTCCTGGTGCGCCTGGTAGGCCTCCGTTTCAATTCTTGAAATGTGCCGTCTTTTCTCTTGTATTAGCGCAAGGAGAAGCTTGACTTCCGCTGCGCGCAGCACACGTTGACATGAGCTAGGGAGGCTGCCGCGTGTTAGACGGATCGATTGTGGGATAACATTGTTGCGTCGGCAGTTCAGAAGAAACCACAACTGTTCCAGATTCACGACAAGTTTTATCCGTAAAGACCGTAACGTTTTCCAATGTTGGTAGTAGGTCATTTCGCAGAGATGAACTTTAAGTATACAATTAAAAGACCTTTTTGCTCAAAAATTAATTTAAAATAATTTAAAATTCTCTGTCATTGAGCAATAAAATTTCAGAGTTTATCCTTCAAACTATTTGGATGTTGAAAGTTCTTAGGAGAAAACTCTCAGAAGCTTTTCGGAGCAAAGACAGCGCTCCGTCTTCAGTGAAGTGATGTTATGTACTGAAGTTGGGTCCGTTTAGACAAAGAGCTTCTTTCCACATGTCGTGTAGGGTGATTCCAGTGTCTCGGTTGCAAGTGGGGACGGACGAGGTCATTATTTCAATAGCCTTGCGGACTATGGTTCCGTAGAAAGTGGATGCGCGCGCAAGAAGTGTGGCGTGCTCCCAGTCTATTGTTGCCGTGTGTTGCACTGCTAGCTCAGAGGCGGCCGTCGTTAGCTTCTTTTGGCTGACATCAGTTTTGTGCTCCGCGAACCTTTCTTGCAAAGAGAGAATGGTTTTGCCGATGTAGTACACAACGGAATTGTCCGTCAACTGTAGGGGAAATCGGTATACGCCCGATTTTTGAAGAAGGTTATATTTACCGTGTCTTCAAATGAGCAATTGCTTGAAAAAGAAATCTTAAACATCCATTCCATCGCTGCTTCCCATGGCTACAACCCAACAGCAATAGACAAAGTTATCAGCAAATATAGAAACGAAAGCAGAAGAGATTCGGCTCTCATCCCAATCACCGACCCCGAGCGTACTATTTTTGCCGGACCCATTTCTTACGTCCCTGTCCTATGTGAATCGGTCCACAAATTACTCAGAGCCCATAGTATAAAAATTGTTTTCAGCCCCGCTCCAAATTTGAAGAAATTAGTCAAAAGGGACAGGGACAAATATAGCCTTCTTCAAAAATCGGGCGTATACCGATTTACCCTACAGTTGACGGATAATTCCGTTGTGTACTACATCGGCAAAACCATTCGCTCTTTGCAAGAAAGGTTCGCGGAGCACAAAACTGATGTCAGCCAAAAGAAGCTAACGACGGCCGCCTCTGAGCTAGCAGTGCAACACACGGCAACAATAGACTGGGAGCACGCCACACTTCTTGCGCGCGCATCCACTTTCTACGGAACCATAGTCCGCAAGGCTATTGAAATAATGACCTCGTCCGTCCCCACCTGCAACCGAGACACTGGAATCACCCTACACGACATGTGGAAAGAAGCTCTTTGTCTAAACGGACCCAACTTCAGTACATAACATCACTTCACTGAAGACGGAGCGCTGTCTTTGCTCCGAAAAGCTTCTGAGAGTTTTCTCCTAAGAACTTTCAACATCCAAATAGTTTGAAGGATAAACTCTGAAATTTTATTGCTCAATGACAGAGAATTTTAAATTATTTTAAAAGGAATTGTTATTTTTTAAATGGAGTTTTTGCTATTAAGTTCAACTTTATAGTAGTAGTATTAAAATCAAATTAATTTGGAATGGTTCAATCTCAATTTCTGTGGTTAAAATTAACTTTATTTGCTTTGAAACATTTTATTTTTTCTCTCTCAGATCTTTACCTACTTTTAGTTAGGTTAACTAAAACTACTTTCAGTTTTACTTTTAGTTAGGTAAAGTTTTTAAAAATATATTATTTATATATTTTTCAGTTTTTATAAAATTAAATTATCTTGTTTTAAAGCAACTTTTTTTTTAACATTACTTTTGGTGATTGGCAAAAACTCCAAGCATATGCATTATTTGCTGTTTCAGAAAATTATCGAAAAATTTAGAAAAAAAACTGATTAAATGGAAAAGTTAAATAAGAATATAAATATCATGAATCATTTAAAGCAATGGAATACTTTAGAAAATGTTGCAAAATTATTTTTTGAACACTTTTACTGAAGTTAAAAGGAAAAAATACAGCAAAACGTCAAAATTGTAAAAAGAAAGCTTATAAAATTATACTGTTTTTTTTTCTCTTTTTTTTTGATAATTTCTTAACCACAATTACATTTTCTTTCTTTTCGTATATAGCATGGCCTATTTCTGTTGATTGATTATTTGGCAAAAATATTCTGTCTGAAGTTGTCTCTTTCGAGCTGACAGAAAGTCAACATTTCTCAAAGTACATCACTGAGAGAAAAATTACAGAACAGAATAATTTCTTGCTGGAAGTAAAAAAACTACTTTCCCATTGTTCAGAAATAAGTAGCCTCTCTATCCGTATGCTTTATAATTATTTTTATCTTTTTCTAATTTTTATTTGCATTGCCAGATTTTTTTACTCTGACTCTAAAAAAGCTCTATTAAACTTTTCATTGACTATTTTACTTTTATAAAATGGAAAATTAAATACTGATTAATTAAGCATTTAACATGTCATAATTCCTTTTATTAGTTACTTGGCAAAATAGTTCTAAATTTCACAATTCATTTTTTCAGGCCAGACACTGTAAGGGTTAACCTTTAAAAGGAGTCATAAAACAGTATTAATCAGACTATTGGGTGCCAAGTGTTCATGAAATCAGGGTGAAAGCCTAGTAACTATTTTACTTTTCTGGTTCTTTGAAGATTTTTATTAAATGTGGTTGAGAGCAAACATACTAGAAAGACAAATCACTGGCATATATGTAATGTTCATTTTCAAAATATGGTACAAATCTCATGGTATAAATTTAAACTAATGGAAGATTAAAAAATGCAAACTGCAATATTTATTAGTACCTATCCAATCAAAAACAGGTTTTTTCATTTTTCTGCTAAATAAATTTAGTTCACCCTACCTATCCCAAGAGTATGAGACAAATTGCTGCTGTCCCTGCAAACTTCTTGATCATCCACCATCTTGACCATTCTAAATTTCAAATTCTAGCACAAATAACTATTTATAACATCATTTAGTTTTACCATTTTTGAATTTTTCTGCCCTATAAAAAGTGTAAATTTAAACCATTGAAAGAGTCATAAAAGCAAATTATAAGTTTATTAGTACTCATCCACAATCCAAAAAGAATTTCTCATTTATCTTTAAAAACAAAAAAAAAGTTGAATGTCTACAAACAAAAGTTGTTTTTTGTTATTGATTTTTGAAACAGAGGTAACCAAAAAAGAATTAAAAAAAGTTAGTTGCTGATAGGTATACTGATCACCAATGGCAACCATAATTTTCGAATCCTGCTTACATTTACATGCACAAGAAATCCATGTTGACTGTAGTTCTATAGTTTCATTTTATATTACAATGATTAATAGTAGTTGGAAATATCATACAAACAATAATAATTCTTTACAAATATTAGGTTTTAAAACATCAATAATAATTTTTGAAAAATATTTTAAGGATTTTAAGTCACTAATTTTAATGGCCATGTGTAATCTTAGTACAGAATTATTTCCTATAACCATAACAAAGTATGTTAACCTAAATTAATATTTTTCTGCTATTTGCTAAGAAATTTTAAAGAAAGATAATTTAATTATTATCAATTAAATACCTTTTCATTAAGGCTCTGTACTTCATTTTTAAAACTGGTTACAGCAGAAGTTGATGAATACTTGGTATATCCTGATTCTTGAATATCATCGGTGCATGTAATAAAATTGCATTCACTTATATTTTCCTCCCCAATTGCGGTTTTAACTCTGAAAATACAGTCATATTCCCTTAAATACAAATATGAATAAAAAATAATTTTAATTAATTACAATATTACAGAAAATGTTTTTTTTTTTAATTTTATATGAAGTACCGAGTTATAGAATACTACAAATTATATGAATTATCAGGGGTGGGGAAATTCAGAAAAATCTGACCAACCAGCAGTTTTTACTATGAGTCATAGCAAAAACAAATATTAAAATGGAGGATGAAGGGGTGAAATTTTTTCCCTGCTTTTATATGAATAAAAAAAAATCATGCAACAGAGTTAATTATACTGCACTAAAATGTAAAAGTTGATGTTCTTTACCTTAGAAATATTTTACTGTTGTAATTTTCCTATCTTTGAAAATAACAAGCCATGAAAAAGAAATTCACTCACTGTTGGTGAGTGGACTTTACCATCCATGTGAACTATTATGAAGTTTTATTAATACTGAATTCCTAAAAAAACTAGAATGTGTAAGATGTTTTGGAAGAAAATGAAAAGTTGTGCATCATTATTAGAGTTGGGTTGTTTTACCTCTGAGTGGCACTTTTTTGCACACCATGGGTTAAATGGCCAGTTCACTTGGACCCCGAAGGCTCGGAGAAGGTTGGGGCCAGGGACCACTGGAACAGCTGTTGGAAGACACATGATAGCCTCCCGCCAAGACCATCCAGCGTGTTCTTTAACGTGCACAGGGTATGGCTCTCCCGCACACAGGGCCATGGCTTAACGTCCCACCCAACAGACGTCGGTTTTTGGTCCCACAGTCAGTAGGGGATACCGATGGCCTTTCCAAGCCCATCGGTATCCCCTACTGACTGTGGGCAGGGTGGGGAATTTTTGTGGATATACATCATTATTAGAGGCAGAGGATTAAACAATGTGGACATTAAATGGTATAATTGTCACTTTTTCACCTAAAAATATAATCTAAAATAATTCTACTGGCAGCAAGATAAATTTGTACAAATAACCACTTCATTTTACACAAACCATTGCATTATGAACATACTCTTTGGCTTTGAACACATTTTTCCATCGCTGATTATTAGATCAAATGGTGCATTTTGTTAACATTTTTACATCATACTTAATCCTTAATATATTGAAAGTCAGTTAACTGTTTTATAAAATTAGGCCTATGTAGCCTTCAATTTAAATGTCTTTTATTTCATTCTTTAGAAATAAAAGCTCTTTCCTTTGCATGCAGAATGATTTATGCATATGTATTTATCATTGCAGGACAAGGTTCTAAACACCTGCTTTTCTGATAAAAAAAAAAGAGCTACAAATTATTTTGACCAAAATTGCATGCATTATATATGAAACCTAATGCTCTAAAGGTTAACAAGACAACCACATATGCAGCCATTTACAAATATCACAATAATGGCCCATCAACATAATATCTTTCCTTTTGTACTTTCTTTTATAAAAAAAAAATGTTCAACTTTTTACATTATTCTTAAAAAGTATCATTTTAAACTAAGAGTGACTTTCTCGACAGCTGAACAAATATGTTGAGAAATTACTTCAATTTTTTTTATGCATATTCTTTTATGTTCATAAACAGGGTTGAAAAATTCCAAAAATTATGTGAAATTAGAAAACTAAAAACAGATTCCCTTTACACAGTTCATATATCGTTTTTAGGTTATTTAGAAAAAGCTTTCTCTGAACATGGTGTTTTTTACCAGCTTTTCTAAAAAATACAAAATCTTTTTCTCCAGGCATTACCTTGCTAACATCCTCACTATTGTAGAAACTTTGCACAATAAGTGATTTCTACAGTAAATGGCACAATCATAATCCCTTTTGTAAGTTCTTTAACTTTTCTCATCATAATATATCAAAGTTTTCTCACTTTTTCTTATGCTCCAACTCTGGTGAAACAGTTTAAAAAAATATTTTTTACATCTTCTGTTCTATTCTGGAAATGCTGGTAAAAGGTTGAGGTCACTGTTTTCAACTTCTACATCACTTTCAGAAGAAAATTTTTTTCTGCACTTTTTGCAGATTTTACTGCACAGTTATTCCTTTCTCCGCCTCTAGTGAGACAGAGCTCAAATAATTTCTTATCTTATGATTTATTTCTATAAATGGATTGCAACCATATATATTCAGATATCAAATATATATAGATATCGAAGAATATCCATTTTTCATAAATATATTATGAAAGAGAAGAAAATTTTATGACTACTCACACAATCCTCTCTGCATTAAACATTCTTATTTCATTACACATAATCTGCATGTAAATTTCCCACCCATCTCATCTGGAACTTATTTACTATACGTTGAACATTCTTCAACTCTCTGGTCAAGACAAAAAGTTCATTAAGCAAAAATTTTGTCAGGGCAAAAAATGCTACATATCTGAAGTTCTCTTACATTTCATTGATAATTTTTGAGAACACGAATATCACTAACTAACAAGGTTAGTAGCTTTAATGTTATAAAGTGAACATGCACAAAATTATACTAAGTTATAGGTTTGTATGCATTGCAAGGCGAATTATTATAGGACCTCGTTAGAATTGGTGTGCAGTGGTCGGATGCAGCAGATGTAGCTCAGGACAGATATGCTTGGAGAATTAAACTGCATGGTCTGGTTGGACCTCCGTAGCCCATGGCTGCTTGAGGATGATGATGATGATTTACAGTTCAATGGTTGATTTTATGTGCAGTTGGGTTGTTTTACCTCTGAGCGACACTTTTTTGCACACCATGGGCTAAATGGCCAGGTCACAGGGACCCCGAAGGCTCAGAGAAGGTTGGGGGAGGGGACCCACTGGAACAACTGTTGGGAGACAGATAGTAGCCTCCCGTCAAGGCCATCCATGGCTTAATGTCCATCCGACGGGCGGCGGCCTTTCCAAGCCCACCAGTGTCCCCTACTGACCATGGGCAGGGCGGGGAATTTTGCGGAGATAAATCTCAACGCTGACCCAGCTGGGACTCAAACCTGGGAACTGCAGATTACGAGCCTGGCATGCTACCGACTGAGCCACTCCCGCCCCAATTTTATGTGCAAGGATATTGCTAACCAAAAAGGTCAGTAGCTTTGATGTTATAAAGTCTAAATGTACAGAACTGTTTCAAGCAGGTAGTCTACTTAATCTAACCAAATTACTCTACCTTACCAAATTATAGGGTCATGAAATGATGTGTTGACTGCAGCAGAGCAGATGCATCCAGTAAAAAATGGCAATGCTGTATATATTTTTTATAACTAAGTCAAAATTTCAGTACAAAAGATAAAAATACAAATATAGCTTATACATTACCTGCTATCTGCATAAAATCCAATAACTAGCTACTGTTCTAGTTTTGTACAAAATTGGTAGAGCAAGTAGGAAAATGGGTAAGATAAGATAATAGGTCAGGTAAACAGACATTGGTAAGGTAAGGAAATTTGGTCAGGTTAAGTAGACCATCTGCTTGGAACAGTTCTGTGCAGTTATAACATCAAAGCTACTGACCTTTTAGGTTAGCAATATCTATGTGCATAAAATCAACCATTGAACTATAAAAAAAAAATAAATAAATACTCCCTCAAGCAGCTGCTTGCCACAGAGGTCTGACAGGAGCCTGTCAGTTTATATGCCAGAGTAGAAGATCTGAGAGGATGGCAGGGCCTCAGCAGAAAAATTGAACTATAAAACATCAAAAACATAACTCGCTTGTATGGTGTACAACCCTATAACTTAGAGTAGTTTTGTGCACGTATACTTTATAACATTAAAGCTACTTATTATTGGTACCTGTTGGTTACCAATATTCGTGCACTCAAAAATTATCAATGAAATGTAAAAGAACATCAAATACATAACATTTCACCTTGCATGGCATTTACCTTACCTAAAACTATACAATGTCAGCTTCTCTCTCATAAGTAATCTCATTCTACAGAAATATAGAACTATGTATTCTATGTTAGCCGTCCCGTGGCCGAGTGGTTAGCGCACTTGGCTACTGATCTAAGGGACCTGGGTTCGAGCCCCGGGTAAGGCATGGATGTTCGTGTTGTTTTCTGCTGAGGTCCTGCCATCCTCTCAGACCTTCTACTTTGGCATATAAACTGACAGGCTCCTGTCAGACCTCTGTGGCAAGCAGCTGCTTGAGGGGGTATTTATTTTTTTTATTTTATTCTATGTTAAGGAGATACTTCTGTGTTATCGGCACCAATTTTGATAAATCCTGCTACCTCAGATCCTAATACTTCACTGTTACCATTCATGTTGGATGCATGTGCATCATCATGCATCATTCCTACTGTGTTTTAATTATATACAGTGTATAGGGTTTTAATAAATTTATTTGCCTTTTATTTCTTAAATTTGAAAAATTACTTTTCTCACACCCCTCTGAGAAAAGTGGGTAGATCTTATCTAATATATATATACTCACCACTGAAATTTCAAATTTCAATAAACAGATCACTTGTTTCATTCATTAAGAGTTTCACCATTTCCATATTTATGATATCTAAGGAAGAATGAGCTTCTCTGAAGGAGAAGCCAACATTGTACTTCTCCCATTTATATACCTCACATCGTGGGTGATGTCATCCATGATATATGCATACAGCACATTTCGTAATAATTTCTACAGATATCTACAGATCTTTTGATAAATCCTGCTACCTCAGATCCTAATACTTCACTGTTATCATTCATGTTGGATTTGTAGGTAGCAGGATTTATCAAAAGATCTGTAAAAATCTGTAGAAATTATTACGAAATGTATCTCCAGTCGCCCTGGAGATACATTTTGTAACCCTGTACAGTGCTTACAACCTGTTTATATAGTTGTACAGTGTTCAACCCTGTACAGTGTTTATAGAGGTCTTTTAATCACTAAGTATTTGAAAGATGTGAATTACATTTCATTAGTACTAATCCACCCTGAGAGTAAGGAGTCAATTCATTGCTGCCAATGAAAACTTCATGACCACCAACTTCATTCCACCACCAAAATTTCTAATTTCTAGTATAAATATATCATTTGCAATATTTGTTAAAATGTTACAGGGCACAGTTATGATTTTGAGATATTTGAAAAGTACAAATCATAATAGTTCATCAGTACCTATCAAACCCAAAAAGAATTTTCAATTAACTTTAAAAACACATCTCTTAAAACAAAAAAGCTGCATTTTCCCACCCACCCCTAAGGATAAGGGGTCAACTCAATGTTGCCATTGAAAACTTCGTGACCTTCACATACCACCACCAAAATTTCAAATTTCTAGTGTAACTGTTTGCAATGTTCATTTGAAATTTTGGAATGATCTATTTTTTTCCACCATTAGAGGATGCAAATATAGGTTTTTGGGAGATTTGGAAAATACAAATCGTAACATTTCATCAATAAGTATCTGACCTGAAAATAATTTTTAATTTATCTCTAGAAACAACCCTTAAAACAAAATACACCTATCCCTCGATTTACACGGTACTCAGTTCACACAATTTTGGCTTTGCACGGTCAAAAAATGCAACCAGTTTCGATTTACACGGTACTGACTGAGACGTACATAGAAAGGAAATCTTAGTCAGTACCGTGTAAATCGAAACTGGTTGCATTTTTTGACCGTGCAAAGCCAAAATTGTGTGAACTGAGTACCGTGTAAATCGAGGGATAGGTGTAGTTGCATTCCCCACCCACCACAAGTCAAACTCGTTGCTGCCAAAGGAAATTTTGTGACCATCACATTCCACTGCCAAAATTTCAAATTTATAGCTTAACTACATTGTTTGCAATTCTTGTTTGAAAATTTCGAATTTTCAACTTTTTCCACCATTAGAAGGTGAAATTATACCTTTTGGGAGATTCTGAAAGTGCATATAATAATATTTCATTAATATACCTATCCAACAGATAAAGAATTTTTTAAATTAACTAGACACATCTATAAATATAAAATTTAATATATTCAATATTGGCTGCATTTAAAATATTAAAAAACTCTTGAAGAGAGCCTATTAAATGGTTCATATAGAGGTATAAAGCATCAACTGCCATGTAGTGCAATCTGCTTATTGCTTCTACAATTATTCCATTATCTTGCTTTTTCCTTGTAAAGGCTGTAATTACGAGCCCATTGAGCATTGTAGATATTACTAGCACAGTTGACAGCTGATTCTGAGGGAGGTGTATGTCTCTTTTTTTTCTGCCATTCCAGCATACTTGCTGTTGGGTTGGCAATGTTAATGTATGTCACCATAGCTGTGATTACCAGTCCTGGTTTAATTGAAGAGCATTGAAATCATCAGGTTTTTTTATGGGAACCTCCTTTGCTGACACACACTAACTTCTGCTGGCAGTTCACTGTTCATGTTGTTATGCTCTTGGACTATTTCGCACATTGAGCAAGTTGACAATAATAAGCACATCCTCAAGAATTAAAAACTACTCGTGCCAACTACATATTGAAATGATTAAAAACTCTTAAAATCTTTTAAAGAACTTTAGAATCCTCTCCAACACAGTTCCTCCAGCAGTGCATTTCACCACTACATCCTTCCCATGGCTTCATCTGGCTCTGTATGATGAGATGGTAAGAGTTTATATGGGTTTTCCCTAATGATATTCTCAACTGCTTGTGCAGCCGGTGTGTGTGTTTGCTTGCATAACAGGAGATTTCATGCTGCCAGCAGGGTTGGGTTGTTTTACCTCTGAGTGGCACTTTTTTGCACACAATGGACTAAATGGCCAGGTCACATGTACCCTGAAGGCTCAGAGAAGGTTGGGGGAGGAGACTTACTGGAACAGCTGTTGGGAGACAGATGGTAGCCTCCCATCAAGGCCATCTAGTGTGTTCTTTAACGTGCACAGGGTATGACTCTCCCACACACTGAGCCACGGCTTAAAGTCCCATTCGACGGATGGCAACCTTTCCTAGCCCATCGGTGTCCCCTACTGACTGTGGGTAGGGTGGGGTTTTGTGGAGATATATCTCAACGCTGACCCAGCTGGGACTCGAACCTGGGAACTACAGATTATGAGTCTGGCACGCTACCAACTGAGCCACCCCCATGTTACAGAACTTATGTTCATGTAAGTTAATCATAATGGCTTCTGCACATTGAAATCGGAATTTGATGTCTGGTGCTATTATTGGTTTATGTATTAAATTATTTTCTATTATAGTTTATGCTAAAACTGTATTAGGTCTTTTATTAATAATGTCCTATTGATGTTCATACATATATTGGTCACATGTACTGTGATGGTCCACCCATTCACATTTACTTTTCCTTAACCAGGTTTGCTTTATTTACGTTATATTTATCATTTTAGGGATATTAATTCATTTTGTGGACTGTCTCAATCCTCATTCCGAGCTGCAGGAGTTGCGCATGTGCAACTCCGATCTTTTGAGTGACAACCGCTAAAGCACATGTCCAGGACACGACCTCTATATCCAGTACAGCGTCATAGCTTGCACGATTTTCAGTTTATGCAATAGACATGTGCCGGCTTTGTACGTCGCTTGTAACTATGTGATGTAACTATGTGACAATGTGTAATAACTATGTGACACTGAGTCACAGAGTTAGTAATTGAGATAGCAGACAGAGTAGTTGAGATGTAGCAGCAGAGTTATTGTGAATCAGTGTAGACAGTTTTTGTCTGAGATGATATTACTTTAGATAGATGTGAGTTGCTAATATATTCGACCATAGAGTTTGGTGAGTTGAATTTTTGGAAATAAACTTTGTTTGTTTTAGAAACTTTTGAATCTTTGCTATTTTTTTCTCTTGAGCAACGTAAATTTTTTGATTAGATTTAAACTTTAATTAAACCTGACAATCATTTTTGAATTCTTATTCAATAAGTAACACTTGGCAAATACTTAATGAACTCTATTTCAACTTTATTTGGCAAGTTATTATTGCCTAGCACCTGATCGAGTTATCCGGAATTTGAATAAATTTGGATCAGACAAAAGGTCCAACTTTGAAAAATTAATAATTTTTGGAACGTTACACAGCCATAAGAAAAGAAAGTGGTGCACCGAGAACAGGGACTGTACATATATATATATATAAATAAATTGTATTTTATTTAATGTGATTGTCAAAGATAACAATTTTTTGAGCTCATTAGTTATATGTACTATTTACAGATTTAATGGCAGCTTAAGCCAAAATTTTTTGTTGAGCAAGAAGCTTAACTTTTGTGTATTAGTCAAAGGTACTTGGAGTTTCAGTGCAGTTATTGCTGATAGTTCAGATGTTTATTGTATGCATGTAAAGATTAGAAGTGTCCAGACACACAATAGGTAAACTTTTTGATAAGCAAGTTTATGTTTGCAAGCTTAGTATAGCATTAGTATTGCATTGTTGTATAACAGTACCTTTGAGCGCTGCTCAAGATAAAAAAAGTTTCAAAATTTTGGCAGACTGTTAAACATGTCTGCTAGTAATATGGCTGATTCTGCCATTAATGACTCCAGACTTAAAAAAAGTAAAAGATAGGTTGCAGGATATGATGAAAGAAGCAGAAGTGTTAATGAATCTGCTTAATGAGCCTGGGAAGAAAAAGGGAACGACAACAACCCCTAAATTTGCTGACAATGCTACGTCAGTTCATGAATCAAACTTTAAATGTAGGTTCCATTTCATCCCACTATGACTTGCCAATCCATTTACTAACTATAGTCCTTATGTTAATTGGCCTTTACCTGAGATAAGGTTCGACGGTTCAAAACGTCCGTAATAGTGGACATTTGTCAAGTCCATGGAAGAGCATTTCCGTTTACATGAAGTGCTCAGCAACGAAAAGGTGGTTTTAGCAATATCTTGTCTAATTGGATGTGCTATGCAATGGTGGAATAACGTAGGATATCGTGGAATAGAGTTTTGGGAAGATTTTAAGAGCAAACTCTTGGAAATCTATCCAACTTATGATTTTACACAATTAGCTACAGAACTGTTTTCACAAAGACAGCTGGCCGATGCCACCGAAATTGACATTATAAACTGCATATTGTCCCAATTAATTTTGTCCATTAGCGAATTCTTAGAAGTATGAAACGTAAATTCAATTTCAACATTAGTCAAATTAGCTCGGCAATACATTGCAACCAACAATGGATGCAATCCTCGCCAAAGCATCGCTATCGGGTTGAGTCTCGCAAAATGACTCTCACACGACCGGAAGTTACACGGTCTTGACAATTTGCACCGAATTGTGCCTACAACGATGCAGAACGAACGAAGCAGAGAATTCGTTTCGTGTCAAGCTTTGAACAATGACACTAGACCTAAAACGTATGCTAAGAATAATAGAGAAACTTTCAGATGTAATTTTTGTGGCCGACTAGGGTACACAGAGCAATATTGCCATAGAAGGAATGACAATTCGGGAAACATACATTAGGATCTTTGAAGTGAGAGGCCAAAGTTCCTCAAGAAAAGTCCTCTCATGAGTTAAGTTTTGCCACTGTTGTTTTACCTTTCATTAAGACTTGTCACGAAGAAACTGCTGAATTTATAGATCGCAACGATACAGAAGCTGATCTTTCATGTTCAAATGAGCAAGTTTTAGATGATATTTATGACATCTAATTTCAATTATCATCCTTGATGATAATTGAAATTTCAACCACATTCCAATGGACTTTCTGAGTTATTTTTTAGTCCAAAGCAGAATGTTCAAGGAGGACCTATAAAATGTTCTATTAGTGTAATTAATGTAAATTTAGAGAAACAAATTGATGATGCAAAGCATATAGAGAGTGAGAAATGTGTTGATATAGTTGTAAAGGAAAATAGTACAAAATTAGTTGATGAAAAAGTTTCTGAAGTAGAATTTTTAAAGGAAAAATAGTACAAAAATTAGTCGAAGAAAATAAAGTTTAGTTAAAACGTTATTTTTTAAAGTTTACAGTTTTAAATGAAAATAGTGCTGAAATTGATAATGAGGAAAAGTTTTGAATTAGAGGTTTTAAAGGAAAATAATGTTAATGAAGAAATATTAGTTAATGAGAAAAACATCCCAGAAATTGTTTTAAGTGCAAATAATCCTGATGAATCTAAAAAGCTTAGAAGTTTTAAACTGTTGAAGCATCATTTAGATGCAGACAGCAATAAACTGGAAAGTACAAAACCAGGCTCTTCAAAGACAAGCACATTGCGATGAGATGTCAACGAAGCGATCATAGCCTGCAGAGTGACTACTGGCAACTAAGTAGTCAACATAGAATAGATGACGTCACCGAGATCTTCAGAAGTACTTACACCTAGCATACTTATCGACGCGGGAAGGATGTCACCAGGAAAGGACTGGATGATGATTTATCACCATAGAATGCCAACAATGAAAATTTAAGTATATTATTAGTCTTCCACTGTGGCCCTAATGATTTATGATGTTTCATTTCTTTTCTCTGGAATAGATGAAGACGAAGAGGAGAGCAATAGTTATTGTGATTTTATACTTAGAGATTTTGAAATATTTAATTTCTTGTTGAAATTTTGGAGTTTTGATATTTATTTTTTGCTTTCAAAAAATGAATTTACTATTCAAGGTTTATAGTTTGAGTTTATAATGTGATGTGAATAGATTTTTTTTATGTATTCTTGTTCATCTGAAGTTCTATTTGTTACATTGTATTAACGTGATTTAAAGTGCATTTTTGTAGGTTTTTTTCCATTTTAGTTGATTAAAAGCTGAACTGCAAGTTAACATTAATTTAGAATTTAGAAATTGTAAAATGTTTATGGTTATGAATGATGAGAATGAAAGAGAATTTAGTACACAGTGATTAAATGTTTTGAAGTATATTTTGTATTTTGAAGAGAAATTTTTTGTATGCAAAGTGTGTTTTCATGTAAAAAGTGAATTGAATTGTATTAGAGTTGTTTGGGTTGTTTTACCTCTGAGCGGCACTTTTTTTGCACACAATGGGCTAAATGGCCAGGTCACATGGACCCCGAAGGCGCAGAGAAGGTTGGGGGAGGAGACCCACTGGAGCAGTTGTTGGGAAACAGATGGTAGCCTCCCGTCAAGGCCATCCAGCGTGTTCTTTAACGTGCACAGGGTATGGCTCTCTCCCCACACGAGACCACGGCTTATCGTCCCATCCGACGGACGGCAGCCTTTCCAAGCCCATCGGTGTCCCCTACTGACCATGGGCAGGGCGAGGAATTTTGCGGAGATAAATCTCAACGCTGACCAAGCTGGGACTCGAACCTGGGAACTACAGATTACGAGCCTGACGCGCTACCGACTGAGCCACCCCCGCCCCAATTGTATTAGATGAAATGTTAGTCATATATTATAAATTATTGATACAGTTTTCTTCACTCTTAGATATGATGTATGTATATGTGTTTAAATCTGTTCAGTGTCATCAGTGATACCAATGTATCAATGATGCTTAATTATCGGGAAGACATCAGCAACATTTGTTTGCATATATATGAGCTGACCATAATGTGTTGGAAGTTTATTTTGGTACCCTTTTAGAGCTGTCCCCAACGACAGGGTCTGGTGACCGAGAAAGTCACTAGCATAACTTCTTTGGGAGGGGAGCATAAAGCTATATGAGGGGAGGTAACTAATGTAATTTTTTATTTCAGCTAGCTCACGATTATTGTGTCTAGGTGAAGATTATATATTTTTATTTGTAAAATTTGGAATTTCTTAGATTTGCAAGTTTGATGTAGTTAGGAGGATTTAACGGTGTTCTAATACCCATTTTTTATATATGGTAAAGAGAAGATTTAGCTTTCACATATTTGAACTCTGGTTAGGGGAATAAGCGGAAGTTATGTGCCCCACTTTATACATCTGTAAATTATATTCTGTGAAAGAGCAGAATTTCGTGTAATTTAATTTTTTCTTTAATCTTTTTAAAAGTTAAGAAGAACAGGAGTTATATTAACCAGTTTTTTTGTACAGATTATTGTATACAACTTTTGAAGTTTGTATCAGAATGTTATGTAGAATAGCCATTGGTATGTATATACAATAGGTAGCTTTACATATTTTTAGGTGAAAAGAGGGGAGATACCTTTGGTTGTAATGGAAAATTGTGTCGAAGTAAGAGTAGATCATCGGATTGGATTGTTTTACCTCTGAGCGGCACTTTTTTGCACACTATGGGCTAAATGGCCAGGCCACAAGGACCCCAAAGGCTCAGAGAAGGTTGGGGGAGGGGACCCACTGGAACAGCTGCTGGGAGACAGATGGTAGCCTCCCGTCAAGGCCATCCAGCGTGTTCTTTAACGTGCACAGGGTATGTCTCTCCCGCACACGGGGCCACGGCTTAACGTCCCATCCGACGGATGGCGGCCTTTTCAAGCCCATCGGTGTCCCCTACTGACCGTGGGCAGGGCAGGGAAATTTTGCGGAGATAAATCTCAATGCTGACCCAGCTGGGACTCGAACCTGGGAACTACAGATTACGAGCCTGGCGCGCTACCGACTGAGCCACCCTCGCCCCGAGTAGATCATCTTATCCAAATTTATGTAAGCATACTTTTACTTTATTTTATGTTCAGCGATGTGTAAATGACATGAGAAATGTCCTATTATTCTAAATTTGCTCGGCAAAATCTGTTAGGTCTAATTTCGACTCCCTTTGGGAGGGGGAGTTGTGATGGTCCACTCATTCACTTTTACTTAACCAGTTTTACTTTATTTACATTATATTTATCATTTTGTGGATTATTATTTCATTTTTTGGACTAATTGCAATTCTCATTTCCGAGCTATAGGAGTTGCGCATGTACAACTCCAACTTTTGATTGCGTGTAGGACACGATCCCTCTTGAGTCATAGCTAGCATGATCATCAGATTATGCAAATGTTTTCCCGGCTTGCAACAGACATGTGCCTGATTTATACGCAGCATGTTATAACTAAGTGACATTAGGTCACATAGTCAGTTTTTTTTAGTTAGTGGAGAATGAGAATTGCGAGTCAGTAGTTAGAATGAGAATTGTGAGTCAGTTTTTGTCAAAAATAGAAGAGATGTAGGAGTCAGATTTAGTATTGTGAGAAGAGAGAGAATTGGTATAGTTAGTAGTATGTGTTGTATAGATAGAAGGATTTGTTTGTAGAGATTTAGGTAGATGTGAGTTGTTAGTACTCCAACTTTTTAAATTCATCAATAATTTGGTGAGTGTTTGAATTTTTTGGAAATAAACTTTGTTTGTTTTAGAAACTTTTGAATTTTTGCTATTTTTCTCTTGAGCAACGTAAACTGATTTTTTGATTAGATTTAAACTTTTAATTAAACTTTATAATCCTTTTAGAATTCTTACTATATAAGTAACGCTAGACAAATACCTAACGAACCCTATTTCAACTTTATTTGGCAAGTTAAAATTGCTTGGTGTCCGACAAATTTATCCGGAATTTTGAAAATTTGGATCAAACGAAAGGTCCAACTTGAAAGGTTAATAAATCTTTGGAGCGTTACAACCTTATTAAACATTTTAGTTTCAGCCATTTGAAAGGTAGGTTTTAAATAGTATCAAATTTTGCTTTAGGTATTATTAAAAATTTTGGGACTACTATCCATTTACAATCATTACCATCTCATCATACAGAGCCTGATGAAACCACAGGAAGGATGTAGTGGTGAAATGTGTTGCTGAAGGAACTATGTTGGAGAGGATTTTAAAATTCTTTAACAGATTTTAAGAGTTTTAAACATTTCAGTATGCAGTTGGAATTTAGTAATTTTTAATTCTTGAGGTTGTGCTTATTATTGTCAACTTGCTCAATGTGTGAAACAGTTCAAGAACATAACAACATGAACAACAAACTGCCAGCAGAAGTCAGTGCATGTCAGCAAAAAAGATTTCCATAAAAACCTGATGACTTCAATGCTCTTCAATTAAACCAGGACTGGTAATCACAGCTATGATGACAAACATTAACAAACTCAAGCTAATAGCAAGTTGCTGGAATAGTGGGAAAAAAAGGGACATACAACTCCCTCAGAATCAGCTGTCAATTGTGCCAACAATGTATACAAGCTCAATAGACTGGTATTTATTATTCTTTTTTATTCTTGACAGCCTTTACAAGGAAAAGGCAGGTGTATATGATAATGAAATGATTGTAGAAGTAATAAGCAGATTGCACCATGTGGCAAATTTATGCTCTATACATCTATATGAGCCATTTATTTAAGCTCTCTTCAAAAGTTTTAATATTGTAAATACAGCTAATATTGTGTATATTAAATTTTAGAATTTTTAAACCCATCTCTATGCAAATGGCAGCTAGGCATAAACTGGAAGGAGAGCTGTGTACCAATCCCCAGTGATGATGCACATGGCCAGGTCTAGCACCTAATATCAGACCCCGCTCTCTCCTGGTGTTGCATTAGTACCTTACAAAAGATATTCTCTTTTGGAAAGGAACAGAAGGGGAGGGATGCCAGTTCAGTGTGGCCTACTGATCTGGTCATCTATGGTCACTTTTATTTTTTTTTCCTACTCTGCTGAGGAGTGGTCAACTTTACTGGGTCCTGGTGCTGACCATTTATATCCACTAGATTGGATTGGTTTATGGATTTGAGCTCAATTATGGATCCTGGACTTGCTGCACCGGTTGACCTCTGTTGAGGGAGAATCTGCCACTGTGTTTTCTGTTTGTTTGTGAGTTGCCAGCCTGAACAGAGGCACGGGATACCTTTATCTGGTGAATATTCCTGATCAGAGGCCATTGCAGGTACCTAAACCCTCACTTAGCTAGTTGGGCATCATCAATCCTAAACTGGAGTAATGTGTCTCAGGCAGGTCTATGGTCCTTGAAAAGGCCCACTTATAAAGATGGTGCCTAAAGTTCATACCAGTATTTAACAGTGGTGAATCTCAGCCCTCACTTTCTTGTTGGGCATTGCCAATCCTACAATCTATATTTGTCAGGGACCCTGGAATGGTTAATGTACAAAACAGTAAAAAGTTTTGTAACTATCAGACTTACTATGTTGGAGAATTAAAAAAAAACACCTTTTAACACTTTTTTTTAATTCTCCAACATGAGTAAGTCTGACAGTTACAAAACTTTCTGTCAATAAACTCATTATAAAATTTTTGAAAAGAAATTACCTTAAAATATTAAAATTATTTCATAGAATGAAAAGGTGATGAATCTTTTAGGTGTCTCTTCCTTGATATTCAGCTGTGAAAATTGTTTGTGATTCACTTCCAAAAATACTCAGCTTCTGATAATGTTTATTTTCTTTTCCTTATTTTAAATTCCAAAAAATGGATTTTTTTTTTAATTCTGTAGCATTATGGTATATTTACTAAATTCAATGATAGATATTTATTCTTTTTAAATATTCAATTACTAACCTATTTGCTTTATGTCTTATAAAAGGAGTTGTTGGGGAAAGAATGCTTCTCATTGTAAAATTGTGAATGTTGATTTTTTTTTAGCTTTTCAAAGTATATTTTTCTTTTTTCATCATATTTTGAACAGTTCAGTAAGACGTGTAATAGTTTCGGGAGCATTACAGTAGAAGCAATTTGGAGTATTTTTTTAAATTTTATATAGATAGCTGTTTAGTATGCAATACCCTATTCCAATTCTCAAAATTTTAACATATTCTACTCTGTTAAAGCTGTTTGCTTTTAACTATGTTAAATTCTCATCAAGTCTTAGATGATTTATTTAAAGAAGTTGGTTGGTTGGTTATTTAGGGTTTAATGACGCATTAGCATCTAAGGCTATAATGCGCCAAATGAATGTCCAAAATGTAAAAAGATAAAAGTCATGAAACCCTCAACCAATTTTTAAAAATAAACTAGAAATTTAACAAGACAAAGGTAGAATAATAAAATGACAAGCAGTGAATAACAATAAACAAATGTAGAAATATTTTGCAAAAATAAAAGTAACCAGGTGTAAACAACCTGGTTTAATCATATATATAATAAATAGTAGAGTAAAACTATAGACGAGTAAAATAACCTGTAAATTGTAAAAATTGAAAGACAGCGTTAAAACAACAATGATCTGATAACAAATGTCCAAGTGTAAGGGGCTCAGACATAAAATCATGAAATGTAAAATACAAACGTCGTTCTAGATTAAAACATGGGCAATGAATTAAAATATGTTTGATAGTTAAAATGGTATCACAAAACTCGCACTTCGGTACATCGTCCACCAGTAGAAGAAACGAATGAGTAATAAACGAGTGACCTAAGCGGAACCAAGCAAGTTCTTACTAAGATCCGCCAGCTTACAGAACTTCCTCCTTGCGATTCCTGCGATAACAAGACTGCCATGGTTTGATGATAGGTTTGATCTCAAAGAGCTTATTCGCAAGCTGTTCTGACCAAGATCTCTGCCACTGTGCCCAGAGCTCAATGGTAAAACGTTGCCGGAAATCCAAGTATGAAACCGGCAACAGAGAGTCAGACAGGGGCATGGCTGACCTGGCTGCAGAATCTGCCAAATCATTGCCCCTGATTCCGACGTGACCGGGCACACAACAGAAATGGATGGTGGTTATGGCTGCCAGACGATGTAGCTGCTGGCGGATCTTACTAAAAACTGGGTGAGGCTGATGCCTCACTGAGATCAAAGCCTGTAGCGAGCTAAGCGAATTGGTGTAAAGCACACACCGATGATGATGCTTAGTCGCCACATGGTCCAAAGGCGAGGCTGATAGCGTACAACTCTGCAGTGAAGATGGAACACTGCAGTGGGATCTGGTGTGCAATGATTACATCACAGCAGACCATGGCCGATCCCACTGATGTGACAGACTTCGAGCCATCTGTGAAGACAGGCAAGAAGTCCGGGCCGAACGATGGCTGGCAAAGAGTTGCTGGTACACACAGTCAGGTGTAAAGACCTTCCCCATCCTGCAAAGGGAAAAATCGCAGGAAGGGGAAACAGTGAGCCATGGTGAAATTCGCTCAGCTGTTGGCTGTGCGATGCTATCGAGACTGGTGTTGATGTCTCTGAGGTAGCCCCGGACTCGCAAACCAAATGGACGAATGGCAGTCGGTCGGTTAGTATAAAGTGTTTCCCACTTTGGACTGAAAACGCAGTCCCAAGTGGGATGGCCAGGCATGGATCACAATTTAGATGCGTATTGTAGGGACAACTGCTGACGGCGAAGAGATAAACAGGGTTCGTCGGTCTCAACGTAGAGACTCTGGACTGGTGAGGTGCGGAAGGCTCCCATGCAAACACAGAGGGCCTGGTGATGGAGGGGGTCCAGCACCTTCACCACCGAATCCCGGGCCGAGTCGTACACCTGGGATCCGTAGTCCAGTTTCGATCGGACAAGTGCACAGTAGAGGCGGAGCAAAGAACATCGGTCTGCCCCCCAAGAAAGGGAGGAGAGGACCTTGACGATGTTCAATGCCCTCGTGCACTTGGACCTGAGGTGATATATGTGAGGTAAAAAGGTCAATTTCCAATCAAATATGAGACCGAGAAACTTGGTCTCCACCACAACTGGAATGATGTTATCCCTGAGACGCAGCTCGGGATCCAGGTAAAGATTATGCTTATGGCAAAAGTGCACACAAGCGGTCTTCTGTGGGGAGAACCGAAACCCATTTGCCGTCACCCAAACTGAAAGATTGTTCAGGGCAATTTGCAGTTGTCTTTCAATGATCCTCATGCTGGACGAAGAGCAAAAGATGCTAAAGTCATCAACATAGAGGGCATTGCCTACTGATGGAGGAAGTTGTCTACTAATAGAATTAATCTTGACAGCAAAATGCGTAACACTCAGAACACAGCCTTGTGGCACCCCCTGTTTTTGGGGGTACAGCCGCGACAGAGTGTTACCGACACAGACATGAAAAGAACGTGTTGATAAGAAGTTGGAGATGAAGATCGGCATCCGAGCTCTCAAGCCGAAGCTGTGGAGAGGTCATGAAGAATGCCGAATATCCAAGCTGTGTCATACGCTTTCTCGATGTCGAAGAAAATTGACACCAGGTGCTCTCTATGTAAAAATGAGTTTCTGATAGCCGATTCGAGGTGTATCAGATGGTCAAGAGTTGACCGTTCCTGCGAAAGCCATATTGGGTGTTGGAAAGAAGGTTGTGGTGTTCTAAATACCAGACGAGTCTGGCATTTACCCTTCTTTCCAACACCTTGCACACGCAGCTTGTCAATGCAATGGCACGACAATTGGAAGGAATCTTGGAATCCTTTCCTGGCTTTGGGAAGGCCAAGACGATGGCCTCCCGCCAGGAGTCCAGAAACTGCTCCTCGAGAAAAATGTGATTGAAAAGATGGAGCAGCCGATCCTTACTCGATGGTGAGAGATGCTGAAGCATGGTATAATGGACATTGTCTGGTCCGACAGCAGATGCACGTGAGGAGTGCAGAGCAAGGCGAAGCTCCTCCGCTGTGAATGGCCTGTTGTAAGGCTCCAGGCCATTCAAGTGGAAGGCCAGCAGAGAGCATTCCGCCCTGCCCTTCTGGGCCAGAAACTCAGGGGAGTAAGAGGAAGAAGAAGAGATGGAGGAGAATGACTCCCCCAGAGTGTTGGCAATTGCTTTGGGATCAGCAATTGCCTGTCCATTGTGCTCCAGGATCGATTACGAGTGGGACATGTAGTTCCCACCCATCTTCCGGACTTTATCCCACATGACCTTAGAACTAGTCTTGCGGGTAATGGAAGATGTATATTTGATCCAACATTCCTTCTGGCTTTGGACGAAACGAGCTTTCGCCCTGGCGCGTTTGAACTTTTCGAGGTTGGGGGTCATCGGATATCTCTGAAACACCCCCCAAGCCTTGTTCTGAGCCTTACGAGCTGCGGTGCAATCTGTATTCCACCACGGTTTCAGAAAGCGAGGAAACTGTGTCGAAGTTTGAGGAATTGTTGATGCAGCTGCATCTACGATACAGTCCGTTATCTCCGCTACTGCTACATTGATTGGCTCCTGGCTGACAGAGTGGTCATCAAGCTCAGAGAGCAGCTCGAACCCACCCCAGTCAGCCCGATCGAGCCTCCATCGCGAGACGCGTGAAGGGCTGCAAGGTCCCTCACAGGAGATGGTGCACACCACGGGGAGGTGATCGCTTCCGTATGGGTTGTCCTCGACCTCCCATGTAAAGAGTGGAAGGATCGAGGAGGAGCAGATGGTAAGGTCAATGGCAGTGAAAGTGTGGGTTGGGGAGTGAAAGTAAGTACTGACACCGGTGTTCAACAGGGAGAGAGAAGGATCCAAGAGCCACTGCTCCAGGACCTCACCCCTCCCATTGGTGTCAGCACTGCCCCAAAGTGGACTGTGTCCATTGAGGTCCCCCATAATTAGGAAGGGGAACAGCAACTGCGAGACGAGATCATCAAGGTCTTCCTGGAAGATGATGCTCCCAGGTGAAAGATATACAGAGCAGACAGTCAGCGAGAACCCCACGAAGAGACGGATGGCTACCACCTCTAAGTTGGTGGTGAGGAGTACGACCTGGACTGGAGAATGGTTGCTCACGAGGATGGTGACACCCCGCGAGCTGGACCATCTCCATCCCGGTCCCGGCGAACTAGTGAAAAGTGCCAAATCGTGGGATCTGTGACTGGCTGCAAGTATGTCTCCTGCAGGCACACACAGATGGGCTGGTGTGCCTGAAGGTGGGCCTTGATGTCGTCAAGATTCCTCTGGAATCCACGACAATTCCATTGTAGGAGTGTGGCCATCTCAGGACTTAGAAGAGTAGGCGGACGACAAATTTGTATTCAGCTTAACCGCCGCAGAGGACAGTTTAGTGAATGGGGGCGGTCAGTATCCATGTCCTCGGAATCGTCTGAGGGGCATGGATCGGTGACCGCCCTTTGTGGAGGAGTGATTATTTTCTTTTTGGGCCCTGGTGGGGACCCCTTAGGTTTGGAAGGTCTTGCTGTCTGAGGACAAGGAGGAGGAGGCCTTCTGGTGGAGGTGGAAGGCTGAGTTGCAGGAATGGAAACCAGGGTTGATGTCGAAGTCGACACCACCCTCGGTTTTGCCTGCGTGAGGAGGTACTTCGCTGCTGGCAAGAAAGATTCAGTTGGTGGTACACTGATATCAGTCTGCACCACCACCAAAGTCATTGGAACAATAGGCTTTCCAATGACTGCACCGGCATAGGAAACTTTGCCAGGTGGGGCGGGCGGTGCAGTGAGCTTTCTTGCCTCAGCATAAGAGATGTTGTTCATTACTTTGAGGCGTTGTACCTCCTTCCACTTCGGACAGTCGTGGGAGTATGCCGGATGTTCGCCACTGCAGTTCACACAGCATGCCTTTTCTGCTGTGCAGTCAGGATCAAGATGATCCTTACTGCCACAGCGAGCACAGGTGGGCTTGCCCCGGCATGCTGTGTGGATATGACACACAACATGCCGGGGCAAGCCCACCTGTGCTCGCTGTGGACAGGTGACACTGAAATGTATATGACACTGAAAACAACCGTATATGACACTGAAAACAACGGGGAGGGTTTGGTATATACGGCCAAACCTCACAATGCAAGTAATGGAAGAAGGCAGACATGGTGTATTAAATGTCACAATCAGTACCCAGGAGGGTACCAATTTCCCACCACGGCATGTCAAAACCCGGTGGACTGCTGTTACTCCCTGAGGTGTGAGCTCTGAGAGGATTTTCTCCTCAATGACTTTGAGGAGGCCCCACTCAGTGATCACACCCCGAGAAGAATTGAGAGTTTTGTGGGGGGTAGCCTCAACAGCCACCCCACCAATCTCTGTAACCTTAAGGAGTAGTTCGGAGTGTTTAAAACAAGTGGTCTCAATCTGCAAGTCGCCAGATCATAAGCGCTTGACGGATTTCGGCTCTCCCGCAAGACCTTTCAAACCTTTGTTCACAAAGAAAGGGGACGTCCCCAAGCACCTGATCACCCGTGGAGTGGATGATCAGGAACTTCGGGAACAAAGACAGACACAGAAGACGATGGCCGAGACAATGTAGACGAGGAAGACGGTGGCTCATGTCGAGCCCTCTTAGCTGCATTGATCGCATTATTTTCATCTTCAGCTTTCATTTTTGTTTTTCATGTGGTTCAGTGCCCGCTGTCCCCACTCTCCATGTAGCCCAACAAGGGGACTCCCAGTCAGGCACCAGGGCTACGCAGGCACTATACCCACACAGACAGTGAGCCAAGCCCTCACAAATAAATAATAGAAAAATAAAAAGAGAAATCTGCAAAACAAGCGAAAATTTTACACAAAAGAAACAAAGCGTAAAATAACAAAATTGTGAATGGTCAAACTGGCCTCACAAAGAAAGGATAACGACAAAAGGAAAATAATCTGTGAGGAAACTTGCAAACCTGTACCCGGACCATGGGCAAGGTTACTCACCGCTCTGCACGGTTGACCCTAGCAGGACCTGCCCACCAGCCGACTGCTCCTGCGGGGGCCACCCCAGGAGCTCCCGTTTACTGTAAGCAGAGGCCAAAGCAGTGTATAGCAGAGGCCCCGGAATGCGCTGCCCAGCCCCGCGACAGACAGGCTCCCCAGTGGCAAGGCAACCAAAGGGGACCCCGCCAGTCATGAGCTGAGGAGAGAAGATGGGGACTCCTGGGCAACTACCAAGTTCCTCCTTTCCCGGGACACGGGTCTCTGCACATGGCAAACACGCAGGTGAGCGTTTAGGACCCTGTGAAGGTAACAGAGCCAGTGGAACCTTCACAGGGTGGTCCCCTCACCGCGTACAGGAGCTCGCACCAAGGGGTACTTAAAGAAGTGTGTGCCTTTGCCATCCCAGCACCTCTATGGCAGATTCATTAGGCTTTTTTCATTTAGCAGTTTCAATGCCTAACAGTGTGCAAAAGTTGTGGGCTTAATGCCATCAAAATAATTTAAAGCCATTAATGTCTTCACAATTGAATCACATAGACTTAAAGATGACTCAAGCACTGGTTCAATACCATTCCATCTTGTTTTGCAATTTGGAAGCAAAGATTGCTCTTTCTTGTGTTCAATCCTAATATATCTTTGAAGCACTGGACTCTTTCCATGATGTAACAGTTGCTTAGCCTAATGCAGTGCCTATTAGACTATGCAATGTGCCAGGTGATCCAAAAGTAACAGAAAAAGTAAAAATGCAATAATTCGAAAAGTATAGACAGTAGCACGATGCGGTTTTCACAGAAATGCACAGAAAGACATGGGATTTTTTTTAATAATGAAAAATTTTATTGCCAGAATAGTTACATTTGTCACCGACAGGTGGTGCTGTAGTGGTCCCGGAGCTGCTGCCTGTTGCTATTTAAACAGATCCGCCGGCCCCGGCTCCTCAAACGGTACAAGACTGCGAACATTGATAAATCTGACTTTGCCATGAGGTATGTAAATTTCAGATGTAGTGAATACTGAAGTTAAACTTCCAGCATTTAACATTTATTACTGAAGTTAAACGTTCTGCCAAGGTGAGGCATGTTATCGTTATGAGATAAAGCACTTTTAGTTAAGCTGTATTATCAGAACTCCGAATGTGCAAGTGCGGCTTTGCACACCTATCGTTCGATGCGGGGTATTAGAAGTGGAAAGGGACCAACTGATAGCCTCCTGATATGATAGTTCCTCACTGATAGCCATGATGTAAAGGTTTGAGGACACTGGCAGTTTGGAAGCACATGCAAGAAGTGGGAGACCCAAAAAAAACTATTGCAGTTGTGCACGAGGTCGAACATGAGGCCAATACACAATTGGCAGCTTTCGCACATGGGGAATGCAGTGCGCGTGAAATTTCAAGACGAACTAGCATTTCGTACGGGACTGTGTGGCGATCACTCATGATCATCCTCAAGAGGTATCCTTACAAAATCCAACAGGTACAGGAACTGAAACCAACTTATTTCGAGAGATGTCATGAATTTGCAAATTGGGCTTTTCAACAGATGGAAAACAAAGCGGACTGGCTGTCAAATGTCCTGTAGACTGACGAGGTGCACTTTTTGCTTAATGGGAGTGTAAATGCACACAACTGCCGCATCTGGGCGAGAGAGAACCCACACGCGATTGTGGAAACCCCTTTGCATCAGCCAAAGGTGACAGCGTGATGTGGGTTTACTGTGTTATTCATTATAGGCCCCTTTGCTTTGAGGAAGTCCACAGTGGTGCATTTTGAATTGTTACTGTCACAGGTGAGTGTTATGCAGTGCTTTTAAAAGACAGAATCATTCCCTCCTTGCAAGAGAGGCAAGCCCTCCATAGTGTAACATTCATGCAGGATGGAACGCCTCTGCACATCACAGGTCCAGTCCAGCACTTGCTGTGATCGACATTTGGCGATGACCGCTCTTTCCCCCACGTTTCCTCATGACCGCTCTTCAGTCGCTCTTTCCTGCATGAATGGCCACCAAGGTCTACAGACCTTACACCTTGTGGGTTGGGTTGTTTTACCTCTGAGTGGCACTTTTTGCACACCATGGACTAAATGGCCAGGTCACATGGACCCCGAAGGCTCAGAGAAGGTTGGGACTCACTGGAACAGCTGTTGGGAGACAGATGGTAGCCTCCCGTCAAGGCCATCCAGCATGTTCTTTAACATGCACAGGGTATGTCTCTCCCGCACACGGGGCCACGGCTTAACGTCCCATCTGACGGACGGTAGCCTTTCCAAGCCCATCGGTGTCCCCTACTGACCATGGGCAGGGCGGAGAATTTTGCGGAGATAAATCTCAATGCTGACCCAGCTGGGACTCGAACCTGGGAACTACAGATTAAGAGCCTGGTGGGGCTACCGGCTGAGCCACCCCCGCCCCTTACACCTTGTGACTTTTCGTTATAGGGCTACTTAAAGTCACAGGTGTACAGAGGTTGGCTAACGTCATTGGCCATGTTGAAATAAGTTATTCACCATCATGTGACAGGAATTACAGCTGAAACCCTCTTCGATGCTGTGCAGAGTGTCGTGCCATGTCTGACGGCCATTCTCATGAATGACTGCCGTCACATTGAACATTTGTAATCTTAGCTGCATTGCGAACTGTGCTGCGCCACTGTACAAACTACTGACACAACTGAAGCGCCACCTGTCGGTGACAAATGTAACTATCTGGCAATAAAATTTTTCATTATTAAAAAAAAATCCCATGTCTTCCTGTGCATTTCAGTGAAAACCGGATCATGCTACTGTCTATACTTTTCGAATTATTGCATTTTTACGTTTTCTGTTACTTTTGGATCACCCAGTAGATATATTTGAGTCTCGTACAACTAAATTGATTTGTGACTTTTCATGCTTTTAGTTGTGAAATAATGGATATGGAGGGATAATGTAAAAAAAAAACATTCTGGGAAAAATAAATACAAATTAATTCCTGGGAGATTAGAAATTTTTGTGGGGAATCAGGATTGCGAATTTTATTTGATTTCTTGGGAAATTATACCAGGAATTCTTGGGAATGGCTCTCTAGTCACATTCCAGTTTTTCAGGTTGGGCCACTGGAAGGGTTGAAGAAAGCTAAGCAGTTCAAATATTAAAGTGTTTTGCATTTTTGAATGGTTATAACTTGAAAACTAATGGACGAAAATAATAAATTATCCTTTTCTGTTTACCTATGAATATTACAAATATATATATATAATAATTGGAACTGGAGAAATTGGGGTCATGATGATTGAATTGGGGTCAATTGATTTGGCATGGAAGACCCATATATGATGACCCACAGATAGAAGTTTCCTGATTGTGAGTGTAAGCTCCTTTACTCTAAGGCTTCAAAACAGATCAGACTAGACCCAGAGCAGGGATCATGGGGTATAGGTTCAAGATGTATACCCTCATTTAGATAGAATTGGAAGCCTTTAACTGTGTAAAAGAATTTAAATGCAAATTTCTGCCTGGTGTTCTGTATGTAAACGATCAGGTGAATTGTTACAGAATATTTCCTACTTGCAGGGCATTAGTGAATAGATTAGCCCACAGTCAAGCACAGACTAGAAAGTGAGGAGAGGCACACCTTTAGTGCAGTAAAAAGCTGAAATGGAATTGATTCTTCCTTTTTACTGCCATTCTCTTTTGGGAAATGGAGAAAATACAGTAAAATCTGGGAGTAGATTTTCTTAAAAAATAGGGCAAAACTGAAAAGAAACCAACAAAATTCGGATTTTTAGACTTTAAAACAAAAATTCAGATAAAATTTTAAAAAAAATGGAGCAACTGGCAGCTCTAAATAGAATATCAATATATCTATTTACTAAATATAAACACATAGTATTGTATGATGATACTGTTCTGGGACTCTGTGATACACATATATAAAAGCAGATCACTACAGGTGACAGAAATGTAATAATAAGAAATGGGAATCTAAAATTTTCACTTTGAAATTTCTAAGCTTCAGAAGAATGCAGATTAATGGTAGGTTGGGTTGGGTTGTTTTACCTCTGAGCGGCACTTTTTTGCACACCATGGGCTAAATGGCCAGGTCACATGGACCCCGAAGGCTCAGAGAAGGTTGGAGGAGGGGACCCACTGGAACAGCTGTTGGGAGACAGATGGTAGCCTCCCGTCAAGGCTATCCAGCGTGTTCTTTAATGTGCACAGGGTATGGCTCTCCCGCACACGGGGCCACGGCTTAACGTCCCATCCGATGGACGGCGGCCTTTCCAAGCCCATCGGTGTCCCCTACTGACCGTGGGCAGGGCGAGGAATTTTGCGGAGATAAATCTCAACGCTGACCCAGCTGGGACTCGAACCTGGGAACTACAGATTACGAGTCTGGCACGCTACCGACTGAGCCACCCCCGCCCCGATTAATGGTAGATAGGGAATATATGGTATGTGTATGTGGTGACCACACAAACAAGCTGGGAAAATGTAAACAGAGGACAAAGAGACTAGATTTCCAATGCAGTGTAATATTTCTCACTTTGTTTTGCAGGTCTTTAAAAATTTATTAGAAAAAAAAACCCTGAAATATAATAAGTTTAGTAATTTTTGCCTCTATTTTGAAGAGTAATACTAACATTTATTAGAGTAATACTAGCATTTTGAAGGGGGGGGCATACACCCCCCCCCCCCCCCCCTAGATCTAGCCCTGTCTATGACTATAATTATTTTATATCATAAAGTTTCATTTCTTAAAACTTTACAAAGATTGTACTTTGCTTATAACTCACTCTATTTTGCCTTCAGCAATATTTTCTATAGGATGATTTGCAAGTGCAATAAAGTCATCTTCCAACTGATTTTCTTCATTGTTGAAGTCAAAATCATCTTCAAGACCAGCAGCTACATCAGGATCTAAATCCAGCTGTGAATCTAGAATTAAATTATACATATTTTGTAACACATAAATTACAACTGAAAGACATCTATAACATCTGAATTTTGATTTGAATCACACAATGCAAACAAGGAAAGCAACAATTTCACTTTCACCAACACAGAGCAAAAATTTTTTAAAGCACCTTTTAAAATATATATACAGACAAAATATAAAAAAACGATTCCATGTCAAATCAACAAAGCTCCAAATTTCATGAAATTTGGTACACAATAGAACCTTGATTCTGAAAAAGGCAATAGTCCATAAGATTTGGTGGTGGTGGGGGGGGGGGGGTTTGTTTTATACCTACAACACTAAGCTGTTTAATATGCATGCACTATGGTTTATTTTATAGTGAATACAATAATAACAATAATAATACAGACTAAATAACATAGTGAGAGTGATTAACACTTCATTACATGGCTATTTTCACCAAGTAACTTTATGTGGGTGGAGGCCATATAGACCCAAATTTGTGAATAAAATTTTGCCAATACATCAAAATTGCTGGTGTAACAGATGAAAAGGTTTATTTTAACATCCAATTAAGTAGAGAATACTATAAACTAAGGTTGTTAAAATACAAAGAACTTTCTTAAATATGTAGCCCATGTGAAATAAAAACAAATGCTAGGTCACAGGTACAGAAGTCAAACTAAAAAAGCTGATATGCAAAGTTGATATGGTTTCAATCATTAGTATATTACTTTTTACTTAAGAAATCATAACTTATATTCATAAAAACTGATTTAACGACTTGAGTCCAGGTGAAATACAGAACAAATATTTACATGTTAATGCAGGTTATCACATCGTCATCATCATCATCCTCAAGCAGCCATGGCTACAGAGGTTCAACCAGACCGTGCAATTTAGTTCTCCAAGCTACATCACTGAGCTACATCTACTGCATCAGGCCACTGCAAACAAATTATAACATGGTCCTGTTATAATTGGTGTGCAGTGTCCTTCTTTCTGAGGCCTTTAGGCACACTGTTCATAACCCCATTCTATAATTATTTATACGGGCAACAAGGCCAAACCAACAGTCTGTGTCTGCACAATATGCTGCTTAAAGGAGGTTGCAAACTCCTTTGCATAACCTCATCATTAGTTACAAAGTTGAACCACCTAATGCCCAAGATACTGCGTAAGCATCTAGAATCAAAAGCATCTAGTTTCCTGTTATCTCGTTTACAAAGTGTCCAAGTTTCACTACCATAACTAACCCTAGAAAGAACCAAACTATTATACAGTCTAATATTAGTCTTTAGGTGTATACGCCTATTTCTCCACACTCTCCATAGATTCTTAAAAGTCCCGGCAGCAATCCCTATTCGTCTGTTAATCTCATGCCGCACATCACCAGTATCAGTTACATAGCTCCCAAGATAATTAAACTGTGACACCTGCTCAAGACTGCAACCATTCAGATTAACTGAATCACAGCCTGCCTGACCAATTTTCATCACTTTAGTTTTCTCTCTGTTTATAACCAAACCTACTCTACTACCAGTTTCATCAACAGCCAGAATGAAAGAGTTCATCTCATCAACATCATTTGCCAATAGGGCAAAATCATCAGCATAACCTAAATCAGAAATTTTTGTATCTCCAGTCCATTTAAGGCCAAAATATTTCCCTTGAAGTGAATTTCGCATAATATAATCTATAATCAAGCTAAAGAGAAAAGGAGACAAAATGCACCCTTGTCAAACACCAGAAACAATGCTAAAGCAATTGCTACAAGCCTTACCAACTCTCACACACGACTCAGTGTTATAATCGAGAGCTTTCATTATGTTAACTAACTTGTCAGGTATACCATATGATCTCAAAATCAACCACAAATTATGATGATCAACAGAGTCGAAAGCCTTTTTTAAATCAACAAAGCTAGCAACCAAAGGTTTCTGAAACTCTAAACATTTCTCAAGAATCTGCCTAAGTGAAAATATCCACACATCCCCTACCACTTCTGAATCCACATTGCTCATCACGCAATTGACTGTCAACCAGATTCTTAATTCTATTAAGCACAATCATGGAAAGAACTTTCCCCGGAACAGAGAGTAGGCTGATACCCCTAAATTTATCACAAGAACTGCGATCACCTTTTTTGAAAATAGAGATAACAATAGCTCTGGTAAAATCCTTAGGAACCTTGCCTTTATCACAAAAGATATTCAGAATTTCAGTCATCCAAGTGGTAACCGAAACATTCCCAGCTCTACGCATTTCTGTAGTAATTTCATCTACCCCTGGGGATTTATGAAGTTTAAGTTTAGAAAGAGCCAAAATAACTTCAGATTGTGTTATAGGGCCAACATTAAAGCCACCAATGCATTTGTAATCATTGCAAACAATGGGAATAGAACTAACCACATTGTTTAGAATATCACTGAAATGCTCAGCCCACCTAGCCATGACAGAATCCTCACCTTCTATAACCTTACCTTGTTTATCCTTCAATCCCTGTATACCTGTCCATTTTCTACCACACAAAACATTAATTATCTGGTACAGTTCTCTACTGTTGTGCTGTCTAACTGCTTCCTCGGCTTTGTCAGCCAAGCCATCAAGTCAAAGATTCTTATCAGCAGCTAACTGATCCTTTACACGTTTATTAAGCTCTCTGTAATGCTTTCTATTAGGAGTAGTAGGGTATTGATTAAGGACATTTCTGCAGTTCTTTCTTTCTGAAATAAGCTCTCTCCTTTCTTCCTAAAAGAGTACTGTTAGTGTCCAAAAAAGCCTGTTTAAAATGGTCCCATTCTTGCTGAACTTCAGTAGTAAGCATACCATGACTGTCATAATGACTAAGTAACCTATCATGGTAAGCTTTGGCTATAACTGGATCTTTTAGAGCTTCAGTATTAAAGGTAAAAATTTTAACCCTAGCACAACACTTTTTAATTTTAAGTTGCAAGACACTTTTAACAAGGTAATGGTCAGATCCAATTTCAGCTCCCCTATATGACCTGGTATTCCTAACAGAACTAGCCCATTTACCGTTGATTAATATATAATCAATCATATTCTTATGCAGCCCATCGGGTGAAACCCATGTCTACTTATGTATGTCGCAGTGTTTGTAATAAGTGTTAGTTATTCTGAATCGATTGAGTTTACTTACTCATAGGAGACACCCATTGTCATTGCAGCTATCAATACCAAAAGGGCCTATTACTCCTCTCCAAAGGTCAGAGTCAGTACCAACTTTGGCATTGAAGTCACCAAGAACAAGGGTAATATCTCCTTTCTTGACAGAATTCAAAATATCCTGAAGTTGTCCATAAAACCTATCCTTCTCATCCTCATCGGCATCCTCAGTGGGGGCATAACAGCAGATAACATTCAAGTCTTTAACGCTTGTCCGAAATTTTGTTGTAAGAAACCTTTCATTAATGCAGTCACATCCTAGAAGAGCATCACTAGCGTGTCTGCTGAGAATTAGACCCACGCCTTAGTGATGCTTATTGTCACCCCTCCCTGAAAAGAGAAATTTAATATTATCTTTAAGAATCTGACCTTTATCTGTCCATCTGGTCTTTTGTAAGCTGAGAATATCTAAACTATAATGGTGGAATTCTTTTGTGAGGACATCAAGAGAAAAAGCTCTGTGCAGAGTCCTCACATTTCCAACTACCTATGGAGAGAAAATGGTTAGTGGGATGTTTAAAGAAACTATGTTTATTGAGAGAGGAAATGCCGACAATATCAAACAGCCCCCTAATCGCAGACATGGAGCAAAGACCCGTTCCCCCACCACTAAAGGCTGAAGCCATCAGCACTGGAAGACTTCCACCAATGTAGAATTTGACGATGCCAATAGAAGCAAAGAGTTCAGGTGTCTGCGATAACCTCTGCTCAGGATTATCCACCAGCTGATAAACACATCCTGTAAATCTATTCATTTGGGGCTGTCAACCCACAAACAAAGCGGAAGATTTTCCCTCCACAGAAGTCTACCAGTGCAGCAAAATCAGGATCCATAATCAAGCTCAGAGCCATATATCTGTCCAGTCTAGTGGGTTTATATGGTCAGCACGAGGACCCTGTGTGGTTGACTACTCCTCAGCAGGGTAGAAAAAAAAAAGAAAAGTAGCCATAGTTGTCTAGAACAGTATGCCACACTAATCTGGCAGCCCTCCGCTTCCTTTCACTTCCGCAAGAGAGTATCTCTTTTGAAAGGTACTAACGGTCTGCACCATGAGAAGGCAGGGTCGGACATTAGGTGCTAGGCCTGGCTGGTTCTATGCATCACAGGGGATTGGTGCATAGCTCTCCTTCCAGTGACTACCTAGCTACCATTTACAGACCATCTACAGGCCCATACAAAATCCTCATGAAGTCATTGGCTATGGAGGTCCAACCAGATTGTGCAATTTAGTCCTCCAAGCATGTCTGTCCTGAGTAACTGTTGCGGAATTTTGCCACTGTACATCAATTCTAACAAGGTCCTATTTGACACTGTCTGCCCACTGCACCCTAGGTCTACCCCTTTTTCTGAGGCCTTTAGGCATACTGTTCATAACCCTACTCATTATGCATAATGACAACACAGGCAAAGCAATTATTCCCTCAACCTGGCTAGAGTCAATATTTCTTTTTTGGATTCAAAGTTGAAATTGAGTTTGAAAGGTTACCAATTTCATAAGGTTGATGACATTCAGAAGAATGTGATAGCAGAACTGAATACCATCACAACATATGAGTTTTCCAGATCTCTCCAATGTTTATATATGAGCACGGCAACAAGTGTATTTGGTCCCTTAGGAGCTAATTTGTGGTGTAAGCATCTAGAAGCAAAGGCATCAAGACTCCTGTATCTTGCTTAAAAAGGATCCAATTTTCATTACCATAACAAACCCTAGAAAGAACAAAACTATTATAAGTCCCCATAATTATCCTTATTCTTCTGTTTATCTCATGCTATACATCACTAGTATCTGTTAAACAGCTCCCATGATAATTAAAATGAGATGCTTGTTCAAGGGAACAACCATTCAAATCAACTGAAGTATCATCAGCCTAACCAATTTCATTTCATCACTTTAGTTTTCTCCTCATTTATCACCAAATCTACTTTACTACCAATCTCATCAACAGCTCTAAATGAAAGACATCTCTCATCAACATCATTAGGCAACAAGGCCAAATTATCTGCATAATTCAAATTGGAGATTTTCCAGATCTCTAGACCAGGGGTGCCCATTATGGCACAAATGGGGCCCTTTAGCAAAGTAGGAGTCACCCACAGTACGGTAAGAAGTAGAGTTAGTTTTTAATAGGCCGGTTTCATCTACTAAATATTTTTAGACTTATTTATCACAAAAATAGAAATGTGTTTTTAACATATGCCAGTTTAATTATTAATTTTCAATTGTTTACTACTGATGGTACACCATTTATTGCTTTACATTCAAAAGTAAATAAAAATTTAGTGATAGTTACTGGGTTGGGTTGTTTTACCTCTGAGCGGCACTTTTTTGCACACCATGGGCTAAATGGCCAGGTCACATGGACCCCGAAGGCTCAGAGAAGGTTGGGGGAGGGGACCCACTGGAACAGCTGTTGGGAGACAGATGGTAGCCTCCCGTCAAGGCCATCCAGCGTGTTCTTTAATGCGCACAGGGCATGGCTCTCCTGCACATGGGTCCACAGCTTAACGTCCCATCCGACGGACGGCGGCCTTTCCAAACCCATCGGTGTCCCCTACTGACTGTGGGCAGGGCGGGGAATTTTGTGGAGATAAATCTCAACGCTGACCCAGCTGGGACTCGAACCTGGCAACTACAGATTACGAGCCTGGCACGCTACTGACTGAGCCACCCCCGTCCGAGATAGTTACTGGAAGGAGAGCTATGCACCAATTACCCTGTGATGATGCATAGAACTGGCCAGGCTTAGCACCTAATGCCCGACCCCGCCTTCTCATGACGCAGACCATTAGTATCTTTCAAAAGAGATACTCTCTTGTGAAAGTGAATGGAAGGGCTGCCAGATTAATGTGGCTACTGATCTGGACAACTATGGCTACTTTTCCCTTTTTTTCTACCCTGCTGAGGTGCCTGAACCACACACGGTTCTGGCACTGACCATATAAACCTACTGGACTGATATATGGCTTTGAGCTTGATTATGTATCCTGAATTAGCTGCATTGGTGGGCTTCTGTGGAGGGAAAATCTTCCACTGTGTTTTCTGTTTGTTTGTGGGTTGACAGCTCCAAATGAATAGATTCACAGGATATGTTTATCAGCTGGTGGATAATCCTGAGCAGAGGTCATTGCAGGCACCTGAACTCTTTGCTTCTATTGGCATCGTCATAATCTACATTTGAGGAAGTCTTCCAGTGCAGATGGCTTCAGCCTTTAGTGGTGGGGGAACGGGTCTTTCCCCATGTCTGCGATTAGGGGGCTGTTTGATATTGTTGGCATTTCCTCTCTCAATAAATATAGTTTCTTTAAACATCCCACTAACCATTTTCTCTCCATAGGTAGTTGGAAATGTGAGGACTCTGCACAGAGCTTTTTCTCTTGATGTCCTCACAAAAGAATTCCACCATTATAGTTTAGATATTCTCAGCTTACAAAAGACCAAATGGACAGATAAAGGTCAGATTCTTAAAGATAATATTAAATTTCTCTTTTCAGGGAGGGGTGACAATAAGCATCACTAAGGCGTGGGTCTAATTCTCAGCAGACACGCTAGTGATGCTCTTCTAGGATATGACTGCATTAATGAAAGGTTTCTTACAACAAAATTTCGGACAAGTGTTAAAGAGTTGAATGTTATCTGCTGTTATGCCCCCACTGAGGATGCCGATGAGGATGAGAAGGATAGGTTTTATGAACAACTTCAGGATATTTTGAATTCTGTCAAGAAAGGAGATATTACCCTTGTTCTTGGTGACTTCAATGCCAAAGTTGGTACTGACTCTGACATTTGGGGAGGAGTAATAGGCCCTTTTGGTATTGGTAGCTGCAATGGCAATGGGCAACGTCTCCTACAGGTAAGTAAACTCAATGGATTCAGAATAACTAACACTTATTACAAACACCGTGACATACATAAGTACACATGGGTTTCACCCGATGGGCTGCATAAGAATATGATTGATTATATATTAATTAATAGCAAATGGGCTAGTTCTGTTAGGAAAACCAGATCATATAGGGGAGCTGAAATTGGATCTGACCATTACCTTGTTAAAAGTGTCTTGCAACTTAAACTTAAAAAGTGTTGTGCTAAGGTTAAAATTTTTACCTTTAATACTGAAACTCTGAAAGACCCAGTTATAGCTAAAGCTTACCATGATATGTTACTAAGTCATTATGAGAGTCATGGTTTGCTTACTACTGAAGTTGAGGAAGAATGGGACCATTTTAAACAGGCTTTTTTGGAAACTAACAGTACTCTTTTAAGGAAAAAGGAGCAGAAGAGACAGGATTATTTGAGTGAAAAGGCACTTCAGCTTATTTCAGAAAGAAAGAACTGCAGGAATGTCCTTAATCAATACCCTACTAATCCTAATAGATAGGATTACAGAGAGCTTGATAAACGTGCAAAGGATTAGTTAGCTGCTGATAAGAATCTTTGGCTTGATGGCTTGGCTGACAAAGCCAAGGAAGCAGTTAGAGAGCACAACAGCAGAGAGCTGTACCAGATAGTTAATGTTTTATGTGATAGAAAACGGACAGGCATACAAGGATTGAATATAGAAGGGGAGGATTCTGTCATGGCTAGGTGGGCTGAGCATTTCAGTGATGTTCTAAACAATGTGGTTAGTTCTACTCCCATTGTTTGCAATGATGATAGATGCATTGGTGGCTTTAATGTTGGCCCTATAACACAATCTGAAGTTATTTTGGCTGTTTCTAAACTTAAACTTCGTAAATCCCCAGGTGTAGATGAAATTACTACAGAAATGCTTCGAGCTGAGAATGTTTCTGTTACCACTTGGATGACTGAAATTTTGAGTATCTTTATGATGAAGGCATGGTTCCTAAGGTTTTTACCAGAGCTATTACCATGTTTTTCGATTCTAAGACGCCATCGATTGTAAGACGCGCCTTAATTTCAGTACCACAAACAGGTAAAAAAAACGAAAAGCTAAAATATATCTAACAAATATTTTTATTTTAATAGAAATCAATTTACTAACAATAGTACCTATTTATCAGTAGATATCTTATTCATCACTTCCTTCTGAATCAATATCAGAGTCTGATTCTTCCGAGCCGTCATATCTGAATCAATATCAGTCTACTTCACATTCACAGTCTGATTCTTCTTAGCCACCTTTACTTCCATAATATATCGTCTTCTGAGCCATCAAAAGCGTTGGTGATGCAACATTTTTTAAATGAGTGCTGCACTATTCTTTCTGAGATTAGCTTCCAAGCTGTTGATACCTATTCTGCCAATTTTGATGCCGGTGCTTTAATTTTTCTGGAAAGTGTCATTGGAAGGTTGTCAGTCAAAAACCAGCTCAACTGTCAGCCACAACCAATTCCAAGCTCACTATAATTCACTCACACAGCTCCACTATAATGAAATAAGGTGGCTTCGCATTTGGAAAGCGCGGGAAAATACCCGTACCACTTTATTCTCCAATTGAATTGGAGAATGCGATAACGGTCAAACTTGGAGGCGGGTCTTCCGCGTAAAAACAAAATGTGTGGTGCCGTGAGAAATGAACAGGAAATTTTACAAAAAAAAAATGCAATTCTAAGATGCACCTTGTTTTTAGAGACGTTTATATGGGAAAAAAAGTGCGTCTTAGAATAGAAGAAATATGGTATTATCCCTATTTTCAAAAAAGGTGATCGTAGTTCTTGTAATAACCATAGGGGTATCAGCCTACTCTCCGTTCAGGGAAAGTTCTTTGCATGATTGTGCTTAATAGAATTAAGAATTTGGTTGAAAGGCAATTGCATGATGAGCAATGTGGATTCAGAAGTGGTAGGGGATGTGTAGATCAGATATTTTCACTTTGGCAGATCTTGAGAAATGTTTAGAGTTTCAGAAACCTTTGGTTGCTAGCTTTGTTGATTTCAAAAAGGCTTTCGACTCTGTTGATCGACATAATTTGTGGTTGATTGTTAGATTATATGGTATACCAGACAAGTTAGTTAACATAATGAAAGCTCTCGATTATAACACTGAGTCATGTGTTGGTAAGGCTTATAGCAATTGGTTTAGCATACTTCTGATGTATGACAAGGGTGCATTTTGTCTCCTTTTCTGTTTAGCTTGGTTATTGATTAAGTTATGCGAAATTCACTTCAAGGGAAAGATTTTGCCCATAAATGGGGTGGAGATACGAAAATTTCTGATTTAGATTATGTTGATGATTTAGCGCTTTTGGCAAATGATGTTGATGAGATGAACTCTTTCATTCGAGCTGTTGATGAAACTGGTAGTAGAGTAGGTTTGGTTATAAACAGAAAGTAAACTAAAGTGATGAAAATTGGTCAGACAGGTTGTGATTCAGTTAATCTGAATGGTTGCAGTCTTGAGCAGGTGTCACAGTTTAATTATCTTGGGAGCTATGTAACTGATACTGGTGATGTGTGGCATGAGATTAACAGACAAATAGGGATTGCTGCCGGGACTTAAGAATCTATGGAGATTGTTGAGAAATAGGCGTATACACCTAAAGACTAAAATTAGACTGTATAATAGTTTGGTTCTTTCTAGGGTTAGTTATGGTAGTGAAACTTGGACACTTTGTAAACAAGATAACAGGAAACTTGATGCTTTGGATTCCAGATGTTTACGCAGTATCTTGCGCATTAGGTGGTTCAACTTTGTAATAATGATGAGGTTAGGCAAAGGAGTCGGCAACCTCCTTTAAGCAGAATATTGTGCAGAGAGAGATTCTGTTGGTTTGGCCATGTTGCCCATATAGATAATTATAGATTGACAAATAGGGTTATGAAGAGTGTACCTAAAGGCTTCAGAAAGAGGGTGAGACCTAGGGTGTGGTGGGCAGACAATGTCAAACAGGACCTTATTAGAATTGGTGTGCAGTGGCCAGGTTGGGTTGTTTTACCTCTGAGCGGCACTTTTTTGCACACCATGGGCTAAATGGCCAGGTAACATGGACCCCGAAGACTCAGAGAAGGTTGGGGGAGGGGACCCACTGGAACAGCTGTTGGGAGACAGATGGTAGCCTCCCGTCAAGGCCATCCAGTGTGTTCTTTAACATGCACAGGGTATGGCTCTCCCGCACATGGGGCCACGGCTTAACGTTCCATCTGACGGACGGCGGCCTTTCCAAGCCCATCGGTGTCCCCTACTGATCGTGGGCAGGGCGGGGAATTTTGCGGAGATAAATCTGCAGTGGCCAGGTGCAGCAGATGTAGCTCAGGACAGACTTGCTTGGAGAACTAACTAAACTGCACGGTCTGGTTGGACCTCCGTAGCCCATGGCTGCTTGAGGATAATGATGATGATGATGATAAGTCCTCCAAAGAAATCCTAAGTTAAAAGTAGCCCCCAGTGTGAAAATGCTTGAGCACCTCTGTCTCTAGCCCAATTAAAGTCAAAATCAACTCCTTGCAAAGAATTCTGTAGAACATAATAAATAAGCAAGCTAAAAAGAAAATGAGATAAAATGTACCCTTGTCTAACTGTACTAGCAATGCTAAACCAATTGCTATAAGCTTTGCACACTCTCAGATGATAACAAACTCTATAATAGTGTTATTACAGAGAGCTATCATAATGCTAATGAGTCAGGTAATGCGATACAATCTCACAAATAATTAGTAATTAGCAAACTATTCACAAATTAGTAAACTATATCCCATATAATAATCAGAAAAAATGCAATCAACTTTTTTCAAAATAGATATAATAATAATTGTGGTAAAATCCTTAAGAATGACACTTTTATCATAAAAAATACTCAGTATTGCAGTCTGCAGAGCTGCCAACCTTGCATGATGAAAATTACAATTTAGAAAAATGAAAATTCGGAAGAATTAAGACTACTTATAAAAACTAATAAATTTTCAGATTTTGCAGAATTGCAGTAATATATCAATTATTTATCAATGTTTCAATACATATTGATTACTGTTTATTAATTATTAGTGATTAAATTAAATTTCCATAATGTAGATAAAAAAAAAATCAAAAAGTTTTAGCAGGTTTTGAGCTTTGATCGATTATGGGAAAAACCAAATTAGCCTTCCTATTTAAGCAATTGGAATTAGCAATGATCATTTTATGCTACTCATTAACTAATTATGAATTAAATTTCCCAGGTGCTTATAACAAAAAGCTTAAATCACTTTAGTTGCATTTTTGCAGTGCAAAAACTCTGTGGAATGTGTAATTTTTTTACATTAATGAAATTAAACGTAACCGTTAATAATAAACAATACATAGGCATCGTCCAATGATTAATAATAGATATATTGTAAACATTACAATACAGAGAGAATAGTAACAATTATTGAACTCTTTATTTTTTTTCTGCACGGCATGAGGCATGGAAAATCATGGCTTGCCACCATTTTCCATTCTGCATATCAAGCTGCAACAATGCCCAAGTCAACACCATCCTTACTTTTTTCATATTACTGAAAGTTAACACATTGCTAATAATTAACCCTTTGGGTGTCAGATGAGTTTACTGTTTTCACTTTTCTGATTCTAATAGTGTAATGGAGTGTTTACCATTTCTAGCACAAATGCTAAATTTTATTCCAACAGAAATTGGTGGCCTTAAGTTTCTAATCAAATGTTAAATAAAAATAGCATTTCAGGTGCGATAATTCGCATTCAATTTAATGCTCTTTAACCAATTATAGTTTATTTATGTTATCCTTATTATTATGGGGTCTTTCCTTCAAACCATCTTTTCTCTCTTTCTGTAGAGTTGATGACTGTGCAACTATGATTTGACTGATGACCACTAACCAAGTTGAGCAAGGTCACCACCTGCTTATGTCACCATCATCAAATGATCACTGTATGCATACATGACTTCAAGCATAATGTCGACACATGCCACATTTACTTTAAGAAAGTGTGGTTGCATCAGCAGTAGTTAGTACGAAGTAGTGTTTGGTAGAGTAGTGGTGAGGATGGAGTAGATGTTAAAAGTGTTAGTTGGTGAAGTGACCATTTGTAGTGGAGGAATAAATAGTGGGAGGTGGAGACACTAGTTTTAAAGATTTAATTTGAGGAGTCATTTTTGTACAAAGCTTTAATGGCAACTCTATAATCCAATAAACTTTTATTATTTTTATGAAATTATTTGACTTTATTACTTCTTTTCTCTTGAGCAGAGCTTTGTTTCATGATATTGATTTATCTTTTATTTTTGCACAATCATTAATTTAATTTCTTCCTTATCTTATGCTCATTTAAATAAGAAACCCTTATTTTTTGACAAGATTAACTGCATGGTGCCCCCAAATTCAGCTAAACAGTAGAAGGTTAATAACATACTTTGAAGAATTACACAGTCAATGATATATACAGAGCTACCAACCTTGCACAACAAAAAATATGATTTGGAGGAATGAAAAATCAGAGGAAATCGGAGCACTGTAGTTCTGCAGTTTATGGTGCTCAGGGGCTATTTTTTTAATGCATCACAATAATGCCTTACATCTTGATGGAACATTCAACTTCTGGACTCCTAGTGGTGACAGAAAAATTCTTCCAGAATTAGACCAAGTTTCTTAAAATTACTTCTGTAAGAAAACCCCACTAAATATGAGATTTAAACTAATGAAAAACACATTTCAATATCACATTAGAAGGAATATTAAATTTCTTGGAAGTTCCACAAATAATAACCTAAACAATCGTATTACTAGCAGTGAAGAGGCCAATATAATCATAAAACACTTACTTCTAAGCATAGAATTTTGTTTCACAAATAAAAACCTCCAGAAGTTATAATAAATAAGACATGGTTTCCTAACTACGCATATCGTTAAATGACGAATGTGGGTCAGTACCATCCAAAACTACTTCTTTCAACAGCCTATAGCTATTAACAAAAATGTTCATTCCATATTTTAAAAACACTCGCAAAAATCAATAATCTCATTCGAGATTGCTATTCTAACAAGCACATACTGCTAAACAACGAATTACCATTCCACAATTTAAGGAAACCCCAGAACAAAATTATCGGAGAAAACCATTTCAACCTGAGCATGCTGATAAACAATGAACCTCCATTCTGCCCTTTTTACCCACCCCCAGAACGCATTAATTTTATAACAAGCCTTAATACCAAAATTGTAAATAATTCAATGTCAATCTGCAGTATAAAAAATCATCAGGAACTAATCCCATCAGAGACAACAAGTTTGAAAAATACGAATTACCATAAACAACTCGCAGCAGCTCAACGGTATAAAAAAAAAGGCCCTGGAACTAAATAATTCCATCAGAGAAAACAAGCTCGAAAACATGAATTATCATAAAGAATTTATCGCTGATCTGCAGTATAAAAAAGCCCTCTGAACAAAATAATGCCATTAGAGACAACAAGCCTACAATACACGAAATATCGTATGAATTGTCCCATTTTCCACTAAACACAATAGGGAATATGCATTAACTAAATATCATAAATCACCTGCAACTTTCAGTACTTACTTTTTAAATTTACACCGTTATGCTGCATTATAATGGAATTAAATCCAGATTGCATTAAAAAAATACATTTCTATGAAAGGCCCAGCCCTTCTGGTTAAATAAACTCGTAACTTTTATTCACCTTAGAGGGTGAGACCTGAAGAAAGAAAAAAAAAAACAGAGGCCATACGAAACATTTCAAGAGATAATCAAATAAATTGTTCGATAAGATGAAACGTTATTAAACTGTAAGTCATTCACTTACATTACACACCTTAAGAAATTTGTTACCACTCATGGTGCCATCTAGTGAGTGAGTGCAGTAAACTGCAGGGTACCTGCTTACGGTTATTAGTTACTAGTTATTAGTGATTAAAATATATTTACATAACATAAAATACAGTCTTGGCACCTTGCGAGTCCCTATCTATTACATGAAAAAACAAATTAGCCCTGCCATTTAAGCAATCTAAGTTTAGTGATGATCATTTTATCGTACCCATTAACTGATTATGAATTTTAACAAAAAAAACTTAAATCAGTTTAGTTATATTTTTGGCACATGTGCTTCTTCATATCATAAAATTTAACTTAATTGCTAATAATCAACAATATGTAATATGCATCATTCAAACGATTAACAATAGATACACATGTTGCAAAAGTTAACATTTACAATACAGAGAAAATAGCAACAATTACTGCGCCCCTTTCTGCAATGTTTTTCTTTTGGGGCAGCGCTTGGATTGTCAGCAGTAGCAATCTTCTTATGCAGTACAGGAAACGGTGCTCATCGCAGTCAACTGAACTGAATCTGTATGTTTTACTCAGATATAATCCCATGGAACCAGCAGAAGAGTTTTTCATATTAATGAAATTAATTTAATCACTAATAATTAATATTCAATGTGTAGACATCATCCTCTGAATCAATAATAAATCAACCAATATATTTCAAAAGTTAGCATTACAATACATCAGGAACAACAACAAATGTTATAGTCACTTTTTCTTTTGAAAGTGCTTGATCGCCGCATGTGTATGGGATGCAATTTCTTACCACACACTGCATCAGTATATTTTTAATATTAAAGAAAGTTAACCTAATAGCTAATTATTAATAACCATCAATCAATACACAAATATCATTAATTAATTAATAAAAACTAAAAGCCTATGAGCAACATTTTCATGCAGATCGATTGGACGCAAAACAATCATGCATATCTTTTGTGATCAGCTGCCGGGTTATGAAGTTATGGTGAAAAAAAACACATTGGCCAACAAAATGACAAGTGAAATGCAATAGGAAGATAAGTAACATAACAATACGGAACATATTATAATTAACATAACAGTAGTATAACTGATTATAATTAAAAGTTCCTCAACTCTAGTGAAAGAAAAGTTTTAATCCCTTATCAACCCAATAGCCCAACACAGATAACTATAGAGATGCATGAGACTCATTCAAGTTGCAATGTCAATCATAGACCACAGATCAGGGAAGTTCTCTAATCTGCATTATTTCCTTCACTCTGAAGTTTCTGATTCTAAGTAATCCAATTAACTTTTAGATGGCCAGGACAGTATGGTATAGGTTCAATAAACATCCATTTAAAAACAATCTATGACTGTCAGCTGTGTAAAAGAATTTAGTTGTGAACTTTGCCATATGTTCTGTCTGGAAATGGTCAGCTGGAGTCTTATAGATTTCCTCTTATTGGTACGCAGTTGATCCAACAAGCAAGCACAGATTACAGAGTGGTGACACAGTTGCCCCTTTAGTACAGTATAAAACAGTTTAATCAGAAATAGTTCTTCTCTTTTGTTAACATTCTCCTTTCAGGAGAAAGGCAAAAATACTGTACAATTTGAAGGTAGATTTCTTATTGTGAAACTGAAAAAACCCTAAAATTCGGATTTTCGGATTTTAAACCAAAAATCGGAGAAAACCCAAAAAGATCCAAGTAGTTGGCAGCTCTATATATATCAAAAAGCCAAAACATTATGACTACCTGCCAAATATGATATTGGTCCTCCACTTGCCACCAAAACAGCTCTTACCTGGCAAGGCATGGATGCTACAAGATTTCTAAAGGTGTCTTGTGGTATCTGGTACCAAAAGGTTACCAGCAGATCCTTTAACTCCTGTAAGTTACATGGTTGAGTTGCCGCAGATTGGATATGCTGTTCCAACAAAAATCACACATGCTCTATTGGATTGATGTCTTGGGAATTTGGAGGCCAGGGCAATACCTGGAAGTCTTCCTCATGTTCTGTAAACTATTCTCAAACAATCCAGGCAGTGTGGTATGACACATTATCCTGCTGAAAGGAATTACTAGAGGGGAATACCATTGCCATGATAGGATGTACCTAGTCTGCAATGATGTTTATATAGATGGTAGACATCATAGTTTCCTGCACATGAATGACTGGACCCAGGGTTTCCTAGCATAAATTGCCCAAAGCATTACACTTCCTACACTGGCTTGTTTTGCTCCCATGGTACATCCTGGTGCCAACACTTCCCCAAGTAAACGATTAACACATACCCTACCATCCACATAGTGCAATAGGAAACGAGATTCATTGGATGGATTTCAGTTTTGATGCTCACGTGCCCACTGTAGGTGCTTTCGAAGGTGAACCAAGGTTAGCAAGGGCACTCAGAGCAGCCTACAGCTATGCAGTCCCATTTTCAGCAAGGTTCGATGCACCACAGTATCCCTTCTGTTGGATCATACCATATGGGATAGCTTTGGCTCAGCTCTAGCATTGATGAGCTGTGGTCGGCCAACACCTTGCCGGCGATTCATGGTTTTTCTCTCCTCTGGCTACTTTTTAATGGTACTATCCATGGCCGACTGTGAGTACCCCACAAGCCTTGCTATCTCGGAAATGCTCTGACCCAGTAATCTGACCATTACAATTTGGCCTTTGTCAAATTCGCTCAGTATCAGGTGTTATTTATACCATTTCATGATCTTCACACACGCCATCGTTTAACTGCAGTTGTTTAGATTTGCATAAAGAAGGGCTGGTTATAATGTTTTGGCTCTTCGGTGTACATATTTTTAACTGTGAATTCTACTTGAAAAAAATTACATAAATTTCAAAAAATAAATCTGTTTGAGTCTGCAATGATCGTATGCTTGTTGGATCACCGTAAATAGTGCCAAGTAATTGTAAATAGTACTCATAGTCAAGGACCAAGAGTTTAGTTATATGCCCTTATTCTGCTGTACTGTATATTATTGATTGATTTTTGATTTCCAGTATTCTCACCTACTTTCACCTGTAGCAGAGTTGTAATACTTTATAAACTTTTAATGCAAGATACTAATTTTCTTATTATTGAAAGTTGCACCATCTGTATATATGCATATTGCTTTTGCACAATATCTTAAGTGGACTTTCAATTTTAAAGATTTTTTTTTTTACTCTTGTGCTTTCGAAATTATTTCTTATTATTTCTTAAATGTTTACTGAGATTATAAATACAAATTAATTTAAGATGATTGAAAATGGTACTGCTAGTGATCTCAAAATGGTGGATATTGGAAGAATCATAGGAAACAATTAGTCTAAAATTGCAATTTTTAAAAGGTAGGCCATATTTTAGTGATACTTTTAATTACATTTTAACAAATACACTAATTAACGTTTGGAAATTGTGATTTTGAACCAGATTTCTTAATTAAACTTTTCTGTAGCAGTTAAGCAACTTCATACTAAAAAATTTCATTCTTAACTTGTGTTTCAGTTAAATTTCAGATGCTTTTAAATAATTTTATCTCTTTTTTTACAGTTCTGTATTTGTTTCTAGATATATTTTAATTATTAAATTTTCTCTATATCACTGTAATTAGTGGAAAAGTTGACAAACTTAGATGGAATTACTATCCAGATATTTACCTAGATATATTACTATCTAGATATAAACAAGGTAAATATCTAGATATTAATTCCATCTAACTGTCTCAACTTTTTCACTAATTACAGTGATATAGAGAAAATTTAATAATTTTGATCAACACTGGGACTTAAGCCTTCCAGTGTCCACATCATCTGTATACCTTCGGAGAATCTGAATTGAGGTATCGAGGACGTATGCATATGCTTTTAGTACAACAAAAATAGTTTTTTTTTTAAATAAAAATTTCCATTTGCAATTTTTTTTTTATATATATATAACTTATAAAAATATATAATTCAGGCTTGAAAAATAATATTTTGCTTTTTAATTTGATGCATATTTTATTAACCTAGAATACAAATAATTTTATAAAGCCATCTAATTGCCATTTCTTAAAAGTACTAAACGGTATTGCCAATTTGCTTGTTAACATTCATATTTGCTGAAGCAATCTTCTGATTTAAGCTCGCAAGTTTAATTTGAACTATTATTAACAAATTTTTCCTTAAATTTCCAAAAATATCCTAAAAATAACAAAAAAAACTGCAATTTTTAAAAACGACAGATTTTGGAAGCAATTACAAAATATGTACTGCCATTTTTTTTTTCTGCTTCACACTCTTTTTTGTCATAAACCTATTTCAGTATTCCCAAGTTATTTTTATCATTTTTCCCACCTTCAAAATCGAAACTGAAAGTAAACACATCCTTCTTAGAAATTCTGGTTGCTGCTGCATTTAATTAGTTATGCTACACTGAGGCACTGGTCTGTAAATGGTAGCTAGACATAAACTGAAAGGAGAGCTGTGTACCAGTCCCTAGTGATGATGCACAGAACCGGCCAGGTCTAGCACCTAATGTCTGACCCCGCCTTCTCATGGTGCAGGCCATTAAGTACCTTTCAAAAGAGATATTCTCTTTTCAAAGGGAACAGAAGGGGAGGGCTACCAGTTCAGTATGGCCTACTGATCTGGTCATCTATAGCCACTTTTTTCTTTTTTTTCCACCCTGCTGAGGAGTGGTCAACTTCATAGGGTCCTGGTGCTGACCATTTATACCTACTAGACTGGACTTGTTTATGGATTTGAGCTTGATTATGGATCCTGGACTTGCTACACTGGTGGACCTCTGTTGAGGGAGAACCTGCTGCTGTGTTTTCTGTTTCCTTCTGGGTTGCCAGTCCTAAGTGAATAGAGGCATGGAATACCTTATATCAGCTGGTGGATAATCCTAATCAGAGGCCATCGCAGGTACCTGAACCTTACTTAGCTAGTTGGGCATCGTCAAGCCTAATCTGGAGTAATGCATCTCAGGCAGGCCACATGGTTCTTGAAAAAGTCCACTTGAAAAGGTGGTGCCTGAAATTCCTACCAGCATCGGAGGAGGAACAGGTCTTTGCCCAATGCCTGTGATCAGGGGGCTGTTTGATATTGTTGGCCCTAACTATCTCAATAAACCTAGTTTCTTTAAAAATCCTACTAATCATTTTCTCTCTGCAGGAACGTGGAATGTGAGGACATTATATAGAGATTATTCTCTTGATGTCCTCGTGCAGGAATTCCAGCGTTAAAACCTAGATATTCTACGCTTGCAAAAGACCAGATGGACAGGTAAAGGTGAGATACTTAAAAATAAATTTAAATTTCTCTTTACAGGGAGGGAGGGAGGACGGAAAGCATCACCAAGGCTTAGGTCTGCTACTCAGCAGACATGCTAGTGATGCTCTTGTAGGATATGAGTGCATTAATGAAAGGTTTCTTACAGCAAAATTTCAGACAATCATTAAAGACTTGAATGTTATCTGCTGTTATGTCCCCACTGAGGATGCCGATGAGGATGAGAAGGATAGGTTTTAAGGACAACTTCAGGATATTTTGAATTCTGTCAAGAAAGGAGATATTACCCTTGTTCTAGGTGACTTAATGCCAAAGTTGGTACTGAATCTGACCTTTGGGGAAGGGTGATAGGTCCTTTTGGTATTGGTAGGTGCAATGGCAATGGGCAACGTCTCCTACAAGTAAGTAAACTCATTGGCTTCAGAATAACTAACACTTATTACAAACACCGCAACATACATAAGTATACATGGGTTTCACCTGATGGGCTGCATAAGAATATGACTAATTATATATTAATTAACAGCAAATGGGATAGTTCTGTTAGGAATACCAGGGCATATAGAGGAGCTGAAACTGGATCTGACCATTATCTTGTTAAAAGTGTCTTGCAACTTAAACTTAAAAAGTGTTGTGCTAAAGTTAAAATTTTTACCTTTAATACTGAAGCTCTGAAAGACCCTGTTATAACTAAAGCTTACCATGATAGGTTACTTAGTCATTACGACAGTCATGGTTTGCTTACTACTGAAATTGAGGAAGAATGGGACCATTTTAAACAGGCTTTTTTGGAAATTAATAGTACTCTTTTAGGAAAAAGGGGGCAGAGGAGGCAGAATTATCTGAGTGAAAAGGCACTTGAGTTTATTTCAGAAAGAAGGAACTGCAGGAATGTCCTGAATCAGTAGTCTACTAGTCCTAATAGAAAGCATTACAGAGAGCTTAATAAACATGTAAAGGATCAGTTAGCTGCTAATAAGAATTTTGGCTTGTTGGCTTGGTTGACAAAGCTGAGGAAGTAGTTAGGCAGCACAACAGCAGAGAGCTGTACCAGATAGTTAATGTTTTATGTGGTAGAAAACGGACAGGCATACAAGGATTGAATATAGAAGGGGAGGATTCTGTCATGGCTAGGTGGGCTGAGCATTTCAGTGATGTTCTAAACAATGTGGTTAGTTCTACTCCCATTGTTTGTAATGATGATAAATGCATTGGTGGCTTTAATGTTGGCCCTATAACACAATCTGAAGTTATTTTGGCTATTTCTAAACTTAAACTTCATAAATCCCCAGGGGTAGATGAAATTACTACAGAAATGCTTAGAGTTGGGAATGTTTGGGTTACCACTTGGATGACTGAAATTCTGAATATCTTTTGTGATAAAGGCAAGGTTCCTAAAGGATTTTACCAGAGCTATTGTTATCCCTATTTTCAAAAAAGGTGATCGCAGTTCTTGTGATAACTTTAGGGGTGTCAGCCTACTCTCTGTTCCAGGTAAAGTTCTTTCCATGATTGTGCTTAATAGAATTAAGAATCTGGTTGACAGTCAATTGCGTGATGAGCAATTGGATTCAGAAGCGGTAGGGGATGTGTGGATCAGATATTTTCACTTAGGCAGATTCTTGAGAAATGTTTAGAGTTTCAGAAACCTTTGGTTGCTATTAAAAAGAATTTAATCACGATAATGCTGTGGTATAAGTTAAAACATTAAGAAACTTCCTGGGAGTAATTCTCAAACTAGGAGAGTGCTGTACATATTAATACCCCTTATGGGTTCTACCTTATAATTACCCTTAACTTTATACACTATTTCAACATAACTCTTTCATCAAGACAGCCATTAGAATTGTAATATAAAGTGAAAACATATTTACCACATATGCTGGTACAATTGCATACTTTGCAGCGTTGTCATGCTGTAGTTGGTAATTGTAAATGCTACCAGTCCTGTATATTGGATGTTCTTGAAGTTGCTACAATGCTGCCGTGGATGTTATGAACTGACACAAATTTTTCCTCGTTCACAATCATTGACTTGTGATGTACAGGCGAAGGTTGTCAGTCGTTCGTGGTGATAAAAAAATAAATAAATACCCCCTCAAGCAGCTGCTTGCCACAGAGGTCTGACAGGAGCCTGTCAGTTTCTATGCCATAGTAGAAGGTCTGAGAGGATGGCAGGACCTCAGCAGAAAAACAACACAAACAGCCATGCCTTACCCGAGGCACGAACCCAGGTCCCTTAGATCAGTAGCCAAGTGCGCTAACCACTCGGCCATGAAGGATGATATTTGCAGTGATGTTTATAGCCATTGTTGCATATTGTAACTTAGTGGTAATATTAAATGCTCAATGGGTATTACATAATCAGTTCTTTTGATGTAGATAGCACTTTTCCAAGTTTGAAAAGATTTTAACTATGCTCCACTTTGGAAGAAAGCCAATGCCTCGATGACCGCCAATTTACTACCGGCCAAAAGCCATTGCTATTACAATGTTAAAACTTTAAAACATTTTAAAAAACACGAACCTTCCAGGAAAGAGTTATGTTGAAATAGTGTATAAAGTTAAGGGTAATTATAAGGTAGAACCCATAAGAGGTATTAATATGTACAGCACTCTCCTAGTTTGAGAATTACTCCCAGGAAGTTTCTTAATGTTTTAACTTATACCACAGCATTATCGTGATTAAATTCTTTTTAATAAACTATAGCTGTGTGATAACTTATTTTGTACTTTGGTTGCTAGCTTTGTTGATTTCAAAAATGCTTTCGACTCTGTTGATCGTCATAATTTGTGGTTGATTGTTAGATCATATGGTATACCAGACAAGTTAGTTAACTAATGAAAGCTCTCTATAAATAACACTGAGTCGTGTGTGAGAGTTGGTAAGGCTTATAGCAATTGGTTTAGCATTACTGCTGGTGTTCAACAAGGGTACATTTTGTCTCCTTTTCTCTTTAGTTTCGTTATTGATTATGTTATGCGAAATTCACTTCAAGGGAAAGATTTTGGCCTTAAATGGGGTGGAGATATGAAAATTTCTGATTTAGCCCTTTTGGCAAATGATGTTGATGAGATGAACTCTTTCATTCGAGCTGTTGATGAAACTGGTAGTAGAGTAGGTTTGGTTATAAACAGAGAGAAAACTAATGTGATGAAAATTGGTCAGACAGGTTGTGATTCAGTTCATCTGAATTGTTGCAGTCTTGAGCAGGTGTCACAGTTTAATTACCTTGGGAGCTATGTAACAGATTCTGGTGATATGTGTGGCATGAGATTAACAGACAAATGGGGATTGCTGCCGGGAGTTTTAAGAATCTAAGGAGATTGTGGAGAAATAGACGTATACACCTAAAAACTAAAATTAGACTGTATTTTAGTTTGGTTCTTTCTAGGGTTAGTTATGGTAGTGAAACTTGGACACTGTGTAAACAAGATAACAGGAAAATAGATGCTTTTAATTCTAGATGCTTACGTAGTATCTTGGGTATTTGGTGGTTTAACTTTGTAACTAATGATGAGGTTAGGCAAAGGAGTCGGCAACCTCCTTTAAACAGCATATTGTGCAGAGAGAGACTCTCTGCTGGTTTGGCCATGTTGCCCGTATGGATAATTATAGATTGGCAAATAGGGTTATGAACAGTGTGCCTAGAGGCAACAGAAGGAGGGGGAGAACTAGGATGCAATGGACAGACAATATCAAACAGAATCTTGTTAGAATTAATGTGCAGTGGCCGGGACTCCGGATGTGAATACAATGCACATACAAGGATTTCCGGATGTAGGATCCTTGTATCCTTGTATACATTGGTGTGCATTGGTATGCACTGCACACCAATAGCTGGATTCTCCGGATATGCTTGGAGAATTAAACTGCATGGTTTGGTTGGACCTCCATAGCCCATGGCTGATTGAGGATGAAGATTACACATGCAATCTCCATTGAGTGTGCTATAAGCGTTGTTTACAGTTTTGGTCCAGCATATTGGATACCCTTTGTAAAGTTAGTATTTTTTTTTATATTTAAACCTTAGTTTTCATTTTAGTAGATTTATTTTTGGAAATTAGCAATTTTTTTGGCCAATCAATAAATATTGTTTTTTTCATAGTTAGGCTACATTGTATGACCAGCCTACAAATTATTGCTGTGGATATTCTAACTTGCATTAGGCTATATGTTAATTTTTATTTTATTATTTATTACTTTTCCAGTAAAACTTTGATCTAGTATTATTTTCTGAAAATAAATGGGGATTTGGATATGGAAGAAATTCCTTTCTGTAGATTTACTTCCGTTAGTTAGAGATCTGTCGATTGGCTAATTTATCGATCTTTCTGGATTATTCTAGATCGGAGGCCAATTAAAAGTTGTTGCGGATATTTTATTTAACATCCCATTAGATTATATGTAATTTTTGTTTCATTATTTCTTGTTTGTTTAGTAAAAAAAAATTGAGCTTGTACTGTTTTCTGAAAATAAATATCTTGGATATAGAAGCAAAATAGACTTCCTTGGTATGGAAATCAGCAGTCATGTGGGAGAGCAATTTTGGGAAGGGCTAGTGCTTTGGTGCACAAACCTTTCTGCTCTTAGTCAAGATTGCCAAACTTTAACACCCAAAGAAAAAATTCATAATGTTTAACAAAAAAAACAGGCAAAGAAGTTTTTTTCCATTTCATAACCAGTTCAGAAAATCCCGCGAATAAGTCACCGTGTTTATATTATATATTATGAAAAGAATCATTAAAAGAAATAAAAATGATATATCAGATTGAATATTATATTATTCAGAAGAAAATTTCTTTTTGATAAATATGCAATATAACAATTTTTATTCATCAGGTTTTCCAAAAGTGAAGCCTTAATTGTATAGTGCAATCTTTTTTTTGCCATATCACATTGAAAAAGGCTTATTAAAATCAATATGCTTGGAAATTTATATTATTTATTTTTATAAAATTCGCAATTAAATTCTGTTTAATTTGATATATAACATGACCTATTTCTGTTGATTGGTTATTTTTATTTTTAAATTCTAAATTTGACTTGTTTATTTGACAGTACTATTGGCTAAAAACCTGGAATTTTCTCAAAGTATGGTACTGAGAAAAAATACGAAACAAGAGAAATATTTACTTAAAACCAAAAAAATTTTTTTTGTTATTCAGAAATATATAACCATTCAATTCATGTGCATTGTAATTATTTCTGTCTATTAGTTTTTTAAAATAAATTTTTATTTGCGTTTCCAAATGCATTTTTTTACTACATGACTCTAAAAAAGTCCTATTAAAATAAAATATATTGTGTTTTTGTTAAGTACTTGATTTTCAGAAAATCCAGAATTAAATGCTGATTAATTTGATATACAACATGCCATAATTCCTTTCATTAGTTATTTGGCAAAAAAGTTCTAAAATTAAAGTTTTTTTTTGGCTAAGCATAATGAGAAAATAGCTTGGCCTTTAAATTAATGAAAGATTTCAATATTAATATAAATATTATGAACTATTGATATTTAAATAACAAATTGGCATGATAGAGTAAAAGCACACTTAAAGTGAGCTCCTACATTCTATGATTTTTTATGTGATCTGGAAGTGTTTCGATACGATGGAAATTATCGTTCATAAAAAGGTATAATTCTTCACATTACTTCTATTAAAAATGATTTAAGATTCAAAGCAGTTGAAATAAATTTTCTGTTTGATTGCTAGAGATCACTACTAGTAGAACCTTCTCCAGTGTATGCCACACACATGAACCTGGTGAGATAAGGTCACACTTACACACATGTGGGAGACAGACAAGAACATTCGGCAATTGTGGCAGAGACAGCTGATTTAGTGTAAACCACCAGAAAGCATTGTGGAAAGTTTATCTACTTACTATCTTGACAATAACTTAATGATGTCAACTAGTGAATGTTGTGAATAAAGGTAAAGCAAGAACGGTAAAAAGTTCAATTCATAGTACAATTATTTGGGGGTTTTTTCAAAAGTTTTTTGTAATAGATATTTAGATAGCTATTTCGAATTATATTTTGTGCTAGATTTTGGTATTACATTGCGGAAATTTTTATAGGAATTTATAGTTATACAGACTGAAAAATTTTCAAAGGTATTTTAAAAGCTTAAAGAAATCTTTGGAACTGTAACTTATACTGGAATGTTGTTGAGTGATACTTGTTTGTTTAAAGTAGATTCTTGAGGGCTGACATCACACATTTATGTTAATAGCTGACAATGGAAGAGTATTTTAGTGCTTGTGGTGAAGTGATTTTGGATCATACATAACTTTTGCATTGCTGTGTATGTCAAACCAAATTTCATTTCTATTATCTTGGAATCACAGATGGTAATCTGAGGAAAATGTCTGCAGAAGGAAAAGGTAAGATGAAATGTAGAGGTTGAAAATCGAAACGGGTAAACTAGACCCGCAGTCGATGGAGCAACCCTAGGCACAAATAGATGATAGTGGAAATGATGATAAAATAGTACATATTATTGGGGGGGGGGGGGGGGGGGGAATCGGCATTTTCAAATACTGAGAAATAATTTAATGGCAAAGAACTCCAAATTTAGAGCGGATATTAAGAAGATGGATAAGTTTGGAAAGAGTGTAATTTTTGCTCTAATAAATTGGATGAATACATAGCAATAATGAAGGAAATGTCGAAAAGCATTAAAGAAATTCAGACTCAAAATAAAAATTCAAATGAACGAAACAAGTTTTTGCAAAAGGAAGTAAAAAACCTAAAATAGAAACTAAATGAATTATAACAATACAGCAAAAATGCAAACACAGAAATACACTGCTGGCCATTAAAAGTGCAACACCAGGAAAGAGATATCAATGCCATATTTAGTTAATACATAGCTTATGCTACAAGGATCAAATGATTACAAATACAACTCGGTTAGACTTGTGGAATACAAAGAAATCAGTATCTTGTGTAGCCACCATGAATGACAATAACAGCTGCTACATGGTCTGGCACTGAGAGGATGAGACGTCGGATGTGTGTTTGGGGAATGTCAGTCCATGCAGTTTCAATACATAGCCAAAGTTCATCTGTTGTAGCAGCTGCTGGTCTGGTGTGCTAGTCATCGAGAGATCATGGACCAGACATTTTAATTGGGGACAGATCCAGTGAATGCGCAAGCCAAGGCAGAAGTGTCACGTGGTGGCTATCCAGAAATAGTTGGACGATGGATGCAACGTGGTCGGGCATTGTCCTGATGGTAAATGACACCAGAGATCCCCTGAAGATAAGGTATGACCACAGGCTCCAATACCTCAGTGATATAACATTGGCTGTTGTTCAAAGTACCGGTAATGCGTACGAGGCGATTGCGTGAGTGGAGTCCAATGGCACCCCATACCATAGCACCAGGGGCCAGACCTGTATGACACTGCATCATACATGTCTCACTGAGCCTGTCACCGTGGTACCGCCAGATACGGATTCGTCCATCATGGTGCTGCATACTGAAGTGGATTCGTCTGAAAAGACAATGCGATACCATTTGCACACCCATGCACAATGTTCTTGAAACCATTGCAGTCGCAATATGCCTGTGTTGTAGAGTCAATGGTAGCCGAATCAATGGCCGCCTAGTAAAGATGCCCCGATGCTGCATACGGCATCGAACCATACATGCGGACATTGGTTGATGTGCAACACTCCCTAATTATTGAGCTAAGGTGTTTGATGTGGCTGTATGATCATTCAAAGCCATGCACATGAGATGTCTGATCTCTTGTTCGTTTATGTGGCAGGGTCATTGAGATCCCTCATATCAGTGAGTTAGTTCCTCCTCTATCCACTGATGCCATATTCTCATCACTGTGGCATTATTCCATCCAACACGAGCACCGATGTCTCGGTATGATAATCTGCCTTCCCATAATCTCAACATTCTCACCCAATCAAAGTCTGAAACCTGGTCATATGGATGCCGTATTCTTTAACGGGGCATACTTGATCCCGTAGTGCGCAAGAACTGTGAGAAAACACAATTTCAGTGCTTTGCACCAGCTCTTTGTAATCTCCTCTTATACCACTTCCAGGGGGTGTTACTGTCACACATGATGTGCTTTGAATCATTTACATGTTTTCACATGGGCTACCCACGTTGCATATTTCGGAACAATCTGATGAGTTATTCCCAGTGTTGCACTTTTAATGGCCAGCAGTGTAGTTGGTATTCCAGAAAGCAGACAAGAAAATATTTCAGATATTATGGATAAATTGTCAAATGTGCTAAGCATTGGCAAAGACGACAGGGATATTCAAGCAACACACAAAATTCTCACAAGAAACAGAAATAGAATCAGACCAATAGTTGTCCAGTTTGGATTGAGAAAAATAAAGGAAACATGGGTTCAAAAATGGAAAAACAAAAAGGACTTAAGTACAACGGAAATAAATGAGGGTTTTGAGGAAAGTAAAATATACATTAACGATCACCTATAAACAGTTAATCTATGAAGTAAAAGCAAAGCAAAAAGGGCTACAAATTTGTGTGGGTAAGAGACGCAAAAATCTATGTCAGAAAGGATGAACATGTATAAGCCATTAGGATAAGAAATTTAAAAGATGTAGCATGGATTGTATAAAAAAAAACATTTTCAATACTTTCAAGTGAACTTTCTTGTAGGGTACAATATGAGTGATATATAGTTAGACGATGAAAATTTACAACAAATTTTTGGTGAAATTTTTCTAAGACAGATATACACTATTTAAAATTATAATGCTTATGATAAAGATAACTATTTTTGGGGAAAGGGGCATAAAATAATTCAGGGGAATATTTGGAGTATGAAGAAGAATTTTGATCATTTTTTAATTTTTAAATTTAATAAATTTAGAACCAGATATCATTGTCCTTACCAAAATTTGGATAAAACATTGTGAAGTTAGCATAATATAAATGGTTATGACATTTATTGTAACAAAGGTACTCTGAACAGATCTGGAGGTGTAATTGTTTATATTAAGACACATAAAAACATTAGTTCAAAATTTTTAACTATAAATTTTATTACTGCAGATGTTTTACAAATTAATGTTTAATAGGGTTAAATTATGTTTGCTAGCTGTCTATAGAATGAATGAGTATTCAATTAAAGAATTGGAAAATAAATTTATTAATATTGATGACATGTATGTGGTAATGTTAGGAGATTTTAATATTGATATGATAAATAATTGTAATATGCAGAAATGTGTTAATGTATTAACAGTATTACAGTAAGTGGTTTTATTAACAGTTTTATTAACAGTAAATTAACAGTATGTGGTTTTAAATCAAATCACGAAGAAATTACTAGGTCACAAACAAGTACTTGTCTAGTTCTTATTCATCATGTTCTTATTAAAAATATTGAATACAAAAGTTTTAAAACGTATGTAATAAAATTATGTTTAACTGATCAATTTTGCATAGATTTGTCGCTAAACCTAGGTTGTGACATTGGTGAAGAATCTAAAAAACAAACTTATGAAGTTATTTATTATGAATTTTTCTAAATTGAAAGAATGTTTAAGAAATATAATTTGGAGTCAAATTAGTGATCTGAATATGATGATGGATTTTACAGTTTCTATCAATAATTCAGAATGCAACAGAAACTTCAAAGAAATAGAGATGCGTAGAAATACAAAAATACTAAAACCTTGGATCACAAATAGTATTGTTAATTCTATAAAGGAAAGGGGGAAAAAAATCGATGAAACATTATAAACTAAATTTAATATCTGAATAGGATATTATAGATCATAAGATTTATAGAAATTTACTCACATCATTATAATTAGGGAAGCAAAAAATCTCTATTACAGAAATAGGTTTGTAGGAAATAAATCAAATTCAAAGAAAAATTGGGATACTATAAATGAATTATGTGGGAATGACAAAGAAAAATAATTTAAATCTAGAAATTAATGAGGGGTAGTATTCTCTGCAGATATGAATCCTCTTTTGCTAGCAAATCGATTTCATAAGTATTTTAAAGACATTGTTGAAATATTAACTACTTCTGGAAGAAATAATAATACCTTTATTTGTGATATACAGGGGCACATGAAAAACATTTTTTGTGCACTACACTGCAAAACCACAAATTAACAAAGTTATAAATAGCCTAGAAATTGGAAAATCAAATGGTTTTGATGCCATTACTGCAAAAATTGTTAAGAAATTTTATCCAGAAATAAAAGATACTTTATGTTTATTGCTAAATATACTATATCCAATATCCATTTCCTAATTTCAATATCCTGGGAATATTCCAAAAACTAAAGGGAGTCCAAAACCATATAATTAGGCGCATGCTAAGAGAGAGAAAGTATAATTCACGATTATCAAAAAATGGGCATCTTGCAAATGAGAAAATTATATATTTTTAATATAATCAAACATGTAAAGAAAACTTATGAAAATTGTAAAGAACCTTTGCAGTTATACTAGATTATCCAAAAACTTATTACTGAAAGAGCTTTTGCAACAAAGAATATTATTACCAGGCATCACATTTATATATCCCCAAGATTATTTAATTTGATTCCAAATTATATAAAGGATTTAAAAAACGTAAATGAATTTGTTAAAGAACTTAGGAAATGGATATTGAAGCTAAAATTTTAAATTTTTATTAAAAAAAATGAAGACATTAAATGTAAAATTATCTTTAAATATTAAAATTAAAAATTAAAATGTAAAATTATCTTAAATTTAAATATTTAATTATTATCTATAAATTATTAAATGTATGAACATGTTTTTAATTTATAAATCCCACAAACAAGTTTTACTTCTGTGGGATGTTCTTATTATTGTAATGTGTTTGGTAATGTTACTGTAATGACAGAAATAAAAGATAAAAATGCATAATACCAAATAATGTTTTGAATGTGAGAAATGGAATGAATAATTTAAAATTATACATATATAAAAAAATATTTATTCAAGCACATTTGTAGCGTAGAGCAAAGAGTTGTTAGTTTAATCATTACTTTAGATCAACCACACACTGTATATGTATATAAAACAGAAAATAAACTTACTTATTTCAAAATTAACTTTCCACCAGAGTGAGACCAGTTTTAGAAACCTGATATTTTTAGGGTTTATAATAAATATGTTGGAATCATCCACTGTTCAGTATATCAATCAATATACTGCAGAAGTTACCATTACAATACAGATGGAAGAGCAGCAAATGTCATTGTGCTCCTTTCTCCATATTTGTTTTGTGAATGTGCTTAGATTGACAGCAGTGGTAGCTTGTCATATGGCATGAAAAGTAGTAGCTAGCAAAGGCCAAGTCAATGGCATCTTTACATTTATTAAATTAACCAAAGTTAACTTAATAGCTAATAATTAATTCTTTCATTAATTTCATTCTAATAATAATAATAATAATTCATTCAGTAAGTAAACATCATTATTTGATTAATAATCAATTAATAGCTGAACAACACTTATGTGCAGCTCAGATGTAAAAAAATCCACATATATACCTATTTTATGATCAGCAACCATTTATCTATATTCAACAATTTCACAAATTCAATATCCTGGGAATATTTCACTAAATATTTCTGATTATGTGAACATTTAGGAAGCATAGTAAAAACATTTAACACAAAAGCAGTAATGAAACTTTTTAAACACGACAAAAAATGAGAAAGTGCAGAGATAAGAAGAGAGAGTGCTGAAACCAAAGATAAGAATCTTTTTTTTAGTCATCCCTTTCTCCATGCTGTGGTGCTTTGATCAGCCAATTAAATGGTCAGTGCAGTAACCCAGCTGTCAACTTGTCTTAGCTACAGCAAAAGAAAAGCTTTAATCCTTTATCAACTCATTATCACATATTAAAAGACTTGCATAAGACAATGAATGTTAACCATAGCCCATAGATTATAAGTTTCAAATTCTAAGTAATCCAATTAGCATTTAGTTGGCCAGAACTTGGATAGTTGGTAATAGGTTCAATAAACAATTTAGAAACAATCTACAACCTTCAATTCTGTAAAAGAATTTGTGTGCGGACTTTGCAATGTGTTCAGTCTGGGTTGGGTTGTTTCACCTCTGAGCGGTAATTTATTGCACACCATGGGCTAAATGGCCAGGTCACAAGGAGCCTGAAGGCTCAGAGAAGGTTGGGGGAGGGGACCCACTGGAACAACTGTTGGAAGATAGATGGTAGCCTCCTGTCAAGACCATCCAGCATGTTCTTTAACGTGCACAGGGTATGGCTCTCCCACACATGGGGCCACGGTTCAATGTCCCATCCGATGGATTGCAGCCTTTCCAAGCCCATTGGTGTCTCCTACTGACTGTGGGCAGGGCGGGGAGTTTTGTGGAGATAAATCTCAATGCTGACCCAGCTGGGACTTGAACTTGGGTTCACTCTGGAAATGGTCAGCTGAAGTTGTAGATTTCCTCTGATTGGTGTGTAGGTGAGCCCACAAGCACAGATTAGGAAGTGGGGACAGAGCTGCACCTTTAGTAAAAGAGCTACATCTGAAACAATTCTTCCATTTCATTAACCCTTCCAGTGTCCACGTCATCTGTATAAGTTGAAAGAATCCGAAATGAGAGCCCAAGGACGGATGTATCCGTTTTTAATATAACCAAATAAAAATCGATTTTTTAAAAGTAAAAATTGCCATTGTAATTTATATATATATATCTTATGAAAATATATAATTCAGAGTTGAAATATAATATTTTGTTTTTTAATTTGATGCATATTTTATTAAACTACAATTATTTTAAATAAAAAATATCAATTTAATTTAAAATATAAATAATTTCATAAAACTCATTTCTTAGAAGCACTAAACGGTATTGCCGATTTGCTTGTTAACATTCCTATTTGCTGAAGTAACCTTCTGATTTAAGCCCACAAGTTTAATTTTAATTATATCAAATTTTTCCTTAAATTTTTGAAAATCTCCTAAAAATTAACAAAAAAAACTGCTATTTTTAAAAATGGTAAATTTTGGAAGTAATTACAAAGTACATATCGCCATTTTTTTTTTGTTTCACCCCCTTTTCTGTCATAAACCTATTTCAGCATTCCAAAATCATTTTTATCATTTTTCCCACTCTCAAAATTGAAACTGGAAGTAAACACATCCTTCTTAGAAATTTTGGTTGCAGCTGTACTTAATTACATTATGACTCACTGAGACAAACAAGAGGAAGATGGCTGGGCTGACATGTGCTATCTCCATTCCATCTGCTATAAGTGGTTTCCATAGTGTTTTGGTCCAGCATTTTGAATATCCTTTGTAAAGTTAGTATTTATAAATAATAAAAATAAATAAATACCCCCTCAAGCAGTTGCTTGCCACAGAGGTCTGACAGGACCCTGTCAGTTTATATGCCAGAGTAGAAGATCTGAGAGGATGGCAGGGCCTCAGCAGAAAAATTGAACTATAAAACATCAAAAACATAACTCGCTTGTATGGTGTACAACCCTATAACTTAGAGTAGTTTTGTGCACGTATACTTTATAACATTAAAGCTACTTATTATTGGTACCTGTTGGTTACCAATATTCGTGCACTCAAAAATTATCAATGAAATGTAAAAGAACATCAAATACATAACATTTCACCTTGCATGGCATTTACCTTACCTAAAACTATACAATGTCAGCTTCTCTCTCATAAGTAATCTCATTCTACAGAAATATAGAACTATGTATTCTATGTTAGCCGTCCCGTGGCCGAGTGGTTAGCGCACTTGGCTACTGATCTAAGGGACCTGGGTTCGAGCCCCGGGTAAGGCATGGATGTTCGTGTTGTTTTCTGCTGAGGTCCTGCCATCCTCTCAGACCTTCTACTTTGGCATATAAACTGACAGGCTCCTGTCAGACCTCTGTGGCAAGCAGCTGCTTGAGGGGGTATTTATTTTTTTTATTTTATTCTATGTTAAGGAGATACTTCTGTGTTATCGGCACCAATTTTGATAAATCCTGCTACCTCAGATCCTAATACTTCACTGTTACCATTCATGTTGGATGCATGTGCATCATCATGCATCATTCCTACTGTGTTTTAATTATATACAGTGTATAGGGTTTTAATAAATTTATTTGCCTTTTATTTCTTAAATTTGAAAAATTACTTTTCTCACACCCCTCTGAGAAAAGTGGGTAGATCTTATCTAATATATATATACTCACCACTGAAATTTCAAATTTCAATAAACAGATCACTTGTTTCATTCATTAAGAGTTTCACCATTTCCATATTTATGATATCTAAGGAAGAATGAGCTTCTCTGAAGGAGAAGCCAACATTGTACTTCTCCCATTTATATACCTCACATCGTGGGTGATGTCATCCATGATATATGCATACAGCACATTTCGTAATAATTTCTACAGATATCTACAGATCTTTTGATAAATCCTGCTACCTCAGATCCTAATACTTCACTGTTATCATTCATGTTGGATTTGTAGGTAGCAGGATTAACAGAAAAACGACACAAACATCCATGCCTTACCCAGGGCTCAAACACAGGTCACTCAGATCAGTAGGTAAGCACTCAGCCACGGGATGGCAAAGTCAGTATTTACTCTTTTATACTTAAATCTTAGTTTTCATTTTAATAGATTTATTTTCATAAATTTGTGATCTTTTGGCTGATCAATAAGTATTGATTTTTTCATAGTTATGCTACATCGCATGGCCAGCCTACATTTGTTGCTGTGGATATTTTAACATAATAAATAATAAAATAAAAATTAACTACTTTTCCAGTAAAACTTTGATCTGATATCATTTTCTGAAAATAAATGAGGTCTTGGATAAGGAAGCAAAACCATTTCTGTAAATGTCTATTAGCGATCTTTCGATCAGCTGATTTATCGATCTTTCTGAGTTATGCTAGATTGGAGGCCAACTTAGAAGTTATTGCGGATATTTTATTAAACACCCCATTAGTTATATGTAATTTTTCTTTAACTTTGAGCTTGTACCATTTTCTGAAAATGAATGTCTTGGATATGAAAACAAAATAGACTTCCTTGTTATGAAAATCAGCCATCATGTGGGAGGGCAATTTTGCGAAGGTGTCCCCTTCGCTAAACTCATAGTGAAAGTTTCACCCCACACACACACACATACACTCTATAAAAATATATATATTTTTAAATTACAAGTTTTTATGTTTATATTTAATGACTTTAAAAGCACCCCCCCCCCCCCCCAACACACACACCTTGTACCTTAGCTGTGCCACTGTTTCGTTTTTTTGCTTTGGTGCACAAACCTTTCTGCACTTAGCCAAGATTGCCAAACTTTAACACCCAAAGAAAAAAATTCATAATGTTTAATAAAAAAAAGCAGACAAGGGAGTTTTTTTTCTATTTCATAACCAGTTCATAAAATCCTGTGAATGTGAGAAGTCCAAGTCACTTTGTATAACACTGGCTGTATTTAAAACATACAATACTGAAAAGAATCATTAAAAGAAATAAAAATCATATTTCAGGTTGAGCATTATATATTCGGGAGGAAATTTCCTTTCGGCAAATATATAATTGAACTATTTTTATTCAACAGGGTTTCCAAAATGAAGCCTTAATTGTATAGTGCGATCCTTTATTTTCCCCATATCACATTGAAAAAGGCTTATTAAAATCAATATGCTTGCAAATTTGTTTCTATTATTAATTTTCATTAAAATTCGATATTAAATTCTGTTAACTTGGTATATAATATGACATATTTCAATTGATTGGATATTTTTCTTAAAAATTCTAATTCTTTTTTATCTGACTCAGCACAATTGGCTAAAAGCCTGGAACTTTTCTCATAGTATGGTACCGAGAAAAAAATTACAAAACAAGATATATTTACTCGAAACCAAAAAGGTAATTTTTTCGTTATTCAGAAATAGCCTTTCTATTCATGTGCATTATAATCATTTCTGTCTATTAGTTTTTTAAATAAATTTTTATTTGTGTTGTTAGATGCATTTTTAAAGTCCTATTAAAATAAAACTTATTGTCTTTTTTGTTAAATACTTTATTTTCAGAAAATCCAGAATTAAATGCTGATTAATTTGGCCTATAACATGTCATAATTCCTTTCATTAAATATTTGGCAAAAAAGTTTCAAAGTTATTTTTTTTTGGCTGAGCACAGGGAGAAAATAGCTTGGCCTCTGGATGGAAACCAGTTTTCAGGCTGGACACTTGGATTTGGGTTGGGTTGTTTTACCTCTGAGCGGCACTTTTTTGCACACCATGGGCTAAATGGCCAGGTCACATGAACCCCGATGGCTCAGAGAAGGTTGGGGGAGGGGACCCACTGGAACAGCTGTTGGGAGACAGATGGTAGCCTCCCGTCAAGGCCAGCTGGACACTTGGAAAGGGTTAACATTTTTCTGCTTGGGAAAAGGGCAACACTAAAATTTGGGTGCAGATATTCGTAAAACTGAAAAAACCCAAAATTCAGATTTTCAATGACCAATTCGGATTTTAAGTCAAAATTCAGAGAAAACCGAAAAAAAAATAAAAGTAGTTGGCAGCTCTAAGTCAGCCATGTGACAACAGAAACATTCCCAGCTCTAAGCATTTCAGTTGTAATTTCAATACTCCTGAGGATTTATGCAGCTTTAATTTAAAGATTACCAAAGTAACTTCCAATTATGATATAGTAATGCATCTATTCCTATTATGATGAGTAGAAACTTTTGCTTTTATCAAAATCTGTTATTGTGATATAAGCATTGGGCATAGAAACCAGAAAGATATTCTATTCCATAGCAAGCCAGAAAAAACATATTATAAATTTAATAGAGGCTAAAAACAGGCCTAAATTGGGCCAATTTTTAAAATGTGATGACAGTCTGCAAATCAATGCAAAAGTCTTACTTACAACGTTTTTACTGGAGCACATCTCATTATCAGTTGCCATTCATGCCAGCAAGCTATTTGTTGCAATGTCACCAAATTAATCTGAAGTGAGGAAGGGTTGGGTTGTTTTACCTCTGAGCAGCACTTTTTTGCACACAGTGGGCTAAATGGCCAAGTCACAAAGACCCCAAAGGCTCAGAGAAGGTTGGGGGAGGGGACCCACTGGAACAGCTATTGGAAAACAGATGGTAGCCTCCAATCAAGGCCATCCAGCGTGTTCTTTAACATATACAGGATATGGCTCTCCCATACACAGGGTCACGACTTAACATCTCATCCGACGGATGGTGGCCCCATCAGTGTCCCTTACTGGTTGTAGGCAGAGTGGGGAGTTTTGTGGAGATAAATCTCAATTCTGTCCCAGCTGGGACTCAAACTTGAGAACTACAGATTACAAGCCTGGCGCACTACCGACTGAGTCATCCCTGCCCCAAGTGAGGAAGTATGAATGCAGTCAGACAAAAGGAAATCTTATTTCTCAAGAACTTACTTCTAGTTACTCAGAAACAGTTATAAATGCTATACAGATTTCTTCATTTTCTGTTACAACTGATGGCAGCAATGAAAATTGTTTACTCTAGTGGTAACACATTACAATGAAAATGTCACACACATGTAGTGCATTTTTTATCATTACCATGCTCAGATGGTGATACAACAGGAAAAAATATTGTCATCTTGATGTTTTCTGAGTTCAAGGATATAGGCATTTCATGGCCCAATTGTAATGTCAATGTCATCTGATTATATGCTCCTATCATGCTTGATAAGAAGGAGTAAAGCTAAGAAACCACATTTAAATTTCCTTAGAGTGTCTATGTCATCTCTATCTGGTTGGAGAAAGGCTGCCAAAAAATTTCCATCAAAAAATACATTGATTCTCGAACAGCAACATCACTGTGTGGTAAAGTGGATGACAATTGCAATAAATCTTGAACCTGTTATACCTATGAAGTCTTGGATTCGCCCTCTACTGTTATCATGGACTCTCGTATTTCTAATTCTTTTGTTATTTGTGTCACTGAAGTGGAATGTCAAAGGGCCTAATATTTATAGTATTTCATTTGAAGACTTGCAGTCATCATCCATAGTCAGAGGGTATGTTGCATTTCTTTCTTTGGATTCCATGTTTTTCTGGCACAGTATTTCCATCTAAATTCTTGGTCTCAATTGTTGAATGCTGTGACGATGTACATGGTTGTATTTCATCAAGTACTGCTATTTTTTATTCATTTAGAGCAGCATACTGGGCAGAGAGAGACTCCATTGGTTTGGCCATGTTGCCCATATGCATAACTATAGATTAGCGAATAGGGTTATAAACAGTGTTCCTAAAGGTCTCAGAAAGAGGGGGAGACCTAGAATGCAGTAAGCAGACAATGCCAAACAGTACCTCATTAGAATTAGTCTACAATGGCCAGATGCTGCAGATGTAGCTCAGGACAGATGTGCTTGGAGAACTAAACTGCACAATCTGGTTGGACCTCTGTAGCCATACAGGCTACAGATATTGCCTTATTGCTGTTGGGGATGATGATATTTGTTTATAGCTCCCATTTGGCTTCTAGTATATGCTTCTTTACAATTCTTCAACTGTTTTCTTACTTCTCAGTAAATATATTCGTTTCAATCTCTATCCCTACTAGACATCTTTCACTAGATTGATTGTGCCCATGATTCGGTGTTTTTTTTATAATTTTATATAATTTTTTAGAAACAACTTTTTTAAACCAATAGGAAAACAAAATGATAATTTGATATTATATTAAACAAAATAACTTCAAGTGCAGTTTATAAATAAATAAATAAATAAATACCCCCTCAAGCAGCTGCTTGCCACAGAGGTCTGACAGCAGCCTGTCAGTTTATATGTGCCGCAAGTGTCAAAATCTCTGAGGGGGGGGGGGGGAGTCTGCCATCACCTAGTGAAAGGAGAGTTGAGAGTTATGAATCAAGCAGTACATTATCAATGGGGTGAAATATTAATGGAGAAATGTTTTGCCAACAACTTTTGGGGGAGTGCCTAATTTTATGGAGTAGAAACCTTTTACAATGCAATAATGAAATGAAGCTGTAGACGAAATTTGGTGGTTCCAGCTCTCACCATTAGGAGGAGTTCTTCAATAGAGAGACAACCTCTGTAAAATATATTATAGATTTTAGGCAATAAACAATACTAAAAATTGGCAGTTTTTGGAGAAAGGCTTTTCTGTATGTTTGTAAAATAAAGATTCAATGTTGCCATTGTCTTATTTCAGATATTTTTTAGTATTCCCACTCTGCATGGGGGCAAGGAGGCTCAATCGGTAACACACTAGGCTCATAATTTGTAGTTCCCAGGTTCAAGTCAACTGCAACTGCATTGAGATTTATCTCCATTAAACTCCATCCTGCCTTTGCTCAGAAAGGAAGCACAGATAGGCTTGGAAATGCCCATTGGATGGGATGTAAAGCTGTGACCCTGCATATAAGAGAGCCATACCCTGTGCATGTTGAATTGGATGGCCTTAATGGGAAGCTTCCATCTGTCTCCTAATGGCTGTCCAGTGTGACACTCTTGCCCAAATAAACCTCCTTCTTTCTCATTATCTATCTCATTACTTCAAATCTCCGTTATCAACATATTATACAAATCAAATAAATTCCCTATCTAGCTTAATATCCAATAAACCCTCCACATAAAATCATAAACACCAGGACTCTATTGGCCATACATCTCCAACAACTTATAGACTATTAATCTCAGGGTATTTCATCAAGTCCTGGTAATCATCCAGTCTAGTGGTTAGCATACCTGACTACTAGGATGAGCAAGCATGTCCTTGTGTGTTTGTATGTTGTATGAGAAATCAGGACAAGCCTAATATAGTTTCTCAGTTATATCTGTCCTTTGTTAAGGAAGTACCTTCTTCCTTTAAAATAAAAAAAAATCACCAAATCATGGGCACACTATACAATCATGAAGTGAAAGGGAGCCATCAAAAGACAGTAACTGTATTACTTTTCCATTCAGCTCACATGCTTGTGACTACCAACCTTCTTCATCTCAATGATAAACTACTTTTACTTCTTATGCCATATATTGGCCACTCGAACAATCCACCATCATTTTCTTTATCACCTTCATTCATCTGCCATATAGCCACAGAGCAAAGAACCAACATCAGAATAAGACTCACTAGATATTTTTAAATTAATACTAACTATGAGAAAAATCCATCCAAATCTCGGAACATCCCTGCTTATCAGCCAAATCACACTTAGGCAACTCTGCTTGGAGAGGAGAATGCATCATGATGAGATGAGGCTTTCCCAAACTTGGATCGAACTGACAATGAGGGAAGTCAGCAAGTGCTGCTGAGAGACAATGACTTAATCCACAATGCCAAGAAGCTAGCACCAATAGGTGTCATTACAAATAAGCATATTTGAGTTCCCTATTATAATGGCAAACATTTATAGTCCCCTGCCCCCAAACTTCTCTGAGCCTTTTTGGCTTGGCCACTTAGTTCATCGTGCAAAAAAAGTGTAGCTCACAGGTAAAACAGCCCAACTACTCTGCACCATTATGTACAACATGACAAAAATAAAATAGGTTGAATTGCTTTATATCTGAATGGCATCTGAAAAAGTCATCAGTTATTAAATGCTCTCTCAAAACTCCATATCATTTCACGAATTTATCTCACATTACAGATGTCAAATTTACGACACGTCAAGTAACATTAAGATTACAAGAATTTTAGAGTGAAATTTGACTAAGTAGCTGTGAAATTTGACAAGTAGCTGTTACATTAAAATGATTGTTGCAAGACTATTCAATTATCAGAACTAACAAAACAAACATTGCAGCAAAAATTTTGGTGTTAGCTCATTTATTCAAATAATATGTCAATAAATATAAAATTTTATATTTGAAGATGGTGCTTTGCATAAACTGGAAGGAGAGCTGTGTACCAATCCCCAGTGATGATGCACAGAACAGGCCAGGTCTAGCACCTAATATCAGACCCTGCCGTCTCCTGATGTTGCATTAGTACCTTACAAAAGATATTCTCTTTTGGAAGGGAACAGAAGGGGAGGGCTGTCAGTTCAGTGTGGCCTACTATCTGGTCATCTATGGTCACTTTTTCTTTTTTTTTCCTACCCTGCTGAGGAGTGGCATCATCAATTCTAAACTGGAGTAATGTGTTTCAGGCAGGTCTATCACTCTTGAAAAGGTCCACTAGAAAAGGTGGTGCCTGAAGTTCCTACGGCCACAGGTGGCTTCAGCCTTTAGCAGTGGGAAAACCTCAACCTTCAATTAGCTAGTTGGGCCTAAACTGGAGTAATGTGTCTCAGGCACTCCATATGGCTCTTGAAAAGATGGTGCCTAAAGTTCCTACCAGCATCGGTGACTTCAACCTTTAGCGGAGGAGGAACAGGTCTTTGCCCCATGCCTGCAATCAGGGGGCTGTTTGATACTGTTAGCCCTACCTCTCTCAAAAACCTAGTCTCTTTAATAATTCTACTAATCATTTTCTCTCTGCAGGTGCATGGAAACACGAGGACATTACATAGAGATTATTCTCTTGATGTCCTCACACAGGAATTCCAGTGTTATAACTTAGATATTCTAGGCTTGCAAGAGACCAGATGAACAGGCAAAGGTGAGACACTTAAAAATAAATTTAAATTTCTCTTTTTAGGGAGGGAGGATGGAAAGCATCTCCAAGGTGTAGGTTTGCTTTTCAGCAGACACGCCCGTGATGCTCTTCTAGGATATGACTGTATTAATGAAAGATTTCTTACTGCAAATTTTAAAACAAAAATTAAAGACTTGAATATCATTTGCTGTTATGCCCCAACAGAGGGCTCTGATGAGAACGAGAAGGATATGTTTTACAGCCAGCTTCAGAATATTTTGAATTCTGTGAAGAAAGGAGATATTTCTCTTGTGTTAGGTGACTTCAATGCTAAAATTGGTATCGACTCTGACCTCCTGGCAGGAATGTTAGGTCCCTTTGGCAATGTTAGTTCCAATGGCAATGGAATCTACAAGGGTGCATTTTGTCTCCTTTTTTCTTTAGTTTGGTTATTGATTATGCTATGTGAAATTCTTTGCAAAGGAAAGATTTTGGCCTTAAATGGTCTAGAGATTTCAAAATTTCTGATTTAGATTATACAGTGATTTGACCTTGTTGGCTAATCATGTTGATGAGATGAATACTTTCATTAGGGCTGTTGATGAAACTTGTAATAGAGTAGGTTTGGTGATAAACAGAGAAAAAACTAAAGTGATGAAAATTGGTCAGGCAGATGGTGCTTCAGTTGCTTTGAATGGCTGCACTCTTCAGCAAGTGTCTCAGTTTAATTATATTGGAATCTATGCAACAGATACTGGTGATGTTCGGCATGAAAAAAATAGAAGAATAGGGATTGCCGCTGGGAATTTTAAGAATCTATGGAGAGTGTGGAAAAATAGGTGTGTACACCTAAAGACTAAAATTCGGCTATATAATAGTTTGGTTCTGTCTAAGGTTAGTTATGGTAACAAAACATGGATTCTTTGTAAGCAGGATAACAAGAAACTTGATGCCTTTGATTCTAGATGCTTATGCAGTATCTTAGGCATTAGGTGGTTCAACTTTGTGAGTAATGATGACGTTAAAAGTAGGAGTCATCAACCTCCTTTGAGCAGCATATATTGTGCAGAGAGAGCCAGGATGCCCGTATGCAGAGCTGCAGATTGGCAAACAGGATTATGAACAGTGTGCCTAAGGGTTTCAGAAAACGAGGGAAACCTAGAACGCAATGGGAAGACATGTCAAACAGGACCTTGCTAGTTTTTGATTCTAAAAAACATAAAAAAATAATTGAATTAGATGAGTTTTTTTTTAAGTTATTTTAACACAGCTAACATAATAAATAGTTTAATAAAATCACAATAAGTGCTGTTACATTTAGTTCTGTTTATAAGTTTCCTATCTCAAGTTATGAGAAGTGCAATAGTTATTACAGACAGTTGGATTGATCATTAGTTATGATGTATTAACTAATTACTAAGCTTACAGATAAGTCATAAATATAATTTTTAAACAAGTTGTCAAAATATAATAGACCCATGAATAAAGCAAAATCAGTTACCACTGCTTGATGGCTGGTACATCTGCATTAAGAAAGTTCATTGTGTAATCCACTGATGGTAGTTGATATCACGATGATATTTACATTTCTCTGCAACCAGTCCTTATGAAACATAAAGCTTGATGTAAATGCTATCATATACTTAGTTGTATGCCATTAGTAGATGCTCAACGTAAGAATGGAAATAATACTTAGTTGTGATGCCTTTGCATTCCTTTAATATTAACAATATGCTTGTTGCTGCCTATTATTAAGTAGACACTGATTACCACTTCAAACATTAGGTAATATTAGCAACAGTCAGTTGGAGTAGTACCTTCGTCATCTAATACAATTGATATTGATGATAAGCAATGCATTAAGTTGAGTAGTTGGCTTATTTTGATGTTATAATCACTAAACAGCATATGTTTCAGACAGACATTGGTACATAATCATGTTGAATCCACTGTTGCACTCTCCCAATTCTTCATTCTTCAGGTTAGACTATTACTATTAAACATTCTAAAATAGTCAAAAAAAAGGCGGACTTACAGTTAAAAAACCCATTAAAACAATGTCAGACCTGCTTCCTGATGGCATAGGAACAATGCGTTTCACCGTCTTTCCTGTTTACAGCATCTTCAGGCTCTGTGTGTGACCAATGAAGAGTATGCTAACCAATGGTCTAAATGGATAATTTTCTTTGTGCAGTTTAATTTTTAATTTAATTTTGAACAATCTATAAACAAAGTACCATACAAATTTAAAGAATGATTTAAACGACGACGACGACGACGACAACAACAACAACAACTCTAAGGATATAAAAATATTAAAACAATTAAAAGCTAATGATGAAATTAAAATAATTTTGGCAGATGAAACTAACCAAATAATCATAATGGAGAATGAACAGTATAAACAGAAAATAGACAAAACATTAATTTAATTAAAATGACAACCTGCAAATCAGGATCCATTACCTACCATATTAAATAAATTGCAATAATTAAAAAATGACCCATTTATGCCCAAAGAAATAGCCAAAAAATGCATTCCACCAATATCCCCAGATACACCCCAACTTTTTGTCAAAATTAAACTGCACAAAGAAAATTATCCATTTAGACCATTGGTTAGTAAAAGGAAGTCCCCCACATATAACCTAGAGATAGCCCTTCATAAGTTTTTTAAAAATTAACTTTCCCCAACAATAAATATTTTAACTTCATGTTATGAGGCAATAAATAGGATAAATAACATCAAAATTAATAAACAGACCACTATACATTCACTGGACATCATATCGCTATATCCCAACACTCCAATGTTCGATGGGGCGATGCGGCTGAAAGCTGAATGGTTCAAAATAGCCAAACCTAATATTGCACAATACTTTAGCATACATGAAGCTCTGGATTTAGCTACATCATCCAACTTTTTTGATATTAACAGCCACACATGGCTCCAGACGGAAGGGGTCCAAATAGGATCACCTCTATCTGGACTCACGTCCAATGTCATTATGCATCATGTAGAGGAAACAGCACTAACAACAGCTGTTTATAAACCATCCCTCTACATGAGATATGTGGATGATATCTTAATTTTTTGGCCACATGAAATAGAAAAACTACAAGATTTTATATATACTATGAATGGAATATTACCTAGCAAAAAATTTACACTGGAATCCAAATCAAATCAGCAGATAGCCTATTTAGATATAATGATAATCCAAAAAACATTGTGAAACCACAGTTTATAGAAAAAAAGACACATATACCTACATATATACCGGCTAATTCCTCACACCCTGCTAAATACAAAAAAGCTAGCATATTACCACATTATATAAGAGCCTACCGATATTGTTCGAATCAAGCAGCCTTTCACACAAAAATAAACTATATAAATCAAACAGCTCTGGAAGCGGGATATAAAAAATAAAATAAATACCCCCTCAAGCAGCTGCTTGCCACAGAGGTCTGACAGGAGCCTGCCAGTTTATATGCCACAGTAGGAGATCTGAGAGGATGGCAGGACCTCAGCAGAAAAACGACACACACATCCATGCCTAATCCGGGGCTCGAACCCAGGTCCCTTAGATCAGTAGCCAAGCGTGCTAACCACTCGGCCACGGGACGGCTGGAAGCGGGATATACACAACAACAATTAAAAAGATGGCAGAATAATGCAAAATACATAGTACATAAGGACTCACAATCTAAACTTAATAAATACATCCCCTCAGAGAAATATGCTCATCAGTTTTCCATATACTGCATATATTTCACAGATCTTAGAACATACACTTAAAAGATATAATAAAAAATTACCAACCACCATAACACATACAATAATTTAGTAGTAAATGCTCGAGATAAAAAACTACCTACTGGAGGCATATACCAAATAAACTTACCAGATTCAACAAATATACTAAACAGAAAGGACAAATACATTGGAAAAATCTTCAGACAGTACACAAATAGAATGCAAGACCACTATGATGATATATGAAAAAATAATTCTAACACAGCCTTTGCACAGACTATTCTTGATAATAATTTAGAAATTAATAATATTGATTATAAACCATTAATGGTCCCTAAAACTAAATTTCAGTTACAATATGCTGAGAAATTAATTATACATACACAACTCGATAATATATGCAACACGGAGATTCCTCCCCTGCCATCGGCATGGAATCTCCTGCTGCATCAATATGCAGGCACATCCACTCACATGTAATTGTCGACGAGTAATGACATAAGAAACGGGAGGGACATAAAAGCGGACTCTTTGTTGGTCACACACAGAGCCTGAAGATGCCATAAACAGGAAAGACGGTGAAACGCGTTACACAACTAAGTATTATTTCCATTCTTACGTTGAGCATCTACTAATGGCATACAACTAAGTATGTGATAGCATTTACATCAAGCTTTATGTTTCATAAGGACTGGTTGCAGAGAAATGTAAACATCATCATGATATCAACTACCATCAGTGGATTACACGATGAACTTTCTTAATGCAGATGTACCAGCCATCAAGCAGTGGTAACTGATTTTGCTTTACTCATGGGTCTATTATATTTTGACAACTTGTTTAAAATTATATTTATGACTTATCTGTAAGTTTAGTAATTAGTTAATACATCATAACTAATGATCAATCCAACTGTCTGTAATAACTATTGCACTTCTCATAACTTGAGATAGGAAACTTATAAACAGAACTAAATGTAACAGCACTTATTGTGATTTTATTAAACTATTTAATTACTTTTCACAAGAGAACATATTGCGAGAATCAAAGAGGTGAGAAAAGATATTTCGACAATCAAAGGGCTGTTATAAAGGTTAAGAACCACTGGCTTAAAGTAGTGCAATATATCTATCTTCATTACAAACAATGGAAGTAGAACTGACCACTTTGTTCAAAGCATTTCTGAAATGCAGAGCCCATCTTGCCAAGACAGAAGTTCACTTTCAGTAACTTTACCATATTTATCCGTCAGTTCCTGTATTTCAGTCTGTAAAATATTTGCTACGTGATAGAATTTTGCTGCTGTGTTCTCTGCAGCTTGCTCTACTCTGTCAGCCAATTCTTTTTAACATCATAATACAGTCGTATCAGAATAATATGACCACCATCTAATACTGGGAATAACCACCCTTGGCTGGATGACAGCAGCGAGACGGCGTGACATGGATGCAACGAGGCCCTGGAAGGTTGCCAGACGCACAGGTGTCCATTCGAACTCCAGCAGAGCATGGAAATTCCGAAGATGAAGTGATTGTGGGTCCGCCCACCGAACCTGTCAATACAAATGGTTCCACAAGTGTTCTATGGGATTGAGGTCGGATGATTTCTCCGGTCAAGGGATAACGGAGACATCGCTCGTGTTCCCTGAACCAGTCACGCACCACCTTAGCAACATGACAGGATGCATTGTCCTGTTGGTAGACACCATCACCATCAGGGTAAATGTCCAACATGAAGGGATGCATGTGGTCAGTGAGGATGGACAGGTAGCCATTGGCATTCAGAGACCCATCCAGTGGTATAAGCGGTCCCAGGTCATAACAGGAAATCATCCCCCAGTCATGCACACTGCCAACACCAGCCTGTACTTGACTGACAAGTGTGTCTGGGTGTTATACTGTTCTCATATGTCAGGTGTTACACTGTTCTCATATGTCCTTACACTGTTCTCATATGTCTGATGCTGTAACCACTACCGCCTGTCACTTCTATGGAGTAGAAACCTTGTTTCGTCAGAGAAGGCAACCATTTTTCCACTCTTTCACTGTCCAATGAGGGTAGTCCAGTGCGAACTGCAGGCATCGTTGCTGATGGACCTTGGGTTAACATGGGCGCCTTTACACAGCGTTGACTCTGGAGACCCATGCACAACAGGTTTCGTTCTACTGTTATCGGGGACACTTACCTGGGTGCCCCAGCGTTGACTCCGGAGACCCATGCGCAACAGGTTTCGTTCTACTGTTATCAGGGACACTTACCTGGGTGCCCCAGCATTCATTTGAGTGGTAAATTGCTGCACTGTTGCGCATCGATTGCCCTTTACCAGTCGACAGAGGCGATGTACTCCTCTGGGGTCAATGGCCTTTAGGGTTCCACAGTTATGAAGTCTAGAGGTATTCAGTGTGCCAGCAGTCCATTCTTGGTACACCCTTACTACAGCACCTCAGAACAGCTCACAAAGTCTGCTATTTCTGAGATGCTTCCACCCTTGATGCAGTAGCTGATGATCATTCGTTTTTGAACGTCCGTCAAATCAATACCTCTGCCCATTGTACTCACGTTACACACTATAGCTCATCTGTCCTGGCTGGCCGCTTATATCTCTGTGTGGTCAACCTTGTCATGTACATTCTGTGACACACCTGGGCAGGTACACTGTGATTCCGTGGGTGGTCATATTATTCTGATACAACTGTGTAAGCTCACCGGACAAAAAATTAGTCATCCCCCGTCGTAAGAGGGTGACATCCATTCAACAGCAACAGAGGGTGCACCAGTAATAAACGCATCCTACAAATAGCTGTGCACTACGGGGTTCATACAGTGACAAGAAATGGTTGGGTGCTATGTGTGTGTTAGTTGCTCCGTGAAACATGGTTTGTGCCAAAGATGTGAATGAGTGGCAAAAAGGTTATGTTGTGTTTTGCCAAAGGGCATAGTGTACCAGAAGTTGCTGTCTTTGCAGGTGTGTCGAAATGTACTGTCCAAAGGGTTTTCCAGCCGTGGCGTACATCACAGTCCACTGCTAATTATCACCAGAACTGTGGCAGAAAGACTGTGCTCACCAATAGGGACCACCCCAGTGTGTTAGGGCAAACTGTTAGGGCAAACCACTTTACAATGAGGCAGGAACTGCTCCAGTCAGTCAATGCAGGCCTACAAAGCTGTTTCCGAACAAACACTCCAAAGGGAACTGCATGCCATGGATATCTGGAGCAGAGTACCATGGAAGAGACCCATGTTAACAGCTCTGCACAAGGCTGCACGGCTACAGTGGGTGTGGTGCCACAAAGACTGGACTGTCAACTCTTGGAATCATGATCTGGTCAGATGAGTCATGATTTTGCTTGTATTCGAATGATGTGAAGTGACGGGTACATCGTAAGCCGCATGAAGCCTTCAATGCAGACTGTGTGCAAAGTTCTGTTCTAGCTGGAGGAGGCTCTGTGATGTTCTGAGGATGTTTCATGACTATCTGGTCTAGATGCTTCCTCAGCCTTTATCAGCCAATCCATCAAATTGCTAACAAAAAACACAATAATTTGCCAAAAAAATTGTGTGATCCTCACCAAACTTGATCATGTAACCAGTAATGCTGATGAGCAATTTGCATAATCAGATTAAAAACAGGTGTTTTGGAGTGGATCATTATTTTCTGTTGTAAATGTGAGTAAAGAAATTCAGAATAGCCATTTCGTAGGAATAAACTCGAGACATAATTTGCTAAACGAACTGCGTTGGAGAGCTATTGGCTGGCTTGAAGCAGGCCAAAGTCAGTCAGATGTGGCACAATGGTTGAATGTGAGTCCTTCTCTGGTTATTTCTGCTTTAAAGGAACAGTGGTTATTACTCCTTACTGAGCTGATTCACATAACAGCATGGACATAAACATATGGAACATTGCTGTCATGCCTGCATTGCTGTAAGGGGTGACCACAGTCCTTATTAAAGAACTTTGCCCATTGCATTCTGACACCTCATTTTTGGGCAAGTTTCTGTTATTTTTTGACGAAAAATGTTTCTAGTGTAAAATATTTTATGCCATTCTGAAACTAACATTGTAATTTGTGTTTTCATCAAATTTCATTAAAAAATTTCATATTTTTTATCATAATTTTTCTTAGTTTTCTTTAATTTATGGAAACCGGTGTATATAATCAATCATATTCTTATGCAGCTCATCTGGTAAAACCCATGTGTACTTAGGTATGTCATGGTGTTTGTAATAAGTGTGTTATTGTCAAACCATTAAGATTACTTACTTGTAGAAGACATTGCTCATTGCAGCTACCAATACCAAAGGGACCTATTACCTCTGCCCAAAGGTTGGAGTCAGTACCAACTTTAGCATTGAAGTCACCTAGAACAAGGGTAATATCTCCCCTTCTTGATAGAATTCGAAAATATCTTGAAGTACCTATCCTTTTTCATCCTCAGTGGGGGCATAACAACAGATAACATTCATGTCTTTAATGTTTGTCTGATATTTAGCTATAAGAAACCTTTTATTAATGCACTCATATCCTAGAAGAGCATCACTAGCATGTCTGCTGAGAAGCAAACCTATACCTTGGAGGTGCTTCTTATCTTCCCTCCCTGAAAAAAGAAATTTAAGATTATTTTTAAAAATCTGACCTTTATCTGTCCATCTGGTCTTTTGCAAGCTGATAATATCTAAATTATAATGGTGAAATTCTTATGTGAAGACATCAAGAGAATAATCTCTGTGCAGAGTCCTCATATTCCAGCTAACTATGAAGAGTACAATACCAACAATATCAAACAGCAATATCAATCGCAGGCATGTGGCAAAAACCTAATCCCCCACTACTAAAGGTGGAAGCCATCTACACTGGAAGACTTTCTCCATTGTAAGTTTGATGATGCCCACCAAAGCAAGAGTTCAGATACCTGTAATGGCCTCTGATCAGGATTATCAACCAGCTCATAAAACATATCCTGTAAATCTATTCACTTGGATCTGGCAATATTCACTTGGATCAGAAGATTCTCCCTCAACAGGAGCCCACCAGTGCAGCAAATTCAGTATCCATAATCAAGCACAGAGCCATTATTCATTCAGTTTCGTGTGGTCAGCACCAAGACCCTATGTGGTTGACCACTCCTCAGCAGGGTAGAAAAAAGTAGCCATAGTAGTTCAGATCAGTAGGTCACACTGATCTGGCAGTAGGTCACACTGATCTGGCAGTAGGTCACACTGATCAGTAGGTCACACTGATCTTTCCATTCCCTTCCACAAGAGAGTATATCTTTTTAAAGGTACTAACAGTCTACACCATGAGAAGGTGGGGGGGTCAGACTTTAGATGCCAAGCCTGGCTGGTTCCATGCAGCATCAAAGGGGATTGGTGCATAGTTCTCCTTCCAGTGACTATCTATCTACCACTTAGACCTTAAGGGCTACATAAACTTAACAATCAAACAATCATTTTCATATCAGCCTTTTCAATGATAACACATCACATTGTATAAAAGAACTAACAGTAATTGAATGGCTGATATGAAACAGTGATAGAATTGAAGAAACCCAGTTGTTAAAAAATTTGAATGAAAACACTACCTCTGTCCTTTTCAAATATTTTAGATGCTTACAGCATATGAGATTTAAATTCTTTAATTTAATTTACTTATGAGATTTAAATTCCCAAGGAGACTATATTTATTTTTTTTTTAATTTGCGTAATTGCGTGATTTTATATGTAGTGCAATACAGTGGATAAGAATTTAATGCTAATTTGTTATTTAAATGAGATAAAAATCTTAATTTTTCATTCAAAAAAATCAGACTCATGTATATCAAACCCCTCTCTCCCAATGGGGCTGAATATGTCAACCCCCTCCCATTAAAAATTTCTGGGTACAACACTCGACATCATATGAATTTTATTACACTAAAACTACTTTATGATCATATGTAATAAGAAACAATATTCACAAATACATAAGTTAAAATATGACAATATTATTACTAATCTCTTGGGAGCCATTTCAAAATCAAACTCATATTAAAATCAAAAAGAGAGCAATTATCACATATAGCAATACTGATTTTGTATGTATATTTTAATAAATTATTATACTTCATCTATATCTATTTTTTCTCTTTTCAGCAAAAAAAAAGCATTTAATTAGATAAAAATCTTTGAATTCAAGAAATGAGTGAAATGTATCATAAAAAATACCTTTCCAAGTTTACTGAATTATAAGTAAAGTCTTAACGGATTACACTATTAGTAGTTTCCTATACTTTTTACACTGATAATTGTTTTAATTTATTCTACATACTCTATTATGCACATGGAAGTATTAGGATATGCTCACTAATTATTATTGCAAAAATGAGCAGTAATAGTAAGTCAAGAATGTTACAAATCACTTCAGTTAATGCCATCTTTCAGAAATTATCCTGAGAAGACAAACAGCAACAAATACATTTGCCTCTGTAGCAGTACATCAAAGTTAATTTGTGCTTTATTTAAAGGGAATAAAAATCTGACAGTAACAAGTAACTTACAAGTAACAGTAACAAGTTAACACCTGTTAACTTGTTACTGTTACTTGTAAGTTAGTTATGGTATTCACACTCAAGACCATTTATGAACAAGATAACAGGAAACTTGATGTGTTTGATTCTAGTCTTCAGTATCAGGTGGTTTGACTTTCTAAGTAATGATGAGCCAAGTTGCCCATATGCATAATTACAGATTGATGAATAGGGTTATGAACAGTATGCCTAAAGACCTCAGGAAAAGGAGGAGACCTAGGAAGCAATCGGCACACAATGTCAAACAGGACCTTGCCAGAACTGGCCTACAGTGGCCAAATACAGCAGCTGTAGCTCAAGACATATGTGTTTGGAGGAGTATATTCAGTCTGTTTGGAACTCTGTAATTCATGGTTGCATATGGATTTTGTATGTATTGAAATTATGTTTACGTGCAACAATTGCTCATAAAAGCATGCACAACATACCACAAGGTGATCCACATATTGTGAAGAATACGTCATATCTGCAGTGGAACACACAGCTCAGTTCTGAAGTGTGAATTGAGTTGTTCATAATCCATCAATTTCTGCATTTTTAGAAATAGTTGTTTTTTCATGTTGATGTGACATGGTTAAAATTAATAATTTGAGTTTAGTACTCAACTATTAGTGCTTTCATGTGCTACTGGAGATTTTGTTTCCAGTCATTGTTTTTCAGAAGTGTAGAGAATCTCGGGAAGAGTTCTGTTTACAAGTTGTTTGACAATATTAGGAGACTCTGAGAGAACAGTTAAACCATAAAGATGGGTTATGCCAAGTAAATAAAAAGGTCATTTATGCATTTCAAATAATGTAAAGCAATGTAAGCATTTCATAAGAACTGACTTACAAATTTATGTTGATTAGAATGTCATATAACTGAAACTTTGAATGTTCTGTACTATTTATATTTGCTAGTAAGACGAATTTAGTTAATAATTAATCATGGTTACAGTTAGTCCATTTGATTATTAAGAGAATTATTTAAATGTTCATATTTCTTATAAAAATAACTGTCTTATCTATTAAACAAGTTTAATAAAATTTCAGTTTTGTTAATTCAAACTCTCTAAACAGTACTGTCAAATAATTGACTTGAATAAAGAAATTACACAGTATGCATGTAATTCCATTCACTAGCTATTTGTTATGAATATTCTAAAGTTCACCTTTTTGTTGTTGACCGAGCACAGTAGAAAAAAGCCTGGCCATTTGGTATATCAGTTTTTCAGGCCTGGCATGGTAAGGGTTAATTTGTGGAAATCAGTGTATTTTTATATGCTGATTTCATATATTTTTTCAATATTCAAATATATTAAATAAATCTTTAGACACTTTTTTTTTAAAATACAGCTACAAACACAAGATGATACTAAGATTGAACAAGCTCTCATTACAACCAATTAAATGTCTGTTATGCCAACCAAACACAGATGAATAATCATAAAACTAGAATTGTTGGATATGGTATTTTTCAGCGCACTTTAAAACTGAATTCATGGATGCAGGGCAGTTGTATATTGGATTCAACATTTTGTGTAGTGACTATAAACATTTCAATCAACTCATGATATAAAAAATCATCTCATAAAAAAAACTTGGCAAGTTACTAAATTTATTACCTGAAGTCAATATTTCATTTGTTACATTTATCTACATTCCAGAACATGACTCAATCTGTTATGATGCTTCTTTACCAGAAAAATAATATAATCAACATTTCTCATTAAAAACATGCAATCCAACATTATATATCATTTTGAACTATCAAAAACATTCAATGCAATAGTAACTTAAATGTATACTTCCTCAGTAGCAAATCACTTTTTATATGAATACACACCTTTCACTTCAAAAGATTTGTGTAACAATCCAACTCTTTCCTCTGACGATGATGGAAAAACAGACTGTGGCAACTGTATATCTACCTATAAAGAGCAATATAAGAAAATTTAATGTTTTATTTCTTAATCAGATTTTTAAAGAAAATCAACATAGTAAAATGCAATATGGGTCACTTCTTCTGCCAATTACACCTACTTAAGATGCTTCCTAGTAAATAACATAGATTTTTCCAAAAATCTGCTATTTAACCCTTAACTAGTGAGATAAGGTCAATGTGACCTTAGATTCACTTTATAAGCACACAGGAAAAAAATGTCACTCCCACCATAAATGGTGGCATTGACTTGATACACCTGTAGATGTCATACATGTAGTAATGCAGCGCTACATAAAGGCATGTGGCTTTCCATATGCCCCATAGTGTTGTCAGTTCAGTGGAGTGCTGATTATATGTTATTCCTGCATTGATGGTCAGAAGAAAGATGTGACCAAGTGGCAAATGGCTGTTATTGCATTTGGTAGGGCTAAAGGACATGTGGTCAAGTTTGATGGTGTTTCAAAATGAAGTCCAACAAGTGTATTAAACAGTGGCATACATCAAATTTGACCTCTACTCATAAATGTTACTGCGGCCACAGGCAGGGACTCCCAATGAGTATCACGACTAGTGACTGCAAACTGATTTCGGACCAGACAGGAATTGTTACAGACAGTCAATGAAGAACCACATCAGTCTATTTCAGAGAAAGCATTGTGAAGGGAACTGCATACCATGGGTGTTTGGAGCAGAGTACCTCAGAAGAGACCCATGTTAACAGCTTCCCATATAAAGCAGTGCGGTTGCAATGGGCTAGGTACTATAGATATTTAACTGCAGATGGCTGAAAAAACCATTATCTGGTTAAATGAGTTGTGTTTCTGTCTGTATACCACTGATGTAAGGCAGAGAGTGCAACACAGTAGTAACAAAGTCTTCCATCCGGACTGTGTCCAAGGTGTTATTCAAGCTAGAGGTAGTTCTGTGGATGCTTTACCTACCATGAGGTAGGTCCATTTGTTGAACATCAACCAATTTAAATCAAGAAAGCTATATACATATTCTGGATGACCAGATCTGTATATAACTTTTGTGTTTCATGTGAAGAATGAACACAACATAGACACTCCAATGTTCCAGACTTACAACTGCAAGTTGCAAAAACCTGTTTGTGACTGGCACAAGGAGCATGAGGTAAACTTTGGGACACCCCAAACTCACCAGATGTATATCCCACTGAAAACCTTTGGAACTATTTGGAACAGAGGGTGAAACACTAAAATAGACATTCACACAATCTAGCTGAACTATAAGGGCTATTATTGGAGGAGTCAACTAGAATTGATGTACATTATATCCTTTGACTGGTGCAGTCCATACCTAACAGAATTGCTGCTGTAATTCATGCAAAGGGAGGTGTTACACAGTATTAGGTGAGAAATTACAGATGCTACTAATTTTTTGTCTGGTGAGTTTATAAGTATATGAGCTACAAAATATAAAATATAGCATATATCTCTTTACAATCTGAGAATTACAAATGTTTTCCCGCATTTGCTCTCAGAAATTTTTTCAGTAAAAATTAAGGCATTAAATACAAAAAATTTATTAAACTATCAGCCAAAACATTAAAACCACCTCTGCTTTATGCAAAGAAGCATGCATGCAGCCAATCAGTGTCATGTGCTAAAGTCATGAATGACATATATAATACTACCTGGGTCAGAGCTCTCACAGGCAGTATTTCATTTCGTCTCAACATGGGAAAAGAAAGGATTTATCTGATTTCGAAAAGACCAGATTGTTATGGCAAGATGCCTTAGTAAGAGCATCTCCAAAACCAGCAGAACATTGTCCAAAGCATTACCCTTCCTCCACCGGCTTGTTTTCGTCCCCTGGTAGTTTGGGGGTATTTATTGCTCTAGTAGAGTTGTAATACTATCTAACTTTTAATGTAAATATATTGATTTTATTACTACTCAAAATTGCATCATCTGGGAACTATGCATATCAGCTTTCAATCAATATTTTAGCAGACTTTCGATTTTAAAGACTTTTTCTTTACTCTAATGTTTTGAAAATTATTTTTTAATGCTTCTCAAATGGATACTGCAATTATAAACAATAATTAATTTGAATTGATCAAAATGGAAACAACTAGTGATCTATAATGCTGGATGTCAGAAGAATATTAGGATTATTCAAAGCACAATTTTAAAAGGTAGGTATTTATTTATCAATATTTTTAATTACATTTCAACCATATAAACAAATTAAGGTCAAGAAATTACAATTTTTAATCAAAATTTCTGCTGGAATTTTAGAATCAAACTTTTTTGTAGTAGTTATGCAGTTTCATAATAAAGCAAATCATTCTAAAATTTAATGCAACTTTAAATGCTTTAAAATATTTTATTGAATTTCAAATTACATACACAATGAACCAGATTAGGAGTTAACACTTTTTTTCTTATTATCTTATCCTTTTTATTTAAATTGTCTTATTTTTAAAGCAAAGCTACTTTTTTTGATACTGATTTTCTTAGGCTTAGAGTGTGCCAATCATCAAAAGTCTAAGAATATGCATTATGCTTTTATATGCATAAATGACTAAAAAAAATTAGAAAAATTAAATAAATGAAAGATTTAAGCATTAATAGAAATATTATGAACTGTTTACCTACATAATAAAAGAAGGTGTCTGTCTGTGTGTGTGTCTGTCTGTGGCAGCCATGACTCCTCAGAAAATAAACGTACATGCTTTCAATTTTGAGAGAATGTTTCTGGTTGTGGTCCGGATTGCAGTGCCAAATTTCAGGTTTAAAGTCAAAAAGGGGGACTTGCTAGAAGCAAAAATATTTACCATGCTATTCCTATGGGAAACAAATATCGCTGTCAAACTTATTGTTGCCATTTACTGCTCTCTAACTGTGAAAGTAAAGAGTTAAAATAGCATTTAAATCTGCTGCCATTGTCAGATTCCCCACGTTTCCAAAGGCATTCCTTTTCTCATATTATGCAGCATGTTGGAAAGTAACTGAAATTTATCTTTCAGAGTTGGCAACACTCCATTTGATTTAATTTCGAACTGACGATTTTCCTTGCCCTTTATCGGGATTTTTTCTTTTGGAGTTGACAATATTGCATATTAAGTTTTCGATTAAAGTGATTAGATGTGCATGAGAACAGTCGAATAATAACAACATACAACTACTGTTCATAAAGAATTATTAAAGGTATGTTTCTCAACTGAATGTTTTTAGTTCTAGCTCCAGTTATTATTGAACCAAGCTCAGTTTTATTAATACTTAATCCTTTGGAGAGCATAAGTATGTCAACAAGGACTAAATTGGAAAGAATAAGAAAATTAATGGCTGTATTTAGAGCCATGGAAACAGAAGATGTGAAAATGCAGAGAAAGGAAGCTGATTGAATTTCTACCTCAAGATCAAGGGCTGAAGAAACTGTAGAAGATAGAGAGCAAAGAAGAACTTCAGATAGAATTTCTACTGCAAGATCAAGGGATGAAGAAACAACAGAAGCTAGAGAGAAAAGAATAACTTCTAACAGAATTTGTACCTCAAGATCCAGGGTTCAGGAAACTGCAGAAGCTAGAGAGCAGAGAAGAATTTCTAACAGAATTTCTACCACAAGATCAAGGGCTGAAGAAAAGGAAGAACTTGGAGAAAAAAGAAGAACTGCTGATAGAATTTCTACCAAAAGATCAAAGGCTGAAGAAACAGCAGAAGCTAGAGAGCAGAGAAGAGAAAATGCGAGTCGCCACTGAAACTTCAAGAAGGAGTGAATGGGAACAAAAGGAGAATTCTGCATTTTTCTATAACCCTTGTACAAAATACGAATCATATTCACCACTCAATATTGGATCAATATCTGAAGTATGTTGTCACTGCAGTGCTTTAAAATGGAAAGACGAGGCAGAAGGTCTGTGTTGTAACAACGGAAAAATACAGTTGGAAGGAATAAGTAATCCCCTGGAACCACTTTTCAAGCAGAGATTCACTACATTTTCAGAATAACATAGTTAAATATAACAAATGTTTCCAAATGACATCATTCGACTGCATAAAGATTATAAGAGAACAAGACTACAATCCAACTTTCAAAATCCAAGGACAGGTCTACCATCAAATTGGTAGTTTGCTTCCAATAGAAGGTCAAGAGCATAAATTCTTGCAGATATATATATTATGATTACAATAGTATGCGAGTTACAACTAATGCTCCACAGGATCACCAAGTGGTGAGCATGAAAATCGATTTAACCAGCCCCAAGCAACTGAAGTGGCAGTTATTTAACAGGGGATGCACATGGAACAAGAGATATTATTCTAAAACTTCAAGACGATACCATCCAGAGAATACCAGAAACACATTGTTCATATGATGCACTGCAATATCCTATAATATTTTGGAAAGGAGAAGATGGATATCATTTTGAATTAAAACAAATAAATTCTGCTACTGGAATGCCCACAAATAAGACTTCAGCTAATAGTTTTTATGATTATAGATTAATGCAAAGGTCAGATAACTTTAATATTATGATGCAAAGATCTCTTAAAGCATTATGCAGTGGATATGTATGCCAAAATAGAAGCAGAAAGATTAAAGTACTTTAGGCTAAATCAACAAAAACTCAGAGTTGACAATTATATTCATTTACGAGATACATGAAATATCGACGAAAATGTTGCTAATATGGGTCAATTAGTAATAATACTTCCTTCAAGCTTCACCAGTGGGCTGCAGTACATGCATGAGAGAACACAAGATGCGATGACATACATGTGAAAATATGGAAGACACAATTTGTTTATTACTTTCACCAGCAATTCCAGCTGGCCTGAAATAGTGACAGAATTGATGATCAGAAATCAAAAGATTGTCCAGACATTATTGCATGTGTGTTTCATCTCAAGATGAATATCTTGATGAATCTTATTAAGGCAAATTTTTTGGCAAAACACAGTGTGACATGTACACAATCAAATGGCAGAAATGGGGATTACCACATGCACATATTTTATTGTGGATGAAAGAAAAGCTAAATGTGAGTAAAGTCGATGAATTTATATCTGCCAGACTACCAAATCCAGATGAAGACCCGGTATTATATAAAATCATCAGTACACAAATGGTGCAAGGTCCATGTAGATATCTTAATCCGTTATCAATATGCATGAAAGATTCAAAATGTATGAATAAGTTCCCTTGCAAATTCTTAAAAGAAACAAAAAGTGGCCACAATGGCACCACTTTATTGATGTAGAAGTCCTGATGATGGAGGGTCTAACAAAAACAATGCTTGACAACAAATATGCACATAAAACTTTTTAAAGACTTCTCAGTTGATGAGTTTGCAGAAGATCTTCTAAGCGTAGGAAATGGAACCATTAGTCCACACAAAGATGGATATATCGATTTGGGAAACATAGTCAATATAATCCCCTTACGGTTGTTTTAAACAACCATAAGGGTTGGTAGCATTGAAGTAAATATTGATAACAGTTGGATAGTACCTTATTGCCCTCTTTTATCCCATCTATTCAACGCTCATATTAACATCAAATATTGTCATTCGATAAAAATCAATCAAATACGAGTGCAAGTATGTAAATAAAGAATCTGACATGATCATGTTCGCTGTCAATGATAGCATTACAAATAATGAGGTAACAAACTACGAACAAGGAAGGTACATAACCAGTAGAGAAGCTTTTTGGCGAGTATTTATCCCCAACAGTATCCCCTCAGTGTACATTTGGAAAATGGTCAGAGTTTACTTCAACGAGTAAAATGCCTTGCAATGAATTGAAATGCTTTCAAAACTATGCTTTTCAAGCAAGATGATTTCGCAAAAAACTCTATTTTATCATCGGGTACTGACTTATTTCACCTGGAATAATCATGACAAAAAAATGGAGTCGTCACAAAACTGGTAACAAAGTACCAAACCATCCTACAATTAAGGCCAGTAATGCTGTAGGTCATGTTTACACTGTGCATTCGAAAATTTTTGAGTGCTTTTACTTAAGGCTACTCCTTCATGATGTAGTAGGTCCGACATATTTTGGTGATTTGCACACAGTAAATGCAACAGTGTGCGAAACCTATAGGCAGGTATGCCAATTAAGAGGTCTTCTAGAGGATGATTCTCGTTGGAATAGAGTGTTACAGGAAGCATCAACTGTGCAGTCTGCTAAAATGCTTAGGAACCTTTTTGCTGTTATGCTTCAGGTCTGTTCCATTTCTAATCCCAAACAATTATGGGAAACTTACAAAGAAAATATTTCAGAGGATATTTTACATCAAGCAAAAATTGAAAGTCCAAACATGGAAATTACTTACAATGATGTAATTTTTAATAGAGCACTTTTATTGATTGAATATAACATTCCAGCTACAGGTGGACCAGAACTGAAAACATTTAGTCTCCCTGAGCCATTGAGGAATGAAAATTATGCTCTCACAAGTGAGTATATGGCAGAGGTAGTGTATAATCTTGACCAACTTAATGCATTTATGGAAGAAAATGAACCAAAATTAATAGAGGAACAAAGGAGAGAAGAAAGTTCAGAAGTCTAGTTCTTCTAGTTCAGAAGCGCTTAGGTTCTCGCACTTCTGAACTACTGTTTATTCATGTTAAAGACGAAGTAAATGCAGACAAGAATCAGCAGGTGAGCAGTGCTCCTATTGGTCGGCTGCAGGTGGCACGCAGTCAGAGAGCCCAGCCGACAAATAGAAGCCCTAATCACGTGCTGATCACACATCTACTCTTGTTACATCTACTTAGTCTTTAACATGAATAAACGAATGACACACTCGTCGAGTAATGATGAGATTCGTTCAGACAATGTCACTGTATTCCGCCTATGTTCATTTCTGCAACTTTGTAATCAAACCAAAATGTTAATCTTATTATTTATAGTTTCTCAAAGTGTTTGCTTCATGTTTATGTTTTATAATTTATTTTTATATATTATACTTTATTTGCAGAACTCAAGTGGGTCAAAATTATCAAATGAAATTATCAAATGGGTCACAACCGTGGGTCATAGGTTGCTGACGTCTGTTATAGACCAATCACACTTCTATGTCATGCATATAAAATCTTTACTAGAGTACTACAAAACAGGATAAACAGTGCTCATGAACTCCTTGTAAGTGAGTAACAAGCAGGATTTAAAAAAGACCACTCAACAATAGATCATATCTTCTCAATCCAAAGAATGGCAGAGCATTACTGGGAACATGATAAGAGCATCTACTGCTGTTTTGTACACTAAAGATTTTGATTAAGATACAAGCCTTTGATTCCATAAACAGAGAAAAACTGATAAACATTGTAATATATAAAATAATTGATGGGGATGCTTTAAAATTCTTAAAAACATATTATAGGAGCACAAATGGAATAATTAAATTTAATAATATTATAATAGAGAAGCCGTCCCATGGCCGAGTGGTTAGCGCATTTGGCTACTGATCTAAGGGACCTGGGTTCGAGCCCCGGGTAAGGCATGGTTGTATGTGTCGTTTTTCTGCTGAGGGCCTGCTATCCTCACAGACCTTCTACTCTGGCATATAAACTGACAGGCTCCTGTCAGACCTCTGTGGCAAGCAGCTGCTTGAGGGGGTATTTATTTTTTTTTTTATAATAGAGAAGATACACATTAATAAAGGAGTTGCTCAAGGATGTCCCATCTCCCCATATCTCTTCAACATATATCTTGAAGAAGTTGTTAATTTAGTATTGGAAGGAGAAAGTGGAATTATTTTAAATGGTTACAACCTTAACCCTTCCAATGTCCAGTCCATGTCATCTGTATAAGTTTGCAGAATCCAAAATGAGAGGAAAGGATGCATGTATACATTTTCAGTACAACAAAAAAAACAGATTTTTAAAAAATAAAAACTGCCATTGTAATTTTACATTTATATCTTATAAAAAATATATAATTCAGGCTTGAAAAACAATATTTTGCTTTTAATTTGATGAATATTTTATTAAACTACAATATAAATGATTTGATAAAGCCATCTGAATGCTATTTCTTAGAAGCACTAAATGATATTGCCGATTTGCTTGTTAACTTTCCTATTTGCTGAAGCAACCTTCTGATTTAAGCTCAAAATTAAAAGGACCTTCTTGCTCAGAAATTAATTAAAAATAACTTAAAATTCTCTGTGGTTTAGCGATAAAATTTTAAAGTTTATCCTTCAAACTATTTTCATGTTAAAAGATTTCAGAGAAAACTCAGAAGCTTTTCAGAGCAAAGACGGTGCTCCGTCTTCAGTGAAGTGATGCTATGTAGTGACATTAGGTTTGTTTAGACAAAGAGCTTCTTTCCACATGTTGTGAAGGGCAATTCCAGTGTCTCGGTTGCAGGTGGGGACAGACGAGGTCATTATTTCGATAGCCTCATGGCCTATGGTTCCATAGAAAGTGAAAAAATTTTGAGAAAGCAATGTGGCGTGGTCTCAGTCTGCTGTTGCAGTGAGTTCTACTGCTAGCTCAGCGGCAGCTGTTGTTAACTTCTTTTGGCTGACATCAGTTTGGTGCTCTACGAACCTCTCTTGTAAAGAGTGTATGGTTTTGCCGATGTAGTAAACAACGGAATTATCAGGCATATGTAGGGGAAATCGGTATACGACCCATTTGTCCCTATCCCTTTTGATCAATTTCTTCAAATTTGGAGCTGGGCTGAAAATAATATTGATATTTTGGGCTCCGAGTAATTTGCAGACTGATTCACATAGGACAGGAACGTAAGAAATAGGTCTGGCAAAGGTTGTATGTTCAGGGTCGGTGATTGGGAGGAGAGCCGAATCTCTTCTGTTTTTGTTTCTATGTTTATTGATAAATTTGTCTTTGTTGTTGAGTTGTAGCCATGGGAAGTAGCAATGAAATTGATGTTTTGAATTTCTTTTTCAAGCAGCTTCTCGTTTGAAGACACGGAGAAAGCAATATTTGTGAGGGAACGGAAGGCTGCAATGAATCTGCATATATGACGGAGGGGACATAGGTAGGCTTTCGGTATACTGACATTATCAAGGTTCCTGTGTCATCTTTTTGGATGAAAACATCTAAATAGGGGATGGCACTGCTATTTTCTTCTTTCATAAAGGGTGTCGTAGGATATATATATTGTTGGCAGAGTCAATGAGGCTGTTTAATTGCTCATTGCTGCCATTCCAAATTAAAAATATATCATCAACATAGTGACACCAGAAGAAGGGTAAAATTGCTGCTGAGTTGAATAATTTTAAGATCTTGAAGGACAATCTTGGATAGGATGCCAGAAAGGTGTGAGCCCATGACGGCTTGAGTCCTGCCTGTAGATTTGGTTGCCGAACTGGAAATAGTTGGTTTTGGTGACGAGTTTTAGAGCCTCATGAATGGTGTTGATTTCAGGAAGATAAAGTTTTCGCGTTTCAATAATTTTGTCCAAAACAACATGACTACATCAAAAACTGGAGTGGATGGGAATAAATAGACTATATCAAGTGTGACTAATTTGCTGTTGGGAGGAATGGACAGGTCCTTGAGTCTGTTGAGAAATTCCGCCATTGACTTTATAGAAAATGGGTGATCACAAATGACGTTGGGCAGAAATTTCGACAAATTGTTTTCAAGAAAGAAAGTTGGGGATGATCTTTTGCAAACTAGCGGCCGGATGGGGTAATTATCTTTCTGCACTGGGCAAACATTCGCAGTGCTTGGCAGTTGGATGGCACTGCACTATTCTTAAGGTCCTTGGGGAGCCACCTGTTGTTTTTTATCCTGCAAATATTGTTTTTGATGCTACTGGTGGGGTCAGCATTTAGACTGTACAGTGGGAGCTATTTATGAGGTCCAAAACTTTGGCATCGTAGTCATTCTTGTCCATTATGACAAACTAGCATGTTTTATCGGCTAAAGTGATAACAATGTCAGGGGTGTTTCAAACGTTTTTTAATGCCTGAAAGTATTCGGATGAAAATTTTTTATCTGAGTAGGATGGAGACTTTTGTCGGGAGTTCATGAATTTGAAGACTTTTTGTCTTAAAGCATTAATTTTATGCTCTTCCAGATGTCTCCATGCATTGTTAATAATATTTTCGATTTCGGCGATGATTTCTTTTTTGTCCAATTTCTACGAAAATGGCTTAATTTAAGACCCTGTTCCAGAGCAGCCAGTTTTTTAAGGGGAACACTTTTGTTTGACAGATTAATAACAGGAAGGGGTTTAAAAATAGGGCAAAAAGGCTTATCTGAGGTTTGAGTGAGCCATGGGATCTTTTTAAGATGTTTCTACCTGATGTCATTCTTGCATTTTTCTTCTGTGTAGTGGACCCTTTCCAGCAGATCAGTAAGCATGATGGGAGGGCAGCTGTAGCAGAAGTCCTGGTGTGCCTGGTAAGTCTCTGTTTCAATTCTTGAAATTTGCCACCTTTTCTCTTGTATTGGCGCATGGAGAAGCTCGACTTCCGCTGCGCGCAGAATACATTGACACGAGCAAGGGAGGCTGCCGCGTGTTAGATGGATCAACTGTGGGATAACATTTGTTGAGTCGACAGTTCAGAAGAAATCACAATTGTTCCAGATTCACGACAAGTTTTATCCATAAAGATCATAGCTTTTCCATTGTTGATAGTAGGTCATTTTGCAGAGATGGAGTTTAAGTACACAATTAAAAGGACCTTCTTGCTCAGAGATTAAATAAAAATAACTTAAAAGTCTATCCTTCAAACTATTTTCATGTTAAAAGTTTTTAGGAGAAAATTCAGAAGCTTTTCAAAGCAAAGACAGTGCGCCGTCTTCAGTGAAGTGATGCTATGTAGTGACGTTAGGTCGGTTTAAACAAAGAGGTTCTTTCTACATGTCATGAAGAGCGATTCCATTGTCTTGGTTGCAGGTGGGGACGGACAAGGTCATATATTAATCATATGCGGATTATGGTTCCATAGAAAGTGGACACACGTGCAAGCAGTGTAGTGTGCTCCCAGTCTACTGTTGCCATATGTTGTACTGTTAGCTCGGCGGCAGCCATCATTAGCTTCTTTTGACTGACATCAGTTTGGTGCTCTGCAAACCTCTCTTGTAAAGATTGCTGCCAACCAACTGCCAAGCACTGCAAATGTTTGCCCAGTGCAAAGTGTACAAAGATAATTACCACATCAGGCCACTAGTGTGCAAAAGGTCATCTCCAATTTTCTTTCTTGAAAGGAATGTCAAAATTTCTGTGCAACTTCATTTGCAATCACCCATTTTCTATAAGTCAATGGCAGAATTTCTCAACAGACTCAAGGATCTGTCTATTCCTCCCAACAGCAAATTAGTCACACTTGATGTAGTCTATTTATTCCCATCCACTCCGGTTTTCGATGTAGTCGTGTTGTTTTGGATTGTCAAGATTGTCCTTCAAGATCTTAAAACAAAAGTATTCAACTCAGCAGCAATTTTACCCTTCTTCTGGTGTCACTATGTTGATGATATATTTTTAATTTGGAATGGCAGCAATGAGCAATTAAACAGCCTCATTGACTCTGCCAACAATATATATATATCCTACGACACCCTTTACAAAGGAAGAAAATAGCAGTGCCATCCCCTATTTAGATGTTTTCATCCAAAAAGATGACACAGGAACCTTGACAACGTCAGTATACCGAAAGCCTACCTATGTCCCCTCCATCATACATGCAGACTCATTGCAGCCTTCCGTTCTCTCACAAATATTGCTTTCTCTGTGTCTTCAAACGAGCAGCTGCTTGAAAAAGAAATTCAAAACATCAATTTCATTGCTACTTCCCATGGCTACAACTCAACAACAATAGACAAATTTATCAATAAACATAGAAACAAAAACAGAAGAGATTCGCTCTCCTCCCAATCACCGACCCTGAACATACAACCTTTGCCAGACCTATTTCTTACGTTCCTGTCCTATGTGAATCAGTCCGCAAATTACTCAGAGACCAAAATATCAATATTATTTTCAGCCCAGCTCCAAATTTGAAGAAATTGATCAAAAGGGATAGGGACAAATGGGTCGTATACCGATTTCCCCTACATTTGCCTGATAATTCCGTTGTTTACTACATCGGCAAAACCATACACTCTTTACAAGAGAGGTTCGTAGAGCACCAAACTGATGTCAGCCAAAAGAAGTTAACAACAGCTGCCGCTGAGCTAGCAGTAGAACTCACTGCAACAGCAGACTGAGGCCACCCCACGTTGCTTTCTCAAAATTTTTTCACTTTCTATGGAACCATAGGCCATGAGGCTATCGAAATAATGACCTCGTCTGTCCCCACCTGCAACCGAGACACTGGAATTGCCCTTCACAACATGTGGAAAGAAGCTCTTTGTCTAAACAAACCTAACGTCACTACATAGCATCACTTGATCACTAGAAGACGGAGCACTGTCTTTGCTCTGAAAAGCTTCTGAGTTTTCTCTGAAATCTTTTAACATGAAAATAGTTTGAAGGAGAATTTTAAGTTATTTTTAAGCTCACAAGTTTGATTTGAGCTATTATCAACAAATTTTTTCTTAAATTTTTGAAAATCTCCTAAAAATTAAAAAAAAACTGCTATTTTTAAAAATGGTAGATTTTAGAAGTACTTACAAAGTACATATCGCCATTTTTTTTGGTTTCACCCCTTTTCTGTCATAAACCTATTTCAGTATTCCAAAATTATTTTTATCATTTTTCCCAGCATTCCATTTCAGTATCATCTTTATTGCTCTTAAAATCGAAACTGGAAGTAAACACATCCTTCTTAGAAATTCTGGTTACAGCTGCAGTTAATTATATTATGACTCACTGCGGCAAACATGAGGCAGATGGCTGACACATGCTATCTCCGTTTCGTGTGCTATAAGTGGCTCCCATATTGTTTTGGTCCAGCATATTGGATACCGTTTGTAAAGTTAGTAATTACTTTTTTATATTTAAATCTTAGTTTTCCTTTCAGTAGATTTATTTTTGTAAATTTGTGATCTTTTGGCCGATCAATAAGTATCGATTTTTCATAGTTATGCTACATCAGATGGGCGGCCTACAACTTGTTGCTGTAATATTTTAACATCGATTCAGGCTATATGTTAATTTTTATTTTATTATTTATTACTTTTCCAGTAAAACTTGTTTAAAATAAATGAGGTCTTGGATATGGAAGCATTGCTGTAAATTTATTTTCGTTAGTTAGTAATATTTTTGTTGGCTGATTTCTCGATCTTTATGAGTTATGCTAGATTGCATGATGGCTTAAAAGTTGCTGCGGATATTTTATTTAACATCCCATTAGGTTATATGTAATTTTTCTTTCATTATTTCTTTTTTTTTTTAGCAAAAAAACTTTGAGCTTGAACCGTTTTCTGAAAATGAATGTCTTTGATACGGAAGCAAAATAGACTTCCTTGCTATAGAAATCAGTCATCATGTGGGAGGGCAATTTCAGGAAGGCATCCCCTTTCACTAAAGTCACTGTGAAAGTTTCACTTTTGAAAGTTTATTATATTTAAATTACGAGTTTTTATGTTTATATTGAATGATTTTATAACCCCCTCACCCTCAGTACCTTTGCTGTGCCATAGATGATATAACACTTTTTTTTTGCTTTGGTACACAAACCTTTCTGCACTTAGACAAGATTGCCAAACTTCAACACCCAAAGAAAAAATTCATAATGTTTAGTAAAAAACGGAGCCAAGAAAGTTTTTTTTCTATTTCATAACCAGTTTATAAAATCTCGCGAATGGAAGTCCAAGTCACTTTGTATAACACTAGCCATGGTTAAAATATACAATACTGAAAAGAATCATTAAAAGAAATAAAAATCATATTTCGTAAGTTGAATATTACATTATTCTGGAGGAAATTTCCCTTCGATTAATATATAATTTAACCATTTTTATTCTTCAGGTTTTCCAAAATGAAGCCTTAATTGTATTGCACGACCTTTTTTTTTCACCATAGCACATTGAAAAAGGTTTATTAAAATCAATTTGTTTATATTAGTATTTTCATAAAATTTGTAATTAAATTGTGATTAATTTGGTATATAACATGACCTATTTCTGTTGATTGGTTATTTTTCATAATTCTAAAGTTGACTTGTTTATCTGACAGCACAATTGGCTTAAAAGCCTGGAACCAAGAAAAAAATTACAAAAAAAGAAATATTTACTTGAAACCAAAAAAAAATATTTTTTCATTATTCAGAAATAAATAGCCTTTCTATTCATCTGCATTATACTCATTTCTGTCTATTAGTTTTTTTAAATAATTTTTTATTTTTGTTGCCAGATGCATTTTTTTACTACATGGCTCTAAAAAAGTCCTATTAAAATAAAACTTGTCGTCTTTTTGCTAAACATTTTATTTTCAGAAAATCCAGAATTAAATGCCTTTCATTAGTTATTTGGCAAAAAAGTTCTAAAGTTAATTTTTTTTTTGGCTGAGGATAGGGAGAAAGTAACTTGGCCTCTAGATGGAAACCAATTTTTCAGATTGGACACTGGAAGGGTTAATTACATAAAATATGAGGACAATATAGTAATAATAACCGATATTAAAGACAAATTGATAAATCTAATAATAATATTAAATAACATAGCAGGAACATTTAACTTATTCATAAATATAGACAGAAAAAAACAATGGTTATTAGTAAAAATGATAAAAACAAAATATTTCCCTGAACGGATCACCAATCAAACAAGTAAAACATTTCAACTACTTAGGAATAATAATAACGGAAAAGCTGGATACCCTACAGATGATCAACCATCGAATATCAGTTGCTTGGTCTTCTTTCAATAAGTTTAATAAAATTTGGAATAATAAAATTTCAAAACAATTGAAATTAAAACTTTATAATTCAATTATGGTACCAATGGCAATATATGCCTCAGAAACATGGTTATTAACCATGTTTCTGAAAAATCCAGAAGCTAGAAGAGTTCGAAATAAAGAAAAATAAATGAAACAAGATGGACAGACAAGACAAATGAAATTATAAGACACGAATTAAACTACACAGAATCCATAATAGATATAATAGAAAGGAAACAACTCCAATGGTATGGACATGTGGAAAGGATGCTTCCTTTATTGGCTGCCTAGTCTAGCACTTTATGCTAGAATGGGTGGAAAGAGAAAAAAGGGAAGGTCCAGAATTAAATGATAAATATGATATGGACCAAATCTGGATTTCAGACTTTCTGAGAACTTAGTAGTCGAACAAGGGAAAGAGACATTTGGAAGAAGTTGTGGACTCAACCTGTCTTCGATGGAAGAGGAACTGACTACTTCAAGAAAAGTCCTGGTTTTTCGTCAACTGTGCTGAATTGAATAAACAAGTCAACTTTAGAATGTTTTTAAAAAATAACCAATCAACAGAATAAGTCATGTTATAACAGAACTTAATACAAAATTTTCTGAAAATAAAGCATTTTAACAAATTTTCAAGCATAGTAACACATAATGTGCAGTATAATGACAGGGCTTATTTTAGTACTATTTTTAATTAAATTGAAATAATTTCATAACTAGCATCCAGAATTCGTAATTTTTAAAGATGTTTTGCCGTTATGAAATTTAAATTTCTGTAACAGTATCTAATGCAAATTGATCTGGAATGGTTTGATCTCAATTTCAGTGGCTAAAATAAAGATGTGTATGGCAGGCTTGAGATGTTTGTTGTGTAGAAAATGAGGGGGGGAGCAATTATATGAGTGTGGGGTTGTAGGTGTGTCGCAGTTTATGTGAGGTGAAGAGCACTCCAAATTCGCAATTTGTTTCAAATCAGAGGCCAAAATATACGTTTATGTAAAGTGATGTTGTGAATGGAGGGTTTATATGAATGAGATTACTGTTGTAAGATAGGGTCTAACATTAATTTTAATACACTTTTTCACAGTGATAGAGTGAAAAAAGAGATCTGACTATGCAATTAAGATTTAATTTTTGGAAAAACTAATGAATAAAAATAGTTAAATTATATATTAATCATATGGAAACTTCTTCCTGAATAATATAACATTCACCTGAAATATGCTTTGATTTTTTTTTTTACAATTCTTTTCAGTACGGATATTTTAAAACATGGGCCTAGGTTACACAAGGTGATGTGGACTGCTCACATTCAGAAGATTTTCTATCCTGTTTATGAAATGGAGAAACTTTTTTTGGCTTTTTCTTTTGTTACTGAACATTATGCATTTTTTGGGGTGTTGAAATTTGGGGATCTTGGCTAAGTGCTGCAAAGTTAGTGTACCAAGTCTAAAAATAAAACATTAATAAACTCAGAGTGGCACAGCCAAGATACTGAGGAGTGGGAGGATAAACTCTCTTAAAAGCTTTTAATATGAAACAGAAAAACTCAAATTTTTTTAAACCCTTCCAGTGCCCAGACTGAAAAACAGGTTTCCATCCAGGGACCAAGCTATTTTCTGCCTATGCTCAGTCAAAAAAAACTTTAACTTTAGAACTTTTTTTTGCCAAATAATTAATGAAAGGAATTATGGCATGTTGTAAACCAAATTAATCAGCATTTAATTCTGGATTTTCTGAAAATCAAGTACTTAACAAAAAACACGATATATTTTATTTTAATACGAATTTTTTAGAGTCATGTAGTAAAAAAATGCATATGGAAACACAAATAAAATTTTATTTTAAAAAACTAATAGACAGAAATAATTACAATGCACATGAATAGAATGGCTATATATTTCTGAATAACAAAAAAATTATTTTTTTGGTTTTAAGTAAATATTTCTCTTGTTTCGTATTTTTTTCTCAGTACCATACTTTGAGAAAATTCCAGGCTTTTAGCCAATTGTACTGTCAAATAAACAAGTCCAATTTAGAATTTTTTTTTAAAATAACCAATCAACAGAAATAGGTCATGTTATATATAAAATTAGACAGAATTTAATTATGAATTTTATAAAAAGGAATAATATAAATAATTTCCAAGCATATTGATTTTAATAAGCTTTTTTCAATGTGATATGGTGAAAAAACAGATTGCACAATACAATTAATGCTTCACTTTGGAAAACCTGATGAATAAAAATAGTTAAATTATACATTTATCGAAAGGAAATTTCCTCCCGAATAATATTCAACCTGAAATATGATTTTTATTTCTTTTAATGATTTTTTTCAGTATCATATATTTTAAACACGGCCAGTGTTACACAATGTGACTTGGACTTTTCACATTCACGGGATTTTCTGAACTGGTTATGAAATAGAAAAAAAACTTCCTTGGCTGCTTTTTTTTTCCCTAAATATTATTAATTTTTTCTTTGGGTGTTGAATTTCGGTGATCTTGGCTAAGTGCAGAAAGGTTTGTGCACCAAAGTACCAGTCCTTTCTGAAATTGCCCTCCCACATGACTGCCGATTTCCATAGCAAGGAAGTAGTCTATTTTGCTTCCGTATCCAAGACATTCATTTTCAGAAAACAGTACAAGCTCAAAGTTCTTTTACTAAAAAAACAAGAAATAATAAAATAAAAATTACATATAACCTAATGGGATGTTAAATAAAATATCCGCAACTACTTTTAAGCTGGTCTCTGATCTAGCACAACCCGGAAAGATATATCAGTAATCAATAAATCAGCCGACTGAAGATAGCTAATGGAAGTAAATATACAGAAATGAATTTGCTTTCATATCCAAGACCTCATTTATTTTCAGAAAATGATACTATTATCAGTTTTACTGGAAAAGTAATAAATAATAAAATAAAAATTAACATATAGCCTAACGTGATGTTAAAATAACCTTTAAGTAATAATTCACAGCTACAATAATATATTAAATTTAATCACAATTAAATTTAATAAGTTAAAATATCCATAGCAACAAATTGTGGCCGACCCATATGATGTAGCATGAAAAAAATCAATAGTTATCAATCCAAAAGATCACTAATTTCCAAAAATAAATCTCTACTGAAATGAAAACTAAGGTTTAAATATAAAAAAAAAAACTACTAACTTGACAAAGAGTATTCAATACGCTGGACCAAAACTGAAAAAAACACAGCACATGGAACAATGGAGATATAATGTATAAGCCACCTGCTTCTTGTTGACTCAGCGAAGCATAACTAATTAAATGCAACTGCAACCAGAATTTCTAAAGAAGAATCTGTTTACTTCAAGTTTTGATTTTGAAGGCAGGAAAGATGCATAGAATGCTGGGAAAAATGATAAAAATAACTTGGGAATACTGAAATAGGTTTAAGACAGAAAAGAGTGCGAAATGTAAAAAAAAAATGTGGTATGTATTTTGTAATTTAAACATAAGATGATAATCACAGCATTACCTGCTGCTCATTTGGCATTGATAAATCAATAAATATTTTGCAGAAATGTATGTCAGCAAAAAAATTTCCGCAAAATATTTATTGATTTTGTAATTACTTCCAAAATCTATGGTTTTTAAAAATAGCAGTTATTTTGTTAATTTTCCGATTTTCGAAAATTTAAGGAAAATTTTGTTGATAACAGCTCAAATTAAACTTGTGAGCTTAAATCAGAAGGTTGCTTCAGCAAATAGAAATGTTAACAAGCAGATTGGCAATACCATTAAGTGCTTCTAAAAAATTGCAATCAGATGGCTTTATCAAATTACTTATATTGTAGTTTAATAAAATATGCATCAAATTAAAAAACAAAATATTTTTAAAGCCTGAATTATATATTTTTATAAGATAAATATAAAAAATTAGAAAGGCAATTTTCATTTTAAAAAAAAAATCTTTTTTTGTACTAAAAACGTATGTATACATCCTTGGCCTCTCAATTCAGATTATCAGAACGTATACAGACGACCTGGACACAGGAAGGGTTAATTAACATTTTTGCAAGGGGGAGAGGTTAAAAAAAACCCTAGGTGAACTGTAGGGAAGAGGGGGGGAGTTTACAAGGCCATTGACAAAATTACATCTCCCAGCTATAGGAGGCCCAATTCTGTACCAAAGAAATCCTTTTTTGCTTGTCTATCCAAGACCTTTTCATTCTCATGAAGCAATAGAAGTTTTTTAAACTGAAAAACGATGAAATAATAAAAAAAAATTATCATATAACCTAATGCAATGCTAAAATAAATATCCACAGCAACAAGTTGTAAGCCAGCTATCATCATACCAGTGATGTAGCATAACTCTGATAATCATTAATGGCATAAAAAACTACGGAAACAAATCAAAATAAATCAACAAATAAAAATGAAGGTTTAATTATAAACGTGCACACTAAAGAGCCAAAACATTATGCCCAGCATGTCTATGCAAATCGAAGCAACTGCAGGTAAACGACAACGCGTGTGAAGGTCATGAAATGGTATAAATAACACCTGATACTGAGCTCTGTTAATCAGTGTTATTCTTGTTTTTCAGATAGGAAAGGCAGCAGACTTAAGTGAGTTTGACAAAGGCCAAATTGTAATGGCCAGATGACTAGGTCAGAGCATTTCTGAGATGGTAAGGCTTTTAGGGTGCTCACAGTGAAATCACCTTGAATGATTGGAAGAAGGTCATCTGGTATGATGAATCTCATTTCCTGTTGCACCATGTAGACACCGGGTACGTGTGCGTTGTTTACCTGGGGAAGTGTTTGCACCAGGATGTACCATGGGATGGAAACAAGCGGTGTAAGAAGTGCAATGTTTTGGGCAATGTTCTGCTGGGAAACTCTAGGTCCAGTCATTCATTTGCATGAAACTGTGACATCTACCACCTACCTAAACATCATTGTCGATCAGGTACATCCTTTCATGGCAACACATCTTACTCTCTAGCAGTGCCTTCTTTCATCAGGATAATGCACCATGCCACACTGCCCAGATTTTTCTAGAATGGTTCTCGGAACATGAGGAAGACTTCCAGGTATTGCCCTGGTCTCCAAATTCCACAGAAATCAATCCAACTGAGCCTCCATGGTTTGTGTTGAAACAGCATATCCGATCTGAGGCAGCTCAACCACGTAACTTACAAGAGTTAAAGGATCTGCTAGTAACATGTTTGTACCAGATACCACAAGACACCTTTAGAAATCTTGTAGCTTCCATGCCTTGCTGGGTAAAAGCTATTTTGGCAGCACATAAAGGACCAACATCATATTAGGTAGGTGGTCATAAAGTTTTAGTTCTTCAGTGTATGTAAAATACTAAGTGAACACATGGAAACAATTCACCAACAATGCAATCCATTATACAAGCCACAGAATTACTGGTTTTAGTAGAATTCAAAACAATTTCAGGAGAATTTCGAAACGCTAAGAAAAAAATAAGGTAATTTACATAGTTAGGAGATATATGGATAGATTAAATGACAGATGGAAGATAGAAGGACAACTATTAGGAGATAGACGGTAGATTTCAGTGGAGGAAATACCTGATACACTATGATGGCACCCCCATTCTTTTTTAAAATATATTAAAACTGGGTTATAACAAGTGCCAAGGGACTAAGTTGGGTTATTTTACCTCTGAGCAGCACTTTCTTGCACACAATGGGTTAAATGGCCAGCCCACAAGGATCCCAAAGGCTCAGAGAAGGTTGGGAGGGGGACTCACTGGACAGCTGTTGGGAGACAGATGGTAGCCACCTGTCACGGTCATCCAGTGTGTTCTTAAACATGCACAGGATAAGGCTCTTCCAGACATGGGGCCATGGCTTAACATCCCATCCAAAGGATCATCAGTGTCCCGTACTGGTCATGGGCAAGGCGGGTTGGGTTGTTTTACCTCTGAGTGGCACTTTTTTGCACACAATGGGCTAAATGGCCAGGTCACATGGACCCAAAGGCGCAGAGAAGGTTGGGGGAGGGGACCCACTGGAACAGCTATTGGGGGACAGATGGTAACCTCCCATCGAGGCCATCCAGCATGTTCTTTAACAAGCGCAGAGTATGGTTCTCCCACACACGGGGCCACGGCTTAACGTTCCATTAGACAAATGGCGGCCTTTCCAAGCCCATTGGTGTCCCCTGCTGACCGTGGGCAGGGCAGGGAGTTTTGCAGAGATAAATCTCAACACTGATCCAGCTGGGACTCAAACCTGAGAACTGCAGATTACGAGCCTGGCGCGCTACTGACTGAGCCACCCCCACCGCTAGGCAAGGCAGGCAGTTTTGTAGAGATAAATCTCAATGCTCACCCAGTTAGGACTCAAACCTGGAACCCATGAACACAAAAACATAATACCCATAAACACAAAAACATGCATGCACATTGTGAAGTAAAGATATAATAAGAAAAAGTGCATATATAAATAGAAAGTATTTATTATTACAGAAAAATAATGTAAAAATGAAAACTAAAAAAATAAAAGTTAACATACATATAAAATTTACTCGCAGTTACATATTTATCACTGGCCTTTCAAAAAAGATTAGTTTTGTTTCCTAGACCTCACTTTGGGGTCTCTTAGATATTCTCTTAACACATTAAGTTCATTATAAACCCCAATTGGAAGTGCTACTGTTCTCAAAAAAAAAATCAATCAACATTCAATGTTTTTACAGAATCCTGAGCTTGAGAGTATGTTGGCAGGAATTTCATTGGGATTGCGTCTAAACCATGTTCTAACTCTCAAATAATCTCAACTTTTTTGTGAATAAACAGACATTTTATTTTATTTATGGACATGGTGCTCATTGAAGGGCAAAATCTCCACTGATTTTTAGGATCAATGCTAAAAACTTTCTTTTTAAAATGTGAGCATATGAGTTACAAGAAGAATTAAGTGGAGATAGATGAAATCATTGATTCCCAATCATTATGAAGAAAGGGTCTATTCAGCTAGGGCAGCAGGAGATGGTGTCCTTTCCCCTCAGCCCTACCTATTCCTCAACAATACCTCATAGCTGTAAATCAGCTGGCTGTTGAGAAGAATGGGCAAAGGGACCTCAGTGGGTACCACAGTCTCTGCAGGTTTGGGTTGTTTTACCTCTGAGCAGCACTTTTTTGCACACAATGGATAAATGATCAGGTCACAAGGACCCCCAAGGCTCATAGAAGATTGGAGGGAGAGGACACACTGGACAGCTGTTGGGAGACAGATGGTGGCCTCCCATCAAAGCCATCCAGCATGTTCTTGAACGTGCATGGTGTATGGGCTCTCCCACACAGGGGGCCATGGCTTAATGTTGTATCCAACAAACCATGGCCTTTCACAAGCCCATTGGTGTCCCCTTTTTGATTGAGGGCATGGTGGGGATTAGAGGATATAAATCTCAACTGACACAGCTGGGATTAAAATCTGGGAACTGCAGATTACATGCATGGTGACTACTAACTGCCACCTGCGGGTTTCGAATTCCTTGTTAAATGAAGATATTATTGTTTAACAATGGGGTCAAAAGTCTATTAGAAGGGGGGAGAAGAGAGATTGGGCTCTAACAGGGGAATCAATTAAGGTATCCTGGGCCTCAAGGAGAGTTGAAGGGAGTGACTGCCATGTATGAGACAATGGGGAGTGGACAAAATTTGTTCACTATGTCTGTGAAGTGTGCTCATTATATACATGAAATATTTGTATGTAAATATTCAAAAACTTAGCTTGGAGATAGTATTTGCTCGCTATAACCATGACATTGTTACATCTGTGATTGTAATATATAAGTCCAATTGTATATTTTTTCTGCATTCTTAACTTTAGCAATTCTCATGTATACAGTCTACAAATGTGCACATGCCTATCAAATATGCAAATTTGGATTAGTATTTTTGCTTTAAAGGTACTAAATGCATCAAAATTTTGAGAAAAAAGTTTCAAGGCATTTAAATTTAATTTTAAAATTATTGACGAGCTACTTTAAGTAACACTGGAACTAAAAAATTTTAATCATTTGAAAATTCAAAACTAATTTATGCAATAAATTAATAGAAGTAAGAAAGATTAAACAATTTAAGAAATATTACTTTGCTTGATTTGGGTACTTGCACAAGGACATGCTCCAGTGCCTCTTCATCAGCCTGTAAAGGATCTTTTTGACTTCTATGGACCAAACGATACACAACTGCTTTTTTTTTATCAATAAATTTTTTCTTCCTGCTTGGCTAGAATATTAAAATAATAATAAAGAAATTGTTTTTATATCTTGTTTGAGATTTAACAAAAATGAACCATTTCAAAATTTTTTAATCATTAAAAACTCTATTACAGCAACTAGCTTTTATACACAAATGACTTATTCAAAAAGTTAAAATATAAATTACACCAAACAAAATCTTTACACCTTCAATTTATCAAGTTGTGGCCGATATTCCATATCAGGCTATAGCTAGGATGAAACAGGGGATAGGGGAGGGGGAGTGGAGATTCAGCTTTCTTTATAAAACAGAAAACCTGTCCCTGAAAAATAAATGATATTGTTTAACAAGGCTACAGAAATCCATCACCAATGGCAAGAGAATATTCTAGTGTGGATTGTTACTATTAAAGTTAGGAAAAATTGCAACTGTAATTATTATAATATTTCCAGGGGAAAAAATGTCAACTTTCAACATTAAGGTCAACATCATTAATTTCCTTGCATATTCTTTTTTAATGTATATAAAAGGAGGGAAAAGCCATCCTATGGCCAAGGGTTAGTATATTGACTACTAATCAAAAGGGTTCGAGCCCTGGGTAATGGCTGTTTGTGTTGTGTTTCTGCTGAAGTAAAGTCATCCAACTGGGTGGAAATAAGAATAATTCTAAAATATCTGCCTTACATGACACAAACTCGACACTCTGCAGAAGTCTCTTGAACCAGGCACTTAATAAAATGAATTTGTTCACATATCCACATACTCAATATTTACATCTCTTTTTAATCCGACATGGAATACATAAATTTTTTTAACAAATCTATTCCTTCTGACCAAAATAATTGTAAATTAAATGAACACACTTCAGTATTTGGGTGCATTCTCTTTAATTCGTCTTCAATAAATGGTTTGCATCTACCCTCTTTAACTCAGCTTTACACTACGTCGGATTTTTTACAAAACCTGTTCCTTCAAAACATAGCAAGAGGAAAATAAAAGAAATGCACTACTGGAATCCAAGCTACACAGCATAATCTGCTTTTTCAGTAATAAGACCTTCAATAAAATGAAATTTTCAAAAGTCATTTTCTTCTAAAAGAAACAACTGAAAATCAACCGAATGCATCACAGAAAATAAAAACATCCAATAATGAGAATTATTCTTGCTAATTCGACTTTCAATACAATGGAATCTTATATTGCTTTTCCATTCCATTCATTTCAAGTGAAACAATCTCAAATAAAAGGAATGACTATAAGAAACCAAAATGCAAAAGACTACCAGTATTCTCAGTAATCCAACACTCAATAAAACAAATATTTTAAACATCCTTTAACTATAAAAGTAATAAATCAAATGAATAATAACAAAACAAGAAATAAAAACATCCAATATTAACAATTATTCCCATTAATCTGACTTTCAATACAAAGGATTCTTATATTTCTATTCTATTCTGTTCATTCTAAGTGAAACAGCCTCAAAAGGAATGACTACAAGAAACCAAAATGATAGAGACTGCCAGTATTCTCAATAATCCATTACTCAATAAAACGAATATTTTAAAAATCCTTTACTTATAAAAGAAACAACTGTGAATCAATGAAATGTATCACAATAAAAACACCCAATATTGATAGTTATTCTCACTAATCCAACTTTCGATACAAAAGATTCTTATATTTCTATTTCATTCTATTCATTCTAAATGAAACAATCTCAAATAAAAGGAATGTCTACAAGAAACCAAAATGCAAGAGATTATCAGTATTCTCGATAATCCATCACTCAATAAAACGAATACTTTAAACATCCTTTACTTATAAAAGAAACAATTTGGAATCAATCAAATGCATTACAGGAAATCAAAACAGCTGATATTGACAATTATTCTTAACAATCAGACTTTCGTTGACATGGATTCTTATATTTCTATTCCATTATGTTCATTCTAAGTGAAACAATCGCAAATAAAAGGAATAACTACAAGAAACCAAAATGCAAAAGACTACCAGTATTCTAAATAATCCGACACTCAATAAAATGAATATTTTAAAGATTATTTTTCTTCTAAAAGAAAAATATCAGAAATCAATTGGATGAATACTGCTGATACTGACAATTATTCTTGCTAATCCGAGTTTTTGACACAAGGGATTTTCATATTTCTGTTACATTCTGTTCATTCTAAATAAAACAATCCGGAATAAAATAATGGACCACAGAAAACCAAACTGTATAACATTCTCAGTATTGCTCATTAAGCCAACATTAAATGAAAGTATATTTTGAAGGTTCTTTTCTTCTGGCATAGTTGGAAATCAATAAACACGTAAAAGTAAGTGATAATAGCCACCAATATTTACAATTATTCTCATTAATTGGGCTTTGCTCAAAACGGTATTTGATATATCTATTTCAATGTTTCTTCTAAATGGAACAATCTTTAGCCAAAGAAATGCAGCTGCAGGAACACAATCTGCATAAAAATCTTAGTGATCTCACTAATCCTACATTTAATAAAACGAAAGATCCTTTCTGTGCTAAATTAATCAACTGAATCGTTAGGGAAACTAAAATAGCCAGTATTTATATGTATTGTAACTAATCAATGATTAATGATGCATTTCTATCTACTCTCCATAATATGACTTTGATCAAAATATATTAATTGATTATGCAATCAAAGGAACCTAGGGAAAAAAAAGCCTGCATGACCAACATCAACATTTATTCTTTTTGGTCTTACATTCATTAAAGCATTTGCATCTACTCTTTCTAATCTGATATTTCAATACATAAATTTTTTGGAAAATCCTTCGAACAAAACAATTTAAAATTAAAAATTACCCACTAAAGGTAACAATTATTTTTATTTCCTTTGAATTGAATTTGAGTGAAATTAATTTTATTTTCTTAGCCTATATTCTAAACCAAAACAAAAAACCGATATTGAAAAATAGTACCAGAGGAAATGAAACAGACAAGAACCATAAGTATTCTCACTAGCACAAAGTTGAATAAAATATTTTTTTCAGTGCACCAAAAAAAATGAAGTGCACCAAAAAAATGTAAGCAGCTGACATTACACCTATTTTTCTCTTATTTGACTTTAGATCTATTAGCATTAGAGCATTTCAATCTATTCTATCTAATCCAATATATCAGTGCAATCGATATTTTTAAAGCATATTTTCTGAACAGAACAATCAGAAATCGAATAAAAGCATTACATGAAACAGAGACTGCAGATACTTACATATAAAAATCCATCCTAAATAATTCAGATATCAAGAATACATGTATATAATGACAGTTTCAATTTCTTGTGCGAGTTCTTTATTTCCATTACATTTGTTTGTTGTTTTAAAAAAAGTATTCAATTAAAAGAAAAAATCTTTCCATTGAATGTCAGTTTAGGGAGCATATTGATTGTCTTTTGTGGTTTCTCTCTAATGAAACTGTTTTTTAAATGACATTTTTAATTTCTACTCCTTTTAAACAACCTGAAACTAAACCACGTTAAAGAAATCAGATTGCAAAGAACGGGATTCTGCATTTTTTTTAAGGAGAACATCAAGCTGTACAAAGACAGACTTGGTTAGCACCAAATATATTTTATGGCCCCCTCATCAAAAAATAAAAATTGTAAGTCATTATTTATAATTATAGTGCAACATTAAAATTTATTTAATTTTAGCTGATTATTTCACTCAGTGATTTCACAATTATGAAACATTCACTACATTGTATTGATAATGACATTAACAACTATTTCTTTTGCCTGAATGCTGGTTGCTGAAAAATTTTTAGTTTTTAGTGCCAAATATAGCATTTCATTTGCAGCAGAAGAAAGTTTCACTATGATTGTTCTTGCGAGCAGTGAAAAATAAATTCATTGGTGGAAACATTTACCAGCTTCACAATAATGCAGTGCTCGCTAATGACAAGTTATGACAATGGTAACTTCACTAATCCAAAAATTCAATGGAATTGATAGTTTCATAATTCCAATCCTTTTGAACTACACACACAATCAGAAATCAAAATGGTACTAAATATGATTAAAGAAAACCCACAGATCTATATCTTTCCTCTGTAACCAGACTTGAAATAAAACGGATTTTTCTTTGCATTTCGATCTTTCATTTCTGAAGTTCATATATCAATGAAAAGCCACTTACTGATTCAGAGATAATAGGCATAAATTTTATTGTGCTGTGTTTTACTGTGTTTCATTAAGAAGAAAAAGACAACAAAAAATATCCATTGTACAGAGCTGTTGGATTAGAAAGAATATATACAAATGCTTTATTGAATGTCAAATTAGAGAGAATGGAAATAAATTCTTCTGGTAGTTCCTCCTTTTAGTTTCCTGCTGCTTTCCTCAGAAAGAACAGATTTCAAAGAAAAATACTCTATTGTATTCAAGCTATGCACCAATCCCCTGTGATGATGCATAGAACCGGCCAGGTCTAGCACCTAATGTCCGACCCCGCCTTCTCGTGTTGCAGACCGTTAGTACCTTTCAAAAGAGATACTGTCTTGTGGAAGTGAACGGAAGGGGAGGGCTGCCTTATTAGTGTGGCCTACTGATCTGGACAACTATGGCTACCTTTCTTTTTTTCCTACCCTGCTGAGGAGTGGTCAACTACACAGGGTCCTGGTGCTGACCATATAAACCCACTGGACTGATATATGGCTCTGAGCTTGATTATGGATCCTGATTTTGCTGCACTAGTGGGCTTCTGTGGAGGGAAAATCTTCCACTGTGTTTTCTGTTTGTTTGTGGGTTGACAGCCCCAAGTGAATACATTCACAGGATATGTTTATCAGCTGGTGGATGATCCTGAGCAGAGGTCATCGCAGGCACCTTAACTCTTTGCTTCTATTGGCATAGTCAAATTCTACTTTGGAGGAAGTCTTCCAGTGTAGATGGCTTCAGCCTTTAGTGGTGGGGGAACGGGTCTTTGCCCCATGTCTGCGATTAAGGGGCTATTTTATATTGTCGGCATTCCCTCTCTCAATAAACATAGTTTCTTTAAACATCCCACTAACAATTTTCTCTCCATAGGTAGTTGGAATGTGAGGACTCTGCACAGAGCTTTTTCTCTTGATGTCCTCACACAAGAATTCCACCATTATAATTTAGATATTCTCGACTTGCAAGAGACCAGATGGACAGATAAAGGTCAGATTCTTAAAAATAATCCTAAATTTCTCTTTTCAGGAAGGGACGACAATAAGCATTACCAAGGTGTGGGTCTGCTTCTCAGCAGACACGCTAGTGATGCTCTTCTAGGATATGAGTGCATTAATGAAAGGTTTCTTACAGCAAAATTTCAGACAAGCGTTAAAGACTTGAATGTAATCTGCTGTTATGCCACCACTGAGGATGCCAATGAGGATGAGAAGGATAGGTTTTATGAACAACTTCAGGATATTTTGAATTCTGTCAAGAAAGGAGATATTACCCTTGTTCTTGGTGACTTCAATGCCAAAGTTGGTACTGACTCTGACCTTTGGGGAGGAGTAATAGGCCCTTTTGGTATTGGTAGCTGCAATGGGCAACGTCTCCTACAGGTAAGTAAACTCAATGGATTCAGAATAACTAACACTTATTACAAACACCGCGACATACATAAATACACATGGGTTTCACCCGATGGGCTGCATAAGAATACGATTGATTATATATTAATTAACAGCAAATTGGCTAGTTCTGTTAGGAATACCAGGTCATATAAGGGAGCTGAAATTGGATCTGACCATTACCTTGTTAAAAGTGTCTTGCAAGTTAAACTTAAAAAGTGTTGTGCAAGGGTTAAAAAATTTACTTTTAATACTGAAGCTCTGAAAGATCCAGTTATAGCTAAAGCTTACCATGATAGGTTACTTAGTCATTATGACAGTCATGATTTACTTACTACTGAAGTTGAGGAAGAATGGGATCATTTTAAACAGGCTTTTTTGGACACTAACAGTACTTTTTTAGGAAAAAAGGAGCAGAAGAGACAGAATTATCTGAGTGATAGAGCATTTGAGCTTATTTCGGAAAGAAATAACTGCAGGAGAATGTCCTTAATCAATACCCTACTAGTCCTAATAGAAAGCATTACAGAGAACTTAATAAACGTATAAAAGATCAGTTAGCTGCTGATAAGAATCTTTGGATTGATGGTTTGGCTGACAAAGCCGAGGAAGCAGTTAGACAGCACAACAGCAGAGAGCTGTACCAGATAGTTAATGTTTTGTGTGGTAGAAAACGGACAGGTGTACAAGGATTGAAGGATAAACAAGGTAAGGTTATATAGAAGGGGAGGATTCTGTCATGGCTAGGTGGGCTGAGCATTTCAGTGATGTTCTAAACAATGTGGTTAGTTCTACTCCCATTGTTTGCAATGATGATAGATGCATTGGTGGCTTTAATGTTGGCCCTATAACACAATATGAAGTTATTTTGGCTGTTTCTAAACTTAAACTTCGTAAATCCCCAGGTGTAGATGAAATTACTACAGAAATGCTTAGAGCTGGAAATGTTTCGGTTACCACTTGGATGACTGAAATTCTGAATATCTTTTATGATAAAGGCATGGTTCCTAAGGATTTTACCAGAGCTATTGTTATCTCTATTTTCAAAAAAGGTGATCGCAGTTCTTGTGATAACTTTAGGGGTATCAGACTACTCTCTGTTCCAAGTAAAGTTCATTCCATGATTGTGCTTAATAGAATTAAGAATCTGGTTGACAGTCAATTGCGTGATGAGCAATGTGGATTCAGAAGTGGTAGGGGATGTGTGGATCAGATATTTTCACTTAGGCAGATTCTTGAGAAATGTTTAGAGTTTCAGAAACCTTTGGTTGCTAGCTTTGTTGATTTCAAAAAGGCTTCGACTCTGTTGATCGTCATAATTTGTGGTTGATTGTGAGATCATATGGTATACCTGACAAGTTAGTTAACATAATGAAAGCTCTCTATAATAACACTGAGTCGTGTGTGAGAGTTGGTAAGGCTTGTAGCAATTGATTTAGCATTACTTCTGGTGTTCGACAAGGGTGCATTTTGTCTCCTTTTCTCTTTAGTTTGGTTATTGATTATGTTATGCGAAATTCACTTCAAGGGAAAGATTTTGGCCTTAAATGGGCTGGAGATACAAAAATTTCTGATTTAGATTATGCTGATGATTTAGCCCTTTTGGCAAATGATGTTGATGAGATGAACTCTTTCATTCGAGCCATTGATGAGACTGGTAGTAGAGTAGGTTTGGTTATAAACAGAGAGAAAACTAAAGTGATGAAAATTGGTCAGGCAGGCTGTGATTCAGTTAATCTGAATGGTTGCAGTCTTGAGCAGGTGTCACAGTTTAATTATCTTGGGAGCTATGTAACAGATAATGGTGATGTGCGGCATGAGATTAACAGACGAATAGGGATTGCTGCCGGGACTTTTAAGAATCTATGGAGAGTGTGGAGAAATAGGCGTATACACCTAAAGACTAAAATTAGACTGTATAATAGTTTGGTTCTTTCTAGGGTTAGTTATGGTAGTGAAACTTGGACACTTTGTAAACAAGATAACAGGAAACTAGATGCTTTTGATTCCAGATGCTTACGCAGTATCTTAGGCATTAGGTGGTTCAACTTTGTAACTAATGATGAGGTTAGGCAAAGGAGTTTGCAACCTCCTTTAAGCAGAATATTGTGCAGAGAGAGACTCCATTGGTTTGGCCATGTTCCCCGTATGGATAATTATAGATTAGCGAATAGGGTTATGAACAGTGTGCCTAAAGGCTTCAGAAAGAAGGGGAGACCCATGATGCTGTGGGCTGACAATGTAAAACAGGACCTTGTTAGAATTGGTGTGCAGTGGCCAGATGCAGTAGAAGTAGCTCAGGATAGACTTGCTTGGAGAACTAAATTGCACGGTCTGGTTGGACCTCCGTAGCCCATGGCTGCTTGAGGATGATGAGGATGATGAAATATCAAATTGGAGAGACTGCATTGCAATGCTTTATTCATAATAGAAGTTGAGAAAAGAGTTATAATGTAGGCTCTTTAGGTTTCTTGTAGTGCAATCCTTTGATTTCTGATAGTTTCGTTTGAAGAAAAAGACTCATAAAATACTGGTTTTATTGCAAGTCGGATTAGAGAGAATATTGATCGTCTTATGAACTTTGGTTTCACCTACTGTTTTTTACAAATAAGCCACTCAGATTTTTTTTTTTTTTTTTTTTTTTTGGAAGAGTTCTTTGATTTTGGTTTACTTCATTTGAAAGTAGAAAGAGTAGACATATAAAATTCATATTTAACTGACAGTTTATTAGTACTAGTTTCCAAAAAAATGCACTCTATAGCTGTTTAACATAATTAAAAGTCTAAAAGTTCCATGGGCGAATATCCATATCTGGTTTTGTAGGCTAGTAGGTCTTGATGCAAATGCTTCATTCTGTGGGCATGTTATCCATTCACAGTTCATTTAACATTGCACTTTTCATTCAAAGGTAATATTATTATATTGCATTCAATATGTGTTGTAGAGATGATCACAATCTTTGATGTGGTGATGTGTGGAGTTTTAGTTTTGATATTTCATTTATTATCAGCAATCCTCTGCTTCAGAGTGCATACACACTCATATCAGAATAATATGACCACCTACCATACATATACTACGATAGGTGGTCACATTATTCTGATACGACAGTATTTACCTAATAATAGTGTAGCAGATATAGAGAGTGTATCAGCCATCAAAGTAGGGTTTAGGAGAATGAAGTAGATTCCACCTTTGTCAGCCTGGTCAATGGAATCTCTTGTCATAATTGGTGTTTTGAATTTTTAGGTTATAGGGTTTAAGAGGTTGCTAACAAGAGGTGCAATATTGGAGAAAGCAATGGAGAGGGTGAAGTTATGCTGGGGTTGGAAGGGTGGTGGTGAAAGATTGTGAAATTTATTCTTTGTGAAGAATTTTATTGAAAAAGGTATTAATGTATACAGCACTACAGCCAGAGGTAAAGATATGGTTAATTTCTTTTTACCTATAAATTGCCATTATGAAGTCGATTCAAATTTTTAGAGGTAAATTGTCTTGAGCCAGTTGGGATACGAACCCATGATCTCCTGATAACATGTCAGGTGCTCTGGACCACTGAGCTACCGGCCGCTGATCAAGATCTCCTCTAATTGATGATATGAACCTTTTCACATGGCCGAGTGGTTAGCGCGCTTGGCTACTGACCTAAGGGACCTGGGTTTGAACCCCGGGTAAGGCATGGATGTATGTGTCGTTTTTCTACTGAGGTCCTGCCATCCTCTCAGATCTTCTACTGTGGCATATAAACTGGCAGGCTCCTGTCAGACCTCTGTGGCAAGCAGCTGCTTGAGGGGGTATTTATTTATTTTTTTTTTATTTATTACATCATATGTAGGGAGTGTTCCAGCAATATCGCCACAAGCGGCAGACACATGCCATATAGATGGAAAGTATTTTCTTACAAGAAATACTTGATAATAATGAATATAACTCGATATGTTGATAAATAATGAATAAACTTGACATATTTGGTATTTACCTACAAATTACCACTTTGAAGTCGATTTAAATTTTTCCCCTACATATGATGTAATGTAGGTTGAAAATTTTAAGTTATATTAACACAGCTAACATGATAAATAATTTAATAAAGTCACGATAAGTGCTGTTACATTTAGTTCTGTTTATAAGTTATCCTATCTCACGTTATGAGAAGTGCAATAGTTATTACAAATAGTTGGAATGACCCTTAGTTACATTGTATTAACTAATTATTAAACTTACAGACAAGTCATATATATAGTTTTAAACAAGTTGTCAAAATATAATAGACCTATAAGTATAACAAAATCAGTTACCACTGCTTGATGGCTGGTACATCCGCATTAAGAATGTTCATCATGTGATCAGCTGAAGGTAGTTGACATCACATTGTTAACAATTCTCTGCTACCAGTCCTTATGAAACAGAGAGCTGTTGTGGATGTTATCTTATACTTAGTTGTATGCCGTTACACCATTAATAAGTGCTCAACATGAGGTTGTAAAATATTGCATAGTTGCGATGACATTGCATTCCATGATATTAACCATATGCCTGATGCTGTCTAGACACTTATTACTACTTTGACAATAGATAGTATTAACAACCATTCATAGGAGTAACACCTTCATCACCAGATACAATAGATATTATTCATAACTAATGCATTGAGTAGTTGGCTTATTTTGATGTTATATTCAGTAAATAGCTTATATCTCAGATTGTCATTGGCACACAATCTTGTTGATTCCACTGTTGCACTCTTTCAATTCTTAAGATTAGAGTAGTTCAATTAAACATTCTAAAATAGTCAAAAAAAAGCCGACTTATGATTAAAATTCGTTTAAAAACATTGTCGAGCCTGCTTCCTGATAGTATAGGAGCAATGCGTTTCACCATCTTTCCTGCTTACGGCATCTTCAGGCTCAGTGTGTTCTCATATCAATGAGAAAAGATCTTGATCGGCGGCCGGTAGCTCAGTGGTCCAGAGCACCTGACATGTTATCAGGAGATTGTGGGTTCATATCCCAACTGGCTCAAGACAATTTTTCCTCTAAAAATTTTAATTGACTTCAAAGTGGTAATTTATAGGTAAATACCAAATATGTCGAGTTTATTCATTATTTATCAACTGCATTACTTGTAAGAAAATACTTTCCATCTATATGGCATGTGTCTGCCGCTTACGGCAATATTGCCAGAACACTCCCTATATATGATGTAATGATATGATGTATGTTGAAAAGGTTCATATCATCAATTAGAGGTGATCTTGATCGGCAGCCGGTAGCTCAGTGGTCTAGAGCACCTGACATATTATCAGAAGGTCGTGGGTTTGTATCCCACCTGACTCAAGACAATTTTTCCTCTAAAAATTTGAATCGACTTCAAAGTGGTAATTTATAGGTAAATACCAAATATGTCGAGTTTATTCATTATTTAATTTCATTTTGGAGGCTGACTGGTGTCACAGGTGTGCAAAATGCGATAAAATGCAGAATAGAAAAAGGAGCTTTTAAACTGTGCAAAGGCATCAAAGGGAATAAGAGTGGGCAAAACTAAGACTTTCTGAAAGTTTCGGCGCCCTGGTTGGTTCACTGAATACTAAAGTACAGAAATGCGAGGGTTCTGTCTGCCTCATTTTCTTGTGTGAATGGAATGATAGAATAGAATGAATTGAATTCAGTGAAGAATTTGGCAAGATCCTGCTTTGAGTGTTTCCAAATGAGTTAAGCATCGTCGGCAAATCTGGTCCAAAAGAGAGGATTGAGTGCTTTGTTGTTCAATCGTGCTTTTCAAGGTTTCAAAGGATGTCAGCGAATAAGCCTGAAAGTAGTGATCCCATGGAGCATTGGGTTGGGTTGTTTTACCTCTGAGCGGCACTTTTTTGCACACCATGGGCTAAATGGCCAGGTCACATGGACCCCGAAGGCTCAGAGAAGGTTGGGAGAGGGGACCCACTGGAACAGCTGTTGGGAGACAGATGGTAGCCTCCCGTCAAGGCCATCCAGCGTGTTCTTTAACATGCACAGGGTATGGCTCTCCCGCACATGGGGCCACGGCTTAACGTCCCATCCGACGGACGGCAGCCTTTCCAAGCCCATCGGTGTCCCCTACTGACCGTGGGCAGGGCAGGGAATTTTGCGGAGATAAATCTCAACGCTGACCCAGCTGGGACCCGAACCTGGGAACTGCAGATTACGAGCCTGGCGCGCTACCGACTGAGCCACCCCCGCCACTCCCATGGAGCATCTGGTGAGTTGTTTATATAGGGTTGAAACATGTTTAACAGTAAACCTACCACAACCTGTCAAATTGACCTTTTCAAACTTTTGAGTACAATATTCCACATACGTTATCACATCGCTATTTTAACTTTACGACTTTTCTTATACATGCAATGATTTTTTCAGTATTTACATCTCCTCTTATTGTCTTTTTTCCGAGAACTATATGTAGCCTGTCCTACCTACCATGACCGGTCAATTTGATGGGTTGAAAGATTTCTGTTATTTAGCCAGAAAACTCAATTCTAAAACTATACAGTTGATATAAATGAAAGGCTACCAAAGTGTGGCATGACTTCAACCGAAAGTGGAATGAGCGTTTGATACATGATCTGAAGGAGCTGCGATCAAGCAATTGCTATGCACATGAGTACGTTGATAACAGTGATACAAGGCAAAAGTGTGCGCAGACCGCAAAGTTGAGTGACACAGTACAATTTTATAACTCCAGGAGAGAGCATCATAGTATAAAAGTTATAAAACACTTACTGCATTTTGAAATAAGAATCAATTATTATTTTTGAACATTTCAAGTTAAGTTCTATTTTGAAGTAAGAAAAAGTAAACCAACAATATATATACTAAGACATAAGTTTTATATTTTGTCTTTACTAAATTATTCTGTTGTGAATATTTATCCCAAAAATGTCAAGACATTAAAAAAAATGACATTATTAGAAAAAATAAATAACATAGACAAAGAATGTTCGGAATTCGATGAACAGGAACTTTCTGAAACTGAAGATAACATGGAAAAAGATGACCTATTTGACACAACCGACGAATATGAATCCTCAGACATGGATAATGAATAGGAGAATATTTTGAATAAATGTAAAGGGCAAAAGAGAAGGAGATTTTTATTGAGTTCCAAAAGTGAGAGTGACATAGAGGACCAACGCATCGAAACTGCGGCTGATGGGATAGTTTGGGAAAAATAGAAGATTCCAAACCTGGAAGAACAGCAGTTCATAATATTTTTTAGGGATGTATCAGGTCCAACAGGATAAGCTAAACGACATATTATGAAAGGGAAAGTAAAGACTGCTTTTTCTTTGATCATTGACCACCGTATGATGGAACATATAAGAATGTGCACAGAAGCAGAAGCATTTAGTGTTGGGGACTAAATGCGGCAAAATTAGATGCATTTGTTGCTCTGCTGTATGCTCGCGGCGCATATGAGGTAAAAAATTTAGACATCTCATACTTATGGAATAAGAAATGGGGTCCTGCATTTTTTTCAAAAATCATGTTGAGCAGGAATGTATTTAGTGAAATTATGAGGTTTATATGATTTGATAAGAAAAGCAAATGAAGCCAGCATTTACAAAAATAAATTTGCTTTGATATCTGAAATATGGGACCGATTCATTGAGAATAGCCAAAATTGTTACAAACCAGGTGCATATCTGACTTTTAATGAGCAGTTGTTTCCATCCAAGGCTAGGTGCAGATTTACACAATATATGCCAAACAAACCATATAAGTTTGGAATCAAATTCTGGTTAGCATCTGACATCAATAGCAAGTATGTAATAAATGGATTTGCATATTTGGGAAAGGATGAGAAAAGAGAATCTTCAGTTCCATTAGGGGAGTTCATTGTCCTCAAGCTAACAGAACCATTCACAGGGTGTGGAAGGAATGTAGCCACAGATAATTTTTTACGAGCATATCATTAGCCACAAAACTGCTAACAAAAAGAACCACTACTGTTGAAACCATCCATGGAAACAAGCGAGAACTGCCAAAACTTGCCAAACAAGTGAAAGATAATATGGCACACTTTACAACTATATAAATCGGTTATATTACTCTAACAATTTATAAAAGTAAACTAAATAAAAAAAGTGGTTCTATTAAGTTAAATGCATAACTCTATAGACACTGAAAAAAGTGATAAGCGTATACCGGAAACGATTAGATTTTATAATAGCACAAAATTCGGTGTAGATGTGACGGATCAAATAGCAAGAAAATACAGTGTGAAATTGAAATCTTGGAGATGGCCCCTCCAAGTATTTTTCAATATTCTTGATCTAGCTGGAATAAATGCATGGGTTTTATATAAAGAAACAACAGGGGGGGAAATTTTCAAGGCAGGAATTTTTATTCCAGTTAGCTGAAGAATTTGCTGCTGAATATCAAGAATCGCAGGAAAAAGGAAATATATCGAAAACATCAGCAAATATAAGTTCAGTTTCACATGTACGAAAAACTTGCCAAGATATTGCAAAGACAACAAACCTACAAAAATCTGTTTGAAAACATTTGCAAACTCAATAATTTGGAATGTACATTTCAAAACTTAATAATTTGTAAAAAATGCATTGAAGATGAATAAGATATGCATTATTTATTTATAAATGCAAGAAACAATAGAACTACCATTCATTTTTCATTTTATTTTCATGTTTATAACTGAAATGACAAAAATATAAATTTATTTTTTCATTTTGTGTAAGTTGTTTCATTTATTATTTAATTCAGTACCAAATTGATTATCAATTGCATTCAATTGTAAAAAATATAACTTTTTTTTAAGGACCGGTCACAGTAGGTCTTCATGAATAGGTAGGTATACATGAATAGGTCGGTAGGTATAGTGTTAAAGTAGTTATTGTCAATGAGCAATCTGGAAATCTCACTGCCTTGGACTCAGCCAAACTTTCCAGAGTTAATCAGTACCTGGATCAAAATTGTTTTTGCTTTTGACAGAAGTGTTAGGGCACAGGGATATATCACCAAAGGAAAGCAGTTGGGCATGATTGGTAATGTCTTTTAAATTTCGGATCTTTGACAGAAAATCTGCAGTTGAAGAGGTGGTTCTGTGTGTAGTCTAGAAGGAAAAATGGTTGAAAGAATTTTAATAACCCTTTTTTGAGATTAAATGTAAGAGCACAATATTTCGACATAAGGTGTCATAAAGGCTGTGAAGGCTTATGTGTTTTGATTTTAACAAAAATGGAGGGAGATGGGGTAAAGAGGTGTAAAAGCAAACTTTTAAGATCATCTGGAATAAAAGCATTGTTCTTGAATGTCCAGACTTTTTGGGATAGGTTTCTGAAGCACTTTAACATTTAATTCAGCTAAGAATTGTTCCATTTTGGGTTCAAAGATTGAGGTATCTACGATAACAAGTTGTGAGTATTTGTCAGCTGAAAGTATTCTGATGGATGAGTCTATTTTAATATTATTTAGGAGCTTACCTGGTTAATGAAAGGTTCAAGAAAGGTACCAGAAACTTGATTGTGACAGTGATGTAAGAACTTGATTGTAACTCCTATTTGAACAATTTTAATTGTTTGAAGTTGCAATGTGACCATATTTCCTTTTAAGCTGCTTTAGCTTCTTTTCATGCCTTACATTTGTAAGAGCTTCTACTCTGTTTTTTGGTGAATCCAGCCTAAGAATTAGTATAGAGTGGAGGCAGGAATGGTTTTAGCAATCTGTAGGTGCACAGCTTGTAGATTTGTTTTGCTCAGATACAAATGTTGTGCTTTGCATGCCAAATAGACGCACACAGTAATTTCATGGCAATGAAATAATTCAATAACAATGTGTTTCGATTTTAATAAAAATGGAGGAAGGCTGGGGGTAAAGAAGTGTAAAAGCAAATTTTCAAAGATCGTCTGGAATAAAAATATTGCTCTTGAATGTCATGACTATTTAAATTCAGCTAAAGTTTGTTCCATTTTTGCCTCAAAGATTGAGGTATCCAGGATAAGTTGAACAGATTTATCAGCTGAAAGTATTCTGATGGAAGTATCTTTTTTTAATATTATTTAAGAGTTTGGATGCCTGTTAATGTGAGTAAATTGGATGCCTGGTTAATGTGAGGTGACTGAGATAGATTCGACAAAGTTTGATGGAGTGGTCTAAATAGCTGAAATCTTTCACCCCCACCCCTCCAACCCCAGCATAACTTCATCCCACCATTACCTTCTCTAATATTGCACCCCTTGTTTAGCAACCTCCTAAAACCCTTTAACCTAAAATTCCTTTCAAAGCACCACCCAATCTTTTAAAAATTCTTAAGCATGACAGAGATTCCATTGACGATGCTGACAATGGTGGAATCTACTTCATTCCCCTAACCTTCTACTTCAATGGCCAACCAACATCAAGTTGGGTTGGGTTGTTTTACCTCTGAGCAGCACTTTTTTGCACACCATGGGCTAAATGGCCAGGTCACATGGACCCCGAAGGCTCAGAGAAGGTTGGGGGAGGGGACCCACTGGAACAGCTGTTGGGAGACAGATGGTAGCCTCCCGTCAAGGCCATCCAGCGTGTTCTTTAACATGCACAGGGTATGGCTCTCCCGCACACAGGGCCACGGCTTAATGTCCCATCCGACGGACGGCGGCCTTTCCAAGCCCATCAGTGTCCCCTACTGACCGTGGGCAGGGCGGGGAATTTTGCGGAGATAAATCTCAACGCTGACCCACAACCAACATCAAGACAAAAGCAATAGTTATTGCACATATTTATTAATACAATGCATTTGAATGTTTCACAATTCTGAAACAATATTCTAAATTGTCCAAACCTATTTTAAGTAAAATGCTATGATATCCTATTTGGTAATCACTGGAACAATCAGCTAAAATGAAAAAAACAATGTTACACATGTGGATGACAGGTCATAAAAATATTGGCGCTTGCAAAGTTTGTCTTTATACAGCTTGAAGTCCTCTCTAAATGGTTGCAGAATCCTGCCCTATACAATTGGGTTTCTTTTCATGCTTTGTCTTTTCAGTGTTTTGGTTTAAAAATAGCAGAAATTAAGCAAATGTTTTGACCAAAGTTTAATTACAAACAGCAGAAGTAAATATCGGCTATTTCCATTTCTTGCAATTGTTCTGTTCAGGAAATATCCTTTAAAAATATCAATTTCACTGATATATCAGATTAGAAGGAATAGATGCAAATGCTTTATTGAAAGTCAAGTAAGAGAAAAATAGGCATAATGTCAGCTGTTCACATTTTCCTGTACACTTTTCTGATTTCTAATTGTTTCACTTGAAAAAAAAAACGAAAAAAAAGCATTTTATTGAATTTTGTATTGGTGAGAATACTTACAGTTCTCGACTGATTTCACCTACCTAGTAGCATGTTGTGCTTCCTTTGGTCTTCAGATCAGCCTGAATTCATCAGGACATGGAACTTACAAATGGTAGATGCATTGTGTAGGAATGCTGTACCATGTGGAAATAAATGATTGTGTTGTGCAGTTGCTGCAAATTGGATGATGAAATAGTCTCACTGCAAACAGCTCTTTCCACCTCATCCCAAAGATGCTGGATAGGGTTTAGATCTGGGGACTGTGAAGGTCAATGATGCAAGGAAAACTCATCAGGGTATTCCTAGAACCATTCGGTAATGACAAATGTCTTATGAGAAGGTGCATTATGATGCTGAATGTCCATCTAAGTGAGAATAAACTGTAGCTATGAACGGATGAACTTGGTTAGCAAAGGTGTTCAAATACGCTGTAGCATTCAAATGTTTCTCAGTGGGTATCTGGGGGCCTAATGTATGCAAAGAAAACGTTCTCCACACCATCACACTGCCACCACTGGCCTGTACTGTTAACACCAGACAAGATGGCTCCATGGTTCATTCTGCTTGCACCAAATTCTGATCCTTTCAATTAGCATGATTCAAAAGGAACCTCAATTCAATCAGACCAGGCAACCTTTTTCCAATCCTCAACAGTCCAGTGTCGATGCTCCTGAGCTCACTGGAGATGCACTTTCATGTTCTTCCCTGAAAACATGGTAGGCGCTCCTGTAGCCCATTTGCAACAAGGTCCAATACATGGTGCTTTCAGAGATGGTTTCTACACACCAATGTTTAATGGTTTCTTTTTTAAATTGTTTAATTAATTAAACCATTTTCCAATGCTTCTGCATAGAGTAACATTAACAATCAAATCAACAATACAGTATAGTGCTTCTAAGAAATGGAAATTAGATGGCTTTAACATACTATTTATATCAGTTTAATATGCATCAAATTGAAAAAGAAAATATTAGTGTTCAACTTGAATTACATAATTTTATAAGCTATATGTAATAAAATTTTCAAATGGCAATTTCTATTTTTTTTAAATTGAAGTGTTTTTTTTTTGCTGTTTTGTTACATAAAAAATTAACATAGATGTCTTGGCCTCTCATTTCAAATTCTGTTACATCTGTATTCATCTTTGGACCATGGAAGTGTTAATGAACATCATAAAAGAAAAGAAATAAAATGACTAGAGTATTTACACTGGGTCCACAAAATATCAATCTGCACAGCCTAAAGTGTTCACTAAAAGTTTCAACCCAAAACCAGATGTATGCCATCGATATCACATGCCTATCATGGTGATGATAACATGATCAAAGAATTATCAATTTTTCTCTTCATATTCCATTTGTAAAATATATCCGAATAGATAAAAAAAAATCGGAACATTAAAATAGTTTTTAATTGCAAAATATAATAAGATGAAACCAAAACGTATACAGTTGTATTTTCATTCAAATCACTGAAATCCACCAATAAAAAAATGTTGCCTTGGCATCTGACTTTGTTTTATCGAGAACACAGCTGGATATATTCTTAGTTTCAGAGCATTTCAGATATTTTCAAGGAGGAAAAAAATATACATTAAAAACAGTTGATAGTGAATTCTAATAAAAATGAAATATTAAATTTAATCATGATTAAAGCTGAATTACATCAGTGCACTTTAAAACTTCACTATAAGGATCAGGTGTGCATAACAAGTTTTGGTACTAAAGCCTAATTATTATGCTCTTTGGCTATAGAATTAGCTTTCCATTACTTGCTATTACACAGTATAAAATTATCCTTAACTCTAAATATTTTCCTTTACAATAGCATAAAGAAGATAAAGAGAAGTGACAAAATGTAATTTACCAGACAGAGTCCGATGTTAGCTGGTACAACAGGCTTGGAAGAATTCATTGTTGAAGATTGTAGTGACAATCATTTAATATTTTTGAATTCTTACTCATTAATGCTCGCTGGTATTTCGAACCCTAATTAAACTTTATTTTTGGCAATTTGTCAATTATTGCCTGGCGCCCGACTCAGCTATCCAGAGCATAAAAATAATTGGATCAGACAAAGGGTCCAAACTTTAAAAGTATTTCATTTCTTTGGAGCATTACAATCTTCAGTTAATTGTGATCGTGTTCTCCATACTCATGTGAGATCATCACAGGCACCTGTGTGAATTTGATAAGACAGTTCACTATCATCATTGTAATAGAACGTATCGTTTGTGAGTTACACAAAATGACTTCACTGGCAGCATGTTTTGATACTTCTGTTCTATAATCAATGCCTCCATCTTAATCTTACTAATAATGAAATCCTACTCTACTTTCACACACATTTATATGGGCAAAATAAATAAAATGGAAGACCCTCCGATTCAAATAACACTCATCTTCATCAATTTATTATAAATAATGTTACAGACAGCATGTATTTGTAATATTCTTGGCAACACTGACACTCACCTTTATATAATTAAGAAAAAGATATACAAAAACAATGAAGAAAGTGAATTACAGTATTTTTACCTTAACACTGAAAACAGGTAGCAGCATTTTTACCTTAACACTGAAAACAGGCTATCAGCATTAGTAACACTCATTAGATAATTAGCAGTGAGAGATCTGAAATGCATAAAATTTGTTTCATTTTGGATTATAGTCAGTAAAGAATTAAAACTTTTAGAGGCCAAATAATCAAAATGTTTGTGCAAAATTTCTTTTTTTGCAAGTGGCAATAGAAACCTTTTCCCACCATTTCACAGAGAATAATTTGTATAATGCAGCACTGCATTGTTTTTAAAGAAGTAATTCAATGTTCTATAAACAAATGTGTCTTAGTGAAAATACACCTAAAATGGTATACTTACAAAAGATGATAACAGTTTTATATTTATTTGGTAATATTTGAAATATAAATTTATTTTGTACTGAATTAGATTTCTTAATGATGAAATGTATGTTCCTCCCCAACTTGTAATAATACCATAGTGTGTAGCAGATTGGACCCAAGATCTGTATAACATTATTAATATTTTATTACTGATGATATTTCTTAAATAATAAAATCTATATAACATATGTCTAAGTGTATTTGTTAGCTGGAAAATGCACATTTTTCCTACTTAGGGAGCTATCAGTATAAACTCTAGGTATAGTAGACAATGAACCTGTTCAATTTCTTCACAGCAACAAGGGTTGGATTGTTTTACCTCTGAGCGGCACTTTTTTACAAACAATGGTCTAAGTGGCCAGGTCACAAGGACCCTGAAGGCTCAGAGAAAGTTGGGGGAGGGAGACTCACTGGACAGCTGTTGGGAGAGAGTTCTTTAACATGCACAGGGTATCACTCCATCCGATAGAGGCAGCCTTTCCAAACCCATCAGTGTCCCCTACTGACTGGGACAGTGCAGGGAATTTTGCAGAGATAAATCTCAATGCTGACCCAGCTGGGACTTTAACCTGAGAACTACAGATTACAAGTCTGACATGCTACTAATTGGGCCATCTCCGCTCCCAGCAACAAGCTCAGTAATTATTGCATGAAAAGTTGTGCAATTTTAATTTAATCAAATTTGGATTGTATGATTTCTTTTTTAAGTTAAATAAAACACATTTAGTATTTTTCAAATTTAAATGCTATGCATTTAAATTTAACCAATTCATCATATATTTTAGATCAGTGTTCATGTTATAAAGGAGATTTTCTAGAGAATCGAAACATAAAGTTAATGATGTATCATCTGCAAAAGTGTTAATATGGCTATTTTCAATTCATATAGATCATTTAGGAATATCGGCAACAAGGTTAGTCCCAGGATTGAACCTTGTTGTACACCATATGAAATACGTTTTGGGTTACTAAAGTATTAAAAAGACACACATTGCATTCTGTGCTGTAAGTAGTCTTTAAACCATTTTAAAACACCACCACAAATGCCAATATTTTCTAGTTTTCTAATAAAATTTCGTGATTAACAGTGTCGAAAGCTTTCTCCAAGTTCATAAATGCCAAGTGTAAATTGATTATTGTCTGTGGAATGAAATACCTTTGCCGTAAAATTCAACAACACATTTTCTGTACCTCTACCCTTCCTAAAACAAAATTGGTTTTCAGAGAAAAAAATTAAAAGTATCTAAAAAAATTTATCAGTCTATTTTTAACTAGTTGTTCTAATATTTTTGAAAAAAAAACTGGGAGAAGAGATTTTAAAAATCCTTTTTACTTCCCTTTCGGTAAACTGGAATTATAAAGCTTTCTCCATTAATTCTGGAAAGTGCCAGTTTCGAAAGATAAATTACAAATGTGAACCAATGGTTGAATGAAATTAAAAGAACATTTTTAACAGCAATAATGGAAATATTGTCATACCCAGCAGATTTATTATTTTTAAAACTTTTTATAACATCAATCAATTCTTTACTACAAGTTGGAGCTAAAACATGAATTTGGTATTTTTATTCATGTAGCAATTCTTATTTCTTACAACCCTATTTGTTGACAGATTTACTGCTATATTTATGAAGTGTTCATTAAATTTGCTTGCCAACAAATTTTCCCTTGAATTAGAACCACTTTTTAATTCTAGATACTTATTTTGTACCTTCTTCTGATTTATTATCTCGCCTATCAATTTCCACTGCTTTGATATATTACCATCACAATTTTGAAATTGAATTTTAAGAAAACTGTTTTTGTATCCAGAATTTTATAATTTATTTGATTTCCAAAATTTTTAAAGTTACTTTCACAAGTTTCATTTAAAGGGTATTTTTTGTGTTTCTTACATAGTAAGGTCCAAAAGTTTATGGCCCGAACATGTCAGAACAAGAATTGACAGGTCTAACTCCGTCAACCCTCCACCCTATGTTTTGCTGCACTGCAGTTAAAATTTTGCAGCTCTAGCATCAGTAGCACTCCAGATAGCATCGCAGATAGAAGTGATGTTGCCCAATATTTTAAAATGTTTAAACTTGAGTATCACGAGGTCATTAAAATTTTGACGAAAGAAGGTGAAATCCCAGCAGAAATTAAACGACGTTTAGATGCTGTGTACAGTGAATCTTCCCTGTCATATTCGACAGCTAAAGAATGGGCTAAGCAGTTTTGCTTAGGGAGAGATTCGATTGAAGTTGAACCTCGTCAAGGCAGACCTGCAGAAACACTCACTCTGGAAACAATTGTGCTGATGCAAGAAGAGGTGCTAAAAGATAGGCGACTGAAAACTAAAGAACTATCAGCAAGGTGTGGACTTTCAAAAACCACTGTGCTTTGAATTTTACATGACCATCTTAGTATGAACTAAGTGAGTGCAAGATGGGTCCCAAAACTTTTGAGTGTTGTCCGAAAACAACGACACATGGAATGCTGTACTTAATTTTTAGCACTCTGTGAGGAGCAAGAAAAAGAAGTGATTGATTCAATTGTCACGGGAGATGAAACTATCGTTCTGTACCACGATTCCCTATCTAAGTGGGAATCTATGGAATAGCGGCATCCTGGATCGCCATGGACAAAAAAAGCAAAAGTGACACAATCCCAAAAAAAGATCATGGCCACCATCTTTTGGGATTCTGCTAGTCAACTTTAAGGAATGAAATACTACAGTTTCTGGTGAATATTATGCGTCATTAATGTACAAATTGAAGAATACCATCAAAGAAAAAAGCCGAGGAAAGCTGTCCCGGGGGGTGAGGTTATTGCACGACAATGCGGCAGTGCACACTTCAGTTGCTGTGAAGGCTGCTATTCAGCAATGTGATTCCACGAATTAAATCACTCATTATACAGCCCCGGCCTAGCCCCTAGCGACTGTATTTTGTTTTCAAAATTGAAGTCGGATCTGCATGGGAAAAAATTTACAAGTGACGAAGAAGTCAGTTCTGCAGTTTCAGACTATTTTAAGGACAAAAATTCAGATTTTTTTTAGTGGTGTAGAAAAGTTAATTAGCCATTCTAAAAAATGTATTGAAATAAAGGATGATTATATCGAAAAATAAAAATTATTGTTTGATACTATTACCTCTTTAATACCCTTGGTCCGGAAACTTTTGGGCCTTACTACATATATAGCTATCTCTTTGTTTTAATAAGTTCACGATTTCAGAAGTAATCCATGGCTTTGTTGATTATGATTTATTACAAATTTTACGTTCTCTAGTTGAATTTTTAATTATAAAATTAAATGTGATTAAAAATTTACTATAAGCTTCATTACATCATTAAGAATTAATACCTTGTCCCAGGTACATTCACTTAAAAGCCTGTTCAATAAATTATAGTCTATGTAGTGATAAAGAATATGTTCTGGATAATTATCACACTGAGTATTCATATTATTGTTAAAATGAATTGTTAAGGTAATGGGATAATGAAAAATCACTGCTAATTTGACAATACTACTCTTGAATGACCTTTTGATTTTGCTTTTAATAAAAATGTGATCTAAACAAGTAGAAGACATTATACTTTCCCTGGTTATTGAATTTACGAAACTTTTATAACCATCTGATGACAGCAAATTTAGATAATCATTTCTTAGTATATCTATATTTAAATTACCAATTACAATTTTGTGTTTCTTTTCAAATGATGAGAGTAATATAATTCCTAAAATTCTTCTAAGAATGTAGTAAGTGGGATGCAAAGATGTCTATAGATACATATGAAATATTGCTGATAATTTTCTTCCTAAATAACAATATTTTCAGCTTAACTTATATCACTAAATGCAATTTGCTTGACTATTAAAGAACTTTTAACATAGCAAATTATTCCACCAGATTTATTGTAATCTGTACAACAATGAAACATATGATATCCATCTATTTGACACAATTTAACTCATGTAGTTTGATCCATAGTTCAAAAAGTATTAAAATATCCTTTTTTTATTTAAATACTCAAGAAAAGCTTCCACCTGTTCAAATTTACTTCTTAAACTTTGAATGTTAAAATGTAAAATTTTTAAACATTAGAGTTTTCAGAATTAAAGAAAGATGGTAATTCTTTAATATTGTTACAGATCAAAGAACATGGCATAGGTTCAACAGAACTATTTTATTAAACAGCTATCTTGTTCATTTAAGGCCATTGTCATCTCTGATCTGCCAAATTTTGGATTCTGAAAACTTTTCCATTTTTCACCACACAAATTTACATCCATTTTTTAACTTAAATTGTTTAGCATTATACAATAAACTTTTAGTAGTAGGAATAAGATGCTCTTTTAAAAATAACTTGAACTCTTTAAAATCACGGTTAACATTAGTACTCTTTAGAGGGAATTTAGATTGTTACATTCTAGCCAATTATACCTTATTTCTTTTGCTTTTAGTTTCACAATAATATGTTCAATTTTGTCTTTCTTAATTGCAGGAACTCAATGAGCCACCTGAAATCATCATTACTCATCTTAACTTGAATTTTGGCAGCAATTTTCTTAACGATGTCCAGAACATTTTCACCTGGAATTTCTGGAACATCTAATATTTTTAAGTTCTAGTTTCATGAATACTGCTACAGTTCATGTAAATCATTTCTCAATTCTTTCAGTTCTGACTCTTGTTTTGTAGTTTGATATTGCAACTCATGGTTAAGTTTTTTCATGTCCGAAACTTCTTGAATAAGTCTCTGTATTACATTTAAAAAGTCATCTATTTTGTCTGATGAAAATTCTTTTGAAGATCTAAGTCCAGATATTTCATTTTTCAGCACTTTGATCTCCCTCTTTAGGTCTACAATGAAATACTGTACAGATCTTACCTCTTCTAACATTAAATCCTTTGCATTGTTCCCTAGTTTTCTTTGCTCTAGGATTTATATTCAAGGGAGCAGCTAACACAGTTGCTTCCTCAGAGTTGTGGAAATCTGACTCACCGAAGTCACCATGCCCTCTGATGTCCAATGCAAATACAATCTTCTTTCGTTTTAGCCATCTTTTTTTAAATCTGCACTTACACATCACCACTTAGTTCTAGCTTTCTTCGATAACTTGCAATAATTATCCTCACTGAATTCTCAACAGTAGAAATGCATAAAGTGATTGCAACTATCAACACATTTAATTATATCACTTACATCACAAGCTTCTTTAGAACATCATCCAACTTACCTCAGGTTTATAACTCGTCCATGTTGGGGTGGACAAATCCATATTGAAAATAATATATGAGTCCACATAGGTTAATTAAGACGTTAAGGTGGAAATAAAAGAAAGAAAATAAAATAAACAAGATATCTGATGAAACACCAGCAAACAAGCTGTCTGACTCAGAAAAGTGTCCAGTCAGCAGATCAAATTAAGAAAGTTCCAGACTTGGCAGAGAGCTATTCATCAATTCTACTGGATGATTAATTTCTGAGATACTGATCTATGGTGTAATTAGATTGGGAAGAATCTAAATTAGCCAATTCTTTTGTAAAGTTCTCCAAGATAATAATTGGCCCCTTCTTGAAATATTTATTCAAAATTTTGCAGTATAATTTGGTATACTTGGGTTTTACAGCATATTGGTAATTAATTTTTTTTTTTAATTATCAATTGTATACTTGAGGGATTTAGTTTTTTTTTGTAATCTTCATAAGATGAGTTAAAGATATATTTGATAAGTTCATCTGTATCATCTGCTGCCTTATCTCTTTCCCATATTTTTGTTTTCAAATTCTTTTGTGTCTGATTTTTACTTGCTTCTTCCATTTCTGCCTCTCTGCCATCATTTCCTTCTCGTATTTTTTCTGTAATGTTTTCGTGTCGATTATTTTCTTGCTTTTGGATTTTTTTTTCCTTTGTGACTTATCTTCTTGTTTCTCTTTTTTTATCTTGATGTTGCTATTTGTAGGGTTATGGGCAGGTGAGATGTTGGATTGTATAGCTTTCATTCTCAGAGTTTCTCTTCAACTTGGAGTTGGGTTGTTTGTGGGGTGAAGGAGATTGCTATTTTCCGTCTCATTATCTTTCGTAAATTGGTGGATTTCTTCTTCGTTCAGTGCCTTTGCTTTATTATGTCAGCAAAGGTTGTTGGTTCAGTGTTCATTTTTTTGCCTACAGTTTTTGCTGAAATTGGGCATTGGGTTATAAAATGTCTTGGTTTTCTGCATCGTTTTCAAAGTCTAATAACTCCCTAGTATTCAATAGTAGTAAAATATGTATTAATGTAAAGAAATTAGAAATTTATTGTTTTATTTTGATGTGGTAGATCCTGGTTCCTGTCTTGATTTCTTTTAATTCTGGGATGGTGTGTGCATTTCATCTTCAATGCTTAATATTTTTCCATATTGTTGTAGAGTTTTTCCAACTTCTTCATTATTGATGAAAAATGGGAGTTTGGACACTAGAACCTTCTTAATTGGGCACCCAACTTGTAGGATGTCATATTTTCTTTCATCTTGTGTCATCTGTTCTTCTTTCCATTTGAGGATTTTTTTTCTGCAGCTACTTCATTTTTCATTAGAATAATTGTTAAATTCTTGCTTATGATTTGTAAAATTTTGATTGTTTCTATTCCACTGATGTTGATATCTTTCATTAGTTGAAAGAAAGCTGTTCTATTGTGAAATATCTTGAAGACATTTTGTAGATTTGCATCCTGCATATTTCCTCTTTGCTTTCCTTAATCTATAAGATTTAGTTCTGAAAAGAACTGGTTCTAAAATTTTGGATTAAATCTAGGCTAATCTAAGCTAATTTAAACATGTCTACACTCTGTGAACTCCAAGAGCAATCTCAGTTTCCTCACAGTAATCAAGATTGGTGACAAACAAAGGAAGACTCACTTTGCAGAACAATCTGTAGGCCAGGGTCACTCAACTGCCACTGATCAAGCTGTCCCTCACTTTGCCGTCACAGTGATTCGGTTGTAAACAAAGAGCAACTAAACTGACTATTGTAGTACTTTTGTCACACTTTCCAGTGTATTATTTGGAAAAAAATTAAAGCATGTAACAACTCACCGACCTTTTATGGATTGCATTCTTGAAAACAGAAGTCTACACTTAGTGGTTTATTAAAAATTATGGAACTATGGAGTTGTTTAAAAGATTTCTCAATGTTGGATATACACATATGAGTAATCAATTCTATTAACTAGCTGGACCTCTCTGTCAGCTAGTTGGGATGTGGGAGGAGAGTAAATTTAGCCCACAGCTATCCAATCTCCTGCACTGTGCTAAGGCACTTTGAGCAAGAAAAAAGGCTTTATATTTTCTGATACATCAAATTCAGGAATAAATTGAAAAAAAATTGTCATTATTTAGAAGCTCTAAAATGTCTTTTAAAATTAAAGCAATTTAATTCTCTGACACTGTTAAATGATTTTAAGCACTTCAACACATGGACTATGCTATCAAGATCAATAATTATTAAAGAAAGATTTACGTACCATACCATAGAGGATGGGAAGTAACAGGAGCTTCTTGGAATGCTTTCGGTGAGAAATTTAAAATTCGATGTTCTTGCCGGCAAGTGATGTTTCAGTGGAGATTAAAATAAGGATGACAGCTGCCAATGGTCTACCCGCATTGGCAAATGAAACTTTTGCTAGCATAGAGTGCTTAAAAAAGTTTCTGGTCATAGAGAATTAAATTGCTTTAATTTTAATTGCTACACTGTGTACCTCTACTGTAATTTTTGTCTATTTTAAATATATAAATACAAATATAAAAGTTTGCTCAAAATTTAATATTTTAAAAACAAAATTAAATTAAAATCAATCCAAAGTGAATGCACAGTATTCCCTGTTAAGAAACATTAATTAATAGATTCTGAAAAAAATTTATCGCCGCCACGGCGGGAATCGAACCCGCATCTCAAGGTCATATTCTGAAAATATTCGTTGTCCAATGCGTGGTGCAAAGGTTAGCGCGCTCTGGCATGAATCTGGAGAGATGCGGGTTCGATTCCCGCCGTGGCGGCGATGAATTTTTTTCAGAATCTATTAACAAAATTAAATTATTTTATGATACTAATGACAGAGTTTACCATTCACGGACATACATGCAGGCTTTGTGAACTGAATTTTCATGGTCGTGGCACCATAAGGTTTAAAATTTGCTATCTTACTCAAAAGTATATTTCAACACTATTCAAGTCACACTCTGGAGACAGTTGTATATGTTAGCTTTAAGGAAGTGTTTCTCAATCATTTTCCACACCAACCACCAAAATTTAAGAAGATATTTCCCAACCACATAAAAAAAACTTTCCAGAAGCACAACTACACTGGTTTCTATAAATTAAGGAAAAATGAGAAAAATTGCAATAATTCGCAAAAAAATTGTGCAACGCTCACCAAACTTGTTCAGGTAACCAGTAATGCCGAGTGAGCATATTGTATGCAAATTAGTATAGGTTGCATCAATTTCATAATCGGACAGTGGCATAAAAATGGGTGTTTTGGAGTGGATTGTTATTTTGTGTTGTAAATGTGAGTAAAGAAATTCGAAATGCCATTTTGTAGGAATGACCCCGAGATATCATTTGCCAATGAACTGCGGTGGAGCTATTGGCTGGCTCGAAACAGGCCAAAGTCAGTCAGACATGGCACGATAGCTGAATAGGAGTCCTGTGATCCATAGACTTTGGAATCAATTTCTTAGCACGGATTCCACCTCTCGGAGGTTTAGCCAAGGAAGAGCTAGAATTAAGACCACTGTACAAGACTGATATCTGCGATTAACAGCACGAAGGAGCAGGACACCTACTCCCTCTCAGCTATGATCCTCTCTTGCAGCAGCCACTGGGAGAGTTGTATCAGCTTCTACTGTGAGTAGAAGGCTTCATGAGTGAGATCTGTATGCTAGAAGGCCAGTAATTTGTATACCGCTCATGTCACAGGAGAGGGCATATATGTTAACTGGACAAAAGATCAATGAAGGTTCATACTCTTCACAGATGAGTCCAGCTATTGCTTGCAGAGTGATTCCAGACATTGTTTGATATGGAGAGAATGAGGTACCTGCTATCATCCCAGTAACATACATCAAAGAGACAGTTATGGCAGAGGTAGCATATATGTTTGGGGTGGCATTTCCTTAGGTGGATGCACAGACCTCTATGTGTTGACAAGTGGGAATCTCAATGCTCAAAGGTATAGATATGACATCCTGGACCCTTATGTACATCCTTATGCTGGTGCAATAGGTGAAACATTCATCTTACAAGACAATAATGCTCGTTCACACAGAGCTCAACTAGTGGAACAAAACCTTCAAGAAGTTGGGTTGTTTTACCTCTGAGCGGCACTTTTTTGCACACCATGGGCTAAATGGCCAGGTCACATGGACCCCGAAGGCTCAGAGAAAGTTGGGGGAGGGGACTCACTGGAACAGCTGTTGGGAGACAGATGGTAGCCTCCCGTCAAGGCCATCCAGCATGTTCTTTAACGTGCACAGGGTATGGCTCTCTCGCACACGGGGCCACGGCTTAACATCCCATCCGACGGACGGCAGCCTTTCCAAGCCCATCGGTGTCCCCTACTGACCACGGGCAGGGCGGGGAATTTTGCGGAGAAAAATCTCAACGCTCACTCAGCTGGGACTCGAACCTGGGAACTACAGATTACGAGCCTGGCACGCTACCGACTGAGCCACCCCCGCCCCCACCTTCAAGAGGAGACCTATGTGCATGGAGTAGCCAGCTCAATCTCTCAATCTAAAGCCGATTGAGCATGTGTGGGAGACGTGTTGCTGCCCTTAACCCACCATCTGCAACAAAGGAGAAGCTTATTACTGCTTTAAAGGAACAATGGTCATTACTTCCTACTAAGCTGATGCCACCCCAATGCTCACAACATCATAAACAGCATGGAACATCACTGTTGTGCCTGCATTGCTTTTAAGGAGTGACCCCACTCCTTATTATAGAACTTTGCCCATTGAATTCTGACACCTAATTTTTGGATAAGTTCCTGTAAGTGCTATTTTTTGATGAAAAATGTTTCTAGTGAAAAACATTTTATGCCATTCTGAAACTAGAATTTCAATTCGTGTTTCCATCAAATTTCATTAAAATCATTCACATAGTTTTTTATCATAATTTTTCTGAGTTTCCTTAATTTATGGAAACCAGTGTAGAAAACCATGAAGACAATAAAATATTTTGTTGCTGCTTGTCACAATATTTTAGGTACATTTGAAAAACAAAATGTTATACTTGTTGACTTTGGGCAATCTTTGTTTTTTTGAGCAATCAATTTCAATGAGCATGGGCAAAAACAACTTTCCACTTTTTAACACTGAACTTTCACTTTTAACAATATAAGACAGATTCAATAAATCATACTCAATGAGATCCTGGAACTCGACATTAGTTTATAAATAAATAAAATATATATTAAATGGAAATGTAGGGCAGAGAAAATCCTAGAAGCAACTGCTAACTTTTACTGGCCTTCCCACCAAGAACATGCACTACTAAGACTAAAGTCACTGCTGACCATTGACTCAGTGTTAACACAGCACAAAGTTTTGCCTTACTGGAACAGTCTAGCTCTCTAACCATTATGTCAGTTAAAGCAGTTTACTACCAAGTCCATCCTTGGTGCTATTGGAATGAATGATACTGAACATAGAATACCAAACATAAATTTCATGTAATCCACCTCAATTTTCACAACCCAGAGCTTGGGAAACATTACCTCAAAGTACAAAAGAAAAGGCATTTGAATATAAAATGCTTACCATATTTAATCCTTTAATAGAAAATACTTTCTCAGCAAATTAGGTTGTGTAACACAAATGTAGAAAAATGACTGTTCAATTTGTAGTTTTGTACAATTCTTAACTTTCCTGCAAATAAGAGAATTTTGCATTAAATGATTATTACAATTTGTTAACTTTTAATCATAAATATAAAAATAAATAAATAAATACCCCCTCAAGCAGCTGCTTGCCACAGAGTCTGACAGGAGCCTGTCAGTTTATATGCCATAGTATGTCTCTCAATAATTGGGGTGGGGGGCGGGTCCCGAAGGACCCACCCCCCATGGAAAAAGCTTGTATTCTGTCTTTCAACACTACACGAGCTGGCATGAGAAGCCTGGAAGTAGAAGATGAAGGTTTGTCTCAGAGGAGACCAGTAGGGACTTAGAGTATAGGTGGCGTTAAAGGGGGTGCAGAGTGTAGCCAGGGTAAGAGATGGAAAATGAGTAAAAGAGCAAAAGCAGCTCCGGTCTCAAAGGAGTGAGTCCTGGAGCCGGCAGACGAGCCAGCCCATTTCCCTCAGGTGTGAATGACTTGGGCACTCCTAATGGACACTGTGACAGCCCCGCCTGCTACCTCACTGATCGCTTGGGAGCTTCTGAGTTTGTTAGCGAACCCCTCCATTATCAGGCACCAGAGGATATAGTGCCCAACATCTACATCTGGAGCCCCACAGCCACAGTTACTGTGGGCAGAGATCTTAAACCACTCCAGATACACTGGGAAACTCCAATGTCCCATCAGTACCTGCGTTAAATAGTGGTCCGAGAACATCAAGGATAAACTGAACTTTTGTAAGAATATCTTTGTTTGAAGACCATTCTCGGTCGTATCCCAGAGCCTCTGCCACTCGTCCATTAGTCTTTGACTTATTATAGACTTCAGGGTATTTTTGCAAGTCTTTACTGCATCTCAGGTTTGGTGTCTGTACTAGCTGAGCAGGTCAGTTGGTCTGTCGGCTCGTTCCCTTCATCACCCATGTGTGCCTTGATCCAGCAGGAGACCTTGGGTATGTTCTGGGTATCCAGGAGACACTTGACCTCATTAACCGTATGATGCCTATTGCTTGCATCTTCAAGGCCTGCAGAGCTGCCCGGCTGTCAGTATACAGCCGGATGTCATTGTTATGACTGCTATCATTGAGAGCCCATTTAAGGGCCTCTGATGACAAGCAGCTCTGCTTGGAAGGCTGAGCCATTTACAGAGACCTTCCTCTTATAATCATACACTTTGGCTCCTTGATTGTAGACAGTGTAGGCAAGGCCCACACCATCCTCACTCTTGGAACCGTCTGTGTAGATCTCAACTCCTTTACCTAATGGTAACTCCATGGACACGCAGTCTCTCTACACACGCAGTCTCTTAGTGGGATGAGTATCCCACTTAGCAGTTTGTGTCTCATAATCCTCAGGGTTATACTGGACTCTGAGAAATGCTGCGTTTTCCCTAGCCTGCAGGACTCTAAATATGGTCGCTTCCTTTCCAACTGTTAAATGCAGAGGTGGGATCCCTGCTAACACCAGGAGGGCATCTGTAGATGAGGTCCTATAAGCCCTGGTGATTTGCAGCAAAGCTGGTCTCTGGGCTGTGAGCAGCTTTCTGCACATGATGGAGTGGTCCATCAGGCTCCACCAGACATCCACTCCATAAGTCAGGATTCTCTCTGTTCCCCTTAAATAAATTTCTTTGTGGACCTCCCCTCAAAGTCCCCACGAGATGCGAGCCATTTGCCCCAATTTGGACGTAACTTTCGTGCATTTTACCTTAAGGTCCTGCAGGTGCGGGATCCAGCTCATCCTCTCATCCAGAGTGATCCCCAAGTACTTCAAAGTCATCATATGGCTGATATTATTGCCATTCAGTTTTAAAATCGGGTACCTCTTGTTGAAGACACCCTCTTTTGCCATGGCCATTGATGTAGTCTTCGCACAGCTGAACCCGAGCTTGTAGCGTAGACTCTGTTCTGTTATAAAGCTGGGTGACAGTGCTACATTGCCGGCAATCTCCAGTCTCACTCTGGAGGAGGCTGATATTACAAGCAGCATGTCATCTGCATAAGCCTGGAGCCAGACACCCTCAGGTAGGGTCAACTCCAGAGCTGTGTCTGCAACTAGGTTCCAGAGAAACAGGCCACTGCACGAACCTCGTGGGCATCCCTGTCCAAGTTCCTTGAGACTGCCCCACTGGCATGGGAGTAGGTGACCACTCTCTCATTGAGATAATTGGACACCAGAATAAAGATGTTTCTGGGACAGGGGCAATCTTTTAACCTAAGATTGCAGGCCACCAGACATTATCAAATGTGCCTGTCATATCCAAGGCAATGAGAGAGTTTTAATTTGTTATCCCTATTAACCTTAATATCCACCATCTGTTTGATAGCAGCAGTGGTGGACTGGTCTGTCCTGAACCCGAATTGCCTCTCATTCAGGAAGTTATTCACATTACAGTGGTAATACAACCTATTTGTGAGAAATTTGTGCAGAATCTTTCCCATCACCGGCAGCAGACATATTGGTCTGTAGGATCTTATGTCTGCCTGATCTCTACCTGCCTTATTCAAAAGGACTAGGTCAGCCTGCTTCCAGGTCTGTGGGAAGTTTCCCAGTCTCAGACAGCTGTTATCAAGCTGGGTGAACAGATCTTTGTGTTCATTGAACAACTGCATCACAATTTCCACTGTCAGACCATCGTGCCCAGGGGCTTTACCCCTGGCCATAGCATTTATCACTTCTCCCACCTCCTCTTCCATAAACGGAGCGTCATCTTCCGTGTCTGGTGGGACACTGCTATACTCTCTTTGGAGATGATGTTGGGCATCATCAGAGCTCCTATCATCCTCTGGGAATAACCCCTCAAGTAATACCTGGATAGTTTCATCAAACGAGGTGGTCTTGGACCCATCCTCTTTGAGAACATACTCAATATCCAGGGGTTTCATGTCCTTCCCTGTTGCCAGCTTATACTGCAAAGTAAATGGGTTCTGCAAGTTAAATGGGTTAAATCAGTAACTTCACTACAAAATTTTTGCCATGAGGCCAACTGGGCTTGGCGGATGGCGAGCTTATACTCCGCCTGAGCTTTCCGATAAATCTCCTCTTTGGAACTTCTTTCCCTATTATGGCACCTTTGGTACCTTTTTCTGAGAGCTCGGACCCGCTTTCTTTTAATACCGAGCTGTGGTGTCCACCAGGGTACAGACTTTCTACCTTTTGGGAGCTTCCCCTTGAACCTGAAGGTCTCGCAACCGGAGCTTATACACTCGGTTAATTCTCTGATGGTGTCATTCAAAGAGTCAGAATCCTCAATACCAGAGATGTGCTAGTGGATCTTAGCCAGGCCCGGTGCAATACAGCACATGAGCTTGCACCAGTAAGGGGTTTTGCCAATTGCAACCTTTTAGTGTAGTGTGGGGGAGGTGTTGTGCCATCCACATGGAACATAATATAACTGTGGTCACTGTTAGTGACCTGGTCGCTAACACACCAATTCTGTATCAGTGGAAACATCCATGGTGTAGCCAGGGTCAAGTCAATCCAGCTCTGGCGCTGGGGCCATAAAGTCACTGCAGTGTCCAAATTATTTAATAACATAAAATCAGTAGGTTGATAAAATCCAAAGTCATATCGCCTCTGACATCTTGTCTGTTCGTGCCACAGGGGGTGCTTTGCATTAAAGTCACCTCCCACCATGTTCTTATATTTGACCTGAGCTAGGACATTTTGCAGCTCAGTCAGCGAGTCCTCGATATTCTGACTCAGTGGACAGTAGATGGCATATATATTTAGATTCCCATAGCCAATCTTCACTACCACCACTGTGGTAGAGTGATATGCCAGGCATTCATTTTAGGATTCGAAATGACAATCCCAGCTTTAGGCTAGGCTCCTTTTTATGCAAATTAGCCTGCTGGTCAGAGGGAGCCCCCTAATGATATTCTCTGTGGTGTAGGGTTCTTGCACCAGAGCAACATCGACTCCTTCCTCTTTTATTTCCTGGCTGAGTAAGGCCATTGCAGCCCATGCCCCGTTTAGATTTATCTGAAGGAATTTCAGACTAGCCCCGTTAACACCAAGACACTTACTGCCCATAGTCGGTATGCTTCTGCAACAACTTCAGTTCTCTTCAATACGACGGACAATTGCTGCCCACTGCATTAAGGCCCAGATCGTATTTGGTGCATTGTTCCTCGTTTGCATTTTTGCAAACTATACACTTTACACTCCCTGAACGAGTGTTTGCCTGTGCATTGAGAGCACCATTGCATCTTCACAGTGCATTCTTTCTGCATATGCCTGAAGGCATAGCATTTGTAGCAACAGAGCACCCTTATGTACTCCTTCACCTGACACTGTGACCAGGTATGTGAGGATGGCAGGACCTCAGCAGAAAAACACCACAAACATCCATGCCTTACCTGTGGCTCAAATCCAAGTCCCTTAAATCAGCAGCCAAGCACGCTAACCACTCAGCCACGGGACGGTTATCATAAATATACCACATAAAAAAAATTGTTTCTATATATCTTGGAAATTTCCAGACTTAAAATGGGCAATTCAGTTAACTGTACACTAAAATCAAAATACACAGTTTGATTTCCAATTCTTTCAGACTGGGGCAGAGCAAACGTACTATGGTTGGGGGGGGGGGAAACAAAACAAAAATTTCCCGACTCTGAAATCAAATTTTGCCAACTGAGAAAATATGTACTTGTACATATATTTACTGTATTGTTACAGCCTAAATTATTAAAGTAATGATAAATTATAAAAATAAATTTATATTAATTTATCATAATAAATAATTTAATAACATTTAAATGTATTTTATGCAAATGCATTTTATCATAAAACTAATTTTAGATTTAATAGCTGTAAAAGTAGTTATTTTCTGCTGAGGTCCTGCCATCCTCTCGGACCTTCTACTCTGGCATATAAACTGACAGGCTCCTGTCAGACCTCTGTGGCAAGCAGCTGCTTGAGGGGTATAAAAGTAGTTAAATTAAAAAAAACAACTGACAATCTTTATGCTTTGTTCTAGTTTTGTGCTGTAAATATCAATGTGTGGTGTTTTAAACAATATATTCTTCATTTGAATACTAATCATTGATATGATATTTGTGTGAATTCCCTTGTTTGGTAAGCAAATTGTTTTCTTTTTTTCTCATATATGTTAATAAAAACTGAATATGTATATTCGAATTTGGACAATATAATTTGTAAAACTTTTATCCCTGCAGATAAGCTAGCATAGCTTTCTGTGATCGTCTTACAATGATATTCATTTCATCACCATCATCATCCTCAAGCAGCCATGGGCTACAGAGGTCCAACCACATTGTGCAATTCAGTTCTCCAAACACATTTTTCCTGAGCAACATATGCTACATCTTGCCATTGTAAACTAATTCTAGCAAGATCCTGTTTGATACTGTCTGCCCACTGCATCCTAGGTCTCCCCTTCTTTCTGAGGTCCTTAGGCATACTGTTCATAAACCTATTTGCTAATCTATAGTTAATAACACTGGCAACATGCCAAACCAATGGAGTCTAAACAAAATGTTGCTTAAAGAAGGTTGCTGACTCCTTTGCCTAATCTCATCATTACTTACAAAGCTGAACCACCTAATGTCCAAGATACTGCATAAACATCTAGAATCAAAAACATCATGTTTCCTGTTATCTTGTTTACAAAGTGTCCAAGTTTCACTACCATAACTAACCCTAGAAAGAAGCAAACTATTATACAGTCTAATTTTAGCCTTAAGTGTATACACCTATTTGTCCACACTCTCCATAGATTCTTAAAAATCCCAGCAGCAATCCCTATTTATCTGCTAATCTCATACTGCACATCACCAGTATCTGTTAGATATCTCCCAAGATAATTAAATTGAGACACCTGCTAAAGACTGCAACTTTTCAGATTAACTGAACCACAACCTACCAGACCTATTTTCATCACTTTAATTTTCTCTCTGTTTATCCCCAACGACTCTACTACCAGTCTCATCAACAGCTAACGAAAGAATGCATGTTATCAACATCACTTGCCAAAAAGGCCAAATCATCAGCATATTCTAAATCAGAAATTTTCAGATCCAGATCCAAAATTGTCTCCTTACAGTGAATTCCACATAACATAAACAATAACCAACTAAAGAGAAAAGGATAAAACATGCACCCTTGTCAAACACCAGAAGCAATGCTAAACCAATTGCTACAAGCTTTAACAATTCTCACACATGACTCAGTATTATTATAGAGAGCTTTCATTATGTTAACTAATGTCTAGTATGCTATAAGATCTCACAATCAACCACAAATTATGACAGTCAACAAAGTCAAAAGCCTTTTTGAAATCATAAAGCTAGTAACTGAAGGTTTCTGAAACTCTAAACATTTCTCAAGAATCTGCCTAAGTGAAAAAATCTGATCTACACATCATATAGATCATATCGTATGGCACACCAGACAAGTTAGTTAACATGATGAAAGCTCTCTATAATAACTCTGAGTCATGTGTGAGAGTTGGTAACGTTTGTAGCAAATGGTTTAGCATTGCTTCTGGTGTTCGACAAGGGTGCATATTGTCTCCTTTTTAGTTTGGTTATTGATTATGTTATGAGAAATTCTTTGCAAGGGACAGATTTTGGCCTTAAATGGTCTACATATTTCAAAATTTCTAATTTAGATTATGCAGATGATTTGGCCTTGTTGGTCTGTAAATGGTAGCTAGGCATAAAACTGGAAGGAGAGCTGTGTACCAATCCCCAGTGATGATGCAAAGAACTGGCCAGGTCTAGCGCCTAATGTCCGACCCTACCTTCTCATGATACAGGCCATTAGTACCTTTCAAAAGAGATATTCTCTTTTGGAAGGGAACAGAAAGGGAGGGCTGCCAGTTCAGTATGGCCTACTGATCTGGTCACATATGGCCACTTTTTTTTTTCAACCCTGCTGAAGAGTGGTCAACTTCTCAGGGCCTGGTGCTGACCATTTATATTTACTAGCCTGGACTTCTTTATGGATTTGAGCTTGATTATGGATCCTGGACTTCCTGCACTGGTGGGCCTCTGTTGAGGGACACTCTGCCACTGTGCTTTCTGTTTGCTTTTGGGTTGGGTTGTTTTACCTCTGAGCAGCACTTTTTTCCACACCATGGGCTAAATTGGCCAGGTCACATGGACCCTGAAGGCTCAGAGAAGGTTGGGGGAGGGGACCCACTGGAACAGCTGTTGGGAGACAGATGGTAGCCTCCCGTCAAGGCCATCCAGCGTGTTCTTTAACGTGCACAGGGTATGGCTCTCCCACACACGGGGCCACGGCTTAACGTCCCATCTGATGGATGGCGGTCTTTCCAAGCCCATTGGTGTCCCCTACTGACTGTGGGCAGGGCGGGGAATTTTGCGGAGATAAATCTCAACGCTGACCCAGCTGTGACTCAAACCTGGGAACTACAGATTACGAGCCTGGCGCGCTACCGACTGAGCCACCCCCGCCCCATGCTTTTGGGTTGTCAGCCCTAAGTGAACAGAGGCATGGGATACCTTATATCAGCTGATGGATAATCCTGATCAAAGACCATCACAGGTACCTGAACCTCACTTAGCCAGTTGGCCATGGTCAATCCTAAATTGGAGTAATGTGTCTTGGGAACGTCTCCTATAGGTAAGTAAACTTAATGGTTTACGAATAACTAACACATACTACAAACATCGGAACATTTATAAATATACATGGGTTTCACCTGATGGGTTGCACAGTAGTATGATAGATTATATTTTAATTAACAGCAAATTGGCCAGTCCAGTTAGGAATACTAGATCATACAGGGGAGCCGAAATTGGTCTGACCATTACCTTGTCAAAAGTGTCTTGCAGCTGAAGCTCAAGAAATGTTGTGCTAAGGTTAAGAAAATTACCTTCAACACTGAAGGTCTGAAAGATCCAGATATAGCCAAGCATACCATGATAGGCTACTTAGTCATTATGACAATCGTGGTTTGCTTACTGCTATAAGCTATATATGAAGTTGAGAAAGAATGGGATCAATTTGAACAGGCTTTTCTTGAAACCAACAGTACTCTTTTGGGTAAAAGGGAACAGAGGAAACAAAATTACTTGAGTGATAAGGCTATAGAACTTATTTCTGAAAGCAGGAAGTGCAGGATTAATATGAATCAACACCCTACTAGTCCTAACAGAAGGTATTACAACGAGTGTAATAAATGTGTACAGAATCAATTAACAGCTGATAAGAATCTTTGGCTTGATAGCTTGACTGATAAAGCAAAGGAAGCAGTTAGTCAGCATAACAGCAGGGGAAGAAACACACAGGTACACAGGGATTGAAGGATAAACATGGCAAGGTGGTTGAAGGTAAGGATTCTGTGATGGATAGGTGGGCTGAGCATTTCAGAGATGTTCTAAATAAGGTGATTACTCCCATTGTTTGTAAGGATAGATGCATTATTGATTTTAATGATGGCCCTATATCACATTCTGAAGTCGCATTGGCTATCTCTAAATTAAAACTGCATAAATCCCCAGGGGTGGACGAAATCACCACAGAAATGCTTAGAGCTGGGAACATTTGTGTTGTCAAATGGCTGGCTGAAATTTTGAATATTTTTTATAAAGGTATTGTTCCTAAGGATTTTACTATATCTATCATAGCAGTTCTTGTGATAATTATAGGGGAATTAGTTTACTTTCTGCTCCAGGTAAAGTTCTTTGCATGATTATACGTAATAGAATTAAGAATTTCATTGATAGACAACTGCGTGATGAACAGTGTGGATTCAGAAGTGGAGGGGATGTATTGATCAAATATTTTCACTTAAGCAGATTCTTGAAAAATGCCTCGAGTTTCTAGAAACCTGTGGTTGCTAGCTTTATAGATTTCAAAAAGGCCTTTGACTCTGTTGATCAATATAATTTATGGTTGAATGTTAGATCATATGAAATACCTGATAAGTTAGTTAGTGTAATGAGAGCTCTCTATTCATAAAAACACTGAGTCATGTGTGAGAGTTGGTATGTCTTGCAATGATTGATTTAGCATTGCTAGTGGAGTTAGACAAGGGTGCATTTTGAGTCCTTTTCTCTTTAGTTTAGTTATTAATTATGTAATGCGAAATTCTCTGCAAGGGAAGGATTTTGCTTTAAATGGTCTAGAGATTTCAAAATTTCTTATTTAGATAATGCAGATGATTTGGCCATGTTGGGTACTGATATTGATGAGATGAATTCGTTCATCATTAGGGCTGCTGATGAGACTGGTAATATAGTAGGTTGAAATGATGTGAGAGTTGGTATGTCTTGCAATGATTGATTTAGCATTGCTAGTGGAGTTAGACAAGGGTGCATTTTGAGTCCTTTTCTCTTTAGTTTAGTTATTAATTATGTAATGCGAAATTCTCTGCAAGGGAAGGATTTTGCTTTAAATGGTCTAGAGATTTCAAAATTTCTTATTTAGATAATGCAGATGATTTGGCCATGTTGGGTACTGATATTGATGAGATGAATTCGTTCATCATTAGGGCTGCTGATGAGACTGGTAATATAGTAGGTTCGGTTCGGTAATAAACAGAGAAAAAACTAAAGTTACGAAAATTGGTCAGGCAGATGGTGCTTCAGTTGCTTTGAATGGCTGTACTATTGAGCAGGTGTCTCAGTTTAATTATCTTGGGAGCTATGTAACAGATACTGAAGATGTGCAGCACGAGATAAATAGAAGAATAGGGATTGCCGCTGGGACTTTTAAGAATCTATGGAGAGTGTGGAAAAATAGGCACATACACCTAAAGACTAAAATTAGGCTGTATAATAGTTTGGTTCTTTCTAAGGTTAGGCATGGTAGCAAAACCTGGACCTTTTGTAAGCAGGATAACAGGAAACTTGATGCCTTTGATTCTAGATGCTTACGCAGTATCTTTGGCATTAGGTGGTTTGACTTTGTAGGTAATGATGAGATTAGAAGAAGGAGTCATCAACCTCCTTTGAGCAGCATATTGTGAAGAGAGAGAGAGACTGCGCTGGTTTGGCCATGTTGCTCGTATGTATTAGCTGCAGATTGGCAAAGAGGATTATGAACAGTATACCTAAGGGTATCAGAAAAGGGGGAGACCTAGGATGCGATGGGCAATGTCAAACAGGACCTTGCTAGAATTGGTTTAGAGTGGCCAAATGCAGCAGCTGCAGCTCAAAAGAGATACATCTGGAGAGGAAATTTACAGTCTGTTTGTAACTCCGTAGCCAATGGCTGCATGAGGATTTTGTGTGCATGGATTCTGGACTTGCTGCACTGGTGGGCCTCTGGTGAGGGAGAATCTGCTGCTGTATTTTGTGTTTGCTTCTGGGTTGCCAACCCTAAATGAACAGAGGCATGGGATACCTAATATCAGCTGGTGGATAATCCTGATCAGAGGCCATCACAGGTACCAGAACCTCATTAGCTAGTTGGGCATCGTCAATCCTAAACTGGAGTAATGTGTCTTAGGCAGGCCATATGGCTCTTGAAAAAGTCCATTTAAAAAGGTGGTGCCTGACGTTCCTACCAGCATTGGTGATTTCAGCCTTTAACAGAGGAGGAAGAGGTATTTGCCCAATGCCTGTGATCAGGGGGCTGTTTGACATTGTTGGCCCTACCTATCTCAATAAACCTAGTTTCTTTAAAAATCCTACTAATCATTTTCTGTCTGCAGGAATGTGGAATGTGAGGACATTACATAGTCCTCACGCAGGAATGATGTCTTTGCGCAGGAATTCCAGCACTATAACCTAGATATTCTAGGCTTGCAAGAGACCAGATGTACAGGTAAAGGTGAGATACTTAAAAATAATTTTAAATTTCTTTTCAGGGAGGGAGGATGGAAAACATCACCAAGGCATGGGTCTGCTTCTCAGCAGACATGCTAGTGATGCTCTTCTAGGATATGAGTGCATTAAATGAAAGGTTTCTTAAAACAAAATTTCAGACAAGCATTAAAGATTTGAATGTTATCTGCTGTTATGCCCCCACTGAGGATGCCAATGAGGATGAGAAGAATGGGCTTTACGGATAACTTCAGGATATTTTGAATTCTGTCAAGAAAGGAGATATTACCTTTGTTCTAGGTGACTTCAATGCCAATGTTGATACTGACTCTGACCTTTGGGGAGGGGTGATAGGCCCTTTTGATATTGGTAACTGCAATGGGCAACATCTCCTACAGGTAACTAAACTTAATGGTTTCTGAATAACTAACAATTATTACAAACACCATGACATACATAAGTACATATGGGTTTCACCTGATGGGCTGCATAAGAATATGATTGATTATATATCATTTAACAGCAAATGGGCTAGTTCTGTTATGAATACAAGGGCATATAGGGGAGCTGAAATTGCATCTGACCATTACCTTGTTAAAAGTGTCTTGGAAATTAAACCTAAAAAGTGTTGTGCTAAGGTTAGAAAATTTCCCTTTAATACTAAAGCTCTGAAAGACCCAGTTATAGCTAACACTTATCATGATAGGTTACTAAGTCATTATGATAGTCATGGTTTGCTTACTACTAAGTTGAGGAAAAATGGGGCCATTTTAAACAGGCGTTTTTGGAAACTGACAGTACTGTTTTAGGAAAAGAGGAGCAGAGGAGATATAATTATTTCAGTGATAAGGTACTTGAGCTTATTTCAGAAAGAAAAAACTGCAGGAATATCCTTAATCAATACCCTACTAGTCTTATAGAAATGATTACAGAGAGCTTAATACAGGTGAAAAGGATTAGCTGGTGTAAAGGATTAGCTGCTGATAAGAATCTTTGGCTTGATGGCTTGGCTGGCAAAGCAGAGGAAGCAGTTAGACAGCACAACAGCAGAGAACTGTACCAGATATTTAATGTTTGGTGTGGTAGAAAACAGACAGCCATACAGGGATTGATGGATAAACAAAGCGAGGATTCTGTCATGGCTAGGTGGACTGAGCATTTCAGTGATGTTCTAAACAATGTGGCTAGTTCTACCCCCATTGTTTGTAATGATGATAGATGCATTGGTGGCCTTAATGTTGGCCCTATAACACAATCTAAAGCTATTTTGGCTTTTCTAAACTTAAACATCATAAATCCCCAGGGGTTGATGAAATTACTACAGAAATGCTTAGAGCTGGAAATGTTTCAGTTACCACTTGGATGACTGAAATTCTGAATATCTTTTATGATAAAGGCATAAAATAATTCCTAACTAAAATGGTTCCTAAGGATTTTACCAGAACTATTTTTATCCCTATTTTCAAAAAAGGTGATCGCAGTTCTTGTGATAACTATAGGGGTATCAGCCTACTCTCTGTTCCATGTAAAGTTCTTTGCATGATTGTGCTTAATAAAATTAAGAATCTGGTTGACAGGCAATTGCGTGATGAGCAGTTTGTATTCAGAAGTGATGTCAAAAAATTTATTGATTTCAAAAAGGCTTTTGACTCTGTTGATCATCAAAATTTGTGGTTGATTTTGAGATCATATGGTATACCAGACAAGTTAGTTAGCATAATGAAAGCTCTCTATAATAACACTGAGTCGTGTGTGAGAGTTTGTAAGGCTTGTAGCAATTGGTCTAGCATTACTTCTGATGTTCGACAAACAAGTCAACATTACTTCTGGTGTTCGACAAGGGCATTTTTGTCTCCTTTTCTCTTTGGTTATTGATTATGTTACGCAAAATTCACTGCAAGGGAATGATTTTGACCTTAAATGTTCTGGAGAAATGAAATTTTCTGATTTAGATTATGCTGATGATTTAGCCCTTCTGGCAAAAATGATGTTGACAAGATGAACTCTTTCATTCGAGCTGTTGAAGAGACTGGTAGTAGAGTAGGTTTGGTTATAAACAGAGAGAAAACTAAAGTGATGAAAATTGGTCAGGCAGGTTAAATTCAGTTATTCTGAATGGTTGCAGTCTTAAGCAGGTGTCACAGTTTAATTATCTTGGGAGCTATGTAACAGATACTGGTGATGTGCAGCATGAGATTAACAGACAAATAGGGATTGCTGCCAGGACTTTTAGAATCTATCGAGAGTGTAGAGAAATAGGCATATACACCTAAAGACTAAAATTAGACTGTATAATAGTTTGGTTCTTTCTAGGGTTAGTAACGGTAGTGAAACTTGGATGCTGTGTAAACAAGATAACAGGAAACTAGATGCTTTTGATTCTAGATGCTTATGTAGTATCTTGGGTATTAGGTGGTTTAACTTTGTAACTAATGATGAGGTTAGGCAAAGGAGTTTGCAGCATATTGTGCAGAGAGAGAGACTCCGTTGGTTTGGCCATGTTGCCCGTATGGATAATTATAGATTGGTGAATAGGGTTATGAACAGTATGCCTAAAGGCCTCAGAAAGAAGGGGACACTTAGGATGCCAATGCTAAGACAATGTCAAACAGGACATTGTTAGAACTGGTGTGCAGTGGCCAGATGTAGGTCAGGACAGATATGCTTGGAGAATTAAACTGCACAGTCTGGTTGGACCTCCATAGCCCATGGCTGCTTGAGGTTGATGACGATTTATTTTTCTGTTTTAGCCTCTTTTCTGCCTTCAGACGAATAGGGATTGCTGCTTTTTCAGACGAATAGGGATTGCTGCCGGGACTTTTAAGAATCTATCAAGAGTGTAGAGAAATAGGCGTATACACCTAAAGACTAAAATTAGACTGTATAATAGTTTGGTTCTTTCTAGGGTTAATTATGGTTGTGAAACTTGGACACTTTGTAAACAGGATAACAGGAAACTAGATGCTTTTGATTCCAGATGCTTATGCAGTATCTTGGGCATTAGGTGGTTCAACTTTGTAACTAATGATGAGGTTAGGCAAAGGAGTTTGCAACCTCCTTTAAGCAGCATATTGTGCAGAGAGAGACTGTTGGTTTGGCCATGTTGCCCGTATAAATAATTATAGATTGGCGAATAGGGTTATGAACAGTGTGCCTAAAGGCCTCAGAAAGAAGGGGAGACCTAGGATGCGGTGGGTAGACAATGTCAAACAGGACCTTGTTAGAATTGGTGTGCAGTGGCCAGATGCAGTAGATGTAGCTCAGGATAGATTTGCTTGGAGAACTAAATTGCATGGTCTGGTTGGACCTCCATAGCCCATGGCTGCTTGAGGAGGAGGAGGAGGAGGAGGAGGAGGAGGAGGAGGAGGAGGAGGAGGAGGAGGAGGAGGAGGAGGAGGAGGATGAAACCTATTTTAGTATTCCAAGAATTATTTTTATCATTTATCCCAGGATTCTATGCATCTTTCTTGCTCTTCAGATCAAAATTCTAACTAATAAAAAATTTTTATTGAAATTGAAGACTGGCTGGGTTGGGTTGTTTTACCTCTGAGTGGCACTTTTTTGCACCCCATGGGCTAAATGGCAGGTCACATGGACCCCGAAGGCTCAGAGAAGGTTGGGGGAGGGGACCCACTGGAACAGCTGTTGGGAGACAGATGGTAGCCTCCCATCAAGGCCATCCAGCGTGTTCTTTAATGTGCACAGGGTATGGCTCTCCCACACACGCGGCCACGGCTTAACGTCCTATTCAACGGACGGCGGCCTTTCAAGCCCATCGGTGTCCCCTACTGACCGTGGGCAGGGCAGGGAATTTTGCGGAGATAATCTCCGCAAACGCTGACCCAGCTGGGACTCAAACTTGAAAACTGGCTCAAACACACAGCATCATAATAGGAGGAGGAAATAGCAGGTGTTTTAATTGCTTGCTCACACACATGCAGCAGTGAGAGAGCCATCTGCTAAGTATTAAGTGCATCATGCAAGATGATTTAAATAAAGTAGGATAGACACATTCCAACATAAATTAATTTTTCATTTCCTTTTATAATTAAACCTTAGTTTTAATTTCTATGGATATATTTTATTTCTGTAAGTTATCAACCTTGTGATCGAAAATTATCGATTTTTCACAGTTATGCTACATTGGATGCCCAGTTTACAACTTGTTCCTGTGGATATTTTACTTAACATCACATTAGGTCATATCTTATTTTTAATGTTATTATTTCTTTGTTTTCCAATAAAAAAAAAAACTTTGATTTTGTATTGTTTCCTGAAAATAAATGAGGTCTTTGATATGTAAGCAAAATTGACTTCCTTGGCACGGCAAGGTGTTTACATGGATGATTTAAGTCATACTTCCAACAAATTGAATTATAAACTTCTTGCATAATGTTAGTATTTTATTTCCTTTTATATAACTAAACCTTTTATATAAATAAACCTTTTTATTTCCATAAGGTATTGATTTTTGTGGAGTTAAGTTACGTTGGATTGCCAGCTTCCAATTTGTTGCTGTGGATATTTTGTTTAACATGGCATTAGGTTGTATTATCTTTTTTCTTTTATTATTATTTCTTCATTTTCCAGTAAAAAACTTTGAATTTCTATATTTTTCTGAAAATGAATGAGATCTTGGATATGAAAGTTAAAAAAAACCTTCCTTGGAGAGGTTCCTGTGAGAGGGCAATTTCAGCAAGGAATTTCCCACCACTCTGATGATACAGATGTTTGTTTTTCACCCTAGGTACACAAACCTTTCTGCCTCTCAACCAAGATCACCAACCTTCAACATCCAAAGAAAAAAATTCATAATGTTTACGAAAAAAAGGCAGCAAAAAGAGTGTTTTTTCCATTTCATAAATAGGACAGAAAATCCCATTAATGTGAAAAATCCGAATCACTTTGTATAATGTTAACCCACATTTTAAATATAAAACACTGGAAAGAATCATTAAAAGAAATAAATATTACTTTTCAAGTAATAAATATCATATTATTTGAGAAGAAATTTGCTTTCAATTAATATATTATTTAACTGTTTTTATTCAACATGTTTTCCAACATTAAACCTTAAATTTATAGTCCAATCTATTTTTTTTTTTCACTATATCACTGTGAAAATGTCTTATTAAAATTAATGTTTTTGTAAATTTGTAATAGGTGTGCAACAGCGTTCTTCCACCTCTCAAATTAATTATTAATGTATTGCAGTGAAGTCTCTGTGAAGACTTAAAATAATAACTTAATCTGACCATCTTTTATGGATAATATTCATTCTAAATATAACAAATAACACCGTTCCACATATTTTTTTTTTAAGTTTTCTGATGTTTTAATGGTTTAGACTAATTTTATTCTCATTTAAGAAAAAAAAATGAGAATAGTTTTACTTTGTTGTCTGTCTGTCTGTAGATATCAAACTTTTTTGTTCATAGAGATAAGTCAAAAATTCTTTTTATGTTCGATAGGTATTGATGAAATATTACAATTTGCACCTTTCATATCTCCCAAAAGCTATAACGTGCTCTCTAACGGCAGAAATATTTGAAAATTACAAAATTTCACATGAATATTCCAAACATTGTATTTATGCTAGAAATTTTGTTGTTTGAATAAGGTCACAAAGTTTGCATAGGCAACAATGGGTTGACCACTTTAAACCCAGGTGGGGGAAGGGGAATGCAAATTTTTTGGTTTCAGAGATAATTGTTCAGATAAAAATATTTTTGGACTGGATAGTTATTGATGAAATATTAGAATAGGAACATTCCAAATCTCCCAAATGCTCTAAATTTCCCCTCTAAACAGCAGAATAGCTGAAAATTCTAAAATTCACAAATATTAGAAATCATGTATTTATGCTAGAAATTTTAAGTTATCTTGGTAGAATGTGAAGGTCGTGAAGTTTCCATTGGTCGCAATGAGTTTTAAGAGATAATTAGAAAAGTCTTTTTTAGTTGGATTGGTACTAATGAAATATTTTAATTTGCATTTTTTCATATACTTTGGTAGTTTAAATATATATCATTAGATATCACTAAATATGGAAATGACAAAACTTTTAATGAATGTTGCAAGTAATCTATTTATGGTAAATATTTGAAATTTCTGTGATAGTGTTAAAAGAATTTTCTCACACTACTTTTCTCAGAAGTGTGTGAAAAAATCAACTGTAAGAAAAAAAAAAAAAAAATTCTGTTGCATAATTACTTATATAATACTAGTATTTGCATTTTCTCCATCATCTATTAGCACTAATTAAACTTTTAAAGTGAAAAAAAGTAAGTAAATAAAACACTCCATTCTCTGTAAATGAAAAACTTCTATGGGCCAGAGACGATATGTGTTCTTTAGTTTTCACATAATTTCAAAACTACATGCAAATATCCACTGAACTTCATTTTACACAAAATGTAGAGGGAAATGAATGAATTCATAACTTATATATAGGAAAAAACTTGCATTTCTTTTTCTTTCTTGAGTTGCTTGCTTCCTTGGAAGTCTCCTTTTAGCATCCAATAGTAGTCCATCGTTTATGTTCACAATTCACCTTCCTTGGCAACTCTTTCTATTTCTTTTATGTCCTGGTGGAATCTTTCTCCCTCTTCTTTGCTAACATTTCCTAAATTTTCAGGTTGGTTGTTTTCCCTCGAGTGGAAAAATAAAACTTTTTTTGCACACGATGGGCCATTTAGCCCATCGTGTGCAAAAAAAGTGGCATTTTTTTGCACACGATGGGCTAAATGGCCAGATCACAAGGACCACAAATGCTCAGAGAAGGTTGGGGGAGGGGACCCACTGGAACAGCTGTTGGGAGATAGATGGTAGCCTCCCATCAAGGCCATCCGACGTGTTCTTTAACGTGCACAGGGTATGGCTCTGCTGAACACAAAGCCATGACTTAATGTCCCATCCAATGGGTAGCAGCCTTTCCAAGGCCTTCGATGCCCCCGACTGCCAGCAAAGAGTTTTGCAGAAATAAATCTCAACATTGGCCCAGCAGGGACTCAAACCTGGAAACTTTAGATTACAAGCCTGGTGACTATTGACTGAGCCATCCCTGCCCCTAAATTTTACACATGAGAATGTCAAAAGTGCAACTTGACACTCATATTGAAGCCCAGTTTTCTGATGTTTTGCAGCATATCTTCTACAATTGTTTTGCAATTTGGGTTTTGTTGTTTCCCAAAAAACATGGCAATACTTCAGAAGACAATCCAAATTTTTGATGGTCAGGAAGATTAATGAGTAATTTAGGGGAGAGTTCTTTGAGATTTAGGGTTGTTGTCTCTGATAAAATTATTTGGTTTCAGGGGCTTTTTTATAATTCGGTCAGAGGTGCACTGTTTCCGATTTTCATATTTTTCAGTTTGTGTTGTCTCTGATGAGATTATTTAGTTTCAGGAGTTTTATAATTCAGTCAGTGGTGCACTGTTTCTGATTTTCATATTTTTCGGTTTGTGTTGTCTCTGATGAGATTATTTAGTTTTGGGAGCTTCTTATAATTCAGTCGGCGGTGCACAGTTTCCAATTTTCAGTTTATCTTGTCTGCGAGGACATCAATTAGTTTCAGGGGCTCTTTATAATTCGATTGGTGGTGCACTGTTTCTGATTTTCATGTTTTTCAGTTTGTGTTGTCTGCGAGGGCATTATTTAGTCTCGGTTTTTTTTTTATACTTCGGGCGGTGGTGCAATTTTTGATATTTTTGTGTTTTTTGGTTTGTGTTATCTGCGAGGACATTAGTTTCGGGATTATTTTTATAATGCCGGTCAGCAGTGCCTTGTTTGAGATGTTATTGGTTTTGAGATTTGTGCTCAATTTCATTAATTCTGGTGATTTACTTAATTATTGTATGTGTGACTTGATTTATTAGTTTAGCTTGTGAAAATGTTTTAACTACTGGGAAAAGAGGGGGAGATTCCAGGAATTTATAGTATATGGGAAGGCAAATGTAGTGTCTTAGTTGTTTTTTTTTTTGTTGTTGTTGTTTTTTTTTGCCTTTTTGATAATTTGTTTTTTTCAGTAATTCGTGGTTGTAAGGGTTTTTTTAGTGGAATCATATATATTTTTTTGTTATGTTGTGTTTGTTTATAATGCAAAGTATTGTTAACCATGGCAATGGTACTTTGCATTTGACGTAAACTCAAGTTATCATTACAATTGTAACGAAAAAAACAACCTTTTTTCTAGAAACCCCTGTTTAAGATCTGGGGGGGGGGGGGGGTTGTGGAAATCACTGAAAAGGACTGTTTTGTTACATTGCATCGAAAAAAATGGTGGCCAAGGACCGTGATGTGCACTACTGCCCAAAAATGTTTGATGTCTACAGATGGACAGACATGTGACAAAGCAAAATTATTATTACCTCATTTGCCTTTAACAAGATAAAAATTAGTCTAAACCATCAAAACATCAGAAAATGTTTTTTAAAAATGGGGAAAACTGTGTGTTATTTATTACACTTAGAATAAATAAGATACATAAAAGATGAAGACTGGCTGTTGCAGTTTAGGTTACTATTCAAAGTCTGCAAAGAATACTGCATAGAAAGTATTCAAAGTCAAAGTCTGCAATGCAATACATCAATATTAAATTTCAGAGGTGGAAGCATGCTACTGCACATTAGGTTAATATGCTGAGATATATTTTCCGTAGTAAAGAATCACAGGATAAGTCCTGTAGACAAACAACTCATGAAATGAGCTGAAAAAAATTATTACATTACATTACCAACTAGCTGAATGGCACCCCAGCACTGCCCAGGTGTCACTTTTAGTTTGTATATCTTATTTTCACTTCATTACAGTGTTTAGCATGTGTATTCATACAGTGTTTAGCATCCCCCCCCCCCCCCCACCTCTACTTACTAAAATGGTCATTGCTGACATCAGCTCTCTTTCATAACCCATTAGTTTGTACCTAAACTATACTGATTTTTATGTTACTACACATTTTACTGCCCTATGGCAGTTGACCACATGATTCAAATATTCTGCATGGCTTCCCCTGTTAGCCCCAGTGGTTGGTTTAAAAATCATGTCCCTACTTAGCCCATGGCTTTGTTCCTACATAAATTTTCACTGTTCAGGTCTCACCTTTAATCTACATATTCTGTTTTTTACTGCACTAAAGGTTAGTTTTGTAAGTACCCCTACCCCTTTTCAGCAATTTCAACATGACCGGTATTGCAAAGGTTATTTGCTGATTCAGCACGCACTCTCATAACCCGTGGCTTCGTCACAAACTATTTTTATTATATTTCAATAAATTTTGGTATTCATTAATTTCCTATGCATTTGTCCAAAAGGTTACAAATTTAGTAGGCATGTTCCCCTGCCTGATCCCGTGTTGGGTTAAAAACATCAGGTTCCTAGCTGCAGTGGGTTGCCTTTAAATAACAATGCCTTTGGAAATGTGGGGAATCTTGCAACAGTAGCATTTTTAAGTTATTTTGACTCTTACATTCACAGTTAGGGTGTTGTAAACGGCAACAATAAATTTGACATCAATTACCACGTCCGGTAAGAATTGCGTGGCAAATATTTTTGCTGCTAGCAAGCCCCCCTTTGGACTTTCGACTTGAAATTTGGTACTGCAATAAAAATTTGAAACGTCTACTACGATTTCCCAATGAGGTATGGCTGCCCCATACACACACAGACACCTATTATATAGATTTACCAAAATCAATAGTATTGAATCAATGAAATTCGTGTATGCAAAAATTTAAGAGATTGCAAAATTCAGATAACGAAACATATGAAAATATATGAAGGAAATTATCACGGACTATATTAATACTATATGACTATATATGACGGACTATATTAATACTATATGACTATATATGACGGACTATATTAATACTACATATGACTATATAAGACTGACTATATTACAGAAACTGACATTATGTTTAATATTATCATTTCTTAAAACGTAAAAGAAATTTACTTACTTCTACCTTGGCCAACAACGATAGACTACAGGCCTGTGCAATGCTCGAAAAAGGCACCTTTACGCGAACCTCCTATAACATAAAATCTCACTAGATGGCGCGCAAACACTACAAACAAACAGTTTCTACAGACGTTTTCGTGTGAAAGTAGCGAAGAAAAACTTTAAATTTCGTGTTGAGGGGGAATGTAAAGAACCCTGGGGGGGGAAAAAATATGCTACATTTATGTTTGTAAGTTACATGCTGTTAACATTTTTAAACGGAAAGGGTTTTTAGGAAGAAAAATCGTATAAATTTCGATTCAAAAAAATCATAATAAGTTTGGTGATTTTGCTTTTGTATGCCGTAATAATAAACTAAAATACTAGGTTTTTTTTAATTTTTAACAAACGATGTATGATTAGATATTCGATATTACGGCAGTGGAAAGTGAACGTCCTGAAGTTTTCATAGGAAACAATTAATTCACCTCTTAGATCCAGGGTGGGTGGGAAATTGCAATTGTTTTGATTTCAGGAAAATTTGTTTATAGATATAAATTTTTTTTTTCTTTCATTCGACAGGTAATGATGAAATATTATGATTTTCACTTTAATAGTCTCCCAGAAGCTATAAAATGCGCCCTCTAACTGTCGAAAAATTTGAAAATTCCAAAATTTCAAATGATTATTGCACACGATGTATTTATGCTAGAACTTCGAAATTTTGATGGTGGAATGTGAAGGTCACATTGCACCATTGGCACTTATGAGTTGATCACTTAGACCCAAGGGGGTGGAAAAATAGAATTTTTTTAAGGTAATATTGTTTCTTTATAGACATAAATTAAAAAATGATTTGGTGTTGCATAGTTGTTGATGAAATATCACGATTTACGCTTTCTGAAGTTAGAATTAGCGTGATCCCCTATCAGTCAATCATGCACAGTTGACTATATATTAGATATTACTCTGAATTAGTGATTTGAATTATTACTCTGAATTTGATACCAGAAAGATGCAAAAAAAAAAGAAAAAAAACATGACTTCCTTTCTCCCGATTAACCTGTTCAGTCTATTAAACTAGTCTTACTGATAATCAGTGCCACGAGCTCAGCATATGAGTGGAAAATTTTTCTCCCCTTGAATGCCCAGCACTGAGCATCATCGCGTTTTCCTCTATTTTATTATTTCCGCAAAATTCCCCGCCCTGCCCACGGTCAGTAGGGGACACCAATGGGCTTGGAAAGGACGTCGTCCGTTGGATGGAACATTAAGCCGTGCTCCTGTGTGCGGGAGAGTCATACCCTGTGCACGTTAAAGAACAAACTGGATGGCCTTGACGGGAGGCTACCATCCGTCTCCCAACAGCTGTTCCGGTGGGTCCCCTACCCCAACCTTCTCTGAGCCTTCAGGGTCCTTGTGACCGGCCCGTTTAGCCCATGGTTGTGCAAAAAACTGCCGCTCAGAGGTAAAACAACCCAACCCTTTATTTTATTTCTCGTAATCTTTCTTTCATCCTTCTGGTTTTCATCTGAAAGTTACAATGCATTTTCAGCTGTCTTTCTGATATTTTTTTTCAAATTGATATAGTTCATAGTTGTTTTAAAAATTGATTGTAAAAGGTATCGAATTTCTCTGCCAAGAGAACAGTTCTAAACGAAGGTGCAAGAATATATACCACGTGATCCACGTCTCCCCGTAGCTTCAGGGCACTGGGTTCTGAAGGTAATACAATTTGCAGTTAGTCGTCTAACGTGGGAGGTAGGGGAGGGGGGAATCCCATCCATTTGAAATCGCACACACCCTTTGAACACGTGATACGTAGCTTTTGTGACCTATGATCTTCAACTCCTGTCCCTTTGTTTTTATATCATACGCACCTGTTCCAGACCGACACATCGGAAAACAACATTAAAATTCTTTAAGAACAGAGGAAATTTGAAACATTTTGCTTTAAAAATTTTTAGTTTTGAAAAGATCACAGTTTTAAATCCGAATGCAGAAAGCACTCTAATGAAAACCTATGCAGGCAATATTGTTTGTTTGCAAGTGTTTGCGCGCCATCTGGCTGATATTTTTTTATAAGAATGCCTCAAGAGTGCCTTCTACACACACTGTTGGCAACTTTTAAACACACGGTTACAGTATATTTACGGATACCATATTTTTTTGGAGAAAATAAAGGACAAATCAGAAATTGTTTCATAATATGTAAATAAAAGCAGGTTGCGTTTATTTGTTTCACTAAAACTAAAAAGCTTTATAACATTTATTATAAAATATAAGCGTATATATATATATAGAATTTTAAACAATCTATTATTACTTAAAAAATTTAAATTTGATACTTTTCACAAGAATGAACTTTTTTTAATAAATCAGGGTTGTGTTTTAAAAATTCATAAAACTGTATACGATTCATGTTAAAGTTGCATTCGGTATAAATGCATGCTTTCAACGTTTCGATTTTTAATTGGGTCCTCATGTTGTACGCTAATGAAAATATTCGTTCAGTGAGGGCATTAGATCCAGGGAGACATAAGCAAAATTCAACGATTTTAAAATGTTTTTAAAAGATACGTGTTTATCTGTGAAATATTTAAAAATTTCAACCCATCTACTACGCGCCAATATTCAGTTTACTATTTTAATTTACAAAAAAAGGACAAAATGGTCATTTTATAAAAAAAAAATCTAAAGTACAGAGCAGTGAAATAAAGGACTTTCCTTTTAAATAAAGGGCGTATGGTCACTGTAAGTATATACCTCATGATTTCCCATCAGCTTCGTATCACCATGGAAGTAAGAACAGGACAGACCTTGTCGTACTCAAAGCGAAGCTAAAGCGCGAGATGCATGCTGCGATACTAATTGCCAGAAACTGTCTACAGTAAGCTCACCTGACAAAAAATTAGCCACCCCTGGCTGAATGTCACCTAATAGCGCGTAACGCCTGTGTGCGACCAAAGAACAACCGAAATCCTGTCTGGCATGGATGCCACCAGTGTGCGGATGTAGTGCACATCAATATTCATCCACTCTTCCAGCAGCAAATGCCGCAGTTCGGCCAGATTGGCTGGAACCTCGCTTCACTCGTTGCCCCGAATAGTCCCACAAGTTATCTATGGGAGTCAAATCTGGGGAATTGGCGGGTCATTTCAGATATTTGAAGGGTTCAGAATGCTAATCGTGCCAATCCGACAGACTTCGAGCCCTGTGCACGCGGAAATTGTCGTCTTGGAAGAGTGGGGTATTCTTGTGATGTTCACTGTGGAGATGCTCCGCAAAAGGCAACATGTGAACGTCCAGTAGCTCCATAAAGCCCTTCTGGTTCAAGTGTGACGTCACCTTAATCAAAGGACCCATTTCCTCGTAAGTAAAACACCCCCAGAACATCACAGAGCCTCCTCCAGCTTGAGCAGAACCTTCACACAATCCGCATGGAAGACTTCATGTGTTTACGATGTACCCATCGCCTTGCATCATTCGAATACAAGCAAAAACGCGACTCATCCGACCAGTTCACACGACAATCCGGTCTTTGTTTCGCCGCGCCCACTGTAGCCGTGCAACCTTGTGTAGAGCTGTTAACATGTTAACACTCTGTTCCAGATATCCATGGTATGCAGTTCCATTCAGAGTATTCGTTCGGAAACAGCTTATTGTAGGCCTGCATTGACTGACTGGAGCAATTCCTGCCTCGTTGCAAAGTGGTTTGCCCTAACAATGTGTGACACACTCTGGCAGTCCCTATTGGTGAGCACAGTCTTTCTACCGCAGTTCTGGCGACGACTAGCGGTGGACTGTGACGTACGCCACTCCTGGAAGACCCTTTGGACAGTAAGTTTCGATACACCTGCAAAGGCAGAATTTCTTTGTACACTATGCCCTTTGGCTCAGCCAAACGCAATAACACCTTTTTGTCACTCATTGACATCTTTGGTGCAACCCATGTTTCAAGGAGTGAGCATTACACATGTGGCACCCAACCACTTCTTGTCACTGTATGAACCCTGTAGCTCACAGCACAGCTATCTGTAGACACATTTATTACAGATACGCCCTTTGTTGCTGTCGAACAAATATAACCCTCTTACGGCAGGGGATTAATAAGTTTTTTACCGCTGAGCTTATTTTAGAGAGGCTAATGCATGGGCTAACATCTCTCGAGAAATATGATTTTATCGTGTATTATAAAATGGGGGGGGGGGGTTAAATTTACAATTGGGGTTAAATTGAATTTAAATTTTTACTTTAATTTTAAAATATATGTTTATGCGTAAGTTTTTTGCAAGCTAATTAAACAGTAATTAAACAAATTAAACAATATTCCATAAAAAGGAAGAATCATATACTTAAAAATAGTAGTAATACTACTATTACAGTGTACTTCGTAATACAGTGTATTATGAAGAAATAAGCGATTTATTAAACTAAAAGATAAATTATATAAAAACTATAAGAAATACCCATATTATGTGTTTCATGAGGAAAATTATAAAAAGATTAGAAGTGAACTTCAGAATACAATAAAGTCTGCTAACAACAATTTCTACAGAACAGAGTTCATTAATTGCAGTGTAGATAGTAAGAAACAATGGAGGTTTATTAATAACTTAATTGATAATAAAAAAAATCTACTTTAGTTCTACCTAAAGTTTGCTAGATATAATTAAACTTTAGAGAGCATTTGAATCGACACTGCTAATGATTTTAATGCCTTCTTTGTTAATGTAGAAAATGAAATTGCTGATAACCAAATTATAGAGGAATATAAAGGAACATAAGATCTTATCAATTGGAAAATAAATTAAATGCTTCTCTCCCCAATAACTGAATTGGAGACTAGAGAAACTATTCTTAGCCTTAAAGAAAATAAAAGTCAAGGGTCAGATGGAATTAGTGCTAAAATAATAAAAAATATTGTTTTAATTATATTGGATGTCCACTGACTTATGTTTTTTATTTATCATTTGAAACGGGTACTTTTCCAGATGAAAAAAAGTGCAATAGAAATTCTCTAACTATAAACCATCTGTGTGATTTCGGAATTTCGGTAACATATTTGAAAAAATGGTTAAAAAGCGATTGAACAACTATTTTCTACAAAATTTCTTATATTCTGATAATCAGTTTGGATTTCAAAAAGGAAAAAAATACAGAGAAAGCAGTCATAAATTTAACTAAATATATATACAGGGTGATTCAGAATTCATCATCAATATTTGGTGGGGAGGTAGGTAATAAGAAACGAAGGAGATTTCACATAGGAAAGCATGGGCGCATATGCCATGTAGTATGGCAAAATGACCCCAGTTCAATGATGGAAAGAACACATAAGAAGGAAGTGGTAAGGAAAAAACATTTATTATCTTACATGTAACATTTTTTTGCATTGGTTGTACAGACTTACAAGAGGTGCTCGAACTGCCGACCATGTGCTAGAATGCATGACTCACAACGGCGTTGCATGGACAGCCGGACCCTGTGGAAGATGCCTGGCATTTCCCGGATGTTTGAGGCAGCAACTGATATGCGTGCTACAAGATCCATAGCACTATCAACAGGGGTCTCGTACACCATGTTTTTCATAGCACCCCATACAAAGAAATCGATTGGAGATAAATCCGGTGAACATGGTGGCCAAGAAACCGGTCCACCGCGGCCAATCCATTGACCACCAAACTGTCTGCGTAGGTAAGCACGCACAGCATTTGCGAAATGTGCAGGAGCGCCGTCATGCTGGAACCACATTCGCTGGAGACTACCATCAGGAACCTCGTTCAGAAGATCCGGTAACACAGTCTGAAGAAATGTTAGGTACTTGGCACCGTCCAAACGGTAGTAAATACGGGCCCAACAAACAGTCACCGACAATCCCAGTCCACACATTGACAGCAAAACGTTGCGCAGCTCCAGGTCTTGTACCGTATGGGTTCTGATGAGCCCACACATGCCAATTGTGTGTGTTGAAGACACCCTCTCGAGTGAACAACGCCTCATCAGTGAAAAGAACATACGTTGGGAAATTAGGATCAACGGCTGTTCTCTGCATGAACCACTGACAAAAAATAACACGCTTGGGATGGTCGTCTGCTGCCAATAATTGCACTCTTTGCAGATGAAACGGATGTAACCCTTCATCGTGTAATATCCGCCACGCAGTTGCTTGCGAAATTCCAAACTGCCTAGCCATACCTCGTGTGCTAGTACCAGGTTGTTCCTCGATTTCCTGTAGGACAGCTTCCTCTACTGCTACTGTCCGTGCCGATCTGCGCCTCCCTCGATTAACATTACTAGCAGCAAACGATCCTGTTTCACGCAGTTGGCAATGAATACGTGAAAACATTTGATGCTGTGGCACACGGCGGTTTGGGAAGCGCGCTGCATACAATTACCTGGCTCGAAGACATCTTTCTCCTGCCACACCGTAAGTTACATGCATATCTGCACATTCATTCCACGTATACCGGTTCATGTTACTTCTGCAAATTCACCTTGTCGAATGACAACTGACTGCACGCGTCAAACAGCTGTGCTTCTGTATGAGAGGTGTGTACACACAGCGCCCTCTACACCACCATGCGTTCGTCTGCCCCCATACTTTCCTATGTGAAATCTCTTTCTTTTCTTATTCCCTTCCTCCCCACTAAATATTGATGATGAATTCTGAATCACCCTGTATAATAAAGAGGGTATAATAACTGCTAACTCCAAGATGAGCGCAACTATTCAATGTAATAATTACTATAATAATATATTTATTTATTATATATATTTTATTATTATTTATTATATATAATTTAATATTATATATATTTTTTTATTATATATATTTATTTATTATTATATATATATTTTTTCATTATATATATTATTTCGTATAAACTGAAAGGTTCCTATTAACGTTATGAGAATTAGGTGCTTGAAGTTGTTTTTTTTTTAAAGCAAGATACACTAATTTCGAATTCACTAGCTAGAGAACGGTATGGTATATTAATTTCCTCGGTAACGTTTGATTTTAACAATCATCAAAATAGTTAGCCAGTGAACCTTCGCTTTTTCAGTTCGTGCTATCAACTTCCAACTTTAGAGGAAATATTGTTACATTATAAACGATTTCGTACAAAGACGTATGCACCATATAGTTCGCATTTAATTCTATTGAGGTAACGATCACTAACCATGGAACACATCTGTGAAAAAAACACGTTGAAAAAACACGTTTGAGAAATATTGTTTAGCCCATGAGGTGGTGCGTTGCAGGAAAGCACACCATTTCGATACCACAACCTACATCAAAGTTATACTGTTTGACTTGAGAAAGATTTTTTAGCTCACAGGCAGACAATTGCAGCAAAGCATACAGTCTTATATATATGTATGCGTGTCTCTGTATTCACACATTCTCTCTCTATGTACATATCCGTCTCTCTGTATATATGTGTACACATCAATTAATTATAAGTTCACAGCAATATAGTTAAATACACACGTATGCATGTACACATACATGTGTGTGTGTGTGATTGTTTCTCTACGTATGTACAAGTGTTCATGTTTGTCCCTCTTTGTGTATATGTTATCGTGTGTGTTTGTTTCTGTGAATTGTGCATGTGCGTGTATGTGTTAAGATGTCTGTATGCAATATTCGTCTCTCTGTACACGTATGTGTTCATATCTGTTTCTCTGTATATATACAACCTTCGCTTTTTCAGTTCATGCTATCAATTTCCAACTTTAGAGGAAATATTGTTACATTATAAACGATTTCGTACAAAGACGTATGCACCATATAGTTCGCATTTAATTTCATTTTGTTAACGTGTGCGTCTCTCTGTATGTGTGTTCATTTTTGTTTCTTTTTGTGTTTATGTTTCTGCAAATTGTATATGTATGTGTGGGGCTGTGTTAAGATGTGTGTATGCACATATTCGTCTCTCTGTATATATATATGCTTCTCTGTGTATGTAGGTTAACATATGCCTCTCTCTCTCTGTATGTGTCTGAATGTGTGTGAGTGCTCATGTGTATATGTTATCATCAGTGGTGAAAGTAGGCTGGTACGCTGTACTGGCAAGAAATTATTTGCCGGTACGGCGTACTGGTAAAACATTTTTCAGTAGTGGCTCCATTAATGATTTTCTTTACACATTAATGCAGTTTCAACCAGTGGCGGCTCGCGTATAGGCAATGTAAAACTGCAGCACCCCCAATTTCAACTTGATATTATCGATAACATTTAATATAATGAGTACTTTTTTCTTTAATTCTTTCTTTATACTTGTACAATATATAATCCTTAAGCTTAATGTCAGTAGCTATCCCCCAGTTTATGAAAAAGATATAAAAATCTTTGTATGGAACTGTGCGCTTCACAGTACTAGCCGTAGGTGTTTGACTGTTGGGCGCATGCGCACATAGGAAGCTACACGCAAGGCTGCAAGGGATAGAGAGCACTGTCGTTCCCGCAGTGCCGACCCTGGCGTGCTGGTTGAAGGGTTTTTTTTTTTACTCCGCGTGTGCTGTGCTTAAAAACCGTGTACCATATTCTTGAATGCGATAAATTATAGAATTACATTATTATCCTGCTTCCAGCTATTCTATTTGATTCATTTTTTTTCGCGCAAATTGAAGCAAGAAGAATGGATTTCATTTTTAAATGAATTGATTAAGCTTGAACTGTAACAATTTAGGTTAAAGTAAGTAAAAAATGTTTGATTTAGTTCTTTTAGGATTTTATCAAGCTTCTGAATAAATTTTCTTTTTATACATGTTTGTTTCTTTTTACACAATTTTAAAACAAAGGCTAAAAATTTTCTGGAGCAGCACCCCCACTAATTTTAGCTACGAGCCGCCACTGGTTTCAACCGAGAATTAATCTTTTAAAAAGCGAATTGTTCCTTTTAAGAAAAATGCCTCGATTTTTAATTATACTACTATAGTTTAACCCTTTAGATACCTGTTGCTTGAAAACCACATACTTGAGGCGCTTGAGGTTCCATTTCTGCCGACAGGGAGGGCTAATCCAAATATCTGAAGTAGTGCTTTCTCTCTTTGAGCAATTAGTAAAAGCAGACTAGGAAAAGAGAACAGAACTAGACAGACAAAGGTGATTCCAACCAAAGCCGTCCCTCAGGGAGTCGTTAAGTATCCACGGACAATGTGCATCCGCCGTAGCTGTCTGGGTTCTGTCTTAATCCCTACCAGAAGCAGAAATGGGAAAAAGGGATGACATATCAAAGAACTTAGACGTTGAAATGTAATCCTTTGCAAGATAATATTTCTGGTTTTCTAATTTTCGTCTTTTTAATCTAAAGAGCCTGAGTTCGAGCCACGGGTAAGACATGGATGTTTGTTTTGTTTTTCTGTTGAGGTCGCGTCATCCTCACAAACATTCTACTATGGCATATAAACTGACAGGTTGCTGTTAGACCTCTGTGGCAAGCAGAGACTTCTGGTATAAAATATTTTTGTAAATAATTTATATATTGCTGAATTGAAAATCCTAACATTTCTGAGCATAATGGTAGGCAATTTAGTGGAGGTGATGGGGCACACACTTACCCATATTTAACTAATGAGTTTGAAGTTTGGGAGAGGGTCCCATAAAAGTTGGCCATTATTTTTCTTAAATATAATTTTCGATTAGCACTATAAATAGCTGCCACCTTTTGAGATTTAAATATCCAGAGATCACAAAGTTGGCTTTAAGTAAATTTCGCTCGCCCCCCCCCCCAAAAAAAAAACTAAAAATAACGATATATTTATTTAAAATAAACAACGCAATCGTTATTGTTTCAAAATTTTATTACTTAATAAAAAATATATATTTTTTAAATTCAGATTCATACATTCAATTATCTTTACAATCTTTTTAAAAACTCTTCGTTCCGTCTTCTGAATATATTCTAAACATTTTGCACAATTCACATTATAATCAGTTTTCGTGCATAATTCTGCTTTCATTCGAATCTTGTTCTTTTTTTAAAATATTGAAATATAGGGTCTTTTTTAGTTTCGGCCCAATCCTTGGGTTCGAGCCCCTTATGACGTATGGATGCTTGTATTGTTTTTCTACTAAGTTCCCCCTCATACTCACAAGAAAAAAAAGGAATTGGGCCTTTTTTCGTTTCGGCTTTCATAATAGATTTAAAAAAAAAATGTGTTTAGCATTGGTTGTTAAGGGAAGTGCTAATTTTTGAAGCTGGTTTCTCTAGTCATTTTAGCGAGTTGAGCTTGGTGGAACCCGGTAATCGTGTGTACAATCTACGGTTTTGCCCATTTCATAACCTGGCCGTGGTAGTACAAATGGCGGCAACTCTTTGATCATTTCAAAACCGTAATTGCAGAAAACAGAAATTTGCTTTCAATAACCGAAGTCTTGAGATAGATTTCAAAACGTGGAGTCTCCGGATGAAAACCGGAAAGGTGGCATCCCTAACTGTACGCGAAGTATTTAAAACTTTCTTTTTTCTTGATAAGTTACATAGAGAACAGAGAATGGCATTTGAATCTACTTCTAGATTATATAGGCCTTCTTGTACAAGAATAGCACAGGACAAACAACCATGCCAGTACAGGATTCGAAACTGGATCACCATAGAGAATATTTGTGAGTATGGGAGGGGGGGATCTCAGTAGAAAAACAACACAAGCATCCATATATGGGACCTGGGTTCAGGACCCTATAGTTACGAATTTTCTTTCTCGCATTGTCTTTCTGCTGAGATCTTGTCTTCGTAACTGGTCTTCTGACATCTTAAATTGACATGCTCTTATGAGACCAGTGAGAAATCAGCTATTTGAGGGGTGTAAAAAAATTAATCAACTAAGAATTTAATTTACTAGTGTTTTTTCACTTTATACATCCCTTGGAATTTAACCTTCGGTGTCGCAAGTTATAGTATTGGTATACATACTAGATACGTCAAGCCGTTTCGGATCCCGAAATATCGGAATCATATTAATCAAATAACAAAAAAAATTGATTGTCAACTTCTAATAAAGATTATTATCAACTTTTTAATTGCACCAAACAATAATTTTGTATTAAAAATAATGCTAAAGCATGATTTTGGTGCTCAAGAGTGTTTAGCAAAATCGTCTCGCATCTTTTTTTGACAATAGTCACACTTTTCTTACCGCATTTTTGATTTGCGAACACTGCAGTTTTGCATATATAGTATTTCGGGATATCACAGAAGCCAAATTTCCGTACTTATTATAATCATTGACTAAACTTTATGAATTTTAAAGGTTACTCTGAATCTTCAATAAATGTTATTCTAAAAAAATTCTATATTTGGCGTTTGGTTTTAGATTATGCAAGTTGAGTGATCATGATTGCAATATTAGTCAAAAGTTTATTTTTCCTTTTAAAAAAATTGCATTAAGTTCAAAAATAATTTTAAAAACATCTACATATTAAATTTTTTGAATAAGGTTGAAATACAAGAATAGAACGCAATTAGGAAACATTTAGCATATATTAATATTTTTTCACTTTAAAATTGCATAAATCATTCGCTATTTGCAGAAAACATAGAATGAAAGACAAAATACAGGGACACTGTACTTTCGCCGCCACACAGTCATTATAACCCCTGTACTGTGGCTTCACTGGAGTGTTCGCCTGCGTGTGATTTTTCCACACATAGCTATACTTTGAAGCGTATCGGAAAGAAGTGAAATCTACTTTCATCACTGGCTATCATGTATGTGTCTGTGTATGTTAAGATGCTGTATACACATATTCGTGTCTTTGCACGTTTATATATGTGCGTGTTTGTCTGTCTGTATGAGTATTCATATTTGTTTCTGCGAATCGTTTGTGTGTACATATGTGTATGCCTACATGTGTTTATGTTTGTTTCTCTGTGTATATGTTAATGTGTGTCTGTGTGTTCATGTTTATTTCTCTTTGTGTATATGTTATCATATGTATGTGTGTTAAGATGCATGTATGCACATATTCGTCTCTCTGTATGTATATTTCTCTAAGTATGTATGTTAAAATATGTGAGTGCTCACGGGTATATGTATTATCATCTATGTTGTCTGTATACACATATTCGTGTCTTTGCACATATATGTATATGTTAACATGTGTGTGCCTGTCTGTCTGTATATCTGTGTGAATGAGTATTCATATTTGTTTCTGCGAATCGTTTGTATGTATGTGTGTATGCCTACATGTGTTCATGTTTGTTTCTCTGTGTGTATGTTAATATGTTCATGTTTGTTTCTCTTTGTGTATATTTGGGTTGGGTTGTTTTACCTCTGAGCGGCACTTTTTTGCACACCATGGGCTAAATGGCCAAGTCACATGGACCCCGAAGGCTCAGAGAAGGTTGGGGGAGGGGATCCACTGGAACAGCTGTTGGGAGACAGATGGTAGCCTCCCGTCAAGGCCATCCAGTGTGTTCTTTAACGTGCACAGGTATGACTCTCCTGCACACGGGGCCACGGCTTAACGTCCCATCCGACGGACGGCGGCCTTTCCAAGCCCATCGATGTCCCCTACTGACCGTGGGCAGGGCGGGGAATTTTGCGGAGATAAATCTCAACGCTGACCCAGCTGGGACTCGAACCTGGGAACTACAGATTACGAGCCTGGCGCGCTACCGACTGAGCCATCCCCACCCCAGGACACTGTGTAAAGAGAACTAGACAGACAAATGCGACTCCAACCAAAGCCATCTATCATGGAGCCATTAAGTGTTCATGGACAATACTCGTTCACATCTAGGTTTGGTCTTAATTATTACCAGAGGCAGAACTGGGAAAACGGATTTGCGTATATTGTCATTATTTTTGCTTTCTAAATATACTTTTTGTAAATGATTTTAAATTCTGCTGAATTTAAAATCCTAACATTTCCAAGAATCACAGAAGGCAATGAGTACAATTGTGCACAGGCCTCAACAAATTTAAATAATAAATTGAAAGTTTGAGGGCAGTAGTGTCACCCCAAGGCAATAAGATACCACCAACCTCATGTACAAAAATGTTATATTTAAAAAAATTGATACTATTGAATATGGGGGCAGCAGAAGGAACAAATAACGATATCTTCATATTAGATTAGTAGGGCCTCGATTACTCGAAAAAATTTGGTTTCAGAACAATAGGACGTATCTATACCAAAACACCTTAAAAAAAACACCTCCTTATATTTAATTGGATGTATTTTACAACATGCTCTACAGGCCATGTTGCATTTCAGACACAGACGCTATGGCAATTAGGCTGAGAAATAATGACACTTTCCTCATGTTCACTGGACCTGGCTCTTTCGCATTTTTATATGTTTGGATCCGTGAACAAATTCATTTCCGATACGAAGTTTTGGAATGACGACGAGATTAAAGAGTGCATTGCCACGAAGGACAAGTTTCTACAAGAAAGGCATCTACTCTTATAGACTTATAGATAGTTGGATTTTGGGTTGTTTTACCTCTGAGCGGCACTTTTTTGCACACCATGGGCTAAATTGCCAGGTCACATGGACCCCGAAGGCTCAGAGAAGGTTGGGGGAGGGGACCCACTGGAACAGCTGTTGGGAGACAGATGGTAGCCTCCCGTCAAGGCCATCCAGCATGTTCTTTAACGAGCACAGGTTATGTCTCTCCCGCACACGGGGCCACGGCTTAACGTCCCATCGGACAGACGGCGGCCTTTCCAAGCCCAGCGGTGTCCCCTACTGACCGTGGGCAGGGCGGGGAATTTTGCGGAGATAAATCTCAACGCTGACCCAGCTGGGACTCGAACCTGGGAACTACAGAGTACAAGCCTGGCGCGCTACCGACTGAGCCACCCCCGCCCCTATAGATAGTTGGAACATGGTTATATCTATTAATAGTAAATATGTTCTTCTGTCAAGGAAAGTATCACTCTTAGTTCAACTTCGATATTAATTTCAGATGAATAATTGTCTTGAGCTGGGAGATAAGAACCCACGACCTCCTGATAATATCAGGTGCTCTGACCGCTAATATTATACGATTAAATAACACATTGGTTAATCACGGGAACATGTATTCTCTCATGTCTCGTGTTTTCCTATTACTTTTTGCACCAACCCAATACATTATTTATCAAAATGAATGTCCAACCAGCCTGAACTTTTCGAAATGCATAGTCTGTGCATACCCTCTAGAGATGGAAATTCTTATTCGTATGTCTGTAATGTCACTTTGCACATTTGTTTAGAATAGTCATGGATTTTGCCAGGATCGTTGGTTGGTTGTTTGGGATTTAATGGCATCGGCAGCTAAGGCCATAATGCGCCAAACGAGACAAAAGGGTAAAAGAAGCAGAAATCCACAACCAAAGTTAAAAATCAATAGAGTAAAAGGAAAAAACAAAACCAACAGATATAAAAAATACAAATATAAGCAAGACGTGTAAAACAATAAATAGATATAAAAGGAAAACCAACCCAGGTTGTATACGGTATAAAAGAAAAAGCCATAAAATTACCATCTGTTAAAATAACCAGTAAAACGTAAAAAAGCAGAGATAGTAGGTAAAAAAAAGTCATCAGATAAAAGATGACCGAGTGTAAGGGACTCAGACGTAAAATCATGAAAGGTAAAATAAAATCGGCGTTCAAGATTAAAAGCTAGACAGGAGATTAAACTATGCATAACAGTTAAAATGGTGTCACAAAACTAACACTTAGGTTCGTCGTCTGCCCGAAGAAAGGAATGAGTGATAAACGAATGACCTAAGGGGGGCCAAGCAAATACAACTTCCTCCTTGCGATTCCTGCAAAAATAAGACTGCCACGGTTAGACAGGAAATTATAAATGATGACAAAACCCAGATACTCCACAATACATGGATTGCACTACATCTATAGGGATAATGCCAAATCTCCACTACCTACGACGAGGGCAAGACAACATATAGATGCAGCTCACCCCACCACTACCTATGACAAACAGTACTATAGAAGTAAAGTTCATTCATCGGTCAAAACCTAAATTTAATATGTACCCTGGTTATCCACAAACAAAGATATATAGATCCAAGTTGCCTCGGCTCCCGTGGTGGGAACTCTTAGTCAGAGTTTACTAGGCCCCTCCAACCTAGGTACCCCCTAATACCAGTCAGCAGAGCTCTCAACTTCACCAGGGCCCAGCCGTTCCATCGGGACCCCGTCAGACCAGACCGTGGGGTCCTCAGCATCACCACCACCACGACAAGGTGGTTCCCTCTCGGGGGCACGGTTAAACAATGGGCTTGATCTCGAAAAGCTTGTTACCAACCTGTTCAGACCAAGATCTCTGCCACTGTGCCAAGAGCTCAATGGAAAAACACTGCCGGATGTCAAAGTAAGGAATCAGCAGTGGAGAGGGGCATGACTGACCTGGCAGCAGCATCTGCCAAGTCATTGCCCCTGGTCCCGACGTGCCCAGGCACCCAACAGAAGAAAACGGTGGTGGTGACTGCCAGATGATGGAACTACTGGCGGATCTTGGAGAGAACAGGGTGAAGCCGATGCCTCAGAGTTCAAAGCCTGTAACGAGCTAAGTGAGTCAGTGTAGAGGACACACCGACGATGACGTGTAGCTGCTATGTGGTCCAGGGCAAGACTGATAGCATGCAACTCTGCAGTGAAGATGGAACACTACTGTGGGATCTGGTCTGCAATGATTCATCATCATCATCTTCAAGCAGCCATGGGCTATGGAGGTCCAACCAGACTGTGCAGTTTAATTCTGCAAGCATATCTGTTCTGAGCTACATCTGCTGTATCCAGCCACTGCACACCAATTATAACAATGTCATGTTTGACATTGTCTGCCCACCGCATCCCAAGTCTCCCCCTCTTTCTGAGGCCTCTAAGCACACTGTTCATAACCCTATTCGCCAATCTCTAATTATCCATATGGGCAACATGGCCAAACCAGCAGAGTTTCTCTCTGCAGAATATGCTGCTTAAAGGAGGTTGCAGACTCCTTTGCCTAACCTCATCAGTAGTTACAAAGTTAAACCACCTAATATCCAAGATACTACGTAAGCACCTAGAATCAAAAGAATATAGTTTCCTGTTATCTTGCTTACACAGCATCCAAGTTTCACTACCATAACTAACCCTAGAAAGAACCAAACTATTATACAGTCTAATTTTAGCCTTTACGGGAATACGTCTATTTCTCCACAATCCCCATAGATTCTTAAAAGTCCCGACAGCAATCCTTATTCGTCTGCTAATCTCATTCAATCCTTAATCTCATGCCGAACATCACCAGTATCTGTTACACACATCCCAAGGTAAATTGTGACACCTGCTGAAGACTGCAACTATTCAGATTAACTGAATCACAGCCTGCCTGACCATCACTTGCCAAAAGGGCCAAATTTAAATCAGAAATTCTACTATCTCCAGACAATTTAAGGCCAAAATCTTTCCCTTGCAATAAATTTTGCATAACATAATCAATAACCAAACTAAAGAAAAAAGGAGACAAAATGCACCCTTGTCGAACACCAGAAGTAATGCTAAACCAATTGCTACAATACTTACCAACTTTCGCACACGACTCAGTTTATTATAGAGAGCATTCATTATGTTAACTAACTTGTCTGGTATACCATCTCAGAATCAACCACAAATTATGACGAACAACAGAGTCGAAAGCGTTTTTGAAATCAACAAAGCTAGCAACCGAAAGTTTCTGAAACTCTAAACATTTCTAAAGAATCTGTCTAAGTGAAAAAATCAGATCCACACATCCCCTACCACTTTTGAATCCACATTGCTCATCACGCAATTGACTGTCAAAGAGATTCATAATTCTATTAAACACAATCATGGAAAGAACTTTACCTGGAACAGAGAGTAGGTTGATACCCCTACAGTTATCATAAGAACTGCGATCACCTTTTTAAAAATAGGAATAAAATAGGAATAATAATAACTCTGGTCATCCAAATGGTAACCGAAACTTTCCAGCTCCAAGCATTTCTGTAGTAATTTCATCTACCCCTGGGGATTTAAGAAGTTTAGAAATAGCCAAAATAACTTCAGATTGTGTTATAAGGTCAACATTAAAGCCACCAATGCATCTATCATCATTGCAAACAATGGGAGTAGAACTAACCACATCGTTTAGAACATCACTGAAATGCTCAGCCCACCAAGCCATGACAGAATCCTCACCTTCTATAACCTTACCTTGTTTATCCTTCAATCCTTGTACACCTGTCCGTTTTCTACCACACAAAACATTAACTATCTGGTACAGCTCTCTGCTGTTGTGCTGTCTACCTGCTTCCTCGGCTTTGTCAGCCAAACCATCAATCCAAAGATTCTTATCAGCAGCTAACTGATCTTTTATACGTTTATTAAGTTCTCTGTAATGCTTTCTATTAGGACTAGTAGGGTATTGATTAAGGACATTCTCCTGCAGTTATTTCTTTCCGAAATAAGCTCAAATGCTCTATCACTCAGATAATTCTCTCTTCTGCTCCTTTTTTCCTAAAAGAGTAGTGTTAGTGTCCAAAAAAGCCTGTTTAAAATGATCCCATTCTTCCTCAACTTCAGTAGTAAGTAAATCATGACTGTCATAATGACTAAGTAACCTATCATGGTAAGCTTTAGCTATAACTGGATCTTTCAGAGCTTCAGTATTAAAAGTAAATTTTTTAACCCTTGCACAACACTTTTTAAGTTTAAGTTGCAAGACACTTTTAACAAGATAATGATCAGATCCAATTTCAGCTCCTCTATATGACCTTGTATTCCTAACAAAATTAGCCCATTTGCTGTTAATTAATATAATCAATCATATTCTTATGCAGCCCATCGGGTGAAACCCATGTGTACTTTTGTATGTCGCGGTGTTTGTAATAAGTGTTAGTTATTCTGAATCCATTGAGTTCACTTACCTGTAGAAGACGCTGCCCATAGCCATTGCAGCTACCAATATCAAAAGGGCCTATTATTCCTCCCCAAAGGTCAGAGTCAGTACCAACTTTGGCATTGAAGTCACCAAGAACAAGGGTAATATCTCCTTTCTTGACAGAATTCAAAATATCCTGAAGTTGTTCATAAAACCTATCCTTCTCATCCTCATCGGCATCCTCAGTGGGGGCATAACAGCAGAAAACATTCAAGTCTTTACTGCTTGTCTGAAACTTTGTTCTAAGAAACCTTTCATTAATGCACTCATATCTTAGAAGAGCATCACTAGCATGTCTGCTGAGAAGCAGACCCACATCTTGGCTGATCCCACAGATTTACCGGACTTTGAGCCATTTGTGAAGACAGGCAAGAAGTCCAGGTGCTCAGCACGATGGCTGGCAAAGAGTTGCTGATAATGAAGGGGAAACAGTGAGCCAAGGTGGAAGTGGCTCGGCTGTCGACTGTGGTGCGATGCTATCGAGACTGCTGTTAATGTCTCGTAAGTAGGTTGAGTTGTTTTACCTCTGAGCGGCACTTTTTTGCACACCATGGGCAAAATGGCCAGGTCACATGGACCCCAAAGGCTCAGAGAAGGTTGGAGGGGACCCACTGGAACAGCTGTTGGGAGACAGATCGTAGCCTCCCGTCAAGGCCATCCAGCGTGTTCTTTAACGTGCACAGGGTATGGCTCTCCCGCACACGGGGCCACGGCTTAACGTCCCATCCGACGGACGGCGGCCTTTCCAAGCCCATCAGTGTCCCCTACTGACTGTGGGCAGGGCGGGGAATTTTGTGGAGATAAATCTCAACGCTGACCCAGCTTTGACTCGAACCTGGGAACTACAGATTGCGAGCCTGGCGCACTACCGACTGAGCCACCCCCGCCCCTATCTCGTAAGTAACCTTGGACATGCAAACCAAAAGGATAAATGGTAGTCACCTGATTCTGGTATGATTTCTCATCGGGGACTGAAAACGCAGTCCCAAGTGGGATGGCCTGGCAGGGATTGCAATTTTGCTGCATATTGTAGGGACAACTGCTGATGGCGAATAAAGATGGTTCTTCGGTCTCAACATAGACTCTGGACTGGTGAAGTGCAGAAGGCCCCCGTGCAAACATAGAAGGCGTGATGATGGATGGGATCCATACTCCAGTTTCGACTGGACAAGTGCACGGTAGAGGCAGAGCAAAGAACCTCCCAAGAAAGGGAGAAGAGAACCTTGATGATGTTCAATGCCCGCCTGCACCTGAGATGTCAAATATGAGGTAAAAAGGTCAATATGCAGTCGAAAATGAGACCGAGATTTTTGGTCTCCACCACAACTGGAATGATGTTACCCCCGAGCTGCAGCTCGGGGTCCAGATGATTATGCTTGCGGCAAAAGTGCACCAAGTGGTCTTCTGTGGGGAGAATTTGGCTGTTGTCCAAACCGAGAGATTTTTCAGGGCAGTTGTCGTTGATTAACCCTCATGCTGGATGATGAGTAAAAGAGGCTCGTCGTCAACATAGAGGGCATTGTCTACAGTCGGAGGAAGTTTCTGTGTAATGGAATTTATCTTGACAGCGAGAAGCATAACACAGGATGCACAGCCTTCTGGCACCCCCTGTTCTTGGGGGAAAGGCAGCGACAGTGTTGCCGACATGAACTCGAAAATTACGAGATGATAAAAAAATTTGCAATGAAGATCAGCAAGTGATCTTGCAAGCCACAGCTGTGGATGTCAGGAAGAATGCTGAATCTTCATCCTGTGTCGTAAGCTTTTTCAACGTCGAAGAAAATTGACACCAGGTGCTCTCTAGGTAAAAACGAATTCCTGATCGCCGATTCGAGGCAGATAAGGTGGTTTAAAGTAGACCTGTGCCTGCAAAAGCCACACTGGGTGTTGGAAAGAAGGCCGTGATGTTCCAAATACCAGTCTGGTATTTACCATTCTTTGCAACACCTTGCAGACCCAGCTTCTCAACACAATTGGATGATAATCGTAAGGAATCTTTGCCTGGCTTGGGGAAGGCCAAGACGATGGCCTCCCGACAGGTGTCCGGAAACTGCTCCTAATTGAAAATATTGTTGAAGAGTTGGAGCAGTCAATCGTTACTCAATGGTGATATTCAAGCATAGCATAATGGACATTGTCTGGCCCGATGGCAGATGCACGAGAAGTGTGCAGAGCAAGGTGAAGATCCTCTGCTGTAAATGGCCTGTTGTAAGACTCTAGGCCATTCGATTGGACAGTGGAGAGACAGTCAAGGCCATCCCTGGTCTTCCAGGCCAGAAACTTGGGGGAGTAGGAATGATATAGTGGAGAATGACTCCCCCAGATTGTCAGGAATTGCCTGTCCATTGTGTTCCAGGATCGGAGTGGGATGTGTACTTCTCACCCATCTTATGGACCTTATCCCACACGACCTTCTGGTCATGCGGGTGATAGATGCATACTTGATCCGAGATTCCTTCTGGCTCTGGCATTGGACGAAACAGGCTTTTGCCTTGGTGCTTTTGAATGTTGCAAGGTTAAGGGATCCAAGATATCTCTGACCCCCCCCCCCCCCCCCACCAAGCCTTGGTCTGCTTTACGAGTTACAGTGCAGTCAGGATTCCACTACAGTTTTGGGAACTGTGGAAACTGAGTCGAGGTCTGAGGGTTGGGTTGTTTTACCTCTGAGCAGCACTTTTTTGCACACCATGGACTAAATAGCCAGGTCATATAGACACCGAAGGCTCAGAGAAGTTGGGGGAGGGGACCTACTGGAACAGCTGTTGGGAGAGATGATAGCCTCCCGTCAAGGCCATACAGCATGATTTTTATCGTGCACAAGGTATGGCTGTCCCGTACACGGGGCCATGGCTTAATGTACCATCCGACAGCCTTTCCAAGCCCATTGGTGTCCCCTACTAACCATGGGCAGGGTGGGGGAATTTTGCGGAGATAAATCTCAACGCTAACCCAGCTGGGACTCGAACCTGGGAACTACAGATTACGAGCCTGATGCACTACCACCCCTGCCCCTCCGAGATCTGAGGAATAGCAGAGGCAACTTTGGGTTGTTTTACCTCTGAGTGGCACTTTTTTGCACACCATGGGCTAAATGGCCAGGTCACATGGACCCCGTAGGCCCACAGAAGGTTGGGGGAGGGGACCCACTGGAACAGCTGTTGGGAGACAGATGGTAGTCTCCCATCAAGGCCATCCAGCGTGTTCTTTAACGTGCACAGGGTATGGCTCTCCCTCACACGGGGACACGGCTTAACGTCCCATCCGACAGACGGCGGCCTTTCCAAGCCCATCGGTGTCCCCTACTGACCTTGGGCAGGGCAGGGAATTTTGCGAAGATAAATCTCAACGCTGAGCCAGCTGGGACTCGAACCTGGGAACTACAGATTACGAGCCTGGCACGCTACCGACTGAGCCACCCCCGCAGAGGCAGCTGCATAGATGATGCAGTCCATCATCTATACCACTGCAACATTGATTGGCTCCTGGCTGACAGTGCTTATCAAGCTGAGACAAGAGCCCGATTAAACCTCCACTCGGATAAACATGAAGGGAAGCAAGCGGCCCCACGGGAGATCGTGTACATCATGGGGAAGTGATCACTTCCTTTTGGATTGTCCTTGACCTCACATGTAAAGAGTGGAAGGATTGTGGAGCAGATATAGAGATCAATGGCAGTGAATATGTGGTTTGGGGTCTGGAAGTACGTACTGCCATCGGTGTTCAACAGGGAGAGAAATGGATCCAGCAGCCACTGCTCCAGGACCCCACCCTTCCCATTGGTGTCGGGACTTCCTCAAAGTGGGCTATGTCCGTTGAAAACTCCCATGATTAGGAAGGGGGATGTCAGCTGCCAGACAGGATCATCAAGGTTGTCCCGGAAGACGAGACTTTTGGATGGTAGGTAGAGAGCAGTGAACGAAAATCCCACAAAGAGGATTGGCAACCGCCTCTAAATTAGTGGTGAGGGGAACGACCTGGAATGGAGACCCCCCCCCCCCCCCCCCGAGCTGGACCATTCCCATCCTGGCAAACGAGAAGTGGCGGATAGTGGGATCGTTGGTTGTGTGCAAGTGCACACGCAGAGTGGTTCGTGTGCCCTCAGGAGGGCCTTGATGTCCTCAATATTCCTCTTGGAATCCACGACAGTCCCATTGTAGGAATGTAGCCATCTCAGGTCTTGGAAGAATTGCGGACGACTTATGGTTTATTTTAACCTTCGCCAGCGATGGTTTTGGGAAAATGAGGTGGTCTGTGTCCATGTCCGAGTGACATGGATCAGAGACCCGCTGAACGATCACAGCGTGTCGAAACGCGGTGGACTGCTGTCACTCCCTGGGATGAAAGCTCAAAGATGATTTCCTTCTCAGAAACCTTGAGAAGGCCCCCACTCAGAATTATGCGTCTTGTGTGGAGTGACAACCACTCCACCAATCGCTGTTACATTTTACAGAAGCTCCGAATTGGAGCAAGCAGTCTCCACTTGTAAGTCACCAGATCTTAGGTGCTTGACAGATTGCAGTTCTCCCACAAGACCTTTCAAACCCTTGTTAATAAAAAAGGGGGACACATCCCCAAGAACATGATCACCCATCGAATGGATGACCAGGAACCTCGGGAACGAAGGAAGACACAACGACGAAGGCTCGTGACAAACTCTTTTTGCAGCATTCTCCAGTGAATTTTCTTTTTTGGGACTCGTGCTTGGATATTGAGTTTCAGTACCCGTTGTCCCCCCCCCCCCCCACCACCACCACGGAGTCCAACAAGGGGATGCCAAATTGGAAGGCAGAAAAATAAGGAAAAGTGAGAAACAACTCGTTCTCACAAATGAAAGAAAACTACGAAAACTTGTAAACTGTTGCCGGGACAAGGTTACTTACCATTCTGTACAGCTGACCTGTCCACCAGCCGATTGATCCTGAGGGGGCCGTTCCAGGACCCCCCATTTACCTGAAGCAGAGGCCAAAGCAGTGTATAGTAGCAACCTCTGAATTCGCTGCCCAGCCCTGTGACAGACAGGCTCCCCAATGGCAAAATGGCCAAAGAGGACCCCACCAGTAATGGGGACCACCGAGCAACTGCCAAGATCCTCCTTTCCAGGGACATGGGTATCCAAGCACGGCAAACGTGGGCGAGCGTTCAGGACCCTGTGAAGGTATCCGAGCCAGTGAAACCTTCACAGGGACACCTTACCACGGACAGGAGCTCGCACCATGGGAATTTTGCCCAGAACACTGTCCATGTATATTAAACATTTTAGATAATAATAATAATGACAAAAAAATTGCAATAATCTTTTTACTCCACCTATTGAAAGAGATAACGCAAATTTTTAAATATTTGAATTTCGTATATTGTTCTATTAATTTACAATTCTTTATACACTATATTGCAAAAAGTCTCAGGACATTTTCATGTTAAGTGAACCAATAGCCACATTCAAATCTACCTAACTTTGAAAATAAGCTTTTTACCGAAAAGTCAGTAGACATAAATTGAATATCTTGGTCAGAGTTTTCTAAATCTCTATTTTCTATAATATTTAAAAAGTTATGGATGCTGAAGCATTTAAGTGGACCTTTTGCTACTTTTGAAAATTTCTTCAAAAAGTTAAACCACAACTGTTATAACAAGTTGTTCACAATATAAATGCAATATTTGAATTTTGCCTAAGAATTTTTTTTAAGTTTTCATCAATTTGGGGGGGGGGGGATGTTTTGGAAGTGCGGTGTGTGATAACATCTGTTATTAAATATTATAGCTTCCATAATTCTTTAAATATTAGATTAATATTATAGAAAATAAAGATTTAGAGAGCTCTGACCGAGATCTTCAATTTATATCTGGTAATCTTCAGATTTGAATGAGGCTATTCGTTCATTTAACAAGAAAGTGTCCGGACACTTTTTGCAATATAGTGTATTTCGCATCTGAATGCACTGTTGCTACTTGAAAATAACGAGTGTAAAGAATACACTAATACAATTTTATTAATAAATATTTTAAAAAAAAAACTGCCACTTGTTATTTTTAACAGGACTTTTAAAGCCGAAGAATAAAGGTTAAATATAACCATGAAAATGTGCATTTCATTCAGACATTTGGCAAGAAAAATCGCTGCAAAAAAAAAAAAACTGACTCATGCTATGTATGGATAAATTTATACACTTTTTGCTAGAATTACAAAAAGTTTCTACGTTCTTCTTCGCTTAGCTGTTGATACTGTTGCAGCCGATGAAGTCTTCTTCTGCTGTTCGTCTTGCCTTTGTCGTTTCCTTTTACTCGAGCTCTCGGTTCCATCTTCTTTAGATAACATTTTGTTACTTTTTGCCGAAGCTACAAAACAAATAGAAATATGGTATTGAAAATAAACAAGACATCATAAAACAATAAAGAATAATCTTAATTGCACAGTTGATTTATAAAATTTCGATTTTTTTCACATATTTTGTTGATTCCGTAAGTGAATTAGACGAAATTTTATGCTTATCATAAGAGATGTATTGATTCGAAGTATAGCATAACATTAGTGACGTGAATTATTTTTACTTTACTACTTCTGGATTTATATTGCTCCCCAAATATACACCGAAGAGCCAAAACATTATGGCCTTTATGTAAATCGAAGCAACTGCAGGTAAACGACAGTGCGTGTGAAGGTAATGAAACTGTATAAATAACACTTGATACTGAGCTCTGCTAATCAGTGTCATTCTTGTTCTTCAGATGTGAAAGGCAGTGGACTTAAGTGAGTTTGACAAAGGCCAAATTGTAATGGCCAGATGACTGGGTCAGAGCATTCTCGAGATGGCAAGGCTAGTGTAATGCTCTAAGGTCAGCCGCAAGTTCCTTCAAAAAGTGGTTCGAAGAGGGAAAAACCACTAACTGCCGGCAAGATGTGGGCCAAGGATGCCTCATTGATGCTAGAGGTGAGATAAGGCTATCACGTATGGTACAGCGAACAGAAGGGATACTGTGATGCAACTCGCACATAATTTGAATGCTAATGATGGGAATAATGTCTCACAACACACAGTATATCGAACCCTGCTGAAAATGGGGTTGCGTAGCCGCAGGTGCTCCAAGTGCCCTTGCTAACCTCGTTTCACTGTCGAAAGCACCTACAATGGGCACACGGGCATCAAAACTGGACCTTGAATGATTGGAAGGTTGTCTGGTCTGATGAATCTCATTTCCTGTTGCACCATGTGGACAGCAGGATATGAGTGAGTCACCTACCTGGGGAAGTGTTGGCACCAAGATGCACTGTGGGACAAAAACAAGCCAGTGGAGGAAGTGTAATGCTTTGAGCAATGTTCTGCTGGGAAACCCTGAGTCCAGTCATTCATGTGCAGGAAACTATGATGTCTACCACCTACCTAAACATCATTTGCAGACCAGTACATCCTTTCATGGCAACAGTACTCTCTCTAGTACTGCCTTCTTTCAGCAGGATAATGCGCCATGCCACACTGCCAGGATTGTTCAAGAATGGTTCGCGGAACATAAGAAAGGCTCTTGTAGGGCCAAGGCCTCGATGGGTAAGAGCTGTTTTGGCAGAATGTGGACTAACATCATATTAAGAAAGTGGTCATGTTTTGGCTCTTCAGTGTTTACTGCAATTAGAAAAAATAACTATTTTGAAACTTGACTGAAAATGAAATTAGCTATACATAACCTCAGGAATCGTTTATTAAGAAAACAATCATAGGAATAATTTTTAACGATTCCTAAGGATATCAAAAACCTTAGGAATCGTTTATTAAGAAATTATAACGAAATATTCAATTTTTAAAAAACGGGCCTTATTTCAGTAACTATTACCATTAAATTGAAGTAATTTCAAACTAGAATTGAGAAATTTGGATTTTCAAATGAAATATTTTCTATTGCTTTGTAACCCAACTTTTCAGTATCCGTATTTACAGCAAATTGATCTGAAAATGGTTTAACCTCAATTTCAGTGGTTACTATTTATGTGCTTCAAAATATTTTTAATATTTTAACAGCTCTTTACTATTATTAATTTACATATTTTAAATTTTTTGATTTAAATCATTTTAAAGCACAATTGTTTTTCACACTTCACTAGTTTTATTTAAGAATTTGCCGATCGCAAAAAAATTAAAGTGTTTTAAATTTCAGTTATTTGTTTGCATGGCTGAAATTTAAAAGACTTTTTTAAAATAATTTAAAATTCTCTGTCATTGAGCAATAAAATTTTAGAGTTTATCCTTCACACTATTTGCATGTTGAAAGCTCTTGAGCAAGAAGGTCTTTTTAATTGTATATTTAAAAGACTGAAGTAATAATAAAAATATTATGATTTATATTCAAATTATTAAATACTTCAGATAAGATTGCAAAATTTAAAAAAATTATGGATATTAAAATGGAAAAAATACATTAAAACCCTGCAATGCTTCTTTTTCTTCAAAATTTCAAATTTTTTCTTGAAAAATTAGAAAAAAAAAATTTACTTTTTTTTCTAATTTTTGCCATTTTAATAATTACAATGGGTTTTTTGGTATATATGATGATCTATTTCTGCTGATTGGTTATTTGCAAAAAACCTTGGAGTTTACTTATTTTGTTCGAGGACAGTTTATAACAAAACGTAAGGACCAGGAACAGACAGCTACCTTTTCTTAGGGACGCAGCTGTAGCAGGGAACCCACGACTGTGATAAAAAAAAATCGGTTTCTTTTTTGAGTTCGTATGTGAAGCTAAAAATAGGCATTTTCCAATTCTGTGGAAATTCTGTAAAATAATAATTATTAAAGAAACCTGCCCCTATGAGGTCACAGGAGTCCAGCGACACTAAGGGTCTGGAACTCTAAAGCATCCGGTCAGGACCTTTCCTAAAAAATAACATTGTGAAAAAAAAAACAAATAATAGTTTATATAATTATATAAAGTTTAACAATAAATATAAACTTTTTCCAATGGAATTTTTCATACAATCCTATATCACAAGATATAAGATATAAATAAAAAAAACACTGTAGTGATAATAATAAAAAATTCGTAGCTAATGTTGAGTTAAATATTCATAACAACAGATGTTCCATAATTTACTTTGTAACATGTCTTGATCTCTTCAGGAACTTACTTATGAAAGATGGCAGTTATTTTTTATTATTTAATGCTTTAATTAAGCTTTTTACCACGAAGTTTTGAATTTTGGGAGTTGGAAAAATTGTAGTTCGTACTTCTTTCCATCATTCAGTGTAACAGCAAAAGTATTATAGAGCTGTGGTTCTCTTCCACATATAGTGTTTTAGGGTTTTTTTTTTTATTAGTGGACATAATGTACAATACAAAGGTCCAAAACTATGAACTGTTCAGTACCTACAGCACAATAAAAAGAATCAATAAATATTCCATAATCAAGAAATCATTGAAATTGGGTTGGCTTTGTCATATGAGCAGATTACTGATAAATAGAAAGATAAACCGGTTAGCAAATATAGTAGTACTTTACTGAAAGCAGTTTCACTGAGAGCTACTTTGCCATCTTTGGTCATCTATGGCACTCTTAGAGTTCTTGCCAAAAAACTGTATTAAGAAAGAATACAAAATTGGAAAATTATGTTTTTCACTGAAAAGTTAATGGTATGTAAAATTTCTTGAGCTATGAACAAAAATGTAACAATGGCTATAACCATATGTAATGTTTTCTGTTCACATGCTCTATCACAGACTCTATCAAATAACCGGAAACACACAAATCTACATAAAAGAAACATAAATTATGGAGTTATTAACAAAGTTTTCTTTTGTATATACAGTGCTTCATCAATCTACAATGTTCTTAAACAGTAACTAAATACTTCCATATTAAGCAGTAAACTCTGAATACTTTCTTTAAACAGCTATTTAATATCTTGGTCAGTAAATAGTAGTTAGGAATACACTGAAAGGAGAACTGTATACCAAACTCTAGAGATAATGGACGGGCAAAAAGCAGTGCCTTTGTAACTCACCTTTTCGAGTACAGGTCATTAACACTTTTCAAAGGAGATATTCTCTCTTCTGGAGGGAAATGCAAGGGAAAGCTGCTTAATGGTGAGAGCTGATGGTGAGCTGCTCTGGATTGAGCTGCTGCTATTTATTTATTTATTTCACGTACTAATCTGGTCATCTATGGCAACTTATTTTTAGTCCCACATGCTGAGGTATAACTTTACAGGTCTTTGGTACCCTTCACACTCATTTTTTTTTCTATGAAAACTAATAATTTTTTACTTTCACAACCACGTAGAATGGAAAATGTAATTCAAATGAATGTGAGAATTTTACTGATAAATTATGCAATTTTATCACCAAATATTGCAAAATTAAACATTTAGACCAATGTTTCCCAAAGTGGGCGATACCTCCAGGAGCTCGGTAGTAGCCTCGGGTGCAATTGGGGTGGTGGTGGAAGCATAAAGAAGGGAAGATATAAAAAGTTTGAAAAAATGTTGGTACATGTTTCATCTGTTGTGTAGCATAGAGTTAAAGTCATAATGATTACTTCATTTTCCAAATAAACACATAAAATTATCCTTCGTTATCTTAGTTTTCTGTGTGTAATGCGAATGTTACTATGGTTGATTTCAATAAATAATTTTATAATTTCAAGCATCAAGGTGTCTTATTTACAACATCTATCTTTACTATGTTGTAGGACGTAGGTAGAAATAAAGATAATTAAAATAACGCAAATTTCTCATCATTGATTTACTGAGTATTTAACCACTATTTAAGCTGTTTTAAGTAACGTGATGAAGATGGGTATAGAAGAAAAACTGTCTTGCACCAGGTGGGATCTGAACCCCAACCTCCTAATAACAAGTCAGGTGCTCTGGCCACTGAATTACTGGTCGCTGATTAATCTCTCTTTTACGGCTGCTATACACCACCTGGTATACAGTCTCTTTTGAGTACATTTTAGATTGTGGTTAAATAGTCAGTAAATATTATTAAACATGTTGTAACAATTCCATATTATGTGAATATAAAACATTTAAAATTCCATATCTTAAAAATAGCTTTTTACAAAAAAATGTCATAGGAGATAAATTATCAATTTCAAATTCAAACAACATTTGTTTAATATTTAAAATTTTCATGCTGAAATATTTGAAAACAGATGCTGATGTTATGCTCATCCTAAATGCTATTTCTAAATTGTTAGAAACTGAAAAATAATTTCACAAACTTCTAAACTTACATTTAAATAAATAATTTGTTATCTTCTACTGTGGCATGTAAACTGACAGGCTCCTGTCAGACCTCTGTGGCAAGCAGCTGTTTGAGGGGGTATTTATTTATTTATTTATTTATAACTTTTGAAGTAAATTCTTTATGACTAGCAACATTTTTAGTTTCCAGAACTCTTTAAACATTGCGTAAATATTGCTCAAAACCGAAATTTGGGGAAGTTTCTTTAAGATTTTATTTGTTTCTTATAACATTTTGCTAGCTGTCCCGTGGCAGAGTGGTTTAGCACACTTGGCTACTGATCTAAGGGACCTGGGTTTGAGACCCAGACAAGGCATGGACGTTTGTGCTGTTTTTCTGCCGAGGTCCTACCATCCTCACAGACCTTCTACTATGGCATATAAACTGTCAGGCTCCTGTCAGACCTCTGTGGCAAGCAGCTGCTTGAGAGGGTATTTATTTATTATATTTATAACATTTTGCTGCAAAAGGCTTATTTTATAGTTAGGGAGTTTTGGGTTGGGTTGTTTTACCTCTCAGCGTCACTTTTTGGCACACAATGGGTTAAACTGCCAGGCCACAAGGACCTGAAAGTTCAGAGAAGGTTGAGGGAGGGGGCCCATTGGATAGCTGTTGAGAGACAGATGGTAGCCTCCTGTCAAGGCAATCCAGCAGGTTATTCAATGTGCACAGGGTATGGCTCTCCCACACATGGGGCCACACTTAACATCCCATCTGACAGACAGTGGCATTTCCAAGTCCATCGGTGTTCTCTACTGACCGAGGGCAAGGTGGGGAGTTTTGCAGAGATAAGCTTGATGCTGGTCCAGATAATACTCGAACCTGAGAAATACAAATTACGTACCTGGCATGCTACTGATGAGGATTTGAATATAGTTTTCCATTCACACAACATGGAAATATTTCAATATTTTATAACAATTTGCTCACTCCTAGAGCTAAAAAAGCAGGGGGGAAATGTTTAAATTTGGAAATGAACAATTCGATTTTTAAAAATTACTGGGTACTGACTATTATAAATCGTATGGTATGCTTAATATTAATACTAGGTATGCATTTTCACAAAGTTTCGCTTCGGTTGTCAGGAGAGAGTTCTTTGAACCACATTTGACCATGGGTAACTGCAATTTGTTTTCTACTCCTACTAAAAAATTGAAAAGAATATTTTGTCAATAATTAAATAAATGAAATGTAATACTTGAGTACTGGGGCTCCTAGGCAAGTGTCTTATGGGAAATCTGGCCCTGTACATTGGACTTTTCAGTTGCTTTGAACTTGCTGTGCTATTGGCCTCTGTTGGGGAAAAATCTACTGCTGTGTTTTCTTTTCCACCTGTAAAACTGGTTTACATCCAGAGGCTCAGCTATTTTTTCACTCTGATCAGCCAACAAAAAATTAACATTAACAATTAACAACTAATGAAAGGAATTATGGCTTTAATTGCTCTTTGAACACATTTCTTTTAATACAAATATGTCATAAAAGAGCAACACTAACATTTCTGCTGAGAAACAAATTTACACCCCGCAGATGTTCATCATTATGCCCTGAAAAGAGAATTTTATGGTTATTTTATAGTATCGAACTTTTACTTGTTGACCTGGTCTCTTGCAAACCTTCGATAAGCCAAATTAATCAGTGCAAACTTAAAAACTTATAATTAAAAAAAAAAAAATTGAGGGGGGAGGGAAAAACATTCTTAGTGTTGGGGAGGGATTGAAAAAACTTGCCAAAATTGCCAACCCCACACGAGAACTGATTTCCTTGTCAAGGAAGTCCGTTTCGTTTCCACATCAAAGACTTTGACCTCATCCATTTTGACCTATTTAAATCGGATGACAAGCTCTGCTCGCGCGGTGTTCTTATATGCTAAAATCGGATGACAAGCTCTGCTCGCGCGGTGTTCTTATATGCTAAAATTGGATGACAAGCTCTGCTCGCGCGGTGTTCTTATATGCTAAAATCGGATGACAAGATCTGCTCGTGTGGTGTTTTTATATGCTAAAATCGGATGACAAGCTCTGCTCATGGAGCATAGAGGTATGAAAAATGCATTCATAGTCAGTATGTTTGATCAGAGATGTCTCTCAAATGCATTTTTTTTTTTATAATGGAAGCACATAGTAATACTGAGATTAACTTTTCTTTGTCCTTCTACAGTTGCTGAAATGAATTTCATAGTAGAAAAAAAATTAGAGCTATGAGTAAAAATGGTGTCAAGGAAAGTTCGTGATAGTGAGGGAATAAACAAGCTGTAACACTCCAAATAAATGCAATAATGCTTTAAAGTTGGACCCTTCTTTTGATCCAATTAGTTTTATGCTCCAGATAGCTGATACGGGCGCCAGGCAATAATTAACAAATTGCCAAAAAAGTAGACTAAGTTTAAAGTAGGGTTCAAAATGCCAGCGAGCGTTAATGAGTAAATAGTTAGAATCAAAATTGATTGTCAAAAGTCTAGATGCTATCAATCTAAATTCGCGTTGCTCAAGAGAAAAAATTGTAAAGACTCAAAAGGTTGAAAATAACAAAAAGAATTATTTCCAAAAAAGTTCAACTCACTGTGCTACAACACTCTCTCTTCTCCTCCTCTCTCACTCTACAACTCCGTGCACTAGGCACTCTCTCTCTGCTACTGCCTCTCCTACTCTTTCACTCTACACTAACTTTACTCTGACCACACGTCAGACTTTAACAAGAGCCGGCTGCACGCAGGGAAAGACATTAACATAAAGTGATGAACGACGCAAGCTATGACGCAAGAGAGTCTTTGTGCACGTGTTTTAGCGGGTGACAGTCGGAAGATCAGAGTTGCGCATGCGCAACTCCCAACTCTTGGAAATGAGCGCTGTGATGCCAAAAAGGAAATAAAAAATCCCAAAAATGATAAATATAATGTAAATTAAACAAAACTGGTTAAGGTAAAGCAAAAGTGAATGATGGGGCATCACAAAGCTCTTAGAATCTGTATTAGGCAGTGAATCTGAGGTTTCTGATTTATCTGATGATGATAGCAGTGATAATACACCTATAAGTGAATCTGAGTGTACCTCAGTGGAAGAAAAGAGTGATATAAGTGATTATGAAAGTTCCATCCGGCGCCTGCAAAACGACAAAAACGTGTCATGCAAAGTGATTGGAAGTGGGTAAAATCAAAAAATAACCTATTATATATCCATTTAGTTGTTACAGTGACATTGCAATCGAAATAAAATACAAATATAAATCTGAATCCCCATCTGAACTGCAAATATTTCTGGACTATATGGAACCTTTGTTCTCCGTCATAACAAAAGAAACCAATGATTACGCATACTAATTTTGATAGATTACTAATCCTGATAGAAAGAAAAGAAAATACAATTACAAATGGTTTGAAGTAACAGAAGGTGAAATGAAAGGTTACTTTTCCCTGGTAATACTGATGTCCTAAGTTCGTAAATCACATTTACAATTGTACTGGTCCAAAAACAGGTGCATTGAAATGCCAATATGCCAATTTATGGGGAAACTATGAGCAGAGAAAGGTTTCAACTAATCTCTCGATTCCTGCATTTTGCTAATGACAGAGATGCTAAAGAGCAGGACAAGCTAAAAAATATTAGGCCCATTATCCAACATTTTTCAGAACAATTCTCTAGTCTCTACTTTCCTGCTCAAGACATAGTGTTAGACGAGAGTCTTATGAAATTCAGGAGGGCACCTGTCATATGTGCAGTGCAACCGTTCAAAGCATTCACATTTTGGAATAAATGTGTATAAAATTTGTGAATCTTCAACTGGATATTGCCATTATTTCAAATTTGGATTTGTTGTTGTTGTTTTTATCTCTGAGCGGCACTTTTTGCATACCCCATGGGCTAAATGGCCAGATCACATGGACCCGAAGGCTCAGAGAAGGTTGGGGGAGGGGACCCACTGGAACAGCTGTTGGGAGACAGATGGTAGCCTCCCATCAAGGCCATCCAGCGTGTTCTTTAACGTGCACAGGGTATGGCTCTCCCTCACACGGGGCCACGGCTTAACGTCCCATCTGACGGATGGCGGCCTTTCCAAGCCCATCGGTGTCCCCTACTGACCGTGGGCAGGGTGGGGAATTCAAATTTGGAGACGACATCACTGACGCCTCTTCCTGCCATCACAAACGTGGTAATGGGCATGTGTTGTTAGATAGGTGCACCAATTGTCTAGAAATAAGGGACACACCCTCTTTCTAGACAATTGGTGCACCTAACCAGATCTTTGCAAGAGACTAACAAATTATTCTATGAATATAATAGGCACTGTACGGCCTACGAGAAAAAGATGCCTAAAGATATTTCTGCCAAGAAATTGAAACGTGGAGAGTATGACATCTGGTCAGCCAATAACATTCTCTGTGTGAAGTGGAAGGACAAAAAGATGTTCATTTTTTTACATCTAAACATAGATCAGCTGAGATCAAGGGCACTGGAAAATTATGGAGAAAGAGAGGTCAACAGCCACGAGAAGAAAGAAACCTGCTTGTGCCATTGAATACCAGAAGGGGATGGGAGGATCTCCAGGATCAGGTAACTGCTCTTTTCCCCATAATGAGAAAAACCGTGAAGGGGTATCGGAAGATACTTTTTTATCTTCTCGATATATGTGTTTTCAATGCATTCATTCTTCACAACAAACTGACTGGCAAGAAGAAAAAAACTTTCTATGACTTCAGGATTGACCTTGCAACGCAACTGCTTGCATCAGCTGATATGCCAGACTATACTGTGCACGGGCGACCTTCATCCAGCAATACACCTCTACGACTACAGGCAAAAAATTGGGGCCACTTCCCAATGCATATCCCATCTACTGTGAAGAAGATAAATGTTACAAAATGGTGTGTGTGGTATGCTACAGCAAGGGCAAACAAAGTGAAACTACATGGCAGTCTGAAAAGTGCAACACTCTGCTTCACTTACCAGAGTGCTTCAAGGTTTACCACACTCAGATATCATACTGAAACAGGGTGGTGAGTATGTAATTCAAGTAATTTCAAAATTTGAACCCCACAATACTCAATGGTTAATTTTTTATGACTTTTTGAAATAATATAAGCATAGTTAAAATACTCTGTAGGGAAAGGGGATTTAAATCAGATTCCTGTGATACAGGCAGGGTGTTTAAATATGAAGCAAATGGGTTAAGGAAACGATACAAGATCAAAGTTTATTTTACTGGAAAACAATGAAATAATAAAATAAAAATTAACATATAACCTAATGTGACGTTAAAATATCCACAGAAACAAGATGTAAGCTGGCCATCCAATGTAGCCTAACTCTGGAAAATGAATAATTTACAGAAATAATGTAAATCTACAGAAATGAAATAAAAAAAATAATAAATACCCCCCTCAAGCAGCTGCTTGCCACAGAGGTCCGACAGGAGCCTGTCAGTTTATATGCCATAGTAGAAGGTCTGAGAGGATGGCAGGACCTCAACAGAAAAATGACACATACATCCATGCCTTACCCGGGGCTCGAACCCAGGTCCCTTATATCAGTAACAAAAGGTTTAATTCTAAAAAAGGGAATAAATAGTAAAATCAATCCATAGTAAATACACAGCTTACCTGTAGATATATTATTAAATAAATAATTATTTGAAAAAAACTATTCCATCAGCAGTTATTTAAAAAAAAAATAGTAGCTTTTAAAAAATTTACCAATCAAATGGGTTAAGCTGCAGCCAGTTTTGAAGCCTGGCAATAAACTTTTTTTTATAGTTTCAATTTGAAGAGGGAGGAAAGACTATAGAATGCTGCGATAAATGATATAAATAATAAAAATAATTCTAGAAATAGTGAAATAGGTTTAAGGCAGAAAAGAGTGTAAAACAGGGGGGAATAACAGAGGTGTACATACTTCGAAATTACTTTCAAAATCTTTAGTTTTTAAAAAGAGCAGTTTTTTCGTTAATTTTTAGGAGATTTTCAAAATTTTAAAGAAAAATTTGCTGATAATAGTTCAAATCAAACTTGTGAGTTTAAATCAGATGATTGCTTCAGCAAAAAGTAATGTTAACAAACAAATCAGCAATACCGTTTAGCACTTCTAAGAAATGGCAATCAGTTGGCTTTAACAAATTACTTATATTGTAGTTTAATAAAATATGAATCAAATGAAAAAAGAAAATATAAATTTTTCAAACATGAATCTATTTTTAAAATATGTATGTAAGAAAATTTTCAAACAGCAATTTCAAGTAAAAAAACAAAGTTTCATGTGTTGTGCAAAAGATGTCTAGGTTTGTCTTGGGGCTCTCATTTTGGATTCTGCTAATGTCTATGATGATCAGGACCTTTGAAGGGTTAAGTAAACAGATGCAGAAGATAATTTATATCAACTGGTGATTAATCCTAGATAGTGGTCACTGAAGGTTTGGTTTTAGAGGCACAGCCAACACTACAATGGTGTGATGTGTCTCAGGAAAGTCAGTTTCTCTTTAGATTGTTTCTTGAAAACGTCCACTTAAAGCTGGTATTAAAGTTCTTACTAGCATTGGTGGATTTTAAACCCTTAGCAGTGGGGGAATGGGACTTTGCCATATGCCTTTGATTATGTGTCTGCTTCACACTGTTGGCGTTATCTCTCATAACCAACTTTTCCTTACATCCCAACAAATATTTTCTTTTCACAGTCACACGAGATGAAGATTATATAAGATTAATTTCGATATTCTCACACAAGAATTCCAATTCTATAAACTTGAGATATTCTGGGGTTGCAAGAGACCAGGTGAACAGGTAAAGGTTTGATACTATAAAATAACCATAAAATTCTCTTTACAGGGCATAATGATGAACATCTGCAGGGTGTAAATTTGTTTCTCAGCAGAAATGTCAGTGATGCTCTTTTATGACATATTTGTATAAAAAAATATGTTCAAAGAGGAGGATGTTGCTATATTGCACTTAGGACTGGGATGAGAACAAGATGGGTCTTAGAAGCAACTTCAGGATATTTTGAATGTTGGCAAGACAAGCTGCAGTGTTCTTGTGCTGAGTGACTTAATGTCAGAGTTAAAAATAACTATGACCATTGGCAGGGGTGTCAGATCCTTTTGGCTTTGATAGTTGCAATAGCAATGAAAAACATCCTCTACATGTAAGTAAACTTAACGGTTTTGGAATAACTAACACTGCAAACACCAGTATACCTATATATATTTCAGCTGATTAATTGCATAGGAATACGATTACGTATTAATTAATAGTAAATGGGCTAGTTCTGTTATGAATATCAGGCCAAATAGAAGAGCTGAAACTGTAATCATTATTTTATTAAAAGTGTTTGAAACTAAAACAAGAAATGTTGACCTAAGGATAAAAGCTTAAAAAGATCAACAAATAGCCAGATCTTACCATGATACATTACTTGGCCATTATGGCAATTATGGTTTGCTTACAACTGAGGCTGAGGATGAATGGGATCATTTCAAACTGACTATTCTTTGAAACAAAAGTACTGCCCTGGGTAAAAGGAGTGTAGGGATAAAATAAATTAACATCCTTTTACTCTTAATAAAGAATTACAGAGAGCTTAATAAAGTCTAAGAAATCAATTGAAAGATGATATAAGAATCCTTGAAAGATTTGTGTAGTGGTGATATGAAAAAAAAAATTTTTTTTCCCTACCAACATTAACAGCTTTATTTAGTCAATGGACCAAAGGATTCTAGAGTGTCTAAAATTATTGAAAGAAACCAAGTTACATTTTGTAAGAAACAGAAGGGGAAGAAATCTTAGGTATAACTGCTGAAAATTTTAATAGAAAAATGTGATCTATTTGCCCATTTGTGGTTGCAAATGAAATCTGAGACTTCAGAGACAGCCCTTCTACAGTAATTTGAGTCATTATCCAGTAATGTTCTCTTCCTGAAAAGGTGGCTAGACAATGCAACAAAAAATATGTATGGCAAAACAAATGACTCTAGATAATTTCTTAAATAAACTGAATGGACAAATTATTATATACACATACCTAATAACCTGTTGTTCCACCTTTTCCCCTCACAACAGCAGCTAGACATCTTGGTAAGGAATCAATGAGGTGTTAAAAACACAGAGGTGGTATTGCCGCCCATGAAGTGAGGATTGTCTGTTATAGAGCATCCACAGTTGCTGTTGGGGGTTGACGGACTCAAACAGATCTTTCCAATTCGTCTCACAAATTCTCAATGGAATTGAGGTCAAGGCACAACTGAGGGGCTATTTGAGTGCCTTGAATGCTCCTGGAGCCAATTGATCACCACTTGGGAACTATGTGGTGTGACATTGTCCTGTCATAATAAGATGGTGTCATGGTGCAGAAAGAGAATTGTTATGAATGGTGTAGATAGTCCGTAAGGATGTTCACAAACTATGTGTCGGTGACAGAGGTTTAGATGGGTACGAGAGCCCTAAGGAAGTGCATGTAAACACACTCCAAACTGTTACACTCCTTCCACCTGCCTCTATGATCCCAACATGGCAAGCTGAGTCCATTGCTTTATGTGGTTTATGCCATACACACACCCTCCCATCCATCGGTGTGATAGAGTTGAAAATGTGATACGTCAGACCAGATGATGTGTGTTTTCAGTCCTCGGCACTCCAGTTATGATAGGACTTTGCAAACTGCAGTTTAATCTTTAGGTGCCTTGCAGTCAGTCAACAAGGGGACATGATGTGGATGTCAACTGCCATAGCCTGCTTTTTCCATGATACGATGGAAAGTGTGCATAAGCTTGTGGAAGCACCCTTATTCAATTTCGATATTATATACACCATGAGATTCCTTGTAACAATGGAGGACAGTCTGCACTCGCTCACTTCGAGAGTCAATTTGCATGTTTACGTCCACATTTCTCCTGCTGGTTGCAGTATTTCACGTAGTCTTGGTATACACATATGAAATCCCAACAGTTCAGTAGCCTAGGTGTGAATAAAAATTAGATAAAAGACTGGTAGACTAAGGTGAGCAGGAGGAAATAACAAGTAACAAATCAGCACTTTAGCGTCAATTTTTTTCTTAGAGGAAAAATTGTCTTGAGCCGGGTGGGATACGAACCTACGACCTCCTGATAACATGTCAGGTGCTCTGGACCACTGAGTTACCGGCCGCCGATCAAGATCTCCTCTAATTAGCACTATGAACATTCCTTTTTATGTTTCACATAGGCACTAGTCAGGCACTTTTTTAGCCACTCGAAATCGACGCTAAAGTGCTGATTTGTTACTTGATTGAATCTGTCGAGTTTATTCCATTATTTAGAGGAAATAACAGCTGATGCAAGATGACATAGACTTCAAATCTGATTAATTAAAATGGCAATAAACACCTGAAGAATATGATAATTAAAGAGTTAAGTTTTTCATGAAAATTGAAAAACTTAACTCTTTAATTATCATATTATTCTTATTTATAAAATAATAAAAAACTTATTTATAGAAATTAAACTTAAGTAATTTAAATTTACCTTATATAAAATGAAATTTTTGTTGGGAGTCGTTTCAATTTGATTTATGAAGAATTTTGAGTTGCAGAATTTGATTTATAGAAATTTTTTCTTTGATCCTTAACACACTAAAAAAACTTGTTCCTAACCAGCTGATTAACAATATGTAGAAATCTAATTTTGATGCATACCTATAGTAACACCATTATAATTTGAAAAAGAAAACTATAAAAAGAAAAATTGTCTATAGCACCAATTAAAAATTGTGCATGCAAAAAAAAAAAAAAAAAAAATCAAGGGGCATGGCAAAACTGTTCCCAAATTTATACCATATATTATGCTTTGCAAGTAATGTCAGGAAGGTTATATCACCAAACACCTTTTTCCGTTTTCTATTCATCATCAATAACTACTTTCACTACCACCACCTCACTGCCAAAATGATAATTTTCCTTGATTGTTTTAAATTCAATTCACACAAGCAGAAAAGAACTAAAAAATACTCAAAAATCAGAGTATTTATTGATATTTGACTAGTTATAAATGTAGTTCAAGGTTCCATCTAAAGATATCAACACCATAATGCTTAAAAAGTGATTAATTTGGAAAACAAATGGAAGTATAACATTGTGTTGAGTACTCCAGCACATAAGTATAAGCACTGTTTTAAGATTCTGTGTGGCAAATGAGTGCAAAGGGTTAAGCTGAATTATTTTTTAAAATATATATTTTTACGATTTATCTAATCCACGGGTGGCCAATCTGCAAAAACACCCACCATTAGTGGCATGCTTCGTATTTTTTTGCTCTTCCAAATTAGATGCATCCTGGAGATCTTCTGGATTTGCCCCTGGGTGGCATGTGACATATTTTCAACATGTGTGACTAGTTGCTGAAAATGGTTGGGTACACTGTTGCAGAAAATGGTTGGCCACCCTAATCTAATTGGTTGATTTAAAATTGTTTTAATAGCAATATAATAACTCTTAAAACCTGTGAATTAAATATTTATCACTGCTTTAATACTTTACAACTAAAAAAAATGGTACATTTCATTTCAAATTGGGCTCAGTTGGTAGAGTGCCTGGCTCATAACTGCAGTTCCCAAGTTTGAGTACTAGCTGTGAGAACTTTCTCCACTATTCCCCACTCAGCTCTTGGTGAGAATGGAAACACCATTGTGCTCAGAAAAGCTGCTGTCCATCTGATGGGATGTTAAGCCATGGTCGCATTTGCAGGAGTCATAACATGCCCACATTAAAGAACACACAGAATGGTTTTGATAGAAGGTTTTCACATATCTCTTAACAGCTGTCCAATGGATTGCCTTTCCCAACCTTCTTTAAGCCCTTGTGACCTACCATTTAGGTCACTGTGTGCAAAAAAAAAAAAGCATCACTCAGAGGTAAACTTGTTTAAAATTCTGAAAATGCTCACAATTAAAATTGTTTTTTGATAAAACTGATATAGCTGGAAATATTTATACAAAAAAAAAGTGTAACACTATACAATAAAGCATTGTTAATACTGAGATTATAATAAAGCAGACAAAAAATACCTGTTGTGGTAGAGGTGCTATCTTCTGAAGAAGAATCTCCTTTCAGTACTTTTGTAAGATTAGATATGTTTCCTTTAGTTTCTGGTTTTCCACTCTTGATTGCTGATGATTCAGAGGATTTCTTTACACTTCCTTCACTATCAGACTTTGTTTTCTTTATCCCATTAATGTTGTCAGATTTCAAATTTTTTTTATTTTTTGCAGTCACATTTTTTTCATTTACATCAGAACTTTCTGTGTTCACATCAGGTTTAATTTTCTTTGAATGTCCATCACTATCATTTTTTAGCTTCTTATTTGCACCATTGTCATTAAAATCTGATTTACTAGCTTTCTTTGAACTACCAGTTCCATCATGCTTACCGGTTTTTTTAACAGTTGTTTCACTATTCGATTCTACTTTACTACCCTTCTGTGAACTACTTGCAGTTTCAGTTTTTTGACTTTTTGTAGATGTGTGGCTTGCAATGCCATTTGGTCTGTTTACCTTTTGGGAAGATGAATGTTCATGTTTGCCTTTTGGTGTAGTGTTGTGCTCTCGATTAAGTTTACTTTCTGTTTTCACTGAAGCAACATCTCCTTTTCCTGTTTTACTAGATACTGGCACATTTTGTCCAGAAGATTTTCCCACAGTTGTATCTGCTTTACCTACCTTAGAAGATGGTGATATAAGATTATGAGTTGCTTTACCTGGTGTAATATTTTTTCCTTGTTTCAATGACACTGAATTGCCACTTGCTTTAGTAGGAGTGGCTTCTCCTTTATTACCTTTCAACATTGCCGAAAGGGCAAGCGGTGCATCATCTGATTTATCAGAGATAAAATTGCTAAATTCAGAAGCAGGGAGGTTAAAATCTATCTGGCTATTTGGAAAAGGTAGAATTTCTGAATCATGCTGAAATGACAAAGAGTAAAAATATCAGAAATATAATTTTAAGATACAACATACAATATACTGCTAATATACTATTAACAGATATTACAATATAAAGTATATCTATATAATTAACACACATCACTTAAAACACTTCTAAATGTTTACAAAGGATGATGCAAGTTAGGTAACTATGTTATTTTCAGCACATATGTTGTAACAGGCATGAGTCCAGGGTTTCAGTTTCTTGCTTTGCAAGGCTACATAGCAGCTAATATTAGCAGAATGAATACCACATATCCAAGATCCTGCAAAAGATCTGCAAAACACAGCAAAGCCCTCTACAAATATCATCTAAATTAGCAATGACTGTGACAATTGGGTGGATGAAAACTGCATGCAAAACAATTGAGTGGAAACAAGAAATACATGAGATTAACTTATCCTATCTATTCTTGTGAAAGAGCCAACATCTTTCATTGAACAAACAAAACAGCACTTGTCGGAAGTCACTGTAACCCAGCATTCAATAAAATGATTTTTTTTTGAAATAGATACCTTCTGAAAGAAGTTGGAAATAAAAGGAACACATTCCACAAAAACAACCTGCAACTTATTGACCCCCTCTCTCATCTGGAATTCAGTAAATCAACTTTTTCCTTACTTTCAAAAAAATTGGCAAAAATCAGATGAACACTCGCATATATTCTCCATAATCTAGTTTCAATAAAGCAGAAACTTAATTTTATCTCTTCAGAACAAAGACAGAAATCAAATGAATACACTGTTGGAAATGAAATAATCAATAATTATATTTGCTTTCCCTAATTAAGATGAAAGTTTTTAATTACATTTCTTCTAAAGCAAATTAGTTGGAAAGCAAATCAATGCACTCCAGAAAATAAAACAAACAAGAATTATATTTATTCCTCTTTAATCTATATTGCAAGAAAGTAGTTTCTTAATTTCACTTCTTCAAAAATATAATCATAAATCAAATGAATGCATTCACAGAAATAACAACAACAACCAAACAAAAAGAAGTCAAGAATTATACATTCTCTCTAATCAGAATTCTATAAAGAGTTTAATTCTATTTCTTCCAAAGATATCAACTCAGAATCAAAGGAATGCACTCCAGGAAAACAAACCGGCAGATTTATTAATCCCCTCTCTAATTTTGAATTTGCTAAAGCATAATCTCCTTCAATCCATTCTTGAAGACAAAGTTTTAATGTTGATTTTTGGGCAGACAGAATTTTTGTTTACTTTTGGAAATTCCCTCCCTGGTTGTACCACTAGATAGTAGTAGTGACCCAAAATGAACAAAGAAGTTTATCTTAATAATTTATGACCTAAACTTTTGACTATAAGAGAAAACAACACCATTCACCCTTATGAAGCTTGAAATATTCTCTACCACTTGTGATATACATAATACCTTCAAGCAAAAATTGTCTGAGGTATTAGGGTTCAAAAACAATTTTGGCGACCCCCCCCCAGCCCAAATTTTGCTCCTTAACTCTTGAAGTGTTAGGTTTCTCGCAATGCATGCAACTGTGGTCAAGATATTTTGAAACTTTTTTAAGCAGATAAACAACTGAAAATAAAAATCATATTGTGCAGTGACTTAATGTATGCATAGGTCATGTTGCATATAAAATGAAAGAGCATTTAGTTCTAGGGAATAAATTAACAGAAATTCAAGTTAAATTAAAGGAAACTTAGGCTTAATTAAAAAAAAAATGGTTAACAGGCTCTGGATACTTAAAGGATTAATATCCCATGAAGGAGGTAAACCCAATTAACCTCTTTTCACATTAACCCTTCTAGGGTCACAGATGTCTACAGACATTTTTTGTATATCACATGAAACTACAATTTTTTTTTAAATTTGCAGTTTGAAAATTATTTTACATGTCTTTTAAAAAATACATAATACAAGCTTAAAAAATAATGTTTTCTTTTTTCATTTGATGCACATTTTATTAAACTACAATATAAATAATTCAATAAAGTCATCTGATTGCCATATTTTTGAAGCACTATATGGTATTGTCGATTTGTTTGCTAACATTACTCTATATTGAAGCAGTCACCTGATTAAATCAGAAGTTTGGTTTGAACTATTATCAAAAATATTTTTCCTTAAAGTTTCTAAAATCTCCTGATAATTAACAAAAAAAAAAAACTGTTGTTTTTAAAAATGAAAGATTTTGGAAGTAATTATGAAATATGTACCTTTTTTTGGTGTACCACTGTTAAAAGTGTTATTAAAATTAATATTGTACTACACTGTTCATATTTTTTACTTCAATAAAATTTAGAATTAAATTCTTTTTAATTTGGTATATCTCTTCAGATCTCTTCAGGGTGACAAAACACTGAGGTGTGGGTGGAGGGTTGTTAAACTTATCTTTAAATCACTCAAGATTATTTCTGCATAATTTTACCAATGGGGGGAGGGGATTAACAAAAACAGCCTGTGTAACGGTGGAGAAAAGGAGGAGGAAGGAGAGAAAAATACCTCTGATGAAACTGCATCATTGTCTCCCTCCCAGTCATAGGAAGTCTGTTTCCCAAGCCAAGGAAATCCTTTTTACTTCCACACACAAAATCTCATTCATTCTTGGAAATGGAAAAAGATTCATCATCCTCCTCCTCCTCAAGCAGCCATGGACTACGGAGGTCCAACCAGACAGTGAAATTTAGTTCTCCAAGCAAGTCTGTCCTGAGCTACATCTGCTGCATCTGGCAACTGCACACCAATTCTAATAAGGTCCTGTTTCTTGGTCTTCACCACATCCTTGGTCTCCCCCTCTTTCTGAAGCCTTTAGGCACACTGTTCATAACCCTATTCGCCAATCTATAATTATCCATACGGGCAACATGGCCAAACCAATGGAGTCTCTCTCTGCACAATATGCTGCTTAAAGGAGGTTGCCGACTCCTTTGCCTAACCTCATCATTAGTAACAAAGTTGAACTACCTAATGACCAAGATACTGCGTAAGCATCTAGAATCAAAAGCATCTAGTTTCCTGTTATCTTGTTTACAAAGTGTCCAAGTTTCACTACTATAACTAACCCTGGAAAGAACCAAACTATTATACAGTCTAATTTTAGTCTTTAGATGTATACGCCTATTTCTCCACACTCTCCATAGATTCTTAAAAGTTCTGGCAGCTATCCCTATTCGTCTGTTAATCTCATGCCACACATCACCAGTATCTGTTACATCATCATCATGATCATGATCATCATCATCCTCAAGCAGCCATGGGCTATGGTGGTACAACCAGACCGTGCAATTTAGTTCTCCAAGCAAGTCTGTCCTAGCTCCCAAGATAATTAAACTGTGACACCTGTTCAAGATTGCAACCATTCAGATTAACTGAATCACAGGTTTTTTTTTTAATTGAAAAACCAAGTAATAATAATAAAATCAAGAAATAAAGGGAAGCTAAAAAAAATCTGCAACAAAAAGTTGTAAGACTTCCTTCCTTGTCAGAAAAAAATGCAGATTTATCAGAATTATGGCAGATGGTTAATGATTTATAAATCTATGTAAATAAAATCAAAATAAATCTATGGAAATAAAAACCAAAATTTAACCCTTAACATGCCAGAAAAAACTATAGTTCCCAGTGCCAAATTCAGTCATATCCAGTGGACACTATAGTTCCAAAGAGAATATGATCCAAGTTTCCATTTTTTTCCCAATACAATTGTCCATTTTTAATTTTTTTCATTTATCCTGAAAATTTATGAATTAATTTTGATAATTAAAAAAAGTTACCTGATTATTTACATGTTCTGTAAAGTTGAAAAAAAGAAAATATTATGCTGCTGTGAATCATTTTGCACTGGAGTGTTTCAGTTGCTTTCTTCTTTCTGGCAATGTTTCCAAACTAAAGTGTATGTGCAGAACATTCTTTGAACTGTGGTTATTCGGCTTTTCTTAATCTTTTGGAATTACCTCAAAATAAAACTGGTAAAATGGATGTTTTTAAATGGAGGATATATGCATCATTTCATAAGAATACATATATCTAAGTTACAACATAATTCTTACATAGAGCATTTCAGATATACTTAAAATATAACTACTAATTTCCACTGTTGCTGTGTACTTCCAGCATTACCAGTTGTTGGTTTGTTTTCCTTTACACTCTTCCACACTAAAAGCTAAATGAACTCAAAATTAAAATAAAAAAATAAAATATACTACAAAATACCAGTCTTGTTTGTAGGTGTTAACCTGCAACTACTGGATTATGCACAATGCAATCCTTTTTATTCCGATGTTCCTGAAGCTCATAACATAAAATTTACTCCACTCCAGAAAAAATATGCACAAAATATGCACTGTTACTTTACTATTTACACTTGATATTTTACACACACTAAGCTCACACACTATACAAAGAACACATAAATCCTTGCCTACATGTTTCAGGTTTGAGTCTCACATGGGACAGCATTGCAATTTATCTGTGCAAAACTCCCCACCCTATTCTAGGTCAGTAGAGGACACCAATGGGCTTGGAAATGCTGCCATCTGTCAGAGGGGACATTAAACTGTGGCCTTGTGCGTGTGAGAGCTATAACCTGTGCACATTAAATAACACACTGGATGACCTTGATGAGAGGCTACCCTGTCTCCCAACAGCTGTTAAGCTGAAACTCTTCCCCCAACCTTCTCTGAGCCCTCAGCAGAGGCATCTCATCCACTGGTGCAGGTGGTGCAGTTGCACCAGAGCCCTGAACTCAGAGGGACCCCAAAAATAAAAACAAAGTTTCCTTTTATTTGAAATTCATATGCACTAATTGCAAATATCTTTTTACATGTCAGTTTTCAGAGCAGGGGAAACATTCATAAAAGAAAAAGGAGTAATTTTACATTTCTGGTGTACAAAAGAAATAGAAAAGATCGATTAATGCATTGAATGCCACATCATTCATTTATTAATGACGTTAATAGTTTGCTAGGTGCCATATCATACATATACACAGTTGTATCAGAATAATATGACCACCCACAGAATCACAGTATAACCACCCAGGTGCATTACAGGGTGCACATGACAAGGTCGACCACATGGAGATAGGAGCCAGTCAGGACAGATGAGCCATAGTGTGTAACGTGAGCACAATGGGCAGAGGTACTGATTTGCTGGACGTTCAAAGAGGAATGATCATCGGCTACCACGCCAAGGGTGGAAGCATCTCGGAAACAACAGACTTTGTGGGCTGTTCGCAAGGTGATGTAGTAAGGGTGTACCAAGAATAGATAACTGGCACACCGAGTACCTTCAGACGTCATAACTGTGGAGCCCCAAAGACCATCGACCCCAGAGGAGAATGTCGTCTCCATCGACTGGTAAAGGGCAATCAATGCGCAACAGTGCAGCAATTGACCACTGAAATGAATGCTGGGGCACCCAGGTATGTGTCTCCGATAACAGTAGAGTGAATCCTATTACGCATGGGTCTCCGGAGTCGATGCTATATAAAGGTGTCCATGTTAACCAAGGTCCATCAGCAACAATGCCTGCAGTTTGCACAGGACTACCGTTATTGGACAGTGGAAGAGCGAAAAAAGGTTGCCTTCTCCTACGAATCGAAGTTTCTACTCCACAGAAGTGATGGGCAGTGGCAGATAAGGTATCAGACACACGAGAACCAACACCCAGACATGCTTGTCGGTCAAGTACATGCTGGTGGTGGCAGTGTGCATGTCTGGGGAATATTTTCTTGGTATGATCTGGGACCACTTGTACCACTGGATGGGTCCCTGAATGCCAATGGCTACCTGTCCATCCTCACTGACCACATGCATCCCTTAATGTTGTACATTTACCCTGGTGGTGATGGTGTCTACCAACAGGACAATGCATTCTCCCACGTTGCTAAGGTGGTGCGTGACTGGTTCCAGGATCACGACAGCGATGTCTCCGTTCTCCCCTTGCTGGCGAAATCGCCCAACTTCAATCCCATAGAACACTTGTGGGACCATTTGGGTTGACAGGTTAGGCATGCAAACCCACAAACACGTCATCTCCGGAACCTCCATGCTCTGTTGGAGTCTGAATGGGCACGAGTGCCACTGGCAACTTTCCAGGGCCTCATTGCGTCCATGCCACGCCATCTTGCCACTTGTCATTCGGGCCAAGGGTGGTTATTCCCATTATTAGGTAGGTGGTCAGAGTATTTTGATACGACTGTGTTTTTATATGTATGACACCGTGTCATACTCATATGAATGACACTATGTATAATTCCAATACAGATTTAAAAAAGTGGTCTCTGTGGAACTTTTTGATATACTTGGTTCGACTTAACCCTTCCAGTGTCCAAGCTGTCTGTATATGTACAGAGAATCTGAATTGAGGGGTCAATGACGTATGTATACGCATTTAGTACAACAAAAATATATCGATTTTTAAAAAATAAAAATTACTGTTCTAATTTTTTATATATATATTATAAAAATATATAATTCAGGCTTCAAAAATAATATTTTGTTTTTTAATTTGATGATATTTAATTAAACTACAATATAAATTATTTTATAAAGCTATCTGATTGCCATTTCTTAGAAGCACTAAACGATATTGCTGATTTGCTTGTTAACGTTCCTATTTGCTGAAGCAACCTTCTGATTTAAGCTCACAAGTTTGATTTGAGCTATTATCAACTAATTTTTCCTTAAATTTTCGAAAATCTCCTAAGAATAACAAAAAAAAATGCTATTTCTAAAAACCGATAGATTTTGAAAGTAATTACAAAATACGTACCACCAACAAATCTGTCATAAACCTATTTCAGTATTCCCAAGTTATTTTTATCATTTTCCCCAGCATCCTTCAAATTGAAACTTTCCTTCTTAGGAAAAAAAAAACATCCTTCTTAGAAATTCTGGTTGCAGCTGCATTTAATTAGTTATACTTCACTGAGGCAAACAAGATGCAGATGGCTGGCATATGATATCTCCATTACATGTGTTATGTGTTGTTTACAGTTTTGGTCCAGCATATTGGATACTCTTTGGAAAGTTAGTATTTTTTTATATTTAAACCATAGTTAGTTTTCATTTCAGTAGATTTATTTTTGGAAATTGGCGATCTTTTGGCCGATCGATGAGTATTGATTTTTTCATAGTTATGTTATATCGTATGGCTGGCCTACAACTTGTTGCTGTAGATATTTTAACATCGCATTAGGCTATATGTTAATTTTTTTTTATTATTTATTACTTTTCCAGTAAAACTTCGATATAGTATCATTTTCTGAAAATAAATGAGGTCTTGGATATGAAAGCAAATTCATTTCTGTATATTAACTTCCGTTAGTTAGCAATCTTCAATCGGCTGATTTATCGATCTTTCTTAGTACATCAGAGGCCGGCTTAAAAGTTGTTGCGGATATTTTATTTAACATCCCATCAGGTTATATGTAACTTTTCTTTTATTATTTCTTGCTTTTTTAATAAAAAAAACTTTTAGTTTGTACCGTTTTCTGAAATTGAATGTCTTAGATAGGAAGCAAAATAGACTTCCTTGCTACGGAAAACGGCCATCATTTGAGAGGGCAATTTCGGGAAGGGCTGGTCCTTGGTGCACAAACCTTTCTGCACTTAGCCAAGATCTCCGAACTTCAACATCCAAAGAAAAAAATCATGTTTAGTAAAAAAAAAGCAGCCAAGGAAGTTTTTTTCCATTTAAAATTAAAGCAATTTAATTCTCTATGACACTGTTAAATGTTTTTAAGCACTTCAACACATAGCCTATGCTATCAAATATCAATAATTATTAAGGAGAGATTTACGTACCATGCCGTAGAGGATGGGTAGTAAACAGGAACTTCTTGGGATGCTTTTGGTGAGAAATTTAAAATTTGACGTTCTTGCTGGCAAGTGATGTGTCAGTGGAGATTAAAATAAGGATGATGGCTGCCAATGGTCTACCCGCATTGGCGAATGAAATAACTATTTATACTTTTGATAGCATAGAGTGCAAAAAAAGTTTCTGATCCATGATGCGCGTTTCACGCCCTTCCTATCGGCGCTTCGTCAGGTGAGAAGTGAAAATGCAGGAGAGGCAGTTGGTTGTTGAGTGCGGGGGAGGGGTGGAGTGCCATAAATAGACATGTCAGTAGCTCAGCTCCGAGGATCAGAGTGGTCGGCTGATGTGTGGGTGGGCGTAATGCGATCTGCATGTAATGGAGGTTGGGAGAGGGTGTGGGATTATGAAAATCGCCAAGATCGATATGTCGAGGGAAGCTTCACTATTTGTGGCTAGTAATTCATAATTATAATGAGTGCGGTACTTTTAGTGAATTAATAAATTTCGTAAACTGAAATTTGGGGTTAAGATAATTATGTTATTGAGGGTTTGAATAATGGTTTTCATTTTGGTATTGCTATTGGGAGTTTGTGTGTGTGTGGAGGGGGGTACATTAATCGCCGATTTTAGGAGGCATTAATTATGGAAGTGTTCTAAAGGGTTTGGTGGGTGTGCATTAGTGCAAGTGGCAAACGGGGATCGGCGATGAGAGAAGAGAGTGTTTAGGGGTGTGTGGAATTTCCGAGGTGTATGCTATATCCCCTAAGTATCAGACGCCACACTGGGGGGAGGGGGACAATGTCTGTGTTGCATAGTGCGGTCAGTTTTACATTAATGAGGATATTTTCTGTGATGGCTAGTTGGAATTTGGTAGGTGGGAATACTATAATTTTAGTGGAGTGAAAATCAGTGGGCAGATTGTTTTTGGTGATTGCTTGAGATAGTGCAGTTTTTTGTAGTTTATTTAAGATGTTGTATTTATGCTCTTTAAGTCGGGGGGGGGGGGGGCTCAGTCGGTAGCGCGCCAGGCTCGTGATCTGTAGTTCCCAGGTTCGAGTCCCAGCTGGGTCAGCGTTGAGATTTATCTCCGCAAAATTCCCCGCCCTGCCCACGGTCAGTAGGGGACACCGATGGGCTTGGAAAGGCCGCCGTCCGTCGGATGGGACGTTAAGCCGTGGCCCCGTGTGCGGGAGAGCCATACCCTGTGCACGTTAAAGAACACACTGGATGGCCTTGACGGGAGGCTACCATCTGTCTCCCAACAGCTGTTCCAGTGGGTCCCCTCCCCCAACCTTCTCTGAGCCTTCGGGGTCCATGTGACCTGGCCATTTAGCCCATGGTGTGCAAAAAAGTGCCGCTCAGAGGTAAAACAACAAACCAACCAACTTTAAGTCGGGTGTTAAATGGGCGTGAGGTTTTATCTATGTATTTCTCTTTGGGAAAAATTTTACTCGTGGGGTCTTTGAGTTGGATGTAGTAAACTCCTCCAGAGATGGGTATTTCGCGATCGTTTCGAATGAGTTTGGATATAGTGTGTGACATTTTAATTGGGACTTTATAATGGAAAGGTTTTAGGTTATTTTTAACAGAGTATGTGAAATTATTATTGATGTATGGTAGGGCTATTGTGCATTTTTGCATTTCTTTATTTACATGTATTGGAGAATTTTGGGATTGTTGGTATTTGATTTGTTTGTGAATTTTGTTGATGGTGTGTGAGGTATATCCACCCTGTCCAGCGAGTTCAAAAATGTATTTTATTTCGTTGTTGAGTGCTTCTTGCGTATTGCAGTATTTATAGGCTCTGGAAAAGTGTGAGTAGAAGGTTGATAATTTGTAGTTGTTTGGATGGGCGGAGGTGCTAGTTATTATGTTAGGTATGAATGTAGGTTTTCTTTATTTCATACCAAACATAATAACTAGCACCTCTGCCCACCCAAACAACTACAAATTATCAACACTCTACTCACACTTTACCAGAGCCTATAAATACTGAATATGCAAGAGGCACTCAACAACGATATAAAATACATTTTTGAACTCACTGAACAGGGCAGATATACCTCACACACCATCAACAAAATTCACAAACAAATCAAATGCAAACAATCCCAAAACCCTTCAACACCTGTTAATAAAGAAATGCAAAAGTACACAATAGCCCTACCATACATCAATAATAATTTCACATACTCTGTTAAAAATAACCTAAAACCTTTCCAATATAAAGTCCCAATTAAAATATCACACACTATATCCAAACTCATTCAAAATTATCGCGATCAAATACCCAGCTCTGGAGGAGTTTATTACATCCAACTCAAAGACCACACAGGTAAAATTTTACCCAAAGACAAATACATAGGTAAAACTTCACGTCTATTTAACGCCCGACTTAAAGAGCATAATCAAGCTTAGAGTAATTATTACATTCAGGTTGGTATACATGGTCAGCATCAGAAGCTTGTGTGCCCACTCTCAGCATAGTAGAAAAAAAAATAGCCACCCACCATCCTCACAGATCCCTCTACTATGGTGCATTAAACTGACAGGCTCCTGTCAGACCTCTGTGGCAAGCAGCTGCTTGAGGAGGTATTTTTTTTATAGTAGTCAATATCAGTAACCACACTGATCTGGTAGCTCTCCTTTTCCGTTCCACAAGAGTGTATCTCTTTTGAAAGTTACTGTCTGCACCACAAGAAGGAGGGGTTGGATTTTAGGTGCTAGGTTTGGCTGGTTCTGTGCATCAACAGAGTAGATTGGAGCATAGCTCTCCCCCCATTGCCTACCTAGCTACTATGCAATAAGTAAATTAGGATTGTAAAAATCACTAAGTAATCTATCATGGTAAATGTTGGCTACAACTGGGTCTTTCAGAGCTACAGTGTCAAATTAACTTTTTTAATCTTAACACTTCTTAAGTTTGGGCTGCAAGATACTTTTAACAAGGTAATTGTTAGATCCAATTTCAGCTCCTCTATTTCACTTGGTATTCCTAACAGAACTAGCCTATTTGCTGCTAATTAATAAATAATCAATCATATTCTTATGCAGTCCATCTGGTGAACCCATGTGTACATATGTACGTCATGGTGTTTTCGAACCATTAAGTTTACTTACCTGAAACCTACTAGAAGATGTTGCCCATTGCCATTGAAGCTACAAATACCAAAAGAGCCTATCACCCCTCTCCAAAGATCAGAGTCAATACCAACTTTGGTATTGAAGTCACCTAGAACAAGGGTAATATCTCCTTTCTTGACAGAATTCAAAATATTCTGAAGTTGTCCATGAAACCTATCCTTCTCATCTCATTGTTATTTTCAGTTGGGGCATAACAGCAGATAACCTTCAAGTTTTTAATTGTCATTTAAATTTTGCTATAAGAAACCTTTCATTAACCCTACTATGATCCCTGTTGAACATAAGACGCTGACAGAATCTGAAATGAGAGGCTCAAGACATTTAATGTCTGTGTTTAGTATAACAAAAATCTTCAATTAAAAAAAAATAGAAACTGCCATATGACAATTTTCTTATATATCTTATTTTCTGTTTTCAATTTGAAGTGCATTTTATTGAGCTATGATTTAAATAATTTGTTAAAGCCACTGAATCACCATTTCTTAGAAACAATATATGGTATTTATTGCCAATCTGTTTGTTAATGTTACTCTATGCTGAAGCAACCTGATTTAAACTCACAAGTTTAATGTGAATTATTATAAACAAATTTTTTCTTAAAGTTTTGAAAGCAATTGCTAAGTATGTATCTCTATTTTTTTTTTTCAGTTTTATGCTCTCTTTTCTGTTTTAAAACTATTTGAATACACCTATAATTTGGTTGTTCTGTGGCCGAGTGGTTAGTGCATTTGGTTAGTGATCTAAGGGACCTGGGTTTGAGCCCCAGGTAAGCATGGATATTTGTGTTGTTTTTCTGCTGAGACCTGGCCATCCTCTCAGACCTACTATGACATATAAATTGACATGCTCCTGTCAGACCTCTGTGGCAATGCAGCTGCTTGAGGGTTATTTATTTTTATTAGAATTATTTTTATCATTCATCCTTACATTCAATTGTGCTCTCTGGCTACTGGAACCAAAATCACAACTAAAAACAACTTGTTTGTGCAAAACTGGTGGTAAATACATCTCAGTCCAGCAATATGCAGAGGGAACTAATCTTTTATCATTTCCTGAAAATGAATTAGGTCTTGGATATGGAAGCAGAACCCTTGCTACAAAAAGGACATTTTACCCCACCCCTTGGCAAAACTTAATTTTTGAAAATAATTCACAAGTTTTTAAGTTTATATCAAATGGCTTTAAAATAATTTATCCCCCCCCCTCTCAATATCTTGACTGTAACTCTCTGACGATATAGACTATTCTTTTTTGCCTTAGTGCACTGACTTTTCATCACCCAGCAAATATTTCCAAAATTCAACACATCATCATCATCCTCAAGCAGCCATGGGCTACGGAGGTCCAACCAGACCATGCAATTTAGTTCTCCAAGCAAGTCTATCCTGAGCTACATCTACTGCATCTGGCCACTGCACACCAATTCTAACAAGGTCCTGTTTGACATTGTCTGCCCACCGCATCCTAGGTCTCCCCTTCTTTCTGAGGCCTTTAGGCACACTGTTCATAACCCTATTCGCCAATCTATAATTATTCATACGGGCAACATGGCCAAACCAACGGAGTCTCTCACTGCACAATATGCTGCTTAAAGGAGGTTGCAAACTCCTTTGCCTAACCTCATCATTAGTTACAAAGTTGAACCACCTAATGCCGAAGATACTGCGTAAGCATCTGGAATCAAAAGCATCTAGTTTCCTGTTATCATGTTTACAAAGTGTCCAAGTTTCACTACCATAACTAACCCTAGAAAGAACCAAACTATTATACAGTCTAATTTTAGTCTTTAGGTGTATACGCCTATTTCTCCATACTCTCCATAGATTCTTAAAAGTCCCGGCAGCAATCCCTATTCGCCTGTTAATCTCATTCCGCACATCACTATTATCAGTTACATAGCTCCCAAGGTAATTAAACTATGACACCTGCTCAAGACTGCAACCATTCAGATTTACTGAATCACAACCTGCCTGACCAATTTTCATCAATTTAGTTTTCTCTCCGTTTATAACCAAACCTACTCTACTACCAATCTCATCAACAGCTCGAATGAAAGAGTTCATCACATCAACATCATTTGCCAAAAGGGCTAAATCATCAGCATAATCTAAATCAGAAATTTTCGTATCTCCAGCCCATTTAAAGCCAAAATCTTTCCCTTGAAGTGAATTTCGCATAACATAATCAACAATCAAACTAAAGAGAAAAGGAGACAAAATGCACCCTTGTCGAACACCAGAAGCAATGCTAAACCAATTGCTACAAGCCTTACCAACTCTCACACACGACTCAGTGTTATTATAGAGAGCTTTCATTATGTTAACTAACTTGTCTGGTATACCATATGATCTCACAATCAACCACAAATTATGACGATCAACAGAGTCGAAAGCTTTTTTGAAATCAACAAAGCTAGCAACCAAAGGTTTCTGAAACTCTAAACATTTCTCAAGAATCTGCCTAAGTGAAAATATCTGATCCACACATCCCCTACCACTTCTGAATACACATTGCTCATCAGGCAATTGCCTGTCAACCAGATTCTTAATTCTATTAAGCACAATCATGGAAAGAACTTTACCTGGAACAGAGAGTAGGCTGATACCCCTATAGTTATCATAAGAACTGCGATCACCTTTTTTGAAAATAGGGATAACAATAGCTCTAGTAAAATCCTTAGGAACCATGCCTTTATCATAAAAGATATTCAGAATTTCAGTCATCCAAGTGGTAACTGAAACATTCCCAGCTCTAAGCATTTCGGTAGTAATTTCATCTACCCCTGGGGATTTACGAAGTTTAAGTTTAGAAACAGCCACAATAACTTCAGATTGTGTTATAGGGCCAACATTAAAGCCACCAATGCATCTATCATCATTGCAAACAATGGGAGTAGAACTAACTACATTGTTTAGAACATCACTGAAATGCTCAGCCCACCTAGCCATGACAGAATCCTACCCTTCTATAACCTTACCTTGTTTATCCTTCAATCCTTGTATGCCAGTCCGTTTTCTACCACACAAAACATTAACTATCTGGTACAGCTCTCTGCTGTTGTGCTGTCTAACTGCTTCCTCGGCTTTGTCAGTCAAACCATCAAGCCAAAGATTCTTATCAACAGCTAACTGATCTTTTACACGTTTATTAAGTTCTCTGTAATGCTTTCTATTAGGACTAGTAGGGTATTGATTATAGACTTTCCTGCAGTTCTTTCTTTCCAAAATAAGCTCAAGTGCCTTATCACTCAGATAATTCTGTCTCTTCTGCTCCTTTTTTCCTAAAAGAGTACTGTTAGTGTCCATAAAAGCCTGTTTAAAATGATCCCATTCTTCCTCAACTTCAGTAGTAAGCAAACCATGACTGTCATAATGACTAAATAACCTATCATGGTAAGCTTTGGCTATAACTGGATCTTTCAGAGCTTCAGTATTAAAAGTAAATTTTTTAACCCTAGCACAACACTTTTTAAGTTTAAGTTGCAAGACACTTTTAACAAGGTAATGGTCAGATCCAATTTCAGCTCCCCTATATGCCCTGGTATTCCTAACAGAACTAGCCCATTTGCTGTTAATTAATATGTAATCAATCATATTCTTATGCAGCCCATCAGGTGAAACCCATGTGTACTTATGTATGTCGCGGTGTTTGTAATAAGTGTTAGTTATTCTGAATCCATTGAGTTTACTTACCTGTAGGAGACGTTGCCCATTGCCATTGCAGCTACCAATACTAAAAGGGCCTATTACCCCTCCCCAAAGATCAGAGTCTACCAACGTTGGCATTGAAGTCACCTAAAACAAGGGAAATATCTCCTTTCTTGACAGAATTCAAAACATCCTGAAGTTGTCCGTAAAACCTATCCTTCTCATCCTCATCGGCATCCTCAATGGGGGCATAACAGCAGATGACATTCAAGTCTTTAATGCTTATCTGAAATTTTGCTGTAAGAAACCATTCATTAATGCACTCATATCCTAGAAGAGCATCACTAGCATACTGCTGAGCAGCAGACCCTCGCTTTGGTGATGCTTATTGTTGTCCCTGCCTGAAAAGAGAAATTTAAGATTATTTTTAAGAATCTGACCTTTATCTGTCCATCTGGTCTCTTGCAAGCCGAGAATATCTAAATTATAACGGTGGAATTCTTGTGTGAGGACATCAAGAGAAAAAGCTCTGTGCAGAGTCCTCACATTCCAACTACCTATGGAGAGAAAATGGTTAGTGGGATGTTTAAAGAAACTATGTCTATTGAGAGAGGGAATGCCGACAATATCAAACAGCCCCCTAATCGCAGACATGGGGCAAAGACCCGTTCCCCCACTACTAAAGGCTGAAGCCATCTACACTGGAAGACTTCCTCCAATGTAGAATTTGACGATGCCAATAGAAGCAATGAGTTCAGGTGCCTGCGATGACCTCTGCTCAGGATTATCCACCAGCTGATAAACATATCCTGCGAATCTATTCACTTGGGGCTGTCAACCCACAAACAAACAGAAAACACAGCGGAAGATTTTCCCTCCACAGAAGCCCACCAGTGCAGCAAAATCAGGATCCATAATCAAGCTCAGAGCCATATATCTGTCCAGTCCAGTAGGTTTATATGGTCAGCACCAGGACCCTGTGTGGTTGACCACTCCTCAGCAGGGTAGAAAAAAAAAGAAAAGCAGCCATAGTTGTGCAGATCAGTAGGCCACACTAATCTGGCAGCCCTCCCCTTCCGTTCATTTCCACAAGAGAGTACCTCTTTTGAAAGTTACTAACGGTCCGGACTGCACCACGAGAAGGCGGGGTCGGACATTAGGTGCTAGGCCTACACAAAGAAAAAAATTCCTTATATTTAATATAAAAAGTCCAGAAAGTGATCCTCCATTTCATAACAACAGGGTAGAAAATCCCATTAATGTGAGCAGTCCAAGTCACCTCGTATAACACTTGACCATGTTTTAAAATATACCACACTAAAAAGAACACTTAAAAGAAATAAAAATCATGTTCAGATAAATATTATATTATTAAGGAAGAAATTTCCTTTCAATTAATATATAATCTAACTGTTGTCATTCATCAGGTTTTCCAAAATTAAGCCTTAATTGCATAGTCCAATCTGTATTTTCTCTATGTGATCATGTCTTATTAAAAAAAAAAAGAATGCAAATTTAAATTTTTTATTTTCATAAAATTCAGAATTAAATTATGTTTTATTTGGTATATAATTATAATGTGACCTATTTTGGTTGACTTGCTGATATGACTCAGTACAGGTTGGCAAAAAGCCTGGAAGAGTAGTATGGTACCAAAAAAAAAAATATTTATTTTTTTGTTATTCAGAAATAGCCTTTCTATTTATGTGTATTATAATCATTTCTGTCTATTAGTTTTTAAATAAATTTTTATTTTCATTGCAAGATGCAATTCTTTTAAAAATTGGATTGACGTAAGAGTGGTATTTCCTTAATCCACGAACCAGAGAAGTCCAGATTATTCAAATACAATGCCATTTTTTACTTCATGACTCTAAAAAGCCCTATTAAAATAAAACTAGTCATTTTTTTTTTGTAAAATATTTTATTTTCAGAAAAATCAGCATTAAATGCTGATTAATTTGTCATATAAACATGCCATAATTCCTTTCATTAGTTAATAGGCAAAAAAAAAATGGCTGGGCATGTGAATGTAAATAAGTTTTTCAGGCATGACCCTGGAAGGTTTATTTCAGTCATATCATATCCTAGAAGAGCATCACTGTCATGTCTAGTGTAAAGCAAACTTATGCCTCGAAGATGCTTTCCACCCTCTCTCCCAGAAGAGAAAATTTTAATCCTTCGAGGGTCCCCTGATGAATATAGACATTGATAGAATCTGAAATGAGAGGCCCAAAAAGTTTAATTTTGTCTTTAGTACAACAAAAAAATTTGATTTTTAAAAAAAATAGAAATTGGCAATGAATTTTTTTGCATATATCTTATAAAAATATATAATTCAAACTTGAAAAATCATATTTTTTTTATTTGATACATATTTTATTAAACTACAATATAAATAATTTGTTAAAGCCAACTGGCATTTCTTAGAAGTGTTATACAGCATTTTGGGTTGGGTTGTTTTACCTCTGAGCAGCACTTTTTTGCACACCATGGGCTAAATGGCCAGGTCACATGGACCCCAAAGATTCAGAAAAGGTTGGGGGAGGGGACCCACTGGAACAGCTGTTGGGAGACAGATGGTAGCCTCCCGTCAAGGCCATCCAGCATGTTCTTTAATGTGCACAGGGTATGGCTCTCCCGCACACGGGACCACGGCCTAACGTCCCATCCGACGTACAGCGATGATTTTGGAAGTAATACAAGATTTTGGAAGTAATTAAAAAGCATATGCCTCTTTTTTTTCCTGTTTTATACTCTTTTCTGCCTTTAAACCTATTTCAGTATTCCTAGAATTATTTTTTATCATTTATATCAGTTATAACAGCATTCTATGCATCATTCCCTCTCTTCAAATTCAAACTATAAGTAAAACTCATGACTGACTAAGATTAGCATACAAGCATGCACATGAGAGGAAATCGCCTTTGTTATCGCATGTATTCTTTCTAACGGTGCTGCACTTGTTTGCCACCAGATAGCACTGCCACTACACCATAGTTCAGTAATGTTGACATTTAAAAACCATAAATGCAGTAGACAGCATGAGACTATTAATTATGGGAAAGAATTAATACAATATTTATTTTTAATTTTTTTCGATCACTAGGTCAGTTTTATCACATTTAACTATACTACACTGCTCTGAAATAAACAATAGAATATTTGCTTACAAATAACTTCCCTCTAATCTTAGTATCTTACTAAATGATGATTCCAAATCTCTTTCATTGATAAAAATGATCTTTCTTGCCATTTAAACCTAAATATTAATTTTTTTTATTGTAAATGTTACTTACACTGTTTTCATTCATTAGGAAAAAAATTGCTTATTGCCATTTTTATGCAAAACATAAATATGGAAATTTCATGCAAAAGCAATTTTATTTACATAATACAGCATATTGTCAATCATTATAACATGTTGTTCCCATCATGAAATTTTCCTTTTCATACTATAAAACTGCTCTTAAAGTTTGAATTTTTTCAAAATTGGATAGCCATCCCATGGCCGAGTGGTTAGCGTGCTTGCCTACTGATCTAAGGGACTTGGGTTCGAGCCCCGGGTAAGGCATGGTTGTTTGTGTCATTTTTCTGCTGAGGTCCTGCCATCCTCTCAGACCTTCTACTATGGCATATAAACTGACAGGCTCCTGTCAGACCTCTGTGGCAAGCAGCTGCTTGAGGGGGTATTTATTTTTTTATATTATTAGGTTTTCCTACTTTGATACAATACTGTATTTCATTATTTTCCTGCTCATACCTCAAATATTGCTAACTTTGCAGCTATACTCATTTTTACCATTTTACACTGAAACACATGAAAAGAAAACTTGCAATATTTATTTGTATTTGAACATTACAAGAAAAAAAAAAAAACCATCAAGAGAAACATGAAGGCCTACGGGAACAAGGTTTATGTCAAATGAAAGCTTATAGTGGAGATAATGTTATATACTGAAATTAACGTTTCCTATCCCCCTGGGGCGGGGGTGGCTCGTTGCGCACCAGGCTCGTAATCTGTAGTTCCCAGGTTCGAGTCCCAGCTGGGTCAGCGTTGAGATTTATCTCTGCAAAATTCCCCGCCCTGCCAACAGTCAGTAGGGGACACCGATGGGCTTGGAAAGGCCGCCGTCCGTCGGATGGGACGTTAAGCCGTGGCCCCGTGTATGGAAGAGCCATACCCTGTGCACATTAAAGAACACACTGGATGGCCTTGACGGGAGGTTACCATCTGTCTCCCAACAGCTGCTCCAGTGGGTCCCCTCCCCTAACCTTCTCTGAGCCTTTGGGGTCCATGTGACCTAGCCATTTAGCCCATGGTGTGCAAAAAAGTGCCGCTCAGAGGTAAAACAACCCAACCCAATCCTATCCGCCTTCTTTCTCAAAGAAAAGAATTAGAGTGCAAACTGTTGTTCTGCTATATCTCACTAACATGAGCTGACCATAATGAATTATATGTTATATGAAAACTGCTTATATAGAGTAATATAGGTTTTAAATTTATGCCCCTCCCCACCATTCTTTAAAAGAGATTTTTCAAGTTTTCAATAGCAAGCAAAAAATGAAATGCATAAATCAAAAAATACATATTCCAACTTGGAAATAAAATTTTGCCAACTGAGAAAATAAGCATTTTACATAAATTCAATTATATCTCTATCAGGGATGTATCCAGGATTTAGCTGGGGGGAGATTGAGCTCCCCAAGATTTTGCCAACTCACCATATTTTTGCAAAAAAAAATCCTAATTTTTACATCTCACCTGAATTTTACCAAGTCACTTCAAAGTTTGCCAACTCTCCTAGATTTTGCCAATTTCCCTTAATTTTCCAAAAGTCCCAACTCACCTGGATTTTACCAAGTCAATTCGAATTTTGCAACTTCCTAGAGTTTGCCAACTTCGATTTACTTTGGGGGGGGGGGGGGATTAGGGGGAGTTCCACCCATAGCTATGCCCCTGGATAGGAAAAAATAAAACATATTGCCAAATCATTTGCTCAATTCACATTAAAAGAAAAAAATAGGACACCAAAACAGATATATTTCAATTATGATAAAAAAAACTTATTCTAAATCCATCCATAGTAAATTCACAGATTACGTGCAGAAATAGACCTACAATAGTTTAAACACCCGAAAAAAACTTATCGCTGACTCAGCGGGAAATGAACCCATGCCAGCGATAATTTTTTTTCCGATGTTTTATAACTGTTATTCTCTCTCTGAAGGACTGTTATTATCTCTTAATATGGATTGCACAAGAGACTTCATCAATCGTAACATCCAGTGGTGGATTGTTCCCACTAGAAGTAATACTATCTAGACATATTTTCCTAACTGCACATATTATTATATGGAGAATGTCAGTCTGTACTATCTGAAATTACTTGTTTCAACAGCCTATTATCACGAACAAATGAACGTTCATTCCGTAATTAAAAAAAAAACTTGCAAAAATCAATAATTTCATCAGATACTGTTATTCAAAAAAAAAAAAACAACAACACATACCTCTAAACAACAAATTGCTGTTCCACAATTTAAGAAAACCCCAGTACAAAATTATTGGAGATAACCATTTTAACTTAAACATACTGCCAAACAATCGATTCACACTTTTTACTGATCAAAGCCTAAAAAATAAAATTGTAAACAATTTACTGCCAATCAGCAGTAATAAAAATGACACCAGAACTAAATAATCCCATCAAAGACAACAAGCCTGAAACACATGAATTATCCTAAATAATGAACCGCCGATCCATAATATAAAAAAGCCCTTTATCAAACCCCGAAAGATCCTTTGCTTTTACCATTGTGATCAACACTACTGACGATTACTGATGAGCTGCAGTTTTAAAGAGTTGCCTAGATAACGTGGTAATGCACGTGACCACATATTTTGCATATATGCTGCACAAGTGACGTTTACATACATCTACATAAAGGTTTCTAATTCAGTGGCTGGTGTGTGTATAATGCCGCTGTGTTTTAAAATATACTATACTGAAAAGAATGATTAACTCTTCCAGGATCCAGCCTGAAAACCAATTTACATCCAGAGGTTCAGCTATTTTTTCACTCTGATAATAAAGTAAAAAAAAATACTTTAGACCTTTTTGGCCAAATAACTAATGAAAGGAATTATGGCATGTTACATGCCAAATTATCAGCGTTTAATTCTGGATTTTCTGGAAATAAAACATTTAACAATAAATGACTAGTTTGCCGTCCCGTGGCCGAGTGGTTAGCACTCTTGGCTACTGATCTAAGGGACCTGGGTTCGAGCCCCGGTATTAGGCATGGATGTGTGTGTCGTTTTTCTGCTGAGGTCCTGCCATCCTCTCAGATCTCCTACTGTGGCATATAAACTGACAGGCTCCTGTCAGACCTCTGTGGCAAGCAGCTGCTTGAGGGGGTATTTATTTTTTTATTTTTTTTAACAGGACTTCTTTAGACTTCATGTAACAAAAATGCATCTGGCAACACAAATAAAAATTTATATAAATAAAATAAACAGAAATGATTATAATGCACATGAATTGAAAGGCTATTTTTTTCTGAATAACAAAAAAAAAATTTTCTTGTTTGAAGTAAATATTTCTTCCATTTTGTAATTTTTTTCTTGGTACCATACTTTGAAAAAAAAAAAGAAGTTCAGGCTTTTAGACAATTGTGCTGAGTCAGATAAACAAATCAAATTTAGATTTAAAAGAAAATAACCTATCAACAGAAATAGGTCAAGCTATATTACCAAATTAAACAGAATTTAACTCTAAATCCTATGAAAATAAAAAATTTAAACAATTTTATGAACACATTAATTTTAATAATACATTTTCACAATGATATAGTGAAAAAATAGATTGGACAATAAATTTAATGCTTAATGTTGGAAAGTGTGTTGAATAAAAAGTTAAAATATATATTAATCGAAAGTAAATTTCTCTCCAAATAATAAAATATTTATTACTTGAAACATAATATTTATTTCTTTTAACGATTCTTTGCAGTGTGGTATATTTAAAATGTGGGCTAGCATTATACAAGGTGACTTGCTCACATTTAATGGTATTTTCTGCCCTGTTTATGAAATGGAAAAAAATACTTTCTTGCCTGCCTTGATTTTTTACTAAACATTCTGAATTTTTTCTTGGGATGGTGAAGTTTGGCGATCTTGGCTGAGTGCAGAAAGGTTTTGTGTACCAAGAGTAAAAAACAATGTCTATATTGTAAGAATGGCATAACCAAGATATTGAGGGGGGGGGGGGGGATTGCCCTCCCATAGGAAGTGCCAAGAAACTTTTTTGTTTTCGTATAGAAAACATCATTCATTTTCAGAAAAAGATACAAGATAAAAAAATTTTTACTGAAAAATGAAGAACTAATAAAAGAAAAAATAACATACAACCTAATTGCAAGATCCATAATCAAGGTCAGGGCAATAATTTCAATCAATTTGGTATATATGTTCAACACCAAGACCCTGTGTTGTTGACCATTCCTGAGTGGGATAGACAAAAGAAATAGCAACAGTAGTCCATATCAATAGACCACACTGATGTGGCAGCCCTCTCCTTCGAAAACAAAACATTTTTTTTTAAAATGGTACTAATGGTCTGTACCATGAGAAGGCAGGGTGGGACATTATCTGCTAGGCCTGGCTGGTTCTGTGCATTATCGAATGGGATTGATGCATAGCTCTCGTTCTAGTGTATTCCCTGCAACCAGAGACGCATTTTAAGAAGCAAAAATCTGCAGTTTGCTTTAGCAAAGAGTTAATGATCAGAGTCATCTTACTAAAATGATAATGGAGCTTCTAACTGACAAGTTTGAAATCTGGCATTTGATAAAAGAATTTAGGAGCAATCTTTGCCTAGTATTCTGTTTGTAAATGTTTACCTCAATTCCCATAGACTCTCCCCCTCTATGTGCAGATCATTAGAGTAGTTGGGCTCATAATCAAGCACAGATCAGGAAGCAGGGATATCCATACCTTTATGCAATAAAAGTACACTGAGATGTCAGAGGACATTATGGTAGTAGCCACTTGATACATATTTCCTTTGTTAGTATATATAGTGCAATAGGTGGCATCCAACATTGAACTACAGCATCCTTGATTTTGATCCTCATATTAACCTTAATAAGCAAACATAAAATACTGTAGTTTTAGTTCAATTGGTACATTCCAGAGATTCTGCAATTGAATCTAGAAGACAAGATACTTTTTCATATTTGTCTAATATCTCATTAAACTCCTTTTGTTCGCTTCAATTGCACTACACTTATATTCACAATTATTTCACGATGCTCTTCTATAATGATCAAACTGGCTATGAGCATGCGATGTACTAAATGACACTGCATTCAGAGCTAAAAGTTTATATTCTTTCACCATGAAATAATTCACTATTGTAAATTTTCCTCGCTTTGAAAGCAATAAATTATGCAAATTAAGTTTTATAGGAGTTGCTTGCAACAAATGTTTACCTGGCTGTTTTCACTTTAAATTTTCTTTACAACTTTTACCTTCTCTTCAAAACTAAATAGAGTGATCAAAGTCCTACAATATCCAAATAACTTTTTAATGAAGGGGCATAGAAGTTGTAACGCTCCAAACAAGATATTGAAGGTTTGGAGCTGTTCGGGCGCAAAAAAAAAAAAAAAAAAAAAAAAAAAAAAAACACTTATTTTATGTGACTCTGTAACGCTCCAAACAATGTAGAATACTTAAAGTTTATTGCTCCGGATAGCTTTGACGGGCGCCAGGCAATCATTAACAAATTGCCAAAAATGTAGAATAAGTTGATATTGTGTCATGCTCCCGTGTTGGCCTTGCCACAGTTAGGCAAACCTTTTTTCATCTACACTGATGCTTCCGATGTCGGTCTCGGCGCCGTGCTGAGCCAAGTACAGAATGACAATTGTGAACACGTCATCATGTATGCCAGTCGCAGTTTGAGTCATACTGAAAGAAACTATACAGTGACTGAAAAAGAATGTCTAAGCGTAATATGGGCTCTAGAAAAATTTAAAGTACAATTAGACACATCCGACATAACTATTTTTACTGACCATGCTGCTTTACAATGGTTACAGTGCAAATGTTAGGTCTACCTATAGGAAAGTAGTAACCATATGCAATCAAATGACAGCAAATGTAGCAACCCTAGTGGCAATTTAGGAAATTAACCAACTGAACTCCACAACAAAGAAAAGAAGAAAAAGCATAATTTACAAAGTTGCAGAGCATTCCCAAATTAGTAGGAAACAACACATGGCAAACACAAAATGAGTGAATGGAAGGATATAAATGCCAATCATTTGAAATTTGACACTTGCCACCGCAAAATGTTGTGACAACATGACACATACAACAGAGAGAAAAAGAATACTGATGGAATCATCTATTACACATAGATGATAATCACAGGTTACCTGCTGCTCTTTTGGCATTGATAAATCAATAAATATTTTGCGGAAAAACATTTCACCAACATACAGGATTTGAACCTGCATCTCTCCAGAAACATGCCAGAGTATTCTTCCAGTTGAACTAATGCCAGCTCTAGTCTTTATTCCGCTAATTTTAAGACAAAACTCTATCACCGAGATTTTCGGGCCAACCATTGGCGCCATCTATGATCTCGGGTGGCAACTATTACCTTTATATTGCACAGAGTAAGATGGAAATAAATAATAGTCTCATCACGCTATTTAGCGTTATTAATTATTTAAACATAGATGATAATCACAGCATTACCTGCTGCTCTTTTGGCGTTGATAAATCAATATTTCGTGGAAAAAAATTTCGCCGACATACGGGATTTGAACCCACATCTCTCCAAAAACATGCCAGAGTATTCTTCCCGTTGAACTAATGCCAGCTTTGTCTTTTTTTCGGCTTAATGATTGCAGGACAATTACATTCCAATTCATGAATTATATAAAATTTGTGGATGTGCAAGTCTAACATAGAACCTGTTTGATATGTCCACCATCAGCTACAATACACATCTGAATGCAAGAAGGAATAGCTTATTGTACAGAAACCTGCACTGCAGGTGTCACTATCACAGGCATTGACAATCTAATGTCTTAGATCTTACAGGTTCTGTGGTATACACTTATTCTTTCAAGTAACCCAAGAGGAAGAGGTCTAGAGGAGCCAAGTCCAGTGACTGCAGAGGCCACTCCAAAGGACCACCATACCTGATGATCTGGTGTCTGAACATGTCAGACAGGAAAGAAGGTACATTTGGTGGGTGATGTGGCAGTGCACCATCAAGTTGGTACCATATATTGCAGATATCCTTGATGGGAAGGGCATCCAACCAGTCAGGTATCATGTTCCACAACAGTTGGAGATACCTCCGACATATTAATGTTTCCTTGTAGGATACTGGTCTAATGAGTGTGCTGTTCCAAATAATGTACTAGATGCTAATTGACTAGCATACTTGATGCCTAGTCACTTGTCCAAGGGATGGGCTGCTAAGAGCACAGTTATGAGTGTTTGCCTGTTAATGATTCTAGGCCATGTGTATTACACCTCATCACTTCGAAGGATCTGAAACAAAATGGATCGGATCCTCTATTTAGTATTAAATTGCAGAAATCTAAACATCTGGTCTCTTGATATCAAATCATGTGTCAGTATGTGTGCACACCATGCTCAGATAAGATTTGCCACACACAAACTGGTGTTAAGCCACAGGCCTCACTGACTGCTGTGGTGCTGATGCATGAGTAGGGAGGAACATATCCCTGGATGTCTGCTGGATGCACCTAAATATCTGATTGAATTTAAATACATAGTGATATTTTATTAAAAATAGATTTAATCACAAATTACATTGTTCAAAAGCTCTTATTGCTCAATAGCTTGTTCTCATATACATCATTGCAAGATGCAAAGTGTACTAGTACTAGCTTATTATCTTATACATGTAAGGACTACTACAAGAGGAAGCACAAAGTACTGTCCTTTGCTACTATATTGAGTATAAGTTCTTATGTATATTCACATAGGTTACACTGGTATGCTGTACTAGATTATTTGGATATCCTGCTGTGATAGATTTCACAGATATTATTATCCCCATTTTATTCCCTTTTGTGGACTGTCTTGATTCTCGTCCGAGCTGCAGGAGTTGCGCATGCGTAACTCCAACCTTTTGACTGACAACCACTAAAGCATGTGCAGGACACGCCTTCTCTTATGTCAGCTTGTGTGATCGTCAGTTTATGCAAATGTCTTTCCCGGCGTGCAACATGACATGTGCGGACTTTTGTACGTTGCATGATATAACTTGGTGACATGAGGTCACAGTAGTAGTTAGAGATGAGTAAGAGTTAGTGAGAGAAGAGATTGAGAGGTAGTAATGAAGTTATTGAAATTGTGTAGTAGAGATGTAGCAGCAGAGCTTTTTTGTTCGACATGTAGTCAACATTTTCACTTTGAGTTTGGTGCAACTTAAACTTAAGAAGTGTTGTGCTAGGGTTAAAAAATTTACCTTTAATACTGAAGCTCTGAAAGACCCAGTTATAGCCAAAGCTTACCATGATAGGTTACTTAATCATTATGACAGTCATGGTATGCTTACTACTGAAGTTGAGGAAGAATGGGATCATTTTCAACAGGCTTTTTTGGAAACTGATAGTACTCTTTTAGGAAAAGAGGAGAAGAGGAGGCAGAATTATTTGAGTGATAAGGCACTTGAGCTTATTTCAGAAAGAAAGAATTGCAGGAATGTTCTTGATCAATACCCTACTAGTCTTATAGAAATGATTACAGAGAGCTTAATAAATGTGTAAAGGATCAGTTAGCTGCTGATAAGAATCTTTGGCTTGATGGCTTGGCTGACAAAGCTGAGGAAGCAGTTAGACAGTACAACAGCAAAGAGTTGTACCAGATAGTTAATGTTTTGTGTGGTAGAAAATGGACAGGTATACAGGGATTGAAGGATACAGAAGGTAAGGTCATAGAAGGTGAGAATTCTGTGATGGCTAGGTGGGCTGAGCATTTCAGTGATGTTTTATCCCCAGGGGAAGATGATTGAAATCCAGGGGAAGATTCCCAGGGATTATCCCAAGGAAAGATGATGGATTTGAAATCCCCAGGGGTAGATAAAATTACTACGTAAATGCTTAGAGCTGGGAATGTTTCGGTTACTACTTGGATGACTGAAATTTGAATATCTTTTATGATAAAGGAATGGTCCCTAGGGATAGCAATAGCTCTGGTAAAATCCTTATTTTCAAAAAAAGGTGATCGCAGTTCTTGTGATAACTATAGGGGTATCAGCCTATGTTCCAGGGAAAGTTCTTTCCATGATTGTGCTTAATAGAATTAAGAATCTTTGACAGTCAATTGTGTGATGAGCAATGTGGATTCAGAAGTAGTAGGGGATGTGTGGATATTTTCACTTAGGCAGATTCTTGAGAAATGTTTAGAGTTTCAGAAACCTTTGGTTGCTAGCTTTGTTGATTTCAAAAAAGCTTTCGACTCTGTTGATCGTCATAATTTGTGGTTGATTGTGAGATCATATGGTATACCAGACAAGTTAGTTAACATAATGAAAGCTCTCTATAATAACACTGAGTCGTGTGTGAGAATTGGTAAGGCTTATAGCAATTGGTTTAGCATTACTGCTGGTGTTCGACAAGGGTGCATTTTGTCTCCTTTTCTCTTTAGCTTGGTTATTGATTAGGTTATGCGAAATTCACTTCAAGGGAAAGATTTTGGCCTTAAATGGACTGGAGATACGAAAATTTCTGATTTAGATTATACTGATGATTTAGCCCTTTTGGCAAATGATGTTGATGAGATTAACTCTTTCATTTGAGCTGTTGATGAAACTGTTAGTAGAGTAGGTTTGGTTATAAACAGAGAGAAAACTAAAGTGATGAAAATTGGTCAGGCAGGCTGTGATTCAGTTAATCTGAATGGTTGCAGTCATGAGCAGGTGTCACAGTTTAATTATCTTGGGAGCTATGTAACAGACGAATAGGGATTCCAGAAATAGGAGTATACACCTAAAGACTAAAATTAGACTGTATAATAGTTTTGTTGGGTTGGGTTGTTTTACCTCTGAGAGGCACTTTTTTGTACACCATGGGCTAAATGGCCAGGTCACATGGACCCCGAAGGCTCAGAGAAGGTTGGGGGAGGGGACCCACTGGAACAGCCATTGGGAGACAGATGGTAGCCTCCCGTCAAGGACATCCAGCGTGTTCTTTAACGTGCACAGGGTATGGCTCTCCTGCACACGGGGCCATGGCTTAACGTCCCATCTGACGGACGGCGGCCTTTCGAAGCCCATCGGTGTCCCCTACTGACTGTGGGCAGGGCGGGGAATTTTGCGGAGATAAATCTCAACGCTGACCCAGCTGGGGCTCGAACCTGTGAACTACAGATTACGAGCCTGGCATGCTACCGACTGAGCCACCCCTGCCCCTAATAGTTTTGTTCTTTCTAGGGTTATTTATGTTAGTGAAACTTGGATGCTTTGTAAAACGAGATAACAGGAAACTAGATGCATTTGATTCTAGATGTTTATGCAGTATCTTGGGCATTAGGTAGTTCAGCTTTGTAACTAATGATGAGGTTACGCAAAGGAGTCGGCAACCTCCTTTAAGCAGCATATTGTGCAGAGAGAGACTCCGTTGGTTTGGCCATGTTGCCCGCATGGATAATTATAGATTGGCGAATAGGGTTTTGAACAGTGTGCCTAAAGGCCTCAGAAAGAGGGGGTGACCTAGGATGCGGTGGGCAGACAATATCAAGCAGGACCTTGTTAGAATTGGTGTGCAGTGGCTGGATGCAGCAGATGTAGCTCAGGACAGACATGCTTGGAGAACTAAATTGCACGGTCTGGTTGGACCTCTGTAACCCATTTTAACGAGCACGATCGGATTGAGCTCGTTAAAGTTGGTTTAGATTTTGCGTAGACTATCGAAAATTAAATGCTGTTACAGTCCCCGACAGATATCCACTACCTATTATTCAGAATCTACTAACACAACTGGCTGGCAAGAAATTTATTAGCACACTAGATTTGTCTTCAGGATATTGGCAGGTGTCCGTATATCCACCAGATCAACCCAAAACAGCTTTCCTCACAAAAGATGGATTATTCCAATTTCGTTGCTTACCATTTGGCTTATCAGGAGCACCCGCCATGTTTCAATGTCTTATGTCCGTAGTTCTGGGTGACCTAAAAGGAAAAATTTGTGAAGTATACTTAGACGACATAGTCATTTTTTCTACTGTTTTTTCAGAGCATCTACGTGATTTGAATTTGGTATTTGCAAGGTTAAGAGAAGCCGGACTCACCATAAAGTTGTCCAAATGCACATTTCTCCGAGAGGACGTTCAATACCTCAGTTTCAATGTTAATAAAGTTGGAGTAAGAACATTACCTAATAAGGTCGAAGCCAGAGAAAGATTTCCCACACTGCGCAGTTCGAAACAACTTAGATTTTTAGGAATGTGTGGATGGTACCGACAATTTGTACCCAATTTTGCTAATTTGGCCGAACCTTTGTGTGAATTATGTCGAAAGCGGTTTCACTGGACACCTGTTTGCGATACAGCATTTCAGACATTAAAAGATGCATTGTGTCATGCTCCCGTGTTGGCCTTGCCACAGTTAGGCAAACCTTTTTACATCTACACTGATGCTTCCGATGTCGGTCTCGGTGCCGTGCTGAGCCAAGTACAGAATGACAATTGTGAACACATTATCATGTATGCCAGTCGCAGTTTGAGTCATACTGAAAGAAACTATACAGCGACTAAAAAAGAATGTCTAAGCGTAATATGGGCTCTAGAAAAATTTAAAGTACAATTGGACACATCCGACATTACTATTTTTACCGACCATGCTGCTTTACAATGGTTACAGACATCTACCAATCTAACAGGTCGTCTAATGCGCTGGGCATTACGCCTACAAGAATTTTATTTCAAGGTCGAGCATCGAAAGGGAAGTGCACATCAGCTACCAGATGCATTATCCCGTGCTCCCGTGTGGCCGGCAGAAGTTATGCCAGAGCTCGAAGATAAGCCTATTGCTCCCTCACTCGCCACAATAGTTCCCATCGAATACAAGGAACATTTAATTACGGAACAACAAAGAGATTTAGAATATGGAAACGTGTATCATTATTTGAAAACTGATGAATTACCTCTAGATCCTAGTATAGCTTCAAGTATTGTTGGAAGAGCCAGACATTTCAGATTAATTAACGATATTTTGTACTACTGCAGATGACCGAGTCAAACAGGCAGTTATCGCCCATTTATTCCCAGGAATTTAAGAGAGTACGTACTCCGAGAATTACATGATGTACCTTCAGCTGGACATTTAGATACACGGAAAACCTATCAGAAAGTGGCCAAAAGATCATATTGGCCAGCTTTGAAAAAAGACGTAAAAACCTATGTAGAAACATGCCTAATTTGTCAAACCACGAAATTCGATCAAAACCGTCCTTGTGGTCTTATGAAAAGCACGATCTCCAATGAACCCATGGAATTAGTTGGCATGGATTTAATGGGCCTGTATCCACAAATGCAAGTGGGATCCCAATATATTCTGGTCTTAGTAGATTATTTTTCGAAATGGGTCGAAATATTTCCTGTTAGAAATGCAACAGCAACAATCGTAGCAAAGAAATTTGTAAATGAATTTATATGCAGATACGGGGTACCCAAGAATATAGTTTCGGACAATGGGCCCCAATTCATTTCCAATGTGCTTGCTGAAGTATGTGAAACGTTCCAAATAAAACACATATATACAACTCCATATCATCCACAATCAAATTTGACAGAAAGAATTAATCGAAATATTGGCAGAATGATAGCTGCTTACGTTGAAAATAGACATAGTACATGGGATAAATATTTGCAACAGTTTTCCTTTGCTTTACGCACTTCATTACATGAAACCACCAAATTCACGCCTTCAAGGATATTTCTTGGAAGAGAACTAACATTACCCTGGGACAGATTCATTGGTCAACCCGCATCTCCACAATCCATTGAGTTTAGAATGGAACAGCATATTAGAGCCATTTCAAAGGCACAAGATAATTCCCTATGAGCACAACAAAAGCAACGAGAGGATTATAATAAAAGACGACGACATATGGAATTTAAAGTAGGTGAGAAGGTTTTGATTAAAACACATCATAAGAGTGATAAAGAAAGAGGATTTATAAAGAAATTTGCACCATTATATGCTGGACCATATGTTATAAGGAAGAAACTTTCTCCTCTTCTGTATGAATTGGCTAATATGACCACTAATGCCTCAGTAGGATACTTTAATGTTGTGAATATAAAAAAATACAAAACTTCTATAGAATTTTCTAGATCAGAAGCAGATGCTCCACAACAAACCCAGGAGAATGATGGCTCTGATGATGATATTGAACCTTTACCACTCAGAAGAGAAAAGAACAGATTAGATTATCACCTACTGCACACAACAGGACAAAGACTGACAAAGCCAGATTCAGCTGTTCCATCGACGTCAAGAGCGTGACGAGAAGCCGACAAAACAACTTGATCCTGCAGAGCGAAAACCGGCAGCGAAGCAGCCAACATAACGAAGATGACATCACCAGCCAGATCTACAGCGACGACTTCACATGAATGAGACAAGCCAACGACGACGGAAAGATGTCATCGGAACCTGACTAGATGATTTATCGCCATGGAGTGCCAACAATGAAATTTAAGTATATTATTTTTCTTTCACTTGGCACTTGTTGATTTATAAATGTTTTCTTTTCTCTGGAATAGATGAAGACGAAGAAGAAGAAGCTTATTTGTGATTTATATAGTTAGCAATGTATAATTTCTTGTTGAAACTTTGGAGTTCGATATTTACTTTTGGAAAGTGAATTTATTGCAGTTCGAGTTTATACTTGTGTGAATAGAATTTTTTTTTGCATTCTTGTTCATCGAAGTTCTAGTTATTATATTTACGTGAGTTAAAATGTATTTTTGTAGATTTTTTTCGTTTCAGCTGACTGATAGCTGAAAATTTTGTAAGTCAATATTGGAAAGTTTAGAAATTGTAAAATGTTTATGGATATGAATGAGGAGAGTAAAAGCGAATTAGTGATTTAATATTTTCTCATTTTTAAGAAATTTGTATTGTAAAATAACATGCATTCCAAAGTGAATTTATGTAAAAAAAAAAAAGGAGATTCATGTAAAAGTTTTTGGATGAAATGTTATGATCGTATATTATAAATTATTTATACTCTTTTTTTTCTTTATTCTTAGATACGATTTATGTATATGTGTTTAAATCTGTTCAGTGTCATCAGTGATATTTATGTGTCAATGATGCGTAATTTTTGGGATGACATTGGCAGTATTTATTGGTATATATAGATGATGACTGCAGAATTTTTTTTCTTTTTTTTTATGTGTACCTTTTTGGAGCTGTCCCCAAATGGCATAGTCTGATAACCGAGTTGTTACCAGCATAACTCCTTTGGGAGGGGGACATTAGCTCTGAAGGGGGAGGTAACTAATGATTTTTTATTTCAGCTAGATCGCGATTTCTGTGAATAGGAGAAGAATTAGCGGATGATTACATTCCCGCTTGTTTGTAAATTTTGAATTTTATTAGCTTTGCGTATTTGAATGTAATTAGGAGGAGATAACGGTGTTCGAATACCTGTTTTTTTTCTGTGATTTAGGAGAAGATTTAGATTTCACGTATTTTTTATTGTGGTTAGGGGATAAGCGGAAGTTATCACCCCGCTAGCAGCAAATGTAACCTTTTTCTTTTCATGTATTTAACATTATAGAATTAGTAAGATTAGGAGTTTATTAACCTGTTTTTCTGTACAGTTCAAGATATGTCAATTTCGAGTTTGTATCAGAATGTGATACTAGTTAGACTGATGATGCTAGTATACAGTTAACTGTCACAGCCACTGGTATGTAAGTACACTAGGTTAGCTGTTAATTACACATTTTTTGTTAGGAGGAAAAAGGGAGGAGGTACCTTTGGTTGTGCTGGAAAATTGTGTCAAAGTGAGAATAGTTCGTCATATCAAAATTTGCGCTAGCATATTTTTACTTATTTATGTTCAGCCATGTGTAAATGACGTAAGATGTGTCCTTTATTCGAAATTGCTCGTCAATGTATTTTGCTAGATCATGGTCCAACATGAGTGAGGTATTCATTTATAGGAATTAATTCCAACAAAGCAAAAAATTAATTTAGAATACAAGGCAAAAGCTGGGACTTAGGTACACTTTAAATAGTTGAGGTTTGCTATACAGACTAAGATTATTACTACTGGATATGAATATAAAATATTGCATAATTTTTCAAAGTGAATGAACAGAACTTACTAAAGCTGCCATATCATACATAGTATCCAAATGAGTCCATATTTCTTTGGATGATATTTCTTTGTTAATAGAGTTGCTAAATTTTTCATGTATGCAAGCCATCTGAAAATAACGATTCACACCTGAAAAAGTACCAGAGAAATTTCAGCTAATTATGAATATTATAAGCAAGTGTACATTCATTGCCATTTATGTAATTTTTTTTTTTACATTAATGGATGCAAGGGAAGAAGGCATATATTTTCTAAGAAATGAAGATAGTTAACATAACTGGGAAAGAAGCTACTTGATTGTTACTTTTATCTATTATATCATAGCTGATAAACAAACCTTTCAGAGGCAATCATCACACTTTTCCTAAACAGATGATGTTCTTAACAGTTTAGAACATTTTTCGAGGCTTAATAAGTGATAACTTGAATGGAAAGAGCACAAAACATGTTATCAGAAGGAAGTGGGATCATACAAATCTTGTTTTTTTTTTAACTCTTCATTTCTCCTAAATCCCACAGAACATTTCTTTGTGGATTATTGTAATTAAGTGCTTACGATCTGTAAACACCTCCTATATCTGGAGGTTTTTGCACCAAGCTCCGACTCACGTAGTCCCTTGTTTTTTTTTTTAACTCTTCATTTCTCCTAAATCCCACAGAACATTTCTTTGTGGATTATTGTAATTAAGTGCTTACGATCTGTAAACACCTCCTATATCTGGAGGTTTTTGCACCAAGCTCCGACTCACGTAGTCCTACACTCAACTGAACTGGGGACTGATTCTAATTGGTTTGCAACTGATATGAGTTATGATTAGTTACAGAATTAAGAAAATATTTGCAATAGCTTCTTTATTGCAGTAGAATATCATCAGCTTGATGCTGTTTGGGAGTAGTTAGCAGAGCTATTATTATCATCACTATTTTTAAAAAAGGTGATTGCAGTTCTTGTGATAACTATAGGGGTATTAGCCTACTTTCTGTTCCAGGTAAAGTTCTTTGCATGATTGTGCTTAATAGAATTAAGAATCTAGTAGACGGGAAATTGCGTGATGAGAAATGGGGATTCAGAAGTGGTAGGGGATGTGTGGATCAGAAATTTTCACTCAGGCAAATTCTTGAGAAACGTTTAGAGTTTCAGAAACCTTTGGTTACTTGCTTTCTTGATTTAAAAAATGCTTTCGACTCTGTTGATCATCATAAATTGTGATTGATTGTGAGATCGTATGGCATACCAGACAAGTTAGTTTACATAATCAAAAGCTCTCTATAATAACACTGACTCATGTGAGAGCTGGTAAGGCTTTGTAGCAATTGGTTTAGCATTGCTTCTGGTGTTCAATAAGGGTGCATTTTGTCTCCTTTTCTCTTTAGTTTGGTTATTGATTATGCTAGGTGAAATTCACTGCGGGGAAAGGATCTTGGCCTTAACTGGTCAGAAGATCTGAAAATTTCTGATTTAGATTATGCTGATGATTTAACCCTTGTGGCAAATGATGTTGATGAGACTGGTAGTAGAGTAAGTTTGGTTATAAACAGAGAGAAAGCTAAAGTGATGAAAATTGGATTGCTATTGGAATCTTTGATTGCTAGTTTAGTTGATTTCAAAAAAGCTTTCGACTCTGTTGATCATCATATTTTCTGGTTGATTGTGAGATCGTATGGCATACTAGACAAGTTAGTTAACATAATGAAAGCTCTCTATAATAACACTGAGTCATGTGTGAGAGTTAGTAATGCTTGTGGTCTTACTAACCCTCACACTCTCTTTTGATTATTGATTATGTTATGTGACATTCACTATAAGGGAAAGTTTTTTGCCTTTAAATGGTCTGGAGATACAAAAATTTTTGATTTATATTATGTTGATCATTTAGCCCTTTTGACAAATGATGAGATGAACTCTTTCTCTGAGCTTTTGATGAGACTGGTAGCAGAGTAGGTTTGGTTATAAACAGAAATAAAACTAAAGTGATGAAAATTGGTCAGACAGACTGTGGTTCAATTAATCTGAATGGCTGCACTCTTGACAAGGTGTCTCAGTTTAATTATCTTGGGAGCTATGTAACAGATACTGGTGATGTGTGGCATGAGATTAACAGATGAATGCGATTGCTGCGGGACTTTTAAGAATCTATGAGAGTGTGGAGAAATAGGTGTATATACCTAAAGACTAAAATTAGACTGCATAATAGTTTGGTTTTGTCTACGGTTAGTTATGGTAGTGAAACTTGGATGCTTTGTAAACAAGATAACAGGAAACTAGATGCTTTTGAGTCTAGATGCTTATGCAGTATCTTGGGTATTGTGTGGTTTAACTTTGCAAGTAATGATGAAGTTAGGCAAAGGAGTCAGCAACCTCCTTTAAGCAGCATATTGTGCAGAGAGAGACTTGGTTGGTTTAGCCATGTTGCCTGTATGGATAATCATAGATTAGCAAACAAGGTTATTAACAGAATTATAACAGGTTATGAAAAGGCCTAAGAAAGAGGGGGAGACCTAGGATGTGGTTGGCAGACAATGTCAAACAGGACCTTGTTAGAATTGGTGTGTAGTGGCCAAATGTAGCTCAGGGCAGATATGCACTGGAGAACTAAATTGCATGGTCTGGTTGGACCTTCATAGTCCATGGCTGCTTGAGGATGATGATGAGACAAGTCCCTGCTTTTAAAAAAATCTCTGTTTTTGAAAAAATTAATCATTCGGAAAATTGTTCGAAAAATTCATAAGTCGAAAAAGTTGTTATTCGAAAAACTCGTCATTTGAACAATTGACTTTCAAAGAACTGATTTTCAAAAAAAACTTGCTGCACACCAATTGCACAACTCCCACCTCACCCATCAAGACCACCCAGCGTGTAAAATGAGCATGGACAGTACGATATTAGGAGAAAAGAAATCATAAGGGCGAGAGTTAAAATTTGAAACCTGTGTCACTTCTCACATCAGAAATTTTCATTTTTGCACTATTGAAAGATATGGTAAAACAACAGGTAACTGTTTACAGAGGGCATTCAAAACATTCTTGATATATATCTGTAGATTTGCATTCATTCTTCTGAAGTTAATGAGCTAAGACTTGTTTGAAAGCCTGTCTAAACGGGCATATCATAATTTCTCTATCTTTGGTGGTGGTGGTGTAAAGTTCAGTCTATGAAATCTGTGTATTGTTGCTATGGAGCAATTAAAGACGGAGAAATATTTCACATTTTCACAAGGATGCAGTTTGGGGAAGACATGAAAAAAAAAAATTCACGCTGATTTATCACAAGCATATGGAGATCATGTCTGTTCATATGGCCCCTTATAGGATAGATACAGAAATTCAGAAGACAGCAGTTTCGAAGACCTCCCTTGTGTAGGAAGACTGAAGGAGGTCATGAATGAGAAAACCATCACTGCTGTTCATGAAGTTATCAAGGAAACTTAACACATCACTGTTCAGGTAATAAGTTTAGATGCCAGTGTATCAATTGGCAAGTGTGGAAACAATTATTCATCAAATTTAAAATGCTAAAAGATCTGTGCCAAATGGGTACCCCACAAACTGACAGAACACCCAAAAAGGGCTAGTCGATTTGTGCTAGGAGATGCTGGCAATGTTTGATCCTAATGGCCCCAAACTATTACCAGACATTGCCAAGGGGGATGAGACATGGTTTTATTACTATACAACTCCTAGAAAGGTTGACAACTATGTTTCAGTTGCTGAAGATGAACCTCATCCCCAAATCCTCCAACAAGTCTGAACCTCATCCCCAAGGAAGAGGATTTTCACAAATTTTTTCAATTCCCAATTAGTTGTAGTTGTGGACACCTTACCTGAAAAAATGACTATAAATGGTCAATACTACACTAACATTGTTTTGCCCAAAATGGTTAAGAGGATGAAGGAGTAGCATCCAACAACAGATGTGTCAAGGGTTCTCCTTCTTCATGACAATGCAAGTGCTCACAAACAAAACCTGGCAAGTATGGCATATCTGGAGCAGGAAAAATTCAAACAGCCACCCCATCATACATATTCACCTGATCTTGCACCATGTGATTTTTGGTTGTTTCCAAAAATTAGCTAGAACGATGCATATTGCCTCTGCCACATATGAGAATCTAGTTTTTAAAGTGAAAGAAGTTTTTCATTTATCTACTATTTCATTCTTTAAAAGTGTCAATTTGAGGTAGCGAATGGAAAAATATGCAAATAGTATTTCATTAGTAATTATAAAACATAAAAGTATTCATCTTTTAATTCTAAAAAGTGGCATTAAAAGTTTAATCTAAAAAAGTTGCATTTCGCACACTTCTCTCAGAAAAGCGGGTAAACTATTGCTCTCAATGGAATATCTCTTAAAAACTACCACTAATTTTTCAAATTTCTATTCTATACATATTATTTGTAAAACTCGATAACAGCTGGTGCAGAAAGGAAAGGAAATTGGGATCCAAGAGTATTGCACCACATTAAAATTTACTCTGCAAAAGTGGGAATTTTTAAAAAAATTCAGAAAACTTGATTTTTATTTTTATTTTCCTACATTGTGATTTACACATCCTATTCTTCGTTTGGGATAGCAAGAAGCCCAAAGTTGAAGGGTTTCTAACCTTCCCACTACATTTTATCTATCTATCTATCAATTTAATTATCATGATATCTAGCTGTATGAGAAAATTTAAAAACTAAAAATATTCCTAGGGTGATTTTACAACATCATCATTTGTCTCTCATCAGAGGTATATTGCATCTCCTGCAATATCCATAATTTAACACATTAATTCTACTTGAAATAGACCTTTGGTTACAAAGGTGATACAGTATGAAAAAGATAATAAATTATTATTACCATTCTGCTTTTGATGCTTGGGCTGGCTCAGTCCCTAGTTATCAATTTTGATGTCCCGCACAAGATCTACCAGTCAATTCACCTTATACTGTTATTCTACTTGGTAATCTTCAGGCTTTAATCTTCTTCTGGATGTGATGATCAAAGATGACTACAAGTGGGTGTAATGTAAACCACCACAGAAAAAGTTTTAAGAGACTGTACCAGCCATTCTATAATTAAGTGAACATCCGGAACATCACGTCCAGAAGAACATTAAAAGCCTGAAGATTACAAAGTAGAACAACAGTATAAGGTGAAGGGACTGGTGGACCTTGTGCAGGATGCCAAAATCGGCAACAACAGACAAAAGCAGAACTGGTAATAATAATTTATTATCTTTTTCATACTGTATCGCCTTTGTAATGAAAGGTCGATTTCAAGTAGAAATCAGGCTTAATGTGTTAAATCATGAATAGGCACTGACCTCTGACAAGGGCAAATGATGATGTTGTAAAATCAGCCTAGGAATATTTTTAGTTTTTAAATTTTCTTGTACAGTTAGATATCCTGATAATTAAATTGAATGGGTAGCTGTGGTTGTAATTTATTTATATCTATCGATAACAGTTCTGCTGTTTCATCATTACAGTGGTCAGTAAAGATATATATTTATTTGAAAAATGCAAATTATAAACTGAATTTGCTGCACTGGTGGACTTTTGTGGAGGGAAAATCTTCTGCTGTGTTTCTGTTTGTGGGTTGACAGCCCCAAGTGAATAGATTCACAGGATATAATTATCAGCTGGTGGATAATCCTGAGCAGAAGTCATTGCAGGCACCTGAACTCTTTGCTTCTACTGGCATCGTCAAATTCTACCTTGGAGGAAGTTTCCAGTGTAGATGGCTTCAGCCTTTAGTAGTGGGGGAACGGGTCTTTGCCCCATGTCTGCGATAAGGGGCTTTTTGATACTGTTGCCATTCCCTCTCTCAATAAGCATAGTTTCTTTAAACATCCCACTAACCATTTTCTCCCCACAGGTAGTTGGAATATGAGGACTCTGCACAGAGCTTTTTCTCTTGATGTCCTCACATAAGAATTCCACCATTATGATTTAGATATTCTCGGCTTGCAAAAGACCAGATGTACAGAAAAAGGTCAGATTCTTAAAAATAATCTAAAATTTCTCTTTTCAGGGAAGGAAGACGATAAACATCACCAATGTTATGTTATGCATGGGTCTGCTTCTCAGTAGACACACCAGTGATGCTCTTCTAGGATCATCATCATCCTCAAGCAGCCATGAGCTACGGAGGTCCAACCAGACCGTGCAGTTTAATTCTCCAAGCATATCTGTCCTGAGCTACATCTGCTGCATCCCGCCACTGCACACCAATTTTAACAATGTCCTGTTTGACATTGTCTGCCCACCACATCCTAGGTCTCCCCCTCCTTCTGAGACCCCTAGGCACACTGTTCATAACCCTATTTGCTAATCTATAATTATCCATACGGGCAACATGGCCAAACCAGTGGAGTCTCTCTCTCTGCACAATATGCTGCAGACTCCTTTGCCTAACCTCATCATTAATTACAAAGTTAAACCACCTAATACCCAAGATACTACATAAGCATCTAGTTTCCTGTTATCTTGTTTACACAGCGTCCAAGTTTCACTACCATTACTAACCCTAGAAAGAACCAAACTATTATACAGTCAAATTTTAGTCTTTAGGTGTATACGCCTATTTCTCCACAGATTCTTAAAAGTCCCGGCAGCAATCACTATTCGTCTGTTAATCTCATGCTGTATATCACTAGTATCTGTTACATAGCTCAAAAGGTAATTAAACTATGACACCTGCTCAAGACTGCAACCATTCAGATGAAGTGAATCACAACCTGCCTGACCAATTTTCATCACTTTAGTTTTCTCTCTGTTTATAACCAAACCTACTCTACTACCAGTCTCATCAACAGCTCAAATGAAAGAGTTCATCTCATCAACATCATTTGTCAAAAGGGCTAAATCATCAGCAAAGCATCACCAAGGTGTGGGTCTTCTTCTCAGCAGATACGCTAATGATGCTTTTCTAGGATAAGAGTTCATTAATGAAAGGTTTCTTACAGAAAAATTTCAGACAAGCATTAAAGACTTGAATGTTATCTGCTGTTATGCCCCCACTGAGGATGCCGGTGAGGATGAGAAGGATAGGGTTTACGGACAACTTCAGGATATTTTGAATTCTGTGAAGTAAGGAGATATTACCCTTGTTCTAGGTGACTTCAATGCCAAAGTTGGTACTGACTCTGACCTTTGGGAAGGGATGACAGGCCCTTTTGGTATTGGTAGCTGCAACGGGCAACGTCTCCTACAGGTAAGTAAACTCAATGGTTTCAGAATAACTAACACTTATTACAAACACCACGATATACATAAGTACACATGGGTTTCACCTGATGGACTGCATAAGAATATGATTGATTATATATTAATTAACAGCAAATGGGCTAGTTCTGTTAGGAATACCAGGGCATATAGCTGAGCTGAAATTGGATCTGACCATTACCTTGTTAAAAGTGTCTTGCAATTTAAACTTAAAAAGTGTTGTGCTAAAGTTAAAAAATTTACCTTTAATACTGAAGCTAGTCACTGGAAGGAGAGCTATGCACCAATCCCCTGTGATGATGCATAGAACCGACCAGGCCTAGCACCAAATGTCCGACCCCGCCTTCTCGTGGTGCAGACTGTTAGTACTTTTCAAAAGAGATACTCTCTTGTGGAAGTGAATGGAAGGGGAGGGCTGCCAGATTAGTGTGGCCTACTGATCTGGACAACTATGGCTATTTTTCTTTTTTTCTTCTACCTTGCTGAGGAGTGGTCAACCACATAGGGTCCTGGTGCTATAAACCCACTGGACTGGACAGATATATGGCTCTGAGCTTGATTATGGATCCTGATTTTGCTGCACTGGTGGGCTGAGCAGAGGTCATCGCAGGCACCTGAACTCTTTGCTGTCTTTCTTCAATTCAATGGCATCTTCAAATTCTACATTGGAGGAAGTCTTCCAGTGCAGATGGCTTCAGCCTTTAGTGGTGGGGGAACGGGTCTTTGCCCCATGTCTGCGATTACGGGGCTGTTTGATATTGTCGGCATTCCCTCTCTCAATAAACATAGTTTCTTTAAACATCCCACTAACAATTTTCTCTCCACAGGTAGTTGAACTGTGAGGACTCTGCACAGAGCTTTTTCTCTTGATGTCCTCACACAAGAATTCCACAGTTATAATTTAGATATTCTCGGCTTGCAAGAGACCAGATGGACAGATAAAGGTTAGATTCTTAAAAATAATCTTAAATTTCTCTTTTTAGGGAGGGACGACAATAAGCATCACCAAGGCATGGGTCTGCTACTCAGCAGACATGCTAGTGATGTTCTTCTAGGATATGACTATATTAATGAAAGGTTTCTTACAGCAAAATTTCAGACAAGCATTAAAGACTTGAATGTTATTTGCTGTTATACCCCCACTGAGGATGCCGATGAGGATGAGAAAGATAGGTTTTATGAATAACTTCAGGATATTTTGAATTCTGTCAAGAAAGGAGATATTACCCTTGTTCTTGGTGACTTCAATGCCAAAGTTGGTACTCAACGTCTCCTACAGGTAAGTAAACTCAATGGATTCAGAATAACTAACACTTATTACAAGCACCGCGACATACAAAAGTACACATGGGTTTCACCCGATGGGCTACATAAGAATATGATTGATTATATATTAATTAACAGCAAATGGGCTAGTTTTGTTAGGAATACAAGGGCATATAGGGGAGCTGAAATTGGATCTGACCATTACCTTGTTAAAAGTGTCTTGAAACTTAAACTTAAAAAGTGTTGTGCTAAAGTTAAAAAATTTACTTTTAACACTGAAGCTCTGAAAGACCCAGCTATAGCTAAAACTTGCTGTAATAGGTTACTTAGTCATTATGACAGTCATGGTTTGCTTACTACTGATGTTGAGGAAAAACGGGGCCATTTTAAACAGGCTTTTTTTTGGAAAAAGTGCTCTTTTAGGAAAAAAGGAGCAGAAGAGACAGAACTATCTGAGTGATAAGGCACTTGAGCATATTTCGGAAAGAAAGAACTGCAGGAATGCCCTTAATTAATACCCTACTAGTCCTAATAGGAAGCATTACAGAGAACTTAATAAACGTGTAAAAGATCAGTTAGCTGCTGATAAGAATCTTTGGCTTGATGGTTTGGCTGACAAAGCCGAGGAAGCAGTTAGAGAGCACAACAGTAGAGAGCTGTACCAGATAGTTAATGTTTTGTGTGGTAGAAAACTGACAGGTATACAGGGATTGAAGGATAAACAAGGTAAGGTTATAGAAGGTGAGAATTCTGTCATGGCTAGGTGGGCTGAGCATTTTGGCGATATTCTAAACAATGCGGTTAGTTCTATTCCCATTGTTTGCAATGACGATAGATGCATTGGTGGCTTCAATGTTGGCCCTATAACACAATCTGAAGTTATTTTGGCTGTTTCTAAACTTAAACTTCATAAATCCCCAGGGTAGATGAAATTACTACAGAAATGCTTAGAGCTGGGAATGTTTCGGTTACCACTTGGATGACAAATTCTGAATATCTTTTATGATAAAGGCATGGTTCCTAAAGATTTTACCAGAGCTATTGTTATCCCTATTTTCAAAAACGGTGATCGCAGTTCTTGTGATAACTATAGGGGTATCAGCCTACTCTCTGTTCCAGGTAAAGTTCTTTGCATGATTGTGCTTAATAGAATTAAGAATCTGGTTGACAGTCAATTGCGTGATGAGCAATGTGGATTCAGAAGTGGTAGGGGATGTGTGGATCAGATATTTCACTTAGGCAGATTCTTGAGATATGTTTAGAGTTTCAGAAACCTTTGGTTGCTAGCTTTGTTGATTTCAAAGAAGCTTTCGACTCTGCTGATCGTCATAATTTGTGGTTAATTGTGAAATCATATGGTATACCAGACAAGTTAGTTAACATAATGAAAGCTCTCTATAATAACACTGAGTCGTGTGTGAGAGTTGGTAAGGCTTGTAGCAATTGGTTTAGCATTACTTCTGGTGTTCGACAAGGGTGCATTTTTGTCTCCTTTTCTCTTTTGTTTGGTTATTGATTACGTTATGCGAATTCATTGCAAGGGAAAGATTTTGGCGTTGAATGGTCTGGATATACTAGAATTTCTGATTTAGATTATGCTGATGATTTAGTCCTTTTGGCAAATGATGTTGATGAGATTAACTCTTTCATTCGAGCTGTTGATGAGATTGGTAGTAGAGTAGATTTGGTTACAAACAGAGAGAAAACTAAAGTGATGAAAATTGGTCAGGCAGGCTGTGATTCAGTTTATCTGAATGGTTGCAGTCTTGAGCAGGTGTCACAGTTTAATTATCTGGGAGCTATGTAACAGATAATGGTGATGTGCGGCATGAGATTAACAGACGAATAGGGATTCCAGAAATAGGAGTATACACCTAAAGACTAAAATTATACTGTACAAAAGTTTTGTTCTTTCTAGGGTTATTTACGTTAGTGAAACTTGGATGCTTTGTAAAACGAGATGACAGGAAACTAGATAGTTTTGATTCCAGATGCTTATACAGTATCTTGGGCATTAGGTGGTTCAACTTTGTAACTAATGATGAGGTTAGGCAAAGGAGTTGGCAACCTCCTTTAAGCAGCACATTGTGGAGAGAGAGAGAGACTCCATTGGTTTGGCCATGTTGCCCATATGGATAAATATATATTGGTGAATAGGGTTATGATTGGTTGGTTGTTTGGTTGTTTCGGGTTTTATGGAGCATGAGCTATTGAGGCTATAATGCACCAAACGAGGTAAAAATACACTAAAAGACAAATAACCGTGAACGAAAGTTAAAATCAAAAGCTGTAAAAGGCAAAAATAAATTCAACAAAATATATAAACAGATAGAACAATAAAGGTGTAAAACGACAAAAATAGATATATACAGCATAGACAATGGATAAAAATAACAAATCCATAAAATCATAATCTGTTAAAATAACAGGTAAAACATAAAAATACAAAAACAGTGGTTAAGACAGAGTCATCAGATAAAAGATGTCCGAGTGTAAGGGGCTCGGATGGAAATTATGAAAGCTAAAAAACATTGATGTTCAAAATTAAAACAAGGACATTCGATTAAAATATGTTTAATGGTTAAAATGGTGTCACAAAACTCGCACTTTGGTTCATTGTCTAGAATAGGGTTATGAACAGTGTGTCCAAAGGCCTCAGAAAGAGACAGAGACCTAAGATGCGATGGGCTGACAATGTCAAACAGGACCTTATTAGAACTGGTGTGCAGTGGCCAGATGCAGTAGATGTAGCTCAGGACAGACTTGCTCGGAGAACTAAATTGCACTTCTGGTTGGACCTCCATAACCCATGGCTGCTTGATGATGATGATATCATTAATACATTGTTGCAATATTTGTTTGAAATTTTGGAATTTTCTATCTTTTTCATTGTTAGAGAGTGCAATTATATTGTTTGAAAGATTCTGAAAGTGCGAATCATAATATTTTATCAATCCCTACGTAACCCTAAAAAGAATTTTTCATTTATCTCTTAATACAAGCAATTATTTACTAAAACAAAAAAATTGTCTTTTGCCTGGGTCTAAGAGGTCAATTCATTGTTGCCAATGGAAACATCATGGTGTTGACATTTCATCACCAAAATGTAAAATTTCTAGCTTAAATACATCGTTTTCAATATTTGTTTGAACTTTTCAAAATTTTCCACCATTAGATGGTGCAATTATAGTTTTCAGAACATTTAAAAATTGTGAATCATATTTTATCAATTCCTATCTAATCCAAAATGAATTTTTCATTTATCTCTAAAAATAACAATTTTCTGCTAAAACTAAAAAGGTGTATTTTCCAACCCCCTTCTAGGTCTAAGGGGTCAACTCATTGATGGCAATAGAAACCTTGTGACCTTTACATTTTACCACCAAAATTTCAAATTTCTAGCATAAATACAGCATTTGCAATTATTGTTTAAAATTTCAGAATTTTCAAATTTTTCCACCATTAGAGGGCATAATTATAGCTTTAGAGAGATTCAGAAAGTGCATATTGCAATATTTCATCCAATACCTATCCAACACAAAAAGAATTTTTAATTTATCTCTGTAAACAAAAAAAGTTCCTTTCTACAGACATACAGACAGACAGACGACAAATTGAAACTATACTCATTTTCTTTGAAAACGAGATAAAAAAGAACTTGCTGGGTTTCATTCTGAGTTACAAAGCATTCCAGAATTGGTGTAGATACTTGCAACTTTCCACAGATGCTGGAGGGAGTACTTTGAAGGACAGTAAAAGTTTTGTTGAGGTAAGTGCAATGGTTTTTGCTCTGCAGATGCATTTCAAGACCTTTTTAATGCCCCTCAAAGAAAGAAGTATTGATGATACCATTTTGGCTTTCTTTAAAAAGCAGCCTGTGAAGGAGTCAAATTTTCTCCATAACCTCGAAACCAAAATTATATCCCCACTGCTGACTTTATAAGTTTTTTCCAGAAAATTTATGAAATATCCTAAACAAAAAATAAAAACAGCTGTAAAAATCATAAGCAAAGCAGCACCAAACTAAACTCCAAAAAGCCACAGGGTCTAAGTAACACAAATGGCTAAAACATACAAAATCATAAACAACCCACTGGCAATCCATACTCTAAAAAAAAGCACAGGTGGTAACCAAACAGGTTAAAATAATAGCAGCAATGTATAATACAATAAACAATGCCAATCCATAACCTAAAAATGTCATCATCATCCTCAAGCAGCCATGGGCTACAGAGGTCCAACCAGACCATGCAGTTTAATTCTCCAAGCATATCTGTCCTGAGCTACATCTGCTGCATCCAGCCACTGCACACCAATTCTAACAAGGTCCTCTTTGACATTGTCTGCCCACCGTATCCTAGGTCTCCCCTTCCTTCTGAGGCTTCTAGGCACACTGTTCATAATCCTATTCGCCAATCCATAATTATCCATACTGGCAACATGGCCAAACCAACGGAGTCTCTCTCTGCACAATATGCTGCCTAAAGGAGGTTGCAAACTCCTTTGCCTAACCTCATCATTAGTTACAAAGCTGAACCACCTAATGCCCAAGATACTGCATAAACATCTAGAATCGAAAGCATCTAGTTTCTTGTTTACAAAGCATCCAATTTCACTAACATACCTAACCCTAGAAAAATCAAACTATTATACAGTCTAATTTTAGTCTTTAGGTGTATACGCCTATTTCCCCACACTCTCCCTAGATTCTTAAAAGTCCCGGCAGCAATCCCTAGTCGTCTGTTAATCTCATGCTGCATATCACCATTATCTGTTTCATAGCTCCCAAGATAATTAAACTGTGACACCTGCTCAAGACTGCAACCATTCAGATTACCTGAATCAGAGCCTGCCTGACCAATTTTCATCACTTTAGTTTTCTCTCTGTTTAAAACCAAACCTACTCTACTACCAGTCTCATTAACAGCTCGAATGAAAGAGTTCATCTCATCAACATCATTTGCCAAAAGGGCTAAATAATCAGCATAATCTAAATCAGAAATTTTAATATCTCCAGTCCATTTAAGGCTAAAATCTTTCCCTTGAAGTGAATTTCGCATAACATAATCAATAACCAAACTAAAGAGAAAAGGAGACAAAATGCACCCTTGTCGAACACCAGAAGTAATGCTAAACCAATTGCTACAAGCCTTACCAACTCTCACACACGACTCAGTGTTATAGAGAGCTTTCATTATGTTAACTAACTTGTCTGGTATACCATATGATTTCACAATCAACCACAAATTATGACGATCAACAGGGTCGAAAGCCTTTTTGAAATCAACAAAGCTAGCAACCAAAGGTTGCTGAAATTCGAAACATTTCTCAAGAATGTGCCTAAGCGAAAATATCTGATCCACACATCCCCTACCACTTCTGAATCCACACTGCTCATCACGCAATTGACTATCAACCAGATTCTTAATTCTATTAAGCACAATCATGCAAAGAACTTTACCTGGAACAGTGAGTAGGCTGATACCCTATAGTTATCACAAGAACTGCGATCACCTTTTTTGAAAATAGGGATAACAATAGTTCTGGTAAAATCCTTAGGAACCATGCCTTTATCATAAAAGATATTCAGAATTTCAGTCATCCAAGTGGTAACCGAAACATTCCCTGCTCTAAGCATTTCTGTAGTAATTTCATCTACCCCTGGGGATTTATGAAGTTTAGAAACAGCCAAAATAACTTCAGATTGTGTTATAGGGCCAACATTGAAGCCAACAATGGGAATAGAACTAACCGCACTGTTTAGAACATCACCGAAATGCTCAGCCCACCTAGCCATGACATAATCCTCCTACTTCTATAACCTTACCTTGTTTATCCTTCAATCCTTGTATGCCTGTCCGTTTTCTACCACATAAAACATTAACTATCTGGTACAGCTCTCTGCTGTTGTGCTGCCTAATTGCTTCCTCAGCTTTGTCAGCCAAGCCATCAAGCCAAAATTCTTATCAGCAGCTAACTGATCCTTTACACGTTTATTAAGCTCTCTGTAATGCTTTCTATTAGGACTAGTAGGGTACTGATTCAGGACATTCCTGCAGTTCCTTCTTTCTGAAATATGCTCAAGTGCCTTTTCACTCAGATAATTCTGCCTCATCTGTCCCTTTTTTCCTAAAAAAGTACTGTTAGTTTCCAAAAAAGCCTGTTTAAAACGGCCCCATTCTTCCTCAACGCAGGCAAACAATTAATCAAACCGTGACTGTCATAATGACTAAGTAACCTATCATGGTAAGCTTTGGCTATAACTGGATCTTTCAGAGCTTCAATATTAAAAGTAAAATTTTTAACCCTAGCACAACACTTTTTAAATTTCAGTAGGAAGTCACTTTTAACAAGGATGGTTAGATCCAATTTCAGCTCCCCTATATGCCTTGGTATTCCTAACAGAACTAGCCCATTTGCTGTTACTTAATATGTAATCAATCATATTCTTATGCAGCCCATCAGGTGAAACCCATGTGTATTTATGTATGTCGTGTGTTTGTAATATGTGTCAGTTATTCTGAAACCATTGAGTTATATACCTGTAGGAGACGTTGCCCATTGCCATTGCAGCTACCAATACCAAAAGGGCCTATCACCCCTCCCCTAAGATTAGAGTCAGAACCAACTTTGGCATTGAAATCACCTAGAACAAGGGTAATATCTCCTTTCATGACAGAATTCAAAATATCTTAAAGTTGTCCGTAAAACCTATCCTTCTCATCCTCATCGGCATCCTCAGTGGGGGCATAACAGCAGGTAACATTCAAGTCTTTAATGCTTGTCTAAAATTTTTCTGTAAGAAACCTTTCATTAATGCACGCATATCCTACAAGAGCATCACTAGCATGTCTGCTGAGCAGCAGACCCACACCTTGGTGATGCTTTCCATCCTCCCTCCCTGTAAAAGAGAAACTTAAAGTTATTTTTAAGTATGTCACCTTTACCTGTCAATCTGATCTCTTGCAAGCCTAGAATATCTAGGCTATAGCGCTGGAATTCCTGCATGAGGACATCAAGAGAATAATCACTATATAATGTCCTCACGTTCCTGCAGAGAGAAAATGATTAGTAGGATTTTTAAAGAAACTAGATTTATTGAGATAGGTAGGGCCAACAAAATGAAACAGCCCCCTGATCGCAGGCATGGGGCAAAAACCTGTTCCTCCTCCGCTAAAGTCACCGATGCTGGTAGGAACTTCAGGCACAACCTTTTCAAGTGGACTTTTTCAAGAGTCATATGGCCTGCCTGAGACACATTACTCCAGTTTAGGCTTGACGATGCCCAACTAGCTAAGTAAGGTTCAGGTACCTGCGATGGCCTCTGATTAGGATTATCCACCAGCTGATATAAGGTATCCCATACCTCTGTTTACTTAGGGCTGGCAACCCAGAAGCAAACAGAAAACACAGCAGCAGATTCTCCCTCAACAGAGGCCCACCAGTGCAGCAAGTCCAGGATGAATAATAAAGCTCAAATCCATAAACAAGTCCAGTCTAGTAGGTATAAATGGTCAGCACCAGGACCCTGTGAAGTTGACCACTCCTCAGCAGGGTTGAAAAAAAAGAAAAAAGTGGCCATAGATGACCAGATCAGTAGGCCATACTGAACTGGCAGCCCTCCCCTTCCATTCCCTTCCAAAAGAGAATATCTCTTTTGAAAGGTACTAATGTCTTGCACCACGAGAAGACGGGGTTGGACATTAGGTGCTAGACCTGCCCAGTTCTGTGCATCATCACTAGGGATTGGTACACAGCTCTCCTTCCAGTTTATGCCTAGCTACCATTACAGGACTTAACCAATTGGGTAAAAATAGTCACAAAAAAAATATACATATATATAAACTAAAACATCTCGATCAATATAATCTAAAAATATTCATAACTCTTCCCTTTCTCAACATATAGACCACTGTTCCCTCAATTAACATTCATAATCCTCTAAAACACTATACCAAACTTGATTATTAACATCTACAACAAAATATTCAAACTAATATAGCTAGTACCATTTGTTAAATATATAACAATTTTGACAAATATGCAAACTGACAAATCTACAAATAAAGTCTAAAGCAATTGGAAGATAGGCATGTTGCAGGGAAAAGAATGATATCTGGGTATGGTATGTACTTAGTGTCTTAGTGATTTTTAATATTACAGAATGCTAATTTTTTTGGCAAACTGCAGATTACAACACTCAAGTGCCATATTTTTTAAAAGCAACATATAGTTGCACTGTTTTGACAGAAAACTTGCATTTCTGGATTACTAGAATGATGGCAATGAAAAAGCTTTTTTCACCCTGAAGAATTCTACAAAATCATATCTTAAAATTATTTTCATAACCGCGCCCCCCCCCCCCCCAAATTAACCCTTCCACAGTCAAGGATATTTAGTTTTTTTTTTGTACAATACATGAAACTTGATATGACAATGACACCACTTGACTTGACATGACAACAACACATGACAATGTGATTTAAAAAAAAAATTGTTTGAAAATTATCTTGCAAGTTTTTTAAAAATATGTAAGTCAAGCTTGAAAAATAACTTTTTTTATTCATTTAATACATATTTAATAAACCACAATATAAATAATTTGATAAAGCCATCTGATCGCCATATTTTAAAAGCACTGTACATTATTGCCGATTGGTTTGTTAACATACTCTCTTGTGGAAGTGAACGGAAGAGGAGGGCTGCCAGATTAGTGGCCTACTGATCAGGACAAACATGGCTACTTTTTTTTTCTACCCTGCTGAAGAGTGGTCAACCACACAGGGTCCTGATGCTGACCTTATAAACTTACTGGACTGGATTACAGCTCTGAGCTTGACTATGGATCCTGATTTTGCTGCACTGGTGGCCTTCTGTGGAGGGAGAATCTTCCACTGTGTTTTCTGTTTGTGGGTTGATAGCCCCAAGTGAATAGATTCACAGGATATGTTTTATCAGCTGGTGGATAATCCTGAGCAGAGATCATCGCAGGCACCCGAACTCTTGTTCCTATGGGCATCATCAAATTCTACATTGGGGGAAGTCTTCCAGTGTAGATGGCTTCAGCTTTTAGTGATGGGGGAACAGGCTTTTGCCCATTGCCTTGCAATTAGAGGGCTGTTCATATTGTCAGCATTCTCTCTCTCAATAAATATAGTTTCTTAAAACATCCCACTAACCACTTTCTCTCCATAGGTAGTTGTAATGTGAGAACTTTGCACAGAGCTTATTATCTGGATGTCCTCACACAAGAATTCCACCGTTATAATTTAGATATCTTGGCTTGCAAGAGACCAGATGGACAGATAAAGGACAGATCCTTAAAAATAATCTTAATTTTGACTTTTCAGGGAGGGATGATAATAAGCATCACCAAAGCATAGGTGATCTCAGAAGACATGCCAGTGATGCTCTTCTAGAACATGAGTGCATTAATGAACAATTTCTTACAGCAAAATTTCAGACAAGCATTAAAGACTTGAATGTTTTCTGCTGTTATGCCCCCACTGAGGATGCTGATGAGAATGAGGATAGATTTTATGGACAACTTCAGGACATTCTGAATTCTGTTAAGAAAGGAGATATTGCTATTGTTCTAGGTAATTTCAATGCCATAGTCAGTACTGACTCTGACCTTTGCAGAGGGGTGATAGACACTTTTGGTATTGGTAGCAGCAGTCTCCTACAGGTAAGTAAACTGAATGGTTTGAGAATAACTATTACTTACAAACACCGCAACATACCGTATTAGTCCTAATAGAAAGCATTACAGAGAGCTTATAAATGTGTAAAGGTTCAGTTAGCTGCTGATAAGAATCTTTGGCTTGATGGCTTGGCTGAAAAGCCGAGGAAGCAGTTAGACAGCACAACCAGATAGTTAATGTTTTGTGTTATAGAAAATGGACAGGTTACAGGGACTGAAGGATAAATGCCTTTTAGCATAACATTTTAACATTAAGGATAAACTAGGTAAGGTTATAGAAGGTGAGGATTCTGTCATGGCTAGGTGCACTGAGCATTTCAATGATGTTCTAAACAATGTGGTTAGTTCTACTCCTATTTTAATGATGATTGGCCTTAAATGGTCTAGAGATTTCAAAATTTGTGATTTAGATTATTCAGATGATTTGGTCTTGTTGGCTAATGATGTTGATGAGATGAATTGTTTCATTAGGGCTGTTGATGAGACTGGTAATAGAGTTGGGTTTGGTGATAAACGATAAAACTAAAGTGATGAAAATTGGTCAGGCAGTTGGTGCTATAGTCACTCTGAATGGTTGTGTCCTTGAGCATGTGTCTCAGTATAATTATCTTGGGAGTTATGTTTATCTTGGGAGTTATGTAACAGATACTGGTGATCTGCAGCATGAGATTAATATGTGAATAGACCTGTTAATCTCATTAACAGGCCTATTTGCTATCTAATTAACTCAATAATTCCAGAGGCCTGAAAATTGTCTCTGGGACTTTTAGGAATCTATGGAGAGTATGCAGAAATAGGCATATACACCTAAAGACTAAAATTAGACTGTGTAATAGTTTGGGTCTTTTTAGGGTTAGTTGCGCAGTATCTTGGTTATTAGGTGATTCAACTTTGTAAGTAATGAAGAGGTTAGGCAAAGGAGTTGGCAACCTCCTCTGAGCAGTATATTATGCAGAGAGGGACTCTGTTAGTTTGGCCATGTTACCCATATGGATAATTATAGATTTGCATATAGGGTTATGAACAATGTGTCTAAAGACCTCAGAAATAGGGGTTGACCTAGGATCCGGTGGGCAGACCATGTGAAACAGGACCTTGTTGGAATTGGTCTACAGTGGCGAGATGCAGCAGATATAGCTCAGGACATATGCTTGGAGAACTAAATTGGGTGGTCTGGTTGGACCTCCGTAGCCCGTGGCTGCTTGAGGATGATGATGTACTGAAACAAACTATTATCAAACAATTTTTCCTTAAAGTTTCTAAAATCTCCTGATAATTAACAAAAAAAAGTGCTATTTTTAAAAATGGAAGATTGCGGAAGTAATTAGGAATTTTTTCCTATCTTTTTGTACCATTGTAAAAAGTGTTATTAAAATTAATACGTTATAATAATGTATAAATTTTTTAATTTATGCTGATGATTTAGCCCTTTTGACAAATGATGATGAGATAACTCTTTCATTCGAGCTGTTGATGAGACTGGTGGTAGAGTAGGTTTGGTTATAAACAGAGAGAAAACTAAAGTGATGAAAATTGGTCAGGCAGGTTGTGATTCAGTTCATCTGAATGGTTGCAGTCTTGAGCAGGTGTCACAGTTTAATTACCTTGGGAGCTATGTAACAGATACAGGTGATGTGCAGCATGAGATTAACAGATGAATAGGGATTGCTACCGGGACTTTTAAGAATCTATGGAGAGTGTGGAGAAATAGGCGTATACACCTAAAGATTAAAATTAGACTGTATAATAGTTTGGTTCTATCTAGGGTTAGTTATGGTAGTGAAACTTGGATACTTTGTAAACAAGATAACAGGAAACTAGATGCTTTTGATTCCAGATGCTTACGCAGGATCTTGGGCATTAGGTGGTTCAACTTTGTAACTAATGATGAGGTTAGGCAAAGGAGTTTGCAACCTCCTTTAGGCAGCATATTGTGCAGAGAGAGACTCCGTTGGTTTGGACATGTTGCCTGTATGGATAATTATTGATTGGCGAATAGGGTTATGAACAGTGTACCTAAAGGCCCAGAAAGAAGGGGAGACCTAGGATGTGGTGGGCAGACAATGTCAAACAGGACCTTGTTAGAATTGGTGTGCAGTGGCCAGATGCAGTAGATGTAGCTCAGGATAGACTTGCTTGGAGAACTAAATTGCACGGTCTGGCATTCAGGGACCCATCCAGTGGTACCAGCAATCCCAGGTCATACCAGGAAAACATCTCCCAGTCATGCACACTGCCACCACCGGCCTTGTACTTGACCAACAAGTGTGTCCAGGTGTTGGTTCTCGTGTACCACATCCGCCACCGCCTGTCACTTCTGTGGAATAGAAACATCAATTCATCGGAGAAGGCAACGTTTTCCACTCTTCCACTGTCCAATGATGGTTGTCCCGTGAGAACTGCAGGTGTCGTTGCCTCTGGACCTTGGTTAACATGGGCGCCTTTATGCAGCATTGACTCTGGAGATCCATGACTAGCAGGGTTCGCTCTACTGTTATTGGGAACACGTACCTGGGTGCACCAGTGTTCATTTGAGTGGTCAATTGCTGTACTGTTGCGCATCTATTACCCTTTACCAGTTGACATTCTCCTCTGGGGCTCCACAGTTATGACATCTGGAGGTACTCAGTGTGCCAGCGGTCCATTTTGTTACACTCTTACTACAGCACCTCATGAGCAGAACACGAAGTCTGTTTCTGAGATGCTTCCATCCTTGGCGTGGTAGCCGATGATCATTCCTTTTTGAATGTCCATCAAATCAATACCTCTGCCCATTGTGCTCATGTTACGCACTATGGCTCATCTGCCCTGGCCGGTTGCTTATATCTCCATGTGGTCAATCTTGTCATTGCACTCTGTGACACATCTAGGCAGGTACACTAATTCCATAGGTGGTCATGTTATTCAGATATGATGTGTATATTGGAATAAAATCCAAAATTGCACAAAAAAGAATACAAAATTCACTCTCATTCCCTAGAAAATGATCTCATAATTTTTATTCACTTTACAGCAAAAAAAAAAAAAAAAAAAAAAATCAAGAACTAGAGGCCACACAAAGCATACCAACAGAAATTCTAATAAATTATTCAATACAATTAAAACGCATCATGTTGTTACTGTACATGTCTCTTACATTACTTTACGCACCTTATATACATTCAGTTACCACTCATGATGGCATCTAGTGAGCTGAATGCTGTTGTACCATTTTTTTCCTATTTGAATCACTTTTCCTTTCATTTTTCTGTAAAGAGTGCTTTGGTTCATGATTATTAAACTGTCTTATAGTTCCGGCAGTCAGAAATATTAGTGTCTGGGATTGTGGTGAAACAAAGGCTATTTTGCACTTTGGGTTATTTTGGAAACTATAGGTTCTAGTTTTGGCTACACCCTTTCCCACTTAAGGGCTTCAGACCTTTCAGATTTCTGAGTAAATCGCATGCCACATTATAAAAAAACTCCAAAAACAAACGATTTACTTTTCTCTGCGGATTTTTTTTATATATATAATGCAGCAGTTGGATAATTGTTAAAATCAATGAGGGCATTGAAAACATATAAATTGAATCACAAAAATATATAAAGCAGGTAACATCTAAAGCATTTTTTTTAATATTCCTACCAATTTTTGCAATTTTAAGATATAGCCCACAGCATTATATAAAAAAAAACATCCCAGAATTATATACTTTATTTCCTTATTTTTTTTTTATAATATGGACAGCAAATCGGCTACATAGGGGTACTGTAGCGAAGCGGGTTAACTGAGATAGGATGTAGCCTAAACTCTGTTTTCCAAAGCAACCCAAAGTGCAAAATAACGAAACAACAGAAATGCTACCTAGAAGAAGGCAACTTATTTTCTTTAAAAAAAAGGTTGGGGGACATTGCCAAGGTCATGAAAAAATTGCAGCACCTCTAATAAATATATAGGCATTTCAGAAAAAAAGTCTAACTCTTTTCACATATTAATATTCATACAAAACTATATTTTAAATACACAACAGTTAACCTATTTTTAACTTCAAGCACACAAAAATATATTACCTAACAAGTGTAACAATCACAATTAAATTCGAAGAACATTAAAGGTTGTTTAAAACTGAATTTTGTCTGTACAATTTAAATATTACGATTTAATAATTTGCAACAAAGGGTTAAATCGATAAACAGCACTTACTACAAATCTATTGGAACAACATAAGAGTATTATAATCCGACAATTTATGATGAGTATAACATGAAATATATTTCAAATTAAGACAGCTTCCTTTTTTCTGAAACAAATATTTCAGAATGCTACTTTTCGACCTTTACTGTGCAGAAAATCTGAGGGTTAATAAAACTGACGACCAACAAATTTTCCTACTTACCAACAGGTTTATGACCTCTCATAGCATGAAATAATTGTACTTCCATGTCAACATTCCAATCTACATCACTATTCTTCCCTTGAACAACCGCCATATTTGAGATTTTATGCAAACCCGGTATTGCCAAATCGCTAATGGGAAATAATCACAGTGACTAGATTTCAAAACCGAAATATGATGCAAAAGAGAGAGAAAAAAACTGATTAAATAAATTACTTCTCATGCAGCCATTGAGCTACACTGGCAGAAATGGAAAAAAGAACATCATTAACAATTGAAGCGTAATTTGTGAGATTTATTTAGTAGGAACAACTTGTTGAGAAAGGACAGTGATCACACGTCTGAAGTGATTCAATGTTTATATTACCAGCCTTCAATCTGGCATGAAATCCGTCGTATAAATGCTGGATATCACGCTGGTGGATACTATTCCATGCGCTTTCAACTTGGACGCGTAATTCAGCGATGGTCGTTGCCTGCCGCTGTCCACGGAAGAGTCTTTGTCAGATCCAGTCTCAGACTTGCTCGATTGTAGACAAGTCCGGAGAGTGCTTGCCAAGGGAGTTGGTGCACTGCTGAAGAGCATGTTGAGCTGCCCGGGCGGCGTGTGGGCAGACGTTATCCTATGATTATGATGATAATATGAGGAGGCAAAGTGAATCTCGGTTAGAGTTAGATGAGTGATGATGGGGGGGAGGGGGAGAGAAAAGGAAATAAACTGAGATTATGGGAAGTTTAAAAAGAAAGGAGAGATTTACACCTTTTGAACCGTTGATTGTGAATAACAACAGAAAATCTAATTAATTCATTTGGATGAAGTGAGGCATCATGAAAGAATTTGCTGGCTATTTTGTTGATGATGGCAGTTATAGATTCAATTTTAGTATCACGAGCGATGATAGAATTTTTGACAAACCAGGGAGCTGCTGTAGCTGATCGGATAGTGGAATTTTGAAAGGACTGTAGTTTTTCCAATAAGAGGGGGAACATAAGCCTACATAAGAGCGGCATATAAAAGAATGGGACGGATAATTTGTTTATAAATAAGAATTTTGAGGTTAGGCGCCAAAAGGGATTTCTTCCCAGATTGGGGAATAGTTTGAGTTTGATTGTTCTAGCCTGATTAAGGACTAGGTCAATATGAGTGTTCTAGGTAAGCCTTCTGCTAATAATGACGCCTAAATATTTAGCAGAATCTCTCTACACAATTTGCTTATCAAATAAGAAGAAATTGGTATGGTGGGGGTTCCGTTTTTGAGTAGTAAGGGGTGCCATACTTTTATCTGTGTTGATTTGGACTCGCGAAGAGGTGCACATGTCTCAAAGGCGTCCAACATCTTTTGCATTTTTTTGCAAGCATGATCTGTGTTGAGTGAGGAGGAAATGAATGCAGTGTCATCTGAATACATGGCACAATGAACTCTTTACACTCTTGGAGTATCAGCGACATAAATATCAAATAAGGCCGGAGCAATAAGGGACCCCTGAGGGACCCTGGCATTAATATGCCTTCTGCTGCAGACATCTAAGCCAATTCTAATTTGAAATGTTCTGCCCGTTAGATAGCTCCACAGAATATGATCAAGCGTAGGGAGAAAGTTAAACTTAATAAGTTTAAAGAGGAGTCCTTTAGTCTAAACCTTATCAAATGCTTTGGCAACATCAATGAAGACAGAACGAAGTGTTCCTTCTTATTGCTGACCGCAGCTGTAGTTTCAACTACCCGAAGAACTTGGTGGACAGTCGAATGCTGTTTTCGGAAGCCAAATTGCTTAGCAGGAGTCATCAATTCTATTTAAAATGATTCATTCCAATAGCTTTCCCATGCAAGGAAAAAGACTGGTGGATCTATAATTTATTGTAAATAATGGGTCTTTTCCAGGCTTATGAAGCATTGCAAGCAATCCATTTTTCCAAATTGAGGGAGAATAATTTAAGCGAAGACAGTGATTGAATGTATTTAGAAGTACGACAATGGCTTTATTGGAAGTTGTTTCAGAATTTTATTTCCAATATTGTCGCATCCAAGTGCTTTGATAGGTTTGAGATTTTTAATACATGTGTTTGGTTCTTTAAAGGAAATGAAGGGGAGGGTGTCAGGATGAGGTTCATTAAAATGTGAAGTTAAAGTACGGCCCACCTCACGGATAAAGTTCTTGTCAGTGTACTCGTCATTCGGAGAGAATTATGATTCAAGGGAATCAACGAATGCTTCAGCCTTCTCCGAATCTAAGCACACAACCCTGACCAACTGTGAATTGCACCAATACAGTTAGTGGAATCTTACAGTGTGCGTATCATCCTCCATATTGATCCATCGTATGTGTTGAGAGAAGTGATTTTATTTTGCCATTTTTCTGATCTGAAGTCATTTAGATTGGCTCTCAATCTGGTTTTAAGAATATTAAAATGCGTTTTATCATTTTTATTTCAGGCGCGTTGCCATTTTTTCCAGGCAGCATTTTGAGTTTCATTTCCTCTTTTAAATCATGTGACAATTTATTATAGTTGAGATCAAGGGGACACATTTTTGAAGAAGCCAGGATGGAATTTAAAATGTTATTTTGAAATGAAACAATTTGTTCGTCGAGAGAAATATTTGAAGAGAGGTTGATATTACAATTTAAATTTTGAAGTAAGATGGTTCGAAATTTATCCCAATGGGTTGAGATTTTAGAATTAGAAGTATGTGGAAGAGAGATATTTACGAAAAGAATTACAGGAGAGTGGTCGGAAGAGAGGGAATTAATGGTGGTTAAGTCGTAAGAGGCAAACCATATAAAAAGTGGCTAGGTCTAAGATATCCAGTTTAATGAGGGGATTGGAGGAAAAGAAAGTGGGTTAATAATAATTCTTTTATCGGAAGTATATTTCAAAAATTGTCTACCTGACAAATTTGTACTGCAGCAACCCCAAACTGGATGTTTAGAGCTGAAATCCCCAGCTGCAATGCAGGGGAGGGAGCGAAAAATATTATTGAAGTAATTTTCAACGATAACTGCATTTGGAGGTTTGTAGATACTCGCAAGTGCATGTGGCCTAGAGGAGTGTGCTTGAGTACGACGCCCATAGTCTCAAAGAGAGGTAAGGTCAGAAAATGGTAGAAGTTCACGTGGAACGAGTTTTTCATGAGTACCCTACCTTTGTTGTGGAGACGATCATATCTATAGGAGCTGAAGTTAGGCACCTTAATGGTTTCCCTGGTTTGAGGTGCATTTCTTGAACAAGAGCGATGAAAATATTAGGTTGAGTTAGAAAGTGTTGAAATTCAAGTACGTCGGTTTTTAATCCATCTGCATTCCAATACAAGATCTGGATTGAGGGATGCAGGTAATTATTCGCCATGGAAAAAATGTTGAATAATGTACTCAAAAGCCTCAAACAGAACGCTGATTTGCTCTGTAGAGTTACTAGCGGAACTGAACTTCTGAATCAATGTTGGAAAAAATGTGAATAATTTGGAAATATTAACGGGTTGAAAAAACTTTAAAACTTTGGCCAAGTAAGTGATGAGTGAGGAATTCAGCTTTGGCGGAAGAGGTTGAGTATAGAATTTAGTGGAGTTGTCGAAATTGAAGGTTGAGTTTTGAGTAATGTGAACATAGGAGGTGCAGGAGGAAGGTTTGGAGGAAGGAGTAAGGATGGAAAGCTGTAGGAGGAGTAGGAGGTTTAGGAAGGTTAAATGTGGAATGATGGGAAAAATGAGTGTCTGGGGGTCAACTGGGTGACATTTGAGGAATTTCGGGCATCCACGATAGTAGGCAGTATGCTTACCCGTGTAGTTGGCACAATTATTTTGTGGGGTGGGTTTCTCTGGCCATTCTTGTGCATTCAATTGTAAGATGTCCCCCCTGCGAATTTTACACAGTGGGGAGAGTGAAAACAATTGAGTTGCAAGTGTCCAAAGGTTTGGCATCTGTGGCACTGCACAGGGACCTTATTACGTCTGTAAGGTTCAACAATAACTCTGAGATGCAATAACGAATGAGTGTTAAAAATCTTTTTCCCTCAAATATTTTTCTCATTTTCAAGAAAAAAGAGAGGAAGAGGCGATTTGGATGGGTCTCACGAAAATTGAACTAATTTAATTATGGTAATATCATTTGATAGAATTTCTTTCCAAAGATCCTCAAGGTCAGTGTTAACAGGTATACTTTTAATTACTACTTTTAAATTTTTGTCAGTTTGCAAAGCAAAAGAGTGGAAACCAATGTCTTGGGCCTGTAAGTGAGCACTGAATGTTCTGTGGTATTCTATGCAAGTAGTAGTGATTTTAATTCAGTCACCAGTAATTTTGGCTGAGAATTCTGATTTGGAGTTTAAAGTGAAAAATTTGTGTATTTTGGACCAGTTACTGGGATTTTGTAGCATAAGTGGGAGCATTTGAACAGGATGTTTAGAAGCAGCAGGTGTGTTGGGGGGAAGGTTTGTGGTCATCCATGTTATCGTACGGAAGGTCCAAAAGGAGGGTGAATTGGTTAGAAAGTGGAAGTTGAGGCAAAGTTGGTAGGGTAAAAGTATCTGGCGGCATCTTTTATTTGTTTTCCGACGAGTGGAAGGGATATTAAATTGGGTAAAAGAGCTAGCAATGGGGAGTTTCTCTGCCTCATCAGACAGTAGATCAGTGATGATTTCTAATGAAGGAGTTGAATTTGAGCTTGTGTTAACCTTTTCACCAGCGGCTGGGACAGCATCTGTCTCGGCACATTTCCATGCCTGCTCAGCAGCTGGGACACTTTTGCAGCTCTTCATGGGGGGGGGGGGAATGGAAATCAAGGTGTATTGCCTCGTGCTGCTGGCGGCGTAGAGGGAGGGAGTTATCCCGTACTGCCTGCAGTACTGGGACGATGAAGACAATATGCCCGACTAAAGAGTTTGTTTCCTGTTACAATGAAAGCATGGAGAGGAGTCACAACTGAGTTTTTAGGTTCAGTCTTTGAGTTTGGTTACTTGTTTCTCAGTTGTTTAGTTTTTCCGAATGTTTATGTTATATATTTACTCCCTTTCGTTAGAGTTACTATTTTGCATTTATCATGCCAAAGTGTAGAGATTTAAAGGAAAAACAAATTCAAGATGAATTAGAACCACATAAATTAAATAAAACTTTACCGATTTTGATTGAAGCTCATAATAGATGAAGAAAATTGCTAAATTTATACTTCTAAATTAATTAACGGAACATCATTTAATTATACAGTTGTGTTTGTCATAAAAACACTATTCCATTCTTATTTATTCCAACACTGGAGATTTTTCTTCAATATTCTGCAGATGCAGTGGCTATATATATAAAAAAAAATCTTATTTCCCTGTCCTACCAATGTTAATTTTCCAGCTCTGTAATGCTTTGCAGATGTATGTGAAAGTGACTGTTTTCATTAAAGTGCTAACTTCGGATCTTTTTTCGTATAATGAAAGATATTTATGCATAAAATTGTTTTTGTTAAATATAGATTGACCCTATTGCTCAAAGTAAGCCAGATCTAGAATAAAAATTATGGTGGGGTGGGGGGTGTAGAGGGGTTAAGTTACAAATTTTTACGTAGTAGAAAATGTTTAACAAGCTTTGTCGGATTCTTAATTTAATAAACTGTTTAAAATATGTGGTAAACGATATTCCTTATGCAACAAGTTTTTATTTGACGTACAGCTCGTTACAATCGATAAAAACGTAATTTCTGTTCTCCTTTTTTTCTGGAGGCAGAGGGCATAATTTGAAAGAATCCATGATACTCCACCGCATAAAAAAACTTTCATTCATTTGAGTTGTTCCTCTTCATGATCTGCAATCGTTCACGTATTTCTCCATTTTTTTCAAATGATTTTTTCCCCAGACGTATGATAAGTAATCGGGAGGCAGGCATTTATATTGCTTTAACCCTTTCGCTACCGTACCGTCGGCCGGAAGAAGGTAGGTTGAAGGGTGAACTCTTCCTCCCCTCTTTGTGCATCTCCCGCTCAGAGGGTTCAAACGACCATCAATTAACGTTTAAATGACAAACTGCCTGCATCCCTCCAGGCAACAAGGGGACTCTAAAGGCAACCAGGCAACAGGACAACTCTCCAGGCAACAGGAGTCGACTGCAGAATGTGGTGTATTTATTTCCTTTTTGAAACTTGTATTTCAGCAAAAAGCAAAGGAAACATGGAATAATTCTTTTGGATTTGAAGGGGAGATCAAAAAGTCTTAGGACTGAATAATATTTTCATGCATTAATAGTTTCTCAACAGAAAGTAGAAACAGTTGAAATATTAAATGTTTGATCAAGAGGGAATCAAATTCACAACTCTACAATTTCTTAAAAGCGCTTTTTATAGAAAAATGTGATTATTGGCAATCATATTTGAAGATCTGACTGCGGTCTGCCTAAATACCTGCTTTTGATATTTTTAATATTTAATGAGTTATAGAATCTGGAATATTTAACATTTACTTACCTTGTTAACCAAAAATCATTCAAAATTCATATACTGTTCAATCATTAGATCTTCTACTGTGGCATATAAACTGACAGGCTCCTGTCAGACCTCTGTGGCAAGCAGCTGCTTGAGGGGGTATTATTTTTTACAGAATGTTTCTTTTTCATTTTAATATGTTGCAATAATTTTTCAGGTTTTAATTGAGTACATTTTCCAGCTTACAAAATTATTTGGATACTGAACAATTATTTGTGAATAATTCTACATTTAAAGAGAGTTGATAGAGACCTCAAGTATAACTTTTTTTCAAGTATAACTTTGTCCATATTAATATTACTTAAGATGTTACTGATATCTGAATACTGATATCTCCATATTCAAATAACATGAAACGTTTTTTCTGTTTAGTACCTACGTATAGATATAATGTTTAGACAACAATATAAAAGAATTTCCACATTTTATTAACAGAATGCTAACTTTTGAAGCTTTCTAACTTGAAATATTAAACTTTATGGTAAAATGCTGCAACAAAACAAAAAAGAAGATCTACGTTTAGTGGAGCTAATTCTTAAAATTCAATAATATTCTCTTATTATTTAAGGAGTTTCGTATGCTGGAATATTTAACAGAAACAATGCGTAAGGAACTTATACATATATACACTGCACGATATTGAAATTCAAATATTGAAAAAACCAGAAGGAGTGTGGGAATAGGGGTGAAATGTAGCACACACATAGCAATATATACTGGCATACCATGATCTAATTTGCAACCACTTACAGTGGTTAGAAGATGAGATCATGCAACACAATGTGACTGCCTCAGTAGGTGGTTGCACGCCGTGAACGGCAATACAGGCAGCAATACGGCGTGGCATGGAGTCATACAGTCGACGGATATGGTCCTGAGGAATTGCACACCAAGCAGCGTTGACTTGCTCCCATAATTCATCGAGATTTTGCGCCAGCTGCTGAGAGGTTTGCAAAAGTTGTCCAATGTGGTCCCACAGATTTTCACTTGGGGATATATCTGGAGATCGTGTTGGCCACGGTAATACTTGAACATGTTGTAAACATTGTCTGGAGATCATAGCAGTGTACACAGGCTTTGTCATGCTGGAAAATGGGCTGCTGCCTGCCTCCCAAGAACGGTAACAAAACGGGCTGCTGCATGCTCCCAGGAACGATAACAAAACGGCCTGCAGAACCGTGATAACATATCGTGCAGCTGTCAGTGTTCCCGTGATGCGGATAAGAGGTGACCTGCTGTCATATTCAACAGCATCCCATGCCATTATGTCTGGCTGACGGGTGGTGTGCCAGTCACGAACAAAAGCTGGATCCATCCTCTTGCCATACATGGACCCATCGATAGTCAGCTCCCAGACAAAAATGGGATTGTTCACTAAACACAACAGTGTTCAATTCATGGCCCAGTTCGCACGACTTCGACACCAAGCCAGACGAGCGCTGCGATGGTTTACAGTCAATGGCAGTGGACGTAATGGTTGCCCAGAGCACAGGTGTGCCTCATGTAACCTTCGGTTTACCATTCAGGTGGTTGTGGGGACATCCATGGTTGCTGACACAGTCCATCGAATATCGCCTGCAGTGCTCTGGGGTGACGAACGAGCATGTCGAACAATGTGCCTATCAAGCAGGGCTGACATCTGTCGGATGGTACCACTCCCTCTGTGACACATGCTAGAACCTTCATTTCGCCACTGTTGCCAACGGCATTCAACAGTTCGTGCATCCCGATGAACATGGACAGCGACACAACCTGTAGTCCATCCAGCTTCACATAGGCTTATAATTCATCTCTCTCAAACCATCTAAATGTTAATAAACATGATGATGGCGTGTACCAGGCATTTTCGGCCTTCGCTGAACAATTTCTAAGCAGAATTCTAATCTCAACCGTTCCAGCACCGAATCTCAACCTTTCGCACAACTTCCACCTGCATAAACACAATACCATCCCTGTTTCTTCTTGCACCTTTTCTCTTGAGCCACACACGTCATTGGCTCTGGACTATCACCATTTGCACATCTCAACTGCTCACACCCACCCTTCTATTTGCATGTTTGTACATGTTCTTCTGGGTGGGGCACTTTCAATGTCGAGCAGTGTATATGCATACGCATATCTAGAAATTAAAATAACTCCCAATCGATATATGCGATATTACAAAACGTTTTCCGACATTTGCATGTTATGCGAATGGAGAGTCATATTCAGAGATCCCTAAATGTAAAAATAATATTTTTTCTGGAAAATGTCACTGAGTATAAATTAAGGATCTCATTCAAATCTCTCTAAAGCTCAATTTTCAGCAATATTCTTTTGATATTTAAATAGTTTTGGAGCCCAAAGCATTTAAAATCAGCGTCACCGAACATAACAATTTACTTCCAAAAGCCCATTAAAACACAAATTATATTTGTTACAACAAGCCGCTTACTGAAATAAATGCAAATTTAGATGTTGGTGTAATGATTCTTGCAGTTAATTAATTATCAGTCCAGTAATTAATATTCAGCGGATCCCCTTCCCTTGCCCCGAGAAGGTTAGAGGAGGGGACCCACTGGATAGTTCGGAGATAGGACGTAGTCTCCTGTCAAGGCCATCCAGCGTGTTCTTTAACGTGCAGAGGGTATGATTACCTTCATACGAAAATTTTTAGAACGAATTTAAGAGCAGAGTTTGCTATTAAACGTATCCAACTTAATAACTGTAAAAATTTGAGGAAAATTGTTGAAAATCGAGAATTAGAAAGATTTGAGGGAATCTTCAATTTATCTCGAGTGACGTTTTCCCGTAAAAAAAATCATTTTCAAATTTAGGGAGCTCTGAATGTTACTTTCTATTCACATAATAATATGGAAGTATCAGGAAAACGTTTTGGAGCATAGAATACTTTTATTTTAGTTACAAGGGCCGGGGGGGGGGGTGCTGAGTCGGTAGTGCACCAAGCTCCTAATCGTCAGTTCCCGGTTCGAGCTCTACCTTGGTCAAGCGTTGAGATTTACAGCCTCGAAACTCTCCTCCCTTTCCTGGTCAGTAGCGGACACCGATAGTCAAAGAAAGGCAGCCGTCCGTCGGATGGGACGTTAAGCCATGGCATCGCATGCGGGAGATCCATACCTTGTGCACGTGAAACAACACACTGGATGGTCATGACGGGAGGCTTCCACCTGCCTCCTAACAGCTGTTTAGTGCACGCCCTTCCCCCAACCTTCCCTGAGCCTTTAGGGTCCTTGTGACCTGGCTGTTTAGCTCATTGTGTGCAAAAAAGTGTCGATCAGAAATGGGTGCTCCATAATATGAGTTGAGTCCCGTGATTCCAGCGACAGGCATTGCCCTTCTGATATTAGTTAGTAAAACCCAGAGGTTAAAAGCTCTCACTAGTTGGAAGAAACGGTTGGTTTGATCTTATTACAACTGAGCGCCACTTTTTTTTTGCACGCGATGGGCTAAATGGGGGGACCCATTGGAACAGCTGTTTTGGGAGACAGATGGTAGCCCCCGTCATGGCCAGCCACAGATGGGGTAGACCCTGTGATGGCCACAGATGGTAGATGCCGTGAATGCCGTTAAGCCGTGATGGCCACAGATGGCCCCGTAGACCCAGCCACAGATGGTAGCCCCCGTAATGGCCAGCCACAGATCTCCCACAGATGGGGCCACGGCTTAACATCCTACCCGATGGATAGCTGAATTCCTTTCCAAGGCCATCGGTGTTCCCTACTGACCTTGGGCAGGGCGGGGGAATTTTGCGGAGATAAATATCAACGCTGACCCAGGTGGGAGTCGAACCTGCGAACTGCCGATTACGGCTCTCTACCCACTGAGCCAATCCCTCCCTCACATTAGTTGGAATGTCCATTCGCTTTTGAAGAAAACTAAAATCGAACAATTACGAACTGCTTTCTCTTTGAAAACTATAGAAGGATAACATACCGCCTGTGGATATTTTTTTCCAGCTGCTACTTTTCCAATCCTCACATCCATTTTTTTCCTTGTGCATTCTTATTTGCGCTCCTATTGTAACATTACATTAAACCATTTCTACTGCTTGTTTGCAGCCGCAAGTCATTGGAACACTGAAAAATCCCGGTAAGAATTGTTTTAAAAATAGACTGCGCCAGAAGCGGAAATAACGTAGGTCTCTATTACGAGAAAGGAAATGAGATTGCCCTGCCCGAACTTGGCCAGCTATGGAGAAGACGGCCAAACGCAATACGGCTGAAAGTGAACCAGAGGACCAACTTATTATTGGGTGTCATCTACTTCTGAAAGGATAGTGGGTTGGAAGATACGGTTGCGGTTTTTTGGTTTATTATATATAAACCAAGGAACTTATATCCAATCTTAGGATAAGAAGGGGTTTGTTTTTATTTGGGAAGTCCAGAGAAAGTGAAGCAACCAATTCGGTGCAATTTAATAAGGATATTATACTGCCCTATAAAAGAATTAAATATTAATTAAATCATTACGCAAACTTTTAAAAATGAACATTTATTTTATTCCTTGGTTTGGAACAATATTTATTAGTTTAGTTTTTATTTATTACTGTTTTGAAATATTACATCTTCTATTTAAGTAATGAACGAATAGTGTTGAAAATCGAGATTTAAATATGCAGATTTGATCATGTTCTTTATTCTATTCTCAGTCACATTTTTTCCATTAAATACACATTTTAGAAGTTACAGAACTTCGCAGTTAGATTCCCATTGACATAACCTGGAAATTCTTTGATATACACTGCCCTGCCAAAATAATATATATATATGTAATAAAATATATTTTTATACATTTTTATATAATATTATTTTAATATATCTATAATAGAAATAAGGAGAAAATTGGGACTAGATTATTACAATAAGAATGGGAACTTATTTTTGTTGGGGGAGGGTGGGTTAATAAAAACTGAGATAATGAAATAGAAAATTCTACAATTCAGTAAAAATATTATTTAAAAAAATATTTCACAATTTTTTTTGTAGTTCTTTTAAAAAACGAGCTCATGTCATCGTTTTGTTGTTTGTTTTCTCCTTCTGTAGACATTCATCTTTTTTGTTTTAAGAGATAAATTTAAAATTCTTTTTAAATTGGATAGGTAAATCATACGATTCGCCTTTCAGAATCTTCCAAAGGTGTTAATAGTGCCCGCGAACTGTGAAAAGTTTTTGAATTTTCGTAGTTTGAATTTCTATCGTTAGAGGCCGTTAAATAGGCCGCGCGAAAGTTCCGATCATAGGTAAAACAACCCAATCGACCCTTATGTGACCTTGAACACAAAACCGTAACGGAAATTTCTTAACCTTCCTGAGTTCTACGACCATAAATAACTCGACACACCAATTCACTTACTAGCAGATAGATACATAGACAAACTCGAGGTATTCGAAGGATCAGAAATACAGTGCCGTTTCCAAGATGTAGAAACCAGCAGACATCATTTGGAATTTCAAACTCCCACGTGGATCGAAATTCGACCTCTGGTCGACTTCAACGGATTGGTGCATCCAGAATTTCGCAACTCTTTAGAGATGCAGGACTTGAATACCCCTGTACATGATGTTCCACGTTTCTGTTAGGTGTAGTTATTATTATTATTACAGTTTGACCGAAATATGACCTCTAAATGGAGACGTCGGATCCAATTTTTCATAAGCTTTCTAAGATCTACGACAAGAAATATCCTCGTAGGCAGGGGAGGTACAGTCGCTCAAAAAATATCCGAACACTCTATTTGATTACAGAATTTAGAAAGAAAATCTGGCAACGATTTTTTTCGAAATTAAAAATCTGGCAACCTTCGTGTACGTACACGAAAGTTGCTAGACCACTAATTTCTAAAAAAAATTGTTGCCAGATATTTTTTCTGAATTCTGTTATCAACCATAGCGTTCGGATACTTTTTTGAGCGACTGTACGTCCCTGCCTACGGGGTGTCATCAATACCCATCCAATTCAACAGGAATTTTAAATTAATCTGTTAAAACTAAAAAGATGAAAGTGTACAGACAGATGAAACAAACAAAATGATGACATTAGTTCGTTTGAAAAACGAACTACAAAAAAAAAATTGCAAAAATATTTGTGAACTAATATTATTAATGAATTGTGTAGAATTTCCTTTTTCATTATCTATGAGGTTTCAATTAACCCACCCTCCCTCAATAAGTCCGCTGAGAACCCTGTGGTCTTCTACTAAATATCGAACTCGTCTATCTGCTTTGAACTCCAAAACAATTGCCTTTATTTCGTTCAGTTTAAAAATATTAAAAAGAAATTGAACAATAACAGTTGGAAGTTTTATACAACTTTATCTCAGCCCCATATGTTATTCTGACACTAAAAATATATTAAAACAACAATTATAAAATCTCATATAGAATATCATTTTAATCTTTCCTGTTCGGTGGAATGTTTTAGTAACTGGGAAACCCTACTCAAGGCTTATTATCAGACCGCCCCGAACTAAATTCTAGGTACGTCCTTGCCCGAAGGCATCAAATTAACTCTCTAAAAGTGGTAAATTAAAATTTAATTTTTGATCTCGAAGCCCCAACACACAAAGAATCCGAGATTTTTAAAACTTCTGGGATCTGTGATCCGAAGTACTCCTATATACCAATATTCACATTTCTAGCACTTTTACGTCAAGCTTTGATCTCTGCTTCACCTCTCTCTGACTTTGAAAAACAGGTCGAAGATCGAATTTCGGATTTTTTCTCCCGAGACTACGATCTGAATTACCCCTAAGTGCAGATTTTCAGAGCTTTACAACTTCTGCATGATGGTCGTAATTAGCGTCATCCTTTGTCACGCACTAACTCACAATCAGCTAATTTTTAATTGTCAACTGAAATTCACGAAATAGATGTCTATAAGAAAATATATAGGTAAAAAACATATCCTATTAAAGTATTCCGATCGAGAATGATCGCTGAAAATAAGGCAAAATCCAGCGAATTTCTGCGATCCTTTTCTTATTTGGAAAGAAATTCCTGTGATCCTAATTAAACCAAAAAGAAAAATCCGTTTTAATGTCCACTAAACAGCGTCATGGGCCTACTTTTCCACTGATCAATTCTAAAAAACTGGTTTTTTGGGACCTAGAATTTTAGTTGTGAGCCAAAAAAAATAGTGCCACCAGGAGGTGGTGTTGATGGTGGATATCCCGCCTGGATCGTAATCTGCAGTTCCCAAATTGGAGTCCCAGCTGGGCGAATGTTGAGACTTATGTCCGCAAAACTTCCCACACTTCCCTCGGTCAGTAGGGGACACTGATGGGCTTGGAAAGGCAACTGTCCGTCGGATGGGACGTTAAGCCGTAGCCAAGTGAACCTGAGAGCCATAACCTGTGCACGTTAAAGAGCACGTTAGGTGAACTTTACGAGAAACGACCATCTGTCTCGTAACAACTGTCCAATGATTCCCCTCCCTCCAAACCTGCTCTGAACCCTCGGAGTCCTTGCGACCTGACAATTTGGACCATTGTGAGCAAAAAAAGTGCCGCTCAGAGATAAAACAATTCAACCCTTTCCTGTATCTACATCTGAGCCATTAAGTCCTAGTGACTTCATTTGGCCAGTGAAGGTAAAAAAAAAAATCATGCTGACAATTAATACAACCCAACCAAAAAATAATAATTAAGACCTTTCATTTTGAAATCAATAGGATATGAATGATATAATAATAATTTAACAATTTGTTTCCATTTTGAAAGCTTTTAGAAAAAAATTTCGAAAAAATGTTTTTTTTATTTATTATTTTTATTTCAACGTTAATCTAAATATTTCAATTGATTTCTTCAAATCATACGGAAGCCCGAATAATTCAAAAACACGGATATTCTATTTCACGCAATTGACCAACAATATCAGTGTAGAACAATGTCACGTAACAGCCAACAGATCCATTATTAGAATGCGATCACACTCTGTTGTAACGCAAGAATTACAATCAGAATATCCGTTTTCAGAGTGGCGGCAATCATTCAGCCTAAGATGAGACTGCGCAGTTGACGCTTTCGAAAATTCTCGTAGATCATTGGTTCACTAATAGGAAAAGCGATCGTGCCGACCTATATGACCTATGAGAATTTTCAAGACGTTAACTGAGCAATCTTCGCCGCCCCCCTCCTACTCTAACGTGACCCGAGCCGTTGGTCTACTTTGGTTGTTTTACCTGTCAACGGCACTTTAGTTCGCGTAATGAGCTAAATGATCAGGTCAGAAGACCCAGGGCTGGATCTGGGGGAACGGTGCCTTGACGTATCCTCTGACGTGCGACCGTGCCTTGACGTGTCCTCTGACGTGCAACCGTACCTTAACGTGTCCTCTGACGTGCAACCATACCTTAACGTGTCCTCTGACGTACGACCGTGCCTTGACGTGTCCTCTGACGTGCGACCGTGCCTTGAAGTGTCCTCTGACGTGCGACCATGCCTTGACGTGTCCTCTGACGTGCGACCGTGCCTTGACGTGTCCTCTGATGTGCGACCATGACCCGAAGTTCCTTCCGATGCTTATTACAGGTATGTAAATAAGTACAAACTGTTTTACCTAGGAGCTGTACCTTTTTTACATACAATGTACTTAGTGATCAGATCATAAGGACCGCAAAGGTTCAGAGAAGGTTGTATGAAGGGAAACCACCGGGTAGCTGTTAGGATACAGATGGTAGTTCCCGTCAAGGCCATCCAACATGGTCTATAACATTTGTTATGTCATTTGACGGACGGCGGCCTTTCCAAGCCGATCGGTGTCCCCCTGTTGACAGAGGGCAGGGCGGGGAGTTTTGGGGAGAAAAATCTCAACACTGACCCAGGTAGGACTCGAACCTGAGACCATAAGATTATGAGCCTGGCACTTCACTGACTGAGCCACCACCAACCCAATACCTTTAACAACAAAACTCAGGTTGGTGCCCTCATAGCAGTGATGGCGATTTTATGACACACGTGCCAAAGGTAACATGCACGATGATTTGTGTTGGCACTCCCTTGAGAGGTGAAGAGAAATAGTGAATACGGCTAGTATAGAGAATTAGAAACAATAACAACAGCAATTCAATATATGTTTATGGATTAATCATTGGTAGCAAGATGACGACTAGGTTGTTATAATTAGTTATTATTCATTACGAATTTGAATTGTGCATCCATATGTTTAAAATATCTCGCCAAATAACTGGTTACACATTTCTCAAAAAGCTGCATCAAAAACAGACGTATTAAAGCTATCAACTGATAGCTTTAATACGTCTGTTTTTGATGTAGCTTTTAGTTTAGTTGATCATTAATTTTCTTTAAAGCACTTCTGTAGAACTTAAAATTTATTTAAGGTTTCTGTTTTTGCTTGACTTATAAAAATTCACTTCATTCTAGTAAAGGCATCGAAATGTCAGCGATGCGTTGAGCACAAGAGTTGAAAGTAGTATGTGAGTTTGTGCGTGTGTAGGAATGATTTTCATTTTCACTTGTGTAATGGCGAGCTTAAAACTTAGTGTTCCGTATCCTTATATTTGAACCGTTAAAATTTTGTACTCTTTGATTTGCATTGTATGATGAACTGATAGGTTCGATCCATGCATAATATAGGAGTGAAATGTCCGCACATTATTTTTTTACTCTAAACTAAAAACATCACCAATAATAAAAGTGATCATGTACAGTCGCTCAAAAAAAATATCCGAACACTATGGTTGATTACAGCATTCAGAAAAAATATCTGGCAGCGATTTTTTTAGAATAGTGATCTGGGAACCATCGTGTCACGTGACACGACGGTTGCCAGATCACTATTCTAAAAAAATCGCTGCCAGATATTTTTCTGAATTCTGTAATCAACCATAGTGTTCGGATATTTTTTTGAGCTATTGTACGCAAATAATTCATTTGGAGAGAGAATTTAAACAGGTTAAACGAAAGAAATAAGCGGTATAGAAACCTTACCTAGATATGTAGCTGTATTTTCAGTAGATCGAGTACTGATTAGTTAAATTTTCTCCAATTTAGAATTTTTTTGCAGAACGAGATAACTTGCTAAACGTTTCAGTTTCAAAGACTCTTTAAATATTGAACAAAACTTCTATAATATCAAGATTTAAGTAGTTTATTACTGCAATTAAATCTAGCTAAACACATATTTTCCTATTAAAGCATGCATAATATATTAGTGAAATGTCTGCGCATTAGTTTTTTTATTCTAAATTAAAAACATCACCAATAACAAAAGTGACCATGTACAGTCGCTCAAAAAAGTATCCGAACACTATGGTTGATTAGAGAATTCAGAAAAAATATCTGCAACGAGTTTTTTTTAGAAATTAGTGATCTGGCAACCTTCGTGTACAGTTCACGAAGGTTGCCAGAATACTAATTTCTAAAAACTCGTTGTCAGATATTTTTTCTGAATTCTATACAAATCAGAATAATAAACATTTACTACTTATATTTGATAATATTATTCGAAATAGTGAGTTCAAAGTAATTAATTATGTATTTACGTAACCAGGCGTATTTACAAACACGTCCAGCGGATCTATTGGTTCTAAATTTTCAATTAATTCTAATTCTATTTTACATTTCAATCTATTCCTTTGCCTTTTAGGCCTACGTTTCAAAACATGATTGATTAAAATTTCAACATTTTATTATAAAATATCAGGAAAACTCCAAAAGACGTATAGGGCGATCCAAGATGTAGCTCTACACACTGATACAAGAAACACACTCAAATACAACGGATAACACACAATAATTCGGCACTGACACAAATATCACACTGCACCACTACGGCTGAGGGTCCAACCTAGAGAAGTGGAGGGAGAATATATTCAAGTACATATTCCGACCGTTTCAGCTTTCTAAATACACAACTTTTAACACTCTACACTCTGCACACACTGAACACAATGGATGACGTAATCGAAAGAAGCAGAGTAATTAATCCGCTCTGTGATCTAATGACTGAATGTGATCTATTGCTTCTGATGAGAGTGATTGCCATTTGCTGAAATGGCTGAATGCAGACAACTATTCAACCAGTGTTTCTCGAATAACAAATCCATTCACAGACTCAAATAGGTATTTGACTCATTTCACTTTCTTATTAATAACCTCTCACACTTTCCACTATATGCAAAACAACACACTTCCGACGCTAATCCAAACGGACAAAATAACTACTCCTTTGTACGCTCTTATTACTGCACGTTTTCTATAAGATTTGCGGTAGGAGATTGCTGTTCGCCCAAAGGGCTGAACGCAGTCACCTATTCAACCAGTGATCCTCACCTACATATTAACAGTTTAAAATATGTATTTGTCTGCTTTCACCCTTTGATTAACAGATCTAACATTTTCCACTAGATACACAACAACACGGTTAAACGCCAATGAATAGGGATAACGTAATTATTCCGCTGTGCGCTATAATGGCTGCATGCGTTCTATATCTTCTGTTGAGAGAGATTGCTGTTCGTCCAAAGGGCTGAACGCAGTCACTTATTCAACCAGAGACCCTCAGACACATATTAACAGATTAAAATTCGTATTTGTCTGATTTCACACTTTGATTAACAGCCTTAACCCTTTCCACTAGGTACAGAACAACACACTTTATCGCCAATGAATAGAGATAACTTAATTATTCCGATATGCGCTATAATGGTTGCACGCGTCTTATGTCTTGTGTTGAGGGTGATTGCTGTTCGTCCAAACGGCTGAACGCAGTCACTTATTCAACCAGAGACCCTCAGGCACACATTAGCAGATTAAAATACCTATTTGTCTGATTTCACATTTTGATTAACTGCTTTAACCCTTTTCACAAGGTACACATCAAACACTTAAACTCAAATGAATAGGGATAAAGTAATAATTCCGCTGTGCTCTATGATGGCTGCACGCGTTCTATATCTTCTGTTGAGGGTAATTGCTGTTCGTCCAAAGGGCTGAACAGAGTCACTTATTCAACCAGTGACCCCAGATATATGTTAAGAGATTAAAATACGTATTTCTCTGATTTCACATTTTGATTAACAGCTTTATCCTTTTCCCCTAGGTACACAACAACAGACTAAACCACCAACTAATAGGGATAACTTAATCATTCCGTTGTGCGTTATAATGGCTACACGCGTTCTATATCTTCTGTTGATGGTGATTGCTGTTCGTCCAAAGGGCTGAACGCAGTCACCTATTCAACCAGTGACCCCCAAGATATGTGTTAACAGATTAAAATATATATTTGTCTGATTTCACACTTTCATTAACAGCTTTAAACTTTTCCAGTAGGTACATATCAATACACTAAACCACCAATTAATAGGGATAACTTAATTATTCCCCTGTGCTTTATAATTGCTGCATGCGTTCTATATCTTCTGTTGAGCGTAATTGCTCTTCGTCTAAAGGGCTGAACGCAGTCACTTATTCAACCAGTGACCCCCAGGTACATATTTAAAGATTAAAATAACTATTTGTCGGATTTCGTACTTTGATTAACAGCTTTAAACTTGTCCACTAGGTACATAACAACATACTAAAACGCCAATTAATAGAGTAATTTAATTATTCCGCTGTGCGATATAATGGCTGCACGCGTTCTATATCTTCTGTTGAGGGTGGTTGCTGTTCGTCCAAAAGGCTGAACGCAGTCACTTATACAACCAGTAACCCCAGGTACATATTAACAGAATAAAATACGTATTTGTCTGATTTCACACTTTGATTAACAGCTTTAACCTTCTCCACTAGGTACATATCATCACACTAAAACGCCAATTAATAGGGATAACTTAATTATTCCGCTGTGCGCCCTAATGGCTGCACGCTTTCTATATCTTCTATTGTGGGTGATTGCTGTTCGTCTAAAGAGCTGAATACAGTCACCTTTTCAACCAGTGACCCCCAGGTACATATTAACAGATTAGAATACGTATTTGTCTGATTTCATTTTGATTAACAGCTTTAACCTTGTCCCCTAGGTACATAACAACACACTAAAACGCCAATTAATAGAGTAAATTAGTTATTCTGCTGTGCGATATAATGGCTGCACGCGTTCTATATCTTATGTTGAGGGTGATTGCTGTGTGTCCAAAAGGCTGAACGCAATCACTTATTCAACCAATAACCCAGGAACACATTAACAGAATAAAATAGGTATTTGTCTGATTTCACACTTTGATTAACAGCTTTAAGCTTCTCCAAAAGGTACATAACATCACACTAAAACGCCAATTAATAGAGTAACTTAATTATTCTGCTGTGCGCTATAATGGCTGCACGCGTTCTGTATATTCTGTTGAGGGTGATTGCTGTTCGTCCAAAGGGCTGAACGCAGTCACTTATTCAACCAGTGACCCCCAGGTACATATTAAAAGATTAAAATAGGTATTGTACGTTTTAGGTGAAGTTGATAAAAATATATATTCAGCTGTTTGCGATAACAAAATAATTGATTCGGAGTCGTTCTGTCACTTTAGAAATAAAACAAAATGAATCGTTAGGTAGCACAGCATCTGGTTTAACAAGTTTCGTTTCGGACCTCTATTAGCTAGGGTCTATGGGTAACTGCTATTGCAATTAACGTTGCTTAGATATAAATAAGGCAATCATTGTCTAAAATAAATGAGTGGAGGGTTTAGGTAGGTTAGTGTAGTCAAATGATGGCCAAAATCAGATGCCGTGACGACCGTTTCCTCTTCCCTATGATGTGACTATAGGTAGGTTAATTGGAACTAACACTCGTAATGTCTATATACCTTTTAGGTGAAGGTGATAAAAAATATATATTCAGCTGTTTCGATAACAAAATAATTGATTGGGAGTCGTTCTCCGTGTATGTCACTTTAGAAATAAAAGATAATGAATCGTTAGGTAGCACAGCATCTGGTTTAACAAGTTTCGTTTCGGACCTGTATTAGCGAGGGTCTATGGGTAACTGCTATTGCAATTAACATTGCTTAGATAGGAAAATGGCACTCATTGTCTAAAATAAATGAGTGTAGGGTTTAAGTAGGTTAGTGTAGTCAAATGATGGCCAAAATCAGATGCCGTGACCACCGTTTCCTTTTCCCTATGATGTGACTATAGGTAGGTTAATTCGAACTAACACTCTTAATGTCTATATACCTTTTAGGTGAAGGAGATAAAAATATATATTTAGCTGTTACGATAAAAAAATAATTGATTGGGAGTCGTTCTCCGTGTATGTCACTTTAGAAATAAAAGGTAATGAATTATTAGGAAGCACAGCATCTGGTTTAACAAGTTTCGTTTCGGACCTGTATTAGCGAGGGTCTATGGGTAACTGCTATTGCAATTAACATTGCTTAGATATAGATAAGGCACTCATTGTCTAAAATAAATGAGTGGAGGGTTTAGGTAGGTTAGTGTAGTCAAATGATGGCCAAAATCAGATGCCGTGACGACCGTTTCCTTTTCCCTATGATGTGACTATAGGTAGGTTAACTCGAACTAACACTCTTAATCTTTATATACGTTTTAGGTGAAGGTGATAAAAATATATATTCAGCTGTTTGCGATAACAAAATAATTGATTCGGAGTCGTCTGTCACTTTAGAAATAAAAGATAAATGAATCGTTAGGTAGCACAGCATCTGGTTTAACAAGTTTCGTTTCGGACCTGTATTAGCGAGGGTCTATGGGTAACTGCTATTGCAATTAACATTGCTTAGATAGGATAAGGCACTCATTGTCTAAAATAAATGAGTGTAGGGTTTAAATAGGTTAGTGTAGTCAAATGATGGCCAAAATCAGATGCCGTGACGACCTTTTCCTTTTCCCTATGATGTGACTATAGGTAGGTTAATACAAACTAACACTCTTAATGTGTATATACTTGATAGGTGAAGGTGATAAAAATATATATTCAGCTGTTTGCGATAACAAAATGATTGATTCGGAGTCGTTCTCCGTGTATGTCACTTTAGAAATAAAAGATAATGAATCGTTAGTTAGCACAGCACCTGGTTTAACAAGTTTCGTTTCGGACCTGTATTAGCGAGGGTCTATGGGTAACTGCTATTGCAATTAACATTGCTTAGATATAGATAAGGCACTCATTGTCTAAAATAAATGAGTGGAGGGTTTAGGTAGGTTAATGTAGTCAAACGATGGCCAAAATCAGATGACGTGACGACCGTTTCCTTTTCCCTATGATGTGACTATAAGTAGGTTAATTCGAACTACCACTGTTAATGTCTATATACGTTTTAGGTGAAGTTGATAAAAATATATATTCAGCTGTTTGCGATAACAAAATAATTGATTCGGAGTCGTTCTGTCACTTTAGAAATAAAAGAAAATGAATCGTTAGGTAGCACAGCATCTGGTTTAACAAGTTTCGTTTCGGACCTCTATTAGCTAGGGTCTATGGGTAACTGCTATTGCAATTAACGTTGCTTAGATATAAATAAGGCAATCATTGTCTAAAATAAATGAGTGGAGGGTTTAGGTAGGTTAGTGTAGTCAAATGATGGCCAAAATCAGATGCCGTGACGACCGTTTCCTCTTCCCTATGATGTGACTATAGGTAGGTTAATTCGAACTAACACTCTTAATGTCTATATACCTTTTAGGTGAAGGTGATAAAAAATATATATTCAGCTGTTTCGATAACAAAATAATTGATTGGGAGTCGTTCTCCATGTATGTCACTTTAGAAATAAAAGATAATGAATCGTTAAGTAGCACAGCATCTGGTTTAACAAGTTTCGTTTCGGACCTGTATTAGCGAGGGTCTATGGGTAACTGCTATTGCAATTAACATTGTTTAGATAGGATAAGGCACTCATTGTCTAAAATAAATGAGTGTAGGGTTTAAGTAGGTTAGTGTAGTCAAATGGTGGCCAAAATCAGATGCCGTGACGACCGTTTCCTTTTCCCTATGATGTGACTATAGGTAGGTTAATTCGAACTAACACTCTTAATGTCTATATACGTTTTAGGTGAAGGTGATAAAAATATATATTGAGCTGTTACGATAACACAATAATTGATTGGGAGTCGTTTTCCGTGTATGACACTTTAGAAATAAAAGGTAATGAATCGTTAGGTAGCACAGCATCTGGTTTAACAAGTTTCGTTTCGGACCTGTATTAGCGAGGGTCTATGGGTAACTGCTATTGCAATTAACATTTCTTAGATATAGATAAGGCACTCATTGTCAAAAATAAATGAATGGAGGGTTTAGGTAGGTTAGTGCAGTCAAATGATGGCCAAAATCAGATGCCGTGACGACCTTTTCCCTATGATGTGACTATAGGTAGGTTAATTCGAACTAACACTCTTAATGTCTATATACCTTTTAGGGAAGGTGATAAAAATATATATTCAGCTGTTTGCGATAACAAAATAATTGATTCGGAGTCGTTCTCCGTGTATGTCACTTTAGAAATAAAAGGTAATGAATCGTTAGGTAGCACAGCATCTGGTTTAACAAGTTTCGTTTCGGACCTGTATTAGCGAGGGTCTATGGGTAACTGCTATTGCAATTAACATTGCTTAGATAGGATAAGGCACTCATTGTCTAAAATAAATGAGTGTAGGGTTTAAGTAGGTTAGTGTAGTCAAATGATGGCCAAAATCAGATGCCGTGACGACCTTTTCCCTATGATGTGACTATAGGTAGGTTAATTCGAACTAACACTCTTAATGTCTATATACCTTTTAGGTGAAGGTGATAAAAATATATATTCAGCTGTTTGCGATAACAAAATGATTGATTCGGAGTCGTTCTCCGTGTATGTCACTTTAGAAATAAAAATAATGAATCGTTAGGTAGCACAGCATCTGGTTTAACAAGTTTCGTTTCGGACCTGTATTAGCGAGGGTCTATGGGTAACTGCTATTGAAGTTAATATTGTTTAGATAGGATAAGGCATTCATTGTCTAAAATAAATGAGAGTTGGGTTTAAGTAGGTTAGTGCAGTCAAATGATGGCCACAATGAGATGACGTGACGACTGTTTACGATAACAAAATAATTGATTGGGAGTCGTTCTCCGTGTATGTCACTTTAAAAATAAAAGATAATGAATTGTCAGGTGGCACAGATCTGGTTTAACAAGTTTCGTTTCGGACCTGTATTAGCGAGGGTCTATGGGTAACTGCTATTGCAATTAACTTTGCTTAGATATAGATAAGGCACTCATTGTCTAAAATAAATGAGTGTAGGATTTAAGTAGGTTAGTGTAGTCCAATGGTGGCCAAAATCAGATGCCGTGACCACCGTTTCCTTTTTCCTATGATGTGACTATAGGTAGGTTAATTCGAACTACCAATCTTAATGTCTATATACGTTTTAGGTGAAGGTGATAAAAATATATATTCAGCTGATTGCGATAACAAAATAATTGATTCGGAGTCGTTCTCTCACTATAGAAATAAAAGATAATGAATCGTTAGGTAGCACAGCATCTGGTTTAACAAGTTTCGTTTCGTACCTGTATTAGCGAGGGTCTATGGGTAACTGCTATTGCAATTAACATTGTTTAGATAGGATAAGGCACTGATTGTCTAAAATAAATGAGTATAGGTTTAAGTAGGTTAGTGTAGTCAAATGATGGCAAAAATCAGATATCGTGACGACCGTTTCCTTTTCCCTATGATGTGACTATAGGTAGGTTAATTCGAACTAACACTCTTCATGTCTATATACCTTTTAGGTGAAGGTGATAAAAATATATGTTCAGCTGTTACGATAACAAAATAGTTGATTGGGAGTCGTTTTCCGTGTATGTCACTTTAGAAATAAAAGGTAATGAATCGTTGGGTAGCACAGCATCTGGTTTAACAAGTTTCGTTTCGGACCTGTATTAGCGAGGGTCTATGGGTAACTGCTATTGCCATTAACATTGCTTAGATAGGATAAGGCTCTCATTGTCTAAAATAAATGAGTGTAATGTTTAAGTAGGTTAGTGTAGTCAAATGATGGCCAAAATCAGATGCCGTGATCACCGAATCCTTTTCCCTATGATGTGACTATAGGTAGGTTAATTCGAACTAACACTCTTAATGTCTATATACTTTTTAGGTAAATGTGATAGAAATATATATTCAGCTGTTTCCGATAACAAAATAATTGATTGGGAGTCGTACTCCGTGTATGTCACTTTAGAAAAAAAAGATAATGAATCGTTAGGTAGCACAGCATCTGATTTAACAAGTTTCGTTTCGGACCTGTATTAGCGAGGGTCTATGGGTAACTGCTATTGCAATTAACATTGCTTAGATATAGATAAGACACTCATTGTCTAAAATAAATAAATGTAGTGTTTAAGTAGGTTAGTGTAGTCAAATGATGGTCAAAATCAGATGCGGTGACCACCGTTTCGTTTTCCCTATGATGTGACTATAGGTAGGTTAATTCGAACTAACACTCTTAATGTCTATATACTTTTTAGGTGAAGGTGATAAAAATATATATTCAGCTGTTTGAGAAAACAAAATTATTGATTCGGAGAATATTATATATAATATGTGTTTGCAATGAATATAAAGGTTATCTCCGATTTAAACATCAAATTATTGATGTTTAAACACGAAAATAATATATTTCAAAAACAAAACCCATATACAATGGATTCTCTTTACGTCTTTGAAGACACCACCCGTTACAAAGCAATATCACGATTAAAAGTCGTTTATCGTAGAGTAAATATTCTTTTTATACTAAAAGTACTATAACAGCTATGCATTGTCGCTTTTCATTCTTTTATGCAAGTTTTTTAATGGTAATTTCCTTGTTTGTAGTTTTCTCTATAACTATAAAATTCGCTTTCAATTTCATTGATAACGTCTATTACGCTTCCACATCAAATCACTTAACATGCTTCAACATACTCCAAAGCTGAGGCATACGCGACATAATAGACTTTTCTTCGTTCCCACTGTTATCATAAAACTTTTCTCATTTTTTCTATCCAGGGATTTACGCTTAAACTGTAATAAGCAAAGTATTTCAATAGCCTTTGTTTTCATAACCATAATAATAACTAACATAGTTTAGTAAATTATAAGCATATAATTAATTTCAATGTAATTCTTCCATTTCCATATTCTTTTCTGAGCATTGGAGTCTTGTGACTTGGACCTTTATTCCATCGGCAACAATGAATTCGCAATGAAGCTAGAAAATAAAGCAGAGGAAGCCTTTTCTACATCTTTGAAGAGATCCTTTAGTGTCCTGATGCCAAAGAGATAATTCAACATTTCTGAATCCATCTCTCGACCTAACCCTGCGTACATTTGTTTCAACGCTCAATTTCATGTGAATCTTCTGTATTTTCCACATTTGAAGCAAGCGGATACCTCAACGAACCGACACCGACAACTTATTAAGTGTAATAGTGTTGTACAATACGATATTTTGAAATAAATGTATATTTCATTCATTAAAATGTAGCCTTTTCACTTCCTCAATGTATCTCAGGGTTGGATACATACTAGGATCTCTTCCGTTGAAGTACAGTCGCACAAAAAAATATCCGAACACTATAGTTGATTACAGAATTCAGGAAAAGTATCTGGCAACTATTTTATTTAGAAATTAGTGATCTGGCAACCTTCGTGTACAATACACGAAGGTTGTCAGATCACTAATTTCTAAAAAAATCGTTGCTACATATTTTTCCTGAATTCTGTAATCAACCATAGTGTTCGGATATTTTTTCAGCGACTGTACAACACATTCTTGAATTGCAGAACTATTAGCTGTCTTGAACTCGGGTTTTATGATAGAAGCACAATTGTTATAATGAAATATGGGATGGCAGAGAGGATATCATAGAAGGAATTTGGGGGAGGCACAGACAAGTCTCTGTGTAGCTACAAGGTTAGGAAAAGAGCGAATTAAAATGTTTAATCAAACAAATGTACAAAAGGGGTAAAAAAAAAGTATTATTGAATCTAAATCGCATACTGCTACAGATAAAGACAAAGAATATTAATTCAACACGGGGTGGAAGAAGGAAAAAAAATTGCAAAATTGCGGACAAGAGATCAAGTATTTTAGGTATTGGAAGGGCCGAATTCTGTTTAAAAAAGGTAAATATATTTCGACAGTTTGTATAGTTATTGACCTCTCACTGATAATATTCGAAGCTAGTGCACGTTGGAAAACTTCAAAAAGTTACATCACCATGTGGGAAAAGCATGCACTGTTGGGCAACCTACTTCAGGCCGCTGCCCATGCGCCCAACCATGAACGAGGAAATAATATTACCTTAACGTCACCCGGAGCTACCCATGGCCAGCGGGGGACAGCTGAGCTAAAGGATTTATATTATCGTCTGTTCTTTCGTTCCTTTCTTTGTACTTCGCTTGGTTAACCTTTCTCCTTAATATATTTTAAACTAAAATAGTGTTTAGATTAAACTTTATGAGAAGTAAATAATCGTGTACTTTTTAAAAAGTAGCACTTTTACATTTAAATACATCGTGATTTTTTTAATGTACATTTGCACTTGCTACGAAAAACAGCATTAAAGCCAGTTTCCGAAATTATTAGTTTTTATAGATCCGAATGAAGCATAATGCACAAAGGAGTAAATGGTAAAATGATAGTTATTGCTCAGATAATGCATTTAGGAGTGCAGTGGCTAAGAAAGTTTATTAAACTTTCTTAGCCACTGCACTCCTAAATACTGATAATTACTTACTGATAATTGCAAAATTTCAAATAATAAATTTTAATACACAAGCGACCTGCGTCTTTGAATGGCATTATGAAACAGTTCCCTTGCTAATCCGCATGCCTTCCACAAAAACTAATAAGGAGCAAAGATTACTGGAAAAGTAATAAATTTGGCACTTCGAATTAAAATGCAACTGAGGTAGAATTTCCAGTATTTAAACTTTGAACTTTTTAATACTCAAGTGCATCTTTCTCAAACAATTTGTTTTTACACATAATTTGGATTGCAACGTCTTGAAGATATTAAAAATTGTGACTAAAATGGAAATTTGATTGCTTATATATAAAAGCAGTTTCGGTCATTGCTTACGAATATCAGTTCCATGTATAATGCTTATCTGTTTGATATTCCAAATCGAGTTATGTCCTGCCTTGTGGTAGTAAAATATTGAACTGAAGGGTTTGGGGAAAACAACTGACATTGTGATCAATCAGGGTCGAGTGTAGGGGGCATGCCTCCCCCCTTAAAATGTAAGTAAGTTATTAAAATCGTGCATATTTCACATGTATTTCAAGAAAGTTTTTCAAATCCTCTAATCAAATGGGGATGGGAAAACTTTATATTGCAACGGAAATCAATTCTCTTGCTTGGACTCTGCCTCCCCTTTCTCCAGATCTCATCTTAGACATGAAAGTTTAATTTAATTAATTTTAATGTGATTTTTTAACAGACTGAAAATTTTCTCTAAAAAATAGGTCTTACTCATTCTGTTTAATCTTACTACAGCTATGATCATTAATTTGCATGCAAATTTGCCGCCCCTAAAAAGTGCAACCCGTGGAACAACGCCGCCCCAGCTGACAAGCTGCAACTTCTTTGTTTTCTTTCATACGCACTTTCAAATAACATAGAGTTTTTCCCAAAACAATGAACTGTGCCTATAAATAATTTTATCATTTTTCAATGAATTGAGCTTTTCAAATGAATTGAGCTTTCAAAGATTTTTTAGGGGAAATGCTTTAGCACCCTCCCCACGAATAGGCACCCATAACAGTCTGTCGAGTGGTAACAGTGCTCGGCTACTGATCTAAGGGACCTGGGTTCGAGCCCCGGGTAAGGCATGGCTGTTTGTGTTGTTTTTCTGCTGAGGTCCTGCCATCCTCTCAAACCATCTACTATGCAATATAAACTGACAAGCTTCTGTCAGATCTCTGTGGCAAGCAGCTGCTTGAGGGGGTATTTATATATTTATTTATTTGTTTTTTATGATAAAGGCATGTTTCCTTAGGATTTTTTCAGAGCTATCATTATCCCTATCTGCAAAAAAGGTGATCGTAGTTCTTGTGATAACTATAGGGGTATCAGCCTACTCTCTGTTCCAGGTAAAGTTCTCTGCATGATTCTATTTAATAGAACGAAGAATCTGGTTGACAGGCAATTGCATAAAGACCAATGTGGATTCAGAAGTGGTAGGGGATGTGTAGGTCAGATATTTTCACTTAGGCAGATTCTTGAGAAATGCTTAGAGTTTCAGAAACCTTTGGTTGCTAGCTTTGTTGACTTCAAAAAGGCTTTCGACTCTGTTGATCGTCATAATTTGTGGTTGATTGTGAGATCATATGGTAAGTTAGTTAACATAATGAAAGCTCTCTATAATAACACTGAGTCGTGTGTGAGAGTTGGTAAGGCTTGCAGCAATTGGTTTAGCATTACTTCTGGTGTTCGACAAGAGTGAATTTTGTCTCCTTTTCTCTTTAGCTTGGTTATTGATTATGTTATGTGAAAGTCACTGCAAGGAAAAGATTTTGGCCTTAAATGGTCTAGAGATGCGAACGTTTCTGATTTAGATTATGCTGATGATTTAGCTCTTTTGGCAAATGATGTTGATGAGATGAACTCTTTCATTCGAGCTGTTGATGAAACTGGTAGTAGAGTAGGTTCGGTTACAAACAGAGGGAAAACTAAAGTGATGAAAATTGGTCAGGCAGGCTGTGATTTAGTTATTCTGAATGGTTGCAGTCTTGAGCAGGTATCACAGTTTAATTATCTTGGGAGCTATGTAACAGATATTGGTGATGTGCGGCATGAGATAAACAGACGAATAGGGAATGTTGTCGCGACTTTTAAGAATCTATGGAGAGTGTGGAGAAATAGGCGTATGCATCTAAAGACTAAAATTAGACTGTATAAGAGTTTGGTTCTTTCTAGGGTTAATTATGGTAGTGACCGTGGACGCTTTGTAAACAAAATCACAAGAAACTAGATGCTTTCGCAGTATTTTGGGCATTAGGTGGTTCAACTTTGTAACTAATGATGAGGTTAGGCAAAGGAGTTTGCAACCTCCTTTAAGCAGCATATTGTGCAGCGAGAGACTCTGTTGGTTTGTCCATGTTGCCCGTATGAATAATTATAGATTGGTGAATAAGGTTATGAACAGTGTGACTAAAGGCCTCAGAAAGAGGGTGAGAGCTAGGATGCTGTGGGCAGACAATGTCAAACAGGACCTTATTAGAATTGTTGTGTTGTGGCCAGTGCAGTAGATGTAGCTCAGGACAGATATGCTTGGAGAACTAAATTGCACGTTCTGGTTGAACCTTCGTACCCCATGGCTGATTGAGGATGATGAGGATTACAGTTTGTTACATATTTGTTGAAGATGGTGCAAATGGAGAGAAAGGGTTTTACGAAAATGCAATTTCTAAATCACATAATAATGGTTCACTGAAATATACTGCATATCTTAATCTATTATAACATGAGTAACTAATATTCTGTTATACCTAGGGTGTCCAGATTTCACTTAATAAAAACCAGGATATTTAAGTAAGTAATAAAAGCCAGGATATTTAAGCATAATAATATCAACCAGGATATTTAAGTAAATATCCAAACATTAGAAAGCTTAAGCTAGTACAGTTTAGTTATGATTCCTATTTAATTTAAATGAATTAGTGTCATTTTCCCTTGGAAGTTGTAAACGCACAGAAAAAAATTAACAAAGGCAGTTGTACAATCAGCAATAATCGTAACGTTTGGTATGGCCCCATGAAGGATTATTTTTAGGAGGTTGCTGAACCCAAATTTTTTTAGTGGGGTGTTGAATCAAAATTATTTAGTGGGTTTCTGAACCTAAGTTCTTTTATGGGTGAGGGATGCTGAACCTAAGTTCTTTTATGGGTGAGGGTTGCTGAACCTAAGTTCTTTTATGGGTGAGGGATGCTGAACCTAAATTCTTTTATGGGTGGGGGATGCTGAACCTAAGTTCTATTATGGGTGGGGGATGCTGAACCTAAGTTCTTTTATGGGTGAGGGATGCTGAACCTAAGTTCTTTTATGGGTGAGGGATGCTGAACCTAAGTTCTTTTATGGTGAGGGATGCTGAACCTAAGTTCTTTTATGGGTGAGGGATGCTGAACCTAAGTTCTTTTATGGGTGAGGGATGCTGAACCTAAGTTCTTTTATGGGTGAGGGATGCTGAACCTAAGTTCTTTTATGGGTGAGGGATGCTGAACCTAAGTTCTCTTATGGGTGAGGGATGCTGAACCTAAGTTCTTTTATGGGTGAGGGATGCTGAACCTAAGTTCTTTTATGAGTGAGGGATGCTGAACCTAAGTTCTTTTATGGGTGAGGGATGCTGAACCTAAGTTCTTTTATGGGTGAGGGATGCTGAACCTAAGTTCTTTTATGGGTGGGGGATGCTGAACCTAAGTTCTATTATGGGTGGGGGATGCTGAACCTAAGTTCTTTTATGGGTGAGGGATGCTGAACCTAAGTTCTTTTATGGGTGAGGGATGCTGAACCTAAGTTCTTTTATGGGTGAGGGATGCTGAACCTAAGTTCTTTTATGGGTGAGGGATGCTGAACCTAAGTTCTTTTATGGGTGAGGGATGCTGAAACTAAGTTCTTTTATGGGTGAGGGATGCTGAACCTAAGTTCTTTTATGGGTGAGGGATGTTGAACCTAAGTTCTCTTATGGGTGAGGGATGCTGAACCTAAGTTCTTTTATGGGTGAGGGATGCTGAACCTAAGTTCTTTTATGAGTGAGGGATGCTGAACCTAAGTTCTTTTATGGGTGAGGGATGCTGAACCTAAGTTCTTTTATGGGTGAGGGATGCTGAACCTAAGTTCTTTTATGGGTGAGGGATGTTGAACCTAAGTTCTTTTATGGGTGAGGGATGCTGAACCTAAGTTCTCTTATGGGTGAGGGATGCTGAACCTAAGTTCTTTTATGGGTGAGGGATGCTGAACCTAAGTTCTTTTATGGGTGAGGGATGCTGAACCTAAGTTCTTTTATGGGTGAGGGATGCTGAACCTAAGGGGTTTATGCTTAAACAACGCTAGCTCCGCAGGTGGCTCAGAAAACAAATATTGTAGAAAATAACTGATATTTTATTTGCTCTCTGATTAGTTTTTGCTTCATGTTTATCTTTTCTTACCATTCAGTAGAACTGGCATTCTATTGACTGGCAAGATGTTGGTTATATCCACCGTACAGATATTTTTAAAATATCGATAGCTAAAGACCATGGGCTTGTTAATTAACAAATCAAAAATGAAAGTAAGGGAAATTTTATTTCGAGAACCTTCAGTGAATGTGAATCTTTAAAATCAACGTATAATAGTAATGGTCACCTTTCTAAACAAGGAAGCTTATGGTTTCCATGGTTACGTGTTTTGTTTCGGTATTAGATATTATTTGTCTGTCTGAAAACAATGTGACTCTAAAATTTATGACTTTTCTTATTTCATTAGACTAAAATCACGTAAGAAAATAAATTAAAATTCATTTGTTTCCAGCTGTGAATCCAAGGGGTCCAAGGGATGTCATCCACCAACCATTGAGAATGCTTTTAATGGTAATTGAGCGAAGAAATATTATTATTATTATTATGAATTTCTCGTGCATTTTTTCAGTAATATTTTAAAGATCTCTGTCAAGATTGATTTTATTTATTTGAGAGATCTGTTAGCCAAATGTCTTTTCTCGATCTTAATCACACAGTAGTTAAGGTACTCAATAAACCCATCAACTCGGTATCTCTTGGTTAAATAATACGTTTAATGAATAGCATTTTACGTTACCTACATACATATTTAATAAGGGCGCAGCTTTAATCCACTGCCCCACCAATAATATCTAGTGACACGCTCCAAGAGCATTGACCCGACTTTATTGAAAAGTCTATCAAATGTTCTAGCTCCAAGAGCATAGTAAACCATTTTACTTCCGACTCTTTCAATGGTCAGGAAAGAAGTTGCTTTTTTTTTAAATGTGCTGCACTCCCCATTTACTTTCTGCTGTAAGCACGCAGCAAATCCCGCGTCACGGTGTTACACGATGCGCCGTCAGAGTTCCGCAGATCATCTGGGTCACACAACATTCTCGCCTAATAGAGCATACATCGGAGAGGCAACATGAAAGTACCGATGCAGAACAAAGTTTTCTAAAAAAATATTTCGAAAAGGTGTTCTGGTGATTTTTCTTTACATCTAGACGCATTCCTTTACAATTTCTATCCAGACACGATTTGGTAGTGGTCATAGAGAAACAAATATTATCTACTGAATTATTACAAATAGTTTCAAAATAATTTTATAATGATTCTAAAGGTAGAAATTTCTTATAAAGCACTAATAAGGGAAACCCATGGAAATATTTCTTACTGTCTTGCAATTAGGTCTATTTTTACTCCCATATTTATTGTAGATTACTGTAAGAACTGGTATGGTTTAATGTAGCTCTAGAGAGTACTGATTTGCTACTTTGAATCACAAAAAAATTGCTTTACTAAGAATTTAAAGTAGACACAGATGCGTTACCTCACATGTGAAATCTTTTGAAACATCTCTAGTATCTTGGTCTTGTTAAACGAAAATTCAGAGGAAGAAATATGGGAAACCTCATTTCTGGAAAGCTTGTCCTTTGGATTTCTTTGTAGCCAAGCGGTTATCACGTTTGGCTCCTGATAATAGTAGCATAAATGAGTGTTCTGAGCCAGTAAATGGGTCCAGAGAATTCTGTGAAAATCCATGGGAAAAGTTATGGGGGATGAGGAAAAAGTATGTTTTTTGTGGGTTTTTGTGAAAATATGTGTGAAAATTAGAAAAAACGGGGGTATTTTTTAGCATGTGAAAAACTAATTTAAGTTTTTTTTAAAGATGAGGTTTAAATTAATTTGTGAATTAGTTTAAATGGATTAGTTTGAAATGAGGTGTGTGTATATGAGATAAAATTGATGTGGTTTGTTGAGTTATCATACACTTCAGTGGATTATTCGATTGTAAAAAGCCATGGAAATCGGTGCTGTTTTTTGTGAAAATATATGTGAAAATCAGAAAAAACCGGGATCTTTCATGTGAAAAAAAGGTAATTTAAGTTTTTCGGGCAGACGAGATATTTACAAATTTTCACAAAAATGAGGTGTGTGTGTGTGAAAGAGATAAAAAATGATGTGATTTGTTGAGTTATCATACACTTCACTGGATTATTCGGTTGTAGAAAGCCAGGTAAATCGGAGAATTTGACAAATCGAGACAGTTTTGAGAAATTTGTTTGAAACATATGACAAAATCAACCGGTAAAATGACATTTTCGGGGACGGGGTCTGATGAAAAGATAAACTTTGAATATCTGTGAATGTATGAAGAGAGGGTACTAGATGGAAAAAAAATTTTTTTGAAGTGAAAAGTGATTTAGGTTATTTTTTTTAAATAGTCGGAAAGAATTTGAAGTGAAAAGTGATGCCTTAACTGGCATAGTGGTTAGGCAGCTAGCGACTGTTCCAGCAAGGCAGCTTTGTATGTTGTGTTAGCTCTAACTAAGGCAGTGGTCAGCAGTGACTTCGGTCTTAGTAGGGCATGTCCTTGTATGAGAAGGCCTTGTATTAAGCTAGGAGTAGCTTCCAGGATTCTTCTCTGTCCTATATGTCGCAAATCAAAAAAAAAATGTAGGTTTGAATAATTTTGAACATGTATGAAGTTTGCAAAGAGAGAGAAGAGTTTTATGTTATCGTGCTAAACGGAAATCAGTCTCGATCTCTACAAAAGAACAACGGGGTCGAGATTTACTTTCATTGAACTAAATGGTTCAAGAAGTTGCACTTCGAACCAGTATTCATTCCGAATATCTTATTCGGTTCGATGCACGGCCCTTCTCCCTCTGTCACCTCCTCTCCTATTTCCTCTCTCTGTCCCCTCCTCCCCTATGCCCTCTCTTCCTCTCTCTCTCCCCTCCTCCCCTCTGCCCCCTTTTCTCTCTCTCTGTCCCCTCCTTCCTTCTGCCCTCTCTTCCTCTCTGTTTCCTCCTCCCTTCTGCCCTCTCTTCCTCTCTCTGTCCCCTCCTCCCCTATGTCCTCTCTTCCTCTCTCTCTTCCCTCCTTCCCTCTTCCCCTTTTCTCTCTCTGTCACCTCCTCCCCTCTGCCCCCTCTTCCTCTCTGTCCCCTCCTCCCCTCTGCCCTCTCTTCCTCTCTCTGTTCCCTCCTCCCCTCTGCCCTCTCTTCCTCTCTCTGTCCCCTCCTCCCCTCTGCCCTCTCTTCCTCTCTGTCACCTCCTCCCCTCTGCCCTCTCTTCCTCCCTCTCTCCCCTCCTCCCCTCCTCCCCTCTGCCCTCTCTTCCTCCCTCTCTCCCCTCCTCCCCTCTGCCCTCTCTTCCTCTCTCTGTCCCCTCCTAACCTCTGCCCCCTCTTCCTCTCCCTGTTCCCTCCTCCCCTCTGCCCTCTCTTCCTCCCTCTCTCCCCTCCTCCCCTCTGCCCTCTCTTCCTCTCTCTGTCCCCTCCTAACCTCTGCCCTCTCTTCCTCTCTCTGTCCCCCTTCCCTCTGCCCCCTCTTCCTCTCTCTGTTCCCTCCTCCCCTCTGCCCTCTCTTCCTCCCTCTCTCCCCTCCTCCCCTCTGCCCTCTCTTCCTCTCTCTGTCCCCTCCTAACCTCTGCCCTCTCTTCCTCTCTCTGTCCCCCCTCCCCTCTGCCCTCTCTTCCTCCCTCTCTCCCCTCCTCCCCTCTGCCCTCTCTTCCTATCTCTGTCCCCTCCTAACAACTGCCCTCTCTTCCTCTCTCTGTCCATCCTCCCCTCTTCCCTCTCTTCCCCTCTCTGTCCCCTCCTAACCTCTGCCCTCTCTGTCCCCCCTCCCGTCTGCCCTCTCTCTCCCCTCCTCCCCTCTGCCCCCTTTCTCTCTGTCCCCTCCTAACCTCTGCCCTCTCTTCCTCTCTCTGTCCCCCCTCCCCTCTGCCCTCTCTTCCTCTCTCTGTCCCCTCCTCCCCTTTGCCCTCTCTTCCTCTCTCTGTCCCCTCCTCCCCTCTGCCCCCTTTTCTCTCTTTGTCACCTCCTCCCCTCTGCTCTCTCTCTTCCTCTCTCTGTCCCCTCCTCCCCTCTGCCCTCTCTTCCTCTCTCTTTGTCACCTCCTCCCCTCTGCCCTCTCTTCCTCTCTCTTTGTCACCTCCTCCCCTCTGCCCTCTCTTCCTCTCTCTGTCCCCTCCTCCCCTCTGCCCCCTCTTCCTCTCTCTGTCCCCTCTTCCCTCTCTTCCTCTCTCTGTCCCCTCCTCCCCTCTGCCCTCTCTTCCTGTCTCTGTCTCCTCCTCCCCTCTGCCCTCTCTTCCTCTCTCTGTCGCCTACTCCCCTCTGCCCTCTCTTCCTCTCTCTGTCGCCTCCTCCCCTCTGCCCTCTCTTCCTGTCTCTGTCTCCTCCTCCCCTCTGCCCTCTCTTCCTCTCTCTGTCCCCTCCTCCCCTCTGCCCTCTCTTCCTGTCTCTGTCTCCTCCTCCCCTCTGCTCTCTCTTCCTGTCTCTGTCTCCTCCTCCCCTCTGCCCTCTCTTTCTATCTCTCTCCCCTCCTCCTCTCTGCGATCTCTTCCTCTCTCTCCTCCCCCCAGATCTCCCCAAAGAGTTCTCATGTACTCAGATCCTCCCCTCAGATCCCCCAAAGAGTACTCATGTACTCAGATCCTCCCCCCAGATCCCCAAAGAGTTCTCATGTACTCAGATCCTCCTCAAGATCCCACAAAGCGTTCTCGTGTACTCAGATCCTCCTCCCATATCCCCCAAAGAGTTCTCATGTACTCAGATCCTACACCCCAGATCACAATTGTCGTATCCCCCTAGTTGTCATTATCCATCCAATTGTCGTATCTTCCCAGTTGTCGTATCCATTGAATTGCAATCCACCCAATTGTCGTATCTTCCCAGTTGTCGTATCCATTGAATTGCAATCCACCCAATTGTCGTATCTTCCCAGTTGTCGTATCCATTGAATTGCAATCCACCCAATTGTAGTCCACTCAATTGTCATAAAATTGTTCATATGATCAGTGCAGTTGACTTCCACTCAATTATCGTTGACCCATTTCATTACGCTATCATGCGATGGATGAACCTTTCCGTATTCATTCGAAATTTCGAACTCAATTTTCTTCTTAAAGCATAAAACATTTTTATTTTTTCAGTGTATAGACAGGTAACAAGATCCCGGAAGGCTGAGAGAATGTTGTGGGAAGAGGACTGACTGGACAGCCGTTAGCGAAGAGATGATAGTTAACAGGACAGGATCCAGAAATAATAAAGGGGGAGAGATCTTAAACACAATCAAATCGAAATAATGTAAAGGATGGGGGAATGCAAGAGACTGGATTTCCAATGCATCATAACATTCTCCCTAAATTTTTGAGATCTTCCTTAAATATTTCTCGAAAAATGCATGAAATATAAATATGTTTAATAATGTTTGCCTCTATTACCATTACTAGCATTCTGAAAGTGAGGGGGGGGGCATGCTTCCCCCTAGATCAGGCCCTGGTGATTTAAATCCTCATTCTCTTTAAGGCGCACAGGATATGGCTCTCTTGTACACTGAGTCAAGACTTAAAGTCTGATTTATGGACTGCGGCTTTCCCAAGCTATTATTATTCATCCCTTGGTTGCCCAGCACACTTGGTTCATGCTCGGGATTGAAATAACATTTACAGTGTTCAAGTCAGTCTCAGTGGCAATTTAAATTCTGAATTTGCTTATAACCGTGAAAAATGCAAAATATAATAGAAAAATGGGTTATGGTCGGTAAACAATTCATATCTTGAGCACGAAAGTATAGAATAATTCCCAAGTACTTCATTAAACGATTATGATATGATATATGCATATGGCCAAGTGGTTACAGTGCTTGTCTATGGATAAAAGTGACTGGGTTCAAACCACTACTGAAAATTTATTTTCCTGAGTTCTCGGCTTGCTCAGACTTCTATGGTGTATTAAATTAACTTACTATGATGTTATTATTTAACTATGATGTATTAATCCCTAAAGGCTCTTGTCGGAGTTCTGAGTCAAGAAACTGCTTAAGGTTAATTTGTTCTTTCCTTATCATTACAAGTTATGGTTTTCACAATGTTACGATAATCTATAACGCAACTCTTTATTACTCTCACATGCGAGAACTTCTCGAGTGGGAGTTATGAAATTTTAGTGTTAACAATTTTGCTTCTTTTCCCATTTATTTCAAAACCTGATGAACTTTATATGACATGTAATAGTAAATTCATTGTAAAAGTATATGTCGTTTTGTTGTTGAATAAACTGTTAATATTATTATGAAAAATTTACTGGGGGATAGAATGTCCTAAACACACCTTTGTTTTCGAATGTTTATCTGTTCTGTGGATTTCAAGCCAATAATTAATTAAACATGTATTAATTTTAATATTCATACTAAAGTATTTTTTAATCAGATTTCAAAATTTTATTTTCTGTTATGAATTACCTGAAAGCATTCAACTAGAAATTGTATGAGAATATGGCTTACTAATAAATTGAAAAAAAACTAAATATTTGTGAATTATTTAATTATAATCTCATTTTAATTACTATTTCAGCATTTGTTACACATCTTAACGAGAATATTTGATATTTTAAAATCAATATGTCACAACCAAGTTCTTCACCTTAATGATCATTTCACGTCTTTTTGGTATATGTTTTACCTATTTTCTTATTGTTTTTCCTTGTGATATGTCTGTTTGTTTATCGATATGTGACAAACACACAAACCGACAAATGATGTTACTTTGCGTGGTAAAGTGTCACAAATTTCCTGTACATATGTAAAACAAAATAATAAGCTGAGAAATACTAGTTGTGCTATGAGTCGGATTCGAACCCACATCTTCCAGTAACCGGCAAGGTATGCTAACAATTACACCATCAACTACTAACGTTTCTTCTTCAGCTAATATGATTTAGCTTTCCCGCATTTTTATTTGATTCCAATAGTGGCGCCATCTATCGGTACGTGGTAACTATGTTGTCTCGTAAAGCTGAATTTTAATATTTGTCATTCGTGACAATTTTTTTCAGCTTATTATTTCATGTGTCACTTTGTGTTCTTCTCAAGGCAATTGTTCCACCAAACGTACTACATTCTGCATTAAATGAATACTTGGGTGTCAGAAGCGTTATGGAATGCAAAAATCCCCCCCCCCCCAAATTTTCTACCCATAAAAAAGGAGATTTATGCAAATCGTTCCTCCATCTTCCGAATATGAGCATCCACAGTTACGTTGTCAAATGAAAGCTTATCTTGTGGGGAGTGTCGTAATCGTATGCCTTTGGATCCGGTTTCGCCATTTTTGTCTACATCCTCCAACTGGCCCCATTTCTAAATGAAATGCCTCCTTTTGCCTTTTCCCCTCTCTCGATCCTTTGTTTCTCCCTCCTGACCTGTTTCCATGAGAAAAAAAGAAGAGGAGCTAGGCAGACTTCTCGAAAGTTCCATAGCACCGCTTCCGCTCTCCATTTCCATCTGCATACGAATGCTGCTCTTGCCACGTGCACGGCAAGTCACGCCACTAGGTCAAGATACCTCGGGTGATGTCCCTTTGGGCAAGTGGTTCACGAATAAGAGAACTGTAAAGTTCACAAACAAAGGGGAAGACATAGAAGTACCGAACTGAAATTGTAGTGCAGCGCCACCTAACGTAAGGTCCGAATTACTCATTTTCTCTCTGCTCTCGTCATTTTAAGACCGCCATTAATCTGTTTCCTTTCGTAGCTTTCAACAGAAGATAGAATTGATAGGGCGTTTAATTTCTTTATTTAATATAGTGATTTGACAAATTACGAATTATTAAAACAAATTGCAACCACAACAAATTACGAGTGAAGGACAATAAGAAAATAAGTTAAAAAGAGAAATGAAATTTGACAATTAACTACCACCTATTTTATAAAACTATTTGATTAAATTAATTTTAGTTCCTTCAATCCCCAATGACAGGGCAGCAGACATGAAGCGGTATATCACGGATGTATTTCAACACTATGTCCATCCTTTATAAGAAAAACAAATTTTGCTGAGATTAGTTGTCCACGAATATACAAAACATTTAGTTCTTGCAAAAAATATATTGAGATATGCTGTTGATGTCGCTTGGTTTGTTACTAACAGACAACTTCATAAAGATTTGGGCATCGACAACGTATATACCCATATTAAATGCATCACAAAATGGTTCCTTGGGGTCGTTAATCATTAGTTGACAAAGTTTCAAAGCATTTAAAAGTCCTATTCTGTCATTTTCGGTTCGCTGTAGAATTTCTGAAAGAAGCTTTCTCCTGTATCGCCTTTTTAAACTTACAAGCACGCCTTGATCCATTGGTTGCCCTAAAGACGTTATATTAGGTGGCAAAACATGGCTTTCATTTGTCAGAAACGAGTTCGCTTGGGTGTGTTGGGGCATTGTCGAGAATGAGTAGGGCCTTTACAGGCATTTTAAGACCTGTCAAGTGGTGTTTTACTTTTGGAACAAATTCTGCAAAGAATCATTCCTTAAAAAAATACGAGTCCATCGAAGCAGATTTTTTAGCTTTGTAGTAAACTAGCTGATCAGCTAAATTTAAATGCTTGAATGCTCGAGGTTTTGCTGATTTCCCAATTACAAAAAGAGGCAGTTTGTGCGTGTCTGCAGCATTTCTATACACAGCCACAATGATCCTTTCTTTGTTTGTTTCCTGATGATGAGGGTGATGAGGTTTCTTGCGCTGTCAGAAACGTTTTCGTTAGAAGAAGTTTAAAATTTAACCCAGTCTCGTCTACATTGTAGATTTGTTCTGCTTCTTCTTTAATAAGCAGTAAAAGTTTCTCTGAAAATTCATTTGCTGCTTAAGGATCAGCTGACAATTTCTCACAACAAACGCCAAGGTAATGAACACCATGCCGTTTTTTCCAGCGAGAGAGCCGCCTCACGCTTGCTGAAAAATCTCCCCCATTAGCGATTTTAGAATGAAGGATTAATGTTTTTTCTTTCAAGATTGGCCCACTGATTGTCGTTCCTTTTCAAAGCTCTTGTATGAACCATAACCAAAGTGCATCACCGACAATTTCATTTTTCGGCTTTTTAAGAGTGCACCGAGAAGAAAGCGTTTTTTCAGACTCGACTTGAATGAAAATGACTTGAGTGTAAAGATTTTCCATCCCTTCTGCAGTCATTCACCGTGCTTTTACCAACACCTAGTTCATCACATTTTACCAACACCTAGTTCATCACTGGATCACCTTTGTATATATGTTCTAACGCTTTTAATTTCATCTCCATCGTAACGACATTACGCTTACGTTTGCACCCATTCATTTTGTACCACACAATAATTAATAGATCACAACACATACTCCTGTATACGCGCAGTACATTGTGCACTGCAATATTCACAACGAGGAACTGAAGAAAATATGAACTCTACTATAAACAAAACACTCGGCGACTTGCTTCCGCTTCTTGCATCGACCGGTTAAAGCGTAGGACGGTTGAGCCAAGAACGGATAAGAGAGAATCTACCGTAGTTTGTTTTAAGAACCCTTAATTATTATTATGCAATATCTACTAATATTTACAAAAACAAAGTAAAATAAAGTTTTCTCCCCACATTTCAAAAATATTCCTTGTACAATAGATTCGAACTTGATATCAACGGAAATAAAAAAGTAAAATGTAATTGTTTTCCTGCTAATTAAATATAATTAACACTTCACCACAACAGTGAATAGCGTATTCAAACGTGTTCCGTTTTTTAAAATCAATGAAAAACACAACGAATCTATTTTTCTTCAAATGAAAACATTTCTCAGAACATAGTACGCATCAGAAACCTCGGGATCATGAGGGAATTTTTTAGAAACAGTCCTTGTTTCATCTTGCATGCCGAACACTTTCATGGAATTATTTTGTTTTTCGTTCCATACTTCACTTCTGCTTACATGAAACAACTTGCTTTGTAACAATGAGAAAAAGTTATTATTATTTAACATTAGATAAACAACATTAACTTTCTTTTCTTTGAATCCTAATCTAAATAACGAAAGCGATTGGCTAATACTTTGCCCTGACCACGGTCAGTATGGGACACCGATGGGCTTGGGAAGACAGCCGTCCGTCGGATGGGACGTTAAGTGGTTGGCACCATGTGCGGAAGAGCCATACCCTATGCACGTTAAAGAACACACTGGATGGCCTTGACGGGAGGCTTTTATCTATTTCTCATAAGCAATTCCATTGGGTTCCCTCCCTAAATCTTCGGCTTCGGGGTCATTGTGACCTGGACATTTACCCATGGTATGCAAAAAAAAAAATGCCGCTCAGAGGAAAAAAAAAACCAACCCAATTTGGCTAGTACGTTGAATATTTTCTTTTGAACAATAAAAATTACTATTACATTGTTAACATTGTTACATTGTTAACGGATATTTCTGAATTAGATTCTAAGCTTCAAACAAGAAAACTAAATTTCTAAAGAAAGCCAGCCAAACGCGTAATTCCAAAAAATGTCACCACCTGATAAGAAGTTATAATCAAAATAATGCAATGCTTGTACAAGTGGGGTCTGTAAATGGTAGCTAGGTAGTCACTGGAAGGAGAGCTATGCACCAATCCCCTGTGATGATGCATAGAACCGGCCAGGCCTAGCACCTAATGTCCGACCCCGCCTTCTCGTGGTGCGGACCGTTAGTAACTTTCAAAAGAGATAATCTCTTGTGGAATTGAACGGAAGGGGAGGGCTGCCAGATTAGTGTGGCCTACTGATCTGGACAACTATGGCTACTTTTCTTTTTTTCTACCCTGCTGAGGAGTGGTCAACCACACAGGGTCCTGGTGCTGACCATATAAACCTACTGGACTGGACAGATATAAGGCTCTGAGCTTGATTATGGATCCTGATTTTGCTGCACTGATGGGCTTCTGTGGAGGGAAAATCTTTCGCTGTGTTTTCTGTTTGTTTATGGGTTGACAGCCCCAAGTGAATAGATTCACAGGATATGTTTATCAGCTGGTGGATAATCCTGGGCAGAAGTCATCGCAGGCACCTGAACTCTTTGCTTCTATTGGCATCGTCAAATTCTACATTGGAGGAAGTCTTCCAGTGTAGATGGCTTCAGCCTTTAGTAGTGGGGGAACGGGTCTTTGCCCCATGTCTGCGATTAGGGGGCTGTTTGATATTGTCGGCATTCCCTCTCTCAATAAACATAGTTTCTTTAAACATCCCACTAACCATTTTCTCTCCATAGGTAGTTGGAATGTGAGGACTCTGCACAGAGCTTTTTCTCTTGATGTCCTCACACAAGAATTCCACCATTATAATTTAGATATTCTCGGCTTGCAAGAGACCAGATGGACAGATAAAGGTCAGATTCTTAAAAATAATCTTAAATTTCTCTTTTCAGGGAGGGACGACAATAAGCATCACCAAGGCGTGGGTATGCTTCTCAGCAGACACGCTAGCGATGCTCTTCTAGGATATGAGTGCATTAATGAAAGGTTTCTTACAGCAAAATTTCAGACAAGCGTTAAAGACTTGAATGTTTTCTGCTGTTATGCCCCCACTGAGGATGCCGATGAGGTTGAGAAGGATAGGTTTTATGAACAACTTCAGGATATTTTGAATTCTGTCAAGAAAGGAGATATTACCCTTGTTCTTGGTGACTTCAATGCCAAAGTTGGTACTGACTCTGACCTTTGGGGAGGAGTAATAGGCCCTTTTGGTATTGGTAGCTGCAATGGCAATGGGCAACGTCTCCTACAGGTAAGTAAACTCAATGGATTCAGAATAACTAACACTTATTACAAATGCCGTGAACCCCCCTTTCGTATTAGGGCGGTCCGACATTAATGTTTGACTCCTTTCCTGGTAATTGGCCGTGCTGCGATTGCGCTGATTACCGAAAAAGGCACTCTTTCATATTAACCCAAAAACTTTACTTACAATAATGAAAAATGGAGAGGAGTCATGTTTTCCCAGATACACACAATTTATTAAAAACAGCATTACTAAAATACTCTCTAACACAACTTACTCCCTTCGTCGGGATACAGCTTCTTTTACTCAGCGTTCAGGCAATGTCAGCCTTTACAATGAGGAGCCAAGAAATTGCTATGGCAAAGTCCATCCATTAAGTCCGAGCTACTAGCTCCAAAGTCATGTTCCGTAGTTCGTTTCCTGGAGCACGGTGGCGGTGGCAGACAGACAATAGTATTTAAGAGGAAAAATCCAGATTTACAAATGATGGTGACCCTTACCTGTCTCACGTAGCCGCTGCAGATGCCTTGGATGGGAAGTCCGGCACTGTCGACTGGGAGCCCATCTGCCTAATCTCGGCCAGACAAAGGAGGCTCGCGCTCATTCCTCGCAGGTACTAGCATTGTTCGTCGGGCGGAAGGGGAGAGACTGCTCTACCGGACTGCGCGACGAGAGGAGACAACTCATCAAGACGAGAGACACGAGGCAAAAGACACACTTTCCTCTCACTGTTCAACCTTGCCGCCTTTTCCCACCGCGACCTCTAGCGGTGGTCAGCGCGGAAGGCTGACACGGGCACTCACTATTGGTTGTGGACGCTTGAGCCGAAAATCGCTCCGCCTACTCGGAACCTTTGATGTCGAGCGCGACTCTAGTCCAGAAATTTCTACACCCGGGGCGATGGTCGCCACCGGTGTTATCCGGTGTAATGGACAAGTTCGTGGAAGCTGGGTGACCAAAACAAGTCTTTGTACTCACATTAGAAAAGCATATCCTAGGACCCCCCGGCCCAAGTCGTGTCCGCAGGATCAATTTCTGTGGGCACGACACAAACACCGCGACATACATAAGTACACATGGGCTTCACCTGATGGGTTGCATAAGAATATGATTAATTACATATTAATTAACAGCAAATGGGCTAGTTCTGTTAGGAATACCAGGGCATATAGGGGAGCTGAAATTGGATCTGACCATTACCTTGTAAAAAGTGTGTTGCAACTTAAAATTTAAAAAGTGTTGTGCTAGGGTTAAAAAATTTACTTTTAATACTGAAGTTCTGAAAGATCCAGTTGTAGCCAAAGCTTACCATGATAGGTTACTTAGTCATTATGACAGTCATGGTTTGCTTACTACTGAAGTTGAGGAAGAATGGGATCATTTTAAACAGGCTTTTTTGGACACTAACAATACTCTTTTAGGAAAAAAGGAGCAGAAGAGGCAAAATTATCTGAGTGATAAGGCACTTGAGCTTATTTCGGAAAGAAAGAACTGCAGGAATGCCCTTAATCAATACCCTGCTAGTCCTAATAGAAAGCTACAGAGACCTTAATAAACTTGTAAAGGATCAGTTAGCTGCTGATAAGAATCTTTGGCTTGATGGTTTGGCTGACAAAGCCGAGGAAGCAGTTAGACAGCACAACAGCAGAGAGCTGTACCAGATAGTTAATGTTTTGTGTGGTAGAAAACGGACAGGCATACAAGGATTGAAGGATAAACAAGGTAAGGTTATAGAAGGGGAGGATTCTGTCATGGCTAGGTGAGCTGAGCATTTCAGTGATGTTCTACACAATGTAGTTAGTTCTACTCCCATTGTTTGCAATGATGATAGATGCATTGGTGGCTTTAATGTTGGCCCTATAACACAATCTGAAGTTATTTTGGCTGTTTCTAAACTTAAACTTCATAAATCCCCATGGGTAGATGAAATTACTACCGAAATGCTTAGAGCTGGGAATGTTTCGGTTACCACTTGGATGACTGATATTCTGAATATCTTTTATGATAACGGCATGGTTCCTAAGGATTTTACCAGAGCTATTGTTATCCCTATTTTCAAAAAAGGTGATCGCAGTTCTTATGATAACTATAGGGGTATCAGCCTACTCTCTGTTCCAGGTAAAGTTCTTTCCATGATTGTGCTTAATAGAATTAAGAATCTGGTTGACAGTCAATTGCGTGATGAGCAATGTGGATTCAGAAGTGGTAGGGGATGTGTGGATCAGATATTTTCACTTAGGCAGATTCTTGAGAAATGTTTAGAGTTTCAGAAACCTTTGGTTGCTAGCTTTGTTGATTTCAAAAAGGCTTTCGACTCTGTTGATCGTCATAATTTGTTGTTGATTGTGAGATCATATGGTATACCAGACAAGTTAGTTAACATTACGAAAGCTCTCTATAATAACACTGAGTCGTGTGTGAGAGTTGGTAAGGCTTGTAGCAATTGGTTTAGCATTACTTCTGGTGTTCGACAAGGGTGCATTTTGTCTCCTTTTCTCTTTAGCTTGGTTATTGATTACGTTATACGAAATTCACTTCAAGGGAAAGATTTTGGCCTTAAATGGACTGGAGATACGAAAATTTCTGATTTAGATTATGCTGATGATTTAGCCCTTTTGGCAAATGATGATGAGATGAACTCTTTCATTCGAGCTGTTGATGAGACTGGTAGTAGAGTAGGTTTGGTTATAAACAGAGAGAAAACTAAAGTGATGAAAATTGATCAGGCAGGCTGTGATTCAGTTAATCTGAATGGTTGCAGTCTTGAGCAGGTGTCACAGTTTAATTATCTTGGGAGCTATGTAACAGATAATGGTGATGTGCGGCATGTGATTAACAGACGAATAGGGATTGCTGCTGGGACTTTTAAGAACCTATGGAGAGTGTGGAGAAATAGGCGTATACACGTAAAGACTAAAATCAGACTGTATAATAGTTTGGTTCTTTCTAGGGTTAGTTATGGTAGTGAAACTTGGACACTTTGTAAACAAGATAACAGGAAACTAGATGCTTTTGATTCCAGATGCTTACGCAGTATCTTGGGCATTAGGTGGTTCAACTTTGTAACTAATGATGAGGTTAGGCAAAGGAGTTTGCAACCTCCTTTAAGCAGCATATTGTGCAAAGAGAGACTCCGTTGGTTTGGCCATGTTGCCCGTATGAATAATTATAGATTGGCGAATAGGGTTATGAACAGTGTGTCTAAAGGCCTCAGAAAGAACGGGAGACCTAGGATGCGGTGGGAAGACAATGTCAAACAGGACCTTGTTAGAATTGGTGTGCAGTGGCCAGATGCAGTAGATGTAGCTCAGGATAGAGTTGCTTGGAGAACTAAATTGCACGGTCTGGTTGGACCTCCGTAGCCCATGGCTGCTTGAGGATGATGGTGATGATGATGTACAAGTGGTAAAAGTTAATCGGTTCAATAATTCATGTCATTTGTATTTTCCTATCATTGTGTCATTTGTTAAGGAAAAACCTTTCTTAAATTCATCTTTTATTACAGTTATTGCTGACATTGTTACATTAACACACTAATAGTGATAAAGATAAGATGATGTTACGATAGGTGCTAAATGGTTAGCTGACTATTTAATACCCATCGTAACACCGTCTTATCTTCATAATGCATATCTCCATTCAAGTACAGGATCCGAGATTTAAAAAAAAGTGCGGTAGTTGAAGGCAGAAAGTTTTTCAAACGCTCTGGTATCTTCGACTACGAATTTCTGACCGCCATAAAGAACCTATTAACTACTTTTGAACAGTTCCCATTTGGATAAATTGACAAAATCTTGCGACTAATATTACACAGGAAAAGTTCCTTTGCCTCCAAATATATTGCAATACACACCACGCATTTTAGCCCACAGTTTAATACACTTCATGGATAATTTAAAACCTTCTTTGTTGTTTAAAAATAGGAATAGCCCTTCTGTAATCCGAGAACAGTGTAAGTTGCGGATACACTTGATATGCAGGTTTCTGAGTAGATTGTGATTTCTGAGATCTCGAAGAGCAAAACGAGCGTAGACCATATCTTTCTCGACACCAGAAAATACAATAATCACAACTGGAACTTATGCATATCTGATGGTACGTAGACTTTACATTTCAGGACAAACTGAACAAATGTTTTGAAAAGTCCTTTCTCAACACATTTCGAGATGTAATACACAGAAAGACAATGTCAGCTGTTCTAGAGATTACGCGCATTTCGTGAGACCAAACTTAAACATTTTCGCATGTTCTTTTTCCTATAAATGTTGGGGAAGGGCTGTTTTCTTATTTCTGTTATCTGTAATAATAATAAATACACCCTAAAGCAGCTGCTTGCCTTAGAGGTTTGACAGGAGCCTGTCAATTTATATGCCAGAGTAAAAGGTCAGAGGATGGCAGAAACTCATCAGAAAAACGACACATCCATCCATGCCTTACCCGGTCATCGAACCCATCTCTAAGATCAGTAGCCAAGCGCGCTAACCAATCGGCCGTGATACACACTCTACAGTTTGTGAATTTTTCACAGGACTTTCATTCGATGCACACCTTCTTTCGGGAACTCATAAAACAGGCATTCTTTCAAAGCCTCATTTAAATCTTCAGTTAATAAACGGTCTCTGTTTGTTGGATAATGCTCATCTACGGAAGATGTAACACCAAGATGATTCGCTTGTGGGTGTTGTCCAACGTCTTCCGCCATTTATCTCCTTCAGTAGATCAATAACTCTGGAAACACAACGAAAGATAAGTGTTTGTATAATAACCACCATACACGCTACTACAATAACACAGTAAAAATAGCAATAATAACAATCACACAGTAATAATAATAATAACAACAACAAAATGAAGTAGTAGTAGCCCAATCAGATATTTATCGATATTTTTTAAATGATTAACATCAACAGGTAATGGACAAATACCGAAGACCAACATCGTGTTGCACTAACACTTGATTTCTGTACAGCCTGTATACGTAGTTGCACAGAGTTTACCAGCTTCTGAAAATCAGCAGGAGGGATACAACACCGTTCGTCAATTTTCCTTTCTGAGAAAATATTTTTTTCATTTCGAAATGTTTCAAGTATATGATATTCTTCAAGAACTCTTAATTACTATTCTGCAAAATCTACTAAACTCTACAAAAACAAAGTAGAAAAAAACTTTTTTTCTAACATTTGAAATAAATTCCTAGTACAATAACTCAAAATTGATATCAACGAAAATAAGGAAGCTAATATGCTGTTGTTTTCCCTTTTAAATTGAAAAACATTGACAATACACCACAACAGTGAACATTGTATTAAAACGTGTTTCCAGTTTCTCAAAATGAATGAAATTAAACGAAAATATATATCCTTCGAAGGAAAATATTTTGCCGGACGTAATACTCATCAGAAACGTCTAATTCCTGAAAGATTTTCTTGGAAACGGGTATATTTACTGATCATTGTTTCTTCTTGCATGCAGAATACTTCCAAATAAATAGTTCCTAGTTGGTTTCTTCTTAGATAGTTCACTTCCTCTTATATGCAACAGCATGCTTGGTAATAATGTGGACAAAGTTATTAATATCTAAGATTAGATTAATATTCTTCACTTTAAAACCAAATCCAATTAATCAGAACGATTGGCTAGTACATTCAAGTTTTCCTTTTTGACAGAGAAAATTAGTATTTCATTCATAAATATTTCTAATGAGATTCTAAGCTTAAGAAAATAAAACCAATCCCTCATTCAACCAAACCGCACAATTCCAAATATGTCTCTTCCGAATAGGAGGTTGCAATCAAAACAAGAGAATGCTTCCATAAGTGGTAAAAGTTAATTGGTTCAAATAATTCATTCCATTTGAATATTCCTCACATTATATCATTTGTTAAGGAAAAACCTATCACAAATTAATCTTTTATTACTCACTTGTTACATTAACAAAAGAATACTGATAGAGAGAAGAAAATATTACGATCGTTACTAAATGGTTAGCTAACCATTAAGTACCCATCGTAACACCGTCTTATCTTCATAACGCATATCTCCATTCAAGTACAAGATACAAGATTAAAAAAAAATCTGTTGTGGAATGACCCAACCCGTTTCCTCGAACGCATGGAACTTCATGTCCATCATAAAGAACCTATTAACTAATTTTGAACAGCTCGCATTTGGATAAAAGTGGCATTTTCTTGCGACTAATATTCCCCATGAGAAGCCATTTTTGTATCCAAGTATATTGGAATACACACCACGCCTTTTAGCCCACAGTTTAATACACCTCACGGACAATTTAAAGTCTTCTTTGTTGGGTAAAAATTGAAACAGCTCTTTCATAATGTCAGTACGTTTTACCTGCTGATACATTTGATAACCAGGATTCTGGCTAAATTATAAACTCTAAACTCTAGCATCACGAACTTTGTTAAAGTTTTGAACACCTAAACGGACGTAGACCATATCTACCTCGACACCAGAAAATATATTTTTTCCCAACTTTAGCTTATGCATGTTCGATGATACGTAGGATTTGCACTTCAGGCTATTTCTTTCAGAAGCTGAACAAATGTTATGAAAAGTTCTTTCTCATTTCGAGATTATAATACACTGAAAGTCAATGTCAGCTGATCTAGAGTTTACGAACAATTGGTGAGACCCAATATAAACATTTTCTCATGTACTTTTTCCGCTAAATGTTGAGGAAGTGCTGTCTGCTTATTTATCTCTTTTGTCCATGTGTTTAGTGGATTCGTAAAAAGAGGAATTCTTTCAAGGCATCATGTAACGGTTCAGTCAATAGGAGGTCTCTGTCTGTAGGGGACAGGGTGTCTCAGTCTGTCGCGCACTACGCTCGTAATCTGCAGTTCTCTGGTTGGGGTCCCAACTGGGTCAACATTGAGAGTTATGTACGCATATCTCCTTGCCTCAGTTATTACATGGCACAGATGAACTTGGAAAGGCCGCCGTCCACCGGATGGGTCGTTAAGCCGTAGTCCGCATGTGTGGGAGAGCCATACCCTGTAAACGTTAACGAAAATGCTGGATGGCACTGACGGGAAGCTACCATCTGTCTCCCAACAGCTGTTCCAGTGGGTCCCCTTCCCCCACCTTCTCTGAGACTTTGAGATCCTTATGGCCTGGCCATTCTCTGTTGTGTGCAAAAAAAGTGCCGCTCAGAGGTAAAGCGACCCAACTACTACGACAACGTAATAATAATAACTACAACAAAATGGTAGTAATAATAGTAACAGCACTATCAGATGTTTTTCGATTTTTTTTAGATTATTAACATCTACAGGTAATGGGGGAAAAAACGAAAGGGCAACGTAATATCATTAATATCGTGTTGGACTAACACTTGTTTCCAGTACTGCCTGTATTCGTAGCTCCATAGAGTCTACGAGTGTCTGAAAATCAGCAGGAAGGATACAACACAAAAAGAAACATGATAAAATCCCGCTTGTTCAATGGAGCTGGAAAACTGTCTGAGATGACGTTAAAGTAGTTCTCATTGATTTTCTAGATCAGGGGTTGGCAAATAGCGGCCCGCTAAGAGTTTTTTGTGGCCCGCCAAGACAGTCAGAAAAATCCGCCTTGAACCGAGATTTCCTTCCCGTGCGCGACCGAAGTTTCGTCTCGTATTTTCCACTAGGACGGCCACATCAATACGCATGCGCAGTATAGATACGATACGCAGTGCTTTTCCGGTTGAACTTGGCAAGAGTAAATATATAAATTTCCAACTTTAGTGAAACCATGAACCCTCCGAAAAGACGTAAAATCGGTGATGAATGTCGTGTGTTTAATGAAGAATGGACAAACAAATATTTCTTTGGTAATACAGGGAATAAAGCAGTGTGTTTATTGTGTGATGAAACGATAACCGTATTTAAGGAGTACAATCTGAAACGACATTACGAAGCAAAACATAGCGAATTTGGCTGCAAACTTTCCAAGGAAGAACGCAAAATAAAAACTGCGGAGTGTGTGAAAAGGCTGAGAAGCAACAAACATTGTTTACAAAGCAATCAACACTTCAAAATAACGCTACAGAAGCAAGTTTCATGGTAGCCTACAACCTTGCTAAACACAAGCCTTTTTCGGATGGCGAGTTTATTAAGCAGTGTATGGTAGAGTGTGCAAGCGTATTGTGTCCTGATGTTAGAAGCAAATTTGAAAGCATTTCATTGTCAAGAAGGACTATACTGTAGTGCGGTGCATTGACTCAATTAGTGACGAACTCACAGAACAGCTAAAGACTGCGAGCAAAGATTTTGTTTGGTTTTCTTTGGCACTGGATGAGAGCACAGATAACGAAGACACTGCACAATTACTCATCTTTATCCGTGGAATTAATGAAAATTTCGTTATCACAGAGGAATTACTTGGCCTAGAATCAATGAAAGATAGAACCACTGGTCAGGACTTGCTTGAGTGTGCTGTGAATTGTGTGGAGAAAAGTGGCTTGTCCTGGAACAAAATGGCAAGCATTACAACAGATGGGGCCAGAGCTTTCAGTGGAAAAAATGTAGGTATGGTTAAGCTTTTAAAAAACAAGTTACAAGCACAAGACACAGACAGTGATATCTTGTCTTTTCATTGCATTTTGCATCAGGAGAGCCTTTGTAAAGCTGCACTGGACTTAAAGCATGTGGTAGATCCTATTGTTAGTGTGGTGAACACAATCAGAGCAAGGGCACTCCACCATCGACAGTTCCAATCTTTTCTTGAGGATGTGGAGGCAGAGTATGAAGACGTAATTTACCACAACAGTGTGAGGTGGTTGAGCCTGGGCAAAGTGATAAAAAGAGTCTGGGCATTGCAGAATGAAATCCTCTTATTTCTGGACACGAAGCAGATATCTCATGATTTTGTTACAAAAATAGGATATGAGGAGTGGAGATATGAGACGATGTTTGCAGCTGATGTATTTGAGAAATTGAATGAACTGAATGTGACATTGCAGGGAAAGGGGTCGTTTGCACATGAAATGTGGAAGCATGTAAAATCATTCAAAGCAAAACTAGGTCTATTTGCAAGGCAAGCAGGTGAAGGCAATTTTTGTCATTTCCCTTTATTAGGAAAACAGAAAGTGCCTGAAAGTGTTTTTGCTAAGATAAGGGATCATCTGCAGAGTTTGGAGGACGAGGTCACAAGCAGATTTCAGGACTTTAAGAAAATTGAGCCTAAATTCAATTTGCTCTCTTATCCCATCACTGCTGATATTGACACAGCACCTGAGGAGCTGCAGCTTGAACTTATTGACATGCAGTCAGATCACACTGGGAAAGAAATGTTTAATGCTGTAACATTAGTTGACTTTTACAAATCTTTGTCTGCTGAAAAATTTCCATGTATGAAGAAATTTGCTGGAAAAATGTTCTCTATATTTGGGTCTACATATATTTGTGAGCAAAGTTTTTCTTGCTTGAAGATCATCAAGAGTAAATATAGATGCTCTTTGACAGACATTAACTTGCAGGCTGTGATGAGAATCTCAACAAGCAATCTCACTCCTGATTTCAAAAAAATTGTAGAAAAGTGTGATAGGGTACATTTGTCTCATTAAACTGATTCTAAAATTAAACGTGCTTGCATCTACAGATGATATGAAATTAGCACAATAAGTAAATTGAATAAAACTGCCACTATTTTATTTAATTGATATTTATTGATTTTTATGGTACAATTTATACCTTTTCTGAAATGCAAAGTTAACTAATGAATGCAATCATTTTAAAAAGTGCGGCCCTCCGCTAACCTCCGCTTCCACAAAGTGGCCCCCCGAGCAAAAACTATTGCCCACCCCTGCCCTAGAGGTATGACCCCGCTTACTGCTGCAGTACCCTGCAGGTTAGGATGGGTTACAGAGAATGGTAATATGCATGCTGCTGACCACTGCAAAGCACAGATATTCGCTCCATGCACAGTCCAGCCAAAGTCGCACCTCCATTGTTTCCCGCAGCTGAGTCACATTCTCATCAACTGGTTGCGTTCTAGTGACAATCTGAAGGATAGTTTCTAGAGATAAGATGCAGTCAGTAAAATGGCTTTTCGACTCTAAAATTTTTCACTGAGAACAAATGTTTGTTTCAATTCACGAAACTGAATTCGGTTTCTTAGGAAAATAATCAGTTTATGCAATAAAATGAAAATAAAAATAAATTATCTCTGAAACATCTCCTTCTCAGAGAAGTCTGACAGGAACCTGTCAGTATAATACGCTACAGACAAAATTTATGAGGAAGGCGAGACCGCAGCAGAAAGACATATCTATACATAGGGTACGACTTTTTTCAGGTTAAAAATAACTCCATTAGATGAATAATTATCGGGGAAAAAAATCTTCTTTTTTTTCAATTTGTGTTGAAATAAAAATAATTGAAATATTCAGATATAAGGTAATAATTTTATCATTGACATATGATAACATATGCATATCCATTGTTTCTTCGGCGAGAGGGGCGGGTATGGCCTAGTCGATAGCCCGGCAGGCTCGTAATCTGCTTCAGGGCGACTGCTTGAGGGAATATTTAATTTTTAGAAAAGAATTCATAGCGGAATATTTACCGGAAGAACGGTTTGCAAAACTTTTAAAAATTGGTGGAACTGAAAAAATATAGATATAGATGCATAATTTTAATTCCCATAAAACGTATAATTTCACGTAATATAATAATAAGTGGTTTGAAAACAAATTAATACACAGAACACTTAACTTTTATAAGTTCAATCTTTATCTGATATTATTACATAATCATCCTAAAATTTCAGGTGGGGGGAGAGGGGGGTCTTATTTTCCTAATAGCAAATTTGGGGTTGTTAGTTCCTATACTGCACGACTGGCATGTTAGGAGCTCTGCAATAAACAAATTATTAAATGAAAAATAATTGCTTTGTGACAAGATAGTAAGAAACTTAACGTCTTTTATTCTAGATCAAAGGCTCTGAAGTGAGGCTACTGATAATTGAAATAACAAAAGAAATTAATGATACTTTTTATTTATGATACAAGTTCGCCATCAAAAGAACAATTTAAAATTAGCGCATTAATAAATAAAATAAAAATAAATACTTCCTCAAGCAGATGCTTGCCACAGAGGTCTGACAGGAGCCTGTTAGTTAAATTCGCCATAATAGAGGGATCTGTGAGGATGGCGGGCCCTCAGCAGATTTTTTCCCTACTGCACGCGGTGTTCACAAATAGTCACCCTCCCAGGTACCGAACGCCCCAAAAGCTGCTTAACTTCGGCGATCAGACGGTGTTTTCAGATTCAAATTTATAGCATTTGTTATTTAATTATGAAAACATTTACTTCAACCAAAGCCGTATTATTAAGTGTATTGGCCGACACAGTACATAACTATGAGGGGATTGAATTATAGATCAGAAGAAAAAATAGAAGCTTTAGTTATCTGAATTTCTTTTTCTATTTGAGTTTACCATACAATTTTATTCGTTTTCCTCTTAATTTTGCTGCAGCTCATTTCTTGTCGCGCTGTAATGCTACAACGAGAAAATATCTCCTGTTGACTACTACACCTATCCCTCGATTTACACTGAAGATAGGTTCCGCACAAAACCGTGTAAATCGAAATCCGTGTATTCGAAATCAAAACCGTGTAAATCGAAACTGAATTATGCACATTTTAGAGTTTTTTTCGTTTTACACGGTTTTACATAGCAAAATCCAAGATTTCGATTTACACGGTTTTGTGCGGAACCTATCTTCAGTGTAAATCGAGGGATAGGTGTATTCTAGATGCTGAAGTGTCGGTGGTTTGACTAAGCAAATAATATGAGTAGTGTGGTGCCAACCTGGGGCGACCCCACGCACTGTGCTTTCCCCCTATGACGTCACCGAATGGAAATTGACCCGTGTTGCAACTGTCCACGCTGCCTTCTCAGATTGAACTTTGACCCCTATGACGTCACCGACCGGAAATTGACCCCTGTGTCGCAACTGTCCACGTTGCCTTCTCAGATTGAACTCTGACCCCTATGCCGCAATCGACCGGAAATTGAACTGTGTTGCAATCGTCCACGTTGTCTTCTCAGATTGAACTTTGACCATTATGTCTCAACCGACAATATTTTAAGCCCTCTTCATAGACCCCCTGGTCGACCTATATTTTAAGCCCCCCTTCTCGAATAGTCTCGATTTTCCCTTGATTAACCCATATTTTAAGCCCACCCATCTTCATAGACCCACCTATTGGTTGACCCACCTATATTTTAAGCCCTCCCCTCTTTAAAGCAAATCAGTTTTCTCTATACACGTTTAATCGGTCTCATCCAGCGTCCATACTATTTTTAGTACGTCTCCTGTATTTAAAAAAAAATTCCTTCCGACAGCGTGATTTGAACCCTCTACCTCAGTGCCGATAGCGTCGTTGCTCTCGGCTATGCCTTGTTACTTGATGGTGTGGTTTAGATGTGTCTCAAACGGTATAGCCATGTAAATCAGGGTATAGCCATATAAATCACGTATCTCTTTATTAAGCTTGAGTTTTATATTTCAGATATTAACCTCAGTTTTTTATTATCCTACGTTTTTTTACAACCTTCGTATTCTTTATAACTAACTTTTTTCAGCGTATTTCTTATAATGAACTCCATGACTGGAAGAAGGACAAATCTACAGTTTTAAAAGACTGTCCCACAGAAAATACCAATGGGCAAAAAATTAATAAAAGGAAAAAAAAACTTAAAAACTTATTCGTCATTATGTAAAAAAGGGATAATATGGTGACCTATAACTTTAGTACGTCTCCTGTATTTTAAAGAAATTTGCTTCCAACGCAGTGATTTGAACCCTCTACCCCAGTGCTGATAGCGTCATCGCGCTCGGCTATGACTTGTTACTTGATGACGTGGCTTAGATGTGTCTCAAACGGGGTATAAATCACGTATCTCTTTATTATAGCTTGAGTTTTATATTTCAGATATTAACCTAGGTTTTTTATTATCCTACGTTTCTTCACAACCTTCGTATTCTTTATAACTAGCTTTATTTTTGTGTAACCTTCGTTTATAACCTACGTATTTCTTTTAACTCCGTGACTAGAAGGACTATTCTACAGTAAGACTGTACCACAGAAAATGTCATTGGGTAAAAAAAATTTAATAAAAGGAAAAACTTATTCCTCATTATGTATGATATGGATTGACCTGTATGGGTGTCATAAAAGTCCCGCTTTAGAATACGTGTTCGGTACCGGACCACGTTTTTATTCACGGATGTCCTGTGAAATTAAAAGATATTAAACGGTGAATCACAATGGGACCACGATTTACTGATTTACTGTTCCATCTTCACTAGATATGAACGTTGTTGTAAGAAATTGTAACATGAACGCCCTAATACTTAAAAATGGATGGTTAAACCATTGTTACCAACCTTCTTGCTGCCTTTCAAGCTGGCACATGGCGTCCTCTGTCTTAGTTGTTTTGAGGCGATGAATGCTTGCGTTTTCCTTTAATGTGAGAATGCTGGGTAGGGCATTTTTCTTATGCTTCTCTATCACTTCTCCTTTCATTTTCAATCCTCTTTCTTTCTGAAATGTGATGATTGAGTTTGAAGTGTGAAAGACTTTATGCGTTAGGTCCTGTAAATGCAAAGTATTGTCTATCAGTTATGGGGGCCTCAGAATCGCGAAGCATTATGCTTATGGAATTTACAGGAGTAATGCTCCATAGACAGTGTTCTTTCCAAACAGGGTGCATAACATTATCAAAAAACGTGTGCTTGCCAGAACCACTTTCACACGAACATAGTACCACTTGTTCTAAGAATTCCACACTAGTATAGAAATATGCAGGGAAAAATAACTAAACCGATTCTTAGACGTGAAAATGCGTGTGTTAGATTGTAGTGAAACATCCTATCTTTGTCGAAAAACTGGTGTTTGCAGCGAAAAATAGTCACCTTCACACACTTATGCGCTTATTGAAATGTAGTAGGGGGACCAGGAACTCTGAAAAGAGCGCGTGAAAGCGCTTTGGAATAACTGCCGAGAGAGCTTACGTTACGTTTTATCGGTGGTTGAAGTCAGAGAATGCAAAGTTAGGTCTAGCGGATCGATTCCCGGACCCAACTTTTCATGGAAATACTGAAAATATTGTTGTTTTCTTATAAACACTGAGTTTTCAGATTTTAAATTTCCAAACTTCTGTGGTTCGTTGCTGATGTTTTCTATATGCAAAGTATTTTGTGATATTCGTCCATCCGTGTGTACGCAATGTAGTATAGAAATGTGTATTCTCATGCAGGAAAAATAACTAATAGTGAAAACAACTTGTGTTTGCAATGAAAAATAGCCAACTACACCCACACTTATGCGCTACATACCAGGGAACTATAGAACCAGAAAGTCTGAAAAGAGCGTGAGATAGCGGCTTGGAATAACGTCGAATAGTCGTTTTTTTTTTATATCTTACAGTATTTGCGTTGTAATTTGCTGTTTTGAAGTGATTTTTTACAACCATCCCACTATATTTTTATACTTTCTCTCTCGTCACAGTATGTTTTACAGTTATTGTGCCTTCCACTTCCAAAGAATTGTGAAAATATTCACCTATCCACTGAAATGTGTGTGCATTTACAGATATTCCAACACCCTTTACATTTTAGTGATTCTCATTGAATTAACCAACCATTTCGTTGTTTTTCTAATTTTCGTTTATGCATGTAATTTGATTTAACGACCTAGTCACGTGGTGTATCATGGGTAAAATACTACCCATTTCATCTCTTTTCAGGTTTGTATGACAGTAAAGCAAACTTGCAATCAGTTTTTCATTCTAATTGCTTGTTGTCTGCATATCACCGAAATTCCTCCTCGTATGCCTTCCAAAAAGGTACATTGTAGGTTATCAACTCTAGTATTTGTCATCTTCAGGTATGAAGGCAGGAGCTGTGTATACATAACAGGGGTCAGTATCTGCCACCAAACACATCAGCTAATAGGAGCACGTCAGTATATGCGATATTAGCGTAGGTTTTTTATGTCGAATAAATATTTTCATTACACGGGTATAGTCTTCTACCCACTAGCGCTTCTTCGAGGAGCTAATGTGTGTCATCTCAATTTAAGCGTTCTAATAAGATTATTTCATAACCTAAAGGACAGCCATCTGCAAGGAATCGGTATTAATTGCATTCCCTATAATATGGAAAACAACATTCTCCCTTTGAATTTCATAGAAACAAATTCTTAATGGAACAATAATGCTGCTTTTCATCGTCTGATAACAGTAGGAGATTTGCGTGCGGTTTAAATCTGAATGGTGTGATGTAGAGTGGGAACATTTCTTTCTCATATCCAGACAGAAATGTTAATTTTTTCGAATTTAGATATTTGATTTTTTGTTAGAGGGAAAATTAGGCCTGATGTGTTTTCTTCTAAATATATAGTTGTTAAGGTGTTCAGTGTTTCCTATTGCAGGATACAAAGTGGCTAAAACAGACAAAACCTTTTTTGTCAGAATTACATACATTAACAATAGCACGTTTTCATTCTCTTGGAGTAGGGATATAACTAGGTCCCGCAAGAGGGATATATTTGCCATTGTTCATTTCACTATGGAGTACAGTATCCACTATGTGCTCCTTCAAATGAGGTCTTGATCTTCTTGCACATTGAATCCGATTCTCTGTTTAGGGATGATGTAGGAAGACTTGTGACACAGTTACTTCGGAAAAACGGGGTGCAGTGTTCGAAGGGGAGGCTTTTCGCCTGAAGCGCACTTGCACTGTAAGGTACCATTTAATAACTATTTTAAACTTTGTCCACTAAATTATTTTTCTGATCGTAATACATGCAATTGAATTTCGTTGAAACATATTTCTTCCCGACACTGTACCATAATTGTGCATTCTTATGGAAGTTGAGTGATTCAAGTCACTGGTTCATTTCTAACAATAGTTTTTCAAGTAAGCTGAAATCTGGAGATGTTTCAGCACGAAATCAGTTTGTGTTCTTCCCAGTGTTTTCCCAGTGATACCCCATTATTTAATTAGTTTCTATTTCTACTGAAGGAAATCGTTTTATCAGTAGCAAACAGTGTCGAGCGGATAGCAACAGATTTGTCTGCAATCACCCGTTAAGAAAGTGACCTTGTCACATCCTGCTTGTTGCGAAATGTACGATGAAAGGTTGAACTCGCAAAATACGGGTAAAAGCATTGCAACACCCTCGTTGCCATTAAAACGTGGTCCGGTACCAAACGCTTGTTCTAAAGCGGGACTTTTATGACACCCAAACAGGTCACCATATCACACATAATGAGGAATAAGTTTTTCCTTTTTATTAAATTTTTTTACCCAATGACATTTTCTGAGGTACAGTCGTACTGTAGAATAGTCCTTCTAGTAAAAATTGGACAACCCACAGTAACGGAGTTAAAAGAAATAAGTGTTACTGAAACGGACTAAAAATACGACGGTTAAAAAAATACGTATATTAATATGAAAGGACTATCGGGGTTCATTATAAGAAATACGTAGGAAAAGCTAGTTATAAATAATACGAAGGTTATAAAAAAACGTAGGAAAATAAAAAACCTAGTTTAATATCTGAAATATAAAACTCAAGCTGTAATAAAGAGATACCTAATTTATACGGTTATACCCCCGTTTGAGACACATCTAAGCCACATAATCAGGTACAAGGCATAGCTGAGCGCAATTAAGCTCCTACTATTGGTACAGAAGTAACGAGTTCAAATACGGCGTCGAAAGCAAATTTTTTTTTTAAATACAGGAGACGTATTAAAGTTATAGGTCACCATATTATCCCTTTTTACATCATGACGAATAAAAGCAGAATTTTTTTCCTTTTATCAATTTTTTTACCCATTGGTATTTTTTTTTGTGGGACAGCCTTTTAAAACTGTAGATTTGTCCTTCTAGTCACGGAGTTCATTATAAGAAATACGCTGAAAGAATACGAAGGTTGTAAAAAAAAAAAACGTAGGATAATAAAAAAACCTAGGTTAATATCTGAAATATAAAACTCAAGCTTAATAAAGAGATACGTGATTTATATGGCTATACCCGTTTGAGACACAACTAAACTGCATCATCAAGCAGCAAGGCATAGCCCAGTGCGATAACGCTCCAGCTATCGACACTGAGGTAGCGAGTTCAAATACGGCGTCGGAAGTAAATTTTTTTTAAATACAGGAGACGTACTAAAAATAGTACGGACGTTGGATGACACCGATTAAATGCGCAAAAACAGATATGGTAGAGGGGCTTAAAATATGGGTTAAACAGGGGGAAAACAAGAAAATTCGAGAAGGGGAATTAAAATATAAAATAAAAATAAATAAATACCCCCTCAAGCAGCTACTTGCCACAGAGGTCTGACAGGTGCCTGTCAGTTTATATGCCTTAGCACAAGGTCTGTGAGGATGGCAGGACCTCACCAGAGAAACAACACAAACGTCCATGCTTAATCCAGGGTTCGAACCCAGGTCCCTTAGATCAGTAGCCAAGCGCGCTAACCACTCAGCCACGGGTAGGGTTTAAAATATAGGTCAACCAGGGGGTCTGTAAGAGGAGGGAGGGCTTAAAATATAGGTCAACCAGGGGGTCTGCAAGAGGAGGGAGGGCTTAAAATATAGGTCAACCAAGGGGTCTGCAAGAGGAGGGAGGGCTTAAAATATAGGTCAACCATTGGGGAGTCTGAAATAAAGAAAAATCGGAAATTAGACTTAAAATAAGGGGTTTTTCCGAAAATAATACTTCTCACTGTCAACAGATGGCACCAGGGGTTTTTTCATAAGGGGGGAGGAATTTTTTATAAAGGGGGAATCAAAATCGAAGAATTAGAATTAAAATAAGGTTTTTGGGAATTAGTACGCTTCATAGGCACCAGATGGCGTCACGGGGGTGAAAAGGGGGCTTTTTAATAATGGGGGAGGAATTATTAATTATTAATAAAGGGGCGTGGTATGTTAAGTCATGATTACGGCATATTACATCATAGGGGCGTGGTCGGAAGTGGGCGTGACCGGCGATGTCATATGGGCGTGACCGGAAGTGGGTGCGGCTTGTGGCGTCATAGGGGCGTGGCCGGAAATGGGCGTGGATTGTGACGTCATAGGGGGAAAGCACTAGTGGGGGTGCTAGGTTGTCAGGACACTACTGCAGCATTATTGTTCCATTAAAAATTGATAAGAATCTATGAAATTCAAAGTTCCAAGGGAGAATGCTGTTTTCCGTATTATTGGGAACACAATTAATCTTCTTATTTTTGATCATTCCTTGCGTAATAAGATGGCTGTCCTTTAGGTTATGAAATATAACTGGAACATTATTAGGAGCTTGAAAATTGGGATGACACGTATTATGAGCACCTCCTCGGAGAAGTGCTAAAACTATGTGTCAGATACTATGAAATTCATTCCTGTCATGTTTACACAACTCCTGCCTTCATACCTGAAGATGACAAATATGTACCTTTTGGGAGGCATACGAAAGGGAATTTCAGTGAATTGTTTTAGCACGGCAAGCAACAAGCATTTAGAATGAAAGACCGATTGCAAGTTTGTTTAAACTAATTCTTCAGATGCACGTTTCTCCATAGATTCGTAAAACTCATTATGTATTCTTTGCTTTCTCTCACACATCTCACAAGATAATTAAAGTTCAAACACTAATACATCTTCCCTATGTGTATCTTTCTAATAAACCATACGACCAAAGTAGATAAATCGCAAGCATCATCTGCGTCAGATCTGATTCCATATATCTGCTAATTCATTACGACGAAAATCTCACAATAGCCTGAAATGGAGAGTACTTTACCTACGACACAGCATGTGACTAGGTCTTTAATCAAATTACATGCATAAACGAAAATTAGAAAAACAACGAAATGGTTGGTATTTTCAATGAGAATCACTAAAATGTAAAGGGCGTTGGAATATCTGTAAATGCACACACATTTCAGTGGATAGGTGAATATTTTCACAATTGTTTGGAAGTGGAAGACACAATAACTGTAAAACATACAGTGACGAGAGAGAAAGTATAAAAATGCAGTGGGATGGTTGTAAAAATCGCTTCAAAACAGCAAATTACAGCGCAAATACTGTAAGATAGGAAAAACGACTATTAACAAGCGCCATCTAGTGTGTAAAATAAGTGAACCTAAGGAGTAACTGATAAAAGTCACTCTTTAGCGGAAGGAGTAATACAGGAAAATCGTAAAATATTAAGGTCCCACTCTAGTAAATCACGGTCCACTGCGCACACACGGATGGATGAATATCACAAAATACTTTGCATATAGAAAACATCAGTAAAGAACCACAGAAGTTTGGAAATTTAAAATCTGAAAACTCGTTGTTTATAAGAAAACAACAATATTTTCAGTATATCCATGAAAAGTTGGGTCCCAGAATTGATCCGCTAGACCTAATTTGCATTCTCTGACTTCAACCACCGATAAAACGTAACGTAAGCTCTCTCGGCGGTTATTCCAAAGCGCTTTCACGCGCTCTTTTCAGAGTTCCTGGTCCCCCTACTACGTTTCAATAAGCGCATAAGTGTGTGAAGGTGACTATTTTTCGCTGCAAACACAAGTTTTTCGACAAAGATAGGATGTTTCACTACAATCTAACACACGCATTTTCACGTCTAAGAATCGGTTTAGTTATTTTTCCCTGCATATTTCTATACTAGTGTGGAATTCTTAGAACAAGTGGTACTATGTTCGTGTGAAAGTGGTTCTGGCAAGCACACGTTTTTTGATAATGTTATGCACCCTGTTTGGAAAGAACACTGTCTATGGAGCATTACTCCTGTAAATTCCATAAGCATAATGCTTCGCGATTCTGAGGCCCCCATAACTGATAGACAATACTTTGCATTTACAGGACCTAACGCATAAAGTCTTTCACACTTCAAACTCAATCATCACATTTCAGAAAGAAAGAGGATTGAAAATGAAAGGAGAAGTGATAGAGAAGCATAAGAAAAGTGCCCTACCCAGCATTCTCACATTAAAGGAAAACGCAAGCATTCATCGCCTCAAAACAATTAAGACAGAGGACGCCATGTGCCAGCTTGAAAGGCAGCAAGAAGGTTGGTAACAATGGTTTAACCATCCATTTTTAAGTATTAGGGCGTTCATGTTACAATTTCTTACAACAACGTTCATATCTAGTGAAGATGGAACAGAAAATCAGTAAATCGTGGTCCCATTGTGATTCACCGTTTAATATCTTTTAATTTCACAGGACATCCGTGAATAAAAACGTGGTCCGGTACCGAACACGTATTCTAAAGCGGGACTTTTATGACACCCATACAGGTCAATCCATATCATACATAATGAGGAATAAGTTTTTCCTTTTATTAAATTTTTTTTACCCAATGACATTTTCTGAGGTACAGTCTTACTGTAGAATAGTCCTTCTATTCTACAGTAAGACTTTAAAGAAATAAAATGGAGTTAAAAGAAATACGTAGGTTATAAACGAAGGTTACACAAAAATAAAGCTAGTTATAAAGAATACGAAGGTTGTGAAAAAACGTAGGATAATAAAAAACCTAGGTTAATATCTGAAATATAAAACTCAAGCTATAATAAAGAGATACGTGATTTATACCCCGTTTGAGACACATCTAAGCCACGTCATCAAGTAACAAGTCATAGCCGAGCGCGATGACGCTATCAGCACTGGGGTAGAGGGTTCAAATCACTGCGTTGGAAGCAAATTTCTTTAAAATACAGGAGACGTACTAAAGTTATAGGTCACCATATTATCCCTTTTTTACATAATGACGAATAAGTTTTTAAGTTTTTTTTTCCTTTTATTAATTTTTTGCCCATTGGTATTTTCTGTGGGACAGTCTTTTAAAACTGTAGATTTGTCCTTCTTCCAGTCATGGAGTTCATTATAAGAAATACGCTGAAAAAAGTTAGTTATAAAGAATACGAAGGTTGTAAAAAAACGTAGGATAATAAAAAACTGAGGTTAATATCTGAAATATAAAACTCAAGCTTAATAAAGAGATACGTGATTTATATGGCTATACCCTGATTTACATGGCTATACCGTTTGAGACACATCTAAACCACACCATCAAGTAACAAGGCATAGCCGAGAGCAACGACGCTATCGGCACTGAGGTAGAGGGTTCAAATCACGCTGTCGGAAGGAATTTTTTTTTAAATACAGGAGACGTACTAAAAATAGTATGGACGCTGGATGAGACCGATTAAACGTGTATAGAGAAAACTGATTTGCTTTAAAGAGGGGAGGGCTTAAAATATAGGTGGGTCAACCAATAGGTGGGTCTATGAAGATGGGTGTGCTTAAAATATGGGTTAATCAGGGGAAAATCGAGACTATTCGAGAAGGGGGGCTTAAAATATAGGTCGACCAGGGGGTCTATGAAGAGGGCTTAAAATATTGTCGGTTGAGACATAATGGTCAAAGTTCAATCTGAGAAGACAACGTGGACGATTGCAACACAGTTCAATTTCCGGTCGATTGCGACATAGGGGTCAGAGTTCAATCTGAGAAAGCAACGTGGACAGTTGTGACACAGGGTCAATTTCCGGTCGGTGACCTCATGGGGGTCAAAGTTCAATCTGAGAAAGCAACGTGGACAGTTGCAACACGGGTCCATTTCCGGTCGATTGCGACATAGGAGTCAAAGTTCAATCTGAGAAGGCAACGTGGACGATTGCAACACGGGTCAATTTTCGGTCTGTGACGTCATAGGGGGGAAAGCACAGTGCGTGGTGGTGCCCCAGGTTGGCACTACACTACTGATGTGGTTAGCAGATGGAGACATCAACAACATTTGACTAGCTTCTTGTGTAACGAGAGAGACAGGACGTACCCAGGGGGCCCGGAATATTGTATTGTTTTGTGCGCACAAATTTGTATTGTTATCCACCCATTCTGTTTTCCATGGTCCCTGGTCTTAGGTTGGTACACGCTGACTCTCCCCCCCCCCCACACACACTCTGCCATGGTTACCGGCTTCAGGCATGGGCCATGATGCTCTTGTCCTTTTCCATCCTCTCTGCTTGTTTTAGTCATTTGCTTAATTGAATCACTTACTGAATTACTTTCCAATGTAATTCATAAGTAATGATACACAATTTCATTCTTTTCACCCTCCCAAGTTCAGGCTGTGTGGTACAGATCAACTCTCTCTCTCCATTATTATATTATCCCTCTCTCTCTCCATTATTATCTTATATTTATCTTTGCAATCTTGGTCTTGTCTTATTCATATCTCAGACTTCTCTACCTGCTTTGAAATCCAAAACATTTGTATTTGGAACTAAAAATAGATAGAGTTACATTTGGAACACTAAAAGTAGATTAAAAAAAACTAAAAAAATTTATTATTATTTATTAACATGTTTGTCTGCTGATCAAAGGGACCTAGGTTTAGAGCCCCGGATAAGGCATGGATGTTTGTGTTGTTCTTCTGCTGAGGACCAGCCATCCTCACAAATCCCTTCTACTATGGCGTATTAAACTGAAAGATTCCTGTCAGACTTCTGTGACAAGCAGCTGTTTGACGAGGGTGTATATATAATATCTACCCTGCCCTCGTGGAGAAAATATGACACTGAGGGGATTGGGAAGGCCGACGTCAGTTAAATGGGAAGTAAAATTTTAGCCTTGTGTGCAGGATAACTATAGCCTGTGCCATTAAAACAGTAAGACTGAGGCAGGCTTCCATCTTTCTCCTAACAGCTGTACAGTGGGTCTTTGCTGTAACCAGGACATTTAGCCCATTGTGCAGAAAACAGAGCCGCTCAGACGAAATGTGTTAACTCAAGCATCATTCCATCCTCCTCACCCCAATAGAAACGAGCAAGCCCGGATCTGAAAAAAAAAAAAAGAGAGGGAAACAAGAAACACAATCGAGCCGAAAAAACGTAAGGGGGAGGGGGGGGGCAAGAGGCTGTATTTCCAATGCAATATATCATTTTCCCCTCGTTTTATAAATTTTTTTATATTTCTTTAAAAATCCATGAAACAAAATAAGTTCAGTAATATTTATTTCTATTACCCTTACTAGGACTCTGAAAAGGAATGGGAGATGCCCCCCCCCACTCCCTAGATCTTGTCCTTGGACTCGAGTATGTAACCCTCCACCCATAAGACTTTTTTAGTCACATTACTGATGATCTGAAATGTAAAATAGAACAGACTACTTTTGATTTAATCATTTGCCGAATTGAATCACTTACTCAATTACTTAACAATGTATTCTATAAAACTTAGATACAAAATTTTATTCTTTTCACCCTCCAAAGTTTAAGTTGTGTGGTCCCAGTCAGCTCTCTCTATCCACTTATTTTTATCTTTGCAATCTTGCTCTTGAAGTCCTCTTTTCGGCATTCTTTTTTTCATACCATTTTTCCATCTCTTTCACCGTCTTCTTCCAGCGGGTTCTCATTTCCATGTTAAATTTATCCATCTTCCTTTATCCATCATATTCATAAGTGTTTCTCATTTTGATAATATTTTTTACACCTCCAATATTTTTATGTAATCTCTGATTGCTTTAGTTTCTTTATTTCTCATTTTATCTAGTCTTTGCTTCCTCGGATACCTGGGGCGGGGGTGGCTCAGTCGGTAGCGCGCCAGGCTCGTAATCTGTAGTTCCCAGGTTCGAGTCCCAGCTGGGTCAGCGTTGAGATTTATCTCCGCAAAATTCCCCGCCCTGCCCACGGTCAGTAGGGGACACTGATGGGCTTGGAAAGGCCGCCGTCCGTCGGATGGGACGTTAAGCCGTGGCCCCGTGTGCGGGAGAGCCATACCCTGTGCACGTTAAAGAACACGCTGGATGGCCTTGACGGGAGACTACCATCTGTCTCCCAACAGCTGTTCCAGTGGGTCCCCACCCCCAACCTTCTCTGAGCCTTCGGGGTCCATGTGACCTGGCCATTTAGCCCATGGTGTGCAAAAAAGTGCCGCTCAGAGGTAAAACAACCCAACCCTCGGATATCTTTTGCAATATCCACTTCAATTACTTTTATCTCAGATGCAAACCTTTCTCACAAAATCATTTTTGATTCTTATGTTAGAGTACTCTCTACAATTGTATTAAAATCTATTCTTTAAAAATCAATTCAGCACTCTTACTGCTTTCTATTTTTGGTCCTCTTATTTTAATAATCTTTCTTTAATTTTTTTTCATCATACATTCCACTATTAATAACAGCTTTCTCTTTGTTGGGTGTTAAAAAACCGACATCAGAATCCAAAAAATGGAAACATTGGAAACTTTTTTCTTTGAAAAATTTCTAATTATGACATCTATTTTATGTAAAAAGATATAATCCAAGTAATTACAATCTTATGCCAGCTTTTAAGTAGAAAAACAAATTTAAATAGCTTATAAAAGTTGTTATTAAAAAATAATAATGAAAAAATTTTTCAAAGATTGACACATGCATGCGTTTTAAAAACTGCTTTGGGAAAGGAATTAAGAGCAAAAGTCACAGGAGTCTGATATCTCATGTTCAATGGGTTTATGTAGCTCATGACCATATGGGTTTCGAGGTGAAGGGAGGCTCAGCTTAATGAGAGTCAATTTACGGAGTGGAGGGGAGCTCTGCCTGGCTCGGCTGCGGTTAACTCCGTTCTCCCTTCGGGTGAAGGACGGGGGGGGGGGACGACAAACCAGGAAGAGTCCATTTCAAAACTCGGCCGGTTTGGTATTCTGAGGTACTTCGTTTTCCAAGGCCCGTGGTAGTTAAAGGGTTAAGTTATGATAAGAGGAAACTGTATATTAATAGTGCTGTAAATGATTTAGGAAAATCAAAATGGCTGATACAGACACACAATACCTAAAATATATTTTAGATTATTATATGTGAATCAAAATACTTAATTTGAAATATAGTTTTGGGAAATTTCATTCTAAGAAAGTGTTGCTTCTGCAATTTCAGTGCCGGAGCTATCGTAGCTCTGCTACTGCTGCAGGGAAATATTAATTTCTTCGAAATTTGATATGTTACATTTTCGAATAAATATTAAATAAATACTCCCTTAAGCAGCAGCTTGCCACAGAGGTCTGACAGGAAAATCTCAGCAGAAAAACGACACATACATCATGCCTTACCAGGGACTCGAACCCTGGCCCCTTAGATCAGTAGTCAAGCGTGCTAACCACTTGGCCACAGAATGGCGAATTAGAGAACAAATAATTTCTTATCATTATTTTTCAAACCAAACTAAGAGATCAAAATATTTTATTTATTTCCTATAAGAGAAATATAAAATGGAAATCATTTTTATTAGTGTAATCTTTAGCATGAAAGTTGTGTAATATTTATAAGGTAATTGTATTAAAGGAAACTCTATCTGGGCGTCATGATAAAGAGACAATACAATATCTGACAGTACAGATAACTAAGTTTATGAGTAAGGATCCTCAGTAGACCCCATAAAACCCTACTATGCCAATTTAGTCTTTACAGTCACATTTGCTTACAAATAGCATTTATTTGCTTCGCCAACAATGATAGAGTACAGGCCTGCCCAATTGGAGTTTTCTCGAGGCACTCTTATGCAAAAAATATCAGCCAGATGGCGCGCAAACACTTGACAAACAAACCATGTTGCCTGCATAGGTTTTCATTAGAGTGCTTTCTGCGTTCGGATTTAAAACTGCGATCTTTTCAAAACTAAAAATTTTTAAAGCACAAGTTTTCAGATTTTCTCTGTTCTTAAAGAATTTTAATGTTGTTTTCCGATGTGTTGGTCTAGAACAGGTGCGTATGATATAAAAACAAAGGGACAGGAGTTGAAGATCATAGGTTACAAAAGCTACGTATCACGTGTTCAAAGGGTGTGTGCGATTTCAAATGGAAGGGATTCCCCCCTCCCCCACCTCCCACGTTAGACAACTAACTGCAAATTTTATTACCTTCAGAACCCGGTGCCCTGAAGCTACGGGGAGCGGGGTGAGGGAGAAATTTGGGTCGTGGATCACGTGGTATATATCCTTGTGCCTTCGTTTGAACTGTTCTCTTGGCAGAGAAATTCGATACCATTTACAATCAATTTTTAAAACAACTATGAACTATATCAATTTGAAAAAAAAATCAGAAAGACAGCTGAAAATCCATTGTAACTTTCAGATGAAAAAATGAAGGATGAAAGCAAAATAACACGAGAAATAAAATAAAGGGTTGGGTTGTTTTACCTCTGAGTGGCACTTTTTTTGCACAACCATGGGCTAAACGGCCAGGTCACAAGGACCCCGAAGGCTCAGAGAAAGTTGGGGGAGGGGACCCACCGGAACAGCTGTTGGGAGACGGATGGTAGCCTCCCGTCAAGGCCATCCACTGTTCTTTAACGTGCACAGGGTATGACTCTCCAGCACACGGCACACGGCTTAACGTCCCATCCGACGGGCGGCGGCCTTTCCAAGCCCATTGGTGTCCCCTGCTGACCGTGGACATGACGGGGAATTTGCGGAGATAATAAAATAGAGGAAAACGCGATGATGCTCAGTGCTTGGCATTCAAGGGCAGAAAAATTTTCCACTCATATGCTGAGCTCGTGGCACTGATTATCAATAAGACTAGTTTAATAGACTGACCAGGTTAATCGGGAGAAAGGAAGTCATGTTTTTTTTCTTTTTTTTTTGCATCTTTCTGTATCAAATTCAGAGTAATAATTCAAATCAGTAATTCAGAGTAATATCTAATATATAGTCAATTGTGCATGATTGACTGATAGGGGATCATGCTAATTCTAACTTCAGAAAACGTAAATCGTGATATTTCATCAACAACTATGCAACACCAATTATTTTTTAATTTAGGTCTATAAAGAAACAATATTACCTTAAAAAAATTCCATTTTTCCACCCCCTTGGGTCTAAGTGATCAACTCATAAGTGCCAATGGTACAATGTGACCTTCACATTCCACCATCAAAATTTCTAAGTTCTAACATAAATATATCGTTTGCAATAATCATTTGAAATTTTGGAATTTTCAAATTTTTCGACAATTGGAGGGCGCATTTTATAGCTTCTGGGAGCTATTAAAGTGAAAATCATAATATTTCATTATTACCTGTCCAATGAAAAAAAAAAAATTATTTCTATAAGCAAATTTTCCTGAAATCAAAACAATTGCAATTTCCCACCCACCCTGGGTCCAACAGGTGAATTAATTGTTTCCTATGAAAACTTCAGAACTTTACTTTCCACTGCCATAATTTCGAATATCTAATCATACATCGTTTGTTAAAAATTAATAAAAACGCTAGTATTTTAGTTTATTATTACGGCATACAGAAGCGAAATCACCAAACTTATTATGATTTTTTTGAATCCAAATCTATACGATTTTTCTTCCTAAAAACACTTTCCGTTTAAAAATGTTAACAGCATGTCGTGTCGTTTTGCTTCTACTATGGCATATAACCTGACAGGCTCCTGTCAGACCTCTCTGGCAATCTGCTGCTCGAGGGGGTATTTTTTTTATTTATTTTTAACTTACAAACATAAATGTAGCATATTTTTTTCCCCAGGGTCCTTTACATTCACGAAATTTAAAGTTTTTCTTCGGTACTTTCACACGAAAATGACTGAAGAAACCGGTTTGTTCAGTATTTGCGCGCCATCTAGTGAGATTTTATGTTATAGGAGGTTCGCGTAAAGGTGCCTTTTTCGAGGAATGCGCAGGTCTGTAGTCTGTTATTGTTGGCCAAGTTATTGGTCAACAGCTCATCCTCTTTATTAATATTTCCTTTATTGTTATGCCGTCCTGTAACAGACTGGTTAGCATGCTTGGCTACTGATTTAAGAGGCCTGGGTTCGAACCTCGGGTAAGGCATGGATATATATGTCATTTTTCGTGATCATTCAGCTAGTTCTGCTGAGTTCCCACCATCCTCATAGACCTTCTACTATGGCATATAAACTAACAGGTTCCTATCAGACCTCTGTGGCAAGCATCTGCTTGAGAGAGTATTTTTTTATTCCCTATATCCTTCATCCATTTATTTACTACAGGCTTGAAAACCTGTGACCAAATAGTTAGCATTGTCAGCTGCTGATCAAAGGAAACGAGGGTTTGAGCCTTGGATAAGGCATGGAGGTTTCTCATGTCATTTTGCTTAGGTCTCTCATACCTCATACTCCACTTTGTGGAATATTATACTAATAGACTCTCGTCTGCCCTCTATGCCAGTGTCTCGCAAACTTTTTTACTCTGCGGCACACTAATCTGTTTTTTTTCCGCGGCACACTGAATCCAATTTTTTTTCCGCGGCACACCTAAAAAAGAATAAAAGCAAACTCTATAAAATCGTCATTATATTTGCGCTTTGTTGAAGACATCAGCCTGGTTTTACTTGAAGATTTGCTCTCGTTCTTTAATTCATAACTCGGTGTTTGTTTTAAATATTTGTCCATTCTATGGCTTGAAATAATCAAAAATTAATACCAAAATTTGGAAAAAGCTTGATAAATACTTACAAGATCCCAGTTGATAAAATCTGAAAGATTTTTATTAAAGCACGTCGATAACACAAGTCAAGTCAAAACGAAATCTTTGGAATATCTAGTGTCAATTTGAAAATCTCTCGAGGCACACAGTTTGCGAGACACTGATTTATAGATATAGAATATATATTTACTTACTTAAGAGAGTAATTTTTTTTATACTAATTTTTTACTGAAGGAAATACTTTCAGAGTGAAAAGGCACTACTTTAAATGGAAGAGCAGCTTTAAAGGGGCTGTGAATTTGGTACAGTATTATTTTAAGCATCTTCCTAAGTTTAGAAATTTAAGGAATGGTCAAACAAAATAAGTGAGTTGGACGGATTTGAAAGGACTTTTTGCTGATCCTACTTTTATTTGGAATGCTTTACACCGAAGTCTGAAATTTCACTTTTACGCTAGGATAAATGGAGCAACGCCGCTTTAAAGCATTATATGGCACGTGTAGAGATCATCAAAAGGCCCGCCGCGAGATCCGCCAAATGCATACAGCTGCATACGATTACCTGAGAGGATATCACGTGACTTTTGCCTTATTTAGAATTAGGGCGACGGTACCAAAGGAGCCACTGCAGCGGATCGAGTGTGCTGCGGTTCTGTCTAATGCTGTGGAAAAAGCATGTTCTGAAATTAAAAATTTCACTTCAAAATTATTTCAAAAATCTTCTAAACTGAATTTCCTTTCATGCGCAAATCCATTTTAAACCATTGTATGCTACAGAAAAATTAGCAATTATAATTTTGCAGAAGCAAAAGTCATCATTAAGAAAGGAACTTGACGATATCACATCGGTTTCAAAACAATGTCTTTTTTCGTTTATTTGTTTTTCCCATATCTGAAGTAATGGCATATTCCAACTATACATGAAAGTTTCCGACAATTCCTTTGCTGCAAAATGTAATTTTCATATTAACTAAATACTCAATGAATATCAAAGAACATTATTTCCTTCTTCATAGAGTAAGCGAAGGATTAAATTATTCAGATTGTTCTAAGTTTATGCAATGTGATTTAATCATCAGTTTCAAAAGTATTGCATTTATAGCACATATTATTTACTTTATAAATTGCATAAAACTCTATTTTGTGCTTGCTAGCGGAGGGATATGATACTCTTCTAAAGTAAGATTTTTACTTAATTTTTCACTTGCTTCCGTAAGTAACTTACCTATTAAGTATGCAACATATAAGCCTCTGTATATGTAACATATAAAATGTAACATATATAAAGTGCTATTACTCTGAGAGTGTTACTTAACTTACTTACTTACCTATGTGAGCACTTAGTTAAGAAACTTTCCTAAGTTTAATTAACTAATATAGTAACTTACTTATTTACTTAAGAAATATATATATATACTTACTTACTTCAGAGAGCAATTTTTTACTTAATTTTTTAGTGAAGGAAATGCTTATTAAATTAAATAAGTAAGCAACTTTCTTACTAAGTTCTCGTTGGTTTACTTACTTGCCAAGAAGCACCCAACTCACTCGCTGCTTACCTACAGCAATTGTAGTCAGCTACTACGGAAATTACCTTTTTATAAAACTTTGCATACTACTATTTATTTCCTTAACTGAAAAAGTCGCTTAGGCATCAGTGACCACATATATTAAAATTTTGCAGCAGAAATTTTGCTAAACTCCTTGTAAGGTTGTCGTGGTTGATGGCTTCCGACGCGTTCTCTTCCTTCCCTCTCCTTCCCCCTATCCCCTCTTATTTCATAGACTGCTGATTCTTGGAGAAGGAGAGAGGAAATGTTGATCTCTGAAAAGTCCCTCTCGACACCGTTCACAAGTGGGAGAGTTGACAGTTTTATGAATGTCCGAGAAACGGACAGTGTTCAGCTTTTCATGTTCTCGGGTGTTCGATGCTCCAAAGGAATGTAATCACTGTCAGAGTGATTTGTTGGACCACACATAGCGTGGCTGTGGCAAGGGGTTAGGGAAAAACCCTTCTTAAGATGTTTTCGTGATCGTTGGAAAGTGCGGGAAAGGAATCCCTCTCTGAACGTCTTGGGAAAGAGACGCTTGTGCCGCGGCTCATGAGAGAGCCAGTGGAATGCGAAGTGTATCCAAGGTGGGGCCAATGATATAAGGCAGCTAGTACTTTTTGGAGCAGATTGTATCCGCTGATTAAAGGGAATGTTTTGACCCTGTGAGTGAAGAGTAGCATTATCTTGTGCTAATATATATACAGTAACACCCAATTCTGTTTTTACACGTTTTTTTTTTACATGATTTTGATTTAACACGGTTTTGAAAAAAAATTTGAATTCTCTTTTTACACGATTTATTTTGATCTAACACGGTTCAAACGGCGCCTTTTTAAAAATCTCCATTTGAATTTAATTTTGAAAAAATATTCCTATTCAACAAAATATTCCTTGATTTCACATTTATAACAAAGATGTCGCTTTTATGGTCACATTTTTCGAAGTAGTTTTAACTTTGAAAATGTACTATAGATACACATTTTGTGCACTAAAATCCCCAAAATAAAAACTGCACTAACATAACTACAAAAGTTTTCTCTATTTTATTCTCTATTTTATGGAAAAATTGTACAAAACTTGCTTCATTCGGAATAAAGTGGCAACATTGAGTTCCGAGAATTCCCCTCAATTTTTATCTTCAATACATATGTCTTGGTATCATATTTCTGTTTAAAGAGAAGTGTTTAGAGGTTTAATAGAAGAAATCAAAAAAATTTTTATATTGTGTTTTAAAGTTTTTTGTGCGTAATATAAATTTATTAAATTTTGCTGATAAGTAATTTACAATTTTTCATCATCTGATTTACTAACTACATTCCAAATATTTTTCGTAAGCCTTAAACCAATGTCGGATAATTCAACTATACAAAAGCAGAAAAGGAAAGCTGTCTATTTGGATACTAAGATCAAAATTTTAGATTGACTTGCAACAGGAGAAAGTCCAACATCCATAGGTAAATATTTTGGTTTGAACGAAGCTACCATAAGAACCATCAAGAAAAATGTAGATACTATTAGAAAATGATCTGTGCTTTCTGGAACAAAATTGAGTGCTAAGTCGTCATCGTAGATGAGAGATATTGTAAAAGTGAAGATGGAAAAGTCAGTAGTAATGTGGATAAAAGATAACTCGCAAAAAAAAGAATACCTCTAGACCAGAGGTTGCCAAACTTATTTGTCCTACCGCCCCCTTTTCAGAAAAAAATTACTCATCGCCCCCTGAAAATCTACCTTTTTTAAGCGAACAAACAAAAAGATGCGTTGACAAATTTGCGTTTTTTATACTTCTACCTACGTCCTACAACATAGTAAAGAATTATGTTGTTGTAAATAAGACACCTTGAAGCTTGATATTATAAAATTATTTATTAAAATCAACCATAGTAACATTCGCATTACACACAGAAAATTAAGATAACGAAGGATAATTTTGTGTTTATTTGGAAAATAAAGTAATCACTACGACTTTAACTCTATGTTACACAACAAATGAAACATGTACGAACGGTTTTTCAAAAATTTCTTATCTTCCCTTCTTTTTTTATGCTTCCACCGCCCCCCAATTGCACCGGAGGCTACTACCGACCCCCTGGATCGTTCCAGCGCCCCCCAGAGGACGGTACCACTCACTTTGGAAAACTGTCACTCTAGACGGAAATGTCTTAGAAAAAGATGGCATTACGAATATATAAGCAGATACAAGAAACGGAACCAATCACATCAGCTCAGTTAAACAAAAAATATGAATTTTCTGCAAGTACAGGTACGCTTGCAGGATTTTTTTAAAAACGCGTTTAATAATGAAAAGATAAAAGGTAAAGTTGCGTCTGCAGATAAGACGGCTGCTAAAGAATTTTTGTCCAGAATTGGCCCAAATCATTGAAGATGATGGATACACTCCTGATCAAGTTTGGAATGTAGATGAAACTAGTCTTTTTTGGGAAAAAAATGCTGAGTAGAACATCGTAGCAAAATCACAAAAAACTGTTGGTGGCTTTAGAGCAGCTAAGAATCGGGAATTTTCTGTTTTGCAGCAACGCTCAGGAGATCGTATGTTAAAACCACTGCTCATCAGTCGATCCCTAAGATCACAGTCAATGAAAGGTGAATATTTGAATAAATTGCCAGTGTATTGTTCTGTAAATGGTAGCTAGATAGTCACTGGAAGGAGAGCTCTGCACCAATCCCCTGTGATGATGCATAGAACCGGCCAGGCCTACCACCTAATGTCCAACCCCGCTTTCCAGTGGTGCAAACCATTAGTACCTTTCAAAAGAGATACTCTCTTGTGGAAGGGAACGGAAGGGGAGGGCTGCCAGATTAGTATGGCCTACTGATCTGGACAACTCTGGCTACTTCTCTTTTTATTCTACCCTTCTGAAGAGTGCTCAACCACATAGGGTCCTGGTGCTGACCATATAAACCCACTGGACTGGACAGATATATGGCTCTGAGCTGGATTATGGATCCTGATTTTGCTGCACTGGTGGGCTTCTGTGGAGGGAAAATCTTCCGCTGTGTTTTCTGTTTGTTTGTGGGTTGACAGCCCCAAGTGAATAGATTCACAGGATATGTTTATCAGCTGGTGGATAATCCTGAGCAGAGGTCATCGCAGGCACCTGAACTCTTTGTTCTATTTGCATCGTCAAATTCTACATTGGAGGAAGTCTTTCAGTGTAGATGGCTTCAGCCTTTAGTGGTGGGCGAACAGGTCTTTGCCCCATGTCTGCGATTAGGGGGTTGTTTGATATTGTCGGTATTCCCTCTCAGTAGTTTCATCACATTATACGGATCCCCCTTTGCACAGTGCTTTCCCCCCCTATGTCGCAATCGTCCACGTTGCCTTCTTGACTTGGACCCCCTATGTCGCAATCGACCGGAAATTGACCTGTGCTGGGACCACGTTGACTTCTGAACTTTGAGGCCCTATGTTACAATCAACAGGAAATTGACCCTGGCGTAGCAACTGTCGTGGTATTAATAATTAATAATTCATAATTAATAATTCATAATTAAAAATTCCTCCCCCTTTTAACCCCTGGTGCTATCTAGTTTTTAACTCTAATTTTAAGTCCTCCTTCTCGAATAGCCTCGATTTTGCTTTATTCCAGACTCACCTTTTATTTTAAAACCTCGATTTTGCAGACCCCCCTGATTGACCTATATTTTAAGACCCCTCCTTCCCACGGATTTCAAGTCTCAGAATAATTCCACAGAAAAGGATGACACAAGTCTCAATTGTAAAAACACCTCAAAAAAGACCCACCATGGTTGACCTATATTTTAAGCCCTACCTATATTTTAAGGCCCCCTCGGATTACAAGTCTCAGAATAATTCCACAGAAAAGGATGACACAAGTCTCAATTGTAAAAATCAACTCGCAAAGTTGTATTCTTATTAATTAAAACCCTTTCTATTAAAAGTTACCTCTATTAAAAATCTTTTGGTGTTCATTTTGCCAGGACTGCTAAACGATTCCCTTTTATTAAAACTCTGGTATTTATTTTTTCCAACCCCGTTAATCGATCCCTTAGTAAATAAAAACTCTCACTTACCTTTATTAAAATCATCCAGAGCTCGTAATAAATCGGTTTAATCGGGGGAAAAAAAAATCATTCTATCGCTAGCGTACCTCCACGTTAATTTCAGGGGAAAAGCCTCATCGGATCCAAGGTTCACGTATTTTACTAGAAGAATGACACAGTAACTGTTCCACAGAAAAATTAATAAAATTTGGTTTAAATTATTCGTAGGACTTGTATATAAGATCTAGCTTTAGACGTTCACCAGCCTAAAAGTTTACAAAGTCCGTTATCGGTGTATCGGAAATCGTACGTTTCCTGTAGACATCCTTCAGATCGCTTATTAGTGGGGTAGCAACAGCACTTTCGCCACATCACACGACATGGTGCAATCCTTTATCAGCTGGAAGGTCAAATGTCCAGCGCTTCACTGTGTCTGCATTTGACACCGATAAGGTTTAAAAATAGATGATTCCTAGAATCCACATTGCACAACGGTCAAAGTCCAGTGGGGGAGGGTGTATATAAACACCGACTTCTCAGCGACTGTCACTGTGTTCTTCATCTGTCAGTTTGCGACCTGTCAACCCTGCTCGCTCTCCTTCTCTACCTGCTAGCTCGTCGATCCTCTTCTCTACCTGAGATGTCCACTATGCGAGAATTTTCCTGTGCTGGATCCTCAACTGATACCAGGTAAATGAAATTTTATTTAATATTGTCCTTAAGTTGCTCAACTGAATCACCTACTAACGTACAATATAGATTTTTATATTTGTTTCTAACTAGTAAAGTCATTCTAAATGATAATTTTCAAACTTTAGTTAGATTTTTTGATCAAGCTAGCAAAGTGTGCTTTTACTACAACTGTTCAATATAGATTTTTTTTATTTGTTTCTACCCTGTCATTTTATTCTAAACGATAATTTTCAAACTTTAGTTAGATTTTTTGATCAAGCTAGTCAAGTGTGCTTTTACTACAACTGTTCAATATAGATTTGTTTCTAACTAGTAAAGTCATTCTAAATGATAATTTTCAAACTTTAGTTAGATTTTTTTTTTGATCAAGCTAGCAAAGTGTGCTTTTACTACAACTGTTCAATATAGATTTTTTTTTTTATTTGTTTCTACCCTGTCATTTTATTCTAAATGATAATTTTCAAACTTTAGTTAGATTTTTTGATCAAGCTAGTCAAGTGTGCTTTTACTACAACTGTTCAATATAGATTTGTTTCTAACTAGTAAAGTCATTCTAAATGATAATTTTCAAACTTTAGTTAGATTTTTTTTTTGATCAAGCTAGTCAAGTGTGCTTTTACTACAACTGTTCAATATAGATTTTTTTTTTATTTGTTTCTACCCTGTCATTTTATTCTAAATGATAATTTTCAAACTTTAGTTAGATTTTTTTTTTTTTGATCAAGCTAGTCAAGTGTGCTTTTACTACAACTGTTCAATATAGATTTTTTTTTTATTTGTTTCTACCCTGTCATTTTATTCTAAACGATAATTTTCAAACTTTAGTTAGATTTTTTTTTTTTTGATCAAGCTAGTCAAGTGTGCTTTTACTACAACTGTTCAATATAGATTTTTTTTTTATTTGTTTCTACCCTGTCATTTTATTCTAAATGATAATTTTCAAACTTTAGTTAGATTTTTTTTTTTTTGATCAAGCTAGTCAAGTGTGCTTTTACTACAACTGTTCAATATAGATTTGTTTCTAACTAGTAAAGTCATTCTAAATGATAATTTTCAAACTTTAGTTAGATTTTTTTTTTGATCAAGCTAGTCAAGTGTGCTTTTACTACAACTGTTCAATATAGATTTTTTTTTTATTTGTTTCTACCCTGTCATTTTATTCTAAACGATAATTTTCAAACTTTAGTTAGATTTTTTGATCAAGCTAGTCAAGTGTGCTTTTTTACAACTGTTCAATATAGATTTTTTTATTTGTTTCTACCCTGTCATTTTATTCTAAACGATAATTTTCAAACTTTAGTTAGATTTTTTTTTTTTTGATCAAGCTAGTCAAGCGTGTTTTTATTACAACTGTTCAATATAGATTTTTATATTTGTTTCTACCCTGTCATTTTATTCTAAAACGATAATTTTTCAAACTTTAGTTAGATTTTTTGATCAAGCTAGTAAAGTGTGCCTTTATTACAACATAACTGTTCTAAGTTAAAAAAAAAAACATGTAAAGTACTGCATATTCTGAGACTAAATTATCTATCCAGATCTGATGCTGGTCCTTCCACTGATGCCGACTTCTTTGAAGAGCTACTCACGGCAGTGCGCACTCTAGAGGCGGCAGCCAAAAGACCTCCTACACCTGAGCTTCCTGAACAGTCGAAGCGCCTTTGCATACTCCAACAAGGTGGCAGGGAATTAAGGCAAAGGACATCGAAACTTTCCCTCAAGAAGCGTCGTCAATCCACTGTCGCAGCGGGTATGGGAAATCCCTACGTCCCCGTCGTACCTTCAACTGCAACCAGGTAAATGAAATTTTATTTAATATTGCCCTTAAGGCGCTCAATTGAATCACTTACTAACGTACAATATAGAGTTTTATATTTGTTTTTACCCTGTCATTTTATTCTATAAATGTTAATTTTCAAACTTTAGTTAGATTTTTTGCTCAAGCTAGTAAACTATGCTTTTATTACAACTGTTCAATGTATTTGTTTTCTACCCTTGTAAAACCATTTTACTTTTTTTATTCTAAATGATAATTTTCAAACTTTAGTTAGTTTTCTGCTCATGCTAGTCAAGTGTGGTTTTATTACAACTGTTCGGTTCAATATAGATTTTTCTAACTAGTAAAATCATTTTAGTCTAAATGATAATTTTCAAACTTTAGTTACTTAGTTTTTGATCAAGTTAGCAAACTGAAGCATATTGGTTTTTCATTTTCTGTTCTAAGATAAAAACGTGTAAAGTACTGCATATTCTGAGACTAAATTATCTATCCAGGTCTATTCCTTCCACTGGTGCCGGAACCTCCAGCGTTCGTGTTCCCGTCTCCTCCAACATAAGGACACCATTCACTATCGCCGCTGGTACCGGACCCTCCAGCGTTCGTGTTCCCGTCTCCACCGGCATAAGGACACCATTCACTATCGCCGCTGGTACCGGACCCTCCAGCGTTCGTGTTCCCGACATAAGGACACCATTCACTATCGCCGCTGGTGCCGGACCCTCGAGCGTTCGTGTTCCCGACATAAGGACACCATTCACTATCGCCGCTGGTACCTCCACCGCTACCAGGTAAATGTAATTTTATTTAATGTTGCCCTTAAGGCGCTCAACTGTACCACATACTAACGTTCAATATAGAGTTTTATATTTGTATCTGTTTTTCTAACTAGTAAAGTCATTTTATTCTAAATGATAATTTTCAAACTTTAGTTAGATTTTTTTTTTTGATCAAGCTAGTCAAGTGTGCTTTTTTACAACTGTTCAGTTCAATATAGATTTTTTTTTTTTTTTTTTTTTTTTTTTTTTTATTTGTTTCTACCCTGTCATTTTATTCTAAACGATAATTTTCAAACTTTAGTTAGATTTTTTTTTTTTTGATCAAGCTAGTCAAGTGTGCTTTTTTACAACTGTTCAGTTCAATATAGATTTTTATATTTGTTTCTAACTAGTAAAGTCATTCTAAATGATAATTTTCAAACTTTAGTTAGATTTTTTTTTTTTGATCAAGCTAGCAAAGTGTGCTTTTATTACAACTGTTCAGTTCAATATAAATTTCTCTACCATGTAAAGTCATTTTACTTTTTTTATTCTAAACAATAATTTTCAAACTTTAGTTAAATATTGAGATTTTTTGATCAAGCTAGTCAAGTGTGCTTTTTTTTTTTTACAACTGTTCAGTTCAATATAGATTTTTTTATTTGTTTCGACCCTGTCATTTTACTTTTTTTTTTTTATTCTAAACGATAATTTTCAAACTTTAGTTAGATTTTTTGATCAAGCTAGTCAAGTGTGCTTTTTTTTTTTTACAACTGTTCAGTTCAATATAGATTTTTTTATTTGTTTCTGCCCTGTCATTTTACTTTTTTTTTTTATTCTAAACGATAATTTTCAAACTTTAGTTAGATTTTTTGATCAAGCTAGTCAAGTGTGCTTTTACTACAACTGTTCAATATAGATTTTTTTTTTATATTTGTTTCTACCCTGTCATTTTATTCTAAACGATAATTTTCAAACTTTAGTTAGATTTTTTGATCAAGCTAGTCAAGCGTGCTTTTACTACAACTGTTCAATATAGAGTTTTATATTTGTTTCTACCCTGTCATTTTATTTAAATGATAATTTTCAAACTTTAGTTAGATTTTTGCTCAAGTGTGGTTTTATTACAACTGTTCAGTTCAATGTATTTGTTTCTACCCTGTCATTTTTATTCTAAATGATAATTTTCAAACTTTAGTTAGATTTTTGATCAAGTTAGCAAACTGAAGCATATTGGTTTTTCATTTTCTGTTCTAAGATAAAAAACATGTAAAGTACTGCATATTCTGAAAAATAAATTATCTCTCTAGGTCCGCATTCTCCAACGTTCCTGTCAGTGGATTCTCCAACGTTCCTGTCAGCTCTACAGAGTCTCCCCACTTCACAGTGTCGCACACTCGGCGGTACAACTCGAAAAAATTCAAAACAGATTTCGTCTCCACGAGTGTGCGACTTGGAGGTATGGAGAATGTGGAACCACACAATTTCCTCCCGGTCCTGCACGACCTGCACGAGAAAATGTTGGCCGACGTCGTCCCCACAGGGGAGTATAGCCATGTTCGGCTATGTTTACGCTCCCGGGATTTGAAAAACCCCGTCAACTTGCCCCTAATTCGGCGTAATGCCCTGACGGGGGAGAGATTCATGGCTGCACTTGACAAAGTAGTGCAGTCAAATGAGTCTCTTGGTCCCGGGAGCGAACTGGAGTTCGACTTTGTGTGTGCCGACCTGGACCGGGTCGGCAGCGGTAATGACGGGAAACGTGCAGGACCTGAGAAGCGTAGTCTCGTGGATGTCCAGTCTTTCATCAACAATAAGAAGGCTCTCACGAAAATTGTAAATAGTGACAACATCTGTCTTGCAAGGGCTCTCGTCGTCGCACGAGAGCTTTGCTTAAAAAATAAAGGGTTGCCTAATACCTATGTGCAGATCCGGGACTACCGCTACCCTTTACAACGCCAAGAAGCCCACCAACTTCACTTGGATGCGGGTATTCCCGAGGGTCCCTGTGGACTCCCGGAAGTCCGTCTCTTTCAAGTGTACCTGACACAATTCAGGATTGTTGTGTATTCTGCCGACGACGCCTTTCTCCCCATCTTCATTGGTCCCGAAGGTGGGGACAACCTTTATTTGTTGTTTAGTGCAGGGCATTATGACGTGATTACTAAACCATCAGGGTTTTTCGGTGTTAAACAGTTCTGTCACATTTGTTTAAAGGGGTCTAACAACGGGCATGTTTGCAAGGGAACCTGCAACAGGTGCCTGTCAGTCGATGTGCTTCATACAGGGGAGCTGTTGCTTTGCACGGTATGCTGTGTGTATTTGCGCGGGGCTGAATGCTTTCAGGCGCACCTGCTGAAGGCATGTCAGACACGGCATCGCTGTGTTAAGTGCATCAACATGTACAATCCCCTGAAAAAGCACGTTTGCAAGGCTGACACCTTAAAATTCGTCGAGCCCTGCAAAATTGACCCTGTCGGTCAGACTTACCTCTACTTTGACGTAGAGACTGTGCAGTGTGCCGACGGGTTGCTGAAACCGATACTATGTGTGGTCACATACCAAGTGGACGACGAGTGGGTCTATGCTTCATTCCCGGAAACGGACGCCTTTATGGATTGGATTCTCGCCGAAGAACGTCCCGGAGTTCAAAGATTCAAGGACGCCACAGTCCTCGCACATAATCTGAAAGGCTTTGACGGCATGTTCATCATTAGTTACCTGTACAGAAAATTTTTAAAACCGGATCTCGTGTTCGATGGATCCAAGATTTTAGGTATCTTTTTACCTGGCCTTAAAATAAGGTTCATCGACACGTTGTCCTTTATTCAGGCTCCTCTTCGATCATTCACAAAGACCTTCAACTTGGAGACGGTGAAAGGCTTTTTCCCCTTTAAATTCGTGAAGGAGGAAAATCTACAATATGCAGGACCCATCCCTGATCGGCTTTTTTTCCAGCCGGAAGACATGGAGCCTGAAACTCTGTCAGCATTCAACGAGTGGTATGCCGCAGCAAGCCTTGAACCCTGGGATTTTCAACAGCAGCTTCTGTATTACTGCAAGGCAGATACAGAGTTGTTGCGGCGAGGCGCCCAAGCTTTCCGTGAGGAATTTTTAAATCTCACAGGCGTAGACCCATTTGCACGTGACCTGACTATTGCCGGTGCTTGTCTTCGAATTTTCCGTGGGAAGTTTCTGCAAAAGAATACCCTCGGTGTGTGTCCCGCCCAAGGGTATTCGGCGAGTAACGACCGGCAGTCCTTGAAAGCTCTCGCATGGTTAGAGTATGAGGCTTCCAAGGACAATATCGAAATTCAAACTGCGCGATCACCCGGAGGTGAGTATAAGATAGGGGAGTACAAATTAGACGGCGTGTGCCATAGTACCCGTTGTTATTACGAGTTTTTAGGTTGTTACTATCATCACTGTTTGAAATGTTTCAAACCTGAAAAAATAGATCAGCGCACGAGAAAGCCATTTGGTCTGCTAAACACCCGGACCATGGATCGTCTTGAGACCTTGAAAGTGCTGATGAACGGGTACACATGCAAAATTATGTGGGAGCACGAATTCGACGAGTTAATGCGCAACAACTCAACCGTCGCATTAATTTATAAATCCGTCGAGCCTATCAGGCGTATAGGGGCCCGTGACTACCTCTATGGAGGGCGTGTGGAGGTGTTTTCCATCTTTGCATCGGTGGACCTAGGATGTAGCCTTAACTACGTTGATTACAACAGCCTGTACCCTTATGTTTGCAAGAAGGCTCCATTCGGTAAAGGTCACCCGGTTCGGATCACCTCCGATTTCGCCACGGACCTCGACCACTATTTTGGCATTGCACACGCCACACTGTTAGCTCCCGACGATTTGTTCATCCCTGTACTGCCCTACAGGTGTAATGGGAAGCTGCTTTTCCCCCTTTGCAGGAGCTGCGCAGATGGTCAGCTGGCACCCCCTTGTCAGCACACCGTGAACCAGCGCGCATTGACAGGATCTTGGCCAACGTTCGAAATTTACGCTGCGATGCGTGCTGGATATAAACTTCTTCAATTCCATGATGTGTGGCATTTCAATACCATCCTGCAATACGATCCTGCAACAAAAAAGGGAGGTGTCTATGCTGGGTACATAGATACTTTTCTGGGGCTGAAGCAGCGCTACTCCGGGTTTCCCCCTGACGTGCAGACCGAGGAGCAAAAGGAAGCCTTCTGTGAGGCCTTCTTCCGGGCGGAGGGGGTTCGGATCCTCCCCTCGGAAGTTGAAAAAAATAACCTTAAGCGTACACTTTCCAAGGTCTCGCTTAATTCGTCATGGGGGAAGCATGCGCAGAACATGAGTCGAACCCAGACGACCATTGTGAGTTGTCCTGTCAAGTACATGGAGCTCTTGACGGACGCATCGCTAGTCATCACCGACGTCGCTGTTATCAGTGATCAGGCCGTGCTTGTCACGCACAAGCCGGCGGAGTCTGCCACTCCAGCGAACACCCGTGGAAGCCTGATTCTCGCCGCAATGGTGACGAGTCACGCCAGACTAAAACTGTACGAGCTTCTATCAAAATTAGACAGTCGTGCAATGTATTCTGACACGGATTCAGTAATTTATACAACGTCTCCTCGCGACACCTACACACCACCACAACATCCCTTTCTCGGAGGTCTCGTAGATGAAATTTCTTCAAAGTACGGCTCCGGTGTACACATCACTGACTATGTCAGCGCCGGAGCAAAAAGTTATGCCCTTCGGCTGAGCAACGGGGATGAAATTCTTCGTGCCAAGGGCATATCACTCACGAAGAAAAACCGGTGCACATACAATTTTGAACTACTGAAATCCATGGTGCTAGGGAACTCCCCAACCAGTGAGACCTTCGAAGTCCCTTTCAATGTAATTCGTAATAAAGTGGATGGGTCACTTACGAATAAGCCCATGGTGAAAAGGTTTAAGGCTAACCTAGATAAGCGGTATCTCAGCCCGGGTTCGACTCTCACTGTACCTTATGGTTACAATGACCTGGGCCTGGATACCCTTATCCAACTCATGGATGAGTAAATGTACAGTTTTCAACTTATTTATTTCATATTACACCTTTATTTATTTCATTGTACAGTTTTCAACTTATTTATTTCATATTACACCTTTATTTATTTCATTGTACAGTTTTCAACTTATTTCATATTACACCTTTATTTATTTTATATTACACTTTTATTTATTTCATTGTACAGTTTTCAACTTATTTATTTCATATTACACCTTTATTACATTGTACAGTTTTCAACTTATTTATTACATCTTTATTTATTACACCTTTATTTATTATTTCACTGTACGCCTTTTATTTCAATATCCTTAATGGATCTTAATCATTATTTCAGTGCCCTTAGGGGACTTTAATTATTATTTCAGTGTCCTTAGTGGACTTTAAATATTTCAATGTTCCTACTTTAATTATTTCAGTGTCCTTAGGGGACTTTAATTATTATTTCAGTGTCCTTAGCGGACTTTAATTTATCACGCGTAATGCCCTCGCACTCGGCGTCGTCAGCAGTTTTTGAAGCTTGTATTTTTGAAACCTACAATATGTTACTGTCCAGCATTGGATATGTGAAACCAACAGTGGATATGTCATGTGAAAGCAACAGTGGATCTGTCATGTAAATTTTTTAATAAAAAAGGTTTCAAAAAATCCGTCTCTTTATTTCTCAGAACTGGAAGACACTATGGTGGGAGAAAGCAAGAGGTAACTTTGTTTTTCAGGTGCTCCGTAAGTCTTATCAGTGATCTGCACAATTCGCTGCTCCCCTCCAAGTCTCGCTGCTGCAGCAGCATTCTCATTTCCCCGACACTAACGCCCTCTGCTGTACTCCTGAGTGTAGCAGCACTCGTACAACCGCGCCCAGTCATGCAGATCACTTCCGGATGTCAAACATTGAATGAACCATCAGTGTGAAAACATTGAATGGGAAGAGACATAAAAATGGCAAAAGGCAAATTATCAGTTTTACTTTCTTTTATTGGATACAGATTTTTAATACATGGTTTTTTTAACACAAGTCTTCAAGCACACAAGTCTTGGAAAGTTTTTTTTTTTTTTACAGATATTTTCTCTTTTATTGGATACAGATTTTTAATACATGGTTTTTTAACACAAGTCTTCAAGCACACAAGTCTTGGAAAGTTTTTTTACAGATATTTTCAATACGCCGTCCACTCGGATAATTTTCTTTTCTTACGTCGGACGGGAACAGCAATGTCTTTTGGGGGCCGCTCTTCAGCTATATGATTTCTGGGAATGTTGACTTTTACTTCCTGTGGAGTGTCAAGCTGTTTTGAGAATAATAAATAATTTTTCAAAGCAGTCAGATATTTTTCAGACTTATCGTCAGCATCACCAGACTCTAATATTTTCTTCATCTCTGAGTCTAAATCACACACTTTTTTTCTTATGTTTCTCCTCTGCACTGCTTTCACTGAAATCATTTTTTTCTAAATAACGATACCAGCAGGGGGAGGGCAGCAGTCAATAGTGGTATAATGAACCCTGAACCACGCTGCAGGAGATGCTTCTTGTGGCGTAAAGATGCACGTTTGGATGCTAGACTCCTTATGACCGTCTTGTGCTGGCGTAAATTCTTTAATACTCGATGGGAGACAGGTATATTGCCTTTTAAGAAATTGGAACACACTTCACATAGAGCATACATCTGGGGGTCGGAGATGTGCTTCATCAGAGCTGCACGCTGCTTTCCCCCTAGCTTTGGCAAGCACTGAAGGAACGGGCCTTGAGATTTAACTTTCATTTGGAACGTAAAGTATTTCGGGTTCTTCTGATGGAAGAATCTTTGCACGGAGCCTTTCAGTATCTAACGTTCTGGGATGAATGTCAACACACAAATAGCCACAGGTTGCTTGTGTAGCTAACCTATAAGCATCCGTCAGGAGTTTAGATTGATGGGGGTATACTTGTCTCGCCAGGTGAGTTATTTGTGAAGCATCCCGACAGTTGCGAAATAAAAACATGTAGTGAGCATTGAGCGATATAGTCCTCGAATGTCTTCCCTTTAAAAACAGATTTTGTAATATCAGGACAATCGTGATATTTTTATGATGACCACCACGAATAAACAATTGTGATATGCGTTCGCTGGCTACAGACTGTTCCATCAAGTCATCCAGTACCAGAAGTGTAGGTTTGAGGGGATCAAATTCCAGATCCGTAGGCAGTCCTTCATAAAATTCCACCGTTTTCTTGAAGGGTTCAAAGGCAGGCTGCCACTCCCCGTAGCAGTAAACGACACGTTGGGGTGGGGGTTCGAATACTTGAGCTGCTTCTCTGATGAGTTTCAGAGTGAAAGTCGTCTTTCCACACTGTGAAGGAGCAGCAATTATAATATTTGAAGGAGTTCGGAGAGCCATCGCAACACCATGCAGTCGTTAAAGTCTACTCGACACGTGTAATCACGATGCAGTACTGTGGGAAGAGTCGAACCACACGCTCTTTTAAACAGGAAATACAGACAGTGAGCACCGCAAGTGTCTCCCAGGGGGTTCTGCAGAGGTATTGAAGGATGTAAGACGTGACGTATGCCTAGTCGACTGTAGTATTCTTGCATGGAGACATCGGGACTCGTACCTAGGGGGTCAAAGTGATCCACGTGCATTCCTTTCTTGTAAACTGCTATCCAGTGGGCTCCAGGCATGGAGGACGGATCGGTATTGTAGATAAACAAGGCTTCTGATTGGGTGATTCTGCTAGGTAGTCTGTCACGGGGGAACACTCCGAGACTTGTGGGTAACATCGAAAGGATGGATTCTAGTTGATAGGTATTCATGAGCTGTAGTCAAACAGGACTTTACGATCCAATGGGATTTCCAGCAAATTCTGATATTCGGCATACAGGATCACAGTGACCGATGCGGATAGCGGCTTGGCAAACTTTAATTCGACTCTCACACTCCCACTCTTTATTAAAGAAAACACTTGATTGCATTCACGTTGCTCGGGGGTCAATTGGAATCCAAACAATGTAAAACCTTCTCCATAGGCTTTTCGCGATAAGTTAATACCACTATCGGATTTCCAGGCATCCACAGCTTCCAATAATCCTTGGTAACAGCGGAGATAGCGCCCATTCGCAAAGTCTGGTGCGTAGGACTGGTGATCGCTGTCAATGTGAAGGCTGATGTAGTTTAAGTCGAAATGTTGGAAGTTGAAGGGATTTTTTTCGTACGATCCATTCAGGCTGGTGCTTTCCACCATACCCAGTACCAGACGTACGGGGAGCTGACCTAGAAATAAATTGTCACGGTTCACACTCGTCAGTCCCGAAGCAATGGAAAACATACGTAAATCCGTTCTTCGCAGAGGGTACTTGGCACTCTCCGAACCCAGCAGGCGAGCGTGTGCGAGGATGACACCCGAAGTGGGTTTGACTTTACGCACGAAAAATTCGGCTTCGTGTATCTGTACTTTGTAAGAGGGGTCCACTTCACCTGTCACGAGACAGAATTCGGGTTTGGATCTCAATAAACGCAGTCTCAGATCGACTTGATTGAGCAGGTAACGATCTTGATTAAACAGGTCAGCGTGGATCCACGAGATGAGTTCGATACCTGTTGGTTTGACGTAGCCCTTGCGCTGATGCCATCCCTCGTTCTCCCGACTGGTCAGTTCCATTTTACCGGGGGTGTCGAGGTACCAGAGCGAGGTGCCGAGCTGGCTTCGTGTGGCATCGGTACCGTAATTCAATAGAGTCTCCAGGTATGCCCTGTAGGGGTACAGGGTGTGAGAAGCACTCACTAGGTGATCATTGAGGAAGACGTCTACCTGGCTGAAGAGGGCGTGGAAGAAATGATTGCAGGGAGCGATCACTTCCGACGGTGCTGTACCATCGGATTTTACAATTTTCAAGACGAGACGTAGGTGACATCGGGACAGATCAATGTAATCGTCTGTTCCTTTCACGATGAATTCAAGTGGAGCATTACCTTCCAAGGAAGCCACAGGTAAATAATTGACATAGCAGCCTCTTTCTAATTGTGAGACTGTGGGAGGGATCAGAAACAGGTCCAGTTCTGAATTGGCACAGTCGCCAGAATCAGCGTGAATTTTCTGAATGCTCATGATGAAAACACGTCCTGCACAGTACAGTGTCTCTTCACTTTATGAACCTTGGGATGCTGACGGCGGCGTTTTATGCCTTTCCCTCCCTGCAGCTTTGAACTGGCACGTTGTAAGAGGGCAGCGCCCGCTTCACGGAGGCCCGCTTTGGCTGCAGATTTGAAATTTTGCCCCTGGAACATCTCTGAAACGAACCGTAGCCCACCCTTACGTAGGGTGGACAGCGCAGGTCGTACGAGAGGGCTGATGAAACGTCCAATAGTGGCAAAGATGCTTCCTAGCCCATCGCCTCTCTGATAACGAGGACCACGAAACACACCCTTCCCCGTTTGGCTCTTGTAGTAGCTCACGTAGGCATCTGCAGAAGGGGGAACGAATTTAACCCTCATGACGGAAATGTAACTTGACTAAAACTTTACCGAATTTAAAATGCAGAGGTTCTCCGGTGTCAGTACGAAGGAAGATTCTCACACTCTCGAAACTGTTCCTTGCAAGGGGGTAGTAATCAGGTTGCTGATACACTGCAACAATGGCTTCGTTATTACTGGTTCTGACGGCGGGGTTCACGACACGCAACAGTTCGCCGTGAGTATCACCTAACAACTGAGGCGCAATCAGGTCTGAATACAAATAAATACCATACATTCCTCTGTTCATATCGATGGGATAGTCACCCTGGACTTTATTCAGTGGTATATCTAATTTAGTGATTCCTAGCATGTCTCCTAATCCGGGGTTCGATCGAGGAAATTTAATGTAATGCGACTTGTCTGTATCCATCAATATGGTGTGATCTGCCTGTTGCTTGAAACGGTAAGCTTTTCTCAGCCTGTAGGGTAACATCTGGTTCATTGCATCGAATAATGATTCGGCTGTTTCGTATCGTCCGTGGGGTACCTTTCGTTCTTGGAAACTACCTGGGGGTATCACGTAGAAATAACATTCGTCATCTATGTCGAACGTTGGTGTATTGCAAAGTTTGCTGGCAAATCGTTGGTGGAAGGGTTTGTCAACTTCACCCTCCCCGATACACAGAAGTTTACCGAAATTCGTTTTAGGAAACATCAAACCGTATCCCTCACTCGGTTTGAATACCCAGTAACCGCTGTTATAGGAAACTATTATTTCTTTTGGGAGTTGGGTGGTGAGGAGAGACAACAGTTCCATTCGAGTTATTTTACCCTGTTTAAGTTTGATTTTCCTGTATTCTTCGGTGGGAGCGTAATATTCATACGTGTCATTAGAACCGTCCACATTGTACCAGCTCACGGGTAAGTGAACTTCTGCTAGTCCCACTTTCCATTTTCCGCTCAGTCTTAGGGGTTGTGCTAGACGAACCGTGAAATCAGTCTGCGAATTGTTTGGGTAAATATTCTGACTAGCCGTGGAGGGTAGGGTCAGGTAGAAACTATCCATTTTTTAGGGATCCAGGAAGGTTTGGGATAACCACGAAATTTGACCAGTGCCTTGTGACCTTTACGCTCGATTATTTTCTCGACCGTGTAAAGTTCGGGTTCTGTCACTTTTTGAAGTTCCGATTTATAGAATGTACCTTTCAACACTTCTCCCTCGGAATCCCGTATGACATACACAGGGGGTTGTCGCTGTAACACCTTGTCGACTATAAATATTTCTTCGGTCCACAAATGCGTTCCTGCCTTCTTGAAGGGTACTTTTACACTGGCTAGTCGAACCGTGTCCCCCACTTTAAATGCTGGTTTTTCTTTTACTACGGTCGGATTGCGATAGAGTCGAACCCACACAACGTCTTCATTGCGTAAGGTCACGTCCTTGGGAGCCATATCGTGGGCACTGTGAACGGTGGCATTGTATCCCCGTACAACGCGCGGTAGCACGTCCAGGTAGCGGTAGGTGTTATTGCGTGTATAATATCTACCCAGTCTCTCGCGTAGGGTACGATTCCATCTCTCCACCAAAGCTGCTTTTTTGTCAGAGTAGGTGGCAAAGAACCGAATACCTTTCTTTTTCAGGAATTTCTGGAACACTCTGTTGGTAAATTCCGTACCCTGATCCGTATTTAAATTCATTGGAGACCGACCCTTGGAAAGGATTTTTTTGAAAGCCAATACCATTTCTTTCCCTGTTTTAGCCTTCATGGCAACCGCCCACCCGTACCTCGAGAACAGATCGATGACTGTTAATATGTAGCGATACCCGTCATTGAAGCGAGTTAGATTTTTCACCACCATGAGATCGGCTTGCCATTGTTCGTCTAACCCTGTGACGTAAACTTTGTTACGGGGGAACTTTCTGCGAACAGGTTTATGTAGCGTGTAGGCAGGTTGCTTTTCTAACCATTCACGGACGAGTTTGAGTGGTAGTCCCGTATTCTGTGCTAACTTTTTTACACTACCGAATCCTCTTTCGGGGTCGAAATAATTGGACTCCAAAGTTTTATTTTCTGCTGCACCCAGGCGTCGTACCCCACCAGGTTTTGCCATTGATGTAGCGAAAGTGTAACACCTGTCACTGTAGGAACGTCACCTATAAACTGTCTGATGTCAACTGTTAAGTTACACACACGAATTTTGTATTCCCCATCTAAGGCTTTTGACTCTCCACACTGAATATTTTTACTAGGAGCTACAATTTCTAATACAAGCACTGCTATCGTTAACACTGTCACGATTACACTACCCACACTAGCTAACACCTTCTTTCTCCTATCCATACCAAGACTTAAATGACATTGGATGAAAAGACAGACACATTATATAAGGTTACAATTATTTATTTAATTTATACATTTCATTTTTTGCCTCGTCGACAATAGCGTTATATTTTAGATTGCAAACAAAACCAGAATCTACAAAATTCAACAGACCTCGTTTCCAGGCAGTATCCACAAATACCTGTGCTAAGGCATTAATGTCCAAGTCACCAGACCACCCTACGATAGTTGGTATTTTTTCTTCAGGTTGCAGTCCATCTAACGGTATCACACGTATAAGTTCTTGCTGAAAAATATTCACCAGCAGCGGGTAAACACAATCGGGATCGTCGAAAACAGGACCTAGTAGGAAAGGTCGAACGGATTCTGAATGTTCCATAATAGCTGTACGGAGTTGGTGATCTTTGGGAGTCCCGCACACACTATGCACAATGCGCATCACCTCGTCTAAGTGAATAGCCAGCGTGAACCACTGCGAAGCATTCAGTGTTATACAACGTCTCACAACACGGAACTGTAGAGTTCTTTGGTCTGCTGATTCTTTGATGAATTCGACACAACGTTCGCCATCCACAGTTCGATACATGTAGACACGTAAACCATGCGTCACGTACCATGTCTGTTGATCGGGGCCAATTTTCACTTGATCCTCTATGTGGGGGACCGTGGCACACAAAGCCTCCCATTCAGGTATGGAGAGGCTAACCCCTGCAAGTGTAGGGTAGATGAGTTCACAATTTTCATATTTCTTGTAGCGGCGTACGTGCACAGAAAACTTATTTTTGAACAGTGTAGGTACAACGTAAACATCTTCACCGAGACACCACGCATCTGGATTGCTAGGCTGCATTGTGAACAATGACGCACACAGCACTCGCTCCCTATTTAACTAGAGAGCCGCACCACCTGGGACGACCAATCAGGAACGATCTGATAAGCAAGTGTTTGTTGGGACATGTTCTCGATGACGATCGATCCATCCGAAGAAAGCAGCTGTTTCGGCTAAAGAGCAGTGGACGTCCTCTCCGGTGTGATATCCGCACTCGAACTCGGAAACTTTTGGGAGATCACAATATTTGGGGCAGCCGTAAAGTTCGAGATTAACACTGGGCAGATTTAATTGTTCCAAGAGATTTCTTTCCACAGTACCTCCTTTGTAACCCACCACAGTAGCTTCTTCAGTACGTGCAAGTTTGTAAGCATATTTCACGATGTTAGGAACGTGATGTAACGACCACACCTTTTCACGAAGCAGAGGACGAAAGGGTAGACCTATCACATATTTAGATACGTAGCTGACTGTCCTTCTGTCTTTTACTGACAAAGGTTGGTGTTGCCGAAGATTGAAACGGTAGACACCACATTTCCCATTCAGAGTTGCATATCCAAGTTCGCGCACTAAGAAACGACCATTTACATGGAAACCGTCGAGATCTAGAACCATACAGATGTTTTGCATGGTTGCACTAGTTCGAGTATCTGGAGACAAAAACACTTGACGTCTTCACACAGGCTACAGACGTCTCTGTCGTTTACGTCTCAGAGCCTGAACGATGTTCTGCGGTAATCCCGGGGGCCAGGTTTCGGGCGGCTTCATCACCAGCGGTCCACGTAGTCTTGTAGGTGGTGGTGGGGTAGTGTCCTCCACGACAACAGCCCGTAGCATCGGACCACCAATCCCAGGTCGCGGCAACATCTTAATAGTGACGGCTGGAGGTGGGGGTGGCGGTGGAGGAGGTGGCACAATCACAGGTCGACGTAGCAATCGACGAATACGCGTTCGAAAGTGTTGTGGATCGCTCTCGTAGCCGGAGTCTACATCACTCGTCCAATTATGACCAAAATCCAAGTTGTCGTCGTCGTCCATAACGTGTGGCTCAGAATAAATGTCAAACCTTTTTCAGCGGTTATATACAGCCAGAACCGTGACCTTGGGGGGGTTTACAAGGTACTTGGAAAATTACGAGACAATTTCCGGTCGATTGTGACGTAGGGGTCAATTTCCGGTCGATTGCGACATAGGGGGTCCAAGTCAAGAAGGCAACGTGGACGATTGCGACATAGGGGGGGAAAGCACTGTGCAAAGGGGGATCCGTATAATGTGATGAAACTACTCCTCTCTCAATAAACATAGTTTCTTTAAACATCCCACTAACCATTTCCTCTCCATAGATAGTTGGAATGTGAGGACTCTGCACAGAACCTTTTCTCTTGATGTCCTCACACAAGAATTCCACCATTATAATTTAGATATTCTTGGCTTGCAAGAGACCAGATGGACAGATAAAGGTCAGATTCTTAAAAATAATAATAAATTTCACTTTTTAGGGAGGGACGACAATAAGCATCACCAGGCGTGGGTCTGCTTCTAAGCAGACACGCTAGTGATGCTCTTCTAGGATATGAGTGCATTAATGAAAGGTTTCTTACAGCAAAATTTCAGACAAGCGTTAAAGACTTGAATGTTATCTGCTGTTATGCCCCCACTGAGGATGCCGATGAGGATGAGAAGGATAGGTTTTACGGACAACTTCAGGATATTTTGAATTCTGTCAAGAAAGGAGATATTACCCTTGTTCTAGGTGACTTCAATGCCAAAGTTGGTACTGACTCTGACCTTTGGGGAGGAGTAATAGGCCCTTTGGGTATTGGTAGCTGCAATGGCAATGGGCAACGTCTCCTACAGGTAAGTAAACTCAATGGTCACAGAATAACTAACACTTATTACAAACACCGTGACATACATAAGCACACATGGGTTTCACCTGATGGACTGCATAAGAATATGGTTGATTATATATTAATTAACAGCAAATGGGCTAGTTCTGTTAGGAATACCAGGTCATATAGGAGAGCTGAAATTGGATCTGATCATTACCTTGTTAAAAGTGTCTTGCATCTTAAACTTAAAAAGTGTTATGCTGGGTTTAAAAATTTTACCATTAATACTGAAGCTCTGAAAGACCCAGTTATAGCTAAAGCTTACCATGACATGTTACCAAGTCATTATGAGAGTCATGGTTTGCTTACTACTGAAGTTGAGGAAGAATGGGATCATTTTAAACAGGCTTTTTTGGACACTAAGAGTACTCTTTTAGGAAAAAAGGAGCAGAAGAGACAGAATTATTTGAGTGATAAGGCACTTGAGCTTATTTCGGAAAGAAAGAACTGCAGGAATGCCCTTAATCAATACCCTGTTAGTCCTAATAGAAAGCACTACAGAGAACTTAATAAACGTGTAAAGTATCAGTTAGCTGCTGATAAGAATCTTTGGCTTGATGGCTTGGCTGACAAAGCCGAGAAAGCAGTTAGACAGCACAACAGCAGGGAGCTCTACCAGATAGTTTATGTTTTGTGTGGTAGAAAATGGATAGATATACAGGGATTGAAGGATAAACAAGGTAAGTTGTAGAAGGTGAGGAATCTGTCATGGCCAGGTGGGCTGAGCATTTCAGTGATGTTCTAAACAATGTAGTTAGTTCTACTCCCATTGTTTGAAATGATGACAGATGCATTGGTGGCATTAATGTTGTCCCTATAACACAGTGTGAAGTTATTTTGGCTATTTCTAAACTTAAATTCCGTAACTCCCCAGCTGTAGATGAAATTACTACGGAAATGCTTAGAGCTGAGACCACTTGGATGATTGAAATTTAAAATATCTTTTATGATAAAGGCATGGTTCTTAAGGATTTTACCAGAGCTATTATTATCCCTATTTTCAAAAAAGGTGATCGCAGTTCTTGTGATAACTATAGGGGTATCAGCCTACTCTCTGTTCCAGGGAAAATTCTTCGCATGATTGTGCTTAATAGAAATTAAGAATCTGGTTGACAGTCAATTGCGTGATGAGCAATGTGGATTCAGAAGTGGTAGGGGATGTGTGGATCAGATATTTTCACTTAGGCAGATTCTTGAGAAATGTTTAGTGTTTCAGAAACCGTTGGTTGCTAGCTTTGTTGATTTCAAAAAGGCTTTCGACTCTGTTGTTCGTCATAATTTGGGGTTGATTGTGCGATCATATGGTATACCAGACAAGTTAGTTAACATAATGAAAGCTCTCTATAATAACACTAAGTCGTGTGTGAGAGTTGGTAAGGCTTGTAGCATTTGGTTTAGCATTACTTCTGGTGTTCGACAAGGGTGCATTTTGTCTCCTTTTCTTTTTAGCTTGGTTATTGTTTATGTTATGCGAAATTTACTTCAAGGGAAAGATTTTGGCCTTAAATGGGCTGGAGATATGAAAATTTCTGATTTAGATTAGGCTGTAAATGGTAGCTAGGTAGTCATTGGAAGGAGACTATGCATCAAACTCCTGTGATGATGCATATAACCGCCAGGCCTAGCACCTAATGTCCGACCCCGCCTTCTCGTGGTGCAGACCGTTAGTACCGTTCAAAAGATACTCTCTTGCGGAAGTGAAAGGAAGCGGAGGGCTGCCAGATTAGTGTGGCCTACTGATCGGGACATCTGTGGCTATTTTTCTTTTTTTTTTCTACCCTGCTGAGAAGTGGTCAACCACACAGGGTCCTGATGCTGATCATATATATCAACCGGAACGGAATTATGGTTCTGAGCTTGATTATGGATCCTGATTTTGCTTCACTGGTGGGCTTATATGGAGGGAAAATCTTCCGCTGTGTTTTCTGTTTGTTTGTGGGTTGACAGCCCCAAGTGAATAGATTCACAGGATATGTTTATTAGCTTTGTGGATAATCCTGAGCAGAGGTCATCGCAGGCACCTGAACTCTTTGCTTCTATTGGCATCGTCAAATTCTACATTGGAGGAAGTCTTCCAGTGAAGATGGCTTCGGCCTTTAGTGGTGGGGGAACAGGTCTTTGCCCCATGTCTGCGATTAGGGGGCTGTTTGATATTGTCGGCATTCCCTCCCTCAATGAAACTAAGTTCATTGTTTCAATTTCTGTAAACATCCCACTAACCATTTTCTCTCCATAGGTATTTGGAATGTGAGGACTCTGCACAGAGCTTTTTCTATTAATGTCCTAATACAAGAATTTCACAGTTATAATTTAGATATTCTCGGCTTGCAAGTGACCAGATGGACAGATAAAGGTCAGATTCTTAAAAATAATCCTAAATTTCCCTTTTTTCAGGGAGGGACAAAAATAAGCAGCACCAAGGCGTGGCTCTGCTTCTCAGCAGACACGCTAGTGATGCTCTTCTAGGATATGAGTGCATTAATGAAAGATTTCTTACAGCAAAATTGCAGACAAGCGTTAATGATTTGAATGTTATCTGCTGTTATGCCCCACTGAGGATACCGATGAAGATCAGAAGGATAGATTTTACGGACAACTTCAGGATATTTCGAATTCTGTCAAGAAAGGAGATATTACCCTTGTTCTAGGTGACTTCAATGCCAAAGTTGGTACTCACTCTGACTTTTGGGGAGGAGTAATAGGCCCTTTTGGTATTGGTAGCTGAAATGGCAATGGGCAACGTCTCCTACAGGTAAGTAAACTGAATGATTTCAGAATAACTAACACTTATTACAAACACCACGATATACATAAGTACACATGGGTTTCACCTGATGGGCTGCATAAGAATATGATTGATTACATATTAATTAACAGCAAATGGGCTAGTTCTGTTAGGAATACCAGGTCATATAAGGGAGCTGAAATTAGATCTGACCATTACCTGGTTAAAAGTATCTTGCAACTTAAACTTAAAAAATTTACTTTTGATACTGACACTCTGAAATACTCAGTTATAGCCAAAGCTTACTATGATAGGTTTCTTAGTCATTATGACAGTCATGATATACTTACTACTGAAGTTGAGGAAAAATGGGATCATTTTAAACTGGCTTTTTTGGATACTAGCACTACTCTTTTAGGAAAAAAGGAGCCGAGAAGGCAAAATTATTTACGTGATAAGGCTCCTGAGCTTATATCAGAAAGAAAGAACTGCAGGAATGTCCTTAATCAATACCCGATTAGTCTTAATAGAAAGCATTACAAAGAACTTAATAAACGTGTAAAGGATCAGTTATCTACTGATAAGAATCTTTGGTTTGATGTCTTGTCTGACAAAGTCGAGGAAGCAGTTAGACAGCACAGCAGGAGAGAGCTGTACCAGATAGTTAATGTTTAGTGTGGTAGAAAACGGACATGTATACAGGGATTGAAGGATAAATAAGGTAATGTTATAGAAGGGGAGGATTCTGTCATGGTTAGGTGGGCTGAGCATTTCAGTGATGTTCTAAACAATGTGGTTAGTTCTACTCCCATTGTTTGTGACGCTGATATAGGCATTGGTTGGTTTAATGTTCGCCCTATAACACAGTCTGAAGTTGTTTTGGCTATTTCTAAACTTAAACTTCATAAATCCCCAGGGGTAGATGAAATTACTACTGAAATGCTTAGAGCTCGGAATGTGTCGTTTACCACTTGGATGACTGAAATTTTGAATATTTTTAATGATAAAGGCATGGTTCCTAAGGATTTTACCTAAGCTATTGTTATCCCTATTTTCAAATAAGGTGATCGCAGTTCTTGTGATAACTATAGGGGTATCAGCCTACTCTCTGTTCCAGGTAAAGTTCTTTCCATGATTGTGCTTAACAGAATTAAGAATCTCAAGACAGTCAATTGCGTGATGAGCAATGTGGATTCAGAAGTAGTAGGGGATGTGTGGATCAGATATTTTCATTTAGGCAGATTCTTGAGAAATGTTTAGAGTTTCAGAAACCTATGGTTGCTAGCTTTGTTGATTTCAAAAAGGCTTTCGGTTCTGTTGATCGTCATAATTTGTGGTTGATTGTGGGATCATCTGGTATACCAGACAAGTTAGTTAACATAATGAAAGCTCTCTATAATAACACTGAGTCTTGTGTGAGAGTTGGTAAGACTTGTAGCATTTGGTTTAGCATTATCTCTGGTGTTCGACAAAGGTGCATTTTGTCTCCTTTTCTCTTTAGCTTGGTTATTGATTATTTTATGCGAAATTCACTTGAAGGGAAAGATTTTGGCCTTAAATGGGCTGGAGATACGAAAATTTCTGATTTAGATTATGCTGATGATTTAGCCCTTTTGGCAAATGATGTTGATGAGATGAACTCTTTCATTCGAGCTGTTGATGAGACTGGTAGTGGAGTAGGTTTGGTTATAAACAGAGAGAAAACTAAAGTGATGAAAATTGGTCAGACATGCTGTGATTCAATTATTCTGAATGGTTGCAGTCTTGAGCAGGTGTCACAGTTTAATTATCTTGGGATCTATATTAACAGTTACTGGTGATGTGCGGCATGAGATTAGCAAACGAATAGGGATTGCTGCCGGGACTTTTAAGAATCTATGGAGAGTGTGAAGAAATAGGCGTATACACCTAAAGACTAAAATTAGACTGTATAATAGTTTGATTTTTTCTAGGGTTGGTTATGGCAGTGAAACTTGAACACTTTGTAAACAGGATAATAGGAAACTAGATGCCTTTGATTCTAGATGCTTACGCAGTATCTTGGGCATTAGGTGGTTCAATTTTGCAACTAGTGATGAGGTTAGGCAAAGGAGTCTGCAACCCACTTTAAGCAACATATTGTGCAGAGAGAAACTCCGCATGTTGGCCGTACGGATAATTATAGATTGGCGAATAGTGTTATGAACAGTGTGCCTAAATGCTTCAGAAAGAGGGGGAGACCTAGAATGCGGTGGACAGACAATGTCAAACAGGACCTTATTAGAATTGGTGTGCAGTGGCCATATGCAGTAGATGTAGCTCAGGACAAACTTGCTTGGAGAACTAAATTGTACGGTCTGATTGGACCTCCGTAGACCATTGCTGCTTGAGGATGATGATGATGATGTATTGGATGGCAAACAAAAAAGCCTGGGCTACAAAAGAAATTTAATGAATGGTCCCATAAATGTTTTGTTCCAGAAGTTAAACGTTATTTGAAGAAAAAAAACCTCGAATTTCAAGTTCTATTGATTATAGACAATGCGCCTGGCCATCCTGTTTTGGAACACCCAAATGTGCAATTTTGTTTTCTGCCGCTTAATACGACATCCTTAATACAACCACTAGACCAGGGTGTAATTGTCACATTTAATACTTACTACGGAAGACGAACATTCTAATACATTTTGGATAAACTAGATAAGGATAAAACACTGACGTTTATTGTAGTGTGGAAGAAATTTTTTATTCTAAATGGCATCAGATATGTTGGATTGACCTTATCAGAATTAAAACCATCAACTTTAAACGCATGCTAGAAAGTCATTTGGCCAGAATGTGTAAAAAGCAAAGATCCTCTATCCCCAAATACGACAGAATATCCTAATATCATCACTTCAGCACATGCAGTTGGTGGAGAAAGATTCGATAATTTATCGCTTGCAGATATTGATGAATTGCTGGTTGACAAAGCTCTTAGCAGAGATGAAATAAATAGAAGTGGTCCTTTAGACTCCTGATGAAAAAGAAAAAGAGTGATGGTGATGAAGAGGTTCCACTCACTGCAGGTTTAATTAAAAAAGGGCTTCAAATGGCTAGTTAATTGGAAAGTCATTTTCTTACACATGATCCCATTGTCAAAAGAGCTGAACAGTTTAAACGTGAACTGAAGTCATGTATGGCGCGTTATCAAGAATTATACAAAGATATAGTCAAAGCAGGATCTCAACGATTGATTGCAGAGTTCGTTTTCAAAACTAATCAAACTTCAGAATCACTGGAAGCAAATGATAATGTGGTTCCCCATGCCACAGAGAGCATTTCACCATTGGAGTATGAACAAGACAGCCAAAATATTTCATGGGATGAAAGTGATTTAATTCCAGTCTTACGCAAACGAATGCGTCTATTGTCAGAAAATGACAACGATAAAATCTAGTTAATAAGCATAGGTAGGTCATTTTTTTTGCATTTCTGTATTCTTGAATTAGTGGCATATTATTTTCTTTATGAAGGATAATTTACTTTATATATGTACATATAATTTTCTTTATAAGTTTATAAACTAAAAAATGTGTTTAAATGAATAAAAATCAAGATTTAATTAAAGATTTTGATATGATTTGTTTGAAAACAACTTATTATTTGTACTGGGTTTTCACGTCTGCAGCCTATCTTCTATTCTTTCATATGCACTGTATTTTTTTTACACGGTTATTTTCGGGAACCTATCTACCGTATAAAAACATAATTGAGTGTATTGGTATATATATATAGTAATAAACATGCAAAAATAATACAGGTGTAGCTGAGTTATTGAACACCGTTTTTTATAGGTCTTATGTCTCACCCCGCTGATGATCATGACGACCAAGTTTCTGACAAAGGTAATACAGATTTCGCTATTCTTGACTTCCTTAACATGACGACCAAGTTTCTGACAAAGGTAATACAGATTTCGCTATTCTTGACTTCCTTAACATGACGACCAAGTTTCTGACAAAGGTAATACAGATTTCGCTATTCTAGACTTCCTTAACATGACGACCAAGTTTTTGACAAAGGTAATACAGATTTCGCTATTCTTGACTTCCTTAACATGACGACCAAGTTTCTGACAAAGGTAATACAGATTTCGCTATTCTTGACTTCCTTAACATGACGACCAAGTTTCTGACAAAGTAATACAGATTTCGCTATTCTTGACTTCCTTAACATGACGACCAAGTTTCTGACAAAGGTAATACAGATTTCGCTATTCTTGACTTCCTTAACATGACGACCAAGTTTCTGACAAAGGTAATACAGATTTCGCTATTCTTGACTTCCTTAACATGACGACCAAGTTTCTGACAAAGGTAATACAGATTTCGCTATTCTAGACTTCCTTAACATGACGACCAAGTTTCTGACAAAGGTAATACAGATTTCGCTATTCTTGACTTCCTTAACATGACGACCAAGTTTCTGACAAAGGTAATACAGATTTCGCTATTCTAGACTTCCTTAACATGACGACCAAGTTTCTGACAAAGGTAATACAGATTTCGCTATTCTTGACTTCCTTAACATGACGACCAAGTTTCTGACAAAGGTAATACAGATTTCGCTATTCTTGACTTCCTTAACATGACGACCAAGTTTCTGACAAAGGTAATACAGATTTCGCTATTCTAGACTTCCTTAACATGACGACCAAGTTTCTGACAAAGGTAATACAGATTTCGCTATTCTTGACTTCCTTAACATGACGACCAAGTTTCTGACAAAGATAATACAGATTTCGCTATTCTTGACTTCCTTAACATGAAGACCAAGTTTCTGACAAAGGTAATACAGATTTCGCTATTCTAGACTTCCTTAACATGACGACCAAGTTTCTGACAAAGGTAATACAGATTTCGCTATTCTTGACTTCCTTAACATGACGACCAAGTTTCTGACAAAGGTAATACAGATTTCGCTATTCTTGACTTCCTTAACATGACGACCAAGTTTCTGACAAAGATAATACAGATTTCGCTATTCTTGACTTCCTTAACATGAAGACCAAGTTTCTGACAAAGATAATACAGATTTCGCTATTCTTGACTTCCTTAACATGACGACCAAGTTTCTGACAAAGGTAATACAGATTTCGCTATTCTTGACTTCCTTAACATGACGACCAAGTTTCTGACAAAGATAATACAGATTTCGCTATTCTAGACTTCCTTAACATGACGACCAAGTTTCTGACAAAGGTAATACAGATTTCGCTATTCTTGACTTCCTTAACATGACGACCAAGTTTCTGACAAAGATAATACAGATTTCGCTATTCTTGACTTCCTTAACATGAAGACCAAGTTTCTGACAAAGGTAATACAGATTTCGCTATTCTAGACTTCCTTAACATGACGACCAAGTTTCTGACAAAGGTAATACAGATTTCGCTATTCTTGACTTCCTTAACATGACTCCACAGTCGTCCAGAGCAGCATAGATATTCTCTCTAGTATCTGAAATAACTCTATGAGGCGGGGTGATATAAAATAGCAAGTGACAAACATACGAATCATGTGCTAGCATGAAATATCATTCAGTCATTAGCACTCTGACTGATTAGTTATTTCACAGCCTTTAGGTCATTGCAGTGTTGTCAGATACTGAAAATCAAAGCACATAATGATGGTAAAATTGTTCGGAGTAGATTTTTCCATCTACACAGTTCGATATTAAAAATGCTTCATTGCTCTTTGTTCAGTATGGTCGGTGCAGGGCTTTAGACTTGCGAGACATTTGCAGCAAATTCTGGGTAGCCAGTGCCGTTGATCACTATCCTACATTCGGGCCGGCAGAAAGCATGGCTTGAACAATAGCCCCACATGTTGCTGCTATAAAGAAAACGTCTGTTAAGCGGTGATGACCTTCCGCAGAGACCGGAGAAGTGTGTGGTATCTTCTCTTGTGTTTCATGTGCAGAGGCACTCCTACCGCTGATGGATCTCCAGAGAGGCAATCAGGACCACGGCGTCGCACTATTCCTGGGAAAGGAAGCGTACCCCGTGGTATGAGGAGGAGAGATGAAAGAGATTATGAAGTGCCAGCTAGATATATTTCTTCTCCTGATTGGCTGATGCCGACCAATGGAAAGAGTAGACGATATCCTTTGTGTGGAAGAAATCAGAGATCGAAAGCCAAAGAAGTTTTAAAAGTGTCCGTCAGAGAGAAGTCTGCTGGTAACCATGAGAGAGGCAAGTCGACTGATAGCCATCAGAGAGTCGGGAATGCCGCAGTTGCGACAGTCGAAATTATTGACCCCATATGCTTTTCTTCCAGTTACACCAATTGTCTGATGTAAGTGACTTGTAATCAGACAATTGAAAATATGTCGTTATGTGTTGTTTGTAAATTCTAAGAGAAGGTGCTTGTTGGCTAGGAATGTAATAAATATTAATTTTCTAATTGGTCTGTAAATGGTAGCTAGGTAGTCACTGGAAGCCCCTGTGATGATGCATAGAACCGGCCAGGCCTAGCACCTGATTTCCGACCCCGCCTTCTCGTGCTGCAGGCCTTTAGTAATCTTCAAAAGAGATACTCTCTTGGGGAAGGGAACGGAGGAAGAGGGCTGCCAGATTAGTGTGGCCTACTGATATGGACAACTACGGCTACTTTTCTTTTTTTTTCAACCCTGTTGAGGAGTGGTCAACCACACAGCGTTCTGGTGCTGATCATATAAACCTACTAGACTGGACTGAAATAAGGATCTGAGCTTCATTATGGATCCTGAATTTGCTGCACTGTTGGGCTTCTGTGGAGGGAAAATCTTCCGCTGTATTTTCTGTTTGTTTGTGGGTTGATAGCCCCAAGTGAATAGATTCACAGGATATGCTTATCAGCTGGTGGATAATCCTGAGCAGAAGTCATCGCAGGCACCTGAACACTTTGCTTCTACTGGCATCGTCAAATTTTACATTAGAGGAAGTCTTCCAGTGTAGATGGCTTCAGACATTTAATGGTAGGAGGACGGGCCTTTGCCCATGTCTCTGATTAGGGGGCTGCTTGATATTGTCGGCATTCCCTCTCTCAATAAATATAGTTTCTTTAAACCTCCCACTAATCATTTTCTCTCCATAGGTAGTTGGAATGTGAGGACTCTGCACAGAGCTTTTTCTCTTGATGTCCTCACACAAGAATTCCACCATTATAATTTAGATATTCTCGGCTTGCAAGAGACCACATGGACAGATAAAGACCATGCCTTTATTATAAAAGACTTTATCAAAAAGATAAAGGTCAGATTCTTAAAAATAATCTTAAATTTCTCTTTTCAGGAAGGGACGACAATAAGCATCACCAAGGCGTGTGTCTGCTTCTCACAGACACGCTAGTGATGCTCTTCTAGGATATGAGTGCATTAATGAAAGGTTTCTTACAGCAAAATTTCAGACAAGCGTTAAAGACTTGAATGTGTTCTGCTGTTATGCCCCCACTGAGGATGCCGATGAGGATGAGAAGGATAGGTTTTACGGACAACTTCAGGATATTTTGAGTTCTGTCAAGAAAGGAGATATTACCTTTGTTCTAGGTGACTTCAGTGCCAAAGGTGGTACTGACTCTGACCTTTGGGGAGGAGTAATAGGTCCTTTTGGTATTGGTAGCTGCAATGGCAATGGGCAACGTCTCCTACAGGTAAGTAAACTCAATGGTTTCAGAATAACTGACAATTATTACAAACACCGCGACATACATAAGCACACATGGGTTTCACCCGATGGGCTGCATAAGAATATGATTGATTATATATTAATTAACAGCAAAACGACTACTACTGTTAGGAATACCAGGTCATATAGGGGAGCTGAGATTGGATCTGACTATTACCTTGTTAAAAGTGCCTTGCAACATAAACTTAAAAAGTATTGTGCTAAGGTTAAAAAAATGTAGCTTTAATATTGAAGCTCTGAAAGACCTAGTTATGGCTAAAGCTTACCATGAGATTACTTAGTCATTATGACAGTCATGGTTTGCTTACTGCTGAAGGTGAGAAAAATGAAAAACCATTTTAAACAGGCTTTTTTGGAAATTACCAGTACCCTTTTAGGGAAAAGGGAACAGAGGAGGCAGAATTATCTCAGTGATAAGGCACTTGAGCTTATTTCGGAAAGAAAGAACTGCAGGAATGTCTTCAATCAATACCTTACTAGTCCTAATTGAAAGCATTACAGAGAGCTTAATAAACGTGTAAAGGATCAGTTAGCTACTGATAAGAATCTTCGGCTTGATGGCAAAGCTGAGGAAGCAGTTAGACAGCACAACAGCAGAGAGCTGTACCAAATAGTTAATGTTTTGTGTGGTAGAAAACGGACAGGCATACAAGGATTGAAGGATAAACAAGGTAAGGTTCTAGAAGGCAAGGATTCTGTCATGGCTAGGTGGGCTGAGCATTTCAGTGATGTTCTAAATAATGTAGTTAGTTCTACTCCCATTGTTTGTAATGCTGATATAGGCATTGGTTGGTTTAATGTTCGCCCTATAACACAATGTGAAGTTATTTTGGCTATTTATAAACTTAAACTTCATAAATCCTCAGGAGTAGAAGAAATCACTACTGAAATGCTTAGAGCTGGGAATGTTTCGGTTACCACTTGGATGACTGAAATTTTGAATATCTTTTATGATAAAGGCATGGTTCCTAAGGATTTTACCAGAGCTATTGTTATCCCTATTTTCAAAAAAGATGATCGCAGTTCTTGTGATAACTATAGGGATATCAGCCTACTCTCTGTTCCAGGTAAAGTTCATTCCATGATTGTGCTTAATAGAATTAAGAATCTCAAGACAGTCAATTGCGTGATGAGCAATGTGGATTCAGAAGTGGTAGGGGATGTGTGGATCAGATATTTTCACTTAGGCAGATTCTTGAGAAATGTTTAGAGTTTGAGAAACCTTTGGTTGCTAGCTTTGTTGATTTCAAAAAGGCTTTCGACTCTGTTGATCGTCATAATTTGTTGTTGATTGTGAGATCATATGGTATACCAGACAAGTTAGTTAACATTACGAAAGCTCTCTATAATAACACTGAGTCGTGTGTGAGAGTTGGTAAGGCTTGTAGCAATTGGTTTAGCATTACTTCTGGTGTTCGACAAGGGTGCATTTTGTATCTTTTTCTCTTTTGTTTGGTTATTGATTACGTTATGCGAAATTCAATGCAAGGGAAAGATTTTGGCCTTAAATGGTCTGGATATACTAAAATTTCTGATTTGGATTATGCTGATGATTTAGCCCTTTTGACAAATGATGTTGATGAGATGAATTCTTTCATTCGATCTGTTGACGAAGCTGGTAGTAGAGTAGGTTTGGTTGTAAACAGAGAGAAAACTAAAGTGATGAAAATTGGTCAGGCAGGCTGTGATTCAGTTAACCTGAATGGTTGCAGTCTTGAGCAGGTGTCACAGTTTAATTTTCTTGGGGGCTATGTAACTGATACTGGTGATATGCCGCATGAGATTAACAGACGAATAGGGATTGCTGCCGGGACTTTTAAGAATCTATGGAGAGTGTGAAGAAATTGGCGTATTCACCTAAAGACTAAAATTAGACTGTATAATAGTTTGGTTCTTTCTAGGGTTAGTTATGGTAGTGAAACGTGGATGCTGTGTAAACAAGATAACAGGAAACTAGATGCTTTTGATTCCAGATGCTTACGCAGTATCTTGTGTATTAAGTGGTTCAACTTTGTAACTAATGATGAGGTTAGGCAAAGGAGTTTGCAACCTCCTTTAAGCAGCATATTGTGCAGAGAGAGACTCCGTTGGTTTGGCCATGTTGCCAATATGAATAATTATAGATTGGCGAATAGGCTTATGAACAGGGTGCCTAAAGGCCTCAGAAAGAAGGGGAGACCTAGGATGCGGTGGGCAGACAATGTCAAACAGGACCTTGTTAGAATTGGTGTGCAGTGGCCAAGAGCGACAGATGTAGCTCAGGACAGATATGCTTAGGGAACTAAACTGCTTGGTGTGGTTGGACTTTCGTAGCCCATGGCTACATGATGATGATGATGATTGTTAAAATATAGGAAGATTCTGTCACTTATTGCTAGGTAGAATACTTAAAATATTCTTTCCACCCCATGTGTATTGCTGGCATAAGGACCAGCCTAGGAAATTTATAATATAAATGTATTGATAAGAATTCCGCAACATGATACTGCTGGTTGCATAGTTAAATAAAAACACAATGAGATATACTTAAAATGTGCAGCTTGGGGTAGAGTTATATAAAAATATATCCTATATTATAGTGAAAACCCTCGTAGAACAAATTGTACGGTGTATATAACGGTTTAAGGCTTTTTTTTTACAATTTCGTTATGCTAATCATATTATTTTGTATCAGGATAAGTTTTTGTTATGTAAATATTTCGTTACTCTGACGTTAACTCTCCAAATGATTTAAAATATTCAAAGTATTCTAGAAGTGCAGGATAATACATTTTATGGTAAAATAATCCATGGTGTAAAGGGGTAAGTTTGAAAATGTGCCAATGAATAATGCACATATATTTGAAGTTCGTGTCGAAAGAAATGCTTAAATAGAGAGAAGTTTGGAAATCAAATCGACTGATTTTTCGACCTAAAAGTTTTGCAATATTCTCCTTGGAGTGTGAGAAGGTTAGGCCGACAACTCACGAGATCTTCATATATATTACCCAAAATTATGAATCAACTGACTTTTTCAGTTAAATCGTTAGTCGGATAATCGAATGCCAATTAATAGTGTTCTTTTACCAATGGAAAACTTTAACTTGTAAATGACTGCCAATTGTAACATTCATATAGGAACACTGTCTACCGTGCTGTTGGATTTATGCTTCTATAGTAATAAAATCAACATTTACAATTTATAACGTATGAAGTTAAACACAAAAATACGTTCTTATACCCATTTTAAAATCAAAAAAAAAAAAAAAAAAATCTTGGACAAAATTTCTTTAAAATCCAAAAAGTATTCTTAGAGTTCATGTACGGACTTCCAAGACTATTTTCTCTCTACAAAAAAATCTCCTTTCGTTTCATTTAAGGATTTCAGTAGTCGAATTCCTTGGAGGAAAAAAAAATTATATTTTTTTAAACAATGTGGCAAGTATGATGTTCCCACCTCACGTATCTCCCCAGATAGGTTGGGTTGGGTTGTTTTACCCCTGAGCTGCATTTTTTGCACACCATGGGCTAAATAGCCAGGTCACATGGACCCCGAAGGCTCAGAGAAGGGACCCACTGGAACACCACTGGAACAGCTGGGAGGGGACCCACTGGAACAGCTGTTGGGAGACAGATGGTAGCCCCCCGGTCAAGGCCATCCAGCGTGTTCTTTAACGTGCATAGGGTATGGCTCTCCCGCACACGGGGCCACGGCTTAACGTCCCATCCGACGGACGGCGGCCTTTCCAAGCCCATCAGTGTCCCCTACTGACCGTCGGCAGGGCGGGTAATTTTGCGGAGATAAATCTCAACGCTGACCCAGCTGGGACTCGAACCTGGGAACTACAGATTACGAGCCTGGCGCGCTACCGACTGAGCCACCCCCGCCACCCACAGATAGGTTCGCACCTAGAGCGGGGGGGGGGGAGGAAAGAAATGCCCTCTTTTTTGTAATTCAAGTATCCATAATGGAGTGCAAATATATGAAACGTATATACCACTGACGAAATTCTATGAATACCTACCTAATGTTTCATTGAGCATCCGCAGGCAGCTATGAAAGTCAGGACCCAATGTGGTATGTTTTCCATATACTTTAGAAATATATAATGAGGGATTTTCATCCACTCTTCGGGGCGGGGGCGGCTCAGTCGGTAGCGCGCCAGGCTGGTAATCTGTAGTTCCCAGGTTCGAGTCCCAGCTGGGTCAGCGTTAAGATTTATCTCCGCAAAATTCCCCGCCTGCTCACGGTTAGTAGCGGACACCGATGGGCTTGGAAAGGCCGCCGTCTGTCGGATGAGACGTTAAGCCGTGGCCCGTGTGCGGGAGAGACATACCCTGTTAATATCTGGAAAATGATGAATTAATATCTAGAAAAAATGGCAATCTCCGTGTGCGGGAGAATGATTCGAGAACGATGAATCATCGCTTTATCATCCTGGAATTTACTATCTCCACGAAGCTAAATGTTATGAATCTTGGGCAGCATCTGATCAACCAAGATACTTTTATACTTCTGGGAAATGATGCGATATATGTAGAAACCAGAGGACCCAATTCGTACCAAGAAAATGCTCACCACACCATCATGCTGCTTCTAGCATCTTGAACAGCATACAGATGAAGGGTCCATTGCTTCTAAAGGTTGTCACCTCACTCTATGTCAGTCATCTTTTGAAAACAGTGTATAACGTGAGCAGTCTAGCTGCCACATTTTTGGTGATAGTAATATTTGTCACTCATGCTCACAGCGTTATATAAACTATTCAGCAATAAATTATCACAGTAAAGTTCTGTAGACAAGGAATGCTAGAAATAATGTGTTGAAAAAGAAATTGGTTGTCCTAACTGGGATTCGAACCGAGATCTTCCAGAAGCATGCTGGGCATCTTAACCACTAGACCACCAAGGAATTGGGGCGGGGGTGGCTCAGTCGGTAGCGCGCCAGGCTCGTAATCTGTAATTCCCAAGTTCGAGTCCCAGCTGGGTCAGCGTTGAGATTTATCTCCGCAAAATTCCCTGCCCTGCCCACGGTCAGTAGGGGACACCGATGGGCTTGGAAAGGCCGCCGTCCGTCGGATGGGACGTTAAGCCGTGGCTCCGTGTGCGGGAGAGCCATACCCTGTACACGTTAAAGAACACGCTGAATGGTCTTGACGGGAGGCTACCATCTGTCTTCCAACAGCTGTTCCAGTGGGTCCTCTCCCCCAACCTTCTCTGAGCCTTCGGGGTCCATGTGACCTGGCCATTTAGCCCGTGGTGTGCAAAAAAGTGCCGCTCAGAGGTAAAACAACCCAACCCACCAAGGAATTGACCACTGCTTCAACTAAGTAATATATAAACCTTCCTGTTGATTCACCAGTTTGGTAAAGAAATGGTCAGTTCATCGGTGGTCAAAAAGGTGAAATAAACATGATACTTAAAATGCGTTGTTGCAGAGATGCTGCTCTTTCATATTACTCATCTGTGAGGAGGCTTCCCACACTGGCAAGCACATAGCTATGAAGCCCAATGTAAATCCCACGAGCAAGAGGCTCAAACGATGTCATGTGCAAACGACGTGGGAACACACCCATGTGCATCAGCAATCAATCACCCTGTTGTTCTGGACATGGCAGAATTTCCATACTGTGATGAAACTGCCGTAACAGCGTAATAAAATAGTATGGGTGATACCATGTATTACATGCATGCTGATAAACATCTGGTGTTGGAAGAGTGTAGCAACTGCTCGCTGGTACAGAGACTGCTATCCATGTCGATGTGTCAGAAAATCCTTTAAGAAAATCGTTGGTTACAAAAACATGGATGCAGTGGACCAATGACATCTGACTGTGGCAGCCATCATGCAGAATAAACATATTGTCCTGTACATCACGAGAAGTGATCCAACCAAAAGCACTAGAAGAAGGTAACGACATTGTTAAGGAAGTCGAAAACATATTTTGCCAAACGCTACATGAGAACTGACTGCACCCACATCACATCCAGCGGGGGCAGGTGTTGTCACCAGCAGACGGACATCCATGTCATGCTTCCTGTGAGTGGTTCTTGCGTAGATGTGCCCATGACCCCAAGTTCCCATAAAACATAACGAGATGAGAAGATTTTCGATAGAAATATAATGAAGAATTACCACAACCAGAATACCTGGGCAGAGAACAACCTATATGTAACCCACTGTACGGAGCACCAATGTCGTTTTACCATCATTGTGAAAGACACATTCATTGGCTACCCACTTGCCTCGGAGTGAGGATCACATTCACTTCCTCGATACTGTTTTACACAGGTTGTTGGACGATGTTTCATTGGCCTGCCCCACCATACTTCAGTCAGTGTGCGCGACACTAGTTCTAGGACCACTCTCCGTAATGCTCGATCAGGTGGGGTCCCAAGGCTTCTGTAAAATACCTGTTGCGTCATGTCAAGACAATTCTTTATGCCTCCCCTGTGAACAGTGTAGAAAAGTTGTGCATCATGCGCAAGATGTAATGCACATGATGCCCAACTGTGTCCGAAAAACCACTGGAGTGTTCAAATGCATTTGACAGTCCTTATGACACCGTGCTGATGCCCGTATTCATCTATTGTAATGCGCACCATTCAATAACTCTTTGTTTTCAGAAATTGTCTGTTTCCATATCTCATTTCGTGGACTGTATACATTAATGAAAAGAGATATGAAAACACACATAAAATCTCAATGTTCACTGCAAATCATCGTAACTTATGGAAAACTAACAGCTGTAGGTTTTTATTGCTCTTTCGGAGGCAGTTAAAAATCCTGCGAAAGTAACGGCTACTTAAATTAGTATTAATTGCTAAGAAGTGAAAGATCCTCTCTTTTGATTAATTTTCTCTCAATGGTCTCAGTGTAAGCTTGTTAGTGTTGCACTTTCCTGCAACCCCTTGCAGATTCGCATAAGTTTTCCTCATCCCTTGATGACTCAAAATCTGGATTCTCAATATGCCAACATCCTTCAAAATAATCATCGGCACTATCATCATATCAAATATTTTCATTCGTCATATAACAAATTATTTAATTTTAACACCTGCATTTACTTCAAAACGCCATTTTTAGGCTTTTAGTGCAGAGTAAGTTGAAATACATAGTGTACTAAGTGTTGTACATTTTTCTTACGCTGTACAATGTTGAGAATGTGCAATGATGATGATCCCAAAATTACATTTCTCCCACAATACTTTAGAATCGCTAGAATGCTTTAGAATTGCCGTTCGCGGCAATCTTAGGAATGCAAATCGCCATTTTTAGGCTTTTAGTGCAGAGTAAGTTGAAATACATAGTGTACTAAGTGTTGTACATTTTTCTTACGCTGTACAATGTTGAGAATGTGCAATGATGATGATCCCAAAACTCCATTTCTCCCACAATACTTTAGAATCGCTAGAATGCTTTAGAATTGCCGTTCGCGGCAATCTTAGGAATGCAAATCGCCATTTTTAGGCTTTTAGTGCAGAGTAAGTTGAAATACATAGTGTACTAAGTGTTGTACATTTTTCTTACGCTGTACAATGTTGAGAATGTGCAATGATGATGATCCCAAAACTCCATTTCTCCCACAATACTTTAGAATCGCTAGAATGCTTTAGAATTGCCGTTCGTGGCAATCTTAGGAATGCAAATCGCCATTTTTAGGCTTTTAGTGCAGAGTAAGTTGAAATACATAGTGTACTAAGTGTTGTACATTTTTTTAAGCTGTACAATGTTGAGAATGTGCAATGATGATGATGATCCCAAAACTCCATTTCTCCCACAATACTTTAGAATCGCTAAAATGCTTTAGAATTGCCGTTCGCGGCAATCTTAGGAATGGAAATCGCCATTTTTAGGCTTTTAGTGCAGAGTAAGTTGAAATACATAGTGTACTAAGTGTTGTACATTTTTCTTACGCTGTACAATGTTGAGAATGTGCAATGATGATGATCCCAAAACTCCATTTCTCCCACAATACTGTAGAATCGCTAGAATGCTTTAGAATTGACGTTCGCGGCAATCTTAGGAATGCAAATCGCCATTTTTAGGCTTTTAGTGCAGAGTAAGTTGAAATACATAGTGTACTAAGTGTTGTACATTTTTCTTACGCTGTACAATGTTGAGAATGTGCAATGATGATGATTCCAAAACTCCATTTCTCCCACAATACTTTAGAATCGCTAAAATGCTTTAGAATTGCCGTTCGCGGCAATCTTAGGAATGGAAATCGCCATTTTTAGGCTTTTAGTGCAGAGTAAGTTGAAATACATGTACTAAGTGTTGTACATTTTTCTTACGCTGTACAATGCTGAGAATGGGCAATGATGATGATCCCAAAACTCCATTTCTCCCACAGTACTGTAGAATCGCTAGAATGCTTTAGAATTGACGTTCGCGGCAATCTTAGGAATGCAAATCGCCATTTTTAGGCTTTTAGTGCAGAGTAAGTTGAAATACATAGTACTAAGTGTTGTACATTTTTCTTACGCTGTACAATGTTGAGAATGTGCAATGATGATGATCCCAAAACTCCATTTCTCCCACAATACTTTAGAATCGCTAGAATGCTTTAGAATTGCCGTTCGCGGCAAACTTAGGATTGCAAATCGCAATCAGCGATGGCCTGCTCTATTGGTTTGCTAGTAATATTATACAGCACTTATTGCAAGTTACACATAATTTTGAATCTCTAGTTCACCAGTAAGAAAGAAAGAAAAATCTCTCCTGAAAGCCCCATGAAACTTTCATGGAACACAAGGGTTCTGTAGGACATAGTTTAAAAACCCTGTATAATGAACAGATACAGAGTTGTAATTAACATCTGAAGTTAAAATAACTAGAAAAATGAAAACACTGAAACAAATTTATTTCTGATATATTTAAATTTATTCTTCTCTTTCGTCGGAAATTTTATCACTGTTAGTTATACACACATACACGGTCGTATCAGAATAATATGACCACCTACTATAGTATAGGTATGATAGGTGGTCATATTATTCTGATACGACTGTGTGTAAGAAAAGAACTTTATCATTAACTCCAAAAATTGTTAATAAATTAAGGATATAAATGTAAATGATTTTATCTCTCATATTTTCTGATGTTTCACCTTTGAGGACATTGCTGTTGTATGACATTGTGAAAAGATTCTGCTTCCTCCACGTCCACGAACTTCCTGTTTAGGTAGATGTTTCTCAGGCAGCCATTGAAATGTTGTTCTTTCTCAACAAATGGTCGTATGTTTCCTAGGAATGAATAAACAATTATTATTCAGTGTTTATAGCTAATGAAACGCAGACTGATCATGATTTTCTTCTGTTTGCATTGGGCACTTTTAGCAGACCGAATAGTATGGAACAAATATGAATATCATTAACCATTTTTATACGTTGTTATAAAGGAAAAGGATGCCTCTCATGTTAAATAGGTAGGTAAAGCCAATAGACTGTGATGCATTCAGTGGAGTAACTTGGAATGGGTCAGTGGCAACGTATAGTGATTGGATTGGATTGTTTTACCTCTGAGCGGCACTTTTTTGCATACCATGGGCTAAATGGCCAGGCCACAAGGACCCCGAAGGCTCAGAGAAGGTTGGGGGAGGGCACCCACTGGAACAGCTGTTGGGAGCCAGATGGTAGCCTCCCGTCAAGGCCATCCAGCGTGTTCTTTAACGTGCACAGGGTATGGCTCTCCCGCACACGGGGCCACGGCTTAACGTCCCATCCGATGGACGGCGGCCTTTTCAAGCCCATCGGTGTCCCCTACTGACCGTGGGCAAGGCGTGGAAATTTTGCGGAGATAAATCTCAACGCTGACCCAACTGGGACTCGAACCTGGGAACTACAGATTACGAGCCTGGCGCGCTACCGACTGAGCCACCCTCGCCCCGGCAACGCATAGGGCCCTAACTCAAATTCGTTATGTGATGTTTGGGGAGGGGGTAAATTTTTTTAACATAAATACATATTTTTCATTGAAAAGAAAAATTTGCTATAGATGAAGTATATTTTGAGTGGAACCCTAGAAGCCCTGGCCTGTGACGTTTTGTGACCTGCGCCACCCTATTGTTACACCACTGGATACATTTCAGTAGTGGAGTATTCTCTATAACGGTCAAGGCTTGATTAGCGACGGAATGATAATCAAGCACATTTCTTTTTCCCAAAGAATGAAAATCAGTACCGAAATCAAATGTTTTCTACCAATTTCGGTAAAAGATGAAATTTATTGATTAGTAACATGTGAGATGGGGATAAGAGTTTTCTTTATATCACATTAAAATAAAATAAATAAATACCCCCTCAAGCAGCTGATTGCCACAGAGGTCTGACAGGAGCCTGTCAGTTTATATGCCAGAGTAGAAGGTCTGAGAGGATGGCAGAACCTCAGCATAAAAACGACACACACATTCATGCCTTACCCGGGGCTCGAACCCAGGTCCCTTAGATCAGTAGCCAAGCGCGCTAATCACTCGGCCATGGGACGGCAATCACATTACTATGTAATAATTTAAATTCATTTTTTTTTTCATAATATAATCGGTATGGTAAGAAAATGTGTTATTTTTATACGATAAATATTACTCTTTTTCCATTTTTACATAAAATAAATTGCACTGAATTATATTATAAATATATTTTGCGCATATATTAAAAAATTAGATGTAATTAACACGATGCAATGATATCTCATTTAATTTCTGCATATGTAATTTGAATTAAAAACTGAATTAGAAACAAAAAGATAAATATGAAGGAAAGAAAATTTATTTAAACAAAATCTCTGTAAATATAACCTTCAAGGATAATAAATTAAATTATCCTGAAATATCTCTGATTATAAACGTTAACTTTGAAGGAAATATCCGATTTTTTTAACTAAAAAACTGATATAGTGATAAGAGAATTATGATTTTACATTTCAACATATTTTACAAGTTTCAAGTACGAGTACTATACAACTCGAATTATTATTTTGAAGTTTTAGTAAATGAAAAACAAAAAAAAACTAATCTTTATCATTTGACGAACCGCCGCTCCCCTCTGCAATTGGCGCCACAGCTTTGCCATGGGTCTGGTGGTCAGTCAAAGTCGAGTCAACTTCTTTGAGAAAGGAAACTCTGCTGACAAGTAACTGATACGAATACGCTTCCGCATTATATCAATTAGATTTAACTACGACCACTTTTTCATTCTAGAGTCAGGAAAAGAGATAAATTTTTCAAACGTTTTATATTAAAGTTTTTAAAATGTGAAAATTCTGTAGCTGCCCTTAAAATCGACTGCCGGTGTACTATGAACACCTCACACACTCACTAGCGGCGGAGGGCGGGGGTGGCTCACTCGGTAGCGCGCCAGGCTCGTAATCTGTAGTTCCCAGGTTCGAGTTCCAGCTGGGTCAGCGTTGAGATTTATCTCCGCAAAATTCCCCGCCCTGCCCACGGTCAGTAGTGGACACCGATGGGCTTGGAAAGGCCGCCGTCCGTCAGATGGGACGTTAAGCCGTGGCCCCGTGTCGGGAAAGTCATACCCTGTGCACGTTAAAGAACCCGCTGGATGGCCTTGACGGGAGGCTACCATCTGTCTCCCAACAGCTGTTCCAGTGGGTCCCCTCCCCCAACCTTCTCTGAGCCTTCGAGGTCCATGTGACCTGGCCATTTAGCCCATGGTGTGCAAAAAAAGTGCCGCTCAGAGGTAAAACAATCCAATCCAATCCACTAGCGGCGGTCCAGAATTTAATAGTAGAAAACCGTTTTTTGTCCACATTCCTAGCGATTTCGCATATCGTTTGTCACTGAATTTTTAAGCAGCTGTTTTTATCAGGTTTAAAGCACCACAACATTTGTATGAATCATTCATATTCATTTGTATTTTCTTTGATATTTTTATGTTGTTTCAGCAATTTTTGTCTTGAAACATTCGATTTCTTGTGAGCAACCGGTACATCAACAGTTCAGAATCCCCAGGGCTCTGGATCGTGACGCCAGCCACCAGGTTGGGCCACCTCTGAGCGGCACTTTTTTGCACACCATGGGCTAAATGGCCAGGTCACATGGACACCGAAGGCTCAGAGAAGGTTGGGGGAGGGGACCCACTGGAACATCTGTTGGGAGACAGATGGTAGCCTCCCGTCAAGGCCATCCAGCGTGTTCTTTAACGTGCACAGGGTATGGCTCTCCCGCACACGGGGCCACGGCTTAACGTCCCATCCGACGGACGGCGGCCTTTCCAAGCCCATCGGTGTCCCCTACTGACCGTGGGCAGGACGGGGAATTTTGCGGAGATAAATCTCAACGCTGACCCAGCTGGGACTCGAACCTGGGAACTACAGATTACGAGCCTGGCGCGCTACCGACTGAGCCACCCCCGCCCCACCAGCCACCAGAGTCCAGCGACTTCTCTAAACTAGAGCTGTGTAAGCCAATCAGTACGCGACTGATGATTTGAGTGGCACGAGCGAATAGAATAAACCTAATTAGGAGCTATAAAGTCCATTTTGCTTAAGAAAGGAAATAAAATTAATTTGTTTGCAGACATTTAAGTAATTTATCTTGCTTGTAATAATTTGTACACTCTACGGCGTAATATGATTGTACCATTTTATGCAATAACTACAAAAACTCGGTTGCCACTATGGTAAAAAATGCATTATAATCGTACTTTTTGTCCAATTAGCTAATCTCCGTTGTTCCCTATGGTACTGTTAACAGAACGGTTTGTAATATATAGAACTCTACGTTGAAGCTTCCGCACTTTACAGGAAACTGTAGAAGAAAATGCATAACAGATTTTTAAAGACCCTAGTTTATTGAAAGAGGTATGGCCAATTTCAAACAGCCCGCTTACCATTTACGAGGAACTGAATCCACCATGTTAGTAAGAACTCGGACAAATAATGGAGTTCTTTACTATAATATATGCATATTATATACTTATTTGGCGATGCAAGAATTACCGTATATTTCCGCAGATAAGACGATAGTTGAATCATAAAAAACAGGCCCCCAAAATCCGGGTGGTCTTTAGGACAGATACAAAAAAAATCAGATTGAAATTTATATAAATTGAAACCATTATTACTACAACTTATCGAAAAATCTATCATATTATTTAAATACGCTATATGATAATACATTACATTGTAATAGTAAATAATACATTACAATTTAATAGTAAAACAATACTAAAACAAAATAAATATTAAAAGTTATGTTTATTGAGCTACTGAGGAAAAAAAGGACAAACCGTAATTATTTACTAGTACAGAGTAGGGTATGTCCACAAAATAGAATAGCCCATACGACGCTTTTGTGAATAGTCAAGGTCATTAACCCGAATGCCCGAATCAGTGCGAATGTTTGCGAATAGGACATAATTCCGTATACGCTATACAGTATTATTATCCAGATGATGATCGCCGATCTAAACTAAATTCATAGGCCGTTGATAGTTTGGGGTCGTCTTATAGGACAGATATATGCTAAAACTATAAACTTTGACGAAAATTTATACCTCGTCTTATCTGAAGGTCGTCTTATCTGCGGAAATATACGGTAGTTTCCAGGGTTCAGGTATCTGCGATGGCTTCTAATCCGGATCATCTACCATCTGATATAAAGTATCCTGTGTTCAGTTGGGGCTTTGAAACCCACAAATGATCAGAAAACACAGACGTAGTTCTCCTTCAGCAGAAGCCCACCAGTGCATGAAGTATACATAATCCGAGTTCAGTATTATAGGATTTGACTTCTCACCAGGATGGAAAACAACATGTGGCCACAGAAGTCCAAACTGATCTGGCATCCCATCCCGTCCATGCCACTTCACCAGAGAGAGTATTAAATATTTCTTTACTAACGTCCTGCACTACAAGAAGTGAGAGTTGGACTATATGCACTATGCCTGCTCAATTCTCTACATCTTCACAGAGGAAGTGAACAGCTATTCTTCCAGTTATGCCCATTTACAGGGGGCGGGGGGGGCTCAGTCGGTAGCGCGCCAGGCTCGTAATCTGTAGTTCCCAGGTTCGAGTCCCAGCTGGGTTAGCGTTGAGATTTATCTCCGCAAAATTACCCGCCCTGCCCACGGTCAGTAGGGGACACCGATGGGCTTGGAAAGGCCGCCGTCCGTCGGATGCGACGTTAAGCCGTGGCCCCGTGTGCGGGAGAACCATACCCTGTGCACGTTAAAGAACACACTGGATGGCCTTGACGGGAGACTACCATCTGTCTCCCAACAGCTGTTCCAGTGGGTCCCCTCCCCCAACCTTCTCTGAGCCTTCGGGGTCCATGTGACCTGGCCATTTAGCCCATGGTGTGCAGAAAAGTGCCGCTCAGAGGTAAAACAACCCAACACAACCCATTTACAATTTAAAGGCCAGACTTTATACTTGGTATTAAATAGTTGATTTGCAAAGGCATATTAAAAATAATAAGCATTGTATTTTGTTATACATGAGATAAATATATCTTTCATAGCCTAAAGTACTTCCCATGGTCCATAACATTCTGTCTGAACGTCTAAGTTTAACCGTATTCCGAGTGTGTCGAACTAAAGGAGTTCATGCATATTTTCTTCACATTAAAAAATTCAAATATTTTTGCTTTTCTGACCTTCCCTATATGCTAAATTATTTAATTATTAATATTGATTATTATGTGCACATAGAATAATAGAGGAAATGGAAATAATTATATCCTAATTAGGTTCATTTCCTAACCTGCCTTATGATTAGTAAAATACTTACTTGGACTTCCACCAATATATAAGGAAGTAGAACCCAAATCTTCGGTTATCTCATCAATAATTTTCCGTTCAGGTTTCAGCTCGTCCAATTTCAGACTTAAAGTTGTATCGTTAAAAGTCACAAGAACAGTGTGCCAGTTCCTGTTGCAGCTGTCACGAGGCATTTCAAAATCTTGAGTGAGCTGATATGTTTTAGAATGCTGTTCTTCGTGCATTGTGACTGAAATCTGAAAAATGGGGGGGAAATTAGATAAAAGAAAAACATATAATCTTAACATCTTTATGATATCACCGTGAAAACAACGCAACGATATGAATTATGCAGTATATTACTTTGTAAAGTGTTTAAAAAGTCTAATGGGATATTTTGCAGCTAGTTTTCAGAAAAACAAAGAGCCGTTTGACGATTTCTTCTCTGTCTGTCCATCTATAGAAATTCAAGTTTTTTGTTTCTAGATATATTTCCAATTCCTCTTGGGTGATTCGAGTAGATGAAATATTCCGATTCGCTACTGCTGAATCTCCCAATAGATTAAATCGCGTTCTGTAAACGAGGAAAAAATTCGAAAATGCCAAATTTTTAATGATTGTTGCAAACGACTTTATGCTTGAAATTAAAAATTTTTGCTGATAGAGCTGAAAGAGGACAAGAGGTTTACACTGATAGCGAAGATTTCCTTCCTTACCCCCAGAAGGGTGGGTGGGAAAATTTTTATGTTTTATAGATACTAATAAAATATTTTTATTTCGATTTGTCCCATTAACCATTTGATCCAATTTCCATAGTTGAAGGGTGCTAAAGGTGGATAATAAAAAGCTTTACCAGTCCTCTAACGATGGAAAAAGTTGGAAAATACCAAACTTTTAAATGAAAATTTAAAACGAACTAATTATATTGGAAATTTGAATTCTTTGAAATGAGCATCTATATTCGCTAGATGCGACATGTATTCTTCTACTTAACTATATAATTTCCAAAAATTTATCATCATCATCATGATCCTCAAGCAGCCATGCACCATGGAGGTCCAACTAGACCGTGCAATTTAGTTCTCCAAGAATATCTGTCCTGAACTACATCTGCTATATCTGGCAACTGCACACCTATTTTAACATGGTCCTGTTCGACACTGTCTGTCCACCGCATCCTAGGTCTCCCCCTCTTTCTGAGGCCTTTAGGTACACTGTTCATAACCTTATTCGCTAATCTATAATTATCCATACGGGCAGCATGGACAAACCAACGAAGTCTCTCTTTGCACAATATGCTGCTCAAAGGAGGTTGCCGACTCCTTTACCTAACCTCATCTTTACTTACAAAACTGAACCACCATTAGGTGGTAGACATTGCGTAACCCAAGATATTGCGTAAGCATCTAGAATAAAAAGCATCACGTTTCCTATTTACATAAATGCAATACGTAATAATATAATATTAATATAATATCTTGGCGTACACCCAAGATATTGCGTAAGCATCTAGAATAAAAAGCATCTAGTTTCCTGTTATTTTGTTTACAAAGTGTCCAAGTTTCACTATCATAACTAACCCTAGAAAGAACCAAACTATTATACAGTCTAATTTTAGTCTTTAGGTGTATATGCCTATTTCTCCACACTCTTCATAGATTCTTAAAAGTCCCGGCAGCAATCCCTATTCGTCTGTTAATCTCATGCCGCACATCACCAGTGTCTGTTACATAGCTCCCAAGAAAATTAAACTGTGACACCTGCTAAAGACTGCAACCATTCAGATCACAACCTGCCTGACCAATTTTCATCACTTTAGTTTTCTCTCTGTTTATAACCAAACCTACTCTACTACCAGTTTCATCAACAGCTCGAATGAAAGAGTTCATCTCATCAACATCAATTGTCAAAAGGGCTAAATCATCAGCATAATCTAAATCAGAAATTTTCAGATCTCCCGACAATTTAAGGACAAAATCGTTTCCTTGCAGTGAATTTCGCAAAACATAATTATAACAAACTAAAGAGAAAAGGAGACAAAAGAACAACCAGAAGCAATGCTAAACAATTGTTGCAATCTTTACCAACTCTCACAAACGACTCAGTATTTTTTACTGTTAATTAACTTGTCTGGTATGCCATAGAATCTTGCAATCAACCACAAATTATGTCATTCAATAGAGTAAAAAGCATTTCTGAAATCAATAATGCTAGTAATCCAACGTTTCTGAAACACTAAACATTTCTCAGGAATCTACACGAGTGCAAATATATGATCTACACACCCCCTACAACATCTGAATCCACATTGCTCATCATGCAATTGCCTGTCAAACAGATTCTTAATTCTATTAAGCACAATCATGCAAAGAACTTTCCCTGGAACAGAGAGTAGGCTGATACCCCTATAGTTATCACAAGAACTGCGATCACCTTTTTTGAAAATAGGGATAACAATAGCTCTGGTAAAATCCTTAGGAAACATGCCTTCATCATAAACGATATTCAACATTTCTGTCATCCAAGTGGTAACCGAAGGGTTCCCAGCTCTAATCATTTCCGTAGTAATTTCATCTACCCCTGGGGATTTTATGTAGTTTAAGTTTATAAATAGCCAAAATAACTTCAGATTGTGTTATAGGGCCAACATTAAAGTCAGTAATGCATCTATCGTCATTAGAAACATTGTTTAGAACATCACTGAAATGCTCAGCCCACAAGCCATGACAGAATCCTCACTTTCTATAACCTTACCTTGTTCATCCTTCAATCCCTGTACACCTGTCCGTTTTCTACCACACTAATGATTAACTATCTGATACAGCTCTCTGCTGTTGTGCTGTCTAACTGCTTCTTCGGCTTTGTGACATCATGGCTTTGACCATCAAGCTAAAGATTCTTATCAGCTGCTAACTGATTCTTTATATGTTTATTAAGCTCTCCGTAATGCTTTCTATTGGGGTTAGTAGGGTATTGATTAAGTACACTCCTGCATTTCTTTCTTTCTGAAATAAGCTCAAGTGCCTTATCACTCAACTAATTTTGCCCCCTCTGCTGCTTTTTTCCTAAATGAGTACTGTTAGTTTCAAGAAAAGCCTATTTAAAACGTTGCTATTCTTCCTCAACTTCAGTAGTAAGCATACCATGATTGCTATAATGACTAAGAAACTATAAATCTGTCTTTCACAGGTTCAGAATTAAAGGTAGAATTTTTAATTTTAGCACTATACTTCTTAAATTTAAGTTGCAAGACACGTTTAACAAGGAAATAGTCAGATGCATTTTCAGCTCTTCTACATTCCTAACAGAACTAGCTCATTTGTTATTAATAAATATATAATCAATCACATTCTTATGCAGTCCATCTGTGGTGAAACCCATGTGCATTTATGTATGTGTGTAATAAGTGTTAATTATTCTGAAACCATTGAGTTTACTTACCTGTAGGAGACGTTGCCCATTGCCATTGCAGCTACCAATACCAAAAGGGCCTATCACCCCTCCCCAAAGGTCAGAGTCAGTACAATTTTTGGCATTGAATTCACCTAGAACAAGGGTAATATCTCCTTTCTTGACATAATTCAAAATATTCTGAAGTTGTCCGTAAAACCTATCCTTCTCTTATTCCCTTCACAGAAGACCATCAGGCAGCAAATTCAGGATCCATAATCTAGCTCAGAGCCGTATTTCAGTCCGGTCCGGTAAGTTTATATGGTCAGTACCAGGACTCTGTGAAGTTGACCACTCCTCAGCAGGGTTGAAAAAAAAGAAAAAAGTGGCCATAGATGACCAGATCAGTAGGCCATACTGAACTGGCAGCCCTCCGCTTCCGTTCCCTTCCAAAAGAGAATATCTCTTTTGAAATGTACTAACGGACTGCAGCACTAGAAGGTGAGGTCGGACATTAGGTGCTACGCCTGGCCGGTTCTATAACAGGGGGTTATAGAACAGGGTGTTAACCCTCTGTTACTGTACTAACCCCCTGTTATTAAACAGGGGGTTAGTGCATAGCTCTCCTTCCAGTGACTACCTAGCTAACATTTGCAGACCGAAAAATTTATAAGTAATAAAATTTAGAAACTTGGTTGGAACGAATAATTACAGTTCAGTGGAATTTGCAACAATTTTTAAGCACAGTAAGTCAGAAATTTATAAGCTTAGTGGAATTTAAAAGAAATTATAGCTCATTAAATTCTACAGCATAAGTTCATCAAATTTTTGAACAATATGAAATCTGCCAAAATTCAAAATTTAAGAACCAGTGAAATTCAAAACAAATTATGGATACAATAGAATTTAAATTTGTAAGCAGAATGAAGTTTAAAATTTTCAACGATTGATAGTTCATCGATGAACGTTGAAGTGATGCTTTCTACGTTCATCTAGCAAAAGATGAAGAGGTACTTGAAATGTTTTGTTCACGTGGGAGGGGGAAGTGCCAAAAATGCAATTAAAATATCGTTAATTTAAATAATAAAATTAAAAGTATGAATATTTAACATAACTTATCTTTCAGGGAAAGGTTAAAACATATTTTTTTTCTCTTCCCTGGAGATGCCCGTTGTAACTGAGCTTCTCTTGGACTGGGAAGGGCATGGTTCGGTTCAGCTTTTATCGTCTAAAGAATGGTTCTAAAGAGTGGCAAATACTCCCACCAATACTTAGGTATATTTACAATATGGACATTTTATTTATAAATGAAGATACAGTAAACAATTATATATAAAGACTAACTAGGGTAGAATCATCAAGATACGGGGACGGGGGAGGGTGGAGGGCTCCTACCACCCCCTTATAAGAGATTGCACTAAGCCTCACTTACTCACCACAGTACAAACAAAAAAGGATAAACAAAGGCATGGACTCTCTGACCTGTTGTCCTGAAAGTCTCTCAGGTGAGTCGCAATTGTCTCCTATGGAAAGCTTACTTCTCAGGGCAAAAGAACACAGGGTCATATGATAATTTTGCTAAGGTGTATGGTCTCTCGGACACTTCAACAATAGTGGTTTGTTGCTGAAGATAATGTGATGCCATTCTTCATTCCAAATAGCCAGACCATACACCTGCGGCTGCAGTCTATGTAATGGTCTCCTGGCAAAGGTCCTTGTCATGATGAGAACTTCATTAGATGATGGGAAATTCAGTTACAGTTCATCGAATGGTAATTGTGATAATTTATAGAATGGTAAGAGGTTAGGCTTCTGTTATGTGATCTCCCACATGATCAATTGCATATATTCTGCGTAGATTTTTGTATACATGCATAACATTATCAAACGTTCTCCGTTGTTCTTTGTGAAGCATTGTCGGCACAGGGACCAAAGACTTGAGAGGCATTTCCGGCGAATTCTGGGTGGCTGACGCCAATCGCTATCAAGCCAACGGTAAAAGTGGTTGCAGCGAGGTGCCCACCTGTAACCTGCTTCAAAGGGAGATTTCTGCTAAATGGCGATGACATCTCCAGAGACTGGAAGTGAGTGACAATTCTTCCTCTATGCTTCCACGTGCAACGTCACTCCTATCACCTGATTGCATCCGCAGGGAGGCAATAAGGATCACGGCATCACAGTATCCCTGGGAAAGGAAGCGACCCACGTGATAGAGAGCGCAAGATGAAAGAAATCTCAAACCCCACCAATATTTGCTCCTTCTGTTTGATGGATGCCAGTGGAAGGGGACAGATGTGACTCCTTTGTGAGGAGGAACCCGGATAGGGGGAGAAATCTTGGTACTGCCGCTCAGAAAGTCTTGAGGAGCAGAGAAGTGTTCGAGTGACGGAAAAAGTTTGCGCACTGTGCGAGGACTCCGTCGCACACAGCGCATTTGTTATTAATAACAAATGGGCTAATTCTGTTGTCTGGTGGGAAAAGTTCGTCTAATCCTCTTACATTCAAATTTTCATAACTTCTGTTGTAGTTGAACTACGGACGTCTAACTAATGTTGTTGCATTACATTCAGCTAGAACTACGTGTTGAATGTATCGGAAGTGGTCTCGAACAATTACTTTTGGTTTTACAGGTTCGAAACCGATTGTATACTGGACTCGGATGGTTAATATCTAAAGATTTCGAAAAGTTCGCTCTTTTTCTCGCCAACAGAACGTTCTACCACCGGAATTCATTCCGTTAATTGAATCATGGAAGGTATCGAATCCGTTACGTAGCCGAGAAGCTGGGTCGTACCTTCTTAAATTTGTAGTTTTATAATGTGTTCTAATTGAGCCACAGATCTGAAACTAACGTCTTTATATTACACTCGGTGAGAACTATACGTTAAATGTGTCGGAAGCGGTGTCAACCAGTTACTTTCAGTTTCTCGGTTCGAACTTTTAATATTTATTTAAAGTACAGCAAGTTTTTTTTCCAAATGAGCAACAGACTTGGTTTCAACGTTGATAGTTACAACTAATTGAGTTCTATAATGCGACAAAATGAATTTCAGATCAGTTAAGGGGCGGGGGTGGCTTAGTAGGTAGCGCGCCAGGCTCGTAATCTGTAGTTCCCAGGTTCGAGTCCCAGCTGGGTCAGCGTTGAGATTTATCTCCGCAAAATTCCCCGCCCTGTCCACGGTCAGCAGGGGACACCGATGGGCTTGGAAAGGCCGCCGTCCGTCGGATGGGACGTTAAGCCGTGGCCCCGTGTGCGGGAGAGACATACCCTGTGCACGTTAAAGAACACGCTGGATGGCCTTGACGGGAGGCTACCATCTGTTTCCCAACAGCTGTTCCAGTGGGTCCCCTCCACCAACCTTCTCTGAGCCTTCGGGGTCCACGTGACCTGGCCATTTAGCCCATGGTGTGCAAAAAAGTGCCGCTCAGAGGTAAAACAACCCAACCCATCCCAGATCAGTTACTTAAGAGAGAAAACGAGTCGAACTCTATTACCATTACTTCTTAAAAACTCATCATCTAAATCAGCTACAGAACAATTATTAATTACATAGTATTCCTTTCTACTAGTACTATACGTTTAATGTATTGGAAGCAGTCTCAACACTTCGTTAGCTTTGCGGTTTCAGATACTTCACTCGAATAACGTTTTTTCTGATTGTGATGAAGGTCTGATTTCGTTAAAAGATGGTAAAGGTCTAATAAGTTCTGTGGCCAAAGAGAAATCGGTCTCGACCCGATAAAAAATCGAATTAATATTTGACTTGGTGACTGCTATCGAATTAATATTTGACTAAACTGCTACCTCATCTACTGATATTTTTTTCTCAACATAATTTTCTGACATAATGATTTTTGTTAAGTGTTTTCATGCACCAAAAGTTAAATATCATGGGTTGGCAACGCAAATGTATAATCACTGCTCACATCTACAGTATTATTGCTGGCCACTGCATAATTATTGTTGTTGATGATGTTGGCAACTACCCAATTATTGTTGTTGTTAGCAACTACTCAGTTACTCCGGATGACGACAACTATACAATTATTTTTCTTGTTGGCAACTACATAATTTTTTTGTTGCCAACCGAAAAATTATTGTTATTTTGGGAAATACACAATTATTTTTCTTGTTGGCAACTGCACAATTGCTGTCGAGCGATAATTTTCATTCAAACTCGTAGAAATTTGGGGAAACATCTTCAGCTGACTAATTCTGGAAAAATTTCCATACTAATTCTGATGTATTCTTGGCAGACGAATTGCTGCAATTACCTGGCAGATAAATTTAAAAAAATTTTTGACAGAGTAATTTCTATAAATTCTTAGTAGTTGAAGAGCTTGGCCGACTTTTCTAACTAAGTTTTTGCAGACTAATGGGGCGGGATTGGCTCAGTCGGTAGCGCGCCAGGCTCGTAATCTGTAGTTCCCAGGTTCGAGTCCCAGCTGGGTCAGCGTTGAGATTTATCTCCGCAAAATTCCCCGCCCTTCCCACGGTCAATAGGGGACACCGATGGGCTTGGAAAGGCCGACGTCCGTCGGATGGGACGTTAAGCCGTGGCCCGTGTGCGGGAGAGCCATACCCTGTGCATGTTAAAGAACACGCTGTATGGCCTTGATGGGGGGCTACCATCTGTCTCCCAACAGCTGTTCCAGTGGGTCCCCTCCCCCAACCTTCTCTGAGCCTTCGGGGTCAATATGACCTGGCCATTTAGCCCATGGTGTGCAAAAAAGTGCCGCTCAGAGGTTAAACAACCCAAACAGCTTGTCAGACTAATTCTGACTACGCTGGTGGCTGACTACAAATTCCTGTCTGCCTAATTCCAACAGATATTTGGCAGACTATTTTCATGCAGATTTTTGGCATTACTACAGATTTTTGAGATACTTATTCCCACAAACATTTTGCAGACTAATTCCTAGAAATACTTGGTACTAATTCTTCAAATATTTGGAAGACTAAAATATTACCCGACTAAGTTCTTGGCAGACTAATTTCATGCAGATTCTTGGCAGACTAATTCTGATTAAGTTGTCGGAAGTTATTTTGTAAAAATTCTTGTCAAACTAATTCTTACAGATATTGGAAAATGTTCAGACTAATTCTGAGAAATAATTGGCAGACTAATTCCAGCAAATACTTTGCAGACTAATTCCAAAAAATATTTCGCAGACTAATTTCAAATAGATTTTTCGCATTCCTAGAAATTCTTGGGAAACTAATTCCAAGAAATTCTTCAAAGACTAATTACTAGAAATACTTGGTTGAGCAGTTTTGCAAATATTTGGCAGACTATGTTCTTGACAGACTAATTCTGACTAAGTTGTTGGAGATTAATTTCTACAAATTCTTGGCAGCCTAATTCCAACAAATATTTCGCAGACTAATTTCATACAGATTCTTGGCAGACTAATTTCATACAGATTCTTGGCAGACTAATTTCATACAGATTACTGGCAGACTAATTTCATACAGATTACTGGCAGACTAATTTCCTAATCAGTTCTTGGCAAATTAAGTCTGACAAATACTATTTACAAATATTCTGCAGACCAATTTCTACAAATTCTTCGAAGAGTCAGACGTTGGCCTACTAATTGTTATTAATTTGATAGCGAAATTACAATTCTTGGCAGACTAACTCGCACTATGTCGTTGACTAACCAATTGCTACAAATTCTTGGCTGAGTAATTCCAATAGATTTTGGAGACAAATTTCTGAAATAATCTGAAGGCCAACTGCTACAAATACTTGGCAGACTAATTGCTACAAATAATCGGCAGACTAAGATATTCATAGAACAATTGCTACAAATACTTGACAGAATAAGATGTTGGCAGACTAACGCTACAAATACTTCCCAAACTAAGATGTTGGCAGACTAACTGTCACTAAGTTGACAGGTTAATTCCTACAAATTCTTGGCGAATTACTTATCACAAAATTTTGCAGAATAATTTCTTAAAATGCTTAGCAGACTAATATATCGATAAATTGATTCCTACATATTTTTGGCAACATAACACTGACTAGTTCTCACTGAGGCAGAGTAATTCCTACAAATTTCTTGGAAGATTAATTCTGACAATGTCGTTGGCAGACAAATTCTTTCAAATCCTTGATATAGTTCTGGCAGAATAAAAAAATTCTGGCAGAATAATTCTTCTTCGGCAGAGTAATTGGTACAAATTCTTGGCAGATTAATTCTTACAAGTCTTTGGCAGATTAATTCTTACAAACCCTTGACAGGCTTGGCAGACTGCTAATTTAAGCGGGTTCGACCCAACTTCTTGGCTATGTAACGGATTCGATACCTTCCGTGATTCAATTAGCGGAATGAAATCCGGTAGTAGAACGTTCTGTTGGCGAGAAAAAGAGAGAACTTTTCGAAATCTTTAGATATTAACCATCCGAGTCCAGTATGCAATCGGTTTCGAACCTGTAAAACCAAAAGTAATTGTTCGAGACTACTTCCGATACATTCAACACGTAGTTCTGGCTGAATGAAATCCGACAACATTAGTTAGACGTCCGTAGTTCAATTAGAACAGAAGTTATGAAAATTTGAATGTAAGAGGATTATACGAACGTTTCCCACTAGACAACGAGTCCGAACCCAATTACAGCAACATATAGTGCATGGTCAACACTACTGATCATTACAAGAATAAGTTCTCGAACTTAATTACATCAAGAGTTAGATATACAGGGTGATTGTAAACTCTTTCAACAAAAAAAGAGGGGTGATAGTTCACATCAAGACAAACAATTGTTGCAATGGAACCTAGGGTCGCATTCCACTCCTTCCGCCAGAGAAGTGTAAAGTTACATATCCACGTTGATCCTTCAACAGTGAAAACAAAGGCATTTAACCAATTTATGAGTTGCTTAATTACATTCGCGTCAGAGAAAGACTCAAAGTAGCTGCTCAAAGTGGCGTCCGAGGGCGTTGTTGCACAGCCCACAGCGGCGAATGAAGGACTGTCGCACCCTCTCGTAGACTCCTGGTGTGGTGTTGGTCTTGTCCGCTGCAACACCGATTCTCGCGACGAGATTTTCCAGGGAGTCCACAGATGTCTCGTACACAATTATTTTCATGTGCCCCCAGAAGAAGAAGTCTAGTGGATGAGGTCCGGGGAGCGTGGAGGCCAAGCCATAGGTCCACCACGTCCAATCTACCGCCCGAGATATGTTGCATTTAGGAAGTATCGGACCTCGATGGAAAAGTGCGCTGGGGCCCCATCATGCATAAGCCACTTGTCCCTCTGTGTGGTGAGCGGAACATCCTGCAACAGAACGGGAAGCACTTGTTCCAGGAACACACGGTATGCTGCACTGGTCAGTCATTCTGACAAGAGTTAAGGTTCCACCAGACAATCACCCAGGATACCTGCCCAGATGTTGACACCAAATTTCTGCTGGTGTTTACGACCAGTGAGGTGTGGATTTTCTTGAGCCCAAACGTGCTGGTTGTGATTGTTGAAAATGCGTTCCCGGGTAAACGTGGCCTCATCACTAAAAATCACTAATGCGGGAAATTGCGGATTAACATTGTTCATCTGGACCCTACCCAGCGGGGATAGTCATCTTCGTTTAAAGCTTGGACCTTCTGCATGTGGAAAGGATGCATCCGTGCCTCATGTAGGACATTCCACACCGAGGTTTGACAAACTCCCATTTCAGATGACACCACTCGTATACTTATGGAAGGAACTTCTGCAAATCGCTGCAAGACAGTTCTTCCATTTCCGGTGTCCGCACACTTCGCGAACGTCCAGTATCACTCATTAAGATAGCCAACGAGCCAGTTTCCTGCAGTCTTCGATCAACACTGGCGAAAGTCGAATGGTAAGGAATACGACAATTCGGAAATCTCTCACGGTACAATCTTTGTGCTTCACTTCCATTACCACGTGCTTGGCCGTACATCAGATGCATACCCGCCAATTCCTCGTATGTGTTACTACAGATGCTACAGGTAGCTTCCATGTCCTTCACGAATACGTCACTTATCATGTGACGTTATCACGGTAATGTCGTTGAACGGGTTCGGCTGCGTTTTTAAATGTTTGTTCTTAATCGTCTACGCACTTGCTCAGCGCACCTGATTTGCATCTCCTGCTTTTCCTGCACCGGTTGTAAATACTTGTGCATGCGTGGCGTTTTTCGAAAGTACTCTTTTCTGGCGGAAGGAGTGGAATGCAACCCTAACATTTAAAGCGAGGTTTTGTTCCGTGTTCCGTCCAGTGTCTAGGTTCCATTGAAAAAATTGTTTGTCTTGATGTGTACTATCACCGGTCTGTAAATGGTAGCTAGGCATAAACTGGAAGGAGAGCTGTGTACCAATCCCTAGTGATGATGCACAGAACCGGCCAGGTCTAGCACCTAATGTCCGACCTCGTCTTCTCGTGGTGCAGGCCGTTAGTACCTTTCAAAAGACATATTCTCGGGAACGGAAGCGGAGGGCTGCCAGTTCAGTATGGCCTACTGATCTGATCATCTATGGTCATTTTATTCTTTTTTTTCAACCCTGCTGCCTCTGCATTCTCTCTTTTCAACCCTGAACTGGTGGGCCTCTATTGAGAATCTGCCGCTGTGTTTTCTGTTTGCTTCTGGGTTGCCAGCCCTAAGTGAACAGAGGCATGGGATACCTTATATCAGCTGGTGGATAATCCTAATAAGAGGCCATCGCAGGTACCTGAACCTTACTTAGCTAGTTGGGCATCGTCAAGCCTAAACTGGAGTAAGGTGTCTCAGGCAGGCCATATGACTCTTGAAAAAGTCCACTTGAAAAGGTGGTGCCTGAAGTTCCTACCAGCATCGGTGACTTCAGCCTTTAGAGGAGGATGAACAGGTCTTTGCCCCATGCCTGCGATCAGGGGTCTGTTTGATTTTGTTGGCCCTACCAATCTCAATAAACGCAATTTCTTTAAAAATCCTACTAATCATTTTCTCTCTGCAGGAACGTGGAACGTGAGGATATTACATAGAGATTATTCTCTTGAAATCCTCACGCAGGAATTCCAGCGCTATAACCTATATATTCTAGGCTTGCAAGAGATCAGATTGACAGGTAAAGGTGAGATACTTAAAAATAACTTTAAATTTCTCTTTACAGGGAGGGAGGATGGAAAGCATGACCAAGGCATAGGTCTGCTGCTCAGCAGACATGCTAGTGATGCTCTTCTAGGATATGAGTGCATTAATGAAAAGTTTCTTACAGAAAAATTTCGGACAAGCATTAAAGACTTCAATGTTATCTGCTGTTATGCCCCCACTGAGGATGCCGATGAGGATGAGAAGGATAGGTTTTAGGGACAACTTCAGGATATTTTGAATTCTGTCGAGAAAGGAGATATTACCCTTGTTCTTGGTGACTTCAATGCCAAAGTTGGTACTGACTCTGACTTTTGGGAGGGGTAATAGGCCCTTTTGGTATTGGTAGCTGCAGTGGCAATGGGCAACGTCTCCTACAGGTAATTAAACTCAATGGTTTCAGAATAACTAACACTTATTACAAACACCACGACATACATAAGTACACATGGGTTTCACCTGATGGACTGCATAAGAATATGATTGATTATATATTAATTAACAGCAAATGGGCTAGTTCTGTTAGGAATACCAGGTCATATAGGGGAGCTGAAATTGGATCTGACCATTATCTTGTTAAAAGTGTCTTGCAAGTTAAACTTCAGAAGTGTTGTGCTAAAGTTAAAAAATTTACTTTTAATAATGCAGCTCTGAAAGACCCAGTTATAGCTAAAGCTTATTATAATAGGTTACTTAGTGATTATGGCAGTCATGGTTAGCTTACTACTGAAGTTGAAGAAGAATGGGGCCGTTTTAAACAGGCTTTTTTGGAAACTAACAGTTCTCTTTTAGGAAAAAAGGAGCAGAGGAGACAGAATTATCTGAGTGATAAGGCACTTGAGCTTATTTCAGAAAAGAAGGAACTGCAGGAATGTCGAATGGTAAGGAATACGACAAGTCGGAAATCTCTCACGGTACAATCTTTGTGTTTCACGTCCATTACCCCCTGCTTGGCCATACATCAGATGCATACCCGTCAATTCCTCGCATGTGTAGTCTTCCTAAATCTATCAGTATCCTACTAGTTCTAATATCATCCTAACTAATCAGTATTCTACTAGTCCTAATAGAAAGCATTACAGATAGCTTAATAAACGTGTAAAGGATCAGTTAGCTGCTGATAAAAATCTTTGGCTTGATGGTTTGGTTGACAAAGCTGAGGAAGCAGTTAGGCAGCACAACAGCAGAGAGCTGCACCAGATAGTTAATGTTTTATGTGGTAGAAAACGGACAGGCATACAAGGATTGAAGGATAAACAAGGTAAGGTTATAGAAGGTGAGGATTTTGTCATGGCTAGGTGGGCTGAGCATTTCAGCGATGTTCTAAACAATGTGTTTAGTTCTACTCCCATTGTTTGTAATGATGATAGATGCATTGGTGGCTTTAATGTTGGCCCTATAACACTATATAAATTTATTTTGGCTATTTCTAAACTTAAACTTCATAAATCCCCAAGGGTAGAAGAAATTACTATAGAAATGCTTAGAGCTGGGATTGTTTCAGTTACCACTTGGATGACTGAAATTTTGAATATCTTTTATGATACAGGTATGGTTCCTAAAAATTTTACTAGAGCTACTATTATCCCTATTTTCAAAAAAGGTGATCTCAGTTCTTGTGATAACTATAGGGGTATCAGTCTACTCTCTGTTCCAGGTAAAGTTCTTTCCATGTTTGTGCTTAATAGAATTAAGAATCTGGTTCACAGTCAATTGCGTGATGTGGATTCAGAAGTGGTAGGGGATGTGTCGAAGAGATATTTTCACTTAGGCAGATTCTTGAGAAATGTTTAGAGTTTGAGAAACCTTTGGTTGCTAACTTTGTCGATTTCAAAAAGGCTTTCGACTCTGTTGATCGTCATAATTTGAGGTGATTGTGAGATCATATGACAAGTAACATAATGAAAGCTTTCTATAATAACACTGAGTCGTGTGTGAGAGTTGGTAAGGCTTGTAGCAATTGGTTTAGCATTACTTCTGGTGTTCGACAAGGGTGCATTTTGTATTATTTTGGTTTGGTTATTGATTACGTTATGCGAAATTCATTGCAAGGGAAAGATTTTGGCCTCAAATGGTCTGGATATACTAAAATTTCTCATTTAGATTATGCTGATGATTTCGCCCTTTTGGCAAATGATGTTGATGAGATGAACTCTTTCATTCGAGCTGTTGATGAATCTGGTAGTAGAGTAAGTTTGGTTATATACAGAGAGAAAACTAAAGTGATGAAAATTGGTCAGACATACTGTGATTCAGTTATTCTGAATGGTTGCAGTCTTGAGCAGGTGATACAGTTTAATTATCTTGGGATCTATGTAACAGTTACTGGTGATGTGTGGGGCGGGGGTGGCTTAGTCGGTAGCGCGCCAGGCTCGTAATCTGTAGTTCCCAGGTTCGAGTCCCAGCTGGGTCAGCGTTGAGATTTATCTCCGCAAAATTCCCCGCCCTGCCCACGGTCAGCAGGGAACACCGATGGGCTTGGAAAGACCGCCGTCCGTCGGCTGGGACGTTAAGCCGTGGCCCCGTGTGCGGGAGAGCCATACCCTGTGCACGTTAAAGAACACGCTGGATGGCCTTGACGGGAGGCTACCATCTGTCTCCCAACAGCTGTTCCAGTGGGTCCCCTCCCCCAACCTTCTCTGAGCCTTCGGGGTCCATGTGATCTGGCCATTTAGCCCATGGTGTGCAAAAAAGTGCCGCTCAGAGGTAAAACAACCCAACCCAACTGTGATGTGCGGCATGAGATTAACAAACGAATTGGGATTGCTGCCGGGACTTTTAAGAATCTATGGAGATTGTGGAGAAATAGGCGTATACACAAAGACTAAAATTAGAGTGTATAATAATTTGGTTCTTTCTAGGGTTAGTTATGGTAGTGAAACTTGGATGCTGTGTAAACAAGATAACAGAAACTAGATGCTTGTGATTCTAGATGCTTAGGGAGTATCTTGGGTATTAGGTGGTTTAACTTTGTAACTAATGATGAGGTTAGGCAAAGGAGTCTGCAACCTCCTATAAGCAGCATATTGTGCAGAGAGTGACTCTGCTGGTTTGGCCGTGTTGCCCGTATGGATAATTATAGATTGGCGAATAGGGTTAAGAACAGTGTGCCTAAAGGCCTCAGAAAGAAGGGGAGATCTAGGATGCGGGGGGGGGGCAGACAATGTCAAACAGGACCTTATTGGGGTGGCCAGATGTGCAGTGGCCAGATGCAGCAGATGTAACTCAGGACAGATATACTTGGAGAATTAAACTGCACGGTCTGGTTGGACCTCCGTAGCCCATGGCTGCTTGAGGATGATGATGATGTATTATCACCCGTCTTTTTTTGTTGAAAGAGTTTACAATCACCCTGTATATTATCCTTACAAAAAAAAGAAAGAAAGATCGTTAGCTGTAGCATTTTACCGTTGCCATATAAAACGTGCCGTCCCGTGCTGAGTGATTAGCGCGCTTGGCTACTGATATACGGGACCTGGGTTCAAATCCCAGACAAGGCATGGATGTTCGTGTCGCTTTTCTGCTGAGGTCCGACCACCTTCACAGAACTTCTACTATGGTGTATAACTTGACAGGTTTTTGTGAGACCTCTGTGGCAAGCAGCTGTTTGAGGTTATATATTATTATTTTTTATTTCTATAAAACTCAGTAAGAGTTTGAAAAAGTATAGTACGATTTTACCGAAAATTTCCATTATAATACGGTTTTGACCAAAATTTGCTTTTTCGCACGATTTCGAAGTTTTTTTTTCAATATTGGCTTTAATTTCTCATTCCATCCTTATCTTTCATCCCCTAATCCGTGTAAACCTCTCAACAGAATTAGTAGTAATCAAGGGGGGCGGGGGGGGGGGGGGGCTCAGTCGGTAGCGCGCCAGGCTCGTAATCTATAGTTCCCAGGTTCGAGTCCCACTGGGTCAGCGTTGAGATTTATCTCCGGAAAAATTCCCCGCCCTTCCGACGGTCAGTAGGGGACACCGATGGGCTTGGAAAGGCCACCGTCCGTCGGATGGGACGTTTAGCCGTGGCCCCGTGTGTGGGAGAGCCATACCCTGTGTACGTTAAAGAACACGCTGGATGGCCTTGACGGAAGGCTACCATCTGTCTCCCAACAGCTGTTCCAGTGGGTCCCCTCCCCCAACCTTCTCTGAGCCTTCGGGGTCCATGTGACCTGGCCATTTAGCCCATTGTGTGCAAAAAAGTGCCGCTCAGAGGTAAAACAACCCAACCCAAGTAGTAATCAACGTTTCTACACATGCTAGTGCGAAAATTAAACATTTTAAAATCAATGTTTGCCTTAATGGCCACTTTATAACGTTTCAGAAACTACAAGAAGTTACACACACTGCTTCTTGTTCTTGAAGAATCGCTGTGTTGCCACTCGTCACGTTTCAACACATATGAAAAGTGATAATTGTTTTCGACGGTAATCCGCGAATTAAATGAAGAGAAACAAAAGTTTGGAAACTAATTTTTACGTAATTTGGATTAAATCTTTTCAAGTTTTTTTGCTCCCCTGTTTAAGTTCATTAGTATATATTATTGATTACGTTCCATTCGCAAATTTTTTCCGGATCTTCATATATATATACATATACAGGGTGAATCTGAAAAAGTGGGCAAAACTTTACGGGGTGGTAGAACGCAGCTATACGAGCAATATTCGTCATAGAAAGTATGGGCGGAACGCAAACGGCGAGCCGCTAGGTGGCGTTGGAAATGGTATAAAAGGGTCGGTCCTCGCACTCAACGGCATTTCTACCGTGGATTGCCGAGAGGATGGCTGGTTATACTAACCACGAAATGGCGGATATGCATTTTCTTTGAGCATGTACCTCAATTACATTCCTGTTAATAAAATGTTTTCTGAAGTATCTCCTCTCCTTCTTGTGTTCATTCTTTAAATGTGACAGTGGAAAACTACCTTTTAACTTCTCACCGCTTGCGTTCCGACCACACATTCTATGACGAATATTGCTCGTATAGCTGTGTTCTACCATCCCGTAAAGTTTTGCCCACTTTTTCAGATTCACCCTGTATACAAAATCCTCATGCAGCCATGGGCTACGAAGAGCCAACCAAACTGTGTAATTATCCTCTCCAGACGTGTCTCTTCTGAGCTACAGCTGCTGCATTTGGCCACTCTAGGCCAATTCTATCAAGGTACTGTTTGACATTGTTTTCCCATTGCAACCTAGGTCTCCCCCTTTTTCTGATACTCTTAGGCATGTTCATAATCCTGTTTGCCAATCTGCAGCTATGCATACAGGCAACATGGCCAAACTAACGCAGTCTCTCTCTGCACAATATGCTGCTCAAAAGAGGTTGATGACTCCTTCTTCTAACCTCATCATTACTTACAAAGTCAAACCACCTAATGCCTAAGATACTGCGTAAGCATCTCTCTGACGAATAAAAAGCATCAAGTTTCTTGTTATCCTGCTTACAAAGAATCCATATTTCGCTACCATAACTAATCTTAGGAAGAATAGGCTTTTGACTCTGTTGATCGCTATTATGCAGTCTAATTTTAGTCTTTAGGTGTATACGCCTGTTTTTCCACATTCTCCATCGATTCTTAAAAGCTCCAGCGACAATCCATTTTATTCTATTTATCTCATGCCGCACATCACCAGTATCTATTACATAGCTCCCAAGATAATTAAACTGATACACTTGATCAAGACTGCAGCCATTCAAAGTAACTGAAGCACTATCTACCTGACCAATTTTCATCACTTGAGTTTTTCTCTGTTTATCACCAAACCTACTCTACTACCAGTCTCATCAACAGCTCGAATGAAAGAGTTAATCTCATCAACATCATTAGCCAACAAGGCCAAATCATCTGCATAATCTATATCAGAAATTTTGAAATCTGTAGACCATTTAAGTCCAAAATCTTCCCCTTGCATTGAATTTCGCAAAGCATAATCAATAACCAAACTAAAGAGAAAAGAGGCAAAATACACCCTTGTCTAACTCCACTAGTAATACAAAACCAATCGCTGCAAGGCCTGCCAACTCTCACACACGACTCAGTGTTATTATAGAAAGCTTTCATTACACTAACTAACTTATCAGGTATTCCATATGATCTAACAATCAACCACAAATTATGTCGATCAACAGAGTCAAAAGCCTTTTTGAAATCTATAAAGCTAGTAACCACAGGTTTCTGGAACTCTAAACATTTCTCAAGAATCTGCCTAAGTGAAAATATTTGATCAATACATCCCCTGCCACTTCTGCATCCACCCTGTTCATCACGCAGTTGTTCATTAACCAAATTCTTAATTCTATTAAGTAGAATCATGCAAAGTACTTTTCCTGGAACAGAGAGTAAACAAACTCCCCAATAATTATCATAAGAACTGCGATCACTTTTTTAAAAAATTCGAACAATGATAGCTCTAGTAAAATCTTTAAGAACAACACCTTCATCACAAAAAATATTCAAAATTTCAATCAGCCATGTGACAACGCAAATGTTCCCAGCTCTAAGCATTTCAGTGATGATTTCGTCCACCCCTGAGGATTTATGCAGTTTTGATTTAGAGATAGCCAAAGTGATTTCGGAATGTGCCATAGGGTCATCATTAAAGCCAGTAATGCATCTATCCTCATTACAAATAATGGGAGTAGAGCTAATCACATTGTTTAGAACATCTCTGAAATGCTCAACCCACCTAGCCATCACAGAATCCTCATCTTCAACCACCTTGCATGTTTATCCCTCAATCCCTGTGTACCTGTCTGTTTCTTCCCACATAAAACATGAACAATCTGGTACAATCCCCTGCTGTTGTGCTGCCTAACCGCTTCCTCTGCTTTGTCAGCCAAGCTATCAAGCCAAAGATTCTTATTAGCTTTGTCTTCTGAAAGAATTTTTCCCCTTGCAGTAAGATGCAATTTTTTAATCAGTTTTGAGTTAGCACTACGAATTTATTCATAAAACCATCCTCTTTCATCTGCACAAATTTACTAAACCACTTCAAACATGATATTTATTCCTGAAATTCACAATAAGTCGAATAGCCAATTGTCGAATTAAAAATGCCCGTAAATTTGATGTTGAAATTTCTTAAATCTGACATTAATGACTTAGTTTTTGAAGGAAATATGATTCGGTTGCTGTACTTTATGAGTTAAATTCTAAATTAAATGTCTAAAATTTTCAATAAAAAATCGATAATTAGAAACGGTGCGATGACTTTAAAATAACAATGTTTAATCTATTGTAATTTGCAATGAAAAGTATAAAGGAAGAAACAAACCGATTTATTCAATAGCTTCAGCTTGAACAATATTCTTGAGAAGCTGGAAAACATGCTGATTAACATTCCATTGTTCTCGGTAGTTTGAAACTGAAGGCTTATTTCAAATCTTCTGCCAATGTAGAATTCAGAATCTGAAATGTTAAGGTATACATTAGTTTCGTTTTCTGTAACTGAACTTGAGAAATTCAATTTCTTATGAGGATACACAAACTTCAGATTTTAGGTTGATTTCCAACAGAACCAATGTATAAATTTCTTTGATGTAAAATATCATAGTCATTTAAAATAATTATAGATTTATTGAAATAAACTGATTGTTGTGGAAGAATCAGAGATCTAAATGAAAGGACTGGGCCACTTATTTCAAATTTCTCTAAACATGCGTAGTAAAATAATAATTCTCATTCATCATTCAGGATAAGTCATTTCTATATTTCCATCATGAATCCTTTCTTTCTCAGAAATTTACGCACGGATTTCCCAGTGCATACATCTCCGCAAAACTCCCCGCCCTGCAAACGGTTAGTAGGGGACACCGATGGGCTTGGAAAGGCCGCCGTCCGTCGGATGGGACATTAAGCCGTGGCCCCGTGTGCGGGAGAGCCAAACCCTGTGCACGTTAAAGAACACGCTGGATGGCCTTGATGGGAGGCTAACATCTGTCTCCGAACAGCTGTTCCAGTGGGTCCCTTCCCCCAACCTTCTCTGAGCCTTCGGGGTCCATGTGACCTGGCCATTTAGCCCATGGTGTGCAAAAAAGTGCCGCTCAGAGGTAAAACAACCCAACCCAACCCAGTGCATAGGAGATGATTTAAACTTTGGGAAGACATGACTCAAACACACTCGGACCCCTGAGGTTTCACACAAACTTAAACTACTATATCTCCTTTGGAAATTTAGCGTAGAAAATGAGTGGTTAAGAGTACCTGACAAGTTATCAGGAATCATGATTCCTACCTGGCTCAAGACAATTTCAAATCTAATATCATGTTAAGATGCCATACTTTTCAAGTGGAAAATGACCCTTTGCATAAATAGGCACATGGAATTGATATCGCCACAAATAAAATATAAATAAATAAATACCCCCTCAAGCAGCTGCATGCCACAGAGGTCTGACAGGAGCCTGTCAGTTTGTATGCCATAGTAGATAGTAGAGTCTGTCATCCATGCCTTACTCGGGGCTGGAACCCAGGTCCTGTAGATCAGTAGCCAAGCGCGCTAACCACTCGGCCAATGCATTAAGTAAAAATTATTCCAGAAATATTCAACAGATCATTCTCTTAGATCCTTTTAAACTCTTCAACAATCATTGTCGAGCATTCTATTCTCTAGAACAATGGTGTCCAACTTTTTCCCATACAGAGGCCATATTCAAAGTCAGCTTTGTTTCGCGGGTCGCACTGAGTGATTCGAGAAAAATTAGTGTGCTACATTTTCCATATTTGTTACACGTAAAAGGAAGTCTCTAACTGTATTTAGTTAAAAAGTAACCATATTTAGTGTACATATGACTGCACTGGACTCAGGGCCGGACTTCGACCTTCAATCCCCTCAAGGCTACAACGAGTTTAAGAGGCGCTAAGCTACAGTAAGTTTAAGAGGCCCCATAAATTCGAAAGTCAAAATGCATTATTCAATCAATAGGAAATGTACAGATTATCCGTTGACATAAAATTCAGCCTGGCAAGAGATTGGTAGGCGATTTTTTCGAGCGCACTCATCAGCGAAACACAAGTTTGTCGAAATATATATACAGGGTGTCTGAAAAATATAGGTACAAACTTTTAGGGGAAGTAGATAACATCTAAGTAGTGATGTGCCACTATGGTGCTTTCCCCCTATCACGTCACAAACCACGCCCACTTCCAGACACGCCCCCTTATTAATATTCATAATTAATAATTAATGAAAAATTAATTAACCCTCTTTATTAAAAAACCCCCTTTATTAAAAATTTCTCCCCCTTCCCCCTTTTAACCCGTGGCACCAACTGGTGACTATGAGGAATACTATTCTTAGAAAAACCCCTATTTTAGCTCTAATTTCCCGATTTCTTGACTCCCCCATTAAAAATTCCCCCTTTCAACCCCTGGCGCCATCTGGTGACTATGAGGAGTACTATTTTCAGAAAAAACTCCTATTTTAGCTATAATTTCCCGATTTTTGACTCCCCCCTCATTAAAAACCCCCCTTATCAAAAGTTCCCTTCATTAAATCACCCCTTTATTAAAATTCCCTCTCCCTTTATTAAAAACCCCCCTTATCAAAAGTTCTCTTTACTAAACTCCCAGATCACAAACTCCTTTGGTATCCATGTTCATTTTCCAAGTCCAGCTAAACTTTGGGATGGCAACGATCGGATGATGCAATCCTCAATTACAAAGTCCCAATTTTTTAATTCCCCTCATTAAAAAACCGCTATCAAAAGTTCCACCCCCTTTATTAAAATTCCCTCCCTTTTATTAAAAGCCCCCTTTATTAAAAGTTCCCTCTATTAAAACTTCACCGATCACAAACTTCCATCCTTTTACAAGTCCACTAAACTTAGAAAATCAACTCCCAAAGTTGTATATTCCTTGTATTATGAATTTTATATCCTTATTAATTAAACACTTATTAAAATTCCCTCCCCTTTATTAAAAACCCCCTTATCAAAAGTTCCCTCTATTAAAACTTCACTGATCACAAACTCCCATCCTTTTACAAGTCCACTAAACTTAGAAAATCAACTCCCAAAGTTGTATATTCCTTGTATTATGAATTTTATATCCTTATTAATTAAACACTTATTAAAATTCCCTCCCCTTTATTAAAAACCCCCTTATCAAAAGTTCCCTCTATTAAAACTTCACTGATCACAAACTCCCATCCTTTTACAAGTCCACTAAACTTAGAAAATCAACTCCCAAAGTTGTATATTCCTTGTATTATGAATTTTATATCCTTATTAATTAAACACTTATTAAAATTCCCTCCCCTTTATTAAAAACCCCCTTATCAAAAGTTCCCTCTATTAAAACTTCACTGATCACAAACTCCCATCCTTTTACAAGTCCACTAAACTTAGAAAATCAACTCCCAAAGTTGTATATTCCTTGTATTATGAATTTTATATCCTTATTAATTAAACACTTATTAAAATTCCCTCCCCTTTATTAAAAACCAACTTATCAAAAGTTCCCTCTATTAAAACTTCACTGATCACAAACTCCCATCCTTTTACAAGTCCACTAAACTTAGAAAATCAACTCCCAAAGTTGTATATTCCTTGTATTATGAATTTTATATCCTTATTAATTAAACACTTATTAAAATTCCCTCCCCTTTATTAAAAACCCCCTTATCAAAAGTTCCCTCTATTAAAACTTCACTGATCACAAACTCCCATCCTTTTACAAGTCCACTAAACTTAGAAAATCAACTCCCAAAGTTGTATATTCCTTGTATTATGAATTTTATATCCTTATTAATTAAACACTTATTAAAATTCCCTCCCCTTTATTAAAAACCCCCTTTATTAAAAGTTCCCTCTATTAAAACTTCACTGATCACAAACTCCCATCCTTTTACAAATCCACTAAACTTAGAAAATCAACTCCCAAAGTTGTATATTCCTTGTATTATGAATTTTATATCCTTATTAATTAAACACTTATTAAAATTCCCTCCCCTTTATTAAAAACCCCCTTATCAAAAGTTCCCTCTATTAAAACTTCACTGATCACAAACTCCCATCCTTTTACAAGTCCACTAAACTTAGAAAATCAACTCCCAAAGTTGTATATTCCTTGTATTATGAATTTTATATCCTTATTAATTAAACACTTATTAAAATTCCCTCCCCTTTATTAAAAACCAACTTATCAAAAGTTCCCTCTATTAAAACTTCACTGATCACAAACTCCCATCCTTTTACAAGTCCACTAAACTTAGAAAATCAACTCCCAAAGTTGTATATTCCTTGTATTATGAATTTTATATCCTTATTAATTAAACACTTATTAAAATTCCCTCCCCTTTATTAAAAACCCCCTTTATTAAAAGTTCCCTCTATTAAAACTTCACTGATCACAAACTCCCATCCTTTTACAAATCCACTAAACTTAGAAAATCAACTCCCAAAGTTGTATATTCCTTGTATTATGAATTTTATATCCTTATTAATTAAACACTTATTAAAATTCCCTCCCCTTTATTAAAAACCCCCTTATCAAAAGTTCCCTCTATTAAAACTTCACTGATCACAAACTCCCATCCTTTTACAAGTCCACTAAACTTAGAAAATCAACTCCCAAAGTTGTATATTCCTTGTATTATGAATTTTATATCCTTATTAATTAAACACTTATTAAAATTCCCTCCCCTTTATTAAAAACCCCCTTATCAAAAGTTCCCTCTATTAAAACTTCACTGATCACAAACTCCCATCCTTTTACAAGTCCACTAAACTTAGAAAATCAACTCCCAAAGTTGTATATTCCTTGTATTATGAATTTTATATCCTTATTAATTAAACACTTATTAAAATTCCCTCCCCTTTATTAAAAACCCCCTTATCAAAAGTTCCCTCTATTAAAACTTCACTGATCACAAACTCCCATCCTTTTACAAGTCCACTAAACTTAGAAAATCAACTCCCAAAGTTGTATATTCCTTGTATTATGAATTTTATATCCTTATTAATTAAACACTTATTAAAATTCCCTCCCCTTTATTAAAAACCCCCTTATCAAAAGTTCCCTCTATTAAAACTTCACTGATCACAAACTCCCATCCTTTTACAAATCCACTAAACTTAGAAAATCAACTCCCAAAGCTGTATATTCCCTGTATTGCCAATTTTAATTCCTTACTAATTAAACACTTATCAAAATCTCTGTCCCCTCATCATTAAAAACCCCTTTATTAAAAGTTCCCTTTATTAAACTTCACAAACTCCGTTGTTATCCACGTTCATTTTTCCAAATCCACTAAACTTTGGAATGGCTGATGCATTTTTGGAATTCGACCTTCATCGAGTCATGCATGTAGCAACAAGCAAGGCAGCATACATGCCCAGGTCTCTTCTTATCAGGGTGAGGGGTCAAGAGGAATGTCACCACACGCTGTCTGCAGCACAGTATTTGCATCTGTTGCTGATAAGATCTGAATTCGACTTTTAATATCTACAAGCTTTATCCACACCTGAGCGAGTGACGGTTCTTATCGCTCAAAGAGTGAATGCCGATGGGGGGGGGGGGTCTATCTGTTTACATCTGTTACTGATAAACGAAAATATTGCGGATGACGCTTTAGCTCACGTGTTTACTTCGAACGTATCTCATGAAGGGGGGGTTATTGGATGAAGGTCACTCGACCTCTGATAAACGAAAACATTTCGGATGACGCTTTAGCTCACGTGTTTACTTTGTATCTCACGAAGGGGAGGCTTATCGGATGAAGGTTGGCCTTGATCATGTCGAGAGATGTATTAAGGTCGTTTATGAGATAACATTTCCCTGTATATAAGGTCGCACCCCGCTTGCTTCGTCATTCCTTGCTTACTGGTCAGAAAACTATCAGAAGTTTTTGCTCCTAGTTTGCTCTTAGTTTTTGCGAGATGTCTACGATCCGTGAGTTTGCACAATCTGCTGAGATGGACGCTGAGAGAAAGGATGTAGCCCTTTGAAGAGTTGCAGTCCCTTGTGAGCAAGTTAGAGGGCAAGCGCTCCTCATAACCTGTGGCCCCCTCAGCCAAGCGTGTCTGTCTGCCAGCTCTCCAGAGAGAGTGGGAAGCTCTCAGCGCTCTGCGAAGAGCATCCTGTACTGCTGGCGGTACGAACTGCACCCACGAGACGGATCACGTGCCGGGCCTTCGCATTCTTAGGACGTCGTCCTGCTGCTGTGTGCTCCAGCTGTGAGTTCTCCTACTGTTTCGCCTCATTACACCATGACGAACTTTATTTCTGCTAAATATAAGACGCAATTCATCTCAATGAGCGTCGACTTGGCGGAATGGATGACATCACTGCTCATAATTTTATGCCGACCTTCCGCAACCTGCATGGTCAATTATTACGTGAGCTTGTACCTCAGGGACAGTACAGTCACTTGCGATTAGTGTTTAGATCGGACTCGATCAAGAATCCCATTAATCTTCCTCTGTGTAAGAGAAATGAACTGACGGAGGAATCTCTATGTTGCGATCTTATGCAACCACGGCAATTCCCGGTTCCGCCTGACAGCACTACCTGGTTAAGAAAAGCCATGACCATCTAGAGCCGGGGGCAAGGAATACGCCCTATAGGCGCACCTCAACCCCGGCCTCACATGGCAGCAGTCCTATAGAAGGAAAGCTAACCACCAGAAGAAACCTTACTTTAATCTATTCCCCGGTTTGCAAATGTGCAAGGATATAAAGATCCAAGCTCGATCGGCACCCGGGGTGGAGACTCTTAGTAAGACCCAGACTTTTTGGACAGCTCGTGCCTACTAGGCAGAGGGAAACCTTTCGGCAGAGCCGTCGAACTGACCACACAGGTCCCTGAGAGGTGAGGTCTCCGACGCCGTCACCACCCGACCGGCAATCAAGCCGGCCAGCAGCGTCTTCAACCTCGGTTGGCCTTGGCCATGTCCAACCGGTGCCCAACCCGGTCGGCACAGCCTTCAGCCGGGTTGCTGGGCCCTAGGCCCCCCCACCACGACAAGGTGGTCCCCTATCGGGGGGGGGGGGGGGAACTGACGGAGGAGCGATTCATCACCTCCTTAGAACGCGTCATTCAATCTAATGAAGGAATCGGCCCCCATAGTCAAATGGAATTTGATTTTGTGTCCGCCGATTTGGAGCGTGTCGGTCGCGGAGGTAAACGCCGTGCACCTGAAAACCGTAATCTCGCCGATATGGATACCTTTTTAAAAAAAATAAAAGATCTATTGTAACGATCGAGAACAATGATGATATTTGTTTGGCGCGAGCTCTAGTGGTGGCTAGAGAATTGAATTTGAAAAAACGACACCTACCAAACAAATACAACCAAATCCACCAATGCCACACTAAGCTACAAAGCATCGAAGCCCTTCAGCTACATCTAGAGGCAGGCGTTCCTCTTGGTCCGTGTGGGATACCGGAAGTCAAGATCTTCGAACAGCATTTGTCACCTGCTCTTCGCATCGTGGTTTATTCGGCTGAAGACTGTTTACTGCCGGTGTTTGCAGGCCCTGAGTCTCCCCAGAGTATCTTTTTGCTTCACCGCAATCATCATTTCGATGTGATCGCTACTCCTGCAGGACTTTTTGGTACACATAATTTCTGCACTACCTGTTTAAAGGTGTACAACCATGAAGGTCACGTTTGTCAAGGCACCTGCAACCGGTGTCTGTCGCAGGATGTCGTCCATAGTGGAGACCCCCTTCTCTGCCCTAACTGTAGCATGTATTTGAGAGGCCCTGATTGCTTTGAAGCGCATCTACAGTTATCCTGTCAGCAACGTCATCGCTGCACAAAGTTCCTGGACATTTACGATCTAAAGAAAAAACACATCTACTGTGTAAACAAGCCTCGGTTTGTGGAACCCTTGAAATTAAAGCCAGTGGAGCAAAATTATATTTACTTCGATGTGGAAACGGTTCAACTGACGGACGGCGTCTTAAAACCTATCCTATGTGTGGCCACTTATAAATTAGAAGACGAGTGGCATGTAATATCGTTTCTCGATGTGAATAAATTTATGGAATGGCTTCTTGGTGAAATACAACCAGGCAAACAACGCTTTTCTAACACGACCGTCATAGCTCACAATTTCCGTGGCTTTGGCGGAATGTTTGTCGTCGATTATCTTTATCGGCATCTACTGAAACCCGACCTTGTGTTTCAAGGTTCCAAAATTTTAGGAATTTTCCTCAACGGACTGAAAATACGTTTCATCGACAGTTTTTCATTTATCCAGGCACCGTTGAGGACATTTTCCAAAACCTTTGACGTAGAAACCGTGAAAGTTTTTTTCCCATTCGACTTCGTCAGGGAAGAAAATTTGCAGTATGCAGGGTCGATTGCGGATGCCAGTTACTTTCGCCCTGAGGATATATGAATGCTACTACAAGGGCCGAATTTGAGGCTTGGTATGCCTCTGCTTCCCTCAAAGAATGGGACTTTAAGCGCGAACTTTTTTTTTATTGTGAAGCTGATACGGTGTTACTGCAAAAGAGTTTTGAAAAATTTCGGCTCGATTTCATAGCCCTTAGGGAAGTCTACCCATTCGCCCCTGTCAACGTGTATTTCGGGGAAATTTTTTACAGAAGAATGTGCTGGGTGTGTGTCCCCCACGAGGCTACTCAGCCAGCAACAACTGGCAGTCGCTGAAAGCACTGGCCTAGCTGCAATACGAAGCAGAGAAAAACAACCCCCAAATTCAAATGACTCGCTCGCCTCAGGGTGAATTTAAAATCTCCAAATTTAAATTAGATGTTATTTGGCATGACAATCTATGAAGCAATGGGTTGCTTGCATCGTGGATGAGTCCAGTGTTTTTACCCCGAGGCCATCCAGTCTGTGGAGAAGAAACCTTTTTCAGCTCTTTACAACAGAACTCTGGATCGTCTTGGAGCTATAAAACTCTTGATGCCCGAGTATGACATCAAGGTCATGTGGGAACATGAGTTTGACCGTTTACTCCTTACGGATCCTGCAATGGCAACCCTCTATAAAAATATCGAGCCCATTAGAAAGATCGGTGCTCGGGATTTTCTGTTCAGCGGTAGGACTGAGTGTTTCACGTGCTACGCTTCCACGGACCAGGGCGTAGTCTTCGATTATTACGACGTGAATAGTTTATATCCCACCTTTTATTTCGGGGTGATGCATGCATCCATCCTTCCACCTGGCGATCACTTCATCCCTGTGCCCCCGTTCAAGGCCAACGGGAAGCTACTGTTTCAACTCTGTAGGACCTGCGCTGAAGAACAACTGGCGCCACCGTGTACCCATACCCTGAATCAGTGAGCCCTAACTGGATCGTGGTGCACCTTCGAAATTTACACCGCTGTGAGAGCAGGGTATAAACTTGAGAAGATACATGATGTGTGACACTTCGATACGGTAGTGCAGTATGATCCTGTCAGTAAAAAAGGCGGTATCTATGCTGGTTACATAGATACCTTCCTGGGTGTTAAACAGCGGTACACCGATTTCCCTCCAGACGTGAAAACAGACGCAGGAAAAGAGGCGTTTTGTGAGGCTTTTTTTCAGGTGGAAGGGGTACGAATCCTTCCATCTGAAGTGAAGAACAACCCCATCTCGAGGCAAGTCTCTAAGATTTTCCTTAACTCCACTTGGGGCAAGAATGCGGAGTATCTTACCCGGACCCACACCACCATAGTGAGCTGCCCTGTCCAGTATATGGAACTTTTATCGGACGCCTCCAAAGTCATTACGGACATAGCACCCATCAACGCCGATGCCGTTCTGGTGACTCATCGCCCAATCGACGAGGCAACTGCTGCAAACCTGAAAGGTAGTCTTATTTTGGCTGCCATGGTGACAAGCTATGTGCAACTGGAATTATATGCATTGCTCTCAAAACTCGGCCGGCGTGCACTCTATTCAGACACAGACTCTGTGATCTTCAGCACAAGCCCGTCCGACACCTTCATTCCTCCAGAAGGACAGTTTCTGGGATCGTGGGAGTCTGAAATCAGAGCGAAATATGGTGCCAGTGTGAGAATCACCGATTACGTGGGAGCGACAGCTAAGAGCTAGGCACTGAGACTTAGCAATGGAGACGAGATTCTTCGTGCGAAGGGGATAAGTCTCACGCAGAAAAACCGCGAAAAATATAATTTTCAACTCCTGAAATCCATGGTTGTGGAACAGTCTCCGCCCAGTGAGAGTTTCATCATACCCTTTAACGTAGTGAGAAACAAAGTGGATGCGACAGTCATTAACAGGCCTATGATCAAGAAATTCCAGGTGAACTTGGACAAACGATATTTCCCACCTGATGAAACTGTTTCGGTTCCTTACGGTTATGTGGATACACAACTTGACATCTTGCTAGATTTATTGTAAGTTAAATTTTTTATTGTACATATCAATTTTATAAAAGTATTTTTAAATGTGTTTTCAAAAAAGGTGAAAATCTAGTGTATTACAGAAAAATATTTTTAAATGTTAGCATACTTCAGAATTTAGCATACTTCAGAACAAAAAGTATTTAAAATGTGTTTACAAAAAGGTGCAAATCTAGCATATTGCAGAAAAAGTAGTTTTAAATGTGTGTATTTAACATACTTCAGAAAAAAAGTATGTAAAAGGTGTCTTTAAAATGTTAATGGCATATTGCAGAAAAAGTATTATAAAATGTGGTTATAAAAGGTTAATGGCATATTGCATAAAAAGTATTTAAAAGGTGTCTTTAAAATGTTAATGGCATATTGCAGAAAAGGTATTTAAAAGGTGTCTTTAAAATGTTAATGGCATATTGCAGAAAAGGTATTTAAAAGGTGTCTTTAAAATGTTAATGGCATATTGCAGAAAAGGTATTATAAAATATGTCTTTAAAATGTTAATGGCATGTTGCAGAAAAGGTATTATAAAATGTAGTTATAAAAAGGTGCGAATCTAGAATATTGCAGAAACAGTATTTTTAAATGTGTTTTCGAAAAGGTGGAAAATCTAGCATATTACAGAAAAAGTAATTTTAAATGTGTTTTCGAAAAGGTGGAAAATCTAGCATATTGCAGAAAAAGTATTTTTAAATGTGTTTTCGAAAAGATGCAAAATCTAGCATACTTCAGAAAAAGGTATTACAAAAATGTGTGTATTTAGCATATTACAAGGGTTATAAATTGTGTTTTTAAAAAAGGCGTAAATCGAGCATATTTAAGAAAAAAAGTATTTTTAAATGTGGTTAATGGCATATTGCAGAAAAAGTATTTTAAAATGTGTCTTTAAAATGTTAATAGTGTATCCTGAAAAATATGTTGCTAGCTAGCGCGCTGTCAATCTAAGCCCCACAGCCAGGCATGCGAAACTGTCAGGATCGCCGCCGCGCGTTGATTGGCTCTCCTCTGCATGCACTAGCGCCCCTATTGCACTTCCGGTTTTTGAGCTGTCAGCGGAAGTCAGCGCTGCTCTCTGCCGCGTCTGCACTAGCGCCATCTATCTCATAGATTAGGTTTCTCACTTGCTGTATAGTCGAATTGTAAATATTGTGAAACATAGTAGTTTGTAAATATCAGTACTGTTTTATTGAAGCTTTTACTATAATTATCAATCATTGCCAAACTAATGTTTTTCTGTGCATTGAAGGTTTTTACTATAATTATCAATCATTACCATACTAATGTTTTTCTGTGCAATGAAATATACTGTGCCATTTAGCTTAATAAATGTTTTTTAAAAACCAGTCTCTTTATTTTCCAATCTTCAACACTATATTTATGTGAGTAAAAAATGGGTCAGCAAGATGATGTTTCTATGGATAACATTTATAAAACCAAAGAATGAACAAAAGGCGTATATCAGTTTTAATTTCTTTTTATTGGATATCACAAATTTTTAATACATTGTTTTTTTATCACAAAAGTTTTTATCACAGAATTTTAATACAAGTCTTCAAAAGTACACAAGTCTTGGAAACACATTGTTTTTTTTACAGAAGTCTTTAAACAGATATCTTCAATAAGTAGTCCAGTGAATTAATTTCCTTTTCTTACGACGGATGGGAGCAAAGTCGCTAATGTCTTTTGGAGGGTGATCATAAGTCTCTGATATTGGCTGTCTGGGAATGTTGACCTTTGCTTCGTGGGGAATGCTGACCTTTACTTCTTTGGGGGCTTCCAATTGTTGGTTAAATAACAGATAATTTTTCAATACAGTCAGGTACTTTTCAGTTTTATCATCAACGTCAGATTCAAGTATTTTCTTCGTCTCCATGTCTAAATCACGCACTTTTTTTCGTATGTTTCGCCTTTGAACAGCCTTCACTGAAATCATTTTCCAAATAACGAACCCAGCAATGGTAAGGCTGCCGTAAGAAGGGGAAGTAGAAATCCTGATCCCTTTTGCAGGAGACGTTTCTTGTGACGGACAGATGGACATTTGGAAGGTAAACTCCTTATGAGTCTTGTGACTTCGTAAATTCTTTAATACTCGACGGGAGATAGGTATATTCCCTTTTAAGAAATTGGTACACACTTCACATAGAGCATATATCTGTGGGTCAGAGATGTGATTCAGCAGAGCTGCACGTTGCTTTCCCCCAAGTTTTGGTAAACACTGAAGGAAAGGGCCTTGAGATCTAACTTTCATTTGGGACGTAGAGTATCTCGGGTTCTTCAGAAGGGAGGAGTCTTTCAGCACCGGCTTCATGCAACCCTGCTTTGGCGGCCGTTTTGAAGTTTTGCCCCTGGGCCATCTTTGAAATGAACCGTAGCCCACCCTTACGTAGGATGGAAAGTGCCGGTCGTACGAGAGGGCTGATGAAACGTCCAATAGTGGCAAAGATGCTACCGAGCCCATCACCTCTGATAAAGAGGGCCCCTGGACACACCCTGCCCCGTTTGGCTCTTGTAGTAGCTCACATAGGTGTCTGCAGAAGGGGAAACGAATTTAACCCTCATGGCAGTAATGTAACTTGACTAAAACTTTACCGAATTTAAAATGCAGAGTTTCACCTGTATTGGTACGAAGGAAGATTCTCACACTCTCGAAACTGTATCTTGCCAGGGGGTAGTAATCAGGTTGTTGATACACTGCAACGATGGCTTCATTATTACTGGTTCTGACGGCAGGATTCACAACACACCACAGTTCACCATGAGTATCACCTAACAACTGAGGTGCAATCAGGTCTGAATACAAATAAATATCGTACATTCCCCTGTTCATATCGATGGGGTAATCACCCTGGGCTTTCTTTATTCAGTGGAATATCTAATTTAGTAATTCCTAGCATGTCTCCTAATCTGGGGTTCGATTGAGGAAATTTAATGAAATGTGACTTGTCTGCGTCCATCAACATGGTGTGATCGGCCTGTTGTTTGAAATGGTAAGCTTTTCTCAACTAGTAGGGCAGACCTGGTTCATTGTATCGAATAATGATTCAGCAGTTTCGTATCGGCTGTGGGGTACCTTTCGTTCTTGGAAACTACCCGGTGGAATCACGTAGAAATAACAGTCGTTATCTATATCGAATGTTGCAGTATTGCACAGTTTGGTAGCAAATCGCTGGTGGAAGGATTTGTCAACTTCTCCCTCGCCAACACTCAGAAGCCTGCTGAAATTCGTTTTAGGGAACACTAAACCATATCCCTCACTCGGTTTGAATACCCAGTAACCACTGTTATAGGACATCATTATTTCTTTGGGGAGCTGTGTGGAGAGGTGAGACAACAGTTCCATTCGTGTTATTTTGCCAGGTTTAAGCTTGATTTTCCAGTATTCTTCAAAGGGAGCAGGAGCATAATATTCATATGTGGCATTAGAACCATCCACATTGTACCAGCTCACGGGTAAGTGAACTTCTGCTAGTTCCACTTTCCATTTTCCACTTAGTCTTGGGGTTGTGCTAGATGAACTGTGAAATCACTCTGCGAATTGTTTGGGTAAATATTCTGACTAGCCGTGGAGGATATGGTCAGGTAGAAACCATCCATTTTTTAGGAATCCACAAAGGTTTGGGATAACCGCGAAATTTGACCAATGCCTTGTGACCTTTTCTCTCGATTATTTTCTCAACAGTGCAAAGTTCGGGTTTGGTCACTTTTTGAAGTTCCGATTTATAGAATGTGCCCTTCAACACTTCTCCCTCAGAATCCCGTATGACGTATACAGAGGGCTGACGTTGTAACACCTTGTCGACTATAAAAATTTCTTCGGTCCACAAATGCGTACCTGCCTTCTTAAAGGGTACTTTTACACTGGCTAGTCGAACCGTGTCCCCCACTTTAAATGTTGGTTTTTCTTTTACTACGGCAGGATTGCGGTAGAGTCGAACCCAGACAGTGTCCTCATTGTGTAAGGTCACGTCCTTGGGAGCCATATCGTGTGCACTATGAACTGTGGCATTGTGTCCTCGTACAACACGTTGCAGCACGTCCAAGTACTGGTAGGTGTTGTTGCGTGTATAATATCTCCCCAGTCTCTCGTGTAGTGTGTGATTCCATCTCTCCACCAAAGCTGCTTTTTTGTCAGAGTAGGTGACGAAGAACCGAATACCTTTCTTTTTCAGGAATTTCTGGAACACTCTCTTGGTAAATTCGGTACCTTGATCCGTATTTAAATTCATGGGAGATCGCCCCTTGCAAAGGATTTTTTTGAAAGCCGACACCATTTCTTTCCATTTTGCCTTCATAGGCACCACCCACCCACACCTTGAGAACACATCGATGACCGTTAATTTTTTCAAATTTTTTTAAAAAAAGAGTGTTTTTAATACAGGGAATTAATTAATTTTTAATTAATTTTTAAATTAATTATTAATTATGAAGTATTAATTATGAATATTAATAGGGGCATGGCCAGAAGTGGGCATGGTCTGTGACGTCATAAGGGGGGAAAGTACTAGTGGGGGGTTCCATAGTGGCACGTCACTACTCATTTAAAAGAATGAGAATTGCATAAGAACCCATAACCGGAAACGTCATGGGAAAGTGGTAGCAGAGGTACAAGATCTGAAAGGACACAAGACAGTGATTAGTGGGAAAACATTTATTGGACATAATTATTACAAATGGTGTACTAGATGGCCTGCCCTCACTTCTGCTACCTCTTAATGACCCATAATCGTACAAATTTTGATGCGCACATGCAAAGAAGCGGTGTCCCGGTACATGTCTGTGTGGGAAGCGTTCTTGATACATTCGTTGAGCGGCTCGTCCGTTGCCCTCAGCTATTCCATACACTAAGTGCATTTCTGCCAGCTCCCTGTTCGAATACCTTTGCATGCTCTTCGTCAGCCGACTACCGCTCGAATGAGGAAATCCGAAATTTCCTAAATTGATGAACAGCACCGCCTATTAACTTACGGTGACGTTTCCGGTTATGGGTTCCTATGCAATTCTCATTCCTTTAGATGTTATCTACCTCCCCTAAAAGTTTGTACCTATATTTTTGGGACACCCTGTATATCAGCCATACCTTAATACATATAAATTCCAAAGAGAGATAAATTATTCATCTCAATAAAATATTTCGTAATCTTGACATTAAGCGTTATTGAAGCAGAAACATTTGATAGTTGGGCACGTCCTAAATACTGTTCCAAAACTGATGGAAATAAAAAACCGTCGTACAATTTATTTCAGTAAATGATTTCTTACTCCTTTAAGTAAATTCTTGCAACTAGCAACACTGATCTTAAATGTTTCAGCTTACAGAACTCTTTAATATTACACAAATATTTCTCAGAAATGAGATTTAGAGGATTTCGCTCAAGATTTTCAATTTATTTCTTTAACATTTTTTTATAACTATGAACTTGATAAGACAGACTTTGTTAAAAGAAATGAGCAACCGAACTAGGTATTCTTTCCACTTAAGGAAATAATTATACTGGTGTGCAAAAGTCAAGTTACAACATTTTATTCCCTATTTAATTAACTTATAAAATAAACGTTTTAACTTATAAAATAAACGTTTTGTGGAAAAAAGTCTGTAGATAAATTAAAGACCTCTATATACTCTGGGGGCGGGGTGGCTCAGTCGGTAGCGCGCCAGGCTCGTAATCTGTAGTTCCCAGGTTCGAGTCACAGCTGGGTCAGCGTTGAGATTTATCTCCGCAAGATAGTCAGTAGGGGACACCGATGGGCTTAGAAAGGCCGCCGTCCGTCGGATGGGACGTTAAGTCGTGGCCCCGTGTGCGGGAGAGCCATACCCTGTGCACGTTAAAGAACACGCTGGATGGCCTTGACGGGAGGCTACCATCTGTCTCCCAACAGCTGTTCCAGTGGGTCCCCTTCCCCAACCTTCTCTGAGTCTTCGGGGTCCATGTGACCTGGCCATTTAGCCCATGGTGTGCAAAAAAAGTGCCGCTCAGAGGTAAAACAACAACAAAAATCTATATACTCTTTTTTAAACATCGGATTTCAGTAATATACATTAAATATTTACAGAATTGTTGAAGAGTTCGATTATTTAATAACTCATACAAAATTGACAAATGTTGGAATAATTATGTATACAAACTTGAAAAATGTACACTTATTTTATTAAATGGCTTGAAACAATTCTTATTTTTCAAGTTTTAGTTAGAGATCAAGTTTAAATTAGAATCATTATGCCTACCACTGCTTTTATCAATTTATTCAAACTGCCACAACTGTTTAAATATTGGAGGACTACGCTGAAAATTTTGTTCTATCTAGATTGGATACATAAAAAAATAAATAAACGCCTCCTCAAGCAGCTGCTCTCCACAGAGGTCTGGCAGGATTGGATTACCTCTGAGCGGCACTTTTTTGCACACCATGGGCTAAATGGCCAGGTCACAAGGACCCCGAAGGCTCAGAGAAGGTTGGGGGCGAGGACCCACTGGAACAGCTGTTGGGAGACAGATGGTAGCCTCCCGTTAAGGCCATCCAACGTGTTCTTTAACGTGCACAGTGTATGTCTTTCCCGCACACGGGGCTACGACTTAACGTCCCATCCGACGGACGGCGACCTTTCCAAGCCCAGCGGTGTCCCCTACTGACCGTGGGCAGGGCGGGGAATTTTGCGGAGATAAATCTCAACGCTAACCCAGCTGGGACTCGAACCTGGGAACTACAGATTACGAGCCTGGCGCGCTACCGACTGAGCCACCCCCGCCCTACAGAGCTTCGAATTTAGTCTCCTATTCACATAATATGGGGTTGTAACTTGTTTTTGCTCCCCAATGTGGCTTTCAATAAACGAAGAAGGATTTCAATAATAGATGAAGGAAGAATTAGTTCTTATGAAAAGAGCAGTAAATATTAGGACTTCCAGCTTGGAATTTGGTTTATATCAATACTTGAAGTAATTTGTAGTTCACACTGGAGAATACTAGGTTTGTCGACAGTTTCTATTTTTTTCTAGGTAGAACCGGTATAAATGAATTTGAGGTTTCTATTGCAACATGTACATTAATTTGTTGCCCTCAAAAGTATTTTTTTTCTCTTAAATATTTTCCATCGTTTGTGAATCATTCTACAAACTTCGTAAGTGTGCCTTTTTAAAATTTTACCTTTTCATTACGATTAATTGTTTAGGACATGATTTAAACGAAACAGTTTCTCACAAATATAATTATTCAACCTTACCATTTTCAGCGTGGAAAAAGTTTTTCTTATCTTCTGAGTAATTTAAATTTATTGTACTGATATTGAAAGAAATAGATATTTATATGCATACGGTATATAGATAGATTATTTAAAGGCCTCTCACAGTATTCTGTTCATAGGTAAATTTAAGTGAAAAAAAGGAGCAAAAAGCAATAGATTGCTTTGAATTGACTATATTTTGGTTGTATATTAAGCACTGATATCAAACATAAAATTCAAATTTTGATATTTAAGCATATTAGACACAAACAGCGATTTTAGCTGAACTTAAATCTTCTTTTACTTTGGTTTATTTTACTATAATATTCTTTGCTTATACCTTGATGACAAAGTAATGTAGAATGAAAAGAGGAGAAATTTTACCGTATGTAATATATCCATCTCCTGTTAAATAGAATCCAAGTTCTTTATTTTCGAAACATGATCCAAATGCTGCCGGCAAATCCTTGCGTATAGAATTAATGCGTACATTTCTGATGCATCCTTTCAAGTCATCTATGTTCTGTAAACAAAGAGAAGACAAATCATAGACGAATTACATATATCTGTTTCTCAACTTCATTCAGAATAACATTCCACATTAATTTAACCATTTACACTGCACTTTGCCATTACACTGACTTTTGCATTTGCAACAACCTCTTGTGTAGGAATGGACTGGTGTGTGGTGCTGGCGATGGCTCAAGGTCAGTAACGGCCAAAATATGGTTGTAGAGCACACACTTGGCAATCAGTTTTCTGTTACTTTGGGGAAGAATAGATCGACATCGTGATCTTCCTGACTTCGAAAGTGGTATGATTGTGGGAGGTGCGGCATGACGTTCAGGTGCCAGTATCTGGACAAAAACCACCATGGGTAGCTGCTCATATTCTGTGGCGTCACGAGTCTACTGTGACCGGTTCAACATGGTAGAACAATTAGCCAAAGGTCCCACATGGGACACAATGTGTGGTAGATGGCTTGGTGAGCGAAATGTGTCCCCTTTTGCAACACAGCAGTGACGCAGCACAGTGTTCCAGCTAACTACCCAGTAACAGTATGAGTAATCATGATCATTGTGAGACACAAGAAACTATTATTTGCATGGTCATGTCATCATCCACATCAGATCACCAATATATGGGAATCTGTCGCATGGTCAGATGAATCCCGTTTCCAACTCCACCAAGATAATCGGCACGCTGGCATTTGAAAAAAAGCAACACGAGGTCATTGTATCAGGATGCACAGTCGAGGCTCAGCAGGCTGGAGGCAGTGGTGTTATGATATGGGTAATGTTTTTGTGTAATGGTCTGGGTCCATTAATCACAGTGAATCAATTGGCAGGACTGCTTATCTTTCTATCGTCGCTGGCCAAGTACACCGCTTCATGATGACAGTGCATCCAGACAACGCCAGTGGTCATTAACAAGATAACACACCCTGCCACACAAGGATCAGCAGGTTGCAAACTTGTTTCAGGAGCATGACAATGAATTCTGCATCTTCCAATGCCATCCGTCTTGCGAGATCTCAACTCAATTCAGCATGTTTGTGACCTACTGGAAGAGGTGATTCGATGCCCCAACCCCTCACCTGGCAATATGCAGGCATTACAGGACACATGGGTAGCATGGGGGTACCAGAGACACCCTAAAACACCTTGTGGAACACCCTGAACCATCTGCCCCATGAGGTATTACTTAGGTGTTGCTAATCCAAAGTCAACTCAGTGTGCCAAAAATGCTTCGAATACGTATTTAGTATTAAAAGCTGTTTTAACGTCTCTAAGGATGGTTTAATGTTTTCGTGATCCAAATTTTTGCGAATCTAGTGTTCGAATTGGAGTCTGATAATAAGCAGGGTTTAAAAGCACTGTGCACGAAGGTTTCGAAAACAAAAACATCATGTGATTAAGCAGAAGAGTCACTAGAAGTGAACTATAATAATGACTAAGACATTATAATAATATCTACATGTAAACAAAAAAAAAACATATATAGAAATAATAAAACAAAAAATATTTACCCAAGATGTAAAGAATCTAGGTACTGATAAAAACTAAAAACTTGAAAAGGCATCAAAAATAAAATGCACTGGAGAAATGCAATCAAACAGTGTGACTTTTTTGGTAAGAGAAACATTCAGAAAGAGCAGTGCTGCAACTGAATCTTAACGATTTACCTGTTTTCTAAGTACGGAACGCAGTTCTGGAACTTGATATTTTCGAATCTTTAAGAGAAAGTAGTTCTGTACTTTTAAATCAAACATTATTGGAATATTAGTATTATACAGTGGGTGTCCTACAGCGATTAATAATTGCGATGAAAACGAATTTCTCATTAAGTGAATTTAACGGTCGATGAGCAATGGGGCCGAATTTAAAAAAAATAAAATTATGTAAAATGTCACTTTATGCTGCTATTATAATGATATATACAGTGTGATTCAGTTAAGCGTGTACAAACTTCTGGGAAGGGTAGGTTGCACAAAGACGAATCGGAATCATATAGCAATGCAGGTCAGTAACGGCATCAACATGTGCTAGTGTACAGAGAGGACGTGAATGAAAGAGCAGCAAGTAAGTGAACAAAATGCTTTTTATTAATCACAATAGGTACATATGCGAAATGCACAGAGGTCATAGAAGGTTTTCGAAGTTGCTACCACGAGATCGTCGGCGCATTGAATCACGTACATTCTGGAAGATTCCTGGTGTGTCTCGGACTTCATGTGATAAGGTCCTCAGTACTTTCAATGGGGGTGTCGAACACCAGTCCTTTCATGTAACCCCAGAAGAAGTAATCAAGACATGATAGGTCCAGCGATCTTGCAGGCCAATGAACGGGACCACCACGCCCGATCCACTGTTGTCCAAATATCACGTTTAAGTGTTGACGAACTTCATGGCTGAAATGGGCGGGGGCCCCATCGTGATGGAACCACATTGCACGGCGCAGCGACTGAGGGACCCGTTGTTAATCCAAAAGTTCTGGCAAGACGTCCTCCAGAAATATCCGGTAACTCCTTCCGTCCAGACGAACAGGCATGAGGTATGAGCCCATTAAGCTGTCCCCGACAATGCCGGACCAAACATTTACAGCAAAACAGTTTTGTGCCGAACGTGTTTGTGTAGCATGGGGGTTCTCCACCACCCATGCATGTGCGTTATGTGCATTGAAGCTACTTTCCTGTGTAAAGCATACCTCGTCTGTGAACAGCACAGAAGCAGGAAATTGGGGTTCTGCCGTACTCTTCTGCAGGCACCATTGCACAAATGCAATGCGCTGTGGGTAATCCTCAGGCTTCAGTGTCTGGATGCGCTGCACATGATATGGATGCAATTGGTTATTGTGCATAATCCTCCATATGGTGGTTTAGGGAAGACCGACCAGGTGGGCGATTGCTCGAGTACTGGCACTTGGAGTGTCTTCTGTATGACGTAGCACATTCTCCTCCATGTCTGGGGTCCGTGCCCATCGTTCCCAACTCCTGGCAGGTCTCTGGAAGAAACCAGTGTCACATAACCTCTGATGCAGCCGTGCAAACATCTGATGGTTGGGAATATGCCTCATCGGGTACCGTTCGTGGTACACGCGCACAGTGGCTCGCGCGTTGCAGTCTGCAGCCCCGTATGCCAGATGCATATCGGCCAACTCCACGTTTGTGTAATCGGCCATCCTACTACCTCTGCGGGCGGTTCGCGAAATGACGGTTACCTACGAGAATGTTGTGCAGTCCCGCGGCCGTACAATGCCATCTACCTTGTCGAACAACGCCATCTACCACGTGAAGATGCCGTTACCGACCCTGCATTGCTATATGATTCCGATTCGTCTTTGTGCAACCTACCCCTTCCAGAAGTTTGTACACGCTTAACTGAATCACCCTGTAGATAACACACAACCCCCATTTATGGGTGTTGTAACAGAAAAATATTTTTGGATGCCTTATATGGGGGGGTGGATGACAGATTTTAGATATTTCGCTAAAGGTGGGGAGAAGAAAGTCACGTTCTGCTTAAAGAAGATTAATTTTTTGCTGTTTCAATTACGTCATTTCATTCAGGATAAACGCACCTAAACAAGCCTTGATTGCTCTGTCAGGGTGAAGCTGATCGTTGTAAATTGTCGAAGTAAATCTTTCTCTTTAGAATTTTAGCTACCCCGAATATTTTTAAAATTGTTTACATTGAATGTAGTTAGAATAAATTATAACTTATAAGGAGATATCAAATTTCACTCGTTTGAACTGGAAAATTTTTTTCAGTCCGTTGGAAAATCACGGTCAAACGGTTTACCGGTTTTGACCAGAAAGTATAGTAATTTTTAAAAGCCAAAATGAAAGGTACTGATTTTAGCTCTTAACAAGCATAGCTTATCGCCTGTTTTTTGGTAAAAAAAAATGCAAAAATGCAACATCATAGGCAAGCATAAGAAAAAGAAAATGACAACTTTGACAATTGACATATTTTATTTTAGCCAAAATAATACATCATTCAAACAAATAGAATTGAAAAAAAAATTAATAAAAAATCTATACTTAGAAAACAAAAATTAAACTTATTGAAAAAAATTATAAAGAATGAAATTAAAATTTATCTACATTATGAAAAAAAAATTGAAATAAAATTTTTTAATAAAAAAATTCACCTAGAAAACAAAAAATAGACTCTTCTTATAAAAAAAGATATGAAGTTAAATTTAGATTTTATTGCTATGTTGAAAATGATATTTTAAGAAACAAAGGGCATTAAGGGTATTATCTGTCATCCTTGAACGAAGCTTAGATAAAAAAAAATATAAAAAAAGTCTTTTTCTGATTCGTTGGGGGGCGGGGGTGGCTCAGTCGGTAGCGCGCCAGGCTCGTAATCTGTAGTTCCCAGGTTCGAGTCCCAGCTGGGTCAGCGTTGAGATTTATCTCCGCAAAATTCCCCGCCCTGCCCACGGTCAGTAGGGGACACCGATGGGCTTGGAAAGGCCGCCGTCCGTCGGATGGGACGTTAAGCCGTGGCCCCGTGTGCGGGAGAGTCATACCCTGTGCACGTTAAAGAACACGCTGGATGGCCTTGACGGGAGGCTACCATCTGTCTCCCAACAGCTGTTCCAGTGGGTCCCCTCCCCCAACCTTCTCTGAGCCTTCGGGGTCCATGTGACCTGGCCATTTAGCCCATGGTGTGCAAAAAAGTGCCGCTCAGAGGTAAAACAACCCAACCCAACTCCTCTAGAAGCAATACAAGCTTCCAATCTGGCATGCAATCGGTCGTACAAATGTTGGATATCACGCTGAGGATACCATTCCATGCACTTTCAATTTGGACGCGTAATTCAGCGATGGCCGTTGCCTGCCATGGTCTGCGGAAGAGTCTTTGTCCGATCCAGTTCCAGACATGATCGATTGGGCACAAGTTCGGAGAGCCTGCTGGCCAAGGGAGTTGGTGCACTGCCTGAAGAGCATGTTGAGTTGCCCAGCTACTGTAGGAGAGTGTTATCTTGCTGAAATATCGCATTTGGGATTACACTTAAACATGGCAGGATGACTGGCTGTATGATGTCGCTGACGTACGTATTGCTATTCAGTGTACCCTGTACAAACACCAGACACGTGCGAGAGTGATAACTAATCTCTCCCCACAACATGATGCCCGGCGTAGGCCCAATATGTCACTGGCGGATGCATTATGGAAGAAGACGCTCATCTTGTCTCCTTCAGACGCGTAAACGACCATCAGACACTCGTAAGCAGAATTGGCTTTCATCACTGAAGACCACAGACTGCCATTCTCTGCAACGAACTCCTTGACACCACTGAAAACGTGCTTGACAGTGGTAACCAGGCCAGCAGCAGGTGTACCCTTAGTACTGTTTCCAAAAGACGATTGCGTATCATTCTTGTAGACACCCTTGGTACGACAGAGGATTGAATTTGTGATGAAAGGTACGACAGAGGGTCGAAATTGCCGTAGCCGAAATTGCCGTAGCTCTACCACTGCCACCCTCCTGATACGCCAAATCTCTTGTGTGTCTGTAACTTTGTGTTGGCCGGAACAACGTCTGCAAGTGTACGAATGCTCTTCTGACCGTCGATGCTACCATCATACCACTGCCGATACCTCTTGTTCAATGCAGTGTGCAATTTGACAAAAAGACCAACCTGCTTCCCGAAGATCCACACTATGACCTCGCTCAAACTCCGCTAACTGAGCAAATGTTGTGCGCCTGCGTTGTCCAGACATGGTAGCTTCTTCAAAGAGAACACTGAACAAACCCGACACAAGACGAATAACTTCTTTCTTCACGCGCCCTAGTTCTTAATCACGCGCGGCGTACATTTGCATGTTGCTGTCCTCAGTGACGTCAATATTTCATCCAATGATTTTCAATCTTGGATTACGGTTTCTGCTGCCCTTAACTATTAACATATTGTAATATGACGTTCCTAAAGGAATTCCTTCTGGGAGTTCTTTTTTCAATTTCCGCCAGTGTAGAAAGGAGACTATTCCACCATGTCTTGAAGTCTAAGATAAGCTTCTTTTCTTCTCCATTGAATTCCTCCGTTACGAAATCTTGAAGCCTGTCATTATTCAAAGGAGATTTGCGAAACATTCGGCAGATTTTTCTGACTTTCTTAATTACTCTCAAATAATTGGCACTAAGTCGCGGTGCCTCATGATTAACATCATACTCATCTTCATTTAAGTCTTCATCATTATCTGAGGGGTGGGGGTGGCTCAGTCGGTAGCGCGCAAGGCTCGTAATCTGTAGTTCCCAGGTTCGAGTCCCAGCTGGGTCAGCGTTGAGATATATCTACGCAAAAACTCCCCGCCCTGCCCACGGTCAGTAGGGGACACCGATGGGCTTGGAAAAGTCCGCCGTCCATCGGATGGGACGTTAAGCCGTGGCCCCGTGTGCGGGAGAGACATACCCTGTGCACGTTAAAGAACACGCTGGATGGCCTTGACGGGAGGCTACCATCTGTCTCCCAACAGCTGTTCCAGTGGGTCCCCTCCCCCAACCTTCTCTGAGCCTTCGGGGTCCATGTGACCTGGCCATTTAGCCCATGGTGTGCAAAAAAGTGCCGCTCAGAGGTAAAACAACCCAACCCAAATCATCATTATCTTCGATGTCAACATCAGTTACTTCATCATTGACATTCTCCGTAGCTTTGCAATATAAAATATCTGAAACTACTAAATGAATGCAAAGCGCAATACACTATTGATGAACTGAAGCTATTTCCTTACCAAATTTAATCATTCCGGCTGCTCCATCAGTCGTACATCCGACAACATGGGCATTATAATCTAAACTCTTCTGATCTTTTGCTAACTATCTCTACAATTCTGGTGTAGTTTAGAGAGTTGATATTTTAATTATGCCAAGAGACCAATGCTGATTCTCTGTCTTATGAACATTTATATTCATGTATCGTACATTTTGTACTCATCTAAAGTCAATGAGAAACAGATACTTTTACTCACTTGTTCCTTGAAAAAGCCAGTAAACTCCTGTTTCTTTTTCTCATTAAAACCAAGAGCAACTTTCTTACATCAATATGGGATGTTAGGCGAGGTTTGTCATATTTAGTTTTCTGTAAATTCTCTTGAATATATTTACTATTAGCAATGCAATGAAAACTTAATTCATAAGCACTAGGAAGTCTCAAAATTTCTTCTTCAACAGATTTTCTTTGCATACATTCTCCCAAAGTCTTTTTTTTCTTGAATGCAGAAGAATCACTTTCGTTGATGGTAATACTATGAACATTTTTAACGTGCGAATTCAAAGTTGGTGTTGACCCTCCAAAACATTTTAGTCTTGTTACATTAATTGCATTCAGCAGTTTCTTTTGTCTCACGCACATAATAATCTCATATTTTAGATCTATTCGACATATTCCACAAATTTATAAGGGGTTTCGATTATTAAATTAATAAAAACCAATTTTTACAATTTGTAATCGACACTAAACATTCCAAAATATGTTCCATTTAGTCGACAATCTACATGATGAAACAAACTAAAGATTGAGTTGCCAGATAGGCAAAAATTATTCCGAAGAGCAGTTGCCAGTTTTTCACAAATCAACTTAGTCGGTAATGTATTCAAAGTTGCGATTTTTTTATCATGTTTTAATTACTTCATTGTAATTTTCAAAGCACCACAGTTATTTATAAATAATATTTAAAATATAAAACTACTACCATTGCAATCTATTTCATAAAATGATGACTTGTTCACGTAGGAATTCATTGTCTCATTCTCTCTCTTTCTCTCTCTCTATATATACGGTATATAAAATTGGAACGGAATAAAATTTCACGTGCGCGTTTTCTTTCTCCCTCTCTCTTTCTATAAAAAAAAATTTATAAAAAATTCAACATTACTGTAGCCAAATAAAAAATCAATCTAAAAACGGATTTTTTTTTGTTTTCGATTTTCGATTTTTGGGGGAATTTTAAAAACCGGTCAACGCTAAACGACAGGTTATTTACCATTACTATGATTAATAAGGGCCGCTACCCGCAACTAAGGTTTTTCGTTCATTAACTGATATTTTGAATTCAATCACATTAGTTGAAAGCCGCTTAAAAATTCCATGAGAAACGTTACTAAGATTTTGCAATTTCGCTCTAAATGATTATTTTTGAAACGTGACAGAATATTTCATACGAACTGTTTTAAACTTTCCCACCACTTCGATATTCCAGTCCTTTATTTCTCTAGTTTTATGTAGAATTTACATCATAGTTTAAATTAGTTTCAAGTCTCCTGGAAAACACCAGTATACGCAAAATGTGTTTGAATTTTATTAATTAATACCCCGTCAAGCAGCTGCTTGCCACAGAGGTCTGACAGGAGCCTGTCAGTTTATATGCCACAGTAGAAGGTCTGAGAGGATGGCAGGACCTCAGCAGAAAAACAGCACATACATCCATGCCTTACCCGGGGCTCGAACCCAGGTCCCTTAAGTCAGTAGTCAAGCGCGCTAACCACTCGGCCATGGGACGGCAGTTAGAAAAGTGGATATAGTCCTTATATTATGTCTCCATGTTTAAAAAATTAGTATTTAGATCAATACCACGATGTGAAATGCGCTCACGCAATAGCAATTCGTGAATACTGCAGAAAGCGAAACGATGCATCATTATAAGTTATAAATTTGCCACATTAGGGGCGAAACATTTATACATAAACTTAATATCTGGCAACAATTGCAGTTTTCAGACGTTCTAAAGCTCGCGATCGATACTTTTCATTCACAAGAACTGTCAACGGAGTTGAAGGCTGATTAGTCAAATCGAAAAGATTGGTATCAGGCCCGGACCAAAAAAAAAAACTCGTGGGAATAATAAATAATGTTTTATCATTATTACCTTTACTAGCATTCTGGAGGGTGTAGGGGAGGGGGGAGGGGGGAGGGGGCATGGTCCCTTGTCCCCCCCCCTCCCCTACATGCATCCCTGAGAGGTACTGCAGCGTTTCCCCTCGGTATGTTTCCTATCATTATATATATTAAAAAAATAGTGAAATAAAAAATTGTAGAGACAATATTGTTAATAAATTTGAAAAAGACCACTGGCTATAGTTCATTTTTTAAACATTTCAATCCTTATTGACATAACTTTTCAGTTTCATATTTCCATATGTTTCTTAAACTTTTCAATATATGAAATTATACGTTTCTGAATGTAGTGCAATGCAAAAAATTTCTTCTTTAAAACCGGAAGTTATCAAGTTAAGCGAAAGCAACAATAAATACAGTGGACCCCCGATATAACGCGCATGTCGGGCGGGAAACAACACCCGCGTTATAAGGTGAACCGCGTTATAACGAGCGGCGCGGTGGCGACACAATAAATTTCACACTGTAAGCTTTTCTTTTACTCATCATGCATACAATAATTAAACACTATTCAAAATACATGCAGGAACTCAATACATACACAAATACTCAATACGCAGTAACAATAAAATGCGATACTCACTAACGCCGCACGGACCTGTATAAACATGTTTGAACTTATCGCGAACATCGCCCGCGCTATAACCGAGTGCGCGGTATAGCGAGCAGCGCTATAACGAAGGTCCACTATATATCAATGCCACAGAGGTTAGTCTTGATGTGAACGAAATGATCACAAGATTTATTTTTTTTATTATACTGAGCATAGCCTTAAGGGATCGTAGTGTTAGTAATTTTCTCTCCTTTGTCCGCAAAAAAATGTTTTCTCTTATAACTATAGCAGTATTAAAATCATCTCTAGTTATTAGTAATGATGAGAAGAGTAAAACGTAGTAATAAAGTTACAAAGCGCTTCAGCCAATATGCATCGGGACAATGAAACTAAACCAGTTTAAAACAAATGTCATGGTCAACAGGATTTTGACTGCAATGGAGGGTTTAAAGTGTGCCGGCAGCAAGGGTTTCGCCCTTAGCCGCAGAGAGCGGGTGGGAAAGCACAACTTTTTTTTTTATTTCAAGCCATAAATGAAAATTTCTCTTTGTGTTTTATGGTAACTATTAAAATACTACTATCTGTATTTTCCCTAATCATCAATAAATTGAAATTTTCACTGTTAGAAGAGGGGAAAAACATTACTATCACCTTCTAATGGTGTTAAAGATTGAAAAAGTCAAACTTTAAACGAATATTGCAGAACAATTATACTGGTTTTGAAATACTTATGGAAGAGTTGGATGGTCAAGTGGTTGATGCAGAGAGTAGGATGGTCAAGTGTTTGATGTAGAGAGTATGATGGTCAAGTGTTTGATGTAGAGAGTATGATGGTCAAGTGTTTGATGTAGAGAGTAGGATGGTCAAGTGTTTGATGTAGAGAGTAGGATGGTCAAGTGGTTGATGTAGAGAGTAGGATGGTCAAGTGGTTGATGCAGAGAGTAGGGTGGTCAAGTGGTTGATGCAGAGAGTAGGATGGTCAAGTGGTTGATGTAGAGAGTAGGATGGTCAAGTGGTTGATGTAGAGAGTAGGATGGTCAAGTGGTTGATGTAGAGATTAAGATGGTCAAGTGGTTGATGTAGAGAGTAGGATGGTCAAGTGGATGATGTAGAGAGTAGGATGGTCAAGTGGTTGATGCAGAGAGTAGGGTGGTCAAGTGGTTGATGCAGAGAGTAGGATGGTCAAGTGTTTGATGTAGAGAGTAGGATGGTCAAGTGTTTGATGAAGAGAGTAGGATGGTCAAGTGGTTGATGTAGAGAGTAAGATGGTCAAGTGTTTGATGAAGAGAGTAGGATGGTCAAGTGGTTGATGCAGAGAGTAGGGTGGTCAAGTGGTTGATGCAGAGAGTAGGGTGGTCAAGTGGTTGATGCAGAGAGTAGGATGGTCAAGTGGTTGATGTAGAGAGTAGGATGGTCAAGTGGTTGATGAAGAGAGTAGGATGGTCAAGTGGTTGACGTAGAGAGTAGGATGGTCAAGTGTTTGATGAAGAGAGTAGGATGGTCAAGTGGTTGATGTAGAGAGTAAGATGGTCAAGTGTTTGATGAAGAGAGTAGGATGGTCAAGTGGTTGATGCAGAGAGTAGGGTGGTCAAGTAGTTGATGCAGAGAGTAGGATGGTCAAGTGGTTGATGTAGAGAGTAGGATGGTCAAGTGGTTGATGTAGAGATTAGGATGGTCAAGTGGTTGATGTAGAGAGTAGGATGGTCAAGTGGTTGATGTAGAGAGTAGGATGGTCAAGTAGTTGATGCAGAGAGTAGGATGGTCAAGTGGTTGATGTAGAGAGTAGGATGATCAAGTGGTTGATGTAGAGAGTAGGATGGTCAAGTGGTTGATGTAGAGAGTAGGATGGTCAAGTGGTTGATGTAGAGAGGAGGATGGTCAAGTGGTTGATGTAGAGAGTAGGATGGTCAAGTGATTGATGCAGAGAGTAGGATGGTCAAGTGGTTGACGTAGAGAGTAGGATGGTCAAGTGGTTGATGTAGAGAGTAGGATGGTCAAGTGGTTGACGTAGAGATTAGGATGGTCAAGTGGTTGAGGTAGAGATTAGGATGGTCAAGTGTTTGATGTAGAGAGTATGATGGTCAAGTGTTTGATGAAGAGAGTAGGATGGTCAAGTGGTTGATGCAGAGAGTAGGGTGGTCAAGTGGTTGATGCAGAGAGTAGGATGGTCAAGTGGTTGATGTAGAGAGTAGGATGGTCAAGTGGTTGATGAAGAGAGTAGGATGGTCAAGTGTTTGATGAAGAGAGTAGGATGGTCAAGTGGTTGATGTAGAGAGTAGGATGGTCAAGTGTTTGATGAAGAGAGTAGGATGGTCAAGTGGTTGATGCAGAGAGTAGGGTGGTCAAGTGGTTGATGCAGAGAGTAGGATGGTCAAGTGGTTGATGTAGAGAGTAGGATGGTCAAGTGGTTGATGAAGAGAGTAGGATGGTCAAGTGTTTGATGTAGAGAGTATGATGGTCAAGTGTTTGATGAAGAGAGTAGGATGGTCAAGTGGTTGATGCAGAGAGTAGGGTGGTCAAGTGGTTGATGCAGAGAGTAGGATGGTCAAGTGGTTGATGTAGAGAGTAGGATGGTCAAGTGGTTGATGAAGAGAGTAGGATGGTCAAGTGGTTGATGCAGAGAGTAGGATGGTCAAGTGGTTGATGTAGAGAGTAGGATGGTCAAGTGGTGGATGAAGAGAGTAGGATGGTCAAGTGGTTGATGTAGAGATTAGGATGGTCAAGTGGTTGATGTAGAGAGTAGGATGGTCAAGTGGTTGATGTAGAGAGTAGGATGGTCAAGTAGTTGATGCAGAGAGTAGGATGGTCAAGTGGTTGATGTAGAGAGTAGGATGGTCAAGTGGTTGATGTAGAGAGTAGGATGGTCAAGTGGTTGATGTAGAGAGTAGGATGATCAAGTGGTTGATGTAGAGAGTAGGATGGTCAAGTGGTTGATGTAGAGAGTAGGATGGTCAAGTGGTTGATGCAGAGAGTAGGATGGTCAAGTGGTTGATGTAGAGAGTAGAATGGTCAAGTGGTTGATGTAGAGAGTAGGATGGTCAAGTGATTGATGCAGAGAGTAGGATGGTCAAGTGGTTAACGTAGAGAGTAGGATGGTCAAGTGGTTGACGTAGAGAGTAGGATGGTCAAGTGGTTGATGTAGAGAGTAGGATGGTCAAGTGGTTGACGTAGAGATTAGGATGGTCAAGTGGTTGAGGTAGAGATTAGGATGGTCAAGTGGTTGATGTAGAGAGTAGGATGGTCAAGTGGTTGATGTAGAGAGTAGGATGGTCAAGTGGTTGACGTAGAGAGTAGGATGGTCAAGTGGTTGATGTAGAGAGTAGGATGGTCAAGTGGTTGACGTAGAGATTAGGATGGTCAAGTGGTTGAGGTAGAGATTAGGATGGTCAAGTGGTTGATGTAGAGAGTAGGATGGTCAAGTGGTTGATGTAGACAGTAGGATGGTCGAGTGGTTGATGTAGAGAGTAGGATGGTCAAGTGGTTGATGCAGACAGTAGGATGGTCAAGTGGTTGATGTAGAGAGTAGGATGGTCAAGTGGTTGATGTAGAGAGTGGGATGGTCGAGTGGTTGATGTAGAGAGTAGGATGGTCATATTGGTAGCGATGATTTTTCTCGATTATCCGCAGAGGCAGATAAGCTTTTTGTTTCAAGTGATAAATAAAAATACTTTGTGTTTCATAGGTATTATTATTATCTGCTATATTTTTCCAATCATTCATTTGTTCTAATAACCACCGTCAGAGGTTGTTAAAGCGGAAAAGGAAAATTCTCATTCTGTTTGGAAACGGGCATCCTGAATTCGCATGAGGCAAAATGTGATTATTTTAGTTTTCACTGTTCTTACAAAAACGATCGATAGAAATTCACCCTAATGAAAATTAGCAGAAGCCGTAAACTACGAGAACTGAAAGGAATATTTTCGATATTACGTTTAGTCCCTTACGACTCTGTTGTTTTTAGCTTAAGAGTACTGATCGAAACAGCCCTTTTACTAATCTATTAATTAGTCAGAGTTCTGCTGTTTCCACGTATCTTTCTGGTTAAAAAAAACACATCGAATATTTCTTATTTAATTAACATTGCTTTTTCAATAAATTTTAATTAAAACTGCTATAACCCTAAACCTATCTGCCTCCTAAAGGCACAGGAAGTCATAAGTCTATTTGGCGGTGTCGTAGAGTTCGTAATGGGGATAATGAGAAGATAGATGTGGTGGAAGAAAAAGTTGCATCCGCATGGAGGTTTAAAGTAGAAATATTTGAAAACATGTTTAATTTTTTTTGAAACAAAAACTTGAAGGAGGGACAGTTTTCATTTAACTTTGCAGGAGAACTTTGATGTTAGTCTAATATAAATTATATTTAATTAATATTTTTAATACTCACAGTGGTTGTATGGAGTTTCATTTTTTGTGGCATCCCACCAATATAGAGAGGACTCTTAAGCATCAGTCTCTTCGGTATTGTCATTGAAGCTACATGATGCTTTTTATTATTTATGTACAATGAAATTGTCTTCCCAAATTTTATGACTTGAATCTATGAAAAAAAAAGAAAAGAAAAATGAGTACATATTTTAAAAATAAATTATCGAAAAAGAAAATTACTTAATTCATTATTTGCAGTGCATCTAAATTGATTATTAATTCAATTTACTTACTCATGACATGACTATTAAATTTGATTAAATTTGAAATGAAAACACACACTACAAATAAGATTTTTGTTTCCAAGGAGTGGTGAGTATGGAGAAAGCGCGATATTTTAAAACTATGATCCAATCATATAATAAGAATGTAAATCGTAATTCCTAAGAATGCATTTCAAAAATAAGGTGTTAAGAAGGGAAAACATTTGTGGGAATTTGAATAATTTTGAAAATTTATGTACAACATTTCACTATGTTTTGCAGTTGGGCAGTATCCCTGAGTGGCACTTTTTTGAACACAATGGTCTATCTATAGGGCCAGGTCACTAGGACCTCGAGGGTTCAGAGAAGGTTGGGGGGGGGGGGGCCACTGGATAGCTGTTAAGAGATAAATGGTCGCTTCCCGTTAAGGCCATCCAGCGTTTTCTTTAATTTTCACCTGGTATGACTCTCCCATAGAAGGTGCAATGGCTTTACGTCTCACCTGCTGGACGGTCGCTTTCCCAAGCCCATCAGTGTCCCCTATTGACCGAGGGGAGGTTGGCAAGTTTTTTGGAGAAAAATCTCAATGCTGGCCCAGCTGGGACTCAAACCTGGAAACTACAGGTTACAAGCCTGAACCGTACAGACTGAACCACCACAACTCCATACTTTTCAGAATTCCAAATAACTAGGATATATTGGGGCAAGAACATTAATGCCACTGGAGGAGAACCCTCTGCTGGAGAACTCTTTATGTTTCCGTGGATAACTTGGAGAGCTTTTGGGCATTGGTGTATGGTACTCTTAAGCTGTACAAAAATACTCAGTCACTCACTCTTATCATCTTATTGATGGTGGCATTGATGCTCTTGTCGGGCAGAAGCAGTCTCCACGTTCCATTTAAGAACATCGTAAGCCCAATTCAGAATGTGAGTTGTGGGTTGTTTTACCTCTGAGCGGCACTTTTTTGCACACCATGGGCTAAATGGCCAGGTCACATGGACCCCGAAGGCTCAGAGAAGGTTGGGGGAAGGGACCCACTGGAACAGCTGTTGAGAGACAGATGGTAGCCTCCCGTCAAGGCCATCAAGCGTGTTCTTTAACGTGCACAGGGTATGACTCTCCCGCACACGGGGCCACGGCTTAACGTCCCATCCGACGGACGGCGGCCTTTACCAAGCCCATCGGTGTCCCCTACTGACCGTGGGCAGGGCGGGGAAATTTTGCGGAGATAAATCTCAAAGCTGACCCAGCAGGGACTCGAACCTGGGAACTACAGATTACGAGCCTGGCGCGCTACCGACTGAGCCACCCCCGCCCCAGAATGTGAGTAACTAATATAATAATAATAATTTATTTCATGCAGTGGGGTTACAGTAAAGCCAAGATACAGGAAATTTTAGATGTTAATTATCTATACCTTGGCTTTACTGTAACCCTATTGCGTGAAATAAATTACTATTATTATTGCTTTCCATAGCTGATGGTGTCATTAGGTAGGGTTTTTTGGTGTGCCATGGTTGGTACAGAAGAACCATGTCCCGGTCATATAAAAAAGGTAGTAGGAAGTTTCGTGTGTGGAACTGTGGGCGATACTCTTGTAGGCCATTAAAACAAATGTAATGAGTTCATCCCACAGGTGATTGGTTTTCTATTAGATGTAATAAGATGGAAACGATTGATGAAATCTTTCCACTAATCCGTTTGAGGTGTAATGGGTTGGGTTCTTTTACCTCCGAGCGGTACTTTTTTGAACACCATGGGCTAAATGGCCAGGTCACAAGGACTCCGAAGGCTCAGAGAAGGTTGGGGGAGGGGACCCACTGGAACAGCTGTTGGGAGACAGATGGTAGCCTCCCGTCAAGGCCATCCAGCGTGTTCTTTAACGTGCACAGGGTATGGCTCTCCCGCACACGGGGCCACGGCTTATCGTCCCATCCGACGGACGGCGACCTTTCCAAGCCCATCGGTGTCCCCTACTGACCGTGGGCAGGGCGGGGAATTTTTGCGGAGATAAATCTCAACGCTGACCCAGCTGGGACTCGAACCTGGGAACTACAGATTACGAGCCTGGCGCGCTACCGACTGAGCCACCCCCGCCCCAGAGGTGTAATGACAAAAACTTGTATTCTCTTTCACAATTTTAAGTTTGTTGAAAATTTGCATCATGACTCGACCAGTGAAGTTACGAGCATTATTGCTAATTACTGTCATGGGAATGCTATATTCGTGGATGAAGGTTTCAATAAAAGCACAGACTATGCTGACTAATCTGGCAGAGCATGGCATTTGGGACACTTTGTGAAATAGTCAAATACCACAAAAAAAACATTTGTTGCCTTCTGTCGTGTCCCTCTAATTCATTTTATTATTATTATATTTATTGTTATTGCATATATCTATGTTATGTGTATTTTCAGAAGTATCTTAAATGGGAATGTGTCTCATCAGTTGTCATTCAGGGCAAAGCTGGACAAATACGTTCAGAAACTAAACACCGGAAAATGGTTTTTCTGTTCTACCATCACTAGCCAGAGGGGCTTGGTGCAAGTCATCATGAGGGTTGGGTTGCTTTACCTCTGAGCGGCACTTTTTTGCACACCATGGGCTAAATGGCCAGGTCACATGGACCCCGAAGGCTCAGAGAAGGTTGGGGGAGGGGAGCCACTGGAACAGCTGTTGGGAGACAGATGGTAGCCTCCCGTCAAGGCCATCCAGCGTGTTCTTTAACGTGCACAGGGTATGACTCTCCCGCACACGGGGCCACGGCTTAACGTCCCATCCGACGGACGGCGGCCTTTCCAAGTCCATCGGTGTCCCCTACTGAGCGTGGGCAGGGCGGGGAATTTTGCGGAGATAAATCTCAACGCCGACCCAGTTGGGACTCGAACCTGGGAAATACAGATTACGAGCCTGGCGCGCTACCGACTGAGCCACCCCCGCCCCAAGTCATCATGAGGAGAGGCAGGGAGATGCAAAGAACAAAACATCAGACTTAGTGTTACAGAGAAACGGAAAGGTCATTTATTTTAGCACGTTGAAGTGACATAGCTCTTTCCCAGGAACCCTACAGGAGCAGGGTTCGGTTCTACGTGAACCATCGTAGAGTTCTGTGTGAACCAGGGCATAGGCAGAGATTAAGATATCCTCTCGCAGAGGTCGGTAAAGAGATTTATGCAAAGCACAGATTTCCACCTCTCAAATGAATGTCTGTAGAAGTAGAGCAACATTTAGGTTAAATTAAGCTGATTGGAGAAAGTCTACAAGAACATCTATAAAGCCATTTTGCCCAATAATTCTTGAATGCAGTTAAGGCTTACAGAATCGAATCCATTACCATATGTACATATACACCGAAGAGCCAAAACATTACGACCAGTGCATCTCTATGCAAATCGAAGCAACTGCAGGTAAACGACAGAGTATGTAAAAATCATGAAACAGTATAAATAACACCTGATACTGAGCTCTGTTAATCAGTGTTATTCTTGTTCTTCAGATGGGAAAGTTCCCAGGTTCGAGTCCCAGCTGGGTCAGCATTGAGATTTTCTCCGCAAAATTCCCCGCCCACGGTCAGTAGGGGACACCGATGGGCTTGGAAAGGCCGCCGTCCGTCGGATGGGACGTTAAGCCGTGGTCCCGTGTGTAGGAGAGTCATACCCTGTGCACGTTAAAGAACACGCTGGATGGCCTTGACGGGAGGCTACCATCTGTCTCCCAACAGCTGTTCCAGTGGGTCCCCTCCCCCAACCTTCTCTGAGCCTTCGGGGTCCATGTGACCTGGCCATTTAGCCCATGGTGTGCAAAAAAGTGCCGCTCAGAGGTAAAACAACCCAACCCAACTCAGATGGGAAAGGCAGCGGACCTAAGTGAGTTTGACAAAGGCCAAATCATAATGAACAGATGACTGGGTCAGAGCATTTCGGAGACGGCAAGGCTTTTGGGGTGCTCATAGTTAACCATGGTTAATACCATCAAAAAGTGGTACGAGGAGGGAAAAACCACGAACCGCTGGCAAGGTGTGGGTCAACCATGGCTCATCGATGTTAGAGGTGAGTGAATGCTATCCCGTATTTAAGAGTAATCAAATAAGTACGAGCCAATAGGAGGAATAATGTGGTGCAATTCGCCCACAATTTGAATGCTGGTGATGGAAGTAATGTGTCACAACACACGGTACATCAAACCCTGCTGAAAATGGGGCTGCGTAGCCATAAGCAGTTCTGACTGCCTATACTAACCTCAGTACACCGTCGAAAGCACCTACAATGGGCAGACGGGCATCAAAACTGGACCTTGAATGATTGGAAGAAGGTCGTCTGGTCCGATGAATTTCGTTTTTTGTTGCACCATGTGGACAGCAGGATACGTGTGAGTCACTTACCTGTTGGAGGAAAACAAGACAGTGGAGGAAGGGTAATGCTTTGGGCAATATTCTGCTAGGAAAACCCTGAGTCCAGCAATTCATGTGCAGAAAACTATGACGTCTACCACATACCTAAACATCATTGTAGACCAGGTACATCCTTTCGTGGCAACGGTAATCCCCTCTAGTAGTGCCTTCTTTCAGCAGGATAATGTGCCATGTCACACTGCCTAGATTGTTCGAGAATGGTTTGCGGAGCATGAGGAAGACTTCCAAGTATTGCCCTGGTCTCCAAATTCTCCAGACATCAATCCAATCGAGCATCTGTGGTTTGTGTTGGAACAGCATATTCGATCTATGGCGACTCAACCACGTAACTTACAAGAGTTAAAGGGTTGGGTTGTTTTACCTCTGAGCAGCACTTTCTTGCACACCATGGGCTAAATGGCCAGGTCACAGGGACCCCGAAGGTTCAGAGAAGGTTGGGGGAGGGGACCCACTGGAACAGCTGTTGGGAGACAGATGGTAGCCTCCCGTCAAGTCCATCCAGCGTGTTCTTTAACGTGCACAGGGTATGGCTCTCCTGCACACGGGCCCACGGCTTAACGTCCCATCCGACGGACGGCGGCCTTTCCAAGCCCATCAGTGTCCCCTACTGACCGTGGGCAGGGCGGGGAATTTTGCGGAGATAAATCTCAACGCTGACCCAGCTGGGACTCGAACCTGGGAATTACAGATTACGAGCCTGGCGCGCTACCGACTGAGCCACCCCCGCCCCGACAAGAGTTAAAGGATCTGATGATAACGTGTTTGTATCAGATACCACAAAACACCTTTAGAAATCTTGTAGCGTCCATGCGTTGCCGGGTAAGAGCTGTTTTGGTGGCATGGGGAGGATCAGCACGATATTTGTCATGTAGTCATAACGTTTTGGCTCTTCGGTTGAAATGAGTGATTCAAATCGGAAATCGGTCTCGGAGAGAGAATATGAAATGATGAAGAGAGAAAGAAGAAAGAGATTGGAAAAAAGGAAGAGAAAAAAGAGGAAATGGATAGAGTTGGGTTGGATTGTTTTACCTCTGAGCGGCACTTTTTTGCACACCATGGGCTAAATGGACAGGTCACATGAACCCCGAAGGCTCAGAGAAGGTTGGGTGAGGGGACCCACTGGAACAGCTGTTGGGAGACAGATGGTAGCCTTCAGTCAAGGCCATCCAGCGTGTTCTTTAACGTGCAAGGTCCTCCTGCACACGGTATGGCTCTCCTGCACACGGGGCCACGGCTTAACGTACCATCCGACGGACGGTGGCCTTTCCAAGCCCATCGGTGTCCCCTACTGACCATGGGCAGGGCGGGGAATTTTGCGGAGATAAATCTCAACGGTGACCCAGCTGGGACTCGAACCTGGGAACTACAGATTACGAGCCTGGCGCGCTACCGACTGAGCAACCCCCGCCCCCAAAAATGGATAGAGAAGAAAGAAGAGAGAAAGCAGGAAAAGATAGGAAAGAAGAGAAAAGAAGAAAGAGATAGGAAGGAGAAAAGGGAGCAAGAAATTGTAGATAGATAGTTATGAAATAGAAGATTAACTATAGAAGAAAGATTAGGCATAGAAAGTGCAAATAGTAGTAGTCGAGGAAGTCAAAGTTCAGCGGATTCGGGATATCTAAAATTAAAAAGACTTCAAAAAATTCTAACCCTTAATAATTATCCCTTACCGAGGAAAGCGGAGGATTTACCGGCTTATTTTGAGACAATAGAGAAATTATGCATACGTAAGACATAACGGATGATTTGCAAGGAATGTTAGTACACCCATTACTAGAGAAGAGAGCGCGAAATATTTTAATTCTGTTGAGTGAAGAGGAAATTCAAGATTATAAAAAAAATAAATTGACCATATTAAAAGATAGCCAGTTAACTCCGTTCGAGTACAAAAGGAAATTTGATGATATGTTTAAGTTCTCTACCGAAACCTGGACTCAGCTTTCAATAGGGCGAAAGGCCATTTTAGTTATTATCTGTAGAGTAGGGAAGTAGACAATTTCCAACAGCTGAAAGATATAATGTTAGCCAACAAAATTAAAGATCTATTGACATCAGAGGTGAAAAATCAGGTTATGTTGCAGGAGAGTGGGTCCTGGAAGAATTGCTGTAAAATTGCCGAGAAACTTCAGAGAATTTTCTGCAGGCACAGGGAACGTGTAGGATCAACTTTAATGAGAAATTTAAATTGTAAAATAGAGATAATTTATAGATTTGATCGGTAAACTACAAAATCAAATTTTAATCAAAGTATTTCAGTGCAAAATTCAAACACGTAGAAAATATTGGCAGGAAACAAAAGTGGCGACTTTAAAAGAAGGCCGAACGAGTTTTTTTTTTTCGAGAACGTGCTTTATCTGTAATCGGAAGGGGCATTTTGCGAAGGAATGCACTAATAATACAAAAGTAGCCAGAGCTTTTAATCTAAATACTCAGCAGTGTGATCTCGCAGAGGCAAGTAGCAGTGGAATGGTTGGGAAAGTTTCCTCCCATTTATTGAAGTTGAAATGAGATGTTAAATTAGACGGTTTTAGCTTGGAGAACCAGAGGATTGGATTGGATTGTTTTACCTCTGAGCGGCACTTTTTTGCACACCATGGGCTAAATGGCCAGGTCACATGGACCCCGAAGGCTCAGAGAAAGTTGGGGGAGGGGCCCCACTGGAACTGCTGTTGGGAGACAGATGGTAACCTCCCGTCAACGCCATCCAGCGTGTTCTTTAACGTGCACAGCGTATGGCTCTCCCGCACACGGGGCCACGGCTTAACGTTCCATCCGACGGACGGCGGCCTTTCCAAGCCCATCGGTGTACCCTACTGACCGTGGGCAGGGCGGGGAATTTTGCGGAGATAAATATCAACGCTGACCCAGCTGGGACTCGAACCTGGGAACTACAGCCTGGCGCTCTACCGACTGAGCCACCCCCGCCCCAAGAGAACCAGAGGTGGAGTGGTTCTTGTGAAGACCCAGAATCTTTTATGATTGTCTCTGCTCAGTGTGGGGATAAGAATTTTAATGCTATGATAGATTCAGGAATTCAAATTTCTATCGTAAAAGTTCTTTGATCCCTGAGGAATACAGATATGTGAGATGTCAGAAAAATATGCTGGTTCCTGCGTTCGGAGATCGCATGGAGGATCTATTAATCTAGGCCCCTATTAAGCTAGCTACTGAGAGAAATCACGCAGGGGTTGGGTTGTTTTACCTCTGAGCGGCACTTTTTTGCACACCATGGGTTAAATGGCCAGGCCACAAGGACCCCGAAGGCTCAGAGAAGGTTGGGGGAGGGGACCCACTGGAACAGCTGTTGGGAGACAGATGGTAGCCTCCCGTCAAGGCCATCCAGCGTGTTCTTTAACGTGCACAGGGTATGGCTCTCCCGCACACGGGACCACAGCTTAACGTCCCATCCGACGGACGGCGGCCTTTCCAAACCCATCGGTGTCCCCTACTGACCGTGGGCAGGGCGGGGAATTTTTCGGAGATAAATCTCAACACTGACCCAGCTGGGACTCGAACCTGGGAACTACAGATTACGAGCCTGGCGCGCTACCGACTGAGCCACCGCCGCCCCATCAGGCAGGGGAATATAGCGGTAATTGTGAAGTTTTAAGCGCGATAGCAGAAGAGTTGAATGTTTGCATGCTGATCACTCCGAATTCTTTCGCTGCCTTAGAGAAGTTGGCTGAGAACCAACAGGGAGAATCATTGCTGGATAGGTACTATGATCAAGTACAGAAATGTAATATAAATTATATGAGAGATAATAAATTGCAGTGTGATAGTAAGAGTAACGGTGATACAACGTATTACATGGGTAATGATAAAAATGAAATGCTGGCTGAAAATGTTAAGAATATGGTTAAGTATTAGGTACCAAATGAGACAAGGTGTAGCAGTGATGCACGTCGTGCAATTAAATTTAAGGTGGAGAAGAATGTGTCTGATTTAATGAAGAAAATTATTAATAAGTGTGAAATATTGTGTAATGTATCTGATAAGCAAAAAGATGATAGTAACAGTATTAGTATCAGGAATAGAGAAATAGAGTTTAGTAATTTACCTGAGAGCAAAGGAAATAATATAGATCATGATGATAATATTAAATGTGAGGAGGGTGAGAATAATACAGATTTAAACAGTGATTTACTTAAAAGAATGGTTTATTATTGCAAAAAAAGTAATGAAAATGATAAAATTAATTGTGAGGAGAACACAATTAATATAGAAGAAAGTACAGCTATATATATAAAAATGAAGAAGATACTGACTGTGAAAGCAATAATCATAATAAAGTAGAGATGATAATAAAAATTCAGGAGATTATGTTTGTAAAGGATAAAGCTAATTGAAATAATTAATTGAAAAAAAAATTGTTGTCCTCAGTGGGAATCGAACCCGCCCCTCCCAGAAGCCTGCCGGGCATCCTGACCGCTGGACCATCAGAAACTGACAAACTTTTCAACAAGTGAAATTATATACATTACCGCAATTTTTGGTGATTGTCATTGGCGTCATCTATTGGCAGGGTTGGGCTGGGTTGTTTTACCTCTGAGCGGCACTTTTTTGCACACCATGGGCTAAATGGCCAGGTCACATGGACCCTGTAGGCTCGGAGAACATTAGGGGAGGGTACCCACTGGAACAGCTGTTGGGAGACAGATGGTAGCCTCCCGTCGAGGCCATCCAGCGTGTTCTTTAATGTGCACAGGGTATGGCTCTCCTCACACGGGGCCACGGCTTAACGTCCCATCCGACGGACGGCGGCCTTCCAAGCCCATCGGTGTCCCCTACTGACCGTGGGCAAGGTGGGGAATTATGCGGAGATAAATCTCAACGCTGACCCAGCTGGGACTCGAACCTGGGAACTACAGATTACGAGCCTGGCGCGCTACCGACTGAGCCATCCCCGCCCCTTCAGCTAGGCAAGGACATTAATATTAAAATACAAAATAAAGGTTTATGCAGTAAACTCCGTAGAAATTAATAAAGAAATGATAGAGAATAATCAAATAATTGACATATATAGTTCTGAGGTAACAGATAGTGCACAGATATTAGACAAAGATAACTCAGAAGAAATTAGACAGGTAACGAAAAATGAGAATATAACTGAGAAAATGCTTAAGATCAGAAAGGTAAATACCAAAGAATTAGGTTGCAAATATAAGAACGAAATTAATATTGATGATTGTGTAAATAGTAGTAATAAGGAGAAAATTGTGATGGAGATAGATGAAAGACTTCTAGATAGAGATGATCTCGAGCTATTACATTCTGTGATTAATGGTAAAGAGAAAGGGCTAGATATTCAGCTAATTGCTGACGAAGGTAGGAAGTGAGAAGAAATGCGATTTTGTCTAAATGACCGAAATAACACTAAGATTAGAGAGATATTCAGAAATGATTGGAGACAAATTTATTAAAAGTAGAAATGAGTATAGAAGTAGTCCTAAGTGGTCATTAACTATTCATAAAGGATGTATTAATGGTAGTAATAATTTCAGTGTTGAAAAGCGTAAGAACAAGGCAAATAAGTTTATTTCTATTGTCTTGTCTTGTTGAGTTGGGTTGTTTTACCTCTGAGCGGCACTTTTTTGCACACCATGGGCTAAATGGCCAGGTCACATGGACCCCGAAGGCTCAGAGAAGGTTTGGGGAGGGGACCCACTGGAACAGCTGTTGGGAGACAGATGGTAGCCCCCCGTCAAGGCCATCCAGCGTGTTCTTTAACGTGCACAGGGTATGGCTCTCCCGCACACGGGGCCACGGATTAACGTCCCATCCGACGGACGGCGGCCTTTCCAAGCCCATCGGTGTCCCCTACTGACCGTGGGCAGGGCGGGGAATTTTGCGGAGATAAATCTCAACGCTGACCCAGCTGGGACTCGAACCTGGGAACTACAGATTACGAGCCTGGCGCGCTACCGACTGAGCCACCCCCGCCCCTTTGTCTTGTTGAAAAATGGTCTATTACGTAAGTGGTGGTGGTGGCCACTAAACATGGCTAAGTGGCCACCACCACAACTTACGTAAAAACACCTCTTACTTAGTGGCTATGGAGTTGCCCTCAGCAGAATGCTGATTGCAAACTAATGGAAATCACAACACCATTTTTCTTTCCTTTGACTTCTTTTTTATATTTCCCTGACATCATCCCTTCCTACGACAGTGCAGGGGTGGGTGTGACAGTGGACCTATAATTTATTGAACTTTCTTAGTGCAATTTGATAAGAAATAGATTTATTCTCCAGAACATGTTACTACCATTCGTGTTTATAGCCCCAACATGCTTCGAGACCCATCAGGGGAATTAAAATGGAAGAGAAATTAAATTGGTATCGACGTGTGTACGATTCAACACATTTGCAGCTACACATTTTTCGCTTTTGTAGTGGATTTACAGTTCACTGATAGAAGGATTCATAATGCCACACCAGGATTTAGGTATGAAATGTTATGTCCCAGTTGTTTTAATTTGGGTAGCACTGTTTTGCAATCTACAGGCTAAATTGCCAGGTCACAAGAACTCCAAAGCTCAGAGATGAGTAGGTCTAACTGATGAAGAAATGGTAGAAATTTTGAAAATTTGAGATCTGAAGTAGAGTTCAAGGTCAAATATAGATGTTCTGTCTAACCATTTCCAGCAAGTATGATCCATACTTGCTGCAAATGTGTGAAAAATGATGTTCAGGGATAATTTATAACAGATCTCTGAAAAAGTGAGAGATTGAAATTTCTATATTGTTTCAATACAGCATTCAAATAATTATGAAACATATGCGCTACAAAATCGAAACCTGCTGCCTGCAGATGATTAATATTGTTGATAAAAGAAACCAAAAGTTTTGGGTCAGCTAGTTTTTAAAGGTCAGATCAGGATATATTCTAAAGATTCTTTTGGATTTAATTAATTTATTTGCATCATCCATCATTTTATTATCCATTAATAATAAAATTTTAGACCTAATATATGGGCAACTCTACGGACACATTCTCATGTGAAAAGCGATGAAGACACAGACGGCGATTGATTTCATGTATGTAACATTTTTGCTTTTGCTACACTCCACACCAGATTTTCTCAAGACACTCGAGAAGATAAATAGAGATGAAGAAAAATTCGTATTTTTTTACATCAACACTTACCACGTGCCATTTTCCATGATCTAATGCATTGTAACTTGAAACCTTCTTCTGTTCCTTTCTTTTCCTATACTCCATCACAACATGGTTATTTTCCAAAGAGACCAAGAAATGTTGTTTTTTCTGATCATTTTTTGCTGCAATGAAGAGCCCTTCTTGTTCGTAAGTGAGGATTTCAAATGTAATGTTGAAACTGGAATACGAGGAGCAGTTCAGTACCATTAGTCATCGAAAGAACAAAATACTTGAAATAGTACATCAGTGTCAATTCTTCACTATTCTTAAGGTATTTTAATTGATAAGAGAAAACAAAATGAAGCATAGTTATGTACAAGCAAGCACTTTAATGTTTGTAACATGAATAACAGCCGACTTAGGACGCAAATATATTCATAACATTGTATTGTACCAACAATTTTTTTACTCTAATGTATTGTTATGACTGTAATGAACCTAATAAGAGAAGATACGGAAGAGTAAGTGTAATATCAGCGTGAGTCCTAGATTATACACCAAGACATGCTATATATCTAATCCAAGATGTTCTAATATATCTAATCCAAGATGTTCTAATATATCTAATAAAAGACGAACATGTGACGGGAACGGCGTTTGTGTAATAAAATCTGTCAGCAGTTTACTTTCAACATATTTATTTCTATTAGATTTTATTCTTTTTTCATTGAATATAATTAATTCCTACACAGGAATAACACCATATTATGAAAGTACTAAATTTTCTTATTTTCTTTCGAAAATTATTCTTTAAGAACATTTATGTTGTCCTATTTCAAAAAAAAAAAGAAAAGTATAAAATTCATTTGATCTATAATTTCAATTTCAGCAGACAAAAGGTCCTGCATGGGTTTACTTTTACTTTTGTAAATCCAAATAATCAAGCTATATGAGAACCCGATCCAAAAGTAGCAGGCATAGATATGTTGCAGACAAGCATGCCGACCATTCCGACCTCACAACATGTCTATCAGACGGTCATAGAACTTAAAAAATAATCTCTCTTGCTTTCACTTTAATTTTTACTTTTCTGTTGAATATGCAAACATGTCGGATTTATAAACAATGAAACTTTGTACAATGTGTTAACGTATTCTAAGCAGACCCTTATATGAAAAAAATAAAGGAGGGGGGTGAAAACAGTGACCAGGAGAAAAGTGGGGGGGGGGGCAAGATAGCGTCTAAATGAACAAGGATGCCGTTCCAGTATACCTTTTTCCTTCCGTTTTAGTGATCTTTAACAAATTTGATGAAAAATATGGAAAATATACACTGAGTTGGTTTTGCATCAGTAAAATCCTCTTCGGTAGGAATGGATAGTCTGTGGCACAAGTTGTGATGGCTCAAGGTTGAAAACGGCAGATATATATGGTTAGAGAGCACACGTAGCAATCAATTTTTGCATTACTTCGAGGAAAAATGGGTCAACAGAATGATTTTTTCTGACTTTGAACATGGTGCAATTGAGGGGGTGTGATGTTCAGATGCCATGGTGACTTTGGTTCTCGTTCTGTGGTGTCACAAGTCTATGATAGAACAACCAGTCAAAGGACACACATGGAACACCACATGTGATTGATGGCTGCAGTTAGCGACATGTGTCCCATCTCGTAACACAGCAGTTGGGTTGGGTTGTTTTACCTCTGAGCGGCACTTTTTTGCACACCATGGGCTAAATGGCCAGGTCACATGGACCCCGAAGGCTCAGAGAAGGTTGGGGGAGGGGACCCACTGGAACAGCTGTTGGGAGACAGATGGTAGCCTCCCGTCAAGGCCATCCAGCGTGTTCTTTAACGTGCATAGGGTATGGCTCTCCCGCACACGGGACCACGGCTTAAGGTCCCATCCGACGGACGGTGGCCTTTCCAAACCCATAGGTGTTACTTACTGACAGTGGGCAGGGCGGGGAATTTTGCGGAGATAAATCTCAACGCTGACCCAGCTGGGACTCGAACCTGGGAACTACAGATTACGAGCCTGGCGCGCTACCGGCTGAGCCACACCCGCCCCTAACACAGCAGTGATGCAGAGTAGTGGCCCAGATAGCCACTCAGTACAATGTTGCAATGGCAAGAGCAATATCCAATGCGCTGCCATTGACTCATATGTGCTGTGACAGTCGATGGCTGTCACAGGTATCCACATGTTCACTTCGGGACACAAGAAAACGTGCATTTCATGGCCACTTCAGCACCAACATCAGCCCACAGACATGTGGAAACCTGCCACCTAGTCAGATAAATCTCATTTCCAACTCCACCGAGATGATCGTCTGCGATCTGTATTTGGAGAAATCAACACGAGGCCATGGCACCAGGATGCACAATTGGCGTTCAGCAGGCTGGAGGCAGTGCTGTTATGGTCTGGGGAATGTTTATGTGTCATGACCTGGGTTCATTGATCGCAGTGAATTAATGGCTTGACAGCATTGCTTACCTTTCTATTGTCACCCGACCAAGTACACCCTTCATGATGACAATGCATACTGTACAACTCCGTTGGCTATCAACAAGAACAACAGACTATGTCACACGGCCTGACAGATTGCAAATTGGTTTCAGGAACATGACTATGAATTCTTCATCCTCCCATGGCTACCCAACTTATTAGATCTAACACAATTGAATGTTTGAGACCTACTGGAAAAGGCGATTTCTACTGGAAAAGGCTCTGACCTTCCACCTGGCAATACGAAGACATTACAGAACACACAAATACAGAATGCTTGAGTAGTACTACCACAGGATACCCTGCAACGCATTGTAGAATCCACGCCCCGACATGTACAGGCGGTATTACAGTCAAAAGGTGTGGATAAGTAAAATTTTACCAATCCACTGATAATTTCATGCTGTAGTAGCCATGCACCACGAGGTATTTTGTATATGTCGCTAATGCAAAGCCAACTCAGTGTATATATGTTTAACATTTTTTTGTCTCTATTCCAGTTACTAATATTCTTAAAAGAACAGGTGGGGTATGGCTCCAATTCCTAGATCCGGCCCTATTATGGAAAATAAAGTAACGTTTTACTCGTTATGTACAGTCGCTCAAAAAAGTATCCGAACACTACGGTTGATTACAGAACAGAAAAAACATCTGACAACGATTTTTTTAGAAATTAGTGATTTGGTTGCCAATCACTAATTTCTAAAAAAAATCGTTGCCAGATGTTTTTTCTGAATTCTGTAATCAACCGTAGTGTTCGGATACTTTTTTGAGCGACTGTACGGGAAACAGTTGTTACTATGGATGTTTGTGTTGCTTGAAAAAGCTGCGATCGGCGAAACTGTAATAAGCAAATATAATACGTGATGCAAAAAGAATTGGAATGGGGATACACGGCTATGGAAATTAACATAGGGAAACACGAGCAAATATTTTTTCAAACTAAATGTGAGTGGTTAAATATACCTGTATATATGTATGGAATAAACATATAAAAAAACAAGAATATCTCAAAGTAAACATTGATGTGTTATATTGCTGGGTTATTTTACCACTAAGCAGCATCTTTGTGGTCAGATGGAAGCCTCCAGTCAAAGCCATCCAGCATGGAAAAGGTATGGCCCTCTTTCACCCAGAAACCACATTTTAATGTCTCATCTGAAGCATGGCTGCCTTTCGAAGTCCATCAGTTGGGTTGGGTTGTTTTACCTCTGAGCGGCACTTTTTTGCACACCATGGGCTAAATGGCCAGGTCACATGGACCCCGAAGGCTCAGAGAAGGTTGGGGGAGGGGACCCACTGGAACAGCTGTTGGGAGACAGATGGTAGCCTCCCGTCAAGGCCATCCAGCGTGTTCTTTAACGTGCACAGGGTATGGCTCTCCCGCACACGGGGACACGGCTTAACGTCCCATCCGACGGACGGCGGCCTTTTCAAGCCCATCGGAAGTCCATCAGTGCCCCCATTTTCTCACCAAGGGCAGAACGAGAGCAGAGAAAATAATAGGGTAGAAAATAATAGGGTCACAAATTACGCGAGTGTTAGGTTCCTGGTATCCCCGAATAGTTCCACCTAGGGGAACTCCAACTTACTTCGCATAAGTTGGGGTTCCCTTAGGTGCATTTACAGGATTCTTTTTAGACGGTGCTGAACCTAAGATTTTTGTTTAGGGCTGCGGTACCAAAGTTTCTCAACAGTTTTGAAATAAATCTTGACATGCCATAGTTGTTTGCTTTCAACATATTTATTCTACTAGATTTTATTATTTTTTTCATGGGATGGTTTATTTTTGTATGCATGCATTCGAAACAGTTTATATAGCAGAAACTTCTCTTTCTTTAACCACAAGAAGCGGTTTCTCTTGCTGAAAACAACGCTATCTGTGCTGGTTGTTCAGGAAACTAAAATTTTACCAATCCACTGATAATTTCATCCCTTGTTCATTTGTGTCTTATTTCATATACAATTCTTTTGCGATTGTAGATTAATATTAGCAGGTAGGTCATGTCCCAATTTCTATAACCTGGCAAACTGAAACTGCTGTAGGGTCTTTTTTCTGAACTTCAGCTAACATGGCGCTTTCTCTAACAACGCCTGTGAATAGTTCTATCATTTTTCCATTTAGAGCTTTCAATGATTTCAGGGTGACGAGCAACGTTAGCAGTCCTGTTGGAGGTCATTCGCGTATCAGCGAATTCGCAATGGTTGGCAATTATATTGCACAAGAATAAAAATTGTACAGCAAAATCATACTCTAATTTAATTTTAAATAAGAAAACTTTAATACGAATGAACTAGAACAGTGTCTCGCAAACTTTTTTTACTCTGCGGCACACTGAATCTAACTTTTTTACTCTGCGGCACACTGAATCTAACTTTTTTTCCGCGGCACACCTAAAAAAGAATAAAAGTAAACTCTATATAATCGTCATTATATTTGCGCTTTGTTGAAGTCATCAGCCTGATTTTACTTGAAGATTTGCTCTCGTTCTTTAATTCATAACTCGGTGTTTGTTTTAAATATTTGTCCATTCTATGGCTTGAAGTAATCAAAAATTAATACCAAAATTTGGAAAAAGCTTGATAAATACTTACAAGATCCCAGTTGATAAAATCTGAAAGATTTTTATTAAAGCACGTCGATATTAAAGCACGTCGATAGCACAAGTCAAGTCAAAATGAAATCTTTGGAATATCTAGTGTCAATTTGAAAATCTCTCGCGACACACTACTGTGCCGCGGCACACAGTTTGCGAGACACTGAACTAGAATTATAGAAATTTACTGTATATGCGTTTCGATGGTGCAATTTAAATTAAGCTCTTTCACAATAATCAACTTTAGGAATTGATTCTTTGAGAATTAATTAAAATACTCACTCTCTGGATAAATCCTTTCGATCTAATTCTAACTCGAAATGATTATGTGGAGTGTTAGAGAAATTTAAAGCTTCCTTTTCCATGGATTCATGAGTACATTCCTCTCCTGGGTGAGAAAGAATAATTTGTCTAAAAGACTCACTGGACTTGCTTTCTAAGTCGCTTATCCCAAAAGATACTCCATTATGATCAACCGCTTCTTCAAATCGCAGGAGCCTAAAATAAAAGAAAGATGATAAGTATTTCCAAATTGTTTAAAGTAAAACCTTATTTCACATAAATATGCAAATTACAAATATTTCTACTTTTGCATAATAACTTTCAGGTTAATTCATTTGAAATTGAGGTTTATTTAGATCAGACGTCGGCAACCTTTTTTGGCTGCGGGTCAAAATCAACCAAAATATGACTGTTAAGAAGACAGTTCGGGTCAATGGGTTTTTTCATTTTAAAACAGTCCATTAGTGAATAATAAGATAAATTTTATTGAGAAAATTATCGGGGCGGGGGTGACTCAGTCGGTAGCGTGCCAGGCTCGTAATCTGCAGTTCCCAGGTTCGAGTCCCAGATGGGTCAGCGTTGAGATTTATCTCCGCAAAATTCCCCGCCCTGCCCACGGTCAGTAGGGGACACCGATGGGCTTGGAAAGGCCACCGTCCGTCGGATGGTACATTAAGCCGTGGTCCCGTGTGCAGGAGAGCCATACACTGCGCACGTTAAAGAACACGCTGGATGGCCTTGACAGGAGGCTACTATCTGTCTCCCAACAGCTGTTCCAGTGGGTCCCCTCCCCCAACCTTCTCTGAGCCTTCGGGGTTTCTGTGACCTGGCCATTTAGCCCATGGTGTGCAAAAAAGTGCCGCTCAGAGGTAAAACAACCCAACCCAAATTGAGAAAACTATTACAATATGCTTTTAAACTCAAAACATGAAAAAAATTTTTTCGCTTCCTCTGGCATAGAAATCTGTTGGTTACGAAGCAAATTAGGAAGATAAACGTTTCTGTGTAAACGTTTCCCGCATCATCCAATTTTCTAATGAGGAAAACAGATGTTATTCGTACGTTGGGAGATCCTGATAGCATGGAGGATGCACCAAAACTTCCCTATACAGCTCTCTGATATTTTTTCGCTTCACGACATCAGATTGGATTGGATTGTTTTACCTCTGAGCGGAACTTTTGTGCACACAATGGGCTAAATGGCCAGGACACAAGGACCCCGAAGGCTCAGAGAAGGTTGGGGGAGGGGACCCACTGGAACAGCTGTTGGGAGACAGATGGTAGCCTCCCGTCAAGGCCATCCAGCGTGTTCTTTAACGTGCACAGGGTATGGCTCTCCCGCACACGGGGCCACGGCTTAACGTCCCATCCGACGGACGGCGGCCTTTCCAAACCCATCGGTGTCCCCTACTGACCGTGGGCAGGGCGGGGAAATTTTGCGAGATATACACGACATCAGAAGTGTCATCATCATCATCATGCATTATCATGCATCATCTACAACCTTTATCATTGATCAGTGCCATTCCTTATGGAGTAGTGCTTGGTTTAGTCGGCCCATTTGTTGTGTGTAGAGATCATTTGGTTGCCGTTTGGTTCCTGAGAAGCGATTCAAAATGGATGACTCCTTTTCTTTTCCACCACAACATGATCATCTTTATCCGTTGTTTCTGCCTTTGCAGTCGGTTATGACAACTGATCCTTATACACACATTGAGGTAAAGGGTCTTCTTATTATCTCCAGTAATGATTCGGTGTAAGAACTATTCGTGGCTTTGAGGTGAAGGGAGAGAAAAAAGAGTGCCTTAAGGCTACATCTTATTTTCATCTGCCATTGATGATTGATTAGGAATTCTTTTTTATAGTTTTTACGCCTTTTCGATCGCTTCAATTTGCCTACAGATGTGTGATTAAGAGATGCCGAACCTATTCCCTAACTACCTTTACATCCTGTATGGGTCAGTTTTTTTTTTTTTAACAAATTGTCGGATCTAGCTCATCTTTGTATTTGGAACATTCTTTTATATCAAGAACCTGTTACCAAAAATACTATGGTAGCTTTATCATCATCATCATCATCATCCTCAAGCAGCCATGGGCTACGGAGGTCCAACCAGACCGTGCAATTTAGTTCTCCAAGCAAGTCTATCCTGGGCTACATCTACTGCATCTGGCCACTGCACACCAATTCTAACAAGGTCCTGTTTGACATTGTCTGCCCACCGCATCCTAGGTCTCCCCTTCTTTCTGAGGCCTTTAGGCACACTGTTCATAACCCTATTCGCCAATCTATAATTATTCATACGGGCAACATGGCCAAACCAACGGACTCTGTCTCTGCACAATATGCTGCATAAAGGAGGTTGCAAACTCCTTTGCCTAACCTCATCATTAGTTACAGAGTTGAACCACCTAATGCCCAAGATACTGCGTAAGCATCTGGAATCAAAATCATCTAGTTTCCTGTTATCTTGTTTACCAAGTTTCACTACCATAACTAACCCTAGAAAGAACCAAACTATTATACAGCCTAATTTTAGTCTTTAGGTGTATACGCCTATTTCTCCACACTCTCCATAGATTCTTAAAAGTCCCGGCAGCAATCCCTATTCTTCTGTTAATCTCATGCCGCACATCACCATTATCGGTTACATAGCTCCCAAGATAATTAAACTGTGACACCTGCTCAAGACTGCAACCATTCAGATTAACTGAATCACAGCCTGCCTGACCAATTTTCATCACTTTAGTTTTCTCTCTGTTTATAACCAAACCTACTCTACTACCAGTCTCATCAACAGCTCGAATGAAAGAGTTCATCTCATCAACATCAATTGTCAAAAGGGCTAAATCATCAGCATAATCTAAATCAGAAATTTTCGTATCTCTAGCCCATTTAAGGCCAAAATCTTTCCCTTGAAGTGAATTTCGCATAACATAATCAATAAACAAACTAAAGGGAAAAGGAGACAAAATGCACCCTTGTCGAACACCAGAAGTAATGCTAAACCAATTGCTACAAGACTTACCAACTCTCACACACGACTCAGTGTTATTATAGAGAGCTTTCATTATGTTAACTAACCTGTCTGGTATACCATATGATTTCACAATCAACCACAAATAATGACGATCAACAGAGTCGAAAGCCTTTTTGAAATCAACAAAGCTAGCAACCAAAGGTTTCTGAAACTCTAAACATTTCTCAAGAATCTGCCTAAGTGAAAATATCTGATCCACAAATCCCCTACCACTTCTGAATCCACATTGCTCATCACGCAATTGACTGTCAACCAGATTCTTAATTCTATTAAGCACAATAATGGAAAGAACTTTACCTGGAACAGAGAGTAGGCTAATACCCCTATAGTTATCACAAGAACTGTGATCACTTTTTTGAAAATAGGGATAACAATAGCTCTGGTAAAATCCTTAGGAACCATGCCTTTATCATAAAAGATATTCAGAATTTCAGTCATCCAAGTGGTAACCGATACATTTCCAGCTCTAAGCATTTCTGTAGTAATTTCATCTACCCCTGGGGATTTATGAAGTTTAAGTTTAGAAATAGCCAAACTAACTTCAGATTGTGTTATAGGGCCAACATTAAAGCAACCAATGCATCTATCATCATTGCAAACAATGGGAGTAGAATTAACCACATTGTTTAGAACATCACTGAAATGCTCAGCCCACCTAGCCATGACATAATCCTCACCTTCTATAACCTTACCTTGTTTATCCTTCAATCCCTGTATACCTGTTCGTTTTCTACCACACAAAACATTAACTATCTGGTACAGCTCTCTGCTGTTGTGCTGTCTAACTGCTTCCTCTGCTTTGTCAGCCAAACCATCAAGCCAAAGATTCTTATGAGCAGCTAACTGATCTTTTACACGTTTATTAAGTTCTCTGTAATGCTTTCTATTAGTACTAGTAGGGTATTGATTAAGGACATTCCTGTAGTTCTTTCTTTCCGAAAAAAGCTCAAGTGCCTTATCACTCAGATAATTCTGTCTCTTCTGCTCCTTTTTCCCTAAAAGAGTACTGTTAGTGTCCAAAAAAGCCTGTTTAAAATGATCCCATTCTTCCTCAACTTCAGTAGTAAACATACCATGACTGTCATAATGACTAAGTAACCTATCATGGTAAACTTTGGCTATAACTGGGTCTTTCAGAGCTTCAGTATTAAAAGCAAATTTTTTAACCCTAGCACAACATTTTTTTGTTTAAGTTGCAAGACACTTTTAACAAGGTAATGCTCAGATCCGATTTCAGCTCCCCTATATGCCCTGGTATTTCTAACAGAACTAGCCCATTTGCTGTTAATTAATATATAATCAATCATATTCCTATGCAGCCCATCAGGTGAAACCCATGTGTACTTATGTATGTCGCGATGTTTGTAATATGTGTTAGTTATTCTGAAACCATTGAGTTTACTTACCTGTAGGAGACGTTGCCCATTGCCATTGCAGCTACCAATACCAAAAGGGCGAATCACCCCTCCCCAAAGGTCAGTACCAACTTTGGCATTGAAGTCACCAAGAACAAGGGTAATATCTCCTTTCTTGACAGAATTCAAAATATCCTGAAGTTGTTCATAAAACCTATCCTTCTCATTATCATCGGCATCCTCAGTGGGGGCATAACAGCAGATAACATTCAAGTCTTTAACGCTTGTCTGAAATTTTGCTGTAAGAAACCTTTCATTAATGCACTCATATCCTAGAAGAGCATCACTAGCGTGTCTGCTGAGAAGCAGACCCACGCCTTGGTGATGTTTATTGTCGTCCCTCCCTGAAAAGAGAAATTTAAGATTATTTTTAAGAATCTGACCTTTATCTGTCCATCTGGTCTCTTGCAAGCCGAGAACATCTAAATTATAATGGTGGAATTCTTGTGTGAGGACATCAAGAGAAAAAGCTCTGTGCAGAGTCCTCACATTCCAACTACCTATGGAGAGAAAATGATTAGTGGGAGGTTTAAAGAAACTATATTTATTGAGAGAGGGAATGCCGACAATATCAAGCAGCCCCCTAATCACAGACATGGGCAAAGGCCCGTCCTCCTACCATTAAATGTCTGAAGCCATCTACACTGGAAGACTTCCTCTAATGTAAAATTTGACGATGCCAATAAAAGCAAAGAGTTCAGGTGCCTGCGATGACCTCTGCTCAGGATTATCCACCAGCTGATAAACATATCCCGTGAATCTATTCACTTGGGGCTGTCAACCCACAAACAAACAGAAAACACAGCGGAAGATTTTCCCTCCACAGAAGCCCACTAGTGCAGCAAAATCAGGATCCATAATCAAGCTCAGAGCCATATATCTGTCCAGTCCAGTGGGTTTATATGGTCAGCACCAGGACCCTGTGTGGTTGACCACTCCTCAGCAGGGTAGAAAAAAAAAAGAAAAGTAGCCATAGTTGTCCAGATCAGTAGGCCACACGAATCTGGCAGTCCTCCCCTTCCGTTCACTTCCACAAGAGAGTATCTCTTTTGAAAGGTACTAACGGTCTGCACCACGAGAAGGCGGGGTCGGACATTAGGTGCTAGGCCTGGCCGGTTCTATGCATCATCACAGGGGATTGGTGCATAGCTCTCCTTCCAGTGACTATGGAAAAGTCTAAAAGATCTTACAGAATCAGAAATATTACTTTCGCTCAAAAAATAGGTTATCAGATGCCTTCTCTTGCTAAAAGAGTGCTGCGTTAACATTCAACACTAAACTATTGGATTTGGTGTTATTTGCTCCTAGAAAAATTTTCAAATGTAATATCAACCTTGTTCAATAATTGTGTACAGCAAGCTACCCATAATTATCTTCTATATACAAAAGGAACTTTGCATCTACATCTCTTTATTTCCTTTGTATCTACATCTCTTTATTTCCTTTGTATCTACATATGCAGAGGTGATCACAGCAAGCTCTAAGATCTTGACCATAAGAAGAGATGCTACATACTGACTCCTTACAAATAGCACATACAGTTAAGGGGAAGCGAAAGGCGATTCTACGCTGATTCTCGCTCCCGCCAAGTGAGTAGTAGTTTCTCTTCAGATAAATAATTCTTTACGTATATTTGTAGTTTAATTTTATTTTTATATATTTTTCAGTTCCAGTTACAAATCATTCTTCCAAAAAAAGAAATCAAAAGAAATTAGACCATATCGAAATATTCAATGTGGTCTATATTTAATAATTTAATATATGAATATATATATATACGAGTTTTGTACTGTGATAAAAAGATTTAATTCCGATGCCCAATAGATTAGCTTACTTGGCTACTAATGAAAAGGACCTGGGTTCGAGCCTCGGATAAGGAAATTATATTTCGTTTCTTGTGTTGTTGTCTCTCTGGTGAGGTCTCGCCTTCCACACAATGATATCTGTGATATACTCACAGGCTATTGTCAGACAGATATGGCAAGCAGATGCTTGAAAAACTTTTTTTATGAAAGCTTGTCAAAATCTAAACCGATTAACTCTAAATTTCGTATACTTTTTAGTCTCTGATTTTCTCAGAACTTTTGTGTTCTCAAAAATTTGGAGTACATTTGAAATAATTAGCTGGAAAGAATTTGGTTACCCTGAGTGGGATTGGAACCCGGTCTCCCAGAATACATCCAGGACAACCATTTTTTTTTTTCAACTAATTATTTGAAGTATTTCTTGTCTACAGAATATTTTCCTGTCATACTCTATTAGTGAATCAAGTACATTTTTTTTAAATATTGTACTCCCTAAACTACCTTGCTTATCTGCGTTTGCAAATGCCTGGTCTAACAGTTGCCACTAGTTACACTAATCCTAGTAATTGAAACGATACGTGAGGAATCATGCTCGCTTATTATTTCATTGGGGTTAAAATAATTAATTTTGAACAGAAAATTTATTTAATATTTGCCAATAAAAATAATATTTGCTTATAAAAACAGTGTTTCAGTTTTTAATGTGATTAAAATTTTTTTAATTTAATTAAATAGTGAGCAAACTTCTTTAGCTATTGAAAAGCACATTTAGAAATCTATATAGAACCAGGGCAGGACTTATGCATAAGCTAACTAAGCTACAGCTTAGGACCTCAAAATTATGAGGGCCTCAAATATTGAGTTTGAAATTTACTGTGTGGCGAATGTTATAAATTTAAATTAATCTGTTATGCAAACACTGTTCATCTTAGCCATACATAGTCATTGTTGTATAGCAATGCTAGTATAATGTTTTCATCACATCAGTTTTGCATTTATTTTTTAATGTCGCCTTCAATCAGAAAAATAAATACAATTATATTTCGACAAACTTGTGTTTCGCCGATGAGTGGAACTCGAACCCACGCTCTTCAGTCACTTGCCAGGTTGAATTCTATGTCAACAGGTAATTTGTATATTTACTATTGATTGATTCATATAATTCTACTTCGAAATTTTTGGTGCCTCTTAAACTTGTTGCAGTTTAGGGCCTCAGAAGGTCGAAGTCCGACCCTGTGTCGAACGCTCATCTTTCCAATTTTTTTCCAATGCAACAAAATGTTATATACTGCATAAGTTGGGTTGGGTTGTTTTACCTCTGAGCGGCACTTTTTTGCACACCATGGGCTAAATGGCCAGGTCACATGGACCCCGAAGGCTCAGAGAAGGTTGGGGGAGAGGACCCACTGGAACAGCTGTTGGGAGACAGATGGTAGCCTCCCGTCAAGGCCATCCAGCGTGTTCTTTAACGTGCACAGGGTATGGCTCTCCCGCACACGGGGCCACGGCTTAACGTCCCATCCGACTGACGGCGGCCTTTCCAAGGCCATCGGTGTCCCCTACTGACCGTGGGCAGGGCGGGGAATTTTGCGGAGATAAATCTCAACGCTGACCAAGCTGGGACTCGAACCTGGGAACTACAGATTACCAGCCTGGCGCGCTACCGACTGAGCCACCCCCGCCCCATACTGCATAAGACATTTGCAATCAAATCCCATTGGATAACTTTAGTTTTAACTCAGAGATATCTATTTATTCCGAAATAAAATGTCTAAAGCTATCATTATTAATGATGCCCACTTCCCCAGATTTTCTCAAAAGCAAAGCTTTTCTTCGTGTGTTTATTTTATTTACATTGAGTTATAATAATTGTGAAATTCAAAGGAAAAAATAACAAATTTTCCTCTTATTACACTGAAAACCTGAATCCAGGGCCGGACTTACACATAAACTAAGTAAGCTACATCTTAGAGCCTCACGATAAGAATGATTTTGAATGAGGGGCCTCAAAAATTAAGTTTGAAGTTCACTGTGACGCGAATTTTTTAAAATTAATTTATTATGCAAACACTGTTCATCTCAGCTTTACGTCTAATGAAAACTTCTGACGCGGGAAATGTCATACATAGGTTGCGAAAAATTACCCCCCCCCCCCCCCCCGTGCTTTCTTCCACCCTAAGAAAAGGGGAAATATGAAAATGACTGTTCCCATATATCTCCTGAACGCGAGTGCGGGAAGTAACGAGTTATGTGTCGAATGAAAGCTTGTGACGCGTGGAGTATCACAAGCTATAAAAAAAAATACCTCCCCCCTATGCTTTCTTCCTCCCTAAAAAACGGGAAATATGAAAGTCATTCTACTATATCTTCCGAACGCCAGGACTACAGTTATGAGTTGAGTGTCAAATGAAAGTTCGTATAATGACGGTCGTTAACTGTTTCGCTCTTACTATTTCTCCCTGATAAAATATGGGGGGGGGGGGGGTGAATTTTTGCGGGGGGTCGATTTTAATGAGTCGTATCTCAAATTAAAGCTTGTGACGTCTCCAATGCCGTGGTCTATCTCAAACGTGACTCCGAAACGGTGGTAAATGTGATCGATGTTTATGAGTCATATATCAAATTTTTTGAAGATAGGGATTTTTAGTGACAACAAAAGAAAATATAAATCAAAAAATTTCAAAAATACCTACCTTCCTGGGGCGGGGGTGGCTCAGTCGGTAGCGCGCCAGGCTCGTAATCTGTAGTTCCCAGGTTCGAGTCTCAGATGGGTCAGCATTGAGATTTATCTCCGCAAAATTCCCCGCCCTGCCCACGGTCAGTAGGGGACACTGATGGGCTTGGAAAGGCCGCCGTCCGTCGGATGGGACGTTAAGCCGTGGCCCCGTGTGCGGGAGAGCCATACCCTGTGCACGTTAAAGAACACGCTGGATGGCCTTGACGGGAGGCTACCATCTGTCTCCCAACAGCTGTTCCAGTGGGTCCCCTCCCCCAACCTTCTCTGAGCCTTCGGGGTCCTTGTGGCCTGGCCATTTAACCCATGGTGTGCAAAAAAGTGCCGCTCAGAGGTAAAACAACCCAACCCAACCTACCTTCCTATAGGGCCTAGAGAGGTAGAAAATAAACCTAAAGCATATCGATAGTGCAATCAATCACTGAGTTCGTATTCACTTCAAAGGAAGATAGGGCACCTGCAATCTTGTTCAGTACGTAAATTCGAGCCCTATCTTCCTTCGAAGCGAATGCGAACTCAGTGACCGATTGCGCCATCGATATGATTTAGATTTATTTTCTACTTTTTAGGGCTCTATAGGAAGATAGGTATTTTTAGAAAAATTTAATCTATATTTGCCTTGAAATGTTCTTTGCTTCTAAACGAAACAATCGAAAATCAAAGTAACTCGTAAAGGAAACTGAAACAACTCATATTAACATTAACGTAATTATTTGTTCTTAATAATCCAAACCTGGTTGAAATGGATTTTATATTTATATTCGTTTTTTCTCCTCCTGAAGGATGCAAACGGAAATTATTATTTAGCATTCATCACTTGTCATATCTAAACGAACGTAACATCGTTTTTTTATTCGTTTTGTAATTATTAATTGCGTGTCACGAAGACAATCACAGCATTTACTTTACGGATCAAGGCTACGTCGGCTGCTTTACTATTGTCAATACTTGGGTTGGGTTGTTTTACCTCTGAACGGCACTTTTTTGCACACCATGGGCTAAATGGCCAGGTCACATGGACCCCGAAGGCTCAGAGAAGGTTGGGGGAGGGGACCCAATGGAATAGCTGTTGGGAGACAGATGGTAGCCTCCCGTCAAGGCCATCCAGCGTGTTCTTTAACGTGCACAGGGTATGGCTCTCCCGCACACGGGGCCACGGCTTAACGTCCCATCCGACGGACAGCGGCCTTTCCAAGCCCATCGGTGTCCCCTACTGACCGTGGGCAGGGCGGGGAATTTTTGCGGAGATAAATCTCAACGCTCACCCAGCTGGGACTCGAACCTGGGAACTACAGATTACGAGGCTGGCGTGCTAACGACTGAGCCACCCTCGCCCCCCCACTATTGTCAACAATCAAGCCTCACTACAGTCCGAATCTTAGCATTATATATTACAACGATGACACAAATGCGCATTTTCTGACAATACAATAGCGCTGAACTGAAGAAGTGTAGTGACTTTGTAGTGATCCGTGACACTTGATTGGTTGACTCCACCGTAGCAACCAATAGTTGAAGATTTGTTACTTAGTAAAAATCTTTATTTGATTGTGGAAAGCTCAAATATAGAGCTCAACAAGCCTAAACTTTCCTGATAAGATGTGTTTGAATCGGGTTGCCAACATTTTATTCTGCCAATGAATGATACTTATGTATGAAAATTTTAAAAACATTTGATATGAAAATGTGAAATATGTTGAAAATATGGTTTACAAGAAAATGCCAATATTATGTTTAAATTTCATTTCTCATCAGCAATGCGTAACTTAATCGGCTAAAAGCCTCCTGTCAAAGCCACCCAACGTGTTTGTGTTTTTTTTAACATGCACTTTACACGGGACCATGGCTTTACGTCCCCATCCGACGTACGGCACCTTTTCCATCGATCGATGTCTACTTTCTCACAGAGGGACTTTATTAGGAATAAATCTCAATGCTGGCCCAACTGGGACTCGAACCGGGAAACTGAGATCACGAACCTTGCGGTCTGCCTACTGGGTTAACCTCTGACCCCTAAAGCGAAAATAAAGCATAATGCCAATGATGAAATCAGTTACTCAATGTTGGGTTGGGTTGTTTTACCTCTGAGCGGCACTTTTTGCACACCATGGGCTAAATGGCCAGGCCACATGGGCTCCAAAGGCTCAGAGAAGGTTGGGGGAGGGGACCCAGTGCAACAGCTATTGGGAGATAGATGGTAGCCTCCCGTCAAGGCCATCTAGCGTGTTCTTTAACGTGCACAGGGTACGGCTCTCCCGCACACGGGGCCACAGCTTAACGTCCCATCCGATGGACGGCGGTCTTTCTAAGCCCATCGGTGTCCCCCACTGACTGAGGGCAGGGTGGTGAGTTTTACAGAGATAAATCTCAATGCTGTCCCAGCTGGAACTCGAACCTGGAAACTACAGAATACAAGTCTGGCACGCTACCAACTGAGCCACCTCGTCCTCTTCAATGTGTATAAAGCTTATTGAGCATTTCGATGAATTTCTGGTTTAATATCGTCAGCATCTAAAACCTGAGATATTTTCTTACTGCTTATTTATTAGCACTTGAAACGTTTTTTCAATCTGTTAAGTTATTAATTTTTATTTTTTTAATAGCATCGGGAATATACCGTGGCTCTCTTAGTGGCATATTTCTTGTAGCTTTTGGAGTCAAAATTCTCTAGGATAGCACATTTTATGTAAAATTTACGAAATTTGTACTAAATATTTTCCCAGAAAGTAATATTTCTCTCAATTCATATTATTTTTCGAATCAGTCTCACACTAAAAGAAAGAAAAAAAAAATCACACCATTTCCTATTTCTGATGGCTGATTGACCCTGAATTCGAATATAATATTTATGTTTTGTGGAGAGGAAACAAGATTCATCATTTTTTAATTTTATACCGATAGTGTGTATTCATAATTTCATACTGATAGTGTGTTTTTTTAATTTTATATTGATAGTGTGTGTTTTATACTGATAGTGTGTGTTCAATACAATTTTTTTTTACATTACTGCAGACGACGGACATAACCTCTACCAAACGATCGTTACCAATCAACACATCGGGACTCATGCAAAGGAAAAGTTCACCTTATTTGGTTTTGAATAAAAGCAACAATTCGGTGGATAATCACGGACGATGACACAAGACTCGTGCTCTCCCACCACCGATTGTAAGAATCTTGGAACCGAGGCTGCCACTCCAAGCGACCTGGTCAAGAGGCAATGGACACGCATCTCACTAGAGTGTCCAAGTTCGGCAGGGGGAGGGGGGGGGGGGCGGAAGAAGGAGGGTCGGCTCCGTGGTGACTTATTTATTGCATTGGTCGAGGGAAGAGAAGCCTGAGGTGCCTGGTGTCCGCTGAAACGGCAGACTGCCGACTGAAACACAGCTATGCGGCTTTTCGTCCACATATTCGTATATAAGGAATCATATAATATAGAATCTAAGTAATTAGGTTTATAGAATGGAATGTAATACACATTATTGCTGTTAATGTTTTTAGGAAATGTGATTAGAAAATAAATTATTTTCAAAAAGTATTGCGTCTTACAGTAATGAAATGCTACAGAAGGAAGAGTAGCGCCATCTAGTGTCTGTAAGGGGACATATTTCATGGTTAAATCTGAAAGTGAAAAAAACGTATATCTAAAAATATTTTCTTTTTTCTATTTTTGATTCAGCCATAATTTTATTTTCAAGTTTCTCTAATCCACTACAATTTCTCTAACTCGAGCAATCTTTCGTTCCTGTGTAGTTGTGACCCAAAATATTTACCATTGCAAGTATATGGCTTTCACTTCCCCTTAAGAGAGAAAAATAGAAATTATAATAGTAAATATAATTATAAAAATAAATTTAAATAGAGTAACAATGTTAGTAAAATCTCCGCGAAGCTTGGTGTAGCTTATCGAAGGAGAGGGTAAAAAGATTCTTGTCAATACACTGATGGTCAAAACTTAAAAACCAAACAGAAAATCGTGAATAATTCAAAACAGCCTAAAATAAATTTTGATGACATTAAATTGAGAGACGAGTTATGATATGAGAGGATAATGCATGGACTGCAGAAATTTCTATCTGAAAATTAATATGCTAATTTGTTCATGAGTAGGCAAAAAAAGATGCATCACGAGTTTTAATAAGGTGTGTGACTTTCTTTGGTGATAAATACAAGGCTTGATAATGAAACCACGTGATAAGAACTGGGCAATTAATGCTACAAGCTGCAATTCCCATTCTCGCTTAAGAACAGACTCCAGCTAAGCGACGTTTCTGGTAGAAAACTAAAATGGTAGTTTCTAGATTATCTCAGACATGGTTTAGAGTAGGCTATTTAAACGCAGGTCCATTATAGAATTTCTGTGGCTCACTGAGAATGTGTAAAAAAACACACACACAAAAATAAATAACGAAACGAGAATGGGTGAGAAATAAGAAGCATTCTATATAAATGTAATTTTTTTCTAAACAATTACGTTCACATATTCCTTTTCCTCTACCACTACACCGTAAAATGAATGGAAATTCAAAAAATTAAAATTTCTGGCTTACTTGAAAATTTAATTGAATAGCTCTGGTCAATAGAATTGAAGTTTGAGGAGTATGTTAGTCATTTCCTATAGTCCCATTCTAAAGATATTGGTCCATAAGGAGGTTTCTTTGTGGTTTAGCTTAATTATTCATTAAAAGAGAGCGGACTGATAGCTCCTGTAAAGGCGGGAACTTAAGGATAGAGGATCTCATCTTGATACCTGACATCTAGGCGGAAAGCCGGATTTCGGAGGTGGGGGAACGCTTTCCCCTTAAAAACATTACTAACTTGAAGAGAAGAAATATAAAACATATATATATTGCACATGTTATGCAAGAAATATTTTTTAAGGTCAGTGAAACGGAGGAAACAACTGTTTAGTAGCATTGAGTTCTGGTCCGGTCTGTTTTGATCTAGTTCCCCCGCCCTCCTCTTAATTTTGTTTACCATTTCTAGGGTCTATCTGTAAAAGTATCGATTGAGACTGCAAGGAGGACTGTGCGGACATTGATAATGATATCTGACCACATATCAAACCACCGGCTATTTCCCTGATGCTAGTTGAATAAAAAATGGTTAGCTCTCTCCCCAGATGAATTGTCATTGAGAATTTGAAGACTAAATTGTGATTTATCTATGACGAGCATATTGATCTACCGATTCTGAGTCTAATTCTTGAGATGTCGTTGACACCAATTCAAATGGTCTCTTTTTTGTAATGGGTGAAAGAAAAAGAGATAGTAGTTCTTGCATAATGATCCTTCTCATGAAGCCTTCTGTAGTGAGTGTACCTTGATACAATCCTTACTGTGGAGGCAGCAAGCTAAGCGGACACATGATCTGGTGTTATTACGATGTTTGAAAGTTAGGGCCTTGATCATCTCAAGTAGAAATGACTGAAAGAATTGGAGTAGAAATGACATTCACCCAGTTGCTCTCCACCTCAAAATATTCATTCAATTGGCTTTTTCGTCACATTAGGAAAATTGCTGCCATTCACCCAGTTGCTCTCCACCTCAAAATATTCATTCAATTGGCTTTTTCGTCACATTGGGAAAATTGCTGCCATTCACCCAGTTGTTCTCCACCTCAAAATATTCATTCAATTGGCTTTTTCGTCACATTGGGAAAATTGCTGCCATTCACCCAGTTGCTCTCCACCCCAAAATATTCATTCAATTGGCTTTTTCGTCACATTGGGAAAATTGCTGCCATTCACCCAGTTGCTCTCCACCTCAAAATATTCATTCAATTGGCTTTTTCGTCACATTGGGAAAATTGCTGCCATTCACCCAGTTGCTCTCCACCTCAAAATATTCATTCAATTGGCTTTTTCGTCACATTGGGAAAATTGCTGCCATTCACCCAGTTGCTCTCCACCTCAAAATATTCATTCAATTGGCTTTTTCGTCACATTGGGAAAATTGCTGCCATTCACCCAGTTGCTCTCCACCTCAAAATATTCATTCAATTGGCTTTTTCGTCACATTGGGAAAATTGCTGCCATTCACTAAGTTGCTCTCCACCTCAAAATATTCATTCAGTTGGCTTTTTCGTCACATTGGGAAAATTGCTGCCATTCACCCAGTTGCTCTCCACCTCAAAATATTCATTCAATTGGCTTTTTCGTCACATTGGGAAAATTGTTGCCATTCACCCAGTTGCTCTCCACTTCAAAATATTCATTTAATTCGCTTTTTCGTCACATTGGGAAAATTGCTGCCATTCACCCAGTTGTTCTCCACCTCAAAATATTCATTCAGTTGGCTTTTTCGTCACATTGGGAAAATTGCTGCCATTCACCCAGTTGCTCTCCACCTCAAAATATTCATTCAGTTGGCTTTTTCGTCACATTGGGAAAATTGATGCCATTCACCCAGTTGCTCTCCACCTCAAAATATTCATTCAATTGGCTTTTTCGTCACATTGGGAAAATTGCTGCCATTCACCCAGTTGCTCTCCACCTCAAAATATTCATTCAGTTGGCTTTTTCGTCACATTGGGAAAATTGATGCCATTCACCCAGTTGCTCTCCACCTCAAAATATTCATTCAGTTGGCTTTTTCGTCACATTGGGAAAATTGATGCCATTCACCCAGTTGCTCTCCACCTCAAAATATTCATTCAATTGGCTTTTTCGTCACATTGGGAAAATTGCTGCCATTCACCCAGTTGCTCTCCACCTCAAAATATTCATTCAGTTGGCTTTTTCGTCACATTGGGAAAATTGCTGCCATTCACCCAGTTGCTCTCCACCTCAAAATATTCATTCAGTTGGCTTTTTCGTCACATTGGGAAAATTGCTGCCATTCACCCAGTTGCTCTCCACCTCAAAATATTCATTCAATTGGCTTTTTCGTCACATTGGGAAAATTGCTGCCATTCACCCAGTTGCTCTCCACCTCAAAATATTCATTCAATTGGCTTTTTCGTCACGTTGGGAAAATTTCTGCCATTCACCCAATTGCTCTCCACCTCAAAATATTCATTCAATTGGCTTTTTCGTCACATTGGGAAAATTGCTGCCATTCACCCAGTTGCTCTCCACCTCAAAATATTCATTCAATTGGCTTTTTCGTCAAATTGGGAAAATTGCTGCCATTCACCCAGTTGCTCTCCACCTCAAAATATATATTCAATTGGCTTTTTCGTCACATTGGGAAAATTGCTGCCATTCACCCAGTTGCTCTCCACCTCAAAATATTCATTCAATTGGCTTTTTCGTCACATTGGGAAAATTGCTGCCATTCACCCAGTTGCTCTCCACCTCAAAATATTCATTCAATTGGCTTTTTCGTCACATTGGGAAAACTGCTGCCATTCACCCAGTTGCTCTCCACCTCAAAATATTCATTCAATTGCTTTTTCGTCACATTGGGAAAATTGCTGCCATTCACCCAGTTGCTCTCCACCTCAAAATATTCATTCAATTGGCTTTTTCGTCACATTGGGAAAATTGCTGCCATTCACCCAGTTGTTCTCCACCTCAAAATATTCATTCAGTTGGCTTTTTCGTCACATTGGGAAAATTGCTGCCATTCACCCAGCTGCTCTCCACCTCAAAATATTCATTCAGTTGGCTTTTTCGTCACATTGGGAAAATTGCTGCCATTCACCCAGTTGCTCTCCACCTCAAAATATTCATTCAGTTGGCTTTTTCGTCACATTGGGAAAATTGCTGCCATTCACCCAGTTGCTCTCCACCTCAAAATATTCATTCAATTGGCTTTTTCGTCACATTGGGAAAATTGCTGCCATTCACCCAGTTGCTCTCCACCTCAAAATATTCATTCAATTGGCTTTTTCGTCACATTGGGAAAATTGCTGCCATTCACCCAGTTGCTCTCCACCTCAAAATATTCATTCAGTTGGCTTTTTCGTCACATTGGGAAAATTGCTGCCATTCACCCAGCTGCTCTCCACCTCAAAATATTCATTCAGTTGGCTTTTTCGTCACATTGGGAAAATTGCTGCCATTCACCCAGTTGCTCTCCACCTCAAAATATTCATTCAGTTGGCTTTTTCGTCACATTGGGAAAATTGCTGCCATTCACCCAGTTGCTCTCCACCTCAAAATATTCATTCAGTTGGCTTTTTCGTCACATTGGGAAAATTGCTGCCATTCACCCAGTTGCTCTCCACCTTAAAATATTCATTCAGTTGGCTTTTTCGTCACATTGGGAAAATTGCTGCCATTCACCCAGTTGCTCTCCACCTCAAAATATTCATTCAGTTGGCTTTTTCGTCACATTGGGAAAATTGCTGCCATTCACCCAGTTGCTCTCCACCTCAAAATATTCATTCAATTGGCTTTTTCGTCACATTGGGAAAATTGCTGCCATTCACCCAGTTGCTCTCCACCTCAAAATATTCATTCAATTGGCTTTTTCGTCACATTGGGAAAATTGCTGCCATTCACCCAGTTGTTCTCCACCTCAAAATATTCATTCAATTGGCTTTTTCGTCACATTGGGAAAATTGCTGCCATTCACCCAGTTGCTCTCCACCTCAAAATATTCATTCAATTGCTTTATCGTCACATTGGGAAAATTGCTGCCATTCACCCAGTTGCTCTCCACCTCAAAATATTCATTCAATTGGCTTTTTCGTCACATTGGGAAAATTGCTGCCATTCACCCAGTTGCTCTCCACCTCAAAATATTCATTCAATTGCTTTTTCGTCACATTCTGAAAATTGCTGCCATTCACCCAGTTGCTCTCAACCTCAAAATATTCATTCAATTGGCTTTTTCGTCACATTGGGAAAATTGCTGCCATTCACCCAGTTGTTCTCCACCTCAAAATATTCATTCAATTGGCTTTTTCGTCACATTGGGAAAATTGCTGCCATTCACCCAGTTGCTCTCCACCTCAAAATATTCATTCAGTTGGCTTTTTCGTCACATTGGGAAAATTGATGCCATTCACCCAGTTGCTCTCCACCTCAAAATATTCATTCAGTTGGCTTTTTCGTCACATTGGGAAAATTGCTGCCATTCACCCAGTTGCTCTCCACCTCAAAATATTCATTCAGTTGGCTTTTTCGTCACATTGGGAAAATTGCTGCCATTCACCCAGTTGCTCTCCACCTCAAAATATTCATTCAATTGGCTTTTTCGTCACATTGGGAAAATTGCTGCCATTCACCCAGTTGCTCTCCACCTCAAAATATTCATTCAATTGGCTTTTTCGTCACGTTGGGAAAATTTCTGCCATTCACCCAATTGCTCTCCACCTCAAAATATTCATTCAATTGGCTTTTTCGTCACATTGGGAAAATTGCTGCCATTCACCCAGTTGCTCTCCACCTCAAAATATTCATTCAATTGGCTTTTTCGTCACATTGGGAAAATTGCTGCCATTCACCCAGTTGCTCTCCACCTCAAAATATTCATTCAATTGGCTTTTTCGTCACATTGGGAAAATTGCTGCCATTCACCCAGTTGCTCTCCACCTCAAAATATTCATTCAATTGGCTTTTTCGTCACATTGGGAAAATTGCTGCCATTCACCCAGTTGCTCTCCACCTCAAAATATTCATTCAATTGGCTTTTTCGTCACATTGGGAAAACTGCTGCCATTCACCCAGTTGCTCTCCACCTCAAAATATTCATTCAATTGCTTTTTCGTCACATTGGGAAAATTGCTGCCATTCACCCAGTTGCTCTCCACCTCAAAATATTCATTCAATTGGCTTTTTCGTCACATTGGGAAAATTGCTGCCATTCACCCAGTTGTTCTCCACCTCAAAATATTCATTCAGTTGGCTTTTTCGTCACATTGGGAAAATTGCTGCCATTCACCCAGCTGCTCTCCACCTCAAAATATTCATTCAGTTGGCTTTTTCGTCACATTGGGAAAATTGCTGCCATTCACCCAGTTGCTCTCCACCTCAAAATATTCATTCAGTTGGCTTTTTCGTCACATTGGGAAAATTGCTGCCATTCACCCAGTTGCTCTCCACCTCAAAATATTCATTCAATTGGCTTTTTCGTCACATTGGGAAAATTGCTGCCATTCACCCAGTTGCTCTCCACCTCAAAATATTCATTCAATTGGCTTTTTCGTCACATTGGGAAAATTGCTGCCATTCACCCAGTTGCTCTCCACCTCAAAATATTCATTCAGTTGGCTTTTTCGTCACATTGGGAAAATTGCTGCCATTCACCCAGCTGCTCTCCACCTCAAAATATTCATTCAGTTGGCTTTTTCGTCACATTGGGAAAATTGCTGCCATTCACCCAGTTGCTCTCCACCTCAAAATATTCATTCAGTTGGCTTTTTCGTCACATTGGGAAAATTGCTGCCATTCACCCAGTTGCTCTCCACCTCAAAATATTCATTCAGTTGGCTTTTTCGTCACATTGGGAAAATTGCTGCCATTCACCCAGTTGCTCTCCACCTTAAAATATTCATTCAGTTGGCTTTTTCGTCACATTGGGAAAATTGCTGCCATTCACCCAGTTGCTCTCCACCTCAAAATATTCATTCAGTTGGCTTTTTCGTCACATTGGGAAAATTGCTGCCATTCACCCAGTTGCTCTCCACCTCAAAATATTCATTCAATTGGCTTTTTCGTCACATTGGGAAAATTGCTGCCATTCACCCAGTTGCTCTCCACCTCAAAATATTCATTCAATTGGCTTTTTCGTCACATTGGGAAAATTGCTGCCATTCACCCAGTTGTTCTCCACCTCAAAATATTCATTCAATTGGCTTTTTCGTCACATTGGGAAAATTGCTGCCATTCACCCAGTTGCTCTCCACCTCAAAATATTCATTCAATTGCTTTATCGTCACATTGGGAAAATTGCTGCCATTCACCCAGTTGCTCTCCACCTCAAAATATTCATTCAATTGGCTTTTTCGTCACATTGGGAAAATTGCTGCCATTCACCCAGTTGCTCTCCACCTCAAAATATTCATTCAATTGCTTTTTCGTCACATTCTGAAAATTGCTGCCATTCACCCAGTTGCTCTCAACCTCAAAATATTCATTCAATTGGCTTTTTCGTCACATTGGGAAAATTGCTGCCATTCACCCAGTTGTTCTCCACCTCAAAATATTCATTCAATTGGCTTTTTCGTCACATTGGGAAAATTGCTGCCATTCACCCAGTTGCTCTCCACCTCAAAATATTCATTCAATTGGCTTTTTCGTCACATTGGGAAAATTGCTGCCATTCACCCAGTTGCTCTCCACCTCAAAATATTCATTCAATTGGCTTTTTCGTCACATTGGGAAAATTGCTGCCATTCACCCAGTTGTTCTCCACCTCAAAATATTCATTCAGTTGGCTTTTTCGTCACATTGGGAAAATTGTTGCCATTCACCCAGTTGCTCTCCACCTCAAAATATTCATTCAATTGGCTTTTTCGTCACATTGGGAAAATTGTTGCCATTCACCCAGTTGCTCTCCACCTCAAAATATTCATTCAATTGGCTTTTTCGTCACATTGGGAAAATTGCTGCCATTCACCCAGTTGCTCTCCACCTCAAAATATTCATTCAATTGCTTTTTCGTCACATTCTGAAAATTGCTGCCATTCACCCAGTTGCTCTCCACCTCAAAATATTCATTCAATTGGCTTTTTTGTCACATTGGGAAAATTGCTGCCATTCACCCAGTTGCTCTCCACCTCAAAATATTCATTCAGTTGGCTTTTTCGTCACATTGGGAAAATTGCTGCCATTCACCCAGTTGCTCTCCACCTCAAAATATTCATTCAATTGGCTTTTTCGTCACATTGGGAAAATTGCTGCCATTCACCCAGTTGCTCTCCACCTCAAAACATTCATTCAATTGGCTTTTTCGTCACATTGGGAAAATTGCTGCCATTCACCCAGTTGCTCTCCACCTCAAAATATTCATTCAATTGGCTTTTTCGTCACATTGGGAAAATTGCTGCCATTCACCCAGTTGCTCTCCACCTCAAAATATTCATTCAATTGGCTTTTTTGTCACATTGGGAAAATTGCTGCCATTCACCCAGTTGCTCTCCACCTCAAAATATTCATTCAATTGGCTTTTTCGTCACATTGGGAAAATTGTTGCCATTCACCCAGTTGCTCTCCACCTCAAAATATTCATTCAATTGGCTTTTTCGTCACATTGGGAAAATTGCTGCCATTCACCCAGTTGCTCTCCACCTCAAAATATTCATTCAATTGGCTTTTTCGTCACATTGGGAAAATTGCTGCCATTCACCCAGTTGTTCTCCACCTCAAAATATTCATTCAGTTGGCTTTTTCGTCACATTGGGAAAATTGTTGCCATTCACCCAGTTGCTCTCCACCTCAAAATATTCATTCAATTGGCTTTTTCGTCACATTGGGAAAATTGTTGCCATTCACCCAGTTGCTCTCCACCTCAAAATATTCATTCAATTGGCTTTTTCGTCACATTGGGAAAATTGCTGCCATTCACCCAGTTGCTCTCCACCTCAAAATATTCATTCAATTGCTTTTTCGTCACATTCTGAAAATTGCTGCCATTCACCCAGTTGCTCTCCACCTCAAAATATTCATTCAATTGGCTTTTTCGTCACATTGGGAAAATTGTTGCCATTCACCCAGTTGCTCTCCACCTCAAAATATTCATTCAGTTGGCTTTTTCGTCACATTGGGAAAATTGCTGCCATTCACCCAGTTGCTCTCCACCTCAAAATATTCATTCAATTGGCTTTTTCGTCACATTGGGAAAATTGCTGCCATTCACCCAGTTGCTCTCCACCTCAAAACATTCATTCAATTGGCTTTTTCGTCACATTGGGAAAATTGCTGCCATTCACCCAGTTGCTCTCCACCTCAAAATATTCATTCAATTGGCTTTTTCGTCACATTGGGAAAATTGCTGCCATTCACCCAGTTGCTCTCCACCTCAAAATATTCATTCAATTGGCTTTTTTGTCACATTGGGAAAATTGCTGCCATTCACCCAGTTGCTCTCCACCTCAAAATATTCATTCAATTGGCTTTTTCGTCACATTGGGAAAATTGTTGCCATTCACCCAGTTGCTCTCCACCTCAAAATATTCATTCAATTGGCTTTTTCGTCACATTGGGAAAATTGTTGCCATTCACCCAGTTGCTCTCCACCTCAAAATATTCATTCAATTGGCTTTTTCGTCACATTGGGAAAATTGTTGCCATTCACCCAGTTGCTCTCCACCTCAAAATATTCATTCAATTGGCTTTTTCGTCACATTGGGAAAATTGCGCCATTCACCCAGTTGCTCTCCACCTTAAAATATTCATTCAATTGGCTTTTTCGTCACATTGGGAAAATTGCTGCCATTCACCCAGTTGTTCTCCACCTCAAAATATTCATTCAATTGGCTTTTTCGTCACATTGGGAAAATTGCTGCCATTCACCCAGTTGCTCTCCACCTCAAAATATTCATTCAATTGGCTTTTTCGTCACATTGGGAAAATTGCTGCCATTCACCCAGTTGCTCTCAACCTCAAAATATTCATTCAATTGGCTTTTTCGTCACATTGGGAAAATTGCTGCCATTCACCCAGTTGCTCTCCACCTCAAAATATTCATTCAATTGGCTTTTTCGTCACATTCTGAAAATTGCTGCCATTCACCCAGTTGCTCTCAACCTCAAAATATTCATTCAATTGGCTTTTTCGTCACATTGGGAAAATTGCTGCCATTCACCCAGTTGTTCTCCACCTCAAAATATTCATTCAATTGGCTTTTTCGTCACATTGGGAAAATTGCTGCCATTCACCCAGTTGCTCTCCACCTCAAAATATTCATTCAATTGGCTTTTTCGTCACATTGGGAAAATTGCTGCCATTCACCCAGTTGCTCTCCACCTCAAAATATTCATTCAATTGGCTTTTTCGTCACATTGGGAAAATTGCTGCCATTCACCCAGTTGTTCTCCACCTCAAAATATTCATTCAATTGGCTTTTTCGTCACATTGGGAAAATTGCTGCCATTCACCCAGTTGCTCTCCACCTCAAAATATTCATTCAATTGGCTTTTTCGTCACATTGGGAAAATTGCTGCCATTCACCCAGTTGCTCTCCACCTCAAAACATTCATTCAATTGGCTTTTTCGTCACATTGGGAAAATTGCTGCCATTCACCCAGTTGCTCTCCACCTCAAAATATTCATTCAATTGGCTTTTTCGTCACATTGGGAAAATTGCTGCCATTCACCCAGTTGCTCTCCACCTCAAAATATTCATTCAATTGGCTTTTTTGTCACATTGGGAAAATTGCTGCCATTCACCCAGTTGCTCTCCACCTCAAAATATTCATTCAATTGGCTTTTTCGTCACATTGGGAAAATTGTTGCCATTCACCCAGTTGCTCTCCACCTCAAAATATTCATTCAATTGGCTTTTTCGTCACATTGGGAAAATTGTTGCCATTCACCCAGTTGCTCTCCACCTCAAAATATTCATTCAATTGGCTTTTTCGTCACATTGGGAAAATTGTTGCCATTCACCCAGTTGCTCTCCACCTCAAAATATTCATTCAATTGGCTTTTTCGTCACATTGGGAAAATTGCTGCCATTCACCCAGTTGCTCTCAACCTCAAAATATTCATTCAATTGGCTTTTTCGTCACATTGGGAAAATTGCTGCCATTCACCCAGTTGCTCTCCACCTCAAAATATTCATTCAATTGGCTTTTTCGTCACATTCTGAAAATTGCTGCCATTCACCCAGTTGCTCTCAACCTCAAAATATTCATTCAATTGGCTTTTTCGTCACATTGGGAAAATTGCTGCCATTCACCCAGTTGTTCTCCACCTCAAAATATTCATTCAATTGGCTTTTTCGTCACATTGGGAAAATTGCTGCCATTCACCCAGTTGCTCTCCACCTCAAAATATTCATTCAATTGGCTTTTTCGTCACATTGGGAAAATTGCTGCCATTCACCCAGTTGCTCTCCACCTCAAAATATTCATTCAATTGGCTTTTTCGTCACATTGGGAAAATTGCTGCCATTCACCCAGTTGTTCTCCACCTCAAAATATTCATTCAATTGGCTTTTTCGTCACATTGGGAAAATTGCTGCCATTCACCCAGTTGCTCTCCACCTCAAAATATTCATTCAATTGGCTTTTTCGTCACATTGGGAAAATTGCTGCCATTCACCCAGTTGCTCTCCACCTCAAAACATTCATTCAATTGGCTTTTTCGTCACATTGGGAAAATTGCTGCCATTCACCCAGTTGCTCTCCACCTCAAAATATTCATTCAATTGGCTTTTTCGTCACATTGGGAAAATTGCTGCCATTCACCCAGTTGCTCTCCACCTCAAAATATTCATTCAATTGGCTTTTTTGTCACATTGGGAAAATTGCTGCCATTCACCCAGTTGCTCTCCACCTCAAAATATTCATTCAATTGGCTTTTTCGTCACATTGGGAAAATTGTTGCCATTCACCCAGTTGCTCTCCACCTCAAAATATTCATTCAATTGGCTTTTTCGTCACATTGGGAAAATTGTTGCCATTCACCCAGTTGCTCTCCACCTCAAAATATTCATTCAATTGGCTTTTTCGTCACATTGGGAAAATTGTTGCCATTCACCCAGTTGCTCTCCACCTCAAAATATTCATTCAATTGGCTTTTTCGTCACATTGGGAAAATTGTTGCCATTCACCCAGTTGCTCTCCACCTCAAAATATTCATTCAATTGGCTTTTTCGTCACATTGGGAAAATTGTTGCCATTCACCCAGTTGCTCTCCACCTCAAAATATTCATTCAATTGGCTTTTTCGTCACATTGGGAAAATTGTTGCCATTCACCCAGTTGCTCTCCACCTCAAAATATTCATTCAATTGGCTTTTTCGTCACATTGGGAAAATTGCGCCATTCACCCAGTTGCTCTCCACCTTAAAATATTCATTCAATTGGCTTTTTCGTCACATTGGGAAAATTGCTGCCATTCACCCAGTTGTTCTCCACCTCAAAATATTCATTCAATTGGCTTTTTCGTCACATTGGGAAAATTGTTGCCATTCACCCAGTTGCTCTCCACCTCAAAATATTCATTCAATTGGCTTTTTCGTCACATTGGGAAAATTGCTGCCATTCACCCAGTTGCTCTCCACTCAAAATATTCATTCAATTGGCTTTTTCGTCACATTGGGAAAATTGCTGCCATTCACCCAGTTGCTCTCCATTTCAAAATAATCATGCAATTGGTTTTTACTTGTCACAGTGGGAAAATGATGGCTATCACCGATTCGTAATTTGAGTACCAAAAAAAAGTAAACGGCTGTTTTTTGCTGATTGCCTGATTTGCAGGTTTGACATAGTTTATGTAAATTTGTTTAGAGATCATTCATAACTTATTTCGCTCTATACAAAAAGCAAATTTGGTATACTAATTTGAAAAATTAAAACAGTTATTCTCCACCTAGGATTGCGACCTCATTTGTGATCATGATGTGATTCCGATGTGGTCACGATGGAACTGTTTAAAGTCCCAATACTTATAAGAGGTGTTGTTTTCTAGCATTAAATAGGTTCCAGAATGCACAGAATGACTCCAAATACAGCTGATATATCTAAGGAGGGGGGGGGGGTTGCATTTTTATTTCAGAATTGAACAAAATCTGTTTTAAGCTTTCCTCTCGCGACATCCTCTGAGTACCTCTTTTACTTTAATCTCTTTTACTTTAATTTTTAAATAGCAAATATATTGCTCGAATTTTTTAAACATATTAAGTAATTAACAATTTTTTTCATTATAAAATAAATCTTAAAAAAAGCTTCCGGATGTGTTCCGCTTCAAACCAACACTTCTTATAAAATGTTTAGATATTGTTTCTTTGTTGAACTCTTGTATAATATTAAGACAATATCGAACAGTCGCCATCCTTTAATTTTCGTGAATAAAATCATAACAATTGCGCATTTCCTGAAATGTGGTATGAACACGAGGTTTTAAAAGATTATTTCAGTTGAGTCGATGTTATGCCACTGTGATGGAAACTAAACGGGATTAATAATTGTTGATGTGGATGGGAAACGGTTTTCTTAGTAATCGACTGTTAAACATTGAAAGCTCAACAAGAAGGAGAATTGATCTCGATGAAATGAATTGGGTGAATTTTTGAAATGATGGATGTCTGAGCGACAGGTTTCGATCGGAACACGAAAAAGGTTAGAAACCATTGCATTAATATATTATTGTGTGCTTTTTTCTTAACTTTCGAGCAGAAATGTAGTGATTAGCATTAAATAAAGATATATAATTATAGCATGGTTTTTCCTGTGGGTGTTTTCTTATTTCGTGACATTGTATTCGTTACGGGAATGAGAAGCAAAGAATAATATGTGGAAATGGATTAAAACTATTGAGCAAGTTTTAAAATTAAAAAAAAAGCATCCAGTAAAAATAATGTAAGACTAAAAAAAAATATTTAATCACTTCTTAACAATTTGTTAAATAATAGCAAAAATCCCAAAGAACAACAAAACGAAGCAGGATTCATGGTATTTTTAAGCCTATAATGAGAAAACGATCGAAAATTTTTAAAATATGAACCTGGCCTTTATTGTAGACTTTAATTTTCTTCGTAACAGTGCTTGAGAATTAAAGATCAGTCTGTCATGTTGTGAGACTCCGGCAATGGAGGTGTGGATTCAGCCAACGTGTTTGTTATATAATAGAGCATCTGTACTCTGCTTTCAGTCCATCGAGAACTTCAACTTAATCGCAATGCGCTATACTTAATGTGATGTAGTGAATCATATGTCACATGCTAGGAAGTAAGGTAGACTGCATATTTTAACAAATGATGTAGATGGCATATGACGCGAATCCATAAAATAAAACTATGGCAGTTGTAATATTGTTAAGTCTATTTTCAGGAAACTTCAAGCAATATATTGAATAATCTGGCAGAAATTTTGCATCTATGCAAGAGTTAATAAATATTCAATTATTACACAACAAAAGCACAAACCTGTCATTGAAGACAGCATCTTTAATTATACCCATAAAATGCTGTTGATTGGCAGCCATATTATTCACATCAACACTTTCTTTGACGCCTCCAAAAAACAGTCCGCCACTTTTAGGTGAGCTGATGTCTTTGATACCTTTCGGTAGTCTTATTTCAGATTCTTCTACGTCATCAATTCTTAAGAACAGCCTAAAACGAATTTAGAAACGAAAAATGCGATGAAACTCAGAATAAGAACAGCTAAAAAATTTCCACTCTAAATTTTCTATTTTTAAGAAAAACTCATTCAATATATACTCTAAATTATTCAGTCCAATACTAATATGCTTCCCAATAGGGTGCGATCCAATGATGGCGTGCCTTACGGATAATATTACTTAGAGTTATCGATAAATTTATTAATCATTTTCAAAGTTAAAATTATAAAAATAAATACCCCCTCAAGCAGCTGCTTGTCACAGAGATCTGACAGGAGCCTGTCAGTTTATATGCCATAGTAGAAGGTCTGAGAGGGTGGCAGGACCTCTGCAGAAAAACGACACACACATCCATGCCTAATCCGGGGCTCTAACCCAGGTCCATTAGATCAGTAGCCAAGCGTGCTAACCACTCGGCCATAAAATAACAAATAAATCTGTTGAAGCAAAACATATGCAAAGAATACGTATGATATTGTAGGCAAAAGATCTTTGATATGGTGTACTTTGCAGATGCTCGATGAGGAAGTGAGCCTGAATCACCTGAAGCTATGATAGTTGGAAAATCATCTCTGGAATACACTACGCTGAGTTACTCATAACTTGAAAACAAACTGGATCACTGATGAAACGCCAAAGTGAAAGAGTGCTTACTTCCGTCATAACATGTTTGGAGTTTTCAAGTTCTTTCGGTATTGGGGGAGTGTGGGTGGTTCAATCAGTAGCGTGCCAGGCTCGTAGTCTGCGGTTCCCAGGTTCGAATCCTGCCCGGGTCTGCATTGAGATTTATTTCTCCAAAACTCCTCATCCTGACTTCACCATATGGGACACCAATGGTAGTAGTAGTAGTCATCAATGGGCTTGGAAGGCTGCCATTCATAGGATGTGATGTAAAGCCAAGGCCCCATGTGCGGGAGAGCCACACCCTGTGCACGTTAAAGAACCACTGGATGACCTTGAGGGGAGGTTACCATCTGTTTTCTAACATCTGTCCAGTGCATCCCCTCCCGGACCTGAGACCTTCACCAGACTCGAGACCCCGGACCCAGGACTAAATGACTATGACCATGGGCTAAATGACCAGGTCACACGGACCCGAGACCTTCTTCGAGTTCTCGGGTCCGTGTGACCTGGTCATTTAGCCCATTGCGTGCAAAAAACGTGCTGCTCATAGATTAACCAACCCAATTCAACTTCGGGTATTGAATTACGACTATTTCTTTCAAGCATCAAAATCAGAAAGGGAAGAATGAAATCTTTTTAATTTACGCTTTAAGTTTACCTAAGATGCAATAAAGGTTCGAGAAACTTGAAATTGAGTTTCTTATATCATCAGTAGGTAGGAAAACTATATAAATCGATTTAATTAATCACTTTTGGGCAAAACAAGGAGAATTTTTCGAAAGAATATCGCAAAACCATTTTATGAAAACCCAGACTTTAAAAGTGTAAATATTTTGCAACAAAGTTTCAAAAATCAGAAATGACGATAACTTTCAATGTCAGTTAGAGTAAAGGAAGTATCCGGTACTAACAATTCGCATTTGGTTACTAGGCATATCAAAATTAATTCACCATTGAGGAAGAGACGTTGTTGGGTTGTTTTACCTCTGAGCGGCACTTTTTTGCACACCATGGGCTAAATGGTCTGGTCACATGGACCCCGAAGGTTCAGAGAAGGTTGGGGGAGGGGACCCACTGGGACAGCTGTTGGGAGACAGATGGTAGCCTCCCGTCAAGGCCATCCAGCGTGTTCTTTAACGTGCACGGGGTATGGCTCTCCCGCACACGGGGCCACGGCTTAACGTCCTATCCGACGGACGACGGCCTTTCCAAGCCCATCGGTGTCCCCTACTGACCATGGGCAGGGCGGGGAATTTTGCGGAGAGAAATCTCAACGCTGACTCAGCTGGGACTCGAACCTGGGAACTACAGATTACGAGCCTGGCGCGCTACCCGACTGAGCCACCCCCGCCCCAAGAGGAAGAGACGAAGATGTCTGATGTTCATGATTACTCAAAGTCTCTTTAACGGATTGGTACATCAGTACGGTAGAATGGTTATGAATTACAGAATGATGGACTATAGATACAACACTAATAGTCCGTTGCAAAATATATTACACAGGAGAAAAATTACGATGATTATCACAAATAATTCAAGTGTATCGATGCAAAGTTAAATAGCAGATAACATTTTCGTTTATCTTTCCATCTTTGTTCTTCAAACTTGTGAATCGTTATGTTTCACCAACATAAAAATTTACAATTTAGGATACTTTTCTTATTTTTGCGATGACTATCAGTTTTTTTTTATCTACCCCCAAACAATGCAGAAAAACTTAAGCTTACATGCTTTTAACTGTTATTCGCAAAGTTTGAAGTGTATCTATTTTTTTACTGATTAAGACATGATGCAGTGTTTCCCAGCACTCTCTTCTATCAGATAGTTTTTTGTTTTCAAACCATTAAATGTATTTACTTGTTAGAAAGATTATTATCTATACTGAAACAACCAAGGACCAAACATTTCTAATCAGTGAATCGCAAAGGTTAGAGAAAGATTAATATCTCCTTTACTACAACATGAATTCAAAATATATTGAAGCTGTTAACTAAGCCTGTTCTTCTAGCTCTAATTTTTATAAGGAAACTTTCACGAATGCTGTTATATGACATGATAACTCAAAAATAACAACGGTCAATTCTCCCTCAACAGAAGTCCACCTGTACAACAAGTTCAGAATCCATAAATTAATGAAGTCAGTAAAGAGTCTGTGCGCTTGGCTACTGATCTAAGGGACCTGGGTTCGAACCCCGGGTAAGGCATGGATGTATGTGTCGTTTTTCTGCTGAGGTCCTGCCATCCTCTCAGACCTTCTACTCTGGCATATAAACTGACAGGCTCCTGTCAGACCTCTGTGGCAAGCAGCTGCTTGAGGGGGGTATGGTTGAATTGATTAGTATTGAAAACCTGAAGTTGACCCCTTTTCTTCAGTTGGCAAAATAAAAAAAGGAAAACTATCCATAGAAGACCAAATCAGCAGGCCAAGCATATCTTATAGTCCTCTCTTCCATTTCTTTTCAAGAGACATATCCGACATATCCTTCACCACATAAAGGAAAACATGAACATTAATTGGTGACCAAGGTAGGTTCCATAAATAATCTCCAGGAAAAAGGTGGACAGCTAACCTTTTAGTTTATATCATTTACAGACTCCATCACCATTATGGAAGCTATAATAAATCAAATAAATGAAACTTATCATCTTGAATTTCATATTAGCTGAATTAAATGTGGCCTGGAATTGTCTATAAGAATTATTTATTACAGCTCTTTGTTTCTTTTCATGTTTTCCATTTTTAACCCACACTATATCACTTCACCAACATCATCATCAAGCAAGCATGGGCTACAGAGGTCCAACCAGATTGCACAATTTAGTTCTCCAAACCTGAGCTACATCTGCTGCATCTCGCCGCTGTAGACCAATTCCAACAAGGTCCTGTTTAACATTGTCTGCTCACCGCATCTTAGATCTCCCTCTCTTTCTGAGACCTTTAGTCACTATTCGCTAATCTATAATTATCCACACGGGAAACATGGCCAAACCAATGGAGTCTCTGCACAATATATGCTGCTCAAAGGAGGTTGCCGACTTCTTTGCCTAATTTCTTCATTACTTACAAAGTTGAACCACCTCATGACCAAGATACCGCGTAAACATCTAGAATCAAAAGCATTTAGTTTTCTGTTATCTTGTTTACAAAGAGTCCATATTTCACTACCATAACTAATCCTAGAAAAAACCAAACTATTATACAGCCTAATTCTAGTCTTTAAGTGTATACGCCTATTTCTCCACACTCTCCATAGATTCTTAAAAGTCCCGACAGCAATCCCTATTCGTCTGTTAATCTCATGCCACACATCACCAGTATCTGTTACATAGCTCCCAAGATAATTAAACTGTGACACCTGCTCAAGACTGCAACCATTCAGATTAACTGAATCACAGCCTGCCTGACCAATTTTCAACATTTTAGTTTCCTCTCTGTTTAAAACTAAACCTACTCTGCTACTAGTCTCATTAATAGCTCGATTGAAAGAATTCATCTCATCAACATCATATACCGAAAGGGAAATTTTCTCTTTCATAAAAAATGGCAACTGTGATTGTTCCTCTTACAATGTTTAGACGCAGCCTACTGAATTAATTAACTAATTTATGGGCATAGTTGCTAGAAAATGCACTTCTGTTTGGTGAAATAGTCAGGCACTAATCCTATTGTTCGACAAGGGTGCATTTTGTCCCCTTTTCTCTTTAATTTGGTTATTGATTTTGCTATGCGAAATTCAGTGCAAAAGAAAGATTTTGGCCTTAAATGGACTGGAGATAAGAAAATTTCTGATTTAGATTAAGCTGATGATTTATCACTTTCGGTAAATGATGTTGATGAGATGAACTCTTTCATTCGAGCTGTTGATGAGACTGGTAGTAGAGTAGGTTTGGTTATAAACAGAGAGAAAACTAAAGTGATGAAAATTGGTCAGGCAGGGTTTAGGTCAGGCAGAAAATTGGTGATTCAGTTAATCTAAATGGTTGCAGTCTTGAGCAGGTGTCACAGTTTAATTATCTTGGGAGCTATGTAACAGATACTGGTGATGTGCGGCATCAGATTAACAGACGAATAGGGAGTGCTGCCGGAACTTTTAAGAATCTATGGAGAGTGTGGAGAAATAGGCGTATACACCTAAAGACTAAAATTAGACTGTATAATAGTTTGGTTCTTTCTAGGGTTAGTTATGGTAGTGAAACTTGGACACTTTGTAAAAAAAAGATAACAGGAGACTTGATGCTTTTGATTCTAGATACTTATGCAGTATCTTGGACATTAGGTGGTTGAACTTTGTAAGTAGTGATGAGGTTAGCAAAGGAGTCGTCAACCTGCTTTGAGCAGCATATTATGCAGAGAGAGACTCCGTTGATTTGGTCATGTTGCTCGTATGTGCAATTCTAGGTTAGCGAATAGGGGTTATGAGCAATGTGCCTAAAAGCCGCAGAAAGATTATGGGGGGGACCTAGAAGACAATGTCAAACAGGACTTGTTAGAACTGGTGTGCAGTGGCTTGATGCAGCAGACGTAGCTCAGGACAGATATGCTTGGATATTTAAATTGCACGGTCTGGTTGCACTTCTGTAGCCCATGGCTGCTTGACGATGACGATTATGATGAATTTTGCGGTATGACAATTTTTATGTTTCTGAACATCTGCCTTGATCAGCGAAAATAATAGTAAGGAAATATTTCTGAGGTATATTTTTTGTGTGGCTCTGGAGCCGAGGTTCAAATCTCGAAGAAGCAATCGGTGTCTGTTCTATCTGGTAAAATCTCACTTCCCCATTAGAACATCCTCTACGCTATCATCTAATCTATCTTTTCACTAACCTCTGCGATGTTACACTGAAAGGCTCGCATCGGATTTCAGTGGCAAATGGACTGACTCTGGGGAAATGTTTTATTATTTAAAAAACTGTGGAGAAGAAATCTGCGTGTAAACCTATCAGCTGTAGGCGGTAAACTGAAATTTCTTACCTGCGTTGTTCTATCCTTATAAATATACACTATATTGCAAAAAGTTTCCTAACCCCTGTTAAGTGAATGAAGAGCAACATTCAAATCTACCTAACTTTGAAAATAAGCTTTTTACGGAAAAAAGTCACTAGACATAAATTGAAGATCTTGCTCAGAGCTCTCTAAATCTCTATTTTCTATAATATTAATCTAATATTTAAAGAGTTATGGTAGCTATAATATTTAACAACAGATGTTATCACATACCACACTTCCAAAAAATTTCCCCCCCCAAATTGATGAAAACTTCAAAAATCCTTACACAAAATTCAAATATCGCATTTATATTGCGAATAACCTGTTATAACAATTGTGATTTAGCTTTTTGAAGTAAATTTTCAAAACTAGCAAAAGTTTCACTTAAATGTTTCAGTTTCCATAACTCTTTAAATATTAGATTAATATTATAGAAAATAGAGATTTAGAGAGCTCTGACCGAGATCTTCAATTTATGTCTAGTGACCTTTTTCCGTAAAAGGCTTATTTTCAAAGTTAGGTAAATTTGAATGTGGCTATTCATTCATTTAACATGAAAGTATCCGGACACGTTTTGCAATATAGTGTATATGATTTGGCACGTTTTCTGAAGAAGTTTAAGAATATAATTTTGATGCCAACACGAACTTCTAATAACTTTCAAGGTTACAGTTAATAAATTGTTAGTGATATCCAGAGAATATAATAAAAAGGCAATAAAAAATATTCTGACCTCCTATTCTTTCTTATGATCGTAATAGTATGGAATTTTCCATCGCTGTTGTAACGGTCAGATGAAATGAACGTTTCCTCAATTCCACTATCCAGCTTAGTTTTTATTTTACCATCTTCCAAAGCAACGGAGTAGTAATTCTGAAATACATGAAAGCAAGAATTATTATTGATAGTTTCAACTGCTATGCAATAAAACTGTTCGAAATAATTTGAACGTCTCGCTAGATTCTTTCCCTTTGTTATACAGTAAAATTCTGACAATTTGGCACCTTATATGGTGACTTGCTCGTACTTGTGGTGTCGGATTATTGGATATTTCAGACAATTTTATGATACTCTTAGAAAGAGCTCAAGATTTTTAAATAACATTTCGATCACATTTTTACACTTTAGACAGTATTAAGATAGTTTTGAGAACAGTAATTAAAATCAAAAACAACAAGAAATAACAGATAAATAACATGTTGGGTTCGGAAGCACGGAAATTCGTGGCCTGATAATGGACTCATTCGGCAAGCACTCTGTGACCGTCAGAGGCAACGTATTTAACGCTGGACTAACGAACTTTTACTGTATAATGTTAAAAATCCAAAAAAGAAAAAATACAAGTTGTATAAAAAGTAGGTTTACAATTTTGAGGTAATTTAAACATTTATTAAACAAACACATCTTGTTTCGTCAGATGTATGACAGTGAATTGTGTAACATCACAAACATCTCACCTCTAATGAGGGGCGGGGGTGGCTCGTAATCTGTAGTTCCCAGGTTCGAGTCCCAGCTGGGTCAGCGTTGAGATTTATCTCCGCAAAATTCCCCGCCCTGCCCACGGTCAGTAGGGGACACCGATGGGCTTAGAAAGGCCGCCGTCCGTCGGATGGGACGTTAAGCCGTGGTCCCGTGTGCGGGAGAGCCATACCCTGTGCACGTTAAAGAACACGCTGGATGGCCTTGACTGGAGGTAACTAGAGGCCCTGTAGAGGTAGAGGTTGTCCATTTCAAAATTGGACGACATATTTTGTCGTCGCTCAGATTATTTTGTGTGCACAGAGTTGTTTTGGGTTGTTTTACCTCTGAGCGGCACTTTTTTGCACACCATGGGCTAAATGGCCAGGTCACATGGACCCCGAAGACTCAGAGAAGGTTGGGGGAGGGGACCACTGGAACAGCTGTTGGGAGGCAGATGGTAGTCTCCCGTCAAGGCCATCCAGCGTGTTCTTTAACGTGCACAGGGTATGGCTCTCCCACACACGGGGCCACGGCTTAACGTCCCATCCGACGGACGGCGGCCTTTCCAAGCCCATCGGTGTTCCCTACTGACCGTGGGCAGGGCGGGGAATTTTGCGGAGATAAATCTCAACGCTGACCCAGCTGGGACTCGAACCTGGGAACTACAGATTACGAGCCTGGCGCGCTACCGACTGAGCTACCCCCGCCCCATTGTGTGCACAGCTGAATGATATTGCACAGTACTTATGGATTCCGGAAAAAGGTACAATAATATTTGATACAGATTTCAGTGTTCATGATTGGAGGGCATTAGAAAATGGCTAAAAAAAGAAAGATTAAATTTTAGGGCTTTTTTTTTTTAAAAAAAAAGGTAAAACTTCGTTTTGTTGTCTGTCCGTCTGTAGACATCGAAATTTTTTGTTTATACAGATAAATAAAAAATTCTTTTTGTGTTAGATGGGAATTAATGATATATTACGATTTGCATTTTTTGAATCTCCAAAAGGTTATAACTGTGTCCTCTAACGGTGGAAAAATTTGAAAATATCAAACGAATATTTCAAACGATGTAGTTATGTCAGAAGTTTAAATATTTGGTGTTGAAATGTGAAGGTTAGGAAGTTACAATTGACAACAATCACTTAACCCTTTAGACCCAGGGGGGAGGTAAATGCAACTTTTCTTTGTTTTAATAAAAAAGTGTATGTTTTTAGAGATAAATTAAAAATTCTTTTTCGGTTGGACAGGTATTGATGAAATATTACAATTTGCAGTTTTCGAATTTCCAAAAAGCTATAACTGCGCCCTCTAACGGTGGAAAACGAAAAATCCCAAATATTTAAAACGAATATTCCATTGACAACAATGAGTTGACCCTAAGCCCAAGGTAGGTAAGAAACGGAACAGTTTTGTTTTAAGAGATAATTGGAAACCTCTTTTTCGTTGGTTACTAATGAAATGTAATTCGCATTTTCAAAGGTTGTTTTAATTTATGTCATTAGACATCATGTTTATGGTGAAAATTTAGACCTGTAGAGTTCTGTTATGGTAGAAATTCCAATGACAGCAATTATCTGCCCACTATTTTCAGAGGAGCGAGAGAAAAGCAACTTTTTTAATTTAAGAAGCTTTTTTCCCCCGTTACAGATCACCTTTCGAGTTTTATTGACCGCCCTTAATCGTCTCTAACATTGGAAATTCCAGGTGATGGGGATTCGAAAAATGTAAACATTAATATTTTTGTAGAAAAGAATTTCGCCGACATACAGGACTCGAACCCGCATCTCTCCTGAAACATTCCAGAGTATTCTAACCTGTTGAACTAAAGCCAGTTTTTTTCACAAAAGACATTTATTGATTTATAAATGTTTAAACGTCTACAGGTAACGCTGAGATGATCAAATATTGTTTAAATCATTAATGACGCTAAATAGCGTATGTGACTTCATTATTTTTTTCAATCTTGCTCAGAGCATTAAAAAAGAAATAGTTGCCACCTGAGGTCATAGATGGCGACCAAAATTCATGGGAAGAGTCATAGTCATTATTAGTGGAAAAACGACTGAGACGGCATTAGTTCAACAGGTTAGAATACTCTGGCATGTTTCTGGAGAGATGCGGGTTCGAATACCGCATGTCAGTGAAATATTTTCCAGGAAAACATTTATTGATTCACAGATGTTTAAACGCCTACAGGTAATTCTGAGATTATCAAATATTGTTTAAATTATTATTTTGTTAGTGCCTATAAAACAAATATAAATTTATATTGTATCGTTTATCTCCTTAAAAATAAGTTTCATTTTCGCACCCCCTTTTGGCTAAGACGGAAAAGCCTTGTTGCCATTGTAAACCTTGTGATCATAATACTCAACTACCAAAATTTCAGATTTCTAGTGTAAATAGTTTGTTTGCAATATTAGTTTAAATTTTAGCATTTTCCATCTTTTCGCACCGCTAGAGGGCACTATTAAAGCTATTGAAAATCTTCAAAATTGCGAATCGCAATATTTGTTTGACACCTATCCATCCGCAAAAAATTTTTTTATTTAGCTCTAAAAGTAAAATAAAAAGATTGTCTATAGACGCACGGACAGGTGGAAAGACAGATCAGACAATCAACACAGACAGACAATCAACAGTAGCAGAGAGACGGACAGACAGACGAACAAATACTGGCATAGGCAGACGACAAAGTGGAAACATTAGCTCGTTTTTCAAACGAACCTTAAAAGAAATTATTTGTTGGTTTTCAGTTAGCTCATTTCACTTTTGCAGCCGTTTGACGACTTCTAATGGAGTTTCTCGGAAAAAAATATTCATTTATTTATTTCTTTGAGTGAAATTTTTACACCCAAATGCAGCGCAGTGAGGCATTCATTAAATATGGAAGCTTTCATAGAGAAAAAAAGTGGTAGAAATATATAAAACTATAACAATTGAGAAGTTTTAACTTGGTACACACACTAAGTCATAGGCTTTCGTCTCACGGTACGACAAAACATGGCGCCCATAAACCACGTGACTCAATCAACCAATGGCAGTGAATCAGCGAGATGGACCAGAAATTAGAGGGATGTGCAAGAAGAAGAAGAAGGCCAGCCTCTAACTATACAGGACCTCTAGAGGCAACCATCTGTCTCCCAACAGCTGTTCCAACAGCCCTCCCCCAACCTTTTCTGAGCCTTCGGGGGTCCTTGTGACCTGGCCATTTAGCCCATGGTGTGCAAAAAAGTGACGCTCAGAGGTAAAACAACCTAACCCAGTTAATGTAAACCTAATTTTGAAGATCGATAACTCTAAATTATGCATTTATTGGAAAGTGTGACTGGAGATAAACCGAAGATCATAATCCAATCCATTTAGATCTCATTTCTTTTAACAATATTCGTTCATTATTTAAAAAGTTAGGAAGTTGCAATATTTAAAAATAAATTATCTCGCTTTGTAAAAAAAATCATTTATAATTGTCTCGTGTTGAAATAATCATTACGCAAACTTATAAAATGTGTATATTTTATTAAATGGTTTGAAACATTGCTTATTTAAGTTTAAAATCTGAGGTAAAAATCGTATGATGCATTACTTTTGTGAAATATTCTAACTTGTTTTGTACTCTTTAAATACAAAACAAACAGTTGAAAACCAAGATTTAAGGAGTTGATTATGATAATCAAGAATGTTTTTATTTATGTTCCCTCACATTTTTCCATTAAAAGCATATTTTAGAAGTTATAGAGCTCCGAAATTAGAATCCTATTTACATGAAATTCTCAAATATTTTGGTGCGGCACTCTAGCAAAATATTTAATTATAATTACGTTAACTATTTTGATGATATTGAAAATATTTTATATTAAAAATGAATCATAATTTAGGCCCCGTAGTTTTCAAACTGTGGGTCGCTACCAACTTGGAAAGTGGTCACTAAGTTCTGATAATTTTGTATTTGCTAATATTTTAAGCGAAAGTTTTCCTACATTGTAGGGAAGACAGATTGAATCTCTACGATTCAAGAGGTTTGCATAAATGTTTTACAAATATATGAAATCGCAGTGTCGAAAGGTTTGGGATCTTCTAATGAAGTTAATTATAGAATTGTGATATCAATCCATGTTGTCACCAATATGGTTTAAAAATGATGATTGAATGAATATTTTAATATAAATTTATAGTAACAAAATTAATTTGTAAGAGTAATTGATAAATTAACAAATAAATTAAAGAGAAGAAATAAAGTTACAAAAGGCGCTCGCATGATAGTGACTGTTCTCAGAATGGCAGACTGTCGGATTGTTCCGAGCTTGCTCCAGATGACGTAGTTTCCGCCAGCCAATGTTAGGAGTTCAGTGCCGTTAAGCCAACCTTACTTTCCACTAACTTGGTGAATCCCCACAACAGCAATTGTTAACTCAGAAATCATTGGTCCATAATGACAGTAGCCTTACCTTGATCCTACATTTCTTTTCACAGATCTCAACTGATCAACTATTTCAATTAAGCCCCGTGGCCGAGTGGTTAGCGCACTTGGCTGCTGATCAACGGGACCTGGTTTCGAGCCCCGGGTAAGGCATGGATGTTAGTGTTGTTTTTCTGCTGAGGTCCCGCCATCCTCACAGACCTTCTACTATGGCGTATAAAGGGACAGGCTCCTGTCAGCCTCTGTGGCAAGCAGCTACTTGAGGGGGTATTTTTTTTTAATGTCATCAGCTGCAATAGTCAAAATTTGTCTCCAAAAATAGAATTAGAGGAATAAGTAGAACAGTGTAAACACAGAATGGATGGGAATAATAAATATTGTTTTAGCGTTTTTACTAGTATCTAAAAAATGAAACTGGAAAGGAATCTAAAAATTCATGGAGATGAGTGAATAGGGTTAACTAGTCGGTGTGAATTCAACGATTTCTACGAATTGTCAAAAATATCCACAAAGTTTTTATACCCAAAGCCTTAGGATTGGGCAAAAATATTTGTTCATTTAATGTGGTTGAAATATAATTGAACTTGTCAATTCAAATATAGTTGTTCACTTTTAGAATCTACATGCCGAATAGTTACAAAGGTTATAATTAAGGCCAGTCTCACTTTTAAGATTACCGTATTATATATTTATAGATAAGTGATGTTTCCTTCATGCATGCAAAGGGTGAACTTTATTTGAATTATTAGCTATATTAATTCGTTTGAAAATCAGTATACGTTTTTTTAAAAAATAAACATGTAGCTTAAATTGCACCATTTTAATATTAATTTTAGCAGTGAAATTCTATTAAAGCAACAATTTCTTAGAAAATTTTAATAATAATTAAAGAGTAAACTACACTATCTTAAAGACCATCTGAGTGCTTTTTTGCTGCTCTGTATAGCCGCACCGTGGTCGAGTGGTTAGCACGCTTGGCTACTGATCTACGGGACCTGGGTTCGAGCCCCGGGTAAGGCATGGATGTGTGTGTCGTTTTTCTGCTGAGGTCCTGCCATCCTCTCAGACCTTCTACTATGGCATATAAACTGACAGGCTCCTGTCAGACCTCTGTGGCAAGCAGCTGCTTGAGGGGGTATTTATATTTTTTGTTATAACCACGCATTGAAGTTTTTGATAAAATCGGAATTTAAATAGACTTTCATGGCAACGTTAATAGCAAATAGCATTTATTTATTACTAAATATTTTATTACTTATTGCTAGTTTTTCTAATGAGAAATATGCTTTTACAAATAAATAGTAACCTATATAGTATTTTTATTATATTAAGATCTTGTTATTAGTTATCGAAATCTCCAGCTAAAGGAACTACTGTTTTTTAGAAACAGTTTAACATTTCAATCAGATTAGAAGAAAGGACGTAGTAAATCAATACAAAAACTTCATGCCGTATGCTTATTTTTTCCTATGGAATCACCATGATTTTCCAGCTTTTATCAAATTACAGTTACTAGATTTTTTAATTTTGATTCGATGTAATTTTCTACAAAATCAGGTATATGTAATTTCTATGTAATTTCCTTGTGGCACCTTGGGAGACAAGATTCACATTGCTGCAAGAATTTCAACTTTTAAATAATTTTCTATAGTTAAAGCCAAATTTTGTTGCTTGTAACGGATTTGACAATTTTCCACGATATTGGGAAGATTGAGTAAATATTTTTTGGCTGCTGAACTAACCACATATTTTTTTGATCAATCAAAAGTCCAATCCTAATGGTAAGTAGCACTATTGAAAAAGAAATTTGTCATCCCGAATGCGAAGTTGGTTTGCAACCTACTACTAAAGCTCTAATTGCTTATATAGCAAAGCTAACCAGTGTTAATGGATCGAATTTTATTTTGTAATGGATATAATAGATGCTGAATAGATGTGCATAACACATGTCGATGAAACTCTTTTTCAGGGAATAAGAAATTTCAACTTACCTTTCAAAGACTTGCTATGTCGAAGCATAAAACATACAAAAAACAAACTAACCTTCATCATATTTGCATCTGCTTGTTGTCCACTAAAAGTTGACAGAAGTAAAAGGGCATCTCTCTGGTGAGTGAGAAAACTAAAACTGAAGCTCGAATCTGGCAACATAGACTGACCATTCAACTCTAAGTAGCCTGCTCCTTTGAAAGTGGCAACTTTCATGGCCTGTAAGGAAATAAAATTTCTGTTTAAATCATCTATTACAAAAATTGAGCCTATTACATTAAATCTCCTTTTTGTGAATTTTACATCACGATTTCTCTTTCTTAACTTCTCGATCCTCTTGATTGAAATTGGTTTTGCTACAAGAGGCACTTTTTCCTCTTCATATTAAAATTTTAGCATGACGATATTATGATTCATAACTTCTTTACTTTTTGAAACGTGTGCATATTGAGAAGTAAGTAACCCCAATCGAAGACTGAATATTAAAATAAATCTGATTATTTTAGTTAGTATGCTTCATTTCCTTACATCGAATGGTAAACAGAACTTGATTTCAGTGCAAGAAGAATGACTCAGACAATGGAGCGTCCACTTTGCATAAAATACTACCTTGCCATATACCGTATTATACACAATCTATTTCAAATTGGACTTTATTTAATTGAAAATTACGATCCCCTATATGGGCGATCACCACCTCCACGAATATACGCAAGATTCAGGTCTTGCAATATTGGGCGGGGGTGGCTCAGTCGGTAGCGCGCCAGGCTCGTAATCTGTAGTTCCCAGGTTCGAGTCCCAGCTGGGTCAGCGTTGAGATTTATCTCCGCAAAATTCCCCGCCCTGCCCACGGTCAGTAGGGGACACCGATGGGTTTGGAATGGCCGCCGTCCGCCGGATAGGACGTTAAGCCGTGGCCCCGTGTGTGTGAGAGCCATACCCTGTGCACGTTAAAGAACACGCTGGATGGCCTTGACGGGAGGCTACCATCTGTCTCCCAACAGCTGTTCCAGTGGGTCCCCTCTCCCAACCTTCTCTGAGCCTTCGGGGTCCATGTGACCTGGCCATTTAGCCCATGGTGTACAAAAAAGTGCCGCTCAGAGGTAAAACATTTCAATCCAATCCAGGTTCTGCAAAACAAAATATTTAGATCTGCGGTCGATGCCCCTTGGTTTGCTGCTAACAGACAACTGCATTTGGCTGCTCAACTGACATCTAGTCTGATCCAGGCTGTGAAGAAAAGTTTAAGGCATCAAGCTTTTCAATTAGATTGAAGAAGAATATTGCATTCTACCAATGCAAAAGCTCAATGCTGCCTACTTTTCCCAGTTAGTTTTTTGTTTATAGTGGTAAGCTGGTTAATTGTATTTCTGGTCATATACCGTATTATACACAATGCCAACAAGAACTGCAGGATATCATTACACTGCAAGGTCTAAGGCAAGTGATCCTGCCTGATCCTCCCATAAGGTAAGTCAGTGTATGATTAAGAAACAAGTTTAAATATTCTTTTTTTTGTATCTAGTTCTTCGCTATCCTTTCCCTCTCCTTGTCATAATTGCTGTATGCTGTAGAACTTTTTTATACATTGTTCGCAATTTCTTTGCCTAATATGAAGTTGTTTTAAAAGTTTTAGTTTAAAGATTAGCATATAGTTTATTAAAATCATTGCATGATGAAAAAACAGTTACTTCACGAAATTATATCGGTATCAAATGCATTAAGCAAATGCTTAAACCTACAACTTTCATTTAAATATATCGTATATGCACGATCTACAATTTCATTTATTTTATTATCGCCGTTTTTAAAACTATAGGACAAATTCATCAAGCAAATAAATTCCTTACCTTTTTTTGATAGGTATACAGTTAATTTGAATATTTTCAAAATTTTGTTTCGTTTGTTTTCTTATTTTTATTTTGGTAGCTTTGAAATATCTGACGATTGAAAAATAATTAATTGGTGGGGATAATAAAGTTAAAAAAATTAAAACTGGTTCATTGCAACTTATTTTACTATTAATATGAAAACAAATTGATACTTTATGTGAATAAGATAATGAAATTTCGCAACACAGCTGCAGAAGCGTACCCAGTGGCTTCCAATGGGTGGTGGTGGTTGTGAAGTAGTGGGGTTTGAGTCTCATTTTTAAGATTATTCCCTTAGAAAATACATGATATTGATGTCCTCAGGATGAAGGTTACAACCCCAAAGTGTTCTCCCCCTTCGGCATACCACTGCACAGCTGAAGAGTGCACATTCTAGCTTTATTAAATTGGTTTGTATTACACATAATTGAACGGATGAATTTGCCCGAATAAGGGCTTGGGTTGGGTTGTTTAACCTCTGAGCGGCACTTTTTTGCACACCATGGGCTAAATGGCCAGGTCACATGGACCCCGAAGGCTCAGAGAAGGTTGGGGGAGGGGACCCACTGGAACAGCTGTTGGGAGACAGATGGTAGCCTCCCGTCAAGGCCATCCAGCGTGTTCTTTAACGTGCACAGGGTATGGCTCTCCCGCACACGGGGCCACGGCTTAACGTCCCATCCGACGGACGGCGGCCTTTCCAAGCCCATCGGTATCCCCTACTGACCATGGGCAGGGTGGGGAATTTTGCGGAGATAAATCTCAACGCTGACCCAGTTGGGACTCGAACCTGGGAACTACAGATTACGAGCCTGGCACGCTACCGACTGAGCCACCCCCGCCCCAGCCCGAATAAGGGCAGAACTGCTCAAAATTAATATATGAAAATGATTAGATTCCCAATTTCATGTTGCTCTATAATACTTTGCTGACCAGCTTGTGCGCATATTTCCAATATTCCATTAAAAAATAAATAAATACCCCCTCAAGCAGCTGCTTGCCACAGAGGTCTGACAGGAGCCTGTCAGTTTATATGCCATAGTAGAAGGTCTGAGAGGATGGCAGGACCTCAGCAGAAAAACGACACACACATCCATGCCTTAACCCGGGGCTCGAACCCAGGTCCCGTAGATCAGTAGCCAAGCGCGCTAACCACTCGGCCATAACACCTTAAAATATTTTATCTCTGTCACTTCCATTGAAATTGGATTTTTTATTGTATCCCTTTTCAATTTGCTTTTCAAACATCATATCATATCACAATTTATTCCAGAATAGGGGCATCCAGTCTTTCTGAAGTCGCGAAATCATTTATCTATTGTTTCTACTACATAGAATCAAAAATTACCAAAAAAAACATAACAGTTCTGTGATTGCATTGCTTCCAAGAATAAAGCATATAAAGTGTACATATAAAGAATCAAGTTGCACACTGAGTACAAAAAATGTGCAGTCCTGTTCATTTCCACATCTGATAATAAATAAAAAAAAATAAATACCCCCTCAAGCAGCTGCTTGCCACAGAGGTCTGACAGGAGCCTGTCAGTTTATATGCCACAGTAGGAGATCTGAGAGGATGGCAGGACCTCAGCAGAAAAACGACACACACATCCATGCCTAATCCGGGGCTCGAACCCAGGTCCCTTAGATCAGTAGCCAAGCGTGCTAAACACTCGGCCACGGGACGGAACTACCTAAACGAATATATCGTTAAATGAAAATCGTTTTTAACGGAAAACTAGCAAAGGAAAAAGAATTATGTCCACCATCATTGAATTTTGGTTCACTTAACCCATAAAGGGGCCATTATGGAACTCTTAAATTCCATGAAACAACTGCTCTAAGACATAATCTTATATATATATTAAGTGAATACATTTAATTTATGGCAAGAGAAAAATACAATTTAAAGCGATTCCAAGCTCGGGAAACGCTAGCAATTTAAATCTGATCTTAAATGATTTTCAAGTGAGTAATTTCAGCTGAGGGGGGAAAAAAGCACTTAACGCGCTACTCTTTAAAACAACAACTCCGTTTTATCTTAGGAATAACAATACATTAGAAAATTAAATTCATATTTACCCTGTGAGAACAGCCAACTCTCATACCATAGAAGCTGCCTTGAGATAGAGCGAGGGGAGTGGAATCTATTTGGAGGTCTTTCAGGCAGCCAAAGAAACTTGCAAAGGTAATTCCATGCCATCTGTTGCAAATCATAAATATTTCATTACCTTAAATTTAAGCAAATAAAAATACTTTGAAAATTTATGTCGTAACTGTAATTATAATGCTTGAAACTTTCATATTTCTCACTATTCAACAGTTCTATACTTGCTATTCTTGCTTTCGTTCTAATTCAATATTTATTCGACAGGCGATTATCATGTGACTACAGATTTTTCTATTATTATTACTAGTACTAACAATATTTTCGACACATTTGTCGAGTAATATTTAGATTCGTGAGTTATATTGCTTCTGTTATAGTTTCTTGTCAATTGTTGTTGCATACAGTATATAAAGAGGGGGGGGGGAGATGGAGTGGGAATGAACTCAATTTAAACGGACGGCAAAGTGTAGTGAAAATATATACCGGAACGACGTTACGGTATATATTTTTCCCCTTGTTTTAATGGTCTTTAACAAATTTCTTTAAAAACACGGATAATATACACGTAATCAAACCCTTACAATATGTTCAGAATCATATGCTTAAATCGATGACGAAATTAAGAAACTATGATAGTTCCAGTTATGTTTAGGAAGATTTGTAAATTTTAAGAGTAAGAAGATTGTATAATTTTCACGTCATCAAATATATTTAAAAAAAGTGGATTGCCAGATAATTAGGGAGTTTGAAATAAATATTGACTTTCAAATCGGTTGGTGTTCAATGATATTAGGGCTTATAGGTCTTTCGTTCAGCGACATTATATATATACCTGGTTAGCAGAATCTTTAACGCTATTCCCACAGGATCTGATCGTAACATTTTAGGATAAACAGTTTGAAAAGGGATTTAAACTACGGTTCCTAAATCTGGATAACACAACTTCTCTAATAAAGTGATTTCATATGGTTATATTACTTGCATATGGTTGACTTTTACAGGTTATTAATTTTTGAATTCTAAAATATTTTTCTCATTTTATTACCCTACCGCTGTTGCCAATAATTTAAATGAATAAATAATATAATTCATCTAAATTTGTTCACACTCTTGTGGAAATACTCCATTTTCCTTCTTGTAGTCAATGATTACATTACATTTATTTTCGAAACGAATATACTACTTATATATAACTTTCATACTTTTATATTTAAACCTTATAAATTCTAGTTTATTGTCGGAAAACTGAAGGTTTCCTTCATTTCCCGTCAATATTGCTTGTAATTTTTGTGTAGTAATACTTTGAGGACTAAGATGATGTAAGAGTCCACTGAAATTTATGTAAAATTGACGATGATGAATGAAATAAATTTCATCTTTATCTTTTTTGGCCTCCATTCTGATTAATAACATTCTAAAAGGTTGCGGAGAGGTAGAGCCTTGCCCTACCCTAATCCTTTAGATCCGGTTCTAGTTGCATATTACTCCTCTTTATTAACTTCAGCCAAATCTTGATTGTCCATGCTAATTAGGATCCGATGAGTACACGGTTAACCGAAAAAACTGATAATTGGAACAATACATGTTACTGGCATGTTATACAGCTCACTTATTGGAAGTATTTTCAATCACTTGTAAATTTTCTTTACTCATTAAAGCAATGCTGTCAAGTTGCCTGGAGTTATCATTCAAGTAATTTAAAGTGTTGACGTTGCTGAAGGAAGGCTAACTGAGCGGCAATGGAGCCTACAACTAAATTTTGCTGTCTTCAAATTCACAACTTTTACTCTTCCTATCTCCTAATCAGGATGCTGACTGCATTTTTGATCTGGAAAATGCCTCTTTATACTCCAACCCTGAAGTTTCGTTCAACTTCGTGTGCCACACGATTCGATCGTATGGCAAGGGATGGGTTGTTACTTTTTGCATTGCATTACGAGCTCTGGCTTGGAATGCTTTCTCTCTCTCCAATCTGCGCATTACCAAGGGTTGGGTTGTTTTACCTCTGAGGGGCACTTTTTTGCACACCATGGGATAAATGGCCAGGTCACATGGACCCCGAAGGCTCAGAGAAGGTTGGGGGAGGGGACCCACTGGAACAGCTGTTGGGAGACAGATGGCAGCCTCCCGTCAAGGCCATCCAGCGTGTTCTTTAACGTGCACAGGGTATGGCTCTCCCACACACGGGGCCACGGCTTAACGTCCCATCCGACGGACGGCGGCCTTTCCAAGCCCATCGGTGTCCTCTACTGACCGTGGGCAGGGCGGGGAATTTTTGCGGAGATAAATTCCAACGCTGACCCAGCTGGGACTCGAACCTGGGAACTACAGATTACGAGCCTGGCGCGCTACCGACTGAGCCACCCCCGCCCCCCATTACCAAGGGATTCTGGATGAGCTGAAAAATGTAAATTGCAACTCTTTGCTGTTTTTTTTTTGCGAATTTGATGTGCTGTAGTGTGTAGTACAGACGGTGCTTAAAGAAAGAAAAATTGTTCAATAAGAAAAAAAATGTTAAATGTTCCTTTACAAAAAGGAAAATATAAAAGAGCGATGCAGCTAAAAGAAAATATCAAATAATTCTCCTAGATCGAAGAAAAAGAATTAAGAAAACACAGAATTTCGATCGTTCTCCCTTGTCAGTAATATTCTTCTTCGTGTACAAACACCTCAATTTAGAAAATTCAATTAATAAACAAATCCGACCGATACGGCTAATTAGGCGAAAAATAATAACGGCAGAAATAACGTTTTCTGCAACGTGCTACATAATAGGCTGGAAATGTGTCGCGCGGATAATCAGGAGTTCGCAGACGTGAAGTTGCATTTGAAACCATTGCAGATTATAAGATCTTTTTTTCGAAAAATGAATAAGAATAGATCCTTTTCGGAAATACAGGAAGAGAATATAAATATGTGCTTAATGGAAAGATGTCGTTGTGTTATTCAAGTAATTTAAATGTGGCTTGCTGCCCTATTGTTGGACGGGGGTGGCTCAGTCGGTAGCGCGCCAGGCTCGTAATCTGTAGTTCCCAGGTTCGAGTCCCAGCTGGGTCAGCGTTGAGATTTATCTCCGCAAAATTTCCCCGCCCTGCCCACGGTCAGTAGGGGACACCGATGGGCTTGAAAATGCCGCCGTCCGTCGGATGGTACGTTAAGACGTGGTCCCGTGTGCGGGAGAGCCATACCCTGTGCACGTTAAAGAACACGCTGGATGGCCTTGACGGGAGGTTACCATCTGTCTCCCAACAGCTATTTCAGTGGGTCCCCTCCCCCAACCTTCTCCGAGCCTTCGGGGTTCATGTGACCTGGCCATTTAGCCCATGGTGTGCAAAAAAGTGCCGCTCAGAGTTAAAACAACACAAAGCCCTCTTGTTGATTTTGACAACTTGCTCTCCACATTTCTGGTTGGATAAGTGGAATAAATGACGTAAAATTCAGCAAATCAGATTAAGGATTAAACAAAGAAGTTCCATGCACATGGAAGCTTAAAATATTTTTTTTTAATTTTTTATTTAAAAATTAGGAAAATATGAAAATGCATAAAAATTTAAAGATTAAAGATATATGCGGACTGGACAAAATATGCTCTGATAACCATTGTAACGGACATCACTTAAAACTGTAATACAAGTTAGACAAATGTCAAATCGTGCAATTCCATTAAAAGTCTTGATATTTTCAACAACATACCTTTCGGTTGTAAAATTTGGAGGAACTCCTCCATAATACAATGAACTGTCTTTCAGATTCAAATCAGATGAATCTTGCTTTTGAGCAGTTTTTTCAAGGAATTCCTCTTCTACTAGAATCTGGGCTAAAATGAAATGAACAGCATTAAGTTTACAGAAACGTAAATATATAAACTATTTATCAAGACAAACACGAAAACACGACAAAACGGCTCAAAGACGTATTGTGCTTCTTGTAATAAAGAGCAGCTACTCTTGCACAAATAATTATAAAAATTCCCATCAGTAAACGTTCAAGTTATAAAGTCAATATTCGGTATTCGAAGTTTTTTCACATGGTTTACTTTCAGTCAACCTCATTATAGTGGCAAAATTAGCTATGAATAGTTTTCCAATCTGAACCATTTTGAACAGGAGACACCAAATTATCTTCGGAATCTGCATTAATGTTCCTACAAATAGAATCCGCTGCACTCACACAGTTTGTTCTGGTTCAGTTCTCAGTTGGATTTATATTGACAACAAAATAGTTGCCAGCTAACATTACTAGTATCAATGTTGGATTTATGAATAGGCGATGAAGACTAGGGGCGGCAGTGATAATGAACTACCTTATGAAATATGTTAATTAAAAAAAGATTGAGGCAGCAGATCCGCTACTGCTAACCGTGAATACTGAAACACACACACACAAAAGTAGAGTGATCATTGTAATTGGTTTAAAAAAACTTAGGTTCTTAAAATTCTGGGGGAGAGTTAATGGCAAATCAAATCACTCACGAAATAAAGCATTTTATCTACGTTATGAATAGATATCCACATAAATAATAGCAAAGAAAAAAGACCAACTTCAAAAAGCCAAACTAATTGCTAAAACCTAAAATAAAACAAAATTTTGAAACCAAAGAGCGTTCAGGAAAAAGACCAAATTGGTAACACCGATTGACTGCCACCAACATATACACAGCTTAATCCAAAACTTACTTTATGCTTATGACTGCGAGAGACCATATGGTCCATATGGCCAATTTTTTCACTCACATAAAAACAGACTTAAATTGCAATGATATATTGAGTGATTTTAATGAGCCGGTGAAACTGCTTCATGGCTGTAAGGATGAATTATTCATTCATTTTGGGTGTTATATTCTCAGTTCTGATTCACATACTTTTCAGTGTCCCGAAAATTCACTTATTTCGCGACACTGAAACCCGTGTCACTTATTCCTGTGGTGTTGGGAAGAGGTGAAATATTGAATTTCTCCAATCATTTTTAATCGATAATTGCTTTCAGGCCAGGATAATAGTAAAACCACAAAAGATAGCATTTTTTATCTTCGAAATCTCTTCACAGAGAAATGTTTTGTTTCCTTCAATTCTATGTTCGCGAAGATAAAAATAAAACAAAAAGCTATTTAAAAGAATAATAACTAAAAAAAAAGCATTAAAAAAAACTAAAAAAAAAATTTAATTATTCAAAAAACTCTGAATGCTTCCCTGAAAGCATATACAGACATAAACACTCATAAAATCCTAAAATATCAATTTTCACTGGGCGACTATCTCTTACTTCTTTGCATGATATCAAACATAATTTTGATAACCGAAATATTAATATATACGCGAACCCTAAATTTAAAATAAAAAACATAATACCCACATACATCCAAAATTATCATTCTGAGAAAGCCTGTAGAAGGACCTCTCAATGCCACGTAACGTTAAACAACAACAACAATCAGATATTCTTTTAAAAATAATATAAATGTACCAAAATGTATTAAACATATTTTATTAATCTAATCTTCATAAATTTTTTAAATATATATATTTTTTATTTTCTAGTTTTTTTTGAAAAATGTTTTTCAGACATTTGTCAAAAAACGCTTTCTCAACTTGAGCAGTCTTGGACTGAAATATCAAAGAATGAGAAATATTTATGAATTTCTTTTTCGAATGAAGAATAAAGAATTTCTAAGGTAAGAAGTTCAAAGTCTACATCTCTATTGAACAGTATAAAATACATTTACACCTTTAATTATTATATTTTCGTTCTTTATACAAACCTTCAAATTTTTCTCTTGCAGCTTCTACTCTGGTCCATTTTCCAGTATTATATTTATTGGCAGTTTGCAGCATAATATGAGCTCCACTTGCATGCTGCAACTGGTACACAACCTTACCAGATTTCAGTTCTAAAGAAATATACTCTCCCTAGAAATAGAAATTGAAAGCAATATTATAATTTTTTAACATTTTTAATAATTTCTGCTCGAAACTACATAAAATGTTTTTCTTCACTTTAATACTGTGGTAAAGAGACTTACAATTACAAAGCTTCAGTTTCGAAAGTAAAGTATTCTGTTACTTATTGCAAACGTACTTACAGACATTTCTTTAGCAAGGTACAAGATCACAGGTTGGGTTGTTTTACCTCTGAGCGGCACTTTTTTGCACACCATGGGCTAAATGGCCAGGTCACATGGACCCCGAAGGCTCAGAGAAGGTTGGGGGAGGGGACCCATTGGAACAGCTGTTGGGAGACAGATGGTAGCGTCCCGTCAAGGCCATCCAGCGTGTTCTTTAACGTGCACAGGGTATGACTCTCCCGCACACGGGGCCACGGCTTAACGTCCCATCCGACGGACGGCGGCATTTCCAAGCCCATCGGTGTCCCCTACTGACCGTGGGTAGGGCGGGGAATTTTGCGGAGATAAATCTCAACGCTGACCCAGCTGGGACTCGAACCTGGGAACTACAGATTAAGAGCCTGGCACGCTACCGACTGAGCCACCCCTGCCCCAAGATCACAGGTGACCAGATCAATAGTACACATTGCTCTGGCAGCATTCCGCTTTCATTCCCCTTCAGAAGAGAGTATCTCCTTTGGAAAGTATTAATGTCCTGCATCACGAGAAGACAGGTCGAACTCTAAGTTCTAGGCCAGGATGGTTCTGTTACAGTTCGCAGCTCCTCTTCCAGTTCATATACATATCTTATACAAACGTTAGAATTTTTTTCTGATTTATATATATATTATGTTTTAAAGAGACTGTAAGCCTCACTTCTCAGCTCTTTTGTCATGATGGAAGCGAAGATGCTATTATTGGTGAAAAAAAAAATCCAAATAAAGAGTAGCGGAGTAACATATAGTACTTACAAATAACTGTATATAATTTTACGGTATTTAACCATTATTTAGCTGTTGTAGTATGAGGATGTCAATTGGGTACAGAGGAAAAATTGTCTTCAGACGGGTGAGATCCGAACCCACCACCTCTTGATGACAGGTCAGGTGCTCTGCCCACTGAGCTACCGGTCGCTGTTCAATCTCTCCTCTGATGTAGATGTTAATCCCATAGGTCGATCGCACATAGCTGTCTTAAGGGGGTCGCGTGTTCAGATCCCAACCGGCTGAAGACAATTTTTTTTCTGTACCTAACTGACGTCCTCATCCTACAACGGCATGAATAAATAAATAAATAAATACCCCTCAAGCAGCTGCTTGCCACAGAGGTCTGACAGGAGCCTGTCAGTATATATGCCTTAGTAGATGGTCTGAGAGGATGACAGGACCTGCATAAAAGTGGTTAAATACTGTGAAAATGAACAGTGCTGTGGATTAAAATGCAACTGTATAATACTGCTTACCGTTTTGGGATTACACGAGAGAAATAACAGTCCATCTTCATTTAAAGTCTTAAAGCTTAACACTGCGTAAAGATCATTCTTTTTATAATATGGAATCATTGGTACTATAGCATAACTATTTCCACCTTGAAATTCATACGCACTGACATCAATATCTTCTGTAGCTCTGTAAAGAAAATTGACTCTTGTTGAAACAGTGATGAAAAACACATTTCGTATAAATTCAGAGTTAAAATATTAATGAAAGTAATTTAATAATTTAATGAGACTAACCCAGTGTTGCCAAATTGGGTTGTTGGGTTGTTTTACCTCTGAGCGGCACTTTTTTGCACACAATGGGCTAAATGGCCAGGTCACATGGACCCCGAAGGCTCAGAGAAGGTTGGAGGAGGGGACCCACTGGAACAGCTGTTGGGAGACAGATGGTAGCCTACCGTCAAGGCCATCCAGCGTGTTCTTTAACGTGCACAGGATATGGCTCTCCCGCACACGGGGCCACGGCTTAACGTCCCATCCGACGGACGGCGGCCTTTCAAAGCCCATCGGTGTCCCCTACTGACCGTGGGCAGGGCGGGGAATTTTGCGGAGATAAATCTCAACGCTGACCCAGCTGGGACTCGAACCTGGGAACTACAGATTACGAGCCTGACGCGCTACCGACTGAGCCACCCCCGCCCCACCTGTCTGGCGAAAAACGATATCACTAAATATATATCTCTAAATTCAAATGTGTATGTGAAAATAGAGATGATGCATTAAAGGAAGGGAAATTTCTGGAATGAATGGAAATCTTTATAAAACACTGAAAGTTTCTGGGATGAAGCGAATGACCAATTAGATGGTGGAGAGACAAAAAAAATTATGTAAATATCTGCAGATTATCGTTAATATTGGTCATTTACCATTTTCAATTGCGTCTGTGGAGAGCACATTTTCTCTTGTAAATATCAAATTGAGAAATTCTGTAGAATAGCTGTGAATACATTTGATGCATTGGTTCAAGTGAGGTACAATTTAGAAAAAGGTTCTGAGGATATTTTGCCTCTCTCCGACTATGCTAAAAGTTTTAATTCAGAAACCATGCATAAAACTATGAGGATGAAGATGATAGCATTTTGGAAGAATTTGGAAAAGTTCATATCACACGAAGTTAGCAATATTTATTGATGCGTTGATAAATGTTAATAAACAACCTTCGAAAGTGATAATTTTATTAGTGTTATTCATGATGCATTATTATTACTGTTGTAATCAAAATGAAAATTTTACTCGGTTTAATCAAAATATTTACTACTATCATAAGCTATCTAAAAATATCGACTGGGATAGCAATTTATAGGGAAACGGAGAAGTTTAATACTTGTTTTGGTACAGTCGCTCAAAAAAGTATCCGAACACTATGGTTGATTACAAAATTCAGAAAAATTATCTGGCAACGATGTTTTTAGAAATTAGTGATCTGGCAACCTTCGTGTCACGTGACACGAAGGTTGCCAGATCACTAATTTCTAAAAAAATCATTGCCAGATATTTTTTCTGAATTCTGTAATCAACCATAGTGTTCGGATACTTTTTTGAGCGACTGTACCTATCATTCCGTAATACTTCCTGTTTTTAACTTAAGCTCTTTCTTATAATAATCTTTCATTTAAGGGTTGGGTTGTTTTACCTCTGAGCGGCACTTTTTTGCACACCATGGGCTAAATGGCCAGGTCACATGGATCCCGAAGGCTCAGAGAAGGTTGGGGGAGGGGACCCACTGGAACAGCTGTTGGGAGACAGATGGTAGCCTCCCGTCAAGGCCATCCAGCGTGTTCTTTAACGTGCACAGGGTATGGCTCTCCCGCACACGGGGCCACGCCTTAACGTCCCATCCGACGGACGGCGGCCTTTCCAAGCTCATCGGTGTCCCCTACTGACCGTGGGCAGGGCGGGGAATTTTGCAGAGATAAATATCAACGCTGACCCAGCTGGGACTCGAGCCTGGGAACTACATATTACCAGCCTGGCGCGCTACCGACTGAGCCAACCCCGTCCCAGAACCTTTATTTAGTTGAAATCGCAGGAAAGACAATTTCTGGAAAAAATTTATTGCATCGTAGGATCGTAGTATTAAGTTTAATATTTTACTGCAAAAAATACTTTTGAAAACATGGAAGAAAGCAACTTTAGAAATTTAGAGCTTGTTTTCTAATCTGGGGGGAAAACCAGGCATCCATCTGGCAACACAGGATTTAATCTAAGAATATAATAAGTAGCAAAGAGGAAATCACAGAGCAGAATAAAAGTTTTCTTTCTATAATTGTGCAAAATTTATGTTACAAAAATTCCTAATAACCTATTTAAAGGATATAGGTAAAGAGAAATTAAAGGCAGAACAATTGTTTCAGGTCTTACTTTGTACAAAGGGACCTGAAACAGTTTGTTTCGCTGTATTACTATTTTCTTTTGCATTCATTCAAAACAAGCGAAAAGAAGAAGGTTAAAAGAACGACAGTGATATTTTCTTCGACAAGCAAGTCACATTTTCCTTAGCGTCAATCCGTGTGTGAGAGGGCCATACCCTGTGCACGTTAAAGAACATGCTGGATGGCCTTGACGGGAGGCTACCATCTGTCTCCCAACAGCTGTTCCAGTGGGTCCCCTACCCCAACCTTCTCTGAGCCTTCGGGGTCCATGTGACCTGGTCATTTAGCCCATGGTGTGCAAAATAGTGCCGCTCAGAGGTAAAACAACCCAACCCAACCTTAGCGTCAAATCTGAATGTAAATACTATTGTTTGGTAGTCTTCCCGTAGTAGTGTGATTGAATTAGGAGAAATATTTCAAGTGTGCAATTAGAGACTGCCTCTGTTGTATATCTTGTGTGTTCAGTTTTAACAAATCGCGCAATGTACATCTCTCTTTGGATTTGAAGACTGGATGTGTCTTAAACAGCAGACAAAAATTATTTCCTCTCTGTGTCAGTATTCAAGGTAGAATGTCACCCCAAATTTTTTCACAGATAGTTAACAATGTGCCTCGGTCTAAAAGTGTCTCTTGCTGGAATTTCATTTCTGCCTTAAGATTTTTTATATTCCTTACCTTGGCTTCGCAGCTCATGAGACATTTTTTTTATTCTCTCTTGGTTTCAATATTTCTTCTTGTCCTCTTCGCTTCAATTCAAATGAACAAATAACACCAGCGAAGCTGATGTTATTTGTTTATTTGTAATCCATGTTTGTTTTATTCTTTTGAGTGGCCGTTCAATGGTTGCAGCATTTGTACTCCCTTTTCGCACTTCTGTTTTGTGATCATTTCCACACAGTCTAGTGTTCGCATTCTTATATATTTAGGTAGAGTCTTCATTCTTATCGTCACCTTAGATAGCACCTTCTGACAAGGTGTCATAATCTCTTTAAATACAGTTGATAATCTCTGAATGAATTTTTTTTCTCTGTTTTTAGGAACTGGCAATGGAATTCGATCTTAACTTTCGTAAGCTTTGTCCCGTAAACTTTTTAAGGTTTCATTACTATCCCTAGGACAATATTCACTTTCGATTGCGATTACTTTCCCAAAAAATATTTTAAGTTTCCAGTACATCTTTATTATCCAATATCTAACGTAGCAGGTTTTCCGACATATTTTATTTCCTTTTAAGAGACCAACATACAGGTTCCCATCTTTGCTTCGATAAGGTTTAAGTTATTTTGTCTACAAAAATAAGTGCAAATCAGTATGATTGAAGTAATTAATTGAGAAGGTAATATTGCAGATGGTAACATGACTTTCAGTCCCAACCTGAAATTCAAGATCTCTACACACTCTTCTCAGAGGGCGTAACTGAAGAAGTTTTCTCGCTTGCAAGAATTGCAAGAAGAAGCCTTGTCAGAAGGTGCTATCTAAGGTGACTACAAGAAGTTTTCTCGCTTGCAAGTTATGTTTCATATTCATTATGTTATGAGTTAGTTAGCGTCCATAACAAAATAAGACGAGCAGGCGTACTAGAGTTACGTCAGTTCGTCTTTTCATCATGTGTTCCAAAATGAGATACGCCTCCTATCTAATTCATTACAACTACATAAAGGAAAGTCGGAGAGATACGACAGTTGCGCATTTCATAAACATGCTTTAGGTAAGAACTCCGGTGGACTTAACTCAATTTCGCCATTTTTCAAGTACACCCCTTCATCTTTTGAGCGACGATATATTCCCAGAAAAGGAAACAGCATAAAGATACAGCAAATCAGTGCACACTTGATCAGACAAATGAACCATCTAATGAGCTCGGACACATACGAACTAAATTTATCCTGTACTTATCGTTTTAATCACTAAGTGTGATTTTCAAAGATCATATTCAGCTTACAAGAAGTTTTCTCGCTTGCAAGTTATGTTTTCATAGATTTTTGAGGAATTTGACTTCACAGACCTCCGACGAGAGATGCAGTTCACTGAGGAGACATAATGAATATTAAAAATTGTCACAAGGATAAACAGCTATCAATTAAAATAACTTCAAAGTTCTCTGTCGTTGAGCAATAAAATTATTAAGTTTATCCCTCCAACTATTTGCATATTGATAAGTTTTTAGGAACAAACTCAGAAGCTTTTCGGAGCATGGCCAGCGCTCCGTCTTCAATGAAGCGACATTATGTGGTTACATTAGGGCTGTTAAGAACTTCTTTCCACATGTCGTGAAGGGTTATTCCATTGTCTCAGTTGCAGGTGGGGATGGGCGAGGTCATTATTCCAATAGCCTCGTGGATGAAAGCTTCGTATTAAGTGGATGAACTTGCTAGTAGTGTGGTATGCTCCCAGTCTATGGTGGCTGTGTGTAATATTGCTAGCTAGGCATTGGCAGTTGTTTCGACTGACATCTGTCTAATGCTCTGTGAACCTCTCCTATAGAGAACATGTGGTTCTCCTGATATAATAACAGCTATCAATATTTCAACTGTTACCTTAGGAGAAGACTGTGAGAAGATCTTTAGAAATTTTCAGAGGTCTGGGACAGCCTTGATCCAATAATAAATTTTATATATTAGACTTCGAATGAAAAACTTTCATTATGAGCATCTGAAAACTATGAGGGAGCTTTTCATGCGTCAGAAATCAACCCAATTGAAAATTATTGCTAGATTCCTTCTAGATCAGAGTCTATTGATTTCTAAGTGTCGGGGCGCTCATACGCTATTTATACCGATGAGAATGAAGCATTTATAACCACACTGCAAATACTAAACTTTCGGTTATTCGGATGTTCAACATCGAAGCTTCACCATGTTATTGTTAGAATCATAATGTAAAGCTACACAGATTAACCATCCCAATCTCCTTTTTTAAGAAAGTGTGAATTGCCCAGCTCAAATGGTAGAGCAACGGGTGTCTAACCAGAAGAGTTCGAGTCCGGGAGGCCAGTGAGAAGTTTTTTTCACACTTGCCTAATTATACAAATGAATAGCACCGTCGTGAGCTTCATTCTTTCCTATCCGTGTAAAGGGGTCCCATAAATCGAGAACTACATGTACCTTTGTTCTTTGGTGAAAAATCTTTGCTTTCATAACTTCTGCTAATGTTGTTTGTTGTAGAGAATAGAAACAATTTTTAAATTATTATATACTTCTAATAGCTCTATAATATTAGTATGTGAAATATTATTTCTAATTAAATGCTTGTTCTTAATATGACGAAAACTAGTTGAAGGGCACGAAATGAGCAGAATGGAGGATGGAAATGAGAAAAGCGATTCCTATTCAACAGACATTCTTTGGTCAATTTGCATTTTGATTTTCTTTTGGTCGATTGTAGAAACAATGACAGCGTAACAATTCATCAAGCGTCTGCCATATCTAGAACCGTACACAACGAAGACAGAAGAAAAATGAACCAATGCCTTCAGGTTTAATGAGCCGTGTGTAAGGTAATTAGCCTTCAGGTAGAACTGTCCAGTTTGATATGAAGGTAAAACTGACTTCTGAGGGGCCCTTTAAAGATTTATTTATGAAATCCATTTTATATATTTTATTTGGATTATTATTGTTATCATTTTGCGAGATTCATTTCAGCATTATTCAAGTCCGATTTCTCAGTAGGGAGAGAAGTATACTTCCTCTGGGTGGATCAAATTACCTTTAAGCAGTACTGAACTAAATCCGCCTCTAGGTTCTAGCTCAGGATCGTATGTAGTCCTTTACCTTTGGGAATGCAATAATCAGAACGAAGACGAAAAATGTATTAACCCTATATAGTAGGCATATTTTGCAAAAAATAAATGATTTTAAAAGTTATTAAAAAGGAGAGGAGTTTATATACTAGGGCGATGTTGTTGTTCCTTTTATATCGATTCTATCAATTTGCCCTCAGTCTTCGCATTTTTTGTTACATCTGGGCCTGATTCAGCAATTTGCACCAGTTTGGTCGAACCAGTTGATCAAAACATTACTGGCTGCAGAATCGGTTGCTAAACAAATTAGAAAAAAATTGTAACAATAAAATTAATTAACAATATATGTACTGGAATTTTTAATAATGAAACAAATATGACTGAATAAAGAGAACTGACATGATTACTTCTTCTTTTACTGATTATTAAGAAGCAAAACGGGTTGGTTTGGGTTGTTTTACCTCTGAGCGGCACTTTTTTGCACACAATGGGCTAAATGGCCAGATCACATGGACCCCGAAGGCTCAGAGAAGGTTGGGGGAGGGGACCCACTGGAACAGCTGTTGGGAGACAGATGGTAGCCTCCCGTCAAGGCCATCCAGCGTGTTCTTTAACGTGCACAGGATATGGCTCTCCCACACACGGGGTAACGGCTTAACGTCCCATCCGACGGACGGCGGCCTTTCCAAGCCCATCGGTGTCCCCTACTGACCGTGGGAAGGGCGGGGAATTTTGCCGAGATAAATCTCAACGCTGAACCAGCTGGGACTCGAACCTGGGAACTACAGATTACGAGACAGGCGCGCTACCGACTGAGCCACCCCCGCCCCAATTATTAAGAAGAAAAAGTGTTGGTTTGGGTTGTTTTGCCTCTGAGCGGCACCTTTTTTGCACACCATGGACTAAATGGCCAGGTCACAAGGACCCCGAAGGCTCAGAGAAGGTTGGGGGGAGGGGACCCACTGCAACAGCTGTTGGGAAACAGATGGTAGCCTCCTGTCAAAGCCACCCAGCGTGTTCTTTATCGTGCACAGGGTATGACTGTCCCGTACAGCTTAACGTCCCATCCGACGGACGGCGGTCTTTCCAAGCCCATCGGTGTCCCCTACTGACCGTGGGCAGGGCAGGGAATTTTGTGGAGAAGCAAAAAGGAATTGTAAAATGGTGATTGTCCTAAATGCTTTTCGTAAAGTTCTACGTCAGAAATAGAGATAAAATGAAAATGAAAGAGGATCAGGTTTAGTAAGTAGGGTGACATCATTGCCTACAGTACAAATAGATTGAATCAATATACGTTTTGCTAGCCAACAACAGAAAATAACAGATAATGGGCACTTGTACAAAAGATAAAAAGAGTTAATCTTTATTTGAAATGTAGTATACCAAGTTCAACTTCATATCATTGTAGAAGATAGAAATTTGAGACAGAAGTACAGAGTGGAAACGTATACATAATTTATTAATGTATATTTTAACAAGTGGAGAGGACAGACGTCTGCCAACCAGTTGTGGTCATAAATTTTCAAAATGGCCACCGCCGCACCATGCATTGCTGACAACGACGAACACTCGGAATCAAAACAAAAACAATGCCTTTTTTTACCTCTGAGTGGCTCTTGTTTGCACATTATGGGCTAAATGGCAAGGTCACAAAGATCCCAAAGACTGAGAGGAGGTTGGAGAGAGGGGACCCACTAGATAGCTGTTAAGAGGTATGTAGATGAGTCAAGACCACCCAGTGAGTCCTTTAACGTGCACAGTGCATGAGTATCCCACATATGGGATTCCATCTAATGGACGGGGACCTTTCCAAGTCCATCAGTGTCCCATACTGACCGGGGGCAGAACGGGGAGTTTTGCGAGATAAACCTGAACACTGGCCCAGGTGGGGAGGGGGTGGCTCAGTCAGTAGCGCATCAGACTCGTAATCTGTAGTTCCCAGGTTCGAGTCCCAGCTGGGTCAGCGTTGAGATTTATCTCCGCAAAATTCCCCGCCCTGCCCACGGTCAGTAGGGGATACCGATGAGCTTGGAAAGGCCGCCGTCCGTCGGATGGGACGTTAAGCCGTGGCCCCGTGTGCGGGAGAGCCATACCCTGTGCACGTTAAAGAACACGCTGGATGGCCTTGACGGGAGGCTATCATCTGTCTCCCAACAGCTGTTCCAGTGGGTCCCCTCCCCCAACCTTCTTTGAGCTTTCGGGATCCATGTGACCTGGCCATTTAGCCCATGGTGTGCAAAAAAGTGCCGCTCAGAGGTAAAACAACCCAACCGAACTGGCCCAGGTGGGACTCGAACCTGGGAACTGCAGATTAAGAACCTAGCAAGCTACCGACTGAACCCCTCCCTCCCCTACAACAGAGCGGCATACATTTTGTATTGTTGCCTTACAGGACTTTTTCGGAGATCGTATGAAGGCCTTGTAACACTTTCACAACACTTTCATTGCCAGTTGAATTTTCCCTTGTTGACGTTTTGCACTGTCCTCTCAGTCTCAAACTTATCACATTATTCGTCAATGACTTTACACCTCAATTCCATGTGTTGTTTTCCAATAGCACTGCAGAATTCATTTACGATGTTCAAACGTCAGTTGCTTCGCCAAAATGGCATTACACTGGATAATGTCCTCTAGCAAGCGAATGCAAACATCGTTATAATTTTAGTTGGTTCCACTTTTACATTTTCCGGGCTTTATCCAGTCGCTTGACTCCTGCTCTACCTTTTTTTTTTTCTAGATTTCTCCATGCCTTGTTGATTGTCCTGAAGAACAAAATTCTATGACTCTGCCACAATATCTATCATTCAATATCAAAAGGAAAATTTGGGCTTGCGAAGTCTCTGTTTCCGAAATGTGCCCGTTACTGTTTAATAACAAGGGTTGGGCCTCTGAGCGGCACTTTTTTGCACACCATGGGCTAAATGGCCAGGTCACATGGACCCCGAAGGCTCAGAGAAGGTTGGGGGAGGGGACCCACTGGAACAGCTGTTGGGAGACAGATGGTAACCTCCCGTCAAGGACATCCAGTGTGTTCTTTAACGTGCACAGGGTATGGCTCTCCCGCACACGTGGCCACGGCTTAACGTCCCATCCGACGGACGGCGGCCTTTCAAAGCCCATCGGTGTCCCCTACTGACCGTGGGCAGGGCGGGGAATTTTGCGGAGATAAATCTCAACGCTGACTCAGCTGGGACTCGAACCTGGGAACTACCGATTACGGCCTGGCGCGCTACCGACTGAGCCACCCCCGCCCCATTTAATAACAAGAGTGCAGTTTCTATAGTCTTACAAATTTAACATCACGGCGATGAATGATGGCCTCTAGAGTAGTATTTCGTAACCTTTAGTGGACTTGGTAATATCTTAGGGTATTAATATTTTAAGCAATACACAGAATACTTGGTGAAAATTTTTCGGAAAAAAAGTTGATATCTACCAGCTGTAATGTTTGTAATATCTGCATATTTTTTATTCCTGCGAAAAATATTCAAGAAACATACTTAAATAGAGTTTTACTCAAATATAACACCCATTCAAATCAATAATTATTTAAACTAAATAATTATTAAAAGCAAAGCAATTATTTAAGCAAAAAAATTCATAGCCTTTTATTTAACATTTAGACAAGTTAGAAATTATATATTTTTAAAGGTGTACAGTAGTTTAAAGTTACATATGGGTTATGCATAACTACCTTTAAACAATGTTATAGAATAGTGTCAACATCTTGAGTTCTTAAGAGCAGCGCTCTTTTAAGATGTGTAGTTCGAGTTTTCTTGTTTCAAGGGCTTTTCAGTATAACATTAATTTCATCAAGCGCTTTTCAGTTCTTGATACAGAGTGTAGTTTTATGTGAAAGGTACTGCCCTACAGCTTTAACAGTGCATTATAGTTAACTTGTCTAAATAACACCCGTTGATTTCTAGGAAACAGATACATGCACATTGATTATTAGACGAAATGGAAAGTAAATTGATAATACTGTTATGCCCACGTATTTTTACACGTGGACATGACTGGTGGAGTGAAGGACAGCAGGCACCCTCGTCTTCCATTTAACAATGACATTTTTACATTGCACCCATTTTTCTACGTTCAGCTCCTGTTGAGGAAGAACCACGCCTCCAGCATGGAAAGTTCGCGATGGGGTCCATTGGCTCCCTCAGGTATCAAAGCATGATCGATGTGACCCGTCGTTGTCAACATCAAAACAACAGATGGGTACATGTTTCGTAACTCGGCTAGTTCAACCAAACAGCAGCTTCCACGCCGGGCCAGCAAGGTGACCTCCACCAGGGGGCCAGGAGATGAAAAACAGAAAAAGTAGAGAAACGAACTTTGGATTTTTTCTTCTGGTCTGAGTTGTGGGCAGCGACTGAGCGCTGCAGATTCCCAAAAGTGTGAGATGAGAAGCCGGTAAGAGCGATGAGAAACCAGTAAGAAGTCGTCCTTCTCCCGAAAGACGACTAAATGAGGTAGGGGGAACATTTTGTCGAACCTGGTTTCGCTTTTCCCGCACGAATGTGTTCTGTGTACTGCCGTCACGTTGTCCCGAGTGGGACCACAGACTGTTTAAGGACTGTTCACCTTTCGAGCGAGTGGCTCGCTTTTAATGAACTGTTTTAAGACTTTTAACCTCCACCACTACGAATGATTCCCTTGATTGCAAAGGGACGCGCCAGGGGCGCTTGTTGAAATTGCCCCAAAAGTGGGAACTAGTTGTGTGTAAAATGTCTGAACGTCAATTTGTTAATAAATGTTGTGTTTTTGTTAATTGTAAAATTATCTCAGTTTTCATTATTGCAAATGTTTGTTAATTTCAATTTTGGGTCCGGGAACTGCCTAGAATTGGCAGCCAGTAAACGAATCACGACCTAAATGCGCGTGCCGCCCTAAATATACTCAGGGGAGGTCACCACAATACTTAAGTTTAATTGGAATTTTTGACTTTTATGTTCAAAAAGAAATTAATTTACTCTTAGAGTAAGTTTCCTCAAACAAAGTCTTACCGTCAACAAGATGTTGTTAGTGTTGCCAAGTAGTGGAAAAGTTATCATTTGGATTCCCAAAATCACCAATGATTACCTTTTTTATATTAGTATTCCAAAAAGATTGAACACTGCTTGTGAAAATTGGATCGTTCTCGAGCGTTTCATGCATTCTAATTAGCTCAATTTGTATTTTCAGTTTCCTGTTTTAAACTATCTGTAAAGTTTTGAAATTGTACTAAAGATTTCAACACTTGTTCAGAAACAGAAACAGACTTACCCTTCTTTACAACCATCACAACCTTTATTTGATAAGAAGTTCCACAAACCCACTTGTTTGCCATCCACAATGACTTCGTATAAACACCCAGCAAATGATGAAGTGCGAAGCTCTGCTGATACCTAAAACAGTTCATACATATTACAATAATATTTAAATATTCAAAAAAAGATATTTACTTTAAACCCATGTTTCAAATTTCAAAAGAAGTTTAGAAATCTTTTTTTTTCTTCAAAATAGTTTCAATTAATATTTAGCGATTGCAACAAAATACACCTTTTTAAAAATTGTTAAAAAATTTCAAAACTTTAAATTTAAGTTCAATGACAAAAGCAAATTTTATGAAACAGATAGCGTTTTATTTAAAATCTACCATCAGGCTATCTATTGTCGGTACCTATGTAATAGGAATGTCTGCCGATTTCCGTGAATCCCCGTGTTAACTAGCGTGCATCGGAAACTTCAGAACTTACCACTTGAGGGCAGCAACGATACTCAGTAACTAGAGGTCCTGGATTGGGCTGTTTTACCTCTGAGCGGCACTTTTTTGCACACCATGGGCTAAATGGCCAGGTCACATGGACCCCGAAGGCTCAGAGAAGGTTGGGGGAGGGGACCCACTGGGACAGCTGTTGGGAGACAGATGGTAGCCTCCCGTCAAGGCCATCCAGCGTGTTCTTTAACGTGCACAGGGTATGGCTCTCCCACACACGGGGCCACGGCTTAACGTCCCATCCGACGGACGACGGCCTTTCCAAGCCCATCGGTGTCCGCTACTGACCGTGGGCAGGGCGGGGAATTTTGCGGAGATAAATCTCAACGCTGACCCAGCTGGGACTCGAACCTGGGAACTACAGATTACGAGCCTGGCGCGCTACCGACTGAGCCACCCCCGCCCCACTAGAGGTCCTGTATAGTTAGAAGACAAACATCCTTCTTTAAAAACTGGAGCATTTTGTAAAAGGGACCTTGGCCCCTTTATCATCTGGTCCACGAGAAAAAGTTTTTTTTTGTGCGTCAAAAGGTAGGGACCAGTACAGTGAAGTGCTAGCGACCCTACATATTGGCGATAGGCTTTTGGCCGCAAGCCCCCTAATAATGAAGGAGGTGGTTGAAGTTTGGTGCCAAGGAAGTGCTGCGTCGTAGTTTTGTGGCAAGGGGGTGGGGAGGGGAGAGATTTGGAGTAAAATTCTTCTGGAAGTGAAAATTAAGCGTGTGTGATAAAAATCGATTAAAATCGTCCCTAATCTCTTACAATTAAAGATGGCCTAAAATGGTCGGCAGATCTTGAAATTTCTGATTTAGAATATGCTGATGATTTAGCTCTTTTAGCACATGATGTTGATGAGATGAACTCTTTCATTCGAGCTGTTGATGAGACTGGTAGTAGAGTAGATTTGGTTATAAACACAGAGAAAACTAAAGTGATGAAAATTGGTCAGGCAGATGGTTTGCCACCACTAGTAATCATTTTTGAAAAAGGGTACTTTGGGAGTTGTAGTCTATTGTTACAGAGTATAATTATGTATATATATATATTTTTGAAAACATCAATACAATTGCACTAGGGAAATAAGATGCTGCAGTAATGTGTCCAAAATGCTTCTTTTTTGTCCCTATAATGGATCTTTTTTGTCCCTTTGGATCTTTTTGGCATCTGGATCTTTTGGTGTCCAATGGATCTTTTGAGTAGGAGGTGTCTGCAGGGAGGAGAGTCATATTTCACATATTGAGATGGGGAGTCTGCAGGAAGTTGGAAGGTTAAAGGATTTTGCCAGTACTTTGTATGAAATGGGCCAGGGCATTGAACTGTGATTTTCCCTTTGCATGGGTGGGGTTTAGCATGGTCTGTAAGGTGAATGTGATGACTCCAAGTGTAGCAAGTTTGTGATAGAGGGTGTGTCTTTGTGTGTTGTATATTTGACAGTGTAGTAGGTAGTGAGGGATATCCTCTATCACTTGGCAGTTTGGACAGAGTGCAGAATGTATTTTTCTAATCATAAATAAGTCTTTGTTCATGTTTGCTCTGCCAGTTCGGAGTCTGGCTGGCCATCTCGGTGATTCACTGCCATTGGTTGATAGAGTCACGTGGTTTATAGGCGCCATGTTTTGTCGTACCGTGAGACGAAAGCCTATGAGTTAGTGTATGTACTGTCGCTCAAAAAAGTATCCTAACACTACGGTTGATTACAAAATTCATAAAAAATATCTGGCAACGATTTTTTTAGAAATTAGTGATCTGGCAATCGTTGCCAGATATTTTTTCTGAATTTTGTAATCAACCGTAGTGTTCGGATACTTTTCTGAGCGACAGTACCAAGTTAAAACTTCTCAGTTGTTATAGTTTTATATATTTCTATCACTTTTTTGGTCTATGAAAGCTGTCATATTTTACGAATGCCTCACTGCGCTGTATTTGGGTGTAAAAATTTCACTCAAAGAAATATATTAATGAATATTTTTTTTCGAGAAATTCTATCAGAAAACGGCAAAACAGCTGTAAAAGTGAAATGAGGTAACTGAAAACCAACAAATAATTTCTTTTAAGGTTCATTTGAAAAACCAGCTAATATTTTCACTTTGTCGTCTGCCTATGCCAGTATTTGTTCGTCTGTCTGTTCGTCTCTCTGTTAACTATTGTCTGTCCATCGGTTTCTTCACCTGTCTGTCCCTCTAAAAATAATCAACTTTTTTACGTTTAGAGATAGATGAAAAATTCTTTTTGAGTTGGATAGGTGTCGAACAAATATCGCGATTCGCAATTTTGGAAAATTTCAATAGGTTTAATAGCGCCCTCTAGAGGTGGAAAAAGATTGAAAATGCTAAAATTTTAAACGAATATTACAAACAAACTATTTACACTGGAATCTGTAATTTTGATAGTAGAGTGTTATGGTCAGAAGGTTTAAAATGGCAACAACGCTTTGCCATCTTAGCCAAAAGGGGGTGCGAAAACAAAACTTTTTTTAAGAGATAAACGAAACAATATATATATATTTTGCCTTATAGGCACTAACAAAATATTATTGATTTAAAAAATATTCATTAATCCCAGCATTACCTGTAGACGTCTAAACGTCTATAAGTCAATAAATGTTTTTGTGGAAAAAATTTCGCTGACATATGGGATTCGAACCCGCATCTCTCCAGAAACATGCCAGAGTGTTCTAACCTGTTGAACCAATGCCGTCTCAGTCTTTTTTCCACTAATAATGACTCTCACTCTTCCCGTGAATCGTTATGGCACCATCTATGATCTTGGGTGGCACCTATTTCTTTTTTAGTGCTCTGAATAAGATGGAAATAAATAATGAACTCACATCACGCTATTTAGCGTTTTAAATGATTTAAACACTATTTGATAATCTCAGTGTTACCTGCTGACGTTTAAACGTCTATAAATCAATAAATGTTTTTTGTGAAAATAGCCAGCATTAGTTCGCCAGATTAGAATACTCTGGCATGTTTCTGGAGAGATGAGAGTTCGAATCCCATATGTCGGCGAATTTTTTTCCGCAAAACTATTAATATTTACATTTTTCGAATCCCCATCAGTTGCAATTTCCAGTGTTAGAGAGTGCTAAAGGCGGTAAATGAAAACTCGAAAGGAGACCTCTAGCAGTGGAAAATACCAAATTTTAAAATAAATATGGCAAATGATCTATTTTTTGCCGAAACTTAAATTTTTGGTCATAGAGTGTAAAGGTCAAGTGGTTTACACTAATAGTAATCATTTGTCCCGTTGGTAAAATACAACTTTTCTGCTTCAAGAGATAAATGAAAAACTCTTTTTGCACATTAAAGGTACTGTTAAAATATTAATAGTTTATTTTCTCAATTATACAGTAGTTCAAATTTCCACTGTTAGAGGGTACTGAAAGTGTAAAATAACTAGTAGAATTCATATCTTCTCTGGCGCATATGGGAATCTCATTTTTAAAGAGAATGAAGTTCTTCCTTTGCCTACTTTTTCACTCCTTAAAGTTTTAATTATGGATGTTCGTGTTGTTTTTCGACTGAGGTCAGCCATCTTCATGGACCTTCTACTATGGCGTATAAACTGACAGGCTCCTGTCAGACCTCTGTACAAGCAGCTGCTTGAGGGGGGTTATTTATTTATTTTTTTAATTTATGATGGGGGGGGGAAATGCACATAGTAATATTTTATTAGTAATTATAAAACATAAAAAGCATTTGTGTTTTATTTCTTAAATGTAAAAAGTTGCTTTTCTCTCGTTCCTATGAAAATAGTGGGCAGATTATTGCTGACAGTGGAATTTCTACCATAAAAGAATTCTATTGCCGAAATTTCTACCATAAAGAGATCACTTGAAACATTCGTTAAAAGTTTTTCAGTTTCCATATTTAGTTATCTCCAATGATATAAATTAAAACTACCTTTGAAAATGCGAATTACATTTCATTAGTAACCAACTAAAAAAGAGATTTCCAATTATCTCTTAAAACAAAACCATTCCGTTTCTTACGTAACTTGGGCTTAGGGTCAACCCATTGTTGTCAATAGAATTTTCAAGACTGTCACATTCGATGACCAAAATTTCAAATTTTTAGTATAACTACATCGTTTGCAATATTCATTTTAAATTTTGGAATTTTTCGATTTTTTCCACAGTTAGAGGACGCAATTATAGCTTTTGGGAAATTCGCAAAATGCAAATTGTAATATTTCATCAATATCTGTCCAACCGAAAAAGAGTTTTTAATTTATCTCTAAAAACATACACTTTTCTGTTAAAACAAAAAAGAAGTTGCATTCACCTCCCCCCTGGGTCTAAAGGGTCAAGTGATTGTTGCCAATGGTAACTTCGCAACCTTCACGTTTCAACACCAAAATTTCAAACTTCTAACATAACTACATCGTTTGGAATATTCGTTTGATATTTTGGAATTTTCAAATTTTCCACCGTAAGAGGGCGCAGTTAGAACTTTTAGGAGATTCGAAAAATGCAAATCGTAATATATCATTAATTCCTATCTAACACAAAAAGAATATTTTATTTATCTGTATAAACAAAAAAAGTTTGATGTCTACAGGAGGACAGACAACAAAGCGAAATTATGTCTGTTTTTTTTGCCTTAAATTTTCCTTTTTTAGCCGTTTCCTAAAGTGCTTCCAATCATGAACACTGAAATCTGTATCAAATATTACCCAACCCTTTTCCGGAATCCATAAATACCGTGCAAAACCATTCAGCTATGCACGCTAAATAATCGGAGCGACGACAAAACATGGCGTCAAATTTTGAGATGGCCAACCTCTACCTATATAGGACCTCTATCAGTAACTAGAAGCCCTATATAGGTAGAGGTTGGCCATCTCATAATTAGACGCCATGTTTTGTCGTCGCTCGGATTGTTTAGCGTCTATAGCTTAATGGTATTGCAAGGATACTTACGGATTCCTCAAAAGGGTAGAGTATTATTTGATGCAGATTCCAGTTCTCACGATTGGAAGCACTTTCATCATCATCATCATCATCATCATCAAGCAGCCATGGGCTACGGAGGTCCAACCAGACCGTGCAATTTAGTTCTCCAAGAAAGTCTATCCTGAGCTACATCTACTGCATCTGGCCACTGCACACCAATTCTAACAAGGTCCTGTTTGACATTGTCTGCCCACCGCATCCTAGGTCTCCCCTTCTTTCTGAGGCTTTTAGGCACACTGTTCATAACCCTATTCGCCAATCTATAATTACTCATACGGGCAACATGGCCAAACCAACGGACTCTCTCTCTGCACAATATGCTGCTTAAAGGAGGTTGCAAACTCCTTTGCCTAACCTCATCATTAGTTACAAAGTTGAACCACCTAATGCCCAAGATACTGCGTAAGCATCTGGAATCAAAAGCATCTAGTTTCCTGTTATCTTGTTTACAAAGTGTCCAAGTTTCACTACCATAACTAACCCTAGAAAGAACCAAACTATTATACAGTCTAATTTTAGTCTTTAGGTGTATACGCCTATTTCTCCACACTCTCCACAGATTCTTAAAAGTCCCGGCAGCAATCCCTATTCGTCTGTTAATCTCATGCCGCACGTCACCATTATCTGTTACATAGCTCCCAAGATAATTAAACTGTGACACCTGCTCAAGACTGCAACCATTCAGATTAACTGAATCACAGCCTGCCTGACCAATTTTCATCACTTTAGTTTTCTCTCTGTTTATAACCAAACCTACTCTACTACCAGTCTATCAACAGTGCGAATGAAAGAGTTCATCTCATCAACATCATTTGCCAAAAGGGCTAAATCATCAGCATAATCTAAATCAGAAATTTTCGTATCTCCAGCCCATTTAAGGCCAAAATCTTACCTTTGAAATGAATTTCGCATAACATAATCAACAACCAAACTAAAGAGAAAAGGAGACAAAATGCACCCTTGTCGAACACTAGACGTAATGCTAAACCAATTGCTACAAGCCTTACCAAACTCTAACACACGACTCAGTGTTATTATAGAGAGCTTTCATTATGTTAACTAACCTGTCTGGTATACCATATGATTTCACAATCAACCACAAATAATGACGATCAACAGAGTCGAAAGCCTTTTTGAAATCAACAAAGCTAGCAACCAAAGGTTTCTGAAACTCTAAACATTTCTCAAGAATCTGCCTAAGTGAAAATATCTGATCCACAAATCCCCTACCACTTCTGAATCCACATTGCTCATCACGCAATTGACTGTCAACCAGATTCTTAATTCTATTAAGCACAATAATGGAAAGAACTTTACCTGGAACAGAGAGTAGGCTAATACCCCTATAGTTATCACAAGAACTGCGATCACCTTTTTTGAAAATAGGGATAACAATAGCTCTGGTAAAATCCTTAGGAACCATGCCTTTATCATAAAAGATATTCAGAATTTCAGTCATCCAAGTGGTAACCGAAACATTTCCAGCTCTAAGCATTTCTGTAGTAATTTCATCTACCCCTGGGGATTTATGAAGTTTAAGTTTAGAAATAGCTAAAATAACTTCAGATTGTGTTATAGGGCCAACATTAAAGCCACCAATGCATCTATCATTATTGCAAACAATGGGAATAGAACTAACCGCATTGTTTAGAATATCACTGAAATGCTCAGCCCACCTAGCCATGACAGAATCCTCACCTTCTATAACCTTACCATGTTTATCCTTCGATCCCTGTATGCCTGTCCATTTTCTACCACACAAAATACTAACTATCTGGTACAGCTCTCTGCTGTTGTGCTGTCTAACTGCTTCCTCGGCTTTGTCAGCCAAACCATCAAGCCAAAGATTCTTATCAGCAGCTAACTGATCTTTTACACGTTTATTAAGTTCTCTGTAATGCTTTCTATTAGGACTAGTAGGGTATTGATTAAGGACATTCCTGCAGTTCTTTCTTTCCGAAATAAGCTCAAGTGCCTTATCACTCAGATAATTCTGTCTCCTCTGCTCCTTTTTTCCTAAAAGTGGATTTTTAGTGTCCAAAAAAGCCTGTTTAAAATGATCCCATTCTTCCTCAACTTCAGTAGTAAACATACCATGACTGTCATAATGACTAAGTAACCTATCATGGTAAGCTTTGGCTACAACTGCTTCTTTCAGAGCTTCAGTATTAAAAGTAAATTTTTTAACCCCAGCACAACACTTTTTAAGTTTAAGTTGCAAGACACTTTTAACAAGGAAATGGTCAGATCCAATTTCAGCTCCCCTATATGCCATGGTATTCCTAACAGAACTAGTACATTTGCTGTTAATTAATATATAATCAATCATATTCTTATGCAGCCCATCGGGTGAAACCCATGTGTACTTATGTATGTCGCGGTGTTTGTAATAAGTGTTAGTTATTCTGAATCCATTGAGTTTACTTACCTGCAGAAGACGTTGCCCATTGCCATTGCAGCTACCAATACCAAAAAGGCCTATTACTCCTCCCCAAAGGTCAGAGTCAGTACCAACTTTGGCATTGAAGTCACCAAGAACAAGGGTAATATCTCCTTTCTTGACAGAATTCAAAATATCCTGAAGTTGTTCATAAAACCTATCCTTCTCATCCTCATCGGCATCCTCAGTGGGGGCATAACAGCAGAAAACATTCAGGTCTTTAACGCTTGTCTGAAATTTTGCTGTAAGAAACCTTTCATTAATGCACTCATATCCTAGAAGAGCATCACTAGCGTGTCTGCTGAGAAGCAGTCCCACGCCTTGGTGATGCTTATTGTCGTCCCTCCCTGAAAAGAGAAATTTAAGATTATTTTTAAGAATCTGACCTTTATCTGTCCATCTGGTCTCTTGCAAGCCGAGAATATCTAAATTATAATGGTGGAATTCTTGTGTGAGGATTATCAAGAGAAAAAGCTCTGTGCAGAGTCCTCACATTCCAACTACCTATGGAGAGAAAATGGTTAGTAGGATGTTTAAAGAAACTATGTTTATTGAGAGAGGGAATGCCGACAATATCAAAAGCCCCCTAATCGCAGACATGGGGCAAAGACCCGTTCCCCCACTACTAAAGGCTGAAGCCATCTACACTGGAAGACTTCCTCCAATGTAGAATTTGACGATGCCAATAAAAGCAAAGAGTTCAGGTGCCTGCGATGACCTCTGCTCAGGATTATCCACCAGCTGATAAACATATCCCGTGAATCTATTCACTTGGGGCTGTCAACCCACAAACAAACAGAAAACACAGCGGAAGATTTTCCCTCCACAGAAGCCCACCAGTGCAGCAAAATCAGGATCCATAATCAAGCTCAGAGCCATATATCTGTCCAGTCCAGTGGGTTTATATGGTCAGCACTAGGACCCTGTGTGGTTGACCACACCTCAGCAGGGTAGAAAAAAAAGAAAAGTAGCCATAGTTCTCCAGATCAGTAGGCCACACTAATCTGGCAGCCCTCCCCTTCCGTTCACTTCCACAAGAGAGTATCTCTTTTGAGAGGTACTAACGGTCTGCACCACGAGAAGGCGGGGTCGGACATTAGGTGCTAGGCCTGGCCGGTTCTATGCATCATCACAGGGGATTGGTGCATAGCTCTCCTTCCAGTGACTACCTAGCTACTACAGTTTAGAAAACGGTTAAAAAAGGAAAAACAAAGTTTAGGGCTTTTTAAAAAAAAAAAGATATAATTTCGCTTTGTTGTCTGTCCGTCTGTAGATATCGAACTTTTTTGTTTATACAGATAAATAAAAAATATTTTTGTGTTGGATAGGTATTAATGAAATATTACAATTTTCATCAATCGTATCTCCCAAAAGTTATGACTGCGCCCTCTAAAGGTGAAAAATTCTGAAAATTCCAAAATATCAAACGAATATTCCAAACGATGTAGTTATGTTAGAAGTTTGAAATTTTGGTGTTGAAACGTGAAGGTTGCGAAGTTACCATTGGCAACAATCACTTGATCCTTTAGACCCAGGGGGGAGGTGAATGCAACTTCTTTTTTGTTTTAACAGAAAAGTGTATGTTTTTAGAGATAAATTAAAAATTCTTTTTGGGTTGGACAGATATTGATGAAATATTACAATTTGCATTTTGCGAATTTCCCAAAAGCTAGAATTGCGCCCTCTAACTGTGGAAAAAATCGAAAAATTCCAAAATTTAAAACGAATATTGCAAACGATGTAATTATGCTAAAAATTTGAAATTTTGGTCATCGAATGTGACAGTCTTGAAAATTCCATTGACAACAATGAGTTGACCCTAAGCCCAAGGTAGGTAAGAAACGGAACGATTTTGTTTTAAGAGATAATTGGAAATCTCTTTTTTAGTTGGTTACTAATGAAATGTAATTCGCATTTTCAAAGGCAGTTTTAATTTATATCATTGGAGATAACTAAATATGGAAACTGAAAAACTTTTAACGAATGTTTCAAGTGATCTCTTTATGGTAGAAATTTCAGCTTGTAGAGTTCTGTTATGGTAGAAATTCCACTGCCTTCAATGATCTGCCCACTATTTTCAGAGGAGCGAGAGAAAAGCAACATTTTTTGTTTTATAATTACTAATAAAATTCTACTACGTGCATTTCCCCCATCATACATTAAAAAATATACAAGCCCTCAAGCAGCTGCTTATACAGAGGTCTGACAGGAGCCTATCAGTTTATACGCCATAGTAGAAGGTCCACGAGGATGGCGCGACCTCAGCAGAAAAACAACACGAATATCCATAATTAAAAATTTTATGGAGTAAAAAAAGTAGGCAAAGGAAGAATTCCATTCTCTTTGAAAATAAGATTCCCATGTGCGCCAGTGGCGATATGCGTTCTTCTAGTTATTTTACACTTTCAGTACCCACTGACAGTGGAAATTCGAACTACTCTATAATTGAGAAAATAAACTATTAATAATGTAATATAGTAATGTGTACGAAAAAGTTTTTCATTTTTCTCTTCAAGCAGAAAAGTTGCATTTTGCCAACGGGAGAAAACATTACTATTAGTGTAATCCACTTGATCATTACATTCTATGACCAAAAATTTAAGTTTCTAGCAAAAATAGATCGTTAGCAATATTTATTTAAAGACTTGGTATTTTACAGCATTTTTCCGCCGCTAGAGATCGCCTTTCGAGCTTCATATACCGCTTTTAGCACTCTCTAACACTGGAAATTCCATCTGATGTGGATTCGGAAAATGTAAATATTAATATTTTTTTTTATTTTTTTAAGTTTCGCCAACATACGCGATTCGAACCCGCATCTCTCCAGAAACATGCCAGAATATTCTAACCTGTTGAACTAACGCCGGCTTTTCTCACAAGGAAACATTTATCGATTTATGGATGTTTAAATGTCTACAGGTAACGCTGAGATTATGAAATATTGTTTAAATCGTTAATAATGCTAAATAGCGTGATGTGACATCATTATTTATTTCCATCTTACTCAGAGCACTAAAAAAGAAATAGTTGCCACCCGAGATCATAGATGACGTCATAGGGAGTCGCCCAAAATTCATGGGAAGAGTGATATTCATTATTAGTGGAAAAAAGACAGACGGCATTAGTTCAACAGGTTAGAATACTCTGACATATTTCTGGAGAGATACGGGTTCGAATATCTTGTGTCGGCGAAATTTTTACACAAAAACATTTAATGATTTATGGACGTTTAAACGTCTACAGGTAACGCTGAGATTATCAAATAATATTTAAATCATTAATATTTTGTTAGAAAAACGAAACAATATATATATATTGTTTTACAGGCGCTATATATTGTTTCGTTTATCTCTTTAAAAAAAGTTTCATTTTCGCACCCCCTTTTGGTTAAGACGGCAAAGCCTTGTTGCCATTGTAAACCTTCTGACCATAACAATCTACTACCAAAATTTCAGATTTCCGGAGCAAATAGTTTGTAATATTCGTTTGAAATTTTAGCATTTTCCATCTTTTTCCACCTCTAGAGGGCGCTATTAAACCTATTGAAATTTTTCAAAATTGCGAATCGCGATATTTGTTCGACACCTATCCAACCCAAAAAGAATTTTTCACTTAGCTCTAAAAGTGAAAAAAATTGATTGTCTATAGACGGACAGACAGGTGGAAAGACAGATGGACAGACAATAGTTAAGAGAGACGAACAGACAGACGAACAAATACTGGCATAGGCAGACGACAAACTGAAAACATTAGCTCGTTTTTCAAACGAACCTTAAAAGAAATTGTTTGTTGTTTTTCAGTTAGCTCATTTCACTTTTGCAGCCGATTGCCATCTTCTGATGGAGTTTCTCGGAAAAAAACTTTCTTTAATTTATTTCTTTGAGTGAAATTTTTACACCCAAATGCAGCGCAGTGAGGCATTCATTAAATATGGAAGCTTTCATAGAGAAAAAAAGTGGTAGAAATATATAAAACTATAACAACTGAGAAGTTTTAACTTGGTACACACACTAAGTCATAGGCTTTCGTCTCACGGTACGACAAAACATGGCGCCCATAAACCACGTGACTCAATCAACCAATGGCAGTGAATCACCGAGATGGCCAGCCTCTAACTAAACAGGATCTCTAGCAGTTACTAGGGATCCTGTTGCGATTCGTAATTTTGAAATCTTCCGATAGCTTTAAATAGCGTCCTGTAACGGTTGAAAAAGATAGAAAATGCAAAAATTTCAAACGAATATTGCGAACAAACTATTTCCATTGAAAATCTGAAATTTTGGTAGTAGAGTTACAAGGTTTACAATGAGAACAAGGCTTTGTCCTCTTAGCTAAAGGGGTGAGAAAATGAAACTTTTTTATTTTAAAAGATAAACGAAATCTCCCTTTTTTTGGTTTTAATATAATATAATACCCCCTTAAGCAGCAGCTTGCCACAGAGGTCTGACAGGAGCCTGTCAGTTTATATGCCATAGTAGAAGGTCTGTGAGGATGGCAGGACCTCAGCAGAGAAACAATACAAACACCCATGCCTTATCTGACTGAAGGGACCGAAGGGACTTGAAATCAGGTCTCTTAGATCAGTAGCCTACTGTGAGCGATATCTGGTCTACCGTGAGCGATATCCTATGCGCCGTGTGCCCGATCATAAAATGTTTGCGCGACTGCACCACCAGCTGTCTGAAGCAGGCACCTTCCATGTCAGTCGACATGATGCCGGACGAAAACGGATGGTGAGAACGCCAGCTATGAGCGAGGACATCTTGCGTATGGTGACAAATAACCCAGGTACAAGCACGCGATCCGCCGCCCAGAGCCTGGGTGTGCATCGGAACAGTGTCTGGCGAGTACTGCATGAAGAAGGGCTACACCCCTATTACTTGCAGCGAGTGCAGGCATTGACAGCTGTTGATTATCCCCTGCGCATGAATTTTGCCCAGTGGTTCCTGAAGCAAAGTGCCGCACATCCCGATTTCCCCGCGCATGTGCTCTTTACAGATGAATTAATATTCTCACGTGAAGGCGTAGTGAATGTCCATAATTCCGCATTTATGGGCGGCCCAGAACCCCCATGGTGCACGTCCAAATTCGAACCAGCAACGGTTCGCCATCAATGTCTGGGCGGGGATCGTGCATGACTATTTAATTGAACCCTACCTTATGCCGGATCGCCTCGATGGGCGAACGTACCGTATTTTTCTGCAACAGGTTTTGTCGAAATTGCTTCAGGATATTCCAGCCGCAATCTGCACCCGTATGTGGTTCCAGCACGATGGGGCACCCGCCCATTTCAACATGGACGTGAGTCAGCATCTTAATACCACATTTGGGAAACGATGGATTGGGCCCGGTGGTCCCATCCCGTGCCCCCCCCCCCCCCAGATCGTCCGATCTTTCTTTTATCGATTTCTTTCTGTGGGGACATTTGAAGAATATCGTCTACTTGACGCCCGTGCAGTCCGTGGAGGATCTGGTAGCTCAACCATCCGTCGTAGCCGCCGAGATGGACCGAGAAGCAGTCCGTGGAGGATCTGGTAGCTCGACCATCCGTCGTAGCCGCCGAGATGTGACCGAGAAGCCCAGTGTTTAGAAGCAGGTAAAGCCGATCACTGCTCCGCCGTTGTGCTGCCTGTATCAACGTTGGTGGGCGGACGTTTGAGCATCTGTTGTAACGATCTCCACTAAACGTTACTCTGGAAACCTCTGTGTCTGTCCTTCATTTCCGACTCCTCACTGCGTTTGTGGCCGCATATTCTATGACGAATATTGGTGGGTTCGGTGTGTACTACCATCCCCTCACGTTTGGGCCATGAATTCAGGGACACCCTGTATATAGGGCCTCCAGCAGTAACTAGAGGCCCTATATAGGTAGAGGTTGGCCATCTCAAAATTGAACGCTATGTTTTGTTGTCGTTCGAATTGTTTAGCGCGTAAAGTTGAATGGTATTGCATGGATGTACTTATGGGTTGGGTTGTTTTACCTCTGAGGGGCACTTTTTTGCACACAATGGGCTAAATGGCCAGGTCACATGGACCCCGAAGGCTCAGAGAAGGTTGGGGGAGGGGACCCACTGGAATAGCTGTTGGGAGACAGATGGTAGCCTCCCGTCAAGGCCATCCAGTGTCTTCTTTAACGTGCACAGGGTATGGCTCTCCCGCACACAGGGCCACTGCTTAACGTCCCATCCGACGGACGGCGGCCTTTTCAAGCCCATCGGTGTCCCCTACTGACCGTGGGCAGGGCGGGGAATTTTGCGGAGATAAATCTCAAAGCTGACCCAGCTGGGACTCGAACCTGTGAACTACAGATTACGAGCCTGGCGCGCTGCCAACTGAGCCACCCCCGCCCCGATGTACTTATGGATTCCGGAAAAGGGTAGGGTAATATTTGATAAAGATTTCAATGTTAATGATTGGAAGTACTTTAGAAATCAGCTAAAACAGAAAAGTAAATTTTATGGCTTTTTTTTTTAAAAAAGGGAGAATTTCGCTTTGTCTTATGTCTTTCTGTAGACATCGAACTTTTTTTATTATACAGATAAAAAGAAAAATTGATTTTGTGCTCGATAGGCATTGATGAAATATTATATTTGCACTTTCCGAATCTCCCAAAATGTACAACTACGCCCTCTAACGGTGGAAAAGTTTGAAAATTCAAATATTTCAAATGATGTATTTACGTTAGAAATTTGAAATTTTGGTGTTGGAATGTGAAGGTCACGAAGTTACCATTGTCAACAATAAGGTTGACCTTTTAGACTGGACGCGGGGGCAACGGTTTTGGTTTTAACAGAAAATTGTATGCTTTTAGAGATAAATGAATAATTCTTTTTGGGTTGGCCATTAATTGATGAAATATTACGTTTTGTACTTTCGGAATCTCCCAAAAGCTATAATCGCGCCCTCTAATTGTGGAAAAAAATTGAAATATTCCAAAATTTAACAAATATTGCAAACGATGTAGTTATGCTAGAAATTTGAAATTTTAATTTTGGTATGAGATGATTTTGAAGATTCCATTGACAAAATGAGTTGACCCGTTACGTCTAGGGTAGGTAGAAAATGTAACTTTTTTAAAGAGATAATTGGAAACTTTTTTAGTTGGTACTGATGATATATTATAATTCTCATTTTCAAAGGTAGTTTTAATTTATATCGTTAGTCGTCACTAAATATGCAAACGACAAAACTTTGAACGAATTGTTCAAGTGATGTGTTTATGGTAGAAATTTGAAACTTTGGCTGTAGAGTGTTAAGAGACATTCCACTAACAGCATTGATCTACTTTTTTTTTTTCAGAGAGGAGTGAGAAAAGCAACTATTTAAATTCAAGAACTAAAAGACAGATACTTTTATGTTGTATAATTACTAATAAAATACTACTGTGTGAAATCCCCTTCCCCCTAATCCATTAGCTCGAATTAGAACTTTTAAGGATTTTGAAAGTACGTAAATGGAAACTTCATTTTCTTCAAGAACATGATTTCCATAGGCGCCACAGGTGATATGCGTTTGTCATGTCCCTCTGATTTATTTATTATCGTGTTTTTGTAGATATTTTTATGTATTAAGTGTGTTCTTTGAAATGCTTTTGCTGGTATGTATGACTCACTGATGTTGGTTTCGGGTCTAAAGCTGGCTGCTTGCATGAGAGGACGGATTCCAGAAGTCTTTTATGGCCTTTAACGACTAGCCTGGGGCACGAGGTCAGCGCAGGAGGCTAGAGCGGGAGATTGAAACAACAGTTTGAGCGTAGCTGTCAAAACGAGGTCGTTTCAATACGCGTCAAAAGGACGCCGCTCTTACTCGAAGGAAACCCTTAAGGAGAGGGAGCGATTCCAAGTGAATCGAGATTCTTGGTGAATCTGATTACAATCTTGTGGATTCAGAGTGAACCACATTGTAGGCAAGGTTAATTATACTTTCGCCGAGTTGGAGGTTTGTAAAGTGAGAACTTGCAGAGTGTGCGGTTCTCCACGTCATTGTTAATGTTTGCAGCAGTAACGCAGCAAAGGCCTACGGAGTTGAGCGCATCCCCAGCACGTAATTGTATATAGTATTAATAAACTGTGTCGTCCCTATACAACCCTCGTGCAGTTAATTGTTCTTTATTCATTGTTCAACCCAACAAATCTTAGGCATACGGCGCCACGGGCTTAACAACCCGCAAACCTGTCATTTCACCGAAATAAGGGTTAAGATAAATAAGTAACAATATCATCGTCCTCCGGCGGCCACGACATTTGACCCAGTCCCATCGCATTCTGAATACGACATCACATCTAGTGCAGTCCCACAGGATCAGGTGGGGACATCACAATCTGGCGCAACATAATTATAAAGAGAAAGGGAGGCGCAAATCTGGCGCAACATGATTATAAAGAGACAGCGTTCTTCTAGTTATTTTACACATTCAGTGCCCTCTAACAGTAGAAATTCGAACTAATGGTGATTGGGAAAATAAACTATTAATCTTTTATTTAGTACCTGTACAACACAAAAAATATTTTTCACATATTTCTTAAAACGGAAAACTTGCATTTTATCACTACCCCTTTGGTATAAGGGGGCAAATCATTGCTATTAATATAAACCACTGGACCATTACATATCTCCAAAATTTTATCCTAGATTTTGATTTCGTTTAATATTAGATTTGGAATTTCGTTTAAATATTTGGTATTTTCCAGCTTTTTCCGTCGCAAGCGGCTATTTTTTGAGTGTTTTTTTACCACCTTTAGCACTCTCTAACAATGGAAATTTCATCTCATGGTTGATTCGAAAAATATAAATATTAATATTTTGCTATTACCTGAATTTTTCTTTTTCGTTTATCTCATAAAATAAAAAAAGTTTCATGTTCTCACCCCCTTGGGGGTAAGAGGGCAAAGCCTTGTTGCAATTGTAAACCATCTGGCCATAACCCTCTACTATCGAAATTTCAGAATTCTAGTGTAGAATAGATCGTTTGCAATTTTCGTTTAAAATTTTAGCATTTTCCATTTTTCCACCGCTGTATGACGCTATTAAAACTATTGGGAGATTTCAAAATTGCTAATCGTAATATTTTATCAGTACTTATGCAAGGCAAAAAGAGTTTTTCATTTATCTCCGAAAGTAAAAAAGGTTGATTTTTTTTATAGAGGAACAGAGAGCGAGAGACACAGATAGATGGACAACAGCGAGGCATAGATCAAAAATTGGAGCTTTTATAGGAAAAAAAAATCGGTAGAAATGTATAAAACTATAACAATTGAGAAGCTTTATCTAGGTACATACACTAACTCATAGGCTTTCGATTCGTGGTACGGCAAAATATGGCGCCCATAAACCATGCGCCTCAATTAACCAACGGTAGTCAATCACCGAGATGGCCGGCCTCTAACTATACGAATTTTTAGCAGTAATCGAACCTACGCTAAAGATAAGTATATAGCGATCTGGTCGAAGTCATATGGTAAAGAATCAGACAGATGGTTAATCAAATACAATAAACTAGAATCTTTTTTAGAGATATAATGGGAATAATGATTCAAACTCTGTATTACAAAAAACGTGCTTAAAAATAATCGTATTAAAACTGAAAATTATTATCCATTAAAATCTGAAATTTTCAAGTATTTACTCAATAATATTATTTAACGATAATTCTTTAAACAATGAAATTTAATTTTTTCCAAAATAATTCTTTACCTAATTTTAAAATTTTAATTACTATTGCAATCAAGTTTATACGCCGTCCCCTGGCCGAGTGGTTAGCGCGCTTGGCTTCTGACCTAAGGGATCTGGGTTCGAGCCCTGGCATGGATGTCGTGTTGTTTTTCTGCCGAGGTCCTGCCATCCTCACAGACCCTCTACCATGGCATATAAACTGACAGGCTCCTATCAGACCTCTGTGGCAAGCAGCTGATTGAGGTTTTTTTTAATTTATAGAGTTTATTGCTAAAGTAAATTCATAAGCAATAGATTTAAGCAAGATCAGTTTGATATTAATATCAGATTTTTTACATTAAGCATGAAGTGGAAAATTTGCTAAAAATATTAATGATTAAAAATAAAAGTTTTTAAATGCAATAGTCACAATGTTTATGCTTCAGCATTGACTTGAATCTTTATGTTAGCTTGTGGTGTCAGATGGATGGTTTTATTGATTTAATCAGTTATTTATGTTTCATTTGTGATAACATGGGAGTGCGGAAATGCTGTCAAATTTGACACCTATGATATTTGAAATTTAAGCAATTTTCTTGAGACATTTTCCTCAGTACATTTACTTCCATAATTTGTTCAAAATAGTTTAGGGGCGTGGGTGGCTCAATCGGTAGCCCGCCAGGCTCGTAATCTGTAGTTCCCAGGTTCGAGTCCCAGCTGGGTCAGCGTTGAGATTTATCTCCGCAAAATTCCCCGCCCTGCCCACGGTCAGTAGGGGACACCGATGGGCTTGGAAAGGCCGCCGTCCGTCGGATGGGACGTTAAGCTGTGGCCCCGTGTGCGGGAGAGCCATACCCTGTGCACGTTAAAGAACACGCTGGATGGCCTTGACGGAAGGCTACCATCTGTCTCCCAACAGCTGTTCCAGTGGGTCCCCTCCCCCAACCTTCTCTGAGCCTTCGGGGTCCATGTGACCTGGCCATTTAGCCCATGGTGTGCAAAACAGTGCCGCTCAGAGGTAAAACAACCCAACCCAGCTCAAAATAGTTTAAAAAAATTACGTATTGCTCACCAGACAAAAAAAGTATCAGCTCACCAGACAAAAAAATTAGTCATCTACCACCATAAGAGGGTTACATCCGTCGATAGCAACAGAGGACAGAGGGCGCACCAGTAATAAATGAGTCCTACAAATATCTGTGCTGTGAGCTGCGGGGTCCATACAGTGAATGTCCCATCACCGTCCCAGCAATTCGGCCCAATCTGGCCAGCATTTGCTGCTGGAAAAGTGGATAAATATTTGATGTGCACTACATCCGCACACTAGTGGCATCCAGGCCAGACAGGATTTCAGCTCCTCTTCGGTCGCACGGAGGCGTTACGCGCTATTAGGGGACATTCAGCCAGGGGTGATTAATATTTTGTCCGGTGAGCTTATTTTTTAATTTATTTAGTAATTTTTTTGAATTTACAGTATATTCTGTTTGGCAGTAAAAAGATTTCTTTTTTCCATATAGGATAAGCTTTTTAATCCGTGGCTTTATCCCAGTGGATTTATTTTTTAGAGTAAATATCATCAAATTTTCAAATCAGGTTTTTTTTTAATATTATCTCAGTACATATATCAAGTAGTTTTTTTTTTCACTCATGTCAGGTATCGATGATGCAATAATCTTTGCACGTGTTTCTGCCTACCTTATCAAATACGAGACTTTATCCGCCATCCGCGGTAAACATCAATTTTTTTTATCAGCGTTTTTATCAGCTATCCGCGATAAGTTACTCTTTCATCCGGAGAAAACCGCGGATATCCGCATCCACACAGGACTCTAGTCATTTGATGGTGACTGGGTATTTAATTTGACGGCGACAGACTAGCTGTAACATTATCTTTCCATGTTATGTCACGGGAAGCTAACTTCGATCATATCTAAAATATGCCTTTAATGGAAACTGTGGTGAAGGTAAAGATTGTAGACCCATCACGGTTAGGGTCTTTTCGAGTCGTGAGTGTGTGCCGAAGGGTGCTTGTCTCTTCCTCGTCAGGATGTTGCTGCTATCCGGGTGGCCGATAAACACAAACTCAGATTTTCCATATGCGCATTTGATTCATTTAATGCAGTGTCTCGCAAACTGTGTGCCGCGAGAGATTTTCAAATTGACACTAGATATTCCAAAGTTTTCATTTTGACTTGACTTGTGTTATCGTCGTGCTTTAACAAAAATCTTTCAGATTTTATCAACTGGGATCTTGTAAGTATTTATCAAGCTTTTTCCAAATTTTGGTATTAATTTTTGATTATTTCAAGTCATAGAATGGACAAATATTTAAAACAAACACCGAGTTATGATCAATTATATTTATTATTATATTTATTTTAAATAAAATGCATTTAGCGAAACTTCAATTTTCCTCTTTTTACGTAACCATCAAAAATTCTTTTTTAGGTGTGCCGCGGAAAAAAAATAGATTCAGTGTGCCGCGGAAAAAAAATTAGACTCAGTGTGCCGCAGAGTAAAAAAGTTTGCGAGACACTGATTTAATGAAAAGCTGTGACTGAAGTTAAAGTTAATCAAATCTATTTAAATCTCGATTTATCATCAATATTCGTTCAGTATTTAAAGTCTTATGGAAGCTGGGATATTTAACAATAAATTATCTTGTTTTATAAAAATCATTCATAATTACTTAATATCGAAATAATCATTACGCATACTTTTAAAATGTGTATTTTATCAAATGATTTTAAACAGTACTTCTTATTTAAGTTTTAATTAATATCTGAGATAAATTCTTACTACCCATTACTTTTGTGAAATATTCTAGCTTCCATAACTCCTCAAATACTAAAAGAATTCTGTTGAAAATCGATGTTTAAAAAGATTTGATTATGGTCTTTATTTTTAGAACCTTTTTCCATTAAATGACAATTTCAGAAGTTATAGAGTTTTGAAGCTAGTTTCTAATTCATAAAACACGGAAATTCTCTAATATTTTGTTAGGGCAGTGTAACTCAGTTCAGTATATTTTAAAAATATCCATCGTTTTGATCTAATGGGAATAACTTTTCCTTTCTTACAATTCCTGCGATTGCAAAATGTTACTTATTTCAAAGTGATCTCTGAAATTCTTTCCAATTACTCATGTCAACGTTACGTTACGTTGCCGACATATTGCTTCAACCATTTCGTCTTGCAGATCGAGTTTCGAAGGGAGTCGATAGGAGCTTAGTTTTGTTTCATAAGTTTCACTTCTGCAAAACATCATACAACACTGTATCATAGTTCACACTTCCAGTTAAAAACGGTAACAAGTAGACATCATCATCATCCTCAAGCAGCCATGGGCTACGGAGGTTCAACCAGACCATGTATTTTAGTTCTCCAAGAAAGAATGTCCTCAGCTACATCTACTGCATCTGGCCACTGCACACCAATTCTAACGAAGTCCTGTTTGATGTCCGATGAGCTTGGAAAGGCCGCCGTCCATCGGATGGGACGTTAAGCCGTGGCTCCGTGTGCGGGAGAGCCATACCCTGTGCACGTTAAAGAACACGCTGGATGGCCTTGACGGGAGACTACCATCTGTCTCCCAACAGCTGTTCCAGTGGGTTCCCACCCCCAACCTTCTCTGAGCCTTCGGGGTCCATGTGACCTGGCCATTTAGCCCATGGTGTGCAAAAAAGTGCCACTCAGAGGTAAATCAACCAAACCCAACACTGTTTGACGTTGTCTACCCACCGCATCCTAGGTCTCCCCCTCTTTCTGAGGCCTTTAGGCACACTGTTCATAACCCTATTCGCCAATCTACAATTATTCATACGGGCAACATGGCCAAACCAACGGAGTCTCTCTCTGCACATTATGCTGCTTAAAGGAGGTTGCAAACTCCTTTGCCTAACCTCATCATTAGTTACAAAGTTGAACCACCTAATGCCCAAGATACTGCGTAAGCATCTAGTTTCCTGTTACCTTGTTTACAAAGCATCCAAGTTTCACTACCATAACTAACCCTAGAAAGAACAGATATTATACAGTCTACTTTTAGTCTTTAGATGTATACGCCTATTTCTCCACACTCTCCATAGATTCTTAACAGTCCCGGCAGCAATCCCTATTCGTCTGTTAATCTCATGCCGCACATCACCATTATCTGTTACATAGCTCCCAAGGTAATTAAACTGTGACACCTGCTCAAGACTGCAACCATTCAGATTAACTGAATCACAGCCTGCCTGACCAATTTTCATCACTTTAGTTTTTTCTCTGTTTATAACCAAACTTACTCTACTACCAGCTTCATCAACAGATCGAATGAAAGAATTCATCAAATCAACATTATTTGCCAAAAGGGCGAAATCATCAGCATAATCTAAATCAGAAATTTTAGTATATCCAGACCATTTAACGCCAAAATTTTTCACTTGTAATGAATTTCGCATAACGTAATCAATAACCAAGCTAAAGAGGTAAGGAGACAAAATGCACCCTTGTCGAACACCAGAAGTAATGCTAAACCAATTGCTACAAGCCTTACCAACTCACACACACGACTCAGTGTTATTATATAGAGTTTTCATTATGTTAACTAACTTGTCTGGTATACCATATGATCTCACAATCGACCACAAATTATGACGATCAACAGAGTCGAAAGCCTTTTTGAAATCAACAAAGCTAGCAACCAAAAGTTTCTGAAATTCTAAACATTTCTCAAGAATCTGCCTAAGTGAAAATATCTGATCCACACATCCCTTACCACTTCTGAATCCACACTGCTCATCACGCAATTGACTGTCAACCAGATTCTTAATTCTATTAAGCACAATCATGCAAACAACTTTCCCTGGAACAGACACAAGAACTGCGATCACCTTTTTTGAAAATAGGGATAACAATAGCTCTGCAAAATCCTTAGGAACCATGCCTTTATCATAAAAGATATTCAAAATTTCAATCATCCAAGTGGTAACCGAAACATTCCCTGCTCTAAACATTTCTGTAGTAATTTCATCTACCCCTGGGGATTTATGAAGTTTAAGTTTAGAAATAGCCAAAATAACTTCAGATTGTGTTATAGGGCCAACATTAAAGCCACCAATGCATTTGTCATTATTGCAAACAATGGGACAATTTAGAACATCACTGAAATACTCATCTCACTTAGCCATGACAGAATCCTCACCTTATATAACCTTACCTTGTTTTTCCTTCAATCCTTGTATGCCTGTCCGTTTTCTACCAAACGAAACGTCAACTATCTGGTACAGCTTTCTGCTGTTGTGCTGTCTAACTGCTTCCTCAGCTTTGTCAGCCAAGCCTTCAAGCCAAAGATTCTTATCAGCAGCTAACTGATCCTTTACACGTTTATTAAGCTCTCTGTAATGCTTTCTATTAGGACTAGTAGGGTATTGATTAAGGACTTTCCTGCAGTTCTTTCTTTCCGAAATAAGCTCATGTGCTTTATCACTCAGATAATTCTGTCTCCTCTGCTCCTTTTTTCCTAAAAGTGGATTTTTAGTGTCGAAAAAAGCCTGTTTAAAATGATCCCATTCTTCCTCAACTTCAGTAGTAAACATACCATGACTGTCATAATGACTAAGTAACCTATCATGGTAAGCTTTGGCTATATCTGGATCTTTCAGAGCTTCCGTATTAAAAGTAAATTTTTTAACCCCAGCACAACACTTTTTAAGTTTAAGTTGCAAGACACTTTTAACAAGGAAATGGTCAGATCCAATTTCAGCTCCCCTATATGCCATGGTATTCCTAACAGAACTAGCCCATTTGCTGTTAATTAATATATAATCAATCATATTCTTATGCAGCCCATCGGGTGAAACCTATGTGTACTTATGTATGTCGCGGTGTTTGTAATAAGTGTTAGTTATTCTGAATCCATTGAGTTTACTTACCTGCAGAAGACGTTGCCCATTGCCATTGCAGCTACCAATACCAAAAAGGCCTATTACTCCTCCCCAAAGGTCAGAATCAGTACCAACTTTGGCATTGAAGTCACCAAGAACAAGGGTAATATCTCCTTTCTTGACAGAATTCAAAATATCCTGAAGTTGTCCGTAAATCCTATCCTTCTCATCGGCATCCTCAGTGGGGGCATAACAGCAGATAACATTCAAGTCTTTAACGCTTGTCTGAAATTTTGCTGTAAGAAACCTTTCATTAATGCACTCGTATCCTAGAAGAGCGTGTCTGCTGAGAAACAGACCCACGCCTTGGTGATGCTTATTGTGAAATAAGAAAAGAGAAATTTAATATTATTTTTAAGAATCTGACCTTTATCTGTCCATCTGGTCTCTTGCAAGCCGAGGATATATAAATTATAACAGTGGAATTCATGTGTGAGGACATGACGAGAAAAAGCTCTTGGCAGAGTCCTCACATTCCAACTACCTATGGAGAGAAAATGGTTAGTGGGATGTTTAAAGAAATTATGTTTATTGAGAGAGGGAATGCCGACAATATCGTATCAGTATCAGAATCGTATCGTATCCAATTTTGAAACTTGCGGTAAACAGCATAATAACGTATACTACTACGAAGCAAGTAGGAAGCAAAACACTGGACCGCCAGCACCATAGTGGACGAAAACGTAACTAGCGTTGCTGTCGATTGACGTCTTGAAATCGGCAGGCATTCCCATTAGGTAGGCACCGCTATTGTCCATCTGCTAGTAAATGTTTAAAGATAATGTTTGAATTATTGGATCAACGATTCCGCAATAACGTAGGTGTTTTGAATATCCTTTAGTATACAAATATGAACCATTGATTTCACTCTTTCGATTATTATTTAATAGATTCATATAAGTACGAGTTATTCAGAATTGTGATGCTCTCTATTTGTTGATATAGATACTAGTAATGTGTGATTTGAAGTAGACACAAGAAACAGAATTACTGCTGGAAGTTTTAAAAGTCTAAGAAGTACGGAAATGTTGGAAATTGCACCTAAAGTCTAAACTTAGGATTTGTAATAATTTGGTTCTTTCCTCATTTTCTGATAGGGGTGAAAGTGATCTCAGAGTAAGCATTGAGATGAAAATTACTTTTGAATCGAGATGTTCGCACGTCCTATTGAGTGGCAGGTCGTTTCATCACGTGAATAACGGTAAAGTTGATGAATTGCTCAAAATCATCTTTAACTTTTTAAGTGTCCAGTCAGTTAACATTTTTAAACAGAGGTTTAGGTAACTTTCATTTCAATTTTAATTTCTATTTTTTAATTCAGAATGAAATGCTCTTCCACTTGGTATGTAACATGGCAGTAGGAGGTTAATGGGGGTTCTAACTCAGTGGCGGATCAATGTTAATCCTATGGGATCATCCACCCATGTGTTAAGAGTGTATCATTATCAACCACATTGGTCAGAACTCTCACTGTTTTAAGACTGAAGTCGGACAATGCCGAATAAAATCCTCCCTCCCTTCAGTAATGTATTAATCCAAAATTATATTTTTCAGTTAAATTGGAGGTAATAATTGATATATGACAGATGGTATTGGATGAAGTAAACAACCCACTCGTAATTTCCAGAGACTGCCATCTTGGATGACGTACCCCACCCTCTATTTCCGTATTGCATCAGACATGATATGTTATAACATGTTTTGGAAAAGTTCATCCCCCTCACACCCTTGACCGCCATTTTCCGACCCATCTCGAAATTTCTCCAAGTCCAGAGACGTCGGATGACGTCATCTATTAGAAGTTTTAGCTTTTAAACTATTTTTACCCAATAGCATTTTTTTTTTCTTTTCATTTTCTGCAGTACATCCATTTTTTTATTTCAGTTTCTACGGGATAGTCCTTGTTCTAGTATAAATACGGCTTCCATCAGTCGAAATCCTCATTCTGTTGTCACACGTTGACAGTGACAGTGATTTTTCAACTGCTAGAAGTCAATAGTGATAGTTCTCGAAGTCCTCGTGTAGTATAAATCATCTCCACTTATTTCACAATGTTTTGCAACGCATCCATGTGAAATATGTCAGAAGACTTTCAACTCCAAACGAATCTCATTCGTCATAAGAGATATCATGATGGAAAGAACCTGTTTGAGTGCTCTCAATATGAATCTACATTCTCAAGGAAATATGACAAACAACGCCATGAGTTATCCAATATATCCAGGAAAACCTGCAAATGGGAAGAAGTTCAATGGACGAAAAGACAATCTTTTACGACATCAAAGAAAGCCATACAATTATAAGCGAAAACGTTCTGAAGATGAAAAGATTCGCCAGAAGAAGCAAAAACCGGACCCTGAAGACCCTGCCGGACCCTGAAGACCCTTGCCAGAAGAAATGAAAAGGACCTTGTCAACACATAAGCTGATGGCGACTGAAGAAAACATCTGTTGATCTCACCATTCTTCTGAAAGAAGAATTGGGAGTGACTTCCTGAAAGAAGAATTGGGAGTGACTTCCGTGAGGACTCGAGGAAAATGGTGAGATCAACAGATGATTCTTCAGTCGCCATCAGCTTATGTGTTGACAAGGTCCTTTTCATTTATTCTGTAAACTGACAGGGGTCTTCAAGGTCCGGTTTTTGCTTCTTCTGGGAAATCTTTGCTTCTTCAGAACGTTTTCGTTTATTATTGTGTGGCTTTCTTTGATGCCTCAAAAGATTGTCTTTTCTTCCAAACTCCATATCACAATCTTCACATTTGTAGGTTTTCCTGGAGATGTGGGAAAACACATAATATATCATCAATTATTACCTCCAATTTAACTGAATAATATAATTTCAGATTAATATATCACTGGAGGGAGGGAGGATTTTATTCAGCATTGTCCGACTTCAGTCTTAAAAACAGTGAGAGTTCTGACCAATGTGGTTGATAATGATACACTCTAAACACATTGATCCGCCACTGAGTTAGAACCCCCATTAACCTCATACTCATGACCTTTATCTATCTGTTATTCGCTGCAGGATAAACTCCTAATGTTCAGTTCGTTTTATGCAGAAAAGAGTTAAAAATTACCTTGCCACAATTGCATCTATTGTAAGAAACATGAGACTAAGGGTTAAACAACATGTTAAGTAGGTAAACATTTGTTAATTGCAGGCAGAGTAACAGCTTAGTGACCAGAGTTATGAACAGTGTTTCTAAAGAGAGGAAGGATGGTTGGCTAAGACTGAGGTGGACTGAATCATTTCAATGGCTTAACAGGACAGCTGCTGTTTAATACAATTCAATATCGTCAGGAAAGGAATATGGCTCGACTGAGTAACTGAAAATTTGACAGTGACGAAATTTTGTAATATGTAATGAGTACTGCATATGAGAAAATCAGCTACCATAATTGAGGTGCTGAAATTAAGGGACAGGAGATGTAAATCAAGTGTACGATCACCTGCTACATCCATAAATCTCACATAATGCGTTTTCATACAATTGACGATGATTGCTGATGTAGTTTTGTGGTAACAAAGCCCACTAATCCACAAGAGTAGATCAGAGCTCATGAAGGGTTCTAGGATAAGTTCTTGGAAGGGGTTGGCGTGACCTCTCTTGGAGATCTTGCTATCTACTCCATCCTATGGATATCTTCACTTTCAAAGAAATCGCTGATCACATGGGCCCTATATGATATGATTATCCATAAGATTAAATCAGGGCTGAACGCATTCCTGAAAAATCTTACATAAGATGAAAGAATCTTGTGTCTGTGTTGCTGAGCAGTCAGAGTGACTCTCAGAAGATTTTGAAGCTTTGTATGGCCAGTCATCGTGATGACAACTCGGATCATCAAAATAACATCAACAAAATATCTGATGTTACGGCTCATACTCCCCAGCTGAAACATGTGGAGAACCAGTGTTCAAACTAAATTTGTAGTCATCTGTGATTTCCCTTTTTCCTGAGATCCAAATGTGATGTCTGCACCATATTAAACGAGCTTTTGTTTTGAAGGAGCAGAGGGAGACACAAATCATTGGTTTTTATGCATATAGACCCGTTCATGCAGCCTCCTGTACATATTATGTCTTGAAACGGTCTTTTCTGTGGCTGCTAACAACCCACAAAACAGTTAGTAGCTATATCAAAATGCTATTTTGATCCACTGGAAAAATAATAAAACAGCTTGGACAGTGATTAAGATTTTAATTCAGTTAGTAGCTATCATTTTTCCCATGTCGTCTTGCTATGAAAGACAGACAATGTGGCCCATATAAGTCTTTGGATATCTCAGAGTGAGATTGACCAGTTTCCACCATATCTATTGCTTTCTTCTTCACATATGGTCGCCTGTGTGATTTGGAATAAAAATTTCACCCACATTCATAAATCACCAACGTCATAAATGACAGGCAAGCTGGATTGAAAATGAGTTGCAAACGCAGCAACTACGCTTTATGTTAACCCTGGTTTGCACCCTTGTGGGTGAATCAGTTACATGTACGCGCATTTTCTTCTTTTACATTGCAAAATCTACAAATACACCATATTTCATGCCATTCCCTTTTATACTTTTCGAGATAGAATATTATCCTTTAATTTTGAACAGCAGTATACATAAATGACGACATTTCTTGTTTGTGAAATTAATAACGACGTTGTTAATATATTTATACTTATTATTAGTTAAAATGAAGATGGCGCACCGTATATTTCAAAAATACCTGTGCGGCACATGTGACATCTAGCTTTAAGTCACGTGTGTTAGATCAGTGTTATGTGCTGTACAAATTTACCTTTGCAATTGATATTTTTTTTGATTCTACTCACTATGGATTTGACTATCGTTCTAATAATAAGATTTTTTAAAAGCTTTCACATGAAATTTGGATATTTTAAGATGATATTTTCGGAGTTGCCGTCCCATGGCCGAGTGGTTAGCGCGCTTGGCTACTGATCTAAGGGACCTAGGTTCGAACCCCGGGTAAGGCATGGATGTATGTGTTTTTTCTGCTGAGGTCCTGCCATCCTCTCAGACCTTCTACTGTGACATATAAATTGACAGTCTCCTGTCAGACCTCTGTGGCAAGCAACTGCTTGAGGGGGTATTTATTTTATTTTATTATTTTCGGAGTTAGTAGACATTTTCAGAATTAACAAAAAACAACTTTCAAAAAAAAAAAAAAGAAACAGTACTTACTGGATAGTTTTCTGGAAGTCCCCCAATGAAAAAGTATGATGATGAATCCAAATCCATTTTTGTGTATCCTACGGGAGATGCGCCACTTACTTCAAAAGGATCTGGTTTCTGGCCATCTGGTGTCTTCTTCACACTGAGGGTGCCTAAATTGCCAATTCTGAAACGGAAAACCGAGTTTATTTTCAGTTGAAATGTATGGGATACAAATGTACACAAATTTGCAAATACCTCTATGTAGAAATTTGCCATTGATCATTATATATGGCTGTTTATATTAAGGTTTTAATTTATTTATTAATGAGACACCTATGTACAATTTAAACACACCAAAATTGAATATAAATTAAACAAGATTTCTCATAAACCTTTCCGAATTAAATATTTATTAAAAAACTTTATTCCTTACTTGAACTAGAAGTTACTGAAATTGTTTTAAAGATTTAGTTGTTAAACTTTACCTGTAGTTAGTATCGTTTTCTGCTTTGAGATTTATTAGACACCAATCTTAGGAAAAATTCAGGAGGAAAAAACACGAAAAAACGAGAATTTTTATCTAAATTTGTCTAAGAAAGGGTTATATTTTGGAAATATAAAATTTTTCTGCTAAATCTTCCCTTTTATATTTTTTATTCATATAAGTATTGGGTTGCGGTTCAAATTTGTTTCAAAGTTAAAAACGTAAGAAATACGAAAATTTTGCTATAAAATTGCTACAAAATGCACCGAGTCCCTGACTAATATGAAATGGGTTTAGGGCTGTTTTTTGACTAACATTGATTTCTTCATGACTTCTCTACGATCGTTTACATTATTTATCCCACGAGGCGACAATTATCCTTTGCCTTACCTATCTGTTCCTAATTGTAGAAGTTCCAAAAACGTTTCCCACATTTTCCTCTACAAAATTAGAGTGTTTAAACAGTTGTAACATGTAATGCGTTTGTAAACAATAAGGAACATTTTTTAATTTTCGTACAAATTTACTCTGATTGGTTAAAGGTTATAAGTTGTCACGTGTAGAGCAGAAACGCATGTAAACATTCAATTAGTCATATTCAATGGATTCATTCCTGGACAATAATTTTTACCATAATCAATTTCTCATTTTCCATGTTCATTGCTTGACATCTATGCCATTGGCTCTCCAACGCTTTGAGCCCAGCACCCCCCCCCCTCTACCTTCACCATTTATAACTTCTTTATTTTTCTAATCGTAAGAAGATTCCCTTCGTATCGGAATTCCCTTCATGGAATTCAAAATAATTTTTCTTCTATAACACCAGTCGAAATAATATTTTCCTCGAATGTAAATTTAAGATACATGTCTACAGAAAAATTAAGAAAACGCCCCATTCCCGCAATTTCTAAACGCCTTCATTGGAAACCACTGAGCTACATAAGTATCATATATTAAAATGAAACTGTATTTAGTAGTAAAATATCAAAGGTAGACATGAGACTCCTGAAACAATTTGCCATTTTTTGTTTCTACCTGAATCATTGTTACTTTTTATAAAAATGAGTTTGCTGGTATGAAATATACTAAAGTAAATAAAAAATACAAAGCATTAACCGAAATACAGCCAGCCATTCAAAGCAACTGAAGAACAGCTGCCTCACGAATTTTCATCAATTTAGTATTTTTCTCATCTCATCAACATCATTAGCCAACAGGACCAAATCATCTGCATAATCTAAATCAGAAATTTTTAGACTATTTAAGACCGAAATATTTCTCTTACAAAGAATTTCACATAACATAATCAATAACACCAGACAACAAATTGAAGCTTTTTTTTTTTTGTAACATTGGTCAAATAGGACGTTTCTAACTAATTTTGGGAACGTTTCTAACTAATTAATAAATTTGGAACGTTTCTAACTAATTTAATAAATTCAAATACGGTTGTGAAAAATCTGCAGAACGCAAAGTTTTTTTTTTAAATTACGGATTGATGCATTTCAAATTTCAATGAATACACATATCTGGGAAATAAAAATAAATGTGACTATTTTATTAAATTGCAACTTAAAACTAATTAATTAATTACATGATTATAGTGAAAAAAATTAGGAACATCATAGTTATAGATCACTGAATATAAAGTAACAAATGAAATAACATTGAAACGCAAAATAAGAAAACACGGGTAAGGATTCTTTTATACTTACCAGAAGTTTATTTTCGTCTTTTATGTGCTGAGGTATATTCCTTCTGCAATAATCAGCAGTAGTCACCCATCTTACTGGGTTCCACCTGCCCTGGTATCTCTCTTCAATGGTTCGGAGATATGCTGGTGAAATCTTTCCCCTTACTCATCACTGAGAAGTTCTTGGGAAAGAAGTCGAGATGCGAGTGCAAGAAATGGATCTTCAAAGACATTCGGCAGTCAATTTTTTCATAGTTTTTGAGAAGATCTTGAATGAACTGATGGTAGTTTTCCTCTTTGTGATTCCCCAGAAAACTCTGGACCACAGGCGTGAAGGATTTCCATGAAGCGCGCTGCTTCATATTCAGTTTTTTTTTCTTCGAAGATAGTATCATTCAGTAGCTTCCTGATCTGAGGACTAACAAAGATCCTTTCTTTGAGTTTGGCATCACTTAGTTTTGGAAATTTTTCATTCAAGTGCAAAAGCCCTTCACCAGTTTTGTCCTAGCATTTACAAAGTTTTTCATAAGCCCCAGTTTGATGTGTATTGGTGGTAGCAGAACATCAGAGGGGTCAACTAGAGGCTTATACCTCACATTACCCTTTCCAGGAAAAAAAACATCTCTTTTGGGCCAGTCTTTTGTTTTGTAGTGTTCCTTTCTGGTCCTACTATCCACAAACACAGAGAACAGCAAAATTTTGTGAAGCCTCCTTGAAGACCGAGCAAGAAAGATATGACGTTTAGGTCATCACATATTGTCCACGTAAACTGGTCATATTTTATAGCAGTGAGTATTTTTTCCATGCTTTCACAAGTTTCCTTCATTCTCACATCGTGTGTCACTGAATGGAATGTTTTTGGTTTCCTTTATTCAAAAGGACAAAAACATTTAAGCTGAATTTTGACGAATCTATAAATAGACGCCATTTCTTAGGGTCTTGAGTAGTTCCAATTTCTTCCATCAGCCCTGAAATATCTGTGCAGAAACACAAACCATCTTACATCTCCTAAGAAGCAGATAAAGCCAAATTTCTCTTTCTGAACAGAGAAACTCTGGTACTCTTGGTCAGAAGATTCCACTCTTGAAGTCTTGAACTTAAACCTCAGCTTGTTGGTTGGAAAGTCCTAGGTCTCGAACAAGATAATTTAGTTCATTTTGCTGAATCAGATGAAGCTAGTCTTAACTTTATAGGGGTGTATGTAGGAACAGGATCTGTATGTGCCTCAAAGACTTCCTCTGATGAATGTGTATCCATCTCCTCCCAGTTGATTGGAGGTGTTGGTATAGGAAGATCTTCTACGCACATTTGAGACATTTTAGTAAGAAAAATTAGCAATCATGCAAGTGACTAGTTGGCTCACGCCAAACCATTGGAAGTGCAAAGGGCATGGATTTTATCTTACCTTTCAACCATTCACTCAAGCCAACAAAGCACGAAATGAATGTGGAGCCCATGTTTTGTCCTAATCTCCAACATCACATCCAAAATACAAGTTATAGATTTTCTTCACAATCTTTGTCAAAGGACGACCCAGGGATTTTAAAATATAATTTCCACACACGTAACAAAACTTACGTATCTGGCACATTAACACATCCACAACGCTGCCATTGTGCCATTTAAACGCCAATTTCACTCTTCAATGTACAGCACGTATTCCTCCTACAATGAAAACAAAAATGGCGGTCTGAGATTAGGTGACTGTTACATGTTTTCTCCCACTTGGTAATCAGTTGCCAGCCACAAAAAGTAAAATATCTAGTATCTTCCCAGTTGCCTGGAGGTGTTGGCATAGGAAGATCTTAATAGGAGTCAAAATGACCAATGATATAAAAACGTGACGTGCTAGCAATTTTTTAAGCCCAGATCTGAAATCAGCACCTGAAAAACAGTTAAAAGCAGCTACAATTGTTCATGTTATAAAAACATTGTAAACCAGTGTAACCAAACAAAGAGAAAAAAAGACAAAATGCACCCTTGTGTAACTCCACTAGCAATGCTACACTGATCTCGCAAGACGTACCAACTCTCACACACGACTCAGTGTTATTACAGAGAGCTTTCATTACACTTAAATAAAAATAAAATAAATATCCCCTCAAGCAGCTGCTTGCCACAGAGGTTTATATGCCATAGTAGGAGATCCGAGAGGATGGCAGAACCTCAGCAGAAAAACGACACACACATCCATGCCTAATCCGGGGCTCGAACCCAGGTCCCTTAGATTTGCAGCCAAGCGCGCTAGCCACTCGGCCACGGGACGGCATCATTACACTTACTATCAGATATTCCATATGATCTAACAAACACCACAAATTATATCAATCAATAGAGTCAAAAGCCTTTTTTGAAATATTTAAAGAGTAACCACAGGTTTTTGCAACTTTAAACATTTATTAAGTATCTGTCTGTGAAAATATTTGATCAATACATCCTCTGCCACTTCTGAATCCACACTCTTCATCACGCAGTTGTTCATCAACCAAATTATTAATTCTATTAAGTATAATCATGCAAAAAACTTTACCCGGAACAGAAAGTAAAATATAGAACTGCCATCACCTTTTTCAAAAATCGGGAAAATAATAGCTCTAGTAAAATCCTTAGGAACAACACCTTTCACGAAAAATATTCTACATTTCAGTCAGCCATGAGACAACACAAGTGTTCCCAGCTCTAAGCATTTCAGTGGTGATTTCTTCCACCTCTGCGGATTTATGCAGTTTTAATTAAGAGATAGCCAAAGCGACTTTAGAATGTGATATAGGGCCAACATTAAAGCCAATAATGAATCTATCCTCATTACAAACAATGGAGTAGAAATGTTACATTGTTTAGAACATGCTATAAGACAGAAAGTCTTCAAATTTACGAGCTCTCGACAAAAGTCTCCACCCCATTCAGAAATAAATTTCTCATATTCCTCAATTCATCCTCCTTTCATCAACCCCTGACATTGTTATTACTTTAGCCGATAAAACATGCCAGTTTGTTATAATGAACAAAAATCACAAAGTTTTGGACTTTATAAATGCTGTCCCATGGCCGAGTGGTTAGCACGCTTGGCTAGTGATCTATGGGACTTGGGCTCGAGCCCCGGGAAAGGCATGGATGTATGTGTCGTTTTTCTGCTGAGGTCCTGCCATCCTCACAGACCTTCTACTCTGGCATATAAACTGACACGCTCCTGTCAGACCTCTGTGGCAAGCAGCTGCTTGAGGGGGTATTTATTTATTTATTTTTTATATAACCCGGTGGCTATTAAAACCATTGCTGCTATTTAAATGCTGACTCTCAGGGCACTAGCATCAAAAACAAGGTTTGCAGGCTGAAATACAACAGTGACTCTCCATGGACCTTAAGAAGAGCTGAGGACGCAAGGAATTTTCAACTATCAGGCACCACGAATGTTCGCCCAGAGCAAAATGAACAAATATAATTACCCCATTCGGTCGCTACTGTGCATAAGATCATCCCCAACTTTCTTTCTTGAGAATTATTTAGCGAAATATTTGACCAGCTTCATTTATGATCACCCATTTTTTGAGTCGACGGCGTAATTTTTCAAGAGATTCAAGAATCTGTCCATTCCTCCCGACAGCAAATTAGTCACACTTGACTTATTCTCCTTATTCCCATTCGCTTCAGTTTTTGATGCTGTCATGTTATTGCGGACAAAAAATATTGAAGTGCAAAATTTTTTCCCTTCCTGAAATCAACGCCATTCACGAGACACTAAAACCTGTCGCGAAGGCAACTATTTCCAGTTCGGCAAACAAATCTACAGTCAGGACTCACGGGCCCCCATGGGCTCACCCCTTGTCCTGTCCGAGATTGTCCTTCAAGATCTTGAAACAAATTATTCAAAGCAATTTTACCTTTCTTCTGGTGTCGCTATGTCAATGATATATTTTTTATTTGGAATGGCAGCAATGATCAATTAAACAGCCTCATTGACATACATGATGACAGTAGAGTAGTATAATCAAGTGGGGCGGTGGTGGCTCAGTCGGTAGGCGCCAGGCTCGTAATCTGTAGTTCCCAGGTTCGAGTCCCACTGGGTCAGCGTTGGGATTTATCTCCGCAAAAATTCCCCGCCCTGCCCACGGTTAGTAGGGGACACCGATGGGCTTGGAAAGGCCGCCGTCCGTCGGATGGGACGTTAAACCGTGGCTCCGTGTGCGGGAGAGCCATACCCTGTGCACGTTAAAGAACACGCTGGATGGCCTTGACGGGAGGCTACCATCTGTCTCCCAACAGCTATTCCAATGGGTCCCCTCCCCCCAACCTTCTCTGAGCCTTCGGGTCCATGTGACCTGGCCATTTAGCCCATGGTGTGCAAAAAAGTGCTGCTCAGAGGTAAAACAACCCACAACAAGCCTCATTGACTCTGCCAACAATATATATCCTACGACACTCTTTACAAAGAAGGAGGAAAATTGCAGTGCCATCCCCTATTTAGATGTTTTTATCCAAAAAGATGACGCAGGAGCCTTGATGATGTCAGTATACCGAAAGCCCACCTACGTCCCCTCCATCATACGAGCGGACTCACGCACCCCATGGGCGTACAAAATTGCAGCCTTCCGTTCCCTGACCCACAGGCCCTTCAACGTATCTCCAAACGAACAGTTGCTTGAAAAAGAAATTCGAAACGTCCGTTCCATTGAAGCGTCCCATGCCTATAACCTAACAACAATAGAAAAGCTAATCGATAAATATAGAAACGAAAAAGAAGAAATTCGGCTCTCCCAATCAACGACTTTGAACGTGCAACCTTTGCTGGGTTCATTTTCTTAGGTTCCTGTCCTATGTGAATCAGTCCACAAATTACTCAGAGCCCAAAATATCAAAATTGTTTTCAGCTCAGCATCAAATTTGAAGAAAAATATCAAAACGGACAGAGACAAATTTAGCCTACTTCAAAAATCGGGCATACCGATTTTCCTCCATTCGCCGGATAATTCCGTTGTTTACTACATCGGCAAAACCATACGCTCTTTACAAGAGAGGTTCGCAGAGCACCAAACTGATGTCAGCCAAAACAAGCTAACGACGGCCGCCGCCGAACTAGCAGTACAACACGCGGCAACAATAGACTAGGAGCACACCACACTGCTTGCATATGCGTCCACTTTCTGCGGAACCATAGTCCGCGAGGCTATTTAAATAATGACCGCGTCAGTGCCACCTGCAACCGAGACACTGGAATCGCCCTTCACGACATGTGAAGAGAAGCTCCAAACAGCCCTAACATCACCACATGGTGTCCCTTCACTGCTGGCCATGCTTTGAAAAACTTCCGAGTTTGCTCCTAAAAACTTTTAGCATGCGAATAGTTTGAAGGATAAACTTTAAAATTTTATTGCTCAACGACAGAGAATTTTTAAGTTATTTTTAAATAGCTTAACATGGTATGCTTTTGCTACATCTGGATTTTGCAATGTTTCCGTGTTGAAAGTAATTCTCTTAACCTTGGCAGAACATTTCTTAAGCTTCAGTTACAAGATACTTTTGATGAGGTAATGGTCAGACCCAATTCCGGCTCCCCTGTATGATCTGGCATTCCTAACTGAACTATCCCATTTGCTGTTAATTAAAATATAATTTATTATATTCCTGTGCAACCCATGTGCATTTATAAATGTTTGTGTGTTTCTAGTATGTGGTAGGTATCCGCAAACTGTTTACTCACCTGTAGCATTCAAGTCACCTAGCACAAAAGAAATATCTCCTTCACAGAATTTAAAATATAACAGAAACCCTTTCAAATTTCGAGCATTTTATACTTAACCACTTTTAGCAAAATTACTTTGGTAAAAATTCGTTTTTCTTGTATTTTCCTCTAATTTAAATAATAATAAACAAATTACAATCTACAATAAAAAAATTTCAAATTGTATTGTGACACATAAATGATACTGAAAAGTTAATACTTAAAAAAAATCTTTATTTTTCTTATTTGTCAGAATTAAAGCTATTATCCTTCATTTAAATATTGTTATTGATGAAAATCAGTTAATAAATATCTTCGAGTAGGTTTAGACTCCAAACTCAAATATAACTTGTGTTGCTTGTATGTTTGTGCATAACTTTCATTGAACAATGTTTATTACGCAAATTTGTTTGAAATAAAAAATATAATTCATCAAAAAAGTGAATTTCTGAAGTTAAATAATTAACCAAATGAATAAATAATTGCCAAACGCTAAATAAATAAGCGCAATATGTGCACACATACCTAATAATATAATTAATTTATAATAATATTAAATGAAGGGTTGGGTTGTTTTACCTCTGAGCGGCACTTTTTTGCACACCATGGGCTAAATGGCCAGGTCACACTGACCCCGAAGGATCAGAGAAGGTTGGGGGAGGGGACCCACTGGAACAACTGTTGGGAGACAGATGGTAGCCTCCCGTCAAGGCCATCCAGCGTGTTCTTTAACGTGCACAGGGTATGGCTCTCCCGCACACGGGGCCACGGCATAACGTCCCATCCGACGGACGACGGCCTTTCCAAGACCATCGGTGTCCCCTACTAACCGTGGGCAGGGCGGGGAATTTTGCGGAGATAAATCTCAACGCTGACCCAGCTGGGACTCGAACCTAGGAACTACAGATTACGAGCCTGGCGCGCTACCGACTGAGCCACCCCCGCCCGGGGTGGGTGGGGAGAAGAATACAATCGAATCGGAAACATTTAAAAGAGGGAAAACTAGATTTCTATTGCTGTATTCCACCTCCATTTTACGAGTCTTAAAATATTTCTAGAAAAATGCATGAAATATAAGTGAGTTTAAAAATTTTTTTGTCTCGATTACCCTTACTAGAATTCTGAAAAGTATCCTTTCAGATTTTTTGTAGTAGACGAAATGTCATCAGTTCACTGGTTCAGATCTGGAAAAATAATGAAAGGGTAGGTTGGGTTGTTTTACCTCTGAACGTCAGTTTTTTGCACACCATGGGCTAAATGGCCAGGTTACAAGGACCCCGAAGGCTCAGAGAAGGTTGGTGGAGGGGACCCACTGGAACAGCTGTTGGGAGACTGATGGTAGCCTCCCGTGTTCTTTAACGCCAGCGTGTTTTTTAACGTGCACAGAGTATGGCTCTCCCGCACACGGGGCTACGACTTAACGTCCCATCCGACGGACGGCGACCTTTCCAAGCCCATCGGTGCTCCCTACTGACCGTGGGCAGGGCGGGGAATTTTTCTTGGATAAATCTCAACGCTGACCCAGCTGGGACTCGAACCTGGGAACTACAGATTACGAGCCTGGAGCGCTACCGACTGGGCCACCCCATGAAAGGATAGAGAGACTGGAATTCCATTGCAGTGGTTCGTTTTTGTAGTTTTAAAAAGATCGCGAAAAGTGTGTGAAAAATGTACAAGTTCAATAATTTTTTCCTCCATTATCGTTATCAATATTCTGAAAAAGAGGGGAAGAGGCATGACCCATTTTCTTCATCCTCCTCTACTAGATTCTGCCCTGTTCGTTCAGTTTGAACATTATTGAAATTTAGTAACGCTAACTGTTCATTTTAACGTTTGAAATAAATTTAACGTAAAGAAATTTGATTCGTTATGTAAAAAATAGGGACAACAGTCGCACCCTATTTGTTCAAATTCAAGGTTTGATGCATTTGATTCAGATTCTTAATCTTGGGTGTTATTTGCTGTTGCCTCTGAGGGAAATGTTCGGATTCGATGCAGCAGCCCTCGACCACGGTTTAGTCAAATCTTGTGCAGGAAGAAAGCATTAGCAAACGGTTTTAAAATTGATGGGAAGACGATTTCAAAGGGAAAAGCGAAAGCGGACAGTAACAGTGACGTAATATATATTAATATTTCACAACGATTTTAAGAATTTTTCAACAAAAAAGGGCTATATTATTTTCTTAAAAGAAAATGTGTTATATAACATTTCAAAGCTTTTCAATAAGGTATAAATTTCAGTAAGGAAATAAAAATTGATTTAGGAAATTACCCATTTTTAACTAGGAACTTTTCACAAATATTAAAACTTACCTGTTAGCCTCAATTTTAAACCATAAACCGTTCTTAAGAAATTGTTCGCTGTTGGTTTCAATGGCCATATTGTGCTGAATGACTTGGGTCCCACCACCAGCATTCCACAAAAAACGAATTTTTCTTTTCACCATTTCAATGGCCATGAAATCTTCCTAAAGACAGGTTGAATGCAAACATTAAAAATCTAAAACTTCGTCAATAATAATTTTAATATCAGGGGTACCATTTAGTGTACTTTTCACAAAACATATTCACTGTTTGCTTCATAAAACAAGATGCTCAGTTCCTAGCTAGTAATTGGCTTACTGGTGCGTACAAATTATTATTCAGATAAGTTTAAAATGATTATTTTTTCCTTTTGGTGAAAAATAGCAGATATATTACACTGTCGACATTAGGCACAGTGATAAGCAAAACTATATGTAAACAATATTTAGGTACAGTTAACATAGGACAAGAGAAGTAAGAACAGCTCCTATGTCGAGGTAGTCGTTTTTAACCTATTGCAGGTTTCAACCCCACAATCTTTCTCGGAAAAATTTTTATCTCATTTTCAAAGGAAATAAACTAGTTAATGTTTTCGCTTTTTCGTGCGTCAAGATCTGTGCGCAGATATCCAACTTTTTTTTCAGAAATAAATTGAAAAATTATTTTGAGTTAAGTAGGCATTGAGGAAATATTACGATTCACACTTTCGGAATCTACTAAAAACTTAATTTGCGCCTTCTAATGGTGAAAAAATTTGAAAGTTGGAAAATGTTGAACGAGTATTGGAAACGATGTATTTATGCTAGAAGTTTAAAATTCTGGTGGTGTAAAATGAAGGTTTTGAGGTTTGCGCCGACAGCAATAAATTGCCCCTTTATATCCTCGAGGGTGCGATAGGTAACTATTTCTTTTAGGAGATATTGGGAAATTCCTCTTTAGCTGCACAGGAACTAATGAAATATTATGATTCACATTTTTCGAATTCTTAGATAATATTAATTTACATCGTTAGAGGAAAAAAATTCGGAAATGGCTAAACTTTAAAAAACTGCAAGTAATCTGTTTATGGTAGAAATATGAAAATTTCAGTCGTAGGGTGTAAAAAAATATTCCATGAATAAGAACAATCTGCATCTAATTTCAGAGGGGTTGGAAAATCTACTTTTTCATTTTAAAGACTAAAAGAAAAACACATTCTATGTTGTATAAGTGCTAATAAAATATTGCTATTCTAATAAAATATTACTAGTTGGAATTGAAACTTTTGAAGTGCAAAAGCCAGGAAAAAAATTTCATTCTCTTTGAAAAAATTCTTGTATTCGCCAGAGTTGGGTTGGGTTGTTTTACCTCTGAGCGGCACTTTTTTGCACACCATGGGCTAAATGGCCAGGTCACATGGACCCCGAAGGCTCAGAGAAGGTTGGGGAGGGGTCCCACTGGAACAGCTGTTGGGAGACGGATGGTAGCCTCCCGTCAAGGCCATCCAGCGTGTTCTTTAACGTGCACAGGGTATGACTCTCCTGCCCACGGGGCCACGGCTTAACGTCCCATCCGACGGACGGCGGCCTTTCCAAGCCCATCGGTGTCCCCTACTGACCGTGGGCAGGGCGGGGAATTTTGCGGAGATAAATCTCAACGCTGATCCAGCTGGGACTCGAACCTGGGAACTACAGATTACGAGCCTGGCGTGCTGCCGACTGAGCCACCCCCGCCCGTATTCGCCAGAGGCGACATACAGTATATTCTTCTAGCTTTAACCATGAAAACGAATGGATCTCTATGGACAACAGAGTTGTCCACGAATCAAATAAAAAATCCGGAAAGGTTATATGTCGCACAGCTGAAGAAAAGGTTAGCCATTGATGGTGTAGTGGTAGCATAACTGGCATGTTTCCAGGAGACATGGGTTCGAATCCCACTCATGGCAAAACCAATTTTTTTCAGCTTATTATTTCATGAGATATCTACTCCTTTTCAAATCAAACCTTCGTGAACAGATATCTTAAACTATATACTTTAAAATCAACTATACGTATATATAAATTCAACTATACAGGGTGAATCTGAAAAAGTGGGCAAAACTTTACGGGGTGGTAGAACTCAGCTATACGAGCAATATTCGTCATAGAATGTATGGTCGGAACGCAAGCGGTGAGAAGTTAAAAGGTAGTTTTCCACTGTCACATTTAAAGAATGAACACAAGAAGGAGAGGAGATACTTCAGAAAACATTTTATTAACAGGAATGTAATTGAGGTATGTCTTGCTTGGCCGTGGCGAAGGATTCCGTTTCACACAGCCGCCGATGCAAACGCTCGAAGGTTTTCCGATCTGGAGTGCATCTCATCGGAAACCGGTCGCGGTAACGTCTCTGTGCCTCACTTGCATTCCCGTCTGCCGCACCGTACACAAAGTGCATATCCGCCATTTCGTGGTTAGTATAACCAGCCATCCTCTCGGCAATCCACGGTAGAAATGCCGTTGGGTGCGAGGACCGACCCTTTTATACCATTTCCAACGCCACCTAGCGGCTCGCCGTTTGCATTCCGACCATACATTCTATGACGAATATTGCTCGTATAGCTGCGTTCTACCACCCCGTAAAGTTTTGCCCACTTTTTCAGATTCACCCTGTATATCTTTAAGTTTTTTCTTTATAATTCGTAATTGCCTTTTTTCCAATAACTCTCTTAGTAGAAAATTAAGTTCCACGGAGTTAAAAAGCTTATCCGCAGGAATCCAAATACAGTATACAATAAAATTATAATTTTATAAAATAAACTAAATATTACATTTAAAAGTTACCACAGAGTAAACAGTTTCTAAATATTTTTCAGAAGCCACATCTCGAAAACTTTTTTAAAGTCTCTAATTTTTTCAATTAAATAACTCCTCAGGGATACTGTTGCATACAGAGAGGCATAATTTAGTTTCAGTATGTACATGATGGGTGTAAAAAGTGAAGAAGTATTTTTATATGATGAGTGCGCGGAAGGCTGATTAGTTTATTGATGTGGATCGTGTTGGTAAGCTGGTAAAGGAAAAGAAGAATTCGTCGTCTTGTGCGTGGTGATCAACCTCTGAAAAGAATTGGTTCTGAGAAGCCAGTACACTTAGCCGCAGTTTTGAGTTCTTGAGGATTGAAACCTAAGAAGGAAATCATTTAGTGTGTAGTTATTTAATTTGTTTAGGAATTGGTAAGGATATTCTGGTTAGATTGAACATTTATTTATTAACATGATTTTATTATTTATTGAATGATATTAGCCTTGTTCTGTGACTTGGATGTGAATAGAACTGAGATAACGGATTCTTTTGAAAGTTTATCATTGTATTGTTATAGTTTCGTGCAGGTTGACTTAGTTTGTTTATAAATAATTTCATCCATGATTTTGTAATAAATTACTTTGTTTTGTAATTAATATTGTAAAAAAATATTTACTTGAACTCACGCTCAGTGCTCATCCATTTAATTTGTAACAGTATTAATTTGTATTTATATAGTTGTGATATTATATATATTCGTAGATCGTAGATCGTATAATCATATTCGATGTATCGGGTAATAATTTTACTCCTATCCATTCCATCATAAAGATATGCCTATTTGGCATGAGTAAGAACAAAATATATAAGTAAACCACCCTTAGGTGGGCCCCTAAGGGCAAACATAAGAAAAGCTAAAAATAGTAGTAAAATTGTATAAGAAACCTAAAACGGGTAGGTCTCCTCAGAGAATGCTACCGTTTTAGGCCTCTTGTACTTGTTCAAAACAGTATGATCGTAAAGAATCAGAAAAGAAAAAATCTCATTGGGATTATTGCTTACAGCCTCAAAAAATCTTTTTGAAATGCGTTTTATATGAGTATAGTAACTTTCAAAAGAGATACTCTCTTGTGGAAGTGAACGGAAGGGGAGGGCTGCCAGATTAGTGTGGCCTACTGATCTGGACAACTATGGCTACTTTTCTTTTTTTCTACCCTGCTGAGGAGTGGTCAACCACACAGGGTCCTGGTGCTGACCATATAAACCTACTGGACTGGACAGATATATGGCTCTGAGCTTGATTATGGATCCTGATTTTGCTGCACTGGTGGGCTTCTGTGGAGGGAAAATCTTCGGCTGTGTTTTCTGTTTGTTTGTGGGTTGACAGCCCCAAGTGAACAGATTCACAGGATATGTTTATCAGCTGGTGGATAATCCTGAGCAGAAGTCATCGCAGGCACCTGAACTCTTTGCTTCTATTGGCATCGTCAAATTCTACATTGGAGGAAGTCTTCCAGTGTAGATGGCTTCAGCCTTTAGTAGTGGGGGAACGGGTCTTTGCCCCATGTCTGCGATTAGGGGGCTGTTTGATATTGTCGGCATTCCCTCTCTCAATAAACATAGTTTCTTTAAACATCCCACTAACCATTTTCTCTCCTTAGGTAGTTGGAATGTGAGGACTCTGCACAGAGCTTTTTCTCTTGATGTCCTCACACAAGAATTCCACCGTTATAATTTAGATATTCTCGGCTTGCAAGAGACCAGATGGACAGATAAAGGTCAGATTCTTAAAGATTCTTAAAAATAATCTTAAATTTCTCTTTTCAGGGAGGGACGACAATAAGCATCACCAAGGCGTGGGTCTGCTTCTCAGCAGACACGCTAGTGATGCTCTTCTAGGATATGAGTGCATTAATGAAAGGTTTCTTACAGCAAAATTTCAGACAAGCATTAAAGACTTGAATGTTATCTGCTGTTATGCCCCCACTGAGGATGCCGATGAGGATGAGAAGGATAGGTTTTACGGACAACTTCAGGATGTTTTGAATTCTGTCAAGAAAGGAGATATTTCCCTTGTTTTAGGTGACTTCAATGCCAACGTTGGTAGACTCTGATCTTTGGGGAGGGGTAATAGGCCCTTTTAGTATTGGTAGCTGCAATGGCAATGGGCAACGTCTCCTACAGGTAAGTAAACTCAATGGATTCAGAATAACTAACACTTATTACAAACACCGCGACATACATAAGTACACATGGGTTTCACCTGATGGGCTGCATAAGAATATGATTGATTACATATTAATTAACAGCAAATGGGCTAGTTCTGTTAGGAATACCCGGGCATATAGGGGAGCTGAAATTGGATCTGACCATTACCTTGTTAAAAGTGTGTTGCAACTTAAACTTAAAAAGTGTTGTGCTAGGGTTAAAAAATTTACTTTTAATACTGAAGCTCTGAAAGATCCAGTTATAGCCAAAGCTTACCATGATAGGTTACTTAGTCATTATGACAGTCATGGTTTGCTTACTACTGAAGTTGAGGAAGAATGGGATCATTTTAAACAGGCTTTTTTGGACACTAACAGTACTCTTTTAGGAAAAAAGGAGCAGAAGAGGCAAAATTATCTGAGTGATAAGGCACTTGAGCTTATTTCGGAAAGAAAGAACTGCAGGAATGCCCTTAATCAATACCCTACTAGTCCTAATAGAAAGCATTACAGAGACCTTAATAAACTTGTAAAGGATCAGTTAGCTGCTGATAAAAATCTTTGGCTTGATGGTTTGGCTGACAAAGCCGAGGAAGCAGTTAGACAACACAACAGCAGAGAGCTGTACCAGATAGTTAATGTTTTGTGTGGTAGAAAACGGACAGGCATACAAGGATTGAAGGATAAACAAGGTAAGGTTATAGAAGGGGAGGATTCTGTCATGGCTAGGTGGGCTGAGCATTTCAGTGATGTTCTAAACAATGTAGTTAGTTCTACTCCCATTGTTTGCAATGATGATAGATGCATTGGTGGCTTTAATGTTGGCCCTATAACACAATCTGAAGTTCTTTTGGCTGTTTCTAAACTTAAACTTCATAAATCCCCAGGGGTAGATGAAATTACTACGGAAATGCTTAGAGCTGGGAATGTTTCGGTTACCACTTGGTTGACTGAAATTCTGAATATCTTTTATGATAAAGGCATGGTTCCTAAGGATTTTACCAGAGCTATTGTTATCCCTATTTTCACAAAAGGTGATCGCAGTTCTTGTGATAACTATAGGGGTATCAGCCTACTCTCTGTTCCAGGTAAAGTTCTTTCCATGATTGTGCTTAATAGAATTAAGAATCTGGTTGACAGTCAATTGCGTGATGAGCAATGTGGATTCAGAAGTGGTAGGGGATGTGTGGATCAGATATTTTCACTTAGGCAGATTCTTGAGAAATGTTTAGAGTTTCAGAAACCTTTGGTTGCTAGCTTTGTTGATTTCAAAAAGGCTTACGACTCTGTTGATCGTCATAATTTGTGGTTGATTGTGAGATCATATGGTATACCAGACAAGTTAGTTAACATAATGAAAGCTCTCTATAATAACACTGAGTCGTGTGTGAGAGTTGGTAAGGCTTGTAGCAATTGGTTTAGCATTACTTCTGGTGTTCGACAAGGGTGCATTTTGTCTCCTTTTCTCTTTAGCTTGGTTATTGATTATGTTATGCGAAATTCACTTCTAGGGAAAGATTTTGGCCTTAAATGGGCTGGAGATACGAAAATTTCTGATTTAGATTATGCTGATGATTTAGCCCTTTTGGCAAATGATGTTGATGAGATGAACTCTTTCATTCGAGCTGTTGATGAGACTGGTAGTAGAGTAGGTTTGGTTATAAACAGAGAGAAAACTAAAGTGATGAAAATTGGTCAGGCAGGCTGTGATTCAGTTAATCTGAATGGTTGCAGTCTTGAGCAGGTGTCACAGTTTAATTATCTTGGGAGCTATGTAACAGATAATGGTGATGTGCGGCATGAGATTAACAGAACAATAGGGATTGCTGCCGGGACTTTTAAGAACCTATGGAGAGTGTGGAGAAATAGGCGTATACACCTAAAGACTAAAATTAGACTGTATAATAGTTTGGTTCTTTCTAGGGTTAGTTATGGTAGTGAAACTTGGACACTTTGTAAACAAGGTAACAGGAAACTAGATGCTTTTGATTCCAGATGCTTACGCAGTATCTTGGGCATTAGCTGGTTTAACTTTGTAACTAATGATGAGATTAGGCAAAGGAGTTTGCAACCTCCTTTAAGCAGCATATTGTGCAGAGAGAGACTCCGTTGGTTTGGCCATGTTGCCCGTATGAATAATTATAGATTGGCGAATAGGGTTATGAACAGTGCGCCTAAAGGCCTCAGAAAGAAGGGGAGACCTAGGATGCGGTGGGCAGACAATGTCAAACAGGACCGTGTTAGAATTGGTGTGCAGTGGCCAGATGCAGTAGATGTAGCTCAGGATAGACTTGCTTGGAGAACTAAATTGCACGGTCTGGTTGGACCTCCGTAGCCCATGGCTGCTTGAGGATGATGATGATGATGATGATGATATACGGTCGATGCCCAGGTCTTTATGGAGTTGTCTGTTAGTGACAAACCAGGGGCCATCGACCGCAGTTCTCAAAATCTTGGTGGGTGTAGTATTCGCCCATATGGGTGAAGCATAGAGAATCACCGGTCTGATGATCATATCATAGAGTAAAAGCTTATGATCAATCATTAAAATGGAATATCTCCTAAGGAGTGGGCCTACCTGGCCCCTCAATTAGTTGACTTTGGAGATTATGTTATTTATATGATAGTCCCACTTTAACCTCTTATGTATAACAACCCCAAGATATTTGACTGAATCACTCCAATCAGTGGGACTATCTTGCATATGGAGGCAAGTGGGATTCAAAATACGCTTTCCAGTAAAAAAAAAAGATGGCAGAACTCTTGTCAGTGAATTTGCAACTTTTGAATTTACAGTCAGATTCACAACCTAATGCTTTATATTCATCAACTATTATTATATAATGAGATTCTATGGCTAAAGTATAGTTTAGGTGCATAGAATTTCGAAAATATCGAATAATTCATCAAAATATGAGTTTCAATGCTATTTTAAACGACTAAAACAGTGCGAAAAGCTTTTCGTGTGGTAACAACTGTTCAATTTACTGTCAGAGTGAGAATCTGATAGTTTGTTTCTATCAAGGCGTGATATAGAATGACATTCTATGCCTTAAAAACATTTTCCCTGCATAGAATTTTTAAAAAAAATCGATTTATATGTGAAAATACCTATTTAGCGCTATTTTCCTCGCATAAAACATAGGTAAAAGCTATGTGGTGTGTAATGACTTTTAAATTTAATGTCAGATTCACAACCAAATGCTTTATATTCATCAACAACTATTAGATAATGAGATTCTATGGGTAAAGTATACTTTAGGTGCATAGGATTTCGAAAATATCGGATAATTTACCAAAATATCAGTTTCAATGCTCTTTTAAACGCCTAAAACAGTGCTAAAAGCTATTCTTGTGCTAACAACTGTTCAATTTACTCCCAGAGTGAGAATATGATGGTTTGTTTCCATCGAGGTGTGACGTGAAATGATATTCTATGCCTTAAAAACATTTTCACTGCATAGAATTCTGGGAAAAAAAAATCGATTTACATATCAAAATAGCTATTTTAGCGCAGTTTTCCGCGCATAAAATATAGGTAAAAGCTATGTGGTGTGTAATAAAATTTGAATTTTCAGTCAAATTCACAACCTAATGCTTTATTTTCATCAACTCGTATTATATAATGAGATTCTATTGGGTAAATTATACTTTAGGTGGATAGAATTTCGAAAATATCGAATAATTCACCAAAATATAAGTTTGAACGCTGTTTTAAATGTCTAAAAGAGAGCTAAAAGCTATTCCTTTGCTAACAACTATTCAATTTACAGTGTGAGTGAAAATCTAATGGTTTCTTTCCATCAAGTCGCAATACAAAATAATATTCTATGCCTCAAAATTATTTTCACTGCATAGAATTTTGAAAAAAATAGATTTATGTATCAAAACTGGTATTTCAGCATTATTTTCCGCACATAAAACATAGGTAAAAGCACTGTAGTGTATAATAACTTTTAAATTTACAGTCAGATTCACAACCTAGTGCTTTATATTCATAAACTCGTATTATGTAATGCGTTTCAATGGCTAAAGTGTAAATTAGGTGCATAGAATTCCGAAAGTATCGAATTATTCACCAAAATATCAGTTTCAATACTAAAAGCTATTCCTGTGCTAACAACTGTTCAATTTACTGTCAGAGTGAGAATCTCATGGTTTGTTTCCATCAAGGTATGATATAGAATGACATTCTATGCGTTAAAAACATTTTCACCGCATAGAATTTTCAAAAAATCGATTTACATGTGAAAATAGCTCTTTTAGCGCGGTTTTCGTGCATAAAACATAGGTAAAAGCTATATGGTGTGTAATGACTTTTGAATCTACAGTCAGATTCACAACCTAATGCTTTATATTCATCAACTAGTATTATGTAATGAGATTCTATGGGTGAATTATACTTTAGGTGCATAGAATTTCGAAAATATCGAATGATGCTCCAAAAAATGAGTTTCAATGCTGTTTTAAACGCCTAAAACAGAGCTAAAAGCAACTCCTGTGCTAACAACTCTTCAATTTTACAGTCTGAGTGACAATCTGATTTTTAATATCCATGAAGGCGTAATATAAAATGTTCTATGCCTTTAAAACATTTTCACTGCATAGAATTATTTTGGGGACTGACCGCAAGGGTCAGTTCCCCAATTTCCTAAAAAACGGCGCCGTAGTGATCCACTTTGGAAGCAAAAAGCACACCCTTCCAGTAAGAACAGCGCCACCTAGTGGTGGGATAGTATGGAAAAGGGGGCCCCAAAGTGACCACAAAGTTTCAAAATCCCATGTCCAATAGGAAGAGAGCAAAGGTGAAAAAACAGATTCTGAAAAGTCACGTGACTTGGAGATTGAAATTTTTCATACATTTTACGGCACATTCAATCTGCGCATACCGATGACGTTATCCAGTACTGGAGACATAGGGACAGCCTTATCACGTGATTAACAATCAGCCAATAACAGGACATACCTAATTAACATAATTTATTACAACCCATCATAGTAAAGCTTAAGGATGACATCAGGATATAATTATCCTAATATATACTCCGTAAGCTTAACATAGCTAATACTTTTCTATACGGCTTTTCTCTACGGAGCTTGCCTTTTGAACTCAACCTATGCTATCCTATGGGTAATCCAGGGCGAATTGTCCTTCACTCTAGCCACGAAATGAATGAATTAATAATTTATTTATTGACTTTTTTTATTCTGCGGTTATACGGATATGGCAATCTTCATATCATGAACAAGATGGATGCCTACAGGGACAAATCAATGTAAGTACGATTAGACCTCTTTTAAACAATTCTACGGAGTTTTTTTTATAATTCTTTCTACCATTTTCTTTTTTTTATGAACAGTTCCACAAAGCATAGATATACTTTTTAAATAATTTCAATTAAGTGAAACCACTTTTTTATTAGATTTCATTTTCACTAAGCCTAATCTTCTACTATATATATATATTTCTAATCGCTCTTTTTAAACCCTGTAAAGAACCTTCAGTTTTAAAAATCTTTCTGTATAAAAACAATTCTTCATTCTTAAAACTCTATAGAAAAAGAAATTTTAAAAATTAAAAGTAGATGGGGGTCATCGAAACCGTTAGACGTCATCGAGATCTAATTATATAGCAAATTTCATACAGATCGGTCCAGTAGTTTTTTTTTAAAGGCATTCAAAGTCCTCATAGAAATTACATTAAGGAAACCACCTCAAATTTTTTTAGAAACCGAGGGAGAGCAACCTTTCAAAGTGAAACAAGAAACTTGATGAATGACGTTCGCGGACAAATGAGGTTCGTCACCCTTTGAATTATGGGTAAAGGTTTATAAAGAGGGCCGTGTGCAAAATCGATATTTTACTAATGTTAAAGTATAGGGAAAAGCTCCAAAAGCTAATGTTATCCTATGGAGATTAGGCCTAGCGAAAAATCGTTATAACGCTCGAACCGTTACAGGGAGCGGGTTCGGACCACGTGATTCGGCATGACGACAAATTACTTCACTCCCATGTCGAGGACGATGCTTCAAATTCAATATTTAAAAAGTTTAAAATGAATTTTAAAACGTTAAAATCTCGAAAACCGCAGGTTCTGGGTCGAATCCGGGTTCGGAATCGGATGCGTCTCGACGAGACCTTTGAGAAAAGGGGTCATATCGTAGGGCTATCTCTAATATTTAAGAAGTGAGCATCAGCCAATCAGGATGTTGTTGTTGTTGTTTAACGTTACATGGTATTGAGAGGTCCTTCTACAGGCTTTCTCAGAATGATAATTTTGGATGTATGTGGGTATTATGTTTTTTATTTTAAATTTAGGGTTCGCGTATATATTAATATTTTGGTTATCAAAATTATATTTGATATCGTGCAAAGCAGTAAGAGATAGTCGCCCAGTGAAAATTGATATTTTAGGATTTTATGAGTGTTTATGTTTGTATATGCTTTCAGGGAAGCATTCAGAGTTGTTTGGAGGATTAATTTTTCTTTTTAGTTTTTTTTAATGCTTTTTCTTTTAGTTATTATTCTTTTAGTTTTTTGTTTTATTTATTTTTTTTATGCTTTTTTTATATAATATATTTATTTATTTTTATCATTTTTTAAATATTTTTATATAATTTTCCTTTTTATTTTTTTTGTTAATTATGTATTATTTTATATATATATATATTTTATTATTATTTATTTTATTTTTTATTTCATTACTAATATTTATTTTTTTTAATTATTATTGTGCATTTTTTTAATTATTATTCTTATATTTACAATTTAATAATTTTTCTTTATTTTTCCCTGAGTGGTTTTAATTTATTCTTGGGTTATGGAGATAGGAATATTGAATTGAAGACTATTGATCCCCTGTTTTGTGGTTATTTGGGCCAGTAAGACCTGAGTTAAAGGATTTGAGCCACTTTAGATATGTATATATTTGTTCCCTTATTTCTATAGTCCCTCCATTATTTTTCTTTTTTTTATTTATTTATATTTTATGAAATTTTTGGTGTGAGTCTGGATAGAGAACAGAGTGAGGGTCCCTTCGGGAACATGTATGCGAGAGGTAAGTTGAGAATTGAAGAAAAATCTTTATGAAGGATATGAAGAGACGATAGTAGAGGGTAAAGGAAAGGTGGACTAAATTCTGTTCCAAAGTGAGGTGGAAAGAAGGAAAGAAAAGAGAGATTCATAAATTTTGATTTTGTTTAGAGGTGGGGAGGGGTCCAGAATTACATTCGTTTGAATATCCAAAATGTTTAGGTCAATGAGTGATTTGAAGAAAGTTTGTCTCTGTGAGGCAGTATTATCACAGTTAAGTAGGATGTGATGAACCGTCTCCGGAACTTTACAATGTCTACAGTTTGGAGAATGTGTGGGTTTGAATTTATGTAGAGTAGGATTAAGACTTGTGGAGTTGGTTCTTAATCTGTGTAGTAATTTGATGTGTTTTCTAGGGAAGGGGAGGTTATCAATTGTTGATATATTATGGTTAAGATTAAATCGAAAGTTGTTTTGGACAGAGGCCTGGACCTGAAAGTATTTATTGGTGAGATGTGCTTCAAGTTGTTTTATCTCCTGAGAAGTATTGATATGAAAGTGATAGGTAGGTGATACTATGTGGAGGTTGTGTGCCAGTTTAGCGAGATTATCAACAGTTTCATTATGGTGAATTCCAACGTGGCTGGGAATCCATTGTAAAATAATTGTATTATTATTTGTATGGAGGTTATGTGTTGTAAGAGTGTGGATGTTATGTATGTAGTAGTTATATGAGGTGTATAGAAATTCCTGTGAGAGGGTTTGTATGGCTCCTTTGGAATCTATAAAAATGGTAATGTTTTTGTTGTGTACATATTTAAGGGTCCATTCCAAGGCCTCAATAATGGCAAAGATTTCAGTATGTAGTATGGTGCAGATCGGGGATAATTTGAAAGATAATGAAGTATTGTATTGTGGGATATGAATAGCAGCACTGGCTGATGGTGGGTTTTGAATGACAGAGCCATCAGTATAAATTTTAATATTTTCATTGTATTGTGTGTCAAAGTATGTTTCAGCGAGAGTTTTTACTGCATCATGTGGTAAGTTATGTTTATGTGTGAGAGTGGGTATGTGGGTGGAGAATGTAGGACTAATGAAGCTCCAGTCTGCTATAAGTGGGGGAATATCCCCAAAGTTTTTGATCTGTAGGTGTTTCTTCATTAAAGTGTGGAGGTTAGGAGTGGATTTAATGTGCTTGTAGTAGGGGCTTCTTATAAAATGGGTGTGGAAAGGGTGATTTGGAAGTTTGTAGTGTAGTCTAATATAATATTTAATTAGAAGGATTTTTTGTCTAATATGGAGGGGGGGGGGGGGTAGGGAAGTCTCTGCAATGATAGAGAGAGTGGGTGTGAAGGAGGGGAGGCCAATTGCAATTTTGATGCATTTGTTTTGGATTACATTAAGTTTTTGTATTTTGGTATCTGATATGCCACATAAAAATTCCATACCATATTCTAGTTTTGCTCTAATGAGATTTGTATATAGTTTGATCATATGATATTGTGGTGTGCCATTATTAATAAATGTGAAGTATTTAAGTGTATTTGTTAGTTTAAGTCCCTGAGTGTGTAAATAATCCAGATGGGGAGTCCAGGTGAGTGTTGAGTCCAAGTTTATGCCTAGTATTTTGCATGTATTATGTTGTGGGATAGTCTCATTATTAATAGTGAAATGCAGTGTTGGTTTAGGGTTTCTGTTATGGTGGAAAGGAATGCAAAATGTCTTCTGAGGATTAATTTGTAAGTGCCATTTTTGACAGTAGGTGTATAATTTATTTAGCTGTTTTTGCAATAAAATATGGAGATTGGGTATAGAGTTGTCAGTGGCCAGAAAGTTATATCATCTGCATAACATGTGTAAGTAACCCTCCTATAGAAGATTTTGTGGATGTCATGAATGTAAATATTAAATAGAGTTGGAGGTAAAATAGAGCCTTGTGATAGGCCTTGTATGAAAGGAAGTTGGTTAGAAGATGTATCGTTAATCCTGACTTGGCAGGTTCTGTGTAGGAGGAAGGAATGTAGTTCAGCATTTCAAAATTCTGGAATCCCATTGGTTCTAGGTGGTAGAGGTATATTTAAAATTCGCGCTCTTTTTTCAATGTAAAGGAATTCCTAGGATAAGAACGCACTTATAATTTTCAACCAATGAGAATAACTGGACGGATTCGTTCTCACTGGGCTTAAAAAAATGAGGTGCATTTCATGTTTCATGATAATTCGGACCACGGATTCTTTTCTTGAAGGGATAGAGATTTTATCCCCAACTAGAGAGATAAATAAATATTTTTAACCAATCACAGCTCAGGAAGCAGATTAATAAAGGGTTAAAATGGCTCCTAACTGTCAGTGACTTACTACTAGTATTTCCTATGCTTCAGAATAGGGAATCATGGGAGTCACCAAATGGACTAATTAAAATATTTAAATATATTTTAAAGTTTAAACTTTTCATATATTTTAAATCTTCCATATTTAAATAAGATAATTGAATAATTATTTTTAACCCATCAGATTTAAACCTTAAGATGCCAACGGATTCTTTTGGATACCTAGTTTCAGCTCGGAACTACTCTATTTTGCACTCTCTGACATAGAAATCTCATGGCGTATTCAATCTGTGCATAGCTACAAAGTTATTCATTACTTGCCATATAAGGACATGTTGATGACGTCATCCAGATATCACGTGACACCGTTTGATCGACAGCGTTGTATAGTTATCCTAATATATATCCCATCAGAATACATATGCGCATTCAATCTGTGCATATCTATGAGGTCATACGCAACTACTGCACATGCAAACTGCACATATCGATGACGTTATCCAGTACTTGCCATATAGGGACAGCTTATCACGTGATTAAGAATCAGCCAATGGTAACCTCCCGTCAAGGCCATCCAGCGTTACATCAACGTGGCTCTCCTGCACACGGGGCCACGGCTTAACGTCCCATCCGACGGACGGTGGCCTTTCCAAGCCCATCAGTGTCTCCTACTGACCGTCGGCAGGGCGGAGACTTTTTCGGAGATAAATCTCAACGCTGACCCAGCTGGGACTCGAACCTGGGAACTACAGATTATGAGCCTGGTGCGCTACTGACTGAGCCACCCCCGCCCCACTTATTGAAGCAATGTGTGAAGGAAGGGACGATTCCATAAATGAGCTGATGAACATTCGGTTTTAGTGACGTTGTAGCTAGTTATACGATGTTATTCAAATTTTGGTTTCTTTGGCTTATTAAAACATCATTCATTTTACTAGAGAGATTTTAAAAAAAGATTTTGTGTGTATATGAGCAGTAACTGTCGAGCTGTGGACATTGGGCATAACATCAGTGCAAATATTCACTCGCCAAGCCATTACACGAACCCTGAAAGATTATCCACAGCCACTCACCTTCGATGAGCACATCTTGCCTGTCCTCAGCGGTATAATGGAAAACAACCATTTGCTGGAAATACTAAGGGAATCAAATCCCTCTTCTGTCGTGGAATCTCAGACTGCCGAAGAGTTCAAGAAGTTTATGGGATGTTTCCTGCGTTTAGATCCAACAGAGAGACTTCGTGCCGATGAAGCTCTACAACATCCATTCCTCGTTGTTCCCCGTTACCATTAGAAGGAATGTGAAGAAGAACAATCCAAAAGGGATCACGAGGAAATCACCGGCAGTGGTATAACAGATGATCCGGTTCCAGAAAGATATTTCACCTGCCTGACGAGTCAGAGTTCACCAAGCAGCCAGGAGGAGCAGTGTGAGAGTTACTTTTCCTGCCTGTCAACCCCAGAAAATACCAGCAAAGTGAAGGAAGAAGAGGAATTCCCTTCCTCTCGTGTAAGATTTAGGAATAGAACACGCCAATGGATTTCAAGGAAGAGGAAGAAGATACGAAACAGAATTTCCAGATTACTTTGTTGTTGCACACGTTCGTGATGGAATGAAAAAGAGACCCTGTTGGTCCATGGAAATTTAAAGAGTCCAAAAAGATTGTTTTATTTTATCAGTGGCAAAAATAAAAGGTGGCTAGTAGTTGTCTTAAAACGGTCCTTTTTAGGGCCCCCGGCTTGCGAATAATTGCTGAACTTTAATAGGCCTTGCCCTATTTTAGCCATCTCATGTCCTACCCCGCCTTCTCGTGGTGCAAGCTGTTAGTACCTAACAGAAGATTGATCCTGTCCTTCTGTTGGGGAACCGAAGGGGAGGGCTGCTAAGCTTAGACCTTCACTATGTTCATTGTATTAGGCTTAGTGAAAATCCGATATGTTAAAAAAGTCGTTTCTCTTTAGTGAAAGTATTCAAAAAGTCTATCTTTTTCTTAAATGTTAATAAAAAAGAAAAGAGTGAAATTCTTATGAAAAAGGCTCTAAAATTAGTTAAAATAGGTCTAATAATACTTACATCGCTATCTACCTGTAGGCATCCATGTTGTTCATGATATAAAGATTGCCATGTCCTTTTAACAGCAGAATAAAAAAAGTGAATAAATAAATAATTAATTGATTATTTCTGGTGGCTAGAGTTGATGACTGTTTGACCCAGATTACCCATAGGTTAACTATGTGAAGAGTTCAATTGAGGACCTCGGTAGAGAAAGCATGGTCCCATCCCAGGGGTGTGGAGCTGGACTTAAAAAAAAAAATTTGTAAGGTCCGTGTAGGAAAGCATTACGCCTATACAAAAACATTAGCCATGTTAAGTCTATGGAGTATGTATTAGGATAATTATACAGTGATGTCATTGTTAAGGTTTGAAAATGATTGGTCCATTTGAATCACGAGATCAAGCTGTCCTCTGATTGGTTAATTAGGTGTGACGTCATAAGGCTGTCCTTATATGGTAAGTCATGTATAAGGTGATACCTATGTGCAGATTGAATGCGCAGTAGTTATGTGTGACGTCATAGATATGCTCCGATTGAATGTGCGATTGAATGTGCCGTATGTATGGTGATGGGATATATATTAGGATAAGTATACAGTGTTGTCAATCATCCGGTGTCACGTGATATCTGATGACGTCATCTATATGTTCTAATATGGCAATTCATGTGTAAACGTCCTAGCTATGCGCAGATCCAATGTGCCATGTACTTCGTATGTCAGACAGTGCAGAATAGAGCAGTTCCGAGCTGAAATGAAGTATCCAATGAAATCCTTTGACATCTTAGCGTTTAAATCTGATTGGTTAAAAATATTTATTGAAATTGTTACCTGGAATATTGATTATTTAAAATGTATGAAAAGTTTAAATTTTTAAAATATTTAAATAGTTTAAAGGCTCATTTTTATAGTAAGACAGGAATCCGTGTTTCGAATTATCATGAGATGCCCTTCTTTTTTTAAAGCCAAGTGAGAACGGTGAAGTTATTCTTTTTCGTTGAAAATTATAAGTGCGTTCTTATCATAGGAATTCCTTTACATTGAAAAAAGGGCGCGAATTTTAAATCTACCTCTACCACCTACAACCCATGGGATTCCAGTATTTTGAAATGCTGAATCCTGATTGGCTGATGCTAACTTCTTAAATATTAGAGATAACCCTATGATCCCTTTTCTCAAATGTCTCGTCGAGACGCATCAGATTCCGAACCCGGATTCGACCCAGGACGTGCGGTTTTCGAGATTTTAACGTTTTAAAATTCATTTTAAACTTTTTAAATATTGAGTTTAGAGCCTCGTCCTCAATATGGTAGTGAAGTAATTTGACGTCGATGCCGAATCACGTGGTCCGAACCTGCTATCTGTAACAGTTCGAGCGTTATAACGATTTTTACGCTAGGCCTAATCTCCATAGGATAACATTAGCTTTTCGATCGAGCTTTTCCCTATACTTTAACATTAGTAAAATATCGATTTTGCACACGGCCCTCTTTATAACCCTTTACCCATAATTCAAAGGGTGACGAACCTCATTTGTCCGCGAACGTCATTCATCAGGTTTCGTGTTTCACTTTGAAAGGTTGTTCTCCCTCGGTTTCTAAAAACATTTGAGGTGGTTTCCTTAATGTAATTTCTACGGCGCCTTTGAATGCCTTTAAAAAAAAACTACTGGACCGATCTTTGTGAAATTTTATCAATCATTAGAACTCGATGATCTCTCATGTTTGACCAAGGGTCAGATTTTAAGTTGCCAGATTCCTTAATATTTACGACGAAATTTTGAAAATATTAGCTACCGCTACTTTATACAAGCTCCGAATACCTACTATATAAGCAAATTGCCTCTTCGGGCAAATTGTAAACCTTTCCCACGACCCGTTTCGTTCTCTGCCCCAAGGCGTTGAGCATGCGGAATCCGTCGTGTTTTTTGGGGGGGGGGGGTAGGCGGAGGGGGCGATCACTATGCTACGGCCATAGATCACGATCACTATGCTACTTAGTGAGCTAGCCCCCGAAGTAACCAGTGGTGCCTGCACAGGTCCTGGGCTATTTGGCAGCCTGGGATCGAGCGTAGGCAACACTGGCGGGTTCTAGTCGAAGTGTGGCCCTTAGGAAAGTATGGCGTATCAGCTATTACGGAATTGTAATAGCCAGTACATTGTACTTTTCCGTTTTTTCCGAATGGCCTTTTTAAGGTATTCTTAATGTATCTAGCTATACACTAAACCGCCTGCCGCATTATTTAAAACACCCAGAATGAGCAAAGGCCAAGTGAGAACGAATCTGCAAAGTGATGAATCTCTTGAGTATGAATCTTCGGGTCACGTGACTCAGTGGACCGAATTATCATGAAACTCCCCAGATGAGCTGAGGCAAAGTGAGAACGAATCCGTCAAGTGATGAATCTCTTGAGTATGAATCTTTAGCTGACGTGACTATACTTTCGACACTAGAAAGGGTCCTTTGTTTAACCTTTCTCGGTAAAATGTCTTTTTGTGTTCTTTTTGGTCCATTTTCAGAATTTGTTTTTTGACCTTTGCTCTCCTTCTATGAGACCTAGAGTTTTCAGACTTTAGGGTCACTTTAGGGCAACCCTTTTCCACACTACTCAACCGCTAGGGGGCTCTTTTCCCACTGGAAGGGTGTGTTCAATTAATTTATTTTTACATGTAGGAAGGGTCTGTTTGTCGCGATTACACCGCTATTGTGTGGGCAGGAAAGTGCTTAATACACTGTTTCCTTTGTTCTCTGACTCTGTGGGGCCTAAACGTTTTAATAATGGAGGAACACGAGGTTAGAATGAGTGCAATATACTGATTAAGTAGTAACAAAAATAGTAGAAACAATATTTTGCCTGTTTAGTGTATGAACTTCAATCGTCCTTTTACAAAGTGTATTAAGTACACTGATTCAAACATCCACCTAAAGTTCTACCTAATTTGCTAGGCTGGAGATAAACTCTGTTGTGAGTTGTAACAGAACTGATACATTGTGCAATTTTCTAACCGATGCATCAGTTAGAATTAATACTCTTTGGTATCTGTCAGTTCCTGGGGATTGTCGAATTTAATTTATCCACAGCATCCCCACAGGTAAGGAACTATGCTTTTGGTTCGTTTCTGATATTGGGCTTTCGGCGTTTAAGAATTGAAGAGTGATAACAAACTACAAGTTACAGGAAAAACAAATTCTGAAGATATTTACAGATATCTCCGTGAGAACTGACTTTGGCTACTGGCTACGTTGGTTACAAATAACCGTGTGCAGGTAGTTTAACTGGTTGCGTGTTCAATGCACCTAACAGAGGAAAACCTCGCGACTCAAGAGAATTTTGTCAACTCCCCAAGATTTTGTCAAGTCACTCCGAATTTTGTCACCTCCCCAAGATTTTGTCAAGTCCTCCGAATTTTGTCACCTCCCCAAGATTTTACCAAGTCACTCCGAATTTTGCCAACTCCCAAAGATTTTACCAAGTCACTCCGAATTTTGCCAACTCTCCAAGCTGTTACCAAGTCACTTCGAATTTTGCCAACTCCCCAAGATTTTACCAAGTCACCCCGAATTTTGCCAAGTTGTTCCGATTTTGCCAACTCCCCAAGATTTTACCAAGTCACTCCGAATTTTGCCAACTCACCTATATTTTACTAGGTGGCTTCGAATTTTGCCAACTGCTCTAAATTTTGCCGTCTTTCCATTTTCCAAACTGCCTTAGATTTGCCAAGTTGCCTCGATTTTGACAATTCCCCTTAATTTTCCAAAAAAAAAAAATTACAAATTTTCACAACTCACCTAGATTTTACGAAGTCGCTTCCAATTTTGCCAACTCCGAGTTACTTTTTTTGGGGGGGGAGGCTCCCTCCCCATGGCTACACCCGTGCCTTATGAATTCTATTGCTTTTTGTAGATCCGCTACAAAGTTTAACTCGTTCTTCAGACCAGCTTCCCATCATTACCTAGTACATCTATATATAATAAAAGAAGATGTCTGTCTGTGGTAGCCATAACTCATTGGGAAATCAAGGTACAGGATCCAAATTTTCGGAAAAAGGTTTTGGTTGTGGTCTGGATTGCAGTGCCAAATTTCAGGTCGAAAGTACGAAAGGGGGGCTTGCTAGAACCAAACATATTTACCATGCTATTCCTACAGGAAACGAGAATTGCTATCAAATTTATTGTTTGCCATTTACTGCTCGCTACCTGTGAACGTAAAAAGTTAAAATAGCATTTAACTCTTCTGCTGCAAATCTGATGCTGTTGCCAGATTCCCAACATTTCGGAAAGCATTATTTAGGCGTTCCATTGCAGCTGGACTTGATTTTCTAACTCAACATGGGGTAGTCACGCGGAACCCGCCTACGAAATTTGGGACCTGTCGGTGAAGTACGTAGGGAATTACAGAATGCCAAAATCTGACGAAATAAAAATATCTCGATCGTTTGCCACGGTCTCTGAGAGCGCGCGCCAAGTCAGCAATGACCTTTGCAACACCGGGAAATTCATCGTATTCAAACTGTGATAAAATGCCGGGGGGGGGGGGGATATTCACTAACTTTTAGTGCTGGAAACAACAGAATATGCAGATTAAAAGTGAGATACGAGCTGTCACAATTTGTGTAGAAATCAAGCCACGGGCCAAGTGAGAACCTGATTTTTAAACCAATCACCGGGAAACACGGGGGATGCTGTGCAGGAAATTTGGACCGTGCGAACGAATATCACGGGAGCCATAGGGCGGCAAAATCTGTGGTAACGGAAATAAAATCTCAATAGCTTACGCAGAAACTAAGCCACGGACTATGAGGAGTGCTCGCTGACGTCTACAGCAATCCGGGCAAATTTATTCCTGTTGAAAATCTGTGCTAAAGGGGGGTGATCTTACAAAATTTACCTTTACTGCAGTGAAAATAAGAATATACAGGTAAAAAGTGAAAAGTGACACCCGGGCAGCGCCGGGTAAGTTCAGCTAGTCTGTGTAATAAAAGAAGGTGTCTGTGGCAACCATAACTCATCGGGAAATCAACGTACACGCTCCAAATTTTCAGAGAATGTTTCTGATTGTGGTTCGGATTTCAGTGTCGAATTTCAGGTCGAAAATCCAAAAGGGAGGCTTGCCAGAAGCAAAAATATTTACCATGCTATTCCTATGGGAAATGAGGGGCGGGGGTGGCTCAGTCGGTAGCGCGCCAGGCTCGTAATCTGTAGTTCCCAGGTTCGAGTCCCAGCTGGGTCAGCGTTGAGATTTATCTCTGCAAAATTTCCCCGCCCTGCCCACGGTCAGTAGGGGACACCGATGGGCTCGGAAAGGCCGCCATCCGTCGGATGGGACGTTAAGCCGTGGCCCCGTGTGCGGGAGAGCCATACCCTGTGCACGTTAAAGAACACGCTGGATGGCCTTGACGGGAGGATACCATCAGTCTCCCAACAGCTGCTCCAGTGGGTCCCCTCCCCCAACCTTCTCTGAGCCTTCGGGGTCCATGTGACCTGGCCATTTAGCCCATGGTGTGCAAAAAAGTGCCGCTCAGAGGTAAAACAATCCAATCCAATCCTATGGGAAATGACAATTGCTGTCAAATATATTGTTGCCATTTATTGCTCCTTAACTCTGAAAGTAAAAAGTTAAAATAGCATTTAAATTTACTGCCGTTGCCAGATTCGCCACACGGAATGCCAAAATCTGACGAAATAAATATATCGATCGTTTGTCACGGGCTCTGAGAGCGCGTGCCGAGTCAGCAATGACCTTTGCAACACCGGGAAATTCTTCCGTGTTCTAACTGTGTAAAATGTCGGGGGGTGGGGGTGGGGGTGGAGAGATTCTCACTAAACTAAGTGCAGGAAACAGAATATGCAGATTAAAAGTGAGAAATGAGCTGTCACAATTTGTGTAGAAATGAAAACACAGGCCAAGTGAGGATCTGATTTTTAAACCAATCCCGGCCATACGGTGACCCTTTGCAAGGAATTTGGACCGTGCGAACGAATATCGCGGGACCCATAGGGTAAAATCTGTGGTAACGGAAGCAAAATCTCAATAGCTTATGCAGAAACCAAGCCACGGACTATGAGCAGTGCTAGCTGACATCAACAACGATCGGGCACATTTCTTCCTGTTGAAAATCTTTGCTAAAGTATCGGTTTACATGAAAATAAGAATATACAGGTTAAAAGTGACACCTGGGCAACACCGGGTGCGTTCAGCTAGTTTTAAATAAAATATAAATCCTCGCAATGAGAACTCCTTAAGGGGAAGTGAAAGCCATATACTTGCAATGGTACATATTTTGGGTAACAACTACGCAGAAAAATTCCCTTTGCTCGAGTTAGAGAAACTGTAGTGGATTACAGAAACTTCAAAATAAATTTATGGCTGGATCAATAATGGAAGAAAGAGAAAATATTTTTAGCAATTGGTTAAGCATTACTTCTGTTGTTCGATAAGGGTGCATTTTGTCTCCTTTTCTCTTTAGTTTGGTTATTCTTATGTTATGCGAAATTCCCTGCAAGAGAAAGATTTTGGCCTTAAATGGTCTGGAGATACTAAAATTTCTGATTTAGATTATGCTGATGATTTAGCCCTTTTGACAAATGATGTTGATGAGATGAACTCTTTCATTCGAGCTGTTGATGAGACTGGTAGTAGAGTAGGTTTGGTTATAAACAGAGAGAAAACTAAAGTGATGAAAATTGGTCAGGCAGGCTGTGATTCAGTTAATCTGAATGGTTGCAGTCTTGAGCAGGTGTCACAGTTTAATTATCTTGGGAGCTATGTAACAGATAATGGTGATGTGCGGCATGAGATACTGTATAATAGTTTGGTTTTTTTCTAGGGTTATGCTTGATGTTGAGGGTGAATAGGCGTATACATCTAAAGACTAAAATTAGACTGTATAATAGTTTTGTTTTTTGTTAGGGTTATGCTTGATGCTTGAAGATGATGATGAACGCCAAAACGAGCCTTTTTTTTCTTGTGAGTATGAGGCTTAAATCAGTTGAAAAACAATACAAGCATCCATGCATTATCCGGAGTCGAACCCAGGGAATGGGCCAAAACGAAAAAAGGCCGCATATTGCAATTAAAAAAAAAAGAACAATATTTGAATGAGAGCAGAATTATGCACTAAAACTGATTATAATGTGAATTGGGCAAAATTTTTAGAATATATTCAGAAGCCGGAACAGAAAGTTACGATAGCTTACGCTGGTTTTTGTAAAGATAATTGAATGTATGAATCTAAATTAAAAAACAATATATATTTTTTTATTAATTAAAAATTTTTGAAACAAAAATAATGATTGCGTTGATTAATTTTAAATAAATATATCATTACCTTTTTTTTGCGGGGTGGGGAGCGGAATCTGCTTAAAACCAACTGGATATTTAAATCTCGAAAGGTGGCAGCACTATATAGAGTGCTAATCAAAAATTACATTGAAGAAAAATAATGGCCAACTTTTATGGAACAAAAAAATTAAAGGAACGTGTATTAGTTTCTGTATTATGCTATTCCGGTAGCGTAATGTAATTTGATTAATTAATAAAATTAATTTTTAAAATTCTATTTTTCTATGAATTTACATTAATGAAAGAAACTCAACAAATTTAACCCTACTTGCTACAGAGGTCTGACAGGAACCTGTCAGTTTATATGCCATAGTAGAAAGTCTACGAGGATGGCAGGAACTCAACAGAAAAACAAAACAAACGTTCATGCCTTACCAGGGGCTCGAACCCAGGTCCCTTAGCTTAAAAAGACAAAAATTAGAAAGCCAAAATTATTATCTTGCAAAGGATTACATTTCAACATCTAAGTCAGTTCATATCCTTTCTTTGATTTGTCATCCCTTTTTCCCATTTCTGCTTCTGGTAGGGTTTAAGACCGAACCCAGACAGCTACGGCGGATGCGCATTGTCCGTGGATACTTAACGACTCCCTGAGGGACGGCTTTGGTTGCAATCACCTTTGTCTGTCTAGTTCTGCTCTCTTTTACCAGTCTGCTTTTACTAATCGTTAAAACAGAGCAAGCACTACTTCAAATATTTGGATTAGCACTCCCACTTGGCACTTCCTGTCGGCAGAAATGGAACCTCAAGCTCCTCAAATATTGCGGTTTTCAAGCATCAGGTATCTAAAGGGTTAAACTATAGTAGTGCAATTAAAAATCGAGGAATTTTTCCTAAAAGGAACGAACCGCTTTTAAAAAAATTAAATGCTCGGTTGAAACAGCATTAAGGTGTAAGGAAAATCATTAATTGAATTTAACATTACTGAAAAATGTTTTACCGGTACGCCGTACCGGCCTACTTTCATCACTGGTCACTACACTCCTTGAAGTTCATGCTATTGTATTTTCAGCACATGCGCATTTGTGTCATCGTTATAATATATAATGCTAAGATTCCGGACTGTAGTCATATGATAAGATTCGTATTGACAATAGTAAAGCAGCCGACATAGCTCTGATTCGCAAAGTAAATGCTCTTGATTGACTTCGTAACACGGCAAATAATAATTACAAAACGAATAAAATAAACGATGTTACGTTCATTTAGATATGACAAGTGATGAATACTAAATAATAATAATTTGCGTTTGCATCTTTTAGGAGGAGAAGAAATGAATAAAAATGTAAAATCCATTTTAACCAGGATCGGATTATTAAGAACAAATGTTAATATGAGTTGTTTCAGTTCCCTTTACGGGTTGCTTTGATTTTCAATTGTTTCGTTTTATATGCAAAGAACATTAAAAAAATATATATATAAATTAAAAAATTTTAAAAGTACCTATCTTCCTATAGGGCTCTAAAAAGCAGAAAATAAATCTAAAACATATCGATGGTGCAATCAGTCACTGAGTTCGTATTCGCTTCGAAGGAAGATAGGGCGCGCTTTACCGTACTCCACAAGATTCCAGGCCTTTATCTTCTTTGGAAGTGAATATGAATTCAGTGATTGATTACTGGTCCTGGTGCTGACCATATATACCAACCTGAACGGAATTATGGCTCTGAGCTTGATTATGGATCCTGATTTTGCTGCACTGGTGGGCTTCTGTGGAGGGAGAATCTTCCGCTGTGTTTTCTGTATGTTTGTGGGTTGACAGCCCCAAGTGAATAGATTCACAGGATATGTTTATCAGCTGTTGGATAATCCTGAGTAGAAGTCATCGCAGGCACCTGAACTCTTTGTTTCTATTGACATCCTCAAATTCTACATTGGAGGAAGTCTTCCAGTGTAGATGGCTTCAGCCTTTAGTGGTGGGGGAACGGGTCTTTGCCCCATGTCTGCGATTAGGGGGCTGTTTGATATTGTCGGCATTCCCTCTCTCAATAAACATAGTTTCTTTAAACATCCCACTAACCATTTTCTCTCCATAGGTAGTTGGAATATGAGAACTCTGCACAGAACTTTTTCTCTTGATGTGCTCACACGAGAATTCCACAGTTATAATTTAGATATTCTCGGCTTGCAAGAGACCAGATGGACAGATAAAGGTCAGATTCTTAAAAATAATCTTAAATTTCTCTTTTTAGGGAGGAACGACAGTAAGCATCACCAAGGCGTAGGTCAGCTTCTCAGCAGACACGCTCTTCTAGGATATGAGTGCATTAATGAAAGGTTTCTTAGAGCAAAATTTCAGATAAGCGTTAAAGACTTGAATGTTATCTGCTGTTATGCCCCCACTGAGGATGCCGATGAGGATGAGAAGGATAGGATACGGACAACTTCAGGATATTTTGGATTCTGTCAAGAAAGGAGATATTACCCTTGTTCTAGGTGACTTCAATGCCAAAGTTGGTACTGACTCTGACCTTTGGGGAGGAGTAATAGACCCTTTTGGTATTGGTAGCTGCAATGGCAATGGGCAACGTCTCCTACAGGTAAGTAAACTCAATGGATTCAGAATAACTAACACTTATTACAAACACTGTGACATACATAAGTACACATGGGTTTCACCAGATAGGCTGCATAAGAATATGATTGATTATATATTAATAGCAGCAAATGCACTAGTTCTGTTAGGAATACCAGATCATATAGGGAAGCTGAAATTGGATCTGACCATTACCTTGTTAAAAGTGTCTTGCAACTTAAACTTAAGAAGTGTTGTGCTAGGGTTAAAAAATTTGCTTTTAATACTGAAGCTCTGAAAGACCCAGTTATAGCCAAAGCTTACCATGATAGGTTACTTAGTCATTATGACAGTCATGGTATGCTTACTACTGAAGTTGAGGAAGAATGGGATCATTTTAAACAGGCTTTTTTAGACACTAACAGCACTCTTTTAGGAAAAAAGGAACAGAGGAGGCAGAATTATCTGAGTGAAAAGGCACTTGAGCTTATTTCAGAAATTAGGAACTGCAGGAATGTCCTTAATCAATACCCTACTAGTCCTAATAGAAAGCATTACAGAGAGCTTAATAAACGTGTAAAGGATCAGTTAGCTAGTGATAAGAATCTTTGGCTTGATGGCTTGGCTGAAAAAGGCGAGGAAGCAGTTAGACAGCACAACAGCAGAGAGCTGTACCAGATAGTTAATGTTTTGTGTGGTAGAAAACGGACAGGCATACAAGGAATGAAGGATAAAGAAGGTAAGGTTTTTATAAGGTAAGGATTCTGTCATAGCTAGGAGGGCTGAGCATTTCAGTGATTTTCTAAACAATGTGGTTAGTTCTACTCCCATTGTTTGCAATGATGATAGATGCATTGGTGGCTTTAATGTTGGCCCTATAACACAATCTGAAGTTATTTTGGGGTTTTCTAAACTTAAACTTCATAAATCCCCAGGGGTAGATGAAATTACTACGGAAATGCTTAGAGCTGGGAGTGTTTCGGTTTACCACTTGGATGACTGAAATAATGAATATCTTTTATGATAAAGGCATGGTTCCTAAGGATTTTACCAGAGCTATTATTATTCCTGTTTAAAAAAAAAGTGATTGCAGTTCTTGTGATAACTATAGGGGTATCAGCCTACTCTCTGTTCCAGGTAAAGTTCTTTCCATGATTGTGCTTAATAGAATTAAGAATCTAGTTTACAGTCAATTGCGTGATGAGCAATGTGGATTCAGAAGTGGTAGGGGATGTGTGGATCAGATATTTTCACTTAGGCAGATTCTTGAGAAATGTTTAGAGTTTCAGAAACCTTTGGTCGCTAGCTTTGTTGATTTCAAAAAGGCTTTCGACTCTGTTGATCGTCATAATTTGTGGTTGATTGTGAGATCATATGGTATACCAGACAAGTTAGTTAACGTAATGAAAGCTCTCTATAATAACACTGAGTCTTGTGTGAGAGTTGGTAAGGCTTGTAGCAATTGGTTTAGCATTACTTCTGGTGTTCGACAAGGATGCATTTTGTCTCCTTTTCTCTTTAGTTGCAGATTATGTTATGCGAAATTCATTGCAAGAGAAAGATTTTGGCCTTAAATTGTTTGGAGACACTAAAATTTCTGATTTAGATTATGCTGATGATTTAGCCTTTTTGGCAAATGATGTTGACGAGATGAACTCTTTCATTAGAGCTGTTGATGAGACTGGTAGTAGAGTAGGTTTGGTTATAAACGGAGAGAAAATTAAAGTGATGAAAATTGGTCAGGCAGGCTGTGATTCAGTTAATCTGAATGTTTGCAATCTTGAGCAAGTGTTACAGTTTAATTATCATGGAAGCTATGTAACAGATACTGGTGATGTGCGGCATGAGATTAACAGACGAATAGGGATTGCTGCAGTGACTTTTAAGAATCTATGGAGAGTGTGGAGAAATAGGCGTATAGACCTAAAGACTAAAATCAGACTGTATAATAGTTTGGTTCTTTCTAGGGTTAGTTATGGTAGTGAAACTTGGACACTTTGTAAACAAGATAACAGGAAACTAGATGCTTTAGATTCCAAATGCTTACGCAGTATCTTGGCATTAGGTGGTTCAACTTTGTAACTGATGATGAGGTTAGGCAAAGGAGTTTGCAACCTCCTTTAAGCAGCATATTGTGCAGAGAGAGACTCCGTTGGTTTGGCCATGTTGCCCGTATGAGTAATTATAGATTATTAAATAGGGTTATGAACAGTGTGCCTAGAGACCTCAGAAAGAGGGGTAGACCTAGGATGCGGTGGGTAGACAGCGTCAAACAGGACCTTATTAGAATTGGTGTGCAGTGGGCCAGATGCAGTAGATGTAGCTCAGGACAGACTTGCTTGGAGAACTAAATTGCTCGGTCTGGTTCGACCTCCGTAGCCCATGGCTGCTTGAAGATGATGATGATGATGATGAAAAACACCTACTTCAAAAACTTTGATATATGACTCATAAACATCGATCACATTTACCACCGTTTTGGAGTCACGTTTGAAGTAGACCACGACATTGGAGACGTCACAAACTTTAATTTGAGGTAAAATAAAATAAATAAATAAATACAAGACTTATGAAAGTCGACCTCCGCGAAAATCTACCCTCCATATTTTATCAGGGAGAAAGAGTGAGGGTGAAATTGGAAGTGTTAATGATCGTCATTATACGAGCTTTCATTTAACACCTAACTCATAACTGCAGGCCGTGGCGTTCGGTAGATATAGTAGAACAACTTTCATATTTCCCGTTTTTTAGGGGGGCGGGGGTGGCTCAGTCGGTAGCGCGCCAGACTCGTAATCTGTAGTTCCCAGGTTCGAGTCCCAGCTGGGTCAGCGTTGAGATTTATCTCCGCAAAATTCCCCGCCCTGCCCACGGTCAGTAGGGGACACCGATGGGCTTGGAAAGGCCGCCGTCAGTCGGATGGGACGTTAAGCCGTGGCCCCGTGTGCGGGAGAGCCATACCCTGTGCACGTTAAAGAACAGGCTGGATGGCTTTGACGGGAGGCTACCATCTGTCTTCCAACAGCTGTTCCAGTGGGTCCCCTCCCCCAACCTTCTCTGAGCCTTCGGGGTCCATGTGACCTGGCCATTTAGCCCATGGTGTGCAAAAAAGTGCCGCTCAGAGGTAAAACAACCCAATCCGTTTTTTAGGGAGGAATTTTAAGGGAGGTCATTTTTTTATAGCCTATGACACTCCCCGCGTCACAAGCTTTCATTCGACACAGCTCGTTACTTCTCGGACTCGCGTTCAGAAGATATATGGGAACAATCATTTTCATATTTCCTCATTTTTTAGGGTGGAATAAAGCACGTGGGTGGCGGGGGTGAATTTTTCGTACCCTTTAAATTAAAAACACTCATGGCACAGTAAACTTCAAACTTCATGATAATCGTGAGACTCTAAGCTCTAGCTTAGTTAGCTTATGTGTAAGTCCGGCCCTGGATTAAATTCAGTTTTTCTGTGTAATAAGAAAAGAGGAAAATTTGTTATTTTTTTTTACCTTTGAGTTTCACAGTTATTATAACTGAATGTAAAAAAATAAACACACGGAGATAAACTCTGATTTTTCAGAAATTCTGAGGAAGTGGGCATCATTAATAACGATAGCTTTAGTCATTTTATTTCGGAATAAATAGATATCTCTGAGTTAGAACTAAATTTTTCCTATGGGATTTGACTGCAAATGTCTTATGCAGTACATAACATTTTGTTGCATTGGAAAAAAATTGGAAAGATGAGCGTTCGACAGAGGGCCGGACTTCGACCTTCTGAGTCTGAAGCCTAAGCTACAACAAGTTTAAGAGGAACCAAAAATTTCGAAGTAGAAATATATGAGTCAATCAATAGTACATACACAGATTACCTGTTGACATAGAATTCAACCTGGCAAGTGACTGAAGAGCGTGGTTCGAGTTCCATTCATCGGCGAAACACAAGTTTGTCAAAATATATTGTATTTATTTTTCTGATTGAAGGCGACATTAAAAAATAAATGCAAAACTGATGTGATGAAAACATTATACTAGCATTGCTATACAATAATGACTATATATGGCTAAAATGAACAGTGTTTGCATAACAGATTAATTTAAATTTAAAACATTCGTGACACAGTAAATTTCAAACTCAATATTTGAGGCCCTCATAATCCTGAGGTCCTAAGCTGTAGCTTAGTTAGCTTATGCATAAGTCCGGCCCTGGTCCGATATGAATTTCTAAATATGCTTTTTAATAGCTAAATAAGTTTGCTCACTATTTAATTAAAATTATTTTAATATTACGCATTAAAAACTGAAACTGTGTTTTTATAAGCAGCTACCCTAAGTTAGCATTGGCAACTATTAAATAAATTTTCTTTTAAAAATTAATTATTGTAATCCCACTGAAATAATTAGCGAACATGATTCCTCACGTATCGTTTCAATTACTAGGATTAGTGTAACATAGTGGCAACTGTTAGACCAGGCATTTGCAAACGCACATAAGCAAGGTAGTTTAGGGAGTGCAGTATTAAAAAAAATATACTCTAATTCAGTAATGAAGTATGACAGGAATATATTCTGTAGACAAGAAATACATACTTCAAATAATTAGCTGAAAAAAAAATTGGTTGCCCTGTGTTGTGAGTGAATTTGCAGAATTCACTTATAACGGGTTTCGAGCTGCAGACTTCAGTGGGGCGGGGTGGCTGAGTCGGTAGCGCGCCAGGCTCGTAATCTGTAGTTCCCAGGTTCGAGTCCCAGCTGGGTCAGCGTTGAGATTTATCTCCGCAAAATTCCCTGCCCACGGTCAGTAGGGGACACCGATGGGCTTGGAAAGGCCGTCGTCCGTCGGATGGGACGTTAAGCCATGGCCCCGTGTGCGCGAGAGCCATACCCTGTGCACATTAAAGAACACGCTGGATGGCATTGACGGGAGGCTACCATCTGTGTCCCAACAGCTGTTCCAGTGGGTCCCCTCCCCCAACCTTCTCTGAGCCTTCAGGGTCCATGTGACCTGGCCATTTAGCCCATGGTGTGCAAAAAAGTGCTGCTCAGAGGTAAAACAACCCAACTGTCGGTTTATATGCCATAGTAGAAGGTCTGAGAGGATGGCAGGACCTCAGCAGAAAAACAATACGAACATCCATGCCTTACCCAGGGCTCGAACCCAGGTCCCTTAGATCAGCAGCCAAGCGTCCTAACCACTCGGCCACGGGACGGCGAGTTAAAATGGAGAGCATACAGATGTTGTTCAAAATGTTCTTGACACGTGTCTGTAGATTTGCACTCGCTCCTCCGTTTCGGGTGGGCGCAGTCTCGAAAACGTCGGCCTGCAATCAATCTCTAGTTTACACGGTGTAAGCAATTAATGTATGATGGTTATGTCTTTCGAATTTCGACTAAGAGGTCCGTGGTTCGATGCCAAGTGTGATCGAACGATTTTTCTTAGACATTCTGGTGGCTGAATAGTGAGCGAGTTTGATAAGATGAACTTGGGTTCGAGCCCTGGATAGAGCGATCTTATGCAACCATGGCAATTCCGGTTCCGCTTGTACAGCACAACCTGGTTATGAAAAGCCGTGCTTATCTAGAGCCGGGGGCAAGGAATACGCCCTATAGGCGCACCTCAACCCCAGCCTCACATGGCAGCAGTCCTATAGAAGGAAAGCTGACCACCGGAGGAAACCGTACTTTAATCTATTCCCTGGTTTGCAAATGTACAAGGATATATAGATCCAAGTTTGATCGGCACCCGGGGTGGAGACTTTTAGTAAGACCCAGACTTTTTTAAGTGCTCGTGCCTACAAGGCGGGCTCAGACCTTTCGGCAGAGCCCTCGAACAGACCACCCAGGTCTCCTGATAGGTGAGGTCTCCGACACCGTCACCATCCGACCGGCAATCAAGCCGGCCAGCAGCATCTTCAACCTCGGTTGGCCTTAGCCATGTCGAACCGGGGGACCAATCTGGTCAGCACAGCCTTCAGCCGGGTTGGGTTGTTTTACCTCTGAGCGACACTTTTTTGCACACCAAGGGCTAAATGGCCAGTCCACAAGGACCCCGAAGGCTCAGAGAAGGTTGGGGGAGGGAACCCACTGGAACAGCTGTTGGGAGACAGATGGTAGCCTCCCGTCAAGGCCATCCAGCGTGTTCTTTAACGTGCACAGGGTATGGCTCTCCCGCACATGGGGCCACGGCTTAACATCCCATCCGACGGACGGCGGCCTTTCCAAGCCCATCGGTGTCCCCTACTGACCGTGGGCAGGGCGGGGAATTTTGCGGAGATAAATCTCAACGCTGACCCAGCTGGGACTCGAACCTGGGAACTACAGATTACGAGACTGGCGCACTACCGACTGAGCCACCCCCGCTCCCCTTCAGCCGGGATGCTGGGCCCTAGGCCCCCCCCACCACGACAAGGTGGTCCCCTATCGGGGGGGGGGGGGGGGCGGATAGAGCATAGATGTTTCTTTCTTTTGGTTACCTTTCTGTTGAAGTTTCACCTTTTTCACAGACTTCTTCAACAAACCTTCTTCAAAGACCCGCCAAAAGGTGTCAATCAAGAGAAATGGAACCAGATAAAAGTGGCTCTTCTGTCAGAACTTGATTATTCCAGTACCATTTGTTTGGCACATAGAAGAAACAGTGACACCAAAAGCAAGGAGCACGAGTTCTTCATAGTTTCTTAGATATTTCTGGTTTTTATATACAACCTAGTGTGTATCAGCTTTGTAACTGAAACAGCTAAATCATGATAGTAGATAATTTGTTTTAAATCTAGATGGAAATTTGTCTTTACAAAGTTGCATTTATTTCACTACAGCAATGCAAGCCTTCATTTTATTTTTGCTATCGATTTTAATCATATTTATATATATGTCACCGGCAAAGTTTGAAATCCGCAAACAAGCCGCAAACAATGGTTGCCCGCAAACAATGGCAATGTGGAGGAATGCTTGCTACTTTGAACTTCAAGGATATTTCAAATTTTCTTTAGGAAATCGAAGAATTTTTATCAAGTGACAATTTATTAGAAATCCCCCACACTTCACGTGCTGAATTGCTGTTTAGTGAAAAGCACTTTTAGTGGCTTCTTATTGAAACCGCGGTTTTATCTGCTATCCGCGTTAACCCTTTCACGACTAAGGGAAATATTTTTCCCATTTTAAAATTGGTGATTGTCGTATTTAATTATATAACCTTATCTGCATTTTTTATACAGAATGTCAAAATAGAACGTATGCCGAACGCAATTACGTAAACGGGAACGTTTAGAAAACAAAAACAGAACTGTCAGGACGCATGATATATGTACTATGTGCAATGTCCATCTTTGCCTCACTACCAAAAGAAATTGCTTCGCAGAATATCATAATTAGCACATCATTTTGTATAGTAATTTTATTTCATAATTTTGTATTATTTTAGTTAACATTTTGTTCTAATAAACCAATAAATAAAAGACATTGCATAATAAGCCTAACTATAATTTGTGTTACCTTTATAGTCCATTGGGAAAAATATTTCCCATAAAATTCCAAAAAAACTACACATTGTTATGTATTTTTCTTATGATTATTTATTTTACGTCTAAACAAACTAAAATAAACAGTTACATACTAATATTTACTCTTAGAAATCTTATAGTCCTGAAAGGGTTAAACATCAGCTTTTTACCCGCAGTTTTTTGTCCGCTATCTCCGTTAACATTCAATTTTTATCCGTGAAGCACTCTTAAATGCGAATATCGGCATTCACGCAGGGCTCTAGCTCTCACCTCCAATACTCGGCAAGCATCTTATAACATTCTCCATTTTTTTTTTTGAATAAACGATAAGGTCCATAATGGAATTTCAACTCATCTAAAGAAGAGTGGAGATGATATTCGAGGTAAAAACTGTTGTGTAGTATCCGACAATATGAATAAATTTTTCTGAAAAATTCAGTGAGGAAGAGAAGATTAAATATTAGTGGATAGAAAATGTTAAATTGCATATAAATATAATTAGGCCAAAAACGTATGATTGTGTCGTGCTCACAGGAATTGATCCTGCGGACACGACTTGGGCTAAAAGGTCCTTGGACGTGTTTTCTCAAAGTAAGAACAAAGACCTTGGTTAGTCATCTCGGTTTCCACGAACTTGCCCTTTAAACCCAGATGCCACCAGTGTCTACCATCGCCCCAGGAGTAAGAACTTCCGGACCCAGAGTTCGGGCTCGCCATCAAAGGTGCCGAGTAGGTGGAGCGATGTTCGTCCCAAGCATCTGACGTCCAATAGCAAGCGCCCGCGTCAGCCCTCCACGCTGACCACCGCTAGAGGTCGCGGTGGGAAGTGGCGGCAAGCTTGAACTGTGGGAGAAAAGAGCCTTCTTGTCCTCATGTTTCTGGTCCTGTTAAGACATCTTTTTGGCCGGGAATCGGCTCGTCGTAGTGAGTTCTCGAGTGACTGGTAGTGAAGAGTAGTCGCCCAGTTTGCAGCGGTCGAACTGTTTAACTTGCTTTGTCCGACCGAACGTAAGCGATGGGCTTCTGACCGACAGTGCTGGGCTTCGCATCAAAGGCTCCTGCAGCGTCTACATCCGACAGGTAGGGTCACCCTCATTTATAGATCTGGTTTTCCATACCAAAGTGTTATTATCTGTCTGCTACCGCCACCGTGCGCTGGAAAACAACCTACGTAATATGACTTTAGAGCTGGCAGCTCAACCCAATGAACAGACTTTGCCAAAACGATTTCGTGGCGTCTCTTTGTAAAAGGCGGACATCGCCTGAACGTAGAGTAAGAGCAGCTGTATCCCGACGAAGGGAACCCATGGTACTGGAAATTAGTTTATTAATGTTATAGTAAATAAATTGTGTATAAATTGTAAAATCTGACTCCTCTCCGTTTCTCAAGATTGAGTGACGTTTATGGGTTATTGCGGAGAAGGTCCCCTTCTCCGCAATAACCCATAAAGATAAATAATCCGATAGCGACCTCTATCTCCGAAATAAATAACCCGATAGTCAGCACATCGCAGCACGGCCAAATCAGTAGGAAGGAGTCAAACACTGATGTCGGACCTCCCTCATACGAAAGGAGGGTTCACATCAATTGTTCAAATTTACAGACAAAAAATTTTAAATCGCAGATGATATAAAATTAAAAAAAAAACAGGAAACAAACTTACTTCCTTTACACTTCCAATGTAGAAGAGCAAACTGTCTGACAAATTATTACTGATGGCATAATTCAGAATGATGTTATTTGTTGTGGAAGGCTCAATGACAGGCTTGAAAGAACGGACACATTCGCCTTCGTTGTTTGCACTTAATGAAACTCTGATCTGAAAAAATGAAGCAAAATCTTAAAAAAACTTTTATTGTAAAGGTTTTGAAAATCAAACATTACTCAAATATTTAAGCCTCAATGGCAATACATTTTAATCTGAAGCAAAAATAATCCCTTACAGTTGTAGATGCTCATATAAACGAACATAAAACTAAATAAATCTCGACATATCATGGAATATTATATTTTAAATTTAATATTTTGACGAAATTCATCCACTTTGTTTTCTGTTTGTTTGTGGGTTAACAGTTCAAAGTGAATAGATTCACAGGATACGTTTTATCAGCTGGTGGAAAATCGCAGGAAACTGAACTTTTGCATCTATGGGCATTGTCAAATCTTACATTAGAGGAAGTGTACTAGTATTCAACTTTTAGTACTGGATGAACGGGTCTTTGCTCCATGCCTGCGATTTCAAAGGCCCGAGGGGCTGTTTGAAATGAGGGGCTGTTTGAAATCGCAGGCAATTTGATAATTTTCGGCATTCCCTCTTTTAATAAACATAAATATCCCACTTTTTTCTCTCCATAGGTAATTGGAATGTTAGGACTGCACAGAGATTATTCTCTTGATGTCCTCACACAAGAATAACCGTTTTAATTTCGATATTCTCGGCTTGCAAGAGACCAGATGGACAGATAATGCCCAGATTCTTAAAAACAATATTAAATTTCTTCTCTCAGGGAGGAAAGATAGAAAGCATCACCAAAGCGTGCGTTTGCTTGTCCAGACACGTTATAAATGTTCTAGGATATGAGTTCATTAATGAAAGGCTTTTTGTAGCTAAATTTCAGCAAAGTATTAGTCTTGAATGTTATCTATTGTTACGAAGGATGACGAAGAGGATGAGAAAGATAGGTTTTACGGACAACTTAAGGATATTTTGAATTCTATCAAGAAAGGAGATATTACCCTTGTTCTAGGTAGCTTCAATGCTAAAGTTGGTACTGACTCTGACCTTTGGGGAGCAGTAGCTTTGGGGAGGAGTAGGAGGGTAGCTGAAATTGGTTCTGATAATTACCTTGTTAAAAGTGTCTTGCAATTTAAACTTGAGAACTGTTGTGCTAAGGTTAAAAAAGGTTACCTTTAACACAGAAGCTTTAAAATACCCAGTTATAGCTAAAGTTTACCATGATAGGTTATTTAGTCATTATGTTAGTCATGGTTTGCCTACTACTGAAGTTGAAGAAGAATGGGACCGTTTTAAACAGGCTTTTCTTGATATTAATAGTCTCTTTTAGAAACAAATGAGCAGAGGACGCAATATTATTTGAGTGATAAGGCATTTGAGCTTATTTCAGAAAGAAAGAACTGAAAGAATGTCCTTAATCAATACCCTACTAGTTATAATAGAAAGCATTACAGAGAGCTTAATAAACGTGTAAAAGATCAGTTAGTTGCTGCTGATAATCTTTGGCTTGATGGCTTGGCTGACAAAGCTGAGGAAGCAGTTAGTCAGCACAACAGCAGAGAGCTGTACCAGATAGTTAATATTCTGTGTGGTAGAAAACGGACAGGTATACAGGGATTGAAGGATTAAGAAGGTTAGATTATAGAAGGTGAGGATTCTGTCACGGCTAGGTGGGCTGAGCATTTCAGTGATGTTCTAAACAATGTGGTTAGTTCTACTCCCATTGTTTATAATGATGATAGATGCATTACTGGCTTTAATGTTGGCCCTATATCATAGCCTGAAGTTATTTTGGCTAATTCTAAACTTCATCATCATCAAGCAGCCATGGGCTACGGAGGTTCAACCTGACCATGCAATTTAGTGTTCCATGCATATCTATCCTAAGCCATATATGCTGCATCTGGCCACTTCACACCAATTCTAAGGCCCTGTTTGACATTGTCTGCCCACCGCACCCTAGGTCTCCCTCTCTTTGTGAGGCCTTTAAGTACACTGTTCATAATCCTATTCGCTACTATATAATTATTCATATGGGCAACATGTCCAAACCAACGGAGTCTCTCTCTGCACAATATGCTGCTTAAAGGAGGTGACCGACTCTTTTGCCTGACTTCATCATTACTTACAATGTTGAACTACCTACTGCGCAAGTATCTAGAATCAAAAGGATCAAGTTATCTGTTATATTGTTTATAAAGCGTCCAAGTTTCACTACCATAAATAATCCTAGAAAGACCCAATTAGACTTTCATAGAGTTTAATTTTAGTCTTTCGATGTATACGCATAATTCTCCATACTCTCCATAGATTCTTAAAAGTCCCGGAAGCAATCTCTATTCATGTGGTAATCTCAGGCTGCACATCAGCAGTATCTATTACAAAACTCGCAAGATAATTAGAATTGAGAAACTCGCTCAAGGGCGCAACTCCATTGTGCACGATATAATCCGACAATGTCGTAAAGTTGAAATCTGAATCGGACACTCGCCCTGATTATCGGAGATGCCATCGGATTGAACGGTCGCCCTACTGTAATGCTATAGTGGTCACCTGTTCCTGCTGCAATCATGGACTAATGCTCTCCTGACTTTCACTCGCTGTTCGTGTGAGGATCACCAACTGCTGAGGACACGATCACAATAAAAGGTAGGGAATGCTCCTTTGTTTTCCTTTGAAAAAGAAAGTTATATAAGCGTTTAAATCGGTTTCGCACGTAAAATCGAAAGACAGCAGCTGCAAATACAGACAGGACTATAATCAGTCGTGAGCCAGAGAGAAGCCCTTAAAGACTTTGATCAATTTTGCAAAATAGTTATTCAAATTGTAAGAGTCAACACGAACTCTACCTCAGGAGAGGTTGGGTTGTTTTACCTCTGAGCGGCACTGTTTTGCACACCATGGGCTAAATGGCCAGGTCACATGGACCCCGAAGGCTCAGAGAAGGTTAGGGGAGGGGACCCACTGAAACAGCTGTTGGGAGACAGATGGTAGCCTCCCGTCAAGGCCATCCAGCGTGTTCTTTAACGTGCACAGGGTATGGCTCTCCCACACACGGGGCCACGGCTTAACGTCTCATCCGACGGACGGCGGCCTTTCCAAGCCCATCGGTGTCCCCTACTGACCGTGGGAAGGGCGGGGAATTTTGCGGAGATAAATCTCAACGCTGACCCATCTGGGACTCGAACCTGGGAACTACAGATTATGAGCCTGGCGCGCTACCGACTGAGCCACCCCCGCCCCACCTCAGGAGAGGTGTTTATCTATTGTTTTGAGGTCCCCTCGTAAGTTTGTAAACATTTCTAGTTATTAAATTGTTTTGTTTATAATATAAGAAAGAATAAACCTTATTTTGTTAAGTTTCACTAATGGCATTATTTGTGTAGAAAACGAATAACTACGGTCAATAAATTCCTAAGAAATCAACGCAATGTACGATAGAATAAAATGTGTAAATTTATTTAGAGGGGAGAAAAACAATATCACCTTTCACCCCCTAACACGAAGAAGGTTAAAGAAATGAAAAGTTTTGTTAAAATAAACTTATTAAAATTAGAAAAATAATTTTAGTTTTATGTCAAAAGCTTTATATATATAATTTATCTTTTTTTGGTTTACGAGAAATTTAAGGGAGACCATTGCTTCCATGGATTCGTCGCCACTGATTACGAGTATATAACAATTACGTGCAATAAAATAATGTTATATAGATTAACTTCTATTTTTATCCTACATAAATGAGAGTTAGAATTTATTTTAAATGCGACAGGAGAAATATTTAGAAAAAATAATCGTTTTCCTCAGACTAAACTGATCAGATTTTTGGTAAGAGCACGTTTATCTGATGACTATCAGCAGTATTTTTTTTTATTAGTGGTGAACTTCTGAAGAATCCAGCACCACATAATAAATAAATACCCCCCTCAAGCAGCTGCTTGCCACAGAGGTCTGACAAGAGCCTGTCAGTTTATATGCCACAGTAGGAGATCTGAGAGGATGGCAGGACCTTAGCAGATAAACGACACACACATCCATGTCTTAACCGGGGCTCGAACCCGGCTCGAACCCAGGTCCCTTAGATCAGTAGCCAAGCGTGCTAACCACTCGGCCACGGGACGGCCATATAGAGAGTGTCAAAAGTTATGCAAAAAATGGTAATGGAGTTGATTCTGCTGTCTGTGGAGCAAAGTATAGGGATGGACTTATAAGAATGAGACTACAACCACGAGTGTTAAATCGTGAATTCGGAAAACAGTAGTACTATCAGTTACATTTGCTACCAGGAATACTGAATATCTTTTCCCTGGTGGTAAAACATTTCGGTTAAGCAGCGAGGAGCTGAAGTCCCTTTCTTGTGGTGTTAGTTTAACAGAGAAAGGCTGAAATAAGCCACTGAGCTCTATATCGCATTTAGAAAAACGTCGGTTTGAGTGATGAAAATTCAGACAGAAAAAATGACTTTGAACGTTTAAATTAATATCCAAAATTACCAGTACCTTGGCTTTACCGTAAACCCCCTTCATGAAATAAATTATTATTACATTAATGTTTTTGAAATAAAATAAAATAAAAAATAAAAATAATAAAAAATAAAAAAAAGAAATAGGCGTATACACCTAAAGACTAAAATTAGACTGTATAATAGTTTGGTTCTTTCCAGGGTTAGTTATAGTAGTGAAACTTGGACACTTTGTAAACAAGATAACAGGAAACTAGATGCTTTTGATTCTAGATGCTTACGCAGTATCTTGGTCATTAGGTAGTTCAACTTTGTAACTAATGATGAGGTTAGGCAAAGGAGTCTGCAACCTCCTTTAAGCAGCATATTGTGCAGAGAGAGACTCCGTTGGTTTGGCCATGTTGCCCGTATGGATAATTATAGATTGGCGAATAGGGTTATCAACAGTGTGCCTAGAGGCCTCAGAAGGAGGGGGAGACCTAGGATTCGGTGGGCAGACAATGTCAAACGGGACCGTGTTAGAATTGGTGTGCAGTGGCCGGATGCAGCAGATGTAGCTCAGGACAGATATGCTTGGAGAATTATACTGCACAGTCTGGTTGGACCTCCGTAGCCCATGGCTGCTTGAGGATGATGATGATGAATGTTTTTGAGAGGTTTTCGTATAAAAATGACTGACTCACATTTAAGTGAAAAAGTTTCACAATATTTTTTACTTTCCTCTTTCTGCGTCCCCCTTTGCATCGTTTAATGATGCTCTTATAAGTGGTCCGTCAAAGAAAGACTTCTATAGCGCACGAATTGAATCAACAAAGAGTTTACGTCATCATACTGCCTAGTTCAACGTAATAGAATTGAAATAGCACTTACACTTGAAGCTTTTTGTCGAGCCAGTAAAATCTTGTCTTTAAGCTCTTTCAAGTTAAGTTTCATAACCGAGTTTTTCCTTCTTACTCTTTCGGATGATGCATCGGCATTATCTGCTAGTCTTGAGGCATCTTTCACGTTTGCACGTGCTCGCTGAACTGTACGGAAAAGAATATATTTTTTTCAAATTCTGCATAAATACGTAAAGAAGATTTTTTTGCCATGATCAAGAACTTTTTGGATCTAAAAACTCAAATACACCCAATTCTGTTTTTCGACGGTAGATAGGTTCCCGAAAAAAATACAGTGCATATGAAAAAATAGAAGATTGGTTCCAGACGTAAAACCCCAGTACAAATAATAAGTTATTTTCAAATAAATCATATCAAAATCTTCAATTAAATCTTTATTTAATTTTTATTCATTTAAACACATTTTTTATTTTATAAACTTGTAAAGAAAATTATATGTACATATATAAAGTAAATTATCCTTCATAAAGAAAATAATATGCCACTAATTCAAGAATACAGAAATGCAAAAAAAAATGACTTACGTATGCTTATTAACTAGATTTTATTCGTTGTCACTTTCTGACAATAGACGCATTCGTTTGCGTAAGACTGGAATTAAATCACTTTCATCGCTTGAAACATTTTGGCCTCCTTGTTCATACTCCAATGGTGAAATGCTCTCTGTGGTATGGGGAACCAAATTATCACTTGTTTCCAGTGATTCTGAAGTTTGATTAGTTTTGACAACGAACTCTGCAATCAATCGTTGAGATCCTTCTTTGACTAGATCTTTGTATAATTCTTGATAACGCGCCATACATGACTTCAGTTTACGTTTAAACTGCTCAGCTCTTTCGACAATGGGATCATGTGTAAGAAAATGACTTTCCAATTTACTATAGCCATTTGAAGCCCTTCTTTAATTAAACCTGCAGTGAATAGAATCTCTTCATCACCATCACTTTTTTCTTTTTCATCAGGAGTCTAAAGGACCACTTCTATTTATTTCATCTCTGCTAAAAGCTTTGTCAACCAGCAATTAATCAATATCTGCAAGCGATAAATTATCGAATCTTTCTCCACCAACTGCATGTGCTGAAGTGATGATATTAGGATATTCAGTCGTATTTGGGGATAGAGGATCTTTGCTTTTTACACATTCTGGCCAAATAACTTTTCAGCATGCGTTTAAAATTGATGGTTTTAATTCTGATAAGGTCAATCCAGCATGTCTGATACAATCTAAAATAGAAAATTTCTTTCACACATCAATAACTTTTAATGTTTTATCCTTATCTAGTTTATCCAAAATGTATTGGAATTAAATTTGAAATGTCTTACGTAGTAAGTTTTAAATGTAACAATTACACCCTGGTCTAGTGGTTGCATTAAGGATGTCAAGTTAAGCGGCAGAAAACAAAATTGCACATTTGGGTGTCCAAAACAGAATGGCCAGAATCATTGTCTATAATCAATAGAACTTGAGATTTTTTTCCTTCAAATAGCGTTTAACTTCTGGAACAAAACATTTATGTAACCATTCATTAAAAATTTTCTTTGTAGCCCATGCTTTTTTGTTTGCCATCCAACACACTGGCAATTTATTCAAATCTACACCTTTCATTAACCGTGGTCTTAGAGATTGATTGATGAGTAGTGGGTTTTAACAAACGATCTCCTGAAGCGTTGCTGCAAAACAGAAAGGTCACACGATCCTTAGCTGCTTTAAAGCCACCAACTTTTATTGTGATTTTGCTACGTAGGTTCTACTCGCCATTTTTTTCCAAGCAAGACCAGTTTCACCTGCACTCTAAACTTGATCAGGAATGTATCCACCATCTTCAATGATTTTGGCCAATTTTGGACAAAATTCTTTAGCAGCCGGCTCATCTGGAGATGCAACGTCACCTTTTATCTTTACATTATGAAACGCGTGTCTTGTTTTCTAATTTGTGTTTAAATGAGCTAATGTGGTTGATTTCATTTCTTGTATCTGCTTATATATTCTTAATGACATCTGTTTGATGGTATTTCCGTCTAGAGGTACTCTTTTTTTGCGAGTTATCTTCTGTCCACATTACTAGTGCCTTTTCCATCTTCACTTTTACAATATCTATCGTGTACAATAACGACTCAACGCTCAATTTTGTTCCAGAAAGCATAGATTTTCTAATAGCATTTTCATTTTTCTTGATGTTTCCTACGGTAACATCATTAAAATCAAAATATTTACCTATGGATGTTGAAACTTCTCCAGTTGCAAGACAATCTAAAATTTGGATCTTAGTATCCAAAGAGATTCGTTCAAGTGATCGCATTCAAAGAGATAGTTTTCCTTTTCTGATTTTGTATAGTTGAATTATACGACATTGTGGTAAGGCTTAAGAAAAATATTTGGATTGTAGTTAATAAATCAGATGACGAAAAATTGTAAATTACGTATCAGCAAAATTTAATAAATTTATATTACGCACACAAAACTTCAAAAATCACTTTTTCTTTCGATTTCTTCTATTAAACATCTAAACACTTCTAACTTTAAACACGAAATTAGAGACCAAGACTAACGTATGTATTGGAGATAAAATTAAGGGGAATTCCCGGAACTCAATGTTGCCACTTTATTACGAATGAAGTAGGTTTTGTACAATTTTTCCATAAAATAGAGAATAAAGTAGAGAAAACTTGTTGTGCAGTTAAGTTAATGCAGTTTTTATTTTGGGGATTTTAGTGCACAAAATGTGTATCTATAGTACATTTTTCAAAGTTAAAACTACTTCAAAAAATGTCACCATAAAAGCGGCATCTTTGTTATAAATGTGAATTCTAGGAATTTTTTCTTGAATAAGAATATTTTTTCAGAATTAAATTCAAATGGAGTTTTTAAAAAAAGTGTCGTTTGAACCGTGTTAGATCAAAATAAATCGTATAAAAAGAAAATTGGAATCTTTTTCTAAACCGTGTTAAATAAAAATCGCTTAAAAGAAATCCGTGTAAAAACAGAATTGAATGTATTTTATTTATCAAAGAATTGCAATTTAGGATTTAAAGGTAACAATATGTTTTATTATTAGTAGTAGCTGGGATGTTTTCATTACATAATTTCTGAGATCAGAAGGTTTATTTTTATTTGAATAAATGAAAATTAAATTAATAAACTATATAACAAAGATTGGATTGAGTACCGGTAAAATATTAATATAACTAGAGGTGTGAATTTTCCAATGAGATTAAGCAGCAGAAAAAAAGAATGGAACAATAGGAACAATACTTGGCGGAAGATCATCCTTAGGCACTTGGGGTGCAAGTAGATGGACAACTTCATATTTAATCATTGTTTAGCGACTTATTTCGGCCTTGAATGAAGAATGAAGCATGAAGATTTTGTTGTGGCAGAGGAACAAAAACATTCCATTTCTGAGGCAAAATTATTTTGTGCTCTCTGATGTGAGTGCCTTTGTGCAAATGTGATTTTTTAAAGGAGGTATTTATTTTTGCAGATAATGCAATCGCCATTTGTTTCATGTATAATAAAAGAAAAATGTAGCATAGTTACAAAGTATATTTATAAGTTGAAACATTTATTACTATTTGTCACACGAAAAGGAAACAAATGAAAAATAGATCGAGTTTACAGATGCGACAAAAGTAATGCGGCCAAACATCCCAATGAGGTTCACTTTCTCCTACACTCTACGGAGCATATCAGGGTTACTTCAGCGATAGGTTGGGTTGGGTTGTTTTACCTCTGAGCGGCACTTTTTTGCACACCATGGGCTAAATGGCCAGGTCACATGGACCCCGAAGGCTCAGAGAAGGTTGGGGGAGGGGACCCACTGGAACAGCTGTTGGGAGACAGATGGTAGCCTCCCGTCAAGGCCATCCAGCGTGTTCTTTAATGAGCACAGGGTATATCTCTCCCGCACATGGGGCCACGGCTTAACGTCCCATCCGACGGACAGCGGCATTTCCAAGCCCATCGGTGTCCCCGACTGACCGTGGGCAGGGCGGGGAATTTTGTGGAGATAAATCTGAACGCTGACCCGGTTGGGACTCGAACCTGGGAACCACAGATTTCGAGCCTGGCGCGCTACCGACTGAGCCACCCCTGCCCCTCGGCGATAGCGACAGTTATCTTGTCCTTCGGTTCATTGATGATAAACGGATTCTTCGATGGAGCTCCTGGAAAGGAATCAAGTGATATCCGGTGTTACTCAAACCAAAGCATGTAGGGTGAACTATGCACTTGTGCAATCAGTGATTCTAGTTGTCTTACAGAAACGCTTCTTATTAGTAAGAAATTTAATGTATTTCACTTCATTGTCATGTCACCTCGCAATACGCATCCAAAAAAATACACTTTTATTAAATACCATCCGATTTACCCTGCATTTATCTGCCCTTGAAATCTTTTCGGCCCTACCGGTGGCAAATGCAACCAGACAGTGCATTTCTATTTCTACAACAGAATTTCTTTTTCTCCTGCAAAAACTTCGGTTTGCAATCACCATCAATGATACTGATATATCGGAGTGCCCAACAGAGCCATTTGTTATCAGTTAAGAGAAATCAGCATCATAAATTTCCCTCTTACCTTTTTTGGTGGAGGGAAAGGGCTCAGGAAGGTGGAGACATATTTGATATCGCCGATAATAGCCTTCACACATCAGAAGCTTTCATTTCAAACATAAATCGTTTATGCATTTCGTCTTTTATTTTTTTGTAGTGTGGAGGAGAGGTGACAAGAAAAGGTGATGGATTACTACACTTATGTTATTACACTTATGTTCTTTTAGAGCTGATAAGACGAAAGTAGTTTAATCCCGTTATACAGTCCCCCACGCACAGTGCTTTCCCCTATGGCGTCACCGTCCACGCCCCCTTATTAATATTCATAATTAATAATTCATAATTAATTAGCCCCCTATATTAAAACCCCCTTATTAAAAATTCCATTCCCCTTTATTGAACACCCGGGGCACCATCTAGTGTATATGATGAGTACTATTTTTAGAAAAACCCTCAACTTTAGTCGTTTATTTTTCCAATTTTTGACTCCCCCTCATTAAAAAAACCCTTATCAAAATTCCTCCCTCTTTATTAACCCCCCCCTCACCGATCACAAACTCCCGTCCCTTGGTTTCTATCCTCATCTGAAACTTTCCATGTCCAACTGAACTTTGGGTGGCAACGATCAGAATGGCTGATGCAATCCTCTAATAATTACAAAACTAAACTTTCGGTGGCAACGATCAGAATGGCTGATGCAATCCTGAAAAATAATTAGAAAGTCCCATTTTTTTTAATTACCCTCATTAAAAATCCCCCTTATCAAAAGTTCCACACCCCTTTATTAAAAAAACCCCTACCAAATATTTTTACACTTTAACGTGGTGGTTGTATATTCCCTGCATTTATTTTTATTATCTTGCGAATTTTTATTCCTTAATAATTAAATACTTATCAAAACTGTCTTCCCCTCATTAAAAAAACCCTTATCAAAAGTTCCCTCCCCCTCTCTATTAAAACTTTGCTCACCGATCACAAACTTCCGTCCCTTGGTATCTACCCTCATCTGAAATTTTCGAAGTGCACTAAACTTTTTTGGTAGCAACCCGCTCTCAGAACAGTTGATGCAATTATTGAACAAAGTCTAATATTCTGCGAATTCGACCTTCATCAAGTCGTGATGTACATGTCGCAACAAGCATGCAGAACGCATGATACAGGTCTCTTCTTATCGGATGAGGAGGTCAAGAGGGTGTTTGCAGACAGAACTGCCGATGCACGTTAACCGCTCTGCAGTATTAGCATTTGTTGCTGATAAGACCTAAATTCGTATTTTAATATCTACAAGCTTTAACCGCACCAGAGCAAGTGACGGCTCTTATTGCTATAATGTCAGAGGGTGAATGCCGATGCGTGCTATCTGTTTGCATTTGCTACTGATAAACGATTTCCTTCATTAAAAATAGAAACTAAGTAAATAATCCGGATACTGCTCTACCTCCAGATGTTTACTCCGAACGTATCTCACGAGGGGGCTTATCAGATATTAGAAAAGGGCACTGTTTTGCTCGACCTTGATCATGTCGAAAGACGTATCTTGACCCCACGGGCGTTTATGAGATAACATTTGAGAGTATATAAGCATGCACGCCACTTATTAAAGATCAGTGAAAGACACAAGGCAGGAAAAAAAGGAGGAACGACAGAGGAGAGTTGGAGAAAGGGGATCCCAAGTGAGGTGAATAGAGACTGGCACAGTGAAAGGTGACAGTGACAGGGAAAGATCAGTGAAAGACAAGGCAGGAAAAAAAGGAGAAACGACAGAGGAAGGTGGAGAAAGGGAAGCCCAGGTGAGGTGGATAGAGACTGGCACTGAAAGCAGAATCCACGAGATGTTCTGTCAGCAGCATTAACATTACTTTTAAGGATAATCGCAAAGAATCAGCCAAACTATTACTTCAGTTAGGTAGTTTCTTAGTAATATGCACATAAAATAAATTTTAATATTAGCAAATTTTATTAAACGATTTATATCAATATACAGAAAAGATAGTAGTAATATAATGGCTTACATTTGAACTCTGAACTGTCGATTGCTTTAGTAGAAATATAAAGAATTCGAACGTTGTAAGGACAGCGAATATGATAGTATTTGAACAAATGAAAATTTTGAAATCATTGTTTATCGATATCATTTTATATCAATTATGATTATATTAATTATATTATAAATTAATTAGTCATATTAATATTAATTATTTTTTATTTCACCTTTATTATATTAATATTAGTGATGAAAGTAATAGAATTTTGCATTTCTTATGCATTACTTACTTGTTTTGGTCAAATTTCCGAAACCTTCTATTGTACCAGCACGAATGGCTTCCAGCTGGGCAGCAAGATCGCCTTCTAGAGATCTAATGATCGCATCAACCTTTTTATTTGCATCATTAGCTTTGTCTGTTGCTATTGCCTGCTTGGCAATTGTTTCTTGCAAGGAATTACCCACACCTAGAAGTTGTAACGAAACACATTGATATATACGTACAGCACATTACATAAAATGTATAATGACATCTTTGCGAAATTAAATGTATAAATTACATCTTTGCGAAATTTTACAGATATGTATAAGATTAATTATGGTGTTCCACAAAATATCCCCAACTCGAAATGATTAATTTTGAGTTTCTGAGTAATTCGATATTTTATTTCTTTTTTTTTTTCATTTAGCTTTGAAAATACTCTCTTCGTTCATGTTCTTTCGAATTTCGTATCAAAGCTAACAAATTCATATGTTAGTTAAATGTAATATTCTGAAAGTGTGTTTACCTTACGTCCTAATAATTCATTTGATGAACTTCTAACTATTTTCGCTGGCCATAACGAAATAAAAGATAAATGAAAATGATACCTTAATCGAACGACGAAACACACACAGAAGTGGAAATTGTGTCTTTTAATCCATTAAATAAAAAGTTAGTAGTAAGAAAGTTCAGTGATGGCATTTTTTTTAACAATCTCTTCTATAGGATTCACTGCTACTTGGATATGAACACAGTTATGAGAAACATAACTCAAACTTGCGCTTTTAAGAAATTTATAATGGTTTTCTATTATGAATCAATCTTGGTATGAAACATTTGAAGGTTTAAAACAGTTCAAGTTCTTTTAAAGGTCTTGAAATAATCTGTAAAACGAAGTATGACATACAGAGGCATAGCGAAGGATTATGCGGTTGGGGGGGGGGGATTCAAATTTTGCCAACTGAGCAAATAATGTCTGTCACATTTTTACCCTAGATTTTCGCTCCGTGTGTGGGGGATGACGCAATTTTCACAACTCTCCTGCATTTATTTGACCATTTGACTTCCAATTTTGCCAACTAGCCATAATTTCACAGAAATAATCCCATTATTTACATCTGAACCCTCTTCCTTTTCCATTCGCTTCATTTGCTCACATTATGCAGAATTTTGAAAAGTTATTCGGGAATTCTATAATTTCTTAGAGGCATAAAAGATATAGTTTAATGCAGTTTTTTCCAATGGTTATTTTGAACTGTTTAGCAGTAGTTGAATCAGTTAGTGGGTTTCCATCTCCTGCAGCTGGCAACACTGCCTTTAAACGATTATCCTTATGACATCAGCATATCTACGTGTTAAATCTGCGTAGTAAGGGTTGGGGGTGGCTGGCAGGGGGGTGGTTCTAACAAAACAAAACATTTAGTGTAGTGAAAATCACTACAGATTGCATCTCAAAAATTAGACCAGGCCGTACCCAGACAGTTTAACTAGTTAATAATAGAGGTAAACTTGTGTTTAATCATGCAATTTACCTAAGATTTCATATTGAGTCATGGCCGTTGTACTGACATAAGTAATACGAGGATTTTTAGGTGTTTACAACTAAAACAAGTCTTAGGCGTAATTAAAGTGTAAAAAGCAATGTGCATTTTAAATTTACTATTTTTTTTAAATATGTTGTTTAAAGGAAAAGGCACTTTTCTTTTCACCCTCAGCTCGATAGTTTTGTAGACTCTCCTGAGCGGAACGAAATAGCGCCGAACAAAATATGCGTAAATGATTTTCACCAAACATGAAAATTCAAAAGATGCATTATTTTAAGCAGCAGCCAATTTTAAAAAATTTAAATTTCAAATTCCTGAAAATTTCAGAAAAAAAAAACCGTTGAGCAAACAAACGCTTCACTTTTCTTGGAAATGAAAGGGTTCTCAAGTTCTTCCCTTGTGAAATTATGCTTAGGGTTTTGAAATATCCCGGATCTTAAGCTTATTAGTTAGAAATGAAATGACAACTCTACGTCACTCAATAAAAAATATACGGCATACGTCTTTTTTTGAAGACCGAGTATGAATTCAAGTTTCGATGGGATAGAGAAATTTCCTTATATGCAAATTTTATCTTTAGACAGATTTCATGACAAATTTAATTTTATATGTTTATGTGTAATGCACTTCACTTTTACACAGAACATTTTACAGAGCCAGAAGGTCACTTTACAGAAAACAGCAAAAAAAAGAACAATTTTTTTAAACCTATTTTTCACTCTTATTTCTTTTAAACTATGTCCGCTGGTTTGGCCATGTTGCCCGTATGAATAATTATAGATTGGCGAATAGGGTTATGAACAATGTGACTAGAGGCCTTAGAAAGAGGGGGAGACCTAGGATGCGGTGGGCAGACAATGTCAAACAGGACCTTGTTAGAATTGATGAGCAGTGGCCGGATGCAGCAGATGTAGCTCAGGACAGACTTGCTTGGAGAACTAAATTGCACGGTCTGGTTGGACCTCCGTAGCCCATGGCTGCTTGAGGATGATGATGATAATGTCTACTTGCTACCGTTTTTAACTGGAAGTGTGAACGATGATACAGTGTTGTATGATGTTTTGCAGAAGCGAAACTTATGAAACAAAACTAAGCTCCTATCCTTGAGGATGATGAAGATGATGTAATGAAAATTTTTTACTTCTAATATACTTAAGAATACAAAATATGTAATATTTTTGAAAAAGTCGAGAAATATCAATAACATTTTAAACACTCCAATAAAGCAATATCACCCCTGTTTCATAACTCATTTCAACTGCAAAAGAGTACAACATCATCCGTTTACCCATCTTCCTTTGAGATCCTCCATAGGAAAAACCACAGTGTAAGTGATAAGACGTTGCCTTTCGTTCATTGCTGGTAAACTCGAACGTTTAAGAAAATTAGTATATGTTTGTGTATACAGGGTGTCTCAAAAATATAGGTACAAACTTTTAGGTGAGGTAGATCCGAAATGTGAATCAAAGGAATCATCTAAAGAAATGAGAATTGCATAGGAATCCATAACCCAAAACGTCACCGTAAGTCAATAGGCGGCACTGTTCATCAGTACGCTAGAGGGGAAATTTCGGATTTCCTCATTCGAGCGGTAGTCGGCTGACGAAGATCATGCAAAGGTATCCGAACAGGGAGCTGGCAGACATGCACTTAGTGTATGGAATAGCTGAGGGCAACGGACGAGCCGGTCAACGAACGTATCAAGAATGCTTCCCACACAGACATGTATCGGGCCACTGTTTGTTTGCGCATGCACATCAAAATTTGTGCGATTATGGGTGTTAAGAGGTAGCAGAAGTGAGGGCAGGCCACGATCGATGCGTACACCCACCATGGAAGAAAGTGTGTTGGATGCAGTGGAGAATAATCCTAGTACCAACACACGTGACGTTTCCTCTGCCTTAGGAGTGTCTCGTTGCAGTGTACAGCGTGTTTTGCACGGCGAGTCCTTACACCCCTTTCATCTCCAAAGGGTTCAGTTACTTCACCCCACAGATCATCCTGCACGTGTGGGTTCTGCGCAGTGGTATCTCCAAGAAAGTGCCCAAGATGTGAATTTCTCAGCTTATGTTTTGTTTACTGATGAGGCCAGTTTCACTCGGGATGGCGTATTCAATCAGCACAATGCGTATTTGTGGGCTCACGAGAACCCTCACACCCATGCAGCACAACATCGTTTCGCAGTAAATGTGTAGGCAGGTTTCGTCGGCGACTGCTTAGTCGGGCCATACCTTTTACCATCCTGCATGACCTCCGCTAAGCGTCTGATCTTTCTGAAACAGGTTCTACCAGGCTTATTTGCCCATGTTCCAGCAAATGTGAGACGCAACATGTGGTTTCAACATTATGGGGTGCCTCCCCATTATGGAAGGTGTGTTCGTGCGCATTTGAACATGTCTTTTGGGCAACGATGGATTGGACGTGCTAGCCCAGTTGCCTGGCCCCCATGCTCACCTGATTTAACGAGCGTTGATTTCTTTCTGTGAGGGGCCCTCAAAGCTACAGTTTATGAATTGCCTTTGGAGTCTGACATGGATCTCGTGGCAAGGCTCGTCTGTGCTGCTGCTACTGTCAAAGAAACTCCTGGTGTGTTCGACCGTGTCCGGCAATCAGTGCTCCTTCGATGTCGCGTCACATGGTGGAAACTTCCAGCATCTGCTGTAACATTATGAAATGTATCATCTAGTACGCCATTTTGTAATAATTATGTCCAATAAATGTTTTCCCATTAATCACTGTCTTGTGTCCTTTCAGATCTTGTACCTCTGCTACCACTTTCCCATGATGTTTCCGGTTATGGATTCCTATGCAATTATCATTCCTTTAGATGTTATCTTGGAAAAAAAAACTCTTTCCTAAAAGTCCTAAAAGTTTCTCCTAAAAGTTTGTACGTATAATTTTGAGACACCCTGTATATACAGGGTGAATCTGAAAAAGAGGGCAAAACTTTACGGGGTAGTAGAACGCAGCTATACGAGCAATATTCGTCATAGAAAGTATGGGCGGAACGCAAATGGCAAGCCGCTAGGTGGCGTTGGAAATGGTATAAAAGGGTCGGTCCTCGCACCCAACGGTATTTCTACCGTGGATTGCCGAGAGGATGGCTGGTTATACTAACCATGAAATGGCGGATATGCACTTTGTCTACGTTGCGGCGGACGGGAATGCAAATGAGGCACAGAGTATCTCCTCCCCTTCTTGTGTTCATTCTTTAAATGTGACAGTGGAAAACTACCTTTTAACTTCTCACCGCTTGCGTTCCGACCATACATTCTATGACGAATATTGCTCATATAGCTGCGTTCTACCAACCCGTAAAGTTTTGCCCACTTTTTCAGATTCACCCTGTATACAATAACATATATAGTTATTATATATATACAATAACAGGAATATATGAAAATTCACACGCATCTTAAGATGGCATTTGGCGCCTCTGTCAAAGAGGCGCCGAAGAGGCGAAGATGGCAAAAGGCGCCTATGGCCAGGGTCATATTGGCCATAGCCTAGATACAGCTCTGACTTTCATGCATTTCTATCGTAGGTGATTTATGATATCGAGTTTTTACTATTGGTTTTAATTTAAGGAAACCAGTGTACATTTTCAAACAAGTAACTTTACACTCTAATAATGAGACGTAAAAAAAAATCTAAATCTAGTTTCTTAGGAAATCTAATAGCAAATATAGTCAGATCCTTATGGAGTTATTATTAAAAATAATATCTTAATCTAGAACATTATAATAATAATAAATCATCAAGTGTCGTTAAGGAGTCCAGATTTCGATTCATAAAAACCGTGACATTTCAGTATATGTTCCCATTTCAGAAAGCTGAAACCTGGACATTGCAGTTGTTTCCGATTTTCGTTTCCTGAAATTGGAATATCATTTGGAAAGCGCAATCCCACAGAAACGTAAATTACATTTAAATAAGACAATTGTACACGTGGCAATAAGCATTGCTGTAGATGGGAGAGCAATAATTCACTCACTCTATGGGCTGTGGAAGGCAGATTGCATAGTTATTCTTCATAGATTGATGGTCTTACAGAAGGGTGACTTTTATTGCTCCTGGGAGAGTGTTGAAGAGGTGTGAGTATTTTTTTTTATCGTGCCATGGTCAATTCGAAGACCTTACGTGGGATTCTTGTAGTAAAGTTCGTACTTCGCCGTCAACACTCAACTACTTCGCCAGGTACATTGGTTTTCAGTTGGGTTGGGTTGTTTTACCTCTGAGCGGCACTTTTTTGCACACCATGGGCTGAATGGCCAGGTCACATGGACCCGAAGGCTCAGAGAAGGTTGGGGGAGGGGACCCACTGGAACAGCTGTTGGGAGACAGATGGTGGCCTCCCGTCAAGGCCATCCAGCGTGTTCTTTAACGTGCACAGGGTATGGCTCTCCCGCACACGGGGCCACGGCTTAACGTCCCATCCGACGGACGGCGGCCTTTGCAAGCCCATCGGTGTCCCCTACTGACCGTGGGCAGGGCGGGGAATTTTTGCGAAGATAAATCTCAACGCTGACCCAGCTGGGACTCGAACCTGGGAACTACAGATTACGAGCCTGGCGCGCTACCGACTGAGCCACCCCCGCCCCAACAACAACTGAACAGATTTTATCACATAATAAATATATGCTTAGACTGCAATTAAACCAACATTGGCTTTAGATCGGTAAGAGTTTTAGAAAAATATTCGAAATAAGGAATCTAATATAATAAATAACTTAGCAGGAAACAAAATTACTGCTTTTGAAAAATTTTTGGAGCCCGAAGAATAAGTGTGTTGCGCCAGGCCCCGTGACCCACTTGTTCCGCTTCTGGAGAAAAGCAAAAAAAGAATTTTGAAAAAAAGAATCTGACGATACAGTTCAAGTATGACAAATGAGCAAATTAAGACTCTTACAGCCCACACTGAGGAACTCTTGTCCATTCCAGAATAAGAAAACCGTGAAAATGAAATTTACAACACTCGAAAGAGAGTTTCGTTGCTCGATATGATCGTGAGGCATCTTGAATTTCCTTTATCTGGAGAAAAAGTGAAAAAAGAATCTGACGATACAATTCAAGTATCACAAATGAGCAAATTAAGACTCTTACAGCCCACACTGAGGAACTCTTGCCCATTCCAGAATAAGAAAACCGTGAAAATGAAATTTACAACACTCGAAAGAGAGTTTCGTTGCTCGATATGATCGCGAGGCATCTTGAATTTCCTTTATCTGGAGAAACAGTGAAAAAAGAATCTGACGATACAGTTCAAGTATCACAAATGAGCAAATTAAGACTCTTACAGCCCACACCGAGGAACTCTTGCCCATTACAGAATAAGAAAACCGTGAAAATGAAATTTACAACACTCGAAAGAGAGTTTCGTTGCTCGATATGATCGTGAGGCATCTTGAATTTCCTTTATCTGGAGAAAAAGTGAAAAAAGAATCTGACGATACAATTCAAGTATCACAAATGAGCAAATTAAGACTCTTACAGCCCACACTGAGGAACTCTTGCCCATTCCAGAATAAGAAAACCGTGAAAATGAAATTTACAACACTCGAAAGAGAGTTTCGTTGCTCGATATGATCGCGAGGCATCTTGAATTTCCTTTATCTGGAGAAACAGTGAAAAAAGAATCTGACGATACAGTTCAAGTATCACAAATGAGCAAATTAAGACTCTTACAGTCCACACTGTGGAACTCTTGCCCATTCCAGAGTAAGAAAACCGTGAAAATGAAATTTTCAATACTCGAAAGAGAGTTTCGTTGCTCGATTGATCGCGAGGCATCTTGAATTTCCTTTATCTTGAGAAAAAGTGAAAAAAGAATCTGACGATACAGTTCAAGTATCACAAATGAGCAAATTAAGACTCTTACAGCCCACACTGAGGAACTCTTGCCCATTCCAGAATAAGAAAACCGTGAAAATGAAATTTTCAACACTCGAAAGAGAGTTTCGTTGCTCGATATGATCGCGAGGCATCTTGAATTTCCTTTATCTGGAGAAAAAGTGAAAAAAGAATCTGACGATACAGTTCAAGTATCACAAATGAGCAAATTAAGACTCTTACAGCCCACACTTAGGAACTCTTGCCCATTCCAGAATAAGAAAACCGTGAAAATGAAATTTTCAACACTCGAAAGAGAGTTTCGTTGCTCGATATGATCGCGAGGCATCTTGAATTTCCTTTATCTGGAGAAAAAGTGAAAAAAGAATCTGACGATACAGTTCAAGTATCACAAATGAGCAAATTAAGACTCTTACAGCCCACACTGAGGAACTCTTGCCCATTCCAGAATAAGAAAACCGTGAAAATGAAATTTACAACACTCGAAAGAGAGTTTCGTTGCTCGATATGATCGCGAGGCATCTTGAATTTCCTTTATCTGGAGAAAAAGTGAAAAAAGAATCTGACAATACAATTCAAGTATCACAAATGAGCAAATTAAGACTCTTACAGCCCACACTGAGGAACTCTTGTCCATTCCAGAATAAGAAAACCGTGAAAATGAAATTTACAACACTCGAAAGAGTGTTTCGTTGCTCGATATGATCGCGAGGCATCTTGAATTCCCTTTATCTGGAGAAAAAGTGCAAAAATATGGGAGAAGTATTATTTCAAGACAAAACAGATATCCAACTAAATACATAGTGAAGTAACATGTTATTCTACCTTTAGGCAAATTATCCAGTTCTCTGTTAATAATATCGTTACTTCTTTGACCATAGGCAATATTTTCTGCTAGTTCGTCAAGGTTCGTCTTCCTACCACGTAGTGTTTGTTCAAGAACTGTAAATAATCATAACAAAGAAAATTATCATTATTCATATTTACATGACATAATAATTCATAAAAATTACCGTGACATCATAAGCCTGTGGGCAAGATTTATCCACAGGAAAGTTTAAAAAAAAAAACAAGAAAAAAAAACACTTTATTCCTCTTAATACATTTTAAAATGCATTACTAATCGAACGCAAAATAAGAAGTAGTAAAGTTGGGTTGTTTTACATCTGAGCGGCACTTTTTTGCCGCTCAGATCCATCAGACCATGGGCTAAATGGCCAGGTCACATGTACCCCAAAGGCTCAGAGAAGGTTGGGGGAGGGGACCCACTGGAACAGCTGTTGGGAGACAGATGGTAGTCTCCCGTCAAGGCCATCCAGCGTGTTCTTTAACGTGTACAGGTTATGGCTCTCCCACACACGGGGCCACGGCTTAACGTCTCATCCGACGGACGGCGGCCTTTCCAAGCCCATCGGTGTCCCCTACTGACCGTGGGCAGGGCGGGGAATTTTGCGGAGATAAATCTCAACGCTGACCCATCTGGGACTCGAACCTGGGAACTACAGATTATGAGCCTGGCGCGCTACCGACTGAGCCACCCCCGCCCCTAGAAGCAGTAAAGATAATACATCTATCAACCTCACCTCTATCAACTATTTAAATAATAATTTTAAAGTCAAAACTGAAATTCAATTCCAAATTTATGTGAAAAAAACTAGTAAAACGAAAAAGAACAGTTAGATTAATTGTATATTTGATAACTAAGAGTGCAAATATGCATGTCCAGGTTTCAAAGTTTTTGTTAACAAAACACTTTTAGCCACAACTATATTTAATATATGATTTCTTCTTTTTACACAGAAATTATTTTTTCGTTCCTTAGGGCGTTCAAATATAAACCATAATTTAGTTACCTTTCGAGCATAAATCAACTTGTACGAACAAGCATTCATTGTCCAGTAAAGTCATGTTCAAAGTTACGAACAGCACTAGTCGTGCTCTCCTTACCATAAGGTTTCTAGGACCATAAGGTTTCTAAGAGTAAATATTAGTAGTAACTGTTTATTTTAGTTTAGACGTAAAATAAATAAAAATCATAAGAAAAATACATAACAATGTATAGTTTTTTTGGAATATTATGGGAAATATTTTTTCCCAATGGACTATAAAGGTAACACAAATTATAGTTAGGCTTATTATGCAATGTCTTTTATTTATTGGTTTATTAAAAAAAATGTTAACTAAAATAATACAAAATTATAAAATAACATTACTATACAAAATGATGTGCTAATTATGATATTCTGCGAAGCAATTTCTTTTGGTAGTGAGGCAAAGATGGACATTGCACATAGTACATATATTATGCGTCCTGACAGTTCTGTTTTTGTTTTCTAAACGTTCCCGTTTACGTAATTGCGTTCGGCATACGTTCTATTTTGACATTCTGTATAAAAAATGCAGATAAGGTTATAATTAAATACGACAATCACCAATTTTAAAATGGGAAAAATGTTTCCCTTGGTCGTGAAAGGGTTAACATCACCAATCAATAGTAATCAAGATGCAGGATTTTTCTTTCATTCAGGAAATAATATCAGCTGTTAGGCCATTTGTCTCGATTTTCCTGTGAAGGAGGGATTTTTCCCGGTTGGATGGTGATTAGTTCATCCGTAATGGTGGTGTGATATTGGATAACCTTGCTTCCCTTTGATAATCACTATGTTCCCTGTGCTAGTGAAGTTTACAAATATGAGGCTCAGAAAGAGCGAAGAAATGTCAACAGAGAAATAGTGAAAGAGAGCGTTGGTGTTCGTTTTAGATGTCGGGTGGAAGGAATGCTGTTATGGAGGTCTTCGTATGCATGGTTTAGTCTTGAGAAAGACTTTTAGGTGCGAGTCCTAAAAGGACTTTTTTGTTGTTGCTTGTTTGTTGTGGTAAGTGCGTTGAAGAAATTAGGATTAAAATCAATCCAAAGTGAATGCGTTGTTGGGTTGTTTTACCTCTGAGCGGCACTTTTTTGCACACCATGGGCTAAATGGCCAGGTCACAAGGACCCCGAAGGCTCAGAGAAGGTTGGGGAGGGGACCCACTGGTACAGCTGTTGGGAGACAGATGGTAGCCTCCCGTCAAGGCCATCAGCGTGATCTTTAACGTGCACAGGGTATGACTCGCACGCACACGGGGCCACGGCTTAACGTCCCATCCGACGGACGGCGGCCTTTCCAAGCCCATCAGTGTCCCCTACTGACCGTGGGCAGGGCGGGGAATTTTGCGGAGATAAATCTCAACGCTGACCCAGCTGGGACTCGAACCTGGGAACTACAGATTACGAGCCTGGCGCGCTACCGACTGAGCCACCCCCGCCCCACCAAAGTGAATGCACAGTATTCCCTGTTAAGAACATTAATTAATAGATTCTGAAAAAATTCATTGCCACTGCGGGAATCGAACCCGCATCTCTCCAGATTCATGCCAGAGAGCGCTAACCACTGCACCACGCGTCGGACAACGAATATTTTCAGAATATGACCTTATGAATCTTCTTCTTCCTGAGACGTGACTTAGCGCGCTCTGGCATGAATCTGGAGAGATACGGGTTCGATTCCCGCCGTGGCGGCAATGAATTTTTTCAGAATCTATTAATTAATGTTCTTAACAGGGAATACTGTGCATTCACTTTGGATTGATTTTAAATATATATTTAACGCGGTAGCGTTAGCGACCTTCTCATTAAATCTGATAATCAAATGCAACGACTGAAAAAGTTGCATCTCCTTGAGTATAGATGGCGCTGTCTCCATCTATACTCAAGGAGCTAATGGTTCTCATGGAGCTCATGGGAGTGGAGCTCATGGGCTAAATGGCCAGGTCACAAGGACCCCGAAGGCTCAGAGAAGGTTGGGGGAGGGGACCCACTGGTACAGCTGTTGGAAGACAGATGGTAGCCTCCCGTCAAGGCCATCCAGCGTGTTCTTTAACGTGCACAGGGTATGGCTCTCCCGCACACGGGGCCACGGCTTAAGGTCATATTCTGAAAGTATTCGTTGTCCGAAGCGTGGTGCAATGGTTAGCACGCTCTGGCAAGAATCTGGAGAGATGCGGGTTCGCTTCCCGCCGTGGTGGCAATGAATTTTTTTCAGAAACTATTAAGAAATTATGATATTCTAGAAGCTTTTTTGTTGCAAATTCAATCATCTGTCTGGAAGCAAATGGATTTGTAATGTAGGGAATGAACAGACAACACAGAGAATGTTAGGTGTGAGTTTGAGTTGTTTGAATTTAATATGTTGGGTGAAAAATAAATACTCGATGTCTTTCAAGTAGGAAGGAGGTAGCTGAAAGTTATTGCATTAGGTACTCTGTTTGCCTTGTGAAGAAGTTTTATTGTTTTTTTGGGGAGGGGGATTTGCATTTGATTGTTAAAAGTGAGCTTTAAAGTTTGTCAGCATAACTCTTAATGAATTTTTTTATTTTTATATATTTATATTCTTTGGGAGAATAAAATATTATTCTACGGGACCTGGGTTCAAGCCCCGGGTAAGACATGGATGTTCGTGTTGTTTTCTGCTGAGGTCCTGCCATCCTCTCAGATCTTCTACTGTGGCATATAAACTGACAGGCTCCTGTCAGACCTCTGTGGCAAGCAGCTGCTTGAGGGGGTATTTATTTATTTTTTTTTTAACTGTATTGTTTGGTGCAAGGGATGCTGAAATGCTGGAGATTGGTCAAAGGATAAGGTGGTATAGATTTCAAATAAAGTTAATATTTTCTAATGAAATTTGTGGTTTTGGTTTATTCCCTCACAGGTGAATGTAGGGTAAATTCTAAACCATTATATCCGGCACATTGTTTTTAAACTGATGAAATTTGTTACTGATGATTTTAGTTCTAAAAGGATGACTGATCTGGATAGAGTTTTAGAATCTTTGTGGCTAGGATTAGTTCTTGTGTTTAGTTGGAGTTATTTGTGGTATACAGGAGGTCAGATCTCTTTATCCATAGTAGGGATCTTAATATGGCTGTTAGCTCTACGCGCAGGGTGTAAACAATGTGTAAGAGTAGTTGAAGTTAATCGTTTCGTGCGGTGAATAGCTGCAAGGGAAGGTGTAAACGAAATGGGACAAAGGGAGTTGGGTTGTTTTACCTCTGAGCGGCACTTTTTTGCACACCATGGGCTAAATGGCCAGGTCACATGGACCCCGAAGGCTCAGAGAAGGTTGGGGGAGGGGACCCACTGGTACAGCTGTTGGGAGACAGATGGTAGCCTCCCGTCAAGGCCATCCAGCGTGTTCTTTAACGTGCACAGAGTATGGCTCTCCTGCACACGGGGCCACGGCTTAACGTCCCATCCGACGGACGGCGGCCTTTCCAAGCCCATCGGTGTCCCCTACTGACCGTGGGTAGGGCGGGGAATTTTGCGGAGATAATTCTCAACGCTGACCCAGCTGGGACTCGAACCTGGGAACTACAGATTACGTGCCTGGCGCGCTACCGACTGAGCCACCCCCGCCCAGGACAAAGGGAGAAAGGCGCAACAAGGAAGGAGGGGGAGGGAGTGAATCTATCAGGAAGGGAAGGGTGGAGGGGAAGAGTTAAAAGATCAGGAAGAGTAGGAAGGGGCAAAAGAGATGGAGAACCAAAAATCTTATGTCAGACCAGTCTGCGGGGGGGGGGGTGGAGTAATGGTGCACAGCAGCCAGGAGGTGGATAGAAGAGAAGTTGAAGGTCACTGTAGCAATGGGCTAAGGGCAAGGGAAGAGGGGGAGGGGAAGTATATAAGTAATAGGGAAAGAAGAGACATCCGAGAGAAGAGTTAGCTGTCATCTGTCAAGAGAGTAAGGCTGGATAAGGGGGGGGGGGGGGGGGGTGGATTAAATACGATGGAAAACATCAATCTCTTTCAAAAAAAGAGTTTTACCCATATCAAAAATCTAGAGTGTGACACAGGAGGGTGGAGAAGAGTCGGCAGGGTAGGAGGGCTGGGGTTTATATCTGATACTGAGTAGAAGAGTTTTTCTCTTGCCTGGCTGTAATGTGGGCGTGACATGAGGACATGATCAACTGTTTCAATCTCAGTGCAGTGTTTACAATAGAAATATCGTTATTTTTTCTTTTTATCGTGTGGAGAAATTTGTTTAATTTAGAGTGCCTGAGGCGAATTTTATTTAATTTGACCCTTAACCCTTTCAGGACCATAAGGTTTCTAAGAGTAAATATTAGTATGTAACTGTTTATTTTAGTTTGTTTAGACGTAAAATAAATAAAAATCATAAGAAAAATACATAACAATGTGTAGTTTTTTTGGAGTTTTATCTGAAATATTTTTCCCAATGGATTATAAAGGTAACACAAATTATAGTTAGGCTTATTATGCAATGTCTTTTATTTATTGGTTTATTAGAACAAAATGTTAACTAAAATAATACAAAATTATGAAATAAAATTACTATACAAAATGATGTGCTAATTATGATATTCTGCGAAGCAATTTCTTTTGGTAGTGAGGCAAAGATGGACATTGCACAGATGCAACATTATTGCAAAGATGGACATGGACTAAACGTTCCCATTTACGTAATTGCGTTCGGCATACGTTCTATTTTGACATTCTGTATAAAAAATGCAGGTAAGGTTATAATTAAATACGACAATCACCAATTTTAAAATGGGGAAAAATGTTTCCCTTAGTCGTGAAAGGGTTCTGGGCCAATGTGTTGGCATATTGTTAAAGTCCGCGGAAAGGTTGTTAATGTTTTTTCTAAAGTTTGAATGTAGTCATGAAATGTAGTTAGATATGTAGTCATGAAAGTAGCTTTCTGTGTGTGCCATGAGTTTGTTGTGTAATAGATTGGATTGGGTTGTTTTACCTCTGAGCGGCACTTTTTTGCACACCATGGGCTAAATGGCCAGGTCACATGGACCCTGAAGGCACAGAGAAGGTTGGGGGAGGGGACCCACTGGAACAGCTGTTGGGAGACAGATGGTAGCCTCCCGTCAAGGCCATCCAGCGTGTTCTTTAACGTGCACAGGGTATGGCTCTCCCGCACACGGGCCACGGCTTAACATCCCATCCGACGGACGGCGGCCTTTCCAAGCCCATCGGTGTCCCCTACTGACCGTGGGCAGGGCGGGGAATTTTGCGGAGATAAATCTCAACGCTGACCCAGCTGGGACTCGAACCTGGGAACTACAGATTACGAGCCTGGCGCGCTACCGACTGAGCCACCACCTCCCCTAGAAGAATTGAAAATAAAATAACACTATATGAAGAAGGTTGATGATATTGCTATAAAAATAAATGAGGATTTAAAAGAAATAAATAACTGGTTTGGGGAAAATAGGTTAATTTTAAATGTGAGCAAATCAAAATATATAAATTTTAGACTAAAAAAATTAAGTTTACTGATGAACTATACAATAAGTTATTTTATCATGTATAAGTTGTCAAAATTGATCATGTTGTTTATCAGTTATACAGGGTGTAATTGTTTTAGATATCTGGGAGTGTTTATACAGAGTAACTTCACATGGAAATTGCATGCAAAAACATAGTAAAAAGCTTGAATATCATGATTTAAAGAATATATTTTATTAGAAGCTTTTTGATTTTGTCAGTTTCAAAAATAATTTACAGTTCTTGGATAAAATTTTACTTGGAATATGGCATTATTTCATGGGGTGGCCTTTATGAATCGAATTTGAAACCTATTCAAAATCTTCAAAATTGTGTGTTGAGGTTCATGCTCAAAAACAAATGTTTGATAGTATCCAAAATTATTACAGTTCATTACAAATTTTACAAGCCCGAAAATTATAATCACTTGTTAACATATATTGTCACAAATTGGGATGATTCAAATGTAAAAAATTTTCAATAAAAATTACCAGACTTTTAACAGTGGTACATTTAAATGTGGTTACTCCCAGAAAACGTTTTTCGTAAGCGTTATGTATACCTGGTTCCCAAAAAATTTAACAGTATACCTAATAACATAAATAATGAAAGTAATTTTTATCTTTTTAAAAAATTAATTCTGAAATGGATACTCGAGCAAAATGTAAAAAATCTGTTATAGTGATTACACCTCGCATGATTATAGTGTTTAAATATACATTTGAGTCATAATGTTAATCAATTTATTATATGTCAGTGAAAATTGAATTGAAATTGAAAAAAACATTGTAATTTTTTGCGAAGTGTATTGTCTTTTTTTTATTGCTGAATGGATTTTTTTAACTTTGCATTTTCAGAGTGTATTTTAGGTATTTTTTAAATTTTAGCATGGATGAAACATGAAAATTTCAAATTACTTCTTCATTTCTATTTTTCGTGGAAATAATTGACACTCTGAGGAGTAAAGGATATAATAAAGGAAAAAATAAAACCCGATAATTAAAGAAAACAATAATTATCTCCAGTCAAAAAGAACATTAAGATGACAGATCGTACTTCCAGCGAGTCCAAACTCATTTCCTGTCCGAAAGCTCTTATCAGGGAACCTAATGCTGAAGGGGGCATGGCACTATCAACAAACTTAAGGGGCTTTTAAGAGGTTGACCTTCAGAATCGAAGGTCATTTGAGCTATATCCCCGCCCTTTCTATTGTTGTCGAGTATTCCCCAACAGCAGTACCACCAAACGTTTTAGATTCAGTATAGAACGCCTGTGACTCTGCATAGATGCTGAACTGTAAAAGTTTTGTTGAGGTAAGTGCAATGGTTTTTGTTCTGCAAATGCATATCAAGAACGTTTTGAATATCCCTCGTAATTGTTGAACAAAATAATACATCATTATAACAGATTAATCTTATTCATCATAATTGATTATCACAGATACTATCATAGGTACGAATGATAACTAAAAGCCTTTTTAAGTGGCTAAGACCTATATCTTAACATTTGGTAATGCCATCATATAAATTGGAAATTGTGATGATTATCGGTATAACGACGTTTTTCTCATTTGTTATCTGGAATCCCCTCCAATAGGGGACCACCTTGCCGTGGTGGGGGGGCCTAGGGCCCAGCAAACCGGTCGAAGGATCTGCCGACCGGATTGGTCCCCCGGTTCGACATAGCCAAGACCAACCGAGGCCAACGATGCCGCTGACCAGTCGGAAGGCTGGTCGGATGGTGACGGTGTCCGCGGCCTCAACCTCAGGTGCTCTGGGTGAGCAGTTCGAGGGCTCTACTGAATGGTCTGAGCCTGCCTAGTAGGCACGAGCCCTTAAAAAAGTCTGGGTCTTACTAAGAGTCTCCACCCCGGACGCCGAGCGAACTTGGATCTATATATCCTTGTTCATGGCTAACCGGGGAATAGATTAAAGTAAGGTTTCTTCCGGTGGTCAGCTTTCCTTTTATAGGACTGCTGCCATATGAGGCTGGGGTTGAGGTGCGCCTATAGGGCGTATTCCTTGCCCCCGGCTCTAGATAAGTACGGCTTTTCATAACCAGGTAGTGTCGTGAGACGGAACCGGGAATTGCAGTGGTTGCATAAGATCGCAACAAAAGAGATCAATGTTACCTGGAATGCCTTCATCACTTAATTTCTGTGCTTCCATCAATAATTTAAGACTTCGTGCTTTAGCTTTCTCAGCCTGATCTGTCAATGCATCATCTGTCTGAGGATAAGCCTGAAAAAGAGAAATAAAAATTCATGAGTTCGATGTTTGCTTTAGTCTATAAGAATAAAAATGGAAGCTTAAAAACTGAAAATAAATGGTAGAATAAAACACAAAGTAGTAAATAATACTTTAAATAAAAATATATGGGATACAAGGCGATTCTGAACGATGTAGTTAAAATATTGAAGGAAACAACGTGATGATATGAAACTGATTCGAAAGACGTTCATTTAATTCGTGGACTGATGCCGTAAGTCAGTGTCTCGCAAACTGTGTGCCGCGGAACAGTAGTGTGCCGCGAGAGATTTTCAAATTGACACTAGATATTCCAAAGATTTCATTTTGACTTGACTTGTGTTATCGACGTGCTTTAATAAAAATCTTTCAGATTTTATCAACTGGGATCTTGTAAGTATTTATCAAGCTTTTTCCAAATTTTGGTATTTTTGATTATTTCAAGCCATAGAATGGACTAATATTTAAAACAAACACCAAGTTATGATTAATTATATTTATTATTATATTTATTTTAAATGAAATGCATTTAACGAAACTTCAATTTTCCTCTTTTTACGTAACCATCAAAAATTCTTTTTCAGGTGTGCCGCGGGAAAAAAATTAGATTCAGTGTGCCGCGGAAAAAAATTAGATTCAGTCTGCCGCAGAGTAAAAAAGTTTGCGAGACACTGCCGTAAGTACTCGTACGTAACGCTTTTACCAAAGTAACACTAGATGACGCTGTGCGTGACTGCTGCGAAGAAGGCTTCACATGCCAAAATAATTTCGCGTCGACCGCTGTTCTGTTAAGACAGCGGGCGCATTATAGCCTTAGTTGCTAATGCGCCATTAAAACCCAAACAACCAACTGTTAAGACAGCGATTCGAGTTTCGTGTCATAGACGTTCGTTCAGAATGTCGGATATTCAGACGGAACAACCTAAGTGCTGCTGCGACTGTTGAAGAGATGAGTGAGCCTATGGTAATCACTCTTTGTTAGTCTGCCATTTTTAAGTGGCATAAACGATTCAAAGAAGGCGCGAATCTGTTGCCGATGACCCAAGACCAGACTAGCCTTCTTCCTCAATAACTACTGAGCAAATTTAAAGAGCCCTGACAATCCTGAATGAAGACAGACGAATAACACTTCGTGAAGTGCCTGTGAAAGTGCCAGTTTCATAGGAAAGCGCTCACACAATTGTCACGAATTTGTGCTCAATGGATTCCTCACAGTAAGACTCCAAATCAAAAACAAAAAAGGTACAGCTGTGCAAGGAGATGCTTAATCGTTTTGAAAGCCAGGGTCATGAGTCGAATTGTGATTTGCGATGAAACTCGGATCTTTCACTACGATCCCGAAACAAAACAACAGTCGAGTCAATGGAAGCACCCCGATTCACTGAGGCGCAAGAAAATTCGGGTTTCTCGTTCAGCTGGGAAACAAATGGCTCTTGCGTTTTTTTACATCAAAGGTATTCTCGTTACTCACTTTCTGCCTCGTGGAACAACCATGAATAAGGAAGCTACTCGAAGGTTCTCAGAACCAATTCGTGCCATTCGTGAAAAACGTCCGGAACTTTCTGGTGTGACTTGGTTTTTCAATAACGACAACGCCAGGCCCCATATGGCTATTATTGTACGGTCAGTGATTACTGCCATAGGTGATGAGGTTCTGCCACATCCTCCATATTTCCCGGACTTAGCACCCAGCGATTTTTTTCCTCTTTTCATGACTTTGAAAGGGAAACATTTCACATCCGACGACGAAGCTTGCAGAGCCGCAACGACAACACTTCGCACGCTTTCGAAAAATGGCTTGAAAGACGCTTTTAATACATGGGTACAACGATGGCAAAAATGTGTGAAGTTCAAGGGAGAGTATTTTGAGAAAGCCAGGAAGATTCAGAGGATAATATTTAATGTAACTTTTTGCTTCTGTCCACGAATTAAATGATCACGCTATGTATATTGTTACGAAAGGAAAATGTGCAACAATATAGCAGTGACTGTGATATCGTCTGAAGCTCGAAATGTACCACAGAGTGCGAACACGTCACTTACTTTATCAAAAGAGGAGCAAACTTTAAAAAAAAAGAGAGATTACAGTAGTTCGTTTTCAACTTCAATTATGATAGTTGACTGAGTTGCTATTTTCGGAAAGAATTAGTTTGAAGTAGAAAGTGAATTATGTGTGGCTTTGTGCGCTAACAATGAAGAAATGTTTAGAAAATATGAAGAAATATTTTATTTAGAATGTGCGCGAGAGTGTCAAAAGAGTTTACTAATATAGTTCTCGTTAGTGAACTGGTAACCAAAGGTAAACTAAAAATAAAATACAATACATCTGTATCACTGATTCTATTTCTTTTACTTGATTTTGGTAAAAAGATCAATTTTAAAAAATATGTTTGGTTAAACAATTAGTATGGTAATTGTGATTATCAGGATCACTATATACTGAGAAAGAGCATATCGTTGTTTATTTGAAATTGAATTAATTTAATTTCAAAGATAATGAAATTACATAAATAACATTTATAATTTTATTGTTCATTTTGAATTCACGCTCGGTTAGCCACTAAAAATTTGTAACATTATGATTTATAATGGTATTATAGACACTATACAAGGTGATTCAAAACTTATCGTTCAAATTTCGTGGGGAGGTAGGGAATACGTCAGGAAACCGATTTCACATAGGAAAGAATGTCCGCAAATGTACGCATGCGTATGTAAGGGCGCTGTGTGTACCCAACCAGTGTGGAGCTCGCCCGACCACTCCCGCTGTCATCAGTGTACGAGCTGACTTACTAGTGATGGGCCATGAAAGACCATGTGTACGAGACCCCCGTCGACAGTGAAATGGACCTTGTTGCACGAATAGTGGCCGCCGCAGGCATTGTCCGTGATATGCCAGGCGTTTTTGAAAATGTTCGGCGGTCAATGTAACGGCGCTGTGAATCCTGTGTCCGTGTAAATGGTCGCAATTTTGAGCACCTACTGTGAACCTGTACTTTACCTAGTCGGAATAAAAGTCACATTCGTTACCACTTAACTGTACTGTTTCCTTGTGTTCACTTTACTTGTCCATTTTGTTCATGTAGATGACGTTTGCGGACATACTTTCCTATGTGAAATCGGTTTCCTGACGTATTCCCTACCTCCCCACGAAATTTGAACGATAAGTTTTGAATCACCTTGTATATGGTCTTAGAGCCATTAGAAGCGAAGTAATCCTCTAATCTCTTCAAAGTTCGTTTATGTATTCTAACAGTTGCCTACAAGGACTGGCGACAGCATGCGCTCCACTGGTGAGGACACGTGCTTACGCTTACTAGGCACTGCGTAGGAATAAGGCTCGCACACGTTCGAATACTTCTGGAATGTGACTCACATCGCATGCTGTATCCTGCACATGACGTCACAGGACATCCGGGGTGTTGACAGCAGTGCTTATAGACTATGTTCTTTAGCTGACTGCACAGGGGGGAACCAGTTAGATTCAGATCTTCTAAATATGCAGACCAGAGCAGTTAATCATCGAAATGTATTCAGTTCAGAGTTGTGGGCGTCGTTCTTCTAGAACCATTACCATAGAAACAGATCATTCCTTATTCTACGTGTGCATAAACAAGGGTGTGCAGGAATGAGAGCATTATATTTTTTGAAAACTCATGACAAAATATCATAAAATGTTTTTAAAAATATAAATACTTTAAAAATTATAAAAGCTAGAATAAGAAAATATATTTAATAACTTTTGGTAACAATAATAGTCTTATGATCAATAATTATAAAACGTGCTTGGCTACTGATTTAAGGAACCTAGGTTCAAGCCCCGGTAAGGTGTGGAAGTTTGAGTTGTCTTTCTGCTGAGAAGTAGCCTTCCTCACAGACCTTCTCTATTATGGTGTATGAAATTATTAAATTGCCATAGCAACCTCCTGTAAGACCTCTATGGCAAGCAGCTGCATGAGGAGATATTTGCTTATTTGCATTAATTAAATGAATTAAGAATATAGTAGAGTAAGACATGGCTAATCAGAGGAATTGCCTCTTGAAGATTTTCGAAAACCGCAAATGAGCGATCTGTGAAATAAAACATTCAGAGAAAAAGTCTGTTAGGTACATTATCTTAAGCACCCGCAAAGTTTCCACCGGCTTTCTTTAACAAAAATAAAATGTTTTCTGTTCAGAATTACAATACAGAAATTTTATATAGTAAATATTTGTTTCACAATACATTTCTCTGGAACACTCATCAGGATTGCATAATTTAAAAAAAGTATCCTTAGCTCATTGCTTCTGAACACTGACTAAAAGTTTTTGCCAGACTGTTTCCTCAACGGTATACATTGTGCTTCTTGTCTTGAATCTGAACCTGCGATTGTAAGTAATCCAAATCATGAATGTTGGATTTGTACTTCGAGCTCTCGAAGAATGTGGAAAAAATTATTCATGCGAATTTTGAGGCAGAAAAAATTGACAAAGTATGTCTTTTTTTCAATCTGCAGTCATTCATCAAGTCAGTCAGAGATATCGTGATACTACAACTTATTAACCACAGACTATAAGTATTCAATATACCGTCATTGCAAAGCAACTTCACAAGTTTAAATATACACAACTAGGAATGTCCTTAATAAATACCCAACTATTCCTAATAGAAAACATTACAGAGAGCTTAATAAACGTGTAAAGGATCAGTTAGCTGCTGATAAGAATCTTTGGGTTGATGGCTTGGCCGACAAAGCCGAGGAAGCAGTTAGGCAGCACAACAGCAGAGAGCTGTATCAGATAATTAATGTTTTGGGTGGTAGAAAACGGACAGGTATACAGGGATTGAAGGAGAAACAAGGTAAGGCTATAGAACGTGAGGATTCTGTGATGGTTAGGTGGGCTGAGCATTTCAGTGATGTTCTAAACAATGTGGTTAGTTCTACTCCCATTGTTTATAATGATGATAGATTCACTACTGGCTTTAATGTTGGACCTATAACATAGTCTGAAGTTATTTAGGCTATTTCTATACTTAAACTAAATAAATCCCCAGGGGTAGATAGAATTTCTACGGAAATGTTTAGAGCTGGGAGTGTTTCGGTTTACCACTTGGATGACTGAAATATTGAATATCTTTTATGATAAAGGCATGGTTCCTAAGGATTTTACCAGAGCTATTATTATTCCAATTTTTAAAAAGGTGATTGCAGTTCTTGTGATAACTATAGGGGTATCAGCCTACTCTATATTCCAGGTAAAGTTCTTTGCATGATTGTGCTTAATAGAATTAAGAATCTGGTTGACAGTCAATTGCGTGATGAGCAATGTGAATTCAGAAGTGGTAGGGGATGTGTGGATAAGATATTTTCACTTAGGCAGATTCTTGAGAAATGTTTAGAGTTTCAAAAAACTTTGGTTGCTAGCTTTTTTGATTTCAAAAAGGCTTCCGACTATGTTGATCGTCATAATTTGTGGTTGATTGTGAGATCATATGGTATACCAGACAAGTTAGTTAACATAATAAAGCTCTCTATAATAACACTGAGTCGTGTGTGAGAGTTGGTAAGGCTTGTGGCAATTGGTTTAGCATTACTTCTGATGTTCGACAAGGGTGCATTTTGTCTGCTTTTCTCTTTAGTTTGGTTATTGATTATGTTAAGAGAAATTCACCGCAAGGGAAAGATTTTGGCCTTAAATGGTCTGAAGATACCAAAATTTCTGATTTCGATTATGCTAATGATCTAGCTCTTCTGGCAAATGATGCTGATGAGATTAACTCTTTCATTCGAGTTGTTGATGAGACTGGTAGTAGAGTAGGCTATAAACAGAGAGAAAACTAAAGTGATGAAAATTGGTCAGGCAGGCTGTGATTCAGTTAATCTGAATGGTTGCAGTCTTGAGCAGGTGTCAGTTTAATTATCTTGGGAGCTATGTAACAGATACCGGTGATGTGCAGTATGAGATTAACAGATGAATAGGGATTGCTGCTGGGACTTTTAAGAATCTATAGAGAGTGTGGAGAAATAGGCGTATACATTTAAAGACTAAAATTAGACTGTTTAATATCTTTGTTCTTTCTAGGGTTAGTTATGATAGTGAAACTTGGACGCTTTGCAAACAAGATAAAAGAAAACTAGATGCTTACGCAGTATCTTGGACATTAGTTGACTCAACTTTGTAACTAATGATGAAGTTAGGCAAAGGAGTCGGCAACCTCCTTTAAGCAGCATATTGTGCAGAGAGAGACTCCGTTGGTTTGGCCATGTTGCCCGTATGGATAATAATAGATTGGTGAAAGGTGTTCTGAACAGTGTGCCTAAAGGCCTCAGAAAAAGGATGTGGTGAGCAGACAATGTCATAAAGGGCTTTGTTAGAATTGGTGTGCAGTGGCCAGATGCAACAGATGTACCTCAGGATAGATATACTTGGAGAACTAAATTGGAAGGTCTGGTTGTACTTCTGTAGCCCATGGGTAATGAAGGATGATGATGGCTTTATTTGTCATATGCAAAGAAAATAAATTACGTGACAACGCAGGAAAATGCATCGTTTTTACCTCGCTATGTAGTTATAATGACTTTGGGAAAAGCTGCTATAGGAAAATCGAACGTAGCAGAGAAAGTAAATGTGTAAGAATATTCTCTGTTTAAAGTAGATCTGGATATTTCGATTCTCAGCAATAATCGAGCAAAAGTTTTGAAAAACTAATTTGTACTTTATTACAATTCAAAAATTTAAAAATCATTTGGCCCTCGTTTCATCAATATAACGTTAATAATTGCATTTAAATTGCCAAAAAAGCCATCAACCATTAAGATTATGATTCTAGCTATAATTATGGTCTTTTGTTGTTATCTTTTTGTATTGTTTATTACATACTATTATTTTTAATATTTCTTTGAATTTTCTGCAACATGTTTAGTATTTAATGTTAATCATTGGTGATAGGGAAATAATAATTATTATTTATTCCCTTTGCTTCTGCATGAATTATTTAGTTTCCAGTGCGCTAATTGTCCTGTTCACATTTGTTGTAAAAATGTGGACGCAATGTGTATGCCTGGGCTGGGCCTCATCCGTAATTTTTCACCATTTTCCACCATTTTCGCTCGGAACGCCGATAATGAACGCAAACCCAACGTCAGCATTGGAATGCCACCATATGGTCAGCATGGGTCCCGGATGATGGGGCCTACGTGACCTACAGTGCGTTTAAACAACTGCCACCTGGGCTCAAAAGATTCGCACCCGACAGTGCCAGCCAACGATAGAGAGCCACGGTTCCCCAGATCCGTTCCCCTCGTCCTTTTTCCAGATCTGTTCCCCTCGTCCCCGTCTCTTGTGGACCAAAGGTCCACAAGAGACGCGGACGAGGAGATGACCAGGTGCCTCATGCAAGCAAAGGTAGAAACCTTTGCTTGCATTCTGAAAACGGGAAACATGGCCCCGTTGCTCTCCCCTCTAGATCGGGCCCTGGGCTAATACGTTATTATAATTTATTGTGCTTCTGGAAGCTGATGTATGAAACCAGAATAGTGTGGAGAAATGCTTATGATTCATTTGTATTCATGTTTCTAAGAAAAATCTAAATACATAATTAGTGTTAGAGGAGATATTTAAATATCCGTGCCACTGGAGTTTATTTAAGGAGGAGATCCGGGGATTAATCCTCCAAATCTACGTGCTTTAAATTATTATTTTTATTATTCGTTGTTTTATCCTCTGAAACATGTAGTAACTGCTAATCATTGATGAAAAAAATACCATTGGTGTTTATACTATTGAATACTTATTTTTAGATCTTTGAAAAAAAAAAACAAATCTCTCCAAACATATTTCCAAAATAGCCGACTCTCTGTACTGCAGGGTGAGCAAAGGTGATAACATTATTATATTAAAGTTTCCCATTCGCGTCACAGGACGACCAGAGCGCGATCTGATTTGTGCTATTATAACACAGTTGTACTGTGACTATGCAGCAAATAATTCAATGTCCCATGTGTCATTCACAGCGGGGCGGGGGTGGCTCAGTCGGTAGCGCGTCAGGCTCGTAATCTGTAGTTTCCAGGTTCGAGTCCCAGCTGGGTCAGCGTTGAGATTTATCTCCGCAAAATTCCCCGCCCTGCCCACGGTCAGTAGTGGACACCGATGGGCTTGGAAAGGCCGCCGTCCGTCGGATGGGACGTTAAGCCATGGCCCCGTGTGCGGGAGAGCCATACCCTGTGCACGTTAAAGAACACGCTGGATGGCCTTGACGGGAGGCTATCATCTGTCCCCCAACAGCTGTTCCAGTGGGTCCCCTCCCCCAACCTTCTCTGAGCCTTCGGGGTCCATGTGACCTGACCATTGTGTGCAAAAAAGTACCGCTCAGAGGTAAAACAACCCAACCCAGTTCACAGCAGTAAATCTAGAGAAAAATTCAGAATTAGCACTAAAATTGGGATTCCCAACACTGAAATTTTAAAATGTTATTACGGTTTCCATTCGGGTAGGGGAAAGGAGTATCAGGCGAGTGCAGAAGACCTCTTGCTTAACCAGCAGAGTGATAGAACCGTTTGTTACGAGATGAATCGAAAGTAAAAGTAGCCATTTGAAACTTACCTGAAAGTAAGCTCTCTCGGCAGCTTTATCTGCTTCACGCGCTGCAATTTCTGCTGCATTCAAAGCATCAATGATTGTTTGGTAAGCTTTGGCAGCCTGGAGGGGAAATTCGGAGAGTTCTCGAGTGGCAGTAAATAAACTGAAAGAAGAAAAACAAATTTCTTTATTTTCTTGGCGGAATTATTTTTGTGTTCATGCATCACTTTTAGAATTGTAAGACACTTTATACCAGTGTCTCGCAAACTGTGTGCCGCGAGAGATTTTCAAATCGACACTAGATATTCCAAAGATTTCATTTTGACTTGACTTGTGTTATCGACGTGCTTTAATATCGACGTGCTTTAATAAAAATCTTTCAGATTTTATCAACTGGGATCTTGTAAGTATTCATCAAGCTTTTTCCAAATTTTGGTATTAATTTTTGATTATTTCAAGCCATAGATTGGACAAATATTTGAAACAAACACCGAGTTATGAATGAAAGAACGAGAGCAAATCTTCAAGTAAAACCAGGCTGATGACTTCAACAGAGCGCAAATATAATGACGATTATATAGAGTTTGCTTTTATTCTTTTTAGGTGTGCCGCGGGAAAAAAAATTAGATTCAGTGTGACGCGGAAAACAAACTAGATTCAGTGTGCCGCGGAGTAAAAAAGTTTGCGAGACACTGCTTTATACTTTCTACATACCGTTTGCTTTGTTAAAGGAGACAACGCATTGGTATAGGGAAGTAGAATAACTTTAATTGAACGAAAAAGAAAAAATCAAGCTTTCATAAATCTAATATCTAACAGAAAGAGAAAATTAGAGATATTATTTTTCAGTCGACTTTATTAATCACTTAAATGTTTCTGCTATTAAATATTATACAGTGGACCTTCGTTATAGCGCTGCTCGCTATACCGCGCACTCGGTTATAGCGCGGGCGATGTTCGCGATAAGTTCAAACATGTTTATACAGGTCCGTGCGGCGTTAGTGAGTATCGCATTTTATTGTTACTACGTATTGAGTAATTGTGTATGTATTGAGTTCCTGCATGTATTTTGAATAGTGTTTAATTATTGTATGCATGATGAGTAAAAGAAAAGCTTACAGTGTGAAATTTATTGTGTCGCCACCGCGCCGCTCGGTATAACGCGGTTCACCATATAACGCGGATGTTGCTTCCCGCCCGACATGCGCGTTATATCGAGGGTCCACTATTAGGTCTAAAATAGTTGAATAAATATCAGTTAATCCAGAAACAATATGCTTTAAATAATGAGAATATTGAAAATACACATTAAAGTATTATTTTTCTCTTTAAATTATCCATCAAGTTAGTAAAGAAAACCCCAACAAAATTAAAAAAAATAGCAGTAATATAATGAACCTAGCTATCATTTTCAGATGGCTCATAACTTTGAAAGATATAATTATCTTTAAAACAGATAATATTGCTTTAGGCAAAACTGAATTTTAATATATATATATAAATGAATAAAACAAAATCCATTACCTAGCTAAATACTGACTCTGCTTCTCTAAATCATTAGCATGTTCCTGGGCAGGAATTACATATTTATATTTGTACAATGAATTTAAATGAGATAAAATACTTCTTCTTTTTTCCAAATTATCAGTAGCATTTTCTAAATCCCTTAGAAGTCTTGGCAGAAACTAAAAATATGATAAGGAAAAACATAAATGTTATACTTTGAAAAAGAAAAACCAAAAACTTATCTAAATAATTGTTGCAATTTGCATAAAAAGTTCAGCAATTTCCAGAAAGCTAAAATAACAATAAGGAGAACAGCAGCACCAAATTGTTGAGGAAATACTTGAATGACGTTGTGGATGATAATTATATATGACTGTTTGAAATACAAATTGTTGCATTAAAAGTTTCAAAACACTAAAGTTGCACTGAAAAGTCCGAAGAGAACATAAAGAATATTTTTGGGCTGAATGTTTTATCATTGAATTTAAGATTCAAGACTCTGTAATGCAAAAGACTTCCGCTATAGCGCTGTTGGCTTGAAAGTGCAGTGAAAATTTCCTTTTTATTGAACTACTGTAATGACGCACAGTAATTTTTTTATTGAACTAATGACCTTTTCAACTAATGATCAGTGTTTTTTATTGAATTAATGACCCTCCCAATTAATGACCCAGAGCAAACATAATATTTTTCTATTCGGCCCGATGCCAAAAATGTTTGTGTACCACAAGTCTTTTCATCAATGTTCTACCATTCCCAAGTGTCAATGGTGTCAACCCGTTAGTTTTCCTGAAAAGAATGAATACCCCTTGCTCTTTCTGAAATGCTAAAATGCCATTTGAAATCCAATTTATTACAAAATCTCGATGATTCATCGTTTTTGTTCAAGGTAAAGGGATTAAAAGTACATCGACCAGATCGTTTGACTTTATAATTACCTTTTCTTTAACTGCTATATCTTCCACTAAAAGTTGGGCTGGGGTGGCTAAGTCGGTAGCGCGCCAGGCTCGTAATCTGTAGTTCCCGGGTTCGAGTCCCAGCTGGGTCAGCGTTGAGATTTATCTCCGTAAAATTCCCCGCCCTGCCCACGGTCAGTAGGGGACACCGATGGGCTTGGAAAGGCCGCCGTCCGTCGGATGGGACGTTAAGCCGTGGCCCCCTGTGCGGGAGAGCCATACCCTGTGCACTTTAAAGAACACGCTGGATGGCCTTGACGGGAGGCTACCATCTGTCTCCCAACAGCTGTTCCAGTGGGTCCCCTCCCCCAACCTTCTCTGAGCCTTCGGGGTCCATGTGACCTGGCCATTTAGCCCATGGTGTGCAAAAAAGTGCCGCTCAGAGGTAAAACAACCCAACCCACTAAAAGTTTACAGATAAGATCATTAATTTTAGACGAAACATTATTCTAAGAAAATAAAAAAATACCTCAGATTTGACCGCAGCATCGATGATGTCACTTCTAGCCTTACTGAGAAGATCAGCGGCATCCTTCAATGTCTTGTTGGAATTTTCAACATTACTTGCTATGACATCAACTGTGCTCTGGAAACAGAAAAAAGTACATTTTTTAATAGTACTAATAGTTATATTTGGTTTCGGTGGAAACGAATAAATGTTTTTCCATCCATATCATAGATTTCAAATAGTCTTTATAGGTAGCTAGGAAAACTATAATCTTAAGTACATTTAAAACATACAAAAAATAAGACATAAATTTCACATCTCCAAAGTCCGTTTTTTATATCGCTTTTTTCACTTTTTTTGTGCTATTACATCAGCACTAAATTTGACTTAATAAATTTCGACCTCATTGGATTATCATTGTGAAGAATTGGCAAATGGTTTTATAACGAGATGGTTGCCGCCCTGCAAACACAGCCATGTTCGCAAGGCGTGAAAAATGCTAATGGACTACAAATACAGAATAGACTAAATTCTAAGTCTGTTCCACGTTACAAGTACTGTCGGGAAATTAATTTAGGTTGGATGATATAAGGTTGTTGGGTTGTTTTACCTCTGAGCGGCACTTTTTTGCACACCATGGGCTAAATGGCCAGGTCACATGGACCCCGAAGGCTCAGAGAAGGTTGGGGGAGGGGACCCACTGGAACAGCTGTTGGGAGACAGATGGTAGCCTCCCGTCAAGGCCATCCAGCGTGTTCTTTAACGTACACAGGGTATGGCTCTCCCGCACACGGGGCCACGGCTTAACGTCCCATCCGACGGACGGCGGCCTTTCCAAGCCCATCGGTGTCCCCTACTGACCGTGGGCAGGGCGGGGAATTTTTGCGGAGGTAAATCTCAACGCTGACCCAGCTGGGACTCGAACCTGGGAACTACAGATTACGAGCCTGGCGCGCTACCGACTGAGCCACCCCCGCCCGGATGAGATAAGGTAATCTACAGCTATAAGTAACATGTGCAGTGGCCATAGGTTCGAGAAATAAAGACAATGTCGTCATTATGCCATAGGTGTCCACAGAAATTTTTCTGGGGTGGGTGGGGGTAAAAATCTTCAACAGAATGTCATTTCTATTTTTTTTAGATAATGGACAAAATTAGCAAAAATTACATTTCTTGACTTTTCGGAAGGGCAAATAATGAGTGTAACACCTCTATTAACTGACCCTTGATTATCGATTATTTATATAACCGCACAAAGTATTTTGAGAGTCGAAATTTGTACAAGTAAAACTCGGTTCTGTAGTAGCATTATCATTTCCTAGCACTACCTCTCAAGACAGTAGTACAGTGGACCCCCGATATAACGCGCATGTCGGGCGGGAAACAACACCCGCGTTATAAGGTGAACCGCGTTATACCGAGCGGCGCGGTGGCGACACAATAAATTTCACACTGTAAGCTTTTCTTTTACTCATCATGCATACAATAATTAAACACTATTCAAAATACATGCAGGAACTCAATACATACACAATTACTCAGTACGCAGTAACAATAAAATGCGATACTCACTAACGCCGCACGGACCTGTATAAACATGTTTGAACTTATCGCGAACATCGCCCGCGCTATAACCGAGTGCGCGGTATAGCGAGCAGCGCTATAACGAAGGTTCACTGTATTACAAACCTTTTAGAGGAAAATCAGTAGATTATGGTCATTAAATGTCCGAATTTTATCAATATTTATTTATTTTCAGTAGAATTTTAAATAATATATTTAAATGTGCAATATTGTGCTCCGTCTTTTGCATTGATCAACAGCCAAAACGTTTCAGATGTAAAAGTAGCCAATATTTAATACTTTTGGGGCGCTGAATATGATATTTAAAATTGTTCATTTGCTCTAGTTTTAAAGATACGGTTGGTCCCAATAAATACGATTTACACTGATTTGGTATAACTTTTGGCATATTTTTATTTAGTGAAAAAAAGAAATATAATTTACCTGAACTTCGTTTTGACGTAGACGCCCAGTCCTTACAGTCTCTGCAGCTCGCTCAATTGGTCTTTTCACATTGCCATCAATCTTCATAATAATATCTTTGAGTAAATTGTCTAAAAGGTTTAGTTTTTCTCTCAAATCGTCAACATGTGCATGATCCACGGTAAGGGCCTTCACATTATTCAACAAGGCAATGGCCTTCCTGTAGATAAAGACATCAAAGCACATAAGTCATTTTGCAGCCCGTCGTAAATTTTCCTTAAGATGACAAAACCTAGAGTTCTGTTTGATTAACTTATGAAGCAAATTTATAATAATGAAATATTTAACACTATGTTAAACTGAAACAAAAGTATGCATGCATAACTAGTTTTAGGCTTAGTGTCATTAAAAGGATCTCTCCGATGAATTCACCAATCCGCTCTCGTCTTCCCATTGGCAACCACAGGGCACCGGCAGAATCGCAACTTTCGGAATTGTTAAGAGTAGTACTGAGCATGACTGCAACATAGTTTCGATTAATGTAGTTTCAGAGATTTAATTCTGCTAGTTCAGTTGCTTTTTCTAAGCTTTAATAATAATTTCACATATTAATTTTTAAAATCAATTATTTGTTTGGTTTCATATTTTACAAAAATAATGAAAGCAACCTCATTAAATAAAACTACTTTAAAGAGCACTTTTTTTGTTTGAATCTACCAAAGTCAGTTCTTAAAGAAATTAATAGATCTGCAGTCCACAATAAGCATTAATTTCCTCTTGGATCAGGGGCGGGGGTGGCTCAGTCGGTAGCGCGCCAGGCTCGTAATCTGTAGTTCCCAGGTTCGAGTCCCAGCTGGATCAGCGTTGAGATTTATCTCTGCAAAATTCCCCGCCCTGCCCACGGTCAGTAGGGGACACCGATGGGCTTGAAAAGGCCGCCGTCCGTCGGATAGGACGTTAAGCCGTGGCCCTGTGTGCGGGAGAGAGCCATACCCTGTGCACGTTAAAGAACACGCTGGATGGCCTTGACGGGAGGCTACCATCTGTCTCCCAACAGCTGTTCCAGTGGGTCCCCTCTTCCAACCTTCTCTGAGCCTTCGGGGTCCATGTGACCTGGCCATTTAGCCCATGGTGTGCAAAACAGTGCCGCTCAGAGGTAAAACAACCCAACCTCTTGGATCACTGATCTACACTTTTCACCATTTCAATATCACAGCTTAAGACCAAATCCCAACTCTTATTGCTGCACAGCTTCGAGGATTCCGCGTCGATATTCGCCTATCTAAGGAAGAAGACATATTGTTTCATTTCACACATTCAGGCATGGAGAGAGAGTCGTTGCCTGAACTACGTAGCTTCTCATCAAAATAGTAAGAATGTCTGAAGGAAAACATTAAGCTGATGGACAAAAACTCTTTCAAAAAATTTAGATTCTCCAATAAGTAAACTGCAAGCTGTGGGATTTTCTTCAATTTTCTAGAATGCTTCAAAGAATAAAAGAAATAAATAATGTAAAGCACAAATTTCAATGAAAAAAGCAGCCAATGACGAATTGTCTTTGCTGATGGCCAAGTAATCTTTCGTATTGTCTGGCAAAATTGACTTGTGAGCAAGCGGAGAAAGGAATTTTTTATTCTCTTACGACGGGCAATAAATTGGTGGCCTGGTTTCATGCTAACAATTTCCTAAAAGAGAAAAATCGAACATTTTGAAATACAGTAAATTCCTGGTCATCCAGCATTTACGGGGAATGAGGGTTACCAGTAAGATGTTGGGTTGGGTTGTTTTACCTCTGAGCGGCACTTTTTTGCACACCATGGGCTAAATGGCCAGGTCACATGGACCCCGAAGGCTCAGAGAAGGTTGGGGGAGGGGATTCACTGGAACAGCTGTTGGGAGACAGATGGTAGCCTCCCGTCAAGGCCATCCAGCGTGTTCTTTAACGTACACAGGGTATGGCTCTCCCGCACACGGGGCCACGGCTTAACGTCCCATCCGACGGACGGCGGCCTTTTCAAGCCCATCGGTGTCCCCTACTGACCGTGGGCAGGGCGGGGAATTTTGCGGAGATAAATCTCAACGCTGACCCAGCTGGGACTCGAACCTGGGAACTACAGATTACGAGCCTGGCGCGCTACCGACTGAACCACCCCCGCCCCACCAGCATTTTTTAATAGGAACCAAATGCAGTAGGTACAATCTTGTATTCAAGCTTTAGTTGAAATAAAAATGCAGTTAAAAACAATGATAATAAAAGTGCAGTCTAATGCGCTTTTAATACAAACGTAAATATCTAAAATATATTTTTTTATACGTAATTTTAGTCCTTTGATGGTATTCTTCTTTTACAGCATTACAAATTGAGGGGTGAAAGATTTCCGATACAGAACAACACAATCCCAAACAGGGCCGACTCCAGGTCTATCAGCGCTCTGTGCAAGATTTTTGGGTGTGTCCCATTCAATTTGGGAATACAATAAATCGATGAATTTGGAGCGCATAAATGTGCCTCATAAATTTGGCGCCCTGTGCGGTCGCACCGCTAGATCGTGCTTTAAGTCGGTCGTGATTACAAATTCAACTACCTGCTAATTTAATGGCCATGCATGGCGTCAATGTAACAATGCGTGAAAGACGACGTAGTATAGAACTACCACGTGCGTTGAAGTTTGTCGTACTAAGTTCAAACGTTAAGTTTCACCTGGTTGCTTGAGAATTCCGAAAGCTTGAGTACCGGATAACCGGGAATTTACTGTATAAAAGTTATTTCACAATGACGTTAGATATTGCTAAAAATGCCTTGCATGGTGTCCTTTCAAGTGCCATTCAGCCGGTTTTCATCGGCTCTGCCCTAACTGCTGTTAAATAATATTGTTAAATAAAATTAAATTGTTAATTGGTTGTTCAGAATGTCATTTGAAGTAATAAAAAATAATTATCAATAAAAACCAACATTCAATAATGCTGAGACCAATGAAAAGAAGTGTTGTGGTTTCTTCCTCTTTTATTGAGTATTAAGAAGTGATTCCCTAAATGCGCTTCATATCCTTGTTTGTTGAAAACAATATGAGACAAAAATTACCTTTATAGAGAACTAGTTGTTAACCCTTTCAGGACCATAAGGTTTCTAAGAGTAAATATTAGTATGTAACTGTTTATTTTAGTTTGTTTAGACGTAAAATAAATAAAAATCATAAGAAAAATACATAACAATGTGTAGTTTTTTTGGAATTTTATGGGAAATATTTTTCCCAATGGACTATAAAGGTAACACAAATTATAGTTAGGCTTATTATGCAGTGTCTTTTATTTATTGGTTTATTAGAACAAAATGTTAACTAAAATAATACAAAATTATGAAATAAAATTACTATACAAAATGATATGCTAATTATGATATTCTGCGAAGCAATTTCTTTTGGTAGTGAGGCAAAGATGGACATTGCACATAGTACATATATTATGCGTCCTGACAGTTCTGTTTTTGTTTTCTAAACGTTCCCGTTTACGTAATTGCGTTCGGCATACGTTCTATTTTGACATTCTGTATAAAAAATGCAGATAAGGTTATAATTAAATACGACAATCACCAATTTTAAAATGGGAAAAATGTTTCCCTTGGTCGTGAAAGGGTTAATAATCTGGGATTATTACTTCCTCTGTTACGACAGTCGTTTTGTTATAGCACAGTGCCTAATTCACTGAGTGCTATTGTGAATATGGCCGGATTGGTATACAAGTAGTTCTCGATCTGGGCGGTTTTGAATTTACACGGTTTATTAATTTAGTCATGTTCTCGAATTGCGCGGTTCAAAAATTTACTTTTACGCGGTCTGAAACGAACCTTCAAAACGCGATGCGACAAATTCTGGCAACTTTATTTATAAAAAAAAACCCTTTGCAGAAAAATCAGCAGAGGCTCACAGCTTGTTGCCAACTGTGAACGACAATTGATCCCCCAATAGTAACTCCAATATATAATCAAAATAGTTCCCCCAATAGTAACTCTAATATATAATTAAAATAGTTCCCCCGCCGAGTGGTTAGCACGCTTGGCTACTGATCTAAGGGACCTGGGTTCCAGCCCCGGATTAGGCATGGCTGTGTGTGTGTCGTTTCTCTGCTGAGGTCCTGCCATCCTCTCAGATCTCCTACTGTGGCATATAAACTGACAGGCTCCTGTCAGACTTCTGTGGCAAGCAGCTGCTTGAGGGGGTATTTATTTATTTTATTATTTATAGTAACTCCAATATATAATCAAAATAGTTCCCCCAATAGTAACTCCAATATATAATCAAAATAGTTCCCCCAATAGTAACTCCAATATAAAATCAAAATAGTTCCCCCAATAGTAACTCCAATATATAATCAAAATAGTTCCCCCAATAGTAACTCCAATGTATAATCAAAATAGTTCCCCCAGGAGTAACTCCTATATATAATCAAAATAGTTCCCCCAGGAGTAACTCCTATATATAATCAAAATAGTTCCCCCAATAGTAACTCCAATATATAATCAAAATAGTTCCCCCAATAGTAACTCCAATATATAATCAAAATAGTTCCCCTGAGAGTAACTCCAATATATAATCAAAATAGTTCCCCCGAGAGTAACTCCAATATATAATCAAAATAGTTCCCCCAATAGTAACTTATATTAACAGGTTTGGACAACCAAAAATTACCCCTCCCCTTTAAATAGTGGTAAGAACTGCTTCTAAATGGTATGAGATAGAACCGCCAAATTCAGTATAGAACTTCCTCTAATCGTAAGAGAGCATCGTAAGAGTTGTACTCTTTAAAATATATTCCTCCCCAAAAATTCCACCCCCGTAAAAAAAGTGCTGTGAACTGCTTCTAAATGGTAAGAGTTTGGACCATGAACATTCAGTAATACAATTTCATGAAACCGCAACATTAAGTAATGAAACGGTTTGGCCTTTAATATTTCTTCCTCTCTAAAAATATCGCACCCTATAAATTCTTTTCATTTATTCCTTAGAAAGAACGGGGTTGGAAAAAGAAATAACAGAAAGCGTATTTCTTAAACTGTAAGAGCTATGATTACCGAATTCGGTGTACATCTTTCTATCATAGTAGTTGGAAGAAAGGTTGAGATGTGACCTCCCAATTTCTTCCCTCTCCTTCTTTCCCTCATAGCAGTTGAAAGAAAGGTCGAGATGTGACCTCCCAATTTCTTCCCTCTCCTTCTTTCCCTCATAGCAGTTGAAAGAAAGGTCGAGATGTGACCTCCCAATTTCTTCCCTCTCCTTCACGTAAACACCGGGAAATTTCTTTCAAATGACAAAAGGTAGGATCGCCGAATTTGGTATACATCTTCCACTCATCCTAGCTTTAAACAGTATGAGTCTTTCACCCCAACCTCCGCCCCTCACAAAATAGTCCCTCTATATTAAAACAGGAAAAATATCTTTCCCTGAAGTGTAAAATCTATGATCTAAGCCGGCGTGAACTTTTGCTGGTCCGGGTTCCAAAGTTGTGAGGGACTAAAAAAACGCATTTATATGTACTTCTAAATTTTATAATAATTAATTATTTATTATAAGTTCAAAGTGCGATATATATCTACATACAACTTATGGGAACACCGAGTATATTATAAATATTACACAATTTTTTCGCCGCAAAATCGTCATCAAAATTGACCTATTTCGCTTTCTATTGAAAGAATAGTTAGTCATCGTTTAGCGGATTCTGCGATTGGATTTACTATTGGGCTTGGAAAATAACTGACGTGCGCTGTGGTGGCGGGACGTGGAACTAGAGTAACGAGGATACATTGTGTCGGCTGCTGTGTTAAAGATAGGAAAATGGCGTGGTGTTTTATGATGAGCTTTTCGTAGACTGCGTGGCCGAGAACCGCTGAACCCGCCTCGAACTGGCCCCATCTACGATCACCGAATTTGACAAACGACTTCCTCCCCTCATGGCTTTTAGCAATGCGAGGCTTATTCTCAATAATGGCATCTGGCGATTAAACCCTTGGTGGGATTCAGCCGGTTCACACCGGTTCGTGCGAACCTGTTCCTAGAATTTCCCAAGTTCGCCAAACCGGTCCTTAAATCTTTCGGAGAGGCTATTATTTACGTTCCGTAGTAGCAATTGCTGCTCGCGCTATTCCACAGATGATTATTGCCCAAATTACAATTTTAATAAAACGCTTTTGGTGTTTATTTTTCACTAAATTAATCACGGTAAGGTGAGAGAGAACCGATTACTAAAATTTCTGAATCTCACCACTGAATGAAACCTTATCAAACAGATGTTCAGTTTCAATAGAAATATCAAATATTGTGCTTTAAGGAAAAACTTTATAATATTAAACTTTCTGACCTTAGTTCACGATTTGCATCTTCTTTATTTGGTTCAAAATTTCTGCTTTGAATCTCTCCAAGTATTCTTTCAGCCTCAAGAAGCAGTCTGTCAACTGATATGCCAGGTCTTGAAGGATCCAATCCGTGCATTTGCAGTTCTGCTGTTAAATCTATTCAAATTTTAGGAGAGAAGAATGAAACCTTTCAGTTATCGTATTATATAGTTAATGCCATAACAATTTCATTTTATGATATGAAAACGTTTATAAAAGGTAATAGTTTAGAAAACTCTTATCTAATATACAGGGTGAATCTGAAAAAGTGGGCAAAACTTCAGGGTGGTAGAACGCAGCTATACGAGCAATATTCGTCATAGAAAGTATGGGCGGAACGCAAACGGCGAGCCGCTAGGTGGCGTTGGAAATGGTATAAAAGGGTCGGTCCTCGCACCCAACGGCATTTCTACCGTGGATTGCCGAGAGGATGGCTGGTTATACTAACCACGAAATGGCGGATATGCACTCTTTTGAGCAATTTCTTTGAGCATGTACCTCAATTACATTCCTGTTAATAAAATGTTTTCTGAAGTATCTCCTCTCCTTCTTGTGTTCATTCTTTAAATGTGACAGTGGAAAACTACTTTTTAATTTCTCACCGCTTGCGTTCCGACCATACATTCTATGACGAATATTGCTCGTATAGCTGCGTTCTACCACCCCGTAAAGTTTTGCCCACTTTTTCAGAATCACCCTGTATAAAGAAAAAAGTCTGTGTGTTTGCATGTCTGTCCGCTTTTGAACTCGGCTCTCAGAAGAGCTTCAGGCTCCAAACTTTGCATGAACCAGGGAAAGAATATAGGCTATTTGCGAACCCACTGGGATCAACGAAAATTGGGCCGGGCGAGTTTGAATTTCTCAAAATCTCCATAGTCTTTACATTAACGGTTGAAAGTTATTCAAAATAACTGTTGCACCAATAAATTTGAAATAAGGAATGCATCAACTAATTTCTTTCTGATTTCGCGTGATAAAGTCATTGGGTTGGGTTGTTTTACCTCTGAGCAGTACTTGTTTGCACACCATGGGCTAAATGGCCAGGTCACATGGACCCCAAAGGCTCAGAGAAGGTTGGGGGAGGGGACCCACTGGAACAACTGTTGGAAGACAGATGGTAGCCTCCCGTCAAGGCCATCCAATGTGTTCTTTACCGTGCTCAGGGTATGGCTCTACTGTACACGGGGCCACGGCATAACGTCCCATCCGACGGACGGTGGCCTTTCCAAGCCCAACGATGTCCCTTACTGTCCGTGGGCAGGGCGAAGAATCTTGCGAAGATAAATCTCAACGCTGACCCAGCTGTGACTCGAACCTGGGAACTACAGATTACGAGCCTGGCGCGCTACCGACTGAGCCACCTCCATGATAAAGTCATTGTTTAGTTTGCTGGGTCTAGAGCGCGTGAGTCCGTGAATATTGAAATCGTTATAATTAAGCATGAGCGGAACACGAGATTCTTTGTTGAAATGAAAGCTTCAAAAACTATGAATTTGAATCGTAAATTAAAATCATTAATTTCTAAAATATGCAAAATTAATAAACGTAATATATTAATAAATTTTAATATGTTAAGTAATAAATAATGTTTTTTAATCATAATAATAATTTTTTTTTCGTAGTACTTATTCAATTTTTTGGGGAATTCATACCATATTTAATTTTCTTTTTTTTGTAAAGTTACGTTTGCTTAGCAAACTCTATCCGAGGAATCAGGTGGGTACGAAATAATTTGAAAAGTTCGATCCAACTCCGTTTTTTGCGAGCCAATTTCGTTTCTGTGGTTTAGAAACTTCTAACGTGGGCAGGATCATACGGCACCTCGAAACACTTCCATTTCTTTCCTTACCTAAAAGAGGAAGAAAAATTAAACCGGGTGCTTAAGGGGATTGTTCGTAAATGAGTTTTTTTTGCCAAATGAAAACTTTCGACGAGGGGGGTGCCATCAACTCTATATTCTAAAGTGTTTCAGACCCGAGCAACGCCGAGTAAATCTGCTAGTGTGTTTATATTTTCCAAAAAACTTGTAAAAGAAAACAAGAAACGAGATAATTGTGACAACAGGGGCAGTACCAGCAGTAACAGCAATATTTCTAAATACAATTTAAAGAACACGATCACATCATAAAGAAAAAAATTATGATTATAAAAATTTAAAAAATACCTATGTTCCCATATGCGCCGTAAAAAGTAGGAAATAAACAATGAAGCATATAGATGCTGGAATCGCTCACTGAATTCGTATTCACTTCAAAGGAAGAGAGGGCTCCAACTTTCTAGCTGAGTAGGTCAATCGGCGTTCTATCTTCCGTTGAGTTGGGTTGGTTGTTTTACCTCTGAGCGGCACTTTTTTGCACACCATAGGATAAATGGCCAGGTCACATGGACTCGAAGGCTCAGAGAAGGTTGGGGAGGGGATCCACTGGAACAGCTGTTGGGAGACAGATGGTAGCCTCCCGTCAAGCCCATCCAGCGTGTTCTTTAACGTGCACAGGGTATGGCTCTCCCGCACACGGGGCCACGGCTTAACGTCCCATCCGACGGACGGCGACCTTTCCAAGCCCATCGGTGTCCCCTACTGACCGTGGGCAGGGCGGAGAATTTTGCGGAGACAAATCTCAACGCTGACACAGCTGGGACTCGAACCTGGGAACTACAGATTACGAGCCTGGCGCGCTACCGACTGAGCCACCCCCGCCCCACCTTTAGAAACATCGACTTCGTTTTCCCTTCCCTTTGTATATAGTCATGTTTGAGGTAGCCCATAACATTGGAGACTTCACGAGCTTTGAGATATAACTCGTTAAAGTCGATCACCCAGAAATTTCGTCTGCTTTTGGGAAAAGGGTAAAATGGTAGAGGGTGGGGGCGTAATTTGAAGAAGTAGACACTGTCCTTTTATGAGCTTACAGTTGACTCGTAAGTGTACGCCCTCGCGTTCGCAAGATAGAGTAGAAGAACGACTTTCCCATTTTTCCGTCTTATGGGGGCTGGAGAGAAAGCACGTGGAGTATATTTTTATTATTACAGAAGGCTTGTCTACATTTTCCATGCCACAAGCTTTCATTTGGCACACTACCTGTTACATTCGGTCCTGGGGGCGGGGGTGGCTCAGTCGATAGCGCGACAGGCTCGTAATCTGTAGTTCCCAGGTTCGAGTCCCAGCTGGGTGAGCTTTGAGATTTATCTCCGCAAAATTCCCCACCCTGCCCACGGTCAGTAGGGGACACCGATGGGCTTGGAAAGGCCGCCGTCCTTCGGATGGGACGTTAAGCCGTGGCCCCGTGTGCGGGAGAGCCATACCCTGTGCACGTTAAAGAACACGCTGGATGGCCTTGACGGGAGGCTACCATCTGTCTCCCAACAGCTGTTCAGTGGGTCCCCTCCCCCAACCTTCTCTGAGCCTTCGGGGTCCATGTGACCTGGCCATTTAGCTCATGGTGTGCAAAAAAGTGCCGCTCAGAGGTAAAACAACCGAACCCAACATTCGGTCCTCGTGTTTTCCTTCTTTTTTTGGGTGGGATGGGGGATGGCGGACGAATTTTTATAACCTGTGAACTCTCCATCAAACCGAAAGATACACTACGTTGAAAAAAGTGTTCGGACATTTCCATGTTATGTGAATGGAAAGCCACTTTCAAAGCTCTCTAACATTGAAAATAAACCTTTTACGTAAAAACTGTTATTGGGCGATAAATTGTAGATGTCACTAAAATCTCTCTAAATATATTTCCCGCAATATTCGTTTAATATTTAAAGAATGAATGGAAGCTGAAGCATTTATCTTTAACTTTTGACACTTGTGAAAAAATACTTCAATGGATAAAATACAACTCTTGTAACAATCTGTTCACTGACATAAATTAAATATCTGAAGTTTGTATGAAGATCTTTTAAGATTTCATAATTTAGAGCCAATGTGACAGTGTCGCCTTCTGTTAAATGGTCCAGCTTCAATGACTCTTTAAATATTGATCGAAGATTGTTGAAAATTGATGCTGTCACATTGCCTCCAAATTGATGTTTTGCACACTTGTGCGTTTTATGTGCGCTAGACACACGAGCTGCGACGCATGCGTCTAGCGCAGGTGACGCATGCACAAAGGCATGCCTCAAATCAGTTGAACGGCGCCGTTTTCAGTGACGCATGCAGTAGCGCACGTACTTCCACCAGCAGTGGATTTTTGTTCAACATTCCGTGCAACTTCGTAGTTTGTCTGAAAGGTTTGGGTCTGCTTTAGTAATAATTGAGCTTGTGTTTTTAGTTCACCATGTCGTCAGAACAAACATTGGCTTTTATTGAAGATTATAGGTTAAATAATTCATCGGAGATATAAATTATTAAATTAATTTAAATAAATAAAAAGGTTAATTAAATAATTCATTATATTATAGGTTTAAATATTCATCAGAGACATGAATATTGAATCATCGGTAGCCAAATATCTAAGTGTGATCGCTAATTCCACTTCAGCTGGCATTGCTTCTCTGAAACGATTATTTTTTTCGATCTTCGGCTCCACCATTCTCAAAAGCATGTAGAAGTTTGTTCTAGACACTGGCCGGCGTTTCGTAACTTTGTAACCTTTTGGAATCTCTAAAGCGTAGCTGTCTGATTATAGACTGAAACTTTAGTTTTATTTTCCAAACAACGCGTAAAGTTCTCTGTTTGGAAATTTAAACCTTTCATCTTTGGGGGGTTGGAAGGATGCGCACAAGGTGGAACATAATTCCATCTTGTGCGCATCAAGTGTGGACATAACCAATGGAAGCGCACAAGTGTGGACATAACCAATAACAGTTTTTGCGTAAAAGGTTTATTTTCAATGTTGGGAGCTTTAAAAGTGGCTTTCCATTCACATAACATGGAAGTGTACGGACACTTTTTCAACATAGTGTAGATGAAAGCCTGTAACACTTCCCATGCCACAAACTTTCATGTGATGCACAGCCGGTTATTTTCGGCCCTCACGTTCCGAAAATATAGCTGAAAAATCGTTTTCATATTCCCCCATTTTTCAAGGGAAAGAGAGGTAATAAGTGTCATGGGCTATAAAAATTTATTCTTTATAACCAATGTCAAACAGGACCTTGTTAGAATTGGTGTGCAGTGGCCGGATGCAGCAGATGTAGCTCAGGACAGATATGCTTGGAGAATTAAACTGCACTGTCTGGTTGGATAAGACGTAGCTCATGGCTGCTTGAGGATGATGATGATGTCATTCCCTGCGTCATAAACTTTCATTGACACATAAATTATTAAGATTCTCCGTTACGTTCGACAAATATGGTGGAACAACTGTTTTGATAAACTGACAAACCCACAAATGACGAGCGAAAGCAATAGGAAGATAGTTAAAAAGGGGAATATAGCAAAAAAATGCAGGAAGTACACGTCGTTCAACCCTTGGCTACAATATGTGGTAGTTCGCAATTATGTGCCGTCAACCGTATTATCTACATCCCTATTGCTTTTCGCTCATTTGCCGGTTTTTCCATTTGTCAGTTGGTGTATTAGTCTAAATAGTTGATCCATCATATATTTTCAACGCGACGGACAAACGTAAACGTAAGGTTTAATAACGTAAACGTAAACGTACAAACGTAACGCGACGGACAAACATAAACGTAATGATATATGTGTCAAATGAAATTTGTGATGCTGGGAGGGATATGGGCTATAAAAAATTTACCACCCACATATTCTCCCCCCCCCCCTCCAAAGAAAAGAGGAAATATGAAAATGATTGTTACGCTATATCTCGGAACTCGAGTGCCGACAGGCTACCCGCCAAATGAGAGCTTGTGTTACACGGGGAATGTCAGAGGTTATAAAATTACCCCCCCCCCCAGTTCTTTCTTCCCCTAAGAAATAGGGGACAATATGTGAAGAATTTTTCTACAACTTTCGAATGAGAGGGCCGAACATAATAAGTTGTGTATGAGATGGAAGCTTGTGATTTAGAGCTCCACGGGCTCTAAGCAGAACAACATTTAGGGGCCCTATGGTGTGGAGTCAGAGGGGAGTGAGAGGGTCAGGGTGGAGTCAGAGGGTTTATTTAGGGGCCCTATGGTGTGGAGTTGAAATGACTTCCAAAATAATGAAAGGAAATCACAGAACGATTTGGGGTCCCTCAGTAGCCAGGCTCTAAGTAGCTGCTTAGTCAGCTTATCGATAAATCCGCCTCTGGCCATAAAAATATACACCTCTTACTTTCTTCCTCCTAAAGAAGAAAAAAAAAATTGGAAATATTTCTTTTACTATATCATCTGAACGCGAATTAGGAAGTTTCCTTCAGTTATGAGTTAGGTGTCCTGCCATCCTCTCAGATCTTTTACTGTGGCCTATAAACTGACAGGCTCCTCTCAGACCTCTGTGGCAAGCAGCTGCTTGAGGGGGTATTTATTATATTTATTTATCAAATGAAAGCTAACATGTGATCCGCAGAGTACTTCGAATTATGCTCCCCATCATTCTCCTCTCTCCCGAAAGGGGACGATAATTTAGGGGAGTCGACCTTAACAAATTATTTATCAAATTAAAGATTGTAACTTCTCTAATGTCATGGGCTATTTCAAACACAACTGTAAAAAGGAGGAAGGAAAAATGTGGTCGATGTTTATGAGTCATATTTCAAATGAAAGTTTCTGAAGTGTTTTTAATAACGAAAAAAAAATATAAATAAAATAGAAATTTAAAAAAAATACCTATCTCCCTGTAGGGCCCTAAAAAGTAGAAAATAAATCTAAAGCATATCGATGGTGCAATCAGTCACTGAGGTCATATTCACTTCAAAGGAAGAGAGGGTGTGATCTTACACACCAACATTGCCGGCATCCTATCTTACTTTGAAGTGAATACGATCTCAGTGACTGATTATCCCATCGATATGTTTTAAGTTTATTTTCTACTGTTTAGACTGCATATAGAAAGACGTGCATTTTTTTAAAAATTTTAATTTATTCGTTTACACTTTTTACCGAAAACTGTTTAATTTTTTATTCTCTCAACCGTGAAAAAAGGAAGTAATACAACAGGAGAAGTTTGGAAATTTTAATGATGAACGAATTTTTTCCAAATACTATAAAATAATGTAATAAATTAGTATATTAGGTAGCATATATACTTTATAACATTTAGAATGCAGAAAAATTTAAAAACCAAATTATTTATTTTCATATTTAAACGATCTCTTTCATTTCTTTTTTTGCTTGGAAAATCAACAAATTGCATTGCGACACTTTTATGTTGTGTGCACTTTTATGCTCTGACTTGGGGCGGGGGTGGCTCAGTCGGTAGCGCGCCAGACTCGTAATCTGTAGTTCCCAGGTTCGAGTCCCAGCTGGGTCAGCGTTGAGATTTATCTCCGCAAAAATTCCCTGCCCTGCCCACGGTCAGTAGGGGACACCGATGGGCTTGGAAAGGCCCCCGTCCGTCGAAATGGACGTTAAGCCGTGGTCCCGTGTGCGGGAGAGCCATACCCTGTGCACGTTAAAGAACACGCTGGATGGCCTTGACGGGAGGCTACCATCTGTCTCCCAACAGCTGTTCCAGTGGGTCCCCTCCCCCAACCATCTCTGAGCCTTCGGGGTCCATGTGACCTGGCCATTTAGCCCATGGTGTGCAAAAAAGTGCCGCTCAGAGGTAAAACAACCCAACCCAACGCTCTGACTCTCAAATAAGAATTTTGTTGCAAGGTGTTACAAATTTCGGTTTTGAGCAATATTTAAGCATACTGTAACATATATTGGTGAAATAATAAAAGAGTTCTGGAAGGTGAAACAGTTAAGAAGAATACTGTTAATCGTAAGAATTTATCTCAAAAGTCGCAACAAATCGTTTGCTCAAATGAACGAAACGAACGAGCATAAGAGCAGCATCTGTTGACAAATATCTCAGTACAGGCGTACCTCGCATTAAGGCACTTCGCTAATACAGCACTTCGCTAATACGGCGCTTTCCAATTGGATTCATGTTTATTATTTTCGGCCCTTGCCTTGCTCTTAAGGGGGTTTTCGGCACTTGCTTTGCTCTTAAGGAGTTTTCGGCCCTTGCCTTGCTTTTAAGGGGGTTTTCGGCACTTGCTTTGCTATTAAGGAGTTTTCGGCCCTTGCCTTCCTTTTAAGGGGGTTTTCGGCACTTGCTTTGCTATTAAGGAGTTTTCGGCACTTGCCTTGCTTTTAAGGGGGTTTTCGGCACTTGCTTTGCTCTTAAGGAGTTTTCGGCCCTTGCCTTGCTCTTAAGGGGGTTTTCGGCACTTGCTTTGCTCTTAAGGAGTTTTCGGCACTTGCCTTGCTCTTAAGGGGGTTTTCGGCACTTGCTTTGCTCTTAAGGAGTTTTCGGCCCTTGCCTTGCTTTTAAGGGGGTTTTCGGCACTTGCTTTACTATTAAGGAGTTTTCGGCCCTTGCCTTGCTTTTAAGGGGGTTTTTGGCACTTGCTTTGCTATTAAGGAGTTTTCGGCACTTGCCTTGCTTTTAAGGGGGTTTTCAGCACTTGCTTTGCTCTTAAGGTGTTTTTGGCCCTTGCCTTGCTTTTAAGGGGGTTTTCAGCACTTGCTTTGCTCTTAAGGAGTTTTCGGTCCTTGCCTTGCTCTTAAGGAGTTTTTCGGCCCTTGCCTTGCTCTTAAGGAGTTTTCGGCACTTGCCTTGCTCTTAAGGAGTTTTCGGCACTTGCTTTGCTCTTAAGGAGTTTTTGGCACTTGTCTTGCTCTTAAGGAGTTTTTGGCACTTGTCTTGCTCTTAAGGAGTTTTTCGGCCCTTGCCTTGCTCTTAAGGAGTTTTCGGCACTTGCCTTGCTTTTAAGGGGGTTTTCAGCACTTGCTTTGCTCTTAAGGTGTTTTCGGCCCTTGCCTTGCTTTTAAGGGGGTTTTCAGCACTTGCTTTGCTCTTAAGGAGTTTTCGGTCCTTGCCTTGCTCTTAAGGAGTTTTCGGTCCTTGCCTTGCTTTTAAGGGGGTTTTCGGCACTTGCTTTACTATTAAGGAGTTTTCGGCCCTTGCCTTGCTTTTAAGGGGGTTTTTGGCACTTGCTTTGCTATTAAGGAGTTTTCGGCACTTGCCTTGCTTTTAAGGGGGTTTTCAGCACTTGCTTTGCTCTTAAGGTGTTTTCGGCCCTTGCCTTGCTTTTAAGGGGGTTTTCAGCACTTGCTTTGCTCTTAAGGAGTTTTCGGTCCTTGCCTTGCTCTTAAGGAGTTTTTCGGCCCTTGCCTTGCTCTTAAGGAGTTTTCGGCACTTGTCTTGCTCTTAAGGAGTTTTTCGGCCCTTGCCTTGCTCTTAAGGAGTTTTCGGCACTTGCCTTGCTCTTAAGGAGTTTTCAGCACTTGCTTTGCTCTTAAGGGGGTTTTCGGCACTTGCTTTGCTCCTAAGGAGTTTTCGGCACTTGCTTTGCTCTTGAGGAGTTTTTGGCCCTTGCCTTGCTCTTAAGGGTGTTTTCTGCACTTGCTTTGCTCTTAAGGAGCTTTTGGCACTTGCTTTGCTCTTAAGGAGTTTTTGGCCCTTGCCTTACTCTTAAGGAGTTTTCGGCACTTGCCTTGCTCTTAAGGGAGTTTTCGGCACTTGCCTTGCTCTTAAGGAGTTTTCGGCACTTGCCTTGCTCTTAAGGAGTTTTCGGCACTTGCTTTGCTCTTGAGATGTTTTTGGCCCTTGCCTTTGCTCTTAAGGGGGTTTTCTACCCTTGCTTGCTCTTAAGGAGTTTTCGGCACTTGCCTTGCTCTTAAGGATTTTGCGGCACTTGCTTTGCTCTTAAGGAGATTTCGGCACTTGCCTTGCTCCTAAGGGGGTTTTTGGCACTTGCTTTGCTCTTAAGGAGTTTTCGGCACTTGCTTTGCTCTTAAGGAGTTTTTGGCACTTGCTTTGCTCTTAAGGAGTTTTCGGCACTTGCTTTGCTCTTAAGTAGTTTTCGGCGGTGACGCACACATCAGCTGACTCCGAGCTGAATTGAGCGAGTCGACTGGCGGTATTTTCTTATCCGCGTTCAGTCTGTTTACAGAATTTGTACACTTCGCGTGTCTCAGTGCTACTTCGCAATATTAGCGAGGTATACCTGTATAAATAACACTTAATCACTAAACGAATATTACTGAAAATCGAGATTTGGATCAATTTAATTAAGTTCTGTAATTTATTTCCTGTGGCATTTTCCTATAAAACCTTTATCTTTAAAGTTATGCTGTTTTCATTCACATTAACTTGGAAGTATCGCAATGCGTTTGATGTTCTCTATATCCCCCACAGTTCATATCATTTAAAAGTTTCCTTTCGATTGGCAGGAGAGAGAGTTTTTTGAACCACTCTTGAACCATTGCTAGTTGGAAATGTTTATTTCCCTTCTAGGATTCGGAAAGGATCTAATTTAATAGTTAAAAGTCGCCGCGGTGTTGCAGTAGCATAGCGTTGGTTTGCGGAGACACTGCAGCTGTAGGGGTCTAGGTGCGAGTCATGGGACATGCCCGTTCACATGTTTGTGTGTTGTATGTGCAAGACTGTGCTTGACAAGACGGCCAAGCCTTATAGAGTTTCTAGGTTATCTCACTCCTTTATAAATAATTTTGTTGATACTTAAAATGGAACACTTGAATGATAGTGCCCGTAGGCAAGTGCCTAACGCACCTTATGAAACCAGGCCCTGATGGTAACTGTGAAAACGTGGCCTCTATCACCTGCCATATTATGGGATGAAAATGGCTTGCATTAACCTCTTAGATAACTGCTATTGTGCCTTTAACACATTTTAAAGGAAAAAAAAAGATTAAGATAGTATAGAAAATTAGTATATATAATTTTTTTTTTCTATTTCGATGGAGTTGAGGTATCGGACTACTTCCCTAATAGTGTTTCTCCTTTATTTCTTCAATAACCATAAATGCCTTCAGGATTATTATTATAATCTTCAGGAGTATTATATTATATGTATTATATGATTATTATATTATACCTTCAAGAGTACATTTGGTTGTAGCGAATTAAAATCCACAAAAGAATGAAAATTTCATTGTTTATTTATTTTGATAAAAAATAAGTGCTTCTTTCACTTAATAATAATCATATGGCCATTTATTTCTTTTTCTCATGGAGATTTTATAATCCAAAGGTCCATAATGATTTTAGATTCATTTTCAAAGGGTTATGTTGCCTCAAAAGAAATTCGAAAACTAATGGCATATGGGATATGACAGTGAAAACTCTCTTATTGGGTAAGTAAACCAAAAGGTTTTCGAAGCACTGTGCATTTCGAAACTGTGTGTTTCGAAACATTATAGGCCAGGTTATTCCTATGGGATTAACCATCAGATTTCAAATGGTGTCATGGATATTTGTGGCGTGGTTTCATGTGAGCAAACCTCAGAAGGTACAGAAACATTGTACACGATCACTCTTCTTAATAAAAATAGGAAGAGAACACATTTTTTTTTAAAAATATCTAACAGCATATTATTAGGCTTTTTGATAATTGAAACATCTGAGTTTTACCTTTTGTAGCAAATTTAGTCATTTCGTTTACATATCCAATAACAAAATAAATACCTTGAATATTCTTTCTAATTTTATTCAGTTCTTGCAAAAGCTTCTCAGCTTCGTCTAATGTTTCTTTTGCGTCAGAAGCAACCTGGAGGCCCTTAGAGATGTAACCGTCGGCCTGTAAATAAACCGAAGTTAGGCTTTCTCTTGCTGAAATACAGTTAGGTAGTATGTTTCAAAAGTAACATTTTTCGAAATTAATAATGAAAATGAACATTGTTTGAAAAACAGTTCAACTTCTAGACATGAATATTGGATTGTTTTACCTCTGAGCGGCACTTTTTTGCACACCATGGGCTAAATGGCCAGGTCACATGAACCCCGAAGGCTCAGAGACGGTTGGGGGAGGGGACTCACTGGAACAGCTGTTGGGAGACAGATGGTAGCCTCCCTGACCCCCTACTGACCGTGGGCAGGGCGGGAAATTTTGCGGAGATAAATCTCAACGCTGACCAAGCTGGGACTCGAACCTGGGAACTACAGATTACAAGCCTGGCGCGCTACCGACTGAGCCACCCCCGCCCATTCTAGACATGAATAACAAACTATTTGCTGCATTTAGATCTAAAGGAAATAACACATTTGCAATTTTACACATCACTTTATTTTTTTCTCTCTCCCTATACAGCGATGCATCGATTCTTTTCCAGCTGAATAGGATCGAATCCGACCCTTTCCTTTGCTTCACCCTCTTCGATACTTGGAATGTCTTCGAATAAGATTCGAAACGCCCCCAAGTGTCTGGGAAGGTTCCTGAAGTCCCCCCTTCTTATACGAACTCTCGACTTGTCTAACTGCTTTAAAATTAAAAAAAAAGTGTCTTTTTATATTTTTTGCCCCATTTTATGTGCCAAAACTAAGAGCAAATTTAAAAAATGAATACCTACAAAAGTTTATTCCATTTACATTGGTTTCCATATATTAAAGAAAATCCTTATGTTAAGTTAATGGGGAGCTAACGTCAAAGCTCTTTAACTTCTAAAATAAGATTTTTGTTTTGAAAAATGTGATTGCAGAAAAAGATCTCAATCAAATAAATCAATATCTCGATTTTCAACAATATTCGTTCAGTATTTAGTGAAATATGGAAGTTTGAATACATAAAAACATCAATGCCGATCTTAAGAAACTTATTCGAAACTGAAGAAGAGTGAAAGAATTCTTTACACAAAGTTCTAAAATACAAAACTTATTTTATTAAACACTTTGATGCAATACTTATTACTAAGTTTTAATTAATTCTGAAGTCAATTTTTTGTCGTCGGCATTGTTATCGCTAAATATTCAGCCATAACTCATTAAATATTGAACGAATATTGTTGAAAATAGAGATATTAATATATTTGATTGAAGTCTTTATCTGATATCTCATTTTTCAAAAAATAAAACAACTTATTTTAGAAGTTATAGAGCATTGACATTAGCTTGCCATTGGCACGGCATAAAGTTGTTCCACCTTCCAGGTGGCTTCTCTCCACAGCTAAGTGTCTTCTAATTGTACTGAGATGAGCTCCGTCACACAACTGGCGCTTACTAAGCGGAGACAACGATAAATGAGTTAATTTATGAAAACCAGTGTAGAATATCATTTTAACATTTCCTGTTTGGTGGAGTATTTTAGTAGTTGCGAAACTCGACTCAAAGTGTTATTCTGATGTAAGCTTCCCATTTACATAAATCAATTACTATTATCCCCCCCCCCTCTCTGAAACTAAATCCTGGGTTCGTTCCTGTCTCTCCGGGAGTATGTGTGTGTGTGTGTGTGGGGGGGGGGGGGACGGTGTCTCGCTCTTCAAAACATTTTGCAGCCTACGAATGGAAAATATGCAGACAGCAAGTTAATAAATTTCTGAATTCATAATTAGAAATTTAATATGTATTAAATAAACTTGAACTTACTGAAAAATAAAGGAAACTTAATTATAAATGATAATAAATATCTGTTAATTTTTATATTTAACAAAAATCACATTATATTTGGTGTTAACCTAAGTAAAACACGAAACATGTAGGTAAACAGAACTATATGCTGATTGTGAAATATTTTACTCAATAAAACCAACTGATTTGTTCCCAATCAACTTTTATCGTGATATCAAAGGAAGAATCAAAAACATTTAAAAATGGCATTTTTTAATTGACCTAAAGTATATCGATGGGAAATCGCCGATATTTTTCTAAAACTGATATAAAGGACTGATCTTAATAAAATTTAATTACTGTCTCCAGAGTCATTCCATGTCAAATCAACCAAAATTTTGGAAAACGTTCACCACCCATCACAGATTTCAATGATTAGTACACATAAGATGTCTAATTGTCCGAAATAGTTTGAGTCAAAAAATTTTTTGTACGGACTTATAACGGGCGGGGGCGGCTCAGTCGGTAGCGCGCCAGGCTCGTAATCTGTAGTTCCCAGGTTCGAGTCCCAGCTGGGTCAGCGTTGAGATATTTATCTCCGCAAAATTCCCTGCCCACGGTCAGTAGGGGACACCGATGGGCTTGGAAAGGCCGCCGTCCGTCGGATGGGACGTTAAGCCGTGGCCTGTGTGTGGGAGAGCCATACCCTGTGCACGTTAAAGAACACGCTGGATGGCCTTGACGGGAGGCTACCATCTGTCTCCCAACAGCTGTTCCAGTGGGTCCCCTCCCCCAACCTTCTCTGAGCCTTCGGGGTCCATGTGACCTGGCCATTTAGCCCATGGTGTGCAAAAAAGTGCCGCTCAGAGGTAAAACAACCCAACCCAACGGACTTATAATCGTTTAACCTAGGGGAAAATATACAAATTGCGATTTTCACTAAAGATTTTTTCATTTTTTTTTCTTTGCTTCTATCGGAAGACAAAACTTGTGAACTGATGTAGATTTTCCTTATTAATTCAATAAAAAAATCGAATTTAAAAAATTTAATACGGTTTAAAAGAAATTAAAAAAATTGAAAATTTTCAAATGTGAAAAAAAGTGATGTGACACCATATATAAAAAAAATTCAAGCTGACAAAATAAGTGGATAAAGGAACAACAGAGAATAGAATACTCCGGCATGTTTCTGGAGAGATGCGGATTCGAGTCCTGTATGTAGGAGAAATCTTTTCCTCAAAACCTTACTGACTAACAGAATAATCACTGTTTAAATATAATTGATGATAGCTTAGATAGCAGGCAACAAAACAACAAATACACCAAATTCCGATTAAAAATGCGAATTTATTCAATTTGTTTCATATTTAGAAAGTGAAACATTCACTGCTGAAATCAATCAACTAAAAAGCAAAAAAAAAAATGAAAATATATGAAATGTGGACGAAAAAAATTTACCTTCACCCGTAGTAGATCTGCTTTCGTTTCCAAGTCAAAATAAAATGTAAAGTTGTTAACTAGTTCTTTTCCTAGAGAAACTTTTCTCTCATAATCTGCAACTGGAATCTGTTAGAAAAGTGAATAAATCAAATCATGAAATCAGACTTAATACTTTAGATAAAAGTTATATTTATAAGCTTTTCATAATGAAAAATTTATATATTATTTATATATTATTATACAGGGTGGATCTGAAAAAGTGGGCAAAACTTTACGGGGTGGTAGAACGCAGGTATGCGAGCAATATTCGTCATAGAAAGTATGGGCGGAACGCAAACGGCGAGCCGCTAGGTGGCGTTAGAAATGGTATAAAAGGGTCGGTCCTCGCACCCAATGGCATTTCTACCGTGGATTGCCGAGAGGATGGCTGGTTATACTAACCACGAAATAGCGGATATGCACTTTGTGTACGGTGCGGCGGACGGGAATGCAAGTGAGGCACAGAGTATCTCCTCTCCTTCTTGTGTTCATTCTTTAAATGTGACAGTGGAAAACTACCTTTTAACTTCTCACCGCTTGCGTTCCGACCATACATTCTATGACGAATATTGCTCGTATAGCTGCGTTCTACCACCCCGTAAAGTTTTGCCCACTTTTTCAGATTCACCCTGTATATTACGGTACTCTAACCAGCATCTCTGTAAAATGTAATACCTGTAAAATGTAATATAAAAACCTAAAATTTATACAAAATAATTTTAGCTTCACCTTTGTTAATAAAAACAGAAAGAAAATTAGCAATTTTTCTTCCTCTTTTATTAATTTAATATTTATTTTATATTACAATAGTTACAGACAAAAAAGTGGATTAAGCTAATTATTTTCTAATACTAGGTGGGAACATTTAAAAAAAAAACGTAAAACAGTTAGCTGAATTGATTAGTTGATCAGTAAGCATTCAAAACATAATTTTCTTTTTATAAACTTTTTTTACACGGAAAATGTAACAGGTTTACTTATATTTGCCGAACTGCATCCACATATTTATTCTGATTTACCTTCTTTCAGATAATTTATTTACTCAGTCGATCTATTTCCCTCTGAAATTCTGATTACGTTAAGGAACTCCAATTGCTTCACCAGAGCACGGACCATAATATCCAGCGAAACTTTAATCTTACATTTTTATCACATGGGTTGTCATTTTCTGTGTGAAAAGCGTTTTTGGCATGCAATGGACAAATTTGTGTCGTCACAAGAATCCTAATGGCTCAATAAGAGAAGCGAATTTAATTTATAGCTGTTAGCAGATAGACCTCTGAGAGGCACTTTTTTGCACACCATGGGCACATGGACCCCGAAGACTCAGAGAAGGTTGGGGGAGGGGACCCACTGGAACAGCTTTTGGGAGACAGATGGTAGCCTCCCGTCAAGGCCATCCAGCGTGTTCTTTAAAGTGCAGAGGGTATGGCTCTCCAGCACACGGTGCCACGGCTTAACGTCCCATCCGACGGACGGCGGCCTTTTCAAGCCCATCGGTGTCCCCTACTGAGCCCATCGGTGTCCCCTACTGGGCATGGCGGGGAATTTTGAGGAGATAATCTCAACGCTGACCCAGCTGGGATTCGAACCTGGGAACTACAGATTACGAGCCTGGCGCGCTACTGACTGAGCCACCCCCGCCCCCACTATCAACAAGTGATCGATGGCTTAATTGACCAATGATCCATCGGTGTCCCCTACTGACCGTGGGCATGGCGGGGAATTTTGCGGAGATAAATCGCAACGCTGACCCAGCTGGGACTCGAACCTGGGAACTACAGATTACGAGCCTGGCGCGCTACCGACTGAGCCACCCCGCCCCTGTTGTTAGCAGATAGATGGAAGCCAATATGTTCTTTAACGCGTGCAAAAGATTATTTCACGCACACGGAATCCGTGACTTTTATGGCTTTTAAAAAATCCTCTATGTCCTCTTTCTCATTGATATCAAAATAGGGGTTAGCTGTGAAGATCAATGCAGTCACTGTGGAAACTGAAACTTAGAAATGTCAGGTTATAATCCTGACATGCCTCCAGAAATAAACCTAACCAAGCTAAACTCCAGAGCAACAGTTAACATGAAAGGGAATCTGTGGAAAGCATATTGAAAATATAGCTTTAAGCGAAATGCATAGAGCTTCGAAATTTGTCTGCATTTCAAAATATTCCTCAATGCCACATAATAATAGGATAAGCATTCTTATCCCAGATGAAGAAAGGAAATTGTGACTAGTATTATTTTATTAGTTAACATGTGTAATGCACGTGTAATAAATAAACATATCTGTTGAAACTGAGATAAATTCAAAGTCCTATGAATTAATAAACCATATTTCCCCTGAACTCGAAATCAAATTCCCGTTTCATCTACCTATATTCGTACTATTTGTAATTTCTTTGTTCGCATTCTTTTTTCAAGAATGTTAACCTCCATGAATAGTCAAGGCTTAAATTTTTTTTTATTAATAATCATACCCTGAAAGCTAGCAATTTGTCTGGAGGTTACGATAGAACAAGCAACCGCGTTATCAGCGATAGTTTTCGAACCAGGAAATAGTGTCACCTGAGTAAACGCAATAACACTGTATCACTGAAGAACGGATTTGGGTTGGGTTGTTTTATCTCTGAGCGGCACTTTTTTGCACATCATGGGCTAAATGGCCAGGTCACATGGACCCCGAAGGCTCAGAGAAGGTTGGGGGAGGGGACCCACTGGAACAGCTGTTGAGAGACAGATGGTAGCCCCCCGTCAAAGCCATCCAGCGTGTTCTTTAACTTGCACAGGGTATGGCTCTCCCGCACACGGGACCACGGCTTAACGTACCATCCGACGGACGGCGGCCTTTCCAAGCCCATCGGTGTCCCCTATTGACCGTGGACAGGGCGGGGAATTTTGCGGAGATAAATCTCAACGCTGACCCAGCAGGGACTCAAACCTAAAAATAAAACTCGAATAATGTTTTTGAAGGGTGATTACTTAATACTTTAGATAAAAGTTATATTTATAAGTTTTTCATATTATAAAAAGGAATCTGTGGATATCCCAATAATTTCAATTAGGACATGAAACCGTCAGAGATAAAACACACAACTTATAAGTGTCATATATAAGGACTTCTTGAGTAACTAGTAAGAAGTAAAGACGTGTATTGTGCTGGGTGTTTTTTCGATAAGGTGATCGATATGGGCGGTAAAAGGAAAGTTAACGTGAGCAACAAGCTCAAGAGGACGAAGGGAATTCCAATAAAATCCAGTGAGAAGGCTCAGATGAGCAAACTAAAAAAACATTCCACTAAAATGGAGCTTGCCAAAGAACACCGTTCATTGTCAGTCAATGATCTCAATGATATGGTCAACACTCCTGAAATTTTGGATAGAGGAACTTTTAATCCAAATGCTAATGACATAGAAGAAGGTTCTATATCGGATATTAATTCTGAACTTTCAAATGACGAACTTATATTAAGAAATTCTTTTGACTTATTGCAGGAAGAACAACTGCCAAAACGAGCTAAGCCTAATTTTGCCTAACTGTGAAATACTGGAATCTGATCCAAAGGAATATCCATTAATATTCTTTAATGAGTCTGTTAAGCTATCGGACCTAGATGATAATGAAGTTACCGATTTTTTCTTCCGAACGTTGAAGAAAGAACTGTCCGGACGCTATACACGTAAAGGAGACATTATAGTCTTTCCCAACACTGAAGAGGACAGAAATAAATTACAAAATGTGACAAATATTCTCGGAATTGACGTAGAGTGGAGACTTCCAGATCAAGAGTATACCATGGGACTCCTACTCAACGTAAGTTTGAAATATGACGATGAGTTTCTTCTTAAGAGTTTACAGCTGTTTGATGTGTTTAAAGTTAGACGAATGTTTAAATTTTACCCGATTCAAGGAAAGACTGGTTACGTCAAAGAGCCCACTACTAGTGTAATAATAATAATAATCTTTATTTTATTCTGCCAGTCAATACAATATACATTTACATAGCATAATTATCTAATAACAATTAATATATACATGAAAAAATTGAGAAGTGAAATAGCTGAGAAATATCAATTGCATCAGAAAAAGTAAATAACAATCATATTAAATATTGGTGTTTAATAGGAAAGGCGAAACAAAAAAGGAGAGCATAGTAAGCTGACGCTTATTTTTAGTTAATGCTCCCTATTTCCTTTAAAGTTCAATTATGACAACAGTAAAGTATACAATAATTCAAATAGCACAATAATTCAATAGTATAAAAGGTCAAATGGTTATGAGACATATTACACTGATACATAGGTTTCATTGCTTTGTAAGTAGAAACATTCTACATTTGATTTTAAATAATTTTAAAGATTTTGCATTTTTAACATCATCAGGAAATTCAGACCAAATTTTTACTGCATTGTATTTGATAGATCTCTGCCCAATTGACAATCGACACAAAGGTATACTCAGATCCTCTCTATGACGTGTTTCATAATTATGAAAATTCGAAAGACTCTGAAAATAGTCTTTAAATCTATCCAATTTAATTAATCTCATTGTAATCGAATACACAAAGTTTCCGTATATCAGTTTGTAATTATTATAGACATTAAGAATTTTAACCTCAGAAAATAAATGTGCCACGGGATCATAATATCTTTTACCAACAATATATCTAACAATACTTTTCTGAAGACGATATATAGCATTCAGATTATAGTCAAAAGTATTACCCCAGACTAAGATTCCATATGTTATATAAGGATAAATGAAAGAGTAGTATAAATTTGTCAAAATTTGTTTGTTAACCAGATGACGTATTTTACCAATCATACCAATATTCCTTGACAGAGTGATTCTCAGCTGCTTTACGTGAAATGACCAGTTCAGATTTTCATCGATCCATATTCCTAAGAATTTATATTCAGTGCATCTCTTTAGCTTAATTTCATTAATCTTCACATCGAAACATTTCTCATCGATATTTTTGTTTTTATTTTTATAAATCATGTATTTGGATTTCTTGACATTTATTAATAAATTGTTATGTCTGCACCATTCAGATATAATATTTAGAGAGTAGTTAACACTGCTAATCAGGCTTGCAGAATCTTGGTTGAAATCGACAATGCTTGTATCATCAGCATATAATAACATCTTTGAATTAATGTGTAACTTTGCTAAGTCGTTAATGTAAAGTAGGAAAAGGATCGGACCAAGAATCGAACTTGAGGCACACCTCTGTAAATAAAATGTTCATCTGATATACTACCATTTACTTCTACAAGAGCTTTCCTCTGAAATAAGTAGCTTCTTAACCAGTTATTTATTTTACCTCTCAGGCCATAAAATTCAATTTTCTTTAACAAAATTTCATGGTTAATACTGTCAAATGCTTTCGTAAAATCAAGATATACAGCTAATCCAATGTGACCTGCATCCAAATGATTGACAATATGCTCATATAAATCTGCAATGGCTGTCTGAGTAGATTTTTTATTTTGAAAACCATATTGTTGTTGTGTGATAATTTTCATATTATCTAGGAATTTAGTCATACGTGTACAAATTAGCTTTTCAAAGATTTTCGAGAAGATTGGCAAAATTGAAATTGGTCTGTAGTTTTCTATGTTTTCTTTATCACCTGATTTATGTATGGGAAGAATTCTGGCAATTTTCAGTTTATCCGGGAATACTTCGTTTATTATTGATAAATTAAATATATAGCACAAAGGTTCTTTTATTGTATGTATAATCTTTTTAATTACATTAATATTTATGTCATCTATACCTGGTGACTTATCAGCTCCTAGATCATTCACAATGTTACTGATCTCTTGAGTAACAATTGGCATGACATAAAATGTCTGGTCTATGCACTCAATTTGATATTTATATTTGCCATGAAATTTTTCAGTTTGGTTCAGTATCAATTCGTTAACGGTATCATGAAAATAGCTATTGAAGGCATTGGACTTCGCATAGTCATCAGCAATAATTGCATCATCAGAAGAAATGTCTCCTACTATTGACTTACATTTATTTCTACCCAAAACATCGTTGAGATATTTCCATTTCTGTTTAGAATTTTCGCTAGAATCAAATCTACTGTTATAATAGGCGTTCTTTGTTCGTCTGATTTGGGCAGTAACGAAATTACGAAATTCTTTATATGCAGAACTGTCATCCTCCAAATGGGTTTCTTTTGCTTTTTTGTATAAATTATCTCTTCTAGTTATTAATTTTTTCAGATCTTTCGTCATCCAAGGAGCATATTTATTTGGCCTTTGGAACTTCTTAATACCCGTGGGCAAATATTTATTATAGTGATTTATAAAAATATTTATGAAATAATTATATGCTTCATTTACATCGCTGATTAAGTAAAGGAATTGCCAATCAATACGATTTAATTTATATTGCAATTGCAGAATATTATTGTCATTGATTTCTCTATATCTATAACTGCTAGGTAGCATTTGAAAATTTGTCCTTTGGACCAGAAAAAATGTGGGGAAATGATCTGTAATTTTTGACATCAGAACTCCATTTTGACAATCTACATTCGAAATTCCATAATCAATTAGTGTAGAACTTTGATTTCCAACTCTAGTTGGTAATCCACTGTTTAAAACAAAACAATCATATGAATTAACTAGGTCCATTAAATTTAATACATTTTTATCTTGGTTCATAATATCAAGGTTATAGTCACCCATTAATATAAAGATCGATTTCAGTTTAAGTAACGAGTTTAAAACAAATTCTAGATGTGACAGAAATAATTGTACATCACCCTGAGGTGGTCGATAAATACTGCCCACAATTATCTATTCCTCCAGAAAGGTGCTCCCCACATTCTTAAATATTGGTTTTTCTAGATTCTTCGTGAAGCCTCACTTCGGCACGCCCCCCCCCCCTGTGTGGGAATTGTTGGAGGTGGGGGCATGTGTTTGGCGCTTGCAGAGGAAGAATCAGATGCAAGAGGTGCAGTGAGAGCCATTCGTACAAAGTATGTAAATCTGAGGAATTTCATTGTCCAAACTGTGGAGGCCCGCATCCGGCCACCTATGCTGGTTGCCCCACCAAAAAACTAGCTTGTGCCGCCATGAAGATTCAGAATCGGGTCGGCTGCATTCCACATCGCCAAGCGCGAAGCTCTCAGTCAGGACCGCGCTGGGGCCAAAGAAGGTCTAAGGAGAAGAAGGCTAGCTTCGCACAAGCGTAAGTGGCGCCGTTCTGCGGAATTTTACCGAAGCTGAACGTGGCAAATTGATGTGCATGCACAAAAACAACTGTAAGGGGCGATCTGCGCATGCGCAGTGCAATCATTTTTAGTCCACTGCAGCTGTGGTTTGTCTTACTCTTGGTATATTTATTGCGATTTAATCAGTGTTTCAACCTGTCTAACACCCATGACTGTTTGGCATAGTGATAGCTGACCCTAAAGTTATTCAATGAGTATTTTATCCCGTTCAGGAGTATATTTTACGATACCTGGAAAAGCCGTTGTATGTTTATTTTGAGTAATTTTGCAGAATTTTTTAAATTAATATGTAAATTAATACATTTAATCATCTTGCGAACATGTAAGTCAATGTATGTTGCAGTTTGGTGTTCCCTGGAGCATATCGACATATATAGGTGTCTGCAGTTTGTTCTAATAGTAAATATTTTTTATGGTTGATACGAGAAGTGCCTGCTGCCATCTATTGACAGTTTATACAAGTAAGAAACTCGATGTGACTTTAATTGAAAATATCCTAAATTCTATAAAATATAATTAAACAAAACATGTTGTCTCGCATTAAGCCATAAATTTCAATTTATTATAATATATTAAATATAGTAGAATGTTCAAAATATTAAAATTTTTATGTTGAGCATAGCTACCTCTTGTTTTACAAAATGAGATTTTATTAAGGAAAATAATTTTAACTAATCCTTGTGAAAAGGAAATCATGATGGTAAAATTTAAGAAATGGACACTTTGAGCAAAGTCAAAGTGTATGTAAAATTAGTCACGTGGTGTAAGCTATTGAAAACCTTGCTGGGCAGTGGAAAAATAACGCAAGGAACTGGCTTCTCTCCTGGCTAGGTGGGTTCACTGCAATACACGAATTTGCCATGTTTAGAGGGCGCTGCAATCGAAAAGTTTATATTACGTCTATGGAAGCTAGCTCTCTTCTCCCTTAGACACTCCTTGCTGGGGCGGTAAAATGTATTCCGCCGCACAAGGAAATAGTCCCAAATAAAGTTGCTTTCTCTGAACTGCAAAATCAACCAAAAGTGAATTTCAATTTAAATAGTGTTGCATCTACATCTAATGAACACTTCTTACATGGATTGGACTACATAAACCTAGTCCAAAAGAACAATGTTTCTAATGATCCTGTCACTCGTTCTTCAACTAACATGTCGGCTAAGGGGCCGATGGCTGGAGCTTCTCAAAGTGTTTTGAAACCTACTTCAGTGAATAAATTTGACTCTAAAATGGATAAACAGACAAAATCATTTGCGGAGGCTGCAAAATCAAAACAAGGTAGGCAGTTAACTCCTAAATCTTCAAATAAGCCTAATGCAATGTCACTTGATACTGTAGCAAAGGAACTTGAATCAGAAAACGTTTCTGTGAACTTAATTGTAGTTTTGATTCTACATTTGTTAAAATTCATATGCCAGACTGAACAAACCTATGTACTATTAAGAGACATACTCGTACAACTCAAGACGTAAATATTTCAACCTCCTACAGTGGAACTGTAGGGGGTTGAAGTCTAAAAAAGAGGAACTGGTTTTATTAGCAAATTATTATTTCATAGATGTGTTCGCTCTTCAGGAGCTTCAAACTAGAGATAGAGTTAATTTAACTAATTATATATTCTATTCTGTCAATTCACCTCATAGTAGAAATGGGGTGGGATTATATATTAAAAATAATATTAAGCGTAAAATTATTCAAATAGAGCATAATTTCTATCCTTTAGAAGTTATAGCTGTTCAATTTCTAATTAATAATTGTTCATTTTCTGTATTAAATGTTTACAACCCTGGAATTGTGGTTGGCCAACAAATTTATAATAATATTCTAAAACAAATTAATGAACCTGTTTTAATTGTGGGCGATTTTAATTCGCACCACACTTTTTGGCATTCATATCAAATTAACACTGCGGGTATTTATCTTTGTAACTTTATTATTAATTCCAATTTAAGTTTATTAAATAAAAGGCTATGTACACACAAAAATTTGGCCAACCACAGATTAGTGATTGATCTTACAAAAATATCTCCTGAATTAGTGGATAGTTTTAAGTGGTCACTGCTGTCTGATTCTAGAGGCAGCGACCACTTTCCTATTTTAATTTCTACAAACTTATATGTAAACAAAAGAAAATTAATATATTTAAATAATTGGAATTTATTTAACAATTTATTAAAAGAAAACCCTCCAAGTGAAGGGAATGATAATCTTGAGGAGTTCTTCAAGGAATGTAATGAACTCACAACTACAGCATTTACAACTATTGAAAATAGAATACCTAAACTTAATAAAAATTTCTGGCATATGAATAGACTTTTGGCCATTAGAAAAAAAGCGGAAAATAAAGCAAAACGATCTAGGCTGTTTTCGGATACCTTTTATTTTAAAAAAAAATTAATGCTGAAATTAGAAAAAAATTAAAATTCTCTTATAGAGAAAACTGGAAACAATTCACTTCTGATCTTTCTACTACCTCAACTAGTAAAAATCTTTGGAAAATTTTCAAAAAAACTGCCCTAGGGACAACTTCAAAATTACATATTGCACAAGTTGCAATTAAAAACAAAATTAGTTTACAAGAAACAACTGAATTGTTTTCCCAAAATTTAAGAATTACACAAAATCAAACTAGTTCAAAACTCATTCACAAAATTAATTTAAAGGACAAACTATCTACACTATCAAATTCAGACTCTATCTTTGATCAAGACTTTAATATTGCAGAACTTAATTCTGCAATTCATAAATTAAACTTAAAGCTACCCCTGGAGCAGACAAAATTTCAAATAAAATTTTTAAACATCTAACTAATGATTGGAAAGAAAAACTCCTTGAGATTTTCAATCTCATTTGGAGAAAACATGAATCCCCAATAGCTTGGAAACATATTACTATTATTTTTATATTAAAAAATGGTAAAAATCCAGATGATCTTAATTCCTACAGACCTATTTCCTTGTTATCAAATACATTAAAATTATTTGAAAAACTCATTTTTAAAAGGTTAAACTTTTACTGTGAATCAAAAAACATTTTTGCTCCAACCTTTTTTGGATTCCGCAGATATAGATCTTCTAAAGAATGTATTTCGCTCTTGTTAGCTGATATTTACAAAACATTTAAGCAAAAAAATTTTACTAGCTGTTTCACTTGATTTTTCTCAGGCCTTTGATTCAGTTTCTATCAAAGGCCTTATATCTAAACTAATAGATTTAAAATTTAATCCTAATCTTATTCTTTTTTTAGAAAATTATTTAAACAACAGATTTTTAAATGTTAAAATTGAAAATAATATCTCTAGAAATTATAAAATAACTCAAGGATTATGTCAGGGTTCCACACTATCTCCAATTCTTTTTAATGTATTTTTATCAGATATAAAAAAAATTTTAATAATGATATTATATTTACAACTTTTGCAGATGACCTCACCTTTTGGTGTCGGGATAAAAATGAATATAATTTACAGTACAAATTACAAAAACTATTAGATAAAATTATTAAATACTGCAATGACTGGCAGCTTGAAATAAATTTTAAAAAATCTTACTGTATTCCTTTCTATAAATCTAAAATTTTCAACCCTAAATTTGTTTTAAAAAATAATAATGAATATTTTCCTCAAGTGTCTGACTGCAAATTATTAGGCTTCCAGTTAGATAGTAAACTATCCTGGAATTTGCATCTAAATAAAGCTTTGCAATCCGGGTATAGGCTACTAAATTGTTTAAAATATTTTGCATTTAAGAAAGAAGGGACTCCTCAAGCTGCACTCATCAATTTATACAAAAATTTAATCAGGTCAAAAATGGAATATGGTTTTGAATTTATACATAAGATTAAAGTGATAACTTTACAAAAACTTAATAGTATTCAATCCCAATGTATTAAAATTGCATTGGGATTACCTAAACATTCTGCAAACTTAGCAGCAATAGCAGAAACAGCTATTGCTCCTTTTGAAATTAGAAAAAAAATTTTATTAATTAACTATTATCTTAAATTACATTTTAAATTACCAACTCATCCATTTTATATCAAATTCAAAAGAACACCTTTTTAGTTACATATTAAACAAAATTCTGATTTACTCAATTTTTTAAAAAAATATTCACTTCTAAATATCAAAGGAGATATACCAGAAATAATACCTATTTGGAAATTCCAAACTCCAAACTGTAAATTGGAAATACCATCTCTTTCCAAAAAATCAGATTACTCTGAAGATAATATTGCTAAATTATTTTATTTATTTAAAAATGATACTTATACAAACCATCTTGAAATTTACACAGATGGCTCAGATTTTTCTGATCCAGTCTCAGTTTCATCTGCCATTTATATTCCTTTTTATAATTTACACTTGAATTTTAAACTAGCCAACCATGCCTCTATAATTCAAGCAGAATTATTTGCAATTGTAGAGGCACTAAAATGGGTTTTACAAAATAGGAATAAATACATAGTTATATTTGTGGACTCCAAAGGAGCAATTCAATGTTTAACACAACAACCAGATAATGCTAGTTATAATTACTATACAACACAATTTTTACTCTTGAATAATGAAAACCAAAAAATCAAAAATCACATTACAATTCAATGGGTTCTTTCCCATTCAAACATCATAGAAAATAATATAGTAGATTCTTTCGCAAAAAGAGCCCATGAAATTTGTGAGATTTCCCCAACTTTTTCTTTTCATTCTACGGCAAATGTAGATCTAAAAAAACTTGAATTCTTCCTAACAGAAAAATACTTTCAAATTGAATCTATAATCAAACCTTCCTTCAGATATCATTTGTCTAACAATATCAACAAAATTCCAAAACTACCTTTTAATAGAAAAGAATCTAAAATCATCTTTCGATTAAGAACGGACAAAATTATGCTAAATAATACAAAATTTAAAATCAACATTTTAAACTCCCCAAACTGTTTAACATGCAACACTCCTGAAAATACTTCACATATTCTTTTGAATTGCACAAGATATGAAACTCTTAAACAAAACTTTTTTGATAAACTAAGTGAAATAGGTCTGGATGAATTCAGATTAGATTTAATTTTAAATCATCCTTTGGAAAACTTAAAAATTAAGATTTACAAATTAATTTTGGAGTACAGTCGCTCAAAAAAGTATCCGAACGCTATGGTTGATTACAAAATTCAGAAAGAATATGTGGCAACGATTTTTTTAGAAATCAGTGATCTGGCAACCTTCGTGTCACGCGACATGAAGGTTGCCAGATCACTGATTTCTAAAAAAATCGTTGCCAAATATTTTTTCTGAATTTTGTAATCAACCATAGCGTTCGGATACTTTTTTGAGCGACTGTACCTGAAGAGGACGCACTATTGGAATTTAATATAGTAAAGGTAAATGTTTGGAAAAAAAAAAAGCATATGAAATGGAAAAAAAAATATAATTACAAGTTTATATCCTTTAAGTTTAAGGAAATAAGAATTTCAAAATATATAAACTGTAAAATATGAAAAAAAAAATATAAAGTTAATAAAAATTCCTTTGAAAAAAATATAGCCTAAAAATGTAAAAAAAAAAGAGTTTTTTAAAGTCAAATAATCAAAAAAAAAATGTTTTAGTTGGGAAAGCCTGAGAAAGGACCTCCCATTGTGGTGTCAAGTTAAAGTCAAAGTCAAAGTGTCTATACAGGGTGAATCTGAAAAAGTGGGCAAAACTTTACGGGGTGGTAGAACGCAGCTATACGAGCAATATTCGTCATAGAAAGTATGGGCGGAACACAAACGGCGAGCCGCTAGGTGGCGTTGGAAATGGTATAAAAGGGTCGGTCCTCGCACCCAACGGCATTTCTACCGTGGATTGCCGAGAGGATGGCTGGTTATACTAACCACGAAATGGCGGATATGCACTTTGTGTACCTTATTTCCTCAATTACATTCCTGTTAATAAAATGTTTTCTGAAGTATCTCCTCTCTTTCTTGTGTTCATTCTTTAAATGTGACAGTGGAAAACTACCTTTTAACTTCTCACCGCTTGCGTTCCGACCATACATTCTATGACGAATATTGCTCGTATAGCTGCGTTCTACCACCCCGTAAAGTTTTGCCCACTTTTTCAGATTCACCCTGTATAGAATGAGATACAATTCAGTAGTACTGCAAACGCAATCTCTTGTCTGCAACACGGTAAATTTATAATGCTGGAGATTAAAGGAGTATGATAAAAGTTGGGGGCGAGTTTGTGGTAGAGCAGCAAGATTAAGTACTCTCGACACTGCGCGACATTTGAGAATCTATGTCATAAAAGATGGTGTCTCTGTGTGTGTGTGCCTCTGTGGCAGCGATAACTCATCGGGAAATTAATGTATATGCTTTAAATTTTCAGAGAATGTTTCTGGTTGTGGTCCGGATTGCAGTACCAAATTTCAAGTCGAAAGTTCAAACGGAGGGCTTGCTAGAAACAAAAATATATACCATGCTATTCCTACAGGAAACGAGAATCGCTATCAAATTTATTGTTGCCATTTACTGCTCGCTACCTGTGAACGTAAAAAGTTAAAATAGCATTTAAATCTGCTGCCGTTGCCAGGTTCTCCACATTTCCAAAAATATTATTCAGGCGTCCCATTACAGCTAGGGACTTGATTTTCTAACCCAACATGGGTCAGGCAGGGGAAACCTGCATATGAAATTTGGGACCTTTCGGTGAAGTACGTCGGGAATTACAGAATGCCAAAATTTAACGAAATAAATATCTGATCGTTTGTTAGGGCTCTGAGAGCGAGCGCCGAGTCATCAATGACCTTTGCAACCCGGGAAATTCTTCTTGTTCAAACTGTGATTAAATGTCGTTACCCCCTTCCCCCGACACTCACGAAACTAACTTTACTGCAGGAAATAACAGAATATGCAGAAAATGCAGATTAAAAGTGAGACATGAGAAGTAACAATTTGTGTAGAAACGAAGCCACGCGCCAAGTGGGTTGGGTTGTTTTACCTCTGAACGGCACTTTTTGCACACCATGGGCTAAACGACCAGGTCACATGGACCCCGAAGGCTCAGAGAAGGTTGGGGGAAGGGAGCCACTGGAACAGCTGTTGGGAGACAGATGGTAGCCTCCCGTCAAGGCCATCCAGCGTGTTCTTTAACGTGCATAGGGTATGGCTCTCCCGCACACGGGGCCACGGCTTAACGTCCCATCCGATGGACGGCGGTCTTTCCAAGCCCATCGGTGTCCCCTACTGACCGTGGGCAGGGCGGGGAATTTTGCGGAGATAAATCTCAACGCTGACCCAGCTGGGACTCGAACCTGGGAACTACAGATTACGAGCCTGGCGCGCTACCGACTGAGCCACCCCCGCGCCAAGTGGGAATCTAATTTTTAAACCAATCACCGGGCATAGAGAGGACGCTGCGCAGGAAATTTGGATCTTGCGGACGAATAATACGGGAGCCATAGGGCAGCAAAATCTGTGGTAACTGAAATAAAAATTTAGATAGCTTACGCAGCCACGGGCTATGAGAGAACTCGCTAACGTCAACAACGATCCAAACAACACCGGGAAAATTTCTTCCTCTTGAAAATCTGCGCTTAAGTGTCGGGGGGCGGGGGGTACTTACAAAATTTACTTTTAGTGCAGTGAAAATGAGAATATACAGATTAAAAGTGACAGCCTGGCAGCACGGAGTACCGTTCAGCTAGTATATAATAATTATTGCACTATATATTTCAGCTTATTCTAAACTAAAATAAATCCTGAAAAAGATCATTTAATAACATGATTAGTATTTAAAGTCAAAATAAAACTTCATATGATGATTGTGCCCTTGATTTGTTTCAGTCCAAGGTCATTAAGTGATGATCAAAACCTTTGGGAAGCAACAAGAGGTTGCAGAGAGATGCCACTGAGACCACTAATCTGTGAGAAAGCGAAAGTGACGCGCTTTCATTGCTTAAGCATGTAACATGCTATTCGCAAGGTTTGGCGAAATACACTGCGAAGATCAAAAACATTCTTTCGCTTTTATTTTCGTCGATTACGATAAATTTCATTGATGATTTTTGATTGATTGATTTTATTTGATTGATTTCATTGATGATTTTTATATTGATTGATTTCATTGATGATTTTTCATTGATTGATTTTATTTCGTCGATTACGATCAATATCAAGTTTTTAATTTACTAGGGAACTCTCGTATGCAATATTTAGCGGCACAACTGTCAAACGACAGGTTAGGAATGATTTTACTTTCAAAGCTAAGTTCTGCATCCTAGTTTTAATGAACTATTTAAGCCTCGCTTCCTGGGGGCTGGGGTGGCTCAGTTGGTAGCACGCCAGGCTCCTAATCTGTAGTTCCCAGGTTCGAGTCCCAGCTGGGTCAACGTTGAGATTTATCTCCGCAAAAATTCCTCGCCCTGCCCACGGTCAGTAGGGGACACCGATGGGCTTGGAAAGGCCGCCGTCCGTCGGATGGGGCGTTAAGCCGTGGCCCCGTGTGCGGGAGAGCCATACCCTGTGCACGTTAAAGAACACGCTGGATGGCCTTGACGGGAGGCTACCATCTGTCTCCCAACAGCTGTTCCAGTGGGTCCCCTCCCCCAACCTTCTCTGAGCCTTCGGGGTCCTTGTGACCTGGCCATTTAGCCCATGGTGTGCAAAAAAGTGCCGCTCAGAGGTAAAACAACCCAACCCAACTCGCTTCCTGCTATCTCACTCTGGATTTTTATTTCCCATTCAGATATCAATAGAGTTGTTTGAAATTAGTTTTACATTCATTAGTACCCCGTGCGACATATGAATGTTTGAGAAATATTATTTTATTGCAAAACAATCTAATTAATAACATATAACAGTAAGATACAAAACTTTTCCCATTGATGGTTTTCATAGTTCTGAACTTAATCATGATATCGCCTCTGCAAAATATGGAGTGCTCGTTTTAAAAGAGAATGCCACTTTCCAATTTCATCGCCCTTTGTAATGTGGGCTGAAAATTTCGTCCAAATTAGATAAATGTAACGGCTCGGCTCGTGAGAGGCACAAAGCTATGCAATGAAAGCCGATTCCTTTCCCTTCCTTACAGCTCAGTGGTCGCAGTCTAAGCTTTCTGTCATCGAGCTGTAGGTCCTCTGTGCGACTCCTTTTGCTCTTTCTCAAAGGACTCATGTAAGTACAGAAAGTAATTACCTTAAGGTCATTTGCAGTCTGAGAGATTTTATTAAGATAGCTCCATGGTAACGTCGGAATATCTGTCAAATTAGCTCCTTCCACTTGCAGTCGAAGTTGATAGAGTTCGCCGAGAAGTATTCCCGTGCATTCATCTTCACATGCTGTTAATAACAAAAACAATGTTAATCATCATTACACTAATTTCGGCGCATATTGAAATTTTAACTTGAGTGTTTATAAATTCTAGTTTAAATATCAAACCTTTAAGCTTTCTATTCACAGCCAAATATATCTACATAAACAATATTTCACTATTCGGGTTGATGCTCTTAACCCTCTTTAATAAAACTTCCTGTTGAAACTTTCTAATATTCATCTTTCGATTTACATTTAAGAACATGGAGAAGCTGTGACCTGAATCCAAAATCTCTCTTATTTGGAACACTACAGAATTTAAATCAAAATATTTCGTTATCTATTTCCATGTTGTCCGTTTTCCTAATTCTCGTATTCTAAAGTTATAAAAGTTTAGTTCTAAAGTTATAAAAGTAATGTGATTGAACAGTTAGAAAAGTGTCCATCATATCAAAGTTTATAGTTTAGAAAAAGTCAGTAAATGTCAGAATTTCTCGACAAGTAAATGTCAGAATTTCTCGAAGTGTCTTGATTCCTGTAGGAAAAAAGAAATTATTGATGTATTACTTTTAAGTGTTGGCATAGAGCCTAACAATCTTCGATACCTGAAAATAAATTCTAATTAATGCGATAGATGTGTTTCTGACAAATTCACGTTATAAGTGAAATCTGTGTTCTCCATGGGTATATCACATGTAGTTCAATAAAATAGAGTAAGGGCGCTCAACCTTACTCAATCTCATTGAGTAATGGCATCAGAGTAAATAATTACACTTCATAAAATACAAACACAGAGAAATATACAGTAAAAAGTATGAAAAATAAAGATTAGTAGAATTTTTACTTCTAAATAAAATGTGTTACGGCCCTCTTCAACAAAGCCATGCATTGATTATGGAAAGAAAGTGTCTCTTTAATGACTTCAATAAACAACACTTTCACGAAACCTTTCTTTCAAGAAAACAATACATTATGGATAAACTATTCATCAGTTATACACTGAGATGGCTTTGCATTAGCAACACTCACCTAACACATCCGGGGCCACTTTTTGCCTGTAATACAGCCAAATACACGTCAGGACAAGGTGCCGCAGGGTTCCTGTGGTAGTGATAGTAACCATGCCTTCTCCAATGTGTCCTGTAATGTCGACATTACGGACATCGGAGCATCGAATCGCCTTTTCCACAAGTCTTGAACATTCTTAATTAGGCTGAGATTCGGTGAGTTGGGCAGCCATCGCAGGACGGATAATTCATTGTCATGTTCCTGAAGGACATGGCGCATTATCTTCTTGATAGACATCGGAGTTGTCTGGATACACTATCATTTTGAAGGCGTGTACTTGGACAGCATTTTTTAACAGAAAGGTAGGCAGTCGAATCAAGCAGATGTTTCCATGACAACAGTCCGAATCCATAACACGACCACCTCCAGCCTGCAAATCCTCGAGAGTGCATCCTGGTGCCATGTCCTCATGTTACTTTTTCCAAATGCGAACATGCTCATCAACATGATGCTAGAAACGGTATTCATCTGACCAGGTCACATTTCCATATGACAGTCGTCAGACGTTGGTGCTGACGTGCCCATGTAAGGCACAGTTTTTTGTATCTTGCAGTGAGCATGGGTGCATGTGATCACAGAATAACTAGCTGGCGCAGACGGACGACCCAATACCATTGCCTGCAGCACCACTTTAACAGCCGGCCGTAATTCTCATTTTCCCACTAACTTTGAAAGTGTGCAAAGCATCTTATTTTGCACTTCTGCATCTAACTATCATTTAATTTTTTATTGTCTTTTATAAAACACATGAAAAGAAAAATTTATTTATTAAGATTATATAAAAATATTATACTTCCTGGTTTCAATCTCCGAGTAAGACATGGATGTTTTTTTTTCTGCTAAGGTCCCGCTATCTTCACAGACCTTCTACTATGGCGTATAAACTGACAGGCTCCTATCAAACCTCTGTAGCAAGCAGTTGCTTAAGGGGGTATTTATTTATTTTATTTACTATAAAATATTATAAAATTAATTTCTGGCTTCTGAAAAAAAATCCTGTTGTATTTTTAAAATTATAGCTATATATTATTTGGTGGACTAAAGTTAGTTAAGCAGCTGCTCGGCAGGAGCGCTTGTATCACTTTTGTGCTACATTGGGTTTATGTGGAAAATACCCATCTGCGCTTACTACGTAATGTGTTGGCCATCGATTGTCATAGCCCATATCAGCTAATATCCCCACCTCCAAATATCCACATACATTGTGCATGTGAATATTTGGTCTTGTTATTCCAATGTTGTACTGGGTGGTTAGCTACATCACTGGGATGTATCACTGCTGTGTTACGAGAGGGACATAGGTCGTTCATCACAGCCAGTGACCACACATAGCTGTCCCCCATGTGTGACCTAAGGATGGCTGTTCTACCACTGTTGAGGAACTCATGGTAGCTAGACAGTGACACCACAAAATGGGTATAACTCATCATGGCGGCTGTTGTCACGATAATAATCCCAAAATCATAGTACGTTTGAAGTAGTAAACATTATGACGCCGACCCTTTCTTCTGCGAAGTAAAATGAAAACCGTATGCCATGTGTGCGCTCTACAATCGTATATCGTCCTTTTCCGACCTTGAGCCAGCGCCACAGACCGATCCATTCCTATACAAGAGGGTGTTGCTAATTGCAAAGCCAACTCAGTGTATGTCATTTGTATCATGAGTAAAAAAAATTGGATTAAATATGCTTTATATTTTGACTATGGAGCGACTGTCACATTTCTTATGACTAATAAACATGTTTAACAATAGATGTCACATGATTTTCAAATAATTATGAAACTTTGTACGTGTTCATAATACATACATATTATTTCTATTAAAATATATTAGAAACACCATTTATATAAGCTTCTGTAGACTTCATTACTTTTTTATGATCCCAATTATTGCATTATATAATTCAGTAGTAAAGTATCACAGGAAATGTCCTGTAGACATGGAACACATGAAATAATAAGCTAAAAAAAAACACAAGCTGAAGAAGAAAACGTTAGCCTTTCAAGGTGTAATGATTAGCACCCGGTCGGTTACTGGGAGATGTGGGTTCGAATCCCACTCACGACAAAGTTAATTTTTTCCAGCTTATTATTTCATGTGTTGCATTATCTAGTACGGATATCGATCATAATGCTAAAAGAGAGTTTGTTGCTTCTGAGGAGTGTCCTATTTTGTGTCGAAGTTTCCGGGAAACATCTTTGTTCTTTATTGTTTGTTTTCGGAGAGGTAGGTTGAGTTATCCAAAACTCTTCCAGTTGACATCAAAACTGTAAATTTCATTTAAATGTTTACATTTTGCAACCAACAATACCAAGAAAACCAAATGAATAAATTGAAAACTCTTGATGATAGAGATAATGAAAAAGACTTATTTTACTTTAAAAAATATGTTCTATGAAGTATCATGAAAACATTCATAATTACACCCACCTACATTCCGTACAATCCTCAAGAAGTTATAAGCATAAACTCAATCAGACTGTGCAGTTTTATTTTCCAAAGATGTTTGTCCTGAACAAATAGCTACTGAATTATTTCACTGATTGCCAATTCTAACAAGCGCCTGTTTCATATTGTTCATTCACTTCACTTTACGTGTGTTTTTAATGTTAAACTTTTAGCTATACTGCTCCTATTCTGCTCAGATATAAATATATATTCTCACACATTGTTCAGATCGTCATCATGTAATATATATATACACAGTCGTATCAGAATAATATGATCACCTACCTAATAATGGGAATAACCATCCTTGGCCTGGATGACAGCGGTGAGATGGCGTGGCATGGATGCAATGAGGCCCTGGAAGGTTGCCAGAGGCACACGTGCCCATTTGGACTCCAGCACAGCATGGAGGTTCCAGAGATGACATGGTTGTTGGTCTGTACGCCGAACCTGTCGATCCAAATGGTCCCACAAGTGCTCTATGGTATTGAGGTCAGGCGATTTCGCCAGCCAAGGGAGAATGGTGACATCGCTGTCGTGTTCCTGGAACTAGTCACGCACCACCTTAGCGACATGGCAGGGTGCATTGTCGTGTTGGTAGACATCATCACCACCAGGGTGTTGATGTTGGTAACATCATCACCACAAGGGTGTCATCATCACCAGGTTCAACATGAAGGGATGCATGTGGTTATCGAGGATGGACAGATAGCCATTGGCGTTCAGGGACTCATCCAGTGGTACCAGCGGTCCCAGGTCATACCAGGGAAACATCCCCCAGATGTGCACACTGTTACCGCCGGCCTGTAGTTGACTGACAAGCGTGTCTGGGTGTCGTTTCTTGCCTTTCGTGTGTCTGAAACTATCCATCACCTCCTATCACTTCTGTGGTGTAGAAATCTCGATTCGTCGGAGAAGGCAACGTTTTTCCACTCTTCCACTGCCCAATGATGGTAGTCCCGTGCCAACTGCAGGCGTTGTTGCCGATGAACCTTGGTTAACAAGGTCGCCTTTATGCAGCGTTGACTCCAAAGACCCATGCATAACTGGTTTCACTCTACTGTTATAGGGGATACTTACTTGGTTGCCCCAACGTTCATTTGAGTGGTCAATTGCTGCACTGTTGTGCGTTACCAGTCGACAGAGCTGACGTTCTCCTCTGGTATCGATGGCCTTTGTGGCTCCACAGTTTTGACGTCTGGAGGTACTCGGTGTGCCAGCAGTCCATTCTCGGTACACCTTTACTACAGCACCTTGCAAACAACCCACGAAGTCTTCTGTTTCCAAGATGCTTTCACCCTTGGCATGGTAGCCGATGATCATTCCTTTTGAACATCCATCAAATCAATACCTCTGCCAATGTGCTCATGTTATGCACTATGACCAGATCTGTCCTGGCTGGCTGCTTATATCTCCATGTGGTCGACCATGTCATGTGCACTTTGTGACGTGCCTGGGCGGGTATACTGTGATTCCGTGGGTGGTCATATTATTCTGATACGATTGTGTATAGACGATTGCATGACAGGGGATCACACTAATTCTACATATGAAGAAGAAATGGTATAACAAAAAAATTTGCACCTATGGGAAATCCAGGGAATAGATCTTGGGAAAATCGGAAATTTGACCTACGACATATCCTTCAAGGTCAAATGGTTGTCACGTAGAGGTCTAACCATATTCGACGAGTGCTAGAAAAGTGAAAATTGGTGCTGGGTGTTTCGGGTTATATATATGTCGCTCAGAATGAAAGTGGTATAAATCAGTGCAAATCGAGATTTGACTTATACAACGATATGTACAGCTCTTGATGGTATCTTTTAGGTGGCAAAGTAGCTTCAGTCAGTTTCAACCAGATTTCGCGTGACAGCAGCACTTTTTTCTTCCCCAAAACCGTATCCATGAATGCAGCTAGACGTAAAGTGATATCAGTCGGCTTCAACAAAATCCCGCTAGGCGGCAGCGCGTTCTCTATTCGCCGCCTTTCACGGCAAAGTGGTATGAGTCAGATGTTTGAACGTGTCGTAATCTTGCGTTATCAGTGGTATTTACCAAAATATTTTCAAAAGTAGCTTCATTTTTGAAATTTCTGATTGATTTAAGGATGAGTACAACCTCCACTGCGAGTACTAGTGATCCATGTGTCGGTATCTCTGGTAAGTTTTGCTTTTCTAACGTGTTTGTAAACCTGTTCAATGTAAGCAATGACTCGCTTAAACATTTTTTCACACAGAGATAATAGTGACTGTTCGTCTTTTTTTCAATTGTATTATTTTTTCTCTCAACAGAACATGCAAATCGGAGGAAACCGGCCACGGGAAAGGCAAGAAACGAAAAAGAAAGAAGAGGAGAAACGTGGGCCAGGAATACAAAACGGCTAAGAATAAGGTCGTGAAAAGTAAGGTTTTCACTAACGATGATTGTGGTTGCGGAAGAAAGTGTGAAGAAAATATTTCTCTCGAAGAATGCAAGACAGTTTTTGATATTTTTTGGAAAATCGGGACTTTTTCCGCCCAAAATGCTTACTTGAGTGGGCTAGTGATTCGCATCCCAGTCAGGTACCAGCGATCACGAAACAGTTTGAGAGGATCCAACCAAGTTTCATACAAGTATTTTGTAAACATCAAAGACAATACCTTTCCGGTATGCAAAATGTTTTTCTTAAGCACATTTCAAGTTTCGAATGGTCGACTAGCTCGTGCCCTAAAAAAAAAGGAATCTGGTCGTGAAACTGGGGAAGATTTGAGAGGTAAGAGGCCAGCAACCAACAAAATAAATGAAGAGTTGAGGAAAAAAGTCACAATAGACATTCGGAAAATTCCTAGGCATGTCAACCACTATATGCGGAACAAAAATCTCAACAGATAATACCTTATTTCTGACCTTAACTTGAGTAAAATGTACGAGCTCTACAAAGCTCATAAAGAGAGATACCATTCGTGAAAGAACACACGTACAGAGGAATCTTCAATTTCGATTTCAGCTTCCAAGCCACCTCACCAGGACACTTGCCAAAAGTGCGACGATCTGGTATTGAAAATGTATGTGCCTGAAACAGAAGAGGACAAGGTCAGGCCGAGGGCGCAACACGAATTCCATCTCCGAAAAGCGGAGAAGGCGCGAGAAATTCTAGCACAAGTAACTGATGATAGTAAGAATGATGACGAATCTTACGACGTCATCAAAAGAGAATGACGAAGCTTTCACTTTCGATTTGGAAAAAGCTCTAGCTTTCCCGAAGTTGATCATCTCTGTCGCCTACTACAAAAGAAACATGTACGTGTACAACTTAGGGTGCAACAATTTACATGATGGACTAGGGAACATGTACGTAGGAATGAGACAGAGGGTAAAAGAGGAAGTCAAGAGATTGCAGCTTGCATTGGAAAACACATTCGACTGTATGAAAATGGAAAAAAGCGTTGCAAAAAAGCGATGCCTGCACGGGACAAAATCGCAATTGGAAGTTGACTTTTTCTCTTTTGAAGCTTTTGCATGAGCCCAAAAATTTCATTTTTCATTTGTTGTTTTTTCAATCTTATTCTTAATTTTTATTACAAATAAATGTTTTACAAGGCACTTTTCTGTATTTTTCCCAATTTCATTGAGTTTAAATTTTTATAGTTAGTAGAATTTCATGTTTTCTGGCTGCAATTGAAAATTGAAATAATCTGAGTTTAACTATGTTTGAAAAAAATTGTTTTGAACATAAAATGAATTTTTAAGAGCAGAAAACGCAAAACTACTTGTTTGGAAAAATTTGGTTTCGCTGACTTATACCAATTTCATTTTGAGCGACACATATGTCAGAAACGCTTTGAAATTTCAGATCTGGTAGGTTCTTCGAGGTCAAAGGTCAAATTCTGATCTATTGGTGATTGAGAGCTAAAATTTGGTTCCTGAGGGTATTTTGTCGTAGATCTCATAAATGTTGCAAAATTCTGTATGTTATGGCTCCTTCGAGATCAAATATAGATCTTCCAGTGTTAGAGATATGAAATTCGTGCTTAGAATACTTTGAATGATAGATCTCAGAAATTATGACAAATTTTGAAATGTGATGTGTGTTCGAGGATACCATTTCGATATACCAGTGCTGGAGAGCTAACATTTGTGAATAGAGCTATTTTATGCAGTGGAACTCAGAAATAAGATGAATTTTCAGAGCCGGTGTCGTATTCCAGGTCAGAAAGGGTCCAAGTTAGGGGCTAGAAATCAAGAGGTGCCGAAGACACCGATGATTTATAGTCAAGTCATATTAGCGAATCTGTCTGTCTTTCTGCATGCTGGCAATCCAATGCAACCTCTCTTTGCATAACACGGTGATTAAAATCGGTTCATGACGTTTTCATCTGACCTCATCATTATCACCATCATTTAAAACCGCAAGATGTTGCTAAGAATCTATAATAGAAAGCATCCACCTTCTCAGTAAGTAAGCTTTAGGAGGGACAAACTTTAAATGGCTAATTTTAATTTTTGAATGCTATGAGATATTTTACATAATTTCCACAAATTTCAACGTTATATAAATATATAGTGGAATCATAAAACATGCGCAGATAGGCATAAAGATTTAAAAAATGAAAACTGTGTTGACGTTATTGCATATCTGTGGTTACTGTTGTTGATATTATAAAGAGTATTTTGTTGACATTTTCCATCTTACATTTGCATCCATATTCAGTAAGGATGAAACCGTGACTGCAGACAGTACAGTCACGGCCACTGATTCCTTCATGACAATGACAAAGGCCTGTAAGAGGATCGCAGTCTCTGTTTCTGGAGCCGTAGGGATTACACTTGCATTGCGTACAGTGGCCGCCTTCTTTCAATGGGTCGCCATAATACCCACTGGCACACCTGAAAATGAATTTGAAACTCATTCACAATCTATGCAATGATTCATAAGAAATAAAGTTCACAGTTTCATTTTAATAAAAAATATTACACATTTTTCAACCTATAATATTTTTGATATCAGCTGCAAAATAAAAAAAAATTATTAACATATGTATATAACAGATTCTATTTACATGATTTAAGAAGCCGCGCGCTTTCGATTCATCCTGGGGGGGGGGGGGGATCGCCAAGTTTCAAGTTCGATGATGAAATGCTAGAAAGGTAAAAGTGTTACCTTTTTCTTGAAAATATATTCAGATGGAAAAGGTCATGCAGGGGGTGGGTAGCTTTCACGATTCTTGTACTGTTGCAAAAGTCACTATGTAGCTAAGATCTTCATAGCGTTGTCAGGAGCACTTAGATGCGTTTTTATGCTAGCAACGAGAGGCGAAGAAGAGAGAGAGCCATTCTCCAGTGCCGATCGCTGGGTTGAAAAGAGCAATAACTGGTTACTTAGGGTGTCGAGATTAGTCTTGTGAAGTGGAGAGGAGGGATGAGGCGGCTGGATTGGCCGACGGTGGTGGGGGTGGGAAGTCACATAGCAGAATGCCTTTGCCTTCACACAGTTTAAAAGCGCCTTTTTCTATTCAGCATTTTATCGCGCATTGCGCGCCTGCGACTCGCCAGTCAACGTCCAAAACGAAATCATCTTTGCCTCCAGGCGCAATACTGGTTATAATAATGTCTATATCAGCAGAATTCTTCACAAAGATAAACTTGAATTTCACAATCACCCACTTAACCCTTTCACGACCAAGGAAACATTTTTCCCCATGTTAAAATTGGTGATTGTCGTATTTAATTATAACCTTATCTGCATTTTTTATACAGAATGTCAAAATAGAACGTATGCCGAACGCAATTACGTAAACGGGAACGTTTAGAAAACAAAAACAGAACTGTCGGGACGCATAATATGTGTACTATGTGCAATGTCCATCTTTGCCTCACTACCAAAAGAAATTGCTTCGCAGAATATCATAATTAGCACATCATTTTGTATAGTAATTTTATTTCATAATTTTGTAATATTTTAGTTAACATTTTGTTCTAATAAACCAATAAATAAAAGGCATTGCATAATAAGCCTAACTATAATTTGTGTAACCTTTATAGTCCATTGGGAAAAATATTTCCCATAAAATTCCAAAAAAACTACACATTGTTATGTATTTTCCTTATGATTTTTATTTATTTTACGTCTAAACAAACTAAAATAAACAGTTACATACTAATATTTACTCTTAGAAACCTTATGATCCTGAAAGGCTTAACTACCCCCAAACCCCAACTTAACTATGCTCCCTCCATTACTTTCTCCAATATTGCACCCCTTGTTAGCAAACTCCTTCATCCTAAAAGTTCCTTTCAAAACACCTCCCAATCTATTTAAAATTCTAAACCATGACAAAGATTTCATTTACCAAGCGGACAAAAGCGGAATCTACTTCATTCCCTAACTCCCACCTCCCCCGCCGACATCCCTTCTTTTTATATCGGCTGCACTGCATGCACCCTAAAGCAAAGAATTGCCGAGCATAAACCGGATATTAAAAACAAAACTCCATGCATTTGCCCTTGCTAAAATTGTCCTTGAAGGCCAGGTCAAGGCCTCAGATCGGCTCAGCATTCATCGTCTTCTCTCGCTCGAAAACTCAAGTTGCTTTCCGAGAAACCCTCGAAATCTCAATCCAGTATGATGATGTTAGATTGCAAAATAAATTATAATAAAGAAATCATAAATATTAGTGCTTTGTTACCACTTTCTTCCTTTTTACTTAATGTTGATAATTCAAGACATTAAGAATTTAATTTAAAGACAGATGTTGCAACTTTAACACTCACCTTTCCCCCCGCTGCCTGGCGCATCCTGCTATGTGACTTCCCACCCACACCACCATCGACCAATCCAGCAACCCCACCCCTCCTGCCCGCTGCGCAAGACTAATCTCGACACCCTAAGTGACCCGTTATTGCCCCTTTCAATCCAGTCATTTTCCAGTGCCCTTAGGCACTGGAAAATGACTCTCTCTTCGCTCTCGGTGCTAGCATAGAAACGAATCTAAGTGTTCCTGACATTGAAGATATTGACGTATGAAGATCTTAGCTACATAGTGACTTTTGCTACAGTATTCACTCCACAATACGTGTGAAGATTGCTACAATATCCACTCCACAATACGTGTAAAAGTGACTTTTCCTGACATATGAAGATCTTAGCTACATAGTGACTTTTGCTACAGTGCAAGAATCATGAAATCTACCTCTCCTTGCAGGGCCATTTCCTTTTGAATATATCTTCAAGAAAAAGGTAATACTTTCACCTTCCTAACATTTCGCCATCGAACTTGGAACTTTGCGCTGTCCTGAAGATGATTGCTGAGTACAATCGAAAGCGCTCGGCTTCTTAAATCATGTAAATAGAACATTAGTACCTGTTATATACATGTATTAATAAATGCAAACGACTTGAAAAGCGTTATTCTTTCTTCTAAGTTAATAATGATGCCGTGAAATCGCTTCACGATTTTTAACTTCTTCTGATTAAAGATTCAGATTAAATTAGTTTGATAATGCTAGATTGCATCTTAATAAAGCAATCGTAAATATTAGTGCTTTACCTTTTTCTTCCCTTTTATTCAATGTCGATTTCGTATCTGCTTTTTCTTTCTCCAAATTAGAAATCGACTGCTCTTTCCATTTCATTATGTTGGAAAAGTTCAGTAAAATCATATAACGTATGGTTATATCGACATGTAACAGTGATTTAAATCTTCATATTCACGAAGTGAAATCGCATTTCTTCACTCATAAAAATAACGTATAATGTTTAAATGTATTTGCCAGAATTTTAAACCGATTTAGTTCACGAATGAATATGATTCTTAAACAGCATTAAGAGTATTTGAAACCAGTGTTAAGCACTATTGCTTACGACATCTAGTACAAGGATTTAACGTTTTGGTGCTCTCAGTATCATAAAACGAAGATCCACCAACTTTTTAAAATTAATTGGCAGGGAATGTACACTTATATATTTATATACATATTTTATTAGCTATTCTAGGAATACTTTCAAGGATTATAAAATGGCCATGGAACTGGCCATTAGCAATATTAAAGTTGGCCTGCATGAAATTTCCCAGGATGCTTGATAGTAAAACTGATGCATAAACGGATTAAAACTAACCCACAGAAACATTTTAGAAATTTTAAACTTATCGCAGAATTGACTGTTACATGAATGAAAACTAATGCGTAGAAAACTTCCACAGATGATAAATGAATCGGAAAATTTAATTTAATAACTAGAATGAGATTCTATTGGCAGGTGCTGATTTAAATTCTGTGCTTCCCCCCTCTCTCGGGGGGTGGGTCAATTTTCAGAATTGCCCTATTGATACCCCTACTGTCTTCCCTTTAAAACTCTATCATATAGTCTTGGGTGCTGTAATTGTCAATTTTTATTTGATTCAAAGAAAGACAATGCAATTTCTAATAGGGAATATAATGAATTTGGGTACATGGATTTCATTTAGTGCTTGTAACTAAATTTTCTTTAGTGAATGAAATGTCATTTGTTTACGAAATTTCATTAATGCATATAAAGGAATTCTGTTTCATATCCACGGGCTGGTAATCCGACATATCTCGATCATAAATGAGATAATTAAATTTCTCTTACTGATGTCAGGGTGTTTATACACTTTTGAGAGAAGGGCAAAGAGAGGGGGATGAACAATGTGCCTAAAGCAAACGCGAGCGTTCATGACACGTTTATCATAAACTCATTGCAGCACGTTCATCTGCCGTAACACTGCCCTCTCCTTAGGTGTTGTTCGTCCCGCACAATTCTAGATTCCGAAGCTTCTTCAGTTCTTCGATGAAACGGGCCAAACCATCCACATGAATCACCTTGCACTTTGTAACTGGACGTCAACGAAAGCGATACACCACGTCGTTAATCTTGTTAACTACAATATATATATTGTAGTTAACAATATATATATATATTGTTAACGACCTTCCCAAGGTTTCTGAAGTTTTGGAGAAAGTCTTTTGTTTCTGTGGATTGTACAGCCAGAATATATCTCCTTGATTGAAGAGAATTCTATTTGTTTTACTATCGTATCTCGTTTTGGTTTTCTCGCTTGCTAAGTTGATGTTATGTCTGACCGAGTGATGGTTTTCTTCTAGTCGTTGTTGTAATTCTTGTACGTATTGTGGAGTGGATACAGGTATTGCTTCGGGCCGACCATATAAAAGGTCACGAGGAAGACTATTTATTAGTAATTCTCTTCCAAAGAGCATTATGAAAGGTGTCTGTTCAGTTGTCTCGTGCACTGCTGTTCTGTATGCTAACAAAGAGTGCTATATGGCGATCCCAGTCACGTTGATGGTCGTCGTCAAACAATGCTAGATGTTGTGGAATTGTCCTATTAAATCTCTCAACCATTCGATCCGACTGAGGGTGTAGGGGAGTTGTTCTGGTTTTCTGAATGCCTAATAGTTTACAAATACCTTTAAACACATTGGATTCAAAATTCCGTCCTTGGTCAGAGTGGAGTTGCAAAGGTACTCCATACTTACTAATCAAGTCATTTACTGTGATCTCTGCAACTGTTGTTGCTTCCTGGTCTTGGATGGGATAGACCTCAGGCCACTTCGTGAAATAATCCATTACCACTAATAAATATCGATTTCAATCATCAGTCCTAGGAAACGGACCCATTACATCAATTGCTATTCTTTCAAAAGAGGCATCAACGTAAAACTTCTGCAGCTTACCCCGACTCCTAGTCTTAGGGACTTTCTTTACTGCACACGCCTCACATTGCCTACACCATCTTTCAACGTCTGCCCTACTTTTTAGTCAATGAAATCGTTCTCTGGCTTTAGCTAATGTCTTATTAACACCGAAGTGTCCACCAGTGACACTATCATGCATATCTTTCATCACTAGTTCCACTCGGGAGCGAGGAAGGATTATCTGCCAACGGATCAGTCGCCCAGTGGGATTCTCCCATCTTCTGTATAATACACCGTCTTTCACTTCTAAGGAGTCCCACTTTACTCAGTAACTTTTAGTAGTTGGGCTATACCTTGAGATTTGCTCCCAATTAGGTATTATATCAGATTTTTCAATCAAATCCACTATTGGTCTTATATCTTCATCGTCTAGTTGGGCCTTTCTAATTTCTATTGGACTCCAGATATTTGGGGGGCGGGGGTGGCTCAGTCGGTAGCGTGCCAGGCTCGTAATCTGTAGTTCCCAGGTTCGAGTCCCAGTTGAGTCAGCGTTGAGATTTATCTCCGCAAAAATTCCCCGTCCTGCCCACGGTCAGTAGGGGACACCGATGGGCTTGGAAAGGCCGCCGTCAGTCGGATGGGACGTTAAGCCGTGGCCCCGTGTGTGGGAGAGCCATACCCTGTGCACGTTAAAGAACACGCTGGATGGCCTTGACGGGAGGCTACCATCTGTCTCCCAACAGCTGTTCCAGTGGGTCCCCTCCCCCCAACCTTCACTGAGCCTTCGGGGTCCATGTGGCCTGGACATTTAGCCCATGGTGTGCAAAAAAGTGCCGCTCAGAGGTAAAACAACCCAACCCAGATATTTGGAGTATCACTATTTGCTTGTTTCGACGTTATTTGACTTATGGAAATTATGTCTTTATTACCATATTTCAACTCGGCATTATAACATTGCTTACAGTTGTCAATATATGGACGTCTGGAAAGGGCATCTACATTCCTATGCATTTTGCCACTTCGATGCTCGATGGAGAAATTGTACTCTTGTAGCCGCTGTATCCACCTAGCGATTTGTCCTTCAGGGTTTTTAAAGTTCGGTAACCAACTGAGTGCAACATGATCAGTACGTATAAGAAATTTCCGGCTATAGAGATAATGATGAAAATGTTCTATCGCTTTTGCTATTGCTAACAGTTCTTTTCGTGTGACATAATAATTTCGTTTTGGTTTGGACAGAGTTTTGCTAAAGTATGCAATAACTTTCTCTTGTCCGTCTTGTTGTTGTGAAAGTACAGCACCAACTCCTGTGTTACTTGCGTCAGTATCTATTATGAACTGTTTTCCAGTTTGTGAATATGCTAACACTGGTGCTGTGGAAAGAGCCTGATTCAACTGTTGGAAGGCTACTTCACATTCGGTGGTCCACATGAACTGATGGCCCTCCTCTGTCAGACGATGTAATGGCCTTTTGATGTTAGAGAAACCCTTAACAAATCTTCATATGTGTAAAGTCCAATAAAACCACGAAGTTGATGAACGTCTTGTGGCGGAGGCCAGTCTCTTACAGCTTCTATCTTACTAGGATCAGTGTTAATCCCTGATGTAGTGATGACATGACCAAGATAATGAACTTCTTGCTGGAACAGTTTACACTTTGTTGGTCCCAATTTTAGCTTAGCTGCTATAAGTTTTTGAAACACTTGAGGAATATTTCTCAAATGTTTTTCAAAAATCTTTCCAAAACGGCGATGCCATTCAAGTAAAACAGGCAGACCTCCCAAGACTTGAAGCACAAACTCCATTAGTCGTTCAAACGTTGCAGTTGCGTTGCAAAGTACAAATGGCATCACTATAAACTGCGAAAGCCCGTTTCCTCTAGTGAAAGCTGTTTTCTCACGATGTTCAGGATGTATACCAATTTGCCAATAGCTGCTCTTCAAGTCTAATGTCGAGAACCATTCTGACCCAGGCAGAGTGTCCAATGTATCATCAATCCTGAGTAAAGGAAAGCAGTCTATCTCTATTATATCATTTAATCTGCGATAATCCACACAAAATCGCGTAGATCCATCCTTTGTTTTGACAAGAACCACTGATGATGTCTAAGGACTCTGATGGTTCTATAATGTCTTGAGCTTCCATGTCCCTCATGAGTTGTTCTGTCTTCTCCTGTTTTCCCAGTGGAAGCCTTCTTGCTGGTAGATGGACTGGAGGAGAATCACCAGTGTTGATCTTATATTCTGTCAGGTTAGTATGGCCATAATCATTTGACGTAGCAGAAAAAATGTGGGAATACTCTTTCAGTAGGTTCTCGGACTTAGCAGCTTGGTCTTCAGTTAATATTCTTCTTGTTTCTCTCCATAAGTCAGTAAGATGAGATGGGATGTCAGTATGGTGTTGGTTTTAGTCAGTAACTTCTATTTTGTTTATACTTGTTACCCAGGTAACAGGTTCACACATTGCTAATTCTTCACACTTTTTCAATATTCTATTGGATTTGTTGCAGTTCATCACTCTGATACGAATCTCTTCTTCCTCTACACTGACTAAAGTTCTTGCATCCAGGATACCATGAGCCAATGCTCCTTTACCAGGGGCATCAGTGGCTGCCAATCGAAAGGCCCCAGAAGTCTCCGCCCGATGTCCACAGACTGTAATTACACTTTGTGCTGGGATTTCTGTGTCTTCCGTCACTAATACTCTGGTCACACTTGATAAAGAATCAGATATTCTGCTAAGCAGAGGAATATCTTCTGTCTTATAGATGAGTAGGCTGTCACTGGGTCTAATGCTGAATCCATGTTTCTTTAGGAAATCAAGGCCTAATATGCATTCATCGTAGATGTCAGCGATGTAAACAGGTTAGCATACCAGACAGCTGCCAAATCTTATGTTGAGTTCTATCTTCCATTAAATTTAACATGATTTCCAGTGGCTGTTTGTAGGGTTATTATATTAGACTGTCTACCATTCCAGTTTGGGTGAGGTATTATCTTTTTTATTATATCTGTTCTGAGTAAAGTTATATTTGCACCAGTGCCTACTATCATACGACAAAGCACTCCATTCATGGTTCCATCAGCTACCAATCCGTTATATCCACCATGTAGTGCTGAAACGTAGGCGATTTTCCCTGGGGCCAACCAATCAACAGCTAGAAAATAGCCCTTCACGTTGCTTATGCTGGTCCTGTTGTCTGTTAAACGTGCTTGATTTTGTACCCACCACCTTTTGCAGTTGGCTCGAATCTGTACAGTTTTGCTATAATTCCAACACTGTATGATTGTAGAAGTCCTTGGAGAGATCTCTTGGCCTTTAATCTCTTTCAAAACGGATAGTATGGCTTTGGTTAGTTCTTGCGTCTCACTATCCTTTTCTACAGTTTCTTCTGCATTCACAAATCTCACTATGCGTTTGTTCAATTGGGAGGAAAGCCTGGAGCACTCGTACTTCATAGCACGTACCACAGCTGACTTAAAGGATTCACCTTCCAACATCCTGAGAGATTGTTGAGTCGTAGGGTCAGCAATAGCATCAATAAATTGTAATTAAGCTAACTTATCTTGAATTTCTGGTGGACAGTTACTATAAGCCAATCTAATTAGACGCTCAACATCACTAGCAAGTTCTTGCGAAGTTTCACCACTCTTCTGCAATACGATGTTTAAATTGAGTCATATAGTATTGTTTTAAATAACTATCGCCAAACCTGAGTTCTAATGCAGAAACCAGACTTTGATAATCAAATCATTTTTCTTCTGGAACAGACTGTAAAACTTCTGCAGCAGAATTTCTTAAGGAGGCTGCAAGAAAACTGGCTTTCTGAAATTCATTTCACTCATTAGCTCTAGCGATGACTTCAAACTGTGTTTTGAAGACTATCCAAGATGATTGACAATCATATGTAGAAGGTTTAGTTGCATTTCTAGCGATATGTGAAAAATATTATTGTCCCTAAAATTACTATTGTCACAAGAAGAAGGTAACCTTTCATTTCCTAAAATCTGAAACTGACGTTCATAGTCAGTTTTTACACTTTCAATCTGATGCTTAACACTATGAAGTTTTGAATTAAATCACAAGTGATTTCATTAACATTACAGTTAACCCCATCAATATCATTTTTTACACCGTCAATTTCAATCTTTAAACTATCACACTGTCTCTTAAGTTCGGTCTTTATGTCTTTATTATTTCACGTCTATGAGCTGCCATTTCAGCTCTCAACTCATTATTTTGTGTAGCCATATCGGTTTTCAAGTCATTATTTTGTGTAACAAGGTCACTAATTTTGCTGCTTTGGGCAGCTTTTTCACCTTTAATCATCAGTTTTACTAACTCATCCATACTTCTAGTTAAAGGCATTCAAAACAATAATAATATCTACACCTCTGGCACCTATTGTTATGAATTCAAACAGATGAAACTTAGCGTGAGTTCAAAAATAGCATATATGTGTACTATTATTGAATATAAAAAGTATGAATGAGGTAATTTATTACAAAGTATGAATGAGGTAATTTATTACAAAGGTACAAAAAGTATACAAATTAAACAATCTTATCTAAACACAAGTATTCCTATTCCTCTTAGTAAAAAAGTCAAACCATAAAAAGAATGATTTACTACGTTCAACTAATTTTCAATGTTTAAACCACAATGCTCTCCAGTTCCTACGATAAAAGAGAATCCATTACTTTGTAACTCCAACAAATAAACCAATTTATATTGAATTTCATTTGTGTTAGAGGACTATCTTAATAATGTTTTACACCTTATAGCTGCGAAACATCTAATATTGATCTCTCCTGATAGAGGACACAAAAAAACTTTACTGTTGATTCCCTTTCACCACCAGAACCATGCTCATCTTGACTCAAATAATAACATTCTTCTTACCGAATATCGCACAACACTAATTTAATAAAATATATCCTATTACTTCAGTACTCCTTTTTGTTTTTCCTCTACGAATCTTATTATTCAAAGTATTTCTGTTCTAAACAGTTGATAACGTAATTTTTACGCAGACGCAAGCGTTCATGACCCGTTTATCATAAATTCATTGCAGCACGTTCATCTGTCGTAACACTATGTTATACTTACTTTTCACAATGGCGTCCTGCATATCCACTTTGACAGTCGACACAAATATAATCCAAAGCATCTGGCACACAAGTATCGCTGAAACTGAAACAGAGGAAAACCGGAATCAAAATGACGAATTTACTATACAGTGAAAGAGCGAAAGTGCTCATTACCACGTTTTCATCATTAACAAGATTTAATTATTTAGATACTTGAAAATCGTACGAGAGAAGGTTCTTGGTTCATCATCATCATCCTCAAGCAGCCATGGGCTACGGAGACCCAACCAGAACGTGCAATTTAGTTCTCCAAGCATATCTGCTGTATCTGGCCACTGCACACCAATTCTAATAAGGTCCTGTTTGACAATGTCTGTCCACCGCATCCTAGGTCTCCCCCTCTTTCTCAGGCCTTTAGGCACACTTTTCATAGCCCTATTTGCTATTCTATAATTATCCATACAGGGAACATAGCCAAGCCAAATTAGTCTCTCAATTACGCAGCCCAAGATACTGCGTAAGCATCTAGAATCAAAAGCATCAAGTTTCCTGTTATCTTGTTTACAAAGCATCTAAGTTTCACTACGGTAATTAACCCTAGAAATAATCAAACTATTATACAGTCTAATCTTAGTATTTAGGTGTATACGCCTTATTCTCCACATTCTCCATAGATTCTTAAAAATCCCAGCAGCAATACCTATTCTTCTGTTAATCTCATGCTGCACATCACAAATATCTGTTACATAGCTCCCAACATAATTAAACTGTGACACCTGCTCAAGAGTGCAACCATTCAGATTAACAGAATCACAGCCTACCTGACCAATTTATAACTTAAATTTATCTTTGTTTATCACCAAACCTACTCTACTACCAGTCTCATCAACAGCTCGAATGAAAGAGTTCATCTCGTCAACATCATTTGCCAAAAGGTCTAAATCATCAGCATAATCTAAATCAGAAATTTTCGTATCTTCAGACCAATAAAGGCCAAAATCCTTCCCTTGAAGTGAATTTAACATACCATAATCAATAACCAAACTAAAGAGAAAAGGAGACAAAATTGCCTTGTCAAACATCAGAAGCAATACTAAACTAATTGCTACAAGCCTTACGAACTCTCACACACGAATCAGTATTATTATAGAGAGCTTTCATTACGTTAACTAACTTGTCTGGTATACCATATGATCTCACAATCAACCACAAATTATGACGATCAACAGAGTCGAAAGCCTTTTTGAAATCAACAAAGCTAGCAACCAAAGGTTTCTGAAACTCTAAACATTTCTCAAGAATCTGCCTAAATGAAAATATCTGATCAACACATCCCCTACGACTTCAAAATTCACATTTCTCATCACGCAATTGCCTGCCAACAAGATTCTTAATTCTATTAAGCACAATCGTGCAAAGAGCTTTACCTGGAACAGAGAGTAGGCTGATATCCCTTTAGTTATCACAAGAATTGCGATCACCTATTTTGAAAATAGGGATATATATTAGCTCTGGTAATATCCGTATGAACCATGCCTTTATCATAAAATATATTCAAAATTACAGTCATCCAAGTGGAAAACGAAACATTCCCAACTCTAAGCATTTCCGTAGTAAGTTCTTCTACCCTGGAAATTTATGTAGTTTCAGTTTCGAAACAGCCAAGATAACTTCAGAAAGGGCCAACATTAAGGCTACTAATGAATCTATCATCATTACAAACAATGGGAGTGGAACTAACCACATTTTTAGAACATCACTGAAATGCTCAGCCTACCTAGCCATGACAGAATCCTCAACTTCTATAACCTTACCTTGTATATCCTTCAATCTCAGTATTCCTGTTTGTTTTCTATCATTAACTATCTGGTACAACTCTCTGCTGTCGTGCTGTCTAACTGTATCCTCGGTTTGGTCAGCCAAGCCATCAAGCCAAAGATTCTTATCAGTAGCTAACTGATTCTTTACACGTTTATTAAGCTCTCTGTAATGCTTTCTATTAGGAGTAATAGGGTATTGATTAAGGACATTCCTGCTGTTCTGTATTTCTGAAATAACCTCAAGTGCCTTATCACTCAAATAATTCTGCCTCCTCTGCTCCTTATTTCCTAAAAGAGTATTGTTAGTTTCCAAAAAAGCTTGTTCAAAACGGTGCCATTCTTCCACATCTTCAGTAGTAAACAAACCATTGCTCTCATAATGACAAAGTAACCTATCATGGTAAGCTTTAGCTATGACTGGGTCTTTCAAAGCTTCAGAATTAAAGGTAAAATTTTTAACCTTAGCACAATACTTTTTAAGTTTAAGTTGAAAGACACTTTTAACAAGGTAATGGTCAGATCCCCTATATGCCCTGCTATTCCTAACAGAAATAGCCCATTTGTTGTTAATTAATATATAATCAATCATATTCTTATGTAGCCCATCGGGTGAAACTCACGTGTTCTTATGTATGTCGCGGTGTGTGTAATAAATGTTAGTTATTCTCAAACCATTAAGTTTACTTATGTAGGAGACGTTGCTCATTGTCATTGCAGCTACCAATACCAAAAGGGCCTATCACCCCTCCCCAAAGGTCAGAGTCAGTGCCAACTTTGGCATTGAAGTCACCTAGAACAAAAGTAATATCTCTTTTGTTGACAGAATTCAAAATATTCTAAAATAGGTTTACATTGTCTGTAAACCCTATTTTTCTCATCCTCAATGGAGGCATGATACCAGATAACATCCAAGTCTTTAATACTTGTCTGAAATTTAGCTGTAAGAAACCTTTAATTAATGCAGTCATATCCTAGAAGAGCTTCACTAGCGAGTCTGCTGAGAAGCAAACTAATACTTGGAGATGTTTCTAATCTTCCGTTCCTGAAAATAGATATTAAAGATTATTTTTAAATATCTGACCTTTTTCTGTCCATCTGGTCTCTTACAAGCCGAGGATATCTAGGTTGTAACGGTAGAAGTTTTGTGTAATGGCATTTTGTGTGATGGAAGTTTTGTGTAATGCCATCTATAATCTGTGTGCAAAGTCCTCATATTCCAACTACGTATGGAGAGAATTTTATTAGGGGGATGTTTAAAGAAACTATGTTTGTTGAGAGAGGAGTAGCCGAAAATACCAAACAGTCTCCTAATCGCAAGAATAGGGTTGGGTTGTTTTACCTCTGAGCGGCACTTTTTTGCACACCATTTGCACACCATGGCCAGGTCACATGGACCCCGAAGGCTCAGAGAAGGTTGGGGGAGGGGACCCACTGGAACAGCTGTTGGGAGACAGATGGTAGCCTCTCGTTAAGGCCATCCAGCGTGTTCTTTAACGTGCACAGGGTATGGCTCTCCCGCACACGGAGCCACGGCTTAACGTCCCATCCGACGGACGGCGGCCTTTCCAAGAACATCGGTGTCCCCTACTGACCGTGGGCAGGGCGGGAAATTTTGCGGAGATAAATCTCAACGCTGACCCAGCTGGGACTCGAACTTGGGAACTACAGATTACGAGCCTGGCGCGCTACCGACTGAGCCACCCCCGCCCCCACAAGAATAGGGAAAAGACTACTAATGGCTGAAGCCATCTATACTGGAAGATTTTCTACAATGCAGAATCTGACGATGCCAATGGAAGCAAGAGTTTAGGTGCCTGCCATGACTTCTGCTCAGGATTATCCACCAGCTGATAAAACATATCCTGTGAATCTGTTCACTTGGGGCTGTCAACCCACAAACAGAAAACACAGCGGGAGATTTTCCCTCTATATAAGCCAACCGTGCAGCAAATTCAGGATTGATAATCAAGCTCAGAGCTATTATTCCGTTCAGATTGGTATATATGGTCAGCACCAGGACACTGTGTGTATGACCACTGCTTAGCAGGGTAGAAAAGAAAGAAAAGTAATCATAGTTGTCCAGATCAGTAGGCTACACTAATCTGGAAGCGCTAATCTTCCGTTCACTTCCACAAGAAAGATTCTCTTTTGAAAGATACCCTGGGCTTGCACCAGGGGAAGGTGGGGCCGAACATTATGTGCAATAAGTACATTAGACCTGACCGGTTCTATGCATCATCACATGGGATTGGTGCACAGCTCTCTTTCCATGGGATTTGCATGGGATTGGTTACCTAGCATCCATATATGTAGATAAATAAGTTGAGTTTTTGAAATGAGGTAAAAGAATATTTTCCATACACAATTGTTTGCATTGCAAGTACATTGAAATAAGAACACAAGTGAAATCTAATGTCAAGAAGACTATTCAACCCCTTCTTGAATATCTCATCTGACAGATAGCAAAACTTTGAATATTGCCCACTGTCGCCCTTTATTAGGATTGTTAGTCCGTCAAGTGGGGTTTCCAGAAGATCCCGCTATGTTTCTTTACAGGTTACAGCAAAAGTCTTTAATCAAGCCAATATCTCGTGAATGGTTAATTATACCTATATAGGCATAACCTAGATTAGTGGTTGCAAATGAAGCCCATCTGACTTCTAATGGGAGTTTTAGAAATTTTGAGATGCGTTTGGTTTGTTAAACCGATAACCGGAGCGCTACCACCATTGGTTTTGAACTGTATTATACAGAGAAAAAAAGTATTTTGAGTTCATGAATAAGTAATCATCAAGTTTCACTCTGCTAGATGATGAAAAAAAAACCCTGTGCCACCCTTCCCCATTTTCGTTATGGGGTGGGGAGTTAGGGGGTCACTGATCCCGGCTTGCAGATAAATCATGAAAGGCAATAGAGTTGTAGAGCATGGCAGAAATAAGAATTATCATTATTTGTCCCAAATCAAAGTGATGACAAGAATCATGAGAAGTTGATTTAAACCATAAAATAACACAGCGACAAAAGGAAAAATGTAAAATACCTTTAATGCCCAAATGGATTGTTACAATAGCAAGAAGGCATTACCTATTTACATATTGAAAATGATCAGTGCTGGTCACATGAACTCCTGAATGTCAGCTAACAGTTGACTACTGCATGCGACAGCGAGCATTATTTCCTCAACAGTGGTATATGGAGTTGGAGTGTGCTGTTCCAGATTTTGTACATGAAGTGGTTGGTAGAGCTGAAGATACAGGCAAATTGAGGTATTCCGAAAGAAAAAATGCAACAGCAGTGAGGTCAGATGACCTAAGCAGCCATGCAACAGGGCCATATACACTGCAGTCCAAAATCTTCGAACTGTAACATTCCTGGGTAAATCGAGTACCCATCAAGCTGAAACTGCACATTTTGTAACTGCTGCAGAAGAAAATTGACACTGAAGCCTGCTATATGCATATTTAGCACATGCAAATACCTTTCAGTGATAAGATGATGATAGGTCGCAGACCTATTGATTTTTTTTTCTTTTAATTTTTTGACGCACTATCCTTGTGCAAACACTTGTGTCAGAGAGAGAGGTCACGGGTGACTGATGTTAGCTATACCCCATTTGTAAATATCATTCTGAATTCGGTTTCATCTGTTTCTCTTGATACTCTCTGCGAAATCGCTTTGTTGGTAGTAAAACAACAGGTAGTCTCTACCTCTTGTAGGACATGAGGTAAACTACCTGCTGACATCTAGACCTACTAGGTGACATCTTTCGCAAAAACAGACATTAACCTTCGGATGGAGTGACGTTTCCTGGTAACCATTCCACTCATCAAATGTGGCAGTGTCCGTTGTGTTTTTTGCCCGGGAATTGCATCTGATTGGCCCATTGGGTTGGATAATTCCCATGGTTGCCAGAATGGTAATACCTGGGTTGGGTTGGATTGTTTTACCTCTGAGCGGCACTTTTTTGCACACCATGGGCTAAATGGCCAGGTCACATGGACCCCGAAGGCTCAGAGAAGGTTGGGGGAGGGGACCCACTGGAACAGCTGTTGGGAGACAGATGGTAGCCTCCCGTCGAGGCCATCCAGCGTGTTCTTTAACGTGCACAGGGTATGGCTCTCCCGCACACGGGGCCACGGCTTAACGTCCCATCCGACGGACGGCGGCCTTTCCAAGTCCATCGGTGTCCCCTACTGACCGTGGGCAGGGCGGGGAATTTTGCGGAGATAAATCTCAACGCTGACCCAGCTGGGACTCGAACCTGGGAACTACAGATTACGAGCCTGGCGCGCTACCGACTGAGCCATCCCCGCCCCCAATGGTAATACCATGCTTCAGCTGGAGGAGAGATTCGGTGTGGGGTGATCGTGCTAACTGGGTCAGGGTTTGGTCTTACTACCCATCTTTCTTTTGCTTTCTTTGCTTATGTCCAATTTTTGTGGAGACCAACGGGACTAATTTTAGGTCTATTTAAGGGGAGAAATTTAAAATAGATATCTCTGAATTAGAGAGATAGTAAACCTATACTTAAATGAAGTTAGGTTAAATTTTCCAAAACTTTTAATTGCTTGGGAAAAAACACGACCAGTGAAATCTGAAGTGGTACTACCTATATTTGATTCCGTTTTTGAGGCGGGGGTGGCTCAGTCGATAGCGCGCCAGGCTCGTAATCTGTAGTTCCCAGGTTCGAGTCCCAGCTGGGTCAGCGTTGAGATTTATCTCTGCAAAATTCCCCGCCCTGCCCACGGTCAGTAGGGGACACCGATGGGCTTGTAAAGGCCGCCATCCGTCGGATGGGACGTTAAGCCGTGGTCCCGTGTGCGGGAGAGCCATACCCTGTGCACGTTAAAGAACACGCTGGATGGCCTTGACGGGAGGCTACCATCTGTCTCCCAACAGCTGTTCCAGTGGGTCACCTCCCCCAACCTTCTCTGAGCCTTCAGGGTCCATGTGACCTGGCTATTTAGCCCATGGTGTGCAAAAAAGTGCCGCTCAGAAGTAAAACAACCCAACCCTTGATTCCGTTTGCACTTATCAGTATCCTAGCAGAATCCAGTTCTTGGAATCCAGACCAAGGAAACATGGGTCTTTGCCTCATGGCTGTCATTAGGAAACTGTTTGGTATTGTCGGCACTTCCTCTCTAAATAAACACGTTTTCTTTAAACATCCCACTAACCATTCTCTCTCCATAAGTAGTTCGAATATGAGGACATTGCACAGAGATTATTCCCTTGATGCCATCACACAAAACTTCTACCGTTACAACCTAGATATCCTCGGCTTGCAAGAGACCAGATGGACAGAAAAAGGTCAGGTACTTAAAAATAATCATTAATATCTCTTTTCAGGAACGGTAGATTATAAACATCCCCAAATATTAGTTTGCTTCTCAGCAGACTCGCTAGTGCAGCTCTTCTAGGATATGACTGCATTAATTAAAGGTTTCTTACAATAAAATTTCAGACAAGCGTTAAAGACTTGGATGTTATCTGGTATCATGCCTCCACTGAGGATGAGAAAAATAGGCTTTACAGACAACGTCAGGATATTTTGAATTCTGTCAAGAAAAGAGATATTACCTTTGTTCTAGGAGACTTCAATGCCAAAGTTGGTATTGACTCTGACCTTTGGGGAGGGGTGATAGTCCCTTTTGGTATTGGTAGCTGCAATGGCAATGGGAAACGTCTCCTACATAAGTAAACTTAATGGTTTGAGAATAACTAACACTTATTACAAACACAGCGACATACATAAGTACACATGAGTTTCACCTGATGGGCTGCATAAGAATATGATTGATTATATATTAGTTCACAGCAAATGGGCTAGTTCTGTTAGGAATACCAGGGCTTATAGGGGAGCTGAAATTGGATCTAACCATTACCTTGTTAAAAGAGTCTTGCAACTTAAACTTAAAAAGTGTTGTGCTACGGTTAAAAAATTTACTTTTAATACTGAAGCTCTGAAAGACCCAGTTATAGCCAAAGCTTACCATGATAGGTTACTTAATCACTATGACAGTCATGGTATGCTTACTACTGAAGTTAAGGAAGAATGGGATCATTTTAAACAGGCTTTTTTGGACACTAACAGTACTCTTTTAGGAAAAAAGGAGCAGAAGAGACAGAATTATTTGAGTGATAAGGCACTTGAGCTTATTTCGGAAAGAAAGAACTGCAGGAATGTCCTTAATCAATACCCTACTACTCCTAATAGAAAGCATTAAAGAGAGCTTAATATACGTGTATATTCAGTTAGCTGCTGATAAGAATCTTTGGCTTGATGGCTTGGCTGACAAAGCCGAGGAAACAGTTAGACAGCACAACAGCAGAGAGCTGTACCAGATAGTTGACGTTTGTGTGGTAGAAAATGGACAGGTATACAGGGATTGAAGGATAAACAAGGTAAGCTCGAATGGTAACATGTTATTGTAATCGAATGGTAACATGTATGTTTTGTTTATAGAAAGTGAGGATTCTGTCATGGCTAGGTGGGCTGAGCAGTTCAGTGATATTGTAATCAATGTGGTTAGTTCTACTCCCATTGTTCGCAATGATGATAAATGCATTAGTGGCTTTAATATTGGTCCTGTAACACAATTTCAAGTTACTTTGGCTGTTTCTAAACTTAAACTTCATAAATCCCCAGGGGTAGATGAAATTACTACAGAAATGCTTAGAGCTGGAAATGTTTCGGTTACCACTTGGATGACTGAAATTTTGAATAACTTTTACGATAAAGGCATGCTTCCTAAAGATTTTACCAGAACTATTGTTATCCCTATTTTCAAAAAGGTGATCGCAGTTCTTGTGATAACTATAGGGGTATCAGCCTACTCTCTGTTCCAGGTAAAGTTCTTCCATGATTGTGCTTAATAGAATTAAGAATCTGGTTGACAGTCAATTGCGTGATGAGCAATGTGGATTCAGAAGTGGTAGGGGATGTGTGGATCAGATATTTTCACTTAGGCAGATTCTTGAGAAATGTTTAGAGTTTCAGAAACCTTTGGTTGCTAGCTTTGTTGATTTCAAAAAGGCTTTCGACTCTGTTGATCGTCATAATTTGTGGTTGATTGTGAGATCATATGGTATACCAGACAAGTTAGTTAACATTATGAAAGCTCTCTATAATAACACTGAGTCGTGTGTGAGAGTTGGTAAGTCTTGTAGCAATTGGTTTAGCATTACTTCTGGTGTTCGACAAGGGTGCATTTTGTCTCCTTTTCTCTTTAGCTTGGTTATTGATTATGTTGTGCGAAATTCACTTCAAGGGAAAGATTTTGGCCTTAAATGGTCTGTAGATACTAAAATTTCTGATTTAGATTATGCTGATGATTTAGCCCTTTTGGCAAATGATGTTGATGATATGAACTCTTTCATTCGAGCTGTTGATGAAACTGGTAGTAGATTAGGTTTGGTTATAAACAGAAGAAAACTAAAGTGATTAAAATTGGTCAGGCAGGCTGTGATTCAGTTAATCTGAATGGTTGCAGTCTTGAACAGGTGTCACATTTTAATTATCTTGGGAGCTATGTAACAGATAATGGTGATGTGCGGCTTGAGATTAACAGACGGATAGTGATTGCTGCCGGGACTTTTAAGAATCTATGGAGAGTATGGAGAAATAGGCGTATACATCTAAAGACTAAACTTAGACTGTATAATAGTTTGGTTCTTTCTAGGGTTAGTTATGGTAGTGAAACTTGGACACTTTGTAAACAAGATAACAGGAAACTAGATGCTTTTGATTCCAGATGCTTACGCAGTATCTTGGGCATTAGGTGGTTCAACTTTATAACTAATGATGAGGTTAGGCACAGAAGTTTGCAACCTCCTTTAAGCAGCATATTGTGCAGAGAGAGACTCCGTTGGTTTGGCCATGTTGCCCGTATGAATAATTATAGATTGGCGAATAGGGTTATGAACAGTGTGCCTAAAGGCCTCAGAAAGAGGGGTAGACCTAGGATATGGTGGACAGACAACGTCAAACAAGACCATATTAGAATTGGTGTACAGTGGCCAGATGCAGTAGATGTAGCTCAGGACAGACTTGCTTGGAGAACTAAATTGCTCAATCTGGTTGGGCCTCTGTAGCCCATGGCTGCTTGAGGATGATGATGAACAAATTGTTACAAGAGTTGTGTTTTATCTATTGAAGTGTTTTTTCACAAGTGTGAAAAGTTTAAGATAAATGCTTCAACTTCCGTTCACGAATATTGCGGGAAATATATTTAGAGAGATTTGAGTGACATGTATAATTTATCGCCAATAACAGTTTCTGCGTATAAGGTTTATTTTCAAAGTTGGGGAGCTTTGAAATTGGCTTTCCATTCACATAACATGGAAGTGTCCAGACACGTTTTCAACATAGTGTATAGCTTTATGCGCAAAAATTGAAATTATTCTCGAAATAAATTTCTCTAACATTATACTTGATATTAAATTAATTAAATTCCCCCTCAAGCAACTGCTTGCCACAGAGTTCTAACAGGAGCCTGTCAGTTTATATATGCCAGAGTAGAAGGTCTGAGAGGATGCAGGACCTCAGCAGAAAAACAACACACACATCCATGCTTTACCCAGGGCTCGAACCTAGGTCCCTTAGATCAGGAGCCAAGCGCGCTAACCACTCGGTCATGGGACGGCTATACGTGATATACAAGAATAGAAATTCATATTTTTCAAACAGTGTTAAAAACCTTTCAATAAGAATGCTTAAATATATCTTGGGACAAAATATGACCTTCATGCTGAACCAAAACAGGTGTTATACAATTCTCAAGCAGTAATGAGATGAAAAAAAAGTGTTTACTTCGGGAAAGAGTTGTATGACTAATATGAGAAAATATGAGCGAAAAACGATTTTCATGATTCTTTTGGTGTAAACAAAGCGGCAAAATAAAGTCAAGAGTTCAAGAGGATCTAAGTCAATATTTCTCAAGGTTACTGACCTCTCAATATATGTGCCAGTGGCCCGATAGTAACTATTACAATAGTTTAGCAATAATTTCTCTACCAATATTTTTGATTTTTGTTGTCATAACTCATTATACAGGGTGAATCTGAAAAAGTGGGCAAAACTTTACGGGGTGGTAGAACGCAGCTATACGAGCAATATTCGTCATAGAATGTATGGTCGGAACACAAACGATGAGCCGCTAGGTGGCGTTGGAAATGGTATAAAAGGGTCGGTCCTCGCACCCAACGGCATTTCTACCGTGGATTGCCGAGAGGACGGTTGGTTATACTAACCACGAAATGGCGGAGGCAGCTCTTTTGAGCAATTTCTTTGAGTATGTACCTCAATTACATTCCTGTTAATAAAATGTTTTCTGAAGTATCTCCTCTCCTTCTTGTGTTCATTCTTTAAATGTGACAGTGGAAAACTACCTTTTAACTTCTCACCGCTTGCGTTCCGACCATACATTCTATGACGAATATTGCTCGTATAGCTGCGTTCTACCACCCCGTAAAGTTTTGCCCACTTTTTCAGATTCACCCTGTATATCATTAATAAATAAAATCTATTCCTCTTGCAAACTTTCTACAATATTTTTTGCAATATGTTTTTTTTTTTGAAAGAAAGAATTTTTTCCTCATATTTGATCGCACCTATGAATTTTTGAAATAAGTTCTCTGCCAGGCCGGTAGGTGGGACCTTGGGGTCCGACGGTTAAGAAACACTGATAGAGAATATATTAGATAATAATGATTTTTCACCTGTTTGTAAGATGAGGACATGCACATGGACGGCAGGGTCCTTTTGAGGGATCTCCATAGTATCCTTTGATGCATTGGTCACAATGACTTCCCATGGTGTTTCCTGTGCAGTCCTGAAAAGAAAAAATTTACAATACATTAAATATGTTTCTTTATAAAAACATTAAAGTTAAAAATAAATATTTAAGTTGCACAATGTAGTACTGAATATTTTAGTGAATTTCTAAGAACTTTCAGAATTATTCATTCTTTACTCGAAAAATATTTAAAATATAATTTAGAAATTAAAAAATAAAGTTATAATTTAAGAAAAGATACAGGGCTGATTACTTTTGCTTATATTATTGAAATTTCAGATCATTTTACATCTAATGAATCAATGCTCTCTTTGTATGTTACTTTACGATTATCTACTTTTGATCGAACATGAATAAAGTTCCTTCAAATTGTATCATTCTTATTCAGAAGAATTTGGGGCGGGGGTGGCTCAGTCGGTAGCGCGCCAGGCTCGTAAACTGTAGTTCTCCAGGTTCGAGTCCCAGCTGGGTCAGCGTTGAGATTTATCTCCGCAAAAATTCCCCGCCCTGTCCTCGGTCAGTAGGGGACACCGATGGGCTTGGAAAGGCCGCCGACCGTCGGATGGGATGTTAAGCCGTGGCCCCGTGTGTAGGAGAGCCATACCCTGTGCACGTTAAAGAACACTCTGGATGGCCTTGACGGGAGGCTACCATCTGTCTCCCAACAGCTGTTCCAGTGGGTCCCCTCCCCCAACCTTCTCTGAGCCTTCGGGGTCCATGTGACCTGGCCATTTAGCCCATGGTGTGCAAAAAAGTGCCACTCAGAGGTAAAACAACCCAACCCAGAAGAATTATTCTTACAATCTCAAACTACATTTTGTGGAATACTTAAACATTTTTCACAGACTGCTATTTTCTTCCTAGTGAAATATAGAAGGGGTCTCAACTTTATATAACATAACATTTATTATTCCTACTAAATTAATACATATTTGCATATTTATGAAAATGAATAGCATCGTTTGCATGCGAAGTGCTATTTATAACCCAAAAACCAAATTTGGATTAAAATATTACAAATTTTTTATCATCAAAGCAATAGAGAAAAATATTGGTAAATTTATTTTATTGATCGAAAAGGAAAAAGACATTTGGAAAAAACTCACTATAATGTAGTGAACAAATACTCCCCATTATTAATATTTTAAAGATAATTTTTACATAGATATTTAAATTAATATGCAATTGATTTATTTCTGATATTAAATAGTACCCTGTGCACTTTAAAGAACATGATGAATGTCCTTGATGGGTAGCTTCCATCTTATTTCTTAGCAGCTGCCAATGGGTCCATTTCGCCTCCCCAACTTTGAGCCTTTCGAATCCCCGTGACATGGACATTTATAGCCTGAAGTGTACACAAAAAGGCCGTTCAGAGGTTAAAATAACCAATTTATTAATGAAAATATGAATCAGCTTTTTTTTCTTCTCTACATATATGGTAACAAATTCTTATTAGTAATATATATATATATAGGGGCGGGGGTGGCTCAGTCGGTAGCGCGCCAGGCTCGTAAACTGTAGTTCTCCAGGTTCGAGTCCCAGCTGGGTCAGCGTTGAGATTTATCTCTGCAAAAATTCCCCGCCCTGTCCACGGTCAGTAGGAGACACCGATGGGCTTGGAAAGGCCGCCGTCCGTCAGATGGGACGTTAAGCCGTGGCCCCGTGTGCGGGAGAGCCATACCCTGTGCACGTTAAAGAACACGCTGGATGGCCTTGACGGGAGACTACCATCTGTCTCCCAACAGCTGTTCCAGTGGGTCCCCTCCCCCAACCTTCTCTGAGCCTTCGGGGTCCATGTGACCTGGCCATTTAGCCCATGGTGTGCAAAAAAGTGCCGCTCAGAGGTGAAACAACCCAACCCAAGTAATATATATCTTGGATTAATATTACTTGGGTTGTTATTTTAAATAATTGTTATTTTAATGTACCTTCCCGAAACCACTGTTTTATTCGGTATTTTAGAAAAATGTTTCCATTCCATTGTTTCAGTGTTTCTTTATGAAATTATTATTATTTAATGTTTATTTATTTACATGAATACTGTAGATCTAAGATTTATTTACGGTAGTCACTGTGCGATAATGAAAGAAAGGCAAATTTTATGAAAAGATACTACACTGAAGTGTCATTGAAATAGGGATAGCAACCTAGTAACGTATTGGACCCCCGGTGGCCCTGATAATAATCCCCCTGGCCACCTCTGGCCCCTAATAATGCCCCTGATAACGGCCACCACATGGCCCCTAATAATCCCCCTGATAACGGCCACCACACGGCCCCTAATAATCCCCCTGATAATCCCTCTGGCCCCTAATAATCCCCGTGATAACGGCCGCCACACGACGAGGCAAGACTCCCCAAGCTTGCGTAAATGTTCCACAAGTATGGCGACCCATGCATCCTCCAGAGCTGTCCACAATTCTCTCAAGGTCGTCGCTGATGGGACACAGGCCCGAACCCTGGATAAAAACTTTGGATACCCGTTCGATGGTATCAAAGTTTTTTGATAGGATTTAAATCTGGGCTTCTAGGTGGCCAATTCATTATTTCAAAGTCAGCAGAATGCTCCTTCAACCATGAAGTAGCCAACCGGGCCATGTGAGATGAACAGTTGTCTTGCTGGTAGTCGCCATCTCCATTGGGATACATGATGGCTATAAATGTGTGTAAATGGTCAGCCATGAGTTCTATGTATTGGGATGCATTGAGAGTCATCGGTACACGTACCGAAGGTCCCACAGACGTCCAACTGAAGACACCACAGGGCATTATGAGCCACCACCAGTTTGTACTATTCCGACCTGACATGCAGGATCCATGGCTTCATGAGGTTGGTGCCATACCCTCATTCTCCCATCGGCTTGATGAAGTTTAAATCGGAATTCATTACTCTAGGCTATCCGTTGCCAATTATCGACGATCCAGTTTCGATGTTCTTTAGCCCAGGCAAGGCAATGAGCCTGGTGTCATGCCATTAGAAGTGGGATTTTCGTAGGTCGGCAGCTCCCGAAGCCGAGACGAAGTGAGTGTTGCACAGTCCATGCACTGACTTCTCGGCTGGAACCTGCGTTCAGATGGGAGGTGATTTCAGATAAAGTCTGGCCCCTGTCGGACCATAGGATGTGGGTCAGACGGCGGAGCCCACGATCATTCAAGGCTGGCTGTCCTTTGCAGTTTGTCCTGGTGCATGTTTTTTGCTGAAATTTTCATATTCCCGGAACACTCTTGAAACGAGAAAATCCAAGTTCGTTGAAAATTTCGGAGATCGAGTGTTCCATCTATCGGGCACCTACAATCTGCCCTCTGTCAAATGCATCTAAATCCTGCACCTTTCCCATTACGCTTCTCACAACGAATGCTTGAGGAAGCCAAAACTGACAGCTATATATGACCAGAGTTTCGGCCACGCATGCTCGTAAATGCGAGATTTGCGGTACTGAATTTGGATAACGTCTCCTATCCCTAATTCAATGGCACTTCATTTCATTTGGATAATTCAGAAATTTTAATAAGATGAAAATTGTTAGTCATTTTCCTTTTAATGTTTTGTTTTTCTAATGGTATTCGGACAGTTTTGTTGCCCTGATGAATTGACCCTTTCGGCATTCGTGTATCAGCATACACGAATGCCGAAAGGGTCAATTCATCAGGGCAACAAAACTGTCCGAATACCATTAGAAAAACAAAACATTAAAAGGAAAATGACTAACAATTTTCATCTTATTAAAATTTCTGAATTATCCAAATTATTGATACAAATGTTATTAAAATGTTTTTTCATCCATTTCAATTAATCACTAAGTTTTAAACATCTGATTTTTCAGCTGAACATTACATATAAACAAAATTTCGTTGCAGTACTGAAAGTGAGATACGATACTTACAATGCAGATCCCAGTTTCTCTTTCGCAAATATTAGTATGATTATTACAGGAACAAGGTTCAGCCCATCCAACTAAGTCAAGTATGTCTTTACTGTCAAGGTAATTTGGTTTATGTTTCCTATAAAAGCCAGTAGCAGGATCCTGCAAAAAAAAACCCCTATAGTTTAAAAGATACAAATAAACTATCATTTATTACATAAAAAAACAAATGGCTATGCCGTAGAACTCTTTGAGATTATGGTTTTTTCCCCTTCACAGTTTGACTACCTTATCAGCACTTGGTTTTCCTTCCTTTTGTATTACTTTTACTTTTCCAAAAAATATTTCATGATAATGAAAAACTGATAGGAAACTGATGGAATTGAAAAAAGAATCTGATTTTTAGGGTAAACAAAAGCAAACACAAAACAAACGAAGATAGTTTCATGTTTTGAAATATTTTGTACATTTTTAACTCTTATTTGGGATACATTTTTTCCCCTCATTAACAGATTACTATAATTTGACCTTCCTAAGATGAAATATTAAAAACGGAATTTTTTATTTTACGTTGAGTCGAGTGGGTTTTATCCTTGTTTTTGTCTTCATTAATTATTGTTTTATTTACTTTCGATTTTATTTATTTGACTACATAATAGTTCACTAATCGGATAAAAATGTTTATTCAACGCTAACGTTCTGACGACCCCCACCTCTTCACACCTTTATATTCCCACTCAGTGTTTCTGCGCATTTAGCTGTTCCCAGAATTTAATTGTGGTCATGTCACCGACTTTGCAGTTAAATGCAATCTGTTCTTCATAGAGGCTCATTCTGAAATTATTTATATCAGTGCTGATATTCCGAATTATAACACTCTTAGTGTCTTTAATGAGTGCTCGGTGAATTGTATATATTTTGATAATACAGGCTGATATTATCTGGCGAAGGTCCTATGCATGGCAATTTGAAAGACTATGCATGACAACTCTGAATATTTTATTCTCCCTCATGCAATCAAAGCTTTATTGAATATTTTCTAGCTCATAATTAACGATTTTTAGTTTTAAAAGAGTACGAGAGTCTCGATTTAAATTTATCTGAGCTAATACAATTATTTAATTCTGTTTCAGTATTTGAGATGATTGCAAGATCAGTTCCTTATTTATCCCTTGCTAAAAGCAGCGGTTCAGCATAGCTGGGATGTTAGTACTGCTATCATTTCGAAAAGAAATTTGTTTGCCTCTCAGTTTTTAATGTTCTAGTTTCATGGTACACGATTTGTAAGCTTCACCATCAGCAGATGTGTCTGGGTAAATGGTCAGGTAAAGCTGATTAAATTGCAGGCAACCGGTTGGAGAATGGCAATGAATTGTTAGCAGGAAACGTGACATATTCTAATGAAAGATATTTGCAATGAAGACTTTGTGAAAGCATTTTGCAAAATTCTGACAAAAACTGATCTGTGATGAATCAGTCGATGTGACAAACAAATCTTTTTCACAGTGGCGAAGTGTCCATGGAAGCAAGGAAAGCAGTAATAATATAATAAATATAATTTTAATAAACATTTAAAAAATTGTAAATTAAATGTAAAAACGTTTTAGTATTTTCATGACTTTAATATGTTTATTCAAACATAAATTTTATGTTTATATAATATTCTTAGAATTTTCCTGTTATGTTACACTAAATAATAAACAAATGCACCAATTTTCCAGGCTAGTAGTGTATAAAACGCTTCATTGTTATCGCATTGATCATCTCAGAGCGGAAGTTTCATTTCCATATTCAACCAATAGAAATTTCTCTTATAGAATATAGTTATCTGGACGCTTAATAGCACTGTGCTTGTTTCATACCGTTTTCACTAAGCGCAAGAGGCAGACTGTTTGCTCTGTGATTGGTTGCCACCATTTATCGATTGTCACTTAGGATAAAAATGGCATCACCAGTTCATCAAAGGTAGGCGTAATCACCTGGACTATTTTTTTTGGAAAGGGAGGCGAAATACTCCTTTTCCTTGCCAGGCAAAATCCTTTTCCCTTTACGTCCGGCTTTCACATTCCAAATTATGTATGAATATGTTATATAGTATTGTTCTGCCAGCGAACGTAATCATGCTCTTTTGCGTTCAGATACCTCTAAGCCTAATTGACCCAATGCATATTTTCTGAACTGATTTAATCTTCTTATTCTTATCATTACCGTAGTAACTAGTGATGATTCAGTTCTTAATTTCAGGTTTCCAAGAAACAAATTAACGACTTTAATTGGATATTAACTGTATTGCACTACATTCAAATACACCTGCAAATAAGCGTTAAAATTTATTAACAACCAGATCTGTGCAAATGTAATTTTTTTATATTACTATTATTTTAACATGAAGTGCATCTAGAGAATCTTTTCGTGTTATAATAATCAGCTTTCAGCTACGTCAACTTAGTTCTTGTGAATGAAATACGTCGCGCTGTATGATATCGGAAGTGATTGCCAGAAACAAAGTTTGTGTTGAAACTTTTCTTCTAAGGTAACAAATTTATAAACGCAGAATTGTGCACTGTTCCGCATTCTCAGTATTCACGAATTACTATTGAGTGGACATATTGTACATCGCGAAAAAAAAAAATTGCTAATTAAATCACTATTGATTAGTGATTTAATTAGCAATTTTTTTAAAACTTATGGACATAATGATAGAACTGGAATATCCTACTTTTCCTATTGAGACAATATTTGCTTATATCGATATTTTCCAGTAACACATCCCGTAGCATATCGTATTGTCTTAAAATCCAATTAATTTATACAATACAGGTTCGAACTTTAACTTAATTTCAAATATGATGCAAATTCTATCACAAATACGAATCGAGAAATAAAGGACCGAAATATCGAAGTAGCAGAAGAGTGCAAAATAGTTCATACAAGAAGTTCTGCCACATTTCAAAAATGATTATTTAGGGTGAAATTGCATACTTTTATTAATGTTCGCCACTGATTTTTTAAAGGTATTCAACTAGTACAATTCCAATTAAAAATGTCTTAAAAAATGAGAAAACGTAGTAGGATATAAGAGCCCTCGTACCATTATAATAATAAAATAAACCGATGTTCACTCTCACTCGAATATAGGGAACAAGAATGTATAATATACAAATCTTGAAAGATTAGTTTATATCAGGGCTACTAAAGAAGCTGTCTGAGGCGTAAGAAATATATTTTGTGACCCCTGAAAAATTCTGAAGTATCCGAAACCAAAAGTGTTTTAGAAAATTAATTATGAAAAACAAATGGGAGAAAATTGTAAACCATTATATAACGCTGTGAGCGTGAGTAACAAATATTATTTCCATCATATATGGCAGCTTGACGGTCCGCAACCTGACATAGACGGCGCCACAGGCGAATCAGCAAAATTGTGGGAATACTTATATGTCACATTGTTGAAGATATGGTTAGTTTGTGGTGGTCAAGCGGTTAAGGCACATGGCCTGCTTCTGGGAGATGTGGGTTCGAATCCCACTCAGGACAACTAATTGCATTTGTGAGCTTCTCATAGATGTCCTTTTTGATTATGTTTTTTGTGACTTGTCAGTCAAAAGTCATCAGATTAGTCTTTACGTTTCAGCAAAAGGCGGGGGGGGGGGGGCGGGTCTCAGTTTGTAGCTCACCAGACAAGTATTCTGATGTTCACAGGCTCGAGTCCCAGATAGGCCAAAGCTAAGATTTATTTCTGTTAACCCACACTGAGAAAGAGAAGACCATTGGGGTTCAAAATAGCCCACTGGATGAGACGGGAAATCGTGACTCCATGCTCAGGAGAACCTACCCTGTATATGTTGAAGGACACGCTGGATGATCTTAACGGGATATTTTCGTCTGTCTCTTAACAATTGTCCAGTCGATTCCCTTCCTCTAATTAACTCTGAGCCGCTCTTGGGGACCTGGACCTCGAGCCTGTTGTATGTACAAAACTACTGCTCAGAGGTAAAACGATTTAAATCTGGCATTGGAATGACGACGAAAAAAAATTCGCAACTTTCACACATGCGTGTTTATAGAGTTCAGCATTTAAAGGAGAAACTATACGGTATTTTTTAATAAAGATAATAACTTTATTCAAGCGCACACACAGTGATAATTAGATAGAAAATAGCAAGAATAAAATTTAGGATTCATTTAGGATTCACGTACAATCAGTGGTGTAGCAAAGATTGTCCAAAATATTTGGAAATATGAATAAAAATAAATGAATATGTTACCGCTAAAGCTCGAAAGCCGTTAATGTGCACATTACCTAGCTAATCTGCAGATTAACTGATTTGCTCCGTTAACGTGCGGAATCAAGAGTTTTCCGCATTTTACCTAGGTAATGTGCACATTAACGGCTTCCGTATCGTTAAAGTTCAAAAGTTTGTTTCTCTCATAGTGGTGAATCTCTTGAATATGAATCTTCGTGTCACGTGATTCACTCGTCTGCATTATAAAAAACGCCCCGGATGAGCGGAGGCCAAGTGAGAACGAATCGGTAAAGTGATTCATTCTTGATAACGAATCACTAAAATGATTCGTTCTCACTTGGCCTGCTGATTTTGGGGGCGTTTTTTATAATTCGGACGACTGATTCATGTTGACAGAGGGATGACCCTGGTTTCAACTCTACTCTCGGACACTAGATAAATAACATTATGTTAATTTAAGCGTACAGAAACGTTTCTGTTGTTCCAGGAAAGATCTTATTTTCACTTTAACGAGTGCCTGGTAGGTAATGTGCAGATTATCCAGGTAATTTGCAGATTACCTAGGTAATTTGAGAAATGAAACAATTTTCCGCACGTTAACGGATCACCCTAGTTAATCTGCACAATACGTAGACAATCTGTAGAATAACTGATTTCTGCACTTTAGCGGTAACAAATACACTCTCAAGCAGCTGCTCGCCATAGAGAATGGCAATTTAATACGCCACAGAGAAGGTCTGTGAGAAGGATGGGACCTGAGCAGAAAGCCAACAAAACACATCCATACCTTACCCGAGGCTCAATCAAGATCTCTTTGATCAGTAGACAAACACGTTAATCGCTGGGTCAAGGGACGGCCATTTGGAAGAATTTTTCTTTTTTAAATATTTTGTTAATGTTTTATTATTACCATTTAATAAACAACGAAAGCTGACCTGTCAATGTAATACACCATACAGAACGTTTGTGAGGAGGCCAAGACCTCGGCAGGAAGAAAACATTCATGCCTTTTTTCCGGGACTTGAAGCCAGGTTCCTAAGGTTAGCAGACAAATAGGCCAATACATTACAATAGGCTTCTAATAATAATAACATTCTGCCACTAGAATGACGATGAACAACTAGTTTATTTAAATAACTTTTTTGCAATGATAGGCACTCACACTTCCCTCTCCCGCCCAGTTAATAGACTGTATTTAATAATAATAATAAAAACAATACAATAACACAATAATATATAAAAAAAATAAGAACAGAAAATCATAACAGGTTTCAATCTTGAAACCAAGAGGCAGTTGGGTTGGGTTGTTTTACCTCTGAGTGGCACTTTTTTGCACACCATGGGCTAAATGGCCAGGTCACAAGGACCCCGAAGGCTCAGAGAAGGTTGGGGGAGGGGACCCACTGGAACAGCTGTTGGGAGACAGATGGTAGCCTCCCGTCAAGGCCATCCAGCGTGTTCTTTAACGTGCACAGGGTATGGCTCTCCCGCACACGGGGCCACGGCTTAACGTCCCATCCGACGGACGGCGGCCTTTCCAAGCCCATCGGTGTCCCCTACTGACCGTGGGCAGGGCGGGGAATTTTGCGGAGATAAATCTCAACTCTGACCCAGCTGGGACTCGAACCTGGGAACTACAGATTACGAGCCTGGCGCGCTACCGACTGAGACACCCCCGCCCCACCAAGAGGCAGACCATCTGCATATCTAGGAATCAAAAGATTTTACTTATTCAACACTTTCTAGTGGCTGTGGCTGCACTGTGGTATTACTTTTAAAAAATTCTAATATTTGATTTGAAAGGTAGAGAATTACTTTCACTCAATGATTCGGAAACATCACATACCAGAACGGCGTTTCGATTTAGTTGCAGCCCTGCTTTTGGTAATTGCTTCCCCTACTCAAAAAGTCACGATTCCCCATTTCTGTGTCATAAAGAATGGAGCTAAAATTCCATTTCAAATAGCTCTTGTCCAATCCTCGCTTAATACTGTTAACCAATGAAACACAATATGACGGCTAAAAATATACCATCAATCTTCAATTCGTTAGAGAGCTTGTACGGTAAGTATTTTACAACGCGAATGTACCAGTAGGATGAGACTGGCCATAGAGGTTACCGGTATTTCTCCTGGACCGAAGCAATCGATCATAAGAAAAGCTTTTCAAAACAGACATTTATCGAATAGCGGGCCATTTATGTTAAAAATTTACCGGTGCTAAATCTTGTCCCAGTCTGAACCTGTGTACAGGTGGAAAAGAAATGATGCTTCATCGTGCACTTTAAAATATTCAGAAAATAGAAACAAGTCTGAAAAATTGTAAAGGAAAATATTTTTACACATAATAAAAAAAAAACAACAACAGAATATTATGTCTTCATCCATAATAAATTCACAGATTATCTGTAGAAATAGATTTCAACAATTATTACAAACACCTGAAAAAACATTATCGCTGACACTTCGGGAATCGAACCCGCAACTCTTTAGATACATGCTATATCACTCTACCATTAAACCACGCACCAGACGCTAATTATTATCCCTTATTCTGGAGGATCTTAGCATCTGGTGCGTGGGTTAATGGAAGAGCGCTCTAGCTTGTATCTAGAAAGTTGCGGGTTCGATTCCCGCCGCGTCAGCGATATTTTTTTCCCAGGTGTTTGAAATTATGCCTTCGTGCTTATTATATCGGTCGTACAGCTGCTATATTTGGTTCCGTTTTCGAAATTCAGAATCGATATCTTTCAAAGCAAGGTGAAGTGTACACTGACATTTCTTTAAAAGAAAAAATAAATAAATATTTGGTACACTTGATATTATTAACATAAATTAATCTTTCGATAAATTTTTCCAGACGGCGGCCAGCTTTCTTCTCTTCCCTGCTGGCGCCCATTCTTCCATTAGGTATGAAACTATTTCTTATGGTGGAGTACTATATCTGCATATGGGGCGGGGGTGGCTCAGTCGGTAGCGCGCCAGGCTCGTAAACTGTAGTTCCCAGGTTCGAGTTCCAGCTGAGTCAGCGTTGAGATTTATCTCCGCAAAATTCCCCGCCCTGCCTACGGTCAGTAGGGGACACCAATGGGCTTGGAAAGGCCGCGGTCCGTCGGATGGGACGTTAAGCCGTGGCCCCGTGTGTGGGAGAGCCATACCCTGTGCACGTTAAAGAACACGCTGGATGGCCTTGACGGGAGGCTACCATCTGTCTCCCAACAGCTGTTCCAGTGGGTCTCCTTCCCCAATCTTCTCTGAGCCTTCGGGGTCCATGCGACCTGGCCATTTAGCCCATGGTGTGCAAAAAAGTGCCGCTCAGAGGTAAAACAACCCAACCTATATCTGCATGTTGTTCTTGCAAGTGGGCGTGGCATCTTTTCATTGATTGTTGCCTTCTTTGATCTTCAGATTTTGCCGCCACAATCATTATGTGAAATAGAGTATATATAGCAGGAACGGTTTTAACTTTCAAGTAACACTGTAATTAATAACTTGCATTCGAAAATGCATAGATACTTTGAATATCTTTTTAAAACTTTTTGACACTGATTTTGTTAAATATGTTTTGTAAATGTAACTAATAATTGTGCTAAGTAAAATTTTCTGTAAGAATGACACATTGTTTAATCAATTATGTTATTTCTAAATATGCCTATACCACATCTAAAATCATTTGATATAATAGACGTAATTCCACCGTCATCGGTGGCATAAATTGTCGGTTTCCCTGTAATTCAGCGGATACTTCAGCGATCTGTCCTAAATTTGGTGCGGTGGTCCCATTTAGTTGTAGCCTTATCGGAGTAACAAATCGTGTTCCTTGCTACCATGGGTCGGGAGTGATCGATCGAAAAGTATCCTACCTTTTAAATGAAGCAATACGTTGAGAGTATGGTGGAAAACTTTTAATGGAGTAAGAGTTATAAGTGGACAATACATTTCGCACTGAAATATTTTGGGTAGGCTCATCCTATATATATATAGACGACTGTGAGTGATTAACAGCTGACTGACAGAGGATCACCTAATTCTAACTATGATACAGAAATAGTAGAACTCTGAAAATTTGCAGCTAGAGAATCCAGGTCGTAAATCTGGGAAGAAATACGATATTTGACCTCAGACGTGCCCTTCAAAGTCAAATAGAAATCGCATAGAAGTCAAATCATTATCTACAAGTGCTAAAAATATGAAATTTGTTGACTGGAAGTGTTTCAAATTGCAGATCTCGAAAACGTTACGAAATTTTGAAGCCCGAGGGTCCTTCAAGGTCAAAAGTCCAATTTAGATATATTGGTGCTAGAGAATAAAAATTGATTCCTGGGGATAGTAGATCTCGGAATGTTGCGGAATATTGAATGTGATGGGTTCTTTGAGGTCAAAGAACCATCATGCTTATTATATCGGTTTTCAGAGTTCTACTATTCGTTTCTACATTTTACCAATCGTAGGGGGCTAAGAATCGTTGAATCTCAGAAATTATAAAGAATTTTGGATGCAAGTGGTCTTCCTGGTGTTGGAGAGCTAAACATTGGTAAATAGGGGTATTTTGGATAGTACAACTCAGAAATAAAAGAAATTTTCAGATACGGTGTAGCATTCAAGGTCGAATAGGAGTAGGAATGATGGTCTAGAAATCAAGCAGTGCCTTGGGCACCACATGATTTCTACATAGTTATGTATATATACAGGGTGAATCTGAAAAAGTGGGCAAAACTTTACGGGGTGGTAGAGCGCAGCTATACGAGCAATATTCGTCATAGAAAGTATGGGCGGAACGCAAACGGCGAGCCGCTAGGTGGCGTTGGAAATGGTATAAAAGGGGCGGTCCTCGCACCCAACGGCATTTCTACCGTGGATTGCCGAGAGGATGGCTGGTTATACTAACCACGAAATGGCTTTTGAGCAATTTCTTTGAGCATGTACCTCAATTACATTCCTGTTAATAAAATGTTTTCTGAAGTATCTCCTCTCCTTCTTGTGTTCATTCTTTAAATGTGACAGTGGAAAACTACCTTTTAACTTCTCACCGCTTGCGTTCCGACCATACATTCTATGACGAATATTACTTGTATAGCTGCGTTCTACCACCCAGTAAAGTTTTGCCTGCTTTTTCAGATTCACCCTGTATATATACACTGAGAGGTCAAAAGTCATAGGAATAGCAGTTAAAGTAGAATTAGAACACTGTACTCGTAACCAATGCATTGGATGTCAACCGCAGAATGGCGCTGCAGTAGCCTACAAACCCAACATTCATTTCAGAGTAGTTGTTAATTCAGCATGGCTGCATGTCTTGAGTTGTCTGACTTTGAACGTGGCTTGATCGTCGGTGCCAGAAGGATGGGTCGGAGATCATGCTGGAATTCAGTTTTCTCACATCTACAGTGTCAAGAGTTTATTATCAGTATTCTATTGATGGTATTTCCATACACGTAAACCAGCCACGTGAAATTGACAAACGGAAATTGTGTTGGCTGACACGAATGGTAACGACCAACAGATTGACTACAGTACAGGAAATCACTGCCAATTTGAATGTGGGCTAAACACAAAACGTTTCTGAAAGGATTGTCTGTCGCCACCTGCATTCCATCTGATTTGGTAGTCAAAGACCCACTCATGCACCATTGCTTATATGTCGTCACAGAGCTCAATGACTGGAATGGGCCCGAAGACATCGAAATTGGACAGTAGAACAGTGGTGTTGAGTAGCATGGTGTGATGAATCTAGGTTAAAATGGTTGTTTCGTGCTGACTGGTGCATTAGAGTGTGGTGTAGGCCCTGTGAAACCATGGACCTTTCCTGTCTGCAAGGTACTGTTCAGGCTGGAGAATTGTGATGGTATGGGGTGTGTTCATGTAGTCTACATTGAGCTCTCTCATCTGTTGAATCAATCGCTGACAGGTATGAAATACGTGGACATTCTCGCAGATCACCTGCACCCCTTCATGAGTCTCTAGGACCCTGATGGTGAAGGGGTATTCCAACAAGTTAATGCAGCGTGTCACCAGTCTTTGGTTGCTAAGAGGTGGATCGAATAATACTCCACGGACTTTACCACCATGAATTGGCCCCCACAGCCCCCCATAGTCGTCCTTTGGAGCATCTGGGGATACAATGGAAAAAGCTTATGATCCACGAATGCAGCACCATCCAATGCAACACAATTATGGTCTACACAGCAGGATGTGTGGGCTGCTATTCCTGCAGAACGGGACTGGCATCTCGTTGACTCCATGTCTCAACTTTTGCCTGCACTGCTGAGAGCTCGAGGAGGACAAACCCGTTATTAGGCACTTATTCCATGACTTTTGGCCTCTCAGTGTATTGTGACGATTGTGAGTGATTGAAGGCTGAATGACTGACTTTCTGATAGTTGACAGGGGATCACGCTATTTCTAACTATGATACACAAACGGTAAAGCTCTGAAAATTTCAACCTTGTTGCAATCCACATCGTAGATATCGAGAAAAATCCGAAATTTGACCTCTGATGTGTCCTTCAAAGTCACATACGAAAATTAGAGGTCAAACTTTGATCTACTGGTGCTAGAAACTTGGAAATTAGTTTTCGGGGCTGTTTCAGGCTGTAAACGTAGGAAAGGTTAGAAAATTTCGGATTCGGAATATCGAGGAACAGGACAAGGCCTGGGCCCCACACATATGCTGCAGTACGTGAGCAAGAAATCTTTTGAAGTGGCTGAAAGGAGAAAAAGTGGTGATGCCGTTTGCTGTTCCTATGATTTGGAGAGAGACAAGCAATCACATAAATGACTGCTACTTCTGCATGCTACTTCTGGAAGCATCACAAGGAAAAAGAAGTGAACAATAGCATACCTGAAAATACAATCTCCTCTCTGACCAGTTCTGCACAACGAAGGCCTTCCCGTTTCCAAACCTCCAAAAGAATTTTCCATCGATTCAGACTATGAGGAGGGAGGAGAACCGACTTCGGGTTCTCTGCAGCCTTCAGTGTATAATGACGATCCAAAGTCTGCCATGGTATGTCATCTGCGCCACACATTCTCACCGAAGAAGAAATGAACCATCTGGTTCGCGATCTGGAGCTGTCCAAGGCCAAATCAGAGTTACTTGGATCAAGACTTAAACAATGGAATCTTCTCAAGGAAAATGTCCAGGTGACTTCATTTTCAACTTGTCATGAGCAGTTTGCACCTTACTTTAGAAAGAAAGATGACATTGTGTTCTGCTCAGATGTAGATGGCCTTATGAATGCCCTTGGAATCAAACATGATCCTCAAGAATGGCGACTATTCATAGACTCCTCAAAATTGAGTCTCAAGGCGGTGTTGATGCATAATGAATATCCATGCCAGTCGGACATGCTGTCTGTATGAAAGAAACCTACAACAACCTAAAACAGCTGTTGAATTGTCTTCAATACAGCAAGTATGGCTGGCATCTCTGTTGTGACTTGAAGGTAGTGGCTCTGTTGATGGGTCTGCAGCTGGGATATATGAAGTACTGCTGTTTCTTATGTGAATGGGATAGCTGAGCAAAGACTGCACTATGTGAAGAGAAACTGGTCTCAGAGGAAATATCTGAAGGTCAGAGAGAAGAATGTGGAACACTCAGCATTGGAAGAAATGCACAAAATCCTACTACCGTCGCTATTATTGGGTTGTTTTACCTCTGAGCGGCACTTTTTTGCACACAATGGGCTAAATGGCCAGGTCACGTGGACCCCGAAGGCTCAGAGAAGGTTGGGGGAGGGGACCCACTGGAACAGCTGTTGGGAGACAGATGGTAGCCTCCCGTCAAGGCCATCCAGCGTGTTCTTTAACGTGCACAGGGTATGGCTCTCTCGCACACGGGGCCACGGGTTAACGTCCCATCCGACGGACGGCGTTTCCAAGCCCATCGGTGTCCCCTATTAACCGTGGGCAGGGTGGGGAATTTTGCGGAGATAAATCTCAACACTGACCCAGCTGAGACTCGAACCTGGGAACTACAGATTACGAGCCTGGCGCGCTACCGACTGAGCCACCCCCGCCCCACCGTCGCTACTACACATCAAACTCGGTGTGAAGAAAAACTTCGTAAAAGTAAAAAAAAAAAACTTCGTTCTGTATCTGCTTTCAAGTACTTGGCTGACAAATTCCCTGGACTCAGCGAAGCGAAAATTAAAGAGGGAATTTTTGTGGGTCCTGAGATCCGCGAGCTGTTTAGAGACCAGATATTCGACAACCTGCTTCAGGCTGACGAGAAAAAGGCTTGGGATGCGTTCGTCTGGTGCCAACTAAATTCCTTGAGAATGCCAGGGCAGACAACTACAAGAAACTGGTTAAGGACATGTTGTCTCCGTATCACAAACTTGGCTGCAATATGTCCCTAAAGATCCACTTTCACCATTCCCACTTAGATCCCCCCCCCCCCCCCCGATAACTGCGGCATGGTTAGTGATGAGCACGGTGAACGTTTTCACCAGGACATTGCAACGATGGAGAAACGATACCAGGTAATCTGGTCCTGGCCAGAGATGATCCTGAGCAGCTGTACAAGCGACGGGCAAAGCGACGTCGGAAGTAGACGCGAAGTTTTACCGATACATGCCAATATGTACGTATTACTCTATTATATAAGAAACTATTGCGGATTTCTCAGAAACCGTAGTCAATTTTGCATTTTTATTGTCATATTCGTGTTCAGCACCTTGAAATCTTTAAGAAATTGTTGCCCAGTGTTATTGGCACAACGGTGGAAAAAATTTAGAGTTAAAAAATTAATTCACCTGTAAAAATTAACCATATGCACGTAATATAAATACCCCCTCAAGCAGCTACTTGCCACAGAGGTCTGACAGGAGCCTGTCAGTTTAATACGCCATAGAAGAAGGTCTGTGAGGATGGCAGGACCTCAGCAGAAAAACAAGACACACAACCATGCCTTACCCGGGGCTCGAACCCAGGTCCCGTAGATCAGAAACCAGGCGCACTAACCACTCGGCCACGGGACGGCATTATATAACCATATGAAATCGATTCAATAGAAAATTTGTGTTTTCCAGATAGAGCAACAATAGTTTAAATCCCTTTTCAAATTGTTTATCAAAAATGTTACGATCAGATCCTGTGGAATAGCATTGAAAAATCCGCTAACTCTCATATAATGTCGCTGAATGAAAGACCTATAAGCCCTAATATCATTCAGTACCACCGATTTGAAAGTCCCGATATACCGATTCTGGAGAGCTAAAAATTGTTGAATAGGACTATTTCCCACAGTAAAACTCAGAAAGGAGAGGGATTTTCAGAACCAGTGCTGCATTCGAGGTGAAATAGGGGTCGGAGTGACTAGCTAGAAATCAAGTGGTGCCAAAGCCACTGTCTGATTTCCAGCCCATCGCTCTGATTCTATTTGATCTTGAACACGATGATCACAAGGATCGGGTGACTGAGCTGTCATGGTCGGGGAGGAGGGGGTGATTCCTTGCCAAGTGTCAGAAATTTCTGGGGACACTTCCATCGAATGCCTTTTGAATGGAGTACTGTATTGTGAGGAGTAGGTTAACAGTGAAAAGCTGTGAATGAATCTACCAATGGGAAGGCAATGGACATACGTTTCCCATCGAACTTTGAGTGAGTTAAACTAGCCATATTACATAATAGCCATTATTACACGTGAACGGGCGGACGGACAGACAGACACGTATGACGTTATCGGTGGCAGAAATTGTCAGTTTCCCTATGGTTCTGCAGTACTTTAGCGATTGGTTTGAAATGTGGTGGGGTGGTCTCACATACTTCTTTTACCCTGTTGGGAGTAAAAGATCGGGTTCCTAGCTATCTTGGGTCGGGAGTGATCCCACGAAAAGTGTCCGAAATTTCAGGAGCGTTTCCGTCGCCTACCTTGTGAATGAAGTAGTACTTTATAAGAAGTAGGTGTGTAAAGTTGTGAATGAAGAGTTATCAACGAACATAAGTTTTTCGCACCAAGCATTTGGCGTGGGTTCAACTAATAACATACATTTTATGTAGGAATTTCAGTTCCTAATAAACCATACCTGGCATGATGAGCCCGTGTATTGACGTGGGCATCTGCACATTTCCACTCCTACAGCTAATGGAACTGTTTGATAGGCTGATGAAGCGACATCAAGACTAATGTTCTGTATCCTGCAGGAAAGTAGAAATATATTTCAAACATTTTACTTCAGTTTAACAACACAAAGACGTATGAATCATTTAAAAGTTTCATTAATATACAAAACCATTAATTTCATTTGGAGTATTCTTTAAAATATATTCAGAAGTTTCAGGAATGTTGTATTACAATTTGTATTTGTACTTTGTGAAAAAATCTGTTAATTTGTAATGTCAGAGTTTCTTTTTTTTAAAGAAATCTTTTGGTATGACATGAAATGGTACCTAGGTCTAACTACATATATGTTCCGGTTCAGGTTCTCTGTATTTTTACACTTAATAGAATTCAGAATTTCATCGATGAATAACTTCGTTATGAAGAGTGTGAGTTCAGATGTGGTAGGAGATGCAAAAGTGAAATATTTTTCTCTTATATTCTTGATAAATGCTTATATTTTCGAAAACCTACTTGTTTTGTATGTTAAAAAAAATTGATTCTGCTGGCTGCCATAATTATAGTTAATCGTGAGATCGTAAGGCATACCAGAAAAGTTAGTTAATATAACGATTGCTCTTTAAAAAAAATAATAGTGAATCGTATGTAAGGGTTGGTGAAACTTGAAGTAATACTAAAGCAAGATTACCAATGATTACAAATGAAGACTGACTCTTGCATTTTGGTACTTTTCTTTTCAGTTTGGTTATTGATTATATTATGAGGAAGACGTTGTACCTTATATAGTCTAGAAATATCAGTTAAGATGATAATTTCGCCCTTTTTGCCAATGATGTCGGCAAGATGAACTCTTTCATTAAAGCCATTGATTTCAGCTGTAAAAAGGATAGGTGTTGTAATTAATAAAGAAACAACTAAAGCGATGAAAATTTTTCAGATGGGTGGTGCTTCAGTTTTTTGAATCGCTGTACCATTGAAGAAATTTCTCACTTTAATTATTTCGGGGATTGTGTGTCAGAGATACTAGTAATGTGCATTATGAGATAAACAAAAAAAATATCATTATTAGCACCGAAACTTTTAAAATTTGCGGAGAATGTGGAAAACAAGGTGCACATTTGTAAAGATTAAAATTAGGCAACATACTGTAATTGTTTAATACTTTCTATAACGTTTGCTGTTGTAGTGAAACATGGACCATTTGTGAGCAAGGTAGCAGAAAACCTGATGCCTTTGATTCTATACGCTTATACATGTCTTGGGCATTAGGTTACTTGATTATCTAATGATTAAGCTACTTGATTATTTAATGATTAGGCTAGATGAAGGAGTCATTAACCATATTTTAACAACATCTTATATAGGGAGAGACTGCATTGGTTTGGCCATATTTCACATATGCAGAACTATAGTTTAGTGAAACGAGTTATACACAATGTATTGAAAAGGCATCAGGAAAAGAGGGAGACTTAGCATTCTACGACAATGCCAAACAGAACTTATTTTCAATTGATGTACAACAATACATGAGTAAATATTAGAAATCAATCAGCACTTTCAGTGCGTCTTAATTCCTAGACTAACTGCAACGCCTAATTGACTTTGAACACAAGACGTGATCTGATATTTTCTGAGATGTAATGCCAAAATAGCCGTATGCACCAATATATAGCTGTCTAATACTGGGACGTTGAAACTTTACCTCTGACCTCGAAGGACCCTTCACATACAAATGTTCCCACCGTTTCTGAGACCTTCTACCCGAAGTGTCCACAGGCAACAATTTTTTCTTCTCTAGCACCGATAGATTAGGATTTGATTTTTGATCTCAAAGGATCCACAGGTTCAGAAATTTCGTAAAGTTTCTGAAGTCTACAACCCAAAACATCCACAGACAATAATTTTTCACATTTCTAACATTCATTCATCAAAGTTTGACTTCTACATGACCTATACTTGACCTTGAAAAACACATCGGATATTAAACTTTAGATTTTGCACGTGATCTCAATACGGATTATCTCTGAATGCATATTTTCAGAGATGAACCATTTCTGCATCATACTTACAATTAGCGTGATCCCCTGTCATTCAAGTCACTCACAATCGTCTATACATATTAAACTAGAAATCAGTCGGAGCCATCGGTCTCAAAAGGTACCGATGGCGCCGACTGATTTCTCGGCCGTCACTCAGACTCCTATTTGATCGTGAATTCGACACCGAATCCGAACTTTCATTTAGGTCTATGTCTCGAGATAGCTCTATGCACCAATATTTAGCTCTCTATCACTTGTATATAAAAATTTGACTTTTAATCTTGAAGGACCCACTTCATTCCAAATTTAACAACGTTTCCGAATTCTCTGACTCGAAAATTCTCCCCCCCTCCCCCGAAGAAATGTTTAGCTCTGTAGCGCAGGTAGATCGGGATTCGACCTTTGATCTTGAAGTTGTTGTGCAGTAATTAAAACAGAAGAGTGATGGAAATGAACAGCACCAAAATTGAATAACAGCTAAATGACAGATTAAAGTTTTATAGTGAAGCTTAATAAGAGAGTTAGACAGACTTGAAAAGAATTGAAACAAATTATATACCGCTTTAGAAGATGCAAGAGTTAGACAGACTTGAAAAGAATTGAAACAAATTATATACCGCTTTAGCTGATGCAAGAGTTAGACAGACTTGAAAAGAATTGAAACAAATTATATACCGCTTTAGCAGATGCAATAGTTAGACAGACTTCAAAGGAATTGAAACAAATTACATACCGCTTTAGCAGATGCAAGAGTCAGACAAACTTGAAAAGAATTGAAACAAATTATATACCGCTTTAGCAGATGCAAGAGTTAGACAGACTTGAAAAGAATTGAAACAAATTATATACCGCTTTAGCAGATGCAAGAGTTTGACAGACTTGAAAAGAATTGAAACAAATTATATACCGCTTTAGCAGATGCAATAGCTAGACAGACTTCAAAAGAATTGAAACAAATTACATACCGCTTTAGCAGATGCAAGAGTCAGACAGACTTGAAAAGAATTGAAACAAATTATATACCGCTTTAGCAGATGCAAGAGTTAGACAGACTTGAAAAGAATTGAAACAAATTATATACCGCTTTAGCAGATGAAAGAGTTAGACAGACTTGAAAAGAATTGAAACAAATTATATACCGCTTTAGCAGATGCAATAGTTAGACAGACTTCAAAAGAATTGAAACAAATTACATACCGCTTTAGCAGATGCAAGAGTCAGACAGACTTAAAAAGAATTGAAACAAATTATATACCGCTTTAGCAGATGCAAGAGTTAGACAGACTTGAAAAGAATTGAAACAAATTATATACCGCTTTAGCAGATGCAAGAGTTAGACAGACTTGAAAAGAATTGAAACAAATTATATACCGCTTTAGCAGATGCAATAGTTAGACAGACTTCAAAAGAATTGAAACAAATTACATACCGCTTTAGCAGATGCAAGAGTCAGACAGACTTGAAAAGAATTGAAACGAATTATATACCGCTTTAGCAGATGCAAGAGTTAGACAGACTTGAAAAGAATTGAAACAAATTATATACCGCTTTAGCAGATGCAAGAGTTAGACTGACTTGAAAAGAATTGAAACAAATTATATACCGCTTTAGCAGATGCAATAGTTAGACAGACTTCAAAAGAATTGAAACAAATTACATACCGCTTTAGCAGAAGCAAGAGTCAGACAGACTTGAAAAAAATTGAAACAAATTATATACCGCTTTAGCAGATGCAAGAGTTAGACAGACTTGAAAAGAATTGAAACAAATTATATACCGCTTTAGCAGATGCAAGAGTTTGACAGACTTGAAAAGAATTGAAACAAATTATATACCGCTTTAGCAGATGAAATAGTTAGACTGACTTGAAAAGAATTGAAACAAATTATATACCGCTTTAGCAGATGCAAGAGTTAGACAGACTTAAAAAGAATTGAAACAAATTATATACTGCTTTAGCAGATGCAAGAGTTAGACAGACTTGAAAAGAATTGAAACAAATTATATACCGCTTTAGCAGATGCAAGAGTTTGACAGACTTGAAAAGAATTGAAACAAATTATATACCGCTTTAGCAGATGAAATAGTTAGACAGACTTCAAAAGAATTGAAACAAATTATATACCGCTTTAGCAGATGCAAGAGTTAGACAGACTTAATAAGAATTGAAACAAATTATATACTGCTTTAGCAGATGCAAGAGTTAGACAGACTTGAAAAGAATTGAAACAAATTATATACCGCTTTAGCAGATGCAATAGTTAGACAGACTTCAAAAGAATTGAAACAGATTACATACCGCTTTAGCAGATGCAAGAGTCAGACAGACTTGAAAAGAATTGAAACGAATTATATACCGCTTTAGCAGATGCAAGAGTTAGACAGACTTGAAAAGAATTGAAACAAATTATATACCGCTTTAGCAGATGCAAGAGTTAGACAGACTTGAAAAGAATTGAAACAAATTATATACCGCTTTAGCAGATGCAATAGTTAGACAGACTTCAAAAGAATTGAAACAAATTACATACCGCTTTAGCAGATGCAAGAGTCAGACAGACTTGAAAAGAATTGAAACAAATTATATACCGCTTTAGCAGATGCAAGAGTTAGACAGACTTGAAAAGAATTGAAACAAATTATATACCGCTTTAGCAGATGCAAGAGTTTGACAGACTTGAAAAGAATTGAAACAAATTACATACCGCTTTAGCAGATGCAAGAGTCAGACAGACTTCAAAAGAATTGAAACAAATTATATACCGCTTTAGCAGATGCAAGAGTTTGACAGACTTGAAAAGAATTGAAACAAATTATATACCGCTTTAGCAGATGCAATAGTTAGACAGACTTCAAAAGAATTGAAACAAATTATATACCGCTTTAGCAGATGCAAGAGTTAGACAGACTTGAAAAGAATTCAAAGAAATTATATACCGCTTTAGCAGATGCAAGAGTTTGACAGACTTGAAAAGAATTGAAACAAATTACATACCGCTTTAGCAGATGCAAGAGTCAGACAGACTTCAAAAGAATTGAAACAAATTATATACCGCTTTAGCAGATGCAAGAGTTTGACAGACTTGAAAAGAATTGAAACAAATTCTATACCGCTTTAGCAGATGCAATAGTTAGACAGACTTCAAAAGAATTGAAACAAATTACATACCGCTTTAGCAGATGCAAGAGTCAGACAGACTTGAAAAGAATTGAAACAAATTATATACCGCTTTAGCAGATGAAAGAGTTAGACAGACTTGAAAAGAATTGAAACAAATTATATACCGCTTTAGCAGATGCAATAGTTAGACAGACTTCAAAAGAATTGAAACAAATTACATACCGCTTTAGCAGATGCAAGAGTCAGACAGACTTGAAAAAAATTGAAACAAATTATATACCGCTTTAGCAGATGCAAGAGTTAGACAGACTTGAAAAGAATTGAAACAAATTATATACCGCTTTAGCAGATGCAAGAGTTAGACAGACTTGAAAAGAATTGAAACAAATTATATACCGCTTTAGCAGATGCAATAGTTAGACAGACTTCAAAAGAATTGAAACAAATTACATACCGCTTTAGCAGATGCAAGAGTCAGACAGACTTGAAAAGAATTGAAACAAATTATATACCGCTTTAGCAGATGCAAGAGTTAGACAGACTTGAAAAGAATTGAAACAAATTATATACCGCTTTAGCAGATGGAAGAGTTAGACAGACTTGAAAAGAATTGAAACAAATTATATACCGCTTTAGCAGATGCAATAGTTAGACAGACTTCAAAAGAATTGAAACAAATTACATACCGCTTTAGCAGATGCAAGAGTCAGACAGACTTGAAAAGAATTGAAACAAATTATATACCGCTTTAGCAGATGCAAGAGTTAGACAGACTTGAAAAGAATTGAAACAAATTATATACCGCTTCAGCAGATGCAAGAGTTTGACAGACTTGAAAAGAATTGAAACAAATTATATACCGCTTTAGCAGATGCAATAGTTAGACAGACTTCAAAAGAATTGAAACAAATTACATACCGCTTTAGCAGATGCAAGAGTCAGACAGACTTGAAAAAAATTGAAACAAATTATATACCGCTTTAGCAGATGCAAGAGTTAGACAGACTTGAAAAGAATTGAAACAAATTATATACCGCTTTAGCAGATGCAAGAGTTAGACAGACTTGAAAAGAATTGAAACAAATTATATACCGCTTTAGCAGATGCAATAGTTAGACAGACTTCAAAAGAATTGAAACAAATTACATACCGCTTTAGCAGATGCAAGAGTCAGACAGACTTGAAAAGAATTGAAACAAATTATATACCGCTTTAGCAGATGCAAGAGTTAGACAGACTTGAAAAGAATTGAAACAAATTATATACCGCTTTAGCAGATGCAAGAGTTAGACAGACTTGAAAAGAATTGAAACAAATTATATACCGCTTTAGCAGATGCAATAGTTAGACAGACTTCAAAAGAATTGAAACAAATTACATACCGCTTTAGCAGATGCAAGAGTAAGACAGACTTGAAAAGAATTGAAACAAATTATATACCGCTTTAGCAGATGCAAGAGTTAGACAGACTTGAAAAAAATTGAAGCAAATTATATACCGCTTTAGCAGATGCAAGAGTTAGACAGACTTGAAAAGAATTGAAACAAATTATATACCGCTTTAGCAGATGCAATAGTTAGACAGACTTCAAAAGAATTGAAACAAATTACATACCGCTTTAGCAGATGCAAGAGTCAGACAGACTTGAAAAGAATTGAAACGAATTATATACCGCTTTAGCAGATGCAAGAGTTAGACAGACTTGAAAAGAATTGAAACAAATTATATACCGCTTTAGCAGATGCAAGAGTTAGACAGACTTGAAAAGAATTGAAACAAATTATATACCGCTTTAGCAGATGCAATAGTTAGACAGACTTCAAGAGAATTGAAACAAATTACATACCGCTTTAGCAGATGCAAGAGTTAGACAGACTTGAAAAGAATTGAAACAAATTATATACCGCTTTAGCAGATGCAAGAGTTAGACAGACTTGAAAAGAATTGAAACAAATTATATACCGCTTTAGCAGATGCAAGAGTTTGACAGACTTGAAAAGAATTGAAACAAATTACATACCGCTTTAGCAGATGCAAGAGTCAGACAGACTTCAAAAGAATTGAAACAAATTATATACCGCTTTAGCAGATGCAAGAGTTTGACAGACTTGAAAAGAATTGAAACAAATTATATACCGCTTTAGCAGATGCAATAGTTAGACAGACTTCAAAAGAATTGAAACAAATTATATACCGCTTTAGCAGATGCAAGAGTTAGACAGACTTAAAAAGAATTGAAACAAATTATATACCGCTTTAGCAGATGCAAGAGTTAGACAGACTTGAAAAGAATTGAAACAAATTATATACCGCTTTAGCAGATGCAAGAGTTTGACAGACTTGAAAAGAATTGAAACAAATTATATACCGCTTTAGCAGATGCAATAGTTAGACAGACTTCAAAAGAATTGAAACAAATTACATACCGCTTTAGCAGATGCAAGAGTCAGACAGACTTGAAAAGAATTGAAACAAATTATATACCGCTTTAGCAGATGCAAGAGTTAGACAGACTTGAAAAGAATTGAAACAAATTATATACCGCTTTAGCAGATGCAAGAGTTAGACAGACTTGAAAAGAATTGAAACAAATTATATACCGCTTTAGCAGATGCAATAGTTAGACAGACTTCAAAAGAATTGAAACAAATTACATACCGCTTTAGCAGATGCAAGAGTCAGACAGACTTGAAAAGAATTGAAACGAATTATATACCGCTTTAGCAGATGCAAGAGTTAGACAGACTTGAAAAGAATTGAAACAAATTATATACCGCTTTAGCAGATGCAAGAGTTAGACAGACTTGAAAAGAATTGAAACAAATTATATACCGCTTTAGCAGATGCAATAGTTAGACAGACTTCAAAAGAATTGAAACAAATTACATACCGCTTTAGCAGATGCAAGAGTTAGACAGACTTGAAAAGAATTGAAACAAATTAGATACCGCTTTAGCAGATGCAAGAGTTAGACAGACTTGAAAAGAATTGAAACAAATTATATACCGCTTTAGCAGATGCAAGAGTTAGACAGACTTAAAAAGAATTGAAACAAATTACATACCGCTTTAGCAGATGCAAGAGTTAGACAGACTTGAAAAGAATTGAAACAAATTATATACCTCTTTAGCAGATGCAAGAGTTAGACAGACTTGAAAAGAATTGAAACAAATTATATACCGCTTTAGCAGATGCAAGAGTTTGACAGACTTGAAAAGAATTGAAACAAATTATATACCGCTTTAGCAGATGCAAGCGTCAGACAGACTTCAAAAGAATTGAAACAAATTATATACCGCTTTAGCAGATGCAAGAGTTTGACAGACTTGAAAAGAATTGAAACAAATTATATACCGCTTTAGCAGATGCAATAGTTAGACAGACTTCAAAAGAATTGAAACAAATTATATACCGCTTTAGCAGATGCAAGAGTTAGACAGACTTAAAAAGAATTGAAACAAATTATATACCGCTTTAGCAGATGCAAGAGTTAGACAGACTTGAAAAGAATTGAAACAAATTATATACCGCTTTAGCAGATGCAAGAGTTAGACAGACTTGAAAAGAATTGAAACAAATTATATACCGCTTTAGCAGATGCAATAGTTAGACAGACTTGAAAAGAATTGAAACAAATTATATACCGCTTTAGCAGATGCAAGAGTTTGACAGACTTGAAAAGAATTGAAACAAATTATATACCGCTTTAGCAGATGCAAGAGTTAGACAGACTTGAAAAGAATTGAAACAAATTATATACCGCTTTAGCAGATGCAAGAGTTAGACAGACTTGAAAAGAATTGAAACAAATTATATACCGCTTTAGCAGATGCAATAGTTAGACAGACTTCAAAAGAATTGAAACAAATTACATACCGCTTTAGCAGATGCAAGAGTCAGACAGACTTGAAAAGAATTGAAACAAATTATATACCGCTTTAGCAGATGCAAGAGTTAGACAGACTTGAAAAGAATTGAAACAAATTATATACCGCTTTAGCAGATGCAAGAGTTAGACAGACTTGAAAAGAAGTGAAACAAATTATATACCGCTTTAGCAGATGCAATAGTTAGACAGACTTCAAAAGAATTGAAACAAATTACATACCGCTTTAGCAGATGCAAGAGTTAGACAGACTTGAAAAGAATTGAAACAAATTATATACCGCTTTAGCAGATGCAAGAGTTAGACAGACTTGAAAAGAATTGAAACAAATTATATACCGCTTTAGCAGATGCAAGAGTTAGACAGACTTGAAAAGAATTGAAACAAATTATATACCGCTTTAGCAGATGCAAGAGTTTGACAGACTTGAAAAGAATTGAAACAAATTATATACCGCTTTAGCAGATGCAAGAGTTAGACAGACTTGAAAAGAATTGAAACAAATTATATACCGCTTTAGCAGATGCAAGAGTTTGACAGACTTGAAAAGAATTGAAACAAATTACATACCGCTTTAGCAGATGCAAGAGTCAGACAGACTTCAAAAGAATTGAAACAAATTATATACCGCTTTAGCAGATGCAAGAGTTAGACAGACTTAAAAAGAATTGAAACAAATTATATACCGCTTTAGCAGATGCAAGAGTTAGACAGACTTGAAAAGAATTGAAACAAATTATATACCGCTTTAGCAGATGCAAGAGTTAGACAGACTTGAAAAGAATTGAAACAAATTATATACCGCTTTAGCAGATGCAAGAGTTTGACAGACTTGAAAAGAATTGAAACAAATTACATACCGCTTTAGCAGATGCAAGAGTCAGACAGACTTCAAAAGAATTGAAACAAATTATATACCGCTTTAGCAGATGCAAGAGTTTGACAGACTTGAAAAGAATTGAAACAAATTATATACCGCTTTAGCAGATGCAATAGTTAGACAGACTTCAAAAGAATTGAAACAAATTATATACCGCTTTAGCAGATGCAAGAGTTAGACAGACTTAAAAAGAATTGAAACAAATTATATACCGCTTTAGCAGATGCAAGAGTTAGACAGACTTGAAAAGAATTGAAACAAATTATATACCGCTTTAGCAGATGCAAGAGTTTGACAGACTTGAAAAGAATTGAAACAAATTATATACCGCTTTAGCAGATGCAATAGTTAGACAGACTTCAAAAGAATTGAAACAAATTACATACCGCTTTAGCAGATGCAAGAGTCAGACAGACTTGAAAAGAATTGAAACAAATTATATACCGCTTTAGCAGATGCAAGAGTTAGACAGACTTGAAAAGAATTGAAACAAATTATATACCGCTTTAGCAGATGAAAGAGTTAGACAGACTTGAAAAGAATTGAAACAAATTATATACCGCTTTAGCAGATGCAATAGTTAGACAGACTTCAAAAGAATTGAAACAAATTATATACCGCTTTAGCAGATGCAAGAGTTTGACAGACTTGAAAAGAATTGAAACAAATTATATACCGCTTTAGCAGATGCAATAGTTAGACAGACTTCAAAAGAATTGAAACAAATTACATACCGCTTTAGCAGATGCAAGAGTCAGACAGACTTGAAAAGAATTGAAACAAATTATATACCGCTTTAGCAGATGCAAGAGTTAGACAGACTTGAAAAGAATTGAAAGAAATTATATACCGCTTTAGCAGATGCAAGAGTTAGACAGACTTGAAAAGAATTGAAACAAATTATATACCGCTTTATCAGATGCAAGAGTTTGACAGACTTGAAAAGAATTGAAACAAATTACATACCGCTTTAGCAGATGCAAGAGTCAGACAGACTTGAAAAGAATTGAAACAAATTATATACCGCTTTAGCAGATGCAAGAGTTAGACAGACTTGAAAAGAATTGAAACAAATTATATACCGCTTTAGCAGATGCAAGAGTTTGACAGACTTGAAAAGAATTGAAACAAATTATATACCGCTTTAGCAGATGCAATAGTTAGACAGACTTCAAAAGAATTGAAACAAATTACATACCGCTTTAGCAGATGCAAGAGTCAGACAGACTTGAAAAGAATTGAAACAAATTATATACCGCTTTAGCAGATGCAAGAGTTAGACAGACTTGAAAAGAATTGAAACAAATTATATACCGCTTTAGCAGATGCAAGAGTTAGACAGACTTGAAAAGAATTGAAACAAATTATATACCGCTTTAGCAGATGCAATAGTTAGACAGACTTCAAAAGAATTGAAACAAATTATATACCGCTTTAGCAGATGCAAGAGTTAGACAGACTTAAAAAGAATTGAAACAAATTATATACCGCTTTAGCAGATGCAAGAGTTAGACAGACTTGAAAAGAATTGAAACAAATTATATACCGCTTTAGCAGATGCAAGAGTTTGACAGACTTGAAAAGAATTGAAACAAATTATATACCGCTTTAGCAGATGCAATAGTTAGACAGACTTCAAAAGAATTGAAACAAATTACATACCGCTTTAGCACATGCAAGAGTAAGACAGACTTGAAAAGAATTGAAACAAATTATATACCGCTTTAGCAGATGCAAGAGTTAGACAGACTTGAAAAGAATTGAAACAAATTATATACCGCTTTAGCAGATGAAAGAGTTAGACAGACTTGAAAAGAATTGAAACAAATTATATACCGCTTTAGCAGATGCAATAGTTAGACAGACTTCAAAAGAATTGAAACAAATTACATACTGCTTTAGCAGATGCAAGAGTCAGACAGACTTAAAAAGAATTGAAACAAATTATATACCGCTTTAGCAGATGCAAGAGTTAGACAGACTTGAAAAGAATTGAAACAAATTATATACCGCTTCAGCAGATGCAAGAGTTTGACAGACTTGAAAAGAATTGAAACAAATTATATACCGCTTTAGCAGATGCAATAGTTAGACAGACTTCAAAAGAATTGAAACAAATTACATACCGCTTTAGCAGATGCAAGAGTCAGACAGACTTGAAAAAAATTGAAACAAATTATATACCGCTTTAGCAGATGCAAGAGTTAGACAGACTTGAAAAGAATTGAAACAAATTATATACCGCTTTAGCAGATGCAAGAGTTAGACAGACTTGAAAAGAATTGAAACAAATTATATACCGCTTTAGCAGATGCAATAGTTAGACAGACTTCAAAAGAATTGAAACAAATTACATACCGCTTTAGCAGATGCAAGAGTCAGACAGACTTGAAAAGAATTGAAACAAATTATATACCGCTTTAGCAGATGCAAGAGTTAGACAGACTTGAAAAGAATTGAAACAAATTATATACCGCTTTAGCAGATGCAAGAGTTAGACAGACTTGAAAAGAAGTGAAACAAATTATATACCGCTTTAGCAGATGCAATAGTTAGACAGACTTCAAAAGAATTGAAACAAATTACATACCGCTTTAGCAGATGCAAGAGTTAGACAGACTTGAAAAGAATTGAAACAAATTATATACCGCTTTAGCAGATGCAAGAGTTAGACAGACTTGAAAAGAATTGAAACAAATTATATACCGCTTTAGCAGATGCAAGAGTTAGACAGACTTGAAAAGAATTGAAACAAATTATATACCGCTTTAGCAGATGCAAGAGTTAGACAGACTTGAAAAGAAGTGAAACAAATTATATACCGCTTTAGCAGATGCAATAGTTAGACAGACTTCAAAAGAATTGAAACAAATTACATACCGCTTTAGCAGATGCAAGAGTTAGACAGACTTGAAAAGAATTGAAACAAATTATATACCGCTTTAGCAGATGCAAGAGTTAGACAGACTTGAAAAGAATTGAAACAAATTATATACCGCTTTAGCAGATGCAAGAGTTAGACAGACTTGAAAAGAATTGAAACAAATTATATACCGCTTTAGCAGATGCAATAGTTAGACAGACTTCAAAAGAATTGAAACAAATTACATACCGCTTTAGCAGATGCAAGAGTCAGACAGACTTGAAAAGAATTGAAACAAATTATATACCGCTTTAGCAGATGCAAGAGTTAGACAGACTTGAAAAGAATTGAAACAAATTATATACCGCTTTAGCAGATGCAAGAGTTAGACAGACTTGAAAAGAAGTGAAACAAATTATATACCGCTTTAGCAGATGCAATAGTTAGACAGACTTCAAAAGAATTGAAACAAATTACATACCGCTTTAGCAGATGCAAGAGTTAGACAGACTTGAAAAGAATTGAAACAAATTATATACCGCTTTAGCAGATGCAAGAGTTAGACAGACTTGAAAAGAATTGAAACAAATTATATACCGCTTTAGCAGATGCAAGAGTTAGACAGACTTGAAAAGAATTGAAACAAATTATATACCGCTTTAGCAGATGCAAGAGTTTGACAGACTTGAAAAGAATTGAAACAAATTATATACCGCTTTAGCAGATGCAAGAGTTAGACAGACTTGAAAAGAATTGAAACAAATTATATACCGCTTTAGCAGATGCAAGAGTTTGACAGACTTGAAAAGAATTGAAACAAATTACATACCGCTTTAGCAGATGCAAGAGTTAGACAGACTTGAAAAGAATTGAAACAAATTAGATACCGCTTTAGCAGATGCAAGAGTTTGACAGACTTGAAAAGAATTGAAACAAATTATATACCGCTTTAGCAGATGCAATAGTTAGACAGACTTCAAAAGAATTGAAACAAATTACATACCGCTTTAGCAGATGCAAGAGTCAGACAGACTTGAAAAGAATTGAAACAAATTATATACCGCTTTAGCAGATGCAAGAGTTAGACAGACTTGAAAAGAATTGAAAGAAATTATATACCGCTTTAGCAGATGCAAGAGTTAGACAGACTTGAAAAGAATTGAAACAAATTATATACCGCTTTAGCAGATGCAAGAGTTTGACAGACTTGAAAAGAATTGAAACAAATTATATACCGCTTTAGCAGATGCAAGAGTTAGACAGACTTGAAAAGAATTGAAACAAATTATATACCGCTTTAGCAGATGCAAGAGTTAGACAGACTTGAAAAGAATTGAAACAAATTATATACCGCTTTAGCAGATGCAATAGTTAGACAGACTTGAAAAGAATTGAAACAAATTATATACCGCTTTAGCAGATGCAAGAGTTTGACAGACTTGAAAAGAATTGAAACAAATTATATACCGCTTTAGCAGATGCAAGAGTTAGACAGACTTGAAAAGAATTGAAACAAATTATATACCGCTTTAGCAGATGCAATAGTTAGACAGACTTCAAAAGAATTGAAACAAATTACATACCGCTTTAGCAGATGCAAGAGTCAGACAGACTTGAAAAGAATTGAAACAAATTATATACCGCTTTAGCAGATGCAAGAGTTAGACAGACTTGAAAAGAATTGAAACAAATTATATACCGCTTTAGCAGATGCAAGAGTTAGACAGACTTGAAAAGAAGTGAAACAAATTATATACCGCTTTAGCAGATGCAATAGTTAGACAGACTTCAAAAGAATTGAAACAAATTACATACCGCTTTAGCAGATGCAAGAGTTAGACAGACTTGAAAAGAATTGAAACAAATTATATACCGCTTTAGCAGATGCAAGAGTTAGACAGACTTGAAAAGAATTGAAACAAATTATATACCGCTTTAGCAGATGCAAGAGTTAGACAGACTTGAAAAGAATTGAAACAAATTATATACCGATTTAGCAGATGCAAGAGTTTGACAGACTTGAAAAGAATTGAAACAAATTATATACCGCTTTAGCAGATGCAAGAGTTAGACAGACTTGAAAAGAATTGAAACAAATTATATACCGCTTTAGCAGATGCAAGAGTTTGACAGACTTGAAAAGAATTGAAACAAATTACATACCGCTTTAGCAGATGCAAGAGTCAGACAGACTTCAAAAGAATTGAAACAAATTATATACCGCTTTAGCAGATGCAAGAGTTAGACAGACTTAAAAAGAATTGAAACAAATTATATACCGCTTTAGCAGATGCAAGAGTTAGACAGACTTGAAAAGAATTGAAACAAATTATATACCGCTTTAGCAGATGCAAGAGTTAGACAGACTTGAAAAGAAGTGAAACAAATTATATACCGCTTTAGCAGATGCAATAGTTAGACAGACTTCAAAAGAATTGAAACAAATTACATACCGCTTTAGCAGATGCAAGAGTTAGACAGACTTGAAAAGAATTGAAACAAATTATATACCGCTTTAGCAGATGCAAGAGTTAGACAGACTTGAAAAGAATTGAAACAAATTATATACCGCTTTAGCAGATGCAAGAGTTAGACAGACTTGAAAAGAATTGAAACAAATTATATACCGCTTTAGCAGATGCAAGAGTTAGACAGACTTGAAAAGAAGTGAAACAAATTATATACCGCTTTAGCAGATGCAATAGTTAGACAGACTTCAAAAGAATTGAAACAAATTACATACCGCTTTAGCAGATGCAAGAGTTAGACAGACTTGAAAAGAATTGAAACAAATTATATACCGCTTTAGCAGATGCAAGAGTTAGACAGACTTGAAAAGAATTGAAACAAATTATTTACCGCTTTAGCAGATGCAAGAGTTAGACAGACTTGAAAAGAAGTGAAACAAATTATTTACCGCTTTAGCAGATGCAAGAGTTAGACAGACTTGAAAAGAAGTGAAACAAATTATATACCGCTTTAGCAGATGCAATAGTTAGACAGACTTCAAAAGAATTGAAACAAATTACATACCGCTTTAGCAGATGCAAGAGTTAGACAGACTTGAAAAGAATTGAAACAAATTATTTACCGCTTTAGCAGATGCAAGAGTTAGACAGACTTGAAAAGAAGTGAAACAAATTATATACCGCTTTAGCAGATGCAATAGTTAGACAGACTTCAAAAGAATTGAAACAAATTACATACCGCTTTAGCAGATGCAAGAGTTAGACAGACTTGAAAAGAATTGAAACAAATTATATACCGCTTTAGCAGATGCAAGAGTTAGACAGACTTGAAAAGAATTGAAACAAATTATATACCGCTTTAGCAGATGCAAGAGTTAGACAGACTTGAAAAGAATTGAAACAAATTATATACCGCTTTAGCAGATGCAAGAGTTTGACAGACTTGAAAAGAATTGAAACAAATTATATACCGCTTTAGCAGATGCAAGAGTTAGACAGACTTGAAAAGAATTGAAACAAATTATATACCGCTTTAGCAGATGCAAGAGTTTGACAGACTTGAAAAGAATTGAAACAAATTACATACCGCTTTAGCAGATGCAAGAGTTAGACAGACTTGAAAAGAATTGAAACAAATTAGATACCGCTTTAGCAGATGCAAGAGTTTGACAGACTTGAAAAGAATTGAAACAAATTATATACCGCTTTAGCAGATGCAATAGTTAGACAGACTTCAAAAGAATTGAAACAAATTACATACCGCTTTAGCAGATGCAAGAGTCAGACAGACTTGAAAAGAATTGAAACAAATTATATACCGCTTTAGCAGATGCAAGAGTTAGACAGACTTGAAAAGAATTGAAAGAAATTATATACCGCTTTAGCAGATGCAAGAGTTAGACAGACTTGAAAAGAATTGAAACAAATTATATACCGCTTTAGCAGATGCAAGAGTTTGACAGACTTGAAAAGAATTGAAACAAATTATATACCGCTTTAGCAGATGCAAGAGTTAGACAGACTTGAAAAGAATTGAAACAAATTATATACCGCTTTAGCAGATGCAAGAGTTAGACAGACTTGAAAAGAATTGAAACAAATTATATACCGCTTTAGCAGATGCAATAGTTAGACAGACTTGAAAAGAATTGAAACAAATTATATACCGCTTTAGCAGATGCAAGAGTTTGACAGACTTGAAAAGAATTGAAACAAATTATATACCGCTTTAGCAGATGCAAGAGTTAGACAGACTTGAAAAGAATTGAAACAAATTATATACCGCTTTAGCAGATGCAAGAGTTAGACAGACTTGAAAAGAATTGAAACAAATTATATACCGCTTTAGCAGATGCAATAGTTAGACAGACTTCAAAAGAATTGAAACAAATTACATACCGCTTTAGCAGATGCAAGAGTCAGACAGACTTGAAAAGAATTGAAACAAATTATATACCGCTTTAGCAGATGCAAGAGTTAGACAGACTTGAAAAGAATTGAAACAAATTATATACCGCTTTAGCAGATGCAAGAGTTAGACAGACTTGAAAAGAAGTGAAACAAATTATATACCGCTTTAGCAGATGCAATAGTTAGACAGACTTCAAAAGAATTGAAACAAATTACATACCGCTTTAGCAGATGCAAGAGTTAGACAGACTTGAAAAGAATTGAAACAAATTATATACCGCTTTAGCAGATGCAAGAGTTAGACAGACTTGAAAAGAATTGAAACAAATTATATACCGCTTTAGCAGATGCAAGAGTTAGACAGACTTGAAAAGAATTGAAACAAATTATATACCGCTTTAGCAGATGCAAGAGTTTGACAGACTTGAAAAGAATTGAAACAAATTATATACCGCTTTAGCAGATGCAAGAGTTAGACAGACTTGAAAAGAATTGAAACAAATTATATACCGCTTTAGCAGATGCAAGAGTTTGACAGACTTGAAAAGAATTGAAACAAATTACATACCGCTTTAGCAGATGCAAGAGTCAGACAGACTTCAAAAGAATTGAAACAAATTATATACCGCTTTAGCAGATGCAAGAGTTAGACAGACTTAAAAAGAATTGAAACAAATTATATACCGCTTTAGCAGATGCAAGAGTTAGACAGACTTGAAAAGAATTGAAACAAATTATATACCGCTTTAGCAGATGCAAGAGTTAGACAGACTTGAAAAGAATTGAAACAAATTATATACCGCTTTAGCAGATGCAAGAGTTTGACAGACTTGAAAAGAATTGAAACAAATTACATACCGCTTTAGCAGATGCAAGAGTCAGACAGACTTCAAAAGAATTGAAACAAATTATATACCGCTTTAGCAGATGCAAGAGTTTGACAGACTTGAAAAGAATTGAAACAAATTATATACCGCTTTAGCAGATGCAATAGTTAGACAGACTTCAAAAGAATTGAAACAAATTATATACCGCTTTAGCAGATGCAAGAGTTAGACAGACTTAAAAAGAATTGAAACAAATTATATACCGCTTTAGCAGATGCAAGAATTAGACAGACTTGAAAAGAATTGAAACAAATTATATACCGCTTTAGCAGATGCAAGAGTTTGACAGACTTGAAAAGAATTGAAACAAATTATATACCGCTTTAGCAGATGCAATAGTTAGACAGACTTCAAAAGAATTGAAACAAATTACATACCGCTTTAGCAGATGCAAGAGTCAGACAGACTTGAAAAGAATTGAAACAAATTATATACCGCTTTAGCAGATGCAAGAGTTAGACAGACTTGAAAAGAATTGAAACAAATTATATACCGCTTTAGCCGATGAAAGAGTTAGACAGACTTGAAAAGAATTGAAACAAATTATATACCGCTTTAGCAGATGCAATAGTTAGACAGACTTCAAAAGAATTGAAACAAATTATATACCGCTTTAGCAGATGCAAGAGTTTGACAGACTTGAAAAGAATTGAAACAAATTATATACTGCTTTAGCAGATGCAATAGTTAGACAGACTTCAAAAGAATTGAAACAAATTACATACCGCTTTAGCAGATGCAAGAGTCAGACAGACTTGAAAAGAATTGAAACAAATTATATACCGCTTTAGCAGATGCAAGAGTTAGACAGACTTGAAAAGAATTGAAAGAAATTATATACCGCTTTAGCAGATGCAAGAGTTAGACAGACTTGAAAAGAATTGAAACAAATTATATACCGCTTTAGCAGATGCAAGAGTTTGACAGACTTGAAAAGAATTGAAACAAATTACATACCGCTTTAGCAGATGCAAGAGTCAGACAGACTTGAAAAGAATTGAAACAAATTATATACCGCTTTAGCAGATGCAAGAGTTAGACAGACTTGAAAAGAATTGAAACAAATTATATACCGCTTTAGCAGATGCAAGAGTTTGACAGACTTGAAAAGAATTGAAACAAATTATATACCGCTTTAGCAGATGCAATAGTTAGACAGACTTCAAAAGAATTGAAACAAATTACATACCGCTTTAGCAGATGCAAGAGTCAGACAGACTTGAAAAGAATTGAAACAAATTATATACCGCTTTAGCAGATGCAAGAGTTAGACAGACTTGAAAAGAATTGAAACAAATTATATACCGCTTTAGCAGATGCAAGAGTTAGACAGACTTGAAAAGAATTGAAACAAATTATATACCGCTTTAGCAGATGCAATAGTTAGACAGACTTCAAAAGAATTGAAACAAATTATATACCGCTTTAGCAGATGCAAGAGTTAGACAGACTTAAAAAGAATTGAAACAAATTATATACCGCTTTAGCAGATGCAAGAGTTAGACAGACTTGAAAAGAATTGAAACAAATTATATACCGCTTTAGCAGATGCAAGAGTTTGACAGACTTGAAAAGAATTGAAACAAATTATATACCGCTTTAGCAGATGCAATAGTTAGACAGACTTCAAAAGAATTGAAACAAATTACATACCGCTTTAGCACATGCAAGAGTAAGACAGACTTGAAAAGAATTGAAACAAATTATATACCGCTTTAGCAGATGCAAGAGTTAGACAGACTTGAAAAGAATTGAAACAAATTATATACCGCTTTAGCAGATGCAAGAGTTTGACAGACTTGAAAAGAATTGAAACAAATTATATACCGCTTTAGCAGATGCAAGAGTTAGACAGACTTGAAAAGAATTGAAACAAATTATATACCGCTTTAGCAGATGCAAGAGTTAGACAGACTTGAAAAGAATTGAAACAAATTATATACCGCTTTAGCAGATGCAATAGTTAGACAGACTTGAAAAGAATTGAAACAAATTATATACCGCTTTAGCAGATGCAAGAGTTTGACAGACTTGAAAAGAATTGAAACAAATTATATACCGCTTTAGCAGATGCAAGAGTTAGACAGACTTGAAAAGAATTGAAACAAATTATATACCGCTTTAGCAGATGCAATAGTTAGACAGACTTCAAAAGAATTGAAACAAATTACATACCGCTTTAGCAGATGCAAGAGTCAGACAGACTTGAAAAGAATTGAAACAAATTATATACCGCTTTAGCAGATGCAAGAGTTAGACAGACTTGAAAAGAATTGAAACAAATTATATACCGCTTTAGCAGATGCAAGAGTTAGACAGACTTGAAAAGAAGTGAAACAAATTATATACCGCTTTAGCAGATGCAATAGTTAGACAGACTTCAAAAGAATTGAAACAAATTACATACCGCTTTAGCAGATGCAAGAGTTAGACAGACTTGAAAAGAATTGAAACAAATTATATACCGCTTTAGCAGATGCAAGAGTTAGACAGACTTGAAAAGAATTGAAACAAATTATATACCGCTTTAGCAGATGCAAGAGTTAGACAGACTTGAAAAGAATTGAAACAAATTATATACCGCTTTAGCAGATGCAAGAGTTTGACAGACTTGAAAAGAATTGAAACAAATTATATACCGCTTTAGCAGATGCAAGAGTTAGACAGACTTGAAAAGAATTGAAACAAATTATATACCGCTTTAGCAGATGCAAGAGTTTGACAGACTTGAAAAGAATTGAAACAAATTACATACCGCTTTAGCAGATGCAAGAGTCAGACAGACTTCAAAAGAATTGAAACAAATTATATACCGCTTTAGCAGATGCAAGAGTTAGACAGACTTGAAAAGAATTGAAACAAATTATATACCGCTTTAGCAGATGCAAGAGTTTGACAGACTTGAAAAGAATTGAAACAAATTATATACCGCTTTAGCAGATGCAATAGTTAGACAGACTTGAAAAGAATTGAAACAAATTATATACCGCTTTAGCAGATGCAAGAGTTAGACAGACTTGAAAAGAATTGAAACAAATTATATACCGCTTTAGCAGATGCAATAGTTAGACAGACTTGAAAAGAATTGAAACAAATTATATACCGCTTTAGCAGATGCAAGAGTTTGACAGACTTGAAAAGAATTGAAACAAATTATATACCGCTTTAGCAGATGCAAGAGTTAGACAGACTTGAAAAGAATTGAAACAAATTATATACCGCTTTAGCAGATGCAATAGTTAGACAGACTTCAAAAGAATTGAAACAAATTACATACCGCTTTAGCAGATGCAAGAGTCAGACAGACTTGAAAAGAATTGAAACAAATTATATACCGCTTTAGCAGATGCAAGAGTTAGACAGACTTGAAAAGAATTGAAACAAATTATATACCGCTTTAGCAGATGCAAGAGTTAGACAGACTTGAAAAGAAGTGAAACAAATTATATACCGCTTTAGCAGATGCAATAGTTAGACAGACTTCAAAAGAATTGAAACAAATTACATACCGCTTTAGCAGATGCAAGAGTTAGACAGACTTGAAAAGAATTGAAACAAATTATATACCGCTTTAGCAGATGCAAGAGTTAGACAGACTTGAAAAGAATTGAAACAAATTATATACCGCTTTAGCAGATGCAAGAGTTAGACAGACTTGAAAAGAATTGAAACAAATTATATACCGCTTTAGCAGATGCAAGAGTTTGACAGACTTGAAAAGAATTGAAACAAATTATATACCGCTTTAGCAGATGCAAGAGTTAGACAGACTTGAAAAGAATTGAAACAAATTATATACCGCTTTAGCAGATGCAAGAGTTTGACAGACTTGAAAAGAATTGAAACAAATTACATACCGCTTTAGCAGATGCAAGAGTCAGACAGACTTCAAAAGAATTGAAACAAATTATATACCGCTTTAGCAGATGCAAGAGTTAGACAGACTTAAAAAGAATTGAAACAAATTATATACCGCTTTAGCAGATGCAAGAGTTAGACAGACTTGAAAAGAATTGAAACAAATTATATACCGCTTTAGCAGATGCAAGAGTTAGACAGACTTGAAAAGAAGTGAAACAAATTATATACCGCTTTAGCAGATGCAATAGTTAGACAGACTTCAAAAGAATTGAAACAAATTACATACCGCTTTAGCAGATGCAAGAGTTAGACAGACTTGAAAAGAATTGAAACAAATTATATACCGCTTTAGCAGATGCAAGAGTTAGACAGACTTGAAAAGAATTGAAACAAATTATATACCGCTTTAGCAGATGCAAGAGTTAGACAGACTTGAAAAGAATTGAAACAAATTATATACCGCTTTAGCAGATGCAAGAGTTAGACAGACTTGAAAAGAAGTGAAACAAATTATATACCGCTTTAGCAGATGCAATAGTTAGACAGACTTCAAAAGAATTGAAACAAATTACATACCGCTTTAGCAGATGCAAGAGTTAGACAGACTTGAAAAGAATTGAAACAAATTATATACCGCTTTAGCAGATGCAAGAGTTAGACAGACTTGAAAAGAATTGAAACAAATTATATACCGCTTTAGCAGATGCAAGAGTTAGACAGACTTGAAAAGAATTGAAACAAATTATATACCGCTTTAGCAGATGCAATAGTTAGACAGACTTCAAAAGAATTGAAACAAATTACATACCGCTTTAGCAGATGCAAGAGTCAGACAGACTTGAAAAGAATTGAAACAAATTATATACCGCTTTAGCAGATGCAAGAGTTAGACAGACTTGAAAAGAATTGAAACAAATTATTTACCGCTTTAGCAGATGCAAGAGTTAGACAGACTTGAAAAGAAGTGAAACAAATTATATACCGCTTTAGCAGATGCAATAGTTAGACAGACTTCAAAAGAATTGAAACAAATTACATACCGCTTTAGCAGATGCAAGAGTTAGACAGACTTGAAAAGAATTGAAACAAATTATATACCGCTTTAGCAGATGCAAGAGTTAGACAGACTTGAAAAGAATTGAAACAAATTATATACCGCTTTAGCAGATGCAAGAGTTAGACAGACTTGAAAAGAATTGAAACAAATTATATACCGCTTTAGCAGATGCAAGAGTTTGACAGACTTGAAAAGAATTGAAACAAATTATATACCGCTTTAGCAGATGCAAGAGTTAGACAGACTTGAAAAGAATTGAAACAAATTATATACCGCTTTAGCAGATGCAAGAGTTTGACAGACTTGAAAAGAATTGAAACAAATTACATACCGCTTTAGCAGATGCAAGAGTTAGACAGACTTGAAAAGAATTGAAACAAATTAGATACCGCTTTAGCAGATGCAAGAGTTTGACAGACTTGAAAAGAATTGAAACAAATTATATACCGCTTTAGCAGATGCAATAGTTAGACAGACTTCAAAAGAATTGAAACAAATTACATACCGCTTTAGCAGATGCAAGAGTCAGACAGACTTGAAAAGAATTGAAACAAATTATATACCGCTATAGCAGATGCAAGAGTTAGACAGACTTGAAAAGAATTGAAAGAAATTATATACCGCTTTAGCAGATGCAAGAGTTAGACAGACTTGAAAAGAATTGAAACAAATTATATACCGCTTTAGCAGATGCAAGAGTTTGACAGACTTGAAAAGAATTGAAACAAATTATATACCGCTTTAGCAGATGCAAGAGTTAGACAGACTTGAAAAGAATTGAAACAAATTATATACCGCTTTAGCAGATGCAAGAGTTAGACAGACTTGAAAAGAATTGAAACAAATTATATACCGCTTTAGCAGATGCAATAGTTAGACAGACTTGAAAAGAATTGAAACAAATTATATACCGCTTTAGCAGATGCAAGAGTTTGACAGACTTGAAAAGAATTGAAACAAATTATATACCGCTTTAGCAGATGCAAGAGTTAGACAGACTTGAAAAGAATTGAAACAAATTATATACCGCTTTAGCAGATGCAAGAGTTAGACAGACTTGAAAAGAATTGAAACAAATTATATACCGCTTTAGCAGATGCAATAGTTAGACAGACTTCAAAAGAATTGAAACAAATTACATACCGCTTTAGCAGATGCAAGAGTCAGACAGACTTGAAAAGAATTGAAACAAATTATATACCGCTTTAGCAGATGCAAGAGTTAGACAGACTTGAAAAGAATTGAAACAAATTATATACCGCTTTAGCAGATGCAAGAGTTAGACAGACTTGAAAAGAAGTGAAACAAATTATATACCGCTTTAGCAGATGCAATAGTTAGACAGACTTCAAAAGAATTGAAACAAATTACATACCGCTTTAGCAGATGCAAGAGTTAGACAGACTTGAAAAGAATTGAAACAAATTATATACCGCTTTAGCAGATGCAAGAGTTAGACAGACTTGAAAAGAATTGAAACAAATTATATACCGCTTTAGCAGATGCAAGAGTTAGACAGACTTGAAAAGAATTGAAACAAATTATATACCGCTTTAGCAGATGCAAGAGTTTGACAGACTTGAAAAGAATTGAAACAAATTATATACCGCTTTAGCAGATGCAAGAGTTAGACAGACTTGAAAAGAATTGAAACAAATTATATACCGCTTTAGCAGATGCAAGAGTTTGACAGACTTGAAAAGAATTGAAACAAATTACATACCGCTTTAGCAGATGCAAGAGTCAGACAGACTTCAAAAGAATTGAAACAAATTATATACCGCTTTAGCAGATGCAAGAGTTAGACAGACTTAAAAAGAATTGAAACAAATTATATACCGCTTTAGCAGATGCAAGAGTTAGACAGACTTGAAAAGAATTGAAACAAATTATATACCGCTTTAGCAGATGCAAGAGTTAGACAGACTTGAAAAGAATTGAAACAAATTATATACCGCTTTAGCAGATGCAAGAGTTTGACAGACTTGAAAAGAATTGAAACAAATTACATACCGCTTTAGCAGATGCAAGAGTCAGACAGACTTCAAAAGAATTGAAACAAATTATATACCGCTTTAGCAGATGCAAGAGTTTGACAGACTTGAAAAGAATTGAAACAAATTATATACCGCTTTAGCAGATGCAATAGTTAGACAGACTTCAAAAGAATTGAAACAAATTATATACCGCTTTAGCAGATGCAAGAGTTAGACAGACTTAAAAAGAATTGAAACAAATTATATACCGCTTTAGCAGATGCAAGAATTAGACAGACTTGAAAAGAATTGAAACAAATTATATACCGCTTTAGCAGATGCAAGAGTTTGACAGACTTGAAAAGAATTGAAACAAATTATATACCGCTTTAGCAGATGCAATAGTTAGACAGACTTCAAAAGAATTGAAACAAATTACATACCGCTTTAGCAGATGCAAGAGTCAGACAGACTTGAAAAGAATTGAAACAAATTATATACCGCTTTAGCAGATGCAAGAGTTAGACAGACTTGAAAAGAATTGAAACAAATTATATACCGCTTTAGCCGATGAAAGAGTTAGACAGACTTGAAAAGAATTGAAACAAATTATATACCGCTTTAGCAGATGCAATAGTTAGACAGACTTCAAAAGAATTGAAACAAATTATATACCGCTTTAGCAGATGCAAGAGTTTGACAGACTTGAAAAGAATTGAAACAAATTATATACTGCTTTAGCAGATGCAATAGTTAGACAGACTTCAAAAGAATTGAAACAAATTACATACCGCTTTAGCAGATGCAAGAGTCAGACAGACTTGAAAAGAATTGAAACAAATTATATACCGCTTTAGCAGATGCAAGAGTTAGACAGACTTGAAAAGAATTGAAAGAAATTATATACCGCTTTAGCAGATGCAAGAGTTAGACAGACTTGAAAAGAATTGAAACAAATTATATACCGCTTTAGCAGATGCAAGAGTTTGACAGACTTGAAAAGAATTGAAACAAATTACATACCGCTTTAGCAGATGCAAGAGTCAGACAGACTTGAAAAGAATTGAAACAAATTATATACCGCTTTAGCAGATGCAAGAGTTAGACAGACTTGAAAAGAATTGAAACAAATTATATACCGCTTTAGCAGATGCAAGAGTTTGACAGACTTGAAAAGAATTGAAACAAATTATATACCGCTTTAGCAGATGCAATAGTTAGACAGACTTCAAAAGAATTGAAACAAATTACATACCGCTTTAGCAGATGCAAGAGTCAGACAGACTTGAAAAGAATTGAAACAAATTATATACCGCTTTAGCAGATGCAAGAGTTAGACAGACTTGAAAAGAATTGAAACAAATTATATACCGCTTTAGCAGATGCAAGAGTTAGACAGACTTGAAAAGAATTGAAACAAATTATATACCGCTTTAGCAGATGCAATAGTTAGACAGACTTCAAAAGAATTGAAACAAATTATATACCGCTTTAGCAGATGCAAGAGTTAGACAGACTTAAAAAGAATTGAAACAAATTATATACCGCTTTAGCAGATGCAAGAGTTAGACAGACTTGAAAAGAATTGAAACAAATTATATACCGCTTTAGCAGATGCAAGAGTTTGACAGACTTGAAAAGAATTGAAACAAATTATATACCGCTTTAGCAGATGCAATAGTTAGACAGACTTCAAAAGAATTGAAACAAATTACATACCGCTTTAGCACATGCAAGAGTAAGACAGACTTGAAAAGAATTGAAACAAATTATATACCGCTTTAGCAGATGCAAGAGTTAGACAGACTTGAAAAGAATTGAAACAAATTATATACCGCTTTAGCAGATGAAAGAGTTAGACAGACTTGAAAAGAATTGAAACAAATTATATACCGCTTTAGCAGATGCAATAGTTAGACAGACTTCAAAAGAATTGAAACAAATTACATACTGCTTTAGCAGATGCAAGAGTCAGACAGACTTAAAAAGAATTGAAACAAATTATATACCGCTTTAGCAGATGCAAGAGTTAGACAGACTTGAAAAGAATTGAAACAAATTATATACCGCTTCAGCAGATGCAAGAGTTTGACAGACTTGAAAAGAATTGAAACAAATTATATACCGCTTTAGCAGATGCAATAGTTAGACAGACTTCAAAAGAATTGAAACAAATTACATACCGCTTTAGCAGATGCAAGAGTCAGACAGACTTGAAAAAAATTGAAACAAATTATATACCGCTTTAGCAGATGCAAGAGTTAGACAGACTTGAAAAGAATTGAAACAAATTATATACCGCTTTAGCAGATGCAAGAGTTAGACAGACTTGAAAAGAATTGAAACAAATTATATACCGCTTTAGCAGATGCAATAGTTAGACAGACTTCAAAAGAATTGAAACAAATTACATACCGCTTTAGCAGATGCAAGAGTCAGACAGACTTGAAAAGAATTGAAACAAATTATATACCGCTTTAGCAGATGCAAGAGTTAGACAGACTTGAAAAGAATTGAAACAAATTATATACCGCTTTAGCAGATGCAATAGTTAGACAGACTTCAAAAGAATTGAAACAAATTACATACCGCTTTAGCAGATGCAAGAGTCAGACAGACTTGAAAAGAATTGAAACAAATTATATACCGCTTTAGCAGATGCAAGAGTTAGACAGACTTGAAAAGAATTGAAACAAATTATATACCGCTTTAGCAGATGCAAGAGTTAGACAGACTTGAAAAGAAGTGAAACAAATTATATACCGCTTTAGCAGATGCAATAGTTAGACAGACTTCAAAAGAATTGAAACAAATTACATACCGCTTTAGCAGATGCAAGAGTTAGACAGACTTGAAAAGAATTGAAACAAATTATATACCGCTTTAGCAGATGCAAGAGTTAGACAGACTTGAAAAGAATTGAAACAAATTATATACCGCTTTAGCAGATGCAAGAGTTAGACAGACTTGAAAAGAATTGAAACAAATTATATACCGCTTTAGCAGATGCAAGAGTTTGACAGACTTGAAAAGAATTGAAACAAATTATATACCGCTTTAGCAGATGCAAGAGTTAGACAGACTTGAAAAGAATTGAAACAAATTATATACCGCTTTAGCAGATGCAAGAGTTTGACAGACTTGAAAAGAATTGAAACAAATTACATACCGCTTTAGCAGATGCAAGAGTCAGACAGACTTCAAAAGAATTGAAACAAATTATATACCGCTTTAGCAGATGCAAGAGTTAGACAGACTTAAAAAGAATTGAAACAAATTATATACCGCTTTAGCAGATGCAAGAGTTAGACAGACTTGAAAAGAATTGAAACAAATTATATACCTCTTTAGCAGATGCAAGAGTTAGACAGACTTGAAAAGAATTGAAACAAATTATATACCGCTTTAGCAGATGCAAGAGTTTGACAGACTTGAAAAGAATTGAAACAAATTACATACCGCTTTAGCAGATGCAAGAGTCAGACAGACTTCAAAAGAATTGAAACAAATTATATACCGCTTTAGCAGATGCAAGAGTTTGACAGACTTGAAAAGAATTGAAACAAATTATATACCGCTTTAGCAGATGCAATAGTTAGACAGACTTCAAAAGAATTGAAACAAATTATATACCGCTTTAGCAGATGCAAGAGTTAGACAGACTTCAAAAGAATTGAAACAAATTATATACCGCTTTAGCAGATGCAATAGTTAGACAGACTTCAAAAGAATTGAAACAAATTATATACCGCTTTAGCAGATGCAAGAGTCAGACAGACTTGAAAAGAATTGAAACAAATTATATACCGCTTTAGCAGATGCAAGAGTTAGACAGACTTGAAAAGAATTGAAACAAATTATATACCGCTTTAGCAGATGCAAGAGTTTGACAGACTTGAAAAGAATTGAAACAAATTACATACCGCTTTAGCAGATGCAAGAGTCAGACAGACTTGAAAAGAATTGAAACAAATTATATACCGCTTTAGCAGATGCAAGAGTTAGACAGACTTGAAAAGAATTGAAACAAATTATATACCGCTTTAGCAGATGCAAGAGTTTGACAGACTTGAAAAGAATTGAAACAAATTATATACCGCTTTAGCAGATGCAATAGTTAGACAGACTTCAAAAGAATTGAAACAAATTACATACCGCTTTAGCAGATGCAAGAGTCAGACAGACTTGAAAAGAATTGAAACAAATTATATACCGCTTTAGCAGATGCAAGAGTTAGACAGACTTGAAAAGAATTGAAACAAATTATATACCGCTTTAGCAGATGCAAGAGTTAGACAGACTTGAAAAGAATTGAAACAAATTATATACCGCTTTAGCAGATGCAATAGTTAGACAGACTTCAAAAGAATTGAAACAAATTACATACCGCTTTAGCAGATGCAAGAGTCAGACAGACTTGAAAAGAATTGAAACAAATTATATACCGCTTTAGCAGATGCAAGAGTTAGACAGACTTGAAAAGAATTGAAACAAATTATATACCGCTTTAGCAGATGCAAGAGTTAGACAGACTTGAAAAGAATTGAAACAAATTATATACCGCTTTAGCAGATGCAAGAGTTAGACAGACTTGAAAAGAATTGAAACAAATTATATACCGCTTTAGCAGATGCAAGAGTTAGACAGACTTGAAAAGATTTGAAACAAATTATATACCGCTTTAGCAGATGAAAAAGCACTCAGTTCTTCTTATGCTCCATAACTTATTTTGACTGTACTGAGATTTTAAGTACAACTTTAAGCAGAGTGAGCAGAAAGCGGTTGAATTCTTCTGCAAAACATTTTCTCGATTGCTGTGGACTTTCTTCTATTGGCTGCTAGAATACGAACTAAATCAGAGACCGACGGATCGGCAAAACTCATTTTTCACACATAATTATTTACATAACAGCGTATGTGGAAATAGTTTCTAAGTGTAGAACTTGATACAAAAGACAAAATTAATTTCCAGAAATCTTTAAACAGCTCAAACTATTAATGCACTCTTCTGTGGCATTAGTTGGCAAGTGTCATTGCAGAAGAAAAGAGACCGAGGTTCGAATCCCAAAAAATAGCATGAATGCCTGCGATGTCTTTCTGCTAGTGCCTCATCTTCTTCAAAAGTTTTCTATGGAGCTTGTTATACCGATAAGCTCTTGTTAGCCTTATCCTCTAAGTTGGATGTCTGAAGATAATTTACTTCATTTTTGATTCACGTCGATTACTGACTTCTCTTTATCTTTGGATAATTTTTCCAATCTCATATTCGACAATATTTTACAATTCATTAAAATGACTTAAACCTAGATGGAAATTTCTTTATTTTTTCAACACGAGTAGACAATGAAACTCTAGAAGAATTGTTGACACTTCCCACCCCCTTCAATTAAGGTTGCAGTAATTTATTTTAGTTTTGACTTGTCTTAATTTTGAAATAAGGACAACAGAATATTATATTTTTATAGCTTAAAAATACAGTAATTCTCTCTCAGTAAATTGGATGCTATAAAAATTCACTATCTGTTTAAAACTCACGATCTAGTTTGATGTCGAAAAAATTTCAGATTTTCAGTTTTGACATGGATAATATGTTTACCCGTAGATTTGAAAACTAACATTTTCATAATGGTTAAGTAGTGTGATCAGTCAGTAACTTTCAAACAGATATATCAATTAATCAATCAGAGATAGAATACCACTGCTATATAGGAAAAAAAGGAAACCGATTACTATATGAGGTTTCTCTACAATAATATGTAATTTTGTCTTTAATTCTGTTTGCCTTAGGTAACGTATGCAACCTTCGGCATTTATCATTAAGTCCAACTTTGATGAACCTTGTTTGACATCTTTTAACTCTGATATCCATTTTTAATAAAATTTGTGGAGAACTGCTCATAATCCTGTTTGGTAATATATCATCCTGAATTTCAGTAGGATAGCCAAATTACATTGGCAAAGTATTTAAAACAATAACATACTTCTTCAAAAAATGTCAAATGTTTTACATAACTGCATTGTAACATAATCCTTAATGAATTCTGTGTAGTAAAAGATGTGTGATTTTGACATTGTTATTGAAACATGAACGAAATATTTCAAAATCACACTGGAATTTTAAAAGCTTTTGATGAAATTAAGTTCTTTAACTAAAACACTAACATTTTTACTGCTTCATTCAACAATAATGATGATAAATTATTCTATTTATATTTATGAAAATTTCGTATTTAATATGATAATAATTTAATGCGTGCATTGCTTACCGAGAATATCTCACATCGGGTCCGTCAGTCCCACGAATTAAGAGTACTTGAAGGTTTTGAAGGGCTATCATCATCATCTTCTTGTTGACTGGAATTTGTGGATTGTCTAAGATTTTCCATTCATCCTAAAATCATAGGAACAATTCTCATGATTTTATTTTTTGTTAATTATTCACGTAAATTATTCATGTAAAACTATTATTTTCGTCTGCAAATATTTTTATTGAAAGTTCACCACCAAAACAAACTCCTTCAATTGTACAAGAAGACTTTTTTACCATATTGGTTTCCATAAATTAAGGAAAAATAAGAAAAATCGCGATAATTCGCGAAAAAAATTGTGCTATCTTCACCAAACTTGTTCATGTAACCAGTAATGTAATACCGAGAGAGTATATCGTATGCAAATTAGTCTAGGGTACGTCAATTTGCTTAATCGGATAGCAGCATAAAGACTGGTGTTTTGGAGTAGATCGTTATTGTAAATGGCAGTAAAGAAATTCGAAATAGCTATTTCGTAGGAATGAGTTTGAGACATCATTTGACAAATGAACTGCGGTGGAGAGCTATTGGGCCGTCTCGAAACAGGCCATAGTCAGTCAAACTGGCACGATGGCTGAATGTCAATCTTTCTGTGGTCCATAGACTATGGAATCAATTTCTTAACACGGATTACGCGTCTTGGAGGTTTAGTCGAAAAAAGGGCTAGAGTTACGACTGCTGAACAAGACCGATATCTGCGATTAACGTCTACTCCTTCTAAGCTACGATTCTCTCTTGCAGCAGCCTCTGCGAGGGTTGTATCAGTTTCTATTGTGTGTAGAAGGCTTCATGAAGGAGGTCTGTACGCTAGACGTCCAGTAATTTATATACCCCTCAGGTCACATCACAGGTTGTTGGGTTGTTTTACCTCTGAGCGGCACTTTTTTGCACACCATGGGCTAAATGGCCAGTTCACATGGACCCCGAAGGCTCAGAGAAGGTAGGGGGAGGGGACCCACTGGAACAGCTGTTGGGAGACAGATGGTAGCCTCCCGTCAAGGCGGAGATAAATCTCAACGCTGACCCAGCTGGGACTCGAACCTGGGAACTACAGATTACGAGCCTGGCGCGCTACCGACTGAGCCATTCCCGCCCCTCACATCACAGGAGAGAGCGGTAGAATTGGGCACGTGTGCATGTTAGGCAGAAGAGCAATGGAGGTCCGTACAATTCACAGATGAGTCCAGATATTGTTTGCAGAGTGATTACTGACATTGTTTGATATGGAGAGAACGAGGTACTCACTATCATCCCAGTAACATCCGTCAAAGAGACAGTTACGGTGTAGGTAGCGTGTGTGTTTGGGGTGTCATTTTCTTAGGTGGACGCACAGACCTCTATGTGTTGACGAGTGAGAACCGAAATGCTCAGAGGTATAGAGATTACATCCTGGACTCTTATGTATGTCCTTACGCTGGTGCAATAGGTGAAACATTCATCTTACAAGGCGATAACTCTCGTCCACACAGAGCTTGACTAATGGAACAATACCTTCAAGAGGAGACCATTATGCACATGAAGTGGCCAACTAGATCTCCCGTCCTAAATCCGATCGAGCATGTGTGGGATGCTCTAGGGAGACATGTTGCTGCCCCCAATCCGCCACATGAAACAAAGGGGAGCTTATTACTTCTTTAAAGGGACAATTGGTCGTTACTACCTACTCAGCTGATTCACAACATCATTAACAGCATGGAACATCGCTGTCGTGCCTGCATTGCTGTAAGGGGTGACCACACTCCTTATTAAAGAATTTTGCCCATTGCATTCTGACAACTCATTTCTGGACAAGTTCCTGTAAGTGTTATTTTTTGACGAAAAAGTTTCTAGGGTAAAATATTTTATGTCATTCTGAAACTAGCATTGTAATTCATGTTTCATCAAATTTCATTAAAATCACTCATATAATTTATTGTTTATCATAATTTTTCTGGTTTCCCTTAATTTATGGAAACCAGTGTATTACACAAGAAAACTTATGAAAAAAAGTTTGATTTGAACACGAGTGAAAATGTCATTTGGGTTTAAACTGGAATGCGAATCATATACCATTCTCCTGAGATTAAGCATAAGTTTAGCCAACGTCTGATCTCAACTTGAGGTGATGAAGATTTGGGTTGTTTTACCTCTGAGCGGCACTTTTTTTGCACACCATTTGCACATCATGGCCAGGTCACATGGATCCCGAAGGCTCAGAGAAGGTTGGGGGAAGGGACCCACTGGAACAGCTGTTGGGAGACAGATGGTAGCCTCCCATCAAGGCCATCCAGCGTGTTCTTTAACGTGCACAGGGTATGGCTCTCCCGCACACGGGGCCACTGCTTAAGGTCCCATCCGACGGACGGCGGCCTTTAAAAGCCCATCGGTGTCCCCTACTGACAATGGGCGGGGAATTTTGCGGAGATAAATCTCAACGCTGACCCAGCTGGGACTCGAACCTGGGAACTACAGATTACGAGCCTGGTGCGCTACCGACTGAGCCACCCCCGCCCCCGGTGATGAAGATGATAGAACTTTTTCTTGAGTAATGCAATGGAAGGGAGAGAGAGAAAAGGATAAGCTTAGGACATTGAGCTGATCTTCAACAACTACCTTTAATTTCCTTTTAACCTTCATAACGGTGAATTCGAAGCAGGAGTGTGATACAGTCGACATGTTCAGACTCATCCGATCCAGTTAAACCTTTCCTGAATATACTGATCTTTTGGTTTAAAAGAATCTTGTTAATTTAATTTTACTTTCGATTCTTTTCGCTTGCATGTAGCGAATGTGTTGCGATTTGATGGCAGCGCATACTTGCTTCGAAGGGTTTTGGAGATGATCAATTAAACATTACCTATTCTAAATAGCTGTTTCAAAGCTGCATTTGATCTAATGCATTAACAATTCTATTTTAAGAGATTAAGAACTGTGAAAATTTCTACCTGGTTTGAAAGACGGCGATGCCAAGCACACTGATAGAGGAGATACCTGATGTCAGCTATTAGGTGATGTTGAACCAATTTATTGCGCCTGCTTTTCAAAGCACTGTCAATTCTAAATTGAGGAAAGCGAGCCTAAGTCCTACGAGGATACATTTGCTGAATGATGTTGCTAAGTTCCTATCGCTATAGAAAATTAACTCAAATGACCATGATTATGAGGTGTTTTAAATTGTTGGAATCTAACTCCACCAATAAATCGATTTTGGACGAGAAAATGGTGACAAATGAGGCAACGGAAATAGCATTGTTAATAGTCACAGGACAATTAGATTCAGCCTGAAATCAAGAACGAAAAATATTCAACAGTCCAATAAGCAAACTGGAAGATTTAATCCACTTGCCGAAATATCAACATGAACAATTTTTGGATATTCAGGATTGAGAGTTGCACTAAAAGAGATTTCTCACAAAGAAATCAAAAATATATATTAACTCTTTCTTCTGCTATGTCACACTGGATTTCATTTCGTTTTCTGTCTAATTCGAGTTCAACTTTCATTTATATTTTTCAAATAAATATACATTTTTTTTTCTATAAGCAATCCACAAGCTAAGCATCATCATCCTCAAGCAGCAATGGGCTACGGAGGTCCAACCACACCACGCAATTTAGTTCTCCAAGCATATATGTCTTGAACTACATTTGCTGCATCGGACCACTGCACATCAATTCTAGCAAGGTCCTGTTTCACATTGTCTGCCCATCGCATCCTAGGTCTCCCCTTCTTTCTGAGGCCTTTAGGAAAACTGTTCATAACCCTATTCGCCAATCTATAATTATCCATACGAGCAATATGGCCAAACCAACGGATTCTCTCTGTACATAATATGCTGTTCAAAGGAGGTTGCTGACTCTTTTGTGTAACCTCATCATTACTTACAAAGTTGAACCACTTAATGCCCAAGTTACTGAATCAAAAGCATCAAGTTTACTGTCATCTTGTTTACAAAGTGTCCAAGTTTCACTACCATAACTAACCCTAGAAAGAACCAAACTATTATACAGTCTAATTTTAGTCTTTAGGTGTATACGGCTATTTCTCCACACTCTCCATATATTCTTAAAAGTCCCGGCAGCAATCCCTATCCGTCTGTTAAGCTCATGCTACACAACACCATCTGTTACATAGCTCCCAAGAAAATTAAACTCACACCTGCTCAAGGGTGCAACCATTCAGATAAACTGAATCACAGCCTGCCTGACCAATTTTCATCACTTTAGTTTTCTCTCTGTTTATAACCAAACCTACTCTACTGTCAGTCTCATCACCAGCTTGAATGAGAATTCATCTCATCTACATCATTTTCCAAAAGGGCTAAATCATCAGCAAAATCTAAATCAGAAATTTTCGTATCTCCAGACCTTTGAGGCCAAAATCTTTCCCTTGAAGTGAGTTTCGCATAACATAATCAATAACCAAACTAAAGAGAAAAGGAGACAAAATGCACCAGCTAACCAACTAATTAATGTAATGCAACTGCTACAAGCATTACCAACTCTAAGTAACACTAATACAACTACTACAAGCATTACCAACTCTCACACATGACTCAGTATTATTACAGAGAGCTTTCATTATGTTAACTAACTTGTCAGGTATACCATATGATCTTATAATCAACCACAAATCATGATGATCAACAGAGTCGAAAGCCTCTTTGAAATCAACAAAGTTGACAACCAAAGGCTTCTGAAACTCTAAATATTTCTCAAGAATCTGCCTAAGTGAAAATATCTGATCCACATATCACCTACCTCTTCTGAATCCACATTGTTCAACACACAATTGCCTGTCAACCAGATTCTTAATTCTATTAAGTGTTCTGCGTGAATTTGCATAGTTCACGCAGAACGGTATTCAAGTTCCAGACTGCAGTTTCCTTTCCATCGGAGTGGGGCCATGATTATCATGAAAGACAAGCCTGCATCTCAGGCAGACAGGACCGTTTGATGCACCGCCTAGCTGAGTCGACCACATACCAGTGGGAAGGCCAGCATAATCCCGGACTAACGCCTACAGAGGGGAGCTCCCACGCATCAGTGGTTCACCTTTGGGATTGAGGAGTCTGGCGACAGGACTGCTCTCCTGTCTGACAACCCTGAAAGGTATCCACTGGCTCACGGTACAACAATCCCATGAAGGACAGTCACGTGGTTGTGGCCAAGGACGTGGACTCCGGAAGTTTCCATTTTCGCCCGACACCCTATCCCCCCCCCTAGTGGAGAGTTGAGAGAGCCAATCACAGACTCGGGATGACTTTGGATTATTTTTGTGTGTCCGAGAGAGCAGAGACTTTTTTTGGGCATTTGATTCGACTTGACACTTGACTTTGGAGTTAGTGACTATGGGACGATGTCCACTTGGCTTCAGAGACTCGTAGGAGCAAGTTATGTTTTCTCCTTCTACGCTTAACTCTCGATGTGTGCAGTGCAGTTTTGAGGTCTGACTCTCGGTCAGGGGACACCATAGTCTAGTGACGAGAACACTATACAGGGTGATTCAAAACTTATCGTTCAAATTTCGTGGGGAGGTAGGGAATACGTCAGGAAACCGATTTCACATAGGAAAGTATGTCCGCAAATGTACGCATGCGTATGTAGAGGGCGCTGTGTGTACCCAACCAGTGTACAGCTCGCCCAACCACTCCCGCTGTCATCAGTGTACGAGCTGACTTACTAGTGATAAGATGAATCGACCCCCGTCGACATCGAGACCCCCGTCGCCAGTGAAATGGACCTTGTTGCACGAATAGTGGCCGCCGCAGGCATTGTCCGTGATATGCCAGGCGTTTTTGAAAATGTTCGGCGGTCAATGCAATGACGCTGTGAATCCTGTGTCCGTGTAAATGGTCGCAATTTCGAGCACCTACTGTGAACCTGTACTTTATCTTGTTGGAATAAAAGTCACATTCGTTACCACTTAACTGTACTGTTTCCTTGTGTTCACTTTACTTGTCCATTTTGTTCATGTAGATGACGTTTGCGGACATACTTTCCTATGAGAAATCGGTTTCCTGACATATTCCCTACCTCCCCACGAAATTTGAACGATAAGTTTTGAATCACCCTGTATAGTAGCAAGCAGCAGAGTATTAATGTAACTAGCTCAACGTTTGAATGTCGACAGTCTACAGTAATTATGTAAGTTGATATAAAATTGTGATATTAGGATGAAACTGTGTTAATGTTACCAATAAATGTTATTTTTTTGTATTTGTTGTAAAGCCATGCCTGCTTTAGTTGCTCTTTTTGTGTGGGAGGATGGCTTGGTTTCCCAATAGGGTGCTGGGCTACTGATTGCTTTAAAAGAAGAAAAAAAAAACTATACGATCACGACAAGAACAAATACCAGTTGTGTTTGGGAGAGAATTAACTGATGATGAATATTAAGTGTAATTATTAATTAATATTATATAGGCAAGCAGCTGCTTGAGGGGGTATTTATTTTATTTTTTTTTTATTTATAATTAGCAAGAATTAATTCTATCCCCCCACCGGTATAACATAAGCACAATCATGCAAAGAACTTTACCTGGAACAGAGAGTAGGCTGATACCCCTATAGTTATCAAAAGAACTACGATCACCTTTTTTGAAAATAGGGATAACAATAGCTCTGGTAAAATGCTTAGGAACCATGCCTTTATCATAAAAGATATTCAAAATTTCAATCATCCAAGTGATAACCGAAACATTCCCAGCTCTAAACATATCCGTACTAATTTCATCTACCCCTGGGGATTTATGAAGTTTAAATTTAGAAATTGCCAAAATAATTCAGATTGTGTTATAGACCAACATTAAAGCCAGTAATGCATCTATCATCATTACAAACAAAGGGGGTAGAACTAACCACATTGTTTAGAACATCACTGAAATGCTCAGCCCACCTAGCCATGACAGAATCCTCACCTTCTATAACCTTACCTTGTTTATCTTTCAATCCCTGTATACCTGTCCGTTTTCTACCACATAAAACATTAACTAACTGGTACAGCTCTCTGCTCGTGTGCTGTCTAACTGCTTCTTCGGCTTTGTCGGCCAAGCCAACAAGCCAAAGATTCTTATCAACAGCTAACTGATCCTTTACACGTTTATTAAGCTCTCTGTAATATTTCTTATTAGGACTAGAAGGGTATTGTTTAAGGACATTCCTGCAGTTTTTTCTTTCTGAAATAAGCTCAAGTGCCTTATCACGCAAATAATTTTGTCTCCTCTGCTCCTTTTTTCCTAAAAGAGTACTGTTAGTTTCCAAAAGAGCCTGTTTAAAATGTCCCATTTTTCCTCATAATGACTAAGTAACCTATCATGGTAAGCTTTAGCTATAACAGGGTCATTCAGAACTTCAGTATTAAAGGTAAATTTTTTAGCCCTAGCAAAACACTTGTTAAGTTTAAGTTTGCAAGACACTTTTAATAAGGTAATGATAAGATCCAATTTCAGCTCCCCTATATGACCTGGTAATCCTAACAGAACTAGCCCATTTGCTGTTAATTAACATATAATCAATCATATTCTTATGCAGCCCATCAGGTGCAACCCATGTGTACTTATGTATGTCGCTGTGTTTGTAATAAGTGTTAATTATTCTCAAACCATTAAGTTTACTTATGTAGGAGACGTTGCCCATTGCCATTGCAGCTACCAATACCAAAAGGGCCTATTACTCTTCCCCAAAGGTTAGAGTCAGTACCAACTTTGGCATTGAAGTCACCTAGAACAAGGGTAATATCTCCTTTCTTGACAGAATTCAAAATATCCTGAAGTTGTCCGTAAAACCTATCCCTCTCATCCTCATCGACATCCTCAGTGGAGGCATAACAGCAGATAACATTCAAGTCTGTATATATGTTCATTCACAGGATATGTTCATTAGCTGGTGGATAATTTTGAGCAGAGGTCATCACAGGCACCTGAACTCTTTGCTTCTACTGGCTGGCATCGTCACATTCTGCATTAGAGGAAGTCTTCCAGTGTAGATGGCTTCAGCCTTTATTGGTAGGTGAACGGGTCTTTGCCCCATGTCTAACACTTGTCTGAAATTTTGGTGTAAGAAACCTTTCATTAAAGCACTCGTATCCTAAAAGATCATCACTAGCGTGTCTGCTGAGAAGCAGACCCACGCCTTGGTGATGCTTATTGTCGTCCCTCCCTGAAAAGAGAAATTTAAGATTATTTTTAAGAATCTGACCTTTATCTGTCCATCTGGTCTCTTGCAAGCCGAGAATATCTAAATTTTAATGGTGGAATTCTTGTGTGAGGACATCAAGAGAAAAAGCTCTGTGCAGAGTCCTCACATTCCAACTACCTATGGACAGAAAATGGCTAATGGGATGTTTAAAGAAACTATATTTATTGAGAGATGGAATGCTGACAATATCAAACAGCCCCCTAATCGCAGACATGGGGCAAAGACCCGTTCACCTACCAATAAAGGCTGAAGCCATCTACACTGGAAGACTTCCTCTAATGCAGAATGTGACGATGCCAGCCAGTAGAAGCAAAGAGTTCAGGTGCCTGTGATGACCTCTGCTCAAAATTATCCACCAGCTAATGAACATATCCTGTGAATGAACATATCCTGCTCAAAATTATCCACCAGCTAATGAACATATCCTGTGAATGTATTCACTTGGGGCTGTCAATGCACAAACAAACAGAATAGACAGTGGAAGATTTTCCCTCCACAGAAGTTCACCAGTGCAGCAAATTCAGTATCCATAATCAAGCTCGGAGCCATATATGTGTCCAGTCTAGTAGGTTTATAAGGTCAGCACCAGGACCTTGTGTGGTTGACCACTCCTCAGCAGGGTAGGAAAAAAAATAGTAGTCATAGTTGTCCAGATCAGAACGACATACTAATCTGGCAATCCTCCTCTTCCGTGGTTTTCCACAAGAGAGTATCGCTTTTGAAAGGTACTAACGGCCTGCACCACGAGAAGGCGGGGTGGACATTAGGTGCTGGGCTTGGCCAGTTCTATGCAGCATCACAGGTGATTGGTTCATAGCTCTCCTTTTAAAAAGATTTAATTCATTGTTAAGTTGCACTAATAAAAAGAAAATTTTATCATGACGTGTAAAATTTCAATAGACATTTGTATAAGAAAATTATTTGATATTAAGGATTCCATTGCAGATGATATCAAATACGGAAAAAATTTAGAGCAAAAAATATTAACAAATTATTAATGGTTATTAACTGCTCTGCATAGACCGATGAATCTAATGAGACTGAAAGAAATAAATGTAATGGGAAAAAATCGAGATATTTGGAGTTCCTTGAGATAAGGAGCTCTTATCCTGGTGTTTCACAAACTCATTGTGGAAAATGAACAGTGTCAGAATATAAAAACAGTCCTGAAGTTCTCATTTCAGATCGCGAAGATTAAAACCTAGGCAAGGTCTGGTATTAACATATATTTTAAAAAACAATTATCAAAAGAATATATTATAAACAGACATTCATTATAATGAGAACGCCTTTAACACCCAACACAACTGAAATAAAGAAAACGATTGCAGAAGTTTAAATTTTCCAACCACATCTAAGTGTGATGCTGCATATTGCTTGTTTAAACATCGGTTAATGTAGAGCTAGATCTATGATGCAGAGAAGAGGTCTGCAGTTCCCTACCTTGAGAATGTTACAAACCGTAACGGAGGTGAAAAAGTATTAATCTTTAATACATTACACTTATTGAGCAAGAAAATGTTTAAAAGACACTGAAACAGAGGGAAAAATGCAAATGCTGGAAAGATGTTCTGGTCAGTAGTAAAGAGTCATAGGATGTGTCTTGTAGACATGGAGCTAATGAAATAATAAGCTTAAAAAAAATGCTTTTCCCGTGAGTGGGATTCGAAACCACATCTTATGTAAACATGCCACTTATGCTAACCACTACACCATCATCGGGTAACGTATTGCTCAGCTGGTGTAACATTATAAACTTTCCGGATTCTTTTTATTTGTTTCACTCAGTGGTGCCATCTATCTGGGAAATGGACAAATGTGTTGTCACATAGAGCTAGTGGGGCAGGGGTGGCTCAGTCGGTAGTGCGCCAGGCTCGTAATCTGTAGTTCCCAGGTTCGAGTCCCAGCTGGGGCAGCGTTGAGATTTATCTCCGCAAAATTCCCCGCCCTGCCCACGGTCAGTAGGGGACACTGGTGGGCTTGGAAAGGCCGCCGTCCGTCGGATGGGACGTTAAGCCGTGGCCCCGTGTGCGGGAGAGCCATACCCTGTGCATGTTAAAGAACACGCTGGATGGCCTTGACGGGAGGCTACCATCTGTCTCCCAACAGCTGTTCCAGTGGGTCCCTCCCCCAACCTTCTCTGAGCCTTCGGAGTTCATGTGACCTGGCCATTTAGCCCATGGTATGCAAAAAAGTGCCGCACAGAGGTAAAACAACCCAACCCAAACAACATAGAGCTAGTATTAAACATTTCTCACGCTCATGGCGTTAAATCAATAATTCTGTAGTAAAGAATCACAGGATGTGTCCTGTAGAATCACAGGATGTTCATAAGTTCCATGTCTACAGGACACATCCTGTTATTCTTTACTACATAATTACTGATTTAACGCCATGAACGTGAGTTACAAATATTTAATACCAGCTCTATGTGACACTTTCCGGAGAGGACAGCACCGTTGTGCGAAACAAAAAAAAAATCCGGAAAGTTTATATGTCACACCAGCTGAAAAAATATTAGCCGATGATGGTTAGCATAATTGGCATGTTTCTAGGAAACGTGGGATCGAATCCCACTCACGGCAAAAACCAATTTTTTTCAGCTTATTATTTCATGAGTTCATATTCATATTACACTGACAGCAACAATCTATTACCTTTTTTGCAGAGGTGCCAGAAAAGCTACTTTTTCGTTTTAAGGTAGAAAAAAAAGAAATACTTTTTGTTGCATAAATACTAATAAAATTCTACTATTTGCATTTTCCCTATCATACATTACTTCGAATAGTAGTAGCATAAATGAGAGTTCTGAAACTGTAAAAGGGGTTCGAGAATTCTATGAAAATCCATGGGAAAAGTTATGGGAGATAAGGTAAAAAGTATGTTTCTTTTGGTTTTTTGTGAAAATATGTGTGAAAATTAGAAAAAACGGGGGTGATTTTTAGCATGTGGAAAACTAATTTAAGTTTTGTTTTGGGAAGATGAAGTTTAAACCAGGCAATTCCATAGAAATTATTTTGTCAAACACCCATCCACTTCCCTTTTGTATAAAATTTTCAAAGTCGTTATCAATTTTCTCATAAGCACTTTTTAGTAATTCATTGAGATAGGTAGGCAAACTGATTATTTCGTTACATGTCGAAAAACGTGCACATATTTTTTTCTGTCCTTCAGGATCCGTTTGCTTTTTGAATTTTATTTGTAATATGAATCTAACTTTTAGAGGCTGACTGAGTTTCTTGCGAATTATTTGTTTCCATTTATTGTTATTTTTCTCCAGAAAATATTTTATGTCTTCTCTGACATTTATGTTATCAATTTTATATGTGCGAAACGTTTTCCGAAAAGCACTGCTTTTATTTATATGATATTGATTCAGATGATGATTGTAATTGTCTTTTCTGTTAAAGCTGGAATTACAAAATTCGCATTTTTCAAATGTGCGAGAAGTGCATGCAGTTTTCATATGACGGTTCATATTGGATTTGCGAATAAATACCCCACATTTGGTACATTGAATAGTTGCGCTCATCTTGGAGTTAGCAGTTATTATACCCTCTTTATTATATACAGTAGCTAAAAATCATGGTCCGTTTTTGCAAAAAATCGGAATTTTTTTTTTGCATAATCGGAAATTGAAATAGACATGAATGTAGTGTGTGTCCAAGAGTAATATTTTTTTCACATGAAACACCCGGTGTTTTTCTGATTTTCACACATATTTTCAGAAAAAACCACAAGAAACACCGATTTACATGACTTTTACAACCGAATAATCCAGTAAGTGTACGATAACTCAACAAAACACATAATTTTTTTATCTCATACACACCTCACTTCAAACTAACCCATTTAAACTAATCACCCCGATTTTTTCTAATTTTCACACATATTTTCACAAAAAACCACAAGAAACGTACTTTTTCCCTCATCCCCCATAACTTTTTCCATGGATTTTCAAAGAATTCTCGAGTTCCTTTTACTGTGCCAGAACTCTCATTTATGCTAGTACTTCGAATTAAAAATTTTAAGGAATGCAAAAGTCGGCAAATACAAAATTTCATTCTGTTTAAAAACGAGATTCCTATATTTGCTAGTGACGATATGTTTTAAATGAAAAAATTATTATTTCCAACTCCAATGTGTTTAGAATAAATAAACAGTTTAGTTAACTAAAATGTAACAAAATTATCAGTTTCAGATATATTGAACATTAAACTTCATTTTGTGATTCGCAAAAGGTAGATTTTCGTCTTTTGTCATAACATTTTTCCCTTTTCGAACACTGTGCCTTTGGCAGCCTAACAGCCATGCGTTGCTGCTGCTTGCTACTGCAGTTGCATTTATCTCCTGGAAAGTGACACAATTGAAAGTTTTGCTGTTATGAAAATGAAAAAAAATTGGTCATAATTTTCCTATCTTCTATCTGGAAACGACTTCGAGTCGTGTCTTAGTATATTCAGATGCAGTGGCACAGCCAAAAGTGTGTCTCTGTATCTATGGGGATGTGGGGCATAGGGAGTCTCCCATTGAGAGCTTAAATATCATATATATTTTCTATGGTAGTCACAGAAGATCAGATATAAAAGCATGCAAAAAAAGACAAGATTGAACGAAACACGTCAGCCCCCCCCCCCACTTCCCTTACAGTTTTCTTCCTACGCCACTATTCAGATGATTATTAACTACGTTTGCTTATAGAGTGACCATGTCTGTCATTCCCTCACTCAGAATCAGATCTATTCCATTGCATAAACAAAAGAAAAATTGTGAAAGTGATTTTTCTAGATTAGAATATTTCTAATTTAAGTATTTTAACATACACCGAAGAGCCACATTATGACCAGCGCGTCTTTAGGCAAATCGAAACAACTTGCAGGTAAATGACGGTGCATTTGATCTCTGTTAATCAGTGTTATTCTTATTCTTCAGATGGGAAAGGCAGCGGACTTCACTGAGTTTGAGAAATGCCAAATTGTAATAGCCAGACGACTGGCTCAGAGCATTTCCGAGATGGCAAAGATTGTGGGATGCTCGCAGTCAGCCATGGTTAGTACCTTCAAAAAGTGGTCTGAAGAGGGAAAAACCACTAGCCACTGGCAAGGTGTGGCTAGTGCCGACCACAACTCATCAGTGCTAGAGGTGAGTGATGGCTATCCCGTATTTTATTAGCCAACAGAAAGGATACTGTGGTGCAACCTTGAATGATTGGAAGAAGGTCGTCTGGTCTGATGAATCTCGTTTCCTGTTGCACCATGTGGACAGCCGGGTACTTGTGCGTCATTAACCTGAGGAAATATTGGCACCAGGATGCACCATGGGACGAAAACAAGCAGGTGGAGGAAGTGTAATGGTTTGGCCAATGTTCTGTTCGAAAACCCTGGGTCCAATCATTCATGTGCAGTAAACTATGACATCTACCACCTACCTAAACATCATTGCAGACCAGGTACATCATTTCGCGGAACCTGAGGAAGATTTCCAGGTATTGCCCTGGCCTCCAAATTCCCCAGACATTAATCCAATTAATCATCTGCGGTTTTTTGTTGGAACAGCATACTAATCTGCGCCTGCTCAACCACGTAACTTACAAGAGTTATTGAATCTGCTGGTAACGTGATGGTACCAGATACCAGAAGAGACCTTTAGAAATCTTGTAGAGTCCATACCTCATTGGGTAAGAGCTGTTTTGGTGGCACGTGGAGGACCAACATCATATTAGGCAGGTGGTCATAACGTTTTGGCTCTTCGGTGTAAAACACAATGAATCAATAATGAAGTTTACGTACCTCATGTAGTTTCACACGGTATGGCATGTGCAAGCCTTCGGATGAAGGGGAATGAACGAGAACAATCCTGTGATTTCCTTGTAGTACCAAGAGTGGGTATCTTTGCATGAAAGTATCAGGGAAACGAGAATTACCTTGACTTTCAACTTGAAAGGTCAAATATCCATTGTAAGAAAGAACCTTTCAAAAAAAAAAGATAAAAAGTTAGGTTTTTTAATATATATGTCTTAATTTTGAATTAGAAATAACTCCATAACTAAATTTATATAAAATAAACATATCCATCCTCGAGAAGCTGCTTGCCACAGTCGTCTGATAAGAAGCCTGCCAGTGTAATACTCCACAGAGGTCTGTGAGGTAGGTGAATCCTCAGCAGGAAGATAACACAATATCCATGTCTTACAAAAAAAAGTAAACCTTAACTGTTTTTTTATACTCTTTGCATTGCTAATAACAATCCTATTTCAAACCCTTTCAGACCTTGTGTACATTAAAAAAAATAATAAATACCCCCTCAAGCAGCTGCTTGCCACAGAGGTCTGACAGGAGCCTGTCAGTTTATATGCCATAGTAGAAGGTCTGAGAGGATGGCAGGCCCTCAGCAGAAAAACGGCACAAACAGCCATGCCTTACCCGGGGCTCGAACCCAGGTCCCTTAGATCAGCAGCCATAACTTTTTAAAAAGTTTTTAAACACGGGAAGAGGTGTGTAATGTCTGGCAATGTTTGCAAAGTGTAGACCAGTCTTTTGTAAATACGAATGAACTGAAATTTGGTGCTATATATGAATATAATAGAAATTACATGCAATAACATCGAAGAAATTTGTGCTTGGCAAGCAATAAGAGAGAGCTGTTTTACGGGCAGGATATGGCTGAGTGAGCTTTGAGTCCCACCTGGGCCAGCGTTCAGATTTACCTCCACTAAACTCCCACCTTTCCCTTAGTGAGAAAGAGGATACCGACGGGCTTGGAAAGACCAAATCTCGGCTTATGGGACGTTAAGCAGTGCCCAGTGTGTGTGGGAGGCACACCCTGTTGTGTGTTAGAGAACATGCTGGGCAACCTTGACGAGGGGCTTCAATCTGTCTCCTAAAAGCTGTCCTGTGGATCCCCTTCCCCTAACCTTTTCTGAGTCCTTGCTAGAAGTAGCCCATTGAATGCAAAAAAGTGCCGTTCAGAGGTAAAACAACCCAACAAACTCGGTACACCCCACATTCTGCGGATATTCCATGAAGGTCGCTGCTGGAATGTATTTCAATACGTCTGTAAATTATCATCAGAAACATTTTCAGATTGCATGAAACAGTTCTGAAAGTTTACCTTGTCTCCTAAGATTTCTTTTGGAAGTTTCCAATAAAGGGGTTTATCCAAGACATATGGTATGCCAAGCCTTCTGTTTCGGAGTTCTTCTGGGATTACTTGGAATCCAAGCACAGTTGGTATCTCAGAATTACCGACTTCCATGAAAACGTCCCTCTCTGGGATTGACAGCTAAAAAAGGGAGAAAATACATTCAAATGCTTTGTTATAAGAAAATCAAATTATTAATGAATATTCTATTGGAACTACGATGCGAATTATCCATACACTCAAACTTAAACAATTTTGGCAGAGTGTTAAGTTGAACTTTACTTCAATTTGAATTTGAAATAATTATCCAAAAGTTAGATCTGTAACATTTCCTAAAACCTAAGATGTTGATTATCCGTAACACCAGATTTCATTAATATGGCTCAAATGCGTCCTAGTTAGACTTAGAGGTGATCTCTATTTTTCCTTAAAAGGATGTTCTGATTTCAAATTGCTACATTTTCTGAAATCTACGATGTGGGTTATCTGTGGACACTAAATTCAATAGTTCAAGAATTTTTACATCATAGGGAGATTGAAATGTGACTTTTAGTTAATGTAGAAAAATTTTCAAAAACTGAATTGGTATTTTTTTTGTGAGACCTATGACTCCAATTAAATCTTATTAAATCTAATTAAAAATGAGTTCAAATATCTAGAGATATATCACTTCCGCAACATAGCTAAAATTAGTTCATCTGTCACTCAGTCACAATCAACTCATTTTCTGTGATGTGATATAAATATTTCTGCTCCCTTCTTCACCTTTCGTCTTCTGCTCTAGAGAAGCGTAAGGATGGGATTTCTCTTCATCATTTTTCAAAAGATATTAAGAGTTGTTGGGTTGTTTTACCTCTGAGCGGCACTTTTTTGCACACCATGGGCTAAATGGCCAGGTCATATGGACACCGAAGGCTCAGGGAAGGTTGGGGGAGGGGACCCACTGGAACAGCTGTTGGGAGACAGATGGTAGCCTCCCGTCAAGGCCATCCAGCGTGTTCTTTAAAGTGCACAGGGTATGGCTCTCCCGCACACGGGGCCACGGCTTAACGTCCCATCCGACGGACGGCGGTCTTTCCAAGCCCATCGGTGTCCCCTACTGACCGTGGGCAGGGCGGGGATTTTTGCAGAGATAAATCTCAACGCTGACCCAGCTGGGACTCGAACCTGGGAACTACAGATTACGAGCCTGGCGCGCTACCGACTGAGCCTCCCCCACCCCAAGATATTAAGAATAAGTTTCCTTAGTAAAATTTCCTTCTAGTGGAGAGAGTTGTCCTAACTCTTTGTAACCACCCTGTGCTAATACTATTTACATTGGGGCGGGGGTGACTCAGTCGGTAGCGCGCCAGGCTCGTAATCTGTAGTTCCCAGGTTCGAGTCCCTGCTGGGTCAGCGTTGAGATTTATCTCCGCAAAATTTGCCGCCCTGCCCACGGTCAGTAGGGCACACCGATGGGCTTGGAAAGGCCGCCATCCGTCGGATGGGACGTTAAGCCGTGGTCCCGTGTGCGGGAGAGCCATACCCTGTGCACGTTAAAGAACACGCTGGATGGCCTTGACGGGAGACTACCATCTGTCTCCCAACAGCTGTTCCAGTGGGTCCCCTCCCCCAACCTTCTCTGAGCCTTCGGGGTCCATGTGACCTGGCCATTTAGCCTATGGTGTGCAAAAAAGTGCCGCTCAGAGGTGAGCGGCACTTTTTTGCCGCTCACCTCTGAGCGGCTTTCTCTCTCACACCACTGGAGGGAAGAAGCAAGAGAAACACACTCCAATTCTAAATCGTATTAATTTGCAATTGCAATTAGGTATATTAAATACAAAATACATATTTATATCGTACATTCGACTTTCATTGCACGCTGGAGTATCGGACTGGAAATCGTTATCGTTTCGCATATCGAAAACGTGTAAAACGTTCAGTTTCGCAAATTTTCGAATTTAACCTACATAATTATTACATGTGCTTTTTATACAATCATGTTAAGGGGAAAAGAAAGCACAAACATATTATCTATTTATTTTATCAAAATATTTTGTTCCAGAAACATAAATGTTTCAATCAAAATTAAGTGCAGATTTTAAAATAATAAACCTTACATATCAAGGGGCTTTAGCCGTCCCGTGGCCGAGTGGTTAGCGCGCTTGGCTACTGATCTACGGGACCTGGGTTGGAGCCCGGGAAAGGCAAGGATGTTCGTGTTGTTTTCTGCTGAGGTCCTGCCATCCTCTCAGATCTTCTACTGTGGCATATAAACTGACAAGCTCCTGTGGCAAGCCTCTGTGGCCTCAAGCCTCTGTGTCAAGCAGCCTCTGTGGCAAAGCTTCTGTGGCAAAGCCTCTCCTCCCTCAAGCCTCTGTGGCAAGCAGCTGCTTGAGTGGGTATTTATTATTTATTTTTATCAAGGGGCTGGAGCCTTTCTTAAGGTGCCTTACATCTGGGTCGTCTATATCAGACGAGTCAGGCGAAGATGTAGGTTATTGCTTCGACGCATCGTAAGGCCTGGCAGCCTTTCCATATGAAGTGGAAGATCCAGATGAACTGGAAGATCTAGATGTAGGGGAAGCTATTTTAAAGGCTAAGGCTGTTTCTTAAAAAAACTTCCTGAGTTAAATTCTTCATGTTCTGTTTGCATACTTTTTTTGCAGCATTTCAGGACATTTTCACCTTTCCTTTAGCACATTAGAACTTCTCATCAAGTTTGGGACATCAGCTCTCTTGGTCAAAATCCTACCGCGGAGATAACGAAAACGCGAGAAATGAAAGCACCTCTAACGAAAGTGGACTGTTTAGCGAGGTTAGAGTTGGCTCAGGAGTTAGCGCGCCAGGATCGTAATCTGCTGTTTCCCCGTTCGAGTCCAAACTGTGACTGCACTGAAAAGTTTCACCTTTAAGTCCCATTCTGCCTCGTTGAGAAAGGGGACGCCGATAAGATTAGGAAAACCTCCATCCGTCAGATCAGATGTTATTCCATGGCTCCGTGTGCAGGAGAGATCTGTGCACTTTTAAGAACAAGATGGACGGCCTAGACGGGAGGCTTCCACCTGTTTTCTAATAGATGTCTACAGAATTCCCTTCTGCAATATTCTCTGACTCCTTGTGACCTCGCCGTTTAGATCATTGTCGGAGGCTTCCACCTGTGTTCTAATAGATGTCTACAAAATTCCCTTCTGCAATTTTCTCTGACTCCTTGTGACCTCGCCGTTTAGATCATTGTCGGAGGCTTCCACCTGTGTTCTAATAGATGTCTACAGAATTCCCTTCTGCAATTTTCTCTGACTACTTGTGACCTCACCGTTTAGATCATTGTGGGAGGCTTCCACCTGTGTTCTAATAGATGTCTACAGAATTCCCTTCTGCAATATTCTCTGACTACTTGTGACCTCCCCGTTTAGATCATTGTGGGAGGCTTCCACCTGTGTTCTAATAGATGTCTACAGAATTCCCTTCTGCAATATTCTCTGACTACTTGTGACCTCCCCGTTTAGATCATTGTGGGAGGCTTCCACTTGTGTTCTAATAGATGTCTACAGAATTCCCTTCTGCAATATTCTCTGACTCCTTGTGACCTCGCAGTTTAGATCATTGTGGGAGGCTTCCACCTGTGTTCTAATAGATGTCTACAGAATTCCCTTCTGCAATATTCTCTGACTACTTGTGACCTCCCCGTTTAGATCATTGTGGGAGGCTTCCACCTGTGTTCTAATAGATGTCTACAGAATTCCCTTCTGCAATATTCTCTGACTACTTGTGACCTCCCCGTTTAGATCATTGTGGGAGGCTTCCACTTGTGCTCTAATAGATGTCTACAGAATTCCCTTCTGCAATATTCTCTGACTCCTTGTGACCTCGCCGTTTAGATCATTGTGGGAGGCTTCCACCTGTGTTCTAATAGATGTCTACAGAATTCCCTTCTGCAATATTCTCTGACTACTTGTGACCTCCCCGTTTAGATCATTGTGGGAGGCTTCCACTTGTGTTCTAATAGATGTCTACAGAATTCCCTTCTGCAATATTCTCTGACTCCTTCTGACCTCGCCGTTTAGGTCATTGTGGGAGGCTTCCACCTGTGTTCTAATAGATGTCTACAGAATTCCCTTCTGCAATATTCTCTGACTCCTTGTGACCTCGCCGTTTAGATCATTGTGGGAGGCTTCCACCTGTGTTCTAATAGATAGTCTACAGAATTCCCTTCTGCAATATTCTCTGACTACTTGTGACCTCCCCGTTTAGATCATTGTGGGAGGCTTCCACTTGTGTTCTAATAGATGTCTACAGAATTCCCTTCTGCAATATTCTCTGACTCCTTGTGACCTCGCCGTTTAGATCATTGTGGGAGGCTTCCACCTGTGTTCTAATAGATGTCTACAGAATTCCCTTCTGCAATATTCTCTGACTCCTTGTGACCTCGCCGTTTAGATCATTGTCGGAGGCTTCCACCTGTGTTCTAATAGATGTCTACAGAATTCCCTTCTGCAATATTCTCTGACTCCTTGTGACCTCGCCGTTTAGATCATTGTGGGAGGCTTCCACCTGTGTTCTAATAGATGTCTACAGAATTCCCTTCTGCAATTTTCTCTGACTCCTTGTGACCTCGCCGTTTAGATCATTGTGGGAGGCTTCCACCTGTGTTCTAATAGATGTCTACAGAATTCCCTTCTGCAATATTCTCTGACTCCTTGTGACCTCGCCGTTTAGATCATTGTGGGAGGCTTCCACCTGTGTTCTAATAGATGTCTACAGAATTCCCTTCTGCAATATTCTCTGACTCCTTGTGACCTCGCCGTTTAGATCATTGTGGGAGGCTTCCACCTGTGTTCTAATAGATGTCTACAGAATTCCCTTCTGCAATATTCTCTGACTCCTTGTGACCTCGCCGTTTAGATCATTGTGGGAGGCTTCCACCTGTGTTCTAATAGATGTCTACAGAATTCCCTTCTGCAATATTCTTTGACTACTTGTGACCTCGCCGTTTAGATCATTGTGGGAGGCTTCCACCTGTGTTCTAATAGATGTCTACAGAATTCCCTTCTGCAATATTCTCTGACTACTTGTGACCTCCCCGTTTAGATCATTGTGGGAGGCTTCCACTTGTGTTCTAATAGATGTCTACAGAATTCCCTTCTGCAATATTCTCTGACTCCTTGTGACCTCGCCGTTTAGATCATTGTGGGAGGCTTCCACCTGTGTTCTAATAGATGTCTACAGAATTCCCTTCTGCAATATTCTCTGACTCCTTGTGACCTCGCCGTTTAGATCATTGTCGGAGGCTTCCACCTGTGTTCTAATAGATGTCTACAGAATTCCCTTCTGCAATATTCTCTGACTCCTTGTGACCTCGCCGTTTAGATCATTGTGGGAGGCTTCCACCTGTGTTCTAATAGATGTCTACAGAATTCCCTTCTGCAATTTTCTCTGACTCCTTGTGACCTCGCCGTTTAGATCATTGTGGGAGGCTTCCACCTGTGTTCTAATAGATGTCTACAGAATTCCCTTCTGCAATATTCTCTGACTCCTTGTGACCTCGCCGTTTAGATCATTGTCGGAGGCTTCCACCTGTGTTCTAATAGATGTCTACAGAATTCCCTTCTGCAATATTCTCTGACTCCTTGTGACCTCGCCGTTTAGATCATTGTGGGAGGCTTCCACCTGTGTTCTAATAGATGTCTACAGAATTCCCTTCTGCAATATTCTCTGACTACTTGTGACCTCCCCGTTTAGATCATTGTGGGAGGCTTCCACCTGTGTTCTAATAGATAGTCTACAGAATTCCCTTCTGCAATATTCTCTGACTACTTGTGACCTCCCCGTTTAGATCATTGTGGGAGGCTTCCACTTGTGTTCTAATAGATGTCTACAGAATTCCCTTCTGCAATATTCTCTGACTCCTTGTGACCTCGCCGTTTAGATCATTGTGGGAGGCTTCCACCTGTGTTCTAATAGATGTCTACAGAATTCCCTTCTGCAATATTCTCTGACTACTTGTGACCTCGCCGTTTAGATCATTGTGGGAGGCTTCCACCTGTGTTCTAATAGATGTCTACAGAATTCTCTTCTGCAATATTCTCTGACTCCTTGTGACCTCGCCGTTTAGATCATTGTGGGAGGCTTCCACCTGTGTTCTAATAGATGTCTACAGAATTCCCCTCTGCAATATTCTCTGACTCCTTGTGACCTCGCCGTTTAGATCATTGTGGGAGGCTTCCAGCTGTGTTCTAATAGATGTCTACAGAATTCCCTTCTGCAATATTCTCTGACTCCTTGTGACCTCGCCGTTTAGATCATTGTGGGAGGCTTCCACCTGTGTTCTAATAGATGTCTACAGAATTCCCTTCTGCAATATTCTCTGACTACTTGTGACCTCGCCATTTAGATCATTGTGGGAGGCTTCCACATGTGTTCTAATAGATGTCTACAGAATTCCCTTCTGCAATATTCTCTGACTACTTGTGACCTCCCCGTTTAGATCATTGTGGGAGGCTTCCACCTGTGTTCTAATAGATGTCTACAGAATTCCCTTCTGCAATATTCTCTGACTACTTGTGACCTCCCCGTTTAGATCATTGTGGGAGGCTTCCACCTGTGTTCTAATAGATGTCTACAGAATTCCCTTCTGCAATATTCTCTGACTCCTTGTGACCTCGCCGTTTAGATCATTGTGGGAGGCTTCCACATGTGTTCTAATAGATGTCTACAGAATTCCCTTCTGCAATATTCTCTGACTCCTTGTGACCTCGCCGTTTAGATCATTGTGGGAGGCTTCCACATGTGTTCTAATAGATGTCTACAGAATTCCCTTCTGCAATATTCTCTGACTCCTTGTGACCTCGCCGTTTAGATCATTGTGGGAGGCTTCCACCTGTGTTCTAATAGATGTCTATAGAATTTCCTTCTGAAATATTCTCTGACTTCTTGTGACCTCGCCGTTTAGATCATTGTGTTAAAAAAATAGTGTCATTCAGAGGTAAAACCACTTAACCCAATATATCGTACAAAATCATATTAATTTACATAATATACAAATAATATTTTTTTTGAGGGAAAAAGGACAGGTCTTTTTCAGGCTTGTTTCTTTTTCTCATCAAAATTTTATGAGCATTCTCTTTTTCCTCGAAAAAATATGAGTTGATTATATAATCGTTGATCATTAGTTTAACTTTTTATAGCTCATATAAGAATATTGGTATTTTCTACAGATATTAATTTTTCTCTTTTGTTAGTTACTAAAACTATCAATGCTAAGAAAATGAAATCGTATTGAGGATTGTGATTGTTTATGATTACCTTATTAAAAATTGTGAGCTGAAAATTATCACAAATAATTGTCTCAAAATACTATTACAAGTCCTTTTAATTTATATAAGTTATATATATAACAATTCTATATATTTTGCTATTATTTAATTTTATCGTATCCATCAATTAGGGTGCAAAATATTCAACAAAGAAAATTATTCAACTTAGTTCATCATAATTATTAATAATTATTAAGTTGTTAAATTAACTAGAAATGATAGTTCTTTATGCACCCACCACCACCAGCACATTTTACGTAACAATACGTAACTTACTTTTGTCCACACCATGTTAGCTTGTCTACATCTCTGTATTCGTCCAAAACAAAAACATTGGTGGCAACCTTTGGAGTTTTCGGCGCTTAGACCAAATGCTTCTTCCTCACATTCCTCGCATGTTCTGCCAGTCACATGTTCCTGAAAAAGAGTAAATAAACCACTAAGCGTTCTTCATCAACATTTTGCTTGATATTTTCCACATAGAATACGTTGAACACCCAATATGTGTTTGTGATGAAACGATCTATTTGATTTTTTATTTGTAAACCCAATATGTGTTTATGATGAAATGATCTGTTTGTGATGAAATGATGATTAAATATCTGTTTGCCATGAAATTATCGTTTCATCATTATATAATAGTTATATTAATTAAATAATAATAAAATAAATACCCCCTCAAGCAGCTGCTTGCCACAGAGGTCTGACAGGAGCTTGTCAGTTTATAATGCCACAGTAGGAGATCTGAGAGGATGGCAGGACCTCAGGAGAAAAAACAGAAAAACGACACACACACATCCATGCCTAATCCGGGGCTCGAACTCAGGTCCCTTAGATCAGTAGCCAGGCGTGCTAACCACTCGGCCACGGGACGGCAATTTTGTAGGAAGTAAATATACAAACGAACTAATGCTTTTGTAGTGCTCAAATTGATGTTTAAATTAGGTGCTCAAATGACATGTATATTATGGGAAGAATACAACTATAAGTGGTTTCTCAACTGAATCAGTTTCTGTAAGCTTTCTGAATGGGATAACAGTAATTAAAGAGTCCTCTCTTCATAACCGTACATAGGAATTTCAACAATATACACTGCTCGTCAAAAACTAAGCAAGGATGAATAAAATGCGTACACCTCGATGTTTATTTGGGAAAATTCAAATAGATTTCACAGGAAAATACAAAAGCAGTATTTTGATAAGTCTCAAAAATTTTGACCAAAATGATTTATATGTACTTGAAAATACGAGAAAGGTATGTGAAAAAGGAGAATGGTAGTTTTGATTACAAATAACCAATAGGAGATGTGACGCCTTGTAACAGTAATCCGGGCCTGATAACATGAATACATGCCTTCAATAAGATACTCTAGCAAGAGAATGGGGAGGCAATAAAAGTCCATTTAGCAATAAAAACAGTTCTCAGGGTTTCAAGAGGATTTTGAATGGTGATATCTCTTCAGGTTTTCCATAGTTTTTGGATTGTGTTGAGATCCAAAGAGAATGCTGGCCACTCCATTTCCTCAAGATATTGGTTTGTCTGTATTGTTCTGTGTGGATCTCGAATTAATGTACATTAGGTGGAAATCGTCACCTATTGTATCAGCATAGGACTTGACACAGTGATTATGGGTGTCAACCCACTATCTTTCAGACCATACACGGACATCTTGGTGGTGCAATTGGTTTCGTAGTGACACTTTAACTGCTGGATCCAGGTTCGAGTCCCGGGATAGCATGATCATTTGTTCTCTCATGTCTTGTAGATAAGTTAGTATCTTTGTGAGTCTGATCAAAAATTTTAAATGAAAACTCGAAGGTCAGTTTGGACGACCAATGCAAACCCAACCCATATAGTCAGATCTCCATCACCAAATGTAGTCACCATCTCTCAGTGATGTATGGATTTGCTTATGGCTTCCCATCACTTTCCAGATTAGTACACGTCTCATTCTTGATTGCAGAGAAAATCTCAGCTTGTCCATTAGCCGGAAGTGACTCCACCGTTTTCGGATCCAAGCTACATGATTGTGACACCATTTCAAATGGGCTTATCTTCCTCTAGAGGTTAAAGTTTGTAAACAACATAACAGGAAACTAGATGCTTTTGATTCCAGATGCTTACGCAGTATCTTGGGCATTAGGTGGTTCAACTTTGTAACTAATGATGAGGTTAGGCAAAGGAGTTTGCAACCTCCTTTAAGCAGCATATTGTGCAGAGAGAGACTCCATTGGTTTGGCCATGTTGCCCGTATGAATAATTATAGATTGGAGAATAGGGTTATGAACAGTGTGCTTAAAGGCCTCAGAAAGAGGGGGAGACCTAGGATGCGGTGGACAGACAATGTCAAACAGGACCTTGTTAGAATTGGTGTGCAGTGGCCAGATGCAGTAGATGCAGCTCAGGATAGACTTGCTTGGAGAACTAAATTGCACAGTCTGGTTGGACCTCCGTAGCCCATGGCTGCTTGAGGATGATGATGATGATGATGAGAGGTTAAAGGAATGCATACGACGGGCATAGAGTTCAGCCTTGTGAAGCCTTCTGGCCAGAGTCGAATCAGATACCTGCCTTCCCCTGGTTGCAATAAACTATTAAGGAAGAGATGATGCTATTGCTCTCCTCTTCTATCGATACAGTAGTCCAATAAGCAATCACTTTGAGGGGTTGTTGCAACTCTAGGATGCCTTTGCTTTCAGGTAACAGACTGGTGGATATTTTTGATATACCCACTTGGTGCATACACCGAGGAGCGAAAACATTATGACCAGTGCATCTTTATGCAAATCGAAGCAACTGCAGGTAAACGACGGCACTTGTGAAGGTCATGAAGTGGTATAACATTTGATACTGAACTCGTTAATCTGTTATTCTTGTTCTCCAGATGGGAAAGGCAGCGGACTTAAATGAGTTAGACAAAGGCCAAATTGTAATAGCCAGATGACTGGATCAGAGCATTTCCGAGACAGCAAGGTTTGGGGAGCTGTCCCGTGTCCGAGTGGTTAGCGCGCTTGGCTACTGATCTATGGGACCTGGGTTCGAGCCCCGGGTAAGGCATGGATGTTCGTGTTGTTTTCTGCTGAGGTCCTGCCATCCTCTCAGACCTTCTACTATGGCATATAAACTGACAGGCTCCTGTCAGACCTCTGTGGCAAGCAGCTGCTTCAGGGGGTATTTATTTATTTTTTTTTAAGGTTTGGGGGGGGGTCACAGTCAGCAGTGGTTAGTACCTTCAAAAAGTGATCCGAGGAGGGAAAAACCGTGAACCACTGGCAAGGTTTGAGCTGACCACGGCTCATCGATGCTAGAGGTGAGCGAAGGCTATCCCGCTTGGTACAAGTCAAGAGAAGGGATACTGTGGCGCAACTCGCCTGTAATTTGAATGCTAGTGACGGCAGTAATGTGTCACAACACACATTACATCGAACCCTGCTGAAAATGAGGCTGCGTAGCTGCAGACCACTCCGAGTGCCAATGCTAACCTCGGTTCACCATTGAAAGCACCTACAGTGAACATGAGAGCATGAAAACTGGGACTTGAATGATTGTATGAAGGTCGTCTGGTTCGATGAATATCGTTTCCTGTTGCACCATGTGGATGGCTGGATGTACGTATGCGTCGTTTACCTGGAGAAGGGTTGTTGGGTTGTTTTACCTCTGAGCGGCACTTTTTTGCACACCATGGGCTAAATGGCCAGGTCACATTGACCCCGAAGGCTCAGAGAAGGTTGGAGGAGGGGACCCACTGGAATAGCTGTTGGGAGACAGATGGTAGCCTCCTGTCAAGGCCATCCAGCGTGTTCTTTAACGTGCACAGGGTATGGCTCTCCCACACACCGGCCACGGCTTAACGCCCCATCCGATGGACGGCGGCCTTTCCAAGCCCATCGGTGTCCCCTACTGACCGTGGGCAGGGCAGGGAATTTTGCGGAGATAAATCTCAACGCTTACCCAGCTGGGACTCGAACCTGGGAACTACAGATTACGAACCTGGCACGCTACCGACTGAGTCACCCCCGCCCCTACCTGGAGAAGTGTTGGCACCAGGATGACTGCGGGACGAAGAAAGCCGGTTGAGGAGGTGTAATGCTTTGGGCAATATTCTGCTGAAAAATCCTGGGTTCAGTCATTCATCTGCAGAAAACTATGACGTACCTAACCATCATTGCAGACCAGGTACATCCTTTCATGGCAACGTAATTCCCTCTAGTACTGCAGGATAATGTGCCATGCCACACTGTCAGGATTGTTCGAGAATGATTCTTGGAACATGAGAAAGACTTCCAGGTATTGCCCTGGCTTCCAAATTCCCCAGACATCGAGCATTTGTGGTTTGTGTTGGAACAGCATACCAATCTGTGGCGGCTCAACCATGTAACTTACAACAGTTAAAGAATCTGCTGGTAACTTGTTGGTACCAGATACCACAAGACACCTTTAGAAATCTTGTAGCATTCGTGCATCGCTGGATAAGAGCTGTTTCGATGGCACGTGGAGGACCAACATCATGTTAGGCAGGTGGTCATAATGTTTTGGCTCTCCGGTATATATGTTACCGGCAATGCATGAAAAGCCGGCATTCTATAGAATGCCAGGCGTTTTTAGGCAATGTATGAAGTATGAGAATTATTACATACTTTCCCTAGGCATTGTATAGAATACCTAGGCATTGTATAGAATACCTAGGCATTATATAGAATGACAAATGCTATTTCGACAAAGTATGAAAAAGGCTTTTATTGAAAAGATGCATGTGAAAATGTAAGAAGTACAAAATATAAGATACGGGATTTTTCTACAAAAAGAGAAAAATACCATTGCTGAACTACCGCCAGAAATATTAACCTCATAACCTGTAATGAATCTGTCGTCCGCATTATAAAAAAAGCCCCAAATGAGGTAAAGCCAAGTGAGAACGAATCAGTAAAGTGTTGAATATTCGAAGTTTGCAATTCGAGTTAGGATACTCGTATTTCACTTTACTACTTATCAAATCTATTTCAGTGGAGTTCCGAGATGCTTGTGATATGTCGTTTTTTGATGGCATTTTTTACTCTGTGTTTTGACCTTAACTCTCTTTCTATGGAAGCTAGGGTTCTCAAAATTTGGGATCCCTATTGAGGCAACCCTCTTTTACACTCTTACAACGCTAGGGGGCGCTTTTCGGAATGGAAGGGTGTCTTTTTTGGTGTCCAAAGTGACCAACTACGGCGCTCTTTTTTACTGAAACTAGGGACTGGCGGATCTGGCAATCAGGGTGAGCCTATAGGGGACCCAGGGGAACATTTACTGGTCAATTCGAATTGGACTGAGTGCTCTGGCTCTCTGTTTGAGGCGAGCGTCGAGAGTCGACTCGCATTGCGACATAAAACATCACTGCCGGGAGTATTTTATACTTTGCCGATTTGCCTTTTGGCATTCTATAGAATGCCTAGGAAATGTGTGAAATATGAATCGATTCATACATTGCCGGCTAGTTTTAGGCCTTATATACAATGCCTAGGCATTCTATAGAATGCCAGATTTCAAACTTTGCCGGTGACATATATACAGCATCTTTGCATTTTGGACTTCTAATGGTTTTTTATAGTTTTGAGTCATCTAAAAGTTTTCTTTGAGATATCACGAAGCAATCGACTATTTCAGACCGAAAATGTAGCTTTTCAATTGGAAATTGTGTAGCGTTTACGAAAAGGCTCATTTTGTAGGGTGTCAGTTTTTTTTATATACTTTGATGTCATAGGAATTTATTCGCTGATTTTTCCATACTCCACATTTATATCGTCTAGGTAGGTTAAAAACCTTTTATCTATCGTGAACGTTATTTTTTAACTCACGTTTTGATGATCCTTGTGTAATCTTCGATGAACAGAGTAATTTAAATATTCTGAGCGTGAAGGAATTAGATGCATAGTTTAGGATGAGATGAAGGCAACAGATATCGGGATATTTTCCTTGCAGAGATTCATGATCTGATTATGCAACGAAATAGAATATATTATTTAGCACGAATAATAATAGCGCGAGGCAAAAAAAGCAAAGAAAAGTTTTAGGGCACAATAAAAAATTGGTTCAAAAATCCACGTTTTCTGTTCGAAAACAGAACACTGCTCAATTTGAAGATTAAAGATGACAGTATAATTGAATGGATTCTACCAATGCGAAAAGGGGAAGCATGCCCCCTTTGAGAATTCTAGTATGGGTACCAGTTGATGCACGTATAACTAATTTCATGCATATTACGCATAAACGTGCATATTTCGCGCCTTTCAAGATTTTTCTTAAAAACCTCAAAAACGAAAGTGAAAATGCTCCACTGTAACGGAAGCCCAATCTCTTATCTCTCCACCCCAACCTTTCACCAGCTCTATCGCGTCGTTTCACCCCCCCCCCCCCGGCTCCCTTTTCATATTCTTCTAGATCTGGGACTGCTAGGAACATACCATTATAGTTTTTAACACTTTCAGTCCAGTTTGACTTGCAGTTACCTAAAGTTTCGGTTAAGAAAATGTTCTTGAAACCCAATCAGAGCCCTCTCACCGGGCTCCTACTAGGTTTACTCCCTAAGGCACTAGGGGCGGGGGTGGCTCAGTCGGTAGCGCGCCAGGCTCGTAATCTGTAGTTTCCAGGTTCGAGTCCCAGCTGGGTCAGCGTTGAGATTTATCTCCGCAAAATTCCCCCGCCCTGCCTAACGATCAGTAGGGGACACCGATGGGCTTGGAAAGGCCGCCGTCCGTCGGATGGGACGTTAAGCCGTGGCCCCCTGTGCGGGAGAGCCATACCCTGTGCACGTTAAAGAACACGCTGGATGGCCTTGACGGGAGACTACCATCTGTCTCCCAACAGCTGTTCCAGTGGGTCCCCTCCCCCAACCTTCTCTGAGCCTTCGGGGTCCATGTGACCTGGCCATTTAGCCCATGGTGTGCAAAAAAGTACCGCTCAGAGGTAAAACAACCCAACCCAACCCTAAGGCACTGCCCCGACCTAGTTCCGCCATTGTGGTGGTTCCATATGTTAGACTTGATTGGGTTAGGTGAGATTAGATCAGTTTTTTTGGCCTGTCTTTAATGCATTGTAATTTTCTTATTAATAAAATGTAATAACATCGATGTGGGGTGGTGATTAGTAAAGTGTTAATATCAAAGCTAAGACAGCGTTCAATTGATTGTATTGATACTGATAAAAAAATAAGTTTAAAAAGAATTTCTTCAGATAAGACGTAGTGCACTATGATGTGGTTGAACACTGGTAACAATTTAAGCATTTTATTTCCCAGAAGCAAAAAGGAGATGAGAATCTGCAGAACACATGGAAAATATTGGCATCTGAGGTCAATATTTTTTTAGAACACATGGAAAATATTGGCATCTTAAGTGCGCATATTATATTTACATCATATGAGAAATACATTAATTCAGAATTTGTCCGCATTTAAAAATAATACCCATGGACATTAGATGTAAGAGATGTATCCAATTTATAGTTCAGGGAAACTGGTTTCACATTGCTAGAACAGTGGTTTCATATTTATTTCAAAAACATGCACCTAGCTAGTATGTTGCATTAGAGAAATAATTTACTTTATTTTGAATATATAGTGTGTGTAATTAGAGGAAATTAGCTATTTTAAAGGAAATTTTAGGTTGAACATGTTTTAACACTTCCAAATCAGTTCAAAAATATCTAATTTATAGAAGCATTTATAAAAGAGCATATTATATATACGACAATCTAATAAGGGAAGGATGAGTTTGTGTTTTCAATACGATACTTTTGATACATTTAAAGCAGATCGATTTCATGAAATACTCACCTTGCATGGGCATTGTCCAATCTCATTGCACTGACAAACTCCATTCCGTATTTGGCAAAGTGCTGAATCTGTTCCAGCCTCATTGCAATTGCATTTGTGGCAGTTAGGAAAATTATAGAATCCATGGCGGCACTGGTCACAGCGGTGTCCTTCAAAGCCTTCCAAACAAATACAGTTACCAGTACTAGGATCACATGTTTGACTTGGAGATCCCTGGCTGCTGCAATCGCAAGGCTGTAAAATGTTAAAATCTTAAGATAATGGAAGATTAACATTATTTATAAAAATAAATAATAAATACCCCCTCAAGCAGCTGCTTGCCACAGAGGTCTGACAGGAACCTGTCAGTTTATATGCCACAGTAGAATATCTGAGAGGATGGCAGGACCTCAGCAGAAAAACAACACGAACATCCATGCCTTATCCGGGGCTCGAACCCAGGTCCCTTAGATCAGCAGCCAAGCGCGCTAACCACTCGGCCATATTAGCTTTATTGAATTCAAATGCAATAAACTTGAGTAAAATTTAATTGTCCTTGATCGTTTCTGGCATCTGTAAAAATATAAATCTTTCATCAACAGCAGATGAAAAATTCAAAAGTTGTAAAATTCAGATACTGATATCAGAGGGAAAAAACATTTATTTGAAATGATGCCTTCGTTTCATTCATTAATTTACACGTATGGCGGAAAAACCTATATAAGTAGCAGATTTCCTCGATAAATATCACTGAAACAACTGAAGCTGTCATATACATTGGTTTTGCTTCTTTAGAAACATTTTGATACTAATAAATATCTTGTACAGTACAATTATATAAAATTCTTGACTTTAAATATGTTATAGCAAAGATTAATGCACTTACTTAGAGCTATTAGATAAAACTGCATAGAGTAGGGAATATTTTACTGGTTCAATGTCCCGTGGCCGAGTGGTTATCACGCTTGGCTACTGATCTAAGGGACCTGGGTTCGAGCTCCGGATTAGGCATGGATGTGTGTATCGTTTTTCTGCTGAGGTCCTGCCATCCTCTCAGATCTCCTACTATGGCATATAAACTGACAGGCTCCTGTGAGACCTCTGAGGCAAGCAGCTGCTTGAGGGGGTATTTATTTTTTACAATGTCCATTATTCAGATTTTTCCTACTGCGCTTATCTTTTGTATTTCTTTAAATTACATAAAAGGGAAAGTAAAGACTGAAATGTCAGTATAAAGAACACTAGAGTATAGAAATATTCAGTATGCCAAATTTGACCCGGGCCAATTTACTATATCTCTCTATGTGAAAATGTTTCATATTATCGAATACCAGTATAACAAAAATTTCCGTTTAGAACAATAGAAATTTAGTACAATACAAAAAAAAAATGACTGGTATAATGAAAATTTGTAAAAAGAAAATCTTAAAACAATATGCGCACCGTACATTTTTCCATCTTGACGTGTTTTGGCTTTAGCATCTGGTACAACTGCAATGATTTAAACGCTGTGACATATCTAAAGGAATTACAGCGCTATGAATCACGTGCTATTGTATATCGCCTGGCATGCATTTCTGTCGATCTCTCTGCGTTGTTTAGATGTTCTTTACAATGCCCACATAATGCTGTAAAGCGGAGTTGCCATATTTCCCTAACATAAAAGGGGATTTCCGAACTGGTAGATGTACGTGATTCTTATTGTATTGCATTACACGTAACGGTAGTGTCAGAAAAAAGTTCTTTCAAAGCAGTTCATGAGTTTTATTTTATTATTCGATAAATTTAAGTATTTGTTATATTTGTTCGTTATTATTATTGTTTCAGTTCGTTAGTTTGTTTCTTTTCGTTATTGCAGCGAATAAGGTGGGAAATCTTCGCCATTTCATAATGACAGAAATGGCATCCTGGACAATGTGTTGGAAAGCAGCGAATTTATTTAAAAATTCATGGAGAGAGATGCTTGTTGTAACAGACAGTTAAAAATGTCGATATTTTAAGAAGCAAACTCTAATACATGGTAAATTTCTTTAATAATGATTATATTGTAGTATGTAACTCTCAGAGCAGACTTTTTATTGCATTTCAGAAGTGAAACTTCTGTATAACGAATATATTTTGGTCACCCACTCCATTTCATTAAAATCACATTTAACTGTCAAATGCATACAAATACATTTCTACTTTGAAAGATAGAATACCTATAATTGAAATCTACAAAGCTAAATACTTGCAATTGATGAACATATGTATGTGGCCTACTGTGTTCTACAATTTTATTCATTATTACCACTTAGCTGTGGGTTCTATTGGCATCATATTGTTATTAATTGGCAGTTGGGTTCATATTTCACCAACATAGTAAGTTTTATTCTCAATTTTGAAATGCTTTTTTTTATTTTAAATTATACTTTATTCCAGATCAATGCGGCCTACTATGGCTATTTTTCCATTTTTCCTATCCACTGAGGATAGGAAAAACATTTAGAGGAGTGGTCAACCACACAGGTCCTGGTGCTGACCATATACACTAACCGAACTGGAAAAGGCTCTCAGCTCGATTATGGATCCTGAATTTGCTGCACTGGTGCGCTTCTGTGGAGGGAAAATCTTCTGCTGTGTTTTCTGTTTGTTTGTGGGTTGACATGCCCCAAGTGAAATATTCACGATATGTTTTATCAGCTGGTGGATAATTTGATATTGTCGGCATTCCCTCTCTCAATAAAAATAGTTTCTTTAAACATCCCACTTACCATTTTCTCTCCATAGGTGGTTGGAATGTGAGTACTCTGCACAGAGCTTTTTCTCTTGATGTCCTCACACAAGAATTCCACCATTATAATTTAGATATTCTCGGCTTGCAAGAGACCAGACGGGCAGATAAAGTTCAGATTCTTAAAAATAATCTTAAATTTCTCTTTTCAGGAAGAGAATAAGCATCACCAAGGCGTGGGACTGCTTCTAAGCAGAAACGCTAGTGATGCTCTTCAAGGATATGAGTGCATTAATGAAAGGTTTCTTACAGCAAAATTTCAGACAAGCATTAAAGACTTGATTGTTATCTGCTGTTATGCCCCCACTGAGGATGACGATGAGGATGAGGACAGGTCTTACGGACAACTTCAGGATATTTTGAATTCTGTCAAAAAAGGAGATATTACCCTTGTTCTAGGTGACTTCAATGCCAAAGTTGGTACTAACTCTGTCAATATAGAGGAGAGTGACTATGGCAATGGGAAACGTCTCTTACAGGTAAGTAAACTTAATTGTTTGAGAATAACTATCATTTAGAACAAACACTGCAATATACATAGGTACAGTCGCTCAAAAAAGTATCCGAACGCTATGGTTGACTACAGAACTCAGAAAAACATATATGGCAACGAATTTTTAGAAATTAGTGATCTGGCAACCTTCACGTACTGTACATGAAGGTTGCCAGATCACTAATTTAAAAAAAAATCGTTGCCAGATATTTCTTTCGAATTCTGTAGTCAACCTTAGCGTTCGGATACTTTTTTGAGCGACTGTACACATGGGTTTCACCAGATGGGCTGCATAAGATTATGATTTATTACATATTAATTAATAGTAAATGGGTTAGTTCTGTTAAGAATACCAGGTCATACAGGAGACCTGAAACTTAAGAGATGCTAAGGTTAAAAAAATTACCTTTATTTCTATTGAAATAAATTCTATGAAAGACCCAATTATAGCTGAAGCTTACCATGATAATTTTCTTAGTCATTATGACAGGCATGGTTGTTTACTACTGACATTGAGGAAGAATGGGAGCGTTTAAATAGTATTTTCCCGAAACTAAATACCAAGATAATTAATGGTTTAGGAGAAAAGGAGCAGAGGAGACAGAATTATTTGAGTGGTAAGGCACTTGAGCTTATTTCAGAAATAAAGAACTACACGAATGTCCTTAATCAATACCCTACTAGTCTTAATAGAAAGCATTACATAGCGCGAAAAAACGTGGATGATTGATGGTTTAAGGAAAAAAGGAGCAGAGGAGACAGAATTATTTGAGTGGTAAGGCACTTGAGCTTATTTCAGAAATAAAGAACTACACGAATGTCCTTAATCAATACCCTACTAGTCTTAATAGAAAGCATTACATAGCGCGAAAAAACGTGGATGATTGATGGTTTAAGGAAAAAAGGAGCAGAGGAGACAGAATTATTTGAGTGGTAAGGCACTTGAGCTTATTTCAGAAATAAAGAACTACACGAATGTCCTTAATCAATACCCTACTAGTCTTAATAGAAAGCATTACATAGCGCGAAAAAACGTGGATGATTGATGGTTTAAGGAAAAAAGGAGCAGAGGAGACAGAATTATTTGAGTGGTAAGGCACTTGAGCTTATTTCAGAAATAAAGAACTACACGAATGTCCTTAATCAATACCCTACTAGTCTTAATAGAAAGCATTACATAGCGCGAAAAAACGTGGATGATTGATGGTTTGGCTGACAAAGCCGTGGAAGCAGTTGGATAGGCACAACCGCAGAGAACACACTACAGTACACAACACCATATAGATAATGCTTTGTGTGGTAGAAAATGGATAGGTATACAGGGACTTTGGAAAAAACAAGGTAAGGTTGCAGAAGGTGAGGATTCTGTCATGGCTAGGTGGGCTGAGCATTTCAGTGATGTTCTAAACAATGTGGTTGGTTCTACTCCCATTGTTTGTAATGATGATAGACGCATTACTATCTTTAATGCTGGCCCTATAACACAGTCTGAAGTTATTTCAACTATTTCTAAACTTAAACTACATCTAATTCCAGGAGTAGATGAAATTACAACTGAAATGCTTAGAGCTGGGAATGTTTCGATTACGTCATGGATGACTGATATTTCGAATACCTTTTATGATAAAGGCATGGTCCCAAAGGATTTTGCAAGATCTATTATTATCCCTACTTTTAAAAAAGGTAATCACAGTTCTTGTGATAACTATAGGGGTAGAAGCCTACTTTCCGTTCCAGATAAAGTCCTTTGCATGGTTGTACTTAATAGAATTAAGAATTTGGTTGACGGCAATTGCGTCAAGAACAATGTGGATTCAGAAGTGGTAGAGGATATGTAGATTAAATTTTTTTCACTCAGGCAGATTCTTGAGAAATGTTTAGAGTTTCAGAAACCATTGATTACTAGCTCTGTTGATTTCAAAAAGGCTTTTGGATCGCCATAATTTGTGGTTGATTGTGTGATCGTATGCCATAAAAGAAAAGTTAATTAACTTAATGAAAAATCTCTATAATAACACTGGGTAGCGTGTGAGAGTTGGTGAAGCTTGTAGCAATTGGTGGATTTTGTCTCCTTTTCTCATAATTTAGTTATTCATTATGCTATGCGAAATTCACTGAAAGGAAACGATTTTGGATTTAAATGGTCTGGAGATCTGAAAATTTCTGATTTAGATTATGCTGACGATTTACCCCTTTTGGCAAATGATGCTGATGAGATGAATTCTTTCATTGGAGCTGTTGATGAGAATGGTAATAGAGTAGGTTTGGTTACAAACAGGGAGAAAACTAAAGTAATGAAAATTGGTCAGGCAGGCTGTGATTCGGTTAATCTGAATGGTTGCAGTCTTCAGAAGGTGTCATAATTTAATTATCTTGGTAACTATGTAACAGATACTGGTGATGTGCGGCATGAGTTTAACAGACGAATAGGGATTGCTGCCGGGACTTTTAAGAATCTGTCTATGTATGGAGAATGGGGAGAAAGAGACGTATACATCTAAGGAATAATATTAGACTGTTCCTGGAGATTGTCGAGTTTAATTAATCCACAGTGCCCCACAGGTAAGGAACTATGCTTTCAGTTCGTTTCTGAGACTGGGCTTTCGGCGTTTAAGAATTGAAGAGTGATTACAAACTACAAGTTAGAGCAAAAACAAATGTTTAATTCTGAAGATATTTACAGATGTCTCTACGATAATTGACTTTGGTTACTGGCTACGTTGGTACTGTGTGTACGTTATTTAACTGGTTGCGTCTTCTATGCACCTAACACGGGAAATCCTCACGACTCGTGAATTACCTATTTACCGAGCAGTCTCAGTATTAGGTCTGCTCCTTTCTGTCAGTGCCTCAAAACTGTCTTAACTTGGCAACGGGACGTCCAACGCCTTCGTGCAAGGGTTGTCCTTCCGATCCCATGGGATGTTCATTTGGTCTGTGCTCCAACATGAAAGGAGCCAGGACGGAAAGAGACTGATCACCAACGGTCAGCAATAAACCTGTCTTGCTAATTGCAGCAAGACACATCAGCCATGAATAACCTTCGCCAGGTTGGGTTGGGTTCTTTTACCTCTGAGCGGCACTTTTTTGCACACCATGGGCTAAATGGCCAGGTTACATGGACCCCGAAGGCTCAGAGAAGGTTGGGGGAGGGGACCCACTGGAACAGCTGTTGGGAGACAGATGGTAGCCTCCCGTCAATGCCATGTAGCGTGTTCTTTAACGTGCACAGGGTATGGCTCTCCCGCACACGGGGCCACGGCTTAACGTCCCATCCGACGGACGGCGGCCTTTCCAAGCCCATTAGTGTCCCCTACTGACCGTGAGCAGGGCGGGGAATTTTTGCGGAGATAAATCTCAACGCTGACCCAGCTGGGACTCAAACCTGGGAACTACAGATTACGAGCCTGGCGCGCTACAGATTGAGCCACCCTCGCCCCGACCTTCGCCAGAGTTAGGAAAAAGAATCGGTTTCACATAAAGATTGGATTGGATTGTTTTACCTCTGAGCGGCACTTTTTTGCACACCATGGGCTAAATGGCCAGGCCACAAGGACCCCGAAGGCTGGGGGATGGGACCCACTGGAACAGCTGTTGGGAGACAGATGGTAGCCTCCCGTCAAGGCCATCCAGCGTGTTCTTTAATGTGCACAGGGTATGTCTCTCCCGCACACGCGGCCACAGCTTAACGTCCCATCCGACGGACGGCGCCCTTTCCAAGCCCATCGGTGTCCCCTACTGACCGTGGGCAGGGCGGGGAATTTTGCGGAGATAAATCTCAACGCTGACCCAGCTGGGACTCGAACCTGGGAACTACAGATTACGAGCCTGGCGCGCTACCGACTGAGCCACCCCCGCCCCTAATCCGAGTGGTATATAACAGGCCGTTTGCATTACTCTTTCTGAATGGTGAAAGTTGTGTATTCTTGCGCCTCCTCTGCTAAAGGAATTTGCCATTATCCCCTCATTAAATCTATTGTGCTTATGAAGTAGCGTGGGATACTGATACTTTCCTTAAAAGTTCATTCATGTCTGCCATAGGATAAGCATCTGGTATCGAGATTTCATATATCATGCGAAAGTCACAGCATAATCACATAGCATCATTTTTTAAAGCACACAAACAATATGATGAGCAAATGGGCTAACCGTAGAAATAATCATTCCCCTTGCTAGTAATTCCTTATTTTGTTCATCTACTTCATTAACGTATCAGGCACTCAATATCGATGCAGTTTAGATGGGCATCTTCCCCTCTATAGTTTTTTTTTATCTTTCGAATTTCGTGTTTCCTTCTTTAACCCGTCCAGGGATTCCCTTAAAAATTGGTGATGATGCATTAACGGGATATTCAGTGTTTTAATTTGTCCTTGATCTGTTTATTTCCTTCTATTTTAATTCCAGGATTTCCCATCTCATTCCATTCTCCAACTTCCAAATGTTCGAAATCATTTTCATTCTCAAAAGACTACCCTTGTATTTTGTCTTTCCTCTACAAATATCGGGGCGGGGGTAACTCAGTCGGTAGCGCGCCAGGCTCGTAATCTGTACTTTCCAGGTTCGAGTCCCAGCTGGGTCAGCGTTGAGATTTATCTCCGCAAAATTCCCCGCCCTGCCCACGATCAGTAGGGGACACCGATGGGCTTGGAAAGGCCGCCGTCCGTCGGATGGGACGTTAAGCCGTGGCCACCTGTGCGGGAGAGCCATACCCTGTGCACGTTAAAGAACACGTTGGATGGCCTTGACGGGAGGCTACCATCTGTCTCCCAACAGCTGTTCCAGTTGGTCCCCTCCCCCAACCTTCTCTGAGCCTTCGGGGTCCATGTGACCTGGCCATTTAGCCCATGGTGTGCAAAAAAGTGTCGCTCAGAGGTAAAACAACCCAACCCAAATCATCATTATCTTCGATGTCAACATCAGTTACTTCATCATTGACACTCTCCGTAGCTTTGCAATATAAAATATCAGAAACTACTAAATGAATGCAAAGCGCAATACACTATTGGTGAACTGAAGCTATTTCCTTACCAATTGGTGAACTGAAGCTATTTCCTTACATCGTTAGCATTAAGGACTCTATCGTTTTCTGCCTTCGTTGATGTCAGATCAGATGACTGAACGAATTTGATGACACGAATTTGATGAATCCTTTTGATATCATTCTCAGTATTCACGGAATTACTGTCATTCCATTTATTAACTTCTGATACCGTTAAGGTGTTTTTCTGACCAATATCACAGGCATTAATCGATACTTTTGAACTTACTGGGCAAATATTATCTTTACTTAAAATACTGGCCTGACTACCTAATAACTCATACGCATCCTTTCATAGGAGCATCGGGTTGGGTTGTTTTACCTCTGAGCGGCACTTTTTTGCACACCATGGGCTAAATGGCCAGGTCAAATGGACCCCGAAGGCTCAGAGAAGATTGGGGGAGGGGACCCACTGGAACATCTGTTGGGAGACAGATGGTAGCCTCCCGTTGGGTTGGGTTGTTTTACCTCTGAGCGGCACTTTTTTGCACACCATGGGCTAAATGGCCAGGTCACATGGACCCCGAAGGCTCAGAGAAGGTTGGGGGAGGGGACCCACTGGAACAGCTGTTGGGAGACAGATGGTGGCCTCCCGTCAAGGCCATCCAGCGTGTTCTTTAACGTGCACAGGGTATGTCTCTCCCGCACACGGGGCCACGGCTTAACGTCCCATCCGACGGACGGCGGCCTCTCCAAGCCCATCGGTGTCCCCTACTGACCGTGGGCAGGGCGGGGAGTTTTGCGGAGATAAATCTCAACGCTGACCCAGCTGGGACTCGAACCTAGGAACTACAGATTACGAGCCTGGAGCGCTACCGACTTTGCCACCCCCGCCCCTAGGAGCATCGGGCTGCATAACTCAGGCGTAAGGACATACAATACTTTCAAGAGAAAGTTAGCAATTACTGTTTTCCGTCAACTTCAGCAAGTTGTAATTTAACTTCAAGTCAGCTGTAACTGAGTGGCCAAATGCGTTGACAAGATCAATCTTTCCACATGGTTTACGGTAATGTGCTGGGACTACGTCGAATCTGACAACAGAGATTGGAGAAGCATTATCCAGAATGCTATTTATTTCATTATCGCCTATCCCAACTACAAGGGGACGGGGGTGGCTCAGTCGGTAGCGCACCAGGCTTGTAATCTGTAGTTCCCAGGTTCGAGCCCCAGCTGGGTGAGCGTTGAGATTTATCTCCGCAAAATTTCTCGCCCTGCCCACGGTCAGTAGGTGACACCGATGGGCTTGGAAAGGCCGCCTTCCGTCGGATGGGACGTTAAGCCGTGGCCCCGTGTGCGGGAGAGAGCCATACCCTGTGCACGTTAAAGAACACGCTGCATGGCCTTGACGGGAGGCTACCATCTGTCTCCCAACAGCTGTTCCAGTGGGTCCCCTCCCCCAACCTTCTCTGAGCCTTCGGGGTCTATGTGACCTGGTCATTTAGCCCATGGTGTGCAGAAAAGTGCCGCTCAGAGGTAACCCAACCCAACTACAATTTCTTCCAACTCTCCAATAAACTTCTGCTTCCCTCTCTTATTACAATCTCGATGGCTAGCCTCCTTAAACAATTCTGAGACCTCGGCTATGATAGCAATTTTGTTAATTGCTTTATCCAAGTCATCGATTCGAACTTGTAGAGTATGTGTCTTCGTAGCAATCTTTCCTAAAATGTCCTGTAGCTCCGCAAACATAGCATTTGGTGTATAAACGCGCAGGTAAAATTCTTACTTTATCTGTAATTTGCGGCTTTAAATCCTGGAAAACAGAGGGTCCAGAGGCCTTTTAAATCCAGAGAACTAAATTGCGCGGTCTGGTTGGATCTCCGTAGCCAATGGTTGCTTGAGGATGATGTTGATGATATTTCACAAAATTTTAAACGAATAAAATTCACTTAGCTTTTCACTTATTCAGATATTTGTTTGAACTTTGTTACACAGAAATTTTACACATTATAAATGTTCAATATTTATTCATGGATAAAAAAAGAATTACGTTCATACCTTGCAGCCAGCTACTGGATCATACCCCCAAGCATTCAATACACATTGCTGGCATCTTCTCCCTGTTGTATGCGGAGGGCAAACACATCGACCGTTGTTAGGATCGCAAATGTGACCGGGAATGTCACAAGGATCGCATCCTACGGAAGAAAAAAGATTTTGCATTTGAATTAATATTGCCAACAACTGATTACGTTTAAGAGAAGAGAAATGATAAAATGCAAGATGAAAATATTAAATACGAGTCGCTTATTTTGAGTAAAATATTGTGAATATAAAAATATTAGTCGCTTCGGAGATTTCTGTCACATTTTATGCACAGTGAAATGTCGATATAACGAATGCCGGAATAATAAAATATTCAACATGATGAATTTTCTTCCGACCTCAGCTAATTTACTATGAGTTGGTTTGTTTGTTATATACCTGAGCTGCGCCTTTTTTGCACAGTGAAATGTCGATATAACGAATGCCGGAATAATAAAATATTCAGTATAATGAATTTTCTTCCGACCTCAGCTAATTTACTATGGGTTGGTTTGTTTGTTATATCCCTGAGCTGCGCCTTTTTTGCACAGTGAAATGTCGATATAACGAATGTCGGAATAATAAAATATTCAGTATGATGAATTTTCTTCCGACCTCAGCTAATTTACTATGGGTTGGTTTGTTTGTTATATCCCTGAGCTGCGCCTTTTTTGCACAGTGAAATGTCGATATAACGAATGCCGGAATAATAAAATATTCAGCATGATGAATTTTCTTCCGACCTCAGCTAATTTACTATGGGTTGGTTTGTTTGTTATATACCTGAGCTGCGCCTTTTTTGCACAGTGAAATGTCGATATAACGAATGCCGGAATAATAAAATATTCAGCATGATGAATTTTCTTCCGACCTCAGCTAATTTACTATGGGTTGGTTTGTTTGTTATATCCCTGAGCTGCGCCTTTTTTGCACAGTGAAATGTCGATATAACGAATGCCGGAATAATAAAATATTCAGCATGATGAATTTTCTTCCGACCTCAGCTAATTTACTATGGGTTTGTTTGTTTGTTTGTTTGTTGTTGTTGTTGTTGTTGTTTAACGTTACGTGGTATTGAGAGGTCCTTCTACAGGCTTTCTCAGAATGATAATTTTGGATGTATGTGGGTATTATGTTTTTTATTTTAAATTTAGGGTTCGCGTATATATTAATATTTTGGTTATCAAAATTATATTTGATATCGTGCAAAGCAGTAAGAGATAGTCGCCCAGTGAAAATTGATATTTTAGGATTTTATGAGTGTTTATGTTTGTATATGCTTTCAGGGAAGCATTCAGAGTTGTTTGGAGGATTAATTTTTCTTTTTAGTTTTTTTTAATGCTTTTTTTTAGTTATTATTCTTTTAGTTTTTTGTTTTATTTATTTTTTTATGCTTTTTTTATATAATATATTTATTTATTTTTATCATTTTTTTAATATTTTTATATAATTTTCCTTTTTATTTTTTTTTGTTAATTATGTATTATTTTATATATATATTTTATTATTATTTATTTTATTTTTTTATTTCATTACTTAATATTTATTTTTTTTAATTATTATTGTGCATTTTTTTAATTATTATTCTTATATTTACAATTTAATAATTTTTCTTTATTTTTCCCTGAGTGGTTTTAATTTATTCTTGGGTTATGGAGGTAGGAATATTGAATTGAAGACTATTGATCCCCTGTTTTGTGGTTATTTGGGCCAGTAAGACCTGAGTTAAAGGATTTGAGCCACTTTAGATATGTATATATTTGTTCCCTTATTTCATAGTCCCTCCATTATTTTTCTTTTTTTTATTTATTTATATTTTATGGAATTTTTGGTGTGAGTCTGGATAGAGAACAGAGTGAGGGTCCCTTCGGGAACATGTATGCGAGAGGTAAGTTGAGAATTGAAGAAAAATCTTTATGAAGGATATGAAGAGACGATAGTAGAGGGTAAAGGAAAGGTAGACTAAATTCTGTTCCAAAGTGAGGTGGAAAGAAGGAAAGAAAAGAGAGATTCATAAATTTTGGTTTTGTTTAGAGGGGGGGAGGGGTCCAGAATTACATTCGTTTGAATATCCAAAATGTTTAGGTCAATGAGTGATTTGAAGAAAGTTTGTCTCTGTGAGGCAGTATTATCACAGTTAAGTAGGATGTGATGAACCGTCTCCGGAACTTTACAATGTCTACAGTTTGGAGAATGTGTGGGTTTGAATTTATGTAGAGTAGGATTAAGACTTGTGGAGTTGGTTCTTAATCTGTGTAGTAATTTGATGTGTTTTCTAGGGAAGGGGAGGTTATCAATTGTTGATATATTATGGTTAAGATTAAATCGAAAGTTGTTTTGGACAGAGGCCTGGACCTGAAAGTATTTATTGGTGAGATGTGCTTCAAGTTGTTTTATCTCCTGAGAAGTATTGATATGAAAGTGATAGGTAGGTGATACTATGTGGAGGTTGTGTGCCAGTTTAGCGAGATTATCAACAGTTTCATTATGGTGAATTCCAACGTGGCTGGGAATCCATTGTAAAATAATTGTATTATTTTTTGTATGGAGGTTATGTGTTGTAAGAGTGAGGATTTTATGTATGTAGTAGTTATATGAGGTGTATAGAAATTCCTGTGAGAGGGTTTGTATGGCTCCTTTGGAATCTATAAAAATGGTAATGTTTTTGTTGTGTACATATTTAAGGGTCCATTCCAAGGCCTCAATAATGGCAAAGATTTCAGTATGTAGTATGGTGCAGATCGGGGATAATTTGAAAGATAATGAAGTATTGTATTGTGGGATATGAATAGCAGCACTGGCTGATGGTGGGTTTTGAATGACAGAGCCATGAGTATAAATTTTAATATTTTCATTGTATTGTGTGTCAAAGTATGTTTCAGCGAGAGTTTTTACTGCATCATGTGGTAAGTTATGTTTATGTGTGAGAGTGGGTATGTGGGTGGAGAATGTAGGACTAATGAAGCTCCAGTCTGCTATAAGTGGGGGAATATCCCCAAAGTTTTTGATCTGTAGGTGTTTCTTCATTAAAGTGTGGAGGTCAGGAGTGGATTTAATGTGCTTGTAGTAGGGGCTTCTTATAAAATGGGTGTGGAAAGGGTGATTTGGAAGTTTGTAGTGTAGTCTAATATAATATTTAATTAGAAGGATTTTTTAGTAGGGAAGTCTCTGCAATGATAGAGAGAGTGGGTGTGAAGGAGGGGAGGCCAATTGCAATTTTGATGCATTTGTTTTGGATTACATTAAGTTTTTGTATTTTGGTATCTGATATGCCACATAAAAATTCCATACCATATTCTAGTTTTGCTCTAATGAGATTTGTATATAGTTTGATCATATGATATTGTGGTGTGCCATTATTAATAAATGTGAAGTATTTAAGTGTATTTGTTAGTTTAAGTCCCTGAGTGTGTAAATAATCCAGATGGGGAGTCCAGGTGAGTGTTGAGTCCAAGTTTATGCCTAGTATTTTGCATGTATTATGTTGTGGGATGGTCTCATTATTAATAGTGAACTGCAGTGTTGGTTTAGGGTTTCTGTTATGGTGGAAAGGAATGCAAAATGTCTTCTGAGGATTAATTTGTAAGTGCCATTTTTGACAGTAGGTGTATAATTTATTTAGCTGTTTTTGCAATAAAATATGGAGATTGGGTATAGAGTTGTCAGTGGCCAGAAAGTTATATCATCTGCATAACGTGTGTAAGTAATATACCTGAGCTGCGCCTTTTTTGCACAGTGAAATGTCGATATAACGAATGCCGGAATAATAAAATATTCAGTATGATGAATTTTCTTCCGACCTCAGCTAATTTACTATGGGTTGGTTTGTTTGTTATATCCCTGAGCTGCGCCTTCTTTGCACAGTGAAATGTCGATATAGCGAATCCCGGAATAATAAAATATTCAGTATGATGAATTTTCTTCCGACCTCAGCTAATTTACTATGGGTTGGTTTGTTTGTTATATCCCTGAGCTACGCCTTTTTTGCACAGTGAAATGTCGATATAACGAATGCCGGAATAATAAAATATTCAGTATAATGAATTTTCTTCTGACCTCAGCTAATTTACTATGGGTTGGTTGGTTTGTTGTATCCCTGAGCTGCGCCTTTTTTGCACAGTGAAATGTCGATATAACGAATGCCGGAATAATAAAATATTCAGTATAATGAATTTTCTTCTGACCTCAGCTAATTTACTATGGGTTGGTTGGTTTGTTGTATCCCTGAGCTGCGCCTTTTTTGCACAGTGAAATGTCGATATAACGAATGCCGGAATATTAAAATATTCAGTATAATGAATTTTCTTCCGACCTCAGCTAATTTACTATGGGTTGGTTTCTTTGTTATATCCCTGAGCTGCGACTTTTTTGCAAAGTGAAATTTCGATATAACGAATGCCGGAATATTAAAATATTCAGTATCATGAATTTTCTTCCGACCTCAGCTAATTTACTATGGGTTGGTTTGTTTGTTATATCCCTCAGCTGCGCCTTTTTTGCACAGTGAAATGTCGATATAACGAATGCCGGAATAATAAAATATTCAGTATAATGAATTTTCTTCCGACCTCAGCTAATTTACTATGGGTTGGTTTGTTTGTTATATCCCTGAGCTGCGCCTTTTTTGCACAGTGAAATGTCGATATAACGAATGACGGAATAATAAAATATTCAGTAAAATGAATTTTCTTCCGACCTCAGCTAATTTACTATGGGTTGGTTTGTTTGTTATAACCCTGAGCTGCGGCTTTTTGGAACAGTGAAATGTCGATATAACGAATGCCGGAATAATAAAATATTCAGCATGATGAATTTTCTTCCGACCTCAGCTAATTTACTATGGGTTGGTTTGTTTTTTATATACCTGAGCTGCGCCTTTTTTGCACAGTGAAATGTCGATATAACGAACGCCGGAATAATAAAATATTCAGTATAATGAATTTTCTTCCGACCTCATCTAATTTACTATGGCTTGGTTTGTTTGTTGTATCCCTGAGCTGCGCCTTTTTTGCACAGTGAAATGTCGATATAACGAATGGCGGAATATTAAAATATTCAGTATAATGAATTTTCTTCCGACCTCAGCAAATTTACTATGGGTTGGTTTGTTTGTTATATCCCTGAGCTGCGCCTTTTTTGCACAGTGAAATGTCGATATAACGAATGCCGGAATAATAAAATATTCAGTATAATGAATTTTCTTCCGACCTCAGCTAATTTACTATGGGTTGGTTTGTTTGTTGTATCCCTGAGCTGCGCCTTTTTTGCACAGTGAAACGTCGATATAACGAATGCCGGAATAATAAAATATTCAGTATAATGAATTTTTTTCCGACCTCAGCTAATTTACTATGGGTTGGTTTGTTTGTTATATCCCTGAGCTGCGCCTTTTTTGCACAATGACATGTCGATATAACGAATGCCGGAATAATAAAATATTCAGTATAATGAATTTTCTTCCGACCTCAGCTAATTTACTATGGGTTGGTTTGTTTGTTATATCCCTGAGCTGCGCCTTTTTTGCACAGTGAAATGTCGATATAACGAATGGCGGAATATTAAAATATTCAGTATAATGAATTTTCTTCCGACCGCAGCAAATTTACTATAGGTTGGTTTGTTTGTTATATCCCTGAGATGCGCCTTTTTTGCACAGTGAAATGTCGATATAATGAATGCCGGAATAATAAATATTCAGTATAATGAATTTTCTTCCGACCTCAGCTAATTTACTATGGGTTGGTTTGTTTGTTATATCCCTGAGCTGCGCCTTTTTTGCACAGTGAAATGTCGATATAACGAATGCCGGAATAATAAAATATTCAGTATAGTGAATTTTCTTCCGACCTCAGCTAATGTACTATGGGTTGGTTTGTTTGTTGTATCCCTGAGCTGCGCCTTTTTTGCACAGTGAAATGTAGATATAACGAATGCCGGAATATTAAAATATTCAGCATGATGAATTTTCTTCCGACCTCAGCTAATTTACTATGGGTTGGTTTGTTTGTTGTATCCCTGAGCTGCGCCTTTTTTGCACAGTGAAATGTCGATATAACGAATGCCGGAATAATAAAATATTCAGTATAATGTATTTTCTTCCGACCTCAGCTAATTTACTATTTGTTGGTTGGTTTGTTATATCCCTGAGCTGCGCCTTTTTTGCACAGTGAAAAGTCGATATAACGAATGTCGGAATAATAAAATATTCTGTATAATGAATTTTCTTCCGACCTCAGCTAATTTATTATGGGTTGGTTTGTTTGTTATATCCTGAACTGCGCCTTTTTTGCACAGTGAAATGTCGATATAATGAATGCCGGAATAATAAAATATTCAGTATAATGAATTTTCTTCCGACCTCAGCTAGTTTACTATGGGTTGGTTTGTTTGTTGAATCCCTGAGCTGCGCCTTTTTTGCACAGAATGGGCTAAACGGCCAGATCACAAGGGCCCAAGGGCTCAGGAGGTTGGGAGAAGGGGACCCACTGGACAAATGTTAGGAGACAGATGTTAGCTTACTCTTAAGGCCATCTAGCGTGTTCATTAAACTGCATAGGGTATGGTCCCCCCCCCCCCCCGCCCACGGGGTTGCAATTTAACATCCCATCCAATTTGCAGATATAAATTTCAATTCTGGTCCAGATGAGACTCGAACATGAGTACTCCATTTTACGAGGTATCCCCGTCACCAATTGTCTGTTATCTTTATGTAAAAATGTTTCATTTTAACGAACTTCAACGAAATGAAAATTTATCCTAATACATAAAAAAAAAAAACTTTCGTATAATAAATTAAAAAAAATGAAAATCCTCAAACAATATGCACTTGAGCTTATTTCACAAAGAAAGAACTGCAGGAATGTCCTTAATCAATACCCTGCTGGTCCTAATAGAACGCATTACAGAGAGCTTAATAAACGTGTAAAGGATCAGTTAGCTGCTGATAAGAATCTTTGGCTTGATGGCTTGGCTGACAAAGCCGAGGAAGCAGATAGACAGCACAACAGCAGAGAGCTGTCATCGTCATCATCCTCCTCAAGCAGCCATGGGCTACGGAGGTCCAACCAGGCCGCGCAGTTTAATTCCCCAAGCATATCTGTCCTGAGCTACATCTGCTGCATCCGGCCACTGTACACCAATTCTAACAAGGTCCTGTTTGACATTGTCTGCCCACCGCATCCTAGGTCTCCCCCTCCTTCTGAGGCTTCTAGGCACACTGTTCATAATCCTATTCGCCAATCTATAATTATCCATACGGGCAACATGGCCAAACCAGCGGAGTCTCTCTCTGCACAATATGCTGCTTAAAGGAGGTTGCAGACTCCTTTGCCTAACCTCATCATTAGTTACAAAGTTAAACCACCTAATACCCAAGATACTGCGTAAACATCTAGAATCAAAAGCATCTAGTTTCTTGTTATCTTGCTTACACAGCGTCCAAATTTCACTACCATAACTAACCCTAGAAAGAACCAAACTATTATACAGTCTAATTTTAGTCTTTAGGTGTATACGCCTATTTCTCCACAATCTCCATAGATTCTTAAAAGTCCCGGCAGCAATACCTATTCGTCTGTTAATCTCATGCCGCACATCACCAGTATCAGTTACGCAGCTCCCAAGGTAATTAAACTGTGACACCTGCTCAAGACTGCAACCATTCAGATTAACTGAATTACAACCTGCCTGACCAATTTTCATCACTTTAGTTTTCTCTCTATTTATAACCAAACCTACTGTACTACCAGTTTCATCAACAGTTCGAATGAAAGAGTTCATCTCATCAACATCATTTGCCAAAAGGGCTAAATCATCAGCATAATCTAAATCAGAAATTTTCGTATCTCCAGCCCATTTAAGGCCAAAAGCTTTCCCTTGAAGTGAATTTCGCATAACATAATCAACAACCAAACTAAAGAGAAAAGGAGACAAAATGCACCCTTGTCGAACACCAGAAGTAATGCTAAACCAATTGCTACAAGACTTATCAACCCTCACACATGACTCAGTGTTATTATAGAGAGCTTTCATTATGTTAACTAACTTGTCTGGTATACCATATGATCTCACAATCAACCACAAATTATGACGATCAGCAGAGTCGAAAGCCTTTTTGAAATCAACAAAGCTAGCAACCAAAGGTTTCTGAAACTCGAAACATTTCTCAAGAATCTGCCTAAGTGAAAATATCTGATCTACACATCCCCTACCACTTCTGAATCCACATTGCTCATCACGCAATTGCCGGTCAACCAGATTCTTAATTCTATTAAGCACAATCATGGAAAGAACTTTAGCTGGAACGGAGAGTAGGCTGATACCCCTATAGTTATCACAAGAACTGCGATCACCTTTTTTGAAAATAGGGATAATAATAGCTCTGGTAAAATCTTTAGGAACCATGCCTTTATCATAAAAGTTATTCAAAATTTCAGTCATCCATGTGGTAACTGAAACATTCCCAGCTCTAAGCATTTCCGTAGTAATTTCATCCACCCCTGGGGATTTATGAAGTTTAAGTTTAGAAATAGCCAAACTAACTTCAGATTGTGTTATAGGGCCAACATTAAAGCCACCAATGCATCTATCATCATTGCAAACAATGGGAGTAGAACTAACCACATTGTTTAGAACATCACTGAAATGCTCAGCCCACCTAGCCATGACAGAATCCTCACTTTCTATAACCTTGCCTTGTTTATCCTTCAATCCCTGTATACCTGTTCGTTTTCTACCACACAAAACATTAACTATCTGGTACAGCTCTCTGCTGTTGTGCTGTCTAACTGCTTCCTCAGCTTTGTCAGCAAGGCCATCAAGCCAAAGATTCTTATAAGTAGCTAACTGATCCTTTACACGTTTATTATGCTCTCTGTAATCATTTCTATTAGGACTAGTAGGGTACTGATTAAGGATATTCCTGCAGTTCCTTCTTTCTGAAATAAGCTCAAGTGCCTTATCACTTAAATAATTCTGCCTCCTCTGCTCCTTTTTCCCTAAAAGAGTACTGTTAGTTTCCAAAAAAGCCTGTTTAAAATGGCCCCATTCTTCCTCAACTTCAGTATTAAGCAAACCATGACTGTCATAATGACTAAGTAACCTATCATGGTAAGCTTTAGCTATAACTGGGTCTTTCAGAGCTTCAGTATTAAAGGTAAATTTTTTAACCCTAGCACAACACTTTTTAAGTTTAAGTTGCAAGACACTTTTAACAAGGTAATGGTCAGATCCAATTTCAGCTCCCCTATATGCCCTGGTATTTCTAACAGAACTAGCCCATTTGCTGTTAATTAATATATAATCAATCATATTCTTATGCAGCCCATCAGGTGAAACCCATGTGTATTTATGTATGTCGCGGTGTTTGTAATATGTGTTAGTTATTCTGAAACCATTGAGTTTACTTACGTGTAGGAGACGTTGCCCATTGCCATTGCAGCTACCAATACCAAAAGGGCCAATTACTCCTCCCCAAAGGTCAGATTCGGTACCAACTTTGGCATTGAAGTCACCAAGAACAAGGGTAATATCTCTTTTCTTGACAGAATTCAAAATATCCTGAAGTTGTCTGTAAAACCTATCCTTCTCATCCTCATCAGAATCCTCAGTGGGGGCATAACAGCAGATAACATTCAAGTCTTTAATGCTTGTCTGAAATTTTGCTGTAAGAAACCTTTCATTGATGCACTCATATCCTAGAAGAGCATCAGTAGCATGTCTGCTGAGCAGCAGACCCACGCCTTGGTGATGTTTTCCATCCTCCCTCCCTGTAAAGAGAAATTTAAAGTTATTTTTAAGTATCTCACCTTTACCTGTCCATCTGGTCTCTTGCAAGCCTAGAATACCTAGGTTATAGCGCTGGAATTCCTGCATGAGGACATCAAGAGAATAATCTCTATGTAATGTCCTCACGTTCCACGTTCCTGCAGAGAGAAAATGATTAGTAGGATTTTTAAAGAAATTAGGTTTATTGAGATTGGTAGGGCCAACAATATCAAACAGCCCCCTGATCGCAGGCATGGGGCAAAGACCTGTTCCTCCTCCGCTAAAGGCTGAAGTCACCGATGCTGGTAGGAACTTCAGGCACCACCTTTTCAAGTGGACTTTTTCAAGAACCATATGGCCTGCCTGAGACACATTACTCCAGTTTAGGCTTGACGATGCCCAACTAGCTAAGTAAGGTTCAGGTACCTGCGATGGCCTCTGATTAGGATTATCCACCAGCTGATATAAGGTATCCCATGCCTCTGTTCACTTAGAGCTGGCAACCCAGAAGCAAACAGAAAACACAGCGGCAGACTCTCCCTCAACAGAGGCCCACCAGTGCAGCAAGTCCAGGATCCATAATCAAGCTCAAATCCATAAACAAGTCCAGTCTAGTAGGTATAAACGGTCAGCACCAGCACCCTGTGAAGTTGACCACTCCTCAGCAGGGTTGAAAAAAAAGAAAAAAGTGGCCATAGATGACCAGATCAGTAGGCCATACTGAACTGGCAGCCCTCCCCTTCCGTTCCCTTCCAAAAGAGAATATCGCTTTTGAAAGGTACTAACGGCCTGCACCACGAGAAGGCGGGGTCGGACATTAGATGCTAGACCTGGCCGGTTCTGTGCATCATCACTGGGGATTGGTACACCAGAGAGCTGTACCAGATAGTTAATGTTTTGTGTGGTAGGAAACGAACAGGTATACAGGGATTGAAGGATAAACAAAGTAAGGTTATAGAAGGTGAGGATTCTGTCATGGCTAGGTGGGATGAACATTTCAGTGATGTTCTGAACAATGTGGTTAGTTCTACTCCCATTGTTTGTAATAACGATAGATGCATTAGTAGCTTTAATGTTGGCCCTATCTGAAGTTATTTTGGCTGTTTCGAAACTGAAACTATATAAATTTCCATGGTAGAAGAACTTACTACGGAAATGCTTAGAGCTGGGAATGTTTCGGTTGCCACATGGATGACTGAAATTTTGAATATCTTTTATGATAAAGGCATGGTTCCTAAGGATTTTCGCCAGGCTCGTAATCTGTAGTTCCCAGGTTCGAGTCCCAGCTGGGTCAGCGTTGAGATTTATCTCCGCAAAATTCCCCGCCCTGCCCACGGTCAGTAGGGGACACCGATGGGCTTGCAAAGGCCGCCGTCCGTCGGATGGGACGTTAAGCCGTGGCCCCGTGTGCGGGAGAGCCATACCCTGTGCACGTTAAAGAAGACGCTGGATGGCCTTGACGGGAGGCTACCATCTGTCTCCCAACAGCTATTCCAGTGGGTCCACTCCCCCAACCTCCTCTGAGCCTTCGGGGTCCATGTGACCTGGCCATTTAGCCCATAGTGTGCAAAAAAGTGCCGCTCAGAGGTAAAACATCCCAACCCTAAGGATTTTACCAGAGCAATTATTATCCTTATTTTTTAAAAAAGGTGATCATAGTTCTTGTGGTAACTATAGGGGTATTAGTCTGCTCTCTGTTCCAGTTAAAGTTCTTTGTATGATTGTGCTTAATAGAATTAAGAATCTGATTGATAGTCAGTTCGTGATGTGCAATGTGGATTCCGAAGTAGTAGGTGATGTATAGATCAGATATATTCACTCAGGCAGATTCTTGATAAATGTTTAGAGTTTCAGAAACCTTTGGTTGCTAGCTTTGTTGATTTCAAAAAGGCTTTCGACTCTGTTGATCGTCATAATTTGTGGTTGATTGTGAGATCATATGGTATACCAGACAAGTTAGTTAACATAATGAAAGCTCTCTATAATAACACTGGGTCGTGTGTGAGAGTTGGTAAGGCTTGTAGCAATTGGTTTAGCATTACTTCTGGTGTTCGACAAGGGTGTATTTTGTCTCCTTTTCTCTTTAGTTTGGTTATTCATTATATTATAGGAAATTCACTTCAAGGGAAAGATTTTGGCCTTAAATGGACTATAAAAAATAAATACCCCTTCAAGCAGCTGCTTGAAACAGAGGTCGGAGATATGAAAATTTCTGATTTAGATTATGCTGATGATTTAGCCCTTTTGGCAAATGATGTTGATGAGATGAACTCTTTCATTCGAGCTGTTGATGAGACTGGTAGTAGAGTAGGTTTGGTTATAAATAGAGAGAAAACTAAAGTGATGAAAATTGGTCAGGCAGGTTGTGATTCAGTTACTCTGAATGGTTGCAGTCTTGAGCAGGTGTCACAGTTTAAATATCTTAGGAGCTATGTAACAGATAATGGTGATGTGCGGCATGAGATTAACAGACGAATAGGGATTGCCTCTGAGACTTTGAAGAATCTATGGAGAGTATGGAGAAATAGGCGTATACACCTAAAGACTAAAATTAGACTGTATAATAGTTTGGTTCTTTCTAGGGTTAGTTATGGTAGTGTAACTTGGACGCTTTGTAAACAAGATAACAGGAAACTATATGCTTTTGATTCTAGATGTTTATGCAGTATCTTGGGCATTAGGTGGTTCAGCTTTGTAACTAATGATGAGGTTAGGCAAAGTAGTCGGCAACCTCCTTTAAGCAGCATATTGTGCAGAGAGAGATTCCGTTGGTTTGACCAAGTTGCCCGTAGGATAATTATAGATTGGTGAATAGGGTTATGAACAGTGTGCCTAAAGGCCTCACAAGGATGCAGCAGATAGAGCGGTGGGCAGATGCAGCATATATAGCTCAGGACAGATATGCTTGGAGAAATGAATTGCATGATCTGGTTGGACCAGCGTATCCCATGGTTGGCTGAGGATGATGATGATGATAACGTACATGTTTAGCATCTGGCAACGTTGCAATGAGTTTTTTAAGAAATATACCAGTTTGGAGTTGGATCGTTCCTGATATTTAGTTCTCATAAAAGTGTCGTATTAACCTTCATTCGCACAGAGATGCTTTGGAGTTTTTAATTTGGCCCAAATACAGTTAATCTAGTGTCAGAAATCAAATACATTGGAGTGTTACAGAGGAAAAGATTTTCTTTATTGACGCGAACAGATCCTTAAAACGAAGCTGAAAAGGTATAGCGAAATTATTAATAGTAGGCAATTTTCTCCTATAATCGTTTTGAAGTATCAAGAATACTTTGGAAAAGTGCTGCAGTACCAGTCTTCAGAGTACTAAGCGAGGAGCTTAGGAACTCTTTTGAGGCAGCTCAAAAGCATGTTGGACGATATGCCATAAATCCATAATTTCATAATATTGAAGCTACAATATTCTTGGTATCAAATTGTGTTATCCAAGGGGAAATTGAATGGAGCACTTTTGTACGCCGCGAACAAAGGGTAAATTGCTATTCTATGGGAGGTTGCCTAACTTAGGAGGATAAAGGCTGGTCGATAAGGTCTTCGAATTTGAAAGGTGTCTGGCACCGAGAGTTAGGAACAACAAATGGTTTAAGAAAACATTATCTCTTAATCGTAAGTGCAACTCGGTACCTAATGTTTGGAACTATTTTTTGATTTCTGGTTGGGAAAGAGCTGCTAGGAAGGGAGTAAAAAGAAGATCCCACGAAGTCTGGAAAATTAAGTTGGAAAGAAATCGAAACTTGCAGGAACCTATAGCAGAAAGGAAAAATGTGTAAAAGTTACCTGTTTTGATAATACCGCAGGCAGCATCCTTCTGTGTAAAGCCAGAGCATTAAACACAAACCTTGGATTTAAGCAAATTCCTTCAGATCTCAGACAGTTGTGGTGTATGTCTCTTGGTGGCAGACTCTGTTGAATACATTCTTTTGGAGTGTTATAAGTTGGCTCGTATGAAATCAAATTGGTGATGGCCACAATAAGCCTCATCATGGCGTTCTGAAGCAAAACTTTGTTGGTGCTTTGGTTTTGGAACTGAAGGTAATGATATCTACGCTGAAAAACGCAGCAAAGTTAAAAACTATTAGAATATTGGCAGAGAGAATTCGAAAGAAATGATATTTAACTGCCAAATTTTTCTTCCGATAAGAAGGAAGTCAGCAACTACAACTAACTACTAACTAACTAACTAACTTAAACGCTATAAAAAATATCTAACCAATCACAGCACCATGAATCACGTGCTATTGTACTGGTTGGGTTGGGTTGTTTTACCTCTGAGCGGCACTTTTTTGTACACCATGGGCTAAATGGCCAGGTCACATGGACCCCGAAGGCTCAGAGAAGGTTAGGAGATGGGACCCACTGGAATAGCTGTTGGGAGACAGATGGTAGCCTCCCGTCAAGGACATCCAGCGTGTTCTTTAACGTGCACAGGGTATGGCTCTCTCGCACACGGGGCCACGGCTTAACGTCCCATCCGACGGACGGCGGCCTTTCCAAGCCCATCGGTGTCCCCTACTGACCGTGGGCAGTGCTATTGTACACAGAGCATTGTGTTATCTCATCACGCATTTTGCAGATCTCACAGAATGGCACCGCAGATAAAGGAGAGTACAGATTGGTAAGAGTGACCGAATGGTTAGCACGATTAGCTACTGATCTAAGGGACCTGGGTTCGAGCACCGGGTAAGGCATGGATGTATGTGTCGTTTTTCTGCTGAGGTCCTGCCATCCTCTCAGACCTTCGACTATAGCATATAAACTGACAGGATCCTGTCAGACCTCTGTGGCAAGCAGCTGCTTGAGGGGGTATTTATTTTTTACAGATTGGTAACTTCCATAGTCCCCGATGGTTATAATGAAGCGATCGCAAAGCCTCTATCGACGAAGCACAGAAACTACAAAGAGCCTGCCGCGAAAAAAAAAGCAGCCATTTGCTTGCTATTTTTTTTAAGTACGGTATTAATATTTCATTTTAAGCCAAATGTCGAAAGCATTGTATATTTTCATAATTCAGTTAGTTTCGTATTATACATTAATAAGACAAATTGCACGAGTGAATGCAAGAGATCGATAAACTAATTTAGGAGAATATTTTTGTTCTTACTACAACACTTAATGGCACTCTAAAATTGGCTTCGGATTTTCCCTACCGGGTAATTTTTCCGTAGCGTATTAAGAATGAGCTTCATATATTCATTTGTACAGATTCATCAAGTAACTAAATTGAAACATATTTTTCCCGATTTGAAGTTCTATTGAAATCCGCGGAAAGATACAGATTAATGGCGGTCTCAGGGGCGTAGCCATGGGGGGGGAGGCTCCCCCCCAAAGTAACTCGGAGTTCGCAAAATTCGAGGCGACTTCGTAAAATCTAGGTGAGATGTGAAAATTTGCAATTTTTTTTGGAAAATTAAGGGGAGTTGTCAAAATCGAGGCAACTTGCAAATCTAAGGCAGTTTGGAAAAATGGAGAGACGACAAAATTTAGAGCAGTTGGCAAAATTCGAAGCCACTCAGTAAAATATAAGTGAGTTGGCAAAATCTTGGGGAGTTGGCAAAATTCGGAGTGACTTGATAAAATCTTGGGGAGTTGGCAAAATCGGGACAACTTGGCAAAATTCGGGGTGCTTGGTAAAATCTTGGGGAGTTGGCAAAATCTAGGTACAGTTGGCAAAATTCGGAGTGACTTGGCAAAATCTAGGTACAGTTGGCAAAATTCGGAGTGACGTGGTAAAATCTTGGGGAGTTGGCAAAATTCGGAGTGACTTGGTAAAGTCTTGGGGAGTTGGCAAAATTCGGAGTGACTTGGCAAAATCGTGGGGAGTTGGCAAAATCTAGGGAGAGTTGGCAAAATTCGGAGTGACTTGGCAAAATCGTGGGGAGTTGGCAAAATCTAGGGAGAGTTGGCAAAATTCGGAGTGACTTGGCAAAATCGTGGGGAGTTTGGTAAAATTCAGGTGAGATGTGAAAATTTGGATTTTTTTTCTGTAAAATTATGGCGAGTTGGCAAAATCTAGGAGAGTTGGCAAAATCTAGGGACAGTTGGCATAATTCGGAGTGACTTGGCAAAATCGTGGAGAGTTGACAAAATTCAGGTGAGATGTAAAAATTGCAATCTTTTTTCTGTAAAATTATGGCGTGTTGGTAAAATCGAGGAAGCTTCGCAATATCTAGGAGAGTTGGCAAATCTTGGGGGAGTTGGCAAAATTCAGAGTGGCTTTTGAAAATCAGGTATGATGTAAAATTGGGATTTTTTTTCTGTAACATTGTGGCGAGATGGTAAAATCTAGGGCAGTTGGCAAAATTCGAATCCACTTGGTAAAATACGGGCGATTTGTGAAAATTGGGATTGTTTTTTGTAAAATTAAGGAGAGTTGACAAAATCGAGAAAACTTGACAAAAAAAAGGGAAGTTGGCAAAACTGGAAACCACTTGGTAAAGTACAGGTGAGTTGTAAAATTTGGGATTGGTTTTGTGAAATTAAGGAAAGTTGGAAAAACCGAGAACTCTTGGCAAAATCTAGAGAAGTTGGCAAAATTCGAAGTCACTTGTTAAAATACAGGGGAGTTGTGGAAATTGTGCCTTTCTTGTGCAATTAAGGAGAATTGATAAAATTCGAAGTGACTTGGCCAATTCAGAGAAGATGTAAAAATTCCGATTTTTTTCTGAAAAATTATGGCGAGTTGGCAAAATCTAGAGTAGTTGGCAAAATTCGAATCCACTTGGTAAAATAGGCCTGTAAAAATGGTAGCTAGGCGTAAATTGGAAGAGAGCTGTGTACCAATCCCTAGTGATAATGCATAGAACCGGCCAGGTCTAGCACCTAATGTCCGATTCCGCCTTCTCCTGGTGCAGGCCGTTAGTACCTTTCAAAAGAGATATTCTCTTGTGGAAGTGAACGGAAGGGGAGGGCTGCCAGATTAGTGTGGCCTGCTGATCTGGACAACTATGGCCACTTTTTTCTTTTTTTTCAACCCTGCTCAGGAGTGGTCAACTTCACAGGGTCCTGGTGCTGACCATTTATACCTACTAGACTGGACTAGTTTATGGATTTGAGCTTGATTATGGATTACTGGACTTGCTGCACTGGTGGGCCTCTGTTGAGGGAGAGTCTGCTGCTGTGTTTTCTGTTTGCTTCTGGGTTGCCAGCTCTAAGTGAACAGAGGCATGGGATACCTTATATCAGCTGGTGAATAATCCTAATCAGAGGCCATCGCAGGTATCTGAACCTTACTTAGCTAGTTGGGCATCGTCAAGCCTAAACTGGAGTAATGTGTCTCAGACAGGACATATGGCTCTTGAAAAAGCCCACTTGAAAAGGTGGTGCCTGAAGTTCCTACCAGCATCGGTGACTTCAGCCTTTAGCGGAGGAGGAACAGATCTTTGCCCCATGCCTGCGATCAGGGGGCTGTTTGATATTGTTGGCCCTACCAATCTCAATAAACCTAATTTCTTTAAAAATCCTACTAATCATTTTCTCTCTGCAGGAACGTGGAACGTGAGGACATTACATAGAGATTATTCTCTTGATGTCCTCATGCAGAAATTCAAGGGCTATAACCTAGATATTCTAGGCTTGCAAGAGACCAGATGGACAGGTAAAGGTGAGATACTTAAAAATAACTTTAAATTTCTCTTTACAGGGAGGGAGGATGGAAAGCATCACCAAGGCGTGGATCTGCTGCTCAGTAGACATGCTAGTGATGCTCTTCTAGGATATGAGTGCATTAATGAAAGGTTTCTTACAGCAAAATTTCAGATAAGCATTAAAGACTTGAATGTTATCTGCTGTTATGCCCCCACTGAGGATTCTGATGAGGATGAGAATAATAGGTTTTACGGACAACTTCAGGATATTTTGAATTCTGTCAAGAAAGGAGATATTACCCTTGTTCTTGGTGACTTCAATGCCAAAGTTGGTACCGACTCTGACCTTTGGAGAGGAGTAATAGGCCCTTTTGGTATTGGTAGCTGCAATGGCAATGGAAAACGTCTCCTACACGTAAGTAAACTCAATGGTTTCAGAATAACTAACACATATTACAAACACCGCGACATACATAAATACACATGAGTTTCACCTGATGGGCTGCATAGGAATATGATTGATTATGTATTAATTAACAGCAAATGGGCTAGTTCTGTTAGAAATACCAGGCCATATAGGGGAGCTGAAATTGGATCTGACCATTGCCTTGTTAAAAGTGTCTTGCAACTTAAACTTAAAAAGTGTTGTGCTAGGGTTAAAAAATTTACCTTTAATACTGAAGCTCTGAAAGACCCAGTTATAGCTAAAGCTTACCATGATAGGTTACTTAATCATTATGACAGTCATGGTTTGCTTAATACTGAAGTTGAGGAAGAATGGGGCCATTTTAAACAGGCTTTTTTGGAAACTAACAGTACTCTTTTAGGGAAAAAGGAGCAGAGGAGACAGAATTATTTAAGTGATAAGGCACTTGAGCTTATTTCAGAAAGAAGGAACTGCAGGAATGTCCTTAATCAGTACCCTACTAGTCCTAATAGAAAGCATTACAAAGAACTTAATAAACGTGTAAAGGATCAGTTAGCTACTGATAAGAATATTTGGCTTGATGGCCTGGCTGACAAAGCTGAGGAAGCAGTTAGACAGCACAACAGCAGAGAGATGCACCAGATAGTTAATGTTTTGTGTGGTAGAAAACGAACAGGTATACAGGGATTGAAGGATAAACAAGGTAAGGTTATAGAAGGTGGGGATTCTGTCATGGCTAGATGGGCTGAGCATTTCAGTGATGTTCTAAACAATGTGGTTAACTACTCCCATTGTTTGTAATGATGGTAGATGCATTGTTGGCTTAATGTTGGCCCTATAACACAATCTGAACGTAGTTTGGCTATTTCTAAACTTAAACTTCATAAATCCCCAGGGGTGGATGAAATTACTACGGAAATGCTTAGAGCTGGGAATGTTTCAGTTACCATTTGGATGACTGAAATTTTGAATAACTTTTATGATAAAGGCATGGTTCCTAAAGATTTTACCAGAGCTATTATTATCCCTATTTTCAAAAAAGGTGATCGCAGTTCTTGTGATAACTATAGGGGTATCAGCCTACTCTCTGTTCCAGGTAAAGGTCTTTCCATGATTGTGCTTAATAGAATTAAGAATCTGGTTGACAGGCAATTGCATGATGAGCAATGTGGATTCAGAAGTGGTAGGGGATGTGTAGATCATATATTTTCACTTAGGCAGATTCTTGAGAAATGTTTAGAGTTTCAGAAACATTTGGCTGCTAGCTTTGTTGATTTCAAAAAGGCTTTCGACTCTGTTGATCGTCATAATTTGTGGTTGATTGTGAAATCATATGGTATACCAGACAAGTTAGTTAACATAATGAAAGCTCTCTATAATAACACTGAGTCATGTGTGAGAGTTGGTAAGTCTTGTAGCAATGGTTTAGCATTACTTCTGGTGTTCAACAAGTGTGCATTTTGTCTCCTTTTCTCTTTAGTTTGGTTGTTGATTATGTTTTGCGAAATTCACTTCAAGGGAAAGCTTTTGGCCTTAAATGGGCTGGAGATACGAAAATTTCTGATTTAGATTATGCTGATGATTTAGCCCTTTTGGCAAATGATGTTGATGAGATGAACTCTTTCATTCGAACTGTTGATGAGACTGGTAGTAGAGTAGGTTTGGTTATAAACAGAGAGAAAACTAAAGTGATGAAAATTGGTCAGGCAGGTTGTGATTCAGTTAATCTGAATGGTTGCAGTCTTGAACAGGTGTCACAGTTTAATTACCTTGGGAGCTACGTAACTGATACTGGTGATGTGCGGCATGAGATTAACAGACGAATAGGTATTGCTGCCGGGACTTTTAAGAATCTATGGAGAGTGTGGAGAAATAGGCGTATACACCTAAAGACTAAAATTAGACTCTTGCAATAGTTTGGTTCTTTCTAGGGTTAGTTATGGTAGTGAAACTTGGACGCTGTGTAAAGAAGATAACAGGAAACTAGATACTTTTGATTCTAGATGCTTACGCAGTATCTTGGGTATTAGGTGGTTTAACTTTGTAACTAATGATGAGGTTAGGCAAAGGAGTCTGCAACCTCCTTTAAGCAGAATATTGTGCAGAGAGAGACTCCGCTGGTTTGGCCATGTTGCCCGTATGGATAATTATAGATTGGCGAATAGAGTTATGAACAGTGTGCCTGGAGGCCTCAGAAGGAGGGGGAGACCTAGGATGCGGTGGGCAGACAATGTCAAACAGGACCTTGTTAGAATTGGTGTACAGTGGCCGGATGCAGCAGATGTAGCTCAGGACAGATATGCTTGGAGAATTAAACTGCGCGGTCTGGTTGGACCTCAGTAGCCCATGGCTGCTTGAGGATGATGATGATGATGATGGTAAAATATAGATGAGTTGTTAAAATTGAGATTTATTTTGTAAAATTAAGGAGTGTTGGACAAATTGAGGAAACTGAACAAAATGAAGGGCAGTTGGCAAAATTCGAATCCACTTGGAAAATACGGGCGAGTTGTGATAATTGGGATTGAGTTTGTGAAATTCAGGATAGTTGACTAAAATGGAGAAAACTTGGCAAAATCTCGGGGAGTTTGATGTGATTTGGCATATTTAGGAGAGATGTAAAGATTTGGATTAGTTTCGTGAAATTAAGGAGAGTTGGTCAAATGAAGGGAAAATTCACACTGACTTGTGATACAATTCAGACGAGATGTAAATATTTGAATTATGTCTGTGAAATAATAATTTTTTGGCAAAATTGGAAGTCAAATGGCAAAATGCAGCAGAAAAAATAACGGAGCGAAAATCTGGTAAGTTTGTTCAGTTTTGGGATTGAGTTTGTGAAATTCAGGATAGTTGACTAAAATGGAGAAAACTTGGCAAAATCTCGGGGAGTTTGGTGTGATTTGGCATATTTAGGAGAGATGTAAAGATTTGGATTAGTTTCGTGAAATTAAGGAGAGTTGGTCAAATGAAGGGAAAATTCACACTGACTTGTGATACAATTCAGACGAGATGTAAATATTTGAATTATGTCTGTGAAATAATAATTTTTTGGCAAAATTGGAAGTCAAATGGCAAAATGCAGCAGAAAAAATAACGGAGCGAAAATCTGGTAAGTTTGTTCAGTTTTGGGATTGAGTTTGTGAAATTCAGGATAGTTGACTAAAATGGAGAAAACTTGGCAAAATCTCGGGGAGTTTGGTGTGATTTGGCATATTTAGGAGAGATGTAAAGATTTGGATTAGTTTCGTGAAATTAAGGAGAGTTGGTCAAATGAAGGGAAAATTCACACTGACTTGTGATACAATTCAGACGAGATGTAAATATTTGAATTATGTCTGTGAAATAATAATTTTTTGGCAAAATTGGAAGTCAAATGGCAAAATGCAGCAGAAAAAATAACGGAGCGAAAATCTGGTAAGTTTGTTCAGTTTTTGCTCAGTTGGCAAAATTTGAATTTCGAGTTGGAAAATTTTTTATTTCCCCCCCAACCATATTTTATTTATTTCCCCCCCAACCATATTTTATTTATTTCCCCCCCAACCCTGCCATAGTCCTTCGCTATGCCCCTGGACGGTCTTAACAATGTGAGAGTTGAAGGGAAAAATGAGGAAATAAGGTCCTACGTTAGGTGGAGCTGCAATACAATTTGAATTAGCTTCTATCTGTCCTCTCCTTTTCCTATCCTCTACACGTGCTGCATAGTGCTTTTAAGCAGCGTTGCCACTTTTTCCTAGCATATAAAAAGATTTTCAAACTTCGAGATCTACTCGATTCTGATTGTATTACAATGTAATAGTAGTGTGAGCTAAAAGTTCTTTCAAAGTAGTTCTAATCCACTCATTTTATCAGTGTTAATTTTAAGTTATATTTGTTCGTTATTATTATTGTTTAATTTAATTTCGTTAATTTGTTAAGTTCCGTTGTTTTTGGCCAATATCGCACGAAGTCTTCGCCATTTCGTAATGACATGGAACGATATTGCAAACAATGCGTTGGGGGGTTGCGACATCATTTAGGAATTACGGAGAGATGCTTGTTAAAACAGACAGTTAAAAGTAATGACGATGATTTGAAGAAGTAAACTCTAATACACGGTAAATTTCCTTCATAACTTTTTTTTATCTAATATTTACTAATAACAATAATACGAAATAATAATAATAACAATAGTAATAATACCCATGATTCAGTGTAAACATGTACGTTAGAGATATTGATTTTAAGGAGTTTTATACCAGTATAACAAATCCTAATTTAACTAAAGGCGATCTCGGATACTGTGAATGTGATGAAAAAGGCTTTTAGGAAAGCAAAGAAACGAGTTAAACCTAATAACGTCTTTTGAGAAAATTAAGCTCACTACTAAGAACTTTAGTGTTCATTTCGCTAGCAAGATTATTAACTGTAGTACTCAAAACGGGCTTCATATTGCCATTTTGTACATTATCTATTTAAGCATTTGTTATTAAACATGTTTAATTGTTCAGCTTTCAGAAGCGAGGATGGCTCAGTCGGTAACGTGCCAGTTTTGTAATCTGCAGTTCCCAGGTTCGAGTCCCAGCTGGATCAGCATGGAGATTTATCTCGGCAAAACTCCCTGCTCATGGTCAGTAGGGGACACCGATGGACTTGAAAAGGATAGCATCCACCGGATGGGAGGTTACACCACGTGACTCCGTGTGTAGGAGAGCCATGAGAACTGTACAAGTTAAAGAACACGCTGTATGGCCTTGCCGTAAGGTTACCATCTGTCTCGCAACAGCTGTTCCAGTGGGTTCCCTCCCCCAACCTTCTCTGAGCCTTCGCGGTCCTTGCGACCTGGCCGTTTAGCCCATTGTGTGCAAAAAAAGTGCCGCTCAGAGGTAAAACAACCCAACCATGTTCAGCTTCCATTCGGTTATCAAGTATATCAATTATTCGAATTTTTCAGTTACCTTTCTTAGGTCTACGCAAAAACACACTGATGACACCATATTGCTACGAAGTTTTGCAATGAATTCAGTCACATAAAAGAATAAAACTCTAGCTTTATTAAGTATCAAATTGCTTTATCATAATTTTTAAATCGTACTCTATATAAATGCAACTAAATAACTATAAACACTGAATAAGATTGCATGAATATGAATTCAGCACAATTTAAGGATCAAAATAATAAAACATTCAGCTTTAATTGCAAAAACTATTAAAATTACAGTTATTCCCAACTCACAGGGGGCGGGGGTGGCTCAGTCGGTAGCGCGCCAGGCTCGTAATCTGTAGTTCCCAGGTTCGAGTCCCAGCTGGGTCAGCGTTGAGATTTATCTCTGCAAAAATTCCCCGCCCTGCCCACGGTCAGTAGGGGACACCGATGGGCTTGGAAAGGCCGCCGTCCGTCGGATGGGACATTAAGCCGTAGCCCTGTGTGCGGGAGAGCCATACCCTGTGCACGTTAAAGAACACGCTGGATGGCCTTGACGGGAGGCTACCATCTGTCTCCCAACAGCTGTTCCAGTGGGTCCCCTCCCCCAACCTTCTCTGAGCCTTCGGGGTCCATGTGACCTGGCCATTCAGGCCATGGTGTGCAAAAAAGTGCCGCTCAGAGGTAAAACAACCCAACCCAACAACCCAACTCACAGCTTAACTTCTAAAGTTACTTAAATTGAAAGACAGAGCACTATTTATTAAACCTAGTTGTACTAGTCACTACAACATTCGTTTTTCGTTTTTCGCTATTCCATCCATTTCAATCTAATCCAGTTATCTTTACTTTCAAAATTTGAATTCGTGTTACATTTCACTGTCACCTGATAGTAAATATATACTTTCACTAATTTCTTTTCACACAAGATTTCTTTGCTAAATATCATGTTATAAATTTTCCAATAATATTGTCTGAGAAAAAAAAAATAACCTAGGTTTCAATCCTAAATATGTCAACGATGATTCAATTGTTTTTAGCCACGAGTTTTTACCTCCCTTTCCGATGTTGCCAAAATCGGGGCGGGGGTGGCTCAGTCGGTAGCGCGCCAGGCTCGTAATCTGTAGTTCCCAGGTTCGAGTCCCAGCTTGGTCAGCGTTGAGATTTATCTTCGCAAAAATTCCCCGCCCTGCCCACGGTCAGTAGGGGACACCGATGGGCTTGGAAAGGCCGCTGTCCATCGGATGGGACGTTAAGCCGTGGCCCCGTGTGTGGGAGAGCCATACCCTGTGCACGTTAAAGAACACGCTGGATGGCCTTGACAGGAGGCTACCATCTGTCTCCCAACAGCTGTTCTAGTGGGTCCCCTCCCCCAACCTTCTCTGAGCCTTCGGGCTCCATGTGACCTGGCCATTTAGCCCATGGTGTGGAAAAAAGTGCCGCTCAGAGGTAAAACAACCCAACTTGCCAAAATCAATGTCAGATCTTTTTTTTTACATTGAGTTCCTGTGTTCCACGCACACCCTGTAGAAAACGATTTAATCATGGTTATGACTCCTTTTTTCGGAGCAATTGTCTCTCTGAGATTTTCAAGTAAAACCTGCTGATAGCGACATTCTCATCATAATGTTCCAAAATGCTGCCTGAGTGGAAATTTATACTCTTTTTTTTTGAAAGAATACTTCAGAATAAGAAATATTTTAAACGCTGAATCTTATAATCATACTTAATTGAGAAAGAGCAATGCTTTTGAGGAAATTTCCTTTTTCTTTGTGGTTACTTATGATTAATATTATTTGGAGTGGAAGAAGGCAAGAATATTAATGAGGAAGTGCATATCGGGTGTATCTAGTTATATTTGTACTATATTTTAATATACTTACTTCTACATCCTTGAACAGAATATCGGTAATGTCCTGCAAGGCACTGATCACAGACTTTTCCACCAACTCCAGGTTTGCATCTGCAGTGACCGGTGTCTTTGTCACAAATTGGGGTAGTAGAGCCGGTTTGATTACAGTGACAATTTTCACAGCCAACTCCAGAGTTCAAATTCCAGTAGCCATCCTAGAACATCAGTAGTCAAATTAATATTCAAATGAGAAAGGAATTACACTACAGTAAAAAAAAATTGCAACACCTGGAAGGATTAATGCTATTTTATTGAAACGCAAGCAGCTGTTAGAATGCACTGAGATGTGCGATTGATTACATTATATAAAAAAATATGGAAAATCACCACTTTACCTACCCGGCAAAGTGATATAATTAGTATGATGTTGAATCTCCCCTGCAGCAATGCATTCATGAACACGGCGGGTAAAGCTATCGTGCTGCTCTATAATGTCCTCCTACGGGATGGAACGCCAAATAGCGCGAAGTCGTTGTTCCATTTCAGCGACAGTGGTTGGCGGGTGTTGTTGGAGCTGTCGGCCCATCATGTCCCAGACGTGTTCAATAGGTGAAAGATCCAGCGAGCGTGCTGGCCATGGTAGTACCTAAAAGTTTTGCTAGTGTAGATACTGTAGACTAATGCAGGCTGTGCGGGCACGCCATTATCTTTCTGGTAAAAGGTTCCGTGCTGCTGAAACAAATGGGACAGTCACTGGCTGCAAAAATGTTGGTAACATATCGTTGGACAGTTAGAGATCCTTTTATGATGACCAGTTCTGACCGAGATGTCCGACTAATGTCACTCCATACCAAGATACCAGGTGATAGAACTGTGTGACGATGTCGCACGACTGGGTAGCATTCCATTCCCCTGGATGACGGCGAACACGTTATCTACCGTCGTGCTGACCAAGACAAAAACGAAATTCTTCACTAAACACCACGAGACTTCACTCTTATTTGTTCCAGTTCTGTCTGAGGTGACACCACTGAAGACGTGCTTGCATGTGGACAGATATGATGGCCAAATGCAGGGCCAGACGATAGGCTCGCAATGAAAACTGTAAAAGCTTGTGGTTTATCGTCCGCTTGGTATGTATTCGGTATGTTACCTGTTGCCAGTCCCTTTACAATTGCGCTGTAGTCGCGAATACGTCATCTTCCTGATCTTTGTCGGCGTGTGCTGGATTCTTCTTGAACCCATTGGCGCCATATGTATACGGTTGTGCTGGAATTATGGCCAACAAAGTTGACCGCATCTCTGTATGACAAACCAGTTTCTCTAAGGCCGATGATTCTTCCACGCTTAAAGGCGCGCCAGGCACGTAATCTGTAGTTCCCAGGTTAGAGTCCCAGCTGGGTCAGCGTTGAGATTTATCTCCGCAAAATTCCCCGCCTTGTCCACGGGCAGTAGGGGACACCGATGGGCTTGGAAAGGCCGCCGTCCGCCGGAAGGGACGTTAAGCCGTGGTCCCGTGTGCGGGAGTCATACCCTGTGCACGTTGAAGAACACGCTGGATGGCCTTGACGGGAGGCTATCATCTGTCTCCCAACAGCTATTCCAGTGGATCCCCTCCCCCAACCTTCTCTGAGCCTTCGGGGTCCATGTGACCTGGCCATTTAGCCCATGGTGTGCAAAAAAGTGTCGCTCAGAGGCAAAACAACCCAACCCACGCTCAAAGTCTGTTAACTGTTGGAATGGCTGTCGACGTCTGCGTAAGGGCATCTTTAGCGGTTTGGAATAATTTCCACAACGTTTTGTCAACCAGGGAGTTTTTGTAGCCTTTATCTGCATTTGACTGCTCCGCCCCTGTGACGTCAGCTTGCGCCTGTCCGATCGTTTCGATCGTTTTGCAAACCTAATCATTTCCACGCATTTCCATATACTACCGCCTCCCTAAATTTCATTACATTTGCATAACTTCCTGCAAATGTTGCAGTTTTTATTTCCTGTAGTGTATTTCTACTGCGTTTATTTCAGATAATATTGAGTACTCAAATATAAGGAATATATCGCAAAGGCAGTACATCAAAAGGTAAACTCCATCAAGAAATAATTTTACAAATCACACCATGTATCTGGGAGACTTGGGTTCGAACTCATTTTTTTTCAGCAAAAGTATTTCTTAAAAGATATGTGTATATAATATATAAGAAAAGTGAGTTCTTTATTCTTTCACAATTTTAATCCGTACAAGTTATCTTAGTTTTTTTTTTCCTATAGAAAGGGTCTGTTTGTTGCGGTTAAACCGTTTCTCGCTGGGCGGGAAAGTGCCTAATGCAGTGATTCCTATGTTTTCCTGGGGCAGACGGGGGTGTTTCTGTTACAGTTCTCTACTGGTGGGAGGCTCTGTTCTGGAAGAATGCAAATGGCGTCCTGTTTTGGGGCTGTATGGGGAAATTTTGGAAGCTTAACTTCTTGGTTTTTTTTTCCCTTATTGTACTTTACTGTAATATTGTTTTTAGAAACAATTATTCTATATTCAAAAAATTTACACAGTGTGCTTGAGGGGATATTTATTGCTATTTATCAATGTCAAACAAGACCTTGTTAGAATTGGTGTGCAGTGGCCGGATGCAGCAGATGTAGCTCAGGACAGATATGCTTGGAGAATTAAACTGCGCGGTCTGGTTGGACCTCCGTAGCCCATGGCTGCTTGAGGATGATGATGATGATCATATTTTAAACATGGTGACCCCCAAACTATGAGCTTAAGTGCAAGGAGACTGAATTATCTTATATCATAAGCAATTTATAATCGAAATCTTATATTTCGCTAATTAACTGGAAAACTGATAATTACCACATAAAATAAAAATCAATTCTTTTTTTTTATAGAGTTGATTTATTCCATTTCAATTTCAAATGTTCTGTTAACTTTAATTTATAAAGCTTTCAATACATAAAATTTCTCTTGGAAGCTTGTTAACAACACAACGAATTTTGTTGTCATTTGAAGATTTTCCATAATTGTTTCCGATCTTTGGCAATTTATAGTAATTGAGGTATTTTTATCCTGTGCTTTTATCACTTTGAATTTCGCTTTTGCATGCATTATTAAAGGAGTTATTTAAAATTATTGTACATTTATAGATATTTTGGTAAGGTAAGAAGTTCCCGGATCAGCAAAAATGCTGGGATGCTTAGATGTAAAATTATTGAAGAAAAAGGTTAGTCTCTGGTGATCTAATGGTTATGACTCCTAGCCTATTCCTGGAATATGTGGGTTCGAATCTCACTCAAGGCGGTCAATTTTATTTCAACTAATTATCTCGAGTGTTTCTGATTTATTTGTTAATGATTTATATTCCTTTATTGGTTAGAATAATACTTTTTTCTAAAACTGACGATAATTTTTGATTTTATTTTTAATATTAACCTAGTTCCTTAAATGGGTACTTTGTAGCTTTAAATGGATTCGCAAATTGATTTGTAGAACATAATGCATATGTCGGTATTTACAAGGTATCATAATTTTTTAATTTAACTCTTTATCAGTTCCTTCTATTCCACATCGTTTCTTCAACAGCTTACAATAAAGTGCAACTGTAAAGCAACGTGGAGTGAAAAAAATCTTTTTTCGGTTTTTCCGATAGTGCAAAAAAAGTTAGCAATCATGTTCCTGAAAAGGCATGCAATTTTTAAAATGAAAAATAAAATCTTCAATTTTTCCAGGTTAGTACATTGCTAACAGAGTTTGTACTTTTTGACGTTTGCAATAAATCTTCTCTCTTATTTTTTTCTCAATTTTGTTACATGTAATTCTGAAAAAGATTCGAGATGCCAATTTTAGATGTTATTTTTACACAGTTTGTAAAAGCTTTATCATATAAGCACTTGATTCTTTAAGACTGAAATCAAGTTTACTAACCACTGACTCTGAACTAACACAATACAAAAAGTAAGCTTGCTGGAAAAGGAACCGTAGCAGAGATCAGAGAGAAAAAGTTTGCCTTCAGGAGCAATTCGCTACACTTGCCCATAACCAGAGAGGAAAAGTTTGCCTTCAGGAGCACTTCGCTACACTTGCCCATAACCAGAGAGGAAAAGTTTGCCTTCAGGAGCAATTCGCTACACTTGCCCATAACCAGAGAGGAAAAGTTTGCCTTCAGGAACACTTCGCTACACTTGCCCATAACCAGAGAGGAAAAGTTTGACTTCAAGAGCACTTCGCTACACTTGCCCATAACCAGAAAGGAAAAGTTTGCCTTCATCAGGAGCACTTCGCTTACACTTGCCCATAACCAGAGAGGAAAAGTTTGCCTTCAGGTGCACTTCGCTACACTTGCCCATAACCAGAGAGGAAAAGTTTGCCTTCAGGAGCACATCGCTACACTTGCCCATAACCAGAGAGGAAAAGTTTGCCTTCAGGAGCACTTCGCTACACTTGCCCATAACCAGAGAGGAAAAGTTTGCCTTCAGGAACACTTCGCTACACTTGCCGATAACCTCTGACAAGAGTGTCCACAGTTACAATAAGGAGTCATGGACTGCAATATATAAGGAATTAAACTGAGAGACTCAGATCCTGAGGGCTGAAATGAGAACTTAAATGACAAAGAATATTGGGCCTTTAAATTTGGTGCCAACAAGTGTATTCATGCTCGATGACATGTGACTTTAATTTGTTGAGAAGCAGTTCTGACAAAAAGCAGAATTTGATTTCTGTCCCTTTCATTAAGTTATCGATTAGTTGAATATTAAAAACCCGTGGATGATGCACCAGCTGAAAAACCATGCTGCAATAAATATCCAAGGAACTTAATTTGGCTCTTTGGATATTCTTTTTTCGAACTTGGGAGATGTAACTCAGGAGAGCTGTTATGACTCTTTGTAAATAATAATTTGCTATTTAGAGAGAAATTAGATTTAATCTGTTTTGAGTTTTCGTAGAACAGTGGACCTTCGTTATAGCGCTGCTCGCTATACCGCGCACTCGGTTATAGCGCGGGCGATGTTCGCGATAAGTTCAAACATGTTTATACAGGTCCGTGCGGCGTTAGTGAGTATCGCATTTTATTGTTACTGCGTATTGAGTAATTGTGTATGTATTGAGTTCCTACATGTATTTCGAATAGTGTTTAATTATTGTATGCATGATGAGTAAAAGAAAAGCTTACAGTGTGAAATTTATTTTATTGTTACTGCGTATTGAGTAATTGTGTATGTATTGAGTTCCTGCATGCATTTTGAATAGTGTTTAATTATTGTATGCATGATGAGTAAAAGAAAAGCTTACAGTGTGAAATTTATTGTGTCGCCACCGCGCCGCTCGGTATAACGCGGTTCATCTTATAACGCGGGTGTAGTTTCCCGCCCGACATGCGCGTTATATCGGGGGTCAACTGTATTATGAAAAAAATAGAGTTCTAAAACTTTTTAGAAACTCATAAGATAACTGAAAACCTTTCTGAAGAGTACAACTCTTCAAAAGAAGTAGAGCACCATAGATCTGATTCATTTTCATCACTTCAGTTTTTACTTATTTATAGCCAAGTCTACATTATGGAGAGTTCATACTTGCAATTGAAGGAGTTTATATTTTGAAAATTTGTCATCTGGGTAAAATAATATAATTTATAATGAAATATGTGAGACGTTTAGACCATCTGAGGTCCCATTTTCTTTCTTACATAATCGACTTAGCTAAAAGGAAATGGTAAAAAATAGTCACTACCCTCAGCTGTAAGGAGGGTAGTGACTGTAAACTGTAACTGTAAGGAGAGCTATGGGAGCTAGGAAAATTTCCATTTCCTAATTATTAAAAGACGATACGATAGAGATAGGTTTTCGAAGTCCTTACAATCAATCACGCTCATTGATTAATTAAGTCAGACTTTTTTGAAATATAACAACTTAGTAACTACAGATTTATGATGCTCTAAGTGTAGGGCAAAAATATGTCTAGAAGTCCTACTATTTTGTTTTATTTCTGAAACCATACTTTCAGCCTTCGCACAACTATGCTGATTCACTTCTGGAGAAAAATTCCAGAAAAAAATTGAGTGGTTTCTTCGAATAGTTTTTTTATTAACAAACAGTGTTGGTATATGAATTGATGGCATCCAGGTTGGGTTGTTTTACCTCTGAGCGGCACTTTTTTGCACACCATGAGCTAAATGGCCAGGTCACATGGACCCCGAAGGCTCAGAGTAGGTTGGGGGAGGGGACCCACTGGAACAGCTGTTGGGAGACAGATGGTAGCCTCCCGTCAAGGCCATCCAGCGTGTTCTTTAACGTGCACAGGGTATGGCTCTCCCGCACACGGGGCCACGGCTTAACGTCCCATCCGACGGACGGCGGCCTTTCCAAGCCCATCGGTGTCCCCTACTGACCGTGGGCAGGGCGGGGAATTTTTGCAGAGATAAATCTCAACGCTGACCCAGCTGGGACTCGAACCTGGGAACTACAGATTACGAGCCTGGCGCGCTACCGACTGAGCCACCCCCGCCCATGGCATCCGGTGTAGCCGATAGAACATTATTATAGTTCGAAAATTAATATCGCTATCTCAAGCGAAATAGACTAATATCAGTATTATCATGACTGTTACGTGCGAAACTAAAATAATTGATGCAGCTTAATCTTACCTCACACCTGTCACATGCTCGCCCAGTAACGTAATGCTTGCAAGAGCACTGGCCGTTGCGTTCATCACATTGAAGACTATGAGCACCAAGAGGGTTGCAGTTGCATTCTGCAACGGATAAAAAAAATATCGTTAAAATTATACACATATTCATTCTATAATTTCGCTTATCTAGTAAAAGACGAAATGTTTAAAAAAAATTACTCACAGAATGCATCTTATTGCCCATACATTTATTCTAAAATTTTAATATATATGAAATAAATAGCATATCAAATGATCCTAAAACATAGTTTAGAACAGTGTCTCGCAAACTGTGTGCCGCGAGAGATTTTCAAATTGACACTAGATATTCCAAAGATTTTATTTTGATTTGACTTGTGTTAATCGACGTACTTTAATATCGACGTGCTTTAATAAAAATCTTTCAGATATTCTATAATCTTTCAGATCATAGAATGGACTGGGATCTTGTAAGTATTCATCAAGCTTTTTCCAAATTTTGGTATTAATTTTTGATTATTTCAAGCCATAGAATGGACAAATATTTAAAACTAACACCGAATTATGAATTAAAGAACGAGAGCAAATCTTCAAGTAAAACCAGGCTGATGACTTCAACAAAGCGCAAATATAATGACGATTATATAGAGTTTGCTTTTATTCTTTTTTAGGTGTGCCGCGGAAAAAAAATTAGATTCAGTGTACCGCGGAAAAAAATTAGATTCAGTGTACCGCGGAAAAAAATTAGATTCAGTGTACCGCGGAAAAAAATTAGATTTAGTGTGCCGCAGAGTAAAAAAGTTTGCGAGACACTGGTTTAGAAGATACATCAATCTGATTTTTAAGACTTAATCAGATTCCAGATATCTTAGGCTTCTCTCCGTCCACAGTATTGTCTCCAGATAGCAAGAATCGAATTCCTATCACATTTTCTTCGCAGTTAATCTGAATATGATTCCTATTTGGCCTATTACAGATACTTCATTTCGTCACCTTTTATAAGATCTAAGTTAACTTGCAACGTTAGGCGCCAAATTTATTACTTACAACATATGCTATAGATCATGTTTACATCGAAAGTGGAACCTGCATTTGACTTTGAAAGCGTTAACCCTTTCACGACCAAAGGAAACATTTTTTCCCATTTTAAAATTGGTGATTGTCGTATTTAATTATAACTTTATCTGCATTTTTTAAACAGAATGTCAAAATAGAACGTATGCCGAACGCAATTACGTAAACGGGAACGTTTAGAAAACAAAAACAGAACTGTCAGGACGCATAATATATGTACTATGTGCAATGTCCATCTTTGCCTCACTACCAAAAGAAATTGCTTCGCCGAATATTATAATTAGCACATCATTTTGTATAGTAATTTTATTTCATAATTTTGTATTATTTTAGTTAACATTTTGTTCTAATAAACCAATAAATAAAAGACATTGCATAATAAGCCTAACTATAATTTGTGTTACCTTTATAGTCCATTGGGAAAAATATTTCCCATAAAATTCCAAAAAAACTACACATTGTTATGTATTTTTCTTATGATTTTTATTTATTTTACGTCTAAACAAACTAAATAAGCAGTTACATACTAATATTTACTCTTAGAAACCTTATGGTCCTGATAGGGTTAATTCCTACTCACTCTTATTATATAGATGATGAGAATTCCATCTCTTCCTTTGGCACTTCTGGATTTCTCTGTTGTCATCCTTGACCCCTATTTGACTTTGAATGTTTCGAAACGTTTCTAAACTCCTTGACACCAATTTTTCGCCAAATTTTAAAAATTCGCCCAAAAATTTAAAAAATTTAAAATAATTTTCGCCAATCCGATTTGAGAGTGTCTTCCAAGATCAAATTTTTACTTCTGATCTTCAAGGTCTCTTCGGATCTGACACTTCGTCAAGTTTCTGATATCTACGACCCGAATGTTTTAGGCACAAATTTTAACCTTTTTGACTAAAATAATATATCCAAGACTACGAACCAAATTACTTTAAGGTACAAATTTTTAAAACTTTGCATGATAATTAGAATTAGCGTTATCACTCCATCCTTCACTTCCTTAATTGCTCACAATTAGATGTGAAACAAAACTCCCAAATTATGACAATACGTTATTGGCACTCTTCTGCGAACTCTAAAATTAATCTTATTTTGTAACCGACGATCTTTGTGCTCCTCATTGCCTTCGTTTCAACTAGGAGAAAACGTCGCACTGCTGTGAGGTTGCTACTTTCCATTTTTAAAAACACACTGGTGCTCAGGTTTAAAAGATGAGGTCATATCTACAAAAATATGTGTGACGTGAAATGTGGTTACAATTAATAGACACAACAACGAACATGTAAATTAGTGCTATCATAAAACAGCATATGCTGCGTTCCAGCCAGACTGGCGTTAACGGGCAACATTTGATTTCACCATATTGCATGTAAACAAGCAGCCAGGTCGGGAATGAAATTCGCATCCGAAGTCGCGAGTGGGCGGGACCCTAGAGAAACCCTTAAATCGAAATTGAAGGATGGAGCCACGAGTCTGTTGGAACAAGCAGGTCAAAATTTACGAGGTAGAGATATAAAACGCAAGAAGCAAAGTCGAATCGCCAGATTGTCAAAGAGACGATTTTGGACGTACAGGACGTTTTTGTAAAATGAGTGAAAGGATCCACAGCATGTCCGGCGATTGCGCCCTGTCGGAACTCGACCTGTTTGCCGTACCTCCTACTAATTCGCAGACCGAAAGAGCTACGTACGTCGCCTATCAACCTCTCGCATCGTTAGAAGGAAATATACCTCTTGAATTTAATGTCGTGGGCGGTGACGAATATATCAATTAATCCAGATGTCATTTACGGGTCAGAGCAAGAATAACAGATGCGGCGGGTCACCCTATCACTGACACGGCGATGGTCGCCCCGACAAATAATTTCCTGCACTCTCTGTTTAGTCAAGTCGACGCGTATTTAAACGAACAGTTAGTGAGTGGAAGTCACAGCCTTTATCCTCACAGAAGTTATCTGGAAACATTACTGAATTATGGTAATGACGCTGTGAAAAGTCATTTAACGTGTGGGCTATGGCATCTGGATGCCGGAAGCAAAATGGATGAATGTGGTGATGTTAAGCTCTGCTGGAAGACGCGCAGAAATTTGGCGGGATCCCACTGTGTCGAATTAATTAGTTGGATACACAATGATTTATTTCTTTAAGACAGATATCTACTGAACCACGTCGATCTCCGGATACTCTTGACGAGGTCAAAACCCGAATTCCACCCGATGACCATTGAAGAAGACCCTAGTTACAGAGTGAGGTTTGAGGAAGCAGCTTTCTATGTTAGAAAAGTCAGACTCGGTAGCAGTACTTTGCAGGCGTATGCGCAGATGCTACACACGACCCCGCAAAGTACCCCCTAAGGCACGTGGAAGTGAGGTTGTTCACACTGAGTCCTAGAATCACTTCTAGCACGAGAGATAATTTATTCAGCTCCCAGATGCCTCGTAGATGTATCATAGGACTTGTGGACTCTGCCGCCGCGAACGGTGATTTTTCTAGAAACCCTTACAACTTCAAACATTTTAATCTGAATTACATGACTTTCACGCCGATTCAGAACAATTCCCGTCTCAACCGCTGACCCCCCCGACTTCCCTAATAATCAATATATACGTGCCTACCAGTCGCTGCTGGAGTCACTTAGACGTGTGGAAAGATAATAAAGGGGTCCAATTCGGACGCTCCGCCTATCCGAAAGGGTACACCCTGTTCGGGTTTGAATTGGGTTCTGATGGGAAATAATGTGAAGGCTATTTTAACCCCATCAAGACTGCAAACTGTCGTTTAGAGATATAATTCGGTACACCTCTAACCGAAGCCGTGAGCGTGATTCTGTACACAGAATTCGACAACTTACTCGAAATTGACCACCAAGGTAAAATCCTATTCGATATCTCCGCCTGATGGACGCGCTTCAGCTGACGCAAGTACTCCTCAATGACCCCTTCACTAACCCCCTGTTCTTGGGAGTGTATGCCAGAGACCGAAAATCACGAAGAAACCCTGTCTCTTCATCTTTAATACTGACGTTTCCACTTCGAGTGGAGAGCACTGGATAGCCGTTTACGTGAACAAGAGAACTGTAGAACATTTCGACTCTTTAGGATTCGAACCCTCCGTAGAAGAATATTACAACTCTATAGGGGCGAACCGTCTACTGTACACAACGTTACCGCTACAGGCACCGACTTCCACAACCTGCGGAATTCACTGTCTGTATTTTCTTTTTCTGAGGTCCCGAGGGATGTCCATGAAAAGATTCCTGAAGGAACGTTATTTGTGCGACCTTGAATTTAATGAACTACAGATGGACTTGTTTAACCAACTGTTGGAGTATTAAGCCGCCTTTACCGATCATGCAGTCACGGAGTTCAATTCTTGTTTGCCGTCCAAGTCAGTGTGGGAAAACAACTTTTTTCTTGGACCTCAATCGTCACGCAGAAAATGTATTCACACCTAGCCCCACCAGGATCATTTACTGCTACTCGTTATGGCAGCCAGCCTTTGAACCTTCCAAACGGAAAGTGGAATTTGTGGAGGATTTCCCCGACCTACAACTGAATGCGAAACAGCATACGCTATTAGTGCTGGATGACATGTTCGTGCAAACCGCCGGTGACACGAGAGTGTCTGATTTATTCACGAATCCCATCACCTCAATGCGACCGTCATTCTCATCACGCAGAATTTATTTTTCCAAGGTAAATGTGCGAGGAATATCAGTCTCAACTACATTATTTATTTCTGTTCGAGTGTCTTAGGGACATGTCGCAAATCGGATATCTGGCTAGACAGATGTTCCCGGGAGTGTCTAAAATATTATTGGATGCATTTAAACTAGCGACACGGAGGCCCCATGGTTATTTATTGTTAGACTGCACGGTGAACACGTCAGACGATCAGACACTCAGAAGCAGGATTCTCCCTAACGAACATCCAAAAATTATCTACATGGGGAATGAAGATTAAACAACAGGGCCCCTTTCTTCGCTACCTGTTTGAGAGCTCCACCTAAAAAGAGCGCATCATTATTAAAAAAACGCCAGTGACAGCGAACTCCTCGCTCTGTGTGAGATCTGTTTTAATTTAGTGACAGCCAATCTTCCCATCTCTGGCTCCGTGCTTAAAAAATTATCGAAACATAAGTGCGTCATCAGAAGACTCGCGTCGAAAAAGATTAGCTTGAGGGCTAAACGAAGCTACCTGAATTAGAAAGGGGCGGGATTTTTATTACCGCTACTGGCTTCAGTCGTACCGCTCATCACAAATTTATTCAAACAATGAGTCTCACAGTTAAAGCGGTAGAAAAACGGCATCTGAAGACGAAGATAGACCAATTAGACACCGACATGCAGCGAATATTGGGCAACCCCAAGCAATGCTGACGATAAAGCCTCTGATTATATCTCAGTTTTGAGAAAATATTTACAATACGCGCGAAAAGCCGAAAATCCGGACGAAATAATATTGACACCAGGACTGACGCAAAAGGATATTGTTGATATGGCTCCTAAGGGGTTCAAACGTTAAAGTTCAAGAGAGGATAAAGACTCTACCGGAAGCAGTGCGATGGGATTCCAGAGGTTGTTTGTTACATCAGGGAAGACCTGTGTTGGGATCCCACATGATCGACTTACTGATGGAACCGTTCAAAAGAACAGAAATCTGATGTTCCCGGTCAGGAACATTTCCGTCAAATGCTCGACTGGGAAATATTTTAATGTAATCGCCTTAATAAAATGTAATCACATGTGTACGGTTAAATAAAAAATGTGTGAACGTTTATAGCGTCTAGTCTCGTTTTCTTATATATCTCAAAATAAGAGGTAAAGCAACCTGAAGTTCGTGACGAGCTTCTGGATTAAAACTGATACTTAGCGCATTAATCATCATTTCAACTGAATTAAATCCACAATAATGTTATTCAAGACTACCTGTACAGTATGAGAAATTAATAAGCAACTACTCCCTGCCTTTTATAGAACTTCAGCAAATGAAGAAATACTTTCAATAAAATCACCCCTGCACATCTGTTACACTTCAACATGGACAGACTGTAATACATGTTTGGAGGAGAATTTATAACAACGACCAGATAGATTTGTTAATGAACCAAATAAAGAATATATTTCCTATTTTTTAAAAATACTTCAAGTCTTGTATACTCGCAGGATCGAAAGTTGCAAACTCACACTTGTCCCGGATGTAGGGGTTCGTTGGCCGACCAGCGGTCGTTATCCGTTCGGCTGCATCGAGTAACCTGTAATGGGGGCCAGTTCGGGTTTGAATCGTGGTCTTATTGGTCAGTGGTTTTTCAATATACTTGGGAACGCAAGCGTTTTCGCGCTCATTCACCATGCAGTACGTCGTCAAGTTAAGAAAAGTGACTCTCCATTTTCCAGAGGGATACTTCCCGCTGACCCCGGGGACGTGTGACTGTAGCTGTCACTTACAGCCGCGTCCCCAAAATTAGATGCTATGATTACCGTTTTTGGGGCGGGGGTGGCTCAGTCGGTAGCGTGCCAGGCTCATAGTCTGTAGTTCCCAGGTTCGAGTCCCAGCTGGGTCAGCGTTGAGATTTATCTCCGCAAAATTCCCCGCCCTGCCCACGGTCAGTAGGGGACACCGATTGGCTTGGAAAGGCCGCCGTCCGTCGGATGGGACGTTAAGCCGTGGCCCCATGTGCGGGAGAGCCATACCCTGTGCACGTTAAAGAACACGCTGGATGGCCTTGACGGGAGGCTACCATCTGTCTTCAACAGCTGTTCCAGTGGGTCCCCTCCCCCAACCTTCTCTGAGCCTACGGGGTCCATGTGACCTGGCCATTTAGCCCATGGTGTGCAAAAAAGTGCCGCTCAGAGGTAAAACAACCCAACCCAACCCTGCCGCGTCCACGCTCTCCCGGTGGGACCCGTTGCGGCGTGAGAGAATTTATAACAACGACCAGATAGATCTGTTAATGAATCAAATAAAGAATATATTTCCTATTGTTACGAGCTGACAGCGCAGTGGGATTTCCAACGTCACCGATGTACGTTGACTTTGGGTCTGACATCATGGCAACTCTGCGAGGGACCGATCAATGTCTCTGCAGTTGTCACCGTGTTCTCGCCTCGTCATCCTCACGTCGACCACCGCCGTGCGTTCGAGGTCAGAGTCAGTTCGAGGTCAGAGGTGATCACGTCTTTAGCGTGATATCACCTCAGCGGCCTGCTGACCTCCAGAACACGCCTGTAAGAGACACAGAAGTAACGCCGTCTGTGCTACGCAGACGGTTGTTATTCTAAGCGCCGGAGATCTCATGAGGTCTTCGTCGTATGTGATGTTTCTGTCTTCAACCCTCTAGTCTTGCTTTTATTTTCCACTTCCGCGATCGCCGTCTTTCTTTAAAAGGCCTTTTTAAAGGCCACCCAATTTAGATAAAGGGTTACCCGATCGTACAAAGTAAATTATTTTACTAGGTAGGTAATTTGAACGTTATGCTTTCAGTTTAAGAAGTTTTTTCATGTATCACCTTAAGAAGTTTTTTCGTGTATCACCTTAAGAAGTTTTTCCGTATTAAGAAGTTTTTATACTTGTGTTTTTATATTCTAGTAAATGAATTTTCCTATCTCTTTAGAGGCGGGGGTTGCTCAGTCGGTAGCGCGCCAGGCTCGTAATCTGTAGTTCCCAGGTTCGAGTCCCAGCTAGGTCAGCGTTGAGATTTATCTCCGCAAAATTCCCCGCCCTGCCCACGGTCAGTAGGGGACACCGATGGGCTTGGAAAGGCCGCCGTCCGTCGGATGGGACGTTAAGCCGTGGCCCCGTGTGCGGGAGAGCCATACCCTGTGCATGTTAAAGAACACGCTGGATGGCCTTGACGGGAGGCTGCCATCTGTCTCCCAACAGCTGTTCCAGTGGGTCCCCTCCCTCAACCTTCTCTGAGCCTTCGGGATTCATGTGACCTGGCCATTTAGCCCATGGTGTGCAAAAAAGTGCCGCTCAGAGGTAAAACAACCCAACCTATCTCTTTAAAAGTTTTGGTAATATGTCATTTAATAAATTCACCACATTCATTTGAAAAGCTGTCATAGTAAAAATGGAATCCATATGAATCAAAGGTAGTAATTGGTCTTAAGGAGCCAGACTCAATGATTTCGTTTTTTTTTCAAGGTGCGCAAAAACATCGAATAAGTTGTTCAGTGAAAATCCGAAAGCTGAACCATGCATTGTTTTACGTAAATACATTTTACCAAATTACTGATTAGCATATACAGATCTTCTTCCAGAAGGGCCAAATCCTCTGCTTTAAGCAGAATCAGAAACTGCTTTATAATTTCTTTGTTCATAATTGTCTACAGATAGAGCAAAAAGAACTCCCAATTGTATTTCAGATGTTTCCTTAAGAAGTTTTTTTTATCGTTTTAAGAAGTTTTTTCCGTATTAAAAAGCTTTATACTTGTGTTTTACCCTTTTCATATCTTATACTTGTGTATTATTCAGGTATTAAGAAGTTTCTTATGTGTTCAGATTTTTTATGCTTTCAGATATCACTTTATGAGTTCAGATATTACCTTAAGAATTTTTTTATGTCTTCAAATATTACTTTAAGAAGTTTATTCACCTTAAGAATTTTTATACTTGTGTTTTTCTTTATATTTATGGCTTCAGATTTTTTATGCTTTCAGATATTATTTTATACAGTCGGATTATCCCACAGGTTCCACTACTTGAGACTTCAAAGGTAAGTGAATTTTCTTTAGCTCCCCCTTTTTGTAGAAGAAACTCATCACATTTATTTACATTTCAGGTTAATAACTTGAACAGAGTAGGAAAAACAGCGTCAATCATTCATGTGATATAGTATGTCGAATAATAGCATTTATAACCATAATGCAGTAGTATAACATAGCTTGAACAATATTCAAAATCACAGTATGGCCAATAATAGCATTTATAACCATAATGTAGTTGCATAAAATCAGTAACATACGTGCATAACCCATATTTAAAATCAGTGAATACTAAATCATAATGCGTACATGACCAATATAAATATAATAGCATTTATAACCATAATGTAGTTGTATAAAATCAGTAACATACGTGCATAACCCATATTTAAAATCAGTGAATACTAAATCATAATGCGTACATGACCAATATAAAAATAATAGCATTTATAACCATAATAATGTAGTTGTATAAAATCAGTAACATTACGTGCATAACCCATATTTAAAATCAGTGAATACTAAATTATAATGCGTACATGACCAATATAAAAATAATAGCATTTATAACCATAATAATGTAGTTGTATAAAATCAGTAACATATGTGCATAATCGATATTTAAAATCAGTGAATACTAAATCAGTGAATATTAAATCATAATACGTACATGACCAATATAAAAACAATAGCATTTATAACCATAATGTAGTTGTATAAAATCAGTAGCATATGTGCAACACCCATATTTAAAATCAGTGAATACTAAATCATAATGCGTACATGACCAACATAAAAATAATAGCATTCATAACCATAGCTTAAACAATAATAACCATAATAGTATTATTTAAAAAATATGTGCATGAACCGAAGCATTATTTAAAAAATGTGCCTGACCAATATTTAAACAAAATATGTACCTGTGCCAATATTTACAAAATATGTGCATGAACCATATCTTACACAATAATAACAACCATTAAAATGCAGTATTATTTATAAAATATGTGCATGAACCATAATAGCATTATTTAAAAATATGTGCAGAAAGAGTTTGAAAGTGGCTAAAGAATGTGAAACATGGATATTACGAGGACTGGTGGCTGCCGACAATGGTTAACAGGAATTTAGACTTTGTAACCGAAAGGGAATGTGGCACTTTGCCCAGATTTAAAAATTCTCTTGGTAAAATTAAAAGAGTTTTTTTTTTATGGAAAGGACGGTTGGTGAGGGTGGCCTTGTGTTTGTCAATTTGGATATTGAAGGGGACGGGAAAAGTGGTTGGTGGGCCTCTTAGAATTAAATCGTGGAGAAGCTCCGTGGTGTAGCGTTCTCTGTTACGCACACTCAATTTAAAACCTTTCGCACGAGTGATAGTTTCACCGTTTGAAAGTTCCAGTATATAATTTTTAGGGACTATTGAGATGTACCGATCTATAATGACATTTGGACCATACTGATCGGTTATATCATTTTTAAAATGACCCATAAAATCGGAGGACTCTGGAATAAATGTGTCGCTGGGTGAAGTTTTAAATATGCACGACTCCGTGTCGGCATTGAGGGCTCGCTGTTTTAATTTGGAAAGCATGTCTAATAGAACGAGCCTCGCTTGTGCAGTAACAAAAGAGGCTATGACGACACTTCCTTTCGGGTTTGTGGGGGTGAATTCTTTTGCAGGTCTGTAGGTCACTAGGATATGATCCGAATTGACCGCATTAAGGTCAATGAGAATTTTGGAGCGATCGTTCGCTAAATCCAATAATTTTATCGGGTCGTCGATGATCTGGGACACAGGTCTCGAAAGATCTTCCGACACCTTTCCCCACAAGCTGTTGAGCGATATTTTTCCCAAACTTCTTTTGGTCCCGTTATACACAACTTCCTGTGGGTTAATTCTCACCCCTTCTGCCTGAAATAAATCTTCACAGAATTTTGCTTTTTCATTGTCTGTGTTGACGCTTGAAGGGAAACCTGAATATTTTTGTTTGGCTTCTAAAAACGTGTTGATGTATTTTCCAAATAAGCCGGGGTCCTGGGCAATGTAACAAATATTTTCCGAATAGTGCCAAACATCGTGAATTTTGAGAATTTTGTAGCCTTCACGGACTGCTTTATATAATTCCAGCGACACATAAGAGACTGTGAGAGCTCTCTGTGCTTCGGTGTGAGTACATTGGTCTACCTGTGCTAATTCTGCACAAGTGTTGCACAGAAGAAACAACAGTTTGTTGCGACAACGGTAGGGGAGTACGGGGATGTAGAGGTCAGTAGGAGGAAGCAAAGTACAGTGAATGATGCCGAAATAAGTTTCTGGGGTATAATCAAAATTTTCTGGGGTATAATCAAAATTTTCTGTGATCTTCCTAGGGTGTTTAACAGGGAAGACCCCACGCTTACAAATCGCGGGATAAAGCGAGTTTACGTCGAAATACCTCACGTCATAATTTTCGACCTTCGTGTCACAAAACAAGGAGAATGTCGCCGTTCTCCCACCGTAGAGGAAGGAGCGCTCACTAATTCTCCTTACCTCATCTGTCTGCTGATAAATGCGCGCAGCGGTGGGATCTGTTTTGAGTAGCCTGTCGAAATCGTGCTCCCAGCACACTCTGTATCTGTAAGGTAAAAGTTGGCGAATGCACCGATCTCTATCCAGGTCCTTAAATAATTTAGAACCATGGGTTGACCTGTGAGAGGGTGAGTAATGCTGGGGCTGAAGCATTCGGGGTATGAGTGAAAATAACATCCCGCAAAATCCAGAGCCTGCTTGGTCTCCCTACACAACCCGTCCAAAAAATAAGGACCAACTTTGGCTTCACCCTCTGCAGAGCGCGCAGTCTGGAGGGTGAGATTCTCGATCTCTGCTATGTAGGCTAACCAGGCAAGTCCTTTCCTGCTCTGTCGGTCACCCGAGGGGTAAACACCAATCACTCCTTCGGGCATGAATTTCTGTCTGTAGACCTGCAGACAAGCCGAAGAAAGAGTAATTTTAGAGAAAGGGTCTACCCCCGTCATCCCTAAAAATTCCGTCTGAAAGCTCTCACATCCTCGCTTTAAAGTGTGCACGTCAGATTTACAGTACGCAATCATTTCAGATTTGAAATCCCAGTGAGTCCCCTGCACTGTTCCATACCACTGATGAACACTGAAGCTTCTCCAGGGGTCATGTGCTGTGGTTCAAAATAATGGGATTCGGGAATGAGTCCTGAATAATTAAAATTTTGACTCGTGCAAAAAACGTGCGGGAAGAAACCTTTTTTAACTTCGGTGATACCGAAAGTTTTAGGGAAAGATCGAAGAGGAGCCTGAAAGAAAAAAGAAAGAGAATCGATAAACCTGATTTTGAGGCCGGGTAAATTAAGAGAAAGAATTTTATTGCCGTTAAAAATCAATTCCGGCCTCAGGCACTTGCGATAGAAGTAATTTAGAACCGGAATGAAATCAAAACCTCTACCGTTATGTGCAAGCAAAGTTACATCTCTAAATTTTGGCTTACCGTTGTCGACAGCCAACAACCAGTCCAGAAAGGCACTGTATGGGGGAACTCTTCATATTTCCATACACCGTCACCTTCTTCGTAGGTAACAATGCACAGAATGGGGATGAGTGTGCTGTCTTCTTCTTCCATCATTTCTATGTCGAAATAGAAACGGCGGCCTGTGACTTCATATTCTTTAGCCACTTTCACACACTCTAACTCTTTCTGCACACACTGGTGAGACGGTTCGGAGGTCTGATAATTAACCCCACAGTCGAGACACCTGTGTCGTTCAGCACAGGTACCATTTAAAAAATGAGTGGCCAGGCACTGTTGACCTCTGAAGTAATCGTGACAGAGGTCACAGTAAATGGAAGAGCCCCTTTTCCCACAGTCTGTCATCATGCACGACCGGCAAACACCTTACAGATGTGGGGCTTGTGGTACAAGGGCTTGAGACATGGGACACAGTAGGACTTTGCATAGAAGTATCCAGCTGGACTGGTCACGACGGAGAAGTGACCGGCGTCGTGCAGGAGGTAGATGTTGTTTGACGCCTCCTGCTTTCTGGCGAAGATGATTTAAAAATTATCCTGTGCCCCGAACATGATGATTCAGTATTCAGGGTACAGGAACAGCTGGAAGGTGTGTAGCTCGGGCAACCCGCACTTGCCCTCCAGGATCCCGGACTCCCGATGCAAGGCCTTAGCCTCGTGACACTGTCGCGGATGCCTTTGGTCCCAGATGTACTTGTACACTGCCTCTGTCATCATGCCCTTCTTCTTCAAACACAGGGCACGACCGACAATGAGGCTCCGGGTGAGGCACAGATTGTAGTCATTCACAATGGAGATCACGCTTGTTTTGGAGGTGTTAAATGCAGCCATGTCCGCCAGAGGTCTGCGGCATGGTCCAGGGGTGTTACGACCGCCTCCAAAACGCTCCAAATCAGCGGTGGCAAAGTCGAAGAATAAGTCTTCGTCAGTGCACACCGCTGCATTAGAATTTAGAACTTTTCCGACACTTTTCATAAATTTTTCTGCTGTGACCTCATTACGGGTGGTCAACGGCAGATTGATGGGGTTCCGAAGGCATTTGGAGCGCACGCAGAGCCTTGCATGGGAATATTTTTCTTCTGGCAACAGTTCTTTGAATATCTGACGCTGGACAGTCAGAAGGGTGTCCATAAATCGGAGTTGCTCAACGGTCGAAATTGGTCATTCGGAACATGTGGAATGTGAAAAATCACTTGTATTTGGTGGACCTGTAGCTGCTAGACCGTGTGATGGTGCATCCTGGAGATTCCTCGCCAGCGGATGACGTACTCGCCTGTGCAATGTCACGCGCAGGCACGGAAGATGTTGCAGCGGCGTGTATTGGGACGCCTCCTGCGGTGCTCTGACACTTCAGCATTGGGCCTTCTCCCTGCTGCAGTCGTCTCTTAGGCTTAGCCGTGACGCCACGCTGGAGATGCAGTGGAGCTGCACAGCTCCTGCGGAGTTGATGCAGTGGTGGCTCCAATGCCCGCTCTCTCCAGGGACAACCTCGAAGTTTTAGGTTCGAGACTTTTCATAATAGCATCTAGTTCGCGCTGGATACGTTCTAATGCAGAAAGTTTCTTTTCAAAAGTGAGATCCATGGCTGAATGACTCTTGCCGGGTTGTGCGGGAGTTTATAAACCCTTTCAATGTGCATGCGCGAGTCCTCCCACCTCCCACCTCTCGCCAATGGCGACCATTTTTTTTTTAAATTTCGATCCCTCCTCTTAATCGATTCTACCTATATGGGCAAACTTGTTTTCATCAACGGTCATTTTCAGGATGTGAGTTCCTATTGCAACACATACCCTTTCAATATGCATGCGCGAGTCCTCCCACCTCCCACCTCCCGCCAATGGCGGCCATTTTTTTTAAATTTCGATCCCTCCTCGTGACCGATTCTACATACAGGGGCGAACTTGTTTCTGTCAACGGTCATTTTTCAGGATGTGAACACCATAATGCTGGGGGGGGGGGCTTTTCAAGGGTTAATGTCAGAAAAGCGTGGGAGTCTCCCACATACAGGGTTTAATGACTGGAGAAAAATCTCTGAACCAGGATGTCCCTATCATCCCCTCCCTATCATGGACTTAGGAGATCAATGACCCTCTAGCACAAGAAAAAGGATACAGGTAGGAAATGGGGGGTTCGAAGCCCTCCCTATCACGGAAATGGGGGTCATCAAAGTAGTTTCACAACCTACTGAGGTCAATGACCAGAGAAAAATCTCTGAACCCGGACGTCACACAAGTCCTCCCCATCAAAGCAAGAAAATTAAGCCCTCCCTATCAAAGCAAGAAAATTAAGCCCTCCCTAGGGGCCTTTTTGGGGAAGCCCTCCCTATCAAATCCCATCACGAGGTCAACGACCTCTAAGCCATGACCTAGATCTGGGGCGCCATTTTTAATTGCTCACTTCCGGGTGCGCCAGATCTTAGTCCATACTACTAATGCATTACACATTCTCTAGGTTGGCAACCACGGTTTCCCGTAATTCTGTTTAATCTTTCCGCTATCTATCGGGATGTTTATTTTCTAACCAAGTTTACTTTCATCCCCTGTTGAAGGGAGATTCACACACTTACATGTTTCAAAGAAGTTTTAATTTTAAACATCCTGGACGTGCTTTTCTTCTGGGAAGTAAACTACTGGCGACAATTGGTATCTTAAGTTCTTTCAAGCTTTTCTCTGTGTGAGAACCATTATGTAAGAAGGGACTTAGTCACTTCACGAGTTTCCCCCACCTAGTAACTACACTCCTTGCGGTAAAAGTCAAACTTCCATGGCGAGCACATCCACATTGACACCAAACTTTTGAAGGGCAGGCTGCACCCTTACAAAGTCACCCGCATGCTGGCGCAACTTCGTCAGACCAAATGCGCCGTAGTAGCCGCTGAGCAAGGCCAAAGGTCTCTCGTCTGTACTGCACGGATCGTGCAAAAGTGAAAAAACCTAAAATTTTTTCGAGTGTTGAACTTTAATACGGAGGGAAAAAATATTTTTTAATGAAGCCAGAGACAAAATATCTTTAAACAGTAATTAGTAACGCAGTATAATTTAAGTCTGCAAATTATTTCAGCACACTAGATCAGTGTCTCGCAAACTTTTTTACTCTGCAGCACACTGAATCTAATTTTTTTCCCGCGGCACACTGTATCTAATTTTTTTTCCGTGGCACACCTAAAAAGACTTTTTGATGGTTACGTAAAAAGAGGAAAATTGAAGTTTCGTTAAATGCATTTTATTTAAAATAAATATAATAATAAATATAATTAATCATAACTCGGTGTTTGTTTTAAATATTTGTCCATTCTATGGCTTGAAATATTCAAAACTTAATACCAAAATTTGGAAAAAGCTTGATAAATACTTACAAGATCCCAGTTGATAAAATCTGAAAGATTTTTATTAAAGCACGTCGATAACACAAGTCAAGTCAAAATGAAATCTTTGGAATATCTAGTGTCAATTTGAAAATCTCTCGCGGCACACTACTGTGCCGCGGCACACAGTTTGCGAGACACTGGTCTAGATGAAACGGAGTTTTTAAATCACCTTGTTTGGTGTACTCATCAAAAACAGTATCGCCTATCTAGAACTCCGTTTACCTTTGGAGAGAGAAGCCAGGCAATCCAAAAGGACACCGTGTCTTCCTTTCTGCATATGTTTTAAAATTTCTTTAAACTTTGACTATCATTTACTGTTAACCATTAATGCTAAAATAAATATTTTGAAAGTTACTATTTTCTATAATCTCAATATTAGAAATTTACGATTGTCTGATTGGAAAATGATTTAGAAAATTTTGCTTCTGCTCACGGATAGCTGATTTCAGTTTTATTAATTTTATAGCATAAAGGGCAGTGAAGCAATTACACCTGGTTTGTATAACACCTCGGCCAGAGCTTTTTCCTCGATTGTTTACCAAAATCGTCACATCATGCATTTCGAAAAATTATGTCTTTTCCTGACTGAACTATTAGTAGGAAAACGTATTTCAGAAATTGAAACCGTGATAGTAGAACCCCGACATCTAGAGGTAATTTATATCTAAGGGTATATTAATTTCCTTGGTAATGTTTGATTTTAGCGATCAGAGAGTGTATATTCTGTTATCGTCTAAAGTAGTGGTTCAAAACGTGGGTTACACGGTGAAATTTTTTGGGGTACACTGTGAGCGTTCAAAAGTCACTACGTCGATAACCCTGTAAAATGTTTATAATTTTATAAGATTTGTTAAATTGTTTGTCATTTTTTGTGTTTATCGATATATGTAATTTATGAATACAAAATTTAATGTGAATATATATATATATTTTGTTTTATTCCCATTGTTATGCTATTACAATAGTTTTATCTACCTATACAAGAGTTGGGTTGGGTTGTTTTACCTCTGAGCGGCACTTTATTGCACACCATGGGCTAAATGGCCAGGTCACGTCACATGGACCCTGAAGGCTCAGAGAAGGTTGGGTGAGGGGACCCACTGGAACAGCTGTTGGGAGACAGATGGTAGCCTCCCATCAAGGCCATTCAGCGTTTTCTTTAACCTGCACAGGGTATGGCTCTCCCGTACACGGGGCCACGGCTTAACGTCCCATCCGACGGACGGCGGCCTTTCCAAGCCCATCAAGCCATCATCCTACTGACCGTGGGCAGGGCGGGGAATTTTTGCGGAGATAAATCTCAACGTTGACCCAGCTGGGACTCGAACCTGGGAACTACAGATTACGAGCCTGGCGCGCTACCGACTGAGCCACCCCTGCCCCACCCATACAAGAAGTACGCCTGTTACATGCATATTTTCAGAGGGTACGTTAAGCACAAAAGGTCGAGAAACACTGGTTTAAATATTTAACCACAGAGCCTTCGCTTTTTTTCAATTCATACTAACAACTTCCAACTTTAGAGAAAATATTGCCACATTATAAACGATTTCGTACAAAGACGTATGCACTCTATGGTTCACATTTAAATCTGTCGAGATAGCGAACAGTAGACGTGGCATACATCCGTGAAAAAACACACTGTGAATGGGTTTGGGAAAGATTCTTTAGTCCATGGGGCGGGAAATCACACCATCTTCGATACCAGAGTTGAGACCAGAGATGTTGCGGGAAATCACGCAATCTTCGATACCAGAGATGTTGCGGGAAATCACACCATCTTCGATACCAGAGCTTACATCAAAGTTATACTATTTGGGTTTGAGAAAGATTCTTTAGCCCTCGGGTGGCGTGTTGCAGGGAAATACTCCATCTTCGGCACCAAAGTTTTATGTTACTTCTATATCGAGCTCGTTATGGTGAAAAACAATTTTCTCCCCTGCGAAATATGAATTAAATCAAAACAGAAATTTTACCCCTATGCACTCTCCTGATGCACTGGTCTCGTAAGGATTGATTCTGACAGGAAAATTCAATCATTCTTTCAAAATGTACAGCGCACCATTTTCCAACGTAATGTACGTTGCAGTGGGGAAACAAAAAAATCATTTCAGTAATGTAATTCACCAGAAAAATCAGGTTTATTAACACCATAATCAATACGTGAGGTTCACTAAAACGATTTGAGATCATTGTTAAACCGTCATGTTTTCGCAATGAGGGAGTTGTTTCCGCTCATCCGTTAATTATACATTTATTTACATCGGGTGCATAAGTATGACACCATTAAACATATTTTACTTGATCGTTCTGATATTTTACTTGATCGTCCTTTAACCTTGAAAGGAATTTTTATTTTGCGTTCTTTACAGAAGGATATGTGACTGGTCCTTATTTTCCCCTATTTTTTAACTGGATATTTTACCTTTTTATTATATAAAGGGTGATTCAGTTAAGCGTGTATAAACTTCTGGGAGGGGTAGGTTGCACAAAGACGAATCGAAATCATATAGCAATGCAGGATCGGTAACGGCATCAACATGTGTTAGTGTACAGAGACGACGTAAATGAAAGAGCAGCACGTAAGTGAACAAAATGTTTTTTATTAATCACAATAGGTACATTTGCGAAATGCACAGAGGTCACAGAAAGTGTTCGAAGTTGCGACCATGAGCTGTAACACAGGCCTGACATCGTCGGCGCATGGAATCACGTACAGTCTGGAAGATTCCTGGCGTGTCTCGGCCTTCCGAAGCAGCTACGGAGCTGCATGCGACAAGGTCCTCAGCACTTTCAATGGGGGTGTCGAACACCAGTCCTTTCATGTAACCCCAGAAGAAATAATCAACGCATGATAGGTCCGGCGAACTTGCAGGCCAATGAATGGGACCACCATGCCTGATCCACTGTTGTCCAAATGTCACGTTTAAGTGTTGACGAAATGAGCGGGGGGGGGGGGCATCATGCTGGAACCACATTACCTGGCACAGTGACTGAGGGATCTGTTGTTCATCCAAAAGTTCTGGCAAGACGTCCTCCAGAAATATCCGGTAATTTCTTCCCTCCAGACAAACAGGCATGAGGTATGGGCCTATTAAGTGGTCCCCGACAATGCTGGACCAAACATTTACAGCAAAACAGTTTTGTGCTGCACATGTTCGTGTAGCATGGTGGTTCTCCATCGCCTATGCACGCGCGTTATGTGCATTGAAGCTACCTTCCCGTGTAAAGCATACCTCATCTGTGAACAGCACAGAAGCAGGAGATTGGGGTTCTGCCGCACTCTTCTGCAGGTACCATTGCGCAAATGCAATGTGCTGTGGGTAATCCTCAGGCTTCAGTGTCTGGATGGGCTGCACATGATATGGATGCAATTGGTTATTGTGCATAATTCTCAATACAGCGGATTGGGAAAGACCAACCAGGTGGACGATTGCTTGAGTACTGGCACTTGGAGTGTCTTCTGTATGACGTAACACATTCTCCTCCGTGCCAGGGGTCCGTGCCCATCATTCCCGACTCCTGGCAGGTATCTGGAAGAAACCAGTGTCACATAACCTCAGATGCAGCCGTGCAAACATCTGGTGGTTGGGAGTACACCTCATTGGCTACCGTTCCTGGTACACGTGCACAGCTGCTCGCCCATAGCATTCCGCAGCCCCGTATTCGAGATGCATATCCGCCAACTCCACAGTTGTGTAATCTGCCATCCTACTACCTCTGTGGGCAGTTCGCGCATGACTGTTACCTGCAAGGGAGTTGTGCAGTCCCGCGGCCGTACAATGCCATCTACCGCGTCGAACAACGCCATCTACTGTGTGAAGATGCCGTTACCGACCCTGAATTGCTATATGATTCCGATTCGTCTTTGTGCAACCTACACCCTCCCAGAAGTTTGTACACGCTTAACTGAATCACCCTGTATAAGACCAATGCTTCATTTGTATTTTATCATTACTGGTTTAATGTTGCCACCTGTTGTATTTTAACTATTGCTTTTGTCCTTTGCATCTGTTTTGACGGTTATGGTCTAAGTTGCTATATAAATTAGTCGCTCTAAATCCTGATTGTGAGTTACTTTTTCGTAACCTAAAATGCGTAAATATATTTCACTTTTATTCGACAGGTTTGTGTTTTTCAAATTATTCGTATTTAATAAAAACTTTTTTCGCCTTGAGTTATGCAAAATCTCCTTGTCTGATGTTTTAAAATCGCTTTTGAAGTTTGTTGATGTGGTTGTCGGGTTTCGCATTTTGGCCGAGTCAGGTGACGGCCCTTACGAAGCCTTCGAGGTCTTATCTCCTGCTAATGCTTTGGTTCAACCCTCCTCATCTCATTACAATCCTGTTTCACTCCCGCTATTCCAATAACTGCTGCTGTATCTCCATCGCAGTCTTCAGTTCTGATAAACTACAAACCTTTATTATGGCAACCCCGAAGAATTTTCGGCGCCACAAATTCCCCTTCTGTTACATCGGAATGCATTTCGCTGGAGAGGTTTTTGAAAGTTTCTTTTCGACGTATTTTTACGACTGGTCCCTTTCTTCTTTTTCCACCTGCGTGTTTGCAGGTGAGTGTCGGGTGAAGATACGGCTTGAGTAGTTACTGCAGGTAGTGTCATTTTCTCGACTAAGCAGTGAACCCCAAAGGGCATTGTCGCGCTCTATTCCCGTCTTCACACTTTCCCATCTAAGTACAAGTCAACCTGCACGGCCTATTATTATTTTCCCGTAGAACCTCCCTCAAAGCAACTTGACCACAGTGGATATTGTTGAATGAGGATTGTTTCATCCCTCTTAGAAAAAGCTTTCTGTCACATCTCGATTCTCCTTTAGCGCTGCTGAACGACTTTTCGACGCTCCCACAAGATCACGCTATAGACGCCCTCACATTTTCTATACGTGGGTGACAAAGCTATTCAGAGTTCTGACTTATTGCACACCTCCTAGGATTATTTTCGACACGTACACAAACCAAACTAGCGATCTCGAAACAAATACTTTTTCCGCCTTCTCCTTTAGCAAAAGTGACACTTTTTGCCAACGTCAGATACTAGGCATCAGGGATGGGGAAATTATTCAGAGGCACGCCTCCTTCAAGAGCATTGTCGTATGGGGCTACCCTCGGCTGTTACGTTTCTTTTATCGCATTCGCTCTTATTCACGTGTTTCCTAATTACAATGTGTCCTTTCCTTATTTTCCCAACAGAATACTTCTCAAAGAACCTCGCCCTTGAATGAGAGTTGTTCCATTCCTCTCAGGATAGGTTTTTGTCCTACCGTGATTCTCTCTGAACACAATTGAATGACACTCACGTAAGTTCATGCAGTAGCCCCTCACATTGTATAAACACAAGGCTATTCAATGCCCTGGCTTATTGTACATCCACTAGTATTAGTTTCGACCCGTTCTATTACGAATCCAACCTACGGTCTCGAACAAACACTTTTTCCCTCCCGACTTCCTTTGGGAAAAACGACGTCTTTGAAATTTGCACTTCTCATCTACATCAGAGTCAGGTCTGGAACGATAGATACTGACACATGCGCAAGTTACAGAGGTTACATTTGCAGTTTCAAACTACTGATGACACCGGCGATAATTGAACTGTAGTTGATTTCAATATCACTGGACATTAGTAATTTCAAAAAGAAAGGCAAGTACAGTGTAATAGTGTCATTTCAAGTATTGCTACAGTTTTATAGCACAGGCTTATTGTACATCCACTAGTTGATTACTTTTGGATTATGAATACTATTGGATAATTACTGTTGGATTACTGTTGGATTATGATTACTGATGGATAATGAAATAGTTGATTACTGTTGGATTATGCAGTTGACACTGTTGGATTATGAATTGAGAATATATGATATTCTGTTGAATACATAAATCCCTCAATATGAAATCTTTTTTTTACTGTATGAAGAGTAAAATGTGTCTTTTAGAAATAAATTAATTTAATAGATTACATATAAATCTTATTTACAGTTCAGGGAATGGGAGGAATTGAGGAAAATGAGGATTCTCAAAATAGAGAATCCCGTTCCTTCTTCTTTCATGAAGGTTAATCAGTGCTTGTTCATAACTAAACTCTTCAACCCAAATGAAAGAAATGTCACTTTAGACCAGTGTCTCGCAAACTGTGTGCCGCGAGAGATTTTCAAATTGACACTAGATATTCCAAAGATTTCATTTTGACTTGACATGTGTTATCGATGCGCTTTAATATCGACGTGCTATCGACGTGCTTTAATAAAAATCTTTCAGATTTTATCAACTGGGATCTTGTAAGTATTTATCAAGCTTTTTCCACATTTTGGTATTAATTTTTGATTATTTCAAGCCATAGAATGGACAAATATTTAAAACAAACACCGAATTATGATTAATTATATTTATTATTAGATTTATTTTAAATAAAATGCATTTAACCAAACTTCAATTTTCCTCTTTTTACGTAACCATCAAAAATTCTTTGTTAGGTGTGCCGCGGAAAAAAAATTACATTCAGTGTGCCGCGGAAAAAAATTTTAGATTCAGTGTGCCGCAGAGTAAAAAAGTTTGCGAGACACTGCTTTAGACCCAGAAAACGTTTCAGATTTTGCTTCAGCTGATCTGTCTTTCTTCCAGCAGTCTCCTCTGCAATGAAAATACCTCATCTTGAACACAGATGGCGCTACAGCTGAATCTCATATCAGCTATATCATATAAATTTTTAAACATGCAAAGCGAAAGAGCCTTACTTTTTAACCATGCAAAGAAACAATAAGAAATTGTTATATACCTTGACAGCCATGTACTGAGAATCCAAAGTGTCCTTCCAAACACGAATCACATTTTGTTCCAAATACACCAGGCTTACAGAAACAGTGTCCCGTAACAGGATCACACGACTGTGACCTAGATCCTATTTCATTACACCTGCAATGAACACAGCCTGCCTCAATGTTCCCATATCCATCCTAGGAAGATAAACAATAAAAATGAAAGCTTTTCGATCACATTTTTAAATTACAGAAATATCAAATCGAGAAAGAACTAACAGCAAATGTTAATAACAATAATAATATTCAACTGTATTTCTAGATATTTCATTAATATTTAATGAAATGTTTTTAATGTTAATAATTTTTACGATGTGGTGACTAATGACTATTAAGCATATCACTCAAGGACACAAAATTTGCAACACTATGAAGAAAGCCTTGAACATCGGTGAAACTGAGCAGAGTGGTAGAGTATGTTATAGGTAGTAATGATTAATCGCGCAGTCACCTCTGTGCATATTAAGGGTATGTTTAAGGAGCCTCCCAATATGGGCTCTCAGTACGCAGTACGGGGTATGACCCCCAATGGCGGCGATGCATGCAATCAGACATCGTGGCATTGATGCATACAGACCCCTAATAGTGTCCTGAGGAACTTTCCGCCATGGGATATCCAAATGAATGATTCAGGGTGTCCAATGTGATGGTTGTAAAAGTTAAACGAATAAAGTGAGGATTGAATAAAATATTCTGTTAATTGATAAATATGTCATACCTTATTAAAATTTATATTTTATTGCGTTCTCATAATTATATCTCAAAAACCATCTCAGAAAGCAATATAACCAAAGATAAGTTTGAAATCAGCATAATAACTTTAAAATGAATGATAAAAATTAAGTCACCTAATTCTTTGGCTAGAAATCAGTAGGAACATGAGAAACATAGGTGTGTTTGTTGGGTTGTTTTACCTCTGAGCGGCACTTTTTTGCACACCATGGGCTAAATGGCCAGGTCACATGGACCACTAAGGCTCAAAGAAGGTTGGGGGAGGGGACCCACTGGAACAGCTGTTGGGAGACAGATGGTAGCCTCCCGTCAAGGCCATCCAGCGTGTTCTTTAACGTGCACAGGGTATGGCTCTCCCACACACGGGGCCACGGCTTAACGTCCCATCCGACGGACGGCGGCCTTTCCAAGCCCATCGGTGTCCCCTACTGACCGTGGGCAGGGCGGGCAATTTTGCGGCTATAAATATCAACGCTGACCCAGCTGGGACTCGAACCTGGGAACTACAGATTACGAGCCTGGCGCGCTATCGACTGAGCCACCCCCGCCCCACATAGGTGTGTTTGGGACTTTTTGCCACCACTATATATCCTTAACTATACCACAACTTAAGTGCCATATGAAGAGGAACTCTTTTAATATAACTCTTGCCTCTTTAACGTTTGCTAGTATGTTTTCATAATTTATTCTCAGGACTCTTCATGCTTGAAATGTCTCTGATATCATTACACATTTTGTCACTTATAGAATTGAAAGAGGTATGAATAAAAACTTAGATCGTTATCGACAGTAAATTATCTTCTGATCACTCCTTAGTAAATGCACAAAGTTACCTGTTGACATAGAAGTCAATAAATCAATAAATAGTTTTAGGGAAAAAATGAGTTTTGCCCACGCCTAAGACTCGAACCCACATCTCTCCAAATTCATGTCAGAGTGTTCTATAACGAAACTAGCACCGGCTGCGTCATTTTCCAGCTAATTAGCCAAATTAAATGAATCTGAAGAAATGTGGGTTCGAGTTTTGCGCATCTCGGCAAAACTAATTTTTTCCTCAAAACTCTTCATCTTCTGATTCGATATCATCACTTTAGAAGTAAGGAACTGATGATGATTCAATTGAAATTCTATGAAAACACTCTTGAACCTTATAGTCGAAGTTAGAGGAAAAATTGTCTGGAGCAGGATGGGACCATGACCTCCTGATAAAAGGTCAGGTGTTGTGACCACTACCCTAACCTACCGCTCATCAAGACCTCCTCTAGTAATGATATAAACCTGTCACAAGCATTGCAAAATCACATATGTATCAGCAAACTCACGACAATTTTCCCTCTAATTTTGAGTTTGATGTTCAAGAATGCCTTCACCGAATTTCAGTTGAACCAATATCGTTTCTTTACTTCTGAATAGTTGGTATATTCAGAATATGTGGTAACCATCCATCATCATGCAATCAAAATCCCCATCTTCATGTGATATACATCATTTGATTGTTTACTGATGGCAGAAGGTTCATATTAATACTGGAGTTACTAGAAATCATCACTGTTGGCAATTCCAGCAAGGCCTTGTTTGACACTGTCTGTCCACTGCCTCCAGAGTCTCCTACTTTTCCTTGGGCCTCTAGGCTTCATTAGAACTCATAAACCTACTCGCCAGTCTGGATCTATGCATACAGGCAGCATGGTGAAATCAGTGCAGTCTCTCTGCACAGTATGCAACTCAGAAGTAGATGCCGACTCCTTTGTCTAATGACATCATTACTTACAAAGTCAAAATACCAATGCCCACGATACTGCATTTAGCATCTAGAATCAAAGGCATCAAGTTTCCTGTTATCTTGCTTACAAAGGGTTCCAGTTTGCTAATAACTAATCCTACAAAGAACCAAACTATAAAGCCATGCAAAAAGTCCCAGCTCTTTTAAACCGTCATAAATAAATACACCTGGAGTTCACAGAAAAGCACATTTATTCATCAAAATTATGGCCAACACATGAAACTACCTTATACGTGCTGGTCATAATACCCTTCGAATCGATATACTTCAAGGTCAAAAATACACTTCCGATAGCATTGAGTATTCTTATGGGTGAAAATGTCCTGCAGCTTCCTCTACGACGCATCCTGGTTGCAGAACCGTTTCTGTCGCATATGATTGTCCAGCGCACAGAATAGATTGTAGTCTGTTAGTGAAATATTGAGGGAATATGGTGGATGTGACAGAACTTCCCATCCGTGTCTGTAGTTCCCAGGTTCGAGTCCCAGCTGGGTCAGGGTTGAGATTTATCTCCACAAAATTCCCACCCTGCCCATGGTCAGTAGGGGATACCGATGGGCTTGGAAAGGCTGCCGTCCGTCGGATGGGACGTTAAGCCGTGGCCCGTGTGCGGGAGAGCCATACCCTGTGCACGTTAAAGAACACGCTGGATGGCCTTGACGGGAGGCTACCATCTGTCTCCCAACAGCTGTTCCAGTGGATCCCCTCCCCCAACCTTCTCTGAGCCTTCGGCGTCCATGTGACCTGGCCATTTAGCCCATGGTGTGCAAAAAAGTGCCGCTCAAAGATAAAACAACCCAACCCAGAAGGGAAGAAAAAAAATTAAAGAGACCATAAATGACTAGACCAGTAGGCCACACTGATCTGTCAGCCCTCCTCTTCCGTTCCTTTCCACAAGAGAACATCTTTTTTGAAAGATACTAACGGCCTGCACCACGAGATTGCGGGGTTGGACATTAAATTGTAGGTCTGGTCGGTTCTGTGTGTCATCACGGGCGATTGGTACCCATATCTCCTTCCAATGTATGCGTAACTACCATTTACAGACCAATCTATTACATTGCAGAACCATTTACGGAAACATTTACATATTACAGCTAGAAATTGTTTCAGGAATGAAGGCGATGAAAACTTTCAATACATTTGATTTTTTTTTGCATTAAGTTTCTTTTCACATGCTTCGTAGTTAGATTACTACTTGGAAAGAAATATCTCATTTTATTATGCACATATGAATTGTTGTTTCTCATTGCGGTTTAGATTTATGAACTTAACGAGCTCTGTACTCTTGCTGAAGCTTTCGAACATCGATGAAACTATAATTATTACCTGCAATTAACACCAGTTAATCCGTTGTATAGTGTTTTAATTTTTATGCAAAATAATAATTAGTAATTAGACCCACTGATAGATAAAAGATTCGTGATCGATCTATGTGCAGTGAAACATATTGCACGTTACATTTCACACATAGATTTTCAAATAATATGAACTTTTTCACCTACCTTAATTAATTTAATGTTCTTTTATCATATATAACGGCAAATAACATTTTAAGTCCTACAATAAATAAATTTAAAAAACAACACTCACAGCACAACGGTTACAAGTTCTTCCCACGACGTGAGGTTTGCAGAGACATTGGCCAGAGGAGTGATCACACTGAGCACTTAAAGACCCATGGGTATTGCATGAACATGCTGAAAAGAAATAGGTTACATTTAATACAATGTAATGAAAGTTTTGCGCTATAAATGCGTTGCGCACTTCACACAACTGCCGCAATCAGTGGCATACCCAGAGAGTTCAAACAGGGATGGGTTTGATGTATTTGATTCGGATGGGGGATTTGATATGATTGAATCTCTGATTTTTGAGGATTTTTCGGGAATGTCATAGTAACTACGTTATTCAAGCTCTCAAAGGGAATATTGGGGGAGGTCAATCCCCATATACCCCTTTCCCTTTGGGTACGACACTATGCACAATATTACAGTAATAAATCGAAGAGGATATTTAATTTTTTCACAATTATTTGATCAATCAGTCAGTCACCTTTATTGACCGCAGATACGAAAAAACAACTGTCAACAACAAATAGAGTGAAACTTTTGAAAACTGTACAAGAAAATGATTTAAAATATTCAGAAACATAAACTGTCTAAAATATTAAGGAATATATCACTCTAAATTTAACGTCGATCAATTTTAGAGGAAAAATTGTCTTGAGCCGTGTGTCTCCTGATAACATGACCTGACATATTGTTTATTCAGCAATGTTACTTTCTTATTTATTTAATCCACGTTATTTTAGAATGATCCTATGCCTTGTCAGACGTGAAAAATGTGCAACCTTCAGTTTTGCTGCAGTTACCATCGTTTCCCATGCGGAATGTCGCCGTCTCTTATCATCGGTTAGGGTGAAGATTTGGAGTTGACAAGAACCTAATCGGCTTCCCCGCTATTATAGATATTTATGCATATTAGATTTGAATGTTTCAAAATGTAGGAATTGAATGACACTAATTTATTTATATTTGAATCGAATGTAAACATTTTAATATTACGAATTCTCGCCTTAATTGCATTAGCAAAAGAATGTTGTTTTATTTAAAAAAAACTCATTTATAACTGCAAACGACAGTTTAGAGTGGTGGCTATCGGTTACCATCGCTTTAGGTGCCACGTGCAAGTCATAACATACTACTGGTTAAAGCATGGTCTGGATATCGTGATGAAGTGGATCACGATATCACGATATTTTGTCATTTCGCAGAATGAATTTCTTACAGCGAACGGAAATCAGTCAGCCATACTCAGAATTGCGTAAGTTTCGTTTAATGAAATGTCTCGTGAGGTTAAACATAAACAAATGCAGCTGCATGGTAATTTACTCTCTATTAGCGTTAAAATTGAACATAAGAACACTTAAAATCGCTTTGAAATTTTCGAAACTTATTTTACAGCTAAGCATAAACCTGTATAAATGATAGATTATTTTAAAATAAAGGAAACGCATTAAACGTTTATTCATTTATTGAATATTATTCCTTGTATTTTACTGGGAGATCCGAAGTCAGATTTCTTAGGCACACAATTCACCATTTTTAGAAAATCAAAATTCCTAAAACGAACATTGAATAAAATGGAATATTTTCCATCCCCTGCCAATTTCCTATGTATTTTACTATAAAATTTTAACTAAGTTTGTAGAACGAATACAGACTAACCCCAGTTTACGATTCCCCGCTCTCTATGTATAAATACTCCCTCTCTTAAGATTGAACTCCTTTATATGATCGCGTTACGACTGAGTTTTCAGTCCAAAAGTCACTGGGTTACTTTTTTCAGAAGGCTCAACCAGTGAATCTCATTCAGAAAAGCCCTAAAGAAGTAACAGTTTCAACTAAGCCATCCCAATGAAGATTTTAAAGGAATTGTTCAAGGAATTTTTGGTGATTTTTTACATGTTTAGTCCGATGGGCTTGGAAAGGCCACCATCCGTCGGATGGGACGTTAAGCCGTGGCCCCGTGTGCGGGAGAGCCATACCCTGTGCACGTTAAAGAACACGCTGGATGGCCTTGACGGTAGGCTACCATCTGTCTCCCAACAGCTGTTCCAGTGGGTCCCCTCCCCCAACCTTCTCTGAGCCTTCAGGGTCCATGTGACCTGGCCATTTAGCCCATGGTGTGCAAAAAAGTGCCGCTCAGAAGTAAAACAGCCGAACCCAACTCCTTTTTTGCTTATTATTACAAAAATAACTGAAAATTTTTTAGATAAAAAAAAAAGATGAAATGCATTCAGATCTGATGAATCAAATGCAAAAATAGACCTTTTTTAAGAACCTCTTCTATCCGACACTCGTTTAATCGACACCTATATCAACTTTTTTGTTTTTAGATATAAGTTAAAAATTATTTATCCGGTTGAAAATATTATCTTTCTCGTTTTTAGAATCTCTCCAATTTCTTCATAGCCCCTCTGATAATGGAAAAAAGTGGAAAATTACAAAATTTCAAAACAAATATGGCAAACGATCTATTTGTGCCAGAAATTTTAAATTTTGATGGTAGAGCATGGTGGTCAAGAGGTTTACATTGGAGGCAATAATTTGTCCCCTTTGTCCTCTGGTGGGGATAGTACATTTTATTTTAAGTGATAAATGAAAATGCGTAGTGTGCTACATAGGTACTAGTAAAATATTACTATTTGTATTCATCCAATCATCTACTAGGTCAAATTTTTACTGGTAGAGTTGTTGGGTTGTTTTACCTCTGAGCGGCACTTTTTTGCACACCATGGGCTAAATGGCCAGGTCACATGGACCCCGAAGGCTCAGAGAAGGTTGGGGGAGGGGACCCACTGGAACAGCTGTTGGGAGACAGATGGCAGCCTCCCGTCAAGGCCATCCAGCGTGTTCTTTAACGTGCACAGCGTGTTCTTTAATGGCTCTCCCGCACACGGGGCCACGGCTTAACGTCCCATCCGACAGACGGCGGCCTTTCCAAGCCCATCGGTGTCCCCTACTGACCGTGGACAGGGCGGGGAATTTTGCGGAGATAAATCTCAACGCTGACCCAGCAGGGACTCGAACCTGGGAACTACAGATTACGAGCCTGGCGCGCTACCGACTGAGCCACCCCACATAGGTACTAGTAAAATATTACTATTTGTATTCATCCATTCATCTACTAGGTCAAATTTTTACTGGTAGAGAATTATATAGTCCAGAACTAAAAAATCTTGATAGTGCCCTCTAACGGTGGAAGTTAAATTATGCCAAATCTTTAAACGAATATTGCAAACGATCTAATTACGCTAGATAATCGATATTTTGATGGAGGATGTGATCAGATCAGGAGGTGTATACAGACAGCAATGATTTCCCCTTGTTTTAAGAGATGAATGAAAAATTATTTTCTTGTTGTATAGGCTTTCATTTGAATATAATTCGTTAGCCTTGGTAATAGTTTTTGGTAAATCCCCCTTTGTTTCGGGGGGGAGGAAAAATTATGTATCCAGTTTTATGCAGAGGGTTTTTTTTTTTTTTCGGAGGGTAGGTTAGGAGGTGAAAACCTCATATTGCTTAAAGCGAGGGTGAGATGAAGCTGTATACGAAATTAGGTGAACCTAGCGTGTATCGGTTAAGGAAAATTTCGAGACATTTTTGAGTATATGTGTGAAGGGCTTTTTTTTGTAGAGAGGGAAGAAAGATGGGAGGTCAAATCCCTACGTATCTTTAATCTACTATGAGGAAAAGTTCTATGCCAAATTAGATAACAGAACTTTTATCGTTTAAGATAAATTCCTCCCAGTTTTTTCAAAACAAGAAATCAAAAGAACTTCCAAAGTGCAATTCTCTGAGGGGAGAAGAAATATTGAAGGTGAAACTCTTTCACTACTTTAAGCTGGAGTTTGAAGAAACTATACACTAAATTTGGTGGTTCTAGCTGTTACCATTTAGAAACCATACATACCTTTCTTTTTTTGGGGGGAGGGGACTTGTTTTGGGAAGAAAACATTTTAGGGGTCCTACCCTTTCCATTGCTTTAATTACATCCCTGTAATCGTAAATTAAATTAGTATGTTGAATTTGGCGATTCTAGCTCTTACCATTTAGGAGCAGTCAGTACCACTCTTTCAAGTGGAGGGGTACTTACTACCCAAAAAAGCTATTTGGGGAATAAAAATATTTTGGGTTTACATAGGTAGCACAAGGTGTGTCAGACCTAGCAAACCCAAATTTATTGCATTAGATCTGTCAGATCAAAATTCAAAAGTTATTGCACTGGGTCTGCAGGATCAAAATTCAAAAATTATCGCACTAGGTCTGACAGGACAAAAATTCAAAAATTATCGCACTGGGTCTGTTAGGATCAAAATTCAAAAATTATCGCACTGGGGCTGTCAAGATCAAAATTCAAAAATTATCGCACTGGCTCTGTCAGAATGAAAATTAAAAAATTATCGCATTGGGTCTGTCAGGATCAAACTCAAAAAATATCGCACTGGGGCCGTCAGGATCGAAATTCAAAAATTATCGCACTGGGTCTTTCAGGATCAAAATTTAAAAATTATCGCATTGGGTGTGTCAGAATCAAAATTCAAAAATTATTGCATTGGGTCTGTCAGAATCAAAATTCAAAAATTATCGCACTGGGTCTGTAAGGATCAAAATTCAAAAATTATCGCACTGGGTCTGTCAGGATCACAATTAAAAAATTAATCGCATTGGGTCTGTAAGGATCAAAATTCAAAAATTATCGCACTGGGGCCGTCAGGATCAAAATAAAAAAAAATTATCGCACAGGGGCCGTCAGGATCAAAATTAAAAAATTATTGCACTCGGGCTGTCAGAATCAAAATTCAAAAATTATCGCACTGGGTCTGTCAGGATCAAAATTCAAAAATTATCGCACTGGGTCTGTCAAGATCAAAATTCAAAAATTATCGCACTGGGGCTGTTAGAATCAAAATTCGAAAATTATCGCACTGGGGCTGTCAAAATCAAAATTCAAAAATTATCGCACTGGGTCTGTCAAGATCAAAATTCAAAAATTATCGTACTGGGGCTGTTAGAATCAAAATTCGAAAATTATCGCACTGGGGCTGTCAAAATCAAAATTCAAAAATTATCGCACTAAGTCTCTCAGGATCAAAATTCAAAAATTATCGCACTGGGTCTGTCAAGATCAAAATTAAAAAATTATTGCACTCGGGCTGTCAGAATCAAAATTTAAAATTTATCCCACTGGGTATGTCAGGAACAAAATTCAAAAATTTTCGCACTGGGGCTGTCAGAATCAAAATCCAAACATTATCACACTGGGTCTCTCAGGATCAAAATTCAATATTTATCGCACTGGCTCTGTCAGGATCAAAATTCAATATTTATCGCACTGGCTCTGTCAGGATCAAAATTCAGAAATTATCGCACTGGGTCTGTCAAGATCAAAATTCAAAAATTATCGCAGTCGGTCTGTCAGGAACAAAATTCGAAAATCATTGCACTGGTCTGTCAGGATCAAAATTCAAAAATTATCGCACTGGGTCTGTCAAGATCAAAGTTCAAAAATTATCGCATTGGGTCCGTCAGGATCAAAATTTAAAATTTATCCCACTGGGTATGTCAGGAACAAAATTCAAAAATTTTCGCACTGGGGCTGTCAGAATCAAAATCCAAACATTATCGCACTGGGTCTCTCAGGATCAAAATTCAATATTTATCGCACTGGCTCTGTCAGGATCAAAATTCAAAAATTACCGCACTGGGTCTTTCAAGATCAAAATTCAAAAATTATCGCATTGGGTCTGTCAGGAACAAAATTCAAAAATTATCGCATTGGTTCTGTCAAGATCAAAATTCAAAAATTATCGCACTGGGTCTGTCAGGATCAAAATTCAAAAATGATCGCACTGGGGCTGTCAGAATCAAAATTCAAAATTTATCGCAATGGGTCTGTCAGGATCGAAATTCAAAAATTATCGCACTGTGGCTGTCAGGATCAAAATTCGAAAATTATCGCACAGGGTCTGTCAGGATCAAAATTTAAAAATTATCGCACTGGGCCTTTATGGATCGAAATTTAAAAATTATCGCACTGGGCCTTTATGGATCAAAATTAAATAATTATCGCACTGGGTTTGTCAGAACCAGTGAGACTATGTGGTACAAAATTGAGCTCGACCGATGAAGGATTAAACAACCCATACTTATCTATTGGCTTTGTATACGATGTATGGATGTTAAACATGCTACAATGGTGAAACTCTCTCAAAGGAAATCGACAGTAAATTCAGAATTAGTGGCTTAGATCAGTGTTTCCGAAATGGCCTTCAGCGGAACCCGGGGGATCAAAATCCAAACATTATCGCACTGAAAAAAGTGAAGGGAAAATAAGGGTTTGAGAAAAAACATTCCATTGCTTTATAAAACTAGAAGAATATAAAGGCCCTAGGCGAATATAAAAATCTCATTTTCAAATGGAATGAAGTTTTTCTTTTAAGAACTTTTTTCACTCTTTTTAAGCGTTTTAATTCGAACTAATGGTAGGAAAAATGCAATAAACAATATTTTATTAGTACTTATACAATCTATGAAGTATTTCTCTTTTATTCCTTAAAACGAAAAAGGTGAGTTTCTCAAACCCTTCCGAGAAAAGGGGGCAGATTACTGTTGTGTGTAAATTATTTTTTGACACTCTAACACGAAAATTTTGAATTTCTACCATAAATAGATATCTTGAAATATTCGTTAGGTCAGAAGTGCTCTTTAATGATGTAAATTAAATAAATACCCCCTCAAGCAGCCGCTTGCCACAGAGGTCTGACAGGAGCCTGTCAGTTTATATGCCAGAGTAGAAGGTCTGAGAGGACGGCAGGACCTCAGCAGAAAAACAACACGAACATCCATGCCTTACCCGGGGCTCGAACCAGGTCCCTTAGATCAGTAGCCAAGCGCGCTAACCACTCGACCACGGGACACTATTCGAAAACTGGGAATGATATTTCATTAGTACCGATGAACTAAAAAATATTTTAAAACAGCTGAGTTCTTTTCCCCCTTGAGTACATCAAAGGTGCCATTTATTCTTACCAATGAAACCACCTATCAAACCACTATCTAACCCAAAAATAATTTTAAATTTATGTCTAAAAACTGTTATTATTATCTTTTTATTAATTTTGTCTGCAGCTCATTCGCTTTTGCTAAGTATTTGCATACTTTTTGCACCTGCTCTACCATCTCCAGAGTACCTGCCATGTTATCAAGAGATCGGAGGTTCCGATCCCACGTGGTTAAAGTCAGTTTCTCTTTTATATCTTTGTTATCATACGAATAAATAAAGTCTAATAATGTGTGAAAAGTATGCAAATAAAGAGTAAAAAGTAATAATTATCTCTTAAAAAATGCTGCCATTTTACTACTCACCCTAGGGATGAGGGGGAAATACATTGTTGTTAATGCAAACCTCGTAACCTTAACATTCCACCATCAAAGTAAAACTTTTCTCGCAAAAATGGCATCGTTTGAAATATTCGTTTAAAAGTTCGAAATTTTCAAAATGTTCTGCCGTTAGGCGGTGCAGTGGAAACTTGGTGAGATTTAGAAACCATGTAACGAAATATTTCATCAACACCTATCCACCCCAAAAAAGAATTTTTACTTTATCTTTAAAAATAAAAATGTTGAATATCTTCGAACGGACAAAGTAAAATCGTTATTCTTTTTTTTTTGGTTTTGAAAACGAGATAAAAAGGCACTTTAATTTTTCTCCATTTTTCTTATATGAAATGAGATTTTTGTTTCTAAATATGTACAATGAACAATATATTAATCTCATATTGTTGTTTAACATTTTTTTTTATTATTCTCTTATCTGTAATCTAGTTTTTTAACTTCACATGTAAGAATTTTATTAACGGTTCCGCAAAACCTTTTCGAGTGGTTGGGTTGTTTTACCTCTGAGCGGCACTTTTTTGCACACCATGGGCTAAATGGCAGGTCACATGGACCCCGAAGGCTTAGAGAAGGTTGGGGGAGGGGACCCACTGGAACAGCTGTTGGGAGACAGATGGTAGCCTCCCGTCAAGGCCATCCAGCGTGTTCTTTAACGTGCACAGCGTGTTCTTTAATGGCTCTCCCGCACACGGGGCCACGGCTTAACGTCCCATCCGACGGACGGTGGCCTTTCCAAGCCCATCGGTGTCCCCTACTGACCGTGGGCAGGGCGGGGAATTTTGCGGAGATAAATCTCAACGCTGACTCAGCTGGGACTCGAACCTGGGAGCTACAGATTACGAGCCTGGCGCGCTACCAACTGAGCCACCCCCGCCCCTTTATCGAGTGGAAAAGGGTTCTCGGACAAATTAAATTAGGAAATATTTCCTCGGATGATCTCAAGATATTAAGATATTATACTTATGCTGATGATTCAACCAGTTGATGTATGGTGTTCATAATGTGGACTTTTTTATTGCAGCTGTTAATAGAGCTGATAAGGGGATCGCCATGATGATAAATATAGATAATTTTAAATTGAATGGTCAATTCGGGGTTGCTCCATTTCATCTTCATTTCTTGAGAAAGTTTCTCCTTTTAAATTATACTGGTGCTCAAAATTAAATGATAATGTATAAATTCGTACATAACTCGAAGTATTTATAAGTGAATGAAATGAAATTTGGCAAAGAGGTTTATTATTATATTACAAATGTAAATCAAACAGAAGAAATTCATAATCGTATAATGTGCATGAGTTAAGATCATATTCGTACAATTGACATGAAGACGCAATGCATGCAACAATATTTAAAGTTCGTTACGTACGACAGGCAGTATGTTAATATGGAGCTTGATCACCCCTGATAGACATGCAGCTCCAGCAACGAATCCTCATACTGTTTATGAGGGTATTGATTTATGAGGGTTTATGAGGGTATTGATGTCTTAAGGGATTGATGACCACTCCTCGGCAAGTGTTGTACTGAGTTCGTGGAGGGTCTTTCCCTTGAAGTGAATTTCGCATAACATAATCAATAAACAATCTAAAGAGAAAAGAAGACAAAATGCACCCTTGTCGAACACCAGAAGTAGTGCTAAACCAATTGCTACAAGCCTTAGCAACTCTCACACACAACTCAGTGTTATTATAGAGAGCTTTCATCAGCTGGTGGAAAATCATGAGCAGAGGTCATCGCAGACACCTGAACACTTTGCTTCTACTGGCATCGTCAAATTCTATATTGGAGGAGGTCTTCCAGTGTAAATGGCTTCAGCCTTTAGTGGTGGGGGAACAGGTCTTTGCACCATGCCTGCGATTAGGGGGCTGTTTGATATTGTCAGCATTCCCTCTCTAAGTAAACATAGTTTCTTTAAACATCCCACTAAGCATTTCCTCTCCATAGATAGTTGGAATGTGAGGACTCTGCACCGAGCTTATAATCGTGATGTCCTCACACAAGAATTTCACTATTATAATTTAAATATCCTCGGCTTGCAAGAGACCAGATGGACAGACAGAGGTCAGATTCTCAAAAATAATCTTAATATTTTCTTGACAATAAGCATCACCAAGGCATGGGTCTGCTTCTCAGCAGACACGCTAATGATGCTCTTCTAGGATATGAGTGCATTAATGAAAGGTTTCTTAGAGCAAAATTTCAGACAAGCGTTAAAGACTTGAATGTTATCTGCTGTTATGCCTACACTGAGGATGCCGATGAGGTAGAGAAGGATAGGTTTTACGGACAAGTTCAGGATATTTTGAATTCTGTCAAGAAAGGAGATATTACCCTTGTTCTAGGTGACTTCAATGCCAAAGTTGTTACTGACTCTGATCTTTGGGGAGGAGTAATAGGCCCTTTTGGTATTGGTAGCTGCAATGGCAATGGGCAACGTCTCTTACAGGTAAGTAAACTCAATGGTTTCAGAATAACTAACACATATTACAAACACCGCGACATACATAAATACACATGGGTTTCACCTGATGGGCTACATAAGAATATGATTGATTATATATTAATTAACAGCAAATGGGCTAGTTCTGTTAGGAGTATCAGGTCATATAGGGAAGCTGAAATTGGATCTGATCATTACTTTGTTAAAAGTGTCTTGCAACTTAAACTTAAAAAGTGTTCTGCTAAGGTTAAAATATTTACCTTTAATATTGAAGCTCTGAAAGACCCAGTTGTAGCTAAAGCTTACCATGACAGGTTACTTGGTCATTATGACAGTCATGGTTAGGTTACTACTGAAGTTGAGGAAGAATGGGACCATTTCAAACAAACGTTTTTGGAAACTGACAGTACTCTTTTAGGAAAAAAGGAGCAGAGGAAACAGAATTATTTGATTGATAAGGCACTTAAACTTATTTCCAAAAGAAAAATTGCAGGAATGTCCTTAATCAATACCCTACTAGTCCTAATAGAAAACATTACAGAGAGATTAATGAAACATGCAAAGGATCAGTTAGCTATTGATAAGAATTTTTGGCTTGATGGTTTTGCTGACAAGCTGAGAAAGCAGTTAGATAGCACAAAAGCAGAGGGCTATACTAGATATTTAATGTTTTGGGTGGTAGAAAATGGACAGGTATACAAGGATTGAAGGATGAACAAGGTAAGATTATAGAAGGTGAGTATTCTGTCATGGCTAGGTGGGCTTAGTATTTCAGTAATGTTGTAAACAATGTGGTTAATTCTACTTCCATTGTTTGTAATGATGATAGATGCATTAGTAGCTTTAATGTTGACCCTATCATAAATTTCCAAGGTAGAAGAACTTACTACGGAACTGCTTAGAGCTAGAAATGTTTCGTTTTCCACTTGGATGACTGAAATTTTGACCTTACAAACGAATAAGACCACCAAAATGTCTCTCATTAGTGTATTAAAATAATGCATTTTATTGGCTTCTTTTATAAAGGATAAAACTAAATTTGTTTGGTTTTTCATTGACGTTTAGACATTTTGATAATAATTAGAAGTATGATATCACATTATTATTTAGTCATTTTAATAATAATTAGAAGTATGATATATTATTATTTAGTCATTTTAATAATAATGAGAAGTATGATATCATATTATTATTTAGTCATTTTAATAATAATTAAAGTATGATATATTATTTAGTCATTTTAATAATAATGAGAAGTATGATATCACATTATTATTTAGTCATTTTAATAATAATTAGAAGTATGATATATTATTTAGTTATTTTAATAATAATGAGAAGTATGATATCACATTATTATTTAGTCATTTTAATAATAATTAGTAATGTAAATATTTAGCGACAAAAATTTTATTTAAGATATATATATATTTATTAAAGTTAGAAGGTGGAAAAATGCAACTTTTTATTTTAAGAGCTAATTGTTTTTAGATATAAATTAAAAATAATTTTTGGGTTCGATAAGTATTGATGAAATATTACGATTTGAACTTTCCGAATATCTCAAAAGCTATAATAAAGCCCTCTAATATTGGAAAAAATTAAAAATTCCAAGAGTTTCAATGAATATTGCAAATGATGCATTTATGATAGAAATGCGAAATTTTGATGGTAGAATGTGAAGGTCATGAAGATTTTATTGGCAGCAACGCGTTGATCCCTTACCCCCAGGGTGTGGGAAAGGCAATAGTTTCGTTTTAAGTGCTAAATGGAAAACTCTCTTTTTAATTTGAATGTTTACTAATAATTACAAGTATTATAATTCACATTTTTCAAATACACCCAATTCTGCTTTTACACTGTTGATAGGTCCCCGAAAAAACCGTGCAAAAAAAAAAACGTGTAAAAAAAATAGTGAATATGAAAAAATACAAGATTGGTTCCAGACGTGAAAATCCAGCACAAATAATAAGTTGTTTTCAAGCAAATCATATCAAAATCTTTAATTAAATCTTTGATTTTTATTCATTTAAAATCGTTTGAGTAAGACTGGAATTAAATCACTTTCATCCCATGAAACATTTTGGCCTCCGTGTTTATACTCCAATGGTGAAATGCTCTCTGTGGCATGGGGAACCAAATTATCACTTGTTTCCAGTAATTCTGAAGTTTGATTAGTTTTGAAAACGAGCTCTGTAATCAATCGTTGAGATCCTGCTTTGACTAGATCTTTGTATAATTCTTGATAACGCGCCATACATGACTTCAATTCACGTTTAAACTGCTCAGCTCGTTCGACAATGGGATCATGTGTAAGAAAATGACTTTCCAATTTACTATAGCCATTTGAAGAACTTCTTTAATTAAACCTGCAGTGAGTGGAACCTCTTCATCACCATCACTCTTTTTCTTTTCATCAGGAGTCTCAAGGACCACTTCTATTTATTTCATCTTCGCTAAGAACTTTTCCAACCAGCAATTCATCAATATCTGCAAACGATAAATCATCGAATCCTTCTCCACCAACTGCATGTGCTAAAGCGATGATATTAGGATATTCTGTCGTATTTGGGTGTACAGGACCTTTGCTTTTTACACATTCTGGCCATATAGCTTTCCAGCATGCGTTTAAAATTGATGGTTTTAATTCTGATAACGTCAATCCAGCATGTCTGATACAATCTAAAATAGAAAACTTCTTTCACACATCAATAACTTTTAGTGTTTTTTCCTTATCTAGTTTATCCAAAATGTATTGGAATGTTCGTCTTACGTAGTAAATTTTAAATGTGGCAATTGCACCCTGGTCTAGTGGTTGCATAAGGATGTCGTATTTGGCGGCAGAAAAACAAATTGCATATTTGGGTGTTTCAAAACAGGATGGCCAGGTGCATTGTCTATAATCAATAGAACTTTAAGTTCGAGATTTTTTTCCTTCAAATAGCGTTTAACTTCTGAAACAAAACATTTATGAAACCATTTGTTAAAAATTTATTTTGTGGCCCAGGCTTTTTTGTTTGCCATCCAATAAACTGGTAATTTATTCAAATCTACACCTTTCATTGACCGTGGTCTTAGGGATCGATTGATGAGCAGCGGTTTTAACATACGATCTCCTGAGCGTTGCTGCAAAATAGAAAGGTCACATGATCCTTAGTTGCTTTAAAGCCACTAACAGTTTTTTGTGATTTTGCTACGTAGGTTCTACTCGCCATTTTTTTTTCCAAAAAAGACTAGTTTCACCTGCACTCTAAACTTGATCAGGAATGTATCCACCATCTTCAATGATTTGGGCCCATTTTGGACAAAATTCTTTAGCAGCCGGCTAATTTGCAGATGCAACTTCACCTTTTATCTTTACATTATGAAACGCGTGTCTTTGAAGAAATCCTGCAATCCAACAACTGCTTGCAGACAATTCAAATTTTTGTGTAACTGAGCTGATGTGGTTGGTTCCATTTCTTGTATCTGCTTATATATTCGTAATGCCATCTGTTTGATGGCATTTCCGTCTGGAGGTATTCTTTTTTGCAAGTTATCTTCTTGCAAATTATTACTAGTGCCTTTTCCATCTTCACTTTTACAATATCTCTCGTGTACAATAACGACTCAACGCTCAATTTTGTTCCAGAAAACACAGATTTTTTAATAGCATCTTCATTTTACTTGATGGCTCCTACGGTAGCTTCGTTCAAACCAAATTATTTACCTATGGATGTTGAACCTTCTCCAGTTGCAAGACGATCTAAAATTTGGATCTTAGTATCCAAAGTGATAGCTTTCCTTTTCTGATTTTCTATAGTTGAATTATACGACATCGTGGTAAGGCTTACGAAAAATATTTGAATTGTAGTTCTGATTTATTATCAGTATCTGATTTATTGTCAGATGATGAAATATTGTGACTTACCTATCAGCCAAATTTAATAAATTTTTATTACGCACACAAAACTTCAGAAAGCAAAACAAAAATTCTTTCGATTCTTCTATTAAACATCTAAACACTTATAACTTTAAACACGAAATTAGAGACCAAGACTAACGTATGTATTGGAGATAAAATTGAGGGGAATTCCTGGAACTCAAATGTTGCCACTTTATTCCGAATGAAGAAGGTTTCGTACAATTTTTACATAAAATAGAAAATAAAGTAGAGAAAACTTGTTGTGTAGTGAAGTTAACGTAGTTTTTATTTTGGGGATTTTAGTCCACAAACTGTGTATCTATAGTACATTTTCAAAGTTAAAACTACTTCGATAAATGTGACCATAACATCGGCATCTTTGTTATAAATGTAAATTCTACGAATTTTTTCTTGATAGGAATAATTTTTCAGAATTAAATTCATATGGAGATTTTTAAAAAGGCGCCATTTCAACCGTGTTAGATCAAAATAAATCGTGTAAAAAGATAATTGGATTTTTTTTCTAAACCGTGTTAAATCAAAATGGTGAAAAAAAATCCGTGTAAAAACAGAATTGGGTGTACTAAGGCAATTTTAATTGATATCGTTCATCATCATCATCATAATCCTCAAGCAGCCATGGGCTAGGAGGTCCAACCAGACCGTACAATTTAGTTCTCCAAGCAAGTCTATCCTGAGCTACATCTACTGCATCTGGCCACTGCACACCAATTCTAACAAGGTCCTGTTTGACATTGTCTGCCCACCACATCCTAGGTCTCCCCTTCTTTCTGAGGCCTTTAGGCACAATGTTCATAACCTTATTCGCCAATCTATAATTATTCATACGGACAACATGGCCAAACCAACGGAGTCTCTCTCTGCACAATATGCTGCTTAAAGGAGGTTGCAAACTCCTTTGCCTAACCTCATCATTAGTTACAAAGTTGAACCACCTAATGCCCAAGATACTGCGTAAGCATCTAGAATCAAAAGCATCTAGTTTCCTGTTATCTTGTTTACAAAGTGTCCAAGTTTCACTACCATAACTAACCCTAGAAAGAACCAAACTATTAGAGATTACTAAATACGGAAACTGCGAAACTTTTAACGGATGTCACCCAGTGATCTGATTATAGTAGAAATTTGAAGTTTCGATATAAGAGTGTCAAGAAATATTCCCTTGACAACATTAATATGCCCCCAGGGATGTGAGAAAAGCAAAATTTTAAATTTAAAAAACAAATTATTAATTTAATTTTTTTATGATTATATTTCGTAAGCTTACATATATTAATAAGCTGCGGTCCTTGGCAACTTCAAAAACATACAAAAGTTTTCCATTCATGATGTAAGCAGTAATTAAGTTAGACGAAGGAGTCATCAGTATTTTTTAACCCTTTCAGGACCATAAGGTTTCTAAGAGTAAATATTAGTATGTAACTGTTTATTTTAGTTTGTTTAGACGTAAAATAAATAAAAATCATAAGAAAAATACATAACAATGTGTAGTTTTTTTTGGAATTTTATGGGAAATATTTTCCCAATGGACTATAAAGGTAATACAAATTATAGTTAGGCTTATTATGCAATGTCTTTTATTTATTGGTTTATTAGAACAAAATGTTAACTAAAATAATACAAAATTATGAAATAAAATTACTATACAAAATGATGTGCTAATTATGATATTCTGCGAAGCAATTTCTTTTGGTAGTGAGGCAAAGATGGACATTGCACATAGTACATATATTATGCGTCCTGACAATTCTGTTTTCTAAACGTTCCCGTTTACGTAATTGCGTTCGGCATACGTTCTATTTTGACATTCTGTATAAAAAATGCAGATAAGGTTATAATTAAATACGACAATCACCAATTTTAAAATGGGAAAAATGTTTCCCTTGGTCGTGAAAGGGTTAAGCAGCATTTTATGAAAGGACAGATTGCATTTGGGTTGGGTTGTTTTGCCTCGGAGCGGCACCTTTTTGCACAGCATGGGCTAAATGGCCAGGTCACATGGACTCCGAAGGCTCAGAGAAGGTTGGGGGAGGGGACCCACTGGAACAGCTGTTGGGAGACAGATGGTAGCCTCCCGTCAAGGCCATCCAGCGTGTTCTTTAACGTGCACAGGGTATGGCTCTCCCGCACACGGGGCCACGGCTTAACGTCCCATCCGACGGACGGCGGCCTTTCCAAGCCCATCGGTGTACCCTACTGACCGTGGGCAGGGCGGGGAATTTTGCGGAGATAAATATCAACGCTGACCCAGCTGGGACTCGAACCTGGGAACTACAGATTACGAGCTTGGCGCGCTATCGACTGAGCCACCCCCGCCCCTAGAGAGATTGCATTGGTTTGGTCATGTTGGGATATGATTTATCAAGCTCTTACCTTCACAAGTCCGATGCTCAGCACTTCCATAATATCCTGGCAAGCATTCGCCACAGTTCCAACCTACAGTATTTCCCAGACATTTAATGCATTGCCCAGTCAATCCATCACACCAATTGGCTTGAGATGTATCTTCGTTTTCGCTGCAGTCACAACGTTGACAGTTTCCTCCAGGAATTTGTGGAATGCCAAAATAACCCTCAGCACATCTACATTAGAGATAGAAACAAAAATTAATAATTGCAAAATGCGAAATGTAAAGCAACGAATGAATACAGTAAAACTGCATTTTATTGCTTTGTGGTAAACCAAGTATACATCCAATTATTATCGTAAACCATGAACTCTGTAATGAAATGTTTGCTGAACTATTTAAGGCACAAAAACTTCCGACATGCTCTATGATATATGAAATACTCTATGATATAATTATTATAGGGTATGCAGTATTATATAACAGAAACAATTCAAAATGTTGTTAATATTATTAAGGCCAGCATATGTTAATAGAATTTTATCCTTGAATATGTCAATGTACTTGTTCACTGGTGTTTACATCCGCGATCTGATGATGCTGAAATGATGACTCAAGTTAAATAGTATGCTAAAAACCCTTAAGTCTTTTTTCATTTATTTATTTTTCCTCTAAAAAAATACCCCCTCAAGCACCTGCTTGCCACAGAGGTCAGACAGGAGCCTGTCAGTTTATATGCCATAGGAGAAGGTCTGAGAGGATGGCAGGACCTCAGCAGAAAAACAACACACACAACCATGCCTTACCCGGGGCTCGAACCCAGGTCCCTTAGATTAGTAGGACCCGGATTCAAGCGTGCTAACCACTCGGCCATGGGATGACAATTTTCCTCTTTTCCTCTAACAGTACCAAAGAACAATTCGGTAAAGAAACCAATGATTCCTGTTGCAACTTAGTCCTAGAGCTGAGCAAAAACTTGGTCCATGATTTCAGTATAATAGACGTTGCAACCATAGAAGGTAGTTGATGTAGAAGAATTTCTAACATTAAATACTGTTCGTAGTACTAAAGTCATGGAGCAGGAAAATTTCCTGGAAATTTATATACCCTGGTGCTCAAAATTCCCGAAACGTATGTAAGAGAATCATATGAAATATGGTACATGTAAATTTTGCCACAAGTAACCAAATTGAGGTTTCTGTAAAGGAGCGCAGAACGTGGTCACCACTCATTTCTTGTCCAGCCGGCCTGATGTTAACTAGGGTAGACGTCACAAAGAGGTTGATTATGTACTGTGGCGAGAGAGAGAGATGGGATAAATATGAATGAATCTCAGACTGAGGCTTAAAGTGACTTAAATGAACTACAAAATGTTCTCTAAAGATTTAGGAGACAATTTCAAGAAACAGGAGAGGTTTCATAAATCAGGACAAGTTCGTCTCTGGGTCACAACTGTTCAGAATGGTCTCTATTTGTCTGTAGCAATAAGACGATATAGGAGAATGGCAGCTGTCTTGAGATTAATTACAAATATATTTCCACTCAACCTGTTAAACATAAAATTCGAAAAAATTTAAAGTTCATAAAACATTACAAACTTCTTCATCTGCTGCACCTCTACAGTCTGGTTGCGGTCCATGTTCAGTCGTCGTTCCTCCTAATGGCTGATATCGGTGTTTCGTTCTAGGGCTAGGTTCTCTGCAGACACTAGTATTTTGCTCTATGCTCTATAGTTCACTCAAGTCTCTTTTGATCTAGATATACTGAAAACGGGCACATGTTTTGGAAGTAATACTGTTTCCTTTGCTAGCTTTAATGGTCTCTTGAAACAATCTTGTTCAATGTCCAGTGTTCACTGATGTATATTACACGATTTCTTCGTTATTCTACATGATTCTACTCAGTCATGCAACAAAACCCTCCCATATGACATTTATTTTTATTCGTGGAAAATCATTTGATTTATGTACCTTTTCGTCTATTATCCTTTAATTCTATCAGTTTTTTTGCTCATTTTATTATTTTCTTTCCCTCGCTGCAAAACCGAATTGTTAGGGAGATAAATATTTACTGATTTTTAGCACAATTAGCCTGTAGTAATGAAGTGTATTTGAATTGTTAAGCTTTTTCCAATATATACAGTCATATCAGAATAATATGATCACCTACCATAGTATATATATATGATAGGTGGTCATATTATTCTGATACGACTGTGTATGTTATATGTTATTTTATGATGATACACTGTATTCCATAAATTAAGGAGCAGCCTGAAATTCCGTTTTTCTCGGAGACCTTTAGGATCTGTTTCATGTGAAACGGAAGATATGTGTATAGAAGCATTGTGCCTAAGAATAGCAGTTGAAAATGGAATAGCACTTTTAATTCTCAAAATTATATACATCGAAAAAGGTTGAAGATCAGCTGAGATATCCAAATGGTTTAATATGGAGCGTGATCATCTCTTATCGCTATGGAGGCCTCACAGCGATGTCTTATGCTGTTGATAAGACTTTTCAGAAGTGTAATCAACATTGCTCCTCCAATGCATATCAAAGCTCCAGAAGGCTTGCAGGAGCGGGATTCAGGGGAGCAACCCACCTCTCAAGAGCATCTGATGCATATTTTATCGAATTTTGATCGGAAGACCAGGCTAGCAACTCCATACATCATAGTGCTATTCTCCAGGTAGCAATCGACAAGCGACAACAGTGTGGGAGGAAGTTGTCATCCTGTAGGAGGAAGGAGCTTATTGCACCTGCATATGATCGCACAAAGAAGTCCAAGATTCCATTCCTGTATCTGCGACCAATGGCGTGGCATTCTGAAAAAATGTACAGATATGTGCAGCTGCCAAAGATATTCATCCCCAAACCATGACACTACCATTATGTACTCAATTCACGGATATTTGTGGCATGATAGTGTGTTCCTGGTTCCCTTCATATCAGCTGATACTGCAAATCGTTGTATAGGACAAATCTCAATTCATTCTGAAGAGCACAGACTGCCATTGCTTCTGGTTTCAATTGTCTGCACCAGTTTAGCGTTCCCTCCTATCGCGTTGAGTCAGGGGCATCCACACCACTGACTACCTTGCATATACACTTCACTTTAGCATACGGTGGTAGCAGATATCGACTTTCCACTAGCTGATGCGAGTCCGATCGCAGTTGATGTGGCGCTGACATCCTCTTGCTCTGTTCGTATAATACTAGATAATGGTATACGACCAGTCTACCCGCTTTCAAAATTTATGTACCACACTAAACGATTCATATTAAGTCATATTAAGTCATATGCTTCACTTTGTCCTGTCTCGAGCTGACCTCTACCTCGACACCGCGCTTCTTCTGATAAATAATGTTTGGTAGACATACCCAACAAATTTGCTCTCTCTAAAATTCCTCCTTGCACTCCACAAAAGAACTGGAGAATAGCCTTTAATACTTGACGCATTTTAATGTACTATTGCCATTCATTTGCATAACATACCTCAATGCCTCGTCTTATATCACATACAATACATGACTTTCGTGCATTTATATCGTCGGAGTTTTACAATATTGTTCTTTTTTAAAAATTGTTCCTTAATTTATGGAAACCAGTGTATGTCAAATAATAATTATTTTGATGATCTAAAATAAATAAATAAATACCCCCTCAAGCAGCTACTTGCCACAGAGGTCTGACAGGAGCCTGTCAGTTTATATGTCATAGTAGAAGGTCTGAGAGGATGGCAGGACCTCAGCAGAAAAACGACACAAATAGCCATGCCTTACCTGCGGCTCGAACCCAGGTCCCTTAGATCAGTAGCCAAGCGCGCTAACCACTCGGCCATGGGACGGCTAATTTTGATGATAATGGAATAAAAAAGCCCATTTTGTTTTACATGCCTGGTCATTTTACAGAACAACCAGATCATTTCAATTTGACAATATCTAAAGATTACTCTCAATAGTCCCACCTCTACCAGCGTTGTCTTATATCCGCTAAACCCCTGTTCTGCTCTCGGCCAGAAAAGAGACAAGACACTGATGGACTTGGAAAGACCACTGCCCTTTGGAAAGGATGTTAAGCGCTGAGGTGTACAGGACGGCTATAACTGTGCGTTTTAAGATAGCCTTCACGGGAGGTTACCATCTGTCCAGTGGGTCCCCTTCCTCCAACCTTCTTGGAATCATTGGGGTTCTTGTGACCTGGCCATTTAGCTCAATGTGTGAAAAAAAAAAACGCTGTTACGGAGGAAAACAACTCAACTTAACCGGATCAATAGTTTATTCAATGCTTCCATTTCAGTAGTTCACAACAAAGTTATTGATTTTTGAATCCAGAAAGGAAGCATTTCAATAGGTGCCTCGATTTTAAACTGGGACGCATAATATTTCTATTTATGTTCTTACGTCGTCGTCATCATCATCATCGTCATCATCGTCGTCGTCGTCGTCGTCGTCGTCGTCGTCGTCGTCATCATCATCATCATCATCATCATCATCATCATCATCATCATCATCATCATCATCATCAAGCAGTCATGGGCTACGGAGGTCCAACCAGACCACGCAGTTTAATTCTCCAAGCATATCTGTCCTGCGCTACATCTACTGCATTTGGCCACTGCACACTAATTCTAACAAGGTCCTGTTTGACATTGTCTGCCCACCGCATCCTAGGTCTCCCCTTCTTTCTGAGGCCTTTAGGCACAATGTTCATAACCTTATTCGCCAATCTATAATTATTCATACGGACAACATGGCCAAACCAACGGAGTCTCTCTCTGCACAATATGCTGCTTAAAGGAGGTTGCAAACTCCTTTGCCTAACCTCATCATTAGTTACAAAGTTGAACCACCTAATGCCCAAGATACTGCGTAAGCATCTAGAATCAAAAGCATCTAGTTTCCTGTTATCTTGTTTACAAAGTGTCCAAGTTTCACTACCATAACTAACCCTAGAAAGAACCAAACTATTATACAGTCTAATTTTAGTCTTTAGGTGTATACGCCTGTTTCTCCACACTCTCCATAAATTCTTAAAAGGGCCGGCAACAATCCCTCTGGGTCTGTTAATCACATGCCGCACATCACCAGTATCTGTTATATAGCTCCCAAGGTAATTAAACTGTGACATCTGCTCAAGACTACAACCATTCAGATGAACTGAATCACAACCTGCCTGACCAATTTTCATCACTTTAGTTTTTTCTCTGTTTATAACCAAACCTACTCTACTACCAGTCTCATCAACAGCTCGAATGAAAGAGTTCATCTCATCAAGAGCTCGAATGAAAGAGTTCATCTCATCAACATCATTTGCCAAAAGGGCTAAATCATCAGCATAATCTAAATCAGAAACTTTCGTATCTCCAGCCCATTTAAGGCCAAAATCTTTCCCTTGAAGTGAATTTCGCATAACATAATCAATAACCAAACTAAAGAGAAAAAGGAGACAAAATGCACCCTTGTCGAACACCAGATGTAATGCTAAACCAATTGCTACAAGACTTACCAACTCTCACACACGACTCAGTGTTATTATAGAGAGCTTTCATTATGTTAACTAACTTCTCTGGTATACCATATAATCTCAGAATTAACCACAAATTATGACGATCAACAGAGTCAAAAGACTTTTTGAAATCAACAAAGCTAGCAACCAAAGGTTTCTGAAACTTTAAACGTTCCTCAAGAATCTGGCCTAAGTGAAAATATCTGATCTACACATCCTCTACCACTTCTGAATCCACATTGCTCATCACGCAATTGACTGTCGACCAGATTCTTAATTCTATTAAGCACAATCATGGAAAGAACTTTACCTGGGACAGAGATTAGGCTGATACCCCTATAGTTATCACAAGAACTGCGATAACCTTTTTTGAAAATAGGGATAATAATAGCTCTGGTAAAATCTTTAGGAACCATGCCTTTATCATAAAAGGTATTCAAAATTTCAGTCATCCAAGTGGTAACCGAAACATTCCCAGCTCTGAGCATTTCTGTAGTAATTTCATCTAGCCTTGGGGATTTATGAAGTTTAAGTTTAGAAACAGTCAAAATAACTTCAGATTGTGTTATAGAGCCAACATTAAAGCCCCCCAATACATCTATCATCCTTACAAACAATGGGAGTAGAACTAACCACATTGTTTAGAACATCACTGAAATGCTCAGCCCACCTAGCCATGACAGAATCCCCACCTTCTATAACCTTGCCTTGTTTATCCTACAATCCCTGTATATCTGTCTGTTTTCTACCATACAAAACATTAACTATCTGGTGTAGCTCTCTGCTGTTGTGCTGTCTAACTGTTTCCTCAGCTTTGTCAGCCAAGCCACCAAGCCAAAATTCTTATCAGCAGCTAACTGATCCTTTACACGTTTATTAAGCTCTCTGTAATCCTTTCTATTAGGACTAGTAGGGTACTGATTAAAAACATTCCTGCAGTTCCTTCTTTGTGAAATAAGATCAAGTGCCTTATCACTCAAATAATTCTGCCTCCTGTGCTCATTTTTTCCTAAAAGTGTACTGTTAGTTTCCAAAAAAGCCTGTTTAAAATGGCCGCATTCTTGTTCAACTTCAGTATTAAGCAAACCATGACTGTCATAATGACTAAGTAACCTATCATGGTAAGCTTTAGCTATAACTGGGTCATTCAGAGCTTCAGTATTAAAGGCAAATGTTTTAACTTTCGCACAACACTTTTAAGTTTAAGTTGCAAGACACTTTTAACAAGGTAATGGTCAGATCCAATTTCAGCTCCCCTATATGCCCTAGTATTCCTAACAGAACTAGCCCATTTGCTGTTAATTAATATATAATCAATCATATTCTTATGCAGCCCATCAGGTGAAACCCATGTGTATGTTGCGGTATTTGTAATACATGTTAATTATTCTGAAACCATTGAGTTTACCTACCTGTAGGAGACGTTGCCCATTGCCATTGCAGCTACCAACACCAAGAGGCCTATCACCCCTCCCCAAAGGTCAGAGTCAGTACAAACTTTGGCATTGAAGTCACCTAGAACAAGGGTAATATCTCCTTTCTTGACAGAATTCAAAATATTCTGAAGTTGTCCATAAAACCTATCCTTCTCATCCGCATCAGCATCCTCAATGGGGGCATAACAGCAGATAACAATCAAGTCTTTAATGCTTGTCTGAAATTTTGCTGTAAGAAACCTTTCATTAATGCACTCATATCCTAGAAGAGCATCACTAGCATGTCTGCTGAGCAGCAGACTCACGCCTTGGTGATGCTTTTCATCCTCCCTCCCTGTAAAGAGAAATTGAAAGTTATTTTTAAGTATCTCACCGTTACCTGTCCATCTGGTCTCTTGCAAGCCTCGAATATCTAGGTTATAGCGCTGGAATTCCTGCATGAGGACATCAAGAGAATAATCTCTATGTAATGTCCTCACGTTCCACGTTCCTGCAGAGAGAAAATAGTTAGTAGGATTTTTAAAGAAATTAGGTTTATTGAGATTGGTAGAGCCAACAATATCAAACAGCCCCCTGATCGCAGGCATGGGGCAAAGACCTGTTCTTCCTCCGCTAAAGGCTGAAGTCACCGATGCTGGTAGGAACTTCAGGCACCACCTTTTCAAGTGGACTTTTTCAAGAACCATATGGCCTGCCTGAGACACATTACTCCAGTTTAGGCTTGACGATGCCCAACTAGCTAAGTGAGGTTCAGGTACCTGTGATGGCCTCTGATTAGGATTATCCACCAGCTGATATATGATATTCCATTCCTCTGTTCATATAGGGCTGGCAACACAGAAGCAAACAGAAAACACAGCGGCAGATTCTCCCTCAACAGAGGCCCACCAGTGCAGCAAGTCCAGGATCAATAATCAAGCTCAAATCCATAAACAAGTCCAGTCTAGTAGGTATAAATGGTCAGCACCAGGACCCTGTGAAGTTGACCACTCCTCAGCAGGGTTGAAAAAAAAGAAAAGAAAAAAGTGGCCATAGATGATCAGATCAGTAGGCCATACTGAACTGGCAGCCCTCCCCTTCCGATCCCTTCCAAAAGAGAATATCTCTTTTGAAAGGTACTAACGGCCTGCACCACGAGAAGGCGGGGTCGGACATTAGGTGCTAGACCTGGCCGGTTCTGTGCATCATCACTAGGGATTGGTACACAGCTCTCCTTCCAGTTTACGCCTAGCTACCATTTACAGGTCATATTCCTTACATACATTTGAAATATTACTATATTTTTGCTCTTATACTTTTTTACAATTTCTAAAAGAGAACATTTTCAAATTTCGCGCTTTGATCCAGATTTCCTTAATTAACCTTTATCCATTTGGGCACTATCACTGGATTTTTTGGTCACAGGATGATTTCTAAATAAATTATATTAAAATATATTTCTTGGTACTGCTATTAAAATTATTATTATTCAGCTTTTCAAATTACAATAAAACACTTCAACAGTCACTATCAGAGTGGGGCGGGGGTGGCTCAGTCGGTAGCGCGCCAGGCTCGTAATCTGTAGTTCCCAGCTTCGAGTCCCAGCTGGGTCAGCGTTGAGATTTATCTCCGCAAAATTCCCCGCCCTGCCCATGATCAGTAGGGGACACCGATTGGGTTGGAAAGGCCGCCGTCCGTTGGATGGGACGTTAAGCTGTGGCCCGTGTGCGGGAGAGCCATACTCTGTGCACGTTAAAGAACACGCTGGATGGCCTTGACGGGAGACTACCATCTGTCTCCCGTCAAGTTCCAGTGGGTCCCCTCCCCCAACCTTCTCTGAGCCTTCGGGGTCCATGTGACCTGGCCATTTAGCCCATGGTGTGCAAAAAAATGCCGCTCAGAGATAAAACAACCCAACAACCCAACCCACTATCAGAGTGGAAAAGAAAACGTTTTTTTTAATTTGGAATTATTTACGACATATTTATCGATGGAATATGATATCTAAATTCTTTAAATTAGTTATTTTTAGCACGATAGAACAGCACCAGTGAGCCACTGACACAAACCTACTTTTCAAACGGGTTGGGTTGGGTTGTTTTACCTCTGAGCGGCACTTTTTTGCACACCATGGGCTAAATGGCCAGGTCACATGGACCCCGAAGGCTCAGAGAAGGTTGGGGGAGGGGACCCACTGGAACAGCTGTTGGGAGACAGATGGTAGCCTCCCGTCAAGGCCATCCAGCGTGTTCTTTAACGTGCACAGGGTATGACTCTCCCGCACACGGGGCCACGGCTTAACGTCCCATCCGACGGACGGCGGCCTTTTCAAACCCATCGGTGTCCCCTACTGACCGTGGGCAGGGCGGGGAATTTTGCCGAGAAAAATCTCAACGCTGACCCAGCTGGGACTCGAACCTGGGAAATACAGATTACGAGCCTGACGCGCTACCGACTGAGCCATCCCCGCCCCCCTTTTCAAACGGATTGACTGACTTAACGAAAATGTTAATTTACAATGTTTTTCCGTAGTGGTGGTAGAGTAGTTAGAGCAAGCTTGCTACTAGTCACAGGGACATGAGATCGTATCTCGGTAAGGCACGGATTTCTTTTCATTTGAGTGGTTTTTCTGCTGAGATCTCGCCTTTGTTACAGATCTTCTCTATGGTTTATTATAATATGGTTACATTATAGTGACAGGCTCCTGTCAGACCGCTTTAGCAAGCATCTGCTTGAGGGATAATTATCTTCTTTTAATTTTTAACAATGATTAAAAGCAGCACAAATTTACAAGCTAAACACCCAGCAATACTATGAAGAGCAAGAATGATAAGACTCAGTGTGTAGTTTCATTTTTAATATAAAGAGGTGAATATGCAAAAAAAAAACTTATATTTTAGTCTTTCACTGAGATCATTATTTTTCTTGTTAAGGCCAACCATTATGCAGCGTTGTTATAATTTTTAAATTTGCTCCGTCCAGAGATGATGTTGGACGTGGACTCTGTGTTCTATGTCATAATAATGAACGATCGTAAAATATAAATTAATAAATATAATAACGATCGTAAAAGTAAGAATCAAGAATCGTGATATGAACATATTTAAGTGAATACTTGAAAAAGAATAATAATAATCAAAACATTTTAACTAAGCATCCAGAGGACATGGAACGGGAAATCATTGTATTGAACTGCATTTATGTTATCTTCCGTAACTGAATTACAGAGAATAACCTAAATCCACTTCGCAAACTGAAGAATACAACAATTATGTATATTAAAGTAAAAAAAAAGACACATTTACTTACTTTTCACATTTATCTCCTTCATACCCTTGTGGACATTGATTACATTTATAATCATTTTTTCCAGTATCAGATAAAATGGAAACACATGTAGGAGAAAAGTTATTTTCTTCTTGCTCCAATGGACATGCACAGCGCTTGCAATCTCCAGGAGTACCGACTGTAGCATCACCATAGTAACCATGTTGACAACGATCGCATTTTGTTCCTCTTGTATGATGTAAACAATTCTATGAGAGAGAAACCTAAATTTCATTCAAAATAATTTATGCATTGCATGATTGGGATACTTGAAAAAAAAGCATAACAACAAGCAAAGCCTTATTCCATATCGAAATACTAAAGAGAAATGTGTTTCACATGAATACAGAGTGAAGGCAAAAATCGAATATTAAGCCGCCCCCCCCCCCAAAAAAAAAAAGATTACTCCTCATGGAGCTGCTTGATAGAAAGGTCTGGCAGGAGCCATTCACCGTTGAGAAGGAGAAAGTTCAACACAAAAACAACTTAAAAACTTAGATCCTTTTCCTCTGAGCGCAACATGATAATCATTTGATATGTGCTAAAAAATATATTAGTCATAAAACTGTTAGGAGGTTTTTTCTCAGCTAATGATATATTTGGTCACACGTTGATCATATAATGATTATGAAAATAACATAAAGTGATAGTTAAAATTATAAGTACGGATATGTGACGAGTACAGAGAAATTCAGAAGATTATAATAATATATAAAATAGTGAGAAATCATTAAATGCCAATTAGCACAAACTGAAGAACCGCTAATATTTCGTAAGAAAAGGCTAACCTATCTTTAAATATTATAAAATTGTTAAATCGTGTAGAGGAGGCTATTTTGCATGCATTGTCAACTGACAGATATTCATGCATAGCATGTATAATGAATAGGTATCGATATTTGCAAAGAATTATTTAGTTTTTATTTTGTTTTAATTTTCTTCATATGAGAATTTGATATTTTTCCCAGTTTTACACTGACGATGTACATTTTATTTGATCATATGTTAGGCATTCACAGATTAATGTACGGTTCTCAATTTCAAATATCATTCATGCAATACAATGCAAATGGTCAAAGTAGTTTTAAGTAAGTTTAAAGAGATAGAAATGTACCAAATATAATTTAATTTACATTTTGTATATTTATATCTTATTTCCAAAATATTGCACATCGTATTTAAATCTCTTTCGAAAGATAAACTGCATCATGAAATAATCATATTTATAATAATATTATTTTTATTATTTCCATTTAATTTTGTAGTATAAAAATACAACATTAGTTATTGTAATAAAATTTACATAAAATAGAAAAAGAAGCCCACCGTTAAAAATCTCAATATTGAATTTGACAAAACTGAGCACCATAACTAATTATACTAAAAGCATAAACGTGTAGCAAATAATAATTTAATTGTACAACTTACTAATATTTGAAACACTTAAAAATATTGTTCAGTAAAATTGGTTAACAAAATACGATGACTTGATTGTAAAGTCCTTTATTTTTCACGACTTACGGTGATTTAGCTCTAATTTTAAATCAGTGCTATATTAATCAATCAATTCTGAAAAGTTTTCTTTTTCTAATAATGTTTGTATGTTGTATGAGAAACCAGAAGAGGCTAGATAAAACTTCTACGATAGCTTTGTTTCTCATGCGGGACAGAGCCCACGTCCTTTTAAAAGAAGGAAACACAAATGTTGCTCGTAAATGATATTTCTACGAGGAAATTAGCAAACATGAATTAGTAGAGCATCATGGAGATGTCCTGTAGACATGGATGTTTTCTTCTTCAGCTACTGGGATTTATAAACATTCAGGCAAGTTTATAAGTCACACTAGCTGAAGAAGAAAACGTTAGCAGTTGATGGCGTAAAGATGGGAGATATGGATTCGAATCCCACTCATGGCAAAGCCAATTTTCCTCAGCTTATTATTTCACGTGAAACATGGATTATTTTAGTTCTTTTAGGTCATATGGTTTTTCATTTAGGAAAGTAAGAGTGTTTTGCTGTGAGTAGGATTCGAACCCCTGTCTCCTAGTAACCGGCGAGGAATGTAATCGGCAGCAGCATCTGCAAAGAAAAAAAAAAGAAAGTGCACATATGCGTGGACAGTCATCTGTACACTTGCAGTAAAAACTTTCGTAAACATCATCCAGGTCTTTTAGTTGTTTACCAAATTTGAAATCCAAGCTATATTATAAAAAATCAGCTGGATTTTTGAGTTACTTTGTCTGTCACAGCTTTGAGGGAGATTCTGAAATTTCAGCCTCAACATGTAACACAGCGGAGCTGCATAGACCCCATCACCATCTAGGGAGGCATACGTTCATATATAACCCCGAAGCTTACAGTGAACAACATAGTAATTATATTTGGATGAGTCATTTACTCATAGCCTTGGTCCTACAAAATTAGTATTAAGTGAGTGAGACACAAAGTCACTGTTGCAGTGTCAAAGGCTCCAAATATTAATAACTGTTGTTACTTCGCCATTCTATTGGTGAGCACACCGATATCACTGTGATACTATATGCTAATGCAGAGCATCGAAAACATTCCGAGAAGAGAGTAGGCGTTGCCAATTTTATGCTGATAGCCAGTAGCAGCTAATCACACCTAGCATCATTAGCAGTACAAATAACAGGAGGGAAATAACCCATTACTATTTCGTCAGGAAGTGCCAGTGCCAAAGTCTCTGTGTGCATCTTCTCATAAACCGAGTGATCATCGTAGTTAAAGGGTTACTTCTCCATCCAAGCAAACCACAGCACGAGCAGGGAATTGGCTGACATGCAGGTGATCCACTGGTAAAGGATGTTAAACAAACACATTAATGAAAAACTATCTCATCACCTGAATCTGTTAGCTATTTCAATTACTAACCATATTAGTATTTGATCCATAGTTAAGGATAATTAGCGGCAGTGGTGAAAGTAGATTTTATTTCTTACCGGTACTCTTCAAAGCATAGCTGTGTGTGGAAAATCACACACGAGCGATCACTCCACTGAAGTCGTCTTACAGGGGTTAATAAATTGATGTTGTTGTTTAACGTTACGTGGTATTGAGAGGTCCTTCTACAGGCTTTTTCAGAATGATAATTTTGGATGTATGTGGGTATTATGTTTTTTATTTTAAATTTAGGGTTCGCGTATATATTAATATTTTGGTCATCAAAATTATATTTGATATCATGCAAAGCAATAAGAGATAGTCGCCCAGTGAAAATTGATATTTTAGGATTTTTATGAGTGTTTATGTCTGTATATGCTTTCAGGGAAGCATTCAGAGTTTGTTTGGAAAATGAATTTTTTTTTTTAGTTTTTTTTTTAATGCTTTTTTTAGTTATTAATCTTTTAGTTTTTTGTTTTATTTATTTTTTTTGTTTTTTATGCTTTTTTTATATAATATATTTATTTTTTATCATTTTTTAAATATTGTTTATATAATTTTTCTTTTTATTTTTTTTTGTTAATTATGTATTATTTTATATATATATATTTTTATTATTATTTATTTTTATTTTTTTTATTTCATTATTTAATTTTTTTTAATTATTATTATTGTGCATTTTTTTAAAATTATTATTCTTATATTTACAATTTAATAATTTTTCTTTATTTTTCCCTGAGTGGTTTTAATTTATTCTTGGGTTATGGAGATAGGTTGAAGACGATTGATCCCCTGTTTTGTGGTTATTTGAGCCAGTAAGACCTGAGTTAAAGGATTCGAGCCACTTTAGATATATATATATATTTGTTCCCTTATTTCTATAGTCCCTCCATTATTTTTCTTTTTTTTTTATTTATATTTTATGGAATTTTTGGTGTGAGTCTGGATAGAGAACAGAGTGAGGGTCCCTTCGGGAACATGTATGCGAGAGGTAAGTTGAGAATTGAAGAAAAATCTTTATGAAGGACATGAAGAGACGATAGTAGAGGGTAAAGGAAAGGTAGACTAAATTTTGTTCCAAAGTGAGGTGGAAAGAAGGAAAGAAAAGAGAGATTCATAAATTTTGGTTTTGTTTAGAGGGGGGGAGGGGTCCAGAATTACATTCGTTTGAATATCCAAAATGTTTAGGTCAATGAGTGATTTGAAGAAAGTTTGTCTCTGTGAGGCAGTATTATCACATTTAAGTAGGATGTGATGAACCGTCTCCGGAACTTTACAATGTCTACAGTTTGGAGAATGTGTGGGTTTGAATTTATGTAGAGTAGGATTAAGACTTGTGGAGTTGGTTCTTAATCTGTGTAGTAATTTGATGTGTTTTCTAGGGAAGGGGAGGTTATCAATTGTTGATATATTATGGTTAAGATTAAATCGAAAGTTGTTTTGGACAGAGGCCTGGACCTGAAAGTATTTATTGGTGAGATGTGCTTCAAGTTGTTTTATCTCCTGAGAAGTATTGATATGAAAGTGATAGGTAGGTGATACTATGTGGAGGTTGTGTGCCAGTTTAGCGAGATTATCAACAGTTTCATTATGGTGAATTCCAACGTGGCTGGGAATCCATTGTAAAATAATTGTATTATTATTTGTATGGAGGTTATGTGTTGTAAGAGTGTGGATGTTATGTATGTAGTAGTTATATGAGGTGTATAGAAATTCCTGTGAGAGGGTTTGTATGGCTCCTTTGGAATCTATAAAAATGGTAATGTTTTTGTTGTGTACATATTTAAGGGTCCATTCCAAGGCCTCAATAATGGCAAAGATTTCAGTATGTAGTATGGTGCAGATCGGGGATAATTTGAAAGATAATGAAGTATTGTATTGTGGGATATGAATAGCAGCACTGGCTGATGGTGGGTTTTGAATGACAGAGCCATCAGTATAAATTTTAATATTTTCATTGTATTGTGTGTCAAAGTATGTTTCAGCGAGAGTTTTTACTGCATCATGTGGTAAGTTATGTTTATGTGTGAGAGTGGGTATGTGGGTGGAGAATGTAGGACTAATGAAGCTCCAGTCTGCTATAAGTGGGGGAATATCCCCAAAGTTTTTGATCTGTAGGTGTTTCTTCATTAAAGTGTGGAGGTCAGGAGTGGATTTAATGTGCTTGTAGTAGGGGCTTCTTATAAAATGGGTGTGGAAAGGGTGATTTGGAAGTTTGTAGTGTAGTCTAATATAATATTTAATTAGAAGGATTTTTTGTCTAATTTGGAGGGGGGGGGGGGGGTAGGGAAGTCTCTGCAATGATAGAGAGAGTGGGTGTGAAGGAGGGGAGGCCAATTGCAATTTTGATGCATTTGTTTTGGATTACATTAAGTTTTTGTATTTTGGTATCTGATATGCCACATAAAAATTCCATACCATATTCTAGTTTTGCTCTAATGAGATTTGTATATAGTTTGATCATATGATATTGTGGTGTGCCATTATTAATAAATGTGAAGTATTTAAGTGTGTTTGTTAGTTTAAGTCCCTGAGTGTGTAAATAATCCAGATGGGGAGTCCAGGTGAGTGTTGAGTCCAAGTTTATTCCTAGTATTTTGCATTTATTATGTTGTGGGATAGTCTCATTATTAATAGTGAAATGCAGTGTGGGTTTAGGGTTTCTGTTATGGTGGAAAGGAATGCAAAATGTCTTCTGAGGATTAATTTGTAAGTGCCATTTTTGACAGTAGGTGTATAATTTATTTAGCTGTTTTTGCAATAAAATATGGAGATTGGTATAGAGTTGTCAGTGGCCCAGAAAGTTATATCATCTGCATAAAATGTGTAAGTAACCCTCCTATAGAAGATTTTGTGGATGTCATGAATGTAAATATTAAATAGAGTGGGAGATAGAATAGAGCCTTGTGATAGGCCTTGTATGAAAGGAAGTTGGTTAGAAGATGTATCGTTAATCCTGACTTGGCAGGTTCTGTGTAGGAGGAAGGAATGTAGAAAATGTAGGAGGTTTCCCTGTATATTTATGGATAAAAGTTTGTGTAGGAGGCCGTGTATCCAGACTGAGTCAAATGCCTGGGACAGGTCCACAGAAATAGCAATAGTGTATTTTTTCTTTTTATTGGCTTTGTGTATATCAGTGAGAAGATGTGAAATGCAGTCCTTTGAGGATCTGAATTTTCTGAAACCATAGAAATTATTGGGGAGAATTTTCCCAGATTCAAGAAACCAGTTCAATCGTTTGTGGAGGAGTCTTTCAAATAGTTTGAGTGGATTAGGTAAGAATGATATGGGTCTGTATGAGTTTAATTCAAAAGGTGGTTTGCCATATTTTAACAAGAATATTATTATTATGTGTAGCCAGCTATCAGGAAGTTTGTGTGAGTCCCAGCTTGAATTAAATATTTTTAAAAGTCTATCTTTCCATTGATAGGGGAGATATTTGAAGAATTTATTTGATATCTGATCATGTCCAGGGGATGATTTTAGATTCAACTTATTGATTGCATTGTTTAATTCTTTCATAGAGAAAGGTTGGTCCATAATAAACGAAGCAGGTGGTATATTTTGTAATTTTTTGTTTATATTATCTATGAATTTAAGTTCAGAATTGGTGTGGGTTGTTGTTTGTGTATTTTTAAGATTGTTTAAAAATTTATTGGCAGTGTCAGAGAGGGTAATATTATTATGAATGGCAATTTCTGAGGCAGGGGTTGTTTGTGATTTTGGATTATTAATGTGTTTGTATGTTTTCCAGAGACTTTTAGCTGTAGTAATTGTGCTGAGTTGATTGGTAAAAGTTTGCCAATTGTCCTTATAAAGTTCTTTTAATTTTTTTCTGACCTGTGCATTTATTTTTTTGTATCTATTGATGTCATCAAAATGTCTTGTCTGTTTGGCTTTATTTTCAGCTTTTTTTCTGATTGCAGATAGTTTGTTCATAGTGTGTGGCGACGAAAGCACAGTGCTCTCAGATTTTCTCATTTTCCATATGTTTTCCGCAAAGAGTTAATGATTGAGGGATTTTAATGGAAATAAATATTAATATATTTAAATACTTGATGATTCCTTTGTATTCTTGGATTTCAGTCTTATTGAAAAAAATAATAATATGATTTAGATGCTTTTAAAATTTTTTTAGCACTTGAAGAAATCGTTTTAGAAATGAAAATTAACATTTTACTCGTATTGTAATTTTGAATACAACTTGCATATTTTAAACTCAGAAGCCAAATATAGCATTATTTTTAAAATAACATTTATCGGAGATTTGGAATAGCCTTTAAAGTTTATAAAGCTTAATCAATGTTTACATGACATACGGAAATTTCGCCTCTGACTTATCCCCGATAATAGATGCGAAATTGCAGAGTTTCCGCATCCAAAATAAGGTAGGAAAAGAGTGATTTTTGTAAAAAAAAAAGTTTCGAGATGATTTTGTTGAGCGCTGTTGTGTGCCAAGAAAAAACATTTAGCTTTCTACTCTTGTCACGGTACTATAGGTTGGTCATAACTGCAGTAGAAAAATTAATTATTTCACTTTTACACGTGATATACACATTTGTTGGAACGCTTAACTTTACATATGATTTGACCTCAATATAGACTTTGTCTTCACCTTAATGAGGGGGCGGGGATGGCTCAGTCGGTAGAGCGTCAGGCTCGTAATCTGTAGTTCCCAGGTTCGAGTCCCAGCTGGGTCAGCGTTGAGATATATCTCCGCAAAATTCCCCGCCCTGCCCACGGTCAGTAGGGGACACCGATGGGCTTGGAAAGGCCGACGTCCGTCGGATGGGACGTTAAGCCGTGGCCCCGTGTGCGGGAGAGCCATATCCTGTGCACGTTAAAGAACACGCTGGATGGCCTTGATGGGAGGCTACCATCTGTCTCCCAACAGCTATTCCAGTGGGTCCCCTCCCCCAACCTTCTGAGCCTTCGGGGTCCATGTGACCTGGCCATTTAGCCCATTGTGTGCAAAAAAGTGCCGCTCAGAGGTAAAACAACCCCAACACCTTAATGAGAAATGTTTAGCGATTCAGCAACGCTAATACCACAGTGTGAAATAGCAACTATTAGGTTGGCCGTGCCGTGTATGCTTTTACCGTTTGGATACCATCGCAGCATGATGTGCAGAAGACCATTGCATCCTCCCAAACTGTCCTAATCTCTCAGCTTGCTTCCTTTTACCCTTACGAGGTAGAGGCTAATTGTAAACTGCAACGCCACTCTTCTAGTGGACCTGGCAGAATTCTTTCTGTTCTCTCCTAACCTTAATCCACTCCGATAAAAGGTTTCAAGAAAAGTAACCTCGCTTTTCTTTAATGCAAAACTGCTGGTCTTTTTCTTTCAGTTCCACAACATTGTTCGTTAAAGCAGAACCTAAATTATGCTATAGCATTATTTTTATATTAAATTTATTGCTTGGTGTAATTAAAAAGTTGATACTAATTTTATCAATGTTTCTAAGGAAAAACATCTTTATCATAAGTTGATAATCATAATCTATTTTTATAATAATGATTCTGATATTTGGGGATCTGAAACGGCTCGACGTATCTAGTATGTATGCAAATACATAAATTCTGATACTGAAGGTTAAATTCCAAGGGATGCAAATGATGAAAATGCATTAGAGAATTAAATTCTTAGTTGATAATTTTTTTACACCTCTCAAATAGCTGTTTATCACTGGTCTGATAAGAGCCTATCGATTTAAGACGTCAGATGACCTTATTATGAAGGCGAGATCTCAGCAGAAAGAAAATAGTCATACCTATAGGATCTCGAATCCAGGTTCCAAAAACTTGAAACGAAGAAGCGTGTAAACCACTTGATCACAAGAGCGATGTCAAGCTCAATAAATTTGACAAATGCCAGTTATCAACGACGCAGTTTTTGTTAATCATTTTGAATTTTCTGTGGGCCTTATTTTTGAAATATCTTCTTTATCATTAGCTATCCATTATTTTAAACTTCTTTTTTACAGACGACAATGTTGACATGCTGCGGGTCAATATTAACAAATATGCTGAATTCAGTGAAAATGATAGTGGTTATAAAAGTCGAAACTATTATTTCAGTACTAACTACTGATGAAATATGAGGAGAATTCATCATTGCAATTACCTTGAGTATGGGCCTTTTCTGGATGTCGAAAATCTCGGACTACAGTTACGTATTAAAAGTCAAGAGATTTTTCAAAAGCATTCAATATTAATATTTAACATTACACAAACAACTAAACAAAAAATGGAATATTGTTACAAAGATAGAATTTAAAGCAATCTCAAGTTTTCTCTTCGAACTCTATAAACAAATTAACTTCACTGAAATAAAAATCTTATTCTCCAGTAATATATTGGCGACAAAACTCAGGTGGAAAATATTTTTTGAAGGGCCTAAAGGTAACCTTTATGAGGAGCGATGAGGGAGAAAATAAAAAATTCGATAGAGATATAATATCTTTCAGCCGTCCCGTGGCCGAGTGGTTAGCGCGATTGGCTACTGATCTAAGGGACCTGGGTTCGAGCCCCGGGCATGGCTGTTTGTGTGGTTTTTCTGCTGAGGTCCTGCCATCCTCACAGACCTTCTACTATGGCATATAAACTGACAGGCTCCTGTCAGACCTCTGTGGCAAGCAGCTGCTTGAGGGGGTATTATTTTTTTATATAATATCTTTCATTGAATATTGAAATAAAGTTATCTAGAGTAAATAAATATATTTACTTTCTTTTGTTAAAGTTTATAATTAGATACAAATAAAAAATTTTAATTAATATAAGCCAAAATTCTTTTCTTAAATCTTCCAAATAATTTCAGTCGTAGAATTTAGGAGTGTGCGTATTCTCCTTGTGTGTGTATGCTCTGATTACATGTCTGTTTAGAACTCGCAGATGTATGCTGAGAAGATGACGAAACAGACCACCAGTTTTTGAAATGGCTAGGAAGGACAACTTAATATTTAAAATTCATAGCAAATATTTCCTGCCTTAAAATTAAGGGAGGTGTGCTAAGCGAAAATTATGTTTAAAAAAAAATGATGTACCAACCGTTGTTGGACAATGAAATTAAAAAAAACGTATATTAGTTTTTCAATAATGGTTACTCCAGTAGCGTAATGTAAGGTGATTAATTGATGAAACTAATTTTTAAAAATCAGTTTTTCCATGATTCTATATTAAAAAATCCCCCCCCCCCCCTTCAAACTCAATACTTTAATTTGGGAAAGCATGTGCCCCATCGCCCCCGTTAAACTGTTTTCCGTTATTCCCATAAATGTTTAGGATTTTCAATTCGGACAGAAAATAAAAAAAATATATATTTTGAGAACGAAAATTTTAAAACCACAAAGTACACGCTGCTTTGCAATGGATTTCAACGTCTAAGTGAGTTCATATCCTTTCTTTGACTTACCACCCAGTTTCCCAGTTCTGCCTCCGGTACTGATTAAAACCGAACCCAGACAGCTACGGCGGATGGGATCGTGCATTGTCCGTGAACTCTTATACGACTCCCCGAAAGACGGCTTTGATTGGAGTCGCCTTTGGCTGTCTATACCCGATTTCCTTGCTAATTGTTTAAAGAGTGAAAGCAGTACCCCCCCCCCCCCCTTGGCACTCCTTGTCGACAGAAATGGAACCTCAAGTATCCGGTTTCTAAACTGCTTGGTATCTAAAGTGCTTAACTGTAATAATGTAATTGAAAACCGACGAGTTTTTCTCAAAAGGAATGATCTGCTTTTTAAAAAAAATTAAATTCTTGGTTTAAAAAGCATTAAGGGGAAAAGGTAATCGTTAACGGAACCACTACTGAAAAACCTCTTACCGGTACGTCGTACCGGCAAATGAATTCTTGTCGGTACGGCGTACCGGCCTACTTTCACTACTGATTAGCGGTTAAAACATGTTGAAGTTTGGTCAGATAATTCAGTAGTATGCTGAGTTAATTTTAAATATTCAGAAAATGCATAAAATATTAATGTGAGTTTTGAATTTCATATTTACATGTGCTAAACGTAGTCCTTTAGGCCGTTGTTTTTTGGGTCTTAGAAGGCCTAAGGAACGAGTCAAGTACCATTCTCGAATTGGCATCCCATATTAACTTTTAGATTAATAAACTAAACTTATTTTATTTTACATTCCGGACGTGAGTAAATCTTTTAACTACATCAGATTATTGGCTGACGTTGAATTATCATAATGGACTTTCCGCAGTTCCGCTCCCTAAGCATCCAGGATCTCGCCAGTCATCATCATTTATAGGCGTCGGAGTGCCAACAGCTGAAGGAAGGAAACCCTTTCAGCCAACTTGTTGTTCAGTTCAATTTTATATACCCCCTCAAGCAGCTGCTTGCCACAGAGGTCTGACAGAAGCCTGTCAGTTTATGTGCCACAGTAGAGGATCTGAGAGGATGGCAGGACCTCAGCAGAAAACAACACCAACATCCATGCCTTACCTGGGGCTCGAACACAGGTCCCGTAGATCAGTAGTCAAGCGCGCTAACCACTCGGCCACGGGACGGCTGTTCAATTTTAAGCAAAGTAAAATATGATAGTGTGTTTTAATGCAGATTGAAGTGGGTTGGGTTGTTTTACCTCTGAGCGGCACTTTTTTGCACACCATGGACTAAATGTCCAGGTCACATGGACCCCGAAGGCTCAGAGGAAGGTTGGGGGGAGAGGACCCACTGGAACAGCTGTTGGGAGACATATGGTAGCCTCCCGTCAAGGCCATCCAGCGTGTTCTTTAACGTGCACAGGGTATGGCTCTCCCGCACACGGGGCCACGGCTTAACGTCCCATCCGACGGACGGCGGCCTTTAAAAGCCCATCGGTGTCCCCTACTGACCGTGGGCAGGGCGGGGAATTTTGCGGAGATAAATCTCAACGCTTACCCAGCTGGGACTCGAAGCTGGGAACTACAGATTACGAGCCTGGCGCGCTACCGAATGAGCCACCCCCACCCTGTAGATTGAAGTGATTTGATGATTAAAGTACATAGAAGGAGTAAGCTAGAGCTGCTCCCATTTTGTTATTTTGTGTACATTTCAAAGTTGATCTCCACGCAGACTCAACTAGATTGCCACACGTTCTGATTTTGCAGCGTTGGACAACATAGCACCCATCCATTCTAAGTTTAGATTCATTTTTACTCAGTTTGGATTATTCCTTATGTCCACATGATCTGCCCTCTGGGGAGTGTATGACATCAGTACAAAAGATCACCAAATAACAATAATATACAACTCGCATAGGTTCATTGCTGAATATTCACCATTCTCCTCTAATGCTCTATCTGTACTAACATTGCATATACTTATCACTCTGGTATAGGAGAGTATTTTGCAGTAATCGCACGTCAGCGTCTCCTGATAGTACAATTTGCACGATACACTCAGTTGCATTCGCATAATTAAATATGTCGTTCGCATACATTCTAGAGCACCATCGATTGTGTTCGATCCGGTATCCTTTTGTGCAAAAGATGTCCTATAAAAGCGTTTTTCAAACTGTGGGTCGCGACCAGCATTTTTTATTAATGAAATGGAATTGAAAATATCAGAGTTAAAAAACACGTGCTACACTGTGACTAATTATGAAATCACAGAGTGGGTCGAGATGCAAAATGTATTTCTTATTGTGGAAGGCGGTCAGAAAAGAGGGCCGGGGGTGGCTCAGTCGGTAGCGCGCCAGGCTCGTAATCTGTAGTTCCCAGGTTCGAGTCCCAGCTGGGTCAGCGTTGAGATTTATCTCCGCAAAATTCCCCGCCCGGCCCACGGTCAGTAGGGGACACCGATGGGCTTGGAAAGGCCGCCGTCCGTCGGATGGGACGTTAAGCCGTGGCCCCGTGTGCGGGAGAGCCATACCCTGTGCACGTTAAATAACATGCTGGATGTCCTTGACGGGAGGCTGCCATCTGTCTCCCAACAGCTGTTCCAGTGGGTCCCCTCCCCCAACCTTCTCTGAGCCTTCGGGGTCCATGTGACCTGGCCATTTAGCCCATGGTGTGCAAAAAAAGTGCCGCTCAGAGGTAAAACAACCCAACAACCCAACGGTCAGAAAAGTTTGAAAAACATTGTGCTACAGCATACTTTCCCTTGTAATAGGTTTTTGTGAAACACTCTCATTCAACATGTAATCAGTCCCATTCCACTTTGCAAGCTTTCCATAATTCATGAACAATCTGCAGTCGACGCTTACCCAGAGCCCGTTTCAAGATTCCAGATGTGGAAATTCATAGGTGAAGCATTCAATGATTTCACAAGCATGTGAAAAAGGAAAAAATCTTTTTTTTAAAAAAAGATAATTTTCGCTTCTTTCATCACTCACTGGATCAAAATTTCGGGTACATTACTCTGAAATAACGCATCTTCAAATATTCATTACAACATTAATACTATTTTGATGATAAAAGGCAATAGAAATAAAATCAATTCCGCGGCAATTACCTGACAGCGACCAGTATCCGGATGGCAACTTTCTGCGTGGTTGTAGCAATCACAGCGCTCACAGTTGATGCCAAGACCGGGGTCATTGATTTGGCGATATCCTGAGGCACAGTACTATAAATAAACAATTAAATGAATAAATAAATAAACATCGGAGAAAAATATTTGATGGGTTATTAATTGAAAACTATCTTATTTGAAATTTATTCGCATAAATAGATGCCTGGAATAATGAAATGGTTAATAATATAGAGATCTCGTTTTGAAAAGAATGTTTACAGTCACTGTCGATGTAAGAAGAACTATAAGGGTAATTTAATAATTTCATTTCTAAGTTACGCTGCCAAAGAGAGTATTTTAGACTATGCCTTCCATTCTCGTTATATTGGTGTTTTGCTTTAAGTTCAAAATGAATTAAACATCGACCAGATGCAATAACGAAGAATAGATGGTCACAGATGCAAACGTGCAGCAGAGGATTTTATCAGGCTCAAAATTGCGAGAGGGGAATAGGAAGTTACGTCATCTTCTGTATATTGTTGGTCCACAGTGAAGTCAATATTAATAGTTATATAAATTGAAAGTAAATATGAATTCTGTGACATTGAAATTGCACTACATAGATTTTGGGTTGTTTTACCTCTGAGCGGCACTTTTTTGCACACCATGGGCTAAATGGCCAGGTCACATGGACCCCGAAGACTCAGACAAGGTTGGGGGAGGGGACCCACTGGAACAGCTGTTGAGAGACAGATGGTAGTCTCCCGTCAAGGCCATCCAGCGTGTTCTTTATCGTGCACAGGGTATGGCTCTCCCGCACACGGGGCCACAGCTTAACGTCCCATCCGACGGACGGCGGCCTTTTCAAGCCCATCGGTGTCCCCTACTGACCGTGGGCAGGGCGGGGAATTTTGCGGAGATAAATCTCAACGCTGACCCAGCTGGGACTCGAACCTGGGAACTACTGATTACGAGCCTGGCGCGCTACCGACTGAGCCACCCCGCCCTACACTACATAGAAGTAATGGATGCTTTGCATGTAGGTGCAGTACTGTGATATATTCAAATGATTACGTTTTCATGACAGACACATGGCATTTTGAGAGATCACACGATAAAAGTTGAGTGGCTAAGCCAAATGCTCCAAGCACTGTAATTGTCTGCAGCAAGCTACGAAAGTGCGTTGATAGCAGATAATGACGACGAAGTGTAGAATATAACAGGACAACTGTTTAGTAAACAGTATCAATAGCTGGATGCATTTCAATGTGGTCGGATTGTACTATTTGTTGCAGATGTTACGCAACCACGGCAATCCCCGGTTCCGTCTGACGACACTACCAAGTTAATGGAAAGCCGTGACTATCTAGAGTCGGGGGCAAGAATGCGCCATATAGACGCACCTTATCCCCGACCTCACACCACCGGAAGAAACCTGAAATTTTATCTGTTCCCCGGTTAGCCTCAAGGATGATGTAGATCCAAGTTCGCTCGGCACCCGGGGTGGAGACTCTTAGTGAGGCCCAGACTTTGAAAGGGCTCGTGCCTACTAGGTCGGCTCAAACCGTTCGGCCGTGCCCTTGAACTGCTCCACGGAGCTCCTGATAGTGAGGTCTAGACACCGTCACCGTCCAACCGGCACGTCCAACTGGTTGGCGATGTCGTCGACCTCGTTTGGTCTTGGCTCTGTCCAACCGAAGACCAAATCTGGTCGGCAAAGCCTTCGACCGGGTGCTGGGCCCGATGCCCCCCCCCCCCCCACGACAAGATGGTCCCCTATCGGGGGGGGGGGGGGAATGTGGTCGGATTGTAGGATTGTGTGAAGCTAGTTAGTCTGTCTGCCATCGTGCACATGTGTGGGCCTCGATGCAAGGAGAGTTGGGTGTTATTGTCGCCATTCATCTCAAGAAGGGGATTCAAGGTTGTTGCGCAGGGTCAGATGATGTCAGACAAACAATAGCACAGGTGAAGCACATGATTCGTCAGCAGGTGGTAGCAGACGGCATTGCAATCAACGCTATCATTCGATGAGCTGTAACTGCTGCCATTGAAGTTCCCATCATCACTAGTAGACTGGTAGATGCAAGGCTGCAGTCTAAGTGTCCGTTACATAGACTGACTTTAGTCGTTGTACCACTGTCAGGCTTGTCTGGACTTAGGTTAGGTTAGAACTACATGGAATAAGGAAAGGCAACGTCCTTCACTGCTGAAACAACAACATTGCCATTCTTCATTACAGGTATCTCTAACCTGAACCAAGTCCAACCGAGGCTATGAATAGCACACAGTCTTTCAGTTTGAAAGGGTGTATTGGCATTTCATGTTTAAGTTCAGTAAATGAAATGGATGCCGAGATTGCATTCCAGGATCTACCAGTCTCCTGACAATTGTCCTAGTAGTGATTGGAACTTTCATGGGGGCAGTTACAGTTCATTGAATGAGAGCTAGGGTTGTGATTCAGTCTGCTCATCATCATCATCCTCAAGCAAGTTTCACTACCATAACTAACCCTAGAAAGAACCAAACTATTATACAGTCTAATTTTAGTCTTTAGGTGTATACGCCTATTTCTCCACACTCTCCATAGATTCTTAAAAGTCCCGGCAGCACCTGCAAATGATCATGCAATTCATTCATGCTGTTCTTTGTCTGGCAGCACTGAGATGGAGGTGGCTCATTTGATAGCGCTACAGGCTCATAATTCCATCTGAGCCAGCATTGAGATTTATGTCCGCAACTCTCCCCCCTTTCTCTCTGTCAATAGGGGACACCGTGGGCTTTAAAGGTCACTGTCCGTCGAATGGGACATTAAGCAGTGGTCCAGTGTGTGGGAGAGCCATACCTTGTGCACGCAAATGAATACCTGCATGGTCTTGATGGGAGGCTACCAACTGTCTCCTAACAGCTGTCCAGAGGGTCCCCTTCCCACAGCCTTCTCTGATCCGTTGTGATCTACTCATTAAGCCCTTTGTTTGCAAAATAAAGTGCCGTCCAGAGGTGAAACAACCCAACTCAATCTGATAGTACCTGACCTTGCGCGATGACTCTGAGCATCTTCTGGGATAATTAGTGCAAAAACATCCAACTGTCTTTACAGTTGGATGCTCCCAAACCAACCAGCTTCACTCAGCGGTACAATCCAACCACGCTGAAAGGCATCCAGCTGCTGATGGGGTTGGCAAAAGATTCGTCCTGCTATCTGCTACACTTTGTTCTTAAGATCTGCTATATGAACACTCTTCGTAGCTTGCAGCAGATAATTGCAACCTAAAGCATTGCTTGGGTTAGTCCGCTCAACTTTAGTCCGTTCAACTTTCTGCTGATTTGTTTGCAAATCCATTCACTCGCTCTGGGGCTACAATTTCAATGTCACAGAGTGTATATAATGTGTTTATAAATGCAAAAGTGTACATCTGGATTTAATTTAGCAAGCAATAGAGTCGATTTCTGTGTCTGTTCAGCACTTATGAAAACAACATGAGAATGGCATCAACAATCTCACCACACGTAAATATCTTCTGAAAGTGTTTTTTCGGCAAAAGAAATGTAAAAATTTACACTGAAGTAATTACATTAAAAATAGATTTTAATCTCCATATCACTATTAAATTACTTAAGCTCATTTCAACTAAAATATATACGCTACTTCGCGGTGAAACGTTACTACTCTCCAATTTTACTACCCGTGGCCAAGTGGTTTGCGCGCTTGGCTACTGATCTAAGGGACCTGGGTTCGAGCCCCAAATAAGGCATGGGTGTATGTGTAGTTTTTCTGCTGAGGTTCTGCCATCCTCTCAGACCTTCTACCATGGCATATAAACTGACAGGCTCCTGTCAGACCTCTGTGGCAAGCAGCTGCTTGAGGGGGTATTTATTATTATTATTTTTTTTTATCAGGTGCAAAATTAGGAAGATCTTGAAATAATGATAGTTGTTAGCTTTCACAGTTTAAAAGTGTCCTAGAATCTTTTAAAGTAGTAGGTTAGTTGATTATTTGATTTTAAACAGTTTGAACATGGAGGAATCTAGGTAAAGAAAATGTTAAGCCGCATAACTTACTTAGTTGATGAAATTTTAATTAAGGTACGGATCCCTACAGATCAGGATTATGTTATACAAGTAGTAGTGGAATGCTACAATAAATTATTTTTTTTTAAGTTTGTGAACGTTACAAGATTCCCGAGCATAAAACCCAGGATTTAGGTAACTTCAAATTGAGCTGCAGAGAATATCCAGAGCAGTAAAATATAAGCTAACACGTCTTAAATGATATAAAAAAATATTTTATTAAATTCAGATTCAACAGAAGCTTGCAACTAGGTTTCTATAAACGCTCTGTAACTTCATGGAGCATAGCTGTTAAATTATCGCCATTGGCACCTCTGTGGCAAGCAGCTGCTTGAGGGGGTATTTATTTATTTTGATATTATTTATAACGCCAAATAATGCCTGGCTGGAACCCTATCCTTTGAATATTACATAGAGTTTTTATTTTTGTAAGGATTTTCATTTTTAACAGAGTAAGCAGTATAGCAACTGATTATTAAAGATTAAACAGCTATAAATTAATAATTACTATAAGTGGAAAAAAATAACCGTTTTGGTCATCAGAAAATGGAAAAAATTACTAATTGTAGTAACACCCATCCACACACCATACACTTCTTTTTCACGTAACGCCACATAACAGAATTGCTATTCCCTCGCACTCCTCTCATAAGGAACTACTGCAATTTATGGACGATCCGTAACAAATAACTCTGAGATAAATTTAAAAAAAAGTTATGAACCGAACATATTCACCAGAAGAATGCTACAAAAATTTGTGCAAGGTAAAAAGGTATAGGCTATATAACAGTATTACTACTTAATTTACACAACTCAGAGAAAAAATAGTTTTTGATCGAATAGATGATACAGAAAAGAGCTTATTTTTTCTGTATACAACAGCAAAACTGAGATTTTTATCACTCAACCGCAGATAATCTTACATATATCTATTGTTCAGATTGTATATTCCGCTTTAATTCTCGTGTACTTTAACTGAGTCAGTTGTCAGGGCACATGACTTCAGTATTCATGAGGCATGTGCTGTAGGAGAGGGACTATAAAGGGCAGCTTCTAAGATTATTCTCTGCCCCTGTGCAGAAGTAGATTAATAAATATTCAGAAAGTCGTTAATCTCGAGTTATGGCACTTTAGCAGTTAGGAAGCGATGATATATAATGGGGAAAATTATATCGTTATCTATTCTAGAACTGTTGAGTTCTGACTAAGGCATGGAATATTTCTCACTTCGCATGATAATCCGGCATAACCAGGTGGACACAAACATTTCTCGACTGATTCCAGCTTCCTGAGGCTTTGGGATTCTTTCGATGCTATTTCCATTCCAATGTTGTGTAGCCTAAATTGATCAATATAAAAATCACAGCATTAATGTTATATCACAAAATTAATTTTACTAAATAGAATCACAGCTTAGACTAATTACAGTAACAACTACGGAAAATCAAATTATTAACGCTGTTGTAACTGTCACTTATTTTGAAGCACAGCCAAAATATCATATTTATCTGCTACTTTCAAAATGGTATTTTTTTTACTTACATATACACATTTAGGATTTAAGGTAAAAACTTATGCAATTATTACCTTAATTATAAAATATTTAAATTTATTACTATATTTTAAACATTAAGTATTTCGTCTAGTATTGTTCAAAAACAGAAGAAAATGTTACAAAGAAAAATGGAGTAACAGAAGAAAATGTTACTCTCACATTCCCGAGGACTTAAATAGTGCATATTTTCTAAGAAATGCTGAATCAGAAACAGAATCATGTCAAACCCCCCTCCCTCCCTATTACAACAAACATAGCAAAGCTTCCCCATCCGATTAGAACTATCTGCGTATGTCACTACATGTATTAATAAGAAGACATTATATCCCCGTAAGTCTTCTAGGAAGTGCCAAGGTTTCGTAAATCATTATCACCTGAAATTTGAATGCGTTTCAAATTTTTTTGAAATCTAATAGAAATGAACGGAATTTTCACAATCTGGTATTAATTTAGAAAAGCACAGATTTGCTTCAACTATAAACCTATAGGTAGACTGATTGTTTGTTGTAAGCTACATTAGACCATAAAAGGTAAACATATAAATAAAACATTTCTGTGCATATTCTTAGCTCTTTGGATTATTGATTGTTATCAAAATGTCATCTTGCATAGCTTTCTCTAAAAGTTGCATTTACGTCTTCAAAACTGTCCTCTGTAAACTCTTGTTATTCCAAGTCTATATGCTATGGCCGAGTGGTTAGCATGCTTGGCTACTGATCTAAAGGACCTGGGTTCGAACCCCGGGTTAAGGCATGGATGTGTGTGTTGTTTTTCTGCTGAGGTCCTGCCATCCTCACAGACTTTCTACTATGGCATATAAACTGACAGTCTCCTGTCAGACCTCTGTGGCAAACAGCTGCTTGAGGGGGTATTTATTTTTATTTTATATGCTACATCGATAGGCTGTTTTTTCTACAGTTGTTTCAATATTTGGTCTTCATCTTATGTCTGTCTGAACCGAATAAAACGAAATTTAGCAAGATAAGATATTTTTGCTCGATTAGTTACGAATTTCCATTACAGCATTCAAATTTCATTTTCATGGCTCACTTAGGAGAAGAGGTATTACTCATTTTCCGTAATATTGGGTAATATCAGATTATTTTACACCAAATGATAAAAAAAGTACTGCGATTCAGTTAACTGAATCAAAGAATATTAAGAGTGGTCGAGTGGTTAGCGCGCTTGGCTACTTGATCTACGGGACCTGGGTTCGAGCCCCGGGTAAGGTATGGATGTATGTGTCATTTTTCTGCAGAGGTCCTGCCATCCTCTCAGACCTTCTACTGTGGCATATAAACTGACAGGCTCCTGTCAGACCTCTGTGGCAAGCAGCTGCTTGAGGGGTATGGTTAGCACGCTTGGCTACTGATCTAAGGGACCTGGGTTCGAGCCCCGGATAAGGCATGGATGTCTGTTGTTTTTCTGCTGAGGTCCTGCCATTCTCTCAGATCTTCTAATGTGGCATATAAACTGACAGGCTCCTGTCAGACCTCTGTGGCAAGCAGCTGCTTGAGGGGGTATTTTTTTTTTATTTATACAGGGAAACAACTAACACACGCTCTACAGACATCATATCTGGAGTTGGCTTGTTGTTGTTTTATCCTTAGTCTGAACTTACGTAAAACGCATGTACTAAATTTGTAGTCAGTTCCGGGCCACAAAAATATGTAGGAAACGTTTAATTGATGCCAATTTAGTTACTTTGCAGCTAAATTTATCAACTTTGAAAGTCACATAACTACTTAAAATTTTACATCAGCAACTGGCTTCTATTCTGTCTTTCGGCAATATTTAGCTATTTTCTGCAATCTTCGGAAACCTGGAAGTTAACTTTTTATTTTTGCACGATGCAGATGATATTCTGTGGAAACAATAAAATCAATTTGAATCCAGTTTTTCATATATGGTGAGCAACTAACAGATTTTATTTAACCAAATTTCAGCAGTTTAAAAAGAAATGGAACGATTTCCGCTCCTCGAATATGACTTTTCTTTTAACCAGAAAAATTATGCTCGGAGAATCAACGATAAAAGTTATCGAAAATAGTATTTTATAATAATAGCAATGTGATGTAGGCAGAAAAAGAGCTCATCGTCAGTGTTAACTGTTCTCCATAACTCTTGATGATGAGGGGCGGGGATGGCTCAGTCGGTAGCGCGCCAGGCTCGTAATCTGTAGTTCCCAGGTTCGAGTCCCAGCTGGGTCAGCGTTGAGATTTATCTCCGCAAAATTCCCCGCCCTGCCCACGGTCAGTAGGGGACACCGATGGGCTTGGAAAGGCCGCCGTCCGTCGGATGGGACGCTAAGCCGTGGCCCCGTGTGCGGGAGAGCCATACCATGTGCACGTTAAAGAACACGCTGGACGGCCTTGACGGGAGGCTACCATCTGTCTCCCAACAGCTGTTCCAGTGGGTTCCCTCCCCCAACCTTCTCTGAGCCTTCGGGGTCCATGTGACCTGGCCATTTAGCCCATGGTGTGCAAAAAAGTGCCGCTCAGAGGTAAAACAACCCAACCTTGATGATGATTGATTATGGATTGTTATCAAAAGGTCATCTCGCATACCTTTCTCTAAAAGTTGCATTTACGTCTTCAAAACTGTCCTCTCTAAATTCTTGCTATTCCAAGTCTATATGCTATATTGATAGGCACATGTTCGGATCGAATGACGAACCCGTGTCATGATTAATTTTGCTTTGAAACGTATTTGTTCTAGAACTATTAATTAAATCCACAAAACGGTAGAGTTAGCATTGATAATAATATAATTGCGATTGAGCATCAAACACACTTTTCAGCAAAGAATAGTCATACATTACTTTCAGTTCGCATCACATTTTACTCGTGCGCATTTGTTCACAGCGAGGTTGGCTGTAAAAGAATGCAGCGATGAACTTTAAAAAAAAATTGAAAGATATGAACATACATCAACATTTACCTTCCTTCAATTTGATCTGTGTGAAATTTAGCACGGATGAGGAGCTTTGTTAATTTATTCAACACCAAAGTAAACGATTCTCGACTTATTGCTCCTCCGTGATCACCGGCAGGTGTTAAAGTAAACCATCCTTGTTCTCGTAAAGGCAATGTAATAGAAACTTCATCCAGATCTGGTCTCGCACCCCAGTTATGACCAACTTTCATGCCATTGCCCTATAAAGAAGAAATAACAGTTAAACATAAGCAATTTATAAGGTTTATCTAAAGCGAAGACATAGTCATATCGGATTTCATGCAATGATATAGAATATTTAGAATATGGTTTGGTTTTTGGTAGATTACTAACGAAATCGAAATAAATTCAGTCAGAGCCGAATTCCCCCATAAGGTAAGTTACACACTTGCCAAGGGTGCCAACATAAAAAGGTTGCCAACTTTTAAATGTTACAACTAAATTATGCCATTTTTAATTTCTTAGAAGGAATTAAAAATTAGCTCCATATTAATTTCAATATAAACCCCGATTGCCTTCTCTGGAAAGAACTCTTTTGCACCTAATATTTGGAAGAGAATGTTTAATAAAGAAGTAGAGATTATGAAGATATACACCACACCACTAAAGGGTGGGCGGGTGTGGCTCAGTCGGTAGCGCACCAGGCTCGTAATCTGTAGTTCCCAGGTTCGAGTCCCAGCTGGGTCAGCATTGAGATTTATCTCCGCAAAATTCCCCGCCCTGCCCACGGTCAGTAGGGGACACCGATGGGCTTGGAAAGGCCGCCGTCTGTCGGATGGGACGTTAAGCCGTGGCCCCATGTGCGGGAGAGCCATACCCTGTGCACGTTAAAGAACACGCTGAATGGCCTTGACGGGAGGCTACCATCTGTCTCCCAACAGCTGTTCCAGTGGGTCCCCTCCCCCAACCTTCTCTGAGCCTTCGGGGTCCATGTGACCTGGCCATTTAGCCCATGGTGTGCAAAAAAGTGCCGCTCAAAGGTAAAAGAACCCAACCCACCAAAGGTATTGGGACACTTTCATGTTACGTAAATGGAAAAGAATATTCAAAACTCCCTAACGCAAAATATAAGTTGATTTTTTTACTGAAAATAAAATGTTGCAAGATTATAGATCAGGGGTCGGGCACCGGCGGTTTTCAGCACTCTAAAAAATAGCTCTTGACGATTTTTTGGTTCAGCATTCAACTCTTGAAATCTATTAATCATTTTTTATTAAAAACAAACACTAGAGCAGGTTGGCAGACGATAATTTGAAAGCACTGATGCAATTCAAATGCTCTAAATACACTCTGAATTTGATTACTTTGATCGAAAAGACTCAAACTAAGAAAAAAATGTCATACTGATGAATGGTAGATTTTTTTAATAATTCTTTTCAATAGTTTTATTCAAACACTTGAAAAATAATCTAAAATAATTATAAAATTACACGTTAAGTTATATTTTTGTTAATGGAATAATCTGCTGTTCCTAATACAGATTATAATTTGCAACTTTAAAACTTTGTCGGTTTAGCTTTTTTTTGGCTGTTTTGTCTCTTCACCCGAAAACGATTTCCGATCCCTGTTACAGACGCCGCACAATTATAAATCTCAGTTAATTTTATCCAAATCTCGGTTTTAAAGAATATTCGCTTAATATTTAAAGAGTTAATGAAGTTCAAATATTTGACTGCAAACGTCTGTCCAAATACTTTTTTAAAATTAATGGAAAGAAAGACCATTTTGCAAACTTCTAAAAATTGCGGATATTTAGTAACATTAGACTAATTTGTGAGGTAAATTCTTTCGACTAGTAATAAATAAAATAAATAAATACCCCCTCAAGTAGCTGCTTGCCACAGAGCCTGTCAGTTTATATGCCATAGTAGAAGGTCTGAGAGGATGGCAGGACCTCAGCAGAAAAACGACACAGACAGCCATGCCTTACCCAGGACTCGAACCCAGGTCCCTTAGATCAGTAGCCAAGCGCACTAACCACTCGGCCATGGGACGACAAAATAAATAAATACCCCCTCAAGCAGCTGCTTGTCACAGAGATCTGACATGAGCCTGTCAGTTTATATGCCATAGTAGAAGGTCTGAGAGGATGGCAGGACCTCAGCAGAAAAACAACACAAACAGCCATGCCTTACATGGGGGGTTCGAACCCAGATCCCTTAAATCAGTAGCCAAGCGAGCTAACCACTCGGCCATGGGACGGCCGATATATATTATATACTATAATATTTCAGCTTCCAAAACTCCTTAAATAGTAAGCAAATAGTGTGATAAATATGGTGAAATTTTTTAGGATTTTTAATTTCCTGTGACATTTTGATATAACGGCTAAGTTCATAGAAGGCTTTGAATACAGCTTTGAATTCACGTAATATGAAACTATTCGAATATCTTTGATAATATATAAATTGTTTACCAGAGTGAATACGGAAGTATCCAAATACTTTTGATACAAAGTGAATTTTTTTTTTATTCCCAGAGTGAGGGAAAAAAAGGTTTAAATATGAAAATGAAAATTATTTTTAAATGTTACTCTGTATTGAATACTACAATTATATGATAATTATAATATCAATTTATTATATTAGCTTTTATAATATTTAGTAACAAAATTGCATTGCTTACCATCAAAATTCCCACATATATTTCGATTACGTTACTTCCATATTTCATGTGTCAATCTGTTGTAGCTAAGAAGCACTACCATTTCGTGTGCCTAGGGGGGCACGAGATGTTATTCCTGCCCTGAATTCCAGTGGCATTCTTTTCAAAATTTAACATGCATTACTTAAATGAAATAGTACCAGACCAAAGTCCTGATTTTTCCAATATCCAGACTCCACCTGGCTGTTTACACTTCAGCCTCAGCTTAGTTACAAACTTAATTTGTTGATGGGTACGATCATACATTCATAATTGGAAATTTATAACATTAGAATAACACTTGAAATAATTTGCTTTCGTTCCTGAGTGGGACTCGAACCCAAGTCTCCCAGAGCATGGTAGGCATCATAATCATTACAGCATCAGAGACTAACCGTTTTCTTCAGCTACATGACATACTTATAAGAATTCCCACATATTTTGTTGATTCGCACTGGCGCCATCTATGTCGGGAAATGAGCAACCTAGCTGCTTCATGTGATGGAAGTAATATTTATCACTCACGCTAACATCACTGTGAGTTCCTGACTAGTTGCCATTGAGCATCATATGAGGCCCTAGTTGTATATGTATGTCTATGGTGTATCTATCTATCATATGTCTATGGTGTATTATGGTCTTATATTGTCCCTATTCTATGGTGTATTAAACTGACAGGCTCCTGCCAGACCTCTGTGACAAGCAGCTGCTTGAGGGGGTATTTATTTATTCTTAATTACTTCTTTCCATCTCGAGGTTTCACATAATGAGTGAAACATTTTGCATATTAGAACTATTTTCGGATCAAAATGTACATCTTCTGCCCTTGAAGAAATATATACGAGGAATTCAATATCGATATTTTCTCTAAATTGTTTAAATGTAACACGATCCTTAAGTTTCAGACAAAAATAAAAGAGAAAATCTTCATCTCACGTCAAAAAAATATAAAAAAAATGCTTGCTTTTAACACATTTCTAGACTGTTAACAAATCATTGAAGAGTTTCATATTTAAACCAGTTTTTTGCATAATCACATGTAAATCATTTCTGTTACCTCTAAAATGACGTCAGCACTTTCTGTGTATGTTCCAGATGTATCGCCTCTTGCCACGACGTAGCTGATCGTAAACTTCAAGTCTGCTCCATAAGAATACAGCTAGGAACGAAAAATGCGTTAATAACACTGGCATATAATTAATATAGCAGTATCTTGTGATAAGAATTTATTTACTAGTCCATTTACTAGGTTTGTCTATAAGTATGTGTGCAAGGATCAATTGAATAAAAACAGTTAAAATGCGTATAAATTCAGGTAGATGGTGAAGATGCTAAGTGTAATCAGCAGAGTTCGTTTGTAAGTGTGTTCACATTGTATTTAAAAACAACAATGTAATAGATTCAATAGAGTTATAGTGAACATATTAATATAAAAATCTAATTTGAAAGTACTAACCAAAATTAATCATCATATTGAAATATGCAATTCATATTTAATAATAAAAAAGCCCTATAGGCCATAACCCTGCAAGTTATGGCCTATAGGGAGCAGGAAAAAATCAAACAGCTTCCTCATCCTGCATATTCACCCGATCTTGCTCCAAGCGAATTTTGGTTGTTTCTAAAAATTAAAAGGAAACTTGTTGGGAAGCCTTTTTTAAGAGGTCAAGACCTTGAAAAATGCATTCATATGCTATGTCCACACTTGTGCGCCTTCATCTTCAACTTCACTTTCAACTTTCAATTCCGCTTTTCAACACCGAGCAGTCTAGCGCATGCCTTAGATCATCATCATCATCCTCAAGCAGCCATGGGCTACGGAGGTCCAACCAGACCACGCAGTTTAATTCTCCAAGCATATCTGTCCTGAGCTACATCAGCTGCATCTGGCCACTGCACACCAATTCTAACAAGGTCCTGTTTGACATTGTCTGCCCACCGCATCCTAGGTCTTCCCCTCCTTCTGAGGCCTCTAGGCACACTGTTCATAACCCTATTCGCCAATCTATAATTATCCATACGGGCAACATGGCCAAACCAACGGGTCTCTCTCTACACAATATGCTGCTTAAAAAGGAGGTTGCAAACTCCTTTGCCTAACCTCATCATTAGTTACAAAGTTGAACCACCTAATGCCCAAGATACTGCGTAAGCATATGGAATCAAAAGCATCCTTTTCCTGTTATCTTGTTTACAAAGTGTCCAAGTTTCACTACCATAACTAACCCTAGAAAGAACCAAACTATTATACAGTCTAATTTTAGTCTTTAGGTGTATACGCCTGTTTCTCCACACTCTCCATAAATTCTTAAAAGGGCCGGCAACAATCCCTCTGGGTCTGTTAATCACATGCCGCACATCACCAGTATCTGTTACATAGCTCCCAAGGAAATTAAACTGTGACACCTGCTCAAGACTGCAACCATTCAGATTAACTGAATCACAGCCTGCCTGACCAAGTTTCATCACTTTAGTTTTCTCTCTGTTTATAACCAAACCTACTCTACTACCAGTCTCATCAACAGCTTGAATGAAAGAGTTCATCTCATCAACATCATTTGCCAAAAGGGCTAAATCATCAGCATAATCTAAATCAGAAATTTTTGTATCTCCAGCCCATTTAAGGCCAAAATCTTTCCCTTGAAGTGAATTTCGCATAACATAATGAACAACCACACTAAAGAGAAAAGGAGACAAAATGCACCCTTGTCGAACACCAGACGTAATGCTAAACCAATTGCTACAAGACTTACCAACTCTCACACATGACTCTGTGATATTATAGAGAGCTTTCATTATGTTAACTGACTTGGCATGTATATCATATGATCTCACAATCAACCACAAATTATGACGATCAACAGAGTCGAAAGCCTTTTTGAAATCAACAAAGCTAGCAACCAAAGGTTTCTGAAACTCTAAACGTTCCTCAAGAATCTGGCCTAAGTGAAAATATCTGATCTACACATCCCCTACCACTTCTGAATCCACATTGCTCATCACGCAATTGACTGTCAACCAGATTCTTAATTCTATTAAGCACAATCATGGAAAGAACTTTACCAGGAACAGAGAGTAGGCTTATACCCCTATAGTTATCACAAGAACTGCGATCACCTTTTTTGAAAATAGGGATAATAATAGCTCTGGTAAAATCTTTAGGAATCATGCCTTTATCATAAAAGATATTCAAAATTTCAGTCATCCAAGTGGTAACTGAAACATTCCCAGCTCTGAGCATTTCTGTAGTAATTTCATCTACACCTGGGGATTTATGAAGTTTAAGTTTAGAAATAGCCAAAATAACTTCAGAATGTGTTATAGGGCCAACATTAAAGCTGCCAATGCATCTATCATCATTACAAACAATGGGAGTAGAACTAACCACCACATTGTTTAGAACATCACTGAAATGCTCAGCCCACCTAGCCATGACAGAATCCTCACCTTCTATAACCTTACCTTGTTTATCCTTCAATCCTTGTATGCCTGTCCGTTTTCTACCACACAAAACATTAACTATCTGGAACAGCTCTCTGCTGTTGTGCTGTCTAATTGCTTCCTCAGCCTTGTCAGCCAAACCATCAAGCCAAAGATTCTTATCAACAGCTAACTGATCCTTTACAAGTTTATTAAGGTTTCTGTAATGCTTTCTATTAGGACTAGTAGGGTATTCATTAAGGACATTCCTGCAGTTCTTTCGTTCCGAGATAAGCTCAAGTGCATTATCACTCAGATAATTCTGTCTCTTCTGCTCCTTTTTTCCTAAAATAGTACTGTTAGTGTCCAAAAAAGCCTGTTTAAAATGATCCCATTCTTCGTCAACATCAGTAGTAAGCATACCATGATTGTCATAATGACTAAGTAACCTATCATGGTAAGCTCTATCTATAACTGGGTCTTTCAGAGCATCAGTATTAAAAGTAAATTTTTTAACCCTAGCACAACACTTTTTAAGTTTAAGTTGCAAAATACTTTTAACAAGGTAATGGTCAGATCCAATTTCAGCTCCCCTATATGACCTGGTATTCCTAACAGAACTAGCCCATTTGCTGTTAATCAATATATAATCTATCGGGTGAAACCCATGTGTACTTATGCATGTCGCAGTGTTTGTAATAAGTGTTAGTTATTCTGAATCCATTGAGTTTACTTACCTGTAGGAGACGTTGCCCATTGCCATTGCAGCTACCAATAACAAAAGGGCCTATTACTCCTGCCCAAAGGTCAGAGTCAGTACCAACTTTGGCATTGAAGTCACCAAGAACAAGGGTAATATATCCTTTCTTGACAGAATTCAAAATATTATGAAGTTGTCCATAAAACCTATACTTCTCATCCTCAAAGGCATCCTTAGTAGGGGCTTGTGTTGTGTTGTTTTACCTCTGAGCGGCAGTTTTTTGCACACCATGGGCTAAATGGCCATGTTACATGGACCCCTAAGGCTCAGAGAAGGTTGGGGAGAGGACCCACGGGAACAGCTGTTGGGAGACAGATGGTAGTCTCCCGTCAAGGCCATCCGGCGTGTTCTTTAACGTGAACAGGGTGTGGCTCTCCCGCACAAGGAGCCACGACTTAACGTCCCATCCGACGGACGGCGGCCTTTCCATGCTCATCAGTGTCCCCTACTGACCGTGGGCAGGGCGTGGAATTTTGCGGAGATAAATCTCAACGCTGACCCAGCTGGGACTCGAACCTGGGAACTACAGATTACGAGCCTGGCGCGCTACCGACTGAACCACCCCGCCCCCCTCAGTAGGGGCATAACAGCAGATAAAATTCAAGTCTTTAACGCTTGTCTGAAAATTTGCTGCAAGAAACCTTTCATTAATGCACTCATATCCTAGAAGAGCATCAATAGCGTGTCTGCTGAGAAGCAGACCCACGCCTTGGTGATGCTTATTGTCGTCACTCCCTGAAAAGAGAAATTTAAGATTATTTTTAAGAATCTGACCATTATCTGTCCATCTGGTCTCTTGCAAGCCGAGAATATCTAAATTATAATGGTGGAATTCTTGTGTGAGGACATCAAGAGAGAAAGCTCTGTGCAGAGTCCTCACATTCCAACTACCTATGGGGATAAAATAGTTAGTGGGATGTTTAAAGAAACTATTATTTATTGAGAGAGGGAATGCCGACAATATCAAAGAGCCCCCTAAACGCAGACATGGGGCAAAGACCCGTTCCCCCACCACTAAAGGCTGAAGCCATCTACACTGGAAGACTTCCTCCAATGTAGAATTTGACGATGCCAATAGAAGCAAAGAGTTCAGGTGCCTGCGATGACCTCTGCTCAGGATTATCCACCAGCTGATAAACATATCCTGTGAATCTATTCACTTGGGGCTGTCAACCCACAAACAAACAGAAAACAAAGCGGAAGATTTTCCCTCCACAGAAGCCCACCAGTGCAGCGAATTCAGGATCCATAATCAAGCTCAAAGCCTTATTTCAGTCCAGTCCAGTATATATGGTCAGCACCAGGAGCCTGTGTGATTGACCACTCTTCAGCAGGGTAGAAAGAAAAAAAAAAGTAGCCATAGTTGTCCAGATCAGTAGGCCACACTAATCTGGCAGCCCTCCCCTTCCGTTCACTTCCACAAGAGAGTATCTCTTTTGAAAGGTACGGTCTGCACCACGAGAAGGAGTCGTAGCAGTATACAAATCACTTTTATTGAAAAATTTGGGGTCCGAAAAAATATCATGCCGCAGGGATCATAGCCTTCTTCTTTCGCCCTGCGGATGACTTTTATCGACAACCTCAATGTCTCAGAGCTCCACTCATTGTCCTCGTCTTTTTTCTCTTTTCATTGCAGCACCTCTCAAGCCCCCTGGGCTCAATTCAATGACTTTCATTGAATCTGCCCTGATTGCCCCAGAGAGTCCCCACTTATTGACCATTAGCGACGGTGATGTTTGCAGTATGTCGGAAGCATAGCTTCCACGTCAGCACATACGCTTACACGTCAGCACCTGGGTATGTAGTCAACGAATTGTGTGGGGCGGGGGTGGCTCAGTCGGTAGCGCGCCAGGCTCGTAATCTGTAGTTCCCAGGTTCGAGTCCCAGCTGGGTCAGCGTTGAGATTTATCTCCGCAAAATTCCCCGCTCTGCCCACGGTCAGTAGGGGACACCGATGGGCTTGACAAAGGCTGCCGTCCGTCGGATGGGACGTTAAACCGTGGCCCCGTGTGCGGGAGAGACATACCCTGTGCACGTTAAAGAACACGCTGGATGGCCTTGACGGGAGGCTACCATCTGTCTCCCAACAGCTGATCCAGTGGGTCCCCTCCCCCAATCTTCTCTGAGCCTTCGGGTCTATGTGACCTGGCCATTTAGCCCATGGTGTGCAAAAAATGCCGCTCAGAGGTAAAACAACCCAACCCAACCTCCCTGGGCTCAATTCAATGACTTCCATTGAATCTGCCCTGATTGCCCCAGAGAGTCCCCACTTATTCACCATTAGCGACGGTGATATTTGCAGTATGTCCGAAGCATAGGCTTCCACATACGCTTCCACGTCAGCACCTGGGTGTCTAGTCAACGAATTGTGTGGGGCGGGGGTGGCTCAGTCGGTAGCGCGCCAGGCTCGTAATCTGTAGTTCCCAGGTTCGAGTCCCAGCTGGGTCAGCGTTGAGATTTATCTCCGCAAAATTCCCCGCCCTGCCCACGGTCAGTAGGGGACACCGATGGGCTTGGCAAAGGCCGCCGTCCGTCGGATGGGACTTTAAGCCGTGGCTTGGTGTGCGGGAGGGCCATACCCTGTGCACGTTAAAGAACACGCTGGATGGCCTTGACGGGAGGCTACCATCTGTCTCCCAACAGTTGTTCCAGTGGGTCCCCTCCCCCAACCTTCTCTGAGCCTTCGGGGTCCATGTGACCTTGCCATTTAGCCCATGGTGTGCAAAAAAGTGCCGCTCAGAGGTAAAACTACCCAACCCATTGATGAATGAAATGCGTTATTGACTCCTAATGCTATTTATAACTTACGCCTTATTTTGAAACTGAATATCAAATCGAAGATTGAAGGAGACCTCTCTTTAATAACCAAAGAATTGAGGTCTGAGCAGGCCTCAGTTCAATATTTTTACATGTAAATAAATCATCACCTGAACGAAATGTTATTCCGATGTTATTCCGGAACAAGAGATAACAAGATAAGGAATCTGCATGGAGAACACGAATATGGCGTCGTAATCGGCAGGCAAAATCTTTAATCTACGTCCCAGGATTGAGTCTAAAACATACTAGTTCGTTTGCAGCCGCTGTTAAATTATTAACAATTAGCAAGAAATTAGCTAATTAGCCAAAAATTTATAGCTGTTACAAATTTGTCGAACAGCGGTTGGCAATCATCTGTCAATCTTCAATAAATTTTGTGTTTTCCGAAGAAGATTCAATGGAATTTTATTCTTGAGACCACACATGTTTTCGCGTTAAGCAATTTTTTAGTATTATCCGCTTCAATTTAGAAGAATATTTTGACATGTAAATGAATCATCACCTGAACGAACGAAACAAATTTTAGTTTCGCGCTAATCGATATTTCTTCTTACCCGTTTTCGTGTTGTTTTTGACTATGTATATCGTTTAAATTCCTTAAACAGTATTACCCGAAGTCAAAATATCGTAAACTATATAACGGAACACAAATGCATGTCTAATATTTCTAGATATATAGTTCCAAATATTATCAATAGGTCCAGTCGAATTGTCATCTAATCCAATTCCTGAAATTTCATGCCTGCAATATTGTTGACGCTAAATTTATCTGCTCTAATTTAAAAATTTATAAAAATTCTAATTTGAACATTACCAAACTCATTTCATCGCAACAATTTTTTTTTCAGGGAAAACGCGATTCTTCTGTAAGGGACGATAAATTTTAAATATAATTCAATGGATTAGATATGTAATCTGCTAGTAAATTCAAATTAATTTCAATAATCACATCAGCCTTATAGAGTTTCAATATCATGATTAAAACTGGGTCAGACAATATCGTAATTGGACTGAGCATCAGTGGCACTCAGGATTTGGTTATTTTATTTCTGAATGGATTTTAAATGCAATGTTTTCTACACAATGGACTAAATGATCAGGTCAAAAGGACCCCAAAGGCTCAGAGAAAATTGTGGGAAGGGGACTCAGGCAATCAGAGCTCTTTACTGATGTGAAAAACATCCATTGCAAAAACGTTTGTTTGCAGATATTCCAAAAGCAAAACATTTCAACATACATAAATATCCAATGACCCCCCCCCCCCCCACAAAAAAAAAATATTCAAAGATGTTCAATATTCAATAAAATTCATCTCGGGGCTCCTATTCTGCTCTCGGTGAGAAAGACGACACCGATCAGCTTGGAAAGGCAGTTATCCATGGGATGGGATGTTCAAATGCGACCTCATGATCAGTAGAGCCTTGCGCTGTGAACTTCAGAGGACATACTGGATGACTTTGATAGCAGGTTTCCATCTGTCTCCGAAGAGTGAGACTTCTTCACCTGCTGTGAACTCTTAGCCTTTGGAGGTCTTGCGATCTTGCCATTTAGCCCATTGTGTGTAAAGAAATGTTTCTCAGAAGTAAAACAAACAAGGTCAATAATATGTGTACAAAATATTGCTAGCGATATGGCAATTATGTAGTGCACCGACAATGATTTTATTTTGATTTTATTCATTGAGCAGGTTAAGATCCATTTATTTCAATGAACATAAGAGGTGACAAGTTGTTTATCGAAAGCTTGGTTCGAAGTTTAAATAAAATGAAGTTCATTGGGTCAAACATTTTAATGCATCGTATTTTTGCATTCACTTATTTGTTTTTACTGGGTAATTTACACTATTATTCTGTACTTATTCGTATGATGACAAAGGTATAGAACAAAAATTGTTTTTTTGCCTGGTGGGTTCCGAACCCACGATCTCCTGATAACATATCAAGTGCTCTGACCGCTGAGCAATTATCCTCTATTGTTGATCTTGTGCTAAAACAATAGAATTTGGATTTGCTAAAAAAAAACATCTAAAACAAAAACAGTGTGAGAATGCTTTCTAGTGTAGAGACTCAAAATGCAGTCAGAAATGGCTTCTTGAAACAGAATCTATATATAAAACTTAAAATCAACAAAACAGGATAATTGTTCGGTTACCGGGTAGCTCAGCGGTCAGAGCACCTGACCTATTAGGAGGTCGTTAGTTCGGATCCCATCCACCTAAAGACAACTTTTTCCTCTATACCTTTGTCATCATGTAAATAAATACAGCACAATTGTCTAAATTACCCAGTGAGAACTGATGAGCTATGGATGTAATTATTGAATTCAATTATTTGCTTTACTTGGTAGAATAGCGTGAAAATAGACACATCATCAAACTTTTCGACTCGAACTCTGAACCTCTTGGTCATGTGCCATTTGTTCTTTACTTGAGATAAAGTGATGATACTTTCACATTTCTTTTGACAAAGTCATGAAGCGAGATGGTTAATGTTGAGAAGTCACTTCGTTTTAGAGCAATTGGTGCGCAAGCAGGAGGTCTCGAATTTGAGTCCCGGAGGTGAATGAAATTACCAGTGGGTGTGAGGTTATGAGTAACAAATATAAGGATATTTGTTTGTTGCGTGATCATTAGGAAGTTCTTGGCTAGTTTTAATAGTGCGCTACCATTGAAATAACCAGAAGGAAGTCACATCTCAATATCTCTGCCTCCTTTCATCACTGGGAGCGGGGATGGCTCAGTCGGTAGCGCGCCAGGCTCGTAATCTGTAGTTCCCAGGTTCGAGTCCCAGCTGGGTCAGCGTTGAGATTTATCACCGCAAAATTTCCCGCCCTGCCCACGGTCAGTAGGGGACACCGATGGGCTTGGAAAGGCCGCCGTCCGTCGGATGGGACGTTAAGCCGTGGCCCCGTGTGCGGGAGAGCCATACCCTGTGCACGTTAAAGAACACGCTGGATGGCCTTGACGGGAGGCTACCATCTGTCTCCCAACAGCTGTTCCAGTGGGTCCCCTCCCCCAACCTTCTCTGAGCCTTCGGGGTCCATGTGACCTGGCCATTTAGCCCATGGTTTGCAAAAAGTGCCGCTCAGAGATAAAACAACCCAACCCAACCTCCCTGGGCTCAATTCAATGACTTCCATTGAATCTGCCCTGATTGCCCCAGAGAGTCCCCACTTATTCACCATTAGCGACGGTGATGTTTGCAGTATGTCCGAAGCATAGGCTTCCACATACGCTTCCACGTCAGCACCTGGGTGTCTAGTCAACGAATTGTGTGGGGCGGGGGTGGCTCAGTCGGTAGCGCGCCAGGCTCGTAATTTGCAGTTCCCAGGTTCGAGTCCCAGCTGGGTCAGCGTTGAGATTTATCTCCGCAAAATTCCCCGTCCTGTCCACGGTCAGTAGGGGACACCGATGGGCTTGGAAAGGCCGCCGTCTGTCGGATGGGACTTTAAGCCGTGGCTCCGTGTGCGGGAGAGCCATACCCTGTGCACGTTAAAGAACACGCTGGATGGCTTTGACGGGAGGCTACCATCTTTCTCCCAACAGTTGTTCCAGTGGGTCCCCTCCCCCAACCTTCTCTGAGCCTTCGGGGTCCATGTGACCTCGCCATTTAGCCCATGGTGTGCAAAAAAGTGCCGCTCAGAGGTAAAACTACCCAACCCATTGATGAATGAAATGCATTATTGACTCCTAATGCTATTTTGTAACTTACGCCTTATTTTGAAACTGAATATCAAATCGAAGATTGAAGGAGACCTCTCTTTAATAACCAAAGAATTGAGGTCTGAGCAGGCCTCAGTTCAATATTTTTACATGCAAATAAATCATCACCTGAACGAAATGTTATTCCGATGTTATTCCGGAACAAGAGATAACAAGATAAGCAATCTGCGTGGAGAACAGGAATATGGCGTCGTAATCGGCAGGCAAAATCATTAATCTACGTCCCAGGATTGAGTCTAAAACATACTAGTTCGTTTGCAGCCGCTGTTAAATTATTAACAATTAGCAAGAAATTAGCTAATTAGCCAAAAATTTATAGCTGTTACAAATTTGTCGAACAGCGGTTGGCAATCATCTGTCAATCTTCAATAAATTTTGTGTTATCCGAAGAAGATTCAATGGAGTTTTATTCTTGAGACCCCACATATTTTCGCGTTAAGCAATTTTTTCGTATTATCCGCTTCAATTTAGAAGAATATTTTGACATGCAAATGAATCATCACCCGAACGAACGAAACAAATTTTAGTTTCGCGCTAATCGATATTTCTTCTTACCCGTTTTCGTGTTAAGTGTTTTTGACCATGTATCTCGTTTAAATTCCTTAAACAGTATTACCCGAAGTCAAAATATCGTAAACTATATAACGGAACACAAATGCATGTCTAATATTTCTAGATATATAGTTCCAAATATTATCAATAGGTCCATCGAATTGTCATCTAATCCAATTCCTGAAATTTCATGCCTGCAATATTGTTGACGCTAAATTTATCTGCTCTAATTTTTAAATTAGAATAAAAATTTATAAAAATTCTTACTTTGAACGTTACCAAACTCATTTCATCGCAACAATTTTTTTTTTTCTGGGAAAACGCGATTCTTCTGTAAGGGAAGATAAATTTTAAATATAATTCAATGGATTAGATATGTAATCTGCTAGTAAATTCAAATTAATTTCAATAATCACATCAGCCTTATAGAGTTTCAATATCATGATTTAAACTGGGTCAGACAATATCGCAATTGGACTGAGCATCAGTGGCACTCAGGATTTGGTTATTTTATTTCTGAGTGGATTTTAAATGCAATGTTTTCTACACAATGGACTAAATGATCAGGTCAAAAGGACCCCAAAGGCTCAGAGAAAATTGTGGGAAGGGGACTCAGGCAATCAGAGCTCTTTACTGATGTGAAAAACATCCATTGCAAAAACGTTTGTTTGCAGATATTCCAAAAGCAAAACATTTCAACATACATAAATATCCAATGACCCCCCCCCCCCCCCCCACAAAAAAAAAATATTCAAAGATGTTCAATATTCAATAAAATTCATCTCGGGGCTCCTATTCTGCTCTCGGTGAGAAAGACGACACCGATCAGCTTGGAAAGGCAGTTATCCATGGGATGGGATGTTCAAATGCGACCTCATGATCAGTAGAGCCTTGCGCTGTGAACTTCAGAGGATATACTGGATGACTTTGATAGCAGGTTTCCATCTGTCTCCGAAGAGTGAGACTTCTTCACCTGCTGTGAACTCTTAGCCTTTGGAGGTCTTGCGATCTTGCCATTTAGCCCATTGTGTGTAAAGAAATGTTTCTCAGAAGTAAAACAAACAAGGTCAATAATATGTGTACAAAATATTGCTAGCGGTATGGCAATTATGTAGTGCACCGACAATGATTTTATTTTGATTTTATTCATTGAGCAGGTTAAGATCCATTTATTTCAATGAACATAAGAGGTGACAAGTTGTTTATCGAAAGCTTGGTTCGAAGTTTAAATAAAATGAAGTTCATTGGGTCAAACATTTTAATGCATCGTATTTTTGCATTCACTTATTTGTTTTTACTGGGTAATTTACACTATTATTCTGTACTTATTCGTATGATGACAAAGGTATAGAACAAAAATTGTTTTTTTGCCTGGTGGGTTCCGAACCCACGATCTCCTGATAACATACCAAGTGCTCTGACCGCTGAGCAATTATCCTCTATTGTTGATCTTGTGCTAAAACAATAGAATTTGGATTTGCTAAAAAAAAAAACATCTAAAACAAAAACAGTGTGAGAATGCTTTCTAGTGTAGAGACTCAAAATGCAGTCAGAAATGGCTTCTTGAAACAGAATCTATATATAAAACTTAAAATCAACAAAACAGGATAATTGTTCGGTTACCGGGTAGCTCAGCGGTCAGAGCACCTGACCTATTAGGAGGTCGTTAGTTCGGATCCCATCCACCTAAAGACAACTTTTTCCTCTATACCTTTGTCATCATGTAAATAAATACAGCACAATTGTCTAAATTACCCAGTGAGAACTGATGAGCTATGGATGTAATTATTGAATTCAATTATTTGCTTTACTTGGTAGAATAGCGTGAAAATAGACACATCATCAAACTTTTCGACTCGAACTCTGAACCTCTTGGTCATGTGCCATTTGTTCTTTACTTGAGATAAAGTGATGATACTTTCACATTTCTTTTGACAAAGTCATGAAGCGAGATGGTTAATGTTGAGAAGTCACTTCGTTTTAGAGCAATTGGTGCGCAAGCAGGAGGTCTCGAATTTGAGTCCCGGAGATGAATGAAATTACCAGTGGGTGTGAGGTTATGAGCAACAAATATAAGGATATTTGTTTGTTGCGTGATCATTAGGAAGTTCTTGGCTAGTTTTAATAGTGCGCTACCATTGAAATAACCAGAAGGAAGTCACATCTCAATATCTCTGCCTCCTTTCATCACTGGGAGCGGGGATGGCTCAGTCGGTAGCGCGCCAGGCTCGTAATCTGTAGTTCCCAAGTTCGAGTCCCAGCTGGGTCAGCGTTGAGATTTATCACCGCAAAATTTCCCGCCCTGCCAACGGTCAGTAGGGGACACCGATGGGCTTGGAAAGGCCGCCGTCCGTCGGATGGGACGTTAAGCCATGGCCCCGTGTGCGGGAGAGCCATACCCTGTGCACATTAAAGAACACGCTGGATGGCCTTGACGGGAGGCTACCATCTGTCTCCCAACAGCTGTTCCAGTGGGTCCCCTCTCCCAACCTTCTCTGAGCCTTTGGGGTCCATGTGACCTGGCCATTTAGCCCATAGTGTACAAAAAAGTGCCGCTCAGAGGTAAAACAACCCAAATCCTTTCATCACCTGATTAGAGCAAGAGTGAAAGCTCCATCCCCTTATCTTACATGGAGAGGACTTGGCGAATAACCAACAGGTTCCAAGACCGAGTCCGGGAATCGGATGGTTGGTTAGAGCTCCTAACAAGAGAGTTCGTGACTTCCTATTCCACCCAACGCAAAACAATATTTTCGCTAAATTTGATATCGATGTGTGAGAGTGTCTTCATCAGAATTCACTTTTTTGTACACACACACCGAATTAGAAACTGAATTAGAAACCTTTATTCAATACCGAATTGGACCTCTTTTAGCCAGTATTACAACACGTATGCGGTTTGGTATAGATTCAACAAGGTGTTGGAGTGCCTACACCTCTATCATACCAGATGTTCACTAGATAGTTCTTTAACTGGCTCAGATTTGACGGAAGAGGACTTTGCCCCCGGATTTGTTTTTCTAAAATGTCCCATATATTTTCAATGGAGTTCAGATCCGAGCTTTGCGGTGGCCAGGGAAGATGGTGGAAGTCGCTGTCATGCTCACTGAACACATCTTGTGTGATGGACACTAGCATTGTCGTCCATGAAACAGCAATCACCTGCTGGATAAAAAGTCAACATTGCAAGATGGACTTGATTGGCAACAATGTTCAGATAATCCTTGGAAGACACCCGACCTTCCAGCAATGTCAGGGCACCTGTTCTTTACCAACAGAACGTGCCATACACCATGACACCACCTTCATAACCTTGAGTTGTGTTTACAAGGCAAACTGGGTCCATTACTTCATGGGGCTCCCACCAAACTCTTTGCCTACTGTCGGTACAGAACAAGGTGTACCACGACTCGTCGGGCAACATGACTTTTTCCAAGTCTTCCAGTGTCCAGTCATGGTGTTCCTGACACCACTATAGACGAACTTTCCGGTTCTTCGCAGTAATCAGTGGTTTCTGTATAGGCATGCGACTGCTAATACCGATTCTCTTCAATTCCCGACGCATAATTCGCTGAGATAAGGATCGGGAATAGCCTTCATTAAATGCTTCAGTCAATTTCTGCACTCAGGAAGTCCTGTTTCTCCATACAGACCTTCTCAGACGACGGAGATCTCGCTCCTGACAGATTGTCGTCGTGCAACACTTAACCTCTTAGACAAGCAATGTGGGGTATTTATCCACTGATTAAAGACCGAGATATCTCACCTTTTGAGAAACTAGTCGGCTCTGCTGTTTTTAAAATCGTCGCTCCAGCCAGGCGGGCACCCACAATAAGTCCTTTATGAAACCTCGAAAGATCCTTTGTTTTTACCATTGTGATCAACACGACTGACGACTACTAATGTGCAGCAGTCTTAAATAGCTGCCTAGATCACGTGGTGATACACGTGATTACATATTTTGCATATACGCTGTGCAAGAGACGTTCACATACATCTGCAAAAAGGTTTCTAATTCAGTGGCCAGTGTGTGTATATTTCTGTCTGATTCAGCCTGAGACGTCGAGTAGCGAAGAGTGCAGTGCATCAAGAGGGTGACCACTTTTATTGGCCTAGGAAACCTCCTCGCTTCGGATAGGGTGGTGGTTCAATTACATTCCACTTTGATCCTTAAGATTACACGTTACCCTTGAAATTTGAGAGGTTTGGAAGACTTCTTTAACTGTTCGTACAGAGAAATAGATATTGTAACTGACATATTTTAACCTTTCCTAGATGTTTTAACTGACCGTTGTCCATTTGCAAAAAACAAGCTATTATGTTCTAAATATAGAGGAAAAAAAGGACGATTTTAATCACTATAAATAATGATTAAAGCAAAATTTACTCACACATTATTTTATATCGACTGAATTCGAAATTTAGTTTAAATATTAGCAAAATAAAAGAAGAAATATTTTTATGTGAAGCTCAACTGTTTTTTTTCTAATATAAATGATAAGCTGTCTTTGATGATAATGAATATTTATTGGCTTTATATTAGTATCTTTACTTGAAATACGATGTTGGAGTCATAAGACATAAACCAGTGTCTCGCAAACTGTGTGCCGCGAGAGATTTTCAAATTGACACTAGATATTCCAAAGATTTGATTTTGACTTGACTTGTGTTATCGACGTGCTATTGACGTGCTTTAATAAAAATCTTTCAGATTTTATCAACTGGGATCTTGTAAGTATTTATCAAGCTTTTTCCAAATTTTGGTATTAATTTTTGATTATTTCAAGCCATAGAATGGACAAATATTTAAAACAAACACCGAGTTATGAATTAAAGAACGAGAGCAAATCTTCAAGTAAAACCAACCTGATGACTTCGACAAAGCGCAAATATAATGACGATTATATAGAGTTTACTTTTATTCTTTTTTAGGTGTGCCGCGGAAAAAAATAATTAGATTCAGTGTGTCGCGGAAAAAAAATTAGATTCAGTGTGCCGCAGAGTAAAAAATTTTGCGAGACACTGACATAAACAAATGAAAAGGTTTATCGTTTCCTTTCCCGTTGTTTTGTAGGACAGGAGAGAAATAAAAACGTTGAAATACAGTAGAAATCTGATGTGATAATTACTGCTAGAAATGAAATAGAGGGACTTTAACAAAATATAAAAGACTTTAAACAATTAAACTCTGGTTGTACCATTCAAAGCAATGGGTACATGGGGGTAGCAAAATTTGAAATGTCTGAAGAAACCCTCGTATCCAGTGTATTTAGAGTAGATATAGGGAGGAGATATATCCAAAACTACTTTGTGTATTTAGAAGTAAGTGTGTAAAGAACAATTTGGATACCATTTTGATACGTTTTATATCAGATATCAGTGATATCTAAAACAAAATAAAAGCTTTTAGATCCTTATACGGCTAAACCATCTCCAACCATCTCTATGAATTGCAATTAAGAACCAATTGTGCTTCAAATCATTATTAATGCAATTGAAATTCATCAATCTTGTCTTCAGCCATTGGCTTTGTATGGTAATAAGGCAATTGGTAGATTGCAAAATATTATTTTGTTTTTTAATTCTTTTACACATTTAGAATCAGAACTAAATAATTTATTATCTGATTGAAATTTATAAACCAATATCTTTTTAGATAATAAATAGAATATGCAATTATAACCGACATATTTTTAGAAAACTGAAATTCTGATGCATAAAAAGATATGTAAAAACTTTTGCTATTTAGTATATTATGAATTTACACTAATATGCAAAATATCAGTACCTTTTTGCCTAGATAATCAGGAGGTGCTAACCAGTAATAGCTACTAAATTCTGCCATATCATCATTAGCAATTACAAGATTCCCATTTTCAGGTGTAGGTTTTACTACTCTTATTTCATTAAGATCTGTAACTCGCCACTTCTCCATCACTTGAATCTGTAGAAATACAAAAATATTTGCAAATATATGGTCTTTGACGAGAACTTTATTTTGATTAAATTGCAGTAACCTTTTCATAACAGTATTAGTAATGTAACATACACCTAATAAAACAAAAGTTTCTATATAATTGGAAATGTGAAGGAAAAAGAACTTTGATATCATTAAAGAATGGAGATGGCAAATTAAGTTTGATGAAAATTCTTTTAAAAGCTGTAAAACAACAGGATGAAGGATTTCTCTGCTTAAAGAACTAACTTACAAGAAAAAGCGAAGCGAGGCTCAAAGAAAGAATTTTTATGAATCTCCAGATTACAATGTCACGAAGAAAATAATTTTTACCAAGTTTTGAATAAAGAGAAGTTTGTGGAACTTTCAATCATTGAAACGAATCAGCAGCTTCTTGGGCAACAATAGTTTTAAAAATTATGCCTACGTCGTGAAAGGCATAAAAAAAACAATAAACTGCAAGATAACCTTAAAATTGCATTTTCTACATTCTCACTTATATTCGTTCTCATTGAATCTTAGGGCTGGCTCAGTCGGTAGCGCGCCAGGCTCGTAATCTGTAGTTCCCAGGTTCGAGTCCCAGCTGGGTCAGCGTTGAGATTTATCTCCGCAAAATTCCCCGCCCTGCCCACGGCCAGTAGGGGACACCGATGGGCTTGGAAAGGCCGCCGTCCGTCGGATGGGACGTTAAGCCGTGGCCCCGTGTGCGGATTATATGCACGTTAAAGAACACGCTGGATGGCCTTGACGGGAGGCTACCATCTGTCTCCCAACAGCTGTTCCAGTGGGTCCCCTCCCCCAACCTTCTCTGAGCCTTCGGGGTCAATGTGACCTTGCCATCTAGCCCATGGTGTGCAAAAAAGTGCCGCTCAGAGGTAAAACAACCCAACCGAAACACTGAATCTTGCGGCATTAGTGATGCTTGGACAAAGGAAAAGTTCCATCAGGACCATATCAAAAATCGATACCAAGGTAAATAGAGCTCAAGCATAATGGCCGCCTACATCTGGACATTCATAAAGGAAACCTTAAATACTGCCTACAAGTATAAGGCATCCTATCTACAAATATAAGGGTAATAAATTTAGTACGTTTGAAATAATTTTTATTATATTATAAAAAAAAATATTGAGCAGACTGTTACGTAAAATTTTATTTATATTTTTCTCAAAACTTACGAGAGATAGAAAATTTTGAAAGCCATTCTCATAAAAACTTAGAATGATAAAAGAATAAAAACTTAAAAACTTAGATCCATCGAAAGAAAAAGTTTCAATTGTCTGTTATTAAATAAAAGGCACTTTTCAAACTACATAAAAGGAAATGAAGATTATTTATCAGAGTATAATGATACCAAATTTGTTTATAATCTACAGTACTGAAAAGAAACATGATGAAAATTCATTTTAAATCAATATTTAGTAAGATGAGCACATACCAATTCCACTCCCCAGTCACCTTCAGTACATTGGTCAGTAATTCCATAACAGAAACATTGGGAACATCCATCTGGATTATCAGCTGATAGATAATAATATCCATGCTTGCAGCGATCGCAACGTGAACCTTCTACATTGCTCTATTGGATAAAAAAAAAGACAAAACATTTTTAAGAATCTTATTTAAATATCTAGTTCAATAAAAAATATGGAATAACAAAAATATTGGGAGTAGAAGTTAAATTGTGAAAATTAGATATGTGTTTTACGACTATTTTCTCTCTGCTGGTACGTGGAACGTGAGAACGTTACATAAACATTATTTTCTTAATATCCTAGGGCAGGAATTCCATCTTTATAACCTAGATATTCTAAGCTTGCAAGAGACCAGATGGACAGATAAAGGTGAGATATTTAAAAAACTTTAAATTTTTCTTTTCAGGGAGGGAGGATGGAAAGCATCTCCAAGGTGTAGGTTTGCTTCTCAGCAGACACGCCAGTGATGCTTTTCTAGGATATGAATGCATTAATGAAAGATTTCTTAGAGCAAAATTTGAAACTAAAATTAAGAAGTTGAATGTCATATGTTGTTACGCCCCCACAGAGGACTCTGATAACGAGAAGAATAAGTTTTATTGACAGCTTCAGGATATTTCAAATTCTGTGAAAAAAGGAAATATTTCTCTTGTGGTAGGTGACTTCAATGCTAAAGTTGGCACTAACTCTAATCTTTGGGTAGAAGTTTTAGGTCCCTTTATTATTAATAGTTCCAATGGCAATGGGGGACGTCTCCTACAGGTAAGTAAACTTAACGGTTTTCGAATAACAAACACATACTACAAACACCGGAACATTTTTAAATACACATAGGTTTCACCTGATGGGCTGCACAGGAATATTATAGTTCATGTTTTAATTAAAAGCAAATGGGTTGGTTCGGTTAGGAATACCTGTATGAACAGGGGAGCCGAAATTGGGTCTGATCATTACCTGGTCAAAAGTGTCTTGCAACCGAAGCTTAAGAAATGTTGTGCCAAGATTAAGAGAATTCCTTTACCACGAAAATTTTGAAAAATCCAGATGTGACCAAAGCATACCATGATAGGCTACTTAGTCATTATGACAATCATGGTTTGCTTCCTGCTGAAGTTGAGAAAGAATGGTATCAGTTTTAAACAGGCTTTTTTTTTTAAAACTAACAGTACTCTTTTGGGTAAAAGGGAACAGAGGAAACAAAACTATTTGGGTTGGGTTGTTTTACCTCTGAGCGGCACTTTTTTGCACACCATGGGCTAAATGGCCAGGTCACATGGACCCCGAAGGCTCAGAGATGGTTGGGGGAGGGGACCCACTGTAACAGCTGTTGGGAGACATATGCTAGCTTCCCGTCAAGGCCATTCAGTGTGTTCTTTAACGTGCACAGGGTATGACTCTCCCGCACACGGGCCACGACTTAACGTCCCATCCGACGGACGGCGGCCTTTCCAAACCCATCGGTGTCTCCTACTGACCGTGGGCAGTGCGGGGAATTTTGCGGAGATAAATCTCAACGTTGACCCAGCTGGGACTCGAACCTGGGAACTACAGATTACGAGCCTGGCACGCTACCGACTGAGCCACCCCCCGCCCCCAAAATTATTTGAGTGATAAGGCTATGGAACTTATTTCTGAAAGAAGGAAGTGCAGGATTAATATGAATCAACACCCTACTGGCCCTTACATAAGATATTAGAGCGAGCTTAATAAACGTGTAAAGGATCAGTTAACAGCTGATAAGAATCTTTGGCTTGATAACTTGGCTGAAAAATCAGAGGAAGCAGTTAGACAGCACAACTGCAGGGGGTTATACCAGATTGTTAATATTTTATGTGGGAAGAAACAGGCAGTTACGCAGGGATTGGGGTAAACATGGCAAGGTGGTTGAAGGTGAAGAGAGCATTTCAGAGATGTTCTAAATAATGTGATTATTTTTACTCCCATTGTTTGCATTACTGACTTTAACCCTTTCACGACTAAGGGAAACATTTTTCCCATTTTAAAATTGGTGATTGTCGTATTTAATTATAACCTTATCTGCATTTTTTATACAGAATGTCAAAATAGAACGTATACCGAACGCAATTACGTAAACGGGAACGTTTAGAAAACAAAAACAGAACTGTCAGGACGCATAATATATGTACTATGTGCAATGTCCATCTTTGCCTCACTACCAAAAGAAATTGCTTCGCAGAATATCATAATTAGCACATCATTTTGTATAGTAATTTTATTTCATAATTTTGTATTATTTTAGTTAACATTTTGTTCTAATAAACCAATAAATAAAAGACATTGCATAATAAGCCTAACTATAATTTGTGTTACCTTTATAGTCCATTGGGAAAAATATTTCCCACAAAATTCCAAAAAAACTACATATTGTTATGTATTTTTCTTATGATATTTATTTATTTTACGTCTAAACAAACTAAAATAAACAGTTACATACTAATATTTACTCTTAGAAACCTTATGGTCCTGAAAGGGTTAATGATGGCTTTTATATCACATTCTGAAGTCTGTTTGGCGATCTCTAAATTAAAACTGCATAAATTTCCTGGGGTGGATGAAGTCAACACTGTAATGATTAGAGCTGGAGACATTTATGTTGTCACATGGCTGAGTGAAATTTTGAATATTTTTTATGATAAAGGATTGTTCCTAAGGATTTTACTAGAGCTATTATTGTCCTAATTTTTAAAAAAGGTGATCGCAGTTCTTGTGATAATTATATGGAAATTAGTTTACTTTCTGTTCTAGGTAAAGTTCTTTGCATGATGATACTTAATAGAATTAAGAATTTAGTTGATGGACAACAGCGTGAGGAAGAGCGTGGATTCAGAAGTGACAGAGGATGCATTGATCACTTAGGCAGATTTTGGCCTTAAATGGTTTAGAGATTTCAAACTTTCTGATTTAGCTTATGCCGATGGTTAATACAGATACTGGTGAGGTTTGGCATGAGATTAACAGACGAAGAGGGATTACCGCTGGGGACTTTTAAGAATCTAAGGAGAGTGTGAAAAAAATAGGTGTGTACACCTAAAGACTAAAATTAGACTATGTAATAGTTTAGTTCTTTCTAAGTTTAGGTATGGAAGTAAAACATGGACCCTTTGTAAGCAGGATAGCAGGAAACTTGATGCCTTTGATTCTAGATGCTTACGCAGTACCTTGGGCATTAAATGGTTTGACTTCGTAAGTAATGATGAGGTTAGAAGACGGAGTCAGCAACCTCCTTTAAGCAGCATTTTGTGCAGAGACAGACTGCTTTGGTTTGGTCATGTCCGTATGCATAGTAACAGATTGGTAAATAGGATTATGAACAGTGTGTCCAAAGGCTTCAGGAAAAGGAGGAGACCTAGGATGCTTTGGGCAGACAACGTCAAACAGGACCTTGCTAGAATTGGCCTGTAATGGTCAATGAAGTAGCTGTAGCTCAGGACAGACAGCTGTGGAGAGCAAAATTATACCGTTTGGTAGGACATCCGTAGACCTTGGCTACATGTGGATTTTGTATATATGCATATATGTATGTATGTAGTTTAAAACATACCACAATTTGAAAAGCTAGCAATTTCACAGCTTCTTTCAATTTCAGAATTATTTACGTATATTCTGTTTTGCTTCATATTAATTAAAAGTTAAAAATCATAGTTTTAATGAAAGAAAAAGAAATTAAAGAAATACATTCGAGAAGCAAACAGTGATTACACAATTAAAAGGACCTTCTTACTCAGAAATTAATTAAAAATAACTAAAAATTCTCTGTCGTTGAGCAATAAAATTTAGAAGTTTATCCTTCAAACTATTTGCATGTTAAAAGTTTTTAGGAGAAAACTCGAACTCAGAAGCTTTTCTGATCAATGACTGCTCTCCGTCTTCAGCGAAGTGCCACTATGTGGTGACGTTAGGTATGCTTAGACAAAGAGCTTCTTTCCACATGTCGTGAAGGGCGATTCCAGTGTCTCGATTGCAGGTGGCGAGGACGAGGTCATTATTTCAATAGCCTCGCGGACTATGGTTCCGTAGGAAGTAGACGCACGTGCAAGCAATGTGGCTGCTCCCACTCTATTGTTGCTGTGTGTTGTACTGCTAGCTCGGCGGCGGCCTGTTGTTGTTGTTTAACGTTACGTGGCATTGAGAGGTCCTTCTACAGGCTTTCTCAGAATGATAATTTTGGATGTATGTGGGTAATATGTTTTTTATTTTAAATTTAGGGTTCGCGTATATATTAATATTTTGGTTATCAAAATTATGTTTGATATCATACAAAAAAGTAAGAGATAGTCGCCCAGTGAAAATTTATATTTTAGGATTTTATGAGTGTTTATGTCTGTATATGCTTTCAGGGAAGCATTCAGAGTTTGTTTGGAGAATTAATTTTTTTAGTTTTTTTAAATGCCTCTTTTTTAGTTATTATTCTTTTAAATAGATTTTTGTTTTATTTTTATTCATTTTTTTGTAATTTTTTATGCTTTTTTCATATAATATATTTTTTTTTATCATTTTTTAAAGAATTTTTATATGATTTTTCTTTTTTAATTTTTTTGTTAATTATGTATTATTTTATATATATTTGTATTTTATTATTATTTATTTATATTTATTTTTTATTTCATTATTTAATATTTATTTTTTTAAATTTATTTTTATTTTTTTAATTATTATTATTGTGCATTTTTTTAAATTATTATTCTTATATTTACTATTTAATAATTTTTCTTTATTTTTCCCTGAGTGGTTTTAATTTATTCTTGGGTTATGGAGATAGGTTGAAGACGCTTGATCCAGACTGTTTTGTGGTTTATTTGGGCCAGTGGGACCTGAGGTAAAGGGTTTGAGCCACTTTAGATATATATTGTTCCCTTATTTCTAAGTCCCTCCATTATTTTTCTTTTTTTATTATTTATATTTTATGGAATTTTTGGTGTGAGTCTGGATAGAGAGCAGAATGAGGGTCCCTTCGGGAACTTGTATATGAGAGGTAAGTTGAGAATTGAAGAAAAATCTTTATGGAGGACATGAAGAGAAGTTAGGAGAAGTTAAAGGAAAGGTAGACTAAATTCTGTTCCAAAGGGAGGTGGAAAGAAGGAAATTGAAGAGAGATTTATAAATATGGGTTTTGTTTAGAGGGGGTGAGGGGTTCAGAATTACATTCGTTTGAATGTCCAAAATGAGTGATTTGTTTTGGCTGACATCAATTTAGTTCTCTGCGAACCTCTCCTGTAAAGAGCGTATGGTTTTGCCGATGTAGTAAACAACGGATTTATCCGGCGAATGTAGGGAAATCGGTATGCCTGATTTTTGAAGTAGGCTAAATTTGTCTCTGTCCCTTTTGATATTTTTCTTCAAATTTGGAGCTGGGCTGAACACAATTTTGATATTTTGGGCTCAAAATATCAAAACCCCCGTCAAGGTCATCCAGCGTGTTTTTTAACGTGCACAGGGTATGGCTCTCCCCGCACACGGGCCATGGCTTAACGTTCCATCCGAGGGACGGCGTCTTTCCAAGCCATTGGTGTCTTCTACTGACCGTGGACAGGGTGGGGAATTTTACAGAGTTAAATCTCAACGCTGACCTAACTGGGACTCGAACCTGGGAACTACAGATTGTGAGCCTGGTGTGCTACCGACTGAACCACCCCCGCCTTTTCAGTGGGATGGATTATCTGCTGTACAGAAATGTCCGGTTAGAAGAGGTGTGGCTGATTTGACTACGATAGTCAAATTAAAGGCATACAAATAAAATATGCACAACGAAACTAGATTAATAAATTTAAACGAAATAAATGTTTAATTTTTCATAAAAAAGAATAATAAACTTCCGGTTTTTTTGTTTCGCGTTGGTAATTTCACTTTTTGTGTGTAATTAAATTACTTTTCAATTTCAGTCGAAACTCATCGTGTTTGCTCGCATAGAAGTCTGTTAAATTTATTAGGTGATTTAATGCATTAACATGTTTATATTTGGATTAATGTTTCCCATCAGCAGTCTTCTTCATCATGTTCTCCATTGACCACAAAATTCATTAGCAAAGTCTTGTAGTTCAATCTTTGTTCCTTCTATCACTGCATTGCAACATAGAAACATTCCTCACCCTCGCTGTTGAATTTCCAAATTTCTGCCACGAACCATAAAGTTCAGGCCCATCAAATGCATCATCGTCACAATCACATTGTCCAAAATTTCAATTAAATCTTCCTTTTTGGAGAGAGTTTTTAATTCTAGAGGAGGCTTACCACATTCCACGCTGCACTTATCCATGCTATAACCATCAATACAACGATACTCTCGCCAAGTTTGACCCATTATTTTTATCATCCATTTATGAAATCAGATGTTTTAAAAACAATTGTCGACCTTGAAATTCTCTGTAATTTCTTTATCTAGATTCTAGATTCTAGAACAATGGTTCCCAAAGTTTTAGGGATGAAAATTTGAGCTTCATGAAAATTAAGTTTTCCCTATATAAAATTAGTTAAAAAAGTATTTTTCTTGTATCGGAATTTACGAAAATGTCCCAAAGGGAATTACTGACCTAGAGGTTAAGAAGTGAATATGACTTTGGGTGTCGTAAACAAAACTAGCTCAGACCCACACAATTACGGAGCTGAGTTTTTTCAATTTATGACATATCAGAGCATGAAAAAGGCACAAAAACGGTTCCAGTTTTTCGTATCAAAGTTTCAGAAAACTTTTCATGTCAAATGAAATATTTTTGTAAAACAACTCTACAATTCCGTTTCCTCGAAAAAGGGAATCTGCACATCCAGACAAAAACAAACAAACCCACACTCTTGGCATAATATATGTTCTCAAATAGAGTGCAAAATGTTTAATATAAAAATTAATAAAAATAATACGCGGTTTATACGATCACACAATATTAGTTGAGAGAAATTTACTAAATAAATTTAATTTTAAATTGTGGAACTTATAAGTATTTTAAGTTAAACTTTACTACTGATTTGAATATTTGAAATTCAGTTTACGAATGTTTTATGCGTAGTATTTGCTAAGTATATATTTCCCAATCGATAAATACGATTATGGATAGATGAGAAATTGATTGCTCAGGTATACGCAAATTACCCTTCGGGCATTTGCCTATCATAGAGATCTACAGGAGCCTACCATTAGGGTACGCCACAGAGAATATCTGTGAGGAAGGCGAAACCTTAGCAGAAAGACAACATCAGAAACATCTGTGCTTCATCCGTGACTCTAAGCCAGGTCCCTTTCATCAGTAGCCAAGCACGGCGAAAATATCTATGTTCATCAATATTCGGCCTACTTATCCTTATATTTGGTAATAAATTTAAGAAAACCAGAAGAATGGTTACTTTTTAAAAACGAGTTTTTTAAAACACTTCACAACCAGAAGATCGTTCGGGTCCTTTCAATTTGATTACAGTTTTGATGGGGATCTTTTCCCATTCAAATTGTCTTGCTTGTTTTCATTCCTCGCGGAAGATCGGATAGCATATTCTTAAGGAACTAATCTTAAGGAGCGGAGGTCCGAACGGACTGTACAGTTCAGTTCTCGAAATAGTTTACCTTCTTCGTTTCACTTCTCTTGACTTTCTAGATAAGCTGTAACCTTATATTTAGAAGTCACAATATTTGGATAAAACGTTATGATATGTGTCATTACGATATAATACTCATAGATAAGAGGCTGATCAATAAACTAAAGGTCCGATTGATATAACATTATACTCACTTTGCATAGGCAGTCTCCTTCACAAGTAGCTCCTCCAACAGTACCTGCAGAATGGCATGGGCAAGGCTCGCACAGAGGGAAGTTTCTGTAACCAACATCACAGTGGTCGCAGTTTATTCCAGAAAAACCTGCTTTACATAAGCAGTGTCCAGGTTGCTATTAAAAATTAAAGAAATATTAATAAATGTTCTTCAAAATATATAGCACTGATCCTTTTTTGTTACTTCATTAAAATTGACTGCAGCATATAAGGTTGGGTTGTTTTACCTCTGAGCGGCACTTTTTGCACACCATGGGCTAAATGGCCAGGTCACAAGGACCCCGAAGGCTCAGAGAAGGTTGGGGGAGGGGACCCACTGGAACAGCTGTTGAGAGACAGATGGTAGTCTCCCGTCAAGGCCATCCAGCATGTTCTTTAACGTGCACAGGGTATGGCTCTCCCGCACACGGGGCCACGGCTTAACGTCCCATCCGACGGACGGCGGCCTTTCCAAGCCCATCGGTGTCCCCTACTGACCGTGGGCAGGGCGGGGAATTTTGCGGAGATAAATCTCAACGCTGACTCAGCTGGGACTCGAACCTGGGTACTACAGATTACGAGTCTGGCGCGCTACCGACTGAGCCACCCCGCCATACATATAAGGTAAAATGTATCGTAGTTCAATAGTGTGGTTGATGGTACCATAAGTAGGAAAAGTAAATTACAAATAATTTTAACTTACTAAATTATAATATACTTAATTTAAGCACTCAAAATGGATTATGAGTATATACACTGATGATAAAGAAACAGAATATGCATTTTACACTTAATTGTAATGACAAACTTTTACTTAAGTGTAAAATGTATTCTCTGCTGCTTTATCATCACTGTGCATTCTTATGATCCATCTTGAGTGTATAAATTAAATGTACAGAATATAGTAAGCAAAATAATTTGGGATTTGCATCTCCTACTTTTTCTACCATCATCTTCACTATTTAACTAAGCGATACATTTTACCTTATATTGATACAGCCATTATTAGTGAAATAACAAAAAAAGGGACAATTTTTATATTTTGAAGTATATTTTTCACTAGGACTTCATTATTAAATATACATATAAACTCGACACAAACACCGTCATCGAGTTGAGACATTTACCGTATATTTCCGCAGATAAGACGACCTTCAGATAAGACTAGGTATAAATTTTCGTCAAAGTTTTATAGTTTTAGCATATATCTGTCCTATAAGACGACCCCAAACTATCAAAGGCCTATGAATTTAGTTTAGATCGGCGATCATCATCTGGATAATAATACTGTATAGCGTATACGGCGTATATGTCCTATTCGCAAACATTCGCACTGATTCGGGCATTCGGGTAATTACCTTGACTATTCACAAAAGCGTCGTATGGGCTATTCTATTTTGTGGACATACCCTACTCTGTACTAGTAAATAATTACGGTTTGTCCGTTTTTTCCTCAGTAGCTCAATAAACATAACTTCTAATATTTATTTTGTTTTAGTATTGTTTTACTATTACAATGTAATGTATTATTTACTATTACAATGTAATGTATTATCATATAGCGTATTTAAATAATATGATAGATTTTTCGATAAGTTGTAGTAATAATGGTTTCAATTTATATAAATTTCAATCTGATTTTTTTTTTGTATCTGTCCTATAAGACGACCCGGATTTTGGGGGCCTTTTTTTTATGATTCAACTATCGTCTTATCTTCGGAAATATACGGTAATTTCCTCAGATTTTGGTTGGTTGTTTTACCTCTGAGCGGCACTTTTTTGCACACCATGGGCTAAATGGCCAGGTCACATGGACCCCGAAGGCTCAGAGAAGGTTGGGGGAGGGGACCCACTGGAACAGCTGTTGGGAGGCAGATGGTAGCCTCCCGTCAAGGCCATCCAGTGTTTTCTTTAACGTGCACAGGGTATGTCTCTCCCGCACACGGGGCCACGGCTTAATGTCCAATCCGACGGACAGCGGCCTTTCCAAGCCCATCGGTGTCCCCTACTGACCGAGGGCAGGGCGGGGAATTTTGCGGAGATAAATCTCAACGCTGACCCAGCTGTGACTCGAACCTGGGAACTACAGATTACGATCCTGGCGCGCTACCGACTGAGCCACCCCCGCCCCAATTTCCTCAGAGGTTTGATACTTAAGCACTAGCTGAAGTCATAGCAAAGACAATTTCGTTCGATATGATTGAGCATTAGGAAAAATAGTGTCAATAAGGCATGACGCTTTGCTAAACTACAGTGTAGACATCAGTACTAATGACTTTCTTTCAAAAGCAATGTTTAAAAACCTCAATTTCGTTTAAACATTTCCAAATCTGAAAGCTATGCTTAAAAGTAAGAAAGTTGTCTTTGTAGTGATGTGTTCGGTCAACAGTTATTTTTTAAGCTTTTTAGTTATCTGTTAAGTTTATCATTATTCAGCATTACATGAACTTCAAATATTAAGATATTTATTAAGAGTTTATAATTACCAATCCCTCATTGAGGTGCGAATCATCCTTCACGCAATTGCCAGTCATTCCTGGTCCGATGCAGTGGCATTTTCGACAAGGTTTAGGATGGTTCTTAGGAATATTTGCTGGACGAAAATAACCATCTTCACACCGATCACAATTGATCCCCACAGTATGATGCTGAAATATGAATAAACTTCATTTAATGGAAATTTTTTGGATAATTCCTTTCTAAAATATGCAAGGCAGTATACAATGAAATAGGGTTGGTTATGTAATAATCTACGCTTCTCTATTGAACTATAATATATCTATAAAGGTCGTTCAAATAAAAAGCCCATGTATTTGGGTAATGTACTGAGTGATCTTTTTGTCCTTTTATGGTCAGGGCTTCACTTCCCCATAAAGCAGGATAGGATGGGGATGGTCTTCTGGATTCCAATCATTCGGCAGAGGGTTAAGGTGCAGTCGCTGTTACAACACTCAGGTTACGTTCCTCTACTTGGAACTCAGAGAGGGAGGGATGGAGTACAAAGGCAGTTGCATGGGATGAAATCTGGCAATGTGATGAGAAGTGTCAGTCGTGGCTTTGGAGGTGCAGAGTGCGAATGACTAACATGTGATAGCCAATATTGTGTTAAGAAAAGGATTTCGGTGGACCTAAGCAAGAAGGACGATGAATTGTAAAGAGTGCTCGTAAGAGTGATTGAGCTAACAATTTCTCTGGTTAAGTTTTCCTAAGAAGTTGAGTCAATTATCAAGCTTCTCAATGTTAAAAAAAGACATCTTATCGTCGTATAATAAAGGGTACAGTGATGCACAACTCATAGTAAGAGACAATGTTACCATCGTGGTCTATTTGTAAGCAAATTAAAATAAAGCTCTGTAAATACCTCATTGAAATGCAAGACTTATTGGCGAAAGTCTGGGCACTGCTATTTGAATAGGCAAATTCATTATTTCCTATCCAATAAGCAAATAAGGTCTGTAAATGGTAGCTAGGTAGTCACTGGAAGGAGAGCTATGCACCAATCCCTGTGATGATGCATAGAACCGGCCAGGCCTAGCACCTAATGTCGACCCCGCCTTCTCCTGGTGCAGACCGTTAGTACCTTTCAAAAGAGATACTCTATTGTGGAAGTGAACGGAAGGGGAGAGCTGCCAGATTAGTCTGTCGTACTGATCTGGACAACTATGGCTACTTTTCTTTTTCTTTCTACCCTGTTGAGGAGAGGTCAACCACACAGGGTCCTGGTGCTGACCATATAAACCCTCTGGACTGAAATGAGGCTCTGAGCTTAATTATGGATCCTGAATTTGCTGCACTGGTGGGCTTCTGTGGAGGGAAAATCTTCCGCTGTGTTTTCTGCTTGTTTGTGATTGACAGCCCTAAGTGAATAGATTCACAGGATATGTTTATCAGCTGGTGGATAATCCTGAGCAGCGGTCATCGCAGGCACCTGAACTCTTTGCTTCTATTGGCATCGTCAAATTCTACATTGGAGGAAGTCTTCCATTGTAGACGGCTTCAGACTTTAGTGGTGGGGGAACGGGTCTTTGCCCCATGTCTGCAATTAGGGGGCTGTTTGATATTGTTGGCATTCCCTCTCTCAATAAACATAGTTTCTTTAAACATCTCACTAACAATTTTCTCTCCATAGGTAGTTGGAATGTGAGGACTCTGCACAAAGCTTTTTCTCTTGATGTCCTCACACAAGAATTCCACCATTATAATTTAGATATTCTCGGCTTGCAAGAGACCAGATGGACAGATAATGGTCAGATTCTTAAAAATAATCTTAAATTTCTCTTTTCAGGGAGAGACGACAATAAGCATCCCAAAGGCGTGGGTCTGCTTCTCAGCAGACATGCTAGTGATGTTCTTCTAGGATATGAGTGCTTTAATGAAAGATTTCTTACAGCAAAATTTCAGACTAGCATTAAAGACTTGAATGTTATATGCTGTTATGGCCCCACTGAGGATGCCCTTCGGATGAGAAGGATAGGTTTTACGGACAACTTCAGGATAATTTGATTTCTGTCAAGAAAGGAGATATTACCCTTGTTCTAGGTGACTTCAATGCCGAAGTTGGATTGACACATTTTAATTTGATTAGCAGGTATCTGCTGTCCAATTGAGTTTCTGGACTGTAATGATACTATCCACTCGCAACAATATGCAAAACTTGGGGTCGTTTAAAGCAGTCAATAAAGTCGACGTGCCTAGGAATTTTGAGGAGGAAGGTTGTTTTGTTGCATGACTTCGCCTGCTCTTTTGGATAGGTAGAAGAGTAACATCATTGAAAATGCCATACCTCTGCCCAATTAATAGTAACAACATTGAACAGGTATCGTTGGGAGTGCCTGGAACTCCCTTCCCAAGGTACTGGCATATCCTTTATTAGGTTTTCACATTTCAGCACCTCTAAAAACGCCATGAAAAAAAAGGAAATTAAAATCTTTATTGGCAGAAGACCATGGACAAAGAGGTGCAGTGAATTGTCATAGACTTCCTATTGCAACCGCCAAAGTCGTTCATAGAAGGAAAGTATGTTTCTAATCTGTCTTGTTGGGATAAATGGAAAATCTCAATAATCAATGAATAATTTAAGCTTCATTTCCGACCTGTTCCCTTTTCATTTGAATGACCTTTATTACAATAGTTTGAATGGTTGGAAGAATTTAGCATATAAGAAAAAATTTACATCAGTCCGGACACATTGGTACCCTGCCCATTTACATATGCTTATCAGTAATCGATACGATGACACCTAATTTGTGAAATATTCAATTTTAGGTAATTTTGCTTTCAATGTTAACAGTGAGATTTTTTTTTACTGAGGAATTTTTTTGCACAAGAAACGAAGTTTTCCTGCTTTACTATTTACAGCAGAAAGTATAGCTGGTTATAATTCAGATCTTTCAAATAGCACACATAGACTCTCACTTCCTGATGACTCTCATCAACAGAAGCATCTACGAAGTGGTCCTAAAGTACCTTTGGTATTCAACTTTTAAATTAGTACAAGAAATGTTTCTAACAATGATACCATTCTGCGAACAAACAAAAATACGAAATTCCTCCTTTTCAAATAAATATGTACATATATATCAATATATTATTTTAGCACACTTGTTTAATTTTGTAGTAGACATTTTTTAATGCAGAAAACAAATTAACTTTGTTTCTAATATTTTAAACTATCATGACCGTTCAGAGAATAATATATACACTTCCATCTATCAGTATTAAAACAGTGCTCCTACTTAAAAAGTGAAATGCCAGAAGCCCAAATTGTGTTTGTTCGTCTTACTGGTAATAACTAAAGTTTCAATAGGTAAAATCTTGCCTGAGAGCACAAATGGTAAGTTTTCACGTTTTCTACAATCAATATAAATTTTTGTATTTTTAATCCGCAATATTTAGCACGCTTGGCTACTGATCTACGGGACCTGGGTTCGAGCCCCGGGTAAGGCATGGATATTCGTGTTGTTTTCTGCTGAGGTCCTGCCATCCTCTCAGATCTTCTACTCTGGCATATAAAGTGACAGGCTCCTGTCAGACCTCTGTGGCAAGCAGCTGCTTGAGGGGGTATTTATTTTTATTATTAATATTTAATAATCATATTGTACAAAATGTAAAAGCATTAGGTTTTACGAACGAAATGAGAAAAATTACAAAATGTAATGAGAAAAACAGAATTATGTAAAAGTATATATTTAAAGCTATATTGCCTCATGAGATCTAGATTATAAAAATAATTGTTTCCTATTTCTTTTTAGAAGGTGGTAGGTTTAGCTTAAACAACTTGCCATGTTCAAAAATAAATGAACGGAAGAGAAAAAAAACCTTAAAAAGAAAGTTGGGTTGGGTTGTTTTACCTCTGAGCGGCACTTTTTTGCACACCATGGGCTAAATGGCCAGGTCACATGGACCCCGAAGGCTCAGAGAAGGTTGGGGGAGGGGACCCACTGGAACAGCTGTTAGGAGACATATGGTAGCCTCCCGTCAAGGCCATCCAGTGTGTTCTTTAACGTTCTCTCCCGCACACGGGGCCACGGCTTAACGTCCCATCCGACGGACGGCGGCCTTTCCAAGCCCATCGGTGTCCCCTACTTACCGTGGGCAGGGCGGGGAATTTTGCGGAGATAAATCTCAACGCTGACCAGCTGGGACTCGAACCTGGGAACTACAGATTACGAGCCTGGCGCGCTACCGACTGAGCCGCCCCCGCTCCCTTAAAAAGAAAAATTCCCTATTTGTATCAAAAATCACTAAAATGTAGAATAACTGCTATATACAATCGTTTACTAAATCAGTGCATGTGAGCTGATGTGCACTATTATTTATCATCATTATTATTTACAGACAGAATTACCAACTTTTTTTTAACTGTGAACTTTTCCCCACGAATACTTGATTTTCGATCCATCCTCCTAATAAACAAAGACAGATTAAATGAAGTTTTGCTTAAATTTAAATAATTTAGAACTTACTTTGCATTCATCGCATACTCCACCTCCTTCATATATCCCTTCAATATTAATACTAGCTTTCCTCTTAGCTACGTTTTCATCATAATGACATTTTTCGGCATGTCCAAAACATTCACATTCTGAAACAAAGGAACATTAATAAAGATGCTGAGGATTGCAGGCTAAATCATAAATATCACAAAGTTCTAAATTCAGTGTAAGTGCTGTTTGAAAATATTATTAGTCCTGGTAAGCTCTAACAAGACAAACATCTAAATATTTTCCTTTGATCATATATTACACTGTAAATAATGGCCGAGTGGTTAGCACGCTTGGCTACTGATCTAAGAGACCTGGGTTCGAGCCCCGGGTAAGGCATGGATGTGTTTGTTGTTTTTCTGCTGAGGTCCTGCCATCCTCACAGACCTTCTACTATGGCATATAAACTCTGACAGGCTCCTGTCAGACCTCTGTGGCAAGCAGCTGATTGAGGGGGGGTGACATTAATTTTCACTGAATTCAGGGTTGGGCTATTTCATTTCTGAGCGCACTTTTTTTGCACACAATGAGCTAAATGGCCAGGTCACAAAGACCCCGAGGGCTCTGAGAAGACTGGGATGAGGGGACCCACTAGACAGCTGTTGGGAGACAGATGGTAAGCTTCCCGTCAAGGTCATCTAGCTTATTCTTGAAATTGCACAGGGTATGGCTATGCCGGACATGGAGCCATAGCTTAGTTTTCCATCCGACGGACGCTGTCCCCTACTCACAAGAACGGGACGGGGAGTTTTGCGGAGAGAAATCTCAATACTGGACCAGCTAGGATTCGAACCCGGGAAATGCAAATTACGAGCCTGACACGCCACCGACTGAGCCACCCCTACTGAAAACCGGATACGTGTACAATGCCATATTACACCATATTCAATTAAAAAAGCATTAAGCACTAATGCTGTTACCTAGGTTGTTCTTATTCTATTGCATTCTGTGTTCGTCTTTAAGCTTTAGGTGTTTATAGGTTTAAAATGCTTTCATAAAAACAAATACGTTTCTGGCGTTCGCATGTTTATCTTGAATAACAAAATAATGGATTGCGTAGTTGACAAAGATTGTGTGCTTCCAGTTGTCATTATTTTTATATGTGTCTTTAAAGTAAAAGTGGTGGAAAGGTTGCAAAAAAAAAACGTTTCCATGACGATATTTTTAAGGAAGGGCCAGCTTGCATTGCAAGGCTCTGAGTAAAACAATTCATGGGACCCCATAGTTTTTTAAGGACTGTTAAAAAGTTTACAAGTCAAAATAACAGAAAATTAGCTTTGCTTATTTAAAATAAAAAAATTACACACATATATATATTTTTAAACCAAAAATACAAATAAAAATTATGTAACGAAAATATCATTATAGTTTCATTTGATTTCAATGTAAACGTGTCTTTGTACAAATTGCAACACAAGTAGGACCACACATCACCTACAAATTGCACCTCGTCGAATCACTTCCACACTTTTTCACTGAAAGAATGGCAACTTCAAAACAATTTCAGTTGTTTCTATACGTTTACCCAATTCTTAAAGAAATCTATTACAGATAGTTCAGCCGTAACTGCATCATACGGATTTCGATTCTTGCATCTTTCATTTGCATAGCAGTCAGATTGCGATTGATTGCGATTTTACGGGGCAAGGACAACTAACATTGCGCCATTTTGTGACAATTGTTAGTTTATAATAGTTAATAAAATGTTCGAATGATTTCGAATATTTCATAAACATTGAAACGGTTAAACCTCAAGCTTCGGAGTTTTATAAGCTTGGGAGCCTTCGTGATTGTCCAGCTTAACCGCTTACCACACTGCAGACATTAGGTTGGGTTGCTTTTCTCTGAGCGGCAATTTTGTGCACACAGTGAACTAAATGTCTAGGTCACAAAGATCCTAAGGGCTTAGAGTTGGTTAAGGGGAGGAACTCACTGGACCATTTAGGAGAAAAATAAGACTCCGTCAAGGCCATCCAGCTTGTTCTTTAACGTGCCAAGATTAATTAACAATTTTAAAAAATATGTCAGGAATTTGTATGAGGATTTCGGATAACATATTTCATATCCTGTATTGCTTCACATTATTACCTCTGATAATGTGACCAATCAGATTGATAGGATGGACTTGAGGGCCGAACTGACTGTGTTATCAATTAAAGTAGAAAAAAAATTCTGCCTCTCCAGAAGTCCGGTGTTGTTAACAACCAAAAAGACTTGACATCAAATATCGCATTTGCAATGCAAATATATATGACTCTATCTTTATAATTGAGTCAAAGTGAAACGAACATCTCAAAAATAAAAATGAATGAAAAGCACTTTGAGATCCTCAATGTACAAAGATAGATTGGCTCTACCTTTGTTAAACTCCTTAAATAATTTATTTATTCGTGATTTAAAACAACTTTTTATTATTGAATATGTACAAAATCCTACAATTGAGTTTTTTTGACATTTTTTTTTCCTTTTTTGAATAGGGACAGTAAATCACAGACTTTATTGGGGAGGTACTATGTTTTGGGCCTCCCTGATAACAGTGTGTCGTCGAACTTGACTCCAAAATCAGAAACTTTCTGAACACTCTTGAGAGGACTGTTTCCAGTTATCATAGTTGCATATCATAGTTATCATAGTTGCAACCAAATCGTCACTTATTAACTGACGATTTAGTTGTTGAAATAGGAAGTTCAAGTATGCTCCATTGCAGAATATTGTTACAAGAGGTCTGTAATTTGTCTTTGTTTAAGTGTGCACCTGCAGTCTCCAAAAATTTGATGTCATCTTCAAAGATATTCAATGCTGGGCAAAGAATGTTCAGAATATCAAACATGAACGTAAAAAGCAATGTACCTGAGCAACTCTTTCGTAACTTATTTTGATCGCTGGTAGTTAATTGATTACTCATGTCTTGAGTGCAATTCGAGAGCAATTAGTGTAAAAAGTTTATTAAGAATCCTGCATTTACCCAATTTCTTATATAAAACATATCGATTAAGTTGAAATATTTTTGAAGTCCAAGTGGATGACATCAGAGGTTCATTTTTTCAAAAAAAGATACCCATCAATTGAAACATTCAAACAACTGAATATCTATCGATCTCTCTGGAAGAAATGTGAATTGCTGAACAAAAAAGAAGTTTCAAAGCAAAACATATTTCAATAGCATGATCCCCATGCATCTTCCCATTAATCTTGGATCTGTGCATTGTTCAAATGTTGGGATCATTGAAATTGCATCATCTGTGCATGGTTAAAATTAGTTTGCTTTGCAATTTCTTTTCTGTTCAGCAATTCACATTTGTTCCCAGGAGATCGGCAATTATTTAATTGCTTCAATATCCCGATGCATATTTCCATTATTAATTTGATCTGTGTCATTAGTGATATCACGTGTCAGTAGGTGCTTCCTCTTCTTTTGCACCCTGTTGTTACAATTGTTAGATTTCAGTCTGAAGGAACATTCCTTCTTTCGCTGCAGACGTTAGAGATATTGAAAGTTTGGGAGATATATAGTTCCTTGTTGAAATTCAATTTCATCTGCACCTGGAGCAGATCTGGAAGAAAATGGTACGATGGCTTCTGAAACCTTTGCACGATCGAAAATGTCAAACAAAATTGTTATTATTTCTATCATCGGGGTAGATGGTAATCTCATCGTCATTTTAATTTGCTCCAGAAAAATGTTTTTCATGCAGACTTTTCTACTCAAACACATCTGTTGTGTTGGGTTGTTTTACCTCTGAGCGGCACTTTTTGCACACCATGGGCTAAATGGCCAGATCACATGGACCCCGAAGGCTCAGAGAAGGTTGGGGGAGGGGACCCACTGGAACAGCTGTTGGGAGACAGATGGTAGCCTCCCGTCAAGGCCATCCAGCGTGTTCTTTAACGTGCACAGGGTATGTCTCTCCGGCACACGGGGCCACGGCTTAACGACCCATCCGAGGGACGGCGGCCTTTCCAAGCCCATCGGTGTTCCCTACTGACCGTGGGCAGGGCAGGGAATTTTGCGGAGATAAATCTCAACGCTGACCCAGCTGGGACTCGAACCTGGGAACTACAGATTACGAGCCTGGCACGCTACCGACTGAGCTACCCCCGCCCCCCAAACACATCTGTAAAAATGGAAATATCTTAATACAAGTGTGGCTTCTAGATCAATCTATCACTTTTTTCTGGACGTGGCATAGGAAATAGAAAAATTTTGTTCTTTTATATTTTATTGGAGCTTTGATTACATGTCAAACTAAGCAATATATTTTAATTTATTATATTTAAGAAAGGAAAACTGAAAACAGCTTACTGATTAAGATATGATATACTGGAGATATTATTAAATATTGAAACTTATAGTTTTTCTTACGTTCACAAGCAGCTCCATCTTCGTTTGTTCCAGGTCGCCAAGGTTTCTGATTATACAGAGGGCAGCACCTCTCACAGTTCTCACCGCAGGTATTGTGTTCACATTTGCATCGTTGTCTCTGAACGAAAAGAAAACAGTGTCAACAGCAGTGTTGGCCTGTTGTCACTAGTACATATACTGAAAACTCATGTTTTTTTGCTGAACAAGATGTTTTTCAGAAAGGATACATTTCATGGCATTAATTTGAATTTTAAGTTAAAGAAATGATTTTAAAAACGAAAGAGACAGGTTTGAATATTGATTGAGAACATTCCTTTTTTTTAGCATGTTCCTTTGAGAAGAACATTCCTTTTTCTTTGCAGAGAAATTTAATTTTTCATTTACTCATATATATACAGTATATCATATTTAATTGATCTTTCTAACGGTATCTCAGTTTATAATTAACGTGTCTGTTCCGACCTCTCTCGATAGTTGATTAGTGGTCAAAAAGCAATGACATATAGCACGATATGAGGTTTTGTTTTGTCACATTTAATAAGAATTTGAGAATAAACTGAGCTCCGTGAACAGGGACTCAGACCATCCACTCTCTGATAAAATGTTACATCCGATTGAAAGCTATGCATCAGTGATAACTGAAAGACTGCAGAATAGTCATGGAAGATACCTTTAAAGGGATAGCGGAGAAGACATCTGCTAATGTATAAAGTAGCAGCATTTGTCAAGGAAATGTACCTTGTGGTTCTCCAGTTTCTCAGTACATAAATTGTTGGAAACATTTTCCACGATTTTGATAGAGTTCTACCACATCTGCCGATCTTTCTCTGTGATACATTCAGCTGAAATGTTATTTACACAGTAGAAGACGAACAAAGATGACCACGAAACACCTTTGGGTTGGAGGAAGAGGCCCATTCCCAATTGAATAAAGCACTGAATATCAACAACTGGAGAATTTCAACAAAAAATCCAGCTAAAGGATGTGTTGACCTCACCGTAGGTGTGGCACATACTTTTTTTGAATCGATTCGTCCAAGTCAAGTTTTGAGTCGATTGGTGCCCTTATTACATTTTACTTTAATAACGCCTTTTAATCCCCTCGCCACGTGGATGCCTCCCAAAGGTTTTTTCCTCACCAAGATGACTCTTCTCCACATCGGCAATCGTGTCATTCATCTGCTGCAGACAATATCGCTATCGCAAAGGGATAACTTGTGATATTCTTACTACTTGTCCACCAAATTCTCTGTACCTGAAAGTGTAACTTTTGGCTGCCGAGCTTCCTTAATGTCTATGGTACTGATATTCGCAACGTGAAAGCCAATATTTCAGAACACACTACGATCATATCGCTTGTGTGGGCTGAATTCGAATATTTTGTAATTTGATTGTCAGGATCACAGTCAGATTCAGATTCGGTTCCGAAACCGTGGTCCCAACATAACAAACCAAGAGCATAACACAATAGTACTCTCAGCTTAAGTGAGCTGTCGCCACTCTACGTAGAGCGTAATGTATAATGGAAGGCACAGATATATATATTCAAAAGTAAATAGATAATAGTAAAATCCTATATTAATAAAATCGTAATCAAGTCATATTCATATTCTTTCGTTAAAATTATATTTTTCATTGTAATGCAATCCTGTCTAGCGACATCTTAATGAAATGGTACATGTTTTGAATCGGCAGAGAGATCTGACTTTACTAGACTGAATTTTTCAGATTAATAAAAAAAGTGTTTTATCTCATTTTTAGCAACAATTTTAACTTTGTTGACTATTATATAGGCTAAATACAGCTGATTCATAAGTACACTGTTTCGCAAAATATATAAATGCTAATTTTACAAAATGTTTAATTTCCAATATTTATTCAGTTCATAAATATCTTTCTTTCAAATTGAATTTTCAAATTCGATAGCGCACATCTAAATTAATAATCAGTATTTTTCGTCACCAAAAAGAACTGTATCAGAAATTAATCTAAAGTTATTTGAATTAGAGCAAATAAAGTACAAAATAATGTTGCATTTAGTGGTGTACTGGAATATCTCAGGGGTCCCCAAGACAAATGTCTCGGGGCCCTTTTACAAAAAATCCATTAGCTTCAGTTATTAAATTTTATAATTAGATTTCATATTTATACCAGTGATTCAAAATTTTCTGTAGTTTTTAATAAATTTTGAGAACCATATATATTTTGCGTAAAACCGAAACTATTTTACGTTGCTGCATAAAATGCAAATGCGTGCGTTTCGATTTAAATGATTTTTCTTAGTTTTATACCAATACTAGATACTTATATAAACCATTTATCCGAAAGCTAATCATAACATGCAGGGAGGGATCGGGGATGGAGGATGGGGCGGACATGTTCCCGCCAGCGATATTCAGTATTACACAGCATTGAAAATGCTAGCAAGGGTAATAGAGGCCAAAAATTATTACATTTCATGCATTTTTGGCGAAAGTTTTTAAAAATATTTAATATAAAGAGTAAAATGCTATACTGCAATGGGAATCCAGTTTCTTTCCCACCCCTCTTGCTTTTTCCGGCACTCTTTCAACTCCTCTCCCCCCTCTTCATTTTTTTTTTCTAGATCCAGACCTCAATCGTATAGATTTTATTCCTTAGAGAACTAAAGGAAGGCTTTGAGACAACGAGGAGAGGAACAAGGAGAGGAATTTCTAGTAGGGAAAAATTAAAAAATGAAGCTCATTGTTCAAGATCTGTTATTTTTCTTTGAAGTTCAAAGCTGCAAAAATATTCTGGGTTTTTCCTTTGAAGAGTTGTGTATCCATTTTCCCTATAAAATTCGAAAAAAACATTTACAAGGATATATTGCCGGAATTTTATTTATGATTCATAAAAGGATCGTAAATTTCGTATTAAAAGTGCAAAATATTTATTCAGAAACAGTCCTTGGATCTCTGTCCCCTTGCATCGAGGTGGTTTAAGGGATCAGTAGGCCCTGGTTGCGTTGTTTATTACTACTGCTGAACTGAAATTTAAGATAAATATGTATAAGTAGAACTTTCAATGTACGTTTTTTTTCATAAGGAATTTTACATAACCTATATCCCCTTTTTTCCATAAGTTGTTGGTTGCAATTTACACGGTGATTTCCTGGAACCTACCTAATGTAAGTAATATCACTCCAGAATAGCGTGGGGAGGGGATGGCTCAGTAGGGGGTGGCTCAGGTAGCGCGCCAGGTTCGTATTCTGTAGTTCCCAGGTTCGAGTCCCAGCTGGGTTAGCATTGAGATTTATCTCCGCAAAATTCCCCCACCCCTGCCCACGTCAGTAGGAGACACTGATGGGCTTGGAAAGGCCGCCGTCCGTCGGATGAGACGTTAAGCCATGACCCCATGTGTGGGAGAGCCATACCCTGTGCATGTTAAAGAACACACTGAATGGCCTTGATGGGAGGCTACCATCTGTCTTCCAACAGCTGTTCCAGTGGGTTCCCTTCCCAAACCTTCTCTGAGCATTCAGGGTCCATGTGACCTGGCCATTTAGCCCGTGGTGTGCAAAAAAGTGCCGCTCAGAGGTAAAACAACCCAACCCAGAATAGTGTACCCCTACCAGTGCTTTCACCTTATGACGTCATCAACTAGGCACATTATTAATAATTCATAACTCATAATTAATTAACCCCTTTGTGCCGCCCCTTTATTTAAAAACCCCTACCGATCACACTCCCAAATTTTCAACTCCCGAGTCCGACATTTTGCCTTCTGACGTCACTACAAACTCTCGCGATGTTGCCGTTCGTCCGCCATCCGAAAATTTTCTAAGTCCAGAGTACGCCATCTTGAATCCTGACGTTATACGCCCCCCTGGTTGACCCACCCATCGCGAAGTAAACTACTCTAAAGGTCTCAGAATTCTCCATCCGAAATTAAGTTCACCTAATTGTGGCGCCATCTGATGTTTAACCAACATACTATATATAAAAAAAGCTGTTCCCACACGGGGATTTGAACTCGCTATCTTCGGGGGTTTATTTGTACAGTCGCTCAAAAAAGTATCCGAACACTATGGTTGATTACAGAATTCAGTTTTAAATCATTAATTTAAAAAATTTTTTAAATTAATGATCTGGCAACCTTCGTGTCACTGACACGAAGGTTGCCAGATCACTAATTTCTAAAAAAAATCGTTGCCAGATATTTTTCCTGAATTCTGTAATCAACCATAGTGTTCGGATACTTTTTTGAGCGACTGTACATCTGCCAACCAGGTCATGGGTAGTCACTCAGGGGTGCTTAGATGTGTCACAAGTGGAGATAAGCGCTCTTTATAAAACAATCTAGGAAGGTTATATTTTCTTCACGAGTTTTATATTACATGTATTTTTTTTTTACTTTTTTTATAACCTACGAGTTTTTTATAAGTTAATTCGCGAATTTTTATATCCTCGTCAATTAACACACGTATTTTTTAGGTCTTATAAATGAACAACACAAATATTTTTAAACTTTAAAGTGGTACTTGCATATTCCCTGTATTTATTTTTATTAACTTGTGAATCTTTATTTCAGGTATTTATTTTTATTCCTTATTAATTAAACACTTATTATAACTTATTATAACTCTCCTTAATTTAAAGGTTTATCATAAGTTCGGTCCCCTCATTAAAAGCCCCCTTATCAAAAACCCCTTCCCCTTATTAAAACACCCTATCAAAAGTTCCACCTCCTTTATTAACAAACCCTTCTCACAAATTTGAATTCTACTATTTTGACCCCCCCCCCCCCCCACGCTTGCATCATTCCCCTACGGCGTGAAGTAAAACTCCAGAAATATTCATAGTTTTTATTTCCTGTATTTTTATTAATTAAACACTTACCCAAAGTGACGCCCCCTTTATTAATAAACACCCCCTCATTAAAAAACCCTTATCAAAAGTTCTGTCCCCCCTTTATTAAATACTTATTAAAAGCTCCACCCCTCTCAGATGTTGCACATTCTAGCCAAGTCCCAGAAAATGGCACATTTCTGGAATGTATGATACAATCACCATGTCAAGACTTGTAAACCCACTGAATAATTCCCCCCTCTCAGAATAGCTGATGTAATTCTCAAAATCATTACAAAGTCCCATATTTTGTGACATCGACTTTCATATAATTCTAAGTCCTGCAACGTGCACTTCGCAACAAGGGCGCTCCATCTAGGTATCTCACCCCAACCGCAGACCATGTTTTACTGAAGAACGGCTTGAATAAATAAATAAATAAATAAATACCCCCTCAAGCAGCTGCTTGCCACAGAGGTCTGGCAGGACCCTGTCAGTTTATATGCCATAGTAGGAGATCTGAGAGGATGGCAGGACCTCAGCAGAAAAAAGACACACACATCCATGCCTAATCCGGGGCTCGAACCCAGGTTCCTTAGATCAGTAGCCAAGCGTGCTAACCACTCGGCCACGGGACGGCCAAGAAGAATGGTTTGACAATCTTAAAAGTCCTACGAAATTAAAAAATATTGATGATAATTGTCTTGAAATCAATATTCATATAAGATTGACATGGGGAATCACATGTCTCTTAATAATAATTCGCATTTTAATATCCACAAGTTTTAACATGTCAACCTTGCACCGTCATGCTCGTGACAAGGGTCGGGGTCAGTTCTTATCGCTACGTTGCCAAGGGGAAGCTGATGGGTTCACAGATTGAACTCCAGATGCGTGCTAGCTGCACTATTTATTGCTGCTAATAAGACCTGATAAATTATTTCCTTCATTAAAAATAGAAGCTAAGTAAATAATCCTGGTGCCACTTTCTCCTCGTTTTCGACCTTTCCCACATGTTTACTTCGAATGTATCTTACAAATTCCCGGAGCTCGATGCTTATCAGATACTGGTAAAGGTCACTGTTTTGCTTAACCTTTGTGAATGTTTATGACGACGTTCAGGGTATACCCCTCATCCCTTTGGTGGTCATCTTTGATAAACTCTTTATTCATCAAAAAGTCCTCCAATCCCATCTTTATTAAAAAGCCCTCATTAATTAAAACTCTTAGCAAAAGTTTCATTCCCCTCACACCCCAAGAGGTCATCTTGGATCACGTCACTCCCTGCGCTGTCGACCCCCCTTTGTTTCCGTATCAGACAGATGTCTTACAAAATGTTATGGAAAAGTCACTCATACCCTTGACTGTTGTTTTCAGCTTGCCTTGAAATTTTTCTAAGTCCAGAGACATCACTCATTGACAGGGTTGGGTTGTTTTACATCTGAGTGACACTTTTTTGCACACAATGGGCTAAATGGCCAGGTCACAAGGACCCCGAAGGCTCAGCGAAGGTTGGGGAAGAGGACCCACTGGAACAGCTGTTAGGAGACAGATGGTAACCTTCCGTCAAGGCCATCCAGTGTGTTCTTTAACGTGCACAGGGTATGGCTCTCTCCCATACACGGAACCACGGCTTAACGTCTCATCCGACGGACGGCGCCTTTCCAAGCCCACTCATTGACAGTAAACAACCTTTCTGACCAAACCCCCATTGTCATCCCCCACTTCAACCCCCTTTGTTTCAGGACATCACAGGAGTTACGGTGTGGAAAAAATGTATTGGAAATAAGTTTTCACCCCTTATTAACTCTCTCCCTTTTTTGATAGATCAGTTATTATGTAAATAAACAAAGTACCCCAGCGGAAGAAAACAAACCATTTTGAAATTTCCCTTCACGCCCCTAAACCTCCAAGTGTTGCGCCTCTCTTATTAAAATTAATCTCCATCGGGTTGAAGGATGTTGCCATCAGATATTTGTGTTCACACATATTCTGCACTGCACTTTCTGCGTCAGGAGTTGTTTTGTTACGATAAAGCGATTATACACTAAATTCTTATTTCTGCCGTGTTTCAATTTATTACTTTGCGTATTTTCATGTTAATACTAAACCATTTCAAAAACCACACGAATCAGAGGTAAAAAATTCCTTACAAATTTCAATTGCCTCCCAATTTATTAACTTATTTTCCTTTACTAAGTCGTTTCAAAGACAATTTTGCAAAAAAATTGCAAAAGAATAACCAATAAAACTAACTTTTTTAATTACCGTATATCCGTTACGCAAGTCGGTCTCAAGTTTAAAACTTTTTATTCCTAATACTTATTGCCGCTCTATCCTCAACACATGCTGCAAAATATTACTCTTTCCTAGGAAGTAATGCTACTCAGCAACAATCGATAACAAAATATTATTTCTCCCTCGGAAGAAAAATCAGCTAATTATTTGAAAGCAAGAGATAATTTTTTTTTAATCTGCAAATGTAAACGTTCTTACTGTTTTAAAAATCGTCTTTTCTACCATTTACGGGCGAACCTGTGATCACAAAACCAATGACTGTGATCACAAAACCAATGATGAAATTTCGCGTTGCGACCCGGCGTTAGTACATGCGTGTTCGTTATGTTTGTTTACAAAGTCAGCTGTCTTTCATCGATAAAAAATAATTCTGTAAAGTTTTTGTACACAGTTGCGTTTTATAGAAAGTAAGCAATGCTAAAAGTAGAAATCAATTCATACGTTACGGATACCTTTGCGTTTCCACTTGCGTTACGTAAAACGTCTATAATTCTACATCCAAACACAACTAAAGTGTATGTTAATGGAAGTCTGATGAATTTTTTCGTATTTTCACGAACGGCTGCATCAGCGAAGGATTGCCACACCCACACATGCAGCAGGCCCAACTATGACACGGACCGAGAATTGTGCGCTTAATTTTCATAGTCACTCCCCAATAATGCCTTTTCACAAACGTCGGGGCATCTCGATGGCTCGCACGGTTGAGGTATGGAGTCATTTGCTCTGACATATATGTTGTGATCGGACCTCAGTAAAAGAATTCTGCACTTTTGTCACAAAAATCGATGTTCTCACGTAGAGCGTACATTGGATATAAGAGACAGACAAAAAATAATATCTTTGCAGACTAAGAGTCACTCTGTGTAAAACATATCATATCCAGAAATGCCCTTTTTAAAAAAATGGGAAAATTCCCTCCACACACTCCCCAATTCTTAAAATTTAACACTCCCTTGTCGCTTAATATGCAGAAATGCCACGGAGATGCTCGCACGAATCGGCAGCCCAGCTGGTGATGACTCGAAGATCATGGGGCACTTACGCACTTTCCTATGGAACAGCCCTTCAATGTGAAAACAGATGTGCTACAGTTTATCTAAATCCTTTACTTATGGGATGAGCTGTCGGCTCCGTGACTTTTATCTTCCTCAAGGATCTTTTCAACCCTAATGACAAAGTGAAATAATTATTCGTTTCATGACGAAATGCAGCACTTCACCACATAGGTCAATGAAGCTCCCACATGTTGCTGTCTTATCTTCGGGGGATCTCTTTGGCTTAACAACACAACGGTTTACCTCGTGCAAAGACTCCATCCGGCCAGCTAATTTTAAAATGTCCTCTTATACTGTTCACCACAGTTAAAAAAGGTATGTAGCGGTTACCTGGAGAATATAGTTTTATCCCACCACAAAAGGAAATATAGTACATTAGACAGAGAAAATCACTGTTGGAAGGAATCCAGACAGAAAACTGTTAATGTCATAAGAAATGTGTGACGTGTTTCACAAAACGGTACCGATGTAACAAAAAATTCAGTTTAAAAATGGAAAAACAAACAAAAAAGTATCATTTAATACGAGTTTCACAGAATAATAGAATGTGTGAAAGTATCATTCCCAGTGTGATATGAAGTAGAAGTAATGTGAAAAGAAATTTGTAGCATTAATCCCACGTCATTTGTTAGGTGCTGGTAGCGTTAACATGCACTAACATCCACGAATTTTCAAATGATATTTGGAGTGTATCATTTCCATCACTTAAATTTCAACTTATTTTATTTTTCCAATGAATAACCACGATAACGTACAGTTTCTGTGGAACAGTTCCGGTGGTGACTTCGATGCGAAAATGGTGCAGAGGAAGAACCTTCGCACAGTAATGATATGACTATGCACTATGTTAAAAACAAACTTAATTTCGGACGGAGAATTCTGAGACCTTTAGAGTTGTTTACTTCGCGATGGGTGGGTCAGCCAGGGGGGCGTGTGACGTCAGGATTCAAGATGGTGGATTCTTGACTTAGAAAAATTTCGGATGGTGGACGAACGGCAAAAACGCGAGAGTTGAGACGGAGCACGTGCTTTCCCCATCCCGTATTAAAGAGAGGTGACGTCAGAAAACAAAATGGCGGACTCGGTACTTGGATAATTTGGGAGTTTGTGATCGGGGGTTAATAAAGGGGGGCGGCACAAAGGAGTTAATTAATTATGAGTTATGAAATATGAGTTGTGTAATATGAGTTATGAATTAATAAGGGGTGTAGTCGGTGACGTCATAGGGGAAAGCACTGGTGGGGTACGCTATTCTGGAGTGATACTACTAACGTGTATAATCGAGGGATGTGTGCATTTTCAGTGCCCTGATGCTACGAAGCTTACACGCCATCGATAAGTGATCGAAAGGAATGAGATGCAGTTTCATCGTCTCTTCAGCAATAAAACAGCTTGCAGCTACAAAGAGGATCTACACAGACGACATCAGAAACAACATCTACCACCTGATGAAGACCACATGTACTCCAGAGGGTTTTAGCAGCTAAAACGACTTACAATCCCAAACTAATGATACTGTTGAAAGAATAGTAAAATTTTCCGGGTATTATTATTAAAAATACTTCTTATTATTAGGAAGCTATTATTAGAAAAATACTTTTTTTTATTTGAAAAAACTTACTCCAGATACTTGCTCTGAAGAACAGTTTTCGGCATGACCAAAACACACACACTGGCCTCCAACAGAAATGTCTTTAATGGAATAAAAATACTGAAATGAAAAATAATGCCATGATTAATATTTTATTATAAGCTACTGTGGCAATGGTAACTATCATTTACTCTAATCCTATAGAGTATTTTTCTATTACAAACTTCTAAATAAATTGTCATAAAAATATTTTATTTTAAACTTACGTAATATTTTCCTATTATAAATTAGGTCATAAAAATACTTTTTAGCTTGTAATATATGCTTTGAAACATATATTTTAGAAAGAGTTCTTAATTTGTTTGAATAGAGATTATATGTATCAGTCTAAACGTTAAACAAACACACTAAAATGCTTACTCATACCATATGATTCCCAAAATCTTAATTCGCGATAAATTAAATTCCAAATAATTTTATTATTAATTTTTCTTTACAAATTATAACTTTTTTTAACGTCGATTAATAGAGATTTTTGTATAACTAATCGAAAACGTTTTCAATGAACATTCATCACGTTAAATAAACTGATTTAATGATCTGTTAAATTCATTTCCAAAAAATTACTTTTGCCCTAGGATTTATGCATCAAAAAAAAAAAATCCTAAATATCATATTAAAATGGCCAAAAATCTATTCAGAAACCATCCTTGAAGTCAGTAGCTGAGGAATTAGAGATGTAGCAGGGGATAAACAGCTCATCCTCGTTACAATCAATCAATCAATCAAAATACTCTATTTTCAACACATTAGAATATACATTTAGTACCAATACAAACAATTAAATGCATTCGCTAACGTAGGTTGTTATAGTTAACACTACATGAAATAACAAAAAGAAAGTTCAACTTATTTCTCGCAAATTAATTAAAACATAATGATACAATTCATAATAAATGAATTGTGACAGACTATTAATATTCTCGCATATAAAAATGAGCATTTTCACTCAAATACAAATGAAAAAAAGAAAGAAAATGAGTTTACTACAATACAGTACGAGACGTGTATAAGCAATATAAATCTGAATTCAAATTTTTATCGTAGAACTGTAAACATAAAATCCATGTCGAGAAAAAATTTTAATTTTCCTCTTAAAGATAAATACTCCACCAATATAATTTCGAAACACTAGGAAACAGATTAAAGTTTTTAGATGCTACAAAATAAAATATATTTATGTAATATTTCCTTTTTTACAAGTGGAAATATTAAATAAAAATTAATATTCCCTCAAGCAGCTACTTGCCACCGTGGTCTGACAGGAGCTTGTCAGTTTAATACGCCGTATTAGGTCTGTGAGGATGACAGGACTCCAGCAGAAAAACAGCGCGACATCATTGCCTTAGCCGATGCTCGAACCCAGGTCCTGTAGATCAGTAGCCTAGCGTGCTATGTGGCAATATTACACAAACATATTTTATATTGCTTACTTTTTTACTCACCAAAGCAAAATAATCAGGCACGAAGTATGAGTGGAAGAAATTGAGATCTTGAGACTGCGCAGTTGAAACATCCAGGATTCTTACAGGTGATTGGTTTACTGAATTAACAGTTATTTGTCAATCAGCTAATAGTGTCATTGATCGTTGGTTGATTGGAAAGTGACTGATCGCTCAATCAGCCAATGATCTTCGAGAATCATCGTTTCCGCAAATGGGCAGTCTCATTGTCTCAATTGCTTCCACTACGCTTCGCCGCTGAAAATAATCATGAGAGAAATCAAATTAATGATTGTTCATGAATTAAGAAGTACCTGCAAAGTTCTATTTTCGTTAAAAAGAACTTCTGGAAACTCATAAAACTTTATAAAATCATAAAAATTCAAAGAACTTTATAAAATCGCGCCATAAATCGTGCCCTATACGGATGGATGAATTATAATGCTAAATTTCTTACAATAAATAACGCACCAGGCTGAATTGTATCATTTCTTTGTTTCAGGAAAGAATAATAACAAATATAGTTACCAAAAGATGAAAGAGATACCTGAGTGATCGTGTTTGGTACTACACATCCGTCATGAGGTGAAGAATTCCAACGGTGCAGAATCCACAAAGTCCCATAAAAGTATTGGGAGTGGTTCGAAAATCGATCGATTTTTCTCAGTGATGGTCTATATTGCACTTAAATGATCACGTCAATTGACACGACTGTTGCTGTTGATGAGACAGTTTAACCTTCATTAGATAGGAACTACTCATCTACAAAACGATTCTCCAAGTGCCATGTGCAAAATACACTGGGGTAACTACGCTGATAATTCTTTGTCACATTGCATTATGACGGTATGGCAATTGCAGTTGGCACCAGCTTCCAAATCTTTGAAGATCACCCTCTTCGTAACGACAGAACGATGTTGATCGCATCGTTCTGTCGTTACGCAGCATCTCTTTACTTATTGATCGAGATGTATACAGGGTATAAAGTATAGCAACAAACTTAATAGCAAGATAACGCAGCCATGTATGCAGGAAAAGTGGATTAGGGACAACGTACCCCGAGTGACTCATATCATGATCAGAGGAACAAGGTCATTGAAAATATGGGTATAATATATACCCATATAATAAAAAATAAATAGGTTTTTCAACCTATTTATTTTCCATCCGTTGCTTCGTTGACCTGCCTTTGGGATATTTCGAGGCACTACACCATGTACATCGAATGAGATTACGATTATGATCAAATGACATTTTCCTCCGCTTAAAAGAGTTCAGCATAAAATATTTTAAAACGCCAAAGAATATGTGGTGCACATATCTTCTACTCTGGATTTCAATAAATTCTCTAATTGTATATTTAACCATTAAAAGCTATAGAGGAGAGGCGTAAAAAAGCAGCAGTACCTTTACTCTTGCGAAGAGTAATAGATAAGGCATATTGTCTGAAAGATAAGTTACAATTCCATGTTAATGCTAATGGGGAGTTGTATAATTTTCGAAACTCTGTAGTTTCCAAAAGAAGCATTTTATGGGGAAATCTAACTGAAAATAAATTAAAGATCTGAGCAAAATTTATCCAAATTTCGATTTTCAAAAATATTTATTCGCTATTTAAAGAGTTGTGGAAAGTGGAATATACATTTGACAATAGCAAAATTGGAAACAAGAAAAATAGATATATATTGAAAGAATCATTTATACCAACTTCTAAAATATGTGCTGATTAAATGCTTTGAAAATTTAGTTCTGAGATATATACTTATGGAAGGTACAATTACTGCTGCCAAACATTCCAAATTCTTTATCCGATCCTTTAAACCAATCCTTTAAACCGACCCAATATTGTTGTTAATCGGGATTTAAATTGATTTGATTGACAGCTTTATCTTGAATCACATTTTTCCATCATAAAACTATTTTTGAAGAGCTGCAAAACTAATTCCTCATTGACAAACATGGCTTTTTTATACCGAAATGAAAAAAAAATTACCTTTTTAGAATAATTCCTGTCGACTCCATGCTTAAATACAACAAAAAGAGTATCGTATTTACTGATGTCCATGGTGATTTTATTGTTAAATATTTGCACTTCAAAGCATTCTTAACTATATTGTAAAACGATTTAATAATAATATATACTACAATGCAAAAGCATTAACGAACCCTTCTTGTCACAGATTGGTCAGTTCTTTCTGGACCTTCAGTTTGGAGTGTCATTAAATCGGCATTAAGAGTGCGGATCTTCTGAAGTCTCAACCTCACATATCTAGACTTTGTAAATTCCTAATACAAGAGAAAAATAATGGCAATGGACTGAAACAAATATGCATTCAAATACGTATAAAGTAAACCATTAATTATCATATTTTTTATATAATCTGTAGCATTGCCAAGGAGAAGAGTTAACCCCGCCCTATGGTAAGAGTTCCTTCCTTAGAGAAATTTATTCTTAAGAAATCTTAATTTATCAATTTTACACTAACGAATAGGCAGGACTGCTCGTCATTAAAAATCACTGGGATATTAAGAATCTTAAGACCCCCAAGAACATTCCTGCAATATACAGGGTGAATCTGAAAAAGTGGGCAAAACTTTACGGGGTGGTAGAACGCAGCTATACGAGCAATATTCGTCATAGAAAGTATGGGCGGAACGCAAACGGCGAGCCGCTAGGTGGCGTTGGAAATGGTATAAAAGGGTCGGTTCTCGCACCCAACAGCATTTCTACCATGGATTGCCGAGAGGATGGCTGGTTATACTAACCACGAAATGGCGGATATGCACTTTGTGTACGGTGCGGCGGACGGGAATGCAAGTGAGGCACAGAGTATCTCCTCTCCTTCTTGTGTTCATTCTTTACATGTGACAGTGGAAAACTACCTTTTAACTTCTCACCGCTTGCGTTCCGACCATACATTCTATGACGAATATTGCTCGTATAGCTGCGTTCTACCACCCCGTAAAGTTTTGCCCACTTTTTCAGATTCACCCTGTATACTAAAACATTTCCACTCGTATTAAAGTGAATAAGAAATATCGTAATTCAATGAAAATTGAATTGTGATTTTTACATATTGAATTCAAAAAGAGGAAATAAACTATTTCAGATTTTATTTTTTTTTAATTTCCTATTCAGTGAAATGTTCAACACTAGATATTAAAAAAAGCCGTGTTTTGCATTCAGGAATCTCGAAAAATCTGAATGGACCCAGAATTATGTATGAAGTAGTGCCAGCATTCGACTCACCATTTGCAATTGCTTGCGAGTTAGAGTGTAGTTGAGAAAAAGTCTGAAGTGGCCCTTAGCCAATGAAAGACCTAAAATACATACACACACCGGTCACTGAATTAGAAACCTTTATTCGATACCAAGTTGGACCTCCTTTAGGCTGAATTACAGCATATATGCGGTTTGTCATAAATTCCAAAACATGTTGGAGTGCCTTTACATCTCTATCATACCAGACGTTCACCAGATAGTTCTTTAACTGGCTCAGATTTGATGAAAGAGGACTATGCTCCCGGAACTGTTTTTCTAACATGTCCCATACATTCTCAATGGAGTTCAGATGCGACCTTTGTGGTGACCAGGGAAGATGGTGGAAGTCGCTGTCATGCTTGTTGAACACATCTGGTGTGATGGACACTAGCATTGTCGTCCATGAAACACCCGCCACCTGCCTGATAAAAAGTCAACATTGCAGGATGGACTTGATTGGCAACAATGTTCAGATAATCCTTGGAGGACACCCGACCTTCCAGCAATGTCAGGGCACCTGTTCCTTACCAACAGAACGTGCCATACACCATGACACCACCTTCATAACCTTGAGTTGTGTTTACAAGGCAAACTGGGTCCATTATTTCATGGGGCTCCCACCAAACTCTTTGCCTACTGTCGGTACAGAACAAGGTGTACCACGACTCGTCGGGCAACATGACTTTTTCCAAGTCTTCCAGTGTCCAGTCATGGTGTTCCTGACACCACTGGGGCGGGGGTGGCTCAGTCGGTAGTGCGCCAGGCTCGTAATCTGTAGTTCCCAGGTTCGAGTCCCAGCTGGGTTAGCGTTGAGATTTATCTCCGCAAAATTCCCTGCCCTGCCCACGGTCAGTAGGGAACACCGATGGGCTTGGAAAGGCCGCCGTCCATCAGATGGGACGTTAAGCCGTGGCCCCCTGTGTGGGAAAGCCATACCCTGTGCACGTTAAAGAACACGCTGGATGGCCTTGACGGGAGGCTACCATCTGTCTCCCAACAGCAGTTCCAGCTGTTCCCTCCCCCAACCTTCTCTGAGCCTTCAGGGTCCATGTGACCTGGCCATTTAGCCCATGGTGTGCAAAAAAGTGCCGCTCAGAGGTAAAACAACCCAATTCAACCTGACACCACTATAGACGAACTTTCCGGTTCTTCGCAGTAATCAGTGGTTTCTGTATAGGCATGCGACTGCTAGTAGCACCGATACTCTTCAATTTCCTACGCATAGTTCGCTGAGATATGGGTCGGGAACAGCCTTCATTAAATGCTTCGGTCAATTTCTGCACTCAGGAAGTCCTGTTTCTCCATATAGGCTTTCTCAGATGACGGAGATCTCGCTCCTGACAGATTGTCGTTGTGCAACACTTAACCTCTTAGACAAGCAATGTGGGGTATTTATCCACTGATTAAAGACCGAGATATCTCACCTTTTGAGAAACTAGTCGGCTCTGCTGTTTTTAAAATCGTCGCTCCAGCCAGGCGGGCACCCACAATAAGTCCTTTATCAAACCCCGAAAGATCCTTTGTTTTTACCATTGTGATCAACACTACTGACGATTACTAATGTGCAGCAGTCTTAAATAGCTGCCTAGATCACGTGGTGATACACGTGTGCGAATTTACAACATAATATCCCTTGGCTTTGTAAATAGTAATGCTTGGCTTGGCAATGTAATATAATATAATAGAAATATGCACTAAATAATAATCTGCTGTGTTACATGCCAGGCTTTGCCATATGGACTGTCACAAACTGCGCTATAATTTTAATAAGAAAGTGTTCGTGAGTTTAAATCAACTCCATCTCATCATTAATGGTTACTGTGTACTCTTGACCAAGCTGGACTAAGTATAAATAAATAAAAATAAATAAATACCTCCTCAAGGAGTTGCTTGCCACAGAGGTCTGACAGGAGCCTGTCAGTTGATATGCCATAGTAGAAGATCTGAGAGGATGGCAGGACCTCAGCAGAAAAACGACACAAACAACCATGCCTTACCCGGGGCTCGAACCCATGTTCCTTAGATCAGTAGCCAAGCGCGCTAACCACTCGGCCATGGGACGGCATGGACTAAGTATAGGTGTGTTTTTTTAGATTGGAAGGCAAATTTTCGGGAACTTTTCTCTGGATTTTCTAAACTGCAGTTGGCAGTTCTCAATTTGTAAACAACTCCTTATGTTAACCGCTGGCTAATAGGCTTAGCCGTGCCTAGCCAATTTTGCGCTCAGGGCAATAGTTATTACCAGTCTATTGAATAGTTAGTTTTTGCATGTAATAATGAAACAGTTGTGTCAGTTTGAAATATTGCTCTATGTTTCATTTGCGTCCGGTGAAGAAGAACCACGTGGAACTGCCCTGGACTTTTAGATTTGCATAAGTATGATCGCAAACATTTCCTAAATCATTTTAAAATACTTTCAGGATTTATACGGTTGGTATTTACTTTATTTGGTATTTTATTTTATAATTATTTTCATAGGCTATGGCTTCGCTTCTACCCAAACTGTCAAATTTTTATTTTCGTTTCGACAGATATTTTTAGCCTGTGATTCCCGATGTGCATGACAGAATGCTCCCAAATCTATTACGCATATTCCCATCTCTGTGACCCCGTGTTCGGTAAAAATATCATGTTTATATCTGCAATGGGGCACATTAATGTAATAATGACCTAGGGAATGTGGGGGATCTGGCAACGGCAGCAGAATTAAATGTTGTATAACTCTTACTTTGGCCAACAATGATGACTACAGGCCTGCCCAAATGCTCGAAAAACGTAGCTTTACACGTGGGCTCCTATAATATAAAATCTCGCTAGATGGCGCGCAAACACTTAACAAATTAGAGGTCTTGTATACTTAGCGGCTGGCCATCTCAGTAACCAACTGGTTGACCTCTTGGTTGACTTAGTCACGTGGTCTATGGCGCCATACTTTGTCGTACTGTGAGTTGGGTTGTTGGGTTGGGTTGTTTTACCTCTGAGCGGCACTTTTTTGCACACCGTGGGCTAAATGGCCAGGTCACATGGACCCCGAAGGCTCAGAGAAGGTTGGGGGAGGGGACCCACTGGAACAGATGTTGGGAGACAGATGGTAGCCCCGCGTCAAGGCCATTCAGCGTGTTCTTTAACGTGCACAGGGTATGTCTCTCCCGCACACGGGGCCACGGCTTACCGTCCCATCCGACGGACGGCGGCCTTTCCAAGCCCATCGGTGTCCCCTACTGACCATGGGCAGGGCGAGGAATTTTGCGGAGATAAATCTCAACGCTGACCCAGCTGGGACTCAAACCTGGGAACTACAGATTACGAGCCTGGCGCGCTACCGACTGAGCCACCCCCGCCCCCAATATGGCAACATGGTTAGAGACATATAAGTGATAAGATAATGCAACTTATTTCTGAAATAAAGAGTGTAGGGGAAAATGAATGAGCATCCTAAAAATCTTAACTAACAGCATTACAGAGAGCTTAATAAGCATAAATGGGATAAATTGTAAGCTCACACGAATCTTTGGTTTGATAGCTTGTACAAAATGCAGAAAGAAACTACAAAATAACAGAAAGTTATACCAAACGATAAATATTACGTGTGGGAAAATACAGAAACGCACACAGGGATTGAGGGATAAAGCTGGCACTTTAAAGTGAGATTTCTGTTATGACAAGGTATGCTGAAGATTTCAGGGATATTCCGAACAATGTGGTTAGTTCTACTCGATTTAATGTGGTCCCTATATTGTAATCAGAAAGCAATTTCAATTTCGCAAAATAAAAACCACTGAAGTCAAAGAGGGTTGGGTTGGGTTGTTCTACCTCTGAGCGGCACTTTTTTGCACACCATGGGCTAAATGGCCAGGTCACATGGACCCCGAAGGCTCAGAGAAGGTTGGGGGAGGGGATCCACTGGAACAGCTGTTGGGAGACAGATGGTAGCCTCCCGTCAAGGCCATCCAGCGTGTTCTTTACGTGCACAGGGTATGGCTCTCCCGCACACGGAGCCACGGCTTAACGTCCCATCCGACGGACGGCGGCCTTTCCAAGCCCATCGGTGTCCCCTACTGACCGTGGGCAGGGCGGGGAATTTTGCACAGATAAATCTCAACGCTGACGAAGCTGGGACTCGAACCTGGGAACTACAGATTACGAGCCTGGCGCGCTACCGACTGAGCCACCCCCGCCCCAAAAAGTCAAAAAGGACAGATGAAATTAGGTCAATAGTTCTTAATGTCCCATGCAAAAATGTCTAATAGACAGAAATGTCCAATACAATAAAGGTCCAATGAAATAATGCCAAATATAATAATGTCTTAGAGTATAATGTTCAATTTAATGATGGCCAGTAGAATACAATGTCCAAAAGAATAATGCCCAATGTAATAATGCTCAATAGATAAAAATGTTCATGTGCTATGAAGTCAAGAGATCTTAATGTCCAATATACAATAAAGTCCACCAAAAAGAAAATATAAAAGGCAAATATATCCAACAGACATAAATTGAAAGATCAAAAAAGTCCAAATGCAAAAATATTCAGTAGACCACTGGTTCCCAACTATGGCCCCAGACTCCTAGGACCCCAAGTTATTTTTAATATTTCAGAAAAGATCTAAACGTTATTACTTTTTCTGAAATTGTCAGTTTAGTATGGCAACACTAGCTTTCGGATTCTGATGGCGAGATGTAATTGGCTGTTGATGACATATGAATTTCTGGAGCATCGAATTTCTTCACTCAAATATTCAGTTTCAAATTACAAAATAGCCAATGAAGAACTAGATATATAGCACATTCTTGCAACTTTTAGGGAGTCATATTGCTGAATCTATGTTTTAATTAAAATATACTTATCAGGTAGTGATGGGAAGAGAGTGAGCAGATAAAATTAGACTTTACAGTGTGTCCATGGCGACAAAAAGGTTGCGAACTACTGCATTAGGCCACAGCCAATCCCGTTAAACCTCGGGGTTTACGTTTCTGATTTAACCAGTGGTTGACGAAACCACAATTGGAAAAGGCCGCGGACTTAAATAAAATATGGTGTTTCGGGAAGTGATACTTGAGACAATTAAAGCCTTTAATAAATACTTCAAGGTCAAAAATAAGTATATGAGATTTAAAAACATATCTGTTACAAACAAGGTATATCTAAAAAGGTTATGCTTTAAATTTATTTTAAAAATTTTGTTATATAAAAGTACGAAGCAAGCATTGCTATGTATAATATAATAGTAGATGGATTAACAATAACGGCAATGGCGAGGATTTCATACTCTCGAGTTTCAGAATCACCTCAACCTTGATAGGTTTTATGCACTATTGCCGTCCCCGCCTTCTCGTGGTGCAGACCGTTAGTACCTTTCAAAAGAAATACTCTATTGTGGAAGTGAACGGAAGGGGAGAGCTGCCAGATTAATCTGTCGTACTGATCTGGACAACTATGGCTACTTTTCTTTTTTTTTTCTACCCTGCTGAGGAGTGGTCAACCACACAGGGTCCTGGTGCTGACCATATAAACCCACTGGACTGGATTGAATTATGGCTCTGAGCTTGATTATGGATCCTGATTTTGCTGCACTGGTGGGCTTCTGTGGAGGGAAAATCTTCCGCTGTGTTTTCTGTTTGTTTGTGGGTTGACAGCCCCAAGTGAATAGATTCACAGGATATGTTTATCAGCTGGTGGATAATCCTGAGCAGAGGTCATCGCAGGCACCTGAACTCTTTGCTTCTATTGGCATCATCAAAATAACAAAATTAACAAAATGGGTATGAGACTCATTAATAATTGGATTTAAAAAATTCCTTCAGAAACAACGAAACTTCCTTTTAAGATTAATTAACTAATCTAGTTACTTAAACAGCTTAACAGTGATTAAATACTTAATAAATTAACAAATTGTTGTTTTATTTCTATAAAGTAGAATGCAGATGAACAGAGATGGAGTTGAACTAAAAGCCATTTTGTCTTCCGATAATATAAGTCATTGGTCGGGAACCTCTTTTGGGAGAAGAAACGAAACAGAAAAAAAAATCCAAAATCTCTTTAAATTCGGTAGGTGTCATACACTCTTGAATATTAAGGATTAAATTGGGAAAATCGCCTAATCTTTTTTTATCATTAAAAATCTTGCGACCCATTTAGTGCGATATTTTTTTATTACTGCGCCTATGATTAGCCAAAGGCAAGTGATATTAACCGTTTACGAAAGAGTTAACTTCTTTTCCTGGACATAATGTTTACTATAGAGTGAAAATGTAAGAGAGCGCGGTAGATCTCGCAGAGACAACATAGCACGCCTTCCAGGTTATTCGCATCGAGAACCAATGAGCTTAGTTCTTTGTTGCAGACCGCGCGTTTAAGTGTGAAGGCTACACCCGTTCCTTGCGGAACAGCGAGGTGCTGCGTGGAGGTGCTGCCAGTGACGTCACAGTGCGTTTGCGACGCGGCGAGAGGTAAGTGTGAAGGAGCCCTTAGTATTTAACTCGTAAGTGGATATTTCATCATCATCATCATCCTCAAGCAGCCATGGGCTACGGAGGTCCAACCAGACCGTGCAATTTAGTTCTCCAAGCAAGTCTATCCTGAGCTACATCTACTGCATCTGGCCACTGCACACCAATTCTAACAAGGTCCTGTTTGACATTGTCTGCCCACCGCATCCTAGGTCTCCCCTTCTTTCTGAGGCCTTTAGGCACACTGTTCATAACCCTATTCGCCAATCTATAATTATTCATACGGGCAACATGGCCAAACCAACGGAGTCTCTCTCTGCACAATATGCTGCTTAAAGGAGGTTGCAAACTCCTTTGCCTAATCTCATTATTAGTTACAAAGTTGAACCACCTAATGCCCAAGATACTGCGTAAGCATCTGGAATCAAAAGCATCTAGTTTCCTGTTATCTTGTTCACAAAGTGTCCAAGTTTCACTACCATAACTAACCCTAGAAAGAACCAAACTATTATACAGTCTAATTTTAGTCTTTAGGTGTATACGCCTATTTCTCCACACTCTCCATAGGTTCTTAAAAGTCCCGGCAGCAATCCCTATTCGTCTGTTAATCTCATGCCGCACATCACCATTATCTGCTACATAGCTCCCAAGATAATTAAACTGTGACACCTGTTCAAGACCGCAACCATTCAGATTAACTGAATCACAGCCTGCCTGACCAATTTTCATCACTTTAGTTTTCCCTCTGTTTATAACCAAACCTACTCTACTACCAGTCTCATCAACAGCTCGAATGAAAGAGTTCATCTCATCAACATCATTTGCCAAAAGGGCTAAATCATCAGCATAATCTAAATCAGAAATTTTCGTATCTCCAGCCCATTTAAGGCCAAAATCTTTCCCTTGAAGTGAATTTCGCATAACATAATCAATAACCAAGCTAAAGAGAAAAGGAGACAAAATGCACCCTTGTCGAACACCAGAAGTAATGCTAAACCAATTGCTACAAGCCTTACCAACTGTCACACACGACTCAGTGTTATTATAGAGAGCTTTCATAATGTTAACTAACTTGTCCGGTATACCATATGATCTCACAATCAACCACAAATTATGACGATCAACAGAGTCGAAAGCCTTTTTGAAATCAACAAAGCTAGCAACCAAAGGTTTCTGAAACTCTAAACATTTCTCAAGAATCTGCCTAAGTGAAAATATCTGATCCACACATCCCCTACCACTTCTGAATCCACATTGCTCATCACGCAATTGACTGTCAACCAGATTCTTAATTCTATTAAGCACAATTATGGAAAGAACTTTACCTGGAACAGAGAGTAGGCTGATACCCCTATAGTTATCACAAGAACTGCGATCACCTTTTTTGAAAATAGGGATAATAATAGCTCTGGTAAAATCCTTAGGAACCATGCCTTTATCATAAAAGATATTCAGAATTTCAGTCATCCAAGTGATAACCGAAACATTCCCAGCTCTAAGCATTTCCGTAGTAATTTCATCTGCCCCTGGGGATTTATGAAGTTTAAGTTTAGAAACAGCCAAAATAACTTCAGATTGTGTTATAGGGCCAACATTAAATCCACCAATACATCTATCATCATTGCAAACAATGGGAGTAGAACTAACTACATTGTTTAGAACATCACTGAAATGCTCAGCCCACCTAGCCATGACAGAATCCTCCCCTTCTATAACCTTACCATGTTTATCCTTCAATCCTTGTATGCCTGTCCGTTTGCTACCACACAAAACATTAACTATCTGGTACAGCTCTCTGCTGTTGTGCTGTCTAACTGCTTCCTCGGCTTTGTCAGCCAAACCATGAAGCCAAAGATTCTTATCAGCAGCTAACTGATCCTTTACAAGTTTATTAAGCTCTCTCTAATGCTTTCTATTAGGACTAGTAGGGTATTGATTAAGGGCATTCCTGCAGTTCTTTCTTTCCGAAATAAGCTCAAGTGCCTTATCACTCAGATAATTTTGCCTCTTCTGCTCCTTTTTTCCTAAAAGAGTACTGTTAGTGTCCAAAAAAGCCTGTTTAAAATGATCCCATTCTTCCTCAACTTCAGTAGTAAGCAAACCATGACTGTCATAATGACTAAGTAACCTATCATTGTAAGCTTTGGCTATAACTGGATCTTTCAGAGCTTCAGTATTAAAAGTAAAATTTTTAACCCTAGCACAACACTTTTTAAGTTTAAGTTGCAACACACTTTTAACAAGGTAATGGTCAGATCCAATTTCAGCTCCCCTATATGCCCTGGTATTCCTAACAGAACTAGTCCATTTGCTGTTAATTAATATGTAATCAATCATATTCTTATGCAGCCCATCAGGTGAAACCCATGTGTACTTATGTATGTCGCTGTGTTTGTAATATGTGTTAGTTATTCTGAATCCATTGAGTTTACTTACCTGTAGGAGACGTTGCCCATTGCCATTGCAGCTGCCAATGCCAAAAGGGCCTATTACTCCTCCCCAAAGGTCAGAGTCAGTACCAACTTTGGCATTGAAGTCACCAAGAACAAGGGTAATATCTCCTTTCTTGACAGAATTCAAAATATCCTGAAGTTGTTCATAAAACCTATCCTTCTCATCCTCATCGGCATCCTCAGTGGGGGCATAACAGCAGATAACATTCAAGTCTTTAACGCTTGTCTGAAATTTTGCTGTAAGAAACCTTTCATTAATGCACTCATATCCTAGAAGAGCATCGCTAGCGTGTCTGCTGAGAAGCAGACCCACGCCTTGGTGATGCTTATTGTCGTCCCTCCCTGAAAAGAGATATTTAAGATTATTTTTAAGAATCTGACCTTTATCGGTCCATCTGGTCTCTTGCAAGCCGAGAATATCTAAATTATAACGGTGGAATTCTTGTGTGAGGACATCAAGAGAAAAAGCTCTGTGCAGAGTCCTCACATTCCAACTACCTATGGAGAGAAAATGGTTAGTGGGATGTTTAAAGAAACTATGTTTATTGAGAGAGGGAATGCCGACAATATCAAACAGCCCCCTAATCGCAGACATGGGGCAAAGACCCGTTCCCCCACTACTAAAGGCTGAAGCCATCTACACTGGAAGACTTCCTCCAATGTAGAATTTGACGATGCCAATAGAAGCAAAGAGTTCAGGTGCCTGCGATGACTTCTGCTCAGGATTATCCACCAGCTGATAAACATATCCTGTGAATCTATTCACTTGGGGCTGTCAACCCACAAACAAACAGAAAACACAGCGGAAGATTTTCCCTCCACAGAAGCCCACCAGTGCAGCAAAATCAGGATCCATAATCAAGCTCAGAGCCATATATCTGTCCAGTCCAGTAGGTTTATATGGTCAGCACCAGGACCCTGTGTGGTTGACCACTCCTCAGCAGGGTAGAAAAAAAAGAAAAGTAGCCATAGTTGTCCAGATCAGTAGGCCACACTAATCTGGCAGCCCTCCCCTTCCGTTCACTTCCACAAGAGAGTATCTCTTTTGAAAGTTACTAACGGTCCGCACCACGAGAAGGCGGGGTCGGACATTAGGTGCTAGGCCTGGCCGGTTCTATGCATAATCACAGGGGATTGGTGCATAGCTCTCCTTCCAGTGACTACCTAGCTACCATTTACAGACCAGTGGATATTTACAAAACATAATTATATTCCCGCAATCCTGAGTACATCAATATATATATATAAATATATAAACAGAAAAATAGCAATTTCTGACTCTGTAATATATAAATTTATCTCCTACTACTCGTATCTCATTTCAATGTAATCAACTGATACAGTAAATAAAACTTAAGTCGCAATCTCCACCGTTCAACAACAGTTTTTTTTAGTTCTTTAGAGAAATGTATTGTATTATTTATAATTGTCATGTTATCTGGCAGTGAGTTGAATAGTTTTAAGTCACTATATCCATAATATTTTTTTAATATTCTTTGTTTGGTTTCGGAAAGCAAAAATCCTGAGCCACTACAGCTCTTGTAAAATATTTATTAACCACTACATCAAATTTGTCCTTATTATGAAATACATGCTTTGCAAAAGCCATTTGGTGTATTTGTTTTAACTTCAAAGTGTAATTTTTTTTTTGAAACTTTGCTCAGACAAAACATACTTTCTTTTAAATATCATAATTTTTACTATATATTTTTGCAATTGCTGCAATTGATTTAAACAACATGAAGTGCTCCTCCCCAAATTAGACTTGCATACTGTATTCTGGAATAAATTAATGCATAATATACGTTCTTTAAAATTTTTATATTCATCATATCTCTTAAAAGATACATCTTGGAAATTATTTGTTTGATTTTTAATGCTTCTTTTTGAGCATAATCATGCCAGGTTAGATAACAGTCGAAATTAACTCCTAAATATTTTATTGTTTTAGTTCTTTTAATTCTTGAGGAAGCACAGTTTAAAGACACAATTTGATCTTGTTCGAAAAGCTTGCAATCATTCATATGATAAAATAAATCTCCAAGATCTCTATACTTTCACCTAACAGTATTAAAATACTTATATTTCGTTTTATTTACATTTATTAATAATTTATCTTTTTGGAACCAAATTTGAAGTGTTCTTAAATCTGCAGGAATATTGCTTAATAATTCTTCATCAGTTTCACCACAACCAACCAAGGTGGTGTCATCTGCAAACGAAATAATCTTACCTTTGAATTTTGTGTGTAATAAATCACTCACATATATTGAGAATAACTGTGGTCTCAAAACAGAACCCTGCGGAACACAATAACGAATTGATTTCTATTTTGTCTCCTATTTTGACTTGTTTGTTCTACCCTTCAAATACGAATCAAACCATCTCAGTGACAGCTCACTTATATAAATAACCTCTAATTTATTTAGTCAATATCAATAGACAGGGAATCAAAGCTTTAGACATATCCAGAAACAAAACCACCACCTTTCATTTTTGTTGAGACCATTATAAATCAATTTTACTACTTCAGCTGTAACATCAGTTGTATCTTTACTTTTCCTAAACCCATACTCGTGTTCTGATAATATAGTATATTTAGTAAGGTAATTAGTTAACTTTAAATGCATTAACTTTTAAAATAATTTTGAGAAGACAGACAAGACATAATTCTCTACAAGCTTTTTATCACCATTTTTATAAATTGGGGTAACCAACGATTTGCAGGTGGATTTGCAAATCCACCTGCAAATGACAAATTTTAACATTTCAGTAAAATTCCAAATATTACACTGATCACTCTCTGTAACATGTAGACTGAGAAATTATCATCACCTGTAGATTTGTTTAATTTAAGCCTAAAGGCTGTCTGAATTAATTCACTTTCACTAATCGGTAACAAGGCCATTGAATTTGCTGTGTAATATTTCACACCATCTGATGTGTTTACACAGGTGTTTTCCTCTGTAACATTTTTATTAGATCATCTACCACATTGATGTAATAATCAGTAAAGGCATCGGCGATTATCTTTTTATCGTTAAAGGCATTGTGTATTCTTTCACCAATTTGAGTTTCTTTTAAAATATTTTTTTTTTATAATTATATTTACCAGTTAATTAGTTAATAATTTTTCACTGTTGTTTAGAGTCATTACCTGCCGAAAGAACCTTACATTTGTAACAGATATTTTTAGCAATTCTTAATTTATTAGTTAAGCTGTTACAGAGAAGAGTAAATCTATCCTTAACTTCCTTGTATTCCTCATTATTACTTGGATAGTTTTTAAGCCTTTTATATAATTTGTTCTTTTCGGTAATTAATTGAAGTGTTTCGTCTGTGACCCATGGTTATAATATTTTCTTTTTGGTGCTTGGCAAATACTTCAACTTTGTACATTTTCTAACACATATATTACTTTGATCAAAAACAGACTCGCAATATCTTTCCTCATCGTAATAACATCTGTATGCAACTTCATGTTCTTTATTTTTAATTCAAGTTCTTTAAAATTAGTAACATATTTTCTATCTTCCTCAGTAACCTATATAAGTTCTTATCCCTACATTTCTTTGCGCATCACGTTGCAGGGGGGGGGGGCTAAAATTAATCGCGCAGAACAGCGGATAGTGAAACGGTTCAAACGTTTTTAACTGCGATTGGTGAGGGTTTGCTGTAACTGTTTAGCACATAAAATGATCGATATAATAGCAATTAATTTCAAAATGTTCAATAAACTTAAATTCTAATAAAATAAACTGTCCAATAACACATATCATATTCAAAAAATTGAAAATAATAAGTTTAAAGCCTATTGGAATCAGAAGGTATCACGAAAACAGAAAATATAACTTTTGACTTAAGAATTTGACGTCAGGTAAAATGTATTTATCACTTTTATAAAAATTATTAGCATTAATGGCTAAGTATCGAAAAAGAAAATAAAAACTATATAGGACAATACCCTTAGCTTGTTGCTTGGTCCATCAACACCTGGTCGACCATTAACCAGTGATGTGTGTATCTAAAGATAAATAATAATACTTTTATTAATTATCAAACACGAAAAATATTTTAAAATTATGTATATAGAATTCTTCATTAATATTTCAGTCAATCTTCGATTTCAAAATTCACTTCGAAAACTAAAATATTAGCAATTCTAGTAATAGTATTTTGCTAACACAGTAGTTATTAACATGAGCTTAATAATTATATGAAAATCTTTCTAGTCAAAGAGAAAGACTACATTTTAATGCTTCAGTTCGCTGTAGCGTTTTCTTTACATACATGAATATCATGAAAGAATATTCTTTAGGGGCAGTCTGCTGCCATTCTTTGGATAATGAATAACTGATTCGCCAAATTTCTTTGGCGAATCCAATTATTTGATTTTTTTTTGCGTTGAGTGTTGTTAGGTGGCGAGAGACATTAGGAATAAAGAGAAGGATAAACTTTTAAAAATGTATTGCTCAATGACAGAGAACTTTCATTTATTTTCTGAACAAGGTCTTATAATTGTACATCTGCCAATTCTGTCCTTCACTTTTATGTAACCTTAGTGTAATATGGAATTAAATTTCAATGTATACTTTTAGCAAATACACTACAAGAAATAAAAAAATGCAACACTTGCAAGAAATTATGCAAATGTGACGAAATTTAGGGAGGCGGTAGTATATGGAAATGCATCGAAATGATTAGGCTTGCAGGACGATCAAAACGATTGAACAGGCGCGAGCTGACTTCTCAGGTGCGGAGCAAACACAGATAAAGGCAAACAAAGCTCACTGGTTGACAAAACGTTGTGGAAATTGTTCTAAACTGCTAAAGCTGCCCTTACGTAGACGTCGGCAGCCGTTCCAACAGTTAACAGACTTTGACGTGAAAGAATCATCGGCCTTAGAGATGCTGGTTTATCGTAGAGAGATGTGGCCAACAAGGTTGGCCACAATCCCAGCATCATTGTACGCATATGGCGCCAGTGGGTTCAAAAAGGATCCAGCACATGCCAACAAGGATCAGGAAGATGACGTATGACCACAGAGTGACAAGACCGCCATTTTGACGCTTGGCATAGCGTAACATATTTGCGACTATAACGCAACTGCAAAGGAACTGGCAACAGGTAACACATCGAATTCCTACCAGGTGGACGGTAAACAGACTTTTACAGTTTTCATTGCGAGCCTATCGTCAGGCATTGCCTTTCCCCCCACATCTGCCCACATGCAAGCATGTCTTCAGTGGTGTCGCCTCAGACAGAACTGGAACGAACGCGAGTCGAGTATCGTGGTTAGTGATGTTTTTGTCTTGGTCAGCACGACGGTAGACAACATGTTCATCCAGGGGAAAGGAACGCCATCCAGTGTGTGTGACAATGCCACACAGCTCCATCCCTAGTATCTAGGTGTGGGGTGCCATTAGTCGGACATCTCGGTCAGAACTGGTTATCATAAGGGGATCTCTAACAGCCCAAAGATATATCACATTTTGAAGCCAGTGGCTGTCCCATTTGTTCAGTAGCACGGAATCTTTCGCCAGCAAGATAATGCTCGTCCCCACACAACCCACTTAGTCTGCAGTATCTACATGAACAAAATGTTCAGGTACTACCATGGCCAGCTTGCTCGCGGAACTTTTCATCTATTGAACACGTCTGAGACATTATGGGCCGACAACTCCAACAACACCAAAGAAGTGCGCCAACCACTGTCGCTGAAATGGAGCAGTGACTTCGCGTTATTTGGCGTTCTATTCTTCAAGAGAATATTATGGAGCTGTACGATAGCCTTCCCCGCCGTGTTCATGAATACATTGCTGCATGGCGTGGTTCAACGTCATACTAATTTTACAACTTTACCTGGTAGTAAAGTAGTACTTTTCCATATTTTTATTTTTGATAATGCAATCAATCACACATCTTAGTGTATGCTAATAGCTGCCTGCATTTCAATTAAATGACATTAATCCTTCCAGGTGTTGCAATTTTTTTTCCTGTAGTGTATATTGGTTATATGTGTTCTGAAAAAGTGAGTGTATCATCATGATTCAACATCCAACGAAAGCCTATAAGATGCCAGTGTACCAGAAGTTCAGACCACTCCATAGATAATGTATGGTATGCCCAACATTGTAGCAGATTAAATTCTGCTAATGTCATTGATCAATGGCTATATTGAACAGTTGACACCGAATACTGTTTGTATATCTGGGAGAAGTAGTATGTTCAATAAACAAATAATACAACGATTCTGTGAGTCAAGCGTCACAAAATTTCGTTCTGAAAATATGGGAGTGAAAGTTTTTTAAAGGCGCTCTACATGAGTTATTTCTTTAGAAAAACATTTGAAGCATATTATTGTTGCACATGTAAAACGAGTGGGATTTTAAATCACAATATGGGCAAATGAAAACAGTTTTGTGTATAAGCATGAAATAATAGTATTTTTTCTTTCTTTTCGTCGATAAGTCTGGGGAGGAAGGATTAAAAAATGCATACTCTATAAATGCCATGCTGTTCGTTCATATTTAAAATTTAAATAACTCACCTCTCCATTTTCTAATGGATTTAGTTTAGAGTAATACGATGTACATATGACTTCATCATCACTTCTATAATATGGCTTCCCAATGGTAGGACGTATCCCATAGATCTCCCAGCATTCCGTATCACTCACAGCATAATATTGCCAGGGTTTATATATAATGCCATCAAGAGAACGTTCAAGTATCCAATTGCCAGGGCGAGGAGATATGGCAGCTTTCACAATGACGTAGGCAACTTGATACACCTGAAAAATAAGAAAGCTTCTTCAGTTCCCATTATTCTGCGGTATTTCAACGAAATCGAACTCTAAGCGTAAATTATTCAAAGTAAAATATATTTCTGGTTTTCATTCTATTGAGACTTCTAAAAATTTCCTTAATTTCTAAATTTTAAAAACTGCTAAAAGCACGGATTTTGAAGTTCAGTCATCAATATGCACTGAGTAATTTCCTCTCTTTCAGATTTAACAATAATTTCGGGAAAAAATAGCATTTCCTTTTGTTATGTATAGAGAGGTATTCAAAAATCTTTCAGCATACCCAGTAAATTGTTTTTTTTTTTTTGGTATTTGAGTTGTCAATGCGTTACACATACTGTACATACACGCACTGTTCATAGCTTTACTCGCTGATTAGTAATTTTGTCAGCGAGCAACAAGTCCGAACCAATGCAGTCTCTTAATATTTAAGACGTTTTTTAAAGATGGTGGATTATTTCTACGTGTAACCTCATCATTCCTTAGATATCATTGAGATTTATCTCCGCAAATGTCTCACTTTTGCAGGACACATTAATGACATAAACGAGAATATGACTTATATGATTTTTCACATACCTAGGACATATAATTTGCTTAGTATAATGCATAGGCTATATAAAATATGAAAAATCAATTAAAATTAAAGTGCAGCCAAATTAGTAAGAACTCTCTTGTGTAAACTCTCATACTCGACCTTTTTTTCTGTTCATATATCTTTTAAGTTTAGTACAACTCTAACAAATACAGGTAAGATAGGCAAATTATGTATTTACTTAAATAAAACCACTCACTAGTCAAAGAGGTATTTAAAGGAGCTTGTCAGTACAATACGCAATTCCTAAAGTCTGTGAGGTCTTGGTTTGTCGGCAGAAAGATAACAGAATAAAAGATTATTCCGTGTTTCAGCTCAATGCCCTTTGATCGGCAACCAATCACGTAACCACATGGACATTACGATGGTAACAGTTATTCCATGCTGGATTATTTCAGGGATTGTTTATAATACGATCCCGAAACCATCGACTTAAAACACTCTAACCAATGGACTAAATGCACTAGTCCAGATAAGGAGAGAATGTTAAAAACTGAATCTCTTTTGTAAGCTTAGTATAGGCATAAATCTATTACTACAGATAATATATTCCATTTTTAATCTCTCTTTACCACCTTTCAGTAAAGATTTGTTGTTTAGGTTGTTTTACCTCTGAGCGGCACTTTTTTGCACACCATGGGCTAAATGGCCAGATCACATGGACCCCGAAGGCTCAGAGAAGGTTGGGGGAGGGAACCCACTGGAACAGCTGTTGGGAGACAGATGGCAGCCTGCCGTCAAGGCCATCCAGCGTGTTCTTTAACCTGCACAGGGTATGGCTCTCCCACACACGGGGCCACGGCTTAACGTCCCATCCGACGGACGGCGGCCTTTCCAAGCCCATCGGTGTCCCCTACTGACCGTGGGCAGGGCGGGGAATTTTGCGGAGATAAATCTCAACGCTGACCCAGCTGGGACTCGAACCTGGGAACTACAGATTACGAGCCTGGCGCGCTACCGACTAAGCCACCCCGCCCCATTCAGTAAAGATACTTATTTCGAACCTAAAGAAGAAAGTTGATCAATAATTTGTAACCTGCTTACTATCAGATTTTTCTAAATATGGCCCTACTGCCAATGAACAGAAATTAGTGATTTCAAATATTAAGGTTAACAAAACTCAACTATATTAATAAAGTAAAGTATTCGACATACTTGACCTAAATCCAATGTGATGGTCACCCACTCGAATTGCTTTCCATTCTGCAGCGTTGGACTTTGCCACCAACGGTTCGTTCCATCAATCGCATGGCTAATAGGGTGACGTTTATCTGAAGTAGGGCTGCTGCCATCACAAACTGCACAATGTGGCTCACGAGAATCTTTGTAAATGACTTGTTTATCTTCTTCTCTAAAGTTGAACGATGGAGACATCAAAACCACATTTTTTTAAATATGTGAGCTTAAGATAACAATAAGTAGCCTAAATGCACAACTAATAATAAAATCGATGTGATTTATATTTTAACAGTTTTATAGGAACTTACTGAACAATTGAAATCCGATATTAAATTCCTCTTGTCTTCTAAATCTCATGCTAATTGATTTTCGTCACTTTATTTTCCTACTATTTTAAATTTTTATATTCCCTTCATTTTATTTATTTTTTTTATTTTATTTTCCCTTCATTTTTAAGGAAGAACTGTAATACAAATAATTATTTATGAAATTAATGATACATTAATTTCATAAATAATTATTTGTATTTCTTTTCTAATCTAACAACTGAAAGAAGCACACAACAGTAATATTGGAGAAATAACATCGTTAGTGCTGTTCATGATATTGCTAATGGGTTGGGTTGTTTTACCTCTGAGCGGCACTTTTTTGCACACCATGGACTAAATGGCCAGGTCACATGGACCCCGAAGGCTCAGAGAAGGTTGGGGGAGAGGACCCACTGGAACAGCTGTTGGGAGACAGATGGTAGCCTCCCGTCAAGGCCATCCAGTGTTTTCTTTAACGTGCACAGGGTATGTCTCTCCCGCACACGGGGCCACGGCTTAACGTCCAATCCGACGGACGGCGGCCTTTCCAAGCCCATCGGTGCCCCCTACTCTTTTACCTACTTTCTGACCGTGGGCAGGGCGGGGAATTTTGCGGAGATAAATCTCAACGCTGACCCAGCTGGGACTCGAACCTGGGAACTACAGATTACGAGCCTGGCGCGCTACCGACTGAGCCACCCCCGCCCCTGCTAATGAAACAGACTTAACCGTCAACAGATAGAAAAAAATAAAGTGATCAAAACCAATCAGGTGAATGATGTTTCAATTCTTTTAAATATTTGAGAATCCGAACATATTTCCCACTTTGATTATTCAGGGATTCGTAAGACAGACAGAGAGGATAAGCTGCTTCAGGTAGGCAAAAAGAACCGGAAATGACGTTGAAAATTTTTGCAAGAATCCATGAAAGGCGTGAAAAAAATTGCATGTACACTCTAAAACTGTTAAATGCCAAAATATATCGCACTGAAATTGTCTGTCAATGGAGTGTTTAGAAAACAAGCATTCACTTTTTGGTTGGAATTCTAAAAATACGATTGCGTGAGCATTTTGTGACTGTATACATCAGTGTCTCGCAAACATTTTTACTCTGCGGCACACTGAATCTAATTTTTTTCCGCGGCATACTGAATCTAATTTTTTCCGCAGCACACTGAATCTAATTTTTATTCCGCGGCACACTGAATCTAATTTTTTCCGCGGCACACTGAATCTAATTTTTTTCCCGCGGCACACCTAAAAAAGAATAGAAGCAAACTCTATATAATCGTCATTATATTTGCGCTTTGCTGAAGTTATCAGCCTGGTTTTACTTGAAGATTTGCTCTCGTTCTTCAATTCATAACTCGGTGTTTGTTTTAAATATTTGTCCATTCTATGGCTTGAAATAATCAAAAATTAATACCAAAATTTGGAAAAAGCTTGAAAAATACTTACACGATCCCAGTTGATAAAATCTGAAAGATTTTTATTAAAGCACGTCGATAACACAAGTCAAGTCAAAATGAAATTTTTGGAATATCTAGTGTCAATTTGAAAATCTCTCGCGGCACACAGTTTGCGAGACACTGGTATACATGGATGTCAAAAGAATAATTATAATCGAGTAAATAGATGCGTATGTTTCAATGCACATTTTGTGTCAGAAAAGATATGACATATTTTATTAATAGCTTTGGAATTTTGTTTATCCTTATAAGACGTTGGCCAAATAAATATACTCTATGTAACACATAAGTTTAACCCTTATACCTGTGTTATTGTCAAAATCCTGTTGCTGCAGAAATTTTTTGTCTTAAACTTGTGTTTACTCTCAATTATTATGCCGATACGTTAAAAAAAAGGATTAATATAATGCTTTATATATTTATATAAGGGTTGGGTTGTTTTACCTCTGAGCGGCACTTTTTTGCACACCATGGGCTAAATGGCCAGGTCACATGGACCCCGAAGGCTCAGAGAAGGTTTTGGGAGGGGACCCACTGGAACAACTGTTGGGAGACAGATGGTAGCCTCCCGTCAAGGCCATCCAGTGTGTTCTTTAACGTGCACAGGGTATAGCTCTCCCACACACGGGGCCACGGCTTAACGTCTCATCCGACGGACGGCGGCCTTTCCAAGCCCATCGGTGTCCCCTACTGACCGTGGGCAGGGCGGGGAATTTTGCGGAGATAAATCTCAACGCTGACCCAGCTGGGACTTGAACCTGGGAACTACAGATTACGAGCCTGGCGCGCTACCGACTGAGCCAACCCCGCGCTATTTATATAAGGAAAACCTTACCTGAGAAAGACATGTTCTACAAGCTTGCAATATACTTCTGCTCCACTTTCCCCACATGTTGCATTTACGGTGATGACAGAAGTGGCAGCAAGATTAAAAACATTAGGAAATAATCCTTTAGAATTTCTTGCACCATCTGAAATACAAAAGCAAAATTAGAAACTTAGTGTACATATACAGCAGGGAGTAATTTGTTCAGAAAATTTTGTATAGTTAATCTGCTATGCTATGATTTTTTGTATAGTAATTTGTTACTTTTGTGTGGCATATTTTCTTTTCTTTTACGTTTTCCCACATATTTAACTTTCCATTGTTTTCGGTCATAATGAAAAATTAATTAGAAACAATACCACTAAGATAGCGTAAGCGCTTGATGATGCAAAAATACTAGAAACAGTCCCAATAGATATTTAAAAAAAATAAAAATAAATACCCCCTCAAGCAGCTGCTTGCCACAGAGGTCTGACAGGAGCCTGTCAGTTTATATGCCATAGTAGAAGATCTGAGAGGATGGCAGGACCTCAGCAGAAAATAGTCCTGGGTATATTTCCTGCCATTGTACCCAAATTTCCACATCGAGTTTATTTGTTGTCCATTGTCTCTGATACCTCTTTAAAAAGCACTCTAAAAAGTGTTCAAAGATTTTACGTATCGCAAAAATAAAAATTAAAAAAAAATGAAAATAAAAAAGGAGCACTTTCGAAATAAAAGTTTAGAAAAATAACTAAAGTGAAATAAAGTAAAATAAATATATGTATATAATAAATAAAGTTAATTAAAGTTAAATAAAGCCCCCATCACTAGGGTGTTCGGTCGTCTGCGCATTGCTGGAAGTGGATTATCGACGAGAATCTTCAATTACAGTGGGCACCATACGACTTTCTAAATTTTTTTTTTATACGCGTATAAACGAATAGCTCTATGCGTTTACGTGGCGGGGGTGGCTCAGTCGGTAGCGCGCCAGGTTCGTAATCTGTAGTTCCAAGGTTCGAGCCCCAGCTGGGTCAGCGTTGTTATTTATCTCCGCAAAATTCCCCGCCCTGCCCACGGTCAGTAGGGGACACCGATGGGCTTGGAAAGGCCGCCGTCCGTCGGATGTGACGTTAAGCCATGGTTCCGTGTGCGGGAGAGAGCCATACCCTGTGCACGTTAAAGAACACGCTGAATGGCCTTGACGGGAGGCTACCATCTGTCTCCCAACAGCTGTTCCAGTGGGTCCCCTCTCCCAACCTTCTGAGCCTTTGGGGTCCTTGTGGCCTGGTCATTTAGCCCATGGTGTTCAAAAAAGTGCCACTCAGAGGTAAAACAACCCAACCTATGCGTTTATAATGATGCTACCCGTGAAAGGACAGTTTCCATTAGTGTTGTTCAATTTTCGTTCGAAATAGGATTAACATTTCATTTTATCCTAAAATGATTATATAGTAATTAATAATGTAAGAACGAAATAAATGATTGACAGCATGCATTTCTGTACATATATTTTATGAATGCTTCAGAGAAATTCTTTTCCGAAATGGGACTCGGGCTCAACTATTGTTGAAATGGTTCGAGCACAACAATCGTTGAAATGACTTGGGCTCAACAATTATCGAAATGGTTCGGGCTCGGACGGACTCGGACTAAATAACTTTAGGCGGGCGCGGACTCCAAAAGTTGAGGCCCAAACTTATCTCTAGCATAAAGATTTAAAGTCAACAATAGAAAATATATTAATGGCCAGCTGGTAGATCAGTGATTAGATCAGTTGACATGTTATCAAGGAATAGTGAGTACGTATACCACCCGGATCAAGACAGTTTTGCCTCTATATTCAACTTTGTTCACAGTCTATAGGTACTTATCTGTTTTACTAAATACTCAAGATACGCACTGATTTCCAAAACTTAAGCAACATAACTCTGTTTTCATAATTATAAGCAACTAAACATTGGCTGATCCCAATGTGACAGATCCAACGTAGTTAAGGATCCTTATATGAGACTTTATGGAAGTGCAATAAGGAACAATTTCCTCATAAAGGATGATAATACCCGACTCATCGAGCCACACTGGTTGACCACTATTTACAGTTCAAACTATCATCTATAAGGAGTATCACTTGACCTCAATTCTACAAAGCAGTGGTTCTCAACCTTTTATGCTTCACGTACCCCCAGGAAATGTGTATGTAACTGGCGTACTCCTTGTATAGATAAATAAAACTATAGTTATAGTATATCAATGGGAATAAAATAAAACATATATATAACATATATCTAGAGACTATTGAGCTCTCACGGTGTACCCCAAAAAATTTTACCGCGTACCCCACGTTGAGAACCCCTACTATAAAGTATATATGTGGGATGCTCTAGATCAGTGTATTTTTAACCTTTTTTTCTTGGCGACACATTTCTGAAATAATTCATTTACCTCATCAAATCTGTGCTAAAAAGTAATTTTTTCATTATATATCTTAAAATTCAATTTATTTTACCAAACTTGCATATTAAACTCAACATTTGCCAAAAAGAAAATAATAATAATAAATTGCAAAAAAAAATGCTAAAGAACAAATTGTCCTGTAGTATTATTTTTTTTCTTAAATTTTTGCAACACCTGGACCTTGGACGCAACACACAGATTGGGAATTATTAACAGTGGTTCTCAACCTCTTATGCTTCACGTACCCCCTGAAAATGTGTATGTAACTGGCGTATCCCTTGTACAGCTTGGTAGTTATAGTATAACAATGGGAATAAAATGTAACATATATATATGGACATTAAATTTGTTTCATAAATTACATATATCGATAAGCACAAAACATGGCATAAACAATTTAACAAATTATGTAAAATTATAAACATTTTACTGGGTAATTAGTGAAATGGTTGTTTACGCTTGCACAGTTCATCAATGGTTGGAAAGCTAAGGCAGAGTCGGAAGTCATCTTCAACATCCAGCCTGTTCCTATATTTAATTTTTAAAGTAACTGAGGATGAAAAACCAGTTTCACATAAATAAGTTGTTGTGAAAGGTAACAAATATTTGATTGCAATTCTTGACAATGTCGGATATTCCTTCTCCATTCCAATCCAAGAACTAATCAATGGCTTTTGGAATGAATGCTTTTTAAACTATTGTCACAAGATATCTCAATCAACTCATCTTTATTTGACAATGGAAGCTTACATTTTTCCAAATCAAATGTGAAGGGGTCTCGAATCCATTCTAGCGTTTCATCAAGGGGTGGAAAATACTGCCTTATAAGAGTTTTAAGAGTGCTAAGTGAACGATTATTTGTTGTCTGATGTCTTCAAAGTCTGCAATCGTTAGCTCATTTTCTTTAAGAAATGAATCTAGTCATTGAAATTATACATAACTGTTCTTTTTAATTCTGCTTTCCCAGAGAGAAATTTTCTTTATCATGGCCTCTGTTTTCTTCTCAATATAGAACACATCGACGTTGTCTCCTTGCAGTGATAAGTTCAAAATATTCATTTTTTCAAAAATATCAGCTAAATATGCTAACCGTATAAGCCATTCTAAGTCTTCTAGTCTCAAAGAAAGTCGAAACTCGTGGTCCATGAAAAAAAGGCGTACTTCATTGTGGAGTTCAAATAAACGGCAAAGAACGTTTCCTCGTGACAACCAACGTAAGTAGTGTTGTCGCAACCCACCCATCCCCTTTGTACAGTGCTTTCCCCCCTATGACGTCACCAGCCCCAAGTGCGAGGCAGCTTTGGACTTTGACCCCTATGTCGCAACAGACCATGTTGCCTTCTCAGATTGAACTTTGACCCCTGTATCGCAACTTCCTGTACTTTGCCCCCTATGTCGCAACTGTCATGGGATATGGCACCACCACCCACGTCACGTGATATGTCGCAACCGTCCTGGACTTTGACCCCTATGTCGCAATCGTTCACGTTGCCTTCTCAGATTGAACTTTGAACCCTATGTCGCAACCGACCATGCTCCCTTCTCGAATAGTCTCAATTTCCCCTGGTTGACCTATATTTTAAGCTCCCCCTTCTCGAATACTCTTGATTTCCACTGGTTGACCTATATTTTAAGCCCTCTCTCTAAAGACCCCCTGGTTGACCTATATTTTAATCCCCTCTTTAGAGACCCCCTGGTTGACCCACCACAAATCAGTTTTTGCACATTTAACCGGTGTCATCCAACGTCCATACTTATTTTAGTACGTCTCCTGTATTTAAAAAAAATTCCTTCCGACAGCATGATTTGATTTCGCTACCTCAGTGCCGATAGCTGGAGCGTTATTGCACTCGCTCCAGCTATCGGCACTGAGTACTTGATGATGTGGCTTAGATATGTCTCAAACGGGGTATAGCCCATCGTTATAAATTACGTATCTCTTTATTATAGCTTGAGTTTCATATTTCAGATATTAACCTAGTACGTTTTTACACCCTTCGTATTCTTTATAACTAGCTTTTTTTTTCTCTGTGTAACCTTCGTTTATTTTTATAACCTACGTATTTCTTTTAACTCCGTTACTGTTGGTTGTCGCATTTTTACTAGAAGAAGGACTATCCCGCAGTAACTGTTTTAATAGAATGTCCCACAGAAAATTCCATTGGGTAAAAATTTAATAAAAGAAAAAAACATTGATTTAAAAACTTATTCGTCATTATGTAAAATATTGAGGGGTAATATGGTCTGGTGACCTGTATGAATGACATAAAAATCACGCTTTAGAACATGCGTTCGGTACCAGACCACGTTTTATTGACGGATGGTTAAGTCCTGTGAAATTAAAAAATATTAAACGGTGAATCACAAGGGACCACGATTTACTGATGGTTTTACTATCCCTTTGACTGTCATCTTCGATAAACTCGTTTATCATCAAAAAGTCCTCCTTTCTTAAAATCCCTACATTAATTAAAACTCTTATCAAAAGTTCCGTCCCCACTCATTATCAGTTCCGCCCCCCCCTTTTAAGGACTATCCCGCAGTAACTGTTTTAAAAGACTGTCCCGCAGAAAATGAAAAATACCATAGGGTAAAAAAAATAACAATAAAAGGAGAAAATCTGATTTAAAAATAAATTATTCGTAATTATGAAATGATATTGAGGTATAATATGGTCTGTAGGGGTGACATATAAGACCCGCTTTAGAATACGCAACAGACGTTCGGTACCTCACCCCGTACCACATTTTATTGACGGATGACTCTCTGCACTGAAAAATTTTCCAAGTCCTCTAATCTCTTTCGGTGGCAACGATCAGAATGGGTGTTGCAGTTATTCATCAAAGTCTCATATTTTGCGAGCTCGACCTTTCATCAACTCGCGTGATGTGCATTTCGCAACAAGCGGGCTATGTACGATAGAACTGCTGCTATCTGCACCGCAATATTTGCATCTGCTACTGATAAACGATTTCCTTCATTAAAAATAGAAACTTGGTAAATAATTCCACAGCATTCATTAAGAACACAATCTGATTTCGTGCTAAAACATAGTCTTCCAGAAATGATGAGATGAAACACGCGACATTATTCAAAAGATTCGTAAGGATGAAAACTGTAAAAGGTACGAGAACTAAGGTCAAGGTATGCAAATTCATTCAAAGTGATAAGCAGGGTGTGATTCTGCATAGTTCAATGAGTCCTTTGGTAGCCGTTAGGAAGGCGAGAAGTAGGAGATTAGCAGACTGAGAAAAATAACATATCGGTGGAATATGGGATGTTCGTTTCCAAAGAGAATGAATGTTTTCATTTTACACCTTCAGGGCCCTCAAAAAGTTACATATCTACGGTCTATTATTATTTTGTACCATGGAAAACCAGTTAATCAGCCATGAATAATCAAGAGTTGATGTTTATATTAATGTTTCGCTGAATTATTTATTGGAATGAATGCAGGAACATAAATATTGATGAAACAGTATAAAACAAATTTTTTTCAAAGTGTTACATTTAGTACACACAATTCTTGTTAGTTTTTTTTTCTCTGCTTTACACATGGCCGTCTTGTGTTTTCTTCGACTGTCAAATGATCTCCTACCCTGAGCATGTTATTAGAAGCTTCTTCGACACCAACCGAGAAAGGTCTGGGATATTTTGCTACCAATGAACTAGGAATTAACGCTTTTTCCGTTACCACAGGGACTACTTTCCACATATATAAATCCTGTATTAATTGTGAATGAGCCTGTAATAAATTGAACACCTTAACAACTATATGCATTTAGAAGAAAAATTAAACACATCCGGCCTAATTCTCCCTATAACAATAAATCAAATATCTAAATTCGTAAAACTGAACATTTCAGTCAATGTTTTTGGATACGAAAAAAAAGTGTTCCCACTCTACATCACGCCATTCAGATTTAAAGCCCACGCAAATCTCCTACTGTTATCAGATGATGAAAAGCAGCATTATTGTTCCCTTAAAAATTGATAAGAATCTATGAAATTCAAAGTTCCAAGGGAGAATGCTGTTTTCCATATTATTGGGAACGCAATTAATCCTATTTTTGATCATTCCTTGCATAATAAGATGGGTGTCCTTTAGGTTATGAAATATAACTGGAATCTTATTTGAACTCTTAAAATTGAGATGACACGTATTATGAGTGCCTCCTCGGAGAAGTGCTAAAACTATGTGTCAGATACTATGAAATTGATCCCTGTCATGTTTACACAGCTCCTGTCTTCATACCTGAAGATGACAAATATAGTTGATAAACTACAATGTACCTTTTTGGAGGTATACGAGGGGGAATTTCAGTGAATCGTTTTAGCATGTCAAGCAATAAGCATTTAGAATGAAAGACTGGATAGGTGAATATTTTCACAATTCTTTGGAAGTGGAAGGTACAATAACTGTAAAACATACTGTGACGAGAGAGAAAGTATAAAAATGCAGTGGGATAGCTGTAAAAATTGCTTCAAAACAGCAAATTACAGCGCAAATACTGTAAGATAGAAAAAACGACTATTAACAAGCGCCATCTAGTGTGAAAATAAGTGAACCTAAGGAGTAACTGATAAACCTTGCCACACTTCTTACATACAGCACGGAATCCTTCCCCTTTTTGATATTTTCTGAATCCTTTCCAGGCTGGATCACTCTTTCTACCCGTCATATCAGGCAGTAAAAACCACACTATCCAAACAGCAGTTAACAACCTACACGTCTATACCTCTCAATAAATAATAAAGCTATGCTCACAGAGAGAATCGTTATTTTGTTTTCATTTATCCCTAACGACCAATCAGAATAAATAGCAGAAATTATACTTCCTCGATTTGGAATACAAGGGGTTGTTCCTAGGATTAAAAAGCATGCAAAAACTCAGTGTAATGGTGAAATTATAACATCTGATTGGTTAGATGAGAAACTCAGATCCATTTTAAATTCCACAGAGCCTAACAAATTCTCCCTCTATCTGAGAGCTTTACAAAATCACCTACGAGCGTTGCAGAATTATGTGAATGACCCGTCTCTTGAGGAATAAAGTAATGTGTTCCCGATAACTTCATTATGAGAGTTGTAGAATTATGTGACTGTATCGACTTATGTAGAATAAAATGATGTGTTCGTGGTCTTGTAACTTTTATTACGATCTTCAATCCTACGAACTCTGTAAATTTATTCTTCGATAATTGTAACTTTCTGAAGATAGTGGATGAATAAAAGATTTTTTCCTTCAAAGCTGTTTTATTGACTATTCGTCTACTTGACCGAATCATGAAAGGTAAAATAAATAACTAAGTGAAAATTGAAGGTATGTGATATTAGCGAGGCAAAATAAAGTTGTAGCTTTTGAATTCATATGTATGGAAGAAATCACACTCCAGTTTCACTACGATAATTTCGAATGAAATAGAGAAACCAAACAAATGTTGAACCATTCGTGTCCAAACTTTTGACTTCCTTGGGCCACATTGAATGAAGATTTGACTTCCCTGGGCCACATAGAATGAAAATTTGACTTCCCTGGGCCACACTGAGTGTTGATGAATTGTTTTCGGCCGCACATAAAACATATATAGTATAGTTAATGTATATGAATAATAAAACTTCATTTATTTTCTTATGTTTTTCATTATAAAATTAAAAAAGGCAACATAAAACTATTATGATATCAAAAATTTGCTGAAAATACCATAATCATGTTGAAAGCTTATGTCGTAAACATGTAAACTTTACGATTTTTTGGGCCGCATTACAAGCTGTCCAGGGTCGCGGGTTGGACACGCCTGTGTTAAACTGTTTATGCTTACATTCATATATTATATTCGTTAGAGATCCTCCTTGGAATAATTATCTTTCTCTTAGTAAACTAATTGCAATCGACTATTGTTTCACTGTTCTGATGAGGCAAAAATACATTTTGGAAATTCCTAAACAGAGCTATAATACCAGTCTGTTGAGGTTTGTAGGATGTAAACTCTCAAATCTCCTCATTTTAAATTTTTAGCTTCTTCTGTAGCAAGTATGTGTCTGAAAGACAATGTGTTTATTCTTATAAGTGAACACACATACATACAGAGAAACAAACAAACATGAATACATTCAGACGTACACACATACATATAGAGAGATGAAAATGTGCGTACAAACATCGACACATACACATTTCGTAGAATAATATACACATAGAGAAACAATATGAACACTCGCACACATGATAACATATACACTTAGAGAAAGCAAAATGAATACTCATACACACGCAGAGATGATAACATATACACGTGAGCACTCACACACACACACAGAAAGAAACATGAACACATACACACACATATATACAGAGAAACGAATATGTACAAACAGACATCTTAGCACAAACACGCATATACGCGTTAACATGCGTACAGAGAAACAAACATGAACACACATACAGTGAGACGAATATGTGCATACTGACATCTTAAACATACGCATATATACACACAAATTCGCAGAAACATAATACACATACACATCCATATGTGATAACATATACACATAGAGAAACAAACATGAGAACTCTCACACACACACGTTTACACATAGAGAAACAAACATATAAAGAGAGACGAAAATGCGCATAGAGATATCTTAACATACACATACACACAACTCGTAGAAAACATAATACACATACACTCATGATAACATATATACATAGAGAAACAAACATGATAACATAAACACATATAGAAACAAATATGAGTACTCACACACACGCACACCTTAACCTACACACATCGAGAAACAAACATGCGCACATACATAAAGAGAGACGAATATGTGCATACAGACATCTTAACATATATATACATACGATAACATACACCTGAGCACTCGCACACATACACATAGACACACGTTAACATACACAAATCGAGAAACAAACATACAGAGAGATAAATATATGTATACAGACATCTTAACATTCACACGATAATATATACATATGAGCACTCACACACATAGAGACACATTGAGGAACAAACATACAGAGAGACAAATATGTGCATACAGACATCTTAACATACACACATCGAGAAACAAACATAGAGAGGGACAAATATGTTCATACAGACATCTTAACATACACATACACACGATAACATATACACATGAACACTCACACAGACACACATACACACACGTTAACATACACACATCGAGAAACAAACATAGAGAGGGACAAATATGTTCATACAGACATCTTAACATACACATACACACCATAACATATACTATGAGCACTCACACACATACGCACACATACAGAGAGATGAATATGTGCATACAGACATCTTAACATACACATACACACCATAACATATACTATGAGCACTCACACACATACGCACACATACAGAGAGATGAATATGTGCATACAGACATCTTAATACACACACACATAATTCGTAGAACCATACATACATACATACACACACACACATAATTCGTAGAACCATACATACATACATACACACACACACATACATACATACATACATACAGAGAGACGAATATATCTTAACGTTCACATAAGTACACAATTCTTAAAAACAAATATACACACACATACACAAAGGAATTGCAGAAACAAACATGAACGCTCATACACATAGACATACAGACACACACGTTAACATACACATGCACACATACATATGCATACAGAGAGACGGATATGTGCATAGAGACATCTTAACATACATATGTGCACGCAATTTGTAGAAACATGAACATTCATACACACGCAACATATATATAGAGAGAGTGAGACGAATATGAACACACATATAGAGAGACGAAAATGTGCATAGAGACACATACATAGAAGACTGTGTGCTTTCCTGCAATGTGGCAGCCCGTGGGTTAAAAAATCTTTCTCAAAGCCAAACAGTATAACATTGATGTAGGTTTTGGTATCGAAGATGATATGCTTTCCTACAACACACCACCCCATGGGATAAAAAGAATCTTTCTCAAACCCATTCATAGCGTTTTTTTTCACAGATGTGTTCTTGGGTAGTGATCATTACCTCAATAGATTTAAATGTGAACCGCAGAGTGCATACGTCTTTTGTACGAAATTGTTTATAATGTGACAATATTTCCTCTAAAGTTGAGAAGTTGATAGCACGAACTGAAAAAAGCGAAGGTTCATTGGTTACATATTTAGATGCTAACGGTATATACACTCTTTGATTGTTAAAATCATACGTTACCCACGAAATTAATATATCGTACCGATCTCTAGCTAGTAAGTTTGAAATTAGTGTATCTTTGTTTTGAAAATAAATATGACTTAAAGCACCAAATTGTTATAACGGCTTTCAGTTTATACAAGAGATACAATAGAAGGTGTGAAAGGATGTGGGGATCTTAGCAAAAAACGTTCATATCTTACTATGGAGCTCGAACTTGGGTTTCTTAGATCAGAAGTCATGAGCGTTAATTAGCTGTCTGTGGGATAGATTTAAAACATTTAATCTGATGGCTATCATAACTTATATCTGATTCTGCATCGTGAGTAAAGTACTAAAGATTATCCAGTTCATCTCTTTTCAGGTTGATTTGATGAATTCATTGTAAAGGTCATTGAATTACCAAGTCTAGATATAAGAAAAAAATAATATTATTATAATATCAATCGGAAATAAATAATATATTATTTATTTCCGATTGATTTGCTTTGGGAAATAATGTGATGATTGTTTTCGTTAAAGTCTGTTTTATTAGAAAGTAAATATGCAAATGTGAAAGATGAATCAGTGCTTGATTGTGTTCTTTTGAGTAAGCTAACTTAATTATCTTGTGAGATGTGTGATAGATACTGGTAGTGTATGAGAAAAAGCAAAGAATAGATATTGAGAGTTTTACGATTTGGTGGAAAAACATTCATCTGAGGATTAGACTATATAACGAGTTAGTTTGTCTCTAAGATTGTATGGTAGTGAAGCTTTAATAAGGAATCTTGTAATCATTCCAAATGCTTACGCAATATCTGGACCACTTATGTAGTTTGTCTGCGTAAGTAATGATGAAAGAGTCATTAACGTCTGTTGAGTAGTATCTTTTGTAGACACTTTGGGTTGGGTTGTTTTACCTCTGAGCGGCACTTTTTTTACACACCATGGGGCTAAATGGCCAGGCCACATGGACCCCGAAGGCTCAGAGAAGGTTGGGGGAGGGGACCCACTGGAGCAGCTGTTGGGAGACAGATGGTAGCCTCCCGTCAAGGCCATCCAGCGTGTTCTTTAACGTGCACAGGGTATGTCTCTCCCGCACACGGGGCCACGGCTTAACGTTCCATCCGACGGACGGCGGCCTTTCCGAGCCCAGCGTGTCCCCTACTGACCGTGGGCAGGGCGGGAAATTTTTGCGGAGATAAATCTCAACGCTGACCCAGCTGGGACTCGAACCTGGGAACTACAGATTACGAGCCTGGCGCGCTACCGACTGAGCCACCCCCGCCCCCAAATGTAGACACTTTGATGAGTACATTTAGTGTATATGGTGTTACAATCTAGAACTTCCACGTTTTCTATGTGTAAAACATCTATTGTAATCTTGATAGGAATAGATATCCACAGTAGAATTAATTGAGAAGTTTTGCCGAGAATTAAACTTTACAGAGTTCTATTCATCTTTGATAGCTAAATGAATCATTTCTCAAGTATCGAGGATTCTCAATTTAAGATAGTATAGAGAAAGCAAGCGAGGAAGGCAATCCTTCATTAGAAAAAAAAAATGCGGAAAATTGGTAAGCGAGGATGGAATAATTTTTTCATTCTGTGAAGTATTTCAAACACGATTTGTAAGAGAAATTATCGTTTAGTTTTATAATATGTAGGTATGTGTTCTCTCTCTATATTAAGCCTAGAGAGTCCTATAGTGTCTGCACTTTTGACGTGTTTTATTGAATAATGATTTGTCCCTTAGGGAACTTTCCTCTTATGTGTCTCCCATACACTCGTTTCAGTGTCGTCTGCATACGTGTCTCGCATCCGAATTCTCCTTAACGCACGGTCAGGAAACTCTCGTGAGATGATTTTAACGTTCTCCCATTTTAATTATAATATGTAGAGATCTTTGTATGTCTTCAGTAAAAGTTATAATAGCAAACTTTCAAGAAAGCGACTTCCGGAAGATGTAAGATATCAACGGTGTGTGCAGCTGATTCTCTTTAAAGGCGTGTGGTGGTAGGAAAGTGCTGCGATTCACAAAAGCATCTATGTTAACAACTGATCACGTGATGTATACGTCAGCTTTCATAACGTACAGGGAAGCCTCAGCTAGTCTCGTGTTGCTATCATAAGGTGAGGGGAAAATTTATTTTTCACTCGCAACTCCTGACTTCGAAAACCAGATCTCGTGTTTTGTTACTGTCGCATCAAAACAGAGAGGGTGAAGAGTTTTTTCAAACAAAAGAAAGAGGGTAAAAGGGTTTTTTTCAGCTGTGGAAGGTTAACAGACTGCTCTTTCGTGAAAAAGGGTTTTTTATCTGTTAAAAGGATTTGCTATAAATTAATGATTTGCATATTTCCTTTGTATACCATATTTGCATACAAAGGGTTTTTCCGTAAACAAAAGGTCTAACAGAATGATTGTTCTACTGAAAACAAGTAACCTCATCAATGTAGGATTTTTACCCTTCAACACGGATTTGTGAGAATCACAAACATTACCCTCTGCTCGATTTCTCTCATTTATTAACGAGAAACACTTCCGTCAACAATCTGATATTCATCTGTGAAAACATCCTCTCATTAAACCCGCCCTGCCCACGGTCAGTAGGGGACACCGATGGGCTTGGAAAGGCCGCCGTCCGTCGGATGGGACGTTAAGCCGTGGCCCCGTGTGCGGGAGAGCCATACCTTGTGCACGTTAAAGAACACGCTGGATGGCCTTGACGGGAGGCTACCATCTGTCTCCCAACAGCTGTTCCAGTGGGTCCCCTCCCCCAACCTTCTCTGAGCCTTCGGGGTCCATGTGACCTGGCCATTTAGCCCATGGTGTGCAAAAAAGTGCCGCTCAGAGGTAAAACAACCCAACCCAATCCTCTCATTAAATATCGCGTCTGCACTGCTCATTAAAATATCCCATCTGCGCATACAACGATTCCGTTCATTCCGTCTGCACTCCTCAATATCTCTTCTGCGTATACAACGGTTCCGTTCATTCCATCTTGTAGTCATTAACACGTCCGCTCATTAAATATTCCACCTGCGCATACAACGGTTCATTCCGTCTGCACATACAGCGGTTCCACTGGTTAGCTCACTCATTAAATATTCCACCTGCTCCCCCTCATTAAAATATTTCACCTGCCTGGTGGGAAAGGGTTATAACATCTGCGAGGGAGGAGGAACGTGTTATGCCTAAATTATTCCTAAAGTGACGAACATACTACTACTAACGTCCGTCAGTAGCATTCATTACACAGTTGACACATCGTCCGTCCGTCTGTAGCATGCATTACACAGTTGACACATCGCCCGTCCTTCTGTAGCATTCATTACACAGTTGACACATCGTCCGTCCGTCTGTAGCATTCATTACACAGTGGACACATCGTCCGTCCGTCTGTAGCATTCATCACACAGTGGACACATCGCCCGTCCATCTGTAGCATTCATTACACAGTGGACACATCGTCCGTCCGTCTGTAGCATTCATTACACAGTGGACACATCGCCCGTCCGTGTGTAGCATTCATTACACAGTGGACACATCGCCCGTCCGTCTGTAGCATTCATTACACAGTTGACACATCGTCCGTCCGTCTGTAGCATTCATTACACAGTTGACACATCGTCCGTCCGTCTGTAGATTCAAAATTTTTGTTATTACAGCTAAATTAAAAATTCCTTTTGCGTTAGATAGATATTGGAGAAATATTACGATTCGCACTTTCGGAATCACTCAAACGTTTAAATAACGCCCTCTAAAGAAGGGAAAAGCTTAATATTGCGAACGTTTTTTTCCCCCCTAATATTTCACACAATATGTTTATGATAGAAGGTTGACGTTTGATTGTAGACTGTGAAGGTACTGAGGTTTGCTTTCCAGATACTCCTCCCCACCCCCTTTCTTCTCCAGAAGCATTAAAAAGGAACTGTCTTCAGATTCAGATTCAATATAAATTCATTAATAATTAATAAATGATTTACATTATTAATGAAAATCAATCGTCCAATTGTCCTTTGAAAGACCAATTGTCCGTTGGAAAGGTTTGGAAAAATGGATTTTTTTATTTTATCTGAAATCGAGATAAAAAATGAACCGGTTTGGTTTCTCAGCTCCATTATTTGTTTCTTCAGCTGCATTATTACTATATGAAAAGAATACGAAATATATTATTTATATATACAGTATATATATTTGGGGTTTTCCAAAAGGGACTTTAGGATGTTATTTTGTAATAAAAAGGAAAACACATTGAATATATCTGATTGCATTGAGACATAAATCTCTCTTATGACGGCTCGGGTGTTATCTTTTAAGTCTGGTATGTTTTCTTGTTTATCTCTATTTTACATCGTTCCTTTTTAATGCAATCTAGATTCCATGGTAGAAAAGGAATCGAAAATAAATATACACCTGATTAGCAAATTGCCCATTTTCACTAATTAAATGCAAAAGCCTGATAGTGAAATACCGCGGTTAGGATTATTTTGAAATAAAACTGTTAGCGTTGCTCATAATATAAGTATGGTGACGTAACATATTTTTTAATATGAACTGCAAAACCTCTTTTTTAATCCCATATAAAAAAAATGAAGGTATCACACAAACGAGGAACTACAAATAGATTTGAAAACTATACTAACCGTTACGACCTCTGGTTTCCTTATCAAGATAACAAATAGTAATATCGTGAGGCTCATTAACAAAAACTGTGTAGTTTTTCCCATTCCGCAGTGTGTTTTTTAATTTATTCGTTCAGCATATTTGCATTATAATGAATATTTAAAACTTTTACTTATATTTAAATAAGCATAAAAAAGTTTCCATTTGATGAGGAAATGAAAAGAAAATGCTTTACCCAAAAAAAGAGAAATTTTTATTTGCCCAAGGCGGATGAAAGGGCACGTTTCTTTGATATATTTCACTTCTAATGGTCCAAACTAAAGATGCAGCAGCTTTTTTCGGTACAGTCGCTCAAAAAAGTATCCGAACGCTATGGTTGATTACAGAATTCAGAAAAAATATCTGGCAACGATTTTTTTTTAGAAATTAGTGATCTGGCAACCTTCGTGTCACGTGACACGAAGGTTGCCAGATACCCCACCCTTCGTTTCGGGAACTAAAAATAAATGCGTGCAAAACTAGATCCTATCTTCTATTCAACGCAAATATATCGAAATCAGTTGATTAGTTGCAGACATATTGCGTGCATAGACAGACGGATATAAAAATATCTGTGTGCCAACTGAGCCTTTTCCTCCCTCCAACGCAAGAAGCACTATCGAAATCGACTGAATGGTTCGAGAGATATTGCATGCACAGGCAGATCGAACCTGGCGATAACATTAACAAGTTTTCCTTTCAAGAAAATGTGTTAAAAACAATTAAAAAAGTTCTTGATTCACAATAATATTTTTCCCTCCGTTTCGGATTTGGGTGGGTTGTTTTACCTCTGAGCGGCACTTTTTTGCACACCATGGGCTAAATGGCCAGGTCACATGGACCCCGAAGGCTCAGAGAAGGTTGGGGGAGGGGACCCACTGGAACAGCTGTTGGGAGACAGATGGTAGCCTCCCGTCAAGGCCATCCAGCGTGTTCTTTAACGTGCACAGGGTATGGCTCTCCCGCACATATGGCTCTCCCGCACACGGGGCCACGGCTTAACGTCCCATCCGACGAACGGATGCCTTTCCAAGCCCATCGGTGTCCCCTACTGACCGTGGGCAGGGCGGGGATTTTTGCGGAGATAAATCTCAACGCTGACCCAGCTGGGACTCGAACCTGGGAACTACAGATTACGAGCCTGGCGCGTCCGTTTCGGAGGTCTTCGAAAAATTTCTTTGAAAATTACATAATATGCAAATAATAAGTTTTTCAAATTTTCGACTCCTTTACCCTTCGTAGAATTATCGGGGGATGAGGAAGGAGTGGCACCCCCCCTCCCCATATCTGCCCCTGATAAAATTATATTTTCGCCATTGGCTATTTCACTTTTGGTCAAACGAGCTTTGGACCAATCATCTCATTGGACGAATCGATTTTGTGCCGAGTCGTCCCATTGAACAAATAGTCCCTTTAAGACCAATTGTCCATTGGAAGAATCGTCCTCGTTAGATGAATTGGCATTGGACGAAATGGCATTGGACCAGTTGCCATTAGACGTATACTACCAGGTCCCATCAAATTTGTCATAGTTTCCTCTTACCATAATGCAACGGGAGGGCTTGGTTCCCAACCTTTCTTCCCCCACAAACATCTCCTAAATGATAAGATCAAAGTTAAACGAAATGTCATACACAACATTCTCTTATAATATCTGTGATGGACATAGTAAGGGTTTGGCTCTCTACATACTCCTCCACCACCAGAAAAAGATTAAAAAACCATCTCTGCAAATGGACCAGTTTCAGTATATACTTCTTATAACTTAAAACAACCTCAGGGATTCTTACATTTACTACTATTATCTTTCCAAACAAGACAGAAGCATTCTCAGATGACATGGACACAGATTTGGACGACGAACAAAATATACCATTTATTAATAAATTATAATAATTTTGACTAATATATTTGTTAATAATTATTCATTTTCATTAATACATTTATTAATTATGAATAATTTTATAATTAATAAATCATTTATAATTTCGTATAATTTTAGATAATAAATTTATTATTTAAAAATTTTAGATAATAAATTTGTTATCTACCTAATGAGTTCGCGTCAACGTTCAGGTAATACGTTTAGACGTTAGTGTATCGATTTGCAGTGTGAAAATAATTTTTCATCATCGTTTGAAGTTCCGAAATATCTGTGCAAAATGGGTACCTCACAAACTGGCAGAACAGCAGAAAAGGGCTAGAGTCGAATCGTGCAAGGTGATGCTGGCAATATTCGAATTCAGTGGCCCCAAAAGGTTATTTAAATCTAATATTTCCAGACATTGTCACAGGTAATGAGAGATGTTTTATCACTATACAACTCCCAGAAGAATAGTCCACTATGTTTGGGTTGCAGAAGACGAACGGCGTCCCCAAATCCTCCGAGAAGAATTTCCTCAAGAAAGAAGATGTTCCCAATTTTTTTAATTCCCTAGGAGTGGTAGCCGTGGACACCTTACCAGAAAGAAAATTACTACAAATGGCCAATAGTACACCAACATTGTTTTGTCAAAATGTTTAAGGAGGGTTGGGTTACCTCTGAGCGGCACTTTTTTTGCACATCATGGGCTAAATGGCCAGGTCACATGGACCCCGAAGGCTCAGAGAAGGTTGGGGGAGGGGACCCACTGGAACAGCTGTTGAGAAACAGATGGTAGCCTCCCGTCAAGGCCATCCAGCGTGTTCTTTAACGTGCACAGGGTATGGCTCTCCCGCACACGGGGCCACGGCTTAACGTCCCATCCGACGGACGGCGGACTTTCCAAGCCCATCGGTGTCCCCTACTGACCGCGGGCAGGGCGGGGAATTTTGCGGAGATAAATCTCAACGCTGACCCAGCTGGGACTCGAACCTGGGAACTACAGATTACGAACCTGGCGCGCTACCGACTGAGCACCCCCGCCCCATGTTTAAGGAGATGAAGGAGTATCGTAGAAGGTTCTCCTTCATAACAATGCCAGTGCTCACAAAACCGGGCAAGTTATGGCCTATCTGAAGCAAGTAAAAATCAAATAGCTACTCCATCCTGCATATTCATCCGATCTTGCATCATGCGTTTTTTGGTTGTTTTCAAAAATAAAAAATAATTTTTGTCGAAGTCTTTTTCAAAGGGAGCAAGACCTTCAAAATGCATTCCTTCAGAGTTGCGGGATATTTCCGACAGGAGTACCATCAAACGTTTCAGAATTCGCATTGTCATCTGCAGCATTGCCTAGATGCTGGAAGGGATATCGTGAAGGACAATAAAATTTTTTTGAGGTAAGTGCAATGGTTTGTTCTGCAGATGCATGTCAAGAACTTTTTGGACACCCCTCGTGACGTTAATAGGTTGATTATATGTCAGTGATAAATAAGTGATACTGTTGCTTTAAAATATTTTACATTTTTCAAAATCTAAAATCTCCACAAACGAGCTTTGGCCTCCTGTGGAATTTTGTATTTTACATTTTCAAAATTATTTATTTATAAAAAATAAATAAATAAATACCCCTCAAGCAGCTGCTTGCCACAGAGGTCTGACAGGATCAGTTTATATGCCGCAGTAGGTCTGTAAAGATGGCAGGACCTCAGCAGAAAAACTGCACGAACATCCATGCCTTACCGGGTTGGGTTGTTTTACCTCTGAGCGGCACTTTTTTGCACACCATGGGCTAAATGGCCAGGTCACATGGACCCCGAAGGCTCAGAGAAGGTTGGCGGAGGGGACCCACTGGAACAGCTGTTGGGAGACAGATGGTAGCCTCCCGTCAAGGCCATCCAGCATGTTCTTTAACGTGCACAGGGTATGGCTCTCCCGCACACGGGGCCACGGCTTAACGTCCCATCCGACGGATGGCGGCCTTTCCAAGCCCATCGGTGTCCCCTACTGACCGTAGGCAGGGCGGGGGAATTTTGCGGAGATAAATCTCAACGCTGACCCAGCTGGGACTCGAACCTGGGAACTACAGATTACGAGCCTGGCGCGCTACCGACTGAGCAACCCCCGCCTCACATGCCTTACCGGGCTCGAACTCAGGTGCCTTAGATCAATAACCAGTTGTGCTAACCACTCGGCACTAGATGAAAAAATAGTTTTTGCTTTGTGTCATTATAAACTTTAAAATTAGATGTCTGCAAATGTAACAAAAGTGTGAAATAAATTTCAAATGAATTGAACTCAGAATCCATATTATACGGAAATTTCGAATTAAAGAGTTTTGAATTAACTAATTTTTACTGCAGCACTTTTAAAATTAATTACATTTTGCATTGGAGCAATATTGCCCTCCTTGTACTCCTTCGTCGGTTTATTTTGTGCACCTCCGCTGTCAAACTCGTGGCTTGAAGTGAAAAGGATATTTTAAAGATTTATTTACTTATGGGATGTAATATTCGACCACCTCTACTGATTGTAAATGGTGTCGCAGTTACAGATAAAAGTCTTAACAGACCTTATTCGTCAGCCACTTCCTTTTTTAATCTGGCCTGTGTACCCTAGAGCAGAGGAAAGTGTGGTTGCCTAACAGTGTGTTTGCTGTTGCTATCTGAAAGGCGCTGGCTCATTCTTCCTTTCTGTTTGGATGACAACTCAACAGATGGCACAAAGTTCATCGGCACAAGGATCGGCGGAGCACGAACTGATGATAAACGAAAGCAGACGAAAACCACATTCAACTGCGATTGTTTTGTCTCGCAACGTTTCACTTCTGTGCAGTATGAAGAAGACAACTTTCGCTTAGAAAGCATTTTTATTATTGGAGATCGAAAAACATTTCGGACATTTTCAACTTGCAATCGTACAGGCAGAAATGCGTACATTATGTATACCTCTGTTCGTGTAAGCCGAGAGTCATTACAATAATTCTGTTTATTCACAGAAATATTCATTTTATTTTATTTTTTGCAAGTCAAAAAGGTAGGAAGCGTCCTGAGATAAGCATTGCTGACGGAATCTCTTGTTATAATTAGTATTACGCTGTAGACCAAATGTTCAACACATTTTACATTTTCATATCGAATGTTCTAAATTGTTCATGCGGGAATATCGTTCTTTGGCAAAATAAGAAGTTAACGTCTACTACTCCCCTTAGAAAAAATAATTCCGAGAGTGAAAAATGTTTCCTGCACGACAACAATTTCCAAACGACAAGACCATCACTTAGGAAATGACGAAGAGACCTGAGAGGTCACAACGACCGTTCTCTGAACAACACTTTCGAGAAATGGCTCGAAGGAAGCACTCGATGCCTGAATGTATGCAAAAGTGTATAGCTTTCAACGGGGAACATTTTGAGAAGGAGAAATTACCTACAGATTATGACAATGGAAATGACGAAGAGACCTGAGAGGTCACAACGACCGTTCTCTGAACAACACTTTCGAGAAATGGCTCGAAGGAAGCACTCGATGCCTGAATGTATGCAAAAGTGTATAGCTTTCAACGGGGAACATTTTGAGAAGGAGAAATTACCTACAGATTATGACAATGGAAATGACGAAGAGACCTGAGAGGTCACAACGACCGTTCTCTGAACAACACTTTCGAGAAATGGCTCGAAGGAAGCACTCGATGCCTGTATTAGACGATGTATGCCAAAGTGTATAACTTTCAATTGGGAACATTTTGAGTAGGAGAAATTACCTACAGATTATGAAAATGGAAATGGCGAAGAGACCTGAGAGGTCACAACGACCGTTCTCTGAACAACACTTTCGAAAAATGGCTCGAAGGAAGCACTCGATGCCTGAATTAGGCGATGTATGCCAAAGTGTATAGCTTTCATTGGGAACATTTTGAGAAGGAGAAATTACCTACAGATTATGACAATGGAAATGGCGAAGAGACCTGAGAGGTCACAACGACCGTTCTCTGAGCAACACTTTCGAGAAATGGCTCGAAGGAAGCACTCGATGCCTGTATTAGACGATGTATGCCAAAGTGTATAACTTTCAATTGGGAACATTTTGAGAAGGAGAAATTACCTACAGATTATGAAAATGGAAATGGCGAAGAAACCTGAGAGGTCACAACGACCGTTCTCTGAACAACACTTTCGAAAAATGGCTCGAAGGAAGCACTCGATGCCTGAATTAGGCGATGTATGCCAAAGTGTATAGCTTTCAACGGGGAACATTTTGAGAAGGAAAAATTACCTACAGATTATGACAATGGAAATGACGAAGAGACCTGAGAGGTCACAACGACCGTTCTCTGAACAACACTTTCGAGAAATGGCTCGAAGGAAGCACTCGATGCCTGTATTAGACGATGTATGCCAAAGTGTATAACTTTCAATTGGGAACATTTTGAGAAGGAGAAATTACCTACAGATTATGAAAATGGAAATGGCGAAGAGACCTGAGAGGTCACAACGACCGTTCTCTGAACAACACTTTCGAAAAATGGCTCGAAGGAAGCACTCGATGCCTGAATTAGGCGATGTATGCCAAAGTGTATAGCTTTCAACGGGGAACATTTTGAGAAGGAAAAATTACCTACAGATTATGACAATGGGAATGACGAAGAGACCTGAGAGGTCACAACGACCATTCTCTGAACAACACTTTCAAAAAATTGCTCGAAGGAAGCACTCGATGCCTGAATTAGGCGATGTATGCCAAAGTGTATAGCTTTCAACGGGGAACATTTTGAGAAGGAGAAATTACCTACAGATTATGACAATGGAAATTAAAGGTAAGACATCGTCAGTCCACGAATTAAATGATCCACCCATATATGTGTGTATATAAACAATAATAAAATTCAATAAAAATTATTAGAAATCAAATATAAATGCAAAAAATATAAACCAGACAACGTGTTGCGACAGTCAGTGCAAAATGTAGAAGTTGCACTAGCAAAAAAAAAAATTCGTATTGTACAAAAGAATAGTTTTTTCATTTAAAAAAGAAAACATTTCGTAAGCAAAATGATTACGTAAACTTTTATTGTGCGTTATCACCCCTCAGATCAGCAAAGGTAAGCTTCATTGACACATCCCCCTCTGCCAAAATATGCTGACGTAATATTTGAACTGGTCCGTATACTTCTCCTCATTCATATTACGAACTATAGATAAGACAAGGACAGGATATCTGATAACATCACTCGAGAGAAAACTTCAGAGATATGATCTTTAGGCTTCGCTACTATTCGAAATAACTTATTAATTATTACGCAAACAAAGATTCAAGACGTTAAGGAAAATTAAGCTATTATAGCATTAATACTGATTAGAGTTGGGTTGCGTTGTTTTACCTCTGAGCGGCACTTTTTTGCACACCATGGGCTAAATGGCCAGGTCACATGGACCCCGGAGGCTCAGAGAAGGTTGGGGGAGGGGACCCACTGGAACAGCTGTTGGGAGACATATGGTAGCCTCCCGTCAAGGCCATCCAGCGTGTTCTTTAACGTGCACAGGGTATGGCTCTCCCGCACACGGGGCCACGGCTTAACGTCCCATCCGACGGACGGCGGCCTTTCTTAGCCCATCGGTGTCCCATACTGACCGTGGGCAGGGCGGGGAATTTTGCGGAGATAAATCTCAACGCTGACTCAGCTGGAACTCGAACCTGGGAACTACAGATTACGAGCCTGGCGCGCTACCGACTGAGCCCCCCCCCCCTCCCCCCCCCCGCCCCGACTGATTAGAGAGTGAATCATAGTTAACTATCATAGTTAACTATAACTGATATATTGTGCATGATCATCGACATATTTGTGGTTTCATAATTACGTACAAACCCATGTTATGCCAGTAGCAAATCAGATTCAGAGCGCGGTAACTTTTTTAATAAATATTTTATGACAAAATAGGACTGAAAACTAAAGATCTCAATCAAATCCGTTTAAATTTCGATTTTCACCAATTTTCACGTAGAATTCAACAGCTAGGGAAGCTGCAATATATTCAATAAAAGCAATGCCAGTTTAAAAAAACGATTTGAAACGTTAATTCAAACAAATAGCCGTGACATTAAACTTACTCAAATGTAGAGTGTCAAGAGGTAAAGCCACAGCAGTTTCAAGTGGAAAAACAGGGAAATGTCAGCATATCGAGGTCAAAGTAACGGTGGATATCTTATGTATCTCTATGTAAAAATGCTTCATTTTAACGAATACCGGTTGAGTATCCCTAATCCGAAATGCTTGGGACCGGGAATGTTTCGGATTTTGGAATATATGATAAGAAAGAGTTGAAGAGAAGTGAGAAAAAAGTTCACTTTCAGAAATATTCCTTTTTTTATTTGACATTAAAAACATGAATATAAATGCAACAAACAAGAGATTACACATCATGTTATTCTCAAAATCATCAGTTTCTCTGTCATCATCACTGAGCATAATCTCAGGCCAGAGGTTAACTGTCCTTTTGTACGAAAGATGCGGAAAAATTTGCGTTAGGGAGACCACGTGGTCATCGAGGGGGGGGGGGGGGGTCAGAAACTGACCTAAATTAGACCACATGGTTTATGGAGGGCCCCAAAAAGTGAGTCATAGTCTATTCCAAAGGGCTGCCTGCTGTGAGAGAGAAGTTACGAATTTCGGAATATTTCGGATTGGGGATACTTATCCTGAACTAGTATAAACGAAAATATCAGTTTAACGAAATAAAAATTGATCCCGATACAAAAAAATATGATCAGTAGAAGGAAATTTTTAAAAATAAAATCCTTAAACAATTTATACAACGTACATTTTTCCATCTTTACATGCTTTCGTTTTTATCTGGCAACGCTGCAATGATTAAAACGCTGTGAAATATCTAATCGATCAGAGCTTTATGAATCACATGCTATTGCACATCACACGGCAGACATTCCTGCTGATTTCACATCGTTCAGCATAGTATCCACACGTAGCCGCATAATGCTTTAAAGCGGCATTGCCACGTTATCCAAGCGTAAATAAAATAATAAATACCCCCTCAAGCAGCTGCTTGCCACAGAGGTCTGACAGGAGCCTGCCAGTTTATGTGCCATAGGAGAAGGTCTGAGATGATGGCAGGACCTCAGCAGAATAATGACACAAACAGCCATGCCTTACCCGGGGCTCGAACCCAGGTCCCGTAGATCAGTAGCCAAGCGCGCTAACCACTCGGCCACGGGGATGCAAAAGCGGATTTTCGAACTTTGAGATCTACGCGATTCCGATTGCATTACAAGTAACGGTAGAGTCAGAGAAAAGCCCCTTCAAAGCATTTCCAATCCACGGTCCCGTAGATCCTTTTATTTCATCATTCGTTAAATTTCAGTTATTATTGTTGATCGTTATTAGTAGTCAAAAAGTTACGAAGTCGTTTCGCAATGACAAGGTAAGATATTCCAGATAATCTGCTGGGAGAGTTCCGACATCATTTAAGAATTCGACGGAGAGATGCTTCTTGAAACAGACAGTTCCAAAAAGCATATCTTACGAACTTTTTTTGGATAGATAGATAATTTATTCTCAGAATATGCATTACATTACATTTACATGTTTTTTACCTTAGAACAGAAATTATAATGAAATATATATAATGTTGTATATCTCAGATACACAATTTTAAAGTATTAAATTTTCTAATATATATTCTTCTTTATACATAGTTTCTCCAATAAAAATCATATATTTATTCATACCATATATATGGAAATTTTTAATATTATATTTCATTAGTGTTTTACTGAAAAATGTAGGTAAAATTGTAAAAGTCTGAGAAAAAATGTTGTCTTCCACGAGAGTAAAAATTCGCTTGTGGAATAAATTTAACAGTTATGTTGTAATAAAAATGAAAAGGCAGCATGCTTCAGTTTCACATTTCTCACATTTTGCTAGCTTGATCAAAAAATCTAAGTAAATATTTAACCAATTTATAAGTTTGAAAATTATCATTAAGAATAAATGAAATAAAAGAAAAACTTTACTAGGTAGAAAACAGAAAAAAATTATAAAAATCTATATTGAATTATGCGTTAGTAAGTGGTTCAGTTTAGCACCTTAAGGGCAACTCAGCATCAAATGAAATTATATTACATTTAAATCTCTTTTATTTCTAAAACATATTCTCAATATTTACCACATATAAAATCCATTTTCTTAATTCCTTATAGAAAAAGTTATCATTTCTTATTCCTTTGATGTATTCTGGTAAGCAGTTAAAAAACTTTGGCGCCAAATAGACAATGTTTTTCAATAATAGTTTTCTTCGCTTTTAAATCAAGTAAGAAAAGGTTTTTTGACAGTCGAGTATTCTTTTCAAATGTCCGTAAAGTTTGAACATTAAAATTCATCCTTATGTATTTCAGTACCTGAAATACATATAATTTCCTTATTTGTAAAATACCTAATTCATTGTATACATTTGCAACGCTTTCAATTTTCTTAGTTTCATCATGCATCTAATTATGTGATTCTGCACATAGTGTAACGGTTTGATTGTTGTCAAATAGACTCCACCCCACGATAATAAACCATAGAACAAATAAGATTTAATCAAAGAAAAGTAAATACTTTTCAATAAAGATAAATTTACGAATTTCCGGATATAATAAATTTTAGGTATAATGCAGTTAATCGTTTTAACAACATCATATATTTGTATTTTGCAGGACATCTTTCTGTCATTAAAAGTACCCAAATATTTATAGAATTCAACCCCCTCAATTTTGTCACAATTGCAATTTTTTCCAGCACAAACTTCAGAGTGGAAAATGATCCTGTCACGAAAAAAATCAATCTCATTTTCTCTTGGTCTAATAAAAATATATTTCGTCTTCTTTGTGGAGCGGGGGTGGCTCAGTCGGTAGCGCGCCAGGCTCGTAATCTGTAGTTCCCAGGTTCGAGTCCCAGCTGGGTCAGCGTTGAGATTTATCTCCGCAAAATTCCCCGCCCTGCCCACGGTCAGTAGGGGGACACCGATGGGCTTGGAAAGGCCGCCGTCCGTCGGATGGGACGTTAAGCCGTGGCTCCGTATGTGGGAGAGCCATACCCTGTGCACGTTAAAGAACACGCTGGATGGCCTTGACGGGAGGCTACCACCTGTCTCCCAACAGCTGTTCCTGTGGGTCCCCAACCTTCTCTGAGCCTTCGGGGTCCATGTGACCTGGCCATTTAGCCCATGGTGTGCAAAAAAGTGCCGCTCAGAGGTAAAACAACCCATCCCGTCTTCTTTGTATTTAAAAAGAGTTTGTTAAATTTTAGCCACGTTCTTATTTCTATCCAGTTACTATTTATATTTACTATTATGGAGCAAACTTCAATACAGTATATGATTAATTTCACAATGATAATTTCGTAGTAACTATCACAACACTTTTTGCATTGCATTTCAGTATAACGAATATATTTTGGCCACCTGCTCGATTTCGTTATATTTGCATTTCACAGTATTTATTGAAGTATTTTAGATCAAAAACTTGCTAGTGAAAGTAATCAATTTTCTGGATAGAAAACAACTGAAGTTTAGTATCGTTTGGTGCTACCCCCTAGCAGCAACTTAATCAATTTTCTGGATAGAAAACAACTGAAGTTTAGTATCGTTTAGTGCTACCCCCTAGCAGCAACTTAATCAATTTTCTGGATAGAAAACAAATGAAGTTTAGTATCGTTTAGTGCTACCCCCTAGCAGCAACTTAATCAATTTTCTGGATAGAAAAAAAATGAAGTTTAGTATCGTTTAGTGCTACCCCCTAGCAGCAACTTAATCAATTTTCTGGATAGAAAAAAAATGAAGTTTAGTATCGTTTAGTGCTACCCCCTAGCAGCAACTTAATCAATTTTCTGGATAGAAAACAAATGAAGTTTAGTATCGTTTAGTGCTACCCCCTAGCAGCAACTTAATCAATTTTCTGGATAGAAAAAAAATGAAGTTTAGTATCGTTTAGTGCTACCCCCTAGCAGCAACTTAATCAATTTTCTGGATAGAAAACAAATGAAGTTTAGTATCGTTTAGTGCTACCCCCTAGCAGCAACTTAATCAATTTTCTGGATAGAAAAAAAAATGAAGTTTAGTATCGTTTAGTGCTACACCCCTAGCAGCAACTTAATCAATTTTCTGGATGGAAAACAAATGAAGTTTAGTATCGTTTAGTGCTACCCTCTAGCAGCAACTTAATCAATTTTCTGGATAGAAAACAAATGAAGTTTAGTACCGTTTAGTGCTATCCCCTAGCAGCAACTTAATCAATTTTCTGGATAGAAAACAAATGAAGTTTAGTATCGTTTAGTGCTACCCCCTAGCAGCAACTTAATCAATTTTCTGGATAGAAAAAAAAATGAAGTTTAGTATCGTTTAGTGCTACACCCCTAGCAGCAACTTAATCAATTTTCTGGATGGAAAACAAATGAAGTTTAGTATCGTTTAGTGCTACCCTCTAGCAGCAACTTAATCAATTTTCTGGATAGAAAACAAATGAAGTTTAGTACCGTTTAGTGCTATCCCCTAGCAGCAACTTAATCAATTTTCTGGATAGAAAAAAAATGAAGTTTAGTATCGTTTAGTGCTACCCCCTAGCAGCAACTTAATCAATTTTCTGGATGGAAAACAAATGAAGTTTAGTATCGTTTAGTGCTACCCCCTAGCAGCAACTTAATCAATTTTCTGGATAGAAAAAAAAAATGAAGTTTAGTATCGTTTAGTGCTACCCCCTAGCAGCAACTTAATCAATTTTCTGGATAGAAAACAAATGAAGTTTAGTATCGTTTAGTGCTACCTCCTAGCAGCAACTTAATCAATTTTCTGGATAGAAAAAAAAAGAAGTTTAGTATCGTTTAGTGCTACCCCCTAGCAGCAACTTAATCAATTTTCTGGATAGAAAACAAAGTTTAGTATCGTTTAGTGCTACCCCCTAGCAGCAACTTAATCAATTTTCTGGATAGAAAAAAAAATGAAGTTTAGTATCGTTTAGTGCTACCCCCTAGCAGCAACTTAAACAATTTTCTGGATAGAAAACAAATGAAGTTTAGTATCGTTTAGTGCTACCCCCTAGCAGCAACTTAATCAATTTTCTGGATGAAAAGAAATGAAGTTTGTACCGTTTAGTGCTACCCCCTAGCAGCAACTTAATCAATTTTCTGGATAGAAAACAAATGAAGTTTAGTACCGTTTAGTGCTACCCCCTAGCAGCAACTTAATCAATTTTCTGGATAGAAAAAAAATGAAGTTTAGTATCGTTTAGTGCTACCCCCTAGCAGCAACTTCTGTAAACAGCTATACAGAAGATGGTGTACAGTAGGGAACAGCGAATGTTGAATACGTAAAAATATTTTATCAACCCTGGGATTCTTATTTCCGTGCAGCGTGCAGAGTCTAAAGTGAAAATTGCCTACAGAGAGATGCAAACATATCAACAATTGAGAGAGTTAATGATCAAGTTAGAACAGACTGATGTTGTGTTAAAAAGAGAAGCATTGTTAGCGGAAAGAAATATGTAAAATCGACCAAAATCATTTCTCGGGTAAAAGAGTATGCTGACTCGTAGTGCACGCGATTCTGTCAAAATACTATTTCATGAGCTGTGTTTAAAACAAGCCTCCACTTTAACTAAATGTATTATTCGAAAAGACTTAAAAATGTTTACTTACAAATGTGGACAAAGATAGGCTGTCTATTTTTGAGGTTTATTTCATCAGTATGATTGAAGAAAATTTCAAAGTTATTCGTCAAATTTCGCTCATTGGTGGGTTGGGTTGTTTTACCTCTGAGCGGCACTTTTTTGCACAACATGGCCTAAATGGCCAGGTCACATGGACCCCGAAGGCTCAGAGAAGGTTGGGGGAGGGGACCCACTGGAACAGCTGTTGGGAGACAGATGGTAGTCTTCCGTCAAGGCCATCCAGCGTGTTCTTTAACGTGCACATGGTATGGCTCTCCCGCACAGGGGGCCACGGCTTAACGTCCCATCCGACGGACGGCGGCCTTTCCAAGCCCATCGGTGTCCCCTACTGACCGTGGGCAGGGCGGGGAATTTTGCGGAGATAAATCTCAACGCTGACCCAGCTGGGACTCGAACCTGGGAACTGCAGATTACGAGCCTGGCGCGCTACCGACTGAGCCACCCCCGCCCACTCATTGGTGAATCGCGCATCCACCTCAATAGAAATACATGTAATAGAACATTCACAATCGCCTAAAATTAGGGGCGGGGTGGCTCAGTCGGTAGCGCGCCAGGCTCGTAATCTGTAGTTCCCAGGTTCGAGTCCCAGTTGGGTCAGCGTTGAGATTTATCTCCGCAAAATTCACCGCCCTGCCCACGGTCAGTAGGGGACACCGATGGGCTTGGAAAGGCCGCCGTCCGTCGGATGGGACGTTAAACCGTGGCCCGTGTGTGGGAGAGTTAAGACGTTAAAGAACACGCTGGATGGCCTTGACGGGAGGCTACCATCTGTCTCCCAACAGCTGTTCCAGTGGGTTCCCTCCCCCAACCCCCAACCTTCTCTGTGCCTTCGGGGTCCATGTGACCTGGCCATTTAGCCCATGGTGTGCAAAAAAGTGCCGCCCAGAGGTAAAACAACCCAACCCAACAACGCCTAAAATTATTCAGACTCCTTTGAATACACAAAAATACCCGGTGTAGGGTGTTATTTTATTTTCTAAAATTGAGGAACCAATCTTTCTACCTATTTTATCTCCTGGAATTGACGAACCAATCTTTCTGTCGACCCAATATGTTCAATTTTTCAGACATGGGAGTGGTTGCATAAGAAATATTTCACCAACAAGAGGAAATAACACCACATACGACGAATGGGTTTCTTCATTTCCTAAAGGGGCATTTTGATGATCGAGTCATTTCTTATCGATATCCTGAACTACTTGGAATTGGATAACCAAAAAAAAAAATTTAAATCACCGTAATCTCCGGATTCGAATCACTGTGATTTTTTCTTATGCGGATTTCTATACGACTCTGTCTTCAGAAATAATTCTTAGACGATTCCAGAATTGCCAGGCTCGTAATCTGTAGTTTCCAGGTTCGAGTCCCAGCTGGGTCAGCGTTGAGATTTATCTCCGCAAAATTCCCCGCCCTGCCCACGGTCAGTAGGGGACACCGATGGGCTTGGAAAGGCCGCCGTCCGTCGGATGGGACGTTAAGCCGTGGCCCCTAGTGCGGGAGAGCCATACCCTGTGCACGTTAAAGAACACGCTGGATGGCCTTGACGGGAGGCTACCATCTGTCTCCCAACAGCTGTTCCAGTGGGTCCCCTCCCCCAACCTTCTCTGAGCCTTCGGGGTCCATGTGACCTGGCCATTTAGCCCATGGTGTGCAAAAAAAGTGCCGCTCAGAGGTAAAACAACCCAACAACCCAACGATTCCAGAATTGAAGGCAGAAATGAAAAATGCTGTAGAAGCTATCGCTAAAGAAACACTGATTGCTGTTATTTGAAATTTCAAGGTCTGCAACAGCTATTGGATGCGTAGGAACTGGGTCAGGGACAGTCTCAGTCGGTGGCGCGCCAGGCTCGTAATCTGCAGTTCCCAGGTTCAAGTCACACTTGTGCCAGCGTTGAAATTTACCTACCATGCACACGTTAAATAATATCTCGATGACAGTGATGAGAAGCTTACATCTGTCTCCTAAAACCAGTGGTAAAAAAATTTTGGTAAAAGCCCCCAAACTTCTTGAATACTTGTATTCTAGCCATTTAGCATCATGCGTGCAAAAAAATCGCTCGGAGGTAAAACAACTACCTCTGAGCGGCACTTTTTTGCACACCATGGGCTAAATGGCCAGGTCACATGGACCCCGAAGGCTCAGAGAAGGTTGGGGGAGGGGACCCACTGGAACAGCTGTTGGGAGACAGATGGTAGCCTCCCGTCAAGGCCATCCAGCGTGTTCTTTAACGTGCACAGGTTATGGCTCTACCACACACGGGCCACGGCTTAACGTCCCATCCGACGGACGGCGGTCTTTACAAGTCCATTAGTGTACCCTACTGACCTGGGGCGGGGGTGGTTCAGTCGGTAGCGCGCCAGGCTCGTAATCTGTAGTTCCCAGGTTCGAGTCCCAGCTGAGTCAGCGTTGAGATTTATCTCCGCAAAATTCCCCGCTCTGCCCACGGTCAGTATAGGACACCGATGGGCTTGGAAAGGACGCCGTCCGTAGGATGGGACGTTAAGCCGTGGCCCCGTGTGCGGGAGAGCCATACCCTGTGCACGTTAAAGAACACTCTGGATGGCCTTGAAGGGAGGCTACCATCTGTCTCCCAACAGCTGTTCCAGTGGGTCCCCTCCCCCAACCTTCTCTGAGACTTCGGGGTCAATGTGACCTGGCCATTTAGCCCATGGTGTGCAAAAAAGTGCCGCTCAGAGGTAAAACAACCCAACCTTTAACGTGCACAGGGTATGGCTCTCCAGCACACGGAGCCACGGCTTAACGTCCCATCCGACGGACGGCGGCCTTTCCAAGCCCATCGGTGTCCCCTACTGACCGTGGGCAGGGCGGGGAATTTTGCGGAGATAAATCTCAACGCTGACCCAGCTGGGACTCGAACCTGGGAACTACAGATTACGAGCCTGGCGCGCTACCGACTGAGCCACCACCGCCCCATTTTATGTTAATTTTTTTTATCACTTGTGATGTTAATGCCGGAATGACACGGCATTAACATTAGAAGTGTCGAATATACTATATTATATTCGACACTTGTGATTATACGAATTATAAGAATTCATAATTAAAATCATGAATTATGAATTAAAATCATTCATAAATGAATGACGTGCATTCAATATGTTAATAAATACAGGAATTTCAAATTAAACCATATTTATCTGATAATCCTTTATATCGTTTAGCAGTTTGAATAATGGTTATCTCAATTTATTTTCACATTTGAATAATTATTGTAGAGCGGGATAAATTGCTGTTAAATGCTTCCTGAACTTTCCTCATCATCATCAGAAAGTGGTCATGGGCTACAGAGATCCAATCAGATTGTGCAACTGAGTTCTCTAAACATATCTGTCCTGAGCTACATCTGCTGCATCTGGCCACTGTATACTAATTCTAACAGGGGCGAGGGTGGCTCAGTCGGTAGCGCGCCAGGCTCGTAATCTGTAGGTCCCAGGTTCGAGTACCAGCTGGGTCAGCGTTGAGATTTATCTCTGCAAAATTCCCCGCCCTGTCCACGGTCAGTAGGGGTCACCGATGGGCTTGGAATAGGCCGCCGTCCGTCGGACGGGACGTTAAGCCGTGGCCCGTGTGCGGGAGAGCCATACCCTGTGCACGTTAAAGAAACGCTGGATGGCCTTGCCGGGAGGCTACCATCTGTCTCCCAACAGCTGTTCCAGTGGGTCCCCTCCCCCAGCCTTCGGGGTCCTTGTGACCTGGCCATTTAGCCCATGGTGTGCAAAAAAGTGCCGCTCAGAGGTAAAACAACCCAACTAATTCTAACAAAGTCTGTTTGACATTGTTTGCTCACCACATCCCAGGTCTCCTCCTCTTTATGAGGCCTACTGTTCAGAATCCTATTCGCTAATCTATAGTTATACCTAAGTGCAACATGGCTAAAGGTCTCCCCTCCTAGGTCTCCCCTTCTTTCTGAGGCCTTTAGGCACACTGTTCATAACCCTATTCGCCAATCTATAATTATTCATACGGGCAACATGGCCAAACCAACGGAATCTCTCTCTGCACACTATGCTGCTCAAAGGAGGTTGCAGACTCCTTTGCCTAACCTCATCATCACTTAGAAAGTTGAACCACCTAATGCCCAAGATACTGCGTAACAGGGGCGGCGCTATTGCACGTTCAACCGGTGTGACCGCAACGGGAGGTATTATTTTAGGGGTGGCAAACTTGCAAACAAACTACCGACCATACCTGCAATAAAATTGACTCGAGTAAGTATGATCTATTTTTCAACGGATGATTTTAAAATAACTTAAATGTAAGTAAATGAATCATTAATATCTAAGTTTAGACTTGGAGAAGGGAGAGGCAGAGCCTGAACTCGCACAGGGCGACAGACATCCAAGTTCGCTCCGAGCGGCAAATTGCCCTATTGCGTAAGCATCTATTATAGAATCAAAGGAATCACGTTTATTGTTATTTTGTTTAAAAAGGGTTCAAGCTAAACTGCCATAACTAACTTTAAAAAGAACCAAGCTATCAAAAAGCCAAATTTTAGTCTATTTTACATACAAGCCAATTTCTTCATACTCTCCATGGATCGTTAATAGTCCCAGCATTGATTTCTGTTATTTTATTTACATCATGTCGCACATCACCAGCATCTGCTACAAAGCTCCCAAGATAATTAAATTAAGACATCTGCTCGAGAGTAGAACTATTCAGATTAACTGAACCACAGCCTGCCTACCAATTTTCATCACTTCAGTTTTTTCTCTATTTATCACCAAACCTTCTATTCTATTCTTCTATTATCTATTTCTATTCTTCTATTCTTCTATTATCTATTTCTATTATTCTATTCTTCTATTATCTATTTCTATTATTCTATTCTTCTATTATCTATTTCTATTATTCTATTCTTCTATTATCTATTTCTATTATTCTATCCTTCTATTCTTCTATTATCAATTCTACTACCAGTCTCATCAACAGATCTAACGAAAGAATTCATCTCATCAACATCATTTGTCGAAAGGACTAAAATAATCACCATAATCTAAATTAGGGGTTCTCATCGTGGGTTACGCGGTAAAATTTTTGGGGGTACGCCGTGAGAGCTCAAAAGTCGCCAGATATATGTTATATTAATATATGTTTTATTTTATTCTCATTGTTATACCATAACTATAGTTTTATCTATCTATTCAAGGGGTACGCCAGTTACATACACATTTCCAGGGGTATGTGTATGTAACTGGCGTACCCCTTGAATAGATAGATAAAACTATAGTTATGGTATAACAATGGGAATAAAATAAAACACAAATTTTGTTACCAGATCTAGCGATTTTTGAGCTCTCACGCCGTACCCCAAAAAATTTTACCTCGTAACCCACGGCCTGTCAGTTTAATACGCCATAGACCCCCCTAGTCTAGAGATATCACAATTTCTGATTTAGATTATGCTGATCATTTGGCCGGTTTGGCAAATGATGTTGATGAGATGTACTTTTTCACGAGCTGTTGATGAGAGTGGTATTAGAGTAGGTTTGGTTATAAATGGAGAAAAAATTAAAGTGATAAAAATTGGTCAGGCAGATGGTGCTTCCGTTGCTTTGAATGGTTGCAGTCTTGAGCAAGTGTCTCAGTTTAATTATCTTGGGAACTATATAACAGATACTGGTGATGTGCGACATGAGATAAATAGAATAATAGGGATTGCTGCTTGGACTTTTAAGGATCTATGGAGAGTGTGGATAAATGGACGTTTACACCTAAAGACTAAAATTAGGTTGTATAATAGTTTGGTTCTTTCTAAGATTAGTTGTGGTATCGAAACATGGATCCTTTGTAAGCAGGATAACAAGAAATTTGATGCCTTTGATTTTAGATGCTTATGCAGTATCTTGGACATTAGATGGTTTGATTTCGCAAGTAATGATGAGGTTAAAAGAAGGAGCCATTAACCTCCTTTGAGCAGCACATTATGCAGAGAGAGACTGTATTGGCTTGGCAATGTTGCCTGTAAGCACAGCTGTAGATTGACAAACAGGGTTATGAGCAGTGTGCCTAAAGGCTTCAAGAAAAGGGGGAGACCAAGGATGCGATGGGCAGACAATGTCAAAGAGGACCTTTGCTAGAATTGTCTTACAGTGGACAAATGCAGCAGCTGTAGCTCAGGAGAGACATGTCTGGAGATGATAATTATACAGTCTAGTAGGAACTCTGTAGCCCATGGCTGCATCAGGGTTTTGTATGTATGTATGCATGGGTTGGGTTGTTTTACCTCTGAGCGGCACTTTTTTGCACACCATGGGCTAAATGGCCAGGTCACATGGACCCAGAAGGCTCAGAGAAGGTTGGGGGAGGGGACCCACTGGAACAGCTGTTGGAAGACAGATGGTAGCCTCCCGTCAAGGCCATCCAGCGTGTTCTTTATCGTGCACAGGGTATCGCTCTCCTGCACACGTCCCATCCGACGGACGGTGGCCTTGTCAAGCCCATCGGTGTCCCCTACTGACCGTGGGCAAGGCGGGGAATTTTGCGGAGATAAATCTCAAGCCTTTAGCGGAGGAGGAACAGGTCTATGCCCCATGCCTGCAATCAGGGAGCTGTTTGATACTGTTGGCCCTACCTATATCAATAAACCTAGTTTTTTAAAAAATCCTACTAACCATTTTCTCTTCATAGGAGCGTGGAACGTCATGACATTATATAGAGATGCTTCTCTTGATGTCCTCACGCACGAATTCCAGCGCTATAACCTAGATATTCTAGGCTTGCAAGAGATCAGATTGACAGGTAAAGGTGAGATGCTTAAAAATAACTTTAAATTTCTCTTTACAGGGAGGGAGGATGGAAAGCATCACCAAGGCGTAGGTCTGCTGCTCAGCAGACATGTTAGTGATACTCTTCTAGGATATGAGTGCATTAATGAAAGGATTCTTATAGAAAAATTTCGGACAAGCATTAAAGACTTGAATGTTATCTGCTGTTATGCCCTCACTGAGGATGCCGATGAGGATGAGAAGGATAGGTTTTACAGACAACTTCAGTATATTTTGAATTCTGTCAAGAAAGGAGACTTTTCTTGACAGAATTGACTTCCCTTGTTCTTGGTGACTACAATGCCAAAATTGGTACTGACTCTGACTTTTGGGGAGGGGTGATAGGCCCTTTTGGTATTGGTAGCTACAATGGCAATGGCAACGTCTCCTACAGGTAAGTAAACTCAATGGTTTCAGAATAACTAACACTTATTACAAACACCGTGACATACATAAATACACATGGGTTTCACCTGGTGGGCTGCATAGGAATATGATTGATTATATATTAATTAACAGCAAATGGACTATTTTTGTTAGGAATACCAGGGCATATAGGGGAGCTGAAATTGGATCTGATCATTACCTTGTTAAAAGTGTCTTGCAACTGAAACTTAAAAAGTGTTGTGCGAAAGTTAAAAAATTTACCTTTAATACTGAAGCTCTGAAATCATTCAGTCATAGCTAAAGCTCTGAAAATCAATTCAGTCAATCAAGCTCTGAAATCAATTCAGTTATAGCTAAAGCTTACCATGATAGGTTACTTAGTCACTGGTTTGCTTACTACTGAAGTTAAGGAAGAATGGGATCATTTTAAACAGGCTTTTTTGGACACTAACAGTACTCTTTTAGGAAAAAAGGAGCAGAGGAGACAGGATTATATGAGTGATAAAGCACTTGATCTTATTTCAGAAAGAAAGAACTGCAGGAATGTCATTAATGAATTCCCTAGTAGTCCTAATAGAAAGCATTACAGAGAACTTAATAAACATGTAAAGGATCAGTTAGCTGCTGATAAGAATCTTTGGCTTGATGACTTGGCTGACAAAGCTGAGGAAGCAGTTAGATAGCACAACAGCAGAGAACTGTATGAGATTGTTAATGTTTTGTGTGGTAGAAAACAAACAGATATACAGGGATTGAAGGATAAACAAGGCAAGGTTATAGAGGGTGAGGATTCTATCATGGCTAGGTGGGCTGAGCATTTCAGTGATGTTCTAAACAATGTGGTTAGTTCTTCTCCCATTGTTTGTAATGATGATGAATGTATTGTGGGCTTTAATGTTGGCTCTATAACACAATCTGAGGTTATTTTGGCTATTTCTAAACTTAAACTTCATAAATCCCCAGGGGAAGATGAAATTACTAAGGAAATGCTTAGAACTGGGAATGTTTCGGTTAGCACTTGGATGATTGAAATTTTGAATATCTTTTATGAAAAAGGCATGGTTGCTTAAGATTTTACCAGAGCTATTATTATCTCTATTTTCAAAACAGGTGATCGCAGTTCTTGTGATAACTATAGAGGTATCATCCTACTCTCTGTTCCAGGTAAAGTTCTTTCCATGATTGTGCTTAATAGAATTAAAAATCTGGTTGATAGTAATTGCGTGATGAGCAATGTGGATTCAGAAGTGGTAGGGGATGTGTGGATCAGATATTTTCACTTAGGCAGATTCTTGAGAAATGTTTAGAGTTTCAGAAACTTTGGTTGTTAGCTTTGTTGATTTCAAAAAAGCTTTCGACTCTGTTGATCGTCATAATTTATGGTTGATTGTGAAATCATATGGTATGCCCTGACAAGTTAGTTAACATAATGAAAACTCTCTATAATAACACTGAGTCGTGTGTGAGAGTTGGTAAGGCTTGTAGCAATTGGTTTAGCATTACTTCTGGTGTTCGACAAGGGTGCATTTTGTCTCCTTTTCTCTTTACCTTGGTTATTGATTATGTAATGCGAAATTCACTTCAAGAGAAAGATTTTGGCCTTAAATGGTCTGGAGGCACGAAAATTTCTGATTTAGATTATGCTGATGATTTAGCTCTTTTGGCAAATGATGTTGATGAGATGAACTCTTTCATTCGAGCTGTTGATGAGACTGGTAGTAGAGTAGGTTTGGTTATAAACAGAAAGAAAACTAAAGTGATGAAAATTGGTCAGGCAAGCTGTGATTCAGTTCATCTGAATGGTTGCAGTATTGAGCAGGTATCACGGTTTAATTACCCTGGGAGCTATGTAACAGATGTTGGTGATGTGCTTCATGAGATTTCACAGACGAATAGGGATTGCTGCCGGGACTTTTAAGAATCTATGGAGATTGTGGAGAAATAGGCGTATACACCTAAAGACTAAAATTAGACTGTATAATAGTTTGGTTCTTTCTAGGGTTAGTTATGGTAGTGAAACTTGGACGCTGTGTAAACAAGATAACAGGAAACTAGATGCTTTTGATTCTAGATGCTTACGCAGTATCTTGGGTATTAAGTGGTTTAACTTTGTAACTAATGATGAGGTTAGGCAAAGGAGTCTGCAACCTCCTTTAAGCAGCATATTGTGCAGAGAGAGACTCTGCTGGTTTGGCCATGTTGCCCGTATGGATAATTATAGATTGGCGAATAGGGTTATGAACAGTGTGCCTAGAGGCCTCAGAAGGAGGGGGAGACCTAGGATGCGGTGGGCAGACAATATCAAACAGGACCTTGTTAGAATTGGTGTGCAGTGGCCGGATGCAGCAGATGTAGCTCAGGACAGATTTGCTTGGAGAATTAAACTGCACGGTCTGGTTGGACATCCGTAGCCCATGACTGCTTGAGGATTTTGATGAAATATTTTCTTTTAAGTTTTCTAAAGGTCCACACCAATTCATATCCTAATGTGTTGCATATTATTTGTTACACTAAAAAATAATGTCTTGACAGGATGGGAATCATAGGCATATACACGTAATGCAGTACGCGTTATTTGGACCATCTCAACTTTTCAATTCCAGAAATATTTATGAATCTATTTCAAGTTTCAGATATTAAGCATAGATAATCGGAGAAACATACTGCTTACATTAGAGTCAGCAGTAATATAATAATGCACGAAAATACATTAAAATCACCATACCAAAATATTAGTCATATATGATATTATTGAATGCATTGTCTTCCGTTTCGTTACTTTGTCTAAATAATCAATCTCCTTATCATCAAGTGGAACAGCTAAAGTTAAAAATTTCGTTTTATGCTCAGTAGCGTGGTTAAAAGGAAAGGATAAAGAATCGACTAAAATGTATACGTTAAAAATTTTATGTGTATTTTTGCAATTTCTTAGCAACTCCTAGCAAAAATCCTACTCCCAAACATATTTCCAAAACTGTATGTGTGGTTACAAGAGAAAAACTCGCTTAATGTTAAAGATTTATTTACGCAGATATTCCGTTAGTGAAATATCTCCAAATGCTCACTATCAACTTCCGCCCGGCTGTTTTAGCAACGTCATTCGTCAGCGGCTATTTGATTGGCTCTTGCTTGCGGTCGTAAGATTCGAAAACTCCTCCTTGCAGAGCGATGAACGGTCAAACGCGGCAAGTGTGAAGGAGCCCTAACGGTTTAGAACAATTTCCACAACGTCTTGAGGGGGTATTTATTTTTTATTTATTTGTCAACCAGGGAGCTTTGGTTGCCTTTAGCCGAGTTTGACTGCTCCGCACCTGTGACGTCAGCTCGCGCCTGTCCAATCGTTTCGATCGTTTTGCAAACCTAATCATTTCGATGCATATCCATATACTACCGCCTCCCTAAATTCCGTTACATTTGCATAACTTCTTGCAAGTGTTGCATTTTTTTTATTTCCTGTAGTGTATTTTCAATCGTTTTTTTGGTGTTACAACAATTTTTCCAATTTCAAGGTTAACTCTATACTAATCATTAAAACACACTCTCTGAATTTGAAAGTCATAAATCGGAGCACATCATGCTTCGAAATTTATGTTAAATAAGTAAAGCTGGGAGAAATACTTTCAGTAGACGAAGCACGACCTATCCATCATTACTCGTCTCTCGTACAAAAATTCTGCGAACACCTGAGTTACTGCGCAGCAGCGGAATTAGGCCGAGGCAGTAGCCTCGGGATCAGACATATCCCGGTCAGCTGCCCACGTGTTCTAGAATGTAGCTTCAGTCTCGCCATTTTGGGATCAAAAATTAAATGCGTGTAATTACGTGTTGTTTTATTTATTTCCTTAAATTTATTTATTTTCCTTTAAATTTTGTTAAATGCGTATAATAATGTGCTGTTTTTAAAAACAAGCGAATGGATAAATACAGAGGAAAAATTGTCATTAGCTGGGTGGGATCTGAACCCACAACCTCCTGATAACATGTCAGGTGCTCTACCACTGAGCTGAATGTTATCAGGAGGTCATGAGGGCAGATTCAACTCGGCTAATGACAATTTACCTCTATATTTTGGGGGCGGGGGTGGCTCAGTCGGTAGCGCGCCAGTCTCGTAATCTGTAGTTCCCAGGTTCGAGTCCCAGATGAGTCAGCGTTGAGATTTATCTCCGCAAAATTCCCCGCCCTGCCCACGGTCAGTAGGGGACACCGATGGGCTTGGAAAGGCCGCCGTCCGTCGGATGGGACGTTAAGCCGTGGCCCCGTGTGCGGGAGAGCCATACCCTGTGCACGTGAAAGAACACGCTGGATGGCCTTGACCCGAGGCTACCATCTGTCTCCCAACATCTGTTCCAGTGGGTCCCCTCCCCCAACCTTCTCTGAGCCTTCGGGGTCCGTGTGACCTGGCCATTTAGGCCATGGTGTGCAAAAAAGTGCCGCTCAGAGGTAAAACAACCCAACCCAAATCTCTATATTTATCTAACAAATTACTACCAGGTGCATATCTGAGAGATAGTATTATTTCAACAAGGTACAATTTGTCGTCGACTGTCAGTTCATCCATCTGTAGATTTCAAATGTTTTTGCTCTAAGAAATTAATCAATAAATATTTTTGAATTGGAAAGGCATTAATGAAATACTAGAATTCGCATTTTACGAATCTTTCAATAATTTTAATATACGTCACTAGAGAACGCTAAATTTGTAAAAAGGGCTAGAGGTCCTGTATAGTTAGAGGCTGGCCAGTTCGGTGATTAACTGTCATTGGTTGATTGAGTCACATGATTTATGGGCCCCATATTTTGTCGTACCGTGAGACGAAAGCCTGAGTTAGTATGTATAGCTAGTTAAAACTTCTCAGTTTTTACAATTTTATACATTTCTACCGCTTTTTTTTAATCTATAAAAGCTTCCATATTTTATCAATGCCTTACTGAGCTGCAGTTGGGTGTAAAAATTCCACTCATAGAAATAAATTAATGAATGTTTTTTCCAAGAAACTCCGCCAAAAGACGGCAATCAGCTGCAAAAGTGAAAGGAGCTAACTGAAAACCAAAAAATAATTTCTTTTAAGGTTCATTTGAAAAACGTGCTAATATTTCCACTTTGTTGATGCTTATGCCAATATTTGTTCGTCTATCTGTCCGTGTCTTTGTTAACTTTTGTCAGTCCGTCTGTCTTTACACCTGTCTGTCCGTCTATAGACAATAAACTTTTTCACTTTTAGAGATAAATGAAAAACTCTTTTTGGGCCGGATAGATTTCGAAGAAATATTGCAATTTGCAATTTTAAAATCTTCCAATAGCTTTAATAACGCCTTCTAGCAGTGGAAAATAATGGAAAAGGCTAAAAACCTTAAAAGAATATTGCAAACAAACTATTTACACTAGAAATCCGAAATTTTTGTACTACAGTGTCAGAAGGTCAGAAGGTTTACAACGACAACACGGCTTTACCCTCTTGGCCAAAACGAGGTGCAAAAATGAAACTTATTTTATTTTAAGAGATAAACGGAACAATCTCGTAAGAGGTACTAACAAAATATTAATATTTACATTTTTCGAATCCCCCATCAGTTGGAATTTCCACTGTTAGAAAATGCTAAAGGTGGTAAGTAAAAACCCGAAAGGCGGTCTCTACCGGTTGAAAAAAGCTGAAATTGCCAGATCTTTAAACGAATATTGCAAACGATCTATTTGTGATAGAAATTTAAATTTTTGGTCATAGAGTGCAATTGTCAAGTGGTTTACATTAACAGTAATAATTTGTCCAGTTATAGCAAAGGGATGTTGGTAAAATTCAACTTTTCTGCCTTAAGATATAAATGAAAAATATTTTTTGTGTTTATCATCATCCTCAAGCAGCCATGGGCTACGGAGGTCCAACCAGACCGTGCAATTTAGTTCTCCAAGCAAGTCGATCCTGAGCTACATTTACTGCATCTGGCCACTGCACACCAATTCTAACAAGGTCCCGTTTGACATTGTCTGCCCACCGCATCCTAGGTCTCCCCTTCTTTCTGAGGCCTTTAGGCACACTTTCATAACCCTGTTCGCCAATCTATAATTATCCATACGAGCAACATGGCCAAACCAACGGAGTCTCTCTCTGCACAATATGCTGCTTAAAGGAGGTTGCAAACTCCTTTGCCTAACCTCATCATTAGTTACAAAGTTGAACCACCTAATGCCCAAGACACTGCGCAAGCATCTGGAATCAAAAGCATCTAGTTTCCTATTATCTTGTTTACAAAGTGTCCAAGTTTCACTACCATAACTAACCTAGAAAGAACCAAACTGTTATACAGTCTAATTTTAGTCTTTAGGTGTATACGCCTATTTCTCCACTCTCCATAGATTCTTAAAAGTCCCGGCAGCAATCCCTATTCGTCTGTTAATCTCAGGCCGCACATCACCATTATCTGTTACATAGCTCCCAAGATAATTAAACTGTGACACCTGCTCAAGACTGCAACCATTCAGATTAACTGAATCACAGCCTGCTTTACCAATTTTCATCACTTTAGTTTTCTCTCTGTTTATAACCAAACTTACTCTACTACCAGTCTAATCAACAGCTGGAATGAAAGAGTTCTTCTCATCAACATCATTTGCCAAAAGGACTAACTCATCAGAGTAATCTAAATCAGAAATTTTCGTATCTCCAGTCCATTTCAGGCCAAAATCTTTCCCTTGAAGTGAATTTCGCATAACATAATCAATAACCAAGCTAAAGAGAAAAGGAGACAAAATGCACCCTTGTCGAACACCAGAAGTAATGCTAAACCAATTGCTACAAGCCTTATCAGTGTTATTATAAAGAGCTTTCATTATGTTAACTAACTTGTCTGGTATACCATATGATTTCACAATCAACAACAAATTATGACGATCAACAGAGTCGAAAGCCTTTTTGAAATCAATAAAGCTAGCAACCAAAGGTTTCTGAAACTCTAAACATTTCTCAAGAATCTGCCTAAATGAAAATATCTGATCCACACATCCCCTACCACTTCTGAATCCACATTGCTCATCACGCAATTGACTGTCAACCAGATTCTTAATATTGTGTGTTTATCTTGAAGGAGATGTTTCCAGTCAGTGTCAAATAGTGAACTGAGTGTATTCAAGAATAGAAGACAAAAGTTATGTTCTCTCTTAAAAAGTTGTACTACTACATAATAAAAGGCAGAGGTGATTTGAATAAGACGTAAGGTCGTAATATAATTCGAAGAAAATACCTGGTATTCTTGTAAACAAAATAAAGTCGGTTTTACTAATAATTGATTTATGTAACCTGTTGTTACTAAGTACAGATTTGTTTGATGATGTTCTTGCTACTCAATTAAAATAGTTCGATTCTTAAAACTTGTTAATTTGAATGTGGTGTTAAATATATTGGAATGTTCTGTTCTATTAACATTGTCAATAGTAGATAGTGAATAATTAATCATAAGCATATTTATTTCAATATTTAAATTCCCATACTTCTTGTATAATAATTAAATACTGCTATCTAAGGGACCTGAGTTCGAGCCCCGGATTAGGCATGGATGTGTGTGTCGTTTTTCTGCTGAGGTCCTGCCATCCTCTCAGATCTCCTACTGTGGCATATAAACGGACAGGCTCCTGTCAGACCTCTGGGTTGGGTTGGGTTGTTTTACCTCTGAGCGGCACTTTTTTGCACACCATGGGCTAAATGGCCAGGTCACATGGACCCCGAAGGCTCAGAGAAGGTTGGGGGAGGGGACCCACTGGAACAACTGTTGGGAGACAGATGGTAGTCTCCCGTCAAGGCCATCCAGCGTGTTCTTTAACGTGCACAGGGTATGGCTCTCCCGCACACGGGGCCACGGCTTAACGTCCCATCCGACGGACGGCGGCCTTTTCAAGCCCATCGGTGTCCCCTACTGACCGTGGGCAAGGCGTGGAATTTCCGGAGATAAATCTCAACGCTGACCCAGCTGGGACTCGAACCTGGGAACTACAGATTACGAGCCTGGCGCGCTACCGACTGAGCCACTCCCGCCCCTGTCAGACCTCTGTGGCAAGCAGCTGCTGGAGGGGGTATTTATTATTTTTTTATTTATATTTTTTTAACTCACGCTCAGTACTAATCTGTTTGAATTCGCATCAATATTTAACTGCAACTGAAACGTAGTTCTTCAATTGTAATGTCGTCATCATATTATATAATAGCCCTAATTTTGGGTGTCGGACAAATGGGCGTGTGGACACCTGTGACGTCATCGGTGGCAGAAATTGGCAGTTTCCCCGTAATTCCTCGGCTACTTGAACGATCGGTCCCAAATTTCATGGGGTGGTAACGCTTAGTTCTAACCCTATTAGGGTAACAAATCAGGTTCCTAGTTGTCGTGGGTCTAGAGTGATCCCTCGAAAAGTGTCCAAAATTTCTGGAGGCGCTGCCGTCGCCTGCCTTGTGAATGGCACGTGTGGAAAGGTGCGAATGAAGTTATCACGGTGAACGAGGATTGGGCGACGGTGAACTGAGCGATTCGCAATGGGCGATAGTCAACTGGGCGACGGTTAATTGGGCTACCGTCATTTGGGCGACGGTTAATTGGGCGACCGTCATTTGGGCGACGGTTAATTGGGCGACCGTCATTTGGGCGACGGTTAATTGGGCGACAGAAACTTAAAAAAAATTTCCGTGCTTAGCAGGCATACGATTTGGCGGATTTTTTTTTTTAAATTATTGTAATTTTCAATAAATTAAAATATTTTATTTTTAGACGAATTGATCATTCCAGGAATTTATCATTCGAAAAACTTATTTTCGAAGATTTTGTTTTCGAAGAACTTGCCGTGAATCTAAAATAAGTACGTTTAGAAGTATTTCAATTATACATTTTCATTTTTAAATTATTTTCGGACCACTTTTTTAGCCATCTCTTTCTTAAATGATTCTGGAAATTTTTATCTATGATATAAAGGAAAATATTTGTTATCTAGCTGATTCATATTTTGCATGGGATTTTTCAATATAACTTTTATACAGTTTTGTAATTCTACACAATAAAAATAATAAGCGAGATTTTTCAAATCTTGTTTAAAACGTTCTTTTAACTCGTTTCTCAAAAAAATATTATTTAAATTTACCGGGTAGTAGTAGATCTATAGAAAAGAATGGTGATTTTAATAAAGAAAAATATTTATTTGCATTGCATATTCGATCTATTATTTTGTCCGGCGCCCACTTGGCTATCGTCCAGATGACCACCGCCCATTCGTCGTCGCGCAGTTGACCGTGTCCGAAGTTATCAATGGACATATATGTTTGGCGTCAAACTTTTAGCGGGTTTAATTGTGATTGGAGTGGTGGAAACCAGTGAATGAACTTATCGATGGGAAGAGTTATCAATACGCTTCGTGTGCAAGATCGGGGGCAAGATCAAAACGATGTTCCTGTAGGTCAAGAATAAACCGAACGATGTTCCTGTATAAACTTTTTCTCCTTCGTTTAAAAAAATGTGAATAAATTTCTTGAAAAATAAAGGGCAATGAAATATACATATATATATTTGTTTAATATTTTTTCTCTTCCTTTCTGGTTTCGTGTCACGTGACACGAAGGTTGCCAGATAACTAATTTCTAAAAAAATTGCTGCCAGATATTTTTTCTGATTTTTTTAATCAACCATAGTGTTCGGATACTTTTTTGAGCGACTGTACCTTGTTCATTCCTTTTTTAAAAGCACATTGCGCATTCCTTTGTACTGCTCAAGTATGGAATGAAAAGAAATGTGCAAATGTATTTTAATAGTTTTAAAAAGTCATGTGCAATGTACTTTAATAAGTACATTGCACATTCCTTTTTAGAAATCAAGCGACTTTGTATAAATAGAAAGACAGATAGGACATTCATTGTACTTCATCAATTAATGATATTGCTGCAAATTCTTTTGAATTGTTTGCAAAACCTCTAGATGAAGAGGACACGTACGTAGGATTTAGTTTCGGGGTAGGATGGTGGTGGTGGTGTTATGGCAGGCGCTCGAGAATTTTGTTTCGGGGGGAGGGGCCTGAGAATAAGACTTGAGTAGAGTTTCCCAATTGCTAAAGTATTCCACCGGACAGGAAAGGTTAAAATAATATTCTACGTGGAACAAAATTTTACAGTTATTTTTTAAATATATATTTTTGGTGTCGGATATATACTATAGACTAAAATAAATTTATACAAAGGCACCTGTGTTGGATTTCTAAGCTGACAGACAAGCATGAATCTCTGAATTGAGGGAAATGATCATATTCTGAATTCATATTGCTATTTTTTAAGATCTAACAAGACACCACTATGGGTAAACAGAGCGACAATCCTGGAGCCATATCTGGAGATGTGGTGGGAGGGTGTGTCTGTGAGAAGTGATTGGGGGGGGGGGGGGTATTGGTAAAGAATGTTACGAAAAATATTAGAGCAAAAATAAAAAATAAAAAAAATCTAATGGAAATGCTAAATAATCATACTAAAGCAAAAGTAAAAAAAAAAAATTACTAGTTTGAAAAGCCGTCCCGTGGCCGAGTGGTTAGCGCGCTTGGCTACTGATCTACGGGACTTGGGTTCGAGCCCCGGGTAAGGCATGGATGTTCGTGTTGTTTTCTGCTGAGGTCCTGCCATCCTCTCAGACCTTCTACTATGGCATATAAATCTGACAGGCTCCTGTCAGACCTCTGTGGCAAGCAGCTGCTTGAGGGGGTATTTATTTATTTTTATTAATTTGAAAACTAAAATTTTAACAAACGCTAATTTTGAAAACTAAATTGAAAATAAAAAGAAATTTCAGATGCATTTGGAATATTAGGGCCTATACGGTTCCACAAAACTAGCACATTATTTGCAAAATTAATAAATAGCCCACGAGAACTTATTTATCCGGACGGAATTGCGAAACCTTGCACAATTTGCTTCTTGGACTTCTAATTTGGAAGCATTTATTTAATTTAAATAAAAAGGGGAAAAAACTGAGAAGGACTCCAGACTATTTTGCTTCAGAAAAGCTGAAGGATGGAATATTTTTGTCCCATAACTTGGTATTTAAAAATTTTAGGGCATTAAAATTCACCAGAAAATGCCTAAAAATTGAATATTGTCTAAAATTTTTATTATTATAGAGAGATCGGAAGGTACAATAGCAGTACACTAGTACGGGACATAGAAAAGTATTTTTAAATTTGAAATGTTTTAGAAAAGGTGATTAAATCAAATCCCATCACTCTAAAGCAAAAATATTAATATTTAGAAAAGTAGCAATCTCTCTGGGAAGGCGTTCCATACTCTTCCAACACAACACACACAAAAGAATGGTACTTGCAGTATTTTGAGCCAAAGTCACATCAATCGTAAAGATGACCTCTTGTCCTTTTATTGACAAGGTTAAATATTATAGTCCTGTTTCTTGATGTCTGTTGTTCTCCTCAATCTCGCCTTCTTCAAAGACCTCTTTAGGATAATATACTGACAGTCTACTGTCAGACCTCTGTGGCAAGCAGCTGCTTGAAGGCTGTTTTTCTAAGTTTCGGTGTGTGTGTGTACCTTACATATCTTGATGATATTTGCTGAAAATAATTTAAGTTTATTTATTTAGGGGCTTGATTTTCCTGTCCTGGATATTACAAAAGCATGAAACAATCCGATTTCTTTGTAAATAGTTATTTATGCAGTTGTTTCAGGCTTTAAAATAGAAATAAATAAGCTCTCAAGCTGTTGTTTACCATAGAGGTCTGACAAGAGAGTGTCAGGCTTTAATTTCAATTGGCAGGACTTCGGTTTGAGGAAAACACAAGAACTAAGAAATTATCACGTCAGCTCTGCCAGATGAAATCTTCGGTAAATTACCTGATTAAAAATGACGCATTGAATATTTTATTTAATGTTAATTCATACCATTTACAAAAAATTGTAAGTTGCGTCAAACTGAAAAGAATACAATGCCCCTACCTCCACCCCACCTCCTTTCTCCTTGACGGAACATGGAAATTGGGAATTGTTGTTAATGCAACGCTTAAGGAGGAGAAACGATAAATGAAAATGACCAAAATGACATTCTTGGAAGATGTCCATTCCTCTAATTGGCTCCTTAACGAAATCACTGCTTACTAGTTATGTCCCGAGACCAATAGCTGAAATAAGAGAAGTACGACCTCTACGAAGAAAAAGAACACACGAGTAGTCCAAAGAGAACACACGAGTAGTCCAAATTTGATGCAAAAATAAACTATCTAGCTGAAGACAAAATCAAAGAGAGGCATATCGTCTTTACTGTTAGAAGAGTTAAAATTTAATCTATTATGAGTTAATCGGATTGTTAAAATATATCAGTTTTTAAATAATATTAAAAACTAAGATATTCAGGGGAAATTATTTCCGCTGTCACTTGTCCACAAAACACCTTGTAGTTTTTACCTTTACACGTTAAGCACTTAGTGCAACCTAGATAGACATGGTGCCATTCAATAAGTCATCGACATGAATGAACATTGACTTACTTTCTCTTCAAACTCTGTAATACCTCACACGTCTTTATCTCTTGAAGAGAAGATATTTCGTAGCGTTTGCCCCTAGATATCTTATCGCTTGTTCAGATAAAAGAAATTCATTTGAAAAGTAGTTATATATTTATAAAACATTGGTTATTTAAATTACCTGCTCTTATAACAGTCAGAAATAGCTTTGATCCTAATGAGACCTGTAACATGTATACTACGGTGATGTATAATGTGAATTCAAAAAAATTCCAAGAAAAAACTGTTACTTAGCGCTATAAAAGGATTTCAAAAGGAACAGGTGTTACTATCACCTTACGTGGCACAGTTGCATGTATGCTTCAGCATTCGCCAAATGTGTCACGAAAGAGTGGCCACAAATAGAGAAATGGTTTACTTACTGTCGTCGTTATCCAGTGCAAGAGTAGACACTGCCAATATCACGAAACACAGACACAGATTAATCCAGCGTGGTGGAGGCTGCAGTGGTGGTAAAGCTCCCATTGCAGCAAGCGGCGTCGAGAGGTCCGCTTCCAACGCCGTCCTGCTTTACACTGAACGAGAGTTATGTGGGCGCGCCAACCCAGCGGCCCCTTAGGCCAAACTCGCACCCACCCCGTACGCCTGGCAGGAGCTGTTGTTAGAGCCAAAAGAAGACTCCCGCGACACAGACAACACCTTGCCTGCCTTTGAGCGCGAGCTTTTATCCCTCCCTGTAGTCTGCCAGCCGGCGTTGCTTCTTCAGTGAAACATCGAAAGGGAAGAAGAGTAGGTGAAGAGAAGGAAGAATTCCTCTGCAGTCAATTCTTCGATTTGTTGATTCGGATAATCAATTTTGCATAATCCGATGCGAGAATTAATTTAGACAAAATATTAGACACGAAAATTAGCATTAATTGATATTAAGAGAGTGCATTTATTAAATAATGTTTCTGGAAGTGTGTGGGTGGTTACAGGTGTTATTACGATTACGGGATTGTAGGCTTCCTTTCAAAGACCTGGATAAGGCCATCCCAAAGCGACAACTTTAGGAAGACAACTCAAAAAGAGTGACTCAAAAATATTTTTTTAATTTTAGAGTGACTCAAAAATAATCGTAAATAAGCCCTTTAGTCTGAATGGGTGGGGGGTGGGGGGAGTTCAATCACAATAAATATGATGAATACACGCAGAAGTTCAGAAACGAACTTCTGCGTGTATTCATTATATTTATTATTTCAGTTATTTTTAAGTTTGAATATTTTGTAGTTTTATAATGTTGCATATAATAATGGTACATGATCATATATACTTACGAAGAGTAAATGAAAGATATGCAATTATATAGATTTTTTTTTCCTACACCATTTCTGCCCAATTTCTAAAATACTCCGAAAACTCTGTTTCTCCCCCCTCCCCCTTCCCGAGAACATTTTCTGACTGTGTGCCTGATTGCATATCTCGAATTCACTCTCCGCAAAATTCCCCGCCCTGCCCACGGTCAGTAGAGGACACCGATGGGCTTGGAAAGGCCGCCGTCCGTCGGATGGAACGTTAAGACGTGGCCCCGTGTGCGGGAGAGAGCCATACCCTGTGCACGTTAAAGAACACGCTGGATGGCCTTGACAGGAGGCTACCATCTGTCTCCCAACAGCTGTTCCAGTGGGTCCCCTCCCCCAACCTTCTCTGAGCCTTCGGGGTCCATGTGACCTGGCCATTTAGCCCATGGTGTGCAAAAAAGTGCCGCTCAGAGGTAAAACAATCCAACCCAACTCAAATTCACCTAATGTAAATCTCTCGAAATGGGCTGTATGTTTTTTTTTTTATTAGAATCTAAGCATTTCTTAAACAAGCATGCAAAAATCTTTACGAAGGACAGAATACTTCCATTTGTTTCTCAGTGGGATTCGAACTACCGTATTCCATTAAAATAGAAATTGGTAAATTCACCTAACAGCTTCTCCAATACACTTTTGCAATTAATTCATTCATGACGCCTTTCCCTCCAAAGAGATTATATTTCGCAGCTTTCTTTTCACATTACCGATAACAGTTGTTTCGTGTCAGCATATTTTCAGTAAGCTGAAGATAATAAAAAATGCTTTTATTTGGCTAAAGCAGTGGTGCCAGTGGGTCATGCCATACTTCTAGGGGACTACATGAAAAATATCCAACATTAGGAGGTCACATGATGTTTCTGAGGGGGCCAACCAAACTTTATTGCAGAATAAAATATTACGAATGAGATGTAAAAATCATATTATCATTTTCATGACAAACTTATTTTATAACTTTTAATAAGGCTCCCTGGAACATGCGTTCATTTTTTTACAAATAAACAATCATCATCATCATCATCCTCAAGCAGCCATGAGCTACGGAGGTTCAACCAGACAGTGCAATTTAGTTCTCCAAGCAAATGTGTCCTGAGCTGCATCTAATGCATCTGCCCACTGAACACCAATTCTCATAAGGTCCTGTTTGACAGTGTCTGCCCACCGTATCCTAGGTCTCCCCCTCTTTATGAAGCCTTCAGGTACACGGTTCGTAAACCTATTCGCCAATCTATAATCAGTCAGACGGGCAACATGGACAAACCAAGTCTCTCTCTGCACAATATGCTGCTTAAAGGAGGTTGCAGACTCCTTTTGCCTAACCTCATCATTAGTTACAAAGTTGAATCACCAAATGCCCAAGATACTGCGTAAGCATCTGGAATCAAAAGCATCTAGTCTCCTGTTATCTTGTTTACAAAATGTCCAAGTTTCACTACCATAACTAACCGTAGAAAAATTCAAACTATTATAAAGTCTAATTTTAGTCTTTACGTGTATACGGCTATTTCTCCACAATCTCCATAGATTCTTAAAAGTCCTGGCAGCAATCCCTATTCGTCTGTTGATCTCATGCCGCACATCACCATTATCTGTTACATAACTCGCAAGATAAATAAACTGTGACAGCTGCTCAAGACTGCAACCATTCAGATGAACTGAATCACAGCCTGCCTGACCAATTTTCATCACTTTAGTTTTCTCTCTGTTTATAACCAAACCTACTCTACTACCAGTCTCATCAACAGCTCGAATGAAAGAGTTCATCTCATCAACATCATTTGCCAAAAGGGCTAAATCATCAGCACAATCTAAGTCAGACATTTTCGTGCCTCCAGCCCATTTAAGACCAAAATCTTTCCCTTGAAGTGAATTTCGCATAACATGATCAATAACCAAGCTAAAGAGAAAAGGAGACAAAATGCACCCTTGTCAAACACCAGAAGTAATGCTAAACCAATTGCTACAAGCCTTACCAACTGTCACACACGACTCAGTGTTATTATAGAGAGCTTTCATAATGTTAACTAACTTGTCTGGTATACCGTATGATCTCACAATCAACCACAAATTATGACGATCAAGAGAGTCGAAAGCCTTTTTGAAATCAACAAAGCTAGCAATCAAAGGTTTCTGAAACTCTAAACATTTCTCAAGAATCTGCCTAAGTGAAAATATGTGATCCACACATCCCCTACCACGTCTGAATCCACATTGCTCATCACGCAATTGACTGTCAATCAGATTCTTAATTCTATTAAGCACGATCATGGAAAGAACTTTACATGGAACAGAGAATAGAGATGATACCCCTTATAGTTATCACAAGAACTGCGATTACCTTTTTTGAAAATAGGGATAATAATAGCTCTGGTAAAATCTTTAGGAACCATGCCTTTATCATAAAAGATATTCAGAATTTCAGTCATCCAAGTGGTAACCGAAACATTCCCAGCTCTAAGTATTTCCGTAGTAATTTCATCTACCCCTGGGGATTTATGAAGTTGAAGTTTAGAAAGAGCCAAAATAACTTCAGATTGTGTTATAGGGCCAACATTAAAGCCACCAATGCATCTATCATCATTGCAAACAATGGGAGTAGAATTGTTTAGACATTTTCCACATTGTTTAGAACATCACTGAAATGCTCAGCCCACCTAGCCATGACAGAATCCTCACCTTCTATAATTTTACCTTGTTTATCCTTCAATCCCTGTATACCTGTTCGTTTCTACCACACAAAACATTAACTATCTGGTACAGCTCTCTGCTGTTGTGCTGTCTAACTGCTTCCTCGGCTTTGTCAGCCAAGCCATCAAGCCAAAGATTCTTATCAGCAGCTAACTGATCCTTTACACGTTTATTAAGCTCTCGGTAATGCTTCCTATTAGGACTAGTAGGGTATTCATTAAGGACATTTCTGCAGTTTTTTCTTTCTGAAATAAGCTCAAGTGCCTTATCACTCAGATAATTCCGTCTCTTCTGCTCCTTTTTTCCTAAAAGAGTACTGTTAGTGTCCAAAAATGCCTGTTTAAAATGATCCCATGCTTCCTCAACTTCAGTAGTAAGTAAATCATGACTGTCATAATGACTAAGTAACCTATCATGGTAAGCTTTAGCTATAACTGGATCTTTCAGAGCTTCAGTATTAAAAGTAAATTTTTAACCCTAGCACAACACATTTTAAGTTTAAGTTGCAAGACACTTTTAACAAGGTAGTGATCAGATCCAATTACAGCTCCCCTCTATGACCTGGTATTCCTAACAGAACTAGCCCATTTGCTGTTAATTAATATATAATCAATCATATTCTTATGCAGCCCATTGGGTGCATAACGGTGTTTGTAATATGTGTTAGTCATTCTGAATCCATTGAGTTTACTTACCTGTAGGAGACGTTGCCCATTGCCATTGCAGCTACCAACACCAAAATTGCCTATCACCCCTCCCTAAAGGTCAGAATCAGTACCAACTTTGGCATTGAAGTCACCTAGAACAAGGGAAATATCTCCTTTCTTGACAGAATTCAAAATATCCTGAAGTTGTCCGTAAAACCTATCCTTCTCATCCTCATCGGCATCCTCAATGGGGGCATAACAGCAGATAACATTCAAGTCTTTAATGCTTATCTGAAATTTTGCTGTAAGAAACCTTTCATTAATGCACTCATATCCTAGAAGAGCATCACTAGCATACTGCTGAGCAGCATACCCTCGCTTTGGTGATGCTTATTGTTGTCCCTGCCTGAAAAGAGAAATTTAAGATTATTTTTAAGAATCTGACCTTTATCTGTCCATCTGGTCTCTTGCAAGCCGAGAATATCAAAATTATAATGGTGGAATTCTTGTGTAATGACATCAAGAGAGAAAGCTCTGTGCCGAGTCCTCACATTTCAACTACCTATGGAGAGAAAATGGTTAGTGGGATGTTTAAAGAAACTATGTTTATTGAGAGAGGGAATTCCGACAATATCAAACAGCCTCCTAATCGCAGACATGGGGCAAAGACCCTTTCCCCCACTACTAAAGGCTGAAGCCATCTACACTGGAAGACTTCCTCCAATGTAGAATTTGACGATGCCAATAGAAGCAAAGAGTTCAGCGATGACCTCTGCTCAGGATTATCCACCAGCTGATAAACATATCATGTGAATCTATTCTCTTGGGGCTGTCAACCCACAAACAAACAGAAAACACAGCGGAAGATTCTCCCTCCACAGAAGCCCACCAGTGCAGCAAAATCAGGATCCATAATCAAGCTCAGAGCCATAATTCCATTCAGGTTGGTATATATGGTCAGCACCAGGACCCTGTGTGGTTGACCACTCCTCAGCAGGGTAGAAAAAAAGAAAAACTTTGAAGTTTGCATTAGCTACATGGATCACACTTGCTGATCTTATGATGGTGCTATATATTTTCATTCTTTTGGAATTTTCTTTGCTGCTTAGAATTAAAGTATCAATTATTGGAATATTTATGATATAAAATTTATAACATAAATAAACAGTGCAGATAGTAAAGTCCTTTTTTTCCAACTAACATTGGCCGTAAGGCGGTCACAAAGGTAAATGAAGTTCAGAAAGGGCCAGGAGCAAAAAGTGTTTGAGAAACATTTGCTTAAAGGACAAGAACGTTCTCCCAATTTAGAATACAGGTGGTCCTAAGATTTAGGATTCGCTCCTGATTAAGGATCCAATAGGAATTTTATTTTTACTTAGCAATGTAAAAAACTTATAAATTAGCTGCCAATCACATATAAAGTGCAATAATGGTGTTACAATCAGTATTTGGATAATTCTTCGTAATATTGTAAATGGTAGCTAGGTAGTCACTGGAAGGAGAGCTATGCACCATTCCCCTGTATGATGCATAGAACCGGGAAGCCCTAGTACCTAATGTCCGATCCCGCCATCTCGTGGTGCAGACCGTTAGTACCTTTCAAAAAAGATACTCTCTTGTGGAAGTGAATGGAAGGGGAGGGCTGCCAGATCAGTGTGGCCTACTGATCTGGACAACTATGGCTACTTTTCTTTTTTTCTACCCTGCTGAGGTGTGGTCAACCACACAGGGTCCTGGTGCTGACCATATAAACCCACTGGACTGGACAGATATATGGCTCTGAGCTTGATTATGGATCCTGATTTTGCTGCACTGGTGGGCTTCTGTGGAGGGAAAATCTTCCGCTGTGTTTTTTCTTTGTTTGTGGGTTGACAGCCCCTAGTGAATAGATTCACAGGATATGTTTATCAGCTGGTGGATAATCCTGAGCAGAGGTCATCGCAGGCACCTGAACACTTTGCTTCTATTGGCATCGTCAAATTCTACATTGGAGGAAGTCTTCCAGTGTAGATGGCTTCAGCCTTTAGTGGTGGGGGAACGGGTCTTTGCCCCATGTCCGCGATTAGGGGGCTGTTTGATATTGTCGGCATTCCCTCTCTCAATAAACATAGTTTCTTTAAACATCCCACTAACCATTTTCTCTCCATAGGTAGCTGGAATGTGAGGACTCTGCACAGAGCTTTTTCTCTTGATGTCCTCACACAAGAATTCCACCGTTATAATTTAGATATCCTCGACTTGCAAGAGACCAGATGGACAGATAAAGGTCATATTTTTAAAAATAATCTTAAATTTCTCTTTTCAGGGAGGGACGAGAATAAGCATCACCAAGGCGTGGGTCTGCTTCTCAGCAGATACACTAGTGATTCTCTTCTAGAATAAATAAAAAAAATAATAAGTACCCCCTCAAGCAGCTGCTTGCCACAGAGGTCTGACAGGAGCCTGTCAGTTTATATGCCATAGTAGAAGGTCTGAGAGGATGGTAGGACCTCAGCAGAAAAACAACACCGTAACCACACCTCAGTAGCCAAGCGCGCTAACCACTCGGCTATGGTGAGTGTATTAATGAAAGGTTTCTTACAGCAAACTTTCAGACAAGCGTTAAAGATTTGAATGTTATCTGCTGTTATGCCCCCACTGAGGATGCCGATGAGGATGAGAAGGATAGGTTTTACGGACAACTTCAGGATATTTTGAATTGTGTCAAGAAAAGAGATATTACCTTTGTTCTAGGTGACTTCAATGCCAAAGTTGGTACTGATTCAGACCTTTGGAGAGGATTAATAGGCCCTTTTGGTATTGGTAGCTGCAATGGCAATGGGCAACGTCTCCTACAGGTAAGTAAACTCAATGGTTTCAGAATAATTAACATTTATTACAAATACCGCGACATACATAAATACACATGGGTTTCACCTGATGGGCTGCGTAAGAATATGATTAATTATATATTAGTTAATAGCAAATGTGCTAGTTCTGTTTAGGAATACCAGGTCATATAGGGGAGCTGAAATTGTTAAAAGTGAAAGAGTTGTGCTTTAAACAACTTTAAAAAAACTTTTAACACTTTTAACCTTGTTAAAAGTGTTTTGCAACTTAAACTTAAAAAGTGTTGTGCTAGGGTTAAAAAATTTACTTTTAATACTGAAGCTCTGAAAGATCCAGTTATAGCCAAAGCTTACCATGATAGGTTACTTAGTCATTATGACAGTCATGGTATGCTTACTACTGAAGTTGAGAAAGAATGGGATCATTTTAAACAGGCTTTTTTGGACACTAACAGTACTCTTTTAGGAAAAAGAGTAGCAGAGGAGGCAGAATTATTTGAGTGATAAGGCACTTGAGCTTTTTTCAGAAAGAAAGAACTGCAGGAATGTCTCCTTAATCAAAACGCTACTAGTCCTAATAGAAAGCATTAGAGAGAGCTTAATAAACGTGTAAAGGATCAGTTAGCTGCTGATAAGAATCTTTGGCTTGATGGCTTGGCTGACAAAGCCAAGGAAGCAGTTAGACAGCACAACAGCAGAGAGCTGTACCAGATAGTTAATGTTCTGTGTGGTAGAAAACGAACAGGTATACAGGGATTGAAGGATAAACAAGATAAAGTTATAGAAGGTGAGGATTCTGTCATGGCTAGGTGGGCTGATCATTTCAGTGATGTTCTAAACAATGTGGTTAGTTCTATTCCCATTGTTTGCAATGATGATAGATGTATTGGTGACTTTAATGTTGGCCCTATAACACATTCTGAAGTTATTTTGGCTGTTTTTAAACTTAAACTTCATAAATCCCCAGGGGTGGATGAAATTACTACGGAAATACTTAGAGCTGGGAATGTTTCGGTTACCACTTGGATGACTTAGATTTTGAATATCTTTTATGATAAAGGCATAGTTCCTAAGGATTTTACCAGAGCTATTGTTATCCCTATTTTCAAAAAAGGTGATCGCAGTTCTTGTGATAACTATAGTGGTATCAGCCTCTACTCTCTGTTCCAGGGAAGGTTCTTTGCATGATTGTGCTTAATAGAATTAAGAATCTGGTTGACAGTCAATTGCGTGATGAGCAGTGTGAATTTAGAAGTGGTAGGAGATGTGTGGATCAGATATTTTCACTTAGGCAGATAATTGAGAAATGTTTAGAGTTTCAGAAACCTTTGGTTGCTAGCTTTGTTGATTTCAAAAAGGCTTTCGACTCTGTTGATCGTCATAATTTGGGGTTGAATGTGAGATCGTATGGTATACCAGACAGGTTAGTTACCATAATGAAAGCTCTCTATAATAACACTGAGTCGTGTGTGAGAGTTGGTAAGGCTTGTAGCAATTGGTTTAGCATTACTTCTGGTGTTCGACAATGGTGCATTTTGTCTCCTTTTCTCTTTAGCTTGGTTATTGATTATGTTATGCGAAATTCACTTCAAGGGAAAGATTTTGGCCTCAAATGGACTGGAGATACGAAAATTTCTGATTTAGGTTATGCTGATGATTTAGCCCTTTTGGCAAATGATGTTGATGAGATGAACTCTTTCATTCGAGCTGTTGATGAAACTGGTAATAGAGTTGGTTTGGTTATAAACAGAGAGAAAACTAAAGTGATGAAAATTGGTCAGGCAGGCTGTGATTCAGTTAATCTGAATGGTTGCAATCTTGAACAGGTGTCACAGTTTAATTATCTTGGGAACTATGTAACTGATACTGGTGATGTGCAGCATGAGATTAACAGACGGATAGGGATTGCTGCCGGGACTTTTAAGAATCAATGGAGATTGTGGAGAAATGGGCGTATACATCTAAAGAATAAAATTAGAATGTATAATAGTTTGGTTCTTTCTAGGGTTAGTTATGGTATTGAAACTTGGACACTATGTAAACAAGATAACAGGAAACTAGATGTTTTTGATTCTAGATGCTTACGCAGTATCTTGGGTATTAGGTGGTTTAACTTTGTAACTAATGATGAGGTTAGGCAAAGGAGTTTACAACCTCCTTTAAGCAGCATATTGTGCAGAGAGAGACTCCGTTGGTTTGGCCATGTTGCTCGTATGGATAATTATAGATTGGCGAATAGGGTTATGAACAATATGCCTAGAGGCCTCAGAAGGAGGGGGAGACGTAGGATGCGGTGGGCAGACAATGTCAAATAGGACCTTGTTAGAATTGGTGTGCAGTGGCCAGATGCAGTAGATGTAGCTCAGGACAGACTTGCTTGGAGAACTAAATTGCACGGTCTGGTTGGACCTCCGTAGCCCATGGCTGCTTGAGGATGATGATGATGATCATGTGATGCAAAAGTAACTTCGCCACAAACGTTACAAAAATGGTTTGATTTGTTGACACAAGAAAGAGGCATATCATTCACATACAGCATTTGCACACAATCGTGAACAGGCGATTACTGAAGAAGGGTAACTTCCAAATCATTCAATAGCTTCCAGGTATTGCGTTGTGTCAAATGATGCAATAGTTCCCTGGTATTGTGTCTCCTCGGCTCTTCGTACAGCTCGCGAAAGATTCAAATCAGTGTACACTGTATATGGACGCAGCCTCCTGTATTTTCAAAACAAAAGCCAATCACAACTTTTTATTGTCATAATCATGTTTTGCGCCCTCGAAATTAATAAAACGCTGCTTTCATTTCCAAAACATTTTCAGTGTTATTGTACATGTTTTTGTCGCAGGTATGATTGCCATTGTAATCTAGTCTTTATGAAACCTAATGTTTTTGTAACTTATAACTGTATCCCTGCATAGGGTGCAGATAACCTCGGATAAAGATTTATGTTAACAATGATAGCAAATAAAATCTGGATTTGATAAGACGTGCAGGAACATTAGCAAATATTAGTGAATTTTGACATGAATGGAAAAATAAAAACTATTTATACAATGGGAAAGAAACCTGATGTGAAAAATTCCATAATGGTATTCACTTTAAAAAAATAATAATAACTTGGAATAAATCACAAATTAAAAAAAAAAACTTATCCTATGTGAGAGAAGCAATTTGCAAACTAAGTAGAATTGGGTTGGGTTGTTTTACCTCTGAGCGGCACTTTTTTGCACACCATGGACTAAATGGCCAGGTCAGATGGACCCCGAAGGCTCAGAGAAGGTTGGGGGAGGGGACCCACTGGAACAGCTGTTGGGAGACAGATGGTAGCCCCCCGTCAAGGCCATCCAGCGTGTTCTTTAACGTGCACAGGGTATGTCTCTCCCGCACACGGGGCCACGGCTTAACGTCCCATCCGACGGACGGCGGCCTTTCCAATCCCATCGGTGTCCCCTACTGACCGTGGGCAGGGCGGGGAATTTTGCGGTGATAAATCTCAACGCTGACCCAGCTTGGACTCGAACCTGGAAACTACCGACTGAGCCACCCCCGCCCCTACTAACTAAGTAGAATTAAAATTAAAACATTTACTAGAGTGTTATGAAGAAAACAGGAACTAAATCTGAGAAAATTTCAGTCGTGGACACTGTTACAGAATGAACAAGGAAGGATAGTTTCTGGGTAAAAAGAAAGGAGTGTCTTCCCTTAAAGTGGAAGAGGAGGACTGCCACATCAGTGTAGCCGACTGATCTGGACTACTACGGCTCCTTTTCTTTTTTTTCTACCCTGCTGAGGAGTGGTCAACCACACAGGGTCATGGTGCTGACTATATACTCCTCAATCATCTGCATGCCACAGATGTCTTACAGAAGACTATCAGTTTAATGGGCCATGCGTCTGGGAGAATGGCGGGCCCTCAGCAGAAAAACAACACAAACACCATGCCTTACCCGGGGTTGAACCCAGGTCCCTTTGATCAGTAGTCAAGTACGCTAACCACTCAGCCACGGGACGGCTTTCTGAGCATATATACCAACTTGAATGGAATAATTGCTCTGAGCTGGATTATAGATCCTGAATTTACTGCACTGGTGGACTTCTGTTGAGGGAAAATATTCCGCTGTGCTTTCTCTTTGTTTGTGGGTTAACAGCACCAAGTGAATAGACTCTCAGGATACGTTTTATCAGCTAGTGAATAATCCTGATCAAAGGCCATCACATGTACTTGAACTCCTGATTCTACGGGCACCGTAAAACCTATATTACAGGATATCTTATCAGTGTAGATGGCTCCAACCTTTAGTAGAAGGAAGAACAGATCTTTTCCCCCATGCCTATGATTAGGGAGTATTTGATATTGTCAGCAATTCCTGTCTTAATGAAATAGTTTCTTTAAATATCCCACTAATCATTTTCTCTCCACAGATTCTTGAAATGTGAGGCTTTTGCAGAGAAATTATTTTCTTGATGTCCTCACACAAGAATTAAACCTAAATATTATCGACTTGCAACAGACCAGAAGGAGAGATAAATGTCAGATACTTAAAAATAATCTTAAATTTCTCTTTACATTGAGTGAAAAATGGAAAGCATCTTCAAAGTGTAGATTTGCTTCTCAGCAGCGGCTAGTGAAGCTCTTTTAAGAAATGAGTGCATTAACGAAAGGTTTCTTACGGCTAAACTTAAAACGACCATTAAGGATTTGAATGTTAATCTGCAGTTATGCCCCCACTGATGACGTCGATTAGGATGAGAAAGATAGGGTTTAAGGACAGTTTGAGGATATTTTTTATTCTGTCAAGGAAGTTAGATATTGCCCTTGTTCTAGTCGACTTCAATGCTAAAGTTGGTACTGACTCTGACCTTTGGGAAGGGATGATATGTTCCTTTGGTATTGGTAGCTGCAATGGGCAACGTCTCCTATAGGTAAGTAAACTTAATAGTTTGAGAATAACTAACACTTATTGCAAACATCGTGGCATACATAAGTACACTTGGGTTTGACCAGATGGGCTGCATAAGAATGTTATTGATTATATTTTAATTAACAGTAAATGGGCTAGTTCTTTAGGAATACCAGATCATATAGGGATCTGAAATTGGATCTGATCATTTCCATGTTAAAAGTGTCTTTCAAATTAAACTTAAAAAGTGTTGTGCTAAGGATAAAAAATCTACCTTTAACACTGAAGCTCTGAAAGACACATTGATATCCAAAGCTTGACACGATCGGTTACTTAGTCATTATGATAGTTACGGTATGATTACTTCTTCAAACTAATAGTACTCTTTTGGGTAAAAAGCAGCGGTGGAGACAAAATTATTTGAATGATAAGTTACTGGAACTTATTTTTGAAAGAAAGAACAATAGGAATATCCTACATTACCCTACTAGTCCAAAGAGAAAGCGTTAAAAAGAGCGTAATAAAGTTGCAAGGAATCAGTTAACAGCCGATAAGAATCTTTGGCTTGAAGTTTGTCTGAGAAAGCAGATGAAGCAGATGGACAGCGTAAGTGCAGAGAGATGTATCAGACAGTTAATGTTTGGTGTGGTAGAAAACGGACAGCTATATATTGATTGAAGGATAAACATGATAAGGTTATATAAAAGGGAGGATTCTGTCATGGCTAGGTGGGCTGAGCATTTCAGCGATGTTCTAAACAATGTGGCTAGTTCTACTCCCATTGTTTGTAATAATGATAGATGCATGACTTTAATGTTGCCTCTATATCACAGTCTGAAGTTATTTGGCTGTTTCTAAACTTAAGCTACATAAATCCCCAGGGGTAGGTGAAATTACTATGGAAATGCTTAGAGCTGGGAATGTTTCGGCTACGACATGGATGGCTGAAATTTTGAATATCTTTTATGATAAAGGCATAGTTCCTAAGTATTTTACCAGAGCTATTATTATCGCTATTTTTAAAAACAGATGATTGCAGTTCTTGTGATATCTATAGAGGTATTAGTCTTCTTTCTATTCTAGGTAAAGTTCTTTTTTTTTCTGTTCCAGGTAAAGATTTTTTTTCATGATTGTGCTTAATAGAATTAATAATATTGTTGACGGACAATTGCGTGATGAGCAGTGTGGATTCAGAAGTGGTAGGGGATGTGTAGATCAGAATTTTTCACTTATGCAGATTCTTGAGGATAATTATAGTTTCAGAAATTTGTAGTTATTGAAGCTCTCTATAATAACACTGAATCATGTATGGGAGTTGGGAAAGCTTATAGCAATAGGTTTAGCATTGCTACAGGAATTCGACAAGGTTGCATTTTGTCTTCTTTTCTTTTTAGTTAGGTTATTGATTATGTTATGCGACATTCTTTGCAAGTGAAATTTTTTGGGATTAACTGATCTAGAGACACAGAGAAATGAAAATTTCTGATTTGGAGTGTGCTGATGAATTGGCCTTTTTGGCAAATGATGTTGATGTGATGCGATGTTTCATTAGAGTTGTTGGTGAGACTTGGAGGTGGATATTTTACCCCTGAGCAGCACGTTTTTGCACACAATGAGTTAAATGGCCATGCCCTAAGGACTCTGAGGGTTCAGAGCAGTTTCTCGAAAGGGAACCCACTGGACAGCTGTTAGGAGACAGATGATACTCTGTAGTCAAAGTCATCCAGCGTGTTCTTTAACGTGTGGGGAATATGTTTAGCATACATACACGGAGCACGCTTAACGTCCCATCCAATGGATGGCAACCTTTTCAAGCCCATCGGTGTCCCCTACTGACCGAGGGTAGGGCGGAAGTTTTTGCGGAGATAAATCTCAATGCTGGCCCAGGTGGGACTCGAACCTGGCGCGCAATCGAAGTGTCCAGAATGTAATTTTTCAAAACATTCTGAGCTAATTTTGGAGTGTTAAATGCATCCTCATCCTCTTCCTCAAGCAGCAATGGACTACGCAGGTCCAACCAGATTGTGAAAATTAGTTCTCCAATCACATCTATCACCCACACATTATGTTAGTTAACATTAGTCGCCCAGAGTCTGGTAGGAGAGTAAGTTTGGTTATAAAGAGAGGGAAAACGAAAGTGATAGAAATTGGTAGGCAGATTGTGGTTCTGAATGGTTGCACTGTTTGACAAATGTCTCAGTTTAATTATCTCGGGAACTATATAACGGATACTGGTGATAATGCGGCATGAGATAAATAGAAGAATAGGAATTATGCTGGGACTTTTAAGAATCTATGGAGAGTATGGAGAAATAGGCGAATAACACCTAAAGACTAAAATTACGCTAGTCGACTTCAATGTTAAAGTTGGTGCTGACTGAACTTTGGGTGAGGTGATATGCCCTTTTGTTATTGGTAGCTGCAATGGCAACGGGCAACGTATAATGGTTCAGTTTTTAATACGGTTAGTTATGTTAGTGAAACTTGGACTTTGTAAACAAGACAACAGGAAACGATGCTTTTGATTCTAGATGCCTACGCAATATTTTGGGCATTAGGTTGGTCCCCTTTGTAAGTAATGATGAGGTTAGGCAAAGGAATCGGTCACCTCCTTTGAGCAGCATATTGTGCAGAGAGAGGCTTCTTTGGTTTATCCATGTTGATTTATTAGTTATAGATTAGAAAATAGGGTTATGAACAGTGTGCCTAAAGTTCAAGAAATAATTTTGTGGAAACAATGATTCGCCAATAAATGGGATTCGAACCCACGCCTCTTAGTTACATGCAGGTGCTCTAACCACTAAACTATCACCAATTCTGTCATTTATCCACTTAGTTTCCTAAAAGTCGCCGAAAGAGGGGGAGACCTAGGTTGAGGTGGGCAGACAATTTCAAACAGGATCATTAGAATTGTTCTGCAGTTGCCAGATGCAGCGGATGTAGCTCAGGATAGATGTGATTGGAGAACTAATTTTCACAATCTGGTTGGACCTGCGTAGTCCATTGCTGCTTGAGGATGATGATGATGATGCATTTAACATTCCAAAATTAGCTCAGGACGTTTTGAAAAATTACACTTTCGTAAATTTTTTGTGTAATATTTAGTAAAGCATACCTTTCTTAAATACAGGATTTTTTTTTTCATAATAATCTTTCAGTTAACATTTAGTCAGTGATAAACCATTATACTGTTTTTTTACTCGCAAGCATATATCGAACCTTAAGTAGTTAATAATCACAGGATAAGTCCTGTAGACATGAAAAACTCGTTATTAAGTCGACAATATGTGCTGATAAAAATTTGCGAATATAAATTTGTCATCAGTGCAGGGCTTTAGTTATAACCCCCCTGTCATGGCAGCGGAGTAAAGTGATGTTCTGAAAATAATTTTGCAATCAAATCTTTCTCAATCAATTTGTAAACTATAATTTTTTACGTATTTTAACTTTAGTACAGATTTAAAAGTGAGTTAAAATTGCTGAAGTAAGTATCAACTAAAACATTCTTCGTATGTTCGTTAGCTTTAGAGGTTCAGGTAGTAATGATATGCGAAACTCAAAATTAGCAAAGGGCAACTGATTTTCATCAATCCAGTAAACTTTACTACGTTTAAAGTTAGGTTTGCAGGCATTTTCGGTTGCTATGTTATACCCCCCCCCCCCTCTCGCTGCCCCATTTCTCTCCCACTCGTAGCCAAATATGCCCCCCTACATTCCTCAGAAACTTTTCTCGTCCGGAAAATATAGGTTCGGAGGTTATTAGAGCTTTAACATTCTGTCGTAGAAACTTCCTCGTTCACATTTAGAAACACCAGACTACCACGTTTCCTTATTCAAATTATTTATAATTTCAGCTTAATCGAATAGATACTTACTCTTAATGTTGTAATTTTAAAAAGGAATAAATTCCCGTAACAATGAACAACGAAAAAGAGGCAGAGGTAGCGCTTCTATGAAAGAAATCTTAAAATAAATAAATATCCCTTTCAGGCAGCCGCTTGCCACAGAGGTCTGACAGAAGCCTCTCAGTTTATATGCCATAGTAGAAGGTCTGTGAGGATGGCAGGACCTCATAGAAGGTCTGTGAGGATGGCAGGACCTCATAGAAGGTCTGTGAGGATGGCAGGACCTCATAGAAGGTCTGTGAGGATGGCAGGACCTCAGCAGAAAAACAACACAAACGTCCATGCCTTTTCTGGACATTATCCACTACAATCTGATAATAAGAGAATGCATCTCACAATATCTGTTATTTGGCCACTGCAAACATTCAATTTGAATCCGTCCTTGAATCTTGTGAAAATGTCTCTTAAACTCAAACACAGACTCCGTCTAATGAAAACATTCAATCTCAATATTCCGATGTTTTGTCTCAATCACACCAATTTAATGAAGCCAACAGTTCATTGTCGAAAGATATTGTCTTATGTACCCGAAACACTAACTTTAGCTATCCAAAATTTTTACAATAAAATTACAGTAGCTTAGAGTTAGTTATCGGAACTTTTGAATCTTTGATAATTGAATTCAAGTAAGGATCAAAGGCAATAAACAGGTATCTAAATCAGAGCGCTTTTACAAGAATTAATAAACGTGCGGATAAATTTCAACGAGAATGGTTGATGTATACTAAAACCAAAAAAAAAAGGGATATTGCTATACATGTAAATTATTTTCCCAGCAAAAAATGAAACTGACTCAAGGTAATATAATATATAAATAAAAATAAATACCCCCTCAAGCAGCTGCTTGCCACAGAGGTCTGACAGCCTGTCAGTTTATATGCCATAGTAGAAGGTCTGAGAGGATGGCAGGACCTCAGCAGGGAAAACGACACAAACGTCCATGCCTTATCAATTTAAATGCCATAGTAGAAGGTCTGAGAGGATGGCAGGACCTGAGCAGAAAAAACGACACAAACATTCATGCCTTAACCGGGACTCGAACCCAGGTCCCTTAGATCAGTAGCCAAGGGCGCTAACCACTCGGCCATGGGACGGCTGTAAGGTGACTTGGAAAAATACTTTTAGCAAACTGTCGGAAAGTGAGAGCTCGTCGGACAATTATGCCATCGGACAATGCTCGTCGGACAATTATGTCGTCGGACAATTATGCCATCGGACAATGCTCGTCGGACAATTATGTCGTCGGACAATTATGCCATCTATATGCACTTTTATTGCTAGACCTAAAAATCTAAAATTCGTTTTAATACAGCGTTAAAATACCGACATTTTTTCACATTCGTTTTAATACCAAAGGTCTAAAAACTGCTTTATAGAAACTTAAACTTTTTCATTACAATAAAATAATTTCTTCATTCCTAAATGTTGCAATCAAGATTATGATTGCCAATGAAAATGTAGAGAAAGCAAGTTAATTTTCCTTAATGAAATCTTATTCGCGAGTACAAAAATCAGAACAAAAATCGAATACTCTGGAAACTCGTACATAGAATGTATAATACATATATATCAAAATTAAATTATGCTGAATTAATTAACGATTTAATGAGTCGAATATTCGAAATTAAATGTATTTATTTTATGTAAGAAAAGTATTAATTTTAATAAAGCCATTTCGACTTAAAATATTAATTATGGGTTTTATATTTTATATATATTTTATACCTATAAAGTAATTTAGGGTGCAGGGGGCCCGGATATGACTTTGTGCCTAGGGTTCGAAAATGTCTAAACGCTGCTCTGACAGTGCGGATAGACGTAGATAATATATATGATCGATCGATTATGAGTATCACTATCTAATCCCTTATTCACATCACTCAAGGTGAGGAAAACGAAGTCTTATTCGTTTAATATGCTACATGTATAAATAATATAAATGAATAAAATGAATAAATGAATGCAATAGTTCATTAATTCATTTCACTGTACATATTTTGTAAATTTTTGCAATAAATTCTTTGGGCGTTGTAAGAGTATAGAATTTCGCATAACTTTTTAGCACTCCCTTCTCAAGCTCAGTTTGGCGGAATATATATGTTACCGCTAAAGCTCGAAAGCCGTTAATGTGCACATTACCTAGCTAATCTGCAGATTAACTGATTTGCTCCGTTAACGTACGGAATCAAGAGTTTTCCGCATTTTACCTAGGTAATGTGCACATTAACGACTTCCGTATCGTTAAAGTTCAAAAGTTTGTTTCTCTCATAGTGGTGAATCTCTTGAATATGAATCTTCGTGTCACGTGATTCACTCGTCCGCATTATAAAAAACGCCCCGGATGAGCGGAGGCCAAGTGAGAACGAATCGGTAAAGTGATTAATTCTTGATAACGAATCACTAAAATGATTCGTTCTCACTTGGCCTGCTCATTTTGGGGGCTTTTATTATAATTCGGACGACTGATTCATGTTGATAGAGGGATGACCCTGGTTTCAACTCTACTCTCGGACACTAGATAAATAACATTATGTTAATTTAAGCGTACCGAAACGTTCCTGTTGTTCCAGCAAAGATCTTATTTTCACTTTAACGAGTGCCTAGTAGGTAATGTGCAGATTATCCAGGTAATTTGCAGATTACCTAGGTAATTTGAGAAATGAAACAATTTTCCGCACGTTAATGGATCACCCTAGTTAATCTGCACAATACCTAGATAATCTGTAGAATAACTGATTTCTGCACTTTAGCGGTAACATATGTTATATATAAACTTAAAAATGTTATAACACGTAAAGGTTAACTATTCTGTAAATGGTAGCGAGGCATGCATTGGAAGGAGTAATATGTGATGATGCACAGAACCAGCTATACCTAGCACCTAATGTTCGACCCCCACTTTCTCTTGCAGCAGGCCATTAGTACCTTTCGAAAGAGATATTCTCTTCTGGAACGGAAGGGGAGGGCTGCCAGAACAGTGTGCCATACTGATCTATGGCCACATTTTTTTTCCTGCCCTACCGAGGAGTGTTCAACCTTAGCAGGTCGTGGAGCTGACCATTTCTACCCACTGGACTGGCTTTCAGCTTGAATATTTTGGCTTTGAGATTTATTTATTATCATGGAATTGCCGCACTGGTGGGGCTTTCGTTGAGAGAAATCGAACGCTGTGCTTTCTGTTTGACAATGGATTTCTAGTCCTAAATGAACTGATGCACAGGATACCTTATATCAGCTGGTGAATAATCCTGATCAGAGCCGATCGCACGCACCTGAAACTTACTGCTACGGGCATTGCCAACCTACCCTGGAGTAATGTGTCTCAGGCAGGTAAGTTTCTACTTTCATCCTGATTCTTGAAAAGGTTCACTTATAAAGGTGATGGGTTGGGTTGTTTTACCTCTGAGCGGCACTTTTTTGCACACCATGGGCTAAATGGCCAGGTCACATGGACCCCGTAGGCTCAGAGAAGGTTGGGGGAAGGAACCCACTGGAACAGCTGTTGGGAGACAGATGGTAGCCTCCTGTCAAGGCCATCCAGCGTGTTCTTTAACGTGCACAGGGTATGGCTCTCCCGCACACGGGGCCACGGCTTAACGTCCCATCCGACGGACGGCGGCCTTTCCAAGCCCATCGGTGTCCCCTACTGACCGTGGGCAGGGCGGGGAATTTTGCGGATATAAATCTCAACGCTGACCCAGCTGGGACTCGAACATGGGAACTACAGATTACGAGCCTGGCGCGCTACCGACTGAGCCACCCCCGCCCCTATAAAGGTGATGTCTGAAGTTCCTGTCAGCAAAGGTGGCTTCAGCCTTTAGTTCTTTGTCCCATTCCTGCAATTAGAGAGTTGTTTGATAATGTTCGCCCTACCTCTGTCAATAAACCTAGTTTCTTTAAAAAATCCTACTAATCATTTCCTTTCCGCAAGTAAATGGAACTTGAGGACGTTGCATAAAGAATATTCTTTTGACATCCTCATACAGGAAATTCTAGCTTTGTAACCTAGAAATTCAAGGTTACAGCAAATCAGATGGATAGGTAAAGATCAGACATTTAAAAATAATTTTAAATTCATCTTTTCAAGAAGGGAGGATAGAAGTAGTAGTTTTGCTCCTCAACTGTCATACCAGTGATGCTCTTCTGTGATATGACTGAATTTATAAAATATTTCTTACAACTAATTTAAACTAAAATTAAAAACTTGAATGTTATCTGATGTTAAACCCCCACTTAGGATGCCGATGAGGAGGAGAAAGAATGTTTTACAGACAACTTCAAGATATTTTGAATTCAGTCAAGAACGAAGATATTTCTGTTGTGCTAGATGACTTCAGTTCTAAAGTTGATGCTGATTCTGACCTTTGTGCAGGGCGATAGGCATTGGTAGTTGCAATGAAAATGAGGAATGTCTCCTACAGGCAAACGAAATAAATGGTGTGAGAATAATCAACACTTTCTACAAACACTGGGACATTTGTAAACACACCTGACCAATCCATTCCATGTGATTATGATTGAACTTCTCTTCGATTCACCCAAAAAGGATGATGATGACAATCAACTAAAAGGTGTTAAGTACATAAGCCCAGCAATAAGGGAAAAAAGGTAGTCCACGTAGAAAGCATATCCAGGGAATCTTATATTTATTAATAGTAAATCGGTTAGTAGTATTCCTGTGTTAGGAATACCATCGGAGGGGTGTTCCTAACACAGGAATACCACTAGAACAGTGTCTCGCAAACGTTTTTACTCTGCGGCACACTGAATCTAATTTTTTTTCCGCGGCACACCTAAAAAAGAATAAAAGCAAACTCTATATAATCGTCATTAGATTTGCGCCCTGTTGAAGTCATCAGCTTGGTTTTACTTGAAGATTTGCTCTCGTTCTTTAATTCATAACTCGGTGTTTGTTTTAAATATTTGTCCATTCTATGGCTTGAAATAATCAAAAATTAATACCAAAATTTGGAAAAAGCTTGATAAATACTTACAAGATCCCAGTTGATAAAATCTGAAAGAGTTTTATTAAAGCACGTCGATAGCACGCCGATATTAAAGCACGTCGATAACACAAGTCAAGTCAAAATGAAATCTTTGGAATATCTAGTGTCAATTTGAAAATCTCTCGCGGCACACTTGGAATCTCTCGCGGCACACTTGGAATCTCTCACGGCACACAGTTTGCGAGACACTGCACTAGAAGGACAACTGGAGTTTTTCACTACTCAAGTTGTAACTACTAAACCTTTGTACTACTGAATTTGAGAAATTGGATCAGTTTAAACAAACCTTTCTTGAAAATAACAGTACTGTTTTGGGTAAAATGGAGCAAAGGAGATAAGTTTATTTGAGTGATAAGGCACAGGAGCATATTTTTGACGCCAGAAACTTCAGGAATAATCTGAATCGAGACACTACTATTCCTAACAGACAGCATTACAAAATGCTTAATCAACGTATTAAGTTAATAAGTGATAATAATTTTTGACTTCATAGCTTGGATGATAAAGCAAAGGCAGGAGCTAGAAAAACTGGATGGCATACAGATATTGTGAGATAAACGTGCTAAATACAAGCCCAGCAATAGAAAATAACAGGTAATCTGTGCAGAAAGCATAATAATAAAAAATAAATAAATACCCCCTCAAGCAGCTGCTTGCCACAGAGGTCTGACAGGAGCCTGTCAGTTTATATGCCATAGTAGAAGGTCTGAGAGGATGGCAGGATCTCAGCAGAAAACAACACGAACATCCATGCCTTACCCGGGGCTCGAACCCAGGTCCCGTAGATCAGTAGTCAAGCGCGCTAACCACTAGGCCACACCCAGGCAATAATATACACAGTATATAGTACATGGTAAGGTTATAGAAGGTGAGGATTCTGTCATGGCTAGGTGGGCTTAGCATTTCAGAAATGTACTAAACAATGTGGTTAGTACTACTCCCATTGTTTGTAATGATGATAGATGCATTACTGGCTTTAATGCTGCCTCTGTTAAAGTGGTCACAACCTACTTTGTGTAGTACCCACCCCTGAGTATTTTCGAGGGCTGCACACACTAGTGGCCGTGTATCTTCATTCCTGCCAAACTGAGGCAGGCTCCAAGACCAACATTAACTTCCACACACATATATCAATAATCAAAAAAATCAAGATAAATCACACATAACAGACATCAGCGTTTAACAGATAATTTCTAGGCGAGTCACGCATTTGATTACTAAACTTTTAACAATTTCAGACAGGTGCCCTTGGCGCGGCCCCTTTCTATTAAGGGAAACTTATGGAGCGATAGCGGTATGCCAGTTTCAAGTTCATTAGTCTGAGACATTAGACAAGAGGCGAGTGGACACTAAATAATCTCTTAGTCCCATACGGAGCAGCGCAGCAGTGATAGATGACACAATCTTACGTGGGAAAAAACCAGATCAGGGCGAATTTGACCCTAACCTCGTTCAGTGCGGGCGGACCACAAGGGAAGGCATCGTTGTTGGCCTACCGCTGCCAGTAGCTCGTATGCCACAGATAGTTAAAGGTTCTCGCTGCTTGGCTCTCTCGCTGCACCTCGCATGCGTGCTTCCATCCAGTTCTGATCTTTGTCCTCTCCAGGGACAACTGTCTTACGTCTTCTTCCACCCAGTTCAGAGACGAGAATATCAGAACATTTCTGCGCCTTCTCAGTTGCATTTTTCTTAGCCCCCTGGCAGAGATCACCCACTTCTACGTGGTTGTCGTTCATTGGCCCGCACAGGCAGAGGTAGGCCGAGGTGCGAATCCTCGACCCACCTGGCACGGATTGTTTACAACAGCAAGTCACATAGACCCACTGCCATCTGTGGAGCACCGGACCACGTTGTATGGTTCCGTGCCAGCGGGGTGTTCTTCTCCGGTCGAACTGGACGCCGGAAATGGAGGCAGAGTAAAATGGCACTAGTGGTCAAAGATAATGAGGTCCCTGCGCCAACAGTCGTGTCCACATTTAAAAAAAAAATGTGGGCACGAATCCCTATATCACAGTTTGAAGTTATTTTGACTATTTATAAACTTAAACTGTATAAATCTCCTTGGGTAGAAAAAATTACTACTGAAATGTTTAGAGCTGGGAATGTTTTTGTTATCACATGGCTGACTGAAATTTGAATGCGGACCTGTAGTATATTTGCTCCAAAGGAGCATACCGATATTATAGATTTGCTAAAAAATGAATACTTGACCTAAACTTGTTCGGAAACTATTGGATTAAAATAACTATTTCTATAGCTGGATTTACAGTGGCGGTCATAAGAAGGAAGCCATGGCCCTCTAGAAGCTACAAGCCTTACCAACTCGCACACACGACTCAATATTATTATAGAGAGCTTTCATTACACTAACTAACTTGTCACGTATTCCATATGATCTAACCATCAACCACAAATTATGTCGATCAACAGAGTCAAGACTTTTTGAAATATGTAAAGCGAGAAAACACAGGTTTTTGAAACTTTAGACATTTCTCAACAATATGCCTAAGTGAAATTATTTTATCTATAAACCACTTACCACTTCAGAATCCACACTGTTCATCCTGCAGTTGTTCATCAACCAAATTCGTAATTCTATTAAGTACAATTACTTAACCTTAACTTTACCTGAAGCAGAGCAGGGTGATATCCCTATGGTTATCGAAAGAGGTGCGATCGCATTTCTTTTAAATAGGGTAGTATAATAGCGCTGTAAAATCCTTAGGAACAATGCATTTATTTTTTTTAGAGACTCCGTTGGTTTGGCCATGCTGCCCTTATGCATAACTACAGATCAGCAAATAGGTTTATGAGCAGTGTGCCCAAAGGCTTCAAGAAAAGGGGGAGACCTATGATGCGATGGACAGGCAATGTCGAACAGGACCTCGTTAAAAATGGCTTGCAGTGGCCAAATGCAGCAGCTGTAGTTGAGAATAGACTTATTTGGAGGAGTAAACTGCACAGTCTCTGTTAGACATCCGTAGACCACGACGTCTTAAAGATTATGAAAACAAGTGGATTGGATTGTTTTACCTCTGAGCGGCACTTTTTTGCACACCATGGGCTAAATGGCAAGGTCACATGGACCCCGAAGCCCATCGGTGTCCCCTACTGACCGTGGACAGGGCGGGGAATTTTGCGGAGATAAATCTCAACGCTGACCCAGCTGGGACTCGAACCTGGGAACTACAGATTACGAGCCTGGCGCGCTACCGACTGAGCCACCCCCGCCCGAGGAGGTCGGGACCTCAAAAAAAAAAAAAAAAAAAGAACAACTCAAAGATTCATGCCTTACACGGGATTCGAACCTAAACGCACTAACCACTCTGTCAAGTGTAAAATGAAACGGATTTCTTTACTATTTAGAAATAGTGCTGGATCCAATTCCATGATTCATTTGCTCCTCTACCCCAACCTTGAAAATGCTAGTAAGGGTGTTGGAGGCAAAAAAATTGTTCAACGGGTATATATTTCACAATTTTTTAAGAAATTTTTAAAGGCCTCTAAAACGGAGATCGGATGTGCGGGAGGGGGTTGTTATACAGTGGGATACAGTCTCTTGGACACCTTTTTACTTTTTTTATCTTTATTGCGTCACTTCCCTTTCCACCCCCCCCCCCCCTTAATTTTTTCTTCATCCAGGACTGTTTTCAAGTACACTGCTCACAAAAATTAGGAGATATTTCGAAACGAATATGAAGCGATAAAAAAAGAAGCATTTGATTTTTTTTTTATTAAACAAGAACATCAGAAAAGCAAACGACAGTCAAAAGAAAGTTGTTCGATTATGCAAATGAGATGCAAACTCAATTGTCGTGATTGAGTAGCAAGTGACATATTGGTGGGGGTGAACAGAAGCATGTCAAACTGGACGAGAGTGGCACACATTGACTGTTCAGTAGGGTGTATGGTCACCCAAGACTGCCAAAACACACTGACAGCGATGGGGCATGGACAGGATCAGAATGTCCAGCAGTTCTTGTGGGATCCTCTGCCACTCTTGCTCCAGGGAAACTTCCAGCTCAACAAGTGTTGTGGGAGTCATTGGACGGTTTGTCAGACGTCTTCCCAGTGCATCCCAAGCATGTTCAATAGGATTCAGGTCTGGAGAATGTGAAGGTCAGTCCATGGGTTCGATTCCTGCCCCCTGAAGCACGTTGTTGACGAGATGCGCACGGTGGGGCCTTGCATTATCGTCCATGAAAAGAAAGTTGTTTCCAACTGCTTCAGCATAGGGTACCATTATAGGGTGCAGGACCTCATCTCGATATCTGACAGCAGTCAGCGATCCGTTTCTGATGACGTGGAGGTCGGTACGACCACCAATGCTGATGCCAGCCCACACCATGATTCCACCACCACCGAAGGAGTCCCTTTGTCGCATGAAACGTGGATTTTCCCGTGTTCCTCGTTCACGCCAGATCAGGACACGATGATTGTCAGGCTGCAGACTGAACCGTAACTCATCAGAGAAGAGGACAGTTGACCACTCATCACGGGTCCAATGACGATGCTCATCAGTCCACGTTCTATGGGTTCTACGGTGTTCAGCAGATAACGGAATGCATACCATTGGTCGCGGGCATGCAGTCCAACACGATGGAGCCGATTTCGTATGGTCTGGGTGCATATCCGTCGTCTAGTGGCAGCAAGAAACTGTCCCCGCAGCTCTGTTGCATTGCTGCGCCTGTTCCTTCTTGCCAATAAGGTCAAGTAGCGGTCATCTCTTGCTGTTGTGGCAGATGGGCGACCTTGCCCTCGTCTTCTTCGTACTGTGCCAGTCTCTTAAAAGCGATTCCACAGTCTGCTAATCACGCTTTGGGATGTTCCAAGTGCTGTTGCCACTGTCATCTGTGTTTGACCAGCTTCAAGACGTCCTATGGCTCTCCAGGCCTCGCATTCGGGCAAATCGTGTTGCAGGGGCATTGCAAGGGCTGGGAAATTGCAGGATGTGCACTTTCAAGATCAGGGAACGTGCAGATACTCTAGTACTTTCAGCCTTTTGTATAGTGCATTTTCACCAATGAAATAAAAGTTGGTTTTGCATCTCATTTGCATAATCGAACAACTTTCTTTGACTTGTCCTTTGCTTTTCTGATGTTCTTGTTTAATAAAAAAAAAATTCAAATGCTTCTTTTTTTTATCGCTTCATATTCATTTTGAAATATCCCCTAATTTTTGTCAGCAGTGTATTTTGTTGTATAGCGAATTTATTGAAGCAGCAGAGCAATTCATTTTGTCTGAAGAATTAATTTACTCGTCTTCTGTCAGCTCCAAAAAAAAATGCAGGGATGTTAACGTTGCAGTGTAATAGAAAAAAAAAACGTTTAGTCGAAAGTATTTCTTATCTTGCTGTGGGGTTGTTATCCTACTTGATTGTTACCTTCTCTTCCCCTTCCTTAAGGGAATTCGACTATCCCATTACACAGTGTGCAACGTCATCCTCTTAATGTTTCGTTTGCCTAATTGATGCAGTGAGTGAGAGTGGCAGGAATAGATTACATTTAAGGTCAAGTAGAGTGTTCTTATCTGCTTCCTCCTTGCTTTCAATTCTCCCTTCTCAACATGACCTGCAGTTGAGCTAAGATGACTCTCTCATCTCCCCCCCCTCCCCTCCACTCTCCCCCCCTCCCCTCCATCTCCCCCCCCCTCTTCATCACCTTTGCTTTCGGGTTCGCCTGTATTCGTCGTCACGAGTCTCATTTCCAAACAGGGAGGAGGCCCGAAGGTGTTTCGCCGAGGAGTGGGAGGGATGGTCCTCTAATGGCATTGCCACTTCATTGCAAGCGAGGGAAGGTGCTTTTCAAGGTCAGAGGTTGCTTCTTTGTTACGCCTCTAGCCAAATCATTATCTTAATAGTTAGCCGCTGTTCCTTTACACAGTGAGAATTTTTAATTATTTTGCAGGAAAATATCCCGCTTGAAGTCTCTAATGAAATATCGCAGGGTAATTTTCATTTAATTTTAACTTTGGGTGGTAAAATGTTTTCTTAAGATTTTCAAACATACCTTCTGATCTATTTATAATTTTCAATAAATTGGGATTGATATAATTCTGACGTATCGTTTCGTCCGTTACGCTTTTTTTTGAGCCGTCGCATTTCCAAATTCAGCAACTAATGGCTTAATCAAAACATCAGAACATTGAGATATATCATAAACTTGTTTCCACCGTCTTTCCTCAAATGCATTTGGAGAAAATAAATAGCAGCTGAAATTGAATTTTCCCCTCTTAGACTTAACGTTGTTAGTGGCGATCGCATCAAAATCTGGGCTCGCTTTATGATTGCTTTAAAGCTAAATGTTACAAGTTAATAAATTGTCGTGACAAGTTTAGAATTGAAGGTTTGTTTTTCTCACAAATAAAAAAAATAAATAAATACCCCCTCAAGCAGCTGCTTGCCACAGAGGTCTGACAGGAGCCTGTCAGTTTATATGACATAGTAGAAGGTCTGTGAGGATGGCAGGCCCTCAGCAGAAAAACGACACAAACAGCCATGCCTTACCCGGGGCTCGAACCCAGGTCCCTTAGATCAGTAGCCAAGCGCGCTAACCACTCGGCCATACGAAATTAGGTATGTTGTGCTATTCAGTTTTGTTTATTGTTTAAGTTTGGGACAATATAATGCAGCTTTTTTTTTTCTTCTTATTTAGGGTAGGATTGTGGTAATCGGGAATTTCCAGGTTTATCAGGATTTGCTACACATATCTGCAGCTGGAGAGTAACGGCAGAATATTTATTTTTGTTAAAACCAGGAGCAATCTTTCACTTATTGGCCATTATGTCATTATTTTCTTACATCAAAGGACATGGACACTGTATATTTGTTCCAAAGGAGCATACCGATATTATAGATTTGTTAAAAAATGAAAACTTGACCTAAAATTGTTCGGAAACTATTGGATTAAAATAACTATTTCGATAGCTGGATTTACAGCGGCGGTCATAAGAAGGAAGCCACGGCTCTCTACAAGAGACATGCGAATGGTGTTTCTTTCCAACAGACAGCCATTTTTCCATTCCTGACTAGGATTATCGCCTTAGGGTTTGGCCATTATTTCCTTTCCAGGAAGAAAACACCTGACGTCCTCTACCCCAGAGACCAAATGGAAAACTGCTCAAATCGATCTCGATTACTAAATAATCTATTAGTGAAGTTAATAGTGTCCTTTCAGGGGGGGGGGGGCGGGGGGTGGCTCAGTCGGTAGCGCGCCAGGCTCGTAATCTGTAGTTCCCAGGTTCGAGTCCCAGCTGGGTCAGCGTTGAGATTTATCTCCGCAAAATTCCCCCCCCCCTGCCCACGGTCAGTAGGGGACACCGATGGGCTTGGAAAGGCCGCCGTCCGTCGGATGGGACGACCCTGTGCACTTTAAAGAACACGCTGGATGGCCTTGACGGGAGGCTACCATCTGTCTCCCAACAGCTGTCCAGTGGGTCCCCTTCCCCAACCTTCTCTGAGCCTTCGGGGTCCATGTGACCTGCCCATTTAGTCCAAGGTGTGCAAAAAAGTGCCGATCAGAGGTAAAACAACCCAACCCAAGTGTCCTTTTAGGACTATAAAATCCTTCATATTATCCTAAATGGATTCTTACACACTTGAGGCATATGAAGACCCCTGTGTATTGAAGAATACGTAACATCAAAAGACTGGATTGAAAAGGTATATGATTCAAAGAGACTTACAACAAAACATGATGCAATGCCCTGAAATAACTATAACTCTTCATCTTCAAGGATTCGTGAAACAAGTTGGGTTGTTTTACCTCTGAGCGGCACTTTTTTGCACACCATGGGCTAAATGGCCAGGTCATATGGACCCCGAAGGCTCAGAGAAGGTTGGGGGAGGGGACCCACTGGAACAGCTGTTGGGAGACAGATGGTAGCCTCCCGTCAAGGCCATCCAGCGTGTTCTTTAACGTGCACAGGGTATGTCTCTCCCGCACATGGGGCCACGGCTTAACGTCCCATCCGACGGACGGTGGCCTTTTCAAACCCATCGGTGTCCTCTACTGACCGTGGGCAGGGCGAGGAATTTTGCCGAGATAAATCTCACCCAGCTGGGTGACCCAGCTGGGACTCGAACCTGGGAACTACAGATTACGAGCCTGGCGCGCTACCGACTGAGCCACCCCCGCCCCCGTGAAACAAGAGAAGGGAGGTAATGAACTGATGCAACCTACAAGCTTTAAGGAAATGATTCCTAAACCTTGTATCTGAGATCTAGCTATGGAATTGGTTAGTGTTAATAAAGCGAAAATCTCTCATTTTATGTAGATCCTCTTCTTAGTTCATTTCTTTCTTAATTCAAACGCAGTTTACGTGAGAATTTCGCTAAATATTTAAACTGAAACTCTGCAGAAAAAAATCTAGTAGGTTACACGCTTTAAAAAAAAGCTGTTTAACTGGAAGCATTTATTATCTTGGGATTCCGGTTCCTCAGTTGCCTCCCAAATCTAACGTTTGTAAATATATGAATTTTCTTTTTATAACCTCGTTTATGGAGTAGGAATTTTTGATATCCGACGAATACCGGTTAACCGGTAAGTAAAAAGATTTTGGAAAAATTGATTCAATAATTGTGAATTACATAAAAATATATATTTAGTCGGGTCGTTGGGACACCAGCGCCACTCAGAAGATGCTGAGCAGAATTGAACAGATTTTATTATCTCTTAAACTACCCTAGTTACGTCCGTTACTGTGTGCTTAGCGTGCCTGGAAACGAATGGAAGGGACCTGGGTTCGAACCCCGGTAAGGCATGGATGTTGTTTTTCTGCTGGGGTCTCGCCATCCTCACAGAACTTCTGCTGTGGAATATAAACTGACAGGCTCCTGTCAGACCTCTGTGGAAAAGAGCTACTTGACGGTTTTTTATTTATATTTTTTATTATAACCTACCGTAATTCACCAGAAAATTGTCCGATCGATCCGAATTTTTTTTTGAATGGGGTTCTCGGGCAACACCATATTGCATTCGGTAATCAAGATTTTATCTGTAAAGAATCGCAGATAAAATTTCAAAAGTCATTTTTCTTGCCTTTTTTTATGTTTTTAGGTTTCTTTCCTGTACTCTAATCGAAACTCCCATGTAATTATCCAAATACTTGACTTCCGACACCATATTTCTCCCGCAGGATTCGCCCATGCTCCTCGTAGTGAATTAAAAATTTGAGTTTCTAACTATAACAGAAAGATATTAAGGTAGTTCTCGATTTGCACGAATTTGGATTAGCACGGTTTATTTATTTGAACGGTTCAAAAATTTACATTCGTGCAATTCTGGCAACTCTAATGATGAAATTTTGCTTAAAAAGTAGCAGAGGCCGTAACTTTTGCCAGCTGTATGGCCGAGTGATTAGCGCGCTTGGCTACTGATCCAAGGGACCTGGGTTCGAGCCCCGGTTATGTCGTTTGTACCCGGGTATGGATGTGTGTGTCGTTTTTCTGCTGAGGTCCTGCCATCTTCTCAGACCTACTATGGCATATAAACTGACAGGCTGCTGTCAGACCTCTGTGGCAAGCAGCTGCTTGAGGGGGTATTTATTTATTTATTTAAACGACAAGTGCGGGCATCTTCCCACTGGGACTAGTTCGATGTTACCACTCCCGTTTTGCAAAGTAAAATCCCAAGTCCCGCACTGATAGTTATAAATTACGCAGACCATGGTGGATTAAGAAGCAATTGAAATTTCGGTAGATTTAATTCGTGTTTAATTTCTTAGTAAGAAAGTAAATGCGACTGATGCACTTAACACCATGCAAAGCCAGTAATTATTTACTTTATCCCAGTAAATTTCTTTAATTTGGATTTGCATACGTCCGAACGCAAAAACCATCTAGAAGAAGTACTTACGGTACTTTGTTTCTACATATTTATTTGTCAAGACTTAAGTTTATTATTTCTACCTAAAATTATAATTTTATCACATTTATTGTATTCTATATTACAATTTGAAACTTCAGCGATGTTAGGTAATACAGGAGTTTATGCCCTTTGACCGGAACATTTCAATTATTTTATACCGAAAATTATTCTCATTTTGCACGAATTTGATTTACGCGGTAGTTTTCAGAACTCATTAACTGCGCAAATCGAGAACTATCTGCATAGAATGCAAGACTGCATTATTTTTTACTTCTTGTGCGGCTGGATGAGAAATATTTTCAAACCTGTCCTATTTTATCGGGCGACGAAATAGTACGCAAATGAATAATACGCGACCTAAATATTTTTTTTTCGCACAGAGCACATACATATATGCATGCCCTAATTTTCATACAGCCATTAAAATTTACAGAAAAATCAGAAAAACGGATATCCGAAAATTTCTTTTTGTATACCGGATAGGGAGATGAACTCTATAATCTCCGATACCGATTATGGGTATATTCCTTTTAGAAACCCTACTATCACTTTGTTTGATGCGCATATGTTCTTCTGAACACATTTTCTAAATTGTATTCCGGAAGGGGCGGGGGTGGCTCAGTCGGTAGCGCGCCAGGTTTGTAATCTGTAGTTCCCAGGTTCGAGTCCCAGCTGCGTCAGCGTTGAGATTTATCTCCGCAAAATTCCCCGCCCTGCCCACGGTCAGTAGGGGACACCGATGGGCTTGGAAAGGCCGCCGTCCGTCGGATGAGACGTTAAACCGTGGCCCCGTGTGTGGGAGAGCCATACCCTGTGCACGTTAAAGAACACGCTGGATGGCCTTGACGGGAGGCTACCATCTGTCTCCCAACAGCTGTTCCAGTGGGTCCCCTCCCCCAACCTTCTCTGAGCCTTCGGGGTCCATGTGACCTGGCCATTTAGCCCATGGTGTGCAAAAAAGTGCCGCTCAGAGGTAAAACAACCCAAAAACAACCCAAAGTATTCCGGAAATTCTACAGTTTCATGAAGAATTGTTAAAGGTTCTTGGAAACGATTTGGTAATTCCTAAATAAAATGAACTTCTTTTACTTAAAACTCCAACTTTTACTCCAACGTTTCGTTTCGATTACTGTGAAAATAAACTATTTTATCCAAGTGTAGTTTTTAAGTGAGACGTTAGACCCTCTTCTTTAGTTGTGCAAATAGATTCCTAGCATTAAAAAAGTTTCAATTTCAACTTGAAAGCACAATCGGAAGAACAATTTAGAAAAATCCTGCTCCATCGCATGCTCTTAGTTTCCATTTGTCCAGGCGCCGAAAGTAAAACCCCAACGTTAACTGATTGTTTTCGATGTCTATTGTTTACACTTAACCTTTACCCTCCCCAGAGATGAAAGAAAGTAAATACGAGTGACACAGCTTCAGGTCACCCATAAATACGGCCTGCTGGGAAATATCTCCGGAGTGCGACTCGTAAGTAGTTGTTGAAAGGCAAATGTAAATAAGGGAGCTTCACCAAACAACATATGCGAATTTTTCGCTTATCAAACTGAAAGACACGGCTTTATCAAACCGTGTCTTTCTTTCAAAACTGAAATCTGTTAAACATTTTCGTCAATTGTTTTCTTAATGTCTGAAACATACGAATCAAAATCTTGCATAAAGCATACATTTTGTCACATGGCAGCTTCGAAATCTTCTTTACAGAATGCAGCGCTAGATTCGTTTAGCGAAAAAAGTAGAGTAAAAGCAAAAATCACAAGAGTTCGCCGTTATCTCGTTTCCAGTTTTCTTAGGAAAAAAGAAATAAGTAATTTCACTTATTTTCTTCTCGTAGCGGAAAAGGAAAACTGTAGAAAGTATGTAATATATATAATCGTGGAGAAAACAAATACAATAAAAAGCATTGCCCTTAATAAATCACACCTCCTTGTCATAGGGGGCGGGGATGGCTCAGTCGGTTGCGCGCCAGGCTCGTAATCTGTAGTTCCCAGGTTCGAGTCCCAGCTGGGTCAGCGTTGAGATTTATCTCCGCAAAATTCCCCGCCCTGCCCACGGTCAGTAGGGGACACCGATGGGCTTGGAAAAGCCGCCGTCCGTCGGATGGGACGTTAAGCCGTGGCCCCGTGTACGGGAGAGACATACCCTGTGCACGTTAAAGAACACGCTGGATGGCCTTGACGGGAGGCTACTATCTGTCTCCCAACAGCTGTTCCAGTGGGTCCCCTCCCCCAACCTTCTCTGAGCCTTCGGGGTCCCTGTGACCTGGCCATTTAGCCCATGGTGTGCAAAAAAGTGCCGCTCAGAGGTAAAACAACCCAACAACCCAACCTCCTTGTCAACATCTTTTTCGAATCTGGTGAGAGAATTGCTATATCCAGTTGCGGGATAACGTTTGGACCGAATGAAATGATCGTTAGCACAAGAATTTCGCGAAGATAAGTGAAAATCGAATATTGAAAACTAACCAATTGGTTTAGTAAATTAAACGAACAAAATGTTCATTGAAAATGGTGGCACTCCTGAAAATTTAAGAGTAGAATTGGTGCCAAGTTCAAAAGTTAGATATCTGCATATTGCAATTCGTAATGAGCTAAAGAATATAATTCATAATTTTAAACTGTAATCCTAAACGGATATAAATGCAGATGATTCTGTTTTGTACATTCATCAGAGAACCTCAATAAACTAAAAACTAATAATTTAAACAATAAGAGTGACAATGATTATAAACATGCACCTCAGATTTGAAAAAAAATTAAATATGGCGTGGGCAGTGATTTTATGGACCCGGAACTTCGTTCCACTAAAAAAAAATCGTTCAATTTCGGTAGTCTTTAAAAGATTTTTTGAAAACATACGTTTAATACATAAAAAAATTACCCTTTAAGCAGACGTTTTCCACAAGAGCCTGTCTGTTTAATAAGCCACAGAGAGGATCTGTGAGGAAGGCGAGATCCCAGCAAAAAGACAACCAAAAAAAGGAAACATCCATGCCTTATCCGGGGTTCGAACCCGGATCCCTTTGGTTCGTAGACAAGAACGCTAACTACTGGTCAGTGGGATGGCGTTTAACATTTTCTGCTCCGTTCTGGCTACTAGTATTCTCAAAAGGGTCATGCAACCTCCCCCTCCCCCCAGCTTTTTGTAGAGCTGACCCTGACAACGTATATTGGATATGTACAGAAGCTTTAAGTAAGTAAATGTTGTTTGTTAATCTATAGCCAACTAATTTGTTCTCCAAATGTGTTTCGAAAGCTGCTCCATTAGACTATAGATGAAGGCTATAGAAGATTAGGCTATAGAAGACCAATTGTAACAATGTCCTCTTTGAAATAATCAGCCATTCTGATTTTTGAAATATTTTTCTTCCTCAAGTCTTTGATGATATTACATGCTAAAGACAATAAACTTAAACCAACTCAATATCTTCCGCAACAGGGTGTTGCTTTAAATGTGGCTGAAGTCTTATTCTTCGTTCTTTCATTATCTACATTGTTGAGTAAAACTCGAATGTTTTAGAACAGACTAGGCAATACTCAGTAAACAACATTATGAAGTAGCCAAGTTTACTTATCATAAATGTTCGAAAGCATCTTATTTTTTATAAGGCAGGAGTTTAGTTTTGAAGATGATTTCTACATACTTTCCAATTTGAAAAATTTCCCACAATAATGTCTATTCACCTCTTTACTTCATACTACAATAGTCCATGGAAGTAAAGAAATAACACTGCCCTTATAATTCTTGTAACAGAAAAAAAATGCATTAAATATATACGTAAGGGCATAAACTTTAAAATGACATAATTTTTACATGTAACTCTAAAACAACTTTTATATTTTGATAATAGACTTTAAACAAATTCTTGTCACTAATCTGAATGCTCTATAACTCGCTAGGAACGAAAAATAACTATCTGTATTACATATTTTACTAGTCCTACAATCAACGTCAATAACAACTGAAGAAAAAATATCCATCTCTTTGAATTTAGAAACTTGGCTCGTTTTACTCCGTAATTTAAAGGTTTATTTAAAGTGTCCCACCTTTGCCCTACAGAAAGCGAAACAATTATTGAATTGCCTTGTTTTTCATCTATGAAAATCTGATCACCCTTATATACATAGCAAATCCTCATGCAACCATCGGCTACATGGTCCAACCAGACTGTAAATTTAGTCCTACAAACTCATGTATCTTGAGCCATAGCTGCTACATTTGGCCACTGTAAGCCAATTCTAAAAGGACCTGATTAATCACAATCATGGACAGAAAGTAGACTGATACCCATAAAGTTATCACAACATATATGATCACTTTAAAAAAACATAGGTATAAGCTTTACGAACAAAGCCTTTATCATAGAAAATATTCAAAAATATCCATTTTCCATGTCACAACAGACACGGCTCTAAGCATTCAGTAATATTTATCTTCACCTAGGTAATTTTATCTATACCTGAGACAGGCAAAGCGACTTCAGAGTGTGATATAGGGCCAATATTAAAGTCAGTAATGCATTTATCCTTATTAAAAACAACGGGAGTAGAACTGATCACATTGTTAGAATATCGATAAAATGCTCAGCCTACCCAACCATCAGAGAATCAATGACATTACCATGTTTATCCTTCAATCCCTGTATGTATCACTCAAATAACTTCGTGTCCTCTGTTCCATCATACTCAAATGAGTACTATTAGTTTCAAGAAAAACCTGAAACTAAAATGGTCCCATTCTTCCTCAACTTCAGTAGTAAATAACGATTCGACCATAAGACCCAATTTAGGCTTCCCTACATAATATGGTTTTGCTAACTGAACTAGGCTAATTACTGTTAATCAATACACTGAATATCAATCACATTCCTATGCAACTCATCCGGTTATGTATTATATCCCCTGCCGGGACTTTTAAGAATCTATGGAGAGTGTGGAGAAATAGGCGTATACACCTAGAGACTAAAATTAGACTGTATAATAGTTTGGTTCTTTCTAGGGTTAGTTATGGTAGTGAAACCTGGACACTTTGTAAACAGGATAACAGGAAACTAGATGCTTTTGATTCCAGATGCTTACGCAGTATCTTGGGCATTAGGTGGTTCAACTTTGTAACTAATAATGAGGTTAGGCAAAGGAGTTTGCAACCACCTTTAAGCAGCATATTGTGCAGAGAGAGACTCTGTTGGTTTGACCATGTTGCCCGTATGAATAATTATAGATTGGCGAATAGGGTTATGAACAGTGTGTCTAGAGGCCTAAGAAGGAGGGGGAGACCTAGGATGTGGTGGGCTGACAATGTCAAACAGAACCTTGTTAGAATTGGTGTGCAGTGGCCAGATGCAGTAGATGTAGCTCAGGATAGACTTGCTTGGAGAACTAAATTGCACGGTATGGTTGGACCTCCGTAGCCCATGGATGCTTGAGGATGATGATGATGATGATGTATTTATAAATGTTTATATGTCCCGGTGTTTGTATTAAGTGTTAGTTATTCTAAAATCATTTAGTTTACTAACTTGTAGGAGACGTTGCTCATTGTATTGCAACTACCAATGCCATATGTCCTTTTGGCATTGGTAGTTGCAATGGAACACCGCTCCTCAAAGGTTACAGTCAGTATCAGCTTTAGCACTGAAGTTACCTAGCGCAAGAGTAATAATCTTTCTTGACGGAATTCAGAATATCCTGTAGTGGGCCATAAAACCTATCTTTCTCGTTCTCATCAGTCTCGGTAGAAGCATAACAAGAGATAGCATTCAAGTCATCAATCCTAGTTTTAAATTTCGATGTAAAAAATCTTTCCTTAATGCACTCTTATTCTAAAAGAGCATCACTGGCGTCTCTGCTAAGAAGTAGACCAATACCTTGCAGATGTTTTCCATCTTTTCTCCTCAGGAAGAGAAGATGGGTCACCTTCTAAAAAAGAGACTTTATTAAAAAGTGATTAAATTGAATGGAATCTGGAGAATTACAGGGTGACGAAATTGTCAATAAAAGTTTCTCATTAAAGACTTGAATGTTATCTGCTGTGGACCCCACTGAGGATGCCGATGAGGATGAGAAGGATAGGTTTTATGGACAACTTCAGGATATTTTGAATTCTGCTAAGAAAGGAGATATTACCCTTGTTCTAGGTGACTTCAATGCCAAAGTTGGTACTGACTCTGATTTTTGGGGAGGTGTATTAGGCCCTTTTGGTATTGGTAGCTGCAATGGCAATGGGCAACGTCTACTACAGGTAAGTAAACTCAATGGATTCAGAATAACTAACACTTATTACAAACACCCCGACATACATAAGTACACATGGGTCACATAGGGGAGCTGAAATTGGATCTGACCATTACCATGTTAAAAGTGTCGTGCAACTTAAACTTAAAAAAGTGTTGTGCTAGGGTAAAAAAAATTACTTCTAATACTGAAGCTCTGAAAGACCCAGTTATAGCCAAAGCTTACCATGATAGGTTACTTAGTCATTATGACAGTCATGGTATGCTTACTACTGAAGTTGAGGAAGAATGGAATCATTTTAAACTATCTTTTTTGGACACTAAAAGTACTCTTTTAGGAAAAAAGGAGCAGAGGAGACAGAATTATCTGAGTGATAAGGCACTTGAGCATATTTCAGAAAGAAAGAACTGCAGGAATGTCCTTAATCAATACCCTACTAGTCCTAATAGAAAGCATTACAGAGAACTTAATAAACGTGTAAAAGATCAGTTAGCTGCTGATAAGAATTTCTGGCTTGTTGATTTGGCTGACAAAGCAGAGGAAGCAGTTAGACAGCACAACAGCAGAGAGCTGTATCAGATAGTTAATGTTTTGTGTGGTAGAAAACGGACATGCATACAGGGATTGAAGGATAAACAAAGTGAGGTTATGGAAGGTGAGGATTCTGTCATGGCTAGGTGGGCTGAGCATTTCAGTGATGTTCTAAACAATGTAATTAGTTGTACTCCCATTGTTTGTAATGATGATAGATGCATTGGTGGCTTCAATGTTGGCCCTGTAGCACAATCTGAAGAGTTTTTGGCTATTTCTAAACTTAGACTTCTTAAATTTCCAGGGGTAGATAAAATTATTACAGAATTTTATTTTAGGAGGTCCAACCAGACCTCCTAAATGATGGATGACTGAAATTTTGAATATATTTTATGATAGAGGTGTGGTTCCTATGGACTTTACCAGAGCTATTATTATAACTATTTTTAAAAAAGGTGATCGCAGTTCTTGTGATAACTGTAGGGGTATCAGCCTACTTTCTGTCCCAGATAAAGTTCTTTGCTTGATTGTGCTTAATAGAATTAAAAATCTGGTTGAAACTCAATTGTGTGATGAGCAATGTGGATTCAGAAGTATTAGGGGGATGTGTGGATAAGACATTTTCACTTAGGGAGATTCTTGAGAAATGTTTAGAGTTTCAGAAACCTTTGGTTGCTAGCTTTGTTGATTTCAAAAAGGTTTTCGACTCTGTTGATCGTCAGAATTTGTGGTTGATTGTGAGATCATATGGTATACCAGACAAGTTAGTTAACATTATGAAAGCTCTCTATAATAATACTGAGTCGTGTGTGAGAGTTGGTAAGACTTGTAGCAATTAGTTTAGCATTACTTCTGGTGTTCGACAAGGGTGCATTTTGTCTCCATTTCTCTTTATCTTGGTTATTGATTATGTTATGCGAAATTCACTTAAAGGGAAAGATTTTGGTCTTAAATGGGCTGGAGACACGAAAATGTCTGACTTAGATTGTGCTGATGATTTAGCCCATTTGGCAAATGATGTTGATGAGATGAACTCTTTCATTCGAGCTGTTGATGAGACTGGTAGTAGAGTAGGTTTGGTTATAAACAGAGAGAAAACTAAAGTGATGAAAATTGGTCAGGCAGGCTGTGATTCAGTTAATCTGAATGGTTGCAGTCTTGAGCAGCTGTCACAGTTTATTTATCTTGGGAGTTATGTAACAGATAATGGTGATGTGCGGCATGAGATTAACAGACGAATAGGGATTGCTGCCGGGACTTTTAAGAACCTATGGAGAGTGTGGAGAAATAGGCGTATACACCTAAAGACTAAAATTAGACTGTATAATAGTTTGGTTGTTTCTAGGGTTAGTTATGGTAGTGAACCTTGGACATTTTGCAAACAAGATAGCAGGAAACTAGATGCTTTTGATTCCAGATGCTTACGCAGTATCTTGGGCATTAGGTGGTTCAACTTTGTAGCTAATGATGAGGTTAGGCAAAGGAGTTTGCAACTTCCTTTAAGCAGCATATTGTGCAGAAAGAGACGTTGGTTTGGTCATGTTGCCCGTATGAATAATTATAGATTGGCGAATAGGATTATGAACAGTGTTCCTAAAGGCCTCAGAAAGAAGGGGAGACCTAGGATGCGCTGGGCAGACAATGTCAAACAGGACCTTGTTAGAATTGGTGTGCAGTGGCCAGATGCAGTAGATGTAGCTCAGGACAGACTTGCTTGGAAAACTAAATTGCACGTTCTGGTTGGACCTCCATAGACCATGGCTTTTTGAGGATGATGATGATGATGTTATCTTGGCAAAATAAAAATGCAAACAGAAGTCTCATAAAATTTATTTCTAAGTTCAGCATTTCTTTTAGAAAGAAAATTCGGGATAATATTCTGTAAATTCCATGCTATTTCAATCTGTAAATCACCTTCTTTTCATATGTAAATATTATTAGGTTCATTTATTAAAAAAATCGTGAACTACATTTGATATTATTCTTGGACAGAACGGTATTTTAGAATGTTTTATTTATTTTTAGGCCTCTCTGCTTTAACAATTTAATTTAAAAGCATTTCACAATATTCGTAAATTACTAACCTGTGAAATGTCGAATTACTGCTTTTGATATATTACGATTTGAATTTTTCGAATCTCCCAAAAGTTATAACTGCGCCTCAAATGGTGGAGAAAGTTCAAGATTCCAAAATATCAAACAAATATTCCAAACTAGTTTGAGTATGCCCTGCGGAGTACGTTAGAAGTTTGAAATTTTGGTGTTGAACCGTTGGCAAGAATGCCTTTACCCTTTAGGAGTGTGCTTCATTATAGGAAAATGCGACCCAAAAGGTGTTTTGTTAGCGGAAGTGACGTAGTCCACCAAAGCGAGGCATCGACTCAGTGCATGCAGGGGGCAAATCTTGTTTACTTCTTTTTTGATTAAACTTTGTTTACCTCTGTTTAGTGTGATATAAAAAAAGTCTTCTTTTAATTTGGAAATTATAAACACATTTAAATTTTGACCATTTCTAATACTTAATTACTTTCGGTCTATTCCATAATTCGAGAATAGCGTTTCATTTTAAAGTTTCAGTGCATTGCAATGTAATTAATACATAAATAACAATTTTTTTAATAACTTTTAATCATTATTGGGTGCTTTTTCAGCTGAGAAGGTTTAGAAAATTCCGTATATATCGCGCAAAATTTTCAGCAATTCATAAAGAAAATTGACATTTTATTACAGTGGAATAGAATTTTTTTACACTACACAGCGGTGACCAGTGCTGTACTAATGAAGTATATATTTCTTCAATTTTGTTTTATAACTTGCTGCTTTAATGAAATAGTTGGAAATCTTTTTCTGGTGTAATATAGACCATAGATTGTATTCAGTACCTGATTAACGCAGAAGTCATCTAGGCTTTGTTGTATTGCCCCAAATACACAGAGAGCTCTCAAAAGACAATTAATTTCACGTGTTTGTAGTTGGTTGGGTTGTTTTACCTCTGAGCGGCACTTTTTTGTACACCATGGGCTAAATGGCCAGGTCACAAGGACCCCAAAAGCTCAGAGAAGGTTGGGGGAGGGGACCCACTGGAACAGCTGTTGGGAGACAGATGGTAGCCTCCCGTCAAGACCTGCAGTGTGTTCTTTAACGTGAACAGGGTATGGCTCTCTCCCGCACACGGGGCCACGGCTTAACATCCCATCCGACGGACGGCGGCGTTTCCAAGCCCATCGGTGTTCCCTTCTGACCATGGGAAGGGCGGGACGTTTTTGTAGAATATGTAAGTTGTGCAAAGAGTGCTAGTTGATTAATTATTACTAACGTTCGACCACCAAAGCGAGGCCATCAACTCGGTGCATGCTCGGAGTATTTGGTTAACGTAATGGAGACTACATTTGAGTGACTACGAGGTAAGCATTTTTTGGTAAAAATTAATAGTAAATGATACAACTGATATCTTTTTTTTGTTATGATAGTAATTTATTATATTCTTTCTTTATCTGAAATATTTTCTTTTTGAACTGAATTTTTGAACTGAAAATTTGAACTGAATTTTTTTTTTGTTTTGGGAGTAATTTATTGTATTGTCCTAAAAACAAATAAATTGTTGTTTATTACTCTACGTATATTTTCTTAGAAATTCCCATATTGTAATGGTTAAAACAATTTCAAAATGAAATTTGCTACATCTTTAATAACATTAAAATTAAGACATAAAGTGTGAACTGAATTTATAAAGATGTGAAATAAAATTTATCAGCAAAATTATAATTAAGAATTAAAGATTTTAATCGTAAAGAGACATTTAATGTAGACTTGCAGTTTACATTGCTTATGCGCCATTTCTTTTAAGCAAAGCAGTAATGCGTTCATATATAATAATATATAATCATATCTTTTAGCGAGCTGAGCGATTTAAACTGCATATGTGCTGCATTGCATATTTCCGGTTTTGTTATTTTCGCATAGTAATTTTTTTTTAATAGCATTCTGCATCTAGTAGAATTTTTTTTTTCCATTTCTACCAAATATTCTGTGTCAGTGACTCTTAATCGAAATGTTAATGTAAAATTGGTTTATCCATTCTTTAATGAATGTGTTTCTAAATATTTGTAGTTATGCATGGTTCATTAAGTGGTGCAACAGCATTATCTATAAATGAAATTTCTCTTCTCTCTTTTTATAATTACTAGGCTGTTTTCACATAGAAAGAGTTGGGTTGGGTTGTTTTACCTCTGAGCGGCACTTTTTTGCGCACCATGGGCTAAATGGCCAGGTCACATGGACCCCGAAGGCTCAGAGAAGGTTGGGGGAGGGGACCCACTGGAACAGCTGTTGGGAGACAGATGGTAGCCTCCGGTCAAGGCCATCCAGCGTGTTCTTTAACGTGCACAGGGTATGGCTCTCCCGCACACGGGGCCGCGGCTTAACGTCCCATCCGACGGACGGCGGTCTTTCCAAGCCCATCGGTGTCCCCTACTGACCGTGGGCAGGGCGGGGAATTTTGCGGAGATAAATCTCAACGCTGACCCAGCTGGGACTCGAACCTGGGAACTACAGATTACGAGCCTGACGCGCTACCGACTGAGCCACCCCGCCCCCCCATAGAAAGAGTAGTCAACACTGGCATCTACTTTGCAAGTGGCATGTTCATTTGTGCTTAGCAATGGTAACTCGAAAATTGCAAATTCTCATCTACGGGAAGAAGTGTATTTCTCCTTAATAATTCTGATGGAAGAATAATGTTACCTTTTATTGGACACTAACCAAATTCATCAGTAAAGATGCACTAAAATGTATGATTCTATTGAATATTTTATAGGCTATTATTTAAGTAGCTTTTCTATCTGGGCTATGTCACATAGTCGTTTCCCCCATGCAAATGCAGGTACTGACATGTACTGTGCGTCTTTTCACAATAAATTGAAATATTATTTTGAGCAAAGGTTTAATATCCAGACAAGAAAGCCTGTTGACACAACTTTGCAAGTGGAAATTTTTTTATATACTACAGGTATAAAATTTTGACAAATGTCTGAAAATCAATTAGTTTCTCTTCAACATGCTTCGCTTCGTATAACAGGAATTAAGAATTTCTGATGTCTCTAACATAAGTTGAGACAACTGGTATGTTGAATCTCAGACACGGTAGTCTCAAAATACCGTTGTACTTGTATATTATTTCAAGTGTGAGACTGACATACTGATTATGAGAAGAATCAGAATATCTTTCATTGTTTCTTTACAATTATGAGTGAAAAGGTTCATTGTATGTAATACAGTGTTTCTGATTTATTTCCTATAAATAAACCCATTGCTTAAAAAAAAAGACAACAAATCTTCAGTCAATGGTGTAACAAAAAAAATAAAAAACATAAACCTTTTATGTAAATATGTCCTATTCCTTTAGGTAAAGTTCTTTTCTTCATATGTAGAGGTGGAGGTGATTCAATTGGTAGCACACCAGGATCATAATCTGCAGTTCCTAAAGTTTGTTTAACCCTAGTATCACAATGTGATTTACTCATTTATTTGTATCACGAGATGGGATCACATGTGACCCCTCATATTTATATAGCAAATTGGCCTATTTCTGAAATAAAACTCTACTTGAAATATTACACCAAAAAATGTTATGGGGAAATCAAAATTATGTTTGGATTTTATACTTTAGAAAATAAAAAAAAAATAACAATATTTAAATTAAGTTTACATTCTAGAAAATCCCACTTTTTGTTCTAGTCTTTACATTCATTGCTCATGTTATTATAGCCCAGCAAACTTTTGAAACATTTACAACAAATTCAATATATTATTTGCTTACTGTCATCTCTACATAGGTAGAAATGATCTAAACACAGTGACTACTATAATTGAATCTTAGATAAGTTGCAGTCATATAAATAAATAAATTTTAGAATATACGTTTGTATACAAACCAACCTACCCTTTACATAACGCAGTCAGAAGGGTATCTCTTTAAGGCAATATTAGTCAGGTGCATTAGTTTGCATTAGGTGAAGGATCTAACCTTGTTTATCTAGGGTTATTATGATAAATATAAATGCAGACTATTTATAATATTGCAGCACTTCTCATACATTCCTGTATATTTTTGGCAGGATATTATGACATGCAATATGCATATTTCTGTAGAGTAATATTATACAGCTATCCATTTTTCTTCATATTAAGAATTTCAATAATGGTCCATCATTGACTTTCAATTTAGAATTTTCACAGAGCTTCTCTATCGCATATTAAAGTGACAGGCTTCTGTCAGACCTGTGTGGCAAGCAGCTGCTTGAGAGGTGCATAAATATTTTTTTCATTTAGTAACCTGGGTTTGAACCCATGGGTAACCAGGTTACTAAATGAACATGTTTTTCTGCTGATGTCCTTCCATCCTCACAGACCTTCTCATCATCATCATCATCCTCAAGCAGCCATGGGCTACGGAGGTCCAACCAGACCGTGCAATTTAGTTCTCCAAGCAAGTCTATCCTGAGCAACAACAACTGCATCTGGCCACTGCACACCAATTCTAACAAGGTCTTGTTTGACATTGTCTGCCCACCGCATCCTAGGTCTCCCCTTCTTTCTGAGGCCTTTAGGCACACAGCTCATAATCCCATTCGCCAATCTATAATTATTCATACGGGCAACATGGCCAAACCAACGGAGTCTCTCTCTGCACAATATGCTGCTTAAAGGAGGTTGCAAACTCCTTTGCCTAACCTCATCATTAGTTACAAAGTTGAACCACCTAATGCCCAAGATACTGCGTAAGCATCTGGAATCAAAAGCATCTAGTTTCCTGTTATCTTGTTTACAAAGTGTCCAAGTTTCACTACCATAACTAACCCTAGAAAGAACCAAACTATTATACAGTCTAATTTTAGTCTTTAGGTGTATACGCCTATTTCTCCACACTCTCCATAGGTTCTTAAAAGTCCCGGCAGCAATCCCTATTCGTCTGTTAATCTCATGCCGCACATCACCATTATCTGTTACATAGCTCCCAAGATAATTAAACTGTGACACCTGCTCAAGACTGCAACCATTCAGATTAACTGAATCACAGCCTGCCTGACCAATTTTCATCACTTTAGTTTTCTCTCTGTTTATAACCAAACCTACTCTACTACCAGTCTCATCAACAGCTCGAATGAAAGAGTTCATCTCATCAACATCATTTGCCAAAAGGGCTAAATCATCAGCATAATCTAAATCAGAAATTTTCGTATCTCCAGCCCATTTCAGGCCAAAATCTTTCCCTTGAAGTGAATTTCGCATAACATAATCAATAACCAAGCTAAAGAGAAAAGGAGACAAAATGCACCCTTGTCGAACACCAGAAGTAATGCTAAACCAATTGCTACAAGCCTTACCAACTCTCACACACGACTCAGTGTTATTATAGAGAGCTTTCATAATGTTAACTAACTTGTCTGGTATACCATATGATCTCACAATCAACCACAAATTATGACGATCAACAGAGTCGAAAGCCGTTTTGAAATCAACAAAGCTAGCAACCAAAGGTTTCTGAAACTCTAAACATTTCTCAAGAATCTGCCTAAGTGAAAATATCTGATCCACACATCCCCTACCACTTCTGAATCCACATTGCTCATCACGCAATTGCCTGTCAACCAGATTCTTAATTCTATTAAGCACAATCATGGAAAGAACTTTACCTGGAACAGAGAGTAGGCTGATACCCCTATAGTTATCACAAGAACTGCGATCACCTTTTTTGAAAATAGGGATAACAATAGCTCTGGTAAAATCCTTAGGAACCATGCCTTTATCATAAAAGATATTCAGAATTTCAGTCATCCAAGTGGTAACCGAAACATTCCCAGCTCTAAGCATTTCCGTAGTAATTTCATCTATCCCTGGGGATTTATAAAGTTTAAGTTTAGAAACAGCCAAAATAACTTCAGATTGTGTTATAGGGCCAACATTAAAGCCACCAATGAATCTATCATCATTGCAAACAATGGGAGTAGAACTAACTACATTGTTTAGAACATCACTGAAATGGTCAGCCCACCTAGCCATGACAGAATCCTCCCCTTCTATAACCTTACCTTGTTTATCCTTCAATCCTTGTATGCCTGTCCGTTTTCTACCACACAAAACATTAACTATCTGGTACAGCTCTCTGCTGTTGTGCTGTCTAACTGCTTCCTCGGCTTTGTCAGCCAAACCATCAAGCCAAAGATTCTTATCAGCAGCTAACTGATCCTTTACAAGTTTATTAAGGTCTCTGTAATGCTTTCTATTAGGACTAGTAGGGTATTGATTAAGGGCATTCCTGCAGTTCTTTCTTTCCGAAATAAGCTCAAGTGCCTTATCACTCAGATAATTTTGCCTCTTCTGCTCCTTTTTTCCTAAAAGAGTACTGTTAGTGTCCAAAAAAGCCTGTTTAAAATGATCCCATTCTTCCTCAACTTCAGTAGTAAGCAAACCATGACTGTCATAATGACTAAGTAACCTATCATGGTAAGCTTTAGCTATAACTGGATCTTTCAGAGCTTCAGTATTAAAAGTAAATTTTTTAACCCTAGCACAACACTTTTTAAGTTTAAGTTGCAACACACTTTTAACAAGGTAATGGTCAGATCCAATTTCAGCTCCCCTATATGCCCTGGTATTCCTAACAGAACTAGCCCATTTGCTGTTAATTAATATGTAATCAATCATATTCTTATGCAGCCCATCAGGTAAAACCCATGTGTACTTATGTATGTCGCGGTGTTTGTAATAAGTGTTAGTTATTCTGAATCCATTGAGTTTACTTACCTGTAGGAGACGTTGCCCATTGCCATTGCAGCTACCAATACCAAAAAGGCCTATTACTCCTCCCCAAAGGTCAGAGTCAGTACCAACTTTGGCATTGAAGTCACCAAGAACAAGGGTAATATCTCCTTTCTTGACAGAATTCAAAATATCCTGAAGTTGTTCATAAAACCTATCCTTCTCATCCTCATCGGCATCCTCAGTGGGGGCATAACAGCAGATAACATTCAAGTCTTTAAAGCTTGTCTGAAATTTTGCTGTAAGAAACCTTCCATTAATGCACTCATATCCTAGAAGAGCATCGCTAGCGTGTCTGCTGAGAAGCAGACCCACGCCTTGGTGATGCTTATTGTCGTCCCTCCCTGAAAAGAGAAATTTAAGATTATTTTTAAGAATCTGACCTTTATCTGTCCATCTGGTCTCTTGCAAGCCGAGAATATCTAAATTATAACGGTGGAATTCTTGTGTGAGGACATCAAGAGAAAAAGCTCTGTGCAGAGTCCTCACATTCCAACTACCTAAGGAGAGAAAATGGTTAGTGGGATGTTTAAAGAAACTATGTTTATTGAGAGAGGGAATGCCGACAATATCAAACAGCCCCCTAATCGCAGACATGGGGCAAAGACCCGTTCCCCCACTACTAAAGGCTGAAGCCATCTACACTGGAAGACTTCCTCCAATGTAGAATTTGACGATGCCAATAGAAGCAAAGAGTTCAGGTGCCTGCGATGACTTCTGCTCAGGATTATCCACCAGTTGATAAACATATCCTGTGAATCTATTCACTTGGGGCTGTCAACCCACAAACAAACAGAAAACACAGCGGAAGATTTTCCCTCCACAGAAGCCCACCAGTGCAGCAAAATCAGGATCCATAATCAAGCTCAGAGCCATATAGCTGTCCAATCCAGTAGGTTTATATGGTCAGCACCAGGGCCCTGTGTGGTTGACCACTCCTCAGCAGGGTAGAAAAAAAAAGAAAAGTAGCCATAGTTGTCCAGATCAGTAGGCCACACTAATCTGGCAGCCCTCCCCTTCCGTTCACTTCCACAAGAGAGTATCTCTTTTGAAAGTTACTAACGGTCCGCACCACGAGAAGGCGGGGTCGGACATTAGGTGCTAGGCCTGGCCGGTTCTATGCATCATCACAGGTGATTAGTGCATAGCTCTCCTTCCAGTGACTACCTAGCTACCATTTACAGATCACAGATCTTCTACTATGGCATATAAACCGACAGGCTTGAAGATATTTTATTTATTATTGAAATTATGCAGTTTACAATATAGATATTGGTACTATTTATATATGCTATAATTAGTCAAGCTTTATATATATATATATCCCCTCAAGCAGCTGTTTGCCACAGTGGTCTGACAGGAGCCTGTCACTTTATATACCATAGTAGAAGGTCTGAGAGGATGGCAGGACCTCAGCAGAAAAACGACACAACCATGCCTTACCCGGGTTTCTTAGATCATTAGCCAAGTGTGCTAACTACTCGACCAAGGGACGGCTACCAAAATAAAAACATTTAATGTAACCTATATATATATCAGCCGTCCCATGGCCGAGTGATTAGCGCTCTTGGCTAGTGATCTAAGGGACCTGGGTTCGAGCCCCGGATTAAGGCATGGATGTATGTGTCGTTTTTCTGCTGAAGTCCTGTCATCCTCTCAGACCTTCTACTATGGCATGTAAACTGACAGGCTCCTGTCAGACCTCTGTGGCAAGCAGCTGCTTGAGGGGGTATTTATATTTTTTATTTATATATATATTATAAAAATCCCAAAGGATATAATGAAGGCTGCATTGTGCTACCTTTGAGCATGTTTTTGCACACAATGAGATAACTGGCCAGGCCACCCGCTAGACAGATTGTAGTTCGCATGAAGGCCATCCAGTGTGTTCTTTAACATGCACATGGTATGATGGCTCTCCTGCACATTGGGCTACTGCTTTGTGTTCCATCCAATGAACGATGACCTTTCCAAACCCTACCTAAACTGAAGTTAGGGTGGGTTTTTGCAGAGATAAATCTCAATGCTAGTCCAGATCAGACTCTAACCTGGGAACTGCAGATTATGAGCCTGGTGTGCTACCAATTGAATCACCTCCACCCCTACATATGAAGAAAAAGAACTTTATCGAAAGGAATAGGATATATTTACAAAAAATGTTTATCATTTTTATTTTTTTTTGTTACACTGTTAACTGAAGATTTGTTGTCTTTTTTTTTTAAGTAATAGGTTATTTATAGGAAATAAATCAGAAACACTGTATTACATACAGTGAACCTTTTCACTCATAATTGTAAAGAAACAATGAAAGATATTCTGATTCTTCTCATAATCAGTATGTCAGTCTCACACTTGTAATAATATACAAGTACAACGGTATTTTGGGACTACCGTGTTTGAGATTTAACATACCAGTTGTTTCAACTTATGTTAGAGACATCAGAAATTCTTAATTCCTGTTATACGAAGCGAAGCATGTTGAAGAGAAACTAATTGATTTTGAGACATTTGTCAAAATTTTATACCTATAGTATGTAAATAAATTTCCACTTGCAAAGTTGTGTCAACAGGCTTTCTGTCTGGAAACTAAATCTTTGCTCAAAATAATATTTCAAGTTATTGTGAAAAGACTCGCAGTACATAGTAGTACCTGTATTTGCATGGTGGTAATGCAAAGTAGATGCGAGTGTTGACTACTCTTCCACTGTGAAAACACCCTAATTACAAAAGGAGAGAAAAGAAATTTAACTTACAGATAATGCTGTTCCAACACATAATGAACCATGCATAACTACAAATATTTAGAAACACATTCCTTAAAGAATAGTCAAACCAATTTTACATTAGCATTTAAATTAAAAGTCACAGATACAGAATATTTGGTAGAAATGAAAACAAAAATTGTTACTTGATACAGATTACTTGGTATTAAAGAAAAAAAAACATACTAGATACAATATACTTGATATTAATGGGGGGGGGGGGAATTACTACTATGCGAAAAAAAAAACCGGAACTATTCAATGAGGTACTTTTGCAGTTTAAGTTGCTCAGCTCACTAGATGATATGATTATTATATTTATACATTACTTATGAACGCATTACTGTTTTGCTTAAAAAAATGGCGCATAAGTAACGTAAACGAACAAGTCTGCCTTAATGTCTCTTTAAGATGAAAATTGTTAATTCTTAATTATAATCTTGTTCGTAATATTTATTTCACACCTTTATAAATTCAGTTCACAATTTATGTCTTCATTTTAATGTTATTAAAGATGTAGCATATTTCATTTTGAAATTGCTTTTACCATTACAATATGAGAATTTTAACAAAAAATATACGTACATTAATAAGCAACAATTTATTTGTTTTTAGGGCAATATGATAAATTACTACCTAACAAATAAAAAAATTTCAGTCAATAACAAATAAAAAGACTTCCGCTAACCGAACACTTTTTTTTGTCGCATTTTCCTAAAATGTGTAAAAACCACCCTTTAGACCCAGGAGGGGGGAGGTGAATGCAACAATTTTTTTTTTGTTTTAACATAAAAATGCATGTTTTTAGAGATAAATTAATAATTCTTTTTTCGTTGGACAGGTATTGATCAAATATTACAATTTGCATTTTGCGAATTCCCCAAAAGTTATAATTGCGCCATCTAACGGTAGAAAAGAAAACGAAAAATGACAAATTTTAAAAGGAATATTGCAATGATGTAGTTATGCTAGAAATTTCAAATTTTTGTGATGGAATGTGACAGTGTTGAGAATTCTTTTGAGAACAATGAGTTGATCCTAAGCCCAAGGTAGGTAAGAAACGGAACGATTTTATTTTAAGAGATAATTGGAAATCTCTTTTTTAGTTGGTTACTAATGAAATATAATTCTCATTTTCAAAGGTAGTTTTAATTTATATCAATAGAGATCACAAAATATTGAAACTGCAAAACTTTTAACGAATGTTTCAAGTGATCAGTTTATGGCAAAAATTTCGGCGTGTAGAGTTCTATTATGTTAGAAATTTCTCTGACAGCAATGATCTGCCTACTATTTTCACAGGAGTGGGAGAAAAGCAAATTTTAAAATTTAAAAACTAAAATACATACTTTTTATGTTGATAATTGCTAGTAAAATACTACTATGTGAATTTCCCCCATCATACATTAAAAAGTAAATAAATAACCCCTAAAGGATAGCTGCTTGTGCAGAGGTCTGACAGGAGCCTGTCAGTTTATACGTCATAGTAGAAGGTCCATGAGGATGGCAGGACCTCAGCAGAAAAACAACACTAATATCCATAATTTTAATTTTAAAGGAGTGAAAAGTAGGCAAAGGAAGAACTCTATTCTCTTTGAAAATGAGATTCCCATATCCGCCAGAGGCGATATATGTTCTTGTTATTTTACATTTTCAGTATCCTCTGACAGTTGAAATTCGAACTATTGTACAATAGAGAAAATAGACTATTAATATTTTATTACTACCTGTAATGTGCAAAAAAAGTTTTTCATTTATCTCTTAAAGCAGAAAAGTTGCATTTTACCAACGGGACAAATCATTACTATTAGTTTAAACCACTTGATCATTACACTGTATAACCAAAAATTTAATTTTCTAGCAAAAATAGATCGTTTGCAACATTTATTTAAAGATTGAGATTATTCCAGATCTGAGCACCTGAGGTTTTTGTGGTCTGGCTATTTAGTCCATCGTGTGCAAAATAAAGTGCCGCTCAGAGGTAAAACACCTGAACCAACTACTTTTGATTCTATGACTTTGATCTTGCCTGACGAATTTGGGTACTAAATATTTTGATAAGTAGACAGTAAACAACGTTATTTTCGCAATGGGCTGGATTGTTTTACCTGTGTGCAAAAATCTTTTACATCAAGTGGGCTAAATGGCCAAGACACAAGGACCCCAAGAACTCAGAAAAGGTTGGAGAAAAGTACAGATAACGCGCATTGCAGATTGGTAACACTCATAGAACCCTTGTTTATAATGAAACTATCACAATGATCGAAGTCCAGAAGTTTTCAAGAGTCACCAGGAATCAAAAAGCTCCGCCAAGAGTGTTTTTGAACGGAGACCTATGAATTGCGAATGAAAGGTTGAGTCGTTTTACCTCTGAGCGGCACTTTGTTGCAAGCAGTGGGCTAAATGGCCAGGCCACAAGGACCCCGAAGGCTCAAAGAAGGTTGGAGAAGGCAACCTACTAGGAGCTTTTGTGTGACAGATTGTAGCCTCTTGTCAACATCATCTAGCGTGTTTTTTCACACGCACAGGGTACTCTCACACAGGCAAAATTCCCCGCCCAGCCCACGGTCAGTAGGGGACACCGATGGGCTTCAAAAGGCCGCCGTCCGTCGGATGGGACGTTAAGCTGTGGCCCCGTGTGCGGAAGAGCCATACCCTGTGCACGTTAAAGAACACGCTGGATGGCCTTGACGGGAGGCTACCATCTGTCTCCCAACAGCTGTTCCAGTGGGTCCCCTCCCCCAACCTCCTCTGAGCCTTCGGGGTCCATGTGACCTGGAAATTTAGCCCATGGTGTGCAAAAAAGTGCCGCTCAGAGGTAAAACAACCCAACACAACCCAACTCTCTCACACGGACTCACGACTTAACATCCCATCCGACGGATGGCAGCCTTTCCAAGCCCATCGCTGGCCCCTACTAACCGTGTGGGCAGGGCGAGGAGTTTTGCGGAGATAAATAACAACGCTGGCCCAGCTGAGACTCGAACCTCGGAACTGCAGATTACGAGCCTGGCACGCTACCGACTGAGCCACCCCCGACTCTAAAACGGATCAAGAGACATTGCATGACGTCAAGGTTTGTTTGCCAAAATGTTTTTCTAAAAACATATTAATATTTCATTTTAAACCAAATGTTTAATGCATTGTTATATTTTCATATTTAGTTTGTTTCCTAGATTATAGTGATACTGAGATTGACGCGTGAATGTAAAAAATTGATAAAGAAACGAATTTCGCATGTTTTTTTTTCTACTATTTCAACACTATGCCACTGCAGTACTCAACACAGAGTGGCTTCTCCCTCTTTTTCGGGGGGGGGGGGGGGCTCAGTCGGTAGCGCGCCGGACTCGCAATCTGTAGTTCCCAGGTTCGAGTCCCAGCTGGGTCAGCGTTGAGATTTATCTCCGCAAAATTTCCCCGCCCTGCCCACTGTCAGTAGGGGACACCGATGGGCTTGGAAAGGCCGCCCTCCCTCGGATCGGACGTTAAGCCGTGGCCCCGTGTGCAGGAGAGCCATACACTGTGCACGTTAAAGAACACGCTGGATGGCCTTGACGGGAGGCTACCATCTGTCTCCCAACAGCTGTTCCAGTGGGTCCCCTCCCCCAACCTTCTCTGAGCCTTCGGGATCCTTGTGGCCTGCCCATTTAGCCCATGGTGTGCAAAAAAGTTCCGCTCAGATGTAAAACAATCCAATCCAATCCAACCCTCTTTTTCGGGTATATTACGACTGAAATTCATCTTTTCATTTGTACAGATTTCGCAAGTAACTCAGTTGAAACTTTTTCCCTCCTTTCCCTTTATTTTATGGCATCCTCAGAGGTTCTAGGTTTTGCAAGATCATGGTGAAATTAGCCTCCAATGAGATGCTTCACACATGAGCAGCCGTTCCATCTTCTCGTGAAAGCCACGAAACAGATTAATGACGGTCTTAACAAGACAGGGCTGAGAGGAAATAAGCAATTCGGGCATTTCGCTCTGGCGCTGCAGTACAATTTGAATTATCTGTTCTCTCCTCCATCTGTGGAGGAAGAGAACCAACTGGACAACTGTTAGGAGACGGATGGAATTCTCCCGTGAAGGTCAGGTTGGGTTGTTGGTTGTTTTACCTCTGAGCGGCACTTTTTGCACACCATGGGCTAAATGGCCAGGTCACATGAACCCCGAAGGCTCAGAGAAGGTTGGAGGAGGGGACCCACTGGAATAGCTGTTGGGAGACAGATGGTAGCCTCCCGTCAAGGCCATCCAGCTTCTTCTTTAACGTGCACAGGATATGGCTCTCCCGCACACGGGGCCACGGCTTAACGTCCCATCCGACAGACGGCGGCCTTTCCAAGCCCATCGGTGTCCCCTACTGACCGTGGGCAGGGCGGGGAATTTTGCGGAGATAAATCTCAACGCTGACCCAGCTGGGACTGGAACCTGGGAACTACAGATTACGAGCCTGGCGCGCTACCGACTGAGCCACTCCGCCCCCGTGAAGGTCAGCATGTCTCACCGAGATCAATCTGTATATGTGGGGAGAGGAGGAGGTGTTGGGGGGGAAAATATCAAAGCTGGCATAGTTCGATTCGAATCTGGACGCATTGGATGACGAGCCTGACGTATTATCGATCGAGTCAAACCCGCCCCCTTTGAAAAAGACGAGATTTACACGACATAAAAATATCTTTCTTTGCAAAATTATAATATATATATCGTAAACAAGAAGTCGTTGGGAATAGCAAACATGCGATAAAGCAACGAATCTTTTGCTGACGTAAAAGAAAACAGGACTTTCCTTTTTGTCTTCACTCAAACGATTGCATTCATCACAATTATTATTCCTTCGAGTAAGCAAGGAAACGATCCTGATGCATTAGAGCAGAGGTTCTCAACGTGGGGTACACGGTAAAATTTTTTGGGGTACGCCGTGAGAGCTCAAAAGTCGCTAGATCTAGTAACAAAGTCGCTAAGTTGCCAATATTATACTTTAACTATAGTTTTATCTATCTATATGAGGGGTACTCCAGTTACATACACATTTCCATGGGGTACGTGAAGCATAAAAGGTTGAGAACCACTGGTCTAGAGAATTGTAGGAGAGACAATAGGAATAAGTGACGAGATAAATAGGAATTGCAGTGGGATCGTTAAGAATTTGGAGAATACGGAAAAGTAGACGTATGCATTTGAAGACTAAAATCAGATTATGTGTGTTAGTCTTTTCAAAAAATTTTTTATGATACAGAAAATTGGACCTTTTTTGTTTGTATGTATGCCGGGCTATTTTACCCCTAAGCAACATCTTTTTGCACATAATGGGCTAAATGGCCAGATCACAAGGACCCCGAAGGCTCAGAGAAGGTTTAGGGGGGAAAGGGACCCACTTCACAGCTGTTTGGAGACAGATGGTAGCCTCCCGTTAAGGCCATCCAGCGTGTTCTTTAACGTGGGCAGGGTATGGCTCTCTCGCACACGGGATCACGGCTTAACGTTCCATCCAACAGGTCGTTTCAAGACCATCGGTGTACCCTACTCTCCATGGGCATGGTAGGGAGTTTTGGGGAGATAAATATCAACGCTGACCAGGTGGGACTCGAACCTGGGAACTACAGATTACGAGCCTGGCGCGCAACCGACCGAGTAATCCCTGCCTATGTATGTATGTGTAATCAGCGACCATTTTATCACATACATTCCCATGATATATAAATAGTAACTCAACACAGCATTCAGTAACATAAAAAAAGCTCTTTCTGAAAAAAAAAATGTGACTGAATATAATTTAAAAATCTCATTCAAATATATTTGAATCTGGATTACCAAGACTATGCGTTCAGTACCTAGAGTTATGGAAGCTGAAATATTTAAAAAGTTAGCTCTCTCTGCAAAAAAAAATTAAGTTTTCGGGCATTAACTATAAAACAAGCCATTAAAAATATTCTCATACGTGTTAGTAAATTTTAATATAACGGTTATTGCTTTTGGTTTAACTTGTTTTCATTAATTTTTCAGAATAATATTTTAAACTGCCATTTTTGCTGCTAAATATTTCAATTTTCCTAACACTAAGCAAAACATTACTGAAAATCGAGATTGCAATAGAATTGATTCAGTTTTAAAAAGTTTACTTAAACAGTTGCTAACTTCTGTACTTGAGTTGTTGACTTAATTTAGAACTGTACGATATAAAGTGGCCGCCGTATGGTTCGGTATGTATTATGCATGGATGCATATATATATATACTGTATATATGTGCAGGACCTGATCACCGATGGGCTTTGAAAGGCCGCCGTCCGTCGGATGGGACGTTAAGCCGTGGCCCCGTGTGCGGGAGAGCCATACCCTGTGCACGTTAAAGAACACGCTGGATGGCCTTGACGGGAAGCTACCATCTGTCTCCCAACAGCTGTTCCAGTGGGTCCCCTCCCCCAACCTTCTCTGAGACTTCGGGGTCCATGTGACCTGGCCATTTAGCCCATGGTGTACAAAAAAGTGCCGCTCAGAGGTAAAACAACCCAACCCAACCCAGGACCTGATTAAGTGGGGGAAAGGGGCCATGTCCCAACATCTCCTATAACAGAAGACCAATGTAGCAAATTTTTGATGTCACCTAGGTAGTCCTACTATATAGAAATTCTTATATTTTTTTATTCAAATATTATTACTGGTGAACTCTTGTGTGCTAGTCTTTATATTAATGTTTATCTATAAATATATTTTATTTAATAATTAACACAAATAAATTTTCTCCTGAATAAAATATATTTATAGACAGACATTAGTATGAAGATTTAGCACAGAGTCCACCAGTAATAATATTAGAATAAGAGTTGGGTTGTTTTACCTCTGAGCGGCACGTTTTTGCACACCATGGGCTAAATGGCCAGGTCACATGGACCCCGAAGGCTCAGAGAAGGTTGGGGGAGGGGACCCACTGGAACAGCTGTTAGGAGACAGATGGTAGCCTCCCGTCAAGGCCATCCAGCGTGTTCTTTAACGTGCACAGGGTATGGCTCTCCCGCACACGGGGCCACGGCTTAAGGTCCCATCCGACGGACGGCGGCCTTTCCAAGCCCATCGGTGTCCCCTACTGACCGTGGGCAGGGCGGGTAATTTTGCGGAGATAAATCTCAACGCTGACCTAGCTGGGACTCGAACCTGAGAACTACAGATTACAAGCCTGGCGCGCTACCGACTGAGCCACCCCGCCCCATTAAAATCAGAAATATAAGAAGTGTCTATATGATAGGACTACAAAAGCTGACGTCATAAATTTGGTCCTCTGACTATCTGTTATAGGAAGTGTTGCATGGCCCGCATTTCACAATGCTCGCGAGGGTAATAAAGGCAAAAATTATTAAAATTATTTCTATCTCACGCATTTTTTTGTCGAGATATTTTTTAAAGGCCGGTAAAATGGAGGGGGGAAATGTTATGCTGCATTGAAAATGCAATATCTTGGGCTGCCTCTTTGATATTTTTACTAATCAATTGTGTGCTTTGCGAATCCCCCCCTCCGATTTTTTTTCTACATCCGGGCATCTGCGCGTGTTACCAGAGCCTCGTTTTAGCCATTCATTGTCTAAGAATTTCTCTAAAGATAAAGTCACCATTTAGAGAAATCGAAAAACAATGCATGTTGCCCGCCCCTCACGACGTGGACGTACGAGGATGGATTTTAGAGAGGCGCCCTCCCTCCCACCTTCCTTTCTTTTTTTAAATCATGACTATGATCTTTGACTTTTTTCAGCTCCTTCGTCTTTCTTTTTTTTCATCGAGAACGCCAATCAAGTTCGTTTCCTTCTCATTCGTTCCAATATCTCCATAACTCACTAGCTAACATAAGCACATGGCAAACAAAGATTATTACGAAGATATAGTCAGTGATATGAACTAAGGAACAGCGCCGAGATGTTTTATCAATCTCACTTTGCTGGATTCGGAACTTCGTCGATTGGCATAAACAGCCACATGTTTCTACATTCGCTTGCCGTACATTTAAATCTTCCTCAGGGCAAGTATCTGGCTTACTCCTAAATCGGAGCCACTGAAAGTCTCTCGGAGTGGAGGAATTGAGCTCGCTCCTCTTATTACTCACGGTGCTTCCCGTTTTCAGTCGTCCTACATACGCACGTGTGGCTTGTGTATGCACCCGATTAGCTTCAGGACTTACCTCAGTCATTGAGGACGAGGCAGGAAAATAAGTCGTCCCCTCGTCTACGCTGTCGTCTTCAAGACCACAGCAGCAACACGTCTTTCTCAACCACTTACGCGACACTCGCAGGATTCGCCTCAGTATACGACGCTTATCGTTACTCATCTTAACTAATATTTTATAAGCATTCAGAAACGTACTTAACTCACACAAAACGAAGTCTATCGACTAAACATTCTTAAGAAAGATAACAGTTTTTTATTGTTTAATTGTTATTTTATTAGATTGTTTCCCATTTGAACAATTAGGGCCTTCATTTGTTACGTTTTCTGAACATTTGTGATGTCACTGGCAGGAAACGACGAGAGTTACTTCCGTGCAGCGCCGCGTTTTGACATTTTCGGATTCTAGGGGGGGGGGGGGGGCTCAGTCGGTAGCGCGCCAGGCTCGTAATCTGTAGTTCCCAGATTCGAGTCCCAGCTGGGTGAGGGTTGAGATTGATCTCCGCCAACGGATCAGTAGGCAACCATTGGATGGGGCGTTAGGCCATAACCCCGTGTGCTGGAAAGCCATACACGCTGCACGTTAAAGAACGCGCTTGATGGCCTTGTCGGGAGGCTACCATCTGTCTCCCAACAGCTGTTCTAGTGGGTACCCTCCCCCAACCTTCTCTGAGCATTCGGGGTCCTTGTGACTTGTCCATTTAACCTAATGTGTGCAAAAAATGTATGTGACATGTATACGAATGATATATATAACATTCAACCCATAATTTTATAAAACAAATTGAGAAAAAACTAAGATAAAATAATGCTTTATTTATGGCAAAACGCTTTTATTAGGTTAAAACAATTTTTTTTAACCTTTATTTTTCAAATGTTCGAATCAAGTAACATCGTTAATTAATTCATCAAAATTTACCTTTATATATTTTTTTCTATATACTTAATTGCTAGAATATTCAATTTTTGCTCAAGGAGTGCATTTCGCAAAAATTACATTTTAAAAAAAATCCCCTGTGTCCGCTACATGAAGTTGCGGGTCTTCCGTAGGCTAATGGATCTCCCTGAATAACGTCGACAGCCATAATCTTTGTTGCCTAGTAGCGAGATAAGATGGATTTCGTTGTGCTAAGTATGTAAATGAACATTCAATAAAAGCCCATTAATTTATTTGTCATATTATGAAATTTCGGATAAACAGTTTTTTAGGATGAAAATCTCAAATACCGCGAAATTAACATTTTTAGAAGCCGTGATCGTTTCGCTGAACATCGTGGATTAACTTTCTATTAAAAGAGAGACGCCCTCCGCCAAATAGTGAAGAATCAAGAGATCAACATAAACCTAAACATCAATTTTTAATTTTATGCACTATATTTTGAAAGTTTTTTTTCTACTGTTATGCAAACTTCGTGTTTTCCGCAGCGTGCGAGGGTGGCTCAGTCGGAGCGCGCCACGCTCGTAATCTGCAATTCCCAGGTTCGAGTCCCAGCTCGGTCAGCTCCCCGCCCTGTCCACGGTCAGTAGGGGATACCGATGGGCTTGGAAAGGCCGCTGTCCGTCTGATAGGACGGTAAGCCGTGGCCCCATGTGCAGGAGAGCCATACCCTGTGCACGTTAAAGAACACACTGGATGGCCTTGACGGGAGACTACCATCTGTCTCCCAACAGCTGTTCCAATGGGTCCCCTCCCCCAACATTCTCTGAACCTTCGGGGGTGCATGTGACCTGGCCATTTAGCCCATGGTGTACAAAAAAGTGCCGCTCAGAGGTAAAACAACCCAACCCAGGTTCGAGTCCCAGCTGGGTCAACTCCCCGCCCTGTCCACGGTCAGTAGGGGATACCGATGGGCTTGGAAAGGCCGCTGTCCGTCTGATAGGACGTTAAGCCGTGGCCCCATGTGCGGGAGAGCCATACCCTGTGCACGTTAAAGAACACACTGGATGGCCTTGACGGGAGACTACCATCTGTCTTCCAACAGCTGTTCCAATGGGTCCCCTCCCCCAACATTCTCTGAACCTTCGGGGTCCTTGTGACCTGTCCATTTAGCCCATGATGTGAAAAAAAAGTTCTGCTCAGAGGTAAAACAACCCAACCTTGTGGCCTGACTACTTCTTTAAAGTCAAAATTTGAAGCTTTGTGAAGAAGCCAACCTTCTTACTGCTGATGGAACTTTGACAAAAGAAATGAAAATGGTGGTGCAGTTTTTTATTGAACAAAGGTGCAAAGCTTCATCTGTTCTTCGGTGTCTCCACAATGCCGAGCAGTGTACTGATGAAGAAGATGCATATTTTTCACTTATGAAATTCAACAAAGCTAAGAGTAAGTCATGTGCAACGTCTGTTTGGTGATATAGATTACACCAATATTTAATCGTTGTCACAGTTGAGTTTGCATTCCGTTGTTTCACTTTGAGAGACATATTTTTGCACACAATAGACTAAATGCCCAGGTCACAGAGATCCCTAGGACTCAGAGATGGTTAGGGAAGGTTGGGTTGTTTTACCTCTGAGCGGCACTTTTTTGCACACCATGGGCTAAATGGCCAGGTCACATGGACCCCGAAGGCTCAGAGAAGGTTGGGGGAAGGGACCCACTGGAACAGCTGTTGGGAGACAGATGGTAGCCTCCCGTCAAGGCCATCCAGCGTGTTCTTTAACGTGCACAGGGTATGGCTCTCCCGCACACGGGGCCACGGCTTAACGTCCCATCCGACGGACGGCGGCCTTCCCAAGCCCATCGGTGTCCCTTACTGACCGTGGGCAGGGCGGGGAATTTTGCGGAGATAAATCTCAACGCTGACCCAGCTGGGACTCGAACCTGGGAACTACAGATTACGAGCCTGGCGCGCTACCGACTGAGCCACCCCCGCCCCAGGTTAGGGAAGGGGATCCACTGGAGAGCTGATAGGAGACAGATGGAAGTCTTTTAATGAAGGTCCTCAAGTGTGTTCTTTAAAGTGCACAAGGAATGGCCCTACTGCGCAAGGAGCCATCCAAGGAACGCTGGCCTTTCCAAGTCCATCGCTTTTCCCTTTCTAATCGAGGCCAGGATAAGGGTTTATTAGAGATAAATCTCAACCCTGGCACAGGCGGGACTCGAACCTGGTGTCATGAATCCTCGATGATTCGTGATCTCCCGAACTTCTTTCTTTAATTTCTCCTTTACTTAATCAGTAAATTAATTAATCTTAACCGTGATTCTGGATGAAATCACAGATCCGCGGTTTTTAACCCCTGTGCTTCGATGTGCCTCGGAATTGATGTTGGCTCCATGAAAGAAGTAAAATCTGCCGATGCACCGTATAGAGCAGGGGTTCTCAATGTGGGGTACGCGGTAAAATTTTTGGGGGTACGCCGTGAGAGCTCAAAAGTCGCTAGATCTAGTAACAAAGTCGCTAAGTTGGCATTATTATGTACTGCTCACAAAAATTAGGGGATATTTCAAAATGAATATGAAGCGAAGAAATATCCCCTAATTTTTGTGAGCAGTATACTATAACTATAGTTTTATCTATCTATATATGGGCAGTTACATACACATTTCCAGGGGGTACGTGAAGCATAAAAGGTTGAGAACCGCTGCATTAGAGTATCTACTGTGCTTGCCTGCTAATATGATCGGTAGAAGCATCACGTGACTACGAAGTTGATTAGACAAGGTAAAAAGCTTTAACCTCTTCTGTTAGCTCGTCCCTTTCACAGTTCAGTAATTCTTCTATATCGTCTTCCGCCATAGAGTTGAATTCCTCGACTCCTTCGTGACAAGCAACGTTTAAAATTCTCTTAGGGGTAGGTCGTGTACTCTGAATGTGAGTACTTTGAAATCCTACCATACCCACTCAAGTTCTAATCTAATTCCCCGTTACATATTTGTATGAATTAGAGCATTCCGTTTTTACAAATATGAAAGCAAAGAAAAGCGAGTAATCGTGAGAACAGTTTGAACCGGATCCGAATCCAGGATAAGACCTTCCTGATGAATATTTTGTTTAGGCTGAGATCACGATTTCCCCCCACAGACATTGTTTGGTGTAAAGAAAGGATTCTATCAGACCTCTGTGGAAATTGGACTTGCAAAGGAATATTATATAGGTATGTATGTATGGCTGAGTGGTTAGCGCGCTTGCCTACTGCTCTAAGGGACCTAGGTTCGAGCCCCGGGTAAGGCATGGCTGTTTGTGTCGTTTTTCTGCTGAGGTCCTGCCATCCTCTCAGACCTTCTACTATGGCATATAAACTGACAGGCTCTTGTCAGACCTCTGTGGCAAGCAGCTGCTTGAGGGGGTATTTATTTTTTATTTTTTATGTATGTATAGTATAGGAATATATATAGGTATGTATGTATTTACATACATACATACCTATATACATCTATATCTACATACATGCATATATACATACCTCCATACATGCATACTTATATACATCCATACATCCATATACACAGTCGTATCAGAATAATTTGACCACCTACCATAGTATATATATATATGATAGGCGGTCATATTATTCTGATACGACTGTGTATATACATATATATGTACATACATACTTACATACATCCATGTCTCTATACGTACGGAAAGGCTACCGTATACATACATACTTACACACATCCATATCTCTATACATCAAGTACAATACATTCATACATACCTGCATACCACCATGCATGCATACTTATATACATCCATATATCTATATATACATATATACGAACCTACTTACATACACCCACATCTCTATACATACACATACGTACGTACATGCATACCTACATACATCCCTATCGCCATACATACATACATACATACACTCAAGCAGCCATAAGCAACGAATGTCCAACCAGGCTGGGCAATTCAGATCTTTACCCATCTATTCTGAGCAGTAGCTATTACATTTTTTTCGTAATTCTAATAAGGCCCTGTTTGACATTGTCTATTCACCTAATTTTAGGCTTGCTCCTTTTCCTTGAGCTTTAAGGCACATTGCTGAGAACTACATTTCTAACGTACAGTTAATGCTTGTGAGCAACATGGCTAAACCAACGCAATCTCTATCTCTGCTCAAGGTGTTGCTCAAAAAGGTGGTTCTAGGCTCTTTCGTTTAGTCTCATTATCACCTACATATTCAAACCATTTAATGCCTGAGGTTGGGTTGGGTTGTTTCACCTCTGAGCGGCACTTTTTTGCACACCATGGGCTAAATGGCCATGTCACATGGACCCCGAAGGCTCAGAGAAGGTTGGGGGAGGGGACCCACTGGAACAGCTGTTGGGAGACAGATAGTAGCCTCCCGTCAAGGCCATCCAGCGTGTTCTTTAACGTGAACAGGGTATGGCTCTCCCGCACACGGCCACTGCTTAACGTTCCGGCCACGGCTTAACGTCCGGTTAACTCTCCGGCCACGGCTTAACGTCCCATCCGACGGACGGCGGCCTTTCCAAGCCCATCGGTGTCCCCTACTGACCGTGGGCAGGGCGGGGAATTTTGCGGAGATAAATCTCAACGCTGACCCAGCTGGGACTCGAACCTGGGAACTACAGATTACGAGCCTGGCGCGCTACCGACTGAGCCACCCCCGCCCCCAATGCCTGAGGTAATAGGGGTGAGGGTCGCTTAGTCAGTAGCGCGCCAGATTCGACTGAGCCCACCCCGCCCCCAATGCCTGAGGTAATAGGGGTGAGGGTCGCTTAGTCAGTAGCGCGCCAGATTCGCAATCTACAGTTCCAAATTTTGTTCCAGCTGGGCCAGCATTGAGGTTATCTCAGCAAAACTCCCCAGCCTGCCCTCGGTCAGTAGCCGACACCGATGGGCCGTCCGTCAGATGGGACGTAAAGTCGTGGCCCCCCTCTGCGGGAGGGTCATACCCTTGCACGTTAAAGAACAAGCTGGATGGTCTTGACGGGAGGCTACCGTCTGTCTCTCAACAGCTGGATAGTGGGGGCCCTCCCCCAACCTTCTCTGAGCCCTCGAGGTCTTTGTGACCTGGCCATTTAGCCCATTGAGTTCAAAAAAGTGCAGCTCAGAGATAAAGCAATTAAAACCAACCTGAAATATTAAATAAGCATCAGGAGTCAAATACATGTTTCGTGTTATCTTGCTTACAAAGATCCAAGTTTCACTACCTTAGCAAACGTTAGAGGAAACGTTAGAGGAACGTAGGAGTGTATTTGTAATGCTCTTAGAGGCAGCATATAACAGGCTAATTTGCCTTTTGCTTACCAGTTTTCAAGTTGAAATTTGCCAAAAACTGAAATATTTTGAGAGAGCAATCTTTTTTCAAACGCTTATACTCCAAATTCTTTCGTGCTACATAATTTAGATGGATTTCACTTTAAAGCTCTTCACATAAGCTCTAAATGAGGAATCATATAATTTATTTTCTTAAGCGAAAATTTCAAAATCACTGACCCCAAAATTTCTCTTTTAATATCTCCTTTGAAACTATTTAAAAATGTATTGAAACATGCATTTTTCAACATCTCAAGATAATTTCGTTTTGAAATAGCCACGAGTTCCCGAGTTTTTTTTTTTAAATCAAAGTTTATGCAAATTCATGAAATCCGTATGTAATCTAGTAAAGTCTGGCTTAAGGAAATAAAGAAATATTTCGACGTTTTTGATCATCTGTTGGGAAAGTATTTACTCTTAGTTCAATGTCGATATCAGTTATAGAAAAAACCTGTCTTGATCCGAGTGGGATCCGAACCCCCGACCTACTAATAACAGAGCACCTGACATGTTATCAGGAGGTGGTGGGTTCGTATCCCATCCTCCTAAAGACAATTTTTCCTCTAAAACCGATATCGACGCTAAACTAAGAGTGAGTCTTCCCAGTAGAGCATGACCGTAACCAGTTGTGAAGTAAAAACGTGAATATAAATTTTACCTAAATATTATTAATTAAATTTGCAAAAGAAATGCTTTTATTTAGTAAAAGGAAATCTATCAGTTCCCATTCCAATTAGAAAGAAACTTTAGTTTTCCAGATTTTGATTATTCAACTGTCAATGTTTGTCTAGCAGTAGAACGCGGAAAATTTGTAAACATTTTTCCTATGTGCATTTAGGGGGCGGGGTGGCTCAGTCGGTAGCGCGCCAGGCTCGTAATCTGTAGTTCCTAGGTTCGACTCCCAGTTGGGTCAGCGTTGAGATTCATCTCCGCAAAATTCCCCGCCCTGCCCACGGTCAGTAGGGGACACCGATGGGCTTGGAAAGGCCGCCGTTCATCTGCTGGGACGTTAAGCCGTGGGCCCGTGGGCGGGAGAGCCATACCCTGTGCACGTTAAAAAACACGCTGGATGGCCTTGACGGGAGGCTACCATCTGTCTCCCAATAGCTGTTCCAGTGGGTCCCCCCAAACCTTCTCTGAGCCTTCGGGGTCCATGTGACCTGGCCATTTAGCCCATGGTATGCAAAAAAGTGCCGCTCAGAGGTAAAACAACCCAACCTATGTGCATTTAAATTTTCAGGTTTTTCTTAGCAAGAGAAAACAGTCTATTGCTTTCCTTCTGTTTACTAAGAAACATCTCATAGTTTCATTTTTTATTTTCATCATTGGCGTTTAAAGCACAATTCATCACATTTCCTCGAACAATAGGGACAAAGTCTGTTCGAGAAAAATTAATTCACCATCACAAGCTGTAACAACTTCTTTTGAACTTTTGGAAATTGAAACTACTTTATGATGTTTTTTATTAATTAAAGGTATGAATGTGTGAAATTTCTGTGCACCTGGAATATAAAATGCCGATGTAAATCTCGCATGTTGAAATAATTCGTGCAAGTTTACAACTTCTGTTTCCTACTAAAAATATAGATATCGATTTAACATTTTCCGTCGCCTCTTTGGCCGAGTGGTTAGCGGGCTTGATTACTGATTCAAAAAGACCTGGGTTCGAACCCGAGTAATCAAAGGGACCTGGGTTCGAACCCCGGATGATCAAAAGGACCTGGGTTCGAACCACCGGATGATCAAAAGGACCCGGGTTCGAACCTCCGGGTGATCAAAAGGACCTGGGTTCGAACCTCCGGGTGATCAGAGGAATCTAGGTTCGAGCCTCTGGTGATCAAAGGGACCTGGGTTCGAACTATGGGTAAAGCATGGATATTTGTGTTGTATTGTCTTTCTGAGGTCTCGCCTTTCTCACAGATCTTATTTATAGCGAATTAAGTTTGACAGGATCTTGCTAGATCTCTGTGACAAGCAGCTGTTTGACGGGATATTCGAAAAAAGATTTTTTTAAACTGAAACAAATAACTTTGAATCTTTTCCGTCACACGCTTTTCGCAAACTGGATGATCAGCAAGCAAATCGTTTGACAATTCTCTACTAATGGCGGATTCATTCGTTTCCTCTCCTCCCTGTGAAAACTGATATATTAAATAAACATTAAATAAATACCCCCTCAAGCAGCTGCTTGCTACAGAGGTCTGACAGGAGCCTGTCAGTTTATATGCCATAGTAGAAGGTTGGTGAGGATGACAGGACCTCAGCAGAAATGCAACACAGACATCCATGCCTTAACCCGGGGCTCGAACCCAAGTCCCTCAGATCAGTAGCCAAGCGCGCTAACCACTCGGCCACGGGACGGCATTAATTCCTTTCATTTATTCGTAATACGCATCTACGTTGCATGACTCTGATATTTTTATTATGCCTCACATCACTGTCAACTTTCCTGTAAAGTCAGCTTCTTTCCACTCTATCAAAGGTTCCTTTTCCAAGTGATGTATTATTTAAGTATCATTCAGCAAAATGTCTAAAATAAACTTCAACTGAGCAGAAGTTAATAGCCACAAAAACCTATTTAATATGCACTTTTCCATAAATTAAGGAACCACCCAATGTTATGCCAATGGAAAATACCTCCTCAAGCAGCTGCTTGCCACAGATGTCTGACAGGAGCCTGCCAGTTTATATGCCGTTGTGTTGGGTTGTTTTACCTCTGAGCGGCACTTTTTTGCACACCATGGGCTAAATGGCCAGGTCACATGGACCCCGAAGGCTCAGAGAAGGTTGGGGGAGGGGACCCACTGGAACAGCTGTTGGGAGATGGATGGTAGCCTCCCGTCAAGGCCATCCAGCGTGTTTTTAACGTGCACACGGTATGACTCTCCCGCACACGGACCACGGCTTAACGTCCCATCCGACGGACGGCGTCCTTTTCAAGCCCATCGGTGTCCCCTACTGACCGTGGGCAGGGCGGGGAGTTTTGCGGAGATAAATCTCAACGCTGATCCAGCTGGGACTCGAACCTGGGAACTACAGATTACGAGCCTGGCGCGCCACCGACTGAGCCACCCCCGCCCCAGTTTATATGCCACAGTACAAGATCTGAGAGTATGGCAGGACTTCAGCAGAAAACAACACGAACATCCATACCATTTCCTGAGATCAGTAGCCAAGCGCGCTAACCACTCGGCCATGGGACGGCGTCAACGGAAAACTAAAGAATAAAGTGCTATCGTTTCTAAAACATTTTTTTTTTTGAAATATGTGATAGCAGATAAAGATCTCAATCAAATATATCAATATCTCGATATTCAGCAAAATTCGTTTAGTATTTAATGAGTTATGGAAATTTTAATATTTAACAATAGCAATGTCAGTCACAAAAATTGACTTCAGAATAATAATTAAAGCTTAGTAATAAGTATTGTAGCGAAGTGTTTAATTTTTTAATTTTATTATAATAAGTGCACATTAATAAGTGTAATTACATATAATAAATATGCATTTTACAATTTAATTTTGTGAAAAGAATTTTTTTTCACTATTCTTCGGTTTTGTTTACGTTTCCTAAGACTGATATTGCTATTGTGAAATATTAAAATTTCCATAACTCATCAAATACTGAACGAATATTGTTGAAAATCGGGATATTGATATATTTGATTAAGCTATTTAACTGCTTTCACATTTTTAGAATAAAAAAACTTGGTTTAGACTTAATACAGATTCGACGCTAGCTCCCATTGACCTAACACAGGATTTTTCCTTAATTTATGGAAACCAGTGTAGCATCTGTGTATATTAAATAGGGGATAATCTAATTTTAAAGCTCAGTTGAAAGCCTTTAAAATGAATCTGCTTTTAACTTCTATCATCAACACAATTTCAAATAAAAAACTTAATGGGATATAATTCGAAAGATTTTCGATAGTGTGAACAATTATATACTTAAAAATAAACAACACATTTTCTTTTCTATTTGTCTACAAATAACGTAATTACGTCAGACTATATTCAAGTAAGAGAACCTGAGATTGTGTCTGCATAAATTTTGACACGTAATGATCCTTGATAAATATTTCCATTGATTTGCACGAACTGAGATTCTTTTAAACTGTTACTTATGAAGAACTTATACTTGTTCCATGACGAAATTTCCCTGAGACATTTTTGATTAACGTAAACAAAATTCTTTTCAGCGAATTCAAAAATACGCTTTTCGAAATGTTTTAGGTTAATCAAAATATTTTAAGAGTCCAGAAAGGGGCTTAAAAAAAAAGAATTCAACTTTTCTATTTACACTCAGAGATATTGTTTTTCCAACAACTAGCAGATATCAGAAAATTGAAAAAATTTGCCCCCTTTTTTTCAGCCGTCATTTTTCGGTCTCCATTTGTTGTAACGGACTCTCAACTCTGCACAATATGCTGCTTAAAAGATGTTATACCCAAGATACTACGTAAGCATCTAGAATCAAAAGCATCGAGTTTCCTGTTTACACAGTGTTTAAGTTTCATTACCATAACTAACCCTAGAAAGCACCAAACCATACACACATTAAATTTTGTATTCATAAATTACATATATCACAAAAATTACATATATCACAAAATTACATAAACACAAAAAATGACATAAACAGTTTAAAAAAAAGTTGAAATTTGTGGTTCAGAGGGTTTCCGTAAGTTAAACAAAAACACGAAATTTCATTAAAATCAAATACTCCGGTAGATAAGGGCCTTTTCTCTTTTGTTCATTACACAAGGAATAAACGAACACAAAAAGTTATTTATACTATTCTGGATATCCACTCGATTCCGACTAACACAAATTTGAACAACACGATTTTTAAAATAACGATGGTTTTTGACGACACGATTTCTCCACTACTTCTCAACAATTGCTTATACTAGGGGTTCTCAACGTGGGGCACGCGGTAAAATGTTTTGGAGTACGCCGTGAGAGCTCAAACGTCGCTAGATCTAGTAACAAAGCCGCTAAGTTGGCATCATTGCTACTGATGCATGATAATTTTATAAGATTATGATGGTAATTTTATAAGATTTGTTAAATTGTTTATGTCATTTTTTGTGTTTATCGATGTATGTAATTTATGAATACAAAATTTAATGTGTGTATAGTTTGGTTTCTAAACTTAAAGAAACCAAACTATACACACATTAAATTTTGTATTCATAAATTACATACATCGATAAACACAAAAAAGTTTCTAAACTTAAACTACATAAATCCCCAGGGGTAGATGAAATTACTACCGAAATGCTTAGAGCTGGGAATGTTTCGGTTACCACTTGGATGACTGAAATTCTGAATATCTTTTATGATAAAGGCATGGTTCCTAAGGATTTTACCAGAGCTATTGTTATCCCTATTTTCAAAAAAGGTGATCGCAGTTCTTGTGATAACTATAGGGGTATCAGCCTACTCTCTGTTCCAGGTAAAGTTCTTTCCATTATTGTGCTTAATAGAATTAAGAATCTGGTTGACAGTCAATTGCGTGATGAGCAATGTGGATTCAGAAGTGGTAGGGGATGTGTGAATCAGATATCTTCACTTAGGCAGATTCTTGAGAAATGTTTAGAGTTTCAGAAACCTTTGGTTGCTAGCTTTTGTTGATTTCAAAAAGGCTTTCGACTCTGTTGATCGTCATAATTTGTGGTTGATTGTGAAATCATATGGTATACCAGACAAGTTAGTTAACATAATGAAAGCTCTCTATAATAACACTGATAAGGCTTGTAGCAATTGGTTTAGCATTACTTCTGGTGTTCGACAAGGGTGCATTTTGTCTCCTTTTCTCTTTAGCTTGGTTATTGATTATGTTATGCGAAATTCACTTCAAGGGAAAGATTTTGGCCTTAAATGGGCTGGAGATACGAAAATTTCTGATTTAGATTATGCTGATGATTTAGCCCTTTTGGCAAATGATGTTGATGAGATGAACTCTTTCATTCGAGCTGTTGATGAGACTGGTAGTAGAGTAGGTTTGGTTATAAACAGAGAGAAAACTAAAGTGATTAAAATTGGTGAGGCAGGCTGTGATTCAGTTAATCTGAATGGTTGCAGTCTTGAGCAGGTGTCACAGTTCAATTATCTTGGGAGCTATGTAACAGATAATGGTGATGTGCGGCATGAGATTAACAAACGAATAGGGATTGCTGCCGGGACTTTTAAGAATCTATGGAGATTGTGGAGAAATAGGCGTATACACCTAAAGACTAAAATTAGGCTGTGTAATAGTTTGGTTCTTTCTAGGATTAGTTATGGTAGTGAAACTTGGACATTTTGTAAACAAGATAACAGGAAACTAGATGCTTTTGATTCCAGATGCTTACGCAGTATCTTGGGCATTAGGTGGTTCAACTTTGTAACTAATGATGAGATTAGGCAAAGGAGTTTGCAACCTCCTTTAAGCAGCATATTGTGCAGAGAGAGATTCCGTTGGTTTGGCCATGTTGCCCGTATGAATAATTATAGATTGGCGAATAGGGTTATGAACAGTGTGCCTAAAGGCCTCAGAAAGAAGGGGAGACCTAGGATGCGGTGGGCAGACAATGTCAAACGGGACCTTGTTAGAATTGGTGTGCAGTGGCCAGATGCAATAGATGTAGCTCAGGATAGACTTGCTTGGAGAACTAAATTGCACGGTCTGGTTGGACCTCCGTAGCCCATGGCTGCTTGAGGAGGAGGAGGAGGATGATAGTTTGGTTCTTTCTATGGTTAGTTATTGTAGTGAAACTTGGACACTGTGTAAACAAGATAACAGTAAACTAGATGCTTTTGATTCTAGATGCTTAAGTAGTATCTTGAGTATTAGGTAGTTTAACTTTGTAACTAATGATGAGGTTAGGCAAAGGAGTCTGAAACCTCCTTTAAGCAGCATATTGTGCAGAGAGAGACTCTGTTGGTTTGGCCATGTTGCCTGTATGAATAATTATAGATTGGCGAATAGGGTTATGAACAGTGTACCTAAAGGCCTCAGAAAGAGGGGGAGACCTAGGATGCGGTGGGCAGACAATGTCAAACATGACCTTGTTAGAATTGGTGTGCAGTGGCCGGATGCAGCAGATGTAACTCAGGACAGATATGCTTGGAGAATTAAACTGCACGGTCTGGTTGGACCTCCGTAGCCCATGGCTGCTTGAGGATGATGATGATAATATATATATACGTTTTATTTTATTCCCATTGTTATACTATAACTATAGTTTTATCTATCTACAAAAGGAGTACGCCAGTTACATGCACATTTTCAGGGGGTACGTGAAGCATAAAAGGTTGAGAACCATTGGCTTATACTATTGTATTTATCACATAGGAAGTTGTATGGATGCTTACCTGGTGTCGCCTATCTGACCTATCCTTTCATATATATCCTATTCTGACATATCCGTTCATAATTTCAGCACGTTCAAAAAGATATTTCACATTTTCCTATACAACAAGTAATATATTTGCAAATATTAAAAACATTTTAATATGGCTGACCGACGACATTTTAGGCTTATGCAAATTGATCCTGATTGGTTAAAGATTACAACTTTCACGAGTAGAATATAGATGCTTGAAAACATACAGTTAATTATCTTCACAACTTAAAAAAAATTATCTTTAAAAAGAACCAATTCTTCATTTTCAGTCCTTATTACAAGGATCTGCCTATACTTATCATGCATTAAAATAAAACAGCATTTTGCCGTTTTTTTTGTTAGCAATATTACTATTTCTTTCTCTAAACAATTAGTTACAGATTATGAAATATGCATGATTTTCATTTAAAGGCTCTCCGCTGGTAAAAGATGAATATTGACATGGATAGGGTTTGATTATTTTACCTGTGTGCGGCATTTTTTTTGCCCAGAATGGGCAGGTCACATGGACCCCTAGGCCTCAGAGAAGGTTGGTGGGAGGAGACCCACTGGAAAACTGTTGAGAGGCAGATAGTAGCCTCCCATCAAAGCCATCCAGTCTTTTCTTTAACATGCACAGGGTATGACTCTCCTGCACATGGGGGCGGGGGTGGCTCAGTCGGTAGCGCGCCAGGCTCATAATCCCAGGTTCGAGTCCCAGCTGGGTCAGCGTTGCGATTTATCTCCGCAAAAATTCCCCGCCCTGCCCACGGTCAGTAGGGGACACCGATGGGCTTGGAAAGGCCGCCGTCCGTCGCATGGGACGTTAAGCCGTGGCCCCGTGTGCGGGAGAGCCATACCCTGTGCACGTTAAAGAACACGCTGGATGGCCTTGACGGGAGGCTACCGTCTGTCTCCCAACAGCTGTTCCAGTGGGTCCCCTCCCCCAACCTTCTCCGAGCCTTCGGGGTCCATGTGACCTGGCCATTTAGCCCATGGTGTGCAAAAAGTGCCGCTCAGAGGTAAAACAACCCAACCCAACTCCTGCACATGGGGCCACTCTTAACGTTGCATCCGACGGACAGCGATCTTTATAGTCCCATCGGGGTCCCGTACTGACCGGTCAGTAGGGATCACCGATGTTGCGGAGATAAATCTAAACGCTGGACCAGCTGGGACTCGAACCTGGGAACTGTAGATTACGAGACTGGCACGCTACCGACTGAGCCACCCCTACCCCCACCCCCACCCCCGTGGATAGTAGATAAAATCACGGGTAAAACTACTGATGTTAATGTAGTCATGAAAAGAGGTGCAACAACATGGACAGGCATCATTGCATTATTGATGGCTGACATCAATGATAAACAAATTATATGAGATAATGAAATATGATAATTTGAAAATTCAGTGATGATATTCACTTTGAAAGGAATAATAAAAAAGTATTTTATGTGAAATAAGCAAACTGACAATTCAATCTTGAAGATTATGAAATTCCTATAGTGAAATGTAAAAAAGAGTGCTTGGCAATGAAAAGGAGTGTCTTTCCATAATCGCCGATAACTTCATTTAAAAAGCAAAATTAGCTCAGAAGAATTTTTTAAAATTACAGTCAAGCAGAGTTTTTTTTTATTTAATAAGGCATGACCTCATTAGAAATTATACATTAAATTTAATAAACAGTTAAACAAACACAAAATTTGTCTAGGTTATTATGGTACATACACATAAACAAAATAAAAAGTAAATTTAAAATCAGTTTAAAGAATTAAAATTAATAATGATAATTAATTTACAGACAAAATGATAATTAATTAACATATATTAACCTTAACGTCTGTTATGCAGCAAATACGCGCTGATGCTGATAAAGATTTTCGAATTGTTATCCACCCAAGGCTCTACCTGCATCACCAATTAGATAGTATCAATCTCGTCAGCTGTCCGATCCGGTCTTATTTAGGTGGCAAAACCAAAAGGGAAAAAATGAACTTAGGGTTATACACCGATCAGCCAAAACATTAAAACCACCTACCTAATATGATGAAGGTCCTCCTCTAGCAATGCAAAAGAGCTGTAACCCGATGAGGCATAGATTTAGCGAGATATTGGTAGGTGTCGCTTGATATTTGATACGATGACTACAACAGAAGATCCCGCAGTTCCCGTGAATACACATGACTACAACATGCAGTTCCCGTGATACGATGACTACAACAGAAGATCCCGCAGTTCCCGTGGTTGGGGTGTGTTGCTCATACGCATTTCTCCAACTCAAAACACAAATGCTCGATAGAATTCATGTCCGGCGAATTTGGGAACCATGACAATAAATGGAATTCCTGATCATGTTCTAGGAACCATTTCTGAACCTTCTTCGCAGTGAGACATGTGGCATTGTCTTGTTGAATGACGCCATTTCCGCCAGGGAATACAGTCGCCATAAAGGCGTGTACTTGGTCAGCCACGATGTTCAGGTAGGTGACAACTGTTAGAGTTTGCTCTACAGGGATAATTTGTCCAAGTGTTCCCCAAGAAAATATTGCCCAGACCATCACACTCCCTCCGGCCACCTGACTCCGTCCCACACGGCATCCAGGTGAGAAGGCTTCCGTGGATAATCGTCGCACACGAGCTCGTCCGTCCACATGGTATAACAGAAAACGGGATTCGTCTGACCATGCGACCCTCTTCCAGTCTTCTACCTGCCATTGCAAGCATTGACGACGATGAACGGCTGTGAGCATAGGCACACGAATGGGTCTGCAGCTGCAGAGACCCATGTCCAAGAGCTTAAGATGAACTGTGTTTTCGTACACTTTGGACTTTTTACCGCAATTGAAATTATGGGTAATGTCAGTCACAGTAGCTCTCGTGTTGCTGCGGACAAGAGGAGATAGCTTGCGCTGACCTCTGGCATCAATGAGGCGTGGTCAGGCCATGACTTGTCGACGGCTCAAAGCGTAACCTGTTTCGGACCATCTTTGATATGTACTAACTACTGCATAGCGTGCGCAGCCTACCAGCGTCGCCGTTTCGGAGATGCTCTTACCAAGGCGTCTTGCCATAACGATCTGGCCTTCATCGAAATCAGATAAATCCTTTGCTTTTCCCATGTTGAGACGAAACGAAATTCCTTCCAACGAGAGCTCCGACCAGGTATTATATATATATATCATTCGCGATCTTGGCACGTGGCAATGATTGGCTGCACGCGCGCATCTCTGCACAATGTAGAGGTGGTTCTAATGCATTGGCTGATCGGTGTATATCAAATGAAATTTTCTGAATGCAGGTGTTTTTAGTGGCAAAAAACATATAAATAAATAAAAAAATTAAGGAAACACCTAGCTTCCTATGTGTTCACTAAAAGGTAGATTCGTATTGGCTGATCGGTGTATATATATTTATTAGTGACTTTATTCTTTAAAATTTAACCACAAAATTATTTAGTTTAAAATGACATATTTTTTTATTTAACCTTTTTAATTTAAAATGATATAAAATAAATTTTTACCACTATATTAAATAGAATTGAAAATTTTAAACCAAATTTCTAACTTTTTAACAATAAGAAAAACTGGTCGAATTTAATCTAATAGTAATTTAGTTAAAACACATGAAAATTTAAAAAAACATTTAAGTTACACTACGTTTTACATTCTTGGCCATCACATTTTACTACAGAATTTTGAATTTCTAGCATAAATATATCGTTAACCATATTAGTTCAAATTTTACATTTTAAACATTTATCACCATCTAACGATGTAAATTAAAACCTTTGGAGGATTTTGAATGCATAAATCATAATATTTGATTAGTACCATTTCAACTCAAAAACAGTTTTTCATTTAAATCTTAAAACAACACATTGGTCGTCTCCCCCCCCCGCGGAGAAGAGGGTTGGGTTGTTGGGTTGTTTTACCTCTGAGCGGCACTTTTTTGCACACCATGGGCTAAATGGCCAGGTCACATGGATCCCGAAGACTCAGAGAAGGTTGGGGAAGGGGACTCACTGGAACAGCTGTTGGGAGATAGGTGGTAGCCTCCGGTCAAGGCCATCCAGCGTGTTCTTTAACGTGCACAGGGTATGGCTCTCCTGCACACGGGGCCACAGCTTAACGTCCCATCCGACGGACGGCGGCCTTTCCAAGCCCATCGGTGTCTCCTACTGACCGTGGGCAGGGCGAGAAATTTTGCGGAGATAAATCTCAACGCTGACCCAGCTGGGACTCGAACCTGGGAACTACAGATTACGAGCCTGGCGCGCTACCGACTGAGCCACCCCCGCCTCTACAACAGAGGGGGAACTGGTGTAATGCAATGGAAATCCAGTCTTGGGAAATTCTTTTTTTTTTCGGCTCGATGGAATTTCTTGCCTTCCCTCATTTATTTTTTCTATGTATCGGCCTGGCTTCCAATATTTATTCGTTTAAAATTTTGCCATTTTCAACCTTTTCCAATGTTAGTGGGGCGGGGGTGGCTCAGTCGGTAGCGCGGCAGACTCGTAGTCTGTAGTTCCCAGGTTCGAGTCCCAGCTGGGTCAGCGTTGAGATTTATCTCCGCAAAATTCCCCGCCCTGCCCACGGTCAGTAGGGGACACCGATGGTCTTGGAAAGGCCGCCGTCCGTCGGATGGGACGTTAAATCGTGGCCCCGTGTGCGGGAGAGCCATACTCTGTGCACGTTAAAAAACACGCTGGATGGCCTTGACCGGAGGCTACCATCTGTCTCCCAACAGCTGTTCCAATGGGTCCCCTCCCCCAACCTTCTCTGAGCCTTCGGGGTCCATGTGACCTGGCCATTTAGCCCATGGTGTGCAAAAAAGTGCCGCTCAGTGGTAAAACAACCCAACAACCCAATGTTAGTCTGAAAATAAAATGATAGCTTTTAGAAGCTTCGGAAAATGTGAATCCTAATACATAGTATTTCGTCAATACCTATTCAATAAAAAATATTTTCTAACTATTTTCTAAAAAAAGTTCAAAGTTTACCGACAGACATACAGACAATTGAATGAAAACATTAGCTTCCTTTTTTTTAAACGAGCTAAGAAAAAAAAAGGAAAAAAAACTTCCACTTAAAAGCTTTTCTTCTGTAAAAAATCGTACACTTTAACTTTTCAAAGTTGACATTTTAGCTATAAAAGTGAATTTCTGATTGTTTTTCGCATAGGCGCGACAAAACCTGGATAAGGGTCTGCGCTTAACATAGTGTTGGAACCTGCGGTGAATCCATCTATTAAGAATCCTAAGGGAAAGGTGTGCTTCTTTGTAATAAAAGTTAAACACATTTCTTTCTTTCATTTTTGGCTTTCTGCCTATTTTATATTTATTTAGTATTCAATAAAAAGCTACTCAAAATCTGAATCTATAAAATTTGTTTATTGTACCTTGTTTCAAGAAATTAAATTTTAAAATTCTGTATCATATAATTTGTAAATTTTATCTGTAATGTTGCAAGAGTGATGAAATAACAACAGCAACAATATTCTATTTCGAAAGTGTCCAAATTTTTGGCTTAGATGATGTATAACATATTAATCTCTAACAGTGGTTCTCAGCCTTTTATTCTTCACGTATCCTTGGAAATGTTATTATGTAATTGGCGTACACCTTATATAGATAGAGAAAACTATAGTTATAGTATAATAATGCCAATTTAACGGCTTTGTTATAAGATCACTTGAGCTCTCACGGCGTACCGCAAAAAATTTTACCGCATATCCCCAAGGAGTTCCCACGTTGAGAACCCCTGATCTATAATAATAAAAGGTGTCTCTGTATGTGTGTGCGTATGTCTCTCTCTGTTTGTGTGTCTCTGGCAGCCATAAATCATCGGGAAATCATTGTAGAAACTTTAAATTTGCAGAGAATATTTCTGGTTGTGGTCAGGGTTGCAGAGCAAAAATTCAAGTCGAAAGTCCAGAAGGGGGCTTCCTAGAGGCAAACTTATTTATCATGCTATTCCTAAGGCAAATGATGATCGCTATCAAATTTATTGTTGCCACTTACTGCTCTCTAATGTGAACATAAGAGTCATAATAACATTTAAATCTTCTACCTTTTGCAGATTCTCCACATTTCCAAAGGCATTATTATTTTAAGGCTTCTCATTGCAGCTACGGACCTTATTTTTTAACCCAACATGGGGTCAGGCAGGAGGAGGGCGCCTACGAAATTCGGGACCTATTGGTCAAGTACGTCGGAAGTCACTGAACACGAAATCTGTCGAAATAAAAATCTCGATAGTTTGCGACGAAGCCACGGGCTATGAGAATGCGTGCTCAGTCAGCAATGACCTTTGCCACACCGGGAAATTCTGCGTGTTCAAACTGTGATAAATTGTCGGGGGGTGGGGGGATGTATTCACAAAACTAGCCTTTATTCCAGTAAAAGACCTTTAGTTTAGTTCTTTAGTTTAGTAAAAATCAGAATATGCAGACTACAGACGAGACCCGAGCTATGACAATTTGCGCAGAAACGACGCCATAGGTCAAGTTGGAACGTGATTTTTAAACCAACCACCGAGGCACACGGGGGAAGTTGTGCAGGAAGTTTGGACCATGCGGTCAAGTATCACGGGAGACACAAGGTGACAAAATCTGTCGTAACGGAAATAAAAGTCGCCATAGTTTAGGTAGAAACTAAGAAGCGGGCTATGAGAGAGCGCGCTGATGTCAGCAACGACCCATGCGAACACTGGGAGAGTTTCTTTGTATTCAATCTGTGCTAAAGCATCGGGAAGAGGAGGGAGTAGTGCCTACAAAGTCTTTACTGCAGTGAAAATAATAATATGCAGATTGAAAGTAACACCTTCGGTCAATGTCGGTTGCATTTCAGCTAGTATACAATAAAGTTTCATTTGATCAAGTGAGCTGGGTACGAGCGCCGAGCTCCGTGTTGTTTTTCTGCTGAGGTCCCGCCATCTTCACAGACTTTCTACTATAGTATATAAATTGACAGGCCTGTCAGACCTCTGTGGCAAGCAGCTGGTTGTAGGGATATTATTTTAAAGGAAAAAATTCCAGGAGTAATAAACATAGAACCAATCTCGGTTAATTGGATTAATAGACCACTTTTAAAAGAATAAAATTTCTCAAAAAAATTTTTTTTGTATCTTTGATATCGAATAAGTCATGCTAGAGGAACATTCATTTAAGGTTGATGCATATCTGACTTTTGTTAAGAAAGAGATTTGACCCTAATATTAACCAGATGCCATTCGCTCTCCCTTCTTGTCAATGTATTCGTCACGGATCCGTAGCATTTCCTCGGGCAGCGATGCTCTCATCTTGCTCTAGGAAGAGGAGGAGCAGATTGTGCCTGGATGCAATTTAGGAAATTGCTCCACAGCTGGTGGTCTGTGAACAGGAAGTCAGCCACGCCTCGTTGTAAAAAGAAACTGCATAATTCTGTAAAACGTTTAGATATTGCAGTAATTTCCAAATAGATAAAAATATACTATGTACTGAACAGTCAAATTTTACTGCTTCTGCAAGATTTAAAAAACCATCATTATAAGGAAAGAAGTAAAACACATATTAAACTATTGCACAAGAACAGTTTTCGGCAATTGTACTCCAACTGAACGAAATGGTAGATCAATGGTATTAGATTGAACCGAATTCTGTTTAAGTTCAATCTAACACCATTCCGCCAAACCCGTTTTCTTTCTAGATATTATCTGGGTAATAAAAGTTCTTTTAAAGGAAAGCCGTTTCGTCATATTGAGACAATCGTAGGCGTCTTTGATTTCTTCTTATGTAAACTGTATCAACGTTTATATCCGTCTACTTTTATCCAGCTGTTTGATTTTGTTGGTTGTCCCAAATCGCTCTAAGTTGAGGGAAATATGAAATTTATGGTGTAACGTTTTCAAATATTTGTACTCGCTAGAAAAGAATTGGAAATAGAAAGCCTCATATAAATGAGAGGCCTTGACTCAAGTCTAATTTCTTTTAGATTCACTCCGTTTTTTCTCATGCTAAAAAAAATAATGTTTCCGCTTTGTCGCGTGTCTGTCTGTCTGTAGAGGTCGAATTTTTTTGTTTTTAGACATCAATTAAAATTTATTTCCTGTTCAGTAGACATTGAGGAAATATTACGATTCTCACTTTTCGAATCTCTCGAAAGATATAATTGGGCCCTGTAACGGAGGAAAAATTGGAAAATTCGAAAATTTATTGAATATTACAAACAATGTATTAATGCTAGAGCCGTCCCATGGCCGAGTGGTTAGCGCGCTTGGCTACTGATCTAAGGGGGTTCGAGACCCGGGCCAGGCATGGATGTGTGTGGTCGTTTTTCTGCTGAGGTCCTGCCATCCTCTCAGATCTTCTACTCCGGCATATAAACTGTCAGACCTCTGTGGCAAGCAGCTGCTTGAGGGGGTATTTATTTATTTTTTTTATTTTATTAATGCTAGAAATTTGAAATTTTGATGGTAAAATGTGAAGGTCGTAAGGTTTTCCTTTGTAACAATGAGTTGCCCCTTACACTTAGGAAAGTGGAAACCGCAGGTTTTGTTTTAGGAGATAATTGGAAAATTCTTCTTTTTAGTTCGATTGGTACTGATCAAATATTGTACTTCGCATTTTTAAAATTCTTAGACATATTTATGCATTGTTTATGCATTGTTTTAGGGCACTATACAACCGAAGAGCCAAAACATTATGACCAGCTGCCTAATATGATGTTGGTCCTCCATGTGCCGCCAAAACAGCTCTTACCCGGCGAGGAATTGGACCCTACAAGATTTCTAAAGGTGTCTTGTGGTATCTGGAACCAACACGTTACCAGCAGATTCTTTAAGTTATGTGGTTGAGCCTCCGCAGATCGGATATGACCGATCCAACACAAACAACAGATGCTCGATTGTATTGATGTCTGGGGAATTTGGAGGCCAGGGCAATACCTGGAAGTCTTCCTGTGTTCCGCGAATTATTCTCGAACAATCTGGGCAGTGTGGCATGGCGCATTATCCTGTTGAAAGAAGGCACTACTGTTGTGCGCACCTCGCGGTTGCAAGCACTATTCACTTTCTAAGTAGGCATATGTAAATTTAAATCTGTGGCGTTGTGTTTCCCACATTGTCCAATTACGGATATCACCTTAATTAGACAATGCGGCCGCAAAATTCCCAGGCCGTCTCCTTAGGGGAAGACGTTTTTTTTAATGAAATCCAGTGATGATGCACAACTCAGGTTTATGGAAACATAAAAGAATAACAATATTTATTGAAACAAAATATCTAACAGTACAGGCAAAACAATTAATCTATCTAAGAATAAATCATTTATCGTGGACTTAACCAAAAAAAGAACTTAAAGAATTAAACGGATTATGGAACCCCTTTACAATTAACTCTAAAATTAAAGATAGCAACTTCTAGCGAAAGGAAGGGTAAGCAATTAAAGGAAGGATGATCGTACCGTTCTAAGTGCTCAGCTCCTCCGTCAACTGTATCGGATTACTGCCAGGTCGTCGTCACTCCAGCACCGGGTGGGGATCATCTCCTTAGTACGTCGTTTAGCCGATGACATCTCCGTCGCTAATTTGGCTGCGGCGAAGAGAGGCGGTCATGCTGGGAAGGGGAGAGTGCCTTTCACTGGTAGGCGTTTCGGGAGAAACTTCTCGTCTCTCTACTTCTCATTTTAAGGAGTCACTCATTCATGGGAAGTCCTTGCGTTAACGCATCAGAGCACACGGCTGTTTAGTCAAAGTCCTGCACCCATCTCCTCCGATACTGAATCAGGCCCGCCCCGAGCTCTGGCCGTCCCGTCCAACTGCTCTCTCCAAAATCTTAGTGCTGTCTGCCCTGTTCCAAATCTAGAGTCTAACTGCTCTCTCCAAAATCTCAGTCCTCTCTGCTCCTCGCTACAATTTTCCCACGTCTCTTCTCCCTTGATTTCCCACGAAAACGGTATGTGCAAACCATCCGTAGCATCTGCAGAGGAACTTACGAGTCATAAATTCTCCCCAGGGGGTCTGTGAGGTTGGCATCGCCGCCTGGGTAAAACGGGATCCCTCGTTCGTTACTACGACACTGGACAAGGTTGTCCAGCTCTGCATCTGCATTTCCTACGGGGGGGGGGGGGGGCGAACACAGCTCGTGTGAAATCGGCACTAAAGCTGTCAACAGACCTCGGACCACCCTAGCCGGACCTTCACTGCAAGAGAGAAAAATATGATTCCGCTTGCCATCCCCCCCACGGGGCGCTGTGCCATGTGATATCGAATGTCATGAGATCTGGCGCTGGGTGTCCCGTGTGTGTGGCCCTCGGTGCAGCTGCGACTTCCGTCCTCCCTGTTAGTCTGTTCCCTTTGTGTTGAAGAAAAACAAAATCTCAATCCAGTAAGAAATTAATTTAAAAAAAAATGAATCGTTATGCCTGATGTAAAATCAGCGCATAACACTACCAGAGGGATATACCGTTGCCATAAAAGGATATACCTGGTCTGCAATGATGTTTAGGTAGGTGGTAGACGTCATAGTTTCCTGCACATGAATGACTGGACCCAGGGTTTCCCAACAGAACATTCCAAAAGCGTTACGCTTCCTCCACCGGCTTGTTTCCATCCCATGATGCATCCTGGTGCCAATACTTCCCCAGGTAAACGATGCACACGTACCCGACCGTCCATATGGTGCAACAGGAAACGAGATTCATCGAACCAGACCACCTTCTTGCAACCATTCAAGGTTCAATATTGATGCTCGTGTGCCCATTGTAGGCGCTTTTGACGGTGAACAGAGATTAGCATGGGCACTCAGAGCAGTCTGCGGATACGCAGCCCCATTTTCAGCAGGTTCGATGTACTGTGTGTTGTGACACATTATTCCCTTCATCAGCATTGGAATTACCGGAGAGTTGTTTCACAGTATTCCTTTCGTTGGCTCGTACCATATGGGATAGCCTTTGCTCACCTCTAGCATTAATGAGCCGTGGTCAGCCCAGACCTTGCCGGCGGTTCTTAGTTTTTCCCTCCTTGGACCACTTTTTTAAGGTACTAACCATGGCTAACTGTGATCACCCCACAAGCCTTGCCATCTCGGAAATGCTGTGACCCAGTCTGGTCATTACAATTTGGCCTTTGTCAAACTCACTTATGTCCTCTGCCTTTCCCATCAGAAGACAAGAATATCACTGATAAACAGAGCTCAGTATCAGGTATATATCAGACTTATAGTATTTCATGACTTTAACACGCGCCGTCATTTACCTGCAATTGCTTCGATTTGCATAAAGATGCGCTGGTCATAATGTTTTGGCTCTTCGGTATATATGCAAAAGATTGTTACGTAATTAACGATTATTGAAAGTGATTTATTTAGGTAGATATTTGAAATTTCGATGGTAGAATATCAAGAGGCATTCCACTGACAGCAGCAACTACTCCTTTTCTCAGAGGGTGTGCAAGTTTCCGAATATGAGAAAAAAAAAAGACAGATACTTCTTATGTTAAAATGAACTATTAAAGTACAGTAACTTGTGTTTATACGGCACTCAAGCATCCGAAACTCTCAAGCAAATAGCATGACGACTGATCAAACATCCATTACGGCCATTAAAGTAGCAGGTAGATGAATTTGTGATCGTGTTGTTCTGTTTTATAGAAAATTTTTCACCACTCAATTTATAATGCTGTCAAAGAAAAATATCGTGTAAGGACTAAAACGAAAACGTGTTGTTTTGTCTTTAAAACAGAAAAATTTAAATATAGAAAAGACGGCAAAACGATGAAAATCGTAATGTTCTCATGCAGGAATTCAATATAAAGCGCAAAGTGGCAAGCTTCAAAAGTTCTTTTTGAAATCCGGGAGTGATAAAAGGGTAAAACGGAGTCATCCTCTTCATGCCCCTAAGCTGGAAGACTTGAATAGGGCGATGTGTTAAAGGTCCACTTAAAAAAAGTCTGAATCTCAGGTTGGGTTGTTTTACCTCTGAGGGGCACTTTTTTGCACACCATGGGCTAAATGGCCAGGTCACATGGACCCCGAAGGCTCAGAGAAGGTTGGGGGGAGGGGACCCACTGGAACAGCTGTTGGGAGACAGATGGTAGCCTCCCGTCAAGACCATCCAGCGTGTTCTTTAACGTGCACAGGGTATGTCTCTCCCGCACACGGGGCCACGGCTTAACGTCCCATCCGACGGACGGCGGCCTTTCCAAGCCCTCGGTGTCCCCTACTGACCGTGGGAAGGGCGGGGGAATTTTGCGGAGATAAATCTCAACGCTGACCCAGCTGAGACTCGAACGTGGGAATTACAGAAGTAGTGGTAAGACTCCCTGTACGGTTTTGACCTTGAAAAGTCCCCAAGGTCACGAGGCCAAGCCCCCACGACCTTGAAAGGTCCCTCGATTTTCCCGTTCGTCCGCCATTTTGAATTCTGACGTCACACTCTCGAAAGGTCCCGTGATTTTGCCGTTCGTCCGCCATTTTGTATTCTGACGTCATATTCTCGAAAAGTCCCTCGATTTTCCCGCCATTTTGTATACTGACGTCATATTCTCGAAAGGTCCCGTGATTTTTCTTTATTTCAGACTCCCCAATGGTTGACCTATATTTTAAGCCCTCCCTCCTCTTGCAGACCCCCTGGTTGACCTATATTTTAAGCCCTCCCTCCTCTTGCAGACCCCCTGGTTGACCTATATTTTAAGCCCTCCCTCCTCTTACAGACCCCCTAGTTGACCTATATTTTAAACCCTACCTATATTTTAAATCCCCTTCTCGAATTTTCTTGTTTTTCCCCTGTTTAACCCCTCCCCTCTTCATAGACCCCCCTGTTGATCCACCTATATTTTAAGCCTTCCCCTCTTTAAACCATATCAGTTTTTGCGCATTTAATCGGTGTCATCCAACGTCCATACTATTTTTAGTACGTCTCCTGTATTTAAAAAAATTTGCTTTCGTCGCCGTATTTGAACTCGCTACCTCAGTGTCGATAGCTGGAGCCTTATCGCGCTGGACTATGCCTTGTTGCTTGATGATGTGGTTTAGATGTGTCTCAAACGGGTACAGTCATATAAATTATGTATCTCTTTATTACAGTTTAAAGATTTATTTCAGATATTAAACTAGGTTTTTTATTACCCTACGTTTTTTCACAACTTTCGTATTCTTTATAACTAACATTTTTCAGCGTATTTCTTTTAACTCCATTACTGTTGGTTATCGCATTTTTACTAGAAGTACTAATCTAGAGTTTTAAAAGACTGTCCAACAGAAAATACCAATGGGTAAAAAATTAATAAAAGGAAAAAAAAATCTTAAAAACTTATACGTCATTATGTAAAAAGGGCCTATAACTTTAGTACGTCTCGTGTATTTAAAAAAAATTTTGCTTCTACCGCCGTATTTGAACTCACTACCTCTGTGCCAATAGCAGGAGCGTAATTGCGCTCAGCTATGCCTTGTACCTGATGATGTGGCTTAGATGTGTCTCAAACGGGGTATAACCGTATAAATTAGGTATCTCTTTATTACAGCTTGAGTTTTATATTTCAGATATTAAACTAGGTTTTTTTTATTTTCCTAGGTTTCCCCAAGGTCACGAGGCCAAGCCCCCACGACCTTGAAAGGTCCCTCGATTTTCCCGTTCGTCCGCCATTTTGAATTCTGACGTCACAAACCTCCTTCTCGAAAAGTCCCAATTTTCTAAATATTCTGCTAGCGCCATCTAGTGACTAACACGTGAATTATATTAAAAAAAAAAAAATCCTCCCATACCGTGAATTGATCCTGCAACCTCAGGGTCGCCACAACGTTTAACCCATCACGCCACGAGTTTCATATACTTGGATTGCTTAAAGGATCGTTTTAACTGGGGAATATATTACAAATGTATATTTTTATTTCTTGTAAATTAGGAGTATATTATTTTAATGCATTTTTTATTAACGTACGATAAATGGAGCACACGGGAATAATTATTTTAGCGTATTGCTGAAAAATCACATTTAACTTGGGAATATATTATTTTGAATAACCCCTCCCTGTGAATCACGTCATTCTGCGAAATATTTTGAAACAATATTTTTTCCACCTCTTTACTCTGAACACGGCATAGCTCCCTCACGTCCCGACTTGTCTTATCTTAGTCATCATGCTCGCTGATTGGTTGAAATATGCTTTTTATAGGCATGTTGGGGTAGTGAGGGGTTAAATGTCATTCAAGGAGTTGGTAGTGCAACACGTACATTCTATGGTCGATCAGAGTGACAAAGTATCAGAGTATAGTGAGGGGAGTATTCGTCGTCTCCTGTATGATATTATATTCCGTGAATTAAAGTCAGGCGTTCCTTTTCCTGATGGTAAGCTGAGTGCTTTTCATCTTGCTTGTGAACTCTTTCAGTATTCGAACGTTGATTGGACCGAATTAGATCGAATAAGTTTTAGACAGGTTGTGAACTCTGTGAAACACGATCATGCAAAATATCTGTATGGTTCTACATTTCGACGGTTTTCGTGTAAACGGACGTTTCCTAGTACGGGAACTTGGATATGCAACTCTGAACGGGAAATGCGGTGTTTATCGATTCAATCTGCGACGTTATCAAGCTCTGTCGGAAAAGGACAGGAAGACAGTCAAATATGTGTCTAAACACGTTATAGGTCTACCTTTTCACCCTCTACCTACTGAAAAGGTATGGGCGTTAGATCACGTTACCAACATCGTGAAATACGCATACAAACATGCGTGCACTGAAGAAGCTACGGTGGTAGGCTACAAAGGAGGAAATGAGGAAAGAATTCTATTGGAACAATTAAACATTCCGTGCATTAATCTCGAACTTTATGGATGTCCCAAATATTGTGATCTCCCAAAAGTTTCTGCTTTTGAGTGTAAGTATCACAAAGGAGTGGGAGTCCACTGTTCGTTAGCAGAAACAGCTGCCTTTTTCGGCTGGATAGATAGATGCATCAAGTATTGAGATCATGTTTACAACATGCAACGTGAGTCATCAGCTCCAATTGGATGATGGCTGCTCCTGATTGGATAGATCCCCAGAGGGCGCTGCTTTCTCTAGATAAATAGTGTGCACCTGACGAACGCTTCATTGTCCACGATGCAGTCTAGTAATCCAGATGCGTGGTGTCTTGGTGGTGATGTATACGTCGTGCCTTCGCTCTACAAAAATAAATTTTCCGTACCATGAGACGTTATGTGAAATATGAAAATGGTGAACTCATCTACCCTACGCCTATGGGGATTACCCTCTCAATACCTGAATGGGAGACCTTGTGTAAAGCGGTGCCCCAGATCGAGGACAAAGTGAAGAACGGTCCCGATCAGCAGACATGGCACCTGTTGCCGGGTGTTCGTGTATTCATGTTCCGTAACGAAGCTGGCGAGCGCTGTATCGAGTTCATCAAAGAAACGGCCATTCCCAGAACTCTACAGTTTCGCGTTGTGAGTCACCGTATAACTCTCAATGCATCACAGTGGTTTACATTGGCTATCCACGTAGACGAAGTGATGACTGTTGTAAGTAACGTGTGTGGCACCCTCAAAGATCACCAGCTACGCACAGCCGTTATGGAACATTCTGAATCAGTTCTACCCTTCCTACTGGGTCCTGCTTTTGAGGGGCCCGACCGTGTTTATCAGCTGTTGGTGGACATTTTCCAACAAGAATTAACACGTCTGATACCGTTAGATGGACTTCAGCCTGAAGAAAAACTACCGACCATCCTAGGGTGGTCGGGTGACCTGGACATTGACGCATTAGCACGAGTGTTTGTGGACACGGCCTGGAAACGGGGTCTGTTATGCTTTGTAGATTGTGGATTTGTGTGTACTCTGAAATATGATACTATTGTTGACGATGCAAAAAATGAAATGTATAAATTAGTTTAATAAAAAATTTAATCTTATATAATGTGTCGTTGTGTTCTTTATGATTCATTTTAGTCTTAGTATGGATAGGAGAAAGAAGGTGATAGCTAGTGTTGGTAGTGTAATCATAACAGTTTTAACGATAGTGGTGCTTGTATTAGAAATTGTCACCCCTGATAAAAATATTCAGTGTGGGGAGTCAAAAGTCTTAGGCAGTGATTTCAAAATACGAGTCTGTAACTTAACAGTGGACATCAGACAGTTTATAGGCGATATCCCTACAATTACAGGAGTTACACTTTCGTTACACCAATGGCGAAACCTAGTCGGATACGACGTCTGGGTACAGCAGAAAGCAAAACTCTGGAAACCCGTTATTTCGACCCTGAAAGAGGATTCGGTAGTGTAAAAAAGTTAGCTCAGAGCACAGGGCTACCTCTCAAACTCGTACGCGAATGGTTAGAAAAGCAACCAGCCTACACATTACACAAACCTGTCTGCAGAAAGTTCCCTAGAAACAAGGTTTATGTAACGGGTCTCGATGAACAATGGCAAGCTGACCTCCTGGTTGTAAAAAACCTAACCCGATACAATGATGGATACCGATACATTCTTACAGTTATCGATGTGTTCTCTCGTCATGCTTGGGCTATCCCTATGAAAACCAAAACAGGAAGAGAAATGGTACAAGCCTTTACCAAAATTCTTGCTAAAGGAAGGTCCCCTATGCATTTAAACACCGATCATGGAACAGAATTCACAAATCGTGTCTTCCAAAAGTTTCTTAAAACAAAAGGAATACATTTCTTTGCCAGCTACTCTGATAAAAAAGCAGCACTGGTCGAGCGACTGAACAGAACCCTACGTGAGAAATTGGGTAGGTACTACACGAGAAACAATACCTACCGTTACCTAGATGTGTTACAACGTGTTGTCAAAGGTTACAATGCAACCTTCCATAGTGCACACGATATGGCCCCCAAAGAGGTGACCTTGAACAATGAAGACGTAGTGTGGCAAAGGTTGTATGGTAAAACTATCAAGAACGTGAAACCTGAATTTAAGGTGGGTGATTCTGTTCGATTAGCCAGTCTGAAAGTACCTTTCAAGAAAGCAGGAACCCAATTGTGGACAGAAGAAATTTTCAAAGTCCTTCGAGTATTACATCGTAACCCCCCTGTTTACCGTGTGCATGATTCTGAAGGAGAAGAGCTGAAAGGTGTTTTTTATAAATCAGAATTACAAAAAGTGAGTGAACCCACCCACTACGCTGTCGAGAAAGTTCTCGAAAAGAAGGGAAACCGAGTACTTGTCAAGTGGCGCGGGTACCCAAAACCCACTTGGATACCTAAAAGATGGATAATTTCTACTTGACACTACCCTCCACTGCAAGCCAGGATGTTTATCCTCATAATACACAATCTGATTTCACCGTTCGCCTAGCTCAACCTATTCGTCTTAGCGGAAAATGGAAGCTGGGTTTAGCCGAAGTTCACATCCCTGTGAGCTGGTACAATGTCGATGGTTCTAATGACACATATCATTATTATGCACCTGCTCCACTCGAAGAATATTGCAAAATCAAGCTAAAACCTGGCAAATTCAGTCGGAGAGAATTGCTGGCTCATCTCTCTGCTCTGGTCCCAAAAGAAGTAATAGTGACACACAGTGGTGGACATTGGATTTTCAAACCGAGTGAAGGATACGGAATAATGTTCCCTAAATCGAATCTTAACAAGCTTCTGTGTGTGAGTGAGGTAGAAGTAGACAAAGCCGTCTACCATCGATTTTCCACCAACCTCTGTAACACTGCAGCATTCGAGATAGATGATGATTGTTACTTCTACGTGATTCCTCCAAGTACTTTCCAGGAACGAAAGATGCCCCATGGACGATACGAAACTGTCGAATCATTATTCGATGCAATGAACCATGTGATACCCAACAAATTGAGAAAAGCTTTCCGCTTCAAGCAACAAGCCAACCACACGATGATGATTGATACAGATAAGTTACATTTCATTAAATTTCCACATTCAAATCCAGGATTAGGGGAGATGCTTGGATTTACCAAATTGGACTATCCAATGAGTAAAGCAGTTGGAGACTACCCCATTGATATGAACAGAGGTATCTACGGTATATATATCTACACTGACTTGATTGCTCCTCAGTTGTTAGGTGACACTTATGGTGAACTGTTGCGTGTTGTAAACCCTGCAATTAGAACCCATAACAACGAAGCCATTGTGTCTGTGTATCAACAACCTGATTATTATCCTCTGGCAAGAAACACCTTTGAGAGTGTGAGAGTCTTCTTACGCACCGATTCTGGAGAACCACTTCACTTCAAATTTGGTAAAGTGTTGATTAAGCTTCATTTCAACCATGAGAGTTAAATTCGTCCCACCTTCAGCAGACACCTATGTGGAATACTACAAGGAGCAAACGGGTAGGGGTGTGTTCCGTGGCCCCCGATACCAGAGAGGGGATGGACTAGGAAGCCTCTTTGCTACGCTCGGTCGTTTCATTACCCCACTCGTGAAACCTGCCTTAGCCACTCTACGTAAAGGAGGACTGCGATTCGTTTCTGAGATGGCTGGAGGTAAAAATTTTAAAACAGCAGCCAAAGCAGGATTACGTGAAGCTGGTGTAGATCTGCTGCATAGGGCTAGTGATCGACTTCAACAAGGCAAGGGTATAAAACGTAAGAAACATTACCCTGTTCTTCATAAGATTAAAAGACATTGCAGTGTGAAGGACGTGTTTTCATCATGAGCGTTCAGAAGATTCATCCTGATTCTAACGACTGTGCCCATTCTGAACTGGACTTGTTTTTGGTACCCCCAACTATTTCACAACTGGAAAGAGGATGTTACATCAATTACCTGCCGCTAGCCTCGTTGGAAGGCAACTCCCCCCTGGAATTCGTTGTGAAAGGATCAGACGAATACATTGATCTCTCTCGATGTTATCTACGTCTGGTAGTGAAAATAGTGAATGGTGCTGGTGCTGTAGCTCCTTGTAATCATTTCCTGCATGCCCTCTTTGCACAAGTAGACGTCTTCCTCAATGGCAATTTAATAAGTGCATCCCACACCCTATACCCTTATCGTGCATACCTAGAGACATTACTGAATTATGGTTCGGATGCAAGCAACAGTCAACTTGGTACGTCACTCTGGTATCCTGACACCCCTGGAAAAATGGATGCCACTGAAAATGAAGGCTGGAATCATCGGAAAGCTTTTGTGAAATCAACTGGCATTGAGCTCATTTCATGGATTCATGCTGACTTGTTCAATCAAGAACGATACCTAGTAAATCAAGTGGACCTGCGAGTGCGTTTGCTACGTTCCAGACCCGAATTTTATCTTGTAACCACTGAAGAGAACCCAAGCCATAGGGTGCAAATCCAGGAAGCAGAATTTTTTGTGCGTAAGGTGAAACCTAATACAGGTGTTATTCTTGCTCATGCCAGACTGTTGAGCAATGAAAGTGCCAAATATCCGCTTCAAAGGACAGATGTCCGAATGTTTTCTGTTGGTACAGGTCTCACAAGTGTAAGCAGAGATAATTTATTTCTCGGTCAGCTACCTGTACGCCTGATATTAGGGATGGTAGACAGCAGCAGTCTGAGTGGTGATTATGCCAAGAATCCTTTCAACTTTCAACATTTTGATGTCAACTACGTCAGTCTTCACGTGGATAGTGAACAACAATCCTACACCCAGTCTTTGCTAATGGACGATACCTGTGCTATTATCAGGGACTACTAGAAGCATTGGATGTATGGAAATCAGACAAAGGGATCAACCTCTCGAGAGAAGCTTATGCAGATGGCTATACCTTATTTGGATTCCAGCTGTCTCCCGAACAGCGAGAATGTAATCAAGTGTTTTCCTTAATAAAAACGGGCAGTGTGCGATTAGAGCTAAAATTCGCCAAGGCTCTAATCAGTTCGGTCACAGTGATTTTGTATGCTGAGTATCAGAACTTGTTGGAAATTCCATTGGATCGAAAAATAATTTTTGATTATTCATCATGAACACGTACCAACTGCAAGCCTTGCTGTCCCAACTACCCACAAGTCTAGGAGTGTTTGCTCGTGATCGACTACCTCGTAATATTCAACCAGAAGCTATGTTCATCTTTAACACGGCTCCTTCAAACCAGCCTGGAACTCACTGGATAGCTGTTTATAAGAAAGGAAACACGATTGATCACTTTGATCCTCTGGGAGTGGAACCGGATCAAGATATTCAAACATATTACAGTCAGATAGGTGTACGTCATGTATTTCATCCTTCGATTCCAGTACAAGACCTAATGAGTGACACCTGTGGAGCCCATTGTCTGTATTTCTTGTTTAAAAGGGTGACCGGAGTGAACCTCGTGTCATTGCTATATCAGCATTACGCCTGTGAACCATGGTACAACGACTGTATGGTGCTTCAATGGCTCTGCAAACTCCTTCAAACATCATCATTGCAGCACCTTCCCAGTGTGGAAAAACAACCTTCACACTGAAACTGATTAAAGAATCTAACCATGTGTTCCACCCTGTTCCTCAACGCATCGTCTATTGTTATGGTGAATGGCAGGAAGCCTTTCGTCCCTTAGCCAAAAAGGTAGAATTCTATGAAGGACTACCTGAAGATCTGGAATTTGACCCTCGTAGGCCTACTCTACTGGTGTTGGACGACTTGATGGAACAGTCTGTAGCCAACGAACGAATATCTCAGCTCTTTATTCGTGGTGGTCATCATAAAAATATTACGATTGTACTTATTTTGCAAAATCTGTTTTTAAAGGGTAGGTATTCGAGGACTATTTCACTCAATGGACATTACATATTATTGTTCAAAAACGCAAGAGACGGATCTCAGGTCACTCATTTGGCTAGACAAGTATTTCCTCACCGTTCCAAGCTTCTGACCGATGCATATAGACTGGCAACAACGCCCCCTTGCGGCTATTTGTGTGTCGACCTTCATCCAAGAACGATAGACTCTGAAAGGCTCCGAGCTCGAATACTACCTTCTGAAGCTCCAGAGATTTTGTACATCAGCAATGAGAATTAAGAAACATGGACCCTTTCTTCAGTGCTTATGCAAACTGAAGGGAAGGCAGCGTAATGGGTTACTACAGTATGTGTCTAATCATCAGATCTATGCCTTGTGTGAAGTGCGTGTGAATTTCCTGAAAGGTCATATTCGAACCAACCCAGGTATACTTAAGAAGCTCAGACGTCATCGTTATGCCATTCGAACACTAGCTTCCAAACGAGTTAGTGTGAAGAAAAAGAAAAAGATTGTCCAAACAGGCTCTGGATTTATCATCCCATTGATAACTGCTGCATTACCTCTCATTACCTCCCTGTTACGAAAATGATGAGTGTAAGACCCGTAGAACGTCGTCATCTCTAGAAAAAAGTGACTGATTTAGACCAAGAGATGAAAAAAATACTGGAATCGAGCGATTCTGACAAAACTGGAAAATACCTGGCTGTTCTGAGAAATTACTTGCTGTTTACTAAGCAATTGGAAGAGCCCGAAGTTATTAAGCTGGACATCCCCCTCTCAAGGCAAGAAATTCTCGCTGAGGTCCCTAAAAACAAAAGAAGAGTAGTTAAAGAGAAACTGATGTCATTACCAGAAGAAAGAGTAACATGGGACAGTGTTGGTCGTGTGGCCCTTGATGGTAAACGACTTCCGAAAAGTGACATTATAGAATTTTTAAAGCCTACTGTGAAAAAAGAACTCTCTGATTGGATCACCTATTAATTTTTGTACTTCATATTGTCATGAAAAATGATAAATGATAAATGATAATTTGTATCAAGAGATATGTACCAAAATATTGTAACTTCTGTTATTATCAATAAATGAATTAAACTGTATTTTTTTTGTGTATGATTGAGTTATTAACCGTAACCGTTACTGTGATTTGACCCAACCAAGGAGTGTCTAAGGGAGAAGAGAGCTAGCTTCCATAGACGTAATGTAAACTTTTCGATTGCAGCGCCCTCTAAACATGGCAAATTCGTGTATTGCAGTGAAGCCACCTAGCCAGGGAGAGGAGCCAGTTCCTTGCGTTATTTTTCCACCGCCCAGCAAGGTTTTCAATAGCTTACACCACGTGACTCATTTTACATACACTTTGTTCAAAGTGTCCATTTCTTAAATTTTACCATCATGATTTTCTTTTCACAAGGATTAGTTAAAATTATTTTCTTTAATAAAATTTCATTTTGTAAAACAAGAGGTAGCTATGCTCAACATAGAAATTTTAATATTTTGAACATTCTACTATATTTAATATATTATAATAAATTGAAATTTATGGCTTAATGCGAGACAACATGTTTTGTTTAATTATATTTTATAGAATTTAGGATATTTTCAATTAAAGTCACATCGAGTTTCTTACTTGTATAAACTCTCAATAGATGGCAGCAGGCACTTCTCGTATCAACCATAAAAAAATTTACTATTAGAACAAACTGCAGACACCTAAATATGTCGATATGCTCCAGGGAACACCAAACTGCAACATACATTGACTTACATGTTCGCAAGATGATTAAATGTATTAATTTACATAATAATTTTAAAAATTCTGCAAAATTACTCAAAAAAAACATACAACGGCTTTTCCAGGTATCGTAAAATATACTCCTGAACGGGATAAAATACTCACTGAATAACTTTAGGGTCAGCTATTACTATGCCAAACAATCATAGGTGTTAGACAGGTTGAAACACTGATTAAATCGCTATAAATATACCAATAATAATAAATATACAAACCACAGCTGCAGTGGACTAAAAATGATTGCACTGCGCATGCGCAGATCGCCCCTTACAGTTGTTTTTGTGCATGCACATCAATTTGCCACGTTCAGCTTCGGTAAAATTCCGCAGAACGGCGCCACTTACGCTTGTGCGAAGCTAGCCTTCTTCTCCTTAGACCTTCTTTGACCCAACCATGTGTAACGCAGTCACTTTTATTTGAAATTCGCTCCTACAGCAAGCTCTCTATCTCTCTCCTTATCACTTCCAATTTCCCCTTTCCTATCTAGTTAGACGTTTTAACATGTCTAAAGTTTGCCCTCCTTTTCAAACATCAAAGGTAAGTAAATGTTTTTGATTTGGTTCACCATGCATTTTAGCTATGCTGCAGGTGAATTTCGCGTAGGAACGAAAATCGGTTACCATCCGTCCGAATTTACGATATTTTAACGAATTTTGAGGCAAAATATGGATATTTCATTAGTAATGACCGGTTTACTACGTTATTCGAGACAAAAAGCTATTGGTCGCATCAAACAAAGAGATTTTCTTGTAACAAAGAAAACTTTATATGAAGACAATAGTTTAATGAATTTCTTTTTTCCCGATGTATTTTTCCTTAAATGAAGCATTTTTCGTGGAAATCATTTACCACGTGGTTGAATTATTTGCTAGTTCAGTCATAACATGCGTACCAAAGCTGACTCGTAGTTCAGTTACACATGTATCGTTAGGCGTTGAGTGAAAAAATAAAGACAACTATCGATAGGAATAATTTTATTTACATTATTTATAATTTTCAAGCAGTGAATGCGAAATATTTATTTTGGTCAACAGTAGAAATACAAAATGAGTCTTATGATATTGAAAAACCATTAATCACAGCATTATGTAAAATATTTCGGAATTTTTGCAGATAATCTGCCACCTTATATTTTCAAAGTGTATTATTTATGTATTTTAGGGTACACGAAGAAACACAAACCAAATGCTTCACTGAGTCTGTTCACTCAATAAGAGTGGACGGCTGTGTTCAATGAAGGATGATATATCCCCAGTGATGGAGATAACCCACCATTCAACTATGAACATGTCTCAACATGAGTTCAATACATGCCAATAATTGACATGATCCCCAACTCTTGTGCTGAATTTTACTTTTTGCACTTCTTTAATTACTCACTGTATTGCTACATTCATTAACTAAAAATATTTCAGTAATCATTTTTTATCACAATCTCAATATTTGTACTCTCATACTGAAATTTCTCACACTGGATTATTTTCAAACTTCACCAAAATATTTCAGTACCCTATTTTTTTAAAACGTTCTAGTGTTATACACAATCTTAATATATGTACCCTTTCTTATGCTGAACTACTTAAATTATTTTTACTAAACCTGTTTTTACTAAACCTGTTTTTTTTTCAGTAACCATTTTTAACACATTCTAGTGTTATACCCAATATTTGTAACCTTTCTGTATTTACCAAACTTTGGTTTAAAATATGTGGAACAATAAACATCAAACCAGTTTTTTTTTTGTATCACATAATTTGTACATTAAACGTTTTCGCAACGGGGAGTGAAATTTCAATATTTTATATTACTATCACAAGCAGAGTTTGGTCTTATTTTTCTACACTGAAAACCTTCATAAGTCTAGTTTAATCACAAATGCAACTAATGGTTACCATTTTTACACACAGACACTTTCCTAATTGTACACATATTTTTATACAAAACCTTGTTTGAAAGTAATTTTATAACTACACTTAAACTATGGTGTACACTATCTATTATGATTATCACATTTTTCTATCCTAAAACCTTGCTACAAATTTTTTTCTTGAGTTTGACACTTTAGGTATCGATACAAAAATACATCATCATGGGTAAGTACCAGGTAAGTATTTTGAAAATTTTGTTAGGATTTCCCTCCCTAGTGGGGGCGGGGGTGGCTCAGTCGGTAGCGCGCCAGGCTCGTAATCTGTAGTTCCCAGGTTCGAGTCCCAGCTGGGTCAGCGTTGAGATTTATCTCTGCAAAATTCCCCGCCCTGCCCACGGTCAGTAGGGGACACCGATGGGCTTGGAAAGGCCGCCGTCCGTCGGATGGGACGTTAAGCCGTGGCCCCGTGTGTGGGAGAGACATACCCTGTGCACGTTAAAGAACACGCTGGATGGCCTTGATGGGAGGCTACCATCTGTCTCCCAACAGCTGTTCCAGTGGGTCCCCTCCCCCAACCTTCTCTGAGCCATCGGGGTCCATGTGACCTGGCCATTTAGCCCATGGTGTGCAAAAAAGTGCCGCTCAGAGGTAAAACAACCCAACCCAACCCTCCCTAGTGAGTAGTAAAATATAGAACATATTTTTACAAAATCAAATATTTACGAAAAAAGGTTACAACAAGTCGATGACCATATCTAAATTAAGGTCATTGTAACCATATGGTACAGAAGAGATTTCACCACTAGGCAGGTACCTTTTGTCAAGATTGACTTTAAATTTTTTAATAGCTGGTCTATTAAAAAGAGTGGCTCTCACCTTATCCCGGACGACATTGAAGGGGACCTCAAACGTCTCCAGCTCAGGGTTCTTGTTCAGTACCATGGCTTTGAGGAGGTCAAAGCTGTATTTTTCTCTGTTCTTTTGGTTCAGAGTAATTCCCTTCGCTCGCAGGATCTGGTCATTATTGCTGAGTCGAAGAGCATAAGACTTTGGTCCCGCACTGACATAGTCAGTAATACGGACATCCGAACCATACTTGGTAGATATTTCATCCACCCAGTCACCGAGGAAGGATCCAGTTGTGGGATGAAAAGTGTCATCGGAGCTGGTGGTAAAGATGACAGAATCTGTATCACAGTAGAGGGCTCGACGTCCCATTTTTAAAAGCAGGTCCAGGAGCTTCAGGCGGGCATGACTAGTGACCATTGCTGCCACGATGACATTCCCACGGGTGTTCTCAGGACATGCAGAGGTCACAGGTTTGTAGGTAACTAACACTGCATCGTCATTGATAGCTGCAATGTCACTCACCACTTTTGTTGCATCGGTCAGAATTTCGGTGTACCGAAGTGGACAGGAGATGATGGTGGTATGACTTCTATCCATTGCTTGGCCCAATTTTCCCCAGCTGCTGTTAAGACACAGTTTAGAGTTGTAACGAAGAATACTGTTCTTCACCACCTCTTCAGGGAGAATTCTAATCCCCTCTGCACGAAAAAATGCTTCACAGAAAGCCTCTTTTTCATCAGGGGTCTTGACATCTGGAGGGAACCCAGAGTACTTTTGTTTTGCTCCCAGGAAAGTGTCGATGTACTCTGTGTAGATTCCTCCTCTGGCAGTCTTTGGATCATACTTGAGAACATGATCAAAGTGCCAAACATCATGAAATTTAATGAGCCTATAACCGTTTCGCATGGCTGCATAGATTTCTCCCGTAATCCAAGAAGCGGTTAAGGCGCGTTGGTGCTCATTATGGGCGCAGGGTGGTGAGAGCTGGCATTCTGCACATGTTCTACACAGAGGAAAAAGTAGCTTTCCGTTGGCTCTGTAGGGGAGAACAGGGATGAACAAGTCATCTGGTGGGATCAGTGTGGCATGGGCTACACCAAAGTACACGTCGAGATCGTGACTGAAGTTTGCTGTGATGCGACGAGGATGTCCTTTACCATAGGGAGCATACTTGCAAGCCCAGGGGTACAAAGAATTAACATCAAAGTACTGAATTTTAAGCCCTTGGTCTTCCGATGCGTAGCTTGCGAAAAATTCAGTTCTTCCACCGTAAAGGAAATCCCTTCCTCCAATTCGTCGTATAGGCTCGATGGATTTGTAGAGCCGAGCAAGAGGATGAGTTGTACGTAGTAGCTGGTCAAACTCATGTTCCCAGATAACGTTGATAGTGTAGTCTGGTAACAAGAGTTTCAGAGCACCAAGACGATCCAGGGTACGGGAGTAGAGAGCAGCAAAGGGTTTCCTCATTAAACTCTGAATATCCTCCGGTTTGAAACACTTTTTACATCCGTGCATAAAACAACCTTCGAATTCCCAAACAGTCTTTGTCTCATGACACACTCCATCCAGACGATAGGGACCGACACGATGCTCACCTTGAGGGGAACGAGCTGTTTGTATCTCCACCTTTTCCTGTTGAGACATGTACTCGAACCAAGCAAGTGCCTTGAGGGATTGGCGATCATTGCTGGCCGAGTACCCTTGTGCCGGGCAGACACCCAGTGTATTTTTAGGTAGAAACTTCCCTCGAAACACTCTCAGACATGCTCCAGCAATGGTGAGGCCCTGGGCAAAGGGGTCAACACCGGTTAAAGAAATAAATTCCAATCGGAATTTTTCGCCTCCTTTGCGCAAGAGTTCAACATCAGCTCTACAGTAAAAAGCCAACTCTTTCTGGAAATCCCACATGACTTCACTGGCTTTCATATACCATGCTTCAAATTCTTCCTTCACAGATGGCGTCATACCCTCGGGTTTGAAGAAAGATGGGTCCGGGATGCGACCTACATAACTAAGATTTTCTTCTCTAGTGAAGTCGTGAGGAAAATAACCTTTAACTGTTTCCAAATCAAAGGTTTTGGAGAAGGAGCGTAGTGGAGCCTGGATAAAAGACAGGGTATCTATGAATCTGATTTTGAGCCCTGTTAGCAATATTCCTAAAATTTTTGATCCTTCAAAGATCAGATCAGGTTGAAGGTAGCGTTTATATAGATAATTCAATATGAACGTACCGTCGAAGCCTTTCAAGTTGTGGGCTAGCACTGTAACATTACGAAATTTTTGTACCCCCAAGCGTTCTTCAGCCAGTAGCCAATCCATGAATTTTTCGACGTTAGGAAACGAAACGTAGAGCCATTCGTTACCTGCTTTGAAGGTGGCGATACACAAAATAGGTACCAAATGTCCATTGGTCTGTTGTACTGTTTCAACGTCAAAATAAATATACTGTTGCTCAACCTGTTCTATTTTACAGGGTTCCACATACCTTGGTTTATCTGCATGGCAGAAATGACGTTTAGCAGGATCAAACATGTCCATGCACTTTACACAACGATGACGCTTTGTGCAAATGGAGGACAGATGCAATGAAAAGCATTCTGCTCCACGCAGGTAAACGTGGCAATCGGGGCAAAGAATGGGGTCTCCATAGTGTACAACACTGGGGGAAAGACACATGTTACATGTACCTTTGCATACATGATCTGGATTATTCAGCACTTTCAAACATTGAGGACAGAAATTTCTTGCTCCAAATAAACCTGACGGCGAAGTAATCACATCAAAGTGATGATTGTTGAAAAGTAGGAAAAGAGTCTGGGGTGCATCTCCTCCTACAAATATGGGGCCAAAACCGTCGTCAGCCGAGTACACGACAATGCGAAACTCGGGCACCAGAAGTTGCTGAAACATTTTAATTTCAGGCAGGCCACAGGGACCGATAGGAATGCCAGCATCGCGATGCAATTTTTCAGCTTCTAGTCGTTGTAATTTATAATCACAGTGCTTTATTTTTTCGTAGTTGTTTGCCTGTCCTCGTTTTTTCAAACTAAGTGCTTTAGCCACCACCAAAGCCCTAGCCAGACACATTTCATCTGTGTTTGAAATTTTTAAAATAGGTTTTTTGTTTGTTAAAAAAGAGTCAATATTGACGTGTGACCTTCTTCCCGGAGTTTTACGTTGTCCAACACCACCCGTACCTTCCTTCTTCAAGTCTGCACACACAAAATCAAATTCTATTTCACTGTGTGCTCCTAGCCCCTCGTTTGACTGTATGACCCTCTCAATTGCAGTCATGAAGCGCTCAGCCGTGAGATCGTTCCGTAGTATAAGAGGCAGATTCACAGGATTTTTGATGTCGGGACTCCTGAAGCACAAGCGCACGTGAGAATAATCCCCTCGTGGCACAAGGTCTGTTAGCATTTCGTTATGAATGCCACGTAGAGCCAGAATAAAATTGTTCGCTTGTACATCGTTCATTCCTTTAAGCTGAACGGTCGTGGACACAAAAGACGTTTTAAACTTTTGTGAGATAAATTTCTTCACATTTTTCACAGTATAGGAAGGTCCTCCAACAATGACACGTGAAGTTCCTGGAACAGCACCATCATCATTCCTCGTAGACACATAGGGCGATCCACCAAGCTGTAAAGGTGCGCCCTTTGTTCTTACAATCCTTGCTTGATGTAAAGCACGAGCTGCATGCTGGAACCCAGAACCGGGGGAGGAAGGTCTCTCCCCAGTCTTGGACCGCTTGCACAAAACGTTAGTTGAATCAGCAGGACGCTTTGTCCCATGTGAAACAGCTTTCAAAATCGATACTTGATCCATTAATGTATCAAAAGCAGAAGTTGTCTGCTTCCTTTCCTCCAATGCGCTTGAATTAGCCACCTCAGGAATGATAAAACCAGACATGATAAAACTGAAAATCGAGACGCAAAAGCTAGCAGATGATCAGAACTAATGAGTTCCTTCCCTCTCTGCGTGACCTTTTATACCCCCCTATCTGGGAGAGTCCACTTCAACTAACAGTAACAGGGGGAAGGGTACGTGATGGGTTAAACGTTGTGGCGACCCTGAGGTTGCGGGATCAATTCACGGTATGGGAGGATTTTTTTTTTTTTAATATAATTCACGTGTTAGTCACTAGATGGCGCTAGCAGAATATTTAGAAAATTGGGACTTTTCGAGAATATGACGTCAGTATACAAAATGGCGGGAAAATCGAGGGACTTTTCGAGAATATGACGTCAGAATTCAAAATGGCGGACGAACGGCAAAATCACGGGACCTTTCAAGGTCGTGGGGGCTTGGCCTCGTGACCTTGGGGACTTTTCAAGGTCAAAACCGTACAGGGAGTCTTACCACTACTTACAGATTACGAGCCTGGCGCGCTACCGACTGAGCTATCCCCGCTCCCTGAATCTCAGGACTAATGCTAGTGTAGAAGGCAAAGGAATGAAAATAATGGAGCAGATCCGAAAGCTTTACGTATCAAGTGAACAGAAATTTGCAGATATGATGTCAGCTGAAGAATTTCATTTATTTATCTTAAATACGTGTAAAAAAATTATATTTCAGATATTTAGAAGTGGTTAATACGCTTGGCTACTGATCTACGGGACCTGGGTTCGAGTCCCGGGTAAGGCATGGATGTACGTGTCGTTTTTCTGCTGAGGTCCTGCCATCCTCTCAGACCTTCTACTATGGCATATAAACTGACTGGCTCCTGTCAGACCTCTGTGGCAAATAGCTGCTTGAGGGGGTATTTATTTATTATTTTATTTATTTATTATACTTCATTTTTTTTTATTATCATTGTTTTCAACTGATTTTTATTTTAATTTAGGTTTTAATAGAAGATTATATACACTGTATTTGGTTTGTATAAAAATATCTTTACCACTACAATTAGAGAGTGATGTTTGCATACTCACAAACTAATTTATTTAAACTTAAAGAGCGCAAAATGCGGGTTTATGAGAACACAAATGATTCGCAAGAATGTACAACGATTTCCGTGGAAACTCGAATTGTGCGCTCTTTATCATTTAAACAAATATAAATAACATAATCGTATTATATAAAAGCCATAATTTCAGCAAAGGAACGGACTGGAGGATAAGTATTACGTCATCGGGGTCAGAAATCATCGGTTTCTTTCTGGTTCTGCGGCTATTTCAGCTGTCGGTTTCCAGGTGGTTCGAACCCTGTTGGGCTAACAGATCGGCTTCCTAGCTTCAGTGGGTCGGAAGTGATCCTTCGAAAAGTTTCCGAAATTTCAAAGGGTGTTGCGGTCTCCTACCCGTGATTGAACTTATCGATGGGTTGGTTTACCTCTGAGCGGCACTTTTTTGCACACCATGGGCTAAATGGCCAGGTCACATGGACCCCGAAGGCTCAGAGAAGGTTGGGGGAGGGGACCCACTGGAACAGCTGTTGGGAAATAGATGGTAGCCTCCCGTCAAGGCCATCCAGCGTGTTCTTTAACGTGCACAGGGTATGGCTCTCCCGCACACGGGGCCACGGCTTAACGTCCCATCCGATGGACGGCGGCCTTTCCAAGCCCATCGGTGTCCCCTACTGACCGTGGGCAGGGCGGGGAATTTTGCGGAGATAAATCTCAACACTGACCCAGCTGGGACTCGAACCTGGGAACTACAGATTACGAGCCTGGCGCTCTACCGACTGAGCCACCCCCGCCCCTACTTATCGATGGGAAGTGTTATCAATACGTGGCGTGGGATTAAGTAGTATAATATAATCTTTGAAATCCCCTTCCTAATTTGCTTTTCGCAAAGCAGACCATCGGAGTTCTCTTTCGCGAAATGAAAATTTGGTCGAAAAAAAGTTGAATGGCGAACGATCAAATTCGAGAATGGTAAGAGTTATATTATTAACTAGAAAGAACTGTTAAATAATCAGTGCTGTCACACGAATCGTTTGAAAGTAATTGAGATGAACTCATATTTCAGTGAAAAATATGAGAAAGTGATATTATTTGAAATAATTAAGACCCTGCCAAATTGATCATTTAGCATTTTTTGTTTATAGATAGGTTTAAAAGAAAATGATAGAAATGTAAAAAATTTTAATTATACGATGTTGAGGAAATATTTTTCAAATGAATAATCATTTGTTAATTTCACGTTTCTTTTATACTACTAGTTATTTGTGGTTTAAAGAGATCTTAGCAATGTCATGACAGTTGTAAAATACATTTTTGGAATTGTTTAGCTTTAGATTTCCACATAGATGATGAAAAAATTTCTGTGGTCTTGATTTAAAATTTTCCTTTTCTCTTCTCTCCTTATAAAGCATTCCTCTAACTGTTTGATTATTCTAAAACCTATTTTTCGTAAACATTGTTTATATCTATAAAAAAAAACCTCTCAAGCAGCTGCTTGCCACAGATGTCTAACAGGAGCCTGTCAGTTTAATACGCCATAGTAGAAAGTCTGTGAGGATGACGAGACCTCAGCAGAAAAACAACACAAAAAATTTTTAACTAGTAAATGGCCGAATGGTTAGCGCGCTTGGCTACTGATCTAAGGGACCTGGGTTCGAGCCCCGGTTAAGGCATGGATGTATGTGTCGTTTTTCTACTGAGGTCTTGCCATCCTCTCAGTTCTTCTACTTTGGCATATGAACTGACAGGCTCCTGTCAGACCTCTGTGGCAAGCAGCTGCTAGAGGGGGTATTTATTTTATTTTATTTATAATAATATCCACGCCAAACATTTGGCGCGAAACTCTTCGATAGCTTCAATCCCGAGACAGGCGACAGCAGCGCCCCAAAATTCTAGGATGCCTTTCAAGGGATCATTCCGTGTCCATGGGAGCTAGGAACCCCATTGTCACACCAAGAAGGTCAGAACTAAGTGACACCACCTACACCAAATCCGGGACCTATCGGTCAATCAGCCGAGGAACCACGAGGAAACTGACAATTTCGACTACCATTGACGTCACACGTGTCCACACGCTCTTTCATCCGTCCGCCAGCCCGAAATTACAGGTAAAATACATAATATGATAATGATATTTCAGTAATGCTATATGTTAGGCTATTGATTTTATATGGTGAAAACTAGAAATGTTGGTTTAAACTATTTCTCGTACGGTTTAACGTCACATCCGACGAACGGACACATTTCAAAGGCCAACAGGATCTCGAACCTGCGAACTAGAGATTAGGAACATGAAACGGTACCGACTGAGCCACACCTGTTCCTATTCGGGTTTCGATTATTGGCAATTTTACCTCTTAATATAGGGTTGAAATAAAAATAATCCAAATGTTCAGTATTAGATATTATTTTTGTTATATACACACAATAAAGTATGCATTATGAATTTTATTTCAGCGATTTAACTTGTGTACGAAGTCTTCTGTCTAAGTCTTTTAAATTCACAATAGATAAATTATCTATTACCGAAGTTCTTTTTACATTTCTACAAGATTATTAATGTATCTAATATGTTTTTATTATTAATAAATATTTTATTTTGCTATTATGCAGTATGTTTAGAAAAGAATAAACTATTTTCTCTTACATTAAATATCAGACTATTTACGTTTAATGAATAATAATCAGAAATCCATTAATACATTATAAATAGAGATAAAACTGCTCGTATTAACCTAATGGAATGTGGTATTTTATATCAGTAGTACGCATGCACTGCGACAATGATTATTTGTTAATAATAATTCGTTCTCTTATTTTTGTCTATGACTATGTACTGTTGGAAAATGACAAATTCAAATAAATCAACACTATATTATTTTATTCTTTATGAGAAAGAGCTGCGGACCTACCGAACTCCCGCACTGAGAACTAACTGAACTGCGTTAGCGAGCCATTCGATTTAAAATACGACTAGGTGAAAAGGACCTCCAGAAAGTTTGGGAAAGTGAGAGCTACTAAGAGAAAGATGGTAGACTCCTGACAAGGCCACCCAGCGTGTTGTATAATGTGCATAGGGCAGGGCTCTCCTGAACAAATCACAGATAGCCAGCGAACTTGGGAACTGCAGACTACTACTGTGACACGCTACCTACATTTCTGTTTCCTAATGTTTCAGAGAAATTCTTTCGTTTCCTCGAGTATTTACAACCCTCTACTACTAATGAAAGCATTTGGCTTCAGCACCGGATAAGACATGAAATGTTTCTTTGCAACTATTGCCATTTTGCTGCTTCTTGCCTTCCTAACAGATTTCAGCAGCGACGTATTATACAGGGTGGGGCGCAAAAACTTCCTTTTTTTGAAGGTGAATGAAAGAAAAATTGTTGCTGATAAACAAAATTTATTTTTTGATAATGAAAGAACATAATTTCAAATTTCAAATCATGATGTTTTAAACAAAATATCTTGAAGGTGTTGGCCACCGTTCTCTATGCACTGAGGCAACCGATTTCTTACGTTTCCCTCTACACGTTCCAACATGTCCAGCGGAATTCGGGCTATTTCCTGCCGAATAACATTCTTCAGCTGAAGCAGGTTTGTGGGGCGATGTTTAAAAACCTCTGCCTTGAGGTATCCCCATAAAAAAAAATCGCAGGGCGTTAGATCGGGCGAGCGCGCCGTCCACGTGATGTCACCTCGAATCGACAAAAGCCGTCCGGGGAACATTGCTCTTAAAACTGTCATCGAAGCTAGGGCTGTTTGGCCGTTTCACCATCCTGTTGGAACCAGACATTTCCTAGGTTCATTTCTTCAAGAGCTGGTTCAAAAAAGTTTTGAATCATGTCCACATACTGCTGTGAATTGACAGTAACTGCTCGATTGTCCTCCTCAAAAAAATAATTCCAACTCTCGACAATGCACACCATACTGTCACCTTATCACTGTGAAGTGGCCTCTCATGGAGCTCTCTAGGGTTGTTACCACTCCAATAGCGCCTATTCTGTTTATTGACACATCCGGATAGGTGAAAATGTGCCTCATCACTAAAGAAAATAATTGCGTCAAGGGGAACAGTTTCCAATAAAGTTTCGCACGCCGTTATTCGGTTCTGGAAACTGCGTGATGGCAATTCTTGCGCAATACACATCTTGTAGGGATGGAAATGAATATGTTCATGAGGAATTCAACGCATTGATCGATTGGATATTCCTAGGGCGACTGCATGTTTGCGAGCGCAGCGTCTCGGAGATCTCAAAATCGACTGTCGAACTGCCTCCATATTTTCTGGCGTCGTAACGGTCCGTCGTCATCCTGGGCCTTTTCTTCACCACACTCCCGGTTGTCCTAAAGCTCTCTACCCAAAAAACAATCGATTTCCGATCAGGAACCGGACCTCTGGGCTGAATTCCGAAGTGAGTACGGAACGCACACTGCACCGCCACATAGGAACGGTTGTACGAAAAATAGGCTTCGACTGCAAAAGCACGCTGCTCCTTCGTCCACCTCATGTTTTCTACTGAGGGGTACTAGACACAAACTTCCGTGACTGCCCATCGCCATTTTGTTCGACCATTGTTCGACAAGCCCATCGCCATTTTTCTACGACCTAACCTCACTTCCCAATATGCCGTCAGGAAAAGGAAGTTTCTGTGCCCCACCCTGTGTAAGGCAAGCAGCTACTTGATGGGAAATTTCGTTTTTTTATTACGGGAGCTCACGATTTCCGGTTTCAAGTCATATCTAGTTTAATGCACTTTTAGCTATCTGTGGAAATATCTGGCTGTTACTTTCACTATGTTTTTTATGCTAATTAAATGCACGGATGGTGCCATAAACTATATTTATTAGTTATAGCAACCTGTAGGAAACTTTTCTCTTTCTAGGAAAGTTCCATTACTTTATAATATAGCAGAAGTAAAATATTTAAATGTTTGTTTCGTAATTGTGAAATTGTTAACTATATTAATTAATAAGCAAAGCTTATTAATTAAAATTAATATTTATTCAGTAAGTAAAAAATAACCCAGTAATATTTTATTATTGACTTTCTTTCCTACACCAAAAATTAGGGAGCAAAGAATTTTCGTTTCCTGGCTAATTAACTCCTGCTATTTACATTGCCTCGATACGTTCATATTTCGAGAGGTCTGTTTCAGTCCACAGATGGCCTTTCCCCCTTTCCTCGCCAAACTCGGTCACGCAAAGTTAGCAGAGAATACTCGAGAAGAAATCTCCATCCAAAGAGGACATCATCCCCCGCGGCTTAACCTACATGATAGCGTAGGATGGGCGTCACTTCCTCATACTGGCATGGCGGCGCCTCTCCAGGTGGCGACTGCCGTGGCCGTACAAGGGCATCGGGCACCAGACGAAGAAGGGCGTGACTTCGCAGAGGAATAGAACACACCGTGACTCTCTGTCTAGCAGAAAGATTTGATTGATGTAACAGGCTCTCTTGAAGCTTCAGCGTCTATAAGAAATCTATAAAGGCTCTTGTGTTCGGCATGGACAGTCGATATACACGGAATTTTCGTGGGAGAAGGTCTTAGGGTGAAGGAATTTTATTTAAGGCGTAAAAAATTTCCTTGGTCATGTGAACACTAAAAACTCCTAAAATGTGTTATTTAAATCAGTAAGAATTCTTTTGGTTCATTGGAAGTTTGATGAAAATTAAAAAGTGTGAAATGCTTTGAACTTTGAAATCAGTCTTTCATTATTTTGTTTCCGGTTTTGATATTTGATTTTTCACTATTATAAATGATTTATTTTTATTAGATTGATCTCTCTATGTGATTCGATTCGTGTTACCAGTCTTTTCTCAAATGATTTCACGAAAGTTTGCGCATTTCATGCAGCAAATATAAACATCTACATTCGATTATTTTCAACTAGCAAAGTAATGATTCTCAGCATCAATATGATTTTTAACTATCTACACATGCAAATTAATACAATATATGATTATTTATTTGTTTACCTAGTAAAGTATCGTTATAACCTATTTGATACTAAATGAAGATAGATAAATACCTCCCCAGCAGTTGACATAGCCTGTCAGACATCTTTGGCAGTCTCTCAATGGGAACATCAAATAGAATTTCTAGAAATAGTGGGGCGGGGGTGGCTCAGTCGGTAGCGCGCCAGGCTCGTAATCTGTAGTTCCCAGGTTCGAGTCCCAGCTCGGTCAGCGTTGAGATTTATCTCCGCAAAATTCCCCGCCCTGCCCACGGTCAGTAGGGGACACCGATGGGCTTGGAAAGGCCGCCGCCCGTCGGATGGGACGTTAAGCCGTGGTCCCGTGTGCGGGAGAGACACACCCTGTGCACGTTAAAGAACACGCTGGATGGCCTTGACGGGGGGCTACCATCTGTCTCCCAACAGCTGTTCCAGTGGGTCCCCTCCCCCAACCTTCTCTGAGCCTTCGGGGTCCACGTGACCTGGCCATTTAGCCCATGGTGTGCAAAAAAGTGCCGCTCTGAGGTAAAACAACCCAAAACAACTCTAGAAATAGCTCAAACCCAAGAAACTGATATAACTATCAATGAACTATTTCAGTATGACATATTTTTAATATTTTAACATTTTTGCTTATCTATTTATGGCCGAGTGGTTAGCGTGCTTGGCTACTGATCTAAGGGACCTGGGTTCGAGCCCCAGATAAGGCATGGTTGTATGTGTTGTTTTTCTGCTGAGGTCCTGCCATCCTCTCAGATCTTCTACTTTGGCATATAAACTGACAGGCTCCTGTCAGACCTCTGTGGCAAGCAGCTGCTTGAGGGGGTATTTATTTTTATTATTATTTATTTTAAGATTGCAAAAGATTCCTGCTTTCAAAGTAGAATATTCATTGACTGGTAAAAATTAAAAGTTACTTGGTGTCATCTACATGTGCATTATCTGCATCTTAAAGGGCGCAGGGAGAGTCATAACTAATGCATACATAACTAATGCATAAGTAAAAAGTTTAAGTTTTACCCTTTTCTATATGCCACTGAGAAAAATGAACGAATCTTTAGTAAATTCAGGGTTGTTTTTTTCTGTAGGTAATGCAGTGGCAAATGATACCTTCATCGTTTTTTTTATAAATACAAACAGAAATTATTATTAGAGTCCTGCTGCGTTTTTTAAAATAAATAAAAAATAAATACCCCCTCAAGCAGCTGCTTGCCACAGAGGTCTGACAGGAGCCTGTCAGTTTATATGCCATAGTAGAATGTCTGAGAGGATGGCAGGACCTCAGCAGAAAAACAACACGAACATCCATGCCTTACCCGGGGCTCGAACCCAGGTCCCGTAGATCAGTAGCCAAGCGCGCTAACCACTCATTGGATAATAATTTTAGGATCATCTTAAAAAATAAAATAAATAAATACACCCTCAAGCAACTGCTTGCCACAGAGATCTAACAGGAGCCTGTCAGTTTACATGTCCTAGTAGAAGGTCTGAGAAGATGGCAGGACCTCAGCAGAAAAACAACACACACGCATCCATGCCTTATCCGGGGCTCGAACCTAGGTCCCATAGATCAGTAGCCAAGCGCGCTAACCACTCATTGGATAATAATTTTAGGATCATCTTAAAAAACAAAAAAAATAAATAAATACACACTCAAGCAGCTGCTTGCCACAGAGGTCTAACACGAGCCTGTCAGTTTACATGCCCTAGTAGAAGTTCTGAGACGATGGCAGGACCTCAGCAGAAAAACAACATACACATCCATGCCTTATCCCGGGCTCGAACCCAGGTCTCTTAGACCAGTAGCCAAGCGTGCTAACCACTCGGCCATGGGACGGCTTGGATCATCTGAAGAAAAAAAAAGGAAACAATATAATTAAAAATATTTTTTTTTTCCTCAGGATCATTTGAAGAAATAAAAAAATTTATTTTTAAATTATATTGTTTCCTTTTGGACATATTATTGTTTACAGGCCCGATACTAGAAAGAAATCAAGGGAAAGGGCAAGAAACACCATCCAGTCGAAAAAATGTATAAGGGGGTGGGGGGTGGGTCAAGAGACTTGATTTTTTAATGCACTATAACATTCCTCCCCACCCCCGTTTTACGGGTTTTTAAAAATTCTCGAAAAATGCGTAAAATATAAATAAGTTAGGCGCGTATAAATGATAATTATTGACAGATATGTAGTAGAAACGATATTGAAATATAAAAATGAAAATATTTTTCTGCACACCAATAATCTTTAGAGAAGCAATAATTTCCAGTATAGCAATCTGGTTTTTTTTAAAAATTAAATTGGTGTAGCGTAAACTTAGTTATTAGTGGGATTGCTATCATTCTCAGAATTCGTTTTTCAAGTTTCATTTCTAAGAGATAATTATTATTATGACTCAATTTGCAAACTCTTGGGTTGGCTCTGAGCGGCACTTTTTTGCACACCATGGGCTAAATGGCCAGGTCACATGGACACCGAAGGCTCAGAGAAGGTTGGGGGAGAGGACCCACTGGAATAGCTGTTGGGAGACAGATGGTAGCCTCCCGTCAAGGCCATCCAGCGTGTTCTTTAACGTGCACAGGGTATGGCTCTCCCGCACACGGGGCCACGGCTTAACGTCCCATCCGACAGACGGCGGCCTTTCCAAGCCCATCGGTGTCCCCTACTGACCGTGGGCAGGGCGGGGAATTTTGCGGAGATAAATCTCAACGCTGACCCAGCTGGGACTCGAACCTGGGAACTACAGATTACGAGCCTGGCGCGCTACCGACTGAGCCACCCCCGTCCCTAAACCTCCAGACATCATTTGTCAAATGAACTGCGGTGGAGAGCTATTGGCCGGCTCGAAGCAGGCCAAAGTCAGTCAGACGTGGCACGAAGGCTGAATGTGGTCCATAGATTGTAGAATCAATTTCGTAGTACAGATTCCGCGCGTCTCCAAGGTTTAGTCAAGGAAGGGCTAGAGTTACAACCGCCGTACAAGATTTGCGATTAAAGAACGAAGGAGCAGGACGTGTACTCCCTCTCATCTACGATCCTCTCTTGCAGCAGCCTCTGGGAGGGTTGTATCAGCTACTACTGTGCGTAGAAGGCTTCATGAGGGAGGTCTGTACGCTAGAAGGCCAGTAATTTGTATACCCCTCATGTTACGTCACAGGAAATAGCTGTTAAAATGGGCACGCACTCATGTTAACCGGACAGAAGAGCAATGGAGGTCCGTACTCTTCACAGATGAGTCCAGATACTGGTTGCAGAGTGATTCTGGACATTGTCTGATACGGAGAGAACGAGGTGCCCGCTGTCATCCCAGTATCATCCATCAAAGAGACAGTTAAGGAGGAGGTAGCATGTGTGTTTGGGGTGGCATTTCCTTAGGTGGACGCACAGACCTCTATGTGTTGACGAGTGGGAAACTCAATGCTCAAAGGTATAGAGATGTCATCCTGGACCCTTATGTATGTCCTTACGCTGTTGCAATAGATGAAACATTCATCTTACAGGGCCACACAGAGTTTGACTAGTGTAATAATATCTTCAAGAGGAGACCATTGTGCACATGGAGGGGCCAGCTCGATCTCCCGACCTAAATCCGAAGGCGTGTTGCTGCCCTCAACCCGACACCTTAAACAAAGGGGAGCTTATTATTGCTTTAAAGGAACAATGGCGGTTACTCCATACTGAGCTGATTCACAACATCATAAACTGCAAGGAACATCGCTGTCGTGCCTGTATTGCTTTAAGGGGTGACCACCCTCCTTATTAAAGAACTTTGCCCATTGCATTCTGATACCTCATTTTTGGACAAGTTCCTGTAAATGTTAGTTTTTGACGAAAAATGTTTTAGTGTAAAATATTTTATGCCATTCTGAAACTAGCATTGTAATTCATGTTTCCATCAAATCATCAATTCATATAGTTTTTTTCTTTATCATAATTTTTCTGATTTTTTTCCTTAATTTATGGACATTAGTGTATATAAAATATAGGCGCCAGCATTCAAGCATTATTCTGTTTTTTAAATATCAATAAAATTATGTCCCTTTCAAGTCTTGGAAGTAATAAAAAAGTGTTTGCAAATATCCGTGATTCAGAGAACTCTCCCCTTGCCAGTCGAAACGCAAATCTTAACGGATATGGATTGTGAGGCTACACAACATGTTATCAATTGCAATGGGACATTTTCATCTTATGTGAATGGAAAACACATTTATAGCTTAACAACGTCTAAAATAAGCTTTTTACCGAAAAAATGCCACAGGAGATTACGGTTATTACAAATCTCGATCAAAAGTATCGAAAATTCTGTTTTTGATAATATTCTTGTAGTTTTTAAATAATTATAGAAGCTGAAATATGACATCAAACGAGCACCAGCATCTTCTCTCTTTTTTTCTAGTAATAAAAATTGTTTTATAGTAAATGATTTATTATAACTTTAGAGGTAAATTCATACGGTTAGCAACCTTGCTGGTAAATATTTCAGTTTCCATAACACTTTAAATTAATGAAATATTGCAACAAGGTTTGGGAAATGTTTAAGTTAAGTTTTTATTAATATTCTGTGACATTTAGGTACAAAACTCTTATCTGAAAGTTAGAGAGCATTGGCCATGGCTTTCCACTCACAGAACAGGGAAGATTTTCAATGCTTTCGAAATTTTAGTGTATTTTGTTAATTTCCGGAGCACAGAAAAAAAGGAAATAAAATGTTTCAATATGAAATTGAATAAACTGATTTTTATACATTATTGCATTTTGAACATTATAAATTATATGTTATATTTGCCGTCCCGTGGCGAGTGGTTAGCACGCTTGGCTACCGATCTAAGGGACCTGGGTTCGAGCCCTGGGTAAGGCATGGACGTTTGTGACGTTTTTCTGCTGAGGTCCCGATATCCTCTCAGACCTTCTACTATGGCGTATAAACTGACAGCTCCTGTCAGACCTCTGTGATAAGCAGCTGCTTGCGGGGTATTTATTTTTTATTTTACTTATTTTATATTTAATATTAATATATTACATTACTTTATTACAATACTCTCTAAACAAATCTGTATTATCATTAAAATTGTTATACCTATTCCAGCTACATTACTTTTTTTCTTCATGATTACGAAATGGGCGGGGGTGGCTCAGTCGGTAGCGCGCCAGGCTCGTAATCTGTAGTTCCCAGGTTCGAGTCCCAGCTGGGTCAGCGTTGAGATTTATCTCCGCAAAAATTTCCCGCCCTGCCCACGGTCAGTAGGGGACACCGATGGGCTTGGAAAGGCCGCCGTCCCTCGGCTCGGACGTTAAGCCGTGGCCCAGTGTGCGGGAGAGCCATACCCTGTGCACGTTAAAGAACACGCTGGATGGCCTTGACGGGAGGCTACCATCTGTCTCCCAACAGCCGTTCCAGTGGGTCCCCTCCCCAACCTTCTCTGAGCCTTCGGGGTTCATGTGACCTGGCCATTTAGTCCATGGTGTGCAAAAAAGTGCCGTTCAGAGGTAAAACAACCCAACGTGATTGCAAAAGTAAATTTTTTTAATAACTTTAATAGGAAATTTAAAACAAACGGCAAATAAAACGAGCGGACTCTTACTTCTTGTGTTCAGGAGCGCATCAGTTGTAAAACGGCCCTGCACCGACCAACACAATTTTGTATCTTGAATATTTTTTGAAAGACGCTAGCTAGGACCCGTTCCTTCTTATACCTTCAGTCAGCCCACTCCTTTACAATACCCTGGTGAAATTTCGCTAAGATCTGTCCATTAGTTACTTACAGTAAGCAAAGTTATAACGAATGGGTCTCGCAGACCTAGCGCGACCATTGGTGTAACTATTTGCAGATATCAGATATCTTTCAATATCTCCCTTTTTTGCTTATTATTCCAAAAATAACTGAATTTTTTTTAAGTAAAAAATGATAAAAAATATTCAGATCTGATGAAGTAAATGTAATAATAGACTGATATAAGAACCTCATTTATCCGACACTCGTTTAACCGACTGCTAGTCTCAAATTTACTTTTACAGATAAATGTAAAGCTATTTAACTGGTTGGGTAGGCATTGATGTAATATTCCTTTCATATTTTTAGAATCTTTCAATAGCATAATAGCCCCCTCATCATGGAAAAAAAAGGTGCAAAAACTTTGAAACATATATTGCAAATGACATATTTGTATTTACTCCCTTACTCGCTCATACGACTCTTAACAAATCTAGTGGTGCAACTGCATACGAAAAGAAAAATCTGTTAATATTAATAACATTGATATTGATACTAGCACAGCAAATGCATTACGATTATAGTTACAGTAATACCCCGCTTTTCGACGTTTCGCTTTACGACGATTCGCTCATACGACGATTTTCGAATATGACCAATGCCCATTTATACGATGCCGCATTCGCTCATACGACGGTTTTAGCAACTTAGCGACATGACGTTGTTGTGAATCAACCAAAACTTCTGGAAATGGGCCAAATGGAACTAAGTTGGGTTGTTTTACCTCTGAGCGGCACTTTTTTGCAAACCATGGGCTAAATGGCCAGGTCACATGGACCCCGAAGGCTCAGAGAAGGTTGGGGGAGGGGACCCACTGGAACAGCTGTTGGGAGACAGATGGTAGCCTCCCGTCAAGGCCATCCAGTGTGTTCTTTAACGTGCACAGGGTATGGCTCTCCCGGACACGGGGCCACGGCTTAACGTCCCATCCGACGGACGGCGACCTTTCCAAGCCCATCGGTGTCCCCTACTGACCGTGGGCAGGGCGGGGAATTTTGCGGAGATAAATCTCAACGCTGACCCAGCTGGGACTCGAACCTGGGAACTGCAGATTACGAGCCTGACGCGCTACCGACTGAGCCACCCCCGCCCCCTATGGAATGTAGGATATAGATTGATTTAATGATGTTTTGAAAAATGTCTTTGGGGATCCTAGCCCTATAATACTAGAAAGCAGCCTCCCCACATTAAGACGTTGTTATTCGTTTGGCAAGAGGATATAAAATAAATTCTTCTGAAGGAAAGTTGCGAGAAATATTAGGGTTCGAATCGAAATTTATCGATGCAGCAAAAAACGAAGGAAAGTTCCTACCCAACATAACGAGAGGGGTAGATCGCATTCTGATTCACTGTTCTATTGTGGAATCTTCCTATCTCAATAACCAGAAGAGCGACGTGTTGTACAGTTTCCTGCTTCAACACCACCAGGCAGTTTAATCGACACACATCCATTCTTCCCCATATATTTACCGCTGAATAAAACTGATTACATTTACAACGTTAGAATGAAAGTAACCGATCAGAACAATAAAGTAATTGCCTTGAACAGGTAATTAATTGAATGGCAAAACCCAGATGTATCGCAAGTTAAGGACTGCACGCCATCTATAGGGATAATGCCAAGATTACCACTAACTACGGTCGGGGACAAGACAGTACCATATAGATACAGCTCACCCCACGACTACCTAAGGCGAACAGTACTATAGAAGTAAAGTTCATCCCTAGGTCAAAACCTAAATTTAATCTTCGTCCTGGGTCGCCACGAACAAGAATATTGAGGATCCAAGTTGACTCGGCGCCCGAGACGCCATGACCTCTTAGTCTGTCCCTTCAGCCTCGGTCTGTCTGACATAAGTGACTCTAGTCAGCATAGCCCCTCAAATTCATTAAAGCACTCAAGCCCCCTCACCACGTCAAGGTGGTTCCCTTCGAGGGGGATTGACTTGATCAGGAAATATAATTCCATGACAGCCCCAAACGTTCCACTATTCTGGATAGTACTACATTATGCAGAGGGTGCCACGATTGACCATCTACTGTCTATGCATACCTTCACTTAAAAAAAATCATTGCCTCAAAGAAAGGACCTGTTACTATGAGCATGACAATTAAGTTGATAGAATCAGTTTCGTCTGGTTGTTTAATCATTGAGGTGTAGTGTGAGACTTTTGAATTTTGCGCATTGCGTGAATATAAAAGCCAAACATTTCAGTGAATTTCCTTCTAATATAAATTGCCAAATATATACAGAACCAGAACTTTGAAGGTTAATTTTTGAATTTAGAATGCCAATCATTGAGTAAACATAACTTTTTGAACTGGGGGAGCTACCATGGTGGAGACTCCCAGAGGCTTTTCCATCGATAAGCCAGCCTAATAGGGAATCCCACTCCTGTTCAGCAAGGCCCTCGACCTCGTCCTTTCCATCAGGGCTGCGTTTACCCATGGCACCCCAGCATTACCAATCAGTTGGTACCCACAACTTCTCAGAGGCTGCGTCGATGAGCTCGCTTGACCGGGGGCATAAATTCTAGTCAACAGAACCCTCAACTACAAGCCTCTCCATTGGGGCTGCAACCTTCCATGGCACGTCAGGCATGCCAATCGATCCGGGACCCCAACTTCGCAAAGGCACCCCAGGCTCCTCCACCACGTCAATCACGAAATAAAACATTCAATACAGGAATTGCCTAAAAGTTCTCATGTGGAGACTCTTAAGGATAATGTGACTTATATTTTATACATCAGACCCAAATAAAGATGAAGATACTGAGAAAGCGAATTAAAATATTTTACGCAATGCCGTCGCCTATTGTTCGAAAAAACGAGAAAATATCCCCTAAAAGCAAAAATTTTCTTAATCAGTTAATTTACGGAAATGTCCTAAAAATCACAAAGTCATAAAGTAAGTATAGGTGGACGTAAGTATAGGAGGACGTTAATACTGGAATTTGTTCGAAGGCGCAATAGACGATAATTCAATGCAAAATACGAATACTTGGAATATCGAGAAACCAATGTGAATGTTAAAAATCTCGAAAAATACGAAATATTAACCAAAGATATGGACACTTTTCTGCATCCGCACAACAGTTATATACACATCAGAGGCAAAATACTGAAATCAGATGGATCTGATATCGGCGGCAATGATGTAGTTACGATGGTCAATAACGGGTACAACATTTATAAGAGAGCTCAATATTATATCGAAAACAGATAACTGGAAGATATTGAATTGCCAGGAGTGACGACCACAATTTGATTTTACCGAAAACTTTTCACACATTGCTGCCACAAATATGACGTTGTTCAAAGATACCGCAGCCAGTTCGAAATTGAATAAGTATTTGTACGATGGAGGCGAAGATAAACTGGACACGATTAATAAGATGAAGGATTTTGCACAAGCGTTGAAGAGAAATTCTGAATTCAATCAAGGATTCTCGGACAGATATGAAATTACAAAAAATAGTGAAAATGCAAGTTTATTCTTACCATTTCAAATATTCAATACAGCAAAAACACACAATTAGCACCTTAGACAATACTGAGAGGCATTTGGCCTGTTATGCTTAAATTTGCAATTTTTTATCCTGGCTGTTTCACGATTTTACCGTATTTCATTACTTGCAATTTTTTCGAAATTGGTGTTGCCTCATACCCTCTCATCCTTACTGGATGAAAGAAAATCCATATATTCACTGATATCACTTCAAAGTCCATCTTTCCATCATATTTTTCTCTCCCAGCCCCCGAAAACATCATTTTACCTGTTGATTTTGAATTGCCATATTTTTCAAACTAATTTCCCAAACCTGTCTGGCTTTTTCACCTTCTCCGATTTACCTGGCTTTTTCACCTTCTCCGATTTACCTGGCTTTTTCACCTTCTCCGATTTACCTGGCTTTTTCAACCAACACCCCAAAAATCCAATGAAGTGTATGATAACTACAACATTTTCTCAACAAATCCCATCATTTCATATTTTTCACACACACCACCTTCTGAAAATTAGTTTAACCCCTCAACCCCCGAAACTTCTCCCATAGGTTAACATCGGTTTCCCTATACTCTAACATTGTGCCAGAACTCTCTTCTCACTACTTATGAATACAGCGCAATACAGGTGGTACCCACTTAAGGCCTTTAATTTGTTCTTTTAAACCCGAAGTAAGCGTAACAAGATTATGTCTTTGGGTTGTTTTACCTCTGAGCGGCACTTTTTTGCACACCATGGGCTAAATGGCCAGGTCACATGGACCCCGAAGGCTCAGAGAAGGTTGGGGGAGGGGACCCACTGGAACAGCTGTTGGGAGACAGATGGTAGCCTCCCGTCAAGGCCATCCAGCGTGTTCTTTAACGTGCACAGGGTATGGCTCTCCCGCACACGGGGCCACGGTTTAACGTTCCATCCGACGGACGGCGGCCTTTCCAAGCCCATCGGTGTCCCCTACTGACCGTGGGCAGAGCGGGGAATTTTGCGGAGATAAATCTCAACGCTGACCCAGCTGGGACTCGAACCTGGGAACTACAGATTACGAGCCTGGCGCGCTACCGACTGAGCCACCCCCGCCCCAGATTATGTCTATTACGGTAATGATGAGAACAGTAAAACAGTCAATAAGGTATAAATCAGTCAAGCAAAGGTGCATTGGGTAAATTTGGCTTAGAAGTATCTGAACGCGCAAGGGCATGATTGAGTTCGAAGGCAGAATATTACTACAAATATATTCATATGTAGTTTGAAATGTGAAAGTCTGACATAGGGAAGTGAAGGAAACCTTACCTCATTTTCCAAATCTATCTTCACTGTACGGTGCTCACACGTATCCTAATGAGAGTATCGAAAAATGATGGCAAGAAATTACAGAGCGAGCAGTCTGCCTCTATCTGAATCTGGTATGATATGAGTTTGATTTCGACTAGGCCATCAGAAGTCCTAGGCCGTTGCATTTTGCAACCTATGCCACCCTATTGTTATGCTATTGGCAACCCAACAAAGGTAAATTACTCCAAATTGTATCCCGCTAAAAAGTACATTGGAGAAAAATGGCGACCCACTAAAACAAATTGTTTGATGCAAATGACGATTACTGTAGTTTCATTAATGGAAATTGTGATCTACTGTAGTTTATTGATGCAAATGGCGACCAAGTAACGCTTCCTTTGTACAATTGGAATACCACTAAACCTTTACTGGCATAAATCACAATCTCTAAAGATTTATCGGTGCAAATGGCGACCCTAAAACTTAATTAATGTAATTTTTGATTCAAGAAATCGTGACCCAGTGAAGAGTGTTGTGTAGGTAGAATACAAAAATGTATCAAAATCTCTCCTCTTGTGCATAATAGCGTTTGACACTGAGACGTGATTTTCGGGTCTCGTGTCATGTTAGGCAAATTCGAATAATAAAACTGATATCTAAATGATTCTTACTATTTCGTTTTTTGGCTGTTTGAGAGAATAGATATTAGAATTCCCCATTAAAAATTTTCCTACGAAAATTTTTAAAAATTCCAAATACATTATGATATGATCAATTTTACCATATTTTATATTTAATTATTTTTCATTAAAAATGTGAATTGAACTGCCTTTAGGCTTCAATAGGAACAAAAAATTTATTTAAATAAAAAAGATTAAATAATCAAGAATGGATCTTTGGAAAACATCATGTAAGATGAGTTGTTATGTCATTGTGTATCATTGTGTTTTCCACCATTTAAATTAAATTTAAATTAGTTTTTTACTTTATCTTTAATAAAAGAAGAGTTTGCTTAATACTAATATTATTAGTAAAATAATCAAGAACATTTGAGACATCAATAAAGTCAGTAGTTTTTTTTTTAATTATTATTAAAACTGCGATAAAATATTGTGGTATATCATAACGAAACCCTTTCATTAATATATTTCTCCCTCAAATACTAAAGACTTCGGAACTAGTTTAAAAAAACGTATTCAATTGGATAATTATTTGGCTAAAGAATGCTGCAACCTGTTCCCGAAAGATATTCTGTAGTGGTAGAAAATTAACCGTAAAAGTAATTCGCAGCCAACTCTTGAGACTTCTCATTCAGGACGAGTAAAGGTTCGCGCTTCTGGGAATCAGATGCCGAAGACAAGTCCGCCCTAATTATTCCTGGGATGCCATTCTTCTAAGAAACTCCCTTCTACACTCACCTGCCACAATTAGAACTTTGCAATATATGGAAAGCTAATACGCATGCACCAGAGGTGAACTCAGAATTTCCATTTGGAGAGGTCATCAGAAGAATTTTCTAAAGTGGGAATTGTGATTTATTTGTGGTTTTTAATTATCATGATTTTTAATTTGATGGGTTTTACAGGTGTGAAACATGGATAAGTTTAAATCAGGGGAAAAATCAAATAAATTAATTCAATCGTCATAATTTTTAATCAAAATTGTGAGAATGCAAACGAGCAAGTTCTAAAACTTGAAAAACCAATAACAATATAAATAAAATATATAAATACCCCCTCAAGCAGCTGCTTGCCACAGAGGTCTGACAGGAACCTGTCAGTTTATATGACTGAGTAGAAGGTCTGAGAAGATGGCAGGACCTCAGCAGAAAAACAACACGAGCATCCATGCCTTACCGGGGTTCGAACCTAGGTCCCGTAGATCAGTAGCCAAGCGCGCTAACCACTCGGCCACGGGACTGCTCAATAACAATAACGATCTATTTCCACTGGTGTCCAGAAGTTATGCTCTTCGTGTTATGTCAATGGGGAATTATAAGGATGTAGAAGCCAAAAACTACTTTTAGAATTCTAAAATAAGCTTTTCATGGAAAACAACGAGAGAAGTTAAAGATCTCATTTAAATCTATTTAAGTTTCGATTTTATATAGTATTCATTCGATATTTAAAAAGGTATGGTAATTTGAATATTGAACAACAAGGTCCTTTATAAGAGTATATCTCAGAAATTCATTAAAATTTAAATTACAAGCAGTATTTGTAACCATTTAATAAGACAAACGCATATTTGAAAAGTTTCTATAAATAATTCTTTCAATATTCGTTAATATTTTTATATTTAAGATACATTGATGTTGCTAAATATTCCAGCTTCCATAACTACCAAAATACTGAAATAATATTTTTGAAAAATCGATAATTAGTTAGATTACGTTGAAATCTGAAATTTATATTTTATCATATTTTTCTATGAAAAGCTTATTTCAGAAGTTATAAAACCTAGAAATTTGCTTTTGCAGAAAAAAAAAAATAGAAAAATGATTTCCTGTTTTTCCGCATCTTCTTGGTGTTGTGATCCGCAAAATTCCCCGCCCTGCCCACGGTCAGTAGGGGACACCGATGGGCTTGGAAAGGACGCCGTCCGTCGGATGGGACGTTAAGCCGTGGCCCCGTGTGCGGGAGAGAAATACCCTGTGCACGTTAAAGAACACGCTGGATGGCCTTGACGGGGGTCTACCATCGGTCTCCCAACAGCTGTTTAAGTGGGTGCCCTCCCCCAACCTTCTCTGAGCCTTCGGGGTCCATGTGATCTGGCCATTTAGCCCATGGTGTGCAAAAAAGTGCCGCTCAGAGGTAAAACCACCCAACCCAACCTTCTTGGTGTTGTGAAGGTTACGCTATCATCATGAACAAATAACGATTGGTTATTGTTATTGTTTTTTCAGATTTCATAATTTTTTCCTTTTCATTCTCTGTGTTTCTTTAATTCAAACTTTCACTTGTTTTCATCTATAGAGCCCACCAACTGTTAAAAATATTTTAATGCATGCACTTTTTTAGCGAATTTTAAGTTAATAGTTTGTGACTCAGTTGAGATTATGCAAAAATAAATCATTCTCTATTTCAGAAACTCCACCATCTTAAGCTATAATCTGTTTAATCCTCTTATAGTAACAAAAATTTCACTTGTATCTACTAAGAGTGTCAAACACTTCTTATGGCAAACTGATATCCTTACTTTTAAAAGTCACAGCTTTTGATTCTTGACCAAATTGTTTGTCATGGCAGACTTCGGGAAGATGTAGTCATAGCAGAAAAAGAACTCAGTAATAAAGTATCACAGGAAAATGTCTAGTAAGCCAGAAACACTTTGCTTTCATCCTGAGTGAAATTCGAACCCACATCTCCCAGAAGCATGCTAGGTGTCATGACTGCTAGACCATTAATCATATGTCGAGCATGAGTGACAAATATTGCTTCAATCATATGAGGCAGCTAGGTTTCTCGATTCCCGCCATAGATGGCGCCAGTGTCGAATCAAGAAAATCTGAAAGAATGCTTATATGTCACGTTGTTGAAGAAAATTGTTAGTCACTGATGGTTTAATTGTTATGATGCCTCTGAGCCGTGGGTTTGGATCCCATTCAGGACAAAACCAAATTTATTACTTCAAAAAAAAAAGAACCTTATTTCGCACCATGTCCCTAACCTTTAAATTCAGATAATAAGACACCCACATTACGAGTTTACAATGAAGCAGTTAGCTGTTGTTTCGAGGTACTAATTTAATGTGAAGAAAAATGATCATTAACCCTATATTGGATCAATCAAAGCCATCTTCAGAGGGAATGCCTAATGTCACGTGATCGTGGATGCTTAAGCAGAAGCTCACAGAGTCTCAATCGCATCCTGTTGTTCAGTATCCTTGGTTCCTCAAACATCGCATGTAGGGATGTGTACGTTTATCTTCATCTTATGTAAATTCCATTTTAAATGTTCCTATCATGAGTCGTGCTTCCAGTTTCAGCAATTCCTTTTCAAAGGGGTGGGGAGGGCTCAGTCGGAGTCCGCGAGGCTCGTAATCTGCAGTTCGAGCCCTGCTTTCGCCAGGGTTGAGATTTATTTCCGCTAACTTCTACCTTGCGCTCAGTGAGAAAGGAGGATACCGATGGGCTCAGAAAAACCACCGTCCGTAGGATGGAGCATTAAGCCTTGGACGGGAGAGTCATACCCTATACATACTTGGCGGGAGGCTGTCATTTGTCTGCTAACAGCTGTTCAGGTGGTTCCCCTGCCCCCAACCTTCTCTGATCTCTTTAAGTCCTTGTGACCTGGCCATTTAGCCCATAGTGTGCAAAAATATGCATGTCAGTGATAAAGCAACCCAACAATTTTGAAATAACTTTAAATCTTCCATTAGAAATCGCTGAGCAATCTGTGGCTCTTATATTTTGTCTTTCGTGTATAATGTGGCTCCTTTAAATTTTTCTATAACTTCATAATTTTTTTATTAGTTTTCTAACGATAGTAGAAACGTTGAGCGTCTCCAGATACTTTGGCGTTTAAAATCGATTAAATAATATTTTCTCGTTTTCAAAACGAGAAAAGTCAAAAAAGCAAACGACTATGCTTTGTTTGGATTGGATTCGAATTTCGTCTGCTCTTTAAGAATACAATTTTTTTCAATTGCTCTTCGCTAAGTTTCGGTTGCTGAGCTCTACATTCGAATGGAAGAATTGCATTGTGCTGCCATCTGGTAGAGAAAAAACCGTATCTGCGCTTTGTTATCGCAACCAACAGGAAAATGAGTCAAATCACCGTTCCCTTGTGCTGATGGTTTTTTTCGTTACTTTTTACTTAATAAAGCAGTTGGTAAAATTTTCAGCCCAGGTTTCTAAATGCAGCCTTTTGATATGCTGCCATATCATGTCAACGCCTTTGTAAAGCAAATGAAAATCTTTAGCATTATTAAATAACATAGGAATATCGAATTATCCTCATAGTCCCAGTCTTTTTTTTTTAATGTTCTTTGCCACAAAGGGCAATATTAGATGAAAACAAATGGTGAGTGAATTTTCCCCCGCATGATTAAATTTTATGCATTATAAAATTTAACTCTAACTGTCATTTCATTCATAAAATAAATTTGTTGAAAAACACTTTTTAATTAGAAATGGAAAAAAAATATTCTTTTCATTTGCAACGCACATTTTTAAAGTCGTAGTTTGTTTTGAAACGAAACGTCCAATTTCACACCATCGTACAACATACTTTGCCATTTCCACTAGCCATTTCTTACTTATCATCAATTGTGCTCTGACTTTTGTGTTACAAATGACACCTTGTCAAAACGTTAGAAACATTTCTGCCGCAGCATGTATTGGGTGTGCATAAAAGAAGATTCCGTAAGATCTGATGAAGGAGATTCACGGACTGAAGGTCAGTCGGCGAAATGAGGAAGTAAAGAAGACATCATGAAAAGGAGGTTATCTTTTGGTTCTCGAATTTGTGGGTGAATGATTCAGCAAGACCATGATAATTATCTGATTAGAAAATAAAAGTTTTATCTCTCTCCATATCTCTTCTATCTCTAAAAAAAAAAAGGGGGGGGGGGGCTCAGTCGGCAGCGCGCCAGGCTCGTAATCTGTAGTTTCCAGGTTCGAGTCCCAGCTGGGTCAGCGTTGAGATTTATCTCCGCAAAAATTCCCCGCCCTGCCCACGGTCAGTAGGGGACACCGATGGGCTTGGAAAGGCCACCGTCCGACGGATGGGACGTTAAGCCGTGGCCCCGTGTGTGGGAGAGCCATACCCTGTGCACGTTAAAGAACACGCTGGATGGCCTTGACGGGAGGTTACCATCTGTCTCCCAACAGCTGTTCCAGTGGGTCCCCTCCCCCAACCTTCTCTAACCCTTCGGGGTCCATGTGACCTATTTCGCCCATGGTGTGCAAAAAAGTGCCGCTCAGAGGTAAAACAACCCAACCCAACTCTAAAAGAAAGCTTCAGGCGTCTGCCTCAGCTAAACGTAGCAGCAGAGTACAGGAAAAGTGGAGAATCCGAACTCGATACACTATATGACGCCATTTCATCACTAAAAAAACTTTGCATATCGTTAAATTTAAAGAAAAAAAATCATTAAAATTTATAAAATTAAAAATAAATTTCGTGAGCGTAGTTTATTCTTTGAGCTTTTAGCAATTTTCAAAGAAATTTCGAGAGCAAATATCACTCTGCTCATCAGTCTCTGTATGCAATTATTTATTCATTAAAAAATCGTTGAAAATGAAAAATTGATTTTGGATTTTTTTATATTCAGTCTTACTTTAATGATGAAACGTGACTTTTTCTACAGATGAAGTCATTGAAACTAAGAATAGCATGCCGCCAACGGCGAATATGGAGGTATCCGTAATTTTTTTAAAAATTTATTTTTTATTTTTTTATTTCATTTTTTTAAAATTTTAAGGCAAATCAGTCAATGTAAATCCATTGAATATGGCCAACAACCAAGATAAGATCGGGTTCGGAGAGCTATCTTGTCTGTTCTTATTTAAATGGAGAAAATAAAAAGGAACAAAATTGTATATATATAAAAATATTTTGAATGATTTAATTTTTTTTAAATTTAACTACAAGCTATATAATTTTAAACGATAAAAATATTATTTTGTACTGCTTCCGAGTGATTTGCTCGCTTGGCGACAGATCAAAGGGACCTGGGTTCGAGATCTGGATAAGGCATAGCTGTTGGAGTTGTTTTTCTGCTGAGATCTCGCCTTCCTCACAAACTATGGCCTATAAACTGGCAGACTTTTGTGGCAAGCAGATGCTTGAAAAGATTTTCTTATTAAAAATTTATGAATATTTAAAATTAATTGCAAACTTTTTTAAAATAAAGCGCAACCGAATTAATTTTAATTACCAAAATTAATGAAATCACATATGAATTTCATTTCTGTTAGTAACCTATCTGGTTTCCCATTTTGACCAACCCATTCTACCACCAGAATTTCTAATTTCTAGCATAGATATATCGTCTGTAATATTAAGTTTTACTTTTTCTACATTTAGCGCCCTCTAACGGTGTGTATTGAAGCCTTTTGTAGGATTTGAAAAATATCAATTAACAGTTCGTTAGCACCTATTCAAACCAAAAGGAATTTTCATTTATTTCAAAATGAAAGGCTGCGTTTTCTGAGCCCCCTGCTGGTGAAGGGGAAAATCATTGCTCTCAATATAAACCTCTTGATCATCACACTTCACGACAAAATTACCAAATTTTTAGCCCAAATAGAATCGTTTGTAATATTCGTCTAAAATTTTGCAATTTGTAATTTGTTTCCACCGTTAGAGGGCTCAATTTAAATCTTTGAGAGTTCCGAAAGTTGTGAATCGTAGTAGTCCATTTATTCTTATCCGACGTAAAAAGGTTTGCAATTTATCTCTAAAAACAGACAACTAAAAAAGGTTTTTACCACCACTCCTCCGGTTAAAGTCACCACAAGACGTTCAGTTTGGCCTTCATGTCTACCTGAACAGTCTACGTTTGATCCGGTTTATGGTATATGTGTGTGGAACCCGGATGGACTGTTCAGGCCAAAATAGCGGCCTGAAGTACTTTTGGGATGGCAGAAGATCGACTGAACCGCCTGACCTGAAGTGTCATCTGAGGTTTGTGGCGAGCTGCCTGCACGCCCATTCTCAGTCCGCTCAAGTTTGCGTAGCATAAATACCGGTCTTTTATGCTGTCGTTGGTTTATGATTTTGTGAAGCTGACTCAGTGTACGAAAGACTTCGTGATGAAATTTTTTAACTCTTTCGTGAGAATGAGTCTTTGTGTAAATAATATTATCATCACGAAAGGATTATCATAATTGAATTAAAAAATGAATCTTACTGGGAGTAATGGTTGCAATGAAATGACACCTGTACAGGTCTACGATTATTTATTGTTTGCGGCGGATCAGATTGTTTCCATGAATTCGTTATCAAGATTGCAAGAAAGCGAGTTAAGTGTAAACAGAACCTAATAAGTTAATGATGAGTCATTCAGTCAAAAATTTTTGAAATTGTAAATTACGTATTAGCACGTCGCCCGACAACGTTTGGCAGGTAGGAAATACATTTTAATTCGGAAGTCTTAAAGTCGAATTCGAATTTTATTATAGCTATAGACTGTTTTTTAACGCAACACGAAGAATTTAAATTTTTTTAAGTAACATTTGGAAGTAAGGAAAGAAATATTTGGGCGCTCACCGCAGGTCCGAACGTGCTAAATGCAGCAAATCAGGAAAAAAGCAACAGGTAAAAAAAATTAATCTAAACGTCTATGTCAAGTTTTAGTAAAGATGAAAGACTTCATTTCTGAATGCAATACGGTACTGCCCAATAGAACTCTGTAGAGAAAATTTGAAACCGGTCAGACAATTTTCTGGGAAGCTAGGGGGTCCCCAAAATTGACTTTGGGTTGGGTTGTTTTACCTCTGACTTTTTGCACACCATGGGCTAAATGGCCAGGTCACATGGACCCCGAAGGCTCAGAGAAGGTTGGGGGAGGGGACCCACTGGAACAGCTGTTGGGAGACAGATGGTAGCCTCCCGTCAAGGCCATCCAGCGTGTTCTTTAACGTACACAGGGTATGGCTCTCCCACACACGGGGCCACGGCTTAAGGTCCCATCCGACGGACGGCGGCCTTTCCAAGCCATCGGTGTCCCCTACTGACCGCGGGGGGCGGGGAATTTTGCGGAGATAAATCTCAACGCTGACCCAGCTGGGACGCGAACCTGGGAACTACAGATTACGAGCCTGGCACGCTACCGACTGAGCCACCAACGCCCCCCAAAATTGACTAAAAGTTTGTGAAATAAATTATAATTTAGTGGCGCTGACGGAACGCGATCTCGTTCATTGTTGGCATCGACCATCTGCAAATGCAGACAGAAAAGAACACACCCAAGGTCCTGAAATATGGCTACCTGATAGCCCGTTTTGCAAAGTTATTGTTTCCGCTTTTTCTCTGTCAGTCTGCAGACATTTAGCTTCCTTCGATTTATAGATAAATTAAAAATAATAACGATTTGCATTTTCCTATTCATTCTTTACCTGAAACTACATTATTATTAATACGTGCTAGAGTCGAAGAAATATAAACTACATTCACTTTAAAACAAATCTATCTTTTAGAAATCTATTTTTGGGAGATAAGAGATGATCGCTGATATGATTTGTGTTCTTGTAGTTATGTAGATGGTAGAGCAACGTAAAGAACACGCTAAATCCATTAACAGTTAGGCAATAGTCAAATTTCAAATAATGCAGGTTATGTTTAGACTTCAAGCTGGAAAATTAATATCCCATTTGTGAGTTTTATACGAAGCTATTTTATCATGAAGTTTATTCTCTTGTGCCGTAATAACCATTTCATTGATTAACTGTTTACCTGCACACTATAAATACACGAGTGATTTTAATGTATAAAATTTAAAATTTTCACATGTTCAAAATAAGAATTACATTCCTTTTCAATAGCCATTCCTTGCCCATTTGCGTCAAGTTTTCTTATTTTGATCGATTGCACAAACTATGGCAGCGCAAAAAACAACAATTCATCAAGGTTCGCACTACCTAGAAACGGTCACATCAAAGACAAAAGCAAACTGAGCAGTGTGAAATTTAATAAAAATAAATTTTAATATAATCCCATTGATTATTGATAGAATCGGAATGAAGAAACAATTAAGGATCCATATAATTGGATTGAACTGGAACAGGTCACAACGCATTTAAGGTATATTTTTGTTCACGAATTATTATTTCCAAATCTAAATAATAAAAGTATGTGTGTATGTGTCTGCCTGTGTGTATGTGTCTCTCTCTGCCTGTGTATATGTGTCTGTCTCTGCCTGTGTATATGTGTCTGTCTCTGCCTGTGTGTATGTGTCTGTCTCTGCCTGTGTGTATGTGTCAGTCTCTGTGTATTTGTCTCTCTTTTGTTTTAAAGTGAATGTAGTGGCTGTGTGTATGTGTCTGTCTCTGCCTGTGTGTATGTGTCTGTCTCTGCCTGTGTGTATCTGTCTGTCTCTGTCTGTGTGTATGTATCTGTCTCTGCCTGTGTGTATGTGTCTGTCTCTGTATGTGTGTATCTGTCTGTCTCTATCTGTGTGTATGTGTCTGTCTCTGCCTGTGTGTATGTGTCTGTCTCTGCCTGTGTGTGTCTGTCTGTCTCTGCCTGTGTGTATCTGTCTGTCTCTGCCTGTGCGTATTTGTCTGTCTCTGCCTGTGTGTATCTGTCTATCTCTGCCTGTGTGTATGTGTCTGTCTCTGCCTGTGTGTATGTGTCTGTCTCTGCCTGTGTGTATGTGTCTGTCTCTGCCTGTGTGTATGTGTCTGTCTCTGCCTGTGTGTATGTGTCTGTCTCTGCCTGTGTGTATGTGTCTGTCTCTGCCTGTGTGTATCTGTCTGTCTCTGCCTGTGTGTATGTGTCTGTCTCTGCCTGTGCGTATGTGTCTGTCTCTGCCTGTGCGTATGTATCTGTCTCTGCCTGTGTGTATGTGTCTGTCTCTGCCTGTGTGTATGTGTCTGTCTCTGCCTGTGTGTATCTGTCTGTCTCTGCCTGTGTGTATCTCTCTGTCTCTGCCTTTGTGTATCTGTCTGTCTCTGCCTGTGTGTATCTGTCTATCTCTGCCTGTGTGTATCTGTCTGACTCTGCCTGTGTGTATGTGTCTGTCTCTGCCTGTGTGTATCTGTCTGACTCTGCCTGTGTGTATGTGTCTGTCTCTGCCTGTGTGTATCTGTCTGTCTCTGCCAGTGTGTATGTGTCTGTCTCTGCCTCTGTGTATCTGTCTGTCTCTGCCTCTGCCTGTGTGTATGTGTGCCTCTGCCTGCCTATGTGTTTGCGGCAGACAACTCATCGGGAAATCTAGTTAGACGCTTCAAATTTTCACAGTGCTTCTGATTGTGGTCCAGATTGCAGGGCCAAATTTCAAGTCAAAATTCTAAAAGGGAGTTTTGCTAGAAGCAAAAACATTTGCCATGCTCTTCCTGTGGGAAATTATGGTAATTGCTACCAAATTTATTGTTGCCCTTTAATGCTCCCTGCACTTAACGTAAGACTCAACATTATGTGCTATTTATTATTTATTTATTATCAACAAAATTGTAACATGAAAGCAATTTTACATTGCCTTATCAAGAACTGCAACTATATACAGCACTATTTCACTGTACACGTTACACAAAAGTAAAATTATTGTAATTACATTATAATATTAACATAAACGTAGTTTCAGCATTAAATATACAATAGTAATGCCTGCATACTGATACATTTACCGAGTGTAATTTTCTTATCCACAAGAGTAACTATTGCCAGATTCCCCACATTTCGAAAGACATTGTTATTTTAAGGCGTCCCATTGCAGCTAGGGACTCGTTTTTTTAACCCAACACGGGGTCAGGCAGGGGAAACTCGCCTACGAAATTTCGGACTTTTCGGTCAAGTACGTCAAAAATCACAGAGTAAGAAAATCTGTCGAAATAAAAATCTCTAAAGTGTGCGAAATAAAAATCTCACCAGTTAGACAGAAACGAAGCCACGGGCTACGAAAGAGCGCGCTGACGACAACAAACCCGTGCAATTCTATAAGGGAGCGCTGACGTCAACAACGACAGGAGCAAACGCCGGGAAATTTTCTTGTTGAATCTGCGCTAAAGTATCGGGGGGGAGGGGGTAGTACTTATAAAGCTTACCTCTCATCATCATCATCATCCTCAAGCAGCCCTGGGCTACGGAGGTCCAACCAGACCGTGCAATTTAGTTCTCCAAGCAAGTCTGTCCTGGGCTACATCAACTGCATCTGGACACTGCACACCAATTCTAACAAGGTCCTGTTTGACATTGTCTGCCCACCGCATCATAGGTCTCCCCCTCTTTCTGAGGTCTTTAGGTACACTGTTCATAACCCTATTCGCCAATATATAATTATTCATACAGGCAACATGGCCAAACCAACGGAGTCTCTCTCTGCACAATATGCTGCTTAAAGGAGGTTGCAAACTCCTTTGCCTAACCTCATCATTAGTTACAAAGTTGAATCACCTAATGCCCAACATACTTGCGTAAGCATCTAAAATCAAAAGCATCTAGTTTCCTGTTATCTTGTTTACAAATCGTCCAAGTTTCACTACCATAACTAATCCTAAAAAGCACCAAACTATTATGTAGTCTAATTTTAGTCTTTAGGTGATGATGATGATGATGAAACTGCTCACCAAATTGAATTTAGTGTATACGCCTATTTTTTCAAACTCACCATAGATTCTTAAAAGTCCCGGCAACAATCCCTATCCGTCTGTTAATCTCATGCCGCACCTCACCAGTATCAGCTATGTAGCTCCCAAGATAATTAAACTGTGACACCTGTTCAAGATTGCAACTATTCAGTTTAACTGATTCACAGCCTGCCTAACCAATTTTCATCACTTTAGTTTTCTCTCTGTTTATAACCAAACCTACTCTACTACCAGTCTCATCAACAGCTCGAATGAAAGAGTTCATCTCATCATCATTTGCCAAAAGGGCTAAATCATCAGCATAATCTAAATCAGAAATTTTCGTATCTCCAGTCCATTAAAGGCCAAAATCTTTCCTTTGAAGTGAATTTCGCATAACATAATCAATAACCAAGCTAAAGAGAAAAGGAGACAAAATGCACCCTTGTCGAACACCAGAAGTAATGCTAAACCAATTGCTACAAGCCTTACCAACTCTCACACACGACTCAGTGTTATTATAGAGAGCTTTCATTATGTTAACTAACTTGTCTGGTATACCATATGATCTCACAATCAACCACAAATTATGACGATCAACAGAGTCGAAAGCCTTTTTGAAATCAACAAAGCTAGCAACCAAAGGTTTCTGAAACTCTAAACATTTCTCAAGAATCTGCGTAAGTGAAAATATCTGATCCACACATCCCCTACCACTTCTGAATCCATATTGCTGATCACGCAATTGACTGTCAACCAGATTCTTAATTCTATTAAGCACAATCATGGAAAGAACTTTACCTGGAACAGAGAGTAGGCTGATATCCCTATAGTTATCACAAGAACTGCGATCCCCTTTTTTGAAAATGGGGATAATAATAGCTCTGGTAAAATCTTTAGGAAGCATGCCTTTATCATAAAAGTTATTCAAAATTTCAGTCATCCAAGTGGTAACCGAAACATTCCCAGCTCTAAGCATTTCCGTAGTAATTTCATCTACCCCTGGGGATTTATGTAGCTTAAGTTTAGAAACAGCCGAAATAACTTCAGATTGTGTTATAGGGCCAACATTAAAGCCACCAATGCATCTATCATCATTGCAAACAATGGGAGTAGAACTAACTACATTGTTTAGAACATGACTGAAATGCTCAGCCCACCTAGCTATGACAGAATCCTCCCCTTCTATAACCTTACCTTGTTTATCCTTCAATCCTTGTATACCTGTCCGTTTTCTACCACACAAAACATTAACTATCTGGTACAGCTCTCTGCTGTTGTGCTGTCTAACTGCTTCCTCGGCTTTGTCAGCCAAACCATCAAGCCAAAGATTCTTATCAGCAGCTAACTGATCCTTTACAAGTTTATTAAGGTCTCTTTAATGCTTTCTATTAGGACTAGTAGGGTATTGATTAAGGGCATTCCTGCAGTTCTTTCTTTCCGAAATAAGCTCATTATCTCTCAGATAATTCTGCCTCCTATGCTCCTTTTTCCTAAAAGAGTACTGTTAGTGTCCAAAAAAGCCTGTTTAAAATGATCCCATTCTTCCTCAACTTCAGTAGTAAGCAAACCATGACCGTCATAATGACTAAGTAAACTATCATGGTAAGCTTTGGCTATAACTGGGTCTTTAAGAGCTTCAGTATTAAAAGTAAATTTTTTAACCATAGCACAACCCTTTTTAAATTTAAGTTGCAAGACACTTTTAACAAGGTAATGATCAGATCCAATTTCAGCTCCCCTATATGACCTGGTATTCTTAACAGAACTAGCCCATTTGCTGTTAATTAATATATAATCAATCATATTCTTATGCAGCCCATCAGGTGAAACCCATGTGTAATGTATGTCACGGTGTTGTAATTAGTGTTAGTTATTCTGAAAACATTGAGTTTACTTACCTGTAGGAAACGTTGCCCATTGCCATTGCTGCTACCAATACCAAAAAAGGACTATTACTCCTCCCCAAAGGTCAGAGTCAGTACAAACTTTGGCATTGAAGTCACCTAGAACATGGGTAATATCTCTTTTCTTGACAGAATTCAAAATATCCTGAAGTTGTCCGTAAAACCTATTCTTCTCATCCTCATCGGCATCCTCAGTGGGGGGCATAGCAGCATATAACATTCAAGTCCTTAACGCTTGTCTGAAATTTTACTGTAAGAAACTTTTTATTAATGCACTCATATCCTAAAAGAGAAGCAGACCCATGCCTTGGTGATGCTTATTGTCGTCCCTCTCTGAAAAGAGAAATTTAAGATTATTTTTAAGAATCTGACCTTTATCTATCCATCTGGTCTCTTGTAAGCCAAGAATATCTAAATTATAACAGTGGAAATCTTGTGTGAGGATATCAAGTGAAAAAGCTCTGTGCAGAGTCCTCACATTCCAACTACCTATGGAGAGAAAATGGTTAGTGGGATGTTTAAAGAAACTATGTTTATTGAGAGAGGGAATGCCGACAATGTCAAACAGTCCCCAAATCGCAGACATGGGGCAAAGACCCGTTCCCCCACTACTAAAGGCTGAAGCCATCTACACTGGAAGACCTTCTCCAATGTAGAATTTGACGATGCCAATAGAAGCAAAGAGTTCAGGTGCCTGCAATGCCTCTACTCAGGATTATCCACCAGCTGATAAACATATCCTTTGAATCTATTCACTTGGGGCTGTCAACCCACAAACAAAGAGAAAACACAGCGGAAGATTTTCCCTCCACAGAAGCCCACCAGTGCAGCAAAATCAGGATCCATAATCAGGCTCAGAGCCATAATTCCATTCAGGTTGGTATATATGGTCAGCACCATGACCCTTTGTGGTTGACCACTCCTCAGCAGGGTAGAAAAAAAAAAGAAAAGCAGCCATAGATGTCCAGATTAGTAGGCTACACTAATCTGGCAGCCCTCCATTTCCGTTCACTTCCACAATAGAGTATCTCTTTTGAAAGGTACTAACGGTCTGCACCACGAGAAGGTGGAGTCCGACATTAGGTGCTAGATCTGCCTGGTTGTATGCATCATCACAGGGGATTGTTGCATAGCTCTCCTTCCAATGACTACCTAGCTACCATTTTCAGACAACTATCGCAGCAAAAATGAGAACATACAGATTAAAATTGACACACGAGCAGCACCGGGTGCCGTTCATCTGGCAGATTAATATTAAAAAAAAGATCAGACTTTAGAGTCGCTAGTTAGAGAGATGTGGAACACTTTCAGACAAAATGTTCCTCCTCCCCCCCAACTATACCCCCCCAATCTGCTTCCTCCGCTCCCTTAGTTGATTTGGTTCTATTCATTTATAATCTCCCGTCTCTTTAGCGAAGGCATTTAGCATTGCCATAGAGATGGTGAACATTTCGAAGAGTCATTTCCTCTTTCCTGATTTACAAGCTACAAAAAGTGACTTAAAATCCTTTTCGTTCGATTTCATTGGTTAAGTTTTCAAAGTTAGAAAAAGATTCTTTTGGATAAGAAAAGGCATAGAAAAAAAAATGTTGAAAAGTTTGCGCATTGATAACTGACTTAAAACACATCATATACATTGAATAGGAAATCAAAATGTGCTTTTTAAAACGAAATTGTGTCAATTTTGTAGTTAAGCAAAACTACAAGAGAATTTTTTATGTTAATACATATTTTGTTAATAGAAAACGATTATTTATTTAGTTAAAATACTTACTTCTAAGTAATAGAAATATATATTAATTCTCATCAAGTTTCCACAGTGTTCGAGCTATTTTTTTCCTTTAACGTTATGATTTGTGCTGTATGCTTTCCCACTCGAGTAGAACATTTAATTTTTATTCAAGTACATTTTATTTCAGCTCCATTTAATGAAAAGTTTCCATTAAAAATCACGGATTTATAAAAAATAATAACCTTTGTAAAATGAATTAAATTTATCCGATATTATTCCAGAAAATTTTTGCCCATTGCAGAAGTTGGTTTCTTTGGGAGAAGTGAAGATTGAAACTTACATTGCCGGAATTCTGAGTGTTGTACTTACTTTATCGAGGGCCTCTCGTCACCCCAGAAAAGCCCCTCTGAGTCTTTTCAGTTCTGGATTGTTCTATGACAGCCATGATCAGTCATGGGGCGTTCACCCTGGATAACCAGGGTAAGATCGTTGATAACATGACTGAAACAATTTCCTCGAAATGTAGCATATGTCGCGATTACAAATGCCAACACAGAGGCCAATTATAAAGGTTTCTCAGAGTATCGCCAGATGGCAGCACAAACTGATAATAATTATGAGATAGTACTAATGGATTTCTGACATTAATTTTTGTAAATAGTAATGTATTACTAGCCCTATAAAAGGCAAAAGAATTTCTTCTTTATCCCTTAAGAGGAAAAAGTTGCGTTTTCTAGGACAAAATTAGTCCATGTATATGAAATAAAATAATTTATTTATTACTACATTAAAAATTTTATTTATTACTACATTAAAATAATTAATTTATTACTACATTAGAATAATTTAATTAATTTGTTTATTACTACATTAAAATAATTAATTTATTACTGCATTAGGGATGGGGGTGGCTCAGTCGGTAGCGCGCCAGGCTCGTAATCTGCAGTTCCCAGGTTCGAGTCCCAGCTGGGTCAGCGTTGAGATTTATCTCCGCAAAATTCCCCGCCCTGCCCACGGTCAGTAGGGGACACCGATGGCCTTAGAAAGGCCGCCGTCCGTCGGATGGGACGTTAAGCCGTGGCCCCGTGTGCGGGAGAGCCATACCCTGTGCACGTTAAAGAACACGCTGGATGGCCTTGACGGGAGACTACTATCTGTCTCCCAACAGCTGTTCCAGTGGGTCCCCTCCCCCAACCTTCTCTGAGCCTTCGGGGTCCATGTGACCTGGCCATTTAGCCCAAGGTGCGCAAAAAAGTGCCGCTCAGAGGTAAAACAACCCAACCTAACCCTATTACTACATTAGAATATTATATAAAATTTCAAAATCTCCGTCGATTTTTATCGAAAGTAATTTAATTAACACACGTATGAAAACAACTGAAAGAAAATCCAACCTGCCCAATTTTCATTTTTCAACTTTTCTCTCTATTAATCACTAAATCTATTCTGTTACCAGTTCTCATTAATAACTCTAATGATCATATCATCAACAACATTTGCCAAAAAGGGTAAATCATCAGCATAATATAAATCCAAAATTTCCAACTTTTGATATCATTTAAGACCAAAATCTTTTCCTTTACAGTGTATTCCTCATAAGAAAATGATCGAACTGAATGGAAAAGGAGATAAAATGCACCTTGTCGAACTTCTGTAGCAATGCTAAACCAATTGCTACAATTCCTCCAACTCTCACAGATGATTCGGTGTTATTATAGAGAGCTTTCATTATGTTAACTAACTTCTCTGATTTGCAATACGAGATCAAATATTATAAAATTCAACAGAATCAAAAGCCTTTTTTAAAATCTACGTAGGGTTAATAACATAGGTTTCGGAAATTAAACATTTGTTGAAAATGTGTCTAAATGAAATTATAGTTGCCAACGAAATGTAATTTTCCCATATCCTGTTATACTTCGGTTCGTTATATGAATATCTGCTCTTCATTCTATCACAAGAATTTCTGATTTCTAGCATATCTCTTGAAATATTATTTCAAGTTTTACATTTTCTACATTTAGCGCCATCTAACGATGACAAATAAAAGCCATTTGAAGTATTTGAAAACTATGAATCGCCATCTTTCGTTACTATCTATTCAACTTAAAAAGAGTCTTCATTAATCTCTGAACATAAAAAATTGCATTTTTCCGCCCCCACTGGGGATCAAGAGACAAATTGTTGCTGCCAAGCCACCAATGAAATATCAAAATATCAATTATCTAGCCCAAATGAATCGTTTGCAATATTCGTTTATAATTTCAAAATTTTCAAAAATTTCCACCTTCGAGGAGGGGGGGGGCGCAAATAAAAAATTTCGTAGGTGCTTTTGGGAGGTTTGAAAAATGAGATAAATAAAATATAAATACCCCCTCAAGCAGCTGCTTGCCACAGAGGTCTAACAGGAGCCTGTCAGCTTATATGCCATAGTAGATCTGTGAAGATGGCAAGACCTCAGCAGAAAAATAACTCACACACAACCATGCCTTACCCGGGGCTCGAACCCAGGTCCCGTAGATCAGTAGCCAAGCGCGCTAACATGATAGTTTATCAATACCTACCCAACCGAAAAAGAATTTTTAATTTATGTTAAAAAAATTAAAGTGGATCAGAAAGTACGATCTACATTTTTTTTTAAATTTTGAATTTCAAACTCTAAAATAACAAAAACACCTAAACAATACGCATTGTAATTAACACAGGGATTGGGTTGTTTTACCTCTGAGCGGCACTTTTTTGCACACCATGGGCTAAATGGCCAGGTCACATGGACCCCGAAGGCTCAGAGAAGGTTGGGGGAGGGGAACGATGATCCGACGAACGATGGCCTTTCCAAGCCCATCGGTATCCCCTACTGACCGTGGGCAGGACGGAGAATTTTGCGGAGATAAATCTCAATGCTGACCCAGCTGGGACTCTAACCTGGGAACTACAGATTACGAGCCTGGAGCGCTATCGATTGAGCCACCCCTAATTAACACAGGGAAATAGGAGGTTAAAGAAAGAGCATCGAAGCTTAGTCTTTAATGAAATTAGAATTTGGCATTTGATATTTTTTCATATTTTCTTCGTTTTTTCAAATGATGTTTTATCCAGAAGGACCTGAAACATCGGAAGTAAAGTATTTTAAACGGAGAAGTACAATTTATCCAAAAAATAAAATAAATAAAAGAAATGGTGCTTTGAATTTATCTTTTTTCTGACATATTAGGAAGAAGAAAAAATCACCTGAAATGAGATTTGATGTCTAATGGTCGAGATAATTTTCTCTATATTAATGTGATTTATTGGAATCCTTACGAAATATTTTAAGCTTCACAACAACTTTTCCGTAATTCAAAATGTATGGCTAGGGATACAAACCCATATTTTAATATCCTTTTTAATAGTTACCTTTTTCATTGTCATTTCGGTGAGTTGAACATATAATGGATTAATGTTTGATGACATCAAAATGATCTCAATCAATTTATCCAATCTTGATATTCAAAATAAAAACGGTTCATTATTTAAAGAGGTATGGAAATTAGAATATTGAACAACAGTAATGTTAGTTAAAAATGATTGATCTGAAAAGTTAATTCAAAAAGGTTGAAAAGAAAACAATAACTGTCATGTGAAACTGCACAAAAAATTATGAAGTACATTCAGCAATTTATATAACGATTACATAACTTTTCATCAGTTCAATATTTGTTTGCAAAATGAACGATTATGAAAGGTTCCAACTTCCCCAACTCGTGAAATACTGAAAAATAATTACTCTTCAGAATCGAGATTTCGATAATTTTAATAAGTTCTCTCATTTATTATCCCAAAAAAGATAAAGAGCTTCAAAACTCCCCCTATTGGCAAAGTATGGGTCTTTTAGTAATAAAGTGCTCACTGAGTTCATAATGTAATAAATATATTAATGTGTTCTAGAACTTCTGTGGTTCTTATCCACGTAAAGCATTGAAATGAAAATTGTTTAACCGAACTGCTTCGCTATAAGGATTTTTTATTATTTGAAATACGTTGCGATCTTCCACAACTCTTAATAGCGAACAAATATTGTTGAAAATCCAGATTTAGATAGATTTGATTTAGATATTTAACTTTCCTTCAGTCGCTTTTTTTCATGCAAAGCGCAATTTCCTAGTAATAGATCTTCGGAGCCAGTTCCCCATTCTCTAATAAATTGGTACGGCTCTGTAGCGTAGATCACACAGACATTTTGGGTGATTCCCTGCTCACCGAAACCGAAAATAAACTGTTAAGGTTTGAAATTCCTTCTTATTGAACCATGCATACATTCCATAGCTAATGCTGCTCACCTAAAATTAGTTTATCTCTTGTTGAGTAAACGGTTTTTTCAGACTACACCAGGATCTGAAAATACATCGTTCGGAAATTATGAAATTATGACCCATTTTCCACTTGCGTTACCAAAAATTCGCAGCTGCGTCGTTTTTAGATGGCAAATACAACTTCAGTGGCAATTCAGCAGCAGCGGCATCTCATCTGCTGGGCCACAATGCGTAATGTTGCAAAATGAAAAACTATTGCGACAAAAGTAGAAAATTTCATTTATTTTCGAATCACACACAAAATATATGCTACATTGAAACTATCCATCATATCTGAAGCTGCTAATTTGTGCATAATAAAAAATTGTTCAGCTGACTTTGAAAATGATCCTTTCTTTTCCAGCACAGGTTTTCATTCTATGTCATTACGAAGTCCTGTAAAAGCTGAAAAGACTTAGTGGAAAGCAAAGTCAAGTGCAACATAGGTGAAAAGGCTGATCTGACTGACTTCGAAAGGGAGATCATCTTTGGAGTGCGTTGGGCTAGAGCAGGGGTCGGGATCCTTTTTACGGTCAAGAGCCAAAACAACAGGAAAAAAGCAAACTAACATATTTGGGAGCCGTAAATTGTAGCCTTTAATGGGTTGGGTTGTTTTTTTACCTCTGAGAGGCACGTTTTTGCACACATTGGACTAAATAGTCAGATTACAAGGACACCAAGGACTCGGAGAAGGTTGGGGGGATCGGGCACAATGGACAGGAGAGAGATAGTAGCCTCTCGCGTCCTCTCGTTAATGTGCACAGTGTATGGCCCTCCTGCACACAGAGCCATGGCTTAACATCCCATTTGATGGACAGCAGCCTTTCCAAACCCATCAGTGCCGACTACTGATAGAGAGCAGGGCCCACACTGCCTACTCTATCAGTAGGGGACACGGATGTATTTCTGAGTTATCACTGAGTACTCTACCAGTAACTCAGTGATAAATCTCAATGTCGGGCCAGGCGAGACTCGAAAATGGGAATTGCAGATTATGCGCCTGGCGCGTTACCGACTGAGCCATTCCCGACCCCCCTTTATTGGATCAAGAGCCATAACAGGACAGAAAATATTTTATTAAAAAAGTATAAAACCATAACCAATAATTTTAAATGGGTGTATTAAAGTATGCATAATAAAACTTTTTATAGTAATTATTGAAAACATTCCGCCACTCATCCATGTGACTTTTGAATTTGAGTCTTCTCAACCGACAATCAAAATTGGAGTGTATTTAGAGAATTTGAATTACATTAGTGCTTTCAAACTATCGTCTGCCAACCGGCTTTGGTGCTTGCTTCTAATGATAATCATTAAAATATTTACCGAGTTGAATATTGAACCAAAAAAGCATCAACTCTTGATGCTTTTCCTACCAGACAATTACCAGACCACTTAGAGTGCTCAGAGCCGTCGGTTCCCGAACCCTGGCCTAGAGCATCCTTAGAGTAAAGATGGAAATCAACCGAAAATCACGGGGTGCAATATTCCAAGTGTAACGGAGAATGACAACGGTCTTCAAAAACGTTAGCCAATCTTGGAAACGCGGGAAGAAATAGGCTCTGACTAACGTGGACAAAAGTTTGTTGACATAAACTGTATAATGAAACAGAACTTTTACGGTTCATCAGCTGCGAGAGATGACTGCCAACAGTACTTCAAAACCAATTTCAATTTTCATGAGCAGAGAACACAGAGTTCGATATACAGGGTGAATCTGAAAAAGTGGGCAAAATTTTACGGGGTGGTAAAACGCAGCTATACGAGCAATATTCGTCATAGAATGTATGGTCGGAACGCAAACGGCGAGCCGCTAGGTGGCGTAGGAAATGGTATAAAAGGGTCGGTCCTCGCACCCAACGGCATTTCTACCGTGGATTGCCGAGAGGATGGCTGGTTATACTAACCACGAAATGGCGGATATGCACTTTGTGTACGGTGCGGCGGACGGGAATGCAAGTGAGGCACAGAGACGTTACCGCAACCGGTTTCCGATGAGATGCACTCCAGATCGGAAAACCTTCGAGCCTGAAGCCTGAGCCTTCGAACCTTCTTGAAGCCTGCATTACAGCTGGCGGCAGTTCTTTTGAGCAATTTCTTTGAGCATGTACCTCAATTACATTCCTGTTAATAAAATGTTTTCTGAAGTATCTCCTCTCCTACTTGTGTTCATTCTTTAAATGTGACAGTGGAAAACTACCTTTTAACTTCTCACCGCTTGCGTTCTGAACATACATTCTATGACGAATATTGCTCGTATAGCTGCGTTCTACCACCCCGTAAAGTTTTGCCCACTTTCTCAGATTCACCCTGTATACTAGAGGGAGAACTCACATGGATGCGCCATTGGACGACATAAATCAGTAAAGAGGTGGTGTCATCAGTAAGGAGTAGTGTCACCAGAACCTTAACTATAGTACATGGACCAGTTTAGCTTCCTATATACACTCAGTGTCACTTAATTATGACCACCTCCCTCCGAGTCACATCTATGAGAGTGGAGGCTAACATCGAAGCTCTATAACCTCTAAACTAGACGCTTTATGAGAAAATGTAATGGATGATAAATTAAAGATCTGAAACAAATCTATCTAAATCTCGATTTTCAATAATATTCGCTTGAACTTGAAGGGAAATTTGAATATTTAACAGCAACAATGCAAGTCTGAGGAAAATTGTAAAATATCGAAAACGTTTTGCATCAACTTTTCAAGTATACTTGTTTTGTTTCAAATGGTGTGAAATAATATCATTGGGCAACAAATTTTCATAAAAGTCATGCCTCTGAGATAAAAGTAGCCATTTCTTAAAGATTTCAAGGTTGGGTTGGGTTGTTTTACCTCTGAGCGGCACTTTTCTGCACACTATGGGCTAAATGGCCAGGTCACATGGACCCCGAAGGCTCAGAGAAGGTTGGGGGAGGGGACCCACTGGGACAGCTGTTGAGAGACAGATGGTAGCCTCCCGTCAAGACCACCCAGCGTGTTCTTTAACGTGCACAGGGTATGGCTCTCCCTCACACGGGGCCACGGCTTAACGTTCCATCCGACGGACGGCGGCCTTTCCAAGCCCATCGGTGTCCCCTACTGACCGTGGGCAGGGCGGGGAATTTTGCGGAGATAAATCTCAACGCTGACCCAGCTGGAACTCGAACCTGGGAACTAGAGATTACGAGCCTGGCGCGCTACCGACTGAGCCACCCCCGCCCCAGATTTCAAGGTACTGAACACGAATATGACAATGAAAATGCAAAATTGGCTACGATTTCTGAGAAATCCACAATAGTGCAATGTAAAAAACTGTATTTAGATAGCATTTAATAAAAAAAACAGCAGAAATAAAAAACATTAAACACATTTCTAGATCTGTATCGTGAAGATTTCTGTTTATGGAAAATTAAACATGCTTCGGGCATCCGGATCCTTAGCAGACTCCCAGCCTTATGATCGCCCAACCTTTCTCGACCCTCTTGCTTTCGGAAAAATGCATGCTTTCTTTGTCGTCACTGTATAATTAAATAATTTTTTGTCAAAAGAAAAACCCGCTAAACCGCGATGAACCCTGTGGTATTGTTACAAATTTCTAGCTGCATTTCAAAATTAGTCAGCCGAGTGTGAATGCAAAAATAAATAAGCAAACTAAAAAATCAACTGATTTAATAACTAAGGCAATTAAAACTACATCAGTCATAAACAATTTCTTAACTCTTTATACAAAATACCAATATGCTATCTATCAATATAAAGTGATCCTGATAATCCCAATTACCAGACTGTTGACCTTGACCCTTCTTACCAGTTAAACATCCAAACAAATGGATCAACTTTGACTTAACACTTAATACAAACCAAAAGTGTCCCATAGACCACACTTCTTACTAGCAGCGATCACAGATGAATAAAAACGATATTTTTTTTTTTGGGGGGGGGATGGCTCAGTCGGTAGCGCGCCAGGCTCGTAATCTGTAGTTCCCAGGTTCGAGCCCCAGCTGGGTCAGCGTTGATATTTATCTCCGCAAAATTCCCCCGCTCTGCCCACGGTCAGTAGGGGACACCGATGTGCTTGGAAAGGTCGCCGTCCGTCGGACGGGACGTTAAGCCGTGGCCCCGTGTGCGGGAGAGCCATACCCTGTGCACGTTAAAGAACACGCTGGATGGCCTTGACGAGAATCTACCATCTGTCTCCCAACAGCTGTTTCAGTGGGTCCCCTCCCCCAACCTTCTCTGAGCATTCGGGGTCCATGTGACCTGGCCATTTAGCCCATGGTGTGCAAAAAAGTGCCTCTCAGAGGTAAAACAACCCAACCCAACGATATTGTTTTCTTAGGACTAAGGCGCACAGATAGAGAAAACGTTTTCTTTTCCCTTCATCTTAATTCTCCTGAATCACAACTCATTCAATTATCACATACAAGTTGAGAACAAACTATTGGAGTTCTCTCTCTTTTTTTTTAAGCTAACTCCTCGTTCGAAAAGGTAAGTGACGTAATTCTCACTGCAGGCACATCTCGCTTCACACGACATCATACTCACAGCTTCATTTCTGCACGTTTTCATTTCGTTACACTGCCTCTTCTTTAGATTTGTTTGTTCCGAAAAGTCCTGGAAACCGAAGTTCTTGACTTCTTCCATGAAACGGAGCCAAACGATCCACGTGAAACACTTTATACTTTGCAGTCCGACGTCGGCGATTGCGATACACTATGTCGTTTGGGAAGGTCCGTATACAGTCCTGGTAACTACTTTGGCGAAAGCATTTTCCTTCTTTGTGGATCTTATAGCCAGACAAGGTCTCCTTGATTGAAGACAGTTCCATTAGTTTCACTGTCGTACTTCGTTTTTGCTCTCTCACTCGCCAGGTTGATGTTATGATTGACGAGTAGTGGATTTCTTCTAGTCGTTGTTACAGTCCTTGTACATATTGTGGTGTGGATACAAGCATTGCTTCAGGCCGACCGCATAAGATGTCAAAGGAATGAGATAAAAGATTCCAAAGAGCATCATGGAAGATGTCTGTCCATTTGTCCTGTATGCCAACCAAAAGAGTGGTATACGGCGATCCCAGTCACGTTGATTATAGTCGACAAACAATGCTATACGTTGTGCAAATTGTCCTATTAAAGCTCTCAACCATACCATCCAACTGAGGGTGTAAGGGAGTCGTTTGGGTTTTCTGAATGCCTAGCAGTTGGCATATAACTTGAAATACATTAGACTCAAAATTCCGTCCTTTGTCCGAGTGGAGTTTTAAAGGTACTCCATACCTACTGATCGAATTATTCACTATCATCTCTGCAACTGTTGTTGCTTTCTAATCTTGAATGGAATTCCACTTCAGGCCACTTCGGCCTCTCTTTGCTGCACAGGCCTCGCATTGCCTAAACCATCTTTCAACGTCTGCCCTATTTTTCAGCAAATGAAATAGTTCCCTAGCTTTCACTAATGTCTTATTAACACCGAAGTGTCCTCCAGTGGCACTATCATGTACATCTTTCATCACTAATTCTACTCGGGAGCGAGGAAGAATTATCTACCAACGAATCAATCGTCCATTGGGATTCCCCCATCTTCTGTACAGTACCATCTTTCACTTGTAAGGAGTTCCACTGCGCCCAATAGCTTTTTTAAGTTGAGCTATATTTGGATATTTGCTCCCAATTAGGTCGTATAGCAGCTGTTTCAAAAAAAATATAATATTTGCCTTATATCGTCATTATCCAGTTGAGCTTTTCTAATTTCTAACGGACTCCAGATATCATGTGTATCACTGTTTTTACCTATCTTCGTCTTGCTTTTCGCTTTGACATTTGTCGGTTTGTAGGTTTGTCAGTTCAATCAGTCACTGAGTTCGTATTCACTTCAAAGGGAGATTGGGCTTCGATATACCTACACAACCAGATTGCCGGCGCCCTATTTTCCTTTGAAACGAATATGAACTCAGTGACTGATTGCACCATCGACATGCTTTAGGTTTATTTTCTACTTTTTAGGGCCATGTAGGAAGATAGGTATTTTTTAAAATTATTTAGATTTTCCTTGTGTTGAGGTTATCTGTCTAATAGGCACCCCGTGAGTGCCATACCTCAACTACTCATTATAGCGATGGTTATAGCGAATGGACGTCTAGAGTATATGTCTAGAAAGTGCATCTGCATTCCTGTGTAGTTTGCCACTACGATGCTTAATGAAAAAATTGCATTCTTACAACCGCTGTATCCACCTGGCAATCTGCCCTTCGGGATTTTTGAAGTTTAGTAGCCATTTGAGAGAAGCATGGTCAGTACGAATAAGAATTTTGGTCATAAAGGTAATGATGGAAATGTTCTATTGCTTTCACTATTGTTTAGAATTCTTTTCGTGTAGCGCAATAATTTCGTTCAGGTTTGGATAAGGTTTTACTGAAGTATGCAATGACATTTTGTCGGTCTTGTTGTTGTGAAAGTACAGCACCAACTCTTGTGTTATTTGCTTTAGTCTCTAATATGAACTTCTTAGTAGTTTGTGGATATGCCAACACTGATGCCGTGGAAAGAGATTGCTTCAATTGTTGACAAGCTATTTCACATTTAGTGGTTTACGTGAACCGCTGTCCTACCTCTGTTAGCAGATGTAATGGCCTTGCGTTGTTGAAGACAAATCTTGACAAATCTGCTATAGTATGTGCAAAGTCCAATAAATCCACGAAGTTGCTGAACATTCTGGGATGGAGGCCAATATCTCACAGCTTTCTATCGTACTAGGATCAGTCTTGATCTCTGATGTAGTGATGACATGGCCAACGTAATGGACTTCTTCTTGGAACATTTTACACTTAGTTGATCCCAGTTTTAGTTTGTCTGCCTTGAGTTTCTCAAACACTTGACGACGATTCTTCAAATGTTACTCAAAAGACTTCTCCAAAGACGATGATGTCGTCCAAGTACACCAGGCAGACCTCCCAAGACAAACCTTTGAGCACTGACTCCATCAATCGTTCAAACGTTGCAGATGCATTGCAAAGCCCAAATGGCATTACCTTAAACTGCCAAAGTCTATTTCCTGTAGTGAAAGCTATTTCTCACAATCCATAGGATGTATACCAACTTGTCCAATAACCACTCTTCAAAACCAAAGTCGACAACCATTCTGACCCAGATTAATTATCAAGCGTGTCATCAGTTCTGGTAAGGGAAAGCAATCATTCTTCGAAATATCATTTAACCTGCGGTAGTCCACACAAAATCTAGTAGATCCGTCCATTTTCTTAACAGAGACTACTGGTGGTGTCCAGAGTTGATGGCTCTATAATGCCTTGGGCTTCTATGTTCCTTATTAACTGTTCTGTCTCCTTTCCAGAAATTCATTGGTGCAGGTGGTGCAGCTACACCAGCGCCCTGACCTCGAGAGCGCCCAAAAAAATAAAAACAAGAAAGTTAACCTCTTTTTAAATTTACAAGTACTAATACCAAATATCTTTTTATGTGTCCGTTTTCAAAGAAGCGGAAACATTCGCAAAAGGAAAAGGAGTAATATTACATTTCCGGTGCATAAAAGAAATAGCAAAGATCGATTAAGCAGTACTGGTGATGCCTTAAACATGATTTAAGAAAAAGATCAAATGATATTTTCTCATAGTATTTTTCTGCTAGAAATATTCTCAAACTTTTTTCAGTCAAAGGATGACGCCTCTGAATTTCTTCAGATCTACAGATATAAAATCCCCGTAATTGCTGCACACTCATTAGAAGATTTGTAAGAATGGAGGAATAATTTTAATAAATTCAATGAAACTGCACAAAAGATAGCAAAAACAATAAACATTTCTACTATAAGGAAATGGCAAATTTATTGATTATTCAAAAACTACTCTCTTATTTCAGCTTTCCCAAATGGGTATACTGCTATCTTGCTCTTATTAACGCTACCGTTAAACTCAATACTAAAGTATTACAGGAAAATCTGTAGACATAGAAAACACTAAAAAGTATAATGAGAGAAGAACGGTTTATCATCGCTTTGCTCTCTGTCGTCTGTAGGCATTCAACTTCTTTGCTTTTAGACATAAATTGAAAATTCTTTCTGGGTTGGATAAGTATTGACGAAATATTACGCTTCGCACTTTCCGAATAACCCAATACCTATATTGTGCCCTCTAATGGTGGAAAAGTTTCAAGATTGTAAATTTTCAAACGACTATTGAAGTGACGTAATCATGTTAGAAATTAGAAAATTTGATGGTGAAATGTGAATGTCATGAAGTTTGCACTGCAACAATGATTTTTACCTTTACTCTCAGTGGGTGATGGGAAAACGCAATATTTTATTTTAAGAGATAAATTAAAAATTCTTTTATGGTTGGATAGTTATGAATAGCTAGACATAAACTGGAAGAAGATCTGTGTACCAATCCCCAGTGATGATGCACAGAACCGGCCAGGTCTAACACCTAATGTCCGACCCCGCATTCTCGTGGTGCAGGCCGTTAGTACCTTTCAAAAGAGATATTCTCTTTTGGAAGGGAACGGAAGGAGAGGGCTGCCAGTTCAGTATGACCTACTGATCTGGTCATCCATGGCCTTTTTTTTTTCAATCCTGCTGAGGAGTGGTCAACTTCACAGGGTTCTGGTGCTGACCATTTATACCTACTAGACTAGACTTGTTTGTGGATTTGAGCTTCATTATGGATACTTGATTTGCTGCATTGGTGGGCCTCTGTTGATGGAGAATCTGCCGCTGTGTTTTCTGTTTGCTTATGGGTTGCCAGGCCTAAGTGAACAGAGGCATGGGATACCTTATATCAGCTGGTGGATAATCCTAATCAGAGGCCATCACAGGTACCTGAACCTCACTTAGCTAGTTGGGCATCGTCAAGCCTAAACTGGAGTAATGTGTCTCAGGCAGGCCATATGGTTCTTGAAAAAGTCCACTTGAAAAGGTGGTGCCTGAAGTTCCTACCAGCATCGGTGACTTCAGCCTTTAGAGGAGGGGGAACAGGTCTTTACCACATACCTGCGATCAGGGGGCTGTTTAATATTGTTGGCCCTACCTATCTCAATAAACCTAGTTTCTTTAAATATCCTACTAATCATTTTCTCTCTGCAGGAACGTGGAACGTGAGTACATTACATAGAGATTATTCTCTTGATGTCCTCACGAAGGAATTCCAGCACTGTAACCTAGATATTCCAGGCTTGCAAGAGACCAGATGGACAGATAAAGGTCAGATTCTTAAAAATAATCTTAAATTTCTTTTTTTAGGGAGGGAATAAGCATCACCAAGGCGTGTGTCTGCTTCTAAGCAGACACGCTAGTGATGCTCTTCTAGGATATGAGTGCATTAATGAAATGTTTCTTACAGCAAAATTTCAGACAAGCATTAAAGACTTGAATGTTATATACTGTTATGCCCCCACTGAGGATGCCGATGAGGACGAGAAGGTTGTTTTACGGACAACTTCAGGATATTTTGAATTCTGTCAAGAAAGGAGATATTACCCTTGTTCTAGGTGACTTCAAGGCCAAAGTTGGTACTGACTCTGACCTTTGGGGAGGAGTAATAGGCCCTTTTGGTATTGGTAGCTGCAATGGCAATGGGCAACGTCTCCTACAGGTAAGTAAACTCAATGGTTTCAGAATAACTGACACAAATTACAAACACCGCGACATACATAAGTACACATGGGTTTCACCTGATGGGCTGCATAAGAATATGATTGATTATATATTAATTAACAGCAAATGGGCTAGTTCTGTTAGGAATACCAGATCATATAGGGGAGCTGAAATTGGATATGACCATTACCTTGTTAAAAGTGTCTTGCAACTTAAATTTAAAAAGTGTTGTGCTAAGGTTAAAAAATTTACCTATTTTCAAAAAGGTGACCGCAGTTCTTTTTGATAACTATAGGGGGATCAGCGTACTGTCTGTTCCAGGGAAAGTTCTTTGCATGATTGTGCTTAATAGAATTAAGAATCTGGTTGACGGGCAATTGCGTGATGAGCAATTTGGATTCAGAAGTGGTAGGGTATGTGTAGATCAGATATTTTCACTTAGGCAGATTCTTGAGAAATGTTTAGAGTTTCAGAAACCTTTGGTTGTGCCGTCCCGTGGCCGAGTGGTTAGCGCGCTTGGCTACTGATCTACGGGACCTGGGTTCGAGCCCCGGGCAAGGCATGGCTGTTTGTGTGGTTTTTCTGCTGAGGTCCTGCCATCCTCTCAGACCTTCTACTATGGCATATAAATTGACAGGCTCCTGTCAGACCTCTGTGGCAAGCAGCTGCTTGAGGGGGTATTTTTTTTATTGGCTGCTAGCTTTGTTGATTTCAAAGAGGCTTTGGACTCTGTTGATCGTCATAATTTGTGGTTGATTGTGATATCATATGGTATTCCAGACAAGTTAGTTAACATAATGAAAGCTCTCTATAATAACACTGAGTCGTTTGTGAGAGTTGGTAAGACTTGTAGCAATTGGTTTAGCATTACTTCTGGTGTTCGACAAGGGTGTATTTTGTCTCCTTTTCTCTTTTGCTTGGTTATTGATTATGTTATGCGAAATTCACTTCCAGGGAAAGATTTTGGCCTGAAATGGACTGGAGATACGAAAATTTCTGATTTAGATTATGCTGATGATTTAGCCCTTTTGGCAAATGATGTTGATGATATGAACTCTTTCATTCGAGCTGTTGATGAAACTGGTACTAGAGTAGGTTTGATTATAAACAGAGAGAAAACTAAAGTGATGAAAATTGGTCAGATACGTTGTGATTCAGTTCATCTGAATGGTTGCAGTCTTGAGCAGGTGTCACAGTTTAATATTCTTGGGAGCTATGTAACAGATACTGGTGATGTGCGGCATGAGATTAACAGACGAATAGGGATTGCTGCCGGGGCTTTTAAGAATCTATGGAGAGTGTGGAGGAATAGGCGTATACAACTAAAGACTAAAATTAGAATGCATAATGGTTTGGTTCTTTCTAGGGTTAGTTATGGTAGTGAAACTTGGACACTTTGTAAACAAGATAACAGGAAACTAGATTCTTTTGAATCTAAATGCTTACGCAGTATCTTCGGTATTAGGTGGTTTAACTTTATAACTAATGATGATGTTAGGCAAAAGAGTCGGCAACCTCGTTTAAACAGCATATTGTGCAGAGAGAGACTCCGCTGGTTTGGCCATGTTGCCCGTATGGATAATTATAGATTGGCGAATAGGGTTTAGAACAGTGTGCCTAAAGGCCTCAGAAAGAGGGGGAGACCTAGGATGTGGTGGGCAGGCAATGTCAAACATGACCTTGTTAGAATTGGTGTGCAGTGGCCGGATGCAGCTGATGTAGCTCAGGACAGAGATGCTTGGAGAATTAAACTGCACGGTCTGGTTGGACTTCCGTAGCCCGTGGCTGCTTGATGATGATTATGATGAGTTATGGATAAATTATTACAATTCACACTTTTCAATATTCCAAAATTTTAAGTGCGCCCTCTGAAGGTGGAAATATTTGAAAATTTCAAATCTTTAAACGATATATTTGGGCTACAAATTTAATATTTCAGTGGTGGAGTATGATAATAAATTGGCAACAACAATTTGCCTTTTTTACTCCAGAGGGGTTGGAAATCACAGCTTTCTTAGAGAACAATAAAGAATTTTTTTGAGTTGAATAGATAGTAACGAAAGATGACGAGTCATAGCTTTCAAATCTTTCAAATGGCCTTAATTTTTCATCGTTAGAGGGCGCTAAATGTAGAAAAGAAAAACTTGAATTAATATTGCAAACGATATATTTATGCTAGAAATTCTGATGATGAAATATGTTGATAAAGAATGGCTACCCAAATAGTTTAACACTTTGACTGCCGCAATGTTAAAATTTTTTCGAGTCCTTGGGCCACATGTCTTTTTTTTTTTGTTAAATCAACTAAAATTTGGTCTTAAATTGCTGTACAATATAAGGTAATATAATTTTTATAAATTTGTTGCTTAAAAGCAAACTTTGAAAGTATGAATCACGTGGGCTTCACGCGCCCTGAACTTCAAATTTGTATGTGAAGCACGGATGATTCACGCGGCCCCAAGAGCAAATTAAGTGTGAATCATATATGATTCATACGGTAATCAAAGTGTTAATAACAAAAGCATAACACTTATTCCTATATTTCAATTTAATTACAGTTGATTAAAATTCGACCACCCGCTTTTTATTGTTAAAAAGTTACCACTGAATTTTGAAATAAGAATAATATTTTATTGTAGCAATAAGTGAAATATTTCATTTTATAAACACTGATTGATTTGACCCTGAATCCCCCTAGGAAATGAGAAACGCACCTTTTATATATTAAGGAACAAATGAGAAATCCTTTTCGTGTTGCACAGGGCTAATAATATATTACTATTTACATTTTTCAATCACTCATTAATGCCAATTATTAACGTTAAAGAATGCTAAATTGGTAAAATAGATAACTTCATTTTCTTTGAAAAGGAAAATCCCATATTCTCCAGAGGAGACGTGTTGTTATTCTTCTAGTTAGCTCTAGAGAATGAATAGGCATGAAAAACATTTGCAGAAACCGAAGTAAGCAATGTCAGAATGCAGACTGAGCTAGTGAAATTAAAATTTGTTGATTAAAATTATTTTAATTTGTAAGTAGTTATGTAAATTTTCTAAAGGTTTTGCTTAAAAAATTCTATAGGAGATTTATAAATGTAGAAAATTTCTTTGGATAGGAGATACTTAGCATTTGTTTCCGGAGAGCTATCGTGCAATTCACGAGGTACTTTTTGAGAGCTTGAATGCGATTGCTGGCATCCATTGAGTGTTATAAAGGGTATATTTGTCTTGAATATACTGTTCTGATTCATGCATAATGCTATCGAATTTTTTTATCAGGAAACCTGCAGCTGTTTGTTTACAGTAATCTTTGTTTAATAGGCCGTTCCTTGGCAGAGTGGTTAGCGCGACTGGCTACTTGATCTAAGGGACCTGGGTTCGAGCCCCGGGTAAGACATGGACGTTTGTATTGTTTTTATCCTGAGGTCTCCCCATCCTACAGACTATACTATCCCCCTCGAAGGGAACCACCTTGCCGTGGTGAGGGGGCTTGTGTGCCTTAATGAAGTTGAGGGCTATGCTGACTAGAGTTACTCATGTCAGACAGACCAAGACAGAAAGGCTAGACTAAGAGTTCCCAATCTATGAAGAATTCCACAGGCGGCAAGCACACATTTTATGAGTGGTTGTCAGTTGACCTTAAGTCAACGTAACCCATTGGGCTTGAGTTCAGCTGGAGGTGGACTGAAAGTTTGAAGATGAGCAGTGGTATAGTGTGAAACGAGGAAAGTAGAAATAGAGATAAGTAGGATGGAGAAAAAGTGAGGAAATGAAATGGAGATGAAGCGTGAAGAGTAGTTGGAGAGAAAAGGATGAAAGGAGAAAAGGAAAGAGAGAGAAGAAGTTGTGATAAGTCTGAGGACGAAGTCCCGTCACCTATATCAAACATGGCGGACCCTGGGTTGGGTTGTTTTACCTCTGAGCGGCACTTTTTTTGCACACCATGGGCTAAATGGGCAGGTCACATGGACCCCGAAGGCTCAGAGAAGGTTGGGGGAGGGGACCCACTGGAACAGCTGTTGGGAGACAGATGGTAGCCTCCCGTCAAGGCCATCCAGCGTGTTCTTTAATGTGCACAGGGTATGGATCTCCCGCACACAGGGCCACGGCTTAACGTCCCATCCGACGGACGGCGGCCTTTCCAAGCCCATCGGTGTCCCCTACTGACCGTGGGCAGGGAATTTTGCGGAGATAAATCTCAACGCTTACCCAGCTGGGACTCGAACCTGGGAACTACAGATTACGAGCCTGGCGCGCTACCGCCACCCCCGCCGCAGAGGCCAAAAGGATTGAGGATAATATGGAAGAGGTGAGTAGTACTAAATGGAGGTGAGAATGAGAAGTAATTTAGGGTAAGAGGAGATTGTGAATACAGGTCTGTAGTTACCCGGTGGAGATGGGACCCATGTCAAAGGGTCTCCTCTCCCCCATTTTTTTCTTTTTCAAAAATTTCCGTTTCTGGGTGGTCTTTCCCACGGACTTAACCCATGAAACCTGCCTCCCATATCCATCAGGGAGTGAAGGCCAAGCCCCATGCTGGACTCAAGGCAGTATACTGGCCACTTAGGTTGCTGAAATTGAGCAACATATCAAATAACCCTATTTGATATGGTGGCAGGTCAGTTTGTTTAGGAATTGAAGGACCCCACGTGGCCTGAGGGAGATATATCATGGTTGTCATGCCTAAGAGTGGCCCACCTGTTTACCGTGGTGGAGACCCATAATATGGAAAGGAGGATCCTGGCGGTTAAGGGTCAGGCAAGCTGGAAAGCCCAATACACCGTCCTCTGCCCCTGCTTCAATCAAACGGGAGGTCTTGAGCTAGCTCACTCAGATCAATCGGTTCGTGAGGTATCCCCTGTCCTACCTCTACATCCGGGATGGGTCAGGGACTGTTGCGGGAGCCAACTGGGTGGAGGTGATTCTTGACGATAGGAGTTGGGTCCGGACCAGGATCCGGATCAGTCAGAGCTCTGGCCCGACCAGGATCTGGATCGGTCCAAGCTCTGGTCTGAGGGAAGATTCAAAGTCTGGGTGTAGCCTGGAGGTAGCTCTGAGGTACTTCGAGCGATGAATTTAACTCTGAGGCCTCCTCTTGTTGGGCTCGGTAGTGGGTGGAGACCGCCTGGGTGGAATACCTTTATTAAGCATGGCCAAGACAACGACGACGAATGAATCAGGTAGAACTAGGCCGAAGAGGATACGAAGATACGAAGGAAAGACAGCAAGCCAATGGAAGCTGCTGATCTTTTAGTGGTCGTGGAGGAAGTCCCAGAGACTCCCCCTCCCACCACAATTACTGATGACGATAAAAGAAAAGGATCTCCAAAATGTATTGAGGACCCTAATAAAGGAGAGGAGAAGGGATGCCCAAATGATAACGACAAAAAGGCCCCTAATACAGACGAACCCAACGGAAACGAAGAGGCGTTCGGGGAGGTTGGCTGCAGCTGCGGAACTTCTGGAGGAACTAGCAGTGGCGATGTTTCAATTCAGGGTGGAAGATTAAATACAAAAAAAGTGATGGGTGCAGCTAAGAAGCTGCATGCTATTTTTTGCGAGCAAGAGCTCCAAAGAGCAACCATCAATGGGCGTCTAGACGAGAGAGCTGCGTGTCCCCCAGTAACAACTGGGAAGAAACCGATTTATGCGAAGGCTGTGGGTGGTCAAGGGGTAGGAAAGGGTGGTTTGGTGGTGGCTAAGAAGCCCACCCCCCTAAACAAAGGCACACCCTGCTGGTCTTCTCCAAAGATAAGGAGAAGTCAGCTACCGAGGTAAGGGATAGCCTAAAAATGAACATAAACCCCTCCGAGTTGAATCACGGGTGATGACAGTAAAACCCATGATGAAAAATGGGGTCATCATCGAATGTGACACGCAGGGCGACGTGGACTGTCTCAAAAAGACAGTGAAAAACCGCAAGGGGCTCAAGGAAGTTTTGGAGGCCAAATCAGCTAAGAGGCTCAGGCCAAAGATTATAATTTTTGGAGTAGATAAGGAAGTCCGCCAAGAGGAACTCCAGAAGATTATCCGAACCCAGAATTGGTTCTCAGAACACGCGGATCTTACCCCGCTGTTCTCTCTGAAGGGACAGAATGAGAACACCATCCATTAGGTTCTGGAGGCTAGCAGCGCCTCACATAGAAAGGTAATGGAAGTAGGTAAGTTAAATGTGATCTGGTCACGGTGCCAGGTGAAAGAGTGCATCAGAGTACTAAGATGGTATAAATGCTATGTCTTCGGACATATGTGAAAAGAATGCACCGTGAAGATGAAACGTTGCTCTCAATGCGCGGGCAAGCACTCGTTCAGGAGTGTAAAAAGCAGTACATGGTGGCTACAGAGAAGGATATAAAACCTCTGAATATTGAGTATGTTCGCAAAGAAGATGGGTCCAAGACCCCTTCTTTTGATGAAACTATCCAGTTACTATTAGAGGGTTTGTTCCCAGAGGATGATAGGAGCTCTGATGATGCCCAACATCATCTGCTTAGGGACTATAGCAGTATCCCACCAGTCACGGAAGATGACGTTTCGTTTACAGAAGAGGAGGTGGGAGAGGTGATTAAGACAATGGCAAAGGGTAAAGCCTCTGGCCACGATGGTCGATGTTCTCCAGAGCGAGACTGGAGATCGCTGACAATGCAGAACTGTCGGTGCTCGAAGGATAGAGTTTACACTACAAGCTTGGGTTCAGTTGTGGGAAGACAACGTCAATGACTGTGGCTAAGAAGGGTGTCCTCAACAAGATGTACCCGATTTTTAAACTGAATGGCAATATTATCAGCCATAAGACTACTTTGAAATACTTGGGGATCACTCTGAATGAGAGGATGAGCTAGATTCCGCACTTGCAGGACCTTAAGGTAAAATGCACAAAAGTATGTGGAAGCTGGGGCGAATGGCTCGCATCTCGTGAGGACTTCGAGGCGAAGTCCTCAAAGAAATTTATTTGAGGGGAACAGAGAAGATCCTAACATAGGGAGCGGCGTCTGGTGGCGCTCGACGGACCACTCCATCATGTGTAGAAAGTTGATCGCTGCCCAACGACCAACTTTACTGCGAATCACCAAGTCTTACAGGACCACATCTACGGATGCTCTCCTGGTGATAGCAGGGATCCCTCCTCTGTATTTGATGGTTGGAAAAGAAGCAACCATATTTAGAGTCCTGCAGGCTAGGGAAAAAGCAACATTCCTCGGAGTCCAGTATGACCCCGAGGTCTATGACACTGAGACTGCTAAGTGGGACATTCATCCCACTAGAAGATTGCGTGTGTCATGGTCTATGGAGGGACCATCAGGTCGATGAGTGGAAATATACACGGACGGTTCCAAGAGCGAGGATGGTGTGGGCTTAGCCTACACTGTCTACAATCAAGGAGCCAAAGCGTATGATTATAAGAGGAAGGTATCAAATAATGACTCAGCCTTCCAAGTAGAGCTGCTTGCCATCAGAGAAGCCCTTATTTGGGCCCTCAATGACGGCAGTCACAACAACGACATCCGGTTGCACACGGACAGCCGGGCAGCTCTGCAAGCACTTGAAGATGCAAACAACAGGCATCAGATAGTTAATGAGGTCAAGCACCTCCCGGGCAATCAGAACATGCTCAAGATCTCCTTCTGCTGGATCAAGGACACGTAGGTCATGAAGGGAATGAGTGTGCGGACCAACTGGCCCGCTCAGCAGATACTAACACCCAACCTGAGATAGCGGTTAAGACTTCCAAAAATACCCTGAAGTCTATATTAAGCCAATCAATTATGGACGAGTGGCAGAGGCTCTGGGATATGACAGAGAATGGTCTTGAAACGAAGATGTTCTTGCAAAGGGTCAGTCTATCCTTGGAGTCCTCAGACCACCACCTAACACAGGTACTATCAGGTCATGGGAGCTTCCCAGCATATCTGGAGCGTTTTATGATCGCTGCCCAGAGTAACTGCGGCTGTGGGGCTCCAGATGCAGACGTCGAGCACTACTTCCTCCAGTGCCCGATCACAAAACGGTTACCTAATGAACTCTGAAGCTCCAAAGCGATCAGTGAGGTAGCAGGCGGAGCAGTCACGGGGTCCATCAAGAGTGCCCGAGTCAGGGCACACCTGAGGGACATAGGCTTGCTCATCTGCCAGCTCCGGAACTCATTCTTTGAGACCGAAGCTGCTTTTGCTCTTCTACTACTTTTCCTACTCTTAGCTGGGCTGCGCTCCACACTCCCTTTAACACCACCCATACTTGGTCTGTAAATTGTAGCTAGGTAGTCACTGGAAGGAGAGCTATGCATCAATCCCCTGTGATGATGCATAGAACCTGTCAGGCCTAGCACCTAATGTTCGACACCACCTTCTTGTGGTGCAGACCGTTAGTACTTTTCAAAAGAGATACTCTCTTGTGGAAGTGAACGGAAGGGAGGGCTGCCAGATTAGTGTGGCCTACTGATCTGGACATCTATGGTTACTTTTCCTTTTTTTCTACCCTGCTGAGGAGTGGTCAACCACACAGGGTCCTGGTGCTGACCATATATACCAACCTGAATGGAATTATGGCTCTGAGCTTGATTATGGATCCTGATTTTGCTGCATTGGTGGGCTTCTGTGGAGGGAGAATCTTCCTCTGTGTTTTCTCTTTGTTTGTGGGTTGACAGCCCCAAGTGAATAGATTCACAGCATATGTTTATCAGCTGGTGGATAATCCTGAGCAGAGGTCATCACAGGCACCTGAACTCTTTGCTTTTATTGGCATCGTCAAATTCTACATTGGAGGAAGTCTTCCAGTGTAGATGGCTTCAGCCTTTAGTGGTGGGGGAACGGGTCTTTGCCCCATGTCTGCGATTAGGGGGCTGTTTGATATTGTCGGCATTCCCTCTCTCAATAAACATAGTTTCTTTAAACATCCCACTAACCATTTTCTCTCCATAGGTAGTTGGAATGTGAGGACTCTGCACAGAGCTTATTCTCTTGATGTCCGCACACAAGAATTCCATCGTTATAATTTAGATATTCTCGGCTTACAAGAGACCAGATGGACAGATAAAGGTCAGATTCTTAAAAATAATCTTAAATTTCTCTTTTCAGGGAGGTACGACAATAAGCATCACCAAGGCGTGGGGCTGCTTCTCAGCAGACACGCTAGTGATGCTCTTCTTGGATATGAGTGCATTAATGAAAGGTTTCTTACAGCAAAATTTCAGACAAGCGTTAAAGACCTGAATGTTATCTGCTATTATGCCCCCACTGAGGATGCTGAAGAGGATGAGAAGGATAGGTTTTATAAACAACTTCAGGATATTTTGAATTCTGTCAAGAAAGGAGATATTACACTTGTTCTAGGTGACTTCAATGCCAAAGTTGGTACTGACTCTGACCTTTGGGGAGGAGTAATAGGCCCTTTTGGTATCGGTAGCTTCAATGGCAATGGGCAACGTCTCCTACAGGTAAGTAAACTCAATGGATTCAGAATAACTAACACTTATTGCAAACACCGCGACATTCATAAATACACATGGGTTTCACCCGATGGGATGCATAGAATAAAGCCTGTTTAAAATGATCCCATTCTTCCTCAACTTCAGTAGTAAGCATACCATGACTGTCATAATGGCATATATAGCGATAGTAAGCATACCATGACTGTCATAAATATTAATTAACAGCAAATGGGCTAGTTCTGTTAGGAATACCAGGTCATATAGGGGAGCTGAAATTGAATCTGACCATTACCTTGTTAAAAGTGTCTTGCACTTAAATTGTAACTTAAATTTAAAAAGTGTTGTGCTAGGGTAAAAAAATTTACTTTTAATACTGAAGCTCTGAAAGACCCAGTTATAGCCAAAGATTACTATGATAAGTTACTTAGTCATCATGACAGTCATGGTATGCTTACTACTGAAGTTGAGGAAGAATGGGATCATTTTAAACAGGCTTTTTTGAACACTAACAGTACTCTTTTAGGAAAAAGGGAGCAGATGAGACAGAATTATCTGAGTGATAAGGCACTTGAACATATTTCGGAAAGAAAGAACTGCAAAATATCCTAAATCAATACCCTACTAGTCCTAATAGAAAGGATTACAGAGAACTTAATAAACGTGTAAAAGATCAGTTAGCTGCTGATAAGAATCTTTTGCTTGATGGTTTGGCTGACAAAGCCGAGAAAGCAGTTAGACAGCACAACAGCAGAGAGCTGTACCAGATAGTTAATGCTTTGTGTGGTAGAAAACGGACAGGTATACAAGGATTGAAGGATAAAAAAGGTAAGGTTATAGAAGGGGAGGATTGTGTCATGACTAGGTGGGCTGAGCATTTCAGTGATGTTCCAAAGAATGTGGTTAGTTCTACTCCCATTGTTTGTAATGATGATAGATACATTGGCAGCTTTAATGTTGGCCCTATAACACAATCTGAAGTTATTTTGGCTATTTCTAAACTTAAACTTCATAAATCCCCAGGGGTAGATGAAATTAGTACGGAAATGCTTAGAGCTGGGATTATTTCGGTTACCACTTGGATGACTAAATTAAGTGGTTAATTAGGCGAACTAGACTAAATTCTAGGAAAAATCATCCAATTTTTCATTACAGATACAAATGAAAATCTTCACAAATCTAGTAAGGATTAAATCGCCAATACACGTTTTCCTAATTAACTTTTAAAAAGTGATTCTGGGGGGATCCGTAAAGAAACGTGCACCAAGGCCCAAGCTTATTATGATGCACCCCTGCTCTTCCCGTTTTGTTAATGGAAGTCTTCTTGGTTATAGATGGATGGGAGGGAAATCAGCAGTATTGATTTTATATTCTATCAGGTTAGCCCGACCATAATCGTTTGATGCAATTGCGAAAATATCGGAAAACTGAGTAAGTAGATCCTTGGCCTTAGCAGCTTGGTCACGGGTTAATAACTTTTGTGTTTCTCTCCACAATTCAGCAAGATCGTATGGAATGTCTGTCTGATGTTGGTCTGAATCAATAACTTCAACTGTATTTGAACAAGCTACCCATGTGACATGTTCACATATTTCTAGTTTTTCACCCCTTTTCAAAAATCTACTGGTTTTATTGCAATTGATCACTCTAAAAGTTATCCATTCTTGATCTATTTTGACTATAGTCCTCGAAACGAGGATACCATTAGCCAAAACTCCTTTTCTAGGATTATTGATGACTGCCAATCAGAGGCCCAGAGGTCTCCGCCCTATGTGAATTTGTATAATTCATGTAGAACCGTTTCGAGTGCCTGCTTTCAGCTTCCTTTCCGACATTCCGGCACCATGAGGAGGATTATCTTAGCAGACAAATCTGCTAAGTACGCATCTTAGGCAAACCAGACCATTTGAGGCACCGCCTGGCAGAGTGAGGCCACTTTCCTGTCGCCAGCCAGATATATTCCGGTAGCACACATAAAAGGAGGCACCCTCTCGTTCATGGAAAGTCTCTGTCAGAGTGGCACTTGACGCCATGATTGAGATTCAACCTGACAACACCGGACACCCAGAGGAATTCCCCTGAACCACTGCTCAATGGTTTGCACTGAGAGACAGTCACCTGGTTGTGGGACAAAGATGTCGCATCAAGAATGCTCTATTTCCATCCTTTACCACCACACCACCATCCCTCCCTAGCAGAGAGAATTGCAAGAATTAATAAAAAGTCTTTTGATATAGCGGTCCTTTGTGTGATCGAGAGAGGAAAAGTCTCTTCTCGATTCTTGACTTGTACGACACAGTAGTATTCGACGCTTGGAGACTTCAGTTTTAGGCGAGTCTGGGAGAGGAGGCAGATGAGTCCTGAAGAGTGCGGAGGACAGTAAGCACGAGTTTCATAGTTTAGAGTGGTGATCACGATAGTGAGTCGGGTATGAACATTTCCAATAACGAAAGATTTGCTTAGTTTTTAGTGTAGGCAGGACAGAGGCAGAAGATGTACTATGGAAATTATTGTAAGTTATTAATATCAAAAAATGCGTTTTAAAAATGGAATAACTCTGTAAATAAAATGTTTTGTATTTGTTGAAAAACCATACCTGCCTTCGGTTACACCTTTTTGTGTGGGAAGATGACTCTGTTCCCAGTAGGATACTGGGCTACTAATTATCTTAAGCATTTTAATTATGGATCAATATATGCTTTAAAATATATGATCATGGCCAAAATAATTACCTTGTTTGGGAGGAGTATATATATATATAGTATTAATTCAAATTTGATAATTATTATGCGTGCATCCCTTTTTATCCCCCCCCCCCCTGTAAAACAGATGTTCACAGACTACAACCTCACTTTGTGCTAGTATCTCGGTGTCTTCATCGCTAATACTGTAGTCACACTTGATAAAAGATCAGATTTTCGGCTAATCAGAGAAATCTCCTCTATCTTATAGATCAGTAGACTGTCACTGGGTCAATGCCTAATATGCATTCACCATAGATATCAGCGGTGTAAACATGATGGTGTATAAGGCAGCTCCCATTTCTGATGAGTTCTATCCTTCCATGGATTTTAGCACCATATCCAGTTACTGTTTGAAAAAGCAATATTGTGTTGTCTAGAATACCAGTTAGGTGGAGGTGTTATCTTCTTTACTATATCAAGTCTGAGTAAGGTCACTTTCGCACCAATATATACTATCATTCAACAAGGCACAACATTTACGGTACCATCAACTACCAATCGGTTACAAAATTTCCCCGCCCTGCCCACGGTCAGTAGGGGACACCGAAGGGCTTGAAAAGGCCGCCGTCCGTCGGATGGGACGTTAAGCCGTGGCCCAGTGTGCGGGAGAGCCATACCCTGTGCACGTTAAAGAACACGCTGGATGGCCTTGACGGCAGGCTACCATCTGTCTCCCAACAGCTGTTCCAGTGGGTCCCCTCCCCCAACCTTCTCTGAGCCTTCGGGGTCCTTGTGGCCTGGCCATGTAGCCCATGGTGTGCAAAAAAGTGCCGCTCAGAGGTAAAACAATCCAATCCAACCAATCGGTTATCTCCACCATACAGTGCTGAAATGTGGGCCACTTCCTTTGGGGCCAACCAATCAATTAGGTACCAATTTGGAATTAGAGTTTTTGACGACAAAGTCCACTCGGTCCCAGTTCGATGTCTGTTGTTATCAATATGTTGCCATAGGAGCATTGTATGACATGAGAGTCCATGAGTGAACTCTGGAGCTAGCTGAACATTTCTCTCTATAATATTTGTCTTTGATGCTGAGAAAACCTTACTTCTATTAAAAATTTTTTCTTCGTTAGCGACAGGCCTATTAATCTGATTAATACGGGTAGGTGCAATTTACATTCCAAAGATCATCACTAGACATTTGAATAAAAAAGGCAGTTTGTAGGAGTTGTAATTCTACACAAAGAAATAATCACGAAAAAGCCTTTTACCGAGAGATGTTTGTTATTCGCATGATACGTTTAATGCTTAAGGTAATCCACAGTTCAACCATGTGATAATTCCTAAAGTTCATGGGAGTACATGGTTTAATTTGGGTGGAATGCATGGCATAGCATTGTATTCAGTATCAGCGGAAGGTTGGGTTGGGTTGTTTTACCTCTGAGAGGCACTCTTTTGCACACCATGGGCTAAATTGCCAGGTCACATGGACCCCGAAGGCTCAGAGAAGGTTGGGGGAGGGGACCCACTGGAACAGCTGTTGGGAGACAGATGGTAGCCTCCCGTCAAGGCCATCCAGCGTGTTCTTTAACGTGCACAGGGTACGGCTCTCCCGCACACGGGGCCACGGCTTAACGTCCCATCCGACGGACGGCGGCCTTTCCAAGCCCATCGGTGTCCCCTACTGACCGTGGGCAGGGCGGGGAATTTTACGGAGATAAATCTCAACGCTGACCTAGCTGGGACTCGAACCTGGGAACTACAGATTACGAGCCTGGCGTGCTACCGACTGAGCCACCTCCGCCCCATCAGCGGAAGGAGGAGCGGAAAACTCCAAGTTTAGTTCACAAAAACTAAAATCGTTTAGAAAACCGTCATTTTATTAAAATATGCCTTAATATAATTATAATTTAATTTTTTGTCTTTAAAGTGCAAAATAACCCAAACAATTCTTTTCAAACACCTATGAATAATAGCATAGAACCGGATAGGATTCACACTTTCAGCACTTAGTTCACAAGCACTAAATACCAAAATTGGGAAAGGATTTAGGCGATACTGGCTTTTAAACGTTGAGAAAATATTTGGTCCTCGGGAATTAAGAATCTGCTGACAAAAGTAGAATCGATAGGACGATATTTCACACAGAAAATGTATTTAGTTGCATATATTAAGATAAAAAAATTAAGTTAGTGAAAAATTTTCAAACAAGAAACTGAAAACATGATCTTATTTTATAAATAAATAAAAATAAATAAATACCCCCTCAAGCAGCTGCTTGCCACAGAGGTCTGACAGGAGCCTGTCAGTTTATATGCCATAGCAGAAGGTCTGTGAGGATGGCAGGACCTCAGCAGAAAAATAACACAAACGTCCATGCCTTATCCGGGGCTCGAACCCAGGTCCCTTAAATCAGTAGCCAAGCACCAAATTTTAATTTACCAAAAAAAAAGAAACAAAAACTTTGGCGAGCTAGTAATTTCAAATGTTTAGAAAAGTATGATGGGAATAAATATGACTAGCATTGATTTAGCATAGGTATCTGCAAAATGCTTGCAAAAACTCAACTGGGACTGATATTTCACGCTAAAATACATTCAGCAATATCTGTTAAGAACATAAAACTGTCTAGGTGGTAAAACTTCAAACAAGAAACTGAAAGCATGTTGTTATTTCGTATGGAATTTTAATTTGCGTTCAAAACTTAATGTGAAATTTCTGTCAGTTAAGATTTACATAGTTTGGGATTAAGCACTAAATGCACGAACAGTTACGTTGGAAAAGTCGGTCGTACGTGGAATGCGACATGTTCCTGTCTCCATGTTCATGTTAAAGGGCACGCGAAATGGTATAGGCTTCCATTTCTCTCCACTAATAGATGTTGGAACTGGTCACTTCTCTAAATTTGACTCAGTGAACCCTTCCACAGGGTTATTTACTTTGTTGCGCACACAAATGTGGGCTCAGAAATAACACTACCTAAAAAAAAAACAGAATAAGCGTTAAAATATGTCAGAAGGTAAATTGAAATGGATGATAATTGGAAAAGCGTTGGGTTGTTTTACCTCTGAGCGGCACTTTTTTGCACACCATGAGCTAAATGGCCAGGTCACATGGACCCCGAAGGCTCAGAGAAGGTTGGGGGAGGGGACCCACTGGAACAGCTGTTGGGAGACAGATGGTAGCCTCCCGTCAAGGCCATCCAGCGTGTTCTTTAACGTGCACAGGGTACGGCTCTCCCGCACACGGGGCCACGGCTTAACGTCCCATCCGACGGACGGCGGCCTTTCCAATCCCATCGGTGTCCCCTACTGACCGTGGGCAGGGCGGGGAATTTTAGGGAGATAAATCTCAACGCTGACCCAGCTAGGGAAAAAGCGTTGAAATGAGAGGAAGAATATATCAAAATATCCTAGAATCGGAGGTGGAGTAATCGTAAAATGCACAGAAATGACTGAAAGAGTTGTATGAATATTAAAATATACTGAAGCGTGTAGTGGAATGTGCAAAATAGCACAAAATGTATTCTAATGGATGGGATTATATGGAGATGAATGGAAATTATACATCAAAAATATCGGAAAGTACACTGAAATCACTGAGAGAATAATACCGAAATCGCGCAAAGTACATGAGAATGGGAGAAAGAATATCTTAAAAATATTCCAGAATGGAATCCGAATAACAGTGAAATACACGAGAATGACTGACATAATTGCTTCAGTACTGAAATACATGTACTGAAACCGGCAGTGGAATAACTGAAAAATAACGAACTGTACACTGGAATGGGTGCTAGAAAATTTCACATAGGATACCGTAATGTCTGTCGTATTTACTTAAAGGGTACTAAACTAAGCTAAGATGGAGGGTGGAATGAATATAAACTTTCATAAAATGCAGTAATAAGGTGGATGTCAGAATAACTGGAAAAAAACCCCGCAAAGTATACTGAAATCGAAGCTGGAATATCTTCCAAATATACTAGAATGCATCCGGGAATTACTGCATAATCTCACTAGATTATGCAGTAATATACTCAATGTGGAGAAGTGGGAGTGGAGGATATGCAAAACTAGGGAAATGCAATGAATTGTGTGGCAGTATAACTGGAAAATCTCACAGAGTACATCTGAGTGAGTGATAGAATTCCTCAGATGATATTATAACATGCTGAAATGGACGGTGCAATGAGTAAAAAATTTCGAAATATACAGTGAAATGAGTAGTAAAAGAGCTGAAAAATCTCCTAAAAATACTCAAGAATGGATTTGGAATTGTTAAAAACACTAAAATTGTGGTGAAGGGAATGCAAAATTCCTCAAATTCAGTGATATGTAATATGTTCAAAATATGCGTGATCCCACAACTACTGCAAAATTTCACAGAGCAAACCGAATTCTGTCGAAACTGCTTAAAAAACACTGAAACATAATGAAGTGACAGTTGTGCGAATACGAATTTCGTTAAATACAATGAAATGAGTACCAGAATAACTATAAAATCACGAAGTGTACAGTGGAAAGAATGACAGAGTATTTCCGAAAATATGCTCGAATGGATATCAAAATATTTTCAAAATGTATCAGAACGGAGACCAACACAACCGCAAAAACGTATAAAACACGTTAGAATGATTGTTAAAATTTCTGAAAAACGTTCAAATATTCAAAAATGGGTGGTGGAATGATTGTAAAATGTCATCAAATAACTGCAGTAGGAAGTAGAATTCTATAAAATCTCGCAAAATATACTGGAATGATTGAGACAATTGTCTGAAAACAATAAAATACAGTAGAATACAGAATAATTGTAAAATCTCAAGAAGTAAAGAGGAATGGATGACAGAATATCTTCAAAATGTAGAGGAACGAAAAGCACAAACACTGAGAATCCCCTCGAATGACTGATAGAATTGCCTCAAAAGAAGAATATATACTGACGCGACTTATTGAATACGTGCAAAATGTCACAAAAATAAAATGAAATGGGTAATAGTGAACTTTAAGTGTGAAAACGCTGTTGAATCGATAGATCGTCTTGGACGACCTAAATATTATATGAAAATTATCGTTATTGACCACTTATCAAATGATTTTCCGAAATATGCGTAAAAATTAATCTATTCCTATGTTTTATATTTTTCGTAAAAATTTTCGATTACGAAAAGTATTTTTATAAAACTAACGACTTAGAATAACGAATTTCCGTTACTGGAAGCCACTTCATTGTATTTAATCACCTATAAAAAAGTTCTTTTAATATTCAAAATATCTTCTGTCTTCAAGCGCACTCAACGGCATTCTGTTTCGATGTGATATCAATTTATAATTGCAAATATTTACAAAGTCCAGACAAACGAGAATGCTAACCTTGAAATTTCGCAATCTCACACTGCAGGAAAGCCACCCTTCAAACCAACAGCGCAAAACAACCCTTTAAAAACTGAACACAAATGCATTGACCTTTCCCCTTAAGCTTGCTTAAATGTCCTCCTTCTTCATGAGATTTTGGAAAATCACACAGAATGAGTGTTTTCTATTCGTCAAAGGACGGTGCGACAGTGCAAGGATTTACGAACTTAGAAAAGTCCTATATGGTGTTCGTAGAGTGTGCGATATCCACGAAACGGCAAAATGCTGATTTCACCTAAAGGGATGAAGGCGGTTCTAAAACCGTAATAAGTACGAAATAGTTAAAATTCAAATGCCACAAATGTAAATCAGTCCACTTTTGTGAAATCATCGGATTTACCATTTCAGATTATTACCCCTTTAGCGCCTTTTGTTAAATACCAGGATTATAAAATATTTAATCATTAATATTAAGAATCAATGGGAAGTATTAAAGCCGTGATTATAGCTGTAGTAGCAAACAGAAGGAAAAAAGGTATATAAAGTTAAGAGTAGTTTTATTAAGATATTAAGAGAAGGAAAATGCTTCTATGAGTGTATACCATCTTTAAGTATCTAAATGCAATATCACCATTAGCTAATGGATAAATGCGTCGTATGCTGATAAGAGGGCGACTGAGCCCAGGGATGTTCACATTTTTTAAAGGTATAGTTGAAAAATATAATACGCATTTGAAACAAAAGATGACCCTTTGGAACAATAAAATAACTGGCGACAGACTCGGGACTTGGCAAATTTCAGAACCTTTAGTGTTGTTTACTTCCATTGTTTTGGTCGATGTCACAATACAAGAAGGCCAACACGGGACTTGTAAATTTCAGAAGAGCTGTTTACTTCCATTGGGTTTGGTCGATGTCACAATACAAGAAGGCCAACACGGGACTTGTAAATTTCAGAAGAGCTGTTTACTTCCATTGGGTTTGGTCGATGATGAAAGATTGTCGAGAGTGAAAACGGGGAGCTTTCTGATAGAGAGGCGCTACACTATCAACAATCTCGACGGCCTATGGCGGCAGAGAGGTTAAAGGTCGTCTTGCGCTAAAGCTTCACTGCTACTACTGATGTATTCAATTCGTTGTTCTCTTTCATTACTATTTTCTTGTTTTTCACGAGGACCAGTTTCCAACAGTGTGGTAATTCCTGTGTTTCCTCATTACAACATCTGACCTTGTATTTCTGAATCATTACCTGTTTACCTATTGTTAATTTATACGCATTTCTCGCGGCTGTTAGTATTGTCCTCTCTTGAAAGTCGTATTTCAAACCTACATTAGTTAACTTCTTGGAGAAGGCAGGGGGCGGGGTGGCTCAGTTGGTAGCGCGCCAGGCTCGTAATCTGTAGTTCCCAGGTTCGAGTCCCAGCTGGGTCAGCGTTGAGATTTATCTCCGCAAAATTCCCCGCCCTGCCCACGGTCAGTAGGGGACACCGATGGGCTTGGAAAGGCCGCCGTCCGTCGGATGGGACGTTAAGCCGTGGCCCCGTGTGCGGGAGAGCCATACCCTGTGCACGTTAAAGAACACGCTGGATGGCCTTGACGGGAGGCTACCATCTGTCTCCCAACAGCTGTTCCAGTAGGTCCCCTCCCCAACCTTCTCTGAGCCTTCGGGGTCCATGTGACCTGGTCATTTAGCCCATGGTGTGCAAAAAAGTGCCGCTCAGAGGTAAAACAATCCAACCCAACTCTTGGAGACGGCTGTATTACACTTTTGATACATGATGTCGCGGATGTACTCTTGAAATCATGTTTTCGTTGTTCTTTTGGTTTTTACGATGTAAAGTTCATTAGTAGTAGTTGTAGGATTTATAAGCGGAATTTTGTACACACACCCTACTGACTTGTTCATATCTCTACCTCGCTTTAGTAATTGTAGCATTGTTTTGGGGGATGGAATTGCTGTTCTTATTTTTAACGGTTTTAAGGCATTTTTCAGTATATTTTGCAACTATGGTTGTTCATGCTGCACGTATATTGCAGTTTTTCAGACTGTTGTTGTGCTAATTCTGTTTTTTTTAATCATCGAGAGAAGAAAAAAAGGTTAGGCCTTTTGGGGCCTTCTATTTTGTTTTCACTTAACATATTGGGTTTTTAGTTTGATATAATTATTTATTTTCTCTTTGGCTGTTTTTCCTTTCTTCGTTTAGTGTTTTGTTGTCGGCACTTCAGTGTGGTTTTAATTGGCTGCGACTCGGATGGAGAGAAAGTGTTAGAGAACAGAGAAGAGGGTGAAATTATAGCTATTGTGTCGTATATGAATTTTCCATCATTTTAAATATTTCTTTATTTATTGAGAGTTAGGTACAAAAATATACGCTAACACTGCTCAAGACATCAGAAACAGAGAAATATTTGCAATGTGGTTTACACTATGGTACACACGTTTAGAACATACTTATGATTACATACATAACGAAACTCAAAGGGGGCGGGGGCGGGGGTGGCTCAGTCGGTAGCGCACCAGGCTCGTAATCTGTAGTTCCCAGGTTCGAGTCACAGCTGGGTCAGCGTTGAGATTTATCTCCGCAAAATTCCCCGCCCTGCCCACGGTCAGTAGGGGACACCGATGGGCTTGGAAAGGCCGCCGTCCGTCGGATGGGACGTTAAGCCGTGGCCCCGTGTGCGGGAGAACCATGCCCTGTGCACTTTAAAGAACACGCTGGATGGCCTTGACGGGAGGCTATTATCTGTCTCCCAACAGCTGTTCCAGTGGGTCCCCTCCCCCAACCTTCTCTGAGCCTTCGGGGTCCATGTGACCTGGCCATTTAGCCCATGGTGTGCAAAAAAGTGCCGCTCAGAGGTAAAACAACCCAACCCAACGAAACTCAAAACTTAAAACATTTTAGAAGCTTGGCAATTCGACTCTATTTAGACGATCTTGGAAAATACGCAAGTTGGGGACAACACAACATCAGGATGTGGAGAGTTCCAAACAGGCCAACTCGGGATATGAAGTGAAGGAATGATATTTATAGTTTGTTCTCGCATGAGGAATATAATACACTGAAGATGTCTCCTTGTTCTGATAGAGTCCAAGACATGAATTAATGACTAGACCGGACATGAATAGAGAAGTTGTTAATGATTTTATAACAGATTTTTAGATCATGAACCAACCTTCTCCATTCCAAGAAGTGAATATTGAGCCCTTTCAGTCGCTCCTCATAGCTTGAGTTGCAAAGTCCAGGTAGTCTCTTACCAAACCATCTGAGTGGACGTTCAGCTAGGCTGATGTCAGATATCAGGTGAGGAGAGCAGATAGGAGATGCATATTTTTGAATAGGCAAAACAAAAGTAGTGAAGTCCTCGGAAAGAGTAGGCCTGCTGCACTTTTTATAGCAGCGCAAAATCATGAAAGCAACATGGTTGATCTTTTTGGTGATGTTTTGGCAGTGTAAAGAAAATGAGAGGCTGGGAGAAATGGTAATACCCAAATCAAATTGAGATGATAATTATTATGATCCATTGATAACATAATTTTGCATCTGATTGCTACGACACAAGGGTTGGGTTGTTTTACCTCTGAGCGGCACGTTTTTGCACACCATGGGCTAAATGGCCAGGTCACATGGACCCCGAAGGCTCAGAGAAGGTTGGGGACACACTGGAACAGCTGTTGGGAGACAGATGGTAGCCTCCCGTCAAGGCCATCCAGCGTGTTCTTTAACGTGCACAGGGTATTGCTCTCCCGCACACGGGGCCACGGCTTAACGTCCCATCCGACGGACGGTGGCCTTTCCAAGCCCATCGGTGTCCCCTACTGACCGTGGGCAGGGCGGGGAATTTTGCGGAGATAAATCTCAACGCTGACCCAGCTGGGACTCGAACCTGGGAACTACAGATTACGAGCCTGGCGCGCTACCGACTGAGCCACCCCTGCCCCATACGACACAAGTGCATGGTAGCTGTTTTGTCTGCAGAAATTGGTAACTGGTAAAATAAACTCCAGTGTTCGATGCCGTCGCATGCAATCTGAATGGAACGACAAATGTCTAAAGAAGCAGATTTGGCATAAAATTTAATGTCGTCAGCAAATAAGTAGCAGGCGACTGGTCGTAGAACAGAAGGTATGCTTGAGGGGAACAATGCGAAAAGTATAGGCCCAAGAACAGATCCATGAACAACACCACTGCTGACATCCGTGATTGAAGAAGGACATCTTCAACTATTATTTGTTGAGAGCGGTTAGAAAATAATGCACAGATTAATCTTACAATGATCTTGGGGGATTCTCAGTCGAAGAAGTGTGTCAAAGACGAATGATCTCCTTTCTTTATCGATGGCTTTTTCGAAATCTGTATAAATAACGTCGAGTGGACTACCAATGTCATTGTGGTGTTTCACGTAATCACGTGGTTTTCACGTAATTGCACTGTAGAGGAGCGGTTTGCCATGGAACCAAACTATTCATGTGAATTATAATATTATGCACCTGAAGAAAGTAAAGAATCTTGAATAGTATTCAATGTTCCATTATTTTGGGAATGATGTTCGTCAGAGAGATTTGACAGGAATTGGTAGGATCAGTGGGATCACGCTTTTTCTTGTAAATTGGAATGACTATGGCTTGAGTCTTGTCAGAAGGAACCACGCCAGAGTCCAGGAGTTGAACAGGATAGAAAATTTTTCGCAAACAACGGAGTTAAGCTGCTTGTAAAAAGTTGGTGGAATCTTGTTTGGTCCAGATGATAATTTGGTAGGAATTAATGAAATGACATTTTGGGGATCGAACATGTCCGAGAACAGAGGGTCGATTGATTAGTCACAAGAAGTAAAAAATGTAGGTACATCAGTAACATAGACACTAGCGAAAGTGGTGCCTTTTTATACTTTTAAGTGACAGTTGGACCATCGTGGTGTTTCAAAGGAGGGATAACGCGTGGAACTTTTAGTTTACCTCTTGCCCTGTAGTTTAGGTGTGGCTTCGTTGCTTAAACTTAATGTTTTAATTTATGCATTTCTGTGTGTAAGTTTATACTGTCGAAATCTACAGTTGGCAAAGTCCTGGGTGCGTGGCGATATAGTATGACGTCATCGACAAAGAGCAGTAGCGGCAATAATGCTGCTTCGGTTGTTCCTTTGATATTTAAAACTTGCTTCGCGCTCCAGTTTTTGAATGGTCGTCTGGGGATATCCTCCCTTTGTAGCCGCTTTATAAATAACAGTGTTTTTCTTTCCTAGGCTCTTTGTTGTTAGATGCATACGGGAAATTCCTTAAACATAGGTGTTTTTAAAACAATAACACTGAAGCTCTGAAAGACCAGTTGTAGCTAAAGCTTACCATGATAGCTTTACTTAATCATTATGACAGTCATGGTTTGCTTAATACTGAAGTTGAGGAAGAATGGGGCCATTTTAAACAGGCTTTTAGGAAACTAACAGTTTTCTTTTAGGAAAAAAGGAGCAGAGGAGACAGAATTATTTCAGTGATAAGGCACTTGAGTTCATTTCAGAAAGAGGAAAGTGCAGGAATGTCCTTAATCATACTAGTCCTAATAGAAACCATTACAGAGAGCTTAATATACATGTAAAGGATCGGTTAGCTGCTGATAAAAATCTTTGGCTTGATGGTTTGGCTGATAAAGCGGAGGAAGCAGTTAAAACAGCACAACAACAGAGAGCTGTACCAGATAGATAATTTTTGTGTGCTAGGAAACTCACAGGTATGCAACGATTGAAGGATAAATAAGGTAAGGTTATAGAAGGTGAGGATTCTATCATGGCTAGGTGGGCAGAGCATTTCCGTGATGTTCTAAACAATGTGGTTAGTTCTACTCCCATTGTTTGTAATGATGATAAATACATTGGTGGCTTTAATGTTGGCCCTATAACACAATCTGAAGTTATTTTGGCTATTTCTAAACTTAAACTTCGTAAATCCCAAGGGGTAGATGAAATTACTACAGAAATGCTTAGAGCTGGGAATGTTTCGGTTACCACTTGGATGACTGAAATTCTGAATATCTTTTATGATAAAGGCATGGTTCCTAAAGATTTTGCTAGAGCTATTATTATCCCTATTTTCAAAAGAGGTGATCGCAGTTCTTGTGATAACTGTAAAGGTATCAGCCTACTTTCTGTTCCAGGTAAAGTGCTTTACATGATTGTGCTTAATATAATTAAGAATATGGTTGACAGTCAATTACGTGATGAGCACTGTGGATTCAGAAGTGGTAGGGGATGTGTGGATCAGATATTTTCACTTAGGCAGATTCTTGAGAAATGTTTAGAGTTTCAGAAACCTTTGGTTGCTAGCCTTGTTGATTTCAAAAAGGCTTTCGACTGTGCTGATCGTCATAATTTGTGGTTGATTGTGAGATCATATGGTATAATAGACAAGTTAGTTAACATAATGAAAGCTCTCTATAATAACACTGAGTCGTGTGTGAGAGTTGGTAAGTCTTGTAGCAATTGGTTTAGCATTACGTCTGGTGTTCGACAAGAATGCATTTTGTCTCCTTTTCTCTTTAGTTTGGTTGTTGATTATGTTATGCAAAATTCCCTGCAAAGAAAATATTTTGGTCTTAAATGGGTTGGAGATATGAAAATTTCTGATTTAGATTATGCTGATGATTTAGCCCTTTTGGCAAATGATGTTGATGAGATGAACTCTTTCATTCGAGCTATTGATGAGACTGGTAGTAGAGTAGGTTTGGTTATAAACAGAGAAAAAACTAAAGTGAAGAAAATTAGTCAGGCAGGCTGTGATTCAGTTAATCTGAATGGTTGCACACTTGAGCAGGTTTAAAAGTTTAATTTCTTGAGAGCTACGTAACAGATACTGGTGATATGCGGCATGAGATTAACAGACGAATAGGGATTGCTGCCGGGACTTTTAAGAATCTATGGAGAGTGTGGAAAAATAGGCGTATACACCTAAGGACTAAAATTAGACTGTATAATAGTTTGGTGCTTTCTAGGGTTAGTTATGGTAGTGAAACTTGGACGATTTGTAAACAAGATAACAGGAAACTAGATGCTTTTGATTTTAGATGCTTACGCAAGTATGTTGGGCATTAGGTGGTTTAACTTTGTAACTGATGATGAAGTTAGGCAAAGGAGTCAGCAACCTCCTTTAAGCATCATATTGTGAAGAGAGATATTCCATTGGTTTGGCCATGTTGCCGGTATGAATATTTACAGATTAGCGAATAGGGTTATGAACAGTGGGCCTAAAGGCCTCAGAAAGAGGAGGAGACCTAGGATGCGGTGGGCAGACAAGGTCAAACAGGACCTTATTAGAATTGGTGTGCAATGGCCAGATGCAAGAGAAGTAGCTGAGGACAGATATGTTTGGAGAACTAATTTGCCCAATCATTTTGGACCTCTGTAACCCATGGCTGCTTGAGGATGATGATGATGATGATGATGAATGCTATTTTGAATATAAATAAATAATAAACTGATTTAATAATAAATTGCAGAATTTTTAAATAAAGAGATATGTGAGTTATTCCAATTTAGTATCTTTTATTTTCAGCCTGTGTTCAAAAATCAACAATCGTATAAAAATAAATAAATACGCCCTCAAGCAGCTGCTTGCCACAGAGGTCTGACAGGAGCCTGTCAGTTTATATGCCATAGTAGGAGATCTGAGAGGATGGCAGGACCTCAGCAGAAAAACGACACACACACCCATGCCTAAATCCGGGGCTCGAACCCAGGTCCCTTAGATCAAAGCCAAGCGTGCTAACCACTCGGCCACGGGACGACAAACAACAATCGTATATGTATGGAAAAAATTTTCCTTCGGAATAATACATAGTGTATGTACTCGAGGCCTCGGTTTACGTTGTTTCATTTAAGGCTTGGATTTCAGGAACGCATTCTGAGCATTAAACGTGGTATGCCTGAACTGTAATTAAACAACTCTGGAGTAAACTTAGGGTGGCTCTAATGAAACGGAACAGTGAATCCACGCTATGACGTAATCAGTGATGTAATGAATATCGGGGCGGGGGTGGCTCAGTCGGTAGCGCGCCAGGCTCGTAATCTGTAGTTCCCAGGTTCGAGTCCCAGCTGGGTCAGCGTTGAGATTTATCTCCGCAAAATTCCCCGCCTTGCCCACGGTCAGTAGGGGACACCGATGGGCTTGGAAAGGCCGCCGTCCGTCGGATGGGACGTTAAGCCGTGGCCCCGTGTGCGGGAGAGCCATACCCTGTGCACGTTAAAGAACACGCTGGATGGCCTTGACGGGAGGCTACCATTTGTCTCCCAACAGCTGTTCCAGTGGGTCCCCTCCCCCAACCTTCTCTGAGCCTTCGGGGTCCATGTGACCTGGCCATTTAGCCCATGGTGTGCAAAAAAGCGCCGCTCAGAGGTAAAACAACCCAACCCAAGTAAATATCTTTCTCGAATAAGCAGCGAAGAGATGTTAACTTTCATTTCAATGCGAATTTACACGACGGAGGTGAAAATTTCAAACACCAATATTTTTCACTTTGGATACATCGAAATACGCAATACTGAAAGCGAAAAACTCTGTAACCAAATTCTATCAAGGCTTTGGCTACTTGAAAGAGCATTCCACCAAAGCATTTACAGTTGTGAGAAAGAAATGAGGATGTCGTTAATCTTTCATAATCAGTTTTTTCCTTACTTTTTGCCCTATTATAAGCTAAGTTATTCACCTGGGTTTTTACAGAGTTCCATGATTAGATTAGCCTTTGATTCCCTCCCACCTTTCCGATTCCTTGTCACCACCGCCAGCCTTCCAGGCAACCCGCCTCGGCCTTGTAACACTTCCGTGAGGGCGACTGCTCTTCAAGTAAACATACACCACCAACTTCCGGCAATGTTGGCCTTTTGAAGGTAATTAGAAGAGATGTTGGAGGCTGGAAAAAGATTTTGACCTCGGTACTTTGCTAATAATCCTCTGTAATCCAAATCAAATTTAATTGTTTAGAATCCAAGCAACTGCGACTTATTTTTACGGGTTTTTTTTTTATCCCAACGCTCAAAGATTCATCGGAATTTCTCCAATTTTCCTTTGGTAAGATATTTCTTTACAACTTTTAAGCAGCATTTGGATTTCAATTAAACTCTGACAAAAAATAAAATGAATTATTAAATAGAAATTCCAATGCAAGTTTCTTTAAAAGAGTTCGAAGACTCATTTTGTGCTATTTTACAAAGACTGAAATGGAACAAAAGATTGATCTCTCTAAGGCAGCATCAATATGTTGCCTCAATGTATTGGTGCATTGGTGCAAGTTGGCCAACATTTTGTCAACCCGTACTTGGACATTACCTGCAAAACCTGTGAATTTCCGACTAAGGGGAATCAAATATTTATGAATGGAAGCTTATTTATGCAAGAATATTCATGAATGGTTTAAAGGATGGATAGCTATATTACGCAGGAAAAAAACTTATCAAAAGTACATCCAAATTACTTTCGTGCACCACAATACAATTGAAACATGATAATATATGTTCATATACTCAGAACGTTTACTAAAACATTTATGCCAATGAGAAGTTTTATTATTTTTTAATATCTGATCTTATTACAGCCAGGCTACGTCTAATAGGATATGTGTCTTCTTAAAAAATACGTTCAGGTTGAAATCGCGGGAGTCGGAAACAATTTTCTCTTAATAAATAATGTAAATAGGACCCGCAGGGATGCGTTCCAGAATCCCAATCCGAATGGCATAATTTTAGTCCTTTATTATGTTTTACGGTTAGTCATCTTTATTACTCGACAACGATTTTTATTAGATAAAATTTCTCATTTTCAATCCTCAGTACTAGACAACTAAAATTTGGTTAATGCTTTGTGTTTTTTATTTGTTTATCTATATTTCATACATGTAACGGAGTTTTACAGAAAGCAAACACTGAACGTAGAAAAAAAGAAGTAAAATACAGTTTTATTTTAATACACGATGCATACAGACGATTATCGTGTAATGAAGACTGAAAAGGAGAAATTTATTTTTATAAAAATTGTCGAAAGACGAGAATCACTAACTCTGTATTTACGAGACTACTCGTCGCAAATTATAATCTTTAAGTAATCAGGTAAATTTCTATACGGTTTCATTGTCATCGGTAAGCTATTATTAAAATGTTCTTTACGTTACAAATATATTGCTTGTTATATCAGTTCAAACATTAATTTGCGTGGAAAAATGTGAACATTTTGAAAATTCTGAAATTATGAACAAGGATAGAGAATTGGGTATCACACTGATGGAAATGCTGACTAGAGACGAAACCTTTAGGCGCTGCGTCATCAATCGTCTCTAGCTTATATGATTATTTCCACCCACACAGTGGCGGGGGTGGCTCAGTCGGTAGCGCGCCAGGCTCGTAATCTGTAGTTCCCAGGTTCGAGTCCCAGCTGGGTCAGCGTTGAGATTTATCTCCGCAAAATTCCCCGCCCTGTCCACGGACAGTAGGGGACACCGATGGGCTTGGAAAGGCCGCCGTCCGTCGGATGGGACGTTAAGCCGTGGCCCCGTGTGCGGGAGAGCCATACCCTGTGCACGTTAAAGAACACGCTGGATGGTCTCGACGGGAGGCTACCATCTGTCTCCCAACAGCTGTTCCAGTGGGTCCCCTCCCCCAACCTTCTCTGAGCCTTCGGGGTCCTTGTGACCTGGCCATTTAGCCCATGGTGTGCAAAAAAGTGCCGCTCAGAGGTAAAACAACCCAACCCAATCCACCCACACACACATATATATATATTGAGATGTCAGTTTATTTGGTACACCTACCTATTAGTGTGTTGCTCTCCTTTTGCCTTCAGAACACCCCGAATTCGTCGGGGCATGGAACTTACAAGTTGCTGGATGCGTTGAGCAGGAACGTTGTACCGTGCGGAAATGATTGTGTCGTATAGTTGCGGAAAATTGGACGGCGGTATAGTCTTGCTGAGAACAGCCCTTACAACCGCATCCCAAAGAAGCTCGATAGCGAGATCTGGGGTCTGTGCAGGCTAATGAAGCAAAGAAAACTCTTCAGCAGGTTCCTAGAACCATTCGGTGACGATGCGTGCCTTGTGAGCAGGTGCATTATCATGCTGAACGTGTCCATCCGAGTGAGGAAAAAATATAGCCAAGAAGGGATGAACCTGGTCAGCAATGATGTTCAAATATGCCGTGGCTTTCAGATGTCCTTAGATGGGCATCAGGGGGGCATAATGTGTGTCCGGAAAACATTCCTCACACCATCCCATCGCCACCACCTACCTGTACTGTGGACGCCAAACAAGATGGCTCCATGAACTCATGTTGCTTGTACAAAATTCTAACTTTTCCATCAACATGATGCAAGATGACCTAGTTTCGTCTGACTAGGATGGGGCGGGGGTGGCTCAGTCGGTAGCTCGCCAGGCTCGTAATCTGTAGTTCCCAGGTTCGAGTCCCAGCTGGATCAGCGTTGAGATTTATCTCCGCAAAATTCCCCGCCCTGCCCACGGTCAGTAGGGGACACCGATGGGCTTGGAAAGACCGCCGTTCGTCGGATGGGACGTTAAGTCGTGGCCCCGTGTGCGGGAGAGCCATACCCTGTGCACATTAAAGAACACGCTGGATGGCCTTGACGGGAGGCTACCATCTGTCTCCTAACAGCTGTTCCAGTGGGTCCCCTTCCCCAACCTTCTCTGAGCCTTCGGGGTCCATGTGACCTGGCCATTTAGCTCATGGTGTGCAAAAAAGTGCCGCTCAGAGGTAAAACAACCCAACCCAACCCGTCTGACTAGGTTACCTTCTTTGAGTCTTCAACGATCCAGTCTCGATACTCCTGCATCCACTGGAGATGTGCTTTCGTGTTCTTCACTGAAAACATCGGCACTCAGCATGGTCAGCAGCTGTTGTAGCCCATTCGCGACCAGGTCCAAATGACATTCGGAGATGACCTGCGCACCAATGTTTGATTTTGATGTTATTTATCTGGTTGTGTGTCCCGTTTGTTCTCTTGCACGATTATCGCCAGTCTCTTTTGACCTCTCTGATCCATAAGCTGTTTTCTTCTACAGGATTCTCAGTATACCCTTGAAACGGTTGTGCGTGATAAGCTCAGGAGGATGGCCGTTTGGGAGATGCCAGAACCGGCACGCCTAGTACCAACTATCAGGCAACGTTCAAAGTCATTCAGATTGCTCGTTTTGTCATCCAATACAGTTGCAAAATCCAACTGTAAGTGATGCGCGAACAGCTGATCTGCCTGATTTATACTGCACACTGCAGTTACGTAACGTATTACGTGTTGGAATGAACCATATTTGTGACGAGGGGTGGTGCACCAAATAAACTAGCATCTCAGTGGTGCACCTAATAAACTAGCATGCTGTTGGGGTCATCAACGACATGAGGAAGCCTATTTCATTAGCCACCATACGGTTCCCCACCATGGCACCGTGATGGATCGTCGATGACATCGTTAATCCTGTGGCCTTTATGGTTGGACTGATTCTGCAGCAGGACATCATTAGATGTAGTACTATCCTTATAGTGGAGCATCGGATGGCATCACTAAACCATATTTCCACCCCACACACTGCATGTGCAACGATGACATTCTCCCATGGCTACCCTACTGTCCGGATGTGTTGCCCTTTTATCACGTATTGGACCTTATGGGTCATTGTCTTCGCCAGCCCCCTCTGGCAACAAACCTGATACAGTTGCGTGCTCAATTGGATGCTGTTTGGAGCGCCATATCTCAGGACACCACTAACCATCTGACTGATTGACTTGTATAACTGCCCGAGGTGGGTCATACTATGTAACTGATGAATCTGCAATGAACTTTTGGTGAAAGGTGTTTGAGTCCCGCAAGTACTTTGAGTCCTCACGTTTCGATTTTTGATCATTTGCAGATCTACCCTCATAGCTTCTGTCCTGTCCGTTTCGGGCATATGTATTACTTCTTTCAAGATGTGGCGATTTCCACTTTGAGCAATGTATAATGAATGGCATTGATTAACACCTTTCACCAAAAGTGATATTCTTTCCTCAACACTTCAATGACTTCTTCAGGCAGGTGTAACACTTTTTTAAACTCTTAGAAGCGAAAATCATATGAGATTTTTAAATGTTAGTAATGTTCTCAATATATGCGTATTTTAATCTGCTGGATGGTTATCACTTTAAACGAAAAGTGTTAATCAATGATATCTATTACAGTTACACCTCAAAGATGGAATGCAAGCCACTATCCTGCTAATCGACAATCTTGGTAACTTTCTTGGAAAGCATCTTGTTAACAAATAAAATAAGAATCATAAAGAAGAGAGACTGATTAATCCATTTAAGGAGGAGTAAGTACGTATGATGCAACAGGAACAGTTCACCAACAGCTTTTAACATCAATCTGCGAAGATTCTGTGAGCTCCAAAATTCGACATCCATCCGCAAGATCTCACAAATATTACGGGAAGAAGAACCGATGGTAGAGTACAACCCTGAACTTGTACCATAAGTATTTACTACAGCGCTGAAAATTGTTACTAAATATCAGTTGTTTTGTTAATGACAAAATGTAAAAACCAGACAAGTAACACTGGTGTACTAACTCAGTAAGATTGGTGGCATATGAGAGCATTATAATTTTTCTCTTAATTCAATGCTATTTGTGTCAATTAGAATTTTTCGACGCTACCCAGTGTCTACATGTGGAAGGGGCTGACTCAGTGTCTCCCTTGCCTTAAACTTTTTCATAGAAATGTTAGTTTTGCTATCCCTAGAAAGATAACTGTTTCATCATGAGTCTGAAACCTTCTGCAAGACGGCATCAGTATATTTAGTAAATAAACTTATTATTATTTCTGAATATCAGACTTGCGTTTTACCTTATGAGTATAATGTTCTATCTCCCAATAGTGGTTCCCGCCGTTGGACTTGTGATCCAAAACTCTCTACACAATGAATTCAATGTGTTACAGCTGTGGAGAAACAATTGCTTCTAATGCCGACCATATCCTGTGCAGTGGATGCAAAGGAAAACTTCATCTTGGGTGCTCTGACACAACGGAGAGAAACTACAAAAAGATGACCCAAGAGAAGAAAAAAAAACGTGGCTCTGTACTGACAGCAAATTAAGCAGAACAAACAACAGACCAGTTTCAGATAAGGAAAACAGAGACAATACGCCTCTAAAGAATAAGAGACGTGTATCGCCCTCACCGACATCGAATAACAAGAGTGACTATAGCCAGGAGACATCCTTTGGTCACCGCTCCTCTAAGACACTTGGAGAAGGCTGTAACTCTAATTGTATACGGCCCCCACTTCGGCGCAACAAGAAGTAGAAACTTTCAAACGCTACTAAATGAAATAACGCACTTAAGAAACGAAATCAAAGACTTAAGGCATTCAATAGAACTTTTCTGATCTCACTATGATACACTATTGAATAAATTTCACGACTATGAAGCGACGCAACTAGACACTATGAGTAAACTAGCTATCATTGAAACTACATGTGCAGATCTCACTCAAGAGAATACGGCTCTAAAGTTGCAGATTAATGGTCTTGAACAATACGGCAGAAACCGAAATATCGAGATACATGGTATTCCAATGGATGACCAGGTTGAGAAAAATAATCTAAATCGGATAATGATCAATGTTGCAAAAGTGCTGGTATAAATAATTTTAGCAGACTGCCAACAATGAACAAGAACAAAACACCTGCGATTATTGCCCAATTTAAATCTAGAAACGAACGTGAACAATGGATGTCAAAAGAGAAATCGAAAATCTTTGCCAGTAACGTTATTTTGATGACGCTAAAAAAACGCCAGTCTGTCTAAATGAAAATTTAACTCCAATGAACAGAGAACTTTTCTGAAAAGCGAGGTGCCTGGCCAAATCAAAAAATTTTATATACGTCTGGTTTCGGAACGGGAAAATCATGATGAGAAAAACTGATTGTGACAGCGTAATTCGAATTTACATGCTCACGTATTTCGATGAATTTTAAACGGGAATTAACTTACTTATATGCTCCTCTATTTTTTTTTCTGTCATGGCGACTTTTCATTTTGATGACTTACCAACATTTGAACACAACGAAAATGCTCTGTGCGACTACGAAGAAGTTAAGAAATGGTTCTTGACTAGCAAATTGTGTTATGTTATGAATCTGATGAACATTTAAGCTTTCTGCATGTGAACATTCGAAGTCTGAAAAAAAACTGGGATACTCTCTGTGTTAATCTTAAAGATATTTTGAAATTTTTAGATATTATTATATTGACAGAAATCAATATCCTCAGCACGGATGCTCCATTGTTCAAGGGGTGGCTCAGTCGGTATCGCGCCAGGCTCGTAATCTGTAGTTCCCAGGTTCGAGTCCCAGCTGGGTCAGCGTTGAGATTTATCTCCGCAAAAATTCCCTGCCCACGGTCAGTAGGGGACACCGATGGGCTTGGAATAGGCCGCCGTCCGTCGGATGGGACGTTAAGCTGTGGCCCCGTGTGCGGGAGAGCCATACCCTGCGCACGTTAAAGAACACGCTGGATAGCCTTGACGGGAGGCTACCATCTGTCTCCCAACAGCTGTTCCAGTGGGTCCCCAACATTCTCTGAGCCTTCGGGGTCCATGTGACCTGGCCATTTAGCCTATGGTGTGCAAAAAAGTGCCGCTCAGAGGTAAAACAACCCAACAACCCAATCCATTGTTCAATCTAGAAAATTTTAGTCAACTTTTTACGAGAACTCCTGGTCCGTTTGAAGATGGGATTCTACTTTTCTTCCGCAACACATTATTAGTCAAAACGATACCTTCGCTTGTGATTCCTGCCGAAACATTGAATATAAATATCTACAAGGGTAATCTAACTTTCAATTTACTTGCTATTTACAGATCACCAAGCTCAAACATTAACATTTTTCTTTCTAATCTCAAAAACTGGTTCGAAGCAACTGATAAACATCGCAATCAAATAGTAGTTGGAGACTTTAATTTAGATATCAAAAATATCAAAAAACACGGAGTTGCCAAATACGTAGAATTGCTAACCGAGTTTGGTTTCTCACTTATCATTACTGGTACCACAAAGGAAGACATCATTGGTAACTCTCTCTCTCAGACATGCATTGATCACATTAACGTCCGACTTGACATTAAAGTCGACACAAATTCAATCATTTTTTACAGTAGGATAGCAGTCCACTGCTTAATTGCGTCATTTGCGGTAAAAAAACTTGGGAATTTGTCCAATCACACTAAAAAGCTAGACAGCAATTTTAACACGAAAACTATCTTAGATCATAAAATCATATGCAAAGAAATAATCCTAACAAACTGGCGGGACAGAGGCACTGGAAACGAAACTCCAAATTCAGAACCAATAGACGTACTTTATGAAGCATTCATAAAAAAAATATACGGCGATTGTTAACAATAACAAAATTAATAAATTATCGGATGGCTCAAAAATTAAACAACGCAATTGTAACAAAGACTGGATAAATTAGGAAATAATAAACTTAATGCGAAAAAGAGACTTGGCTTGGATTGATTCCAAAAATAACAAGAGAAACAGAAATTTTAAATTACTATACACAAACTTAAGAAACACAGTCACGTTCCTTATTAGGCAGGAAAAGAAAAAATATTACTTCAAATAATTTGAGTCTTGTAAAAATAACCCAAAGCAAAATTGGGAACTCATCAAATTATCAACAATAAACCTCAAACTGCCATTGACGATTTTATCATGAAGGATATGCTACAAGGTATGTCCGAAACTCAAGCAGCAGTGAAATTTAACAACTCCTTTGCAGACATTATTGTTAATTCTAGAGACGATAACCGTATAAAGAATCTCTCTACAGTTCCTAAACATATCCAACCTTCTATTCCCCCATTTTTTATTCCTCTCATCTCAAAACAAGAAACTGTCAAAATCCTAAGTGACTTAAATGAAAGAAAATCATGTGGATACGATCAGGTACACAAAAAGCACATTAAAGCATGCAAAATCTTCTTAGCTGATCTCGTGACAAACTTTATCAGTGAAAGCATAAATACAGGAAACATCCCTAATAAACTCAAAATTGCTATTTTAAGGCCAATTTACAAAAGTGGAACTATATCCGATTGCACTAATTATAGGCCCATTTCCATCTTACCCATTCTTCACAAAATACTTGAAAGATATGTAGCTAACGTTCTAGCCAATTTCTTGAAAAAGCATAGCATTATTAGTGAAAAGCAATAAAAATAAATAAAATCCCCCTCAAGCAGCTGCTTACCACAAAGGTCTGACAGTAGCCTGTCAGTTTATATGCTATAGTAGAAGATCTGTGAGGATGGCAGGACCTCAGCAGTAAAACGACACATACATCCACGCCTTAACTCGGGGCTCGAACCCGGTCCTTTAGATCAATAGCCAAGTGTGCTAACCACTCGGCCACGGGACGGCTTACGCAGCAATTACGGTTTCCAAAAAGGTAAAAATACAATTACACTTTTATAGGAGGTTTCTGACGTCATTAACGGAACTTTAAACAACGGTAAAAGAAGCAACTGCTATCTTTCTGGACTTTCGTAAGGCATTTGATACGTTAGATCAGGATATTTTACTTCAAAAATTGTATACCTATGATATCCGAGTTATTAAATGGTTTGAAAATTATTTAAAAAACAGAGTGCATGCTACCAAAATTAATGGCGTTTTTAGTGAGAAGAGAACAGTGTACACTGGTGTTCCACAAGGTTCAATTTAAGGTCCGCTTTTATTCATTATTTATATTAATGATCTAGCTAACCTTAAACTGAAGGGCTCTCCTTACATATATGCTGATGACACCGCCTTGGTTAACGTGAATTAATATAGGAGACGCAGTCCGAGATACACAGGATGATTTTAACAAAATTATTAACTGGTCTAACATTAATCGTATTTACATAAACTCAAATAAAACCTAATAGATGAACTTTCATTCCCCAGGATACTATGATCTTTCATCTTATGCAATTAAAAACCACGAACCCTTGTGTCCTCGCAACATGATCACTCATGACCCTAACTCATGTCCATGCCTCGCCGGGTAATAACTGTTTTGTCGGCACGTGGAGGACCAACATCATATAGGGAAGGTGGTCATAATGATTTGGCGCTTCGGTGTATATGTATTATATATCGTTGTAATGCGACTGACATATCTAACGTTTTATTATGCCTTGAATTAACATTGGCCACACTGGTTGGGTTGGGTTGTTTTACCTCTGAGCGGCACTTTTTTGTACACCATGGGCTAAATGGCTAGGTCACATGGACCCCGAAGGCTCAGAGAAGGTTGGGGGAGGGGACCCACTGGAACAGCTGTTGGGTGACAGATGGTAGCCTCCCGTCAAGGCCATCCAGCGTGTTCTTTAACGTGCACAGGGTATGGCTCTCCCGCACACGGGGCCACGGCTTAACGTCCCATCCGACGGACGGCGGCCTTCCAAGCCCATCGGTGTCCCCTACTGACCGTGAGCAGGGCGGGGAATTTTGCGGAGATAAATCTCAACGCTGACCCAGCTGGGAACCGAACCTGGGAACTACAGATTACGAGACTGGCGCGCTACCGACTGAGCCACCCCCGTCCCGACACTGGTAACTTGTTGAATAACAGCATGTAAAAAAATTTTAAAGAAGTTTGTGTTCATCTTTTTTGGATGTTTGTTTATCATATTAGTCATGCTGATTACAAACATATAATTAGTTTGCACATTACATGAACTAATTGTATAAAAATAATGATATTAATAGTTATGTAGAAAATTACATTGATATATTATAGAACATATCATAATACATGTACATGTAATTCAAGGTGAGTATGTGGAAGGTGGCGCCACAAGACGATGTTTCGCTAGAGGCCCTATATAGGTAGAGATTAGCCATCTCAAAATTGGACGCCATGTTTTGTCGTCTCTTGGATTGTTTAGCGTGCATATCTGAAAAGGGTAGGGTAATATTTGATACAGATTTCAGTTCTCACGATTGGAAGCACTTTAGAAAACGGCTAAAGAAGGAAAAGTAAACTTAGGGCTTTTTTGTATAAAAAGATGTAATTTCGCTTTGTCTATCCGTCTGTAAACATCGAACTTTTTTGCTTATACAGATAAATAAAAAACTCTTTTCGTGTTAGACACGTATTAATGATATATTACGATTTGTATTTTTCGAATCTCCCAAAAGTTATAACTGTGTCCTCTAACGATGGAAGAAGTTGAAAATTAAAAAATGTCAAACGAATATTCCAAACGATTTAGTTATGTTAGAAGTTTGAAATTTTGTTGTTGAAATGTGAAAGTTACGAAGTTACCATTGGCAACAATCACTTGACCCTTCAGACCCAGGTTGGGGGGGAGGTGAATGGAATTTTTTTGTTTTAACAGAAAAGTGCATGTTTTTAGGGATAAATTAAAAATTCTTTTTGGGTTGGACAGGTATTGATAAAATATTGCAATTTGCGAATTTTCCAAAATCTATAATTGCTCCCTCTAACGGTGGAAAAAAATCGAAAGATCCCAAAATTTGAAATGAATATTGCAAACGATGTAGTTGTGCTAGTAAACAGGCATGCTTGGAGAACTAAAGTGCACGGTCTGGTTGGGCCTCCGTAGCCCATGGCTGTTTGAAGATGATGATGATGAAGAAATGTTTTCCATGAAAATTATTTAAAATATTGTCTGGAAAGTCTCTTCAATAAGTTTATCTATAATTGGATGATTGATATTTTTAGTACTATTCTGTTTAACATGTTTGTTAATAAATATATTGTTTTAATTTCAAGAGGTGGAAGAGCAGTTTCAGCATAAAGGTTAAAGTTATTTGTGCTTTTGAGGAAACCCAGACAAAATTTTATAATTTTTATTTGAATTTGTTCTCATTTATTTTGTTTGGGTTTTGAGATATTGTGAATTAATTCAATTCCATAGGAAAGTTTTGGTAAAATTATGGAATTATATAATAGTAATAAATTTTTTCGTGTGCAGCCCCATTTTGATCCTCCTCAAAATTTTAAAAATTAAATACTTTATTAGATTTGTTTTTTTGCATTTTCAATGAATTAACTCCATGTTAATTTATAATCGAAATTTATTCCTAAGAATTTAAAAATATCTACTATATATAAATTTTGATTCTCAATTTTTAAATTAAAATCTTCCGGAATTTTTTTATTTTTGTGAAAATGAGACATAATTGTTTTGTCTTAAAATTTTTAAATTTCATTTTGCACAATATTTGATTAATTTGCTTAACGTTTCTTGCATTCTATTTTGAATAGTTTTTAAATTATGGTTAAATGTCCAAAATACTAAATCATCAGCATAAGATTAGAATTTTATTTCAGGAGTAAAAATTTCTTGTATGTCGTTTAAGTAGATAATTAAATAATAATGGAGATAAAATATCTCATTGCATTAAACCATTTTTAAAATTGTGTTGTTCTGAGAAATTATTTTCAATTTTTACTTTAAAAGTTTTTTTCTGTATAAAATGTAAAAGAAATTTATAAATTTTTATACATAATATTAGTTGTCGGATTTTGTATAATAGACCGCTATGTGATATTGAATCAAATGCTTAAATTGCAGCAACAATTAGTAAAAACTAAATAAAGCCAAGGGAAAATCTCTGATTTGCAAAACGATTACGATCAAAAATGAAAAGCAGCCGAATAAAAATATAAATAAAAATTGATACAGCAGAATAAAAATTTCAGAATTAATCAAAACAAGAGAAAAACATTATACTTTTCGTTGAATAACTGCAAGGAAAATTTTCTTACTAAATTGAAAACTGTATTTACCCCACGTCACATTAAATATTTTTTGGAAGGGATAAAATTTGTACTGTCGCTCAAAAAAGTATCCGAACACTACGGTTGATTACAAAATTCAGAAAAAATATCTGGCCACGATTTTTTTAGAAATCAGTGATCTAGCAACCTTCGTGACACGTGACACGAAGGTTGCCAGATCACTAATTTCTAAAAAAATCGTTGCCAGATATTTTTTCTGAATTTTATAATCAACCGTAGTGTTCGGATACTTTTTTGAGCGACAGTACCACTGCTTACGGTGACAGAAAATATATTTTTATTATTTTCATTATGATTATTAATACAGTTGGTAAAATAAAATGATAAGTTGAAATAAAGATTTGGTGTTTTAATTCGATCGAATTAAATTTTAAGAGCAAGATCATAATAATTTCTCAGATCATCTAATAGAAATTCTATAGTAATTCGATATAAATTACCATGGGATTTCTTTATTAATTTTTATTACTATATTTTTTTATTTACATCTGTTAAACTTTTGAAAGCAGTTACTTAAATTGGAATGATTGCTGTTAAATAGTCAATTTCCTTAAATCTAAATAGAGAACGAATATTGTTAAAGATTTGCTTCCTATTTAAATAAAGTTAAAATATTTATTTAAATAGGAATTCCTACGTAAATTTAGAGTTGTTTTATTTAGGTTTATTTATTACTTTTTTTTAGGTTGAAATATATTTCAGATCTTTAAATTATCTTCAGTCACACTTTTTGAAAAAGTGATTATTAAGATGTTCCCGAGTTCTGCATCTCAGTTATTATTTACATAACACGGAACTGTACCTAATAAAGTGGCTGCTAAGTGTGTATTTACAACTATAAATATTTCCCTGATAACGTGATAGACCTCAAACACTTAAAAAACTAAAATTGTAAATTTTACGCTTTTTCTGCCAACAGAAAACTATCTTACTGTGTGCTTCTTATACGCTTTGTTTACCTTCGACTCCCCACTGTGACGTCAAAATGCCGTCCAATGACCGTCAAGAAAGTTTCCTCGCATAGTGGCACCACTCTTCCTTCATTCACCCTGCATGTAATTGCCCAAACATTGCATGATCGTATCGAAATGAAGAAAAATACATGCTAGGCCATTGCTGGGTTGGGTTGTTTTACCTCTGAGCGGCACTTTTTTGCACACAATGGGCTAAATGGCCAGGTAACATGGACCCCGAAGGCTCAGAGAAGGTTGGGGGAGGGGACCCACTGGAACAGCTGTTGGAAGACAGATGGTAGCCTCCCGTCAAGGCCATCCAGCGTGTTCTTTAACGTGCACAGGGTATGGCTCTCCCGCACACGGGGCCAAGGCTTAACGTTCCATCCGACGGACGGCGGCCTTTCCAAGCCGATCGGTGTCCCCTACTGACCGTGGGCAGGCGGGGAATTTTGCGGAGATAAATCTCAACGCTGACCCAGCTGGGACTCGAACCTGGGAACTACAGATTACAAGCCTGGCGCGCTACCGACTGAGCCACCCCCGTCTTAGGCCATTGCTGCATAAGAACTAAACATTAAGACCTGATTAAAAAAAATGAACATTTGAACTTCTTTACCGTTTGACTGGATTCAACTTGTCGAAGTAAGCTCCAGTTGTAGTCTCCCATCACTTCGGTATTCCATCGACCTTGGTATCTCTTCTCTGTGGTTTCAATTTTCTTGGTGAAAGGCTTCAGCGTGTTCTACACTCACATAAAAAAATTTGGTCTGTAGAAGTCCACGTGGGAGGGTAAATAAGTGCATTTCTACAGACATGTTACAACCTAGTGGGCAATACTGGTGGATCAAATTTCCCATAATTCTTTGTCAGTCTCACTATTAATGTTGCCTAAAAAACCATGTACTACTTGCCAAAAAGATTTCCAAGAATTCCTTTCCGTAACAGTGATTTAGCTCTTGCTTGCCTTGCACCCATAAAAAAGGCTTTCCAGCTACTTCTTTTTTAATTTTTGGAAACATTCAAAAATCGCATGGTTCAAAATCGGGTGAATATGCAGGATACATATGCAGGATCAAGTGAATATGCAGGATCGAGTGAATATGCAGGATCGGTTGAATATGCAGGGGTAGCTATTTGATTTTTTCCTGCTCCAGATAGGTCGTAACTTGCCAGCTTTTGTGATCACTAGCATTGTCATGAAGAAGGAGAACCCTTGACACGCTTGTTGTTGGACGCTGCTCCTTCATCTCTTCAACTATTTTGTACAAAACAATGTTGGTGTAGTATAGGCAATTTACATTCATTCTTTCGGGTAAGGTGTCCATGGCTCCCACTCCTTGAGAACTGAAAAAAATTGTGAACATCCTCTTCCTTGAGCGAAGTCTTGTCAGAGGATTTGGGGATGCGGTTCATCTTCAGGAGCCCAAACATACTTGTCGATCTTTATGGGAGTGCATAGTAATAAAACCACGTCTCATCACCTGTGACAACGTCTATTAACCGTTTGGGTCCACAAGGTTTAAAGATTGCCAACATCTCTTTGCACGAACCGATTTTAGCCCTTTCTACTACTCTGTCAGTTTTTGGGGTACTCATTTGGCAAAGATCTTTCGGAATTTTAAATGTTGATGAATAATTTTTTCCGCACTAACAATCGCTACACTGACATCTAAACGTATTTCCAGAACGGTGATGTGTGAGATTTCCTTAATGAGTTCACGAACAGCAGTTAAGGTTCTTTCGTTTACGGCCTTCTTTGATTTTCCCGCACGAGAGTGGCCTTCAAAGCTCTGCTGTTCGTCTCTAAATTTTCGCATTCATCCCGTAACCGTGCCATACGAAGAAGGTTGGGTTGGATTGTTTTACCTCTGAGCGGCACTTTTTTGCACACCATGGGCTAAATGGCCAGGTCACATGTACCCCGAAGGCTCAGAGAAGGTTGGGGGAGGGGACCCACTGGAACAGCTGTTGGGAGACAGATGGTAGCCTCCCGTCAAGGCCATCCAGCGTGTTCTTTAACGTGCACAGGGTATGTCTCTCCCGCACACGGGGCCACGGCTTAACGTCCCATCCGACGGACTTTCCAAGCCCATCGGTGTCCCCTACTGACCGCGGGCAGGGCGGGGAATTTTGCGGAGATAAATCTCAACACTGACCCAGCTGGGACTCGAACCTGGGAACTACAGATTACGAACCTGGCGCGCTACCGACTGAGCCACCCCCGCCCCCACCATACGAAGAAGCATGATTCTAATATACCTTTGATAAATCAGCGTGAATTTTTTTTCTCTTCCTTCCCAAGTTGCATGCTTGTGAAAATGTAAAATCTTTTTCCAATCTTTAGTTAGCTCCATAGCAACAGCGCACAGATTTCGCAGACCGAACTTTACGTGCCACCACTGATGAGAGAAATAATGATACGGCCTTTGTTTTTTAATACATTATGATAAGCTTAGACAAGCTTTCGAACAAGTCATAGCCCGATAATTTTGGGGAACGAGAGGAAATCTACAGATACGTGTCAAGGACATTTTGAACAGCCTTCATATGCCACTCTTTACTTTTGATTCAGACATGTGAGCGAACGTGGAAATCATATGCTGAAACCCATCTGATATGTAATTCAAAGCTTTGACTAACTGCTTCACAAGTCCCAACTGAATACCTAGTGGTGGAGAAAGATCTTGTAAGTTGGAACAATAGCTTCATGAGTTGGGTTGTTTTACCTCTGAGCGGCACTTTTTTGCACACCATGGGCTAAATGGCCAGGTCACATGGACCCCGAAGGCTCAGAGAAAGTTGGGTAAGGGGACCCACTGGAACAGCTGTTGGGAGACAGATGGTAGCCTCCCGTCAAGGCCATCCAGCGTGTTCTTTAACGTGCACAGGGTATGGCTCTCCCGCACACGGGGCCACAGCTTAACGTACCATCCGACGGACGGCGGCCTTTCCAAGCCAATCGGTGTCCCCTACTGACCGTGGGCAGGGCGGGGAATTTTGCCGAGATAAATCTCAACGCTGACCCAGCTAGGACTCGAACCTGGGAACTACAGATTACGAGCCTGGCGCGCTACCGACTGAGCCCCCGCCCCAGAAACAAAGGAGACAAGAATACTTGGTATAGCCACCTTGTAGAACTAGCATCTTGAAGTCCTCACAAATATTCTAATTGTAATTTTTACAGTTTATTTTCGTTACTAATTTTTTGACATTCTCAGTCTTCTTTTAAATGCACTGAGTGAACCACTGGAATGGAAGAAAATTGATTGCTTTTGTGTAGCAAAACAGCCTTCAGACTTCTGGCTGAGCTGTTGATGAATAGGTGCCAAATTTGTTGGTCATGAGGCAGGCCAATAGCTCTAAAAAGACCATTGACGTCAGCTCCATAGCACAAAACTTTGGGAAAACATAGAGCGGTGAAAATTTCGCATGCCTTTTCCGGTAGGATAAAATAAATTCAACTGTCTCAGACGGGATGTTGAAACCTTTGCATTTGATGAATGATTTAGATTTCACTTAAATCCTTCATTAGGTTATCTAATTCTGTTAAATTAGGAAAGTTTATGTCTTTGTTGTTATTTGCAGTTGAGCTTGCAGTTTTCTCTTCTGCCAACAAAATCGCAGGTGGAATTGAGATAGGCAAGTGTTCGCCTCGTGGAACTAAAGCAATATTTTAGGGTGTACTTGGATATGCCACATTTGTTCAACCTTTTCTTTTAATTGCAAGTCAAAGTGAGCACTCCTTGTAGTTGGGGCGAACAGTGACGAACAGTGTATTTAGTATTCCTATTGTCCGCAAAAGAGAAATTTAAGTCTAGTTTTAAAATGTGAACTGTACCTCTCTGGCTGGTCTTTGGCAAGCACAAAAGTAGTAGATGCAGCACTTTAGAGTCAAACGATCTTTGACCCTTCATCTGTGTTGTTTATGAGAATCAAACCTTTATTGGGCTACATAACAGCCATGGAGAAATGAAAGTTTTATATCGGTAAACATTATTTTACCCTACGAGTAGTAATATTTCTTCAATTTCTAAAACTTAATAAATGTAGTAAATACTATTACACCACTAGTAAAACTTTAGCTGAACACATTTTAGAGTCCTATTGAACATCATAAAAATTCTTTTTGAAGTAAAAAGTTTGCAGAAGCGTGTCATACAGACCCTGAACCAGGATACGTCTTAAATAACTCACTCACTTATTGACAGACTACCTCATTCATTCACTTACATACTTACTCACGTATTTATTGAATGACTTACTCACATTCTTATTTGCACATTTACTCACTCTCTAAATACCTTACTAACTTACTCACACACTTTCTGACTTATTCACACATATACTTATTTTCTTACTTACTTCTTCACTTACTCTCACAAATACTGACTTACTTACTCACATACATAATGACTTACTTACTCACACACTTTCTGACTTATTCACACATATACTTATTTTCTTACTTACTTCTCCACTTACTCTCACAAATACTGACTTACTTACTCACACACTTTCTGACTTATTCACACATATACTTATTTTCTTACTTACTTCTCCACTTACTCTCACAAATACTGACTTACTTACTCACATACATAATGACTTACTTACTCACACACTTTCTGACTTATTCACACATATACTTACTTTCTTACTTACTTCCTCACTTACTCTCACAAATACTGACTTACTTACTCACATACATAATGACTTACTTACTCACACACTTTCTGACTTACTCACACATATACTTACTTTCTTACTTACTTCCTCACTTACTCTCACAAATACTGACTTACTTACTCACATACATAATGACTTACTTACTCACACACTTTCTGACTTATTCACACATATACTTACTTTCTTACTTACTTCCTCACTTACTCTCACAAATACTGACTTACTTACTCACATACATAATGACTTACTTACTCACACACTTTCTGACTTACTCACACATATACTTACTTTCTTACTTACTTCCTCACTTACTCTCACAAATACTGACTTACTTACTCACATACATAATGACTTACTTACTCACACACTTTCTGACTAACTCACACATATACTTACTTTCTTACTTACTTCCTCACTTACTCTCACAAATACTGACTTACTTACTCACATACATAATGACTTACTTACTCACACACTTTCTGACTTACTCACACATATACTTACTTTCTTACTTACTTCTTCACTTACTCTCACAAATACTGACTTACTTACTCACATACATAATGACTTACTTACTCACACACTTTCTGACTTACTCACACATATACTTACTTTCTTACTTACTTCCTCACTTACTCTCACAAATACTGACTTACTTACTCACATACATAATGACTTACCTACTCACACACTTTCTGACTTACTCACACATATACTTACTTTCTTACTTACTTCCTCACTTACTCTCACAAATACTGACTTACTTACTCACATACATAATGACTTACTTACTCACACACTTTCTGACTTACTCACACATATACTTACTTTCTTACTTACTTCCTCACTTACTCTCACAAATACTGACTTACTTACTCACATACATAATGACTTACCTACTCACACACTTTCTGACTTATTCACACATATACTTACTTTCTTACTTACTTCCTCACTTACTCTCACAAATACTGACTTACTTACTCACATACATAATGACTTACTTACTCACACACTTTCTGACTTACTCACACATATACTTACTTTCTTACTTACTTCCTCACTTACTCTCACAAATACTGACTTACTTACTCACATACATAATGACTTACTTACTCACACACTTTCTGACTTACTCACACATATACTTACTTTCTTACTTACTTCTTCACTTACTCTCACAAATACTGACTTACTTACTCACATACATAATGACTTACTTACTCACACACTTTCTGACTTACTCACACATATACTTACTTTCTTACTTACTTCTTCACTTACTCTCACAAATACTGACTTACTTACTCACATACATAATGACTTACTTACTCACACACTTTCTGACTTACTCACACATATACTTACTTTCTTACTTACTTCCTCACTTACTCTCACAAATACTGACTTACTTACTCACATACATAATGACTTACTTACTCACACACTTTCTGACTTACTCACACATATACTTACTTTCTTACTTACTTCCTCACTTACTCTCACAAATACTGACTTACTTACTCACATACATAATGACTTACCTACTCACACACTTTCTGACTTATTCACACATATACTTACTTTCTTACTTACTTCCTCACTTACTCTCACAAATACTGACTTACTTACTCACATACATAATGACTTACTTACTCACACACTTTCTGACTTACTCACACATATACTTACTTTCTTACTTACTTCCTCACTTACTCTCACAAATACTGACTTACTTACTCACATACATAATGACTTACTTACTCACACACTTTCTGACTTACTCACACATATACTTACTTTCTTACTTACTTCCTCACTTACTCTCACAAATACTGACTTACTTACTCACATACATAATGACTTACTTACTCACACACTTTCTGACTTACTCACACATATACTTACTTTCTTACTTACTTCCTCACTTACTCTCACAAATACTGACTTACTTACTCACATACATAATGACTTACTTACTCACACACTTTCTGACTTACTCACACATATACTTACTTTCTTACTTACTTTCTTACTTACTTCCTCACTTACTCTCACAAATACTGACTTACTTACTCACATACATAATGACTTACTTACTCACACACTTTCTGACTTATTCACACATATACTTACTTTCTTACTTGCTTCCTCACTCATTCAGTAAAACACTTACTGACTTCGAAAATGGAATTATCACTCACTAAATTACTTACTGACTGACTGACTCACATACTTACAGAGGGCAGAAAATAAATAGTTACCTTATGAAACAGAGTAGGCTCTGTGACCAAATAAATGATATAACAATTATGGAAAAAATATATGCTAAAATGATATATTTTCGGAATATTTCAATATCAACAATTATTCATCTGAAAAAAATCCCTCCCCGTCATCAATAATTTTTTTTTAGATGAATAATTGTTGAATTCTATATCTACAGATAATCTGTGTCTTTACTATGGATGGATAATTCAATATCTGTTTCAGGAAAACTGGCCTTTTGTGTGGAGAGCAGAAATCGCTCCTCTTGTGAAACCCAAATATCCTCAGCTGTTAATCACGAAAAGAAATCTTTGTATCGAAACAAATTATTAAAAAATATCGCTAACTTTCAAAGACTGTAATAATAACTACGAACGCTTCATAATCCATAAAAATGATTTCAACACGTGATATCAAAATTCTTCATGCTGTTTTCTTTCCTATGATAGATTTTTCTTATGGATCATACTTTTCCTAATCAGACTCAAGTAGCTTATAATGAAAAAAAAAATTCTTACTGACGGAGAAAAACGCAATAGTTAGCACGAGGAATAGAGTATATATCCAAACTTATATGCAGACACAAGGGGAATGTTAGCTAAAGGCTATCACCATACTCTATCAGAAAAAAAACACACTAATAGAAAATATCAGTGAAATGCAAAGACACCTCACCTTCCTTCAAATCAGTGTGAAATATTCAAGAAAACTAACTTTATAATAATTTTTAACAAAATCGTGTCGAATGAAGATCTAGGAAATTGTATGACGGTTTAAACGCTGATGACAATGAATCACCTCGATTAAATCGCTCTGTAACACATTATTATGATAAATAAAGATTTATTATTAATATTAATTTATTTAATTATTTATTATTATTAATATATTATTAGAGGAGTCACCAACAGGAACCTCTCAAACACTTATCTGCCTAGCCTGTCACATGTCTAGAAAAGCTTCAATGTGTCTTTTAATGATGAAAGATCATCAATGAAAAGAATTTAAAAATATCACACTCAGACGTAATACAATTCATTTTCTAACGTTGAAATAAATCAAAATTTATTTACATATGCTATGAATGGCAGACTTTATCCAATTAAGTTTGTATACGATAATTCTCGAAATAGAGTACCCACATATGAATCTAATAAAGAATGTTTGTTAGACTCTGTGTAAATGTTGTCTCTCCTCATCCACATGAACGGTTCACTTAGAAATTACTTCAATATTCAAAAGTTCATCGGAACAGCATCTGTCTTACAAATATTTATTACTAATCGATCATTAAGTTCGAAAATTTACGACTAAAATTTACGATACAAGGGTAGAGAAAAAAGCTATTCCTAGCTTTTGCACGCCTTCTAATAACGGTTCACTGCTGACTATGGTCTCAGTTAGAGCTAACACATAACATTTTCTTTACTGGAATAGTGGCTAACTCCCTAACCAATATCTCAGTTAAGGTTTATTGCTAAGCCTATGAGTTTGATTATATATGCGTTATTCAGATGTAAAAACTCATTGATTTTTAAAAAAGAAGTAAGAATAATTTACATAGATTGTGATTCGTATTTACGTAGGAATAGCTGTAGTTTGAGCTTACTATCCGTAAATATCCCTTTCACGCAAAACTCGACAGTACAAAAGTATATATTGTCTTTGCACTCACTAGCTGCACGAATTTAGTTATTTGAAGAATTTAACCTATGCGATTTTCTACATAGAGCTCATTTTAATAAAATAGCTTTACGATAAGAATGGTTAGATGAAACAGGACAATCCACAGGCACAATCCACAGGCATCGGAAATGGAGTTCCTGAGAGCAGGAGCTCTCCGGAACAAAGTGCACAAAGTGCACTGCATGCTTCTCGATCCCACGCTTACTCTATTCAAGGTATATAATTTAATTAACATTCTTCAAAATATATAATTTAATTAACATTAATTAACATTTCTTTAATTAACATTTCTGCGGAATATATATATATATTTAAAATTCAGTTGCAATTGAAACACACTGTTTTATTTCAAAATTTATTTTCACTCGTAAAAGCTATTTTAAACGTAAAATTCCTTTTTAAATAACCAGACTTTCTGATATAGAACACACTTGCTCTGTATAGTCTGAGAAACACTATACAGAGCAATTCGGGAATGTAGCGAAAAAATAGTTATTGGAAAAATATCCAGAGGAACCCCACAACTTAATACTTGTTAGTTTTATACATCTATATAGATACATGACAATCAGGATAAATATTTCGTTTAAATTAAGTTTTATGGGAAAAAAACCCCTCGAAAATGATAGAATTAACAAATCCATGAAAACCATCACTAAGGGAACGTTGTTTGTGTGTCTGTAAACTTTGAACTTCAAAATTACTGTAGAGAATACACTGAAGTGCCATTGAATTAGGGATAGCAACCTAGTAACGTGTTGGACCCCCTCTGGCCCTGATAACGTCCGCCACACGACGAGGCAAGAACTCCACAAGCTTGCGTAAATGTTCCACAGGTATGGCGACCCATGCATCCTCCAGAACTGTTCACAATTCTCTCAAGGTCGTCGCTGATGGGACACGGGTCCGAACACTCTGCTCGACGTTATACCAAAGATTTTCGATGGGATTTAAATATGGGCTTCTAGGTGGTCAATTCATTATTTCAAAGTCAGCAGAATGATCCTGCAACCATGCAGTAGCCAACGTGGACCTGTGAGATGAACAATTGTCTTGCTGATAGACGCCATCTCCATTGGAATGCAGGATGGCCATAAATGGGTGTAAATAGTCAGCCACGAGTTCTACATACCGGGATGCATTAAGAGTCATCGGTGCACGTACCAAAGGTCCCACAGACATTCATCATTGAGCCATCACTGAGCCACCACGAGCTTGTATTCTTCCATGGCTTCATGGGATTGACGTCATACCCTCAGTCTATAGATGAAGTTTAAATCGGGATCCATTACCTCCATCACTCTCATTCACTATCCATTGCCAATTTTCGATGGTCCAGTTTCGATGTTCTTTAGTCCAGGGAAGGCTTTGAGCTTGGTGTGATGCCGTTAGAAGTGGGACTCTCGTAGGTCGACGGCTCCCAAAGATGAGATGATGCATGTCCGTGCACTGACTTCCCGGCTGGGGCTCGCATCCTGATTGGAGATGATTTCAAATAATGTCTGGCCCCTATCGGTCTGTACGATGAGGGTCAGACCGCGAAGCCCACGATCATTGAAGGCTGGTTGCCCTTTGCAGTTTGTCCGGGTGCTTGTTTTTTTTCGCGGAATTTTCGTAATCCCGGAACACTCTTTTAAACTGTCGTACGAGAAAATCCAAGTTCACTGACAATTTCGGAGATCGAGTGTCCCATCCGTCGGGCACCTACGATCTGCCCTCTGTCAAATGCATCTGAATCCCGCGCCTTTCCCAATACGCTTCTCACGACGAATGTTTGGGGAAGCCAAAGCTGACAGCTATATATGACCAGAGTTTCAGCCACGCATGCGAGCAAATGCGGGACTTCCGGTACTGAATTTGGATAACGTCTCCTATCTCTAATTCAATGGCACTTTAGTATATAGTGGTAAATCGATAAACGGTTTCCCGGCATCGTTATAAGAAAGAATAACCCTTTTTTGCAGGGGCGGGGGTGGCTCAGTCGGTATCGCGCCAGGCTCGTAATCTGTAGTTCCCAGGTTCGAGTCCCAGCTGGGTCAGCGTTGAGATTTATCTCCGCAAAATTCCCCGCCCTGCCCACGGTCAGTAGGGGACACCGATGGGCTTGGAAAGGCCGCCGTCCGTCGGATGGGACGTTAAGCCGTGGGCCCGTGTGCGGGAGAGCCATACCCTGTGCACGTTAAAGAACACAATGGATGGCCTTGACGGGAGGCTACCATCTGTCTCCCAACAGCTGTTCCAGTGGGTCCCCTCCCCCAACCTTCTCTGAGCCTTCGGGGTCCATGTGACCTGGCCATTTAGCCCATGGTGTGCAAAAAAGTGCCGCTCAGAGGTAAAACAACCCAACCCAACTCGAATCCTTTACTTTAAAAGAAAATCAAAAAGCTGTAAGAAAAATCGATACAACTTTATCTTTCTTGCACTGCGTCACGAGTTGTCGTTGATGCATCCTTTTCCGATCCGGAGTCATTGTGGAACATACATAGTGGAACTATGTTCCACTATGTATGTTCCACATTTACGCATCGGGCAAACGCAATTATGTTCCACTATCAATCTATGATCGATAGTGGAACATAATTGAACGTAGCCGATAGTGAAACATAGTTGAACATAGCCGATAGTGGAACATAGTTGAACATAGCCGATAGTGGAACATAGTTGAACATAGCCGATAGTGGAACATAGTTGAACATAGCCGATAGTGGAACATAGTTGAACATAGCCGATAGTGGAACATAGTTGAACATAGCCGATAGTGGAACATAGTTGAACATAGCCGATAGTGGAACATAGTTGAACATAGCCGATAGTGGAACATAGTTGAACATAGCCGATAGTGGAACATAGATCTGAGTAGGGGAAGCAGATCTGAACAGCTCATAGGTGACAGATGGGAAACACTTCTGAAAGCTATCAAACGTGCTATTTGAGGTGAAAACAGTATAACTCTCCTGCACATAAGGCCACGACTTAATTTCACATACGATAACAACCCAATGAATGAATGACGGCCGAATTTGTAAGCCTATTGGTGTCATTCTGCCAAAGACAGAATAGGGGTTAGCACAATAAATGTAAATGCAGACTAGGAACCGGAGATCATCTGATGACGAGCCTAGAGCGCCACCGAGTGGGTCAACCAAGGGCCGAATATTAAAGCTTAATGATTCTTGACTCGGTAAGTTGGGGATGCACAAATTTGTCATAGAGACATGGACAAAAACTAGATTTAGTGTCATTATCTATTAAAAAGTCTACAGATTGCTGCAAAACGTGCAATGCTTATTTCGAACTTTAAATCTGTTTTTCTAACTGCACATGAGACTTAGTCTGGGAAGCATCTGCATCGTGTAATGGAAAGTATTTTGCTCTCAACAGGCAGACGGCGAAGAAGGGTAGAAAGACGAGCTCCTGCACGTGAATGGCAAGCAGAATCAGCCTCTTGGATGCGTTATCAATGGTGACGTGTGCAGAGCACGAATCCGCAGAAAAACACCAATTCACACTCCAGCAGGGGGTCGAGCATCGGTTGCCTGATGAGAACAGTTCCGTGAGGTCAGGCTGGCGGCCACGGGAGTTGCGCTTCCCAGTGGCCCAGATGCAACGGCTACTTGAAGGCCACGAACAAGAAAAATCTCGTGACAGTGAGTCTCAGTGGCTCGTTAATTGTGTGTGTGCCAAGAACGATTCGTACCGTTCGCTGAATGGGAGTCCCATTAATAAGCATTACCTTAACTTTTATATAAAAAGTTTTCTATTTCCAAAGAAAATCGAATTTTTCACAGTGAAATATCCTTTTTTGCTTAGTACGAAAGAGCAGTCTAAAATTCATTTAATATCAGTTTTTCAGTGCCCTTGTTCTTATCAGCTTTCATTGCTCGTAAATATTTTGAAGATTACAAGTTAGTCACTTTCTTTTCCGTTAAATTAGTTAATTTTCATTCCACTGAATTCATCATCATCATCCTCAAGCAGCCATGGGCTACGGAGGTATCTCCAAGCATATCTGTCCTGAGCTACATTTACTGCATCTCGCCACTGCACACCAATTCTAACAAGGTCCTGTCTGCCCACCGCATCCTAGGTCTCCCCTTCTTTCTGAGGCCTATAGGCACACTGTTCTTAACCCTATTCGCCAATCTATAATTATTCATACGGGCAACATGGCCAAACCAACGGAGTCTCTCTCTGCACAATATGCTGCTTAAAGGAGGTTGCAAACTCCTTTGCCTAACCTCATCATTAGTTACAAAGTTGAACCACCTAATGCTCAAGATACTACGTAAGCAGTATCTTGTTTACTATTATTCCTGTTATTTCGTTTATTCCTGTTATCTTGTTTACACAGCGTCCAAGTTTCACAATCATAACTAACCCTAGAAAGAACCAAACTATTATACAGTCTAATTTTAGTCTTTAGGTGTATACGCCTATTTCTCCACAATCTCTATAGACCACTGAATCCACCGGGAAAAAATATTTAATAAATTTAAAAAGAACAACAATGATTCTATTTTAGACTCTTTTGCAAATATTTCTCTTACAAAAATTTTTTAATTCAGTTTTAATACATCACGCGTTAACCCTTTCACGACTAAGGGAAACATTTTTCCCATTTTAAAATTGGTGATTGTCGTATTTAATTATAACCTTATCTGCATTTTTTATACAGAATGTCAAAGTAGATCGTATGCCGAACGCAATTACGTAAACGGGAAGGTTTAGAAAACGAAAACAGAACTGTCAGGACGCATAATATATGTACTATGTGCAATGTCCATCTTTGCCTCACTACCAAAAGAAATTGCTTCGCAGAATATCATAATTAGCACATCATTTTGTATAGTAATTTTATTTCATAATTTTGTATTATTTTAGTTAACATTTTGTTCTAATAAACCAATAAATAAAAGGCATTGCATAATAAGCCTAACTATAATTTGTGTTACCTTTATAGTCCATTGGGAAAAATATTTCCCATAAAATTCCAAAAAAACTACACATTGTTATGTATTTTGCTTATGATTTTTATTTATTTTAAGTCTAAACAAACTTAAATAAACAGTTACATACTAATATTTACTCTTAGAAACCTTATGGTCCTGAAAGGGTTAAGAAGTCTACACCGAAACGGATATTTTGCATACTCAATAGAAAGTGATGTTAGTTTCAACTTTTGCAAGAGTTATGGAATCAAAATTGAAATAACATTGGTATTAGTAATTGAATTACATAGTGTAGTTGAGATCGGACAAATCGTGACCTTGTGTCCTGATCTCGTTTCGAGCCTTTCACATAGCCATTGACTACTGGCCACGTTTTGTAGGTTCGTGCATTGCCGCTTTTAGACATTTTTGGTCCTAGACACAAAGCCATATATGGGTAAAAGCCATATATTATACAATTTAGAACCATTAATTGCATTAATAAAAATAACGAAAAAAATTAAAATAAAACATGATGTGCAATATTTTTTATGCCAAAATACTTTTATGAATTTAAATTTTTTTACACAAAATAATTGCATTTTCTTCCAAATTTTCAGCTGAATAAAATCATTAATTAATTACACAGCTATGCACCAATCCCCTGTGATGATGCATAGAACCGGCCAGGCCTAGCACCTAATGTCCGACCCTGCCTTCTCGTGGTGCAGACCGTTAGTACCTTTCAAAAGAGATACTCTCTTGTGGAAGTGAACGGAAGGGGAGGGCTGCCAGATTAGTGTGGCCTATTGATCTGGACAACTATGGCTACTTTTCTTACTTTTCTTTTTTTTCTACCCTGCTGAGGAGTGGTCAACCACACAGGGTCCTGGTGCTGACCATATAAACCCACTGGACTGGACAGATATATGGCTCTGAGCTTGATTATGGATCCTGATTTTGCTGCACTGGTGGGCTTCTGTGGAGGGAAAATCTTCCGCTTTGTTTTCTGTTTGTTTGTGGGTTGACAGCCCCAAGTGAATAGATTCACAGGATATGTTTATCAGCTGGTGGATAATCCTGAGCAGAGGTCATCGCAGGCACCTGAACTCTTTGCTTCTATAGGCATCGTCAAATTCTACATTGGAGGAAGTCTTCCAGTGTAGATGGCTTCAGCCTTTAGTGGTGGGGGAACGGGTCTTTGCCCCATGTCTGCGATTAGGGGGCTGTTTCATATTGTCGGCATTCCCTCTCTCAATAAACATAGTTTCTTTAAACATCCTACTAACCATTTTCTCTCCATAGGTAGTTGGAATGTGAGGACTCTGCACAGAGCTTTTTCTCTTGATGTCCTCACACAAGAATTCCACCATTATAATTTAAATATTCCCGGCTTGCAAGAGACCAGATGGACAGATAAAGGTCAGATTCTTAAAAATAATCTTAAATTTCTCTTTTCAGGGAGGTACGACAATAAGCATCACCAAGGCGTGGGTCTGCTTCTCAGCAGACACGCTAGTGATGCTCTTCTAGGATATGAGTGCATTAATGAAAGGTTTCTTACAGCAAAATTTCAGACAAGCGTTAAAGACCTGAATGTTATCTGCTGTTATGCCCCCACTGAGGATGCCGATGAGGATAAGAAGGATAGGTTTTATGAACAACTTCAGGATATTTTGAATTCTGTCAAGAAAGGAGATATTACCCTTGTTCTTGGTGACTTCAATGCCAAAGTTGGTACTGACTCTGACCTTTGGGGAGGGGTGATTGGCCCTTTTGGTATTGGCAGTTGCAATGGCAATGGGCAACGTCTCCTACAGGTAAGTAAACTCAATGGATTCAGAATAACTAACACATATTACAAACACCGCGACATACATAAGTACACATGGGTTTCACCTGAGGGGCTGCATAAGAATATGATTGATTATATATTAATTAACAGCAAATGGGCTAGTTCTGTTAGAAATACCAGGGCATATAGGGGAGCTGAAATTGGATCTGACCATTACCTAGTTAAAAGTGTCTTGCAACTTAAACTTAAAAAGTGTTGTGCTAGGGTTAAAAAATTTGCTTTTAATACTGAAGCTCTGAAAGACCCAGTTATAGCCAAAGCTTACCATGATAGGTTACTTAGTCATTATGACAGTCATGGTATGCTTACTACTGAAGTTGAGGAAGAATGGGATCATTTTAAACAGGCTTTTTTGGACACTAACAGTACTCTTTTAGGAAAAAAGGAGCAGAAAAGACAGAATTATCTGAGTGTTAAGGCACTTGAGCTTATTTCGGAAAGAAAGAACTGCAGGAATGTCCTTAATCAATACCCTACTAGTCCTAATAGAAAGCATTACAGAGAACTTAATAAACGTGTAAAAGATCAGTTAGCTGCTGATAAGAATCTTTGGCTTGATGGTTTGGCTGACAAAGCCGAGGAAGCAGTTAGACAGCACAACAGCAGAGAGCTGTACGAGATAGTTAATGTTTTGTGTGGTAGAAAACGGACAGGTATACAGGGATTGAAGGATAAACAAGGTAAGGTTATAGAAGGTGAGGATTCTGTCATGGCTAGGTGGGCTGAGCATTTCAGTGATGTTCTAAACAATGCGGTTAGTTCTATTCCCATTGTTTGCAATGATGATAGATGCATTGGTGGCTTTAATGTTGGCCCTATAACACAATCTGAAGTTATTTTGGCTGTTTCTAAACTTAAATTTCATAAATCCCCAGGGGTAGATGAAATTACTACAGAAATGCTTAGAGCTGGAAATGTTTCGGTTACCACTTGGATGACTGAAATTCTGAATATCTTTTATGATAAAGGCATGGTTCCTAAGGATTTTACCAGAGCTATTGTTATCCCTATTTTCAAAAAAGGTGATCGCAGTTCTTGTGATAACTATAGGGGTATCAGCCTACTCTCTGCTCCAGGTAAAGTTCTTTCCATGATTATGCTTCATAGAATTAAGAATCTGGTTGACAGTCAATTGCGTGATGAGCAATGTGGATTCAGAAGTGGTAGGGGATGTGTGTATCAGATATTTTCACTTAGGCAGATTCTTGAGAAATGTTTAGAGTTTCAGAAACCTTTGGTTGCTAGCTTTCTTGATTTCAAAAAGGCTTTCGACTCTGTTGATCGTCATAATTTGTGGTTGATTGTGAGATCATATGGTATATCAGACAAGTTAGTTAACATAATGAGAGCTCTCTATAATAACACTGAGTCGTGTGTGAGAGTTGGTAAGGCTTGTAGCAACTGGTTTAGCATTACTTCTGGTGTTCAACAAGGGTGCATTTTTGTCTCCTTTTCTCTTTAGTTTGGTTATTGATTATGTTATGCGAAATTCACTTCATGGGAAAGGTTTTGGCCTTAAATGGGCTGGAAATACGAAAATTTCTGATTTAGATTATGCTGATGATTTAGCCCTTTTTGCAAATGATGTTGATGAGATGAACTCTTTCATTCGAGCTGTTGATGAGACTGGTAGTAGAGTAGGTTTGGTTATAAACAGAGAGAAAACTAAAGTGATGAAAATTGGTCAGGCAGGCTGTGATTCAGTTAATCTGAATGGTTGCAGTCTTGAGCAGGTGTCACAGTTTAATTATCTTGGGAGCTATGTAACAGATAATGGTGATGTGCGGCATGAGATTAACAGACGAATAGGGATTGCTGCCGGGACTTTTAAGAATCTATGGAGAGTGTGGAGAAATAGGCGTATACACCTAAAGATTAAAATTAGACTGTATAATAGTTTGGTTCTTTCTAGGGTTAGTTATGGTAGTGAAACGTGGACACTTTGTAAACAGGATAACAGGAAACTAGATGCTTTTGATTCCAGATGCTTACGCAGTATCTTGGGCATTAGGTGGTTCAACTTTGTAACTAATGATGAGGTTAGACAAAGGAGTTTGCAACCTCCTTTAAGCAGCATATTGTGCAGAGAGAGACTACATTGGTTTGGCCATGTTGCCCGTATGAATAATTATAGATTGGCGAATAGGGTTATGAACAGTGTGCCTAAAGGCCTCAGAAAGAAGGGTAGATCTAGGATGCAGTGGGCAGACAATGTCAAACAGGACCTTGTTAGAATTGGTGTGCAGTGGCCAGACAATGTCAAACAGGACCTTGTTAGAATTGGTGTGCAGTGGCCAGATGCAGTAGATGTAGCTCAGGATAGACTTGCTTGGAGAACTAAATTGCACGGTCTGGTTGGACCTCCGTAGCCCACGGCTGCTTGAGGATGATGATGATGATGATGATGACAAATTATCAGAAATTTCAAGTTTTCCTCTGCGAGTGTAGTTCGTAAACATTTTTTCATAATATTCACTACGAAAATGACCGTTCTTCGGTAATACTCATTGGCAAAACTAAAAATAATATTAAAAAATTTCAACATTTTGTAATGAAGAAATAGGCTCATTGTCATAAGCATAAGAATAATAAGCTAAAATTTCTGTGAAGCAGTTATTAATTCTTTAAAACGAATTTGACTAAATATCAAAAATATTCAATATCTGCTTCCAGCTCTTCGACACATAAATCACCATTATAAAATTTTGTAATATTTTAAATATAATATTTATACTTTTTTATTGTAATTAAGGAAGGCATCCGACTTCGTATTTATACACTTATAAATTTGGCTCCTGGCGATATCAAAAATTATTTTATCACCTAAAATAATTACATGAAACAAATAAAACTTTTACTTTTGAAAACTATTACTTTTGAAAATACTTTTCCTTCTAATTCTACATCATTCAACATTTTTCAAAAAAAAAAAACAGCCTCTAAAAAAAACAGGCCCGGATCTAGAGAAAAATCGAGGGCGGCGGGATCAAGAAACACTATCGAGCCGAAAAACGTAAAAAGGGAGGGTTGGGTTGGGTTGTTTTACTTCTGAGCGGCACTTTTTTGCACACCATGGGCTAAATGGCCAGGTTACATGGACCCCGAAGGCTCAGAGAAGGTTGGGGGAGGGGACTCACGGGAACAGCTGTTGGGAGACGGATGGTAGCTTCCCGTCAAGGCCATCCAGCGTGTTCTTTAACGTGCACAGGGTATCGCTCTCCCGCACACGGGGCCAGAGCTTAACGTCCCATCCGACGGACGGCGGCCTTTCCAAGCCCATCGGTGTCCCCTACTGACCGTGGGCAGGGCGGGGAATTTTGCGGAGATAAATCTCAACGCTGACCCAGCTGGGACTCGAACCTGGGAACTACAGATTACGAGCCTGGCGCGCTACCGACTGAGCCACCCCCGCCCTAAAAAGGGAGGCCAAGCTATTTGATTTCCGATGCAGCATAACATTTTCCCCTTGATGTTACGGATTTAAAAAAATCTTCAAAAATGCATGAAAATATGAATAAATTTAATATTTTTTTCCTCTTTCACCCTTACTTGCATTCTGAAAGAGAAGGAGGAGAAGGGCGTTGCCACCTTGGTCCTCTCCTAGATCCCCCCCCTGCTCTCTAGTAATTCGTTTCTTTGATTGACTGTACAGGTCTTATTGGACAAAATGTTTCCAGCTTCGCTTTCAGTGTCATCGAAGTTTTCATGGATATTTTGAATAAACACAAGCCATTAAAATGAGAGAGTTATTTATAATGATCCTTTAGATCAGTAGTGGGCGAACGTTTTTTTTTTTGCAGGCCAGTATCGATGCGCAGTATTAATCAGACGGGCCAAAATATAGGTACTCTACCATAAAAGTTTGGGGCGGGGTGGCTCAGTCGGTAGCGCGCCAGGCTCGTAATCTGTAGTTTCCAGGTTCGAGTCCCAGCTGGGTCAGCGTTGAGATTTATCTCCGCAAAATTCCCCGCCCTGCCCACGGTCAGTAGGGGACACCGATGGGCTTGGAAAGGCCGCCGTCCGTCGGATGGGACGTTAAGCCGTGGCCCCGTGTGCGGGATGGCCATACCCTGTGCACGTTAAAGAACACGCTGGATGGCCTTGACGGGAGGCTACCATCTGTCTCCCAACAGCTGTTCCAGTGGGTCCCCTCCCCCAACTTTCTCTGAGCCTTCGGGGTCCATGTGACCTGACCATTTAGCCCATGGTGTGCAAAAAAGTGCCGCTCAGAGGTAAAAGAACCCAACCCATAAAAGTTTAATAAACAAAATTTTTTGTCTTTTTTTATTATTCTACTCATACTAAGCATACATAAATTTAAATTTAACACAGACTAAATGTATATTAATAATATTATAAATGATAATTATTTTTAATTTTTTACTGGATTCACAAATGCTTCGCTGGCAGGATTAAATGCTATTTCGGGTCTCATTTCGTCCATGACTGCAGCAAACGATCAATGAATCACAGAGCACTTATTCTACTTTATTTTATTTCAAATACACTTTAACAAAGCAAATTCAAATCCATCCATTCTTTATACAGTCCTGCAGCTTCTTTACTCATACTACTGACTTCTCGAAGTGATTTGATGTCAGTGACTTTAAATCTTCTTTAATCTCCGTGAAATTTTCCTTTAGTGCATCAGAGAGCTTCAGTCCACCTACTATTTTATAGCAAAATGTCTTTTCTGGAAACAAACCACCTACTATTTTATAGCAAAATGTCTTTTCTGGAAACAAACCACCTACTATTTTATAGCAAAATGGTCAGACCACCTACTATTTTATAGCAAAATGGTCAGACCACCTACTATTTTATAGCAAAATGTCTTTTCCGGAAACAAATTCCCAAAACTTATTACCGATTTGATCCAGAAAATGTAAAGTTCTTGAACTTCTCTGAAAATGTTTGCCACTTCTATTCAACTCCGTGGGCAGCTGCTCATTTACAACTAACTTTAAGGAATCGGTTGATAAAGGAATAACTTCTGTCAATGCTGTTGAACACATTGCGCACGGGATACGGGACTCGCCATATTTACCAAATCCTGCTTCCGAAATAAATTATTTGCTTTCATAAACAATGGACCGATTATCGTAATTTTGATTCCTGTAATTTTCAATATTTGCTTTGAAGTTATTCCAGTATAACGGTTTCTGAATTTTTATTGGTAAGCGAAGTTATAGGCAAAATGAAGAAAAAACGTTCATATCCTTTTCTGTGCAGGATACATCGAACTTCTCAAGCCAATTGGTCAATATGACTGACATCGGATGTGTAATCTGCAATTATTGAGCAAAATATTTTCTTTTTTTCAAAATTCTTTTGTATCATTTCTTATTTTGCCGCTAATTCTACGAATAAATTCGCCGTAAATAGAAAACAATGAACCTTTTTGTCTTAAGTTAGCATTCTTATTTACGTGTATTCTCAAAAATGGGTCAAATTCTGCCAAATACTCCAATATAATTTCCTCTCTGTTCTTTATGAAATATTTGTTTTTTCCCCCAGAAAAGGCAGCTGATGGAAAACCAAACATATAATTCGGGCGATAAGTTCTTTCTTCCAGTCCTGAGGTCTGGCTGTCGAGTGCTATGACGAGGGCTATATCAGTGCGACAGAGACTATATCTATTCCAGGAATAATAGTGAGGATAAATGACATTATGATCCGACGAGCTCTCGTGTTCCGAAAGTTTTTTAAAAATATTTAACCAATCAGTAATCCTTTGATTCAATTGTTCTTTTGCTGGAAAAATAATTTTTTATATATAGAAATATGCTTCTTGTTATTTTTGGTTATACTACCAACCATTTTTCCTGAAACTTCTTCTCAACTTTATTAGTTATTTTCAACGCGTTTCAATTTAGAGACCTATTTGATTTCCTTGACCCTTATCGGAAACAATTTTCTAGGATTCATGTGTTCCAAAAACTGATTCTGATTTATTTCTAAGGTAAAAAATCTTGGAGAGCTGAAGTTGTTGTTACAGGCCATATTTTTCGATAATGAATTATTAGTTTCATTAAATTGTTGTGATTAAGATATCGGAATACTGAGATCTAATATTTTCATTAGATTGGATCTGTGGTTTAGATTGAGATTGAGAGACATTGCCACAAGCTTCAAAAACGGGTTGAGATTGATTGCAGTAGAACTGCCTTGTACCAATCGTAGATATTGTGCGATTTCTTTGTCAGATTTTAATATATTATATCCAGGAAATGTATCATAATTTGTTAAATAGGAAGTTAATTATAATTTTCAAATCATCCTTAAGTCATGTTATTAAATAGAGAACGAAACTTTTTTCAACACGAAAGTTCCGGGGGGGGAGGTAGAGCTCCCGAAGATTTTGCCAAGTTTCGTCATTTCTACCAACTCTCCTAGACTTTGCCAAGTGCAATCCTTCTTTTTCCACTTTCCTCAAAGACATAAAAAAGCCATATTTCAGTGCGGTTAAATAAATGTAAAAAATAAAAGTACATATGTTAGACATTTTATAATCAAAAGGGCCATGGCGCCATGTACTTATTTATATTTTGGCAGATTAGGCAGCGATAAAACTGGAGAAATAAAAATGATTAATAAAGAACAAGAAGTTGGTAACGTTGTATAGGTAAGTCGGTTTGTAAGTTTTTTAAAGCAGTGTCTCGCAAACTGTGTGCCGCGAGAGATTTTCAAATTGACACTAGATATTCCAAACATTTCATTTTGACTTGACTTGTGTTATCGACGTGCTTTAATATCGAAGTGCTATCGACGTGCTTTAATAAAAATCTTTCAGATTTTATCAATTGGGATCTTGTAAGTATTTATCAAGCTTTTTCCAATTTTTGGTATTAATTTTTGATTATTTCAAGCCATAGAATGGACAAATATTTAAAACAAACACCGAGTTATGATTAATTATATTTATTATTATATTTATTTTAAATAAAATGCATTTAACGAAGCTTCAATTTTCCTCTTTTTACGTAACTATCCAAATTCTTTTTTAGGTGTGCCGCGGAAAAAAAATTAGATTCAGTGTGCCGCTGAAAAAAATTAAATTCAGTGTGCCGCGGAAAAAAATTAGATTCAGTGTGCCGCAGAGTAAAAAAGTTTGCGAGACACTGTTTTAAAGTATGAAATGATAATGTTAATCGGTGTTTCGGGAAACATTGTCCCCTCAATCTTCATGAAGAGAAAAGTGTAGCCAGTACAAAAATGCAACACAATGGACTTTCATATTTTCATGCGTCATATCATCAAATAAACCAACTTATTTTAATAATGCTTATTTTGTTAATTTTAAGTTGTGGGATTTATTAATTATTAAATTTGATTTAGGAAGAAATTAAAATTGCCCTTTTATTAATAAGAAAATGAGGTACTTCTTCCCCCACATACACTTGTGTTTTTCAAATATCTTCGAAGAAGTTCCTATGTCAGAAAGTCAAAATTCTAACCTAACGAACTCATATTTTTGGTGCCAGAAAAGTTCCTGAAGTGTCGAACACACCGAATCATAATTGATTATGAGTGGGAAGGAGGAGGAAAGACCGAAAATGCGTCCAAACTAGACAATTTTTATTGGATTTACGATAATCATCGTAGCTCGAATGAAAGAGTCATACACATACATACATACATACATACATACATACATACATACATACATACATACATACATACATACATACAAAATTCTCATGCAGTCATGGGCTACTGAGTCCTACCAGCTGTTCAATTTTCCTCTCCAAGCATGTCTGGTCTGAGCTACAGCTGCTTCATTTAGCCACTGCAAGCCAATTCTAGCAAGGTCCTATTTTACTTTATCTTTACATGGCGTACTAGGTCTCCCCCTTTTCTTGAAGCATTTAGGCACACTGTTCATAATTCTGTTTACCAATCTGCAGCTATGCATACAGTCAACATGGTCAAACCAATGCAGTCTCTCTCTGCACAAAATTCTGCCTAAAGGATATTGATGAGTCCTTCTTCTAACTTCATCATTATTTATAAAGTCAAACCACCTAATGCCCAAGATACTGCTTAAGCATCTAAAATCAAAGGTATCAAGTTTCTTGCTATCCTGCTTACAAAGGGTCCATGTTTCGCTACTATAACTAACCTTAGAAAGAACCAAACTATTATACAGCCTAATTTTACTCTTTAAGTGTATACGCTTATTCGTCCATACTCTCCATAGATTCCTAAATGTCCCAGCAGCAATTGCTATATTTCTATTTATCTCAGGTCGCACCTCACCAGTATCTGTTACATAGCTCCCAAGATAATTAAACTGAGACACTTGCTCAAAAGTACAGCCATTCAAACAAATGAAGAACCATCTGTCTGACCAAATTTCATTACTTTATGTTTTCTTTGTTTATCACCAAACCTACTCTACTACCAGTCTCATCAACAACTCGAATGAAAGAGTTCATCTCATCAACATCATTAGCCAACAACGCCAAATCTTCGGCATAATCTATATCAGAAATTTTGAAATCTCTATACCATTTAAGGCCAAAATGAAGAAATTTTTTTGCAAAGAATTTCGCGTAGCATAATCAATAATCAAACTAAAGAGAAAAGTGGACAAAATGCACCCTTGTCTGACTCCACCATCATGTCTCCACTAGCAATGCTAAGCCAATCGCTACAAGCGTTGACAACTCTCACACGACTGAGTGTTATTATAGAGGGCTTTCATTACACTTACTAACTTATCAGATATTCCATATGATCTAACAATCAACCACAAATTATGTCGATCAACATAGCCAAAAGCTTTCTTTAAATCTATAAAGCTAGCAACCACAGGTTTCTGAAACTCTAAACATTTCTTAATAATGTGCCTAAGTGAAAGTATTTGATCGATGCCCTACCACCACTGAATCCATATTGCTCATCACGCAGTTGTCCATCAACCAAATTCTTAATTCCATTAAGTATAATCATGCAAAGAACTTTACCTGGAACAGAAAGTAAACTAATTCCCCTATAATTATCACAAGAACTACGATCACCTTTTTAAAAAACAGGGAGAATTATAGCACTAGTAAAATCGTTAGGAACAACTCTTTTATCATAAAAAATTTCGAAATTTCAGTCAGCCATATGACAACATAAGTGTTCGAGCTCTAAGCATTTAAGTGGCGATTTCATCCACCCCAGGAGATTTATGCAGTTTTAATTTAGAGATAACCAAAGGAACTTCTGAATGTAATATAGGGCCGACGTTAAAGCCATTATTGCAGATATCCTCATTACAAACAATGGAAGTAGAAATAATCATATTATTTAGAACATCTCTGAAATGTTCAGGCCACCTAGCCATCATAGAATCCGCACCTTCAACCACCTTATCATGTTTATCCCTCAATCCCTATGTACCTGCCTATTTCTTCCCACACAAAACATAAACTATCTGGTAAGTACAGCCTCTGCTGTTTTGCTGTGTGACTGCTTCCTCTGCTTTATCAGCCAAACCATCAAGCCAAAGATTCATATCAGCAGCTAACTGATCTTTTACACGTTTATCTAATTGGGTGTTGTTTATGGACATTTCTGAAGTTATTTCTTTTCAAATTAAGATCCAGTGCCTTATCGCTCAAATAATTTTGTCTCTTCTGCTCCTTTTTACACCAAAGTGTATTGTTAGTTTCAAGAAAAGCCTGTTTAAACTGATCTCTTTCTTTGTCAACTTTAGCGGTAAATGGTCACGATTGCCATAATGACTAAGTAACCTATCTCGGTATGATTTGACTATACCATGATAGACTATACCTAATTTGACTATACCTGGATCTTTTAGAACTTCAGTGTTAAAAGTAATTCTCTTAATCTTAGCACAACATTTTTTAAGCTTCAGTTGCAAGACACGTTTGACCAAGTATGGTCAGACCCAATTTCGGCCCCCCTGTATGATCTGGTATTCCTAATCGAACTAACCCATTTCTGTTAATTAAAATATAATAAATGATATTCTTATGCAGCCTATTTGGTGCAACCCACGTGTTGTATGTCATAATTTTTGTAATAAGTTTTGTTATCCTCAAACCATTAAATTTACATACCTGCGGGGTATGTTCCTCATTGTCATTGGAACTACCAAAGGAACCTAAAACACCTACCAAAGGTCAAAGTCAGTACCCAAAGGTCAAGGTCAAGAGAAATACTCCTTTCTTGACAGAATTCAAAATATTCTGAAGCTGGCTGTAAAACGTATAGTTCTCGTTCTTATCAAAGTCCTCTATGGGGGCATAACAGTAAATGACATTCAAGACTTTAATTTTTGTTTTAAATTTTGCTCTCAGAAATCTTTTATTAATGCAGTCATATCTTAGAAGAGCATGACTGGAGTGTCTTGTGAGAAGCAAACCTACACTTTAGAAATGCTTTCCATCCTCCCTCCCTAAAAAGAAAAATTTGAAATTATTTTTAAGTATCTGACCTTTATCTGTCCATCTGGTTTCTTGTAAGCCTAGAATATCTAGGTTATAACGCTGGAATTCCTGTGTGAGGACGTTAAGAGAATAATATTTATGTAATGTCCTCACACAAAAAAAACGTGTTTGTTTCTCTGCTGAGGTCCTGCCAACCTCACAGACCTTCTACTATGGTATATAAACTTTAAATGTTGGTGAATAATTGTTTCCACACTTCCAATCGATAAACTGATATCTAAAGTATGACGTGAACGACGATGTTTGGGTATTCCTTAATGAGTTCACGAACAACAGCGATGGTTCTCTCTTTCACGTCCACCTTCGGTCTTCCTGCACGAAGGAGATCTTCGAAGCTCTGCTGTCCATCTCAGAGTGCGCATCCATCCCGTAAGAGTGACACATGAAGAAGCATGATCATCATATCCTTTTGATAAATCTGCACGAAAGTTTTTCCCTTCATCCCCAAGCTGCATCCTTGTGAAAATGTAAACCGTTTCCAATTTTAGTTACCATACAATAACAGTGCACATATTTCGCAGACTGAATTTTACGCGCCGACAGCGAAGAGGGAAATGATGATACGGCCTCTGTATTTTAATACTCAATGAGAAGTTCAGACAAGCTTTTGAACAAGTCATAGCTCGTTAATTTCGGGGGAAAGAGTGCAAATCTACTTTCAAGTGTCAAGAACTTTATTAACGTTTTCCGTATTATACGTCCATAATGGCTGTAACTTGGTAAGAATTGCACCTGATAGCAAACTAATTTAGCGCCGTACTTCACATAGTGGTTAGCAGTGGCCTATTTCGAAAATATACTTGGGGGAATTTGATTTTTTTTAAAAAGATTAAAAAACAGGTAATAAATAAATAAAAGCAGTGGTAAATTTTTGCATTAATACTTAGAAGTTACTAAATGTTTCAAAAGCGTAGACCCCCCAAAATATTTTGCATCTAGGTGGGGGGAAGGTTAATAGCCCTAATCTGTACCTTGAAATATAGTAGTTAGGTTGCTAGCTACCGTTCCATCAGGGGTACCTTGTGTATCAACTCCAACTGAGGCAACCTAAAACATTTTCAAAAAACAAAGTATCAGAAATTCAGCAACTGAGGAATAGCGGCGTTTGCTCTCATGTATATTTGATTTTAACGTGAGTTGAATCCTGATGGCTCTAACAAGAACATCAATTGACATTTTAATGATCATCTGTCATTTATGTCCAGATTAAAAGGTCCAAAAGCAAGTTCAGTCTAATCCGATATTTATTTCGTTAGAAATGTTTTCTTTCGGAACTGAAGGAGGTTTCTGGAAAGAAGAAAATTGACATTTTTCAATGCTTTACCAATGAGCAACTCAGATGTTGCTTAAATCTACTACGATGAGTTTCTTTCCCATTATTATATGGTCGTTGCCTAGTTTTAAGGTTAGAGTTGAAAGACATAATTACTCGTAGGCTCCTCATTATGTAAATTGCTCCTGGTTAAATGAAAAACGGACAGATTTCCAGAATGGCGATAGTTATTCTTGTAATAATTAAAGAGACATCAATCAATTTTCTGTTCCTGGTAAAACTGTTCAATGTCATAACGGCAGATGTAAAATTTTGTTTTTTAAAATTTCTTTGTGAATGGAGCGATAGGACTGACCAGTTTTCTTTTTCCTTACTAAGACAAATTCGTGGGAAAACCTGAGGTCACCACTAGCTTTGTTGACTGAAGGAAAACCGTTTTAAAATAATAATTTTATCATGCCTTAGTCACAAAAAGCAAAAGTTGATAGCTCCCTAAGGAAACCTAATTTTCTGTTTTCGGTAATTTGTAAGAATTTGATAAAGTTGTTTTCTCGCCGCATAATTCTAGTGCAAAGTTTAAGTTGGAAACACAAAATCCCCGATTGCTCAAACAGGTCTTTATGAAATTTAAAGAAAATTTTATATAGGTAAGTTGTAGCATGATTACAATTCTGTATAAGAATAAGGATTGTGAACTGAATAGTTGTGTGGTTAATTACATGTTTATATGACGACACCAAATTAAGCTGAAGAGGATGTAACTGCATGAGGAGGCATTAGAAAACTTTTGACAGAAATGAAAGAGTAAAAATGCCTTCTCGTACGGCCAACAACGTCTACTTACATTTGATGAAGGCGATATTGGTGCAACGAAGCTGTCCTAATTTCGCGGAGGGTTCTGGAAGGAGGGCTGACACGGATATGGTAATCTCCAATTCGCAATTCATACACAAACATAAACATTTCACGCAAGTGGCAAGCAAGCAATAAATATTTACGAATTTCTTAGAGAGCGCATTTTGCACTGACGATTCATTTCCGTGTTTGGAGCCTCTTAATCGGCTTTATTGCAGCTTTATGTATTAAAAACATGATGTCTATAAAATGATTCAATTTTCGATTTCGATTTCCATATGGTTTTGAAATATTCAGCAAAACTGCTATGCAGCTTAATTTTTATATTGGAGTGTACAAGAGAGAATTAAGGTAATTTAATGAAACTACCGAAAAAATGTCCATATACTGAAACGACATGTTCACGTAAAACAATTAAAAACCTGATTTTTGTATCATTAGATACGACATGTAGTGTGGAAATGCGTTATGTTTGAAATGGAAGAGACAGCTTAGTTTTAAAAGTATATTAGTTTGAAAGGGTTTGAAAAGAAGTTGGCTTTGCTTTTGTGCAGGAAGCGGAATTCTGAGATTGCCGTTGTCTTTTTTATTAATTTCTTTGTGTGAAGAAACGGAGCGTTTCAGTTGTTTAAGGAAATGTCGTCCTATTAAACATGGGGCATAATAAATGAGATAGATTTTTGGTAAGAGTCGGTTCTATAATTTGTTAAATTGAAAACTTTGTAACTGAACTTTCGAATGTTATATTCTTTCAGCATTTGTCATTAAAAAAAGGTCAATACCAATTAGCCATTAGTCTAGTTAGTCCATTTATATATAAAATGAAGAATAATTCAAGTTTTACTTATTTCATGTAGATTAATTGCATTATTTATTAAATAACTTCATTTATTATCTTTTTGACTATTTTGAACACATGAAAGGTATTATCATATAAATATTGCTGAAAATTTGAACAATATACTTGATATCTGGAATATATAAAGAGTAATGAAAAAACTTGTATGCGTCTGCTCAACTGATGGTTCAACAGTTCTTAGAAATCATCGAGCTATCATTCACTTGCCGATCAATTAGTGATGTCGTAGATCACCGTTCTTTCGTTGATGGAATTGCGCACTCCATGCATCAGCAATTAGAGGTGATTACTTCATTAACTATCAACAAGTGATCGATGGCTTAATTGACCAATGATCTGCGAGAACTGCCGATGCTTGAACTGCTCAATCTCGCTCTCAAAATCGCCTTCATAGTTGCCTCATACGTTTCCATATTAATAGAAAATGTAAATATGTGTATCAATTGAAAAGTCAAATTGTGCAACATTTAGAAAATGTATGTTCTGTTGCTAAACACTGCAACTTTAATTATATTACAACATAAATAATCATAATAAATCATATTACTTTAATCACAAACAACTTTAATCACATTCAAAACTTTGAATGTTTTTGCTTTACTCTTTTTAGTCCATGGTCATTCTGTTGAGAAATATTTCTTTTAACTAAATCCGTCAGAATCAAACTCATAATTTGGATCAATTTCACAAACTATCAAAAAATCCAAAGAAGTTGCAATTTTCCATAATGTGATATGGAACTAGAGTTCGAAACCCTGACCTAAATCAAAAGTATAATTCCAATTTATGTTATAAATGTTAATATTAGCTATAAAGTTTTGAGACGTAACAAAAACTAAAACAATATTTCTAAAATGTTTTCAAACTTTTCAGCTTACTCATCTGTTCCAAAATCAATTATATCCTTGCTCAGGGCAGTCGGTGCGTGGTGAAGAACCATGTCATTCTCCTTATAACTCCTCCTCGCCGAATATACTGTGAAATGAAAGAGGTAAACCTTGGAAAGAAAACTTAAAATCTATACTGTGCTTTTCGTATTGTATCTAGAATGCATGGTTATTGCAATTTGAAAAACGGTGAATTTTTCACGGAAACGGTGAATTTTTCAGGTGAATGTGATTTCCAGTTTTACAAAGTCTTACCACAGCAAACAGAGTCCTCTGTCGTGGTTGATTGTTATTAGTTCCATTCTAGTGTGAATATAGAGATACATTGAAACATAATCCTCAAGCAGCCATGGAAGTTCAGCCAGATCGTTTACTATATTCCTGCAAACATATCTAATCTGAGCTATAGCCGTTTCTTTAGTTCCACTGAAAATAAATTAATCATGGACTGTGACAATTCTGAACTGATTAACTTATTAGAAACAGACTATTACATTATATCAGTCTTGAATAGTTGGCTCAATGATAAGTTTAGCGAAAAATCCTTTTCAAAAGAAAAAATTTGTATTTTTCATAATAATATTCGTAGTTTAAAAAAATACTGGGATCAGTTTATTATTGTTTTAGATGATTCTCTGCATTATATTGATTCTATTATTGTTTCTGAAACCGATGTTAACCATATAGAGTAGGATATTTATGAGATTGCTAATTTCACTAAAATTTATATAGATAGTGACTTATCTACTGCACATGGTATGTTAATCTTTTACAGCAACAAATTCAAATGAATTCATTGCAAGATAGTATTCTATCAATAGAAACGATTCACTTATATATCAATGACTCAAGTTACTACATACATAGCATAGCTCACCTAGTACAGATGATCATGTATTCATCCATAACTTAAAGCTTTGGTTAACAAAAAATGAAAACCTAAAAAATATCATAATGAATTGGGAGATTAATATAGATATCAAAAATCCCTCAAAATCAGGTGTAGACGAATATCTAGACACACTAACTAACTATAGTTATTAATATAGATATCAAAAATCCCTCAAAATCAGGTGTAGACGAATATCTAGACACACTAACTAACTATAGTTATTTTGGATACATAAATGGTTTCATAAGAGAAGAATATGAAAACAATATTCTAAAGCAAACATGCATTGATCACATTAATGACAAAATGATTCATTTTTCCTTGACAACACAATGAAACAAAAATTGATGATCATTATCCTGTTATTGCAATACTAAAGAAAATATCAAGAAACACAAACACAGAAACGAATAACAACAACATAAATCCTACTGAACAGAGTCCTGCCTAATTTTATAATGAAAAAAAATAAAGTGGAATTGCAAAGTGTTGATTGGAATACAATTAGTGGATATTTAAATTGATCAATTGAGATATATAATACAATTGTAAGAAAAATAAATGAAATTAAACAACGCTCAAAAATTCGGTTTACTACTACCACTGAGGATAAAAAAACATAAAATGGTTTACAACAGAAATAGAGGATTTAATCGAGCAAAGAAACAAAGAATAGAAAAATATTAAGAACAACAAAAACTAATGATCAATACAGAACAACCTATTACAACATTAAGAATTGTAGTAACAAATGTGATTCGCAGAGCAAAGAAAAACTTTTACTGAAACAAAATTATTCAATATAATAATTCCATGAATTCAACATGCAAGATGATGAACGAAATCATTGGTCGTAAGCAGAAGTTATCTGTTGATATCGTAATTATACAGAATATTGAACACTTAAATTTTACCGAAGATATTGCTAATGGCTTTAACGATTATTTTTCAAATGTTGTGCCTAAGCTTCGGGAAATACATGCTCAACAGTTTCATAATTTCAACTCATCAATTATATCTCCTCATTCACTTAGTACATGCCCACAAACAATTTTCCTCTCTGATATAACACCTTAGAAGTACAAAATATTATTATGAGATTTGATTGTAAATAATCTCCTGGCAATGATAATATCAGGTACTCAGATCTCAAACTTTGTGGATTAACCCTCTCAGAGCAGCTTTCTAAATTACTAAATGGAATTCGGAACATCAATGGAAATCAAAAACACATTCGGCACAAAAGTTGACTAGGTTATTATAGTATATACATATTAACAAAATAAAAAGTAAATTTAAAATCAGTTTTAAGAATTAAAATTAATAATGATAATTAATTTACAGACAAAATGATAATTAATTAACATATATTAAACTTAACGTTTGTTAAGTAGCCAATACGCGCTGATGCTGATAAAGATTTTCTGATTGTTATCCACCCAAGGCTCTACTTGCATCACCAATTAGATATTATCAATCTCGTCAGCTGTCCGATCCGGTCTTATTTAGGTGGCAAAACCAAAAGGGAAAAATGAACTTAGGGAAATACACCGATCAGCCAAAACATTAAAACAACCTACCTAATATGATGTAGGTCCTCCTCTAGCACTGCAAAAGAGCTCTAACCCGATGAGGCATAGATTTACCGAGATGTTGGTAGGTATCACTTGATATTTGATACGATGACTACAACAGAAGATCCCGCAGTTCCCGTGAATTACATGGTTGTAGTGTGCTGCTCGTACGCATTTCTCCAACTCAAAACACAAATGCTCGATAGAATTCATGTCCGGCGAATTTGGGAACCATGACAATAAATGGAATTCCTCATGTTCTAGGAAACATTCCTGAACCTTCTTCGCAGTGAGACATGTGGCATTGTCTTGTTGAATGACGCCACTTCCGCCAGGGAATACAGTCGCCATAAAGGCGTGTACTTGGTCAGCCACGATGTTCAGGTAGGTGACAATTGTTAGAGTTTGCTCTACAGGGATAATTGGTCCAAGTGTTCCCCAAGAAAATATTGCCCAGACCATCACACTCCTTCCGGCCACCTGAATCCGTCCCACACGGCATCCAGGTGAGAAGGCTTCCGTGGATAATCGTCACACACGAGCTCGTCCGTCCACATGGTATAACAGAAAACGGGATTCGTCTGACCATGCGACCCTCTTCCAGTCTTCTACCTGCCACTGCAAGCATTGATGACGGTGAACGACTGTGAGCATAGGCACACGAATGGGTCGGCGGCTGCAGAGACCCATGTCCAAGAGCTTAAGATGAACTGTGTTTTCGGACACTTTGGGCTTTTTACCGCAATTGAAATTATGGGTAATGTCAGTCACAGTAGCTCTCGTGTTGCTGCGGACAAGAGGAGATAGCTTGCGCTGACCTCTGGCATCAATGAGGCGTGGTCAGGCCATGCCTTGTCGACGGCTCAAAGCGCAACCTATTTCGGACCATCTTTGATATGTACTAACTACTGAATAGCGTGCGCAGCCTACCAGCGTCGCCGTTTCGGAGATGCTCTTACCAAGGCGTCTTGCCATAACGATCTGGCCTTTATCGGAATCAGATAAATCCTTTGCTTTTCCCATGTTGAGACGAAACGAAAACTGCCAACGAGAGCTCCGACCCAGGTATTATATATATATATATCATTCACGATCTTGCACGTGACGACGATTGGCTGCACGTGCACATCTCTGCGTAATGTAGAGGTGGTTTTAATGTATTGGCTGATCGGTGTATATCAAATGAAATTTTCTGAATGCAGGTGTTTATAGTGGAAAAAAAATATATAAATAAATTGAAAAATTAAGGAAACACCTAGCTTCCTATGTGTTCACTAAAAAGTAGATTCGTAAATAATTCATATTCACTTTAAAGAATGATAGGGCTTCAGCCATGTTGTTGAGTAGATAAATCAGCTCCCTATCTTCCTTTGAAGTGAATAAGAATTCAGTGATTGATTGCCCCACCGATATTCGTTAGGTTTATTTCCTACTTTTTAGGGCGTATATAGGATAATCGGTATTTTTTAAATTTATTTAGATCTTAACCTTTTCTTTGTAAAACACTTCAATGAATTACCTTTCTTGCAATTTGCGTTAGTAGTTTTATAATTTATTCTTCTCTCCATTCCAGCAATTCTTTCTCTATCCCTCATGGTCCACGAGCCTCTACCATTTTCATCCCTTTCAGTTGCCTCTGCAATCTCTTGTTCTCTTTTCTTAGTCTCTCGAGAGAAGCGTGGCATCGGTCTCGATATACTCTGATCACTTCTTCGAAAATAACTTTTTCTGTCAGTAAGTTTCGATCATGCTGTACATTCTTTGCGACTAATTTAAATCGATGAATGGTCAAAATGCAACAAAACCATTGGAAAATGAATGTTTTAGTTGCAGCACGTGACTTCCAAGATTTATTTAACGCACAAAAGAAGAGGAAGACCAGGAGGAAAAAGTTTGATTTTTTTGGTTGTTTTACCTCTGAGCGACACTTATTTTGCGCACAGTAGGTTAATGCAGATGGGAACTGCAGATGACGATTCTGGCGCACTACCAACGGAATCTAGAATCCCCCCTCCCACTAGAAGGAAAGGAATCGTTGGTTTGCTTTTTTTTTGTCGAAACAGTAGTTCCACCATATCTTTTGAACGCGATGGATAAACTTAATGATTTAGGTCTCGAAAAAAGCTTTTAACGCGGAGAGTGTCATATGCTATAAATTAATTTACCCTTTGTATGCATTCGATATTTGGGTCCAGGAATCCGATATTTGGGTCCAGGAATCCGATATTTGGGTCTTCATGGCATGAATTAATTTCATTCCCTGCTAAGAAGCAAAATAAAGTCAATTAGAAAAGAAGAATCTGATAAAATTCTCTTTTCTTAATTTGTTTAAATAACTGGAAAAAACCAAAGTAAAACACCCATAAACAATTATGATTATTATTTTAAAATCGAAATTGTATTAAATATTATTGGGAAAAATGTTTCGGGTTTGGAAATGTACAAATTATAACTTATCATTGCTGGCAGCATAAAAACATTTTCAAACTAAAGCTTTTCTATTCATTTGGACTTTTTTGTTTTGCTCCTTGTCAAAAAACACTTTTTCAATGGGATGTCACGAGGTGCACGAACGTTTTCACCTCCCCAGAAACTCGAGCTCCAGGTGCGCCTGTGCCGGACACCCGTTGGCATAGCAGCACGAACAGAAGCCGTCGGCAGGGAGCTGGAGGTCAAAGGTGGCCTACCTGTTCAGTCGTGGCCGTGTGACATACGGTGCAGCCCACATCAGTATGAGTGGCTAGGAGGGGCCACACCTGCAATGTCAAGAGGTCGGTAATGGGCTTCCCTGGTCGTCGCTTTCACTTGCAGCCAGTTTCTCAGACGACATTCCGGAGGTACGGAGGGGTCATTCCGATCCCGGCAATCTCTGATGGATCGTCTCCGCTCGCATCGTGGTGGAGAGGGGGAGGGGAGTGATGAACCCACTCGAGCCGTGGCCACACAGAGGGTCAACGAATTTTGTTGCTGGGTCACCCTCAGGCTTTCGGGTCATCTGGAAAAGTTCTTCAGTTTCACTTGAAGCTTTCTAAAATGAATCTTCTCTGTCACGATGGGTCAGAAAAGAATAAGAGACCCGTCATTCACCAAGTCAATTAAAATACTGTTTAGAGGAATGGCACGAAAAAACACTGAACTGCTCTGCAAACCTATCCAGTCATTGTTACAGTTAGAAGAAAGGCAGATGAATTAAGAACATGAGTTGGGTTGGGTTGGGTTGTTTTACCTCTGAGCGGCACTTTTTTGCACACCATGGGCTAAATGGCCAGGTCACATGGACCCCGAAGGCTCAGAGAAGGTTGGGGGAGGGGACCCACTGGAACAGCTGTTGGGAGACAGATGGGAGCCTCCCGTCAAGGCCATCCAGCGTGTTCTTTAACGTGCACAGGGTATGGCTCTCCCGCACACGGGGACACGGCTTAACGTCCCATCCGACGGACGGCGGCCTTTCCAAGCCCATCGGTGTCCCCTATTGACCGTGGGCAGGGCGGGGAATTTTGCCGATTAAGAACATGAAATAATCAATTTAGAAATGTTATTATTAAGATGAACTCTGATTTCAAGTGTAAATAAGCTTTGATCGATGATAGTATACTTTTTTTCACAAATTATTTAGGGAACATCAATAAGAATAAATCCGTTATCAGAAATAAAAAAGTCTGTAAAAACAAATTTTGTAAGAAAACTGCTCAAATGAAGACTATAATTGCACTTTATTTGCCTATGCGCATTCGGTGTTCATTCTAGTAGTTTGATTTTGAAACCCTCAGTATTAATTAACTCAGAGTTTGAAATTCAATGATATTTCATCACATAGACCAGTGTCTCGCAAACGTTTTTACTCTGCGGCACACTGAATCTAATTTTTTTTCCGCGGCACACTGAAATCTAATTTTTTCCGCGGCACACTGAATCTAATTTTTTCCCGCGGCACACTGAATCTATTTTTTTTCTCGCGGCACACCTAAAAAAGAATTTTTGATGGTTACGTAAAAAGAGGAAAATTTAAGTTTCGTTAAATGCATTTTATTTAAAATAAATATAATAATAAATATAATTAATCATAACTCGGTGTTTGTTTTAAACATTTGTCCATTCTATGGCTTGAAATAATCAAAAATTAATACCAAAATTTGGAAAAAGCTTGATAAATACTTACAAGATCCCATTTGATAAAATCTGAAAGATTTTTATTAAGCATGTCGATATTAAAGCACGTCGATAACACAAGTCAAGTTAAAATGAAATCTTTGGAATATCTAATGTCAATTTGAAAATCTCTCGCGGCACACAGTTTGCGAGACACTGACATAGACAGTCGACTGCGTAGTCTATCTGGTGTCAGGTTTCTATGTTTGATTCGATGTGGATCAGGAGGCAGAGATTCTCTTCCTGTCCCCATGTATAGAGACATATGCAGTGGAAACGCTGTCATCCTTGAAAAGAGAGGTTGAGTCATATTTTAAGATCCTGCTAGCTCGATTCCCAACTACCCCTAATATCTGTCCCAGTACTTTTTCTCTCCTTGTGATTTGGCCGTTCAGTACACTGCTTAAATAAAAAAATATAGTATCAAAAATATTTAAATGCCTGTCTTCGTATGTGTGATATAAAATGCAAAAAAAAAAATCTGAAGCATGCCAGTGGTGCAAGCATTCATTAAATACCAATTCACTTAAAAGGAAGGGCGGAGGTGGCTCAGTCGGTAGCGCGCCAGGCGGTAATCTGTAGTTCCCAGGTTCGAGTCCCAGCTGGGTCAGCGTTGAGATTTATCTCCGCAAAATTCCCCGCCCTGCCTATGGTTAGTAGGGGACACCGATGGGCTTGGAAAGGCCGCCGTCCGTCGGATGGGACGTTAAGCCGTGGCCCCGTGTGTGCCTTTTTTACCTTTTTTGGCTGGGAGAGGGGGGAGGGCGTGATTTGAAGTAGTCCCCTACATTGTAGGCACCATATTTAATTTTTTGAGACAAAACTCGTCGCAATCGATCGCTCTAAATTTCTGTCCCCGATTTTTTTTTGCGGAAGGAGGAGAGGGGGGGAATTTAAAGTAGCTTTCGGCGGTCCTCATATGAGAAGTTTTTATTTGATACTTAAGTCGTAACTGTGGGTCCTCGCAAGTGTACGATATAATAAGAGAACGATTTTCATATTTTCCCATTTTTTATGAGGGAAACTATACTTGGACTTCATTTTTATATCTCATAACCTTCCGCACGTCACAAGCTTTAATGTGACTTTTTCGAAGATATACTGAACAATCCTTCACGCAATTATCCCTCTCTTTTTGGAAGGAAGAAAGTATGAGGGTATATTTTTTATAACCTGAGACATTCCTCGTGTTACAAGCTTTCATTTGACATATAACATATTAGGTTTGGTCCTCATGTTCGAAAGGCACGGTGGATTGGGTTGGGTTGTTGGGTTGCTTTACCTCTGAGCGGCACTTTTTTGCACACCATGGGCTAAATGGCCAGGTCACATGGACCCCGAAGGCTCAGAGAAGATTGGGGAAGGGGACCCACTGGAACAGCTGTTGGGAGACAGATGGTAGCCTCCCGTCAAGGCCATCCAGCGTGTTCTTTAACGTGCACAGGGTATGGCTCTCCCGCACACGGGGCCACGGCTTAACGACCCATACGACGGACGGCGGCCTTTCCAAGTCCATCGGTGTCCCCTACTGACCGTGGGCACGGCAGGGAATTTTGCAGAGATAAATCTTAACGCTGACCCAGCTGGGACTCGAACCTGGGAACTACAGATTACGAGCCTGGCGCGCTACCGACTGAGCCACCCCCGCCCCAGGCAAGGTGGAACAACTGTCTTAACAAACACTCAAACCAACAAACAAACCGAGAAATGACGATCCGAAAGCAATAGGAAGAAAAGTAAAAATAATAAAAACAGTTCCTTTCTCAGCGAGAACAATTCAGTTCTTTTCTTCCCAATCAACTAGGAACATGACAAATAAATCCTTTCCTGAGATGAATTCAAATTTTTCAACTCAGTTCCAACTTTGTTAACCATTCAATCGTGTTAAATGGAAATAAATATTCGTTAATTTTCTGCTTTTAATTACATGGCATGATCCAATTTCGATCAATTTACTCGAAACGATGAAATCGCAACAATCTTTTATGATAAAGTCTTGGTTTCTAAGTACTATACCAGAACTATTATTAATCCTATTTTTAGAAAAGGTGTTGGCAGTTCATGTGATAATTATAGAAATATCAGCCTACTTTCTGTTCCAGGTAAAGTTCTTTGCATGAATATGCTTAATAGAATTTAAAATTTGTTTGATGGACAACTGCGTGATGAACAGTGTGGACTCAGAAGTGATAGGGGATGTATTCAACAGATTTTTAGACTTAGGCAGATTCTTTTGAAATGTTAAGAGCTTCACAAACAGTTGGTTACTAACTTTGTAGATTTTAAAAAGGCTTTTGACTCTGTTGATGGTGAGATAGTATGGCATAACTGAGAAGTTAGTTAACATAATGAAAACTCTTTATAACAATATTGAGTCGTGTGAGAATTGGTAAGGCTTGTAGCAATTGGTTTAGCATTGCTTCTGGTGTTCGACAAAGGTGCATTTTGTCTCCTTTTCTCTTTAGTTTGGTTACTGATTATGTTAAGCGGAATTCACTTCAAGAGGAAGATTTTGGACTTTAAATGGTCTAGAGATCTGAAAATTTCTGATTTAGATTATGCTGATGATTTAGCCCTTTTGGGAAATAATGTTGATGAGATAAACTCTTTCATTAGAACTGTTAATGAGACTTATAGTAAGGAAAGATTGGTGATAAACAGTGCGAAAAGTAAAGTGGTAAAAAGTTTCCAAGCAGGTTGTGGTTCAGTTAATCTGAATGGTTGCACTCTTGAGCAGATGTCTCAGTTTAATTATCTTGGTAGCTATGTAACAGATACTGGTGGCGTGCAGCGTCAGATTAACAAAAAAATAGGAATTGCTGCCGGGACTTTTAAGAATCTATGGAGAGTGTGGAGAAATAGGCGTATACAACTAAAGACTAAAATTAGACTGTATAATAGTTTGGTTCTTTCTAGGGTTTTAGTTATGGTAGTGAAACCTGGACACTTTGTAAACAATATAACAAGAAACCTGATGCTTTAGCTAGATGTTTTCGCAGTATCTTGGGCATTAGGTGGTTCAACTTTGCAAGTAATGATGAGGTTAGACAAGAGAGTAGGCAGCCTCTTTTGAGCAGCAAATTATGCAGAGAGAGAGAGAGATTCCGTTGGTTTGGCCATGCTGCCCATATGGATAATTATAGATTAGCAAATAGGGTTATGATCAGTGGGCCAAAAGGCCTCAGAAAGAGGGGGAGACCTGGATGCAATGGGCAATGCCAAATAGGACCTAATTAGAATCGGCCTCAGTGGCGAGATGCAGCAGTTGAAGCTCATGTGAGATTTGTTTGGAGAACTAAATTGCATAATCTGTTTGACCTCCGTAGCCCATGCCTGCTTGAGGATGATGAAGAAAAGAACTAAGGTAGCAGTATTGAAAGTAAATGTATATTTGTTGAAAATAATCCACTTTTAAATTTCAAGCGTAATTCCTCTTTTTCAAAGCCCTAACTAGGGCCTATATTGTCTATGAGCAAGCGTTTCTCCTTCTACCTAATCTAATACTGAACTTTATCTAGTGTTACCTTTCTTGTCAGACCACTCCACACACCCCTCCCCCTCCGATAATTCCCCAATGACAAATCAGGAAAATTATCCACTGTCGAACAAATTTCCGTTTCAAGCACATGCTTGAACAAATTTCCGTTTCAAGCACTTTAGAATCGAACAAATTTCCAGACACCGGAAATTAGTTTTGTCGTTCAGACGATATTTTGTTAGAAACTTGGGGCGGGGGTGGCTCAGTCGGTAGTGCGTCAGGTTCATAATCTGTAGTTCAAAGGTTCGAGTCACAGCTGGGTCAGCGTTGAGATTTATCTCCGCAAAATTCCCCGCCTTGCCCACGGTCAGTAGGGGACACCGATGGGCTTGGTAAGGCCAGCGTCCGTCGGATGGGACGTTAAGACGTGACTCCGTGTGCAGGAGAGCCCTACCTGTGCACGATAAAGAACACGCTGGATGGCCTTGACGGGAGGCTACGATCTGTCTCCCAACAGCTATTCCAGTGGGTCCCCTCCTCCAATCTTCTCTGAGCCTTCAGGGTCCTTGTGACCTGGCATTTAGCCCATGGTGTGCAAAAAAGTGCCGCTCAGACCCCAACCCAACCCAAATTGATAGAAACTTTATATTCGAATGTTGTACAAATAATGGACAGAAAAATGGAAACAGCAAGTTTGTGGAAAGCCTTCGGTTTATGTTAAACAACGGCGTCTACGTTCCACTGACGAAGACATGAAACATGTCAATGACATCCCAGTATGTTCAGTGTGATGTCTATAAAGGCAAACCTGGAGAAACTGCATGTACTTATTGGTACCATTTCGTCAAGAGAAGACCTTAGCGACTTCGAGAGGGACATGATTATTGGAACGCGTTTGGCAGGAGCTTCTGGCACTAAGACAGCTCAACTCGCTTCTTTCACCAGGAGCAATTTCTAAGGTGATGTCTGCATGGGCACTTGTTACTTTCGGGAGATACAGAGGAAGAATACATGCTTCCCCCTTTTTAGGGAGAAGAAAGCATGGGGTCAATTTTTTTATAGTTTATGACCCTTTCCGCGTCACAAGCTCTCATTTGACGCATAAATCATTAAGTTTCTCCATCGGGTTCTCAAGACATGGTGGAACAACTGTTTTGACAAACACACAAACTGACAAACCGACAAATGTCGAGCGAAAAGCAATGGAAAGATAAGTAAAAATAGTTCATTGGTTCCTTAAAAAAATTTGTTGAACAGTGTAAAAATGCGCATGCATCAAACTCATAGGATAGGTAAGGTTTTATTAGCATGCGCCTCCGTCCGTGAAACCTGTCCCTAAACCTGGCATCCTGCCAAAAGCACGAAAGCTGACAAACACGATTAGTTCTTTTCCTGTTTCCATCTTCCGCTCTAACGAGTGGTTAATATTTATGAAAAAGATTCTGGAGGAAAATATTTTGACCGGTTAGATTGTTGCTTTACATCTTAGAGGCACTTTGTTTCACACAAATGGGCGGGGGTGGCTTAGTCGGTAGCGCGCCAGGCTCGTAATCTGCAGTTCCCAGATTCGAGTCCCAGCTGGGTCAGCGTTGAGATTTATCTCCGCAAAATTCCCCGCCCTGTCCACGGTCAGAAGGGGACACCGATGAGCTTGGAAAGGCCGCCGTCCGTCGGATGGGAAGTTAAGCCGTGGCCCATGTGCGGGAGAGCGATACCCTGTGCACGTTAAAGAACACGATGGATGGCCTTGACGGGAGACTACCATCTGTCTCTTAACAGCTGTTCCAGTGGGTCCCCTCCCCCAACCTTCTCTGAGCCTTCGGGGTCCATGTGACCTGGCCATTTAGCCCATGGTGTGCAAAAAAGTGCCGCTCAGAGGTAAAACCACACAACCCAAATGTTTCACACAATGGGCTAAATGGCCACGTGAAAAGGACGCGAGGGGCCAGAAAAAGTTGGGGGAGGGGATCGATTGGAGAGCTTTTGGGATACAAATGGTAGCCTCCCGTCAAGGTCATCCAGCGTGTTCTTTAATATGCACAGGGCATGGCTCTCCCAAACATGGGGCCACGGCTTAATGGTTCATTCGACGGACGGCGGCCTTTCCAAGACCAGTGGTGTGCCCTACTCTCCGAGGGCAGAATGGAGAGTTTTGCGGAGATTAATTTTAATACTGACCCAGGCGGGACTCGAACTTGGCAACTGCAGATTACGAGCCTGGGCGTGCTACCGACTGAGCCTTCCTCTCACAAGAGAGAATTGAGCTCTCGCGGGAATCCACGGTGGGCCAATGGTACAATGGGACACCATATTCACTGACATAGCCTCTGTACAACGATTTTTATTTCATAAAAAATATAATTTTAAAATTATTATTGTAGCCAAATGAATCCGTAGCTTATTTTACTGCTATTATAGTAGTATAATAATTCAAATTATTATATTTTTGCAGGGATTAATAAGAACTGATATCTGTAATTTTTTCTTTATACCAAGTAAATATATTTCAAAAAATCTTTTAATTAAATTTTAGCGGATTTCTGTCTTGTTTTACAGTATAGAATAGGAATATTTTTCATTACGCTGTTGGCAACACTGCTGATCACCTGAGCGACACGCACGGACATGTAAACGATTTATTATGCAGTTGGGTTGGGTTGTTTTACCTCTGAGCGGCACTTTTTTCCACACCATGGGCTAAATGGTCAGGTCACATGGAACCCGAAGGCTCAGAGAAGGTTGGGGGAGGGGACCCACTGGAACAGCTGTTGGGAGACAGATGGTAGTCTCCCGTCAAGGCCATCCAGCGTGTTCTTAACGTGCACAGGGTATGGCTCTCCCACACACGAGGCCACGGCTTAACGTCCCATCCGACGGACGGCGGCCTTTCCAAGCCCATCGGTGTCCCCTACTGACCGTGGGCAGGGCAGGGAATTTTTGCGGAGATAAATCTCAACGCTGACCCAGCTGGGACTCAAACCTGGGAACTACAGATTACGAGCCTGGCGCGCTACCGACTGAGCCACCCCCGCCCCTATTATGCAGCACACACAGTTCTGAATCTACAATGGAAGTGATGTATAAACTGAGTGTTGTGTGTATCCAGGTTATAACGCTGGAATTCGTGTGTGAGGATGTCAAGAAAATAATCTCTATGCAACGTCCTCACATTCCACGTACCTGCAAAGAGAAAATGATTAGAAGGATTTTTAAAGAAATTAGGTTTAGTGAGAGAAGTAGAGCCAACAATATCAAATAGCCTCCAAATAGCAGGAATGGGATAAAGATCCTTTTCCGCAATGCTAAAGGCTGAATCCACGCATTTTGGCAAGAAATTTAGGCATCACCTTTCCAAGCAGCTGTTTAAAGAACTAGAATCTAGATAGAAACTGACTCCAGTGTAGGACTGGCGATGCCCAATTCTCTAAGGGAGGATTCAGATATCTGCGATGACCTCTGATCACGATTTTCCACTAGCTGATATAAGTATCCCATGCCTCTGTTCACTTAGGGCTGGCAACGCACAAGCAAACAGAAAACGTAGCGGCAGATACTCCCTCAATAGAAGTTCATCAGTGCAGCAAATTCAGGATCCATATTCAAGTTCAAAGTCATACACCATTACAATCTATGGGTATAAACTGGTCAGCACCAGGACCCTGTGAAGTTGACCACTACTCAGCAGGGCAGAAAAAAAAATGTTGTCATAGTTGACCAGATCAGTAGGTCACAGTGATCTGTCAGCCCCCCTTTCTGGTCCCTTCCAAAGAGAATCTCTCTTTTGAAAGGTACTAACGGCGTACACAACGAGAAGGCGGGATAGGATATTAGGTAATAGACCTGGCCGTTTCTGTGCATCATCACAGGGGATTGGTACACAGCTCTCCTTTCAGTTTATGCCTAGCTAATATTTACAGACCAGCTACCATTTACAGACATAATTTTACATCGATAATAATACTACATTAAAAGGTTGTATTATTATAGATGTGAATAAAAGTTGTCTGTGATGCCAAAACTCTTCATATAAAAGGGTTAGGAACTTGGAATTTCGTCAGAAGATTAAGAGTACTTGAGAATGTACAGTGCAAAATAAAAACTCGATATGTTGCAAAGAGGTTAAAACTCGCTATTTTGAATAAAACGTCTGCCTGTCAAGTTCGGCAATTCCTTTCCCCATCAATTTATGCACATATGTATTTTTATATTTCGCTACGTGATTTGTACAATGTCAATGTAAATAACCGCTCCACAATTCCTTGATTAAACACCCAGGCACCCATCGTGGAGACGCAGATAATCGGCTTCCGGTGAACTTCAAGGATCAATGCCGCTAAAGGTCAAGGTGGGGAGGGGGCGCATGAGGAGTGGGGCTGTCGGAGGCAATCAGGGAGGATTAAGCTGCAGACTGATACAAAGTTTGAGCCTAGGGGTTTCAGATGCTCCGAGAGAAGAGGAAAAAGGAGCCAAGGAAAACGACGAAGGATCCGAAGCAGTGAGTCGTGAGTTAAGTTGTCTGTGTTCGAGTGCGGCGACAAGGTCTGTTTGAGTCCGGATATCGAGGGACTCAGGTTGGATTTCTCCCTTGGAAACTTAAGGGGAGATCCGTGCATATTCATATGGTTTATGCGTCCTCTGCGGCTAGTGGAGTATAAGTCGCCTAGATTGCCGGACATCCCAGCATTCATAACTGTATTATTCAATAAATTGTTAAGTTTTTATTCCGCCTTTGCTCGAATTATTGATAGCCACAAATATCGCACAGCCTTCTGTCTCCATGAAGCTCTTTACAACACTCGTAGTCCTTCAGGATATATCTTACCGCCTGTCCCATAAGAATATTACATACCCCGTTCACCATTCGTAGCTTCTGCTCATTCGCAAATTCTAATTGAGAAGGCCAATAAACGTTGTCAGATCCAACACATTCCCAAAGATATTATTAAAATAAGGCTTCCCATTGCAGGTTGGAACCTGAATTTTTCACCCAACATGGACTCACAAAGGGGAAACCCGCATATGACATTTGGGACGATTCGATCAAGTATCTCGTGAATTACAGGGGACCAAATCCGACGAAACAGAAATAAAACCTTACTAGGTTCAACACCTTACTAGGTTTGTATCCCTAATTCAATGTCACTTCAGTGTAGAGACGAAGCCACGAGCTATGAGAATACGTGCTGACGTCAGCATAAGGAGAACATGTCCTCTTTTTGTATCTCATGTTCTAGAATTTTGAAAAATCATGATATGTTCCTCTTTTGGTATAAACTCATAACAATGTTTCGAACCAAAATTAAAGCACTCTTTCTTTTGTTTTCCTTTTTTAAAATTCTTGAACACGTGACTAAAATATAATTTGCTGTAAACGTGAAATAATTTGCTGTAAATGAAAATCGTGAATGCTAATTATTAACTCTGTTAATGTTGTAAAACTTACTCTTTTTTGTAATCTCAGTATGTGCAATTTACATGCCAGTTTGAAAAAGTATGAGCCTTAGAAAAGTGCAAAAATTTTGCTTCCGCCCACTGATAGATGAAGCTATGAAAGTTGAGAGTAGTTATCTTTTTTTTGCAACATTAAAAAACAGCGAATGAATTAAGGACTATTTTAAGCTTATATCAGAATTTTTCTCAATGCTTTCCCAGGGCAAGATTAACATAATGGCTCGGGCCCTACCAAGACTGAAATCACTGGTGACCACTACCTCAGTCAGAATTCATAGAAACTAATATCATATATTTAATTATTATGCCTTTTTCTGAGTCAACTGTTGTTGATACTTGAAATAAAATGTTATTAGGAAAAAACTGATTTTATTTTACAAATTAAAATCATGTCCTCCTCTGTCCACCATTTCAAGCTTTTTTTTCCTCCTTTATCCTCCATTTCTGGGTTTTATACCTTCCTTTTAGAACACTGGTATTTGGTAATCCTACGTGAGCCATCACCTGAACAACATTGGACAATTCTTCTAATCGCTGGGGCGGGGGTGGCTCAGTCGGTAGCGCGCCAGGCTCGTAATCTGTAGTTCTCAGGTTCGAGTCCCAGCTGGGTCAGCGTTGAGATTTATCTCCCCAAAATTCCCCGCCCTGCCCACGGTCAGTAGGGGACACCGATGGGCTTGGAAAGGCCGCCGTCCGTCGGATGGGACGTTAAGCCGTGGCCCCGTGTGCGGGAGAGCCATACCCTATGCACGTTAAAGAACACGCTGGATAGCCTTGACGGGAGGCTACCATCTGTCTCCCAAAAGATGTTCCAGTGGGTCCCCCCCCAACCTTCTCTGAGCCTTCGGGGTCCATGTGACCTGGCCATTTAGCCCATGGTGTGCAAAAAAAGTGCCGCTCAGAGGAAAAACAACCCAACCCAACTTCTAATCGCTAATATATCAGTGTAAAAGAAATTATAATTTATTCGGTGTTTTGCAATATTCCGAAAGTAGAAACGGCATTTTTATTGCTCACTTCCATGAAATATACATACTAATAATTATGAGTCCGTTAGAAAAAGCACTTATTTCTCGCATAAGGCGTGGAACTATTTGCTGTGGCGGAATTACATCTGCGAGTTGTTTGGAGCTCTTGTGGGTGGCGCATTTTTCCACTGTTTGATTGCTTTCTTTCATCTTCAGATTTCGTTTCATTCTTTAGCAGGAACGGAGTATAATTAAATATGAATTTAAAACTGCATTTTGCTCCTGTTTTGGTCTCACATCAAGACATGATTTCAAATGTACGCTTATTATTCTTTCAATAATTCTAAGTAGGATTTTCGTGTTTTGAAATTATTTACTTGCGAAAGTAGAATATGAAACAGAAGAGAATTAAATAAAATTTAAAATTTTTATTTCCATGAAAGCAATCGCTACAATTATGAACAGAGTCTGTGGCATACAATATTTTTGGATTTGCCAGATTCCTTTTTTTTTTACAATTCAAGATATTAAATGAAACATTAATTTTAAAATAATAATTTCTGATATTTATGCTTGTATTATATATTATTATTATAATTTTTAATAATTACATTCTAAACGTTGCAGCAAAATAACAGTAAATTAAGTTTAATATTCATATAACATCAACATAAAAATTACACTACACGTTTATAAATAATTAGAATATTTAATGTTGTGATAAACCCAGTGAAATACAGCACAAGCCTTTATATACAGGACATCTAGCAACCCTAGTTTAGACAAAAAGCTTGTATCAGAATTTTTCTCAATGCTTTCCCAGGGCAAGATTAACATAATGGCCGGGGCCATACCCGCAAAAAGGGTCTCATTTAAAGAGGGAAATATTTAGAATTTTTGAGAAAGATTCCAATAAAAGAAAGAAAGAGAAAGGAAGCATTTCCAGCTCCTTATAACTTAATTACACTGTTCAAAGTGGAAATCGCAACACCAAAAAGGAATGGAAGTAGAGATATGAAAATCGCAGGAGCCAATCGGCCATTGTAAATATGCAAATGATCAAAGTTCCGCAGCGAATGGGCACTTGACACCCAACCGAGCCGTGGATAAATACCGAGCGCCCACGAGCTCGTATCATAGCACCACCGACAGTGAGGTTGGATCGAATGCTTCAAAAAATGTTCGTAATATGTCTTGAAGACGCCGGCAGGACCTTTATGCATAATTTACGCCGTCTGAGAGAGAGTAAATCGTCGATATGCAACAGCTAGGATTGAGCCTTAGAGTGATCTCCGCCAGCATCGGGGGAGGGGCAATGTGAGCACAGTGGAATGGTTCATCTCATGGAACATCAAATCACAAGAATGGCAGGTACTAGACCAGCATTCCGCACCACAGAACGTGAATATCGCATGCTCGGTTGGTGGGGCATTCGCGATCGTTTCGCTACAGTGACTGTGCCGCAGAGTGATCTGTGGACCGTTATGGGTACCATGGTCACACAAACCACTGGACAGCATTTGCATGATGCAAGAATAAGGCCGAGAAGTACAGTCCAGCATCTGCCATTGCAGCAACATCAACGGTTCCGCCATCCCCACTGGAGTCTGGAGAGGATTATTGGACTGCGAAATGGAGGAGAGTGTTGTTCACATATGAGTCCGGATTCAGTACTTGGTAAGGGGTGGCATCACATATGGCATCACATATGAACATCTATGCTCCATGTTTCTGGTGTGCTGGTGTGCTAAGGACGAGGCAATATCAAAGCATTTTGGGTTGTTTTACCACTGAGCGGCACTTTTTTGCACACCATGGGCTAAATGGCCAGGTCACATGGACCGCGAAGGCTCGGAGAAGGTTGGGGGAGGGGACCCACTGGAACAGCTGTTGGGAGACAGATGGTAGCCTCCCGTCAAGGCCATCCAGCGTGTTCTTTAACGTGCACAGGGTATGGCTCTCCCGCACACGGAGCCAGGGCTTAACGTCCCATCCGACGGACGGCGGCCTTTCCAAGCCCATCGGTGTCCCCTACTGACCGTGGGCAGGGCGGGGAATTTTGCGGAGATAAATCTCAATACTGACCCAGCTGGGACTCGAACCTGGGAACTACAGATTACGAGCCTGGCGCGCTACCGACTGAGCCACCCCCGCCCCAATATCAAAGCATAAATAGCATCGATGATATTATTAATTCCTGTGGCACGACCCTTCCTTAACACCATGCCTGGACTCTGATAAAATCGTTAGGAAAAATGTCTTTATCTAGGCTTGCCATACGTACGAGATTGGCCCGGACTGTCCTAGATTTTATCCAGGGCTTTAAAATGTCATGGATTTCAAATTTTCTTCACTCACGAAGAGTCTACCAACATTTTATTGGTTTAGGTCGATCGGCTCTTTGAACGTGTTGTAGTTGAGTAGCAATACAGTAGTCGCACAGGACGGCAGGGAAAGTGTTGCACATGTGCAATAAGCCTTGTTTTAGTTTGTTATTACACCGATTGACGTTACCCAGTAACCCATAAAATTTAAATCTAAGTTAAACCCTAAAATGAGTAGTAAAAGAGAGTGCAAGTTTACGGACAAACTTAAAGAAGGGTAAAAATATTTTTTAAAAGGCAAAGTTACAACGAAAGTCGTGTGCGTTGTATTACTCGTAATGGTGTGTTTTACGGTAGAATACAAAGGACGAGGCGATATCGTAGATCATATTCGCAGTGATAAGCACAAACGGGTGGTAAATGACTCTCAATCTTCCTCTATTACTTCTTATTTTAAGTCGCGTGATCTAAATCAACCTGATTTATTATGCGCCACTAAAAAAGAAACTTTTGCCTATCATTCAGAGGTACATAAATTTAGCTTCACGTCGGCGTTGCCGACAAAATTGTCCAACCATTCTAAAATCGTTTTTGAAAACTCTGAGAACGAGGTATGTGTACTCTTTCTACAGGGGACTTTACCGCTTTTTCGTAACATGATAAAATCTTTGGAATCAAATGATATCACTGCACATCCAAGTTAATCAAGCATTTGTATGATTGGAGGTTTTTCTCTGGAAAGACCAAGACCGAACCCATCGTGCACAAATATTATATCACCGTACATTTTTAATGAAGTTTTAACAAAACTGCAGAAAGTAAATTTCGTTACGATCAGTATCGACGCTTCTAATAGAAAAGAAGTAAAATTAGTCCCGATTATTGTCAGATATTTGTCGTTGGATTCTGGGATTCAGATAGTGTTACTAAATTTTGAGTTGTTGGGTTGTTTTACCTCTGAGCCGCACTTTTTTGCACACCATGGGCTAAATGGCCAGGTCACATGGACCCCGAAGGCTCAAAGAAGGTTGGGAGAGGGGACCCACTGGAACAGCTGTTGGGAGACAGATGGTAGCCTCCCGTCAAGGCCATCCAGCGTGTTCTTTAACGTGCACAGGGTATAGCTCTCTCCCGCACACGGGGCCACGTCTTAACGTTCCATCCGACGGACGGCGGCCTTTCCAAGCCCATCGGTGTCCCCTACTGACCGTGGGCAGGGCGGGGGAAATTTTGCGGAGATAAATCTCAACGCTGACCCAGCTGGGACTCGAACCTGGGAACTACAGATTACGAGCCTGGCGCGCTACCGACTGAGCCACCCCCGCCCCTACTAAATTTTGAAGAAATGTCTGGGGAGACTCTCGATATACTCAGTAATTACGTAATGGAAACTGGCAGAAAACGTCACTTAGAGAAGAAAATTATTTGCTTTTGTGCAGACAACACAAACAGTAATTTTGGTGGTGTAAAAAGAAAGGGGGAAAATAACGCACACAGAAAATTGGAACACCAATTGGGACGTCTTATTTTAGGAGTTGGTTGTGCAGCCCACATTATTAACAAACTCTGTACAAACAGCTCGTGATAATTCCTTTTGATATTGAAGTGATAATTGTAAAAAAAAGTTATAAATATTTCAATATTTGTGCAGTTTTGTAATATAAATTACAGAAATAAATACCAAATTAAAATGCTTTTGTGAAGTTGCAGAGGTAGAATATAAAAGAAAATGTTTTTCCAAACTGTTACGCGGTGTTTAAGTCTGCTACGTGCAACTCAGAGAATTCTTGACATATTTAATGCATTGAAATTATTTTTATGAACGAAAAAATTGTCCAACAATTCTAAAATCGTTTTTGAAAACTCGGAGAACGAGGTATGTTTACTCTTTCTACATGGGACTTTACCACTTTTTCGTAAATACAGTATACTTAATAAAATCTTTTATTAAGTATACTACATTTACGAAAAAAATATATTCTTTGGTAAAATCTTTGGAATCAAATGATATCACTGCAATAGAAGTTGCTTCAAAATATTACGACCTAGTAGCTGAACTTAAAGAAAAAAAGGGTTACGAAATTTGTGCCATTTTGCTGAGAAGAGCTAATGTTATAAATTAAAAATGAAATTTCTGAAGACGAACTATTGACATACTTTGACAAGTTCTATAAAACGTGCATAGCATATTTAGAACTATGGTAATCGAATTTCGAAAATTTTAAAAAATTTCTTGCATAAATCTTAAATCTAAATTAGAGTGGGCTGATATCGAAAAAAGTGATGGATACTTTAAATCTTTAATAGGACAACATTTTTTAATATTGACAAACATTTTTTAAATTGACGAATTGTTTTATGAACTATCATAAATAAGTCAAATTTATACCACTGAAATATTTAATGATGACTCAAGTTTAATTCAGAGATGAATGCCCATACTTCTAATACCTAAGAAAACTAACATTTGCATTGATAATATTTTTAAGTTTGTTGAATTTAGCTTGTGTTTCCCTGGTACCTCAGCACCCGTAGAAAGAGTTACCTTAATGATGGGTAACATTTGGTCAGCCGAACGACGGCGCCTGCAATTTTCGATCGTAAAGGACTTTCTTAATATAAAAGTTAATGCCGCTTTCAGTGGTCGTAAAAGACTTGCTTAATATTAAAGTTGACGCAGCATTCAGTCGGTCGTAAAAGACTTGCATAACATAAAAGTTGACGCAGCTTTCAGTCCATCGTAAAAGACTTGCTTAACATGAAAGTTGACGCAGCATTCAGTCAGTCGTAAAAGACTTGCTTAACATGAAAGTTGATGCAGCTTTCAGTCGGTCGTAAAACACTTGCTTAACATGAAAATTGACGCAGCTTTCAGTCGGTCGTAAAAGACTTGCTTAACATGAAAGTTGACGCAGCATTCAGTCGGTCGTAAAAGACTTGCTTAACATGAAAGTTGATGCAGCTTTCAGTCGGTCGTAAAAGACTTGCTTAACATGAAAGTTGATGCAGCTTTCAGTCGGTCGTGAAACACTTGCTTAACATGAAAGTTGATGCAGCATTCAGTCGGTCGTAAAAGACTTGCTTAACATGAAAATTGACGCAGCTTTCAGTCGGTCGTAAAAGACTTGCTTAACATGAAAGTTGACGCAGCTTTCAGTCGGTCGTAAAAGACTTGCTTAACATGAAAGTTGACGCAGCTTTCAGTCGGTCGTAAAAGACTTGCTTAACATGAAAGTTGACGCAGCATTCAGTCGGTCGTAAAAGACTTGCTTAACATGAAAGTTGATGCAGCTTTCAGTCGGTCGTAAAAGACTTGCTTAACATGAAAGTTGACGCAGCTTTCAGTCGGTCGTAAAAGACTTGCTTAACATGAAAGTTGACGCAGCTTTCAGTCGGTCGTCCTCCCCGAAAGAGTAAAGGGGAGGAAAAAATTTTAATAATCGGATGTCAAATGAAAGTTTTTGAAGTTATTGTTTTTAGTGACAAATTAAAAAATGTAAGTTTAAGAATGTAAAAAATACACATATTCCTATGTATTTCCTGAAAAGTGAAAAGCAAAAATAAAGTATACCGATGGTGAAAGCACTCTACGAATCCAGCGAGTGATTTCACCATCGGTATGCTCTACGTTTTAAGATGCAAATTGGAAGATAGGCATTTTTAAAAAAAATTAATTTATTTTACCTATCTTCCTACTGTTTTTCGTTCGTCATTTATCGGTTTGTTCGTTTGAGCGTTTGTGAAGACTTACCCATAACTTTTGAATATGAGAGCAAAATCTAACGTGTGGACCCCCGATATAACGCGCATGTCGGGCGGGAAACAACACCCGCGTTATAAGGTGAACCGCGTTATACAGAGCGGCGCGGTGGCGACACAATAAATTTCACACTGTAAACTTTTCTTTTACTCATCATGCATACAATAATTAAACACTATTCAAAATAAATGCAGGAACTCAATACATACACAATGACTCATTACGCAGTAACAATAAAATGCGATACTCACTAACGCCGCACGGACCTGTATAAACATGTTTGAACTTATCGCGAACATCGCCCGCGCTATAACCGAGTGCGCGGTATAGCGAGCAGCGCTATAACGAAGGTCCACTGTATATGAAATGAAAGCTTGAGAGAGACCCCCCCCCCCCCCAATGCTATCTCCTCCCGTAAAAAAGGAAAAATATGAAAATGATTGTTCCCCTATATCTTCCAAACGAAACGACCTATGAGTCAAATGAAAGCTTGTCACATGAGGAATGTTATAAGCTAAAACATTTTCCTCCCGTGTTTTCTTCCTCCGTATAAAGTGGGAAAGACGAAAATCATTCTCTTGCTATGACGTCCGAAAGCGAGTGCCCACAGTTACGAGTACGGTGTCAAATGAAAGTTTTTGATGTGGAGATTGTCGTGGACTACTTGAAATTTCCCTCCCACCTTTTTTTCGATCAGAAAAAGGGGATGGAAATTTCATGGAGGTCGACCCGAACGACTTATATCTCAAATTGGTCATCATCAGCTCAGCTTGGTTTGGATCATCTCAGCTTGGAACATCTACAACAGGCGTCGGCAACCTATGACCCGCGGGTATATAGGTTGCCGACGCCTGATCTACATTGTCGAGGGGCTACCCCAACTCATGCCAGTCTTTCTCTCCCCTCCCCCACGCTAAAAAAAATAGGGAGAAAAAAGCTTTAATAGTCGCATGTTAAAGGAAAGCTTCTGAAGATAGTGATTTACTGAGAAAATAAAAAATATATATTTATTATTAAAAATACATAATTTGCTATGTTCCTTCCAAAATATAAAATAAATAAAAATAAAGCATGCCGATGTTGAAATCCCTCGCTGAATTCGTATTAACTTCAAAGGAAGAATGCTGGCGCTCTATCTCCCTTTGAAGGGAATGCAAATTTAGCGATGGATTCTGGGGCAGGGGTGGCTCAGTCGGTAGCGCGCCAGGTTCGTAATCTGTAGTTCCCAGGTTCGAGTCCCAGCTGGGTCAGCGTTGAGATTTATCTCCACAAAATTCCCCGCCCTGCCCGCGGGCAGTAGGGGACACCGATGGGCTTGGAAAGTCCGTCGGATGGGACGTTAAGCCGTGGCCCCGTGTGCGGGAGAGACATACACTGTGCACGTTAAATAACACGCTGGATGGCCTTGACGGGAGGCTACCATCTGTCTCCCAACAGCTGTTCCAGTGAGTCCCCTCCCCCAACCTTCTCTGAGCCTTAGGGGTCCATGTGACCTGGCCATTTAGCCCATGGTGTGCAAAAAAGTGCCGCTCAGAGGTAAAACAACCCAACCCAAAGTGATGGATTGCGCCATCGATGATTTAGTTTTATTTTACATTTTTTAGGGCACATATGGGAAAATAGGTATTTTTTTAAATATTTTCATTTATTTGCAGTTGTCTCCTAGGAGTGTTTCGTAGCTATTGAAATGATTTGTCCATTTTTCTTTACTGACTTCGTAGTGTTGGCGACTTAGTACGAATGTAAAAAAAAAGGCAAGGAGAGGAAAATTAAATGCGACTGAGGTTGGAACACTTAAGAAATGATCTTAAAGAGTTTCACTAAAGATGATTATCTTTAGTGAAACTCTTTAAGGTGTAGTAATTAATGAAGCTGTGCAATTATAAAAATATTAACTCATTGAGTTACTTATTCACCTGAGTAGATTGGGACATCAATTTTATTAAAATTTGTTTATTTAAATCAATTTAATTAAAGTTGCTTTTACGTTTCGCATTGCCACATTTGCGAATTTTAGCCAATCTGAGTTTTTGCGGGAAAGATCTTGAGGTGATCCCCTCCTCGATAAATTCACAATGTCTAAAGTGCTTCACCTGTAGAACATTCTGCGTCTTTTCACGAGTAGAGCACTGGAAGGAGGGACGAATTTAACTGCTAATGGCAGAAAACTTTAAAGATATGTTATTCTTTGTCGTAAATAATACCTAAAAAACCTTCCCATGGGTCTCTTTTTAGATGCCAAGCAAAATAACTTTACATAAGATTGTATCGGAAAAGAATTGGCTAAATAGGGCCGACTTCGTAGGTACAGTTAGAGTTCATCTTGGTTCAGAAGTTGAATAATTATTCACAGAAGTTGAATAATTATTCACACGACTCAATTCACATGAGATTATTAGAGGATGATTACGTCACTGATTGACGACATCAGCAACCATTCGGTGGTTGTTTAGTGGTCGTTTTACGACGCAGAGTGATTTTTATGTGGTTAGAGTTTTTTCCATCAGCAGTTAACCCTAACATTGTAATGATACTATTGTCTCCCTTTTCCTGTTATTTTTATTTGCATTGGATGGTTTGTTAATCTCCTTGAAGAAAAGTAATAAAGTCTTAATTGCAGTACTTGGAAACGATGATCCGAATGCGATGACATCGGATGCTCATAGAGAAACGCCTAACCCAGAGAGTGACGACACCGGTGGTGGGACGTCGACACGTCAGCAGCCAACTAACCTTGACTTCTCTGCCAGTCTGCGAACCAATGACGGCTAGACCACCCCCCGCTGGTGGAGAGCCGCCGTTTCTTTTGCCATTTATCTTTTCCACCGAAAGCCGTTCTTGTGGGTTCCGCACACTCACCCGCACGACGGATGGCACACGTGTGAAGCCCACGTGGCTTGCTTGAACTTGAATTTTTTTTTTCTGAGAAGAACAGGAGGAGATTTCAAGGTGAGCTGTCTGCTGGACATAAAGGGGTGAAAAGAGCATAAATCAAGGGGCCCAATCTGGGATGTCACTCCGGTGCATGCACCTGCAGACGGCCTGACTCTGCACGTGCTGCATTGGAAATAGACACTGACAGCTGAGCCTGATGTAAATGGAGAGTTGGAAGTAGAGCCTTAAATGAATGGAGATGGCTAGCCAATCGTATCAATGGTCGTAAATAAAAAAATAATACTAGTAGTGTAACTTCTTAATGAGATTGAAATTTTTCATGGGAGATGAAACGCTGGCTTAGAGAAGCTTAAACGAAAGTCCCGATCGTTCAAAACAAACCACTTAAGAAGGAAAACGGAATTTTCTTTCAAAATAACACAAGCGAAGTAAATACACAAATCGATTCTCAAAACAATGAATCGATTTTTGGATAGAGGCATCTAGAGAGTGGAAGCAGATTTCTTGGAAAGATGAAGGAAGAACATCATGGCGGTCATTTTTATATTATTTTTGAGTTGGGTTGTTTTACCTCTGAGCGGCACTTTTTTGCACACCATGGGCTAAATGGCCAGGTCACATGGACCCCGAAGGCTCTGAGAAGGTTGGGGGAGGGGACCCACTGGAACAGCTGTTGGGAGACAGATGGTAGCCTCCCGTCAAGGCCATTCAGCGTGATCTTTAACGTGCACAGGGTATGGCTCTCCCGCACACGGGGCCACGGGTTAACGTCCCATACGACGGACGGCGGCCTTTCCAAGCCCATCGGTGTCCCCTACTGACCGTGGGCAGGGCGGGAAATTTTGCGGGGATAAATCTCAACGCTGACCCAGCTGGGACTCGAACCTGGGAACTACAGATTACGAGCCTGGCGCGCTACCGACTGAGCCACCCCGCCCAGGTCAGGAGCTGGAATTAAGCTGGTTTATAGAACGTGTAATTCTTTCATTTATCCTCTTTATGACATTGGCGCATCGTTGATGATCAATACATAGAAAATTAGTGATGAAAGTTAATCAATTGGGTTAATGCCTCAGTTCAATTTAAATGATTGTGCTCTTTAAAAAGTCCTCAGATTAGTTATTTTGGTATACAAGAGACCTTGACATGATGTAAATTTAAGCTACTCCATGTCGTATATCTCTAGTGACTGTTGTAGAATTCTTTGGTGCTCGAACGTTTAAGAAATTTTTGAAAATGGGGAAATATTGGCAGATGAAACTAAAGACTAATAGATATGTTTTGTAGAAATGAATAATCAAAGTAAGAAGTCATGAATCATCCAATCAAGGAAGGTATCACTTTTAGTTTAGCGTCGATATGCATTTTAGAAGAAAGACTTGCCTCTGCATGGTGGGTCGGCGGATGATGTGAAACTTAACTGTTTTAGAATTGCCCTGCAGTGACCGAATGCAGCAGTTGTAGCTCTAGGACAGAAATGTTGGGAATCCGAAATTATAGAGTCTGATTGGATCTCGGTAGCTCCCGGCTGTTTGATTCTGAGTTCCTGAGTTGGATTGGGTTGTTTTACCTCTGAGCGGCACTTTTTTGCACACCATGGGCTAAATGGCCAGGTCACATAGACCCCAAAGGCTCAGAGAAGGTTGGGGGAGGGGACACACTGGAACAGCTGTTGGGAGACAGATGGTAGCCTCCCGTTAAGGCCATCCAGCGTGTTCTTTAACGTGCACAGGGTATGGCTCTACCGCACACGGGGCCACGGCTTAACGTCCCATCCGACGGACGGCGGCCTTTCCAAGCCCATCGGTGTCCCCTACTGACCGTGGGCAGGGGGGGGAATTTTGCGGAGATAAATCTCAACACTCACCCAGCTGGGACTCGAACCTGGGAACTACAGATTACGAGCCTGGCGCGCTACCGACTGAGCCCCCCCCCGCCCCCCTGGCTGCTTGACAATTCTGGATGTATGTATGCAGGTATTACATGTATGTGTGTGTATATGCATGCAGGGCCGGATCTGGAGGGATGGCAAGGAACAGTCCTTTCAGGAAGCTAGTAAGGGTAACAGAGAGGAACATTTTTAAACTTGTTTATATTTCATACATTTTTCAAGAAATTTGTTAAAGATTTGTGAAACGGAGAAGGAAAATTGCATTTCCAATGACTATTCTATGGTATAATGTTTAAATCTACTAAAAGAGGATGATTGTTCGGCGGCCGGTTGCCCAGTTGTTAGAGCACCTGACATGTTATCATGCCTTACCAACTCTCACACACGACTCAGTGTTATTATAGAGAGCTTTCATTACGTTAACTAACTTGTCTGGTGTGCCATACGATCTCACAATCAACCACAAATTATGACGATCAACAGAGTCGAAAGCCTTTTTGAAATCAACAAAGCTAGCAACCAAAGGTTTCTGAGACTCTAAACATTTCTCAAGAATCTGCCTAAGTGAAAATATCTGATCCACACATTCCCTACCACTTCTGAATCCACATTGCTCATCACGCAATTGCCTGTCAACCAGATTCTTAATTATATTAAGCACAATCATGGAAAGAACTTTACCTGGAACGGAGAGTAGGCTGATACCCCTATAGTTATCACAAGAACTGCGATCACCTTTTTTGAAAATAGGGATAATAATATCTCTGGTAAAATCTTTAGGAACCATGTCTTTATCATAAAAGATATTCAAAATTTCAGTCACCCAAGTGGTAACCGAAACATTCCCAGCGCTGAGCATTTCTGTAGTAATTTCATCTACACCTGGGGATTTATGAAGTTTAAGTTTAGAAATAGCAAAAATAACTTCAGATTGTGTTATAGGGCCAACATTAAAGCCACCAATGCATCTATCATCATTACAAACAATGGGAGTAGAACTAACCACATTGTTTAGAACATCACTGAAATGCTCAGCCCACCTAGCCATGACAGAATCCTCACCTTCTAGAACCTTACCTTGTTTATCCTTCAATCCATGTATGCCTGTCCGTTTTCTACCACATAAAACACTATCTGGTACAGCTCTCTGCTGTTTTGCTGCCTACTGTTTCCTCAACTTTGTCAGTAAAAGCCATCAAGCCAAAGACTCTTATCAGCAGCTAACTGATCCTTTACACGTTTATTAGGCTGTCTGTAATCCTTTCTATTAGGAATGGTAGGGTACTGATTAAGGACATTCCTGCAGTTCCTTCTTTCTGAAATAAGCTCAAGTGCCTTATTGCTCAAACAATTCTGCTTCCTCTGTTCCCTTTTACCTAAAAGACTACTGTTAGTTCCCAAAAAAGCCTGCTTAAAATTGTCCCATTCTTCTTCAACTTCAGTAGTAAGCAAACCATGACTGTCATAATGACTAAGTAACACTCATAGTAAGCTTTAGCTATAACTGGATCTCTCAGAGCTTCAGTATTAAAGGTAAATTTTTTAACCCTAGCACAACACTTTTTAAGTTTATGTTGCAAGACACTTTTAACAAGGTAATGATCAGATCCAATTTCAGCTCTCCTATATGACCTGGTATTCCTAACAGAACTAGTCCATTTGCTTTTAATTAATAAATAATCAATCATATTCTTATGCAGCCCATCGGGTGAAACCCATTTGTACTTATGTATGTCGCAGTGTTTGTAATAAGTTTTAGTTATTCTAAAACCATTGAGTTTACTTACCTGCAGAAGACGCTACCCATTGCAGCTACAAATACCAAAAGGGCCTATTACTCCTCCCCAAAGGTCAGAGTAATTACCAACTTTGGCATTGAAGTCACCTGGAACAAGGGTAATATCTCCTTTCTTGACAGAATTCAACATATCCTGAAGTTGTCCATAAAGCATATCCTTCTCATTCTCATCGGCATCCTCAGTGGGGGCATAACAGCAGATAACATTCAAGTCTTTAATGCTTGTCTGAAAATTTGCTGTAAGAAACCTTTCATTAATGCACTCATATCCTAGAAGAGCATCACTAGCGTGTCTGCTGAGTAGCAGACCCACGCCTTGGTGATGCTTTCCATCTTTCCTCTCTGTAAAGAGAAATTTAAAGTTATTTTTAAGTATCTCACCTTTACCTGTCCATCTGGTCTCTTGCAAGCCTAGAATATCTAGGTTATAGCTCTGGAATTCCTGCGTGAGGACATCAAGAGAATAATCTCTATGTAATGTCCTCACGTTCCTCGTTCCTGCAGAGAGAAAATGATTAGTAGGATTTTTAAAGAAACTAGCTTTATTGATAGTGGTAGGGCCAACAATATCAAATAGCCCCTTGATTGCAGGCATGGGGCAGAGACCTGTTCCTCCTCCGCTAAAGGCTGAAGTCACCGATGCTGGTAGGAACTTCAGGCACCACCTTTTCAAGTGGACTTTTTCAAGAGCCATATGGCCTGCCTGAGACACATTACTCCAGTTTAGGCTTGACGATGCGCAACTAGCTAAGTAAGGTTCATGTACCTGCGATGGCCTCTGATTAGTATTATCCACCAGCTGATATAAGGTATCCCATGCCTCTGTTCACTTAGGGCTGGCAACCCAGAAGCAAACAGAAAACACAGCGGCAGATTCTCCCTCAACAGAGGCCCATCAGTGCAACAAGTCCAGGACCATAATCAAGCTCAAATCCATAAACAAGTCCAGTCTAGTAGGTATAAATGGTCACCACCAGGACCCTGTGAAGTTGACCACTCCTCAGCAGGGTTGAAAAAAAGAAAAAAGTGGCCATAGATGACCAGATCAGTAGGTCATACTGAACTGGCAGCCCTCCCCTTCCGTTCCCTTCCAAAAGAGAATATCTCTTTTGAAAGGTACTAACGGCCTGCACCACGAGAAGGCAGGGTCGGACAATGCAAGTTTAATTTTGTTTAATATTAGGTTCTAGATCACATAATTGCTCTATATCAGTGCTGTCCAACTTCTCTGAGACTGCGGCCATTTTTCCTTTCGCCAATGTTTCGCGGGCCATATTTTCTTTTCGCCAATATTTCGCGGGTCAAAAAAAAAGAATAGGACAGGATAGCTAATTGAAAATTCAGTTCATTCACTCACCTCAAAAGATTATTTTATTTATACGAAAAATAATAAGTAATAATAAACCAATATAAATTTTCTAAACCACATCAAATATTTAATAAATTTAATGGGAGCATTGTGGCCGTAGTTGTTGGGCAATAAGAATAGAATGAGTAAGTTGAAATAAAGCAATAATAATTGCAAATAGAATGAGTAAGTTGAAATAATGCAATAATAATTGCAAATAGAATGAGTAAGTTGAAATAATGCAATAATAATTGCAAATAGAATGAGTAAGTTGAAATAATGCAATAATAATTGCAAATAGAAGGAGTAAGTTGAAATAATGCAATAATAATTGCAAATAGAATGAGTAAGTTGAAATAATGCAATAATAATTGCAAATAGATTGAATAAGTTGAAATAATGCAATAATAATTGCAAATAGAATGAGTAAGTTCAAATAATGCAATAATAATTGCAAATAGAATGAATAAGTTGAAATAATGCAATAATAATTGCAAATAGAATGAGTAAGTTGAAATAATGCAATAATAATTGCAAATAGAATGAGTAAGTTGAAATAATGCAATAATAATTGCAAATAGAATGAGTAAGTTGAAATAGAGCAATAATAATTGCAAATAGAATGAGTAAGTTGAAATAATGCAATAATAATTGCAAATAGAATGACCTTACCATTTTTGATGATCTTAGGGAGACTTTCTTACTTGAGAAAAGAAATAAAAAACAAAATTTATATAGTGTAATGAGCTCAGTATAAAGCTTATGCGTGTACATTTTGCTACTGTTAGTGGTCCCCATTTTTGTTACCGTAGCAAAACGATTTTTCCCCACATTTGTAGACGATATATTCACACGACGAAGATCTAAAACTAATTCACAGTTTTTGCATTATTTTATCTGTTTTTGTAACTTTACAAAATATAGTAATGATATTAAGTCCCTTTATAGAGTTACAATGCTTCTATTGGCGAAGAGTTTTGTATTAAAAATATAAAATCCTCTTGAAAACCTCATAATTGTAAAATTCTGGCTCTCCTTGACCGTAAGTGATTATTTTTTAAAGTAAGATAAAATCTCGAAACAGAAAACTATTTCGATGTTTTCTTTTACGAGACTTTTAATGCATCAAAATTGTTTTGCATCAAATATTGCCAAGCGAAAGCTTTTCTTCTATTTTCTGTGGAATGACCCGATAGTTTATGGAGCCCAAATAGTATATAATATTAAAGCCCAAAGACCAACTGTATATAACCCTATGTGACATACCACAAAGCATATAATTTTACCATTTTACAAGAAAGTTGTTCATCGAACATAGAGTCCCATTATGACGTTCTGATACCTTCAACTATTGGCTTAATTCACAGGCTTAATACTATAAAAACACCTCGGATAATCTGAGATCGTAAACTGCACCTTGGTTAATTTATACCTTACTCCGGAAGTACATCGTCGTCGTTATAGTAGCAATGAGCTAGAGAGCAATGCGAGGAGAAAACAGTTCGCCATGACCTGACGTGAAGCATGTCCCATACGTCTCTATGGTAATTCATATCCGGAGATATATCTGAAACATAACACAATGTGCTTGATGTATGCAACCGATGGAGTTACTCTGCGGGAATTCCTTGACAATCCTTGTTTCTGGTAGACGAAAGTTATCGCCGCTCAGATGAAATTAAGGACCAACATTCTTTCTGAATACTTGTTCGACAGGTTCTAGAATGTGTTCCCATAAAACTGTTCTGTCATGTAACCGTCTGCCTGAACCAGAGGGGGTTCGTTGTTCACACATTATACTGCCTCTAAATATTGATATGAATTCAAAGAGATGAAAACGTAGCGTGAGTTCAAAAATAGTACATTATATGTCAGAGCATAGTTAGGCAGATTTTTATGTTATCGAAGAAGCTTTCTCATGTAGCTTGTTCCATAGATATACTGATATAATCGTTGAAGTATTTGCTAAATTTTGTCTATCAGTCAAGTTGCAATTACAATTTCGGTGGATTAACTCAGATAAGTTGAGAGGTTGCGATCGTGTGAGACTAAAATGTATTATTTTTATAGTAGCTTAGTGTATTTGTTAAAATTAATATCCCCTACTCCATTAACATACATTCATGTTGGAACTAAAGTTTTTTACGCACCGTAAGCAGAAACGCAAGGGTACCCGCAACGTACTTTTAGCATTCTTACTATCTATAGCATTCTGCTACATACAAAAAATATTTACAGAATTTACCCTATGAAAACAACTGACCTTGTAAAGCGTAACGAACACACGCGTACTGACACTGCAACGCGAAATAAAATTTTATCAGTGTGATGAGGCCACGTTCGCCGATAAACGATGGAAAAGACGATTTTTTAAAACTGTAAGAGCGTTTAGAACTGTAGATTTTTAAAAAAATGATTACTCCCAACCAATTAGCTGATTTTTCTTCGGAGGAAGAAATTGTTATCGATTGTTACTGCGTAGCGTTACTTCCTAGGAACGAGTAATATGGGGCGGGGGTGGCTCAGTCGGTAGCGCGCCAGGCTCGTAATCTGTAGTTCCCAGGTTCGAGTCCCAGCTGGGTCAGCGTTGAGATTTATCTCCGCAAAATTCCCCGCCCTGCTCACGGTCAGTAGGGGACACCTATGGGCTTGGAAAGGCCGCCGTCCGTCGGATGGGACGTTAAGCCGTGGCCCCGTGTGCGGGAGAGCCATACCCTGTGCACGTTAAAGAACACGCTGGATGGCCTTGACGGGAGGCTACCATCTGTCTCCCAACAGCTGTTCCAGTGGGTCCCCTCCCCCAACCTTCTCTGAGCCTTCGGGGTCCATGTGACCTGGCCATTTAGCCCATGGTGTGCAAAAAAGTGCCGCTCAGAGGTAAAACAACCCAACCCAAGTAAATATCTTTCTCGAATAAGCAGCGAAGAGATGTTAACTTTCATTTCAATGCGAATTTACACGACGGAGGTGAAAATTTCAAACACCAATATTTTTCACTTTGGATACATCGAAATACGCAATACTGAAAGCGAAAAACTCTGTAACAAAATTCAATCAAGGCTCTGGCTACTTGAAAGAGCATTCCACCAAAGCATTTACAGTTGTGAGAAAGAAATGAGGATGTCGTTAATCTTTCATAATCAGTTTTTTTCCTTCCTTTTTGCCCCATTATAAGCTAAGTTAAGGCCTTGACGGGAGGCTACCATCTGTCCCCCAACAGCTGTTCCAGTGGGTCCCCTCCCCCAACCTTCTCTGAGCCTTCGGGGTCCAAGTGACCTGGCCATTTAGCCCATGGTGTGCAAAAAAGTGCCGCTCAGAGGTAAAACAACCCAACCCAACGAGTAATATTTTGCATCGTGTACTGAGGATGCAGCGGTAATAAGTATTAGGAATAAAAAGTTTTAAACCGTGTCGCGTAACGGATATACTTACGGAGAGTAATTAATTGAAACATGGCAGAGATAAGAATTTAACATAAAACCACTTTATCGTTCCAAAACAAGCCCTGACGTGGAAAGTGCAGAATATGTGTGAATACAAATATCTGACGGTGACATCCTTCAACCCAATGGAGACTAATTTTAATAAGAGAGGCGCAACACTTGGAGGGTTAGGGGCGCGTAATTTCAAAATGGTTTGTCTTCTTCTGACGGGGTACATTGAAACAAATAGCTGATCTATCATAAAGGGTAGATGCGATGTTTCGATAAGAGGATATTTACAAAATATTGTTTCCCTACCGTATCTCGTGTGATGGCCTGAGACAAAGGGGGGTAGAATTGGGGGGTGACAATGCGGTTTAGTCAGAAGGGCTGGCAACCATCTCTGGACTTAGAAAAATTTCGAGATGGGTCCTAAAACAGTGGTCAAGGCTGCGAGTGGGTTTTCATGTTGTAAGACATCGTGTCTGATATGGAAGCAAAGGGGTATCAACAGTGCAGGGGGTGATGTGATCCAAGATTCATCCTTCAATAAAACGAAGTCCATAGTAGGGGTGAGGTACCGAACGTTTGTTGCGTGTTCTAAAGTGGGTCTTTTATGTCACCCATACAGGTCACCAGACCATATTACCCCTCAATATTTTTCATATTACGAATAATTTGTTTTTAAAACAAAGATTTTTTTTTTGGTTTTCCTTTTATTAATTTTTTTTACCTAATAGCATCTTTTCATTTCATTTTCTGTGGGACAGTCTTTTAAAACAGTTACTGCGGGATGGTCCTTATTCTAGTGAAGGTCAAATTCGCAAAATATGGGACCTTGTAATTATTTTTGAAGATTGCATCAGCCATCCTGAGAGGATGCCACCGAAAGTTTAGTTGGACTTGGCAAATTTCAGATGAGAGTAGAAATCAAGGGACTTATTCGGGAGTTTGTGATCGGTGAGGGAGGAGTTTAATAGAGGGGGCGGAACTTTTGATAAGGGGAATTAAAAAATACATGTCAACCAAGGGGCAGTTTTGATAGGGTTTTTAATAAAGGGGGCAGAACTTTTGATAATGTTTTTTTTTAATGAGGGGGAGTAAAAAATTGGAAAAATTTCGATTAAAATCTTACTAAAGTATACACTAGATGGCGCCACCAAAAATCGAAGACTTTTTCAGGTGTTAGAAAACTCAGGGGGGGGGGACTTAAAAAAATACATGTGTGTCAACCAGGGGGGGGCTTAAAAATACAGGTAGGGTTTTTAATAAAGGGGGCAGAACTTTTGATAAGCGGATTTTTTAATGAGGGTGGGAGTAAAAATTAAAAATAATTTCAGTTAAAATAGAGGGCTTTTCTAAATATAATACTCATAATATACACTAGATGGCGACACGAGTTTTTAATAAAGGGGGATTAATTAATTATAAAATATTAATTAATTATGAAATAGTAATTAATTATTTATTGATTATTAATTATGAATATTAATAATGGCATGGCCGGTGACATCAAGCGCAGTGCGTGGGGGTCCCCAGGGTTGTTGGGTTGGGTTGTTTTACCTCTGAGCTGCACTTTTTTGCACACCATGGGCTAAATGGCCAGGTCACATGGACCCTGAAGGCTCAGAGAAGGTTGGGGGAGGAGACCCATTGGAACAGCTGTTGGGAGACAGATGGTAGCCTCCCGTCAAGGCCATCCAGTATGTTCTTTAACGTGCACAGGGTATGGCTCTCCCGTACACGGGGCCACGGTTTAACGTCCCATCCGACAGACGGCGGCCTTTCCAAGCCCATCGGTGTCCCCTACTGACCGTGGGCTGGGCGGGGAATTTTGCGGAGATAAACCTCAACGCTGACACAGCTGGGACTCGATCCTGGGAACTACAGATTACGAGCCTGGCGCGCTACCGACTGAGCCACCCCCAGGGTGGCACGTCACTACTTACGTTTAAGGTTTAGCCAGTTCCGTAATATTTTCGACCTCCTAAAAGCCCTATTAAAGTTATTGGGCGAATTGGAAAGTGTGAATCCTTATATTTCGTCAATATCCGGAATTAGCACTCAACGTTCATATAATAATTAGTTGACAAATGTTCGACTACTCCTTTAAGAAAGATTTTACTTTAATTTTTTCTTTTTTCGAAAAACATTAGAGCTTGATCTTTAATATATTGTTACGAATTAAATGGATGAAATTGAGTGTTAGTTCAAATAAATAGTATATAACAATTCTAATTCTAAAACAATGCAATTTATTACAAAAGTATGGATAAAATCATTTAAAATCAATCAACATAAATCATATATGTGAACAAACCTATAATCTATAAAGATTAACCTTACCAATTTCTAAAGAACTAAATACAACTATGTAACAAATGATCAACTCTTCCTACAGAAAAGGGGGTGGGGGTGGCTCAGTCGGTAGCGCGCCAGGCTCGTAATCTGTAGTTCCCAGCTGGGTCAGCGTTGAGATTTATCTCCGCAAAATTCTCCGCCCTGCCCACGGTCAGTAGGGGACACCGATGGGCTTGGAAAGGCCGCCGTCCGTCGGATGGGACGTTAAGCCGTGGCCCCATGTGCGGGAGAGCAATACCCTGTGCACGTTAAAGAACACGCTGGATGGCCTTGACGGGAGGCTACCATCTGTCTCCCAACAGCTGTTCCAGTGGGTCCCCTCCCCCAACCTTCTCTGAGCCTTCGGGTCCATGTGACCTGGCCATTTAGCCCATGGTGTGCAAAAAAGTGCCGCTCAGAGGTAAAACAACCCAACCCTTCTTGTATAACCTTCACTTCACCGTAAACAACACTTATTTTCTTTGCTAATTCACTAGTACGATTAACACTAATAACTTTTTTAATCTCTTTTTCTATACCACATAAAATACTTCTTCTTTAGAATATTTTATCTTTTAAAAACCGAGACTAACTACGTTTCCTTTCACATTCCAACTCTCCTTTTTAACACGACTTTATTTCTTGTTCTTTTTCATTCAAGTTCGTTCAATGTCATTGGTGACGTAATTCTTACGTCAACATTTAATTCTTACAAGACGATACATCACATCATGGTTCATTGCACCACCTTTATCTGTCGTAACATGGGGCGGGGGTGGCTCAGTCGGTAGCGCGCCAGGCTCGTAATCTGTAGTTCCCAGGTTCGAGTCCCAGCTGGGTAAGCGCAAAATTCTCCACCCTGCCCACGGTCAGCAGGGGACACCGATGGGCTTAGAAAGGCCGCCGTCCGTCGGATGGGACCTTAAGCCGTGGCCCCGTGTGTGGGAGAGCCATACCCTGTGCACGTTAAAGAACACGCTGGATGGCCTTGACGGAAGGCTACCATTTGTCTCCCAACAGCTGTTCCAGTGGGTCCCCTCCCCCAACCCTGTTCTGAGCCTTCGGGGTCCTTGTGTCCTGGCCATTTAGCCCATGGTGTGCAAAAAAAGTGCCGCTCAGAGGTAAAACAACCCAACCCAAATCCTTCCACACTAGCTGCCTAATTGTGGAAGGGTTTTCTCCTGGTTAGAGCAAAACACTCTGACATGGATGGTGCCTTGACGTGGCGTCAGAGCTTTTCACTAAACCATCTAGCAGACATATTTCTATGTAACAGAAAATGCTGATTGACACTTTAATGGAACTTTGTAGTATTTTATCCCTCTTTTGTCTTCCATGCTAGCTGTCTATATGGCTCAATCGGTAGCGCGTCAGGCTCATAATCTCTAGATCCCAGGTTCTAGTCCCACCTGGGCCAACGTTGAGATTTGTCTCCGCAAAACTCTCAGTCAGTAGGGGACACCGATGGTCTTGCAATTATTAAAATATTTTGATTAAGAACCAAAAATATACATTTTTGATGAGTACTATGAACTGATTATTATGCATCTAAAAGTATTGGTCAAAACATTTTCTAGAAACGGATCAGAATTGTCATTTTCATTGTTTGTATTATGTGCCTAGGTTTGGTATGAAAACTATTCGGATATTCGAAAAATACGAATCGTAACATTTCATCAATATCTATCCAACTCAAAAAGAATTATCTGTGAAAACAAAAGAGTGAATATCTACAAAGCGAAACCATTGGTGGCTTTTTTTTTGAAAATGTGTGAGCTGTAATGAATTATGTTTCTATTCTTCCGCCAATATCGTATTCCACTGTTGTCTGTCTTGAGACACTTTAATAAACTAACAATGGTTATGGATCTGGAAGAGGAAATCAAAGAATTCTTTGCTCATAAAAATTTATACAAAGCGTGAACAACTCATCCCATTCCGCTTGAGACGTTCTTACGTTCGTTACATCAAATCTGTCATTGGTATAGTTGCAATGAAGCCTAGCAGAAACGAGTTCAGGACGAGATCAATTTTATCACCCCGAGCTCAAAGCTGTTGAATCCGAGACCGTCTGAGCCTGAACCATTTCTCCAATTATTGAGACCGAGTCAGTCTGATCCTGAATAAATTTTGTCAATTATTTAGCCCGAGTCCGTCTGAGCCTAAACCATTGCGTCAATTACTGAGCCCGAGTCCATCCGAGCCTGAACCATTTTGTCAATTACTGAGCCCGGAGTCCATTTCGTCAATTATTTGAGCCCGAAACCGATTTGGTGAAAACATTCTCTGACGCATCATAGGATCTATATAGAGAAATGCACGTCGCTAATCATTTATTTTATGCCTATTAATTAGGGGGCGGGGGTGGCTCAGTCGGTAGCGCGCCAGGCTCGTAATCTGTAGTTCCCAGGTTCGAGTCCCAGCTGGGTCAGCGTTGAGATTTATCTCCGCAAAATTCCCCGCCCTGCCCACGGTCAGTAGGGGACACCGATGGGCTTGGAAAGGCCACCGTCCTTCGGATTGGACGTTAAGCCGTGGCCCCGTGTGCGGGAGAGGCATACCCTGTGCACGTTAAAGAACACGCTGGATGGCCTTGACGGGAGGCTACCATCTGTCTCCCAACAGCTGTTCCAGTGGGTCCCCTCCCCCAACCTTCTCTGAGCCTTCGGGGTCCTTGTGACCTGGCCATTTAACCCATGGTGTGCAAAAAAGTGCCGCTCAGAGGTAAAACAACCCAAACAACCCAACCTATTAATTATAATCATTTCATAATAAAATTAAAATGTTAATGCTATTAGGGACGAAAAAATGGAAATACTAGTAGAGACTGAAAATTCGTAGGCCTTCTGCTAAACGCATAGAGCTATTCATTCAATAACGCTAGAAAATATGGAAAAAAATAATCGAAACCCACATGATGCTTATTTCAAATTACGAGTAAATATTTCAAACTTAAATTATTCTGAGCCCAAGCCGCTCGAGTTCATCTCAGAGAGCCTAAGTTCAATATATATAGAGTTAGGAATCTGAAAAAAAAATTAATTATATATTTGAGCACTTGAATTACATTTGCTCATTTATAAAAACAAATTTCACGTAAAAATTTAAAATTCAACAAAGGAATGGTATTTAGAAAAATGTTAATAATCGGTATTACATTTCTTATGACATTCATATGACATTCAGAGATTATTTTTTACAGTTCTTTTCGCATACGTTAGATGTCAAATTTGTGCAAAAACCATTTCGAATTAGGTCAAGGCAACGCACTAAATATTTCAGCTAGAAACTTCCAATGGGCATTAGGAAAGACTTTTTCAGAATGGGGGGGGGGGATCTTTCAAGGGCTGCAAAAGGCTTCCAGAAGGGGGGGGGAATAAACAAATCAATGTTTCAAGAGTGAAATATTTAAGCCGTTCACTAATGAATGCAGTTACAAATACATCAATTATGCCTACATCTTGTTCCAACGCAACTACGGATAGCCGAAAACGAAACAATAGGATCGTCAATGATTTTACCTTTGAGTTACACTTTTTTGATCAATATGGGCAAGTCACACGAACCCCGAGGGCTCAAAGACGGTTGAGGGAAGAGAATTCACTGGACAGATTGTAGCTCCCGTCAAGGCCATCCAGCATATTTTTAAGGTGCACAGGGTCTCCCACAGACGGGGCCACGATTTTACGTCCCATCCGACGGGCGGCGACTTTTCCAAGCCCATCGGTGTCCCCTACTGACTGAGAGTTTTGCGGATATAAATCTCAACGTTGGCCCAGGCGGGACTCGAACCTGGGATCTACCGATTGAGCCATATAGGCAGCTAGCATGGGAGGATTGGTTGGGTTGTTTTACCTCTGAGAGGCACTTTTTTGCACACCATGGGCTAAATGGCCAGGTCACATGGACTCCGAAGGCATAGAGAAGGTTGGGGGAGGGGACCCACTGGAACAGCTGTTTGGAGACAGATGGTAGCCTCCCGTCAAGGCCATCCAGCGTGTTCTTTAACGTGCACAGGGTATGGCTCTCCCGCACACGGGGCCACGGCTTAACGTCCCATCCGACGGACGGCGGCCTTTCCAAGCCCATCGGTGTTCCCTACTGACCGTGGGCAGGGCGAGGAATTTTGCGGAGATAAATCTCAACGCTGACCCAGCTGGGACTGAACCTGGGAACTACAGATTACGAGCCTGGCGCGCTACCGACTGAGCCACCCCCGCCTCTAGCATGGGAGCAAAAGAGGGATAAAGATACTACAAAGTTGCATTAAAGTGTCAATCAGCATTTTCTGTTACATAGAAGTATGTCTGCCAGATGGTTTAGTGAAAAGCTCTGACGCCACGTCAAGGCACCATAGATGTCAGAGTGTTTTGCTCTAACCAGGAGAAAACCCCTCCACACATAGGCAGCTAGAGTGGAAGGAAAAAGAGGGATCAAGAACCACAAAGTTGCATTAAATCGTCAAACAACATTCCCTGTTGAGCGCATTTAATGGAATATTTTGCAGCATCTTGTGCAAGATCTAATTAAAAAAAAGAAAAAAATTAGACCTTGCCCCCATCCCTTCCAGTGGCAGAATCCTTCTATGATGCACCTTCCCTGATCTGCAGGCGACTGTCCAATCTGGCTTTCACCACTAGTGGCCGGTGATCAGAAAGTACTGTTAAGTCACCGGAATGAATGGTTCCTGTGACCATTTTGCCACTTTGGAATTTTGAAAAATAAATAAAATATACTTACCTAGAAGAGCTTGCTGATGAAGAATGTCTTTACTTGCCTATTCCCTCCCCATGCTGAGAAAAGAGCGACTGATAGTCTTAAAAAAAATTCACTTTTCGTTTTTTTTTTTAAGTATTCAAATACTTAAAGTTGTGGCACTGTATGCAGGAAAGCCACATATTCTGTACACGTTTGAAAACATTTTGAATGGCATTAATGGGCGGCAAATATCTTCCCCTAACAACTCTGCATAAAAGTTATTAGAGGAACATATTTGCTTCCTATTATTTCACTCTCAAACCTTTTCTGAGACTTATGAGGGTCCTTGTGACCTAAATATTTAGCTCGTTAAGGAGCAAAGAAATGATGCTCAGATTTAAAAAAAAAAACCCAACCCCAACAGCTCCAAAGGCTAAAGCTATCTGATCAACAAAGACCGAAAAATATTAATCCATTCTAACAATCCTGTTATTGTTTAAAACTGGAAGTGACTTCAAATAATTGACAAGAATCTCCTAGTGTTGCGTTGGTAATTGCTTAATTACTTGTACTCTGTTTCGTTTGGTCTACTTTAGCGATTATTAAAAATTTTAACCCCAACGTCCCTTTCTCCAGGTAATATTTCCTAACGCCCACTTCTTGGATATCAAAAAAAATTTTCCTGTATTAAACTCGTTGAAAATGTATTTACCATGCGTAAAAATTTACGAATATTTTTATAGTGTATCCATCAATTTCTAAGTTTTTCTGTCGAAATAAAGCATTCATAAATATTTAACATAAATGCAAAAAATCATTGGTAAACAATGAAATACACTACCCTATCAAAATATTATAAAATTTTCGTGTTATGTCAATGGGAATCTTAACTTCGAAGCCCTATAACTTTCAAAATATGCATTTAGGGGAAAAATGTGACTGAAGATCAAGATCGTAATGAAACTTATGAATCTCGATTTTCAACAGTATTTGTTCAGTATTTAGAATAATGGAAGTTGAAATATTTAAAAATAAATTAATTCATATTTGTCTAAACATTGAAATAATCGTTGCGAAAACTTCTAAAATGCATATTTAGTTTATTAAATGATTTGAAACAATGCTTATTAAATAAGTCTTAATTAATTCCTGGGGTAAATCTAGCCTTGCATAACTATTTAAGTACTGAACGAATAGCGTTGAGAAATCAAGATTTAAATAGATTTGTTTATGATCATTAATCTATCTTCAATCAAATTTTTCCATTAAAGGCATATTTTAGAAGTTATAGAAAGTTTCGAACAGGGTGTACTGATTAGCACCCCCGCACTGCCAGAAAGCTCCCACAGGAAACTGGAATAGTTAACAATAAATTATTTACCCAAACAAAATGTTAAATCCCCCACCCCCATATATATATATACACACTAACCGTGGGGGAAGGCTATGGAAATACTTTTACATTTGTGGAGAAACTTAATATGTAACTATTTAAAGCAGTGGTTCTCAACCTTTTATACTTCACGTACCCTCTGGAAATGTGTATGTAACTGGCGTACCCCTTGTATAGATAGATAGATAAAACTATAGTTATAGTATAAAAATGGGAATAAAATAAAACATATATATATATACACATTAAATTTTGTATTCGTAAATTACATAAATCGATAAACAAAAAATTACATAAACATTTTAACAAAGCTTATAAAATTCTAAACATTTTACTGGGTAATCAGTGAAATGGACTTGCTACTAGATCTAGCGACTTTTGAGCTCTCACGGAGTACCCCAAAAACTTTTACCGCGTACCCCACGTTGAGAACCCCTAATATAGACAAATGGGGATGGCGCATGCTTCGAATATCGAAATGCCCATGTGCAACATGCATGAACCTGGTGCGTTAAAGGTTGCTTAATACTTCATTGGGGCATTTTTCCTCACAATGGTCTAATTTTCTTAGTGACATGGACTCCAGAGCTCAGGAAAAGGTTAAAGAAGTATATCTACTGTACAATCGTTAAGTTATGGTGGGAGTCTTCCTTAAAGCCATAAAGTGTGTTCTTTAATGTGCACAGGTTGTGGCATTTGTGTGCATAGCTACAGTTTGCATACTATTCGATAAAGGTCTGCTTTTCCAAGCACGGTTATATATTTTTTCACATCCACGTGTGAGTGATGGAAGTGAACTCTCACAGTTGTCATCCGAACCTGCAAACTTCAGTTTACTAAGTTGGAAAACTATTAAAAGCGTCATATCAAATTACTAATGCTATATGTGTGTGTTTTCAATTGAGATATCGCACTGTTTATTCTCTGTGGTTAGAGGTTCCTTTCAAAGACGAATAGGCTGCCTGAAGTGATTTTTTTGTCTTCCAATTCCTTATATTCCATTTTGTTCGATACTTCTTTTTTTATCACATTGCTCTTACCTTATAAGCAAAAAAATCAGAAACAAACTATTGCTAGAATTTCAAGTGTTCTCTGCAATTACTTAAATTCTCTACGTGTTATTCTTTACATTTTTAACGAAGCTAAATTATACATATTTCTAGGAATGTTTACCAACATTGAAACATCATGATCTGAGATTTTGTGTAAATAACAGGTATGTTTTCTTTTCCCCTCCCTTTTTAAATTAGCATCATTTTTCAGTAGAAACCCGCTCCTTCAGATACGTTACTCGTATTTCACCAAATTAAAAAAAAAAGCTCGCAATTCGGTCTTTACTCGCTATAAAGTGTAATCGGATTACTAAGGCTTCGATTTTTACGACAATGTCTTTATGATCCATTTGAAGATAATTGTACCTTTTAAAACTCTTCGGAATAATAACGAGCTGGATTTAAAGCCAAACTATATTTCACCAGCCAAACTATAACAGCACTTCCCAAACTATATTTCACTTTTAAATTACTCGCTGAACAGAAGATAGCGTTTTCAAAAGCAGATTTTTCCGAGCTTCTTCTTTGTCATGCGTTCATTCCTCTCACTATCCATTCCCTGTTATCAACTCATTTATTATGTTAATCATATGCATTATGATGAACGAAAAATGCTCCGCTTTCCGCGAAGTTTTCGCTGCAGTGAAAACACTTTGCAAATGCTTCCTTGAATGAAATCTACACTGAAGATGAGTCTCCTTTTGTTGTGTCAACATTTTGCTTTCCGATATTTATCGCTAGTCCTGGTATAAATTAGTTCCATTTCACATCACACGAAGAACATCATCTTCATCCTCAAGCAGCCATGGGCTACGAAGGTCCAACCAGGCCGTGCAATTTAGTTCTTCAAGCAAGTCTATCCTGAGCTACATCTACTGCATCTGGCCACTGCACACCAATTCTAACAAGGTCCTGTTTGACATTGTCTGCCCACCGCATCCTAGGTCTCCCCTTCTTTCTGAGGCCTTTAGGCACACTGTTCATAACCCTATTCGCCAATCTATAATTATTCATACGGGCAACATGGCCAAACCAACGGAGTCTCTCTCTGCACAATATGCTGCTTAAAGGAGGTTGCAAACTCCTTTGCCTAATCTCATCATTAGTTACAAAGTTGAACCACCTAATGCCCAAGATACTGCGTAAGCATCTGGAATCAAAAGCATCTAGTTTCCTGTTATCTTGTTTACAAAGTGTCCAAGTTTCACTACCATAACTAACCCTAGAAAGAGCCAAACTATTATACAGTCTAATTTTAGTCTTTAGGTGTATACGCCTATTTCTCCACACTCTCCATAGATTCTTAAAAGTCCCGGCAGCAATCCCTATTCGTCTGTTAATCTCATGTCGCACATCACCATTATCTGTTACACAGCTCCCAAGATAATTAAACTGTGACACCTGCTCAAGACTGCAACCATTCAGATTAACTGAATCACAGCCTGCCTGACCAATTTTCATCACTTTAGTTTTCTCTCTGTTTATAACCAAACCTACTCTACTACCAGTCTCATCAACAGCTCGAATGAAAGAGTTCATCTCATCAACATCATTTGCTGGGCTAAATCATCAGCATAATCTAAATCAGAAATTTTCGTATCTCCAGCCCATTTAAAGCCAAAATCTTTCCCTTGAAGTGAATTTCTCATAACATAATCAATAACCAAACTAAAGAGAAAAGGAGACAAAATGCACCCTTGTCGAACACCAGAAGTAATGCTAAACCAATTGCTACAAGCCTTACCAACTCTCACACACGACTCAGTGTTATTATAGAGAGCTTTCATAATGTTAACTAACTTGTCTGGTATACCATATGATTTCACAATCAACCACAAATTATGACGATCAACAGAGTCGAAAGCCTTTTTGAAATCAACAAAGCTGGCAACCAAAGGTTTCTGAAACTCTAAACATTTCTCAAGAATCTGCCTAAGTGAAAATATCTGATCCACACATCCCCTACCACTTCTGAATCCACATTGCTCATCACGCAATTGACTGTCAACCAGATTCTTAATTCTATTAAGCACAATCATGGAAAGAACTTTACCTGGAACAGAGAGTAGGCTGATATCCCTATAGTTATCACAAGAACTGCGATTACCTTTTTTGAAAATAGGGATAACAATAGCTCTGGTAAAATCCTTACGAACCATGCCTTTGTCATAAAAGATATTCAGAATTTCAGTCATCCAAGTGGTAACCGAAACATTCCCAGCTCTAAGAATTTCTGTAGTAATTTCATCTACCCCTGGGGATTTATGAAGTTTAAGTTTAGAAACAGCCAAAATAACTTCAGATTGTGTTATAGGGCCAACATTAAAGCCACCAATGCATCTGTCATCATTGCAAACAATGGGAATAGAACTAACCGCATTGTTTAGAATATCACTGAAATGCTCAGCCCACCTAGCCATGACAGAATCCTCCCCTTCTATAACCTTACCTTGTTTATCCTTCAATCCCTGTATACCTGTCCGTTTTCTACCATACAAAACATTAACTATCTGGTACAGCTCTCTGCTGTTGTGCTGTCTAACTGCTTCCTCGTCTTTGTCAGCCAAACCATGAAGCCAAAGATTCTTATCAGCAGCTAACTGATCTTTTACACGTTTATTACGTTCTCTGTAATGCTTTTTATTAGTACTAGTAGGGTATTGATTTAGGACATTCCTGCAGTTCTTTCTTTCCGAAATATGTTCAAGTGCCTTATCACTCAGATAATTCTGTCTCATCTGCTCCTTTTTTCCTAAAAGAGTACTGTTAGTGTCCAAAAAAGCCTGTTTAAAATGATCCCATTCTTCCTCAACTTCAGTAGTAAGCATACCATAACTGTAATAATGACTAAGTAACCTATCATGGTAAGCTTTGGCTATAACTGGGTCTTTCAGAGCTTCAGTATTAAAAGCAAATTTTTTAACCCTAGCACAATACGTTTTAAGTTTAAGTTGCAAGACACTTTTAACAAGGTAATGGTCAGATGGAATTTCAGCTCCCCTATATGCCCTGGTATTTCTAACAGAACCAGCCTATTTGCTGTTAATTAATATATAATCAATCATATTCCTATGCAGCCCATCAGGTGAAACCCATGTGTACTTATGTATGTCGCGGTGTTTGTAATATGTGTTAGTTATTCTGAAACCATTGAGTTTACTTACCTGTAGGAGACGTTGCCCATTGCTATTGCAGCTACCAATACCAAAAGGACCAATCACCCCTCCCCAAAGGTCAGAGTCAGTACCAACTTTGGCATTGAAGTCACCAAGAACAAGGGTAATATCTCCTTTCTTGACAGAATTCAAAATATCCTGAAGTTGTTCATAAAACCTATCCTTCTCATCCTCATCGGCATCCTCAGTGGGGGCATAACAGCAGATAACATTCAGGTCTTTAACGCTTGTCTGAAATTTTGCTCTAAGAAACCTTTCATTAATGCACTCATATCCCAGAAGAGCATCACTGGCGTGTCTGTAATAATGACTAAGTAACCTATCATGGTAAGCTTTGGCAATAACTGGGTCTATAACCCACGCCTTGGTGATGCTTATTGTCATCCCTCCCTGAAAAGAGAAATTTAAGATTATTTTTAAGAATCTGACCTTTATCTGTCCATCTGGGCTCTTGCAAGCCAAGAATATCTAAATTATAATGGTGGAATTCTTGTGTGAGGACATCAAGATCAAAAGCTCTGTAGAGAGTCCTCACATTCCAACTACCTATGGAGAGAAAATGGTTAGTAGGATGTTTAAAGAAACTATGTTTATTGAGAGAGGGAATGCCGACAATATCAAACAGCCCCCTAATCGCAGACATGGTGCAAAGACCCGTTCCCCCACCACTAAAGGCTGAAGCCATCTAAACTGGAAGACTTCCTCCAATGTTGAATTTGACGATGCCAATAGAAGCAAAGAGTTCAGGTGCCTGCGATGACCTCTGCTCAGGATTATCCACCAGCTGATAAACATATCCTGCGAATCTATTCACTTGGGGCTGTCAACCCACAAACAAACAGAAAACACAGCGGAAGATTTTCCCTCCACAGAAGCTCACCAATGCAGCAAAATCAGGATCCATAATCAAGCTCAGAGCCATATATCTGTCCAATCCAGTGGGTTTATATGGTCAGCACCAGGACCCTGTGTGGTTGACCACTCCTCAGCAGGGTAGAAAAAAAAGAAAAGTAGCCATAGTTGTCCAGATCAGTAGGCCACACTAATCTGGCAGCCCTCCCCTTCCGTTCACTTCCACAAGAGAGTATATCTTTCGAAAGGTACTAACGGTCTGCACCACGAGAAGGCGGGGTCGGACATTAGGTGCTAGGCCTGGCCGGTTCTATGCATCATCACAGGGGTTTGGTGCATAGCTCTCCTTCCGAAGAACACTGAACACGAATGTTTAAAGCAGAGTAATTTTTATTAGTTTAAGCCTCGAATTCGGTTCCTTTCTGAAACAATTTCTGAAAAAGGTAAACTTATTTCTGAAAGAGAGATTGAATTACAAAAGGAAATATTTTATTAATTTATTTAGTTTGTGTTCTGTCGCACAAAACACAAACACTTAAATGAAACAAAAAAAAAACAGAAAAGTTCCTTTTATTTTTATTCACAATTATGGTTTGTTAGGCAACTTTAACGATATTTTTATTATTCCTCGAACTAATACTCCGCATCAGTGGTCCCCAGCTTGTATTGTAAGGGCAGCATGAGACCCCAGGGTGATTTCATTGGACTTTCAGTTCTTTTAACAAAGCGAAAATATTTGTGTACGCTCAGAATGTATAAAATTATGATTATGATGATAAAACTCTATTAAAATCTATTGTTCCTATTCCACGGAGTAAAATGAATGAAAAGTTAAATCTATCATGCAATTCTTATTTCTGTGGCCCTCGTTCCAGGCTTGATGATTCAATGTGGCCAAAGCCGAATTAACATAATGGCCGGAGGCCACACCCTCAAAGAGGGCCTCTCTCATGTGGTAGACGAGTGGAGATCCACTCCCGAACTTCCTTTAAATTTCTCCGTTAATTAATTACTCAGAATAAATAATAATCGTCACCCGTTACTGTGGGTGAACTCACATATTCGCGGGTTTTTACACCTGTGTTTAAGTGTACATCAGACGTGCTGTGCCTTCGACGAAAGAAATACATGTCCAAAGCCGAGTGGTTAGCGCGCTTGGCTGCTGATTTAAGGGACCTGGGTTCGAGCCCCGGGTAAGGCATGGATGTATGTGTCGTTTTTCTGCTGAGGTCCTGCCATCTTCTCAGACCTTCTACTATGGCATATAAACTGATAGGCTCCTGTCAGACCTGGGGCGGGGGTGGCTCAGTCGGTAGCGTGCCAGGCTCGTAATCTGTAGTTCCCAGGTTCGAGTCCCAGCTGGGTCAGCGTTGAGATTTATCTCCGCAAAATTCCCCGCCCTGCCCACGGTCAGTAGGGGACACCGATGGGTTTGGAACAGGCCGCCGTCCGTCGGATGGGACGTTAAGCCGTGGCCCCGTGTGCGGGAGAGCCATACCCTGTGCACGTTAAAGAACACGCTGGATGGCCTTGACGGGAGACTACCATCTGTCTCCCAACAGCTGTTCCAGTGGGTCCCCTCCCCCAACCTTCTCTGAGCCTTCGGGGTCCATGTGACCTGGCCATTTAGCCCATGGTGTGCAAAAAAGTGCCGCTCAGAGGTAAAACAACCCAACCCTGTCAGACCTCTGTGGCAAGCAGCTGCTTGAGGGGGTATTTATTTATTTTTTTATTTATAATGCACTGAGTAGACAATGATACACTGTTTATTTACATTCACCCATATATATATTATGGGAATGTTCTCCATTCTGTGGGTCTCCATTCTTAGCTGCGCTCAACACTTCGTTGGATGAAATGGTTTTATCGATGTTTCTTAGAGATTTTCCCCAATCAGCTTAATAAATTTGAATGCTATTCTGCTTTTGCAGGCATTCATATAATGAGGTGGAAATTTGAACTTTCCCGTACAGAAATCGCTTTACAGACCTCAAAACTCGGCGAAAGGATATCATAATCCCTGCCTACATAACTGGCTTACACAGAACCTAACCATGCTCCTTTAGGGTTGGGTTGTTGGGTTGTTTTACCTCTGAGCGGCACTTTTTTGCACACCATGGGCTAAATGGCCAGGTCACATGGACCCCGAAGGCTCAGAGAAGGTTGGGGGAGGGGACCCACTGGAACAGCTGTTGGGAGACAGATGGTAGCCTCCCGTCAAGGCCATCCAGCGTGTTCTTTAACGTGCACAGGGTATGTCTCTCCCGCACACGGGGCCACGGCTTAACGTCCCATCCGACGGACGGCGGCCTTTCCAAGCCCATCGGTGTCCCCTACTGACCGTGGGCAGGGCGGGGAATTTTGCGGAGATAAATCTAAACGCTGACCCAGCTGGGACTCGAACCTGGGAACTACAGATTACGAGCCTGGCGCGCTACCGACTGAGCCACCCCCGCCCCAGGACAATAGAGGACAAACTATCATTTGCTGTTATAGTTCAGAGTGCCGAAGAGTTGGTTGTTAGTGTATCCCAATCAGTTAATAAAGAACATTGCGATTTTTGGTACGGATATATCGAACGAGTCTCCTCTCGATGATGACAATGGACCATTATTTCCGAGGTAAGTCTGTTTATATAGGTATGCATACTAAACTAAAGCATGAATGAAGTAATTTATTACAAAGACACAAATATTATACAAATTAACCAATCTTATCTAAACGCAAGTATTTCTATTCCTCTTAGTATAAAGTCAAACCATAAAAAAGGACGATTTACTATACTTAACTAATTCTCATTGCTTTAATCACAATGCTATCAAATTTAGTTCCTCTGATAAAATAGAATTTATTACTTTGTAATATCCAACAAACAAACTAAATTATAATGAATTTCATTTGTTTTAGAGGACTACCTTAATAATGCTTTATACCTTATAGATGCGAAATATTTAAGAAAAGTAATTTTACCGTTGATTCTCTTTCAACACCGGAACCAGACTCATCTTGAATCAAATGCTAAGTCTTCTTACGTAGTATCACACAACACTAACTTAATACAATATATCCTTATTTCTTCACTATTCCACTACACCTTTTTGTTTTCCTTCCACAATTCTTACTATTCAAAGCATCAACGTTCTAAACAGTTGATAACGTAATTGTCAAGCTGAAGCATAGGCGAGCGTTCATGACACATCTGCCATAAGCCCATTGTAGCACGTTCATCTGTCGTAACAATATGAACGATGCACCAGATTGTTGTTACATGTGACCTATAGCTCACAGAAGTGGCGCACCCAGGGGGGGGGGGAAAGGGGCCCTGCATCCTCAGCAAGGGGCCCTACATCCCCAAAGAAAAAGGAAAAAAAAAAACACTAGAAAATTTTCCAAAAAACTTTTCCTAATTAAAATTCATTTTTTATATTTATGTTGTGTCGTGTCTTCTATTTCTATACTACTTATGAATTAGCAGTCACCTAAGGTGGGAATACCCGAAAGCTCTCGGGAATCACGGCCGATGCGAACACAAGACGAAGTAGTGCTCGGGCTGACCGAGCGCTACTTCTTTTGCCCCAGCCGGGCCAATGGGCCCCTCGGCTCCCCCCAAGATTATATCCTGAGTGCGCCACTGGCTCACAGAACCTTGACTTCATATTCAGGTTACTTCCTTGCACAGATATGCATATGATATGGTAAAATGATATTCAGGTTTCGTCTGTGCACAGACATAGATCCATTCCCGATTAATTGTTGATATTTTCTCATCCATCGCACCATGACATCTGGCTTTAACAACTGGCTGATGGGGGGGCGGGGGTGGCTCAGTCGGTAGCGCGCCAGGCTCGTAATCTGTAGTTCCAAGGTTCGAGTCCCAGCTGGGTCAGCGTTGAGATTTATTTCCGCAAAATTCCCCGCCCTGCCCACAGTCAGTAGGGGACACCGATGGGCTTGGAAATGTCGCCGTCCGTTGGATGGGACGTTAAGCCGTGGCCCCGTGTGCGGGAGAGCCATACCCTGTGCACTTTAAAGAACACGCTGAATGGCCTTGACGGGAAGCTACCATCTGTCTCCCAACAGCTGTTCCAGGGGGTCCCCTCCCCCAACCTTCTCTGAGCCTTCGGGGTCCATGTGACCTGGCCATTTAGCCCATGGTGCGCAAAAAAGTGCAGCTCAAAGGTAAAACAACCCAACCCTCTACATGTAATCGCCAAAAGCCTGATCTGAAATACAGCTATCCTGAATCATGATTGTCCAGATCGGTTGCCACTCAGATACACTCTCGGTCGTTATAGATCCGTTATGACATCACCTCCCGTCACGAGGAAAATTCCGATTCAACTAGACAATCCCTGCAGAGGCAGAGTAATGATTCGTGCTCTATTTCACTCTAACATTGGCGTACGAAGCATTCTGACATCATCTGCAAATGCTGTTCTATTAGCTTAAGGTCGCTTTTGGACATACTCTGGATGCAGCTTTCGCGACATATGCAAATTGTCCTGTCATTTATCGATTGATGCACAGAGTACGCAAACTCTATGCGGTTTTGCATGCCTACAGACATCGCAATAATAATCGAAAACGTAATTCTTAAAATTACTGACAGTCAACTATTACTGTGATGCAAAAGTGGTTTTGATGGTGAAGTAGGTAAAAGTTTTTCCTCACAACTTTCTGTGTATACTTTAATTATTTAATTTACCTTTTTGTGGAAGCGAAGTTTTCACGATATTTTGAAATATAACCAATTACTTTTAATTGTTTTAATTATTTAAAAATACACTTTGAAAAATTAAGTGCGCTTTCCTTCAGTTCTGGGGCGGGGGTGGCTCAGTCGGTAGCGCGCCAGGCTCGTAATCTGTAGTTCCCAGGTTCGAGTCCCAGCTGGGTCAGCGTTGAGATTTATCTCCGAAAAATTCCCTGCCCTGTCCACGGTCAGTAGGGGACAACGATGGGCTTGGAAAGGCCGCCGTCCGTCGGATGGGACGTTAAGCCGTGGCCCCGTGTGCGGGAAAGCCATACCCTGTGCACGTTAAAGAACACTCTGGATGACCTTGACGGGAGGCTACCTGTCTCCCAACAGCTGTTCCAGTGGGTCCCCTCCCCCAACCTTCTCTGAGCCTTCGGGGTCCATGTGACTTGGCCATTTAGCCCATGGTGTGCAAAAAAGTGCCGCTCAGAGGTAAAACACCCAACCCAACCTTCAGTTCTAGAGCCGCATTGGACGGTTCTGTATGACGCATGCTTTACTGGTTTGTACGCAAGGTGAATTAGAAACACAAACAAGTTTTCTGTCACAAATACTTACTTAGAGTTGCGAAGCAACTCTAAGTAAGTATTTGTGACAGAAACAGTAAGAATTCGCAGGTAGTAAATTTTCATCCTTTATGTTTCAAGCGATGCAGCAATGACCAAGTCATTGCATATTTAGTTGCAACATCTGCTATAAATTATCAACATTGCAAATGTTATAAAGTGTTGTTTATTATTTACCTTTAACGTGCTGAAAAATGAAGATCCAACTAGAGAACTTTCTAACGCTCCCACAAATACGGTTTTCGTCTCTGGGAAAATTGAAAGCGCATCGCATAAAATCTTATGAGTTCAGAGAAATCGCGTTTCTATTTTAATAATTGAACATTCAAAATGTATCTATCAACTTGGGTAAGAAGTTTGTTTGACACAGTGCAGTTTGATATTTCCAAATTACGGAATGAAGAAATTAGAGCAGAAAAAATATCCTAATCATTTAATATCATTAACGAATCGCAAACTGCATAACTGTTGGCTGATTATACTGCCATTGTCATTGAACCAAAATCCATGTTGAAAACAAAGTGCCCGTAAAAAGACCTTGGTGGTTGAATCCGTCTCGTAATGCTCAAGGTTAATTCGAGCTTGTTTTCCTCATCTGCTTGTGTGGCCAGAGTTAGTTATGATTAAAGACTAAAACGAAAGGGAAAACTGAAGAGGAAAAAAAAAACGAAATGTTTTCAGGACAATATCATTTTGAAAGCATATTCAATTTGAGAAGATTAATAAGGAAGGTCATTGGGTAAATAGAAGAAGAGTAACTGAAAATGGGAAACGAAGGAGGGTAAGGGTTGAAAAGAGTGCATCTGTTGCGAAATCTTCCATTTAGTGGCAGTTCATTCATTTCATCACCTAGGGCACCTGAAAAGAAAATTTAATGCTCATTAATCTCTTTTTCGAATTAAGTCGGACCAGAAGATGAATCTTTCTGTTCAACAGAATTTTGAATTTCGTTGCAAATAATATCTCAGCAGAAAAAGAAAGGTTGTCTTTCTTCCTCTAAGTTGTTAAGAATCTCATAACACGAATTTTAAGAAAGAATTGTTTAGGTCTGACTAGCATTTTCATATAAGATATCTCATGCATTAAAAACTTAATGATTCAAACCTTTTTGATTAGTACAAACTAGAAAGTCCAGTCGCTTATGGGGGTATATGGAATATTCGTTTTGAGCACGCAAAGGTTTTGCTATTTTTCAACCTTAAACGTCTTCAAATGGTACAAATTCAGACTGATGAAAAATGCAAACAGCATTATTATTATTATTATTTGTAATAGTATTCTATATCATTCAAAGATCATGAAATTATCCTAAAAGTTTTGGTAATAAAATGCACATTCATCCCTCGATTTACGCGTTTTTTTCCCCATAGGTTGTTGGTCTCGATTTTGCACGGTGGTTCACCGTGCAAACTCGAGACCAACAACCTATGGCAATGTCTCGCAAACTGTGTGCCGCGGCACAGTAGTGTGCCGCGAGAGATTCCAAGTGTGCCGCGAGAGATTTTCAAATTGACACTAGATATTCCAAAGATTTCATTTTGACTTGACTTGTGTTATCGACGTGCTTTAATATCGACGTGCTATCGACGTGCTTTAATTATATTGATAAATACTTACAAGAGCTGCTTTCATAAATGCTTGATAAATACTTACAAGATCCCAGTTGATAAAATCTTTCAGATTTTATCAACTGGGATCTTGTAAGTATTTATCAAGCTTTTTCTAAATTTTGGTATTAATTTTTGATTATTTGAAGTCATAGAATGGACAAATATTTAAAACAAACACCGAGTTATGATTAATTATATTTATTATTATATTTATTTTAAATAAAATGCATTTAACGAAACTTCAATTTTCCTCTTTTTACGTAACCATCAAAAACTCTTTTTTAGGTGTGCCGCGGAAAAAAATTAGATTCAGTGTGCCGCGGAAAAAAAATTAGATTCAGTATGCGGCAGAGTAAAAAAGTTTGCGAGACACTGACCTATGGGGAAAAAATTTGTTATTAATGCAACGTGCATTGAAAGTTCTCTTTCAACAAATTTACCTCAAATTTCTGTTGATTAGTAATAATAAACATTTATGTAACATAGGGACGATTTGGGGATGTGTGCTGTATGTCCAGAAGAAGTCCCACTTACAACTGAGGCGCCCTTAAATTCCGAGTTGCGAAAAAGAGTCCATTGATTTAGATAAACAAATAACGCTCCAAAAAGCGATGCTCTCAGCAGTAAATGCCCCCCCCCCCCTCGACCGTAAATCGTCTTCTCATAACATTATTTTCCATTTCATTTGTATTAATTTGCATAAGTTTACATTGATTTCTCGTCCATTAGTTTCCTTTTTGGTCACCAAAAATACTTGTCATTAATGTATCGTAGATGTACAGTCGCTCAAAAAAGTATCCGAACACTATGGTTGATTACAGAATTAAAAAAAAATATCTGGCTACTATTTACGAAGTTAACATAAATTAAGCATTTTTATGAATAATTAAAATTTACTTAGCAAAATAAAGCAATATGAGATATTTTATGAAACAGCGCACCTTCGAATCCCTATTTTAGCTTATACAGGTAATCTCTGCTTAACCTGGGGCAGGGGTGGCTCAGTCGGTAGCGCGCCAGGCTCGTAATCTGTAGTTCCCAGGTTCGACTCCCAGCTGGGTCAGCGTTGAGATTTATCTCCGCAAAAATTCCACGCCCTGCCCACGGTCAGTAGGGGACACCGATGGGCTTGGTAAAGGCCGCCGTCCGTCGGATGGGACGTTAAGCCGTGGTCCCGTGTGCGGGAGAGCCATACCCTGTGCATGTTAAAGAACACGCTGGATGGCCTTAACGGGAGACTACCATCTGTCTCCCAACAGCTGTTCCAGTGGGTCCCTTCCCCCAACCTTCTCTGAGCCTTCGGGGTCCATGTGACCTGGCCATTTAGCCCATGGTGTGCAAAAAAGTACCGCTCAGAGGTAAAACAACCCAACCCAATCTGCTTAACTCGTTTCTTTTCCCTTATTTTTAGTAACACGTCTTTAAAAAAAATCATAAAAAATGATCACAGATAAATACGCGTAAATATATGGTGTATGTGTCCGATTGTGGCGATATCAGTGAGTTCAGTATAGTTACGAATTCTTGTTTCATATGAATCCATCGGTCGCGTTATAAAAACAATTATAATGTCAAAGAAGTGAGGAATCCTACATTCAAATTTTCTCTGCTCCGGTGACTACTTTAATAAAAAATGAAAGCGTGAAAATTACAAAAAGTAAAAAATCTAATTAATTGCTTACATGATTAGAAACTCTAGTTACTGATGTCACCTACTTCTTTCTGGAACAGAAGAGAATGCTACAAACAATAGAGACAAGCAAAGCAAACCACGCTCGATTCTTTCCTTATTAAGAAATAAATTGTGAATTAACTAATCGTTCATATAAATGCATATTTACGTTAACCCTTTCAGGACCATAAGGTTTCTAAGAGTAAATATTAGTATGTAACTGTTTATTTTAGTTTGTTTAGACGTAAAATAAATAAAAATCATAAGAAAAAATACATAACAATGTGTAGTTTTTTTGGAATTTTATGGGAAATATTTTTTCCCAATGGACTATGAAGGTAACACAAATTATAGTTAGGCTTATTATGCAATGTCTTTTATTTATTGGTTTATTAGAACAAAATGTTAACTAAAATAATACAAAATTATGAAATAAAATTACTATACAAAATGATGTGCTAATTATGATATTCTGCGAAGCAATTTCTTTTGGTAGTGAGGCAAAAATGGACATTGCACATAGTACATATATTATGCGTCCTGACAGTTCTGTTTTTGTTTTCTAAACGTTCCCGTTTACGTAATTACGTTCGGCATACGTTCTATTTTGACATTCTGTATAAAAAATGCAGATAAGGTTATAATTAAATACGACAATCACCAATTTTAAAATGGGAAAAATGTTTCCCTTAGTCGTGAAAGGGTTAAGAAAGATATGATTCTGAATTTAACGTCTATTAATTTTAGAGGAAAAATTGTCTTGAGCCGGATGGGATGCGAACCCAATGACATCGACGTTAAATTTAGAGTGATATCTTCCTTAATATATGAATAAATCTTCTTTATTCTTCATTTTAATCCACTGTTTACTCAGAATATACCTGCCATCTTAATGACACATTTGTCATTGTTTCTTGAGTCTGAGAGCAGCTGGGACAATACCTTCATGAGACACAGAGAATTGTGTACTGTTGGAAAAAAGTCGATAGCATCAATTAGAAGAGATCTTGATCAGCGGCCGGAAGGTCAGTGGCCCAGTGCACTTGACATGTTATCAGGAGGTCGTGGGTTCGTATCCCAACTGGCTCAAGACATTTTTTTCCTCTAAAACTGATCGACGTTAAATTCAGAGTGATATTGTCCTTAATATATGAATAAATGCGTTAAAACAAATCTCTTCAATTTAAACATATTTATGTTATTATTTATGCAATTTTGTTTAACAAAAACTGGATTATAAATATTTTTGTGGAAATAAAACATCCATTATAATGCAAAAAATATAAAAAAAGGGCTTTGGGTTGGGTTGTTTTACCTCTGAGCGGCACTTTTTTGCACACCATGGGCTAAATGGCCAGGTCACATGGACCCCGAAGGCTCAGAGAAGATTGGGGGAGGGGACCCACTGGAACAGCTGTTGGGAGACAGATGGTAGTGTTAGTCTGATCAACCCACACCGAACTGTTCCTCCCGGGTCGAGCGTGACAATATCTTTCTGGCAACCCTGGGAACTACGAGAGGTGTCTTGTGAAACAATTTCAGCTCGCCCAAAAGCAGACATTGGCCTTCGAGAGGAATGCGAGTGTTGGCTGGCAGCAGAGCTCCATCTCACTTGTGAAATATGGAAGTGGAGTCGGGTTTTGCCCAGGGCTCGATTCTGATTGGCCCTTTTTGGTCGAGAGTTCCCAGGGTTGCCAGAAAGATATTGTCACGCTCGACCCGAAAAAAGTGAAGATTGTACACGTGGATCGTTTGTTTAAAGCAAATATACACAGACCATTTGAGGAATTTGTAGGTGAAGAGGAATTTTAACAGTAACTGGGAACACAGTCAAAAGGAAAATGAATGATGGAGGTGCTCATGTAAATTGTCTTTCTACTGTACCCAAAAAGGAAAAATTTGCTAGGATTATAAGAAAGGAAATAATTTTTCCTAGAACCGAAAGGATAATTTCTGTCCAGCTTGAAGACATATATCCTTTTCAAAGTAAAGACATTGTTCCACTTCAACCCAATGAACAGAATCGATTCAAAGATTTCTGTGTCGCTAGATCAGTGAATACTCTTAACGCTGATGGTACACTGAGTGTTAGAGTAGCAGTAGCCTCCCGTCAAGGCCATCCAGCGTGTTCTTTAACGTGCACAGGGTATGGCTCTCTGGCACATGAGGCCATGGCTTAACGTCCCATCCGACTGACGGCGGCCTTTCCAAGCCCATCGGTGTCACCTACTGACCGTGGGCAGGGCGGGGAATTTTGCGGAGATAAATCTCAACGCTGTCCCAGCTGGGACTCGAACCTGGGAACTACAGATTACGAGCCTGGCGCGCTACCGACTGAGCCACCCCCGCCCCGATAAAAAAAAAAAGGGCAAAAATATATGCAAAAACAAGCAAATAAAAAACATTCCCCTTTTTAACGCGGAAATTCGTGTAGCATAGGTCTCTCCGTCACGCATTCTCCCCCGTTAAGCGGAGATTACCTCTATATATCAGTCTACAAAGTTCTACCTGCTGTTAAAAATGAGATAAAACACGTTTTAACTAATATGAAAGAAATCAATCTTGAGGAGTCAGATCTCGCTTTTGAAAAAACGATCTGATACTCTTCCATGACGTTATGCTAAGATTGCTTCGTAATATTCATTTACACTGGTGGACGAAAGCTTAGTTAGAAACATAAAAGTTATCATATTAACATAACGACTGGCAAGAATTTAATAAAATTCGATAGATAGATACATCAGACCATGTACAAAAGGAATGTAACGTGTAAGTAAGAACGTATACAAAAAGTAATGACACGCGAACAGTGCTTGCGTAGGCACATGCAAAATGCCACCCACTTAAGGCACTCTATAAAAAAGAACGTAGATACAGCACTCGTCATATCGTACCAAAGCCCGTCTGCTCAGGTGTTGGAGAACACGTAGACGAACATCAGGAGTTATTTAGAGGATTCGGAAAGTGGATAGCTATAATAGGATGTTGGCCCAAGCTCTCAGATGGTACATACCAATATCTCACAGATGGTCATTTCCATGCAATGCAATAATATCGGGAAATCAGGGATGTGTCTCAACGACCAGTTCCAGTCCTCAACGTCAAGGGTCATAACATCCCAAGACGCCGAGATAGGTAGAAGACAGCCAGACAATTGACTGTCGAGTTCACCTGTGCTTCAGGCACGATGGTGTCAAGGAGAACTGTGCACAGACGACTTCGCGAATGGGAGAGAGGAATCTGTATGCTAGGAGACCGACAGTTTGCCTCCCCCTCACCACTTCTCAAAGAAGAGCTCGAAGGATTGGTGCAGGCAGCAACATAGTTGTACTGAACAGCAGTGGGTACATGTTCTTCCCAAGTATGAGTCTCCTTTCAGCCTGACTACAGATTCCCGACGTATGCTGATCTGGAATATTATGGAAGAGGAGGTCTTGTGTGGGGAGGAATAATGCTTGATGTCCATACGCCATTCCACGTGTTTGAGGGTGGCACAGTGCATACTCAAAGATATATAGAGGAGATCCCTGTGTCATGTGCAAGGATTTTCAGGGGTGCTGTTGGCCCCGAGGTCATTTTTATGGACGATAATACTCCTTCTGACAGGGCTCGGCTGGTTAACGATTACCACGAGAGTGAGGCTATCTACAGAGTGGAGTGACTAGCCAGGTCTCCGGATCTTCTTCTGATAATGTCTGGGAAGCTTTGGGGAAACACATTGGAGCTCTACGAGGCCCAGGAGGTTCTGGAGAGATGCATTGGTGCTTTAGTATGATTGCAACTCTAGAAGGCTTCTGGGAGTGGGCTGAAAACTCATTGGTACTCGGCCCCCTCCGAGATGCCTCCGAAAGCTGCTCTCTGTGCTAACGGAACAATGCGCTTATTGTCATCCGACCTAGCTGATCATCTTCTCCTCAGCATGTATGATCGTTGTGCAACACGCATGGCGGTCAGGAGTGATCATACTCCCTGTTGTTCACCAGCACAACACATTTCTGCTACCACCAGTGAAAGAGTGAGCATTTTCCTGGTCATTCATTGCTACGCATCTCGTGTTTGCATATGCTCCTTCTCATGGTCTGATGACTGATTCCGGTGAACGCAGTCTTTCTGTGCACAAAATGCTGCTCAAAGGAGGTTGATGTCTCCTTTTCTAACCTCATCATTACTTACAAAGTCAAACAACCTAATGCCCAAGCATCTGGAATTAAAGACATTAAGATTCTTGTTATCGTGCTTACCATGTCTCGCCATCACAGCTAATTATAGAAAGTACCAAACTACTATACAGCCTAATTTTAATCTTTAGGCGTACACGCCTATTTTGCCACACTCTCCATATATTCTTCAAAGTCCTAGCGGCAAAATTCTTATTCTTCTATTTATCTCATACGGCACATCATCAGTATCTGTAAAAGAGCTCCAAAGATATTTAAAATGAGATGCTCGAGGCGCAATCATTTAAAGCAACTGAAGTACCATCTGTGTAACCAATTTTCATCACTTTAGTTTTTTCTCTCTTTATCACCAACACGTTGGTGATAAACAGAGGTCACCAACGTGTGTTTATCACCAACGTGTTGGTGATAAACACATGTTGGTGACAATTTATCACCATCATTGATAAACGTTTGATAAACAAACGTGTTGGTGACAATTTATCACCAACACGTTGGTGATAAACTCTGAGTCGACCTCACACGTCGACTCAGAGATATTACAGAGAGCTTTCATTATGCTAAATAACTTGTCAGGTATTCCGTATGATCTAACGAAAACCACAAATTTTGTCGATCAACAGAGTCAAAAGGTGTACCGAAATCTATAAAGAAGGTAAATAGGTGGTTTTTAAACTCTAAACTTTCCTCAAAAATCTGCCTAAGTGAAAATATTTGATCAATACATCCCCTACCACTTTTTCTTTTGTCTAGCAATGTATTATATCTATATACATAAAAAATTCTAAATCTGTTACTTATAAAACCGAGTCTGTCATCATTTAAACTGGAAAAACAGACCAATCCTCAGTGATGATGCATAGAACGGCCAGGCTTAGCACCAAATTTACGACCCCGCCTTTTCGTAGTGCAGGCCGTTAGTACCTTTCAAAAGAATTATTCTCTTTTGGAACGGAATGAAGAGGAGGGCTGCCAGATCAGTGTAGCCTACTGAACTGGTCATCCATGGCCACTTCTTCCTTTTTTTCTGCCCTACTGAGGAGTGATCAACTTCACAAGTTTCTGGTGCTGACCATTTATACCCACTGGACTGGACTGAGTTATGGCTTTGAGCTTGATTATGAATCCCGGACTTGCTGCACTGGTGGGCTTCTGTTGAGGGAGTATCTGCTGCTTAGTTTGCTGTTTGTCTGTGAATTGCCAGCCCTAAGTGAACAGAGGCACGGGATATCTTATATCAACTGGTGGATAATCCTGATCAGAGGTCATCGCAGGTACCTGAACTCTCACTTAGCTAGTTGGGCATCGCCAGTCCTAAATAGGAATAATGTGTCTCAGGCAGGTCATACGGCTCTTGAAAAGGTCCACTTAAAAGATGGTGCCTGTAGTTCCTATCGGCATGGGTGGCTTCAGCATTTAGCGGTGGGGGACAGGTCTTTGCCCCATGCCTGCAATCAGGGGGCTGTTTGATATTGTTGGTCCTACCTCTCTCAATTAAGATAATTTCTTTAAAAATCATACTAATCATTTTCTCTCTGCAGGTACATGGAACATGAGGACGTTACATACAGATTATGCTCTTGATGTCCTCGTGCAGGAATTCCAGCGTTATAACCCAGATGTTCTAGGCTTGCAAGAGACCAGATGGACAGGTAAAAGTGAGATACCTAAAAATTATTTTAAATTTCTCTTTTCAGGGAGGAAGGATGGAAAACATCTCCAAGATGTAGGTTGCTTCTCAGAAGACACGCCAGTAATGCTCTTCTAGGATATGAATGCATTAATGAAAGATTTCTTACAGCAAAATTTAAAACTAAAATTAAGGACTTGAATGTCATCTTTTGTTACGCCCCCACAGAGGACAATGATGAGAATGAGAAGATCAGTTTTATAGACAGCTTAAGGATATTTTAAATTCCACGGAGAAAGGAGATATTTCTCTTCTGCTAGGTGACTTCAATGCTAAGTTGATACTGACTCTGAGCTTTTGGCTGGAGTTTTAGGTCCCTTTGGCATTGGTAGTTCCAATGGCAATAGGGAACGTCTCCTGCAGGTAAATAAACGTAACGGTTTTCAATAGCAAACACATACTACAAACACCGGGACATTTAAAAATACACATGGTTTTCACCTGATTGATTGCACAGGAATATGATCGATCATATTTTAATTAACATCAAATGGGCTAGTTCAGTTAGGAATACCAGGAGCCGAATTCATACACGGGAGCCGAAATTGGATCTGACCGTTACCTGGTCAAAAGTGTCTTGCAGCTGAAGCTTAAGAAATGTTGTGCCAAGGTTAAAAGAATTGCTTTTAATACTGTAACTTTGAAAAATCCAGATAATAGCCAAAACATACCATGATAAGCTACTTAGTCATTATGACAATCGTGGTTTGGTTACTGCTGAATTTGAGAAAGAATGGGATTAGGTTAAAAGACTTTTCTTTAAACCAACAGTACTTTTTTGAGTAAAAAGGAAGAGAGGAAGCAAAATCATTTGAGTGATAAGGCTATGGAACTTATTTCTGAAACAAGGAAATGCAGGAATAACATGAATCAAGACCCTACTAGTTGCAGCGAGCTTAATAAACGTGTAAAGGATCTGTTAACAGCTGATAAACAATCTTTGGCTTGCTTGCTTGGCTGACAAAGCAAATGAAGCAGGTAGACAGCATAACATCAGGGTTGTTGGGTTGGGTTGTTTCACCTCTGAGCGGAACTTTTTTGCACACCATGGGCTAAATGGCCAGGTCACTTGGACCCCGAAGGTTCAGAGAAGGTTGGGGGAGGGGACCCACTGGAACAGCTGTTGGGAGACAGATGGTAGCCTCCCGTCAAGGTCATCCAGAGTGTTCTTTAACGTGCACACGGTATGGCTCTCCCACACACGGGGCCACAGCTTAACGTCCCATCCGACGGACGGCAGCCTTTCCAAGCCCATCGGTGTCCCCTACTGACCGTGGGCAGGGCAGGGAATTTTGCGGAGATAAATCTCAACGCTGACTCAGCTGGGACTCGAACCTGGGAACTACAGATTACGAGCCTGGCGCGCTACCGACTGAGCACCCCCGCCCCGCACAACATCAGGGGGTTGTACCAGATTGTTAATGTTTTGTGTGGGAGGAAACAGATAGGCACACAGGGGATGAGAGATAAACATGGTAAAGTTAGGATCCAGTGATGGCTTGGTCGGCTGAACATATCAATGATGTTCTAAACAATGTGATTTTTTCTACTCCCATTGTTTATAATGATAATAGAGACATTAGTGGCTTTAATGTTAGCCCTATATCACATTCTGAAGTCGCTTTGACTATCTCTAAACAAAAACTGCATAATTCTCCTGGGGTGGATGATATCAACACTGTAATGCTTAGAGCTGGGAACATTTGTGTCGTCACATGACTGGCTGAAATTTCGAAAATTTTTATGATAAAGGAGTTGTTCCTAACGATTTTACTAGTGCTATAATTCTCCCTGTTTTTTAAAAAGGTGATCGTAGTTCTTGTGATAATTATAGGGGAATTAGTTTACTTTCTGTTCCAGGTAAAGTTCTTTGCATGATTATACTTAATGGAATTAAGAATTTGGTTGATGGACAACTGCGTGATGAGCAATATGGATTCAGTGGTGGTAGGGCATCGATCAAATATTTTCACTTAGGCAGATTCTTGAGAAATGTTTAGAGTTTCAAAAACCTGTGGTTACCAGCTTTAAAAAAAAATAATTGTTGATTTCAAAAAGATTTTTGATTCTGTTGATCGATAATGTAATAATTTATTGATCATAATTTGTGGTTGATCGTTATATCATATGGAACACATTATACACACATGTGGAACACTATATGGAACACTATTAGTTAGTGTAATGAAAGCTCTCTATAATAACACTTAATCGTGTGTGAGACTTCGTAAGCATTGCTAGTGGAGTTAGACAAGAGTGCATTTTGTCTCCTTTTCTCTTTAGTTTGGTTATTGATTACGTTTGCGAAATTCACTTCAAGGGAAAGATTTTGCTCTTAAACGGTCCAGAGATTTCAAAATTTCTGATATAGATTATGCAGATTATTTTTTCTTGTTGACTATTGATGTTGATGAGATGAATTCTTTCATTAGGGCTGTTGATGAGATTAGGTTTGGTGATAAACAGAGAGAAAACTAAAGTGATGAAAATTGGTCAGGCAGATGGTGCTTCAGTTGCTTTGAATGATTGCACTCTTGAGCAAGTGTCTCAGTTTAATTATCTTAGGAGCTATGAAATAGATACTGGTGATGTGTGGCATGAGATAAATAGAAGAATAGATATTGCTACTGGTACTTTTAAGAATATATGTAGAGTGTGGAGAAATAGGCTTATACACCTGAAGGCTGTATAATAGTTTGGTTCTTTCTAAGGTTAGGTATGGTAATGAAACATGGACCTTTTTTAAGCAGGATAACAGGTATCTTGATGCCTTTGATTCTAGGTGCTTACACAGTATATTGGTCATTAAGTGGTTTGACTCTTTGTAAGTAATGATGAGGTTAGGAGAAGGAGTCAGCAAACTCTTTTGAGCAGCATTTTGTGCAGAGAGAGACTGCGTTGGTTTGGCCATGTTGCTCGTATGCATAGCTACAGATTGACAAATAAGATTATGAGAAGTGTGCCTAAAGGCCTCCGGAAAAGGGGGAGACCTGGACGTGATGGCAGGCAATATCAAACAGCACCTTGCAAGATTTGGCCTACATTGGCTAAATGCGGTTAGTTGTATCTCACGACAGGCAGTTGTGGAGAGCAAAATTATACAGTCTGGTAGGTTGTTTTACCTCTGAGCGGCACTTTTTTGCACACCATGGGCTAAATGGCCAGATCACATGGACCCCGAAGGCTCAGAGAAGGTTGGGGGAGGGAACCCACTGGAACAGCTGTTGGGAGACAGATGGTAGCCTCCCGTCAAGGCCATCCAGCGTGTTCTTTAACGTGCACAGGGTATGGCTCTCCCACACACGGAGCCACGGCTTAACGTCCATTCGACGGACGGCGGTCTTTCCAAGCCCATCGGTGTCCCCTACTGACCGTGAGCAGGGCGAGGAATTTTGCGGAGATAAATCTCAACGCTGACCCAGCTGGGACTCGAACCTGGGAACTACAGATTACGAGCCTGACGCGCTACCACAGTCTGGTAGGAGTCAGATTTTTAGGAAATTACCTATATTTTTACCAAACAGCCGAAATTTAATTATATGCTGAATTTTGCTAATTTTCATTGCATTGCGCTTAATGTAGGAGGGCATATTACTTTTTATCTCAGTCATTAAAAATCAAAATGTTTAGGGAGTTATCTGTATTTTTACTTAACCGTTGAAATAAGGGATGAAATCGTTTAATTTTCATTTTAATGCGTTTAGAAAAAAATACATTATTTTCATCTCTGTACTGATCTAAGGGACCTGGGTTCGAGCCCCGGAATTAGGCATGGATGTGTGTGTCGTTTTTCTGCTGAGGTCCTGCCATCCTCTCAGATCTCCTACTGTGGCATATAAACGGACAGGCTCCTGTCAGACCTCTGTGGCAAGCAGCTGCTTGAGGGGGTATTTATTTATTTTTTTTATTTTTAATTAGAAAAAAAAGGTCGTTTTTAGGGAATTTTCTCTTCTTCTATTTAAATCACTAAAATTATATGGTGAAATCCCTCAATTTTCAAAGTATTTAGGAAAAACATTATTTTTAATGACATCATCATACTTTTTGTCACCGGGAAACATTCCAAAGTAAAGCAATTATTAACTGAGAAATTCGAATAATAGTATGAAAATCCAATTTTTTTACTTATTCATAGGAAAAGTATATAAAATTTGTCTATCCTCCTCTCTATTATATAATGCAGAGAAATTATCTTTTCCCTGTATGTTATTATTGAAAAGTATTAATGTTCAATAAACAATGAAATCTGCTCTAAAACACTTGAAAATAAATTCCTTCATCCCCAAATGGCTGATGCTACAAACTGAAAAATAAGTATATTTTTTAACTCATATTTCTTTCTGTCAAAATTTTATAACTGTTCAAAAAAGTTTTTCTCCTAAAAATGAAAATAAAGTAACTCATTTTAAATATAAATTTAATTTTTTTGAAACTTCAAAATATTTTATTTATAATTTCAAATATGAAATTATACTTACATTTTAATTTTTACTAAGGATTTATCAATTTTAACTCTTAATTTTGATTGAATTTAGAAAATTTTTTGAATTTGGCCAGAATTATTTTTATAACTAATTGTTTTAACACACTTTTTATAAATTGGAACTAAAGTAATATCTTTGTATTTAAGTAAAGGTTCAAAAACAATCTCTGAATTTTTGAGAATTAAAGGAATTATTTTAAATTTATTTATATTTTGAATTTGACTTCCTCAAGAAAGGAAGTGAAGATATATACTTCGTTTTCCACATAATTTAAATGGGTAAGCCTGAAGAAGGACCACCCAATTTTTGTGAAGTTAAATCAATCAATCAATCAATGGCTGATGCAATAATTTTGATTATTTCTCTGTAAAAATCTACGTAGTGAAAATCAGAGATATTCGGTCTCTGAAAAGCAAAAATTGGAATTTCATCCCGTGCTAATAAATTTCTCATAAACACAGCACCCGACGCATTTATTGAAGTCCTGCCATTTTAGAGAAGTAATTGCTTAAAAAAAACGTGGATTTCGAGGAGGCACGATCCGGTAACAAGCAAGCAAGCGATTCGCGATAACTTTGAAAGGAAATCACGTTTCCATCACTTATTATTTTTGAAAACGTCTCTACATCGCGAAATTATAAGTAATGTTTACTAAACCATAAAAATTAAGAGAATTACCGACCTTTTATTATATAAGTGTAATCCCATAAATGCCTGTATTTAGTAGACTTCTCTCCCAACGAGCGAGCTGGTTTACCCAACCAGTTGTAGCTTGCGCATGACACATACACATGCACTCTGGAAGCGTCACGGGAGATCACGTGAGAAGTCGCGGTAACATCTACGTTATTTACCACTTGCTAAAAATAAATGATTTCCATTGATTTACAATTTTATTTATACATTTCACAATGATGCTTTTTTACATTGATTACAGATATACTTTTACAGCATGCTTACAAAAGAGTGCAGGGTTAACAGAGGAAATGGTTTTACATAGAGCAGTCTACATATGGTAATTACATGCGACATTTTTATATATACAGGGGTTACACAAAAAATTATACATACATTCAGATAGAATCATCTTTTTTATACATATTAACATATTGTTCAAACATATTAGAAATCATAGTGTACATATTTAACAAAATATTCTTTTTCTGTTACATTATTTTTTCATCGTTTTGTAGTGTCCGTGCGAAAGGGTGTCAGCCATTTTCTAAAATATACCTTTTGTCATCGAATGGTGACAGATCGAGTTTTACACCTTTCACTGTATGAAGATGATGGTTGCTACTTTGAATCCTTGTCAAATCTACTCGAGAAGGTGATTTGTTTATCAAGCAGTCTCTGTAATCCTTGTGACGAAGGGTTCTTTTTACGATGTGTTTGGGGACTCCTTTCCATGTCTTCTTCTCCTCTTGTAAACTTAGAATAGAATACATTTTTGCACGAAGGTCTACAAATTGTTTTGCAAGTACTCCTGAAAGTTCATCTTTCATTTTACCTAGTACCTTTTTATTATGTTTACTATGCAAAACACGATCTATGTGATAGTCGGACGTATTGAACTGATCTATATTATATTTCATATCGGCATACACGTTCTCGGTTTGAAGCTCGTAGCACAGTGAATCTGTGTCAATGAACAATAATTTAGCTTTTTCTCCATATTTTGGACTAATATAGTCATAATGAAAACTATACATCAATATTTTCCTGATATCTAGAATACTGAATCCAGCATAAATAGGCCTGTTGAGTTTCAATTTAGTTTGCTTTGATTGTAAACATGCGAGTTTGTTGTCAAAAACATGAAAAGCGGGAAAAGCAGGCGATGCTACGAGTTTACATACTCTCTTTGGGTTCTGAGTCAATTCAATTTTCACTCGATTTCTCAAGTTTTCAATCATTTTTCCAAACACAGCGTTATTCATCAGTTTGAAGAATACCTTCTCGATATCGTTTGCAGCTTTCTTCCGCTGATCCGTACTAAATTCTATATATGGCTTTAGCCAGCAAGATTGTTTGAATTCTAAAACGCGATGTATTTTCTTCAGTTGCATACCGAAAGCTAAATATTGTTTCATATTATGGTAATGAAGGACATATTTTTCCTTAGAATTCAGATTTGGGGCTAATTTCATGACTGATTAGCTTGCATTTATTCCAAGGTTTTGGGCAAGCTCTTGACAATATGGTGATAGTATCCTATCACCAAATTATCAAGATATCTAGATCTATTTCTTTGTTAAGCCATCGAAAATCGCTTTGAGAAAGACATTGTGACATTGCCGATCCATAAAGATTGTTGGCATCATAGTACATAATGTATTTAGAGGGTAGTTCGGGATTATAGGTATCTAAATACTTGTTGTTTGCAGTGCTAAAACGATTACATATCATTGAAATTCCTCCTCGTATGCTTTTTTCCAGGGAAAGGTACATTGTAGGATCAGTTATCAACTCTAGATTAACATTTGTTATCTTCAGGCATGCTTGCCAGGCTAGACCAGGAGTTGTGTAAACATGACAGGGATCAGTTTCGTAGTATCTGACACATAGCTTTCTGAAATTCTCAAACACATCAGTTAAGAGGAGCACGTCGGTCTTCAGGTACAAGTCGTGATAGTGGCCTAGGTTTTTTATGTCGAATGAGTGGCATGGACTTTCATTGCATGGATGTAGTCTTCTTCCTCTAGCGCTTCTTCTGTAAGTTGATTGCAAAAAGCTGCCAATGGGAGTAATAATGTTTCTTCAAAGTTTTTGCAGCTGTCAATGCAATCGTAGGGGTAAACTCCATTTCTCAAAACCAACTGTAGCCGTTCAGATTCAACATGTTCCTTTAAAATATTGAATTTCTTTAAAATATTGAAATATGGACTAGCTTCTCAAGAGATGCACTTAAAAATTGATAGGAGTCTATGAAATTTAAAGTTCCAAGGGAGAAAGCTAAGTATTTTTCCATATCATTGGGAGCGCAATTAATCTTCTTATTTTTGACCATACCAATTGCTTACATAATAAGATGGCTGTCATATCCCTTTAGGTTATGAAATATAACTGGAATCTTATTTGTGAACTGAAAATTGAGATTACATGCATTATGGGCAGCTCCTCGGAATTTCCCAATTAAATGATCGTGATCTCTCATGCGATCTAATCCCAGAACACCTTTACAAATATTGATAATTGATAGCGTTTTGAAACGATTCCTCTTCGTGATTTGAAAGGTGCATTGGTTTGATTTCCGAGATTAAATTTTTGATATCTTTTTCCTCTTTAAGCAAACATTCCAAAAATTATTTTACCACACTAGGGCCTCTATAAACTACTGGTGGCTTGCTGCAGTCGTCAGGTCCAACAACAAGATATGCAATCCACAGGGTTCATGATTTGCTCTGATAGTGGTGTGAGATTTTGCAGGGTTAGGCATACAAGTGTCCACTTTCACTAGGAATGATTCAAAATCGGCGTAAATCACGTAAGGACAAACTGGAAATTTGTGAATTTCAGCCATTTCTCCTCTTTAGTTGGAAACTGTACTCTCTTGGCTGGGGTCCATGTTCTTGACAATAGGGAATGTGATCCTTCAAGAGTGATTAATTCTTGAAACGGTGAAGGCAGTAATCACAGTAGAAGGTCTGGCATTTATGCTTGGTAAATAATCTACTCATATTCTTCACAGAACAATAGTGATGCTTTTCATCATCTGATAACAGTAGGAGATTTGCGTGCTCTTTAAATTTGAATGGTGCGATGTAGAGTGAGAACACCTCTTTCTCGTATCCAAAAACATTGACACAAATGGTGTTCATTTTTTCGAATTTTGATATTTGATTTATTGTTATAGGGAAAATTATACCAGATGTGTTTAATTTTTCTTCTAAATGAATGTAGCTGCTAGGGCGTTGTGGATGATGTGTAGCAGGATACAAAGAGGCAAAAACAGACCAGACAAAACATTTTTGGTCAGAATTAATACATTGACAATAGCGTGTTTTAATAGTAATTCTCTTGGGATAGGGACATAACTAGACCCTGCAAGAGGGATATGTTTTCCAATGTTCATATCAGCGTGGAGTACAGCATCCAGTGTCCATCCACTATGTGCTCATTCATATTTTTCAAACGAAGTCTTGATCTTCTAACACGCCGAATCCAGTTCTCTGTTTAGGGACGATATAGGAAGACTTGTGACACAGTTACTTCGGAAAAACGGAGTGCAGTGTTCGAAGGTAGAAGGGGAGACTTTTCGCCTGCAGCAAGGTACCATTTAATGCTAACTTTCGATGCCAATTCTTCTTTTAGATGAGTTAGGAGTGACTCCCGCGAGGATTCGAGGAAAAAGGTGAGATCAACAGATGTTTCTTCAGTTGTCACAGGTTATGTGTTGATAGGGTCCTTTTCATTTCTTCTGTAAATTGGCAGGGGTCTTCAGGGTCCGGTTTTGTTTCTTCTGGGGAATCCTTTCATCTTCAGAACGTTTTCGTTTATTATTGTGTGGCTTTCTTTGATGTCGCAAAAGACTGTCTTTTCTTCCAAACTCCAATGCACATTCTTCGCATTTGTAGGTTTTCTTGGAGGTGTGGGATAGCTCATATCATCGGATCGGATCTCTTCTTGAGAATGTCGATTCGCATTGAGAGCACTTAAACAGACTATTTCCATCATGATTTCTCTTATGGCGAATGAGATGGGTCTGATGAAGGAAAGCCTTCTCACATATATCACATGGATACATTATAAAACAGTGACTTGTAAAATAACTGCATGAGGACGTCGAGAACTATCACTATTGTTTTCTAGCAGTTGAAATATCACACGGAAGCAGCAGCAGAGAACTGTCACTGCCAACGTCTGATAACAGATGAGGATTCTGACTGATAGATGTCGTATTTATATTAGAAGAAGGGCTATCCCGCAGAAACTGAAATAAAAATAAAATGGCTGTGCTGCAGAAAATTAAAAGAAAAAATGTTATTGGTTAAAAATAATTTAAAAGGTAAAACTTCTAATAGGTGACGTCATCTGATGTCTCTGGATTGGAATATTTCGGAAATTTGTTGCGAAGTGTGATGACCTACTTTGATTGACCTCCTTTGAGCAGCACATTGTGAAGAGAGAGACTCCGTTGGTTTGGCCATGTTGCTCGTATGCACAGCTGCAGATTGGCAAAGAGGATTATGAACAGTATGCCTAAGGGTATCAGAAAAATGGGGAGACCTAGGTTGCGATGGGAAGACAACGTCAAACAGAACCTTGTAATTGGCCTACAGTGGCCAAATGCAGCAGCTATAGCTCAAAAGAGACATGTATGGAGATGAAAATTACACAGTCTTGTTGGACTTCCATAGCCCATGACTGCATGATGATTATATGTTTCTATGTACGTATGTATGTATGTATGTATTCTTTTTCGTATTTGCACATGTATAGTTTTTTCTGCGGAAACATACGCCCAGCTTCACGGGAATTCATTAACTTTATTTTAAATTGCTTCAGGTAACTTTCGAAAACCACGGTGATTCGAATGAAATCGGTATGAACAAAACGAGTGCAAGATGGGTCCCAAAACTTTTGAGTGTTGTCCGAAAACAACGATGCGTGGAATGCTGTACTGAATTTTTAGCACCCTGTGAGGGGCAAGAAAAAGAAGTGATTGATTCAATTGTCTCGGGGGGGGGGGGAGGGGGCTCAGTCAGTAGCGCGCCAGGCTCGTAATCTGTAGTTCCCAGGTTCGAGTCCCAGCTGGGTCAGCGTTGAGATTTATCTCCGCAAAATTTACCCGCCCTTCCCACGGTCAGTAGGGGACACCGATGGGCTTGGAAAGGACGCCGCCCGTCGGATGGGACGTTAAGCCGTGGCCCCGTGTGCGGGAGAGCCATACCCTGTGCACGTTAAAGAACACTCTGGATGGCCTTGACGGGAGGCTACCATCTGTCTCCCAACAGCTGTTCCAGTGGGTCCCCTCCCCCAACCTTCTCTGAGCCTTCGGGGTCCTTGTGGCCTGGCCATTTAGCCCATGGTGTGCAAAAAAGTGCCGCTCAGAGGTAAAACAATCCAATCCAAAAAACAATCAATTGTCTCGGGAGATGAAATTATGATTCTGTACCATGATCCTCTGTCTTAACGGGAATCTACGTAGTGGCGGCATCCTGAATGCCCACGGCCAAAAAAAGCCAAAGTGACACAATCCTAAAAAAAAAGAATCATGGACACCATCTTTTATGATTCTCAGGGGATTCTGCTAGTCGACTTTAAGGAACGAAATACTACAGTTGCTGGTGAATGTTATGCGTCATTAATGTACAAATTGAAGGATACCATCAAAGAGAAATGCCGAGGAAAGCTGTCCCGGGGAGTGAGGTTATTGCACGACAATGCGCCAGTGCACATTTCAGTTGCTGCGAAGGCTGATATTCAGCAATGTGGTTTCCAGGAATTAAATCACCCCCCGTTCAGCCCCGACCTAGCCCCTAGCGACTATTTCTTGTTTTCAAAATTGAAGTCGGATCTGCGTGGGAAAATATTTACAAGTTATGAAGAAGTCATTTCTGCAGTTTTAGACCATTTTAAGGACAAAAATTCAGATGAATTTTTTTCAGTGGTATAGAAAAGTTAATTAGCCGTTCTAAAAATGTATTGAAATAAAGGGTGATTATATTGAAAAATAAAAATTATTGTTTGATTCTATTAATAAAAATAAAAATAAATACCCCCTCAAATAGCTGCTTGCCACAGAGGTCTGACAGGAACCTGTCAGTTTATATGCCAGAGTAGAAGGTCTGAGAGGATGGCAGAACCTCAGCAGAAAACAACAAGAACATCCATGCCTTACCCGGGGCTCGAACCCAGGTCCCGTAGATCAGTAGCCAAGCGCGCTAACCACTCAGCCAACCGCTTTATAATACCCTTGGACCGGAAACTTTTGGACCTTACTACGTATGTGCTATTTATAAATAGCGTGTAGCAGTGATCCTCAATTTTTTTTTGCTCACGGCACACTATTTTTTCCCCGTGAATAATCGCGCTACATTAAAAATCTAAGTTGACAACACTACGGGAGATTCGCGTAAGCGCAGTTTGCTTTCAATAATAACCATTTCTATAGTCGTTTGGTACCGTCCCCTGGTCGAGTGGTTAGCACGCTTGGCTACTGATCTACGGGACCTGGGTTCGAGCCCCGGGTAAGGCATGGATGTATGTGTCGTTTTTCTGCTGAGGTCCTGCCATCCTCTCAGACCTTCTACTATGGCATATAAACTGGCAGGCTCCTGTCAGACCTCTGTGGCAAGCAGCTGCTTGAGGGGGTATTTGTTTATTATTATAGTCGTTTGTAAACGCAGAACTATTCTGTTCAAGTTCTGATATGTAGTGAAGTTAGTGCATACGTATTATTATGAACATGTTTTATGTGAAATTTGGTTTTAATATGGATGAAGTTTTTGATTAAACGGAAAAAGTTAAATGAAAAATCAATGGCAGAATGCAGCAACAGAATGTTTTATAAGTTTCCTTTTATCTGCAATATCATCCGAAATTTCGCTTCACACACTTTGAGAACCACTGGTATATAGCATTTTTTCTACAGTCAAGCTCTCAGAGCTTGTAATGTTATATATTATCTCATAACTCTGAGCAAATAAAGATTAAAGGAAGAAAAAAATGTTTTCTTATTAACTGGAACCTTTGGCATGTGTATGGGGGGTGTGCTGGGTGTGCTTAATGTCTCAAAAGAAAAGAAATCTTATTCTGCTTTTTTCAAATTTAGGTTAGTTCATTATTTGATACTTTTGTATGTCGTTTTTTAAGTAAAGTTTAGTTGTTCATTCAAAAGAAATTAAGTTTAGTTAAGTTTTAGTTTCTTTGGTGAATAGAAACAATGTCCTTTATGATTGAGTATTCAATAAATAGTTACCTTTAAGGGAAAAAATTCTATGGTTGACCCCCCTAATTAAATGTGGTGCACACACTATGACTGCAAATCGCCTTGTTCGTTTCGTCTTACCTATATGATATATAGCCGTCCCGTGGCCGAGTGGTTAGCGCGCTTGACTACGATCTACGGGACCTGGGTTCGAGCCCCGGGTAAGGCATGGATATTCGTGTTGTTTTCTGCTGAGGTCCTGCCATCCTCTCAGATCTTTTACTGTGGCATATAAACTGACAGGCTCATGTCAGACCTCTGTGGCAAGCAGCTGCTTGAGGGGGTATTTATTTATTATTATTTATATGATATATGAAGTGCTTGCGGGCAAAAAGAAAAAGTTAACACGCGCCATAATTTATGTTCCCATGCTGTCAATAGATGTCTGAAATGACTTGTGATGGATGATGCCTATGATCGCTTGGAGGATTCAGAAAACTCTAATGAAAAATGAAGACCCCTAAAAGTGGTACACGCAACAGATGATGGAAATAAATTATCAATGCATATGAATGGTTGATGAGGCAGAAGGAATTAAGAAAACGTTTCTCTCTTTCTTAAACACTACGCATGTAATATGAGGTTATAAATTAAACTTAGTCGGTTTATGTAAAACATTTTGTCTGTTCTTGTTTTTTTGTAATTCGAATGGTAATAGATATAAAAAATAATAAATAAATAAATACCCCCTCAAGCAGCTGCTTGCCACAGAGGTCTGACAGGAGCCTGTCAGTTTATATGTCATAGTTGAAGGTCTGTGAGGATGGCAGGACTTCATCAGAAAAGCGACACATACATCCATGCCTTACCCGGGGTTAACAATGCATTAAATCCCCTATTCAGAATTTAGAAAATAACTGGAAATTAAAATGTAAACATTGTAATTATAACACGTGTGATTGAGAATTTTACGAATACGGCCATCCATTAGTTAAGAACACCGTTTGTTTTGTGTGTGTGAAAATTCCTGATCATAATGCAAATAAGGAACATTAAAAAAAATTTCCTTTCAAAACGGTAGTTTTTCTACTATGCTATTAGCATCAATTGCCCGAATATTCGTCTTCCGTAATTAATACTTTGCATCGAAATGAATGACTTCTTGAAATATGAAAAGTTTTTTCTAGTATCAATTGGACGTTCTGTTACAGCAGTGTCTCGCAAACGTTTTTACTCTGCGGCACATTGAATCTAATTTTTTTCCGCGGCACACTGAATCTATTTTTTCCCCGCGGCACACTGAATCTAATTTTTTTTCCGCGGCACACCTAAAAAAGAATAAAAGCAAACTCTATATAATCGTCATTATATTTGCGCTTTGTTGAAGTCATCAGCCTGGTTTTACTTGAAGATTTGCTCTCGTTCTTTAATTCATAACTCGGTGTTTGTTTCAAATATTTGTCCACTCTATGGCTTGAAATAATCAAAAATTAATACCAAAATTTGGAAAAAGCTTGATAAATACTTACAAGATCCCAGTTGATAAAATCTGAAAGATTTTTATTAAAGCACGTCGATAACACAAGTCAAGTCAAAATGAAATCTTTGGAATATCTATTGTCAATTTGAAAATCTCTCGCGGCACACAGTTTGCGAGACACTGTGTTACAGCTTCGGCTTGACATTGCTCGTCAATGTCAAGGTTTGTCTCGCTCACCCTTGTCCCATTTCATTCATCCCTTCCCTTCACTTTGCCGCCTTCGCCAGTCTAAAGCGAGAAAGGTGACGTGGTCCGTGGCACAGTCGGACTTCCTGTGGCCCTGGATATCCGTCATATCTAAATGCGCCGTCACCTCCCGGCCTGGCAGAGAAAGGAGGTCTCGCCCGATCTTTGTAATCATGATCATGCGTATTAGGAACGCTTGTGTGCGATAGTGAGCTGATGTTATCAGTCGAAGGTGATGCCATATGAGAAACATTTCGAAAGTACTCCACAATTCTATTTCGAAATATCTGAACACATAGATAATCACAGATAATTTTAATGTTTTGAAGAACATGTAATTCTCGAGCCCTTTCAGCAGACGTTTATAAAACATGAAATATGTTAATCAAACAAAACAGGAAAAATTTTTATTCTTAAGTTAGTTGATAGTCCTAAGTTTTTTTTTGTTTCCATTTCCATAAATATTTGTTAAGATATTTGTATAAGAAATAACTAAAAAAAATGGCCAAGTTGAATTAGGTTTCTACACGTCTACAAAATTCAGCCAATTCAAAAACCTTTACTTCAGAAAAATTAAAGAACCTAATAATATTTGAATACCCCCTCAAGCAGCTGCTTCCCCACAGAAGTCTGACAGGAGCCTGTCAGTTTATATGCCAGAGTAGAAGGTCTGAGAGGATGGCAGGACCTCAGCAGAAAAACAACACGAACGAGCCCGTAGATCAGTAGGCAAGCGCGCTAACCACTCGGCCACGGGACGGCATTTAATAATACCTTAAAATCATACAAGGAAGAAAATAACCTAGGAAAGTGGGATTTTTCTGCGAATGAAGGATGTGCGATTGTGGGGGCGCGAACTGCCAAGGGACGCTGTAAAGTCTTTGGGCCACAGGGCCATTACAGGAGCAAACGATTTTTTAATAATAATAAGTCTTATTTTCATGAGTCCCACGTAACTGAGGAAAAAATACTTTTAATGATAAGTACGAATATTAGCAGGCAGTTATTAAAATCTTGCAAAAACTAGAAATTGCTTTTATCTCAGCTGAAGCCTTTCTACTATAGGTGCGTTCTTGAAAAACTAATGCCAGTCCACCTCTGAACTAGTACACATAGAATCATTAATAAAAATAAAATACCCCCTCAAGCAGCTGCTTGCCACAGAGGTCTGACAGGAGCCTGTCAGTTTATATGCCACAGTGGAAGATCTGAGAGGATGGCAGGCCTTCAGCAGAAAATTTACCTAACATATATTAAACAATCATTACATAAACGACTAAACACAAGTATTTCAGTAATCGTTTGTATATAACCAAGCCAAGCCCAGATCTAGAAAAAATGAAGCTCTCTCTCTGTGTATGTGTGTATGTGGGGGGGGGGAGATTGGGAACGAAAACGGCGGAAGAGAGGATGGCAAGATGGAGTGGGAATGAACAGGAACGCCGTTCCGATGTCAATTTTTTCTCACCGTTTTAGTGGTCTAACAAATTTCTTGAAAAATACGGGTAATATACAATATAGAGGTTTGGTATTTTTTTCGCCTCGTTCCGGTTACTAGCGTTCTGATGTTAGGGGAGACAAGGGGTCATTAGAGGAGACAAGGGTCATTTGCCTCCCCCCCTAAATCTGGCATTGTATATAATGGTTATTATTCATGTTTAAATTAACTTTGAGACAAATTATTAAGACCGTTCGATAACTGGTTTTCAATTTTAATAACTCTCAAAATAGTAAACGATTATCATTGAAAATCAAGATTTAATAATCGAGATTATGAACTATTTTCGAATGTCATTTTAATCTTAAATAACTCATTTTCTAAGTTATGCGACTGCGATATGGTTTTCCATCTTATATAACGTGCGAGCGGTAAATAACTATTTTTTTTACTATATTTTTAGTCAAAATTTCTATGTAGATATTTTTCATATCTGTAGATTACATAAAATTTAATATTTGATAATATTATGGTCTGCCAATGATAATATCTGATAATATTATGGTCTAGCAACCTTCGTGTCACGTGACACGAAGGTTGCCAGATCACTAATTTCTAAAAAGATTGCTACCAGATATTTTTTCTGAATTCTGTAATCAACCATAGTGTTCGGATACTTTTTTGAGCGACTGTACTATTGAAATAACACTATTCATTTTTTTCATAATAACATTTATTTTTACACATCATCTTTTTACTCGAATTTCCACTAATAGAGGGTGGTAAATTAGGAAAATTACAATTTATATTTTTTTTCCAAACGAACATCCCACAGTCAACAGAGGCGATGCATATTCTTCTAATTTTAAGTGGAAACATGTAAGGTCAATTTATTTATTTCTAAGGTCAAATTATTTATTCCCTTAATATAATCAACTGCTACTTATACCGTTTATTAAAAGTTTTTCAGGTATATACTTATTTATACTGTTTGTTTTTCTCCCTTCCAGTTATCTCCATTTAGTGGCGTAGCAGAATCACCCAATTGGGGGGAGAGGTCGTTGAGATGTTTCAGCTTCTGTTCTTCGAGGACAGTCTTGGACAGTACAGAGTGCTTTTGTAATCACTACCTATTTTACATAAACCGAAACAAAGAAAAAAGATATAGAGGGTAAAGAGTATTTATAAAATCATTAATAAGTTTCCAAAATTAACGGGTATATTTATTTTTTATAGAATACCATGAAACTGAATGTACAGGAACTTGTTATGTTAGCAACACGACTACTCCAAGGGAAAAGGTGGGGCGGGGGTGGCTCAGTCGGTAGCGCGCCAGGCTCGTAATCTGTAGTTCCCAGGTTCGAGTCCCAGCTGGGTCAGCGTTGAGATTTATCTCCGCAAAAATTCCCCGCAATGCCCACGGTCAGTAGGGGATACCGATAGGCTTGGAAAGGCCGCCGTCCGTCGGATGGGACGTTAAGCCGTGGCCCCGTGTGCGGGAGAGCCATACCCTGTGCACGTTAAAGAACACTCTGGATGGCCTTGACGGGAGGCTACCATCTGTCTCCCAACAGCTGTTCCAGTGGGTCCCCTTCCCCAACCTTCTCTGAGCCTTCGGGGTCCTTGTGACCTGGCCATTTAGCCCATGGTGTGCAAAAAAGTGCCGCTCAGAGGTAAAACAACCCAACCCAACCAAGGGAAAAGGTGCGGGGAAATTAGCGTAAACTTTGAAAGAAGATATCACAGATAGGTCTTACAGTGGAATCAATTAATAGGAGTTAGGAAATTTAAAATACAGGATGGTTAATGACGAACCAAGATTTGGGCTTTCAGGAATTTCTCAGTATTATGTTAACTCAGCAAGAGACCTCGTCAAAGAAAGTACTAGAATGTCGGCTCGTACTACATAATATATCCTGCACATAGCAGGGCTTGTTTGGTTCTTTCAGTAGCGTACCAGGATAGCAAGCTGATTTTCCGAGGTTCCAACTGTGCCTCAGTTGAGATTTCATCCTCCTCAGTGAGCTTCGCCATCATTGAGAAAGGCAGCACCAATGGACTTGGGAAAGCTGACATCCATTCGATTGGACTTTAAGCCGTGGCTTAACTCTGAGGCATGCTTCTTATGACGCATTACTCTTGTGAAATATTCTAGCTTCCGTAACTTTTTAAATACAGAGCTAATATTGTTCAAAATAGAGATTTAAATGGATTTGCTTCTGATTTTTTATTTATTTTTAATCACATTTTCCGATTAAATTCATGTTTTAAAAGTTCGAAGTTGCATTCCCATTGACATAACATGGGAATTTTCTGATATTTTGCTAGGTCAATGTATATTACACGAAAACTAGAAATATTTAAATCAGTGCTTCGCAACCTTTTTGAAGACACGGCACACTTTTGATACTCCCAAATTATCACGGGAAAAAATATACATACCTGTTTTTGAAAAATAGTTATTAATGGGATATTTTAATCGCTTATTATTTTGCAATCAATGCTTTTTGGCATTTTAGATGGCCGACCAACTAAAACATATATAGATAATTCAATAACATAAAGATTAAAACATAAAATTTAAAACTTATGCCTTTTTTTCAAATTTTAGTAAGCTTGATTTTCACATAAGAAAGCGACTCGCAGCGCCCTCGCACTTTCATATATTTCCTAACAAATAAGGGACGGGAGTGGCTCAGTCGGTAGCGCGCCAGGCTCGTAATCTGTAGTTCCCAGGTTCGAGTCCCAGCTGGGTCAGCGTTGAGATTTATCTCCGCAAAAATTCCCCGCCTTGCCAGCGGTCAGTAGGGGACACCGATGGGCTTGGAAAGGCCGCCGTCCGTCGGATGGAACGTTAAGCCGTGGCCCCGTGTGCGGGAGAGCCATACCCTGTGCACGTTAAAGAACACGCTGGATGGCCTTGACGGGAGGCTACCCTCTGTCTCCCAACAGCTGTTCCAGTGGGTCCCCTCCTCCCAACCTTCTCTGAGCCTTCGGGGTCCATGTGACCTGGCCATTTAGCCCATGGTGTGCAAAAAAGTGCCGCTCAGAGGTAAAACAACCCAACCCAACTTAACAAATAACTTTCAATTTGCCTCAATAACACAAATAAATGAAAATTTCTTCTTTCAATGTCCTAAATATAAAAGTATATTTACAATGAAGAGAATAAGTTTATAAAACGTTTGCGCAATAGAAGTATTTTATGGTACACCGGTTGGGAAGCCTTCATTTAAATGAAGTATTGTATATTTCCACATTTTACTGTAAAGAAATATTGGTCATTTGCTCGTTGTAGTTCAGTGGTCACCCTTTTTGTCTGGTGACATAACTCTTGACTCAGTGGTATTCTCTTCAAAACCGTTCATAGTTGGGAGACTATTAATTTCAGTTTACAATAATTACTTGGTATTGAATCACATTTTATAAAATTTGGAGTTTCTTTTAGTGGTTTGAATTTTTTCTTTTCTTTTCCAGGAAATCCAGGCTTTGTATGCCTTTGATTTTCGATGCTTACGCAGTATCTTGAGCATTAGGTGATTCAATTTTGCAAGGAATGATGAGGCAAAGAAGTCCGTAATCTCCTAGAGTGCAGAGAGACTCCACTCCGTTGGTTTGGTCATGTTGCCCGTACGCATAATTACAGATTAGCGAATAGGATTATGAACACGGTGCCTAAAGGATTCAGAAAGACGGAGAGAGCTAGGATGCGGTGGGCAGACAATATCAAACAGGACATTGTTGGAATTGTGCAGCGAGATGCAGCAGATGCAGATCAGGATATATGTGTTTAGAGAACTAAACTGCACAATCTGGTTGGACTTCCGGCCAATGGATGCTTGAAGAGTGTGTGTTGTGTTTCACTGATCACCAGAATATAATGTTATTTCACACCATAGAATACTGTAACCTAGCTACCACTGAACCATGAGGGGCCGGGGTGGCTCAGTCGGTAGCGCGCCAGGCTCCTTATCTGTAGTTCGCAGGTTCGAGTCCCAGCTGGGTCAGCGTTGAGATTTATCTCCGCAAAATTCCTCGCCCTGCCCACGGTCAGTAGGGGACACCGATGGGCTTGGAAAGGCCGCCGTCCGTCGGATGGGACGTTAAGCCGTGGCCCCGTGTGCGGGAGAGCCATACCCTGTGCACGTTAAAGAACACGCTGGATGGCCTTGACGGGAGGCTACCATCTGTCTCCCAACAGCTGTTCCAGTGGGTCCCCTCCCCCAACCTTCTCTGAGCCTTCGGGGTCCTTGTGACCTAGCCATTTAGCCCATGGTGTGCAAAAAAGTGCCGCTCAGAGGTAAAACAACCCAACCTGAACCATGAACTGGGGGTAAGATAACACGGTTCTTTTTACAGTGTACATCCAATGCATCAGTAAATGGTGATACAGAGTTAGTTACCTTTAAATGGCGATATTACTAAAAGAAAGAAGAAACGGTATTACTAAAAGAACTATCTAATATTAAAACAACTTAAAACTAAACTTTGATTGAAAATAAACTTTGATTATCCACAGGAATATATTTTAAAAATTGAAGAAATTAATTCTCATATTATTAATAATCTCATAAAACATTCTTTATTTAAATATGTATTTTTTTTACTGTTATAATCATTCCTTGAAATGTTGAGTCTATAGAACCCCAATTCAAATTCGGACTGTTTCATATAAGCGTGGTTCCATACTTATTGAATGGTTAGCACATTGGGCGCTTTCTTTTCTCCTAAATGAACTTTTTCGTGCTTGTATTGTGATTTAAATATGTATCTGATGCCCATTTTAGAGTCAACTTAGAACAACCAAGAACCCCTACATTACGAACCAATAACCCTGGAATAACTAAAATAGAACGTTTATGATGACAAATGTGTCATAATTTAGGTTCAAAGTATTAATTGATTCAACTATGTAATTCCCAAATAGTTTCTTGGGTTTCGGATGGGACAGCACTGCACTCTAAAAGCTTTCAAGTTTCTTATAAAACAATTAAATATCGCGAAATTTCCATCACTTTGTAACTCTGCTCTGTTTGAAGGTTTTTCTGAACGGATCGCCATTCCAGTGAAAGCAACAATTAGGTGATATTGCGAGTCAATCATTTTTTTATTCGGCGAAAGTACGCTAGATTCCTGATACGTCCTCGTGTAATGAAGGATTCCGCTTTGAAGATCTCCTTCTTGCCATAACGCAAGCAGAACTTGTGAACTCTGCTAAAGCTTCGATTGGCAAGGCAAAATGTAAGTCTAAATGAACCTCTGAGAGGTGAGTTTGTGCACACCATACATTAAATGGCCAGGTCATAAAAACATAAAAGCTTCAGTGTTGGAAAGAGGAAGAGGGCCCATTGCACAAATGTTAGGAGAGACATGGGAGACTCCCGTCAATACCAACAAGCGTGTTCTTTAACGTGAAAGGGTGGAGCTCTCTTGTACCCGGGACCACGGTTTAACGTCCCATCCGACGGACGATCACCTTTCAAACACCATCGTTTCTCCTTTCCCACCGAAAGTAGAGTAGGCGATAAATTTCAATGTAAGCACACTTGAGACACGAACCTACCAACATCATACATCGTGCTTGGTGCGCTATTGACTGAGACTAAACGCCATTTCACAGTTAAAGCTCTCTACCCTACAACTAAAAGTGGTTTGTTCTGCTGCAAATGTCACACCGTGCATCTAGCAACTAGAATATTTTACGTTTGCAGTAAAGGAACACTTTGAAGCAGGGTTGGGTTGTTTTACCTCTGAGCGGCACTTTTTTGCACACCATGGGCTAAATGGCCAGGTCACATGGACTCCGAAGGCTCAGAGAAGGTTGGGGGAGGGGACCCACTGGAACAGCTGTTGGGAGACAGATGGTAGCCTCCCGTCAAGGCCATCCAGCGTGTTCTTTAACGTGCACAGGGTATGGCTCTCCCGCACACGGGGCCACGGTTTAACGTCCCATCCGACGGACGGCGGCCTTTCCAAGACCATCGGTGTCCCCTACTGACCGTGGGCAGGGCGGGGAATTTTGCGGACCCAGCTGGGACTCGAACCTGGGAACTACAGATTACGAGCCTGGCGCGCTACCTACTGAGCCACCCCCGCCCCATACTCAAACAGACTAACCCAATTAGTGAAAAAGTCTTTTTTACTCCTGACAAGCCATTTTATCCTAACAGCTAAAAGTACCTGTTTTAAACTGTTTGGTATGACAAAGCAGATGTGTGCACCGGTTATGCAATGCGAACAATTGCATCATTGGCCCTCGAGCACCGGACATGGTTATGGATAATTGCATTTGACCTTCGCAATGCAGAATGCGCTTCTGTTTACACGATGAATTATTATTGGGCTCTTGTTGCGAAAACCTTTTCCTATTCAACATCTGCTATTTTTCTGTACACATTGATATTGATTTAGTTTGTTTTCTGTGGACCTGCTTCGATTCTGTAAGACTGAGAACAACTTAAGATACATAAACTGAATGAAAAGGAAAATTCTACGAGATCAGATTTACCTGCTTAGTATTTTTTCTTTCTTCACCTTCCGTTTTTTCGCTTCTAATGGGGGCGGGGGTGGCTCAGTCGGTAGCGTGCCAAGCTCGTAATCTGTAGTTCCCAAGTTCGAGTCCCAGCTGGGTCAGCGTTGAGATTTATCTCCGCAAAATTCCCCGCCCTGCCCACGGTCAGTAGGGGACACCGATGGGCTTGGAAAGGCCGCCGTCCGTCGGATGGGACGTTAAGCCGGGGTCCCGTGTGCGGGAGAGACATACCCTGTGCACGTTAAAGATCACGTTGGATGGCCTTGACGGGAGGCTACCATCTGTCTTCCAACAGCCGTTCCAGTGGGTCCCCTCCCCCAACCTTCTCTGAGCCTTCGGGGTCCATGTGACCTGGCCATTTAGCCCATGGTGTGCAAAAAAGTGCCGCTCAGAGGTAAAACAACCCAACCCAACGCTTCTAATGTTGACGACTTTCTCGTTATCGGTCGCAACAGAAACATTTATCTGTCACGTGTGGTCTGCGTCACAGCGAAAGCCATTGCTCGAAAGATACAGATCAAGGAAGCGGGAAAGTTAAATTGGAATGTGGAATGCGAAGAAACGAATGAGAAAGAGAAAGTTACAAGTGTTACGGAGAAACTCGTGACGAGTACCGAGAGAGAAGGAAGTGACACTGAAACGCATAATCTTTAGGAATGGCATCCTGAAATCCACATTCATATAACCTTAGGATAAAGTCAATATCTGCGAAGCAATCGAATTAAAAAATAACTTGTAATTTTTCCTTTTCTATCATCTCTTTTTTATGGAAAGTTGATATTTCTCTACCTGAAGGAAAGGTGTTCATAAACAAACATTTAAAGCAAGGAACAAGCAATTACTCTATCTTGAAATCCAGAAGCATAAAAATATTGCCTCTGGCAATTACGGGGATGCTCTTTTTCGAAGAGAGTGAATTTTGCCATTTCACGATTTTAGATCCCCCGAACAATTGTTCGCATTTGCATAACCGGTGCACGGATCGTCTCTGTTAACCCTTTCAGGACCATAAGGTTTCTAAGAGTAAATATTAGTATGTAACTGTTTATTTTAGTTTGTTTAGACGTAAAATAAATAAAAATCATAAGAAAAATACATAACAATGTATAGTTTTTTTTTGGAATTTTATGGGAAATATTTTTCCCAATGGACTATAAAGGTAACAGAAATTATAGTTAGGCTTATTATGCAATGTCTTTTATTTATTGGTTTATTATAACAAAATGTTAACTAAAATAATACAAAATTAGGAAATAAAATTACTATACAAAATGATGTGCTAATTATGATATTCTGCGAAGCAATTTCTTTTGGTAGTGAGGCAAAGATGGACATTGCACATAGTACTGTCGCTCAAAAAAGTATCCGAACACTACGGTTGATTACAAAATTCAGAAAATATATCTGGCAACGTTTTTTTCAGAAATTAGTGATCTGGCAACCTTCGTGTCGTGACACGAAGGTTGCCAGATCACTAATTTGACCTTGTGTGTCGTGACACGAAGGTTGCCAAATCACTAATTTCTAAAAAAATCGTTGCCAGATATTTTTTTGAATTTTGTAATCAACCGTAGTGTTCGGATACTTTTTTGAGCGACTGTACATATATTGTGCGTCCTGACAGTTCTGTTTTTGTTTTCTAAACGTTCCCGTTTACGTAATTGCGTTCGGCATACGTTCTATTTTGACATTCTGTATAAAAAATGCAGATAAGGTTATAATTAAATACGACAATCACCAATTTTAAAATGGGAAAAATGTTTCCCTTTGAAAGGGTTAATATCAAGCCGGTGATTTAGCTGTTAAGATACAATTCAGATTAAGATAAGATTTAATGCACGTTAAGATAAGGCTGCATTAAAGACTTTATCACCAATTAATAAGTGGAAATTCGAATTAATGGCTAATTTGCAAAATGAAAATAGTATTATTTCATTTAGTAACTAGAGAACACAAAATTGAATTTTACTTATCGCTTTAAAAAAAATCTGTTTCACCAACCCAAAGGATGTAAGAGGAAAATCATTGTTGTGATTAAAAATCTCTTGATCATTCAGTTCTACAACCAAAATTTCGAATTTTAGCATAAATAAATCGATTGCAATATTCGTTCAAAATTTTGGCATTTTCCACTTTTTTAAACTGTTGGAAGAGGTCGAAAATGCTATTCGCAACAATATTCCGATATTAACCAATCTAAAACGATTTTTTTTAATCTAAAGACAAAGATGTTAATATCTGCAGACGTACAAAAAGACGGCAAACCGAAAACATTAAATGTTGTTATTTTTGAAAGCGAGCTAAAAATGGGGAAAATGAAATAATCGAAATTTGTTTTTGTTCGAGATTTCAAACCTTAGGTATTAGCAATAAGTAAAACATCGAAAGAATTAGGAATTAGAAATCAGTAACCTTTTACTTTAGTTCATAAACAATTCTTTGGACGTAAATTTTATCAGGTAAATTTTGATATAATTCTAAAAAATTAATAACTTAAATGAATTACAGTTACAATGTTATACTAGTTACAATTTTGCTATATATCGGTTGCATCATTTTGAAATAATGTCTATATTTTAAAGTGCTAGATTTTATTTAATAATTATATAGCAAAAGTAATTTATGTTCAAAATGTAAAGAAACTCTTAACGTCTTCAAATCCCAAATTTCACAATAGCTGGATTTCACAACAGCTGAATCGATTTTGTGACCCGACCAAAAATCGCAATTTGACACCATTGGTCTTCTCTATTTTAGGATTCATAAAAAATATTCGTTTATTTGGAAAAAAATCGGAAATATTAAATAATGCGATTAAATTGCGAATTTTAACTTGCGAAAAAATTTGTAATTTGAAGCATTTAAGATTAAGAATCATATTAAGAATCATCAAGAGTATTTTTACCATTATGGGGCAATTGACAATAGGGGAATCATTAGAACTGTTACACTAAACACGCTGAGTCGAGTATGAATGGAAGTTGAATATAACGCCATCAAATGATTCCCCTATTGTCAATTGCCCCACAGTGGCAAGAAACTCTCGGAGTTTCGTGACTAAACTTCGAGACTTTCTTCACATTTTGCACACACAATAACTTTTCTTTCTTTAATTATTAAACAAAATAAATTCGGTAATAACTGAGGAGGTATTTATTTTTTTATGCATACATACATACATACATACAAAATCGTCATACAAGCATGGGCTACGGAGGTCCAACCAGACTGTGCAATTTTCTTCTCCAGATATCCGATTCTAGCAAGGTCATGTTTGACATTGTCTACCCATCGCATCCTAGGTCTCCCCTTTTTCTGAAACCCTTAGACACCTGTTCATAATCCTGTTTGCCAATATGTAGCTATGCATATGTGCAACATGTCCAAACCAACAGTCTCTTTCTGCAGAAAAAATGCTGCTCAAAGGAGTTTCACGACTTCTTCTAACCTTATCACTACTTACAGCGTCAAACCACCTAATACCCAAGATACTGCCTAAACATCTAGAATCAAAGGCATTAAGTTTCCTGTTATCCTGCTTACAAAGGTTCCACGTTTCTCTACCATAACTAACCTTAGAAAGAACCAAACTATTATACAGCCTAATTTTAGTCTTTAGGTCTACAGCCTATTTTTCCACTCTCTCCATAGATTCTTCAAATCCCAGCGGCAATTCTTAGTCTTCTATATATTTCATGCTGCACATCACCATTATCTGTTACATAGCTCCCAAGATAATTAAACTGAGGTACTTACTCAAGAGTGCAACAATTCAAAGCAACTAAAGCACCATATGCCTGACCAATTTTCATCACTCTGTTTATCACCAAACCTACTCCTATTACCAGTCTTATCAAACGCCCTAATGAAATAATTCATCTCATCAACATCATTAACCAACAGGGCATATTAATAATCAACCAACATAATCTAAATCAGAAATTTCGAAATCTCTAGACCATTTAAAAAGAAAAAAGGGAGACAAGGAGACAAAATGTACCCTTGTCTAAATCCACAAGCAATGTTAACCAATCGCTGCAAAAGGTACCAACTGTCACACACGACTCAGTGTTATTATAGATAATTTTCATTACACTAACTTATCAGGTATTCCTTTTGATATAGCAATCAACCACAAATCATGTCGATCAACAGAGTCAATCGCCTTTTTGAAATCTATAAAGCTAGTAACTACAATTTTCTGAAACTCTAAACATTTCTCAAGAATCTGCCTAAGTGAAAATTTTTGATCAATACATCCTCTACCACTTCTGAATTCACACTGTTCATTACGCAGTTGTTCATCAACCAGATTCTTAATTCTATTAAGTATAATCAAGCAAATAACTTTACCTGGAACAGAAAGTAAACTAATTCCCGTATAATTATCACAAGAATGACGATCACCTTTTTTAAAATTCTGGATAATAATAGTTCTAGTAAAATCTTTAGGAACAACACCTTTACCATAAAAATTAATCAAAATTTCAGTCAGCCATGTGACAATACAAATGTTTTCAGCTCTAAGCATTTCAATGGTGATTTCATCCACCCCTGGGGATTTATGCAGTTTTAATTTAGAGATAGCCAAAGCGACTTCGGAATGTGTTATAAGGCCATCATTAAAGCCAGTAATGCATCTATCCTCATTACAAAAAAAGGGAGTAGAATTAACCACATTGTTCAGAACATCACTGAAATACTCAACCTACTTAACCCGTGACAGAATGCTCACCTTCTACAACCTTACCTTGTTTATCCTTCATTTCCTGTATACATGTCCCTTTTCTACCACAAAAGCATTAACAGCTCTTTGCTGTTGTGCTGTCCCACTGCTTCCTCGGCTTTATTAGCCAAGTTATGAAGCCGAAGATTCTTATCAGCTGTTAACTGATCCTTTACACGTTTATTAAAAGGCTGTAATGCCTTTTGCTAGGACTAGTAGGATGTTGATTCATATTATTCCTGCACTTCCTTCTTTCAGAAATAAGTTCCATAGCCTTATCACTCAAATGATTTTATTTCCTCTGATGATTCTGTTCAAATCTCATTGGTTTTGTTTCCTCTGATGATTCTGTTCAACTCAAATGATTCTGTTCCCTTTTGCTCAAATCAGTACTTCTGGTTTCAAGAAAAGCCAGTTTAAACTGATCCCATTATTTTTCAACCTCAGCAGTAAGCAAACCACGATTGTCACAATAAGTAGTAGTATACTAAGTAGCCTATCATGGTATACTTTGGCTATATCTGGATATTTCAGACAATCAGTGTTAAAGTTAATTTTCTTAACCTTAGCACAACATTTTTTAAGCTTCAGCTGCAAGACATTGGTAATGGTCAGACTCAATTTGGACTCCCCTGAATGATCTGGTATTCCTAACTTAACTAGCCCATTTGCTGTTAATTAAAACCATGTAATTAACCCATGTTTTTATATATATATTTATATGTATTGTATTAATCCATGTATGTTTATAAATGTCCCGGTGATTTGTAGTATGTGTTAGTTATTCTCAAACCATTAAGATAAGTTACCTGTAGAAGAAATTTTCCATTGCCATTGGAACTACCAATGCCAAACAAAGGGACCTAAAAACCAAATGGACAAGAGAGACCCAAAGATTAGATTCAGTACCAACTTTAGCATTGAAGTCACCTAGCATAAGAAAAATATCTCCTTTCTTCACAGAAATCAAAATATCATGAAGCTAGCTGTAAATTGTATCCTTCTCGTTCTTATCAGAGTCCTCTGTGAGACTCTGATGAGTAACAACAGATATTCAGGTAAAAACAGATACAATACGAGATCTTCAGGCAGCAAATAATATTCAAGTCTTTAATTCTTGTTTAAATTTTACCGTAAGAAATTTTTCATTAATACAGTCATATCCTAGTAGAGCATCACTGTCGTGTCTGTTGAGAAGCAAACTTACACTTTGGAGATGCCTTCTATCCTCCTTCACCTGTGTATCTGGTCTCTTGCAAACCTAGAATATCTAGGTTATAATGCCGGAATTCCTTCTGAGGACGTCAAGAGAATAATCTTTATTTAACGTCCTCACGTTCCACGTACCTGCAAAGAGAAAATGATTAGTAGGATTTTTAAAGAAACTAGCTTTACTGACAGTGGTAGGGCCAACAATATCAAATAGCCCCTTGATCGCAGGTATTGGGCAAAGACCTGTTCCTCCTCCTCTAAAGGCTGAAGTCATCGATGCTGGTAGGAACTTCAGGCACCACCTTTCAAGTAAAACTTTTCAAGAGCCATATGACCTGCCTGAGACACATTACTCCGGTATAGGATTGACAATGCCCAACTAGCTAAGTGAGGTTGAGGTACCTGCGATGGCCTCTGATCAGGATTATCCGCTAGCTGATATAAGGTATCTCACGCCTCTGTTTACTTAGGGCTGACAACCCACAGGCAAACAGAAAAACACAGCGGCAGTTTGTTCCTCAAAAGAGGCCCACCAGCGCAGCAAGTCCATGATCTATAATCAAGCTCAAATCCACAATCCAGTCCAGTCGAGTAGATATAAATGGTCAGTACCAGAACCATGTGGAGTTGACCATTTCTCAGCAGGGTTGAAGAAAAAAAAAGTGGCCATAGATGACCAAATCAGTAGGCCTCACTGAACTAACAAGCCTCTCCCTTTCCGTTCTCTTCCAAAAGAGAATATCTCTTTTGAAAAGCACCACGAGAAGACGGGGTCGGTCATTAGATGCTAGGCCTGTCCGGTTCTCTGCATCATTACTGGGGATTCGTACACAGCTTCTCTTTCCAGTTTATGTCTAGTTACCATTTACAGACCTTAATATATATATGTAATTAATTAACATTGTGAATTAAATGTAACCAAAATGTGTTCAAGTGATAATTTACTACGAATAATTCAGTTTACATTAAAAAGTAGAATATATAATCGGAATAGAGTAAAACTAGAAGAACGAATATCGCCATTAAGCCCATATGAGAATCTCGTTTTAAAAGAGAATGAAGTGTTTTCTCTTTGCCGACTCTTTCACTTTTTGCAGTTTTAATTTGAGCTAGCGAATGGTGGGGAAAATGCAAATAGTACGTTTGTAGTACTATTTGCATTTTCCCTTATGCAACGAAAAGTATTCGTCTTTAATTCTTAAATTTAAAACGTTGCATTTCCCATACCTCTCTCAGAAAAATGAGTAGATTATTGCTGTCAGTGGAATATATCTTTAAAAGCTACTACTAAAATTTCAAATTATTTGTAAAACTGGTTAACAACTCTGCCATTTCCACATTTAATGATCTGTAAAGATATATATATTAAAACTGAATTATTGAAGAAATTGATTTGTAAAGACATATATATTATAAACCTAAGTATTTGAAAAATGAGAATTATAATAGTTCACTAGTGCCAATCCAACTAAAGTAGAATTTTCTAATTATCACTTTCATTGTTTCCAATGGAAACTTCATGACGTTCACATTCCACCATCAAAATGTAAAATAGACTCTGCTGTTACATCCATTCTAAACAAGGTTGGGTTGGGTTGTTTTACCTCTGAGCGGCACTTTTTTGCACACCATGGGCTAAATGGCCAGGTCACATGGACCCTGAAGTTTCAGAGAAGGTTGGGGGAGGGGACCCACTGGAACAGCTGTTGGGAGACAGATGGTAGCCTCCCGTCAAGGCCATCCAGCGTGTTCTTTAACGTGCACAGGGTATGGCTCTCCCGCACACGGGGCCACGGCTTAACGTCCCATCCGATGGACGGCGGCCTTTCCAAGCCCATCGGTGTCCCCTACTGACCGTGGGCAGGGCGGGGAATTTTGCGGAGATAAATCTCAACGCTGACCCAGCTGGGACTCGAACCTGGGAACTATAGATTACGATCCTGGCGCGCTACCGACTGAGCCACCCCCGCCTCAACGAAAGAGTGTAATCAGAGAAAGGGAGCGAGAGGGACACTTCTCAAACCTTAATGATACATTGATATTAAATGAAATTTTAGGAGATGCTTAAACGCTTTCCTAAATTACTTACCCAGTTTCTAAAATTCGTTTCAGTTGCTGAAAAATCTCACCTGTATTCAGGCAAACAGTCTAAATAAAAAACAGACGTTGGTATCCTTATGGGGGAGATGGTTGGTTCAACTAGTAGAGCTACGGGTTTTAATCCAACTATAACCTAAATTTAGGTTTTCTCCTCTAACTTACACCCTTGCCTTGGGTGAGAAAGGGGATCAACTAGTAGAGCTACAGGTTTTAATCCAACTATAACCTAAATTTAGGTTTTCTCCTCTAATTTGAGAAAGGGGACACCGACTGGGAAGGACGCCTGGAAAGTTAATCAATGTCTCTGTGTGAAGTTGAGCCGCCTATACAGGGTCTCTCAAAAATATAGGTACAAACTTTTAGGGGAAGTAGATAACATCTAAAGGAATGAGAATTGCATAGGAACCCATAACCGGAAATGTAATGGGAAAGTGGTAGCAGAGGTACAAGATCTGAAAGGACACAAGACAGTGATTAATGGCATCCAACACACTTTCTTCCATTTCGGGAGTACGCGTCGATCGTGGCCTGTCCTACTTCTGCTACTTCTTAATGACCCATAATCGCACAAATTTTGATGCGCACGCGCAAACTGTGGCCCGGTACATGTCTGTGTGGGAAGCGTTCTTGATACATTCGTTGAGCGGATCATTCGTTGCCCTCAGCTATTCCATACACTAAGTGAATGTCTCCCAGCTCCCTGTTCGAATACCTTTCCATGTTCTTTGTAAGCCGACTACCGCTCGAATGAGGAAATCCGAAATTTCCCCTCTAGCGCACTGATGAACAGCGCCGCTTATTGATTTACGGTGAGGTTTCCCGTTATGGGTTCCTATGCAATTCTCATTCCTTTAGATGTTATCTACATCCCCTAAAAGTTTGTACCTATATTTATGAGACACCCTGTATATTAAAGATACCGTGTGCATTAAATAGCACCCTAGGTCAGGGGTCGGCAACCTGCGGCTCGCGAGCCGCATGCGGCTCTTTTGATGTAAAGTTGCGGCTCTCCAGTTCCATACGCAAAAAATTAATAATTTATTGTCAAAACCCTTAAAAAATAAGAAAATATATTTTTAAGTACCTAATTTATCAATAGCTTCTATTTTCATAATCGTTAATTACATATCGCTACGCTTAACATGACCGTAATGAGATAAATTTGAACTATTGTTTTGTTCTTAGAGATGAGACTCTGTGACCATGTTTATCTTTCAGCCAATTGCATTCCATTTGCATCTCACCCGCACCGCCACCATCGCGACGTGTTGTCAGTCAGTTGTCCTCGGATAGCGCTGTCGACGTTACGTTGCATGTGTGTTAATTTAATCGCTTGCGGTTTTTGCGTGTTTATTCGCTTGTTGTTTCAAGAAGAATTCGATTTAGAAGCGTATTATCTTCTCAATGGTATGTAAGTCAGTAACAGAATTGGATTATATATCTGAGGATCGTGTTAACGTAGTAATAATGGTTAATAAATTGTTGGCCGTTTTAGATAGTTAAGTAATATTTAAAAAAATCATTTTTTCAGCTCCGCTGCCAGCATGGCATCTGGTAAAAAAAAAAGAGAAGAACTGAAGAAGAAAACCGAGAATTCAATCAGGTTTGGACGGAGCCGTTTGCATTCATATGCAACACAGATGGCCTTCCAACTTGTCTCATTTGCCACGAAAAACTCGCACACAATAAGAAGTCAAATTTGGAGAGACACTTCACTACAAAACATACCCAGTTTGCTGGTAAATATCCAACCGGTGACGCACGAAAAAAAGCTGTTGAAGAGCTCCAAAAAAATCAAACACAGTCAAGTTCCATGTTAAGGAACTGGGCGCAATCTTCCAATAATGTAAATCTGGCAAGCTTTGCAGTATCATTAGAAATTGCAAAAAGAGGAAAACCATTCACAGATGGTGAGTACGTCAAAGATTGTTTTATACGTGCATCTGAAGAACTGTTTCGTGATTTTAAAAACAAAGCAGAAATCATGAAAAAAAATCACAGATTTGCCATTATCTGCTAAAACAGTACAAGATAAACTTCTAAAATGTCTTCAAATGTAACACATATGCAAGTGGAAGACATTCAACTGGCTTCTGCCTTATCACTTGCTATAGATGAGTCTTGCGACATAAAAGACACGGCACAAGTTACCCTTTTTGTCAGGTATATGTCGTCCCAAGGTCCAAAAGAAGAACTGCTAGGATTGCTACCGCTCTCAGGGCAGACTCGTGGAGAAGATATAGAAAATGCTGTGCAAAAACGTTTGGAAGACAATGGAATCGATATAAATAAAATTGTTTCTATAGCAACTGATGGAGCCGGAAGTATGATAGGAATACATAGAGGGGTAACATCAATTCTTCAGAAAAAAATAAACCACGAAATTCTAACGTTTCACTGCATAATTCATCAAGAAGCGCTTTGTGCCCAAACATTTCCGGCCGAAATAGTTGAGGTCATGAACTTGGTAATTAAGATTATTAACAGCATCTTGGCAAAAGCACTCTACCATCGCCAGTTTAAAGATTTCCTTGCAGAAATAGATAGCCAGTTTTCTGACCTACTTCTGCACAATAAAGTGCGATGGCTTTCCAGAGGTGACGTATTGCAACGTTTTGCTTTGTGCTTGAGTGAAATAAAAACATTCCTCAATGAAAAAAGTATTTACCATCCCGAATTGGAAGAAGACAAATGGCTGCAAAAATTCAACTTCATGGTAGATACCACAATGAAACTAAATGAACTAAATCTAAAACTGCAAGGAAAGGGGGCAACCCATCCTACGCCTTGCTTGAAGAAGTAGTTTGTTTCGAAAAAAAATTACTTCTTTTTGTTGAAGACATAGAGAGCGGTAAATTACTTCATTTTAAAAATTTGAAGCAATATCGCGATGAGACCAATGCAACTATTGACACGAATTACTTCAGCATATCTATAAAAAAATGAAGGATGGATTCGCTGAGAGATTCGAGCAATTCAAAACAAACAAAAGTACTCTCGCGTTCATAGTAAATCCTGTCAACACAAATACAAATGAGATCAACATTGAGCCATTTGAAGTTGATGCTGGATCGCTTCAAATGCAATTGCTGGATTTGAAAACCAAAGACTTGTGGAGTGGCAAGTTCACAGAACTCAAGAGCAAGTTGGAAGAGTTGGAGATCCAGAAATGCATGCACATCGCGCATTACAAGTGGACAGCTCTAAAAGAAATGCCGCGAGTTGAGGCCCTCATATTCGACGCATGGAATAGTCTTCCAGAATGCTACAGTGAAGTGAAGAAGTTGGCATATGGAGTGCTCACGGTCTTCGGGTCGACATATTCGTGCGAGCAAGCGTTCTCTTGCATGAATATAATAAAAAGTAAAGTTAGAAATCAACTAACAAATAAAAATCTAGAGTCGTGCTTGAAACTTAAAACAACAAGTTATAAGCCAGATTTAATCAAACTTTCAAAAGGCATGCAAAGCCAATGCTCCCATTGATGTAATTATCTATATTTGTGTTTTTATATGAATAAATGTTATTTCGTATTTAAAGCCGTTTATTTTAAATCAAAAATCAAATATATATAAGCAAATACTATAATATTAAAACGAAAATTTTTAGTGGCTCTTTAAAAACTGGGAAATTTTGTAAATTGTAACTTTTGGCTCTTCCGTTTCAATAGGTTGCCGACCCCTGCCCTAGGTGGCCTGTCTCCTGACATCTGATCCAATCAGTCTCCTGAGAACTATCCTACTCTTTTAATCTACTCCCTTAATCTGAGCCCTTTAGAGTCTTTATGATTTGGCCATTTAGCCCACTGTTTGCAAAAAGGTTCTGTTCAGAAGATATACAACCAATGTACAGTTGGTCAAAAAAGTATCCGAACACTACGGTTGATTACAGAATTCAAAAAAAAATATCTGGCAACTTTTTTTGGAAAATAGTGATCTGGCAACCTTCGTACCACGTGACACGAAGGTTGACAGATCACTATTTTCCAAAAAAAAAAAGTTGACAGATATTTTTTTTTTGAATTCTGTAATCAACCGTAGTGTTCGGATACTTTTTTGACCGACTGTACCAATGTAAAAAAATGTGTACGAGCAAAACCCCTGCAATGGAAGAAGTTTTAAAGATAATTTTAAACTGAACCTGTAAGTGAAATGCGATCATCTTTATAATCCCTTCCAAGAACTACACCAGCATAAGATAAGAATATAACACGTCAACAATTGATAATTTCCTTGAGAAATATTGGTGTCAAAATAGAAAGTTGGTTCCAAAAGCAGAGAATAGTTGCGAATCACTGATGATAGCATGGCACTCATATACAATGTGTGCAAACGAGAAAAAGAGAAAATTCCTCCACGAAACGTTTTGCGAGGAAAAACCCTTAGAGGTTTTCACATCCGGATGCCAAGGGATTCCCTCGTTTCTCACTGTAAGAGCATTTCTTGGAACCAACGGCTAAAATAAGAGATGGCAGCATCACGAAAAAAAATGAGGGAATCACTGGAAGAGAAGTTAGCAAGTAGAAATTAGTTTTTAGCAGGCCCGGATCTAGAAAAAAATCGAGGGGACGGGTTGGGTTGGGTTGTTTTACCTCTGAGCGGCACTTTTTTGCACACCATGGCCTAATGGCCAGGTCACATGGACCCCGAAGGCTCAGAGAAGATTGGGTGAGGGGACCCACTGGAACAGCTGTTGGGAGACAGATGGTAGCCTCCCGTCAAGGCCATCCAGCGTGTTCTTTAACGTGCACAGGGTATGTCTCTCCCGCACACGGTGCCACGGCTTAACGTCCCATCCGACGGACGGCGGCCTTTTCAAGCCCATCGGTGTCCCCTACTGATCGTGGGCAGGGCGGGGAATTTTGCGGAGATAAATCTCAACGCTGACCCAGCTGGGACTCGAACCTGCGAACTACAGATTACGAGCCTGGCGCGCTACCGACTGAGCCATCCCCGCCCCCGAGGGGACGGCAAGACACACAATAGGAAAAAATGATTTCCGATGCAGTATAATACTTCCCTCTTCTTTTTACAGGTCTTTAAAAAGTTTCTTGAAAAATGCATGAAATATAAATAAGTTTAATTCTTTTTTCTTCTGTTACACTTGTTAGCATTCTGAAAGAGGGGAGCATGTCCCCCTTGTACCCCCACAAATCCGGAGCTGGTTTTTAACCATTCCTTTTGTTCGCATTGTGTAAAAAAGGGACGAAAACAAGAAACACTTCAATATGTTTCTAGACTGTCTGGGGTTTTCAGACTGTCTGGGGCGGGGGTGGCTCAGTCGGTAGCGCGCCAGGCTCGTAATCTGTAGTTCCCAGGTTCGAGTCCCAGCTGTGTCAGCGTTGAGATTTATCTCCGCAAAATTCCCCGCCTTGCCCACGGTCAGTAGGGGACACCGATGGGCTTGGAAAGGCCGCCGTCTGTCGGATGGGACGTTAAGCCGTGGCCCCGTGTGCTAGAGAGCCATACCCTGTGCACGTTAAAGAACACGCTGGATGGCCTTGACGGGAGATTACCATCTGTCTCCTAACAGCTGTTCAAGTGGGTCCCCTCTCCCAACCTTCTCTGAGTCTCCGGGGTCCATATGACATGGCCATTTAACCCATGGTGTGCAAAAAAGTGCCGCTCAGAGGTAAAACAACCCAACAACCCAAAATATATTCATACTGATAAAATTTTAATAATATTTGAATTTAAATGCTACACTAATTTCTCTTGATGTTTACACTAAGGGGTAGAAATAGCTAGAGAGGATAGCAAAATGATTTTATGATAATAACTTTTCTACAAATAACTAATAATATTAAGCAAATTTTAAGGTTCATTTTAAGGTTTTAATATTTAATATTTTAAACCTATTGAGCAAAATATTTATAACCTTAATATTTCAATATGCCTAATATTATTAACCTTAATAATTAAATTAACCTTTAATTTTTAATCCTTTTAAGGTTTGGTTGAATAATCTTACGCGCCCTGAAAAAATATATTTCGAATCCTGAAGTATTCTTATCCGAATCGAAGAGTTCGTCTCGAAATTCTCGAGACCTCATTCGATCTTTTTCATGGCAGTCAGGGCCGCATTTCCCCTAAGGCACGCTGGGCACTTAACCAGAGATGTCAACGCAATATCAGCGCCAGCATTCAAATGTCCTATTTTGTTTATTTAAGTAACAAAAAATATGATCTTTCCAGGTCTTATAAGGAATAAAAAAATTGGTTTCAATTATCTGTGGTTCATCAGCGATTGAAGGAATTCTGTTTCCTGTCAATCGAAGGAGAAATTTCAAAGGAAATGGATTGGGATTATGTACATTGTATTATCAAATATATTGGGACACTCCCGTATTTAGCGAAGGAAAATCACAATTAAACTTCCATAACTTAAAATTAAGCTCTTTACAAAAATACGCCCAGGAGAAAAATTGCAGATCTCAATAAAACATACCCATATTTCGATTTTAAGTAATATTCGTTTCATATTTAGTGATTTACTGAACCTGAAGTATTTGAGAGCAGACTCTGCTGTTACATTCATTCTAAACAAGGTTGGGTTGGGTTGTTTTACCTCTGAGCGGCACTTTTTTGCATACCATGGGCTAAATGACCAAGTCACATGGACCCCGAAGGCTCAGAGAAGGTTGGGAGAGGGGACCCACTGGAACAGCTGTTGGGAGACAGATGGTAGCCTCCCGTCAAGGCCATCCAGCGTGTTCTTTAACGTGCACAGGGTACGGCTCTCCCACACACGGGGCCACGGCTTAACGTCCCATCCGACGGACGGCGGCCTTTCCAAGTCCATCGGTGTCCCCTACTGACCGTGGGCAGGGCGGGGAATTTTGCGGAGATAAATCTCAACGCTAACCCAGCTGGGACTCGAACCTGGGAACTACAGATTACGAGCCTGGCGCGCTACCGACTGAGCCACCCCCTCCCCATATTCTAAACAAGATTTCAAGACGAGGGAAAATGAAAAATCATTACGTAAACTTCTAAAATTATTTGCATTTTATTAAATAATTTGTTATAACTTTTGAGGTAAATTCTTCCGACTATCAATATTACTGTTAAATGTTTCAGACTACAGAACTCTTTAAATAACAAGCAAATATTGGTGGGAAGCAATATTTGGGTTTTTAAGATTTTCCATTTATTTCCTGGGACATTTTGCTGGAAAAGTTTTATTTCATTGTCAGAAAACTTTAAACATAGATTTTCATTCACACAACATAAAACTGTCCCAATACTTTTGATAATCTAGCTTAACTTGCTCATTTCCAGAGTAAGAAAACGTGGAAGAAAAAAGTTCAAATTTAAAACGAATAATTTGCCTTTTAAATATTACCACATATTCAATATTATATGAAATGTTTAACATAATTTATTGCATTAATTTTTGCAGTATTTTTAAACAAATCCATATTATTTATCACTAAAATTCCCACATCCACTTTAATAACATTATTTCATTTTTCCGTTGTTGTAAAAACAAAACAATTAATTTTTGAACAGAAAATGTTGAAAAAGAAATCAATAAAACATGATAAGGGTGCACACCATCACTTCCTTTGCCTACAGACGAGTGAGGTGTAAATCGGGCTCTGATGCAGTACAGCAGAAGATTCAGTTTATTTGCAATTCATCTGAATCAAAACTATGATGGTGGAAAAGTCCTCAGCAAAAGAGAAGTAATATTTCAATCAAGATTTGAAATAGAATCTTCTGCACCTCATTCTTAACTACTTTGCTCCTCGAACGGTCCCACAACCTGATGCGAATTTGGCTAAGAAAATCCTTCCTCTATAAATGCTACAGATCGAGAAATTTCTGTTGGAGACGTCATTTTTTATTGTTCACTGGATTCAAAAAACTTTGTGAAAAAAAAATATACAGAAGCTGTGATTAAAAGAAGCGTATTTCTAGAAACAAAAAAGAAAGTTTACCAATTGTCTTTTCCCGAAGGGAAAAAAGATGGAAAAGAAATTAAAACAAAAGTTTTGGGAATAAGACAATTCATGAATAGATGATCCAAATCGATCTGTTGGTAGATGAAAAGTTTTTCCTGCATTTTTTTAATCTTTACGAAAGAAGGGAAAACGTAAGAAATTGCGAATCACAACAACAAACTAGTGCTTTTCGATGACTTATTAAATGGCTGACTTTTCGATGAAGATATTCGATGAGCACAATCAAGGCCACAGGAAATAAAACAACATGGGTTGTTGCATCATGAGAGCGTGTTGGACTAGGATATGCAGAACGTGACAGAGGTAAGGGATCTCAAGGCAAGAGACGGTGCCGCAGAGGGAGAGGAAGAGAGATGCAGAACTTCAGGAACATTTGGAAGGGGATAGATATGGGATAAAACGAACTGGAAATAATCCTGAAATACAGAGAATGAGATATCCTTATGATCGGGATTTACTTTTTGTCTACGTTCTTCTTTTGAAAAGAGACGAATGCAAAAGTGACTGAAAGTTATAAAATGTGTCTAGCTTTTTGGAAGTGGTTTTTGTTTTCTATCTTCTTCATAATGATGTACCGTGAGTGGTTGGATAGGCTCTTGAGAGTGCGCAGTTGATGCTTCGACAGTTCTTATTTGACCACAAATTGATGGGCAGATGACGGAGAGGTCTTGGCCAATAATTTTTGATAAATGTGGAAGTGCCAACCTTGCAGTCTCAGATTCTCCTCGTTTCCCACCCACAGTAATTGCTATTGGTCCTTGGATAGAAGATTTATCTCTGGCTGAAGTAACAGCACTTCTCTCACAGAAAATGTGATCCAGTAGTTACCGGTCAACGTCTCTGGAACGTTTGTTTCTCGATTCTCGCAGGGCACAGACATCGTTTTCTACGATGAAAAAAAAATTGAATGCAAAAAAACTCAAGTTTCTCATTAAAATGCAAACTTGTAAAAGCATTGCAGAAACGAAGTTGTTTGAATAAAACATTTGGATTGCATTTGTTTGTTAACCTTTTCAGGACCATAAGGTTTCTAAGAGTAAATATTAGTATGTAACTGTTTATTTTAGTTTGTTTAGACGTAAAATAAATAAAAATCATAAGAAAAATACATAACAATGTGTAGTTTTTTTGGAATTTTATGGGAAATATTTTTCCCAATGGACTATAAAGGTAACACAAATTATAGTTAGGCTTATTATGCAATGTCTTTTATTTATTGGTTTATTAGAACAAAATGTTAACTAAAATAATACAAAATTATGAAATAAAATTACTATACAAAATGATGTGCTAATTATGATATTCTGCGAAGCAATTTCTTTTGGTAGTGAGGCAAAGATGGACATTGCACATAGTACATATATTATGCGTCTTGACAGTTCTGTTTTTGTTTTCTAAACGTTCCCGTTTACGTAATTGCGTTCGGCATACGTTCTATTTTGACATTCTGTATAAAAAATGCAGATAAGGTTATAATTAAATACGACAATCACCAATTTTAAAATGGGAAAAATGTTTCCCTTAGTCGTGAAAGGGTTAAAGCAGGTATAGCTGTTCCTACTGCACTAATAAAATGCTACTCATGTATCCCTTTAGCTCTTTAAATGACTACGCTTTTTCTCAACAGTATCAATGCAGCCTCTTTCGAAACGTGGTGGAGCATTACAGGTTTAAAATAAAACATCAGAGACCATTTGCCATTTCTTCCTGAAAAGCGATTTGATGCAAAATTGGAAAGATTCAATCTACATGTTACTTCGCAATCTACTCATGACAATCATCCACTGACATTCTTTCATACTTTTTTATATTTTAGCTTAACACTTCCCCCTGCTTTGAAATCTAAAACAAAATTTTCTCGATTTTGATTTATTCTAAAACAGTGTCTCGCAAAACTTTTTACTCTGCGGCACACTGAATCTAAAATCTAATTTTTTTTCCGCGGCACACCTAAAAAAGAATAAAAGCAAACTCTCTATAATCGTCATTATATTTGCGCTTTGTTGAAGTCATCAGCCTGGTTTTACTTGAAGATTTGCTCTCGTGCTTTAATTCATAACTCGGTGTTTGTTTTAAATATTTGTCCATTCTATGGCTTGAAATAATCAAAAATTAATACCAAAATTTGGAAAAAGTTTGATAAATACTTACAAGATCCCAGTTGATAAAATCTGAGAGATTTTTATTAAAGAACGTCGATAACACAAGCCAATCAAAATGAAATCTTTGGAATATCTAGTGTCAATTTGAAAATCTGTCGCGGCACACTTGGAATCTCTCGCGGCATACTGTGCCGCGGCACACAGTTTGCGAGACACTGTTCTAAAACATTCAAACTAATCCACGAAAGAGATATCACAAATAAGCATTTTTCCATAATTAATTGAACTGTTTCCTGTTTTTATTCGTAATAATGTTTAGATCATCCTAAATCTGCTATGATTATTCTACTCTCATGATTCGTCAGATAATCCTAAGAAGTGACTGAACTCCCAATATTTCTCATTTATGATTCGAAGGTTGATATGTGAGCTCTTAGATATCGAATCATCAGAGCAATGAAAAAAAAAGATTCAGTTTCAAAGCTTTCAGCTTCTTTTTTCATGTAACAGGAGGGGCTGAAAAGACAGCCATAACCTGTAATTCTACGGGTTTATCATTGTGGGAGAAAATATTCGGGATATCGGGCAAACGCAATCACATGCTGCTGAATGATGTAGAAGTTGAAATGACAATGAGAGAAGCATTGAATTCTGTATTCTTGCAGTACAGGTTGAAATATATAAGTGTACTTACTCCAGAAATGAATGAGACTTCTTTGATTTATTTTACTAACATACTTATCTACTAAGAAAATAGAAGATATTAAATTTTCTAATCTTCATGATGTAATGCAAATGTGATAATGTGTGATGATAAAGTGATAATGATTTTGATGACATCGCTAGATCAGTTGATTTCAAATGATAACACAAGACACATTGTTCGAAAATCAGATTGTTACTCAAATAATTATTCCCGATGATTGCAATTTCGAATTCAGAAAATGCCGTTTATTCAGACATCTAATTATTGCTTAAATTCATTCCAAAGTCTGTAGCACGAGATAATTTTAACTTCTGTTGAACTCGAGAGAATAGCAGTCGTATTGGAATAATATGACCTCCTACCTAATAATGGGAATAATCACCCTTGGCCCGGATGACAGCGGCGAGATGGCGTGGCATGGACGTAATGAGGCCCTGGAAGGTTGCCAGAGGCACACGTGCCAATTCGGACTCCAGCAGAGCACGGAGGTTCCGGAGATGACGTGGTTGTGGGTCCACACGCCGAAACTGTCGATCCAAATGGTCCCACAAGTGCTCTATGGGATTGAGTTCGAGCGATTTCGGTGGCCAAGGGAGAACGGAGACATCGCTGTCATGATCCTGGAACCAGTCACGCACCACCTTAGCGACATGGCAGGGTGCATTGTCCTGTTGGTAGACACCATCACCACCAGGGTAAACGTCCAGCATGAAAGGATGCATGTGGTTAGCGAAGATGGACAGGTAGCCATTAACGTTCAGGGACTCATCCAGTGGTACCAGCGGTCCCAGGTCACACCAGGAAAATATCCCCCAGATGTGACACTGACACCGTCAGCCTGTACTTGACTGACAAGCGTGTCCGGGTGTTGGTTCTCGTGTGTCTGGTGCCGTATCCGCCACAGCCGAAGGAGTAGAAATCTTGATTCGTCGGAGAAGGCAACCTTTTTCCACTCTTCCACTGTCCAATGACGGTAGTCCCGTGCGAACTGCAGGTGTCGTTGCCGATGGACTTTGGTTAACATGAGCGCATTTACCCAGCATCGACTCCGGAGACCCATGCTTAACAGGGTTCGCTCTGTTGTTATCGGGGACACGTACCTGAGTGCCCTCAGCGTTCATTTGAGTGGTCAATTGCTGCACTGTTGCGCGTCGATTGCCCTTTAGCAGTCGACGGAAGTGACGTTCTCCCCTGGCGTCGATGGCCTTTGGGGCTCCACAGTTATGACGTCTGGAGGTATTCAGTGTGCCAGCGGTCCATTCTTGGTACACCCTTACTACAGCACCTCGCGAACAGCCCACAAAGCCTGCTGTTTCCGAGATGCGTTCATTCCATTTTGGAATTTCTTTGGCGATGATCATTCCATTTTGAACGTCCGTCAATTCAATACCTTTGCCCATTGTTCTCACGTTACACACTATGGCTCATCTGTCCTGGCTGACCGCTTATATCTCCATGTGGTCGACTTTGTCATGTGCACTCTGTGACGGTCTCAGTGGGTTCACTGTGGGTGGTCATATTATTCTGATACGACTGTGTATGTTATTATGTGGAGTTTTCAACCTTTTTAAGCGTCTTACCCGACTATATTCCAGCTTTTGGAATTTCCCAAAGCTCATACCCTTGTTTACTCAGGTGACGTGTTTCGGATCATCTGGAAAGTTAACTGCTGCTTTTGCCATGAAATGTTACCAAAATTTGTTTTTCCATTTATTATATCTGGCTCTGCAGAATTCTTAAATGAATATTAAAAAAACTCGAAACAGCGACATCGGTAAAGAAAAAAAAAAGGATGTTCAAAGGGTTAGAGAGTACGTAAAACTTGAATTCTTGCATACGAGAAATAACAATTGGCATTTGAAGCAACGGCCATCAGTAGCACCACGTGATAACGGGTTGGGTTGTTTTACCTCTGAGCGGCACTTTTTTGCACACCATGGGCTAAATGGCCAGGTCACATGGACCCCGAAGGCTCAGAGAAGGTTGGGGGAGGGGACCCACTGGAGCAGCTGTTGGGAGACAGATGGTAGCCTCCCGTCATGGCCATCCAGCGTGTTCTTTAATGTGCACAGGGTATAACTCTACGGCACACGGCGCCACGGCTTAACGTCCCATCCGACGGACGGCGGCCTTTCCAAGCCCATCGGTGTCCCCTACTGACCGTAGGCAGGGCGGGGAATTTGGCGGAGATAAATCTCAAAGTTGACCCAGCTGGGACTCGAACCTGGGAACTACAGATTACAAGCCTGGCGCGCTACCAACTGAGCCACCCCCGCCCCCACGTGATAACACATAAGCTTCTATTACCATTACCTCTAGTTCCACCACACATTAAAAACATCTCGTGGAAAATGGCATTAAGCAATAATTGAATGTCTTAGCCGAAAACGCTTTTTAATTCGAAATTGATACCGACGAGAACAGGTCCGGATCTAGAAAAAAATCAAGAGGGCGGGTGGGTGTGGTGAGCAGGAAACACGTTCGAGCCAAAAGTGGAAAGGAGGTGGGAGGGGGGAGGGTGCGAGGGCGAGGCAAGATATTGGATTTCTAATGTAATATAACATTTCATAACATTTTCCCTCCGTTTTACAGATCTTTAAAAAATTCTATGAAAAATGCATGAAATATAAATAAGTTTAATAATTTTTGCCTCTCTTACCCTTATTAGCAGTCTGAAAGAGGGTACGCCTCCCCCTATATCCGGCCCTGATTGGAAATGATCATTTAAGTTATGTCGTTATTTTCTAAAAGTCGTGTCGCGCATACAAAGCTACATCATTTGCACCAGTTAATGAAGATTTAGAAATTAAAATAGTCTTTGTATTATCCAAGATAAACTAAGCTTCATTCCTTTCTTGAGTGCACTTATTTCAGTTCATTAGAACGCTAATTCCATGATAGACAAGAGAACTATTCATTCGATTTCAATGCTTCCCTCATTCGTCATCCTCATCCTCAAGCAGCCACGGACTACGGAGGTCCAACCAGATTGTGCAACTTAGTTCTCCAAACACATCTCTCCTGAGCTGCATCTGCTGCATCTCGCCACTGCAGATCAATTCCAACAAGGCCAAACCAACCGAGTCATTCTCTGTACAATAAGCTGCTCAAAGGAGGTTGCCTACTCTTTTACCAATCCTCATCTCAACTTACAAAGTTGAACCATCCAAGATATGGGCATTATATGTATTTTGGGCATTATATATAATGCCCAAGATACGGCGCAAGCATCAAGTTTCCTGTTATCTTGTTTACAAAGGGTCCAAATTTTACTATCATTACTAACTCTAGAAAGAATTAAACTATTATACAGTCTAATTTTAGTCTTCAGGTGTATACTCCTATTTATCCACATTCTCCATAGATTATTAAAAGTCCCAGCAGCAATCTCTATTCGTCTGTTAATCTCATGCCGCATATCACTAGTATCTATTATATAGCTCCCAATATAATTAATCTGTGAAACCTGTTCAATAGTGGAACTATTCGGATTAAGTGAACCACAACCTGCGTGACCAATTTTCATCACTTTAGTTTTCTCTCTGTTAATCACCAGCCCTACTCTACTATCAATCTTAACAACGGCTATAATGAAAGAGTTCATCTCATCAACATCATTTGCTAAAAAAAGACATTTCTCAAGAATCTGCCCGTGAAAATATCTGCTCTACACATCCCCTATCACTTCTGAATCCACATTGCTCATCACGCAATTGCCTGTCAACCAGATTCTTAATTCTGTAAGCACAATCATGCAAAGAACTTTACCTGGAACAGAAAGTAATCTGATACCCGTATAGTTATCACAAGAACTGCGATGACTTTTTTTTAGAAAATAGGGATAATAATAGGTGTTGTAAAATTATTAGGAACCATGCCTTTATCATAAACGATATTCAAATTTTCAGTCATACGAGGTAACAGAAACATTCCCTTCTCTTAGCCATTTAGAAATATCCAAATTAACTTCAGATGTCATATAGGGCCAACATTAACGCCAGTAATGCATCTAACCTCATTAGAAATAAACTCCATTTCCCTACTGAAAACCTCAACCCACCTAGGCAGGACAAAATCCTCACTTTCAATACCCGGGAATTGTTTATCCTTCAATCCCTGTATATCTGTCAGCTTTTCCCCACACAAAACATTAACTACCTGGTACAGCTCTCTACTGTTGCGCTGTCTAGCTGCTTCCTCGGCTTTGATAGCCAAAGATTTTTATCACCTGCTAACTGATCCTTTACACGTTTATTAAGCTCTATGTAACACTTTTTGTTAGGATTAGTAGGGAATTGATTAAGATATTCCTACAGTTCTTTTTTTCCAAAAGAAGCTTCAGTGCCTTATCACTCAAAACATTTTGCCTTCTCTGCTCCCTTTTACTAACAGAGCATTGTTAGATTGAAGAAAAGCCTGTTTAAAACGGTCCCATTCTTCTTTATCTTCAGTAGAAAGCAAACCATGACTATCATAATGGCTAAGTTACATAACATCGTAAGCTTTAGCTATATCGTGAGCTTCAGTGCTAAAACTAATTTTTTTAAACCTAACACAACATTTTTAAAGTTTAAGTTGCAAGACACTTTTAACAAGGGAATGTTCAGATCCAATTTCAGCTTCCCTTTCATATTCTTATGCAGCCCATCTGGTGAAATCCATGTTTGCTTAGGTATGTAGCGGTGTTTGCAATAAGTGTTAGTTATTCTGAATAAATAAAAAAAATAAATACCCCCTCAAGCAGCTGCTTGCCACAGAGGTCTGACAGGAGCCTGTCAGTTTATATGCCATAGTAGAAGGTCTGAGAGGACGGCAGGACCTCAGCAGAAAAACGACACATACATCCATGCCTTACCCGGGACTCGAACCCAGGTCCCGTAGATTAGTAGCCAAGCGCGCTAATCACTCGGCCACGGGACGACTCATAAAACCATTGAGTTTACTTACCTGTAGGAGACGTTGCCCATTGCCACTGCAGCTATCAATACCAAAAGGGACTATAAACCCTCCCAAAGGTCAGAGTCAGTACCAACTTTGGCACTGAAGTCACCTAGAACAAGGGTAATGTCTCCTTTCTTGACAGAATTCAAAATATCCTGAAGTTGTCCGTAAAACCTATCCTTCTCATCCTCATCGGCATCCTCAGTGGGGGCATAACAGCATTCAAGTCTTTAACGCTTGTCTGAAATTTTGCTGTAAGAAACCTTTCATTAATGCACTCATATCCTAGAAGAGCATCACTAGCGTGTCTGCTGAGAAGCAGACCCACGCCTTGGTGATGCTTATTGTCGCCCCTCCCTGAAAAGAGAAATTTAAGATTATTTTTAAGAATCTGACCTTTATCTGTCCATCTGGCCTCTTGCAAGCCGAGAATATCTAAACTATAATGGTGGAATTCTTGTGTGAGGACATCAAGAGAAAACGCTCTGTGCAGAGTCCTCACATTCCAACTACCTACGGAGAGAAAATGGTTAGTGGGATGTTTAAAGAAACTATGTTTATTGAGAGAGGGAATGCCGACAATATCAAACAGCCCCCTAATCGCAGACATGGGGCAAAGACCCATTCCCCCACCACTAAAGGCTGAAGCCATCTACACTGGAAGACTTTCTCCAATGTAGATTTTGACGATGCCAATAGAAGCAAAGAGTTCAGGTGCCTGCGATGACCTCTGCTCAGGATTATCCACCAGCTGATAAACATATCCTGCGAATCTATTCACTTGGGGCTGTCAACCCACAAACAAACAGAAAACACAGCGGAAGATTTTCCCTCCACAGAAGCCCACCAGTGCAGCAAAATCAGGATCCATAATCAAGCTCAGAGCCATATATCTGTCCAGTCCAGTGGGTTTATATGGTCAGCACCAGGACCCTGTGTGGTTGACCACTCCTCAGCAGGGTAGAAAAAAAAAAGAAAAGTAGCCATAGTTGTCCAGATCAGTAGGCCACACTAATCTGGTAGCCCTCCCCTTCCGTTCACTTCCACAAGAGAGTATCTCTTTTGAAAGGTACTAACGGTGTGCACCACGAGAAGGCGGGGTCGGACATTAGGTGCTAGTCCTGGCCGGTTCTATGCATCATCAGAGGGGATTGGTGCATAGCTCTCCTTCCAGTGACTACCTATCTACCATTTACAGACGGCCTAGGGAGGGTTTAATTTTTGGCGACCCCAATTTCCTGTATGAGCCGACCTGTTTCACAGATTTTTCTCGAATGTTCTGCAGTGGCGTCCTATCCTTTTTGAACTCCCATTTCTGGCCCCTAAGCACCTTCTCCATATGACAGCATTGCAGAATGTGACGGACGAATCTACCGTTACGCGAAGCATGACGTCAGCGCAGTCTGGTATGACCTGGGCGGCGGCGTACGCCGTTAGAAAGTCGAAGAGTTTTAATACTAGAACGTAGGCGTTTGGAATTATATATTTATAATAAACCTGTACGAGGGTTGTGGCGTGCAATACATTCACGGTTCCTAGAATAAAAAAAAACTGTGTAATATATACATAATTTATGGATCAAAATGCGTGCAGCGCACAAATACTATCATTTTAAATATTACGTTTAAGTGTAATTTACCGTACGTTTTAAAATATACTCACGATGTTTGTATGACAAAGGTGCGATTCAAATATATTTTACGTTTAATACATAATTTATCAGTCGTTTTAAATACAGTCACGATATAAAGGTGTGAATAAATTTTACGTGTAAGTGAAATATACTCACGTGTAAGCGTACGTTATATGTCCCCGTATTATAACTTAGGTTCTACACGCCAATAGTCACCGAATAAAAATAAGATAATGTTTAACAAAAAACTTTTTCAGCTCGCGAGATCTGCATACAGAAACAATTGAAAACATCAGACGGAGAAAAAATTCTACTAATCCAGTCAACATCTAAATAATTCTAGTAGTTTAATGCAAAAAAGTTTCCAAGTGAACCAGTACTTCTTGAATATTCTGTCCAGTAGAAACACACTTAACGTTACCAAAGCTGAGACCGTAATGTACCTTCAAGACGGGAATCCTCTGTTTTTCGAAAACCCTTATACAAAAGTTTAGACACCGAGATGGAGCGCTTCGCCGCAATACAACACCCCAGGAGTTAAAGGATCTTTCTAAAAACCCACGTAACTCTGACGGCACGCTTTTCTGCAGCACACTACCCCAGGGACTAAAAAGTCAAAACCCATCCACAGCGTGTTTTTCTAGGGTGCGCCGTCCATATGAGGACAAACCAGCTTCCATATTCTTAGTGCGAGCTGAAAAAAGCTGTCAAAGGCCATATTGAGATATTCACTGTCTGATGATTTAAATACACACGCTATATTCACGGACTGATGATTTAAATCAAAATACACACGCTATATTCACGGACTGATGATTTAAATCAAAATACACACGCTATAATCACTCTCTGATGATTAAAAACGCCATAAAATACACTTTGTGATCAGTAAGTTGCCTCGTACACGTGTGAAATGTACGGATATCAAAGGGTTAAGATTTTACAGCTGATGTGTTGCACTCTGGCCGTGCTTTCAGTTTAAAACATCGGTATAATTGTCTGTGCGTTTCAAGTTGCCACAGGACGCGTGATTTTTCCTAGGCGTATTAAAGCCGCAATAGTCGCCCACGTGCCTCGATCACGCGATCGACCAACCGATATGGAGGTAGACGGGAGACCTTGAAAGCCGCAGCTCCGTGGGGCCCCTGGCAGGGGAGGATTTGAAAAACTCAAGTCCTGAATGTTTTACCTAGAATTATGTAGAAAATAACGGGTACTCTAGATAACCCGTTATTTTCTAAGACATAACAAATATTCTGATATAAATCAGGAATGGTGGAATTTCTTTGAACGATATCACTTATTTAAATTCAGAAACTATTCTCCATCTTTATTTGGATTAGCTCTGTTCATTTTAATATTACTCTGTCGACCTACCTCCTAAGTTTACTATATTTGTTTGTATGTACTGGGGTGTCAAATCACTTGAATGTTTCAAAATTACCTTACCCCCTGCATGGAATAAATTATTAAGTCTGACAGTTATGCCAAACTTTTTGGTCCGGGTACTAGTGTGGAAATAATTCATGGCGAGATATACGCTCTAAATGTTAACTGGCAGCCACATTTTCGCTAATGCAGGGGTCTAAAGTTTAGGAAATATTCCGCCATACTTCGAAAAACGTTGGAAAAGCAAACTGTCTTTGGTACATTAAACTAATAGAAACTTTCGCATGCACACTTGTAGTGTGAATAAATTGAGAGTTGTGGACGCCCATTGCTCTAAAACAGGTTTCCCGAGGTCAACGAACTTTCTTTGGGTATTATACTGAATCTTTGCTATTGAACCGAAATTAACTGATGTAGTACAGCCGTATGGACAGCGCTATTGGTAAAGAATGTTTTACTGCGAACATTAATCTCTTTCATATCGGGACTTAAAATTACACTCGTTGGGTTGGGTTGTTTTACCCCTGAGCGGCACTTTTTTGCACACCATGGGCTAAATGGCCAGGTCACATGGACCCCGAAGGCTCAGAGAAGGTTGGGGTTGGGTTGTTTTACCTCTGAGCGGCACTTTTTTGCACACCATGGGCTAAATGGCCAGGTCACATGGACCCCGAAGGCTCAGAGAAGGTTGGGGTTGGGTTGTTTTACCTCTGAGCGGCACTTTTTTGCACACCATGGGCTAAATGGCCAGGTCACATGGACCCCGAAGGCTCAGAGAAGGTTGGGGGAGGGGACCCACTGGAACAGCTGTTGGGAGACAGATGGTAGCCTTCCGTCAAGGCCATCCAGCGTGTTCTTTAACGTGCACAGGGTATGGCTCTCCCGCAACACGGAGCCACGGCTTAACGTCCCATCCGACGGACGACGGCCTTTCCAAGCCCATCGGTGTCCCCTACTGACCGTGGGTAGGGCGGGGAATTTTGCGGAGAATTACACTCGCAAACGAGTTATAACTCTAGGGGATTATACACTTGTAAGAAATATTTTGTTCACGCTGGAAGAAAATTTAAGATTCTTATTTCCTGCGAAAGTTTATTTCTCTTGTAGGAACGTATAAAGGTAACCGTGTTTTGGAATAGAAGTTTACCCCATAATTGTTTAATGCTATCACATTTGTAAACTAAATTGTACCAGCCAAGACATGTGAAAAAATTGTGCAGCGTAAAAGTCGTGTATCACATTTTGTGTTCTTTGAGAATCACTTAAAACTCCTCTGGTCATTTACATGCATTTTTTATTTCTGTGTAATTCCGGTGTCGGGGAAATTAACCGTCACTTTCTTCGTATAGTTATTTTTATATGTCAGTCGTCTTTGTTTCGCTAGTTCGTATATGGTTTAGGTAAACCTTTCAACCCCGCTAAGAAAGAAATCACAACGACGAAAAAATCAGGTACACTATTTATTTAGTAACATTTTCACACTCTTAGTATATATTCAGAGGTGTGTACCACCTCGCCGTAGGAAAGTTCCATACAGACATGAATGATATATTATCTAAACGATGTAACTCAACTTCTTCCACAAAAACGTTTAGCGATATCGGTGAATGTTTCTTACGTCTTCTGTGAAATAGCCTTCAACTGTTATAGCAAGGTACCAATGGCGAAGCTGACTTTACCCTCAATGCAGTTCTTTGTGCATCCTGAAACATTCTTAATTGAAGGTGCTGAGGCATAGCGGATAGTTCTTTAGTTAAATTCATTTACTTTCCATCGTTGAAACCTTTGCTTGGTCCCTCAAAGCCTTTAGATGAGTTTGTATGATGTTGAGGTAGCGTCTCATTTTGTCGGGTTCTGACGAGTTCATTACAGATAAGATTTCATGGTCTAGCCATTGCGAAGATGTTATGGCTTTACTTTCACATTGATGGCTTTTAAGTCGCGCTACAAGTCCGATGACGTCCTTGTTACACTGTAAACAAACGGCACGAAATCCCTTTCCTTTAGGGTATTTCTTGAAACCTTTCCAAATAGGATCGCTCTTTCGTCCTGTCATGTTTAACGAGTCGCTTACTGACAGCAAATGATACAGACACACAATGGTACTTATGATTTAAATCCAAACCTTCAGCAATTCAGTGTGAACTATATCTCGACCAATGAAAGGCTTCTGCAATTCAGTGTGAACTATATCTCGACCAATGAAAGGCTTCTGCAATTCAGTGTGAACTATATCTCGACCAATGAAAGGCTTCTGCAATTCAGTGTGAACTATATCTCGACCAATGAAAGGCATCTGCAATTCAGTGTGAACTATATCTCGACCAATGAAAGGCTTCTGCAATTCAGTGTGAACTATATCTCGACCAATGAAAGGCTTCTGCAATTCAGTGTGAACTATATCTCGACCAATGAAAGGCTTCTGCAATTCAGTGTGAACTATATCTCGACCAATGAAAGGCATCTGCAATTCAGTGTGAACTATATCTCGACCAATGAAAGGCTTCTGCAATTCAGTGTGAACTATATCTCGACCAATGAAAGGCTTCTGCAATTCAGTGTGAACTATATCTCGACCAATGAAAGGCTTCTGCAATTCAGTGTGAACTATATCTCGACCAATGAAAGGCTTCTGCAATTCAGTGTGAACTATATTTCGACCAATGAAAGGCTTCTGCAATTCAGTGTGAACTATATCTCGACCAATGAAAGGCTTCTGCAATTCAGTGTGAACTATATCTCGACCAATGAAAGGCTTCTGCAATTCAGTGTGAACTATATCTCGACCAATGAAAGGCTTCTGCAATTCAGTGTGAACTATATCTCGACCAATGAAACGCTTCTGCAAGATTCTCCTCTCCTATTCTATTTACCCCCATTCTCCTTTGCTTTCCTCTCGTAACCTATTTCCCCCTCCAACAACCCTTCCTCTTTTTATAGAGCATTAACGATCCGGGGGAAAATTCTCTAGTTTTCGAGTTAATATGACTCTCATGTGTAGTTTGTAAATTGGATTTTGGTGAGTCTCTTCATTGCAAAGGCGCATGTGATGGCTAGGTCCATTTTTATTGTGTTGGTTTGAGTAATTTTAAGATGTCTTTAGAAAAGAATTGGTTGTGTTCGAAATTTATCAATCTTCCCAGTAACTCTTCTAAGCCTAAATTACATAAACAACAGAAGAACGTGTCATCGCGTGAAGTAACAACAGTTGACATGGAGACTAAAACGTTGTACAACAGATAAATCTAATGTGTGAACGTGTATAGCGTCTAGTCTCGTTTTCTTACATATCTCAAAATAAGAGGTAAAGCAACCTGAAGTACGAGAGGAGCTTCGGGATTAAATCTGATACTAAGCGCATTAATCAACATGTCAACTGATTTAAATCCACAATAATGTTATTCAAGACTTCCTGTACAGTATGAGAAATTAATAAGCAACTATTCCCTGCCTTCTTCAATACTGGGACATGAATAAGAAAGGACCTAGAACTTCACCAAATGAAGAAATACTTTCTAACATAATCATCGTATGCTACAACTGAAGTATCATATTCAATAAAATCAGATGTTTTTTCAATCATTTTACCCACCTTTTTGTTTGGCGGGAGTTGGAGATCCAAAATGTTCAAGAATTGAAAATGTACACCGAGCAGCAGGTGATAGTTTAGCATCATTTTTACCCCTGCATATCTGTTACACTACAAACATGTAATTTGTGGAAACAAGGGTAGACTGTAATGCATGTTTGGAGAGAATTGTTTGAAGATTTTCTTCTTATCATAGCTTCCTCAACCTTCCTCCCATTTGACCTCCTCAACCTTTCTATCAAAGAGAAAAACTCCTCACCCACCCCCTATAAAAAAATGAGTTTCCCCTAAACAGTACGGGGCGGGGGTGGCTCAGTCGGTAGCGCGCCAGGCTCGTAATCTGTAGTTCCCAGGTTCGAGTCCCAGCTGGGTCAGCGTTGAGATTTATCTCCGTAAAATTCCCCGCCCTGCCCACGGTCAGTAGGGGACACCGATGGGCTTGGAAAGGCCGCCGTCCGTCGGATGGGACGTTAAGCCGTGGCTCCGTGTGCGGGAGAGAGCCATACCCTGTGCACGTTAAAGAACACGCTGGATGGCCTTGACGGGAGGCTACCATCTGTCCCCCAACAGCTGTTCCAGTGGGTCCCCTCCCCCAACCTTCTCTGAGCCTTCGGGGTCCATGTGACCTGGCCATTTAGCCCATGGTGTGCAAAAAAGTGCCGCTCAGAGGTAAAACAACCCAACCCAACCTAAACAGTGCTCTTTCAGCAAACTAAGGTTTTATGTCACCAAATGAATCTGTGTGTGAAAGGTTATGTAAAAAGATCGATTATTTGCAGTGGATCAGAGGAAACCATTATTCGAATGAAGTTGTTTTTATATGCACAGACACTCAGGAAGAAGTGTACAATGCAAATAAAGCAGAGCAACATATGAGACAAGAGGAGTAATAAGCAGCAAACTAAAAAGAAATTAATCTCTTAAACCCGCTGATAACGAAACCGTATTCAAGGCACAGAAAGAAAGAAGTCAAAATGCACAAGAATTTTCACTCGCAAGTGGATTCAAATTCAGTAACCTAAGTTTAACATTCCTCAAGGATTGATGATTCCACAATTGCAAGTCCACATCCCTTGACAGAAAGTAAATGCTATTTTTTGGATTTGAAAAAAAAAGGCATTTGATTTGGTGAATTGCAAGATTTTATTAAATAAACTTTTTAATATGGGAATCAAAGGTATTTGTTATTCATGGATTTCATCTTATCTGTCACACAGAAGGCAAATGGTTAAATTAAACAATGAATTAAGTGATATTTTATCCATTGATATTGGTGTGCCTCAGGGATCAGTATTGGGCCCAATTTTATTTAACTGTTTTATCAATAATATTTTTGATATTAATTTTCATGGTGAAATAATCGCATTTGCAGATGATACTGTCTTATTACATGTTGCTGATAATGATTTACAGATGTCTCAATAGATAAATGGTGATATGCACTTACTTTATAAATGGTTATCAAATAATAAACTGCTTTGAAATTCAAAAAAGACAAAAGTATGTGAATTTTTCATTTAGTAACAGATTATCTCAAAATTATGAAATTAAATTCCATTCTTTTGGATCAACAGGTGAATCGAATTTTATTTGTCCATCAAATCAAAATCTTGCACGAATTAAATATTTCTTGACAGACGATTAACATGGGAAAGTAAAATAAATTACGTTATGAAGAAACTGAAATTTGCTATAAATAGATATTATATATTAAGAGATGTTTTAAATGGGCAAACTTTAGTGGTATATTTACTTTACATGTGTAATTTCTCACTTAAATTATGCCTTTCCAGTATGGGGAGGTTCAAGTAAAATGCAACTCAGGAGGTTGGAAGTATTACAGAAATATATTTTGAGAGTGATGTTAAAAAAAATCCAAAAATTGACTTGTTCTGCACCTTTATTTCAAGATTTAGGAATATTACCGTTGAAAAAATTACACATACACAGGCTATTATTTTATACACCGAGGAGCCAAAACATTACGACCACCCCTAATATGATGTTGGTCCTCCACGTGCCCCCAAAACTGCTCTTACCCAGGGATGCACGGAGGGGCGGGGGTGGCTCAGTCGGTAGCGCGCCAGGCTCGTAATCTGTAGTTCCCAGGTTCGAGTCCCATCTGGGTCAGCGTTGAGATTTATCTCCGCAAAATTCCCCGCCCTGCCCACGGTCAGTAGGGGACACCGATGGGCTTGGAAAGGCCGCCGTCCGTCGGATGGGACGTTAAGCCGTGGCCCCGTGTGCGGGCGAGACATACCCTGTGCACGTTAAAGAACACGCTGGATGGCCTTGACGGGAGGCTACCATCTGTCTCCCAACAGCTGTTCCAGTGGGTCCCCACCCCAAACCTTCTCTGAGCCTTCGGGGTCTATGTGACCTGGCCATTTAGCCCATGGTGTGCAAAAAAGTGCCGCTCAGAGGTAAAACAACCCAACCCAACAGGGATGCACGGACGCTACAAGATTTCAAAAGGTGTCTTGTGGTATCTGGTAAACAACAATTTACCAGCAGATCTTTAACTCTTTAAGTTACGTAGTTGAGCCGCCGCAGATCGTATATACTCTTCCAACACAAACCACAGATGCTCTATTAGATTAATTCAGGCAAATGTCTGGAGAATTTGGAGGCCAGGGCAATACCTGGAAGTCTTCCTCACGTTCCGCGAACCATTCTCGAACAATCCGGGCAGTATGACATGGCGCATTATCCTGCTGAAAGAAAACACTACTAGAGGGGATACCCGTTGCCATAAAAGGGTGTACCTGGTCTGCAATGATGTTTAAGTAGATAATAGACGTCATAGTTTCCTGCACATGAGTGACTGGACCCAGGGTTTCCCAGCAGAACATTTCCCAAAGCATTACACTTCCTCCACCAGCTTGTTTCCGTCCCACAGTGCATCCTGGTACCAACACTTCCCCAGGTATATGACGCACACCTGCCCGGCCGTCCACATGGTGCAATAGGAAACGAGATTCATCAAACCAGACGACCTTCTTGCAATTATTCAAGGTTCTGTATTGATGCTGGTGTGCCCATTGTAGGCGCTTTCGACGGTGAACAGAGCATGTGAAGCAGATGCATGGGCACTCGGAGCAGCCTGCGACTACGCATCCCCATTTTCAGCAGGGTTCGATGTATTGTGTGTTGTGACACATTACTCCCGTCATCAGCATTGAAATTACGGTCGAGTTGCGCCAGAATATCCCTTCTGTTGACTCGTACCATACGCGGTAGCCTTCGCTCACCTCTAGCATCGATGAGCCATAGTTGGCCCACACCTTGCTGGCGGTTCATGGTTTCTCCCTCATCGGACCACTGTTTGAAAGTACTAATCACGGCTGACCGTAAGCATCCCACAAGCCTTGCCGTCTCGAAAATGCTCTGACCCAGTCGTCTGGCCATCGAACTAACTTAAGCCCGCTGCCTTTCCCATCTGAAGAACAAGAATAACAGTGATTAACAGAACTCAGTATTAGGTGTTATTTATAACCGTTTCATGACTTTCACACGCGCCGTCGTTTACCTGCAGTTGCTTCGATTTGCATAAAGATGCGCTAATCATAAGGTTTTGGCTCTTCAATGTATGTATACAAATCTTTTGAATTTTCAAATGAAAGTATCTGAACACTGGATCAGAGACATTGAAAACAAAATATTAATTCCAAGATTACATAAAGCAAAGTGTAAGCAAAAATCTTTGAGTCGCTTATGAAATTGGAAAGTACTGAAAAAATAATAAAATTTTGCTATAAAAATTTGTATAATTTTGCAACCTCAAACAAGTTTTCTTAATAGGTTGCAGTGTTTAAATATATCAATAATTGCACTTTATTGTTGAAATAAATTTGAATTTGAAAGAGCATTAAAATGTCTGCTAGCTAAATAAATGTAATATGCCTCTCAGTTGATGCTCTATAAGCCACAATATTGTGTAAAAATATTTAATTATTTATTATTATTTTATTGAATGCCAGGTGGTACAGTAAAGACTACGTACAGATAATTTTAGATACTAATTTAAATATTAAAGTGGGTTGATGCTCCAGCACATTTGGGAAATTAAAAAGAAATATTAAGGACAGTAGAAAAGTACAAACACGTGTACAAATATTGCGGAACTATTTGATACCTAATTAAAATGACAAGAATCTGCAAGGAGATTGCGATGAGGAAAATCCTCTGAATAGGAAACGCACTTTAATTATTTAGACCGGGATGACAAGAAAACTAAAGACTGTGTTCATCATTGTTCCAATAAGATAATTTTGTGCATATTGCAATAGTTTAATGTACGAATGTTCCTAATTTTTAACATTTTCAGTGGGGCGGGGGTTGACTTAGTTGGTAGCGCGCAAGGCTTAAGGCTTTTGATCCATGATAAACCTAAAGCAAACTAATACTAATATACTGCTAATGCTAAAACTTCGAAAACAAAACACTAAGTGTTTATTTTTAAAATGACAAAGAACAATGAAATATTAAAAATTAAAAGTTAAACAATGTTGTTTACAAATTTTCTTTTAGAGCGAATTTTTTTCTCTCTTTAACCGTGTGAGGTTCTGTGTCGGACGTTATCTGACTTTCCTTGGTGTTGTCATCTCCCACATGTTTTCCTTATCAGAAACCTATGCGCTTTGTAGGTTACACTGCCAAGATGGATGGAGTAGAGCGAAGCATTTATTATTATTTCCAGCTACTACCATTATTATTTATTTCAGCTATTGTTTTGTGATAAAAAGCCTGAAGTGGTGGAGGAAACTCTGCTTCTGGAACTTTGGAGGTGGCTAGAGTAAATAGCTTCTATCTGTACAATCTCCAGCAAAAGCGAAACAATCAGCCCCATCTGTCACACAAGAAATGCACGAAGCAGATTGTTTGAGGCTGGACTGCTCCATGAGAAATGAAAAACGAGAGCGAGATAGTTCTAGCGATGGAGAAAACCCTCTGAATAGGAAACCACTTTAGAGCGGGAGGACAAGATAACCAAAGACTGTGCAATTTGTTCCGACAGAAGTTCGAAAATGGATAGGGAGGACATTCGATTTAATTCTAACACGTGTCCAAGGGAGTCCGGACTGCACCCAAAGAAGTGCTTTGTTGCGTACCATACCATGACGATCTATCACTATATGCAGTTGCAACCAAAAAACAGATGGTTAATATCTTAAATTATTTGCACTGTAGAGCTAAAATAATTCAATTAGTAGTATAGAGCATTTAAAATCCTTTTCTTTCTTTCAAATTTGATTGAACTGTGAAGATGGTTATGGGGTAACATTGGACACAAAAGAGTTAAGATTCATTTTAAACAAATAAAAGAATTTACAAAAGGAATAATTATTTTCAATACAATAAAAAATGCAAAATTTGAAAGACAAATGAAATTATTGACTTATAATACATGTTACTAAAAGCTCAAAACAGGATATATATCACATTACCTTAGCATAATGGTAATGGTCTAATTTTGATTACTAGTACTTATTGAACAAAATACGAAAGCGAACTTTACAAAGCGAATCATTTTTTCACTTTTCTGCGATCAACATTAAGCACATTCATGGTCGGATTTAGGGGAACGAGGGCAAGGGGGCCATGGTCCTCCCTTTCAGAATGCTAATAAGGGTAGCAGAGACAAAAGCAAAAATATTAAACTTATTCAGAGTCGGATCTAAAGTCATTTTTATCATGCCGTTGAGAATGTTAATAATGGTAATAGAAGAAAAAACAATATTCAATTTGTTTATATTTAATACATATTTCAAATAAAAAAACCTGTAAAACATAGGGGGAATGTTATACTGCATCGGATATCCAGTCTCTTGAACCCCTCCCCCCTCACTCACCTTTTACATTTTTTCCTGCTCGGTATTTTACCTGTCAAAAATAGGGGAGAATGTTATACTGCATCGGATATCCAGTCTCTTGAACCCCTCCCCCCTCACTCACCTTTTACATTTTTTCCTGCTCGATATTTTACCTGTCAAAAATAGGGGAGAATGTTATACTGCATCGGATATCCAGTCTCTTGAACCCCTCCCCCCTCACTCACCTTTTACATTTTTTCCTGCTCGATATTTTACCTGTCTAAAATAGGGGAGAATGTTATACTGCATCGGATATCCAGTCTCTTGAACTCCTCCCCCCTCACTCACCTTTTACATTTTTTTCCTGCTCGATATTTTACCTGTCTAAAATAGGGGAGAATGTTATACTGCATCGGATATCCAGTCTCTTGAACTCCTCCCCCCTCACTCACCTTTTACATTTTTTCCTGCTCGATATTTTACCTGTCAAAAATAGGGGAGAATGTTATACTGCATCGGATATCCAGTCTCTTGAACCCCTCCCCCCTCACTCACCTTTTACATTTTTTTCCTGCTCGATATTTTACCTGTCTAAAATAGGGGAGAATGTTATACTGCATCGGATATCCAGCCTCTTGAACCCCTCCCCCCTCACTCACCTTTTACATTTTTTCCTGCTCGATATTTTACCTGTCAAAATAGGGGAGAATGTTATACTGCATCGGATATCCAGCCTCTTGAACCCCTACCCCCTCACTCACCTTTTACATTTTTTTCCTGCTCGATATTTTACCTGTCTAAAATAGGGGAGAATGTTATACTGCATCGGATATCCAGTCTCTTGAACCCCTCCCCCCTCACTCACCTTTTACATTTTTTCCTGCTCGATATTTTACCTGTCAAAATAGGGGAGAATGTTATACTGCATCGGATATCCAGCCTCTTGAACCCCTACCCCCTCACTCACCTTTTACATTTTTTTCCTGCTCGATATTTTACCTGTCTAAAATAGGGGAGAATGTTATACTGCATCGGATATCCAGTCTCTTGAACCCCTCCCCCCTCACTCACCTTTTACATTTTTTTCCTGCTCGATATTTTACCTGTCTAAAATAGGGGAGAATGTTATACTGCATCGGATATCCAGTCTCTTGAACCCCTCCCCCCTCACTCACCTTTTACATTTTTTTCCTGCTCGATATTTTACCTGTCTAAAATAGGGGAGAATGTTATACTACATCGGATATCCAGTCTCTTGAACCCCTCCCCCCTCACTCACCTTTTACATTTTTTTCCTGCTCGATATTTTACCTGTCTAAAATAGGGGAGAATGTTATACTGCATCGGATATCCAGTCTCTTGAACCCCTCCCCCCTCACTCACCTTTTACATTTTTTCCTGCTCGATATTTTACCTGTCAAAAATAGGGGAGAATGTTATACTGCATCGGATATCCAGCCTCTTGAACCCCTACCCCCTCACTCACCTTTTACATTTTACCGGCTCGATTTTTTCTGAATCCGGGCCTGAACTTATTTATATTTCATGCATTATTCAAGAATTTTTTTAAATACCTGTAAAACGTCGGGGATGAATGCTACACTTCACTGGATATCCAGTCTCTGGAACCCTCCCCTCCCCCTCACTCATCTTTTAAAAATTTTCGGCTCTTTGTTTGGATCCGCTATAATTTATTTATATTTCATGCATTATTCAAGATTTTTTTTTTAAATACTTGTAAAACGTAAGGGGAATATTATGCTGCACTGGATATTCAGTGACTTGAACTCCTCCTCCCCCCTCCACACTCACCTTTTACATTTTTTCGAATCGAATGTGTTTTTTGCCCCCTCAAGAACTGTTTTTTTTTTCTATCTGGGCCTGAGCACATTTAAAAAAGTTAATTTAAACTCTTTTTACTCAGGAAAAAAAGCATTTTTGTATAAATCCCAAGCACGATACTGAAGGACTCATAAAATAAGTTAATTAATAAATGTATTAAATAATATATTAAATGGTAGATATGTTTTTCTTTTTCATTGTGAGTTGCATTCTTAGAATGTACAGATGTTTTGTACAACTTAGATGGCCATACACAATTTGCCCAATTTTCATCTTCTTTGCTTTAAAGTTACCTGTGCGTGACAAATTGCATCCGAGATCTAGGAAACTCTTTATGAGATGCTAAATGATTTGAAAAGTTCTATTTTCTGAGAAAGGCAATATTGTTTTTGAGTTTAGAAACTTCCGAGGTGAGAATATCATGCGGTAACCTTAAATTATGTCAACTCCTTTCTACACCTAAAAGAGGAGGAGAAATATTTCACAGGGATAGGGGAAAAGCGATCGTAAAGAGTTTTATGCTAAATGAAAGCTTATGACGTGGTGAGTGCCATCTGCTACATATATACTGTATTTTACACCAGGATGAAAGAGTTTTTTGGGCGTCGTGCCAAATCGAAAACTATTATATTTAATGTTGACTAATAGTTGAGAGGGGTGGTAAAATAAAAAAAAATACCAGTACAATGTTTAACCTTGTTTGTTACATTTTGCTTATATGTAGAATACAAAATTATGAAACGTGAAATATTAATATAAGTTTATCATAACACGAAAACTGAAGTTGGTTTATCAAAGCAGTATGATGGATTAGGACTGGATCTCAGAAACAAGCTGCTGAATATTTGGTTTCAATAACGCTGAAGCTAATTATGTGTCATTCAAATTTCCATTTCTCGTATTGTGAAAACACTATTCACTTAAGTAGCTCCATATTAAAAACATTATTTTATACTTTTCAAATTTCGCGCGGACTTGATAAAATTGTAAAACGGGCCTGAGTTTGTACACGCCTGCTTCAGAGTTTCATACCCGAGCAACGCAGGGTAAATTTGCTGGTTTTAAATAAAGTGCACGGAATGTAAGCGGTTCTTACTGCACCCCCCCCCCCCCCAATTATAGTTGGGTTACGACCAGTATCTGCTAGTAAAGTTCCAATCCGTATACGACCCGAAAAGCGAGTTATCAGCAGGTAACCACGCGATCTCTTGCGGCACTCGAGGCCGAGTAACTGACGAATCAGCGAAAGGCGTAACATTTTCTCTAAAGTAAAATGCATCTTGAAGCACCATTTTCAAAATTTAATAACCAATATATATATTTCTTTTATAATCGGAATCATAGATAAAAGTCAGTTATTAACAAAGCGTATTTTTTTTTTAATTTTGCTTTCTGCAGTTTTTGCTCAAAACTTTTCTTGACGGTCGGACGACGGTGATTTTCTACGTAAGGACTTAATTATCAAGCAAAACATCATAAACACTTCCGAAATACATTGTCGGTTTATTACATTGGGATCTTACAAAGATAATTATATGGTAATATTGTAACGAATAAAATGCAAAATCAGTAGAAAAACAAACAAATTTTCAATTTAAAATAAAAATTAAATTCGTCCTTGTACGGTCTGCCATACTGGTTTGACCTATTAGGAAAATATTCAGCAAGGATAGCATATTCTTCAACCACATCATCGAAAGGAATCGAAAATGATCATGAAATATTCAAAAAGGGCATGGCCACGTCTTCAAGGCCTAGGCAAAGCAGAGCCGGGAAATCTAAGAGCCCATGACTGGGCTTCGAGCGCCTCGAAGAATAGTAATCGATTTTATTACTTTGCGACAAATCTGGGATTATGATACTTAAAAATGCACATGCGAGAATTGAATCGTTCCCAATGACTTATCATACAACATAATATAGCCAATGTCTCTCGATACTCTTTATAGAGTAGACTAGGGGTTCTCAACGTGGGGTACGCGGTAAAATTTTTTGGGGTACGCCGTGACAGCTCAAAAGTTGCTAGATATATGTTATATATATATATGTTTCATTTTATTCCCATTGTTATTACTACAACTACAGTTTTATCTATCTATACAAAGGGTACGCCAGAAAATACACATTTCCAGGGGGTATGTGAAACATAAAAGTTTGAGAACCACCGCACTAGACGTTTATACCCTAGCACCTAAATTAAATCTAGTTTACCTGGTCATTCTGCTTTGGGAAGAGAATATCACTGTTAGCTCAAAAATGCATTGTTTTAGAGTAATCTTTCTTATCTAAGAAAAACTGGAACTCGCGTATCTGTTTGACATTGCTTATCAATCCTGATATTTTGGTGACTTCCAATCCCATTGTCATCGAGGTGGAGTAAAGTGACGTCCTGAAAATCATTTTGCAATCATATCTTTCCTCTCGATCACTTCATCAACTATAATTTTATTATTGTCATTTTTCCTACAGATTTAGAAGTGAGTTTAAAATCGTCCAATTCTTTCACTTTGCCCAGCTAAATTCCATGGAACGAGTAATCAACTAAAATATTCTGTGTATGTTCATTTCGCTTTAGAGGGCCAGATAGCAAGTATCATTGGCGAAACTGCAAATTAACTGGTGTAAAAAAGATTTCCGTATTACCTGGTGTAAAAAAGATTTCCGTTTTAGTAAAAATTTTGATGTTAGAATTAAATTTGCATGTATTTTTAGGTTCCATTTCGTTATTTCCTACCCCAATTCCACTCGTAGTCAATCATGGATCGGTGGGGCGGGGGTGGTTCAGTCGGTAGCGCGCCAGGCTCGTAATCTGTAGTTCCCAGATTCGAGTCCCAGCTCGGTCAGCGTTGAGATTTATCTCCGCAAAATTCCCCGCCCTACCCACGGTCAGTAGGGGACACCGATGGGCTTGGAAAGGCCGCCGTCCGTCGGATGGGACGTTAAGCCGTGGCCCCGTGTGCCGGAGAGCCATACCCTGTGCACGTTAAAGAACACGCTGGATGGCCTTGACGGGAGGCTACCATCTGTCTCCCAACAGCTGTTCCAGTGGGTCCCCTCCCCCAACCTTTTCTGAGCCTTCGGGGTCCATGTGACCTGGCCATTTAGCCCATGGTGTGCAAAAAACTGCCGCTCAGAGGTAAAACAACCCAACCCAACTCATGGATCGGTGCGTTCCGCATTCAGGGGTGGATATGGATTTTTAAAACTTGGTAGAACTAGGAGAACGACGTCCCCCTGCGTTTCCCTACCCCCATTTCCAGCGCTGTCAACACTTGAGAAACTTTTCTGGCTCTAGAAATATAAGTTCGTTAGAACTTTGACGATGACATTTGAAAAGTATCGGGGAGGGGGGGAGAGCATCTCACCCATAGCATTTTCTCATGAAAAATATTTTAATTTCAAGGTAACCAAATAGGTATCTACTCTTAATTTTATAATAATTTTAATTATTAGTGAATAAACTCCCATAATGAAAAAAATGAACAAAGTCAATAATATTGTTTTCATCTGTAAATCGGTTTCTGTGCTTTTATGCCCTATGAAATTTGAATATTCGTTGCCTTGTACTGGCCACAGTCTTCTCTTCCTGAAGACGGGGGACTGCAATGTTTCACGAGACGTCGATTAACATTATCATTTCACACGCTATATCATCCCACAAATTTATATTTCAAATTTATTGTTCTTTATTAATTATTTCTACTTCTCCTGCAATATCGCTGCATAATCTGTCATCATATAAATGTCGTGTCTAGTATGATTATAAAATTCAGGGACGGCGCTAGCACACGTGCGACTGCACCTGGCGGCATTTTTTGCTGGCGGCAAATTTGCCAACAAACTAACGACCTTACCTGCAGTAAAGTTGACTGGAGTAAGTATAACCTATTTTTCAACAGATGATTTTCAATTGCTTTTGAAATGATATTAAATTTTGCTAAATTTTATCTGACATTTAAATTTAGCTAATCATTAATATCAGACTTAACTCAAGCCAACTACTTCATCCGTTGTTCAACCGAAGACACAGATATCTGTTCCAATGCTGGAGGAAAACTTGCTCTGATGAACTTATTGAGAGACGGTGTGTCGATCTCAAAACGTGGTCTGTAAATATAGATACAACGAATCTAGCATCCGTGCCATCAAGATTAGAGAGAGAAATTTGTCAAGCTATGGCATTAAGTGCTCCAATAATTGATAAGGTGACGAGCCAAGTGCGTGCATTTTTATGCACGCACTTGGATTTTAATGAAGACTGAAAAGGCATTAAGCATATGGCTGGAAGGCATGAACTATAAAACTGTGCCTATCGATGGCAACACCTTACGAAAAAAGGCTCTTATCTCCATGGTTGAAACCTCTCCCTGAAAAAGGACAGTCATCTGATGAGAATGAATTAACAGTTTTAGAAACTGATTCAATCTCAAATATATTCTTATTTATTCTTTCATTCTGCCGTATCTTTCTCTCTCTCTTACGTAATTAAAAATACTGTGATATTACAGTTTGCATGGCCGAGTGGTTAGCACGCTTGACTACTGATGTAAGTGACCTGGGTTCGAGCCCCGGGTAAGGCATGGTTGTTTTTCTGCTGAGGTCCTGTGATCCTAACAGACTTTCTACTATGGCATATAAACTGACTGGCTCCTGTCAGACCTCTGTGGCAAGCAGCTGCTTGAGGGGGTATTTTTTATGTACTCTTTATTATATGCTGTACATTACTGTATCCATTATACATTTATACATATTGCTGTACAGGATTGTAAATATTAAACCATGTATACTGTGCATTATAGGCGATTTGAAAGATTTTCAATGGTAATTTTGACTATTAGCGATTTTCGCCTTACGCGCTGACTTTAGAATTTAACCCACCGCGGAAGATGCGACTCCGCTGTATTTAACCATAATAAAATGTGACTTTTTATAACCACTTAAGTGGAAGTGGAAAAAAAAACGAAAAAAGAGCATTTATATAAGAAACTGAAAACATGTTTAAATTTCAATTTAACAGAAAAAATATGAATTTCCTAGATATATTCCACTACAATCTGGCTAAGAAATTTCAAAATATCTATCGTTGGCCTAAGGCAGTTTTACCGCGAATATTCAAACAGAATCAATCTATAAGATTTGTGAAGATGTCTCTCAAACTCAATCTAAGCCACAGTTGAGTATATTCAATCTCAACAGCCCAATGTATTACCTCAATCATGCAAATTCAATGAAACTAATGATTCATTGTCAAACTATATTATTGCCTTAAGCTCTGAAACAATCATTTCAGCAATCCAAAGCTTTCTACAAAAATAGACCTGAGCAGTTTTTGGAACTATTGAATCCTTAAAAAATATAATTCAACTAAGGGTCAGGACAATAAATAGGTGTTCAAATCCAAGCGCGTTCACAAGAATTAATGAGCATGGAAAGAAGTTAAAATGGGAATGGGTGGAATGGTCTATGTACAATATTTTGCAATACACGTAAATTATTTTCCAAGAAAAGTTCATAATGCATTCATTAGATCAGTGACCGGAAAAACATTTTTAACAAACTATAGAAACACAAAAGCTCTTGAATCATATGTCAGCTACACGCACTTTTATTGCCAGAAATAATAAATCTAGTCACTTGTAATAGCATTCGAGAATAAACGTCAGTCATTATCATCATCATCGTCAAGCAGCCATGGACTACAGAGGTCCAACCAGACAGCGCAATTTAGTTCTACAGGCAACTCTGTCCTGAGCTATATCTGCTGCATCTGGCCACTGCACACCAATTCTAACAAGATGCTGTTTGACAATGTCTGCCCACCACCGCATCCTAGGTCTCCCCCTCTTTCTGAGGTCTTTACGCACACTCTTCATAACCCTATTCGCTAATCTATAATTATTCATACGGGCAACATGGCCAAACCAACGGAGTCTCTCTCTGCACAATATGATGCTTAAAGGAGGTTGCAGACTCCTTTGCCTAAACTCACCATTAATTACAGAGTTGAATCACCTAATTGCCCAAGATACTGCGTAAGCATCTAGAATCAAAAGCATCAAATTTCCTGTTATCTTTTTTACAAAGCGTCCAGGTTTCATTAACATAACTAACCCTAGAAATAACCAAATTATTATAGTCTAATTTTAGTCTTTAGATGTATACGCCTATTTCTCCACAATCTCCATAGATTCTAAAAAGTTCCGGCAGCAATCCCTATTCGTCTGTTAATCTCATGACGCACATCACCAGTATCTGTTACATAGATCCAAGATAATTAAATTGAGACATCTTGTCAAGAGTGGAGCCATTCAGATTAATTGAATCACAACCTGCCTGGCCAATTTTCATCACTTTGGTATTCTCTCTGTTTAACACCAAACCCAATCTACTACCATTCTCATCAACAGCTCGAATGGAAGAGTTCATCTCATCAATATCATTTGCCAAAAGAGCTAAATTATCAGCACAATCTAATTTAGATATTTTCGTATTTCCAGACCATTTAAGGACCTTGCGGTGAATTTCACATAACATAATCAATAACCAAACTAAAGAGGAAAGGAGACAAAATGCACCCTTGTCGAACATCAGAAGCAATGCTAAACCAATTACTACAAGCCTTACCAACTCTCACACAAGCCTCAGTGTTATTATAGAAAGCTTCCATTCTGTTAACTAACTTGTCTCATATGCCATACGATCTCACAATCAACCATAAATTATGACGATCACCAGAGTCGAAAGCCTTTTTGAAATCAACAAAGCTGGCAACCAAAGGTTTCTGAAACTCTAAACATTTCTCAAGAATCTGCCTAAGAGAAAATATCTGATCTACACATCCCCTACCACTTCTGAATCCACACTACTCATCACGCAATTGCCTGTCAACCAGATTCTTAATTCTTTTAAGCACAATCATGGAAAGAACTTTACCTGGAACAGAGAGTAGGCTGATACCCCTATAGTTATCACAAGAACTGCCATCACCTTTTTTGAAAATAGGGATAATAATAGCTCTGGTAAAATCTTTAGGAACCATGCCTTTATCATAAAAGATATTCAAAATTTCAGTCATCCAAGTGGTAACCGAAACATTCCCTGCTTTAAGCATTTCCGTAGTAATTTCATCTATCCCTGGGGATTTATGTACTTGAAGTTTAGAAACAACTTCAGGCTGAGTTAGAGGGCCAACATCAAAGCCAGTAATGCATCTATCATCATTACAAACAATGGGAGTAGAACTAACCACATTTTTGTTTTGATTTGCGACATATAGGACAGAGAAGAATCCTGGAAGCTACTCCTAGCTTAATACAGGCCTTCTCATACAAGGACATGCCCTACTAAGACCTACTAAGGCAGAAGTCACTGCTGTCACTGCTAACTAAGGCAGAAGTCACTGCTGAGTTTAGAAGTCACTGCTTGGTTAGAGCTAACACAACACACAAAGTTAGCCTTGCTGGAACAGTCGCTAGCTGCCTAACCACTATGCCAGTTAAGGCATAATGGAACATTGTGGAACATTGTTTAGAACATCACTGAAATGCTCAGCCCACCTAGCCATGACAGAATCCTCACCTTCTATAACCTTATCTTGTTTATCCTTCAATCCCTGTATAATCCTACCACACAAAACATTAACTATCTGGTACAGCTCTCTGCTGTTGTGCTGTCTAATTGCTTTCTCGGCTTTGTCAGCCAAGCCATCACGCCAAAGATTCTTATCAGCAACTAACTGATCCTTTACACGTTTATTAAGCTATCTGTAATGCTTTCTATTAGGACTAGTAGGGAATTGATTACGGACATTCCTGTAGTTCTTTCTTTCTGAAATAAGCTCAAATAATTCTGCCTGCTCTGCTCCCTTTTTCCTAAAAGATTACTGTTAATTTCAAGAAAAGCTTTCCTCAACTTCAGTAGTCATGATTATCATAATAACTAAGTAACCTATCATGGTAAGCTTTAGTTATAACTGGATCTTTCAGAATTAAAGGTAATTTTTTTTAACCTTAGTACAACACTTCTTAAGTTGAAGTTGCAAGACACTTTTAACAACAAGGTTATGGTCAGATCCAATTTCTACTCCACTATATGACCTGGTATTCCTAACAGAACTAGCACATTTGCTGTTAATTATGCTAATAAAATGGCCATGTTATTGGAAAATAAATAATGGCTTTAACTTAAATATATCGTAAAAGGAACAGACGCTGGAAATTATAGGAAACTTAGATTTAGCAGGAAAAGAGAGCATTTAACTAGTAATGAAAACCCTTCCTATGCCTTTTAATATCCATTTAAATATCTTCATATGCCGTATTAATTCTCTAGAATTGCAAACGAAGAGTTACATGACGTATTCTTAAGTGCCTTATTTTATAATTATTAGAAATTAGGTGGAAATAAATTCAAAGATTTTCTTTTTGAAGTCTTTGAATTGAATTGAATAAGTTTATTTCACCCAAACATACATATATTAGTAGATAAAACAGAGACAAGTTCACAGGTGAAAAAGGAGAACATAATAAGCCGTAGCTTTTGAATAAATGTTTCCTGAAATACACTTAAATTTAAAACAATGCAGGTGACCTAAATTTATACATTTATACATTTATTTGAGCACTTGAATTTTTGTGGTCTGACTCTATCATTGACTTGATAATAAGTGTAGTTTATATTTATATTTAAAAGTTCTATATTGTTCCATTGCAGCAGTATCCTCTGGTATCTCGTCATTCCAAATCTTAATGCCAATGTATCGTATTGATCTCTGGCCTATAGATTTCTTATAAAGGGGCAACATGATCTTGTTCTTAAGTCGAGTATCATAACTGAAAGTCTTCGTTCTTTCTAAGGAGTAGTAAAGTTCCGAGTACTCTGTCATTTTATTCTTCACTCTGTATATAAAATTCCCCATAACATACTTGTAAATATTATATATATATTTAGTATTCCATTTTCTGCCATCAAGTGTTGTACAGGATTTCTGAAATTTAATCTTAGAATATATCTCATAATTCTCTTTTGCAGACAAAATAAACTATTCAAATTGGCTGAACTAGTATCTCCCCAAACACTAATTCCATATATTAAATGTGGGTACACTAATGCATAATATAAATTTATCAAAGTTTGTTGATTTACATATTTTTTAATCCTCCCAATCGATCCAATATTTTTTGAAATAGTAGCTCTTAGCTGGTTAATATGATAATTCCAAGTTAAATTAGCATCTACCCAGAGTCCAAGAAATTTTATATATTCACATATTTCAATCTTTTGATCATTCATCAAAATATTTTTTTCGTTATAATTCAGTTTTTTATTTTTGTTCTTAAAGACCATACACTTTGTTTTAGAAATATTTATAGCTAGTTTATTATATGTGATCCATTTATGCATATTTCCAATTAGAGTATTTGTTTCTTCTACTAAAGTTCTTACATCAGTATGGAAAGAAATGACATTTATATCATCTGCATACATAACTAGTTTAGCTGCTCCTTTTGTGATTGAATATCATTTATATACAAAAGGAATAATAAAGGTCCCAGCACAGAACCCTGTGGCACTCCCCTATTGAATTTGATTTGTTCAGATATAGTCCTATTGACTTGTACAAACGCTGGTCTTTGAAATAGGTAGCTTTTAAGCCAATTGTTTATTTTCCCTCGAAGCCCATAGTGTCTAACCTTTTCCAAGAGAATTTCATGATCTACACAATCGAATGCTTTAGACAAATCTAAATATACAGCCAAGCCAACTCGCTGATGTTCAAGATTATTAACAATATAATCATAGGTATCTATAATAGCACCTTGTGTAGATTTGCCATGTTGCAAACCATATTGTTCTGGTATAATTAGCTTTCTGTTTGATATAAATTTATATATGCATTTATGCATTAATTTCTCGAAAATCTTGGCGAAAACTGAGAGTATAGAAATTGGTCTGTAATTCTTTACATCTTTCAGGTTTTAACTCTTGTGAATAGGTATTATTTTTGCTAGTTTCATTTCATTTGGAAAAATTTCCTTCTGAAGTGACAAGTTGAAAATATATGTGAGGGGGATCTTAATTTCATTTTTAACATTTTTAATTACATTTATTGAGATATCATCAGGCCCACAGGAAATATAAGGTTTCATTATACTTATAACATGACATATATCATCTTCAGAAAAAGGTTCAATATATAAACTATCTGGAAAACTGTATCCATAATATTTATATTGCACTTGATTTTTTGTATTGAAATCAGCTGCTAGATCTTTTGCTATACTTTTAAAATACTGGTTGAAAGCTGTAGCTTTTTGCGCTTCGTCTGTTAGTACATTTTCAGCCATCTCAATGTCCCCAATTCTAAAATTTTTGTTTCTATTCCGAGACAATAAGTTATTTATCACCCTCCATTTCTGTTTCAGCGAAGTATCACCATATATATTAAATTTAGTTTCATAGTATTTTTGTTTAGCTTCTCTTATTAAACCAGTGACATAATTTCTGCAAATTCTGTGCCTTTCCTTGTCCATTTCATCACTGGAATTCTTATATATTTCAGCAAGTCTGTTTCTTTTTCTAATCTGATTTTTTATATAATGATTTATTCAAGGAGCATAACCAGGGTGTTGTGATCTCTTCTTTCGAATTCTAGGAAAGCATACATTATATATATCCATAAAGAGTGTAAGAAAGTGATCATATGCCTGGTTCACATCCGTAATCTGTAGTAAATCCTGCCAAATAATAATGCTTATTTTTTCCTGAAAATGTAAAACACACTTATGTGTCATCTTCCTGTAAGTTATATCATTTTCTAAATGTTTCCTTGAATCTTCAATGAAGTAAATTACGGGGTAGTGGTTAGTTAAATCAGATTGTAATATTTTACTTTTCCAAGACATATTAGTAATTGCATAATCAAGCAGTGTGCCATTCACATTTGTTAATCTAGTTGGTTTGTCATTTGGTGTAATCATGTAAAAATACGAATTAATTAAATCTCTAAAATCCAAAACATTCTTATCTGTACAATTGAGTAGATCTAAATTGTAGTCTCCTACAATTATTAAACTCGAATTCATTTTGTGTAATTTATCAAAATTTGTTTCCATAACTTGTAAAAAATATTCAAAATTGCCATCTGGTGGTCGGTATACTATTCCTATCACCATTGTATCAGTCTTGATACAAATCATTTCAATACTGTTGTGAAGTATCATCAGGGAGTCACATGTCATAATTAATTCCATTCAATGAATAGATTGCTACGCCTCCGCGTCTTCTGTTTGTTCTTCCTAGATTGGCCGACTGATATCCTTCTATATGTAACGACTCACCATTTGCTAACCAAGTTTCCGAAAATGCCAAAAAATTGAACTGATGTCCCATAATTTCCAGTGTAGACAAAATTCCATCTGAGTTTGCCCTTAAGCTTCTAGAATTCATGTAAAATAAAGTTGAGGTTCCTCTACAGCAGGTCTTTGTTGGGGTGATTTGAATCAGTCAACAGCGTCAGACTTGAAGTCTTCATTTGCGTCCGAGTCGAAATTGTACCGGCTTTGAGACTCCAATTAACTCCCATCCTGCCCTCGAGGAGAAAGGGGAGACCGCTGGGATTGGAAATGGCAGCCGTTTCTTGGGGTCCTTGTGACCAGCCGTTATGTACAACCAGCGTTGAATTTATCTTCGCAAAATTCTCCGCCCTGCCCACGGTCAGTAGGGTACTTGAGTTGTGTTGTTTTCCTCTGAGCGGCACTTTTTTGCACACCATGGGCTAAATGGCCAGGCCACAAGGACCCCGAAGGCTCAGCGAAGGTTGGGGGAGGGGACCCACTGGAACAGCTATTGGGAGACAGATGGTAGCCTCCCGTCAAGGCCATCCAGCGTGTTCTTTAACGTGCACAGGGTATGTCTCTCCCGCACACGGGGCCACGGCTTAACGTCCCATCCGACGGACGGCGTCCTTTCCAAGCCCATCGGTGTCCCCTACTGACCGAGGGCAAGGCGGGGAATTTTGCGGAGATAAATCTCAACTCTGACCCAGCTGGGACTAGAACCTGGGAACTACAGATTACGGGCTTGGCGCGCTACCGACTGAGCCACCCCCGCCCCAGGTCAGTAGGGTACACTAATGGACTTGTAAAGACCGCCGTCCGTCGGATGGGACGTTAAGCCTTGGCTTCTTGTGAGGGAGGGTCGTACCCTGTGCACGTTAAAGAACACACTGGATGGCCTTGACGGGAGGCTACCATCTGTCTGCCAACAGCTGTTTCATTGGGTCCCCTCTCCCAACTTTCTCTGAGCCTTCGGGGTCCTTGTGACTTGTCCGTTTAGCCCATTGTGTGCAAAAGAAGTTAACTTCAGTAGTCATGACTGCCGTAATGACTAATTTTAGTCTTTAGATATATACGCCTATTCGTCAGAGGTAAAACAACCCAACCCATTGTGTACAAAATGACGCTCAGAGATATAACATCGAAGTCTTCGTCTCCGCCTATCGTCATCTACGCCAATGCGGAATAAAGAAAAACTGATTCGAAGAGCATTCTATTTCGAAAATGCTGATTTAAATGTCGTCTGGCATTGAGCAAATGTTTGCAAAACTCGCCTCTCTTTTATTGCACCTGGAAATTGCTATTACAGCTGATTGAGATATTTCTAAAGTTGCAGGTGGAAGAACAGATGCGCGTTACACTGTCGTAACTTCACCACTGCCAGATCTCATTCTTTCCTCTTGCAAATATTTCGAGCAGCACTTACACGGAAATCCCTCGCGAGAAGCGTTTCATCATTATTCTACTAATGCTTGTTTCACCATTATTGCTTGACAAATGCAGAATTTGCATTGAAGCAACCGCATGGATGAAACTTTCTCCTCTTGGGTCAATATTGATATTTCACTTCTGATTGTGGAATTTTTCCATTTCGACATCGCTAACTGCTTCACTCTACAAACTCTTTTGTCTCCTTTCATGCGAAATCCCTTTATTGCGTAGCAAAACTTCAAAATATCAACGAATCAGCTCTTCAGGACAAAGAAAAAAATTACTTTTAATTTAATAATGTTACTACGATAGAAGTGAAAGCAATTTAAATGATTTGAAGCAGATGTTTTCAACTTTTCTTTGCTTCAAACTACTTTCTGTTTCAATGTCTGCACAAAATCTCTCTCACACCTCACATACTGTCATCGTCCTCAAGCAGCCATGGGCTACGGAGGTCCAACCAGAGCGCGCAATTTAGTTCTACAGGCAAATCTGTCCTGAGCTATATCTGCTGTATCTGGCCACTGCACACCAATTCTAACAAGGTCCTGTTTCACATTGTCTGCCCACCGCATCCTAGGTCTCCCCTTCTTTCTGAGGCCTTTAAGCACACTGTTCATAACCCTATTCGCCAATCTATAATTATTCATACGGACAACATGGCCAAACCAACGGAGTCTCTCTCTGCACAATATGCTGCTTAAAGGAGGTTGCAGACTCCTTTGCCTAACCTCATCATTAGTTAAAAAGTTGAACCACCTAATACCCAAAATACTGCGTAAAGCATCTACAATCAAAAACATCTAGTTTCCTGTTATCTTGTTTACAAAGCGTCCAAGTTTCACCACCATAACTAACCTTAGAAAGAACTAAACTATTATATAGTCTAATTTTAGTCTTTAGATGTATACGGCTATTTCTCCACAATCTCCATAGATTCTTAAAAGTCCCGGCAGCAATCCCTATTCGTCTGTTAATCTCATGACGCACATCACTAGTATCTACTACATAGTTCCCAAGATTATTAAACTGAGATATTCCTAATTATTAACTGAGATATTACTTGCATAAACAGTGCAGCCATTCAAAGCAACTGAAGCACCATCTGCCTTCACTTTAGTGTTTTTTATGTTTATAAACTTGAATTTCATCACTTTAGTTTTCTCTCTGTTTATAACCAAACCTACTCTACTACCAGTCTCATCAACAGCTCTAATGAAAGAGTTCATCTGATCAATATCATTTGCCAAAAGAGCTAAATCATCAGCATAATCTAAATCAGACATTTTCGTATCTCCAGTCCATTTAAGGCCAAAATCTTTCCCTTGAAGTGAATTCCCATAACATAATCAATAACCAAGCTAAAGAGAAAAGGAGATAAAATGCACCCTTGTCGAACACCAGAAGTAATGCTAAAACCATTTGCTACAAGCCTTACCAACTCTCACACACGACTCAGTGTTATTATAGAGAGCTTTCATTATGTTAACTAACTTGTCTGGTACGCCATACGATCTCACAATCAACCACAAATTTTGACGATCAACAGATTCAAAAAACATTTTGAAATCAAAGGTAGTAAGCAAAAGTTTCTGAAACTCTAAACATTCTCAAGAATCTGCCTAAGGGAAAATATCTGATCTACACATCACATTCCTAACTTCAACAACATATTCTTTAAACACTCTCCAACTGCTTTAACATGAGATCAAGAATGTCTTTGCTGCGATGGCCACTCTTCATTCAATAGTGAGTCATAACACAGCAGTTCTTTAATGGAATATAATGCAGAACACACCTTCGTACTGGGGCGGGGGTGGCTCAGTCGGTAGCGCGCCAGGCTCGTAATCTGTAGTTCCCAGGTTCGAGTCCCAGCTGTGTCAGCGTTGAGATTTATCTCCGCAAAATTCCCCGCCCTGCCCACGGTCAGTAGGGGACACCGATGGGCTTGGAAAGGCCGCCGTCCGTCGGATGGGACGTTAAGCCGTGGTCCGTGTGCGGGAGAGCCATACCCTGTGCACGTTAAAGAACACGCTGAATGGCCTTGACTGGAGGCTACCATCTGTCTCCCAACAGCTGTTCCAGTGGGTCCCCTCCCCCAACCTTCTCTGAGCCTTCGGGGTCCATGTGACCTGGCCATTTAGCCCATGGTGTGCAAAAAAAAGTGCCGCTCAGAGGTAAAACAACCCAACCCACCTTCGTACTGAAATGCAAAACAGCAATATTATGGGATTTATTTGAGGTATGACATAGTTCACTTTTACAATGTTACTTCTGTAAACTCATTGAGATGGAAATCTAGAAAATTTAATGATGAATATAAATGACGATAAATTGCTGAAAACATTTTTACCTTTTTTAAAGGTTAAATCCATTTAAGTGTCATTTGTTGAAAACACACTTAAAAATAATAAGATGATGAAGTAATTGCTTCGTATTTCCCACGTAGGCTGTTTTGAGTTTTCTCTCCAGCATCATTATGGAGTATCGCTTGCGGATGTTACCAGGCGTGTTTCCGATTCTTTTTGCTAGTTGTGCGGATCATGCTGATTGTGTTCCATGGCCTTCTACATTCTTGTTGAAAGGAGAAGGGGTTGTTGTGGGGGGCTGAAGGCAGGTGGTATTTATCCTGCGAGTTATCGTTTGGCTTCCCGAGATTCGTTCATTTTGTTTTGTTCTAAAATAGACTTCACGGTAGCTGGAATTATTGAATGTCTCATCTTCTGCAAGCGATGCCGATTTTGGTATATATCAATTTGTTCTGCAACATCAAGCTGCAATTGAATAGATGATGCTAGGATTGTTGAACTGTTCAACTGGGGGCGGGGGTGGCTCAGTCGGTAGCGCGCCAGGCTCGTAATCTGTAGTTCCCAGGTTCGAGTCCCAGCTGTGTCTGCGTTGAGATTTATCTCTGCAAAATTTCCCCGCCCTGCCCATGGTCAGTAGGGGACACCGATGGGCTTGAAAAGGCCGCCGTCCGTCGGATGGGACGTTAAGCCGTGGCCCCGTGTGCGGGAGAGCCATACCCTGTGCAAGTTAAAGAACACGCTGGATGGCCTTGACGGGAGGCTACCATCTGTCTCCCAACAGCTGTTCCAGTGGGTCCCCTCCCCCAACCTTCTCTGAGCCTTCGGGGTCCTTGTGACCTGGCTATTTAGCCCATGGTGTGCAAAAAAGTGCCGCTCAGAGGTAAAACAACCCAACTGTTGTAGAGAAATTTTTAGCCATTCTAGCTAATGCTTTTTACCCCTTTCTGGTGTTAGTTTTATGTTTTGCATTCCGGTTTGAAGTTGAGTCGAAGTGAATTCGAGTTTTTTCTTAATTTTTTTTTTTCTTGTGTTGTTTCCAAGTCTAATGTGAAGATTTCAAAAACACTCCTGTCTTCGGTAATGTAATCCCAATCAGGTTTTTTTTTCTATGCTTTTCAGAACTGAATTCTGAGCTCGAATGGCAACTCCTCTTTCACACGGCTTCAGCAAATTGTTTTTAGTGCTAGCTAGCCATGGGTTGTTGTTGGGTTGTTTTACCTCTGAGCGGCACTTTTTTGCACACCATGGGCTAAATGGCCAGGTCACAAGGACCCCGAAGGCTCAGAGAAGGTTGGGGGAGGGGACCCACTGGAACAGCTGTTGGGAGACAGATGGTAGCCTCCAGTCAAGGCCATCCAGCGTGTTCTTTAACGTGCACAGGGTATGGCTCTCCCGCACACGGGGCCACGACTTAACATCCCATCCGACGGACGGCGGCCTTTCCAAGCCCATCGGTGTCCCCTACTGACCGTGGGCAGGGCGGGGAATTTTGCGGAGATAAATCTCAACGCTGACCCAGCTGGAACTCGAACCTGGGAACTACAGATTACAAGCCTGGCGCGCTACCGACTGAGCCACCCCCGCCCCAGCTAGCCATGGATTGTTGATTATTTGCAATGGATGCTTGCAATATTTTTATCTCCTCCAAAATCCCCATCCTGCCTCCGTCAGAAAAGTGCACACCAATGAACTTGGAAAGATCACCTATTGTCAGATGGGATGTTAAGCCTTTGACCCGTGTTTGAGAGAGCCATAACATGAGCATGTTAAAGAACACGTGTAGGACCTTGACACGAGGCTACCATCTGTATCCTAACAGCTGTCCAGTGGGCCCATTCCCCAAACCTTCTCTCAGTCCGCGGAGTCCTTGTGACCTGGCCATTTAGTCCATTGTGTGCAAAAATACCACCCAGATATCCGCAGTTTTATCCGTGGATATCCACATTTAAAAGCTCTCGGCGGATAAAAGGTTAACTTTAACGCGAATAACTGATAAGACCGCGGATAAAAAAAATTCATGTTAAGGCGGATGGCGGATAAAGTCGATAAGATTCGATAAGATTTGCAGAAATATGAGCAAAGATTATTGCATTGCTAATGGTTGACAGGAGTGCAAAATCTACTTGAGATCATGTTAACAAAAACTTGATTTGAAAATTCAATGATATTCACTCTAAAAAAGGAAATATTCATTTGAATAAAGTCACAAATTTAAAAAATTCTCCTCGATAGTATAGTGGTCAGTATCCCCGCCTGTCACGCGGGAGACTGGGGTTCGATTCCCCGCCGGGAGTGTTCTTTTTGACCTGTAAATGGTAGCTAGGCATAAACTGGAAGGAGAGCTGTGCACCAATCCCTAGTGATGATGCACAGAACCGGCCAGGTCTAGCACCTAATGTCCGACCCCGCCTTCTCGCGGTGCAGGCCGTTAGTATCTTTCAAAAGAGATATTCTCTTTTGGAAGGTAACGGAAGGGGAGGGCTGCCAGTTCAGTATGGCCTACTGATCTGGTCATCTATGGCCACTTTTTTCTTTTTTTTCAACCCTGCTGAGGAGTGTTCAACTTCATAGGGTCCTGGTGCTGACCATTTATACCTACTAGACTGGACTTATTTATGGATTTGAGCTTGATTATGGATCCTGGACTTGCTGCACTGGTGGGCCTCTGTTGAGGGAGAATCTGCTGCTGTGTTTTCTGTTTCCTTCTGGGTTGCCAGCCCTAAGTGAACAGAGGCATGGGATACCTTATATCAGCTGGTGGATAATCCTAATCAGAGGCCATCGCAGGTACCTCAACCTTACTTAGCTAGTTGGGCATCGTCAAGCCTAAACTGGAGTAATGTGTCTCAGGTAGGCCTTTTGGCTCTTGAAAAAGTCCACTTGAAAAGGTGGTGCCTGAAGTTCCTACCAGCATCGGTGACTTCATCCTTTAGCGGAGGAGGAACAGGTCTTTGACCCATGCCTGTGATCAGGGGGCTGTTTGATATTGTTGGCCATGCTAATCTCAATAAACCTAATTTCTTTAAAAATCCTACTAATCATTTTCTCTCTGCAGGAACGTGGAACGTGAGGACATTACATAGAAATTATTCTCTTGATGTCCTCACGCAGGAATTCCAGCGCTATAACCTAGATATTCTAGGCTTGCAAGAGACCAGAGATGGACAGGTAAAGGTGAGATACTTAAAAATAACTTTAAATTTCTCTTTACAGGGAGGGAGGATGGAAAGCATCACCAAGGCGTGGGTCTGCTGCTCAGCACACATGCTAGTGATGCTCTTCTAGGATATGAGTGCATTAATGAAAGGTTTCTTACAGCAAAATTTCAGACAAGCATTAAAGACTTAAATGTTATCTGCTGTTATGCCCCCACTGAGGATGCGAATGAAGATGAGAAGGATAGGTTTTACGGACAACTTCAGGATATTTTGAATTCTGTCAAGAAAGGAGATATTACCCTTGTTCTAGGAGACTTCAATGCCAAAGTTGGTACTGACTCTGACCTTTGGGGAGGGGTGATAGGCCCTTTTGGTATTGGTAGCTGCAATGGCAGTGGGCAACGTCTCCTACAGGTAAGTAAACTCAATGGTTTCAGAATAACTAACACATATTACAAACACTGCGACATACATAAATATACATGGGTTTCACCTGATGGGCTGCATAAGAATATGATTGATTATATATTAATTAACAGCAAATGGGCTAGTTCTGTTAGAAATACCAGGGCATATAGGGGAGCTGAAATCGGATCTGACCATTACCTTGTTAAAAGTGTCTTACAACTTAAACTTAAAAAGTGTTGTGCTAGGGTTAAAAAAATTTACCTTTAATACTGAAGCTCTGAAAGACCCAGTTATAGCTAAAGCTTACCATGATAGGTTACTTAGTCATTATGACAGTCATGGTTTGCTTAATACTGAAGTTGAGGAAGAATGAAGCCATTTCAAACAGGATTTTTTGGAAACTAACAGTACTCTTTTAGGAAAAAAGGAGCAGAGGAGACAGAATTATTTAAGTGATAAGGCACATGAGCTTATTTCAGAAAGAAGGAACTGCAGGAATGTCCTTAATCAGTACCCTACTAGTCCTAATAGAAACGATTACAGAGAGCTTAATAAACGTGTAAAGGATCAGTTAGCTACTGATAAGAATCTTTGGCTTGATGGTTTGGCTGACAAAGCTGAGGAAGCAGTTAGGCAGCACAACAGCAGAGAGCTGTACCAGAGAGTTAATGTTTTATGTGGTAGAAAACGGACAGGCATACAAGGATTGCAGGATAAACATGGTAAGATTATAGAAGGTGAGGATTCTGTCATGGTTAAGTGGGCTGAGCATTTCAGTGATGTTCTAAACAATGTGATTACTTCTACTCCCATTGTTTGTAATGATGATAGATGCATTGGCAGCTTTAATGTTGGCCCTATAACACAATCTGAAGTTATTTTGGCTATCTCTAAACTTAAACTTCATAAATCCCCAGGGGTAGATGAAATTACTACAGAAATGCTCAGAGCTGGGAATGTTTCGGTTACCACTTGGATGACTGAAATTTTGAATAACGTTTATGATAAAGGCATGGTTCCTAAAGATTTTACCAGAGCTATTATTATCCCTATTTTCAAAAAAGGTGATCGCAGTTCTTGTGATAACTATAGGGGTATCAGCCTACTCTCTGTTCCAGGTAAAGTTCTTTCCATGATTGTGCTTAATAGAATTAAGAATCTGGTTGACAGGCAATTGCGTGATGAGCAATGTGGATTCAGAAATGGTAGGGGATGTGTAGATCATATATTTTCACTTAGGCAGATTCTTGAGAAATGTTTAGAGTTTCAGAGACCTTTGGTTGCTAGCTGTGTTGATTTCAAAAAGGCTTTCGACTCTGTTGATCGTCATAATTTGTGGTTGATTGTGAGATCGTATGGTATACCAGACAAGTTAGTTAACATAATGAAAGCTCTCTATAATAACACTGAGTCATGTGTGAGAGTTGGTAAGTCTTGTAGCAATTGGTTTAGCATTACTTCTGGTGTTCGACAAGGGTGCATTTTGTCTCCTTTTCTCTTTAGTTTGGTTGTTGATTATGTTATGCGAAATTCACTTCAAGGGAAAGATTGTGGCCTTAAATGGGCTGGAGATACGAAAATTTCTGATTTATATTATGCTGATGATTTATCCCTTTTGGCAAATGATGTTAATGAGATGAACTCTTTAATTCGAGCCGTTGATGAGACTGGTAGTAGAGTAGGTTTGGTTATAAACAGAGAGAAAACTAAAGTGATGAAAATTGGTCAGGCAGGTTATGATTCAGTTAATCTGAATGGTTGCAGTCTTGAGCAGGTGTCACAGTTTAATTACCTTGGGAGCTATGTAACTGATACTGGTGATGTGCGGCATGAGATTAACAGACGAATAGGTATTGCTGCCGGGACTTTTAAGAATCTATGGAGATTGTGGAGAAATAGGCGTATACACCTAAAGACTAAAATTAGACTGTATAATAGTTTGGTTTTTTCTAGGGTTAATTATGGTAGTGAAACGTGGACGCTGTGTAAACAAGATAACAGGAAACTAGTTGTGTATAGATGCTTTTGATTCTAGATGCTTACGTAGTATCTTGCGTATTAGGTGGTTTAACTTTGTAACTAATGATGAGGTTAGGCAAAGGAGTCTGCAACCTCCTTTAAGCAGCATATTGTGCAGAGAGAGACTCCGCTGGTTTGGCCATGTTGCCCTTATGGATAATTATAGATTGGCGAATAAGGTTATGAACAATGTGCCTAGAGGCCTCAGAAGGAGGGGGAGACCTAGGATGCGGTGGGCAGACAATGTCAAACAGGACCTTGTTAGAATTGGTGTGCAGTGGCCGGATGCAGCAGATGTAACTCAGGACAGATATGCTTGGAGAATTAAACTGCGCGGTCTGGTTGGACCTCCGTAGCCCATGGCTGCTTGAAGATGATGATGATGATGATGATGAATCTTATGTGAAAGAAGCGATCTTTTTGCTGGCAAAGCTCAATATAAATTCAAAAAATTGCTAAGTGTTACGTAGAAAACGGGAATTAAATATCGGTCGATTGAAAATTTCAATCGGGGAGATCACGAAGTTTTAGAGGAGAGTTGCTGGGTAATAAAATGAACTCGTCGTCATCATCCTCAAGCAGTCATGGGTTACGGATGTCCAACCAAACCGTGCAATTTAGTTCTCCAAGCATATCTGCACACGGGGCCCACGGCTTAACGTCCCATCCGACGGACGGCGGCCTTTCCAAGCCCATCGGTGTCCCCTACTGACCGTGGGAAGGGCGGGGAATATTGCGGAGCAGTTTTCAGTGCCCTTGTTCTTATCAGCTTCCATTGCTCGTAAATAGTTTGAAGATTACAAGTTAGTCACTTTCTTTTCCGTTAAATTAGTTAATTTTCATTCCACTGAATTCATCATCATCATCCTCAAGCAGCCATGGGCTACGGAGGTATCCCCAAGCATATCTGTCAGGACAGATATTCTCCAAGCATATCTGTCCTGAGCTACATCTGCCGCATCTGGCCACTGCACACCAATTCTAACAAGGTCCTGTTTGACATTGTCTGCCCACCACATCTTAGGTCTCCCCCTCTTTCTGAGGCCTTTAGGCACACTGTTCATAACCCTATTCGCCAATCTATAATTATCATTACGGGCAACATGGCCAAACCAACGGAGTCTCTCTCTGCACAATATGATGCTTAAAGGAGGTTGCAGACTCCTTTGCCTAACCTCACCATTACTTACAGAGTTGAATCACCTAATTGCCCAAGATACTGCGTAAGCATCTAGAATCAAAAGCATCAAATTTCCTGTTATCTTTTTTACAAAGCGTCCAGGTTTCATTAACATAACTAACCCTAGAAATAACCAAACTATTATACAGTCTAATTTTGGTCTTTAGATGTATACGCCTATTTCTCCACAATCTCCATAGATTCTTAAAAGTCCTGGCAGCAATCCCTATTCGTCTGTTAATCTCATGGCGCACATTAGTAATATCTGTTGCATAGCTATAGGATAATTAAATTGAAACATCTTGTCAAGAGTGCAGCCATTCAGATTAACTAGACCACAGTCTGTCTAACCAGTTTTCATCGCTTTAGTTTTCTCTCTCTTTAAAACCAAACCTACTCTACTACCAGTCTCATCAACAGCTGCAATGAAAGAGAATCTAAATTATCAGCATAATCTATACCAGAAATTTTCGTATCTCAAGACCATTTAAGACCATCGTATCTCCAGACCATTTAAAATCTTTCCCTTGCAGTGAATTTCACATAACATAATCAATAATCAAACTAAAGATGAAAGGAGAAAAAATGCACCCTTGTCGAACATCAGAAGCAATTCTGAACCAATTACTACAAGCCTTACCAACTCTCACACACGACTCAGTGTTATTATAGAGAGCTTTCATTATGTTAACTAACTTGTCTGGTATACCATATGATCTCACACTCAACCACAAAGTATGATGATCAGCTGAGTCGAAAGCCTTTTTGAAATCAACAAAGCTGACAACCATAGGTTTCTGAAACTCTAAACATTTCTCAAGAATCTGCCTAAGTGAAAATATCTGATCCACACATCCCCAACCACTTCTGAATCCACATTGCTCATCACGCAATTGACTGTCAACCAGATTCTTAATTCTATTAAGCACAATTATGGAAAGAACTTTACCTGGAACAGAGAGTAGGCTGATACCCCTATAGTTATCACAAGAACTGCGATCACCTTTTTTGAAAATAGGGATAATAATAGCTCTGGTGAAATCCTTAGGTATCATGCCTTTATCATAAAAGATATTCAAAATGTCAGTCATCCAAGTAGTAACCGAAACATTCCCAGCTCTACGTTTTTCCGTAGTAATTTCATCTACACTTGCGGATTTATGTAGTATAAGTTTAGAAATAGCCAAACTAACTTCAGACTGAGTTAGAGGGCCAACATCAAGGCCAGTAATGCATCTATCATCATTGCAAACAATGGGAGTAGAACTAATCACATTGTTCAGAACATCACTGAAATGCTCAGCCCACCTAGCCATGAGAGAATCCCCACCTTCTGTAACCTTACTTTGCTTATCCTTCAATCCCTATATACCTGTCTGTTTTCTACCACACAAACCATTAACTATCTGGTACAATTCTCTGCTGTTCTGCTGTCTAATTGCTTTCTCGGCTTTGTCAGCCAAGCCATCAAGCCAAAGATTCTTATCAACTGCTTACTGATCCTTTACACGTTTATTAAGCTCTCTGTAATGCTTTCTATTAGGACTAGTAGGGTATTGACATTCCTGCAGAAATTTCTTTCAGAAATAAGCTCAAGTGCCTTATCATTCAAATAATTCTGCCTCCTTTGCTCCTTTTTCCCTAATAGAGTACTGTTAGTTTCCAAGAAAGCATGTTTAAAATGGTCCCATTCTTCCTCAACTTCAATAGTTAGTAAACCATGACTGTCATAATGACTAAGTAACCTATTATGGTAAGCTTTAGTTATAACTGGGTCTTTCAGAGCTTCAGATTTAAAGGTAAATTTTTTAACCTTAGCACAACAATTTTTAAGTTTAAGTTGCAAGAAACTTTTAACAAAGTAATGGTTAGATCCAATTTGAGCTCCTCTATATGACCTGGTATTGTTGACAGAACTAGCAATTTGCTGTTAATTAATATATAATCAATCATATTCTTATGCAACCCATCTAGTGAAACCCATGTGTACTTATGCATGTCGCGGTGTTTGTAATAAGTGTTAGTTATTCTGAAACCATTTATGGTCCCGTGTGCGGGAGAGCCATTCCCTGTGCACGTTAAAGAATACGCTAGATGGCCTTGACGGGAGGTTACCATCTGTCTCCCAACAGCTGTTCCAGTGTGTCCCCTCCCCCAACCTTCTCTGAGCCTTCGGGGTCCTTGTGACCTGGTCATTTAGCCCATTGTGTGCAAAATAGTGCCGCTCAGAGGTAAAACAGCCTACCAACCAAATGAAACCATTGAATTTACTTACTTTTGGGAGACGTTGCCTATTGCCATTGCAGCTACCAATACCAAAAGAGCCTATCACCCCTCCAGAAAAGGTCAGAGTCAGTACCAACTTTGGCATTGAAGTCATAGAACATTATTTCCTTTCTTGACACAATTCAAAATATCCTGAAGTCCGTAAATCTTATCCTTCTCATCCACATCGGCATCCTCAGTGGGGCATGACAGCAGATAACATTCAAGTCTTTAATGCTTGTCTGAAATTTTGCTGTAAGACAGATAAAGGTCATTTTGGAATTCTTGCGTGAGGACATCAAGAGAATAAGCTCTGTCCAGAGTCCTCACATTCCAACTACCTATGGAGAGAAAATGGTTAATAGGATGTGCAAGAAACCTTTCATTAATGAACTCATACCCTAGAAGAGCATCACTAACGTGTCTGTTGAGAAGCAGACCCTCGCCTTAATAATGCTTATTATCTTCCCTCCTTGAAAAGTGAAATTTGACATTTTTTTTTTAAGAATCTGACCTTTATCTCTCCATCTGGTCTCTTGCAAGCCAAGAATATCTAAATTATAACGGTTGAATTCTTGTGTGAGGACATCAAGAGAATAAGCTCTGTGCAAAGTCCTCACATTCCAACTACCTATGGAGAGAAAATGGTTAGTGGGATGTTTAAGAAACTATGCTTATTGAGAGAGGGAATGTCGACAGTATCAAACAGCCCCCAAATCGCAGGCATGGGGCAAAGACCCGTTCTTCCACCACTAAAGGTTGAAGCCATCTACACTGGAAGACTTCCTCCAATGTAGAATTTGACGATACCAATAGAAGCAAAGAGTTCAGGTTCCTGCGATGACCTCTGCTAAGGATTATTCACCAGCTGATAAACATATCCTGCGAATCTATTCACTTGGGGCTGTCAACCCACAAACAAACAGAAAACACAGCAGAAGATTTTCCCTACACAGGTCCACCATTGCAGCAAATTCACGATTCATTACCAAGCCCAGAGTTTTATTTCAATCCAGTCCAGTAGGTTTATATGGTCAGCACCAGGACCCTGTGTGGTTGACCATCCCTCAGCAGAGTAGAAAAAAAAAGAAAAGTAGCCATAGTTGTCTAGATCAGTAGGCCACAGTAATCTGTCAGCCCTCCCCTTCCGTTCACTTCCACAAGAGAGTATCTCTTTTGAAAGGTACTAACGGTCTGCACCACGAGAAAGCGGGGCCGGACATTAAGGTGCTAGGCCTGACCAGTTTCGACAGAGTTTGATGTTGCCTCGAATCAGCACTTCCGTCATTGCTACTTTCTACCTGAGCCAATAGGTTTGCTATGGAAGAACCACCACTTCGACTACTACTTCCTGAGTTTCCTCTGTTGACTAGAAGGATCAGAAGATGCAGATCGAAGTAGATGAATAGATGAATGAAGCTGGTTATAAGCCACAATGCTGTACAGCTGGGAATAAAGTAATGATGGTGACACCACTGGAGGATTCAGATACATGACTGTCTACCCATAATCGCTGATAACTGCAATGAAAAAAGCAAAATTAATTCAGAAGAATTTGCAAAATTAGCATTCGGTAAATTTTCATCTAAATTTAGTAAAGCATATTTTTGAGAACAAAAGTCTTTTTATTTTCACTGTATATTTTTTTCAGTTATTAAATAATCATTAATAAAGCATTAAACTGATTTATTTTACTCTCCAACATACATCAGACCTTAAACATTTGCAAAATCTCGATGGTTATTAAGTAGGCCACATACGCGGATGCTAATATGACTTTTGCTCTCTGCGCAGAGCTGTATCCTGTATTGCTGGGGATATCCTGAGAAGAAGGTTATGAGGGCTGCACATTCGGCAGGTTTCATGCACAGAGGTTGGGTTGTTTTACCTCTGAGCGGCACTTTTTTGCACAATATGGGCTAAATGGCCAGGTCACATGGACCCCGAAGGTTCAGAGAAGGTTGGGGAGGGAACCCACTGGAACAGATGTTGGGAGACAGATGGTAGCCTCCCATCAAGGCCATCTAGCGTGTTCTTTAACGTGCACAGGGTATGGCTCTCCCGCACACGGGGCCACGGCTTAACGTCCCATCCGACGGACGGCGGCCTTTCCAAGCCCATCGGTGTCCCCTACTGACCGTGGGCAAGGCGTGGAATTTTGCGGAGATAAATCTCAACGCTGACCCAGCTGGGACTCGAACCTGGGAGCTACAGATTACGAGCCTGGCGCGCTACCGACTGAGCCCCCCCCCCCCCCCCCGCCTCCCCATGCACAGAGGGAAGCCTCGTTCATTACACCACCTGGGGCACTGCTCCACCCAAAATAATCCTAAAAAATAATAAACGAATTTTAAATTTAATATTTATTCTTTGCCATATCTTAGAAACATAATATCTTTATTTATTCGTTTTGAAAATCATTGCTTGCCGTGTTACGTAGTCAACCACAGCATTCAGTTTCCAAATCAGGGCTATGTCAACTGCTTTCGTATTTTCGGTGCAAATTTTAACATTACGGTCACTATCGGGAATATTAAGTTTATCTATTACAGCCATGACATAAATTAGTATTTAATTACAGCAGGTAGTCCCCCATTTTGTAGTAGGCCGTTGCACTTGATTAGCTGATTTTATGAAAACAACCAATAGTCGAAGTTCTTGTTACTTAGCGAATATCTTCAGTTGACTGTGGCAGAAAATAAGCCTAAACTTTCCTGACAAGATGCGTTTGAAGTGGATTAGCAACTTTTTAAATTTGCCAACGAAGAATACTTAAGCGTGAAGAATTTAAGAACAACATTAGATATGAAAGTATGAAATATGTGTTGAACATTTGGTCTATATGGGAATGATAATATTAATTTTTAAATAATTATCTCGCAAGAAATGCGTAGCTCATTGGGTTTTTGGACTAGTTAATTAAAGGTTTCGGGGGTTCGATCCCAGCCGCTGTCATTATAGTTTTTTTTATTATGTTTCTTTTTATTACAATATCACTTTTTTTTACAATTCGTCGTAAAATAAATTAATATGTGTAATAATATATATACAATAAATTAATATTGCAAATTAAATATAACCGAAATAGACAACTTTTTAAGTCATAACTGAAGACGAGTAATTCAGATTAGAATAATAAATATAAATTTAAAATCGGAACAGAGTGAAAAAAATAGTAAACCTCTATATGTGTGTTTGACATAATTTTCGCGATTATTTTTTTTTAAATACCACTATAAACTGACAGGCTCCTGTCAGACCTCTGTGGCAAGCAGCTGCTTGAGGGGGTATTTATTATTTTTACTTTATATACAAAATACCTATATATATATATATATGTATGCGTGTAATTATTACAGTGGAGGGGCAAAATGCTAACCTGAAGCAAAAACACCTTTCGAGTTTTTTTTTCTTCCGAAGTTTTTGTTAAATATTACTGGGGGGGAAAGCATTACGAAACGTCTTTTTAATCCTATTCGGTTCACTTGACTATCAGACATCTCCCGATTTTCTCCCCTATGTCAAAGCCCTTCCTGTAGCAGTAAAAAAAACCCTCACCAAACACTTTAGCCACGAGTAGCCACCCCATGCACGTACTTGAAAGTTCAGTGATTTCAATTCGCGACATTTGAGTTTTCTTAAGTTTGAATTTCGTGTAGTTTCAGCATCCTGCATTATTTAGTTGTATGATGGTTGAAATTTCAACATCCATTGTTTTATGTCAGATTGTTTAACAACTATCTGTTTTAAGCGAGATTTTTCATCTAGAAGGGGAAGGTCATGATTCTTCATTCGAATTAGATATTTAGATTCGGCATCAAATAGCAATAAGAATCACCTAGCGAAATTTGTGAGAGCAAATCAATAATTGGTAAATAAAATATATTTCTAATTCTCAGTTTCATTCCGGATCATACCAATTTCATTTTGTTATCAAAACTTTCTTGATGACGAATATTTAAATGTTCAGAGGCACCAGCAGATAATCTTCTTGAAAAATGAATCAAATCTTCATTTGATCTCCGCTCTCTCACCACTTCATTCAAAGTCAGGTTCCTATTAAGAGATATTGATCACACGTTGCAGAAATGTTTCACTCAAGGACTTTTATAATCGCAAATTCCAATCGATATCAGTAAACATTCTTCTTCTCCTTTTGAAGCGCTGAAAGAGAAATTATTCTCTCACGCTGGGGGCGGGGGTGGCTCAGTCGGTAGCGCGCCAGGCTCGTAATCTGTAGTTCCCAGGGTCGAGTCCCAGCTGGGTCAGCGTTGAGATTTATCTCCTCAAAATTCCCCGCCCTGCCCAAGGTCAGTAGGGGACACCGATGGGCTTGGAAAGGACGCCGTCCGTCGGATGGGACGTTAAGCCGTGGCCCAGTGTATGGGAGAGCCATACCCTGTGCACGTTAAAGAACACGCTGGATGGCCTTGACGGGAGGCTACCATCTGTCTCCCAACAGCTGTTACAGTGGGTCCCCTCCCCCAACCTTCTCTGAGCCTTCGGGGTCCATGTGACCTGGCCATTTAGCCCATGGTGTGCAAAAAAGTGCCGCTCAGAGGTAAAACAACCCAACCCAATTCTCTCACGCTGAAATACCGGAAGAGAACTTCCAGTGAATATAAAATTAGTCTTACTTGGTCATGTAACGCGTCAAATATTATTAAAAAGATTTTCCTGCTTCTCTCTTTAGCCGATTTGAATGCTATCATTTAAATAACAATAAAGCATCGCTTAAAATGACTTGGAATCATCGTTGTTCTTTTTCCGAAAATTTGCTGTAAAACTAAAAGCTGAACTAAAGTATGATTAAAAAAATCCCCCACAGAAAGAAATTTTCATTTATCTCCTGAAACAAAAACGTTGATTTATCCTATCCACCGGAGGACTTAGAGGCAAATCGTTGATGTCATTGTAAATCCCGTTGCCGTCGTATTCCACTATCATAATTTCAAAACTTTTGCATGAACAGAGACTGTTTAAAATATCAGTTAAAAAGTTTGAATTTTCTATTTTTAGGGCTCTCTAACGATAGAAATTCGAACAAATGCAGAAAATGTGATTCATAATATCTTATTAATGCCTATCCAACTCAAAAAGAAATTTTCATTTTACAAATGAGACAAAATAATTAATATTTACAAAGACGACAAAATGAAAACAATAACTCTTTTGCTCGGAAACGAACGAAACACAAGCTTCAGCGAAAAAAAAGCTAATTCTAAAGAATAATGCATTGTATTATTGAAGTATATCATATATTATAATATATATTTTATTATCACAAAGTGTTTCGATTTAAAACCAATAGCCATATTACGATAGATGAGAGGTTTGAGTGCTTGGTGAAGATATCTGGGTTCGAATTCATCCCAAGGCGTGGTTGTTGTCTTCCTGCTCAATCTTCGCTTCTCCCACCAACCTTTTTCTTTGGCTCACAATACTGAGCCCTTCCTGTCAGATTCCATGGCAAAAGGGTGGCTGAAAAAAAGCTTGTTTTTTCTTAATGTATATTCAGTTGCAAAATAAGAAAAAAATGAAAGTTGCAAATGTAAATAAAAGTGCTAATGCTTTTTAAAACACTCTTCTGTGATTGTCAGCGGATCCACTTCCAAGTGTCCCAATGTAGTGAAAGCCACGCTGGCCATGATTTAAAAATGGGTTCTGAAATGGCTGTATCAGTGCAAGGTTGTGGTGACAGCTGTTGAAGGAAAGATGACTGATGCTGAATGAAAGATTAAGATGATGAAAGATATAAAAAAAGAGACAGTCATAAAAGTGACAAGGAAGATGTATGAGGATGATTAAAGAGATAAGAAAGTTGAATATGTGGTGACAGCTAATAATAAGCAAACAGGAAAAGAAAGAATGCAAAAGAAGGTGCTTAAGGGAATGTTTGAAAAATGAAGAAACCCTTTATGTTAGAGCAGCAGAAGTTAGATACAGTGAATAAAGATTGGCAGAAGACATGTTTTACGCATGATGAATCCAATGGAATGGCGAAATATGCAAATATCAGGAGAAATAATTTGTTTTATCAAATATTAAAACGATTTATACCTTCAGAATTTTTAGCAAAAGATATAATTTCTTATATAATTTAAATGAAATCAATAGATTACTTTCATGTCTTTTGTCAGTTGAAATTTGCACTAAAGGGTTTTACATGATATTCTATAGGGATGGTGACGCCAGGGAGACATTTCAGGAACTAATAATAATATCCCGATATACTGAAGGTGTCCAAATGGGATTCTATGCATATTTAAAAGCAAATTTGAGACGCGAGGAACTGGCATAGTCGTTAGGGTGGTAGCTGCTGTTCCATCAGAGCCATCTTTATGTGTTTGTTCTTTACATTCATGGAAGATAAAGCCACTGGCCCTTGAGCGTTCAGAAAACTCGTTCGTGTTCATAAATTTGTTTGTGACGCTTTCTGTAAGGAGAAAGAATTCCTTTTTCTCACAATGGAACATTTATGATTGGTATAAAGAAGCATAGTTTTCTCTTACATTTCGATGAAACTGAAGTTTTTCGAAAATAAATGTTTTAAATCGGAAGTGCAAGGCACTGAAAAATCTTACTGATTGCTTTTTAGTTTTTTGAAAATCATTATCTGTCCAGCAGTCAGAAAATCTGTTCCGAAGCGCTTTATGATTGTTACATAAAAACCAAAAATCTCTTTTTTTCCTCTCTCCCAGTACACAGGAAATGAAGATTTCCTTTCTGCAGGTGGCGAAGATTAGGAAAAAATTTAACTTTGCGATAACAATTGCATTCATGGTTGTCTTATAATAGTTATCGTTCAAACTTATGTCCAATATACCAGTTAAACATTTTGGGGCAGGGGTGGCTCAGTCGGTAGCGCGCCAGGCTCGTAATCTGTAGTTCCCAGGTTCGAGTCCCAGCTGGGTCAGCGTTGAGATTTATTTCCGCAAAATTCCCCGTCCTGCCCACGGTCAGTAGGGGACACTGATGGGCTTGGAAAGGCCACCGTCCGTCGGATGGGACGTTAAGCCGTGGCCCAGTGTGTTGGAGAGCCATACCCTGTGCACGTTAAAGAACACGCTGAATGGCCTTGACGGGAGGCTACCATCTGTCTCCCAACAGCTGTTACAGTGGGTCCCCTCCCCCAACCTTCTCTGAGCCTTCGGGGTCCATGTGACCTGGCCATTTAGCCCATGGTGTGCAAAAAAGTGCCTCTCAGAGGTAAAACAACCCAACGTTCAAACTTAAAAATTAAAAGATATTCATTATTTTTCGCTTGTGATTATTAATGTTCTTACATTTCGATTACATGATGTTATTGTCATTAGATGATGCTGGAGATGGAAAAAGGTTCCAAAAATCTTTTCACATGCGACCACAGCATGTGACTAAGATATGAGGGGATTAATAATAACGTGGAAGCGAAGAATAATGAATGTTTGAATTGATTAATTTAGTATTGGGAATTCCACAAATATAATGTTCACTTAGTACGAACTATGTGCATTAAATCTAAGCATTTTAAAATCTGACGTAGACATAAAATTAATCCATCAACTTTGAGTTTCGTTTTGAATATTATTAAAACCTGATGTTATGTTCCTTTCAATTGCTAATTTTTCCGTTCCTCTAAATTAGTGACGATGAAGATATCGAAAAATAAAATGAAACATGATCAAACAATAAAAAAAAAACGAATTTCGTTGAAATCATAATAGCAGAAAATGATGATTGTTCCAATTGTAGATTTTATAGCTATTAATACCTATTAAAAGAAACAGGAATACAGTGATGCAGCTTGCGGAAATATCTATTTCTAAGGAATAATAATTATTTTAATGGGAATGGTTGGCAATACGGTATACAGCCTAATTTCTTTCTGTATACTCCTATTACTTCAAACTCTTCATAGATTCTTAAAAGTTCCAACAGCAATTCCTGTTGTTCTGTTCATCTGATACCGCACATCACCAGTATCTGCAATATAATTCCCAAGATAATTAAACTAAGACACTTGTTCAATGGTGCATAACATTCTCCTGCCAAAATTTAAAATCTTTAGCATTAAGAGATCGTTCAAAACATCCTATTAAAATTTTGCACTTTACAAAATTAGGGCTTCTAATGGTGGAAATTAAAACATTGGAATGTTTGGAAAATGGGAATATTAATAATTCTTTAGTATCTATACAACCCTTCCCCGCCCTGCCCACGGTCAGTAGGGGACACCGATGGGCTTGGAAAGGCCGCCGTCCGTCGGATGGGACGTTAAGCCGTGGCCCCGTGTGCGGGAGAGCCATACCCTGTGCACAATAAAGAACACGCTGGATGGCCTTGACGGGAGGCTACCATTTGTCTCCCAACAGCTGTTCCAGTGGGTCCCCTCCCTCAACCTTCTCTGAGCCTTCGGGGTCCATGTGACCTGGCCATTTAGCCCATGGTGTGCAAAAAAAGTGCCGCTCAGAAGTAAAACAACCCAAAAAATCTATCCAACCCGAAAACAATGTTACATTAATCTCTTAAAACAGAAAAAAATGCTTCTTCGCCCTTGGGAGTAAGAGAACCAATCACTTCTGACAAGGAAAATCTCTTGACTGTCGCATTTTACCACCAGGAAGTGAAATATCGGGAAAAATTGATAACTCTTTTAGAATATTCGTTTGAAGTTTGGATTTCCAACTTTACGGCTGTCCGAATAGTGCAGTGTCTCGCAAACTGTGTGCCGCGAGAGATTTTCAAATTGACACTAGATATTCCAAAGATTTCATTTTGACTTGACTTGTGTTATCGACGTGCTTTAATATCGACGTGCTATCGACGTGCTTTAATATCGACGTGCTATCGACGTGCTTTACTAAAAATCTTTCAGATTTTATCAACTGGGATCTTGTAAGTATTTATCAAGCTTTTTCCACATTTTGGTATTAATTATTTATTATTTCAAGCCATAGAATGGACAAATATTTAAAACAAACACCGAGTTATGAATTAAAAGAACGAGAGGAAATCTTCAAGTAAAACCAGGCTGATGACTTCAACGAAGCGCAAATATAATGACGATTATATAGAGTTTGCTTTTATTCTTTTTTAGGTGTGCCGCGGAAAAAAAAATTAGATTCAGTGTGCCGCAGAGTAAAAAAGTTTGCGAGACACTGGAATAGCGGAATCTAAACTACTCGAAGATTCGGGAAATGCGAATCCTAATATTTTATTAGTACCTATCTAACCCAACAAAAAATTTTCACCTTTCTTTTTTGTAAAACAAAGTTAAATTTTAAAAATGTAAAAATAGTTTTCGTTTGAAAAAAAATTTAGAACAAATAGGAAATATAATGCTCATAATAGACATAACACATCCGTGCACTTAAAGACACTTAAACGGGCTATTTTAATCTCATTTAAAAACATTATTTGCAATATTGTTGATGCAAAAGTAAAGTTTATTGAACCAGCAATTATTCTGAGGGACAGTTGCAAATTAGAAACTACCAACAACAGTTTTGCATATGAAACAAAATATTTACTTTGAAAGGAGAAAGAACATCATTACTTAAGTACAATTTTGGTGTTTAGTGCACAACAAACGTTAATGATGAAACGGAGCTGATTTAATCTCATGAAAGCAACTTCTAATTTAAATTATAGCAGTTTGTAACTCTTTGTCCGTAGGACCGATGCTAGGTTTAAAAATGAAAGGTTAAGCAATAATGTTAAGTAAACCCTATCGTTATCATTATATACCAAAAAAAGGAATCTTAAGTTTTTAAGTTCACAAAGCTGCAAAAAATGCACACTTCGCTTTAAATCTGATATGAACGGTTTCATTTCAAGTTTATAATTTATAAAAAGAAAAGCTTTCTTTTCATTACTACTTGAAGTGTCATTGGATTCCAAGTCTCCCCTGAAATAAATGAAAATAGATAGATATATAATTAAGGTAGTTGATTGACTAACGGTCACGTCAGACTTCCTCCAACCACGCCCTAACTCACAAGCTGTTGTAAACGATGAGCCAAATCATTGGCCTTACCTCTTTCAGCAGAGGTGTTCTTGAGAGGGATGCTGCACTGGACACGTACTGAACGCAAAAAGAACGTACAGAATATTTCAGAAAGGGTTGGCTCACTGTAACACTGCAACCGTTGAGGTGCGGATTCGAATCCCAGGATGTAATCACGTACCAAGGATTTCGTTTCGGGGAGGGCTCCGAGAATTTCGTTTCAAGGGGAGAGGATCAGAGAATAAGACTTGAGTAGATTTCCCAATTATTAAAATTTTCCCCCGAATACAAAAGTTCAAATCCTATTTTATATAGAATAATATTTTATCGTTGTTTATTAAATCTATTTTTAGTGTCGGACATACTATCATCATCAACAATCATAGCCATGGGCTACGGAAGTCCAACTAGATTGGGAAATTTAGTTCTCCAAACACATCTGACCTGAGCTTCATCTACTGCATACCAATTCTAAAGAGATCCTATTTGACATTCTCTGCCCACAGCATCCTAGGTCTCCCCCTCTTTCTCAGCCCTTTATGCACACTGTTCATAACCTTATTCGAATCTATGATTATGCATACACGCAACATGGCCATACCAACGGAGTCTCTCTGCATAATATGCTACGCAAAGGAGCTTGCCGTCTCCTTTGACTAACCTCATCATTACTTACAACGTTGAACCACCTAATGCTAATCTTAAATCTAAAGCAACAAGTTTCTTGTTATATTGTTCAAAAAGTGTCCACGTTTCACTACCATAACTAACTCTAGAAAGAACCAAACCATTATACAGTCTAATTTTAGTCTTCGGTTGTATACACCTATTTCTCCACATTCTCCATAGATTCTTAAAAGTCCCGGCAGCAGTCCCTATTAGTCTGTTAATAGCATGCCGTACATCACCAGTATCTGTTACATAGCTCCCAAGATAATTAAATTGAGACACCTGCTCAGGGGTACAACCATTCTGATCAAGTGAACCACATCCTATCTGACCAATTATCATCACTTTAGTTTTCTCTCCATTTATAACCAAACCTGTCTCATCAACAGCTCGAATGAAAGAGTTCATCTCATCATCATTTGCCAAAAGAGTCAAATCATCAGCAAATCTAAATCTGACATTTTCATACCTCTACACCATTTAGCCCAAAATCTATCCCTTGCAGTGATTTATGCATAACATAATCAATAACCAAACTAAAGAGAAAAGGAGACAAAATGCACCCTTGTCGAGCACCACTTTTCTTAGAGAGCTTTCATTATGTTAACTTGTTTGGTATGCCATACGATCTCATGATCAGCAGAGTCAAACTTTTTTTGGAATTAACAAAGCTAATAACCAAAAGTTTCTGAAACTCTAAAGATTTCTCAAGAATCTGCCAGTGTGAAAAAAATCTAAACATCCCCTGTCGCTTTTGAATCCACACTGTTCATCACGCAGTTGTCCATCAATCAGATTCTTAATACTATTAAGCACAATCGTACAAAGAACTTTACCAGGAGCAGAAAGTAGGCTGATACCCCTATAGTTATCACAAGAACTGCGATCACCTTCTTCTTTAAAAACAGATAACAAGAGCTCTCGTAAAATACTTAGAAACAATGCCTTTATCATAAAAGGCATTCAGTATTTCCGTCAGACATGTGATAGCAGAAACATTCCTTGTTCCTAAGCATTTCAGTAGTATTTTCATCTACCCCTAAGAATTCATGTAATTTAAATTTAGAAATAGCCAAAATAGCTTCAGACTGGATATAGGGCCAACATCAAGGCCAATAATACATTGATCGTAATTACAAACAATGGGAGTAGTACTAACCACACTGTTTAGATCATCACTGAAATGCTCAACCCACCAAACCCGACAGAATCCTCACCTTCCTTGTTTATCCTTCAATCCCTTGTTACTCCCCACGCCCCCCTATCACGATAAGCTTTCGCTATAACTGGGTCTTTCAGCGCTTCAATGTTTAAGGTAACTTTTTTAACCTTAGCACAACACTTTTTAAGTTGCAAGACACTTTTAACAAAGTAATAGCCAGATACAATTTCAGCTCCCCTATATGGCCTGGTATTCCTAACAGAACTAGCCCAATTGCTGTTAATTAATATTTAATCAATCATGTTCTTATGCAGTCCATCCGATGAAACCCATGTGCAATAATGTATGTCGCGGTGTTTGAAATAAATGTTAGTTATTCTCAAACCGTTAAGTTTACTTTCTTGTAGGAGACGTCGCTCATTGTCATACAGCTACCAACACCAAATAGACCCCTCACCACACCCCAAAAGTCAGAGTCAGTACCAACTTTGGCATTGAAGTCACCTAGAACAAGAGTAATATCTCCTTCTTGACAGAAATCAAAATATCCTGAAACTGTTTGTAAAACCTATCCTTCTCATCCTCATCGGCATCCTCAGTGGGAGCCTAACAGCAGATAATATTTAATTCTTCAATTCTTCTCTGAAATTTTGCTGCAAAAAACCTTTCATTAATGCACTGATATACTAAAAGAGCATCACTGGCATGTCTGCTGAGAAGCAAAACTGCGCCTTGGTGATGCTTATTATCTTCCCTCCCTGAAAAAGAGAAATTTAAGATTATTTTTAAGAATCTGACCTTTATCTGTCCATCTGGTCTCTTGCAAGCTGAGAATATATAAGTTAATAGAATATGTAGAGAATATATAGTTATAACGGTGGAATACTTCTTAGGGCTTCAAGAAAATAATCTCTGTGCAGAGTTCTCACATTCCAAGAACTTGTGGAGAGAAATATGGTTTGTGGGATGTTTAAAGGAAATAGGTTTATTGAGATGGGAAGTGCCGATAATATCAAACAACCCTAATTCCATGAGTGGGGCAAACAACTGTTGTCCTCACTACTAAAGGCTGAAGCCATCTATACTGGTAGGACTTCCTGCAATGTAGAATTTGACCATGCCCATAAAAGCAAGAGTTCAGGTACCTGTTATGGACTCAGGTCAGGATTATCCCGCAGGATATATCTGCTGATGAATTGTATCCTATGAATCTATTCTCTTGGGATTATCATTCCACAAACAAATAGAAACATTGCGGAAGATTTTCCCTCAACAGAAGCCTATCAGTGCAGCAAATTCAGGATCCATAATCAAGCTCAGAACCATTATTCCATTCAGGCTGGTGTTAGAGCTCAGAGCCATTATTCCATACAGGGTCCTCTTCAGAGCCATATTACATAGAGGGTGCACGAGGACCCTGTATGGTCGACGATTCTTCAGCAGGGTAGGAAAAAAGAAAAATAGCCATAGTAGAACGTCACATCATCACTGCCAGATCAGTAGGTAACACTTATCTGGCAGTTTGAGATTTCGCATAAGACAATCGGATTTTCGGGAGAAGGCTGACCCTTTTCCCCACCCCCTGGGTACGTCCCTGTCTTGTCCCTCTAATTTATTTGTTTTTATTTATTATTGTATTTTATTGTATTTTTATTTTTGTAGATATTTTTATATATTGAGTGTGTTTTTTGAAATGCTTTTGCTGGGATGTGTGACTCACTGATGTTGTTTTCGGGTCTAAAGCTGGCTGCTTGCATGAGAGGACGGATTCCAGACGTCTTTTATGGCCTTTTACGACTAGCCTGGGGCGCGAGGTCAACGCAGGAGGCTAGAGCGGGAGATTGAAACAACAGTTCGGTGCGTCATTGTCGAGCGAAAAGTCGTTTCGATACGCATCAAAAGGACGCCGCTCTTACTCGAAGGAAACCCTTAAGGAGAGGGTACGATTCCAAGTGAATCGAGATTCTTGGTGAATCTGATTACAATCTTGTGGATTCAGAGTGAATCACACTGTAGGAAAATTGTAGGCCTCGTGCCCCAGGCTAGTCGTAAAAGGCCATAAAAGACTTCTGGAATCTGTCCTCTCATGCAAGCAGCCAGCTTTAGACCCAAAAACAAAATCAGTGAGTCACACACCCCCAACAGCACTTCAAAGAACACACTCATTACATAAAACTATCTACAAAAGCAACAATACAATAAAATACAATAATAAATAAATTAAAGGGACATGACAGGGACGTACCCAGGGAGTGGTGAGAACTTCCAGAGTTTGCGGTTCTCCACCTCATTGGTAATGTTTGCTGCAGCAAAGCAGCAAGGGCCTATAGAGTTAAGCTCATCCCCAGCACGTAATAGTATATAGTGTTAATAAACTGTGTTGTCCCTGTACAACTCTCGTACAGTAAATTATTGGACATATTTTTGTTCAACATTCAACGTGGCAAATCTGAGGCATGCGACGCTACGGCTTAAAAACCCGCGAACCTGTCATTTCACCGAAGTAAGGGTGAAGAAAAATATGTAACAATATTATCGTCCTCCGGCGGCCACGACATTTGGCCCAGCCCCATCGCATTCCGAATACGCAGAAGGACATCACTGAGCTATATCTGATGTATCTCGCTACTGCATACCAATTCTAATCCCCCCCGATAGAGGACCACCTTGTCGTGGTGGGGGGGCCTAGGGCCCAGCAACCCGGCTGAGGCTTTGCCGGTCGGGATGATCCCCAGCTGGAGCATGCCAAAGGCTTTGCCGGCTGTAATGGGCAACAGCTGGAGCATTGCTAAGGTTTTGCCGGTTGGGGTGGTCCCTGGTTGGAGCATTGCTGAAGCCAACCGAGGTTGAAGACGCTGCTGGCCGGCTTGATTGCCGGTAGGATGGTGACGGCGTTGGAGACCTCACCTATCAGGAGCTCAGTGGAGCTGTTCGAGGGCTCGGCAGAACGGATTGATTCCTAGTAAGCCAGAGCCCTCACAAAAGTCTGGGTCTTACTAAGAGTCTCCACCCCGGACGCCGATCGAACTTGGATCTATATATCCTTGTTCATGGCTAACCGGGGAATAGATTAAAGCAAGGTTTCTTCCGGTGGTCAGCTTTCCTTCTATAGGACTGCTGCCATGTGAGGCTGGGGTTTAGGTGCGCCTATAGGGCGTATTCCTTGCCCCCGGCTCTAGATAAGCACGGCTCTTCATAACCAGGTAGTGCTGTACAAGCGGAACCGGGAATTGCCGTTGTTGCATAAGATCGCAACAAGAGATTCATACCAATAAGGTCCTGTTTGACATTGCCTGCCCACCGTATCCTAGGTCTCCCCTTCTTTGTGAGGCCTTTAGGCACACTGTTCATAACCTTATTCGCCAATCTATAATTATCCATACGGGAAACATGGCCAAACCAACGGAGTCTCTCTCTGCACAATATGCTGCTTAAAGGAGGTTGCAGACTCCTTTGCCTAACCTCATCATTAAAAGTCATCCTCATCAAACAAAGTTAAACGACCTAATACTATTGATACTATGCAAGCATCTAGAATCAAAAGCATTAAATTTCCTGTTATCTTTTTTTACACAGCGTCCAAGTTTCACTACCATAACTAACCCTAGAAAGAACCAAAATATTATACAGTCTAATCTTAGTCTTTAAGACCTAAAGTGTGTGTGTGTGTAAAGTGTCTCGCAAACTGTGTGCCGCGAGAGATTTTCAAATTGACACTAGATATTCCAAAGATTTCATTTTGACTTGACTTATGTTATCGACGTGCTTTAATATCAATGTGCTATCGACGTGCTTTAATAAAAATCTTTCAGATTTTATCAAATGGGATCTTGTAAGTATTTATCAAGCTTTTTCCAAATTTTGGTATTAATTTTTGATTATTTCAAGCCGTAGAATGGACAAATATTTAAAACAAACACCGAGTTATGAATTAAAGAACGAGAGCAAATCTTCAAGTAAAACCAGGCTGATGACTTCAACAAAGCGCAAATATAATGACGATTACATAGAATTGGCTTTTATTCTTTTTTAGGTGTGCCGCGGAAAAAAAATTAGATTCAGTGTGCCGCAGAGTAAAAAAGTTTGCGAGACACTGCTTTAGATGTATACATCTATTTCTCCATACTCTCCATAAATGTCCCAGAGGCAATCCCTATTTGCCTGTTAATCTCATGCCGCACATCACCAGTATCTGTTACATAGCTCCCAAGCTAAGTAAACTGAGATACTTGTTCAAGGTCTCAACCATTCAGAGCGACTGAAGCACAAACTGCTCTCCAATTTTCATCACTTTAGTTTTATCTCTGTTTATCACCAAATCAACTCCATTACCAGTCTCATCAACAGCCCTAATGAAATAATTCATCTCATCAACATCATTAGCCAACAAGACCAAATCATCTGCATAATCTAAATCAGAAATTTTCGTATCTCCAGCCCATTTAAGGCCAAAATCTTTCCCTTGAAGTGAATTTCGCATTACATAATCAATAACCAAGCTAAAGAGAAAAGGAGACAAAATGCACCCTTGTCGAACACCAGAAGCAATGCTAAACCAATTGCTACAAGCCTTACCAACTCTCACACACGACTCAGTGTTATTATAGAGAGCTTTCATTATGTTAACTAACTTGTCTGGTATACCATATGATCTCACAATCAACCAGAAATTACGACGATCAACAGAGTCGAAAGCCTTTCTGAAATCAACAAAGCCAGCAACCAAAGGCTGTTCAAAATGTTGTCAGTTTGCTTCACAAAGACAAATATGAAATGTCAGTTGATTAGAACATCACGAGTGAAGCAATGGGTCAACAGAAATTGCGAAATATTGCATTATTTTCATTTCCTTGACGACAGCTATCAAAACTCGTTTGCATATGTCATCACTGATGTGAGAATGTAAATGGGATTTCCACGGTCCATTCTTTCAGGATCTATTTCAAACAGAAAATAATTTCGCGATACAAGCCCAAATACTCCACGATAATTCCCATGGTATGGAAATCCATTCACATGATTATTATTTTATTATTTGCTCTGGAAGGCAAATCACCTTCACTGAGAATGTTTATTTTCCCATGTCGTTGAGATGATGCTATGAATACAGGATTTCATCGTCCTTATTCAATTTACTATACAATGTCTATTTCCATAATATGGATTTGAAGCGCATCTCATTTCTCCAGATGATCTCCCGCAGCATTGGTCGTAATTTTCCTCTCCTTTTCATTCTCGATTGTCTCGTGCTCGGTGAGTCAGTATCAGGGGTGAACATCCGAGTTAACCGCATAGTACACCTGAATCAAAATCAGTTTTAATTTTGAAGGGGAAAAAAATATTCATTCCTCGTTTCTCCGTTTGATAAATGTCTTTAAAAAAACAGTGCTGAAAAAATCCATATTGATGCCCTTTACCTTCGCCAGTGGCATCTCAGGATGTTGTCAGGGAAAGAGAATAGGAGGAGTGAAAATATGCAATGCATTTCTTCAAGGATTTTGAAAGGCGTACTTATGTTTTCGCTATTGATATTGTTACGACAGATGAACGTGCTGCAGTGAGTTTATGATAAACGTAACATGAACGCTCGTGTATTCTTCTGCGAGAGATTTATTTTAACCAACGAAATGGAATACAGAACCGATCTAAAAAGAATAGAAATATTAGAGTTGTTGGAATTATGGAGATCTGAAATGAGGCATAAATAGCCTTAGTCTGTACACAACAGTCTGAAGCAGTGATTCTCAACCTTTTATGCTTCACGTACCCTCTGGAAATGTGTATAGATACTGGCGTATAGATATAGTATGAGATATATGTGTATGAGATATATGTACAGATACTGGCGTATAGATATGTGTCAAAATGTGTATAGATACTGGCGTACCCTTGTATAGATAATGGTCTTGTATATATACCGATCTAAAAAATGTGTATAGATACTGGCGTATCTATACACATTTTTTATTTATATACAATGTATATTATGGAAATAGACATTGTATAGTAAATTGAATAAGGAAACTGAATAAGGACTGGCGTACCCAACTGGCGTACCCCTTGTACAGATAGATAAAACTATAGTTATAGTATAACAATGGGAATAAAATAAAACATATATATCAGTGGTTCTCAACCTTTTATGCTTCACGTACCCCCTGGAAATGTGTATGTAACTGGCGTACCCCTTGTATAGATAGTTAAAACTATAGTTACAGTATAGCAATGGGAATAAAATAAAAATATATATATATATAACATATATCTAGCGACTTTTGAGCTCTCACCGCATACCCCAAAAAATTTTAGTCTGAAGAATAAATGTTTTTTTTTTGGTGTGTGCGCCGGAGGTCGATTAGTTTATTTGTGTGGATCGTGTTGTTACGCTGCTAAAGAAAAAGAAGAATTTGTCGTCTTGTATGTGGTAATCAATGCTTGAAAAGAATTGGTTCTGAGAAATCAGTAAATTTAGCTACAGTTTTGGAGTACTCGAGGACTAAAACCTAAGAAGGAAATAATTTTTTGTGTATAGTTATTTAGTTATTTAAGAATTGGTGAGGTTATTCTCGAGATATTGCAAGTATTCACATAAATGATTCTAGTTAGATTGAATATTTATTTATCAACATGATTTTATTGTTCATTGAATGATTTTAGTCTTGTTTCGTGAATTGGATGTGAATACAATTGAGATAATGGATTATTCTGAAAATTGATCTTTGTATTATTATAGAGTGTCGTGCCGGTTGACTTAGTTTTTTAATAAATAATTTCATCCATGCTTTTGTAATAAATTGCATTTTTTTTAAATAAAATCCTCATTTTCAAAGTTTCAGAGCATCAAATGTGGCTTTCAGCTGGCATTGGAAATTTTTGTTCATTTGTTCATTTTAATGATGTTATATAGTGTTATTATTTAAATATTAAGCATGGATGAAATTATAAATAATTTCATCCATGCTTTTGTAATAAATTGCATTGTATTGTAATTTTCATCATCATCATCATCATCCTCAAGCAGCCATGGGCTACGGAGTACCAACCAGACTGTGCAGTTTAATTCTCCAAGCATATCTGTCCTGAGCTACATCTGCTGCATCCAGCCACTGCACACCAATTCTAACAAGGTCCTGTTTGACATTGTCTGCCCACCGCATCCTAGGTCTCCCCCTCCTTCTGAGGCCTCTAGGCACACTGTTCATAACCCTATTCGCCAATCTATAATTATCCATACGGGCAACATGGCCAAACCAGCGGAGTCTCTCTCTGCACAATATGCTGCTTAAAGGAGGTTGCAGACTCCTTTGCCTAACCTCATCATTAGTTACAAAGTTGAACCACCTAATGCCCAAGATACTGCATAAGCATCTGGAATCAAAAGCATCTAGTTTCCTGTTATCTTGTTTACAAAGTGTCCAAGTTTCACTACCATAACTAACCCTAGAAAGAACCAAACTATTATACAGTCTAATTTTAGTCTTTAGGTGTATACGCCTATTTCTCCACACTCTCCATAGATTCTTAAAAGTCCCGGCAGCAATACCTATTCGTCTGTTAATCTCATGCCGCACATCACCAGTATCAGTAACATAGCTCCCAAGATAATTAAACTGTGACATTTTTTGACTTTGACCAATTTTTACTTGAACTCATGCTCAGTGCTCAACCACTTTAAATTGCAACAATATATTAAAATAATATTTTCAATACTCTTGGAGGAGAGACTCATAAATCAATTACTTTTTAAATAATTCTGTTGTGAATAATTTGTTTTGTAAATAAAATAATTTTGAGAAAATTCTTCAGAACTACACTGCAATTCGTTACTACAATTGCCCCACGTACTCCCTGCTCATTTTGAACTCAAAACTAGGTAAGTGACAGATAGCAAAATAGACCAGAAAGGATTAAGTTTTGCATGAAATCAACAGTATTTACTTAGGAAAATGCTGTGTAAATCAATAAGAAGTATGGCCTCCATGAACAGTTATACCGTATAAGCGGCCATAGATGGCGGTAGCAAGACGAAAAGCTGGTAAATGTCGTTCTCACGTACCTCTGTCGTGAGTTGGCAACAGTGGTAGTTGGCGTGTTGAGCATCCAGCTTCTGACAGTCCAATGATCCGACCTCTTTTCAAATTCTTTAAGCTATACATCAACTTAGGCATGTTGATGCTTTGCACACTCTTCGCAGGTCATTCGCTCGCCATTTTGTTTTGCCTCTGATATTTACTCTCGTTTTTATATCGCCCTTTAGATTCCTATCCTTTAGATTCCGATCGACCTCACGTGTAAATCATTTATGTCGTCATACGATACAACCCTTCATTCAAATTTTCAGTGAACGCTTTTATTCTTTGGAAATTTGTATTGCCTTATAGCAGTATCTCGCAAACTTTTTTACTCTGCGGCACACCTAATCTAATTTTTTTTCCGCGGCACACTGAATCTAATTTTTTTTCCGCGGCACACCTAAAAAAGAATAAAAGCAAACTCTATATAATCGTCATTATATTTGCGCTTTGTTGAAGTCATCAGCCTGGTTTTACTTGAAGATTTGCTCTCGTTCTTTAATTCATAACTCGGTGTTTGTTTTAAATATTTTTCCATTCTATGGCTTGAAATAATCAAAAATTAATACCAAAATTTGGAAAAAGCTTGATAAATACGTACAAGATCCCAGTTAATAAAATCTGAAAGATTTTTTATTATAGCACGTCGATAACACAAGTCAAGTCAAAAGGAAATCTTTGGAATTTGAAATGAAAAAATTTGAAAAAGTGTCAGTTTGAAAATTTCTCGCGGCACACAATTTGCGAGACACTGCATTATAGCGTCTGGGGTTTATATATGTATTGTAGTCCAGCGGAAAGTTCTTTCAAAGTAGTTCCAATTCACACATTACATTTTATTATTCGTGGAATTCAAGTTAAATTTATATTCGTTCGTTATTATTATTATTGTTGTTGTTGTTTTACACTGAATGGGCAAATTATTATGTACACCCCGATAACCATATGCAAAGCAGAAGTAACGCCTCCAGTCATGAGGGATGACGAAACTGGCAATGTCTATGAATAGAGCAGATCTCTATGCATTGGTAACCATCGGTAAAGGCAGCGACGTGAGTTTGACCGTGACAAGATAGTAAGATCAATCACCGAAACTGCTGAAATGTTGGGATTTCCACGTCAGACCGACGCACCTATATACCAAGATTATGTGAAATACGGCAAAACTTCCAACCAGCGGGCGAAATGCAGATGTAAACTTACAATTGGCTCTCGAGGTGAGCACAGACTGTTCTGCATCATTACAAGGAATCGCACTGCTACTGTGGAGAAGATACCCCCCCCCCCCGATAGGGGACCACCTTGTCGTGGTGGTGGGGGGGTGGGGGGGGGGCTAGGGTCCGGCAACCCGGCCGAAGGCTTTGCCGGTCGGATTGGGTCCCCGGCTGAGCATTGCCAAAGCCAACCGAGGTCGAAGATGCTGCCAACCGGTTCTCTGGCCGGTTGGTCGGGCCAGCGTCTGAGAGCTCTGGATCAGGAGCTCTGGGTGAGCTGTTCGAGGGCTTGGCAGAACGGGATTGGCTCCTAGTAAGCCAGAGCCCTCACAAAAGTCCGGGTCCTACTAAGAGTCTCCACCCCGGACGTCGAACGAACTTGGATCTACATATCCTTGTTCATGGCTAACCGGGGAATAGATTAAAGTAAGGTTTCTTCCGGTGGTCAGCTTTCCTTTTATAGGACTGCTGCCATGTGAGGCTGGGGTTGAGGTGCGCCTATAGGGCGTATTCCTTGCCCCCGGCTCTAGATAAGCACGGCTTTTCATAACCAGGTAGTGCTGTACAAGCGGAACCGGGAATTGCCGTGGTTGCATAAGATCGCAACAAAAGAGATTCATTGTGGAGCAGATATCTCCCCCTCCAATACGGGACCACCTTGTCGAGGTGGGGGGGGGGGGGGGTTGAGGGCCCATTGAGGTCGAAGGCTCTGCTGACCAGTTTGGGCCCCGGTTGGACAGGCTAAGACCTCCATCTCAGAAGTTGAGGGCCCTGCTGACTGACTTGGTCCGGTCATGTTGGACAGGGCCCCGACAGTAGGGCCTGATTAAGAGTCCCAGTCACGGGAGTCGAGACAACTTGGATCCTTGCTTGTGGCGGTCCGGGACATAGATTAAATTTTGGTTTGACCGATGGATGAGCTTTACTCCTATAGTACTGTTCGCCATTAGGCAGCCGGGGATGAGCTGTATCTATATGGTACTGTCTTACCCCTGACCGTAGTTAGTGGTGAATATGGCATTTTCCTATACTGGTATTGCTTCAGGCGGAACTAGTGGGTCTTGTCTCATATATATATATATAATTACCAGTGGAGCAGATAATTTCGAAATCGAATGAGGGTGCGTCCACGAACTTATACACAAAGACTATCCTTCGTACCATGGAAAAAATTGGCTATGGCAGTTCCCTTGTTGACAGCAACGCACCGAAAGATTAGGCTGTAGGTTGCAAAAGCCTGTCGTAACTGAAATGCGGAGGACTGGAAACATGCCCGTAGAAACTCACGTAATTACGGTTTCAACTCTATCACACTGATGGGAGGGTGTGTGTGTGGCGTAAACCACACAAAACGATTCACCTGCTTGCCAAGTTTGGGTCATGCAGGCAGGTGGAGGCAGCGAAACAGTTTCGGGTGCGTTTACATGTGCTTCCTTGGAGCCCCTCATACCTATCGAGACCTCCGTCACAACACAAGGTATGTGAACATCCTTGCCGACCATCTAACCCATTCGTAGCCATTCTCTCTCCGCACCATGACTCCGCCTTTCAACAGAACAACGCCACACCACATACTTCCCGAGAGACCACCAATTGGCTCCAGGAGCATTCCAGTGAGTTTACCACACTCGAATGATCCCTCGATCGCCGGACCTCAACCCCATTGAGAATTTGTGGGACGAATCCGAAAGAAATGTTCGAGCCTTCCAGCATTCGCTGGCAACTGGTGGATGCTCTACTACAGGCGATCCCCGCTTCATGGACGGCAATACCACTTCTGTTTATACCACTTCCTTTCAACACTTCATTGAGTCCTTACCAAGATGTCTGGCTGCTCTTGCTAGGGTATAAGGATGGAGCAACGTGTTATTAGGTAGGTGTATATGTTACCGCTAAAGCTCGAAAGCCGTTAATGTGCACATTACCTAGCTAATCTGCAGATTAACTGATTTTCTCCGTTAACGTGCGGAATCAAGAGTTTTCCGCATTTTACCTAGGTAATGTGCACATTGGCCGTCCCGTGGCCGAGTGGTTAGCACGCTTGGCTACTGATCTAAGGGACCTGGGTTCGAGCCCCAGAATTAGGCATGGATATGTGTGTCGTTTTTCTGCTGAGGTCCTGCCATCCTCTCAGATCTCCTATGGCATATAAACGGACAGGCTCCTGTCAGACCTCTGTGGCAAGCAGCTGCTTGAGGGGGTATTTATTATTTTTATTTTTATTAATGTGCACATTAACGGCTTCCGTATCGTTAAAGTTCAAAAGTTTGTTTCTCTCATAGTGTTGAATCTCTTGAATATGAATCTTCGTGTCACGTGATTCACGCGTCCGCATTATAAAAAACGCCCCGGATGAGCGGAGGCCAAGTGAGAACGAATCGGTAAAGTGATTCATTCTTGATAACGAATCACTAAAATGATTCGTTCTCACTTGGCCTGCTCATTTTGGGGGCGTTTTTTATAATTCGGACGACTGATTCATGTTGACAGAGGGATGACCCTGGTTTCAACTCTACTCTCGGACACTAGATAAATAACGTTATGTGAATTTAAGCGTACAGAAACGTTCCTGTTGTCCCAGCAAAGATCTTATTTTCACTTTAACGAGTGCCTAGTAGGTAATGTGCAGATTATCCAGGTAATTTGCAGATTACCTAGGTAATTTGAGAAATGAAACAATTTTCCGCACGTTAACGGATCACCCTAGTTAATCTGCACAATACCTAGATAATCTGAAGAATAACTGATTTCTGCACTTTAGCGGTAACATATATAAACGTTTGTCCATTCAGTTTCGTTATGCATTAATTATTTAATTATTTTCCGACTTTTCTGAGAACTCTAACACAGGGTAAATTTCTTTGATAATTTGTATTATTTTGTACAGTGTAACTAGCATATCAGTTTTTTTTTTATCACATTTTACTGTAACGAAATTTTGATACAACGAATATATTTTGATCACGGGCATGTCTTCGTTATACTAACATTTCACTGTATCTATTTACATTTTATTAATTTGTTGAATGTTAAACTTCATACGTATAAAGAATCATGAGTGATTTTTTAAGAATTCTACTGATTTTGATTTTATTAATTTGTTGATTATGTAATATAAAGATTTATGTACTTTTCTCTCTCGAGGCTTATTTATCTCTTCACACTTTTTACGATTTCATTCAGATCGCTTTTATATAAAAGCTATTCTGATTAAGAGAAGTCCTTTCTATACTAAATCCACGACACATACAGAAGAATAAACATTCTACGTGAAATACACCAAAGAGGCAAAACATTATGACCAGCGCGTCTTTATGCAAATCGAAGCAACTGTAGGTAAACGACGGCGTGGTGATGGTCGTGAAAGGGTGTAAATAACAGCTGATAATGAGCTCTGTTAATCAGTGTTTTTATTGTTCTTCAGAAGGGAAAAGCATCGGGCTTAAGTGGGTTTGACAAAGGCTAAATTGAAATGGTCAGACGACTGGGTCAGAGCATTTTCGAGATGGCAAGGCTTGTGGGCTGTTCACATCAGTCGTGATTAGTACCTTGAAAAAGTGGTCCGAGGATGAAAAAACCATGAACAGCCGGCAAGGTGTGGGCCAACAACGGTTCATTGATGCTTGAGGTCAATAAAGGCTATCCCGTATGGTACAAGCCAACAGAAAAGATACTGTGGCACAACTCGCCCGTAATTTGAATGCTGGTGACGAGAGTAATGTGTCACAACATACAGTACATCTAACCCTGCGGAAAATGGGGCTGCGAAGCTGCAGGCAGCTCCGAGTGCCTGTACTAGCCTCGGTTGACCAACGAAAGCGTCTGCAATGGGCATGCAAGCATCAAAACTGGACCTTGAATGATTAGAAGAAGGTCATCTGGTCCGATGAATCTTGTTCCTGTTGCACCATGTCGATGGCTGCGAACATGTGCGTTGTTTATATGGAGAAGTGTTGGCACCAGGATGCACCATGGAACGAAAACAAGCCGATGGACGAAGTGTAATGCTTTGGACAATGTTCTGCTGGGAAACCCTAGGCCCAATCATTCACGTGCAGGAAACTATGACGTCTACCACCTACCTAAACATCATTGCAGACAAGGTACATCCTTTCATGTCAACGGTATTCCCCTCTAGTAGTGCCTTCTTTCAACAGGATAATGCGCCATGCCACACTGCCCGGATTGTTCGAGAATAGTTCGCAGAGCATGAGGAAGACTTCCAGGTGTTGCCCTGGCCTCCAAATTCCCCAAACATCAATCCAATCGAGCCTCTGTGGTTTGTGTTAGAACAGCATATCCGTTCTGAGGCGGCTCAACCACTTATAAGAGTTAAAGGATCTGCTGGTAATGTGTTAGTACCAGATACCACAAGACACCTTTAAAAATTTTCTAGCGTCCATGCCTCGCCTGGTAAGAACTTTTTTGGCGGCACGTAGAAGACCAACATTATATTAGGCAGGGGTCATAATGTTTTGGATCTTCGGTGTACTTTGACGAATTAACGTTTGGTTGAACACATCTCGCTCTTCAATCAATGAAAATTATGAAAGCAATTAAAAATGCGAGTCTTCGAGTCTTCCTTTGTGGACAGAGTTATTTGGGGTGTAATGCTCACTGCTCCTGTAGGGGAGGGAGAGAGGGGTCAGTCAGTAGGGCCCGAGGCGTGAATTATAGTTGTCAGTTTCGAGTCTCACCTGTGCCGGCGTTGAGATTTATCTCCTTAAAACCCTCATCCTGCCCTCGGTCAGAAAGGGGACACCTATGGGCTTGGAAAGGACGCCGCCGTTCTTCGGACGGGACGTAAAGCCGTGCTGCCATGTGCGGGAGGGCTATACCCTCTGAACGTTAAACACACTATGTGGCCTTGATCGGAAGCTTCCATCAATGTCGTAACGGCTGTGTAGTAGGTCACCTTCCCCAACCTTCAATGAGCACTTTGGTTTGGTTTGTTTTACCTCTGAGCGGCACTTTTTTGCACACCATGGGCTAAATGGCCAGGTCACATGGACCCCGAAGGCTCAGAGAAGGTTGGGGGAGGGGACCCACTGGAACAGCTGTTGGGAGACAGATGGTAGTCTCCCGTCAAGGCCATCCTGCGTGTTCTTTAACGTGCACAGGGTATGGCTCTAACGCACACGGGACCACCGCTTAACGTCCCATGCGACGGACGGCGGCCTTTCCAAGCCCATCGGTGTCCCCTACTGACCGTGGGCAGGGCGGGGAATTTTGCGGAGATAAATCTCAACGCTGACCCAGCTGGGACTCGAACCTGGGAACTTCAATGATCACTGTGGGTCCTGTGACCTGGCTATTTAGCCTCATTGTGTGCGAAAAATGTGCAACTCAGAGGTAAAGCAACTCACTGGAATTTTTTACTCCAGTGAGTTGTCCATTCTCAGAAATTTTCTTATTAATTTTAATAACATTTTTCATATTCATTTTCATCTACTGCTCACTTTATAACTCTCTTATCGGTCTTTCTCCAATAAGATAACACACAAAAATCAAATAATGAATGATAAATGATTCAATTACAATTTAATAATCAGAAATTGGTGAATACAGCGTTTTTGAAAGTAAAGCCACATCCCTTTGAGAAACAGTCGTGGTTTTCAACGTCTGCGTTGCGAGCTTACCTCGAAAAATACACTTTGCCCTGTTAATTATTTTAAAAGTTTTTTTAATCATGTCATTTGAGTTCAACTTTTTTTTTCGTGTTCTATGTGCAGAATGTTCAATGCTTAGCAAAATAATGCACTGATTCATTAAACCTATTGAGGGGAATGGACATGGCTAAAGTGTATAAGACTACAACCTGGTCATGGGAATTTATTTGAATGTTTCATCGGGTCATGAGGTGAGTTTATTGAGAACCCCTTCACTTTAGATGTCTTTTTTTCTACAAATGATTCTTAGGGAAGGTGTTATTGTTTTGTCGATAAACCTGGATGTTGATTAGCTATTATGTTCAATGAGAGGAGTCAAATTGATGGGATGGCCGATTCTCGAGGCATTTCAATTAAATGGGAATTGCTTTAGAGCAAGTCACCCGATTTAATTATTGGCAGTTGTTTAATTGATACGATGAAGCTCCGTTTGAAGCAAACTGAAGAATTGGAATTACTGTTTTAACTTTTAAGATTTTTATAAACAGATGGAATTAAAGAAGTCAACGAAGCTGAAGGTTAAGTCGGAGTGCAAAAACTGTCTTAAGTTAGATCTTATCCTCTATTTACATCTTTAGCTTTTTATGTCTATTGAATATTAAGGCCTGTACTGTTGAAAATAAGTTCGTACTGTCTCTGGGAAGGTCATTTGTCTCTATTGTTTGTTATGTAACTGTCAAATGGATATTTCACCTCTCGCGCAAATCTCAAGATTATGGGGGAATGAAATATGATTTTTATTCGGTGTTTGTTATTGTTTTCTCTTCTTTTTTTCAGTTTCTTTAATTGGTTGTTGTTTGTTGGGTTGTTTTACCTCTGAGCGGCACTTTTTTGCACACCATGGGCTAAATGGCCAGGTCACAAGGACCTCGAAGGCTCAGAGAAGGTTGGGGTAGGGGACCCACTGGAACAACTGTTGGGAGACAGATGGTAATCTCCCGTCAAGGCCATCCAGCGTGTTCTTTAACGTGTATAAGGAATGGCTCTCCAGCACACGGGGCGCCACGGCTTAACGTCCCATCGGACGGACGGCGGCCTTTCCAAGCCCATCGGTGTCCCCTACTGACCGTGGGCAGGGCGGGGATTTTGCGGAGATAAATCTCAACGCTGACCCAGCTGGGACTCGAACCTGGGAATTACAGATTACGAGCCTGGCACGCTACCGACTGAGCCACCCCCGCCCCACTCTTTAATTGGTATTTTTGCTTCTCATTCCCAGAACCTTGTATACCTTGAGTGAAGCTAATAAGCTGAATTAGAAAACATAAATGAGGTAATTGAGATATCACTTCTAGAAAGGCTTTGCTGTGCTCGAATAAAATATAGTTAAATTCAAGTACATATTATTACACTGAGGTTACCTTTATGAAGATATATTGTATCACCATCAATTGCATTACCTGTGTAGGCATTTTTAGTCGAGTTCGTTCAACCATTACCACATAATAAGTTCACTAAGACAGTTCTAGAAGTCTAGTGTAGACGAATTCAGAGAAAACTCGAAGTCGCCCAATTGAATCCCTTTCATTGCTTTTCCCTGTTTGCTGCTCTCCCTCCCAGTTCTGCGACCTCTACGACCCGAGCTCATCTGCCTCGCGCATACAAAGCGACGGTCGCAACGAGAGCGAAACTGGAGGGCCACCAAGCGGAGGAAAATTTGTTCAGACAAAAAACTCCGACCCTTTCTTGCAGAGGTGACCCCGGCCTTGCCCCTAGAACTAGTCGTCGAGGCGGTTCACGTGATGCGCGGCCGCTATAAAGGAAAGCGAAGAGACCTCGGCTCACATCACTGGTAGGGCACCGGAGAAGACGGGTGACATCAGGAAGACAGACCACGTGCGCCACAGGAAGAACACTCCCGGGCTTCACTTGTTGCTCTGCGGAGTGATTGAGGGCAGCAGAAGGGAAAGGTAAAAGGAAAATCCGTTTGTTTCTGTTTGCTTAAAAAGTTATTGAAACCATTATGTGTTTATTCTCAGATAAGACAGTGTTTAGATGGAATCGAATTTCGATGCTTTGAAAGAACAACGGATTTAAGATTGGCCATAAAAAGTTACGAAGGAACATTTGCGGAGCGAAAAATCGTTCTGGGATTTTGCATTCTGAATACGAATATTAAAATATGATTTCTCAGGTTTTTATCGAACTTTTCCTTAAAAAAATTGAGTTGAACAATTCCATAAGACATGGAGAAAAATTTTATTTCAAGATTAGGGTTATGAATTGACTTGGAATAACCTGAACATGGAGGGAAAGACAAATAAAAGTGACAAATGGTGTCATTGAGACAAGAATGCGTGATAAAATTATAGCTGAGGAAATAAATAATTACAGCTTTAGGAATTTTAAATGCTGAAGAAGTTTTAATTTTAAAGTGAGGAATCAAATGGATCTTAATAATTCTCTCCGATTATTGTTTGATTGGGGAAGGGAAGGTCATTTGGAATCTGATTTTAGAATGGTTTCCTTTTTAGATTTAAAAATTACTTGCCCTCCCTCTGATTTCATACAAGAGGTGATTCTTAGAATGATTGGAAATATTTTCAATCTCCAGGATTTTTTCGAAATCCTGTTCCTTTCTGCTGATCTGGATTCATCAAAAGGGAGGATGCTGCCGTAGCACAAAAAGTTTGATTGGGGAAGGGAAGGTCATTTGGAATCTGATTTTAGAATGGTTTCCTTTTTAGATTTAAACATTCCTTGCCCTCCCTCTGATTTCATACAAGAAGTGATTCTTAGAATGATTGGAAATATTTTCAATCTCCAGGAGTCTTTCGAAATCCTGTTCCTTTCTGCTGATCTGGATTCATCAAAAGGGAGGATGTTGTCGTAGCACAAAAAGTTTGATTGGGGAAGGGAAGGTCATTTGGAATCTGATTTTAGAATGGTTTCCTTTTTAGATTTAAACATTCCTTGCCCTCCCTCTGATTTCATACAAGAAGTGATTCTTAGAATGATTGGAAATATTTTCAATCTCCAGGAGTCTTTCGAAATCCTGCTCCTTTCTGCTGATCTGGATTCATCAAAAGGGAGGATGCTGCCGTAGCACAAAAAGAAAACATCTCTTTAAAAAGGAGGTGCTGAGAAGTGATCAATGGAATCCTAATTTTAGATTGCTCCTTTTTATTCATTTGAATTGATTAATGATTAATTGAATTAATGATTGAAAAGAAAGCTTCCTCTTAAACTTAATTTGCTACGTAACAAGAACCTCCAATCTCGGAATAGGTTTGTGCTTGAAAGTCCCCTCCCCATATGTTGGATCGAAGTCTCTTTTCTATCAGAGACCATTGGGGGGGGGGGGGGAGGAGGGAAGGAGAAAATTAGAACTCGAACCTACGAACCAGAGATTTCAGGTTGATCCTCATTGGATGGATGAACAGCGGGGCTTTGATTCGTTGCTGATCCATCTGCGATATCTCTGTGGAACGGAATTTCTGAAATTTCATTCATTCTCAAGGCACCACGCTCTATCCTTGCAGCACAACATTCTCATTAAAGTTCTGACTGAGTTTTAATTTCATTTTTTTTTTCATTTTAAAATGCAGTCGGAATTCTGATGAAGAAAACTTTAGTGAGATCGGCTGCACTCGCAACTGAGGCGAGGATTCGGTGACAATCGAGAGTCCGGTATTTGTGGCAGCGGCAAAAGAGACGTGCAGCACTTGAGAGTTGCCACCTTGCTGAGTGGGACGCGCGGGTCTTCCTGCTCAGGCCGAGGAGGAAACGTGAGCTGCAGCAGCCAAGGTGAACCACAACCGATGACGATGGCCCTCGGATCGCCAGGGAATGGCACACGAAGAGCGAAGGCTTCTGCTGCTGAGGCAGACGGAAACCCACGCACTTCTCGCGTGCTCTTTGCTCGTTCGCAAAAAGAGTTTTCGATCAGTTGAAGAGATAATGTTAGAATCAAATGCTTCTTGTCGGCGTACAATTGAGAAAATTATTTTCGATTAAAATGCTAATGATAGCCATCAGAATATTTAGTTTTTTTTTAATTAACAGAGAAAATAAATCAGTAAACAATGACAAACGCAAAGCAGGATTAAAAGAGCAAAATGAATGACATCCATTGCTAAGAAGAATCTCCCCTCTGAGACGACTTCGAGTTTTCCACGTGCACATTCAAAGATTCGGGCAATCCCTTTTTCTTCGATTCTGACTGACATCACCTTCCCAATCCATCTTTTATTCCCTCTGCCATCTTATCTTTCTCAGTGTTGCCTACCAACCACAGTCATTCCAAATTCGTCTGCCGCTGGTATTTACCGCATCCATAATTCTCTGATCGCTTTATTGTTGACAGATTTTTTCATTGGCCGAGTTGATGATTCGTTTAATTGTGTTGGGTTGTTTTACCTCTGAGCGGCACTTTTTTGCACACCATGGGCTAAATGGCCAGGTCACATGGACCCCGAAGGCTCAGAGAAGGTTGAGGGAGGGGACCCACTGGAACAGCTGTTGGAAGACAGATGGTAGCCTCCCGTCAAGGCCATCCAGCGTGTTCTTTAACGTGCACAGGGTATGGCTCTCCCCCACACGGGGCCACGGCTTAACATCCCATCCGGACGGCGGCCTTTCCAAGCCCATCGGTGTCCCCTACTGACCGTGGGCAAGGCGGGGAATTTTGCGGAGATAAATCTCGACGCTGACCCAGCTGGGACTCGAACCTGGGAACTACAGATTACGAGTCTGGCGCGCTACCGACTGAGCCACTCCCGCCCCAATGCTTCGTTTAAATTCCCTCCCTTTCCCCAAATATAGGCAGAGTTCATATTTATTATTTCGCGCAGTTTTACGAACACTGAGGTCGAGCTCCTTTGTTTCTTACTTTTCTTTTCATCTCTCGCAGGGCGGGGGTGGCTCAGTCGGTAGTGCGCCAGGCTTGTAATCTGTAGTTCCCAGGTTCGAGTCCCAGCTGGGTCAGCGTTTAGATTTATCTCCGCAAAATTTCCCCGTCCTGCCCACGGTCAGTAGGGGACACCGATGGGCTTGGAAAGGCCGCCGCCCGTCGGATGGGACGTTAAGCCGTGGCCCCGTGTGCGGGAGAGCCATACCCTGTGCACGTTAAAGAACACGCTGGATGGCCTTGACGGGAGGCTACCATCTGTCTCCCAACAGCTGTTCCAGTGGGTCCTTTCCCCCAACCTTCTCTGAGTCTTCGGGGTCCTTGTGGCCTGGCCATTTAGCCCATGGTGTGCAAAAAAGTGCCGCTCAGAGGTAAAACAACCCAACCCATCTCTCGCACATCTGAATTGCAAAAGTTTCCATTTCAGTTGGAAAAACCGACCTTGAATTCTAATGAGCAAAAACGGAGTTATTCCCGTCATTCCATTGCCTTCCTTTCATATGCTAATTGTCCAGACCGTCTTTATTTAAATTATTCAAACATTAAAATATTTAAGTTAAGCATAATAAGAATTTCTTTGGTATTAACTACTCGACTAAACATTCAATTTTCAAGATTCAGGGAACAGAGGTCGTAATTCTTCTTCGCTGTCATCCAATGAACGTCTTTTGCATGTGATACATCAAACGACCTCCAAGGGCAGAAAGGGCATGCTGAGTTCATCTGCTGTCTCTCCAATCTCCACAAAGCTCCATGTATCATTTTGAAAGGATGACAACACCTGTCACGTAATGGTCTCGAAATGTCTGACGTCATCATCATTAAGCCGCTGCGTGGGATCGGATCACTCTCGGGGCTCGTAGCCTCAGATTGACATCCGAAAGGGGACAGAAGGAATTCGCATGAAGGGATCCGTTTTGACGATCCGAAACAAGAAGAGAACGTCACAGTCTCTCTTATTATTCATGCAGAGCAAAAGTATTGTAGAATAGAGTAAAAGTAGGGGGAGAAAAAATCGACCTTTACTTTTTTCTCGTATGTATATTTATATTTTTATTAGAAATCATATAGTGTCACCCTGTCACATATACGACAAATATATAATTATTAGACATATATTAATGGAATATACCTCATTGTCATCGTTTAATTATGACAAGGGGATATTATTTCATTGAAAGATGTCATCATCATTGGTGAACCATTGGGATGATTCCCTGCATCATTTGATGAATCATTGGGACCATTTCCATCACCATTGGTGAACCATTGGGATCATTCCCATCATCATTGGTGAACAGTATTAATATTTAAGAGTATACTTGACCTGCAACAATGTTCAAGTAGTCCATTCCCTTGATACCTTGTCGCACGGGGGCGGGGGTGGCTCAGTCGGTAGCGCGCCAGGCTCGTAATCTGTAGTTCCCAGGTTCGAGTCCCAGCTTGGTCAGCGTTGAGATTTATCTCCGCAAAATTCCCCGCCCTGCCCACGGTCAGTAGGGGACACCGATGGGCTTGGAAAGGCCGCCGTCCGTCGGATGGGACGTTAAGCCGTGGCCCCGTGTGCGGGAGAGCCATACCCTGTGCAGGTTAAAGAACACGCTGGATGGCCTTGACGGGAGGCTACCATCTGTCTCCCAACAGCTGTTCCAGTGGGTCCCCTCCCCCAACCTTCTCTGAGCCTTCGGCGTCCATCTGACCTGGCCATTTAGCCCATGGTGTGCAAAAAAGTGCCGCTCAGAGGTAAAACAACCCAACCCAACCCATCCAACAAAAGGTAGCCTTTTCAAGCCCATTGGTGTGCACTTTGTGACCGGGGGCAGGAAGGGGTTTTGGAGGAGATAAATCTCAACTCTGGCCCAGGTGGGATTGGTAACAACAGATTACGAGCCTGGTCGCGCTACTGACTGAGCCAACACCCTACTGATGTTAAAAGTAACTTCGTACCTTTCAAATAATTGAGTGTGCTCGTAACGTACATTGCATCTTCTTCAGGAAGTCGTTTGTAAGCAGAGAAGACACTGCTTTCGAGAGACACAGATGTTTGACTTGAGTGCTGCAGTTGGAATAGTTCATATCACTAAATAAAGAAGATCTTGATCGCTCGGTAGCTCAGTGGTCAGAGCACCTAACATATGCTTCAATGAGGATATGCTTCTACCACAGAGAAAAAACAGGGGCGGGGGTGGCTCAGTCGGTAGCGCGCCAGGCTCGTAATCTGTAGTTCCCAGGTTCGAGTCCCAGCTGGGTCAGCGTTGAGATTTATCTCCGCAAAATTTCCCTGCCCTACCCACGGTCAGTAGGGGACACCGATGGGTTTGGAAAGACCGCCGTCCGTCGGATGGGACGTTAAGCCGTGGCCCCGTGTGCGGGAGAGCCATACCCTGTGCACGTTAAAGAACACGCTGGATGGCCTTGACGGGAGGCTACCATCTGTCTTCCAACAGCTGTTCCAGTGGGTCCCCTCCCTCAACCTTCTCTGAGCCTTCGGGGTCCATGTGACCTGGCCATTTAGCCCATGGTGTGCAAAAAAGTGCCGCTCAGAGGTAAAACAACCCAACCCACTATGACTCACATTCTTTGTGGCTTATGCTCGATAAGTTTCTTCATAAATATTTTCTTAGATTCAGAAGCGGAAAGGATTGCATACACCATTTTTTTCACCTACTGTATATAACATATTAAATTATAATATTTATTGTATGCTTTCTCATATATGCTGTCTCAAGATTTCACACAAGATAAAATTACCCAAATATTGTATTCCTCTAAATTTCCCACACAGTTTTACGCCCTTCATCCTGTGTTGCATTAAAATTTCAAGTCTACCAAAAAGAAAACCGGTTATAAGTTAAAACCATTTTTATTCATTACACTTGCTTAGTTCGAGGTATTTACGGGACCTATTGAATTTCAAATGGAAAATTTTTGTTAATACTAGACTATTGAGTTCGTGAGCAAAGGGGTCAAGTAATCCTGGACTAGTTCTCCTTTGCAGGTATTTGGTGCTCCCACCATCTTGTTTTTTGTAATCCATTTTTAGTGTTCTGAAAATAAACAAGTTTTAAAAGAAACGAAATGCAATACTGCTACTGCTTGAAACTTCAGTTGGTATAAGCCTATGGATATGATTCGTACAGGATTGCGTATTATACAATTGGTTCAGTTAGTAATATTATTAATGAAAATCTGTAAATTTGCATTGGTGTCTGTAATGACTTGCTAATAAAAATATTATAATATCTATGATATTATTGTAATGCTAACTGCTAATAATCTTATTGTAATGTCTGTAATGACATTATTATTATTTATTTCAGAAAATCGTTAATAATCCTAGAGACTGAATTATTTAGCTTCGGTCGTTTTAAGTGTGGAATGGAGCTGTCTGGAGACACCATCCTATCAATATAATCCAATCAGAGACAAATTATTTGAAAGGATATAAATTCGTGAACATACTTCCTTTCCGCAGCTATGAAAATCACTGATAACAAATCCACTCACTAGGCCTTATTAATGATTTCCTGGAATGAACTGATTTAATCAATAAATGCTCTTGTCATTACAGACAACGAACACAAATTTATCGAATACCATTAGCAACATTTTAACTCCAGCAACTGTATCAGTGTGCCTCATAATCCATATTGCATAATACACATTCGACAAATCAACTTTCAAGCAGCACAAAGATACCTAGACTACTCATTAAAATAACGATATTCTGTCGCGTTAAAGAATCCGTTATAAACATTTTCCTACTTTCATAACAATTGATAATCCATACAAGAGTCCGTAGATCCAGCAGATGCAAATCCATACAAATGATAATCCATACATCCCCTGAAATACGTCTATTTACCACAATATTAAACATAAAACACCCTTTAAAACACCGGTAAGCTATTCTAAGCAAATTTGAAAATTGTCTTTAGTTACAATATTCTAAATATGAGTTTTTTTAGTAAAATAGAAGTCGAAATGCTATTTAAATAATTGATAATAATAATAATAATAATTTATTGAACATCGTATTTAAATACATACATAATGAATATGATCCTACGAAACCAGGTGCTTAAAAGTAGGAAATCTGACATTACGTTTATTATATATAATGAAATAAGTTACAATCACAAATAGTACGTTATTTCAGAGAATGCAGATGATTATCAACTAAAGTAAAAATAATTTTACTGCATTTTGCCTCTACAGCAATTATGGCAAAATATTATGGCATTTAGCTTGTTTCAATCCTTATGCATGAATGAGGAAATAAATATTTTCCATAACAAAATAAAACTAATCGATTTAACACAAGCTTATTTTTTAGTGTATTACGTAAATATATGAAAGAATATGACCAACTAGTACCTTTTAAGTTGAAAATGATTCAACTTTTTATAAATAAAACATTTGCACGATATGAATGAAATGCATATATGCATTCGACATTTGACGTTGGATCTAATTACATATGTAAATATCTAGCTTTAGATGCCTAATTTAAATATTTAATCTCATCTAACATTTAATTTAGTATTCAGCGTTTATTTCCTAAACGGCAAATTCACTTAACAAAATTCCTGAAATAACTCTAAATAAATTCGTATAGATTGCTGTGCACCTAATTGAATTGATTAATGATTAAATTGTCATTGATAGTCGATATGATTGCAATTCCAACGCCATTTTCAGCTTCACGACAATGTATTAACCCTTTCAGGACCATAAGGTTTCTAAGAGTAGATATTAGTATGTAACTGTTTATTTTAGTTTGTTTAGACGTAAAATAAATAAAAATCATAAGAAAAATACATAACAATGTGTAGTTTTTTTGGAATTTTATGGGAAATATTTTTCCCAATGGACTATAAAGGTAACACAAATTATAGTTAGGCTTATTATGCAATGTCTTTTATTTATTGGTTTATTAGAACAAAATGTTAACTAAAATAATACAAAATTATGAAATAAAATTACTATACAAAATGATGTGCTAATTATGATATTCTGCGAAGCAATTTCTTTTGGTAGTGAGGCAAAGATGGACATTGCACATAGTACATATATTATGCGTCCTGACAGTTCTGTTTTTGTTTTCTAAACGTTCCCATTTACGTAATTGCGTTCGGCATACGTTCTATTTTGACATTCTGTATAAAATATGCAGATAAGGTTATAATTAAATACGACAATCACCAATTTTAAAATGGGAAAAATGTTTCCCTTAGTCGTGAAAGGGTTAATAATGAAATGGTTATATTAGTAGCTGTTATTTGAACTATTAATATATAATTTTTCCGAATGCGAAAATCTCAGTTCGTTTAACCAATATACAGTACCGTAAAAATAAAAGTAGTACAAATAACCAGTACAAATAATAAGTTGTTTTCAAACAAATCATATCAAAATCTTTAATTAAATCTTTATTTGATTTTTATTTATTCATATGCTTCTCAACTAGATTTCACTCGTTATCACTTTCTGACAACAGACGCATTCGTTTGCGCAAGACTTTTCACTTTCATCGCTTGAAACATTTTGACAAATCGTGCTCATACTGCAATGGTGAAAGGTGGCATCATCGGGCACCAAACGATCACTTGTTTCCAGTGATTCTGAAGTTTGATTAATTTTAACAACGAACTCTGAATCAATCGTTGATATCCTGCTTTAACTAGATCTTTGTATAATTCTTGATAACGTACCATACATAACTTCAGTTTATGTTTAAACTGCTCAGCTCGTTCGGCAATGGGATCATATGTAAGAAAATGACTTTCCAATTTACTATAGCCATTTGAAGTCCTTCTTTAATTAAACCTGCAGTGAGTGGAACCTCTTCATCACCATCACTTTTTTCTTTTTCATCAGGAGTCTCAAGGACAACTTCTATTATTTCATCTTCGCTAAGAGCTTTCTCAACTAGCAATTCATCAATATCTGCAAACGATAAATCATCGAATCCTTCTCCACCAACTGCATGTGCTAAACTGATGATATTAGGATATTCAATCGTATTTAGGGGTACAGGATCTTTGCTTTTTACACATTCTGGCGCAATAGCTTTCCAGCATGCATATAAAGTTGATGTTCTAAATTCTGATAACGTCAATCCAGCATGTCTGATACAATCTAAAATTGAAAATTTCTTCCACACATCAATATCTGTTAGTGTTTTATCCTTATCTAGTTTATCCAAAATGTATTGGAATGTTCGTCTTACGTAGTAAGTTTTAAATGTAACAATTATACCCTGGTCTAGTGATTGTATTAAGGATGTCGTATTAAGAGGCAGAAAACAAAATTGCACATTTGGGTGTTCTAAAACAGGAGGGTCAGGCGCATTGTTTATCAATAGAACTTTAAATTCGAGATTTTTTTCCTTCAAATAGCGTTTAACTTCTGGAACAAAACATTTATGGAACCATTCATTAAAACTTTTTTTGTAGTCCAGGCTTTTTGGTTTGCCATCCAATACACTGGCAATTTATTCAAATCTACACCTTTTATTGACCGTGGTCTTAGGGATCGATTGATGAGCAGTAGTTTTAACATACGATCTCCTGAAGCGTTGCTGCAAAATAGAAAGGTCACACGATTCTTAGCTGCTTTAATGCCACCAACAGTTTTTTGTGATTTTGCTACGTAAGTTCTACACGGCATTTTTTTTTCCAAAAAAAAGACCAGTTTCATCTGCATTCCAAACTTGATCAGGAGTGTATCCACCATCTTCAATGATTTGGGCCAATTTTGGACAATATTCTTTAGCAACTGGCTCATCTGCAGATGAATTTTCACCTTTTATCTTTACTTTATGAAACTCATGTCTTTGAACACATCCTGCAAACCAACCTGTACTTGCAGAAAATTCATAATTTTTGTTTAACTGAGCTGATGTGGTTGGTTCCATTTCTTGTATCTGCTTATATATTCATAATTCCATCTGTTTGATGGTATTTCCGTCTAGAGCAGGAGCTCTCAACGTGGGATACGCCGTGAGAGCTCAAAAGTCGCTAGATGTAAGTACAAAATTTAATGTGAATATATATATGTTTTATATATTTCCATTGTTATACTATAACTATAGTTTAATCTATCTATACAAGGGGTACGCCAGTTACATACTTTATTTCCAGGGGGTACGTGAAGAATAAAAGGTTGAGAACCACTGGTCTAGAGGTATTCTTTTTTTGCGAGTTATTTTCTATTCACATTACTAGTGCCTTTTCCATCTTCGATTTCATAATATCTCTCGTGTACGATGACGACTTAGCGCTCAATTTTGTTCCAGAAAGCACAGATTTTCTAATAGCATCTTCGTTTTTTTTATGGTCCTTACGGTAGCTTCGTTCAAACCAAAATATTTACCTATGGATGTTGAACCTTCCTCAGTTGCAAGACGATCTAAAATTTGGATCTTAGTATCCAAAGAGATAGCTTTCCTTTTCTGCTTTTGTATAGTTGAATTATCCGACATCGTAGAAACGCTTGCGAAAAATATTTGAATTGTAGTTCTGATTTATTATTAGTATCTGATTTATTGTCAGATGATGAAAAATTGTAAATTACCTATCAGCAAAATTTAATAAATTTATATTATGCACACAAAACTTCAAAAATCAATTTTTTTTTCGATTTCTTCTATTAAACATCTAAACACTTCTAACTTTAAACACCAAATGAGAGACCAAGACTAACGTATGTATTGAAGATAAAATTGAGGGGAATTTCCGGAACTCAATGTTGCCACTTTTTTCCGAATGAAGTAGATTTTGTACAATTTTTCCATAAAATAGAGAAAATTTGTTGTGTAGTTAAGTTAGTGTAGTTTTCATTTTGGGGATTTTAGTGCACAAAATGTGTATCTATAGTACATTTTTCAAAGTTAAAACTACTTCGAAAAATGTAATCGTAAAATCGGCATCTTTGTTATAAATGTAAATTCTAGGAATTTGTTCTTGAATAAGAATATTTTTTCAGAATTAAATTCAAATGGAGATTTTTAAAAAGGCGCCGTTTGAATCGTGTTAGATCAAAATAAATCGTGTAAAAAGAGAATTAGAATTTTTTCTAAACCATGTTAAATCAAAATCGTATAAAAAAATTCGTGAAAAAACAGAATTGAGTATACTAGTTTTAATTATCTGCATACATAAAAATTTCTCCATTAAATTTACATAAGTCATTTATATAAATTTGGAAAAGTAAAGGTCCCACTACTGAGCCTTGTGGAATCCAAGCATGAACTGAAAATTTGTCACTATATGATCCGTTGATCTTCATTATTAATTATAACTTTTAAACCATGTATAAATTTTTATACAATAATTATATTTAACAATAATTAATTTTAACCATGTAATTATTATTTACACTTATTAATTTTAACCATGTATATAATTTATTCTACAATAATGCTTACGCTCGATTTTCGGCGTGTTGGCTTAAAAACACCATGCCGTTGGCCGCGTGCATTAAACTGGAAGGTGCCATCTTGACCAGAGTCTTCGATTACAGTCAACTACATTTCCAATGACTATTCTATGGGATAATGCTGAAAACTACTAATAGAGAATGATTGTTTGGCTGCTCAGTGGTAGAGCGCCTGACATGTTATCAGAAGGTCACGGGTTCAGATCCCACCGGCTAATGACAATTTTTCCTCTGTATTATTCTAGAAAACTATTTAACAAAATCATTAAATACTTGCTTTTTATGTCTAATTATATTTTTAGTTATTGTATCACCACTTTTTCACGTTAATTAATTCATTCACCACATACCAAAAGTTATTTTTTGTTACTATTACTATACGAAAGTTTTTTAGCATAGTATTCTTTTTTGTTTCCGAATTAATAAATATTCACCCTATTTCTTTCTCTTATAAATCGTAGTTTATTTTATTCTGAGTATTTTATTTATATTTTTTCCCCAGATTTTATCCCGGTAAACTAGGGCATGGATCATTTCATCCGTTATCCATTCCTTTCTTATATTATTAACTCACTTTTTTTCTACTCTTTTACAATGTGCTAACCCATCCATAATTTCAACTTTTATTCCCAAAATTTTATCATAAGCCGTGTTAAACTTCATCTAATAAGAAATTTCATCCCGCGAAACAGCTCTCAAACTATTTATTATGTACTGATTATTAAAACTTCCTTATTATCAAGAGTGACGTCCCGTGGCCGAGTGGTTAGCACACTTGGCTACTGATCTAAGGGACCGGGTTCGGCATGGATGTGTGTGTGTGTCGTTTTTCTGCTGAGGTCCTGCCATGATCCTCTCAGATCTTCTACTGTGGCATATAAACTGACAGGCTCCTGTCAGACCTCTGTGGCAAGCAGCTGCTTGAGGGTTTTTTTATTTTTTATTATCAAGAATCCCAAAAGATCTCTCCTATTTCGTGCAATTCACAACAGAATCGGTAACCCATATTATTCCCAAATACTCTATTTGTTGCGATAAATGATCTTATTCGCGTAATCGATTAATGTTTTTGAGTCTCTTGCTATTGTTTCTTCCTCTCTTGTAAATCCCTTTACAATTTGCTCATATCCATTTTCCATTAACACATTTAAATATTCATCACATACAAATTTCTGCTTATTTGCAACATCAATATAAATATCTTCCAATATAATTATAATTTTAACTTCTGTTACTTTTTTTCAAAATAAAGAGATAAATCCTCCAAAAATCTTCTAACACTTTTGCTGGAAATTCTGTATATTATTGTTAATCTAATTTCAAGAAAATTAATTTTAATATACGTAGAAATTACCTCTGCAGACTCAGTAAAAACCTCCTCACACACCATATTAATATCAATGGTTTTTAAGTGACGTTTTACAGAGAATTTAAAACAAAATATAATTCAAAAAGAGAGTTAATAAAATAACTCTGTAAAATGATTTTAACTGTAGAGCGCTCTACCGTTAAACCAACCATCGGACGATAATTTGCTTCCACGATGTGACCTGTAAATCTTTTAATGAGTGTAGCAGACCTTATGCCATGTGTCTGGAGAGTTGCGGGTTCGATATCCGCACCGTCGGTAATAATTTTTTCACATGAGTATTTATTAAATTCTATATCTACAGGTAATCTGTGTATTTAATGTACAATTTTTTGTACAATTTTCACAAATTGTACAAAAAAATTGTACAAAAAATTCTACAATTTTCACAATTTCACAAATTTTTTGTACAATTTTCATAAATAACGCTTAACCCTTCCAGTATCAAGCCTGAAAAACTGGTTTTCATCCAGGGGCCAAATTTAACTTTAGAACTTTTTTGCCAAATAATTAGTGAAATGAATCATGGCATGTTATATGCCAAATTAATCAACATTTAATTCTGGATTTTCTGAAAATAAAATATTTAACGAAAAAGACCATATGTTTCATTTTAATAGGACTTTTTTAAGGTCATGTAGTAAAAAAATGCATCTGGCAACGAACAAAAATTAATAAAAAAAAGCTAATAGACAGAAATGATTATAATTCACATGAATAGAAATGCTATTTATTTCTAAATAACAAAAAAAATCTTGCTTATAGTAAACATTTCTTCCATTTTGAATTTTTTTTCTCCATACCATACTTTGAGAAAAAGTCCAGGCTTGTTGCAATCCAATAAACAAGTCACATTTAGAATATTTTTAAATAAATAACTAATCAACAGAAATAGCTCATGTTATATACCAAATTAAAAAGAATTAAATTCTGAATTTTATTATAGTAAAACATTTGAACTCTGTAGTAACATATTAATTTTAATAACGATTTTTACAGTGATATACCAAAAAAAGGTACACCTTTCATAATTACTTCCAAAATCTCCCATTTTTAAAAAGTAGTAGTTCTTTGTTAATTATGAGGAGATTTTAAATACTTTAATAAACATTTGTTGATAATAGTTCAAATCAAACTTCTGATCTTAAATTAGGGGATTGCTTCAGCACAGAGTAATGTTAACAAACAAATTGGCAATACCTTATATAACATCTAAGAAATGGCAAACAGATGGCTTTAACAAATTATTTATGTCATAGTTTCATAAAATATGCATTAAATTAAAAAATAAAATATTATTTATCAAGCTTAAATTACATATTTTTAAAAAATTAAAAAAATTTTAAAATGGCAATTTTTATTTTTTTTAACCCTTTCACGACTAAAGGAAACATTTTTCCAATTTTAAAATTGGTGATTGCAGTATTTAATTATAACCTTATCTGTATTTTTTATACAGAATGTCAAAATAGAACGTATGCCGAATGCAATTACGTAAACGGGAACGTTTAGAAAACAAAAACAGAACTGTCAGGACGCATAATATATGTACTATGTGCAATGTCCATCTTTGCCTCACTACCAAAAGAAATTGCTTCGCAGAATATCATAATTAGCACATCATTTTGTATAGTAATTTTATTTCATAATTTTGTATTATTTTAGTTAACATTTTGTTCTAATAAACCAATAAATAAAAGACATTGCATAATAAGCCTAACTATAATTTGTGTTACCTTTATAGTCCATTGGGAAAAATATTTCCCATAAAATTCCAAAAAAACTACACATTGTTATGTATTTTTCTTATGATTTTTATTTATTTTACGTCTAAACAAACTAAAATAAACAGTTACATACTAATATTTACTCTTAGAAACCTTATGGTCCTGAAAGGGTTAATCGTTTTCATTTATTGTACTAAAAACGGATATATACGTTCTGAATACTGGAAGGGTTAAGTGTGAGTGACTTCCTCATTAACATCTGAATCATAAATAACAATTGGCAACTAAGTTGCCTCTGCTGATTATTGATGGCACAAGATCCGCTACATTTAGTGAAAGATTTTTAGGTCACATCTTGGAAGCAGATTATCGTCCATGGTTGGGTTCGATTCACCCGCACGGTCGGCAATAGTTCCTTTCACATTAGTATTTATTGAACTATCTTTCTAAGTCTTCATTTTTCTTTTGATAAAACTCCAATTCCTTTATCATTTGTTCACTCCTTTTCTTGCATTCGGTTTGTTGATTCAGCATGATCGTATACTTTTCCAGCAATAAATCCAACTGAATCGTATTTTTTTCGTTTGAAAAAAAATTTATAAACTTATCAATCTGAGTTAATATCCCAATAATTTGTCTAGAAATAAGCTGATCACCCACTTGAGTTGTATGAAAACAGTTACACCTTATACCGCTAACCATGTCTATCTGTGTATCATACCACAGCAATATATTTTTCATCTCACTGACAGTCAAATCAAGTACCAGTTCTTGCCAGTAGACACGGCAACAAACATAGATCACTCGCAACACGTGTAAAGGTATACATTCTTAACAGTGGATCACGTGACCGGCAGCGACACGTGTAGCAGTCCACAAGAAGATTAGCAGAAGTATCGATACCTCAAATAGCTGAAGAGTGTTCGAATCGCTTCTAAAACACAGAGCATCACTTCTTCTACCGCCAACTCAAACTGCAGCAAAATAACTTGCTAACTATCAACAAGATTTAAATACCACATGCAAAATATACTCACCTGGATCATATTTATGCAGTTACGGTAAGAATTGGATGACGAAATTAAATTGAAGCCACTCCATGCTGACGTTGAATTTTCTTTAAAAAGTAAGCGGAAAAGGAATTTAAAAAATTCTTTAACCCTTTCAGTGCCAAATTAGTTTGGCTAATCATTCAGAGAATGATATTATTGTTATTTTAGCCCAAATAAACATTATTTTGTGAAAAAAAATATTTAAAACAATGAAAATGTAAAAAAAAAAATGTGTAAAATGAACCCTAAACTGAAAAACTAAAGGAACGTAGATCGTGCTGCATATGATAATCTAGTTTTCAAACAAATGAAGTCTTTAGTTCACCTACTTTTTCACTCTTTAAAAGTTTTAATTCGAGCCAATATGTGATAGGGAGAAAAACAAAGTAGTAATTTATTAATAATTATACAACATAAAAATTATTTCCTTAAATTTCAGAAATTGCTTTTCTCACACTTCTCTGAGATTTCCATAAACAGATCATTCGTTCCTTAAAAGTTTCGCTCTTTCCATATTTAGTGATCTCTAAAGAAATAAAATGAAAAACTAAGGATTTGAAAAATGCGATTGCAATATTCTGTTAGTACCAATACGACGAAAAAAGAGTTTTCTAATTATCTGTTAAAAGAAAACAGTTGTAATTGCCACCTACACCGAGCAAAACGGGGTCAACACATCGCTAGCAATGGAAACTTCATAATCTTCACATTCCACCACTAAAATTTCAAATTTCTAACATAAAGATTTTATTTGCAAAATTCCTTAAAAATAATTTTAGAATTTTCAACTTTTCCACTGTTAGAGGACGCAATTATAACTAGAGTAAGATTCCGAAAGTGCGAATCGTAATATTTCACCAATACCTATCCAATACAAAAGATAATTTTTAATTAATCTCTGTAAGCGAAAAAAGTTCGATATCTACAGAGGAACAGAAAGAGAACAAAGTGAAACTATTATTAGTTTTTTTTTATTGAAACGAGATAATAAAAAAATTTATTTACTGTAAATATATTACATCTTTTCATACGGGGAAACAATTTTCGAAAATGTATTTTATTTAAGAATTGTATATTAATGATAATTTTTCAATTGTTCTTCCTGCATGGGTGCATGGCGATTGGAAGGGTTCAAGTCTAAACAAATAAATGAAAAACCTATTCACTAATCTTTCAGAATAAAATAATCTTTCAGAGCATAATCTTTCAGAAAATAAAATATATGAAAGCACGGGTATAATTTTTTCAAGTTTAAAAAGGGTGTTATTTATCGCAAATAATATGGTTACAATCAAAAACGAAGAGCTTCTGTTATAATAACATTAAACCTATTATATTCTTAAAAAGCTATTTTAAAAGCGAAAATTAGCATTACATTTTAGTAATGCATGCAAAAAATATTTATTTGAATACATTTTATGTTGTCATTGAATGAATATATGAAGTCTGAGAGTTTTTTTAAATCTCATCTATATATTTGTGCACTCGGCTCTCTTATTATTATTTATATTATAATTAATATATGAATTATGCACCCAGCCCTCTAGCTCTTTTGAGGGCTGAAACTTTTCATGAACGTTTCTTTCGCCCAAGGGAAGAGCATAGGCTATATGCAAACTCACCGGGGTTAACCAAAAACCAGTATTGACCTGTTTGGATTTCCCCAAATCTCCAATTTTATCATTGAGTCTGAAGCGACCTGGCCTGAGTCGAATGATTTTCACATGATCTTATCTCGGTAAAGTTCTGAAGATAATGAATCAGTTTTTCCTTTCACTAATTATCTATTATTATAAGAGTTTGAGATGAACTCAGTGAAAAGTTGCTGGAGATTGTCCATTACAGTTTGTGTTATCAACTGTTTATCGTTATTACAGTTTATAACAATCTGTTGTGTCAAACCATTAACCACAAAAAAATTAATGGTTTGACAACTGTTGTTGCCATTGATTTTTTTTCTTTTGTGAGTGGCTCATTTCCAGGGAGTCCAATATGACTTGGCGCTCACTGGAAAGAGACAGAGGATGATGTTGTCATTCTTAATTTCTTAATCAGAATATTTCGAAGAAAATTCTGGTGGCATCATTTGTGAGGTTACTTCAATAGAGACAGAAGGGCAGTTTTACTATCTGCTACGAGGACAAAATTTTTTATTCCTTTCTTTCCTTGTCCATAATAGAGCCTGCAGAGTCTAACCTATGCCCCACTGCAATTCAATTGAGACGGAGAGAGATTTTACCTCTGAGCGGCACTGTTTTGCACACCATGGGCTAAATGGCCAGGTCACATGGACCCCGAAGGCTCAGAGAAGGTTGGGGGAGGGGACCCACTGGAACAGCTGTTGGGAGACAGATGGTAGCCTCCCGTTAAGGCCATCCAGCGTGTTCTTTAACGTGCACAGGGTATGGCTCTCCCGCACACTGTGCCACGGCTTAACGTCCCATCCGACGGACGGCGGCCTTATCCAAGCCCATCGGTGTCCCCTACTGACCGTGGGCAGGGCGGGGAATTTTGCGGAGATAAATCTCAACGCTGACCCAGCTGGGACTCGAACCTGGGAACTACAGATTACGAGCCTGGCGCGCTACCGACTGAGCCACCCCCGACCCATGTACAGCCAGCATACAAACCAACAAGAAAGGTACTTTTTGAACATTTGGAAAAACTGATTATCAAGGAATTCGCTCTTGAAAATTTCCTCTAACAAAAATCTAGATTGATCACACACCTACAAGAGCTAAATTTTTGAAGAATACTAATTTGTACTACAGAATTTAAGACTACAATACAGGATTTCTTTTTAAAAAATCAGACTGCAGAACCAGCGGGGTTTTCAAAACAATGCTCTGACAGTGGCTCAACAATCTCCTACCCAACTAGAAAAGAAGAAAGTTTAAAAATCATAGAGGAAGAAAAAGGAAAAAATATTTTAAGAGTTCATCATATTCCCACAAAGCTTTATAAGAACGCAAAAGTTTTTTCCCCCCCCCCTCTGTCCTAAATTTCTGCTCTGTATGATACAATAATAATCAACAGAGGAAGTTGGCGATTTAAATATTGGCAGAAGCTTCCAACGGTTACCCTACCCTAGAGACTTTACATTAACGGTTGAAAGTTACTTAAAATAATTGCCGTCACCAAGCATTTAAAAGACGAGATGCGTGAATTAATTTCTTTATGCTTTCGCGTGATAAAGTCATTCATTGTTCAGTTTGTTGGGCAAAGAGTACGAGCCTTCCTGTGGAAATTGTTCTAATTAAGTACAACGGAACACGAGATTTTTTGTTAAAATAAAAGTTTCGAAAACTATGAATTGATATTGGACGTTAAAATCATTAACTTAATTTGAAAAACATGTAAACGTTAACGTACATCTCATAAAATATATTGTTACGACAGATGAACGTGCTACAGTGAATTCATGAAAAACGTGTCATGAACGCTCGTGTATGTTTCTGCGTGAGAAGTATTTAACCAACGAATTGGAACACAGAACCGATCTGAAAAATAGGAAAGATAGAATTGTTATGTTGGAGTCGTGAATATCCGAAAGGAGGCATAATTTAGTTTCAGTATGTAGTACATGATGGGTGTAAAAAGTGAAGAAGTATTTTTATATGATGAGTGCGAGGAAGGCTGATTAGTTTATTGATGTGGATCGTGTTGGTAAGCTGGTAAAGGAAAAGAAGAATTCGTCGTCTTGTGCGTGGTGATCAACCTCTGAAAAGAATTGGTTCTGAGAAGCCAGTACACTTAGCCGCAGTTTTTGAGTTCTTGAGGATTGAAACCTAAGAAGGAAGTCATTTAGTGTGTAGTTATTTAATTTGTTTAGGAATTGGTAAGGTTATTCTCGCGATATTGCAAGTATTCACACATATGTTTCTCGTTAGATTTAAAATTTGTTGACACATAAGGTAATCTCACACATAAGGTACATTCGTATCTATAGTTTATGTGCGTGTTTTTATCCATACTTTTGTATTAAATCCCATTATTTTAGATTTATTGTTACTAGCTGTTATTTTTGAACTCACGCTAAGTTTTCATCTGTTTGAACTCATATCAATATTAATAAATGTTTTAAATAATATATGAGATAATAAATAATGTTTTCCTTTTCCATTATACATTACATTCGTAGTACGTACACATTTTTTGTATAACTGATATAACCGGAAGAGAAGCGAAAGAAAACATTAAACGTGTACTTCACATATATTTTGCAAGAAAGTTTGAAAATACTGCTGAAACAGAGGTAAAGATTGTATATGAACCGCATTGTGGTCCATTCCGACTCGATTCTCCACTTCCCATTTTCCATTCCCCTCCCACTCCCCACTTTTATCTACATCGGAGTCCATGACTGCCTGCCTTGAGCTATTAACCCAATATAAGCACTGGTGTTTGCTACATTATTATTCAATTTTAGGTGATTATGTATATATCATAACAGGAATTATAACATTATATAATTCAAAATTTTAATCTTATTTATTCTGGAAAAAATGCTTATTATGGAATTCCATTTTGTAAAGTTTACTAAAAAACCTAAAGTTTACCAAAAAACCTAGTTAAGAACCGAGCAACGCAGATGAATATTCAAGTAAAGGAAGTCCTTACCAATCGATGATTTCGCTTAATTGAATTGAACATCTATTTGCCCAAATCTGGAAAAAAAAATTTATTCGCAGTCTTCAATCCTATGTCTAATAAGGCCATACAACAAACACTTTATCTTGAAGCTTTAATAACTTGATTCAATTACAGGAATGAATACTACGATCTCACGTGCATTTTTCAAGTGTTTTGTAGCATCCGTCAACACCATGGATTGAGCGTGCACCAGATACTGCTGAGAGATTTTGGCCTTTTAATTTTTCTTTTTCACCTTTTATCTTAAACCTTCATTTTTCGTAAATGTAAAGCCTATTCAAGTGGTCGTGTAGCCAGTGGTGGTTCCAGACACTATTTTTTTCTCAAAAGTGAGGAACACTTGCTACGGTTTCTCTCTCTCTGACTGCGGTCCCAAGCCCTCCCCCCTCTTCAAACCCCACTGCATGCGGCAAATAAATCACTCAAGGTTGTGATTTTAGCTCAAAAGAGAGTCATTTTAAACAAATTACATGTCGGCAGGAATGCAGCGTCTCTTGCACGAGAATATTAAGCGAACGAGTAGACCATAAATAATATTCTGGCACGTGAAAAACAAATTCGTGCTGGCAACTAGGGTCTGTGCCCATAAGAGCAAAGGTATTAAGGAATTTATAGGTAATACACGGTATAATAAAACACGAATGCATTCTTATGTTTCACTGCAATTTACTGTACGGTGCATAAATCTTACCTTGATATTTTTATCACGCTTTAAAAAAACTAAAATAATACGCGGGTGGATCAGAAAATAATGTTAGTATCTAACATTATTTTGATATAACATCACAAAGGAAATCCCGACAACATAGGAGAGCATTAAATATATAAAATAATGCACCCGACTGGGAAGACGGCATGATTTAGAGATGCATGCGCGTATATATAGGAGCGGAGATGTAGCAGTTGAAAATGGTGGTCTTAGGAAGAGTGTCCGAAAAGTTATTCATTTTCTGTGGGCGAAGAAAATTTGTGCAGCCGGAATCCACCGACAGCTCGTTGAAATGTATGGGGAAAATGCGATGTCGTGTCAACATGTCACCAAATGGTGTCGGAGTTTTCGACAGGCAGGGATACTGTACGAGACGACAATCGCAGTGGGCATCCCAGCAGGTCCACAATGGAAGTGAACGCAGCAAGCATTGAGGAGATCGTTCAACAGGTTCGACGTGTCACTTTGTGGCGCATTGCATCGAAACTGGGTCTGTCATATGACGTCGTCCAGCTTATCCTCACGGAGAAGTTGCGTCTCCGTAAGGTGTGTGCAAGGTGGGTTCCATATGCATTAACGGACGACAACGAGGCACAACGAATGGCAACCAGCCTCACATTGCTCCAACTTTACGCAACAAAGGGAACCAACTATCTTCAACAAGTGGTGATAGGTAACGAAACATGGGTACAGCATTACACGCCAGCAGTATGCGCTCATTGATGGAGTTGAAACATCAATCATCATCAACCGAAAGAAGTTCAAAGTGACATTTCCGCAGATAAATGTTGGCTACGGTCTTTTGGAACACCTGTGGTATGTTGTTGATGGAATATACAGGATGTCCCCAAATTCATGGCCCAAACGTGAGGGGATGGTAGTACACACCAAACCCACCAATATTCGTCATAGAATATGCGGCCGCAAACTCAGTGAGGAGTCGGAAATGAAGGACAGACAGAGAGGTTTACAGAGTGACATTTATTGCAGATCATTACAACAAATGCTCACACGTCTGCCCACCAATGATGATACAGGTAGCACAACGGTGGAGTAGTGATTGACGTACCTGCTCGTAAACACCAGGCTTGTCGTGCACATCGGCGGCTGCGATGGACAGTCGGGCTACCAGATCCTCCACGGACTGTACGGGCGTTTCGTACATGACACTCTTCAAATGTCCCCACAGAAAGAAGTCGATACAAGAAAGATCGGGCAATCTGGGGGGCCACGTGATGGGACCACCGTGTCCAAATATCAGTTCCCAAATGTGGTATGAAGATGCTGACGCACGTCCATGCTGAAATGGGCGGGTGCCCCGTCGTGCTGGAACCACATACGGGCGCAGATTGCGGCTAGATCATCCTGAAGCAATTCCAGCAAAACCAGTTGCAGAAAAATACGGTACGTTCTCCCATCAAGGCGGTCCCGCAGTAGGTAGGGTCCAAATAAGTAGTCATGCACGATTCCCGCCCAGACATTGACGGCGAACCGTTGCTGGTTCCAATTTGGACGTGTACCATGGGGGTTCTGGGCCGCTCACAAATGCGCATTAAGGACATTCACTACAACCAAAATATGATACAGGGTGATTCAGAATTCATCATCAATATTTAGTGGGGAGGAAGGGAATAAGAAAAGAAAGAGATTTCACATAGGAAAGTATGGGGGCAGACGAACGCATGGTGGTGTAGAGGGCGCTGTGTGTACACACCTCTCATACAGAAGCACAGCTGTTTGACGCGTGCAGTCAGTTGTCATTCGACAAGGTGAATTTGCAGAAGTAACATGAACCGGTATACGTGGAATGAATGTGCAGATATGCATGTAACTTACGGTGCGGCAACAGAAAGATGTCTTCGAGCCAGGCAATTGTATGCAGTGCGCTTCCCAAACCACCGTGTGCCACAGCATCAAATGTTTTCACGTATTCATCACCAACTGCGTGAAACAGGATCGTTTGCTGCTAGTAATGTTAATCGAGGGAGGCACAGATTGGCACGGACAGTAGCAGTAGAGGAAGCTGTCCTACAGGAAATCGAGGAACAACCTGGTGCTAGCACACGAGGTATGGCTAGGCAGTTTGGAATTTCGCAAGCAACAGCGTGGCGGATATTACACGATGAAGGGTTACATCCGTTTCATCTGCAAAGAGTGCAATTATTGGCAGCAGACGACCATCCCAAGCGTGTTATTTTTTGTCAGTGGTTCATGCAGAGAACAGCCGTTGATCCCAATTTCCCAACATATGTTCTTTTCACCGATGAGGCGTTGTTCACTCGAGAGGGTGTCTTCAACACACACAATTGGCATGTGTGGGCTCATCAGAACCCACACGGTACAAGACCTGGAGCTGCACAACAACGTTTTGCTGTCAATGTGTGGACTGGGATTGTCGGTGACTGTTTGTTGGGCCCGTATTTACTACCATCCCGTTTGGATGGTGCCAAGTACCTAACATTTCTTCAGACTGTGTTACCGGATCTTCTGAACGAGGTTCCTGATGGTAGTCTCCGGCGAATGTGGTTCCAGCATGACGGCGCTCCTGCACATTTCGCAAATGTTGTGCGTGCTTACCTACGTAGACAGTTTGGTGGTCAATGGATTGGCCGCGGTGGACCGGTTTCTTGGCCACCACGTTCACCGGATTTATCTCCAATCGATTTCTTTGTATGGGGTGCTATGAAAAACATGGTGTACGAGACCCCTGTTGATAGTGCTATGGATCTTGTATCACGCATATCAGTTGCTGCCTCAAACATCCGGGAAATGCCAGGCATCTTCCACAGGGTCCGGCTGTCCATGCAACGCCGTTGTGAGTTGCATGGACAGCTCCGTTTATGAGTTATGGACAGCAGTTTTATGAGTTCTTCTAATTTTTATTCACTTATCATTTTCTAAAGGTATTTATTATTATTTTCATGTTTATTCTCCCACTTTTTTGCCAAAAAACTGCTTATTGTCAATATCTCTCTTCTCTATTTGAGAAATTTATTAGCCGAATGTCTTTACTGGATCTTAATCATACAGTAGTTAACGCACTCAATAATAAAACCATCAACTTGGTATCTCTTGATTAAATATTACGTTAGATGAATAACCCTTTACATAAACTAATAAAACAATCCAATTTGGCGCAGCCTTAATCCACTGTCCCACCGAGAATATCTATTCACACACTCCAAGAGTGTATGCCTGACTTTATTTAAATGTCCTTCTATCATGGGGCCACCTCCCAGAGCACAGCCTTCCACTTTGCTTCCGACCCTTTTCACGGTTGGGTTGGGTTGTTTTACCTCTGAGCGGCACTTTTTTGCACGCCATGGGCTAAATGGCCAGGTCACATGGACCCCGAAGGCTCAGAGAAGTTTGGGGGAGGGGACCCACTGGAACAGCTGTTGGGAGAGATAGATGGTAGCCTCCCGTCAAGGCCATCCAGCGTGTTCTTTAACGTGCACAGGGTATGGCTCTCCCGCACACGGGGCCACGGCTTAATTCGACGGACGGCGGCCTTTCCAAGTCCATCGGTGTCCCCTACTGACCGTGGGCAGGGCGGGTAATTTTGCGGAGATAAATCTCAACGCTGACCCAGCTGGGACTCGAACCTGGGAACTACAGATTACGAGCCTGGCGCGCTACCGACTGAGCCACCCCCGCCCCCCCTTTTCACGGTCAGGAGAGAAGTCCCTTTCTTTACCAATGGGCTCCACACACCCCTTACTTCCTGCTGTAAGTGCGCAGAAGACCCAACGTCAAGGCATTCCACGATAGGCCTGTCAGAGTTCCACAGATCAACTGGGTCACACATGGATCACACATGGCTCTCGCCTAATACAGCACACAGCGTAGAGGCAACGTGAAAGCCCGGATGGGAACATCCTTGACACTTATATTTATGTAATACAGACATTCCTAGATTTACGAACTAATTAGTTCAATTGAAATGCGACTGTGATGATACACAGCAGGACGGAACTTTGACCTTCTGAGACCCAAAGCTAAGGCATAGTTAAGATTCTAAGCTACCAAATTTAAGAGGTCCCAAAAAATTCGAAATATATATATAATTATTCCGATTGAGAAAATTTGAAAATATTGAAAATAACATTGAAAAATAAACACTAAATTGATGTGGTGAAAACATTATTCTAGCATTGGTAAGCAAAGATGAACAGTGTTTGCAGAATAGATTAAATCTTTAGAAATTTTTCGTAATGCAGTAAAACTTGAAATGCATTTCTTTAAGGCGCCTCATATTGTGAGGCAGTAAGCTGTAGCTTAGTTAGCTTACGCGTAAGTCCGGCCCTGATGCACAGAACATGCCAGGCCTAACACCTAAAATCTGACTCCGGCTTCTCGTGGTTCGTTAATACCTTTTAAAAAAGATGCTCTCTTATGGAAGGGAACGGAAGAAAAGGATTTCCAGATCAGTGTGGCCTACTTATCTGGACAACCATACAATGTTCATCCAGCCACTTGAACGTTTAAATTAATATCCAAAATTAACTGTACCTTGGTTTTACTACAACCCCCTGCATGAAAAAAATTATTATTTTTATTACCAGAATTGAATAATGGCTCTGAGCTTGATTATCAATACTGAATTTACTGCTCGAGTGGGCTTCTGCTGTGTTTTCTGTGTGTTTGTGGGTTGACATCCCCAAGTGAATAGATTCACAGGATATATACAGGGTGAATCTGAAAAAGTGGGCAAAACTTTACGGGGTGGTAGAACGCAGCTATATGAGCAATATTCGTCATAGAAAGTATGGGCGGAACGCAAACGGCGAGCCGCTAGGTGGCGTTGGAAATGGTATAAAAGGTTCGGTCCTCGCACCCCACGGCATTTCTACCGTGGATTGCCGAGAGGATGGCTGGTTATACTAACCACGAAATGGTGGATATGCACTTTGTGTACGGTGCGGCGGACGGGAATGCAAGTGAGGCACAGAGTATCTCCTCTCCTTCTTGTGTTCATTCTTTAAATGTGACAGTGGAAAACTACCTTTTAACTTCTCACCGCTTGCGTTCCGACCATACATTCTATGACAAATATTGCTCGTATAGCTGCGTTCTACCACCCCGTAAAGTTTTGCCCACTTTTTCAGAATCACCCTGTATATTATCATCTGGTGATAATCTTGATCAGACGCCGTCGCAAGGTACCTTAGCTCTTGCTTCTACGGGGATCATCAAACCTACATTGGAGGAGTCTTCCAGTGTAAATGGCTTCAGCCTTTAGTGTGTGGGAACGGGTCTTTGCCGCATGCCTGCGATTAGCGGACTATTTGACTCTCGGCATTCCCTCTCTCAATAAACATAGTTTCTTTAAACATCCCCTAACTATTTTCTCTCCATAGGTAACGGAATGTGAGGATTCTGCCCAGAGCTTATTCTCTTGATGTCCTCACACAAGAATTCCACTGTACAGATATTCTCAGCTTGCAAGAGACCAGATGGACAGATAAAGGTCAGATTCTTAAAAATAATCTTAAATTTCTCTTTTCAGGGAAAGAAGACAATAAACATCACCAAGGCGTGGGTCTGCTTCTCAGAAGGCACGCTAGTGCTGCTCTTCTAGGATATGAGTGTATTAATGAAAGGTTTCTTACAGCAAAATTTCAGTCAAGCATTAAAGACTTGAATGTTATCTGCTGTTATGTCTCCACTGAGGATGAGGATGAGAAAAATTGGTTTTACGAACAACTTCAGGATATTTTGAATTCTATCAGGAAAAGAGATAATACCCTTGTTCTAGCAAATTTAATGCTAAAATTGATACTGACTCTGACTTTTGGGAACGGGTGATGGGTCTCTTTGGTATTGGTAGCTGCAATAGAAATGGGCAACGTCTACTACAAGTAAGTAAACTTAACCGTTTGAGAATAACTAACACTTATTACAAAACCACGATATACATAAGTACACATGTATTTCACCAAATGAGCTACATAAGAATGTGATTGATTATATATATATATTACTAATAAATAGCAAATGCGCTAGTTCTGTTAAGTATTCCAGGTCATATAGGAAAGCTTAAACTGCACCTCACCATTATCTTGTTGAAAATGTTTTGCAACTTAAGATTAAGAAGTGATGTACTAAGGTTAAAAAAAGTTACCTTTAACACTAAAGCTCTAAAAGACCCAGTTATAGCTAAAGCATAACATGATTTCACAGGGGGTCCTCAAGAGGACTTCATAGGGAGTCCATGTCATCGAAAAGGTTGGGAACCATTGATGTAAGTAGACCCACGAAGTTCCTTAAATTTCCTTTGTCCGCGTATCTCGTTTTTATTATAGTTCTCGTGACCACCCCTCAGAATCTTGGAGTGTTAGGGGCCGACTAATTACAAAAGGAGGGCAGGGAAGAAGAAACAAAGCCTTGTGTTATTCCTTTGTCCGCGTATCTCGTTTTTATTATAGTTCTCGTGACCACCCCTCAGAATCTTGGAGTGTTAGGGGCGGACTAAGAAACAAAGCCTTGTGTTATTCCTTTGTCCGCGTATCTCGTTTTTATTATAGTTCTCGTGACCACCCCTCAGAATCTTGGAGTGTTAGGGGGGGACTAATTACAAAAGGAGGGCAGGGAAGAAGAAACAAAGCCTTGTGTTATTTTCACCAAGCTCAACATTCCGTAGAAAATGGGTCTGGTGTCGCAATATTTAAATTGACGAGAGAGATGCAAAATTAATCCATTGCTATTTCAACACTTTTATTTTTCAACAAGCGCAAATCGCACTCTTTCCTGTGAGCTAGAAAGGTACAGGGACCTCACCAGAAGAACCGGTCAAGAGGTCTATGGATCTATGGCAATGTGGCGGCGACAGAGCTTTTTCAAACAGCAACTAAGAGGGGAAACCAGAGCAAGAAAATGACCATACCTCATTCCTGACGGCAGTGGGGAATGCGATGGCTCTCATGCACTCATCTTGCCGTTCGTTTCGTTGATCTACAGTATCCGCCGTTTTATGATGGAAAATGTCCTTTACTTTCAGTGACTCCTGACTCGTGTTGCTGTTGACTACTGACCTAAGCACAAAAACATTTCCGGGACCCCTGTACACCCTACCGTCCTGTGTGTGTATACGAAAGATATAATATACTTATCTTAGAACCTATAATTGCATAAAAAATTGCCAATAAGTTTTAAAAAAATTTTTATGTCAACATGCTTATATTGGGCTTAATCTATTTTTTTTTCGGAAGATATAATTTCTTGCAAGTGTTTGAATAAAATTAATATCATAATTAATTAATTCATTCATCATAATTTTGATATGTTTTCTTTTCCTATGTTCAATATTGTTAGAATATTCAATTTGTGTCCTTAGAGTGTATTTGGCAAATAATTAAGAATTTTTTTTAAAAAAATCACCCTTTGTCCAATATGTGAAGTTGTGGACCTTCCATAGGTTAATGAGTCCTCCTAAATAAACAGGATGGTTTCGTTGTGCTAAACACAAAAATTACCGTTTAATAAAATATTTTGATCAACTGAGTAATTTATTTGTGATATTATGAAATTTAGGATAAACTGCAATTACATATTTAATGGGCACCTGCACCCTACCTTCTTTAGAAAGATTCTTAGATACGACACCTTAAGTACCACAAATCAACATTTTAAGGGGCCTTGATCGTTTTACTGAGCATCGAGGGGCGGGGGTTGCTCAGTCGGTAGCGCGCCAGGCTCGTAATCTGTAGTTCCCAGGTTCGAGTCCCAGCTGGGTCAGCGTTGAGATTTATCTTCGCAAAATTCCCCGCCCTGCCCACGGTCAGTAGGGGACACCAATGGGCTTGGAAAGGCCGCCGACCGTCGGATGGGACGTTAAGCCGTGGCCCCGTGTGCGGGAGAGCCATACCCTGTGCACGTTAAAGAACACGCTGGATGGCCTTGACGGGAGGCTACCATCTGTCTCCCAACAGCTGTTCCAGTGGGTCCCCTCCCCCAACCTTCTCTGAGCCTTTGGGGTCCATGTGACCTGGCCATTTAGCCCATGGTGTGCAAAAAAGTGCCGCTCAGAGGTAAAACAGCCCAACCCAATCTCTCCTCGACAGTGAAGAATAAAGAGGTCGTTATAAACTTAGGCATGGATTGTAGAATTTATTATTTTTATTTTTTTTATTTACTTGAAAATTTCTTTTTTTTTCTACTGTTAAACAAACTTCGTGCGCGGCGTGCTACTAAGTTTACCTATTAAAATTATCGATGATCAATTCCATTTACCCAGATTTACTGTATCATGTATCACACATTAGTAAGAGTAAACAATAATTGCTTAACCATATTATTTCATTTTCCTAAGTATCCCCTGCTGAAATAGACCGTTCGTCTTATGTGCCCTAAAATAGGTACAACGCAGTAAGTATATCAAACGCAGGACAATATCAAGCTACAAAACAATGACCTATCAAATTACTACCGTCAATTGGTCAAAATGGCTGACATTTTGACCAATTGACGGTTGCAATTTGTAATCTATATAATTAATGAGTACAATTTTCCTTCTCTCTCTCGCTCTCTGGTCTTCCCACATGGTCTCTGACATCACTCTAGTTGAACGTCCACTTAGATGGTTTAGCAACAGACTCAACATTCGCTCTTTAGAAAGGAGGAGATTGTTTCATGATTTAAAAATCTGCTGCCAAATCATTAACAACCTCATCTATTCAAATCCGGTCAAGCCTTTATTTCGTGTCTTGGACCCTGGCAGAAGAAGAAGCCATCCTATGTGCATTCATATTCCTCATGCTAGAACAAATTGCGAACATCTTTCCTTCATTATGCCGAGTTAGTCAGGTTTGGAATTCTTTACCATCTAATGTTATGTTCCCTACTCCGTAAATTTTTAACGTTCGACTAAAGCAAGTCGATTTGCTTAAATTTCTGACATGTTTTAAATTTCAATTTTCATTTACGATGGTGTTTATATGTTGTCAAAGTGGTTATTCCACTTCACAATTGTTGTGTTTCTTTTCACTCAGCCTTAAATATATAGGCATCTTTTGTATATAGTATATACTATACTATTCTGTGCTATTAACCACATTGTAAATATTTCGTTGTTCCTTTTTAAAATCCTCACAACTGCTGACAATTCACCAAACTGTTCATGTATGTTTACACACTTGAAAATTTGTATTTCATGTTTTGATATGTATTGAGCGGTGTTAGTGTACAGGCTGTATATAGGTACAAACTTTTAGGGGAGGTAGATAACATATAAAGGAATGAGAATTGCATAGGAACCCATAACCGGATACGTCACCGCGGCGCTGTTCATCAGTGCGCTAGAGGGGAAATTTCGGATTTCCTCATTCGAGCGGTAGTCGGCTGACGAAGAGCATGCAAAGGTATTCGAACAGGGAGCTGGCAGACATGCACTTAGTGTATGGAATAGCTGAGGGCAACGGACGAGCCGCTCAACGAAATTATCAAGAACGCTTCCCACACAGACATGTACCAAGCCACAGTTTGTTTGCACGTGCGCATCAAAATTTGTGCGATTATGGGTGATTAAGAGGTAGCAGAAGTGAGGGCAGGCCACGATCGACGCGTACTCCCGCCATGGAAGAAAGTGTGTTGGATGCCGTGGAGACTAATCCTAGTACCAGCACACGTGCCGTTGCCTCTACCTTAGTAGTGTCTTATTGCAGTGTACAGCGTGTTTTGCATGTGGAGTCCTTACACCCCTTTCATCTCCGAAGGGTTCAGTTACTTCACCCCATAGATCATCCTGCACGTGTGCGTTTTGCGCAGTGGTATCTCCAAGAAAGTGCCCAAGATGTGAATTTCCCAGCTTATGTTTTGTTTACTGATGAGACCAGTTTCACTCGGGATGGCGTATTCAATCAGCACAATGCGCATTTGTGGGCTCACGAGAACCCCCACGGTGTGCGCACCCATGCGGCACAACATCGTTTCACACTAAATGTTTGGGCAGGTTTGGTAGGCAACTGCTTAGTCGGGCCATACATTTTACCATCTCGCATGACCTCCGCGAAGTATCTGATCTTTTCGGAACAGGTTCTACCAGGCTTACTTGCCCATGTTCCAGCAAATGTGAGACACAACATGTGGTTTCAACATCATGGGGCGCCTCCCCATTATGGAAGGTGTGTTCGTGTGCATTTGAACATGTCTTTTGGGCAACGATGGATTGGGCGTGCTGGACCAGTTGCCTGGCCCCCACGCTCACCTGATTTAACGAGCGTTGATTTCTTTCTGTGGGGGGCCCTCAAAGCTACCGTGTATGAATCGCCTGTGGAGTCTGACATGGATCTCGTGGCAAGGCTCGTCTGCGCTGCTGCTACTATCAAAGAAACTCCAGATGTGTTCAACCGTGTCCGGCAATCAATGCTCCGTCGGTGTCACGCATGCATCGCGTCTCATGGTGGAAACTTCCAGCATCTGCTGTAACATTATGAAATGTATCATCTAGTACGCCATTTGTAATATTTATGTCCAATAAATGTTTTCCCATTAATCAATGTTTTGTGTCCTTTCAGATCTTGTACCTCTGCTACCACTTTCCCATGACGTTTCCAGTTATGGGTTCCTATTCAATTCTCATTCCTTTAGATATTACCTACCTCCCCTAAAGGTTTGTACCTATATTTTTGAGACACCCTGTTCTAAGTGAACAGAGTCATGAGATACTTTATATCAGCTGGTGGATAATCTTGATCAGAGGTCATCGCAGGTACCTGAACCCTCATTTAGCTAGTTGGGGATCGTCAATCCTAAACTGAAGTCATATGGCTCAGGCAGGTCCACTTTAAAAGATGGTGCTTGAAGTTCCTACCAGCATGAATGGTTTAGACCTTTAGCAATGGAACAACTTCAACCCTCACTTAGCTAATTGGGCATCTCCAATCCTATACTGGAGTAATGTGTCTCTGGCAGGTCATATAGCACTTGAAAAGTGGTTCCTGAAGTTCCTACCAGCATCTATTACTTTAGTCTTTAGCGGAGGAGGAACAGGTCTTTGCCCAATACCTGCGATCAGCGGGCTATTTGATATTGTTGCCCCTAACTCTCTCAATAAACTTAGTTTCTTTAAAAAAATCTTACTAATCATTTTCTCTCTGCAGGTACGTGGAACGTGAGGCCGTTACATAAAGATTATTCTCTTAGTGGCTTCACGCAGGAATTCCAGCTTTATAACCTAGATATTCTAGGCTTGCAAGTGACCAGATGGACAGATAAAGGTGAGATACTTAAAAAAAACTTCAAATTTCTCTTTTTAGGGAGGGAGAATGGAAAGCATCTCCAAGGTGTAGGTTTGCTTCTCAGCAGACACGTCAGTGAGCTCTTCTAGGATCATCATCATCATCCCCAAGCAATCATGGGCTATGGAGGTCCAATCAGTCAGTGTAATTTACTTCTCCAAGCATATCTATCCGGAGCTACATCTACTGATCTGGCCAAGATACACCAATTCCAACAAGGTCCTGTTTAACATTGTCTGCCCACCGAATCTTAAGTCTGCCCCTCTTTCTGAGGCCTTTAGACACACTCTTCATAACCCTATTCGCTAATCTATAATTATCCATAAGGGCCAAAACAACGGAGTCTCTCTCTGCACAATATGCTGCTTAAAGGAAATTGCTGACTCCTTTGCCTAACCTCATCATTACCTACAAAGTTGAAACACCTAAGCCCAAGATAGTGCATAAGCATCTACAATCAAAAGCATCAAGTTTCCTGTTTTCTTCTTTACAAAGCATCTAAATTTCTCTACTATAACTAACCCTAGAAAGAATCAAACTATTATACAGTCTAATTTTAGTCCTTAGGTATATACGCCTATTTCTCTACACTCTCCGTAGATTCTTAAAAGTCCCCAGCAGCAATCCTTATTCGTCTGTTAATCTCATACTGGACATCACAAACATCTCTTACATAGCTATAAAGATAATTAAACTGTGACACCTGCTGAAGACTGCTACAATTCAGATTAACTGAATCACAACCTTCCTAACCAATTTTAATCATTTTAGTTTTCTCTCTGCTTTTAACCAAACCTACACTACTACCAGTTTCATCAACAGCTCGAATGAAAGAGTTCATCTCATCAACCTCATTTGGCAAAAGAGCTAAAATCTTGAGCATAATCTATTTCAGAAAGTTTCATATCTCTAGACCATTTAAGGCCAAAATCTTTCCCTTGCAGTGAATTTCGTACAACATAATCAATAACCGAACTAAAGAAAAAAGAAGACAAAATGCACCCTTGCCTAACTCCACTAGAAATTCTAAACCAATCGCTACAAACCTTACCAACTTTTATACACGACTCAGTATTATTATAGAGAACTTTCATTTATCTTAACTAACTTGTCTGGTATGCCATAAGATCTCACAATCAACCACAAATTAAGACGATCAACAGAGTCAAAAGCCTTTTTGAAATCAACAAAGGTAGTAACCAACGGTTTCTGAAACTTTAAACATTTCTCAAGAATCTGCCTGAGTGAAAATATCTATTCTACACATCCCCTACCACTTCTGAATCCACATTGTTCATCACGCAATTGCTGTGAATCAGATTCTTAATTCTATTAAGCACAATCATGCAAAGAACTTTACTGGAACAGAAAGTAAGTTGATATCCCTATAGTTATCACAAGAACTACGATCACCTTTTTTTTAAAAATGAGGATAATAATAGCTCTGGTAAAATCCTTAGGAACCATGCCTTTATCAAAAAAGATATTCAAAATTTCAGTCACCCATGTGGTAACTGAAACATTTCCAGCTCTAAGCTTTTCCGTAGTAATTTCATCTACCCCTTGGAAATTTATGAAGTTTAGAAATAGCCAAAATAACTTCGAACTGTATTATTAAAGTCAGTAATTACCATTATTAAAGTCAGTAATGCATCTATCATCATTACAAACAATGGCAGTAGAATTAATCACATTGTTTAGAACATCATTGAAATGCTCAGCCCTCCTAGCCATGACAGAATTCTCACCTTCTATAACCTTATCTTGTTTATCCTTCAATTCCTGTATACCTTTACGTTTTCTACCATAAAACTTTAGTTTTCTGTTACTGCTCTCTGCTGTTGTGCTGTCTAACTGCTTCCTCGGCTTTGTCAGCCATGCCATCAAGCCAAAGATTCTTATCAGCAGCTGACTGATCCATTACACGTTTATTAAGCTCTCTGTAATGCTCTCTATTAAGACTAGTAGGGTATTGATTAAGGACATTCCTGCAGTTCTCCCTTTCTGAAATAAGCTAAAGTGCCTTATCACACAAATAATTTTACCTCCTCTGCTCTTTTTCCCCTGAAAGAGTGCTGTTAGTTTGAAGAAAACCTATTTAAAACGGTCCATTCTTCCTCAATTCCAATAGTAAGCAAATCATGACTGTCATAATGACTAAGTAGCTTATCATGGCAAGCATTTGCTATAACTGGGTCTTTCAGAGCTTCAGAAGTAAAGGTAAATTTAAAAACAGTAAATTTTTTAACCATAGTACAACACTATTTAAGTTTAAGTTACAAGAATCTTTTAATAAGGTAATGATCAGACATATTTTCAGCTCCCCTGTATAACCTGGTGTTCCTAATAGAACGAGCCCATTTGCTGTTAATTAATATGTAATCAATCATATTTACCGTAAGAACGTTTTCTTACGGTAAATTTTAAAACAAGAATGAAAGATCTGAACGTCATTTGTTGTTATGCCCCCACAGAAGACTAATGAGAACGAGGATACGTTTTACAGCCAGCTGCAGAATATTTCGAATTCTCTGAAGAATATAGTATTTCTCTTGCGCTAGGTGATTTATTGCTAAAGCTAGTACTGTCTCTAATCTTTGGGCAGGAGTTTTAGGCCTTTCTGCATTGGTAGTATTTTAATTGGTACTTTTTTAATTAAGAGCAAATGGGCTAGTTCAGTTAGGAATCACACAGGGGTGCGGAAATTGAATCAGACCATTACCTCGTCAAATGTGTCTTGCAGCAGAAGCTTAAGAAATGTTGTGTTAAGGTTAAGAAAATTAGCTTTAACACCAAATGTCTGAGATATAGATATAGCCAAAGCGTGCCATGATAGGCTAATCAGTCAATATGACAATAGTGGTTACTGCTGCAGTTGAGAAAGAATGGGATCAGTTTAAACAGGCTTTTCTTGAAACCAGCAGTACTCTTTTGAGCAAAAGGGAACAGAGGAAACGAAATTATTTGAATGATAAGGCTATAGAACTTATTTCTGAAAGAAGGAAGTGCAGGATTAATATGAAACAACAACCCTACTAGTCCTAACAGAAAGCATTACAATGAGCTTAATAGACGTGTAAAGGGTCAGTTAACAGCTGATAAGAATCTTTGTCTTGGCTGAGAAAGCAGAGGAAGCAGTTAGACAGCACAATAGTAGGGGATTGTAAATAAAAAAAAATAAATACCTTTTCAAGCAGCTGCTTGCCACAGAGGTCTGACAGGAGCCTGTCAGCTTAATACGCCATAGTAACCGGTCCTCAACAGATTTTTTGCCAACTGCACGCGGTGTTCCCAGGTGGTCACCCTTCCAAGTACTGACCGCGCCCAAAGCTGCTTAACTTCGGTGATCGGACGAGAACCGGTGTTTTCGTACCAGATTGTTAAAGTTTTTGTGTGGGAAGAAACAGACAGGTATACACGGATTGAGAGATAAACATGGTAAATGGTTGAAGGTGAGGATTCTGTGATAGTTAGGTGAGCCGAGCATTTCAGAGATATTCTATAATGTGATTATTTCTACTCCCATTGTTTGTAATGAGGATTACTGGCTTTAATGATGTCCCTATATCATATTCCGGAGTTTCTTCGGCTATATCTAAATTAAAAATGCATAAATCTACTGGGGTGGATGAAATCACCACCGAAATGCTTAGAGCTGGGAACATTTGTGTTGTTACATAGTTGACTGCAATTTTCAATATTTTTTATGATAAAGGTGTTGTTCTAAGATTTTACTACAGCTATTATTGTCCCTACTTTTAAAAAAAGTAATCGCAGTTTTTGTGATAATTGTAGAGAAATTAGTTCTAGGTAAAGTTCTTTGCATGATTACACTTAGAATTAAGAATTTGGGTGATGGACAACTACGTGATGAGCAGTGTGGATGTGTAGGAGATGTATAGATCAAATTTTTTCACTTAGGCAGATTCTTGAGAAGTGTTTAGAGTTTCAGAAACCTCTATTTACTAGTTATATCAAAAAAGCATTTGACTCTGTTGATCAACATAATTTATGGTTGATTGTTAGATCACATGGAATACCTGATAAGTTAGTTAGTGTAATGAAAGCTCTCTAATAACACCGAGTCGTGTGTGAGAGTTGGTACGTCATGCACTGATTGGTTTAACATTTTTAGTGGAGTTAGACAAGGGAACATTTTGTCCCATTTTCTCTTTTGTTTAATTATTAATTATGTTGTGCGAAATTCTTTGCAAGGGAAAGATTTTGGGCTTAAATGGTCTAGAGATTTCAAAATTTCTTAATTAGATTATACAGATGATTTAACCCTGCTGAATATTCATATAATGTTGATGATAATATAAAACATTATATGAATAATTCCTGCTGCTAATTCATATAATGTTGATGATATGAATTCTTTCATTAGGGCTGTTGATGATACTGGTAATAGATCAGCTTTGAGAAAAAAACCAAAGTGATGGAAATTGATCAGTCAGATGGCACTTCAGTTGATTTGAATGGCTGCACTCTTGAGCAAGTGTCTCAGTTTAATTATCTTGGGAGTTTTGTAACAGATACTGATGATGTGTGACGTGAGATAAATAGAAGAATAGACATTGCGCTGGGACATTTAAGAATCTATGGAGAATGTGGAAAAATAGGCGTGTGCATCTAAAGACTAAAATAAGGGTGTATAGTAGTTTGATTTTTTCTAAGGTTAGTTATGGTAGCGAAACATGGACCCTTTGTAAGCAGGATAACAAGAAACTTATGGCTTTGATTCCGGATGCTTACGCACTATTTTGGACATTAGGTCGTTCGACTTTGTAAGTAATGATGAGGTTAGAAGAAAGTCATCAACCTCCTTTGAGCAGCATATTGTGTAGCAGAAAGAGACAATATTTTCTGCAGAAAGAAACTGTTGGTTTGACCGTGTTTCCCGTATGCATAGCTGCAGATTGGCATACAGGATTATGGGCAGTGTGCCTAAGGATTTCAGAAAAATCGGGAGACCTAGGATGCGATGGGCCGACAATGTCAAACAGGAACTTGCTGGAATTGGCCTACATTGGCCAAATGCAGCAGCTGTAGCTCAGAGGAGACACATCTGGAGGGGAAAATTACATTGTCTAGTTGGACCTCCGTAGCCCATGGCTGCATGAGGATTTTACATGTAAGTACGTACGTATGTATGTATGTATGTATTTATTCCAAATATGTAAAAATTTGATGGAAAATGTGAAGGTCACGAGGTTTGTATTGTAGATAATAAGTGCCTCCTTACACTCGTTATGGGTGGGAAATGCAACTGTTTTGTTTTAAGAGATAACTGGAAAAATCCTCTTTAGTTGGATTGGTACGAAAGAAATATTATATTTCGCAGATTTTAGATCTTCAGGAAGTTTTAATTTGCATCGTTAGAGAGAACTAACTGTGGAAAAGGTGAAATATTTAACGAATTTTGAAAAATCACAAAAAGAAAGAGAAATAAATTGTTTATAGCAGAAAATTAAAATTTCGTTGGTAGAATGTCAAGAGATATTTTAGTGAAAGCAACGATCTTTCCCCTTTTCTTAGAGGTGTCTGAGAAAATCAGTCTTTTAAATTTATGGAATGAAAGACAAATATTTGATATGTTGTAAAAGTGATAATAAAGTTCTACTCTTTGCATTTTCGCAATCGTCCATTAGTACCCATAAACTTTTTAAGGATTGGATTGGATTGTTTTACCTCTGAGCGGCACTTTTTTGCACACCATGGGCTAAATGGCCAGGTCACATGGACCCCGAAGGCTCAGAGAAGGTTGGGGGAGGGGACCCACTGGAACAGCTGTTGGGAGACAGATGGTAGTCTCCCGTCAAGGCCATCCAGCGTGTTCATTATCGTGCACAGGGTATGTCTCTCTCGCACACGGGGCCACGGCTTAACGTCTCATCCGACGGACGGTGGCCTTTCCAAGCCCATCGGTGTCCCCTACTGACCGTGGGCAGGGCGGGGAATTTTGCGGAAACTTTTTAAGGACTGAAAAAATGGTAAATGAAGAATTATCCTTAAAATCAAGATTCCGATATGCACCAGAGGTGATACGGAGGGTGTTCAAAAAGTTCCTGACACGTTTCTATAGATTTGCACTCTTTTTTCCGTAGTTAACAAGCTATGACTTGTTTGAAAGCTTGTCCAAACTCGTCACTACGAATTAAAAACAAAGGTGATATCATTTCTCTCTTCTCTGGTGGCGTGTAAAGCTCAGTCTGCGAAATCTGTGTGTTGTTTCTATGAAGCCTGCTAAAGACAGGGAAAGATTTTACATTTTCACGAAGATGCAGCTTAGCGACTGGGTAAAAAAATTAAGGCCGATTTATCAAAAGTATATGGAGATTATGCCTGTTCATATGGCACTGTTACGGGATGAATGTGTAAATTCAGAAAACTGCAGAACTTCGAAGACCTCCCTCGCGGAGAAAGACGGAAGGAGGCCGTGAACGGAGAACCATGGCTGTTGTTCGTGAACTCGTTAACCCATATATCACCATTCAAGTGACTATGTAGATAATAAATTATCTTGTATACAGGGTGAATCTGAAAAAGTGGGCAAAACTTTACGGGGTGGTAGAACGCAGCTATACGAGCAATATTCGTCATAGAATGTATGGGCGGAACGCTAACGGCGAGCCGCTAGGTGGCGTTGGAAATGGTATAAAAGGGTCGGTCCTCGCACCCAACGGCATTTCTATCGTGGATTGCCGAGAGGATGGCTGGTTATACTAACCACGAAATGGCGGATATGCACTTTGTGTACGGTGCGGCGGACGGGAATGCAAGTGAGGCACAGAGTATCTCCTCTCCTTCTTGTGTTCATTCTTTAAATGTGACAGTGGAAAACTACCTTTTAACTTCTCACCGCTTGCGTTCCGACCATACATTCTATGACGAATATTGCTCGTATAGCTGCGTTCTACCACCCCGTAAAGTTTTGCCCACTTTTTCAGATTCACCCTGTATATATATAATTATCATCTCTCGCAAATAAATTTGCGAAATTGAAGTAAATTTGAAATAAATTTGCGAATTGAAATTTGAAGGTGGCATGTAAATAAATTTACATGCCACCTTCAAACAGGGATCATACTGTAGGGTAGCCAAGCTGTACAAACAGCCTTTTTCTGTAACTCCTGGTCAAATGTACTAATTATTTTAAACACTACATTCTGTGTGAAATTTTACTGAATTTTTATTTACAACGCTATCTGTAACATAAAATGTAGTGTTTTTGAAAAGTGTAATAATTTTGAAAATGTTTGAAAAATATTTCACCGAATAAATTATTATTATTATTATCGACCTGCAGTGTAGAAAACAATTATTCATCAAATTTAAAGTTCCGAAAGATCTGTGCCAAATGGGTACCCCACAAACTGATAGAGTAGCAAAAAAAGGCTAGTAGACATGTGCAAGGAGATATTGGTAATGCTTAAATCTAGTAGCCCCAAACGGTTAATAGATATTGTCACAAATGATGAACGTGGTTTTATTGCTGTACAACTCCCAGAAAGATCAGCAACTATGTTTGGGTTGAGGAAGATGAAACGTGTCCGCAAATTCTCCGACAACACTTTCGCTCAAAGGAAGATAATGTTCACAATATTTTTCAATTCCGAAGAAGTGGTAGCCAGGACACCTTACTGAAAAAATGACTGTAAATGGACAATACTACACCAACATTGTTATGTCCAAAGTGGTTAACGAGATGAAGGAGCAGCATCCAACAACAGACATGTTGAAGGTTGTTCTTCATGACAAAACACGGAAAGTTACGGCCTATCTGGAGCAGGAAAGAAGATCAAACAGCTCCCCCACACTGCATATTCAACCGATCTTGAACCACCCGATTTTGGTTTTGTTGTTGTTGTTATTATTTCCGCAAATTAAAAAGGAACTTCTTGGGAAACCTTTTCCATAAGTGAAAGATTTTGAAAAATGCGTTCATTCAGAATTGCAGAGTGTTCCTTAACGTGAGTATACTACCAAGCGTTTCAGAATTAACATAGACGTCTGCAAGTTTCCATAGATGCTGGAAGGGAGTACTTTTAAGGACAGTAAAAGTTTTGTTAGGATAGGTTCAATGCATTTTTTTTTTTGTATCAGATGCATGTCAAGAACTTTTTGAACTCCCTTCGTATTAATTCTTGTCGTTAATGTAAAAATCTTGGATTGGATTGTTTTACCTCTGAGCGGCACTTTTTTGCACACCATGGGCTAAATGGCCAGGTCACATGGACCCCCGAATGCTCAGAGAAGGTTGGGGGATGGGACCCACTGGAACAGCTGTTGGGAGACAGATGGTAGCCTCCCGTCAAGGTCATCCAGCGTGTTCTTTAACGCACACAGGGTATGGCTCTCCCGCACACTGAGCCACGGCTTAACGTCCCATCCGACGGACGGCGGCCTTTCCAAGCCCATCGGTGTCCCCTACTGACCGTGGGCAGGGCGGGGAATTTTACGGAGATAAATCTCAACGCTGACCCAGCTGGGACTCGAACATGCTAACCAGTAGGTCACGGAACGGTTTAAGCGAACATACACAGAATATATATTTAGTTGATACTCACTTGATAGACTTTAGCAAAGTGAAAGAATGCAAAAATTTTAAACTGTCTTCTAAATCTGTACATCTGATCTGTAATCTGAAACGTGATAATAAGTAAAAAATTACAGTTGACGAAACGATCGAGAATATTTGATTACCATTGATTTTAAGAACGTCACGTGACTCCACCCCGTGGACATGGAGTTGTAAGTCACAAAAGTGTTGGGATTAATTAGCGATGTGGAAGGGACACGCGATTGTCATTTTTGAAATGGATGCGAAAGATTCTTATAAAATGATGATATATAATAACGATTATAAAATGACATCTCTCCGCATGGCAGCACACCGGTGTCACCTAAGTTTCTACTTCTCAGTTTAGGTGCTTAGTACAAATGTCTACTATTAAGATAATACAGAGAGACATTAACTATATTATGTTGTATGATAATAGGACGGGAACCGATTGAAATCTGTGCCCTCTGTACATTTTAACTATTGCAATTCCAAATTCATTTGTTACAAAATAATAAAATCTGCTATTAATATTCGAGGCTCTACGAGCCCGTTCCGGGCCCCTCAATTTACTGGTTCTAGGCACGTGCCTCTTTGCCTATGCGTAAACGCGGCCCAGTAAATGACTCGAATGTAATACACTGAAGTGCCATTGAATTAAAGATAGGAGATTTTATCTAAATTCAGTACCGCAAGTCCCGCATTTGCGCGCATGCGTGGCTGAAACTCTGGTCATATATAGCTGTCAGCTTTGGCTTCCCCAAGCATTCGTCGTGAGAAGCGTATTGGGAAAGGCGCGGGATTCAGATGCATTTGACAGAGGGCAGATCGTAGGTGCCCGACGGATGGGACACTCGATCTCTGAATTGTCAACGAACTTGGATTTTCTCGTACGACAGTTTCAAGAGTGTTCCAAGTATATGAAAATTCCGGCAAAAAAACAAACATCCGGAAAAAACTGCAAAGGACAACCAGCCTTGAATAATCGCGGGCTTCGCCATCAGACCTGCATCGTATGGACCGATAGGGGCCAGACATTATCTGAAATCACCTCTTATCTGAACATGGGTTTCAGCCAGGAAGTCAGTGCATGGACCGTGCAACGCTCATTTCATCGTCTTGGCTTCGGGAGCCGCCGACCTACGTCCCACTTCCAACGGCACGACTCCAGGTTCAAAGCTTTGCCTGGGCTAAAGAACATCGAAACTGGACAATCGAAAATTGGCAACGGATAGCCTGGAGTGATGAATCCGGGTTAAACGTGATGGAGTACAATACCAACTGATATTGTACTCCATCACGCCAACGGGAGACCGAGGGTAAGGCGCCAACCCTATCAAACCATGTATACTGCATGTCAGGTCGCAACAGTACAAGCTGGTGGTGGCTCAGTGATGGCCTGGGTGTCTTTTGCTGGACGTCTGTGGGACCTTCGGTACGTATACCGACGACTCTCAATGCATCTCGGTACGTATACCGACGACTCTCAATGCATCTCGGTACGTTTACCGACGACTCTCAATGCATCTCGGTACGTAGAACTCGTGGCTGACCATTTACACCCATTTACGGCCATCACGCATCCCAATGGAGATGGCGTCTACCACCAAGACAACTGTTCATCTCACAGGTCAGGGTTGGCTACTGCATGGCTGCAAGAGCATTCTGCTGACTTTGAAATAATGAATTGGAAATAATGAACCTAGAATCCCAGATTGAAATCCCATTGAAAAACTTTGGGATATCGAGGACGTGTCCCATAAGCGATGACCTTGAGAGAATTGTGTACAGCTCTGGAGGATGCATGGATCGCCATAACTGTGGAACATTTGCGAAAACTTGTGGAGTCCTTGCCTCGTCGTGTGCCAGCTGTTATCAGGGCCAGAAGGGGTCCAACACGTTACTAGGTTGCTATCCTAATTCAATGGCACTTCAGTGTAGTTCACACATCTTGGGTTGGGTTTTTTTACCTCTGAGCGGCACTTTTTTGCACACCATGGGCTAAATGCCCAGGTCACATGGACCCTGAAGGCTCAGAGAAGGTTGGGGGAGGGGACCCACTGGAACAGCTGTTGGGAGATAGATGGTAGCCTCCCGTCAAGGCCATCCAGCGTGTTCTTTAACGTGCACAGGATATGGCTCTCCGCACACGGGGCCACGGCTTAACGTCCCATCCGACGGACGGCGGCCTTTTCAAGCCCATCGGTGTCCCCTACTAACCGTGGGCAGGGAGGAGAATTTTGCGGAGATAAATCTCAACGCTGACCAAGTTGAGACTCGAACCTTTGGAACTACAGATTACGAGCCTGGCGCGCTACCGACTGAGCCATCCCCGCCCCTACACATCTTGGGATGTCGAGCGCTTCCACGCCCGAGAAAAACGAAGACGTCTCACAGGGCGAATTTCCGCATACGAGAGAGAAACAAACGTGTCTACTAGCGACGAATCTATCCCCCCCCCCCACTAGAAGATCAGGAGTGCGTTTCTCTCCGGCCAGAGGCAAGATTTCAGCTATCTAGGCTGTCGTGGGTTCTTGTGATTGGTCTTTGGCAGCAAAGAGTGTCTGGACGACAGGACGTTTTGCCATGTCTCAGTACTTTTTTATTGTTTTCTGTGAACATTCCCTTTCCAGATGGGGGGCGGGGGTGGCTCAGTCGGTAGCGCGCCAGGCTCGTAATCTGTAGTTCCCAGGTTCGAGTCCCAGCTGGGTCAGCGTTGAGATTTATCTGCGCAAAATTCCCCGCCCTGCCCACGGTCAGTAGGGGACACCGATGGGCTTGGAAAGGCCGCCGTCCGTCGGATGGGACGTTAAGTCGTGGCCCCGTGTGCGGGAGAGCCATACCCTGTGCACGTTAAAGAACACGCTGGATGGCCTTGACGGGAGACTACCATCTATCTCCCAACAGTTGTTCCAGTGGGTCCCCTCCCCCAACCTTCTCTGAGCCTTCGGGGTCCATGTGACCTGGCCATTTAGCCCATGGTGTGCAAAAAAGTGCCGCTCAGTGGTAAAACAACCCAACCCAACCTTTCCAGATGGGACCCCCAACTGGTATTTGCTTTAACATCTAGGGCCTCGTGGACTACCTTTTTCTTCGGCACGAGTTTTGGTGAGCAAAGTTCGATGAATGGGGAGGCTAATATCCAAACGATGAAAATAACAATATGGCGGATGGAGTCTAGCCATGACAGATACGTCGGGTCCACATTTCCAGAAATGTGGGTACGACATAATCATTACTGTTAGACAACATATTTCCATTTTGAAGTTGCATATTCTATAGCACTTGCACTGACCATTTATTTATATACAGTTCATTATCTGTAGTTCGATACTAAATTTCAATTTTCTTGTCTTTTTGGATTTGAATGGTTATATAACTACTCAGAACAAGCTTTTGAAAGTAAGAAAATATGCATCTTTAATTTGAAGATACAGTAGGTAAAACCTTTTTTCATTATGGGTCACATACGAGTTATTAGTCCATATCGAGGGCCACATAAATATAACAGGCACATACTTCATGACTTAATTACAGGGAAGGTCAGAGAATTTAGTTTCCAGGGGGGCAGTCCAAGAATTTAGTTTTGAGGAGGGTTCGAGAATTTAGTTTCGGAGATGATGTCTGAGAATAAGACTTCAGTAGGATTTCCAAATTCCCATTTATTAAAATATTCCATCCAGATATTTTTATATTGAATTATATTTTATAGTTAATTTTTAAATCTATCTTTAGCGTATGACATATATTATGTGACTAAAATAAAATTTTAGAAAGACAACTTTTTTATTCAAAGAGATAGACAAGTTTGAGATTTCGTATAAGGCTGTCGAAATTTCAGGGGGGGAGTCCGTACCCCCTGCTCCCATCCTCTTTAGTATGTCCCTGTATATAAGATACTGTTATGTTTATAACTTTTTTTTATATACCGTCAGTTTCTGATGAGAGAAACGCTCGAAATGGATGGCTCTAAAAAAGAAAACAATACATAGATCAGCAGGGTGGGATTGAAGTCTTTGACCTGCCGTCTGTAGGTTCGACAAGCGATACACAAATGAAAGAGAAAGAGTAATCGAAAATAACAAACCATAACTTGAATATTAAAAAGAAAATGCTAAAAGAGTTTATGAAGTATATACAATAACAAGCATTGGCACAAGTGTTGCCAACTCCCAAAAGCAAATGTATAGTGCTAGACTGCCTAGAGTATTTACTTCAAAAAATTTTTTTTTGCTGCGATGAAAGGTTAAATAATATTGTTACGAATTTAATGGATGAGCACTGAGCGTGATTTCAAGTAAATATATGTCAATGATAATTGCAAAACAATGCAATTTATTACAAAAGCATGGATGAAATTATTTATACAAACTAAGTCAACCGGCACGAAAATCTATATCAATATAAAGATAAACTTTCAGGAGAATCCATTATCTTATTTCTATTCACATCCAAATCACAAAACAAGGCTAATATCATTCGATGAACAGTAAAATCGTGTTTGTAAACAAATATGCAATCTATCGAGATTAACCTTACCAATTCTTATAAACAAATTAAATACTATCGTACACCAAGTAAAAATCTCTTCCTACAAAAAAGTTAAGACTAGCTCTGTCTATTCGACTAACGTTTTCCTCTTCATTTTTAGTGTCAATGTCCCTTGTATAACCTTCACTTCAGGCGTAAACCATTCTTATTTTCCTTGTTAATTCACTAGTAGGATTTAACTCTAATATACTATTTAACCTCCCGCGCACTCACCACATAAAATACTTCTTCTTTATAACTACTTTATTGTGCACAGATTGAGACTAACTATGTCCCCTTTCACATATCAACAACTCCAACATAACAATTCTTTCTTTAGTTTTCAGTTAGGTTCTTCTTTTCAATTCGGTGGTTACGTAATTTTCACGCAGAAGCATGGCGAACGTTCATGGCACGTTTATCATAAATTCACTGTAGCACATTCACCTGTCGTAACAATACGTTTATGCATTTTTCGTATGTTATGTGTTATAGGAAGAAAAAAATAAGAGCTGATGAAATGAAACTTAATATGAAGCGTTTTACAATATTTCACTGGGAATTCAACAAATTTAATGCGGGAGAAATAGAGTGGAACTCCGTCCAAAGAAAAAATCCTCATCGACTGTAAGGATTAGGATATGTTAATAGGATTGATTGTATTTGTGATCGAAATGTATGTTCATTTGGTTCAATAAAAAGGATTGAAAGGTTCAAATACCTTTCTTTTGCAGGCGAAATTGATCATCTCAATGACATTTGTTCGAAAGACGGGAAATTTCATTTTCTATCCACACATCAGGATGGCCAAAAACACTAGGAAACAGAAAACAATGGGGGAGGGGGGGTAATGGCTCAGTCGAAGCCCATAATCTACAGTTCCTAAGTTCAAGTCCCAGCTGGACCAGGGGCGGGGGTGGCTCAGTCGGTTGCGCGCCAGGCTCGTAATCTGTAGTTCCCAGGTTCTAGTCCCAGCTGGGTCAGCGTTGAGATTTATCTCCGCAAAATTCCCCGCCCTGCCCACGTCAGTAGGGGACACCGATGGGCTTGGAAAGGCGCCGTCCGTCGGATGGGACGTTAAGCCGTGGCCCCGTGTGTGGGAGAGCCATACCCTGTGCACGTTAAAGAACACGCTGGATGGCCTTGACGGGAGGCTACCATCTGTCTACCAACAGCTGTTCCAGTGGGTCCCCTCCCCCAACCTTCTCTGAGCCTTCGGGGTCCATTTGACCTGGCCATTTAGCCCATGGTGTGCAAAAAAGTGCCGCTCAGAGGTAAAACAACCCAACCCAGCTGGACCAACAATTGAGATCTCCGCAAAACCTTCTGCTCATGGTCAGTAGGGGACACCGAATGGCTTGGAAAGACCGCCGTCTGCTGTGTGGGACGTTATAAGCCGTGGCCATACCCTGTGAACGTTAAAGAACATGCTGGATGACTAGAAACTACCATATGTCTTCTAACAGCTGTCCAGTGGGTCCCCTCAACCTTCTCTGAGCAATCGGGTCTACGTGACCTGGCATTTAGTCCATTGTGTACAAGAATAGTGCCGCTCAAAGGTAAAACAATCCAACAGGAAAAAATGGTAAGATGTGTGATTAGAATTCTGAATTTAGGATCCATCTACAACTCCGTATCGGATAGTCAAAATTATGATTTATAAAGTATGTGCAATTATTGCTGCAAATAAACGTCTTTTTTTAAAGTTTGGCTTATTTCTCTGGGAATCTGATTAGTTTATTTCGACAAATGTTGAGCCCAACCCGATTTGGGAAAAAATGCCTCTGACGCATCATAAGAGAGGTATACTGAAATGGATGTCGCTAATCATTTTTTTTTTATTCTTATGTCATTAATTATAATCATTATATCACAAAATTAAAATGTTCATGCTAATTTGGAACGCCAAATACGAGAAATACTAATAACAAAAACTGAACATTCTTAAGTAGCATTATTATAAACTCAAAGAGCCACTGATTTATTAAAGATGAAAAATACATGAAAAATAATCAAAATGCTGAGTTTTTAATCACTAAAGTTTTTAACTGAAATAAAATACATTAATTATAATTTAAATCTTTTAATGTATTTCATCAAAAGATTGAAATTATAATTAATGTATTTTACATTTCAGTTTAATTTTTTCACACAAGAAAAATTTTAAAATTAAATTATTTTGAGACCATGTCTTCCCCCCCCCCCCAACCCAAATCGTCTGTGCTATTTTGAGCTCGAGCGCTAAACCCATCTCTAGAGTATAGTAGTGGTACACCATTGGTGCAATGATCTTCCGTCATAGCCAAGGGAAAGCAAAGAGATCTGAAGGGTGCGGAGAATTCGAGCATCTGCTCAAAGCATATTCAGTTTAATCTCTGCACTGTGGGGGCGGGGATGGCTCAGTCGGTAGCGCGCCAGGCTCGTAATCTGTAGTTCCCAGGTTCGAGTCGCAGCTGGGTCAGCGTTGAGAGTAGGGGGACATCGATGGGCTTGGAAAGGCCGCCGTCCGTAGGATGGGACGTTAAGCCGTGGCCCCGTGTGCGGGATAGCCATACCCTGTGCACGTTAGAGAACACATTGGATGGCCTTGACGGGAGGCTACCATCTGTCTCCCAACAGCTGTTCCAGTGGGTCCCCTCCCCCAACCTTCTCTGAGCCTTCGGGGTCCTTGTGACCTGGCCATTAAGTCCATTGTGTGCAAAAAAAGTGCCGCTCAGAGGTAACCCAACCCAACTCTGCATTGTAAAACAATTACTCCATTTTCTTCCTTTCTGAAGAAATAAAAAGTTTGTTTGGCGTGTAAAGTTTTCACGATATAAGTTGACCTAGATCGCATTTTAAGTTTAAAGCAATAACTTGTTGAAATATTGATCAACAAAATATCAGTTTACTTTCGTTAAGATACTGAAACGTGAATTTCCTTTCTTGTGGCGTTTACTCTTTCTCTCACATTACAGATACATACATACATTCGTACGAAACCCCCGTGCACTAATGAGCTACATGTAAAACGTTTTGCATTAAAATGCCGTTTCATTCAACCTTTTTTTTTCTGAAGTATTTATAATTTCAACTCTTGAACTTGAATTTACAGTTTTTAACAATCTTTTTTGAAAATTATATTATATTTTATAGCAAATATTAAAAAATATAATATTTTTGCATAAATAGCTTGGTCGCTATAGTACAAGGGAAGGAAGTTATATTGCAAATATTATAATTATATTACGGTTGGCAACATTGATTAACACAGAATGATATTACGCATGCGCGTTGAGAGAATATGATCCATTTTGAATGAACACGATCTATAGACAAAAATGAAAGTGTTCCGGTTTTGCTCGCTTGATCCGTCCTAGAGGCTATACAAATACCATGAATGCGGAAATTTCTAAAGCCAGTAGCAGTTTCCTATTTGGTCTTTCGTTGTTATCAGATGTGTATAGGCATCAACTCTGTAGAATTGTATTTTTTTTAGTTTAAAAGTTAAGCAATTTATTTAACAATTGCACGTATTCTTTAGATAAAAATTTGCTTCCAGTCAAATACTTAAGGTAGCCTTGGCAACCGTATTTTTGAGCATTTTTTAATAAATATACAGGTGAGTTTTAAGTCAGGAAACAGAACAATTACGTAATTCGCTAGCAAATTCAAGCTTTACTTCGTGAATGGCTAGATTACTAGTTCCATGTCACATAGTCTCATTGAGCGTTCTCTGTCCTAATACTTTTGCCTTTTTATTCATGGAATCGTTTGAACTCAGTGATAACAACCGATATCGATCAGCTGAAGCAGAAAATTATCGAGGAATGAAAGAAAATCCATCGTCCTGATCCTCTCTGGATGGTGGACCTCGAACAATTCTTTTAATTTTTCCTTTAATTAATTATTTATCTTAATTAATATTCACCCATGATCCCATGAAATCCAATCAGAGAGATAATTAAAGGGATGAAAATTGGAAAATTGAAAATCACTGCCATTCGAGAAGCACTCTATTCACATAAATTTTTTGAAGAAAGAAATCTCATTCTTTCCGACAGTAGGGCGGCCCTACAAACTCTGATAAAACATTATCAGAATACAGAAAATCCCATACTTAATCTTAAAATCCATGAACTTGTTTCCGGAGTTCTTCACAAAAAAATCGGCTTAGTATACAATGAATCCCAAGTTATCTCGAAGTTTCGGGCAATGAAGTTGCAGACAAGACCGCAAAAGAAGCTCTCAGTTTTACACCTTGAACCAAAGTACATACCTCCAAATCTCGAAATATTATCAAGGACGATATACGAGATTGCTCACAGAGAAACTATTTCAAGAAGAAATACTTGTCACTTCTTCTTAATAAGTTTTTCGAAATTTTATGTTTATGGTTATTACCATAGACATAACATTTCGAAAAACCTATTAAGATATGATAAAACTTTTAACTCTCTGCCTACAAGTCATCAAAATGTAATAAGAAGACTCTGAATTGATCCCACCCTTCTGAACTGCACTCTTTCTAAATGCAAAAAAGTCTCTTCTACTGTCTGTACTGTGAAATGGATGATGAAAATGTACTACATGTACTTCTCCACTGCACCAAGTACCAAATGCAAGGTTGGGTTGTGTTACCTCTGAGCGGCACTTTTTTGCACACCATGGGCTAAATGGCCAGGTCACATGGACCCCGAAGGCTCAGAGAAGGTTGAGGGAGGGGACCCACTGGAACAGCTGTTGGGAGACAGATGGTAGCCTCCCGTCAAGGCCATCCAGCGTGTTCTTTAACGTGCACAGGGTATGGCTCTCTCCCACACACGGGGTCACGGCTTAACGTCCCATCCGACGGACGGCGGCCTTTCCAAGCCCATCGGTGTCCCCTACTGACCGTGGTCAGGGCGGGGAATTTTGCGGAGATAAATCTCAACGCTGACCCAGCTGGGACTCGAACCTGGAAACTACAGATTACGAGCCTGGCGCGCTACCGACTAAGCCACCCCCGCCCCACCAAATCCAAAGGCAGGAGTTCCTACAAGATTTAATTGAAATTAAAATACGTAACTCCACTTTAGAAGACATCATTATAAACAAATCAGCCAAACTTCTATTACTTAATCCGGAATCTGCTCATTAAATATTTGCGAAATTTAATTTAAAATTATCCCACGTGCCTAAAACTAGAAGAAAAAAAAATGACTCTGAAATTCTTTTCGATCATTTCAATATATTTTGATTTATTTACTTCTCAACACCGAATCTCGCTCTACTTTTCATTCATTGCGACACCTTTCAAGCTGCCAGCTGGCCAGACTGTGATGTGCACCTGCTGTATCCACATTCCTACATAGCTTATATCCAAAGCACTAAATGAGTGACATTTCTGCCACATGTGCATTAATCTCCCTTACATGAGTCTACTTTCTTTCACCTATCCAGAACATTTGGCTTTGAGACACCGGCTGCACCCAAATGCCTACACAGCTTATCTCCAAAGCGCTGAATGATTAACAAGGATCAGTTTTAATCCACCTGACCAGAAGTTGTTCTCTTTAGTAACCTGAGGCAAACACTCCCACGCCACACAAGCGGCGTTCACATTCCTGATATCTTTTACTCTACGGGACCTGGGTTCGAGCCCCGGGTAAGGCATGGCTGTTTGTGTCGTTTTTCTGCTGAGGGCCTGCCATCCTCTCAGACCTTCTACCAAGAAGTGTCTAGGGAGAAGAGAGCTAGCTTCCATAGTCGTAATGTAAATTGTGCGACTGGAGCGCCCTCTAAACATGGCAAATTGGTGCATCGCAGTGAAGCCTCCTCCGAAACCGATAGGGGCATGGTGCCTGTACCATTCATCTTGTTGAATTCCATTTTTATTCCCTCTTTACATCCATTGCAAAATCGGCTTAGCTAGCAAGATGAAATCGGACTGGGAGCAATTATAAACGTTAAGCAATTTCAAAGATGAAATATTATATTTAGTAAAGTTAATGGAAATCAATATTATTTTTTCTTCGTACTAGCTTTACCAGAATTATTGCAATATTTTTTATTTTGCTGCAATGCATAATCCAATATGAAAAACATTAAAAAAAATCCTGTTTTAAGTTCATATTAAAATGCTTTTTACTTTTGAAAATCATTAACAGCAGGTATAATTATTTCCTTTAATTTTAAATTAGTTTCAATTTATAAATAGTTTTTCATATTTCAGTTCCTTTTCTGTTCATTTTTTCTTTTTTGAAATAATAAACAAGAACAAAAACATTTTTTTAAAAACATATTTATTTAAATTCTGTACCAAAATACAAACCACAAAATCTCTCTCTCAATGTCTGTATCTTACAGAATATTTTTGCAAATTTGGCAAATTATTTTCTGTTTGAGAGCATGATTGAGCCAACATCAAAATAGAGCACATACGTATAGCAAACAATATATCTTAAAAGCAAACAAATTAATCCACATACTGATTTACACTTTCTAACACTATTACTGCAATACACTTTCAGTAATTTCATATATCACATGACACTTGCACTTTCATTAATTTTCTATATCACAAAAAATTACAGTAAAGCTTTACAGTGCAGTAATTAAAACTAATATATTTAATATTCAATGACACAATGTCATTTTTTATAACATGACATTTTAAGAATGTCATTAATGTGTGTGTGTGGAGCTTCAATTCCCTTCTGCCTCAGCTCAAATAAAAATTTTAAAATATTTGGGTTTTTGTATAGCTTGAAATTTTAAATATGCCATTTTGTGTGTGTGTGTGTGGGCCATGATTACCTTCTACCACAACTGAAATGGAAAAGTTTCCAATATTTGTTTTTTTTACAGTATTAAATTTGAATTAAGTCATTTGTGTGTGGGGAGGACTTGATTTTCTACCTCAGCTGAAAAAAGTAGCTTCCAATATTTTTTTACAACATGAAATTTCAATTATGTTATTTGTGCATGTTTGTGGGCTGGAGGAACTTGGATTTCCTTCTGTCTCAACTGAGATAAAACCAATTTGCATTTTTTTTAATAGCATAAAATTTCAATTGTCATTTGTATGTAGGACATAGATTCCATTCTGCCTCAGCAAAAATGAAAGTTGACATTTTTTATAGCATGAAATTTCAATTATGTTATATTTGTGTGGGGGGGGGGGGAGTGCAATACAAGCATTTTTAACAAATGCCTATATTGAGAGACACTTGTAGAAGATATGATAGAAATTTCAATGAGAACAGATATTGCCTCTAAAGATGATCACTCATGCTGTGTAACAGGTCCTAGAAAATTTAAGAGAAAGTTTATGTCAGTGCAAAATGAAATTCAGAGCTTAAAGAAAATGCTATGGTGAAATTACTGTCAGATAAAAGCCAAGCAATCAGACTTCTATTTTAAAAGATAGATTTGTTTAAGGCTCAAAAGCTCATCAAGATGACATTGAGACACCAAAGCCTGTGTTTCTAGATATAACTTTAAACCTGTTCAGAAATTCACAGCAAAAATGCTGAAAGAAGCAATGGCATATTTTATTGCCAAGAGGTAAATAGGTTTACCATGATATTTTCATTCTCCAAAGGTTTATTACAAATTGAGATTCTATTTTTTTATTTTTAAAAAGGCTTATGAATTTGTAAGAGAAAATCTTCTTTTCAAATAGCTCCACAATTTTAACTTGGTGCAAATCTGTAGATGGCCCTCCTGGATTTATTGAAGTTTTCTTCATGGAAAATTTTACTGATAGTAAGCAGAAACATATGATATTCACTTTATTATTGGAGAAGAAGTCAATTAGGAAACAAATACTGTTCAATGGCAAATGCTATTGTTGATATGTAAATTATGGTAATAATGCTAATGATAAAAATTCAGATATAGCTTCTGAAACTCTAATTTTTATGTTTGTTTCAATCTTACGTAGCTAGAAAGTCCCCATAGGCTATTTCTTTAACAGTTGGTTTGTCTGGCTCAAAATATATTTTTAATTACAAATTCAGTCAGAACCATATTTAATTCTTTTTAAGCTATAAGAGCAAAAGAGGGAAACTATAACCTAATGATCTTCAGTTCCAAAGTGCACAAATGCAGTTAATAATTAACCGGCTGATAATTAATAAGAAAAATGGCAATTGTATAACTTTCAATGAAATTAAAATCATTGGCAGCAATAATGAAATGTCCAGTGACATTTTAGGTGTTTCTCACATGTGGATAATATCAAGCAATCACAGTAAAGCAATGAAGGTCATTGTGTCTCTTTTCTCTGAAATTGAAAAATGTTATTATAAGCTGTCTTTATAGCAAAACAATTATGAAAAATTTCTTGCATAGAATGTAAATTAGCATTAATTGAATCTGACCTAATGCAGTCTTCTGTGTCTGCACTTATTAACCCTTACAAAGACATTTTTTTTACTTTAAGAAACAACTTTTGAGTCTTATTATGAAAAACTAATTAATGAAATATTCCATATTATATTTATTCCATTATATTTATTATATTCCATATTCCAAAAGAAAAAGCATTTAATTCTGGAAAAAAATAGTAGGGAAGCATAAAAAAGCATGTTGCAGGTTCTTTTGTAGAGATTTTTGGAAACTGATTTATCAGCTTCTGTCACTTTAAAGGTTAATATTAAAAATCGAGGTTTTCTCGCCCTTCTCACAGTATGTGTGTGCAATTGCAAAAATTACTGAACACTGTCTTCCAAGAGAAAACTTTATATTCTCAACAACAACCATTTCATACCTAATTAAAAAATTCAGGTTAATGTCCTACATAGGCTTCAATGCATGTTGGTGCTCATATCATTAGATAGTCAGATCAGTAATAGGGAATTGGATGTGGAAGTTGACAATCATGCTTATAATATGAAAAAGAAACATTACAAAAGAATATGCTAAAATTAGACTTCACCATTTAGAGACACAAATGACAGAAAAATTAAAAGGCATATTAGAGCAAACATCTAAATTTGCACAAAACACAGTGACAAAAACATACTTTACAGTAACTTCATTTCTTATATTATGTGTGTGTGATATGAATTTCCTACTGACTCAGCTGAAAAATAGTTTGAATTTTTTTATAGCATGAAATTTCAATTGTCACTTGTGTGTGTGTAGTTTCCTTCTACCTTAGCTGATATAAAAGTTTACAATATTTGTATTTTGTTACATGAAATTTCAATCATGTCATTTGCGTGTTTGTGGGAGGAGTCTTGCCTTTCCTTTTGACTTAGTTGAAATGAGAGAAAGTGTAAATTATTGTTTTTTATATATATAGTATGCAATTTCAATTATGCCATTTGTGTGTGTATGTATGACCTTGGATTTCATTCTGCCTCAGCTGATATAAAAGTTTAGAATATTTGGTTTTTATTGCATGAAATTTCAATCATGTCATGTGTGTGTATGGGGGGGGGGACTTTTGAAATGTGAGAAAGTGTAAATTGTTATTTTTTTTATATGTATAACATGCAATTTTTATTATGACATTTGTGTGTGTGTGTATGTGACCTTGGATTTCCTTCTGCCTCAGCTGATATAAAAGTTTAAAATATGTTTTTTGTGTACAAGAAAAATGTTTTTCTCTCTTTCGTTTTTTTACACCTTCTGATATTTCTTTAGTTTTGTAATAGAGCATTAACTGCACATAAGGTGACACTATGTAATCCCATACTTAGACACTCCTTGCCCATACCTCAAGTTCACACAAACCACAAGAAAAGTTTTCACCTTCTGTTTCCTTGAGTTATTTGGTCTTCACGTGAACATTAGTTGGAAACAGTGAAAGAAATTTCTCACCCATGATGCAATTTGCCCTTGCTAATGTTTCTGAAGGACATGTTAACCCTACTTTTACATCATCAACCTCTTTCTCAGTTAAAGTTTTGTCACCAAATAGTAATTGATTACATCCTGCTACATAAGCAGCAACATTTGCTTTTACAGGATGAGAAGATCACACTGTTCAGCCTGATGGAGCTTCCTTGAGATAGCAGAAGACATATCACTTATACTTGGTTGCCCCATACTGCATAATCCTAAAAGAAAGAATGAACAATATATATAGCATGTGTTTACTTCAACAAAAAAAAAAGCAAACATGTAATATCAACTTAGCAATGTATAACAAACATGTAATATCAACTAAGCAATATAGAGCAAATATGCAATTACAACTTGGTAATAAAAAGCAAACATGCAATTCCAACTTATCATCAGTTTGCTATATATTGCTATCAGGTTGGGTTATTTCAACTTTTTAGCACACAATGGGCTAAATGGCCAGGTCACAAGGATCCTTAGGGCTTAGAGAAGGTTGGGTATGGAACCCACTGTAACAGCTGTTAGGAGACAAATGGTAGCCTCCTGTCAAGACCATCCAGTGTTCATTAATGTGAACAGGATATGGCTCACCCGAACCCAGGGACACAGCCTTAAGGTTGAATCCAATGGACTGTGGCTTTCCAAGCTCATCAGTGTCCGCTACTCACCATGGGTAGCAACTTAGCAATATATAACAAACAACTTTACAACATTTCCAAAAACATCTTTTCCCCAATTTTATAGTTTTATTCAAACAATTTTATGCTAACTGGGTGATTAGTGTAAAATGTATATAAATTACAAGCCACAATAAAACCTAAAATAAATATTAAGGCATTTCAGTTTGGTTGTCTCTTAACTCCAAATAACATTCAGCATACTCTGAAGGGTAAACACTATACTTGTTGAGAAACATTAGCTTGTATTAAAAATTATTGAGAAAACAGCTACAAAAATAGTACCTTGATGCATCCATGCGAAATCTGAAAAATTTCTTTTCTGTATATTTGCCGCTTCGTAGCTCCACACATGGCACATTTCATGCCAAGTCTCACGGCTTCAACACTGAAAAAAAAATATTAAACCATTAATCTACAAATAACAACAGTTCACCACAAATATTAAAACAAATCCTTGAAATCATAAAATTAAACACTAAAAGTATTATATACACATTACTTGATATCCCAAATCTTAGTTTATTGGAATATGACTAACAGATTGCCAATGGTCACATTTAGTTTATGCTAAAATTCAAACTACTATATTAAAAAGCCATAAAAGATGAATATTTGCTTAGACACTATTTTATTCACTGCAATTACATCTAAGAGGCTACCACTGAATAATGTATCGACCCACATCACTGCTTGTGTACTGTTTCTAACAACAAAATAGTTTGTGACACTACATAGTTAATACGAAAGAGCACTTGCAATTCATATTCAGTTATACTCATTCATTAATTTAAAAAGAAAAGCGAAATTTGCCAAAAAACAGCAACAGCAGTTTACATAATTTGAAATGATTGGTTCATGTGCCAGTTATGGCACTTGAAGGAATTGGTATTCAAGATTAGCCTGTTATCAGCAGCACACTCAGTACTTATGGTGTACCGAATATGTGTACAACATAGAGCAAAACATTTAATAACCTTGATTTCATGATTAATAATTTTTTGGGGAGGCTATCAATGATAGACTTGCTTAGTTATGCTTGGTTTCTGATTAAAAAAAAGCATGCTTGGTTTCTGAAAAAAAATGACCTGGGTTTGAGCACGGGGAAGGCATGGATGTCTGTGTTGTTTTTCTGCTGAGGTTCAGTCATAACCTTGAACCTCACAGACATTGCATTATATCATATGAACAGACAGGCTACTGTTAAACCTCTATATATTTTGATAGCTTGCTAACCCTTAGACAGGATTAACTCCCTTACGGGTTTATGAGATAGACATTATTGAATACAAACTTTAGAGAAACCTTATCGAGATATAACTTAAAAGAATTTTAATAAAAATGGAGATAGGTTAACCTATAATCACTATCTCGTGGTTTAATTTGAAATTGACATTATGTGACCATATTCACTACGTGTAACTCACAACACGTTTCTAAGCCTAAAACATACAGCAATAGTACTCAAATCATATATTTAAAATATAATAAAGTGCACTCACCTGGAAACTGAAGCGAAGTCAAAATTCGTATTTGAAGTATCCATACTGACTGCAGATCTACAAAAGTTGAGAAAAAATAAGGATGAACAAAAATTCTATCGTACAATGCTTCGGCCACTCCTTCGCTCGATGTCATGAACTAGCAAGGAACATGAAAATGAGATTGGCGTTACTGCGCATGTGCATAGCGTGGCAAAGAGCGCCTTACAGTTTGTTTTTGGTACATACATCAATTTGCCAGATTCGGGTTCCGAGAAGATCCGCCTAGCGGCGCCACTTACGCTTAGCGAGAGCTCGACTTCTTCTCCTTAGCTTCTACTATGGCATATAAACTGGCAGGCTCCTGTCAGATCTCTGTGGCAAGCAGCTGCTTGAGGGGGTAGTGACGGTTAGTCACTATCCCAGGCACTTTTCAAAAAATAAAAAAAAATAATAAATAGCCCCTCAAGCAGCTGCTTGCCACAGAGGTCTGACAGGAGCCTGTCAGTTTATATGCCAGAGTAGAAGGTCTGAGAGGATGGCAGGACCTCAGCAGTAAAACGACACAAACAGCCATGCCTTACCCGGGGCCTTTACCCCATGCCGAACCAAGGTCCCTTAGATCAGTAGCCAAGCGCGCTAACCACGCCAAGGAAAAAATACCCAGCTGTTGCTTCCGCAATTCCTACTAATAAGTTCTCCTGAGCAAAGACCATACACAAATGGAAACTTATTTATTAACTTCGGAAATCAGAAGAAACTAACAAACTTATTACTATAATTAAAATTAAGCCAACCAAAGCAAAAAAGGAACAATAAACCATCAGGGCAAGAAAAACTAATGTTACTCAAAAAGAAATCTATAAAATCGTTTTAGGCGTCAACAATGTTTTACAAATGGAAACATCCAATACTTTAAGAATCACGAGAGAAAATTCTACAAATTCAAAATAAGCTAAAAATGACCAAATAGAATTAAGCGTCAAAAGAACAAAAACCCAGTGATTGCAAATTTTTACTTAAATTTACTTTCTTTTCCTACCGGGATAGAGAACTCGAAAGGCCTGGCATTCCAGCGTGGAGACTTAACCAAAAAAAAAGCAAATCTACAGATCCACGAGTTGTTACACCATGTATCGGTGTATGTCAGACGTGATGTGCCTTGGATGAAAGAAGTAAATGTCCAATGCACTATGTATAGGATGGCGCATGATTTATTTGCATATATTGCAATCATACATCTACACAGTCGTATCAGAATAATATGACCACCTACCATAGTATATGTATGGTAGGTGGTTATATTATTCTGATACGACTGTGTATATACTGCAGGCATGTCAAACTCGTTAACCACCGAGGGCCATATTAAGTATTATATATTAAATCCCGGGCCGCAAAACAAAAAAAAACAGATGAAAATTGTTATGTGCCAACTAGACTAGAACGCAGTATTCGTTCACTGACTGCTAACGAATAGCTTCCGACTCTACTGGCATTTCGTGACTCATTGCCATGCGCAAAGTACGTACATTTGAATGACCTCGAGACATGTGTATACATGTCCGAGCCCGATCGTAGAATTGCTCATATCATGAAATGCCACTATTTCATGAAATGATCGGGCATTTCATGATATGAGCAATTCTACGATCGGGCTCCGACATATACATTAATGCGCAATAGTTTCCCTTATATATAAATGGAAATGTTTTCTGAAATACGTTTATTTAATTCATGTACCGTGTACGTACTTATAATTTTAATTAAAGAATCCAGTGTTGTCAAAAGTTAAATAAACGTATTGGTTATCAATCTTGGCGCGCCGCAGAACAGTTCCCGGAGGGCCGCGGGCCGCGTGTTTGACATGTCTCCTATACTGTATATATTATGGGAATGCGCTTAATTATTGTGGTCTTAGCTAAGCGCCACACTTTGTTGAATAAAAAGACTTAATGTTTCTTGGAGACTTTGTCCCATCAGCTTAACATAGATTAAATACTGCTTTGCCTTTACAGTGATGTGAAAGTCTTTACTTTTTCCTACAGAAATCTCTTCACAGATATCAGAACTCGGAGACGGAAGTATCCTAATACCTGCCTGCATAATCTGGTTCACCATAGAAGCCAACCGTCTGCCTTCAGTGTTTCCCAGAAAGAGCTCTGTCATTTTTTACGTGTTAAACGAACGTGACTCCTTAGTTCCTGTTACTCTCTTTCTGCCTTAGTTATTTCTTCATCTCAGCGTTGCCCCTTTTGGTGACTCCTTAGTTCCTGTTACTCTCTTTCTGCCTTGGTTATTTCTGCATCTCAGCATTGCCCTTTTTGGTGACCCTCTTAGCTCCTGTTACTCTCTTTCTGCCTTGGTTATTTCTGCATCTCAGCGTTGCCCCTTTTGGTGACTCCTTAGTTCCTGTTACTCTCTTCCTGCCTTGGTTATTTCTACATCTCAGCGTTGCCCCTTTTGGTGACTCCTTAGTTCCTGTTACTCTCTTTCTGCCTTGGTTATTTCTGCATCTCAGCGTTGCCCCTTTTGGTGACTCCTTAGTTCCTGTTACTCTCTTTCTGCCTTGGTTATTTCTGCATCTCAGCGTTGCCCCTTTTGGTGACTCCTTAGTTCCTGTTACTCTCTTTCTGCCTTGGTTATTTCTGCATCTCAGCGTTGCCCCTTTTGATGACTCCTTAGTTCCTGTTACTCTCTTTCTGCCTTGGTTATTTCTGCATCTCCCCTTTTGATGACTCACTCCCTAACCCCTCTGGATAAACGAATGGAGTCGAGCAAAGAAGGTGCAATGAAGCTCTTTAGTAAAGCTCTTATTGAGCTCTTATTTCCGCAAGCAACTAGAGAAGACCACAACTAGGCCACGAATGAAGACTAATGAGCAGCATTCCCATTTAATACGCTTTTGAAAATGCAAATATAACAGAGGTTATACCTCTGTTATACTAACAATAAGTTAACTAACACTAAACAATAAGTTAGAAAATAAAATAAATTAGAGGGACATGACATTCATCCAGATTTCGGAGATAGTTCAGAATGAATAACAGATCGCAAAAGAAAAATGTATCTCAGTGATGGTGAAACTCATCCAATGTATTATTTTCTTTAAGACCAAAATTTACTTGATTACAATTACTCTCATTACCAGAAACTCTGTCTTCATCTGCATAACTTATGAAACATATTTGATCTTATTAGATATCCACGATAATCTCTTACAAAGGCTTATTTTTGACCTCCTGAAAACTACATTTACTAAACTTTACAATTTTACCAGCCTTTTTACATTATTTTTTCACCCTTACAGCATCTTCCAAACTGCGTGCATATTCTTCCTCTAGTTCTATCAACTGTGCTTCTAATTCCTTAAGCTGTTCCTCATCTTCTTTAATTTGATGTTCCCATATTGTCTTCTCTCTCTCGTGCCTTCCTTCTCTCCTCTCTATCCCTTCTCCCTCTCCCCCTCTCTCATTTCATCATTTCACATTCCATTCTTGTCGGACTTTAGAGTTCAGTCACCCATCTGGAATGAATCAGAAACACCTCCGCTAACACGTCGCCATCAATCCCTACAATTTCGATAAACTCCCCACTTTCCCTAGCCTCCACCTGGTTACCTCAATTCTCCCGTCTTCCCCAATTCCAACCTCTTCTTCTTCTGATGATGATACCACAGCATCATTCACAATTCTAAACTCGCGCGAAATGGCAAACGGAGAAAAATACGGACCGTTCATTTCTGTAAAGAGATGACTCTGATCTGCTGGAAATGGACAGACGATTTATGTAGGAACCTTATCCAAGGTGATGGACACTTGAATCATGTTCATTACAATGAACACATACAGTAAAAATCTCGACGACTGAAGAACTTGTGGGAATCACCCCTGTATAACACTTTAGATAGCTAAATGAGGCACAGTCCACTGCTGAGCAGCTTCCAGCTTTTCTTTTACGTAACTGTTTGAGGAACAGTCCATAAAACACTGGCAACTTCCACTCACCCCTGTATAACACTTTAGATAGCTCAATGAGGCACAATCCACTGCTGAGCAGCTTCCAGCTTTTCTTTTACGTAACTGTTTGAGGAACAGTCCATAAAACACTGGCAACTTCCACTCACCCCTGTATAACACTTTAGATAGCTCAATGAGGCACAGTCCACTGCTGAGCAGCTTCCAGCTTTTCTTTTACGTAACTGTTTGAGGAACAGTCCATAAAACACTGGCAACTTCCACTCACCCCTGTATAACACTTTAGATAGCTCAGTGAGGCACAATCCACTGCTGAGCAGCTTCCAGCTTTTCTTTTACGTAACTGTTTGAGGAACAGTCCATAAAACACTGGCAACTTCCACTCACCCCTGTATAACACATTAGATAGCTCAATGAGGCACAGTCCACTGCTGAGCAGCTGCCAGCTTTTCTTTTGGGTAACTGTTTGAGGAACAGTCCACGACTGCCAAATCTATTTTCCCATGGTATGACGGATAGTCATTGTGCATAAGCTTGTGGAGGTGCCCTCATTCGATTCCGACGTTATCTGCTCCACAATAGCGGTGCAATTCCTTGTAACGATGGGGGACAGTCTGTGCTCACCTCGAGATCAATTGCATGTTCACATCCACATTTCTTCTGCTGGTTGGAAGTTTGCTGCTGGTTGGTTTTTTTTTCACATAGTCTAAATATACATGTACGACTGTATGATGTGGAAATACCAACAGTTCAGCATTTACGGTGATTGAACAACCGGTACTATCTGGCCACTGTCAAACTCACTTACTCGCTGCCTTTACCCATGATTAGTTTTCCGTGAGTGCTTTCCAATGCGTAGAGACTTGCTCTATTTATAGGCAATGCCTAGTTCAGCATCACACGTGACTAGAAGCGATACTTCTGCTTTGCATATTTTTTATCGTGGTTTATATAATAATTTGCCTATTAAGTGTATATCAGTGCTGTCTTAAGAACCACAAATCCTTACTTTCTAGGATTGGGTTTTCAGCGTACAGGTTTACGAAGAACTAAATTTCCCAATATACATCCATTTCACAGTGTAGAGACATTCACTTCATGAATTTTCGCAATGGTACAAATTTATACCAATTTCACGGTAAACGAAGAAATTTTCGCTATAACGAGGAAATGTTCGTATCACAGAGTAGGGTTGGGTTGTTTTTACCTCTGAGCGGCATTTTTTTGCACACCATGGGCTAAATGGCCAGGTCACATGGACCCCGAAGGCTCAGAGAAGGTTGGGGGAGGGGACCCACTGGAACAGCTGTTGGGAGACAGATGGTAGCCTCCCGTCAAGGCCATCCAGCGTGTTCTTTAACGTGCACAGGGTATGGCTCTCCCGCACCCGGGGCCACGGCTTAACGTCCCATCCGACGGACGGCGGCATTTCCAAGCCCATCGGTGTCCCCTACTGACCGTGGGCAGGGCGAGGAATTTTGCGGAGATAAATCTCAACGCTGACCCAGCACAGAGTACGAAATGCATTGGATCGAATAGTCATTTTTTCAGAATTTTTTCGTCATAGAAAAAATATTAATGTTTGTAATGTAGATGCCTAAATTTCATGTGATGTTTCAGGAATAACACTATTTGACATTTATATGAGGGTGGACCATTTAATTCGTGGACTGACGATGCCTTCATCTCTCATCATCCTCTTCATCGCCGAAGTCTGCAAGTGTTTTCTTCTTTCAAAGTGTTCCCCCATTGAAAGCGTTTTGGAAAGGGTTCAGTTTGCAATAAAAAAAAACTTAAAGCTATGCACTTACGCCATCTCCTGACCCAGGCATCGAATATTTCCTGCAAGCATTTTGTGAAAATGTTCAGATAAGATCTTTGTGGCCCGCCGAGGTTGGGGATGGCCCGCCGAGGTTGGGGGTGGCCCGCCGAGGTTGGGACAATGTTAAATCAAAGATGCATGCGGCCTAACGTTGTCGTGGTGCGAAAACCATTTCTTCCTCCGAATTCTAATCTTTTTAACGAACTGCAAGAAGTTTTATCCGAAGCCTTCTGCATAAGCTTCCTTAATCATTTTTGACCCTGTGGCATAAAATGTATTGCGAGCAACTTTTACGCCTTTGCAATCACAAACACCAGATTCATTTATTTCCCAACAAACTTCACAACTCGAAATGTCGTCTTTGGTGGTGAACTTGAGAGCTTCCATTCTCTGGATTGGCGTTGTTTTCCGGATCGTATTTGAAAATCCAAGTCTCGTCTTTGGTCACAATATGCTGTAAGAATCTTTCGCCTGCCTCCCCAAACCTTGCCAGACAGGTCAGGCACACATCAGTAGGTTTTTGGTTTTGTTCGGGACTAAGATTGTGCGTGATCTAACGAGCACAAATTCTTGATATTTTCAAGTGCTCCATCACTATTGCATGAGCACCGCCATAAGAAAGGCCCATCCTTGCAGCTAGTGTACACAGGGTTATTCTGTGGTTTTCACTGAGAATATCCTATGCTCGGGCGATTTGTTGTGCATTGATTAAATTGTTTCGTAGACCTGATCTTGGGTCATCTTCCTCGGAATTCCTGTCTTCGGTAAAGCGCTTGAAAGTCGCGCTTCGTTTCAAGTACTGTCCTCCATATACTTCAGTCATTTCTGCGACTGTCTCTGAACCACTTAAGCCTCGCCGAACAGAGTAAGCTATCACATGTCGCTGCTTAGTTTCCAGATCAGCCATAGCCTGCAAAATATCACAACACAAAAACGAATAATACTTTTTAAAAAACGAGAAAACGACAGAGAATAGCTGCTCACTGTTCTGCTGCTATTTACGTATGTATCGCAACATATTTCAACGTCCACTTCTACTTCTCCGTGATCTTCAAGAATCAGCGATTTCTTCATATCACGATTTAAATCGTACGAAATGTCGCTAATTGTTGGCGACGGCAGTCCACGAATTAAATGATCCTCCTAGGCACATTCCAATGAAGTTTCTAAAATGAAACACTAAACCAGTGATTCCCAACCTTTTGTGGACCATCGCCCCCTTTAGAAGAGAACAAAAATTTCAACGCCCCCCTAGCATAATAGTTAATTTTATATGAAATATTAAAATATTGTTGCATATTATCTGTACTTATTGTTGCATATTATCTTACTTTACTTATCTGTACTGTTATTAACGCGATAACAATAAGATAATTTGCATAGCTAGAAAAAATATTTATTCATGAAAACAGGTATTTTCAGAGTATTTTATTATATTAAAAAAATTATAAAAAAAATATTAAATATAATAAATTTATTATTATTATATTATTATTGCATCAAGGTTGATTTGCCTATCAGGACGGACACACATGTCCAACATAATAAGCCTGATATAGTAGTGCATGTTAAGGTACTGAATGAGATTACAATTATTGAAGTAGGAATAACATCTCAGGATAACCTGCAGACAGTAGAGGTTGAAAAGAGGAGGAAGTATGATCTGCTGGCTAATGAGTTGAGCCTAATTCACAAGTGTAATATTAATATTATACCTTATGTTCTGACGTGGGATGCTATTGTAACTACGTACCATGAAGCATACTCAAAGCGACTTGGAGTGAGAAAACATATTGAAGCTTATATCCAATCTGTGATCTTGAAGAGAACTTTTGAGAGCATCTCAGTCGACTTCAGACGTACCAGTACGCTAGTAGGCTGTAGCAGGGAACTTATTGTCCAAGCTGCAGTTGAAAAGCTGTACATGACGGATGAGGTAGTGGATGACCAGAATCACCAGGAAGACACCACAGAATAGTAGAGATAAAAAGGTTGTCACAGAAAATTTCATTAAATTTATTTATTTATTTGACCGCCCCTCTTGACTGCCTCAACGCCCCCCATTTGCCTCTGGATCCGCTACCGCCCCCATGGAATGCTCCAGCGCCCACTGGGGGGCGGTATCGCCCCCGTTGGGAATCTATGCTCTAAACGATTCTGTAGTTTGTTTAGCAATTACTGGTTAACATAATAGCCCCGTGGCCGAGTGGTTAGCACGCTTGGCTACTGATCTAAGTGACCTGGGTGCGAGCCCCGGGTAAGGCATGGATGTGTGTGTCGTTTTTCTGCTGAGGTCCTGCCATCCTCTCAGACCTTCTACTTTGGCATATAAACTGACAGGCTCCTGTCAGACTTCTGTGGCAAGCAGCTGCTTGAGGGGGTATTTATTATTATTATTATTATAACCTATAAGAGTCGACACTCTGTACCAACCTAATTCGTGGTCCACCACCAGCACTACGATTCTCGCCCTCCCTTCTCAACATCGACGAAAATGATGTCAGCTTCTTTTGGTAAGGATTATTTTTTTTACCCCCTCAAGCAGCTGCTTGTCACAGAGGTCTGACAGGAGCCTGTATAGCCTTGCTTTTTTTCTAATCTCTTTTTTAATTGCTATTTTATCATTTATGAATTAATACATTTCTAATTTTTTCACATAAAAATGCAGCAATAATTATATAAACAACGTAGTGTGATGCCAAGTACAGTTAGGGAAACGTTAACTACATATCACTCTAGTTTATGGCAACTATAATAAACTATTGTGGTGTTTTTTATTTAAATGATTCTTTAATATTTTGGTAAACAGGGATGCGAGATCCACCTAAGATGCGACTTCAAAAAATTATCTTTTTAGCATATATCAAATAAATCAAAAAAAGAAAATACTCCCTCAAATAGATGCTTACCACTGAAGTCTGACAGGAGGCTGTCGACTTATACACCATAGTAAAAGGTCTTTGAGGATGGCTGGACCTCAGCAGGAAAACAACACAAACGTTCATCCCTTACCCTTTGTTCAGTAGCCAAGAACGCTAACCACTCAACCACGGGATGGCATATAATTATTAAAAATTGCTTCAAATAAAGTTTATATAGTGTAATATAGTATTAGTTGTAATTATTATAAGCTATAATCCAAGGGACCTGGTTTCGAGCCCCGGATAAGGCATGGATGTATGTGTCGTTTTTCTGCTGAGGTCCTGCCATCCTCTCAGACCTTCTACTATGGCATATAAACTGACAGGCTCCTGTCAGATCTCTGTGGCAAGCAGCTGCTTGAGGTTTTTTTTAATTATTATTATTATAAAAGATTAATTATGGAACTCGTTGTTATGAAGATATCAAAGGTTTAAAGTGAATTGAATATTATGTTTATTCATTTGTGATGAACACTATATTTAGATATTATATACTCGAAGATATGTGAGGAAATAGGTTATTTTAATAATAATATAAAAATAATATTTATTTCCATTCTCATTTACAGAAACATTACACACAAAAATTTGCCATCAAATTTGGATGGAAATTGCAAAAGGAAAATAATATAAAATTAAATTAAAAAAGAAAACGATTAAAAATAAAAAACTGACACAAACATACATTCTACAAGTATTTCTGTGTAATCTAGGAGTTACAAAACAACTCTTACAGATTACAAAAACAAAATTCTACTGTAAACGAAAATCTTTGGCAATGGATAAAAAACTAAGAAATTACATTAAAAACGTCTTCAATATCTTCAGTATTTACCAAAAATTTTTTTTTTTTTTTTAAATTACAATCACTTTTTTCTTCTTTTATACTATTTGGTAAAGAATTATATAATTTTGGTGCAGTAAAATTGAAATGCTTATGCATGATTTCTTTTTTTTGATTTCACAACATGAAACATGTTTGTATAACATCTGGTATCGTATGGGATGAACCGTTTTTCGATCCAATTGTTGTTTTTATGTAGATACAAAAGACTTCTATATAAATATAACTTTCTCAAGGGTAATATATTATTGCTAATGTAATGATAATTTACATTGCTAATATTGCTATTTGAAACAGTTTTACAATTTTATTTTGCAATTTCACTAGAGGGAGTAGGTTTGATATATAATCTCCCCCCCCAACATGTGATTCCATAGCTTAAAATTGAGTGAACCCAAGCGAAATAAACTAAAATTAACAACTTCTTATGAGAACATGATTTAAGATTACTTAACTTATACAAAATAAATCTTAATTTTTTTACACACTGTATCTACTTGTTTCTTCCATTTTAGATTTTGTTCAACATAAATGCCTAGGTATTTAACACTTTCAACTTGTTCAATAGTTTTACATACACAACCATTTACCAAATTACAACCAGAATTATGGTATTTTATGACAACCTCTTTACTTGTATTCAATAAGCCGAAACAGATAAAATTAGTTTTATTCACATTTATTTGCAGTTTATTACTACTAAACCAGTTTCTTATGCTTTTTAAGTCATTGTTTATCTTGAACAATAACCCATTATTAGTTTCAGTCGAGTACGCTATCGCTGTGTCATCCGCATAAGCTGTGATTTTGCCAAATAAATTTAAATTGCAAAAATCATTAATATATATTAAAAACAATACTGGCCCAAGATATAAAAAAAGACTATTTTTTGGTCTCTGGCACTTTCCGCCTCACAAGCTTTCATTTGACGCATATATCATTATGTTTGTCCCTTAGTTTGAAAGATATGGTGGAGCAACTCTTTTGACAAGTAAACTAACTTACAAACCGACAAGCAAGAGGAAAGTAGGTAAAAAGGACAAAAAAGCGATGAATCAATTTAGTATATAGAATTGAAACTAAGATCTATTCCTATTGTCGATAACGAGCTGCTAAAAATTATTTACCTAATTCGACTAAATGACCTAATTAGATTAATATAGATTATACTTCAGGGTGGTTGTAATGTGTTATGACTGGTGGTTAGTTAGAATCTTGCCCACTGGCGACTATTCGCTAGACCACATGGACCACAGGAACATATGACGCAATTCGACAGTTGGAATGTTCAGTTGTTGTTGCCATGTTCCTATGGGTTCTTATCCTGTGTTATAGACTTTTGTATGCTTTTATGTTTGTGGTATTAATCAACTCGTGCAGAGGCGGAATGAATAATTTAATTTACTCTTAGTATCGATGGAGTTTAAAATAATGGGCTCTCTGGCAATGTAAGGCGAAGATTAATACCTAATCCCACTATTCTCTATTAGCACGTAGAGGACGCAATATACGGTACATATATTACAAGGGAAGGAATCCACGTGAGCACGCTAACTTCGTACTCCCCCCCTTTTGAATGAATCTGTAGTTTGATCGCTCTGATTGCCCCAGACAGTCCCCGCTCATTAAGCTGTGCCCTGGGGCGGGGGTGGCTCAGTCGGTAGCGTGCCAGGCTCGTAATCTGCAGTTCCCAATTCGAGTTCCAGCTGGGTCAGCGTTGAGATTTATCTCCGCAATACTCCACGCACTGTCCACGGTCGGTAGGGGACACCGATGGGCTTGGAAAGGCCGCCGTCCGTCGGATAGGACGTTAAACCTTGGCCCCGTGTGCGGGAGAGCCATATCATTGCACGTTAAAAGAACACGCTGGATGGCCTTGACGGGAGGCTACCATCTGTCTTCCAACAGCTGTTCCAGTGGGTCCCCTCCCCCGACCTTCTCTGAGCCTTTGGGGTCCATGTGACCTGGCCATTTAGCCCATGGTGTGCAAAAAAGCGCCGCTCAGAGGTAAAACAACCAACCAAATAAGCTGTGCCCCTCCTTGATCATAATCGACGTTGCTGCATTTAGTAAGCCAGGAGTCGATTATCTACGCTTCCCTTCGGGGCCTGCGGGTCAAGTCAAGGAAGTGTGGGAGGTCCTTTACATTCATGTTTAAGAATACGTATCAAATATCGATACACATATATATATACGTAGACTGACAGTGGTGCAACTGAATTTGGATGCTTGATGCACTTATGATGAAATTATCTGCATGGGTCACCTACAAAATGTTAATAAATATCACTCTTTGGGAGACTTTAAAACGTTTTTCAGAAATCTTGTGTTTAAATATAAGCATCTAATTAAATCGTTTGAAAGTAATGTAAATAAAATATGTTTGTTACGTATTTAAATTAGTGTAATATTTAAATTTTTTTCATAAATTTTAAATATGTAGTACAGAATTAAATAGCTATTTGTCTTGGGCGTGTTCCCCACCTGTGGGCCTGACCATTCTCCTATCGAGGAAACAATCTTCGGCGCTCGTTACAAAGACAAAAAGGAAATCAATTCCGCTATTGTTTGCTGGGTTTTCGATTCTTTCCTTGAAACGAAAGAAATCCTTTTGTGTGAAGTGGACTCAGAAAAGAAAACTTAACTCTTTGAGCGAAAGCTTGGCTCTCAGCTTCAGTTAGCATTTTCCCACTGCCCTTCTCTCGTCCATTGTTTTGCACCAAGTGAGATCACGAACTAGACTTCATTCTGAAAGCAAAAGACATCAGGTAGACGATCTGTTCCGCTGAAAGGATATTTAAGCTGTCAAGGTTTGATGCTTTCGCTGTTCTGTTTCTTCCGCTGCAACTAACACAATTGACTCTGCCAAAGGTGATAATTTGTTGCACCTATTTCTGGCCCTGTTGTTTAAAAATTGAAAGCATCAGAAGATTGCCCACCCATCCACCCTCCTCGGTAGTAAGAAGGCAACACGAAGAATCCACTTCCGCGTGAGCACCTGCCCAAGAAGAGAAAGTCGAGCAGAGGCAGTAGCTCCGCTCCGGGTGCGGGTGGAGGAGAACGGTATCCGACACTCGTGACCGTGGGGAGAAAGTAAGCCACGGGGTCGTGGGACCGGCACGATTTGGCCCCCACTGCAGCTCCTTCCCACCCTTTCGTTTCTCGCTAATGGCGAGCTTTTGGGTTCGCCTGCAGCAGAGATTGAGGTCGACGCAGCAGAACGTCTCTGGCCATGAAGCTGATTCTCTCGCTCTCAGAACTTTCACCATGCTTCGTTGAAGGGGGAAGAGTCGGTCGGTCAGTCGTCTGCTAAGTGGAGAGAGGTGATGCAGGCGTAGACCTTTCAATCAAGCCTTGATAAAGCGGATGATGGAATTGGGCTGCAAATAAAAGCAGTGAAATAAGAAAAAATGTTTCCCTTTTGGTAAGTGCTGAGAGAAGGAAAACGATCATCAGGAGGAGTCAACACTGAACACATCAGATGATCAAAGCACGACTGAAGAAAGAAGAATGCAGAATTCGTCATTGGCCTGGTTCATCATTGATGATTACACAAAAAAGAAGACTTTGCAAGCTATGAACAGTGCCATTGATATGCACTAAAATACAAATTAATTTTGTCTGTCTTTCTGTTGTTCGGAGGAAAATGTTGCCATTTTATTCATTGGTAGGTAAATTGTAAATAAAAAATTACCCTAACGCAACAAAAAAAAGTAATATCCATCCCTTACCCAGGATTCGAACCCCAATTCCTTTGACTGTAGCCAAGTGTACTAACCATTTGGCTCGGGGATAGTTCATATGTAAATTAAGGAAGATGAATTGATCGTAGTGAACTGTTTGAAACATTCAGTCAATCCAAATGAATCTCTTCGTCGTGAAAGATCATTGCAGCAAGCAAAGTGCATTGACACGAAACTCTTCTTTATTTGTATAAGCGAAAAAAGCCACAGTCCAAAAGATGAGAGCCAAATTAACTGCAAAAGAATCTTGTCGGTGGAAAACTGTTCACTTTACAGGAAGAAAGGAGATATGCGGAAAATGCAACTTCAAGGAGTCAGAAAACGCTTTTTAAATGAGACTGGTTTTCTCAACAGATTAACTCTTTTTTAAATTAGCACTGACAAAAATCAATCCAAAACGAATATTTGATCGTGTTTGCCTTTTTATCCACCAGTCCCGGATAATCAACAATCCGTTTCAATTCTACTAAAGAGCAATATACAGTATACAAGTATATTATCGACTATTTTTGAAAGAAGGAATTGCAAGAATAATCTGAATCAGCACCCTACTAGTCCTAACAAACAGCATTGCAAAGAGCTTAATAAACGTGTAAAGGATCAATTAACATCTGATAAGAATCTTTGGCATAATAATTTGGTTGACAAAGCCGAGGAAGCAGCTAGATAACATAACAGCAGAGAGTTGTACCAGATTGTTAACGTTTTGAGTGGTAAGAAACGGACAGGTATAAAGGGATTGAAAGATAAATAAGGTAAGGTTATAAAAGGTGAGGAATCTCGACATTCTTCAGGGCTTCGGTCAGACGATGCTTTTAGGAAGGTAATTGATCGGGGTCAGAAAGTAACGGCGCTTGTGGAAAACAATAAAAAACGGGACTAAAGAACAGCGCATCGTAAATTTTGGAGCTCCAGGCCCGTTTTGCGGTATCTCGAGTCATTTCTGAAGATGAAATTTTGTATGATGGTTAGTTTCATTTCTCATTAAGAGTAACGAATGGTTTGACTGAAACTAAGCATCACGTGATTGGCTTGTTTTGGCGAAGTGAGTTTCTAGTTGAGTTTTTGTTTAAAACAGTAGAGTCCTGTACGAATTGAAAACAATTTATTTTTAATAGCTAAATACCGCATATATGAAATTTCACTATGCAAACTCACAACGTTTTCCAGAATTTTGAAATAACAATGCTTTATAACTGTTATAGAAAATGGCTGATATAATGATTGTTTAGTTTTCTGTTGGCGCCCGGGGCTCCGTTGCCCGTATCTTGGGTCTCTCCTGAAGATTTATATTAATCTGTCTCTTGATGACTTGTAAAAAAAAAAGAGTAGCATTTAAGAGTGGTTGATGTTAATGTGCAATTCGGCCAGATGCTGAATCCACGGCCTAGTAAGTCCAAAAAGAGCAAACAGTGTGTCATCAATTTCTTTCCCGTACTGCGAGAAGGAACACACTTCTTGGAGTTAAGATTTTTTACATTTTTCCAGAATTTTGAAACGCAAATGCCTTCGAACTGTTAGAGTGAATGGCTTTGTTAAAGATAGATTTGTAAGCCTCATCACTTGATTGCCTTTGGTACAGAAGATGAGCGCTACAGATGGCTTTCGAATTCCACTATGTATCGTCTATACAGGATGATTCAGTTAAGCGTGTACAAACTTCTGGGAGGGGTAGGTTGCACAAAGACGAATCGGAATTATATAGCAATGCAGGGTCGGTAACAGCATCAACATGTGCTAGTGTACAGAGAGGACGTGAATGAAAGAGCAGCAAGTAAGTGAACAAAATGCTTTTTATTAATCACAATAGGTACATTTGCGAAATGCACAGAGGTCACAGAAGGTGTTCGAAGTTGCGACCACGAGATGTAACACAGGCCTGACATCGTTGACGCATGGAATCGCGTACATTCTGGAAGATTCCTGGCGTGTCTCGGACTGCCGAGGCAACTACGGAGATACGTGCGATAAGGTCCTCAGCACTTTCAATGGGGGTGTCGAACACTAGTCTTTTGATGTAACCCCAGAAGAAGTAATCAAGGCATGATAGGTCCGGAGATCTTGCAGGTCAATGAACGGGACCACCATGCCCGATCTACTGTTGTCCAAATGTCACGTTTAAGTGTTGACGAACTTCATGGCTGAAATGGGCGGGGCTCCCATTTTGCTGGAACCACATTGCACTGCGCAGCGACTGAGAAACATGTTGTTCATCCAAAAGTTCTGGCAAGACGTCCTCCAGAAATATCCGGTAACTCCTTCCGTCCAGACGAACAGGCATGAGGTATGGGCTTATTAAGTGGTCCCCGACAATGCCGGACCAAACATTTACAGCAAAACGGTTATTCGTGTAGCATGGGGGTTCTCCACCGCCCATGCATGCGCATTATTTGCATTGAAGCTACCTTCCCGTCTTCAGTGTCTGGATGAACTGTACATGATATGGATGCAATTGGTTATCGTGCATAATCCTCCATACGGTAGATTGGGAAAGACCGACCCGGTGGGCGATTGCTCGAGTACTGGCACTCGAGTACTCTTCTGTATGACGTAGCACATTCTCCTCCATGTCAGGGGTCCGTGCCCATCGTTCCCGACTCCTTGCAGGTCTCTGGAAGGAACCAGTGATACATAACCTCTGATGCAGCTGTGCATACATCTGGTGGTTGGGAGTACGCCTCATCGGGTACTGTTCTAGTACACATGCACAGCGGCTCGCCCATTGCAGTCCGCAGTCTCGTATGCGAGATGCATATCGGCCCACTCTGCGTTTGTGTAATCGGCCATCCTAGTACCTCTGCGGACGTTTCGCGAATGTCGGTTACCTGCGAGGACGTTGTAGAGTCCCACGGCCGTACAATGCCATCTACCGCGTGAAGATGCCAAATAATTTTGTTCCCTCTGTTCCTTTTTATCCAAAAGAGTATACTGTTGGTTTCAGGAAGAGACTGTTTAAACTGATTCCATTCTTCCTCAATTTTAGTAGTAAGCAAACCATGATTGTCATAATGACCAGGTAGCCTATCATAGTATACTTTGTCTTGATGTTTTGGCTTGGTTATTCTCTTGATATCCTCACGCACGAAAAATTAATCCTTTAAAATTTAATTAATTATTCACGCACGAATAATTAATTCTGTTAAAATTAATAAATCTTACTGGATCTTTCAGACCTTCAGTGTTAAAGGAAATTTTTTTAACCTCTGCACATTACTTAACTTCAGCTGCAAGTCACTTTTGGCCAGATAATGGTCAGACCCAATTTCAGCTCCCCTGTATGATATTTGGTATTCCTAACTGAACTGGCCCATTTGCTGTTTATTAAATATAATCTATCATCTTCTTGTGCAGCGCATCATTCATTCATGATTATTTAACTTCACGAGAATTGGGTGGTCCTTCTTCAGGCTTACCCATTTGGATTTTGTGGAGAAATATCTTTAATATTTAATAATAATTTTTTTTTCTTCAGGTTATTTTTAAGTATTTTCTTTATCTTTTATTATGACCTTTTTTATATTTTTTTAGTTTTATAATATTTTTTGAGATTATTATTATTATTTATATATATATTTTTTTTTTTTTTTTTTGCTTCAGGTAATTTTTTGAGTTCTTTTTTTTTTGTAACTCTTTTTATGTATTTTTAGTTTTATAATTTTTTTAAGATTTTTTTATTATATATATATTTTTCTAGTTTTTTTATAATTTATTCCATATATCTGTTTTTTTTTTGAGGAAGTCAAGCATGAAGGGAAAAATTTTGAATTTTGTAGAAAAAACAGAAAAATTAAGAATAGATTCTAAATTATAATCTAAAATTCCTATTGTTTCAAGACTTTTAAAAAATTCTTTTCTTTCAGACTTATATTTATTACAGTTTAAAAGGATGTGTGAAGAGTTTTCAATCAAATTACATTTTAAACATTTTGGGGTATCAATTAGATTTAGATAAAATTTTGATTTATTTAAAAGTATGGTGTCGGTTCTTAATCGTAAGATGATTTTAACTTCCTGTCTAGTAAAAGGTAGATTTTGAAAGTAATTAATTTTATTTGATAAATTAGATCTAAAATTTGGTTTGAAGACAGACTGTAATTGGAAGAAGTTTCCACAAAAGGTAAATTCCAAATTTTTTATTTCTTTTTTGGTAAGAATAAAAAATTTATGAAGGGGAGTAATAACAGAATGTGCATGTGCATATCAACCTCCTCATTTTCTTTAATTCCAGTATGACCTGGAATCCAGCTTAAGTGAATATGATTTTTATTAGCTTTAAGATTTTCAGTATTTAATTTAAGTATAGAATTAGTAGAGAAGTTATATGATGAGTGAGAAGCTTCTTGTTTTAAAGATAAGATAGCTCCTTTAGAATCGGTAAAGATGACTACATGTCGATTCTTAACATTTTGTAAAATCCATTTAAATGAAGCAAAAATAGCATAAATCTCTGCATGTAGAATAGGAGTATTAAAAGGTAATTTAAATGCCATTGAGGTTTTACAGGACGGAATATATACAGCTGCAGTTGCGCATCCTGTATCTTGCAAATAAGATCCGTCAGTATAAATTTCTAAAAAGTTATTGAAATTTTCAATTTTAAAAGTGTGGAAGAATTGAATAATAGCCTCATTAGAGGTATTGTTTTTAGAATTTAATAAAGGTATATCAGTGCGAAATTCAGGTAGTTGATAACACCAGTCAGCGATGAGATCTGGTGTATCTCCACGAAGATCTTCTTTAGTAAATTTATTAAAGTATTGAAATGTTAATTGATTATCTTTTATTAATTTATAAAATTGTAGTCTTTTAAATTTCAAATAAAAGGGATGATCGGGAAGTTTAAGATGCAGTTTAGCAAAATATTTCAGAATTAATATTATATGTCTTTTTTCAAAGGTAGGGAAGGCTGTTTCTGCCAAAAGAGCAAGAGTGGGACAGAATTTTGGTAGCCCCAAAGCAATTTTTAGACATTTATTTTGTGTAATATTTAATTTTTTTAATTTATTTAAGCATGGTTTATCAATTAATTCTAATCCGTATTCCATTTTGGCTCTAATTAAATTTTGATATAAAGTGATTAAAGTTTTTTGAGAAGATCCCTCTTTCTTAAAAGCAAAACGTTTAAAGATATTTAAAAGTTTTGAGCCAGAATTGTATGCTTGATCCAGATGAGAGTTCCAAGAGAGTTTTGAATCTAAATGAAATCCAAGTAATTTACATTGTGTGACTTGAGAAATTAATTTAGAGTTAATTTTTAATACAAATTTAGGATAAAAATGTTTGATTTAAAAAAAATGAATACAAAAAGTTTTTTTATGTTAATAGATAGGTTCCATTTTTCACAATATTTTATAAGGTTGTTGATTTGAGCTTGAGTTTTTTCTTGTAAATTATATTCATTTTTTTCAGAAGTCCAAAAAGTTAGATCATCTGCATAACTAGTAAAAGTAAAGTTTCTATCAAAAATATTTCGGATGTCAGATAAATATATGTTAAATAAAATAGGGGAAAGAGTTGATCCTTGGGCTAAGCCCTGAGTAATATTGGAAGTTTGATAGGTAGTTGAATTTAATTTAACTCTTAATTTTCCGTTTTGTAAATATTTAGATAAAAAAAAATATTAAATTATAATCTAGTTTAGCTTTGCATAATTTGAATATCAAATGTTCAATTGATACAGTGTCAAACGTTTGAGAAAGGTTGACAGAAACAGCCAAGACAGTGTTTTTCTTTTTGTTAGCAGCATAAATATCTGATAATAATAGAGAGATGCACTCTTTTGAAGAACGATATTTTCTAAATCCGAAAAAACTTTTCGGAAGTATTTTATTTTCCTCAATATGCCAATTTAATCTTTTGAAAATAATTTTTTCAAATAGTTTTTAAGGTGTTTGATAGTAAGGATATTGGGTGATAATGCAACGCATCAGGTTAAACCCATGTATATATATCAATATCCCGGTGTTTGCAGTATGTGGTTATTCGCAAACCATTAAGTTTGCTTACCTCTAGGAGACGTTGTCCATTGCCAAAGGGACCTAAAACTCCTACCCATAGGTCAGAGTCAGTACCAACTTTAGTATTGAAGGCACTTAGCACAAGAGAAATATATCCTTCACAGAATTCGAAATATCCTGAAGTTTTCTGTAAAACCTATCCTATCATTCTTATCAGAGTCCTCTGTGGGGACGTAACAACAGATTACATTCAAGTCTTTAATTTTCGTTTTAAATTTTGCTCCAAAAAATCTTTCATTAATGCAGTCATATCCTAGAAAAGCATCACTGGCGTGTCTGCTCACCTTGGAGATGCTTTACATCCTCCCTCCCTGAAAAGGCAAATTTAATTTTTTTTTAATTCACCTTTACCTGTTCATCTGGTCTCCCCCCCCCCCCCCTCCGATAGGGTACCATCTTGTCGTTGTGGAGGGGCTTGTGGCCCAGCACCCGGTCGAAGACTCTGCTCACCAGTATGGACCCTGGTTGGACAAAGCCAAGACCAACCGAGGTCGAAGGCATCGCTGACCGGTTTAGTCACCCGGTTGGTTGGTGCCAAGACCTCAAAATCAGGTGCTCAGTGGAGCAGTTTAAGGGCCCTGCCGAACGGATTGGTCCCCTAATAGGCAAGGGCCCTTTTCAAAGTCTGGGCCCCACTAAGACTCTCCACCCCGGGTACCGAGCGAACTTGGATCTACATATCCTTGTTCATGGCTAACCAGGGAACAGAGTAAATTCCAGGTTTTGACCGATGAATGAGCTTTCCTTTTATAGGACTGCTCGCCATAGGATGTCAGGGATGAGTGCATCTATATGGTGTAGCCTTGCCCCCGACGGAAGATAGTCGCGGCTTTCCATTTAACTTAGTAGTGTCGTAAGACGGAACCGGGGATTGCCGTGGTTGCTATAACATCTAGCAACAAATAGTACAAATTGTCCATCTGGTCTCTTGCAAGCCTAGAATATCTAGGTTATAGCGCTGGAATTCGTGCTTGAGGACATCAAGAGAATAATCTCTATGTAATGTCCTCACGTTCTACGTACATGTAGAAAGAAAATGACTTAGTAGGATTTTTAAAGAAATTAGGTATATTGAGAGAGGTAGGGCCGACAATATCAAGCAGTTCCCTGATCGCAGGTATGGGGAAAAGACCTGTTCCCCACGGCTAAACGCTGAAGTCACCGATGCTGGTAGGAACTTCAAGCATCACCTTCTCAAGTGAACCTTTTCAAGAGCCGTATGACCTGTCTGTAACATATTATTCCAGTTTAGGATTGGTGATACCTACTAGCTAAGTGAGTGTTCAAGTACCTGAGATGGCCTCTGATCAGGATTATCCATCAGCTGATATAAGGTATCCCATGCCTCTGTTCACTTAGGGCTGGCAACCCACAAACAAACAGAAAACACAGCGGCAGATTCTCCCTCAAAAGAAGCCACCAAGTGCATCATGTCCAGTATTCATATGGGCGGGGGTGGCTCAGTCGGTAGCGCGCCAGGCTCGTAATCTATAGTTCCCAGGTTCGAGTCCCAGCTGGGTCAGCGTTGAGATTTATCTCCGCAAAATTCACCGCCCTGCCCACGGTCAGTAGGAGACACCGATGGGCTTGGAAAGGTCGCCGTCCGTCGCATGGGACGTTAAGCCGTGGTCCCGTGTGCGGGAGAGAGCCATATCCTGTGCACGTTAAAAACACGCTGGATGGCCTTGACGGGAGGCTACCATCTGTCTCCCAACAGCTGTTCCAGTGGGTCCCCTTCCCCAACCTTCTCTGAGCCTTCGGGGTCCATGTGACCTGGCCATTTAGCCCATGGTGTGCAAAAAAGTGCCGCTCAGAGGTAAAACAACCCAACCCAGGATTCATAATCGAGCTGAAATCCATAAACCAGTCCAAATGCTATAAATGGTCAGCACCAGGACCCTGTGAAGTTGACCACTTCTCAACAGGGTTGAAAAAAAGAAAAAGTGGCCATAAAATAAGAAAAAGAAAAAAGTGCCCCCCCCCCTTCCATTTCTTTAAAAATGAGAATATCTCTTTTCAAAGGTACTAACGTTCTGCACCACGAGAAAGACGGGGTAGGACATTAGGGTCTAGACCTGGCCGGTTCTGTGCAACATCACTGGGGATTGGTACACAGTTTATGCCTTCCCCCAAAAAATTTGTTCTTACATAAAAACGATAAATTTGGCTATATGATACCTATTTTTAATATACTTATTTATATTTCAAATGCAAGCAAAATAAATTATTTGTTATTGAAATCACTTTAATGACAATGCAAATTCAATTGTATGCAACAACGTGCAAAAAATTGAAAACGAATATATTTTCCACTATTTGATTTAAAGTTCTTAATCATCCTCCTTACCTCCATGAACTATCTATTAACTTTATGCTTATCAGTACGAAGAGTTCCTACTATTGTATCAAGCCAGTGATTCACAGCCGAAACTGGATCAGATTTATCCAACGGTGAGTCATTCAAATTTATTTCCATAATTCAGCGTTTCTTGCGTTATGCAAATATGAACGAACTTCAATATGGAAAACAATAATTTACCCATTTCTTTTTGGGTGTATCTATAAATATCTCGACCTACTTCCTCCCCAAGAAGATTGTTTTTCACACGTGTTAGGGAGGTGTTACAAAAATTCCGTTTTCCTGGTTTGTAGCGTCATATCCCGTTCCATTTGGAGTCTTACTACTTTTGCTAAAAGTATAGTGAGGGGAAAAACGGGAATGCAAATGAATTCTTAAGAAAAAGAAGCAAATGAGAAAATGTTATAATAATAAAAAAATATGCTTTCGACCTCGCAGACGGCAATCTTTAATTTTCAGTCGTCCTTTAGTTAAATGTAGACGTCGCGGACGGGATGTATTTTCAGTCTCTATGTTGAACATTATTGCATTTGGACATAGGGGAAGGGGTGGCTCAGTCGATAGCGCGCCAGGCTCGTAATCTGTAGTTCCCAGGTTCGAGTCCCAGCTGGGTCAGCGTTGAGATTTATCTCCGCAAAATTCCCCGCCCTGCCCACGGTCAGTAGGGGACACCGATGGGCTTGGAAATGTCGCCGTCCGTTGGATGGGACGTTAAGCCGTGGTCCCGTGTGCGGGAGAGCCATATCCTGTGCACGTTAAAGAACACGCTGGATGGCCTTGACGGGAGGCTACCATCTGTCTCCCAACAGCTGTTCCAGTGGGTCCCTTCCCCCAACCTTCTCTGAGCCTTCGGGGTCCATGTGACCTGGCCATTTAGCCCATGGTGTGCAAAAAAGTGCCGCTCAGAGGTAAAAGAACCCAACCCATTTGGACATTTTTGCATATTGGACATTATTACACTTGACATATTTGTGCATTGGACGAAAATATATTAAATATATTTAAATGCTATTGCCAATAAAAATGAGATATTTTCGCATAATTCGTTAAATATTAGATATTTCCCCATTCTACATATTCGCCTATTGGACATTATTGTATGCTGGAATTTATGGTATGTTGGATTTTATTTCATTTGTACATTGTTGTCCTAGAGTTTTTGTTGTTGGCGCTTTGACCTCGAAGATTTTTAAACTGGACGTTTCAGCTTCGACATTTTATCGTGCTGATAATATTGAATAAAAAATACCCCCTCAAGCAGCTGCTTGCCACAGAGGTCTGACAGGAACCTGTCAGGATAAAATTTTCCTATCCTCTTGGATACATCAATGTATTAAGTAATTATGAAATGCAAAATGTTAGAAAAATTGATAAATGATTCCTCACTAATGATGATTCCTTCAAAGAATTTCATTTCAATTTTCAAATATTCATTTCACGAAATCTTCAGGGTTTCTCTTTCTTTTCATTTTTTGTAACAAATATTTTCCTTTCCAAATTTTCATTGGCAATAGCATTTTCGCTACTGTTGTATACAAAATATCGATTTCATTTATTTTCAACTAAATTCACTCTTAAAATGTAGATGAACAAACAAAATGTGGTTCTTAATTTTCACTGCACACTTCATTGCTTTTCTCCTTATTTTGGTTCTTTTTGGGGCTCAGTCGGTAGCGCGCTAGGCTCGTAATCTGTAGTTCCCAGGTTCGAGTCCAGCTGGGTCAGCGTTGAGATTTATCTCCGCAAAATTCCCCGCCCTGCCCACGGTCAGTAGGGGACACCGATGGGCTTGGAAAGGCCGCCGTCCGTCGGATGGGACGTTAAGCCGTGGCCCCGTGTGTGGGAGAGCCATACCCTGTGCACGTTAAAGAACACGCTGGATGGCCTTGACGGGAGGCTACCATCTGTCTCCCAACAGCTGTTCCAGTGGGTCCCCTCCCCCAACCTTCCTGAGTCTTCGGGGTCCATGTGACCTGGCCATTTAGCCCATGGTGTGCAAAAAAGTGCCGCTCAGAGGTAAAACAACCCAACCCCTCCACATGGCCCATTTCCCCTCTGCCATCAGATGGCCGACTTCACCGGCAATTCCGTTGATGAAACAAAATCACGCGCTCTTGGACATTGAACCCCAGTGTGGTTTGCACCATTTAAGACACGATTTTGAGTTTTGCTTCCATCCTACTTAGTTTGTCAAATGGAACAGCTTTAACCACATTTAAGCGACTGTCTTTATGGAATACATAAAAACACAGTTGAACTATCTCCAATGTTTTCTGACATCTGAAATAATATTTTATGACCAATGCGAATTAAAGACACAATATTATTTTTCTTGGTAGATTTAATTTCTTTTATAAAACTGGGAATAAAATTAATCACTTTCGACTTATAATACCGTATGTGTTTGAATATTAGGAATGCGCAGTTTTAATTATCATCTTTAAAGAGAATAAAAGGAGAGCAAATTTTTTCATATTGCACGTATTATAGGGTCGTAAAAAGTTGGAATAAGCCAATTGATGATGCGCATAAAATGCATCTAAAGCAATGTATTAGTGGGAGATGCATTTCTAGGCTGAAGTTAGATAGATCATCATCTTCATTCGACATCGCTATCGCTTCTCTACTTTTGTGAAGTTATTTAGCTAGTTGAAGATAATGCATCTGTTTACTTCAAAAATGCGAAGTTTTTTGGATACTTAGCATTCAGCATTTTTTCCCCGCATGAAGTTCCGTGAGAGAGAAGTTTCTTCCTTAACATCAACGAGGCAAACATTGCTCCTTTAAAGAGATTCCCTGTGGTGTTGTAAAGAGAATTCCCCGTAGTATGCTTGGCTTCATGTGGTGTGTGTGTATGTGTGTGTGTGGGGGTGGGGGTGGGTGGGGGGGTTGACTCAATCAATAGCCACGCTCGTATTATACTCTGGTCAGGTTCCATTCCCAACTGTATCTGGGTTAACCCTTTCAGGACCATAAGGTTTCTAAGAGAAAATATTAGTATGTAACTGTTTATTTTAGTTTGTTTAGACGTAAAATAAATAAAAATCATAAGAAAAATACATAACAATGTGTAGTTTTTTTGGAATTTTGTGGGAAATATTTTTCCCAATGGACTATAAAGGTAACACAAATTATAGTTAGGCTTATTATGCAATGTCTTTTATTTATTGGTTTATTAGAACAAAATGTTAACTAAAATAATACAAAATTATGAAATAAAATTACTATACAAAATGATGTGCTAATTATGATATTCTGCGAAGCAATTTCTTTTGGTAGTGAGGCAAAGATGGACATTGCACATAGTACATATATTATGCGTCCTGACAGTTCTGTTTTTGTTTTCTAAACGTTCCCGTTTACGTAATTACGTTCGGCATACGTTCTATTTTGACATTCTGTATAAAAAATGCAGATAAGGTTATAATTAAATACGACAATCACCAATTTTAAAATGGGAAAAATGTTTCCCTTGGTCGTGAAAGGGTTAAGAGTTTTTCTCAATAAATGGTGCAAAAGGGGACACCGATGTGCTTTGAAAAAAAACGTTGCCCGTTTCATGAGACGTTAAGTCGTGGCTTCGTGTGACCTACGTACGTTAAAAGTTGTTGGGTTGAGCGGCACTTTTTTGCATTTAATGGGCTAAATGGCCAAGTCCAAGGATCTCGAAGGTTCAAAGAAGGTTGGAGAAGGGAACCCTCGTAAGTACACTGGACAGCTATTAAGGAGACAAAATCCTCCCGTCAAGGTCGTCCAACGTGTTCTTTAAGGTGCACAGGGTATGGCTCTCCTGCACATGATACCACGGATTAACGTCCCATCCGACAGACGGCGCCCTTTCCAAGCCCATCGGTGTCCCCTACTGACCGAGAACAGGGAGAGGAGACTTTTGCGGAGATAAATTCAAATGCTGGCCCAGACTGGACTCGAACCTTGGATATGTACGTTAAGACCCTATGTGCATATGTTCTTAACGTACGTGTACCTATATACCTATGCACTTTAAAGAAAATAATCTGGATAATTCTAAAGGGAGGCGTCTTTTTCTATACTAACGGTTGTGTAGTAGCTCCCCTTCTCCGAACTTTCTCTGAGCCCTTGGGGTCCTCTTGAGCAGGCCACTTAGTCCATTGTGTTGGGTTGTTTTACCTCTGAGCGGCACTTTTTTGCACACCATGGGCTAAATGGCCAGGTCACATGGACCCCGAAGTCTCAGAGAAGGTTGGGGGAGGGGACCCACTGGAACAGCTGTTGGGAGACAGATGGTAGCCTCCCGTCAAGACCATCCAGCGTGTTCTTTAACGTGCACAGGGTATGGCTCTCCGGCACACGGGGCCACGGCTTAACGTCCCATCCGACGGACGGAGGCCTTTCCAAGCCCATCGGTGTCCCCTACTGACCGTGGGCAGGGCGGGGAAATTTTGCGGAGATAAATCTCAACGCTGACCCAGCTGGGACTCGAACCTGGGAACTACAGATTACGAGCCTGGCGCGCTACCGACTGAGCCACCCCCGCCCTATAGTAGAAGGACACAGCTCTCAACAATCATTTCGACATTACCTTTGATAGAATGTTTTGTTCTCTTCAGCGATAAGACTTCCAAGTTCTGTCCCAAAAAGAATGAACGAGTGCAATTTTTTCACAATCAGAAGAGACAATGCCCGTTTAACAGATTCCTATTTATCGGTCATCATCAATTCAAGGAACTTCATCTGACACAAAACGATCACTTGATCTTATTTACAACTGAAAGTCCCGGATGAAATGTTCTTCCTTCTCGAAATTCTTTTTCCTAATTGGAATTGCTTCGGCTGTCTTTCTTCAAACTAGATATAACAACGGAAAATAGCATTTGCATTGAAAGTTAGATCAAACAAAATCATCAGCTTCAGCTGTTATAATTCGCAGTTAAATTCAGTTCAACAGAAAATGGCCTCTGAAAGCAAGATTTGATATTGTCAAACGTGATTCGAGAGTCTTCCTTTTTTTCTGTTATGGCACCATATTTCTGATGCCATAACAGAAAAGTATATTATATAAAATATATATTATATATATTATACCTATATTAGACTGATAAGTCTTCATTGACCTCCTGAGCATAAATGGAGTGTCCTTAATATGTAGCTAGAGCATATATCTAGACCCAATGCCATTTGTAAGGTTCGAGTCCCCATTATGCAGGGGCGGGGGTGGCTCAGTCGGTAGCGCGCCAGGCTCGTAATCTGTAGTTCCCAGGCTCGAGTCCCAGCTGGGTCAGCGTTGAAATTTATCTCCGCAAAATTCCCCGCCCTGCCCACGGTCAGTAGGGGACACCGATGGGCTTGGAAAGGCCGCCGTCCGTCGGATGGGACGTTAAGCCGTGGCCCCGTGTGTGGGAGAGCCATACCCTGTGCACGTTAAAGAACACGCTGGATGGCCTTGACGGGAGGCTACCATCTGTCTCCCAACAGCTGTTCCAGTGGGTCCCCTCCCCCAACCTTCTCTGAGCCTTCGGGGTCCATGTGACCCGGCCATTTAGCCCATGGTGTGCAAAAAAGTGCCGCTCGGAGGTAAAACAACCCAACAACAACCCCATTATTCTGATTTGGGAATATTCTCCGTTCTTCCCTTGATGGGAAAGGGAACACAAGAGCGGCTGTGAAAGACCGCTGTCCTTTGAACTGTAGGCCGTGGCCGTGGCTCCCTCTGTAGGAGAGACATATCTCGTGCTGGTTAAAGATCAGGCTTTGAAGCGACTCTCGCATCTGTTTCCAAACACGTGGCCAGTGTGTTGCCCCTTCTCCCCCCCCACCTATCCAGCTTTGAGAATTTGGGGATCCTTGTGACCTGGTCTTTAAATTGTTGAGTGCAGAATATGTGAAGTAATATGAATATCATTAACTTAAACTAGAAAAAGAGTGAAATTGATCGAAATGAGATTTTTCTATCGGATTCGATTAGTAGAAAAAGTGAGTAGAATTCTTTGAATAGAATTCTAACCCTCCATTTCTGATCGTTTTACATCGAGATCTTCTTCGCAATCCTCCATTCTATTCTTGATCCTTATCTCGGCTGACACCTTCCTTTCCGCTGTCGGATTACGGAGATTATCTCTTCATCTCACGATAACTATCAACGTTAGCGTCACCACATTCTGTTCATCAATATTTAAACAACAATGATTTTATCTCGGAAGTTGGATTGGGTTGTTTTACCTCTGAGCGGCACTTTTTTGCACACAATGGGCTAAATGGCCAGGTCACATGGACCCCGAAGGCTCAGAGAAGGTTGGGGAAGGGGACCCACAGGAATAGCTGTTGGGAGACAGATGCCGTCAAGGCCATCCAGCGTGTTCTTTAACGTGCTCTCCCGCACACGGGGCCACGGCTTAACGTCCCATCCGACGGACGGCGGCCTTTCCAAGCCCATCGGTGTCCCCTACTGACCGTGGGCAGGGCGGAGAATTTTGCGGAGATAAATCTCAACTCTGACCCAGCTGGGACTCGAACCTGTGAACTACAGATTACGAGCCTGACGCGCTACCGACTGAGCCACCCCCGCCCCTATCTCGGAAGTAATCAAACTTCTATATGTAAATATACTTCGCATTACCAACCACGAAGACAAAAAGTCTTTTATATATTCATTCTTTTTCTAAGAAAAAAAATCTGTTTCCAAATAGCAGTTTGCAAAATTAGCTTACTTCTCATTCTCTACGTGAAAGATAGAAAATGGATTAGCTTTCCCAAGCAACAGCTCTCACACCTGATTCGTGGATGGCGAAGTTTCCAACTATTTGAACATTCCATTTTTCATTCGTAAATTCTATTGCCGTTTGAAGAGCGTTGGCGTGCTGGTCACGTTCTTCATAAAGCGCTGCTCTATGTCCGCGAGCCATTGCTTTCTCCCTTGCACTTTACGAGCGGAGATAAGGAGGAGGACGAAAGAGAAGAATCGCCGCCACGGAAATACCCGAACCGAGCATCGCTTGGTATTTCCGAGTCCCTGGAGGGGCGATGGCCTCCACCTGCTTCACGAGCGGCTGGAAAATCGCGTGACTGGCACCTGCTTCGAAATCAAGGCTCTCGGGGTAAGTCACGTGACTCGGTGCAAGAGACGCCCCCCTCGGGCGGGATCGCCGCTTGCCGACCTTGAAAAGCGAGCTGTCAGTGGCCCAAATGGCGAGGTGCAGCGGGTCTCTGGCCTTCGAACTCGCCACGCACGAAGCAGTGCGCTCGCGTGGGTGAAGAGGCGAGGAGCCAAGCACTCCTCTTCAGTTGCAAAGTTAGGAGCATGCGCAGTCGAATTTACACATTAGGGATATCTGTGCGCAGCACATATCTTTTGTTATCCTAACAGAGTACCACAAATATTAAAAAGAAAATTCGTCTTGAAGCATCCACTGCCACGGAAGTTTTTGTCTGACAATATAATACGTGATAGGGAGGCGAGTGAAGGAGGAATGTCAACAGAAATACAACACGCGTTGGAAAGAAAACATCCATGTCTTGTACAGGTTTCGAATACGGATTCATCTGCTCTGCAAGCCAAACATGCTAACCACTAGGCCATTGGGTCTCTTTTAGGTTGAAATTTTCGTTTAGCTTAGACGTGAATAAAGGAGAATTAATTTGGCGATTGAAATACGATGCTTAACAAACAACTGGTGAGCAAATAGATTATTATTTCTCAACTACTTCTGGGGATTCGGTCGGGGATTCGCTGGTGCAGCCATTAGCCAAATTGTTTATTATTTACACTACGCACACACCTGATGATCCTAATGCCACGGGGCGGGGGGTGGCTCAGTCGGTAGCGCGCCAGGCTCGTAATCTGTAGTTCCCAGGTTCGAGTCCCAGCTGGGTCAGCGTTGAGATTTATCTCCGCAAAATTCCCCCCCCCCCTGCCCACGGTCAGTAGGGGACACCGATGGGCTTGGAAAGGCCGCCGTCCGTCGGATGGGACGTTAAGCCGTGGCCCCGTGTGCGGGAGAGCCATACCCTGTGCACGTTAAAAAACACGCTGGATGGCCTTGACGGGAGGCTACCATCTGTCTCCCAACAGCTGTTCCAGTGGGTCCCCTCCCCCAACCTTCTCTGAGCCGTCGGGGCCCATGTGACCTGGCCATTTAGCCCATAGTGTGCAAAAAAGTGCCGCTCAGAGGTAAAACAACCCAAACAACCCACTTATTTGAGATATTGCTGTCATGGGAGTTTTCCGATTTCTTTTTATCTAGGCACTTTATTATCTGAAGTGTAAACAGAGTCCTAATTCAAATTATTTTTTGATATGGGGTTGGCTTGTTTTACCTCTGTGTGGTCTATTGTGTACATAATGGTCTAAATGGGCAGTTAACAAAGACCATTTAAGTGATTCCGCCCACCACGATAAACCGTTATTTCTATGGCCTTCTTCATTGCAAAATAAAGAACAACTCTTCCGCCATTAAGACAGAAGTGGGCAACATCTGCTGTTAGCCTTGGCTACTTGCCACGAGAGTTGGGTGGCAACAAGGAAGAGATTGGCAGAGAATTGAGGCTGTTATTGTGTCCTGTATTTTGAGAGGTGAAACGGATTAAAGGAAGAAGGTGTTAGAAAAAGAATCCTGCCTGCTGTCATTATTTATTATTTTGACATTTCTGACATTGCGAAAGGATCATCAATGGTCCTCTCCTAATCCCTGAAGGGGCGGGGGTGGCTCAGTCGGTAGCGCGCAGGCTCGTAATCTGCAGTTCCCAGGTTCGAGTCCCAGCTGGGTCGGCGTTGAGATAAATCTCCGCAAGATTCCCCGCCCTGCCCACGGTCAGTAGGGGACACCGATGGGCTTGAAAAGGCCGCCGTCCGTCGGATGGGACGTTAAGCCGTGGTCCCGTGTGTGGGAGAGCCATACCCTGTGCACGTTAAAGAACACGCTGGATGGCCTTGACGGGAGGCTACCATCTGTCTCCCAACAGCTGTTCCAGTGGGTCCCCTCCCCCAACCTTCTCTGAGCCATCGGGGTTCATGTGACCTGGCCATTTAGCCCATGGTGTGCAAAAAAGTGCCGTTCAGAGGTAAAACAACCCAACCTAATCCCTGATGAGCATAACGATGGGTAGGGATGGAAACTTTATCGTCCCCAAGGACTGAGAATTCGGTATCACTAGACAAGAGACAGAGATGGGAACCTCCCTTCAAGGCCAGCATGGATAACATCAACTGACTAGGATTCTGCTGCACTCGGACCACGGCTTAACTTTCCTTTCGACAAATGGTGGCGTTTCTAAGATCATTTTAATATGAGGGTCTGCAGAGTGCTCAACCGAAAAGGAAACCAAAAGTAGCTTTTACTAATAACACTAGTATCGAAACACTTATAAAGAACTCTACAACTGGCTTTCTTGGCTAGAGACCTAAAGTATTCAGAAGAGCCACCAATTGCTTCTGAGCCAGAAATGCAAAAACGAGCAGAGCAAGAATTGAAATGCGAGAAAATATATTCAAATAGGAGCATACGATTTTAAAGTAGTGTGAAATCTGAGTTCTCTTCTATTCCTCCAATGCACATTTTCAATTATTTAAATCAGTAGAGAGATGAGATCAGAAGAAATCTTTTCTTCTTCCTCTCTAGGAGGAAATGTTTTCCTTTCGAGAGTTACTTAAGGATAATAAAGGCGAATATTATCTCCACTGGGCTGATAAATATCTTTCAGACCCAAGAAGGAGAGAGAGCTCTATCACATCCCAAGGCCTAGGTCAACTTCTCTTTCATCACCTCCTGTCCAACAGGGGCGGGGGTGGCTCAGTCGGTAGCGCGCCAGGCTCGTAATCTGTAGTTCCCAGGTTCGAGTCCCAGCTGGGTCAGCATTGAGATTCATCTCCGCAAAATTCCCCGCCCTGCCCACGGTCAGTAGGGACCACCGATGGGCTTGGAAAGGCCGCCGTCCGTCGGATGGGACCTTAAGCCGTGGCCCCGTGTACGGGAGAGCCATACCCTATGCACGTTAAAGAACACGCTGGATGGCCTTGACGGGAGGCTACCATCTGTCTCCCAACAGCTGTTTCAGTGGGTCCCCTCCCCCAACTTTCTCTGAGCCTTCGGGGTCCATGTAACCTGGCCATTTAGCCTATGGTGTGCAAAAAAGTGCCGCTCAGAGGTAAAACAACCCAACCCAACCTGTCCAACATCCCTTGTCTTTCACTGACTGCGAGAGACTAGCAATTGATGGACACCTCAGGAAGTGATTCCTCCGCGGTTAATAATGGAGGCTTCGTTCAAATCTATTTGCGAGAATGTCCTTCGATGAATGCTGAATTCATTACCAGCCAATAAGAATGGAAACAAAAGATGAGTGTATGTGGATTCATGAGTGTATGTGGATCAAACGTGCATTCGATGAAAATGGATCACTGAAGAAGATGAGGTCATTCGATGATTCGTGGCTCTTCTGTAACAAAACATTGCGTGCAATGTGAGCATCAATAGATCATATGAACTGAGAATCCCGTTGGTAAATGACCTCATGTTGTTTTAATTCTGCAAGGTCGAAACTGAAACGAAAAAAAAAATATGAATGAATAGGTGAGGGGGGGTGGAGACGAAGGGGAAACTCTGAGTGTATCATTTCGCAAATCATTCTACACTTTAAACGAGGAGCAGTAAAAACAGAGAGAAAATAATCTGTCCCAAACAGGAGAAGTCTAAAGAAGTCAACAGAATACGGATATCAGATGTGAATAAAATCTCAGAAAGCGGATCGAAACATGCCTTAGCCAATCACTTCCCAAACGTTTCCAGTTCATGGCGCACTTTTCAGAATACAAACTGTTTCGTCACAACGGAAAAAAAAAAGACGAAAAGCTATTTTTTTTAAACAATAATTTTTTTTAGTTAATATAATAGGTTATTATTTTTCGGTAAGTTTTATATACGTGTGTGTTTTACATTCACCTAAGAAGACCGAATTTACAGGGGCGGTGGTGGCTCAGTCGGTAGCGCGCCAGGCTCGTAATCTGCAGTTCCCAGGTTCGAGTCCCAGCTGGGTCAGCGTTGAGATTTATCTCCGCAAAATTCCCCACTGCCCACGGTCAGTAGGGGACACCGATGGGCTTGGAAAGACCGCCGTCCGTCGGATGGGACGTTAAGCCGTGGCCCCGTGTGTGGGAGAGCCATACCCTGTGCACGTTAAAGAACACGCTGGATGGCCTTGACGGGAGGCTACCATCTGTCTCCCAACAGCTGTTCCAGTGGGTCCCCTCCCCCAACCTTCTCTGAGCCTTCGGGATCCATGTGACCTGGCTATTTAGCCCATGATGTGAAAAAAAGTGCCGCTCAGAGGGAAAACAACCCAACCCGAATTTGCAATGAAGAGAATAAAGTGAGAAAATTTTTGAGGAAAACGTTGCTGCATTCAATTATTGGTTTTGTTATTCACGTTGTAAGGCTTGAACGAAGGCCCATTTCTTATTCGTCGGTTTAAATTTGTTCCTCTCCAAGTCCACCTAGTGGAGTTGATCTTTCTGCTCTTCGCCATCGAAAAGACCCGTGAGAAGAAAAGGATCTGAGCAGAGAGAATACGGCCAGCCAGCGACTGCGTGTGCAGAAAGTTGTTTTTTCTTTCGTGGTTCGTGAATTCCCTTCACTATTTGTGTTTCTATGAAAGTGCATGGAGATGTGCTCTTCAATTGGATTGGATTGTTTTACCTCTGAGCGGCACTTTTTTGCACACCATGGGCTAAATGGCAAGGTCACATGGACCCCGATGGCTCAGAGAAGGTTGGGGGAGGGGACCCACTGGAACAGCTGTTGGGAGACAGATGGTAGCCTCCCGTTAAGGCCATCCAGCGTGTTCTTTAACGTGCACAGGGTATGGCTCTCCCGCACACGGGGCCACGGCTTAACGTCCCATCCGACGGACGGCGGCCTTTCTAAGCCCATCTGTGTCCCCTACTGACCGTGGGCAGGGCGGGGAATTTTGCGGAGATAAATCTCAACGCTGACCCAGCTGGGACTCGAACCTGAGAACTACAGATTACGTGCTCTTCAATACTTTCTATTTTATTGTTAGGGATTTTCTTCCCGAAAGATAAAATAATTTCTTTGTCGAGTTAAAAACATGAAATGGAAAAGGGACTTTATTTTCTTTGTTTGTTTGAAGCTGGAACGGTGCAGACGAGAGGAAATCGTTTCTCTTTAAATTATCTGATGCGAGGTCATCCTTCTAAGGGCGATGGGAAAAGGGATGGAAATTCGTGATGACTCTGAAATGGAGAAAGGAAGTGAAGTGTAAGGGATTTTCTCTATGAGATAACGATTAAATCAGATCCAGTTCTAAGTCCATTGAATCATCTCTTAACACCGTTTTTTAACTCCTGGATCGATGGTGTGATATCGGAAAGCAGCAGCCTCATCTTGACGAAATATTTATATTTTTCGGGTAAGACTAAATCAGTCGACTTCAGAATCAGGGGAGCTCAGGAGTATTAGGTCAGGAGATCAAATGAAATTTTCCCCCCGAAAAAAATCAATGCATGAGCAATTATAACTCATTGAAAAAAATCCAGGAAGATAATGAGTATTTTAAGTTTTGCCTAAGTGGGTGCCCCTTTTAAACCTTTCATCTATAAAATAAAATATCATAAATAATCATAAAATATTGGAAATGAAGAAAATAAAATAAAACTAAGAGTAAAATTAACAATAGTTTTTTTATTATTTTTTATTTTAGGTTTATTTTCTACGTTATTTTCATTCAAATTTTTTTTTCGCGACAGATGTTTATATGCTACGAATGTGTGTAATATATTTAAAGTTAATAATTTTTCAACTAGTCATATGGATAAAAATATTTGAAAATATACTTTGCGTAACTATTGTTATATTGATTAAGATTAGTTATTAAGTTAGTATTCCCGTATGGACACATGGGGACTGAAAGGGTTAAGGAGCTGGATGTTGCCTGGGAAGATCCTTTGAAGGATGATGTCAATGTGAGGATGATCTTTCGAAAGGCGATGGATGATCGGGTAGTGATAAAGGGAAGATATTCCTCGGAATCACCTCCGGGCGCAAAATATCGGAATACATGACTTCCGATATTTTGGAAGGATTCTTCAGTCTGTCCTTCATGGATAGAGAGAAATCCGTAAAGGATGAGGTAAGAGATGGAATTCCGACTGATGCGGCACATGAGCTCATCGTTTCATGTTTATTGCCTGAAAAATGGCAGCGCTCTGATTGAGGGAATTAACTTTGCTAATGAGAGTTCCTCCAGTTTCTTAACCACATTCTGCGGTGCACAATGACTTCCGTGACGAACTTTCAACACCAACGGAAAACAACAAGATAAAAAAAAAGCGCGTGCCTTTCGTGTTCGGTGGCGTCGTCTCCGCTCGTGGGTAGTCGAGCCTACTGCTTCAAGAAAAAGGAAGCACTTCCTCTTCCTCATGCTGATGCGGAGAGTTAGAAGATTGCTGATGATATCAGCTGTTATCAACTGAGAAATGATCCGTGCACTGATGTTGGGACTCGCCCAAGAGCCGATGACCAATGGACGGTATCCATCTTGCTGCACGTGACACTCGATATTTCCATCATCGATTCACTCGGCAACGAAATGATAACACCCACTGACTCGTGAGGGGAGCTGAAAGAGAATGGAGGGGAATGTTTCTTAAGATGAAAATTGTATTTCGAATTTGGTGTTCCGAGCTCTTGTTTAGAAGAACGTTGTTAGAAGTTTGTTTAAAGAAAGTAGTTAGAAGGAGTTCTTGATCAAACAGATATGCAATCTGTATAAAATACACTTTACGAAATTGAAATTGCCTCCCCCTGAAGTAGTAGAACGTTCGTTCTGAAATTCATATTATAGGTTCAGCATGGCGATATATGTAAATAGTCACGTATCCATGATGTACAAATAGACACCAACAGGCAGCTGCTAGTGACGTCGTTTGGAAAGTTTATATGGCGGTTAGTATTCTGCAAATAAAAACAAATCGAAATAGATATTAACGACGCAGGATCCAGAATGCAAGGACCACTTATATATAGACATGTTTCTGAGATAGGCGAATAGGTAGACTCTGATGTTAACCGCTGTGAATTGAATGTTGGGCGTGATGTAAAGACAGGATGATAGAAACAATTTTCAGGATGCCACTCACGCCCATATGGCAAGGTCGAAATGAGTCGAACAATATAAAGAGAAGTCCACATCACCTGGACTCGGGTTGGGTTGGGGCCCTTTTCAAAAAGAGAAAGAGATAATGTTCACACTTTGCCACCTGTCTGTAGGTTTGTAGGTTGGGTTGGGTTGTTTTCCCTCTGAGCGGCACTTTTTTGCACACCATGGGCTAAATGGCCAGGTCACATGGACCCCGAAGGCTCAGAGAAGGTTGGGGGAGGGGATCCACTGGAACAGCTGTTGGGAGACAGATGGTAGCCTCCCGTCAAGGCCATCCAGCGTGTTCTTTAACGTGCACAGGGTATGGCTCTCCCGCACACGGCGCCAAGGCCTAACGTCCCATCCGATGGACGGCGGCCTTTCCAAGCCCATCGGTGTCCCCTACTGACGGGCGTGGGCGGGGCGGGGAATTTTGCGGAGATAAATCTCAACGCTGACCCAGCTGGGACTCGAACCTGGGAACTACAGATTACGAGCCTGGCGCGCTACCGACTGAGCCACCCCAGCCCCCCCCCCCCTGTACTCGGTTAAGTTTAGCTAATTCCAATGCTATTCATTGTTCAGATAGTTTGAATGTAACCTTGGAGTTCATCTTAACAAGAAGCACCATTAAGGTGCTTCTTGTTAAGATAAGGTAAGGTTAAGATAAGTTAGTATAAGGAAAGACTAACAGAAGAAGAACTTTACTCACATCATCCATGCCTCCACTTAATCTTTGTCCACTGCAATTACAACCGGCTTGATCAATCTCGAGGAATGAATAAAATCGTGTCATCTTAAACGAGAAGTTCCATTTAGTCTGGCTGTGGACAGTCATCAAAATCACGTGCGGAGAAATCATTTTGTAATGACACGTCGAACGGACAATTTTCGGAATGGTTTCGGCTGGCTTTTGGAATGGTCGGTTGTCATAAATTACAATGACCGATCTGCTTCCATCGCGTGGAGTTTGACCATGCCAAGTTACCCATTGCGTTATCATTCTGAAGAATGTACTGGAAACCATTTTTCAACAGGAAAATGTTCGGTAACAAACTACTGACGCGTCCAGAGAATGTCTACACAATGTGAATATCATACCTTGACCAGCAATGTCCTCGGGATTTTGACCGATGAATCATATCTGATATTGGGCTTGGAAAGGCCTCCGTCCGTCGGATGGGACGTTAAGCAGTGGCCCCGTGTGCGGGAGAGCCATACCCTGAGCACGTTAAAGAACACGCTGGATGTCCTTGACGGGAGGCTACCATCTGTCTCCCAACAGCTGTTCCAGTGGGTCCCCTCCCCCAACCTTCTCTGAGACTTCGGGGTCCATGTGACCTGGCCATTTAGCCCATGGTGTGCAAAAAAGTGCCGCTCAGAGGTAAAACAACCCAACCCAACCCATATCTGATATGGATTTCCATATTGCAACCAATTGAAACTATTGCTCACCTGATGGATGGTGGAGCTTGATGGTCTGTGCTGCAGTATGATATCCTTCTCCTCTTTCACTTTATGCCACGACGAGGAGCTGCATGTGTCGTCACGTGTCGATTCTCATTCAGCGCGCTTCTCGATACTTTTCTATACACGATGAAATCTCTGTTGCTCTATAACTAATATCGTGTCATCATCTCTCTCTCGCAATCTGCAGCAATGTTGACTTCCAGACTTTCCCATCCACCGCTACCATGCAGCAATTTCAGTTTCGCTGAGTGTATATAGAAGATGTACTAACCTTAAATTATCAATAATGTTTTGAATAAATAACAATAATCTTTCGTAATGGATTTTTTTTTTTCATTTAAGTACATTTAATTGAGAAAAGTTTGAGCACACGACTATTTTTTTTCGAAGATGCATTTATCAAAATATATTTATGAATACATTCAGTTCCATTAAATTACAAGGGGGCGGGGTAGCTCAGTCTGTAGCGCGCCAGGCTCGTAATCTGTAGTTCCCAGGTTCGAGTCCCAGCTGGATCAGCGTTGAGATTTATCTCCGCAAAATTCCCCGCCCTGCCAACGGTCAGTAGGGGACACCGATGGGCTTGGAAAGGCCGCCGTCCGTCGGATGGGACGTTAAGCCGTGGCCCGGTGTGCGGGAGAGACATACCCTGTGCACGTTAAAGAACACGCTGGATGGCCTTGACGGGAGGCTACCATCTGTCTCCCAACAGCTGTTCCAGTGGGTCCCTTCCCCCAACCTTCTCTGAGCTTTCGGGGTCCATGTGACCTGGCCATTTAGACCATGGTATGCAAAAAAGTGCCGCTCAGAGGTAAAACAACCCAACCCAAAACAAATTAAATTACAATCACCGTGATCGTATCCTATAGTCATTAGAGAACTCTAAATGCCCCCGTGCAGTCCCATGGCCGAGTGGTTAGCGCGCTTGGCTATTGATCTAAGGGACCTGGGTTCGAGCCCCGGATAAGGCATGGTTGTATGTGTTGTTTTTCTGCTGAGGTCCTGCCATCCTCTCAGATCTTCTACTTTGGAATATAAACTGACAGGCTCCTGTCAGACCTCTGTGGCAAGCAGCTGCTTGAGGGGGTATTTATTTTTTTTTTAAATGCCCCCCTCCCCGACTGCCATCTTTTGCAAAAGCATGACCTCCGCGATCGAAATGAAAGATGCTCTATGTCAAAAGAGGAAGTATTCATTCCGTGGTGAACTTTATGAGACACGCAAATTAAATTAGGAGAACGTATATCGTTTCTGGAGAATATGGCGATCTCGTTTTCAAAAGAATGAAGTTTTTGCTTTACCTACTTTTCATTCCTTAAAAATTTTATACGAAATAATGGATGACTGGGAGAATGAAAATAAGGAAATATTTTATTAGAACTTTTACAACTTGAAAAGTATTGTCTTCTATTCCTTAAATTTAAACAGTTGCTTTTCTCACACCCCTTTGAGAAAAGGAAGATAGGCTGTTGCTCTCAGCGGACTGACACCCTACTACCGAAATTTCAAATTTGTACCATAAACAGATTATTTGAAAGATTCGTTAAGAGTTTCGCCGTTTCCATATTCAGTAATCTATTACGAGGCAAATTAAAACGACCTAAGGATTTGAAAAATGCGAATGCAAACTTCAATATTACATCAGTATCAATCTAACTGAAAAACAGGGGGCGGGGGTGGCTCAGTCGGTAGCGCGCCAGGCTCGTAATCTGTAGTTCCCAGGTTCCAGTCCCAGCTGGGTCAGCGTTGAGATTTATCTCCGCAAAATTCCCCGCCCTGCCTACGGTCAGTAGGGGACACCGATGGGCTTGGAAAGGCCGCCGTCCGTCGGATGGGACGTTAAGCCGTGGCCCCGTGTGCGGGAGAGCCATACCCTGTGCACGTTAAAGAACACGCTGGATGGCCTTGATGGGAGGCTACCATCTGTCTCCCAACAGCTGTTCCAGTGGGTCCCCTCACCCAATAATTTTTGGGGCGGGGGTGGCTCAGTCGGTAGCGCGCCAGGTTCGTAATCTGTAGTTCCCAGGTTCGAGTCCCAGCTGGGTCAGCGTTGAGACTTATCTCCGCAAAATTCCCCGCCCTGCCCACGGTCAGTAGGGGACACCGATGGGCTTGGAAAAGCCGCCGTCCGTCGGATGGGACGTTAAGCAGTGGCCCCGTGTGTGGGAGAGCCATACCCTGTGCACGTTAAATGAACACGCTGGATGGCCTTGACGGGAGGCTACCATCTGTCTCCCAACAGCTGTTCCAGTGGGTCCCCTCCTCCAACCTTCTCTGAGCCTTCGGGGTCCATGTGATCTGGGCATGTAGCCCATAGTGTGCAAAAAAGTGCCGCTCAGAGGTAAAACAACCCAACCCAACCTACAAACCTACAGACAGGTGGCAAAGTGTGAACATTATCTCTTTCTCTTTTTGAAAAGGGGATAGAAATGACACGAACAATGATCAAACGTAGTTTACGAGTTTGAAAAAGGCATACTCTGGGTGCCAATGTGTGGGCGATTTTATCTCAGAAAGAGCGAGTTTCGCTGGTTGCTTCCGAGCAATGTTGGGAAGGTGTTTGTGCGCTTTACCTTTACCATTCTTCATTTTGATGACAGAACGTATTCGATATCAGAGAAGTAATATTGTCCTGAAACAAAGACGCTGACACGGGGTAACAAAAATCCCCTCTATTTTGCATATCATTAGATATCTTTATGGAACACTGAAAAAAAATCAACCAATAAGCAGAAGCATTGTGGTGGGTAACGAGAAACACAAGGTCAATGTACGAGGCTAGAGACTGGTCCAACGGATTATTCAGGCCAAGAGACAGGTAACAGTTGGAACGATGCAAAAGTGGGCAGTCACGTGTGGATCTTCGAGTGGATAAAGTGTCTGCCGAAAGCTCAAGAGGCAATGGATCTGGAAAATCCCATAAGATGGTGATATGGTCGGGGAGGGGGAGGAGTTTCTGGTGCTTGGATGTGAACTTCTTGAACAATATTGGTGATCGATCTGTTACTGTTGTTCCACAATGAGGATGACATCTTTTAGCACGACAGCGCACAAGTCACCGGGGGTGGTATTTTAATGAATGGTTTGCAGAATGTTCAAACTCTTTCACCTTCCTCATAACCCCATTGAATACCTGTGGAACGGACATTGCGATGGAATTGGTACACTGGTGATTGCTGTTACTCAACTTGGAATGTTTTACAGTCATCTTAGCTGAACATATCTCCACAGTTGGATCACTCAACCCAAAAGGATCGACGTCACATCGGGAAGGGAGGCTCAACAATGTATTATGGGAATGGTCATAATTCAATGATCACAGAGTGTATAATATTTCATTGTAAACAGTTTAATTCGTGGAATATTTTAATTTTCAATGCTTATTAACTCTCTGTTATAAGGGGCGGGGGTGGCTCAGTCGGTAGCGCGCCAGGCTCGTAATCTGTAGTTCCCAGGTTCGAGTCCCAGCTGGGTCAGCGTTGAGATTTATCTCCGCAAAATTTCCACGCCCTGCCCACGGTCAGTAGGGGACACCGATGGGCTTGGAAAGGCCGCCTTCCGTCGGATGGGACGTTAAGCCTTGGCCCCGTGTGCGGGAGAGACATACCCTGTGCACGTTAAAGAACACGCTGGATGGCCTTGACGGGAGGCTACCATCTGTCTCCCAACAGCTGTTCCAGTGGGTCCCCTCCCCCAACCTTCTCTGAGCTTTCGGGGTCCATGTGACCTGGCCATTTAGACCATGGTGTGCAAAAAAGTGCCGCTCAGAGGTAAAACAACCCAACCCAACTCTGTTATAAATATTTTTTTCCAACATTAACGAATAGAGAACTATTTTGAAACCGGTAAATGAGAACTTTTTTCCCTTCAAAAGTCTGATATACGTACGTATGTATATTTATGATATATATTCCCATAAAATCGGGATAGAATCATACTTTCCGATTCGTTCTTCGATTCGAATTGCAGGTTTGGTTTGGTCGTTTGGGGTTTGATGGCGCAAGAACATTACGAATTGCAGCTTATATAGTTTGTTAACTCAGCGCTCTTCTAAGAGTTAAGTTCTAAGAGTCCCAAAGTTCCAATTATGTGACAACTGAATGCAACTCAATTCAATCCCTGCGAGAGGAAGTGAGATCCAAACGCCTTTCGGAATAAGGCGAAGAATCCTTGAGGGTTGGGTTGTTTTACCTCTGAGCGGCACTTTTTTGCACACCATGGGCTAAATGGCCAGGTCACATGGACCCCGAAGGCTCAGAGAAGGTTGGGGGAGGGGACCCACTGGAACAGCTGTTGGGAGACAGATGGTAGCCTCCCGTCAAGGCCATCCAGCGTGTTCTTTAACGTGCACAGGGTATGGCTCTCCCGCACACGGGGCCACGGCTTAACGTCCCATCCGACGGACGGTGGCCTTTCCAAGCCCATCGGTGTCCCCTCTGACCGTGGGCAGGGCGGGGAATTTTGCGGAGATAAATCTCAACGCTGACCCAGCTGGGACTCGAACCTGGGAACTACAGATTACGAGTCTGGCGCGCTACCGACTGAGCCACCTCCGCCCCAATCCTTGAGGTCTGAATTGGCTAGCTCTAATTTCCTGATACCAATGTCATCGAAGCATTACGTATGAATGATGAAGTAGTTGCCTATTTTTAAGTTCGTCATATCCGTTCACAGCAGACGAACGCAACAGTTCCCCGAAGCGTTGACCTGGTAGCGCGAGATTATTTTCCCATCGGCCTGGCGTCCATTCTCAGCTGATGACGCGCCCAGTCGACAGTCATTCGCAGTCCATAATCTCGCGACCTCTTCGCTTCTGACCACCCCTCACTTGGCCTACATCTTGCCTCGGGTCTCCTCCGCGAAGGACGCCTCTCGCTTCTTCCATTGTTGACGAGCTCTTTCGGTGGCAACAATGAAACCAGGACACGTGATCTGTCGTAATGACGAAAGGCTTCGCGTGTTCCGAGCTTACCTGTTGTTGCCCGCAACATTCGGCCACGGTTGGGGAAACGTCGCTAATGGCTCGCGCAAGGAGGAACTCTCACGACCGGCGAAAGGCAAGAGCAGACAGGAACTCTCAATCGACGGGGAGGCCTCGCTTTCGCCGCCCTTGTCATCCGGAGAAGAGAGGGGAGAGCAAATGGCCGTTCTGTTTCGTTCCCGCGCTGAAGAAACGGAAAACGAAAAGGTTGCTAATGGAAGAAGAAGAAAATGAAACAGTTGGCCTCCCGATGAATAATGAAACAGGTTTTAATCGAGAATCTGAAGTTTTCTCTTCTGCTACATACAAATCATTCTCCGCTTCCATACTTCTGCTCTGGTTCGACCGCTTCTTTTATTTTCAGGAAAAGGATTCTATTATTATACAGGAATGTTAAATGGCAGATATTCTTGTGGATTCATTATTTCTCTAATGGCTCTTCCTGCTACGACATTAACACAGGGCCTGCCATCCTCTCAGATTTCCTACTGTGGCATATAAACTGACAGGCTCCTGTCAGACCTCTGTGGCAAGCAGCTGCTTGAGGGGGTATTTATTATTATTTATTATATTTATTTGGACTGAAGATCAAATGAAACTTCTTTCTTGCAGAAGAATACAAACCTTCTATTATTTATGTGTTTTTTTTTCTATTTTCCCAAAACAAAACCGCCGATATGGACTAACAAAAATCTCACTCTATTTTGCATGTTCATTTCGATTTTTCGTTTTTTGCCGTTTATTGAGAATTTGAATAATTGCCGAATGAAATTCCATCCTGCAAAGGAAGCGAAACCTACTCCTCCCGCCCCCAATAAGGAACCCTTTTTTTAAAAAAAAAATTATCCCCAAGATCTACCAGACCATTACCATTCTTCATTTTAATGACAGAATGGCCTTTACCATTTTTCATTTTGATGACAGAACGTATTCGATGTCAGAAATTAAATTTGACCTGTTCAGTGCGTTCAGTAATATTTTCCTGAACCGAAAGCGCTGTCATGGGGTAACAAAATTCCTACTCTGTTTTGCATATTATTAGATATCTCTACTTTCAGTTTGATGAGAATTTGAATAAATTATGGGAAGCTGCGAGTGAGAAGTGTGATCTTCAGATGAAAATCAATTCCGAAATTTACTTACGTTTAAATTTTGCCACTTATATTAATGCTCGATTTCCTTAAATCCAAATATTATCTTCATTCATTTGGTCTCTGGTTGTAAACCTTTCATTATAAACGCAATTTCCATGTTTTCCGATATCATTTCTTGTGTCTCCACTAGAATTTCTCAGCCCGCTTCCTTCTTCTTATCTCTCGTTCTCCTTTTCTGAGTCCGCCTATTCATCACTTCTCCTTTGTTGCCTGGCAACCAGATGAGGCAATGCCACTTGCAGAGGAATCACAAAATCTCTCCGTGTGCTGCAACGCATCCTACTCTGAAAGGTGAACGCCCTCTGGGATCAGGAGCTCTCGCCGAGCACGCTCTTTGTTCCGTTTCCGATCAAGAACAGATCATCTTGCTTAGAATGAATTCGTTTGTCGTAAATGTCACTTTTAAAGAAATATATCTGCTGTTTATGGGAAGAATGCAAACAATTTTTCTGAGAATGCCGTGGAAAAAGACAGGAGTAATGGAGGGGGGGGGGGATTGCAGAGGATGGGAGTGACTGAATGAAGAGGTGTCGCTTGGTAGATAAAAAATGGAATGAGCAATTCAGAGCCCATGAAATGATAGTGTTGAATTTGTATCTGCAACTGTTATGGATGAAATCGCCGTTGAAATTCAGATACAAAAAATGTTTATCTTCCTTACAATTTTAACTTTCTTAAGAAGATTTGCTGTTTCACTCACATCAGAGGGAATTCCCCTTCGCGCCATCTCGTTTGATGGATATCTGCTTCTCATAAACGATTGGACGAATGTTTTCGCCACTTTCGCAGAAACGAGAGAGAATTTCTCTTTCAGTCTGATGAGAATTTGAATAAATTATGGGAAGCTGCAAGCGAGAATTGTTATCTTCAGATGAAAACCAAAACCGAAATTTACTTAGATTTGGTGCAAAATAGAAAATAATGCAAAGAGTGGTCTCTGCTAACGAAACAGAAAGTGATGCAGAAGATAGTCTGTGCTAATGAAATGGAAAGTGATGCAGAAGGTGGGCTCTGTTAAAGAAATGTAAAGTGATGTAAAAGGTGGGCTCTTCTTACGAAATGGAAAATGATGCAAAAGATTGTCTCTGATAACGAAATGGAAAATGATGCAAAAGATTGTCTCTGATAACGAAATGGAAAGTGATGAAGAAGGTGGGCTCTATTAAAGAAATGGAAAGTGATGCAGAAGGTGGGCTCTGTTAAAGAAATGGAAAGTGATGCAAAAGATGGTCTCTGATAACGAAATGGAAAGTGATGCAAAAGGTGGGCTCTTCTTACGAAATGGAAAATGATGCAAAAGATTATCTCTGATAACGAAATGGAAAATGATGCAAAAGATGGTCTCTGATAACGAAATGGAAAGTGACGAAGAAGGTGGGCTCTATTAAAGAAATGGAAAGTGATGCAGAAGGTGGGCTCTGTTAAAGAAATGTAAAGTGATGCAAAAGGTGGGCTCTTCTTACGAAATGGAAAATGATGCAAAAGATTGTCTCTGATAACGAAATGGAAAATTATGCAAAAGATGGTCTCTGATAACGAAATGGAAAGTGACGAAGAAGGTGGGCTCTATTAAAGAAATGGAAAGTGATGCAGAAGGTGGGCTCTGTTAAAGAAATGAAAAGTGATGCAGAAGTTGGGCTCTGTTAAAGAAATGTAAAGTTCAAAAGGTGGGCTCTTCTTACGAAATGGAAAATGATGCAAAAGATTGTCTCTGATAACGAAATGGAAAATGATGCAAAAGATGTCTCTGATAACGAAATGGAAAGTGACGAAGAAGGTGGGCTCTATTAAAGAAATGGAAAGTGATGCAGAAGGTGGGCTCTTCTTACGAAATGGAAAATGATGCAAAAGATTGTCTCTGATAACGAAATGGAAAATGATGCAAAAGATGGTCTCTGATAACGAAATGGAAAGTGACAAAGAAGGTGGGCTCTATTAAAGAAATGGAAAGTGATGCAGAAGGTGGGCTCTGTTAAAGAAATGGAATGTGATGCAAAAGATGGTCTCTGATAACGAAATGGAAAGTGACGAAGAAGGTGGGCTCTGTTAAAGAAATGGAAAGTGATGCAAAAAATGATCCTGCTAACGAAATGGAAAGCGATGCAGAAGGCAGTCTGTATTAACGAAATGGAAAGTGATGCAGAAAGTGGTCTGTTCTTAAGAAATGGAAAATGATGCAAATGTGGTCTCTGTTAAAGAAATGTAAAGTGATGCAAAAGGTGGGCTCTGTTAAAGAAATGGAAAGTGATGCAAAAAATGATCCTGCTAACGAAATGGAAAGTGATGCAGAAGACAATCTGTAGTAACGAAATGGAAAGTGATGCAGAAGGTGGTCTGTTCTTAAGAAATGGAAAATGATGCAAAAGATGGTCTCTGATAACGAAATGGAAAGTGACGCAAAAGGTGGGCTCTGTTAAAGAAATGGAAAGTGATGCAAAAAATGATCCTGCTAACGAAATGGAAAGTGATGCAGAAGGCAATCTGTACTAACGAAATGGAAAGTGATGCAGAAGGTGGTCTGTTCTTAAGAAATGGAAAATGATGCAAATGTGGTCTCTGCTAACGAAATGCAAAGCGATACCGAAGGTGGTCTCTTCTAACGAAATGAAAAGTGATGCAGAAGGTGGGCTCTGTTAAAGAAATGTATAGTGATGCAAAAGGTGGGCTCTTCTTACGAAATGGAAAATGATGCAAAAGATATTCTCTGATCACGAAATGGAAAGTGATGAAGAAGGTGGGCTCTGTTAAAGAAATGGCAAGTAATGCAGAAGGTGGGCTCTGTTAAAGAAATGAAAAGTGATGCAGAAGCTAGGCTCTTCTTACGAAATGGAAAATGATGCAGAAAGTAAGCTCTTCTTACGAAATGGAAAATGAGGCAGAAGGTGGTCTCTTAAGAAATGGAAAATGATATAAATGTGGACTCTGCTAACGAAATGGAAAGTGATACAGAAGGTGGTCTCTTCTTATGAAATGGAAAATGATGCAAAAGGTGGTCTCTTCTGACGAAATGGAAAGTGATACCGAAGGTGGTCTCTTCTAACGAAATGAAAAGTGATGCAGAAGGTGGGCTTACGAATCCATCTCGTTTGATGGATATCTGCTTCTCATAAACGATTGGACGAATGTTTTCGCCACTTTCGCAGAAACGAGAGAGAATTTCTCTTTCAGTCTGATGAGAATTTGAATAAATTATGGGAAGCTGCAAGCGAGAATTGTTATCTTCAGATGAAAACCAAAACCGAAATTTACTTAGATTTGGTGCAAAATAGAAAATAATGCAAAGAGTGGTCTCTGCTAACGAAACAGAAAGTGATGCAGAAGATAGTCTGTGCTAATGAAATGGAAAGTGATGCAGAAGGTGGGCTCTGTTAAGGAAAGGTAAAGTGATGTAAAAGGTGGGCTCTTCTTACGAAATGGAAAATGATGCAAAAGATTGTCTCTGATAACGAAATGGAAAATGATGCAAAAGATTGTCTCTGATAACGAAATGGAAAGTGGTAAAGAAGGTGGGCTCTGTTAAAGAAATGGAAAGTGATGCAGAAGGTGGTCTCTGTTAAAGAAATGTAAAGTGATGCAAAAGGTGGGCTCTGTTAAAGAAATGGAAAGTGATGCAAAAAATGATCCTGCTAACGAAATGGAAAGTGATGCAGAAGACAATCTGTACTAACGAAATGGAAAGTGATGCAGAAGGTGGTCTGTTCTTAAGAAATGGAAAATGATGCAAAAGATGGTCTCTGATAACGAAATGGAAAGTGACGCAAAAGGTGGGCTCTGTTAAAGAAATGGAGAGTGATGCAAAAAATGATCCTGCTAACGAAATGGAAAGTGATGCAGAAGGCAATCTGTACTAACGAAATGGAAAGTGATGCAGAAGGTGGTCTGTTCTTAAGAAATGGAAAATGATGCAAATGTGGTCTCTGCTAACGAAATGGAAAGCGATACCGAAGGTGGTCTCTGCTAACGAAATGGAAAGCGATACCGAAGGTGGTCTCTTCTAACGAAATGAAAAGTGATGCAGAAGGTGGGCTCTGTTAAAGAAATGTATAGTGATGCAAAAGGTGGGCTCTTCTTACGAAATGGAAAATGATGCAAAAGATGGTCTCTGATAACGAAATGGAAAGTGATGAAGAAGGTGGGCTCTGTTAAAGAAATGGCAAGTAATGCAGAAGGTGGGCTCTGTTAAAGAAATGAAAAGTGATGCAGAAGCTAGGCTCTTCTTACGAAATGGAAAATGATGCAGAAAGTAAGCTCTTCTTACGAAATGGAAAATGAGGCAGAAGGTGGTCTCTTAAGAAATGGAAAATGATATAAATGTGGACTCTGCTAACGAAATGGAAAGTGATACAGAAGGTGGTCTCTTCTTACGAAATGGAAAATGATGCAAAAGGTGGTCTCTTCTGACGAAATGGAAAGTGATACCGAAGGTGGTCTCTTCTAACGAAATGAAAAGTGATGCAGAAGGTGGGCTCTGTTACAGAAATGTAAAGTGATGCAAAAGGTGGGCTCTTCTTATGAAATGGAAAATGATGCAAAAGATGGTCTCTGATAACGAAATGGAAAGTGATGAAGAAGGTGGTCTCTGTTAAAGAAATGGAAAGTGATGCAAAAAATGATCCTGCTAACGAAATGGAAAGTGATGCAGAAGGCAGTCTGTACTAACGAAATGAAAAGTGATGCAGAAGGTGGGCTCTGTTAAAGAAATGTAAAGTGATGCAAAAGGTGGGCTCTTCTTATGAAATGGAAAATGATGCAAAAGATGGTCTCTGATAACGAAATGGAAAGTGATAAAGAAGGTGGGCTCTGTTAAAGAAATGGAAAGTGATGCAGAAGGTGGGCTCTGTTAAAGAAATGAAAAGTGATGCAGAAGCTGGGCTCTTCTTACGAAATGGAAAATGATGCAGAAAGTATGCTCTTCTTAAAATAAATAATAATAAATACCCCCTCAAGCAGCTGCTTGCCACAGAGGTCTGACAGGAGCCTGTCAGTTTATATGCCACAGTAGGAGATCTGAGAGGATGGCAGGACCTCAGCAGAAAAACGACACACACACATCCATGCCTAATCCGGGGCTCGAACCCAGGTCCCTTAGATCAGTAGTCAAGCGTGCTAACCACTCGGCCACGGGACGGCTCTTCTTAAGAAATGGAAAATGATGTAAATGTGGACTCTGCTAACAAAATGGAAAGTGATACAGAAGGTGGTCTCTTCTTACGAAATGGAAAATGATGGAAAAGGTGGTCTCTTCTAACGAAATGGGAAGTGATGTAGAAGGTAGTTTCTACTAACGAAATAGAAAGTAAAGCCAAAGATGGTATCTGGGATAACAAACCGATTAAGTGGCAATGTTGATCCACTATTGCTGCTGTAGACATGAAAATCTTGAGCAGCATCTAATAAGCACGCAAACTGAGGCAGACAGAGAAAGAAAAAGAGATAATATTGAATGTGTTTGATGTCTGTTATGTTTCGTTCCATTTCTTCTAGAAAAAAAATAGGTCTTTTTGTGATTTTCTTTGCTAGCGAGGAAACCCCATTTTACATCGCTCAGCTTGGTTTCGTCTCCTTCTGGGAATACATTTTCTTTCCCTTTTTTTTTTTATTTTTGCTTCGGTGGGGAATAACGAAGCATCCTGAGCATGATGAGGGAGTGTCGCCCATTGTGGCTTAGTCAAAGTGTTCCAAAATGTGATTCGCTCGCAATGTGTGAAGGAAGTAGCCCCTTCATACTTTTCCTTACTAAACTTATTTTGCACTCGGCTGACTTTCACTTATTGGGATTTAGATTAAAGAAGCCTCAAATGTAATAAGAATGGGATTTCTCTTTCTGATAAAGTTTATTTGCAACCTCCATTGACTTCCAATCCAATTCCGTTAACTGTGTGAGGCGGGGGTGGCTCAGTCGGTAGCGCGCCAGGCTCGTAATCTGTAGTTCCCAGGTTCGAGTCCCAGCTGGGTAAGCGTTGAGATTTATCTCGGCAAAATTCCCCGCCCTGCCCACGGTCAGTAGGGGACACCGATGGGCTTAGAAAGGCCGCCGTCCGTCGGATGGGACGTTAAGCCGTGGCCCCGTGTGCAGGAGAGACATACCCTGTGCACGTTAAAGAACACACTGGATGGCCTTGACGGGAGGCTACCATCTGTCTCCCAACATCTGTTCCAGTGGGTCCCCTCCCCCAACCTTCTCTGAGCCTTCGGGGTCCATGTGATCTGGCCATTTAGCCCATGGTGTGCAAAAATGTGCCACTCAAAGGTAAAACAAACAACAACGTTAACTGTGCTCAACGTTTCAAAAATTTTCCCGATTTGACGCTGAGAAAAATATAGTTAGAATGAGAGAAAAAAACTGAAGAGACAGGTTTCGAACGTTAATTTCTTCTTTCAGTAAGTTTAGCTTCATTTCCGACGTGATTCGATTTTTTTTTTCGATTGTTATCAAAGGAAATGAGAAATAAAAACTACTTCATTCGTTCGCTGTTTTATGATATTTATCCCAAACCATTCTATTACATCACCATTCTTGATCACACAAGAAGAATGCTATTAAGCTAATTTTTTTTCAGCTGGTCAAAATAAGGAATGAAAACAATTTCAGACAGAAATGGACTGAAACAAATGACACCGAAAATGGTTTCTGTAATCAAGTGTGAAATTTCTATTTCGCATGATTTTTAATTCCTACCTTCTGTCTATTTCCGTGGATTAATAGTCAGTTTAACATTCTCGAGGCATTCCTATTCCCCTTCGCAAGGGATCAGATCAAAAACAGTATCAGGTACAAAGTTTGTGACGTGAGGAATGGCATAAGATATGTAGACACATAAGCAACGAAAAAAGAAAAGAAGAAGAAGAAGACAACCTTGTGTTTAAAAGACAATGTCGTTTCTGAAATCATCACTGAAAAGCATCAAATAAATTAAATTTGAAAAAAATAAATCTCTGTTTTTCCATATGTTGTAAAAATTAAGAGAACAAGAAACAAAAGTTTGCAAACATTTGATTACTTTTCTGAAACCTTTCTTTTTCACTTCCAAATAAGATATGGCGATTAAAAGGGTTTCTTTTTACCCATCGCAGCAAATTGCTGGTTCCGTATCTTACTAGGAATGTAATTTAAGTAAGTTATTTTAACTGAAAATATATTTTACTTTAATACATAACTAAACTGGTAATTTATTTTACTTTAATATGTTAATTTTTATTTCAGATACGAAGATGGGTATTATTTCACTTTGTGTTTTCAATTTTATTATGTCTCGAGTTTTGGGTTCTAATCGGTTTTCGAAATGCACATCCAGATGAAAAAATAACCCAACGCCAGTCGAACGGTTCAAAAGGTTGTCGAAGGAACTCTACTGGACTGATATCATAGGGATCTTTAATGTGCACAGAGAATAGCTGTTCTGAAAATTCCATCTAATGCTCTCATTCTCCCCTTCCCTATCCCCAGAAACTGTTAACCCTAAAATAGTTGGAACTCGAATCTACAATCGCAATGTGTGATTTGTTCATACCCTTGTCCAGGTAGTTCCAAAATTCGTTTATTGAACCATAAAGAGGTATACTTAACAGGTTATTGGGATGTTACAGGATCCCTTTACTAAACGAGTCTTGATGATTTAATGCACTGCATGTTCTGCTTTCTGCCACTGAACAGTTTGCCTTTAAAATTCACTTTCTTTTAAGCTTCGTTTCATGCAAATTGAAAATAGCTTTTTCCCGTATATGAAATGAAAGATCAAAATTTGATTTCCATCTCCTTGAATGGAATGCAAGTCTCTGATTTCCATGTAAAAAGCATCTAAATGAATCAATATGAATCGTCTTTTATCTTATCTTTTTGGTATAGCTGCCAGAAAACAGCAAGAAGGCTTCTCCACCTAACAGATAGACAATGCTCACAAAGCCATCTCCAGTGGGCATTGACGAATCTCTGTTTTCCACTGAATGTGTGCAGAGTGGAGACCCTGGACCCAGTAACACTTCAGGTCGTTAGTGTTCCCATGGGTCGCACACTCTCGCTAGCCACCTCACGCGCAGCCCTCCTTATCCACTCTCCCGAACGGAGTCGGTGATTTATGCGGAGCACTGAACCATTACAGTGAACAGCAACTGACGTCTCGGAGCCTTTCCTTCGCTTCGATAACTTTCTGTCTCTCGCAGCAGCCATTACACGTCGTCGAAGCCTACTTTCGGTCGACAGCGATTCTAAAACCGGTTTTCACGGACAGCCCCGTGCCCGCCGTGATCTCGTTTCTCCTCGCTCTCTGCGATCCATTACCATGGCTACTGGCAAACGGTGAGCGGTTGAGTGGCCGCCTCTCCGCGGAGCCAAACAGATAGTCAAGAGAGAAGTGAAAACCTTGTGTAAAAAGAGCTCTGCAGATGTCTCTCTCTCACTCTTCGCGAAGACGGATTCCTGAGAAATGAAACGGACTCGTGGATGAGAAACGCCGCGAGTGGTGGTGAGTGACTCCCGCGAGCACATGATGAAGGATACGTGACCGAGCCTTCAGAGCTGATCGATGTTGGAGAGTCTTCTTCCCTCTAGACTCTTAGAGGGAACGTAACAGTCGATGAGTCAGCTGATTTCCTAACCATCGATTCAATTAGCCTCGAGAAGGAAATGCCACAATGATGACTTTTGTTTAGTAAGTAAGGTGAAGTGAGTGCCTCAGCATTGGCGAACCATTCCATCACATTGACAATGCTTTCAAGCGTTTCTCAATCCTTTCCATCAGCAACTTCTCTGCTCCCGTTCTAAAGAAAGTTTCCTATCAGAAATGTGTTCTCTTTACACGCCTGCCACGTGCTTTAAAGCAGCTGCTTATGGTAAGTCACTTGAATTTTATTGGCTCCCTGTATTTCATACTATTACTCAAAATATCAAATAAGAAAAGGGTGAAAGACACGAGCTGCTGCTGGGAATTTTAAGTGACGCTAGAGTAATCACTTCTTTTGCTATTTGGAATAAAGGTAGAAAGTTTCGACGAATTTATTCTGAACAATTAATTAAAATTCCATGAAGCAATATAAATTATCTCTATTTTCTAAACCACAGAATTAAATCCTTCTTAGAAAAAATGGAAGAGTAAAGAAATACGTGACTCAAAATCTGGCACATCTTGGTAAAGGTAATCAAGTTTCAATAGTCTTGATCCATCTTAGTCTCATTTGTGTTAAAAAAGTAGTTTCATTTTATGAAAATGTTGCATTCCGATATCACTTCTTTTGCCATTTGGAATAAAGGTAGAAAGTTTCGACGAATTTATTCTAAACAATTAATTAAAATTCCATGAAGCAATATAAATTATCTCTATTGCTAAACCACAGAATTAAATCCTTCTTAGATTATGAAGATGAAATTGTTGCATTCCGATATCAGTTCATGAACTTTAAAATAATGACCGCAATTTTAAAATATTTTCAGTATGCTTTATTTTCCACATAAATTTCGTTCCATGCAATTTCAGTCTTGTATATTAGTGTTTTGATTCTGCCTTTATTTATAATCTTGTTGATCGTGAAAACTACTCACTTTTCTCATCGGTAAAATTTCACTTCAGAAACATCCTCTTCCTAAAGAAACATACTTTGCTTAAAGGATAACTAATAACTCTTAGGGTTCAGAATATGCCTTTAAGACTTCGTCAAAAAATGCGTCTTCCACACATCTCTCAGAGGCTGCACGATGCTTAGCTGAATAATTTTAAGTTTCTAGGGATTACGATTGCTTCTTGAAAATAAAAATCCAAAGGGGGTTCGTTATAATTTTTATAAATATGTTTCACAAAAATGTCAGATGATATTGTGAGGTGGGAAATCAATTTCAAGCTGCAAAATAGCCTAAAGCCCCAGAAAATAATTATTCATACTTGTCAGGATGCAAAGCACGTGGGCACAATAAAATGTTAATTGGCAGTTGAAAACAATAAACAATGTCCCATTTCCAATCCGGAAATGTAAAATTTTGTTTATTTTTCCGAATATTACAGGAATAAATCAGAGAAAGACAAAAGAAATTGAACATGTTGTTTTGAATCATAATCATTTGAAATCGAGGACTCATTCGAAATGAACTAAAAATCAATTCGGGGACTTAATCGCGACCCAATAATTCGGGGAACGGTGAAGTAGCAAAGAGAATGCTTTATGCCATTGCAAAAGTTTGGTTGGAATCAGGAAGATCACAGTGCAGTTCCTTTCATCTCGTATCAGCTGCTTAAGCCTGCTGAGAAAGGAAAGTATAATCCAAAGCATCAATCACTTCATTAATCAGGGTTAGTTAACGCAGCCTTTGGTTTAGCAAGTTAGCTTTGATGAATTTTTCCTTTCTAATAGTTATCTAATGAAGTGTTTCGATATAGTCTGTTCTTCGATGGAAAAGGGAGGACGAGCAGAAATGCTTCGATTAACGAGTTGATTTTTTCCACGAGCAGGAAGTGCTTCGACTAACGAGTTGATTTTTCCAGAAAAGAATCTTACAGAGACTTGTAAGAATTTCGAACATTGATTTACTAAACTTTTAGCAAGAAACTGTTGATGAAGAGAAAATAAGAAACTTGTAAAAAGGAAACAAAAAAATTATTTTCAATAAAAATTTTTTTTATAGAAAGTGTGGAATGAGAAGCCACAAATGCGAAATCGACAAACTCGCAAAATTGTTTTGATTCATCTTCGTGAAATAATTCCTGTTTTGTGTTGTATAACCGACATTACAGGCAAAGAAAAAGAATGTGGTTGGGTTGTTTTACCTCTGAGTGGTATTTTGTTTGCACACAAGAGGCTAAATGGCCAGATCACAAGGACCCGAGGCTCAGAGGAGGACGGGGGAGGGGAACCACTGGAGAGACAGATGGAGAGACAGATGGTAATTAAATGCTTTTCTTTTTCTTATTGTTTGATTATTATAATTTTACATCTGCTTGTTCACATTAGAAATTTTAATTTCTTTGCTATTAAAATTTCTAGTGTGAACAAGCAGATGTAAAATTATAATAATCAACCAATAAGAAAAAGAAAGAAAAGCATTTAATTCTCTCTATTAAAAGATTTTATTTTAAAGATCTGTGTGATTCCAAGGTACTATATTTGAAAATCTCATTTACTTTCAGAAGCTGATTTTAATTTCTGATTAAAATAAAAAATTTAATTAAAAATTAAAACTTGTTTGATGAATATTTTCATGAAAATGAAAAATCAGCTGAAATTCTCAAATACAATTTACCTCAAAAAGAAAGTTGATGTTTAAATTTCAAGCTTTTAGAATATTATCTATTGCTTTTATATCATAACTTAAAGATTTCTGCAGAATTTTCTTTGCGCATTAAAACAGATCAATGCAATCAGATCATTTTTAATCGCTAAAAATGAATGCTGCTAACTGCAAAGGCAGATGCGGGATTTTAATTGCAACGGATAAAATTATACAAAGAAACAAAGTTTCTCAAATCTTGAAAATCTAGGAATAATATATCTTAAGATTTTATGGTCTAAAGAGTGCAGTTTTACTCTCGAATACCATATTTTTTGGTATTTGATTTCTGTATGAAGGTTTACTAATACAAACTTGGAGGAAATCGCTCTTACTGAATTCAATTATCAACGCATATTTGTATTTCAGACCTTTAGTTTTATAATAATAGAGAGTAATACAGTAAAACCTCGATTCTACGGATTATATGGGAGTAAGGTCTCCGGATTAGCGATAATCCGTAAGATGGAGGTGTTCTGTCAACAGCGCTGTGCTGTTCCTATTCATGCACTCTAGTTTATTATTCAGTTAAATAGAGTAATAATAATAATAGAGTAACAATATATTACTGGTTAAAGAGAAATATAACGAGAATATTAAAACTGCTATGCATCACGTTATGTAATGCTTATCATGATGATCACAGATGCTGTAAATACAAATCCGTTGGAGGACTCACAAATTTAAAAGAGTGCGTACGGCGGATGGCACAATAATTTTTTTTTATTCCAATCCTAAAGGGGAATGATTATAACACTACAACCACCCATGGGTAAACAGCACTGGACCAGCCTTTCTGAATCGTTCTGAAATAGATGAGTGGTGCTTCGGTTGGCGCCTGGGTGTTTACAAAAGATCTTGAAGGATATTCAGGCATAACGAACATACCACAGTGGAACATACATTCCACTGTGGCTCATAATGCTGTATTTAGAGAAAATATAAACATTTGTCACGTAAATTGAGAGAGAATTTGCCCCTTCTTACTTTTTAGTTTTGAGGACATCATGAAACAACAAAACAATAAAAGCTTACTGTATTTTTATTAGCATAAACAATACTCCCTCTATAATAACACTGAGTCATGTGTAAGGCTTGTAGAAATTGCTTTAGCATTTCTTTTGTTTCTCGACAAGGGCGCATTTTGTCTCCTTTTCTCTTTAGTTTCGTTATTGATTATGTCATTCGAAATTCAGTTGAAGGGAAAGATTTTGGCCTTAAATGGGCTGGAGATACGAAAATATCTGATTTAGATTATGCTGATGATTAGCCCTATTGGCAAACGATATTGATGAGATGAACTCTTTCATTCGAGCTGTTGATGAGACTGGTAGTAGAGTAGGTTTGGTTATAAACAGAGAGAAAACTAAAGTGATGAAAATTGGTCAGGCAGGAAGCTGTGATTCAATTATTCTGAATGGCTGCACTCTTCACAAGATGTCTCAATTTAATTATCTTGCAGCTATGTAACAAATACTGGTGATGTGCGGCATGAGATTAACAGGCAAATAGGGATTGACTATGGGACATTTAGAAATCTATGGAGAGTGTGGAGAAATAGGTGTATACACCTAAAGACTAAAATTAGACTGTATAATAGTTTGGTTCTTTCTAGGTTTAGTTATGGTAGTGAAACTTGGACACTTTGTAAACAAGATAACAGGAAACTAAATGCTTTTGATTCTAGATGCTTACGCAGTATCTTGGGCATTAGATGGTTTAACTTTGTAACTTTTGATGAGATTAGGCAAAGGAGTCGGCAACCTCCTTTAAACAGCATATTGTGCAGAGAGAGACTCCGTTGGTTTGTCCATGTTGCCCGTATGAATGATTATAGATTGGCGAATAGGGTTATGAACAGTGTGCCTAAAGGCCTCAGAAAGAAGGGGAGACCTAGGATGCGGTGGGCAGACAATGTCAAACAGGACCTTGTTAGAATTAGTGTGCAGTGGCCAGATGCAGCAGCTGTAGCTCAGGACAGACTTACTTGGAGAACTAAATTGCGCGGTCTGGTTGGACCTCCATAGCCCATGGCTGCTTGAGGATGATGATGATGATGAATTACGAACTGATCCTACATCTGCAAAATCAGGTCAGTAGAGGTCATATGGTCACTCATTAAGATCAATGATTGGACACGTGCTAGGGAAGGTGAGAAAGTCTGCCAAGGTCACTGCTCTGCCCCTCGGTATTAATATCTCATTCGACGGACGGCGACCTTTCGAAGCTCATCTGTTTACATTTTCTCACGAGGAACGTAAAAAAAATTCGAACGCTGGAAGAGTCGTTCTGAAGGATGCAGAGCACAGATGCGGAGGGGGGGGGGGCGAGCGTTTCATTGATGAAGCAAGATTAACATGACTTTGAAAAGAGGAATCTAGAAATTTGTTTCGCTTTAGAACGGTTAAAATTTGTTGAAATTATTTTATCCGAATTTATTAAATTCGACTTCATTTGGAGTCTTAATAAAATTTCTCTTTTGGGTTGTTTCAGTTGCGCTGGGGGGGGGGGGGGAGTAAATGATCAGAGAAAGGGATGGGATTTATGACCGAAACCCCCAATTACGCATCCCCAACACTGTTTTCGGAAGAAGTTCCATCAAAGCAGGGAGCAAGGATCAAGAGAAAAATTAATTTTTAGGTCTAGGTTATATAAAACTTGTCAACGATAGATTTTATACGATTAGATCAGAAAAATTATTAGATAGATTAGATAGATTAAGATAGATTAAATCAGAAATAATTGTCAACAACGATTTTTTCTGATTCTCGCAAGGCATCTGTCCCTTATTTGAAGAGCAAGATGTGTATCTTCTGCTTTAAAGATGGCGGTGAAAAATATTCAAAGTTCCTTTTATGGTTGATGGGAAGAAATAAGTTGATGGCCTGCTATGAGTTTTACTTTATTGATCCGATCAAAGTCATTTTTTTCCTCTATTAAGAGAGTGACTCTGTTAAGCGAAAGCCCTTTTGCCACTCTAAGTGGAAATAAATTTATTCAAATCCATTTCCCCCATGTTCCCCAATTGGGCTAATCTCTTCCAATAATCTGCCTCCCTTTCATTTTCCGTTTCCCCGAAGAATACGATGAGCCGTTAAAAGTGGTACAGATAGAGCGGAAGTTACGTGGGAGGGTTTAAATGAACTCGGGGCATTGCGCTTTTCGGCAGTCTTCGTCGAGCGCTTTCTCTCTACCCCAACAGAAATATTTCGCGCCTTTTTCTTAAGTTCTTTAATTGCGGAGATGAGGCAGATGAACTTCATTTTCGACATCCTCCAATGCTGAGAGACGAAAAGATGCAGATTGCCGCATTTATATTGCCAAGAGAAATCTTCACTGCTGTGGTTATCTGCATCACATTATATGAAAAACTCCATTTTTCTTCCCAAGACATTAATTGGATATTCTGGAAGAAGTAAATGAAGAGCTCCTCAGTAGAGTCCACGTGATCACTCATTAAGAACAACCATTGGACACGTGTTAGGGGAGGCGAGAAAGTCTGCCAAGGTCACTGCTTTGCCCCTCGGTATTAATTATTATTTTAATAAATAAAAAATAAATAAATACCCCCTCAAGCAGCTGCTTGCCACAGAGGTCTGACAGGAGCCTGTCAGTTTATATGCCACAGTAGAAGATCTGAGAGGATGGCAGGACCTCAGCAGAAAAAAGACACACACATCCATGCCTAATCCGGGGCTCGAACCCAGGTCCATTTTAATGCATTATTTTTTTAATATTTCAGGTTTTCTCGCAGCTCATTGGAAACTGTTGTGCCAAATCACGAGCCATAATAAACAATCGTCATTTAAATTAGAAAGTTTAAGTTTCATCTTCTTACAAAAACTGAATTTCCTCTAACATTCTATGGGAGGATATCTAGAGTTACTTGGGCGATAACAGTCTTGCTATTTAGTTCACTTGGTTGCTGAGTTAGTTTCTTCAAATGAAAACGTGATATATTTTCTTTGCACCTGTATAACCAATCTTAAATGCAGTCTTCAATATAGTAGGCTCTATACACTCTCTCTAAGCTTTGTGGCTGGCGGCGCCACATCTTTGCTTTCGTTTTCATCTCTTCGTCCGATCAGAAGTATTCCCTCTTAATGAGTCTTTCAGTTGCCAAAGAAAAAAGGTTTTAATCTTTTACAAAAGCACTGTTTACAAATAACCCCAGAAGACAGAGCCACATATGCATTTATTTGACAACAGATTTTAATCAACAATGTGACGCAAAATAGTAATAATATTATCTATTCCAATAATGGTTTTATGGTGTTCATTTGAATGGACTTTTTTTTCTTCATTTGGCATATCGTTTGTTTCTTTTTGCGAGACAAATATATTGATTATATATCCTTAAAAATGAAAACTGCTTTGCAATTGCTTTGCATAATAATAGCGATTTTCAATACTACAGTATTACAGGCGATGTCCGATTTAACCCCAAGAAGAGCTTGAGTCACAAATATTAAATTCCATCACAGGAGCCAAATTGATTGTCCCTTTCCGTCGTAGATGGCGCCACGAAAGAATCAAATAACTCGAAAAGGTCTATAAGTCATGTTAGGTTAAAAAAGGTTAGCCGCTTATGTTGTAGTGGCTACAACACCTGGCATATTATTAGGAGATGCGGGTTCGAATCCCACTCATGACAACCTAAATTTCTTTCCGCTATATATTTCATGAATAATGATTTTCATTTTTTTTTATCAGATGTCACTCAACATCATAATCATCATAATCATCATCATCATCGTCAAGCAGCCATGGGCTACAGAGATCCAACCAGACCATGCAATTTATTTCTCCAAATTCCCTAATCTATAATTATCCATACGGGCAACATGGCCAAACCAACGGAGTCTCTCTCTGCACAATATGCTGCTTAAAGGAGGTTGCCGACTCCTTTGGCTAACCACATCATTAGTTACAATGCTGAACTACCTAATGCCCAAGATACTGCGTAAGTATCTAGAATCAAAAGCATCTAGTTTCTTGTTATCTTGTTTACAAAGCGTCCAGGTTTCACTACCATAACTAAACCTAGAAAGAAACAAGCTATTATACAGTCTAATTTTAGTCTTTAGGTGTCATCATCATCATCATCCTCAAGCAGCCATGGGCTACGGAGGTCCAACCAGACCGTGCAATTTAGTTCTCCAAGCAAGTCTATCCTGAGCTACATCTACTGCATCTGGCCACTGCACACCAATTCTAACAAGGTCCTCTTTGACATTGTCGGCCCACCGCATCATAGGTCTCCCCTTCTTTCTGAGGCCTTTAGGCATACTGTTCATAACCCTATTCGCCAATTTATAATTATTCATACGGGCAACATGGCCAAACCAACGGAGTCTCTCTCTGCACAATATGCTGCTTAAAGGAGGTTGCAAACTCCTTTGCCTAACCTCATCATTAGTTACAAAGTTGAACCACCTAATGCCCAAGATACTGCGTAAGCATTGGAATCAAAAGCATCTAGTTTCCTGTTATCTTGTTTACAAAGTGTCCAAGTTTCACTACCATAACTAACCCTAGAAAGAACCAAACTATTATACAGCCTAATTTTAGTCTTTAGGTGTATACGCCTATTTCTCCACACTCTCCATAGATTCTTAAAAGTCCTGGCAGCAATCCCTATTCGTCTGTTAATCTCATGCCGCACATCACCATTATCTGTTACATAGCTCCCAAGATAATTAAACTGTGACACCTGCTCAAGACTGCAACCATTCAGATTAACTGAATCACAGCCTGCCTGACCAATTTTCATCACTTTAGTTTTCTCTCTGTTTATAACCAAACCTACTCTACTACCAGTCTCATCAACAGCTCGAATGAAAGAGTTCATCTCATCAACATCATTTGCCAAAAGGGCTAAATCATCAGCATAATCTAAATCAGAAATTTTCGTATCTCCAGCCCATTTAAGGCCAAAATCTTTCCCTTGAAGTGATATTCGCATAACATAATCAATAACCAATCTAAAGAGAAAAGGAAACAAAATGCCCCTTGTCGAACTCCAGAAGTAATGCTAAACCAATTGCTACAAGCCTTACCAACTCTCACACACGACTCAGTGTTATTATAGAGAGCTTTCATTATGTTAACTAAGTTGTCTGGTATACCATATGATCTCACAATCAACCACAAATTATGACGATCAACAGAGTCGAAAGCCTTTTTAAAATCAACAAAGCTAGCAACCAAAGGCTTCTGAAACTCTAAATATTTCTCAAGAATCTGCCTAAGTGAAAATATCTGATCCACACATCCCCTACCACTTCTGAATCCACATTGCTCATCACGCAATTGACTGTCAACCAGATTCTTAATTCTATTAAGCACAATCATGGAAAGAACTTTACCTGGAACAGAGAGTAGGCTGATACCCCTATAGTTATCACAAGAACTGCGATCACCTTTTTTGAAAATAGGGATAACAATAGCTCTGGTAAAATCCTTAGGAACCATGCCTTTATCATAAAAGATATTCAGAATTTCAGTCATCCAAGTGGTAACCGAAACATCCCCAGCTCTAAGCATTTCCGTAGTAATTTCATCTACCCCTGGGGATTTACGAAGTTTAAGTTTAGAAACAGCCAAAATAACTTCAGATTGTGTTATAGGTCCAATATTAAAGCCACCAATGCATCTATCATCATTGCAAACAATGGGAGTAGAACTAACTACATTGTTTAGAACATCACTGAAATGCTCAGCCCACCTAGCCATGACAGAATCCTCCCCTTCTATAACCTTACCTTGTTTATCCTTCAATCCTCGTATGCCTGTCCGTTTTCTACCACACAAAACATTAACTATCTGGTACAGCTCTCTGCTGTTGTGCTGTCTAACTGCTTCCTCGGCTTTGTCAGCCAAACCATCAAGCCAAAGATTCTTATCAGCAGCTAACTGATCCTTTACAAGTTTATTAAGGTCTCTGTAACGCTTTCTATTAGGACTAGTAGGGTATTGGTTAAGGGCATTCCTGCAGTTCTTTCTTTCCGAAATAACCTCAATCACTCAGATAATTTTGCTTCTTCTGCTCCTTTTTTCCTAAAAGAGTACTGTTAGTGTCCAAAAAAGCCTGTTTAAAATGATCCCATTCTTCCTCAACTTCAGTAGTAAGCAAACCATGACTGTCATAATGACTAAGTAACCTATCTTGGTAAGCTTTGGCTATAACTGGATCTTTCAGAGCTTCAGTATTAAAAGTAAATTTTTTAACCCTAGCACAACACTTTTTAAGTTTAAGTTGCAACACACTTTTAACAAGGTAATGGTCAGATCTAATTTCAGCTCCCCTATATGCCCTGGTATTCCGAACAGAACTAGCCCATTTGCTGTTAATTAATATGTAATCAATCATATTCTTATGCAGCCCATCAGGTGAAACCCATGTGTACTTATGTATGTCGCGGTGTTTGTAATAAGTGTTAGTTATTCTGAATCCATTGAGTTTACTTACCTGTAGAAGACGTTGCCCATTGCCATTGCAGCTACCAATACCAAAAGGGCCTATTACTCCTCCCCAAAGGGCAGTCAGTACCATCTTTGACATTGAAGTCACCAAGAACAAGGGTAATATCTCCTTTCTTGACAGAATTCAAAATATCCTGAAGTTGTTCATAAAACCTATCCTTCTGATCCTCATCGGCATCCTCAGTGGGGGCATAACAGCAGATAACATTCAAGTCTTTAACGCTTGTCTGAAATTTTGCTGTAAGAAACCTTTCATTAATGCACTCATATACTGGAAGAGCATCGCTAGCGTGTCTGCTGAGAAGCAGACCCACGCCTTGGTGATGCTTATTGTCGTCCCTCCCTGAAAAGAGAAATTTAAGATTATTTTTAAGAATCTGACCTTTATCTGTCCATCTGGTCTCTTGCAAGCCGAGAATATCTAAGTTATAACGGTGGAATTCTTGTGTGAGGACATCAAGAGAAAAAGCTCTGTGCAGAGTCCTCACATTCCAACTACCTATGGAGAGAAAATGGTTAGTGGGATGTTTAAAGAAACTATGTTTATTGAGAGAGGGAATGCCGACAATATCAAACAGCCCCCTAATCGCCGACATGGGGGCATAACAGCAGATAACATTCAAGTCTTTAACGCTTGTCTGAAATTTTGCGTAAGAAACCTTTCATTAACGCACTCATATACTGGAAGACCCGTCCCCCCACTACTAAAGTCTGAAGCCATCTACACTGGAAGACTTCCTCCAATGTAGAATTTGACGATGCCAATAGAAGCAAAGAGTTCAGGTGCCTGCGATGACTTCTGCTAAGGATTATCCACCAGCTGATAAACATATCCTGTGAATCTATTCACTTGGGGCTGTCAATCCACAAACAAACAGAAAACACAGCGGAAGATTTTCCCTCCACAGAAGCCCACCAGTGTAGCAAAATCAGGATCCATAATCAAGCTCAGAGCCATATATCTGTCCAGTCCTGTAGGTTTATATGGTCAGCACCAGGACCCTGTGTGGTTGACCACTCCTCAGCAGGGTAGAAAAAAAAGAAAAGTAAGAAAAGTAGCCATAGTTGTCCAGATCAGTAGGCCACACTAATCTGGCAGCCCTCCCCTTCCGTTCACTTCCACAAGAGAGTATCTCTTTTGAAAGTTACTAACGGTCCGCACCACGAGAAGGCGGGGTCGGACATTAGGTGCTAGGCCTGGCCGGTTCTATGCATCATCACAGGGGATTGGTGCATAGCTCTCCTTCCAGTGACTACCTGGAAGGAGAGCTATTCTCCATACCATCCATAGATTTCTAAATGTCCCATAGTCAATCCCTATTTGCCTGTTAATCTCATGCCGCACATCACCATTATCTGTTGCATAGCTGCAAGATAATTAAATTGAGACATCTTGTGAAGAGTGCAGCCATTCAGATTAATTGAATCACAGCCTGCCTGACCAATTTTCATTACTTTAGTTTCTCTCTGTTTATAACCACACCAACTCTATTACTAGTCTCATCAACAGCTCGAATGAAAGAGTTAATCTCATGAACATCATTTGCCAAAAGGGCTAAATCATCAACATACTCTAAATCAGAAATTTTTGTATCTCCAGACCATTTAAGGCTATAATCTTTTCCTTGCAGTGAATTTCGCATAACATAATCAATAACCAAACTAAAGAGAAAAGGAGACAAAATACACCCTTGTCGAGCACCAAAAGAAATGCTAAAGCAATTTCTACAAGCCTTACACACGACTCAGTGTTATTATAGAGAGCTTTCATTATGTTAACTAACTTGTCTGGTATACCATATGATCTCACAATCAACCACAAATTATGATGATCAGCAGTGTCGAAAGCCTTTTTTGAAATCAATAAAGCTAGCAACCAAAAAGGTTTCTGAAACTCTAAACATTTCTCAAGAATCTGCCTAAGTGAAAATATCTGATCCACACATCCCCTACCACTTCTGAATCCACATTGCTCATCACGCAATTTCCTGTCAACCAGATTCTTAATTCTATTAAGCACAATCATGGAAAGAACTTTACCTGGAACAGAGAGTAGGCTGAGACCCTTGTAGTTATCGCAAGAACTGCGATCACCTTTTTTGGAAATAGGGATAATAATAGCCCTGGTAAAATCTTTAGGAACCATGCCTTTATCATAAAAAGATATTCAAAATTTCAGTCATACAAGTGGTAACAGAAGAATTCCCAGCTCTAAGCATTTCCGTAGTAATTTCATCTACCCCTGGGGATTTATGAAGTTTAAGTTTATAAACAGCCAAAATAACTTCAGAATGTGTTATAGGGCCAACATTAAAGCCACCAAAGCATCTATCATCATTACAAACAATGGGAGTAGAACTAACCACATTGTTTGCAACATCACTGAAATGCTCAGCCTACCTAGCCATGACAGAATCCTCACCTTCTATAACCTTACCTTGTTTATCCTTCAATCCCTGTATACCTATCCGTTTTCTACCACACAAAACATTAACTATCTGGTACAGCTCTCTGCTGTTGTGCTGTCTAACTGCTTCCTCGGCTTTGTCAGCCAAGACATCAAGCCAAAGATTCTTATCATCAGCTAACTGATCCTTACACGTTTATTAAGCTCTCTGTAATGCTTTTTATTAGGATTACTAGGGAATTGATTAAGGACATTCCTGCAGTTCTTTCTTTCTGAAATAAGCTCAAGTGCCTTATCACTCAAATTATTCTATCTCCTCTACTCCTTTTTTCCTAAAAGAGTACTGTTAGTTTCCAAAAAAGCCTGTTTAAAATGATCCCATTCTTCAACTTCAGTAGTAAGCAAACCATGACTGTCATAATGACTAAGTAACCTATCATGGTAAGCTTTAGCTCTAACGGGGTCTTTCAGGCTTCAGTATTAAAGGTAGATTTTTTAACCTTAGCAGAACATTTTTTAAGTTTAAGTTGCAAGATACTTTTAAGAAGGTAATGATTAGATCCAAATTCAGCTCCCGTATATGCCCTGGTATTCCTAACAGAACTAGCCCATTTGCTGTTAATTAATATATAATCAATCATATTCTTATGCATCGGTAATTTTTGATAATATATTAATTCGAACTGACTACTGTGTGAGGTCAGAGCCTTGCTTCCCCATAACATATCAATTGCTCTATATATTTCTTTATTCCTTATGCAGCTAATTGACAAGTTCTTGCATAGGCTCTCATAGAATCGATATACCAAGCAATATAGGTCGTAGGTGATCTCGGAGTGTTCGCTTTTGCCATCGGCCAGTTGAAGATCAGAATTCTCCACAACATTACCCTCCATTTGCACCATGTTGAAGTGAGGAAGCACTTACACGAGATGAAGCCAGGGAATGTGAAGAGGAGATTGAATTACCGTTTGCAGCTGGAAGTGTGAACATGGCGAGTTTACCAACATCGTGAAAAAGAAGTCCTTCCTGTACCGGGCCATACAGGCGAGAAAGGGAATCAGCCATTAAGTATGTTCATGAGGGAGATTAGGTTGAGCATTGCAGCTGATTATCTCCTCCTGGAAAGTTGAACGAGCTGTTAAGAAGCTCCTCTCAAGTATTGACCTCTTAGCATAATAATGGTGCAACGATACGTAACTTGAAACCAGATGTAAATATCTGCCATTCACGTCCGTGGCGAAACCGTGGCTCCAAACTGGAGCCACGGTTTCGGGTTGGGTTGGGTTGTTTTACCTCTGAGCGGCACTTTTTTTGCACACAATGGGCTAAATGGCCAGGTCACATGGACCCCGAAGGCTCAGAGAAGGTTGGGGGAGGGGACCCACTGGAACAGCTGTTGGGAGACAGATGGTAGCCTCCCGCCAAGGCCATCCAGCGTGTTCTTTAACGTGCACAGGGTATGGCTCTCCCACACACGGGGATACGGCTTAACGTCCCATCCGACGGACGGCGGCCTTTCCAAGCCCATCGGTGTCCCCTACTGACCGTGGGCAGGGCGGGGAAATTTGCGGAGATAAATCTCAACGCTGCCCCAGCTGGGACTCGAACCTGGGAACTACAGATTACGAGCCTGGCGCGCTACCGACTGAGCCATCCCCACCCCCACGGTTTCGGACCTGGAGCTTTTGGAATCTGGGTGTGATGCAGAAAAAAATGATGCCAATAACACTGAGGTAGTTTTTAAAAGTCCACATGACGGTAAATAGAAAAGAAATCTGTACCGAACTAAGAAATGGAAATATTTCATAAATGTATCGAAATGCAACTGACAGTTTACATAAGATACTTTCCATTCATTTACTTGCTGCTATATTGATCAGTAAATCAGTTAAAGGAAAGTTTCCCCAAAGAAACTTTATTAGACAAGTGAGGTAATTCATAATATCCATTTTCAAATAATCACATTACTTTTACTTACTTATCTACCTACCTACATATGTACATACACAGTCGTATCAGAATAATATGAACACCTGCCATAGTATATGTATGATAGGTGGTCATATTATTCTGATACGACTGTGTATGTATATACATAGGGCGGTAGTTGGCTCAGTCGGTAGTATGCCAGGCTCGTAATCTGCAGTTACCAGGTTCGAATCCCAACTGTGTCAGCGTTGAAATTTACCTCCACTAATCCCAACCCTTATCGCTGTCAGAAAAGGGCATTGATTGGCTAGGAAGGCCAATCGTCTGTCAGATGGGACATAGTCATGGCCCATGCCCTGTGCACTTTAAAGAACACGCTGAATGGCCTTGACGGGAGGGTTCCATTTGTCTTCCAACAGACATCCAGTGGATCCCTTTCTTTAACATTCTCTGAGCCCTTGGAGACGAGATCTGGCCATTTAGCCCACTGTGTGTGAAAAAAATGCAGCTTAGAGTCAAAAGAGCATAAACCTGGTCGTGTCAATGCTTATGTCTGAGGTAGAGGTAAGCATGCTGCTATCTAAGGCCAGTTTCTATCACCAACTTGAATCACTTGCTTTTGCGTGATGTCCTTCATATAAATATGTGATTTTATGGGATTCCTTATTGCAGTTTTCATGAAGCGTATAGAGTAATATGATCTCTATTCATACCTAGCAGGTTAAGGACATAAAAGGAATAAAAAACAAAAATTGAAGAAGCAATGTAGCCAGAGCATACCAAATAGCATTTCCATATTGCTTTATATCTGCAATATTTCCATACAACTCAAAAATAGAGCAAAATTAGCTTTGACGAAAACAAAAGGGAAGAACATAGAGTTAGAGCTGGAGTTTACAAATCAATATGTTCGACTAGAATTCTTATTCTGATGTGTCTTATGACTTTTTTCCTCATGTCACTTTATAAAAATTCCCTTACTTGAGATATCAGAGAAATAGAAAAAAAAAATCCTTTTTTTTAAACGTTTTTTGATTTAAAAATTCTTTTCGTTTTTAATATCAAAATTCAAAGAATAAATATATAAATAAACCAATATCAAATAAAACATGCAATAGGTATTTACATTCTTTGCAAAAAAATTATTACCTATAAATTACGATATAATTTTAAAATTTCAAAATGAATAAATTTCGATTTTAATGCAAAATATGCTAAAAAGATACCAATTTCTTAGACGAAATGCAATCTGTCCTTTTTACAATAAATTTATATTACTGTAAAGTTTACTTTAAATATTCAGACATTTTCAAAAACGTCCTTTTATGTCTGAACGCTCCTTAAATTCATGAATGTGATTACCTTATGATTGGGATCATCCAGAAAATGATAAAGATTATTAAAGTGTGTGAGATATTCTGTTTAAAAAATCCATGAAAGCTAAGATCTTCTGGTCAACAGTTGTCTGATTTCTCAAGCATCATTCAGTTTGAGAAGAGACTTCGTTCATAAGAAGAAAGGTTTTACAGCTCTCAATGGATGTCTAGCATTTCCGCCATTTAAACTTTCCTCCCAGGTTCTTCAACTGGTCTCTTCCTGCAGACGTCTTCCCTTCTTCGGTACCTGACTACACACATTGTAAACGACAGGGACGGATCTTGAAAATTAACAAGGGGAGGCCATAAAATTTTAAATTGAAATGTACAAAAAAATGAATTAATTATTATGCTTTTTATGCATAAAAGTTTTTCGATTAACTTACTTTTATCCCTCTCCCCCCCACTAAAAATTAAACTTCACATGAAGCGAAATATTACGACGAGTTCAATTATATAACATTGCTTCATCCAATGAGGAGTGCAAATGATTTCCTGTAGTCCCCACCACGACACATTTGGCAACCTTTGTATAACCAAGGCCAATAGATTATTTTCAATCACACAAATAGAGTGGGAAATACAAACCACAAACCATGTAACGCTGAGATGTCAAAAAAAAGTAAACTTAAAAAGTTAACAAAATAAGATATATTAAAATTCAGTTGCGTAATCCCTCAACCCTTTCTTGTATTGTTAACGAGTACAGTGAAACCCGGCATCTGATTATTATAAATTATTTTTATTGCAATTTTATTTTGTGTAATTATGTGCAATAATTTTTAGTTGCCACCTAAACTTATTTCTACATATATTAATGAAAGGTAAACTAAATAAAACAAATATCCTAGAGGAAATATTTATTTCAGTAGCTTAATTTGCATAAATATCAATTTATACAATTTCATAGAAATATCTGAAATATTTTTTTCTTATACTAAGCCTTGTTCAAAAATTATGCTTAATAAACGATGTTACTTTTCTGTATCAGGGCACGGGATAGGGCACGGGAATATCAGGGCACGGGAAGTTCTCGGGATGAAATCGGAAAACGAAGTTTGGTACGTCAGTTTTCGTTCGAATGAAAACTGAATATTTTTGTTTGATTTCTGCATTTAATTTATTTCTTATAAACAAAAGTTGAAAAATAATTTAATAATGTCCCTCAAGCAACTGCTTGCCACAGAGGTTTGACAGGAGCCCTTAAGCAGAATTTTTTTCCTTTGTAAATCTTGTACAGTTGTCTTTTAATGTTTAATTATTTCATTCCTCAATCACTTAATAACGCTGTGTCATAAGCAAATGAAACGATTTAGCGTTTGAAGGATTTTACTTTTGATAAATTGCCTATTGTTCTGAAATGTTGTCAACTCGTGGAGTAAGAAAGTTCGTGTGACGAGGATTTGCCTAATGATCGGGATTTGGGTTGGGTTACCTCTGAGCGGCACTTTTTTGCACACCATGGGCTAAATGGCCAGGTCACATGGACCCCGAAGGCTCAGAGAAGGTTGGGGGAGGGGACCCACTGGAACAGCTGTTGGGAGACAGATGGTAGCCTCCCGTCAAGGCCATCCAGCGTGTTCTTTAACGTGCACAGGGTATGGCTCTCCCGCACACGGGGCCACGGCTTAACGTCCCATCCGACGGACAGCGGCCTTTCCAAGCCCATCGGTGTCCCCTACTGACCGCGGGCAGGGCGGGGAATTTTGCGGAGAAAAATCTCAACGCTGACCCAGCTGGGACTCGAACCTGGGAACTACAGATTACGAGACTGGCGCGCTACCGACTGAGCCACCCCCGCCCCAATGATCGGGATCATTCGCCAAATCATATAAAGTGCGTTACGCATCCGTGGATAATGAAATTTAGGGGTTTTAAGGAATGAAATAAAATTTAAATTGATCAATTAAATGATTTAGAATGAAAAGACGGATTAATTTATTCTCCCTCAATAGAGGCTGACTAGTGCAAATAAATCTAGGAGCAGTGATCAAAAGCCAACGAGAGTCGACACCCTGTGAAGTTGTTCACAATAGAACAGGGCAGGGAAAATAAGAAAACACTGCTACCGAAGACCACATCAATACGCAAAACTGATGTGGGAGCTTTTACACTTGAGAAAAATAATCTTCTTTGCATGATGCTAAAAGCGTGAACTACAAGAAGGCGGGCCAGGACCTTAGGTGTCATGAACACTGGATGGTTCTGAGCTCCATCACAGTGGAATAGCATACTCTTCTCCTAAGCCTATATATTATTTATATTTCATTATACCCATATTACTTCACTTTTAATTATACAGATTTCTAGAATAGATAATGCCTGTTTGGAAACACCTAATGCCCGATAATTTAGTTTTTAAGAAAACGACGAAAATTTTTCAGAAGCAGTTTGAAGGATTTGAAATTGTTTAATTGAAAAAAAAATTAAAATTCAATCTTTGTTCTCCCTTTTCAGGCATTTCTTGCACACTCGCTGTTCCCAGGAGGTGAAGAGTTAAAGTTCTAACATCTTTGGATTGCAAGATGCGTCGTCGCCTAGGAACCACATTCGATCTCTCATCGTGGGTGATTCTTGTCATCTGCATCGGGATGGTTCGAATAATGGCTGAAGCAAAACTCACTTCCCAGGTGAGCAGAAAAATCGTTAATCTGAAAAACATTTCGAAATAACAACGCTGATATCGATAACTGGATGCTTAAGAAAATGATAATTCCAAAAAAGAAAATCATTTTCAACAACATTCACGCGGTTATTGGGTTATTTATTACTGATTAACAGGAACATAATTCAGAGCATCGTCGAGATGTGAGCGAAACTGTGCGAGAAATGTTGCTAGGAATTCTCTCCGGCGCAGCCCTCCTCTCCATCGTTTATGAGGGAATCGAAAGAATGGCTTCGATTTAAGGTAAAGGAGACTGCGCGAAGAGACTTCTCTTGCATCAGATACTCGTGGACTAGAGACCAAGAGGGACAGATTTGGTAGTGGGGGGAGCGGAGGGAGCGGGGGGAGCACTTTATTATAAAATGCCGCAAAGAATAAACGATTAAATATGAGACAAATTATAAAGATATCGAGTTGGGCTATCTTAAATCCGAGCGGCAGTTTATGCACTTAGTGGGATAAATGACAAGATGTCGAGGACTCCAAGGGCTCAAGAAAAGGCTAGGAAAAGTGATCCACTCTTCAAGTCTAAGTAAGTTGTAATTACTCGGACGTAAGGTTAATCGGAAGAAACGTAAATTGCCAGAAAGCGTAAATCCATAATGAAATTTTGGACGAGTAAAAGATTATCTTTCATTTCATATAGTGTACTAGGGTGTAACATAAGTCACTATACATCAACAAAATAATAATATTTAACTTTTATATTAGCTTTATTCAACTGTACCGAATCCATATCTAGACATCAAATGCTCAAATTGAGCACCATTCTGTTGCTTGCATATGACAAATTTTTCTCTGAATGACTGACGCACATTACGGAGAATGGACGACGTTCTCTTGCGACATTCACTGTGGATAGTCTCTTTTATTAATCTTTTAATTCCTTAAATTTCTTTAAATTCCTTGAAACAGATTTGAATTTAAATTCCTTTGAAACAGATTTGAATTTAAATTCCTTTAAATTCCTTGAAACAGACTTTTAAATTATCTTTTAATTCCTTAATTATCTTTTAATTCCCCCTGTGTTCGACGGAGATTTTGGTACACATGGGATTTTAGGTGGCCCCATAAAAAAAAATCCAAGGGAGTCAAATCTGGGCTTCGAGGTATCCATTCCACCTCCCACGTCGGCCATTCCATTTGCTGTGTAATGTTTCGTCCAAATAAGTTCGGACAGTTATGGCATAGTGGAGCGGTGTCCCATCATGCTGGAAGAAAGCACTGAGGTCACGTGCTAAGAGTATGTTCTCTAAGTAGGGTGCCAAACTGACAATTAACATTTGAAAATAAGAGTCGCCGGTGACTGTGTCTGTATAAAAGTAAGGCCACCTGATGTCACCACGGAATTGCACACCAAACAGATACTCTGGGTTCGTTCTGTAGCTGTGCGTTATCAGTCCAATGTAGTTGTGTCGCAGCCCAGTAAAGATAATTGTTACGGTTGATAGTCCCATTCAAGCGAAGTTTACTTCATCGCTAAAGATTATATGAACCAAGAGAGATGGTTGTTCCTGACGTTTTCCTAGTGTCCAAACTTCTCTCTGTTTCCTATACCATTTGAATTTTCTATGGATGAAACCTGTTTCTTCTCAAGATTCTGAATACAGATGATTTTCCAATTCTCATCTCCTGTGTAATTTTTCTTACGGACAGGTAAGGGTTAACTTTGACTTTAGCCAGAACATCAACAATGTGGTCTTCATCTGTGGTACTATTCGGACGACCTGATCTAGGTTTATCTATCATTGAACCAGTCTATTTCAGTCTCTTAAGAATATTACTGACGGGCATGGGACATGACTTTGGCTTGTTTGGATATAGCCTGTGAAATTCTTTGCATGCTTCTCTCTGACTTATTCCTGGGGGGCGGGAGTGACTCAGTCGGTAGCGCGCCAGGCTCGTAATCTGTAGTTCCCAGGTTCGAGTCCCAGCTGGGTCAGCGTTGAGATTTATCTCCGCAAAATTCCCGCCCTGCCCACGGTCAGTAGGGGACACCGATGGGCTTGGAAAGGCCACCGTCCGTCGGATGGGACGTTAAGCCGTGGCCCCCGTGTGCGGGAGAGCCATACCCTGTGCACGTTAAAGAACACGCTGGATGGCCTTGACGGGAGGCTACCATCTGTCTCTTAACAGCTGTTCCAGTGGGTCCCCTCCCCCAACCTTCTCTGAGCCTTCGGGGTCCTTTGACCTGGCCGTTTAGCCCATGGTGTGCAAAAAAGTGCCGCTCAGAGGTAAAACAACCCAACTCTGACTTATTCCAGCAGCGCGAATAAATACAAATTCCAGTTTCTCGTGGGTGTGAGAAGATTGCTCTGTCATTCTCAACGTATCGACTCATTTTGAAACAACAAAGGCGAAAAACACATAATAGTTATTTTTACTTGTGACCATGTTTACGAACGTATGTGACACCCGTGCCTATGTATAATGACTTAGGGGATACCCTGTATATAACTTGAATGGGTTAGTAGAAATAGTGGGAAGGGAACAGCCTTTGTATAATTCACCCGTTTTTTTGCTAGGGGGAAGGGGTACTTTATATTTATTAAAAGCTTAAAAGCTATTATTATAACTGTCATTCGATATGTAACTCATTGCTTCGTCCTATGGGTGGAGGATGTTTAGTCGTATGATATTTCAGAAACTTTTCAATTGGAAAGCACCGAAGGCAGTCAGTTTTTATCTCGTTTTCAAAATAAAACGAGATAACAGTTTCACTTCGTCGTCTGTCTCTCTGTCTGTCTGTAGACATGGAATAAGTATTGACGAAATATTACGATTCGCACTTTCGGAACCTTCTTATAGCTATAATTGCTCCCTCTAAAGGTGGAAAAAGTTCCAAAATTGGAAATCAGGGAAATTCCAAAATTTTGAATGAATATTGTAAATGAAAAATTTAGCTAGAAATCTGAAATTTTGGTGAAGATCATAAGCAACAATGGGTTGACCCATTATACCCAGGGAGTAAGGGGAATGCAACTGTTTTTCGCTTAAGAGATAATTGTTTATTTTTAGACATAAATTAAAAATTCTTTTTATAGATTGGATAGGTATGGATGAAATATTACGATTCGAACTTTTCGAATGGCTTAAAACCTATAATTGCGCTCTTTAATGGTAAAAAATATCGAAAATTCAAAGATTTTTAGAGAATATTACACATGAAGCGTTTATGCTAGAAATTTGAAATTTTGGTAGTGAAACGTGAAAGTCATGAAGTTTACATTGGCACCAGTGTTGGGTTGGGTTGTTTTACCTCTGAGCGGCACTTTTTTGCACACCATGGGCTAAATGGCCAGGTCACATGGACCCCGAAGGCTCAGAGAAGGTTGGGGGAGGGGACCCACTGGAACAGCTGTTGGGAGACAGATGGTAGCCTCCCGTCAAGGCCATCCAGCGTGTTCTTTAAGGTGCGCAGGGTATGGCTCTCCCGCACACGGGGCCACGGCTTAACGTCCCATCCGACGGACGGCGGCCTTTCCAAGCCCATCGGTGTCCCCTACTGACCGTGGGCAGGGCGGGGAATTTTGCGGAGATAAATCTCAACGCTGACCCAGCTGGGACTCGAACCTGGAAACTACAGATTACGAGCCTGGCGCGCTACCGACTGAGCCACCCACGCCCTGGCACCAGTGAGTTGACCCTTTATGCTCAGAAGGGTGTGGAAGAGAGCTTTTTTTATTTTTTCAAGAGATAATTGGAAAACTCTTTTTTTTTTTGGATTGTTACTAATGAAATGTAGTGATTTGCATTTTTAAAATCTTTAGGTGGTTTCAATTCATATGGAAAGCGTAAAACTTTAACAAATGTTGCAAATGATCTGTTTATGGTAGAAATTTAAAATTTCTGTGGTACGATGTGAATATATATTCCATCGATAGTAACAATCTGCCCCCTTTTCTCATATTACTTATAAAATACTCTTTTTTTCATTTTCCCCATCATCCACTAACTCGAATTAAAACTTTTAAGCAGCGAGAAAAAAATGCTAGACGAAAAACTTCCTTCTCTTTGAGAACGAGATTCTCATATGCGCCAGAGGCGAAATGCGTTCTTTTAATTATAGTTTATGACACTGCTCAATCATGTGTTTCATTCAATGTAGAACAAGTTGCGCTCGGACTTCAGTATGGAGGGCAATAGTGAAACAAATATTAGAATCTTTCTTCCGTTTGGATGAATTGCACTCTCCGGCTTTCATTTCATACGTAAATCATTGTGATTGCACTTAGGGTTGAGGGAACGAGTTTGGGTTCGGTTGTTTTACCTTTGAGCGGCACTCTTTGTACGCAGTGGACTAAATGGCCAAGTCACAAGGGGTGAAATGTATCTCTGCAATATAATTATTTTTATATATCTATATATATATGCTGACTTCACGATTGCATTTTACCTTTACGTATTTGACGATATATTTATATATAGTTTCTAATTCCAGAATTGATGAGTTGCGCGTGCGTGAGGGGGGGGGGGGGAGGAGGAGGAGGAAGAGGGTTCTCTTATTAATCTGCATCCGAATCCTTACGAACCTTGTTATGTTTAAATGGGTATAAACAAGATCTTTGTTATTTTCTATGGAAAGCACATCGTTACAGGTAAAATTCCTCGTTTGACAGCTTCGAAAAAAAGACAATTATATAAGCAATTATATAGCACCAAGTCACCCTTCACAGACCCCGAAGGCTCAGAGAAGGTTGGGGGAGGGGACCCACTGGAACAGCTGTTGAGAGATAGATGGTAGCCTCCCGCCAAGGCCATCCAGTGTGTTCTTTAACGTGCACAGGGTATGGCTCTCCCGCACATGGGGCCACGGCTTAACATCCCATCCGACGGACGGCGGTTTTTCTAAGCCCATCGGTGTCCCCTACTGATCGAAGGCAGGGCGTGGAGTAAAAACGAGTGAAAAAAAACTTTTAAAATACGTACTTTTTTCTAGGCTAATAAAAAGTTCAATTTTAACGACCAATAAAGCTTCCAAAGTCAAGAATTTCCATTTAATTATTTGCGAATAGCCTTGGAGTTGAGAAATACAGCAGAGCAAACTTTGCAATCATTTTTGAGATGGGAAAACAGATGATGCTTAATTTTTTACAACATGTAACACTCCCCTGATCCTCTGATAATACGATTTTATTCGATGAATTTTATTCCCTGATTTGGGAAGATATGATGAAAACGTTTAAACAAATCCATATAAAATGAGTAATTGACAAATGACAATAAAACAACAGGAGGTTTCATAAAAAAAAAGTTTTTATAGTTATACAATGTGCAGTATGTCTATAATTCTGTGCTTTGACCTTTTTCATTACCTTTTTAGACGACATCAAGAAAATGCCGAAGGAGAACTGTTCCTTCACATAATTGAACGGAAAACGAATGCTTGAAGTGTCTGTTCTTGCCTTTGAAAAGCTGCTTATATAATTGTCTTTTTTTCGAAGCTGTCAAACGAGGAATTTTACCTGTAATGATGTGCTTTCCATAGAAAATAACAAAGATCTTGTTTATACCCATTTAAACATAACAAGGTTCGTAAGGATTCGGATGCAGATTAATAAGAGAACCCTCTTCCTCCTCCTCCTCCCCCCCCCCCTCACGCACGCGCAACTCATCAATTCTGGAATTAGAAACTATATATAAATATATCGTCAAATACGTAAAGGTAAAATGCAATCGTGAAGTCAGCATATATATATAGATATATAAAAATAATTATATTGCAGAGATACATTTCACCCCTTGAAGCTGAGGACCTTGTCAGGCAGTGTACTTTTGTACCATAGTAGTTAAACCCCTGGTTCAAAGTATACAATTAAAAATAATTACAATATTGGGTAGGATTACGATCAAAACAAATCATCTAAATTAGTATCTTCTTAGGAACGAAATAGGCTATCACCTTTAGAGACATGATAATATTGTTAATGTGGTATTGATTGAAATTAATTTAGAGATATATCTTTTAAGAAAAATAGACGTAATTCAAGAACCTTATCATTAGTAAAAATTCTACTACAACTACTAGAGCACTCAAGTGAAATTGTCAGAAGAGGGGATTAATTAGTTATATACAGAAAACTTCGTAGAGCATGGAATCGCCCAAAATGACTTGGATGCTAATAAAAGGGCAAACGATGTGCGATGCATGAGCTCCTATCCTTACCTGGGCACCGGTGCAGTCGTACCCTCTGCACAATTATAGTTAGGTCAGTTCTTTCGGCCACAGTCCAGAGACATTTGAGAGATAAGGACAATTCCTGTTAATCTAATAAACTTATTAAAACCTTGAAGCTTTTCGTGTTTAGAAAAGTATTTTATTTTGACAATATCTGACATCGTAAAATTTGTAGAAAACAAAAAATGAAATGCAAACTGTAAATGAAAAAGTTTTGCTTAAGAAAGTTGACAAATTTTATGGTTTAAAATTTTGTTATATACGACTGCAAATTTTTATTTTAAAATCGCTGTCCTTTCAGCCATTGGATCCCAAGGCACGGGGTGCTCATGGGCAATGCATGGAAATGAAATAATGGGCGGGAGAAATGTTCTTTAAATGATTTCGATATTATCTCAGCATCAGAGGTTAACTGTCGATTCTTTTCAGTTCCAAATGCAGCTGCACAGAAGAATGAAGCCAGAGGCTCTGAGGGAAACATTCCAAGTTGATTCCTATGAAAAAGGTGAGTTTTAAAATTATTTACTAAAAATTCGCATAAAGATATGAGTAATCACCATCTTAGTAATCTGTTTTCATTTACAACGTTTTACAATATTTTGCAGTGATTGTTTTGTAACACGCCCCTGTCCAATGCTATTTATTTTGGGGAAATAATTATCTTTAACAAGCATACAAAGGAGACGCAGTCCGAGATACAAAGGATGATTTTAACAAAATTATTAACTGGTCTAACATTAATCGTATTTACATAAACTCAGATAAAACCAGATACTATGATCTTTCATCTTATGCAATTAAAAACTACGAACCCTTGTGTCCTCACAACATGATAACTCATGACCCTGATTGCTGCGACTGTGATGTTATGGAGCGTGTTGAGAGCCATAAATATCTTGGACTTTATATGGACACAACCTCCAGATGGAATGCACACATTCAAAAGTTAGAAGGGAAATTGCGTCTATGTGCATCTAAACTTTACAAACAACAATTTGCTGCAAGCACACATACATGTATTTTGGTTTACAAAGCTTATCTGTGAATTTATATTGACTTATGGTTTGACAATACGGCTCAACTAACCTCACAAATATAAAAAAAATAGAAACTATTCAATCATCCATTGCTACAAATATAATCCCATACAACTTAAGAAATTCATTTTATCATAGCGAAGAAAGACTAAATTTTCTAGGCATACTTTCTTTTCACAACCTTTACAAATACAGCATCACTTTAAAATATTTTTTTGACAATCAATTTAAATCTAAAATCTCTCATGGGAAAAACACAAAGTTGCAATCCAAAAATTATTTTCAACTTCCAAAAATATTAAACAATTTCGGGAAATGTACAAGAGCATACACAATACCTTAGGTGTTCAATCAATTGCCAAGGGAAATTGTTTTATTAAACAAATTTAAAGAAATAAAAAATAGGACTAAAAAATTTCTTCTAGGCACTAAATTCATTATAAAAATTTGGACCACCACAATGGAGCTTTCACTGAAATATCACATAATTCGATGCCATTGTTTTAAACTGTATCTTGTGTATTTTCACGTAACGTTATTATTCTTCTCTCCTGCAGATAAGCAGATGCTTTGCGGGTCATCTGTTTAAACCTTTATATAACTAATATGAATAAAGATTATTATTATTATTAAACTGTTCAAATCTAAAAACATTTTATGGCACTTTGCAATTGTCACAAAGATAGTGATTTGATTTCCCACTTTAAAAACGACTGCCCACATGTATGGTTGAATTCGTTTACATGCTGCACTGTCTTTATTTACAAAAAAAATCGATTAATTCGAAAAGAAAATTATTAACGTAGTAAAAGGCATTTGTTTTAACAAAGTAAGAATTCTTGTGGACTAAAAACAGCTGGTGACTTCCAAATTCTGTGAAATTTTCCGATGATTCCTAAATTTATTGTACTGGAATTCCTAGCGCTTGCACAAAGCCATTTGCTCATTGTCCTAACCATTTGGATCATCATTTTCGCAGTATGCATTTGCAAGTAAAATGAAGCACTTCTAGTCCTAGTTCATACAGGATGCGGATTAAAATTTCCTTCCCAGATGATTCTTCATCTTCAACTCCTGTTCCTTCCACTACCGATTTCCAGAAGCTCAGATATCATCCCAGAAATCTAAGAAGTCTTTATTTCATTAATTAATTAGTCTTGACTCCTTCACCATGAAAGCAGAGAAAAGAATTATTCTTTTGTATTGTAATAAATCCTTCAACAATAAAAAGTTTTTAGAGTAGAATTTCCTTTCCCCCCTTTAAGAAAATATTAAACTTTTTAAAAATTTAACAAAATTATTATTTTTTTGCCAAATAGAATTAAGAACTGAGCACAGATGTAAAAGCATTAAAAAAACTTCACATATCTAACGAAGCAACCGAAAATCGAAATCATGTTACGAAGAGAGAATAGTAACTGTTAAAATAATAATTTAGTAATAATTTTCTATTATTTCAAAATTATTAGACGTTTAGATTTCCTACTGCCTAATATTTGATTACTCACAATTAATTTAATTACGACCACCCTTTTCATATATAGATGCAAACGCTTCATTAAATGTAATGCTATATTAACACAGATGATTTATCCTTTAAAATCGATTAATATCAAATTAAGCATTAAACATTTCGGAGTATATTATTTGTAGGGACTTGGCAGCTAGGGCGTAACGAGTGAGGGCCAGAATCGCCATTTTGGCGGCAGGGCCTTCCCGCCTAGCGACAGTTTTGGGAGCTAGGCGAACAAAGGCGACAGCGACCTTGGCACAGCGACCTTGTCCATACCCTATTGGCCGAAACACCCCAACGTCCCCGAAGGACATGTGACCTCATCCGGCGGGGTTGTTCGAACTGGAACTTGCGTGCGGACCACGAGAGACCTTCCGCATGTCAGGCGGATTGTCTGTGACTCGCTTAAACTTTGTTCTCTATCTAGCGGTGGGATCGCTAAGGCTCATTATAGCCTGTGTTCTTTTCGGCCAGTGACTGTACCGGGTTGGGTTGTTTTACCTCTGAGCGGCACTTTTTTGCACACCATGGGCTAAATGGCCAGGTCACATGGACCCCGAAGGCTCAGAGAAGGTTGGGGGAGGGGACCCACTGGAACAGCTGTTGGGAGACAGATGGTAGCCTCCCGTCAAGGCCATCCAGCGTGTTCTTTAACGTGCACATGGTATAGCTCTCCCGCACACGGGCCCACGGCTTAACGTCCCATACGACGGACGGCGGTCTTTCCAAACCCATCGGTGTCCCCTACTGATCGTGGGCAGAGCGGGGAATTTTGCGGAGATAAATCTCAACGCTGACCCAGATGGGACTCGAACCTGGGAACTACAGATTACGAGCCTGGCGCGCTACCGACTGAGCCACCCCCGCCCCAACTGTACCGGGTGGGCAGTCACTGTATGTATATAGTTTAAAGTGTAAATAAATGTATATTGCTACACAGATGAACGTGCTACAATGGGCTTATGGCAGATGTGTCATGAACGCTCGCCTATGCTTCAGCTTGACAATTACGTTATCAACTGTTTAGAACGTTGATGCTTTGAAGAGTAAGAATTGTGGAAGGAAAACAAAAAGGTGTAGTGGAATAGTGAAGAAATAAGGATATATTGTATTAAGTTAGAGTTGTGTGATACTACGTAAGAAGACTTAACATTTGATTCAAGATGAGTCTGGTTCCGGTGTTGAAAGAGAATCAACGGTAAAATTACTTTTGAATCCTCTATCAGGAGAGACGAACGTTAGATATTTCGCATCTATAAGGTATAAAGCATTATTAAGGTAGTCCTCTAAAACAAATGAAATTCAATATAATTTGGATTGTTTGTTGGATGTTACAAAGCAAAAGATTCTATTTCGTCATAGGAACTGAATATTGACAGCATTGTGGTTTAAGCAATGAGAATTAGTTAAACATAGTAAATCATCTATTTTATGGTTGGACTTTATACTAAGAAGAATAGAAATACTTGTGTTTAGATAAGATTGATTAATTTGTATCATATTTGTGCCTTTGTAATAAATTACTTCATTCATACTTTAGTTTGGTATACATATATACTATTTTTGAACTCACGCTAAGTTTTCATCTCTTTGAATTCATATCAATGTATATGAAATACCTGAGTTTGTGTACGTCGGCCACCTAAGTAAATCATCCTGACCCTTCTGCAAACGCTCTTACACACAGCCAAAAAGCAACCCAGCCCAGACAAGCAGAGATGGAGCCTGTCTACATTACTGGTTGGCAAATGTTAAGTTTCTAAGGTCCCAGAATGTCTGAGTTCCGAGTTTACATGTTTTTAAAATTCCTTCCTTTCCTAGTAAACTCAGAATCTTGTAACTGAATATATAACGAAAAATAAGAGAAAATATAATAGCTGCTAAATTTAATATAAGAAATTTAAATGTTTTTCTATTTAAAAATTCATACATTTTAAGTTTTGATAAATGTTATAAAAATCATCTATATAAGCTTTACAGTAACAGATTATAAACTCTGGTATGGATGTATTAGTATTTATGTTACCATACATAGAAAAAAAACTATCAAAAATCATTACAGTTATTTGGCAGCTAAAATGCTACGCCAAATGAAATTGAGAACTAAGCATAAATATACAAATATTAAAAAAATTCTCATATATCCCGAAACAATTCCAAATCAACACTAGGTGTATGTTAGGAGTAACCTTAAATTATCTCAATCCCAATCCATCTCTTTCTCAGAGGTGATCAACCAGTTACTTGAGGTATAGTCCATTTCGTCAGTTTCGCCGTTCATTTGCTCTCTTTAAAATTGGAACACAAGCCCTCTAAATTCCCCTCCTCTGATTTCGTTGAACCTCAAACTCTAGTCGATCTGAGAAAATGTAAAAAAGACTACAAAAGGAAAAAATCCCGTCAGTCTCTCGTCGTCGACATCTGCGTGGAAATCCCTCCCACTTTAGTCTCTCAGTAACCGGCTATCCTTCGAATTCTTCCTCCCACTGTAATTAAAATTAAAAACAAATGTTTTTCTCTGCGTCACGAACTAGCAAGATCATGACATCACTTTTCAGCGCAAGCAATTGTTTTATGCCATGCTTTGCAGAAGATATCATTTCCTTTATTTTACTACATTTTACTTTTTAAAAATATTTGTTTTTTAACTTTACTTGCACATTCATCTAAGGAAACTTGATGATTTTTTTTTTCATAAATTCTTACTTGAATTTTCTGATTTAAATTTTTTTTCTTTTTTATTGTTTAAAATTTCTCTCTTTATTTTCAGATTTAAAATTTTCTCCTCATTTTCAGATTTAAAATTTCTCTCTTCACTTTCTGATTTAAAATTTTCTCTCCATTTTCTGATATAAGGTTTTGTTCTTCATTTTGGCAGATTTAAATTTTTTTCATCTTCTGATTTAAAAATTTTTTCTTCACTTTCTGATTAAAAATTTCTCTCTTCATTTTCTGATTTAAAATTTCTCTCCTCATTTTCAGATTTAAAATTTCTCTCCTCATTTTCAGATTTAAAATTTCTCTCTTCACTTTCTGATATAAAATTTTTCTCCCCATTTTCTGATTTTAAATTTTTCACCCAGTTTTGTGATTTAAAATTTATCTCTACATTTTCTGATTTTAGATTTTGCTCTTCATTTTTTCTGATTTAAAATTTTTTTCTTCACTTTCTGATTGAAAATTCCTCTCTTCATTTTCTGATTTAAAATTTATCTCTACATTTTCTGATTTAAATTCTCTCTCTTCATTTTCTGATTTAAAATTTCTCTCTTCATTTTTCTGATTTAAAATTTATCTCTACATTTTCTGATTTAAAATCTCTTTCTTCGTTTTCTAATTTAAAATTTCTCTCTTCATTTCTCTGATTTAAAAAATCTTTCTCCATTTTCTGATTTAAAATTTATGTCTTCATTTATTTATTTGAAATTTATCTCTACAATTTCTGATTTAAAATTTCTCTCTTCATTTTCTGATTTAAAATTTCTCTCTTCGTTTTCTGATTAAAAATTTTTCTCTGCATTTTCGGAATTAAAATTTCTATCTTCATTTTTCTGATTTAAAAAAACTTTTTTCATTTCCTGATTTAAAATTTCTTTTTTCAATTTTTGATTTAAAATTTCTCTCTTCATTTTCTGATTTAAAATTTCTCTTTTCATTTTTCTGATTTCAAAAATGTTTTTTCATTTTTCGATTTAAAATTTCTCTCTTCATTTTCTGATTTAAAACGCTACCAAATCTTGAATCATTACCATCTTAGTATTTTTTTTTTCCTTTACAACATTTTATCATATTTTGCATTCATAATTTTATATAATGTCGACTGCTACTTGCTTTGGGGAAAATAATTTTTCACGTATCATCTTATTTGTGGAAATGTCAGTGAATCTTAACTAAAAGAATTTATAATAATAATAATAAAGATTTTATGGTTATTGCTATAAAATATATTCAATATTTTAAAACTCAATATTGATAAATATTTCACCAAATGATTTAATTCAGGAGTCCCTTTGATTAGACATTTTTTGGAACTTCAAAAAGCGACAAAATTTCTAACTTCGAATTCGGTAAAATATTATTTTATTTCAAATAAATATAACGATACAATGATAAAGAGATATTTTAAAATTAAATTTAAGGACATAACAAAGAACGTTTCATGTTTCTTAGTTCATTCCGTTAATGGCTCATTTTTCTTTTCCGTTTCTGCCTCAGACAAAGCTATCAACTTTTTTCGTTTCCTCCAACGGATTCGCCTTTTTGTGCGAAGCAACAATGCAAGAGAAAAAGAGCTCCTTCTATTCGGAAGTACTGAACGAGGAAGGAATCCCCAGATCTTTGGAGAGAGTGTGATAGCCTGGTTCTGAAAAGTCGCATAAGATACGTTGGGTTGGGTTGTTTTACCTCTGAGCGGCACTTTTTTGCACACCATGGGCTAAATGGCCAGGTCACATGGACCCCGAAGGCTCAGAGAAGGTTGGGGGAGGGGACCCACTGGAACAGCTGTTGGGAGACAGATGGTAGCCTCCCGTCAAGGCCATCCAGCGTGTTCTTTAACGTGCACAGGGTATGGCTCTCCCGCACACGGGCCACGGCTTAACGTCCCATCCGACGGACGGCGGCCTTTCCAAGCCCATCGGTGTCCCCTACTGACCGTGGGCAGGGCGGAGAGTTTTGCGGAGATAAATCTCAACGCTGACCCAGCTGGGACTCGAACCTGGGAACTACAGATTACGAGCCTGGCGCGCAACCGACTGAGCCCCCCCCCCCCCCCGCCCCCGCATAAGATACAGCAAAGTGATGAATCCTGTGTACTTCTCCCTCTCCAGTTACTGCCTATTAAATTTTAACATTTTTTTTCTTTTACTAGTTCCATTTCGCAAGAATCGTTAATCAATTTCGTGTTTGACCGATGTTGGCAGAAAATGTATCCGAAAATCGAATGCTTAAACCAAATTTCGATGTGCTGTTGATCGTATAATTTCGTTGACTGCTAAGAAGGGGACGTCCTGTCAATCAAACAAAAAGAGTTTCGCTAGATGCGCTTATCACAAGCTAATAATTCACTCCAAAAAAATATTCAAAAAGTACACTTCGTAAGCAACTTCTGAATAAAAACTTCATAGAAGATATCTTTACTTAAGCAACTGAATGAGGCAGTGCAATCTTTAAAGAATATGAACGCCAAAATTCAGAATTATAGAGGATCTGAGATAGACTGATAGTAAAAGTCGAAATATTTAATCGCTGTAGTTTCAGATAAAATCATATACTGTAAAAACAGAAAGGTGTAAAAAAAATTATTGCAGATTTTCATCAATTGAATGAGAGTCCATTTTTAATACTATACATGCATATAAATTTTATTTGTTTGATTCTTATTAAATAATTTTATTAGCTTTAACATTTTAATCAAAATCAAATAGTTTTCATTTAACTGAAATTATTTCTCGTTTTAACAACCTCAGCAAAACAGAATAAAATTTACCAACTGACTCGCTGCAGATTGTACTCTTGAGTCTCCTGATTGAGTCTGTTGATTAAATGAAAAAACACGTTCTCATCTACAAAATGCTTCATAATTATGCACGTAAATTTTTAAATGCGCATAATTGCATTAAATGCAACTGAATGATCAGAAAACAGAAAAACTAGCTGTCGCTGGAATGTTTCTTGTAATTCCCCTCTCTTATTCATTTCCTTATATACAACTGGCGAATAGACTTTTTAAAACACATTTCACAGAGGAGTATCTATCATTTAAATACGATGTACAAACTCTACAAACACTGCCGTGAGCTTTTAGTGACATTTTTAATGTTATATTATTTTTGCACAGATTTCTTCCGCTCTCCGCCCACCTCTATATCAGTGTCATGTTTGGTTGATTCAAAACTTCCACTTTGTTACGATCAATATCACAGCACAAGCAACAGAAACGGAATCAATAGATCTATCTTTCGACACCGATGAAGTCGTGTCCTTCCTCATCGGTCCTTCTGCTGATCGATTTAGCTGAAGGCGTATTTCGTTTTTTTTTAATATTTATTCTACTCACTTAGTTGCTCGTGCAGTTCCTGAGTGTCTCGAATCTTTCCCCTGACCTATTTCAGCTAGATAAAAATAATTAAAACCGGCGTGCTCGGCAACCTCACGGGATGATTTCCAAGTCCCTTGGTATTGCAGCAATCTTTAGATTTTCTTTCTTTGATGCAGTGCCACTTCCTTGGTGTGCTTCTTCGATTTTCTTCCAATAATTCAATAATCAATTTTTTTATCATTCGTATCAAGAGAATCCAAAGGATCGGATCTTCTTATTCTCTTGCGGATAATTTATTTTTGAATGACTGAACCTCAATCCTTTATTGACTGAATTTAAATCCTTTCACTTTTTCGTGAAATTTTGATTTTTTGAAAAAAATATTTATCCGTGTTTTTTCCAAATAAATAATGTGTCGTGGATTTCATCGTTTTCTTTTCCAAACGATAATTTTTTGAGGTCCTGCCATCCTCTCAGACCTTCTACTATGGCAAATAAACTGACAGGCTCCTGTCAGACCTCTGTGGCAAGCAGCTGCTTGAGGGGGTATTTATTTTTATTTATTTATGAACCATGTTCTCATTCTCATCGAAATTTCTACACATCGGCCATCATGTTTCACATCAATGAGTCAGGTATAAAAAATTCTTCTGTAATTTCTTTCCTCTGCAGCCCTCGTCAGAATCCACTTGATGGCATTGCCAACTGAGACTGCACCGACCGTGCGTTCTCAAGAAATGCTTGCTAAACTCATGAAATGCAGAATAGTGAATGAACCGCGGAGGCTACATTCGTTGAAAATGGCAGCGATCGACAATATCGCGATGCGCAAATACAATATCTTATGGAAAAAAGAAACAGCAGTTCTAGTGGCAGCGTGGTACCGTAATAGAGATTAAACAGTAAAAAATAGATCGCGGTCGTTTTGAGCAATTGGGCCCTGTGACGACCTTGTCCTGGTTCACGACTGATCTCTCCATTTGCTTGAAATGGTTTATAAAGTCTTCATAATATGTTTTGTGATATATTCAATCATCCTGTATGCGTCCATTTGGGATTGACCCATTTGCAATGAGGGGTCCAGGAGGATGCCCTCTGGGGACGTGCACACTCCGTTAAAACTGATTAAATACTTATTGTCATCAATTCATTAATTTCACTCACAATGGGAAAGTTTCGATGTGATGCTTATGATTAGATTATGTGTCCCCCCCCCCACCGTCAAATTTTCCAGCATCCGGGTCTCCGCTTCCATCGGTAGCTATCGCTCTGCACCGTACACAACGTCCATTCGTCTTCTTTCTGAAACGGTGAAATCAAACTGCTGCCAGGCTGGTTGGAATGGAAATGAGTGGTGACATTGCAATGTGCTCCCTTAAAACCATCCTAATTTGCATACACACATCGGTTAAATGGGAACACATTTTGTTCTTCTGCGTTGCAAAATTTACATGTACATAACATTTCATATCATATAATTCTCGAGAAACGACATTATCCTTGAATTTTAAGCATTAGTGTAATTCATCGTATCTTGCTGCAAGTAATTAACCATCGCTTCTGACGTCACATGTTTAAATATAGCGTTAGCTGTAAGCTCTATCCATACTGCCCGCTGATGCTACAAAACATGGTATGCACGTGCGAGCCATGTGATTGAGATTTGTTTTCTATTTTATGTTATGAATGTAAAGTTTTTTTATGGCGCGTATTACATGTGTGATTCAAAACTGCGTATATATTTTCCTGTTTTATGTAAATATGTGTCGCAGTTGTTGGAAAGCATATAATCAAATCCACAATTGACAATCTTTTTTTGCACATTAATTTTAAAAGGAATTTCGGAAAAATATTGAACACTGTCTAGTGAAAGAAAATATGCTTTGCATTTTTTTGTTAACTCAAACTTTTTTATTAGCCACTCTGCCAATGCTACGATAATTGTCTCATTTAAACTATAATATGTAGCATTCAAAAGATAAGTATGATGTGTGATATCATTATTTATAATCTTACGGAAAATACGATCATCTTGAAACTCTGGAGAAAATAAACTTTTCATAAAAATTAAATCGTTAAAAGTATCTAAACTGTTTCTACCCTAAAGATGTGAAATATTATCCTCAGCTTAATTTAGCTGCTGAAATTAAATATTGCAAATAAAGTTAATATTTTTTCCAAAATAAAAAAAATAAATCTGGACATTTTCCTAAATATCGGTTTTTTACTTAAAAAATAAATGTTGCGATTTCGGAATATAACCCGATTTCGAACAATCATATAATTGAATTAATTAAGAACACACAATGAAATTGACATTAAAATCACTTCATTATTCAAAAAAGTTTTATTTCTTACTAGAATTGTTTCGCAAAACGGAAGTAATATCAATTAACGGAAGTTAGGTTGGTCATCACTCATGCGGAAAAAATTGTTACGACAGATGAACGAGCAATAATGAAACCATGATGTATCATTTTGATGCTTGCGTTTACTTCAGCGCGAGAATTACGTACTTAACCACTTCAATCGAACTTAACTTAGAAATAAGAATAAGAGAGTTGCAATTAGGAAGAATTTGTGTGAAGGAAAATGTGGTTTGTCTTAGTGCACTACAGTGTAAGGAAGAAATGTTTTCATTGGGTGTGTGCATGGGAGGTTAAATAAGTTTATTAGTGTGGATCTCGTTAGTGAACGAGTAAGAAAAAGAAGAAATAATCGTCTTGTGCGTGGTGATCAAACGTCTGAAAAGAAAAAGTTATATAGAAATTAAATAACTACACACCAAATGACTTCCTTCTAAGGAAATCATTTGGTGTATAGTTATTGAGTTTGTTTAGGAATTGGTAAGGTTATTATTGATAGATTGAAGGTTTGTTCACAAATATGATTGTAACACTTATCGAGTGTTGTATAAAGCCTTATTTTATGCGTTGAGTGGAGATAGTAAGAATTATAGAGGAAACAACTCTCTGTAGGAATAGTGATAAGGTGTTACATGTTCTTCTGAAGGTTTATTTCTATAGTGATGAAGATTTGTGTTGGTTGAATTTAATTTATATAAATGATTTCATTCATACTTTTAAAATAAATTACATTATTTCAGAATTATTGTTACTAAATATTATTTTCGAATTCACGCTCAATTTTCATTCGTTAAGTTCATAACAATATATAAATTTGTGCACACACACCGGATACGTAAAAAAACATTTGGACGCATTAATTTGGTCATTGTTATTAATTAACAAGTCATTGTAGCCCATTATCTGGCCATTGTTAAAATCAGACGACACTCGTTTTCCCACTTAAACTATGTTTTGTAATGAATGATTGAAACTATATTTTCATTTTTTTTCTTTTAAAAATAAAATAAATAAATACGCTCTCAAGCAGCTGCTTGCACAGAGGTCTGACAGGAGCCTGTCAGTTTAATACGCCATACAAGATCTGTGAGGATGGCGGACCCGCAGCAGAAAGACCACACAAACACCATGCCTTACCCGGGTTCGAACCCAGGTCCCTTTGAGCAGTAGCCCAGCGCGCTAACCAATTGGGCACCGATTCGATTCAAATATTTTTAAAATTATTTCTGGACTCATTGTTAATAAACACTAATGATGAAAATTATTTCCATTATTATTATCTTCATCATTACGGAGGACAATCTCTGAATAAAAAAATTAAAAGTGTCTGGAGTCGTTCCTTAGTCTCTCACTAGTTAGATCTACCGATTGACGTAAATATTTGCCAAATGCTCTCCGCCAGATCTTGAGACTAATTTATTCAGGCCCTGATGCATCTTCAATTTCCTTAATCACAGTGGTAATTATTTTCAAAAACTTCCTCACAATCTCCTTCATTGTCATTTATGATCTCTTTCGGCAGATCTACTTCCATTTCTAATTTCATTTTCAGACAGATGTTTCCAAGAACAATTCATTTTGAAGCCACTGCACAATGGCTTTATAATAATTTTGAACAAAAATAACAAAATATGCAAGTAGACAACTGGCAGATTAATTATTGCAATATAAGATAATACAAGCGAACTTTCCACTAAATAAAAACCGTTGAGAGCATATATTTTTTTCTACAGTAAGAACAACCCCACGTTAAATAATATCAAACATGAAATAATAAGGGAATATAAATGAAATTAAAAAGGTAATTTAAAAAGAATATATCCTTTCAGAAAACATGTCCCCTTTCATACGGAGAGGGGGAGGGGGGCTTGATAAGACCTCATCTCCGAATTTCCCTAATATCTATGAAAAAAAAGGAATGAATATATTGATATGTTATACTGGAAAGGAAATGTTCTAGTGACACTTAGGTTCAGAAACATTTATTCATAATTGGCATGGTGGTTAGGGAGCCAGCAAAGCAAACGTTGTATGTTGTGTTAGCTCTGACTGAGGCAGTGGTCAGCAGTGACTTCAGTCTTAGTAGGGCATGTCCTTGTATGAGAAGGCCTGTAAAAGGTAGGTGTAGCATCTGTAGGATTCTTCTCTGTCCTATGTGTTGTAAATTAAAAAATGCGTTAGCATTTTTTCAATAAAATTCAGGTGTGTGCAAATCGCGCTGTCCTGTTCGCATTGCTAGGACATTTTCCTTCATGCGGTAGTTGATTTTTTTTTTCGTACTTAGGTATTCAACGACAGGTTATCAAATATGGCAACTTGCCAAAGCAAGTTGCTCGTCAAGCAGGACTTTTAACACCACTTGAACAAACAAACTCTTTAAAAGACGATGATCAGAAATCCAGTTTTCACAACTAGGACAATCGACGAAAAACGTTTTCTTCTTGTTAGCTTGAAAGTTCTTCCTAAATATTAGTCGAGACATATTTTTAGCGAAATGCGTTTCAAGCGGAGATGGAAACTGTCTTGTCACGAAGCACATCATCTCACTTGAAACACCAGATGATTTTGGAGATCGTCTCATGTGCTGATCTTATAAATACAACACAATTCTCTTTCACTTGCTTGCTATTGTAGAGATCGCACAAAAGTCAGATTGGGAAGTTACCAATTTTCTCTTTTAAGAAATTGATATATTTATATTTCTGGTTTTTTGCTTATCAGACATTTGACCAGAATACGAAAAGCGACGAGGTGAAAGGATCCGAAATCATTTTGCAAAGATTTACTCTTCCGACTCGGGATCTGGCCTTGACCTACATCTTCAAGGTTCAACTGCTGAGCTCGCGAACAGAGCAAGTCCCGGTTGATGATAGAGAAAGATTTCACTTTAATTGCTTCAATACTCCAGGATGTATGCCTTTGTTTCTTTTGAATTTCAATATTGCAGAATTTAAATTCTTATCTTTTTAATATCAAACCATTCATACATCATCCAGACTTCAACCGTTTTCCTTTTGATTTTCGCACAGATCTTTAATAAATTCCCTAGTTAACTAATGTTAGGAAAAATTGTCTCCAAATCAAATTTTGATGCGCTGTTGTTCCCACTTTTAGCTTGTGATCACAAGATTTCATTGGTGACTGCTGAGGAAGAACAATCCTTCCAAGAAGTCAGCAAATTCCTTTTGAGATTATTCAACAAGAGATTCGGTGTATGTCCTTGCCAGAATCTGAATAATATTTATTGAATTACGCAGTACAATATTTCAAGCAAACGTAATGTAAAATCTAGGCTGTCGTTTCAATTGAGAGAAGCTTTTGATGTTATGAAACATCAAAAGTTTCTCTCAATTATGCGACGAATCTCTCGGGAGAAGCTTTTCATCTGAGGAAAGGATGTATTTGATGAAGAATATGCAGGCTGTCGTAAATACATGTAGGAGTAGCAGAATTCCACTTTGTGGAGACAAATGGTTTTATTATTTTCGTAGTCATTCAATTTTTCCTAAAATATTTCAATTAAATTTCTGAACGTTTCGTTAAAAGGTTCCTATAACAATTCAAATTAAATTTCTCACAAATATTTTCGCAATACCAGAATGCGATGGACATGATGAACTCACTTGCTAAATCTGTATCGGAGTTTTTATTTGACAGTTTTTTCCACCTACTCGTACTTGCGAGTGCGCTGATGGGTCTAACTTTAACAACTAAAATATTGGTGTGTATTCCTATTGGCGTGTTTAAACTGAAGTATTGAATGCGTATTTCTATCGACCTCAAATTTGACAGATTTTTAAGGGGAGGGAAGGATCGTTGTGTCAAGAAGTCTGTCGAATTAAATGGAATCAGTTCAATGGCACTTTTTTCAAGCAGCGATCTTTTTATCAGACAAATTAAAAACAAGCAGAGGTCAATGAATCGAGGAAAGCGAAATCGAATCGAATCGAGGTCAAGCAGAGGTCATGAAATCGAGGAAAGCGAAATAAAGTAACATCAGTTTGACTTTAGGCCGAGAGTCAGCAAGAGGTGATAATTAGATAATAATTCAAAGATGATAATAATAATTCAATAATTCAGATGAGATCAGGCTGGCACGAAAACGTACGATCCACCAATCAAATATTGATCCGTGTTAATATGCTCTGGCTGCTGGGAAGCAACATTCAATTTAAAGCAGATGATGCTTATTTGATAGAGAGAAATCGAAATAAAGCTCCTGAACTCATTCACGATAATTGTACCTAAAGCGAAGTCAAGCTTTTTTTAAAAAAAAACTTAATCAATGAAGCGCATTCATGATCTAGCATGCTAATTGCCTCCATTACAGGGGGCGTGGGTGGCTCAGTCGGTAGCGAGCCAGGCTCGTAATCTGTAGTTCCCAGGTTCGAGTCCCAGCTGGGTCAGCGTTGAGATTTAATAAAAATAAATAAATACCCCCTCAAGCAGCTGCTTGCCACAGAGGTCTGACAGGAGCCTGTCAGTTTATATGCCACAGTATCTCCGCAAAATTCCCCGCCCTGCACACGGCCAGTAGGGGACACCGATGGGTTTGGAAAGGCCGCCGTCCGTCGGATGGGACGTTAAGCCGTGGCCCCGTATGCGGGAGAGACATACCCTGTGCACGTTAAAGAACACGCTGGATGGCCTTGACGGGAGGCTACCATCTGTCTCCCAACAGCTCTTCCAGTGGGTCCCCTCCCCCTACCTTCTCTGAGCCTTCGGGGTCCATGTGACTTGGCCATTTATCACTAATATTATTGTTACGACAGAAGGAATCTGGCAACCGAAAGCAAAAAGTTTCAGCCAACGAATAAGAACTTTGGGAGAATTTGGAGAAGAAGAGTGGAGCGTTAACGGTCGTTGTATTGTAACGGTCGTTGTGTTGTAACGGTCGGTGAGTTCGAAAAATGGACGGTGAGCTGTTCTGAGACAGTGCGCGTAAGTATCAAGAAGTAACTTGATGTGTTGTGTATACGCGGAAGGATAAAAGTGGGATCTTTTATCGTGAAGTATCAAGAAGTAACTTGATGTGTTGTGTATACGCGGAAGTATAAAAGTGGGAACTTTTATGGCTAACTTCGAATGTCTACACGGACTGTCTTTTTGTTCGGCTAGTGTGTGAAAAGTTATTAGCACAGGACGAGAATTGGTTTACGAGTGAAGATCTTCGGGTGACCTGGTAAATCAAGTAAAAGGTAGTATTTAGTAAAATACACAGAGCTGATGTTGTGTGCTCTACGCAGGAAGATTGATGATTTTGTGCATGTTAATAGTTGATTTGTTAATAAGATACTTCATCCATATTTCCTTTGTAACAATTTACCTTGTATTGAATTTGGTTTTGAAATATAGCTTTTAATACTCACGCTCAGTGGCTATCCATTTTTGTAATCCGCAACATTTGGTGTCAGAAGTGGGATTAATTTAATTGAATGCCTTTCACTAGAAGTATGGATGAGTTAATAAAGCTGATGACTGATATGAAAACCGATATGGCTACGCAGATGACTGCTATTAAAGGTGATATAGATGAAATAATCAGTCAAAATAATAAAATGAAAGCCGAAATGGCCGCACGAAATAATGAGTTGAGAAATAAAAGAGGTGACCTGGCCGCACAAAATACTGAGATGAGAGCTGAAGTGGCTTCTCAAGTTAGTAAGATTATTGATCAGTTCAAGGATAATAAAACCGAACTCAATAGACAATGCAATAGTTTAAATGTTGAATTTGTCAGTGAAAAAGATGATCTTGATAGTGTTAAGTTAGTTTGTAAACATGGAAAAGAAAAAGAGAAAGTGCGAGAGGACTGCGAGAGGAAGACTACAAAAGAATCGAATCTTCGCAAGAAAGGAGAATCTCGAAATGTGGATCTGCTACTGGAAATCAAGAAACGTAGAGATAGCGCAGATAATGCCTTTGACCACGCAACTACTGGTGATGCATGGCAGAGTGTCTATGTCACTGGTGACATGTCTAGGAACTGTGAAGAACAATCACACAGATCAGAGAGCTGTGAGACTATACAGTACGCTTTGCACTTCAAAATACCTAGGTATACAAGTCTGGCACGATCTGAAGAGAGATCCACACGAAAGGTATTCTATTCCTCGCCGTCAGCAAAATGTGTCATGGACATTTATCGCAAAGGCAGAGTAACGAGTGGTAATGAGGGGGAACGAAACAGAGTTTACGTTTCGCAGAGTGGTCCGAGTAAAGAAGAGGCGTCCATTCATCATAGATACAAAGTGCCATTCGACGTTACTGGGGAAGTCGGAGAGATTTTTCCGAAACATATAGCCACACTCGAATCGTTTATAGAAAGTGGGGATTTAAGAAAGAAGAATTCCGAAGAATGGCTTAGAAGCGTAACAGGTGATGCTAGTAAAGGAGCTTCAGGCAGAGACAGTACTTTCTGGAAAAAACTAAGCCTCTGAAAAACTAACTTTCTGGACTAACTTTCTGGACTAACTTTCTGGATGAAACTAAGCCTCAGAGTTACGATCAGAGAGAAGTGAATCCCTCAGATAATTTCAACGTAGCCACGCTGAATTTCTTTTCTGAACAGTCAATGTGCAGATTTGGACATTATAACCATTTAGATTATAAGGATATAGAAAGGTTTTATCACGACTACAAGAGCTCTAAAGTGGACAATATCATGTTACAAAACTCGTCGCTGATCTCCAGAATGAACAATTTGGCAATCATGACTGATGTTTCCCTGGCTAATTACAATGAGAGCTCCAAGAAAGTGAATTCGGAAGAAACAGCAAATATGACCTCCTCGGGTCATGTGTTTTGCTGGAGACCCGAGTGGCGCCATCGGATGGTAGATAAATACGGTACAGGAGGTGTCGGCGACAAAGTGAGTCTTGTCTTGGCTCCTGCACTTGCTGCTTTAGGTCTCAAGGTCCCTATGATCTCCGGTCGTGCTCTCCAATTGACGGGAGATACTCTGTACAAATTGGAATCCATCCCTGGCTTCACAGTCGACTGCACTAAAGATAAAATCGAGCAGATGATGGAAGACGTCGGATGCTGCATCGTAGGACAGACAGAGGAGCTGGTGCCAACAGATAAGGAGATTTACCGCTGCAAGGATCTGACGGCTACCGTAGATAGCGTTCCTCTAATGATATGCTCAATTGTGTCCAAAAAGCTGGCTGAAGGAGTGTGTGCTTCGGTTTATGATGTTGAATTCGGAAAAGGAGCTATTGATCTCATCAGTACAGAAGATGTTGCTGTTGATTTAGTTAAGAAAGTGGTTGCAGCATCACAAGCTCGTGGAATGAAGAGTTTGAGTTGTTCAGCTGTTATCAGCAACATGGATTCACCTGTTGAAAACTCTGTTGACAACTCTCTGGAAGTGATGGAAGCTGTTCAGTGTTTCCTTGGTAACGGATCCTTGGAACTGCAAGAGCTCGTCGAAGAGTTAGGAGAACTTCTGCGTTTTGTGAACATTGTGGATAATAGGGTAGATGAAGCATCACGTGTCCGTAAGGTTCTGCATAACGGCAATGCTTTGAACAAGTTTCGTAACATGTTAATAGAACAAGGAGTATCTGAAGATGTTGCAAGCTGGCTATGTGAAGGTAAAACAGAAAAAATATTGCTAGCAGCCCGACACATCACTGATTTCACTTATACAGGAGAAACAGGTAAGGTTGTCGGATTAGAAGCTGCAGTTCTAGCAAGAGTATGGAAGGAGGAGATGGACCGAAGAGCTAAAAAGAATTATGGAGCTGATATTATATTTGTGAAGCACCTTGGGGATCAAATGGAATCAGGTGAAATATGGCTGAAGGTTCATCACGACAGTTCTGAATTAAGGGAAAGTCAACTGACAAAAAGGTCAGACTGGAGGATGAAACTTCTCCCTAGATTTTATGTCACTAATGACTTTCATTCCTTGTTACTCTTGATAGAAGTAAAAATCCAAAGAAGAAAACTTTCGACAAAGAAGAAAACTTTTTACAGGTTTTGCACGAAAACTCTTAGTCGATTCTTCTCCCTGCAGAGACATAAACGTGTTCACAAGGGCTATAGGCCTTACACGTATTATGTTTGTGGACGAGGCTTCAGTCAGAAAAGAAATCTACGTCATAATGAGATTCGCTTTCATTTTGACACAGACGTGGTATATCGCATTCGTCGACGTCCAGCTACAAAGTGCAAGGTGGTTCACGTGGATCGTTTGGCCCCGTTTCATCGAAGAACTGAAGAAACTTTGGAATCCAGAATTGTTCGGGACGAACAAGACCTAGGAAGGGGGCAGTGTTACGACAGAAGGAATCTGGCAACCGAAAGCAAAAAGTTTCAGCCAACGAATAAGAACTTTGGGAGAATTTGGAGAAGAAGAGTGGAGCGTTAACGGTCGTTGTATTGTAACGGTCGTTGTGTTGTAACGGTCGGTGAGTTCGAAAAATGGACGGTGAGCTGTTCTGAGACAGTGCGCGTAAGTATCAAGAAGTAACTTGATGTGTTGTGTATATGCGGAAGGATAAAAGTGGGATCTTTTATCGTGAAGTATCAAGAAGTAACTTGATGTGCTGTGTATACGCGGAAGTATAAAAGTGGGAACTTTTATGGCTAACTTCGAATGTCTACACGGACTGTCTTTTTGTTCGGCTAGTGTGTGAAAAGTTATTAGCACAGGACGAGAATTGGTTTACGAGTGAAGATCTTCGGGTGACCTGGTAAATCAAGTAAAAGGTAGTATTTAGTAAAATACACAGAGCTGATGTTGTGTGCTCTACGCAGGAAGATTGATGATTTTGTGCATGTTAATAGTTGATTTGTTAATAAGATACTTCATCCATATTTCCTTTGTAACAATTTACCTTGTATTGAATTTGGTTTTGAAATATAGCTTTTAATACTCACGCTCAGTGGCTATCCATTTTTGTGATTCGCAACATTATTAATATATAACACTTTACGAGTTTTATTGTACAGTATATAGTAGCATGTACAACATATACACAGTACGCAGCATGGAAATTGGTACACCACGAACGAGGAGATGTATTGCCATGCAAATCTCACCAAGCATTGTGCTGACTGAGATATGCAAATGATTGCAGGTTCCGAAATGAATGGTTGGATAAATAATAATTAAAAATAATAAATATCCCCTCAAGCAGCTGCTTACCACAGAGGTCTAACAGGAGCCTGTCAGTTTATATACGCCATAGTAGAATGTCTGTGAGGAAAAATAACACGAACAGTCATGCCTTACCCGAGGCTCGAACCCAGGTCTCCTAGATCAGTAGCCAAGCGCGCTAACCACTCGGCCAATTATTTTTTTCCTTCATCTTTATGAATGACAGATTTTTCCCTCCTTTGCCGGTAACACCAGATTTATTTTATCTCATTTGACATCATAAGAAACAGCTTAAAATAAGTTTGCAAAGGAGAAAATTGAATAAGTGATCGATTCAATTTACCGAATAGGAGAAAAAGAGGAAAATGATTCCTAAATATTAATATTCAGTCTCTTATTCTTTTATTATATAATTCTTTCCAGCAAGAGCTGCCAAAATAGGCGCCCATTGATTTATGGTACAAACACCTTATTAATTTTCATTAATAATAAAGATTTTGTAAGAAAATAGCTTAAAATTTAACGTTTCTCGTATTTTCGAGAATATATTAACAATTAATAATGTGTCTCAGCGTTTATATTCTAATCTTGTTTCATGGAATTAACATTAGAAAGGCTTGGGGCGCTTTAATATGTTTAATTATTCAAAGCAGAAACAGAAAATGGCAACGAAATGAAAGCCGAAGCTCCGCATATCTGCAGGCAGACGAGAACCTCGTAACTCGAGAAGAGAAATGGAGGACAGACGCCTCCAGATTCAACAACAACAGCCGAAAAGTTTTTCCACTGACCACAGATGCCCCATCGTGCTCTGAAGTCACTTTAGGATAATTCCTCTATGTTTATAATTATTTTAATGCCGTGATGCCATAAAAATAATTTTGATGCCAACCTCTTCTGACATCACTCACTACTCGAATGAATGCATCTCTCCATCCTTGTCACGCCTGCTCCGTCACCTTGAACGGATGCAAAACTTCCGCTTAAGGAAGAGAGCGAGGTCAAGGAATACCTGCTCTCGCTCCAACCTCCAAATCGCTTCGAAGAGTTCACACCACCTGGATACTGTCGAACAGCTTCTAAAAATGTTCACAAACCATTTGGGTAATGTTGGCATTCTTCTGAAAAATGCAAACTCAAATGACATCAACTTATTTTGGAACGGTTTGTTTTACTAAAAAGAATAAACAAATTACCTCTTAAGCAGCTACTTGACACAGAGGTCTGACAGGAGCCTCTCATTTACTAAGCCATAGAGAACATCTGTGAGGAAACAGAGATCTTAGCATAAAGAAACTACAAACATCCATGACTTATCTTGTGTTCGAGCCCAGGTCCCTTTAAACAGTAGCCAAGCACTCGGTTTGAGTACTGAAAATTTACTTCCTAGGAAAAAATGCAGTAATGAAGCAAATATGTATACATCAGTCTAGTTTGTTCATAAATAAAACATAAAATGATGTCACATGTTAGACTTGAAAAGTATTGTGTAAAGAGACTATCACAACTCTCATTGAGAAACTCAAAGTGTTAGCTTACAGTTGAAATTGAAAGTCAACGTGGTATTTTAATGGATTCAAGAATCTCGATAGGACAATGAAAGAAGTGAAAAATATCATTTGCATGGTGCACATACAGGAGCTTACCACAAAGTGTGGGATTAATTACTATAGAGAATTTTCTGATTATACAAATGCAGAATTTATGAATAAAAATGGAACGCTCGCCAAGAAGGGGTGAATAATGTGTTTTATGAGGGCGTAGGCGTCTGTTTTTAGTTTTATTCTTTAACTCAACCTATCCACGATTATATAATTCTCTAAATCAAGTTCTACCCTCTGTTGTGATGAAGCACCTTGTCTGCCGTATCACTCTAATTTACTATTTTTTCTCATTTCTAAAGTATATATATATTAGATACATATATTGCAGTATTGTCCCAATGAGAATTTTTGTTGCCACGTGTGGATTAGTATGCGAACTAACTAATTTGGTGGTCTACGGCCCCGTCATTTGAATGACCTCAGATGTTACCGCAATAATGGTGAGTTAAGGAGATTACTTTTATGCACTCTCCGTATAAGCTTTATCCCTGTCCTCTTAGGGGCGGGGCGGGAGGGGGGGAAAGGACTGACAGGGAAGCAGAAGAGGCGGGAAATTGGCAGATGAACTGAGAAGGAATCGTTCATTTAGGACGTCAAAAAAAAAGATTCTCGCCGAATCTTTAAGGCCTACTGACCGAATGCTTCACGAAAGAGAACAGTGGTATTCGACTTCCTTGAAGCTCACCTCAGAAAGTCTCTCCAAAAATAAGTCATCGAAGAGTAAACAGCCAATATTCGTACACAATCAATCACACGTGTTTCCGCAGCCTGTGTATACAACTGTAAATAGGAATAAATGTCAATGTTGTTTTCTATTTTTCCTTCGCAGGGATTTTTCCTTCTTTTTGTGAATAACACTGTAGCGTGGATGTCAAAATCGGCGAACCTGTGACATCACCTATAACCTCGGGAGAAATAGGATATAAGCTGATAAAAAGTTTGGGTATGCCTCCACTCCGGTGGTCCACATCTTTGTAGTCATTTCAGTTCCACGTGAGATTAAAATTAATTGCGAAATGCAAATTTGTTAAGAATGTTAATTTTGAGATTTTCACTGAACGAAGTGCTGTAATCCAAATTTATTAGCAGCTGGCTTCTGCGACTGTACTTTTTATTTTGGTATTGCGTCTAAACAGACAACAGTACGAAGCGCATTTAGAGGAGGAATCATCTTCTAAAGAATTACTAAAAAAAGCACACGGTTCCCTTTATACACTCTTGTTTGTTTCATTATCAACAATTGTTCTTCGTATTTTAATTGCTGTTTTACTATGTCAAATTATTTTTCTCCAATTTTTTAGTAGCTAATTCCGAGATGAAGAAGAGTTTTAACAATCGGTTCGAACCGATTGAATGACATTACTACGGAGAACCATCGTAGACCAGTAACTAATTAGATCTTCGATAGTTTTTGCATAGTATTTGTAAGGCCAAGTCTTGAAAGCTCTTTCAGACTTTCCTATTTTTTAAGCAGAAAAAGAATTATTGAATCGAAGCACTTATTTTAAGAGTCGCATTCAGGCAGACGTCATTACCCATTCTGAATCGCACTTTCTTTTTCTATTATGCAGTACCAGAGTATGACGTGGTGCACGTGCGCTCCATCTCGAAGCGAGACGCCGCCGGCGACATCCGCCGCATCCACCTGTCGGCATTCGGCAGAGACGTTCAGCTGAACCTGAGGCGCAACGACGACTTCGAGGCAGCACTGAAGACCATGAAGATGTACCTGGCTGAGAGCACCAACAATGGCATCCAGTATCGAGAGATGGCGCCAGAGGTGAGCATCACAAATTAGCCACGCCCTTTGTTTTGCGGAAGTTTTTCTCATTTTTTTTTATGGTAATCTGTCGATGTTTCGGAAAAATAATTTTCTTAACATAGACAACTTAAAATGGAAAAGAAAAAGGGTTAAACCAGTAATCTTACTAAACTGTTGTTGTGACTTTTGTGTTCAACTTCGTCCAATATCCCTGATCCTCCCACATTTCCAGGGGGTACGTGAAGCATAAAAGGTTGAGAACCACTAATATACATGTTTGAGGCGGGGGTGGCTCAGTCGGTAGCGCGCCAGGCTCGTAATCTGTAGTTCCCAGGTTCGAGTCCCAGCTGGGTCAGCGTTGAGATTTATCTCCGCAAAACTCTCCGCCCTGCCCACGGTCAGTAGGGGACACCGATGGGCTTGGAAAGGCCGCCGTCCGTAGGATGGGACGTTAAGCCGTGGCCCCGGGTGCGGGAGAGCCATACCCTGTGCACGTTAAAGAACACGCTGGATGGCCTTGACGGGAGGCTACCATCTGTCTCCCAACAGCTTTTCCAGTGGGTCCCCTCCCCCAACCTTCTCTGAGCCTTCGGGGTCCATGTGACCTGGCTATTTAGCCCATGGTGTGCAAAAAAGTGCCGCTCAGAGGTAAAACAACCCAACCTGATCCTCCACCTCTATTATACCATATTCGGAAAATTGTTATCGACTTTCTATTTATTAATTATTCCCTTAATGAATTTGAGTGAAAAAACATTATGTATAAAAACAATGTAGGGATTTGTATCGAAAAAATGTCAGACATGGTTCTCTCTTCGCCCCCTCTACCGCTAACCTAAAACTCCCCATTGAAACAATGATTACTGTAGGGCAATATTTCCATAACTGTAGGTTGTTCAAGACCGTAACCATCATCGCGTTAGAGAAAATTAAAATAGCTGCATATGTTTTATTCCATTTAAAATATTCCGAAAACAATTAAGGCGCTAAGATTTATCAAACATTTTGGTAAACCAACAAACGAACAGCAATTTTATCTTAATGACAAAACTGATGAAAAAAAAATCCGAATGTTAGCTCATTTGATATTATAGTAATAACAATGATTTAAAATTAATTATCTTAATATTTCGAACGCAGTAAACTTTAATTTTTCATTTAAAAATGCAAAATTTGTAAAGAATCTTAAAGAAATATTTCTCTCCCGTGGCCGAGTGGTTAGCGCGCTTGGCTACTGATCTACGGGATCTGGGTTCGAGTCCCGGGTAAGGCATGGATGTTCGTGTTGTTTTTCTGCTGAGGTCCTGCCATCCTCTCAGACCTACTCTGGCATATAAACTGACAGGCTCCTGTCAGACCTCTGTGGCAAGCAGCTGCTTCAGGGGGTATTTAAAACTTTCATGATATTTTCCTCAAGCTCCTTAAAATTTCCGTGAAATATTCACAACTGTTGTTCCTAAAATCCTTTACATTTAAGGTAATAATGTTTTTCATTGGGATAGTCCATAGGTAATTGCATTTTGGAGTTTTTTTTCTGTAAATTTGGAAGGCACTAAAAACATACAACTCTGTATAAATAATTATGGAATTTACTTAATTATTTATGGCTATATTACCCCTATTCTTCAATTTTTAGGTTATACAACGCAGTTCACATTAATGAGCATTATTATATATTAAGGAACAAATGAAAAAAAATGCGATATCGTAAAACTCTGACGATTGAAATGAACGAAAGTCGTGTATAATACGATGCAGGATTAAGATGTGTTATGCAAATGAATGGCGCTGGCAGCGGTATATGCAAATGCATCGAGCGTTAAAAGCAGACTTTTCGAAGATGTTCTCCTGCGAAGTGCGAGGTGTTGTCGAGATAACAGATTTGTTGGGAATGTGTACCAGACATCATTTATCGGAAGAAGGTCGTCTCGAGGCAGGCCAAAGTGAAGCACATGCTGCCAGTGAATGCCAATGTGAGTCTTTCAGTGGTGCATAGATATTGGTAAAGATTCCAACGAGACGATTCAGTAGTGGACGACAATGGATAACAAGCCAAAGGAAGAACTGTTATCTAGTGTTATGCTCCCAGAGGAGCAGGAGGTCAACACTATATCAACTGGGGGGCAGGGGGGCTCAGTCGGTAGCACGCCAGGCTCGTAATTTGTAGTTCCCAGGTTCGAGTCCCAGCTGGGTCAGCGTTGAGATTTATCTCCGCAAAATTCCCCGCCCTGCCCACGGTCAGTAGGGGACACCGATGGACTTGGAAAGGCCGCCGTCCGTCGGATGGGACGTTAAGCTGTGGCCCCGTGTGCTGGAGAGCCATACCCTGTGCACGTTAAAGAACACGCTGGATGGCCTTGACGGGAGGCTACCATCTGTCTCCCAATAGCTGTTCCAGTGGGTCCCCTCCCCCAACCTTCTCTGAGCCTTCGGGGTCCATGTGACCTGGCCATTTAGCCCATGGTGTGCAAAAAAGTGCCGCTCAGAGGTAAAACAACCCAACCCTATATTAACTGCGATCGGACCTCGCAACAGCGAGTGGAACAACGATATCCGCTACCACCTGTGCCAAAGACTTCACGTGGTGTGCCTGTATTCTATGCCAAGTGTGGGCCCTTGACCTGATGCTGCAATAGGGACCATCTTAACTGGTACAGACATCATGTCAACTGGACCCAGAGCAATAGCGGTCTGTGCTCTTCAGGAATGAATCACGTGTTTGCACTCCACAACGATTCGTGGCATCAGTGACATGGAGGAAACCTGGAACACGCTATCATGAATATGTCACAGATATTCGCGAATGGGATATCTGTGGCATGATACATCACTTCTCCGCGTAATAGTCAAACCACTCATTACTATGTAAAACAGCATTGGCCTAAGCTGGATGAAGTTATCACCTATTGCACCTACATAGAGTTACATGAAGAGATCTAAGATTTCCTTCCTATGCTTGTGACCAGTGATATAGCCTCTTGGAAGCACATACAGATCTGTGCAGCTGCCCAAAGATATCCTTCCCCAACGAGGCAACTTGTCCAATTCTTGGGGAGTTGGCAAAACTCTAAGTGATTTGATAAAATTCAGGCGAGATGTAAAAATTGGATTTTTTTGTAAAATTATGGCCAGTTGGAAAAATCGAAGCAACATGACAATATGTAGGAGAGTTGGCCAAATCGAGAGAACTTGGCAAAATTCGAAGTGACTTGGTAAAATTTCGATGAGATGAAAAAAGATGAATTTTTATTTTTGTAAAATTATAGCAAGTTGGGAAAATCGAGGCAACTCGGCGAAGTCTTGGGGAGCAGCCCCCTTCCCTCAGAACTATTTTTCTCAGTTGGCAAAATTTGATTTCGGAATTGGAAAATTTTCAAATCCCTCACAACCATAAAGTTCTTTTGCTACGCCCCTTTCTCTACACCACCAAATACATGTTTTGCGACAAAAAAGATGACCACTGTACAACTGTTCCGCTACACATTCCCATTTCTTTTTGAATGAAATCTTGTCTCGGAGGTTTAATAACTAACCACCAAAAAGTCAACTTCATAACAACCTCCATTAAAAAATTGGATCTACTAAACCATGTGCCGAAAAGTACAGTAATTCCAAAGGTGCAACGAACTTTCTTTATTTTGCTCAACTATGACCTTAACTTTCTGACATCTGAATTTCATTATTTCTTGATTCTACAACGCATTCACCACTTTATTCTTCCATTTCTACAATATTCAAAAGAACTACACTTCTCCGGCGTAATAGTCAAACCACTCACTCCTTCGTGACAGCATTCCTACGCCACAATACTTTTTTCTCTTTATATTCACTCTTCTACAGACTTACAACCACACCTTTCCAAGATATAACATTAAACAAACAGTAGTACTCCGCAACAAAATAGTCCCTCGCAAAAATATTTATAACTCCATATCTGATCAGAATTTGAATGATACTTCATAAACTTATTTTATCAAACACAAATTCACCAATTAACTATAATTCCAACTTTCTCAAATTCTTTAATACTTTACTCTAAATCAGCGCTGTCCAACTAGCGGCACGCGGGCCCTAGTTGGACAGCGCTGATTTTTGCGCTGATTTTTGTGGCCCGCGAACAAAATCAATTTTTACTTGAAATTTTAAATAAATATCTATAATCCACCTTATAATTTTTTGTCAACTTATATTACTTTACTTGATATGCAAACTTCAACTTCCTTATTCTATTTGCAATTATTATTTCAACTCATTCTATTCTTATTGCCCAACAACTACGGCCACAATGCTCCCAATAAATTTATTAAATATTTGATAAGGTTTAGAAAATTTATATTAGTTTATTATTACTTATTATTTTTCGTATAAATAAAATAATTTTTTGAGGTGACATGAACTGACTTTTCAATTACCTATACTGTCCTATTCTTTTTTTGGCCCGCGAAATACTGGCGAAAGAAAAAAATGGCCCGCGGTTTTAGAGAAATTGGACAGCACTGCTCTAAATAATAACCATTTTTTGTCCTCTTTTATTTCAGTTCTTAACAAATTGATATATATTTATTAATGCCAATGGCGAAAAAGATGGAAGAACTGATTAAAATGGTTAACGGAGATAAAAAGCCGAAATGACTTTACGATTTAATGATGTGAGAACCGATACTGCTGCTAAAGTAAATCAAAAAACAGGATGATGTCAAAATTGCTTTGAATAAGCGAATTACTCTATTAAATAAGGAAATTGGCAATGTAAAATCCGATATTAACAATGTAAGATATGAGATAGAGGATGTCAGAAGAAAACTCTGAACATGAAATTGAGGTAACTGAAAATGTGTAATTATGATATACTTTGAAGGAAAATAATAATCAATTTAGTGGCAAATCTTTACCTTTAATTCTGGTAAAAATCAAAGCCAAACCTTCTTCATTCGTGAAGTGTCGTCGTGGTCAGTGCTTAGGATTCAGCTTGAAGTTATAGCTAGTTAATAACAGCTTGTAATAAATTATAGAAACTCAGCTCCTTGCTATTTCATTGAGAAAACCTGAAATTGAAATCTTACAAGCCATGCTTTAAGAGAGATGCGTGCGCTGTGGTATTTTGGTAGTTGCACTTGAATTTCAGTTCAACGACAACCATCAGAGTAATATCAATATTGCGCAGCACATCTAAAGCAGGAGAGCCCAGAAGAGTGGTGAATTTGCAAGAGTTAGAGAGGTTAGTGATACCAATCAGCTGGATAGACTCGTCACTGCGATACAGAAATACAGGATGGTTTGGCAAACCAGAATTTCGTGGGAGGTCTTAAGGGCTTTCTGATTTCGCTCCTACCTCCAAAGAAAAGCGAACGTCCCACTAATGTAAATCAAGATTGTTGCTCGAAAGAAACTTGCCACGGTTTGTTTTAATGGCTAGTGTCATCCTATGTAGAAGGAATTTTTGTAAGAAGAGTGGATACGTCCACTCTTCTTACAATTACGCGTATTACTTCTTACAATTACGCGTAATTGTAAGAAGTAATACGCTTCTTACAATTATACTTCTTACAATTACGCGTTCTTACAATTCTTACAATTACTTCTTACAGTGAGCGCGAAGGTCATTTCTGGAAGCTTTGCCTTTTAGCATGAAGATGAAAAGGACAGTAAAATATGAAAAAGAAATAAAAAAGCGTTTTTAAGAAAGCTGCCGAAGAAATCTGTGACAAGTTAATAACTATGTGACAGTAAAATTTCAGAGGTAATGCGTCACAGAATTAATTATTAAGTTTTACTTGTCATTGGCTATTCTTATTAATAAGAAGAGTTATAAAAGAAATATATTGCAATAAAATACGAAATTAAATAAACTGACAAAGAAAATTTTAATCGATGAATATCACCGGATTGGTACAATAACTGGAATTCGTTCCATTTCCAGTAGGATGTTGCCAATAATACACTGTATTAAAGGAATACCCAACTACTGATTTGGATCTATTCCTATCGGATCAATCTCTTAGGCAAGTGAATTATGTTAGGAGATTTACGGAAAACAATCATTGAAACGGTTTGATCAAGGACAGAATTAAATCATCTCCTGATCAACAGTTTTAAGCAGAGACAGTGAATGTCGTGACCATTATTCTCTATTAAGGAAAAAATGAAAAAGATGCGATATCGTAAGACTCTGATGATTGAAATGCACGAAAATCGTGCATATTAATGCGATGTCCCCATTTGGTGTGGAATCGTAGTCCCCGTTGGTGCGGAATCCAACCTTCTCCTTTCTGGCTTGATGTCGCAAATGTGCCCTCGGATAATTGGATTTATTTCTGTAAATGCCCTGGTTAACTGATGGCTGAGTGAAATAGCTGTCAAAGAGAATAAAAGAAATTCATACAAATAGAGTCACGTGAAAAGTTTTTTTCCCTAATTTGAATATGATCTGGTTACTTTTTCTAACTCGAAGGCTATCGCTGCCGAGAGTTGAGAGGTATTGTGGAACAAAAAACAAACGAGCTTGAAATGCTAAAAGATCGATTAAAATCAGAAACTTTCACTTCACTCGGTCAACTGTAAAAATACCCAGATTAAGATAACTCGGTGACAACTGGATTCGATTCAAGTGATTGATTCGATTGAACATGAAAAGAATTTTTCTTCAGTGGTTAGAACTGGTCGTGTGGGTGGGTTGAATTCGTCTCGTGTCTGTTCCGCTTTTTTCCTCCTTCCCTAAACGATTTAGCATGACGAGGAAATGCGCGTGACACAAATGACCAGAGGCAGTGAAGCACGTGGGGATATAATGACGTCATTTACTGTTGTTTTCTCTCTCTCTCTGCAGGACGATGAGCCTGGGATGACGTATCATGACGTGGAGCAAATGGCTGCTGTGACTCTCCGTCACGGCGCTGATGGAAAGCTTCAAATGGTGAGATTTATTCCCTTTTCAAAAATAAAAGCCGATTATATTTGTAAGTTTATTATAAATAATTTATAGGTTATCAACAATTTCAATTCAGAGTAAACACAAGACCAAAATTATTTTTCTATTGTGAAAACCTTAACTATGTTTTGCTGAAATAACTGCAAGCTAGAGATGAACATTGTAAAGTATGCTTGACTGCAGTAGGCTTAACATAGCGCTATATCTAAAATCTAATTAGTCACACATGCTGTGTGCTCTGCACATGACATATTCCAGTATAAAGAACACAATCTACTTGTTAGTGATTCCAGAGTGCAATGAGTGAAAGCAACAAATTTTATGAGCATAATACCATTTCACTCGAAAAGCTGGAAATAAATTTTTCGCAGTGGCTATATTTGGTCCTGCCGTCCCATGGCCGAGTGGTTAGCACGCTTGGCTACTGATCTAAGGGACCTGGGTTCGAGCCCCGGGTAAGGCATGGATGTATGTGTCGTTTTTCTGCTGAGGTCCTGCCATCCTCACAGACCTTGTACTATGGCATATAAACTGACAAGCTCCTGTCAGACCTCTGTGGCAAGCAGCTGCTTGAGGGGGTATTTATTTTTTATTTATTTATATTTGGTTCTGAGGAACCTAACAAGGCAGGTTAAATTCTGTTTCGTTGGATACTTGTAAAGAAACATCCATAGACGAAATGAAAAGGACTCAAGTGTTAGGTTGTTCAACCTAAATAGACTTACGAAAAAAAAAATGAAATACCTTAGGTTAAAACAAAGAAATCAAAATAGAAAAATAAATACCTTCTCAAGCAGCTGCTTGCCACAGAGGTCTGACAGGAGCCTGTCAGTTTATATGCCACAGTAGAAGATCTGAGAGGATGGCAGGACCTCAGCAGAAAACAACACGAACATCCATGCCTTACCCGGGGCTCGAACCCAGGTCCCGTAGATCAGTCAAAAACAATGAAATAATTATCTGGCTTGCGTTTAGAAACAAATTGTAAAATTCTATTTATATCTTTTCCTGCTTCGAAATAATAAAGCCTTCGTAAATAAATAAATATTTCTGATTTAGAAGGAAAGCTTTATTTGTAACTTGATTATTTAATCGATATGTGAAGCAAGTGTTCATAAATAATTTCATCCTCGAAGCATTCTTAAAAAGCAAGGGTTTCAGATTTTTGTAGAACGTTTTCCAAAACTTAAAGATTATAATAGGATTTGGATTGGGTTGTTTTACCTCTGAGCGGCACGTTTTTGCACACCATCGGCCAAATGGCCAGGTCACATGGACCCCGAAGGCTCAGAGAAGATTGGGGGAGGGGACCCACTGGAACAGCTGTTGGGAGACAGATGGTAGCCTCCCGTCAAGGCCATCCAGTGTGTTCTTTAACGTGCACAGGGTATGACTCTCCCGCACACGGTGCCACGGCTTAACGTCCCATCCGACGGACGGCGACCTTTCCAAGCCCATCGGTGTCCCCTACTGACCGTGGGCAGGGCGGGGAATTTTGCGGAGATAAATCTCAACGCTGACCCAGCTGGGACTCGAACCTGGGAACTACAGATTACGAGCCTGGCGCGCTACCGACTAAGCCACCCCCGCCCCTTATAATAGGAATACGCAACTCTAGATCTTTTGGTGGAGTGGATACCGATTATTATTTCCTGGCTTTGAAAACGTGAATTAAGTGTGTTTTATTGAAGTCAAAATCTACTCGCTTTATCAATCAATCAGACATAATTCAATCTGAATAAAATTGAAATGTAAGTTATAATATTTATACCAATACTCAGGACCGGATATGGGGGGGGGGGGGGAAGGCACAATCTCTTAGAACAGTGGTTCTCAACCTTTTATGCTTCTATACCTGGAAATGTGTATGTAACTTGCGTACCCCTTGTATAGATAGATAAAACTATAGTTATTAGCATAACAATGGGAATAAAATAAAACATATATATATATATTAATTAAATTTTGTATTCATAAATTACATATATCGATAAACACAAAAAATGACATAATATATAGATGAATGTATAATATGGCAACATAATATATGAACAGATAAGTCAGTGGAAGCGAAGCAGTGCAATTTAACATATCTTATAAAATTATAAACATTTTATTGGGTAATCAGTGAAATGGACATGTTACTAGATCTAGCGACTTTTGAGCTCTCATGGCGTACCCCAAAAAAAATTTACCGCGTACCCCACGCTGAGAACCCCTACTATAGTGGATTCAATGGTAAAATGTTGAGGAGAATCTTTCTTTCGAAATAACTGGAACACAAATTTGGATCATAGATCGTAGATCGTATTCGATGTACCGAGTAATAATTTTACCCCTAATCATCTCCATCATAAAGATATGCCTATTTGGCATGAGTAAGAACAAAATATATAAGTAAACCACCCTTAGGTAGGCCCCTAAGGGCAAACATAAGAAAAGCTAAAAATAGCAGTAAAATTGTATAAGAAACCTAAAACGGGTAGGTCTCCTCAGAGAACGCTACCGTTTTAGGCCTCTTGTACTTGTTCAAAACAGTATGATTGTAAAGAATCAGAGAAGAAATAATCTCATTGGGATTATTGCTTACAGCCTCAAAAAATCTTTTTGTAGTGCGTTTTATATGTATATATATATATGGTCGATGCCCAGGTCTTTATGGAGTTGTCTGTTAGTGACAAACCAGGGGCCATCGACCGCAGTTCTCAAAAATCTTGGTGGGTGTAGTATTCGCCCATATGGGTGAAGCATAGAGAATCACCGGTGTGATGATCATATCATAGAGTAAAAGCTTATGATCAATCATTAAAATGGAATTTCTCCTAAGGAGTGGGCCTAGCTGGCCCCTCAATGAATTGACTTTGGAGATTATATTATTTATATGATAGCCCCACTTTAACATCTTATGTATAACAACCCCAAGATATTTGGCTGAATCACTCCAATCAATGGGACTATCTTGCAAATGGAGGCAAGTGGGATTCAAAATACGCTTTCCAGTAAAAAAGATGGCAGAACTCTTGTCAGTGTTAATCTTTATTTTCCATTTTTCGCACCATGTGCACAGCTCGGTCAAGCTCTGCTGCAGCCTCTTCACAGCGATAGCAGGACCGAGGGAGGGAGATCGTAAGGCATGGTCATCTGCGTAAAGTGCAAGATGAATACGATCAAAGGAAGGTAAATCGTATAAGTATAAAGAGAAGAGTGTAGGACCCAAAAGGGAGCCCTGAGGCACACCTGCAAAGATGACTCTTCTTGTAGACATGGTAGATTTAATTTGGACTTGAATTGTCCTATTGGAGAGATATGATTGGATCAAACAGATGAGTCCAGATGGCACTTCGGCTTCTATAAGCTTGTGTAAAAGGCCGTCCAACCAGACGCGGTCAAAGGCCTTGGCCACGTCCAGGAAGACGGCTGCAACGGACTCCTTTTTGTTAAGGGATTCGGCGACTTTCTCCACCACCCTAAGGACCTGGTATTCGGTAGATCGATTCCGTTTGAAACCAAACTGGATCTCATGCAGAATAGGGTGGCAGCCAAGAAAGTCGTCAATACGATTGAGAAAAATCTTTTCAAAAAGCTTACTAATTGTAGACAGCAAGCTGATAGGACGGTAGCTGGATGGAATAGCGGAGTCCTTGCCTGGTTTATGTAAAAGCTTGACGATAGTTTTTTCCAGACATCAGGAAATATCAGATTTCAAAGTAAATAATTAAATATCGAACAGAGATGTACAATGGTTCTCTTTGGAATATGTTTCAGCATCCTGTTCTACTTTGTCTTGGCCTGAGACTTTATTCTATTTTAGGCGTTTGATTGCCAGCTGAATTTCCAGCGGTGATGTAAAATTCACCCTGGTCCGATCAACCTGATCGAAATGGAGAAGGGATTCCTTCACCAATCCACAGGTATGATGGTCAAAGATATCGAGGTTCTCACGGAATTGCAATTCGAGGGCATCCGCAAAAGCCTCGGATTTATCTTCATCACTGAAATTTAAACCAGTTTCTCCATGTAAAGGTGGGAAACTGGTAAATGGTTTCTTTAAAGCTTTGGCCACCTTCCAAATGGAATTATCGTTTGTAGATAATGATTCAACTTTCTTATTCCATTGTTCACTTCTAAAAGCTTTGAGGTTGGATTTGGCCTTGAGTTTTAAAGAGTTGTAAAGCCTCTTATCAGATGTAAATCCATGTCTCTGCCATGCATGTCTTACCTTGTTTTTCTCCTTAATGAGGCAAGAGAGATGCGATGGCAGGACATAAAAATCTCGTTTTGGTGTAAAATCCACGTTAGCTTCAGTTTTGGAAGTTAACAATAGGGTTGTAAAGTCATTTATGGCATCATTAATGGATCTCCAATTAAAAAGTTGGCAGGTTCCAAGTATCTTGCTGTTTACAAGAACCTTGTAAGATTGCCAGTCAGTGCGACTAAACGAACCAGTCACAAGAGGCGTGGAAAGGTGTAAAGACAGACAGACCGGAAAATGATCAAAGTTCAGTTGGTTGACGATACTAAGATCATAGTTTGGCAAGAAACTGCCAAAAATGGCCAGGTCAAGGACGTCAGGTCTATGCATAGTATTGAAGGGGTAAAACGTCGGCTCACAGGGTGTGTTGACAATGAATCCCTTGTCAGTAGTATATTGCAGTAAATTATCTCCATTTCTGTTGCAGGCGCTTGAATGCTAAGCAGTTTGGCATTAAGGTAACCTGCAAACACTGTAGGAAGATTGGAGTCAAAAATGGAGTTCAGATCATCATTTATAAGCGTAGCATTTGGTGGTTTATATGCCGCAACTAGGTGTACGGAATATTGGTATCTAAAATAGCCACGGCTGTGGCTTCAAGAGTTATGAGGTCTAAAGTAGGTAAAAGATGATGGCGAATTGACTGCTTGATCATAACAGCTGTGCCTCCTCCACTGTTATGCAAACGGTCTGTACGATAGACCTCATAGTTAGGCATTTTAAAGACATCTGAGGCAAGCAGATGCGTCTCACCAAGTAAGACAATGTCTGCCTGGGTATCTGTCAAAAATGAACAGAACTCAGGCAGATCAATAAGAATTCCGTGGCAATTCCAGAAATAAATCTGAAGATGATTCCTTGTACATTTATCTGCCATCAGAGACAAAAGTTGAGAGTATAGTATCAAAAGCTTTCATGCCAATTGTAAGTTTGGCCATCAGGCCATTGGCTTTCTGATAGTCGTCCATAAAAGACTTGACAGTAAATAGAATCTTCGGAATATTAAAACTCTTGAATAAAAGGAAAATGTCTTTAAGATCGTTCAAAATGTTGTCGTCGAACTGATCACCAGTGGGCATTTGTTCATCGGAAGGCTTGGTCGCCTTAGAAGTAGGCTTAGTTGTAGATGTTTGCTTTTCTGCATTCACTTTTTTCGATGCAGCAGCTGCATAGGATAGATTTGGAGTTACCATAGAGCTCGTAACTTTCTTCTGAGGGACATTAGTTGGTTTGACATTATTATTTGTCACCACTCCGTCTTTGGGGCAAATTTGGATCATAATTTAAATTCACATTTTCAAAAAAAAAATGGTTTGACAGGTATAGCTAATGAGGTACGTGATAATCCATAACTGAGTTTGCTTGTAACGTTATATCATATATGATGACTAGTAGAATTGCCAGTCGTCGCTTGGGCCTTGGTATAGTGATTCAGAGAAGCAAACGTTTTCGTAACGGGTACGCGGAACACTCGTCCAGCGTTACGTCGCCGATGCCGGAAGTTTTCGGCTCCCCTTAATTACACACGTACTGGACTGATCAGTCCCAAATTTGGTGTGGTGGTCCCACTTAGTTATTGCCACGCAGGGTTTGGGGATTCCTTTCCTAGCTGCTGTGGGTGGTGAAGTAAGTGACGGCAGCATCCCCATTTCTGGGGATGCTGCCATCACCTACTTCATGAATGGTAAACAGAAAATTATGAATGGAGTAGTACGCTAACGATCCACCAATTTATCGATGAACAGACGTTTCGGGGTGAGCCTAATTTTCTCGTGTAGGAAACCCTCCAGTGCACTTAGTTATGATGACATGAAACTGTATACGAAGTTTGATGATTTTGGCTCTGATAGGATAGAAAGAGATATCGAACAAACAGTCAGATACACAAACAAACAAACTTTCTGTTTTATATACACTCATGGACACAAAAATTACAACACCAGAAGCAAGCCTCAAATCTCGGTGAAACTGAGCAGAGTGGTAGAGCATGTTACAAGGTAGTAATGATTAGTTGCACAGTCACCTGTGGGCATATTAAGGATGTGTTTAGGGGCCCTAATATAGACTCTCAATAAGAATCTTTGTTGGCTGCAATGCATGCAGAGTACGCATGCGATGCATACAGGTCCCTGGTAGTATCCTGAGTCACTTTCCACTATTCTTCCTCCTAATGGAGATGCAGGATATCCAGTATATGTGCTGGTTGTTTACACTGTTTGAGATGTTGAGCAAACACATCCCATATGTGCTCTATAGGGAAGAATACCGTGGACATCACAGGGTGTTAATATCCTATAGACACACTGTTGGACATGTGCCATATTGAACATGCATTATCCTGCTATAAAATGGCACTAGGAGAGCTTTACAGGAATGGTAGACAATGGAGCTCCAGATTGTTTTCAATGTATCACTGAGCTGTCAACGTTCCCTGGAAAAATACTAGAGATGCTTTGGAGTCATAACTGATGAACTCTACACCAGAACGTTGGGTGTGTGTGCACTATGATGCTCCCAGATGTGTAGGCATCGTGGTGTTCCCGGATGTGTGCCAGATAATGCCACTGGCTCTATAACCCCTAACCCTGATGTGACCATCAGCTGCACCCAAACAGAAACGTGACTCATTCGAGTAGATGATGTGCTGCCATTCCCCCTCCCATGGCACATGCGCGATTCACCATAGACGACGTGCTTGGTCAAATTATCAGTCAGAGACAACCAGCATAGAGGACGCCATGCCTGTAATTCAGTTTCGTTCGAGTGTTGTTGGATGGTACATTTGGACACTGTGCAATGCACTACAACCACCACATTATGCAGGATTACTGTAGATGTAGCACAGGGGTTTGAATCAGGGGTTCATAGATGTATCACAGGGGTTGGTTGCTTATCGGCAGATCACACAATCCTCATCTTTATGGCTCAGGTTTCTTCAGGGACCTAAGCCACAGCGACGTGAAATTGTACCTATCCTCGTCCGCTGCCCAGAACAGTGTGTTAAAGCGCTCACTGCATGACCAAGATGGTCACTATATGATGGGGCAGACCACTCTGTCTGATGCATCCTATGATATGTCCCCTTTCGAACGGGTCTAGCTACTGATAACGCGCATATGTTCCTTGTCTTGGCATAACCTAATACACATGCACTGTTTTACTTCCACTGACTTATCTGCAGTGGCTTACTTACAGTACCACCGCAGGCTAGACATATTTTCGGTGGCTTTTATTGTGGTCTCAGAACCGACAGCGGAGCTTCGATTTCTGGTTCCATGTGACATCATGCTGTCGTCACTGGAATCATTTGCATAGGACCTCCAGTGCTACATGTGGTAATGATTTGGTGTCACTGTATTCATCTTTATAGGCTTTGTAATTTTTGCATCCATGAGTGTATATAGATAAAATAAGATTATCTGCGGCAGCCATAACACCGGAAAATCATGGGAGACATTCCAAACTTTCACAGAATATTTCTGGTTGTCGTCTGGTTTGCAGTGCCAAATTTCAAGTCTAAATTCGAAAAGGAGACTTTTTAGAATCAAATATATTTGTCATGCTCTTCCTACTGCAAAACGGTAATCGCTGCCAAATTTATAGTTGTCATTTACTACTCTCAAACTGCGAACTTAAGAGTCATAATAACATTTAAATCTGCTGCCGTTACCATATTCCCCACATTTCCAAAGGCATTATTATACACCACAGGAAGTAAAAAATGCAACACTTGCAAGAAGTTATGCAAATGCTACCAAAAGTAAAAGTGGTCAACCACACAGGGTCCTGGTGCTGACCATATAAACCTAATGGACTGGACAGATATATGGTTCTGAGCTTGATTATGGATCCTGATTTTGCTGCACTGGTGGGCTTCTGTGGAGGGAAAATCTTCCGCTGTGTTTTCTGTTTGTTTGTGGGTTGACAGTCCCAAGTGAATAGATTCACAGGATATGTTTATCAGCTTGTGGATAATCCTGAGCAGAAGTCATCGCAGGCACCTGAACTCCTTGCTTCTATTGGCATCGTCAAATTCTACATTGGAGGAAGTCTTCCAGTGTAGATGGCTTCAGCCTTTAGTATTGGGGGAACGGGTCTTTGCCCCATGTCTGCGATTAGGGGGCTGTTTGATATTGTCGGCATTCCCTCTCTCAATAAACATAGTTTCTTTAAACATCCCACTAACCATTTTCTCTCCATAGGTAGTTGGAATGTGAGGACTCTGCACAGAGCTTTTTCTCTTGATGTCCTCACACAAGAATTCCACCGTTATAATTTAGATATTCTCGGCTTGCAAGAGACCAGATGGACAGATAAAGGTCAGATTCTTAAAAATAATCTTAAATTTCTCTTTTCAGGGAGGGACGACAATAAGCATCACCAAGGCGTGGGTCTGCTTCTCAGCAGACACGCTAGCGATGCTCTTCTAGGATATGAGTGCATTAATGAAAGGTTTCTTACAGCAAAATTTCAAACAAGCGTTAAAGACTTGAATGTTATCTGCTGTTATGCCCCCACTGAGGATGCCGATGAGGATGAGAAGGATAGGTTTTATGAACAACTTCAGGATATTTTGAATTCTGTCAAGAAAAGAGATATTACCCTTGTTCTTGGTGACTTCAATGCCAAAGTTGGTACTGACTCTGACCTTTGGGGAGGAGTAATAGGCCCTTTTGGTATTGGTAGCTGCAATGGCAATGGGCAACGTCTCCTACAGGTAAGTAAACTCAATGGATTCAGAATAACTAACACTTATTACAAACACCGCGACATACATAAGTACACATGGGTTTCACCTGATGGGCTGCATAAGAACATGATTGATTATATATTAATTAACAGCAAATGGGCTAGTTCTGTTAGGAATACCAGGGCATATAGGGGAGCTGAAATTGGATCTGACCATTACCTTGTTAAAAGTGTGTTGCAACTTAAACTTAAAAAGTGTTGTATTAGGGTTAAAAATTTACTTTTAATACTGAAGCTCTGAAAGATCCAGTTATAGCCAAAGCTTACCATGATAGGTTACTTAGTCATTATGACAGTCATGGTTTGCTTACTACTGAAGTTGAGGAAGAATGGGATCATTTTAAACAGGCTATTTTGGATACTAACAGTACTCTTTTAGGAAAAAAGGAGCAAAAGAGGCAAAATTATCTGAGTGATAAGGCACTTGAGCTTATTTCGGAAAGAAAGAACTGCAGGAATGCCCTTAATCAATACCCTACTAGTACTAATAGAAAGCATTACAGAGACCTTAATAAACTTGTAAAGGATCAGTTAGCTGCTGATAAGAATCTTTGGCTTGATGGTTTGGCTGACAAAGCCGAGGAAGCAGTTAGACAGCACAACAGCAGAGAGCTGTACCAGATAGTTAATGTTTTGTGTGGTAGAAAACGGACAGGCATACAAGGATTGAAGGATAAACAAGGTAAGGTTATAGAAGGGGAGGATTCTGTCATGGCTAGGTGGGCTGAGCATTTCAGTGATGTTCTAAACAATGTAGTTAGTTCTACTCCCATTGTTTGCAATGATGATAGATGCATTGGTGGCTTTAATGTTGGCCCTATAACACAATCTGAAGTTATTTTGGCTGTTTCTAAACTTAAACTACATAAATCCCCAGGGGTAGATGAAATTACTACCGAAATGCTTAGAGCTGGGAATGTTTCGGTTACCACTTGGATGACTGAAATTCTGAATATCTTTTATGATAAAGGCATGGTTCCTAAGGATTTTACCAGAGCTATTGTTATCCCTATTTTCAAAAAAGGTGATCGCAGTTCTTTGATAACTATAGGGGTATCAGCCTACTCTCCGTTCCAGGTAAAGTTCTTTCCATGATTGTGCTTAATAGAATTAAGAATCTGGTTGACAGGCAATTGCGTGATGAGCAATGTGGATTCAGAAGTGGTAGGGGATGTGTCGATCAGATATTTTCACTTAGGCAGATTCTTGAGAAATGTTTAGAGTTTCAGAAACCTTTGGTTGCTAGCTTTGTTGATTTCAAAAAGGCTTTCGACTCTGTTGATCGTCATAATTTGTGGTTGATTGTGAGATCATATGGTATACCAGACAAGTTAGTTAACATTATGAAAGCTCTCTATAATAACACCGAGTCGTGTGTGAGAGTTGGTAAGGCTTGTAGCAATTGGTTTAGCATTACTTCTGGTGTTCGACAAGGGTGCATTTTGTCTCCTTTTCTCTTTAGCTTGGTTATTGATTATGTTATGCGAATATCACTTCAAGGGAAAGATTTTGGCCTTAAATGGGCTGGAGATACGAAATTTTCTCATTTAGATTATGCTGATGATTTAGCCCTTTTGGCAAATGATGTTGATGAGATGAACTGTTTCATTCGAGCTGTTGATGAGACTGGTAATAGAGTAGGTTTGGTTATAAACAGAGAGAAAACTAAAGTGATGAAAATTGGTCAGGCAGCTGTGATTCAGTTAATCTGAATGGTTGCAGTCTTGAGCAGGTGTCACAGTTTAATTATCTTGGGAGCTATGTAACAGATAATGGTGATGTGCGGCATGGGATTAACAGACGAATAGGGATTGCTGCCGGGACTTTTAAGAACCTATGGAGAGTGTGGAGAAATAGGCGTATACACCTAAAGACTAAAATTAGACTGTATAATAGTTTGGTTCTTTCTAGGGTTAGTTATGGTAGTGAAACTTGGACACTTTGTAAACAAGATAACAGGAAACTAGATGCTTTTGATTCCAGATGCTTACGCAGTATCTTGGGCATTAGGTGGTTTAACTTTGTAACTATTGATGAGATTAGGCAAAGGAGTTTGCAACCTCCTTTAAGCAGCATATTGTGCAGAGAGAGACTCCGTAGGTTTGTCCATGTTGCCCGTATGAATAATTATAGATTGGCGAATAGGGTTATGAACAGTGTGCCTAAAGGCCTCAGAAAGAAGGGGAGACCTAGGATGCGGTGGGCAGACAATGTCAAACAGGACCTTGTTAGAATTGGTGTGCAGTGACCAGATGCAGTAGATGTAGCTCAGGATAGACTTGCTTGGAGAACTAAATTGCACGGTCTGGTTGGACCTTCGTAGCCCATGGCTGCTTGAGGATGAAGATGAGATGAATATCCGAACGTTTATAAAATATAAACAAACGTTTACGAATATAAAAGTGGTTATAATTAACCATGGTAGTATACAAAAGTTTTGCTCGTTTCGATACTACTACGCCTAGTAGGTAATTTTCCATATTTTTTTTTGATAATGTAATCAATCGCACATTTCAGTTTATTCTAAGAGCTGCCTGCGTTTCATTAAAATGTCATTAATCCTTCCAGGTGTTGCAATTTTTTTTCCTGTAGTGTATTATTGCGTCCAATTGCAGCTAGAAACTTAATTTTTTAACACAACAAGGGATCATGCAGGAGAAACCCGCTTACGAAATTTGGGACAGTTCGGCCAAAGCCATCGGGAAACACAGAATACCCAAAAAATCTGTCGAAATAAAATTCTCGCCAGTTTAAGACGGAGCCACGAGTATGAGAGTTCGCGCTGACGTTAACAACGGCCTGAGCAATTCTTAATGCTGAATCTGCGATAAAGTGCCGGGGGAGGGCAGCAGAATTCACAAAACTAACCATTAGTATAGTAAAAAAAAAAGATTAAAAGTGAAACCCGGACAGCCCCGAGTGCCTTTCAGCTAGTATTATGAATAAACAAAACAACATAGAAAACATAACTGTAGAAATTGAATTTCTAAATTTCACTAAAACTCACATTTCATTCTTCATTGCCTGAATTAGAAGTCATTTCTGTCTCTTGCATTTTCTCTTCTTCCTCATATGAGCAGGTTAACAATTGTACTCTTTCAGGCCACGTGATTTTCAGTTGTTTTCTAAATCTGTTTCCTAGTAGTGGTCTTGGAGCTTTTCCAGATTTCAGATTCTCAAAACGTTGTATAGTTCTTATTTCTCGTTTCTTGAGCCTCCTGCGAGAGTTGCCCACTGTCGAACCGTGCATTGAGATTGTTCAGTTGGGTTGGGTTGTTTTACCTCTGAGCGGCACTTTTTTGCACACAATGGGCTAAATGGCCAGGTCACATGGACCCCGAAGGCTCAGAGAAGGTTGGGGGAGGAGACCCACTGGAGCAGCTGTTGGGAAACAGATGGTAGCCTCCCGTCAAGGCCATCCAGCGTGTTCTTTAACGTGCACAGGGTATGGTTCTCCCGCACACGGGGCCACGGCTTAAGGTCCCATCCGACGGATGGCTGTCTTTCCAAGCCCATCGGCGTCCCCTACTGACCGTGGGCACGGCGGGGAATTTTGCGGCTATAAATCTCAACGCTGACCCAGCTGGGACTCGAACCTGGGAACTACAGATTACGAGCCTGACGCGCTACCGACTGAGCCACCCCCGCCCCCAGATTGTTCAGTTGACGTTAACATTGTTTTAACATTTAGTTGGGTTGAAAGAGTGTGTAACTGTCCCAAGTAAAGCGTAAAATATTGGGAAAAAGCAATATTTTATTACGCATATTTGACGTCGTTTGTGACTCTCTTTCTTAGTTTAGCAGTCAAATTTGTTCATACAAATGAAACATGTCCTGTGCCTTAAGAGGAAAAGGGTCAAGTATGGGTAGGTAAATTTTCCTGTACGTAGGATGCTCTAAAAAAATCCCTGGTAAATGTTAGCATTCTAACGAGGTTTATTCGTTTTAGGTCACATAATATTTTTTGTTTTCGGGAAAAATTTCCTTAATAGCCTTCAAAATAATAAAAAATAAATAAAAATAAATACTCCCTCAAGCAGCTGCTTGCCACAGAGGTCTGACAGGAGCCTGTCAGTTTATATGCCATAGTAGAAGGTCTGAGAGGATGACAGGACCTCAGCAGAAAAATGACACACACATCCATGCCTAATCTGCGGCTCGAACCCAGGTCCCTTAGATCAGTAGCCAAGCGTGCTAACCACTCAATACGCGAATTAATTAAAAGCAATAAAACTAAAACTTTTAATAATGGAAGAGCGGTGTCCCCACACAAACGACTGAGATAACAAGAAGCTTTTAACTTGTGATGTTTTTTCATACAAAATATTTACGAAATGACTTGAGGCATATAACGTCGAAATTAATGTATCCATTTTAATATAAAGTAAGCTATCCATTTAATATCCAAATTCCCACACTACACAAATCACATTTATTTAATTTTACACGTTAATCATATTAATTATATTTTCGTCGAGTGGTTAGCACGCTTGGCTACTGATCTAAGGGACCTGGGTTCGAGCCCCGGAATTAGGCATGGATGTGTGTGTGTCGTTTTTCTGCTGAGGTCCTGCCATCCTCTCAGATCTCCTACTGTGGCATATAAACTGACAGGCTCCTGTCAGACCTCTGTGGCAAGCAGCTGCTTGAGGGGGTAATTTTAGATTTTAATCCTCCTGATTTGAAGCATATTCCTTTATGCATTCATAAATACACTGCTGAAAGTAGAAATCGCAGCACCGAGAAGGAATGGAAATAGCAGAGATAATGCAATCGGACATTGGAGCTATGCAAACGATCAAAGTTCCGGAGCGATTGGATACGTGACACCCAGCTGAGCCGTGGATTAATACTGGGCACTCACGAGCTCATATCATAACGCAACTAATAGTTATGTTGGAGTACATGCTGCGAAAATGTTCAGAATGTGCGTTGCAGATGCCGGCAGGACCCTTATCGCTCAATTTGACGCCTTCTGCAAGAGAGCGAATCATTGATATGCGACAGCTCAAAGAGAGCCTTTGAGCGATCACCATACGCATGGGGTGCAATGTGAGCACAGTGCAACAGTGCCTCTCCTGCAACATCATGGAGCCCAAAATGACATGAAGAACAGGTACATGGCCAGCTGACCTCACCACAGAATATGAAGATTGCGGACCTCTACAGGTAGCAATCTTCATATTGCTGGTTTCCACGCAAACCATTAAATAACGTCTGCATGACACAGGAATGAAGGCGAGACGTCCATACCAGCATCTGCTTGTTGCAGTGATATCACCTGCTATGTTGTCACCACTGTTGTCGAGTGAGGCAACATTGGACTACGGAATGGAGGAGAGTGTTGTTCACAGACAAGTCCCGATTCTATTTCAGCGTGTTAGACTGTCGTTTGTCCGCATGGCGGATGACTTGAAGAAGCCTATTACATTAGTCACCATACGACTCCCCACTATGGTACAGTGGTATGGGGTGGCATCACATATGGCGGCCACTCACCTCTTTTCCAGGTCATTGATATGCGACAGCTCAAATAGAGCCTTTGAGCGATCACCATACGCATGGGGTGCAATGTGAGCACAGTGCAACAGTGCCTCTCCTGCAACATCATGGAGCCCAAAATGACATGAAGAACAGGTACAGGGCCAACTGACCTCACCACAGAATATGAAGATTGCGGACCGCTACAGGTACCCTGGTCTCCACGCAAACCATTAAATAACGTCTGCATGACAGAGGAATGAAGGCGAGACGTCCATACCGGCATCTGCTGTTGCAGTGATATCACCTGCTATGTTGTCACCACTGGTGTCGAGTGAGGCAACATTGGACTACGGAATGGAGGAGAGTGTTGTTCACAGACAAGTCCCGATTCTATTTCAGCATGCCAGACTGTCGTTTGTCCGTATGGCGGATGACTTGAGGAAGCCTATTCCATTAGCCACCATACGACTCCCCACTGTGGTACAGTGGTATGGGGTGGCATCACATACGGCGGCCACTCACCTCTGCTCCAGGTTTCTGGTGCGCTAAAAGCGAGACATCACTTGATGATAACATTAATCTTGTGGCACGATTCTTCTTTACCACCATGCCTGGACTGGCTCTGAAGCAGGACATCGCCACCCCCACACACTGCACGTGCAACAATGGACAGTCTTCACGGTGTGGGCATTCTCCCATGGCCGCCATACTCCCTGTAATTGTCGCCCATTGAGCATGTGTGGGACTTTAATAAGAACTTCTTTCCACATGTCATGAAGGGTGATTCCAGGGTCTGTTGCAGGTGGAGACGGGTTAGGTTATTATTTTAATAGTGTTGCACACAATGGTTCCATAGTATGTGTGTGTATGTGTTAATATTATAGTGTGCCCCCAGTCCATGGTAGCTGCATGTTGTAATGCCAGCTCAGTATGCGGCAGTCATTAGTTTGTTTTGGATTACATCTGATGCTGTAAACCTCTCATGTAGAGAACTTAGCAGAGCCAAAAAAAAAAAAATTAATATTGTTACCAGCCCAGCTCCAAATCTGAAGAAAATCATAAAAAGAGACATAGATAAATTTAGTCTCCTTCAAAAATCGGGTGTATACAGATTTGTTGGATAATTCCATTGTTTACTATATTGGAAAAATCATACATTCTCTACAAGAGAATTCACAGAGCATCAGACAGATGTCAGCCAAAACAATGATAGTGGTCCTATATAGGGAGAGGTTGGCAAACAGTGATGTCGATTTCGCCAGCACCCTCCGGCAACGAACCTCATACAATTGCTTGCCCAATTGGATGCTGTTTGGAGTACCACACCTCAGGATACCATTGCCCATCTGATTGATGGAATGTCAACATGTCTGCAGGTTTGTATAGCAGGCCGAGGTGGGCCTACTATGTACTGATGAATCTGCAATAAAAGCACGAACGTTGCTTTCTACTGCTCTGTTTTATGATCATTTGCACATCTACCCTCATAGCTTCCATCCTGTCAGTTTTGGGCGTCGCGGTGTTGCGATTTTCACTTAGAGTAATGTGTATTTCAGTTTTTTATAACAATTGTATATGTTCCATAGTTATGTTTCATTAAGTTCAGGGCCGGATTTCCCATAACGCTCATTAGGTACTTGCCCAGGGGCGCCAACATTCGTTATATTTGTTAATTTAAATATGAAAAAACTTCTAAGAGTTGTTTTCAACTATTAAAAGGGGTTGTTGGGTTGGGTTGTTTTACCTCTGAGTGGCACTTTTTTGCACACCATGGGCTAAATGGCCAGGTCACATGGACCCCGAAGGCTCAGAGAAGGTTGGGGGAGGGGACCCACTGGAACAGCTGTTTGGGAGACAGATTGTAGCCCCCCGTCAAGGCCATCCAGCGTGTTCTTTAACGTGCACAGGGTATGGCTCTCCCGCACACGTGACAACGGCTTAACGTCCCATCCGACGGACGGCGGCCTTTCCAAGTCCATCGGTGTCCCCTACTGACCGTGGGCAGGGCAGGGAATTTTGCGGAGATAAATCTCAACGCTGACCCAGCTGGGACTCGAACCTGGGAACTACAGATTACGAGCCTGGCGCGCTACCGACTGAGCCACCCACCCCATTAAAAGGGGCAAAAACTAGTTGCGAATATTCATTTTTCAAGAACGGTTCAAAATTTTCTCTCCTGAAAATAAAAAGATAGTCAGATAGATTTTATCTCCAGTTTCTGTATTAACGTTACATTTAGCCATTAACTTATTTCATCTTACAATTACAGCCAAATATACATATGTAATCTTTCGCATCAAGTAAATTATGCATACCAATATGTATATAAATATCCTAATATTATACTTCTATTTTCTAATTTTACATATATTTGCAATAGAAGTCTAAGAAAAATGTTGACTCTTCCACCGGTGTAAAAAAAACTGGCATATGGAAGAAAATTCATAGATATCATAGTTTTAACGAAAAGAAAGCATGATTTCACTTCAGTACATTTCGATAGCATGATCACAAAAATCTGAAAGGAAATGTGAAATTAAAACTTCGAAAAATGTCATTAAGAGTAAATGAAACGAAAAACTCTGTATTTAGTGTATAACAAAAATAAAAAAAGAATATTGTTTTCCTGCCTCAAAGAAAGGTCAACATCCTTTATTTAATGCTTTAATTGCAACTTTGCGTCTGATGAATTTTATATTACATTTTATTTATATCATTTTAAAACATGGTCTCAATATTTTCCATATGTAAAATCTATCTCCTTCTCTCCTTCTAAAAAATGTTTTCACCTTTTATTGTTTTCATACATTCTGGTAAATTATTAAAAAACGTAGGTGCCAAAATAGCAGGTTTTTTCAACAATAGTTTTGTGCGTTTTTAAGTGACATATGAAAAGATATTTTGACAGTCGAGCATTTTTTTTCAGATGTTCGGAAGATTTACGCATTAAAAATATTCCTTATAAGATAAAAGATCGTAGAGAAAGCAACAGATTACGAGAAAATATCGCATTAATCCAAGAGAAATAAATGATTTTTTTCAATAAAGATAAAATTTTAAACTTCCGAATGTAATAAATTTTAGGTATAATGAAAACATAAGTTTTTTGTCATCAGTTACACGTATTTTCCAAATCTTTCTATCTATAAAAACATTTAAATATTTATAGCATTCAATCCTCTCAATTCTGTCACACTTGTAATTTTCTCTACACAAAATTCAGAGAGTAAAATCACATTATCATAAGAAATGATAATTAAAAAGTGAAAAATGATAAATAGATTGTGAATAGGAAACTACATTTCAAATTCATCTCACAATTACAATTGCAACCAAATACATACAATCTTACATATCTTCGATTATGAAGGTGCCATAACTGGTACGGGTGTGGCAACTTCAGAAGCGCATGGCGTTCCATTCCATAATTTTAAAAATAAGCCTTTTAAAAACATGCCACAAGAGATAAATTATTGATCTCAATCAAATTGATCCAAATCTCGAATTTAAACAATATTCGTTTATATTTCGAGACTTATTGAAGCTGAAATATTTGCAATTGTATTCTGCTGTTACACTTGGAAACTAATAATCCATTGCACAAACTTCTGAAACTGGATTTCGTTTAGGAAAAGAATTATAACTTTTGAGGTGAATTTTTTGACTAGTAACACTGCGCTTAAATATTTCAGCTTTCACAACTCTTTATATATATTACACAAATATTGTGTAAAAGGGAGATTTGAGTTCGTTTTTTTAATTTTCAAATTATTAAAATTTTCAATTATTTTAATCTTCAAATAAAGCTTTTTTTTTTCACACAACTTGGAAATGTCTCAATGCTAGAATTTGCTCATTCCCAAAGCAAAAAAAAAAATAGGAAGAAAAAGGTTTAAATTTTAGAATGAAGAATTTTATTTTGAAACACTGAATATTTTATTATATATGAGATTTACAATAGTTGTTGTGTTGGGTTGTTTTACCTCTGAGCGGCACTTTTTTGCACACCATGGGCTAAATGGCCAGGTCACAAGGACCCCGAAGGCTCAGAGAAGGTTGGGGGAGGTGACCCACTGGAACAGCTGTTGGGAGACAGATGATAGCCTCCCGTCAAGGCCATCCAGCGTGTTCTTTAACGTGCACAGGGTATGGCTTTCCCGCACAAGGGGGCCACGGTTTAACGTCCCATCCGACGGACGGCGACCTTTCCAAGCCCATCGGTGTCCCCTACTGACCGTGGGCAGGGCGGGGAATTTTGCGGAGATAAATCTCAACGCTGAACCAGCTGGGACTCGAACCTGGGAACTACAGATTACGAGCCTGGCGCGCTACCGACTGAGCCACCCCCGCCCCAATATACAATAGTAATTTATTAATTAATTGTAAGATTATTTGTTAAAAAAAAAAACTGTATTACGTATCATTAAAATTCCCGTGTCCATTTCGATTACATTACTTCCGTTTTTTCATCGTTGCAAGAGATGGACAATTTTTGAAAGGAAATGAAAAAGGCGACCGCACTTAAATGCTCACTACTACTTCCTGTGCCTACGAGCGCGTGAGGTGTAAATTCGGCCCTGATTCTATTCATTTATTAGGGACAATGCAGAATTTTATGGCGTTGTTTTTGATCACATTAGTTAAAATGCTGATTATATCTGAAATTATCAAAAAATCGATCTGAACTGGCGTTAACGATTGAAGACGAACTTTTGGCGGTCTGAAAAAAATATAGATCTCGTTCTTTTCCATTAGGTGTCCGTTTCCGGAGATTCTCGATTAAAGAAAGTAGATTTTCGCGAATTTCGGACAAATAATATAAGCTCAAGTTATTGCGGATGAAGCAGGTGATCTCAAAAAATGCATCATAACCATTTGACCATTCATCTACAAGAAATTCAGATTTTGATTATTAGTTATCAGAGTGCTAAAACGATATGCTAAGTAGTTGTCAGTTGCCCCGCGACAACCTTTTGAAATACTTTTTCCTCCAGATGTGACACTCTGTAGCTCATCAGATTTAAACATACTGTAGTATAGAGAAGGAGGAATGTTAAGGAAAAACGTTGGGTTGTTTTACCTCTAAGCGGCACTTTTTGCACACCATGGGCTGAATGGCCAGGTCACATGGACCCCAAAGGCTCAGAGAAGGTTGGGGGAGGGGACCCACTGGAACAGCTGTTGGGAGACAGATGGTAGCCTCCCGTCAAGGCCATCCAGCGTGTTCTGTAACGTGTATAAGGAATGGCTCTCCAGCACACAGAGCCACGGCTTAACGTCCCATCCGACGGACGGCGGCCTTTCCAAGCCCATCGGTGTCCCCTACTGACCGTGGGCAGGGCGGGGAATTTTGCGGAGATAAATCTCAACGCTGACACAGCTGCCTGGCGCGCTACCGACTGAGCCACCCCCGCCGTAAGGAAAAATGATAAATGCATTTGGCATTTTTTTGTTCACAACTCCTAAATAGAAAAATAAAGAGCGAACGAGCTTTCTCTGATTTCAAAGCAAAGTTACCAATTTATATTTTTCTCTAATATACACGTGAAACAGCAAAGTATTTCGCAATAAGAATATAAATGATCATTCATGGCATCAATAGAAATAGGATGTTATAGTAAAATTTGCTTATAATCTATAAATTAAGAAGGAACAATATATTTATTCTCTCTTTTGCACAAGTTGTCTAACAAAAGGGATAATTGTTGATGTACAGTCAGAGGACGTAAAATTTAGAAATTTGGCAATGAAATCAAATATGTCTAATTTGTGTCTCTGTAGGATGAAATTTGCAAACGATTTTTCATGTGGCAATGAATCGATTTCTGTTTCTAATAGGAAGGCACGATCGGTAACGACCTGGTGGTGAAGCCCGTCCCTTCTGAGATCATCCTGCCACAAGACGGATTCGTCGACGACGAAATGTTCCTCGACGAAGACGAACGCTACGAACGGAGGAGGAATGCGTCGCTGACGTCATCGCTTCCGGCCACTTCAGGCAGCGAGAGGGGAGTGCACGTGATCTACAGGAGCAGAGATAAAAACAACGGTTCCCATAGTGATTTCCGTAAGTCACCTTTCATATTTACTCTGCTTCTTCATTATTTGTTGTTCAACTGTTGAATTAAGATTTTGTTCAAAAGGAAATTAAATCCCGGTTAACTCCAATGATTAGGATGCACAAACATTTCCAGTTGCGAACTTTCCTCTTTACTACTACTCACCGAATGTTTCCTCTCCATAACTTGACGTAAACATCTCTTGGTGGAAGCACATGCAAATGATGAATGAATAGCAGGCGTGAAGTACTCTCTTATACCATTGGTTGAAGAACTATTTGAATTCATGCACACCCAAGAGACGACCTACTTTGCGCATGCACCTCTCGCTCCTTCATGCTCAAGCACACTTTTATTTATACTCTATGCATCACTGCTACGTGTAATTTATAATTTTTATACACTTCTAATAAGTATTTAATGAATACAAAAATACTAGTAGGAATCAGTCAAAATTCTACATGCGAAAACTGAAAATTTGAAATGGAGAACTAAAGAGATAAGGGAAAAAAGTTGGCAGATTTCGGAACCACGTTCACGCGGATTTCAAGTTTTAAAGACAACAATTTTTCTTTTGAAATTCAATGGGTACTTTTAACGTCTCAAATGAAATGCCCTCTCCTCTAATGAAATGGAAAAATAAAATTGACATTAAACTGAAACTCGAGTTCTCTCGTACGCAAAGACTTGAATTTTCAATTCCCAAGGGGGGCAAATACGTTAGGAAAAATTTGGAATAGGATGGTAGCATGCGATTAAAAAAATTGCGCAATTCCGCCAAAATAAGCGAAAACTGGAGCGCAAAATTATATTGTTACGTAGAATAAAAGAGTCAATGGTTCCTATGCAAAATAGTGAAACGAACACATTGACCTTACTTTATGCAAACGAGCTGTCGAGATGCAATCGTCCTCGCACCACTGATTGCCTGGAAGTCTATAATTGCAGCTGCAGAAGATGTGTACAGCCGCTCAAAAAAGTATCTGGCAACCTTCGTGTCACGTGACACGAAGGTTGCCAGATCACTAATTTCTAAAAAAACATTGCCAGATATTTTTTCTGAATTCTGTAATCAACCATAGTGTTCGGATACTTTTTTGAGCTGCTGTACAACGATGCGTTCACTTGATGAAATGTATTATGCTGACAATTTCAAAAGATATTCGCGTACAAATTATTTATTTTCGTTCTGAGCCTCGTTTCAATTACACAACCACAACTGAATCCACAAAAGTAATGTTTCCCTCTTGCAGAAAGGATCACAGCCTTCAGTAGTTTTTAGGAAAATCTTAAGACGCTTCGAAGAAACAGGAAACGTAAACAAATGGTCAAAGTCTTGCCGGTTTACTTTGGCAACAGGAGAATCTTCTGCCATCAAACAGCTGTGCATTGTTTTACCATCAATGCGTTGATACATCTGTAAATCCAAAGACATTAACTCGCAAACTTAACGCTGGATTGCAACATCTCCGAACGTGGCTTTTTGAAGAAACATTGGTTCTATCCGTACAATTTCCAATTTGTCCAGGAACTCCACTCTGGGCATTGGCTCAGCAAAACATTGCATACCAGATCATATTTTCTGAAGAGACAGTTTTTCATTTGTCAGGAAATCTGAACCATCACACCTTCAAATACTGGTCTGATGAGAATCCACACTGGAAACAGGAAGAGCCCTTCAAGATCTTCAGATGATGGCTTGGTTTCAGATGATGGCCGTTTTCCTTTCAAAACAATGTGAATGCTCAGATCTTAAAATAAATAATAAAAAATAAATACCCCCTCAAGCAGCTGCTTGCCACAGAGGTCTGACAGGAGCCTGTCAGTTTATATGCCATAGTAGAAGGTCGGAGAGGATGGCAGGTCCTCAGCAAAAAAACAACACACACAACCATGCCTTACCCTGGGCTCGAACCCAGGTCCCTTAGATCAGTAGCCAAGCGTGCTAACCACTCGGCCATGGGACGGCTGAACGTATTGATAAATGTGGTGACCCTTTATCAGAACGATTTTCCCTTACCTTTTCTAACGAAAGTCTATTTCCAACAGATGATAAACCCGCACAATATGTGACAAGTGTTCGGGACTGTTTATATCGTAAATTGCCTGGAAAATGAATTAGCGGAGAGGTCTCTGTGAGAATGACCACCACACTCACATGGCATGATACCTTTGGATTTCTTGCAGTAGGAAGTTTAAGGACGCCATATGGCTGAGATAGCGGTGATCATGATCAGCAATGAAATGTTGATAACGCTAAACGGAAAATGTCAGCGGGCGCAGGGATCAAAAATCAAGGTGACTTGAGTTTTTAACGCAACACTGGGAGACACATCTGGAATTAAAGGAATTAACTTCTGCACGGGAACAGATATCATTTAACCCTTTCAGGACCATAAGGTTTCTAAGAGTAAATATTAGTATGTAACTGTTTATTTCAGTTTGTTTAGACGTAAAATAAATAAAAATCATAAGAAAAATACATAACAATGTGTAGTTTTTTTGGAATTTTATGGGAAATATTTTTCCCAATGGACTATAAAGGTAACACAAATTATATAAATAAAAAAATACCCCCTCAAGCAGCTGCTTGCCACAGAGGTCTGACAGGAGCCTGTCAGTTTATATGCCAGAGTAGAAGGTCTGTGAGGATGGCAGGACCGTAGGCTTATTATGCAATGTCTTTTATTTATTGGTTTATTAGAACAAAATGTTAACTAAAATAATACAAAATTATGGAATAAAATTACTATACAAAATGATGTGCTAATTATGATATTCTGCGAAGCAATTTCTTTTGGTAGTGAGGCAAAGATGGACATTGCACATAGTACATATATTATGCGTCCTGACAGTTCTGTTTTTGTTTTCTAAACGTTCCCGTTTACGTAATTGCGTTCGGCATACGTTCTATTTTGACATTCTGTATAAAAAATGCAGATAAGGTTATAATTAAATACGACAATCACCAATTTTAAAATGGGAAAAATGTTTCCCTTAGTCGTGAAAGGGTTAAAAATGAAATAAATCATTTTAACAATTTATTTTTTTAAAATAATTAAGCTCTCGTGAACAATGAACTAGCGGATATGGCGGCTGCAGTTGAAGAGTTGCCAAGAGTTATATCAAACACGTCGTCGTGGCGCGTTCCCTGCAGATATTGGAAAAAACTTTACTTCTACCAGAAAACGTGCTCATGCTATTCTAAAGAAAAGCCTTGTGGTGACTAAGCATCCATTCATTCTTATAGTAGATGGATTAAAATGAAATCACTCTTCTCACCTCTAGTGATGCATAGAGATACAAAAATGAACCGCGCTTATTCGATGAGGCTGATGAAGTATAGAAAAGATAAGAAAAATGATTAGAACTCTTCAATGGCAATATTAAACGAAATATCATCAATTACGTTTTTCGCTGATAACATCAATTTGACCTCTAAACCAACAGGCGATGGGAAAACGAAATATTTTTGTTTTTGTTTCAAGAGTTAAATGAAAATTATTTTCTGGGTTGCACAGGTTCTAATAAATATTGCAATTTATAGTTTTCGAATTTTTCATTAGTTGGCATTATCATAAAATGCGCTAAATTTGCGAAACGTGAAAGTTCCATTTTTGAAAAGATCATATTCTCTCCAATATATTCCGGATTGGAGAGTTTTGACTATAATACCTCTCAACGATAAATCATTGCAAAACTTTACTCAAAGTTTATGCACTGATCAGGCCTGGATCTAGAAGGAAATAAAGGGGGGGGGATGAAACATTTTGAGTATAATTTTCTCTTCCGTTTTACAGGTTTTAAAGAAATTTCTTTGAAAAATGCGTGAAATGTGCACGTTTAATAACTTTTGGCCTGCATTACATTCTCGAGTGGGGGGGGGGGCATGACCCCCTTGCCCTATATCCGGTCATATATGTGATAATAAATTTAAATTTAAAATCAATCAGTTGGTCAATTTTTAAATGAATAGTTTACTTTATCGTTAACAAAATCAAATTGATCATTTTTTTAACCATCTTCCTATTGCTTTTCTCTTTGACATTTGTGTTTGTGGATTTGTCAAAATAGTTGTTCCACCATATCTTTTGAACGCGATGGAGAAACTTAATGATTTATGTGCCAAATGAAAGCTCGTGACGCGAGAAGTGTCATAGGATGTAAAAAATTGAACCCATTCTTCCCCCATAAAAAGGGAAAATACGAAAACTCTTGTTACGCTATATCTCAGAACGCGAGTTCCGAACGAAAGTTGGGTTGGGTTGTTTTACCTCTGAGCGGCACTTTTTTGCACACCATGGGCTAAATGGCCAGGTCACATGGACCCCGAAGGCTCAGAGAAGGTTGGGGGAGGGGACCCACTGGAACAGCTTTTGGGAGACAGATGGTAGCCTCCCGTCAAGGCCATCCAGCGTGTTCTTTATCGTGCACAGGGTATGTCTCTCCCGCACACGGAGCCACGGCTTAACGTCCCATCCGACGGACGACGGCCTTTCCAAGCCCATCGGTGTTCCCTACTGACCGTGGGCAGGGCGGGGAATTTTGCGGAGATAAATCTCAACGCTGACCCAGCTGGGACTCGAACCTGGGAACTACAGATTAAGAGCCTGGCGCGCTACCCACTGAGCCACCCCCGCCCCTCCGAACGAAAGCGCCTGCTGTTACGAGTTAGGTGTCAAATGAAAGCTCATATAATGACTGTCATAAACTATTACGATTTTTGCCCTCACTATTTTCCCCTCCTGATAAAAGGGGGTGGGGGTGAATTTATCCCGGGGTTACACTTTAATGAGTCATATCTCAAATTAAAGCTTGTGACGTCTGCAATGTCATTGGCTACCTCAAACACGACCCCGAAAGGGAGGAAAAATGTGGTCGATGTTTATGAGTCATATATCAAATGAAAGTTTTTGAAGGTAAGCGTTTTTAGTGACAAAAAATATAATTAAATTGAAAATTTAAAAAAATACCTATCCTTCCTATAAATAAATACCCCCTCAAGCAGCTGCTTGCCACAGAGGTCTGACAGGAGCCTGTCAGTTATATGCCACAGTAGGAGATCTGAGAGGATGACAGGACCTCAGCAGAAAAACGACATACACATCCATGCCTAATCCGGGGCTCGAACCCAGGTCCCTTAGATCAGTAGCCAAGCGTGCTAACCACTCGGCCACGGGACGGCTGAGTCCTAAAAAGTAGAAAATAAACCTAAAGCATGTCGATGGTGCAATCAGTCACTGAGTTCGTATTCATCTCAAAGGAAGATAAGGCACCTGCAATTTTGTTGAGTTGATAAACTGACTCCCTATCTTCCTCTGAAGTGAATACGAACTCAGTGACTGCTTGCACCATCGGCATGCTTTAGGTTTATTTTCTACTTTTTAGTACCCATATTGTAAGACAGGTAAAATAAATAAATTGAAAAATTAAAGATTATCTTTCTGTTGCTTTTCGCTGTCATTTTTCGGTTTGTGTGTTAGTCAAAAATAGTTCTTTCACCATAACTTTCGAACGCGAAGGTCGAACTTAATGATTTATGTGTTAAATGAAAGCTTATAACGCGAGAAGTGTAATAAGATATAAAAATTGACCCCCCCATGTTTTTTTCCGTTCTTAAAATAAAGGAAATATGAAAACGATCATTCCACTATATCTTTGGAATGCGAAAATCGAAAGCAATGGGATATGTAACAAATGAAACCTGTTGACATGGGGCGTTTCACAGGTTATAAAATATTATCGCCCCTTTGTCCATGCCCTCCCCCCAAAAAAGGGAAATATAAAAAATTATTATTCTGCTATATCTTCGGAACGCGAAGGTCGAACGTAACAAGTTCTATGTCAAATGATAGTTTATGACGTGGGGAATGTTGTAGGCAATGAAAATGTACTCCTTTGATTTCTCCCCTTAGAAAAGGAGATATGTGAAAGTCGTTTTTTTTTTACTATAGCCTCCGAATGCGAGAGCCTAGAGTTGTCCGGCAATGAGAATGAAGGGGAAAACGACAAAACTACGATGAGTAGATCTGTCAATACAAAGATTTTTTAGGGGTGGGGGTGGCTCAGTCGGTAGCGCGCCAGGCTCGTAATCTGTAGTTCCCAGGTTCGAGTCCCAGCTGGGTCAGCGTTGAGATTTATCTCCGCAAAATTCCCCCCGCCCTGCCCACGGTCAGTAGGGGACACCGATGGGCTTGGAAAGGCCGCCGTCCGTCGGATGGGACGTTAAGCCGTGGCCCCGTGTGCGGGAGAGTCATACCCTGTGCACGTTAAAGAACACGCTGGATGGCCTTGACGGGAGGCTACCATCTGTCTCCCAACAGCTGTTCCAGTGGGTCCCCTCCCCCAACCTTCTCTGAGCCTTCGGGGTCCATGTGACCTGGCCATTTAGCCCATGGTGTGCAAAAAAGTGCCGCTCAGAGGTAAAACAACCCAACCCAAAGCCTAGAGTTGCGAGTTAAGTGTCGCATGAAAGCTTATATGAGGATCAACGCAGACTACTCGAATTATGTCCTCCCGCCATTCATCCTTTCCCCAGAAGGGAACTGAAAATTAGTGGCGGATGTGATCTTAACGAGTTTTATCTCAAATTAAAGTTTGTGACGTCCCCAATGTCATAGGTTGCTTCAAACACGACTCTAAAAAACGGGGAGGGAAAATGTGATCGATGTTTATGAGTCATATATCAAATAAAAATTTCCTAAGGTAGGCAAAAATATAATTTAAATAAAAAAGTTTAAAAATACCTATTTTCCTATATGCGCCCTAAAAAGTAGGAAACCCCCCCCCCCGGAAATATATATGGGGCGGGGGTGGCTCAGTCGGTAGCGCGGCAGGCTCGTAATCTGTAGTTCCCAGGTTCGAGTCCCAGCTGGGTCAGCGTTGAGATTTATCTCCGCAAAATTCCCCGCCCTGCCCACGGTCAGTAGGGGACACCGATGGTCTTGGAAAGGCCGCCGTCCGTCGGATGGGACGTTAAGCCGTGGTCCCGTGTGCGGGAGAGCCATACCCTGTGCACGTTAAAGAACACGCTGGATGGCCTTGACGGAAGACTACCATCTGTCTTCCAACAACTGTTCCAGTGGGTCCCCTCCCCCAACCTTCTCTGAGCCTTCGGGGTCCATGTGACCTGGCCATTTAGCCCATGGTGTGCAGAAAAGTGCCGCTCAGAGGTAAAACACCCCAAACAACCCAACCCCGGAAATATATCGACGGTGCAATATCGATGATCACTGAATTCGTATTAACTTCAAAGAAAGATAGGGCTTCGGCTATCTTGTTGAGTAGGTAAATCGGCGCCCTATCTTCTTTTGAAGTGTATAAATTCAGTGGCTGATGTATATCATTCATAAAAGGAAGACAGAAATGTTAACCATTCCTCTCTTGACAAAGTGACGTTTGTATCATTCAGTTATTTCGAAGAGAAGATTTTTGAGATGGATTATGCGATTTTTTTTCCTTTGGGGTTATTCAACTAGAGGAGCGCAATTAATCTTCAAGAACAGTGAGCACAGATAACGAAATTGTCAGTGAACCTTTAAGACCCCTAAGCGGCCGTGAAGAGCCTTGCACTCATTTCCTCGAAGATGCCTCGTCGGCGTCTCTTTTCCCTCTCTGTCATTCGTAATGCGCATCGAGGCACAACCATGGAGCTGACACCTACTCACACAGGGAAACTGACTGCTCCTGCTACTCAGGGGGAAACGTTCGCATTGCTTGGCACACTCTATATTTGTCATTTCAGCTGTTTTTAGACATCGGTGACCATTTATCATAACACAACAGAGTCACAATGCAACGGAACAATGAATAAATTGACTATACACTAAAACTTGGGTTGGCAACATGTATTCGGCGATTCCACTTCATCAATCGTTTCATTTTTCACAATGTATATATTTTTTAAATTATAATCTGCATCATAACCTAAACTAGACTGCTGTGACGGCCATTTGACACGCTTCTCATTCACATTCTGAATAATTTCAAGAATATTTAATATCAATTGGTGCCAGGGTTGGGTTGTTTTACCTCTGAGCGGCACTTTTTTGCACACCATGGGCTAAATGGTCAGGTCACATGGACCCCGAAGGCTCAGAGAAGGTTGAGGGAGGGGACCAACTGGAACAGCTGTTGAGAGACAGATGGTTGCCTCCCGTCAAGGCCATCCAGCGTGTTCTTTAACGTGCACAGGGTATGGCTCTCCCGCACACGGGGCCACGGCTTAACGTCCCATCCGACGGACGGCGGCCTTTCCAAGCCCATCGGTGTCCCCTACTGACCGTGGGCAGGGCGAGGAATTTTGCGGAGATAAATCTCAACGCTGACCCAGCTGGGACTCGAACCTGGGAACTACAGATTACGAGCCTGGCGCGCTACCGACTGAGCCACCCCCGCTCCCATTGGTGCCAGGAGTACGGATATTATTATTATTATTGTGAATGCCTTTAACTAGAAGTATGGATGAATTAGTAAAGTTGATGACTGATATAAGAGGTGAAATTGGTGAACTTGCTAGTCAAAATAATGACATTAAAGGTGATATAGCTGCCCAAAGCAGTAAAATTGGTGAACTTGCTAGTCAAAATAGTGACATAAACAACAAAATAGATGACCTTGATAGACAAAGTGATAGTTTGAAAGCCGACATGACTACACAAAATAATGACATAAACAACAAAATTGGGGACTTTGCTCGAAAAAGTGATGACTTGAAAGCCGAAATGGTTGCACAAAATAATAACTTGAGAACTGGGATAGTTTCTCAAAAAGATGACCGGAAAGCCGAAATGGCAACACAAAATAATGAGTTGAGAGCTGAAGTGGCTTCTCAAATTGGTAAGATTACTGATCAGTGTAAGTACATTATGACCGAACTAAACAGTGTAAAAGATGATCTTGATAGTGTTAATTAAATTATAAACTTCGAATTGAAACTGTAAAAACTGACTTTGAACTCCAGTTTCAGATTTTAAGAAACGAAATGTTACCTTCTTCTTGTTATAATAGTAATTTTAGTGAAAATAATTTTATTACACACATCGCTAGAAATGCAACTAAACCTTCTACATATGATGGTCAATCATCTTGGACAGTATTTAAAACACAGTTTGAAGTTATCGCTAGAGCTAATGAGTGGAATGGATTCCAAAAGCCAGTTTTCTTGCAGCTTCTTTAAGAAATTCTGCTGCGGACGTTTTGCAGTCTGTTCCAGAAGGAAAACGACTTGATTATCAAAGTCTGGTTTCTGCATTAGAACTCAGATTTGGCGATAGTTATTTAAAACAATACCTTATAACTCAGTTTAAACATCGTATTCAGAAGAGTGGTGAAACTTTGCAAGAGCTTCCTAGTGATATCGAGCGTCTAGCTAGACTGGCTTATAGTAACTGTCCACCAGAAATTCAAGATAACTTTGCTCAATTACAATTTATTGATGCTATTGCTGACCCTGCGACTCAACAATCTCTGAGGATGTTGGAAGGTGAATCCTTAAAGTCAGTTGTGGTACATGCTATGAAGTACGAGTGCTCCATGCTTTCCTCCCGAACGAACAAACGCACAGTGAGTTTCTGAAGAAACTGCAGAAAAGAATAGTGAAATGAAAGAACTAACCAAAGTCATATTATCCGTTTTGAAAGACAAAAAAGATTCCTCTCCAAGGACTTCTACAAACATTCAGTGTTGGAACTGTGGTAAGACTGGACACATTCGAGCCAACTGCAAAAGGTTGTGGATAAAAAGTTCAAGCACGTCTAACAGACAACAGAATCAGCAGAAGCAACGTGAAGAGCAAAGGCTGGCTGTTGATTGGTTGGCCCCAGGGGAAGTCGTTCACGTTTCAACACTACATGGTGATAATAACGGATTAGTAGCTGATGGAACCATAAATGGAATACCTTGCCGTGTGACAGTAGACATTGGTGCAAATGTAACTTTATTCAGAACGGATATAATAAAGAGAATAATACCTCTTCCAAACTGGAATACTGTGCAGTCTAAAATAACCCTACAAACAGCCACTGGAGAGCGTGCTAAAGTCCATGGAAAGATAGAACTTGACATCCGAGTTGGTAACTATCTGGTACACCATCTGTTTACATCGCTGACATCTACGATAAATGCATATTAGACCTTGATTTCCTAAATAAAATGGATTCAGCATTAGACCCAGTGACAACCTACTCATCTAAAAGACAGAAGAGACCCCTTTGCTTAGCCGAACATTTGATTCTTTATCAAGCGTGACTCCAATATTAGTGACAGAAGACACAGAGATCCCAGCACAAAGTGAAATTATAGTCCGTGGACATCAGGCGGAGACTTCTGGGTTCTTCCGATTGGCAGTCACTGAAGCCTCTGGTAAAGGAGCTTTGGCTCATGGTATCCTGGTTGCAAGGACTTTACTCAGAATAGATAAAGAACAGATTCCTATCAGAGTTATGGACTCTAACAAATCCAATAGAATATTGAAATCCAATAGAATAGTGATCACCTATTGAAAAAGGGTGAAGAATTAGCAATATGTGAACCTGTTACCTGGGTATCAAGTATAAATAAAATAGAAGTTGCTGACTCAAACCAAAATCACATAGACATCCCATCTCATCTTACTGACTTATGGAGAGAAACAAAACGAATATTAAGTGAACACCAAGCTGCTAAGGCCGAGATCCTATTGAAAGAGTTTTCCGACATTTGTTCTGCCACATCAAATGATTATGGCCGTACTAACCTGATAGAACATAAGATCAACACTGGTGATTCTACCAGCATCTACCAGCAAGAAGGATTCCACTGGGAAAACCGGAAAAGACAGAACAACTCATAAGAGACATGGAAGCTCAAGACATTATAGAACCATCACAGAGTCCCTGGACATCACCAGTGGTTCTTGTCAAGAAAAATGATGGATCTACAGGATATTGTATAAATTATCGCAGATTAAATGATATAACAAAGAAAGACTGCTTTCCTTCACCCAGGATTGATGATACACTGGACACTATCTGAGTCAGAATGGTTCTCAAAATTAGACTTAAAGAGCGACTATTGGCAAGTTGGTATACATCCTGAAGACCGTGAGAAAACAGCTTTCCTACAGGAAATGGATTTTGGCAGTTTAAAGTGATGCCATTTGGACTTTGCAATGCACCTGCAACGTTGGAACGACTAATGGAGGCGGTGTTCAAAGGTTTTTCTTGGGAGGTCTGCCTAGTTTACTTGTATGACATAATCGATCTTGGAATGACTTTTTTGAAAAACATTTAAGAAATCTTCGTCAAGTGTTTGAAAAACTTAAGGCAAACAAGCTAAAATTGGGACCGACAAAGTGTAAACTGTTCCAGCAAGAAGTTCATTATCTTGGTCATGTGATCACTACATCAGGGATTAAGACATCCTAGTAAGATAGAAGCTGTATGAGACTGGCCTCCACCACAAGATGTTCATCAACTTCGTAGTTTTATTGGACTTAGCACTTACTATAGAAGATTTGTCAGGGGTTTCTCTAACATCACAATGTCATTACATCGTCTGACAGAGGAGGGCCAGCGGTTCATGTGGACCACCGAATGTGATGTAGCCTTCCAACAGCTAAAGTAAGCTCTTTCCATGGCACCAGTGTTAGCATACTCACAAACTGGAAAACAATTCATAATAGATACTGACGCAAGTAACACAGGAGTTGGTGCTGTACTTTCACAACAACAAGACGGACAAGAGAAAGTTATTGCATACTTTATCAAAACTCTATCCAAACCAGACTGAAATTATTGTGTAACACACAAAGAACTGTTAGCAATAGTAAAAGCAATAGAACATTTCCATCATTATCTCTATGGCCAGAAATTCCTTATACACACTGATCATGCTGCACTTAGATGGTTACTAAACTTTAAAAACCCTGAAGGACAAATCGCTAGGTGGATACAGCGGTTATAAAAATACGATTTCTCCATCGAGCATAATAATATTTAATAGTGGTAAAATGGAGATACGAAAATGTTCGGTTTACAACTGTAAGCATTGCTATAATGCAGAGTTGAAATTTGGAACTAAAGAGTTGGTTATGCCTTGGTTATGCCCATAACATCGACACAAGCAAACAGTGATACTCTTAACATCTGGGGGGAGGTGGGGGGGGGGCTCAGTCGGTAGCGCGCCAGGCTCGTAATCTGTAATTCCCAGGTTTGAGTCCCAGCTGGGTCAGCATTGAGATTTATCTCCGCAAAACTCCCAGCCCTGCCCACGGTCAGTAGGGGACACCGATGGGCTTGGAAAGGCCACCATCCGTCGGATGGGACGTTACGCCGTGGCCCCGTGTGCGGGAGAGACATACCTGTTGTTTTGTGCACGTTAAATAACACGCTGGATGGCCTTGACGGGAGGCTACCATCTGTTTCCCAACAGCTGTTTCAGTGGGTCCCCTACCCCAACCTTCTCTGAGCCTTCGGGGTCCATGTGACTTGGCATTTAGCCCATGGTGTGCAAAAAAGTGCCGCTCAGAGGTAAAACAACTCAACCTAATCTGGAGTCCAATAGAAATTAGAAAGGCCCAACTAGACGATGAAGATATAAGACCAATAATCGATTTGATTGAAAAATCTGATGTAAGACCTAAATGGGAGAAAATCTCAAAGTATAGTCCAACTACCAAAAGTTATTGGGCACAGTGGGACGCGTTAGAAGTGAAGGACGGTGTATTATACAGAAGATGAGAGAATCCACTGGACGGCTGATCCGTTCCTCGCTCCCGAGTGGAACTAGTGATGAAAAAAGCAGATAATCCTTCCTCGCTCCCGAGTGGAACTAGTGATGAAAGATGTACATAATAGTGCCACTGGAGGACAGAAGAAATGTGTTAATAAAACATTAGCCAAAGCCAGGGAACGATTTCATTGGCTGAAAAGTAGGGCAGACGTTGAAAGATGGTGTAGGCAATGTGAGGCCTGTGCAGCAAAGAAAGTCCCTAAGACTAGGAGTTGGGGTAAGCTGCAGACGTATTACGTTGATGCCTCTTTTGAAAGAATAGCCATTGATGTAATGGGTCCGTTTCCTAGGACTGATGATTGAAATCGATATTTATTAGTGGTAATGGATTATTTCACAAAGTGGCCTGAGGTCTATCCCATCCAAGACTAGGAGGCAACAACAGTGGCAGAGATGATAGCGAATAAATTGATTGGTAGGTATGGAGTACCTTTGCAACTCCACTCTGACCAAGAACGGAATTTTGAATCCAATGTGTTTAAAGGCATCTGCCAATTATTAGGCATTCAGAAAACCAGAACAACTCCCCTACACCCTCAGTCGGATGGTATGGTTGAGAGATTTAATAGGATAATTGCACAGCATCTAGCATTGTTTGTGAACGACCCTCAACGTGACTGGGATCGCCATATACCACTTCTTTTGTTGGCATAGAGAACAGCAGTGCATGAGACAATTGGACAGACACCTTCCATGATGCTCTTTGGAAGAGAGTTAAGTCTCCCTTGTGACATTTTATATGGTCGGCCAGAAGCGATGCCTGTATCCACACCACAATATGTGCAAGATTTTACAACAACGACTAGAAGAAATTCATCACTCCATCAGACATAACATCAACTAAGCAAACGAAAGAACCAAAACGAGATACGATAGTAAAACAAATGGAACTCTTTTGAATCAAGAAGATCTTGTCTGGCTGTACAATCCACATAGAAAGAAGAGACTTTCTCCAAAACATCAGAAACCTTGGGAAGGTCCATATACGGTAGTTAACAGGATTAATGACGTGATGTATCGCATTCGTCGACATCCAACTACAAAGTGCAAGGTGGTTCACGTGGATCGTTTGGCCCCTTTTCATCGAAAATCTGAAGAAGTTTTGAAATTCAGAATTGTTCGGGACGAACAAGACCTATGGACGGGGCAGTGTTACGATCGATGAACGTGCGAAAATGGCTTGTAACAGGTGTATCATGAACACTCACATATACTTAGCGTGACTATTTACGTTATTAACTGTTTAGAACGAGAATGCTTTAAAATAGTTAGAATTGCGAGAGAAAGCAAAAAGATATAGTGGAGTAGTAAAAGGAAGAAGTATATAGTGTATTAAATTAGAGTTGTGTAATGCTATGTAAAAGGACTGCTCTTATTTGATTTAAGATGAAACATGGTTCCGGAGGAGAAAAGGAATCAACAGAAAAGTTTGTTGTTGGATACTCTATCAGGGGAGATCAATGTTAAACGTTTCACATGTATAAGATATAAAGTATTGTTAAGGTTAATTAGTGTAACAAATGAGATTCAATAGAAAGTGGTTTATCCTTATGCTAAGAGGAATAGAAATATTTGTGTTTAAATGAAATTGATTAATTTGTAATAATTTTGTGTTATTATGATAAATTACATCATTCATACTTTAGTAGTATACATATATGCTATTTATGAACTCATGCTAAGTCTTCATCTCTTTGAATTCATATCAATATTAATTAACAGCAAATGGGTTAGTTCTGTTAGGGATACCAGGGCATATAGGTGAACTGAAATTGGATCTGACCATTACCTTGTTAAAAGTGTCTTGCAACTTAAACTTAAAAAATGTTGTGCTAAAGTTAAAAAAATTTACCTTTAATTCTGAAACTCTGAAAGACCCAGTTATAGCAAAAGCTTATCATGATAGATTACTTAGTCATTATGACAGTCATGGTTTGCTTACTACTGAAGTGGAGGAAGAATGGGATCATTTTAAACAGGCTTTTTTGGACACTAACAGTACTCTTTTAGGAAAAAAGGAGCAGAAGAGTCAGAATTATCTGAGTGATAATGCACTTGAGCTTATTTTGGAAAGAAAGAACTGCAGGAATGTCCTTAATCAATACCCTACTAGTCCTAATAGAAAGCATTACAGAGAACTTAATAAACGTGTAAAAGATCAGTTAGCTGCTGATAAGAATCTTTGGCTTGATGTTTGGCTGACAAAGCCGAGGAAGCAGTTAGACAGCACAGCAGCAGAGAGCTGTACCAGATAGTTAATATTTTGGTCGTAAAAAACTGAGAGGTATAAAGGGATTGAAGGATAAGCAAGGTAAGGTTATAGAAGGTAAGGATTCTCTCATGGCTAGGCCAAGCATTTCAGTGATGTTCTAAGCATCTTAAATTCTCTTTTCAGGGAGGGAAGATGAAAAGAATCACCAAAGCGTAGGTTTGCCTCTCAGCAGACACGCTAGTGATGCTCTTCTAGGATATGAATGTATTAATGAAAGATTTCTTGCAGCAAAATTAATAATTCTAAACAATGTAGGTAGTTCTACTCCCATTGTTTGTAATGATGATCGATGCATTACTGGCTTTAATGTTGGCCATATAATGCAGTCCGAAGTTAGTTTGGCTATTTCTAAACTGAAACAAATAAATCCCCAGGGGTAGATGAAATTTTAACGGAAATGCTTAGAGCTTAGAATGTTTACCACGTGGATGATTGAAATTTTGAATATCTTTTACGATAAAGGCATGGTTCCTAAGGACTTTACCAGAGCTATTATTATCCTATTTTCAAAAAAGTTGATCGCAGTTCTTGTGGTTGGGTTGTTTTACCTCTGAGCGGCACTTTTTTGCACGCCATGGGCTAAATGGCCAGGTCACATGGACCTCGAAGGCTCAGAGAAGGTTGGGTGAGGGGACCCACTGGAACAACTGTTGGGAGACAGATGGTAGCCTCCCGTCAAGGCCATCCAGTGTGTTCTTTAACGTGCACAGGGTATGGCTCTCCCGCACACGGGGCCACGGCTTAACGTCCCATCCGACGGACGGCGGCCTTTCCAAGCCCATCGGTGTCCCCTACTGACCGTAGGCAGGGCGGGGAATTTTGCGGAGATAAATCTCAACGCTGACCCAGCTGGGACTCGAACCTGGGAACTACAGATTACGAGCCTGGCGCGCTACCGACTGAGCCACCCCCGCCCCGTTCTTGTGGTAACTATAGGGGTATCAGCCTACTCTCTGTTCCAGGTAAAGTTCTTTCCATGATTGTGCTTAATAGAATTAAGAATCTGGTTGACAGTCAATTGCGTGATGAGCAATGTGGATTCAGAAGTGGTAGGGGATGTGTGGAGCAAATATTTTCACTTAGGCAGGTTCTTGAGAAATGTTTAGAGTTTCAGAAACCTTTGGTTGTTAGTTTTGTGGATTTCAAAAAGGCTTTCGACTCTGTTGATAGTCATAATTTGTGGTTGATCGTGAGATCGTAAGGCATACCAGACAATTTAGTTAATATAATAAAAGTTGTCAATAATGAGGTGTGAGAGTTGGTAAGGCTTGTAGAAATTGGTTTAGTATTACTTCTGGTGTTCGACAAGGGTGCATTTTGTCTCCTTTTCTCTTTATTTTGGTTATTGATTATGTTATGTGAAATTCACTGCAAGGGAAAGATTTTGGCCTTAAATTGTATGGAGATACGAAAATATCTGATTTAGATTATGCTGACGATTTAGCCCTTTTAGCAAATGATGTTGATGAGATGAACTTTTTCATTCGAGCTGTTGATAAGACTGGTATTCGAGCAAGTTTAGTGATAAACATACTCGAAAATTAAAGTGATGAAAATTTGTCAGGAAAGCTTTGGTTCAGTTAATCAGAACAGTTCCACTCTTGAACAGATGTCTTAGTTTAATTATCATGGGAGCTATGTAACTGATACTGGTGATATGCGGCATGAGTCGAATAGGTATTGCTGCAGGGACTTTTAAGAATCTATGGAGAATGTGGAGAATTGCACATAAAGAATAAAATTAGATTGTATAATAATTTGGCTGTTTTTAGAATTAGGTATGGTAGTGAAATGTGGACACTTTGTAAACCAGATAACAGGAAACTAGGTGCTTATGCAGTATTTTGGACAACTTTGTAAGTAATGATAAAGTTAGGCAAAGGAATCGGCAACCGCTTCTGAGCAGCATATTTTGCAGAGAGAGACTCCACTGGTATGTCCAGTTGCCTGTTTGGATAATTATAGATTGGCGAATAGGGTTATGAACAGTGGTCTCAGCTTAGAGGTCTCAGAAGGAAGGGGAGACCTAGGATGCGGTGGGCAGACAATGTCAGAGAGGACCTTGTTAGAATTGGGGTGCAATGGCGAGATGCAGCAGATGTAGCTGAGGACAGATATGCTTGGAGAACTAAATTGCACTATCTGGTTGGACCTCCGTAGCCCATTGGTGCTTGAAGAGCATGATGATGATATATTAAATCCATTCTCGAAAATGCTACTGCAGTGTTGGACCCAAACATAGTCTGCGATATTGTCTCATTAGAAAGACCACATATATGGTTCAATAAAAGACTACCAGGTTGCTTCAAATAATTTTAATATCCATTCACTACAATGGGGAAATCTTTAACTGGATCTAAAAACATGCTAAATACTAATTTATGGGGAAATTCAACTAGACATCCAACATCTCTTGCTAACGATATCAACTTGTAGAAGAACCAGAAGAAGCGCCACGTGAATTAGCATTCCATTGGCCAAAAGAAACGGATAATATCATTCTTTCATCTGGAGGCTTTGGAACCAACTTTCTACTGACGTGGTACTTTCACTAACATTACAGAATTTCATAAAAAAATTGAAAGAAATAGACCTGTCACCATTTCTTTTTATGCTTTTAGATTCTAAACCGCATCGAGAAATTTGTTGCTACAAATGTTAATTATGTGCAGTCTTTTATTTTGAATTTTTTGTTTTTTAGTCAACAAGGAAGGGTTGAGTTGTTTTACCTCTGAGCGGCACTTTTTTGCACACCATGGGCTAAAAAACCAGGTCACATAGACCCCGAAGGCTCAGAGAAGGTTGGGGGAGGGGACCCACTGGAGCACCTGTTAGGAGACAGATGGTAGCCTCCCGTCAAGGCCATCCAGCGTGTTCTTTAACGTGCACAGGGTATGACTCTCCCGCACTTAACGTCCCATCCGACGGACGGCGACCTTTCCAAGCCCATCGGTGTCCCCTACTGACCGTGAGCAGGGCGGGGAACTTTGCGGAGATAAATCTCAACGCTGACCCAGCTGGGACTCGAACCTGGGAACTACAGACTACCAGCCTGGCGCGCTACCGACTGAGCCACCCCCGCCCCTACAACAAGGAAGGAGTAAGAGTGCTACCCACTATCCCACCCTTATGTGCATTGAATTTTACGGAAAATGAATTATTACTCTTATAACGTTTCGAAAGCTTAGCCTCCAGCTCGCTATGTTGCTTTTATGCAACAACCACTCATAAGAGAGAAACGTTTAATGTAGGAAAATGCTTCTTTTGTATTTGTAGTAAATTCGCTACATACGGCTAAAAGGGTTCATTGACCAGAGATAGCAAAAAAAAACCTTTTTAAATTTAACGAAATGAAAAGACAATCTCCAAACCATGCGAGGGGCGGGGGTGGCTCAGTCGGTAGCGCGCCAGGCTCGTAATCTGTAGTTCCCAGGTTCGAGTCCCAGCTGGGTCAGTGTTGAGATTTATCTCCGCAAAATTCCCCGCCCTGCCCACGGTCAGTAGGGGACACCGATGGGCTTGGAAAGGCCACCGTCCATCGGATGGGACGCTAAGCCGTGGTCCCGTGTGCGGGAGAGCCATACCCTGTGCACGTTAAAGGACACGCTGGATGGCCTTGACGGGAGGCTTACCATCTGTCTCCCAACAGCTGTTCCAGTGGGTCCCCTCCCCCAACCTTCTCTGAGACTTCGGGGTTCATGTGACCTGGTCATTTAGCCCATGGTGTGCAAAAAAGTGCCGCTCAGAGGTAAAACAACCCAACAACCCAAACCATGCGTCAGTGTAAATGATGCAATCGTTCAGCAACCTAGAGAAAGGAACGAACTCAGCTCGAGCTGAAGGACCGCAACCCTTTAGCAGAACGTTTCAAGAGTAACAGAAGGTAGCCTCTCTTTTCTGTTCCTTTGGAAGAAATCATTTTACCAATGATTTCGACAATAAACCTTTGTGGCATTCCCTGTAATTAGCAACTATCAAAGGTAAGATTTCTTCATATAAGCGTATTTCATATGTATATATTTGCTTATATTTTTCAAATGAAAAGCGTTCTGTCGATAATGTCAGAATCTCTTTGATCTTTCAGTGCCCCTGGAATTCGGCAATGGCGGCGTCCGCCAGTGGCGCCCTCTCCTTCGCAGGCGATCAAAGCGAGCGACATCTGCTGCGGTGTGGCCCGAGATTCTGTTGCTCGTCGATTACGAAAGCTTCGTGCTGCATGGCCTCAGCAGTCGACACATCAAACGCTACTTCATCAGTTTCTGGAATGGGGTAAGGCGAAGAAATTCATCTAAGTGAGACGAACCTTTCTCGGCGCGAGTGCCAAAGAGACGGCTGAAAAAATATCAGATGTGTTTATTTGTATGCTACGCAATAGCTGTTTTTTCGGATATAAAAATATTGAAACTTTTTTGCATACTACATAGGTTTTTTTTTAACATTTCATATCAGATATAATAAAATTAATAAATAAATAAATACCCCCTCAAGCAGCTGCTTGCCACAGAGGTCTGACAGGAGCCTGTCAGTTTATATGCCACAGTAGAAGATAGAGGATGGCAGGACCTCAGCAGAAAACAACACGAACATCCATGCCTTACCCGGGGATCGAACCCAGGTCCCGTAGATCAGTAGCCAAGCGCGCTAACCACTCGGCCATGGGACGGCTACATATTAGATATACTTTGAAAAAATTTTAAATTTTCTTTACAAATTTTGAAAAAAATCGAGAGTATTTTTCATAAAAGTGTATATTATGCAATAAATAGAAACACCAACTCACACGAGTAAGTGGATGACAAAAAGTAATGAAACAGAAGCAGCTATTGTTTTTTAAAATAAGCACTTTAATTGAAGCATTCTTCTTTGTTGATTCTGTTAATTGATTTCGTTCAATAGTTTCTAAACTCGAATTTGAAATCAACAGACTTTTGTTTCGAGGGCTGATCTCGATTAGGACTCAACCAATTGCATTTCAAAATCAGTTAAATCTATCCATCAAACATTTTCAAACTCAAATTTTCTATTATGCTTTATAAATTTTGCTGTTTTTTCAAAAGTCCTGAATTGCAAAATATCTTAATGAAAACTATTCTAAACCTTGCAACTCTGATATCTGAACATTGCTTATATATATGCCACGAGAAATAATTTTGCTGCAAAAATGAGCTTCGTCATGAGGGAGACTCTAACCCACGCGTGCCAGTTACATGTTAGGGATTCTACCACTGAACTAGCAATGGCCTGATCATTCTATCAGTTAATTGTGACCTTTCGTGGCGCCAACTATGATAAGAAGCGGAAACTATTCACTCTTGCTAAGAATTAGATGTAAATTGGAAGTCAAATCACGCTAATGCGTTATTAATGAAAGTATCAATCAATAGTAAACACACATATTACTTGTTGCATAGCATTTCAGAAATAATATTAATTATTTCTTGAATTCTGTCAACAGGTAATCTATGTACAGAACCGGATTAAAATATATTTGGCCCATGGCCAAATGTACAAATGCGTCTCCCCCCCACACACACCCCCCCCCCCCCCCACGATCAGTGCCAAGTTATATAATAAATCGGGAAAAATTTGGTTCATGAACAATTACCCGCAACAATAATAAAAATTTAAATTTAAATTCTTTGTTACGAGAGGGAGAAAAGCATTTGAGCGAGTTATTAAATGTAGCATTTTTATTACTATTATTTATTTTTAATTCTTTCTAAATTACATCTACAATTTTACTCCACAATTACAAAAATCATATTATTATTTTTATATGGTTAAAAATTATAATTAAATTATAAGGAATTGCAAATATTTCGAAGCTAGTCTTATATAGGGGTCGTGGAATGGGACAATAATATTAGATATCTTATAGAGATGAGAGAGATTCATGCAAGGAGGGGGGGAGGGAGTCTAGGAGGGGGGAGTCTAAACTTTTATTGAGTTCAAATTTGCCATTTTTCTATCTTTCTCCTTCTTACTCTCTTTTATAGGAATCTTTCTCAAAAATTTTAAATATTTCCGCCCTCAAACGTGAGGTTTTTCTTTGATAGTGAATGACTCCCCCCCACCCCGCGCGGTCATTGTGGTCGTGTACTACTATTGATTGTTGCTTTATACTGGTGGAGGGAGCCCCTCATTGAAGGCTAATTTCACATGATCTTACAACACCTTGAACCTTGAACCTTGTTGCTTTATAAATTTGTTAATATGTAATTTTTCGTTAATTTTCTGATTAGCAACCTTTTTTTTTCGCTAATATTAAGTACACTTGTGTGCTAAGCGAAACTATCTCGCTTGCGATACATAGGTTTGCCGCTCCTACTTTAAACAATCGTCAAAGAAAAAATTGTGATTCATTTAATACTACAGACATTAGGTGAATAATGAAAGCCTATTTTAGTCTTGTCGAAAAATTATCAATTAACTTCATAATGCCAAAATAGTTTCCTCCGTTGGACATGAAATTTTAATTCTTTTAAAGGTACATTGAAGCTTCGATTGAAACGATTCCAATAAAAGGGCGTCATTGCAACTCCTTCTGACAGTCCAAGATAAATTTATTTCGTTGAATCCATAATATGTATATGCTATGACTATTAATAACGAAAATCACAGGTGGATTTTATGCTATCACCTCAGACTAATAAATCGGGATCCGTTGATCAGTTTCAAAATGTTTTCAGTTGACTCCATTCCAGGGAGGTTCACCTTCTCTTATAACTTAACTATTCACTTAATTATTCACGGTCACTCCCTATGTTATTATTATTATTTCAAATAATTTTCTAGAATGCACTAAATTGTTTGTCTCACTTTTTGATTTCCATTTTCTCACCAGTCCCATGATTCCTTCGTCTCCTAAAATAGCTAACGAATCTGTCCTGTCTTGCAGGTTGATCTGCGATACAAAACGCTGACGAGTCCAAAAATTCGTATTAGCTTAGCAGGGATAATTGTCGCCAAGGTAAGTGAAAGGAAAGAATTTCTCTGTAAGTGTAAACCATTACATTTTTTTTCTCTCTTTTCTATTGTTGTGTTTTTTTTTCACCTTTTTTCGGAAGATTTGCATCAATTTTCGAAAGCAAAAAGATTTCTTTAACGATCTTGGCAATGAAAACGAGGCTATCATATCGTCTGCCTAATCGAAGACAAATCTGCTGCCGCCGACAATATTGAAATGAGAAGAAACTCTCGAAGCAAGGTCCTCGCATTCTTCTTCCGAGAAGAAGAAAAAATCTGCCATACGATAGAATTTTATCTGCTCAATTTCGCTGACCGAGATAAATCCAATTTCATTTACATTCAAATTTCTTTTCTTATAAAAAAACAAATGGGAGACGCAATCGAATTCAGTGGCGCGCCTCCCCCCTCCCTTCCTGGACCCTCCCTCCACGTAAGAAAAGATATCAGCTATATTCGAATGATGTAAGAAAATGATATCTGAAGTTAAAAATTTGTAAAACGGTTCAAACACTAAAACTGCGGGCAGTCATGTGACATCCAAAACCAACATCCATTTGATCCGCCAACACAAAAGGCGGGAGGGGGGGGGCGCAGTTATCCAATATAGCTTGCTTAGTCCTGAAAATTTAAAGTGCTAAACACTTTAAAAACGAATTAACAAATGTCATGAATTTCGCTTACTTTCATTGTAAAGCGAAGAAAATTTTAAATGAATGTAAAAACTAATTTTTCAACAAATAATTAAATAATTTTTATACTTATAGATTCATGTATTGTGTACGTATGCACTATGAATCAGTTCAAAACATTTCATTTAAAATTAGCCAAATAGTCCAATAACTAAGCTATTTGATTTCATAATTCTTACATTACTGGACATGAGTGATCCCATTTAAGAGTGAAATGATTTGAGCTTTCGTTATCTTTTGATTTGCTTTCTCTATACTCATGATGATCTGATGAAGCCCACATATCTTTCTCTTAGGGCAAGGATGCGACTCCTTATCTGGAGAAGAACCGATTGCCTAGTCCCAACCGAGATGCGATTGATGCCGCCGCTGCCCTCACGGACATGGGCAAATATCTGTACAGAGAGGATCGTTTGCCGGCTTACGACATCGCAGTCGTTATGACGAAACTCGATATGTGTCGGAAGCAGTTTGACGGCGGACGTTGCAGCAGAGGAACTGCAGGTGAGTGAAGTTCATCTTCCAGTGGCCTCTTCACGAGAAAGGTTTCCGATCAAATGAGAATCAAATTTATTTCCATTAATATGATATTTACGATTCACACAAAATTCCACATGTAATAATACCGTGCGAGCAGAATCGAATTTACACCTCACGCCCTAGGCACACAAAACTGTGCAGCAGTTTTTTTACGAAATATATAATTTTTATTTTTCCCAACCATAAAGAAAGGATATAATGTAATTGAAATGAACGTGCGAATTTTAATAACAAATAATACAGTTTTGTTAATAGTAAAATTAATATTATTTATAGCATATAACTTGCAATATTCAGTAGGCAGTAACATTTAAAAATCAAATTATTAATTTGAAATTTAAACAGCTTTCCTCCCCATGGTTTTTTTATCTGGGAATAAACAAATTACACGAAATCATCAAAAATAATGGGACATTTCCATGTTGTGTGAAGAAATCTGTATTCGAAGCCTCCTAGCATAAATAAAGGGATTTGTAACCCTACTAGACCTAATAGAAAACATTACAATGAGTTTAATAAACGTGTAAAGGATCAGTTCGATGCTGTTAAAATTCTTTGGCTTCATGGCTTGGCTGACAAAGCCGAGGAAGCAGTTAGGCATCACAACAGCAGAGAGCTGTAACAGAGAGTTAATGTTTTGTATTGTAGAAAACGGACAGGTATACAGGAATTGAAGGATAAACAAGGTAAGGTTATAGAAGGTGAGGATTCTGTCATGGCTAGGTGGGCTGAGCATTTCAGTGATGTTCTAAACAATGTGGTTAGTTCTGCTCCCATTGTTTGTAATGATGATAGATGCATTGGTGGCTTTAATGTTGGCCCTATAACAAAATCTGAAGCTATTTTGGCTTTTCTAAGCTTAAACTTCATAAATCCCCAGGGTAGATGAAATTACTACGGAAATGCATAGAGCTGGGAATGTTTCAGTTACCACATGGATGACTGAAATTTTGAATATCTTTTATGATAAAGGCATGGTTGCTAAGGATTTTACCAGAGCTATTATTATCCCTATTTTCAAAAAAGGTGATCGCAGTTCTTTTGATATCTGTAGAGGTATTAGCCTACTCTCTGTTCCAGGTAAAGTTCTTTGCATGATTGTCCTTAATAGAATTAAGAATCTGGTTGACAGTCAGTTGCGTGATGAGCAATGCGGATTCAGAAGTGGTAGGGGATGTGTGGATCAGATATTTTCACTTAGGCAGATTCTTGAAAAATGATTAGAGTTTCAGAAACCTTTGGTTGTTAGTTTTGTGGATTTCAAAAAGGCTTTCGAATCTGTTGATCGTCATAATTTGTGGTTGATTGTGAGATCATATGGTATACCAGACAAGTTAGTTAACATAATGAAAGCTCTCTATAATAACACCGAGTCGTGTGTGAGAGTTGGTAAGGCTTGTAGCAATTGGTTTAGCTTTGCTTCTGGTGTTCGACAAGGGTGCATTTTGTCTCCTTTTCTCTTTAGTTTGGTTATTGATTATGTTATTCGAAATTCACTGCAAAGGAAAGATTTTGGCCTTAAATGGGCTGGAGATACGAAAATTTCTGATTTAGATTATGCTGATGATTTAGTCCTTTTAGCAAATGATGTTGATTAGATGAACTCTTTTTTTTCGAGTTGTTGATGGGACTGGTAGTAGAGTAGGTTTGGTTATAAACAGAGAGAAAACTAAAGTGATGAAAATTGATCAGACAGGCTGTGATTCAGTTAATCTGAATGGTTGGAGTCTTCAGCAGGTGTCACAGTTTAATTATCTTAGGAGCCATGTAACAGAAACTGGTGATGTGCGGCATGAGATTAACAGACGAATAGGGATTGCTGCCGGGACTTTTAAGAATCTATGGAGAGTGTGGAGAAATAGGAGTATACACCTAAAGAGTAAAATTAGACTGTATAATAGTTTGGTTCTTTCTAGGGTTAGTTATGGTAGTGAAACTTGGACACTTTGTAAACAAGATAACAGGAAACTAGATGCTTTTGATTCCAGATGCTTACGCAGTATCTTGGGCATTAGGTGGTTCAACTTTGTAACTAATGATGAGATTAGGCAAAGGAGTCGGCAACCTCCTTTAAGCAGCAGAGAGACTCCGATGGAGAGAGACTCCGTTGGTTTTGTGCAGAGAGAGACTCCGTTGGTTTGGCCATGTTGCCCATATCGATAATTATAGATTGGTGAATAGGGTTATGAACAGTGTGCCTAAAGGCTTCAGAAAGAGGAGGCGACCTAAGATGCGGTGGACAGATAATATCAAACAGGACCTTGTTAGAATTGATATGCAGTGGTTCGATGCAGCAGATGTAGCTCAGGACGATATGCTTGGAGAACTAAATTACACGGTCTAGTTGGATTTCCGTAGCCCAAGGATGCTTGAGGATGATGATGATGTAACAAAATATCACGAGGAATGAAAAGTTTAAAAAAAAACCCGAAATCTAGATTTTGAGCAACGTTGGTTTACTCTTTAAAGAATTCTGGAAATTGAAATATATAATCTCAGTGTTGCTACTCGTAAGAATTTACCTTAAAATTATAATACCGAAATAAGCGTAATTTGAAAAGGTTTGGTAATATTTTTATTTTCTCTGAATTTTGAGGCAGAGTTTAGGACAAACATAACTCAGTAATAAAGTATCACAGGAAAACGTCCTATAGACAAGAAACACTTGAAATAATTAGTTGAAAAAAAAATGGTTGTCCTGACAACAAGATGATGTCAAATATTTTAGCTTCAATAAGTCTTTAAATATTAAACGAATATTTTCTAAAACGAAATTTGAATAAATTTTATTAAGATTTACATTTGAAAGAGTTTGTCCCCAAAATTTGGGAGCTATGAATGTTGTGTTTTGCTTTCACTGAACATGGAGGTAACCTAAAAGCGTTGTGAGAACTTCGTGTACTGCATCACAATTCATATTCGCTTCCTATTATCAGGTGAGAGAATACTTTAAAAAGAGGGTAATCGCTCTCCATTGATACTTGCAATTAGCTAAATTTAAAAAGATGTAATTTTGTTGTCACTTAAAAAAATTGTAGCATTTAAATAATAGCGCCCCTTGGCTACTTCCTAACATGCCTAATGGAAAATTTGGGGGTGTGAATGTGAGAGTGCTTAATGTCATGTTACTGCCATAAATGTATCCACTACAACGGAAGTGAAATAACAGTAGACAGTAACAAGTAGAATTAACCCTTTCAAATTAGTTTAGCTGCTAAACTAATGGTCCTTCTGTTAGCAAAAGAACATCCTGCCGAATGAGAGATTTCTCTCCTTTACTGTTTAGACTACACAAAGTTGCCTTCCTTTAGCTATCACTTTTTCCTATTCACCTGATTTTTCTTTTCAACTTAGGCCCTGGCTCAGGACCAGGACCAAGAGGGACCCCTCGAAAGCCCATAAATGTAATAATGTTCATTAATTCTATTATACGAAGTGAGGTGCTCCAAATATTTTCCTGGTCTAGTGTCCACCACTGCACTTTAATCCGCTGCTTAACGAGGAACACGTTTTTAAAAATTCAGAATTTGATAAATTATCCCCAGATCGACTTATTCACTATTTAACCATACTTCATAATTATTAAATCGAATTTCTACTGAGAAACTCAAACTCTTAAGTGAGCTCTTCGTACAACTGCCGCCATCTGGTGGTCAACTCAATGAATCCAAATTCTTATCTACATATTCAATTATTAATTCTTCAATTAATTCTAATAAATGAAAATTCCATAACGCATTTCTCCAGGTAGTATCACCTGGCTAGTAGCATATCCTCCATGAATGCAAATCACACAGTGCATGGTTTTCATTCATGCTTAATTTGCAATGTTCATCTTTTCTTAAAAATTTGCACAAATCATTTATTTAATATATATTATTAATTATTAAACATTTAATAATTCTTCACTCTTCGCAAATTAAATTTTTTTCCCGCGTGCACTTTTCTGATTCGGTTCGAGTCAAAATGAGGCCACCACCCTCAAGTTAACACAATGTAATACACAGTATTATGCTTTGCAATTATCAGGCACATAAACAAAGGGAGCGGCCATTATCTCTCTCCCCCAACCCCCAGGAAATTAAGAGACGATAAAAACATTTAAAATAAAAAAACCCTCAAGCAGCTGCTTGCCACAGAGGTCTGACAGGAGCCTGTCAGTTTATATGCCATAGTAGAAGGTCTGAGAGGATGGCAGGACCTCAGCAGAAAAACAACACGAACATCCATGCCTTACCCGGGGATCGAATCCAGGTCCCGTAGATCAGTAGCCAAGCGCGCTAACCACTCGGCCACGGGTTAGTAGATTAAAATATAAGAAACGAACTTTCTCTGCATATTTAGTCACTTTTAGCCCATTTCATACCGTGGAGGGAGTCCCCTTTGTTTCGTTTAATAAACACCATCATACACTTGAATTTAATTTTTTCGAAAATGTACAATATAAATATTTGACATATATTTCGATTTTCGTATTTTATAATTCGACATTTTGCAATGAATTATTTTTACCACTTTCTGCATAAAATATTGCTTGAGTTGTTTTCGGACGGGCATAAACGAAATTCGCATAAAAGACTTGCATAGTTTCACCTAAATTATTTTGCTAAATAATTCGCTGGCTAATTATTTGGTTAATTAATTTTTCAAAGTATTCTTTCCTTTCATTTCTGTAATAATTACACTGAAATATTATATGTTCAATAGATTGAATTTCATTGCAGTGTTCGCAATTAGGAGAAGTTACTTTCTTAAATTTAAATAATGGAGATTCAGTTAAAGCAAGATTGGCTTTTATCCTTAATATTACTTTTATTTCTTTTTTATTTAATCCATAATCGTTTAAATTTGTTTATTAAAGGAGATATTTTATATCTATGTGTGTTTTGAGCTTTTATATCATACCATGATTGAAGTTCATCTATTAATTTTTTTATTATTTTTTTTATATGTTGAATAATTAAATATAGATTGCATAAGCTGATTTAGATTTGAAGCTTTTTTAGCTAAGCTGTCGACATGTTCGTTGTGTTTGATATTGACGTGTGATGGTATCCAGTGTATGTGTAGAATGTTGTGTTGGTTTAGGTGTTTGAACATTAAAGTAAATATGCCATTTAAGTATAGAAAGAAATTACTTTTAAATATGTTAGATTGAAAAATTTGTAAAGCATATTTGCTATTAGTTAATACTATAATATTTTGGTTATGGAATTTTAATGACCAATTTATGGCTAAGATAATTGCAATTAATTCTGGAATAATAATTGGTTGAAATGAGTCGAGTTTAAAAAGATATTCAAATTGTTCTGTAGGGCAATAGAATGCTCCAGATGGGTTAAGAGTTTCAAAATTTGTAGATCCATCTGTATATATTTGAATGAAGTTTGAATATTTATCATGAATGTATGTTTCAGTTAAGATTTTTAAAGTAGATGAGTCTTGTTGTTTTTTATTTTCTATTCCAAAAATTTTATCTTTAATTATAGGTAAAGGAGCAATCCAATAAGGAAAGTTGGGAATATAGTCAACACTAGTTTTATTATTAAAAATGTCTAAAGGTTTTACTTTTTCAGGAAAGTTATATAGTGAAACATCAGGAAATTGCATTTTTAATTTGTCTATTATAGGATGTTGTCTAGTTTTAGCAAAAATGTGAAAGATTAGATTTTTTAATAGATATTTTCTTTTTATTTCTATTGGTGGTATTGCAGTTTCTGCATATGTATTTAAGTTATTTGTTGATTGCATTAAGCCTAAACAGTATTTTATTGTTTTTGTTTGAATTGTTTCTAATTTCTTTAATTTTGTTTTTGAGATGATACTTAGAAGTTCGATGCCATATAAGCATTTAGGTAGGATAATTGAATTTAAAATTAACAATAAATTTTTACTAGAGCTTCCCCAGTTTGATCCCCCAAGAAATCTTAAATAGTTAAAAAGTTTTTAGATTTTCAATTGCATTGCGTATATAATTATTCCATTTTAATTTTGAATCTAAGTGTAATCCCAAGAATTTAATATTATCCGTTATTGTGATATCTTTGTTATTCAATTTTATTTTTAATTCGTCCGTAATTTTATTTTTTCTATGAAAATAATTTTTTTTTTAGTTTCTTATATAATATCCATCTATTGAATCTATCTATAGACTATATCTATCTACAGAAGGGGTACGCCAGTTACATACACATTTCCAGGGGGTACGCGAAGCATAAAAGGTTGAGAACCACTGGTAAAACCTATCCAAAAGATGTGAAAGCTTTAGAAAGCCATAAATATTTAATTTTATTTTTCATACGTTTAATCTATATGATCTTATTTTTGAAACATTGTTCTAAACTCTGCATCACTAAGGTAGTGTCAGTCTACTTTTTGAGTGTAAAAATAAATAGTATAATAAAGCAGACTGATACTAGGTAGTGATACACAATTTAGAGCAGTGTTTCAAATTAATGTCATAAAGCAATATTTTTTTAAACGCCACGTCAGAAGCTTTAGACTTTTTCTTCAGTACCACAGCCAATGACATAAATGCTAAGGCTACAACTGCAGGTGAATGAATCTCAGAGTTCTTCTCAGAACATACTTGAATGCGCTGCCCACCTTGCCATGACAGAATCCTCACTTCAATTGCTTTATCGTCTTTATCCTTCAATCGCTGTGCACCCTTCCGATTTTTTCCACTCCAGCTATTCATCAATTTTTCGTACCCTGTATCACCATTATGTGCTTTTCCTTTCACGATGGGGCGGGGGTGGCTCAGTCGGTAGCGCGCCAGGCTCGTAATCTGTAGTTCCCAGGTTCGAGTCCCAGCTGAGTCAGCGTTGAGATTTATCTCCGCAAAATTCCCCGTCCTGCCCACGGTCAGTAGGGGACACCGATGGGCTTGGAAAGGCCGCCGTCCGTCGGATGGGACGTTAAGCCGTGGCCCCGTGTGCGGGAGAGCCATACCCTGTGCACGTTAAAGAACATGCTGGATGGCCTTGACGGGAGGCTACCATCTGTCTCCCAACAGCTCTTCCAGTGGGTCCCCTCCCCCAACCTTCTCTGAGCCTTCGGGATCCGTGTGACCTGGCCATTTAGCCCATGGTGTGCAAAAAAGTGCCGCTCAGAGGTAAAACAACCCAACCCAATCCTTTCACGATATGAAACAAGGAAGGTGGAATAATCAGTTTTCAAATATTACTTTAAACCTTTCTTGATTTCTGAATTTAATGAATGATAAATTTAAACAATTTTTGCACTAGAAAAAGCTCATTGATTTCACTTCTTCTGGCCTTTTCTTGTTCTCCTAGATCGTAAGAAAGTAAGTGAGATATCCGAAAAGGGGATATTTCAAATGATGTTGTTAAGCAATTCAATTGGGTTGGGTTGTTTTACCTCTGAGCGGCACTTTTTTGCACACCATGGGCTAAATGGCCAGGTCACAAGGACCCCGAAGGCTCAGAGAAGGTTGGGGGAGGGGACCCACTGGAATAGCTGTTGGGAGACAGATGGTAGCCTCCCGTCAAGGCCATCCAGCGTGTTCTTTAACGTGCACAGGGTATGGCTCTCCCGCACACGGGGCCACTGCTTAACGTCCCATCCGACGGACGGCGGCCTTTCCAAGCCCATCGGTGTCCTATACTGACTGTGGGCAAGGCGGGGAAATTTTGCGGAGATAAATCTCAACGCTGACTCAGCTGGGACTCGAACCTGGGAACTACAGATTGCGAGCCTGGCGCGCTACCGACTGAGCCACCCCCGCCCCTTTAAGCAATTCAAAGAACAACTTTCTTTAACATATGATTCAATAAGTAATCTTTAAAAATTGTTTCTTAAAATCACTATCTATTTTTCGTGTTCACATTGAAGCCGGCGTTACTTATTCGTCATTAATGGCTCTCCTTCAGGCTTCGCTTATGTTGGAGGCGCCTGTGTGGTGAACAAGAGGCTGGAGAAGGTGAACAGCGTCGCCATCATCGAGGACAGCGGAGGCTTCAGTGGGATCATCGTGGCTGCTCACGAGGTAGGACACCTGTAAGTATCTGCGCAATTCTTTCCAACGAATTAAGTGGTTAAGAACACACACTGGCGACGCGATTCGTTTATAGCAGGGAAGGATGAGGGATCATCATAACAGGCAAGAGAAATTAAAAGGAAGATATTTCAAATGATGGATAAATTCGTGATTATTTAAATTCTCTTTATCATGCTTCTAGAAGCAATGCAAAATAGTTTTAAATGTGGTTAATTTGTTAAAACTTTCGCATCGAACTATAATTTTAATATTTCTTTTCAATCATAAATCCCTTCTTGTGTTTCCTAATGAATGACTCCTTGTTGACACTTCACAAGAAGGGGGCGGGGGTGGCTCAGTCGGTAGCGCGCCAGGCTCGTAATCTGTAGTTCCCAGGTTCGAGTCCCAGCTGGGTCAGCGTTGAGATTTATCTCCGCAAAATTCCCTGCCCACGGTCAGTAGGGGACACCGATGGGCTTGGAAAGGCCACCGTCCGTCGGATGGGACGTTAAGCCGTGGCCCCGTGTGCGGGAGAACCATACCCTGTGCACGTTAAAGAACACGCTGGATGGCCTTGACGGGAGGCTACCATCTGTCTCCCAACAGCTGTTCCAGTGGGTCCCCTCCCCCAACCATCTCTGAACCTTCGGGGGCCATGTGATCTGGCCATTTAGCCCATGGTGTGCAAAAAAGTGACGCTCAGAGGTAAAACAGCAACAACAACTTCACAAGAACACGAGAAAAGTCATTGTGCTGATCTTCTTCAATGTTAACAGAATGAAAGAAACGCATTCTTCAACCGTATATGAGTTTGGGGATCACTTTACTCCTCCACTCTTCTTGTAGTCCAGAACTAAAGCTTTCAGACTTTCATCTGTTTTGTCTTTTGAAAAACACATTGCGCAGGAAGAACTTTGGCTGTGATGAAAATATATAAGTAGGAAGACAGTCGCAAAGTTCATCACGTAAAACTACAAAGATTTTGACCATGCTTCTATCTGTTCCTATAATCCCGAAAAGAAATCGTTTAAGAATACTACTATCTGTAAATACAATAAATAGTACACAATACCAATATTTATCCCTTGCATTATTTTCGACGGTATACTCAAAAGAGATTGTGATTACACATAAAAATATGGAAGAATTGGAAATTTGTCAAAGTTTGTGCAAAATTAGAAGTGGAAGAAAATCGTTAAAAAATTTCTTTAAAAAACTTGTCGGCTTACCTTTAGTCATCCTATCTACCTCTGGTCTCGCCACGACAAATTTTAAATTTGTAAATTTACACTTACCTAAAATAACAAATATTGACATACACAGTAATTTTTGTCATTTTTTCATAAAATAAATGAAAAAAAAGTAGTATTATCATGATTTTACTGAGAATCTGACTGAGATTTGAACTTCTTAAGGGGGGGGGGGCGGGGGGGATCAGTCGGTAGCGCGTCAGGCTCGTAATCTGTAGTTCCCAGGTTCGAGTCCCAGCTGGGTCAGCGTTGAGATTTATCTCCTCAAAACTCCCCGCCCTGCCCACGGTCAGTAGGGGACACCGATGGGCTTGGAAAGGCCGCCGTCCGTCGGATGGGACGTTAAGCCGTGGCCGCGTGTGCGGGAGAGCCATACCCTGTGCACGTTAAAGAACACGCTGGATGGCCTTGACGGGAGGCTACCATCTGTCTCCCAATAGCTGTTCCAGTGGGTCCCCTCCCCCAACCTTCTCTGAGCCTTCGGGGTCCATGTGACCTGGCCATTTAGCCCTTTGTGTGCAAAAAGGTGCCGATCAGAGGTAAAACAACCCAACCCAACTTCTTAAGAAACTTGTGCCTTCAATGTGTGTTTTCTTTTCTAATATAATATCCTTTAAAATTTTGTTTTATTTAGTTCCGTTCAATCTTGTTCTTTCTGTGAAAAGTTATTAATAGTCATTTTATAAATAAGAGATTAATGAGATATTTCAATTTTTTTTAAATTTAAAATAATCTTCTCCTAGGAGTCGGACAAGTTTCTGTATTGATGCATTTTTTAAAAAATCCTTAAATTTAATATTGAGCAATAGAAAATATAAAGGTTTCAAAATTTCAACTTTCAAATTAGTAGAAATTGAAACCTTATTAATCCTCTCTAATCTTTCAGCTCAACTTATGCTTTTCTCTAATTCTTCCATTTTATAAAAAAAAAACAATTGGAATGTTTTTCCGGTCAAATAGATTTTGCAAAAGTTTGCTCATCCAAACGGCCATTATGGAAAACTACCAACATTTTTCAGGTTGATCTACACAACTCTTAGCTATTGAAATTAGCTTTTCTTTTACAGAATCTCAATGAAATTAAAAGACGTTTAAAAGAAGATTTAAGGATAATATCCAAAAAATTATCATTTGCTAATTTAGGTTTGTTTAAAGCAGTGTCTCGCAAACTTTTTTACTCTGCGACACACTGAATCTAATTTTTTTTCCGCGGCACACTGAATCTATTTTTTTTCCACGGTACACCTAAAAAAGAATAAAAGCAAACTCTCAATAATCGTCATTATATTTGCGCTTTGTTGAAGTCATCAGCCTGGTTTTACTTGAAGATTTGCTCTCGTTCTTTAATTCATAACTCGGTGTTTGTTTTAAATATTTGTCCATTGGCTTGAAATAATCAAAAATTAATACCAAAATTTGGAAAAAGCTTGATAAATACTTCCAAGATCCCATTTAAAAAAATCTGAAAGATTTTTATTAAAGCACGTCGATAACACAAGTCAAGTCAAAATGAAATCTTTGGAATATCTAGAGTCAATTTGAAAATCTCTCGCGGCACACTACTGTGCCGCGGCACACAGTTTGCGAGACACTGGTTTAAAGTAATGTAGTTATAACAAGATCTGGACTTTTGTTAACAGCATCTACTTCTCCTCACAGAGATTTTTTCATCAATTTCCCATCGGAAGTTATTTACTGCTGCACATAGCATATTGGCTTGGTCTAACTAAGGGTGACATATATTATTTAACTCTCCTTCTGTTTATATGATCGTGATTTTACCTGTGATTTGAGACGGTACTTTATTACAATACCGTTATTTCAGATTAGGATGCGTCCATGATGGATCCCCACCACCCAGCTATTTAGGAGGTCCTGGAGCAAGCCGTTGCCCTTGGGAAGATGGCTTCATCATGAGTGACCTTCGACACACGGATCGAGGCTTCCGCTGGTCATCGTGCAGCGTCGAGCAGTTCAAACATTTTCTAGAGTAAGTCTTTTGATATCCGATAACTTTCACTTAAGAGGGCGCTAGGATATAAAGTTTCTCCCTTTCTATTGTTCAAAATAGAACAGAAATTATCGAGAAAGAAACACTCTGTATCGAAAACATGTTTTAAAAGGAGGACAAACATAATTAATGTAAAAAATCCTAAATACCGTGCATCCTGAAGAATTCCGCAATCAGAAATCAGGAATATTTTACGAGCATAAGCCTCATAGATGTTGGAAAAATTTTCTGGGTTTTTTAAATCTACTTCAAAATATATTTTTTTTAATTTTTAATAATTTTTTTGCTTTATTAATTTAATGCGGTTTGTTAAAAATTATTGTAAAAGCTATATCTCAAGTTGATGCTAGTTTTGAAGAATTTGCAAATGACCCTCATTGGCGCGATAACAGTTGTAATTGTTTTCTTCATAACTAACGTTTCGATAAATAAAATGTTGATTCAGTTTTGTTTTCTTATCTCTCTACCCGTCTCTAAATATTAAACCTTTTGGAATTTAGAGAAAAATCAAAAATTCTCTTTTGGGTTGGATAAGTATTGATGAAATATTACGATTCGCATTTTCCGAGTTGGGCTGGGTTGTTTTACCTCTGAGCGGCACTTTTTTGCACACTATGGGCTAAATGAACAGGTCACATGGACACCGAAGGCTCAGAGAAGGTCGGGGGAGGGGACTCACTGGAACAGCTGTTGGGAGACAGATGGTAGCCTTGCGTCAAGGCCATCCAGCGTGTTCTTTAACGTGCGCAGGGTATGGCTCTCCCGCACACGGGGCCACGGCTTAACGTCCCATCCGACGGACGGCGGCCTTTCCAAGCCCATCGGTGTCCCCTACTGACCGTGGACAGGACGGGGAATTTTGCGGAGATAAATTTCAACGCTGACCCAGCTGGGACTCGAACCTGGGAACTACAGATTACGAGTCTGGCGTGCTACCGACTGAGCCACCCCCGCCCTTCGCAATTTCCGAATCACCCAAAAGATTTAACTGCACCCTCTATCGGTGGAAAAGGTTGAAAATGTTTAAATATTTAACGAATATTGCAAATGATGTATTTATACTACAGTAGAAGTTTGAAATTTTGGTGGCGGAATGTGAAAGTCACGAGGTTTGCAATGACAATTATTTTCTCCCTTACCTCCAGGTGAGTGAGATAATGCAACTTTTGTTTTAAGATTTTCGTTTTCCGTTGGATAAGTAATAGTAAAATATGGTTCACATTTTTCAAAATCTCTGGTAGTTTTCACTTATATCGTTAGAGGTCGCGCTATATGTGAAATACGCGAAACTTCAAACTATATTGGAAGCCATCTATTTATTATAGAAGTATTCACTTTCGCTGATAGATTGCTAAGAGATATTTCGCTGACAGCAACGATTTCTACCCTTTTCTCACAAGGGGATGGGAAAAATGTTGCTTCTTCATTTAAAAGGATAAATGAGAAATTCTTTTTATGTTGTAATAAGTTCTAATGAACCATTTCTAACTGCAAATCTTCAATCATCCATTCATCCCACTGCTAGAGGGTGGAAATGAGAAAATGTATTCTCTTTAAAAACGTGCATTTCGTATTCGCCAGAGGCGATTTCACTTTTTCTGTTTTAAAACTATTTCGTTATCCCTGGATTAATATTTATCATTAATGCATTGTGAACTTAAATCCTTTTTTGCAACAATAATGTATATTTAATCGAAAGTTGTTGTTCATAACCCTATTCGCTAATCTAACAGCCCATGGAAATACTAGTCACTTTTTTTATTCATGGAAAGTACTTCTAGGGCCTAAAAGATCTACTTAGAAATCGGGCAATATCCAGATCAGATGCATTCCGAATTTTTCAGATTAAAGTTAAAATTTTATTATCCTAGTTTTGTCGATAGTTTGTGAATGAGAGAGACACCCTCTATCCCATAGAGGACAGTGAGCCGTTGTCGAGAATTCATTGTAGACGGTGAAACTCTTATTGTAAAATATATATTTAGTAGTTCAGTGGTAAAGTATCACAAGAGATGTCCTGTAGACATGGGACTCACGAAATATTCAGTTAAAAAAAATTAGTTTTGCCGTGAGTGGGATTCGAACCCACGTATTCCAGTAACATGCTGAGTTGGGTTGTTTTACCTCTGAGCGGCACTTTTTTGCACACCATGGGCTAAATGACCAGGTCACATGGACCCCGAAGGCTCAGAGAAGGTTGGGGGAGGGGACCCACTGGAACAGCTGTTGGGAGACAGATGGTAGCCTCCCGTCAAGGCCATCCAGCGTGTTCTTTAACGTGCACAGGGTATGGCTCTCCCGCACACGGGGCCACGGCTTAACGTCCCATCCGACGGACGGCGGCCTTTCCAAGCCCATCGGTATCCCCTACTGACCGTTGGCAGGGCGGGGATATTTTGCGGAGATAAACCTCAACGCTGACCCAGCTGGGACTCGAATCTGGGAACTACAGATTACGAGACTAGCGCGCTACCAACTGAGCCACCCCCGCCCCGTAACATGCTGAAGAAAATAAAACTTTAGCCGTCGATGATATAGTAGTTAGCATATCTGGTATGTTAATGAGAGAAGGGGGTTCGAACCCCAATCATGGCAAAAACAGTTTTTTTCAGCTTACTATTTCATATCTTTAGTAGATTGGCGAAATCGAAGTAAAGTCGGGGAAGAACAGCTGCTAGGAGACAGATGGTAGTCTCCCTCAAAGTCATCCATCTTGTTCTGTAACGTAAACGGGTATGGCTCTTCTGTACACAGAGTCACGGCTTTATGTCCCATCTGACAGACGGCAACGATTTCTGACCGATGGCGAAGGGTGGGTGCCAGCGGAGATAAATCTCAGCGCTGGCACAGGTGGAACTCGAACCTGGGAACTTCAGATTAAGATCCTGTTGCGCTATCGACTGGAGCAACCCCGGGCCCAATAGGGGTGAAGATTGATATGTCTGTCTCTGATTTTCAGGGGGGGGGGGGAAATGTCCATTGTTAGGCAATCTCTGGGGGAGGGTGAGATTATAACCCAATAACTTTCTTAGAGTAAATCACCGCTTTTTCTTTAACCAGGTCTGTTTCATTGATGGAAAAATACGGTTGTAAACTAATATCAGGCGGCGAATGAAATTTTAAATTTGAACAGAATCGAAAAATTTCTTATAGAGCATTAATGCTTCTAGTTCACTTTCGATTCGTTCCCACGAAATTATTAATTTATTTTCGTATTAGGCAAATAGAAGCACTTCATTGTTTAAAAATAGACTATTCCTGATAACAGAGAGATAATTAACAGATCAGTCATATAAAGAAGCATTAGACTATTCTCTTACGTTTTCTAGAATAAAAAATAAGCCCTTCAAAAAATTTCTCGACATTTTTGTTGAACTGTCAAGGAATAGATATCATTCTTAGTATAATGTAGATATCAAATCCAGAGGAAAAATTGCTATTAGCCGGGTCGGATACGAACCTACGACCTCATGCTAACATATCAGGTGCTCTGATCTCTGAGCTACAAGCCACCGAGCGAGCTCTCCTCTATATGATGATGGAAATTTTTTTACCTGCAGCACACATTTATCTGTGTCTCATGAATGAAGTGTCTTCGCTCTTCACAAATTCCCTCACAAAGAAGATGATATGTATGCCGCGAGTGTACTCTTCAATTGTATGGGGCGGGGTGGCTCAGTCGGTAGCGCGCCAGGCTCGTAATCTGTAGTTCTCAGGTTCGAGTCCTGGTTGGGTCAGCGTTGAGATTTATCTCCGTAAAATTCCCCGCCCTGCCCACGGTCAGTAGGGGACACCGATGGGCTTGGAAAGGCCGCCATCCGTCGGATGGTACGTTAAGCCGTGGCCCCGTGTGCAGGAGAGCCATACCCTATGCACTTTAAAGAACACGCTGGATGGCCTTGACGGGAGGCTACCATCTGTCTCCCAACAGCTGTTCCAGTGGGTCCCCTCCCCCAACCTTCTCTGAGACTTCGGTGTCCATGTGACCTGGCCATTTAGCCCATGGTGTGCAAAAAAGTGCCGCTCAGAGGTAAAACAACCCAACAACAACCCTCTAGATTTGATATCGACGCTAAACTAAGAGTGATATCTTCCTTGACAAATGGGAAATTTCTTATTTGTTTTTTTAGCTAATGAAATAATTTTTATATTTGAAAAACATTCGTTAGGAATTTTTACATCATTTTTTCCTTTATGCCAACGAAAGAATGGATCTTAGAGTTTTCGTTTAGGATTTAACTATTCCTAAGCTAAATTTTTCTTTAAAGTTGTGCATTAAGATATTGTATTTTTCGACACTCATTTTAGAAAAATTCCATGCAATAATAATTGTAAAGACTTTTCTTTGCGTTCTAAATTTTTATTTCTATTTTAATGTTTCACGAAGCCTTTAAACTTTTTTCGGTCCTGTCATGATGTTCCAAATGTAAAATCCACTTCTCTTTAATCCTTTGATTCCGGGCAATATGAACTTATTTGCATCATGCACCACGCTAAGATTTTACTAGGTTGATTCATAAGCTTGCGTTTTTCGCCATGCAAATTGTGTACGGTGACATATCACCGTGTGGGGCGGGGGTGGCTCAGTCGGTATCTCGCCAGACTCGTAATCTGTAGTTCCCAGGTTCGAGTCCCAGCTGGGTCAGCGTTGAGATTTATCTCCGCAAAATTCCCCGCCCTGCACACAGTCAGTAGGGGACACCGATGGGCTTGGAAAGGCCGCCGTCCGTCGGATGGGACGTTAAGCCGTGGCACGGTGTGCGGGAGAGCCATACCCTGTGTACGTTAAAGAACATGCTGGATGGCCTTGACGGGAGGCTACCATCTGTTTCCCAACAGCTGCTCCAGTGGGTCTCCTCCCCCAACCTTCTCTGAGCCATCGGGGTCCATGTGACCTGGCCATTTAGCCCATGGTGTGCAAAAAAGTGCCGCTCAGAGGTAAAACAACCCAACCCATATCACTGTGTTGCATTTGCGTACCTCTGAATGGTGGTACTAAGAAGAAGTATAAAGTCCTTTGCGTCAGCTCATAGCTATTTCAAGTATCGGAGTCTTGCCCTAGGAATGTTCTACATTGAGTGAGTTAATATTGAAAGTGGTGCAATTTTTCATCATTATTGGAAAAACGGGTTGCTGCTCAAGAAATTCAAGAAACTCAAGAACAAAAGCCTCGAAAGTAAGTCATAATCGGGACAGTCAATATCGGTCGATCGGCATTCTGTGCCACATCTTCAAAATGATCCATCGACAAACTCTCGCAAATTCTCGTCCGAATTTGGTTGTTCACAAGCAACTATAGTGCGGCATTTGCCATGCATCGGTAAGATTGAGTTGGCGTGTTTTACCTCTGAGAGAACCTTTTTGCACACAATGGCTAAATGGCCAGGTTACAAAGACCTCGAAGGCTCAGAAAAGGTGGGGGTAAGGTGACCTACTGGACAGCAGTTGGGAGATAGATGGTAGCCTCCCGTTAAGGCAATCCAGCATGTTCTTCAACTTGACATGGTATGGCTCCCTGTACACGAACCACGGCTTAATGTCCCATCACACAGACCGCGGCCTTCCCTAGCCAATTGGTATCACCTACTGACCTTGGGCAGTGCCGGGAGTTTCGAAGAGATAAATCTAACCGCTGGCCCAGCTGGAACTCGAACCTGGGAGCTGCAAATTAAAACCCTGGCGGCTACCAATTGAGTCCCCTTCGCATCCATCGGTAAAGGAGTTGCCGAAGTGTTCGGATGAACTGACTACTGAACGAATAAGCCGTCGTATCGAAGTCTGCAACAACCTAGCTAATCTACGTGACTACCGTTTCATCAAGCGAATCGTTATGCAAGATGAAAAACGGATCTTTTTCAGCAATCGGAAAACACAAAAGCAGTGTCTTCACCCAAACCACACCGCACTTCTTTTCCCAAAGAAAGGACGTTTCGAAACGAAGACAATGTTGTATGTTTGGCAAAAGTTTTGAAGCTGTACTGCACTTCGAAGGTTCCAGATGAACTTGAGTACAATGCCGACCTCTACTCAGCACAACTAGAGAGCATGCACTATGTGACGCTTCAACGTTACCCACGATTAATAAACAGATATCAGGTAATCCTTATCTGGCATAGTGGTTAGGCAGCTAGTGACTGTTCCAGCAAGGCAAACTTTTTGTGTTGTGTTAGCTCTAAGTAAGGCAGTGGTCAGCAGTGGGCATGTAGGTCTTAGTAGGGCATGTCCTTGTATGAGAAGGCCTGTATTAAGCTAGGAGTAGCTTCCAGGATTTCTTCTCTGTCCTATATGGCGCAAATCAAAAAAAATAAAAGGTACTCATCCAAGAAAACAACTCGAAACCGTACATCGCACTTGAAGCAAAGAAAAACTTTGAGAACTTCTTCCTCACCCAGTATATATTCCGATCCCAGCTCCTTACGACTACGTCCTTCGCGCCATGACTCATTTTCTTCGAGGTAAGCGGCTTCAAACATTTCAGGAAGTAGAAAACAGATGTCGAGAGCTTTTCACCTCAAAGGACCAAGTATGGTATCAAAGAGAAATAGAACAACTTTCGGACAGATGGCTACGAACTATTGAAAATGATGGTTTATATTTCGTGAGTAAAGTAAGTTATTTAAATTCTAAAGTAGATGATAAAACGCACATGTTAATGAATCACTCTAGTATGTTATTGAAATCGAATATGCTTGGGATGCAGATCACATTAGAAAAACGTATCCTGTAATAAACTCACTTTTATCGAAACGAATATTCGTGCATACCTATCTACACTTTCTGTATGCTTGATTTGGATTTTGAAGCATTTGTGGTAGCGAAAACGATGACTCAAAAATGTTTCAAATTCACGCGAGTGGCCCACGTTAAACGAAACGGTGTTACACTCCTTTTTGCGAAAAATGCTAATGAGTAGCAAACCCAAAGGAAATACAACGAGGTTGACCTATGAGGGTGTAGAGAATCACAATTAACTAGCAATAGCGAGTAAAGATTTAAATTAAGAACTTTGTTAACTTTGTAAACTCTGATATAGTTACTAGAAATAAAGTGAGTCGAACAAAATAAATTGTCTTCCAAAATATAAATATCGAAACATTAAAACAATTAAAAAAACTTTCTCCTGCAGCATCTGCTTGAAAATAAAACTTAATTTTTAAACAACGTAAAAAAGAAAGTGCTATCTGCATTATTACAGCCGTCCCGTGGCCGAGTGGTTAGCACGCTTGGCTACTGATCTAAGGGACCTGGGTTCGAGCCCCGGGTAAGGCGTGGTTGTGTGTGTCGTTTTTCTGCTGAGGTCCAGCAATCCTCTCAGATCGCCTACTGTTGCATATAAACTGACAGGCTCCTGTTAGACTTCTGTGGCATGCAGCTGCTTGAGGAGGTATTTCTTTTTATCTGCATTATTAAGCGAAATGAATAAATTTTCGCTCTCCGCAAAATCCACATTTATCCATTAATCGAGAGATTTCTCTTTATCCTAGGGGAGAGACTGCGGCTTGCCTCTTCAACTATCCCAACGATAACAAGCTGTTGGCCCGTGAGCTTCCAGGGACCATGATGACTTTGGACGAGCAATGCGAAAGAGACAGAGGGACTCAAGCATGCTTTGTGAGTAGTCATTCCTTTGCCTGATCTTGACAGGATCGTTTCTCTCTCAGCGTATCCTTAACTGCCGCTCATCCTTCCGTTCGAAGTAATTTATGTAATGGAATATTTTGATTAGTTTTAATCGTACTAAAACAGTGTCTCGCAAACTGTGTGCCGCGAGAGATTTTCTAATTGACACTAGATATTCCAAAGATTTCATTTTGACTTGACTTGTGTTATCGACGTACTTTAATATCGACGTGCTTTAATAAAAATCTTTCAGATTTTATCAACTGGGATCTTGTACGTATTTATCGAGCTTTTTCCAAATTTTGGTATTAATTTTTGATTATTTCAAGCCATAGAATGGACAAATATTTAAAACAAACACCGAGTTATGAATTAAAGAACGAGAGCAAATCTTCAAGTAAAACCAGGCTGATGACTTCAACAAAGCGCAAATATAATGACGATTATAGAGAGTTTGCTTTTATTCTTTTTTAGGTGTGCCGCGGAAAAAAAATTAGATTCAGTGTGCCGCGGAAAAAAAATTAGATTCAGTGTGCCGCAGAGTAAAAAAGTTTGCGAGACACTGTACTAAAAGAAGCTGACTTTTGTCAGCTTCTTTTAGTACGATTAAAGTTTTTTAGTCTGCTCACTTATATTCACTTTTTCAATTGCAAATGCAGAAACGATCGTGTCGTGCTTTCCTCGAGAAGAACAAAACAACTTCATCGTCCTTATATTAAAACAGCAAATGAGACTCGCGATTAGTACAACTTAATAGTTATCAATGGTTATCTCTGAAGTTATGCGAAGTAGTATAATATCCTGGAAGAAAGTAAAAATAAATATTCTTCATACAACTATAGATTTTTATTCTCTCCAAAATTGTGGTTATTGATTTTAAGAACTCTCACAAACAATTCAGTATTGTTGTAAGGAGATGTCATTATTTTAATTAACAGTTCTTGCAATCCGTTAGACCTTATACTCAGTCAAAAATTATGTTGATCGACACAGTCAAAACCCTTCTTGAAATCTGCATTGATAGGAACTACAGCTCTGAAAGAAAATATTTTTCAAGAATCTGTCTAAGTGAAAATATTCAGTCTATGGAACCTCTAAAACTCTAATTCTGAACCTACCATGTCCATTATATTGTCATCTTCAATTAATAGTTTTAAGTAAATTTAGAAGAAAAGAAAATAGACTGATTTATATTTTATGAAAATAGACTGATGCTGTAATACACAAAAAACTGTGATCATAAGAACTATGATTACCTTTCTTGAAACTAGGACTGCTATACGGAGGGCGTTCAAAAAAGTTCTTGATAGCTGTCTATACAGGATGTCCCTGAATTCATGGCCCAAATGTGAGGGGGATGGTAGTACACACCGAACCCACCAATATTCGTCATAGAATATGCGGCCACAAACGCAGTGAGGAGTCGGAAATGAAGGACAGACACAGAGGTTTCCAGAGTGACATTTAGTGATCATTACAAGAAATGCTCAAACGTCCGCCCACCAACGTTGATACAGGCGGCACAACGGCAGAGTAGTGATCGGTGTACCTGCTCGTAAACACCGGGCTTGTCGTGCACATCGGCAGATGCGACGGACAGTCGAGCTACCAGATCCTCCACGGATTGCACGGGCGTCTCGTACAGGACACACTTCAAATGTCCCCACAGAAAGAAATCGATACAAGAAAGATTGGGCGATCTGGGGGGTCACAGAATGGACCACTGCGCCTAATCCATCGGTTCCCAAATGGGGTATGAAGATGCTGACGCACGTCCATGTTGAAATGGGCGGGTGCCCCATCGTGCTGGAACCACATACGGGCGCAGATTGCGGCTGGAATATCCTGAAGCAATTTCGACAAAACCTGTTGCAGAAAAATACGGTACGTTCGCCCATCGAGGCGGTCCCGCAGTAGGTAGGGTCGAATTAAGTAGTCATGCACCGTTCCCGCCCTGACATTAACGGCGAACCGTTACTGGTTCGAATTTGGACGTGCACTATGGGGGTTCTGGGCCGCCCATAAATGCGGAATTATGGACATTCACTACGCCTTCACGTGAGAATGTTGATTCATCTGTAAAGAGCACATGCGCGGGGAAATCGGGATGTGCGGCACTTTGCTGCAGGAACCACTGGGCGAAATCCATGTGCAGGGGATAATCAACAGCTGTCAATGCCTGCACTCGCTGCAAATGATAGGGGTGTAGCCCTTCTTCCTTCAGTACTCGCCAGACACTGTTCCGATGCACACCCAGGCTCTGGGCGGCGGATCGCATGCTTGTACTGGGTTATCTGTCACCATACGCAAGATGTCCTCGCTCATAGCTGGCGTTCTCACCATCCGTGTTCTTCCGGCATCATGTCGACTGACATAGAAGGTGCCTGCCTCAGACAGCTGATGGTGCAGTCGCGCAAACATTTTATGATCGGGCACACGGCGCATAGGATATCGCTCACGGTAGAGTCTTTGAGCCTCTCTACCATTGCCCTCGGCTACGCCATACATCAGGTGCATATCGGCTTTCTCTGCGTTCATAAACTGCTCCATCTCGTGTCCAGTCGACGCTGAGAATGCTGGGGTTTGGCCGATCCAGCGCTTTTAAGCCATGCCGCCTCGTCTGCGCCCCCTACCGGCACAGGACTGCGTTTGCGGCCGCATATTCTATGACGAATATTGGTGGATTCGGTGTGTACTACCATCCCCTCACATTTGGGCCACGAATTCAGGGACACTCTGTATATTTGCATTCGTTCCTCCGAAACCTGGAACAAGAGTTATAAAACGGAAGATTTTTCTCTTTGCTAAATGCTTAGCACGAACTTTAAAATGCACAATAGACCTAAATCAACGTACGAGGAGAAACTGCAATTAACCTTCGATGCAGATGAAAGTGAATTTGTGATCTCGCTATATTTTACTTTAGCAGTTATTGTCATTCAAAATGCTTTCACTTTACATTTCTGACCATTTGGGATTTCAAGTAGCAATGAATACAAGTGCAGCTTTTAACAGTAAAGTTATTGAATTGCACTGGGTTTTAATCGGAAATTCTGTTTCGACTTTAACCCCGTAATAACTTCAAATCGAATTATTTCATGATTATTGCAGAACTGAAATAACTTCCGAAAATATTGTATACTTTAATGTTATTTATTAAGGCTATTTTTCTTGGACAGAGTAAGCCGAATGGGTTGTTTTACTCTTGAGAGCATTTTGGCAGTGATTTACATTTCTAGCCCTGATCAGCATTCAGTTATCACGTTCTTTATCAGTATATCATAAAATATCGAACCGAATGGATTTGTCCTTTAAATATTCCTCAAGTTTCTTAATTTACACGATTATTATTATTTATATTAATGATATAATTAATGAAATACTCAGTGTTTTTCAACTGAAATATTAAGAAATCACTATTATATATCGATATCAATTCTAAAAAAACTTTCTTGACCTATTATAAGGGGTGGCCGAGTGGTTAGCGCGCTTGGCTATTGATCTACGGGACCTGGGTTCGATCGCCGGGCTAAGGCATGGATATTCCTGTTGTTTTCTGCTGAGGTCCTGCCATCCTCTCAGATCTTTTACTGTGGCATATAAACTGACAGGCTCCTGTCAGACCTCTGTGGCAAGCAGCTGCTTGAGGGGGTATTTATTTATTTTTTTTAATATCTTATAAAGTCCATTCGGCTGAAGAATGTTTTTCTTCTAGAATTGATATTAATGTGCAATGGTGATTTCTTCGCAGTGTTTAGATGGGTGTCTCATTTATCATAATGTAAGTTTGTTTGTTTGTTTTTTCTTATTCACGACGTTACAATACGTTGCTAATATTTCCACTTATCTTCATACAAAGTGCTAGAGATAATTTCAACTTTGGTTTCTTTCTTTCTTTCTAGAAAGACAGCCGAGTGTGTGCCCAACTGTTCTGTTATGACACAGAATCTGGCTACTGCGTCTCGTTTCGCCCAGCGGCAGAAGGATCTGTCTGTGGTGACGGTCAGGTGAGTGCAGCCCGACTATGGCCACTTGCTAATATTAATCACTAAATGGTAATAAATATGTTATCTTTGAGAAATTACAATGAAGTTAAAACAAAACCGCAAAATTATGATTCAGCACAGGATTCTTTAATACGTGTATTTTAGGTTAAAATCTGAAAAATTCTCGGCTTTCATGTCAAAGTATCAAATTAATAAAAAAATTGTACAAGTCGAAGTAGTCAATTTAGATCACTTTGAGTTCAAAAAATTATTTTTGGAGTGAGATTTTACTTTTTTTGAAATACTAGCGATACATAAACAAGGATTCTTTTCCCCTTAATAAAATTGGTTAAATAATATTTTTAGTAATATACAGAATATATTCATCAATCAGAATCATGTTGCATTCAGCTGAAACAAATAATAAAGTTCGTACAGAATATCGGGATAACAAATTTTAATTTTCTTAACACCTATTTCAGCTGGAGGATTGCAGAGATATTCCCAATTTCAATTCCATACTTTTGTTGAATTCCCTTTTTATTTCTATCACCGAAACAAGACCGGACAACTCTCCGGACCTGATCTTAGCTAGGTAGCCCTGACCAAGGGGCTGATTTGCCTCTTAACTCTTTGGGGTGAGAAAACACAGCTTTTCTCATTTTAAATGAGAAATTCTCTTTTGAATTTTGATTTTTCTATTTGAATTTTGCCAATCATCCGTTTGTATGAATTATTGCTGTTAAAGGTGCAAAATGCAGAAAATTAAAAAACTTCATTCTCTTTGAAAATGAGCATCTCATATTCTCCAGAGGGGATAAGTTATTCCTCTAGTTGAGGGATAGATAATCATTTTGGCCACATTTTCATGACATTCAATTATTTTTGTATCTTCTTATGAATTTCTGTAAATCTGCCAAACTAAGTTTCGATATATACACAATTTATTGATCCGTTCTAAACATTTTGATGGGTAGTGTAATTCTACATAAGAATAAAGATTGCTGTGTGATTAATTATTATATTTACATGAACGTAAGAAGAAGGTGAATGGAAGGAAGCTCGTGTTAAAAAGGGTGTGATCATCCCTGATATCAATGTAGGACTGACAATGCCTCATCACACTGCACATACAGTCTCTAATCATTTCTGAAGGCAAGAAAGCCCAATTGTACAAACAGAGCATGTCCTAAGATCATGAGAGTCTTCTGGGAAAAAGACTGACACAAGCAATCCGTCTCCCCAAGGAATCCCAGGCATGATCAATAGGATTGAGGTCACGGAATCTTGCAGGACACTCCATACATTCAATACCTTACGTTCAAAATATTGTCCTGTGAGCTTTTATATACGCAGCCGTTAATGCTCATTAAAATGAGTCCTGAGCCCACTGCATCTGCAAATAGGGCGTATAAAATTTTCAAAAATTTCATCCTAATATGGGAAATCAGCAATCGTCTGTGAAACACGCGGAGGTCGGTGCTGCCACTGATGCTGAACTCTGCCCTGACCATGAAACCACCACCTCGATATTGGTCCGTTTCCGTGATCTTTGAAGGATGACACCGTGTTCCACGTTCTCTCCATAAGAATGTCCGTTGGAAATGATCTGCAAGCGGAACTGCTGCTGGTAACACTCACATGTCGCTGTGATCAATTCAGAAGGTCTCATTTATGGAGTTAATAAGAGAGCACATACCACTGGTCGTCTTGCAGAGATCACCCTCTCCTGAAAATTTCTCGGAAACGTCTACCTTGGAATTTTCCTTCCTGTGGACGAAGCAGTCTTCGAAGTAAGTAGGGGAGCTCTCAGTGCTCTATGATGCCAAGAATCTCGGCTCAGTGCAAAGTCACTTAAGAGAGATGTTATCACTCTTCAGTGGCCTTGCACTCGTATTCTAATGATATCACCAGAACCCTGAAATTGTCTTCAGACTCCACTATTTGACACTGACTCATCCATATATCCATATGTCTCAATTGGCTTCATCCATATGGTTCAATTGGCTTATGATCGGCCAGCTCCTATTCTTCCAATAGCAAGATACCATAACAACTCATCTGAACGACGTCTTTGATGTATTTTTAACGAAATAAAATCAACAGTTGAAATTTTGTGGGGCAAGCAATAAAGAATACATAGACCTATTACAGAACGCCTTTTTTACTGCCGTTTCACTTGCATTTTTAGAACCACTGGAACGATTATACCGCCGATTTACATGTCACCACCCAATTAGCCTAATTAATACATTGCCGTTATTTATTTTCATATTTTTTTTGGCAACATTAAAAAAAAACTGATCTATATCTTAACTTTTGCAATTGAGTGTAGTACATACAAAGCCTTACCAAATTATTAAAAAATTTCCATGTTATGTCAACAGATAGCTAATCTGAGATCTGTGCAATTTCTACAAAAAATATACATATAATAAAAAAATAAATACCCCCTCAAACAGCTGCTTGCCACAGAGGTCTGACAGGAGCCTGTCAGTTTATATGCCATAGTAGAAGGTCTGAGAGGATGGCAGGCCCTCAGCAGAAAACCGACACAACTCGGGGCTCGAACCCAGGTCCCTTAGATCAGTAGCCAAGCTCGCTAACCACTCGGCCATGGGACGGCATAAATACATACATATAAAATCTTCATGCAGCCATGGGCTACGGAGGCCCTACCAAACTGTAACCAGACTCTCTACACCTGTCTATCTTGAACTACAGCTGTTGCATTTGACCACTACAGGCCAATTCTAGCAAGATCCTGTTTGACATTGTCTGTCCATCGCATCCTAGGTCTCGCCCTTTTCCTGAAGCCACTGCTCATAATCCTGTTTGCCAATATGCAGCTATGCATACAGGCAACATGGCCAAACCAACGCAGTCTCTCTCGGCACAAAATGCTGCTTAAAGGAGGTTGCTGACTCCTTCTAACTCCATCATTACTTACAAAATCATACCACCTTAGTCCAAGATACTGCGCAAGCATATAATAATAATAATAATTTATTCCATGCAGGGGTTACAGTAAAGCCAAGGTAAAGGAAATTTTGGATATTAATTTGAATGTTCAAGTGGCTTGATGTCCCAGTACATTTGAGAAATTAAAAAGAAATATTCAGGATAGTACAAATATACAAATATGTTTAAAGGTATTGCATACTTATTTGATACATATAATGCACAGACGAAGACAAACATATAATATGAAATATGATAAAAACATAGTATACCTAGGGGTAAGAAAAGGAAGGTTTAAGACAACAGAGAGTAATATTAAATGAATGAACAGGGAAAAAAAAGATTGCGAATAATTAAGACAAAGGGCAAAGATGGGGAGGGGGAATAGGGGTGGTCAAATGTTTCAATATTCTAATAGAAGTGGAGTATTATAATTTTTGAAGTTTTGTTTTAGAATTTAAAGAAATAATATTGCTCGGTAGAGAGTTCCAAGTTGAGGTTGCTTGAAATGAAAAAGAAATTCACCATTCTTAACTTTGAAAATCTTGCGAGTAGAAAATATTTTACTATCAGAGTGAAGAATCAAATGAAGGGGATGATTATATTCCATATCTTGTTTTAGAGAAGTGAAAGAACTTAAGGTAAAAGAAAAAAGACAATCGCTGCATACATAAAAATATTGCAATTAGTGGAGGATTGTGCAAAATTATTTCCAAAAAGTTTAAAGACAAGTGGACTAAGAATGGTTCCTTTGCGGTACTCCCCGATTAATTTTAAGAGGTGTGGAGATCTCATTAGTGCTTAATTTAGTTCTGATAGCACGATCGTTGAGATAATTTTTAAATCAACAAGGAGCTGAGTCCGATAAATTAAAATTGCAGCCCAATTTTTCAAAGAAACGTTTGTGTTCAGCTGAATCAAATGCTTTTCAGATGTCCAGGGAAACCAGTCCGACAACAGCTTTCACTTTGCTGTCTAAAGCCAATCTCCATTGATTAACAAGAAGTATCACGAGAGTTTAATTGACTGATTTTTCCTAAATACAAATTGTCTGCACGAAAGTAAATTTAAATTTTCAATAAAAGTCGATAATTGTATGTCGATGACTTTTTCTAAAATTTTGTTTAAAGCACATATAACTGAAATAGGTCGATAGTCCAGGGGGTTAGAAGGATTTGAAAATTTAGGTATAGGTGAGATGATGGCTTCTTTCCATCGAATGGGAATTCATTAGAATTAAATGAGCCATTAATTAGATCACAAAGTGGTGCAGAAATTAATGGGGAAAGATTTTTTAGAATAAAGATAGGTATTCCATCTGGTCCGACATTCACGTTTCCTGTTATCTTCTTACAAAAGGTCCATGTTTCACTATCATACCTGACCTTAGAAAAAAAAATAATACGTATACAGCCATATTTTTAGCCTTTAGGTGAACACGGCCATTTTTCCACACTCTCCATAGATTCTTAAAAGTCCAAGCGGCAATCTCTATTCTTCTATATATCTCATGCCGCATATCACCAGTATCTGTTACCTAGCTCCCAAGATAATTAAACTGCGACACTTACTCAAGAGTACAGCCATTCAAAGCGACGGAAGCACCATCTGCCTGACCAATTTTCATCACTTTAGTTTTTTCTCTGTTTATCACCAAACCTACTCTGTTACCAGTCTCATCAACAGCCCTAATGAACGAATTCATCTCATCAACATCATTAGCCAACAGGCTCAAATCATCTGCATGATCTAAATCAGAAATTTTGAAATCTCTGGACCATTTAAGACCAAAATCTTTCTCTCGCAAAGAATTTCGCATTACGTAATCAATAATTAAATTAAAGAGAAAAGGAGACAAAATGCACCCTTGTCTAACTCCACTAGCAATGCTAAACCAATCGCTACAAGACGTACCAACTCTCACACATGACTCAGTGTTATTATAGAGAGCTCTCATTACACTAACTATTTTATCAGGTATTCCATAAGATCTAACAATCAACCACAAATTATGGCGATCAACAGAGTCAAAAGCCTTTTTGAAATTTATAAAGCTATGCAACCACAGATTTCTGAAACTCAGGCAGATTCTTGAGAAATCTTTTAAGTGAAAATATTTGATTTAAACATCTACCACTTCTGAATCCACACTGTTCATCACGCAGTTGTCAATCACCCAAATTCTTAATTCTATTAAGTATAATCATGCAAAGAACTTTACCTGGAACAGAAAATAAACTAATTCCCCTATAATTATCAATGGAAATGCGATCACATTTTTTAAAAATTGGGATAACGATAGTTCTAGTAAAATCCTTAGGAATAACACCTTTATCATAAAAAACATGCAAAACTTCAGTCAGTCATGTCACACAAGTGTTCCCAGCTCTAAGCATTTCAACGGTGATTTCCTCCATCCCAGGGGATTTATGCAGCTTTATTTTAGAGATAGCCAAAGCCACTTCAGAATGCGATAAGTACCAACATTAAAGCCAGTAATGAATCTATCCTCATTACAAACAATGGGAGTATAAATAATCACATTGATTAGAACATCTCTGAAATGCTCAGCCCGCCTAGCCATTAGAGAATCCTCACCTTCAACTACCTTACCATGTTTATCCCTCAATCCCTGTGTACCTGTCTGTTTCTTCTCACACAAAAAATTAACAATCTGATAGTCAGGTACTCTGCTGTTGTGCGTTATTCTAAATCAGAAATCAAAAATTGCTTTCTCTGCTTTATCAGCAAAAGCTATCAAGCCAAAGATTCTTATCAGTTGTTAACTGATCCTTTACACGTTTATTAATCTTATTGCAATACCGTCTGTTAGGACTATTAGGGTCTTGATTCGTATTATTTCTAGACTTCCTACTTTCAGAAATAAGTTCCACAGCTGAAGGCTGAAGTCATCCATGTTGGTAGGAACTTCAGGTACCTCCTTTTCAAATGGACCTTTTCAAGAGCCACATGACCTGCCTGAGACATATTACTCCAGTTTAGGATTGGCGATGCCCAACTAGCTAAGTGAAGATTGAGGTACCTGCGATAGCCTCTGATCAGGATTGTCCACCAGCTGATATAAGTTACCCCATGCCACTGTTCAGTTAGGGCTGGTAATCCAGAAGCAAACAGAAAACACGGCGATAGATTCTCCCTTAGTCAGTCCCACCAGTGCAACAAGTCCAGGATCTATAATCAAGCTCAAAGCCGTAAACCAGTCCAGTATAGTGGGTATAATGGTCAGTAACAGGATCCTGTGTCATTGACCGCTCCTCAGTAGAGCAGAAAAAAAAGTGGCCATAGATGACTAGATCGATAGGCCACACTATCTGGCAGCCCTCCCTTTTCGTTTTCTTCCAAAAGAGAATATTTCTTTTGAATATATAACAGCGTATTTTGGAATATTTAACAGCAACAATGCGTCCAAAGAAATACAAAATTGACAAATTTTATACTCAAAACAGACTTCTAAAATGTATACTTAGTTTCGTGAAATAATTGGAAATATATTTATTAAAGTTCTAACTTCAGAAAAATACCTGTGCATGGCATTGTTGTTAAATATTCAAATTTATCTAACTGAGCAAAATAAAGACACGCCTCAAGCAGCTGCTTGCCACAGAAGGCTGACAGGAGCTTATCAGTTTATACGCCATAGTAGGTTTTGAGTAAGGAGAGACCTCAGCAGGAAAACAAACATACCTTACCGTTGACCGAACTCAGGTCCCTTTTGATTAATAGTCAAGAGCGCTAACCATTCGGCCACGTGACGGCGTTGAGCGAAAATATATGAAAATATTTAGACATATTTAATCGAGATCTTTATCTTCAGTCACATTTCTGCATAAAAATTTGCTTTATATGTACACAATACAAACACTACAAGGAATACAACATAGAAACACTTAAGGACATTAATTATTTAAATTGAAGCCCAGGTAGGGCTAATGGTTAGCGTAATTGTGTACTTCCCTACACAAAGAAGGGAGATAACCTAGAAGTTATATTAGGTTTGTTCTGGTTTCTCATAGAACATACGAACACTTACACAAGGACATGCCCCACTGGTCTTAGTAGCCAGGAACGGTAACCACTAGATAAGGAAGGGTAGCCTCTTCCTCGTGTAGGTATCATTTTTTTAATCTATTTGACTAGCCTGGTCTACGTCTATCTATTTCTAAACTTTAATTAATGTTTTAGTCTGACTTTTCATTACATGTATTTTATTTTCCATGTAGGTTTGCAAAAACGGAAAATGTGTTGTAGACCACGAGAACATCATTCCTGACTATACGCACGTGACCCGGTCGCTGGCAAACCGGGTGGATAAAGAATTGGCGAAGCTAACGACGAGCAGCCCTGCGCCAACGTCAGCCAGACCCAACAGACGAAGGTTCTCACCTCGACCCCCATTGGCCAGCAGGAATGCAGCTGCCAGGCGTAGCACCACAACTACCACCACAATAGCTACCGAAACAGGTAGGTTGACAGATGCAATGATATTACTTCTTGCCAACAAAGTAGTCATTCAAATATTTGACAAATGCTTTCCGAAATAATCTAAGGCAATGATTATTAATTTCTAACGGCTGTGTTTCAATTGGTAAATACGAAGAATCCCCGTTTCTGTCAGTCAACATAATAGACACCTTTCTTACTCGTAAATAAGCAGACTTCCAAAGGTCGCTTATTCCAATATGTCGATTCCAGCATTACATATTCCTAAACATAAAAACTTATTTCCACATTAAAGAAAAAACACCAAAACTAAATCTTATTTTAAAAAAAGTATTTCGATAACAGTGCAAATCGCTAAATAGCCAACTTTCAGGTCCACACTTAAAAAGAAAACACCAGAAATAATTCCGACAGAAACTTTATTTTTAAAATAAGTTTATCTCTTCTTTCGCACTTCAAAAAAATTCTGCATTGCAGTCAATTACATTAACCATAGCTAAACGTGAACCTTCTATCTGCAATTCGAAAAAAACTACCAAACTAAATAGTACCAACAGAGACATATTTTCTATAAAAATTTTATTGGTAAACAACGAGCCTGCTTTCCGCACTTAATAGAAAACCCCAGGAGAAAAAAATATCAGATCGCAAGCAATAGTTTTAACTAAGACCTATTCATAAAAGAATGAAACTTCTTTGCCAATTTAAGAAACAAACTCAGACCGAAATAATCTTGTCAGAGACTATTTTAACCAACAAGTATGTCGCTAATATGTAGTTGCTATGCGGATGGATATCATATTGCAACTGACCTATACAAATTTGCTGGCCAAGCGGGCGAAAAGTCATAGATGTCGGCTAATCGTAGTTGGTATATTTATAAAATATGATAGTAGAATTATATTAATTTCGTAATACTAGGCCTATAAATTTCTTTTGAAATTTAAATGATGCAACGCATAACCCACCCCAGCTTGTAATACTATACTGTATAGCATACTGGATCCAAAATTAATATTTTATTGCTGAGAATTTTTTTAATTAATAAAAGTTAGACAATCTGTTTAGTTTCGTAATGGGCACTTTCCAACTTACGGAGCTATCAGTATAATATAAAAACCTAAGTAGTATTATTTTGAAGTTGTTCAATTTCATCCCAGCAACAAGATGAGTAACTGGTGCGTATTAAGGTACGCAATTCCAATTTATTAATTTTGGATTGTATGACGGTTTTAGGTTAAATAAAATATATTTATTCTTTTCGGTATTAAAATTCAAATCATTTAAATTTAATTAATTCGCCACACATTTTTTATCGATACTTAGTTACGAAAGAAGTTTTCTGGAGAATCAGTACTAATAGTAACGATGTATCATTATAAAAGTGTTAATATAACTATTTATTTGTAATTCATAAATATCATTTGACACCATATGAAACGGAAGGTGGTACACCATATGAAACATACTCTGATGCTCAAATTTAAAGATAATATATAAATTCGTACATAACTGGAAGTATATTTAAGGGAATGCAATAAAATTTGATAGTGTTATTAATACATTGCAAATGTAAATCAAGCAGAAAAAATTCATAGTCGCATAATGTGCATGCCTTAAGATCATAAACGTATAATATGCGTGCGTTAAGATCATAATCGTGCAACTGACATGAAGGAGTAGTCCATGAAACAATACTTAAAGTCTATGTCATGCGGTATGTTAACATGGAGTATGGAGCACCCCTGACAGTCATGCAGCTCAAGCAACGAATCCTCATACTGTTTATCAGGGTACTGGGTTGGGTTGGGTTGTTTTACCTCTGAGCGGCACTTTTTTGCACACAATGGGCTAAATGGCCAGGTCACATGGACCCCGAAGGCTCAGAGAAGGTTGGGGGAGGGGACCCACTGGAATAGCTGTTGGGAGACAGATGGTAGCCTCCCGTCAAGGCCATCCAGCGTGTTCTTTAACGTGCACAGGGTATGGCTCTCCCGCACACGGGGCCACGGCTTAACGTCCCATCCGACGGACGGCGGTCTTTTCAAGCCCATCGGTGTCCCCTACTGACCGTGGGCAGGGCGGGGAATTTTGCGGAGATAAATCTCAACGCTGACTCAGCTGGGACTCGAACCTGGGAATTACAGATTACGAGCCTGACGCGCTACCGACTGAGCCACCCCCGCCCCTATGAGGGTACTGATGAGGTCTTGAAGGATTAATGACCATTCCTCGACAAGTGCTGTTCTGAGTTCATGGAGTGTTCTAGGAGGGGCTGGCGAGCTCCAATGCATCTCCCGAGAGCATCCCACACAATCTCAATGGCATTGAGATCAGGCGATTTGAGATGGGCGAATATCTTCTTCTTCGAGAAAATCGTCGACCCCATGAGCTCGATAAGGGAGGCTTTATCTTCCATAAGAATAAAATCTGTACCAACTGCTCCCCGGAATGGCCTGACATATGGGTTCAGGAACTCGTCTCTGTACCGCAGGGCATTAACAGAACCACTCAGAAAGATGTCATGATGCCTTCCCCAACCATCACGCCACGGCCACCAGAGTAGTCCCTTTCTCTGATGTTCGAGGGAGTGTTGCGGGTCCCTGGTTCTCTCCAGATGCGAATCAGCACTTAAACTGAATCACGATTCATCTGTGAACTTAACATGTTCCTACTGGTCTCGACTCCACGTGCGATGTTTGAAATTTCACATTAAGCGAGCTCACCGGGCGGCGGGAATTGGAAGGACACAAATAACAGGTGTCCTGGCATAAAGGCATTTTTCACGAAGTCTCTTGTAAATAGTATACCTAGAAATCCTCGTTCCTGCAGTTGCTGCAAGCCTCAAAGATTGGTCAAGTTGCCTAGTGGTCATTACTGTGTTCCGTCTGGCAGTAAGACTAATAGTGATCGTCTGCAATAGTTGCGCTCTGCGACGGCCTTGTCCTAGTCAACGATGAACATCTCCAGTCTGTTGAAACTGTCTCCAGAGTCTTGACAGAATATTTTATGGAACATTCAATGCTCCGGAAACTTCCATCTGGGACTAATCTACTTCCATCCTTCCAATCGCTCTCCACCGCTGAAAATCATCCATACGATGCTTGGGGACATAATCAACTCGACGCGCCACCGAAGTGAAAGCAAGAGTTGCCAAGAACAGCTAGAAGCTGCGAGTAGACCGGCAAGTCTTTTTAAAGCATTCCTAATTTTAATATTCCGGTTTACGTGCAGTAACTGTAAATGCGGGAAAGTTTTCCGCGTAGCGTATTTTCCATGTTCGCCCATTTTCAGTGCATTCTTTTGCATATATCGGAAGTTATATACGTTTTGTCGATTATCCTTTAATTTTTAGCACCAGTGTATTTTAGCTCACTAAGTACAGTAAAGAGACTACCACATTGCTTTCTTTTCAGCAAATAGTGTTTAAATCAGCTTAACGCAACACCACGAATACCAATATTTTCCATATTTTTAATTGAAATTTCGTGGTCTGCTGTGTCCAAAGCTTTTTCCAAGTCCATAAATTTCTATAGAATGAATTGATTCTTAATGGAATAAAAGATCTTGGAAGTTCATTCACTTTCCGTACCTGCCCCCTCCTGAATTCAAATTGATTATCTGTGGCTTAGAGTTCACTCAGTCGGTAGTATGCCAGGCTCGTAATTTTCAGTTCCTAGGTTCGAATCTCAACAGTTCCCGTATTCAGATTCACCTCGGCTAACCTGCATCGCAAGAAAAGTGTCGCCGATCAGCTTAAATAACAGCTGTCCATCTGATGGTGCATTAAGCCATGGCTCGCATGCAGGAGAGCCATATCCTGTGCTCGTTAAAGGGCGTACTAGACACAAACAGACTAAACACGTTAGCAATTATTCTCGATCTTTTATTTATCTATTTTCCAACGGTTATTATTATTTCTTTATCACTGACTCTTTATCCTGTGACAATGATTAAGGCAATAATAAGAATCATCGGTTCAGACAGAAAGAGCTCTCTGTTACTTTATAGCTGTCCAACATTTTGATATTAACAAACGTGACGAGATATAATTACTCTAACTTACTCTAACTTATACTATATATAAATATATGCAGCCCACCTTTCGCAACTGGGTGGGGTTGGCTCAGTTGGTAGGCGCCAGGGTCCTAATCTGCATTTCCAGGTTCGAGTCCCAGCTGGACCAGCGTTGAGATTTATCTCATCCACGGTTAGTAAAGGACACCGATGGGTTTGGAAGGCCGCCGTCCGCCTGATGGGGCGTAAATCCGTGTTCCTGTGTGTGGGAGAGTGATATCCTGTGCACGTTAAAGAACATGCTGAATGACATTGACGGGAGGCCCACATCTGTCTCCCAACAACTGTTCCAGTGGGTCTCCTCCTCCAACCTCCTCTGAGTCTTCGGGGTCCTTGTGGCCTGGACATTGATCCCATTGTGTGAAAAAAAGTGCCGCTCCGAGGTAAAACAACCCAACAACATTTCGCAATAATGCATGTAGTTGGCAGTTTTTCAACACACGTGCGTGCTCAAGTGTTGGAGAGTTTTACTTCTTTTTTTTTCTCCCCCCCCCGTCATTTCTCAAGTATGATTTACCCCCATGCTACTCCGTGATGAGTTAAAAAGTTCGAGTCTTTTTCACTGAGAATCGAGTTCGAATTAAAAACCAATTTTCTTCCCGCTTGCAAGAACAGTTGAATTTCAGCTGGAAACTTGTTAGTAATGCAAGTGGTAGAAATGAATGAAACCAGACAGTTTCAATCTGTTTAAAAAATGTGATAATCAGTGCATTTTCGTTATTAGAAATACCTTTTCTGCATCTGTGTATCTTCTCCATTTTGGGCAAATAGCGAGTCGAAACCTTTGTCTCTGATTGTTTGTTGGTTCTTCACATTTGCCTTCATTCACATCAAGTTATACCTATACAAGAGAGGTTATCGATATACAAAATACTAACACCAGTTGCTATATAAATTAAATGTAATCGTGTAATGACGCTGATGTTGGATCAGAATCTGAAGTGCCCGATTGTAATTAAATTATCAGTGATTTATTTTCATGCTTCTTTTCATCACAGAATTCGTTTGCTATTTCTTTACCTATTTACATATTGACCTATCGTTTTCCCCATTTCTGCAGGTTGTGTCGACGCCGTGGACAAACTGGCCGGAGGTCTCACGTGCCAGGAATTCCTGCACCGCTACGGAGACCGCTACTGCAAGAACGGCTACATGCAGAAGAACTGTTGTGCCTCACAGCGCAGTATGTGTGCCAATGGCAGCGGCTGAGCTCGCGCCTAGATGCACCTCCGCCTTCTCGCGGCGAACTGAAGTTGGCCTTTGCTGCCAGGCAGCATTTGCGATGAACTCCTAAGTCGGGGTTGACGCATGGACATCGAAGATGTCGTCGGATAGAAGGAAAAACTGATCTCAAACTTTCAAGATTGATATGATTTCTGATTTTCAATGCTGTTGGTCTCGTGAAAAATTAATTTATTGCAAGTGTCATCATATTAAAATTACTGTATGAGAATGGCAGTGTTCAGTTACAAAGCCAACTGTAAATCTGTGCTCTTCTGATCGGTCAAATGTGGAACTCACGGGTCAGGATTATTAAGAGGAGTTTTGCACAATCAGAAAGAAAAATATTGAAGCCCTAACTTACACGACAGAAGAAATATTGAAATTAATCTTAATCAAGTGCAATTACAAAATATTTGATTAATTCAAAACTTTTTTCTAGAAAGTCAAGCCCGTCTTAAGATTGAAGAATTTATCAATAAAACAGTTGATACAGCAGCTGATACACCCTGCTAGTTTGCCACAAATTTTGAGGAGATACAGCAACCGAAAAATAATTAATTTAATAATAAATTTTAACAAAATTTCTAGATAATATTATCACAAAGTGCTTCTATTAATACATAATTAATTTTCCTTTGGAATTTTTTTGCACTTTATTTTGGGATCAACAATTTAATAAGAGCATGTTTTGTTGTATCATTTTGACCAGTGCGGTGTAATATTCATTGAATCGAACAGCAATGTAACCGAAGATACGATCCCCATTGCCAACAGAATTGATCGATCTAGTCGACCCATACAAGGGCATCGAATTGATTTCAATGTTACTTGCAGTTCGATAAAAATCTTGAAAACTATTGATATCTAATGGATGAGACTGAACAGCAACAATTTCACGTTGAAGAAACTTGCTTTGAATCATTTGAAATTTTCCTGAATAGAATACTCTTCTCGTTAAATCAAAGTTTAATGCATTTACCACATTAATCTTCAAATGGAAATTAATGTATGTGCGTCTGCAATTGTGTTTGTGAATTTTATAAGTATTTAGGAATGGGCTTTGTGATATAGAACTGAAAGTTTGCAAGGAAGTTTGAAAGGATTATTGGAACTATTTTTTTTCGTGCAATTGCATTTTGTACTCAATGCTGGAATAGCAGTTTGGAATATGGTGAACCAACACGTGCCATCTGTATTCAACTTAACATGTATTTAATCACAGAATAGTTTAACTTTACTCTGTGACAAAACGATAGCATAATTGAGAAATAATTTATTGCATTAAATTTTACACTTTTATAACGATTTCATATTAAGGGTGACTTAGATTAATTTGTTAGTCAAGTGAAAGAGTGAAAGGGAAAGTTCTGTCTGGAAAATTCTCTTCAGGCAATCGAAGCATCAACCCAACACCTCACTCTCTGCTAAATGCAGATGCTTTAATGGAGTTCGGAAACGTCAAAGGTCGAACATGCTCCATGCACAAATTGTCTATTCTGTCTTCTGCTTTTTAAAGTACCAAATAGTGCAACTAATTACTCTGAGAATTCATGCATTTGAATGACTTTCAAGGGGAACAGAATATTTCATTTGCCTTTGATTGAAACGCACAATATCAGAGCTTTGATATCGAAAAAACAAAAGATTATCTCTTGCCTCAATCCAATTTGCGCTTCAGTTGATGCGGAATCCTAACTGAAAAGCGTCGAAAGAGTCTAGCAATTGTTTCATTAAATGACTGTTTAACTGATGCAACGAGCAACGGAATCTTGCTCTCTTAGCAGACATATCACTGTGTGAAAAATCCTCGACCTGATGAGAGATCTCGTTTCCACAAAAATGAAAACTGCCACGTTTCAGCAAATGTATCAGTTTTAGTGCACTGAAATCGGACAGTTAATTGAAAATCATTGGCATTTTAAAAATGGTTTTAAAATTTTTGATATGTACTATTTGAGGAGGTATTTATTTATTTTATTTTACACAGAGATACTTCCCGGAAACAGAGGAGATACATTCCACAAAAAACGCGACGTACTTCGAAATGAGGGGTATTGAAATTCGTTTTCCCGTAAGAGAAGAGTTCAAGATCTTAATTTTAAGCCAATAATTTGGTAAAATAATAAGTTTATACTAAATTTCCTGATGTATTTTATTTGAAACTTACGAACTGCACTCCTCAGCAAGAGGCAGGCGATACTCACCAAAGCAACAATAGCGCTGCCTCATTTTCATCATGACCCAAAATAACAAATTGTTAATTACATCGCAACAATGCAAGTGTTCTCTTCAGTTCAAAGTGGTATCAATATTTGTTATTTTATTATGATTTTCTCACTTTCAGACTTCTAATTAGCTATTTTATATTTTAAATACAAAAATATGCATTGATAACTGGTTATCAGATGCTGCGTTTTTTCGTGCCAGAGTAAACCTGTAGAAATAAAAAAAAATCTTAATTTTATCTATAATTTTATTTATTAATTTATTTTATTGAAAACGTTCCTAACTGTCGAACTTTATCGGACACTGGAACAGACTTCTGAAAATGGAAATTATTCTTGACAAAAATGGGACGTCTATAACCTCTAAGCTAATAGATCTCTATTTGTAGGTTTTCCTCCTAGTGCGCATGCAGCCTGTAAAACAAAAGTCGATTCCTTATTTACTTCCTAAAATGGAATTCGCTTATTTCCCGTTACGCCCATTATGAATCAATAAATTCTGCCCCTTGGGAAGACATAACGTTTCCCACTCAATAAGCGATGATTAATGAAACAAATTGCGATCAGATATTTAAAATTATCCATCGATGTCTGCATGCAATCCTTTCCCTTGTAAGAATATTATATACTTTTAGCTTTGTTACAACAAGAGTAGAAAAGTGCAAGGAATCCAATTTTTTGGCTTAACCTACCGAGCTTCAATGCAATTTTCCAATAGTATGTTTTTGATTCTAACAACATAATTTGGATTGATAAATTCATTAGTATTATTTCGAAGAAAAGAATATAATCTACTTTCCAAAGGTAAATTTAGAGTTATAAATTTTCTCCTTTTAAAAAAATATTTCTGATTGATCGATCGATCGAGGTGAGCAGGAAATTTCCAGGAAGGCAACATATCCGTTCTACGATTTTCAAAAGTTAAATAAGTTTGCTTTTTATGCGTTTCATGGATAGTACCAATGCCTAGAGATGCGTACTTATGACGCTATATCGAGATTTCAGTGTAGACAAAAAGTATCCTCAGGAAGAAAGAAAAAAAGATAATCCAAAGATCAAAAATGAAAGAACATCTCAATGTGTGCCGAAGATCGTGGCTTCAGTGTTTAGTTTTGATGCAAAAAGCTTCTTTTTATCTACATGCGTCTCACTTAAGACGAAGAACTCTGAAACCTCTAGTAGCTTATTCAGATTCATTCACATAAAATATGACCACTGAAGCAGCCGCAACGTTTTCTAGCCAATATACAAGTTTCTGCTAACATATAAAATCAGGATTAAACGAGCTTAAATAATAATTAGTTTCTCTAACCAATTCATGAGTTAAAGTTAACACAGAAATCCATACCCATCAAAAGAGTAACTAGGTCTCCCAACAGCTGTGTGAGTTTTAAGATTCTTCATTTTCTTTCAAAGAGTTGCCGTTAAGTGATGATCGCCGATGGAAGAGATTGCGTAGAAGAGGATTTGACACAGAGGCCAAGTGAAAGATGCGATTGCATCGCTAAATGGAGTGATAAGACATTCTTTTAAAGAGCAATTAAGAATGTGTCACATTAGGTGAACAAGTCCTACTTTCTCAAATGAAATAAATCATCTTTCATCACTGACATTTCATTTCTTGCCGCCATTTGAAAATCATCATCATCAAAGATAAGTAATTTTTTAAAGTCCAATTTTTTTATACTACTTTATTAAGTCAATGTTCCGAATTTTAAAAAACAATAACTGATTGCATAATCTTTACTTCTACCGACTGAAACAAACTGAATTTCGAAATCTTCAAATGCATTATTTTTAAGCGATAAAGTTTATACTTTGCAGCATTTTGTTTCGTAAATTTAATGTCAAATATTATCAGTTTTTTAATGTATTGTTAGATTTGATATTAAAAAATATACAATTCAATGTTTCGCTTTCACTTTTCATTCATGTCAAAAAAATAAAATAATATGAGTGAATTATTTTCATCTGAAATAAAAATGCTTGAGGAAAAACGAAGCATTTGCTTTTACACTTCGTCCATTATTAAAGTGACATTCTAAAATGAGAATTTCTTCCTAATTTTGGAGCAATATTGCTTGACCGCCGAATGCCTGATCCTTTTAAAGGAAGATCAGACTCCTTTCAACAACTCAATGAGTTCGGAAAGAATAAGAACACAATCGAAATTTAAACAATTCAAATATAATAGTATATGCAAATAAATTATGATGCTCTATTATAGCACAATCATTCTACACAGGTTCGGACTTACGCATAAGCTACAGCTAGGGCCTCACGATAACTATGCTACAGTTTAGGGCCTCATGATTATGAGAGTCTAGAAAATTAAGTTTGAAGTTTACTGCGTCATGATTTTTTAATATTTAAATTAATCTATTGTGCAAACACTGTTCATCTTAACTATACACAGCCATCACTGTATACCAATGCTAGTATAAAGTTTTCACCATATCTATTTCGTGTTTACTTTTTGATTTCCCTTCAATCAGAACAATAAACCTATATTTCGACCAGACCAGAATCTAGAAAAAAGTATGGGACATTCGAATATATAAACCGCATAAATGCCGGAAGAAAAGTATGAAAAACACCAAAATGTTAAATTTCCTTTGCAGTATAACTTTTTTCCCTCAGTTTTAAAATGCTTAAAACATTTGTTTAAAATAGTCAAATATACACAAGTTTAATAATGTATCGTCTCCATTACCCTTATCAGCATTCTTAAAGCGGTGGTGAGGGGAGGGATCCTCCCCTCCTGGGTCCGTCCCAAATTTCTACTTTAGAATTTTTGAAGCCTCTTAATCTCAGCTTAGAGCTTCAGAAGTTCAAAGTTCGGCCCTGATTCTACATCATTAAATTCAAGCTACATACACCCTAACAGTTATATACAATCATTAAAATATTTGAATGCCAAAAAATAATACAATAATCGTTGCAGTGACCCAGAATTGTTCTCGCTTGGCTTTATTACTGTAGCGAAATTTGTGGCACCAGAAATTGCTGCCACAAGTTCCCAGCAGTTACAATTGTATTTGATATGCATTCAAATAGACAGCAGATATTGAAATACATTCAGATAAGCAGCAGTTACAATTGTATTTCATGTGTATTTGAATACACGGCAGCCAGAATTCTATTTCACGATATCATCAGATATTTAGATTTTCAGCGGTCAGAATTTTATTTCATGTATATTTACATAGCAAGCAACCAAAATTCTATTTCATTTATATATTTAGGTAGGCAATAGTCAGAACTCCTTTTCAAATATATTTAGAAAGGCAGCAGCCACAATTCTGTTTTATATAAAGTTTTTATTGGCAACAGTTAGAATTTTCATTCATATATATTTATATAGGCACCAGTAAGAAGTCTATTTCCTATATACACTGCTCACAAAAATTAGGGGATATTTCTTCGCTTCATATTCATTTTGAAATATCCTCTAATTTTTATGAACAGTATATAATTAGATAGGCAGCAGTTAGAATTGCATTTCATATATACTTAGATAGGCAGAATTAGAATTATATTTAATATATATTTAGATAGGTCGCAGTTACAATTGCATTTCATGTGTAGTTTGATAGGCAGCAGTCAGAATTCTATTTCATATATATTTAAATAGATCGAAGTCAAGATTACGTTTCATATCTATAGAATAGAATTTTTATTTGTACATCGGGCCATGACTTTAATATAAGTGGTGGCAAAGCAAAAAACAACAACTCAGACACAACTCTGAGACAATAAATATCAAACAGTAAAATGTAAATAAATAGGAAACGACTTAAAACTAGGTCATTCTAACATTCCATCCAATATTAATTCATCATCATCATCCTCAAGCAGCCATGGGCTACGGAGGTCCAACCAGACAGTGCAGTTTAATTCTCCAAGCATATCTGTCCTGAGCTACATCTGCTGCACCCGGCCACTACACACCAATTTTAACAAGGTCCTGTTTGACATTGTCTGCCCACCGCATCCTAGGACTCTTTCTGAGGCTTTAGGAATACTGTTCAATAACCCTGTTTGCCAATCTATAATTATCCATACGGCCAACATGGCCAAACCAGCGCAGTCTCTCTCTGCACAATATGCTGCTTAAAGGAGGTTTCAGACTCCTTTGCCTAACCTCATCATTAAACCACCTAATACCCAAGATACTACGTAAGCATCTAGAATCAAAAGCATCAAGTTTCCTGTTATCTTGTTTACACAGCGTCCAAGTTTCAGTACCATAATTAACTCTAGAAATAACCAAACTATTATACAGTCTAATTTTAATCTTTAGTTGTATACACCTATTTCTCCACACTCTCCATAGATTCTTAAAAGTCCTGGCAGCAATCCCTATTTGTCTGTTAAACTCATGCCGCACATCACCAATATCTGTTACATAGCTCCCAAGGTAATTAAACTGTGACACCTGCTCAAGACTGAAACCATTCAGATTAACTGAATCACAACCTGCCTGAACAATTTTCATCACTTTAGTTTTCTCTCTGTTTGTAACCAAACCTACTCTATCTCATCTACAACTCGAATGAAAGAGTTATCTCATCAACATCATTTGCCAAAAGGGCTAAATCATCAGCATAATCTAAATCAGAAATTTTAGTATCTCCAGACCATTTAAGGCCAAACTTTTTCCCTTGCAGTGAATTTCGCATAACATAATCAATAACCAAACTAAACAAAAAAGGAGACAAAATGCACCCTTGTCGAACACCAGAAGTAATGCTAAACCAATTGCTACAAGCCTTACCAATTCTCACACACGACTCAGTATTATTAAAGAGAGCTTTCATTATGTTAACTAACTTGTCTGGTATACCACATGATCTCACAATCAACCACACATTATGACGATCAACAGAGTCGAAATCCTTTTTGAAATCAACAAAGCTGGCAAACAAAGGTTTCTGAAATTCTAAACATTTCTCAAGAATCTTCCTAAGTGAAAATATCTGATCCACTAATCCCTTACCACTTCTGAATCCACATTGCTCATCACGCAAATGATGGTCAACCAGATTCTTAATTCTATTAAGCACAATCATGGAAAGAACTTTACCTGGAACAGATAGTAGGCTAATACCTCTATAGATATCAAAAGAACTGCGATCACATTTTTTGAAAATAGGGATAATAATAGCTCTGGTAAAATCCTTAGCAACCATGCCTTTATCATAAAAGATATTCAAAATTTCAGTCATCGAAGTGGTAACCGAAACATTCCCAGCTCTAAACATTTCCGTAGTAATTTCATCTACACCTGGGGATTTATGAAGTTTAAGTTTAGAAACAGCCAAAATAACTTCAGATTGTGTTATAGGACCAACATTAAAGCCACCAATGCATCTATCATCATTGCAAACAATGGGAGTAGAACTAACCACATTGTATAGAACATCACTGAAATGCTCAGCCCACCTAGCCATGACAGAATCCTCACCTTCTATAACTTACCTTGTTTATCCTTCAATCCCTGTATGCCTGTCCGTTTTATACCACACAAAACATTAACTATCTGGTATAGTTCTCTGCTGTTGTGCTGTCTAACTGCTTCCTCGGCTTTGTCAGCGAAACCATCAAGCCAAAAATTCTTATCAGCAGCTAACTGATCCTTTACACGTTTATTAAGCTCTCTGTAATGCTTTCTATTAGGACTAGTAGGTTATTGATTAAGGACATTCCTGCATTCTTTTTTTCTGAAATCAGCTCAAGTGCTTTATCACTCAGATAATTCTGCCTCCTCTGCTTCTTTTTTCCTAAAAGAGTACTGTTAGTGTCCAAAAAAGCCTGTTTAAAATGATCCCATTCTTCCTCAACTTCAGTAGTAAGCATACCATGACTGTCATAATGGTTAAGTAACCTATCATGGTAAGCTTTAGCTATAACTGGATCTTTCAGAATTTCAGTATTAAAGGTAAATTTTTTAACCTTAGCAGAACACTTTTTAAGTTTAAGTTGCAAGACACTTTTAACAAGGTAAAGGTCAGATCCAATTTCAGCTCCCCTATATGCCCTGGTATTTCTAACAGAACTAGCCCACTTGCTGTTAATATACAATAAATCATATTCTTATGCAGGGAATCAGGTGAAACCCATGTGTACTTATGTATGTCGCGGTGTTTGTAATAAGTGTTAGTTATTCTGAAACCATTGAGTTTACTTACCTGTAAGAGACGTTGCCCATTTCCATTGCAGCTACCAATACCAAAAAGGCCTATTACTCCTTCCCAAAGGTCAGAGTCAGTACCAACTTTCAGTCACCAAGAACAAGGGTAATATCTCCTTTCTTGACAGAATTCAAAATATCCTGAAGTTGTCCGTAAAACCTATCCTTCTCATCCTCATCGGCATCCTCAGTGGGGGCATAACAGCAGATAACATCTCTTTAATACTTGTCTGAAATTTTGCTGTAAGAAACCTTTCATTAATGCACTAATATCCTAGAAGAGCAGCAGACCCACGCCTTGGTGATGCTTTCCATCCTCCCTCCCTGTAAAGAGACATTTAAAGTTATTTTTAAGTATCTCACCTTTACCTGCCAATTTTGTCTCTTGCAAGCCTAGAATATCTAGGTTATAGTGCTGGAATTCCTTCGTGAGGACATCAAGAGAATAATCTCTATGTAATGTCCTCACGTTCCACGTTCCTGCAGAGAGAAAATGATTAGTAGGTTTTATAAAGAAACTATTTTTCTGTATACAGAAAACAAATCTAAGAATATTAAACTTGTAACGAACAACAAAAGGAATATATTTTGTTCCATAAACATTGTAAATCGGATGGTCAACAGTAATAACATGCTCCCAGGTTTCCAGTTTGTTAGTGGTACAGAGGCTACAGCTACAGTCAGGTAAAATTGTAAATACCTTGCCATTTACGTCTATTCTGTTTTGATTAAAACGGAGCCTTATTAGTAACCTTTTCACTCAAATTCCAATTGTCGAATCAAAATAATTTTCAATAAAATCATCATTTTTAACATATTTCTAGGAAGAGAAGAAACGACTCTTCTTCATTGAGGAAAGATCGTTCTGGATACCCTGATCATGAAATGCATTCAGGATAAGAGGCAACAAACGTCTAGCTATACCTGGATCCTGAGAAATCCAAATAAAATTGAAACCACTATTTTCCAATCATTTTCTATTTGCAACCACCCAATCTGATCTAGAATCTTTGAAAAACAAAGATCCTTAATATAGCTGCAAGTAGCATAACCAGGAAATATGTTATCGTTCATCTCAAAAGCTATATCAGTATTTTAAGATTAGTTTAATGAAAACCAAAGATATTCTAGAATAAGCCCTACTCCATTCTCAACAGGGAACACCACGTCAGACTGTCAACAGTTTCCGCACAAATATGCAGAAGCATTTCTCAAGTTCAACGAGATAATGAATTGACCACACCGCTGAGTCATAAGACGAAATTGAAAGTATCATTGAGTTAATCAATTTAATACAAGAGATAAAGAATTTAATTTAGTTCCGTTATACACGTCCTAATGCCGTCCCGTGGCCGAGTGGTTAGCACGCTTGGCTACTGATCTACGGGATCTGGGTTCGAGCCCCGGATAAGCATGAATGCTCGTGTTGTTTTTCTGCTGAGGTCCTGCCATCCTCTCAGACCTTCTACTCTGGCATATAAACTGACAGGCTTCTGTCAGACCTCTGTGGCAAGCAGCTGCTTGAGGGGGTATTTATTTTTTTTTTATTTTATACACGTCCATGATGCAGTCAAAAAAGCTTTAGCTTTTGAAAGAAAATAATATTTAGCCATAAAGATAATACCGGAACTGGAAAGAGCTATACCCAAATAAATGTAACTTGGTACAACAGAAAGACGCTGCAAACCAAAATGCCAAACATCGTGTTTCGAAAGCTTACTACCCTTCCTAAAAACTAAAACCTTAGTTTTATCCACATTGACTTTTAACTGGAAATCGGAACAAAATCTTTACAAACTATTTTTTTTCCTGCAAACTAATAGATTTTGGATATTTCATCCAAAATAATTATGTCGTCAAGCATAAAATAAAGTATGCTTAGACACATCTGAACTTAACCAAATAACGTGTAAACCCGCGTTATTAAGTTGGTTTATAAGGCCATTAAGAGACAAGGAAAACAAAATAAGACTAAGCACCTCACCTTGCAAAGCACCAATGTCAATATTGAAAGTATCAGATACCCTTAACCTCATTCTAACTTTAGACGAAGCCTTATCATATATATCCTTAATCAGTTTCACAAAATTATTCCACTAGATTGTCTTAGAAGAGGCCACAATAACTCCTGATTAATGTTGTCAAAAGCACTCTTGAAGTGAGACAAAAATGGAAAGAGCTTACCTCTTTCCTAACGCAATTTTTCCTGAATTAAAGCTGAAAGAATAAAAGCCTGATCAATGCAGCTGTAACCTGGCGGAAACACGCCTGTTCTTCTAATGAAACGTTATTATTTTGAAGTAACAATACAAAATCTGCTGCTTAATATCGACGTAAACAGACACATCTGAACTTAACTGAATCGTTCTTCTTACAAAAAGGAAAAATCAAAATTTCAATCCAGCTAAGAGGATAGATAGCGGTTCTAAATATCTTATTAAACATATCCAGAATTAGAGTTTGTGAAAAGACAGATAAACATTTTAAAAATTCGGGTCTAATTAAATCAGCACCGGGTGAATTCCCAGTTTTCAATTTACTAATTGCTAGTTTGAAATAGTCAATAGAAATATCCGCAACTAAAATAGGGTCGCGAATGTTGTCAGAAAGAAAAAATATCCATCTTAAAACAACAAATCAGGTCGGAACAGAATTACGTCTCCGAGCTTACTGTCGAAAACACCGCGTTAAAATCATACCATAACTCAATTGAAATATTAAAAGAGGTTTTTCTGCAAACGCTTCTAATAACAGACCAGAATGATTTAGAGTTCCTACAGTTTACTAATTTTCTCAAAAAGTACCCACTTTTTCACTCTGCAAAAAGATTTATAATCTCTTCTGAAAGCAGTATATGTTAAAATTAGAGTCACTATACTTTTTCGCTAATCTTTTAAGTGATCTCCGCAGATTTCTTTAGAAGAGTATATATTAGTTATCAAATCATTGATCAGAAGTCCTCACAAGTGATCTAAAGGAATTAGCGCCACTCTCGAGTATGATGAAGCCTGACAGACTAGCTGCCAAAGAAAAAGATTTTAGCAGATTCTCTGGAGAAAGAGTATTTTCTACCAGTGAATAGACAACTGCCCTACCCAAAAACCAGGTCCAATTTAAATTTCCCAAAAAAGATCTTTTAATGACTGTTCCAGTAAACCTGTCAACAAGAGCAACACAACCAGAGCAAATGGGAAATCCAAAAGTAGCAACAGGCAAATGGTTCGAACCCAGTTCCCCTAATATATCGCTATCACTAACAAACGAACAACAAACTGATCTGAAACGAAAATAAAATCCAGAACACTTGCCCATTGTTAGAAAAAAAATGTAGTTTCCTTCACAATTGGGGCGGGGATGGCTCAGTCGATTGCGCGCCAAGCTCGTAATCCTTAATTCCCAGGTTCGAGTCCCAGCTGGGTCTGCATTGAGATTTATCTTCTCAAAACTCCCCGTCCTGAACATGGTTAGTAGGGGACATCGATGGGCTTGGAAAGGCCGCTGTCCGTCGGATGGGACATTAAGCCGTGGTCCCGTTGGCGGGAGAGCCATACCCTGTGCACGTTAAAGAAGAGGCTGGATGGTCTTGACGGGAGGCTACCATCTGTCTCCCACAGCTGTTCCGGTGGGTCCCCTCCCCCAACCTTCTCTGAGCCTTCGGGTGCTTGTGACATGGTCATTTAGCCCATGGTGTGCAAAAAAGTGCCGCTCAGAGGTAAAACAACCAAGCAACCTTCACAATAACAAGGTAAAGTTCGATTTAAACAAATGAAATCATTAGCAAGACAAAATTGTTACCAAAGAATGCCCTACAGAAAATTTTTTACCTTATCTTTTGAACAGCAAAAAATAATATTTTTATCTAAGCCACTATTGTAGTGTACTGTAAATAAAGAACAATCTTCACCACCCATGCGCGCATTTAAATCACCACATAAGATAGCATTGTCATAGTAAGTACAACAGTCACAAATTAAATGCAAAAAGGAACTAAAGTCATCATCCGATTTACAGCCAGGAGGGAAATGCAACATTAAAATCAACACAGTTTTAATATCAATATTGCCTGCATTAACAATAATCCAAAATTTGCTTTTACTGGTTAACTTAACATGACGCAATTTTCCAGAATCCTCCCCTCGGTCTTCCAAGTCTCGTGTTTCTAATAACCTCCTTCTGAATAGCGCCAATCTCGAGTATGAAACCTGACAGAGTCAAAGTTGTTAAGGGAAACCGGTAAAACAAAATCAGTTCGATGCCATGTTTCCACAAGGCAGAAAATTAGCGAAGAGTCTTTTATAGAAAATACCAGCAATATTAAAGAGCAAAAATTTGCAGTAAAAATTTCGAAGAGAACAAATTTTGCGAGCAGATCCTAGAAGGAGCCGAACCTACACCAAACGAAGTATCAGCAACTAAGCGATCAGGGCAATGAGATTATGGGGCTCATACATTTCTAACACTTAAGTCAAAAACTATCATGCGCATCACTAACAACTTTCGTAACTCTTATTCCCTTCAAAGCTATAAGCATAGACCTTACCATCTACGATAAGTTTGTTGCAGTTGAGACGAAAAGATCTTGCATCTTTCTCACGCAATGACTTACCAAATGCCCTCAGCTTAAATTAGCTAATTTTTTGCGAGCACAATAATCATCGTTAATATAAATATAACCTTTGAGTTTAGAGGCATTGCTCTTAATTCTTTCCTTATCTTTATAACTTAACAACTTATATATAATCAAGCTCGTTCAATCGAAATATTCGAAATACCAAGTTTTTCAGATCATCATTTCAAAACGTTTGCTTCAGTAATTTTCCACGATTCTTTCTCCTCTTCTTCAAGACCAGAAATAATATTATTTTTACGTCCACGACCTTCTAGATCAGCAACTTTGTTCAAAAACAGTTGATTCTTCAGTTTAAAATTTTTAAGTGACACGTTATCGATTCCAGATGGAGCATGAGGGCAAGAACGTTTTTCTACTTCAGTTAACCTTTTCTCAAAATCAACCAAGGCTCCGTGAATATTTTTCGCCCACAGTTGAATTCTCTCAATTCGATCAAGGAGCAATTCTATCTTGTTTGACTTTTCATTTCACCTACGGAAAAGCGTTGGGTTGTTTTACCTCTGAGCGGCACTTTTTTGCACACCATGGGCTAAATGGCCAGGTCACATGGACCCCGAAGGCTCAGAAAAGGTTGGGGGAGGGGACCCACTGGAACAGCTGTTGGGAGACAGATGGTAGCCTCTCGTCAAGGCCATCCAGCGTGTCCTTTAACGTGCACAGGGTATGGCACTCCCGCACACGGGGCCACGGCTTAACGTCCCATCCGACGGACGGCGGCCTTTCCAAGCCCATCGATGTCCCCTACTGACCGTGGGCAGGGCGGGGAATTTTGCGTAGATAAATCTCAACGCTGACCCAGCTGGGACTCGAACCTGGGAACTACAGATTACGAGCCTGGCGCGCTACCGACTGAGCCACCCCCGCCCCACCTACGGAAAAGCCAAAATTACCCCGCAGGGTTTTGATTAGTTTTTGAAATTTCTTATAGTTGCAGCAGACTTGATTCACGCAAGAATCTGACGAATAGTGGTTGTTCTAGGCGATTTTTCTAGTGTCGTAATAAATCACGTTCAACGTTCAGCTTATTCCTTTTCTGGCGGTTTGACTTCAGCCTTTAAAATAATCTCCGAATAAGAAATGAAAGGACAAAAGGATACTTGTGCATAAACGATACAAGCAAATGCAATGCCATCGCCGAAGGAATTACTTGAGAAAATCTGTTTCTTTAACCGTAACTAACGTAATAGTTTGGATGCATTCTACAGCTGAGCCTGGAACACTAATTTAAAGAGTTGTGTTTTTCTGAAAGTGGAGGTGAATGTTATGTTCTACTTGTTTCCGCGCTTAAAGTGTTTAGTTAAATAAATTATTTAATTAATTGATAAAGGAAGAATGTGCGGTTTTGGGAAGTATTTTAAGTGAAGTCAGAAACAATGCATTGGATGGAGTAAATAGCAGAAGATTGGTTATCTGTAGGCTCTTTTTAAGCGGAAAGTTTCGAAGAGTTTAGACTTCAGAACTCTATTTGGTGAGCACAGCTTTGAAGAAACCAAAAGATCAAACAGAAATGGAATATTCACTCAGCCTTTTCAAAACCTCGAAACCGACAGTTTCGAAATATTTAACCCCGATTGAAACCTCGTTTTCAACTGGTGGACGTCGAGGGCATCTTTCACTGAATACCAAATTTTGAAGCTCTGCTACTTAGAAATTGGAGGAATTTGTCTTTTGGAAAATCTTCCTCGAAAATTATTCCTTAGTCAAATCTCCTTAGTTCTTGATTTTTTCACAACACTAGTTCTTTATTTAAAGACGTATGATAGATTTTTATTTATATTTAACAACAGCGTTCTTCTTTCTTAAAAATTAGAAAACAATTCATCGAAATCGACGAAAATACAAGATAAATAAAAATTAACTTATAAGAATTTCATGCAGGGCCCTCTTTGGAATGCTGAATAAATTTGAAATTTTGAAAAGTAAATATATGAAATATCACTAAAACGAATTGGAAACGTTTGCGCTGGAACGACGTTCCGGTTCATTAGGATTCGACCTCTCCCACCCCCACTCCCCTGCTTCCACTTTCAGATCACTGTCCCCTCCTCCCTTATTTTTTTTTTCTAAATCAGGCCTGGTTTCATATATCATAAAGTCTGAATGAGTATAGGTACGACTTCAAATAAAGAATCGTTGGACTGACCTTGTTCTTATATTGTACAGTCGCTCAAAAAAGTATCCGAACACTGTGGTTGATTACAGATTTCAGAAAAAATATCTGGCAACGATTTTTTTTTGAAATTAGTGATCTGGCAACCTTCGTGTCACGTGTCACGAAGGTTGCCAGATCATTAATTTCTAAAAAAAATCGTTGCCAGATATTTTTTATGAATTCTGTAATCAACTACAGTGTTCGGATACTTTTTTGAGCGACCGTACCTCGACTACTGTCAGAGAAATACTACACCTCAGTTCGTTTTCGTTCCACATACAAGACAATCACAGGTGTTCAATATGGCTTCCCTTAGTGACCCGAAACACATCTCCTGCTGATAAAGAGGTTCATTTCATGCACCCTTCAGCAACACCTGATTAGCTGAAATCTCAAACAGCCAACCAACCAATTATGTCCTGGTTAATATTCACAACACCATCCTGAGTTTCAAATCAGCTAGCTTCTTTAGTAATGATGATATGTATATCAGATCCTTTCTGTAACTCCACATGGAGAAATAGGATGAGATTAAATATACTACTCACAAAAATTAAGGGATATTTCAACGCTTCTTATTCATTTTGAAATATCCCGTAATTTTTGTGAGCAGTGTGTATTGAGCTTTGTGCTCAACGAATGGGAACTCTATGACCAATCCGGGCAACGGGGAGCATGTCCAGGTGAGCATCACATCTGTGGAGAAATTCAGAAATGCTGTTGAAAAATGATTTTCTGATCGAAACTTGACATATGACCACACTCATTGTTCCATATAATCGTCCAATCCACCATTCAAAATTTACAGAACGTGGAAAAAGATAAAGTTTAATTTTGACTTACCCTGTATGTAAAGATTTGATACTAAAACGTCTAGAAACGTGATAATTATTTTATAATTATAGGAGACTCCGTTGGTTTGGACATGTTGCCCGTATGAATAATTATAGATTGGCGAATAGGGTTATGAACAGTGTGCCTAAAGGCCTCAGAAAGAGGGGGAGACAAAGTCAAACAGGACCTTGTTAGAATTGGTGTGCAGTGGCCAGATGCAGTAGATGTTGCTCAGGACAGACTTGCTTGGAGAACTAAATTGCACGGTCTGGTTGGACCTCTGTAGCCCATGGCTGCTTGAGGATGATGATGATGATGATGTTTACTCTTAACTGATGTTATTCATTCTTATGTTTCAGTTAATTTCTGAACTGAAATCTTTTGACTAGTAAAGATTCCAGAACTCCCATAAAGATGTAAAGTAGAAGAAGAGAAAAAGTAAAGATTTCATAATCCTTTAAATAAAGAAGAAACACGCTTTATCACAGAAATATTTTTTTTTAATAAAGGATTATTTTAAATTTTTTTCAAATAAATAATAATAATTTTGTATTTTTGTGCGTTTCTAAGTTATATTTAGTTCGATATGTTGGTTGTATTACTACTGAGTTCCACTTTTATTTTTGCACATATCACCATTACTAAAGTAGCTATTTGTAACCTGGGGCAAAATGTCCCACGTTACAAAGACCCCGAGGATTCAGAAACACCCACTGTTTTTTTAACCGTGCACAAGGTATTGCTTTCTCTTTTTCAAGCCTATTGGTGCTTTATTTTTCAAGGAGAACAGAACTAGAGTTAAAGGAAAAATTTATGACACGGGCAAGTGGAGACTCGATTAACGAAAAGAAATCCTCTCTTACAGTTATGAGACGAACCTCCTTAGCTTTGTGTTAATATATTGAACTGCCTTTATCAGATTATCCGAGATCTTTTCATTTTTTTATCCGTGCACCACCAAAAGAGCAGAGGGTTGGGTTGGGCTGTTTAACATCCTAGCGGCACTTTTTTGCACACCATGGGCTAAATGGCCAAGTCACATGGACCCCGAAGGCTCAGAGAAGGTTGGGGGAGGAACCCACTGGAATAGCTGTTGGGAGACAGATGGTAGCCTCCCGTCAAGGCCATCCAGCGTGTTCTTTAACGTGCACAGGGTATGGCTCTCCGGCACACGGTGCCACGGCTTAACGTCCCATCCGACGGACGGCGGCATTTTCAAGCCCATCGGTGTCCCCTACTGACCGTGGGCAGGGCGGGGAATTTTGCGGAGATAAATCTCAACGCTGACCCAGCTGGGACTCGAACCTGGGAACTACAGATTACCTACTGACTGAGTTAAAAAACATGACAAAGACAAAAAGGAATCAAAAAAATTTGAGAATTCTTTATATATTTATGTCTGTAAATGGTAGCTAGGTAGTCACTGGAAGGAGAGCTATGCACCAATCCCCTCTGATTATGCATAGAACCGGCCAGGCCTAGCACCTAATGTCCGACCCCGCCTTCTCGTGGTGCGGACCGTTAGTAACTTTCAAAAGAGATACTCTCTTGTGGAAGTGAACGGAAGGGGAGGGCTGCCAGATTAGTGTGGCCTACTGATCTGGACAACTATGGCTATTTTTTTTCTACCCTGCTGAGGAATGGTCAACCACACAGGGTCCTGGTGCTGACCATATAAACCTACTGGACTGGACAGATATATGGCTCTGAGCTTGATTATGGATCCTGATTTTGCTGCACTGGTGGGCTTCTGTGGAGGGAAAATCTTCCGCTGTGTTTTCTGTTTGTTTGTGGGTTGACAGCCCCAAGTGAATAGATTCACAGGATATGTTTATCAGCTGGTGGATAATCCTGAGCAGAAGTCATCGCAGGCACCTGAACTCTTTCCTTCTATTGGCATCGTCAAATTCTACATTGGAGGAAGTCTTCCAGTGTAGATGGCTTCAGCCTTTAGTAGTGGGGGAACGGGTCTTTGCCCCATGTCTGCGATTAGGGGCTGTTTGATATTGTCGGCATTCCCTCTCTCAATAAACATAGTTTCTTTAAACATCCCACTAACCATTTTCTCTCCATAGGTAGTTGGAATGTGAGGACTCTGCACAGAGCTTTTTCTCTTGATGTCCTCACACAAGAATTCCACCGTTATAATTTAGATATTCTCGGCTTGCAAGAAACCAGATGGACAGATAAAGGTCAGATTCTTAAAAATAATCTTAAATTTCTCTTTTCAGGGAGGGACGACAAAAAGCATCACAAAGGCGTGGGTCTGCTTCTCAGCAGACACGCTAGCGATGCTCTTCTAGGATGTGAGTGCATTAATGAAAGGTTTCTTAGAGCAAAATTTCAGACAAGCGATAAAGACTTGAATGTTATTTGCTGTTATGCCCCCACTGAGGATGCCGATGAGGATCAGAAGGATAGGTTTTATGAACAACATCAGGATATTTTGAATTCTGTCAAGAAAGGAGATATTACCCTTGTTCTAGGTGACTTCAATGCCAAAGTTGGTACTGACTCTGACCTTTGGGGAGGAGTAATAGGCCCTTTTGGTATTGGTAGCTGCAATGGCAATGGGCAACGTCTCCTACAGCTAAGTAAACTCAAAGGATTCAGAATAACTAACACATATTACAAACACCGCGACATACATAAGTACACATGGGTTTCACCTGATGGGCTGCATAAGAATATGATTGATTACATATTAATTAACAGCAAATGGGCTAGTTCTATTAGTAATACCAGGGCATATAGGGGAGCTGAAATTGGATCTGACCATTACCTTGTTAAAAGTGTGTTGCAACTTAAACTTAAAAAGTGTTGTGCTAGGGTTAAAAAATTTACTTTTAATACTGAAGCTCTGAAAGATCCAGTTATAGCCAAAGCTTACCATGATAGGTTACTTAGTCATTATGACAGTCATGGTTTGCTTACTACTGAAGTTGAGGAAGAATGGGATCATTTTAAAGAGGCTTTTTTGGACACTAACAGTACTCTTTTAGGAAAAAAGGAGCAGAAGAGGCAAAATTATCTGAGTGATAAGGCACTTGAGCTTATTTCGGAAAGAAAGAACTGCAGGAATGCCCTTAATCAATACCCTACTAGTCCTAATAGAAAGCATTACAGAGACCTTAATAAACTTGTAAAGGATCAGTTAGCTGCTGATAAGAATCTGTGGCTTGATGGTTTGGCTGACAAAGCCGAGGAAGCAGTTAGACAGCACAACAGCAGAGAGCTGTACCAGATAGTTAATGTTTTGTGTGGTAGAAAACGGACAGGCATACAAGGATTGAAGGATAAACAAGGTAAGGTTATAGAAGGGGAGGATTCTGTCATGACTAGGTGGGCTGAGCATTTCAGTGATGTTCTAAACAATGTAGTTAGTTCTACTCCCATTGTTTGCAATGATGATAGATGCATTGGTGGCTTTAATGTTGGCCCTATAACACAATCTGAAGTTATTTTGGCTGTTTCTAAACTTAAACTTCATAAATCCCCAGGGGTAGATGAAATTACTACGGAAATGCTTAGAGCTGGGAATGTTTCGGTTACCACTTGAATGACTAAAATTCTGAATATCTTTTATGATAAAGGCATGGTTCCTAAGGATTTTACCAGAGCTATTGTTATCCCTATTTTCAAAAAAGGTGATCGCAGTTCTTGTGATAACTATAGGGGTATCAGCCTACTCTCTGTTCCAGGTAAAGTTCTTTACATGATTGTGCTTAATAGAATTAAGAATCTGGTTGACAGTCAATTGCGTGATGAGCAATGTGGATTCAGAAGTGGTAGGGGATGTGTGGATCAGATATTTTCACTGAGGCAGATTCTTGAGAAATGTTTAGAGTTTCAGAAACCTTTGGTTGCTAGCTTTGTTGATTTCAAAAAGGCTTTCGACTCTGTTGATCGTCATAATTTGTGGTTGATTGTGAGATCATATGGTATACCAGACAAGTTAGTTAACATTATGAAAGCTCTCTATAATAACACTGAGTCGTGCGTGAGAGTTGGTAAGGCTTGTAGCAATTGGTTTAGCATTACTTCTGGTGTTCGACAAGGGTGCATTTTGTCTCCTTTTCTCTTTAGCTTGGTTATTGATTATGTTATGCGAAATTCACTTCAAGGGAAAGATTTTGGCCTTAAATGGGCTGGAGATGCGAAAATTTCTGATTTAGATTATGCTGATGATTTAGCCCTTTTGGCAAATGATGTTGATGAGATGAACGCTTTCATTCGAGCTGTTGATGAGACTGGTAGTAGAGTAGGTTTGGTTATAAACAGAGAGAAAACTAAAGTGATGAAAATTGGTCAGGCAGGCTGTGATTCAGTTAATCTGAATGGTTGCAGTCTTGAGCAGGTGTCACAGTTTAATTATCTTGGGAGCTATGTAGCAGATAATGGTGATGTGCGGCATGAGATTAACAGACGAATAGGGATTGCTGCCGGGACTTTTAAGAACCTATGGACAGTGTGGAGAAATAGGCGTATACACCTAAAGACTAAAATTGGACTGTATAATAGTTTGGTTCTTTTTAGGGTTAGTTATGGTAGTGAAACTTGGACACTTTGTAAACAAGATAACAGGAAACTAGATGCTTACGCAGTATCTTGGGCATTAGGTGGTTCAACTTTGTAACTAATGATGAGGTTAGGCAAAGGAGTTTGCAACCTCCTTTAAGCAGCATATTGTGCAGAGAGAGACTCCGTTGGTTTGGCCATGTTGCCCGTATGAGTAATTATAGATTGGCGAATAGGGTTATGAACAGTGTGCCTAAAAGCCTCAGAAAGAAGGGGAGACCTAGGATGCGGTGGGTACACAATGTGAAACAGGACCTTGTTAGAATTGGTGTGCAGTGGCCAGATGCAGTAGATGTAGCTCAGGATAGACTTGCTTGGAGAACTATTTTTCACGGTCTGGTTGGACCTCCGTAGCCCATGGCTGCTTCAGGATGATGATGATGAATGATAATAATATATATTTATTTTCTTTAAAACCAAACCGGTAGGTTTTAATTTGAAAACTTCTAAGTATATAGAATTAAAAATGTGTTAAAATTTACAAAAATGAAATAAAGACTTCAAAATTTTGATATGACTTGTTTGAAAACAACTCATTTGCATTCGGTTTTCACGTCTAAGGGACCTGGGTTCGAGTCCCGGGTAAGGCATGGACGTATGTGTCGTTTTTCTGCTGAGGTCCTGCCATCATCACAGACTTTCTATTATGGCATATAAACTGACAGCTTCCTGTCAGATCTCTGTGGCAAGCAGCTGCTTTAGGGGATATGTTTTTTTTTTCACGTCTGGAACCAATCTTCTATTTTTTCATATGCACTGTGTTTTGATTTAAAATTTTTTTTTACACCGTTTTTTCCGGAACGTGTTTACCGTTTAAATATTTAAAATAGAATTTGGTGCATTTATTTAGATCATTTCTTTTCTGTAGTATAAACGAATTATTTTACTCTTCAGAAACATCCTGAAACAATTTTTGGATAATCTAATAGGTTGGATTGTTTTACCTCTGAGCGGCACTTTTTTGCACACCATGGGCTAAATGACCAGGTCACATGGACCCCGAAGGCTCAGAGAAGGTTGGGGGAGGGGACCCACTGGAACAGCTGTTGGGAGACATATGGTAGTTCCCGTCAAGGCCATCCAGCGTGTTCTTTAACGTGCACAGGATATGGCTCTCCCGCACACGGGGTCACGGCTTAACGTCCCATCCGACGGACGGCGGCCTTTCCAAGCCCATCGGTGTCCCCTAATGACCGTGGACCGGGCGGAGAATTTTGCGGAGATAAATCTCAACGCTGACCCAGCTGGGTTTCGAACCTACAGGTACATGGGAACTACAGATTACGAGCCTGGCGCGCTACCGACTGAGCCACCCCCGCCCCATTTTTTTTATCATTGATGTCTTATCTGTACGGAGTTATATTATTCTGTGAGTCACAGGCACACTTTATAATATTTCTAAATAAATTACCTGGCTTCGCACACATTTCTTCTGGTGCATAATGGCTGTGATATCCTGGAAGGTATGTGGTAACCAAAGATCTGCATCTTCCATCCTTATTAGGGCTAACTGCAAGATAAAGGGATTTACTTCACAATTCTGATTGCAGAGTCATCTTTATAATGATCTATAAAAGTTGGGTTGGTTTGTTTTAACTCTGAGCGGCACTTTTTTGCACACTATGGGCTAAATGACCAGGTCACATGGACCCCGAAGGCTCAGAGAAGGTTGGGGGAGGGGACCCACTGGAACAGCTGTTGGGAGACAGATGGTAGTCTCCCGTCAAGGCCATCGAGCGTGTTCTTTAACGTTCACAGGGTATGGCTCTCCCACACACGGGCCCACGGCTTAACGTCCCTTTCGACGGACGGCGGCCTTTTCAAGCCCATCGGTGTCCCCTATTGACCGTGGGCAGGGCGGGGAATTTTGCGGAGATAAATCTCAACGCTGACCCAGCTGGGACTCGAACCTGGGAACTACAAATTACGAGCCTGGCGCCCTACCGACTGAGTTAAAAAACACGAGAAAGATGAAAAAAAAAAAGTTTAAACTATTTAAGAATGCTTTATATATTTACTTTCTTTAAAACCAAACCGGTAGGTTTTAATTTGAAAAATTTGAAAAAATTCAGTTTATAAAATTAAAAATGTGTTAAAATTTATAAAAATGAAATAAAGACTTCAAGATTTTGATACGACTTGTTTGAAAACAACTCATTTGTATTCGGTTTTCACGTTTAAAATACCTGGTTTCGAGTCCCAGGTAAGGCATGGACGTATGTGTCGTTTTTCTGCTGAGGTTCTGCCATCCTCACAGACCTTCTATTATGGCATATAAACTGACAGCTTCCTGTCAGATCTCTGTGGCAAGCAGCTGCTTGAGGGGGTATGTTTTTTTTTTCACGTCTGGAACCAATCTTCTATTTTTTCATATGCACTGTGTTTTGATTTAGAATTTTTCTTTTACACCGTTTTTTCCGGAACGTATTTACCGTTTAAATATTTAAAATAGAATTTGGTGCATTTATTTATATCATTTCTTTTCTGTAGTATAAATGAATTATTTTACTCTTCAGAAACATCCTGAAACAATTTTTAGATAATCTAATAGGTTGGGTTGTTTTACCTCTAAGCGGCACTTTTTTTGCGCACTATGGTCTAAATGGCCAAGTCACATGGACCCCGAAGGCTCAGAGAAGGTTGGGGGAGGGGACCCACTGGAACAGCTGTTGGGAGACATATGGTAGTCTCCCATCAAGGCCATCCAGCGTGTTCTTTAACGTTCACAGGGTATGGCTCTACCACACACGGGGCTACGGCTTAACGTCCCATTCGACGGACGGCGGCCTTTCCAAGCATTCAATGACATGCATTCAATGACGTCTACATTCTGCAATTGCTTCTCGTCTGAGAATTTCTAATGTTTTTTCTTAAATTTTGGACATATCATTTGATATATCCGTAATATAATGAGTAATATATTGTTGGAGGCGTCATTCCGATTGAACGGGTGATTTTGGTTTTCCAATTTACGTTTTATAAAATTAGTGGTAGTTTAGAGTAATATTTTATTCACCCTTATTACTTATTTCCCTTTTGTTTTTCCCTGATTTATTTGATAGTTTCTCAGTTTATGTGTTTCACAAACGATTGTTCCAACGTATTCTCTCAACCCTTTGACCAATTACAACGAGTTCTTCACCAAATATGCTTGTAACGCTGGGAGTCTAAGAGGCTGTCAAAACTTTATCCCCGGCGTTCTGCTCCCTGAAAACGGAAAATGTCAAAACCATTGCGTCACAGCTTTCAAATTCAGAGTAACGAATCAATGTAAAATTAAAGCTTATGAAACCGCCAGTGTGATAATGATATAAAGAGATATTTCTCTGGGCTTGGAAAGGCTCCGTCCGTTGGATGGGACGTTAAGCCGTGGCCCCGTGTGCGGGAGAGTCATACCCTGTGCACGTTAAAGAAACGCTGGATGGCCTTGACGGGAGGCTACCATCTGTCTCCCGACAGCTGTTCCAGTGGGTCCCCTCCCCCAACCTTCTCTGAGCCTTCGGGGTCCATGTGACCTAACCGTTTAGTCCATTCTCTAGAAGTGAAATGACGATCACAGGTAAAACAATCAATTCTAAGCTCTATATGATACCCAGGAACCCAAGTCCCTTAGACGTGAAAACCGAATACAAATGAGTTGTTTTCAAACAAGCATATCAAAATCTTGAAGTCTTTATTTCATTTTTATCCATTTTAACACATTTTTTATTTTATAGACTTACAAGTTTTTAAATTGAAACCTACCGGTTTGGTTTTAAAGAAAATAAGTATATAAAGAATTCTTAAATAGTTTTTTTTTTATCTTTGTCGTGCATTTTAACTCAGTAGGTAGCGCGCCAGGCTCCTAATCTGTAGTTCCCAGGTTCGAGTCCCAGCTGGGTCAGCGTTGAGATTTATCGCCGCAAAATTCCCCGCCCTGCCCACGGTCAGTAGGGGACACCGATGGGCTTGTAAAGGCCGCCGTCCGTCGGATGGGACGTTAAGCAGTGGCCCCGTGTGCGGGAGAGCCATTCCCTGTGCACGTTAAAGAACACGCTGGATGGCCTTGACGGGAGGCTACCATCTGTCTCCCAACAGCTGTTACAGTGGGTCCCCTCCCCCAACCTTCTCTGAGCCTTCGGGGTCCATGTGATCTGGCCATTTAGCCCATTTTGTGCAAAATAGTGCCGCTCAGAGGTAAAACAACCTAAAACCATAAAACAACATCGGAAAATGTGACCATAAAAGCGGCATCTTCGTTCTTCTAGAAATTTTTTCTTCAATAAAAATATTTTTTCAGAATTAAATTCAAATGGGGATTTTCAAAAAGGCGCTGTGTGAACCGTGTTACATCAAAATAAATCGTGTAAATAGGGAATTTAAATTTCTTTTCTGATCTGTGTTAAATCAAAAACGTGTAAAAAAATTAATATACTAGATTGAGATTCAAATTTGTCACTCATTAACCTAAACTGATTGCATTGTTGCTACCGTAAGTAAGCACCTCAGCAGAAAAGTACATACAGGTGTGAGAGATATCTAATGCAAATGATATTGAATATGATATTTGACTACTAAGGTATTATGCCAATGTCACCTTTTATTTTCTCCATCAGATAGGTTTTGTGAGTGATCTCAGGAGAAAATATGTTTTGGAAAATGTATTGAACTGAATAATAAACTGTGATTTCACAATATAGTTTTGTTGTATGGCTTTCACGAGACACTGAAAAAGCTTTTTCTCCTCACATTATAGAAATTATGCTGGAAAGTAACCGAAACCGCGTTACTGACGTCATCTCTGTGTTTTCTCCAATTGATTATTAAGGCGCACACACATTTCAGTTTGCTTATTTATGGCAATACACCGTAGAAGTTGGATCTTTTTTTATTTTAACGAGTCGATGCAGGGAAAGCTTTCGTTATTCGATTATCTTTGGTTATTTGATGGCGATCCCCACTGCTACGTTATGTTCGATAATATTCGTTCCTATAATATTCACTATTGGCTTTGCTCAGGTACGAGAAATGGTGAGAAAGGAAGCTTAAAGAGAGAGAACTTTGTTGCGGATATGGAGAGGTGTCGCTTCCTTCGAAGTCGGGAAATAATTAAATCAACAATGTTATTGTCAGACGTCAGCAAAGAATTATTACGATTAATTTCAAAAAGTATACAGTTAATGAAATCTGTTGAAGTCAAACTTACGTAGTAGCGTCGACATTTTTCACGTTTTCTTCTAGGGAATCGAAGATTAGTTGTGGTTAGAAAAATAAGCCGTCTTTTAAGTCACGGAGGTAGGAAGAGGATATTTTAAATATGTACGGTGATCATACGTCCTTTATTTAAGAGGACAGTCCTTTATTTCACTGCTCTGTCCTTTAGATTTATTTTTTTCCTAAAATGGCGATTTTTTCCCTTTTTTTTCGTGAATTAAAATAGTAAACTGAATATTGGCGCGCAGTAGATGGGTTGAAATTTTTAAATATTTCACCGATAAACAGGAATCTTTTTAAAGCATTTTAAAAAACGTTGAATTTAGCTTATGTATCCCTTGATTTAATGTCCTCACTGAACGAGTATTTTGATTAGCGAACAATATCTGGACCAGTGTAAAAACAAAAGGAAAAATCGGAACATTTATAGCATGCATTTGAACCAAATGCAACTTTCATATGAATTGTATACAGTTTTATGAAATTTTAAAGGAAAACCTGATTTATTAACCCTACCAGTGTCCAGAACGTATATATCCGTTTTAGTACAATAAAAGAAAACGATTTAAAAAATAATAATAAAAAATTCCATTTTAAATTTTGTTAATAGATATCTTATAAAAAATATGTAATTTTAAGCTTGATACATAATATTTTCTTTTTTTATTTCATGCATATTTTATTAAACTATGACATAAATAATTTGTTAAAGCCATCTGTTTGCCATTTCTTAGAAGTTATATAAGGTATTGCCAATTTGTTAACATTACTCTGATAAAGGAAAACGATTTAAAAAAAAAATAAAAATTGCCATTTTAAATTTTGTTAATAGATATCTTATAAAAATATGTAATTTAAGCTTGATAAATAATATTTTATTTCTTTATTTGATGCACATTTTATTAAACTATGACATAAATAATTTGTTAAAGCAATCTGTTTGCCATCTGTCAATCCCGGTTCTTAGCGAAACAAACCGGGTTATCCAAAAATATTCCATCGCTAATTAGAAATATTTCATATTTATTAACATACAACTGTACGAGGAATCCTAATGTCATCCGCAGCATATTTTCGACGCCTGCAGTCAAAATCAACGAAATTTGTGCATGGCGCGGTGGCAACGTGCATGGCGCTAATGAAAAAAGAAAAGGCGATGCAGAAGGCAGGCAAAGGGAAAAGGCGATGCGGAATGGAAAAGGTGGCGGGCTTGGGTTGGGTTGTTTCACCTCTCAGCGGCACTTTTTTGCACACCATGGGCTAAATGGACAGGTCACATGGACCCCGAAGGCTCAGAGAAGGTTGGGGAAGGGGACCCACTGGACAGCTGTTGGGAGACAGATGGTAGCCTCCCGTCAAGGCCATCCAGCGTGTTCTTTAACGTGCACAGGGTATGGCTCTCCCCCACACGGCTTAACGTCCAATCCGACGGACGGCGGCCTTTCCAAGCCCATCGGTGTCCCCTACTGACCGTGGGCAGGGCGGGGAATTTTGTGGAGATAAATCTCAACGCTGACCCAGCTGGGACTCGAACCTGGGAACTACAGATTACGAGCCTGGCGCGCTACCGACTGAGCCAACCCCGCCCCCAAAGGTGGCGTGAGAGAGAGTATCAGGAAATCCGGAAACGAAACGCATGCAGTGGAAAAGGACAAAGTGGGTTCACTTTCTTTTTAATGGTTGCCCTAATAAGGCTATTCGCCGTCCCATGGCCGAGTGGTTAGCGCGCTTGGCTACTGATCTAAGGGACCTGGGTTCGAGCCCCGGTAAGGCATGGATGTATGTGTCGTTTTTCTGCAGAGGTCCTGCCATCCTCTCAGACCTTCTACTATGGCATATAAACTGACAGGCTCCTGTCAGACCACTGTGGCAAGCAGCTGCTTGAAGGGGTATTTATTTTTTTATTTATTTATTAACGGTTTGTAAACGTATAAATGGTTGCTGCCTACGTAAAGCCCTTCCACATCGCAGTACATCACTAAAATCTCACCCAAAATATATGAAACAAAAGAATGGTTACTTCCTCCGTGGATCGTACGAGGGTGAGAAAAAAAAATCCAGTGGAACAACTCAAAAAAGCTTCCAATGCGAAACTCAAAGTATGCAACTTCCAACTTTTACTACGGCTTCACAATGTTTCGTCTATACTTCTCCGAAACTTTATATAACCATTTTTCTTATCTGTAGAAAAATAAAAATGCATCTTACGTACCTGAGATGATCGAAACATAATATAAAAATATACCTAAAATAGCAACGCATAGAACCGGCCAGGCCCAGCACCTAATGTCCGACCCCGCCTTCTCGTTGTGCAGACAGTTAGTACCTTTCAAAAGAGATACTCTCTTGTGGAAGTGAACGGAAGTGGAGGGCTGCCAGATTAGTGTGGCCTACTGATCTGGACAACTATGGCTATTTTTTTTCTACCCTGCTGAGGAGTGGTCAACCACACAGGGTCCTGGTGCTGACCATATAAACCCACTGGACTGGACAGATATATGGCTCTGAGCTTGATTATGGATCCTGATTTTGCTGCACTGATGGGCTTCTGTGGAGGGAAAATCTTCCGCTATGATATTTTTGAAATGTCAACCAAGAAATGTTAACTTTGCGATAAGAATATAATTTACCCACTACACGGAAACGCATTGTTCAGAGCTAAGAAGAAGGTAATGTACAGTACAGCGAAATGTGTAATAGAGGCCTTAGATTGAACCACAGGGTTGTCCTTTGGGAACACAGGAAAAATCGTTCTTTACCCCTAAGGACAAAGTTGCCTATGACATACGTAAGAGATTCACACCTAGCCTCGATCTAGGAATTTCTCGTTGGACACCACAGGGAAACGCGTTCTGTGAAAGCCACCAAGTTACCGCCTGTCTGGACAGCCTTCAACAAAAAGAGCGAAAATAAATATGCCTAAACAAGCAATTCCTTTCATTGGTTCAAGATAAGTTAAAGTTAATTTAATTTATTTTTCTAACATTCAAAATAATTTACTTATTAAGATTTTATTTAAATATTTCAGAATATTATAAAAATATTTACCAAAATTAAAAAAAGAAATAACTACCAGTTAATATTTTACGATTAGAAGTATTTTAATTTATACACTTTGGTTTTGAAAGATATTATAGAAATTATGGTGGCAACACTGAATACCACTGATGACGTCACGTCCTTGTTTTCGCGATATCATTTGTAATTCTAATTTACCTGCTGTATTCTTCTGTTAATTTCCCATTTTACTTATAACCACACGTCGTAGACTTTTATTGTGAGGAAGCGATCTCATTTTTTTTAATGTGCTGTCTGTAGCTGAATCTGTAGCTGAATTTCTTGTTTTGAAAATAAGAATTCCACTTTCTCACTGGCATACCAGTGAAGATTATTGTTAATCATTCCAGCTTCCGCAACCATTTAAATACTAAAACAATATTTTTGAAAACCGATATTTAAAAAATATTTGATTATGATCTTTAATTCCATTATATGCATATTTTAGAGCTTCCAGGTAACGTTTCTCACTATTTCAGGGAAATTCTGTAGCCGTTCGGTAGGGTACCTGAAAAGCATAGGAAATGAATAATGTCCGTATTGCGAGCCAAAATAAAGTGGTCGACACCGACAAATAGCGGTTAACTATTAATTTTATATCCCATAATCAGAATAATGCGCTGCATACTATTTGTTGGTTCGAAACCGACCGAAATTTCATAGCTCTTAGGCTAAAAAGTGTAGAATTAGATTTCCTCTACTCTAAACTAATTATTCAGTGCAAAGTTACTTACCTGAAGGAAAATATAAAAGAACCGCAAACACCTCACGAATATTATTTAACTTGATTCAGCTGATACTTTTCGACCACCAGAGTTGTAAGTTACAGAAGGACAGGCTGACGTTATTTATCAACCGCACGGGCCTTGCCTATGGCTCCTTATTATACTCGAATCTCTTCGCGATAGACAAAGCCCTGATAACTACAAACCCTCAAAAAAGGATGACTTCTTCGCCATATTTTAATAGCTAACGCGGCAAATGGAACAGCGGGAAAAGCGTCGGACGATTTCAATAATAGGCGAATGACATCCGACAGTGACGATTCAGAATGCATTGTTTGCAGAATCGCAAGGAAGTGACATTTACATTGTTTCGTATTTCCAACAGAGGAGTTTGTTTACTCTTCCGCACTTACGTTTTTCGATACCTTTTATACCAAATTTACTAAAAATTAAGGAGTAGAAAAATGGCGCATTTCTTTTAATCTAGTACCTCTTTCAAAAGTTTTTCGGATTCACCGTGAGTATCTTAAATATCTCTTTTCGGGGAGGAAAGACAATAAACATCACCAAGACGTGGGTCTGCTTCTCAGCAGACACGCTAGTGATGCTCTTCTAGGATAAGAGTGCATTAATGAAACGTTTACAGCAAAATTACAGACAAGCGTTAAGGACTTCAATCTTAACTACTGTTATGCCCCCACTGAGAATGCCGATGAGGATGAAAAAAAAATTTTTTTTTACAGACTCCACACTGTCTGCCACACACGGATCCTCATACGAACTTCCATTTCAAAGGAAATTCGTAATTCTTTGCTTTCCGAACATGTAGTAACTAGTAAATTTCTTCTATTTTGATGGGAAAGAAAACGAAGGTTGTTAGGTTTATGGACAGCAGCATTACCTACTTAAAGAGTTTTCATGTGACATGGAACTTGTTCCATTCGGGCCTCACGTTCCTGACATTTAACATAAACTGGGCCGCATGTAAAATAAGAAATAAACTTTTTTTTTTTTTTTTTTTTTTGGGGGGGGGGGGGGGGAGGGGGCTTTTATTTCCTGCATAGGTCAACCATGAGTTAACTGATAATTTTTGATATTAACTATTATGGAAATACTTAAGGAAGATTTTCAGCGTAAGAACTATTTTTTTTTTCAAATTAAAACCTACCGGTTTGGTTTAAAATAAAATAAATATATAAAGAATTTTAATTTTTGTTTTTGAAACTTGAATGTGCCTGTAATCATGTCTTGAATGTGCCTTATAGCCTGTTCTTTAACATTGGGTCGTTTTACCTCTGAGCGGGACTTTTTTTGCACTCCATGGGCTAAAATGGCTAGGTCACATGGACCCCGAAGGCTCAGGATAGGTTGGGGGAGGGGACCCACTGAAACAGCTATTGGGAGACAGATGGTAGCCTCGGTCACATGGACCCCGAAAGTTGGGGGAAGGGGACCCATTGAAACAGCTATTGGAAGACAGATGGTAGCCTGCCGTCAAGGCTATCCAGCGTGTTCTTTAACGTGCACAGGGTATGGCTCTCCCGCACACGGGGCCGCGGCTTAACGTCCCATCCGACGGACGGCGGCCTTTCCAAGCCCATCGGTGTCCCCTGGTGACCGTGAGCAGGGCGCTGAATTTTGCAGAGATAAATCTCAACGTTGACCCAGCTGGGACTCGAACCTGGTAACTACAGTTTACGAGCCTGGCGTGCTACCGACTGAGCCAACCCCGCCGTCATGGCCACCCTCACCCCTGTATTACGTTTGGTATTGGCAATGAAAATCAGCCGACGTAGCCTTGATTCGAAAGTATTTTCTGTGATTATCTGCGTAACACGTCAAATACAAATTTTCTGTGATTATATTTGGTGGGGCAGTGCCCCAGGTGGCCTAATGGACGAAACCATTCTGTTTTACCGGTGCCTACGTAATGGGAATGACGCTGGATGTGAACCTGTGCACGTTAAAGAACACGCTGGATGGCCTTGACGGAAGGCTACCATCTGTCTCCCAACAGCTGTTCCAGTGGGCCCCCTCCGCCAACCTTCTCTGAGCCTTCGGGGTCCATGTGACCTGTCCATTTAGCCCATGGTGTGCAAAAAAGTGCCGCTCAGAGGTAAAACAACCCAACCCAACTGATTAGTTTTCAATTTTTTTAACGGTTGTTGGATATTTATATTTCCGATTTCTTTTTCAACATAATAGCGTGCAATTAAACGTTACACACAAAAATAATAAACACAATAAAAATATTGCTATTTACCCTACTTATGCGATCCCTACGAAGAGACTAGACTTATTTACTTTCAAAGAGTAATTTTCATTTTCGTTTCCATGGTTATTTCTCTTGTCACACTTCGGGCTAAACTGATAAATCACGACGACTCCCGATAGCTAAGACCATATTTCGATAACGGTACGCACTGCAAAAATTAGGCAGATGGGATAGTCCAGTAAGTCGATCCCAGCGCGTGCTTCATCCTGAATGTTCTTTCGCACGGTGACATAACTAAACGTCGTAGGATGGGTTTTCCAAGGCCATCGGTTTCGCATACTAACAGAGGAGAGGGGTAGGATTGTAACTCGGGAACGGTTTGAAATATTACGATGTGTCGATGACTCACAATGCGGCTCCGAACGGTTGGAAAACTTCCAAGGTGTAATTTCACCGACGAATATTCATATTATTTTTTGTAATTCGGTGGCCGTTAGAATTGCGTTGAGGAAAATGCAAATGGAACACCGGAAATAATTATCGTTTTATCCGATAAAACATACAACCTGTTTCCACTCTGAGGTTTAATTTTTCTTTACATGTTCATGCCGTTCTCATCGTAAAACGTAATGAAATTTAGTTCCATCGAACCGCGATATTTTGATCTGCATGCCAATATGTAGGGATGAACTAGGAATCAGTGTCGTAGCATTTTTACGTTTTTTTTACCCCGTCATTAAAAGTAAATAATTACATAGGAAATTTAAATTCTGCAGTGTAATATTTAACTTCATGAAGAAGTATTAATCACCGTTATTAAGAAAGACGTTTGCAAGAGATCCTACAGTTAAAAGTAATGAGTTTGATTTCGATTCGACAACGTTTATACGTAAATAGATAAAATAAAGACAGTTGACTAAACCTCTGTTGCGAATAGGAAATACTGTTGAAACCTCACTTCCTGCGACTGAGAAAACATTGCATTCCAAAATCTCAGTGTCGACGTCATTACCTTATTATTGGAATACAAATTTAAGTGATAGTAAATAAACTGTCGGAAAGCGCCGTCTCGTTTCGGTCATTGCAGTTACCTTGTGAATACCATGATGAAGAGAACAGAGTTCGTGGAATGGCAGTTACCTACATATTGCTTACCGCGAAACAATAGGAGTATAATAAACCTAGTTGTGTGAGATAAAAAGAAACCTGAGTACGCCAATATCGACACGGGCTGTATTCCTTATCCCCTTCAAGTGTAACCAAGCACTCGGCCACTCGAAAAACATCAGGTAAATCTAGTTAATTATTTTCCAATTTTCACCACCACACGGAATTTAATGGTTTACAACCACTGGCTGGACTAACCCTTAAGTAATATAAGCACCTGCTTAGGGTACCAAGGGAAGGGGGGCACCGAAGATTTTTCCCCTAGTAATAATGCCCTTACCTAGTAATAATGCCTTAATAATTCTTTCACTGACACACTCGACTTTAGTCGTTACTTTTTTCATTGTCCTTATCTGCAGTGTTCGACTTTAATATGAGTTATAAAAAAAATGGTTCCTATCGTATGGTTAGTGACATTTAAAAAGATTGAACGTGACAGTCATATTGCTAGAGTTCGAAACGTTTGACTTACCCAGGACTAGGGACTTACCCGCTACAAACCCCTTACCTGTACAAACAGCGATGCCTTACCGGGGGCCGAAACCCAGGTCCCTTAGATCAGTAGCCAAGCGCCCTAACCAATCGGCCATGGGACGGCGATTAGCCTTATTAGGACTTTGGGTTGGGTTGTTTTACCTCTGAGCGGCACTTTTTTTGCACACCATGGGTAATTCCCGCCCTGCCCACGGTCAGTAGGGAACACCGATGGGCTTGGAAAGGCCGCCGTCCGTCGGATGGGACGTTAAGCCGTGGCCCCGTGTGCGGGAGAGCCATACCCTGTGCACGTTAAAGAACCCGCTGGATGGCCTTGACGGGAGGCTACCATCTGTCTCCCAACAGCTGTTCCAGTGGGTCCCCTCCCCCAACCTTCTCTGAGCCTTCGGGGTCCATGTGACCTGGCCATTTAGCCCATGGTGGGCAAAAAAGTTCCGCTCACAGGTAAAACAACCCAACCCAACCCAACACACCATGGGCTAAATGGCCAGGTCACATGGACCCCGAAGGCTCAGAGAAGGTTGGGGAAGGGGACCCACTGGACAGCTGTTGGGAGACAGATGGTAGCCTCCCGTCAAGGCCATCCAGAGTGTTCTTTAACGTGCACAGGGTATGGCTCTCCCGCACACGGCTTAACGTCCAATCCGACGGACGGCGGCCTTTCCAAGCCCATCGGTGTCCCCTACTGACCGTGGGCAGGGCGGGGAATTTTGCGGAGATAAATCTCAACGCTGACCCAGCTGGGACTCGAACCTGGGAACTACAGATTACGAGCCTGGCGCGCTACCGACTGAGTTAAAAAACACGAGAAAGATAAAAAAAAAAAAGCTAAAAATTATTTAAGAATTCTTTATATATTTACTTTCTTTAAAACCAAACCGGTAGCTTTTAATTTCAAAACTTCTAAGTTTATAATATTAAAAATGTCTTAAAATTAATAAAAATGAAATAAAAACTTCAAGATTTTCATATGACTTGTTTGAAAACAACTCATTTGTATTCGGTTTTCACGTCTAAGGGACCTGGGTTCGAGTCCCGGGTAAGGCATGGATGTATGTGTCGTTTCTCTGCTGAGGTCCTGCCATCCTCACACACCTTCTATTATGGCATATAAACTGACAGGTTCCTGTCAGAACTCTGTGGCAAGCAGCTGCTTGAGGGGTATGTTTTTTTTTCACGTCTGGAACCAATCTTCTATTTTTTCATATGCACTGTGTTTTGTTTTAGAATTTTTTTTTTACACGGTTTTTTGTTTTTTTCGCAACCTATTTACCGTTTAAAAATTTAAAACAGAATTTGGTGCATTTATTTAGATCATTTCTTTTCTGTAGTATAAATGAATTATTTCACTCTTCAGAAACATCCTGAAACAATTTTTAGATAATCTAATAGGTTGGGTTGTTTTACCTCTGAGCGGCACTTTTTTGCACACCATGGGCTAAATGGCCAGGTCACATGGACCCCGAAGGCTCAGAGAAGGTTGGGGGAGGGGACCCACTAGAACAGCTGTTGGGAGACAGATGGTAGCCTCCCGTCAAGGCCATCCAGCGTGTTCTTTAACGTTCACAGGGTATGGCTCTCCCGCACACGGGCCACGGCTTAACGTCCCATCCGACGGACGGCGGCCTTTCCAAGCCCATCGGTGTCCCCTATTGACCGTGGGCAGGGCGGAGAATTTTGTGGAGATAAATCTCAACGCTGACCCAGCTGGGACTCGAACCTGGGAAATACAGATTACGAGCCTGGAGCGCTACTGACTGAGTAAAAAACATGACAAAGACAAAAAGAATTAAGAAGTTTGAGAATTCTTTATATATTTATTTTCTTTAAAACCAAACCGGTAACTTTTATTTGAAAACTTCTAACTTTATAAAATTAAAAATGTGTTAAAATTTACAAAAATGAAATAAATACTTCAAGATTTTGATATGACTTGTTTGAAAACAACTCATTTGTATTCGGTTTTCACGTCTAAGGGACCTGGGTTCCTGGGTATCATATAGAGCTCAGAATTGATTGTTTTACCTGTGATCGGCATTTTATTTGTAGAGAATGGACTAAACGGTCAGGTCACATGGACCCCGAAGGCTCACAGAAGGTTGGGGGAGGGGACCCACTGGAACAGCTGTCGGGAGACAGATGGTAGCCTCCCGTCAAGGCCATCCAGCGTGTTCTTTAACGTGCACAGGGTATGACTCTCCCGCACACGGGGCCACGGCTTAACGTCCCATCCAACGGACGGCGGCCTTTCCAAGCCCAGAGAAATATCTCTTTATATCATTATCACACTGGCGGTTTCATAAGCTTTAATTTTACATTGATTCGTTACTCTGAATTTGAAAGCTGTGACGCAATGGTTTTGATATTTTCCGTTTTCAGGGAGCAGAACTCCGGGGATAAAGTTTTGACAGCCTCTTAGACTCCCAGCGTTATAAGTATATTTGATGAAGAACTCGTTGTAATTGGTCAAAGGGTTGAGAAAATACGTTGGAACAATCGTTTGTGTAACACATAAACTGAGAAACTATCAAATAAATCAGGGACAAACAAAGGGGAAATAAGTAATAATGGTGAATAAAATATTACTCTAAACTACCACTAATTTTATAAAACGTAAATTCGAAAACAAAAATCTCCCGTTCAATCACAATGACGTATTGAATCGATATATTACTTATTGTATTACGGATATATCAAATGATATGTCCAAAGTTTAAGAAAAAACATTAGAAATTCTCAGACGAGAAGCAATTGCAGAATGTAGACGACATTGAATGCATGTGGATAACCATTTTTTGCAAAATGTACAAATGGTTATTTATCCTCATGCATTCATTTGATATTTTAATTCTACATGTAGAATTTTATTATCACTGTTGATTCATTATTTTAGTCAGCTTTCGTTTATTTACTAATGCCAAGATCCATTTCATTAATTTAGCTTTTAAAATACCCGTTAATTTAGGTTCCAACTTGTAAGGTAATTTGTTAAACGATACATAATATTTATGGACGCAGAAAAGGGGATCACTAAATTACCATTAGTCGAATTTTCAATTTCCAGCAAAATAAATACACATACATATATGTTATAAATAGAGCTCTGCGAGGATAGAAAGTGCTATCCACACCAGCATCCGAAAGGTCTTAGTAAATTCGTAGTTAGTAGCATTCGTAAAACTTTATCAGCATCCGCCCATATTGTCTATTTAGTAGCCATCGAAATTCTGAAAATGCTTGAAGTCTGATGTGTTTGTGAGTAAGCGAAATCAGTATAATGGTTTATCTCTGAGCCCCGAAACCAGTAGGAACTTGTTTTACACATAATAAAATTAAAGTCATTTTCTTTCAGATGCACGCAATTCGAAATGTAACTAGATATCGCTTCACTATAGTCAACCGAAGGGAAAAAAATAATCTTTTGTTGTATTTTCACCCGAGAAATTTTCATTCGTATTCTTAGGTATTCAGAAATATTTAGAAAAATCGCAGAAAATTGGAACAAATGGGAAATTGGGATAGGAATTTTGTAAGAATTTAGAAAACAAAAAATCTTAAATCCAGTATTCCCTTTAAAAAAATTATATCATTTATCTCCGCAAAATTCCCCGCTCTGCCCACGGTCAGTAGGGGACACCGATGGGCTTGGAAAGGCCGCCGTCCGTCGGATGGGACATTAAGCCGTGGCCCGTGTGTGGGAGAGCCATACCCTGTGAACGTTAAAGAACACGCTGGATGGCCTTAACGGGAGCCTACCATATGTCTCCCAACAGCTGTTCCAGTGGGTCCCCTCCCCCAACCTTCTCTGAGCCTTCGGGGTCCATGTGACCTGGTCATTTAGCCCATGGTGTGCAAAAAAGTGCCGCTCAGAGGTAAAACAACCCAATCTATTAGATTATCTAAAAATTGTTTCAGGATGTTTCTGAAGAGTGAAATAATTCATTTATACTACAGAAAACAAATGATCTAAATAAATGCACCAAATTCTGTTTTAAATTTTTAAACGGTAAATGGGTTGCGGAAAAAACAAAAAACCGTGTAAAAAAAAAAATTCTAAAACAAAACACAGTGCATATGAAAAAATAGAAGATTGGTTCCAGACGTGAAAAAAAACATACCCCTCAAGCAGCTGCTTGCCACAGAGTTCTGACAGGAAACTGTCAGTTTATATGCCATAATAGAAGGTGTGTGAGGATGGCAGGACCTCAGCAGAGAAACGACACATACATCCATGCCTTACCCGGGACTCGAACCCAGGTCCCTTAGACGTGAAAACCGAATACAAATGAGTTGTTTTCAAACAAGTCATATCAAAATCTTGAAGTCTTTATTTCATTTTTATTAATTTTAAGACATTTTTAATATTATAAACTTAGAAGTTTTCAAATTAAAACCTACCGATTTGGTTTTAAAGAAAGTAAATATATAAAGAATTCTTAAATAGTTTTAGTTTTTTTTTTTATCTTTCACTTGTTTTTTAACTCAGTCGGTAGCGCGCCAGGCTCGTAATCTGTAGTTCCCAGGTTCGAAGTTCCCAGGTTCGAGTCCCAGCTAGGTCAGCGTTGAGATTTTTCTCCGCAAAATTCCCCGCCCTGCCCACGGTCAGTAGGGGACACCGATGGGCTTGGAAAGGCCGCCGTCCGTCGGATGGGACGTTAAGCCGTATCCCCGTGTGTGGGAGAGCCATACCCTGTGAACGTTAAAGAACACGCTGGATGGCCTTGACGGGAGACTACCATCTGTCTCCCAACAGCTGTTCCAGTGGGTCCCCTCCCCCAACCTTCTCTGAGCCTTCGGGGTCCATGTGACCTGGCCATTTAGCCCATGGTGTGCAAAAAAGTGCCGCTCAGAGTTAAAACAAACCAACCCAACTTTTATAGATCATAATAAAGATGACTCTGCAATCAGAATTGTGAAGTAAATCCCTTTATCTTGCAGTTAGCCCTAATAAGGATGCAGATCTTTGGTTACCACAGACCTTCCAGGATATCACAGCCATTATGCACCAGAAGAAATGTGTGCGAAGCCAGGTAATTTATTTAGAAATATTATAAAGTGTGCCTGTGACTCATAGAATAATATAACTCCGTACAGATAAGACATCAATGATAAAAAAAAAAAAATGGGGCGGGGGTGGCTCAGTCGGTAGCGCGCCAGGCTCGTAATCTGTAGTTCCCAGGTTCGAGTCCCTGCTGGGTCAGCATTGAGATTTATCTCCGCAAAATTCTCCGCCCTGCCCACGGTCATTAGGGGACACCGATGAGCTTGGAAAGGCCGCCCCCGTCGAATGGTACGTTAAGCCGTGACACCGTGTGCGGGAGAACCATATCCTGTGCACGTTAAAGAACACGCTGGATGGCCTTGACGGAAGGCTACCATCTGTCTCCCAACAGCTTGTTCCAGTGGTTCCCCTCCCCTAACCTTCTGTGAGCCTTCGGGGTCCATGTGACCTGGCCATTTAGCCCATGGTGTGCAAAAAAAGTGCCTCTCAGAGGTAAAGCAACCCAATTCTTAGTTAACGTCAGTATCAATATAGAGGAAATACTATCTTGGTGCTGGGTGGGATTCGTACCCAAGACCTCCTGATGTCATGTCACGTGATAATGATACATTCAATGACAGTTGAACAGAAATGTCGTGAAATGTGTTCATATTATCGAATAGTACACTCGTGACATATTTCCCATCTGTGAGGCTGTTTACGAGCAGCGAAGACACTGCCTTTATAAGAGAGAGAAAATTGGGTAGATATGTTCCTATCTTCAAATAAAAGAGAATCTAGGTAGCTGGCCGATAGCTCAGCGGTCAGAGCACCTGACAAGTTATCAGAAGGTCTTCGGTTCGTATCCCATTCATCTGAAAACAATGATAAAATTGATATCGACGTTAAACTAAAAGTGATACCTTCCTTGGCAGTTGAACAAAAGAAGACGAGAAATTAATTCAATGCATATCATTTTAGTGATACGGAAACCAACATCACTAAGATAGTGCGATGTTAAAGACATACTAATACCCTCTCATTCAAAGACAATGAAAAATTTGCGAATGAACCGTCATAGAATTCAGATGCAAACCTGCATCTGAATTCTTTGACGATAAAATTCTTTGGAAATAAATATTGATTTTCTGCTGTTCATTATCGCTGTTTTTTTAATTCAACTCGGTTTCCACATACGCAGAAACCTGTCTGGAGCAGGAAACAGAATGGTCAGATGTTAACTTGATTGACCGAAAATGAATAAACTTGTATTAATTATTTTAAACTTTGTGCAGTAGCTTTAATTACATATGAAAAAATAAATAAAAATTAAAAACAGCAGAAATAAGAATAGAGATTTTGCTGTTTTCTTAAAAATCTGAACATGAATAGTTTAGGCTAATTATTTCTTATTTCATTGTTGTAGAATATATAATTGATATATCACATGCATTCCAAAACATAAAACATAAAGAGATATTGAGACCGAAGTGTTGTTTATTATATTGTTGAAATATTTACTACTTCTAAAGGAATACGCATTTTTCAACTTCATGTTTTCCCTACAGATAATAAGCATCTCCAAGGCGTAGGTCTGCTTCTCAGTGGGGAGGGGGTGGCTCAGTCGGTAGCGCGCCAGGCTCGTAATCTGTAGTTCCCAGGTTCGAGTCCCAGCTGGGTCAGCGTTGAGATTTATCTCCGCAAAATTCCCCGCCCTGCCCACGGTCAGTAGGGGACACCGATGGGCTTGGAAAGCCCGTCGGATGGGACGTTAAGCCGTGGTCCCGTGTGTGGGCGAGCCATACCCTGTGCACGTTAAAGGACACGCTGGATGGCCTTGACGGGAGGCTACCATCTGTCTCCCATGGCCATTCAGCCCATGGTGTGCAAAAAAAGTGCCGCTCAGAGGTAAAACAACCCAACAACCCACGAACTATTCTGATTCAGTAGCATTTCACCTCTCAGTTTTCTCGCCTAGAAAAATCTTGGCGCCTTCTTTTTGAATTTTAATCTGTAAACTGGCAACGTTAAATAAGGAGCTGAAAAAAATTGGTTTTGCCATGAGTGGGATTCGAACCCACGTCTTCAGGAAACATGCCTGTGTTTCCTGGGGACGTGGGTTCGAATCCCACTCATGACAAAACCAATTTTTTTCAGCTCCTTATTTCATGAGTTCCATGTCTACAGGACTTATCCTGTGATTCTTTACTACTGGCAACGTTAAGTTGAATTTGTAATTGAATATTTTTCTCATCCCATCTTAAGAAATCGCAATAAATTATATATATAGTGTTTGAAGATTTCAAAACTGCGGCAAATTAAAATATTTATTATTAATTTGGATTTGCAATGTATAGGACACAGAAGGACAAGCCTTACCAGAGCCATCTAGTGGGGAGCAAGGGGACATGCCCCCCCCCCTTCAGAGTGCTAGTAAGGGTTGGGTTGTTTTACCTCTGAGCGGCACTTTTTTGCACACTATGGCCTAAATGGCCAGGTCACAAGGACCCCGAAGGCTCGGAGAAGGTTGGGGGAGGGGACCCACTGGAACAGCTGTTGGGAGACAGATGGTAGCCTCCCGTCAAGGCCATCCAGCGTGTTCTTTAACGTGCACAGGGTATGGCTCTCCCACACACGGGTCACGGCTTAACGTCCCATGCGAAGGACGGCGGCCTTTCCAAGCCCATCGGTGTCCCCTACTGACCGTGGGCAGGGGGGGAATTTTGCGGAGATAAATCATAACGCTGACCCAGCTGGGACTCGAACCTGGGAACTACAGATTACGAGCCTGGCGCGCTACCGACTGAGCCACCCCGCCCCCTTAACATCGGGATTTACTATTACTCTACAAAATAAATATCATTAACCGAATGAATCTCGACCATTTCTTTTAGGGAGACTTAGTCACCCAGTCTTCCCCGACATTAGGAAATGTTTCATAACGTTATAGAAGAGTGGTTTTTCTTATTTTTTTTCATTTGATTGCACTTTGAGCATGCGCAGTTCTCGCAGATTACACTGTTCTACAATAGAAAAATTTTTTTGGTTAACTAATGTGTTCCTAAAGTATTTTGGTATGGGGAAATTGAAATACGAGATTAGAAATGGCCTATCAGGTCTTGTTTTAGAGTTATGGAGATATGACACATCAATTTCATACATATTGCAGAATGACTTGGGGAATTGAAAACATTACTTGGGGAATGAAAAATCAGGAAATGCTACATCAAAAAAGTTGGCAACACTGACTTGTTTGCAATAGTTTATACTTACATGTTGGCAACAATCCAGTGCTGTCCAACTAGCGGCCCGCACAAGGTTTTTTGTGGCCCGCGAACAAAATCAAGTTTTTACTTGAAATTTTCAATAAATATCTGTAATCCACCGTATAATTTTTTGTCAACTTATATTACTTGATATGCAATCTTCAACTTACTCATTATATAAAGTTTACAAAACATACTTAAGCCGATCGGCAAACTTCTAAAACTTATATTGGTTTATTATTATTTTTGGTTCAGAAAATTTATATTGGTTTATTATTATTTTTGGTTCAGAAAATTTATATTGGTTTATTATTACTTATTATTTTTTGTATAAATAAAATAATTTTCTGAGGTGACATGAACTGACTTTTCAGTTACCTATCCTATCCTATTCTTTTTTTTTAGGCCCGCGAAATATTGGCAAAAGAAAAATTGGCCTGCGATCTTAGAGAAGTTGGACAGCACTGGTAGATAACTACTAGTCTGCCTCTGTAAAGTTTATTTTAGAAACGTTTAAGTGACAAGATATTCGTGGAATTAACATCGGTTTTTTCAAACTGTATTCTAGGGTATGTAAAGATATTTTATGACAATATTTGTGTAGTTAACATGACAGGTTTGTGAATACTTCTATTCTGTTATTTTTTTTTCTTTTGTATTCTATAAAATTCCCCCCAAAATGTCAAAATAAGGCTGACAACTTCTGTTATATTTGCGAAGAGTTCACTTTTGCAGGACACAGGAAAAAATGTCACCTATAATAAAGAGAGCATACAAACATTACTTTGGGTGTAAAATAGGAGATCAGGATAAGCAGTGGGACCCTCATATATGTTGTGCAACTTGCTATGTGAAATTAATAAACTGGTGGAAGGGTAAAGGTAGTGCCATGTTATTTGCTGTACCCATGATATGGAGGGAACCAAAGACCATTCCACAGATTGTTACTTCTGTATGATTAGTATTCAGGGCTTTATCAGCAGAAAATCGAAGAGACATATCGTTATTCCAACTTATGTTCTGCAATACAACAAATACCACATTCTAAAACTTTGCCAGTTCCACTAACTCCAAGTCAGGAAACAGAAGATGAAGAAAGTACTGATTAAGAGAGTGAGGCAGGTTAATCACCTCCAGAAAGAAGTGATCCTTCCTATGAGGCTACCATGAATTCCCAGGTTCCCAGGTTCCAGTTCCGCCTGGGCTAGCGTTGAGATTATATATCTACATTTCTATTATTATCCACATTTTTTAACGCAGGCAGATCTGAACGATTTGGTTCCTGATCTAGGGCTAAGTAAACAAATGCTGAACTGCTGGCTCTAGGTTGCAAGAATGGAATCTTCTCCAACCTAGTACAAGTTGACAGACATTTGTTCCCATTGAATAGACAAGTTTAGATAAAGAATTTTAGATAAAGAATTTTGCATAATATATTTTCTAAAATTATGTATTCAATTTTAGGAACATTGAAAGTAACCACAAGAGTTCAAGTAACTCGCATGTGGGTTTGTACAATTTGGCAAAACATTTTGAAAAAGGCAACAAATACAAAATTTAGGTGTGATATAATTTTCCATTCTATTTTTAAAATAATTAAAGATAGAAATTCAAAAACACAAAACGTATATCTACCAAAATAATGATTATTAACATCAAATTACCAAAAACATGATTATTAATTTTCAAAGAAGTTTTTCAGTATCATTATATTCAAAAATCCAGATTAGCAACTTCTTTTTAAAAGAGTGAAAGTTTGTTTCATCTTTAAGATTTGCAGGTAAATTATTAAATATTTTTGGTGCTAAATAGATATAATGTTTCTGTACAATGGCTTTTTTAGGAAGAAGTAAAGTGAGATTTACATGTTTAGCTATTCTTGTATTATAATTTATATGTCTAATATCACTTTCAATCCAGTGCTTTTTAAGATATATAATGATATTGCATATGTATAATTTTCTTAAAGGCAATATATGCAATTCACTATAAAAGTGCCTAACACTATCATATCTTCTTTTCCTTAAAATGCACCTAATTATTCTATTTTGAGTTTTAATTAATGGTTTAATATTGCTGAGCTTTATAGCATAACTATTACAAGTATAACTTTATGTACAAATAGAGAACGGAATTTTGTTTCATTCTTCTCACATGATGGCCGATGGACTTGCTGTAATGATATTGCCGGTTTGATGACAGCTTTAGGCTTTATCCATGACCTACAAAATTGGAGGCTCTTTATAGATGCATCCAAAACTAGCTTGAAAGCAGTTTTACTACATAATGGTAATTTAATGCCTTCTGTTCCAGTTGCCTATGCTAGTATGGCAAAAGAATCTTATGAGATTCTAGATATAATGCTCAGATCCATAAAATATACGGATTTCAATTGGAAAACTATGTGGGGATTTAAAAATCATTGCCGTGATATTGGGAATGCAACAGAGGAACACAAAATTTATTTGTTTCCTTTGTGAATGGGACAGTCGTGACAGAGAATCCCATTACTTGAAGAAAATTTGGCCAATACGTAATTGGAAAGTGGGAGAAAAAAATTTACAGAAGCAGAGACTTATAGCTTATAAAAATATGATCCTTTCTCCCCTTCATATAAAACTGGGACTAATGAAGCAAGACAGTGGATTTGCCTACCTAACAACAAAATTCCCCCGTCTTTCAGAAGCAAAGATAAAAGAGGGCGTGATTGTTGGCCCTCAAATAACAGTTGAAGAAAGATGTGAAATTTCACGAATCTGTAACAGAGAAAGAGAAACTTGCTTGGACATATTTTAAGAGAATTTTTTTTGGACAATTTTTTCGGACAATTTTTTTTGGAAAAAAGAGGTCTAAAGATTATAAAGAAATAGTAAACCAAATGTTACATGCATATCGGAATTTAGGATGTAACATGTCTTTGGATTTTTTTGCACTTCCTGCATTCACATCTGGACTACTTTCCGGAAAGCTGCAGTGACGTCTCCGATGAACACGGTGAGAGGTTTCACAAAGATATTTCGACAATTGAAAAGCGATATGAAGGGAAGTGGATGCCTACAATGTTAGATGATATTTGTTGGAATCTCAAAAGAGAGAGCACAGATAAACATAAAAAGAAAAAAAATTATTTATGTTTGGTATTTTTGTTATTTGATTATTCTGTATTCATTTATGCATAATATTCTGTAAAATTTTCTGTATGAATCTATAATCATTTTAATACTAAGGAAGCTAAGAATACTCTTTTTTCCCTATTATTATTCATTGTAAATCTATGAGTAAAATGAAAAATCAAACATCATCTAACTCGAAAACTATCCCTGATAGAAAATATCTAAACACAGATCTGAAGTCTGCACTAAAAAACCTTCAAGAATCACACAACACTTACTTAGAAAAAAGAAATTTTTTTGCAGAACAGTGTTACGTAAGAGTGTGGGGGCTCATTCGGTAGCATGCCGGGCTCGTAACCTGCAGTTCCCAGGTTCCAGTTCCTCCTGGGTTAGCTTTGAGATTTATCTCCGCAAAACTCCCCGCCCTGCCCTCGGCTTGGAAGGCCGCCTTCCGTCCGTCGATAGGACGTTATGTCGAAGCAATCTGTGCGAGAGAGCCGTATTCTGTGCACGTTAAAGAACACGCTGGATGGCCTTGACGGGAGTTACCATGTCCCCCAACAGTGTCCAGTGGGTCCCCTTCCCCCATCCTTCTCTGAGCCTTCGGGGTCCTTGCGACCTGGTATTTTATTTAACCCATTGTGTGCAAAGAGGTGACGCTCAGCGGTAAAACAACCTACGAAAATGTGGTCCTCAGACTTTGAGTGACAACGAGTCATCTTCGCAACTAGAAATGAGCCACAACCTATTTTAACAACTACCAAAATGGTCTTATTTTAACAATTCTCAAAAGAATGATGTTTTATTCTAACAATTGACAGTAGGGCAAAGTATTATTATAGCAACTATCAAAAAGGCAGTCCCATTTTATAGTGCTACCTACCGATTTTATCATATTCCGTCGTTAAACACATCAACAGTGGTAGTGATGCCACCTCTAATTGTCAGGAACTTTCATAGAAAATACACATTCAAGCCCTCAACGAGAAGGGGTTATAATCTTCAAATCCTTTCCCCCTTAGAAACGCCATTTGAGTCACTTTATAATATACGACAAATACTCCTAATTATTACGTCACAAGTTACATATTCTCGGGGCCATTTCAACCCAGTGTCTGTTGGTAAGAGCCCCCAAGCCGTCAGGTACTTCAGAAAAGTGTTCTTAATCAAAAACCTGAAGACGAATTTTTTTCTCTTTTACGAACACAATGCTTTCTCTATCCTATATATGAGGAAGTAAAAAACATTAATTCAAGCTTATTTTCTGATTGCTCAATACATGAATATTAAATTATTAACATGGTATAAAACTTGATCTTCTGTTATCACGCGAAAGCAGTGTTTCTGATAAGTTTGCTTTGAGTTAAACTTTAGAGCAGCGGTTCTCAACGTGGGGTACGCCGTGAAAGCTCAAAAGTCGCTAGATATATGCTATATACATATATGTTTTATTTTATTCCCATTGTTATACTATAACTATAGTTTTATCTATCTATACAAGGGGTACGCCAGTTACATACACATTTCCAGGGGGTACGTGAAGCATAAAAGGTTGAGAACCACTGATATATATGTTTTATTTTATTCCCATTGTTATACTATAACTATAGTTTTATCTATCTATACAAGGGGTACGCCAGTTACATACACATTTCCAGGGGGTACGTGAAGCATAAAAGGTTGAGAACCACTGATATATATGTTTTATTTTATTCCCATTGTTATACTATAACTATAGTTTTATCTATCTATACAAGGGGTACGCCAGTTACATACACATTTCCAGGGGGTACGTGAAGCATAAAAGGTTGAGAACCACTGCTTTAGAGTATACGAAACAATAATTACAATTGTTAATGTAAGTAATCAAATATGTATTCATTAAAGGATTTTACTATTTCTTCTTTATTTTGCATTATTATGCTTCCGCATTATATTTAATATTTTATTCATTTGTTAAATATATTCTAACTTCTTGCCATATTATACCAAAATTTATGAAAATTTTCCCTCCATAAGGAATATTATTGAAATAACTGTCATGTCCTTAACCATCAAGGTAAGCATTACCGTTCTGTGCCCATCCTTAATCCGTTCTTGAGAGAGGATGAACCGTTTAGTAATTTTTTCCAAGCTTTTGAATGAATAATTAATTAGATAGCCTCCAGACCCGCCCCTAAATTCAGCCTCTTCCACAAGTTTCAATCTTAAAGGGTGATATTTGCCAGTAAAATTCTACGAAGCAAAAGAAAAAAAATTCTTTCGCAATTTAATGGCAATCTTCCCGCAAAAACAGTCAAAGAAGCATTCCCACAGCTATTCAGATTTCAGAACAATTGGCAGGGATTGGTGCTGACCTGTCTGTCACCTGGCAAGGCAGAGAATTTTTCTCGTGTTGGCCTTGACATAGAGGAACTCAAAGAAAGGCCAATCAGAGGAGGCAGAAAATAGCGTGACACTGCTTCCGATCTTCCCCTGGTGCTACGTCACCTGATGCAGTGCTCGATGGAGTGGGTGAGCTGCACCGGATGGAAGTGCAGATTGTCAGCAGTGAAAACAATTGCGAGATAGAAGTAATCGAACCACAACAGATTCCTATAAAAACATTTTCGCTATCGGGATGGGAGTCGCTTATGAGACAAAGTGGTGTGATATTGAGCTGTTTTGGGTTGCTTTGCACGTGGGCAACAGGAAAAGAACCATGGTAACTGGATCTTGGCGTAGCAACGAATTGCATGCACCAACACGTGGGCAACAGGGAAAGAATCATGGTAACTGGATCTTGGCGTAGCAACGAATTGCATGTACCAGCACGTACTTGTTTATGCAGATTTGACGCATCTAACCTTGGATCATTCGCCTATCGCAGATTTCGCTGACTTAAAGATATTGTTTATCCACTTCAGGTATCCTTAGATTCCATGGAGGTGTAGTTGTCTGGAAAAAAATATGACGAAAACATTTTTTTAAAAATAATTAGACAGCATATACATATCGGTTTTCGGTTGATTTAACAGTTCGCTATTGACAAATTACCAAAAAGTTGAAACAAAGTAGGAGGAATCGGGATTTCTTAATTTACTATTTTTATTCCAATATAAAAGAATGCACAATTGCTTAAGAAATGAGATAGGCGAATAATACAAAAAACGTAACTGAAAAAAAGTAGTGTTTAACTACATCATCACTACCATTTCCTCTAGCTTGTTCATGTATACTGCTGATTACGGAGTTTTCATAGTTAATGTCACCATATGAATGAGCCTCCCAACCCCGGTGTGTTCGAGCCCGCCCCTTTACCCTCTCCTTCCATCAAAGAGGTGATGGAAGGGGAGGATAAATGGGAAAGGATTTGAAGATTATAACCCCTTCTCCCTAGTTGAGGACTTCAATAACGTATATTTTCTATGAAAGTTCCCGAAAATTAGAGGTGACATCACTACCATTGTGAATGTGTTAAACGACAGGAATACGATAAAATCGGTTAGGTAGCACTATAAAATGGGACTGCCTATTTGATAGTTGATACTTTATTTAATTTTTTAAAAAATTTTTAAAATGTTTTGATAGTTTAATTTAAAATAAAATAAAAAAATATCTTAGAGGGTGATATCTGCCAGTAAAATTCTACGAAACAAAAACAAAATTCTTTCGCAAGTTAATGGCTCATCTTATGTTGGGAGGAGTGTGATTTGAAGTCATCCTCCTCCGAGGCAATGTTGAATTACCGTTCCCATCTCCCAAATGCCTGCACGGTGCCTGTACAGTCGCTCAAAAAAGTATCCGAACACTATGGTTGATTACAGAATTCAGAAAAAATATCTGGCAACGATTTTTTTTAGAAATTAGTGATCTAGCAACTTTCGTGACACGAAGTTGCCAGATCACTAATTTCTAAAAAAATCGTTGCCAGATATTTTTTCTGAATTCTGTAATCAACCATAGTATTCGGATACTTTTTTGAGCGACTGTACTCCCTGGATGATCCTCAAGAGGGATCCTTTGGCTGTTTACACTTTATCCATTGTTACCATCAGTGAAACTAAAAACTTAGAAAAATTTAAAATTATTAAAAAAACTATTTTATTAAAGGATACATATAGGCACCTGTAATAACAAACTTCAGCCGCCACTCACCACAGTTGTCTGATAGGATATCAGCGCAATTAATACATCATAGAGATCAGAGACCTCAGTTGGAATACAACGTACATTAAAAGCAAAATATTTATGCTTTATCTGGAATTCGAACCGATTCCTTTGCTCCACAACCAAACATGCTAATCACTCGGCCACTGAAACAGGTTCTCTTCCATTACTCATCTCTCAGCTTCTGTGACTGGCTATTTAGTCCAGTGAATTCTCTTCCATTACTCATCTCTCAACCCTTGTGATCTGGTTATTTAGTCCACTGGGTTCTCTTCCATTACTCATCTCTCAACCCCTGTTATCTGGTTATTTAGTCCAGTGGGTTCTCTTCCATTACTCATCTCTGAACCCCTGTGATCTGGTTATTTAGTCCAGTGGGTTCTCTTCCATTATATGTACACAATGTACCATATGTACACAAAAGTGCTGCTCAGAGTTTAACCAACTGGGACTGCTAGTCAAAACTATATTTGTTCTTCACATAAAACGTTTATTCTTGTGGGTCACGAATCTTCCTCTCGCTTATGAGCACTAAATCAAATATTTTTCTCATATGCCCTAAATTTTAAAATTAGCGTTTTTTCGTCTAGTAGATGGTTAGCACGCTAGACTACTGATCTACGGGACCTGGGTTCGAGCCCCGGATAAGGCATGGATGTTGTATTGTTTTTCTGATGAGGTCCCACCACCTTCAGACTTTGCGTATCCTGTCAGACCTCTGTGGCAAGCAGCTGCTTGAAGGGGTATTCTTTTTTATAACCTCCGCGAATAACGAGAACGTATATTTAAGCGAATTGATGTCAGATCTCCAACCAAGCTTCAATTGGAAACTTAAGTTGTTTTACCTATGATTGGCACTTTTTTGCACACCAGATCACAAGGATTCCGAGGGCTCAGAGAAGGCTAGGTGAAGGGGACCCACCTAGACGGCTGGTAGCCTCCTGTCAAGGCCATCCTGTGTGTTCGTTAATGTGACAGGGTATTACTCTCCCACACACTGAGCTGCGACTTTTCCAAGCCTATTTGTGTCCCCTATTGATCGAGGGCAGGGAGTTTTGAGAAAATAAATCTCAATGCTGGCCCAAGTGGGATTCGAACCTGCGAACTACAGATTACAGGCTTGGAGCTCTACCGACTGAGCCACCCCCACTCCCTACTGCAAATGGAATCTCTTCTAATCACATTGAAAATTACAAACCGAGGATAAAATTTAAACAGAAAATAGGAAATTTGTCCCTCAGATAAGCTCTGTACCAGTTCAATTATAAAAGTTAACGTCAGCACTTTTCGGCTATGACGTCCAAAATTATATTCCGATTTTGTTGAAACCTTTATGAGAGTCATTTTGTTCTCTACAAACAGGGAAAAGAAATATCCAAATTTTTAATACTCCCTAATGCTTAATTTTCTTACTCTCTTTAACTCATAAATCAATAAGATATAATTAAAAAAGACACGAATGATTATAAATAACTCCCCCTTTGTTCTGAAGGAAATGTTTAGTGCCTAATGACAAGGAAAATCATCTCACTGATAGTTGATATTGCATTACAAAATAATCAATTATTGCAAAAGCCTAATACGAAAATAAATTAAGCTAATTTTCGCTTTTCCTTCAATAACAGCAGTTATATTGTGAAACAGACTAGGAGCCATATCAACAATTTTTCTGGCCCCCGATCAAATCTCTTCAAGGTGCCTTTTTTAAAGGGGGAAAGAGCCACCAAATGATACGCTTGCTTAAATCAATTAACAATCATCGTTCGTGATAGATTTAAAGGTTGGGTTGTTTTACCTCTGAGCGGCACTTTTTTGCACACCATGGGCTAAATGGCCAGGTCACATGGACCCCGAAGGCTCAGAGAAGGTTGGGGGAGGGGACCCACTGGAACAGCTGTTGGGAGACAGATGGTAGCCTCCCGTCAAGGCCATCCAGCGTGTTCTTTAACATGCACAGGGTATGGCTCTCCCTCACACGGAGCCACGGCTTAACGTTCCATCCGACGGACGGCGGCCTTTCCAAGCCCATCAGTGTCCCCTACTGACCGTGGGCAGGGCGGGGAATTTTGCGGAGATAAATCTCAACGCTGACCCAGCTGGGACTCGAACCTGGGAACTACAGATTACGAGCCTGACGCGCTACCGACTGAGCCACCCCCGACCCCAGATTTAAAGGAAGCCGCGTCATTTGATGAGATGATGTAACAACAGTCGTTGCTACATCATCTCATCAAATGACACGGCTTCCTTTAAATTTGATATCCATATTAAGAACGACTTCAAATCTTTCAAATGAAAAAAAAAATCCAGAAATTCATTGTGTTACTCTGTATTTTTTTGGCATGAACTGATTACACATTGAGTGGTTATGCTAGTCCAAAGTGATGTCATCATAAACATTGCATCTTTATGATGTGTAATGGTCGAGTAAAGTGGAAATGCAATTGCAGGATCGAGCTCCTAGTTTGTTTTGCTGTTCCTAATGTAGTGTTTAAAAAATTTGGTTAAAACCAAAAAAGTCGATCCTAGGTTAAAAAAATTAATGTCCTAATCATAAGGTAATAATAAAATAGTAGTCTATAGGCAGAGTTGGGTTATGTTGTTTTACCTCTGAGCAGCACCTTTTTGCATACCTGGGCTAAATGGCCAGGTCACATGGACCCCGAAGGCTCAGAGAATGTTAGGGAAGGAGACCCACCGGAACAGCTGTTGGGAGACAGATGTAGCCTCCCGTCAAGGCCATCCAGCGTGTTTTATTTTTCATTCATCCGTCATTCCCATTCCAACGTGCACAGGGTATGGCTCTCATGCACACGGTACCACGGATTAACGTCCCATCTGACGGACGGCGGCTTTTCCAAGCCCATCGGTACCCCTACTGACCGTGGGCATGGCGGGAAATTTTGCGGAGATAAATCTCAACGCTGACCCAGCTGGGACTCGAACCTGGGAACGCAGCCTGGCGCGCTACCGCCTGACGATCCCGCCCCCTATAGGTAGAGGGTATATACAGTGCCGTATCTTCTGTTGCCCTTGGCAAATTCTTGGCACAATGCCCTCGTTGCAATAAATGATATTCGGTTTTTTTCGCATAACCGTTGGGAGCCTTTGGTAACTGCCTCATTACCTTGCTGGGCCACAGGGCGTATCGCTACATGAAATAAAAGACTGAACCACACGATACAGGGAAACCTTAGGCTTAGCATCATGTAACTCTCTCACTTTAAATGTATCAGAGATTACGTTCTACGATCGCACATTTCGTTTTCTATTACTAGTTTAATGCATACTCGATTGCAGCAGGAAAAGGGTTACACCAAAATAACTCAGATACACACAATTAATCAAAAGCTATAAAGATTCAGTTACTGACAATTAGATCCTGTCTCTCTTTACTTAGTGGATCTTGGGGATGGTGGGTTCAAGAACGAGATACAAAGTATACATCATATTTTAGCTTTCCAACGTTGAAATTACTATAAGTGCCATCTTACTGTTCGCAAGACTATTCGAAACCGGTTTCAATAATTTATGCCATAATGCACTCAAAATTTCTATTTGAAAGTCCGTAACAGTCAAAATGTACTTTTACCACCTGTTTACATGACCAGGAAAAAAATTAAATTAGTTTAATACTGTGCAAATATACTTTTCACTCGAGTTTCATTTAGGAGCTATGACAAATAGCCCGAGTATGAAATATATTTTATTAATATAAAAAAAAAACTATGTTAATAGACATCATCCTCTTTTGCCATTTTAAGAATATGTTTAGTGCTCTTGGATGATTTAAAATTATTCGAATTGCTGTCAATTAAAAAATATAATCTATTACTATATCGGACCATGGACATATATTATAGTGACCAGACGTCCCGCTTTTGGCGGGACAGTCCCGATTATTAACAATTTGTCCCGCGTCCCGCGGCGTTTTAAAAAAAGTCCCAATTTTTGGAAAGAATGCACGACAAGCTAGGGAACGGCGGGAGAACGGGAAGGGAATATACGGTTTTCGGCGGCCATGTGGCTATTTCGCCAGGATATGAGTTTTATATTATTTTTGTTAATTTTATAATGTTAAACTTTAATAATAACAAATAATTGTTGAGAACTGATTATCGAGAACTGCTTATCAAAGTTCGCATTGTTGATCGGTTGTTAGAATTCGACCACCATTGTTTGGACTTAATGAACAATGGCATTTTTTGGTATTGGCAACGACGAAAACATTTTGTAACTCTCTCTCAGACGATACACATCGTACTGCGTGCTAGTTAAACAAGTGATGTCAACAAATCAGCTATTCAGATAATTTAGGTAAGTAATTTATTTATTTATTTCATAAATACATAAATTTTTTTGAATTTAGCAGACAGTACTCGTATTATTTATATTTTATAGTGGCGGCAAAAAGTCTAGCGCCGGCCTTGTAAGTGACACTTACGACTTACGTTACGGCAAATTCAGAGGAAAAATAATACAAGTTAGTATTGTTATTATTTAGAAAGAAACATAGGATTAAAATTAAAATAATTTTTAAAATATAGTTACTTTATAACAATCAAATTAATTTAATTTATAAACTAACAATAAAATATGTTCATGAATTATGTACCTACTTACTGTGTTTTTAAGCAGTATGTATATAATAATTTATAATATAATTTGAAATTTTTTTTTAGATTTTTAACATAATGAGTAAGAAAAGAGGATGCAAATTCAACGATGATCTAAGAAGTGAATTTCCTTTTATTAAAAAAACCAAAAGCGCTTACATGGTAAAATGTGAGAAATGTAATGGTGAATTTTCTATTTCGCACGGCGGGAAGAATGATATTTCAAAGCACTTGGAGACACAGAAACATAAATGATATTTAAATACTGCTGCATCTTCCTCCAAAATACAGGATTTTTTTCGGAAAACAACTTATGGAGACGAAGAAAAGAAATTAGCATTAGCAGAAGGACTTATGTCTTTTCATGCTATTAATCACAATCATTCCTTCAAATCTATGGACTGTACATCACAAGTTGTCAAAAAGTTATTCAACAAAAAATTTGCTTGTGCTAGAACAAAATCAGAGACAACTGTGTGTAATGTGCTTTCCCCATATGCATTTTCAGAATTAAACAAAAATCTAGAAAAAATTAATTTTATATTCATATATTCTGACGCATCTAATGATAAGGATATAAAGTTATTTCGAACCATTATTAGATTTTTTGATTCGGAAACTGGAATAAAAATTAGAATTTTAGATTCCGTTTCTTTGCCCGGCGAAACTTCCGAAATAATTTTCAGTTCCATTATTAATATTTTGAAAAAAAAAACAATTTAAAACATAAAATGATTGCATATTGTGCAGACAACACGAACGCAAATTTCGGAGGAAAAGCGAGAAGAGGTACAAATAATATTTTTTATAAATTAAACAAAAACCTTAATCAAAACATTATTGGTATTGGTTGTGCAGCCCACATTATACGTAACGCCATTCAAACAGCTGTTGACTTGTTGCCCGTAGATGTGGAAAATATTGTTATTAAAATATATTCTTATTTCTATATATACACTCTGCGCGTTGAAATGCTTAAAGAATTTTGTGAAACTGCGGAAGTCGAATATCAGAAAATACTTGGATACAGTAAAACGCGCTGGTTAGCTCTTTTGCCAGCTGTCGAAAGAATTTTGAAAATATACGATCCTTTGAAATCCTACTTTCTATCACAGGATAAATGTCCTAGAATTTTAGAAGAGTTTTTTGAAAAAGAATCTTCAAAAATTTGGCTAGAGTTTGTACACAATCAAGCAGCTTTTTGTCAAAATGCTATAAAACTTATTGAAGGTGACAAAATTTCGGTAATCGAAGTAGCAAATGAAGTTAATAATTTAAAATATCAGTGTCAAGAGCGGTTGGAAAATAATTTTCTTCCGTTAACTATCCCTAATAGTATAAGCCAGCTAGAAGAACAAGGTTCAATAAATCGTGCAGATATCATGAATCACGTTAAAAAGTTCTATGTAACTGCATAGATTATTTAGAAGAGTGGACGGTACATTACAATGATATTGAACATTTTCATTGGGTTACATTAAAACAAGAATTTAATTGGAATGATGTGCAAAAATCATTCGATCATATTACTCATAATTTCCCATACAGTAATATTTCCGAAAATGATCTTTTTAATGAGGTATCATTATTAAAAAAATATATTGATAAGGAAAAGGTTAATCTTGGGCATCAGCAAAAATCACAATAGAGAACAAATGGTTAGAAATATTTCATCATTTTGAAACAAACCATGTTCCATACAATAATGCACTAAAAATTGTGGAATACGCGCTGTCCTTACCAGGAACTAATGCTGCGACTGAACGCGTTTTTTCTACGGTAAATAAATTGTGGACATCAGAAAAATCACAATTAAGTGTTGAGACTTTGAAAGCCATTTTATGTGTGAAATATAATTTAACAAATTCTTGTGAAAAATTTCATGACCTTTTAAACAACGACAGCAATCTACTAAAAAAAAAATCACTCAAATGAGAAATATGCCAAAGAATAAAATAATACTATACATATTTTTTTAATGTATTATATTTGTAAATTGTACTTATGTTGAAATTAAAAAAAATATATTACAATACTATTTTTGCGTTCTATGAAAATTTTTGTTTCTCCATATAGACCAAATTTTTAATCAAGACCCCCCCCCCCCCGGTCAATGGTGTCCCGCTTTACCAATGTTAAAATCTGGTCACTAAAATCTTGGGGATGGTGGGTTCAAGAACGAGATACAAAGTATACATCATATTTTAGCTTTCCAACGTTGAAATTACTATAAGTGCCATCTTACTGTTCGCAAGACTATTCGAAACCGGTTTCAATAATTTATGCCATAGTGCACTCAAAATTTCTATTTGAAAGTCCGTAACAGTCAAAATGTACTTTTACCACCTGTTTACATGACCAGGAAAAAAATTCAATTAGTTTAATACTGTGCAAATATACTTTTCACTCGAGTTTCATTTAGAAGCTATGACAAATAGCCCGAGTATGAAATATATTTTATTAATATAAAAAAAAAACTATGTTAATAGACATCATCCTGTTTTGCCATTTTAAGAATATGTTTAGTGCTCTTGGATGATTTAAAATTATTCGAATTGCTGTCAATTAAAAAATATAATCTATTACTATATCGGACCATGGACATATATACAAAGTTTAGGAAGCATTAAAATACCTAGTTTTTCTTTTAAGAAATGTTAGATAAGTTTAAGTTAAGATTAGATAACATTGAATGTATGTTTACTGTGATTAAATAATATTTTTTATAGCATTTATATAGGAACTGATTTTTGGTAAAATTGCATACCCACACCCTCGTAATAGTTATTTTTTTATACATTTTATGTTTTACTTTATTTTCCTTAACAAAAATCAATCTTTTTTTATAACCTAGAAGAGCTCGAAAGCTCCTTGGTTGTTCACATATACCTATTGATGGCTTTAGCTTTGTGCTTTTATTGTTTCTCTGTTCTCTGTAAAGTGTTGTATTGATAATGTATTTGACAAAGTGTTGTGCATTGTGTGTTTATTGTTCTCATGTATTTCTTTATGTTATAATAAATTTTAATTTTTTTTTTTTGGGGGGGGGGATATTTTCCCATAAGCCAAGCTAATAAGAACGCAGGTATTCCAGTGTTATATTTATCAAGTGAAAAAACACCTCCTTTGCAACTTTTATAAGAGTAAAAGAATCGATGGCTTAAGAGGGTTCAATGCTCTCTCTCTCTTGACATCTAAAGTGAGCTTTTAACGCATGTCAATCGTGAGAATATAATTTGTTCATTCAAAGAGCAAGAAACGAAGTAGAAAAATATTTAATAATGGACACTTTGATTTATATACGTTACTGTGTATCAAATGTTACATATATATTTTTTTAAATGTAATTTGTTTAGGACATTGTACTATTTATTTTCGTTAAAATCCTAATTAAGGTTTTTTTAATGAAATTTCCATAAAAAAAACTTATTTCAATTATATATTTTCTTTATGGCTACAAATAAAATTTATGTTTGTTCAGATCTTCTACTATGGCATATAAACTGACAGGCTCCTGTCAGACCTCTGTGGCAAGTAGCTGCTTGAGGGGGTATTTATTTTTATTCATAACAAATTTTGAAAAAATGACGGCGCAAAAAGCTTACCTGTAATGTAATAAATTGCTTACCTGTATGTCCAGGGGTGTTTCAAATGTAAATCTGGCTCTGGTGGTTGGAAGAGCGTTCGGCGGCCGGTAGCTCAGAGCACCTGACGAGTCATCAGGAAGTCGTGGCTCGTATCCCACCCAGCTAAAACAATTTTTTCCCTATACTCAAGATTGTTCATAGATTACCTGTGTTTTCTTGTTATTAAAAGAGAAACAAGTATTAAAGTCAAACATGTTCATTGAAATTAGATTCTAGAGCCAAATCTCAACTACACTGCTCACAAAAATTAGGGGATATTTCAAAATGAATATGAAGCGATGAAATATCCCCTAATTTTTGTGAGCAGTATATTACCATTTTGCAGACAGCTGAAGGATGATCTCTTTGTTTGTTGACAAAATTAAACTGATTGCTACACAAGATTCTTAAACGAAAAAAAAATGTCTTCAAATGCTTTATTTCAACTACAAAAATACACGTTGCCTATAAAAAAAAAATATTGTATACCACAAATACACATATGATAGTGTTACTTTGTACATCTATTTACCCTAGAAGTGACAAAATTATAGCAAGTATCAGTAAAATTAAACATACTTCCGACTAATAGATATCTAACAGACTCAAGTACTTAAACCTTTGAAATCTTATGCTTAATAACTGTACCTGAGATATTTTGATAAGCTTTGCATAATTAAGTTTTGATGCAAAGACTACATTTTTACCAAGAAATTTTCTGTTGGGAATTCGCAGGATATCGCTGTAGGTTGTAACCTTTTTTAGGTGACAAAAGCAAAATGAGTCGTAGTATATTAACACATATAAAATAATACCTAAACACAATGTGTAATAATATAGATATTATATCACAGTTACAAAGTGGAAAACAATGAGAATGTTTAATTGGACGCTCATATCTGGTCTAGTGGTTAGCGTACGTGACTACTAAACCAGCAGGCATGTCCCTGTATATGAGTTTTGTATGCTCTACAACGGTAGATCATTTAGATTCGTGGACTGTCATTGCCAACAAATAGCAGTTTTTCATATGAGGTAATACATATGTGGCAACACACCGACTCTTCAAGGACACAGAGCAGTTATGCAAGTTGAAACCATTGCGATGAAGTAGCAGCAAAACAGTATGAAGTCACTCTTTGTCTTGCTTTGGAAGAGTATTTTGGAGTGTGCGATTTTTGCAGGCTATGGCTGATCTGGAAACTGAGCACCAGTGTGTAATATGCTACTGTATGTATGTATACTCAAGTGTATAGAGAACAGTGTTTGGTTGCCAAGATTTTAGGTCGTCCTCCATAGAATCACCCCCACCTGTGAAGCATTTGTGCTATCTGAAAATCACGTTTCCAAGTACTCCATACACTGGAGTCGTTTCTGCAACTATCTGTGCATAGCTTAAACCTTGTCGAACACAGTAATGTATTACATATCACTGCTCAGTTTCCAGATCAGCCACAGCCGGAAAAAAAAATCCTACATACAAAAACGAACACCTTTCCAAAGCGAGAAAACGACTGACTGACTGCCTACTGTTACTTGAGACCGTACTGCAACGTGTTTCAATTTGGGAGACAGATGATACGACGAGGCTTAAGTGGTGCCTTGAAAAGTCGCCTTTTGCTACATGTGTTAACTCATACGAAATGTTGCTACTTGTTGGAATAGCAGTCCACGAATTAAATGATTCACCTTAGTATGAGAAACCAGGGCAAGCCCTATAGAGCTTCTAGACTATCTGTCTTTTGCAGGGGGGAGTACCTTCTTCCCCCTTTTTTTAAATAAAATATGAAGAGTATTTATCATAAAAAAGTCCATCTTCCAGATACTGGCAGAGGTGTGATGCAACAGGCTCGCGCGAGCTTAATGTTAATTTTTTATGCTTTACTGAGCCCATCGTTAAATCTAAAAATAAAAACCTAAAAATAAACTGGGGCTGGGGTAACTTAGTTGATAGCGCACCAGGCCAACACCACCTAGAGGAGGTGGTGTTGACCAGGCTCGTAATCTGCAGTTCCCAAGTTTGAATCCTAGCAAGGCCAGCCAGTGTTGAGATTTAGCTCTGCAAAATTCTTGCCCTCGGGCAGTAGGGGGACTGGTAGGCTTGGAAAGGCTGCCGTCCATCGGATGGGACTTAGCAATGGGTCCCCCACAACATTCTCTGAACCCTTGGAGTCCTTGTGACCTGGCTATGCAGCCCAATTTGTGCAAAAAAAGTGCCACTCAGAGGTTAAACAACCAACCAACATAAAAATAAACTCATTTAAAAATGATTTAATATAAAAGGTTAAGAGTAATACTATTTAGAAAGAATTGAAAACAATATAATGAACTCTCACTTAAGCCAATAAAACCCTACTGCCCAAGTTTATTTTTACTCGCACTTGTTTCTGCTTACATATAGCGGATCCCTAACGACTTGATATTATTATACACTGTCCATTATTTTCTATATTAAAGAAAATCAGGTGTGAATTCCAAATTTAAACTACTGATCAAAGAGGTTAATTTGAAACATTAGAGCCTTTCATATAATTACGAAGCAAGATATTACCTCATTCATTAAGCACCTATTACCTAATTGTAATTGGATATTTTGAGTTATTGTGAACATAATACTAAGTTCTCTGATTTCAAATCAAAAAGGTGTCCCATGTCCCAATGACTAATATTTCCTTGTTTTATGCAGGATGTGCTGCAGCGGGCTTCGGTGAGCCCACTGTTAATTTCCCTTTCTGGTGCAATGAGATCTTCGTTAAAACAAGAAATAATTTTTCATTTAAAATTCATTAAAAATTGTTTCATTTTCATTATAAAATTAAGCATATTATTATTTAATAAAAACTGAAGTAAAATTATTTAATGGCCCTTAATTCAATTCAATAAATACTTGCTATGTGAGTTCAATTATATCTCCATCCATTTTTGCTTACATATATTGAGTCCATTATCAAAACTATTGGTGAGCTATACTATTGGATTGGCAAAACACCCCTGGTCTTACAAAATGATATTTTTTCTTAATACAATTGTCTACTTGTTTATCAATTTTATCTGAACATTTTTGAAATTGGCTCAATATGAGTTAGATTGTTTTGCCTGAATACCTCCCATCTAGGTCATCCAGCATGTTCTTTAAAATACACAGGATATGGCTCTCTTTCTCACTACACAGTGTCATGACTTAGTGTTCCACCCAATAGAGGCAGCCTTTCCAATCCAGTTTAATCGTCCAATTCAGTGGTGTCTTCTTTACCACCAAGGACAGAATGGGGGTTAGTGAAGAAATTCTCAACCCAAGACACAATGGATATTTAAACCTGGGAATATTAAGTATACCAGGTTTTAATAACATTATAGTACAAAATGTCAATTTCTGTAATTGTAAAGCATGCTCTAATGTTCCTTCTGACAGGTGTGATTTTACTTTATTAAAGTAAAATAAAAATATAATCCTTTTTCTGGGGGAGGAATGGTAGGGGAGGGAAGAATACTGCTTTTACAAAAGTGCTTAAATACTGGGTGATAACATTATCTTATTTCATTGTTTAGGTAGTTTGTTATTTCACTGTTAAATGAAACATACTGAAACTATACCATTTAATGAAGAATAAATTTAAATTTTAGCATGTCCATTTAACACATAATAGTAGGGTTGGTTTTAACAATTTTTAAAGTTGTAGAAAATGACTTCCTTTAATGCAAGATGCTCCTCTGGAATGTAAATAAAGATTTTTAAACAGAAAAATTTGACACTTATTTTCTTAGCTAAGTGGTTATCGAATGATAATGTCATGAACTCATTTATGCTATCCAACATCTGAAAAACTAATAAATATGCAATGAGTTTTTTGTTTGGATTGACAACATTACAACTATTAAGAATTTTGAATGTTGCATAAGTATGTCAAAGAAAATATGGGCTCTGTATGCATACTATAAAAATGTTATTAGTTAATATATCAATAAAATATTTTTCCCAAGAAATATAGACTTTTCTGTACACTAAGAAAGTGGCTGTATACTATCTCATCCAATGGATGGCATCTTTTGCATCACTGTCCCCTACTCACTGAGGGCCAAAGAGGGATGAATGTGAATTACTACTTTACACAATGCACGTATTACAAATAGTTATAATATTTATCCTGTAAGACATGTTTTGTATTCTACAATAATCTAATATCAGCATACACAGATCAAACAGCATCAGCAGATAGAATTCTGAATCTTATTAAATTCTTAAAAAACAATGATGGAACATAACTCACAGAACAAAAACTAACTACTGCTATAAAGCTCATAACTGAATTAAATGCTTGTGTGGGTGAACAGAATAAAGGACTGGTAAAAAAAAAACAATTAACTGATCGAGGTAGGTTAAAAGTGCATCATTAATCAAATATATAATTACTACAGACTACATACATTGTTAACAGTGTTCTCTAATACAGGAGAAAACTTTATCAAACTGTCTCAAAGCAGGTGCATGAACACAGGATTTAGTTTGTTTTTTTTTGTTTTTTTGGGGGGAAGGGGTTGAGTATGAGACTTGTGCAGGGTTTTCCAATTACTAAAATATTCCACCAACAGGAAAGGTTAAAATAATATTCTATATGGAATGCGATGTTATATATTTTTTTTAAATCTATTTTTAGTGTTGGAACTAAAAATAAGGGACGAAAATAAAATTATGCAAAGACAACTGTTTTGGATTTCAAGCAGGTAGAAAAGTTTGAGACAGTATAAGACGACTGGATTTTTCAGCATGTAGGGGGAGCAGACCCCCCCCCCCTCTGGATATGTCCCTGTCTCAAAGCCTACAAAAAAAAAAAAGCTGCAATTTTCAACAGTGTACCCTATTATTTCTTAAACTGACATACCTCACTGAAAAAAATTCAAGCAACTTTTAATACTCATCAAAGGAAATCAATTTCGCTACCACAAAAGTCTCATTTGTAAGATCTGTAATATACAAATTAATAAGCTGTTGATGGCCAACACCTACTAAAAATGGATAAAAAATAACACAACAGCACTGAACAATATTCCAAACATTACTGGAACAATTTCCAGTATTATGAAGAAAGCAAGAGACACTAACTAATATGATACAATATATGAAATAATAAAAAATGACAAAGCACTCCCATGAGGCAATCTTAAACACCAAAAAGGATGAAAACAAAAGTATTCAGGCAGTCTACAGCAAATATAAGGGCAATGAAAGAAGAAAAGACCACATAGAAATACCGATATTAAAATCCCAGCAACAGGCCCAGATGAAGCAATTTTAACCCAAAAGTCAGAGTTTTTTTTTGAGGGGGGGAGGGGGTAAGTCAAAGATAACTAAAAAAACCAAACTGGATACATTTGGTTTTTTAGTTATCTTTGACTGTAATAACAAATGCCCTTTAAAATATTTTATTTTAATCAACCTTTTTTTTAAATTTTTCATAATTCTATAATTTATTTTTGAAAAATACACAAATATTATTTGCTTTATATTTTGGTGAAAGGTATTAAAAATACATATTAATAAACACTTTTTCATATTTAAATTTTTTAACTGCTTTTGTAATATTTAATATGGCCTTTGCATCCACAATTTACCAAACATAATTAAAATAATCTCAAGTATAGAGGAAAAATTGTCTTGAGCCTGGTGGGCATGGGATATGAACCCACAACACTATGATATATGGCAGGTGCTCTACCATTGAGATACAAATGCGGAAAACTCTTGATTCCGCACGTTAACGAGAGCAAATCAGTTAATCTGCAGATTAGCTAGGTAATGTGCACATTAACGGCTTTCGAGCTTTAGCGGTAACATATACAGGGTGAATCTGAAAAAGTGGGCAAAACTTTACGGGGTGGTAGAACGCAGTTATACGAGCAATATTCGTCATAGAATGTATGGTCGGAACGCAAACGGCGAGCCGCTAGGTGGCGTTGGAAATGGTATAAAAGGTGCCTGGTGTCTTCGCAAATGTGCGTCGATCCCTATCCCGCAGGTGTGAAGCCTGCATTACAGCTGGCGGCAGCTCTTTTGAGCAATTTCTTTGAGCATGTACCTCAATTACATTCCTGTTAATAAAATGTTTTCTGAAGTATCTCCTCTCCTTCTTGTGTTCATTCTTTAAATGTGACAGTGGAAAACTACCTTTTAACTTCTCACCGCTTGCATTCCACCATACATTCTATGACGAATATTGCTCGTATAGCTGCGTTCTACCACCCCGTAAAGTTTTGCCCACTTTTTCTGATTCACCCTGTATATATACCACTTTAAAGAAATGCTTAGGTCTTCACAAAAATCTCTAAACATTAAACCGAGTGATATTATTTTGGTTAATGCAAGAAAATAAAATGCAATATTTATTAAATATTTAAAAGTGGGTTTTCAGTAGGAATTTTTCTTTCTATTAGTGGTCAGGCTTGCAAAGAATAGGTGTTTGTTTGTCTGTCATAACAGACACACAAGACTCATGCCAACAACTTCGGATATGTACTGTCGCTCAAAAAAGTATCCGAACACTACGGTTGATTACAAAATTCAGAAAAAATATCTGGCAACAATTTTTTTAGAAATTAGTGATCTGGCAACCATCGTGTCACGTGACACGAAGGTTGGCAGATCACTAATTTAAAAAAAAATTGTTGCCAGATATTTTTTCTGAATTTTGTAATCAACCGTAGTGTTCGGATACTTTTTTGAGCTACTGTACCTGGATTCTAGAAGCTACAGTGATTTCTTTAACTCTTTTGCTACATTCATCATATATATGCACCCCATACTGTTCCATACCATGCTTAAGTAGCAATAACATGACATGGATATTCAATATAGATATTTCATTTTCACACTAATATGCTTGGAAAAAAAAGAGTGAATTATGGTGCAATTATGAAGAGAATGAGTGATTTAGCATGAACCTGAACTATGCAGTTTATCTGGAACCTTTTCCCTAAAAAATGTTTAGCCAGAAATTAATATTGTAAATATTGTCATTTCAACACCCCCCCCCCATTAGTGGTAAAGTACAATTAATAAATGCAAGAGGTTAGTAAATTTGATGATCAACACTCAACCAATTAGAAATATGGGTACAAGAATTTTAAGGGGTACTTTGTGATTTGGTATTTCCTTATTGAATATGCCATGGTAAAAGGAAGAATCGCATATTCAATGGCAACAGACAAGATAGATGCACCACAGACAATAGGGTCATCTGTAGTTGTGGGAATTAATAAGGTTGATTGCTGCAAGCAATTCAATGATTCAAGTTCCAACTAAATCACTCTGTATCTTTAAAATAAAATTTAATTTAATTCTTTATTAAAGGCCTTTTAGAGGAAATTTTATCTGCAACAAAAATGTTAAACCAATGCAATACCATCATGGTGTATGTGGTAAAAATTATAACTCTTGCCAAAAGTTATTTGCTTATTTACTTTTTTACAGCAGAAGTTTTGCTTATAATAATTTTGCTTTCAATAATTAAAAAAAATTGACCACATATTATTACTCAGTTTTGTTTTCGATACTATATTGATACTTGATTAAATACAAGCGCCTGATTATTTTTCATTATGAAATGTAGCTCCCCAACATGAAAGAAAGCCTTTATAAGTTTTGAATTGTTTTTAACATAGTACAAAAAATGATTACTTCATTATAAATGATTTCACACAAAAGAATATGTTATTGAAAGGAGAATGCACAACTGCATACCTTTGTGTACAAAAATAAAGCATCACACTACTGATTATCCTTACTAACAGGGACTATTGAGTACATAAGTAATTTTAAAAAAAAATGGATGGTTGAAACATAATTTTATGGATATGGAACTTTTTTAAAATTTATATTGCCAATTAAAAATGTTAGGAACACCAAAATGTGAATTGCGATTTACCTTTAAAAAAAGTGATTTCTACATGCTTTTTCCCTTTATTTTTCTTTCTTTTGGATATTTGCTGTTGTTTTTTTTTTCCTTAAAAATCATCACAGCAGTTGAATACAGCTCAACTGCCAGTGACTGTATGGTAGAACTGAAATAAAGGTTCCTTTGCATATAGGACTGATAAAATTGTTTATATTTAAAATAGCAATGTTTTATCATCAGCTATATTAGCGATCTTTGAACTGAATATACTAACAGGGAAATAAATACATTTTAGCTTCACAGAAGTATTAAAATGCTTGTCAGTCATATTAGCTTTGTAAAATATTCAAAGAATTGTTTTCAAAAAAATTATATATATATATTTGAACATTTATACATTAATTTACATTATTGATAACTATTAGAGAAATGATGTAAACTAACTCCTAAATATTTGAATACTCTTGAGTCTTAAGAAGTCACTAAGTTACCAAACAAACTGAATATTACAATTTTCTTCTGGTATTTAACTTTTCATACTTTTACAATGAAAGAAAAATGCGTGAAACTTTACATTTGAATTTATATTTTCCATTAATATTTCTTGAATTGGTTCTATCGAAAACATAATCAACTGTTGCTGAATTCCTATGTCTTGGAATGGTGGTCTATATTTTCTTTGAATTCCTATAATTCCTATGCTGTCATTTTTCAACACATATTTGGTACTTCCTTATTGAATATGCCATGGTGAAAGGAAGAATCGCATATTCAATGCACTGCAAGATTAACTTTTAACATAGAATATATTAAATGTTCATTTATGAATTGTAGAAATACCTGAATTATTTCATTACACTCTTTCTCTTTCATATCTATGCTTATTATACACACAAGTTATGGAACACTCATATTTAAAACTTCAAAAATAAGTTTTTACAGGAAAACGTGAATTAAAGCTCTCACTCAAATTCTTTAAATGTTGGTGTATTCATCCAATATTTAAAGTTATGGGTACTGGAACATTTAAAAACAGTGCACTTTTCTATATAATTTTCTTGAAATTGATGAAAACTGAACAACTATTACACAAACTTAGTACAATTTAATATTACAATAATTATTTGTTTTAATTAACATCCAAAATAAAATCTTATGATCAGCAACATTTCTGCTAAAAGTTTTTGCTTCCATAAATCTTTTAATTTTACTAGTGAAAAAAATTGGTTAAAAGAGATTTATCTTTAATTTATGTACAGTGACACTTCTTCACAAAACAAACTATTTTTAAAGATTATAATAGTGGACAGCTACATTTCAAAGCCATGTGATTTAAAAGATGTTTCTATTGAAAGGCTTTGAAATAATCTTCTACTGATTACTCTTTGCATTACTTTTTTTCATGTGCAGATTAAAATATAAACTAGCATAATCTGATCAAATAAGAAAATCATCCATTTACCAAAAAAAGTTACTGGCTGTTCTGTCATAATCATTACAATAGTTGTGAATTTTAGTCTCAGCACTAACGTTTTTATCAAATTATGATTTTTATCAAAATATTTATCTTTCAATAAACTAGTTTTTAGTTTAATGTTTCAAAATGATTAAACTGTAAAAATTTATGTCATGCTCTTAATAGTAATGATAAACATAATTTATAAGAGAACTAACACTGACAAAAATGTAGTCAATAATCTAAAATAAATAACACCAGTTATAAACATCATTCAGTATCTGTACAAAACTACCTGCTTTGTTATATATAATCTACACGTGCTCGATTACTTTCATAATTTAAGAATATCACTTCAGGAAATCTTGGTACAATCCTACAGAAATTACAAAAAAAAGAAAAATTCTATCTACCAAATTTCTTCTAAGCTTTTTGCATTGAACAGAGTGCACCTTTTCTTTCCAAAACCAACAAAAAGAAAAAAATTCACATCTTGAAACAAATGCTTGTTTACAAGCATTTGGCACTACTTAAATATGCACCTACAAAAATATATAATGGTGTTTTGTATTAAACAATATAGGCTTTGTCTTGTTGAGCCTATATATGAAATATGTGATTCATATTCAGAATAAGACATTCACATAACCTATATCAATTATAGCATTAACAAACAATGTTCAGTGTAAAAGTAAATGCTTCCCTAAATAAAAATTTTTCTTTACTACAAATTACATAAATGGGATTTTGCACTCATGAGGTAGTACACCCCTTCGAGGATAAAAAATATGTTTTAATGAATAATTAAGCAAATTAGTAATATGTGACATATAAATATCAGAGTAACGAAACAATCTTCTAGAGAAGTATGTAGGATTGTGATGAGTTCGAAAGATACTGCCAAACTGAGGACTGAATAGTGATTTTGTGTGAATTCTGAAAAAAAAAATATGTAAATCATTAGAAATATTACAATTCCGAATTATATTCATACATACACAAAACCAGATTGTTTAATAAGCATTTTTTTAAAAAGGCATACTTTCTACTTTAATTAGGTAAAATAAGAAAATATCACTGTGTTGACAATGATGTAGACATCAAATTGTTGTTTGGATAGTAAATATTATATTAAAAAAAAAATAATGTTCCAAATTACTAAATAACCTTAACATAATTCTGAAAATCATAAGTATAAAAAGCACTTTTCAAATGTATATTCCATTTCTATTCTTTTTTTCCATATAGCTAAGTTAGGCTGTTTTCTCACTGAAGAGGTAGCTTTTTCTTGCTGTCTGATGGGGTAATAATCAGATCATGAAAGCTCCAAGTTCCAATGTTGAAGGATAAAATAACAGTCATTTGCAGCAGACAAGATATTCCTATCAAAATCATCCAGCAAGTTCTTTAATATGCACAGCGTTGGTTGTCATGCATTGGTTTTTTACAGATGGCCATAGTTGTTTGCAAGCATAACTGCTTGTCGATGGATCAGCTTCAACAGCATGGCACAGAATGTTGCAATCTAGCATATTGGCCATCCTGATGGCAGCTTAATTTTGAGGCTCATGTCACCATCTCTGAACTTCTTTAAACCAAGTGTTGGCAGCATGAATGGAACTGCCCCCTCACCTTCCACTTTGCATATTTCTTGGGATACTTCAGCAGCTTTTAATCCAATTTTCCAATAATGATGTAAAATTGCATGAATTTTAATACTTATTTCACTCACTGTACAGCATTTCGAGCAATGGAAATCAAGACTCCGATACTTGTAATAGTTATGGACTGATGCAGTGGACTTTAAACTTTCTCTTCATACTGCATTGAGCCATAACTTTTACATGTTAAAAGTATGCATATGCAATATGGTGATCAGTCACCATACACATTTTACATGTGAAAAATGCCATATTAATCCACCATAAGAATCACCTTAGTATCATACTCAAAATCATAATTCTTTTTCTGTTATAAACTACTGCATAGCATAATGTTGCATAGCAAATTAATGCTCTTAAAAATACTGTCTATGTATGTGTTAAAAGCATTAACAGAAACAATAAGGATATCTATAATTTCTAAAGTACTCAACTTATTTAATGAAATAATGCCATATGAGTGGCCAACATAACAAGTCAGTTTAGCTTCTACTACCAAAACAACTGGTTCATGGTTTTGTTAAGTACTGGTCAGAGGAATGCATATTTCAAATGCTTTGTTGTTATGGACATGTAACCCATGACTAGAAGAAAATGGTCATTTGATGAAAGTCTATCAAATATAGGTGGCTACTGAGGCAAGTCTCACTGTATATTAAAAATACAGTTAACATAGCATTTATCTTTACAAAACTAGGAAGACATCCACAAATCACCTTCAGAACTACCCTTCGGTGAAAAAAAAGAACACTAATGGTCTTAGAAAGCCTGCTTTGTGTCAAACAGAACAATACAGCATGGCATCATGTGCAAGAAAGCCATAAACTACTGTGCACTAAAAACAAACTGATAACTTAGATGAAAATTCTCTACCACAACAACTATCCAGTAGATCTGCTTCCCCAGCTCTGCTTTGAGTCTTGAGTCCTTTGACCTAACCATTTAGTCTATAGTATAGTAGAAACAAAATTAACACTTAAAAGTAGAAAAACTTGATTTCAATATAACCTTCCAAATTAGGGTCCAAAATGTGATAAAAATAAGTACAATTCTTAAATTTAACTATTAAAAATGATTATTTTAAATTTATATCATTTGGAATTTTAATAAAGTGTAAATTAAGTTTCAAGAAATCAAAAATTACAGTGATAAAAAAAATATATCAAAATGTTACAATCACTAGATTCTGGTTATTATTATGATCACTATGGGAAATCATATTTTGGTTCTAATGGGCAAAAATTGTACAAACAGTATCTACGAGATGATAAAATTGCACACTATAAAATAGTATATACTGAGAATGGAAAAATAAGATATGAAGTTTAATTTTATTGCAAACTAATAAGGCATAATGAAAACTAAAATGACAAAATTAATAAATATCTAGTGATTATAATTTAAAATAGTCACTTCGTTTGCTTTGAAGTGCCACTATAAATTCTACTGAGAGAATGTTCAATTTTTACAGCAATTGACAGTAATAATTGTACAATTACAGTAGCAATTTACAGTTGCTCCACCTTCTCTCAGTGCTCTCCTCAGGATGACATGACTTCACAAGCTTGTTATTTGCTAACTGAAATACATTCAAGTTCATTGTCACTTTCCTCATTCCTCTCCTCTTTGGGATGATTTGTCAGTGACAGATTGAGAAGTTTCTGTATCTGTTAAGATTGTACTGACTGGTCATGTGATGTTTTACATGACCAGTATCTTGACTATGTTGAATTCCTCACAACACACAAATCCTGCTTTTTAAAATCAATTGTTAATACATGTGTCAGAAACTTTATTTCAAGCATTTATCATCATGTGAAGTGCATCTAGAATTGATATCTATTTTATGATGTCAGATGAAGTTCAAGATTATCATCTATAGATTGGATGATTTTTCACCTCACGTTTTCCTCTATAAAAGATCTTGAAGATCTTTGTAATTCCTAGGCAAAAGGTTGAATCAGTGATGTGATGTTGGGAGGTAGAAAAATTCATTGAATATTCTTAGGATGAATTGGGCAGTAATTTTGTTAGAATATCCAACAGACAGAATTTTGGCTCCTTTGAAACAACTAGGAGATTTACTCTTGCATATCATTAAAAGCTTCAGCTTTATTATTCCTGTCACGTTGCAAGTTAGTAGGAGTGAAATTCTGTAATCTTCCCTGAACACACAGAGGCATTTTTAAAAAACATGCAATGATCTATGAGGTGACCCCTTAGTATAGTCCAGTTTGGTCGGTTTATATCCTCTGGATTTCAGTACATTGTTTGTCTAGTAGTTCTTTAGCCAGTTTTCAGCTGCTGAGCCATGAGAATCATTTTTTTTCCATAGAACTTTTCATAAACAAATACCATGTTTCTCCTTATATTTTGCCAACCATCCATCAGTCACTTTAAACTTTTCTTCTATTTTTTGGCTATTATTTGTAAAAGAATGCTGTAATTTATAGAAACATTAAATGAGACTTCTTGCTTTCATTTTCTGTTTATATTAGTCACACTATTGTTTAATTAAGATGATTGTGGTATTCTTAACCCAGTAACTCTTTGAAACAAGCTGCGTAAGTTTTAACCTTCATATTTGTCTATGACACTTCTTTGTTACCCTCAAATCTGTTCTCGTCTTATTCACTGACATTTTTATAAAAATGTTCAAAATATGAAACAATGGAAAAAAAAAATTGGCATTAATTTTTTGGCAATTGATTGGCATTTATAAACAATTACTGTTTATAAATACCAACATTTATAAACAATTACTGTTTACAAATGTCAATTAATGATGACTAACACCAACACAGTACAGTGAGTTACTGACTGAAGAAAGCAGACAGGTGCAGTTAGGGTGCATTTACACTGTTAAGAATCCTACTAAATTTTTGCATTACCTCACAGTGAGTAGCAGAGAACATTATCTCATTTGCTTCTTGACCCATGATGAGACAAAGGCAATACAAGACAGTGCTGGGTGAGTGCCATGTATGGAGGCTTTAAAGGCCCCCATATATATAGGGGCACATTTTGCTCTTAAAACCACTTAAATAATCCTTTCTAACCCTTTTAGTCAATGTTATTTATCAATCTGTGGAATTTTGTCATTTCTGAAAGTCCAACATGCTGCACTGTCCATGTGTCGTTCACCTTTATTTTTCAATTCTGAATGCTATCAAAAATTATTTTGTTTCTTAAACTTTGTTGATGTGTTCATAGGATATTTTCCTCACAGCTGGGCTTGTTTAAAAATGAGAATTTGGGCAATAATTGATTTTATTAACTGAAAATGTGATTCCAATAAATGACAAATATATAGTGCATTCTGATTATTGGAATCCATTATCTGAAATTTGATTCTACAAATGGTGATTGTAATAACCAGTGATCATAATAAACAACACTGACGAGTTGTTAGTGTGCTTGGCTACTGAGTTAAGGACCTGGGTTTGAGCCCCAGGTAAGGCATGGATGTTTGTGTCACTTTTCTGCTGAGGTCCTGCCATCCACAGACCTTCTACTATGGCACATAAACTGATAGGCTCCTGTCGGGTCTCTGTGGCAAGCAGCTGTTTAAGGGGATATTTATTTTATTTTACTGTATTGTCTTACAACTGTAAACCAGCAAGGTTTTGAAATATTTATTTCAAAATTTCAAATGACCATATTTTTAAAGGTCTGATACTTTAAAACAACCCAATAGGAAATTAATGAGTTTTTCTAGTAATAGTCCCTATTTCTTTTTTATTATTTTCACTTCTTATAACATTACCTCACTCAACTACAATTACTGTTTATAAAGAAAGGTTTCTTACTTTTCCTTCCTTCGATATGTTATATATGATATTAGAATTCACAGAAGTATTAATTTGAATCTGGTATAAATACCTTAAACTTTTTTCATTCTTATTCAAAACCAATGTACATTTCACCCCTTATGCTCATAGGCAACCATAATGAACAGATATACAAATAAAAGTTAAAGAAAACTCCTCAGCAAATAATTTGTATTTTTGAAAAAAAAAAACACACACACACATTTTTATCCATTTCCCTTTATCACTTTTCAAACAATATTAACCAAGTTGGAAAAAAAGTTCTATAAAATATAATAGATATAATAAAATTTATACAGCTAAGCAATTTGAATTTTACTTTTGGTACTGTATGAAACCAAAAAAAATAGAAGAGCATTTTTCACACAGACGTTTTTCGGCAACTAGTCACTAGAAAACAATGATTCTCTTACTATCATAGAAAAAAATGTTAAATAGCCCAACAATGTAATTATGCATAATTTCTAAAGGTATCACATCTACTTTTAATAAAGAAGGTATACTATTCAACTACCTAGCATTGTGTGCATATGGACATACATAGCTAAATTTCAAAGGATCAATCCATGTTGAGATGCTAGGGACAAATGTATCAAGGCCCTTACTTTTAATATCAATGATAGTGTGGGTTTCCAGGAACTTGAAGCATGTCAGATGCCTTCACTCCTACAGCCATGATAGTTCACAATGTATTAGCTTTTATTATTATTTGAAAAGTAAGTAACTCTTTCGAATGTTCAAAGTTTTTTTTTCCGAGTGTTTCAAAATAATCCCCTTTGATACCAGAAGTCATCTTAATTTTACAATAAATACATTATACATAATTATGATAATAAACATTAACTAATACAAATAAAAAGAGGCTAAAAATAAGGTGAACTAAATTTACCTTAAATCATCTCTTTCTTGGAGTAATTGCTCTATAATCTCTCCTGCTTCTTCATAATCCTAAAATAATTTTGAAACATATTTCAAGTAATAAACATGGCATATAATAAGTAAATGCATAAAATTCACAAATGATGGTGAGGCTAGACAAAGAAGTCAGCAAACGTTTTTGAACATCATCTTCTACAGAGAAAGAGACTGTGTTGGTTTGGCCATGTTGCCCACATGCAGAACTATAGATTAGGGTATTGAGTTTTGAACAGGGTGCCTAAAAAAAGAGAGATACTTATAAAGTAGGTGAACAGTGTGAAACAGAAACTTTTCAGAATTTCCCAAATGCAACAGCAGTAGTTCAAGACATACGTGTATGGAGAACTAAACTACACAGTCTGATTGAACCTCCATAGCCATGCCTGTTCATCCATCCATTTGTATTGAGCATTTCACATATGTAAAGTCTATTTTGTTTAAAGGTGAATTAAATGCTACTGTGAAATGAAATTACTTTTTGAGCTATTTGAATTATAAAATATTCAATGCAGTCATTGGACAAAAAAGTATCCACATACTGCTGAGTGGTTAAATTACTTTCAATGACTATGAGAAATAACTGGCTGTTGTAGATTGTGCCCACAGTAGGAACCCAGCAGTGGGTACTGTAATGGCACTCAATGAAATTCATATCATGGAAGCTCTTTTGATGGTATATCACAACATGTGAGTGCAGCCATTGTTCTGTCCCAGACAATATATTACCATTTGTCACATCACTCAGCCCATTTGTTGCACCACTGCAGTCTGACATGCCTGTGGCTTCAAGTGAGCTGTATGCAGAGGAAAGGGAACCTCTCTTGCATACCTACTTCATGCAGGCATCGATGAATGGTACTGACTGGCAGATACCAGCAGTGACCCATCAGTCATTCTGTCACTGGATATCAGTCAGGAAATTGCATTTCTAGTAATGAGAGTCATCTGCCGATCAGCCTAATCTGTAGCTAACCAAGGATGACACTGATCCTAAACGATGACATAAAACTTTTCTATGTCTACTGCTGCCAGCAGTGGCCAACTGTTCGTGCATCATGTCCCAAATGCACTGCAATTAGTTGCATAGACCATCCTGCTTCACATAGACCTATGATACAACCTTACTCAAACTCATTGAGTTTAAACATCCATCTGTAACATGCAAATGGCATTACCCTTCAATGGTAACCAGATTTACAGCTCAGGTTCAGTTTCTTTAATCTAAAATGTCCACTTTTCCCAAAAGACAAACTTCCCTACAACTAACAGAATCTGTGTCATCGGAGCACATTTAAAATGTAGCCAAATATGCGATTTTCTCTTCATTTGCATATAATACTCTCCCGCACTTCCATGTAAATTTGCCCAAACATAGCTCTACTCCTTCTGGGTGGGGCTTTTTTTTTATTAGGAGTATACAGGGTGTTTCAAAACTCTCTGTACAAATTTCAATGGGAGATAGGGAACATCAATACAAATCTTTTTCCTCTATGAATGTATGTCAGCTGACATAACCCTTTGGTGCTAGAGGGCACTGTTTGGTGGCACTGCAATTGGCTATAGGGGTGAAGTGGGAACAGACTTTTGTTCGTTGTTGGCATTCATAAATCAGACACATTACGTGTAACATGGAGTGTTTCATGACTGCTGAGATGGCTGACACGCATCTGGCACATGGGGCTGTGTTGCAAGAGCAACAGTTACATCCATTTCATTGTCAGAGTCCAGACATTGCAACCTCAGGATTACCCTCTTCATGTGGAATTCGAGTGCTGGTTTCTGCAGCAGACTGCAGCCTGATTTTCCAGTTCATGTGCTCCTCTCAAATGAGGTCTCTTTCATATGTGAGGATTTGTTTAATGTGCACAATTCTCATGTTTGGGTGCACGAAAATTCACATGCCACAATGGCACATTGTCATCAACAATGGTTCGCTGTAGATGTTGGGTGGGCATCATCCATGACATTTTGATTGGGCCATACCTGCTGCCTCCCTATCTCAATGGGCAGATTTATCAGATATTTATTGAAGAAACACTGCCAGGAATGCTGGAAGATGTTCCCTTGGCTATTTGCAGACTAATGTGGTTTCAACACAATGGGGCACCAGCACACTTGAGCAATGATGTGCGGGATTATCTGAACACCACTTTTGGGGGCCGATGGATAGGCCAGGGTGGACCCATTGTCTGGTCACCAAGATTGCCCGATTTAACATGTAATGATATCTTCTTCTGGAGACACATGAAAAACCTCACGTACAAGACTTCCACTGACTCAGATGAAGATCTTGTCGCAAGAATTGCTGTTTCCATTGCAACTTCACGAAATTCTGGGAATCTTTCAACACATACGGCAATCAATGCTTTGAATGTCATGCATGCAATGCTGTTGCCAGTCGCAACTTTGAGCATCTTCTTTAAATAAACATGTTGTTCACACTTGTTTCCATTCATTTATGTACCAGCTCCACCAATACTTCTGTCAGCACCCTCTAGCATCGAAGGGTTACATCAGCAGACACATTCAGAGACGAAAAACGTTTGTCTTGTGTTCCCTATCTCCCATTGAAATTTGTACAGGGAGTTTTGAAACACCCTGTATATTGCACATTTATCATAATAAATTACCTGCATTTCTTCAATAAGATGCTGTAAAGTCTGTAACCAACTCACATCATGGCGAAATTCTTCTGTATTGAGAATGCCTATTTCATTCTGTTGAAAGAATAAAAAAAATTAACAATGGCAAACTTACATTTAATTCCTCAAAATGATCAGACACAAACATATAGAGGGTGTCTGAAAAATAATGATGGGGTTTTGAACCAATATGTAGGAAAATAATATACATATTCAAGAAAGTACTATTTTAATTGAAAGCATCACTCAAATAGTTTTGAACATAATTTGTGAATTTCTGCATGTGAACCCATTCATGACCCTGCATGAATTCCATTGATATTCCATTTCTTACCATACATGCTGCAGAATATCCCTTGTAACTTGCTCAGTAGTTTCTCTTATTCTGGCATTCAAATGATTCAGATCTAAAAATTTGTAATGATCTCTTTGTAAATTTTATGTTTTATCTTTGGTTAAATGATCAGCATAAAATAATTAAACAATCTCACAATACTACATAGAGATTGGAGAATGGTAGCATATTGTATCATATGGTGGCTGCCTGCAAAACTGTTTGAGTGGGGAAATGCACAACATTCAAAGTGATACCATTTGTCTATTTGGGTACAATGCTTCCTGAAACCCCGCCATTATTTGTTTGACACATTGTACTAGGTATTAGCACTATATATATATAAAAATATTTAAAAGAATATGCTGCATTTGTATATGCTGAATTACAATATTTTTAGGAAATATTAGATTACAAAACTGAATCCCAACTTAAAAGTAATATCCCTTTCCCTAAGGGAATTCAGAATGTCCCAAAATTGTCTAAAACTTTTTCTGTTTTCTGAGATGAACTTCTCTTCATCACTTTCAGTGGAGACATAACAGCAAATAACATTCTAACTTTTAATTCCTGTTTTAACTTTAGTTGTAATAAATCTGTCTTTAATGAAGTTTACCTAAAAGAGAATTACTGTCATTCCTACCAAGTAATAATCTTACACCTTGTTATGCTTGATATAATTAAGACAGGAAACAGAAATCTAAGATCATTTTAATTACATCATTTGCATCAGTCCATCCTCCCTTTTGCAACCTCAGAATTCCCAGGTTATATTTTTTGAATTCTTATGTGAAGACATAAGACAGTAATCTTGATTTAACATATTTGACTGCCTCACAGTGTTAAAATTTTAAAGCATATATAACAACTTTAAATTGCTGCATAAAAAGTTAAAGTGCATGGTACTTTAACTTAGCATAACTGTTAAATACCACATTAGCAAAGTGCATGGTATTTTAATTTTAGCATAACTGTTAAATACCACATTTTGCTTATTGATTGTTCATTGCTAGTATAACTACTTATTTCATTTTAGTTTACTGCTCAAGGTCTAAGAAAAATCCCTTTGTATCTTTTATATTTGTCAATTGATTGAAAATCACTGTGCTCACAAATACTCAAGTGGGCCCTTTAAAGCATCAAGTAAAAATTGGTCTGTCTGAGACACATTATTTCAGTTGTTTGGAAATGCTCCTATAAGCAATTGTTCAAGTCCATGAAATGGCCTTTGATAAGATCAGTCATCAGTTGATGTAAGTAAATGTATTTGTTCACTTAGGACTGACAACCTATATAATATGTGAAACAAGAGCAGGTAGACTAGATGAAATATCAAAGCCAGTAAGTAATCCATCAAATGTAAATGATCAGCATCAAGACCAGAAAATGACCAAATCTCAGCAAATTTAGAAGAAAAAAATGTAGCCACAAAACCTAGATTAATATAACAAATTAATCTGCACCTGTCCTTCCATTTGCTTTAAGAATATCTCTTTTGAAAAGTATTAATAGCCGTAAATTAGCCATAAATGATCAGCACCAAGATCAGAAATTGACCAAATCTAAGCAAGTTTAGAACAAAAAAATGTAGCCATAAAACCCAGATTAATATGACAAATTAATAATCTGCACCTGCCCTTCCATTTGCTTAAAGAAAAAATATCTCTTTTAAAAAATACTAATAGCTGCATACCATGAAGACAAAGTTGAACATTATGTACTATGTCTGATCAATTGTTTCCATCATCTCAGGGGAATGGTGAACAATTCTCCTTCTTGATGTACAATACTATTTATAGAGCAAGTAAAAGTTCTCAGATATCAAACCTATTTATATTCTGTTTTGGGGAATGAACCATTCAAAAACTGAGTAAGTAGCCCCCCCCCCCTCCAAAAAAAAAACAACAACATGATATTCTATAAACAAAAATGTTAATATTTTCATCAATTTTGCTCAACTCAGACCATCCCAATGGCCAAGTGGTTAGTGTACTTTGCTGCAGATCAAAGAGATCTGGGTTCAAGCCTTGGATAATATGGGCATTTCTTATTATCTTGCTTTGTTTTTCTACTCAGAAAATTCTTCTTATTTGTCAATATCTATCTCTATCTATCACACAAACCTTCTTCATGGTATATTATAATCAGAGTTTCCTGTCAGATCTTTATGGCAAGCAGATGCTGGAGGATAATTTTTTTTTATCAATTCACAATTTTTAGTAGGTCAACAACAACATTATCTAATGCAGTAATCATTTTTAGCATTTATGCAATTGCTAAGTATTAAATTTTTATATATATTTTTATGACTGAGAATTAGAAAGAAACATCTGCATTTTAAGAAACTAGTAAAAATAGCTTTATTAACCAAAATAATAAGCAAATTTTAATAATAGTATTAAAACAAAAAGAATGTAACAACATGAAAATAAAATTATTTTAGTGGTAATCACAGGAGATTTCATGTAGATATGGGATTCATAAAATAGTTAGTGGAAAAAAAAATTTAGTATTGTGGTGAGTGGGATTCAAACCCACCTCACTCAGTAGCATGCCAGGCATGCTCACCACTACACCATCAGTGGCTGACCCTTTTTCAGCTCATGATATTACTGGGAGACATGGGTTTGAATCCCTCTCATGATGAACTAAATTTTTTCAGCTATATCATTAGTACCATGTCTACAGGACATCACCTGTGATACTTTACCACTGAATTATTGATTTAATGCCATGAGCAACACATTTTAAATCCATCATATGTGGCAACTTGGTTTCCTGTTTCCTATCATAGATGGTGCTATAAGTGAATCAAATAATGTGTGGGAAAGGCTAGTAGCCACATTAGCTAAAAAAAAAAGGGGTTAGCCACTGATGGTGTAGTGGTGAGCACGCATGGCATGTTACTGAGAGACATTGGTTCAAATCCCACTCATAGCAAAACTAATTTTTTTCAGCTCTTTCATAAAATTATTTTAACTACAATTTGTTTGAAGCGATTTCTAAAAAATTGTTATGTGCAATATATATGTTACAATTTGTATTTTGGCATCAGGCAAAATGATTATAATCAATTTATTAATCAAATTAAAAAAAGTTCACCCCCTTTACATGCTCATAATACTTTTCTGATGACACTGATTCCACACTCACTTAAATTATATAAACCAAATGAATTTAAAATTCTGGTGGTATAAAAAGAAATTGATAAAACAAGTATATAGATTATTAACCTTAGGAACTGAGAAAAAAGCATCCCAAAAACGTTTTTTTTTAGACTAATGCCCTAATATTTTAAAAATAAAAATCCAAATAGGGTAGTCAAAAACTACACCAATAAAAATAGTTCACAAAATATACTTACAGCTAATTCATAAATAATTGCACCAGTTCTCCAACCATGGTGTAGAGTCAAATCAGCAAGGTCACTGTATATTTGATCCCCAAAATAGAGAACAGCATTTCCATACCAACCTGTTATCTTCTGGAGTTCACGCAAATTGCCCTAAATGAATATAAACTAAACTAATTTTTCACAGATACTTCTAATAAATATATTTGACTTCAACAATATAAAACGCCTAACCAATGAACGCAATCCGCCATCTATATTTATTAAAACAGAACAATCATCAGAGATCAGTCTGAAAATAAATAACAAATAATCTTCAAATCCTTAATATTTATCCTTATTTACAATCCTTCAAATCCTGAGGCTTTGGGTTGGGTTGTTTTACCTCTGAGCGGCACTTTTTTGCACACCATGGGCTAAATGGCCAGGTCACATGGACCCCGAAGGCTCAGAGAAGGTTGGGGGAGGGGACCCACTGGAGCAGCTGTTGGGAGACAGATGGTAGCCTCCCGTCAAGGCCATCCAGCGTGTTCTTTAACGTGCACAGGGTATGGCTCTCCCACACATGGGGCCACCGCTTAACGTCTCATCCGACGGACGGCGGCCTTTACAAGCCCATCGGTGTCCCCTACTGACCGTGGGCAGGGCGGGAAATTTTGTGGAGATAAATCTCAACGCTGACCCAGCTGGGACTCGAACCTGGGAACTACAGATTACGAGCCTGGCAAATCCTGAGGCAATTAGTAACATACAATGCAAACAGATACTAAAGGGCAAAACTAACAGTTCACTTTATTAAAGTGGTAACAAAGATAAAAAAAAAGAACAAAGCTAAAATTTACACCTGACATACACAAAAATTTCACTTCAATGATTATAAAAGCCATACACATTGTTGCAATTATAATTTTAGCAAAATGCTAATTTTAAGCTGAATAATTTTGATTAATTTTGCTGAATAATCCTGATTAATTTTATCAAATGGTAATCCATAGTTAAAATAAAAAACATTTATTCTCCCCTTCATTGGTGCTATTTATCAAGAAAACACATTTACTAATTTATCTTAAATATCCATTAAATTATAAGCTTTGGGGGATCCTTGGTTATTTCAAATCCCATATTGAGAATTCTGAGTTTTTAAAAAACATTCCCATTGTTAAAGTTTCTATTATGTGATAAATCCCACTTTTTAACAAAAGAACAAAAAAGAGAAAAAGGAAAAAAAAAAAGTTAAAGCAGCATAAGCCGCAATTTTTGACTTTGGCAAATATCTAATTTTTATACATTTATTATTAATTCTTAAGCTGTTGTCTCTTCTATATTATATGGACTCCTGCCCAGATGGCTCGGAGGATTTGCAATAATGGTAAGTCCATCTGAGCACTTTTCTGCAATGTACATGAATGATAACCCCCCCCCCCCCCTAAAAAAAAAGGTACTTCAAATAAGATTTTTCCCTTGTGATAACTTGTGCTAAGGATTTTAAACATGTAACTGATAAAGCATTGAATTTTGAAGAATTGTTAGCAAAGAAAATTTGACCCCTACGCATACTTTATTGGAAAATATCTAAGTGGTATAGCAGCTGTTACAATATAAAAGTTTTCTAACTTATTTGGCCACAACTGTTTTTAACTCAAATAACTGACAATTCTACTGTTGAAATATGTGTTACTGTAAGCAGTTTTGAGTAATGCCAAAAAAAGATATTTTCCTATTGATCACTAAGTCAACAAAATCTATTGCAAAATATTAATCCACCTCTGAAAAGCAGAAATAAACTGAGACTAAGAATTACTAAAATTAGCATCCAGAAGATAAAAAGATCCAGGTTTCTTCATATAGATGCATTATTTGCAAAAACTGTTTTAGCAAAGCTTGATTTTTTAACTCTGAGCAGCATTTTTTGCACACAATGGGCTAAATGGCCAGATCACAAGGACCCTGAGGGTTCAGAGAAGATTGGGGGAGAGGAACCAGTGGACAGCTGTTGAGAGACAGATGGTAACCTGTTAAGGCCAACCAGCATGTTCTTTAATGTGCACAGGGCCATGGCTTAACATCCCATCTGATGGATAGCAGCCTTTCCACAAGCCATCAGTGTCCCCCTAATTTTTAGCAAAGTTGAAAAACACATGCCAGTGTGAGAAAATGGAAGCCAATCAACATTGAAATCATTTGGAAAGGGAGTATACAAATTATAAAAAAAGCAAAATACATTTGCTGAAAAAATTCTAGTAACACAACAAATTGAATAACATTTTCTAAACTTTTTTAATTTAGAATACATAAGCATTATATTTTTCTGCAACATATTTCTTTGATTAATGCTTTAATGCCTATAAGGCCAAAATTTGAAATGGACTACTATAAATAATGCTATATCTTTTTTTTTTCAACTATCCTATACATTTTTTGGGTCATCTTGGTTGTTTAAAAAAGTTAATTACTGATTATCAGTTAATTACTGAAATCACAGTAAATACACAGATTACCTGAAGACATAGAATTCAACAATTATTCATCTTAAAAAAAAAAAAATAAATATATTTTTAAAAAATTGCTGATAGGGCGTGCCAGATCAGCGATAATTTTTTTAAGATGAATAATTGTTAATTACTGATTTTATTAGAAATTTCAGCTTAAGAGTGGGGCTGTTTGGGTTGTTTTACCTCTGAGCACCACTTTTTTGCACACAATGGGCTAAATGGCCAGGTCACAAGGATCCAGAGGGTTCAGAGAAGAGGGGAACCACTGGAATAGCTGTTGGGTGATAGATGGTAGCTTCATCAAGGCCATCCAGCATGTGCTTTAACATGCACAGAGTATGGCTTTCCCACACATGGAGCCACAGCTTAATGTCCCATCCAATGGACTGTGGACTTTCCAAGCCTATCGGTGTCCCCTACTGACCGTGGGCAGGAAATGTTTCAGAGATAAATAACAATGCTTGCCCAGCTGGGGCTCAAACCTGGGAACTGCAGATTACAAGCTTAGCATGGTACTGACTGAACCACCCAGCCCCTAAGAGTGGGGCATCTACATATGTATGTACATAAATGCCCTAATCGCGGTACAGAACATTGACAAAGCTATTATGAGTAAGCTACTGCTTACAAGATAGTAAAGACTATTCAGAAAGTCTTCTTGCATGCATTTTTTTTTAAATCATGTGGCATACTATTTTGAAAACACTGAGTTGCACAGCAGAGTAATGGAACTGTTACACTTACAATGGTATATTACAAGAAATTGTCACATATTAATATTTTCGTAATTACTTTTAAACACATCTCTGGTAAACTTAACTAATCACAACAAAATTAGAATATACACTGCTCATAAAAAGTTAAGCAAGGATCCCCAAATGTGAGTAAAAATATGATCAATAGAGATAAATGAAAGATTTAAATGTATCCCTGTAAAAGAGTATTCATACACATTCGATCATTTCATAGTGAAATGCTATGTTGTCAAGTCTGGAATAGCTAACTGCTTCATGATGCCTTTGAAAACATTTAAATGACTCAAAACAGTGGAGAGCTATTGGAAAGCTTTAAACCTCATTGCAACCACAAAAAGGTCTCAACTGTGAGGAGATGGGTTCACAGACCAAACTCTATGCCTGTCATATGTGTTTCTGTATACATCACTTACCTTCAGACACAGAGAGAGCTCCTTAGAAATGGTATCATGATCACACAGTCTGAATCCAAGAACAATAGAGATAAAGTTCATGGACGTCTAAATTTTTTCTATAAATGGACAGCAGATGTGTATTGATCTGGAGGGAGGTGGGAACTGCAACCAGTTCTATAACATCACTGAGAAAATGCATTTGGTGGTGGAGGTCTATGTGGGTTGGTTTTTCATTGAGTGGCCACACTGACCTCTATGTATTTGAATGGATTGGCTTCTTTCACTGGTGTTAGGATAGAATTACACAGGAAAAAATTGCACGGAATAAAATTACACAACAAAAATTACACAAGGAAGAAATTACATGAAGAAAAAATTACACAAGTCCGAAATTACACATAGTGCAAAATTTGTAGCCTCCATTGGCAAATTCGTTATTTTGTAACTATTCAGTTTAACCCAAAGGCAGGACCAGATTAAGGCCAACTGATGCCCTAAGCACAGCCCAACAATGGTGCCCCCTCGGTCCTTCCATTGCTTAACTGACAAGACATTAAGACTGAATAAGTGCTGAAATTATAAGTAGGCAACAATTCAATAAGCATTATTTTGTAACTTTTGATCCATGTATGCTAAAATGATATGTATTTCAAGGTTAGAAAGCAATGGAATAAAATATGTTTTGTATCTTACAAATAATGATATTTCTCCATTAGAATATCTTTCTTAAAAATTGTCCACCAACATCGATTTCTGTAGAAAGAGGATTTTCAAAATTGAAAAGTATCTTCTTGAGATCACTCATCTCCTTTATTTCGAACGTACATTTGTTCGGGATCGACAGCTCAGGAACATCACTTACAACCTCTATTTAATATTTCTATTTGGAACCATAGGCAATCTGCAGCCAACTGTATAGCAAGGATTACAAATTGTATTGAAGGATGGCACTACGGACTTCAGTCACTCTTTCAGTGTTCCCATCCAACTGTTTGGAAATTTCTAGACAGCGTTGTCAAAGAATTATCCTTACAACATACAAACTATTTGCAGCATTTAACTGGTCAACGAAACCCCGGACGTGGTAGGTACATTTCTTTAAAACAACGTATTTCAATAATTGTACAGAATTATGACTCTAATAGACGATTAGATTTCTCGCATTGTATAACTCATATGACTTAGTGTTTTTTATTTTATATTTTAAATTTAAATTTAATTTTATCTATGCATTTTTGTAAGTGAAATTTTTTGCAATTATAAGGAAGTTTACTTGATATGACAACCAAATAGTTTTATAAATTTTAAATAAAAACTGAATTGTGTAATTTTTTTCTTTGTGTATTTTTTTCCATATGTAATTTTTTCCATGTTTAATTTATGAGTCTGTAAATGGTAGCTAGGTAGTCACTGGAAGGAGAGCTATGCACCAATCCCCTGTGATGACGCATAGAACCGGCCAGGCCTAGCACCTAATGTCCGACCCCGCCTTCTCGTGGTGCGAACCGTTAGTAACTTTCAAAAGAGATACTCTCTTGTGGAAGTGAACGGAAGGGGAGGGCTGCCAGATTAGTGTGGCCTACTGATCTGGACAACTATGGCTACTTTTCTTTTTTTTTCTACCCTGCTGAGGAGTGGTCAACCACACAAGGTCCTGGTGCTGACCATATAAACCCACTGGACTGGACAGATATATGGCTCTGAGCTTGATTATGGATCCTGATTTTGCTGCACTGGTGGGATTCTGTGGAGGGAAAATCTTCCGCTGTGTTTTCTGTTTGTTTGTGGGTTGACAGCCCCAAGTGAATAGATTCACAGGATATGTTTATCAGCTGGTGGATAATCCTGAGCAGAAGTCATCGCAGGCACCTGAACTCTTTGCTTCTATTGGCATCGTCAAATTCTGCATTGGAGGAAGTCTTCCAGTGTAGATGGCTTCAGCCTTTAGTAGTGGGGGAACGGGTCTTTGCCCCATGTCTGCGATTAGGGGGCTGTTTGATATTGTCGGCATTCCCTCTCTCAATAAACATAGTTTCTTTAAACGTCCCACTAACCATTTTCTCTCCATAGGTAGTTGGAATGTGAGGACTCTGCACAGAGCTTTTTCTCTTGATGTCCTCACACAAGAATTCCATCATTATAATTTAGATATTCTCGGCTTGCAAGAGACCAGATGGACAGATAAAGGTCAGATTCTTAAAAATAATCTTAAATTTCTCTTTTCAGGGAGGGACGACAATAAGCATCACCAAGGCGTGGGTCTGCTTCTCAGCAGACACGCTAGCGATGCTCTTCTCGGATATGAGTGCATTAATGAAAGGTTTCTTACAGCAAAATTTCAGACAATCGTTAAAGACTTGAATGTTATCTGCTGTTATGCCCCCACTGAGGATGCCGATGAGGATGAGAAGGATAGGTTTTATGAACAACTTCAGGATATTTTGAATTGTGTCAAGAAAGGAGATATTACCCTTGTTCTTGGTGACTTCAATGCCAAAGTTGCTACTGACTCTGACCTTTGGGGAGGAGTAATAGGCCCTTTTGGTATTGGTAGCTGCAATGGCAATGGGCAACGTCTCCTACAGGTAAGTAAACTCAATGGATTCAGAATAACTAACACTTATTATAAACACCGCGACATACATAAGTACACATGGGTTTCACCTGATGGGCTGCATAAGAATATGATTGATTACATATTAATTAACAGCAAATGGGCTAGTTCTGTTAGGAATACCAGGGCATATAAGGGAGCTGAAATTGGATCTGACCATTACCTTGTTAAAAGTGTGTTGCAACTTAAACTTAAAAAGTGTTGTGCTAGGGTTAAAAAATTTACTTTTAATACTGAAGCTCTGAAAGATCCAGTTATAGCCAAAGCTTACCATGACAGGTTACTTAGTCATTATGACAGTCATGGTTTGCTTACTACTGAAGTTGAGGAAGAATGGGATCATTTTAAACAGGCTTTTTTGGACACTAACAGTACTCTTTTAGGAAAAAAAGGAGCAGAAGAGGCAAAATTATCTGAGTGATAAGGCATTTGAGCTTATTTCGGAAAGAAAGAACTGCAGGAATGTCCTTAATCAATACCCTACTAGTCCTAATAGAAAGCATTACAGAGAACTTAATAAACGTGTAAAAGATCAGTTAGCTGCTGATAAGAATCTTTGGCTTGATGGTTTGGCTGACAAAGCCGAGAAAGCAGTTAGACAGCACAACAGCAGAGAGCTGTACCAGATAGTTAATGTTTTGTGTGGTAGAAAACGGACAGGCATACAAGGATTGAAGGATAAACAAGGTAAGGTTAGAGAAGGGGAGGATTCTGTCATGGCTAGGTGGGCTGAGCATTTCAGTGATGTTCTAAACAACGTAGTTAGTTCTACTCCCATTGTTTGCAATGATGATAGATGCATTGGTGGCTTTAATGTTGGCCCTATAACACAATCTGAAGTTATTTTGGCTGTTTCTAAACTTAAACTACATAAATCCCCAGGGGTAGATGAAATTACTACCGAAATGCTTAGAGCTGGGAATGTTTCGGTTACCACTTGGATGACTGAAATTCTGAATATCTTTTATGATAAAGGCATGGTTCCTAAGGATTTTACCAGAGCTATTGTTATCCCTATTTTCAAAAAAGGTGATCGCAGTTCTTGTGATAACTATAGGGGTATCAGCCTACTCTCTGTTCCAGGTAAAGTTCTTTCCATGATTGTGCTTAATAGAATTAAGAATCTGGTTGACAGTCAATTGCGTGATGAGCAATGTGGATTCAGAAGTGGTAGGGGATGTGTGGATCAGATATTTTCACTTAGGCAGATTCTTGAGAAATGTTTAGAGTTTCAGAAACCTTTGGTTGCTAGCTTTGTTGATTTCAAAAAGGCTTTCGACTCTGTTGATCGTCATAATTTGTGGTTGATTGTGAAATCATATGGTATACCAGACAAGTTAGTTAACATAATGAAAGCTCTCTATAATAACACTGAGTCGTGTGTGAGAGTTGGTAAGGCTTGTAGCAATTGGTTTAGCATTACTTCTGGTGTTCGACAAGGGTGCATTTTGTCTCCTTTTCTCTTTAGCTTGCTTATTGATTATATTATGCGAAATTCACTTCAAGGGAAAGATTTTGGCCTTAAATGGGCTGGAGATACAAAAATTTCTGATTTAGATTATGCTGATGATTTAGCCCTTTTGGAAAATGATGTTGATGAGATGAACTCTTTCATTCGAGCTGTTGATGAGACTGGTAGTAGAGTAGGTTTGGTTATAAACAGAGAGAAAACTAAAGTGATGAATATTGGTCAGGCAGGCTGTGATTCATTTAATCTGAATGGTTGCAGTCTTGAGCAGGTGTCACAGTTTAATTATCTTGGGAGCTATGTAACAGATAATGGTGATGTGCGGCATGAGATTAACAGACGAATAGGGATTGCTGCCGGGACTTTTAAGAATCTATGGAGAGTGTGGAGAAATAGGAGTATACACCTGAAGACTAAAATTAGACTGTATAATAGTTTGGTTCTTTCTAGGGTTAGTTATGGTAGTGAAACTTGGACACTTTGTAAACAAGATAACAGGAAACTAGATGCTTTTGATTCCAGATGCTTACGCAGTATCTTGGGCATTAGGTGGTTCAACTTTGTAACTAATGATGAGATTAGGCAAAGGAGTTTGCAACCTCCTTTAAGCAGCATATTGTGCAGAGAGAGACTCCGTTGGTTTGGCCATGTTGCCCGTATGAATAATTATAGATTGGCGAATAGGGTTATGAACAGTGTGCCTAAAGGCCTCAGAAAGAAGGGGAGACCTAGGATGCGGTGGGCAGACAATGTCAAACAGGACCTTGTTAGAATTGGTGTGCAGTGGCCAGATGCAGTAGATGTAGCTCAGGATAAACTTGCTTGGAGAACTAAATTGCACGGTCTGGTTGGACCTCCGTAGCCCATGGCTGCTTGAGGATGATGATGATGATGATGATGATGATGATGATGATGATGATGATGATGATGATGATGATGATGATGATGATGATGATGATGTAATTTATGCCTTGTGTAATTCTATCCATGTGTAATTTTATCACGTGCAACTTTTTCCTGTGTAATTTTATCATGTAACCGTTTTACCTCTGAGCAGCACTTTTTGGCACCCAATTGGCTTCAGTACATTGGAACTTCAAAGGCTCTGGGGAGGTTCAGGGAAGGGGATCCACTGGACAGCTATTAGGAGACATATGGAAGCTTCCCATCAAGCCATCCAGCATGTTTTTTAATGTGCACAGTATAGATTGTCTCCTGCCTTAATTATCCCATCCAAATGATAGTGGCCTTTCCAAGCCACACGTATCCTCTTTCTTACTAAGGGCAAGGTGCATATTAGGGGAGATAAATCTCAGTGTTAGCACAGGTGTGTATTGATCTGGAGGGAAGTGGGAACTGCAACCAGTTCTATAACATCATTGAGAAAATGCACAGAAATCATCATTGAGAAAATGAAAGAAAATTACAGAAATCTCTAAAATCACATATTAGTAAATTATTTAAGTTATTATTTGCATTTTAACTAACTTTTGAGGTAAATTCTTATGACTAGCAACAGTGATGCTAGATGTTTCAGTTTCCATAACTCTTTAAATATTAAATTAATATTTTGAAAATCAAGAAGACTGGCAATGATTTGAATAGGATAAGCAATTTATCTGCGGTGACAATTCTCCATAAAAAGTTTATTTTCAGAGTTAGGAAGCATTTAATGGGGCTTTTAATTCATGTAACATGGACAAGTCTGGTGACTTTTGGAAATATAGTGAATATATACAAATTATGTTTATGTATGCATGTATATATAGATATATTTTGTGTCCTTTAAATTAGGTTCACAGATTTTATAACTACAAAATAAACTTAAACTAGAAATCTGGCAATGTATAAGTAAATATATATATTGAAATTCTGAAATGTTAAGCTAGTTCCACTAATCATAAAAATACCTCAATATACACTTTTCCTTTCTCCAGTGATGTTACTTTTTCCCACAGCTGACTTTTGCTGGGAATGTCATATATCCTGAATGGTCTGTGGAAGACATGGAAATTTTTACTAGTAAAAACTTAATGGCTTTTAAAAATTATTTTTATAATTTTCATATAATTGATTGTTCATTAAGATAACAGCTTTGTAAAATACTCAAGAAAAATCCCCTTTTTTCTATATGTTCTGTTTGAAGGAAATTCCCTTAAAGAAGCCTAGAAGAGCTTCTAAAAGAGCCTAGTCATCTGAAAAATTTGTATGCATATTGTCAAGACATATAGGTGATTGCAATAAACTGCTTCAGAAATTTGAAATAGAGTTAGTCTGGATAGCCAGCTTCATTAAAAGCCAATTTTCTCTAAACAAAGTTAACTGTAGTGAATTACTACCATAACATTTGTCTGAATGCATATATGATGTAGATATGTAAAACATTACTTATAAATAATTATATGGATGTAATTATATACGGTATATAAATTCCCAAATTACAACCATTATATTTAATTATACCATGTTACAATTTTAAACTTCCTTTTAATGGCAAATAATGGGTTAAAAGTTTTCTTGTTTCTAATGGTAAATACTCATACCTCCAAAATACTATTTTTTAAAAGCCCTTGATTTTAATGCAACTAATACTATATATGTAGAGTGTACCAGAAGTAATAACCTGTTAGACAATAACATTTTGATTTTAATGAAAAGAAGGTTCCTGTTAAACATGTATGTACATCCATTACTGCACTACACAAAACTACCCTTCAAAGTAATTTCTGCACACATGATGCATTTGCACCACTGCTGAACCGAAGACTGGAAACCCATTTGGAATAAATGTGGTAAGCAATGTCATTAGTGGCTGTAGTTAATGGCCTCCTGCTTCATGGTTTGTCCTCAAAGGTTGTTTCTCCTTCAGTAAACTTCTTTACCTACCTTCACATACTGCTGACATCAATTGTCTGCTTATGGTACACCTTGGTAAGCCTAGCATGAATGCCAGAAGTGCTGCAGCTTTCCCTCATTAGGAACTCAATGACAGCTCTTTGTTTTAGCTTCACATCCATGGTTTATGAGCTCTGATCTGTTGAAAAGATGATACAGATGACATAACAAGGTGCAATTTACAAATTTTACAAAATACATAATCAGCTATTACTACGTATATTACACCCTAAAAAGAATTACTTCTGGTATTCCCTTATAGGAGGGTAAATCATAAAGTAAGGTTTCCTATTCAATTTGGGGTGGGAATGGCTCAGTTAGTAATGCACCAGGCTCGTAATCTGTAGTTCCCAGGTTTAAGTCCCAGCTGGGTCAGCGTTGAGATTTATCTCCGCAAAATTCCCCGCCCTGCCCACGGTCAGTAGGGGACACCGATGGGCTTGGAAAGGCCGCCATCCGTTGGATGGGACGTTAAGCCATGGCCCCGTGTGAGGGAGAGCCATACCTGTGCACGTTAAAGAACACGCTGGATGGCCTTGACGGGAGGCTACCATCTGTCTCCCCACAGCTGTTCCAGTGGGTCCCCTCTCCCAACCTTCTCTGAGCCTTCTTGTGACCTAGCCATTTAGCCAATGGTGTGCAAAAAAGTGTCGCTCAGAGGTAAAACAACCCAACCTATTCAATTTCTACATTATTTCTTTCATAACCTTATTCAGGTATGGAAGGTGGCTGGTTGTTTTTTTCATCCAGGCTTGCTTATCTTTAATATCCTGGCTTTACAAAAGCGAGTTTCTTCTCTATAAGAAATATACTCCTTGTGTGATGCCCCTCATTCACTTTCACTTTACCTTAACCAATTTTACTTAATTTATGTTATATTTATCATTTTGGGGATTTTTATTTCCTTTTTGACATCACAGCGCTCGTTTCCAAGAGTTAGGAGTTGTGCATGCGACGCTCGTCAATTTATGCAAATGTCTTTCCCGGCGTGCAACATGACATGTGCGGGCTTTGTACCTCTTGTTATAACCTGATGACATGTTGTCACAGTAGCATAAGAGATAGTAGAGAGAGTAGTAGAGCACAGCACAGTTTAGATATCAGTTTTAGTTTGGAGTTTGTTGAAGATGTTTGTAGTAAGAAATGATGTAGTATCTTCTTTATTGAAGTTTTGGTGAGTGCTTTTTAGAAATAAATTGTTTGTTATTTAAACCTTTTGAATCTTTACTAATTTTTTTCTCTTGAGCAACGTTAGCTTGTTTTGATTATCATTAACATAAATTTTTGACAATCACTTAATATTTTTGAATTCTTACTCATTAACACTAGCTGGTATTTCGAACCCTAATTAAACCTTATTTTTTGGCAATTTGTTAATTATTGCCTGGCGCCCGACTCAGCTATCCGGAGCATTAAAAAAAATTATATCAGACAAAGGGTCCAAACTTTAAAAGTATTTCATTTCTTTGGAGTGTTACACTTGTTCCATTTTTTTCACAGTTCTCCAAAAGCCAGAAATGATCTTTTTTCTAGCTAGATGTGGTCTGTAGGACATCATAACCATTTGAACAGTGCTGGTATGGAAAAGACTCAAATAAGAGAGTATTGAAGTATTAAGATGAACTATAGATTGTGAGAACAAAACTGCAAAGATTAATTAACATGAAAGGATGCAATAAAGAAAGCAGAGAGTTTTCCAAGATGACAAGCAGATTTCCATTAGCTAAATGGTAGCTAGGTAGTCACTGGAAGGAGAGCTATGCACCAATCCCCTGTGATGATGCATAGAACCGGCCAGGCCTAGCATCTAATGTCCGACCCCGCCTTCTCGTGGTGCAGGACATTAGTAGTTTTAGAAAGAGATACACTATTGTGAAAGGGAAGAGAAGGGGAGGGCTGCCAGATCAGTGTGGCCTACTGATCTGGACAACTATGGCTATTTTTCTTTTTTTTTTCTACCCTACTGAGGAGTGGTCAACTTCACAGGGTTTTGGTGCTGTCCATATAAACCCACTGGACTGGACAGATATATGGCTCTGAACTTGATTATGGACCCTGATTTTGCTGCACTGGTGCGCTCCTGTGGAGGGAAAATCTTCCACTGTGTTTTCTGTTTATTTATGGGTTGACAGCCCCAAGTGAATCGATTCACAGGATAGGTTTATCAGCTGGTGGATAATGCTGAGCAGAGATCATCGCAGGCACCTGAACTCTTTTCTTCTATTGGCATTGTCAAATTCTACATTAGAGGAAGTCTTCCAGAGTAGATAGCTTCAGCCTTTAGTGGTGGGGGAACGGGTCTTTTCCCCACGTCTGCAATTAGGGGGCTGTTTGTTATTGTCGGCATTCCCTCTCTCAATAAACATAGTTTCTTTAAACATCCCACTAACAATTTTCTCTCCATAGGTAGTTGGAATGTGAGGACTCTGCACAGAGCTTTCTCTATTGATGTCCTCACACAAGAATTCCATCATTATAATTTAGATATTCTCGGCTTGTAAGATACCAGATGGACAGATAAAGTCAGATTCTTAAAAATAATCTTAAATTTCTCTTTTCAGGTAGGGACGACAATAAGCATCACCAAGGCGTGAGTCTGCTTCTCAGCAGACACGCTAGTGATGTTTTTCTAGGATATGAGTGCATTAATGAAAGGTTTCTTATAGCAAAATTTCAGACAAGTGTTAGATCCAATTTCAGCTCCCCTATATGGCCTGGTATTACTAATACCAGGCCATATAGGGGAGCGCTTTCGACAAGACCACTTTCGACAAGTTTATCCAGGCTTGCTTATCTTTAATAATAAATAAAAATAATAAAATAGTAATAAAATAAGGAGCGACTGAATGCCAAGTTAGACTTGAATGTTATCTACTGTTATGCCCCCATTGAGGATGCAGATGAGGATGAGAAGGATAGGTTTTACTGACAACTTCAGGATATTTTGAATTCTGTCAAGAAAGTAGATATTACCCTTGTTCTAGGCGACTTCAATGCCAAAGTTGGTACTGACTCTGACCTTTGGGGAGGAGTAATAGGCCCTTTTGGTATTGGTAGCTGCAATGACAATGGGCAACGTCTCCTACAGGTAAGTAAACTCAATGGTTTCAGAATAACTAACACATATTACAAACACCGCGACATACATGAGTACACATGGGTTTCACCTGATGGGCTGCATAAGAATATGATTGATTATATATTAATTAACAGCAAATGGGCTAGTTCTATTAGTAATACCAGGCCATATAGGGGAGCTGAAATTGGATCAGACCATTACCTTGTTAAAGGTTCTTGCAACTTAAACTTAAAAATAGTTGTGCTAGGGTTAATAAATTTATTTTTAATACTGAAGCTTTGAAAGATCCAGTTATAGCCAACGCTTACCATGATAGGTTACTTAGTCATTATGACAGTCATGGTATGCTTACTATTGAATTGGAGGAAGAATGGGATCATTTTAAACAGGCTTTTTTGGACACTAACAGTACTTTTTTAGGAAAAAAGGTGCAGAGGAGGCATAGTTATTTGAGTGATAAGGCACTTGAACTTATTTCAGAAAGAATTTGGGTTGGGTTGTTTTACCTCTGAGCGGCACTTTTTTGCACACCATGGGCTAAATGGCCAGGTCACATGGACCCCGAAGGCTCAGAGAAGGTTGGGGGAGGGGACCCACTGGAACAGCTGTTGGGAGACAGATGGTAGCCTCCCGTCAAGTCCATCCAGCGTGTTCTTTAACGTGCACTGGGTATGGCTCTCCCTCACACGGGGCCACGGCTTAACGTTCCATCCGACGGGAGGCGGCCTTTCCAAGCCCATCGGTGTCCCCTATTGACCGTGGGCAGGGCGGGGAATTTTGCGGAGATAAATCTCAACGCTGACCCAGCTGGGACTCGAACCTGGGAACTACAGATTACGAGCCTGGCGCGCTACCGACTGAGCCACCCCCGCCCCTTTCAAAAAGAAAGAACTGCAGGAATGTCCTTAATCAATACCCTACTAATTCCAATAGAAAGCATTACAGAGAACTTAATAAACGTGTAAAAGATCAGTTAGCTGCTGATAAGAATCTTTGGCTTGATGGCTTGGCTGACAAAGCCGAGGAAGCAGTTAGACAGCACAACAGCAGAGAGCTGTACCAGATAGTTAATGTTTTGTGTGGTAGAAAATGAACAGGTATACAGGGATTGAAGGATAAACAAGGTAAGGATGAAAATTTTGTGTGGTAGAAAATGAACAGGTATACAGGGATTGAAGGATAAATAAGGAAGGTGAGGATTCTGTCATGGCTAGGTGGGCTGATCATTTCAGTGATGTTCTAAACAATGTGGTTAGTTCTATTCCCATTGCTTGTAATGATGATAGATGCATTACTGGCTTTTATGTTGGACTTATAACACAGTCTGAAGTTATTTTTGCTCTATCTAAACTTAAAGTACATAAATCCCCAGGTGTAGATGAAATTACTACGGAAATGCTTAGAGCTGGGAATGTTTCTGTTACCACTTGGATGACTGAAATTCTGAATATCTTTTATGATAAAGGCATGGTTCCTAAGGATTTTACCAGAGCTATGGTTATTGCTATTTTCAAAAAAGGTGATCGCAGTTCTTATGATAACTATAGGGATATCAGCCTACTCTCTCTTCCAGGTAAAGTTCTTTCCATGCTTTGCTTAATAGAATTAAGAATCTGGTTGAAGTCAATTTTGTGATGAGCAATATGAATTCAGAAGTGGTAGGGGATGTGTGGATCAGATATTTTCACTTAGGCAGATTCTTGAAAAATGTTTAGAGTTTCAGAAACCTTTGGCTGCTAGCTTTGTCGATTTCAAAAAGGCTTTCGACTCTGTTGATCGTCATAATTTGTGGTTGATTGTGAAATCATATGGTATACCTGACAAGTTAGTTTGGATTGGATTGTTTTACCTCTGAGCGGCACTTTTTTGCACACCATGGGCTAAATGGCCAGGCCACAAGGACCCCGAAGGCTCAGAGAAGGTTGGGGGAGGGGACCCACTGGAACAGCTGTTGGGAGACAGATGGTAGCCTCCCGTCAAGGCCATCCAGCGTGTTCTTTAACGTGCACAGGGTATGGCTCTCCCGCACACGGGGCCACGGCTTAACGTCCCATCCGACGGACGGCGGCCTTTTCAAGCCCATCGGTGTCCCCTACTGACCGTGGGCAGGGCGGGGAAATTTTGCGGAGATAAATCTCAACGCTGACCCAGCTGGGACTCGAACCTGGGAACTGCAAATTACGAGCCTGGCGCGCTACCGACTGAGCCACCCCCGCTCCTGACAAGTTAGTTAACATAATGAAAGCTCTCTATAATAAAACCGAGTCGTGTGTGAGAGTTGGTAAGGCTTGTAGCAGTTGGTTTAGCATTACTTCTGGTCTTCGACAAGGGTGCATTTTGTCTCCTTTTCTCTTTAGCTTGGTTATTGATTATATTATGCGAAATTCACTTCAAGAGAAAGATTTTGGCCTTAAATGGGCTGGAGATGCAAAAATTTCTGATTTAGATTATGCTGATGATTTAGCCCTTTTGGCAAATGATGTTGATGAGATGAACTCTTTCATTCGAGCTTTGATGAGACTGGTAGTAGAGTAGGTTTGGTTATAAACAGAGAGAAAACTAAAGTGATGAAAATTGGTCAGGCAGGTTGTGATTCAGTTAATCTGAATGGTTGCAGTCTTGAGCAGGTGTCACAATTTAATTACCTTGGGAGCTATGTAACAGATACTGGTGATGTGCGGCATGAGATTAACAGACGATAGGGATTGCTGCTGGAACTTTTAAGAATCTATGGAGAGTGTGGAAAAATAGGCGTATACACCTAAAACTAAAATTAGACTGTATAATAGTTTGGTTCTTTCTATGGTTAGTTATGGTAGTGAAACATGGACACTTTGTAAGCATGATAACAGGAAACTAGATGCTTTTGTTTCCAGATGCTTACACAATATCTTGGGCGTTAGGTGGTTCAACTTTGTAACTAATGATGAGGTTAGGCAAAGGAGTTTGCAACCTCCTTTAAGCAGCATATTGTGCAGAGAGAGACTCCGTTGGTTTGGCCATGTTGCTCGTATGAATAATTATAGATTGCCGAATAGGGTTATGAACAGTGTGCCTAAAAGGCCTCAGAAAGAGGGGGAGACCTAGGATGCGGTGGGCAGACAATGTCAAACAGGATCTTGTTAGAATTGGTGTGCAGTGGCCAGATGCAGTAGTTGTAGTTCAGGAAAGACTTGCTTGGAGAACTAAATTGCACGGTCTGGTTGGACCTCCGTAGCCCATGGCTGCTTGGGGATGATGATGATGATAAGCATCACAGATGAAGTTTGCCAATAGCATGGACACTACTTAATTAATGTATTTTATGCTTACCAATTGAAGATAGCAAAAATTATAATACAAGGGATTTAAGTCATTATGGTTTATGGGGAAAAATCTCAACAGTAGCCCAAGTGGGACTCAAACCTAGAAATGCCTAGTACAAGCCTGTTGCACTACTGAGAGTCACCCCAGCCCCTCATTGAAGGTATTCTGGAAGTAATTTTAAGGATTATTGTTTATGAGTTCCTATCCAGATACACATTTATAATCATATATTGATAGCCTTAATGCTGTTTTCAGCCAGGGCAATATAAAAAAAAGCACAGTAGTGACAAATTAAATAAATGCAATGTGCGAGGCAAAAAACTCAACTTGTTTATTGCCTAAAAGTTGTTGGATGGATACTGGTGTGTGTGTGTACTATTATGCAAGATGAATCACTTTCTAAATGTTTCTTTTTTTAAATCCCCAGCTAAAATTTAGTAACAATTGTTTTTTGTTCATGTTCAACATGCTGGCTAGAATTTGGATTGCAATTTGTTGATTTTTGTCACAGAAATTTCCTGATCTAACCAATGTTAACAATCAAAATATGCAGAAAAAAGGTGGTCCAACCTTCAAAAATTTCAAAATTCTCTCTTCTGTCATGAAAATAACTGTATCATTAAATAAAACATTTAAATGATAAACCTTGATGACTGTAGGCTTATTGCGATATGTTGTGCATCTCTGTTGAATAACTACTATTTTTAACATTGTATAAACGTCAGGGGATATACCACCTCATTATGAAGGGTTAAAGTTTCAGACATGAACTGAAAAGTTTAAAAGATGAAAATAAAGTGACACGCTTTGCCTAGCTAGCTCTTGTCGGTTTGCCAGGCATGAAAAAGCCGACAAGAGTTTGATGAAGCATGTCGCTTAATTTCCAACTTTTAGACTTTTACCATTTAAGTTGAAATGTACATATGTTAAATGTTGACAAGACAAATTCAGTTGAGAAACTGGCCGACATCATGTGACTTAGTGATTCACACAATGTCAGCTTGCATCATAGATAGAAAATATGGATGATATTACTACTTATTAAGTGAATGCTAAGGTTTATAATAGAGCTAATATAAAGTGGCTATCCTGTAAATGGACCAAAGTGAGCCCTTTCAACAATACCAGAAGTATAACCAGCAGAAGTAACATCTACAGACTTCAAATCTCTGGAAGGTAACAACTGGTGAGTCAATAAATACCAACAATTTCTTTCAGAAAGCTATAAACTGGCTGAGACTGGATACTATCTGTCAGCATCAATGGACAGGCTAACTTCAGTGTTATGAAACAATTCCAACTGATGTACTGCCAAAACGAGTGTCTACTTTATGTAAATATAAAGGTAAACAGTACACTTGATTTAGTTGTATAACAGTGGATAGATCTATGTGCTGAAACAGTTGCGTTCAGTATAGCAGATAATCTCACATGTAGTATACCATGTTTAACCCTTCCAGTGTCCAAGCTGTCTGTATAGTATGGAGAATATGAATTCAAAGGCCAATGACGTATGTATACACATTTAGTACAACAAAAATATATATTTTTTAAAATAAAAATTGCCGTTGTAATTTATATATATATATCTTATAAAAATATATAATTCAGGCTTCAAAAATAATATTTTGTTTTTAATTTCATGCATATTTTATTAAACTACAATATAAATAATTTTATAAAGCCATCTGATTGTCATTTCTTAGAAGCACTAAATGGTATTGCTGATTTGCTTGTTAACGTTCCTATTTGCTGAAGCAACCTTCTGATTTAAGCTCACAAGTTTGATTTGAGCTATTATCAACAAATTTTTCCTTAAATTTTCGAAAATCTCCTAAAAATTAACAAAAAAAAAACTGCTATTTTTAAAAACGATAGATTTTGGAAATAATTACAAAATACGTACCGCAATTTTTTTTCCCATTTCACACTCTTTTCTGTTACAAACCCATTTTATATTCCCAAGTTATTTTTATCGATTTTCCCAGCATTCTATATATCTTTTCCACTCTTAAAATCGAAACTGGAAGTAAACATATCCTTCTTAGAAATTCTGGTTGCAGCTGCATTTAATTAGTTATGCTTTACTGAGTCAAACAAGATGCAGATGGCTGACACATGCTATCTCTGTTCCATGTGCTATAAGTGTTTTTTACAGTTTTGGTTCAACCCTTTGTAAAGTTAGTATTTACTTTTTTTATATTTAAACCTTAGTTTTCATTTCAGTAGATTTATTTTCGGAAATTAGCGATTTTTTTTGGCTGATCAATAAGTATTGATTTTTTTTTCATAGTTATGCTACATCATATGGCCAGCATACAACTTGTTGCTGTGGATATTTTAACATCGCATTAGGCTATATGTTAATTTTTATTTTATTATTTATTACTTTTCCAGTAAAACTTTGATATAGTATCATTTTCTGAAAATAAATGTGGTCTTCGATATGAAAGCAAATTAATATCTGTATATTTACTTCCGTTAGTTAACCATCTTCAATCCGCTAATTTATCGATCTTTCCGAGTTATGCTAGATCAAAGGCCGGGTTAAAAGTTGTTGCGGATACTTTATTTAACATTCCATTAGGTTATATGTAATTTTTCTTTTATTATTTCTTGCTTTTTTAATAATAAAACTTTTAGCTTGTACCGTTTTCTGAAATAGAATGTCTTGGATACGGAAGCAAAATAGACTTCCTTGCTAAAATCGGCAGTCATGTGGGAGGGCAATTTCAGGAAGGGCTGGTGCTTCGGGAAGTTTTTTTTCATAACCAGTTCAGAAAATCCTGTGAATGCGAGAAGTCCAAGTCACATTGTGTAACACTGGCCGTGTTTAAAATATATGATACTGAAAAGAATCGTTAAAAGAAATAAAATTCATATTTCAGGTTGAATATAATTATTATTCGGGAAGAAATTTTCTTTCGATAAATATATAATTTAACTATTTTTATTCAGCTGGTTTTCCAAAATGAAGCCTTAATTGTATAGTGCAATCTTTTTTTTCCACCATATCACATTGAAAAAGGCTTATTAAAATCAATATGCTTGCAAATTTGTTTATATTATTTATTTTCATAAAATTCGTAATTCTGTTTAATTTGGTATATAACATGACCTATATCCATGGATTGGTTATTTTTTTTAAAAATTCTAAAGTTGACTTGTTTATCTGACTCAGCACAGTTGGCTAAAAGCCTGAAATTTTCTCAAAGTATGGTACTGAGAAAAAAATTACAAAACTAGAAAAATATTTAAAACCAAAAAAGCAATTTTTTGTTTTTTTAGAAAGCCGTCCTGTGGCTGAGTGGTTAGCACAATTGGCTACTGATCTAAGGGACCTGGGTTCGAGCCCCAGGTAAGGCATGGTATGTGTGTGTCATTTTCTGCTGAGGTCTTGCCATTCTCTCAGACCTACTATGGCATATAAACTGAAAGGCTCCTGTCAGACCTCTGTGGCAAGCAGCTGCTTGAGGGGGTATAGTCATTCTATTCGTGTGCATTGTAATCATTTCTATGTTTTTTTTTGTTTTTATTTGTGTTGCCAGATGTATTTTTTTTACTACATGACTCTAAAAAAGTCATATTAAAATGAAATACATGGTCTTTTTTGTTCTATATTGTAATTTCAAAAAATCCAGAATTAAATGCCGATTAATTTGGCATACAACATGCCATAATTCCTTTCATTAGTTATTTGGCAAAAAAGTTCTAAAGTAAAAGTTTTTTTTTGGCTGAGCATAGGCAGAAAATAGCTTGGCCCCTGGATGGAAACCTGTTTTTCAGGCTGGACACTGGAAGGGTTAAGCCTTTTATTTCTTTGAGCTCTGTTTTCTATATTAATGCAAAGTTAATTGAAATATATACAGTGGTACCTCGGTTACCGAGCTTAATTCGTTCCGGAAACGTACTTGTAATCCGAAGCACTCGTATATCAAAGCGAATAACTCATAACAAATAATGGAAACCCCGATGTTCGTTCCACAACAAAAAATTTATTCAAATAAAATGTTTAATACAAAATAAAAAGAATACATATAGGTACATAAAAATAATACACACAATTAATTTGCGTTTGGAACACTGGAATCTTTTTCCTTTTGTGTAACTCTAACGACGAAACTATCAAGGGACATTTGCTTCTGCCTTCTCTTTATAATTTCCCGAAAATGTGACATTGCATTGTCATTAAAAAGGTTGACTGCTCGCATTGCCACAGCCTTATTTGGGTGGTGTTTTTCTACAACATTTTGGACTGTTTCCCACATTTTACACATGTCCTTAATCTCATTTGAAGTGAGTGATTCCTCCTCTTTTTTCTCGTCTTCCTCACACGAGATCTCCTCCACAAACTTTTGCTGTTGCTCGAGATGCAGATCCATTAGTTCGTCGGTGGTCAGCTCCTGGCGATGTTCCTCCACCAGCTCTTGAATGTCGTCCTCATTCACTTCCAGTCCCATGTTCTTCCCCAAGGAGACAATTTCATCGAGAACTGGCAGTTCCTCTTCGTGAGCTAACCCCTCACAGTTATCTCCTAGAATGCAGTCAGGTCACAGTTTTCTCCAAGCAGAATTGAGCGTTCTCTTGGTGACCCCATTCCAAGCTTTATCGATGATCTTGAGACAGTTCACGATGTGGAAATGATTTTTCTAGAATTCTCGGAGGGTAAGATTTGTTCCTTCAGTTACCTCAAAGCACCGCTGAAATAATGCTTTGGTGTAAAGCTTTTTAAAGTTCGAAATGACTTGCTGATCCATGGGCTGAAGTAGTGGAGTGGTATTGGGAGGAAGGAACTTCACCTTAATGAACTCGAATTCCTCCAGTAAGTCATCCTCGAGACCTGGAGGATGAGCAGGGGCATTGTCCATAATTAGCAAAACTTTGAGTGGCAGATTATTTTCTAAAAGGTATTTTTTCACTGTAGGACCGAAGACCTCATTGATCCACTCAACGAACAAGATACGAGTGACCCAAGCTTTGCTGTTGGACCTCCACATAACGTTTAACTGACTCTTCTGTACCTTGCATTGCTTGAAGGCTCGTGGATTCTCGGAATGATACACCAGCAAGGGCTTAATTTTAAAATCCCCGCTTGCATTAGCACAAAACAAGAGGGTGAGACGGTCTTTCATGGGCTTGTGACCAGGCATTGCATTCTCTTCTATAGCAATGTAAGTCCTCTTTGGCATCTTTTTCCAAAAAAAGCCCTGTCTCGTCACAGTTAAAAACTTGCTGTGGTAGGTAACCCTCGAAAATCATGAGTTTCGGAAATTCGGTGGCGAACGCCTCAGCTGCCTTAACGTCGGAAACTCGCAGCTTCTCCGTGTCGCACAACACTATGGATACCACTTCTCTTCTTAAAGTTGTCAAACCAGCCCCTGCTCGCTTTGAAGCCTTCTTCGTATCTTATCGACGTATCTGGCAGTTTACTTATGAGGTCGGCGTACAAAATCTTTGCCTTCTCGCAGATACAGTTAGTTTTCCGTCACAGTATCACCTGCTAGTTGTTTCTCGTTTATCCACACGAGAAGCAACTTTTCTACATCTTCCAGAACACGTGGCCGTTGCTTTGATAGTCGCGTGACTCCTTTTGCTATATCTAGTCCCCTTAATTCTTTTTTATTCTTTAATATTGTGCAAATAGTCGATGTAGACTTATTATAAAATCTTGCGATGTCGACCACTCGCATACCTCGTGCGTGCTTCTCGATGATTTCCTTCTTAACTTCCACCGTAATCATTTTCTTCTTCTTATCACTTTCTTTTTCAACAGTTTTCTTTTTGGGAGCCATGGTTACAGTACTGTTATCAAAAAATACTCATTAACCACGTTTAGAAAAAAAATAAACAATACTTCGTACGTATGTTGAGTAAATATGTAAAGCACACCGACACCGAAACCGAACGTGACGGTTGGTAGACATGCGCATACATGTTACTCGTATTACAAGACTTAGCTCGCTTATCAAGTAAAATTTATTTTAAAAATTTGCTCGTCTTGCAAAATACTCGCAAACAAAGTTACTCGCAATCCAAGGTTTTACTGTATATGTATTTGCTGATAACTTAGTATAATGTCAATACAGCTATTTCTGTATTAATGTAATATCAATGTCATGGGATATACCTCTGATACTGAAGTGATATATCTCCTGACATTTATACAACATAAACTGTTGAAAATAGTTAATTATTTAGTTCATACATTGTGAATATCAGTCATCTGTTGAACATGTAAGCCCAGTTTAATAAAGAATATTTATTATTCACTTAGTTCTCATCCATCATTGTGCATCAACTAAGTGGGACAAGAAATCGGAGAGAAGTGTGCTGCATCATGACAGGAATGAACATATCAAAACTTTATTTAAAGTAAAATTTTATGCATATAAGAAAATATGTGAAAAAGCTACACCTCTCCCCCCCCCCCCACCTTCCACACACACAATTTTTAAAAATAAATCCTGGAATCAAGTATCAACTGTAATGTTATAATAAAAGTAAGGTAATTAAAGGTAACAAACATTATAGTATGCAATATTTGCTCAAACATAGATACTAACCTGCTTTGATCAATAAAAATTTTGGCTTTCTTGCTTGCACAACAATAACATCAAAGAGATCTGCCCAGTGATTACCTATCATGAATTTCATTCCATTGTCACTGAAAATGGATGTCATTTTTCATAAAAAATTTGAAAAAAAAAACTAAAAACATGACAAAATTTTATTTAATTCAAATAAAAGTGTGGAAAACAGTTTATAACAAAAAACTATGTAAATTAATATGTGAGATTACAATGGTCTCAGCCAAATTGGAATTGCTGGCTGATGGTATACAATTCTACTTTGTATTAAAATTAAAAGCATTTAAACATTGTTGTTGAAGTTTAATAATTATTGATTAGCATTATAAGACAATAGTTCATAATGCTTAACTCTTATGCTGCCATAGCCATGAAAATCTGGTTCATGGCTATGGCTGTGTATATAGTCATACAAAATAAACTCCATCGTTAATACAATAAAACAATTAAAATTTTTCAAAAATAGTAAAGTTTGAACTAATATTTTTTATTTACATATGCATTTAAAATAGACATTTCAGAAGAATAATTATTATAAACTTAATAAGAATTATAAATTTAATAAGAATAATTATTTGAAACTTGAACAAAAATTAAACCATTAGACATATATGACTTAAAACGGTGGCTACTTTAGTGGACATCCAATTAGGACATTATAATGAAAAATTAAATTTTTATATGATAGGACTAAGTTTAGTACTATTATTGATAGAAATGAAGTAATTTCATCACTAGCATTCAGAATTTGCAATTTTTAAGAAGTTTAAGCCATTTTTGTAGCTAAACTTTTCTGTAGTAGTCAGTATATAGTAATTACATCTTTTAGTTTTTATTTAGATTATCCTATTTTTAAAGCAAAATAAATTTTTATATACTTTTTCAGTTAGCTGATAAAAAAAAAACTGACACTATACGTTGTTTGCATAAATAATCGAATAATTTGAAAAAAAAAATTAAATGAATGAAAGATTTAATAGATAATGAGAGAAATATTATAATGAATGAATATAATAATGAGAGAAATATTATAATGAATGAATATAATAATGAGAGAAATATTATGAATTATATATATTAGTGAAATACTTATACAATATATACAATATATATATATTAATGAAATACTTAAAAAAAATGGCAATTAATTTTATATTTTTTTCTGAATTTAAAATGCAAAAAATACAGTAAAACCGTGCAACGTTCTTAAAAAAAATCTTAGAAAATTTTACTTTTCTCTCTTTTTTTAATTTTCAAAATTATTACCTATTTCTGTAAATCAGTTATTTTTTTAAAAAATTCTACAGTTGACTTGCTTATATGACTGGGCACAGCTGGTGAAAAGCCTGGACTTTTCTCACAGTATAGTACTGAGAAAAAAAATTGAGAGAATAATTTTCTTGATTAAGTAAAAATTTATTTTTCCGTTATTCAGAAATCAGTAACCTTTCTATTCGTATGCAGTATAGCTATTTTGTCTATTTTTATTTTAAATAAATTTTTACCTTTACTGCCAGATGCAATTTTTTAATATTTGCCTCTATAAAAGCCATATTAAAACAAAACTAATCATCTTTTTGTTAAATATTTTATTTTCAGCAAATTCAAAATTAAATTCTGATTAATTTGGCATACAATATGCTATAATTCCTTTCATTAGTTATTTGGCATAAAGTTCTAAGGGATTTTTTTTTTGACTGAACACCATTGAAAAAAAAAGACTGACCACAGGGTACAATTCAGTTTAAGGCCTGACATGGTAAGAGTTAAAAAGTATGATAAATTTATAGTACAGTTGGCAATGCTAAGGGGAACAGATAAGATTCCTTGTGAACTGTTAAGCAATTGTTGACATAAAATAACTATTCTCAAAATAAACCAGTTTTTTTATAGAATATAAAATCCTCAAGCAGTAAAATACTACAGAGGTTCAACCAAACTGCAATTTTATTCTTAAAACACATATGTTCTTAGTGCTGCTGCATTTAGTCAATGCATGCCAATTACCATATAGTCCTGTTTGACATTTACACTTCATCTCATTCTTGGCTCAATCTTCTTCCTCAAGTTTTTAGGAACACTAGTCAAAATTCTATTTGCTAATGTGTCATCATGTATGCAGGTAACATAGTCAAATCAATGGGACTAATATAAGTTACATCTGAGTGCCACTTTTTGTACACAGTGGGCTAAATGGCCAGGTTAAAATGGCCTCAAGGGCTCAGAATGTTGAAGAAGGGAATCCATAGATGTTGTTAGGAGATGGATGCTTCCCATCAAGACCACCCAGTATATGCTTTAACATGAACAGGGTATGGATCATCTGCATATAGAGCAATGGTTTAATGTCCCATCCAATGGATGGCTGCCTTTTCAAGCCCAGCAATGTCCCCATTTCTCACTGAAGGCAAAAAGGGAGTTAACAGAGAAATTCTCAATGCAGGCCCATTCATGACTAAATCTGGGAACATCAGATTATAAGCCTGCAGCACTACTAACTGAGCCAATTACCACCACCTCTGTGAAGCTCTATAAAAATGATACATATTATTCACAAAATATTACATTATTAAAACCATCTGATACCCAAGATATCAATAAACCTCTGGAGTCAAAAGCACTGAGCCTCCTGTGATTCTGGCTTATAAAGGCTGCAGGTTTCAATGCCATAATGAACCTTAGAAAGGACTAAACTCATATTATTATGCTTATTACTTTTATCTTAGGTAGAGTCATCTCTTTCTTTCTTGCAACTTGTGTACGATTGTATTGAAATGGGATCTCTATAGGATATGTTGCAGGAGCTGAAATTGTTGCATTAATATAAAAATGTATGCAGGGCAGGCGTGAACTTCTGCGGGGCTGGGTTCCAAATTTGTGCGGGGCCAAAAAAAATGCATTTATATGTACTTCTAAATTTTATAATAAATTATTTATTATAAGTACAAAGTGCAGTGCATATCTATATACAACTTATAGGAACACTGAGTATATTATAAAAATTACATAATTTTCTCAACTTTTTCGCCGCAAAATCTTTAATTACGTCATCAAAATTGATCGATTTCGCTATTTCGGTTAATTTTGACTGAAATTTCGTTTTTATGATGAGATTTTCATTGACCGCAGGGCCAGGTTCCAGGTAACATGTTGAACCTGCCTCACGCTGGCCCTCAATGTATACATATATATATGAGTTACACAGCACTAAGTACAATGATATTATATACATTATATGTTGTTAGGCAAAAAACAACATTTTTATCTTTCCTGCATTGAACCTTACAACTTATTTTCATATGCCATTAATGGTATAGAGTTTGCATAGTAGAACTTGAAATCAATGAAGCACACTTACTTTAATTCAGCATGCCAACAGTCCATGTTTCTTCCACTTTCCATGATGTACATCAGGGTGCTGCCACCAGGATAAATCTTTGAAAATGTCTTGACTCTTCCTGCAAAAGCATTTAATTTGTAAAACAAGACTTTAAATAGAATTTTTTTTTACTTTTTAACTTTTTAAAGTTTTCTTAATCTTTTTACTTTTTTAAATATTATTTGCTTGTTTTACAAATTAAGTGCTGTTGTTTGTGTTCCTTTTACAGGAAGAGTTATGCCATCTGTAAAGTTTTACCTTGCAGTAGCACCATGATGTACATTGCAAAATGTGGAACAAGCATGGACTGCTGGCATGTTGAACAGTAAGTTCATTACATTGACTTCAAGCTACTATAATGCTACTATACAAACTCTGTACCATTAAGACACATGAACTATAAATAAGCTATAGGATAGGACTAGGAAGGATAAAAATGAAATATATATATATGCTTAACAGGCATTTAGTGTATATAATATCATTATAAAATGCACATATTATTTATTGACTGGCATATATAAGTATGTATCATTAATAGCAATGTTCTGTTGTTGTTGTTGTTGTTTTTCATTAATAACAGTGGTCTGCAAGAGTTTCAGTGCTTAAGAGGTTTTGGTGTTTTTTAGGTACATATAAGTACATATATGGTCATTTATCACATCCGATTTCCTAGGAATCACACCACCATTCTTTTTATGCACATGTATTGTAAGTGGATGCTTCATGTAATGCATATCTCTATAACTTCACAGTTTAGCAGCAGTGAAGCAACCGAAACTTCTGCATATCTAAAACAATAAGAAAGTTTCAACTGCTGCTGTACCAGGTTTTTTTGCTGTGTAATAAAAAATGCAGTCTTTGTTCATATGCAATCTAAATATTGAACATGTGTGTGTCTTGGTATTTGCCAACAATATTTTCATCATGAATGTCCCTTACTGTTGGGGCGGGGGTGGCTCAGTCGGTAGCGCGTCAGGCTCGTAATCTGTAGTTCCCAGGTTCGAGTCCCAGCTGGGTCAGCGTTGAGATTTATCTCCGCAAAATTCCCCACCCTGCGCACGGTCAATAGGGGACACCGATGGGCTTGGAAAGATCGCCGTCCGTGGGATGGGACGTTAAGCCGTGGCCCCGTGTGCGGGAGACCCTGTGCACGTTAAAGAACACGCTGGATGGCCTGGACGGGAGGCTACCATCTGTTTCCCAACAGCTGCTCCAGTGGGTCTCCTCCCCAAACCTTCTCTGAGCCTTCGGGGTCCATGTGACCTGGCCATTTAGCCCATTGTGTGCAAAAAAGTGCCGCTCAGAGGTAAAACAACCCAAACAACAACAACCCTTACTGTTCCACAGAATCGGTTGGGTGAAATAATTTGCATTTAATCTAGTGTGTGTATGTATATATATATATTCTCTTCCAGATCAATATATATATTCTCTTCCAGATCAATATATATTTACACAGAATGAGATGGAAATTTATATTGCTTTATATTGCACAGAATGAGATGGAAATGAATAATAGTCTCATCACGCTATTTAGCATTATTAATTATTTAAACATAGATGATAATCGCAGCATGACCTGATGCTCTTTTAGCATTGATAAATCAACAAATATTTAGCGGAAAAATTTTTCGCCAACATATGGGAATCGAACCCGCATCTCTCCAGAAACATGTTTCTGAACCCGCATCTCTCCAGAAACATGTTTCTTAACCCGCATCTCTCCAGAAACATGTTTCTGGAGAGATGCGGATTCGATTTCCGTATGTCGGCGAAAATTTTTTCTGCTAAATATTTGTTGATTTATCAATCTAAAAGAGCATCAGGTCATGCTGCGATTATCACCTATGTTTAAGTTATTGATATTCATTGATAGAAGTGAAAATTTTATGCACATTACAACAGGAATCCATTTAACAGACACTTTGTGTGAACGAATGTCAGAGAAATTTAGTAACTTCTGATATGCTTCATAGAATATGGTAAGAAACTGAATTTCATTAGAATATCTGTTGCATTACCTCTGGTTCTCATATTGAACATCTGCAAACTTGATCTATTTCTCATTTACTGTCACATCGTTTGTTTACCTTTCATGCTACAAAAGTAGTTATAAATATGTGAAGTTCTAAAGCTACTTTGCAATTATCTTGTATATCTGATATCATTTTTTTAGTAAAATGGCTGTTTCACACTATTAAAATCAAATTCTTATTTTCTTTTTCCAACTTCATCTTCATTACAAAGTAGTCAAGGCTAAGCAGTTATCATGATAGAAATACAGATAGCAAAATAGAAAGTTGTTGTTGGGTTGGGTTATTTTACTCTGAGTGGCATTTTTTTTTGCACACAATAGGCTAAATGCCAGGTCACAAAGACACCAAGGGTTCAGAGAAGGTTGGGGAAGGGGATCCACTAGATATCATTAGAAGCAAATGATAGCCTCCCATTGAGGCCAGCCACTATATTAATTTAACATGAACAAGGTATGGATCTCCCACACACAGGACCACAGCCTAATGTCCCATCCAACAAATAGTACAATTTTCAAGCCCACTGGTATTCATTTTTGACTGAAAGAAGGGTGAAGGTTTAGCAAATATAAATCTCAATGTTGGCACAGGTGGGGCTTGAATCTGGACATTGCGCTTATGAACCTGGTGAGTTACCTACTGAGCCAACTCTTTGGCAGAAAGTGTTAAATGTAATATTTTGTTTAACTTATAAAAATGGGAGAAAGCAACAAAAGGTTCTATATCGCATTCAGTAAGTCAGACCTCTGTGGCAAGCAGCTGCTTGAGGGGGTATTTATTATTTTTTTTAATAGATAGCGACTTGAACTTTCAATGTGACACAAGGTCGCAAAGGAAAAATCCATGTATGATTTGGGAAATTACAGGGACACAAAATCTGTTTAAAAAAATCTTTTTCAATAGTTTCTGTAGAAATTAAACTCTCTTCGAAGTGTGAAATACATGTACAATAATAGATGTTCAGGTGCTGACCCATGCATGTGAAAATGGCTTTATTATGTGATTTGTTTGAGCTATTGCACAATATAGACAGGTAGTCTGAGAACATATCTCACCAATTACAGTATATAAAAGAGAATAATACATTAAAATATCATCATATAGCTCACATTCTCTACATGATATGCAGTAAATATTTTTATACATTATTGCAGGTATCTCCTAATTGTAATACACATTTTGTACAGATAGCTAAATCACTTACTAATTATTATATACAAATATTAGTGAACAGTTGTTTTAGGGGTTAAGTAATTTAGTAGATTGCAATATGCATCAAAAGTTTGCATATAATAAATTACATGATATCTGGGGAAAGATATACACTCATTACAATGATGTTGGGTTGTATTACCTTTGAGCTGACCCCTTTATTATCTTTCCACACGTCTAGTGACTCCAGCAGCGACTGGTAGGACCGTATATATTGATTATTAGGGAAGTCGGGGGTCAGCGGCTGAGACGGGAATTGTTCTGAATCGGCGTGCAAAGCCATGTAATTCAGATTAAAATGTTCTTCTAACCACATCATTATTTGCTTAGTCGAACCACCTAATATCCTAACTGATACTTCAGCATCTTCTAACCACATCATTATTTGCTTAGTCGAACCACCTAATATCCAAACTGATACTTCAGCATCTAGAATAGGAGATATTTTCTCGTTGTCGCATTACAGCGCGACAACAAATGAGCTGCAGCAGCATTAAGAGGAAAACGAATCAAATTGTAAGGCAAACTTAAAGAGAAAAAGAAACTGAGATTACAAAAGCTTCTATTTTTTTCTTTTAATCCATAATTCAATCCCCTCATCAAATAGTTATATACTGTGTTGGCCAATACACTACATAATGCTGCTTTGGTTGAAATAAAATAAAAGATAAAATAATAAGAAAATAACAAATGCTATAAATTGAATATAAATTAATCTGCTCATTTTAAATTGTTCTTTTGATGGCGAACTTGTATCATAAATAAAAAGTATCGTTAATTTCTTTTGTTATTTCAATTATCAAGTAGTCTCACTTGAGAACAATTGATCTAGAATAAAAGACGTTAAGTTTCTTGCTATCTTGTCACAATAGAATTATTTTTCATTTTATAATTTGCTTATTGCAGAGCTCCAAACATGCCAGTCATGCACTATAGGAACTAACTACCCCAACTTTGCTGTTAGGAAAATAAGACCCCCTCTTTCCCCAAATTTTAGGATTTTAATATCAGATAAAGATTGAACTTATAAAAGTTAACTGTTCTGTGTATTAATTTGTTTTCAAACCATTTATTATTATATTACGTGAAATTGTTTTATCGGAATTAAAATTATGCATCTATATCTATACTTTTTTCAGTTCCACCATTTTTTAAAAGTTTTGCAAACCATTTTTCTAGTAAATACTTCCTGGCTACATGCTAGAAATACGCTATGAATTCTTTTATAAAAATTGAATATTCGCTCTAGCAGTTCCTTGCCACAAAAGCCTGTCAGTTTATAAAGCCATAGTAGAAGGTCTGTGAGGATAGCGGGATCTCAGGAGAAAAACAAATAAACATCCGTAGCTCACACGGGACTCGAACCCAAGTGGTTTGATCAGTAGACAAAGGCGCAATTAATTTCTAATTGCATGTCTTAAAATATCATACTAAACAACTACCACTTTATTGTTTAAAATAAATCATTATCTTTTCCATGGTCCGTGGTCATAAGTTGGGACCCGCTGACATGGCTACTGCCTTAGGCATGAGCCATCCCCTTGCCCTTTTTCCGCTGACATGGCTACTGCCTTAGGCATGAGCCATCCCCTTGCCCTTTTCCTCTCTGTTTCTTTCCTGTACATGGTCTATTTCAGAATTCATGACCCATGGCACTCCCTCATTTCTATATCTTATCCCAAACCCCAATTCATCTAAAAAATTCATTAGTACTCGTTGCTTCGGATCTGGCCGATTTAGTGTATTATATATAATTCACAAAGTATTTATCATCCAAGTTAATCTTTACAGTCCAAGTAAATATGAAACACTTGAGTAGATTAGTAGAAATAGGTATGAGCTAATTGCCTAGCATTGTACATTGTCATTCAGGATTCCTTCAGGTCTTTAAATATTTTTATATCCATACACTGTACAAGATTTAAAGTCATGAGGAAACAAAAGACCTTTCATTCTGGAGCGGCAGAGAGTCTAAGAAATAAAAGATTTAATTAGTATGTTTGAATTTCCTATTTGTAAAATTGTTATGAGAACAGACTTGGTCAAAAAGGTTCTATCTTCTAAATGAATAGGTGCAATTAATAGAAACCATACATCTGTTACGGACTTCTGGAGGAAGGCATCTCATCTAATTTAGTAAATCTGCGCATAATAAAAATGCATGTGATTATGTACAACTTTTCAGATAATTCGACGACGTGGACGATGACTTGATTATTTCAGTATTTTCTGCTTATTTTTTTAGATCTTCCACCAAAAACCAAGATTTGAATATTCTTAAATTTTGGATTGATGTCCTCAAGAAAGCAAGGTGGCATTAGCACTGCTTACTTTGCAACAGATGTGATGTAGAGCGATCATTTATCTAACTAAATAATCTGCCATCGCCGGGCAGAAGTAATCCTGCCAAAGAATTCGGCTGTTTTATCTCTGAGCGGCACTTTTTTTGCACACAGCGGGCTAAGCGACGTGGTAATAAGTACACCTAGGGCTCAAGAAGGTTGTGGGAGGGAACCCACTGGACAGAGGAGACAGATGATAGCATCCCATCAAGGCCATCCAGTGTTTTTTAACTTGCACAGAGTATTACTTTCCCGCACACGGGCCGCGGCTTAACGTCCCATCCGACAGATGGATGCCTATCCAAGCCCATCGGTTCCCTTACTGACAATGGACAGGGCGGGAGACTTTTTACGGAGATAAATCTTAAAGCGGGTTCAGCTGGGGCTGAATGCTCTTGACGGGAGGTTACCCTAGTCTCCTAACAGCTGTCCAGTGGATCTTCTACACCAACTTTCTCCGAGCCCTTTTGACTTGGCCATTTAGATTGTTATGTGCAAAAGTGTGCAGTTTAGACGTTAAACCTAAGACTTAACCACCCCCCAGTGCTGAGTAAAATAACTTTGTCTCTATACTATTTACTTGGTTCCTAATCAGAGGTACACGAATTTGCACATCGTACAATCATTTATGAGGGTTTAATAATCTTTCACCGTGAATTTTCGTTATTACTGAAGTGCGCGTTGCTAATAACCAAAGGGACGTGGGTTCGAATCCCTGATAATGCATGGATATTTCTTTTTCAGTATTGTCTTTCTACTGAGGTTTCGTTTTCATCCCAATTCTTCTCCATAATGTATTATGCGTACTAACAACTTCTCTCACATCTCTGTGATAGGCTGCTCTAATAATTTAATATTTTATTTTTAGTGTGCTATAAATAATACTAACCACCTAAGCTTTATCAGGGAATTTTCTTGGAGCACGTTCTAGGCATGTTCGCACAAAACCTATGTTATATATAACATATTTCTATACGTTTTGGTTAGCATTGAATAAAAAGAGGGTTGGTGAAGGAAGAGTGGGAGTAGTTTAGTGGCACAATAGCGACCCCTTTGCACAGGGCTTTCCCCCTATGACGTCACTGACAACGCCCCATATGACGTAACCGTCCCCCTATGACGTAACCGACCATGCCCCCTTATTAATAATTCATGATTAAACCCCCTTTATTAAAAATTCCCCCCCCTTATTTAAAAACCCATGGCGCCATCTGGTGGCTATGATGAGTACTATTTTCGGAAAACCCATATTTAAACTCTAATTTTTCAGCCAACCCGTCGTTTCAGACCCCCTGGTTGACCCACCTATATTTTAAGCCCTCCTTCTAGATTTTCCTTTATTTCAGACCCCCTGGTTGACCCCCCTATATTTTAAGCCCCCTTAATCTCCGAATAAGTCCCTTACCAACTAAACTTCGGGATGACAAAGATCGACTGATGCATTTAATGAAATTTAATGAAAGATGACGAAGATGATCAGAATAATTGCATGGGTGGCAACCTCATGCAGAAAGGGATGATACAAGTCTCTAAATAATTGTAAAACTTTCGGTAGCAATCACTCACAGAAAATCAACTCCCAAAGTTGTATTACCCATTTTTACTCCTTATTAATTAAACACTCATTAAAAAACTCCCTCCCCTTTATTAAAAATCAAAAGTTCACCAAACTCCTTTGGTATTCACGTTCATTTCGCCAAGTCCGCTAATCAACTCCCAATTCCCTAGTAATTAAACACTTATCAAAATTCTCTCCTCTCTATTAAAAATCAAAAGTTACCTCTATTAACACTTCACCAAACTTCTTTGGTTGGGTAAAAATTAATAGAAGGAGTAAAATCTGATTTAAAAACAAATTATTCGTAACAGGACCTGAAGGGATGGCATATAAGGCCCGCTTTAGAACAGACTTTCGGCCCGGACCACGCTTTATTGACGGATTACTCTCGACAGTGAAAAAATTTTCGAAGTCTCTAATCTTTCATCTGTGTCAACAATCGCACGCTACGAATTGACCTTCCTTCAAATTATACGACGGGGGTCGCTTATCGATGGGTGCAACCGGACTTTCAACACATCGTGCGACACACGGTCATGGTGCAATCACTTATTGGGCTGGGGGTCAAGAGGACGAGTGCAGAGCGTTCCAGAGTGTTTGCATTTGTCGTTGATAAAGTTTTAAAATAGCCCTGTTGTACTCTAACGCGCGTGAGGGATCACCCGATGTAAGACCATCCACTTTAGTCATGTCAGAAGACGTATCAGATAGCGATGGTTGTGTATAAACACTACAGCCTCACTAGCTGTCATTCTGCTGTCAGAAGTTTTACTGCCTGTCAGAAAGTTTTGAAGTCTCTCTCTGGTCACTACGGAGAAAACCACCCTGTCATTCAGCGAAGTTGTTCGCTCTATACTCGTGAGTGCAGGTATCCCCTCATACCAGAAAGCCATATCGTATGAAGAATGCCTGCAGATTGTGATGAATATGTTGACTGAAAAAATCTTACAAGCTCTGAGTACTGTGTGTGATGGTGAGACCATCACCAAAGAACCGTACGAAGTGGCTCACGAATATTTATGCAGGGTGTGTTTTGCCGAAGAAGCGGCATTAAAACACGCCGAAAACATGGATTATAGAGCTGTGGTGGAGGATTCTATGACCTCAATAGAGATAGCTAACATTGTTGAAGTTGTAGCATAACAGGAGAAAAAAAGAAAAGGTTCTTTTCAGAACCACTTCATTTGTGTCACTTTGACTCGCTATGCGGGTGTGGTAGACCAGTTATTGTCTACCACACCCGCATAGCGCACACCCGCCAGTGTTGTGTCACTTTGAATCGCTATGCGGGTGTGGTAGACCAGTATTGCACAGTTATAATCACACCTATCACCGCAGCATAAAAACGAAACCCGTTTCGGTGCCACGTGAAAACGAAAGCTGGATATATAATGCCAATCTGTTGAGGTTTGTAAAGTGTTAGCTTCTTTTGTAACGAGCAACTGACAGATAGCATGTTCACACACGATTCATAGAAATATGAAAACATATTTACACATACACATAAAGATGAAACACATACACACACACACAGAGAAACAAACATATAGACAGACATGCGCACAAGCCAGTGTGCTTTACTGTAATGCGATGCCCTGTGAACTAAAGAATCTTTCTCAAACAGTATAACTTTCATATAGGTTCTTTTATCAAAGACGGCGTGCTTTCCTGCAGTGCAGAACCCCCATGGGCTCAAACCTGATCATAGCGTGTTTTTTCACAAATGTGTTCCAGGTGTAGTGATTGTTATCTCTATAGGTTTAAATGTGAGCATAGAGTGCGTATCTATTTGTATGAAATCGCTTATAATGAGACAACATTTCCTTTAAAAGTTGAAAGTTATTAGTATGAACTAAAAAAAGTGATGATATATACACTATCTGATCTTTAAAATCAAACTTAGCAAGTTAATATATCGCTCTCTAGCTAGCGAGTCCGAAATTAGTGTGTCTTTGCCTTAAAAATAAATACGACTTCACGCAGCTAATTCCCGTAACAGTTACAGGATCCTCTCATACGACCCCGTAGAAGGGTTGAGAGGTTGTCGGGATCTTGGTAGGTAAACAACACAAACGTTTATGTCTTACTATGGAGCAAATATCCGAACACTATGGCTGATTACATAATTCTGAAATAAAATATCTGTCAACGATTGCAACCTTCGTCCCTCAGAATCGAGAAGTAATTAGTACTAGCTTACTGGGGTAATGCTACTTTCTATAGACAGTGTTCTTTCAGATTTCCAAACAAGATACATAACATTATCAAAAAACATGTGCTTGTCCTAACCACTTTCACACGAACATAGTACCACTTGTTCTAAGAATTCCACACTAGTATAGAAATAGGGAAAAATAACTAAACCAATTCTTAGACAGTGTTAGATTGTAGTGAAACACCCCATCTTTGTCGAAAAACTTGTGTCTGCAGCCAACCACACTTATTCAAACGTACCGAGGGGACCGGGAACTCTGAAAAGAGATAGCACCTTGGAATAACTGTTGTGAGAGAGCTTACGTTTTATCGGTTGCTGAAGTCAGTGAATGCAAAGTTAGGTCTCGATTTTGGGCCCCGACTTTTCATGGAAATACTGAAAATATTGCTTTCTTATAAACAGTGAGTTTTCAGATTTTTTAATTTACAAACAAAAGCGCCTATTCAGATTGTCTTCCGTTCGAATCATATTTAATGCAGTCAACATTGACTTATTGTGAAAGAATGACTGTTCGCGCTTTCCTTTTCATACATTAGGAAATGGAAGGTTCGTGCATGTAAGAGTGAGTTCGGTGTATCTTTAAAAATATATGCAACTATCTGCCTTAACGGTTAGCTTTCACACGACCCTGTAGAAGGGATGAGAGGATGTCGGGATCTTGGCAGGTAAACAACGTTCATGTCTTACTATGGATCTCAAACCTTGACTTTGCTAGAAGTAACTAACTACTGTCTATGGGATAGATGTTGGCTATCGTAACTTGTGGCTGTATCGGTTGTGGTAAAGTACTGAATAGGCTATTGTGAGATTTTCAACTTAAGCAGATATATGGAAAAAATCTGATGATGTTTGCGATTTACCTACTTTGGTCGTTAAAGTTTTGTTTATTAGAAAGTAAATATACAGACAGGGAAGATGAATCAGTGATTGAACTTTAATTATCTTGTGAGATATGCGAGAGAAAGCAAAGAATACATAATGAGAGTTTTACGAATCTGTGGAGAGACGTGCATCCGAAGATTAGGTTATGAGATTGTAGTGAGGCAAACTCAATTTTTCGGTCTAAATGCTTACTCAACCTATGGATAGGTAGTTTGTCTGTATAATGATAAGTCTGATGCGTGGATAGACACTTTGATTAACGAATGTCAGAAAAAGTCCTTGAATGTGTAAAAAAAAAAAGTCCTACTCTTGTGATCCTGACAGAATTAGACATCTACAGCAGAATTAACTCAGAAGATTGTGTGGTCAGAACTTTACAGAGGTCTATTCATATTTGATAATTTCTCAAGCATCGAGGGTTATGATAGTATAGAGAAAAGAAGTGAGGATTCCTGGCTATATTAATGTTGTCAAGCTCAGTACATTACGTTTCACATAAGTCCATTCACGGTTTTAATGACTTTTTAGTCCTTTATTGTCTATGGGATACTTTAATTGTGATGTCGACCTTGTAAAATCAGCTGACTGCTTGGAGAACATGATAACTTAAGATCCAAAGGTACCCCACATGGAGTTCTGATAAATGGTAGCATTCGACAGGAAACAGTAATTATTTAACTTTCTCATTAGGCTTTTGGACGGAGCGACTGCTCTTCTCAAAGTGAGTCGAACCATACTCCTTTAACTCGTGTTGGAACTAAAGTTTTTTACGGAAACGTATGAATTCTACTTTTAGCATTCTTACTTTCTATAACATTCTGCCTCACCGTCTTTACCCTGTAAAAGCATGCAACTGGCACCGCAACGTGAATTTCGTCAACACCTTCACGTTCTCCGATAAACGGTGGAAGAGAGGATTTTTTAGATTAATGATTATGCCCTTAGCTGATTTTTCTTCGAGTAGCATTACTTGTTAGGAAAGAGTTTGCATCATGTACTGAGGATACATCCGTAATAAATATTTTTAAACCATGTTCTGTAATGGGGAATTTTTAATTACGTAGGAGTTTTGTTAAAAACCATCCGGAGTGAGGATCCGAACACGGGTCTTTTAGGTCGACCCTATCACCTTCAATATTTATCATCACGACGAATAAAATCAGATTTTTTTTTTTTTATTAATTTTAATTTTTTTACCCAATAGCATTTTTTTATTTTCTGCAGGGCAGTTACTGAGGGGTAGTCCTTCTTCCAGTAAAAATGAGACAGCCAATAGTCGCAGGGTTAAAAGAAGTAAGTGTTGATTAAAACGGACTTTACAATGGTTATAAAAATACGTCTATTAACATGAAAAGACTGTCGGGGGTTGCAAGAATGTGTAAGATCTACATTTTAAAAGTGGAGAGGGATCATAGCAACAATAACTACTTATACGCTATAAGAGTTGTTAATCCTAACATAGTGTGCAAAATTATACTGAAGGTTAAATGCTCTATAAAATTTACTCTGTTAACCGGGAGACAGTGAATCGAATGTAGAGATATAGAAGAAACGTGTAGATAGAGAAGTAACAGTTGTGAACAGAAATTGCACGATCGGTAATACTTTTGACACAAATGAAGTGGTTCTGAAAAGAACCTTTTCTTTTTTTCTCCTGTTATGCTACAACTTCAACGATGTTAGCTATCTCTATTGAGGTCAGAGCATCCTCCACAACAGCTCCATGTTTTCGGCGTGTTTTAATGCTGCTTCTTCGGCAAAACACACCCTGCATAAATATTCGTGACCCACTTCGTATGCTTCTGTGGTGATGGTCTCACCATCACACACAGTACTCAGAGCCTGTAAGTTTTTTTCAGTCAATATATTCATCACAATCTGCAGGCATTCTTCATACGATATGGCTTTCTGGTATGAGGGGATACGCGCACTCAGGAGTATAGAGCGAACAACTTCGCTGAATGACAGGGTGGTTTTCTCCATAGTGACCAGAGAGAGACTTCAAAACTTTCTGACAGGCAGTAAAACTTCTGACAGCAGAATGACAGCTAGTGAGGCTGTAGTGTTTATACACAACCATCGCCATCTGATACATCTTCCGACACGACCAAAGTCGGATGGTCTTACATCGGGTGATCCCTCACGCACATTAGAGTACAACAGGGCTATTTTAAAACTTTATCAACGACAAATGCAAACACTCTGGAACGCTCTGCACTCGTCCTCTTGACCCCCAGCCCAATAAGTGATTGCACCATGACCGTGTGTTGCACGATGTGTTGAAAGTCCGGTTGCACTCATCGAAGCGACCCCTGTCGTATGATTTGAAGGAAGGTCAATTCGTAGCGTGCGATTGTTGACACAGATGAAAGATTAGAGACTTCGAAAATTTTTTCACTGTCGAGAGTAATCCGTCAATAAAGCGTGGTCCGGGCCGAACGTCTGTTCTAAAGCGGGCCTTATATGCCATCCCTACAGGTCCTATTACGAATAATTTGTTTTTAAATCAGATTTTACTCCTTCTATTAATTTTTACCCAACCAAAGAAGTTTGGTGAAGTTTTAATAGAGGTAACTATTGATTTTTAATAGAGAGGAGGGAATTTTGATAAGTGTTTAATTACTAGGGAATTGGGAGTTGATTAACGGGCCTGGAAAATTTCAGATGAACGTGAATACCAAAGGAGTTTGGTGAAGTTTTAATACAGGTAACTTTTGATTTTTAATAAAGAGGAGGGAATTTTGATAAGTGTTTAATTACTAGGGAATTGGGAGTTGATTAGCGGACTTGGCGAAATGAACGTGAATACCAAAGGAGTTTGGTGAACTTTTGATTTTTAATAAAGGGGAGGGAGGGTTTTAATGAGTGTTTAATTAATAAGGAGTAAAAATGGGTAATACAACTTTGGGAGTTGATTTTCTGTGAGTGATTGCTACCGAAAGTTTTACAATTATTTAGAGACTTGTATCATCCCTTTCTGCGTGAGGTTGCCACCCATGCAATTATTCTGAGGCTTGCATAAGTCGACCATTGTCATCCCAAAGTTTAGTTGGTAAGGGACTTATTCGGAGATTAAGGGGGCTTAAAATATAGGTGGGTCAACCAGGGTGTCTGAAATAAAGAAAAATCGAGGAGGGCTTAAAATATTGGTGGGTCAACCAGGGGGTCTGAAACGACGGGTTGGCTGAATAATTAGATTTAAAATAGGGGTTTTTCCGAAAATAGTACTCCTCATATCCACCAGATGGCGCCACGGTTTTTTTTAATAAGGGGAGGGATTTTTAATAAAGGATGTTAATTATGAATTATTAATAAGGGGGCGTGGTCGGTTACGTCATAGGAGTGGAAAGCACTGTGCAAAGGGGCTCGCTATTGTGCCGCTAAACTACTACTAGTGGGTTAGAACTTTTAGGAATGTCGCAATTTGCAGTAAAATCTTCATTGCCGATTTAGAAAGAGCATTTCACGATTTGAAAGGAAAGCATATTCGTAGGTAAAGTAAAATTTTAGTGTAAAGTGTTTTATTGAAGATAAATTAGTCATCACAAAACGTGACTCTTTAATTCTATAGTTTCAACATAATTCACTCAATATTTAAAGGGTTATAGAAATTTAATTATTTAGCAAGCTCATTGTATCAGAAATCTATTTTAGAAGTACTTTAAAACTATATAATAGTTTTATACAGGTCGGATCTAGAAAAAATAATTTTTGAGGAGAGCAATTAACTGGATCGAACCGGAAAAAAAATAAACGAAAGATGGAAAATAACTGAATTGGTGCTTCAGTATAAAATTGCCCCTCCTTTGTAGTTCTCTTAAAATTTTTTTAAAAATCGTGTTGCATATTTCTTTTATATTATTTTCATCTCCAATCCGGTTACTAACATTCTGAACACGGGGGAAGGAGGGACGCCCTCCCCTCCACTATATTCGGGAAATTTTGTTCTAACCAATTTTATCACAAAATTGTTTATTTTGGAAGTTTGCATAAATAATTATTTCTCTATTAGTGAAGATTATATAAGTTCCTTACGCATTGCTTCTGCTAAATATTCCAGCATATGCAACTCCTTAAATAGTAAGAGAATATTTTTGAAATTTAAGAATGATCTCTACTAAATGTAGATCTTTATTTTTTTTTTTGTTGTAATATTTTACCATAAAATCTTATATTTTAAGTTAGAGAGCTTCAAAAGTTAGCATCCCATTAATAAAATACCGAAATTCTTTTATATTGTTGTCTAAGCAGTATACATATACGTAGGTACTGAACAGAAAAAACGTTTCATGTTATTTGAATATGGAGTCATATTCAGATATCAGTAAGTACTCAATTCAAACCTGAAAACTTAATTCAACATATTGAAATGAAAAAGAAACATTCTGTAAACTTAAATAAAATGTGTATTTTTAGCACATATGTAATGATTAAAGAGTATGTGAATTTTGAATGATTTTTAGTTAACAAGGTAAGTTAATGTTAAATATTCTGATTCTATAACTCATTAAATATTAAAAATATCAAAAGTAGGTATTTAGACAGACCGCAGTCAGATCTTCAAATGTGACTGCCGATATTCACATTTTTCTATAAAAAGCTCTTTTAAGAAAATGTAGAGTTATGAATCTGATTCCCTCTTGATCAAACATTTAACTATTCCAACTGTTTCTACTTTCTGTTGAGAACCTATCAATGCACGAATATATTATTCAGTCCTAAGACTTTGTTCTCTCCCCTTCAAACCCCAAAAAAATTATTCCATGTTTCCTTTGCTTTTTGCTGAAATGCAAGTTTCAAGAAAGCAATAAACACACCACATTCTGCAGTCGACTCTTAGAGTCCCCCTGTTGCCTGGAGGGATGCAGGTAGTTTTTCATTTAGACGTTAATTGATGGTCGTTTCAACCCTCTGAGCACAAAGAGGGGTGGGACAGTTCACCCGTTCAACCTACCTTCTCCCCGGCCGACGGGCCGGTATGGTAGAATTCCTGATAAGGTATTCCCTGATAAAAGTAAGGTAGAATCCCTGATAAAAATGGTAGAATCCTTGATAAAGGATTCGGCCGGTACGGTAACGAAACGGTTAAATTACTGCCGACTCTAATGTAAGCAGTATGTTTCTCTAATTAATAATAAAAAAAATAAATACCCCCTCAAGCAGCTACTTGCCACAGAGGTCTGACAGGAGCCTGTCAGTTTATATGCCAGAGTAGAAGGTCTGAGAGGATGGCAGGACCTCAGCAGAAAAACAACACGAACATCCATGCCTTACCCAGGGCTCGAACCCAGGTCCCGTAGATCAGTAGCCAAGCGCGCTAACCACCTATGCTTAATATCTGAAACTTGAAATAGATTAATAAATATTTATGGAATTGGAAAGTTCAGATGGTCCAAATAATGCCGTACTGCATTACATGTATATGCCTATGATTCCCATCCTGTCAAGACATTAATTTTTAGTGTAACAAATAATATGCAACACATTAGGACCTGGATTTTAGAAAACTTTGAAGAGAAAATTTTACCTATATTATATTACAGTAATTCTATTTAAAATTCCATTAAAAATAATATGGAGGAGAAAGTGCTAGATAATAATTTTATGAAAATATAACAGTTGGTCTTGTTTCATCTTTACACTTCAATTATTTTTTCCTAACTATCTGATGGAATCTCAAGTTGTCAGTCGTTGTTGTTAGTGCAATATCTCTTGGCACTCTATAGCCGAAATTTCGAATTTCTACATAAAGAGGTCGCTTACAATATTCATTTAAACTTTCGCATTTTGCAGATTTAACATTGTCTAAACATCAAAATACTATTCGAGGATTTGAAAACGTGAATCATATTTCATCAATAACTATCGAACAATTTTTTCCAATTATCTTTTAAAGCAAAAATCCTCCCCCCCATAATCAATTCAAACCTCATGGCATTGATATTCCTCCACCAAATTTGCCAGTCTATTTCATATTCATTTAAAATTTTGCAGTTTTCAAAAATTTTCATCGTTTATTAGAGAGCGCCATTAAAATTTTTGGATGATTTGAAAAAGTGCAAATCATTGTAATAGTTCATCAATCTTGTCAAACCCAAAAGGAATTTTTAATTTACCTCTACAAACAAAAAAGTTGACTGTCTACAGACAGACCGCAAAGTAAAAAGTTAGCTATTTTGGAAAACGAGCTAAGAACAATTCTAAATGCATCTTGCCTTATTGTTAGCGCTAATCTTTCAGCTGCAGAAATTGATTTCCACAATTTCGTGTCCTTTTTTCTAAATCGCCAAAACGTGTTTAGATAAACAACAGGAAACAAGAGCCAAAATCTCTTTAAATTCTGTAGATGTCATACACAAAAAAAGTTTTTATAACAGTGTCAACCTCTTGAATATTAAGTATTAAATTGTAAAAATCGCCTAATCTTTTTCTATACTGATCGAAGAGACATTGTTTCGAGCCCTCCTTAAGGCATTGATTTTTGTGTTGTCTTTCTGCCGAGGTCCTGCCTTTTTCACAGAAATTCTACTATGGCGTATAAACTGACAGTCTTCTGTCAGACTTCTGTGGGAAGCAGCTGCTTGAGGGTGCTTTTTTTTAATTCTCTATTATCTCAGCAGCAATTGTGTGTACATAATTTCCCTTCAGGTGTACACAAAGTCCTTAGAGAATGGGAATCTTAGACAGCATCATTGAAAATATTTTCTTATGCCTCCTTCAAGACATAGACTACTGCGTAGTTATTGTTGTTCCCTTTCCAAGATTAAAAAAGTGTCCCTGGATAATTTGCATAACATTGCTTATGAATGGATTTCCTACCAATTCACAAGCCCGATTTCCGCTACTATTCGTGCAAAAAATCCAACAGGTCCTTCAGCATTGTCAAGTAAATGTGATGGTCATCCAAATTGTTCTCCCATTCAAAGGCATAGAAACATTCAGAGAATATGATAATGCACATAACAAGCTTCCTATCTTTTCTCATTGCTTGATTTTCACCGCATAAAATGTCAGCTCTATCATTAGTCGGTAGCGCGCCAGGCTTGTAAATTGCAGTTCCCAGATTCGAGTCCCAGCTGGGTCAGCATTGAGATTTATCTCCGCAGAATTCCCCCCGCCCTGCCCACGGTCAGTAGGGGACACCGATGGGTTTGGAAAGGCCGACATCCGTCGGATGGGACGTTAAGGTGTGGTTCCGTATGCGGGAGAGCCATACCAATTAAGGTGTGGTTCCGTATGCGGTCCTTTATTGTCACTATGATTAACATTTAACTCTTTTTTTTATTTAGCCTAGATATGATCTCAGTACCAAATATACCTTTTACTTATCTTCCTATTGCTTTTGGCTTTGACATTTGTCGGTTGGTCGGTTTGTGGATTTTAACAAAAAAGTTGTTCCACCATATCTATCGAACGCGATGGAGAATCTTAATAATTTATGTCCCAAATGGAAGCTAGAGTCGCGGAGAGTGTCACAGGCTATAAAAAAAATAAACCCCCGTGCATTCTTCCCTCTCTAAAAAAAGGGGAAATATCAAAACTATTCTTAAGCTTTATCCCCAGAACGCGAAGTGGAAAGTAACGAGCTATATACGTCAAATGAATGCTTCTGATACAAGGAATGCATAGGCTACGAAAAACTGACTCCCATTTTTTCTTCCCCCCTAAAAAGAGGGGGGAATGAAAATTATTGTTCCCCTATATTTGCTGAACGAGAATGCGGAAAGTAACGAGTTATGTGTCAAATGGAAGCTTGGGACATGGGGAGTGCCATTGGTTATAAAAGATACCCCCTAAAAAACGGGAAATGTGCAAGTCATTCTACTATATCATCAGAATGCGAGTGCCTAGTTACGAGTTAGGTCGTTTTACCTCTGAGCGGCACTTTTTTGTACACAATGCAAGGACCCCGAAGGCTCAGAGAAGGTTGGGGGAGGGGACCCACTGGAACAGCTGTTGGGAGACAGATGGCAGCCTCCCTTCAAGGCCATCCAGCGTGTTCTTTATCGTGCACAGGGTATGGCTCTCCCGCATACGGAACCACACCTTAACGTCCCATCCGACGGATGTCGGCCTTTCCAAACCCATCGGTGTCCCCTACTGACCGTGGGCAGGGCGGGGGGAATTCTGCGGAGATAAATCTCAATGCTGACCCAGCTGGGACTCGAATCTGGGAACTGCAAATTACAATCCTGGCGCGCTACCGATTGAGCCACCCGCGCGAGTTAGGTGTCAAAACTCGTATAATGACGGTCGTAAACTATTTCGAATTTTTCCGCCACTATTCCCCCCTGATAAAATATGTGTGGGGGGATGCGGATTTTCGCGGGGTTTGACATTAATGAGTCGTATCTCAATTAAAGCTTGTGATGTCTGCAATGTCATGGGCTACCTCAAATCTGAATTCAAAAGGGTGGTAGTGCTCTTCTTTATGAGTCATATATCAATGTTCTTGAGGATAGATGTTTTTAGCAACAACAAAAAAATTAGAAAATACCTATCCTTCTACAGGACCTTAAAAAGTAGAAATGAAACTTAAAGCATATCGATGATGCAATCAGTCATTGAATTCGTATTCGCTTGAAAGGAATATAGGGGGTCGATTTATCTATTCAACCAGATTGCCGATGTCCTATCTTCCTTTGAAGTGAACACGAAGTCAGTGACGATATGCTTTAGGTTTATTTTCTACCTTTTAGGGCCCTTTAAGCTGTGTATTTTTAAAATTTATTTTTGCTTTTGTTCTTTGCCATGATCTGACGTACCTCTACTGAATTACATTGAATTTTAGCCAGTCATTATGTTGATATTTACTTCTATGTCTGTAACTTATTTTTTTCCCCGCCAGTATATAAATACAGAAAAAAAATCACAATTCAATTATTCAAGGATAACAGTCATTCGAATGTTAACAGTAAGTTCTGTAAAAACTTGTTCAGCTTTAATTTTGTGATGACAAAAGTTAGTTTCAGATTGTCATATACGGACAACATTAAAGACAGAAATACATGTACAATCATTGTAAAAATGTGAGTAGGACTAGCCACATGGTTCAGAATATCCTTGAAGATCTCAACCCATTTTACCATGACATAATCTTCACTTTTAATAAGCTTGTCATTTTTATCCCTGTCTCTATACATCACTATGTTTTTTCATACACACTGTAAGTCAGGCTCTCAAGCTATTCCTAAGTTTTATACCGATCCTTTAACATCTGCTAATAGCTATGTAATGTTTTCTAAGACTAAGAGGATGCTTATTAAATTTATCCCTGCAGTCGTTTCTATCGTAAACTGAATGGTCTTAAATGACACTCTCCTTAACTTCTTTATATCCAGAATAGAACTTTTGGTTTCAAGGATGGCCTGCTAAGAAAAGCTCATTATTTTTCAAATTATGTATGCTTATATCTAAGGGAAAAAAAGGGGGGGAGACAAGTGATGCACTCTAACAAGAAAAAAAGGGGAGGGGCGGCAAGACACTGAATTTCCATTGTAGTGTAATATTATCCCCTGCTCTGCAATGGGTGTCTCGTAATCAGCCGATAGTGAACCAGGCTCATAATCTGCAGTTCCCAGTCCAGCTAGGTCAGAGTTGAGATTTATCTCAGCAACACTCACCGCCTTGCCCTGGCCGATGTCAATCAGTTAAGCTGTGACACCGTGTGCCCGAGAGCAACAACCTGTGCACGTTAAACAGCAGCTAGAAAATTACGGTTTTGTTTCACCTCTGAGCAGCACTTTTGCACACAATGGCCAGGTTACAAGGACCCCGAAGACTCAGAAAAGATTGGGGAGGGGACTCACTGGAACAGCTGTTGGGAGACAGATGGTAGCCTCCCGTCAAGGCCATCCAGCGTGTTCTTTAACGTACACAGGGTATGGCTCTCCCACACAAGGGGCCACAACCTAACATCCCATCCGATGGACTGCGGCCTTTCGAAGCAAATCGGTGACCCCTACTGGCCGTGGAATTTTGCGGAGATTAATCTCAACGCTGACCCAGCTGGGACTCGAACCAGGGAACTAGATTACGAGCCTGGCACGCTACCGACTGAGCCACTCCCGCCCCGAGAAAATTACGGAAAACGTAATCAATAAAATATCAATATTAAAAGAGAAAGGTGCCATTGCTAAAAGAAAAAACTGTATGTAGAAAGAAGTCCGTGCAAAGAACCGATTTGTAGAGGAAAGCTAACCAAAATATCTGGAATCTCTATTAAGCGCAATAATGCAAAGAACTTTACCTGGAACGGAAAGTAGGCCGATACTCCTATAGTTATCACAAGAACTGCGATCACCTTTTTTAAAAAGAGGAGTAATAATAGCTCTGGTAAAATCCTTAGGAACTATGCCTTTATCATAAAAGATATTCAAAATTTCAGTCATCCAAGTATGACCGAAACATTCCCAGCTCTAAGCATTTCTGTAGTAATTTCATCTACCCTTGGGGATTTATGAAGTTTAAGTTTAGAAATAGCCAAAATAACTTCAGATTGTGTTATAGGGCCAACATTAAAGCCACCAATGCATCTATCATTACAAACAATGGGAGAACTAACTACATTTAGAACATCACTGAAATGCTCAGCCCACCGAGCCATGACAGAATCCTCACCTTCTATAACCATACCTTGCTTATCCTTCAATCCCTGTATACCTGTTAGTTTTCTATCACACAAAACATTTTGATGAATCTTTCTCTTTGTGATATGAAAGATCTCATGCATAGTGGGAGGATCAGAAAATGCAGCCATTTACAGCGTTAGATAAGTCTTCACTGTAGTGCAGCACAGTATAATGGTTTGGCTATTTAACTAAATCTCCGCATAAGGGTTGAACAAAATTTACGTTAGGTTTTACCAAGTGGCGAAACCATTCCCATAAAAGTCGTCCCTCCTTTATGAAGAAGCGAAACTTTGAAGATTACAATATCTTCCTATTTCAAAAAAGGAAAAAAAAAGCCATGTATTAAAATATAAAAAATCGCGTTAATATTACTTTATCAAAATTTTTAAAACTGTTTTAGAATTTTTTTCATGAAACATAACGATTGTGTATTAATATAAATTGTTAGTGACTGTAGGAGAATTATATTACATTAAACACAGAAGTTCTTGCATATAATGTGAAAAGCTCCCTTAGAAAAAAAAAAGCTTTTTACAGAAAAATTAAACTGCGAATAAATTGAAAATTTTGTTTCTGTAAAGTTGTTTCCAACAATATATGCTTACTTATGTATTTAAAGTGTCATTTAACGTTTAAAGCGATCGGCTAAGATTCTTCCAACGAGAAATTTCTGCTGATTGAATATGGAAAATGTACTTTCCGCTGTTGGATGACTAAATGCAGTAGCGATGAAGGGTGTTTCTCCATACACTCCTAGCCTGGCAAACTAATGTTTTTACTTATTAACAAGCAAACTGGTGCTTTAATAGGGAAATTCGAAAAATAGATAAATGTAATATTCATGTTTAAAAAAAACTTCCTTCACTTTAATGTTTATTCTATGTCAAAACGTTTATATATCTTTTTTTTAACGAGAATTTTAAGGGAACCATTGCTTTCCTTGCTCCCATGGATACTTTGCCTCTGTCAGAGGCGCTCTGTTGTCCGTTTGCGTCTGGCGAGCTTTTTTTCCCAAATTGAAATCGTCAAAAATTATCTAATGTCGACAAAGCAAATGAACTTGGATGTTTATCGATAATTTGTATTAACAAGGAATCTTTGATAATCTTAATATGCACGATATAATACACTGGGCAACAAATTTTCATAAAAGTCATGCCTACGAGATAAAAGAATCCATTTTTTTTTTAAAGATTTCAAGGTGCTGAACACGAATATGAAATGAAAATTGGCTATCCGCAATAATTTCTTACATAATAGAGTAATACATACAAATGACATGTATCGGTAAAACTCCGCTTCTACTTCCGATGTTCAGGTTCATCTCTGCCGAGCGTCCAACAGTAGTCAGCCAACATTGAAGTGGACCAGTTTCCCTGGTATCGTTTCTCCATCGTTGTAATGTCCTGGTGAAAAGGTTCAGCGTGCTAATCACTAACCATGCCGCAGTTGTTGGGGAAGAAATCTAAGTGGGAATGGAGAAAGTGAATCTTTAAGGACATATTGCAGCCAAGTTTGTGATACAGAGACATGTCCTTAGTTTCTTGTAGTTGTCTGCCCCGACATTCCCGAGTAATTTAGTTGACACCAGACGAAACGCATCCCAAGCCTATTCTCGTCACCCTGAAGCAGGTTGTCGAACACATGGTCTCTGAACAGCTCGCGGATCTGAGGACCCACAAAAATTTCCTCTTTAATTTCGCTTCGCCGAGTCGGGGGAATTTGTTAGTCAAGTACTTGAAAGCTGATGCAGTCCGGTCCATGGCTTTTACAAATTTTTTAAACACAGAGTTTAATGTGTAAGGACTGTAGCAGGCTTTTGTGCATTTCTGCCAGTGCTGGGTGTTCCACATTCTTTTCTCCGACTTTCAGAGATTTCCTCTGAGGCCAGTTTCTCTTCACGTAGTGCAAAGTCTTTGCTCGGCTGTCCCATTTACATAAGAAATAGCAGTACTTCGTATATCCAAGCTGCAGACTCATCAACAGAGCCACTACCTTCAAGTCACAACAGAGATGACAGCCATATTTGCTGTATTGAAGACAGTTCAACAGCAGTTTTAGGTTTCTTTCATGTAGACAGCATGTTCGACCAGAATGGATGGAAGTCGTTTTCCATTATGCAGCAACACCGCTCTGAGACTCAATTTCGAGAAGTCTGAATAGTCGCCCTTCTTGAGGATCATGTTTGATTCCAAGGGCATTCATCTGGCCATCTACATGAGAGCAGAACACAAGGTCATCTTCCTTTCTGAAGTAAGGCGCAAACTGCTCATGACGAGTTCGAAACGAAGTCACTCGGACATTTTCCTTAAGATTCCATTTAGTCTTGATCCAAGTAACTCTGCTTTTTTCCAACTTGTAACTTGCTTTGGCCTCGGACAGCTCCAGATCGCAAACAAGATGATTCTTCTTCGGTGAGAAGTTGTGGCGCAGATGACGCACCATGGCAGACGTATGGATCATCATTAGACACCAAAGGCTGCGGAGAACCCGACGTCGGTTGCCCTCCCTTCTTGTCGTCCGAATCGATGGAAATTTCTTTTGGAGATTCGGGAACAGGAAGGCCTTCACCGTGGGGAACTAGTCGGAGAATAGATTGTATATTCGGGTACGCTATTGTCTACTTCTTTTTCCTTGCGATGCCTCCAGAAACAGGTGGAACCATGAAGAAGTAGCATTCATTTGTGTGATCTTTGCAATCTGGAGCTTGGCTCTCCCCAAATCATAGGAACAGCAAACGGCATCGCTACTTTTTCGCCCTTCAGTCACTTCGGTAGATTTCTTGCACATGTACCTCAGCATACGTATAGGGCCCAGGCCTTGTTCTGGTCCCCGATCTTGCATCCAAAATAAAACTCCTATGCCGCTTTCACTATTGGGGTGATGGCCTTTTTCTGGCTTGCAAACGTCACTTCCCCCAAATGTATCTGTACTATTAACAGTTACGGGACATCACTACTGCTGGATTAAAACTGCAACGATCACTTGTGTTGTACTTATGACTCATGGGTAAATGGGAGTCGTTCAAAAGACTTGCTCAACCTACGAGACGTCGCCTACAACTAACGATTGCATCATCTTTTGTCCGCGATGTCACGACTCAACTACATTGCATTAGACAATGATGCAATATGTTGCACTCTGGAGTTTAAAATACAGCATTGCGAATACTCAATGCGGACCGAGTCGTTTATACATGACCATCTGTCTCTCCTAAACAAGAGCCAAACGACGAATTTTATTGTCATTTTCGCGTTCAGCACCTAGAAATTAGTAAAGATCGGCTATTTTCATTTCAAAGCCTTTTTGTGCGTTGCCCAGTGATATTGGAATTTGTAAATCTCGAAAAACATGTTTTGCAATTTTGTGTTCCTTCATGAGACCATTCGGCATCATATGTTCGTAGAACAAATGCTTGTGTTAAACAATTTATTGTGAAAACAGAAATGAAAGGATGATCATGAAAAAAAATTTTTTGTACCCAATATATTATGTATTACTTCGAAGTAGGACAGTAGACTTCCCAGGCGCGGTCTGCACCTGCCGTTCGGTTTGGTTGGTTGTTTTACCTCTGAGCGGCACTTTTTTGGCACATAATGGGCTAAGTAGCCAGGTCTCAAATACCCCAAAGGCTCAGTAAAGGTTGAGGTAGGGGACCCAGTGGAACGGCTGTTGTAGGACAGATGGTATCCTCACGTCAAGGCCATCCAGAGTGTTCTATAAGGTGCACAGGGTATGGCTCTCCCACGCACGGAGCCACGGCTAACGTCCCATCCGACGGACGGCGGCCTTTCCAAGCCCATCGATGTCCCCTACTGACCGGGACAGGACGGGAAGTTTTGCGGTGATAAATCTCAATGCTGACCCAGCTGGGATGCCGTTCGGAGAACTATCAGCTAGGCGAACTCTCAAAGAGACTGACGTGGGTAAAGCTGGTTGACGGTGATATTACGAAAGGGATTGAAGTTGACCAATTATATAAAATCGCATTTGGTTCTTATTTGTGTTGAAAATCTAGAAAAAGTCCCCACTGCATTCCGTTTCTTCATATCTCTTTGGATATTTTATCCAAATATGAACAAAATACGATTTTCTATAAGCACGGCAATTTTACTATTATAATATCGTCAAAAAAACTTCTCTTTAAACAAAAGAAATTCACCACACTAATAATCCAGAAAAAAAAAGAGCTTTATTCGTGCCAAATGAAGTTTGCGAAAACACAGCTGAGACAAGAGGCACCTTGTATTTAACATTAGTGTTGGACCCTAAGCACATGTAAACATAATATAAAATTACATTTCAAACGAATGAAACTTTTTAGAAAATTGAACATGTAATTGAAACCATTGATATTAAAAATGCAACTTATGTATCAGTGACCAAACTACTATAGTAAAAAATGTGACTTTACGATTATAAAAAAACACCACAAATAGAATTTTAAGATTATAAGCACAACTTGTTCATATAAAATATTATGAATTACCTTATATGACTTATTATTTTACTTTTTATGGATTTCTTGAAGACAATCTAATTGTTCTTCAACGATATTTTTATTGTATATAAATGCCTATCACTTCAAGTTTATTGCTCTGACATGGAAGTGATATTTTATATTTCTTTGCTTTAATATTTCAACAAATAACAAAAAATACGGCATTTTTTGTAAGTATAGAGAAATAGTAAAAATAATAATGAAGCATCCACATATCACTGGAGGATAAATGCACTAAGCTACGAATTTTGGTAACTGCCAAATAGGCTAAAGTAACTGATCAAGAGCAGCTATCAAGCACTTACTGCTAAATGCCTGACCTCTTCCTTGAGCAATTATTTTCCTCTTAGAAAGGTAATATCAAATCTCCTTTTATACTTTAAAACCTGTTTGATTCATGAAAGTCTGAGTCTTGCATATTAATATTTTGCTATAGATTTAATTCTTCATGTGATCTTTTGGCCCACTGCACAAAGTATGGGAATAAACTTTTCTATACTAATAAATATAATTATGAAATAAAACTTTCAAAATAAAATATTAAACTCGAATTAAGCATCTTTAAAGTGAACTTAGAAAAATAAGTACTATAAATCCAATATAGAAATCTGAAATATAATAGCCCATGCTATATCATGTTTCAATATACAAAATAACTTTCACATTACTGGAAATGTAAAAATATGGTATACCATATTCACTATGGATTAATAAATCTTCACTCACTCATTCGTATCACTAAACAAGCTAAAATTTATTTTTTTATGAAACAATACTTGTTAAAATTTTATTTCAATAAATATTCTAATGTGCAGAAATTGCCTATAATTAATGTCATTTCATAACACTAAAATAGTAAGTTGAAATAAACAAAGCATCGTTTAAACTTTTACATTTATGTCAGTTTTCAAAGGAATTCTTTTCATTGACATTTATGCTGATCGATATATTTCTGTTCGTGAAATTAAGCCTTATAAGCCAAAATATTTAGGCATCTACCACTTAAGCATCCATTTTTTAACCACTAAAGTGCCGGTAGTCGAGTGGTTAGTACGCTAGGCTACTGACCTAAGAGACCTGGGTTCAAGCCCCAGGTAAGGCATGGATGTCTGTGGTGTTTTTCTGCTGAGGTCCTGCCACATCCTCACAGACCTTCTAGTAAGGCATATAAAGCTGACAGGTTCCTGTCAGACCTCTGTGGCAAGCAGCTGCTTGAGGGGGGTATTTATTTTTTTATTTAAAGTGCAGAAACAAATGCTATTGATATTACATTTCAAAATAGCAGGATTTGTCATTCATATTACATAACTATAGAGAAAAATTTTTTGCAACTTAATACTAAAGAGTTTGATAATATTTCTCAATATTAGTATGTTAACCAATAACTGCTTAAAAAAATTAGGTATTGTCAACAGTACGTGTAACAGTAAAATCACTATTCCTACTGCACTTTTAACTTTGATATCATAAACCAGTGGTTCCCAATGGGTCAAAACTGCCCCCTTGGGAGTGTTTGAGTTTTCAGTAGAAATAGAGTAGCAAATAGTTCTTAGATTAACATAAAAGTTTTGTATATCCATGTTAGAAATTTATACATGCAAAATATTTGTAAATTTGCATTCACAGTAAAAATTATTTCAACTAGTTCTATAGAAGAAAAAAATATTTTGAATACCATGGAAAAATTAGAAAGGGTAAAGGGGCCAATAGAAAGGGCGAAGTGGAATTGGACTCAATAACGTTGAGAACCACTGTCATACACTAACAAACTCAATCTCAACCAAACTAGAAATACTAACTTTGTGTATAGTTTTTATCCATGATATACAAAGATTCATGTGTTTTTAAATAGCATTTGTGATTGAATAAATTCATATTAAGTGCCAATGGACAAAAATTAATTTTCTTTGAAGAAGCTGTAACAAATCTCCAACTATATAAAATGTAATTTTGTAACTCTAAATCAGAGGCAAAATTGCAGAAGAGAACAATTATGCAATTTCGTCATTTCAACTGCTTGCAAAACACGGTTGCAGTTTTAAGTTCCTTTTAGTTAAAAGCAGTAACTTAACAATGCAAAAGCATATATTCTAATGTTAATCTAACTAGTTAACAAAAGTTAGCAAGCTATCATGCAATACTATGAAAGCTATTGGTCATCTTTATCTTTTGCTCCATGCTTCAAAATCCTAGTGAATTCCAGGTAATCAAACATTCCATTTTTGTCAATTGGAGCTTCTCGATACATTTCATCTACCTAAACAGGAAAATTAAAGATATTTAAATTAATATTGAGCAGTAGAAAAATCGACCAATTTTGTTAAAAAAAAATTGTGCACAGCAAATTCATCAAACTTGGATGCACAAATTTAATATTTATATGAATTGAATTTCAGCATTTTCTCTTAACAAATGAAAAATCTGTATACCATTTACTTCCCCATACAATTTGTATCAATGCAGTTTTACATCAAAAACAGCATCCTAATTACTTGAAATAGAACTTTTTCTTTTCAATTTTGGCAAATTGGTATTTCTTTTGCACATTCTAAGTTTATATAGCTGAACTTTTTTTAACTCAACTTACAAAAACAAGTAATAGAAAAAAAAACAAGGCAACTAATCGACTGTGTACTGGTAAAAGAAAAATGAAAATTTTATTTACAAAATAGAAACAAAGCAACTGCTTCATTCTTTAAAGCAATGTTTCACAACAAAGATTCGTTCAAATGCTATGCAAATTTAGCTGATTGGTATAACATGTTTGTTTATTGTAATGACTGACATTTCAAAGTCCTAGAGCAATGGTGCACAACTCGTGGACTGCCACTGCTTTCTGCACAGCCTACAACTGCTTATGTTAACAAATAATCATTTACATTTTTGATATTCTTGTTGTTACAAATTTGAAACTAATGCAATTTATTCTTTTTTGATTGAAGTACTGTGTTATGTATGAAGTTGTGCCTTGAATTGCTCCACAAGTCAATTTTTCTACTGTAGCCTGCAGAGTTAGAAAATATTGTATGGCCCCACTGACAGGCAAAGGTTGTATACCAGCTGCTCTAGCTATTTAATGAAAGAGGCTAACAGTTTGTGTCTAGATCAGGGCTACCCCTTCCATGCAAAATTCATGATGCTCACAGAGCTGTTAAAAGGGATCGCCTAAAAATTAATCCTTTATTTCAACAGCACAATCACAATGAAAACAGGGGCTAACTTTGGATGTACATGATAGAAATACTCTAAATGTCATCATCATCCTCATGCAGCCATGGGCTACGGAAGTCTAACCAGACTGTGCAGTTTAATTCTCCAAGCATATCTGTCCTGAGCTACATCTAACCATTGCACACCAATTCTAACAAGGTCCTGTTTGACATTGTCTGCCCAAAGCATCCTAGGTCTCCCCCTCTTTCCGAGGCCTTCAGGCACACTCTTCATAACCCTATTCACCAATCTATAATTATCGTTACGGACAACATGGCAAAACAAGCGGAGTCTACACAATATGCTACTTAAAGGAGGTTGCCAACTCCTTTGCCTAACCTCATCATTAGTTACAAAGTTAAACCACCTAATACCCAAGATACTAGTTTCCTGTTATGCTTACACAGCGTCCAACTTTCACTACCATAACTAACCCTAGAAAGAACCAAACTATTATAGTCTAATTTCAGTCTTTAGGTGTATACACCTATTTCTCCACAATCTCCACAGATTCTTAAAAGTCCCAGCAGCAATCCCAATTAGTCTGTTAATCTCATGCCGCACATCACCAATATCTGTTACATAGCTCCCAAGGTAATTAAATTATGACACCTGCTCAAGACTGCAACCATTCAGATAAACTGAATCACAGTCTGCCTGACAAATTTTCATCACTTTAGTTTTCTCTCTGTTTATAACCAAACCTACTCTACTATCAGTCTCATCAACAGCTCGAATGACAGAGTTCATCTCATCAACATCATTTGCCAAAAGGGCTAAATGATCAGCATAATCTAAACCAGAAATTATCGTATCTCCTCCAGCCCATTTAAGGCCAAAATCTTTCCCTTGCAGTGAATTTCACATAACATAATCAATAACCAAATTAAAGAGAAAAGGAGACAAAATGCACCCTTGTCAAACACCAGAAGTAATGCTAAACCAATTGCTACAAGACTTACCAACTCTCACACATGACTCAGTGTTATTATAGAGCTTTCATTATGTTAACTAACTTGTCAGGTATACCATATGATCTCGCAATCAACCACAAATTATGATGATCAACAGAGTCGAAAGCCATTTTGAAATCAACAAAGCTAGCAACCAAAGCTTTCTGAAACTCTACATTTCTCAAGAATCTGCCTAAGTGAAAATATTTGATCCACACATCCCCTACCACTTCTGAATCCACATTGCTCATCCCGCAATTGACTGTCAACCAGATTCTTAATTTTATTAAGCACAATCTTGGAAAGCACTTTACCTGGAACAGAGAGTAGGCTGATACCCCTATAGTTATCACTAGAACTACGATCACCTTTTTTGAAAATAGGGATAATAATAGCTCTGGTAAAATCCTTAGGAACCATGCCTTTATCACAAAAGATATTCCAAATTTCAGTCATCCAAGTGGTAACCGAAACATTCCCAGCTCTAAGCATTTCTGTAGTAATTTCATCTACCCCTGGGGATTTATGAAGTTTAAGGTTATAAACAGCCAAAATAACTTCAGATTGTTACTAGATTGTTATAGGTCCAACATTAAAGCCACCAATGCATCTTTCATCATTGCAAACAATGGGAATAGAACTGCATTGTTTAGAATATCACTGAAATGCTCGGCCCACCTAGCCATGACAGAATCCTCACCTTCTATAACCTTACCTTGTTTATTCTTCAATCCCTGTATACCTGTCCGTTTTTTATTACACAATTAAATATTTCTACCACACAAAACATTAACTATCTGGTACAGCTCTCTGCTGTTGTGCTGTCTACTGCTTCTTCAGCCAAACCATCAAGCCAAAGATTCTTATCAGTAGCTAACTGATCCTTTACATTTATTAGGCTGTCTGTAATCCTTTCTATTAGGAGTGGTACAGTATGGATTAAGGACATTCCTGCAGTTCCTTCTTTCTGAAATTAGCTCAAGTGCCTTATCTCTCAAATAATTCTGCCTCCTCTGCTCCTTTTTTCCTAAAAGAGCACTGTTAGTTTCCAAAAAAGCCTGTTTAAAATGGCCCCATTCTTTCTCAACTTCAGTAGTAAGCAAACCATGACTGTCATAATGACTAAGTAACCTATCATGGTACGCTTTAGCTATAACTGGGTCTTTCAGAGCTTCAGTATTAAAGTTAAATTTTTTAACTTTGGCAGAACATTTCTTAAGTTTAAGTTGCAAGACACTTTTAACAAGGTAATGGTCAGATCCAATTTCAGCTCCCCTATATGACCTGGTATTACTAATAGAACTAGCCCATTTGCTGTTAATTAATATATAAACAATCATTCTTATGCAGCCCATCGGGTGAAACCCATGTGTACTTATGTATGTCGCGGTGTTTGTAATAAGTGTCAGTTATTCTGAAACCATTGAGTTTACTTACCTGTAGGAGACGTTGCCCATTGCAGCTACCAATACCAAAAGGGCCTATCACCCCTCCCCAAAGGTCAGAGTCAGTACCAACTTTGGCATTGAAGTCACCTAGAACAAGGGTATGAAACAACAAGGTCCTCTTGTTCTCTCAACAAGGTATCTCTAGAACAAAGGTATCTCCTTTCTTTACAGAATTCAAAATATCCTGAATTTGTCCGTAAAACCCAATCCTGTCATCGGCATCCTCAGTGGGGGCATAACAGCAGATAACATTCAAGTCTTTAATGCCTGTCTGAAATTTTGCTGTAAGAAACCTTTCATTAATGCACTCATATCCTAGAAGAGCATCACTAGCATGTCTGCTGAGCAGCAGACCCACGCCTTGGTGATGCTTTCCATCCTTCCTTCCTGTAAAGAGAAATTTAAAGCTATTTTTTATTATCTCACCTTTACCTGTCCATCTGGTCTCTTGCAAGCCTAGAATATCTAGGTTATAGCACTGGAATTCCTGCGTGAGGACATCAAGAGAATAATCTCTAATGAGAATAATCAAGAGAATAATCTCTACATAATAAGAATAATCAAGAGAATAATCTCCATATATGTTCCATGTTCCTGCAGAGAGAAAATGATTAGTAGGATTTTTAAAGAAACTAGGTTTATTGAGATAGGTAGAGCCAACAATATCAAACAGCCCCCAGATCGTAGGCATGGGGCAAAGACCTGTTCCTCCTCTGCTAAATGCTGAAGTCACTGATGCTGGTAGGAACTTCAGGCACCACCTTTTCAAGTGGACTTTTTCAAGAGCTTATGGCCTGCCTCAGACACATTACTCCAGTTTAGGTTTGATGATGCCCAACTAGTTAAGTGAGGTTCAGGTATCTGCAATGGCCTCTGATCAGTATTAACCACCAGCTGATACAAGGTATCCCATGTCTCTGTTTACTTAGTGCTGGCAACCCAGAAGCAAACAGAAAACACAGCGGCAGATTCTCCCTCAACAGAAGCCCACCAGTACAGCAAGTCCAGGACCCATAATCAAGCTCAAATCCATAAACAAGTCCAGTCTAATAGGTATAAATGGTCAGCACCAGACCCTGTGAAGCTGACCACTCCTCAGCAGGGTTGAAAAAAAAAAAAGAAAAAAGTGGCCATAGATGACCAGATCAGTAGGCCATACTGAACTGGCAGCCCTCCCCTTCCGTAACCTTCCAAAAGAGAATGCACCACGAGGAGGGATCGGACATTAGGTATTAAACCTGGCCGGTTCTGTGCATCATCACTGGGGATTGGTACACAGCTCTAAATGTCATTTAAAACCTCTCTCATAAATGTCATATAAAAGCTTAATTCTTAGTTTTATTGCAATAGTTCAAATTTTTAACTTTCAACATAACCGCCATCTTTCATGGTACATTGTGCAAACTGGTTTTCCATCTTGTTGAAAACATTCCTCAATTGCTGCTCAGTGATTTCATTAATTGCTTCTGTGATCCTGGACCTTAAGTTCACCTAAAGAATGTGGTTTTGATGAGTAGACAACTGTTTTGACATGACCTCATAAAAATAGTCCAATGGGGTGGGATCAGGCAAACAAATGGTGAAAAGTGGTGGGACAAGCCAACAAAAGGAGGCCAAGCAATTGGTCTCTTTCATGTTGCCATTCTTAAGGTTTCTCTTTTCCCCAAATGTAGCAATTGTGCAGTTGACTCAACCACTAATGTGGAAAGATGCCTCATCAGAAAATGTTAGCTCATCTAAAAACTCAAGAGGAATTGACAATTTTTAACATCGTTTATTGACAGAAATCCAATTTCACATGGTAGTCTTCCTGTAACATTTGAATCACCTGAATCTTGCAAACATGTTCATGCAGTTTCACTTTCAGAATTTTGTGCACTATTGATGGTGGAATGTTTACTTCGGCAGACACACACTACACCAATTCTCATGGAATTTCAAATGCTTCATGGACTAGGGCCACAACCTCCTCTCTGATTGGTGGCCTCCCAGATTGTGGTTTGTCATTCACTGACCCAGTTTCCATATTTTTTTTATTTAATTTGTTAACTGAGTTCCTATGTGGTGCATCTTTCCTGTAATGAACAGTGAATCTTCTAATCACAGTTGTTATAATCGGCTTCAATTCTGTGAACCATAACACACAGTTAACTTTTCTTCCACTGTCACCATTTTCAAACAGTTAACCAAAAACTGTAAGAATAACATAAAAACTGTAAGAATTAAGCTTTTATATGCCGTTTAGAGTGTGTTTCTATCATGTATACATCCAAAGTTAAGGTTTAAAGTTGCACAAGAACTTTATAATCACCCTGTATTTGATCTGAAAATTTAAAAAGAATTTCTTGCAACTAGTGTCAAAAAATTGAATCTTCTTTGTACCACTCTCCTCTCAAAAAGGTTGAAGATCTCTAGTACAGATATTAGGATTTTGAGGCAAGATTAAGGGAAGAGACACATGGTTAGCTCCAGTGGCAGTCATAAGGAGCCATGACCCCTCCCCCCCTCCAAAAGAGACTTGCAACTGTTTTATTTTTTCATTCCAACAGCCTGCCAATTTCTTTTCCAGGAAGGCAAACCACTAACATTCCAGGTACCCAAAGATCAAATGACAAACTATTAAAACAGATCTCCATTACTAAATAATTAGTAAAGTTAAAAGTATAATGAAGGATTTTGTACTCCAGTAGTATGTCCCTAAATGGCCCCCTACAGACTTGAGATTTATGACTGCCCCTGGTTAGCTCTTAAAGGAAGTGGTGAGTCTCTGGCAAAGTCATTCAGTGAAATATAGCAAAAAGAGTTACCGTATTTTCTGGCGTATAGGACGCACTTTCCCCCCCCCTCAAAATACGCCTAAAATATAGGGTGCGTCTTATGTGCCAGTAATCAAAATTATGAGTTGAAATTTTAGTCTAAAACTTTTGGTTTATATCAATATACATATATAAGTATTCTTTTGCATTTTGTCCTTTTGTGAAAGAGTGGTTTCAAATAAATCGTTTCCATATTTTTTTTTGTTCAGTAAAAATAATAAGTTGCGTGATGTATTTTATGTTTCACTACTGATAGAGGGAGCATTCCAGTAAAATAGAGTACAGATCCACTGACACCTCAAGGTTACGATTCATCCAATGTGCGCATGTGTGATCACATTTCATCGGCATATTTTTTCGAAAAGCGCGAGCATGGCGCGTCGTTACCGATTACAGCGCCTCAAGGCAACCAAAACATAAACTTTTAGTACTGAAGAAGCTTTCTCATGTTTTTGCTGCGAAACATGGCTCAAAAACAACGCAGATTCTGCTATGATATTGCATTCAAGCTACGAGTGATTGAGTATGCTAAAGAACACAGAAACAGGGCAGCAGAGAGGAATTTCGGATCACTGCCAACAGAAAAGATAAGAACTTGAAGACAGGAAGAAGACCTAAAAAAAGCTATGCGTAGTAAACATAATCTGCGACATGGAATTGCAAAATGGCCGGAACCAGAAGAAAATTAAAAACTTGGTTATTAGTCCACCGAAGCTCGGGATTTTCAGTTTCCACAAAAATGACTATTCAACAAGCAAGAGTGATAGCTACTAACAGAGGCATAGCTGATTTTACAGGATCAACGTCATGGTGTTCTAGATTCATGAAGAGAAATGACTTACGTATGCGGACTAAAACAAAAATAGCACAAAAGATGCCAACAGAATATGAAGACAACATTATCGAGTTTCATAAAATTGTCATTAATGCAAGAAAAAGTGGAAATTTTGAACTTTCACAAATAGGAAACATGTATGAGGTCCCACTGACGTTCGATGTACCCTCAAACAAAACAGTAGATTCCAAAGGTGCAAGAAGTGTTATTGTTAAAACTTGTGGACATGAGAAAACGCATTACACAGTCGTGTTGTCTTGTTGTGCCAATGGAACAAAATTGCCGCCTCTTTTGATTTTCAAAAGGAAAACTTGCCCAAGGAAAAACTGCCTAAAGGTGTGTTTGTGCACGTTCATCCTAAGGGCTGGATGGATGAAGGGGGGATGAAGTTGTGGATAGACAATGTGTGGTCTAGGCGTCCTGGTGGACTGTTAAAGAAACCTGCCTTGCTAGTATGGGATCAGTTTCAGAGTCATAGAACAGAAGCTGTAAAAAATAAAATCAACCAACTGAAAACTCAGTTAGCTGTAATTCCAGATGGACTAACGAGCCAGCTTCAACCTTTAGATGTCTGCATTAATAAACCATTTAAAGGATTCATGAAGGAGAAATGGAACAGTTGGATGCAGTCTACAGATTTTGAAGTGACACCATCAGGAAGGAAGAGACCTAGCATTTTGCAGATTTGTGAATGGGTCAAAACTTCATGGAATGCTGTGAAACATGAGACAGTTGTAAAGTCATTTAAGAAATGTGGTATTAGTAACTCACTTGATGGCACAGAGGATGATTTGTAATACGAAGACTCAGTTTCTGAAAAAGAGGCTTCAAGTGGTTTTTCATTTAGTTCTGGAGATGAATTTCTGGGTTTTAAGGATGAACATTAAAAGATACCTAACTACAATGTTCCCTAGTTACATTTTTTTTAATACATAAATAACTATAAAAGGAATACAGTAAATCTTTATGGAAATTCATGAAACAATGCGGAAAATTTTTTTCCCCTTAAAAATGTGTCTAAAAACGGGGGGGGGGGGGGGGGGGGTCTTATACGCCGGTGCGTCCTATACACCGGCAAATACGGTATATAGCTTACTGCACACAATATTATGGCTTAAGTCCCTACAATGGTCAGCTTCTTTTCTACAAATGTTTCTTTCTCACTGAAGGATGGTTTCTCACTGAAGGATGGAAAATGGGGAAAATCTAAACTGTAATACAGGGTGTGTGACAAAAAAATCGTGGGGTTTCAGGAAACATTGTCTCCAAGTACACAAAAAGCAGTATCTGTTCATTCCCCCCCACTCAAAAGTTTCACAGATGACCACATTTCCCAAGAGCTGTTACAAAAGTTCTCAGTGCAACATTTCCTGACAGATGGATTTGGTAAGGGTGGTCCAATTCTACTGCCACCAAGGAACTCTGATGTGATTCTTTCTTTCTTTTGGGGCTTTGTAAAAATTATATTTACATGGACAAAATTTGAGACCTGAATCATTTAAAAGCCAGAAGAAGAGAAGCAATTGAGCAAGTAATGAGATATGCTGCAGCATGTATGGCAAGAAGTGGAAACCAATTGCACATATACAGGGTCACAAACTGTACAGGAGGTCCCTGTTATCCATTTCACCTCGTATACAGAGCCAAACAAAAGACCTAAACAATCAAAGGTTTAACAGAAGAGTTATACAAAACTGATAAGATCTGGATTATTTTAGGAAACATGAACCTATATGATTGCTCTGACAAGGTTGAAAGTGAGATATGAGATGCAATTTTACAGCAAAAATGTGAGCTCTAACAACCTTAGACTTGTCCTTTGCATAGCACAAACTTATCATGGAGGAATCTGAACCTCAGCCAGGTCCAGTTTTCACCTAACATCCTGAGAAGGGAATGACAATGAGGAGATGGAAGTAGATGACAGTTTCTCCACCTACTTCTCGTACTTCCCCCTCCATCTAATTCTCTTCAAAAATCAACCTACATCCATCCAATCAAGCCCAATACCTCCACTTTTGAAGATAATAAAAATGAGTGATATGTTAAAACAATTTATTAAAACAAATTGTTCACATCTAATTAATGTTTCTTTGTAAATAAAAATATTTAAACACATACGCATTCAAACACACAGAAAGTAAAATTTGTCTGATTTATAAGATAAATTATGCAAATGATGTCAAAGCAATTTCTTAAAAATGTGTAATCAAATGATTGGGTCCTTATTAATTCCTATTTGCATTATTTCTTACAAGTAAAATTTCTTCGCTTAAAGCAGATGAGCTTTAAGTTTTTTTTTTTTTCAGTTCCAATTACCCACAGATAATGGAGACCCCTTACATAATGTTAAAAAGCACTTGAGGCACATTTTCAATTAATACATTATTTTCTTCAACATGTATATTATTTTCCCACATAGTGAAACAAAACTATTATTTTTCAGACACCCTATATAATGGGCCACAAAACTGAGAACTATTAAGTTGCATTTTACTAGCTACTTCCAAATCAGAGGCAGCTCATTAGGTTAAGCAAAGCAACACCAAGCTTCCCTGAATTATTACGAATTTCAAAACAATAATGTAAACGTTTCATTTTTAATATGGTAATTGCTCATAACACAGTTCGCCGAGTGCTAATTTGCTATAACACTGTCATATTATAACTATACTTCATGACTGCACTGTCTCAACTCACTAAAATGCTGTTTTAATTCTTGCTATATATAAAAAAACCGGAATTTAGCCTTCTAGTTTCATAAAAACTGATATGGCATGCATTGTTCACATACATTTTTTTAGCACTTTTTCTAATATAATTATCAAGTAACCAAAAACATTACTTTGGTTTTTGAGGGTAAAATGAAACATACATAAAAAGTGAATATTTTATTCAAGAAAGTAAGCACCAACACAATCATAACCTTTCCCCGACGTGATACAAGTTTGCAAATGCCACTCTGGTAAAACTGCCAATCATCAGAAGTGAAGAAAGCAGCCAACTCTGTCTCCAGTGCTTCTCAGTTTCAAAATTGTTGGTTGTGCATATGATTATCCAGTGCTAAGAAAAGATGGTAATCAGATAGTGTGATGTCTGGAGAATATGGAGGGTGGAGTAGAATTTCCCAACCAAGGCTGTAAAGCTTGTCTCAGGTCATTTGAACTTTGTGAAGGTGAGCAATGTCTCAAAGGACTCCACACCTTTGCAATGAAGAAGTGTAGGCTGTTTTTAGAGCAATGCATCTGCAACCCATTGCAAGTATGCCAAGTAGATGTCTGCAGTGATTGTTTGACCAGTGGCCAGAAGCTCAAAATGGATAATACCAGTTGTAGTCAACCTGACACACAACAATATTTTATATTGGTGGATCCCAGGCTATGGTGTGTGCAGTACAGGTTCACTGGATGACAACCAATGATACAAACATATGGTTGTTCCTATAGGCAATCCATTTTTTATCACATGCCAACAGCCTGTCCAAAAATGGCTTTCTTGTGGTGTGAAAGCAGAAATGAGCAGATCATCACAGCTGGAGTTTGTTGTCGGCAGCGAGTTCATGTGAAACCCATTTGGCTCAGTTTCCAGACTTTTCCTAAGCAATGAAAATGCAAACAAATAGTTTCGTCATTTACATGGTTTCTGCAAGGTATTGACTAGTTTGAAATGAATCTAACTCGATGCTGGCCTTCAGTTCATTATCATCAATGATGATTGGTCTTCCTTCGTGGGATGCATTTTTAAGTATCTCATTGCCTAATGAAAATTTTCTGAACCACTTTTGAGCTGTTCATTCGTTCACCGTGTTCTCTCCAAATGCAGTACATATCTCGCAGGCTGCTTTAGTTCCCAGTTTAAACTCGTAAAGTAAGTAAGCATACTCAAATAACTGTCGTCAATGCAGACTTGTTTTCGTCACCCTTCCCAATTTCACAGAATTTTACTGAAGCTATTCATACTTGCTGCACATTGACTCAGCACGCCATATGCTTTCGATTGTGTATCGATGCACGCAGACCCTTCCAATTGTGCTTATGTAGCAGCTGCTTGAGGGGGTATTTATTTTTATTCATTTTTTTTACTTTTCATTGAAATGAGAAGTTCATACAGTTTTTCAATGTTATTTGGTTACCTGATAATTAGTAGTTAGTACGTTTTTTAAGTTGTGACAATGCAGAGTTGCCAACCTTGCATGACAAAAATTACAATTTGAAAGAATTAAAAATCTGAGGAAATCGGATTACCGCAGTTTAAGTGCTCAAGAGCCATTTTTTTAACACAATGCAATAATGCCTTACGTCTTGACGGCATGCTCACCTGTCAGGATCTAAGCAGTGACTGATGACGAAGAAAAAATCATTTTTCCAGAATTGTACCAAGTTTCTCAAACTTACTTCAGTAAAAAAATAAAAAACCCTAAATATGCAATTTAAACTAATGAAAACTGTGTTTCAATATCATATTAGAAAGAATATTCAACTTCTTGAAAAGTTCTACAAATAATAACATAAACAATCATATTACTAGCAATGAAGAAGTTGTACAATGATAATCCACTGAGTAAAGAGTATAATAAATACTTGTTACTAGGCATCAAATTTTGTTTCCGCAAATAAAAAGAAAACCACCAGAAGTGGTGTCACTAACAAACATACATTCTGTAATTTAAAAAAACTCGCAAAAATCAATCTCATCGGATATGGCTATTCTAACAAGCACATATTGCTAAACAATGAATTGCATGCTGCAATTTAAGAAAACCCTGGAAGAAAATTACTGAAAACAATTTTAACCTGAACATACTGCTGAACAATGAACCACTGTTCTGCCCTTTTTACCCCCCCCCCCCCCCAAGAATACGTTAATCTTATAACAAGCGTAAAAATGAAAATTGTTGTAAACAATTCACTACTGATCCACAGCATAAAAAAACCCTGGAATTAAATAATCTGATCAAAGACAAGTTTAAATAACACGAATCATCATACACAATTCACCACTAATCTTCAGTATAAAAAAATGTCCCAAAACTAAATCTCATCAGAGAAAGCAATCCTAAAAAACACTAATTATAACTGGTCTGCAAAAAAATCCACCCCTCCCTTCAAAATTTTTATCTAATTTTTATGTTTTTGAGGGTGCTGAATCCAAATCTGACAGCTGATTTGTTCTGTTACCCACAGTTTTCTAGAGATATGGGTTTAATTTAAAAAACAATATTTTGTTTGGAGAAGATATATATATTTTACCAAATATTTATTTACATTATAAAAAGTTGAAGCTGACACTAATAAATTCTGATACATGTAAATATTTACACAAAAAATTATTTTGTTGTCTTCTGTCACTTATATTTCATCTCTGGAGCCTCTCACTACAGAGTCCACTAACATATTCAATTTGCCCCTATATCGTTTTTCCATTTTGGATATGTCTTGATGGTGGTCTTTTGCTCGGCTGTTCCAGCAACACAAAAACAACAGTACTTTGTATATCCTCCATGTAGCCCAGTCAACAAAGCAATTACTTTTAAGTCTGCACATACATTCCACCTATATTTCTCATATCAAATTTTTTGAAGCAGAATCACCATGTTTTGATATGTTTCTTTCATATGGACTGTGTACCCAATAGGTATTGGAGGGTCCTCATTACCATTGTGTAACAGAATTGCTTTCACACTCACCTTGAAGGAATCAATGAAGAGCCTCTACTGTTCAGGGGAGTTCAGAAACTCGAGTTCTAACAGGTCTCACTAAATTCTGGAGATGATTCTTCAGTCTCCGATTCCGATTCTGAGACCAAATTGTATTCTGCAGGGGTATCAGTACAGGCAAAGTGTCATCGTGAGGAACGGGTCTCAATGCAGATGCTCATATCTAGATATGTTAGGGAATTGTATCTTTTATTTTGATTTAGCAGTAAAGCCCACAATGTCTGTCATACAAAAATAGCAGTCATCTACATGATTGCAAGGTTTGCACCAGGATCATAGGTACAGCAAAAGGCATTGATTTGTGCATACATTTTAACCAGCCAGTCAGAGTTCTCACGTGTTAGAACATATTTTTGGAGCCCAAATTTTATCCTATCTTCGACTTTGCAGCCAAAATAAAGATAACCTTTCTTTACAAGTGGTGCGAGTACTTTTTTGTGCTTTTAAGGAGACTTACCCATATATGTAACAGAAGCTGTCAGGTTGATTTTTGCAAGAACGAGATGACTGAGACATTGCACTTTAAAAATTATGTAGCAAAAAGTTCTAAGGAGACACTGTGCTTGAATCAGCAGCACTGATCTCAAAGGAAATAAAATGTTGAATTCACAAAACACAACTTTAAAAGCATTTGATGAACACACTACAAACAATCACTTGAGCACATTTCAATTTACCAAAACTTCGTTACAGCTGTTTATACTTTAATGAATATACTGGAAAAGATGCGAGGAATCTAGAAGGAAAATCAGGTTTGACAGTTGAGTCCTCATCCAAGTGATGTCATCTGTCGGTTACCTCTCATAATAAAACGAGGCTTCCAGTAATTTGAAAACTAATAAAATCATACCTTATTCCTTTGATTCTAAGATGCACTTTTTTCCCCCATATAAACATCTCTAAAAACTGGGTGAGTCTTAGAATCGCAGTTTTTTTTTTTTCAAATTTTCCCGCACTTTGCACACGGCACCATGCCTCCAAATTTGACCGTTATCGCATTCTCCAATTCCATTGGAGAATAAAGTGGCATGGGTATTTTGCCACTCTTTCCAAATGTGAAGCCACCGTTATTTCATTCTAGTGAAGCTCACTCAGCGACAACTAGGAAGTTGGAACCTGGCTGTTGACTGGCAACCTTCCGGAAAAATTAAGAAAGCGCCGGCATCAAAACTGGCGGAATGGGTATCAACAGCTTGGTAGCTAATCCCAGAAAGAATAGTGCAGCATTCAGTTAAAAAATGTTGCCTCACCAACACTCTCGATGGCTCAGAAGATGACATATTATGGGATAATGAAATAAAGATGGCTCAGAAGAATCAGATTCTGAATGTGATTCTGATGTGTGTGTGTCTGATATGATTCAGATATGACGGCTCGGAAGAATCTGATTGATATTGATTCAGAAGGAAGTGATGAATAACATACCTACTGATAAATACGTACTATTGTTGTTAGTAAATTGAATTCCATTATAATAAAAATATTTGTTAGATATATTTTAGTGTTTTATTTTTTTCTTAGAATCAAAGCTTTTTTTCTGTTGGTGGTACTGAAATTAAGGTGCATCTTAGAATCGAAGAAATAGGGTATATATATATATATTCACAAAAAATGTCATTTGCTCAAAAAATGCCCTCCCATGAAAATAGTGCCTGATATAAACATTTGAATGCCAGATTTGGATTAATCACCCTCAAATCTATAAAGCGCACCCATTTTTAGAGGGTGATTTTCATGCAGATCAGTGTTATCGTAATGAATGCACTGTCATCCGCATTACTAAAAAACTCCTAAAACAAGATAATCAAATCCGCATTACTAAAAAACTCCTAAAACAAGATAATCTCATTTGAGAGAACAATTTTAACAGAGCATATCGCTAAAGGAGAAATCATCCCATTTCCCGCTTTACACAATAATAGGGAATATGCATTAACTAAATATCATGAAATAGTCTGCAACTTTCAGTACTTATCTGATGCAAAATTTACACCGTTATGCTACATATATGGGAATTATTGCACCCATTTCTCCAATGGTTTGTTTTGTGCAGTGCTTGGATCATTGGCAATAGCAAGCTACACATACAGCACGAGAAATGGTACTCACAGCAGCCAACTGAACTGCATCTGTGTTTCACTCAGATATAATCCCATGGAACCAGCAGAAGAAAAGTTTTTGATATTAATGAAAATTAACTTAATAATAATTAATATTCAATATGTAGTCATTATCTCCTGGTCAATAATAGGCCAATCAATATATTTCAAAAGTTAGCATTACATCAGGAATAACAAGAAATGTTATTGCAACTTTCTTTTTGAAAGCACTTGGATCACCAATAATGGCCACTTATCATGCACCATGAGAAGCATTGGCTTACTGCAGCCAAGTCACTGCATCAGTATGTTTTTGATATTAACTAAAGTTAACCTAATAGCTAATAATTAATAACTAATATTCAATATGTAAATATCATTTATTGATTAAAAATGACTAATAGCCTCAGAGGAATTTTCATGCAGCTCAGGCATAAAACAATCCAAAAACACCTCTTGTGATAAGCTGCCGTATTACAAAGTTATGTTGAAACAAAACTGACATTGGCCAAAAATGACAAGCAAATTGCAATAGGGAAATAAGTAACATAACAGTCATCATCATCATCATCATCCTCAAGCAGCCATGGGCTACGGAGGTCCAACCAGACCGTGCAATTTAGTTCTCCAAGCAAGTCTATCCTGAGCTACATCTACTGCATCTGGCCACTGCACACCAATTCTAACAAGGTCCTGTTTGACATTGTCTGCCCACCGCATCCTAGGTCTCCCCTTCTTTCTGAGGCCTTTAGGCACACTATTCATAACCCTATTCGCCAATCTATAATTATTCATACGGGCAACATGGCCAAACCAATGGAGTCTCTCTCTGCACAATATGCTGCTTAAAGGAGGTTGCAAACTCCTTTGCCTAATCTCATCATTAGTTACAAAGTTGAACCACCTAATGCCCAAGATACTGCGTAAGCATCTGGAATCAAAAGCATCTAGTTTCCTGTTATCTTGTTTACAAAGTGTCCAAGTTTCACTACCATAACTAACCCTAGAAAGAACCAAACTATTATACAGTCTAATTTTAGTCTTTAGGTGTATACGCCTATTTCTCCACACTCTCCATAGATTCTTAAAAGTCCCAGCAGCAATCCCTATTCGTCTGTTAATCTCATGCCGCACATCACCATTATCTGTTACATAGCTCCCAAGATAATTAAACTGTGACACCTGCTCAAGACTGCAACCATTCAGATTAACTGAATCACAGCCTGCCTGACCAATTTTCATCACTTTAGTTTTCTCTCTGTTTATAACCAAACCTACTCTACTACCAGTCTCATCAACAGCTCGAATGAAAGAGTTCATCTCATCAACATCATTTGCTGGGCTAAATCATCAGCATAATCTAAATCAGAAATTTTCGTATCTCCAGCCCATTTAAGGCCAAAATCTTTCCCTTGAAGTGAATTTCGCATAACATAATCAATAACCAAGCTAAAGAGAAAAGGAGACAAAATGCACCCTTGTCGAACACCAGAAGTAATGCTAAACCAATTGCTACAAGCCTTACCAACTCTCACACACGACTCAGTGTTATTATAGAGAGCTTTCATAATGTTAACTAACTTGTCTGGTATACCATATGATTTCACAATCAACCACAAATTATGACGATCAACAGAGTCGAAAGCCTTTTTGAAATCAACAAAGCTAGCAACCAAAGGTTTCTGAAACTCTAAACATTTCTCAAGAATCTGCCTAAGTGAAAATATCTGATCTACACATCCCCTACCACTTCTGAATCCACATTGCTCATCACGCAATTGCCTGTCAACCAGATTCTTAATTCTATTAAGTACAATCATGGAAAGAACTTTACCTGGAACAGAGAGTAGGCTGATACCCCTATAGTTATCACAAGAACTGCGATCACCTTTTTTGAAAATAGGGATAACAATAGCTCTGGTAAAATCCTTAGGAACCATGCCTTTATCATAAAAGAGATTCAGAATTTCAGTCATCCAAGTGGTAACCGAAACATTCCCAGCTCTAAGCATTTCCGTAGTAATTTCATCTACCCCTGGGGATTTATGAAGTTTAAGTTTAGAAACAGCCAAACTAACTTCAGATTGTGTTATAGGGCCAACATTAAAGCCACCAATGCATCTATCATCATTGCAAACAATGGGAGTAGAACTAACTACATTGTTTAGAACATCACTGAAATGCTCAGCCCACCTAGCCATGACAGAATCCTCTCCTTCTATAACCTTACCTTGTTTATCCTTCAATCCTTGTATGCCTGTCCGTTTTCTACCACACAAAACATTAACTATCTGGTACAGCTCTCTGCTGTTGTGCTGTCTAACTGCTTCCTCGGCTTTGTCAGCCAAATCATCAAGCCAAAAATTTTTATCAGCAGCTAACTGATCCTTTACAAGTTTATTAAGGTCTCTGTAATGCTTTCTATTAGGACTAGTAGGGTATTGATTAAGGGCATTCCTGCATTTCTTTCTTTCCGAAATAAGCTCAAGTGCCTTATCACTCAGATAATTTTGCCTCTTCTGCTCCTTTTTTCCTAAAAGAGTACTGTTAGTGTCCAAAAAAGCCTGTTTAAAATGATCCCATTCTTCCTCAACTTCAGTAGTAAGCAAACCATGACTGTCATAATGACTAAGTAACCTATCATGGTAAGCTTTGGCTATAACTGGATCTTTCAGAGCTTCAGTATTAAAAGTAAATTTTTTAACCCTAGCACAACACTTTTTAAGTTTAAGTTGCAACACACTTTTAACAAGGTAATGGTCAGATCCAATTTCAGCTCCCCTATATGCCCTGGTATTCCTAACAGAACTAGTCCATTTGCTGTTAATTAATATGTAATCAATCATATTCTTATGCAGCCCATCAGGTGAAACCCATGTGTACTTATGTATGTCGCGGTGTTTGTAATAAGTGTTAGTTATTCTGAATCCATTGAGTTTACTTACCTGTAGGAGACGTTGCCCATTGCTATTGCAGCTACCAATACCAAAAGGGCCTATTACTCCTCCCCAAAGGTCAGAGTCAGTACCAACTTTGGCATTGAAGTCACCAAGAACAAGGGTAATATCTCCTTTCTTGACAGAATTCAAAATATCCTGAAGTTGTTCATAAAACCTATCCTTCTCATCCTCATCGGCATCCTCAGTGGGGGCATAACAGCAGATAACATTCAAGTCTTTAACGCTTGTCTGAAATTTTGCTGTAAGAAACCTTTTATTAATGCACTCGTATCCTAGAAGAGCATCACTAGCGTGTCTGCTGAGAAGCAGACCCACGCCTTGGTGATGCTTTTTGTCGTCCCTCCCTGAAAAGAGAAATTTAAGATTATTTTTAAGAATCTGACCTTTATCTGTCCATCTGGTCTCTTGCAAGCCGAGAATATCTAAATTATAACGGTGGAATTCTTGTGTGAGGACATCAAGAGAAAAAGCTCTGTGCAGAGTCCTCACATTCCAACTACCTATGGAGAGAAAATGGTTAGTGGGATGTTTAAAGAAACTATGTTTATTGAGAGAGGGAATGCCGACAATATCAAACAGCCCCCTAATCGCAGACATGGGGCAAAGACCCGTTCCCCCACTACTAAAGGCTGAAGCCATCTACACTGGAAGACTTCCTCCATGTAGAATTTGACGATGCCAATAGAAGCAAAGAGTTCAGGTGCCTGCGATGACTTCTGCTCAGGATTATCCACCAGCTGATAAACATATCCTGTGGATCTATTCACTTGGGGCTGTCAACCCACAAACATAAAGAAAACACAGCGGAAGATTTTCCCTCCACAGAAGCCCACCAGTGCAGCAAAATCAGGATCCATAATCAAGCTCAGAGCCATATATCTGTCCAGTCCAGTAGGTTTATATGGTCAGCACCAGGACCCTGTGTGGTTGACCACTCCTCAGCAGGGTAGAAAAAAATGCATAACTGATTATAATTAAAAGTGACTCATGTCTACTGAAAAGTTTTAATTCTTTACCAATCCATTAGCCCAACTCGGATAACAATAGACATGTATGAGACTCATTCAAGTTGCAAAGTCAATCATGGCCCACAGATCATGAAAGTTCTGTGATCTGTATTATTTTCTTTACTCTGAAATTTCAGATTCTAAGTATTAGTTTTTATTAGTGTTTAGTTGGCCAGAGCTGGGAGAGTTGGGTATAGGTTCAATAAACGCTCATTTAGAAACAACTTATGACCTTCAATTCTGTAAAAGAATTTAGGTGCAAACTACCACGTGTTCTGTCTTCAAATGATCAGCTGGAGTCAGATTTCCTCTGATTGGTGTGCAGATGAGCTCAACAAGCAAGCACAGATTAGAGGAGTGGGGACAGAGCTGTGCCTTTGGTACAGTAAAAGAGCTACATTGGAAATAATTCTTCCTTTTCATTAACATTCTCCTTTTAGGAAAAGGGCAAAAATACTGTACAATTTGGAGGCAGATTTTCATTAGTGTGAAACTGAAAAACTCTAAAAAATCAGATTTTCGGATTTTAAAGCAAAAATTGAAGAAAATATGATAAAATTGGAGTTGAGTTGGGTTATTTTACCTCTGAGCAGCACTTTTTTGCACACTATGGGCTAAATGGCCAGGTCACAGGGACCCCAAAGGCTCAGAGAAAGTTGGGGGAGGGGACCCACTGGAACAGCTGTTAGGAGACAGATGGTAGCCTCCCGTCAAGACCATCCAGCGTGTTCTTTAACGTGCACAGGGTATGGCTCTCCCACACACGGGGCCATGGCTTAACGTCCCATCTGACGGACGACAGCATTTCCAAGCCCATCAATGTCCCCTACTGACCGTGGGCAGGGCGGAGAATTTTGCGGAGATAAATCTCAACGCTGATGCAGCTGGGACTCGAACCTGAGAACTACAGATTATGAGCCTGGCGTGCTACCGACTGAGCCACCCCCGCCCCTAAAATTGGAGTAGTTGGCAGCTCTGACAATGAGTAATAAGAGTGCAATAGCATCAACTTCTGGTGGCAAGGAAAGTCAGCTTAGAAACTAAATTAGATGTTTGAAAAGAATTGATTCTAGTGAATAGTAAGTTGATGTGTGCAATAATGTAGTATTGGCAAGCTCAACAGAAAGTGAATTATAAAAAATAAAGAATCAATTTTTTAGCAGTGAGAAAGTTAGCTGTTCCACTGAAGGCAACAAAACTGACTAGGGCCAGTTTGGCTATTATGATTGAAATGTAGAGACTTCTACATATTTATTGATAACACCCAACATAAAACTCCACTACATTCAACTATTATTCAAGAAAAGGCAATTAGCCTATATGAAGAACTAAAAAAGATCATGCTGAAAATTCTGGTACCATTTACTGCTACAGGAGGTAGTTCAATAGACTGAAAATGAACTATTTTCCACAATATATCAATCCAGGGAGAAGCTGCAAATGTAAATCAGGTAAAAGTAGAAAATTCCAAAAATAAACTCGCTAAAATTTTTGAAGAGGGGGAGGGGGATAATATTGTGCAACAAGATTTTAACATTGAGAAAAAAATATATTGGAAATGAATGCCTAAAACAACTTTTATATCCAAAGAAAAAGCAATGCCAGGCTTCAAGGTGATAAAACACAGCTTGACATTTTTGCTGGGTGGTAATACTATTGTAGATTTAAATTATAACTCCTTTTAATTTACCATTCTAAAATTACAAAGGCTCTTAAAAGTTTGGCAAAAATTTAAACTCCCTGTAATTTAAAAGTCTAATAACCTTGAGAAATTAGGTCTCTTTTGTCCATTGGTATTCTGAATACTTCTCAGCTGTGGAGATACATTGTGTGGCAAGAAATTTTGCCAAAAAAATTAATCCTGACCATGGACAATGTCAAGAACATCCAAGCAGGGAGAGCCTGGAAGACATAAGCAATCATAAAATTATTTACATGCACCACATCTCTCATATATCAGTATGGATAAAGTACACCCGCCACATCCACCAGGAAATCCTATCATCTGAGACACTCTCAAACTTGTCTACCCTACCTGCTTTAAAACCCAAAACAGGCATCTTTGTACACTGAAGTGCCACTGTACCGCAAGTCCCGTATTTGTGCGCATGCGTGGCTAAAACTCTAGTCATATATAGCTGTTAGCTTTGGCTTCCCCAAGCCCTTCCTTTTAATGAGGCTGTTAAATATTTTGACTCATGTGGACTGGAAATATTCGAAGAAAAGACTGTAGTAATGCCCTTTTGTAGCCATCGACAATTTCCAGATATTTCTATTAATTACAAGGAACGTTCCCTGCAGGTTGTGAAAGAACACTGTTATTTAGGAATCCTACTGGACGCTGAACTCAAATGGAACTCTTATATTCGTCAACTGATCTCCAGTTCTAAACCTCTTACTAAGATGTTAAGATGCATTGGATCCAGCAAAAATGGAGCATCGCCTTGTCAAATGATCATTTTTACAGATTAATTTTAAGATCTAGATTGGAATATGGTGTTTTCTACTGGATATTGCTAGCCCTTCCATTGTTAAAAAGCTGTTCAAAACCAAGCTCTAAGAATCTGCTTGGGCCAGTTAAGTCTTTGTCCATCTATTTCTCTGAATGCTGAGGCTAATATTCCACCTCTATCCATCAGAAGATCCTATGGTACTGTTTTCACACTTCTCAATATTGCTCTTCAAACAAGAATATCACCCAGTGACTGATAAGATACTTTTTGGATCAGGAAAGAAGATCAGTGATGTAACTACTTCTATCTGCCGACATCCCCTCTTTGACTTGATTTCAGCACAAAGTTATGAGGTAGACAAACTTTCTGCGAAACCTCCTTGGACCTTTAAATAATTTGATTGCTTTGTTTCCATTCCAGGTTTCACATCTAAAAAAGAACTTGTTAGCTCAGTTCAAAAGATTATTGCTCAGGAGCTAATAGAACAAAAATATGAAAATCATATTAAGATTTTCTCTGACGGATCTTTAAACAAGTTAACACAAAGAGCTGGAATGGCATTCTGGGACTCAGAAATATCTCGCTTTGAAGCTGAGGCACCTTGCAGCCTGATAGAAGTTATGACTACTGAGTTAATTGCAATTGATATGGCTCTAAAGTGCTGTTTTAAACAAACAAAATCTAATTTTGTTGTACTTACAGATAGTAGCTCATCTTTGTTTTTTCTCCGGGAAGATCCATGTCATTCCAAGAATAATGGGCTTTTCCTAAACATCCTTGAGACTATTGATCAAATAATTGATAAAGGATCCACAATTACTTTGCAATGGATCCCTGGACATGTAGATGTCCAGTTGTCTGGCTAGAGGGGGTCCAACATGTTGCTAGGTTGCTATCCCTAATTCAATGGTACTCCAGTGTATAATTTTAAAGTAAAAATAAAAAGTAACCACTCCCTCAAGCAGCTGCTGCCCTCGGAGGTCTGACAGTAGCCTGTCAGTTTAGTAGCCTGCCTCACAGTAGGTCTGTGAGGATGGCAGGACCTCAGCAGAAAAACGACATCAACATCCATGCCTTATCTGAGGCTCGAAACAAGGTTCCTTTTATCAGCAGCCAAGCACACTAAACACTCAGTCACAGGGCAGTATATATATATAACATGGAGCTAAAATTATATACAGTCCATGGAATGGTATATAATTTTAGCCCCATGTTATATGTCCAAAACTAAAAATAGATTTAAACAATAAACAACTATGATATTCCATCAAGAATATCATTTTAACCTTTTCTGTCCAGCGGAGTATTTTAGCAATTGGGAAACCCTACTTCCTCTCAGACCTCCCCCCTCAAACTAATCCTGGTATGTTCCTGCACTGTTATATTGGGTATGTCCCTGCATTGCACTGCATTTATTGCCATATTTAAAGCCTGCTACCAAGCTGTTAGAGACACATAGTGTAGGAAAATTTGCTGAGTCTAAAGAAGTTTTGGAAACCCTAGGAGGTGAAAAACACCATCTACAGCATTTCAAGGTGCTGGGAAGAAGTGACTGAGAAAACTATGGAGTGTGGAGAATAGTGTGGAAAGATTACATGAAGGATTTTCATGGATCTTACAAACCCATTAAGAAAATCAGAGAGCAAAATATTAAGCTCAGAAAAGAAGCATAGCTGTACAAAATTGATCATGATAACAGAGATAATTAACGACAAGGATGGTCTTTCAAATGAACAGCGCATGAAGTAGTGAAAAAAAGAAGAGTGTGCAATTGAGGAAGAAGGTGATCATGCTGATACAGATGTAGAACTGATAAAGCTACATGATTTTGTACAAGAGGAAGAAGGCTAAAATACAATGCTGAGTCAAATTGTTTTTCAGGTTGAAGATAACATGATAGCCATTAATGCAGGACATAATGAGTGTAGAATATTGTATAATCTTTAAATACGAAATATTTTTGAATGGCATTTATGCACGTTTTCTCATTTCAATTGACTATACTTGCATATATACTCTACTAATAACATAACTATTGAAACAGCCTATCACAATAAATGGAATTTACCTAATTAGCACCTATTTTTATAGAAATACGGTACTTGCTCAGCACTGATTCATTTAGCACTCTGTTTTGCTGGAACCAACTAATAGGGTTAAAGGATTTCTATATATTACAGCAGAATCTAGCACTAATTCTACAAAAAAAGTCGTTAATTTATGCAAATTTCTTTAGTCACTGGAAGGAGAGCTATGCACCAATCCCTTGTGATGATGCATACAACCGGCAGGCCTAGCACCTAATGTCCGACCCCGCCTTCTCGTGGTGCAGGCCGTTAGTACCTTTCAAAAGAGATACCCTATTGTGAAATGGAACGGAAGGGGAGGACTGCCAGAGCAGTATGGCCTACTGATCTGGACAACTATGGCTACTTTTCTTTTTTTTTTCTATCCTGCTGAGGAGTGGTCAACCACACAGGGTTCTGGTGCTGACCATATAAACAAACTGGACTAGACTGAAATAAGGCTCAGAGCTTCATTATGGATCCTGAATTTGCTGCACTGGTGGGCTTCTGTGGAGGAAAAATCTTCCGCTGTGTTTTCTGTGTGTTTGTGGTTTGACAGCCCCAAGTGAATAAATTCACAGGATATGTTTATCAGCTGGTGGATAATCCTGAGCAGGTCATCACAGGCACCTGAACTCTGTTTCTACTGGCATCGTCAAATTCTACTTTGGAGGAAGTCTTCCAGTGTACATGGCTTCAGCCTTTAGAGGTGGGAAAACGGGTCTTGTCCCATGTCTGCGATTAGGGGGCTGTTTGATATTGTTGGTATTCCCTCTCTCAATAAACACAGTTTCTTTGAACAACAGGGGTAACCATTTTCTTTCCATAGGTAGTTGAAATGTGAGGGCTCTGCACAGAGCTTATTCTTTGATGTCCTAACACAAGAATTCCACCTTTATAATTTAGATCAGGCACGTCCAGCCCGCGGGCCACATGCGGCCCTGGACAGCTAGTAATGTGGCCCACAAAATCGTACAGTTTGCATGTTTACGAAATGGGCTTTCAACATGATTATGTGATTTTCAGCGAGTTTTTGATATCCCACTAGTTTCATGTTGCCCTTTTTTAATTTTATAATAAAAAACATAAGAAAATAAACGAAGTTTTATTATTCATATACATTAACTATATTATATATATTATGTGCGGCCCAAAACAATTCATCTTCACTCAATGTGGCCCAGGGAAGTCAAATGGTTGGACACGCCTGATTTAGATATTCTCAGCTTGCAAGAGACGAAAGGTCAGATTCTTAAAAATAATCTTAAATTTCTCTTTCCAGGGAGAAGAGATAATAAACATCACCAACACGTGGGTCTGCTTCTCAGAAGACACATCAGTGATGCTCTTCTAGAATATGAATGCAATAATGAAAGGTTTCTTACAGCAAAATTTCAGACAAGCATTAGACTTGAATGTTATATGCTGTTATGCACCACTCAGGATGCCAATGAGGTTGGGAAGGATATGTTTTTAAAGACAACTTCAGGATATTTTGAATTCTGCCAAGAAAGGAGATATTACCCTTGTTCTAGGTGACTTCAATGTCAAAGTTGGTACTGACTCTGACCTTTGGGGAGGGGTGTAGGCCCTTTGGTATTGGTAGCTGCAATGGCAATGGGCAATGTCTCCTACAGGTAAATAAACTTAATGGTTTGAGAATAACTAAAATGGTTTGAGAATAACTAAAATGGTTTGAGAATAACACTTATTTAAAGAACCGCAACATACATAAGTACACATGGGTTTCACCAGATGGGCTGCATAAGAATATGATTGATTATATATTAACAGCAGATGGGCTAGTTCTGTTAGGAATACCAAGTCATATAGGGGAGCTGAAATTGGATCTGATCATTACCTTGTTAAAAGTGTATTGCAACTAAAACTTAAGAAGTGTTGTGCTAAGGTTAAAAAAATTACCTTTAATTGAAGGTTCTGAAAGACTCAGTTACAGCTAAAGCTTACCATGGTAGGTTACTTAGTCATTTTGACAGTCATGTTGTGCTTACTACTGAAGTTGAGGAAGAATGGGCCATTTTAAACAGGCTTTTTTGGAAACTAACAGTACTCTTTTAGGAAAAATGGAGCACAGGAGGCAGAATTATTTGAGTGATAAGGCACTTGAACTTATTTCAGAAAGAAAGAACTTTTCTTAATCAACAGGCTACTAGTCCTAATAGAATCAGAAGGCATGTCCTTAATCAACACCCTACTAGTCCTAATAGAAAGAGTTACAGAGTGCTTAATAAGCATGTAAAGGATGTTAGCTGCTGCTAAGAATCTTTGGCTTCATGGCTTGGCTGACAAAGCTAAGGAAGCAGTTAGACAGCATAACAGCACGGAGTTGTACCAAATAGTTAATGTTTGGTGTGGTAGAAACGGCAGGTATACAGGGATTGAAGAATAAACAAGGTAAGATTATAGAAGGTGAAGATTCTGTCATGGCTAGGTGGGCTGAGCATTTCAGTGATGTTCTAAACAATGTGGTTAGTTCTACTCCCATTGTTTGTAATGATTATTGATGCATTACTGGCTTTAACGTTGCCCCTATAACACAGTCTGAAGTTAGTTTGGCTATTTCTAAACTTAAATTACATAAATCCCCAGGAGTAGATGAAATTTCTATGGAAATGCTTAGAGCTGGAAATGTTTCGGTTTCCACTGAACTTTGGAATATCTTTTATGATAAAGGCATGGTTCCTAAGGATTTTATCAGAGTAATTATTATACCCATTTTTAAAAAAGGTGATTGCAGTTCTTGTGATAACTATAGGGGTATCAGCCTACTTTCTGTTCCAGGTAAATTTCTTTGCATGATAGTGCTTAATATAATTAAAACTCTGGTTGACAGTCAATTGCGTGATGAGCAATTTGGATTCAGAAGTGATAGGGGATGTGTAGATCAGATATTTTTAGTCAGGCAGATTTTTGAGAAATGTTTAGTTTCAGAAATTTTTGGTTCTAGCTTTGTAGATTTCAAAAAGGCTTTCAATTCTGCTGATCTTCAGAATTTGTGGTTGATTGCGAGATCGTAGAGCATACCAGACAAGTTACTTAACATAATGAAAGCTCTCTATAATAAAACCGAGTCATGCATGAGAGTTGGTAAGGCGTGTAGCAATTGGTTTAGCATTGCAATCGACAAGTTTTGCATTCGACAAGGAAGCATTTCGTCTGCTTTCCTTTTTAGTTTGGTTATTATCATTTGAAATTCACTGCAAGGGAAAGATTATGGGCTTAAATGGTCTAGAGATCTGGAAATTTCTGATTTGGATTATGCTCATGATTTAGCCTTTTTTGGCAAATGATGTTGATGAGATGAACTCTTTCATTTGACCTGTTAATGAGACTAGTAGTAGGTTTGGTTATAAACACAGAAAACTAAAGTGATGAAAATTGGTCAGGCATATAGTGCTTCAGTTAATCTGAATGATTGCAGTCTTGAGAAGGTGTCACATTTTAATTATCTTGGGAGCTATGTTAACAGATACTGGTGATGTGCAGCATGATACTAACAGATGAATAGGGATTGCTGTGAGACTTTTAAGAATCTATGGAGAGTGTGAATAAATAGGCATATACACTTAAAGACTAAAATTAGACTGCATAATAGTTTGGTTCTCTCTAGGGTTAGTTATGGTAGTGAAACTATAACGTTTTGTAAATAAGATAACAGGAAATTTGATGCTTTTGTTTCTAGATGCTTACGCAGTATCTTGGGTATTAGGTGGTTCAACTTTGTAAATAATGAAGAGATTAGGCAAAGGAGTCAGCAACCTCCTCTGAGCAGTATATTGTGCAGAGAGAGTCTCCGTTGTTTCGGTCATGTTGCCCGTATGGATATAGTTGGAAATAATGTTATGAACAGTGCCTAAAAGCCTCAGAAAGAAGGGGAGACCAAAGATGCAGTGGGCAGACAATGTCAAACAGGACCTTGTTAGAATTGGTGTGCAATGGCCAGATGCAGCAGATATAGCTCAGGACAGATATGCTTGGAGAACTAAATTGAGCGGTCTGGTTGGACCTCCATAGCCCATGGCTGCTTGAGGATGATGAAATATGCGAGTCCAAGAACCTTTTCTCTGTACTAGGTGTAAATGTTAGAAATGCTTTCAGTCTCCTTACAATGCTGAATATCACTAAAACTTCAATAAGAATAACGCATTGTTTTTGTTGCATTTCTTTTTAAATGCATAGTAAAACATACAAATTATGTTAAAATATACATAGAAATCCTGATTGTGTCAAAGTTTGCTTTTTTTAATCACTTGTCAGTTTATGAAAACAGTTGTTCCACCATATCTCCCAAGCCTGATTGTAATGAGTCATGTCAAATGAATGCTTGTTATATGAGGGGTGCAAGATAATATTTTTTTTATATAATTTCATATAATTAAGACTCATTTTATGAACAATTAAATTTTGTCAACCAAGGAAACCCAGATAGGGTATAAATGTTTTTTTTTTCTTGCACTGTCTTTCTGCTGAGGTTTACACTAGTGATTTCTAGGTGCGAGTCATGACCTTGCAATTCGTGACAATCACAGATCTTTATGGTATAGTAAACTGATAGGCTCCATGGGAAGCAGTTACTTGTGGGTTAACTAATTTTTAATGAAGGAGTGAAAGGTTCTACTGCTACCATTTTAAAATATTGCTAAATTTACCCCGTATTCTTTCTTGCTCCCTTAAAAAAAAGGATATATTAAAATCATTTTTTCACTGTCTGCCGAATGTGAGGTGTAAAGTGAGAGCTTGTGGTGTGGGAACTGTCACAGATTATCTCATTTTTTGCTTCCTACTCTTCTGGAATATTTCAGGTGGGGGATGAATTATATACTTAAAATTACGGCCTGTTTGACTCCCCATAAAAACGGGGAAGGAAAATTAAATGGAGAATTAATCTTTAGGAATTATATCAAATGAAAGGTTCAGAAATGCAAAGCAGCAATTAGAAACTCATCTGAAGCTTTGTATTTTAAATTTTTTTAATTTACATTTTTGTTCCTAAAACGTAAAGGATACCAATGGTGAAATCCAATGGTGTGTGAAGTCTACGCTGAGCAGAATATACAAATTATGCTTGTGATGTCACAGCTTCCAACCCAAGGTGGATACCATAATTACACTAGAAGTCAGTTATTTGAACTGTATTTTCCAATTTTAACATGAGAAGAGCAGTAGAAAGAAGTTGAAGCACTACAGATACCAGCTTTGTTACTTGCTTGCCAGCTGCCGATGGGCTAAATGGCCAAGTCACAAAGACCGAGGGATCAGAGTTTGGAAGAGGTACTCACTGGACATCTGTTAGGAGACAGATGGTAGCCCCACGTCAAGGCCATCCTACATGTTGTGCACAAGGTATAGCTCTTCAGCATAAAGAAGCATGGGTTTGTGTCCCGTCTGACAGACCGTGGCCTTTCCAAACTCACTGGTGTCCTCTACTGACAGAGAGGGCACAGTGGGGGTTTAACAGAGATGCTGGTACAGGTGGAACTTTAACCTGGGAACTGCAGATTATGAGCCTAGTGTGGTACTGACTGAGCCAAACCCCATCCCAGATTTATCAATAATTACAAGTTTAAACAGTGACTGCATACAGAAACAATGGCCAAATCAACAAGATTCTTATACAAAATGGTCAAAGGCAACAACATTAAACTGAATGGTTCCAGACATAGAATATAACATTAATATCATGTTACATGCCATGTCTTTTAACCTACATTTTTGTCTTATATGGTAAAGATTTTAAACTAATCCTACAAATCTGCACATATGTAAACAACAAATGTTTTAACCTATGTCCTACTTTCTTTTATTTTTTGAGGCTTACGTCAATACCAGTCTCATCAGGAGTAATAAAGCATCCATCTTCACATTTTATGAGATCAATGAAAGAGTAAAATTGCTTTTAGTTTATATACATTGGTGACTAATCACAATTAAAATTCTTCAATAATACAAATAAAACACGACTAAGAAAACCTAAAAAATATTGAACATAATTTATATTTGTGATATACCTGCACATGCATCATCAGTTGAAAAATGTTGCTGAAACAGAATCCTTACTTGTTTGAAGTTTTAGTACATGTTGCTGAAGGTGTTTTAAGCATCCTGCACATAATTTTAATAGGGGATAGATGTTGTGCTCATAGCATGCTGTTTATGGTTTAATGCTGTTTGTAATGACATTAAAATTTCAATGGAACCATGCAATTAAGAAAATAGTCTGGTATTACCATTTTCAAAACATAGCAAACTTCTAAATAGATTCCTTTCTCCAAAGGTGACATGAATAATCAAAATATGATATGGGTCCTGTAACTGAGTGGTTAGCATGCTTAGCCACTGATCAAAGGGACTTAGGTTTGAGCCTCAAGGCATTGAGTTTGTGTTGTTTTTCTGCTGAAGTCCTGTCTTTCTGAAATATGTAAATACAGAAATCTACTATGGCATATAAATTGACAGGCTCTTGTCAGACTTCTGTGACAAGCAGCGGCTTGAGGGAATATTTGCTTTACTCTCAACGATACATTTTTGCACACAATGGTACGGTTAAGCTGTTTTACCTTTTGAGCAGTACTTTTGTGCACATAATGAGCTAAATGGTCATGTCACAAGGACCCCCCAAAAGGACTGAGCTCAACTGGAAGCTATTAATAGACAGATGGAAGAGACCCATAAACCATTCAGCATGTACTTTAACATGCATAGGGAGCATGGCTATGGTTTCCTGCATTGGCTATGGCTTAATGTCAACAACCACTGGCCTTTCCAATCTCATCAGTGTCTCCATTCTGAGAGAAGGGTGGAGGTAAGCAGAGAAAAATCTCAACAGTGATGCAGTAGAAAAAATGCTGAAACCATGAGTCCTCCAAGAGCTCAGAGCACTGGACAGCTGTTAGGAGTCAGAAGCTTCAAATTAAGAGTATCCAGCACATTCTTTAACACGAACAGGGTGCAGCTCTTCTGCAAACAGGATCAAGCTTGACATCATACATTATGGATGACCTTTTCCAAGCCCATTGATGCCCCCTTTCTCAATGAGAGTAAAGCAGGGGTTAATAGATCAAATCGAAATGTAGGCCTAGTGTGGATTGAAATTTGGTAACATCAGATTATGAGTCTGTTGCACTATAAACTGAGCCAACAAATGAGTGATCAGATATTGAATCAAGAACTTATTTACTTCAAAAATGTTATTTTGTTCTGCTTCAGAAATTTATTTCTATATACAGAGTATAGATTGTTTTCTGGTTGGCTTACTTCAGTTTAGTTTTTTAGTTAACTAGTTATCTTGGAACTGCTTCGTTTTTTTTTTCTTTTGAAGATGTTGCTAAACATGAACTATCAGAATTGGCTTAAGACTACTTTAATATGATAAGTATTAATAACTATAAAATGAATTCTTACATCTTCATCTGTGAACCTATCTCCCATTGTAGTAAGTAGCTCTCGCAGACGTTCCTCATTAATATAACCCGAATTTTCTTCATCAAAGCATGCAAATGCATTCTTAATAACATCTTCTGGATCAGTTCCTTGCAATCTCTCACCAAATAATGTTAGAAACATTGTGAAATTTATTGGTCCTGGAGCTTCATTCATCATCCCCTCAAGATATACATCTTCAGGATTTTTCCCTAAAAATTTCAAAATACTTTAAAATACATCATACTTGATTTTATACTTAAAAATTTTAACACAATTTCAAACTACACAAAAAATGCAATGTGCATGAATAAGTATGGAATATTTTCTCTAAATCATAGGAGCTATGCAGAAATTTAACCCTTTCCAGGGTCTAACCCGTATGTTCACGTACGGAGAATCTAAGTTGCGAGTGATGATGACATATATGTGGTCTTAGTACAACAAAAATATATCGATATTTTTAAAATAAAAATTGCCATTGTAATTTTTATATATATATATAATTCAGGCTTCAAAAATAATAGTTTTTTAATTTGATGCATATTTCACTAAACTACAATATGAATAATTTTATAAAGCCATCTGACTGCCATTTTTTAGAAGCAATAAACACTATTGCCAATTTGCTTGTTAACGTTTCTATTTGCTGAAGCAACCTTCTGATTTAAGCTCACAAATTTGATTTGAGCTATCAAATTTTTTCTTAAATTTTTGAAATTTAAAAATAAATAAAAAAAATGTTATTTTTAAAAACCATAAAATATGAAAGTAACTACAAAATATGTACTACCATTTTCCCCCCTGTTTCACACTTTTCTGTCAAAAACCTAGTCCGTATTCCCAAGTTATTTTTATAATTTTTCCCTGCATTCTATGCATTTTTCCCACCTTCAAATCGAAACTAAAAGTAAATACATCCTTAGAAATTCTGGTTGCACCTGCATTTAATTAGTTATGCTTCCCATGGTCGAGTGGTTAGCACGCTTGGCTACTGATCTAAGGAACCTGGGTTTGAGCCCCAGGTAAGGCATGGCTGTTTGTGTCGTTTTTCTGCTGAGGGCCTGCCATCCTCTCAGACCTTCTACTATGGCATATAAACTGACAGGCTCCTGTCAGACCTCTGTGGCAAGCAGCTGCTTGAGGGGGTATTTAATTTATTCACTGAGGCAAACAAGACACAGATGGCTGATGCAATCTCCATTACTTGTGCTAGTTACTTGTGTTGTTCACAGTTTTAACTGATAATATTTAAACCTTAGTTTTTATTTCAGTAGATTTATTTTCGGAAATTAGCGATCTTTTGACCAATTGATAAATATTTATTTTTTTCATAGTTATGTTATATCATATGGCAGGCCTACAACTTGTGGCTGTGGATATTTTAACATCACATTAGCTATATGTTAACTTTTATTTTATTAATTATTACTTTTCAAGAAAAACTTTGATAATAGTATCATTTTCTGAAAATAAATGAGGTCATGGATATGAAAGCAAATTCATTTCTGTATATTTACTTCTGTTAGTACATCGATAAAAACAGCCGATAATAACATATCAATAAAAACAGTCGATCTGCAATCGGCTGTTTTTATCGATATTTCTGGGTTGTGCTAGATAGGAGGCCAGCTTAAAAGTTGTTGCAGATATTTTAACATTCCATTAGGTTATATGCAATTTTTTCTTTATTATTTCTTGTTTTTTTAATAAAAAAAACTTTGAGCTTGTACCATTTTCTGAAATTGAATGTCTTTGATACGGAAGCAAATAGACTTCCTTGCTACAGAAATCGGCCATCATTTGGGAGGGCAATTTCGGGGATGGTTCTTGGTGCACAAACCTTTCTGCACTTAGCCAAGATCGCCAAACTTCAACACCCAAAGAAAAAAATTCATAATGTTTAATAAAAAAAAGCAGCCAAGGAAATTTTTTTTCTATTTCATAACCAGTTTGGAAAATCCCATGAATATGAAAAGGCCAAGTCACGTTGTATAACACTGGCTGTGTTTAAAATATATAATACTGAAAAGAATCATTAAAATAAATAAAAATCATATTTCAGGTGAATATTATATTATTCGGGAAGAAATTTCCTTTCGATAAATATATAGTTTAACCATTTTTATGCAGCAGATTTTCCAAAATGAAGCCTTAATTGTATAGTGCGATCTTTTTTTTCACCATATCACATTGAAAAAAAAATACCCCCTCAAGCAGCTGCTTGCCACAGAGGTCTGACAGGAGCTTGTCAGTTTATATGCCACAGTAGAAGGTCTGAGAGGATGGCAGGACCTCAGCAGAAAAACGACACAAACAGCCATGCCTTACCCGGGGCTCGAACCCAGGTCCCATAAATCAGTAGCCAAGCGCGCTAACCACTCGGCCACAGGAAGGCTTATTAAAATCAATATGCTTGCAAATTTATTGATATTATTTTCATAAAATTCGTAATTAAGTTCTGTTTAATTTCGTATATAACATGACCTATTTCCGTTGGTTATTTTTTTTAATTCTAAAGTTGACTTCTTTGACTCAGCACAATTGGCTCAAAAACTGGAATTTTCTGAAAGTACAGAGAAAAAAATTACAAAAGAAGAAAAATATTTACTTAAAACCAAAATTTTTTTTTTTTGTTATTCAGAAATATATAGTCATTCTATTCATGTGCATTATAATCATTTTTGTCTATTAGTTTTTTTTTAAATAAATTTTTATTAGTGTTTCCAGATGCATTTTTTTACTACATGACTCTAAAAAAGTCCTATTAAAATAAAACATATCTTTTTTGTTAAATACTTGTTTTTCAGAAAATCCAGAATTAAATGCTGATTAATTTGACATACAACATGCCATAATTCCTTTCATCAGTTATTTGGCAAACAAGTTCAAAAGTTAGTTTTTTTTTTGCTGAGCATAGGCAGAAAACAGCTTGGCCCCTGGAGGGAAACCTGTTTTTCAGCCAGGGCCCTGGAAGGGTTAAAGGCCAGGGTGCTGTGGAAATTACCATATTCGGAGACCAGTCACAAGGAAAAAAAATTTCAGTTGCCCCTGCGACCATGCCTTAGGGATTTTTATTACAATATATAAATATGTACGATATCTAATATTCTGGTAAAACATGAAATTTCTTACTTTTACAGATCATCTCTGAACTATACAGGATATATTAATGCAAAAAACAGTATCCAATCAAATATCTGAGGAAAATTTGCATAACCCTTTTTTATAATAATGTGTTCTACTAAGTGAATATATTACTACACTCATTCCATGAAAAAACACCAAAAAGGCAACTGCTGACTGATAGTAAAAAATTATATTTTTCTACCTGAAAGATTCTTACAAGATTTCTCACAATAAAAATCCATAGAAGAAAAAATCTATCGGCAGTCACATTGGATTTATGTTTAATATATATAACATAAATCCAATGTGTTTCCATTTGTTTTAATATGGATGCCAGCAGAGAGGAAAAATGTCAATTTTAAGCATTTACAGTTATTTGAATAACTTTTCAACCTTTAAAGATGGAAAAACAAATAGGGTGTCATTGGAAAGAAGACATTTTAAACTACCTAAAAGTACATTTAACATGTATATTATGCAAGATAAAGAGTTTTTAAACTTAATATTCCATTTGCTGACGATTCTCCCATTAAAATAACATTAAAATTCTCTGTCATTGAGCAATAAAACTTTTTAAGTTTATTCTTCAAACTGTTTGCATATTAAAAGTTTTTAGGAGAAAATTCAGGAGCATTTTAGAGCAAGAACAGTGCTCCATCTTCAGTGAAGTGACACTATATGGTGATGTTAGGGCTGTTAAGAGCTTCTTTCCACATGTCGTGAAGGGCGATTCCAGTGTCTCAGTTGCAGGTGGGGATGGGCATGGTCATTATTTCAATGGCTTCATGGACTATGGTTCCATAGTAAGTGGATACATATGCAAGCAATGTGGTGTGCTCCTAATCTAGGGTTACTGCATGTTGCACTGCAAGCTCAGCAGTCATTAGTCAAAACAAGCTGACATCTGTTTGATGCTGTGTGATACTCTCCTGTAGAGAATGTATGGTTTTTTCCGATATAATAGACAACAGAATTATCTGGCAAATGTAGGGGAATCGTATATGCCCGATTTTTGAAGGAGGCTAAATTTGTCTGTCTCTTTTATTAATTTTTTTGAAACTTGGAGCTGGGTTGAAAACAATTGATTTTTATTGATTTTTTTGGAATCTGAATAATTTGCAGACTAATTTGCATAGGACAGAAATGCAAGAAATAGATGTGACAAAGACTGCCTACTCGGAGTCTGACTGGGAGGAGAGCAGAATCTCTTCTGTTGTTGTTGGGGAGTCATGGAGCGTAGCAATGGATTGGATGGTTTGAATTTTTTTTAACAAATGATCGTTTGATGAGATGGTGAAGGCCCTGTGGATAAGGGAATGTAGGCAGGCCTTCGGCATACTGACATTGTCAAGGCTCCGGCATAAAACATATTGTATCTACATCTCCTCCTTTGTAAAACGTATTGTATCTACAATATGTTTTACGGTGGAGAAGGTAAATAGCAGTACCATCCCCTATCTAGTTGTTTTTATCCAAAAAAGATGATGCAAGAGCCTTGAAAACATGATTATACCAAAGGCCTAATTACGTCCCCTTCATCATAAGTGCAGACTCGTGCACCCCATGGGTGTACAACATTGCAGTCTTCCATTCTCTCATCCACAGGGCCATCACTGTATCATTAAACAAGTATTTGCTTAAAAAATGAAAAACATCCAATCCATTGCTGCATGCCATGGCTCCCAGCCAACAATTGAAAAGCTAATTAATATATAAAAACAAGAGAAGAAATTCTGTTCTTTTCCCAATCAGACTTCAAGGGGGGCAAACCTTTGCCGGATTTATTTCTTATGTTCCTTGAATCAGTCTACAAACTACTCTGAATCCAAATATCAAAATAGTTTTCAGCCCAGCTCCAAATTTGAAGAAAATTATCAAAAGGAACAGGGTCAATTTAGTCTCCTTCAAAAATCAGACTAGATTTTCTCTACATTTGCCAGATAATTCTGTTGTCAACTATATCGGGAAAAAAACATACATTTTCTACAGGAGAGGTTTGCAGAGCATCAAACAGATGTCAGCCTAACAAGCTAATGACTATTACTGCCAAGCTTGCAATACAACATGCATAACTGGATGTTGGGACATGCCACACTACTTGCAGGTGCATCCACTTACTATTGCCATTGAAATAATTACCTCGCCCGTCCCCATTTGCAACCAAGACATTGAAATCACCCTTCACATGTGGAAAGAAGTTCTCAACATCCCTAATGTCACCATATAATGTCACTTCACTAAAGACAGAACTGTTCTTGCTTTGAAAAGATGAGTTTTCTTCTAAAAACTTTCAATATTCAAATAGTTTAAAGGGTAAACTTAAAAATTTTATTGCTCAAAGACAAAGAATTTTAATGTTATTTTAAATAATTTCTGAGCAAGAAGTCCTTTTTAATTATGGTTCTCCCATTTATGAGATACTCTATCTTTCAAAGGGGTTGAAAAACCATGATATTTTGCATTTTGTTAGCCTTGCAAGAGTATTTTAGAAGTATAAATTTAGTCCCTTTCTTGTGAAAAATGTGGAAAAAAATTTGTGGCAAAACAAATTTTTTGCTATAAAAAAAAATTCCCCAAAGATGTATGAATTTACTCCTTGGCAGTTTCATTACACAAAGACACAAAGCAACCCCCCCCCCCCCCCACCACCACCACCACCACCACCACAGATGGTAGTGGTAACTTTATTACATCAATAGATATTGGGTGTAGTAATGCAGCACTATATACAGGCATGTGACCTTCCATATACTCTCTAGGGTAATCATCAGTCCTAGTGAAGTGCTGATTATATGTTGTTCCTGTCATGGGTCAGAAGAAAGGTATGTGGCAGTGGCAAAAGGGTGTTATTGCATTTGGTAGGGACAAAGGACATGCTGTGAAGCAAATAGAGAAATTTGCCGGTGTTTCAAAATGAAAAGTCCAATGAGTGTATAAAACTGTGGTATGCATCAAATTCGACTTCTAATCATAGAATTTAATGAAGCTGCAACTCACTGCTCACAGACTGGGACTGCTGATGAGTAACATGACTAGTGACTGCAAACAGATTTCAAACCAGACAAGAATTGCTACAGAGGGTCAATGAAGGACCATCTCAGCCTCTTTCAAAAAGAACATTGTGAATGGAACCTGCATTCCACGAGTATTTGGGGCAGAGTACCTTGGAAGAGACCAAGTTAACAGCTGTGCATAAAGCAGCCTGGTTGCAATGCATTAGGTGCTACAGACATTATATTGCAGATGACTGGAAAACCATTTATCTGGCCAGATGAGTCATGCTTCTGTTTGCATTCCAATGGGTTGGGTTGTTTTACCTCTGAGCGGCTAAATGGCCAGGTCACAAGGACCCCGAAGGCTCAGAGAAGGTTGGGGGAGGGGACCCACTTGAACAGCTGTTGAAAGACAGATGGTAGCCTCCAGTCAAGGCCATCCAGCGTGTTCTTTAACATGCAGAGGGTATGGCTCTCCCACACACAGAGCCATGGCTTTATGTCCCATCTGGTGAACGGTGGCCTTTCCAAGCCCATCAGTGTCCCCTATTGACCGTGGGCAGGGAGGGAAATTTTGCGGAACATTCCAATGATGCAAGGTGGAGAGTGCATTGCAGCAGTAATGAAGCTTTCCATCTGGACTGTGTCCAAGATGCTATTATACAAGCTGGAGGTAGTTTTGTGTGTGATGATCTGGAGATGCTTCACCTACCATAGGTAAGCCCATTAGTTGAGGTATTGACCCGTTTAAATCAGGAAACCCAAATACAGATTGTGGATGACAAGGTGTTTCCTTTTGTGCTTCATGTGAAGGATGAACAAAACAGACACTCTGGTGATCCAGGATAATAACTGCAAGGTGCACAGGGTCAAAACTGTTTGTGATATATGTAAATCCCATTGAAAACATTTGGGACTATCTGGAACAGATGGTGAAACATAGAATTGCACATCCACATAATCTAGCTGAACTACAGGTGCTACTTTGGTGGAGTGGCCTAGAATTTATTAAACTGTATTCAATGACTGGTGGAGTCCATACCTAACAAGATTGCTGCTGCAATTTATGTGAAAGAGGGTGTTACACAGTATTAAGCGAAATTACAGAAGTGACTAATTTTTGTTCAGTGAGCTTATTTCCTTACTAAATCATTCCTATGTGGAATACATCAGAGCCAGGTATTCATCATTTTAAGAAATACTCCCAAATAGCTGGATGATCAAGTGAATGAATCAGAAAACTGAGGTTTAGACATATTTTTAGAGTGTCAGCAAAAAATCCTCCTTTTTCCATTTTTAACTTTCATTTCACTATGAAAAGAGTCTTGAATTGTTGAGAGCTGTTTAAAATTTCTGTTTGAACAATTGTTTACTTTCACTTTGTTAGAAGTACTGTTATGCCACAATTATTATTTTGGCCTAACAAACATAATTAAACCGAATTCAAATTCTTCTCATGGATGGAATTCACCTAAGAGCCATCTGCCTTCTCTCTTCAAGAAGAGATGAGGATGTCAGAGCAGCTGCACTCAAGGAATGTAGAGCTGACCACCCCACACATGAAGCTATATTGAGACCCACCAGAATTGTCCAGTTGGGTTATTTTACCTCTGAGCGGCACTTGTTTGCACACCATGGGTTAAATGGCCAGGCCACATGAACTCCGAAGTCTCAGAAGGGTGGAAGAGGAGACCAACTGGAACAGCTGTTGGGAGACAGATGGTAGCCTGCTGTCAAGGCCATCCAGCATGTTCTTTAATATGCACAGGGTATGGCTCTCCCACACACGGGGCCAAGGCCTAAAATCCCATCTGACGGATGGCAGCCTTTCCAAATCCATCGGTGTCCCCTACTGACAGTGGGCAGGGCAGGAAATTTTGCAGAGATAAATCTCAACGCTGACCCAGATGGGACTTGAACCTGAGATCCACCCCCAGAGAACTCCAGATTACAAGCCTGGGTGCTACCAACTGATCCACCCCCACCTCCTGTTATCATAATGAAAGCTCTCTATAATAACACTGAGTCGTGTGCGAGAGTTGGTAAGGCTTGTAGCAATTGGTTTAGCATTACTTCTGGTGTTCGACAAGGGTGCATTTTGTCTCCTTTTCTCTTTAGCTTGGTTATTGATTATGTTATGCAAAATTCACTTCAAGGGAAAGATTTTGGCCTTAAATGGACTGGAGATACGAAAATTTCTGATTTAGATTATGCTGATGATTTAGCCCTTTTGGCAAATGATGTTGATGAGATGAACTCTTTCATTCGAGCTGTTGATGAGACTGGTAGTAGAGTAGGTTTGGTTATAAACAGAGAGAAAACTAAAGTGATGGAAATTGGTCAGGCAGGTTGTGATTCAGTTCATCTGAATGGTTGTAGTCTTGAGCAGGTGTCACAGTTTAATTATCTTGGGAGCTATGTAACAGATAATGGTGATGTGCGGCATGAGATTAACAGACGAATAGGGATTGCTGCTGGGACTTTTAAGAATCTATGGAGATTGTGGAGAAATAGGCGTATACACCTAAAGACTAAAATTAGACTGTATAATAGTTTGGTTCTTTCTAGGGTTAGTTATGGTAGTGAAACTTGGACGCTGTGTAAACATAACAGGAAATTAGATGCTTTTGATTCTAGATGCTTACGTAGTATCTTGGGTATTAGGTGGTTTAACTTTGTAACTAATGACGAGGTTAGGCAAAGGAGTCTGTAACCTCCTCTGAGCAGCATATTGTGTAGAGAGACTCTGCTGGTTTGGTCATGTTGCTCATAAGGATAATTATAGATTGGTGAATAGGGTTATGAAGAGTGTGCCTAAAGGCCTCAGAAAGAGGGGGAGACCTAGGATACGGTGGGCAGACAATGTCAAACAGGACCTTGTTAGAATTGCAGCGGACAGATTCAGCAGATGTAGCTCAGGTCAGATATGTCTGGAGAACTAAACTGCACAGTCTGGTTGAACCTCCGTAGCCCACGGCTGCTTGAGGATGATGATAATGATATTTTAAACACAGCCAGTGTTATACAAAGTGACTTGGCCTTCTCACATTCACAGGATTTTCTGAACTGGTTATGAAATAGAAAAAAAAAATTCCTTGCTTCTTTATTTACTAAACATCATGAATTTTTTTCTTGGGTGTTGAAGTTTGGTGATCTTGGCTAAATGCAGAAAGGTTTGTGCACCAAGGACCAGCCCTTCCTGAAAGTGCCCTCCCACGTGACTACTGATTTCCATAGCAAGGATAAAAAAAACTGTACAAGCTCAAAGTTTTTTTATTAAAAAAACAAGAAATAAAAGAAATATTACATATAACATAATGGGACTTTAAATAAAATATCCACAACAACTTTTAAGCCAGTCTCCAATCTAGCATAACTCTGAAAGATGGATAAATCAGCCTATTGAAGGTCACTAACAGAAGTAAATATACAGAAATGAATTTGCTTTCATATCCAAGACCTCATTTGTTTTCAGAAAATGATACTATATCAAAGTTTTACTGGAAAAGTAATAAATAAAATAAAAATTAACATATAGCCTAATGCGATATTAAAATATCCACAGCAACAAGTTGTAAGCCGGTCATACGATATAATGTAACTATAAAAAAAATCCATACTTATCGATCGGCCAAAAGGTCACTAATTTCCGAAAATAAATATACTAAAATGAAAACTAACTAAGGTTTAAATAAAAAAAAACTTTACAGAGTATCCAATGCTGCACCAAAACTGTAAAAAAAACTTTTAGCACACGGAACGGAGATAGCATGTGTCAGCCATCTGAGTCTTGTTTGACTCAGTGAAGCATAATTAAATGCAGGTGCAACCAGAATTTCTAAGAAGGATGTTTTTACTTTCAGTTTTGATTTGAAGGATGCTTGGAAAAATGCTAAAAATAACTTGGGAATACTGAAATAGGTTTATGACAGAAAAGAGTGTGAAATGGGGGGGAAAAATTGTGGTATGTATTTTGTAAATACTTCCAAAATCTATCGTTTTTAAAAATAGCAGTTTTTTTTTGTTATTTTTAAGAGATTTTCGAAAATTTAAGGAAAAATTTGTTGATAATAGTTCAAATCAAAATTGTGAGCTTAAATCAGAAGGTTGCTTCGGCAAATAGGAATGTTAACAAGCAAACTGGCAATATCATTTAGTGCATCTAAGAAATGGCAATCAGACTGCTTTATAAAATTATTTATGTTGTAGTTTAATAAAATATGCATCAAATTAAAAAACAAAATATTTTTGAAGCCTAAATTTATATATATATATAATTTATAAAAATATATTATATATATATATATAAATTACAACAGCAATTATTGTTTTTAAAATATATATATTTTTTGTTGCATTAAAAAAAAACTTATACATACGTCCTTGGCCTCTCAATTGAGATTCTACGAATGTATACAGACGATGTGGACATTAACCCTTCCAATGAGTTTTAGTTGAAATTTAATAAAATAGTCACATTTATTTTCATTTCCCAGATATGCATATTCATTGAAATTTGAAAGACATCAATCCATAATTAATAAAAAAAACTGTACATGCTGCAAATTTTTCACAGCCATATTCGAATTCAGCACCACAAATTTAGTTAAAAACATCCTACTTGACCAATGTTATAAAAAAAAGTTTCAATTTGTTGTCTAGTGTTATTGATCAGCTGAAAGATAACACTGTTCTACAAGGGAAAATTTTATTTGGTTAACTGATGTGTTCCTAAAGTATTTTGGTGTGGAAATCAAAATCTGAGATCAGAATTGGCTTATCGGGGCTTGTTTTAGAGTTATGGAGATGTAACACATCAATTTCATAGATATTACTTGGGGAATGAAAAAAAAAATCAGGAAATGTTACATAAAAAAAGTTGGAAAAATTGACTTGTGTGCAACAATGCTATTCCATTCATAGTTTAGATAACTACTAGTCTGCCTCTGTAAAGTTTATTTTAAAAACATGTAAGTGACAAGATATCTGTGGAATTAACATCAGTTTTTTCAAACTGCATTCTAAGATATGTAAAGATATTTTACGACAATATTTGTGCAGTTAACACGACAGGTTTGTGAATACTTCTATTATTTTTTTTCTGTCATTTTTCTGCTGAGGGCCTGCCATCCTCTCAGACCTTCTACTATGGCATATAAACTGACAGGCTCCTGTCAGACCTCTGTGGCAAGCAGATGCTTGAAGGGATATTTATTTATTATTTATTTATTTTGTATTTTAGAAAATGCCCCGCTGAAAATGTCAAAATAAAGCAGACAACTTCTGTTACATTTGTGGAGAGTTCACCTTTGCAAGACACAAGAAAAAATGTCCCCTATAATAAAGAGAGCATACAAACATTACTTTGGATGTAAAATAGATCAGGATAAGCAGTGGGCCCTCACATATATTGTGCAACCTGCTATGTGAAATTAATAAACTGGTGGAAGGGTAAAGGTAGTGCCATGTTATTTGCTGTACCCATGATATGGAGGGAAAACCAAAAGACCATTCCACAGATTGCTATTTCTGTATGACTAGTATCCAGGGCTTTACCAGCAGAAAAATCAAAGAGATATTGATTATCCCAACTTATCTTCTGTAATACAACCAGTACCACATTCTAAAACTTTGCCAGTTCTACTAACTCCAAGTTAGGAAACAGAAGATGAAGAAAGTACTAGTGATGAAAGTGAGGCATGCGAATCACCTCCAGAAAGAAGTGATCCTTCCTATGAGGCTACCATGGATTCAACTCCACTCTTTTAATGCAGGTAGATCTGAACAATTTGGTTCATGATCTAGGGCTAAGTAAACAAAATGCTGAACTGCTGGGCTCTAGGTTGCAAGAATGGAATCTTCTCTAACCTAGTACAAGTATAACTTTATATAGAAATAGAGAACAGAATTTTGTTGCATTCTTTTCACATGATGGCAGATTGACTTTCTGTGATGATATTGTCAGTTTGATGACAGCTTTAGGCTTTATTCATGACCCACAAAATTGGAGGCTCTTTATAGTTGCATCCAAAACTAGCTTGAAGGCAGTTTTCATATATAATGGTAATTTAATGCCTTCTGTTCCAGTTGCCTATGGCAAAAGAATCATACGAGATTCTAGATATAATGCTCAAATCCATTAAATATACGGATTTCAATTGGAAAATATGTAGGGATTTAAAAATCATTCCCATGATATTGGGAATGCAACAAGGGAACACAAAATTTCCTTGTTTCCTTTGTGAATTTGACAGTCGTGACAGAGCATCCCATTACTTGAAGAAAACTTGGCCAATATGTAATTGGAAAGTGGGAGCAAAAAATTTACAGAAGCAAAAACTTGTAGCTTATGAAGACGTGATCCTTCCTCCCCTTCATATAAAACTGGAGCTTGTGAAGCAATTTGTCAAGGCAGTGGATAAATATGGTAGAGGATTTGCCTACCTAACAACAAAATTCCCCATCTTTCAGAAGCAAATATAAAAGAGGGAGTGTTTGTTGGCCCTCAAATAACACAGTTGAAGAAAGATGCGAAATTTGACGAATCTCTAACAGAGAAAGAGAAACTAGCTTGGACATGTTTCAAGAAAGTTACAGACAATTTTCTTGGAAGAAAGAGGTCTAAAGATTATAAAGAAATAGTAAACCAGATGCTACATGTATATCGGGATTTAGGATGCAACATGCCTTTGAAAGTGCACTTCCTGCATTCACATCCGGACTACTTTCCAGAAAGCTGCAGTGACATCTCCGATGAATGGTGCGAGAGGCTTCATAAATATATTTCAACAATTGAATAGTGATATGAAGGGAAGTGGATGCCTACTATATTAGCTGATTTTTGTTGCAATCTCAAAAAAGACAGCACAGATAAACATAAAAGAAAAAAAAAAATTATTTACATTTGGTATCTTTGTTATTTAATTATTCTGTATTCAATTTATTTCTGTAAATCTAGGAATAAAATGAAAAATTAAAAATTGTCTAACTCAAAAACTATCCCTGATAGTAAACATCTAAGCACAGATCTGAAGTCTGCACTAAAAAACCTTTAAGAATCACACTACTTACTACTCCTACAAAAAAAAATGTTTCTGTGTAAAACAGTGTAATTTACAGAAATAAATCTACTGAAATAAAAACTAATGTTTTAAATATAAAAAAAGTAAATATTTTACTTTTTTATATTTAAAAAAGAGCATATTGGACCTTTGTAAAAACTTTACGAAAGGTCCAATATACTGGCACCAACACTATAAACAAGCTATTATGGAACTACATGTAACACATGGAACTGCCTTGTCTTTTGCACTGAGCCATAACGTAATTAGTACAGCTGCACAGAGTCTTGGAGCGAAAGGATATTTTTACTTACAGTTTCGATTCTAAGAGTGGGAAAGATGCATAGAATGCAGAGATAAATGATAAAAATAAATCTGGAATACTGAAATAGGTTTATGGCAGAAAAGATTGTAAAACAAAAAAAAATAGCAGTTTCGTTAAATTTTCGAAAATCTTCTAAAAATTAAGGAAAAATTGTTGATAATAATTCAAATCAAACTTGTGAGCTTATATCAGAAGGTTGCTTCAGCAAAGAAGAACATTAACAAGCAAATCAGCAATACCATTTAGTGCTTCTAAGAAATGGTAATCGGATGGCTTTATCAAATTATTTTGTAGTTTAATACAATATGCATGAAATGAAAAAAAAAATTTTTTTTCAAGCTTGAATATTTAAAAAAAATGTAAGAAAATTTTCAAACTGCAATTATTTTTTTAAAATGTAATGCACAAAAAAATGTCTATTGACATCTTTGACCACTCATTACAGATTCTGCTAATGTCTATGTTCGATGGTGACCTGGGAAGAGTTAAGGAGGGTCAAAGGTTTGGCACAGCTTTGAATAGCTCGAAAGGAATTTCTTCACTACCTTAAAATAGTTAATACAACAGTTAATTAATTGCCTGTGAGTTTTTACAACTGAATTTCTTACTGTTACCAATGGACTGGCAAATTTGGCTGTAACAAGTAACACCTTTCGGTGCCCCAATAATTGCAACTGCCTCTAACTGAAACATATGGTTCCATGGTGCCCCTGCTAATTGAAATGCCAAGAGTTTCTTCACTGCTAAGTCAACAAAACATTTACTAGTAGCTCAAGAAGGAAAGAGTTATATAATATATACTTTTAATTATAAGTTATATATATAATAAGTTAAAAGTTGCATCAGGATCAAAATCAAATTCTTGCTAATTTAAAATGGTTCTCACTTACAGTTTCCAATTTAAAAACAGACACCTAACCATAACTAATATATGAAAAACAATTACATTTTACCAAGTTATGAATAAATAAAGCTAAAAAGCTTACCAAGAGAAGCTAGCATATCATGTAAGTCCTCTTTATCAATGAATCCATCTCTGTTTTGGTCAATCATATTGAAGGCTTCTTTGAATTCTTGTATCTGTGCCTGATCAAACATAGCAAATACATTAGAAGTAGCTCGTTGTGCTCGCTTCTTTGTAGTTCCTCTACCCTTTGTTTTACGGCTTGACATCTTGAATTCTTTACCTATGATGAAAATAACGTAAATATGAATAATTGCTATTACACACAGGGTGATTCAAAAGGTCTTAGACAAACTGTAAAGGTAGGTCAGGAATACGAAAACAAACCAGTTTTATATAGGAACATATAGCCGCAAACACCCTCCAAGTGTGCTAGAGGTACAGGAAGAATCAAAAATAAAGGAATACACGTAAGGTATAACAACATTAAAATTTCAGAGGAAGTGCTCAAAGTTCTTTCCATCCACAGCAATACATGCATCGCAACGTAGACACATGGATCAGTGAACGAATTCAAAAATGCCAGGCCTCTCGCAGACACGTGATGCTGCCTCAATGACTCTTGCGACGAGGTATGCGTCAGAGGCTACGGGGGTTTTGTATCCAAGGCTTTAAGTTACCCCAGAGGAAGAAATCAATGGGGGACAAGTCGGGTGATCTTGGTGACCAAGCAACAGGTCCACCCCAGCCAATCCATTGTGCAGGAAAGGTGCTGTTGAGATACTTGCGCACAACCAAGGTGAAATGTGCGGGCACCCCGTCGTGATGAAACCACATGCATCAGTGCACAGATACAGGAACATCATGCAAGTAGTTCCGGCAAGACCTCCTCCAGGAATATCCAATAACTACACCCATCTAGTCGTGATGGAAGAAGGTATGGCCCAAGCAAAGTCTCCAACAATGCTGGCCCAAACATTTATGGTGAACCGGTATTGCACAGCATGGGGCGTGTAGCTCATGGGTTGTAATGTGCCCACACATGCAAATTATGAACATTAACAACACCCTCATGTGAGAAGGTAGCTTCATCGGTGAAGAAAACCAATGCTGTAAATTCCAGCTGTGCGACACATTTTTGCAAAAACCAACGTGCAAATTCCAGACACGGGTGGTCATCTTCTTCCAATGACTGGACCCCGTTGCATGTGAAAAGGGTGTAACAACTCTTCACCACACGCTGGATTGAGGTACATGAATGTGATGTGAAATAGCTTGTGTACTTGTACCTGGATTAGATCAATTTCATGTAAGACCTCTTCTTCCATGACAGGTGTGCGTGTCGTTTGGTCCCGACTGCAATGGCTGTTTACTTTGAAAGATCCAATTTCACACAAGTTGTGGTGCAAACATTTGATGATTGGCCAAGTGTCTGTTTGGGAACCATTCACGATACAATCTCACTGTGGCTCGCCCGTTTCCATTCGCTGCCCCATAAGCAAAGTGCATATCTGCCATCTCAGTATTACTGTAATGATGCATCCTACTCCTGCAGCATCAATGACCTGAATGATGACTCGCTCTGCCCAACTCAATTTCTGGCAAATAACTCCCTCTATTACACTCAGGTGACGTTTGCGCTATATGTTCCTATGTAAAAATGGTTTGCTTGTGTATTCCTGACCTACCTTTACAGTTTGTCTAAGACCTTTTGAATCACCCTATATACACTCAGCAAAACTACTTTATTCGATATAGTTTATTTTAGCTTCCATAACTAACCCTTTCAGTAGCAGATCAGCAGAAAAAGGCAGAGTTTTTAATTGGACTCATCCATTCAATGCTATTCCTTTTCTTCACTATGTCCTACCTGTAGTTTGGGCAGGTATGGTAGAGAAAGGGTTAAATATTGAATGCATATGGTTGGAAGTCAATTTCAACAATATGATTCAGATTTGATTGACGATTTGAGTGCCGTATCTAATAAATGGCCACAGAGTTTAAATTAGTAAATTATAAGGAATATATAATCATTCCAGTGACCAGTCTGCAAAACTGGAATGAATCCACAGGCCCAAGCAATTTTGCACTGTGCTCAGCAAAAAAAAATTAGCTTATTTTGCCAAATAATAATAAACAAAAATATGTCTAGCTACATATCAAGTTAAACAGCATTTAATTCTGATTTTTACAAAAATAAAAATTCTCACCAAAGTGGGAATATTAATTTACATAAGACTTTCTGAGTAATATAGTGAAAAAATCTGTCATGGCTATTAAGGCTTAATTCCGAAAAGATCTTGACAAAAACTTGGTTGTTAATAAATTGAGAATCACAGATAATAAAATAACATCATTTATATATATTACAGAAATTAAAAGTTTTATACACACTATCAGTACACTTCAATATGTATTCTGTTGTGCACAGGACATCAAGGAGGTAATCGATTTCATCCACATTCTGTCCAAGATGTTGCCATCCTTGTTCTGTTGAGAGATGACATACAATTGTAGGTCTTCAACCCTTAGGAACACAAATTTTTCCAACCTATCTAAGTAAATTGCAGATTTGGGTTGTTTTACCTCTGAGCGGCACTTTTTTGCACACCATGGGCTAAATGGCCAGGTCACATGGACCCCGAAGGCTCAGAGAAGGTTGGGGGAGGGGACCCACTGGAACAGCTGTTGGGAGACAGATGGTAGCCTCCCGTCAAGGCCATCCAGCGTGTTCTTTAACGTGCACAGGGTATGGCTCTCCCATACACGGGGCCACAGCTTAACGTCCCATCCGACGGACGGCGGCCTTTCCAAGCCCATCGGTGTCCCCTACTGACCGTGGGCAGGGCGGGGAATTTTGCGGAGATAAATCTCAACGCTGACCCAGCTGGGACTTGAACCTGGGAACTACAGATTACGAGCCTGGCGCACTACCGACTGAGCCACCCCCACCCCAGTAAATTGCAGAGTTCACTGCATAGAAAAAAGAGCCACTAAGGGGTTGTGAAGCAAACTACACCATACATTGACCTTTGGACTGCCATATTTGGTTTTTATGACATGATGGGAGTTTTCAGAGCCCCAGATCTTTACTTGTACCAGTTCTTGGTCATTCTTGATGCAGCTGAAAATTTCCATAAATTCCTTGGGTTGTCATTTGTTTTGAGTGCCTGCAATATCTGTACCTTATAGGCATAGTTTTTTTTTATGCAGAATTTTGTACACAGTGGCAGTTGGCATTAATAATTCTCTGGAAGAGAATCCAATTAATTTTGTAAATGACTGACACTGATTGTCTGCTGCATTTGTGCTTTGTTGATTAATTTTTTTTTCAGGGCACTTCCAGTCTTTGAATTTCTTGTACCACTCTCTAATACTGGTTCATGATGGTAGATTCCTTCCATACTTTGTACATTTCCATAATTATGCTAGACTTGAGTGGATCTCGACTATGAGCATGACTCTACGACACTGCAATAAGCCATCTCCTGTAGAGTAACCATTTTTGTAAAGCCAGACTTAAAATGAAATACAACTTTATTAGTTTCTGTACATATAAAACAACCTATATTGCTTCATCATTTGTGAATCTCAATTTATAAGAAACCAAAGTTGTCTAGATCTTTTTGGAACACCCTGTATGCTAATGGAATGGAAATTTCCTTCTGAATAATACAATGAAAAATGATTCATCTGAAACTAGATTGCTTTTTTAAAAATAATTTTTCATTATAATACTTTAAAACAGACTAGAATTACACAAGGTAACTTTACACTATCCACACTCCTGGAATTTTCTGCCCTGTTTATGGACAGTGGAATGAATGCGTTTCTTTAGAAATATTGGTAAAGTACCTACAAGTTGGTGAACTATGACAGCTACCAATCGGCAAAAAAATATAATTTTGAAGAATTAAAAATCATAGGAAATTGAAGCATTTATGAAATAAATTGATTCTTAATCAATACATATTAATTATTAGTTATTAGTGATTAAAATAAATTTACATAATATTAGAAAAAAGTCTGCATCTCAATTGGTTACAGGTGAACACAAATTAGCCTTCCCATTCAAACAATCTGAGTTTAGTGATGATCATTTTATGGTACCGATTAATTGATTATGAATAAAATTTACTATCTTATAACAAAAAGTTTAAATCAGTTACATTTTTGCAGTGAAGGAAGTTTATGGTATGATTACCTTTTGATATTAAAGAAATTTAACTTAATCACTAATTATCACCAATAAGTAGTAGGCATCATCCAATGATAAACAATTGATATATTGCAAAAATTAATATTACAATACAGAGAGAATAAGCAACAATTATTGCATCCCTTTTTCCAATGATTCTTTGCTCAGTGCTAGGATCATCAGCAGTGGCAAGCTTTGTATGCAGCATAGGAAATGGTGCTCACTCAGACAACTCAACCCTATCCATACATTTGATATTAATGAAAGTTAACTTAATCACTACTAAATAATCAATTAGGCATCATCCCTTGATCAATAATAGATCAATCAATATACAGGGTGTCCATAAATGATTACCCTGAAGCAGCTTCTTGAGGGGGCATTTATTTTTTATTATTTTTCAAAGAGGATTATACATTCATTTTCTTTTTACAGGTGATCTTGTACATGCATAGTTTCTCTGCTGATGTGCATCATCTACTGCATCCAGTACTAGGAGCACTGTAGCAGCTATGTAGTTCTGTTAAATGCTTTTAAGCACTTCAACACATGGACTATGCTATCAAGTATCAAAAGTTATTAAAGAGAGATTTACGTACCGTACCATAGAGGATGGGTAGTAACAGGAACTTCCGGAATGCTTTCAGTGACAAATTTAATAATCGATGTTCTTGCTGGCAAGTGACATCTCAGTGGAGATTAAATGAAGGATAACAAATGCCAGTGGTCTACCCACCTTGGCGAAGGAAATAACCATTTATACCTTTGAAAGCACCCCTCCCCGGCACTCAACAACCGTCTCTCCTACATTAGCTTAAGCTCCTCACTTCCCACCTGACGAAACGCCCAAAGGGCACGAAACACGTCATGGATCAAAAACTTTTTTTAAGCACTCTATGCTACTAAAGGTATAAATGGTTATTTCCTTCGCCAAGGTGGGTAGACCACTGACATCTGTTATCCTTCATTTAATCTCCACTGAGACGTCACTTGCAGCAAGAACATTGATTATTAAATTTGTCACTGAAAGCATTCTGGAAGTTCCTGTTACTAACTATCCTCTACTGTACAGTACCTAAATCTCCCTAATAACTTTTGATACTTGATAGCATAGTCCATGTGTTGAAGTGCTTAAAAACATTTCAATTCTCTATGACACTGTTAAAACTTTAATTTAAATTACTGTACTGTGTACCTCTACTCTAACTTTTGTTAAACTGATGAATACAATATACTGAGCAACTGAAAGCCCCCATCAAAACATCTCAACTACTCCATCTCTACTCGCATTCTGGCTTCAAAAACTTCTCTCTACTAACTTCGTGACCTATCATCATTGTACACGTGGTGTCCAACTGACACGTGTGTTGCACACTGGGAAAAACATTTGCATAAGCTTACGATCGTGCTAGCTATGACGCAAGAGGGGGCATGTCCTTAACACATGCACATTAAGGAGTTGTGCAAGCACAACTCCTTAAGTGGTCTGGTTGGGAAAAAATGATTCAACTGAAAAAAGCCCCAAAATAAATAAATAAATATAAATAAATAAATAAATACCCCCTCAAGCAGCTGCTTGCCACAGAGGTCTGACAGGAGCCTCTGTGGCAGTTTATATGCCATAGTAGAAGGTCTGAGAGGATGGCAGGACCTCAGGAGAAAAATGACACAAACAGTCATGCCTTACCCGGGGCTCGAACCCAGGTCCCTTAGATCAGTAGCCAATGTAAATAATGTAAAACTGGTTAAGGAAAAGTAAAAGTGAATGGGTCAACCATCACAATATAACATGACCTATTTCTGTTGATCAGTTATTTATTAAAAATATTCTAAAGTTGACTTGTTTATTGGACTCTGCAACAAGCCTGGACTTCTCAAAGTATGGTACAGAAAAAACAAATTATAAAACGGAAGAAATATTTACTTTAAACAAAAAAAAATTTTCTGTTATTCAAAAATCCCCTTTCTAGTCATGTGCATTATAATCATTTCTGTCTATTAGTGTTTTTAAATAAATTTTTAATATGTGTTGCTAGATGCATTTTTTTTTACATGACTCTAAAAAAAGTCCCTATTAAAATAAAACTAGTCATTTTTTTTTGTTAAATATTTTACTTTCAGAAAATCCAGAATTAAATGCTAATTAATTTGGCATATAACATACCATAATCCCTTTCATTAGTTATAAGGCAAAAAAGTTCTAAAGTTAAATTTTGCTTGCCTGATCAGAGTGAAAAACTAGCTGGACCTGGGAAGGGTTATACCGTTAAATATAAATTTTTGAACCTATAATTTCCTCAAAATAAAATTGTACTAGGAGCAGTGGAGAAAGTAAACCCTCTGACAAGCCAATTGCATTGGCTTTAAGTGCTTAGTAGTTTGCATACTTGTGGTACTAAAGTATTGTTAAAAAAAAAAGGCTAATAATCCACTCAGAAGAAAACTAGTCTACAACTAGACATACGAATATCACCTCTGGCGCATAAGGGAATCTTGTTTTCAAAGAGAATGAAGTTTTTCCTTTACCTACTCTTTCATTCCTTAAAAGTTTTAATTTGAGCTAATGGATGATGAGGGAAATGCAAATAGTATTTTATTGGTAATTAAACATAAAAAGTATTTGTCTTTTATTTCTTAAATTTAAAAATTTGCATTTCATATACCCCTCTGAGAAAAGTGGGTCAATTATTGCTGTCAGTGGAATATCTCTTGAAAAGCTATCATCAAAATTCAGATTTCTAGTACATATAAACCATTTGCAAACATCGTTAAGAGTTTTGCCATTTCCAAATTTAGTGATCTCTAATGATACAAATTAAAATTGCCTACGTATCTGAAAAGTGCAAATGATATTTCATTAGTACCAATCAAACTAAAAAATTCCCAATTATCACTTTAGAAAAAGGAATTGTGTTTTCCACCATCCCTGGGGGTACAGGGTCAAGTCATTGTTGTCAATGAAAACGTGGTAACCTTCACATTCCACCACCAAAATTTTGGAATTTGGTAATTTTTCCACCATTAGAGAGTGCAATTATAGCTCTTAGGGTATTCAAAAAATGAAAATTGTATTGTTTCCTCAATATCAATTCAACCTAAAAAGAATTTTTAATTCACTGGAAGTACAGCTATGCACCAATCCCCTGTGATGATGCATAGAACCAGCCAGGCATAGCACCTAATGTCCGACCCCAACTTCTTGTGGTGCAAACCTTTAGTACCTCTTAAAAGAGATACTCTCTTGTGGAAGTGAACAGAAAATGAGGCTGCCAGAAGAGTGTGGCCTACTGATCTGGACAGCTATGGCTACTTTTTTTTTTCTACCATGCTGAGGAGTGGTCAACGACACAGGGGTCTGGCACTGACCATATAAACCCTACTGGACTGATATAAGACTCAGCTTGATTATGGATCCCGAATTTGCCGCACTGGTGGGCTTCTGTGGAGGGAAAATCTTCCACTGCATATTTGTTTGTGGGTTGACAGCTCGAAGTGAATAAATTCACAGGATATGTTTATCAGCTGGGGGATAATCCTGAGCAAAGGTCATCGCAGGCACCTGAACTCTTTGCTTCTATTGGCATCGTCAAATTATACATTGGAGGAAGTCTTCCAGTGTAGATGGCTTCAGCCTTTAGTGGTGGGGGAACGGGTCTTTGCCCCATGTCTGCGATTAGGGGGCTGTTGATAATGTCGGCATTCCCTCTCTCAATAAACATAGTTTCTTTAAACATCCCACTAACCATTCTCTCCCCACAGGTAATTGGAATGTGAGGACTCTGCACAGAGCTTTTTCTCTTGATGTCCTCACACAAGAATTCCACCATTATAATTTAGATATTCTAAGCTTGCAGGAGACCAGATGGACAGATAAAGGTCAGATTCTTAAAAATAATCTTAAATTTCTCTTTTCAGGAAGATGTGACAATAAGCATCACCAAGGCGTGGGTCTGCTTCTCAGCAGACATGCTAGTGATGCTCTTCTAGGATATGAGTGCATTAAATGAAAGGTTTCTTACAGCAAAATTTCAGACAAGCATTAAAGACTTGAATGTTATCTGCTGTTATGCCCCCACTGAGGATGCTGATGAGGATGAGAAGGATAGGTTTTATGGACAACTTCAGGATATTTTGAATTCTGTCAAGAAAGGAGATATTACCCTTGTTCTAGGTGACTTCAATGCCAAAGTTGGTACTGACTCTGACCTTTGGGGAGGGGTGATAGGCCCTTTTGGTATTGGTAGCTGCAATGGCAATGGGCAACGTCTCCTACAGGTAAGTAAACTCAATGGTTTCAGAATAACTAACACATATTACAAACAGTGCGACATACATAAATACACATGGGTTTCACCTGATGGGCAGCATATGATTGATTATATATTAATTAACAGCAAATGGGCTAGTTTTGTTAGAAATACCAGGGCATATAGGGGAGCTGAAATTGGATCTGACCATTACCTTGTTAAAAGTGTCTTGCAACTTAAACTTAAAAAGTGTTGTGCTAGGGTTAAAAAATTTACCTTTAATACTGAAGCTCTGAAAGACCCAGTTATAGCTAAAGCTTACCACGATAGGTTACTTAGTCATTATGACAGCCATGGTTTGCTTAATACTGAAGTTGAGGAAGAATGGGGGCATTTTAAACAGACTTTTTTGGAAACTAACAGTACTCTTTTAGGAAAAAAGGAGGCAGAGGAGGCAGAATTATTTAAGTGATAAGGCACTTGAACTTATTTCAGAAAGAAGGAATTGCAGGAATGTCCTTAATCAGTATCCTACTAGTCCTAATAGAAAGGATTACAGAGAGCTTAATAAACGTGTAAAGGATCAGTTAGCTACTGATAAGAATCTTTGGCTTGATGGTTTGGCTGACAAAGCCGAGGAAGCAGTTAGACAGCACAACAGCAGAGAGCTGTACCAGATAGTTAATGTTTTGTGTGGTAGAAAACGGACACGTATTCAGGGATTGAAGGAAAAACAAGGTAAGGTTATAGAAGGTGAGGATTCTGTCATGGCTAGGTGGGCTGAGCATTTCAAAGATGTTCTAAACAATGTGGTTAGTTCTACTCCCATTGTTTGCAATGATGATAGATGCATTGGTGGCTTTAACGTTGGACCTAAAACACATTCTGAAGTTATTTTGGCTGTTTCTAAACTTAAACTTAATAAATCCCCAGGGGTAGATGAAATTACTACAGAAATGCTTAGAGCTGGGAATGTTTCGGTTACCACTTGGCTGACTGAAATTTTGAATATCTTTTATGATAAAGGCTGGTTCCTAAAGATTTTACCAGAGCTATTATTATCCCTATTTTCAAAAAAGGTGATCGCAGTTCTTGTGATAATTATAGGGGTATCAGCCTACTCTCTGTTCCAGGTAAAGTTCTTTCTATGATTGTGCTTAATAGAATTAAAAATCTGGTTGACAGTCAATTGCATGATGAGCAATGTGGATTCAGAAGTTGTAGGGGATGTGTGGATCAGATATTTTCACTTAGGCAGATTCTTGAGAAATGTTTAGAGTTTCAGAAACCTTTGGTTGCTAGCTTCGTTGATTTCAAAAAGGCTTTCGACTCTGTTGATCGTCATAATTTGTGGTTGATTGTGGGATCATATGGTATACCAGACAAGTTAGTTAACATAATGAAAGCTCTCTATAATACACTGAGTCATGTGTGAGAGTTGGTAAGTCTTGTAGCAATTGGTTTAGCATTACGTCTGGTGTTCGACAAGGGAGCATATTGTCTCCTTTTCTCTTTAGTTTGGTTGTTGATTATATTATGCGAAATTCACTTCAAGAGAAAGATTTTGGCCTTAAATGGGCTGGAGATGCAAAAATTTCTGATTTAGATTATACTGATGATTTAGCCCTTTTGGCAAATGATGTTGATGAGATTAACTCTTTCATTCGAGCTGTTGATGAGACTGGTAGTAGAGTAGGTCTGGTTATAAACAGAGAGAAAACTAAAGTGATGAAAATTGGTCAGGCAGGTTGTGATTCAGTTAACCTGAATGGTTGCAGTCTTGAGCAGGTGTCACAGTTTAATTACCTTGGGAGCTATGTAACGGATACTGGTGATGTGCGGCATGAGATTAACAGACGAATAGGTATTGCTGCCGGGACTTTTAAGAATCTATGGAGATTGTGGAGAAATAGGCGTATACACCTAAAGACTAAAATTAGACTGTATAATAGTTTGGTTCTTTCTAGGGTTAGTTATGGTAGTGAAACTTGGTCGCTGTGTAAACATGATAACAGGAAGTTAGATGCTTTTGATTCCAGATGCTTACGCAGTATCTTGGGTATTAGATGGTTTAACTTTGTAACTAATGATGAGGTTAGGCAAAGGAGTCTGCAACCTCCTTTAAGCAGCATATTGTGCAGAGAGAGACTGCTGGTTTGGCCATGTTGCCCGTATGAATAATTATAGATTGGCGAATAGGGTTATGAACAGTGTGCCTAGAGGCCTCAGAAGGAGGGGGAGACCTAGGATGCAGTGGGCAGACAATGTCAAACAGGACCTTGTTAGAATTGGTGTGCAGTGGCCGGATGCTGCAGATGTAGCTCAAGACAGATATGCTTGGAGAATTAAACTGCGCGGTCTGGTTGGACCTCCGTAGCCCATGGCTGCTTGAGGATGAGGATGATGATTGGCGCCATCTACGATCTCGAGTGGCAACTATTACCTTTATATTGCACAGAGTGAGATGGAAATAAATAAGCCACTGCACTGTAAGTAAATAATCACTGCAGGTAATGCTGTGATTATCATCTATGTTTATGTCATTAATAACACTAAATAGCGTGGTGAGACATTTATTTCCATCTCACTCTGTGCAATATAAAGGTAATAGTTGCCACTTGAGATTATAGATGGCGCCAATGGTTGGTCCGAAAATCTCGGTGATAGAGTTTAGTCTTAAAATTAGCAGGAAAAAAGATGAGCTGGCATTAGTTCAACTGGGAAAATACTCTGGCATGTTTCTGGAGAGATGCGGGTTCGTGTCCCGTATGTCGTTGAAATTTTTTCCACAAAATATTTATTGATTTATCAATGGCAAAAGAGCAGCAGATAATGCTGCGATTATCATCTTTAAGTAATAAAAATAAATAAATACCCCCCTCAAGTAGCTGCTTGCCACAGAGATCTGACAGGAGCCTGTCAGTTTATATGCCAAAGAAGGTCCGAGAGGATGGCGGGACCTCGGCAGAAAAACAACACATACATCTATGACTTACCTGGGGCTCGAACCCAGATCCCTTAGATCACTAGCCAAGTGCACTAAACACTCTGCCATATAGCTTGTATTTCAGCAGATTTCCATAAATTATCGATCTATCAGTCAGTTGATCTATCTATCGTTTTTCAGAGTCATGCTATATCAGATATAGTCGGCTTACAACTTGTTGTTATGAATATTTTATTTAACATTGTATTATGCATTAGATTATATATTAAATTTTCTTCGTTTTTCATAAATCAACTAAAAAAACTTTGATCTTGTTTCCTGAAATTCCCCAAAATGGTGTTGGATATGGAAGCAAAAAACATGGAAATCAGTTCTGCAGGAGGGCATTTTTGGCATAGGTTTCCCCCCCCCCCCCTACACTCACTGAGGATGTTTTATTACCCCTCCCCTCACTGATTAATTTTTAAGTTTATATTCAATGGTTTTAAAAGAGTTTACTCCCCTCTCCCACCAGTAATTTGGCTGTGCCAATCTGATGAGACTTTGTTTTTGCTTTAGTGCACTAATTTTTGGGCACTTACACAAGTTTCCCAAAATATAACACCCAAAGGAAAAAAAAAATCATAATGTTTAGTAAAAAAAAACCCACCCTAGAATGTGTTTCTCCATTTCATAAACAGGACAAAAAATCCCATTAATGTGAGCAATCCAAGTCACCTTACATAATAATGCTGGCCCATGCTTTAAAATATACCACACTGCAAAGAATCATTAATAGAAATAAAAATTATGTGTCAGGTAAATATATTATTCGGGAAGAATTTTACTTTCGATTACTATAAAATTGTTTTTATTTAACCATTTTTATTCAGTACATTTTCTAACATTAAGCCTTAAATTTATAGTTTGATCTTTTTTCACTATATCACTGTGAAAATGTCTTGTTACAATTAATATGAAAATAAATTTGAACAAATTTTACAAGCATAAGACTTGGAATTATATTCTGTTTAATTTGGTATATAATATCACCTATTTCTGTTGATTGGTTAGTTTTAAAAAAAAAATCTGATGATGACTTGTTTATCTGACTCAGGTCAATTGGCTTAAAAGCATTGCATTTTCTCAAAGTATGGTACTGAGAAAAAACTATGAAAGAAATATTTACTTGAAACAAGAAATTTTGTTATTTAGAAAATAAATAAACTTTCTATTCATGTGCATTATAATCATTTCTACCTATTTGTTTTTTTTGTAAATTTTTTTGCTGTCCCATGGCCGAGTGGTTAGTGCGCTTGGCTACTGATCTAAGGGCACTGGGTTCGAGCTCTAGGTAAGGCATGGATGTTTATGTTGTTTTTATGCTGAAGTTCTGCCATCCTCACAGACCTACTATGGCATAAAAACTGACAGGCTCTTGTCAGACCTGTAGCAAGCAGCTTTTGAGGGGGTATTTTTTTTTTAATTTTTATTTGTGTTGCCAAATACATTTTTTTACTACATGACTCTAAAAAAGTGCTATTAAAATAAAACTAGTCTTTTTTTCTTAAATATTTTATTTTCAGAAAAATTAAGAATTAAATGCTGATTAATTTGACATAACATAATTCCTTTCATTAGTTATTTGGCAAAAAAGTTCTCAAGTCACTTTTTTTGTCTGAGCACAGGGAGAAAATAGCTTGACTTCTGGATGTAAACCAGTTTTTTCATGCTGGACACTTAAGGGTTAAGAGTTAAAGTCATGAAGTTTTCACTGTTGCCAATGGAAACTTCATGATGCTCACATTCCACTACGAAAAATTTTAGCTTATTCCCGTGGTCGAGTGGTTAGCACACTTGGCTAGTGATCTAAGGGACCTGGGTTCGAGCCCCGGGTAAGGCATGGATGTATGTGTTGTTTTTCTGCTGAGGTTCTGCCATTCTCTCAGATCTTCTACTGTGGCATATAAACTAAAAGGCTTCTGTTCAGACCTCTGTGGCAAGCAGCTGCTTGAGGCGGTATTTTTTTTTCGCATTGTAATATTCGTTCAAAAATACTATAATTGTGCCCTCTAATGGTGGAAATTTTTTGAAGAGTCCAAACGTGCAAATCATATATATTGCAAATCATAATATTTCATCAATTCCTAAATGAAAAATTCTTTTTGTGTTAGATATCTCTAAAAATGGTTACCTACTAAAACAAGTCCCCCCCCCCCCAAGTGTCAAAGGGGCCAACTCATTGTTGGCAATAGAAACTTTGTAACTTTCATATTCCACCAGCAAAATTTCTAGCTTATATACAGTGAAGCACTTTTTTGCACACAATGGGCTAAATGGGCAGGTCACAAAAAACCCCAAAGGTTCAGAGAAGGTTGGGGAAGGGGACACACTGGAACAGTTATTGGGAGACAGATAGTAACCTTCTGTCAAAGCCATCCAGCTGTTGTTTAATGTGCACAGTGTATGGCACTCTCATATATGGGGCCACAACTTAATGTTCCATCTGATGAATGGCTACCTTTATGATCTCATCGGTATCCCCACTGATTGTGGGCAGGACAAGGAGTTTTGTGGAGATAAATCTTAACCTGACCCAGCTAGAACTTGAACCTGCAGATTATGAGCCTGGCACACTACTGACTGAGCAGCCCCTGGTTTATAGGGATTGAAGGATAAACAAGGTAAGGTTATTGTGGGCTGAGCATTTCAGAGATGTACTAAAGAATGTGGAGTTACTCTTATTTTTATAACAACTATAGATGCATTACTGCCTTTAATATTGACCCTATATCACATCTGAAGATACTATGCCTATTTCTAAACTTAAACCAGTGCCTATGTAATGGGAATGCTTGCCGATTTCTGCGAATCTCCATGTTAGCAAGCATCCCTAGGAAGCTTCAAAACTTGACACACGAGGACAGCACCATTCTGCAGTAAGCTAACCTATGCTAAAGTATATAGCAATCTGTCCAAGTCATATGGTAAAGACTCAGACAGATGGTTAATTAAACACAATAAACTAGAATCTTTCTCAGACATACAACAGAAATAATGATTTAAACTATCCATAATGAAAAATATGTTTGAAAATAATCGTGTTACAATTGAAAATTACTATCCATTAAATCCAAAATTTTCATGTGTTTACCCAATATTATTATTTAACTGTAATTATTTAAACAAAATGTAATTTTTTTTTCAAAACAATTCTTTACCTAATTTAGTAATTTAAATTACTATTGCAATAGAGTTTATTGTTAAGGGAAATGCATAAGCAACAGATTTAATTAAAATCAATCCAAAGTGAATGCACAGTATTCCCTGTTAAGAACATTAATTAATAGATTCAGAAAAAAATTCATTGCCGCCATGGCGGGAATGCAATTTAAGCAAGATTATTTTGATATTAATACCAGATTTTTTTAAAATATTAATGATTAAAAGTAATAGTTTTCAAATGCAATAGGTGCAAAGTTTATGCTGCAGTACAGAATTGAATCTTTATATGTTAATCTTTTTATTTCAATTACTTCTCCCGACCTACATATGTGCTGCACTTTGAATCATTTACATCAGGCATGTCAACGATACGGTCCACGCGCCATGAGCGGCCTCCGGGGCGTTTAGATGCGGCCTGCAACCTCAATAATACTCGAATTTCGTGAATAGTTTTTCTATACATTGAACACATATGTACAGATTCAGGGCCAAGGGGGGGGGGGATGGGGGGCGGCTCCCCCCAAAGTAACTAGGAGTTGGCAAAATTCGAAGACTTCATAAAATCTAGGCGAGTTGTGAAAATTTGTAATTTTTTTTTTTTGGAAAATGGAGAGACAGCAAAATTTAGAGCAGTTGGCAAAATTTAAAGCCACTTAGTAAAATACAGGCGAGTTAGCAAAATCGGGACAACTTGGCAAAACTTAGGGAGTTCGCAAAATTTAGAGTGACCTGGTAAAATCTTGAGGAGTTGGCAAAATTCGGAGTGACGACAAATTTCGAAGTGACTTGGCAAAATTCAGGTGAGATGTGAAAATTTTGATTTTTTTTTGTAAAATTATGGCTAGTTGGCAAAACTTGGGGAATTGGCAAAATTCGGAGTGACTTGACAAAAATTCAGGTGAGATGTGAAAATTTGGATTTTTTTCTGTAAAATTATGGCAAGTTGGCAAAATTCGGAGTGACTTGCAAAATCGTGGAGAGTTTACAAAATTCAGGTGTGATGTAAAAATTGCAATCTTTTTTCTGTAAAATTATGGAGTGTTGGCAAAATTGAGGCAATTTCGCAATATCTAGGAGAGTTGGCAAAATTCAGAGTGGCTTTGTAAAAATCAGATGTGATGTAAAATTGGGTATTTTTTTTCTGTACAATTGTGGCGAGATGGCAAAAAAACGAGGAAACATGACAAAATTCGAATCCACTTGGTAAAATACAGGCAATTTGTGAAAATTGGGATTGTTTTTGTGAAATTAAGGAGAGTTGACAAAAATTGAGAAAACTTGGCAAAATCTAGGGAAGTTGGCAAAACTGGAAACCACTTGGTAAAGTACAGGTGAGTTGTAAAAATTGGGATTGGTTTTGAGAAATTAAGGAGAGTTGGAAAAACTAAAAACTCTTGGCAAAATTCGAAGCCACTTGGTAAAATACAGAGGAGTTGCGAAAATTGTGCCTTTCTTGTGCAATTAAGTAGAGTTGATAAAATTCGAAACGACTTGGCAAATTCAAGGAAGAAGTAAAAATTGCTATTTGTTTTGTGAAATTAAGGAGTATTGGACAAATTGAGGAAACTTAAAATGTAGTGTAGTTGGCAAAATTCAAATCTACTTGGAAAATATGGGCGAGTTGTGATAATTGGGATTGGGTTTGCGAAATTTGGGATAGTTGACTAAAATCGAGAAAACTTGGCAAAATCTTGTGGCGTTTGAAAATTTTGAAGTGATTTGGCAAATTTAGGAGAGATGTAAAGATTGGGATTAGTTTCGTGAAATTAAGGAGAGTTGGCCAAATCATGGGAAAATTCAGATACAATTCAGACAAGATGTAAATATTGGAATTATGTCTGTGAAATTATGGCTACTTGGCAAAACTGGAAGTTAAATGTTAAATTACGGATGGCTAGTAGGCAAAATTGGAAGTCAAGTGGCAAAATGCAGGAGATTTGTGAAAATTGACCTGTATACATTATAAGGCCAACCCCACCCCACGGAGTGAAAATCTAAGTTTGTTCAGTTGGCAAAATGTGAACTCGTGATGTGAATTTAGAGTTGGAAAATTGGTAATTCCCCCCCCCCCCCAACCATAGTCCTTCGCTACGCCTCTGTACAGATTACAGATACCTATTGAAAACGCTCTTATCTCTGTCACAGTACATATTCTTTTTAAATTGAGTAAGCCTATAATATTATATATAGGTAGTATAAAATATTATAATAATAAATTAGTGTTTAATTGAATCCCGGCCCGCTAATATACTTTGAAAGAAAAATTGGCACTTTACAAGATTGAGTCTGACACTCCTGATTTACATGTTCTCCCATGGGTTATCCATCTTGCATTTTTCAGGACAATCTGATTAGTTCTTCATAGTGTTGCACTTTTAATAGCCAGCAGTGTAGTTTGGTTCTTTCTAGAATTAGTGAAACTTGGACCATTGTTAACAAGATAACGGGAACTTGATGCTTTCGATTCTAGATGCTTATGCAGTATCTTGGCATTAGGTGGTTCAACTTTGTAAGTAATGATGAGGTTTGGCACAGGAGTCGGCAACCTCTTTTAAGAAGCATATTATGCAGAGAGATTCTTGGTTTGCCCATGTTGCCCATATGCATAACTATAGATTAACGAATAGGGTTATGATCAATGTGCCTAAAGGCTGATGCGATTCATCAGCCTTTAGGCACACTGATCGATTGACAATTGAGGGATCAGAAAAAGGGAAAGACCTTGGATGCAATGTGAAACGTCAAACAGGACCTTGTTAGAATTGGGCAAGATGCAGCTCATGTGAGATGCATTTAGTTTTCCAAGGTCGAACCTCTGAAGCCTATGTTTGCTAGAGAATGATTACTCTTATAAATTTAGTACTTAATTTTCGTCATACAGAACAACTCGTTGAATTTCAATCAATTTTAATTTAATTAAAACATATATATTAATAAAAAAATACCCCCTCAAGCAGCTGCTTGCCATAAAGGTCTGACAGGAGCCTGTCAGTTTATATGCCATAGTAGAAGGTCTGAGAGGATGGCAGAAAAACAACACAAACAGCCATGCCTTACCCAGAGCTAGAACCCAGGTCCCTTAGGCTATCAGTTATTGCATTCTTCATTGGCACATTCTATCACCAGAATTTCTATTTTCTAGCATAAATATACTGCTTGCAATATTATGTAAAGTTTTAGATTTTCCATATTTAGTACCTTTTAACAATATAAAAGCCATTTGGAGGATTTGCAAACTATGAATTATCACATTTCATTAGTACCTATTCAAATGAAAAAGAATTTTTCATTAATCTCTCAAAACAAAAATTTGTGTTTTTCCACCCACCCTGAAGGTGGAAAATTTGTTGGGTTGGGTTGTTTTACCTCTGAGCGGCACTTTTTTGCACACCATGGGCTAAATGGCCAGGTCACATGGACCCCGAAGGCTCAGAGAAGGTTGGGGGAGGGGACCCACTGGAACAGCTGTTGGGAGACAGATGGTAGCCTCCCGTCAAGGCCATCCAGCGTGTTCTTTAACGTGCACAGGGTATGGCTCTCCCGCACACGGGGCCACGGCTTAACGTCCCATCCGACGGACGGCGGCCTTTCCAAGCCCATCGGTGTCCCCTACTGACCGTGGGCAGGGCGGGGAATTTTGCGGAGATAAATCTCAACGCTGACCCAGCTGGGACTCGAACCTGGGAATTACAGATTACGAGCCTGGCGCGCTACCGACTGAGCCACCCCCGCCCCGGAAAATTTGTTCCTGCCAATGTAAATCCATCACCACACTCAACCACTAAAATATTTAATTTCTAAAATGAATATTCCAAATTCCTTTTTTTGCAATATTTATTTATTACTTTTAAATTTTCAAAATTTTCAATCAGACGTTGCATTTGAAGCTTTTGGGAGATTTTAAAAGTGTAAATCATAACAGTTTAACAAGACCTAGGCATGGATGTCTGTGTTGTTTTTCTGCTGAGGTCCTGCCATCCTCACAGACCTTCTACTATAGCATATTAAACTGACAGGCTACCGTCAGACCTTTGACAAGCAGCTGATTTCATCTACCCTGGGGATTTATGAAGTTTAAGTTTAGAAATAGCCAAAATAACTTCAGATTTTGTTATAGGGCCAACATTAAAGCCATCAATGCATTCGTCATCATTGCAAACAATGGGAGTAGAACTAACCACATTGTTTAGAACAGGAGTGTCCAACCCGCGGCTCTGGACAGCTAGTCCAGGGCCTACAAAATCGTAAAGTTTACGTGTTTACGACATAACCTTTCAACATGATTATGTGATTTCAAGCGAATTTTTGATATCCCACTAGTTTTATGTTGCCCTTTTTTTTAATTTTATAATAAAAACATAAGAAAATAAATGAAGTTTTATTATTCATATACATTAACTATATTATATATTTTATGTGTGGCCCAAAAGAATTCATCTTCACTCAATGTAGTCCAGGGAAGTCAAAAGGTTGGACACGCCTAGTTTAGAACATCACTGAAATGCTCAGCCAACCTAGTTATGACAGACTACCTTCTATAACCTTACCATGTTTATCATTCAATCCCAGTATACCTGTCCGTTCTCTGCTGTTGTGCTGTCTAACTGCTTCTTCGGCTTTGTCAGCCAAGCCAAAGATTCTTATCAGCAGCTAACTCATCCTTTACATGTTTATTAAGCTCTCTGTCATGCTTTCTATTAGGACTAGTAGGGTATTGATTAAGGACATTCCTGCAGTTCTTTCTTTCTGAAATTAGCTCATGTGCCTTATCACTCAAGTAATTCTGTCTCCTCTGCTCCGTTTTTCCTAAAAGAGTACTGTTAGTCTCCAAAAAAGCCTGTTTAAAATGGTCCCATTCTTCCTCAACTTCAGTGGTAAGCAAACCATGACTGTCATAATGAATAAATAACTTATCATGGTAAGCTTTAGCTATAACTGGGTCTTTCAGAGCTTCAGTATTAAAGGTAAATTTTTAACCCTAATACAACACTTTTTAAGTTGCAACACACTTTTAACAAGGTAATGGTCAGATCCAATTTCAGCTCCCTTATATCACCTGGTATTCCTAACAGAACTAGCCCATTTGCTGTTAATTAATATATAATCAATCATATTCTCATGCAGCCCATCAGGTGAAACCCATGTGTACTTATGTATGTCGTGGTGTTTGTAATAAGTGTTAGTTATTCTGAAACCATTGAGTTTACTTACCTGTAGGAGACATTGCAGCTACCAATACCAAAAGGGCCTATCACTCCTCCCCAAAGGTCAGTCAGTACCAACTTTGGCATTGAAGTCACCTAGAAAAAGGGTAATATCTCCTTTCTTGGCAGAATTCAAAATATCCTGAAGTTGTAAAACCTATCCTTCTCATCCTTATTATCATCATCAGAAGTGGGGGCATAAAAGCAGATAACATTCAAGTCTCTAATGTTTGTCTGAAATTTTGTTGTAAGAAACCTTTCATTAATGCACTCATATCCTAGAAGAGCATCACTAGCATGTCTGCTGAGAAGCAGACCCACACCTTGGTGATGCTTATTGTCGTCCCTCCTTGAAAAGAGAAATTTAATATTATTTTTAAGAATCTAACCTTTATCTGTCCATCTGGTCTCTTGCAAGCCTAGAATATCTAAATTATAACGATGGAATTCTTGTGTGAGGTTGTTGTTGTTGTTGTTTTGGGTTTTATGGCGCATGGGCAACTAGGCCATGATGCGCCAAACAAAAGACAATATAAAAGATAAAAGACATGTAACCCACAACCAAATTTAAAACAAATGAGCTAAATTGTAGAATGGTAAAACAACAAAGAACAAGTGTAAAAATACAGAGTAAAACAATAGATAACCAGGTGTAAATGACCTTGGATATACACACAATGTATAAGGTGGTAAAAATCAAAATCCAGTAAAATATCCACTTGAAAAATAGAAGGTAAAACAACCCCAGGTGTAAAAGACCTGGGCTATACAAAATATTAGGTAAAATCAAAATCTATTAAAATAACCACAATATTTTAAAAAGGAAAAAACTGAGGGTAAAAAGCAATGATCGGTTAAAAGATGTCCGAGTATAAGAGGCTCGGACGCAAAATCATGAAAGGTAAAATACAATTTTCGTTCAGATTAAATGCTACACATTCAATTCATCATCATCATCATCCTCAAGCAGCCATGGGCTACGGAGGTCCAACCAGACCGTGCAATTTAGTTCTCCAAGCAAGTCTATCCTGAGCTACATCTACTGCATCTGGCCACTGCACACCAATTCTAACAAGGTCCTGTTTGACATTGTCAGCCCACCGCATCCTAGGTCTCCCCTTCTTTCTGAGGCCTTTAGGCACACTGTTCATAACCCTATTCGCCAATCTATAATTATTCATACGGGCAACATGGCCAAACCAACGGAGTCTCTCTCTGCACAATATGCTGCTTAAAGTAGGTTGCAAACTCCTTTTCCTAATCTCATCATTAGTTACAAAGTTGAACCACCTAATGCCCAAGATACTGCGTAAGCATCTGGAATCAAAAGCATCCAGTTTCCTGTTATCTTGTTTACAAAGTGTCCAAGTTTCACTACCATAACTAACCCTAGAAAGAACCAAACTATTATACAGTCTAATTTTAGTCTTTAGGTGTATACGCCTATTTCTCCACACTCTCCATAGATTCTTAAAAGTCCCAGCAGCAATCCCTATTCGTCTGTTAATCTCATGCCGCACATCACCATTATCTGTTACATAGCTCCCAAGATAATTAAACTGACACCTGCTCAAGACTGCAACCATTCAGATTAACTGAATCACAGCCTGCCTGACCAATTTTCATCACTTTAGTTTTCTCTCTGTTTATAACCAAACCTACTCTACTACCAGTCTCATCAACGGCTCGAATGAAAGAGTTCATCTCATCAACATCATTTGCCAAAAGGGCTAAATCATCAGCATAATCTAAATCAGAAATTTTCCTATCTCCAGCCCATTTAAGGCCAAAATCTTTCCCTTGAAGTGAATTTCGCATAACATAGTCAATAACCAAGCTAAAGAGAAAAGGAGACAAAATGCACCCTTGTCGAACACCAGAAGTAATGCTAAACCAATTGCTACAAGCCTTACCAACTCTCACACACGACTCAGTGTTATTATAGAGAGCTTTCATAATGTTAACTAACTTGTCTGGTATACCATATGATCTCACAATCAAATACAAATTATGACGATCAACAGAGTCGAAAGCCTTTTTGAAATCAACAAAGCTAGCAACCAAAGGTTTCTGAAACTCTAAACATTTCTCAAGAATCTGCCTAAGTGAAAATATCTGATCTACACATCCCCTACCACTTCTGAATCCACATTGCTCATCACGCAATTGCCTGTCAACCAGATTCTTAATTCTATTAAGCACAATCATGGAAAGAATTTTACCTGGAACAGAGAGTAGGCTGATACCCCTATAGTTATCACAAGAACTGCGATCACCTTTTTTGAAAATAGGGATAACAATAGCTCTGGTAAAATCCTTAGGAACCATGCCTTTATCATAGAAGAGATTCAGAATTTCAGTCATCCAAGTGGTAACCGAAACATTCCCAACTCTAAGCATTTCCGTAGTAATTTCATCTACCCCTGGGGATTTATGAAGTTTAAGTTTAGAATAAACCAAAATAACTTCAGATTGTGTTATAGGGCCAACATTAAAGTCACCAATGCATCTATCATCATTGCAAACAATGGGAGTAGAACTAACTACATTGTTTAGAACATCACTGAAATGCTCAGCCCACCTAGCCATGACAGAATCCTCCCCTTCTATAACCTTACCTTGTTTATCCTTCAATCCATGTATGCCTGTCCGTTTTCTACCACACAAAACATTAACTATCTGGTACAGCTCTCTGCTGTCTAACTGCTTCCTCGGCTTTGTCAGCCAAACCATCAAGCCAAAGATTCTTATCAGCAGCTAACTGATCCTTTACAAGTTTATTAAGGTCTCTGTAATGCTTTCTATTAGGACTAGTAGGGTATTGATTAAGGGCATTCCTGCAGTTCTTTCTTTCCGAAATAAGCTCAAGTGCCTTATCACTCAGATAATTTTGCCTCTTCTGCTCCTTTTTTCCTAAAAGAGTACTGTTAGTGTCCAAAAAGGCCTGTTTAAAATGATCCCATTCTTCCTCAACTTCAGTAGTAAGCAAACCATGACTGTCATAATGGCTAAATAACCTATCATGGTAAGCTTTGGCTATAACTGGATCTTTCAGAGCTTCAGTATTAAAAGTAAATTTTTTAACCCTAGCACAACACTTTTTAAGTTTAAGTTGCAACACACTTTTAACAAGGTATTGGTCAGATCCAATTTCAGCTCCCCTATATGCCCTGGTATTCCTAACAGAACTAGTCCATTTGCTGTTAATTAATATGTAATCAATCATATTCTTATGCAGCCCATCAGGTGAAACCCATGTGTACTTATGTATGTCGCGGTGTTTGTAATAAGTGTTAGTTATTCTGAATCCATTGAGTTTACTTACCTGTAGGAGACGTTGCCCATTGCTATTGCAGCTACCAATACCAAAAGGGCCTATTACTCCTCCCCAAAGGTCAGAGTCAGTACCAACTTTGGCATTGAAGTCACCAAGAACAAGGGTAATATCTCCTTTCTTGACAGAATTCAAAATATCCTGAAGTTGTTCATAAAACCTATCCTTCTCATCCTCATCGGCATCCTCAGTGGGGGCATAACAGCAGATAACATTCAAGTCTTTAACGCTTGTCTGAAATTTTGCTGTAAGAAACCTTTCATTAATGCACTCATATCCTAGAAGAGCATCACTAGCGTGTCTGCTGAGAAGCAGACCCACGCCTTGGTGATGCTTTTTGTCGTCCCTCCCTGAAAAGAGAAATTTAAGATTATTTTTAAGAATCTGACCTTTATCTGTCCATCTGGTCTCTTGCAAGCCGAGAATATCTAAATTATAACGGTGGAATTCTTGTGTGAGGACATCAAGAGAAAAAGCTCTGTGCAGAGTCCTCGCATTCCAACTACCTATGGAGAGAAAATGGTTAGTGGGATGTTTAAAGAAACTATGTTTATTGAGAGAGGGAATGCCGACAATATCAAACAGCCCCCTAATCGCAGACATGGGGCAAAGACCCGTTCCCCCACTACTAAAGGCTGAAGCCATCTACACTGGAAGACTTCCTCCAATGTAGAATTTGACGATGCCAATAGAAGCAAAGAGTTCAGGTGCCTGCGATGACTTCTGCTCAGGATTATCCACCAGCTGATAAACATATCCTGTGGATCTATTCACTTGGGGCTGTCAACCTACAAACAAAAAGAAAACACAGCGGAAGATTTTCCCTCCACAGAAGCCCACCAGTGCAGCAAAATCAGGATCCATAATCAAGCTCAGAGCCATATATCTGTCCAGTCCAGTAGGTTTATATGGTCAGCACCAGGACCCTGTGTGGTTGACCACTCCTCAGCAGGGTAGAAAAAAAAGAAAAAAAAGAAAAGTAGCCATAGTTGTCCAGATCAGTAGGCCACACTAATCTGGCAGCCCTCCCCTTCCGTTCACTTCCACAAGAGAGTATCTCTTTTGAAAGTTACTAACGGTCCGCACCACGAGAAGGCGGGGTTGGACATTAGGTGCTAGGCCTGGCCGGTTCTATGCATCATCACAGGGGATTGGTGCATAGCTCTCCTTCCAGTGACTACCTAGCTACCATTTACAGACCGCACATTCAATTAAAATATGTTTAATGGTTAAAATGGTGTCACAAAACTCGCACTTGGGTACGTCGTCCGCCCGTAGAAGAAACGAATGAGTAATAAACGAGTGACCCAAGTGGAGCCGAGTCTTGTGTGAGGACATCAAGAGAAAAAGCTCTGTGCAGAGTTCTCACATTCCAACTACCTATGGAGAGAAAGTGGTTAGTGTGATGTTTAAAAAAACTGTTTATTGAGAGAATGGAGACAATATTAAAAAGCCCTGTAATCACAGACATGGGGTGGGTTCCCCCACCACTAAAGGATGAAGCCATCTACACTGGAACACTTCCTCCAATGTAGAATTTGATGATGCCAGTAGAAGGAAAGAGTTCAGGTGCCTGTGATGACCTCTGCTCAGGATTATTCACCATCTGATAAAAAATATATCCTGTGAATCTATTTACTTTGAACTGTCAACCCACAAACAAACATAAAACACAGTGGAAGATTTTTCTTCCACAGAAGCCCACCAGTGCAACAAATTCAGGATCCATAATCAAGCTCAGAGCCTTAATTCAGTCCACTCCAGGGGATTTATATGGTCACCAGGCCCCTGTGTGGTTGACCACTCTTCAGCACGGTAGAAAAAAAAGAAAAGTTGCCATAGTTGTCCAGATCAGTAGGCCTCACTACTCTGGCAGCCTCATTTTCCGTTCACTTCCACAAGAGAGTATTTCTTTTGAAAGGTACTAATGGCCCGCACCACGAGAATGCGGGGTCGGCTGGTTCTATGCATCATGACATATAAATAGCACAATTGTACATTTGAATAGTTCCTATCCTTTCCGTGAATAAAACAGGTGGGAATGAAGCTTCATTAAGTGAAACTTACAAAAAGTTAAATACAAAAATTTCCTATTTAACAGTATATACCTATAGTTAGAGCAAAGCATATCTACAATTAGTACGACTATCATTTTCAGTCACTTCGTACTTTTTCGCTGTTATCCACTATATAAAGAAAAAAAATCAATTATTTCTCTAAATAATTAACAGTAAATGCAATTTAAAGCAAAAAAAAAAGATATATTACTTACCAAAGCTTACGTAACAAACTAAACTATGCCACTAGGATACACTCCAACAGTCTGATACACCCTTATTTCATACCATAAAAGGTCACTTTGCGTTACGATGAGAAATCAACCGACCAAATAGCAGAGCGGAAATTGACAGCTCTTGAAATTCAAGTGCTGCCAACTGTTAGAATAAAGTTTACAGACTTTATATATCGCCATTTTTAGAATATTTTCGCCTTGAGGTATTAAATTGTCTTCTGTTATAAATTCTTCATCAGGGGCTTTCGACAGGAATTCAGGGTTTAGTGAAAAAGGGAAAAAAAAATTCAAAAATTTTAGAATGTGCCATACTATTGCCTACCAATAAACAGAAATATGTCTTATATATTTTTAGTTGATCCCAAGAAAAACCGCTGTAAATAAAGTGCTGTGAATGCAATACGTCGACAACAAATATAACGTATATACTACATAAATTCTTCTAAAATACTGCCGCTAGAAACGCCGTCAACAGAAATGCAAAAAAAAAAGTCTCCTGTACAACATACAGAGAGCAAAAATACCAATTCTAAAGTGCGTTCCAAGTTGGCTGCTTAGAGGCAGGAACACACATAATGCCTTGCAAAAAAATACCCCCTCAAGCAGCTGCTTGCCACAGAGGTCTGACAGGAGCCTCTCAGTTTATATGCCACAGTGGAAGATCTGAGAGGATGGCAGGACCTCAGCAGAAAACAACACGAACATCCATGCCTTACCCGGGGCTCGAACCCAGGTCCCGTAGATCAGTAGCCAAGCGCGCTAACCACTCGGCCACATAACGGTGAATGTGAATATTGTACCAAATGAATAGAATGAATTGGATCAGTGGATATAGTCTTTCTTTAACTTCATTAATTTCTTTCAAACGTATTAACTGAAATGAAAAGAATAAATTCCTACTTAGCCGCTTATTTTCAGCAAAAAACTGGAAGCCGATGTGACAATTCGTCTTAAATCGTCCCATGACTGGGCTTCACTTGTGAACTCTTCTCCTCAAATTTCTAAAAATAAACTTAATTATATATCTCAAATACTTTATATATATATATCCTCATGAATCTCCGTCACAGCCACATTACAACTGCAAAATTTGCAAGCGGGCTGCCCTTGAGGTAGTAAAAGCAGGTACAAATAAACGCTTGTTTTTAATATGCCAATTTACTATTGAAGTAATATTTATATGTATATCTTTATGATTATTTATATTCCACATAAAAATAGTATTTAAATAAACGAAAAAAATACCAAAAACATTATTTAAAAAAAGGGAAGAAATACTCTCTACACAAAGTACAGATCGTATATACCTATATATAACTTAGAAGTTCTACTAGGCTTGTCCTAGTTTCTCATACAAACACTTACACAAGGACATGTCGTCTAGTGTACATATTGACCAGGTCTGGGCTTTATGTGTGTGTGTGTATATATACACACACATTCACAATAAAAAGAACATTGCATGTTAAAATATTAATGAAAGGTTTGATTTTTCCTTAAAAAGTGCTTCTTGGATTCAAAGCCAGCTGCTTGTGATAAAATTCCTTCGAGATAATGTTCAGATATATTCAGTGAATCAGCTCGGAAAGAAGGCAATCAAATGACCAACGAGTTCATGCGTTGTCGTATCGTGCAACAATAGAATGTTTCAAAATATCATCGTTATGTCCTGTCTGAAAAAATAATAGCATTCGACCGTTGGAAAATAAAATAATTTAACTTTGCTAATTAAAAATTTATTTATTACCAATACCGATGGCAGGACAATTTTATGCCACCTTAAAAAAAGCTAAGAGGGCCACATGTGGCCTGCAGACCATATGTTGCTAACCCCTGTTGTAGATGAAGAAAGAATGGATCCATGGAGGAAAGTCACAAGCATGCTTGTTGGTTTCCTCCTCTTAAATCGAAAAGTGGAGTCCATCATGCTGCCAAATAGGAACAGAGCAGGGAATCACCTGAATACAATTCATTAATTTTCTCTAATTCTATACGAGAGAAATCCTTCAGAATGGCCGAATATTAATGCTTATCAGCAAATCAGACTTAGCTCCGTTCAGAGAAGAGAACCCACAATGCCGATTGATGATTCTTCCCACAGTGGAATCGAACTTGGGACTCCAAGAGAAGTTCGGGAACCGTTACACTGGCAATTGCTTTCCTTGGATTTTAATATTTTGTGACTACGTTTACTGGGAAATTCCTTATACTTTTAATACAAATACTGAACTAAATTACCTTGAATATTAGAATATTAAATATTATAATAATTACGTCAGTAATGCCTATTTGAATAATAAGCATTATTCTGAATCAAACCAGACCATAGGGGGAAAAACTAAGAGAAAAAAATAGATCATTCCAGCACAAATGTTTATTTCCTCTTTTATTGATTTTTGAAAAATCCGCTAATATGGCAACTATATGTATGTTTCATATTTCGACAAGCTTATCGATAATGCACAATTAAAGCTGTAGTGTAGTTTAAAGATAAACACCTGCATTGGCTAATCCTCGGTTACAAATACCTTTAGGCACAATTTTAGAATATTGCTAAAGTCCCGTTCTTCAAGAAACATTGGTGCCAGATGTGCAGTTGGAGATTCCTTGTTTCAAGTTTATCACAGCACTTTTTAGTTCTTTGTTCATCGTGTGGTATAATTTCACTGTTTCACAGAAAGTCCTGTTGTGAGACAGTAGCTTCCCTCTCGTTTTATTATTTGCTATTAAAGTCTGAGGTTATGATGCTTTATAATGTATCGTGCAATGTTTTGAAAGCATACACCATTTTTTAATTTTTGCTATTATACGAAAATATTAGATAGCTTAAAGTTTAATGCTGCAGTTTGTAGTAGCTCCTCTTAACTGGGGTTTTTTATTCACAATATCTCTAATAGTTAATTCTTATTCTTAAATAGTTTGTTTAAATAATTAGTACTTTATATGTTTCATTTCCTTTTATTCCCCCATCCCATTTACTGACATTTTCAAGAGAATTCTTTGGGTTTAATTCTTTTAAAAAATAAGAAATATTTTTAGTGTATCATTAAATAAAATATTATGAACCAAGGTTACCAAAAATTTATTTTTTAATTATGCAAATTTATATTTTTGGTTAAAAGGTTAGCCAATTTAAACCTCAATGCTATTTTTAATCGTGCAGAAAAAAAATGAATGAATGCAGAATGCAATTTCAATCTCTTTTAGCAGAAACCAAATAATGTTAAAAATATCAGCTTAATGAGCCCGAATATCGTAGGGTCGGAAGTAAGGGGAGGGGGAGTAGCGACCAGCTTCCCCTTGAAGAATTTTAAAAACTGAAATGGCGGTGGAAAAAATGCAGTGAAACTTTGTGTTATACCATTAAATGTTTTTAAAAGACTACTAAGCCAAAGGAAAAATGTGATTTTTTCTGGAAAAAATAATTTAGAGGACTCCTGCTGACAAAATGATAAAAAAAATATGATTATTAAAATTGGTTCATCGAAATTCAATTTTGTGCTTCCATTAACGAAATGTAATCTTTTTTTACGTTTTCATTTGTTTTCAGAAGCACGTTATTTATTTTCATTTATTCATATGAAAAAACAGTTTTATAAGTAATTTCAAATAATCAGTTTCCCTTTTTCTTTCATTTTGGTTTCGAGAGTCCTTAGTTGTATTATCTTAAATTGTTATACTCTGCAGTACTGATTTGCTTCCTCTCTTCCGACCTGAAAAAATCTGTGGATGGCAGTTTTAAAGTAGAAAAATGTTTTGTTTTGACAAATTATTTCACACACTTCCAATTTTTTTTACCAATTTTAACGCTCCTATTAACATAAATTAATGGGCAAATTATATCTTTAGAAATTAATACTTTAAAAGCTTTTCAAACGTTACTTGTCCTACACTATTTCCGATTAGTATAATATATAATATAAAAAAAGACATTTTTCCCTTTTTGCTCCCCACAAAATTTCAATCTATTAAGTTATTAGTTTTTTAGACAGCTTAATTTTTTGTCAGCATTGTAAACAAAATATTTAATCCACTTGCAAATAGCTCTGACATTTGGAAAAAAAATCATAATATCATGGAATAGATAAGTAGTTATCAACTTTTTCTAAGCCAAAGACAAACGCAAAAGAAAAAAATATTGGGGCAAAAGTTTAAAATCGAGTACTATATTTTTTTTAAACCAATATGAGCCTCATTTTTTTCCCTAAAGCTGGATTATCGAAAAATTAAAGTTTTTAAGACTAAAAGTCTTTCGAAGATTAATTTCATACATTTTGTGAAATTATTTTATGAATATTTCAAATTTATTTCTTTCCGCTGTTTATAATGGAGTAAAACAAAATAAAATTTTTGTGGGCAGGATTTGTTTTCTGCATCTTTTTGTGGTACAATAAAAATGAAAAATAAGTTTAAAATTTTAAAAACTGGCCTTCCTATAAACACCTTAAAACTTAGACAATAAACCTGAAATATATGGATAGTGCAATCAGTGACTGAGTTCGTATTCCCTTCAAAAGAGGATAGTTAGCCCGCAAGGCACGTACCCAGGATTTAGCTTCAGGACGATCCGAGAATTTCGTTTCAGTGGGAGGGAGATTGTTTTGGGGAGGTCCGAGATTTTTATTTTGAGAGGAGTCCGAAAATTCAGTTTCGGGAAATCTCACTTGTGTATGATTCCTCATTTACCAAACTAAATAGTATGAGATTTTATATTTTTTAAAATTTAATTTTTTGGTGCCGGACATGAAACGACAAGTGTTTTGGATTTCAAAGCAATAATGAAGTTTGAGATTTAGTATGACAGCTGGATTTTCGCAGGGGGGGGGGGGAAGTTTTCGGGAGCGTGTGTTTCTAGGTACTTCTTTGGAATTACTCTTGTTGAGTAGGTAAATTGGCGCTTTATCTCACATTGTAGTAAATGCGAATTCAATGACTGATTACAACATCAATATTCTTTAGGTTTATTTTGTATGTTTTGGGCGTATGTAGGAAGTAGGTACTTTAACGAAAGCCATCTGAAACAATAAAATCAAATATAAAAATTTAACTCAACTCTAATATTATATCAAAGAATTTTTAACAGCTGCAGAAGCTCCAATCTCCAAAATACTCTAAAAAATAAGTGCGTGTTTCCTATTCTTCATTTCCTTTGGCGCAAACATCTGAGTCATACCAGATGAAGTTAGAACTGAAAGGTCCAGGATCAAAGCTACCTCACCGTGCTGCAAATTTGCCAATAAGCTAATAGTAGTATATTAGTATATTCGCAGGAGAGTATCCCCCCCCACAGACAGTGCTTTACCCCTATGACGTCACACATCCGCTTACGTCATAGGTACATTATAAGCAATTAATTTTTTTAATTCCTTATAAGGCAAAATATTTACATCATCACAATTGCTTCTTACACGTGCATGTTTTTGTTTTTATTAATTCATTTAATTATATGACTTTGTAACAATATCAATGGCTTTATGTTATTTCGATATGCCCCTCCTATCCCAAGAGAGTACCGTATTTCTTCGATTCTAAGACGCACTTTTTTCCCCACATAAACGTCTCTAAAAACGGGGTGCGTCTTAGAATCGATGGCGTCTTAGAAACGCAGAAAAAGACGGCTCAGAAGAACCAGACTCTGATATCGATTCAGAAGGAAGTGATGAATAGCATACTTACTGATAAATAAGTACTATTGTTGTTAGTAAATTGAATTCTATTATAATAAAAATATTTGTTAGATATATTTTAGCAATTTATTTTATTTATTTATTTTTCTTAGAATCAAAGTTTTTGTCTGTTGGTGATGCTGAAATTAAGGTGCGTCTTAGAATCGAAGAAATACGGTGATATACAGTTAAGGTAGAATTTAACCATAAACTTTAATCTAAACATTTCGGTTCCACTGAAGTTAAATTCTCGGAGTCTCCCCCAAACTGAATTCTCGGACCTCTCAAAACAAAATCTCGGACCCCCCCTACCGAAACTTAATCCTGCGCACGTGCCTGGTTGGACTATACATCTCTCCCCTCCCTCCTCCACCGTCCCATAGATCCGACCTGAGACCCGGTATACTTAATATAAAGTAATAATAATGTAAAATGGTTTAGAATATATTTTTACCACAAATTTCAAAAAATAGCAAAGACCTTCGTTTTCCATTAATATTTTCCCATCCATATCAATAGTATGTTCAATATTGTTCTCAAAAATGCAAAATTCCACAAATGGCTTATCATCATTCAATTTTTCCATTAAAATCAATATATCAATTATAATTTCCAGTTCAGAATATCGTACTTTGTGATGAGAAGTTTGCGTCGGCACATGCTGCTTATGAATAAACAGCAAAAATCACTCTTTGAGCAGTTGACAAAAAATTGGTTGGATGATTCTTCATCTGAATTTCGATAGAGTCTAAGCTATTTAAAGAGTGGGGATGTAGAGATAAGTGGAGTTGGCTCTGTCCCTAAGGCTCATTTCTCATATTCGATCTAATGCACGTCATGTGATCGACAGTATTCTCGGATCAGTCAATGCGGAGTCCCATATGACTTTGGTACGGCAAGCAGGATAAATATTGATGATGCGGGACAAGTTGACAACCCTAGGCGTACCCAAGTGTGCTTATGTTGGGGGGTGGGGGTGGAAGAAGGTTGTGGATCTGAGTACCAGACGTTTCTTAATGAAGTCTCCAGAAATGAAACACTCAAGCATGCAATAAAAGAAATTACAAATAGACCAAAACATGTCAACTCCCATTGAAAGTTTCTGAGATTGATAGATCCGGCCTGAGACCCGGTATACTTAATATAAAGTAATAATAATGTAAAATGGTTTAGAATATATTTTTACCACAAATTTCAAAAAATAGCAAAGACCTTCATTTTCCATTAATATTTTCCCATCCATATCAATAGTATGTTCAATATTGTTCTCAAAAATGCTGGTTGATGATTCTTCATCTGAATTTCGATAGAGTCTAAGCTATTTAAAGAGTGGGGTTGTAGGATGAAATTAAGGTACGTCTTAGAATCGAAGAAATACGGTGATATACAGTTAAGGTAGAATTTAACCATAAACTTTAATCTAAACATTTCGGTTCCACTGAAGTTAAATTCTCGGAGTCTCCCCCTACAAGTCTTATATCCTTTGGCAACGGATATAAGACTTGTAAATAGCTAAGATATTAATTGCGTTGACTTCACTATTGTTATACGTAACAAACCAAGTCGTAGAATAGTGTTGTACGCAACAGAATAATACATTACGAAACAATGAAAAATGATTTAACGTTGGAGATGAGACAATGTCTCTCTCAGTTAGAATTGCCTATAATTTCTCGTCGTCGAGGTCATGCCCCTTCGCATCCTCATCTAATTAAGGTAGATCTGAATTTCAATATACCATTTATCTAGTTAGGGAACTTATGTGTTTATGCCGTAGTGAATATATGTTAGTGCATACTTGTTGTATTTGTTTTAGCCAATGTCCTTGCTGTTTATCGAGCGTTGGACGCTCAGAAGATTGGTTGCACCGCATTAAGTGCGGACGTCTGTAAAATCGCGGTGGTAAGAAATGGTAATATATTGGGGAATATTTAATGTATTGGGAGTTAAATGGGGAGTATATTTGGGGAATATTTAATGTATTGGGAGTTAAATGGGGAATAAGATTTCTGTTATTATTTAAGTATACTTTAGCTCAGGAGTTATTTCTTTTGTGTTCAGTTACATATTATATCTATGTGTTAACCGAGAAGACGGAGACGTGCAAGGCTTACACCCTTGGTAATCCAACCTTCGTTTAGCCGGTTAACAAGACGTTCAATATACTAAATAGTAAGTAAATATATTCGGGTCGATTTGTAGTAACCCAGTTGGATCTGATTTATACCCTCCATTCACAGAAATCGATATTTCGTTACATCTGGTCTGGAAATCGGGTTTCAATTATTTTGAACATCTTTCTGTTGTTTATCGTTTAACAACAGATAGAAATGTCCAATTACTTTTACCAAATGTTTCGAAATATATTCAATTACAGCAAATTACATTAATAACAATTGCATTAATATTCACAATAATTATATTAGTATTAATAATATTTACATTAATATTAATAAAAATGCATTAACCTGTAAAAAATGCTTTTCCTTTTCATTGTATGTTACATTATTAGTAGGAACAAATTTTCTGCACAATTAAACTCACCATAGCACAATTTTCCTTATTTAATTTTATTTCGTTATAAAATTTCCTATGACTGACAAATTATATCCAAGTGCGTTCATTTCAATTTAAGTTGCAACTTGAAATACGGATGCGAAATGATTTGAGAAATTCCATTTTGTGAATAAGACAATATTGTTTTTTCGGATTTAGAAACTTCTGACGTGGAGATTATCGTTCGGAATCCCAAAATACATCACTTCTTCCCTCCCCAAAAAGAGGGGGGGGGGGCAAATTTTATTAGTAGAGGAGAATCAATCGTAAGCGTATTATGCAAAATGAGAGCTTGCGACGTAGAGAGTGAAATCTCGTTATACTTTAGAGACGTGGAGACGTGGAGAGTGAAATCTCGTATACTTTAGAGCAATGGTTCTCAAAGGATGTGCCGAGAAATTTCGGATGGAATTGTAGATAAAAGGAAATTTAGAAACCATTTTGTTGCTCCTTTCTTAAACTGATTCTTCATTTAACTTTTTTCCATTTAATAAAAAACTTCATCATCATCATCATCATCCTCAAGCAGCCATGGGCTACGGAGGTCCAACCAGACCGTGCAATTTAGTTCTCCAAGCAAGTCTATCCTGAGCTACATCTACTGCATCTGGCCACTGCACACCAATTCTAACAAGGTCCTGTTTGACATTGTCTGCCCACCGCATCCTAGGTCTCCCCTTCTTTCTGAGGCCTTTAGGCACACTGTTCATAACCCTATTCGCCAATCTATAATTATTCATACGGGCAACATGGCCAAACCAACGGAGTCTCTCTCTGCACAATATGCTGCTTAAAGGAGGTTGCAAACTCCTTTTCCTAATCTCATCATTAGTTACAAAGTTGAACCACCTAATGCCCAAGATACTGCGTAAGCATCTGGAATCAAAAGCATCTAGTTTCCTGTTATCTTGTTTACAAAGTGTCCAAGTTTCACTACCATAACTAACCCTAGAAAGAACCAAACTATTATACAGTCTAATTTTAGTCTTTAGGTGTATACGCCTATTTCTCCACACTCTCCATAGATTCTTAAAAGTCCCAGCAGCAATCCCTATTCGTCTGTTAATCTCATGCCGCACATCACCATTATCTGTTACATAGCTCCCAAGATAATTAAACTGTGACACCTGCTCAAGACTGCAACCATTCAGATTAACTGAATCACAGCCTGCCTGACCAATTTTCATCACTTTAGTTTTCTCTCTGTTTATAACCAAACCTACTCTACTACCAGTCTCATCAACAGCTCGAATGAAAGAGTTCATCTCATCAACATCATTTGCCAAAAGGGCTAAATCATCAGCATAATCTAAATCAGAAATTTTCGTATCTCCAGCCCATTTAAGGCCAAAATCTTTCCCTTGAAGTGAATTTCGCATAACATAATCAATAACCAAGCTAAAGAGAAAAGGAGACAAAATGCACCCTTGTCGAACACCAGAAGTAATGCTAAACCAATTGCTACAAGCCTTACCAACTCTCACACACGACTCAGTGTTATTATAGAGAGCTTTCATAATGTTAACTAACTTGTCTGGTATACCATATGATCTCACAATCAACCACAAATTATGACGATCAACAGAGTCGAAAGCCTTTTTGAAATCAACAAAGCTAGCAACCAAAGATTTCTGAAACTCTAAACATTTCTCAAGAATCTGCCTAAGTGAAAATATCTGATCCACACATCCCCTACCACTTCTGAATCCACATTGCTCATCACGCAATTGCCTGTCAACCAGATTCTTAATTCTATTAAGCACAATCATGGAAAGAACTTTACCTGGAACAGAGAGTAGGCTGATACCCCTATAGTTATCACAAGAACTGTGATCACCTTTTTTGAAAATAGGGATAACAATAGCTCTGGTAAAATCCTTAGGAACCATGCCTTTATCATAAAAGAGATTCAGAATTTCAGTCATCCAAGTGGTAACCGAAACATTCCCAGCTCTAAGCATTTCCGTAGTAATTTCATCTACCCCTGGGGATTTATGAAGTTTAAGTTTAGAAACAGCCAAACTAACTTCAGATTGTGTTATAGGGCCAACATTAAAGCCACCAATGCATCTATCATCATTGCAAACAATGGGAGTAGAACTAACTACATTGTTTAGAACATCACTGAAATGCTCAGCCCACCTAGCCATGACAGAATCCTCCCCTTCTATAACCTTACCTTGTTTATCCTTCAATCCTTGTATGCCTGTCCGTTTTCTACCACACAAAACATTAACTATCTGGTACAGCTCTCTGCTGTTGTGCTGTCTAACTGCTTCCTCGGCTTTGTCAGCCAAACCATCAAGCCAAAAATTTTTATCAGCAGCTAACTGATCCTTTACAAGTTTATTAAGGTCTCTGTAATGCTTTCTATTAGGACTAGTAGGGTATTGATTAAGGGCATTCCTGCAGTTCTTTCTTTCCGAAATAAGCTCAAGTGCCTTATCACTCAGATAATTTTGCCTCTTCTGCTCCTTTTTTCCTAAAAGAGTATTGTTAGTGTCCAAAAAAGCCTGTTTAAAATGATCCCATTCTTCCTCAACTTCAGTAGTAAGCAAACCATGACTCTCATAATGACTAAGTAACCTATTATGGTAAGCTTTGGCTATAACTGGATCTTTCAGAGCTTCAGTATTAAAAGTAAATTTTTTAACCCTAGCACAACACTTTTTAAGTTTAAGTTGCAACACACTTTTAACAAGGTAATGGTCAGATCCAATTTCAGCTCCCCTATATGCCCTGGTATTCCTAACAGAACTAGTCCATTTGCTGTTAATTAATATGTAATCAATCATATTCTTATGCAGCCCATCAGGTGAAACCCATGTGTACTTATGTATGTCGCGGTGTTTGTAATAAGTGTTAGTTATTCTGAATCCATTGAGTTTACTTACCTGTAGGAGACGTTGCCCATTGCTATTGCAGCTACCAATACCAAAAGGGCCTATTACTCCTCCCCAAAGGTCAGAGTCAGTACCAACTTTGGCATTGAAGTCACCAAGAACAAGGGTAATATCTCCTTTCTTGACAGAATTCAAAATATCCTGAAGTTGGTCATAAAACCTATCCTTCTCATCCTCATCGGCATCCTCAGTGGGGGCATAACAGCAGATAACATTCAAGTCTTTAACGCTTGTCTGAAATTTTGCTGTAAGAAACCTTTCATTAATGCACTCATATCCTAGAAGAGCATCACTAGCGTGTCTGCTGAGAAGCAGACCCACGCCTTGGTGATGCTTTTTGTCGTCCCTCCCTGAAAAGAGAAATTTAAGATTATTTTTAAGAATCTGACCTTTATCTGTCCATCTGGTCTCTTGCAAGCCGAGAATATCTAAATTATAACGGTGGAATTCTTGTGTGAGGACATCAAGAGAAAAAGCTCTGTGCAGAGTCCTCACATTCCAACTACCTATGGAGAGAAAATGGTTAGTGGGATGTTTAAAGAAACTATGTTTATTGAGAGAGGGAATGCCGACAATATCAAACAGCCCCCTTTTTTTTGACTCGATTGTGTTTCTTGGGGCCTGCCTCGATTATTTTCTAGATCCGGGTCTTACATAAAGCATACCGATAATACACAGAGCGTACGTACTAACCTTAATACATCTCAGATCTTGAACAAAAAATAGCTCTATGAGTGTGCAAACGACTCCACAAAAATGGCTATTTTTGAAGATAAACTGCGCATGTGCAAGTCTGTCATAGTATTACCACCAAATTTTTAGTATGCCATCAGTATTCACGGCGAAATATATGATGTGCCGTGAGCAAAAAAAAAAGTTTGAGTATCACTGCTCTAAAGAGAGAGAAAAACCCGAGCAACAGAGGATAAATTTGCTTGTTAATCATAATGCACGAAAATATGAAGTTGTACAATAAACAAAAGGTTATATATAAATAAGTCAGAGGACCTAAAGATATCCTAGCTTTGGGTCTCAAGTAAGAGTCATCTGGCCCTGACTGAAAGGTTAAAGAAGCGTCCAAAGGATAATTTGCTTTTGAGAGAGTCACAAGCGAAAGCCTTCCTCTGGGGGACTTTTTTTGACTTCTTTTCAGAAACAAAAGAGCGAATGCTTCACTTTGTCGTCTGTCTGTCAAATTCTTTGTTTTTAGAAACAGATCAAAAATTCTTTTGTTTTGGTTAGGTATTGTGAAATAGTACGATTCGTACTTTCGAAATCTCCATGTAACTAATTGCTCCATCAAACAGTGAAAAAAGTTGAAAATGGCAAACATTTCAATATTGTAATCGAGGTAATTATATTAGAAATTTTTAATGTTGATGGTTGAACATTTCACCATCAGCACAAGCACAATATTTTTTGCTTTTAGAGATAATTCTTTGCTTTTGGAAATAAATATTATTTTTTCGTTGAATAGGTATTGATAAACTATTATGATTCATAGTTTTCGAATCTCTCAAAAGTTTTAATTGCAATCTCTTATGGGGAATAATTCCAAATTTCAAACATTTAACATATATTGCAAACGATATGATATTTTGCTGATAAAATATCATGATCAATGACTTAACATTTTCAGCAACAATTTGTCCCTTTACTTCGGGAGAGGGGGAGTGACGAAACGTTTCGTTTTAAGAGATTAATGAAAGCTCTTTTTGAGTTGAACAGGTACTAACGAAATATGATGATTCATAGTTTTCAAACCCTTCAAAGGGCTTTAATTTACATCGTTAGAGGGCGCTAAATGTACAAGTAACATTGTAAACGATATATTTGTGCTAGAAATTGTGGTGGTAGAATGTTTCATCAAGAACAGACACCCAGATATCAAGTTGGGTTGTTTTTTTTACCTCTGAGTGGCACTTTTGTTCACACATTGGGCTAAATGACCAGGTCACAAGGACCCCGAAGGCTCAGAGAAGTTATGGGGATGAGACCCACTGGAACAGCTGTTGGATGGTAGTCTTCCGTCAAGACAATGCAGCGTGTTCTTTAACGTGCACAGGGTATGGCTCTCCAGCACACGGGGCTACGGCTTAACGTCCCATAAGACGGACGGCGGTCTTTCCAAGACCATCGGTGTCCCCTACTGACCATGGGTAGGGTGGGGGGAATTTTGAAGAGATAAATCTCAACGCTGACCCAGCTGGGACTCGAACCTGGGAACTGCAGATTACGAGCCTGGCGCGCTACCTACTGAGCCCTCCCCCCGCCCCCCAGATACCAGGAATGTGATAGACCTGAGAAAGGAGTTCAACTAGAGTGCCTTAGATACACCGGGCCTGGACAGTCATTGAACAAAAAAGGGGAAATTAAATATGCATTAAAGATTTAAATGATTTAATTTTTCTAAACTTCAATTACAAGCAACTCATTTTTAAACAGCATAAAGTATAATAATTTGTTAATCATTAATTTAATTGAAATATTTATGAATATTTTAAAATTAATTACGGATAGTTAAAAATATACAGCTACCAGATAAATTTGAAAAGATACAGCTTTAATTGAAAATTCTAATTTATTTACAAATTAATTCTCCCCTTATAGTGCACTCTTCAGACCCGGTATGGTATAAGTGGCTGTGATTTACCCAACCCTTAATCTTATTGATCTTATGTCACCTTCTTTAAATTTTTGGTTGTGTCATGAATGACAACAGTCTAAGCCACATTTCTGTGGCTGTTGAGGCTGTTTACTTTGCATGTGCTTTAATTAAATTATATTGGTTAAGATTCGACAGGTTACCAGAGGCGTATTGAGAGTCCACGCGATGCGGGATAGGGGGTGGGACATGGTTAGGAGGGCTTCTGCAAAAGCGTTTTACAAAAATTGTGGGGAAAATTGATGTAGAACTATCTAAAGGAATAGCCCATATTTTTCTATAGCTTTGAACGAATAATAATGATCGCGAAAATTCAGCTTCGTTTTCCATTCTAGAATTTCCTCTCTTTGCTGCATGTGGGTTAGAACTCGTTGGCTCAAAGCCTTTCCTTAAGGAATGAAATTTACGCGATATGTTTAGCTTTTGGATAAGTTTTTATTTAGGCATTTAATGCATTATAACATTAGGATATCATTTTGCTCAAAACGCATGCATTTGTATTTTATGCAGCAAAATATAATAATTTTGGTTTACCTTTTATTTTGGATTCTAAATATTTAAATTATTAAAAACCATATCGCTAGAAGAAAGACTACTGTAAGTCTATAACGAAAATGATTATTAGAAGTGATATTGGCTAAACAAATGCTCACATTTTTAGGAGTTGTTCTAAATCTGCTGTCCAGTTTGTAATCCATGGGAGCGGGGACGGGGAGGGAAGTTTAAAATTGCAATAAAACCAATGGCATAATGTTAGTGAGAACTGGAGAGACTATGAGATTGCGCAGTGGAAGCTTGTTGGGACTTGTTGAAGAACCGACTGCAGTCTCCCAGGTTGCAACTGACGTTTCGCTTCTGGACTAATATTTTGAGAAGATGGATTGTTTTACCTCTGAGGGGCACTTTGACTAAATGGCCAGATCATAAAGATCCCAAGGATCGGAGCAGGTCGGGGGAAGGGATTGAATCAACTGGACAGCTGTTAGGATGCAGATGGTAGCTTCCCTTCAAGATCATTCAGTATGTTGTTTAACGTGCACAGGGTATGGATCTCCTGCAACGGCTTCACGTCCCATCTGCCTGTCGGCCTCCTTTACCAGCCCAATGTTGTCCAGGAATTAACTGGAGAAACTTCTCAACTCAGAAAAGGATGCGATTCGAATCTGGGGACTGCAGATTACGAGCCTGTTGTGCTACCGAGAGATCCAATCCCAACCCCTGGGAATAAGGTAAGTCCATTAAGGAATCAGGTAAGTTAACATCTTTCATTTTTAGGAATGTTATTTTAGAAACAACCCCAGATATTTCGGAAATCACGAAGATTTTCCGTCACTTCGTCAGTAAACGTTGTGGAAACCCTACACTTAACGTACCACCTTACGATCAGCTGTGGCAGCTTCCTTGACGCCACAGATCATATTACGTCGCAGACCAAGTTCGTCTGACCAAGATCACAGACCAAGTTCGTAGCTATTCAGTTATTCCAAGCTATACCCAAATTCTACTGATGAAACACACAATTAACAGTTAGGCTTAAAAATTCTTTAGAGTTGCAGCTAAGCATCCGAATGAACTCATCCAGTACACAATTAACTATGATATATCCCATGGCATGAAACACAAACGATACAAATCAATCATAACTTCTACTTTCTGTCCTTGTTATCTAAAAAGTAAATTATAAACCCAATAACTTCAGAATTCAAATATTGATCAATCTTGCTTCATAATTACATATTAATAGAACGGGCCCCCGACTGACCAGATTCAAGAATTTGCTGAGAGGATTTTCTCTCTGCCGACTCCTTCAATTATATACGAGTGTAAGAAATTTTTATCCACAGCGGAAGTCTCTGACTCGGCAATTCCAGTCGATTTACTCTGTATTATATCATGTAGCAAACGTATTCAATGAAGTCTTATGATCTCTGAACTCTGAGAGAAATTTCCCAGTGCTGTTTCCAATGCCCTTGCTTTGCGAGCGTACCGAAGATCGCATTCGTGACAGTACAATCGAGATATTGGCAAGCATCGTAGTCGCCAGTGATTCGATTTCTTTTGGAACTTCTGAATTTTTTGTTCTAAAAGGAAGAGGAAGGAGCCACAGAATGATATCTGCAGTGATTGGATGGTTTCAACGAATAGCAGAGGTAGGCCTTCCTAAGAGAACTAGTGCCTCACTCAAGAATTAAATGTAGCTTAATATATATATAGATTTAGAAGTAGATTATTCGTACTTTAGTTTAAATAAACTGTCATTAAGCATAATTGCCAGACTTGAGTAGTTTATGGAGTTGAGTACATTTTTGGCTGAAGCCGAATTACTCTGACGAGAAGCCACTCGCCAGGTGGTCGTTGCTGGTTTTGATAAATAAAATTTTAACATTAGCATGCAGTTAAGTGCAGTATTCTCAAAAAATTATGTTTCATAATGTTCAAATACGGTCTCTAGCCATATCCAAATATATGATCAAATCAGTTCAAGTAAGAAGAAAGCAATACAGAAAACAAATATTTCTCAGATACGGAACTGCATAGTAATGGGTGCAACACAAGTACTTCCACACATTTTGAAAGAGGGCGGGAAAATGAGAATTTCGACTGATTGCCACAGATGGCGCAGCAAGCAATGGTGCTTTAGGATCAGTCATCTATCTGTGCTAGCCAGTTATTCTGTGATTCGTCCACACATCTATCCAAACAATGTTTCCAAAATCAGACAGAGACGTGAATTTTTCAGAATACATTTCTACACGATATGCTAGATCATATTTCCGTCCCATTTCAAATAAATATATTTTTATAATTTACATTTTTAAGAATCGAAAATTACTTTCATTATGTTTTAAATGCCAATACTAGCACGCCCAATATAAGAAGTAAGAAACCTCAAACGTTAGCCTGTACTTACAAACATAATGGCAAAAAGGAGTGCATTACAATTTTAATCAGAGTATATTTAAGTACCTTTAAAGCACTCTGAGTTCTTAAAGCATGATTTTTCTTACCTTAAGTCTCGGTGCATGACTTTTATCTGTTTATTTCTCTTATTGTGTATTTTGTTTACCGCACCATGGCTTTAGTTGCCTTTATGCCATGAAACCTCAAACAACCAACGAAGCTCTAAGTTTTCGTTTTCATTGTTTAATTTGCATATTTTCAACTTTTTCATTTCATTTATTTGAAACTTGAACCCATTTAACTTGTCGGCCTATTTCGCTTATATGAGAGGGCTTAACGAACCTTCCCCCCATAAAGGAGCTGGATTTGGTTTCGTCAGTAGTGTGCTAGGTTCATAATCTTTAGTTCCCAGGTTCGAGTCCCAGTTGTGCCGGCATTAAGATTTATCTCCGGTACCCCTACCCCCAGTAGGAATGGGGACACCATTTCGCTTGGAAGGCCACTGTCCATTGAATGGAACATTAAGCTGTATCCTCGTGTGCCGAAGAGCCATAACCTGTGCACATTAAAGAATAAGTTGAATGGTTTTGAGGATTGGATCCCATCTGTCACCTAACAGCTATTCAGTGAGTCCCCTGCCCAACTCTGAGCCGTTTAGGTTGTTGTGACCTGGCCATTTTGTTCAATGTGTGCAGAAAAAGTGCCTCTGGAAGCTAATTTTGACTTTAATATTATGCAAATCTCCGCTCTCCAACGGATAAAGGAGTCCTAACAGGATATCCTCCAATCTCTGGGGAATATTACAAATTCCAATCTCTCTGTATCTAAAAGTGGTGTGGCTATTCAGTGAAAGGGTGAATAATCAGGTCTCACAAGTTAAAAACATCGGTGTAAAAGCAATACTCAAAAAACGAGAAATAATGGCTATCTATACTTATTTAAAAGTACATAAGCAAAACACTGAATTCGTTCACTCTATAAGGTTATTTTTATATAAGAATTTGAAATATACTGTTTTTATCCACTGTTTTTTTATGTAATGTTTGCTTGCAAGACAATATTTGTGTATTTTATTCTATACGTAATGTCATTTTTGTACATACTGTAATCTTTGTGTCTATATTATTTTTGTAATAAACACATATTCCATTGTGAAGAATTTTATTGCTTCATAAATCGAAAGTGATTAACGACTTTTTGCCGGAATTGTGTGATACTGTGTGACTATTGTTATTGGTTGTTGTATTGTTAAAAGAAATAAGGTTCTTCATATTTAATTTAATATTATCTGTAGTAATAAGCGTAACTATATCGCATATTACTAACGAAATGTAATAAAGTGAGAAATGATTTCCCCGCAGCAAACAACAAATGAATTGCTGCTATGGGAACAATTGTATCATTAGTGCTCATCGTTCAGATAGTCATGAACATATCAGATTCTTTAAACAATTTTATCCTGCAATGCAAAAATTCGAAAATACAAAAATATTTCTTTTTTGAATCTGGTTTTACTAAAGAGAATAGTTTTTAATAAGAAGAGGAAATTTTGAATCATATCATACAACGTCATTGAGGTCGTTCGTTGAATGTTCAGCAATTCGTTTTAGGGACAGAGTGGCATCTTTTCACATTGTTTCGACAAGCCACCTGAGTTTTAATGTTAAAATGAATTATATATCAATATTTGAATATTTTATTAATTATTCTGTATCCATAAACATGACAAGTAAAATGCAATAAAGTTGAACTTATTTGTTCGTTATATTGCACCCCCGATCAACTATTATTATCCAAGAGCATAGCCTAAACTGGCCTAGTGGTTGTTAGGAAGCTAGCCATTGTTCCAGCAATACAAACTTTGTGCTAGCTCTAACTGAGGCAGTGGTCAACAGTGACTTCGGTCTTAGTAGGACATGTCCTTCTATGAGATGGCCTGTAAAAGCTAGGAGTAGCTTCTAGGATTCTTCTCTGTCCCAAATTATTCGTTCCCTTCTCTGTCCCCATTATTCGTTAAAATTGCATGTTTTTGTTTCTTTAATAGATAATATTTCTTGCAGCTCTTTAAGAATATGGCTTTTTCTTCGCTGCTCTTCACTAAATTTTGACGGGGCTGTCTTAAAACTGCCCTTCAGCAAAAAGCACGAAGGTCAGATATCAATACCAAACGATGGGGTACACTTTTAGTGTTTACTATTCCAGGTTAAATTAAAAGGTAGAGTGCCAAAAATAGACTTACAACAAACCAGCTGGGTAAAGCTATAGCCCGGAAGTGAGATGTCAGTACCAAAGGATGGAATTCATTTCTAGTGCGAAAAAATTCCGCTCCCCACACGCGCTCCTAGCCACATCTCTAATCGTATAGCACGGAGATCAGATTATATTAAGGAATCGAGCTAAATTTTCGTATCGAACAATACATGTATAATTTGAAAGCACACTTCCCAGATTCCGAGTTTTTCCATCGTGCCACCTGTGCTGTGCAGTGCTATAGAAGGTGTCAGATATCAATACCAGTGTAAGGGTCCGATTTCAGGTCAAACAATTCCCTGACAATTCTGAAAATTAAAAGCACAGTATCTAAATATAAAACCCTCTCCATGCAACCTGTGTAATGGTACAGATATCAGTATCAGTAGATGGTGTCCAGTTATAGTTTCAACAATTCCCGACATTTAAAGGCACAATGCCGATTATAGAATCCTCCCCATGCAACCTGTGTAATGGTTTAGCATGGAAGTGAGATATCAATATCAATGGATGCATTTTTAGTGTCAAATGATCCCCGGAAAATTGTGCCAAGATATAGAGCACAAGTGATGAAATTGTGAATAGAAAAAGAATGTCATAAATATCACAGATTTACACTATAATAATAAGAAATATTAACAACTAAAAATAACTGCATGATGTATGTATTATAGCAATGTTTCCCTTTATAATACAAATTATTGTTTAATTCTGCACGGCATACGACATTAATGACACAGTCAAGTATGAAATGGGTTAAACTAAAAGGAAAACAATAACTAGTAAAGTACAAGATTACATGACCTCACTACGAAAAATTCCTCAAATATAAGATAACAAAGCGCCTTTTCTCTTCATTCTTTTACAGAAACAACTTCAGTCCTATCTATAACAGATTCCTTTCCCCAACATTCCCTCAGGAGTGCTTGTGACTTCGTTATTTAACCCCTTGTGGGTAAAATTTAATAGAATGTGAAGTACAAGTTCTCTTCGAATTTTGGCCAATATATTATCTGACTTCAAACTGATTTAACAATAGCTGAGGCTTTAAAATGTAGTTTCCATCATCATCATCTCTCATCATTAATAGATAAGGGTAAAATCTCTTTGAAGAAAGTTTATTTGGAAAAATGAAAACCTAATTTTAAGGTTTATGAGGAAATCGAGTAAATCTCCGATTTTTTAATATATTTTGTTCCTATTTCCGTTCCTCTTTTTGTTCAGATACCATCACTACCCTCACGTCAGCACGTCACCACTGCCCTCAAGAAGTGGATAGATGTACCCCGTGAAGGGAAGAAGGCGAAAACGGGTGACAACAACGGTACTTATTTAAATATTTTTATATTCAATCAGAAATTCAAATTTTCTTCGCAGAATCTAGTATAGAAATATCTTTCTCTATATGTGCGTTTACATGTGTTCATAGATGTGCATTTTGTGAATTGAATTCTCATACGAACTTTTTCCTTTTTACCAGATATAAAGTTGCACTCGTACGAGCCTCCAAAGAGGCATGAACAAGAACAAATTCCATAACGAAGGTAGGTTTTTCTCATTCAATATCTCAATTTCTTGGCTAGAAATGTAATTTTTCATTTTCTATTGAAATTGCTGTTTCATGTCTATCTTTTTCAAGTAAATTAGACATTCTGATTTGTGGAGTTCTGAGAACAGAGGACAGGAATCGGGTTTCGGCCACGTCTGAAAAAATTGGTAAAAATTTGATTAAAACTTCACTGTTTCATTACAGGGGGATTGGTACACAGCTCTCCTTCTAGCCTTTTATGTATAGCCCCATTTGCTGTCAGATTATATTAAGTACACTTTCTTAATCTAAATGTTACTCGTTGAGATTTATCTCTGTTGATCCCCACCCAGCACTCAATGAGAAAGTGGACACCAATGGACTGGAGATGCTGTCGTCCGTTGGATGGGACGTCAAGTTGTAGCCCATATGTAGGATAGGACATACTGGATAGCCTTAAAGGGGTCCTTTGTCTCCGCTCTATTCTCAGCCCATGGAATCCTTTCGAGCAGGTTATTTAGCAGTGGCCTTGAATGGGTTTCAAAGTTCAGGAGACAACCTGCCATAGGCGAATTCTTTTCTTACGTTATATGGCACGCATTGGTCTTTTCGCCCCTACTGACGCACTTGAGATTTTTAAAATTCCTTTTCTCACTTCATTGGTTGAAAAAAGACACAAATATATTATCACGGCGTAAAATGGAGCTGAACGTTTCGAAAGCAAAAGCAAAAAAGCCAGGATGTTGCTTCTAAGCTCCTTTATGCTTTCTGGTAAAATAAAAGCACTTCCGTTCTAATTACACAAAAGATATTATATTAGCTTATTATATGAAAGCTATTTTTATCTTGATATTCAGTAATAGTTTTCTTTATTAATAAAAGCAACAGTGTCCTCTCTGATATATTATGCATATTTTGTAAATCATCTATTTTTAATAAGGATGAAGAAATAATATAGAGCAATCTCCTGATTATCAGTGATTAAGTGGCGTAAGAATAACCTGAAGGGTTGACAAATACTTTTTTACATATTTTGAATAAATATAAAAAATTTCATGCATTTCGTTTCTACTCTTGAAAATATCACTTTAATTAACACGAAAAAGGATTTTAATTTACCAGTTCTTACTACTTCAATCTTCTTACAATTACCTTCAATTGAAAATCGTGCAACTTCGAATTTTGCAATCAGTTCGAGGTTCGTTTCATATCAATTGCTCTGCGTTAGAACTGCAAAAGTTCTATGTAAGTTAATTGACAAAGTAATTGAGTACTAATTCGATAAATGAAGTAGGTCTTTTATTTTTGATATTACACTACTTTATATGCATAACGTAGAAAATACGGATACACACATTTCTGTCATAACTATTACAGAAGAGCAAAAATGGCAATGCAATTAAAAATAACCAAAATATCAAAAATAATTCAGATTGCACGGTATGATAATAATAAATTTCAAATATGCAAATGAGTCTCGATTCTAAGAATTTAAGCGGTTACCGGTTTACAAACTGAATACAAAGTTTAGCATCCCTCTTCTTTTAAAGATTGCTTTGAACGTAAATCAGTTGCTTCTACTTTTGATAGCAATCTCCTGTACTAAGGATGCCATAATATCATATCACGTGACATTTATTCTTGCCGAACTTGTTATGAAAGTGTAATGCTTCAGTTTCGTTGCCAGATTCAGCAGACTGGGGAGTGCGCAAACTCGTGTCCGCGGGCCAATCCCGGGCCTTTAAACAATTTTATCCTACCCGCGGGAAAAATGTGAAATATGTTTTCCTTCATCTGGCACAGTTAGATTGAACGATGATTTAATTTAGACGAAAGACGAAAATTTTAGTAACATCATAAAAGTCGCAACAACATCATTGAAACCGAATATCCTTTCTGGGATCCAGTCCCATTCTTCACCTACGGCTTCGACAAATCTACTTCAGTTTCCACGTTAAAATGGATTTTGTATTAATGTTTACTTTCATTTATTGTATTGTACTTATGTATATATGACATAAAATGCAATAAACAAAAATAAACATTTTTGTTCTTTTAGTACCACCCTGATTATTGGGCTCACAGCAAACGTAATATTTTTCTTTCTGCAGAATGCCAAAAATGTTTGTGTATCCTAGACATTGTTAGTTTGTTAATATGTCGGGAGAGAAGGGTATTATACACTTAAGAAGGCAATTTCAGTGAAAAAATGTCAATATCATATATGAGCAATCTTTCTTTCAACATTGTAATATATTATCACTAATAAAAATAAAGCTTTTTAACTTAATTATTGTAGTTAATTATCCTTAGGGAGTCTTGGTTTCATATTGTCCCCTGATTCTACGATAATGCCATTTAGACCATTGTCGGAAAAACTTACTCAAATGTAGAAAAAAAAACGTTCTTTTCAAATTTTGGCCATTACATCTAAATTCGAACTGATTTAATAACTGGGTGATACTTTAAAATGCAGTTTCCATCACCACTTCTCGTCATTAATCGGACCTACATCGCTTTTCACACTTTAATAATAAAAACTTCTCGTTTTGTTTTTTCGAAGAGTAAAAATCGATTGCATAAAGCATGTATATTTTAATGTTTATTTTTATTCAAAAAAAATTAGAACTTAATTTTAAGGTTTCGAAAGAGTCCAGAAAATCTATTTCTTATTATTTTATGTTCCTCTTTTTGTTCAGATCATCACCGCCCTCAAGACGTGGACACATGTACCAAGTATTGAGGGCAGTACCCTTGAGGGCAGTGCCAATGAAGACCTGGACAGATGTACCCCATGAAGACCTGGACCTGGACAGATGTACCCCATGAAGACCTGGACCTGGACAGAAGTGCTCCATGAAGACCTGGACTTGGACAGAAGTGCCCCGTGAAGGGAAGAAGGCGAAAACGGGTGACAACAACGGTGCTTATTTAAATATTTTTATATTCAATCAGAAATTGAAACTGTCTTCGTTGAATTTAGTTTAGAAATATCTTTCTCTATATGTGCGTGTACATGTGTTCATTGATGTGCATTTTGTGAATTGAATTCTCATACGAACTTTCGTTTTCTTTCCAGATATAAAGTTGCACCCGTACGAGCCTCCAAAGAGGCTGATGTCAATGAAGCACGAGCACAATTTCCCCCTAACGAAGGTAGGCTTTTCTCATTCAATATCTCAATTACTTGGCTAGAAGTGTAATTTTTCATTTTATATTGAAATTGCTGTTTCATGCCTATCATTCTCAAGTAAATTAGATTTTCTGATTTGTCGTGATCTGAGAACACAGAACAGAAATCGGGCTTCTGGCCACGTCTGTAAAAATTTGTAAAACGGTTTCATAATGTGAACAAATTCAGTGTTTTAATTTTGTGCTTTTAAATTAGTGTGGATAGCCATAATTTCGCGAGTATTGAGTATTGCTATTTGCACATAGGCCTTTTCTCGCTGAATAGTGTGTTAAGTTTAGTAGCTTGTGAGGCCTGATCTTGTTCAGCCTTTAGCTGCACAGCCTCTCCACTTTTCTATACAGGAGATTGAAATTTCTAATATTTCCCATGGATAGGGGGATATCCCATTAGGGATCCTTTATCCGTTGGATAGCGGAGATTTCCATAATACAACAGTTAACCGACTGAAGACTATAAAAACTCTATTGTTGGTAATCAGTTTTCAAACCAAATATTTGCCAATGAGATTTACTTAACTATTCGTTAAGTGTTTGGAGATTATTATTTCAGTGCATCAAGTGGGAAATCAGTAATCCACACTCTTCATTTGCTACTCAAATAAAGCTACTACAAAAGTGGCTTCCTGGGACTGAGGAATCACAACTTCTATCTAAAGAATCTAAAGAAACGAAAATTGTCTAGAATAAGAATACAATGATTGCTTAAGGATATGTTTTCTAACTCACACTGAGCTGTCTCCAATGACTTACTGGATGTCGCTGGATTGGTGAGAGGTGTGATTTACAGGGTTAAGGGGTCACCTGGGTTAGATGACTGAGTAAGCGAAGGTGTAGATTGCCTCCTACATCAACTGGAACCTATTAATTCGTGATAGAGGGTTGAGGTTAAGGCGTTTTTTTTTACATTTTTAAAGTGAACAAGTGCTCACTTCGGGATCATTCATTCTTGTGAGTCAGCAGACCTTCCTGATCACCAGCCATTAGTGGCGAAAACTCTAGTGCAAAGTCGCTTGTCGAGAAGCGAAGGTGCATTATTCGAGCGAGATTTCTGCTGATGAGAACAAGATCTAACCATTTTTGATTAGATGTTGCCCAAGACACCATAAAATATTTCCATTAAATTCACTCAGTCACTCAACAAGAAATAAATTCTGATTGAGGCTTTAATAAAAGTTTTATGGTAATAATGTATTCATGGCTGTCTTAGAATGGGTAATGGATTCACTTACTTGCGAGTAACTTTCCTAATATTTCGACTCCTGACTGTGGTCATCCTCTGAGGAGTTGATCCCTCTTTTTCCTTCCACACTAACTGCCTATGTGTGGAAGGGTTTTCTCCAGGTTAGAGCAAAACACTCTGACATGGATGGTGCCTTGACGTGGCGTCAGAGCTTTCCACTAAACCATCCGGCAGATATCTATTTTTTATGTCATAGTACTTATATTAATCTTTGTAAACCTTCAATTTATTCCTTTATACAGTTGAACAGATGTATTTCCTAGTAATTCAGTTTTATTTTACATTTTGCATACATATAACTTTATGAAGAACTAGCAGATTTACTCGGCTTTGCTCGGGTCTGAAACTTTCTAAAATGTAGAGTAGATGGCCCTCCCCACGTCGCAATCTCTTATTTGGCATAAATACCATTATACTCCATCTCCTTCCCACTCCGGGAGGTGGAGGCTCAGTTGATAGCGTCTCAGTCACGTAATCTGTAGTTCCCAGGTTCGAGTCCCATCTGGTTCAGCGTTAAGATTTACCTCCGCAAAACTCCCCGACCTGCTCGCAGTCAGTAGGGAACACCGATGGCTGCCGCCATATCGGATGGAACGTTAAGCAGTGGCTCCGTGTGCGGGAGAGCCATACCCTGTGCATGTTAAAGAACCCACTGGATGACCATGATGGGGACACTACCATCTGTCTCCCAACAGCGGTTCCAATGGGTCCCCTCCCCCAATCTTCTCTAAGCCTTCAGAGGCCTTGTGACCTGCCATTTATCCTATTGTGTGAAAAAAAGTGCAGCTCAAAGGTAAATAACCCAACTTCCCCCTCCGGTTAAAATTTTCTCCCTCTCTTTTAGGGGAGAAAAGAAATGGACATAGTTCGAGGTACCAATAATCCTCCCCAGGTCATAAGTTTCTAAACCAAAAAACGAAATTTCCTCGCTCGGATAATTGAACTTTTCGAATCACTTCTTACCCACCAGATTCCTCGGATACAATTTGCCAGGCATATGTAACTTTATATCAAAAGAAAATTAACTGTGATCTGAGGTGCATAAAAAATGTAAAGGTACAAAACTACTTTTATTAAACAAAATTATTTATTAGCATAATATTTAAAACATTTATTAATGATAGGTACTTCCTTTTATTAGCTTTTGCATATTTTTCAAATTAAGTTAATGGTTTAAAACTTCCGATACGAAATTTGATTTTGAAGCTTTCATTTCAACAAAGAGTCTCGTGTTCCGCTCGTACCTAATTAGAACAACTTCAATAACCACGGTCGACAGCGCTCATGACCCAGCAAACTGAACAATGAGTTTATTACTTTGATGCATTCATTATTTCGAATTCAGTGGTGGCAAAAGTTATTATGAATAATTTTCAACTGTTAATGTTTAATCACGGGAAATTAGTTATTAGTTTAGTCTGATTTATTCCTTTTTTCAAAATTACTGGTGGCAACAGTTATTTTGAATAAATTTCATGCTTTAATGTTAAGTCTATGGCAGGGGTTCTCAACGTGGGGTACGGGATAACATTTTTTGAGGTACGTCGTGAGAGCTCAAAAGTCACTAGATCTAGTAACAAAGTCGCTAAGTTGGTAACACTGCTGTGCAAAAATGTCATTTTTTGTGTTTATCGATATATTAATTTATGAATACAAAATGTGAGTTTTATTTTATTCCCATCGTTATACTATAACTATAGTTTTATCTATCTATACAAGGTGTACGCCAGTTACATACACATTTCAAGGGGATACGTGAAGCATAAAATGTTGAGAACCACTGATATAATCAATTCTGAAATTATTAAGCAGTGTTTTTATGTGTAAGAAATCAAATATTTTTTCAGTTGTGTATTAAAAAGTAAATTGAAAATAATGTGACAGCAGTGACGTCGCTTTACATGTCAAAGAACGTACGTTAAGTGTAAAATAAATTCTAAGAGTTGGGCCCTTTTAACTCTGAGCGGCATTTTTTTACAAACAATTGTCTAAGTGGTCAGCTCATAAGGACCCTAAAGGCTCGGAGAAGGCTGGGGGAAGGGGACCTAATGGAGAGCTGTTAAGAGACAGATGGGAGCCTCACGTCAAAGCCATGCAGAGTATTCTTTGATGTACACAGGGTGTAGCTCTCCTGCACAAGAGACCACGGATTTATATTTCATCCGACAGAAGGCTGACTTTCCAAACCGATGGGGTCCCCTACTTAACGCTGGCCAGGAGGGGACTCGAACCTTAGGGGATTAGAAAGTGCGGATTACTAGCCTAGCCCGATAGCGACTGAGCCACCCCGTCGCGAAATTCTAAAAGATACCAGAGTGTAAAATAAACCATATGTCTGAATCTCTGTGGAATCTACGCTTATTTTAAACTGAGAGCATCTTCATATCTTTGTTTCTTATTGCAAAGCAAAAGCGCAAAACCAAGTAAGGGAAATGGCGCAATGGTAAGAACTCTTATTGCTGAATCATGTCTCTTTGATCCAGCTAAGAGTGCGCAATTTTTAAGCCCAAATTACGATTGCTACTAGTGCCATCAAGTGGTGCTGAGTGGAAGCGTACACCCATTTGTCTCAACTTTCTCCGGTAAAACAATCTCTTCTGGACAACTCTTTGAATCGTCAAGTGTGAGGGCGTCTTAGATTACCTCTTGGAGCCTTCCCTTCTTATTCCTATTACTTTTTATTAGTTCAGATTCCAGTTCTTTCTTTGAAACTTCGTCTTCCTTTCCTATGGTCTTCGAGCTCCATTAAATCTTCATTGTTCATTTCCTTTTCCTGACATTGTAACAATTCAATAAAATAATTTTTCTCGAGATTTAATTCTAACCTCCCTGCTTGTTTCCATGAGGTTATTAAATATATCTTGTTTTTCAAATCCGGTACAGCCTTGAACAAAGTGGAGGTGAGATTTTTTCAGATATTAGACGATAATATATGTGTTTCCCTGTATATCCGATACTAATGACCGCAGAAGTCGAAGTACCTAAACTGTTTAAATAAAAAAAAAAGTCTTTAAATCAGAAGAATTTTTGATTCCCAAAAACCGAGCAGCGGTCTTTCAGTCAGAAGGATAATTCGATTCTCGCTCATCCCTGGCGCAAAAGAGGCAGAAAGGCAGTTAGTAATCGAAGAATAATTTGAAATTTAAAAATAAAAATATTGCAGATAATATAAATAAAAATATTGCAGATAATATTAAAGTTGCTCTTCTTGGATTTAAGGTCAAAGACTTCATAAATACGCTTTAAATGTCAGCACTTCCGGCATGTTACAGCCACTTGCTATAGCAGGAAAAGGGAATGCTTGGTGATCAAGCTTAGTTCACCCAACAGTAAAGGAGGTCACCTTGCAACATGACCAAGATGTCCAAACAAGATTAGTGTCGGTATCGCAGAAGTCATCTTCATAAAAGAAGGAATTACTTTGGCTGAAGCTGTCAAATGGTCGAATGAAAATACAACGTCTTCAAACGAAACGCCTGATACGATTCAAGATACCAGTGAATCATATGACACTTTATTGATTCACGAATTAGTCGTTCTAGTCAGGGCTGCACTTTGACCTTCTGAGGCCCTAAGCTAAGGCATATTTAAGAGACCATAAGCTATTCAAATGTAAGAGGCCCCAAAAAATTCGAAAGTCAAAAAATATATATATATCATTATTCTGATTGAGGGGAACATAAAAAAAAATAAAAAAGAAATTGAGGTGGTGAAAACATTATTCTAGCAATGGAAATTAAAGATGAAGTGTTTGCACAATAGCTTAAATATGAAAAAAAGTTTTTCGTAATGCAATAAAAACTTGAAATATATTTCTTTGAGACCTCTCATATCGTGAGGCCCTAAGCTGTAGTTTAGTTAGCTTTTGCGTAAGTCCGGTCCTAGTTCTAATAAATGCGATGAGAAATGTGTCAGAGTAGATGTGATGATAAACAGGGAGGCACAAAAGAAAAATACAAGTTCTGCTGTTCATCAGAGAATCACATCAAAATCTAATACTGTTAAATAGGAAAACATAACCTTTGCTAAGTTGACCATATCCAATATAGAGCAAAAATTAGAGCCGGGTGGGATACGAGACCATGATATTTGATATCAATGCTAAAAGTGACTTCATATCTTTCACTTAAAGAAACAAAGAGATTTATGAAGTAATTAAGTGATTATACTCGTAGCATACATTGCCATCTTCTTCAGGAAGCTGTTTCTAAGGCAGAGAAGACACTCTCTTCAAGTGGTACATATATTTCAGTTGTGAACTGCAAGCAGAATGATTCATATCATTAAATAACGGAGATCTTGATCGGCGGTATATAGCTCAGTGATCAGAGCACCTGACATGATTTCAGGAGCTCGTGGGTTCGTATCCCATCTGTATAGACAATATTTCTTATAAATTTGATAACGAGACTAAAAATGCAATTCAAAACGTCTCAGAAATTGCCTAAACTTTTTGAAACTGAGGCTTAAATAATTACAGAAATCTGAAAGTTTTTCGGTCATAGCATTTTGAAATGGAACTCTAAAGAGTAAATAAGAAGAAATCCTTAAGAAACATACAGAATAACAAACTATTCTCATTTCTGCTCTTTCTGATGAAAGGTCAAAATTTGAGATAGAAATCATCCAGTGCATAACTTACATCTCTGGCAGAAACAATAGTTCCAAAGGATGAGGAATCCCTTTATTTGCAGAGTGGTCAGCGTGCTTGGCTACTGATCTAAAGGACCTGGTTTCGACTCCCGGATAAGTCATGGATGTTCGTGTTGTTTATCTGCTGAGGACCTCTGTGGCAAGCAACTGCTTGAGGGGGTATTTTTTTTTATTTCAGGGAAATAGATTTCCCAGAAATAAAACTTTCCATCTTTTAAAGATACACGATTAAGGTATGTTTTCTTCAAGGGTGAATATAAACAGAACGATATTTCCTCATTCATGTCTTTTTATAATCCAGGAGCTACTATCGAAGGACAGGAAGTTTTTGGTATCACTTACTGTTCCCTTGTTTGAGGATATTTCAAGTACCATAACAAATTTGCGAATGCCAGTCTACTGACACCAAAGCTATCGAAGACCTCGTGAACTAACTAAACCTCCCCTCTTTCAACAGAATACCTAAATCTACCCTTTCTCAAAAGTAGATCTCCTAGTTTTGAGCTAACAACCGAAAATTCGGTCTTGAAATTTCCCACTTCAATTTGTACCCCTTCCGTGATACTTTGGGCAGCTACTATTTCTCAATTGTTATTTCCCCACCTCAATATCCAATCAAATACACTTATAAGCTAAAGCACAAAATTAACAAGAACATCCGTGTTTGGAGAACATATCTGTATCATTGCACATTCTGAAATAATTTCAGCTCTACTGTCGAGGATATAGTACAAAAAATATCAAAAACTACACTGGGTTGGGTTGTTTTACCTCTGAGCGGCACTTTTTTGCACACAATGGGCTAAATGGCCAGGTCACATGGACCCCGAAGGCTTAGAGAAGGTTGGGGGAGGGGACCCACTGGAACAGCTGTTGGGAGACAGATGGTAGCCTCACGTCAAGGCCATCCAGCGTGTTCTTTAACGTGCACAGGGTATGGCTCTCCCGCACACGGGCCACGGCTTAAGGTCCCATCCGACGGACGGTGGCCTTTCCAAGCCCATCGGTGTCCCCTACTGACCGTGGGCAGGATGGGGAATTTTGCGGAGATAAATCTCAACGCTGACCCAGCTGGGACTCGAACCTGGGAACTATAGATTACGAGCCTGACGCGCTACCGACTGAGCCACCCCCGCCCCAAACTACACTGCTGCTCGATATTAAAATGTAATAAACAAAAGTACACATAAGTCAAACTGGATTTCTCCCAAATACAAAGGGCGGGGTTGGCTCAGTCGGTAGCGCGCCAGGCTCGTAATGCTGCCAGAATCGTTTCTGCATCGATTCTAAATTTTAGAGGTTTCCTAATTATAGGTAGTAAATTTTATATTTTATAATTATAACGTAATTTTTTTCGGTTGAAAGGCGTTCACGGAACAAAAATACTTTGGAGCCATGTATGTTGGGTTGGATTGTTTTACCTCTGAGCGGCACCTTTTTGCACACCATGAGCTAAATGGCCAGGTCACATGGACCCTGAAGGCTCAGAGAAGGTTGGGGGACAGGACCCACTGGATCAACTGTTGGGAGACAGATGATAGCCTCCCGTCAAGGCCATTCAGCGTGTTCTTTAACGTGCACAGGGAATGACTCTGCCACATGCGGGATCACCGCTTAACGTCCCATCCGACGGACGGCGTCCTTTCCAAGCCCATCGGTGTCTCCTACTGACTGTGGGCAGGGGATTTTGCGGAGATAAATCTCAATGCTGACCCAGATGGGACTCGAACCTGGGAACTACAGATTACGAGCCTGGCGCGCTACCGACTGAAACCCCCCCAAACCATGTATGTATATATGCTAATTCATCATTGTATGTATATATGCTAAATCATCATTGTATGCATATACGTTAAAAGCATGATATGTATATATGTTAAATGTATGAATGCATGTAAAATGTATGATATATAGTATGTATTTATGATATGTTATGATATCATGATATATGTGTTATGATATGCATGATATATGTGTTATGATATGTATTATATGTATGATATTTATATTATGATATGTATATTATGATAGTATATTATATATATGGTATGTATAATGGCGCGCTACCGACTGAAACCCCCCCCAAACCATGGATGTATATATGCTAATTCATCATTGTATGTATATATGCTAAATCATCATTGTATGCATATATGTTAAAAGCATGATATGTATATATGTTAAATGTATGAATGCATGTAAAATGTATGATATATAGTATGTATTTATGATATGTTATGATATCATGATATATGTGTTATGATATGCATGATATATGTGTTATGATATGCATGATATATGTGTTATGATATGTATGATATTTATATTATGATATGTATATTATGATAGCATATTATATATATGGTATGTATATTATTACATGCATGATATATGTGTTATGGTATGTATGTATGTGTTGTACCAGAGCCTCATGTTAGCCATCCATTATCTGAGGTTTTCCCTAAAGATGAAATGAACTCTTGGGGAAATCAACAGATAATGAATGTTGCCGTCTCCCAGGATCTGGGACGTCTGAGGATGGCTTTTAGGGGAGACATTTTTTTTATTTTTTTTATTTTAATCTTTTTAACTTCTTATTTGACTTTTTATTTCATTTTTTCCATTTCTTTCACTTTTTTGATAGTTTTTAATCCTTTTTTACCATCTGATTTTTTCTGTTGTGTTTTCCAGATCTTTATTTCAGGTTATTTACAGTCATATATGGAGTTTTATACAAGCAAATATCTATTTCTGTGGTGCGGATTATACTGAACGAAAAGAGAAGAAAGAGACAACAGATATGTAGATATCAGTAGCAATATAATCGAGCATCAGGAATAAAAAGGTCATCCAAATTAGAATTAAATCCATTAGAGACTCCTCTTCAGGGATGTCGATTGAGGTATTTGATGAGCACTCAGTACTGCTCACTATGGCAGAGCGAACCGTTGAGTTGTATGGAGAAACACTCGTTTCACCAGCTGAGCTGGGAAGAGAGGAGTCTTCCTCAGGAATTATTTCTCTGTCTTCGGGTAGAATATCTCTGCTATCCACGGATGGAGAGGTATCGAGGGATCCGACATCACTGGTGGGGAGATAGAAGATGCTGCGTTTGTGTGATGACGTCGGCATGTACACTTCACTCTCCTCTCCACTGCAGTTCGTACAGCAAACGGAAGTCTTTTTCAGGCGCTTCCAGAACTTAAGGAGGCCTTCTCAGCGCCTCCTTACAAATCGCAGAGTGCGCTCGCGTACAGACAACGCTTCGCACTCAGAATGTGCAGCGTTTAGCATCATACGATAATCCATTAAGTATACAATAAAACCAATCGATAACTAACAATAAATCAGCGCTTATCCAATACAAATATCAACGCTAATACAAAACAAGCACAACCTATATTATAATCTCAGCAATATGTACAAATATATTCGTAGCAAATATCAACTTTATGCGCTCGAATCTCTTACCAAACAAAATTCGATTGAATGATTCTTAGGAAACATATTCTTTCAACTCTTCAATTGTTCCCCATTTACATTGTTCAGAATTTTTGAATATTTAAGATCTTCCCTTGTTGCGTTTGCTGAACGTTTCTGATGCCAGATGCAGGAAACAATGAGAATCATTTCCACATATTAATATACTCGAAGTATTCGAATAATAGCCAGGGCTCCTATTTACAATTTCTTGCTAGTATCTGGCTATTCAAGCACATGCTACTATTTAAGGTATGTTCAAATTAATTCCGTATTCCATAAACGATATATTAAACGCCAGGGCCTAAATAAAGAGTAGCCTGAAAAGATGGATTCTTGGAGTGGGTGGGAAGAAGAGGGATTTCTTAGATCCTTTTATCCATCTAATTTAGTGTTTCTAAAGAACTTCTTGAAAAGAAATCGTAACCCCCTAAAGTGAGCCTATCAGGGTAATGTTTCTTTAGACCCCAACGTTTAATACACCGAAGAGCCAAAACATTATTGATCAGCGCATGATCAATAATGTTCATAATATTGATCATTTATGCAAAAAAATTTATGCGCTTGATCAATAATGTTGATCATTTATGCAAATCGAAGCAACTACAGGTAAACGGCGGCTTGTGAAGGTCATGAAACGGTATAATACCTGATACTGAGCTCCGTTAATTAGTGTTATTCTTGTTCTTCAGGTGAGAAAGGCAGCGGACTTAAATGAGTTTGACAAACGCCAAATTGTAATGCCCAGACGACCTTGTCAGAGCATTTCCGAGACGGCAAGGTTTGTAGAGATGCTCACGGTCAGCCGTGGTTAGTACCGTCAAAAAAAGTTTAGTTAAGACACAAATTGAGGACTAATGAGGTGTATGATTACTTCTTTGCACTGCTTAAGCTTCACAACGTTGCCTTATACTGTGTATGAGATTATTCATGTGGAACTATTCACATATAAAGAACACTTGCAGCTCTTGCCGGGTCTAGGGAGTTAATCAAGGTGCTCTATGGAATTGAGATTGGTTGATGGCGCTACTACTCCATACGGTTGATGATGTTGACCTCCATCAGTCGAGCTGTGTTAGAATGGAATAATCATGATGTAAAATGAAATTGTAACCTTTTTGCACCTGGATAAAGTCACACATAGGAGTCGAGGCAGAACTGACTCAAGGTATGTTTGCAACATGATGCAATTTCCCTTTTCAGGGGGTGGGAGTGGGATTGACTAAGTAGCTACCACACCAAGCTGCAGTTCTCAGGTTCGAGCCCCACCTGGGGCCAGTGTTGAGATTTATCTCCACAGAACTCCCCCACCCTGCCTACGGCCAGTAGGGGACACTGATGGGCTTGGAAAGGTCGCCCTTAGGGTTGAAGTATAATCGAAAATTTAAAAGCCGGGTTTTAATCGATCTATTTTTTAAAAGTCTGTTTTAACCGGTTTTGACCAGAAAGTATAGTAATTTATAAGAGCCAAAATGAAAGGTACTGACTTTAACTATTAACAAGCATAGCTAATCGCCTGTTTTTTGGTAAAAAAATGCAAAAATACAACATCGTAGGCATGCATATGAAAAAGAAAATGACAACTTTGACAATTGACATATTTTATTTTAGCCAAAATAATGCATCCTTCAAATAATTTATAATTCAAAAAAATTATAAAAAAATCTATAGTTAGAAAACAAAAATTAAACTTTTAAAAAATATTATAAAGAATAAAATTGAAATTTATCTCTATTATGGAAAAAAACATTGAAATAAAAATTTTTAATAAAAAACATTTACCTAGAAAACAAAAAATAGACTCTTCCTACAAGAAAAGATATAATTTAGATTTTATTGCTATTTATTGAAAATGACATTTTAAGAAACAAAGGGCATTAATGGTCATCCTTGAACGAAGCTTAAATAAAAAAAATATAAAAAAAAGCCTCTTTCTGATTCGTTGGTTTAACGGTGAGTAACGCATTATGTAAAAGCTCTAAATGTTCACTCTTTTTTTAATGTGGCTTCAAAGCATTTAAATTCGTCGTTGACACAAAATCTCTGGAATCTTTCATAGGCAGCATTTCTAATTTATTCGTTTCGCTCAAATACTCGCGCATTAAGTCGCCATCTTCGTCAGTTTTAGCAATGCCAGCTGCACCTTACACTTCTGACTCTGCGTTATCATCTACCTCGATGGTTTGACATTCATTAGGAAAAAGCCTAAGAAAGGTATGTTCTGCGATTTTCTTTACTGTTTGCCTGGATAATAAAGGGAATAAATCAGACGATTCATTTTTAAAATCCTCTGGATTGGTTATATATCTCAACAAGGAAATAACTTCCTTTTGTCGTCTTGATGAATAGCGTTTGATAAAGGCATTCTTTGAGATTGTCAGAAATAGAATTTTCCTTATTGTCTAGTTTCTTAAGGCAAATTTTCATAAGCATGTCAGCTTTAAGTAAAGTTCCTTCTTCAGAGCATAGACTTTCAAAACAAATTCAAGTGGACGAAGAGTTTTAGCGAGGTTATCGAACATATTCCATTCCTCTCCAAAGACATTTCCTGTTGAAGCTAGTACTCGTGGAGCCTTAGGAATGCAGGTCCTTAGCTTTAGAAAATGTTCAATCATAGAAAGGAGACTATTCCACCGTGTCTTGCAGTCTAAGATAAGTTTCTTTTCTTCCCCATTGAATTCCTCCTTTACAAAGTCTTGAAGCCTGTCATTATTCAAGGAGATTTGCGAAACATTCGTCAGATTTTTCTGTGTTTCTTTATTACTCTCAAATTATCTTCATTAAGTGGCGGAGTCTCATTTGTGTCAAAATTTATCTCAAACATGGGACCCAAATATAAGCCTTGATTTACATCGTACTTATCTTCATTTAATTCTTCATCATCATCTTCAATACCCTACTAGTCCTAATAGAAAGCATTACAGAGAGTTTAATAAACATCTAAAGGATCAGTTAGCTGCTGATAAGAATCTTTGGAAGCAGTTAGACAGTACAACAGCAGAGAGCTGTACCAGATAGTTAATGTTTTATGTGGTAGAAAACGGACAGGTATACAGGGATTGAAGGAAAAACAATTTAAGGTTATAGAAGGTGAGGATTCTGTCATGGCTAGGTGGGCTGAGCATTTCAGTGATGCTCTAAACAATAGGGTTAGTTCTACTCCCATTGTTTGCAGTGATGATAGATGCATTACTGGTTTTAATGTTAGCCCTATAACATAATCTGAAGTTATGTTGGCTGTTTCTAAACTTAAATTACATAAATCCCCAGGAGTAGATGAAATTTCTATGGAAATGCTTAGAGCTGGAAATGTTTCGGTTTCCACTGAACTTTTGAATATCTTTTATGATAAAGACATGGTTCCTAAGGATTTTATCAGAGCAATTATTATCTCTATTTTTAAAAAAAGGTGATTGCAGTTCTTGTGATAACTATAGGGTATCAGCCTACTTGCTTTGCGTGATTACCGTCCCAGGTGTTTTATTTTCTTTTTGTGAATATTTCTTCAGCGGTATATTGAAATACACTTTCGGCGATTCTTTAATAACCAGCAGAAGGCTTTACTTCATATATTGATTTTCTCTTCAAATTCAAAGAAATCCATGACAAATAATATCAAAAAGTTTAAAATATCAAAACTGCCCCTTCTCTCGAGAAACCATTTCTAAGGAAACTAAATAACTTACAATAGTTGTCATAAATGACTTATTTGTCTGATGTGTCAGAAAACCCCTATCAATCACTTTCAAGTGTAAAAACTACTCTTCGTTAAATTCTAACTCTTTTTGCCTCTCTTTTGTTATTTGTGATATTCATGTGTTACAATCTGACAAGAGTTTGCCTTGTAAGCATCACAGCCTGCGATGAAAACTAACATCTTATTCTCACCATGAGTTAAAATCATTTCTTTTATTTCATGTTCTTTGATCATATTTTTTCCCCTGAGAAAAAATTACACTGTTGTTAACTTCTTCAGACGAAAATCCTAAAAAAGTCATTGGCTGACATATTGCAAAATTTACTATTTTGATTTTAGAATAAATTATTAAATCGTATCTTTTTCTCCGACTGAAATACTTTTTACACAGTAACATTGTAGTTAGAGCAGGGCCGTATTTACGCATAAGCTAAAGCTTAGAGTCTAAAAAAATGCATTTCAATTTTACAGTGCAACAGTTGTGAACTTGTATTAATAAAAAATAATAAAATAAATACCCCCTCAAGCAGCTGCTTGCCACAGAGGTCTGACAGGAGCCTGTCAGTTTATATGCCATAGTAGAAGGTCTGTGAGGATGGCAGGCCCTCAGCGAAAAACAACACACACATCCATGCCTTATTCGGGGCTCGAACCCAGGTCCCTTAGATCAGCAGTTACAAATAAAATTAATAGTTACAAAGTATAAGAAATGTTTTCACCACCCTAGTTCCAAGTTATTTTTTAATGTTTCCTTCAGTCAGCATAATAAATATATATTTGGACTTTCGAATTTTTGGTGCTCTTAAATTTGACTTAGATTAGGGCCTCACAAAAAGTCAAAGTAGAGCACTGAGATCGAGCCACTCATTTACCACACCCATATCTCAACTAAACATAATTTCCACTCACACATCCCCCATCATTTCTGTATCTTTTTAATTTCCATCGTTTAAACAGTGTATTGGCACTTCAACACATCTCCCCCTGCCCCAAACTGACACCCAACAACTGTCATATCTCCACACACCTACTATTAGTTTCTGCTGCTAATTATGAACACCCCTCCCCCTTCACCTTGGCCATGAACGTTTTCATAAGTCCCTACACAGGATAACGTATATCTCTCACCCACCATTACCATATTTCCTGCACCCAGCCCAATCATCTGTTAAGCCTAAATGCATGTGTGGCCCCTATGCGACGCTTCACTGCATCGTACCCAAACACCTAATGTTATCCTACCTAAACACATATACCTTTCCCGAAATTTTCAATGTTCAAACTGACTTTTTTACTATGCACATACCTCACCCCCCACCTCTTCCCCCACCAAATTTTTTAGCCCTCTGGCTAAAACTCTGGGAAGGCTAAGAGAAGAAAAAAATTTTCTTTGCTCCTCCCCTTCGACAGCAATTGAGATAGATATCCCCTTTCATGATATTTCACAGCACTCCCCCTCTACCACCCTCCCCACCCCTAAAGGGTGGGGGCCAATTTTCATTTTTGCTAATATTTTTTGCCTATACCTACCTCACTCCCACTAATCACACACATATATATATACAGTAGACTAGGGGTTCTCAACGTGGAATACGCGGTAAAATATTTTGGGGTACGTCGCGAGAGCTCAAAAGTCGCTAGATGTAAGTTAAGTACAAAATTTAATGTGTATATATATACGTTTTATTTTATTCCCACTGTTATACTATAACTATAGTTTTATCTATCTATACAAGGGGTACGCCAGTTACATACACATTTCCAGTGAAGCATAAAAGGTTGAGAACCACTGTAGTAGGCAATGGACGAGGATCGATTGCCTCAGTGAATTATAAACTCCCTCCCCTCTGAGGAAATTAGGGATGGGCTCAAAGCATCGCTTGGCCAGTTTCGTGTCAAATGAAATCCAGTACAATGGTTATATCTTATTTGATTCGAACCCTCTTGCTGCATAATTTTCTCAGAGGGGAGGGGGTTATACTTCACAAATGCAATCGATCCTCGCCCATTTTATACGAAGCCCCTGAAGAAATTAGGAAGAGAAAAATTCAAATCCTCTAACCACTGCATTGGCATTCGTTTGACGCGAAATTGGAAAGGCTATGTTTTTAGCACATTGATTGAGTTGGGTGAAATATCAGTCTATTTAGCGCAGAGGCAAAAGATGCAATTCTCGGAGGCTCCACTTAAAAGTGCCTAGTCAGGAATGAATAACTTTTAACACATTGCCTAGTTAGACTAAATTTTCTCCAGCGTCTCCAACTACATTTTCGGCCTTGTCTATTATCTGGATTCCTACTGCTGAAGGTGGAGGGACACTTCCGGGTTGGGTTGGGTTGTTTTACCTTTGAGCGGCACTTTTTTGCACACCATGGGCTAAATGGCCAGGCCACATGGACCCCGAAGGCTCAGAGAAGGTTGGGGGAGGGGACCCACTGGAACAGCTGTTGGGAGACAGATGGTAGCCTCCCGTCAAGGCCATCCAGCGTGTTCTTTAACGTGCACAGAGTATGGCTCTCCCGAACACGGGGCCACTGCTTAACGTCCCATCCGACAGACGGTGGCCTTTCCAAGCCCATCGGTGTCCCCTACTGACCATGGGCAGGGCGGGGAATTTTGTGGAGATAAATCTCAACGCTGACCCAGCTGGGACTCGAACCTGAGAACTACAGATTACGAGCCTGGCGCGCTACCGACTGAGCCACCCCTGCCCCGGACACTTCCGGCTCCATACTCCTGCTCTTACTGGACATGGCTTTTATCCTTGCTTTTTAGCTCACTTTTTACCCTCAGAGAGGAAGGAAGTCGATCTTCGTCCATTGTCTACTGTGTATCCTCAAATAAGTGTTGAATTAGAGTCAGCGATCCACTCATCGCACATAGTACACATTTGCAAATGTAGAGGATGCACTGGGCTAACATCCAGTCCAAGGAGAGGAGAGCCTCAGCCAACCAGCTGGAAGAGGAACAGGTTCCTGAAATAGCTTAGCCCTATTTACCATTTGTCAGGGAGGCTACCATTTGTCACCTAACAGCTGTCCAGTTGGTTCCTTCTCTCCAAATTCGCTGAGCCCTCGGAGTCGTTGTGACCTAGTCACAACGACCCTGAGGGCTCAGCGAATTTTGGAGAGAAAGGACATTATGCGGAGAAAAAAGTGCGCTCAGTGTTAAAACATCCCAACTCTGTCAGTCGTCAATCACTCACAATCGTCTCTCTCTATATATGTTAGATATTTAGACAGGGAGTAGTTAGAATTGTATTTCATATACACAGTCGTATGAAAATAATATGACCACCTACCATAGTATAAGTATGGTAGGTGGTCATATAATCTGATACGACTGTGTATATTTAGTTGGAACAGTTAGAACTGCATTTCATAGGTATTAGAAATTCAGGTATGTGAATTGATGTTAATTTGGTCAAAGTACAGTCGTTGATAAAGAAAGCAAGTCTTGTATGAGAAACGTTGTAAGAAACAGATAATAAGTACCAAATGTTATGTATATAAGATACTTAAAATAGATATATTGAAAAGAATTGATAGTTGTTAAAACTAGAAGGATAACATATGGGCTCTGGTGAATATAAAATACTCGTTTCTAGAGAAAATAAAATTTTTCGTTTTCCAATTTTGCACCCTTTGAGTAATAATTCATACTAATGGGTGATTGGAAAATGCAAATTATACTATATTAATAGCTCTGTAAAATGCAAAAAGCTTAAATCATTTATTTCTTAAAATGAAATTTGTATTTCCTTATCCCCTAGGGTGTATATAAAACAAAAAAAAATTATTTATTATTACTATATTGAAAATTAAGTGCTAAATTTATAAAAATTAGTATCATCCGGTCGAATGTTAATCAACTGTAATATAAGAAAATCACTTCTGTAACCTAGGGGTTCTCAACGTGGGGCGGGGGCGTCGGTAGCGCGCCAGGCTCAGTCGGTAGCGCGCCAGGCTCCTAATCTGTAGTTTCCAGGTTCGAGCCCCAGCTGGGTCAGCATTGAGATTTATCTCCGCAAAATTCCCCGCCCTGCCCACGGTCAGTAGGGGACACCGATGGGCTTGGTAAGGCCACCATCCGTCGAATGGGACGTTAATCCGTGGCTCCATGTGCGGGAGAACCATACCCTGTGCTCGTTAAAGAATACGCTGGATAGCGTTGACGGGAGGCAACCATTTGTCTTCCAACAGCTGTTCCAGTGGGTCCCCTCCCCCAACTTTCTCTGAGCCTTCGGGGTCCTTGTGACCTGGCCATTTAGCCCATGGTGTGCAAAAAAAATGCCCGCTCAGACGTAAAACAACCCAATCCAACGTGGGGTACGCGGTAAAATTTTTTGACGTACGCCGTGAGATCTCAAAATTCGCTAGACGTGTTATATATGTGTGTTTTATTTTATTCCCCTTGTTATACTACAACTATAGTTTTATCTATCTCTAGAAGAGGTACGCCAGTTACATACACATTTCCAGGGGGTGCGTGAAGAATAAAAGGTTGAGAATCACTGATCTAGCCAATCCAAGCTGTCAATTTCCCTTACTCCCGTTACCCTGCCCTTCATTAATACATCCTATCACCAGAATTTTTAATTTCTAGTATAAATATATGGTTAACGATATTACTTGAAGTTTTACATTTTCTACATTTAGCTCCCTCTAACGAAGGTAAATTAAGGCTATTTAGAGGATTTGAAAATTGCGAAACATCATATTTAATTAGTACCTATTCAACTCAAAAATAATTTTTCATCAATCTCTCAAATGAAAAAGTTGCATTTTCCCACCCACCGTGGGAAAAAGTGGGGGTGAAAGGACAAATTGTTACTGCCAAACTCCTTGATCATCATACCCCACCACTAAAATATCAAATTTTTCTCACAAATAAATCGTATGCAATATTCATTTAAAAGTTTTAAAATTTTTCCACCGTAAGAGGGCGCAATTAAAGCTTTTTAGATATTCTAAAAGTGTGAATCGTAATAGTTTATCAATACCTATCCAACCCATAAATAATTTCAGTTATTCCTAAAAAACTAATATTATTTTTTTAAACAAATAATTAATTTTTTTCGCCCCCCCCCCCTCATTTCTTGGGTTTCTTACGTAGTTACATCATTTGCAATATTAGTTTGAAATTTTGTAATTTTCAACTTTTTCCACCGTCAGAGGGTGCAATTATAGTTACAGGAATATTCCTAAATTGCAAATCGTAATATTTCGTCAATAGTTATCAAACCGAAAGAGAATTGTTAACGTTTCTCCAAATACAAAAAAATTCGATGTTTACAGGACAGACATACAGATGATAAAGTGAAAACATCAGCTCATGTTTTCTGAAAATGAACTAAAAAAGAGAGAGAGACGTAAAGCATTACGAGTGAAAACTAAAATAGAACTTCTTGGTAGTGAACTATGCATTTAGTTTGTAATAATAGAGATAAAGAATAGTTGTGTTTAGTGAGGAAATTGTGTTTAGGATTTTCAGAGCGAAGTAAGCTCACCGGACAAAAAATTGGTCACCCCTGGCTGAATGTTACCTAATAGCGCGTAACGCCTCCGTGCGACCGAAGGACAGCCGAAATCCTGTCTGGCATGGATGCCACCAGTGTGTGGATGTAGTGCACATCAATATTCATCCACTCTTCCAGCAGCAAATACCGCAATTCTGCCAGATTGGTCGGATGGCTGGGACGGCACTTCACTCGTTGCCTCAAACAGTTCCACAAATTTTTAATGGGATTCAAATCCGGGGATTTGACGGGCCAGTCGAGATGTTCGAAGGCTGCAGAATGCTCATCTTGCCAATCCGGCACACTTAGAGCCCTGTGCACGCGACAATTGTCGTCTTGGAAGACTGGGGTATCCTTCTGGTGTTCACTGTGGAGATGCTGCACAAAAAGCAACATGTGGTTCTTTTTTCTGTATTTTCGATGCGTTGCATTTTCTCTCAGTGTATACTTCCCTTGAAATTTGGTGGTACAGAACCACACAGACAAGTTGCACACATCCTACGATGGAAAATCAAGGAGAAAGAAAATTGCTTACCCAGGAATATGTCCCATCATCGGGACCTATCCTGATAGGATTAACGAATTTGTTCAGATCCTATGAAGGAGATACAGTAGTACCGAACATAGAATGCCTTCTTTAAACAGGTGGAGATCATAGGGAAACTTGAACGATGGCAACCGAGCGAGATGGCCATAATCGAGTACTGGAAGTTGCGAGGTGCTACAGCGGATTTTGTAAAAAACTTCACCGGACTGCGTAACGAAGAGAACTTTGAACGTTTCAAAAGGGCAGTGTTAGAACGATTTGATGTAGAAGATCTATTAGCCACGTGCTTACATACTTCACGAACTGTCATCATCAGACGGGAGAATTCGTTTGAGAGTACGCCGCTCACATCCGAACTGTGGCATACAAGCTCCTGAAGTGAGTTCAGGGGAAGGCGGATCGAATACCAGCGTTGAGAAATGGATACAGCTTGCTTAGTTCATAACTGTTCCCAAAATTCAAAAGACTTGTCCTATCCTCATAACTCTAGAACTTTCGAACAGGAAGTCACGACCTTCGAAGAAAGCAATGGACAAGTCGTCGGGAAAACAACCACCATTAGAAATACCCTTCCACAGAATGACAGGAAATTAACTCCCTACCACTATTTCAATAGATTTTAGCTACACTATCCCTGCGGGGACCCGAGAATTTAGTTTAGTTTCGGGGTCTCTGGGAATAAGCACTTGAGTACTGAAAATAAATAGTCTGAGAATAAGACTTAAGCAGAGTTTCCCAATTATTAAAATATTACACTGGACAGGAAATGTTTAAATAATATTCTACGTGGAATAAAATTTTATGGTTTTAAAAACATAGTTTTAGTGTCTGACATACGGACTTCGCTTGACCCTGGAGCGTCGTGTGCTTTGCCTGCGGTGGAAAGGGACATTTTGCCCTGTCAATATGGGTTCATCCTGATTGCGGGAGTACTGGTATTGTGGGGCTAAAATTATACAAAGGCCACTGTTGTGAATTCCAAAGCATGCAGTAGACAAGTTTGAGTTTATGTATAAGATAATGGTTTTTTTTGTGGGGACCCCCTGTCTTCCCTGGGTATATCTCTGCCTGCAGGTATACAGGCCGAATTGATCCTGTTGGTTTAGAGGCTGAATGGCATCGAAGAGAAACTCACAGAAGCAGATTCAGTTCCCCCTCCCCCCAAATGACCACGGACTTGACTCGCTCCTGGAGTTCCGTGTTTTGCCTGCGGTAGGATGGGACATTTCGCCTACCAATGTGGGTTCAGCCTGACCATGGGAGTATGCGACCAAAGACTCTTCACTTGGCAGTCCCTGAGAGTGCAACTTCTGTGACTACCGGCATAACTTGTCGAATGCAAAAGGAACTGCCCGAATTTCGAGGAATGTAGTTGGAGATGATGTTATGAGCCTGGGAGCGGAGAAACGCTAATCACAGTAGACAGGCCAATCCTTCAGACCATCATTTAAAACAAGAATGGGAGGGAAGTGATGGAAGCATTTTCCAGATTTCCCTCGAAGCCACAGATGTCCACATTACATCTTGAACTATTTCAGGCTCTGATGAGGCTTCGTCCACTTTTTCTGGATTCATGAAGGATGTGCCCTCATCGAACCAAGGCCACTATTTCCATCAGGAGTAGGCAACACTTGCACCAGCGCAAAATCGGCTACACATTGCTATATCTGAGTCATAAGCGTTCATGTACAAACCTTCTCCAACTAGTTATTCAATATTCTCTATGTAACGGACCTGTGACTGTTATGATAGGTAAACACGGCAACCTCAGCGTGTTTGTCATACCGATAGTCAGTATGAGGAATATGGAGATTCCATATTCTCGACTACAGAACGTCAGGGATTTCCACTTGCGATCATCGTGTGTGTACCAGGACCACATCAAAACCGGCAAAACCTGCAGCTACTGGGAAATGTGTGACCATTACCGGTCCATTGCTGTATGAGGTGAGTGTTGCCTCTCCTGTATCGTAACGTTGGGCTGTAATGCAGATGATAATGTTGGCATTCAACAACAGGCAGCTACAAAGGTTTGTGCAAAGACTTTCTGCATGATTCGATGCACAATCTGTTCGATGGCATATTTGGACTGTGGTAGCTGACGCCCACATCGAGTACCCTTGTTAAAAGAATGGCACTGGGACGTGAGTTTGCAGTCTGCAAAGGAACATCACCAATGGACCATGGAAGACTGGAAATGGGTAACTTGGGATAACGAATCGAGGTTCAAACTACAACATACCAATAGGAGGTTGTGTGTCATAGACCACACGAGACCACGGACCCCAACTGTCAAATCATAGTGTTATAGGCTAGTGGAGGCAGTGTAATATTCTGGAGCATGTTCATGTGGGCCACTTTGGGGTCCCTTTTGTCTACTGCTATCACCATCACTGCACACAGCTATGTTGTACTCATCTACCACCTACATCCGTCCATGGCTATCCATTTCCCACAGCAGGATGATATCTTTTAACAAAACAATGCCCAACTCATCGCTCCAGTTTCGTGGACTGGTTAGAAGAGCATTCTAGTGAGTTCACAATCCTCGAATGGTCCTCTCTCTCTCTCCTGTTTCGAACTCCATTGAACATCAGTAGGATGAATTGGAGCGATACTTTCAAGCCCGAAACCCACCACCACCAGTTCTCGGCACTTTACAGACTGCTGTCCTGGAATGATGGGGCACAATGTCACCCAAACCTTTCCAACACCTAGTAGAGTCCATGCCATGTGGTGATACTGGTTTTAAGAGCGAAAGGTGGACACCCATGTTATTAGATGTGTGTGTATAATTAATTGTTCTCTTAGTATATACATATTATAAATGCACGTTATAAATATCAGAACCTAAATAGTAGTCTGTGCTTGAATTTTAGCGCGGTAGTGGTTAGCACGCTTGGCTACTGATCTAAGGGACCTGGGTTCAAGCCCCGGGTAAGGCATGGTTGTGCGTGTCGTTTTTCTGCTGAGGTCCTGCCATCCTCTGACCTTCTACTATGGCATATAAACTGACAGGCTCCTGTCAGACCTCTGTGGCAAGCAGCTGCTTGAGGGGGTATTTTTTATTTATATTTACTAGCACAGAATTTGTTAATAATGGTCTATTCTCAGACAGGCATTGTGCAGTTACTTAGCAAAGGGATTTGACATGGAAAGATTTCTAAAATTTAAATTTATACAGGATGAAGTCCAAAATTCTGCACGCTCTTCCAATGTTACGCAAATTTATGGCGAACCTCACTTTTAACGGAATTACATTCAGATACCCATTGATCGCCATAGATGTGAATACGCTCAGATATGACATGATTCTGGGGGTATGACATTCTGAAAAGTTAAGGTTTCATCATCGATTTTCACACACCCTCAAAATAGAGGAAACTGCAGACGTAAAGTGACGGCAATCCCCCAATTCTCCCCCTCTTCACATACCCGAACTGGGATGACTGTGTCTACACTTCCGACTCAACAGAGTCTGTTGGACCAATGCTCCAGAAATTGTGCATAGCCCTATGTAATGAGTGCTTAGAATCAATCGAATGTTCAGACTCTCACTTCAGAGGTCACACTATACTGGTGCAGCCATATGACAAAGTCAAAACCAGATCAGTGAAAGTAGTCAGATCCGTGAATAAATAATACAATAAAAAGGAACAGATTAATATACAGGGGTTTATCAAATTAATGGAAACGTGTACTGTTTGTACAGAATATTTTATTAATAAGCTGTAGGCCCACCTCGGGGTTCAGAACAGATGCAAATCGACATGGAATAGATTTATACAAGTTATGCACATATGGAAATAGAGTGTGGGACTATTCTTCCTGTAAAATATGGCCCAACTGTGCCAGTGATGCTGGAGGTGGAAAGTATGATCTGATCTTGGGGCTCCACATATTTCCACAAATGTTCAATAATATTGAGGTCTGGAGATTGAGGTGGCCAGGATAGCTACTGTACCTCATCCTCATGATCTGCAAACAACTTGACACATTTCGCACAATGCACGGGTGCATTAACCACTTGAAACCAGGGACTGTCATTAGGTAACAATGCTTGCAACATTGGGTGCAGGAGGTCCCCGAGAATGCATTCGCACGTTGCGGATGTGACACGACCTTGCAGAATAACTAACGAATGCCATGATATGGCACCCCACATCATCAGGGATCCACTTCCATGCTTCACAGTCGGTATCAAACATTCAGTGTGGTACGCTTCTGCAGGTTTTCGCCAGACGTACACTCTACCAGTGGCAGAAAAAAATGTGTAGCATGATTCATCAGACTAGATGACATGTTGCCAGTCTTTAGCATCCCAGTTTTTTGTGCTTTGCACCACCTTACACGTTTTTTTTGCATTGATGTTGGTAATCAGAGGTTTGTGGATTGCAGCATGGCCATAAATGCCATTGGGCACGATGAAGTTCCCGACGAACTGTTATGATGGACACGGGATCATTCCGACTGGTGTTCAACTCTGCTGCTATTTGCGGTGCTGTGGTCTTGTGCTACCGTTGTACAATCGGTGCCAACGTTCGCCTATCCCTATCTGACAACTTCGTATGGTGTCCACAATTTACACGTTTGGAGGCAATGCCCTGTCCTTTTTGATAGGTAGTCATAATATTCGACACAGTTCCACGTATTACACCTACTATTTGCGTCGTTCCGGGTTCTGAAGCTCCTGCAAGACGCGCACTAATGATCATACCTTTTTAGAGATCACTGAGATCTGATATTGTCGACAATTACACCACAACAGCTGTTTCACCTGCGCCTGTGCTACGTAATAGCAGACATCACACTTTTCCCTTTTATATACCTCACATCGCAGGTGACGTCGTCCCTGTGATATGTATACGGCGCATTGCATGTACTCCAAGTCGCCGTCAGTGTTCCCATTATTTCGATAAATCTCTGTACAACCTAATTTTAGTTCTTCGGTGTATAGACCAATTTTTCTACACCATCCACCGATTCTTAAAAGTCCTGGAAGTAATCTGTTTATCTTTTGTCGTACATCACGAGTATCTGTTAAATGTGATTGATAAATTTTCTCAAGGGTGAATCATTTAAAAGAATTTAAGCACCACCTTCTGGCCAATTTTCATTACTTGTTTTTCTCTGTTTATTTGGTCGATTTGTTTTACCTCTAAGAGGCACTTTTTTTGGACAAAATGGGCTAAATAGCTGTCTCATAAAGACCTGAAGGCTCAGAGAAGGTTGGGAGAGGACCCACTGTAACAATTGTTGGGAGACAGATGATAGCCTCCCGTAAAGGTCATTCAGTGCGTTCTTTAACGTGCACAGGGTATGGCTCTCCTACACATGGAGCTTAACGTTCCATCCGATGGACGGTGGCCTTCTGAAGCCCATCGTGTCCCCTACTGACCATGGGTAGGACGCGGAGTTTAGTGGAATCAAATCTGAACCCTGGCCCAGGTGGGACTCGAACTTGAGAACTGCAGATTACGAGCCTGGCGCGCTATTGACTGAACATCCCCCCGCCCCTTATTAGGAAACCTACGGAGTTATCAGTCTCATCATATGTATTATGTATGCAAGTAGCCCTAATGAAAGAGTTCGTCTCGTCAGTATCATTTGCCAAAGCATAATCTAAACCAAAGATACATATACACTGTTCACAAAAATTAGGGAATATTTCAAAATGAACATGAAGCGATAAAAAAAGAAGCATTTTAATTTTTTTTATTAAACAAGAACATCAGAAAAGCAAACGACAAGTCAAAGAAAGTTGTTCGATTATGCAAATGAGATGCAAACTCAATTGTCGTGATTGAGTAGCAAGTGACATATTGGTGGGGGTGAACAGAAGCATGTTAAACTGGACGAGAGTGGCACACATTGACTGTTCAGTAGGGTATATGGTCACCCAAGACTGCCAAAACACACTGACAGCGATGGGGCATGGACAGGATCGTAATGTCCAGCAGTTCTTGTGGGATCTTCTGCCACTCTTGCTCCAGGGAAACTTCCAGCTCAACAAGTGTTGTGGGAGGCATTGAATGGTTTGCCCGACGTCTTCCCAGTGCATCTCAAGTATGTTCAATGGAATTCAGGTCTGAAGAACGTGAAAGCCAGTCCATGCGTTCGATTCCTGCCTCCTGAAGCATGTTGTTGACGAGATGCGCACGGTGGGGCTTTGCATTATCGTCCTTGAAAAGAAAGTTGTTTCCAACTGCTCCAGCATAGGGTACCACTATAGGGTGCAGGACCTCATCTCGATATCTGACAGCAATCAGCGATCCGTTTCCGATGACGTGGAGGTCGGTACGACCACCAATGCTGATGCCAGCCCACATCATGATTCCACCACCACCGAAGTAGTCCCTTTCTCGCATGAAACGTGGATTCTCCCGTGTTCGTCGTTCACGCCAGATCAGGACACGATGATTGTCAGGCTGCAGACTGAACCGTGACTCTTCAGAGAAGAGGACAGTTGACCACTCATCACGGGTCCAATGACGATGCTCATCAGCCCACCTTCTACGGGTTCTACGGTGTTCAGCAGATAACGGAATGCATACCATTGGTTGCCGGGCATGCAGTCCAACACGATGGAGCCGATTTCGTATGGTCTGGGTGCATATCCGTCGTCTAGTGGCAGCAAGAAACTGTCCCCGCAGTTCTGTTGCATTGCTGCGCCTGTTCCTTCTTGCCAATAAGGTCAAGTAGCGGTCATCTCTTGCTGTTGTGGCAGATGGGCGACCCTGCCCTCGTCTTCTTCGTACTGTGCCAGTCTCTTAAAAGCGATTCCACAGTCTGCTAATCACGCTTTGGGATGTTCCAAGTGCTGTTGCCACTGTCGTCTGTGTTTGACCAGCTTCAAGAACTCCTATGGCTCTCCAGGCTTCGCATCCGGGCAAATCGTGTTGCAGGGGCATTGCAAGGGCTGGGAAATTGCAGGATGTGCACTTTCAAGATCAGGGAACGTGCAGATACTCCAGTACTTTCAGCCTTTTGTATAGTGCATTTTCACCAATGAAATAAAAGTTGGTTTTGCATCTCATTTGCATAATCGAACAACTTTCTTTGACTTTTCGTTTGCTTTTCTAATGTTCTTGTTTAATAAAAAAAAATTCAAATGCTTCTTTTTTTTATCGCTTCATATTCATTTTGAAATATTCCCTATTTTTTGTGAGCAGTGTATTATCTGAGCAATGTTAAAAATAAGTTGGGGCTGATGTTTGGAGAACTTACGCCCTGTAATTTAAATACTGTAGACTAAGTCCACCTAAGGCTTGATGGCCTAAATTGTATCCTACTTAGAATCGAATTTAATAGATCATTCTGGAATAAATTATGTTTTGAAAACATTCTTAAATATCCATCGTAGTTCGATTAGCTTTTACACACAAATCAGTAAACTCGTTTTTTAAGGGGGTGGGGGTTGCTGAACCAAGAAAGATTGATTGCGGTCCCACGTATAGGAGAATGAGCAGGGTATAAATTTTAGGGCAACCGAAAGTTACTTTCCTTGGTCGACATAAAATATATAAACAGTTCAACACGGCAAGCTGAAAGCAAACAAGATTTTTATTTTTTTTTATCTGAAATCTAATCGATGTACACATATTTTGTATGCCCCTTAAAATCATATCCTTGAACAACTAATAAACCAACTATCAGCATAAATTTAAATTTACAAGAATTCCTTTACCTCTTACTATTGCTCAACAACGCTATCATTACTTCTCGAACAACAGTTGCTGATTCTAGCAATTGACTGCTCAGCATACTTTCATTTCTCTTCAAAACGTATTTGACTGATTAATAATAAGGCTGAAGGGATTAACTAAGGCTGAAGGGTTGCTTTTTTGTTGTTACCATTATAAGCATTATCTCTGACCAATATTTTTGTCTATTGTGTTGGAGATGGCTCTTGCAATTTCTTCACTCTTGCTTCAGAGGATGTTGATTGCATGATGTCTCCTGCAGAAGTGCTCCGAGACTGAATGGCTAAAGATGATAATGATGTATCACCACCTTTCTCTGAAAAACATAAATGAAATGACAAAAGATTAATATACAAGAGATTACAAATCTGTGATTCATTTAAGAAAAAAATATTTGAAAGAAGGTGCTTTGAGCCAAAGAGCAATGCAATTAGTTCTGTTAGTTGCCTAATTATAAATCAGTTTTTTCTCAGCTAATTTACTCTCTACTAATCAGAAAGAATTTGGTCTTCAACTATTCAGTTATAGGAGGAGTTGTATATTTCTTTATATTTACTAACGAAGAATAATTCGTAGAGAAGAATTGTAGTTAATTTTGTACGATGCGTATCTTAGATGCGTGCAGTGTAAAAGCAGTGATATGCCAGGAAATTCAATTCAAAATTATGCAAAACTCTCATTCAGATTCTTGCGCTGCCAATAAATATCAGAATATAGTCCTACCGACTAATGAACCTTCGGTTGTAATAAGATTTACAATGAGAAGAAAAAATTACAAAATATAGAAAAGAACGTGAAGAAATAAAAAAGTCAACAAAACAATAAATTTAATATAAAGTGATCGGGAAAAAGCCACGTTATTCACCTCTTCGTATCCCAACTTGAGCTCTCTTAGTTATTCGTCATTTGCTCTAGCAGTTAAGATAAGGTGGAAGCGTATTAACTCTTGATTAATTAAGATGGTAAAGGCAAGAGTAGTTGGAGAATTTCTGGCTAGCTCTTCCAACTAATTCATATAGTCTAGTCCAACTATCCATCTGGCTAGCTCTTCCAACTAATTCATATAGTTGGGTCGCTTCCATGTCCTCTTTAAACAGACAGGAAACGTGACAATTTGCATGTAACATGTATATTTACCTCTTACCAGATGCTACTCACAACCAGACACTCCTTCCTTGGCCAAAATGAGAGAAACAGCCCAAATGCGCAAAAATGTCGCGTTATATGTAATCATCTACAATACAAAATCTCTCTAGAAGGTGCTCAAACTCTATGCAAAGAAAACGCTCTGTTCAGTCGTTTTCATGCTTGTTTTTAAAGTAGCTAGGATTCATCTTACAAATGGGTCAAATTGAAAAAGTTGTGCTTTAGAAATATTTAAAATGATCGCTGTTTGAATTCCCAAAAAGGATAGCATACTACATATGTAGACAACATGGTTCACTGACTAGGTTTGTGCAATGTTTGCGCTCCCTCTTACGGATTTTTTGGCATAAGTGTGTAGCGAATAAAGACAAAATGGGTTGTTGGCCAAAGCTCTATCATAGTACAGCAGACTTTATAGATCACAAACTCTGGTACGCATAAAAACTCCCAAGTTCTCCATAGGTTTAAAAAAAATCCATGGTCGCGTTCTGACCATATGGATTACTTGAAAGAGAAAACCTACAATCTTTCCTTGATAACCTTACCTAAGTAAGCGTGAAGCGCTATTTATATCTAGGTGACATTCGCCGAAATATATGTCTAAGTGACATTCGTTTTGATCTGCAGCATCTGAGGAGTTATTGCTATCAGATCCTTTGGAGTTTCAGGACGAAGACCAGTGGAGTAATATGAAGTGAGCGTGGTAAGTTTGGTATCGGTCATTTCACCAATCCACCGTTCCATCCAGGAAGGCTCTGAGCCATAACAAAAAGTTTGCTGTACCAACCTTTATCGTGCGCATCCTTCCAATTAATATGCTATTCATTATTTTGTAACACAGGTCTTAAACACGTGCTCCTCAATGATTTTGTGCGGCCCACAAGCAATACTTCTATCAAAATTATTCGTCGTGGCTTACCATCTTGGTTCGACTATATAGATCTCACGCAAATGAGAGAATATGATCTCGTTCATCCGATGATGAAGCCACTACAACGAAATTTAAGGTTATATTTTGGTATCAAAGTATTTAACACAAATTATTAAACCATATAAGTAATTAAGTTTCGTTTACTATTGCTTAAAATAAAAATATGGCCTGCTATACATTGAGAAGTAATTGATTTGACCCCTATATGATTGTTTCAAATAAAATGCGATCCTCCATATATTGAAAAGAAATTGTGTGATTTGAAATTGATAAGTGAGATTTGAAATTTATGATTTAAGTTGGTATATCGTGTATGAATGGTATACATAAATATGTTTATCTGCATTGGGAAGAGCAAGGGCCTATGGAAAATTTAGGGTTTAGGGGAACCGATCTTTGAGAGATATATCTAAAGCCCCTTAAAACACTTTAAGGTAAAAACTAAGTATTTCATGCTTATAAAAACATGTTTATGATATAAAATATTTAGCTGGAAATATATTTAAACAAACTTATTACAAAAATATACAAATACACATACAAAGTGCAGAGAAATACATACACCATAGAGGAATAATTTAATGGCAGGTGGTTAATGGCAGTGGATACATACATGGTGGCTGACGCTGAATGGGTCCGTAAAGCTGACGATGGTGCTAATACGGATGAGGAGTCGTTATATTCTCGGGTTCCTCAGTTATCTCCAAGTCATCAAGAGGTGACTTGGATGACAGAGATGAGATCTCTGGAAGAACAAGCTGTACTAAGAGCAGTGACAGTAATTGGAGATAGACAGAAAATGAAGTCTGAAGCACTTAATCCATTTTTCGATTGCTACAAATGAAGAATTGGATTAAAGGGATCTGGATGAAAGGGTTTGTAATGTACAAGAAATCGTTTAGTCTTTTGATGATATAAGCACTCATCGTATACTACCAAGCACATCACGTTGCATGTGCTAAAAAGGAGCACATTGCAACGTGACAACCACCATCAGTCACTTATAAACATATACACTGATATGCCAGTTTATTAGGTACACCTATTTAGCAGCGTGTTGCTTCTCCTTTAGCCTTCCGAGCAGCCCGAATTCGTCAGGGCATGGAATTTATAAGATGCTGGATGCGTTGTGCAGGAATGTTGTATCATGCGGAAATGATTGTGTCGCGCAGTTGCTGCAAATTAGACGGCATCACAATCTCACTGCAAGCAGCCCTTACCACCTCATCCCAAAGATGCTCGATAGGGTTTAGAACTGGGGACTGTGTAGGTCAATGAAGCATGCAAAACTCGTCAACATGTTCCTGGAACCATTCGGTGACGATACGCGCCTTGTGAGCAGGTGCATTATCACGCTGAACGTGTCCATCCGAGTAAGAATAAACTATAGACACGAAGGGATGAACTTGGTCAGCAATGATGTTGAAATAAGCGTTTGGATGTCCTTCGATGGGTATCAGGGGGCCTAATATGTGCCAGGAAAACATCACCTACACCAGGGCTGAACAACCTTTCTCATCGACGAGCCAGATGAGGATTTTTGAGGTTGCCGCGGGTCAAATCTTTAGTTATTGTATTAAACACTCTAAACTTACTCCTCCCCCCACGTCCATTGCCCTGAGTACACAATATGTGAAAATAATTAAATTTTCAATTATACTTTTATATTTTAATAAGGAACATGTGCTTTTACAATTTTAATGAAAAGACTTTTAATTAAAATTATGATTAAATATACAAGAAACTGAAAGTAAACAGCATAATTAGATAAGGATGAAACGGATTTCAATTGAAATTAACGTCGACTAGACATCCAACATAACTTATTAAGCTGTTTTATAAACATCATTTCTTTCATCAGCAGACAAAAAAAAATATTTATTCTTTTTTATTCAAATTTTTATTATTGTAAAGGTATTTTCTATATTGGTAGCACGTTCATCGATACAGCTAATTATGATTCACTGTTATAAACATAAGTTATAATTTTTTCCCTCTGGACTAAAACATAACAAAAACCGTTTCAGGGCATTACAAATTCGCTATCAGAAATTTTTTTAAAATCTTTCGCAATTTTCTCATTAATAGCAAAACTTTATCACATAATAGCATCGAGTTTTGAGACTTTGGGTAAATAAATTTTTTCAGTGTTTAATGCACCATAAGTTTCTGAAATGTTCTTTTCTATGATGGTTTTGGAAACTTTCATAATAAAAACGCTGACTGATGTAGTGTCTATTTGAGTAAGAACTAGGCTATTTAATCGGGAGCTGAACATCATCATCATCATCCTCAAACAGTCAGGGCTATGGAGGTCCAACCAGATTGTGCATTTAGTTCTCCAAATATATCTATCCTGAGCTACATCTGCTGCATCTGGCCGTTGTTCACCAATTCTAACAAGTTCCTCGAACCGCATTCTAGGTTCTAACCTAGAATGCGGTTGACACTCTCTGCCCACGGCATTCCAGGTCCAGGAATATGGGCAACACAAAAACGGAGTCTCTCTCTTCACAATATGCTGCTTAAAAGAGGTTGCCTACTCCTTTGCTTAACCTCATCATTACTTACAAACTTCAAACTAATGCCCAAGATATTGCGTAAGCATCTAGAATCAAAGGCATCAAGTTTTCTGTTATCTTATATACAAAGGGTTCAAGTTTCACTACCATAACTAACTCTAGAAAGAGAGCTTTTTACAGTCTAAATTTAGTCTTTAGGTGTAAACACCTATTTTTCCACACTCTAAATAGATTCTTAAAAGTCCAGGCAGGAATCCCTATTCTTCAGTTAATCTTCAGTTAATCTAAATCGTCTGTTTTTTCAGTTAATGTCATGCAGCACATCACCAATATCTGTTCCATGGCTCCCAAGATAATTAAACTGTGACACCTGCTTAAAGAATGGAACTATTCAGATTGACTGAATCACAGCTTGCCTGACAAATTTCCATCACTTTAGTTTTCTCTCTGTTTATAACCAAACCTACTCTACTACCAGTCTCAAAAACAGCTCGAATTCATCTTATCAACATCATTTGCCAAAAGGGCTAAATCATCAGAATAATTTAAATTAGAAATTTTCAGATCTCTAGACTATTTAAGCCCCAAATCTTTCCCTTACAGTGAATTTCGCATAACATAATAAATAACCAAATTAAAGAGAAAAGAGGACAAAATGCACCCTTGTCGAACAACAGAAGCAATGCTAAACCAATTGAGACAAGCCTTACCAATTCTCACACAAGATTCAATGTTATTATAGAGAGCTTTCATTATGTTAACTTGTCTGGTATGCCATAGATCTCAAAATCAACCACAAATTATGACAATCAACAGAGTCGAAAGTCTTTTTGAAATCAACAAAGCTAGCAACCAAAGGTTTCTGAAACTCTAAACATTTCTCAAGAATCTGCCTGAGTGAAAATATCTAATCTGACATTCCCTACCACTTCTGAATCCACATTGTTCATCACGCAATTGACTCTCAACCAGATTCTTAATTCTATTAAGTACAATCATGGAAAGAACTTTACCTGGAACAGAGAGTAGGCTGATACCCCTATAGTTATCACAAGAACTGCGATCACCTTTTTTGAAAATAGGGATAACAATAGCTCTGGTAAAATCCTTAGGAACCATGCCTTTAATCATAAAAGATATTCAGAATTTCAGTCATCCATGTGGTAAAAGAAACATTCCTAGCTCTAAGCATTATAGTAGTAATTTCATCTATCACTGGGGATTTATGTAGTTAAAGTTTAGAAATAGCGAAAATAACCAAGGTGAGTATATAGAAGGTGGCGCCAAAATGCCATGTTTTATCAAGGTCATTTGAGTGTCTAAAGTATTCATATTATCGTCTGTTTTTTCCAATTACTTTAATTGGAATTGTTGCTGCTAATTATTCCAATTTCCTTACCTCTAAATAGAAAATGAATATTGTTAAAAATCTAGATTGAAAGATTTTAGATCTTTAAATTTTCTTCAGTCATACTTTTCAAAATATGATGTTCCCGAATGAGTTGTTCCCGAGTTCTTTATCTCACTTACTATAGACATAGCACTGAACTGTAAATAATATAGTGGCTGCTGATTGTGTATTATAACAATAAAAATATCTCTGATAGCTAGATAGAAATCAGACAGTACAAAAAAAAAACTGAAAATGTAATTTTGTATTTTTTTTCTCCCAACTGAAATCTATTTAGGGTACGCTTCTTAAAAGCTTTGTTTACCGTCGTCACCCGCTGTGACGTCAAATGCCTATCCAATGACCGTCATGTAACGCTTCCTCGCGGAATCGCACCATCCTTCCTTCATTCATCCTGAAAATAACTTCAGACTGCGATATAAGCTAAACATTAAAGCCACCGATGCATCTATCATCATTGCAAACAATGGGTGTAGAACTAACCACATTGTTTAGAACATCACTGATATGCTCAACCCACCTAGCCATGACAGAATCCTCACCTTCTATAACCTTATCTTGTTTATTCTTCAATCTCTGTACAGTCGCTCAAAAAAGTATCCGAACACTATGGTTGATTACAGATTTCAGAAAAAAATATCTGGCAACGATTTTTTTGTCTGAATTCTGTTATCAACCATAGTATTCGGATACTTTTTTGAGCGACTGTACACCTGTCGGTTTTTTACCGCAAAAATCATTAACTATCTGGTACAGCTCTTTGCTGTTGTGCTGTGTAAATGTTTCCACGTTTTTGTCAACCAAGCCAGAAAGCCAAAGATTCTTATCAGCAGCTAACTGATTCTTTACACGTTTATTAAACTTTCTGTAATGCTTTCTATTAGAAGTATTTTAGGGTATTGATTAAGGGTATTAAGGACATTCCTGCAGTTCGTTCTCTCCGAAATAAACTCGAGTGCCTTACCACTCAAATAATTTTGCCTCCTATGCTCCCTTTTACCTAAAAGAGTACTGTTAATTTCAAGAAATGCCTATTTAAAATGGTTTCATTCTTCCTCAACTTCAGCAGTAAGCAAACCATGACTGTCATAATGACAAAGTAACCTATCATGGTAAGCTTTAGCTATAACTGGATCTTTCAGAATTTCAGTATTAAAGGTAAATTTTTTAACCTTAGCACAACACTTTTTAAGTTTAAGTTGCAACACATTTTTAACAAGGTAATGGTCAGATCCAATTTCAGCTCCCCTATAAGCCCTGGTATTCCTATCAGAACTAGCCCATTTGCTGTTAATTATTATATAATCAATCATAATCTTATGCAGCCCATCAGGTGAAACCCATGTGTACTTATGTATGTCACGGTGTTTGTAATAAGTGTTCGTTATTCTGAAACCATTGAGTTTACTTACCTGTAGGAGACATTGCTCATTGCAGCTACCAATACCAAAAGGGCCTATCACCCCTCCCTAAATGTCAGAGTCAGTACCAACGTTAGCATTGAAGTCACCAAGAACAAGGGCAATGTCTCCTTTCTTGACAGAATTAAAAATATCCTTAAGTTGTCTGTAAAACCTATCCTTCTCATCTTAATCGGCATCATCAGTGGAGGCATAAAAGCAGATAACATTTAGGTCTTCGATGCTTGTCTGAAATTTAACTGTGAGAAACCTTTTATTAATGCACAAATATCCTAAAAGAACATCACTAGCTCTCTGCTGACAAACAAATTTACGCATTGGAGATCGCCCATGGGCCGCAGGTTAACTGTGTGGGGTCTCACCTTCACATCGCCATCAACATACCAAGCATACAGTTGACACCAGACAAGATGGCTTCATGGCCTCACGTTGCTTGCTTCAAGATCTGATCCTTCCATCAGGATCAGAGATAAGTTGTATGCAAAAGGAACCTTGATTCTTCCGACCAGGCTACTTTTAATCAGTCCTCAATGGTCCAGTGTCGATGCTCGTGCACCCACTAGAGATGCGCTTTCGTGTTCTTTGATGACAACATCAGCGCTTGACAAGGTTGGTGGCTGTTGTAGCTTATTTGCGAAGGACCGATAAGTGGTGCTACCAAAGGTGACCTTCTGCACACCAATGTTTAATTCTGCTGTGATTTGTCTGGTTGTGGCCCTTCTGTTCGGTTGCCCGATTCTCGCCAGTCTCTTTGAACTCTCTGATTCACAAGTTGTTGTCGTCCATAAGATAGCCGATCACTGGTATTTTTTTGTTTTTCAGACCATTATCGGTAAACTCTTTAAACGGTTGCGCGTGAAAAGTTCTGGAGGACGAATATTTGGCAGATGTTAGAACTGGCATGCCTAGCACCAACTATGTTCATATTCCTGAGGTAGCTGGTTTTGCCCATTCTGACACTCAATCCAACCCTAACTGATGCTCGCAGAGCTGGTCTGCCTGATTTATACCATTCATCAGGAAGTCTTGGGTTTGTATCATAGTCAGTTTAAGGCAATTTTTCGTTTATACTCATGCTACTTGTACAGCACAATAGTGGTCTAATGCTTAGTCAAATTGTGAAGTGCTGTGCAAAAAGTAAATCTTAATACTAACCTAATAATCTTAATGCAAGGTTCGACAATGGTAGAAGAAGCGCTGTTGCTAAGTTGAGAACTCTCGAAGGAGGATCAAGAAGCGAGAAATAAGAAACAAAATGTTTTAAAAATCTGAAACCTGGAAATCTCGAAGGCCTCCACTTCAGTTTCTATTATTTCTTCGCTTCGAAAACAATCCCAAAAGAAACTGAAAATTATTTGGCCTGAGAAAATTTACTTGTTAATTTACTCCATGGAGGTAGGAAGAAAAGAAGAGGGGACCTAACCACTTAAAGATGATGATGCAGCGACTGCGCGGCAGCCATGTTGTTCTATTCAAAACATTAATCAGTAGTATAGGCATACAACGAGTCTTGAGCTACAAAAATTTGATTATTTACGATATTTGTGTTATGCCTGCTTGTTAAGCCTTTGGCTGTAAGAACTGCCCTTCAAAAAAGACACCAGGAATTACTTTTTCATCGGTAAGTTTGTCATTTTTATAAAAGTTTAATTAATTATATAATGAGACAAGCATCTTTGCTTTCTAAATTACGCCGCTATGAAATCAGTTTTATTTCGAGTTACAAACCTCGATTCTTCAACAGATTTTTTTTTATTTTCGTAGGATTATATTCAATGATAAATGCCAAGATGTACTTCTTATACTAGCAACAGCAATATATTTATAAATAAGCACAAAATCAGGGGTGTAGCTACCTCTAAGAATCGGGAGTTTCATTACGCCAGATAATTTTTTTTCCCCTTTTTCAAGTTTAGAGGTGTTAATTTTGTCTAATTAAGGGATGAATAAAAGTTAGAGAGTGTTAGAAATTTTATAAATTTATTTGAAACTCTATGATTTACTGTTCGGTACTGATTTTTTTTTTCGAAATAAATTTCTTGAAAAGAAGTTTTTTTTGTATTGTAAATTAAAGGTGCACTGTCGGCTTATGGCAAAATACAAGTTAATAGAAATTATCTTTTATTTTAGCTTTTCATTAAATAAAGAAAGACGAGAAACATGGGTGAAAGCTGTGAGAAGAGAATATTGGGGCCATTAAAATATAGTACTTTGTGTTCTGAACATTTTACAGAAGATCTAATTGACAGAACCTCTCTGTGCTATGTTCGCTTAAGGGAAAATGGAACCAAAAATAAGACCCAATATATTTAAGTCATTCCCAAGTTACCTACAAAATGTAAATTTTTTTTAACTGTACTAATTGCATGAATGTAGAAGAGATATTAATGGATTTAAACGATGACAGCAAAAAAAAAACTTCTGAAAACAATTATCGCTGACGCTGTGGGAATCGAACCCGCAACTCTCCAGATATGTGCCAGAGCACTCTGGCATGTATCTGAAGAGTTGCGGGTTCCATTCCCACCGTGTCAGCGATAATTTTCTTCAAACGTTTTTAATAATTGTTCAAGTCTATTTCTACAGGTAATCTGCATATTTACTATGGATACTTTTTAAGTTTTCACATCCCCTAGTCTTTAAATATTGACATCTAACACTTATTAATGTGAGATCAGGCAAGCTACTTGACAAATATGAAACAAATATTCTTACTAAAAAAAAAGCCTTTTTTTTACCAAATGCTTAGGTATATTAATTCAACATATGAAATTCAAACACTACCCTACAGAATATGCAGATTTAGCATTCTTCTGAACATTCCAATACACAGACTTGTACACTTGCTGTTCTACTTTTTTTCCTTTTGTAAATTGGATATAAACATTATACAGATAGCAGTTTTGCTAATGTTTCTTCTGTTTGATTAGTTTCATGACTTTTTGACTTTATCAGCAAACAAAGAATGTAGATGATGACACACTTTGTCTGTAGAAGATGTTAAGTTCCTCATCTATCAGGGGCTGGGATGGCTCAGTCGGTAGCGTGCCAGGCTTGTAATCTGTACTTCCCAGGTTCGAGTCCCAGCTGGGTCAACGTTGAGACTTATCTCCGCAAAATTCCCCGCCCCTGCCCACGGTCAGTAGGGGGACACCGATGGGTGTGGAAAGGCCGCCGTCCGTCGGATGGGACGTTAAGACGTGGCCCCCTGTGCGGGAGAGCAGCCTGTGCTATCACCCTGTGCACGTTAAAGAACACGCTGGATGGCCTTGACGTGAGGCTACCATCTGTTTTCCAACAGCTGTTCCAGTGGGTCCCTTCCCCCAACCTTCTCTTAGCCTTCGGGGTTCAGTGACCTGGCCATTTAGCCCATGGTGTGCAAAAAAAAGGGCCGCTCAGAGGTAAAACAACCCAACCCTCATCTATCAAAAAATATTTTGGATAGATGGGACTGTACCCTCTTTATCCATCATCTGAATTATTAGAAATTCTTAAAAAATTGATTGAGTACAAAGTTTTAAAAAGGTTTTGTAATATGTTCAGTTTCCTAGATTAGAGGAAATGAAACCTTTGGTGTTTTGGTTGGGATAAAAATAATCTTTTGCACTCTTCCAGTGAAAGGTTTTGGGAATAGTAGATCTCTTCAATTGAGGGGATATAAATAGTAATGCAGAGTGGCCATAAAATGGTTAATTATATCCAAGACCACATGCCAATACTTAAAGGTTAATTATGTGGCATGAAGCCCTGAGATTTTGGGGCTTCATATCAAAACGACACATATTGCTACAATCAGAAAAGTGAATATGAAAGTATAACTACAAATTAAGGTTTTTAATAATGATGTAATACAAATTAGGTGACAAGTGACTTCCAGTAATTAAAATATAAAAAGTTATAATGAAATGTTATAAATCATAATTTTAAGCTAATTTACATCATGAAAGCAATATTTATAAGAAAATGTGAGATTATTGTTATTCAACTTTCTGCACTTTGTTGTCAGAGAAGGAAACAGTTAAAAAGAAAAATTCTCGAAATAAAACAGTAGAATTAATTAATTCATAAACAGTAAATCCAGAGTTAGCTGTTGACTTTGAAGTCAATAAATCAAGAAACAGTTTTGTTTAAATGAATTTTGTGAAAATGCAATAAATAGGAGTACAGGTAAGACAGGACTTTGACCTTCTGAGAACTTAAACTATGGCAAATTTAAGAAGTCCTAAGCTATATACCCCATCCTCTGGCCAAGTGGTTAGCGTGCTTGTCTATTGATCAAAGAGAACCTGGGTTCGAGCCCCGGGTAAGGCATGGAAGTTTTGTGTTTTTCTGCTGAAGTCTTGCCATTCTCACAGACCTACTATGGCATATAAACTGACAGGCTCCTGTCAGACCTCTGTGGCAAGCAGCTGAATGAGGGGGTATTTATTATTTTTATTTAAGCTATAGAAATTTAAGAGGCCCCAAAACTTCAAAAGCTGAAATATATGTATTTATTATGACTGAAGGGAGCATTAAAATGAACAGGAAACTGATCTGAGAACATTATTCTAGCAGTGCTAAGTTACGATGAAGAACGTTTGCACAACAGATGTTCTCATCTTTACACAAATCTGTGGCAGATGCAATAGAATTTTGCAATGTAGAATTAAAATTATCACAATTTACACGATCTGAAGCCACTGCTGCATTCATCAGAACTTGTTTGACATTCTAAACTACAGGAATATCAAACAATATGGTTTAAAAAAGACATTATGGAAAAGCAATTATGAAAGTGCATTTAATTTGCTTAGTGTCATTGAATTTTATCTAACATCTCTGCAAGTGAGCAGAAATGGTGATAAAATTTTATCATCAAATAGGAAAATGGGTTTCTTGTGATTTGTTGTTTGTATTCAAAGTTTAAAAAACATATTCCAGTCTTTAGTATTAAGAGAACATCTAGTCTTGGCTTATTTGTCTTTGTACAAGATAAGTCAAGATCACATTAAATTATTTTTCCAAGCAGTTAGATTTCATGGTGGATGTAATAATAATGTAACAGCCAGACAATTTAGGGCTGCATGTAAAAAAATTGCTCATCAAATCAAAGATTACAAGTTTGATATATGGTAATTGTGTACCTCTTGACGAGTTAATATATTAAATGTTACTAGTACACAATCATTAGAAAGTATCATTAATTCATCATCTAATGGATATCAGGCAATTTATTTTGATAGCAGTTTATTTAATGCTAGTTCATTAAGTCAGTGTGCTGAACAAATTGTGTAATTATAGAGCTAACTATATCGTTAGGAAACTGTCTTTAAGATGTGAAATATGGTAGAAGCACTTCCGCCAACAATGACATATTTTAGACAGTCATTAGTAAGCTACAAGAATAATGGTGACTTAATTCACCACTCCAAATATGTATTTTTGATGTGTAAAAAGAGTGAATCTGCTTTTCGCAAAATTGTAAATTTAAGTGGAGGAAAACCCTGAAGCACAAAATATGGTATATACAGGGTGATTCAGTTAAACGTGTACAAACTTCTGGGAGGGGTAGGTTGCACAAAGACGAATCGGAATTATATAGCAATGCAGGGTCGGTAACAGCATCAACATGTGCTAGTGTACAGAGAGGACGTGAATGAAAGAGCAGCAAGTAAGTGAACAAAATGTTTTTTATTAACCACAATAGGTACATTTGCGAAATGCACAGAGGTCACAGAACGTGTTCGAAGTTGCGACCACGAGATGTAACACAGGCCTGACATCGTTGACGCATGGAATCACGTACATTCTGGAAGATTCCTGGCGTGTCTCGGACTGCCGAGGCAACTACGGAGATACGTGCGATAAGGTCCTCAGCACTTTCAATGGGGGTGTCGAACACCAGTCTTTTGATGCAATCTCAGAAGTGTTCAAGGCATGATAGGTCCGGCGATCTTGTAGGCCAATGAACGGGACCACCACGCCCGATCCACTGTTGTCCAAATGTCACGTTTAAGTGTTTAGGAACTTCATGGCTGAAATGGGCGGGGCCCCCATCGTGCTGGAACTACATTGCACTGCGCAGCGATTGAGAGACCTGTTGTTCATCCAAAAGTTCTGGCAAGACGTCCTCCAGAAATATCCGGTAACTCCTTCCGTCCAGACGAACAGGCATGAGGTATGGGCCTATTAAGTGCTACCCGACAATGCCGGACCAAACATTTACAGTAAAACGTTTTGTGCTGCACGTGTTCGTGTAGCATGGGGGTTCTCCACCACCATGCATGCGCATTATTTGCATTGAAGCTACCTTCCCGTGTAAAGCATGCCTCGTCTGTGAACAGCACAGAAGCAGGAATTGGGGTTCTACCGCACTCTTCTGCAGGCACCATTGCACAAATGCAATGCGCTGTGGGTAATCCTCAGGCTTCAGTGTCTGGATGAACTGCACATGATATGGATGCAATTGGTTATTGTGCATAATCCACCATACGGTAGATTGGGAAAGATCGACCCGGTGGGCGATTGCTCGAGTACTGGCACTTGGAGTGCCTTCTGTATGACGTAGCACATTCTCCTCCATGTCAGGGGTCCGTGCCCATCGTTCCCGACTCCTGGCAGGTCTCTGGAAGGAACTAGTGTCACATAACCTCTGATGCAGCCGTGCAAACATCTGGTGGTTGAGAGTACGCCTCATCGGGTACCATTCCTGGTACACGTACACAGCGGCTCGCCCGTTGCAGTCCGCAGCCCTGTATGCGAGATGCATATCGGCCAACTTTGCGTTTGTGTAAGTCCCGCAGCCATACAATGCCATCTACCGCGTCGAACAACGCCATCTACTGTGTGAAGATGCCGCTACCAACCCTGCATTGCTATATGATTCCGATTTGTCTTTGTGCAACTTACCCCTTCCAGAAGTTTGAACACGCTTAATTGAATCACCCTGTATATATACATCAAATCAGGTTTTAGAAGCAATTTCAAGCCAACATCTCTGGATATTCATATGCATGACCCATCTCCAATGGAAAACCATTATATTCATTTAATCTGTGTTGTAGCACAAAATTATTTTCATATTAGATACATGTAGTGGGCCAAAAGTGTAAAAAAACTCAAATTTAGTGAGACAACTGTACACAAAGGATATTATTTAAGGGTCAATAGAAACAGATAAAAGATTATTTTATTTTTTATGTACTTGTTCTTCAGTTATTATGTTATTCATGTTTTCAAACTGGTTTTTAGACCTGTGTTATAGTATTACTTGATAATCCTTACACACTGCCTTACCAAAATGGAGAATTAAAACATCTTACCTAAAAGATCAATAATTTCTACAATATGCATTTAATAAAAAAAAAAGTGACTGAAGAAAAGTATCATAATCAAATCTAAAACGTGATTTTCAACAACATTGGTTCAGCATTTAAAGAGTTATAGTAGCTGGAATATTTCACAATAAATTTGCTTGTTTTATCAAATTTAAAAAGAATTCTTAATAAAAATATTATTACACAAATATCTAAACTCTATATTTTATTAAATCGTTTGCAACAATACTTTTTATTTAACTTAATATTTTTCTGAAGTAAATTCTTATGATGTACTACTGGTGTTTAATATTCCAGCTTCCATATAACTTTAAATACTAAATGAACATTGTTGAAAATAAAGGTTTAATTATGATCTTTTGGCCGAGTGTTAGCACGCTTGGCTTCTGATCAAAGAGACTTGGGTTCAAGCCCCGAGTAAAACATGGATGTTCGTGTTGTTTTCTGCTGAGGTTCTGTCATCCTCACAGACTTTCTACTATGGCATTAAACTGACAGGCTCCTGTCAGACCTCTGCGGCAAGCAGCTGCTTGAGGGGGTATTTGTTCTTTTTTTTTAATATTTCAACAATTTCATTTTTTCATTAAATGAATATTTTAGAAGTTATAGAGATTCGAAATTAGATTGATTTAACAAGGAAATCCCAAATATTTTGGTAGGGCAGTGTATTACAAGATCACCTGATGCCCTATTCGACTTTTTTTGGGGGGATTATGTGGAAAGTTCATGTGTGATTCATTGTGAAAGAAGTTAAAAATATGGCAAAAATCTTTTGGCTTGTAATACATCAATAAACTAAAATTAATTATTATTTTACGTGGCTCACTAATGTATTATATACCCAAGTTGAAAATGTTGAGAATAATAATTATAAACTAATTTATATTAGTGTTAATATTGATATTTTTCAAAAACTGTGTGATGTGTTTAAACATTTTCTAAGTCATTATGACTTTGGCTACTATTATTGCAAATTGGTTAACTCATTCAAAACCCAACCAACCAACTCAGATTTTGAAATGAATTTAATAAAACTTACTTGTACTAAAATTACTTGTACTGAATGTATTTCGGTAGAAAATATATATTTCACTAACTTTATTTGATCCAATATTTTTTTGAAAATTGATCTTTTAAATTAGCAAATCTAGTTGTTAATTTGCAATTATGTTTGAAAATTTTTATGTAACTTAAAAATTTTTAAAATACTGGGATATAGAGAAGTTCTATGATAACTTTAGCATGGGTATGGAAAAAAGAAGTCCCAGGTTTTTTTTACATATCTCTTTATTTCTTTTGTAAATATTTATAGAACGTAAGATTATGTAATTTTATTCTTTTAGAGCATGTTTGGTGTTTAACTCAGCTGCTTCATTTCATTAAAAACTCAGTTTACATAATATAATTTTTTTCCCTGATAATACATTCCTGCACAAAAAAATTGACACACCTCAATAAAAAATAATCCACAAACCTGTGAAAGCCGGTATGGAAATGCCTCTTCGCCAGACATGCAAATGACATGCCAGACATGCAAAGGTTTCACCACCAATGAACCAAGATTTCACCACCAGTTTCACCACCAATCCAGGTCATTCCCAGAGTGTAGCTGAATTCGCACTCAGTGGCTTCTGCACATTGCATGTCCTACGTTTCATTGCAATGGGACACTTGTTTTGATGCTTTGAGGTAGGATGCTTTGAGGCTTTTGATTGCTTTGAGGTAGGTCAATTTTTTGTCTAAGAGTGTATATTAATAAATCTGAGGCAAATGAATCTTAGGTATTCCTCTAATTGAAATATATGCAAACATAATTCTCAAGCAGCTAGGGATTATAAAGATCAGACCAGTGTTAAAATAAATTAAAATTCTCTGTTATTGAACAATAATTTTTTTCAAAATTTTACCCTTCAAACTATTTTCATGTTAAAAGCTTTTGAAAGAAAAATCAGAAGCTTTCTGGAACAATGAGAGTACTCCTTCTTCAGCGAGGTGACACTATGTGGTGATTACTTCTTCAGTCACATAAATAATTCTCACACAGTGTCCATCTTTACTTCATTCACCTTCTTCACATAGTGTCACTTCACTGAAGAAGGAGCACTGTCCTTGCTCTGAAAAGCTTCTGAGTTTTCTCCTAAAAACTTTTAGCATGCAAATGGTTCGAAGCAAAAACTTAAAATAAATATTGCTCAATGACAGAGAATTTTATTTTATTCAATTTCTGAGCAAGAGGGAATTTTAATTGTATATTTAAAGAGTATTATTAAGTCCTCCAAATATCATTTGGCCACTGCAGATTAATTTTAATGAGGTTCAGTTTGAAACTGCCCACCTCATTTTTGTATATCACCTTTTTAATCTGAGGTATTTAGGTACACTTCATTATGCTATATGCAAATCTATTTATTGAATCTATTATATGAATTTTATTTTATTCAATTTCTGAGCAAGAGGGCATTTTAATTGTATATTTAAAGAGTATTATTAAGTCCTCCAAATATCATTTGGCCACTGCAGATTAATTTTAATGAGGTTCAGTTTGAAACTGCCCACCTCATTTTTGTATATCACTTTTTTAATCTGAGGTATTTAGGTACACTTCATTATGCTATATGCAAATCTACAGTTATGTATGTGGACAACATAGCTGAACAAATGACCAATCTCTTGTACATTGCTGCTGCTCAAAGGTATTTGACTAGCATCATTTTGTCTTAGTTTAAACCATCTAATGCCTAAGATACTGTGTTGTAAGCATATAGAATTAAGAGCAGCAAGTTTCAGTTTACCTTCTTTACAGAGGGTGAAGGTTTCACTAACATAGCAAATTATAAGAAAGGACCAAACAATTATGTAGCTTAATATTAGTTTTTAATCCTGTAATTAAACTACAGTTATAATAAGAAAAAAGCTTTTTCAACTTAGTAAGACTTGAATCAATAACCTCTTAGTTACATACCATGTGCTCTAGCAATTGAGCTATTGGCACCCAAATTAATCATAAGTCAGAAAAATCAAAATTAAAGCTATGATGTTTTTTTTTGATAAATTCCTTATTTGAAAGAGAGTATGAGGACTGTTTGATTGCTGAGAATCTTCATTTAAGGTATGAGGTGTAATTAATATATGAAAAGTAATAAAGTATGCAAGTTTAAAATTCAGAACCCACTGTATATAAATGTATTTACTGTTATGAAAGTATTTTCTTTGGATTTAAATTTAATGAAATACTTTATGTGAAATGAAAATGCCTTTTCCTCAATTGACTTTTATGCCTAAAAAACTTTCCAGTATATATTTTTGTTACGCAATAGAAATTTTTGTTTTTTAGTAGAGTATGTATGATATTCAGTATTAATTGTAGCATAAAGTAGATATTGGTATTAAAGATATTTTCATTTCAATATGAGATTACAGAGTATAGTCCTTTCAAATTCCATAGGGAAAATGATCTGATTATTTATATTCTGAATAAGATTTATATTTAAATTAAGTAATTTTATTTTAATGAAGTTTTGGATTTTTTTTATTTGAAATTGTTATATTACAGTTTATGAATAATGAATAAGCCTGTAAGTGGACAAATGTTTGAAGATTTAAAAACAAATTTAGTAAAAAAAGCCTTATGCGTTTTAAATGAAATTTTAGTAGACTCGTATTTGTCTTAATAATGGGTGTCACAACTTTTCAGCATATTTTTCGAGTTGGATCTTTACTATTAGTGAGAAATCACTGGAAAGCATTTTAATTTAGGTATGTTGTACATGTTTTTCCACCGAAATTTAAAAGGTTAAAGTGCTTTTAAGATCTATCGTTTTGGCTACTACACTACTGACTTTAGTGTTGTTAATTGTTTCTTTATTTTGATGGAATTTGAATTTTTTTAATGTAAAGCAATTATATTCTGAATCTTGCAAATGTGATTTTTGCAGTTTAAATGCTGCTATTGTATATAATATTTATTGCTTTATCCATAAAATGTTTTCTACTACTATTGGTGCTGTATCAATAAACTTTCAAAATCTTGTAATGGTTTGTTATTGTCTTATTCAACGAAATACATAAATAGTTCTGCTATACAATAATTCTGTATGGAAATATTCATTGCATTAAAGAAAGCAAAATAAATTTCAAATAATTTAAATGGTCTTTCTCTTAGTCGAAAAAAAAATAATCTTCCCGTATATAACGCACAGTAAAATTAAGTATAGCACATGAAAAGTAGGCTTGATTGCAGCGGCAGAAGGGTTGTTTGGAAGCTACCGCTCTGCTGCGTCAGCATCACGACCTAGGACAGGGAAAGAGCGTTAGGGCGTCTCCTCTCATTCGTAACTCCGTAATTTAATAAATAAAAAAATAAATACCCCTCAAGCAGCTGCTAGTTTATATGCCAAAGTAGAAGTTTGAGAGGATTACTCACTTGAAAAAGAAGAGGAAACAAAAGAGGCAGAGATGACGATTAAAATATGCGATACCCGTGAAAATCTGAAATTAAATTTATATATTTACTTTTCATATAAATTCTTTTAATTGCTTTGTTTAGTCATAATACACTGAGATAGCAATTTATTAAGTACACAATATGTCACGTGACCATGGTGGGCGGTATAAATCAATTATTATACTACTCTTCCGCTGTATAAGAATCGCAGATATAGAGGAAATATTGTCTTGAGCCGATTTCCTGATGACAGTGATCAAGATCTTTTGATTTTCCTGACAGTGATCAAGATCTCCTCTATTCACGAAGAGGAACAACATCAACAATAGAGGTGTTGATAGGCGGCCGGTAGCTAAGTGGTCAGAGCAGCTGACCTATCATGAGATCAGCTCAAGACAATTATTCCACGATACTTATACAGCGTAAGAGTAATCTAATAATTAGTCAACTAGTTATTAAGATTGTTGTATGAAGTAGCAAGAATGCGCAACCGTCCCAAGAAAAGCATCAAATATTGCTAAATTGCAGTTTTATTATACCTGTTTGAGGTTATTTATAACTCTCCTTTTCTACTGTTAAATTTTCTCATACAAAAGAAGCAAATGAATTACGTTTCGAGCTTTAAGAGAAAAAAGGGTGAGTATGGGGAGCTAATGTTTCTTGCAAATCACACCTAGAAAGCAAAAAAAATGTAAAAATGGCAAATATTTAGTAGCGTCTGGGGATTTTCTTTTCAGGCAATTTTTAGATAGAAATGGCATACTTTTAGAAGGGTTTAACGGGTTTTTTTTTGTAAGCCCATAACATTTTCTCATTTCAGAAAAAATATCTTTAATAGGACTACAGTGATATACAAGATGATCTAATAATAATAATTTTAATCTGGAAACATTGCATGAAATGCCTATTAATAGCTTATATATGTTTTCATACTCTGACCGAATTGTGATACTAATGTGAATTTGGGAAACCATATAAAACAATGTTTTCTTCCCATGCATATCAGAAACAAGGTTTAAAAACGCCATTCGTGCTTAACTTCACTCTGACAGAAATAACGAAGTTCCGAGACTTGAAATATGCTTCCTAAAGTAGTCCACATATGTCTTTTCGCCTATGACACTAAACTATTCAATATAAAAGTTTAAAAACTGAATTTTGAACCACTGTGCAGAATCTGAAGTGAGCAGCATTGCAACACACCCAACCCAGATTCCTGATCCATCGGAGGAACAACAATTTTCTTCATGACTTGGTAAAACGACACCATAAGAGTCACATAGCAACGTTGAGGCCAATCACTGAATGAAAAGATTTCTTTTACCACGTGACTGCAATGAAAATTGCTGATGTTAATAAATGGTGTTAGTCGTAAAGAAAATCGTCACATTTAATGAACGAACTCTGACCATCATCCAGCTAAGAAATGAAAGAATTAGGCTATACACGTGATTAACGACGGATTAGCATTGCCAAAGGAAAGCAGCTCCTAATATTAACATTTTAGCACACCGGATGGTGAAGCTAGCAGCGAAGAGCAACGGCAATACCCAACGTTTGTTTGCCACTCTTCGAAGTGTCCAGTGAGGTGTCCCAGTCAAAAGCAAATATCATCGACAAGAAACCAGATTTTATATTTGCTTGAAAGCCCACAGAGGTATACTTTTACAAGTTTTCTTTTGAAGCATTCAGTACTTTTTACATCATTTAGATAATGCAGTACTTACGTGATTCGAGAAACGACCGAATCATCTCGTAGCTCTTTTGTTTTCTCTCCCTAAGATCTCTGCTTTGTTTCCAATTGAGAAGAAATTCTCTGTACGGCTGGGATATTTCTTTTCCATCCAATTCTTCTGTAATCACAAGAAAGAACAAATCTGCATTAGTAATCAAATGGTCTTAAAACTTTTACATCTTTTATCTCCATTAAAGAATGCCACCAAAATGAAAGAGTACAATGCCAAGTCAGAATCTTGCTGGAGAGTATTCTTCGTTTTAAATATTTTTAACAAGTCATTTAGATACCACTTAAAACTAATATTAATCTGCTGCACTAATCAGTCATTTTACAGGTAGATAAGTGTAGAATTCGAAAGCCGATAAATTATGATTAACGTTACAGCGCTATAGTAAACGCATCACTGACGGGAACATTAATAAATTATATAAAGCCCCGATCATAAAAAACAAAAATGTTTCATTGCTTATATAAAATTTGCCCGATAATACTTTCCCCATCCTGAAGTTATGTTACCTCTGAACAGCACTTCTGTGCACATAACAGATTAAATGATGCAATCCTGAAGGAGTAGATGAATTCTTTTGTGAATTAGCACAGGTGGAGCTGGTCCTTAGGATAAGAAACGATTCATAAAACAGGAGAAATTTGCAGGATTTATTTGCAAAGATATGATCAAAATTACACAGTAATCAGCAAAACGTAAAGTGCCATAAAAAAAAGTGAAGCATTGAAGCTTCGACTCGAATACATTGTTAATAAAAAGATTTACCTTACATAATAACAAGACGAAAGAAATCAGGTTATCGCAATTCTTTTGGGAAAGTTACATAAGATCATGGGGTGAAAGTTACACCAATAAAGATGAACCGAAGAGCCAAAACATTATGACCAGCGCATCTTTATGCAAATCGAAGCAGCTGCAGGTAAACGACGGCGCGTGTGAAAGTCATGAAATGGTATAAATAACACCTGATACTGAGCGCTATTAATCAGTGTTATTCTTGTTTTTCGGATGGGAAAGGCAGCAGACTTAAGTGAGTTTGACAAAGACCAAATTATAATAACCAGACGACTGGGTCAGAGCATTTCCGAGACGGCAAGGCTTGTGAGGAGTTCATGTCAGCCGTGGTTAATACCTTCAAAAAGTGGTGCAAGGAAGGAAAAATCACGAACTGCCGCAAGATGTGGGCCGACCACAGCTCATTGATGCTAGAGTTGAGTGAAAGCTATCCCATATGGTACGAGCCAACAGAAAGGATATGTAGCACAACTCGCCCGTAATTTGAATGCTGGTGACGGGAGTGATGTGTCATAGCACACAGTACATCGAACCCTACTGAAAATGGGGCTGCATAGCGCAGGACACTCCGAGTTCACATACTAACCTCGGTTCACATTTGAAAGCACCTATAATGGGCACGTGAGCATCAAAACTGGACCTTGAATGATTGAAAGGTCATCTGGTCAAATGAATCTCGTTTCCTCTTGCGCCATGTGGATGGCCAGCACTGTGTGCGTCATTTACCTATGAAAGTGTTAGGATCAGGATGCACTGTGGAACGAAAACAAACCGGTAGAGGACGTGTAATGCTTTGGGCAAAGTTTTGTTGGGAAACCCCGGGTCCAGTCATTCATGTGCAGGAAATTATGACCTATACCACCTACCTAAACATCACTGCAGACTAGGTACATCTTTTCATGGCAGCTGTAAATCCCTCTAATACTGCCATCTTTCAGTAGGATAATGAGCCATGCCACACTGCCTGGATTGTTCGAGAATGGCTCGCGGAATATGAGGAAGATTTTCAGGTATTGCCCTGGCCTCCAAATTCCGCAGACATCAATCTAATCGAGCATCTGTGGTTTGTGTTGGAACAGTATATCCATCTGCGGCGGTTCAACTGCATATAAATAAAAAAAACTAAATACCCCCTCAAGCAGCTGCTTGCCACAGAGGTCTGACAGGAGCCTGCCAGTTTATATGTCATAGTAGAAGGTCTGAGAGGATGGCAGGACATCCATGCCTTATCCAGGGCTCGAACCCAGGTCCCGTAGATCAGTAGCCAAGCGTGCTAACCACTCGGCCACGGATAACTTAGAAGAATTAAAAGATCTGATGGTAACATATTGGTACCAGATACCACAAGACATCTTTAGAAATCTTGTAGCCAGGGCCGGACTTACGCATAAGCTGACTAAGCTACAGCTTGGGAACAGACGATTATGAGGGGACTTAAAATTTTAAGTTTGAAGTTTATTGACACGAATTTTTTTTCACATTTAAGGAATCTCTTGTGCAAACATTGTTCATCTCAGTTTTACACAGTTATTATTGTACAGCAATATTAGTATAATGTTTTCATCACATCAATTTCATATTTATTTTTTCGTGTTCATTCCAATCAGAATAATAAGTATATCTCTTACTTCGACTTTCGAAATTTTGGGCCTCTTAAACTTATTGTAGCTTAGGACCTCAAACTTTTCATAGCTTAGGGCCTCTTAAACTTATTGTAGCTTAGGACCTCTTAAACTTTTCATAGCTTAGGGCCTCAGAATGTCAAGTCCAGCCGTTAGCACTTACACTAATGTAAACATACTGGTCAATGCTACTACCTTGTCACAAGTCTTAGTGTTTGTGAGCAAATTTGCAGCTAAATTTAATGCATTTTTAATAACGTACTGTATATAATTCTAGTATATACGTCCAATTCAAGAAATATGTTTGATGCTAAATCGTTATATTATGCTTAGCTGGTCAAGTAGTCAATCGCGAAAGATTTTCTATCTTAAAAGTCGATCGCTTAGTCTAAAAGTTTGGCTCTCCCTGACCTAAGAGTATGTTTTCCTGGAAATGATATCGATCGGAATTAGCTTTGGCTACTCAGGCTCAGGGTGTTGTAAATATGGTTAAAGTAGCCTCCAATTAAGGGGCTCCCTACACCAGTCAGAACAGAAGTGCGAGATAACGTATGCAGAAGAAACTGCCTCTCAGCTATCTCTTAAAAAAAATAAATAAATAAAATAATAATAATGGTTCTATTCAGGAGGAAGTAAAATACAGAACATTAGACCTTGCAGAAGAGGCCAATGTTCTGAAAGAAGTCAGTGACCATACGGAAGCATGTTCGCTGCAGTTTCGCATTATGGTTTTATTCGCTGCAGCGAACGTTTTATGGTTTTGTTCGCTGCAGTTTCGCATTATGGTTCGCTGCAGTTTCGCATTATGGCTGCCAAGAAGGGAGGTGATGGAGTAGTCATCTCCATCACCTCCCTTCTGGTTCCGATAGCATGAAGTTCCCAGAACAATGCTTCTCTTTCGGCATTGTAGCGGGAACATTTGAGCAGAACGTGGGATACAGTCTCAGGTGTGCTGCAAGTGGCATAGTCTGGACGTAAATTCTGTCAAGAGTGTGAAGCGTAAAGTTGCTGTAGATAACACCAACTCGGAGACGATGAAGAAAGGTCTCAGATCTGAGGAGATTACCCAGGTTAGGAGCAGTGAGAGAAGGTTCAACCATGTACCTGAATGAGGAACAGCTGCTGTCCTTCTGCCACTGAGCAGACGGTATTGGCTCATCAGTTTTGAGACAGAACACTTGTAGTTGCTGAGAGAGGGTAATTTGTTACACACCTCTGACTCTCCAGCGCTTCCTTCGCAGTGTGATCAGCGAGTTCGTTGCCAGGTATTCCTACGTGGGAAGGGATCCACTGGTAATGGTTGGTGATTCCGGCAGAAGTGACTTTGGAGCAAGTCTCCATGATCTGGATGAGGAAGGGTTTGCAGCTCTTGCTGTCTCGCTTCTGAAGAACTTCCAAGGCTGACTTGCAGTCACAGAGGATGACAAAGTTGCCACTCTCGAGGCTGAGGATGAAAAGTGCAGCCTCAAGAATAGCATGAAGCTCTGCACAGGTGGAGGAGGTTAGATGCGGGAGACAGAAACCTTTGGTGATGCCAGCCAGTATCGGGGATGGCAAAGGCAGAGGCAGCACGTTGCTTCGCCCAGTCCACAGATCCATCAGTGTAGACCTCAGTACATCTCTCATATCGTTCAGTGACATAGGAGGTGGAAAGAAGTCTGATGGCCAATGGATCAGAATCACTCCTCCGACCAAGAGAAGGGATAGTGATATTGATCATAAGATCACTGTTCCTCCATGGTGGAAGGTCGGGGAAGAGAGTATTGTCAGCATCCAGCATTTGTCCCTGCCAGCTCAAACGTCTGGTGCTGGCAGGAAGGACTTGATCATAGAAATCCTTGGCGGACAGGGCAATGGCAGAGTGAGGCCTGTCATGCAACTTCCTGAGAAGCTCATGGTTAGTGTGGAGGGAATGGAGCCTCGAGAGATGACACAGTATATCTCTCTTCCAGTACAGGTGGAAAGGAGTGTACTCAGCCTCTGCAATGACAGATGCATTAACTGTGTTAGGGCAGAGTCCAAGGAAGAGGCGTAGAGATATAGCGTGGACAGTGGCCAGCTTGCTAAGCATTGTAGCAGAGGTATTGCTCATAAGGTGACGGGGAGAGGATCAAGTGCCGGTACAAGACCAGGAGGGTCTTGCAGGAACTTCCCCAGTGGGTACCAGCAAGAAAAGACAGTATATTTCTCTGCGCAGCAGAAACTGTCTTAAGATGCTGGATGTGAGGCCCTCAACTCAGCCTGTTTTCCAGGACCACACCAAGGAACTTATGCTGATGGACGGCCTTGATGTGATCTGGCCCAAGCAAGAGGTCAGGGAAGGTGGGTGGAAGGCGTCTCCTCGTGAGAACCATGGCCACAGTCTTATCAGTGGAAAGAGTGAGGCTTAGGTTATCGAAGAACTTGATGACCATGTTCACAACTCGTTTCATCACGAGCTGAGCATAGTTGGAATCCTGGCTATGGAACCAGATGCAGATATCGTCAGCGTAAATGGAAATACCCATTCTATCCTCGAGTCGAGAGGGTAGGACTGATAACAAGGTGTTCAGTAACATCGGGCTGAGGACACTCCCTTGAGGTACTCCACGATTGATGGTGTGGGAGACGCTGAGCGTGTTGCCCAGCTTCACGTGAACAGTCCTGTTGGAAAGGTACGCTGTGATCCACTGAATGATATTAACTCTGAGGCCGAGATCCTGGAGCCTACAGAGAATATCCGAGTGGGACAGGGTATCGAATGCCTTCTGGATGTCGAAGAAAATAATGACAGTAGCTTCCATGGCAACATGGACAGCGCCTGATCAGCAGCAAAGGTGAAGTCGATGAAATTGTCCGATGTGCACCTCCCTTTGCAGAAACCCGAGAGGCTGTCAGAGAGGAGGCCATTGGACTCTAGATACCATTCCATGAGTCCGAGGACCAGTTTCTGTAGGACCTTGCAAAGGCAGATGATAGAGCAATGTGTCTGTAAGAGGACATGCTCAGTGGCAGGTTTCCCCTGCTTCAAGATAGGCACGATATGTGTTGCCTTCCATGACTCAGGTACTGTGCAGGTGGTCCAGGAGTGATTGAAGGTTTTAAGAAGCACAAGCAGAGCCTCAGGTGACAGGTTAGCTAACTGAGTATAGCTGATGCCATGAAGACCTGGGGTTCCGAAGTCCCAATAGCATAGGTGGGTTCCTGCAAGGTGAAAGGATCATTATAGCAAGGCTCAGTCCCAGAGCAGGGCTGCTGAGTCGTATCCTGATCATTAACCGATGGAGTAGGAAGGGAAGAGGGAAGATGCCGCAGAAAGGCATTCGGAGTGGTGGCTAAGTCCTCCCCACAGGACAGCAAAAGGTTAGGAAGGGGAGGGCAAGCCGTGGCTTCCCCGTCAGGTTCCTGATGAACTTCCAAACTTTCCCAGAAGTGGTGAAGACATTGATGCTGGAGAAGAAGTATCGCCACCTGAACCTTTCACGCCAGTTAAGGTACCTTCTGAACGCAGCATGTAGCCTTCTAGCATGAAGAATGTCCGGAAATCTGCCAGAGAGCGGCGGGCGCGCCTTTCGGCTCGCCGGCGAATGGTGTGAAGCCGCTTGTAGTGGATATCTGGAGAGGGAAGATGCCCAGGTGTCGAGATCGTAACAGTTCCGGCATTAGTGAGAGCCTCTGACACTGCGCTGATATCTGTAGCTTTGATGGCAGCGAGTCGTTCAGACGAGATCTGCTGAAAGAGCTGCCAGTTGGTAAGCTTCGACATTCTTCTCGGAGCTGCATGTCCCTTGGGAAGCAAGATGTGCAGCGGGAAATTGTCACTGCCCCCAGGTGTCAGGGTCAACTGACCAGCTGAGGCTTTGACCAATGCTGGAAGAACAGAGGGTCAGATTAATAGAGCTGTAGGAACTCGGAGGTCGGTAGAACGTGGGCGAGCCATCGTTGACGATAGAGATTGTGCTGCAAGATGACATTCTCGATATCCTCCCCTCGCTGATCACTGATATCTCTGCCCCAGGATGGGCTGTGGGCATTAAGGTCCCCATAGAGAATCAGGGCTGAGAGCACTGCGAAAGAATATTCTGTAAGGTGGATACAGGAAAGGCAGTGCAAGGTCAGATGTAACAGGATATCAGGGTGATATCATGGCTGTTCAGCCGGATGCGGCATGCTACGAAATCACTCTTCGCATCAGTGAAAGTGAGATCAGTAGCATGATGCGTGACATTCTTGTGCACAAGAATCGCCGCATTGCGGGAGAGTGGATGACTATTGCTCGTGTGCACAATATATGGATTGAAGACATAGTGATCAGGGAGGTTGGCCTCACAGAGAGCAAGGATGGGAACTGGCATGATGTTGATGTAGTTCCAGACATCAGCAGCCTTGCTCCTGAAGCCCCTGCAGTTCCACTGAAGGATGGAAGAGATGTTAGTAGCTCCGTTGGCCGTGCCCATTGTCGGGTGGTAACAACGAACCTTGGAGAAAAATCTAGTCGGCACAGAGTGTCTAGCAGTCCACAAAGTGCGAAATGAGGGAGGCCAACTGATTAAGGATCGTCAAAGTTCGAGGTCGATATCCCTCAGGTAGTGCAGAAGTTACGACCTTGATGACATCCACGATAGAGAGAGAATGGTGGGCAGAAGACCCGTGTCCCTGTGGTCCTTCCTGAAATCCTGATGCGTCAAGGAAGAGGAGGGCTACTTCAGATCAGGCCGACGAGCAGCCCTCCTCTTCCTTGTCCTCTTTACCTGCTTGGCCAACTGCTTGGCCAGAATGGGACAGGAGTCTGCTGCCGAGGTTGCAGCAGAATCCTGTACCATGGAGGTATCTGCAGCACAAAGGGCCTCAGGGACAGAGGGCATCACCACAGGAAAGGTAACGACAGGAGTCAGGGGAGCAGCAGGAGTAGAACGTGCCTGTGCTTGAAGCACAGGCATCTCTGTTGACGCTCGCTACCTCTGTGGCAGCAGCAGGGGTCATTTGACCCCTCGTGGATGCGGCAAAGCTCACTGAGGGGTCAAAGTGACGCCTGCTGCATGTGGACTTCTTAGGTGGTGGGGGTGGCGGAGGTTTCACCACGAAGCTTGGAAGAGGGACCTTCCCGACCTTGGTGCTGTGCAAAGAGTGCACAGGACCAAGGGCTTCCCTCTTCTTCTCGCAGGCGAGCTTCCTGGCACGGCACCCAGAGAAGGTGGGGGCATGAGGTCCATCACAGTTAGAACAGATAGAGGGCCCAGTGTGCTTGCACTACTTGTGTGAGTGAGGCGCCCTACAGCGCTTACAATGAATACTCGTGGCGCCATCTAGTGAGCGAATATAATAAACTGCAGGTTACGTGCTTATTATTATTTACTAGTTATTAGAGATTAAAATATATTTTCATAACATAAAAAACAGTCTCAGCACCTTGGGAACCCAGATCTGTTACGAGAGAAAACAAAATAGACTTCCTATTTATGCAATCTGAGTTTCGCGATGATCATTTTATCGTACACATTAACTGATTATGAATTTTGAGAAAAAGCTTAAATCAGACATCGGCCAAAAAATGACAATGAAAATGACAACAAATGCAATAGGAAGATAGGTAACATAACACTAGGGAATATAAAGTGCATAACTGATTATAATTAAAAATACCTCAGCTCTAGTGAAAAAAAAGTTTTAATCCTTAATCAACCCAATAGCCCAACAATAGACATGCATGAGACTCATTCAAGTTGCAATGTCAATCATAGACCGCAGATCAGAGAAGTTCTCTATCTGCATTATTTTCTTCACTCTGGGGTTTCCGATTCTAAGTAATCCAACGAATTAATCGAATTAACTTCTAAATGACTAGAGCCGGGACAGTTTGGTATAGATTCAATAAACATCCATTTAGAAGCAATCTATGACCTTCACCTCGGTAAAAGAATTTAGGCGTGGACTTTGCCATGTATTCTGTCCGGAAATGGTCAGCTGGAGTCTTCCTCCGATTAGTGTGCAGATGAGCCCACAAGCAATCACAGATGTTCTACTACTAATAGGGAGTGGTGACACAGCTGCACCTTTAGTACAGTATAAAACAATTAAATCAGAAACAATTCTTTCCTTTCGTTAACATTCTCCTTTCAGGAAAAGAGAAAAACTACTATACAATTTGGAGGCAGATTTCTTTAGTGTAAAACTGAAAAAAAAATCGGTTTTTTAACCAAAAATCGGAGTAGTTGGCAGCTCTGTTACCGTCATTGTATCAATATAAAATAGAAAAATTATCTTTTTCGTACCAAGTTTATCCATTGGAAGCAGTTTATTTCAAGAGAGAAATCTTGATGATATCATTAACGATTTTGCCAGCATATAAAGGCAAGAAAAAATTACTTGAAAATATAAAATACATATCCCGTTTTGAGTGCAATGATTTATTATATAGATGTATATATATAAAGCCGTCCGGTGGCCGAGTGGTTAGCACGCTTGGCTAGTGATGTATGGGACCTGGGTTCGAACCCTGGGTCAGGCATGGATGTGTGTGTTGTTTTTCTGCTGAGGTCCTGCCATCCTCACAGACCTTCTACTATGGCATATAAACTGACAAGCTCCTGTCAGATCTCTGTGGCAAGCAGCTGCTTGAGGGGGTATTTATTTATTTATTTTTTATTATATATATATATTATCATTTTAAATCTATATGTAACTTTTTTATTGCATATGATATCATTATTTTTAAAGGTTATCTTCTATAAATAACATGCTTTCTTTTTAATTTAAAAATCAATATTTTAACTATAAAAAGGCGCATTCCTGATTTTTTGCCGTAGGAGCCATGAATTCAGGATCTGGCACTGCAGATAAGTATGAGAGAGAACTCTTTCATTCAAAACTATACTCAAGAGAGCAAGAGGCCAAATTGTCGTTAGGTTGCTACAAGAAGGATTTGAGAGGAAATGAAAGCAAAATTATAAGGATCATTGTATCAAAATTACAAGGATCTGCATTGAAGATGGACGCAGAAAACATCATGTTTAATAAAAACTAATTTGCTTTAAAACTTATAAATAAATAAATACCCCCTCAAGCAGCTGCTTGCCACAGAGATCTGACAGGAGTCTGTCAGTTTATATGACATAGTAGAAGGTCTGTGAGGATGGCAGGACCTCAGCAGGAAAGCAACACATACACATCCTCGAACCCAGGTTTCTTAGATCAGTAGCCAAGCGTGCTAACCACTCGGCCATGGGACGGCTTTAAAACTTATACACCTTTAAAATATTAACTTTCCTTTCACTTCAGGTGCTTAAATTGCACTCTTCAATCCCATTTTCCTGAGATAGAAAGAGACAAAGATTAATGTCAGGAAAGAAACGAAGTATTCTACTAATAGGCAAAAATAAGGTAATGGTTAACTAAAGATCACACAGCTTACCAAGCTCTAGACAATTAACAATGATCTGATCTTTGTACTTCTTCACATTGCAGATGGGGTTGCCATTGAGCCGCAGCTGCTGCAGACAGTCCCAGTGGCTCAAGGTATCGATGACATCCTGCACATTCCAGAGCATGTTGTCTTTAGCGAGCAGTTGGTTTAGGACTCGTAAGGATCGCAGAGGAGTCAAGCTCTCGATATGGTTGCCTGATATGTTCAACACTTTTAACGTTTTCTGTAAAAAGAAGGGCAATCATCCATTACGTAATTACCTTTTGAGGCCCTAAGCTATACTAATTTTAAGAGGCCCTATAAACTTGAAAGTAAAAATACATATTATTTGGATCAGGGTCGAATCTAGGGAGGAGTCATCCACCCCACCTTTGAGAATGCTAGTATGGATAATGGAAACCAAACAATATTAGACTTCTGTATATAATTGTATTCATGGCTGTCTTAGAAAAGGTAGATTAATATAGTTAGCAAATTAAGACAAATATATTCATTTACTTGTGAGTAAATATCCTAATATTTCGACTCCTGACTGAGGTCGTCATCCGTGGAGGTTGCAGATTTGAACTTTTCTTCAATCCTTCTTTTCATCCGAGGAGGTTGCAGCTTTGTTGGAAAAAGCTCCAACAAAGCTGCAACCTCCTCGGATGACGAATCCAGTTAGGGGTCGAAATATTTATGACCCTAGTCAAAGGTCGATATTTATGTGAAAACTATTGTTGTCTCCAGAACGCACCAGACTTGTGGAAGCTTGTGACACGGGGAGTGTCATAGGCTATCGAAAATTGACCCCCGTGCCTTCTTGAAACCACCATCGACATGCTTCAAAGCATGTCGATGGTGCAATCAGTCACTGAGTTCGTATTCACTTCAAAGGAAGATAGGACGTCGATTTACTTACTCAAGAAGTTTACGAACTCAGTGACTGATTGTACCATCGATATGCTTCAGGTTTATTTTCTACTCTTTAGAGACCTAGAAGAGGAGATTTTATTTTTTCACTTTTGATGGCCTAGGGTAGATATTATTTTTACTCTTGCAGTATTATTGTCCGCAGCAGGTTCTTCCTGTTTTAATCGTAATGTAGTACCTTCGTGTCATACCAGTAGAAAGCTAAAAATTACATATTAGAGCTTCAATGGGATTGAGTAAGTGATTATTTAGATAATGGGGAATGCGTATTCAAAAATATTATCACCAGTGTTTCCCGCAAGAATTGGCTAAAGAAATTTAAGAAGGGTAATCGACAGTTAAAACCGATGGTTAAAAAGCAGTTCTATTGGTAATACCATATGAGACTAGCTTATCACTAGGGAAAATGAAAATTTGCAAAGGGATTCAAATAATATATGCTTATCACCATTCATGCAGCATAAAACATTTAACATTATTCTTTGTCAGAAAGAATGTTTTAAAGTCTTTTAGGGAGTTCCATATGTTAAAATTCAGAAAATTCTTTGCTAATACATATTTATTTTCTTTAAACATGAGTGAACATGAATTTTAAATAAATTTAACAACGTAAGAATAAAATCTATTAATATTATCATATTGAATCTGCTAAAAATATTTTAGAGTTTAATAAAATAGAGCAGAATGTGAAATTTACATCCTTGCAAATAATTCTCTTCAAAGTTGATTAAGCAATAGAAAGAAACATAACTATTGTACATTGATAAGGCATTCGCAACTTCCTCCAGGATGCTGATGGAAGAGGGATTCTTATATGAACATGCATAAAATGTGCTAAATGGCCACATAAGAATTCAGAGTTGACTAGGGGAAGGGAACCCACTGGGCAGCTACTAGGAGAGAGATGTAAGTCTCCCATCAAGGATCCCATTATAGATCGGGATCTTTAACATGCATAGTTTTTTTTTTACCTTATGAAGAGGGGGGGGGGGGGGGTTCAGAAATTACACAACGTTGTTTTCGCGGATTTTAAGGCCTACTTCCTCTTATGCCAAAGACACCACATTAGGGTTGGCCGAATACTTTCCCCTGATTCCTGTACATAGCACTTTCCCTTTTGTACGCATCTTCATTATTTGTACTGTAATCAGCATAGCATATGAGTATCATAGTAATAGTTAAATTACATTTGTTAACGCATAATGTAAAATACTGTTTTACAGAGAAATCATTTTAGCGTTGCTTGATATCAACGTTATTATCTCTAATGTAACGTTTGTTCTGTAATCGAATCCCTAACCCTCTTCTCGAGGTGTTACACAATGTATGGACTTTAGTCTTACCGAAATGAACAAAAAGAAATATATCATATTTTTGCGACAAACCTTTTTATCCAATACGTTTATCAGTAATCAAGAAAATATCTTAATTGAAAAGCACATTTTTAATGAGTACTATGAATTGACAAAAAAGTTTAGTTTGCGCATAAAAGGTTCGTGAAAAAAGTAGAAAAAAATGTACCGGATTCAGTATATTGGTTATTTGTTTTATGAGCTACGGGTTGGATGTGTAGATGTTTTTGCCCTTTTTAGAGCTACAAAATTTTAAATAAAAAAAAAAAACGAAACAGCGTCTTTTCAGGCACCAGCTTTACTTTAAATGATTGAATTTAAAAACATTAAAATTTTACTCCTAAACCTTACACTTGGAGCAAATAATGCTTTTCCTTCCCGATGGTCGAATGGCTAATGTACTTCACTAGTGATCAATCGAACATGGGCAATCCGCCTCGTTTTTAATTACGTGAAATATTCAGTGAGAAATGTAGAAAAAATTTCAGTAAAATCAATTAAATTAAAAACTTCAATTTTCTTTGTTGTAAATACAATACAGTTTTAATACAATTTTATGTTTTTAGCTTGAAATAGAACGATGGAAGGTTAAGTGAAGAAATAACCAGAATTTAACCATTTAAGAGATTTTCGATTTTACATGCATGTACTCCGACTTTCTTCATGCAATTTATAATGAACTCTAAAACAGGCTAAAACGCAAAAATTATGCTTACTTTAACTAAGATGTCGAACAGTTTGTGGACGTATTTATTCCGTTTCTCACGATGAGCAAAGTATCAGTAATGAGCAAAGGAAACTTATTTTTTCAATTGTTGCTAATGAATAAGATGTAAATGAGTAAGTCACTCACGCTTAAGCGTTGTTAAAGAAAAATCAATCCATAGTAAATGCACAGATTACTTGTAAAGAATTCAATCAATACATATGCGGAAAAAATTGTATTTGCCGATTGTGCGTGATATACAATTTCTCTAGATACATTCCAATGTGCACTAAACCATCCACTGGCTTCTCCATTTATTTCGGCAATGTGACTTTTATATCTCTTCGCATGCAAAAAAGTTTTTTTCCTTATTTATTTATTCAATTCTTTTTCTAAAGCTAATCTGTGTATTTACTATGGATTAATTTTTTTTCATTAATAAATCTAGTCTCTTACCCTTGAGTGACTTTACATCTTATTAGCTATGTCCACACTTGTGCGCTTTCATCTTCAACTTCACTTTCAACTTTCAATTCCGCTTTTCAACACCGAGCAGTCTAGCGCATGCCTTAGATGGAATGCGTTGGACGCATGCCTTCAACTGTCTACACCTGTGTGTCAAAGAGTTTTCAATTTTTCCCCAGTGTAGACGTGAAGTTGCAATGGACGTAACTGATGCTGCTATGTTAGCGGTTATAAGAATGAATGAACATGAATTACTTTATGTCGGCTGAAGGTTCCATATCACGTCAAAACAAGTACTTGTAGAGTTATATAACATAGGTAGAATATATAATGAAACATTTAGTGAAAATATTATAAATGAAGGTTTTATTTTTATTTTTTGTAATAGTATTATTATTTTACTAATAATAATTTATAACGAATATTTCATTTTGATTTATAGCGAATAAATTTATTAATAATAATTTATAAAGGCCAATGTTTGTTCTGATGACATGGTGAACAAAAAACACAAGCTCAATAATTACAAAAGCAGAAAGAAACCTTCCAGACAAACTACGAAGTTGCACGGAATGTTAAACAAAAATCCACTACTGGTGGAAGCAGGTGCGCTACTGCATGCGTCACTGAAAACGGCGCTGTTCAACTGATTTGAGGCATGCCTTTGCGCATGCGTCAAGCGCACGTAAAACGCACAAGTGTGGATATAGCAAATCATTATCATCATCATTATCATCATCATCATCATCCTCAAGCAGCCATGAGCTACGGAGGTGCAACCAGATCGTGCAGTTTAGTTCTCCAAGTATATCTGTCCTGAGCTATATCTTCTGCATCTCTCCACTGCACACCAATTCTAACAAGGTCCTGTTTGACATTGTCTGCCCACCGCATCCTTGGTCTCCCTATCTTTCTGTGGCCTTAAGGCACAAGTAGTTGGTGCCTTAAGGGTTGGTGCCATCTACAGCAACTCTATGCTTCACACTCTCGGCAGAGCGTACAGTCCTAACTGTACCACATGCAGCACACCTGAGGCTGTATCTCACGTTCTGCTCAACTTCTTCCAGTACAATGCTGTGATGTACTTCTCCAGATGTGATGGGCTGGGCCAAATGTCGTGGCGGCTGGAGGATGATGAATTTGTCCCTTAATTACTACCTTCACCCTTACTTCGGTGAAATGACAGGTGGTTTGTTACACCCTTCAGATTTGCTGCGCCAAGTGATGTACAAAAATATGTCCAATGATTAACTGCACGAGAGTTGTATAGGGACGACACAGTTTATTCACACTATATACAATTATGTGCTGGGGATGCTCTCAACTCCGAAGGCCTTTGCAGCTGCAAACAATTACGCAATGAGGTGGAGATCCGCATTTTACAGATTTTCTCGACAGAACTAAAACTCGGCAAAATGATATTTAACCTTTGCCTAACCGTGGTTCACTAAGAATGCACTTGAATTCTGCAGAACTATATCTGGTTCACCAAGAACCTTGATTCTCACATAGAATCAAACCCTTTCCTTACGGGTGTTTCATTGAGTAAGAGCAGCGTCCCTTGACACATGTACAAACGTCCTTCCCGCTTGACAGCTACGCTCAAAATTGTCTTTCGTTAATTGCGTGGCTCATCTGCCACGCTGACACTCACGCCCCAGTCTAGTTGTAAAAAGAGCCATAAAAAGCTTTTGGGACACGTCATCTCCTCCAGGCAGCCAGCACAGACACGAAAACAATATCTATGAGTCACAACCCCACAATAGCACTTCCAAGAACACACTTAATACATAAAAGCATTTACAATAACAAAAATACAATAAAATGCAACAATAAATAAAAATAAATAAGTTAGAGGGACATGACAAATGCCGAAAGTGAAGCTCTGTTCCGGGAACTTCATGCTGTCGGAACTACCGACTACTCCATCACCTCTCTAATTGGTAACCACCACAATCGGAAGCTGAAGCGAACGCGCTTCCAACTTGTCACCGATTTCTTTCTTAACATTGGCCTCTTCAGCAAGGTCTAATGTTTTCTTCTTTTACGAGATTAGCACTCTTAATAGTCCCGAGAGATAGCTGAGAGGCAGTCTCTTCTGCCTCTGCTTTCTCGCCCTCCTGTTGTGACTGGTGTAGGGAGCCCCTCATTGGAGGCTAATTTCACCATAAACTAACAAAACCTTATTCGATTCTCTCGCTGTCAGCAAACTTAATTTTTTCCTAATATGTAGCTATTTAAATCTTTATCTATAGGTAATCTGTGTATTTATTATGGATTAAATCTTACGTGAACTTTGCTTTTGGCCCAGAGAGTCAGTGAGTCAACAAAATTGTAATCCATTATAGAAAATGAAGTTCCAAGTAAGTTTATGGAGAATTTATGTATTCGTCTTCTGTACAGTAAATAAAGAAGTTCAGTGCAGAGAGAAGTTTATTAGTTGGAATATATTTCGTTTCATATTTCTTGAAAATTAATTTCGCTTCTCTGCATTTATATATATTGTTGTAATACATTTTGGGAAGCAACCACAAAAATGTGAAAGAATTTAAGCCTGTCTCACAATGGATAGGGGATTTGCTAATAATGGTAAAAAAAGAGTCAAAAATGCTAAATAAAAGCTAAAAAAAGCTAATAATGCTCAAAAGAGCTAATAATGGCAAAAAAGAGTCAAAAGATTATGAAACTTATTTATATTTCATGTATTTTTCAAGAGATTTTTTTAAAGACCTGTTAAACGAATTGGAAAATGTTATACTGCGTTGGAAATCCAAGAACGCCTTTCTGAGTTTTTTCTCGAAAATTTGTGTTATATAATGCGTTTTGACAAAGCTGGAACATCATATAAGTAGAAGATTGCGAGTGATTGGCAGATAAAATTAACGCTCTATTTGGGTTAGAAATTTGATATGTTAGTGGTGGAGTGTAATGATTAAGGAGTTTACATTGGCAGGGACCATTTGTCCCTTCACCACAATGGTCGGTGGCAAAACGCACTTTCCTGTTTTGAGAAATGAATGAAAAATTATTTTTGAGTTGAATAGATACTAACGAAATATGATGATTCATGGTTTTCAAATCCTATAAATGTCTCTAATTTGCCATACTTTTTAGACGCTAAATGTAAAGAAATGTAAAATTTGAAATAATATTTCAAACGATATATTTATGCTAGAAATATAAATTCTGATGATGGAATGTGCTGATGAAGAACAGAATAACTGATGGTCATATGTGTTTTAACTGAAACACAATTGCTTAAAATTCGTCAGGTTGCTTCTTATATTTATAAACTTAGTATATGATTTAAAAGTTTTCAATAATATTTCAACATAATAATAATGAATGAATGAATTTTATTTTTTATACACTGGATGATTTGCCCCTTAATTCTAGGGGATAAGAAAAAACAACTGTTTCATTTTAAGGGATAAATGAGATACGTTTTTGTGTTTTACAACACAAATAATATATTATTATTATTTAAAATTTCCAATCAGATTAGTACGAATTGCTACTGTTAGAGAGTGCAAGATCCGGAAAATGAAGCACTTCATTTTCTCTGAAAACGAGCATCTCATATTCGCCAGAAGCGTATTCGTTATCCTTCTAGTTATGTTAAAAGGTAGTAAGTTGGCTTGTTTTAATCTTTACTTTGTTTAAATTATTTTAGAAAATTAAAATAAAAATCAGTGTTGAATGAATCATACCTTATTTTTGCAGCAACATGACATATTACTGGTATTTATTTGCTGCAAAAGTTTTGATACCGTTGTCTTCGCTGATGCCGTTTTGATACCGTTGTCTTCGCACAATGGACATTTCTGTCCATTATGCGAGGACAACTAGGAGGAATAGTATTAGCAGCCTTTATATTTAACATCTACGTATATTAACCATTTGAAATCTTTCGTATTATAGATTGCGACAAAATATTATCTCTACATTTTTAACGTTTTCCTGTTAAAGTTAGTTTTTTTTTTAAGTAAGCATTTGAACATAACATCTGAAACACTTTGGTGTTTGCAAACATTCTATTACTCTTTTTCTTATCCATCAGATATCTACTTTGCTTCTCTTCGTTATTTCTTTTAATTTTCTGGTTTGGCATTGCAGCACCCAAAGTGCTAAAGCTCTTTTGTTTTTCAAAAGAAACATCGTTGTTACATTTTCTTTACCAGGATTAGGCTGATTATGTGACAATAAACATTGGTATTGCTCCTTATCAAATATTTCTGATATATTTTAGTAATAAAACCAAATTACGGTTATTAATCCGTAAATTTTCTTTCATTAAAAGTTTCTTTTATAACCCGTTTTTTCGATTTTAAGTTCCTCAATATTTCGGATCACCCATTAGGGTGACCGAATAATATTCAATGATATTTCCTAATATCAGTTAGTTGGGTTCATTTATTTTGAAAATCCCTTCAAGTTTTCGATATACGAGGATGGATCATTTAATTCGGTGGTTCCGTCGCCAACAATTAGAATCTTTTCGTATCAGTCACATGATATAGGCCAACAGGGCGACTTTTCAAGGGTATGGAACAGTGTGTGCAAGTTAAAACACGTTGCGATACGATTGATCTGAAAATGCTATCAGCCAAATATCATCCCATGTAACCAATTACACACACACACAAAGGCGAACACTTTTCCAAAGCTAGAAAACGACAGAGACTGACTGTGTACTGTTCAGTTTCTTAAGATCAGGGCCGGATCTAGTGACGGGGGGGGGGAGCATACCGCCCTTTCAGAATGCTAATAATGGTAAAAGAGAAAAAAAATTATGAAATTTTTGCATATTTCATGCATTTTTCAGGAAATTTTTTAGACTTTTAAAAAGGAGTGTAAAATGCTATATTGCAGTGAAAATCCAGTCTAGTGCCACCCCCGCCTCGATTTTTTCTAGATTCGGGCCTGCTTTATACCGTATCTCAACGTGCTTCAACTTACAAAACTTCTCCGTGCCCTTGAAGGGTCGCTGTATTGCCACATATCATGTATTAACTCGTACGAAAAACTGCTAATTTTTTTGCGATGAAAGTAATGAATTAAATGATCCACTTTCGTGTTAAGAACTATTGTATCTTGTTCTCATTCGGAAAAAACCAGCCATTTCCACATAAAATCACGAATTATTTACAAAATTTCGTCGAATCTATAAGTTCAAGAAAACCAGAATAATTCAGTTGGGGATAAAGTGCTTTGTGCAGATAAGTTCAATAAATTTCAACTAGGATGATGCAGCATGTCACATTGGTTGGATGTGCTGGAGATCGATGCAGAAATATTGACACATCTCAGGTCATTTAGTAACACTTTATAGCTTTGGGAAACAGAAAGTATGCCGATATGCTCAAAAGTTTGAAATCCTAAAAAAAATCCAATACTGGTCGGAGAATTCTGAGACGATTCGTGGTTGGCTATTGTAAAGTCAGTCAGAAGCAAATCATTCAAGATATTAATGACCGTAGCAAAAACGTGTATAATCCAGAAAGACTTAACATGAATACAAGTTATACGGTAGAACAATAGCTCAGAAGATGAATATTACAATTTGAAATGTGAACTGGGGATAGAATGAGGCAACAGTTCTGGAACGTTAAAATGGTCAAAACGAACGTTACAAAAAGTTCTCTGACTGGAATGATACAATGAGTCTGCAACAATATAAACTAGTGTTGTGGGGTCCTTTAGGATTTTGTGCATTGAAGTTTTGAAGAAATAAGTATATACATCTAAAGAGTAAAATTAGGCTGCATAATAGCTTGGTCCTGTTTAACGTTTATGATATTAGTGAAGCAAGATAATAGGAAACTTGATGCCTTTAATCCCAGATGCTTACACGCTATCATGAGCATTATGTGGTTTGAGCTTGTAAGTAATGATAAAGTTAGGCAAAAGAGTCAGCAACCTTCTTTGAGCAGCATATTTTGCAGAGAGAGACTGCATTGGTTTGGCCATGTTGCGCATATGCATAACTATAGATTAGTGAATAGGGTTATGAACAGTATGCTTAAAGGCTTCAGGAAAAAGGAGACCTAGGATGCTTTTGGCCGACAATGTCAAATAGAACCTTGTAAAACTAACCTACAGTGCCAAATGCATCTACTACTGTAGTTGTGGAAAATTGAAGAACTAAGTTGTCCAGTGTGGTTTGAAGATTATATGTGTGTGTCTGTCTGTATGCATATATGTATGTATGTATGTATGTATGTATGTATGTATGCATGTATGTATGTAGGGCCGGATCTGGGAGGATTGGCAAAGAGACCAGCTCCCCTTTGAGAATGATAAGTAATAAGAGTAATGGAGATATGAAAACTATTAAAGTTTTCATATTTTGCGTATTTTTTCATGCAATGTTTTTGAAACCACTAAAATGAAGAGGAAAATTTTACACTGCAATGGACACCCAGTATCTTGCCCACCCCCCTAATTGTTTTCTAGATCTGGGCATTTATGAATGTATGTTGTGGGGAGGGGGGGTCTGAGAATTCAGTTTTTGGGGGAGGCTCCGAAAATATAGCTTCGGGGGAGGGGGACAGGTTGAACACTGGGTTTAAATACGTTTAAGTATGTATGTATGTATGTATGTATGTATGTATGTATGTATGCAAACTGGTTTCAACTATGCCAGTTGCAAAGTTTCAGGAACAAGACGAATTCACCGTCCTCTTATGACCGCCCAATCTCAAACCCAATTCAGCATGTTTGGAACCTACTGGAAAAGAGAATTCGATGCTCCGATCCTGCACCTGACAATGTTCAGGCATTACAGGAACGCACGGGAGCACTACCACAGGACACCTGCAACACCTTGTGGAATCCATGCCCCTACGTGTACGGGCTGTATTACGAGCAAACTGTGGTTGCACGACGTATTAGGCAGGTGTTGTTAATGGAAAGCCAACTCAGTGTATACATTATATTCGAAAATTAATATCATATTCCAATCCATATGCAGATTTGAATTCGTGATTGATATAATAGGGTTGTTTTGCTCATTGAGCTCTCACAGTTAATATGCTTGGAATCATTTGAGAAACAAGAAGTCAGTAACGGAGCTTACCGCGATAGCTCTGATTGATGATGCTTCGAAAGTCAATGCCTCATTCTTCGGTAGATCCTGACATTCCACGTGCAGCTCTTCCAGTTCAGTGAGCGTTCTCAAACCTTCAATTCTAGTGATGACATTGTGACCAAGATTGCTGAAACAAGAGTTACAATTAATTCAACGCTTTCTAATGTTCGCAGTTCGATTACAATTTAACATGCCAGTACACCAAATGCATAAGAACATTTCTAGAAAAAGATCATAAGTAGTTGCTTCTGTTTACACACATAGGAATCGCATTCGTCTCAAAGTAGTCAAAAACTGTTTTGCATCATCCAGAATTAATATTTGAAAATTAATATGAATAAGAAGATGCATCCTGCAATAAAATTGACCAACTTTTGACAGCAACAGTTCATTGCGACAAGAATCATGATTCAATCTATTATCGAAAAGAGTTTGAGATTATTTAATGGGAATTCTATTCCACGTGAAAAATAAAACCGTGAGACTTCAAGTGTCTGAATTTTAATAACAGGGAGAGTAATTTATTTTATTCAGTGCAAATGCGGGAACACACACGGGTTGATCGCTTGAATCTATTCATTTAATGATTTTTTTTTGTTTCTGTAAATGAGAAGATAATTATAAATTTAAAGCAGTTCAAACATATTTCTCAGTGGGTTTAATGAAACAGAAAATAGTCTCTTTTCGTACTTTTAGAGCGATTAAGGCTATTAAACCTATAAAGAATATTAGTATTCGGGATTGTTGATGGGAATCAATGGCAAAAACAGTAAACAGCCAAAACTATTTTAAATAGCTGGAATATTTAATCTCAGGTGCACATTGACGATGAAACTATCAACCATGCAAAACCATCACGAAACCAAAGGCAACAGTCAGACAGTGCAGTAATTTAGTTCCCCGAATTCTAACTAAGGCTAATATATTTGTTCATAAATGGTAAATTTTTATAGAGCTGTGCTTGATAATGCCAGTCCATCTCATTCTTGAATCTTACTCATTTTTTAAGCCTTTAAAGAATGTTTCATAATTCTATTTATAATCAGTTTCCCTCCATCCAGGCAGCATGGTCAAACCAAAAAGTTGACAATGTAGGCAAATTTCCGGACAATTATGAAATAAAGTTAAAATTGAGCGTGTTTATAAAAGTACTAAAAAAGGAAAAATTTCCATTTGTTTAAAATTGTATATTAAACGAATTCTGATGTTGCCTCATTTTTGAAAGCAGTTTAAACATTATTTCAATGGATGCAAATTTAAAGCATGAGACAAGATGATGCAAAGGTGTTGTGGTTTGCTTATTAATCGTACAATTCTGACAAATTTGAATATGCGAGATTGAGTCAACCTTCCCCACTGCTTCTGGCCTTCGCGCAGTAATCATCACCCACACATCATTCTCAAGCAGGAATGGGCTACAGAGGTCAAAACAGATCGTGCAGTTTAGTTCTCCAAGTATATCTGTCCTGAGCGATATCTGCTGCATCTCGCCACTACACACCAATTCTAACAAGGTCCTATTTGACATTGTCTGCCCACCGCATCCTAGGTCTCCCTCTCTTTCTGTGGCCTTTAGGCACACTGTTCATAACCCTATTCTCTAATCTATAATTATCCATACGGAAAACATGGCCAAATCAACAGAGTCTCTCTCTCCACAATAAACTGCTCATAGGAGGTTGCTGAATCCTTTGCCTAACCTCTTCATTACTTACAAAGTTGAACCAACTAATACCCAAGATACTGCGTAAGCATCTAGTGTCAGAAGAATTCTGTTATCTTGTTTACACAGTACAAGTTCCTGTTATCTTGTTTACACAGTGTCCACGTTTCACTACCATAGATTTCCCTAGAAAGAACCAAACTATTATACAGTCTAATTTTAATCTTTAGGCGTATATGCCTATTTCTCCACACTCTCCATAGATTCCTAAAAGTCCCAGAGGCAATCCCTGTTTGTCTCTTAATCTCATGCCGCACATCACCAGTGTCTGTTACATAACTCGCAAAATAATTAAACTGAGACACTTGCTCAAGGGTGTAACCATAGGGTGACTGAAACACCAACTGCCTGGCCAATTTTCATCACTTTAGTTTTAACTCTGTTTATCACCAAACCAACTCTATTATCAGTTTCACCAACAGCCCTAATGAAAGATCATCTCATCAACATCATTTGCCAAAAGGGCTAAATCATCAGCATAATCTAAATGAGAAATTTTCGTATCTCCAGCCCATTTAAGGCCAAAATCTTTCCCTTGAATTGAATTTCGCATAACATAATCAATAACCAAAGAGAAAAAAGGGGACAAAATGCACCCTTGTTGAACATCAGAAGTAATGCTAAACCAATTTCTACAAGCCTTACCAACTCTCACACACGACTCAGTGTTATTATAGAGAGCTTTCATTATGTTAACTTGTCTGGTATGCCATACGATCTGATAATCAACCACAAATTATGAAGATAAACAGAGTCAAAAGACTTCCTGAAATTAACAAAGCTAGCAACCAAAAGTTTCTGAAACTCTGATCACAATTTCTCTCAGTATTAGTACAGAATTCTAACATTATATTACCTTATTTTTTAGATTTTTATTTAAGATCTCATTATCAACCGCAAATACTGCAGGTGAACAGATGTTTTGATGCTTACAAAGCTGGAAATTACAGATTTTTAGAAACGTAAATATTTCTCGAGTTTGAATGAATGAAAAACGTTGTTGACCACTTATTGCTTTTGAACAAATATATTAATTTCAAGGTTTCCCATCAACCAATTGGTTAATTGGCTCTTAAGAAAATTATGCAGAGGATTAAAGCAGTAACAGAATGCATACTGATACCACAATAATTATCACATAAACTAAGGTCATCTTTTTTGTAAAATCTTCAGTAACAACACTGTGTCATAGAAAATATTCAACATTCCAGTGAGCCATATGATAAGAAAATCATTAAAACTTATATTCCAGGAATAACATCATTTACCCTTTAAAAAACTTCTCCTTTTAAAAACTTCTCCTGTTGGATATAAACTGACAGGAACCTGTCAGTTTATATGGCACAGAAGGTCTGTGAGGATGGCAGGACCACAGCAGAAAAACAACACAAACATCTATGCTTTACTCGGAGCTCGAACCCAGGTCCCTTACATCAGTAGTCAAGCGTGATAACCACTCAGCCATGGGACGGCTTTAGAAATCTTATATTGCAGTCGAGTTTAAGAAAAAAGCAATTACTTATATATGACACTCTTCAGATTTTCGGAAACATAATGGCTTAGTTTGTTTTATCCTTTTGTTGGTAAATAAATTATTTATAGAGGAAAATATTAAAGTTCTCTATGGAAGGAAAAAAATTATTTCTACTTGCAATCATGTAGTAGCAAGATTTTACTTGACAGCAATTCAAATAAAGCTTAGTAATTTATTGAAAGAGAACGAAAACTGTCTTTTAGGGAACTTACAGTTTGTTAAGTTTAGTCAGAGCTTCAATATTTTCAATTTTGCTTATAAAGTTGTTCTGTAGATACAGACAAGTCAGGTTTACCAGTGGGTAAACATTGTCAATTCTGCTGATTTTGTTGTCATAGAGGTAAAGTGCTGAAAGGTTCTTGCAGAAATACAAGTTCTCCTGAAAAAAGATAAAAAGAAATCGATGCAGCATTAGAGTAGTGCAGCATATCACAAAATATTAAGATTAGCGCTAGTGAAGTTCAAGGGAGTCAGTATGCATACAGTACAATTTTTGGACACTACAGTAAACACTTTTAAATCCAGATAATTTTTTACATTTCGACGCATTTTACAAAACCAAAAAGCATTTTACAAACCGGAAATAGGAAAGCCATCTGGCACTGTAGCATTTGCCTTTAAGAATTTTCCACTTTTACCACTACGAAAAAATTGAACAATTATCATCGACCATTACCAAAGCATTCACTTCTGCTATTTTAATGCAAAATTTCTCCTCCGTCCTTCAACTATATATGTCGAGTAAAAAATGAAGAAGGAAACAGAGGACAGAAGAAAAAGAATGTGACAAAGGCTAGAAAGTGGAGAAAAAAAAAGGAGCAAAATTTTGCAGGAATACAATATCGGTTCGTCGCCGTTTTCTACTATACGTGTATGTAGACGATTGTAAAGGACTGATGGCTGACTGGGTTCATGCAAATTCAAATTGTGATGCAGAAATGGTAGAGCTCTGAAAATTTGCATCTAGGGGTAATCCGCGCCGTAGATCTTGGAAAAAAATTCCAAAATATGACCTCCAACGTGTCCTTCAAGGTCTAATATAGGCTATGCAGAGATCAAAGCTTCATCTATGAGGATTAGAAACGTGAAAAATAGTGTCAAGGGGTGTTTCGGTGTATATATATGAAAACGGTGTCAGGGGGTGTTTCGGTCATATCTATGAAACGTTGCGAAATTTTCGATCCGGAGGATCCTTCGAGTTCAAAAGTAAAATTTAGATCTACCAGTGATAAAACGTTAAAAAGTGGTTCCCCAGGTTAGTTTGGATCGTAGGTCTGAGAAATTTTGGATGTAATGGATCCTTCAAGTGAAATATAGATCTACTTCTTAGACTACTACTAGAGAACTAAAAAATGGTGCTCTGGTAGAGTTACCATACGTCCTCCAAAGGAGGACGTGTCTTTCTTTTTTATCTCGTGTCCTCCGGGAATTTTGAAAAAAACATGAAATGTCCTCCTTTTTGTATAAACTCAAAACATGCTTTAAATTAAAATTAAAGACTCATATTTTGCATTTTTTTTTAAATTTCTTGAACCTTTGACTAGAATATAATTTACTATTAGCCATGAAATAATATGCTATAAATGCAAATCGTGAATACTAAATTAATTCTCTAATTTAAAAAATCTCTTATTGTTTAAGTTACTGTTTTCAGCTTTAGAAAATTGCATAAAATTTTTCTACTTCCACCGATAGTTGAAACTTTGAAAGTTCAGAGCAGTTTTATTTATTATTTGTAATATAAAACGACAGCAAAGGAATTAAGGAACTATTCCTAGTTTGTACAAGCCTTCTCACACAAAAGCAAATATCCTAGCAAGACTGAAATGACTGATGACCACTATCTCAGTTATAGTTAATAGAAACACACAAAGTTTGTCACCTGCAGCAGCATATAATTACCAATCACTATGTCACGTAAGGCCAAATAATCCTGAATTGTTTATCAAGTATGAATAAAAATCGGTATGTTGAATCGGCAATTTGAAGTGTACTGAATAATTAGTATTACGCCTTTTTCTGATAAACTGTTAGTCGGCACTTGAAATAAAATTTGGTAGGATAAACCTTATTTTTATTTCACAAATTGAAAGCGTCCTCTTTTGTCCTCCATTTCTACCTTTTCAGTCCTCCTTTTAGTATATTGGCATCTAGTAACCCTATGCCTGAGGGTATTTGAAGTCCTAGATCTCAGATATTTTGTCAAATTTTGAATGCGATGGGTCCTTCGAGATCAACGGTGAAATTTCGATATACAGGTGCTGAACAGCTAAAAATTGGTGAATAGGGCTATTTCAGGCACTAGAACTCAGAAATGAGATGAATTTTCAGATCCGATATCACATTCAAGGTCACATAGGAAACAGAATGACGGTCTAGAAATCAACAGGTGTTAAAGTCACCGGTTGATTTCTAAACCTACTGGACTGATATAAAGCTCTGAGTATAATTATTGATACTGATTTTGCTGCACTCGTGGGTTTCTATGGTGGGAGAATCTTCCGCTACGTTTTCTGTTTTGTTGGTGTTTCCTGTTTGACTGCCCCAAGTGCATAGATTCACAGTATATTTTTATCAGCTGGTGGATAATCCTGAATAGAGGTCATCGCAGGCACCTGAACGCTTTGCCTCTACTGGCATCGTCAAATTCTACATTGGAGGAAATCTTCCAGTGTAGATGGCTTCAGCCTTTAGAACGGGTCTTTGCCCATGCCTGCGATTAAGTTGATATTTTCGGCATTCCCTTTCTCAATAAACATAGTTTCTTTAAATATCCCACTAACCATTTTCTCTCCTTAGGTAGTTGGAATGTGAGGACTTTGCACAGAGCTTTTTCTCTTGATGTCCTCACACAAGAATTCCACCATTATAATTTACATATTCTCGGCTTGCAAGAGACCAGATGGACAGATAAAGGTCAGATTCTTAAAAATAATCTTAAATTTCTCTTTTCAGGAAGGGATGACAATAAGCATCACCAAGGCGTGGGTCTGCTTCTCAGCAGACATGCTAGTGATGCTCTTCTAGGTTATGAGTGCATTAATGAAAGGTTTCTTACAACAAAATTTCAAACAAACATTAGAGACTTGAATGTTATCTGCTCTTATGCCCCCACTGATTATGCCAATAAGGATGAGAAAAATAGGTATTACAGACAACTTCAGGATATTTTGAATTCTGTCAAGAAAGGAGACCCTTGTTCTAGGTGACTTCAATGCCAAAGTTGGTACTGACTCTGACATTTGGGGAGGGGTGATAGACCCTTTTGGTTGCTATAACGGCAATGGGCATCGTCTCCTACAGATAAGTAAACTCAATCGTTTCAGAATAACTAACACCTATTACAAACACCGCGACATACATAAGTACACGTGTTTCACCAGATGGGCTGCATAAGAATATGATTGTTTATATATTAATTAACAGCAAATGGGCTAGTTCTATTAGTAATACCAGGTCATATAGGGGAGCTGAAATTGGATCTGACCATTACTTTGTTAAAAGTGTCTTGCAACTTAAACTTAAAAAGTGTTGTGCTAGGGTTAAAAAATTTACCTTTAATACTGAAGCTCTGAAAGACCCAGTTATAGCAAAGCTTACCATGATAGGTTACTTAGTCATTATGACAGTCATGGTTTGCCTACTACTGAAGTTGAGGAAGAATGGGACCATTTTATACAGGCTTTTTTGGAAACTAACAGTACTCTTTTAGGAAAAAAGGAGCAGAGGAGACAGAATTATTTGAGTGATAAGGCACTTGAGCTTATTTCAGAGAGAAAGATAAGGCACTTGAGCTTATTTCAGAGAGAAAGATAAGGCACTTGAGCTTATTTCAGAGAGAAAGAACTGCAGGAATGTCCTTAATCAATACCCTACTAGTCCTAATAGAAAGCATTACAGAGAGCTTAATAAACGTGTAAAGGATCAGTTAGCTGCTGATAAAAATCTTTGTACCAGATAGTTAATGTTTTGTGTGCTAGGAAACTCAGAGGTATGCCGGGATTGAAGGATAAACAAGGTAAGGTTACAGAAGGTGAGGATTCTATCATGGCTAGGTGGGCTGAGCATTTCAGTGATGTTCTAAACAATGTGGTTAGTTCTACTCCCATTGTTTGTAATAGTGATAAATACATTGGTGGCTTTAATGTTGGCCCTATAATACAATCTGAAGATATATTGGCTATTTCTAAACTTAAACTTCATAAATCCCCAGGGGTAGTTGAAAATACTACGGAAATGCTTAGAGGTGGGAATGTTTCAGTTACCACTTGGATGACTGAAATTTTGAATATCTTTTATGATAAAGGCATGGTTCCTAAGGATTTTACCAGAGCTATTATTATCCCCATTTTAAAAAAAGGTGATCGTAGTTCTTATAATAACTATTGGGTATCAGCCTACTCTCTGTTCCAGGTAAAGTTCTTTCCATGATTGTGCTTAATAGAATTAAGAATCTGGTTGACCATCATTTGCGTGATGAGCATTGTGGATTCAAAAGTGATAGGGGATGTGTGGATCAGATATTTTCACTTAGGCAGATTCTTGAGAAATGTTTAGTTTCAGAAACCTTTGGTTGCTAGCTTTGTTGATTTCAAAAATGTTTTCGACTCTATTGATCATCATAATGTGTGGTTGATTGTGAGATCATATGGTATACCAGACAAGTTAGTTAACATAATGAAAGCTCTCTATAGTAACACTGAGTTGTGTGTGAGAGCTGGTAAGGCTTGTTGCAATTGGTTTAGCATTCTGGTGTTCGACAAGGGTGCATTTTGTCTCCTTTTCTGTTTAGTTTGGTTATTGATTATGTTATGCGAAATTCACTTCAAGGGAAAGATTTTGGCCTTAAATGGTCTGGAGAGACGAAAATTTCTGGTTTAGATTATGCTAATGATTTAGCCCTTTTAGCAAATGATGTTGATGAGATGAACTTTTTCATTCGAGCTGTTGATAAGACTGGTAGTCGAGTAAGTTTAGTGATAAACAGAGAGAAAATTAAAGTGATGAAAATTGGTCAGGCAGTTGATGCTTCAGTCACTATGAATGGTTGCACCCTTGAGCAAGTGTCTCAGTTTAATTATCTTGGGAGTTATGTAACAGATACTGGTGATGTGCGGCATGAGATTAACACACAAATAGGGATTGTCTGTGGGACTTTTAGGAATCTATGGAGAGTGTGGGGAAATAGGCGTATACACCTAAAGACTAAAATTAGACTGTATAATAGTTTCGTTCTTTCTAGGGGTAGTTATGGTAGTGAAACCTGGACACTTTGTAAACAAGATAACAGGAAACTTGATTCTTCTGATACTAGATGCTTACGCAGTATCTTGGGTATTAGGTGGTTCAACTTTGTAAGTAATGAAGAGGTTAGGCAAAGGATTCAGCAACCTCCTATGAGCAGTATATTGTGGAGAGAGATACTCTGTTGATTTGGCCATGTTTTCAGTATGGATAATTATAGATTGGCGAATAGGGTTATGAACAGTGTGCCTAAAGGCCTCAGAAAGAGGGGGAGACCTAGGATGCGGTGGGCAGACAATGTCAAACAGGACTTTATTAGAATTGGTGTCCAGTTGCCAGATGCAGCAGATGTAGTTCATGACAGATATGCTTAGAGGATTAAACTGCATGGTCTGGTTGGATCTCAGTAACCCATGGCTGCTTGAGGATGATGATGATGATTTCTAGTATAACATAAAGACGGAGAAGGAACAATTACTGAATATGTCATTATTACTAACAATATAAATAATTTACAAATATGAATAATTTGTTTTAACTGCTTTCTTGGTTTCGTTTAACTGCTCTCAAATAAAATAATTTGTTTTAACTGCTCTCTTGGTTCTTTATAATAATGAAAATGAGGCTCAATAGATGAAACCAACTTGTGAGAATTCACGTTTTTAAAATTAACGTTATAGTATCATCAATTTCCAGAAATTGGTTTCCTTGGTGGGGAATGTTTTCTCAAAACTTAAGACAAATATTATGATGAGACTTTCAGTGACCTCACGGATCATGGGAGGTTGAGGAGTGAGTTGGGAGTTCTGCGTGGGACTTGGTAGAGGTTGGTATTAACCCTTAAGAAACATGTGAAATAGGGTAGTAACCTTTGAGTTTTGGTAACTCTATTCCCCATATCTTGAAGTTAAACAGTCAATGTTATACAAGAAAGATCATCCTGCAACTAGATAACGAGAACTATAAAGGCAGCATAGAGGTAAATATTTAGACTTTTCAAAATTTTTTTTCCATATATTATTTTTGTACCCTTTTCCTTTTGCCAACACAGAGCGAATTTTTTTAAAAACTGTTTTTGGAATTTATGCTATCGTTACAGTGACCATTAGTCCTATATTTTAAAGGATAATCCTATATTTTAAAGCGTTATCCTATATATTTATAAAAAAAGAGAAATACGTTTTTACTTATCTTCCTATCGCTTTTCGCTTGTCAATTTGTTTGTTTGTCAGTTTATTGGTTTGTAGATTTTTCAAACCAATTGTTCCACCATATCTTTCCAACGCGATGCAGAAACTTAATGATTTATGAGTCAAATGGCAGCTTGTGACGCGGGAGTGATATAGGCTATAAAAAACTCACCCCATGCTTCCTCCCCCTCTAAAAATGGAAAATATGAAAACTATTCTTCCCCTATACCTCCAGAACGAGTGTCGAAAATAACAATCTATGCGTCAAATGAAAGCCTTGAACACGGAGAATGTTACAGGTTATGAATAAAATTGACCCCCTAAAAAAGGGAATGCTGAAAGTAACTAGCTATACATCAAATAAAAGTTTCTGAATCGGGGAGTGTCACAGGCTATTAAAAAAAACCATATTTTCTTCCCCCTTAAAAAACGAGAAATATGAAAATCTTCCCACTATATCTTCCGAATGCGAACAGTTACCAGTTGTGAACAAGTTAGAGAGCAGTTACAGTTACCAATTGTGTTGAATAAAATCTCATGAAATTACCGTAGTAAACTAATTCAAATTTCCCCCCCCCACTATTCTTCCCCTCTGATAAACAGTGGTCACCGCATGGCAACATGATACCATTGCATCACCCAAGAATTTGTAAATTATTATAATACTACAGAAATTGATACCATTGAATATATATAATCTGATGGTGGTATGTGGGCTTTAGAAAGAACATCTTACCCAGCATGTTTCTGGGAGATGTGGGTTCGAATCCCACTGAGAGCAAAACCAATTTTTTTCAGCTAATTACTTCAAGCAACGATATCTTCTTACTAAATTAGTAGACCAAAAATTACTCTAAAAATTGGCTAAGTTGGATAACCGAAACAACTTCAAAAATATTCCCTTATATTTAACTGGAAGCATTTTATAATATGCTCTATAACTACATAAGTTTAATAAAACTTGACTCAAGCTGAAAGAGTTCGCTAGGCTGCTGCCCTAATAGTACCATAACTTTAATTATCGACAGATGGATGAAAGTGAGAAAAAACTATGGTTCCCTGTTAAAACAACCCCACTTACAGGGAAAACAAATCTTTATTTTGCGACTTTGGACTTTCCTGCCGCATTTTGGATGTGATAACGCTGCAATTTTGCATCTATTGTTGCGGATATCGCAGAGGCAAAATTTCCATACCTCGTGTAATCATTGATGATGAATTATAAATGTTAGTCTGAATCTCCGATATACAGTATGTTATTCTAAAAAGAACGCAGATATTAGTATAAACCCTGATGCCATTTGAACCACCCAGATGAATTTAAGTATTTACTATGCAAATTGAGTTATCATAATTAAATTTTCTTTTCAATTTTTAGAAGTAAAGTCAATTTAGAATCATTATATTACATTGAGATGCCAGTTTATCGCTACACCTACCTACTAGTATGTGTTGCGCCTCCTCCCGAATTCGTCGGAACTTACAAGACGCTGGATGCGTTGTGCAAGAATGACTGCGAATTGTAGTCTCGCTGTGAACAGCCCTTATCGACTCATTCCGATGATGCTCGAAAGGGTTTAGATGTTGGGACTGTGCAGGCCAATGAAGCAAGGAAAACTCGTCGGTATGTTCCTAGAACCATTCGGTGATGATATGTGCCTTGTAAGCAGGTGCGTTATCACGCTAAGTGAGATGAACAGAAGACAAAAAGCGACAAAAAGAAAACTTCTACAGAACCTGAACAAGATTTCAGAATTTCCGTAGTTTACCCAGTATCGGATTGTATTATCAATGATTTAAAGGCAATATTTGAAGCAGCAGATAACATATGTGAATTATTCTCATCCATTTTGAACTTCCAGAACTTAGATGATGGTCACCTTACCGCAAAAGCAGCAAAACTTGTAAATACATATGAGAAAGATCTGTCAGAAGACTTACTGCACGAAATCCTTCACCTTAAAAGTATTCACAAGACAGTTTTCGGCACTGAGAGAAGCTCGATTAGACATTTGAACGCAATTTACGACAAAAAACTGCAAGGTATATTTGCCAATATCTGACTAGCCATTAAACTGTTTTGTACAGTACCAGTTACTGTTTCTTCAGCTGAAAGATCGTTCAGCAGACTGGCAAATTCATTGAAAACGTGGCAAAGAAGCACAACTAGTCAAGAGCGACTTAATCATCCAGCAATTTTGTGCATCGAAAATGATTTAGCTAAGCAAGTTGATTTTACTGAAGTTATTTAAAAATGTGCGACGACCAAAGCTAAAAAATATATTTTGAGATAATTTTTGATATTATTGTAAATTTTTATTATGTAAATCCATGTAGTTTTTTTTAAATAAATATATATATATATTACTTTTGTATCATCATTTAAACTGAATTATTTTACAATAAATCCTTTAGAGCAGCACGCTGCCCTTAACCTAAGTGGTAGGTAGGGGGGGGGGGCGACAAAGATCATGGCCTGGGCGTCCGCTTCAGGATGTGGGGGCCCTGTTCCAAACAATTGTGTTTTCTGAAGGAATCACTCCACGAATCCAATATTATGACTCCACCCACATCACTGAAAGTCTTTTTCCCACTAAATACTTTGTCAAATACTTTATCGAAGGCGTAGCGGCGTCTTTTAATGTTCTTGAAATTGTAGTTAGTTGAATGTGGTTAAAGTTCTTTCGCATTTACTGCACCGTTACTACGTCGATAAAAAACTGTGCCATCTGCACAAAACTTTTCGCAGATACAATGTCAAAGAGGATAATGGACACGAAATTCACTAACTCTCTCTTGGACACGAAATTCACTAACTGTTTTGTAGCGGATGATTCCGGTATCGCAGACACTTCAACGTTTTGATTTCTGTTTCATCGTTGCATAACTATTTATGCTCTTCTGTTCCCCATCACATTTGTGCTTAATAAGGTTCGATGTTCCAGAATTACGTCCAGTGTAAGTATACAATTTCTTACACTTGAAAAAACCAACCACATTTTTCACTTTATCATCATCGTTAAAAAACGTAGCCAATTGTTTGCCATATTACTGACTTCAGTTTAATTTCGCGCACCAACACATAATCTCTTTATTTCAATTTAAATAATATTTTTTTCTATTATGTAATATTTTTCCCATTATTAACTTCGTCTAAAATCCTATATAAATATTGATATCCATATCGTTTATTTAAAAAAAGCCACAAAATGCACATTAGCAACGAAGCCATGAAAAAAAAAGTTTATAGTTTGGACTACCAAACGTGTGCAGCTGTGGCATGACCGATAAAAAAAAATTAATATCTGAAAAAATTCATTAAGTCACTAAAAATGTTATCATTTACCGTTAGAATATGCTGCATATTATCCGAACTATAAAGCTAACACATGGCTGACCGCATGCATTGGGGGAAGGACGTGCGGATTCTTTATTTCAATTTGAGTGGACTCTTAAAAAAGCCGCCCTCTTATTCATCGCTTTGAATGTAATAGTTCCCGCTTGCCGACACACATACGTATGTATGTATGAAATATCGCAATCCTCACGTGCATATTTTGCAACATAGCATTTGTTCAAAGAGCAAAACCTTTGAACAAGAAACGTTGCATCAAAGGCGTCAATTAAGACAACCGGCACTAGATAGAAGTAGTTTTTTTTTTATCAGAACTGGGTTACTCCAATGCCATTTGATTGGCACATAGAAAAAACAGTATGCCATAAGCAAGAAACTCGTGTTCCTTATAGTTTCCTAAAACTTTCTGCTTTTCATATACTGCTTAGGATGTGTCAGTTTTCTAACTGAAACAGCTAACACACGATAGAGATCATTTGAATTTGAATCTAGGTTTTAAATTTAGATGAAAATTTGTCTTCACCAAGTTACGTTGTTACATTTATCTCCATTGCAGCAATGCAAACCTTCGTATTTAATTTTTATTTTCAATTTTAATTATATTTAGATATATGTTATAAGTTTATAATCTGGGAAAAATTCCCAGGTAGTTAGTAAATAGCATTATTACCACTGTTACTGTATTGTCTGTAGCGTATACAAAGGAGAATGTTTAAAATTATAATTGATACATACATTACTACGCATTCCATTGCATTGTGGTTTGCGCGCGTACCTTTTTTTGGTAGACGGGGTTTGGGGAGAATCCCAGAAGTTTGTTGATCATTGTGCTGATAGATCTAACAGATTTTTCTACGGCATAATGAACTGAAAGGCTTGTGGTTATCTCCTTGATTGCTTGAGGAGAGATTTTTAAAAATAAATTGGAGCATTTGACTACCTATATAAACTAAAAAATAATTTTAGCCAGTGGGAAAGGTACGATCAGAGAGTAAATGACGTTCATTCGATTAATTCAATTCTACTATTACTAATGACGTTCTATTATTATTGTCAAAGTTTTCAAGGGGCTTCAGTTAATTCACATTGCAATGGCATGCTCTAATATCTCCAAGCCTTTCTTTTAAGAAAACCCTTAAATTGATAATCATAATCGCGCTGATAAAATCTGCCTTTTCCTTCATAATTCGGTTTTGTAGAATTTTGATAAAATCATGACCCCAAAATTTTTAAAACAAAGGACGAATTCAGTGCATTAAACTCAGTAAATAAATAACTTGCTAATAAATAATAAATAATAATAAATAATAATAATAAATAATATAATAACTTGCTGATAACATTTTAAGGGCCTTAGTTTATTTTCATTTTGTTTTTTAAAGCTAACATTAGAAAAAATTCCATTTCACAAAGGTGAAAGGTGTGTCCGCTTCAAGTAACTAAATATTCTACAGTATATACTGTAATGCTGCGCAAAGAGGTAGAAGGATTTGTTAAAAGTTAGTGCGGTTCAGGATGGTAAGTTCGCAGGTGCGCTGATTGTATTCACGACATGCATAGAACAGTGGTATGTGAATAAAAATGGTATAATTTCAATTATTCTTGATATTTTGATAATTATATTTTATAATTTCATGAACATTTCTAAACTTTTGTAATAATTATGGCAGAAATGTATGAATCCCCAGGTGGTGAATGCAGGGGTTTTATTGAGTTTTTGCTTCAAATTTCATTTTCGATATTATAGTATGAAAAGAAATGTGTTGAAAAAATTAAAATGGTAGTTATGTATCCAAGCCGTCCCATGGCCGAGTGGTTAGCGCGCTTGGCTACTGATCTAAGGGACCTGGGTAGGAGCCCTGGTCCTTTAGATCAGTAGCCTTGGCTACTTTAGATCAGTAGCCAAGGGTAAGGCATGGATGAATGTGTCGTTTTTCTGCTGAGGTCCTGCCATCGTCTCAGATCTTCTACTTTGGCATATAAACTGACAGGCTTCTGTCAGACCTCTGTGGCAAGCAGCTGCTTGAGGGGTATTTATTTATTTTTATTTATTATGTACCCGCGCTCAGGGACGTCCTCTCCCCACTCCCTCCCGAAAATACAGTCATCTTATATACTTGACTTACAAACAGTATACCATACTTGTCTACCTGCTTTTAAATCCAAAACAGTTGTCTTTGTTTAATTCTACTTTAGCCCCATATTTTATCTCCGAAGTTAAAAGTAGATTAAAAATATAACTATAAAATCTTATTCCATATAGAATATCATTTTAACATTTTCTGTTGGGTGGATTCTTTTAGTAATTGGGAAACCCTACTCTCAGTCTTATTCTCAGACCCCCGAAATGAAATTATCGTTCCCCCCGCCTCCCGAAACTAAATCCTGGGTACGTGCCTGCTAATCCTGATCATGACCATCTGCCAGCTGACAGAGATCTGATGTAGGGTTACCATACGTCTTCCAAAAGGAGTGCATGTCCTTTTTTTTTATCTCGTGTCCTCCCGGAATCTTGAAAAAACATGAAATATCCTCTTTTTGGTATAAACTTATGACATATTTTAAAATTAAGGCACTCTTTTTTGAATTTTCTTTATTAAATTTCTTGAACCCATGACTAGAATATAACTTACTGTTAATCGTGAAATAATATACTGTAAATATAAATCGCGAGTGCTAAATTATCTAATTGTAAAAGGTACTATTTTCTGTAATCTCAATATGTGTAATTTTCATGCCAGATTGAAAAAAGTACGCGCTTTAGAAAATTGCATAAATTTTGCCTCCGACCGCCGATAGTTGGAACTATGAAAGTTGACAGCAGTTTAATTTTTTATTTGGACAGCGAAGGAATTAAAGGAACTACTCCTAGTTTGTACAAGCCTTCTCATACCTTAGCGAGACCGAAGTCATGCTGGTCACTGCCTCAGTTATAGTAAATAAAACACAAAAATTTCCTCCTGCAAGAGCAGATATTTACTAATCACTATGTCACTTAAGGCCAAATAACCCTTGATTTGCTTATCAAGTACGTAGTGTACTGAATAATTAGAATTGTACCTTTTTTCTGACTGAACGGTTAGTCGGCGTTTAAAAGAAAATTTAATACGAAGAAAGGAATTTTATTTCACAAACTGAAAGCATGTCCTCCTTTGTTACCCATTTCAACCTTTTCTGTCCTCCTTTTAGAACACCTGTATCTGGTAACCATAATTCGATGTATCTGTTCAGTTGGGGCTGGCATCTTACAAGCATGCAGGAAAAATAAATCGATAAATTCTCCTTCTACAGATATCCACCAGTGAATAAAATCCATAATCGAAACTCAAAATTCTAGCCAATAGACGTTCGGATTAGTTTATGTGGTCAGCATTGATACCCTGTGAAGCTGATCACTGCTCAGCAGGAGTGGAAAAAAAAGAATAGGGAAAAAAGTGCCTGCCGAAGTTTAAATGAGTAGGCCAAGCTGATTAAAGTTTTCACTTTCGGGGCACCTTCAGGGAGAGAATATTTCCCGGAAAGGTGCAAACGTCTTACAAAACGGCGTAATTTACTTTTGTCTATTATGGCCGGTTCTGTGTATCATCACAGAGAAATAATGCATAGCTCTCCTTCCATTATTTTTAGAAACCATTTAAAGCAAAACATTTTTTCAGAAAAAAGAAGAAAATTTCAAAGGGAAGTTTTTTTCTTTCATTGAAATGGAAAATACATTATATTTAAAATATTTTACGTGAAAACCATATAGTTCATATTACTGGCTATGACTAATAGCTTTGCACCAATGATAAAACATTATGCATCAGCTATACCCCCGATCTTAGTATACCGCGATCCCGCGTATCCCTCCTTGCATAAAGGGACCGGGCACGAGCTCAGATAAGGCAAGGAAGTTTTTTCTTGTGTTGCCTTTCTGATGAGTGCTCGACTTTCTCTCAGATCTTTTCTATGATGCATCATGCCTAAAGGCTCCAGTTATACCTTTGTGCAAACAGCTGCTTGATGGTAATTTATTTTAACGGTTCTGGTGGGTGTGTAGTTAGTGCGCTAAATCACTGATCAAAGGGACCTGAATTTAAAGCCCGAATGAAGTAGGGTAGTTTATTGTGTTGTCTTACGCTGAGGACACCTTCCTCACAGATCTTTATGGCGTATTATACCGATAGGATTCTCTCAGACCTCTGTGGCAAGCAGCTACTTGATGATTAATTTATTTACTGTCCTCTCGGGACCCAGTGGTTAGTGTGACTAGTTACTGATGAGAGGGACCTGGTTTCGAGCCTGGACAAATCATGGATGTTTGTGTTCTGCTGTGTTCTCCCTCTTTCACGATTTCCTATATAGCGCATTATCCTGACAGGCTTCTGTCAATTTTTTTAATAGATCGCAAACTACACTGGTGCTCAAAATTAAAGGACATTGGACAAATGTTTACATAACTCAAAATGGTTTCCAGCATACAATATTGTGACATGATAACAGAAAATTTGATTACCGAAGTCATGTAATATGTAGGAGTGCTGCATATGAGAGCATGAGTTCTGATAAGCTAAGTGTATGATCACCTCTGACAGCCATATCACTCATGCAAAGCGTTCTCATACTGTTAACGAGGCTGTTGATGAGATTTGGTATTAATAGAGCCTGCCTTGTTTACAAGGGCAGATCTCAGTTCTATAGGACATCTGAACTCATAGATAAATGGTTCTATGTTCTGCAATTTGTCTTCCAAGGTATCCCACTCACACTCAACTGGATTCAGGTCTGGAGGTTTCTGACTACTTCATCTTATGAATATATTAATTTTCAAGAAAACCTCCAAATTTCCAAGTACGCTCTCTCCAAAGTGCTCTAAAGAAATCCGAAGTACGTTCCTCTCCAAAACGCTCAAAATAGGAGCACTTTGAAGAGGAACGTACTTGGGGACTGGAACGAAAATGAATGACGACCGCAAGCACGCGATTCATTAATAGCAACCCAGATTTTCAAGTTCGTGGTTGCGTCTGTTAAATGGGCACGAATTTTCTTCTGTCATAGTGCAAACTTTACATGTTCACCATATTTCATATTATTTTATACTTTTCGAGATAAGACATTATGTTTCAATTTTTAGCATTAAGTGTATTTAACGGACAAAACGGAAACTACACTGAATCGAGTTCGCGGCTATGCACTGGTCTTGTTAGACTGCTTCGATTATTTTAGATTCTTTACATATGTTAATGTAGATGACAGTCAGTGATCACCTGCTTCCAAAAAACCTGTATGAGTGCTTTGTATATCCCGTGTTTAATTTAACAGTGGAAATCATCAGAATGTTGAGAGACTTATCAATGAATTATCTTTTTTCGGGACGGGTTGTGGTACAATGACTTGAGGTTGAGTGTTAAGACCCTTGTTTAATTCGAAGCTTTTACAGAACTTCAACTTACTGATGAAAGAAAAATAGTAGCCAAATAATACTATTCAACATTTATGCTACTAAGTTAAAAAATTTCATTACGTACGATGTTCCGAATATTCTGCTCTTGGAGGTACAGGTGAGTAATCCTAACGAGATAGTCATCAGTATTTACAGGCAACAGGTGACGAGAGGAGCATCTCTTGATAAGATCCGTGTTTATCTTCACCATCTCCTTCAGTCCGTGAGCAGCGAATGCAACTTCTCCATGCCACAGGATAACTACGAGGGGAAAATGAAAGTCTGTGTTAATAATGGGCTCCGAAAAGAAGTTTGTGATCCATTTACGATGCTTGAAATTATTATACAATGAAATCATTTTATGGAACTAGTGACGGAAAGCTAAATTTTGAGAGTAAATCAGAAGTTCATTATTATAGTTCTGAATTATTGTGCAAAACCAGCAGCTCTGATTTTTTTCTCAGTTAGTCAGAATAGTTTCTCTCTTGAAAGACATATTTATCAAAACAAGTATTAACCAAATTTCTTTTCAAAGAATACAAAGTAGGCTAAATGAAGCCAAATTTTATGAAGCGATATTAAAATAACAATTATTATTCAAAAGATGAGAAACTTTTGGGAAATATTTTGAGCCTAACGGTGACAGGGTTGTAATAATTAAGCTTGTCATGTTGTTATGCATCAATTTGGGTTCCTCTTCCTTAGTCTAAAGCAATAATTTACTAATATGATTGTTTTAGTAAGGGAAATAACGCTTTACCTGCCTCATAAATTGCATATGTTCACTCTACTACATTATGTGTATATTTTTTCCCTGTTTGTATTCTTCTGTATTTATATATACGTATATACAGTATTAATATATGTATTATTATTCGTTATAGCTATTTTTTGTTAATTATATGTAAATGAACATTAAAATACTATACAATAACATACTCAAAAATGATTATATTAGCGTATTAAAATACTTTACTCGTTCTCGAAATCCGGACGGGCATAAGGTGCCCTTTGGTTCTTAATATTGCTAAATAAATATATATATATATTTCTTTTCTTTTTTATCATTACAATTTTCTTTTATTTATTGGTTATTGGTGTCATCGTTATTATTATTTTTGTTCTTTATAACTACATTTGTTTCCAAAAATACCATATGCAGCTCTCATGTAATATGATTTTGGGAACAAATATATTGATTGATTGACTTGTCTAGACATGAATCCCCTGTGATGATGCACAGAACCGGCCAGGTTTAGCACCTGATGTCCGACCCCCGCCATCTCGTGGTGCAGGCCGTTAATACCTTTCAAAAAAGATACTCTCTTGTGTAAGGGAACGGAGGGAGGGCTGCCAGAGTAGTGTGGTCTACTAATCTGGAGAACTATGGCTCCTTTTCTTTTTTTTTTATACCCTGTTGAAGAGTGGTCACCACACAGGGTCCTGGTGCTGACCATATATACCAGGGGTGCTCAACTTGTGTCCCGCGAACATGACGAAGAATTTTACCAAAATATGTAGAAAAGGGAAAATTTGCCAATTTAAGAACGCATGCGGCAAGAATCTTCTCCCTCTTCGGGAGCACGTACTTATGTGATTGTCATCTGGAACATTGGCTTCGATTAGCCATCATAGAAATAGTTCCTGATATTGGATTATTAGTAAAAAATAAAGAAAAGTCAGTTTTCTCATTAACTGCATCTTTCATTCATTTCATTGCTATTGTATTGTACTAAATTTTGCTTATAAATTAAGTTGGTTTCGTTCTTTTAAACGACCTCTAGGTTTACAAAACAAAGTTATTACATAGAGTCGAATTCAGAAACAACTCTCAAGGGAAATATTTTCAAGTGAAAAAATTAAAAGAATCACATTATAGGAAAGTGCATGGAACAACACAGCAACTGATTTTAAATGTTTTTACTAAACAAATTTTTTTGCTTCTAAATTCGAGCCTAAAAGTGGTATATAAGACTTGTCTATTATGTGGCCCGCAACATATACCAAATTTTCAAATTGGTCCGCAACTTCCAAAAGGTTGTGCACTTCTGATATATACCAACCTGAACTGAATAGTGGCTCTGAGCTAGATTATGGATCCTGAATTTGCTGTACTGGTGGGATTCTGTAGAAGGAAAATCTTCCGCTGCCATTTCTGTTTCTTTGTGGGTTGACAGCCCCAAGTGAATAGATTTACAGTATATATTTTATCAGCCGATGAATAATCCTGAGCAGAGGTCATCGCAAGGCACCTGAACTTTTGCTCCTACGGGTATCGTCAAATTCTACATTGGAGGAAGTCTTCCAGTGTTCAGCCTTTAGTGGTGGTGGTGGGGGGTCTTTGCTCCATGCCTGCGATTAGGGGGCTGTTTGATATTGTCGATATTCCCACTCTCAACAAATAGAGTTTCTTTAAACATCCCACTAACCATTTTCTCTCCTTAGGTAGTTGGAATGTGATGATTCTGCACAGAGCTTATTCTCTTGATGTCCACACACAAGAATTCCACCGTTAGAATTTAGATATTCTCGTCTTGCAAGAGACCAGATGGACAGATATAGGTCAGATTCTTAAAAATAATCTTAAATTTCTCTTTTCAGGGAGGGAAGATAATAAGCATCTCCAAAGTGTATGTTTGCTTCTCAGAAGACACGATAATGATGATTTTCAAGGATATGAGTGCATTAATGAAATATTTTTGACAGCTAAATTTCAGATAAGCATTAAAGACTTGAACGTGATCTGTTGTTATGTCCACACTGTTGATGAGAAAGATAGGCTCTTCGAACAACTTCAGGACATTTTGAATTCTGTCAAGAAAGTAGATATTACCCTTGTTCTAGGTGACTTCAATGCCAAAGTTAGTACTGACTCTGACCTCTTTTGGGAAGGGGTGATAGACCCCTTTTGGTATTAGTAGCTGCAGTGGCCATGAGCAACGTCTCCTACAGGGAAATAAACTTAATGATTTGAGAATAACTAACACTTATTCGAAACACCGCGACATACATAAGTACACGTGGGTTTCATCAAATGGGCTACAGCAAATGGGCTAGTTCTGTTAGGAATACCAAGTCTTGTAGGGGAGCTGAAATTGCATCTGACCGTTACCTTGTTAAAAGTGTCTTGCAATTTAAAGTTAAGAAGTGTTTTGCTAAGGTTGAAAAATTTATCATTAATTCTGAAGACACAGTTATAGCTAAATCGTACCATGATAGGTACTTAGTCATTATGACAGTAGTGGTTTGCTTACTACTGAAGTTGAAGAAGAATGGGTCCGTTTTAAACAGGCTTTTCTTGAAATTAACAGTACTCTTTTAGGAAAAAAGGAGCCGAGGAAGCAAAATTATTTCAGTAATAATGCATTCGGAAAGAAAGAACTGCAGGAAAGTACTTAATGAATACCCTACTAGTCCTAATAGAAAGCATTACAGAGATCTTAATAAAGTCTAAATGATCAGTTAGCAGTTGATAATAATCTTTGGCTTGATGGCTTGGCTAACAAAGCCGAGGAAGCAGTTAGATAGCACAACAGCACAGAACTGTACCAGACAGTTAACGTTTTGTGTAGTAAAAAACGGACAGTTATCTCCGTCCTTTGTTAGGGAAATACCTTCTTTCTATTAATTAATTAAAAATAATCTGTTTTGAAATTTCACAGAAAGAGGGATCTTTAACACCTTTGCGGAAGCTATATTATCGATTCTACATTTAGCCTGAAATATTCTATAATCCATTATACAAAAGCTATATAAATATATATATATAGCTTCTGTATAATGAATTACAGTGATTTATAATTAAGACTAAAAATTTCCAGATTTCTAGGCTGAGTCAGTGAGAAAATCTAAACTGTGTTTCTTTAGCATTAAGGAGGGGGGTGTCAAGGGCCGCCTTTAAAGGAATAGCTTTATAACGAAAATGCTTTCTCTTGTTAAAACATTTCCATATCGTCGCAAAAGAATATTTGAAAGTAAATGCTAAATTCGAAATATGCTGTGAAAATATATTAAAAAAAGAAAATTAAATTCTTTGACATACATAAAATTAAGAGCTTCATTTTCACCATATCAAAAATCAGTGAGGAGTGCAATCCATGATATTCATTTGTTTTTATTTGTCTCAAGTGGATCTGAGCTGAGATTTTTCCTGCTCATCTGCGTCTTTCCTCGTTGAAGAATATTAGAAACTCGAGGTACGTTAAAGGTTCGATGGCAATGAAAGATTGTCCTCTTCTCACAACAGCTCCCAGGAAGAAAGCACGTGTCTCGTCAACCTTTAGGACCTCGTGGTGTGACCATTCAGCCAATTTCACAGAATAAGAATGTCGCTCAGAGTTTAAAAGGACACAATATATACCTGAACTGCAAGTATATTAATACATGTCGATATATCATGCAATATATACTGTATATATATATATCGAGAAACTATTTTGTTATGATTGATGCAGGCCAAAATACTTTTCTTGTCATATTACTTCTTTGATAATCGGAATAAATGCTGTACACAATTGTTTATGACTCTGCCGACTTTATTCTAGGAATCTCTTCATAAAAACATTTCTTTATACGTCATAGCTGAAATAAAAGGAATTCAATTTTCAATTGATCCCTTTTCTTCAGTTGTTTGAAAATTCAATTTTTCAATTTATTTAAAAGGAATTTAATTTAGTTTAAGCGGAGGGAAGCGATTCTTGAGGTCGATAATTCAGTATCGATGATAAGTAGAGGAATCAAAAATTTCTAAATTTGAAATTTATTTAATTTGAAAAGGGAATTAGGTGCTCCCCTACACAAAGGACGAATATAATCTAGATCTGGGCTTGCCCTGGCTTCTCATGTAACATACAAACACATAAATAAGGACATGACAATTGGATTGTAATTAGGGTTCTAAGCACTAGATTAGGTATGGGCTAGAATATTAACACATAATTTAATTTACGCAAGTTTTTATTAGAGTTGGGATTAATCCGAACCAAAATTCAGGAACAGAGTTTCTGATTGACAATTCAATTGGCAATCATTGACACTCCGGACAATGCTACTTTTCTTTTATTTGTAGTTCGAACAGCATAGGTATTGAAAAACATTGGAAAAAATAACATTGAAAAACATTGAAAAACTTCGGAAAACATCTACAATGTATGACAAATTGCACAGAGGATTAATCTACGTGAATCTCAAATGGATATAGTATTCATGTGAAGAAAAAAGATTTCAGTTCTTCATTACAACGTTTTATGCTTTTAGCCTCGGTTTTTTTTTATCCGACTGCAATTCGCTTAAATCACATGAATCGACTCTTTGAAGTAAATTGGTTCCTTTTTCATAGACAACAGCAGACATTGTTTGATATATCAATTACATTATATTTATTCAATCTATTAGTTTATAAAAGACAACGAAAGTTTTACAATTTTTTTCAAGCTTACTTCATAATAATGGGCAGAATGTAAACTTTGTTTGCTGGAATGTAAAGAGTAAAACTATCCACACATTAAGGGAAGTCTTACATACCTGATTGCATCATACTTTCAAATTTTAGTCTTATCTTTGATAAAACATTAAATATTGGTGGTTTTAAAAAGAACTGAGAACTAAGTTATAAATTGCCATTTGAAATTTGGTAATATTTAGTAACATTTTGCAATATGTTGCGAATGGAAAGCTTAGTTTTCGCATTATAATTTAAAGTTGGGAAATATTAATTAAAAACCTATTGCATATGGCAAGTCTTTTATGCAGTGTCATACTGTATAAAAGAAAACTATATTTGAATGAGTGTACATTTAATGCTCAATGTCCACTATTTCTTTTAGTCTTTCAAACTGAACAATTAATATTTGAATATACTATACGAACATATATTTTCATAGAGAGGAAATTTCAGAATGCTTTCGTATGCGTATAAAAACTTTTGAACACTTGCTATTCAACCTATTCTAAACCTGTACTAAGAACATCTTCTGAGATAGACAATTAACAGATGTGGTCTCGACAGAACAAATAATTTCTTTTTAAAAATAAAGCAAGTATTAATGGTTGGTGCTAAATCACATATTCGATTTTTGTTCAGCACAGAGCTTTTCAAGTAATACTGTTACAGATTAAAACATACCTTGCATTTACAGCATAGGGTCGAATTCCTTGCAATCCCATTTATGGCATGGTGGAAAGCCATATGAAAAGTCTTAGCTCGAGTCACTTAACACATTGTTTAGATTCTCGTTGCCATAGTAACAGTGCTGCGATTGCAGCGCCATTAGAACCACATACGTACTATATTGATTTATTTTAGTTTCAGGTTGGAAGAGAGTGTTTGCAGAAAATTGAATTGTACGACTATTATTTAATATTACTAAATAATAGAAAAATCTACAATGTCAGAAAGAAATGAAATATTAATCTAAATGATCCATTATTTTGGAATCACATTATATTTGTGTCGGCCATGACAGTTCTAGGCCACATATTTAAATGATCACATTGGTTTTTTTGTCCTGATGTGGTCATCTAATTCACTTAGAGACGAAACTAATGAACGGAACAGGGCAAAAAGAGCAAAGAGTTGTTTTGTTTGCTTTGAATTTGAAGATTTTCATTAAATGGTAATGCGGTGGAGAGGTAAATTTCGTTCTTTATGAATACTTACTGAATTGGCCATCTGGCTTATGAATTCTGTATGACCAATCACAATCTTAATCTGAAAGCATTGAAGCCATAGATATAGTTAAAGGAAAGCAGATAGCGGAAACCAACATTTCCATCCTGGCAATTTGGATTCAAGTTTCTGTAACCATGATCCCACTTTGACAACAAAATGGCGATTGTTTAGTTAGTAGAAACGTTCATATTCAGATTAGATTTTGCAAATTTTATTTGATATCAGTTGATGAACTGCCGTTTCAACAATTTGAAGCAAATGCCACCAAGATATTACATCTACGGTGAAATCGTATGCTACTATAAACTACTTCAGTAGAGCTGTGAAAGAAAGCACAATATCTTTTTACTTGGCGATACTATGGGTTACTTTTCCTTTCTCATAAATAAATAATATATAAATATCCCCTCAAGCAGTTGCCTACCACAGAGATCTTACAGGAGCTTGCCAGTTTAATACGCCATAGTAGAAGGTTTGTGAGCATGGTGAGACCTCAGTGGAAAGACAACAAAAACATTCATGACTTACCGGGCTCGAACCGAGGTCCCGTTGATCAGTAACCAAACGCGCTAATCACTCGGACACGTCTCGTTAACGCTTAAAGTCCGAGTTCGTTAATGTAATAAGGTTTCCTTTCTGATATCCGTTTTTTATTTTAGTTATGCGTTACTAGAATAAAATGGTGCAGTTATGAGAGTTCTCCCTCTTGTAGAAGGCTTTTCAAAGTGGTTGTCCTTCGACGGGTAACCATCAGAAGCCGGTCCCCAGCAAGCTGCCAAGGAAGAAATATGTTTTCAGAAGCATAACATTGATATGCCGTAGAATTACGTTACAACACTCTAGGTGACGCCATGTGCTGCGTCATGGAGGTAGGAAGAACAGGAGGGATCTTGTCGCTCTCAAAGTGAAGCCAAAACACGAGATGCATGTTGGGATACTGGTTACCAGAAACTATCGGTCGATAGCGTTTTAGAATGGTTTACGTCTCGATAGTTACGATGCGATTCTATTGGTGTATTATATTAAATGTGTGTGTGGTGGTGGGGGGGGGGGTAAACAATAAAATAAAAAATCTAAGGTTATTTGAATAGTTGTATTTAAAATTTTGTTTTAGTTTTAAAATAAATCTTATAGATGTACTTTACAAGCTATTAATCATGATCATATAGTTAGAAATTCGTGTTAGTTTTCATTGTTGATATTTCTTCGCGTCCCATTTATTTGTCATCCCTGTCATAGAACCAGAGACGGCCTCGCAGTCTTTTTTTCAGGAATGCAGTTGTAGCAGAGGGGCTGGGATAAAAACAAACTCGCTTTCGTTTCCTTGTAGATTTAATGTTTTTTGCTGTTACAAATGATTTTAATTTTTGCCGCCATAAGCGATCATACGTTTTTTATCATCTGCAAGCAATCGTACCATTTGTGTGGCTGTAACTGAGTTTATTTTTCTGCCTCCACATTGGAAATAAATTATATCTAAATAATTAGTAATAGGGTTCCAGAATTACTATTCTCGCAAAGTTTTGCACAGATCATAATACTTTAAATTCATGGCACTTTTATTTTGAATTGAGAATAGAGCATGCCGATATTAGAGCATCTTGAAATACTTATGCTCAGGCAACACTACCTAGAGCAGAAGACCTGTCCAGTAAGTCCTGATGTCAAGCATATGTGGATCACTAAAATCCACAAATTTCTTATATATCTGTTACTTTTAAAGGTAAATTTTAAAAATATTTATACCAGTTATATTTATAAATATACATTATTTAGAAAGCAATTATTCTTCTGTAAAAGCATTATGATAATTACATATATATATATACGAATAATTTGTTTTCTAAATAATATATATTTGTATATAAAAATTAGTATAAAGTTAATTTTAAAACTTACCAGTAAAAATAACAGAAATATATAATGTATAAGAAATTTGTAGGTCCACATATTCAGACGTCATAATTTACTGGAAAGGCCTTCTGCTTTAGGTGGTATTGGCTCAGACCCAGATCTAGAGAAAATAAGGGGAGAGATGGAAGAGACTGGCTTTGCATTAGAGAATAACATTTTGCACTACGTTCTAGAGGTCTTTAAAAAAATTCTTGAAGAATACGTGAAAATACATAAGTTTAATAATTTTGTGCCTCCATTACTCTTATTAGAATTCTGAAGTGGGGGTGTGTGGACCGACCCTGACCATAGGGTCGGTTTTCTCATTAAGTTGATGAAAACTTAGAAGAAACCATTGAGTGAAATAAAAGTATTTTCAAAATTCAAGTAATGAGCTGTTATTGTCGTGCCCACAGTGATCTTATCCTGTGGACACGACTGTGGGCCGAAAGGTTCGCGAACATTCGTTCTTCATGATAGGAACAAATACTTGGGCTGCCTTCCAGTTCTGCGAAATTTCTTTGGCGCCCGACTTCAACAGAGGACAAACCTCGCTTTCAGCATGGAAGTTTCGCGATTTGCACGTCGCGGTCTTTTATCAAAGACCACCATGGGGTGCATCCCCCATGGGCCGGCCGCGCTGCCCAATGAACGGCAGCCACGTCAGCTAACGCGCTGACCTCCGACACAGTTCGCGGTGATGTGAAAACTTTTAGAGAAGTGAACAGTCTGGCGAGGTGGTGCGTTCTTCCTTCTTCTACTCTGAGCATCGGAAGGCAGCAAACATCTGGATGTACTTCGCAAAAAGTGGAAAAGGCTCCATTCCCGGCCAGGCGGCCTCGTGATGATGTTCATCTTAAAAGACTGCAACGTGAGAAAAGGTACAGTGCTTAAGGTCGAAACTTTTTCTGGCATTTTATTTCTATATGCAAATTAAACTTTCTGCCGAAACGTCTTTTTCCCGATTGGGGAACTTGGACTCGGATAAGAACTTTTTATGACAAATACTTTGTCTTGATCTGTTATATCAAGTGGTCCCCTTATGAAAAAGGTCGCGCCAAGGGCATAATGTTGAGTTCGCCCCGAAAATGGGGCTGGATGATTTTGTGTAACTGTTTTGATCAGTGAGTGTTAATAAATGTTTTCATTGTGATACAAATTGTGAGTTTAACGTAATCTTTACCCATTGTACTAAGAGAGGTACCTCGAAGGTCAGAAATTGGGAAATTGTCAAATCTTTGTTGATGACCGAAAAGGGCTTGGCACCTTCATAGACTGCTTCAGCGTCTGGCGCGGGAAACGGCTGAGATGCTCCCTCCTGTTCTTCGTACCTCCATGTGCGGGGTGAAGAAAGTATTAGGGGCATAGAGACTTGTTTCTTGAGGAAATACCTGGCCAGAAACTCAAGGCGCATATGTGGCCAATGGATCCCAGAAGCTGATGACTCAGGCGTAGTCAACTGATGCTAGAAGTACATAGTTTTTAACGGTCCGACACATGAGTCAGTTTGAGAACAGTTTTGCATGTCACACGTAATAAAATCATCTCCATAAAGCGGTAAAAAATACGTTTTGGCATGAAGAAAAGCTTTTTTTAATGTTTGAGAAACAACATTTTCGTTGTGAAATGAAGACTGTATTCGAATTTTGCACAGATAAATTCTATTTTGTAAAAATTGTATTAAGATTTAAAAGTTAAATATGATAATAAAAAAAGATGGAATAGGAATCGAAGTGAAATCTTCCCAGAACAAAGTATATTGTATGCACATAAGCAAATTTGAAAGCTTTTTTGCTGTTTGCTTGTTCCTGACAGATGAAAATTTGTATCCCTTTATATTTATACCAAGTGTTATAAAGAAACGCAGCTCATTTAATGTAGAAGTATGGCTAGGATGGCTTTTTGGCTTCATTTTTAAAGGAAAATTTTTTTAACTTAAGAAACATAAATTAATTGATTTTGCCAAATTAAAAAGTAAATCAAACACTAAGAAATCCTAAATTTTTATTGGTATTTATTACAAAGCAATTCATTAATGGATGCAATAAGAATTTTTAATTTCTCAAAAGGCAAAACCTGTTTGGATATAACAATATAACATTCAACTTAAAAAATAACTTTCTGGATCATTCGATCAATTGCTACAAGATTTACCAACTTTCACACATGGTGCAATATCATTACAGACAGTTTTCATTATGCTAACTAACTTGTCACGTATTCCATATGATCTATCGATCAACCACAAATTATGTTGATTAACAGATTCAAAAGCTTTTTTTGAAATCTACTAAGCTAGTAACCACAGGTTTCTGAAACTCTAAACATTTCTCACCAGTTTGCCTAAGTAAAAATGTTTGATCTATACATCTCATACCACTTCTGAATCCATCCATCAACCAAATTCCTAATTCTATCAAGTACCATCATGCAAAGAACTTTATCTCAGTTTCTGATAAGAACAGAAAATTCGGCTGCGAAATGTCGATACCAAAGCAACGCGGGAAATTCTGCTAGTTTATGAGAAAACACAAAAAATGTTTCATTTAAAAAAATCATATTTTTCTTAAATAATTTTTAATTTTTAATTTTTTCATAAAATGCTAGTTAAAGAATCTTCATGTGAAAGAAAGAGATGTTTTCTATCGCTGCTAAATGGTAGTACTAAGGATATTTTGATGACTTCTGGCTGTCAGATCACAGAACTTTCTGTGTGACTACTTAGTGAGACACTCAAGACTATTTAGTTATAGTGCATTGTTTTGAGTATGGCGTTTAACAGTTAAACGAATCTGACGAAAGTTATTAATTTTAATCTCACTTAAATCAGCCCCGTACAGTATGTTAATACACGCAATATCCGTTTAAAGCGTATTGGCTATAACTTGGCTTCCTTTCAATTTTTTTTTTAGAAAAATTTATTTTAGAAATCTTATACATAGATAAATAAGCGTAAATATTTTGTGTGTAATTTCTGCCGTTTGTTATAGCATATAAAAATATTTCATTTAGTAGAACATACAATTTTTGCAGATGTTACTATCATAATTTTGCTTAGCTCGTCGAAGAAGCATCAACTACAGCTTCTCGTTTCGTGTGATTCCATTCGTAACACCACAAAAAAAACACAATTAATTGCTTACATGATTAGAAACACTAGTTACTAGTGTCAATCGTTTTTTAAAAAGTAAGTCAAATACTTACACTTACCTTCGACGACTCCTCATCAGTCTGCGACATTGCTGACAATAGCAAGTATTCTAGCGGCCTCTAGTGGTCAGTAAGAAGGATCTGAAATATTGTTTCAAAGCAATCGACAAAGTGCTTCCAACGAAAGAAATCTCTGCTCATTGAATTCTGTGGATGAACATGGAAGATGGAACTGCCGCTGTGAGATACGATAACCAATGCAGCACAGAGGAAGCGAGATTCTTCATACACTCTTAGTTCAACTAGCCTCGCAAATTGGTGCTTCTGTTAATTATACAGTATAATACAGCAGAAAAATACGAAGAATATTATATAAATGTAAACTTTATGTTAGATTAAAGTTATGAAAATACGTTTACTTTTATGTCAAAACATTTAAATATATTTAATTTATATTTCTCATTTTTAATGAGACTTTTAAGGGAATCATTGCTTCCTTTGCTTTCACGGATGCTTCGCCACTCCTTTGATTATATATGGATCTTTCAGACATTTATTAAAGCTAATTTTCTTAACCTTAGCAGAACACATCTTAAGGATAATTTTCATGGACATCTCTCGGACTTGCAGAAAAAGAAAATATAGACAGTGAATTCCACAGGTTGTGGAAGACAGAGCCTGTAGCGGTAATGTGGGGTACAGTACACCCTTATCAAACTGTAATATCCTTCTATGGAGGGTTTGAATCCTAAAGGGTCGAAATTTTCTACAGTTCTCTTGTTAACATAAATGGCTATCCAGTGCTCTCCACTCGAAGTGGAAACATCAGTATTAAAGATGAAGAGACAGGGTTTCTTCGTGATTTTTGGCAGCTGATCTCTGACAAACACACCAAAAACTCGTGAAGGGTTCTCTGAGGCTAAAACATGTCCATCAGGCAGAGGAATCGAATAGAATTTTACGCTGTTGGTCAATTTCCAGCAGAATTTTCCAGGTCAATTTCCAGCCAATTTCGAATTCTGCATACAGAATCACTCACAGCTTCAGGTTGGGGTGTACCGAATTTTACCTCTAACCGGCAATTTGCAGTCTTGACGGGGTTGAAGTAATCGTCACATAGTTTTCTGTCAGATCCCAATTCAAACCCAAATAGAGTGTAGCCTTTCGGTTAGGCGGCACGACCGAATTGAACCCCTTTGTTATCTTTCCACATGTTGAGTGATCCCAGCAGTGACTAGTAGGAGTGTATATATTGATTGTTCGGGAAGTCAGGTGTCAGCAGCTGGGACGGAACTGTTCTGCATCGATATGAAAGGCCATGTAATTCAGATTATAATGTTTGAGGGTTGTAAGTATTTCTAGCGAAATCACCATTCATGGTGGCAGAGTCCACCAGTCCTATGATGTATCTTCGGGGCATCAGGGAGCTGAATAAATTATCTCTCATGCTAGAGGTGATTCCAGGACTCAGGGTAAACGATCACACTTCAACGCGCCTTAGGGAGTACTTTACGGAGGTTGTGTGTAGCATCTGTGCATGTGCCAGAAAAGTGAAGCTCCCAACTCTGACTTTTCTAACGTAAAAAGCTGCTTCCTCAAATCTCACTCTGTAACCAGGGCCTGCGCTGCTTGTCATCAGACAGAATTCGGGTTTAGATCTAGTCAGACATAACCGGAGGTCGACGTTGTTCAGTAGATATTTGTCTTGGAGAAATAAATCACTGTGAATCCAGCTAATTAATTCGACACAGGTAAATATATATATATATATGAGACAAGACCCACTAGTTCCGCCTGAAGCACTATCAGTATAGGGAAATGCCATATTCACCACTAACTACGGTCAGGGGCAAGACAGTATCACATAAATATAGCTCATCCCCGACTTCATAATGACGAACAGTACTATAGGAGTAAAGCTCATCCATCGGTCAAAACCTAAATTTAATCTGCACCCCGGTTAGCCACAAACAAGGATATATAGATCAAAGTTGCCTCGGCTCCCATGGTGGGAACTCTTAGATGGGCCCTACTGTCAGGGCCATGTCCAATATGACCGGACCAAGTCAGTCAGCAGGGCCCTCAACTTCTGAGATAGAAGTCTTAGCCTGTCCAACCAGGGTTCAAACCGGTCAGCAGAGCCTTCCACTTCGATGGACCCTCAAGCTCCCCCCAACACCACACAGGGGGATTAATGTCCCTCACAGGGAGGATTAATTCGACACAGTGGGATCCCACCAAATTTCTTCGAGTCTTCCAGCATTGATTAGTATCGACACATTCTTCCATTTTACCTGTGGGGTCAGAGTGCCATAGGGCGCAAATCAGCTGGCTTTTCACAGGATCGGATCCGTAGTTCAGTAGAGTTTCGAGGTAACTTCTGTAAGGATAAAGGCTGCGGCAACCACTCACTAATTGCTCATTCAAATACACATCGACTTGACTAAACAGGGAGTGAAGGAAATTATTCGACGGGGCGACCATCACCATATCAGTGATAGGACAACCCGCAACATCTGTTATTCTTGCTCTGACCCATAAATGACCTCTGGATAAATCGATATATTCGTCACCGCCCATGACATTAAATTCCAGAGGCATATTTCCTTCTAATGACATGAAAGGCTGGTAGGCAATGTACGTAGCTCTTTCGGTCTGCGAATCAGTAGGGGGTAAAGCAAACAGGTTGAGTTCTGACAGGGCGCAATCACCGGACATGCTGTGGATCCTTTTGCTCATTTTACAAAGACGACCTTCACTCTACAATGTCTCTTCGCCAAATCTGGCGATTCCGGCATGCTTCTTACGTTTTATACCTATACCCCGTAGATTTTGACCAGCTTCTTCCAGTAGATTCACAGCCCGATTCTTTAAGTTTGATTTAAAGATTTCCCTCAGGTTTCGCCCAGTCGCGACTTCAGACATGAATTTCATTCCTGATCTGGATGCTTGTTTACCGAGTGAGAACGCTAAAGGTTTCAGAATCGAAAATATGAAACACCCAATGCTCCTGAAAAACGATCCGAGCTCCCCTCTTCTTTGATATCTGGGTCCCTTGAACACCCCTACCGCTGGTCTGAGACTTGTAATAACTCAGATAGCTGGCAGTGCTAGATTCTGTGAACTTGACTCAAATGTCGAAAGTGTAACTTGACTAACACTTTTCGGTACTTAAAATATAAAGATTCTTCGCTGTCCTTTCATAGAAATATTCTCACGCTCTCGAACACGTTCCTTGCCAGAGGGTAATAATCAGGGTTCACGAAACTTTTCACTATAGCTTCATTCGCCGTGGAGGGATTAATCATGCGTAACAGCTCTGCATAAGTGTCACCTAGTAAATAAGGCGCAACCAGGTCGGTGTACACATAAATACCAGATAATCCCGCGTTAATATCGATAGCATACTTGGACACCGCTTTATACACCGCTTTATTATGCACCTGCCCGAATTTGTCAAATTCCAGTAATTCTCCTAAACCTTTCAAAGAAGAAGGAAACATGAGGTGGTAACCGTCGTCGTTCGCGATTTGTGTGTGATTATTAGCCAGTTTCTTGAGACTGTAATACTTTCTATCTTCGGAAGTCATAACTTGAAGCATAGTGATGAAAATAGCTTCCACATTTTCATAACGACCGGATGGTATATGGTGATCGCTACTCCATATCACAGGTTTGGGTAGCAGGTAAAAATAAAATGTCTTGTCAGGGATGTAGAAATCATCCTCGCTCTTTCTGACCATGCTGACGAATTCACTGTAGTGCGGAGTTTGCATGTGTATTCCCCCGATATTGAAGAAAGTATTGAAGCTCATTGCTTCTGTTGTAAAGACCAGTCCATAATTCGTACTCCCGTTCTGGAACATCCAGAGATCATCTCTTCTCGCACCCTTAATGTCTATATCTGAAAGAATTTGATTCTGAATATTTTTCACTATACCGGCTCTCCTCGTCTTCTTACTGATGAATTGCGAGCTTAGACAGATCTTAATAGCATCCTTGGGACTACAGGAAATCATCTGAATTGGGCAGTGAAGGCGTTGTTCGAATCGTCGATATTATACCAGCTCGTGGGGATGTTGATCTCGGATAGGGCTACTTTTCAATCACCATTCAGCTAGCTTGGCTGGGCTAGCCACTTAGTATAATAAGTCTGCATGTTACCAAGGTGAACAACGCAACTCGCTGTGTGAAGGGAAGGTCAGGTAGAAATCCATTTTCTAGGTATCCAGTGAGGGGTGGGATAACCTAACCACTTCACTAAGACCCATTTTTTACGGTCGCTATCCAAGATTTTTTCCATGGCATAGAGTTCTGGAGGATTTATTTTCTGTAGTTCCTGACTGTAGAGCATTCTGCATATCTTGCTACCACCACTCTCTATCACTTTGTAAACAGGGGGCGTCCTAGACACGATTCTGCTCACTCGGAATATCTCTTGAGTCCACTGTTGTGACGCTCCTTTCTTGAACTGTAGTTTCAGACTGCTGAGTCTCACGTGGTCACCCTCTTTAAAACAGACAGGTTCTGCCTGCTTTGGAGCCCCATATAATCTCTCCCAGATGATACGCTCATTAGTGAGATTCACATCCTTCAGGGGGAAACCATGAGCGAGATGTTTGGAAACATTAAACCCCTTCATTATGGGGCCCAGAACATGCAAGAATCTAAAACTTTTATGTTTTGTGAAATAACGCATAATTATTCTCTCAGGGTGCAGTTCAATTTTTCTACTAGGGCAGCTTTCTTATCGCTATAAGAGACGAAGAAATGAATGATCTTGTCATTAAGGAATTTCTGAAATATGTGATTCGTGAATTCCGTCCCTTGGTCGGTGTTCGTTGTCAAGGGCTCCCTCTCCTGAGCCAGAATCTTCTCGAATGCAGCTTTCACTGCAGTACCCGTTTCCTTTTTCATGGGCACTGCACAGGCATAGTGGAAAAGAATATCAATGACGACTAGTATGTAGCCGTACCCGTCGTTATGGCGTGCAATATTTTTCACAAACATTAAATCCGCCTCCCATTGTTGACCTGCCACGTACGTTTGGTTCCTTCTGACTCTGTTCGTTGCCGGCCTGTGGAGAGTGTACGTCTCTTGACTCCCTAACCGTTCTCTGACTGTTTTTCGATCCAGTCCAGTACTCTGGGATAATCGATTCATCCCTCCAAAACTCCCAGGGTTCTTGGGATCGTAATAAGCTTTTTCGAACAGTTCATCGAGCAGCAGTAGCTTTCCCTCTTTAATCCAGACCTCGATAGGGAGGGGAGTCAGATACATCTATAGATGTATGGTCTGCAGCCTCTTGACACAACTCTGTCGATGTGTAAATGACCGGGTGGTCGTAGTACATCGCTTTTGTTCCCACTTCCACCAGGCAGAATCGGGAACTCAGAGCTGACAACATTTTTTTCGACCCACTCGTCCAGAGTAACGAGTTTCTTCCACTGTGAAAGAGATAAATTAATACCTTTTATCGTAGGTTTTTTCCTTAAAAACAATCTGATGTCCACCGTGTGGTTGCACATGCTCAGCCAAATGCTTCCACCCAAATGTTGCAATTCTCCACACTCTGTCGTTAAATATTCTTGAGATAACCCACAAATCACGGTGATCCCAAAAATCGCAGCAGCAGCAGCCCCTAACACCATAGATGCCACCTTCATGAGATTCATGACACAAATGAACACACTAGACACTGATTGTTAGGTAATTCGGACTTTTATTTACGTACCAATTGTCAGAAGCATACAGGTTGTCTTTCGCTCTCTTTAATACGTCAGAATAAGACAAAGAGGAAATAAAAGCGTCGTCTACATAACAGAGCAGGCCTCGAGCCCACGCCGTGTCCACAAAGACATTAGCAATAGCGTCAATGTTCAATGAACGCACTGCATCATCCAAATAAGTATTCAAACAAAGTTCTTTATCCTCAGGCTCTATAATCCTATTCCCGGGTAGCAAGGCTTGAATTAGATCACGCACCACAATGGCCGTCAATAGTTGTACCAAATGTCCTTGACACTCCACCCGGAGGCGTCAAAAGAAACGCTAGTAGAAGGTCTCTAAGTTCGGCGATGGCTTGACGCAGGTGAAAATTAACATCGGACGTGCGGTGATGATCCAGGCTGTTCTTCACATCGTCGCGATGGTTTTGCATTTCATCCCACTGGGACAAGTCGCGGTTCATACCACAAGATGTCACACCAAGTAATGATTTGATGATGTCCAGCCGAAGACTCCTGTCACTATTACAGTAGCCACACAATTGAAGGTTGCTCATCACGAAAAAAGTCTCTCTTTCGGTGGAATTAGCGATATCGATTCTGTCCGACACTGCTAATAATTCTTTCCACTCCGGGAGGGTTAGAGTGATTCCTTCCTTCGTCGGGTAAAGTAGGCCTCCTTCGATGAAACTGCAGTAACGGTGCACGTGAACCTGGAGCCGTTCATGGTAGAGTCTAGGCACAATGAAAACTCTGGGAGGGTAGGAGTGTGCACTAGCAGGCTGCATGTTGAGACCTGATGTGGACCTACACAGTTTTCAGATGTTTAAGTCTCTGTCATGGGGGGTGGTGACACGTTTCTCCCCCCTAGGTTGAGAATGTTGTGCCTCTAGCGGAGAATACTCATACTGGGGAGGGACAGGCTTCCATGTCATTTTCCATCTAGGTTTTGGTTTGAGGGGAGGAGGTCGTATTGGAACTGGGGGCGGAGTCACAGGAGAGATGGACGGTTATGGGGCCCTCTGACGTTTAACACGTGGTGGATTTTCCTCTTCATCATTAATAGGAGGGTTGTCTTCAGCAGGTCCCGGATCTTCATTAACAGTAAGGGCGTCTTCATCAGGTCCCAGATCTTCAATCATAGGAGGGGCATCCTCACTAAAATAGACAGCATTATCGAACAAGTCCCTCAAGTGCCACAAATTAAAAGCCTCTAATTGCCCGTGCAGCTGGCCGATTAACGAGTGATAAATTGTGAGTGATGTTTCTCGATGCACTCGTTCATCCATGTGCTAAATGCTGCTGTCTCGGCTTGTGAACAATGCACTCCATGATCCTCGCAATAACCACACTAAGTTCCAGGTATTTTAGACAAGTGTTTGAAATGCGGACAGCCAATTATCTCTAGATAAAGCTAGGCTATACCGAGATTGTCCAATAGACACTCTCGTAAAACACACCCTCGTAAGCAATGACAGAAGCAAACAGTATATGGCCCTTTTTGAGGATGTGGCGCACTATATTGTCCAGACAATCGTACTCCCACACCACTTCACCGACACAAGGATAAAAAGGGAGCCCCGTAACGTACTTGATCACGTGCTGAATACACCGCCAATTCGTTCTAGGGAATGTCCACCATGAAGGAAAGGTCGAATCTTTAGACATCAGTCAGGCCCCTACAGTCCAAATAACCTAGTTTCTGGGTCAGGAATTTAACCTTCATGGTGAAACCATCTAAATCTAGACGCAGCAGACGTGATGTATTCTACAGTGATATAGAACACAGCTAATGTCTATTTTTCGCATACCTGTGTTCACGCTGATGAGGACTCCGGGCACAGTGTTGATCATTGGGAGAGGTCGCTGGCCGCTTTCACTGTTTCAAGCAAGTCTTTAAAGTCAACACGTTCCAGTCATTCAAGTACAGGGTATCCATATTTATGGGCTTTCAGCGTGAAAACAAGCGCCACTTTCTCTATAGTACAATCGGACAATTGACAGGTGATACATACTAACTGCTACAGTAGTCCGAGAAACACAGGCACTAATTTCTCTCCGGGTTGACCACGCCAATACCGCTGCACTGATTCTAAGACAATGTCTGCAAAAGCCATGACTGTGTCTCCGGACCTGCTGCAGCGCCTTTTCATTCGAACTCTCCACCAATGAGCAACACGTCCAACCACAATACAGAAAAAATGAGGTCAACCAAATAAAAATTGAGGGGCGAATGGATTAATGACCTATCAACCCCAGAGACTAAAGGGGTAACAACCAACCACGCCCCGAACAAAAGGGTAACAGTGGGGGGCGAAGGACTGCGACCCGACCCCTTAACCTAACCTATTTGTATTCTGGAAGATGCTTTGGGGGCCGTATAAAATTGAAACGGTTCGCAGTAGTCATTACAACTTACGACTCGCAGTGATTGGTTTAGCATTGCCAGTGGAGTTAGACAAGGGTGCATTTTGTTTCCTTTTCTCTTTAGTTTGGTTATTGATATGTTATGCAAAATTCACTGCAAGAGAAAGATTTTGGCCTTAAATGGTCTGGAGAACTGAAAATTTCTGATTTAGATTATGCTAATGATTTAGCCCTTTTAACAAATGATGTTGATGAGGATAACTCTTTCGTTCTTGCTGTTGATGAGACTAGTAGAGAGAAAACTAAAGTGATTAAAATTGGTCAGACAGATGGTGCTTCAGTTGTTTTGAATGGCTGCATTCTTGAGCAAGTGTCTCAGTTTAATTATCTTAGGTGCTATATAACAGATACTGGTGATGTGCAGCATGAGATAAATAGAAGAATAGGTTGATTGATGTTATGCAAAATTCACTGCAAGAGAAAGATTTTGGCCTTAAATAGTCTGGAGAACTGAAAACCTGCTGGGACTTTTAAGAATCTGTGGAGAGTGTGAAGAAATAAGTTTATTCATCTAAAAACTAAAATTAGGCTGTATAATAGTTTGATTCTTTCTAAGGTTAGTTATGGTAGCGAAATCTGAACCCTTGATAAAGCAGGATAACAAGAAACTTGATGCCTTTGATTCCAGATGCTTACGCAGTATCTTGGGCATTAGATGGTTTGATGGCAACTTCCTTTGAGAAGCATATTGTGCAGAGAGAGACTCCGTTGGTTTCGCCATGTTGTCCGTATGCATAACAGATCTACATAGGATGCAGCGGGCAGACAATGTCAAATAGGACCTTGTTAGAATTGGTCTACAGTAACCAGATGCAGGAGATGTAGCTCAGGACAGATGTGTTTGGAGAACTAAATTGCACAATCTTGTTGGACCTTCATAACCCATGCTGTTTGTAGATGATGATGATAATGTAAAAAATGTGACCAAAGATAATTTAAAGATCTCAAGTCTTTACGGAGGGCGTTTAAAAAGTTCTTGACACGTGTTCGCAAATTTGCACTCGTTAGTCCGAAGTTAACTAAGGGTTAAAAACATGGGCCGTGCCATTATTTATCTTTTCGCTGGCGGCGTATAAAGTTCGGTCTGTGAAATCTGTGCCTTGTTGCTATTGCACTTATGAAAGACGGGGAAATATTTTACATTTTCACAAGAATGCAGCTTCGGGACGAGAAGAAAAAAATCATCCCGATTTATTACAAGTATATGGGTATCATGTCTGTTCATATGGCACGGGTTGGATGCGCAAACTCGGAGACCTGCCTCGTGCAGGAACCGAAAGGTGCTTATGTTCAGAATGCAGTTTGTTTTTCAACAGGGCCGATGATTCTCTTCCGGACAATGACTGTATTAATGAAATATTTATTGCAGCTAAATTTTAAGCTAGGATGAGAGACAGGAAAGCCATCTATTGCTATGTCTTTTAAAGAGACTAAGATGGGAAGGAAAAAAATAGGTTTTTTGGACAATATCAGGATATTTTGAATTCTGTAAAGAAATAAATGTCCTTGCGAAAGTTAGCATTGATTATGACTATTGCATAGGAGTGACAGGTCTTTGTAGAGATGATGATTTCAGGCTCTAGCTTTGTCAGGTCTGAGCCTTCCCGGAATCAAAATAGCACAGAAGATTTCGAGCTCGGCACCTGGCTAATGACAATTTTTCCTCTATATTTATCTGTTACCAACAGGTAGAATACAACTGTAGATCTTATTATTTCAACAATAATACTTTCGCTTGATACCTGGAGGGCTGGCTTAAAAATAAATAAAAAAAATTTAAAATAATAATTTAAATATAAAATACTTCTTGCAATTGTGAATAAAATAAATATAAATTTTTATTATGTTTTCAACCTATAAATCTTCCTTAGGATAGGTGCTTAAAAATAAGCGCTATGAGGCTTTTCATTATTTCTTTGACGCATTTACTTATCTGGCTTCTGTCCTAAAGAGGCTTGTGTCATTGATCGAAGCTAAAAATCTCCGGTTGAACGCCGGACGCCAGATCTTGTTACATTTGCATCGGTATGTTCGTGAAACGGCAGGATTTAAAGTGAGGGAAGAAAAATTTCTCTCGCATCGAATTACGAACGGGAAATCAAATGAAAAGTTCAGAGTCGATTCGAAGTACATTTCGAGATTTGTTTTTATTCATTTCTCAAAACAACGCATAAAACAGTTTTTTATTTTTCGATAGCCAGAAGGAAAAGTTTATCAAGCGCAGTTGAAAACGCTATCTGAGGTCTTGATATCTCCGATTGGCACGTTATCCTCATCGACGCACCAGCAGGCCTCTTTCCAGCATTGCAACTTGGAGAAGGATCCGTCTTCGTCGCATTGAGGCATGTAAGCGCCATCCAGGTCTGAAAAAGGAAGAAAATTAGTCACAGAAATTTCTTGTATCGCTTGCCAACATCAAATGAACCCAGAAGCAAAAACGTTATTTGAAACTGAAAAAAAAAAGGTCGTTTGAAATTCTAAAGTGAAAAATACATGAATCCTTAGAATGTATTTATTATTATTTCCATTTAACTTTTTTTTCACGTTTGGAAAAGTTTCCTATATTTTATACATTAGAAATCGTTGTCATTTTTGTTTCGTTTTCAAAGAAAACGAGCTAATAGTTTCTCTTTGTTGTCTGTCTTTCCGTCTATACACATCGAAGTTTTTTGTTTACAGAGAAAAATTAAAATTTTTTTGTTGGATAGGTATTGATGAAATGTTACGATATGCACTTTCCGAATATTTCTAAACTTATAATTATGCCCTCTAGTGGTGAAAAAAATGTTGAAAATTCCAAAATTTTAAACGAATATTACAGACGATGTATATATGTTAAAAATTTTAAATTTTGGAGGTGGAATATGAAGGTCACGAAGTTCCCATTGTCAACAATGAGTTGACCCCTTAGATCCACAGGGGGTGGGAAAATACAGCTGTTCAGTTTTAGCAGATAATTGTTTGTTTTTAGAGGTAAATGAAAAATTCGTTTTGGGTTAGATAGGAATTCATAAAATATTATGATTCATGCTTTTTAAATCTTCAGAAAACTATAACTGCACCCTCTAACGGGGAAGGAGTTTCAAATTCCAAATTTTCAAACAAATATTGCAAACAACGTATTTAAGCTAGAAATTTAAAATTTTGATGCTGGAATATTAGCGCCATAATGTTTTCTTTGGCAACAATGAATTGACTTCTTAGACTAAAGGGTGGTGCGAAAACACGATTTTTTTGTTTCATAACTGTTTGTATTTAGAGATAAATGAAAAAAATCGTTTTTAGGGTTACATAGGAATTGATATAATATTATGATTCGCACTTTCGGAATCTTTCGAACACTATAATTGCGCCCTCTAACGGTGAAAAAGATTGAAAATTCCAAAGTTTCAAACGAATATTGCAACGATGTATTAATGATAGAAATATGCAATTTTGGTGGTGGAATGTGAATCTCATGATGATGATATATGATGACAATGAAAATGATAATTAGAAACGCTTTTTTTAATTTGATTTGTACTAATGAAATATTATAATTCTCATTTTTTAAATACTTAGGTAGTTTTAATATATATATCTTTACAGATCACTAAATATGAAACGGCAGAGTTGCTATTTAATTTTATAAATACACCTATCCCTCGATTTACACTGACAATAGGTTCCGCACAAAATCAATATCTTCAGTGTAAATCAATATCTTCAATCAATATCTTCAATAATCAATAAATATAATAATTCAATAAATCAATATCTTCAATAATTTACACAATAATCAATGTAAATCAATATCTTTCAATCAATATCTTCAGTGTAAATCGAGGGATAGGTGTAGCATGTAGAGAATTGAAATTTGAAAAATTAGTGGTAGTATTTAAGAGATATTTCACTATCAGCAACAATCTAACTACGTTTCTTAGAGAGGTGTAGAAAATACTACTTTTTAGATTTAAGAATTAAAAGACGAAACTTTTATGTTGCATAATTACTAATAGATTTGCATTTTTCCAATCATCCGCTAGCTCAAATTAAACTTTTAAGGAATGAAACAGTAGGTAAATAAAAAACTCATTCTCTTTGAAAGCGAGATTCTCATATGTGCCAGAGGCAATAGGCATTCTTCTAGTTATCATATAATTTTAAACTGTAAGTATTAGGTAAATACTTCATAATTTAAACCAGGGCCATATTGGGACAGGGATGGCTCAGTCGGTAGCGTGCCAAGCTCGTAATCTGCTAGTTCCCAGGTTCGAGTCCCAGCTGGGTCAGCATTGAGATTTATCTCCGCAAAACTCCCCACCCTGCCTACGGTCAGTAGGGGGACACCGATGGGCTTAGAAAGGCCACTGTCCGTCGGATGGGATGCTGAGCCGTGGCCCCGTCTGCGGGAGAGCCATACCCTGTGAAAGTTAAAGAACTCGCTGGATGGCCTTGACGGGAGGCCATCCAGTTGTTACAGTGGGTCCCTTCCCCCAACCTTCTCTGAACCTTCGGGGTCCATGTGACCTGGCCATTCAGCCCGTGGTGTGCAAAAAAGTGCCGCTCAGAGGTAAAACAACTAACCAGGGCTATTTTAAGCCTTACCTGGGCGACTAGGCAAGAGTAAAATACGGGTATAATATTCCCTCTCTTCACGATATGTGGTAATGAAAATGGACTCAAAAATCTCGAGCCAGCAGCATTTGCCTGCTTTTTCTATGCCAAAAGATGGCGCTGGTTTAAACTTTATTTAATTCACCAGGATCTGTAGTTTAGTTTACCATGTTGTACTTTTGTATAATTTCCGCAGATGAATTCTGCAGAGAATGTAATCTCGTTATGCATGGTTAATTTTAGGGATCAGTGTTATACACTGGTACTAAATGAAAGAATAATGTCGTATCTTGAAAAGCATGTAAGAGAATGACATGAAATGTGGTGTATATGCAAATTTTGCAAAGCGGAAGAAGAAAATGCGTACACATTTAACAGACGCAGCCACGACCATGCAAATTAGTATTGCTATAAGAGAAAATACTACGTTTTATTAGCAAGTGGTTTTAGTTGCTCCTCATGTATGTTTCAGCTAGTCTGGCGCCAAATAGGATATCAGTTTGATTTCATCGTTCCACAAAGACAACTGTGGATCGCTGCGCAGCTGGAAAACGAAAGGCAAGATAGAAGAGGAATGTCGTCTCAAGGCTTTGGTGACAGTGTCAATAAAGAGGAGAGGTTAGTCCGAAAAGCGGTCAAAGTCGTCAAATGGTTATAATTGCTCAGAACAACGGCGCCATCTGATTTTAATAGCAAGGCGATAGAGGAAAATGGCAGCCACTCAATTGCCTCCACAGCTGTCACTTCTGTCGTCTGTCTATCTATATGTATAGAAGTAGGTAGATAGGTACATATACCGTATATTTCCGCAGATAAGACGATAGTTGAATCATAAAAAAATGCCCTCAAAATCCGGGTCGTCTTATAGGACAGATACAAAAAAAATTAGATTGAAATTTATATAAATTGAAACCATTATTACTACAACTTATCGAAAAATCTATCATATTATTTAAATACGCTATATGATAATACATTACATTGTAATAGTAAATAATACATTACATTGTAATAATAAATAATACATTACATTGTAATAGTAAAACAATACTAAAACAAAATAAATATTAAAAGTTATGTTTATTGAGCTACTGAGGAAAAAACGGACAAACCGTAATTATTTACTAGTACAGAGTAGGGTATGTCCACAAAATAGAATAGCCCATACGACGCTTTTGTGAATAGTCAAGGTCATTACCCGAATGCCCGAATCAGTGCGAATGTTTGCGAATAGGACATAATTCCGTATACGCTATACAGTATTATTATCCAGATGATGATCGCCGATCTAAACTAAATTCATAGGCCGTTGATAGTTTGGGGTCGTCTTATAGGACAGATATATGCTAAAACTATAAAACTTTGACGAAAATTTATACCTCGTCTTATCTGAAGGTCGTCTTATCTGCGGAAATATACGGTATATATGTACGTTATGTATTTACGAATGGATGATAGGAAAATTGGAACAACAATTAGAAATTGAAAATAAATTTCTGTGAATTGATTCATTTAGACCAGTAGTCCTCAACCTTTTATGCTTCACGTACCCCCTGGAAATGTGTATGTAACTGGCGTACCCCTTGTATAGATAGATAAAACTATAGTTATAATACAGGGTGATTCAAAAAGATGGACACAATTTCAATTGGTTATATATCCTGAACAATATATTGTGTTTGAAGTCGGTAAATCACATTTGATTATACACACATTAAAATTTATAGATGTACACAATTACAATTGGCTATGTTTCCTGAACAATATGTTGTGTTTGAATTCGGTAAATTACATTTGATTATACACACATTAAAGTTTATAGATGTACACAATTACAATTGGCTATCTTCTACTGTGGCATATAAACTGACAGGCTCCTGTCAGACCTCTGTGGCAAGCAGCTGCTTGAGGGGGTATTATTATTTATTTTTTATATATGTTTCCTGAACAATATGTTGTGTTTGAATTCGGTAAATTACATTTGATTATACACACATTAAAGTTTATAGATGTACACAATTACAATTGGCTATGTTTCCTGAACAATATGTTGTATTTGACTGAACTCACGAATTATTATTTTACTGAACTCACGAATGCAAAAAATCTGATGTTTCATAGTAGCCATCTTGCTTACGACTGACACTGATGTGCGGCGCTAGAGTGCTCTAGCGGTAGTGTTCGAAACTTTACAACATCCTCTTTCAAATGTAATTTATATAATTCAAATAAAACGTATAGTTCAGGAAATATAACCAATTGAAATTGTGTCCATCTTTTTGAATCACCCTGTATAACAATTGGAATAAAATTAAACCTATATATATACATTAAATTTTGTATTCATAAATTACATATATCGATAAACACAAAAAATGACATAAACAATTTAACTAAACTTATAAAATTATAAACATTTTACTGGGTAATCAGTGAAATGGACTTGTTGCTAGATCTATCGACTTTTGAGCTCTCACGGCGTATCCCAAAAACTTTTACCGCGTACCCCACGTTGAGAATCCCTAATCTAGACTGATTAAAGAGAATATGATTGAGGTTGTAGAACTTACTCAGCTTCTCTTTCTCGTGTCTCGCGAGGTGGCACTTGCATTTCCTCAGGTACTTAGATGAGGGGCTGGCGACATGACCTTTGGGGTCATAGCACACGCAGAAATCGCTGCTTTCATAGCACTGGAGGTCATCGTAGTCGCCATTCGGTTTGCACTTTGGGATCAACTTCATGATGGTCTCGTGCTCGAGGGCGCTCTTCCGGTGCTTCTCACAATCGGAATCAGCTGCACAGGAAAAAAAAGAGGGGAGGGGAGGGATTAGATGTTTCGTGAAAAGAAATTCTATGGGGTTCGCCTACTCGAAGTAAAAATAACAGTTGGCATAGTCACTTCTAAAGACGTTTCAATATTCTGTCCTTGCTTCACTTTTTCCCACTTAAGCTTTACACTTAGTGCCTGACTCACCTATAACCAGACTTCAGCTTTATTTATATCTTTCAGTTAAAATTGGAAATAATTTACATTTATAGTGTCAAAAAGTGCACGTTGTTACATCATTATTTGAAACATTTCAATAAATTATTAAAATCTTAGAATTATGCGATATTCTTTTTATCTAATTATAAAAATACATTCAGATATTTTTTAGCATCTTGGAAAAGAGAGGCAATATTTGTTATTGATAAGTAACAAATATTTGCAAGTTATATTGCGATATTCCTATAACGGTGAATTTGGTGTAGCCCGAAACGTTCTTCAGGTTGTAAACAGGAAAATGCATCTTTTTTATCAGGCAAATGGAAGAAGACGAATGTTGTTATGTTCAGAGATGCTTCAGTTCATCTTCCACCTTCATCAGCGACAGGCGTAAGTCTCCACTTACAATCAGTTGGCTTTTCTACTTATATTTCCATTCTCTAAGCTGGAAGGGGTGGGGGTGGCTCAGTCGGTAGCGTGCCAGGCTCGTAATCTGTAGTTCCCAGGTTCGAGTCCCAGCTGGGTCAGCGTTGAGATTTATCTCCGCAAAATTCCCCACCCTGTACACGGTCAGTAGGGGACACCGATGGGCTTGGAAAGGCCGCCGTCCGTCGGATGGGACGTTAAGCCGTGGTCCCGTGTGCGGGAGAGCCATACCCTGTGCACGTTAAAGAACACGCTGGATGGCCTTGACGGGAGGCTACCATCGGTCACCCAACAGCTGTTCCAGTGAGTCCCCTCCCACAACCTTCTCTGAGCCTTCGGGGTCCGTGTGACCTGGCCATTTAGCCCAATGTGTGCAAAAAAGTGCCGCTCAGAGGTAAAACAACCCAACAACTCTAAGCTGGGAAAGGTAGAAAAGCCAACAGACTCTTTGGTAAGATCATGAAGACTCGCAGTTTTCTCACAGCCACTTTCCGAACATGATTAACAGTTTATTTTTATATAATTCTAGAATATACACCGATTAGCTAAAACATTAAAACCATCTACCTAATATGATGTAAGTTCTCCTCTGGCCTGCAAAAGAGCTCTCACCCAATGAGGCATAGATTCGACGAGATGTTGGTAGGTGTCGCTTGATACTTGGTACCATGACTGCAACAGAAGATCCCGCAGTTCCCGTAAATTACGTGATTGGGGTGATGTTGCTCGTACCTGCTTCTCCAATTCAAACCACAAATGCTCGATAGAATTCATGGTAGAATTTGGGGGCATGGCAATAAATAGAATTCCTCATCATGTTTTTTAGGAACCATTCCTGAACCTTCTTCGCAGTGTCACATGGGGCATTGTCTTGTTGAAAGACGCCATCTCCGCCAGGGAATACAGTTGCCATAAAGGGGATACTTGGTCAGCCATGATGTTCAGGTAGGTGACAGCTGTCAGAGTTTGTGTCATGCCCACGTAATTTTATTACATGGCCAAGACTTCATAGGCTTCGGGACGACATTAGGTTAGGCTCCATTTTAATAGTAACATTTTCGACTGCCTCCATTTATGTGTCCAGTTCAACGAAGAGGAACTTGGCCGCAGGCCCAGAACTTTCCAGATTGAGCCTGGAACCCCAGATGGCAGAAGAACTACGTGACATGCCTGGTAAACAACGTTGGCCGGAGGGGAGCTGAGATTCGCACCTCGGCTACTCTGGCCAATCCCTTACAACCACGCATGAGCGTAGGTGACCTCCACAAGGAGGTCCAGCGAAAAAGGTGAAGAAAGAACTTGGCAAAAACAGTCAGTCTCTTCTTCTCGTCCGGGTTGTGTGGTCAGTAGCAATGATCTTCTCCAGTTAGCAGAATCCCGAAGTGTGAACAGTGGATGTGCAGGGGAAGCGATAAGCAGCCTGGGCTCCCAGCAACTTGGAGCGCAGCGGCCCAGTGATCGCCTTCCCGAGGGACTCCTGACTTGCCGAGGTAAGGGGGTACTGTAATGAAACTGGCTCCACTTTTCTTTTGCATTTGAATGTATTTCTGTGAACGGCCGTCACGGTACCAAAGTGGAACCGTCTTAACGGTAAAAGTCTGTTAGGGTCACGGGCAAGTAGCTCTGCATCATGAACTGTTGATCAATGACTGTTGAGTAATAAACTTGCAACGTTCCCTTAATTGAAAAGGGCCATACTAGAGGCATTGTTGAATCTGTCCCAAGTGGGAACCACATATGTGTAGAATGTTTGAAGGTAATTTTGTTAATAAATGTGTATTTTATTGTTAAATGAAAAATTATCTCAGTTCTCATTATTGCAAATGTCTGTTAACGTGGTTGTGGGTCCAGGAATTTGCCTTGATTTTTGCAGCAAAGAACGCATCACGGCCTAAACGTTGTGCCGCCCTAAAAGTATACTAAGGGGGGTCATAGCATTTGCTCTACAGAGATAATTGGTCCAAGTGTTCCTCAAGGAAATATTGCCCAGACCATCATATATCCTCTAGCTGCCTGGATCCAGTACATCCAGGTGAGAAGGCTTCCGTGGGTAAACTTCTCACACAAGCTCGTCCTCCATATGGTGTAACAGAAAACTAGATTCGTCTGACCATGCGACCTTCTTCCAGTCTTCTATGGCCCAATGTCGTTGATTACATGCCCACTGTAAACTTTGACGATGGTGAATGGCTGTAAGCATAGGCACACAAATGGGTCTGGGCTGAAAGAGACCCTTATCCAAGAGCTTACGATGAACTGTTTGTTTGAACACATTGGGCCCTTTGCCACAATTGAAATTATGGGTAATGCCAGCTACAGTAGCTCTCTTTTTTATGCAGACAAGACGAGATAGCGTGCGCTGACCTCTGGCATCAATGAGGGGTGACCAGCCCACGCTTGTCGACGACTCGAAGTGTTACCTGTTTCGGATCATCTTTGATAAGTACTAACTACTGCATAGCACGAACAGCTTACCAGCGTCGCTGTTTTGGAGATACTCTTACCAAGGCGTCTTGCCATAACGATATGGCCTTTGACGAAATCAGATAAATCCTTTGCTTTCCCCACGTTGGGACAAAACGAAATACTGCATGCGAGAACTCCAACCCAGGTATTATATATATCATTTGCAATCTTGGCACGTGACACTGATTGGCTGCACGCGCGCTTCTTTACATAACGCAGAGGTGGTTTTAATGTATTGGCTGATCGGTGTATGTATATGCTATTGTATATTACACCATTTATATGGTTGGTTTTAACTAAATTAAAATAGTAAAATAAAATGACTAATTTTTACTGTTAGAGCTCGCCTCAGCTGAAACTTCTTATTACTGCACAGTTTGAAAACCATTGTTAGAGCAGACCTTATTAAAATGATAAGCTACTGAGAAATCTCGCAAAAGAATACACCAAATGCAAGTAAAAACCACTCAGGAAAAAGTCTTAAAGAATCGACCAAGACAGAAATAATAGAAATGAAATTCATCTACTATATACTATAGAGAGTTTGCCAACTACCGTACAAGAGAACGAGTAGTGAATCAACAGGGGGTGGAGCATGGAGGGGATCAATCGTAATGACGCCTATGCTAATGGAAGTTGGGTCATGGGTAGTTCCATCTACTATAATATTTAGAGAGTTTCACACGTTCCCTAAAAGAGGGAAATATTGCCGGAGGGGCCGGAGGGGAGCTCCACTCCTGGGGAAGGGTAAGATTTAACTTGGGGAGGGTAGAGAGGGGAAATTTGTTTTTATGAGTTCTAGTCCAAATGAAAACTTGCTACATCATCATCATCATCATCATCCTCAAGCAGCCATGGGCTACGGAGGTCCAACCAGACCGTGCAATTTAGTTCTGCAAGCAAGTCTATCCTGAGCTACATCTACTGCATCTGGCCACTGCACATCAATTCTAACAAGGTCCTGTTTGACATTGTCTGCCCACCGCATCCTAGGTCTCCCCTTCTTTCTGAGGCCTTTAGGCACACTGTTCATAACCCTATTCGCCAATCAATAATTATTCATACGGGCAACATGGCCAAACCAACGGAGTCTCTCTCTGCACAATATGCTGCATAAAGGAGGTTGCAAACTCCTTTGCCTAACCTCATCATTAGTTACAAAGTTGAACCACCTAATGCCCAAGATACTGCCTAAGCATCTGGAATCAAAAGCATCTAGTTTCCTGTTATCTTGTTTACAAAGTGTCCAAGTTTCACTACCATAACTAACCCTAGAAAGAACCAAACTATTATACAGCCTAATTTTAGTCTTTAGGTGTATACGCCTATTTCTCCACACTCTCCATAGATTCTTAAAATTCCCGGCAGCAATCCCTATTCGTCTGTTAATCTCATGCCGCACATCACCATTATCGGTTACATAGCTCCCAAGATAATTAAACTGTGACACCTGCTCAAGACTGCAACCATTCAGATTAACTGAATCACAGCCTGCCTGACCAATTTTCATCACTTTAGTTTTCTCTCTGTTTATAACCAAACCTACTCTACTACCAGTCTCATCAACAGCTCGAATGAAAGAGTTCATCTCATCAACATCATTTGCCAAAAGGGCTAAATCATCAACATAATCTAAATCAGAAATTTTCGTATCTCCAGCCCATTTAAGGCCAAAATCTTTCCTTCGAAGTGAATTTCGCATAACATAATCAATAACCAAACTAAAGAGAATAGGAGACAAAATGCACCCTTGTCGAACACCAGAAGTAATGCTAAACCAATTGCTACAAGCCTTACCAACTCTCACACACGACTCAGTGTTATTATAGAGAGCTTTCATTATGTTAACTAACTTGTCTGGTATACCATATGATTTCACAATCAACCACAAATTATGACGATCAGCAGAGTCGAAAGCCTTTTTGAAATCAACAAAGCTAGCAACCAAAGGTTTCTGAAACTCTAAACATTTCTCAAGAATCTGCCTAAGTGAAAATATCTGATCCACACATCCCCTACCACTTCTGAATCCACATTGCTCATCACGCAATTGCCTGTCAACCAGATTCTTAATTCTATTAAGCACAATCATGGAAAGAACTTTACCTGGAACAGAGAGCAGGCTAATACCCCTATAGTTATCACTCAGATAATTCTGTCTCTTCTGCTCCTTTTTCCCTAAAAGAGTACTGTTAGTGTCCAAAAAAGCCTGTTTAAAATGATCCCATTCCTCCTCAACTTCAGTAGTAAGCATACCATGACTGTCATAATGACTAAGTAACCTATCATGCTAAGCTTTGGCTATAACTGGGTCTTTCAGAGCTTCAGTATTAAAAGCAAATTTTTTAACCCTAGCACAACATTTTTTAAGTTTAAGTTGCAAGACTTTTAACAAGGTATTGGTCAGATCCAATTTCAGCTCCCCTATATGCCCTGGTATTTCTAACAGAACTAGCCCATTTGCTGTTAATTAATATATAATCAATCATATTCCTATGCAGTCCATCAGGTGAAACCCATGTGTACTTATGTATGTCGCGATGTTTGTAATATGTGTTAGTTATTCTGAAACCATTGAGTTTACTTACCTGTAGGAGAACGTTGCCAATTGCCATTGCAGCTACCAATACCAAAAGGGCCAATCACCCCTCCCCAAAGGTCAGAGTCAGTACCAACTTTGGCATTGAAGTCACCAAGAACAAGGGTAATATCTCCTTTCTTGACAGAATTCAAAATATCCTGAAGTTGTTCATAAAACCTATCCTTCTCATCCTCATCGGCATCCTCAGTGGGGGCATAACAGCAGATAACATTCAAGTCTTTAACGCTTGTCTGAAATTTTGCTGTAAGAAACCTTTCATTAATGACCTCATATCCTAGAAGAGCATCACTAGCGTGTCTGCTGAGAAGCAGACCCACGCCTTGGTGATGCTTATTGTCGTCCCTCCCTGAAAAGAGAAATTTAAGATTATTTTTAAGAATCTGACCTTTATCTGTCCATCTGGTCTCTTGCAAGCCGAGAATATCTAAATTATAATGGTGGAATCCTTGTGTGAGGACATCAAGAGAAAAAGCTCTGTGCAGAGTCCTCACATTCCAACTACCTATGGAGAATAAAATGGTTAGTAGGATGTTTAAAGAAACTATGTTTATTGAGAGAGGGAATGCCGACAATATCAAACAGCCCCCTAATCGCAGACATGGGGCAAAGACTCGTTCCCCCACCACTAAAGGCTGAAGCCATCTACACTGGAAGACTTCCTCCAATGTAGAATTTGACGATGCCAATAGAAGCAATGAGTTCAGGTGCCTGCGATGACCTCTGCTCAGGATTATCCACCAGCTGATAAACATATCCTGCGAATCTATTCACTTGGGGCTGTCAACCCACAAACAAACAGAAAACACAGAGGAAGATTTTTCCTCCACAGAAGCCCACCAGTGCAGCAAAATCAGGATCCATAATCAAGCTCAGAGCCATATATCTGTCCAGTCCAGTGGGTTTATATGGTCAGCACCAGGATCCTGTGTGGTTGACCACTCCTCAGCAGGGTAGAAAAACAAAGAAAAGTAGCCATAGTTGTCCAGATCAGTAGGCCACACTAATCTGGCAGCCCTCCCCTTCCGTTCACTTCCACAAGAGAGTATCTCTTTTGAAAGGTACTAACGGTCTGCACCACGAGAAGGCGGGGTCGGACATTAGTGCTAGGCCTGGCCGGTTCTATGCATCATCACAGGGGATTGGTGCATAGCTCTCCTTCCAGCTACCATTTATAGGGAATACCATCTGCTATATTGGTTCCCATAAATTAAAGGAAAATGAGAAAAATTGCGATATTCGCCTAAAATTGTACGATCCTCACTAAACTTCTTCATGTAACCAGTAATGCCGGGTGAGCATATCGTATGCAAATTAGTCTAGGTTGCATCAATTTGCGTAATCGGATAGCGGCATACAACCATGTTTTGGAGTGGATGGTTATTTTGTGTTGTAAATGTGAGTAAAGAAATTCGAAATAGCCATTTTGTAGGAATAACCTCGAGATATCATTTTTCAAATGAACTATGGTGGAGAGCTATTGGCCGGCTCGAAGCAGGCCAAAGTCAGTCAGATTGGCACGATGGCTAAATGTGAGTTCTTCTGTGGTCCATAGATTGTATAAACAATTTTTAGCACGAATTCCGCGTCTCGGAAGTTTAGCAGAGGAAGGGCTAGTGTTACGACCGCTATACAAGACCAATATCTGCGATTAACAGCACAAAGGAGCAGGATGTCTACTCCCTCTCAGCTACGGTCCTCTCTTGCAGCAGATATTGGGAGGGTGTATCAACTTCTACAGTGTGTAGAAGGCTTCATGAGGGAGGTCTGTACGCTAGAAGGCCAGTAATTTATGTAGCCCTCACGTTACGTCACAGGAGAGAGCGGTTGAATTATGCACCACACGTGTTAACTGGACAGAAGAGCAATGACAGAGTCTGTGAAGAGTATGGACAGAGGTTCATACTCTTCACAGATACTGGTTGCAGAGTGATTCTGGACATCGTTTGATATGGAGAGAACGAGGTACCCGCTATCATCCCAGTAACATCCGTCAAAGAGACAGTAACGGCGGAGGTAGCGTGTGTGTTTGGGGTGGCATTTCCTTAGGTGGACGCACATACCTCTTTGTGTTGGCAAGTAGGAACCTCAATGTTGAAATATATAGAGATGACATCCTGGACCCTTACGTACGTCCATATGCTGGTGAAATAGGTGAAACATTCATCTTACAAGACGATAACGCTCATCCACACAGAGCTTGACTAGCGGAACAATACCTTCAAGAGTAGACCATTATACGCATGGTGTGACCAGCTCGATCTCCCGACCTAAATCCGATTGAGCATGTGTGGGATGCTCTAGGGAGACGTGCTGCTGCCCTCAACCCGCCAACTGAAGTAAAGTTGAAGCTTATTACTGCTTTAAAGGAACAATGGTCGTTACTCCCTACTGAGCTGATTCACAACATCATAAACAGCATGGAACGTCGCTGTCGTGCCTGCATTGCTGTAAAGAGTGACCACACTTCTTATTAACGATTGTATTCTGACATGTCATTTTTGGACAAGTTCCTGTAAGTGTTATTTTTTGACGAAAAATGTTTCTAGTGTAAAATATTTTATGTCATTCTGAAACTAGCATTGTAATTCATGTTTTCATCAAATTTCAATAAAATCATTCGTATAGTTTTTTTGTTTATCATAATTTTTATGAGTTTTCCTCAATTTGTGGAAACCAGTATATTATAAAAATTAATTAACACACAATTGGTTGTATAATTACATTACGTTTGGTACTCGCTAGTGTTGAATTCAAGGAATGAAGAGGATTCAGAGGCAATAATTATACTGTACCGAAAATTTCCCCGGCTGAATTGCCCGATCCTTTTTTATAATTAGAGTAAAACAAAAATTAAAACGTTTCTTAAAAAATATACAAATTTATCAAAGGTGGCAATGAATTGACAGAAAAGAGCGACCCAAGATGCCAAGTTAAAGAACAAATGTCGTGAATGATTTGTTTTCGAGTATTTTATAAATTTCTCGACATACGTGGCGCTATAGAGAGGTTCCAGAAAAGCGGTGTTGGTTCCTAAACCAGTTTGAGAATTAATTCTGACTTAGTTGGAAATATTATTAAAGTCAGAAATATTAGTGTGCTTTTTTTTAAAATTATTTCCTTGTTTTTTTTACGTTATTTCTTTTGTGGTAACATTTTCTGTGCTGAAGTGAATGTCTTTGCATCAGTCCTGTGCTGCTGATAAGTGTTTGTCGTAGCTTAAAACTGAAATGAAAAGGTTTCGTAGAAATGACTTTGATTTGACACCCCTGATAAAGTAATTCCTAATTCTTCATCCGGTTGAATACTTCTGTAATGTCCTCATTTCTTCATCTGCTAATTGCGTTGCAAATCATCCATCTGCTTAAATATCGGAAAGAATAGGAATAGAAGCATTAATGACTATATAGTGATACGTCCGGTGAGGGAGCGTTTTGTAAGTTCTGTTTATGATTTTGAAAATTTATTGAGGATTTAACTAGAAAATATTACCCTTCAATTCATGGTGGTTTCGTAACAATTCAGAAACTTTTCAAAGCTATGGAAAACGCCACAAAAATAAAAAAAATAAAAAACTTTCTAAGCAGTGCATAAGTTTCGTAAAGAATTTCGTAAGAAATGGTCAGATCCAATTTCAGTTCCCCTACATGCCCTGGTATTTCTAACAGAACTAGCCCATTTGTTGTTAATTAATATACAATCAATCATATTCTTATGCAGCCCATCAGGTGAAACCCATGTGTACTTATGTATGTCGCGGTGTTTGTAATAAGTGTTAGTTATTCTGAATCCATTGAGTTTATTTACCTGTAGGAGACGTTGTCCATTGCCATTGCAGCTACCAATACCAAAAGGGCCTATCACCCCTCCCCAAAGGTCAGAGTCAGTACCAACTTTGGCATTGAAGTCACCAAGAACAAGGGTAATATCTCCTTTCTTGACAGAATTCAAAATATCCTGAAGTTGTCCATAAAACCTATCCTTCTCATCCTCATCGGCAACCTCAGTGGGGTATAACAGCAGATAACATTCAAGTCTTTGATGCAGTTTCCGTGAGTTCTGTTTTTTTTACGGATAAACATCGGTGGATTTTAGAGAAAAGATCCTCGTTTGGTAAATGGAATGGAAAGCCCATTCAGTATGGTGGATACTAGTGTCAAATAACAATGTTTCTCTTGCCACCCACCCGCATTATGGAATTTGCTGAAAATATTTATTTCATTTAATATAGAAAATGAAATCTTTTCTGATAAAAAAAATTGCTCGTGCCTTAACTTTTATTGCTTATTCATGGTAATCGGGGAACACTTATACCAAGATGGCGTTATTTGTAATCGTTAGCAGGAGATGTCTAGCTAGAAATTGTGAAATCTTATTTACTGTTATTTTAATAGCCTCGCCAAGGCTTCAGGAGCTGTATCATCTGAAGAATGCTTTGTGAAAAGAAAATGTAAACTATCATTAGTTATATATCGGGATTCAGGGAGTCCATTTAAATAAACAAAAATTCTATCTCAAAACAAACCCTTTCAGTGTCAGGCTGATTCTTGAAGATGAGCAAAGCATTAAAAATGCTAAAAGACTTGTTTACAATATGATTAAACAAACGGATCAATGATAAGTTGATTTTCCTCATCAACTGATTTTCTTCTTCGTAAATTCTCCAGTTAATGTACAGTTTGACACAAAACCATATGAAGAAAGACGTGTGGCTGACGCCGTGTCGGCGGATTTCGATGCAATCTGATGCGACAGTCTTAAAAATTATCTGATGGTCGTGTCTGCCACAACTTCTGGGGTTGAAAGTTCTTTCAACAGAATGTACTCTATATTGTGGATTGATATTTCTATCAGCCCAAAGCTATTGTTATTTTATTCCTTAGTATTGTTTATACAAATCAGTGAGAAAAACTGTTCCGGGGTGGTCTAGAATTTTCGTTTCGTGGGAAAGAATCTCTCAAAGGCAACTGAGCAACGTTCACTTAAACCCTGGAGGGGTGAACAGGATATCCGGGATAGGTGTATGGGAGTTGCGACAAACTTGCTTTAGGGAGGAGAAAAATATTTCCAGTGGGGGGAAGAAAAGATGTTTCAAGGTAGAAACGTTTATGCCGAGCTGTTCATAATGAGTGCAGTTGTAAATAAAGAATCATGCAAATCATACCATTATGCAAATAAGGACACCCGAATACAAGGCAAAACAAAGAAAATTATTGTTGAAAATGCAAGTAAAAAATGGTTTTCCTTATAATAATAAAAATAAATGGAGTATTTAGGACAACAACAACAACAAAAAAAAAAGCATAAAAAGAAAAAAAATTACTTTTTTTTTTCATAGAAAAGAAAAAACATTAATTTTTGGTATTAGAAGATAACTAAATGTAACACCTTGTTACAAACAATCAGTATATGGAAACTGCCCAATTAGCTTTTTGTTATGTAATTAAATTAGGTCGTAAAAAGAAGAAAAGACTTACGTTTTGCAGCGACCACCGCTACCAGGATAAGCTGTTGGGGAAAAATCACAGCAAATTGTACAGTTCATCAACATTTCATATTCATGCATATATGTATACATACTATATATATATATTGCTATTATCTATCTTCAAATAAATAAATTGATTAATCAATGTAAAACAAAAGATACCAAATTAGAATGATGGTTTTAAAGGAATGCTTATTTTGTAAACTGCAGCTCATTGAAATAACAGATAAATGTTAAACTGAGAAACAAATCAAAAGATAAAACAATGATGAACGTAAAGAAACAAATATTTTAAGGTCAAAAAAATTTTCACCAGCCAAGGAAGAATTCTTGACGATGTCAACATAGAGGGACGAAAATATTTTGGAAAGTTTCACGAAAGGAAATAGAGTTAGTCTGTATGCCTAAGGTAAGAAAAATTAGAAACCACATTAGAGAGATTGTAAGAAAAGAATGAACTTGAAAAACATTCAGCTAGATGAATTGAATATTATCGTAAATAATTGCAAAAAATAATTTGGATTTATTACTAATGTACGTTTAACATTTCGCAAAAATTGCGATTAAGATAAACTTTTATGCAACTGATTACAGTTAGGTCAGGGTTTGATATTATAAATGATTTCTTATATTAAAAGAGAATAGTAACTGATATAAAAATATGATTGGCAATTTAGAATGAATTAATTTTGAGTATTTCACTTGTACTTTCAGTCAACGCCTAACGTTAGCAATTACTTCAAAGTTCTATTTCCACTAACCAACAATATTAAAATCGTGATCATTGTTTCTTTAGTTCAGATTTACGCCATTGTTAATTCTGCTACCCAGGGGTGTAGCCATGGGGGGATGGGGGGGGGCGCCCCCCAAAGTAACTCGGAGTTGGCAAAATTCGAAGCGACTTCGTAAAATCTAAGTGAGTTGTAAAAATTTGTAATCTTTTTTTGCAAAATTAAGGGAAGTTGTCAAAATTGATGCAACTTGGCAAATCTAGGGCAGTTTGGAAAATGGAGAGACGGCATAATTTAGAGCAGTTGGCAAAATTCGGAGTGACTTGGTTAAATCTTGGGGAGTTGGCAAAATCTTGGGGAGTTGGTAAGGTAAATTCGGAGTGACTTGACAAAATCTTGGGGAGTTGACAAAATTCGGAGTAACTTGACAAAATCTTGGGGAGTTGACAAAATTCGGAGTAACTTGACAAAATCTTGGGGAGTTGACAAAATTCGGAGTAACTTGGCAAAATCGTGGGGAGTTGGCAAAATTCAGGTGAGATGTTAAATTTATTATTTTTTTCTGTAAAATTATGGCGAGTTGGCAAAATTCGGAGTGACTTGGCAAAATCGTGAAGAGTTGACAAAATTCAGGTGAGATGTAAAAATTGGGATTTTTTTCTGTAAAATTATGGGAAGTTGGCAAATCTTAGGGAGTTGGAAAAATCTAGGGGAAGTTGTCAAAATTCGGAGTAACTTGGCAAAATCGTGGGGAGTTGGCAAAATTCAGGTGAGATGTAAAAATTGGGATTTTTTTCTGTAAAATGTTGGGAAGTTGGCAAATCTTAGGGAGTTGACAAAATCTAGGGGCAGTTGGCAAAATTCGGAGTGAGTTGGCAAAATCTTGGGGCAGTTGGCAAAATTCAGGTGAGATATAAAAGTTTGGATTTTTTTTCTGTAAAATTATGGCGAGTTGGCAAAATCTAGGGGCAGTTGGCAAAATTCAGGTGAGATATAAAAATTTGGTTTTTTTTCTGTAAAATTATGGCGAGTTGGCAAAATCTAGGGGCAGTTGGCAAAATTCGGAGTAACTGGCAAAATCGTGGGGAGTTGGCAAAATTCAGGTGAGATGTGAAATTTATTATTTTTTTCTGTAAAATTATGGCGAGTTGGCAAAATTCGGAGTGACTTGGCAAAATCGTGAAGAGTTGACAAAATTCAGGTGAGATGTAAAAATTGGGATTTTTTTCTGTAAAATTATGGGAAGTTGGCAAATATTAGGGAGTTGGAAAAATCTAGGGGCAGTTGGCAAAATTCGGAGTAACTTGGCAAAATCGTGGGGAGTTGGCAAAATTCAGGTGAGATGTAAAAATTGGGATTTTTTTCTGTAAAATTTTGGGAAGTTGGCAAATCTTAGGGAGTTGACAAAATCTAGGGGCAGTTGGCAAAATTCGGAGTGAGTTGGCAAAATCTTGGGGCAGTTGGCAAAATTCAGGTGAGATATAAAAGTTTGGATTTTTTTCTGTAAAATTATGGCGAGTTGGCAAAATCTAGGAGCAGTTGGCAAAATTCGGAGTGACTTGGCAAAATCGTGGGGAGTTGGCAAAATTCAGGTGAGATGTAAAAATTTTGGATTTTTTTCTGTAAAATTATGTCAAGTTGGCAAAACGTAGGGAGTTGGCAAAATTCGGAGTGACTTGACAAAATCGTGGGGAGTTGGCAAAATTCATATGAGATGTAAAAATTGCAATCTTTTTTCTGTAAAATTATGGCGCGTTGACAAAATCGAGGCAGCGTCGCAATATCTAGGAGAGTTGACAAATCTTGGGGGAGTTGGCAAAATTCAGAGTGACTTTGGAAAAATCAGGTGAGATGTAAAAATTTGGATTTTTTTTTTCTGTAAAATTGTGGCGAGATGGCAAAATCTAGGGCAATTGACAAAATTCGAATCCACTTGGAAATTGGGATTGTTTTTGTGAAATTAAGGAGAGTTGAAAAAAATCGAGAAAATTTGGCAAATTTTTTGGGAAGTTTGAAAAATTTGAAGTGACTTGGCAAATTCAATAGAGATGTAAAAATTGAGATTGTTTTGCGAAATTAAGTTGAGATGGTAAAATCGAGGCAACTTGGCAAAATCTAAAGAAGTTGGAAAAATTGGAAACCACTTGGTAAAGTATAGGTGAGTTGCAAAAATTGGGATTGGTTTTGTGAAATTAAGGAGAGTTGGAAAAACCGAGAACTCTTGGCAAAATTCGAATCCACTTGTAAAATATAGGCGATTTGTGAAAATTGGGATTTATTTTGTGAAATTAAGGAGTGTTGGACAAATCGAGGAAACTGAACAAAATGTAGGGCAGTTGGAAAAATTCTAAGCCACTTGGTAAAATACAGGGAAATTGTGAAAATTGTGCCTTTCTTGTGCAATTAAGGAGAGTTGATAAAATTCGAAGTGACTTGGCAAATTCAGGGAAGATCTAAGGTGGCAAAATATAGGGTAGTTGGCAAAATTTGAATCCACTTGGTGAAATAAGGCGAGGTGTTATAATTGGGATTGGGTTTGTGAAATTAAGGAAAGTTGACAAAATCGAGAAAACTTGGCAAAACATTGGGGAGTTTGAAAATTTTGAAGTGACTTGACAAATACGGAGAGAGATACGGGATAATCAAGAGAAGATTCACACTATAAATCAAGAGAAGATTCACACTATAAATCAAAGGAAGATTCACACTATAAATCAAGGGAAGATTCACACTATAAATCAAGGGAAGATTCACACTATAAATCAAGGGAAGATTCACACTATAAATCAAGGGAAGATTCACACTATAAATCAAGGGAAGATTCACACTATAAATCAAGGGAAGATTCACACTATAAATCAAGAGAAGATTCACACTATAAATCAAGAGAAGATTCACACTATAAATCAAGGGAAGATTCACACTATAAATCAAGGGAAGATTCACACTGATTTGCTACAATTCAGACAAGATGTAAATATTGGGATAATATCTGTGAAAATATGGCTAGTTGGCAAAACTGGTAGGCAGATGGCAAAATGCAAGGTAGTTGTGAAAAATTGCCTCAAATCACCCCCCCACCCCGGAGCGAAAATCTATGCTCAGTTGGCAAAATTTGATTCTGGAGTGAGTTGGAAAATTTTTGAAATCTTCCCCCCCCCCAACCATAGTCCTTCGCTACGCCCATCTGCTACCGTCTCTTTGTTTAGAGTTTCATGATCAACAATATGAGTAGCTAAATCACTTAACCTGTTAGTTCTTTTGGCTCTTATAGATCAGATATTGACTTGATTAACATCCAGATGGATGAATTGAACAGAGATGTTAAAAACTTCAGAATGAAATGAATGCGCACTGTTTCGTTTTTTCTTTTAAATACGTCATCATGATAGTGTTGGTTAGTGGAAATAGCACTTTGAAGTAATTGGTAATGCTATGCTTTGCCTGAAAGTGCAAGTGAAATGAAGGTAAATGTTACAGCAAGTCATTATAAATTTCCAATCATATATTTTATATTATTTCGACACGAAAACAAAGTATATAGTCAAAAATTATTAAGTAAAATAAAAGGAAAAATTTACATTTAGACTAAAACAGCAAAGAAGTCTTACTTATCAACGATGAATCACTTCATCCAATCATCAATTCATATTGCTAGAACCAAGCCAATTTAATCAAACTAATTTTGAAAGCGTTCAGTGCAAGGGCGTTTCTGTCCTGAACGTGAAATGATTAATGTCTTGTCGCACCCTCCACATCAGAAGGAGACAAATTATTCTTCGAGAACTTTAAAGGACTTTAGAGAAACAGGAAAGAAGTAGAAACGCGTTATAGGATTAATGCTAATTATTATAGTGCGAGTTCAGAGATTTCAAAGTATCAGTTGTGAAATTAGGTGAGTGATCAGCATATGTACACTTATTAAATATCAGCATTTATAGTTATTTGGTATGAGGTTATAGGCAAATTTAATGTGTAGGGAAAAACACAAAACTAAGCATCTTCATATAAGTGCGTTCCCGCAAAGCAAAAATTAAAAGTAAAATTTATTTTCTGTACAATGAATGTTTGTGTAAATACAGTTGAATTGTAAATTATTGGATGTAGTTATTACTGAAATTTCTTGCTGGTGATATATTTTTATAAATTTAGGTTTCTTTTTGTCGACTAACCTTCAATTTGTAAATAAATTCCATTTTTAGTGTTTAAGGGCCTCCTTGTTCTAACAATTGGTGTCAGGTACAAGAGAATTAATTATTCTCTACAGTTTTATGTCGACTACAAAAATAAGAATCATTATGTTATTAAGTTAATTATATAAGAGCTATAAGATTTCATGTTCCTCTAATAATTTTATTATTGTATTTTTGTTGTTGCATATATATATCCGTGTTAAGCGTATTTTTGGAAGTGCTGAGATGGGATATGTCTCACACGAGTTGTTATTCAGATTAGAGCTGTCTGTCTGCATATGCTCACAGCGGCGAGAGCTCTTTTATGACTAGCCTGAGACTCTAGTGCGAGTGTTGGGTTGGGTTGTTTTACCTCTGAGCGGCACTTTTTTGCACACCATGTGCTAAATGGCCAGGTCACAAGGACCCCGAAGGCTCAGAGAAGGTTGGGGGAGGGGACCCACTGGAACAGCTGTTGGGAGACAGATGGTAGCCTCCCGTCAAGGCCATCCAGCGTGTTCTTTAACGTGCACAGGGTATGGCTCTCCCGCACACGGGGCCACGGCTCCCATCCGACGGACGGCGGCCTTTCCAAGCCCATCGGTGTCCCCTACTGACCGTGGGCAGGGCGGGGAATTTTGCGGAGATAAATCTCAACGCTGACCCAGCTGGGACTCGAACCTGGGAACTACAGATTACGAGCCTGGCGCGCTACCGTCTGAGCCACCCCCGTCCCCCTAGTGCGAGTGAGGGAGAGAAGTATGTTAACAATGGGGTGAGGAGAGACGCATGTAAACAGCAGACTGAGCCCCGTTTGGCAAACAGGAAGGACGTTTGTTAAGCGCCTCAAGGGACGCCGCTCTTTCTGAAAGAAAAAGCAACAACCCTTAACGAGAGGGTTCGATTCTGTGTGAACCAAGGTACAGTTCTAAGTGAACCAGTTAGTAGGCAAGGTTTAAATATCCTCTCGCTGAGTTTTGAGGTCGGTAAATAGCTTTCTGTACAGCGCAGATTTCCATCTCATTGTATGAATGCTTGCAGTAGCAAAGCAGCGTGTTCAGATTAAATATGGAAGGATTGGAGAAAGTTCAAAGAACATCTAGGAAGTCGAATCATTCTGATCTTCAGCGCACGGACTAGAGCGCATCCCCAGCACGCAAATTATATGTGAATCTAAAAATAAACTTTTCGAATTGTTGGCCATCTTTCTACACGTCACTTAGGCACAAGTCGGAAGCATTCATTGGTACGGGTGTAACAACCGCGAACCTGTGATTTCACTTAGGTAATGGTGAATGCAATTAAGGGACTAATCGATCTCCTCTACGAATGTGGATTCGGTTATGTCCTCGTCCCCAACACTACAGGGACTTTAAGTGGTTGCAAAATATGTATAATATTGGTACTAGTTTCCCCCTCCTTTCTGGTTATTAAAATTATCAAAAACAGGGGTCATAAGTTCCCAACCGTTATCAAAAAATTCCCTAGTTCCTGTCCAGTTTTCATTATTTAATATTAAAATTACATCTAAAAACGTTTATCTAAAATTCAGAAGTATGGTGATTTAGTTTTATATTTATATTTCTTTCTTTCTATAAATGGAATGCCTTTTCATTACGAAGTGCTGAATCACTACAGTGATAGTCACTTTGTAGTAATTAGGCAGTTGAGAAAAAATTCCCCTTGAGTATTTGTTTCACCAGGTGTATTTTCTCGCGCTTGCCAAATTATTATAAAATTATTATCCCTTTGGTGAGATTCATCCCTTCCTATTAAATTGGTAGCCGGCCTACGTCGTGAATGGCTATTTCCTGGACTCGATGCTATGCATCTGAATATTCCTTGTTATTTGATATGTGGTTATAAAAAGTTTGGTTCTCGTCGGCATAAATAACTCATGGGCGTCCTGACACATCAAATCACACGGTGAAACTTCATAGCACAACCATCATAACGTTCCTTAAGCAGGTGATAATAATAATAATACATTAGCTGAACTGGTAGAGCAAATGGCGAGTTACCAGGAGATTTCGAGTCGTGGATGGGGCGTTTTCACTCCCCTAAAATCCGAATAAAGCAACAATTACCCATCATTTGAATGTTTTTGTACTGAGGTTCTTTGTTCTTGATGACTGTGGTCTTTAGCGATGAGAAATCTCTAAAAACCACCCTAGAAATCCCTAAAGACTGTGGTCTTTAGGGATTTCTTCATCCAATATCTCTGGGGCAAAATGTCTCTAACAGTCACACTCACTCTCCGAATTCAGTGGATGTATGCATGGATGTCCACCCGCTCATGAATATTATGAAGATTCGAATGTGGAAAGCAATATATATTGTTGCGTAATAGATTCGTTATTGCGCAATCCACCACACGATTGTGATCGGGATGACACATGTACGTTAAAAGTTACCTTAACTATCATTTATTATTATAATATTGCTTAATTAGTACTGATTGTCAAAACAAAAAAGAGAAATATTTACTTACAGCAAACACGACTACTGCCTTCATCTTGACTTTTCACAGAAATCGCCTAAATAGGAAAGAAAAATTCTCAAAATTGAATTATTTCAAAATTGAAGCTGAAAAATCGCTTTGTTTGGTTGTTATCACAAAATCGTTTTATCACCCGACACAAGATTTTAAGTGGAATAGTTCTTTTTTTTATCTCTGAGCCAATTTTTTGCGCCCAATGGTTACACGGGCCAAGTCACAAGGACCAGAATGGCTCATAGTTGGTTAAGGAGTGGAAACACACTATACTGCTGTTAAGAGATCGATGGCAGCCTCCAATTAGGGCCATCTAGTGGGTATGGCTCTATAGGTAATTAGGGCCATCTGTAGGGTATGGCTCTCCCGCACACAGAGCCACGTCCTAATGTCCCTTCCGATGGACGGCAGTCTTTCCAAGCTCATCGGTGTCCATTTCTCAACGAGGGCAAAATGGAGATTAGTAGATAAATTTCTCAACCTAGGCACAGTTTGGACTCGAACCTGGGAACTAAAGATTACGAGCCTGGCGCTCTACAGACTGAGCCAACTCCTGCTCCGAGTCCAGTATAAACGAAGTCTGCATGGATGCAAATGAAACGAATCACAAGGGTAGCCAAGGAGAAAAAAATGAAACGAATCACAAGGGTAGCCAAGGAGAAAAAAAATCACGATATTTATCTTTTATCAAAAGGAACAGAACATGGTAAATTATTTTCGAGAAAAGGTCTGATTTTTCCAGACTGTGGAATGATAAAATTCCAGAAAACATTGACAGTTACTATAAGTTAAAATACTGTTTCAAAATTATTCGCTATTAATACAGAAAACAAAGAAATGTGCTGTTTGCAGTATTTATCTTGTAAATGCAATGTATTGGTTTGTTTACCCTTACACTGACACGAAAACATTCTCTCCTAGATCATTGTAATACAATGTTTTCTGACATTTTAATAAATGAAAACTGTTGGATCGGCAGCGAGATCTCACTCTTCTAGACTGAGGGGGGCGGGGGTGGCTCAGTCGGTAGCGCGCCAGGCTCGTAATCTGTAGTTCCCAGGTTCGAGTCCCAGCTGGGTCAGCGTTGAGATTTATCTCCGCAAAATTCCCCGCCCTGCCCACGGTCAGTAGAGGACACCGATGGGCTTGGAAAGACCGCCGTCCGTCGTATGGGACGTTAAGCCGTGGTCCCCTGTGCGGGAGAGCCATACCCTGTGCACGTTAAAGAACACGCTGGATGGCCTTGACGGGAGACTACCATCTGTCTCCCAACAGTTGTTCCAGTGGGTCCCCTCTCGCAACCTTCTCTGAGCCTTCGGGGTCCTTGTGACCTGGCCATTTAGCCCATGGTGTGCAAAAAAGTGCCGCTCAGAGGTAAAACAACCCAACCCAACTTCTAGACTGAACCCTTTCAAGCAAGTAAAAACCGTTTTTCTTTTTATCTCATTTTTAACAGCAAATATAACTTTGTAGACTGTTATAATTATATGGCCCAAATATAGCTTTCGTAAATGCATTATTTCGTAAAACTTCACATAATGCTTCATATTGCAAAAAATGTTTTTAAGTGTTGATGCACATTCTTAATTTGCTATATTTATAATCAGTTCCTAAACATCTTTCGTTCAAATTTCGTCTTAAAGTTCGGTAGTGCATGTGTACGTTAACGATAAGTATTTTTCGGGATGAAAAAGAAATGTGTGGGATTAATCTAAGCTTATCTGAATAAGTAGAAATAAAATACAAAGTGATGTTGGATTAATGTCTATTATTATTGGTGAACTGAAATTTCAGCTAAATGTTTTGAAATAAAACTTTCAAAATACGTTTCATTGATAACAAGAATTTTTTTTGTAGCCGATCCCTCTTCACCCCCCCCCCCCCCCCCATAAGTCCTTGGTCTCTTATTTACACGGTGGTTTTCCGAAACCTATCTACCATGGAAATCGACGGATAGGTTTATATCAGCAATTAATAATGTGCAAATGTATCAGATATTTTGGCAAAAAAAATGAAAATCGTGTATTTTATAAGGTAGTTAAGTTGATAAACAAATAGAGGGCGGTAGTTTTTTTTTTTTTTTTCGGGGGGGGGGAGGGCATGAGAGTGTTTCTAGCTTGGGGCGCCATTTTATTTAGAACTCACCCTGAAATGTATCATGAATCCGATCAAGCAAATCGTTTAATAGAATGAAAGACAAAAATTTCAGTTTTGGGAGTTTCCATTCGCACAAGTGTCCAGGGGGCTCTCAGTAAATTCTTTAAGACTAATTCTGAACAGTTTCTAACTCCTAAGCCTCCGAATCTCGGTTAAGGGAAAGCCTTGAGGCTTCGTGACTCTTTTAATGACTTCACTGCTGGAAAATATGGCTAAAATGAAGATGCAAATAAAGAAGAGTGATGCTAAAAAACAAATGCAAAGATATTTGATCTGTAATGTGCTGAGGGAGTTTAGCACGTGAGTGGAAATCAGGGAAACTTAATCAGACTGCTCAGTTGATGTTTCAACATCTCTTCTGAGATTGGATCGATTTAATCTCATCTTTCTTCTCTTCCGCAACAATCATCAGAATGTAGCCAGACGTCAAACATTAAGATCAGAATTTCTTTTGCTTAGATTGCAATTTCAACGATTTGGTGGTTGGCAAACAGTTTCAATATCGAATTTTGCTATTACGCTTGAAAGGAGATATTTTCCGTTTCGATCGCTTCCTTTTGATAAAGTTAGAGCCATGGTAGCTCTCCTGAGGCTTCGACGATCGTGTCATGCGGTCATTTAAAAGCGAAATAGACACGTGTTTTAAATTATTTGCACCATACAACTTCTCGCTATCTACCCCACAAAACATTGTTGATCAAATTCGCCTTATTGTAATGTTAGGTTCATGTAATGAAACACATAGTACAGAATAATTTTAGCTGCTTCCACCAGTGCAATTGATAGGCTTAATATTATAAAAAAAATTACTAAAAAATATTTACGGTCAGCGAGTGGAGAAAGGAAAAATTTCTGAATTAGTGTTATTGTCAAAAGAAAAAAAAATCTTAACCGATTGATTTTGTATCTGAAACAGATGATTTTCCTGAATTAAACACAGGAAAAAATATCACAAGTAGTTTTAATTGACGACATAAAATTATAAAGTAAACATAAACTTTTAAAAAATATATCAAATCAATATCTGGGATCTAAAATGAATGCATGATGAATGCATGTTGCATTATGTACGCGAAGTCACCATTTTCGATTAACATGCAGATTAGTTAATTAATTAAAAACAGACTATATTATGTGAAGGAGAGGGGCGGGGGTGGCTCAGTCGGTAGCGCGCCAGGCTCGTAATCTGTAGTTCCCAGGTTCGAGTCCCAGCTGGGTCAGCGTTGATATTTATCTCCGCAAAATTCCCCGCCCTGCCCACGGTCAGTAGGGGACACCGATGGGCTTGGAAAGGCCGCCGTCCGTCGGATGGGACGTTAAGCCGTGTCCCCGTGTGCGGGAGAGAGCCATACCCTGTGCACGTTAAACAGCACGCTGGATGGCCTTGACGGGAGGCTACCATCTGTTTCCTAACAGCCGTTCCAGTGGGTCCTCTCCCCCAACCTTCTCTGAGCCTTCGGGGTCCATGTGACCTGGTCATTTAGCCCATGGTGTGCAAAAAAGTACCGCTCAGAGGTAAAACAACCCAAATTATGTGAAGGAGAGTCAAATTCTAGAGTCAGAAGTTGAGCTGTTACATCTGACACTGTGAGCTAAACGACCAAGTCTCAAAGACCCTAAGTGCTCATCGCTAGGTTAGGGAATGTGATCCCGTGGGCAGCTGTAAGGAGACACATCGAAGCCAACGCAAAGGCTATCCAGCGTGTTCTTTAACATGCACTGGATCCTACCACGCGATTACATCTTAGTTCTCCATCGACAGCCTTTCAAAGCCCATTGGTGGTTTCAAGAAAAAAATTTTATGATAAAAACTTAAAAAATTAAAAATATGTCTTCACTACAAAAACCTATCTATTACAGAACCGTGATCCAAACACTCTGAACTTTGAATATAGCAACTAAGAATTAGGAAGAAAATATTAAGTATTGAGTCAGCAGGCAATGCTTTACTCAAGAAGTAATTTGCATGAAGGTCTTTTGGAGAGCATACTCACCGAACGGGACAGACTTCAGGAAGTAGATAGGCAAAAGCGGATGCCTTTATATATCATCTGATGCAGCTGCTGCTTTCTCAATTACTCAGGAACATCTGCTGATGGATAAGTTCAGATAAAGAAGAGCGAATGCTGAGAATGAAAATATCCTCTATCACCAACTGATGAACGGTTTAAGGAACGAATCTTTTTGGGGAACAGGAAGACGACAATTACAAAAAAAAAATCAATCAGTCTTCTCAGTCTTTTGTAGCAGCTTTTTCATTTTGGGATGACGTGTGTTATAAAGAATTTAAATTAGTAGTCTCATCTTTCCACATTGGATCTTTACAGTTTTCCTTTTCTAATATTACTATTAATCTTATCTAGAGACTTAATAGGACCCTTCCTATTGCCGAATTCCTAGGAATTTTATGAAATGGCATTAAACAGAGGTTGTAATATTTTCGAACATAGGGAAAAACTTCTGCTCAAAAATATTGTAATCTCTTTTTCGTATGTGATCTAAATTCTTAATACCGTGGATTTTACGACTTCAGAAATTGAAATCAGCCGATACGGCAAAGATCGATCCTAAACGAAATTTCGCCCCAGGCCATAAGTCCTCTGGTGTTGCCCCTGAGACTCCCCCCTCTCCCCAACACTAGGGATCACTTGCTATTCAATTTGATCTCGGTTTACCAAAAAAAGAACCAACAAAAAAGCGCGCTAATATTTTTATTTTGTCGTCTGTTTGTCTGTCCTTCTGAAGAAAATAAACTTTTTAGTGTTTAGAAATAAATTGAAATTTCTTTAGTGTAGGATATGTATCGATTAAATATTAGGATTCGCATGTCAGACCTCTGTGGCAAGCAGCTGCTTAAGGGGATATTTATTTATTTATTTTATTTATTAAAAACAATATTGTTTAAAACTTAAATTTCGATGATTAAATTTGTGTTTGCTAGTCAAAAATTGAAGAAAGCTTTATTTTTGTAAGTATATGTTTTGCATATTGTTTCAGTTTTAATTATATGCTTATATTTATACACTGACACATTTTATTTTGCATTTTATGTTCACTTATGTAAAACTGACAATGAAAGTTAAAAATCTAGTCCACTTTCTCTATATTCTGTATATCATTTACATAAAACAGAATTTTTGAATTTAGAAATTTTATCATGAAAAGTTGGCAATTTCCGTTTCGCGCAATGGGGGCAAAGGATGTTAAAACATGTAATAATCTGAAAAGGGAAATCCAGTTGTTTCAAAAAAGAGGACCTTTTATGGTACAAGGATTTTTTCAGGAGTATTACGTTTTATCACCCTTCGCCCCCTTGCGCGAAATGACAGGATTTCGATCGTTTCAGGTCATGGTTCAGTTGTTAGTATCCCTCCGCTTCGTTCTTAACGCATCAGGATGTTGTGTTATTCTAAGTTTGAAATATTCTCGGTTGTATGTCCTCTTCTGTATTAGCAAAAAAACACACGTTTTGTTCGTTACGAGACATCTGACAGGAAGCGTAACGTAAGACAGTCGTGCTCCAAAAAATTTTCGAACGTGTTGAAGAAAAATCCTTACACCTCCTGAAATATGAGTATTAAAGTTAAGATCTGTGATGAAATATTTTGCATAACCACTAGTCTCGTTTTAAATTGTTAGCTTCTTCTGTAGCAAGCAAGTGTCCGTAAGACAATACGTTTATTCTTGCATGTGAACAAACACACACTCACACGTACGATAACATATACACATAAAGATGAAACACATACAGACACTTTAACACCCACACACACATACAGAGAGAAACAAACATGAAGACGTATACACGTACAGAGAAATGACTATGTGCTTACAAACATGAAGACGTATACACATACAGAGAAACGACTATGTGCTTACAAACATGAAGACGTATACACATACAGAGAAACGACTACGTGCATACAGACATCTTAACACATACGCACGCGCACGAAAACATATACATATAAAGAAACATATTAACATACATGAACATACACACACTCACATACGCACACATACACGATTCACTGAAACACACACACACACCGAGAGAGAAACAAACATGAAGACAGTTACATCTTGACATATATGCACACACCTACACGTACACACATTTCGTAGAAACATACATATTTACACAGACACAAACACACACACACGCAGAGAAACAAACATACAGACAGACATACGCACAAGACAATGTGCTTTACTGTAATGCGGTGCCCTGTGAACTAAAGATTCTTTCTCAAACCCAAACAGTATAACTTTCATGTAGGTTCTGATATCAAAGATGGTGTGCTTTCCTGCAGTGCAGCACCCCCATGGGCTAAAAATCTTTCTCAAACCCGATCATTGCGTGTTTTTTCACAGATGTGTTCCATGGGTAGTGATCGTTATCTCTATAGATTTAAATGTGAAGCATAGAGTGCGTATCTCTTTGTATGAAATCGCTTATAATGAGACAATATTTCCTTTAAAAGTTGGAAGTTATTACTATGAATTAAAAAAGTGGTGATGTATACACTATCTGATCGTTCAAATCAAACTTTAGCAAGTTAATATATCGTTCTCTAGCTAGCGAGTCCGAAACTAGTGTGTCTCTGCTTTAAAAAAATAAATACGCCTTCACGCAGCTAATTGTCGTAACAGTTATAGGATTTTTTCATATGACCCAGTAGAAGGAGTGAGAGGATGTCGGGATCTTGGCAGGAAACCAACACAAACGTTCATGTCTTACTATGGATCTCAAACCTTGGCTTTGTTAGATCAGAAGTAACTAACCTACTGTCTACGAGATAGATTTAAATATGTTGGCCATCATACCTTATAGCTGTATTAGAGGTAAAGTACTGTCCATTTCAGGCTATTGTGAGATTTTCAACGTAAAGAATTACCAAATATATGGAAAAATAATAATCTGACTCAGATGATTGCGATTTTACCTTTTTCGGCAAATGGTGCTATGAAAGTAAATATACACATAGGTGGTAGATGTATCAGTGTTTGAGATAGGGGTATTGTATGAGAGAAAGCAAAGAATACATAATGAGAAACATGCATCTGAAGAGTTAGTTTATCTCTATGACAGTGAAACAAACTTGCAATCAGTTGTTCATTCTAAATGCTTACACAACATATGAATCAGATAGGTAGTTTGTCGGTGTAATAATAAGTCATTAACGTCTGATGCGTAGTATCTTTTGTAGATAGACACTTTGATTAACGAATATCAGAAAAAGAGAAAGCCCTTGATTGAATGTGTAAACCATCCCTTGTGATCCTGACAGAATTAGACATCTACAGCAGAATGAACTCAGAAGACTGTGTGGAGAATTAAACTTTACAGAGGTCTATTCATCTTTGATAGTTAAATGAATCATTTCTCAAGCATCGAAGTTTCTCAATTTATGATAGTATAGAGAAAACAGGTGTGGAAGTCAATCCCTGTCTATATGAATGTTGTCAACCCTCAAGCTCAGTACATTACGTTTCACATATTTTTATCAATCAGATAATATATAATATATAATATCAATCAGATAATATTTTATCAATCAATAATATTTTAGATCAGTCCATTCACGGTTTTAATGACTTTTTAGTTCAAATCTTTATTGTCTATGGGAAATGCATGAATCAGATTTGTTTTTACCAAAGTGAATGGTCATATCGCTAGTGTGAGAAAGATCGCCTCCTGCACCATTTTTTGCATCGAAGTCACCAACGAACTGTTCCACAGAAACGGTGCATTATCGTGGTTGGAAAAAAATAAAAGTTGAAACTTAAGTGATAACTAGCCGAATATCATTTGAAAATTTGTGGATGTTAACACTAAATAAAAAAAAAATAAATAAATAAATAAATCCCCCCTCAAGCAGCTGCATGCCCCAGAGGTCTGACAGGAACCTGTCAGTTTATATGCCACAGTAGAAGATCTGAGAGGATGGCAGGACCTCAGCAGAAAAACAACACATACATCCATGCCTTATCCGGGGCTCGAACCCAGGTCCCTTAGATCAGTAGCCAAGCGCGCTAACCACTCGGCCATGGGGCGGCTACCACCTAACGAAAGATGCAGGGGAATAATGCTTTTCGTATTACTTTATATCACACTGAGATTTTCACACATTTTGCGAAACTCGTATTAAGTTTTTCCAATTTTTACGCTGAATTATACATCACACATTTCTTATTCTGTATGTTCCCTTTCTAATATATGAGGTCAAACCATATTCTCCCTGCAACCATATTTTCTCTAATTGTGATGAACAGTATAAGACGACCTTGACCTTGTAAAATCAGCTGACCGCTTGGAGTTTCAAAAACCGCTATGTACTTCCAAAAGATCCGAAGGGAGCATACATGGAGCCCCCGTTGACCTGATAAAATGCAGCATTTCGACAGGAAACAGTAATTATTTAACTTTGTTCCAAAGATCTTTGAGGAAGATAAAGGCACGGAGCGGTTCTCACGAGTAAAGGATGAGTAGCATATCTTTCGCATCGACTTATCAGCTTTCCATAGGTCAGCGCTAGTGGCGTGGGTGAGTGGCCCATGGCCCATGACCTTTGTACGTCACCAGCTGGCCAGCTTGTTGCCGTGATGTGTCATTTCAGCAGATCACGTGAATCGGGAGAAGAATCCCTTATTTTGAATTGCTGCATTTCGTCATGTCATTATTTAACTTTCTCATTAGGGCACCCTCGAGGAAGAAAAAGCACTGAGTGGTTCTCACAAGAAATTAGACATGTTTCGGTTATCAGCTTTCCATAGGTCAGCACTTGAGTTGACCCGTGACCTTTTATCACCGGGTGGGCCGCCTGTGCGCACGTCTCCCTGCATTTCTTTAGAATCACTGTGAATTCTCGAGATGTGCCTGCGGTTGTGAAAAGGTATTATTGGGGTTGACTATTAAGCGCACAATTCACCGTTCCGTCTCGTGGTTGGGGGGCTGCTGCACGTGTGGGTGTGGGAATCCTTCGCTGATCGAACCGTTAGTGATCATTAATCAAGTCTTTTGCATGAAAGGTATATCAGTGTCGCTTCTCAGCACAAGGGAAAGATTCGTTTTCACCGGTGTGACTGAACAGTAATAAGTATCCAAAGCTCATTGGTGAGATTTGTACTTTTTTGGTTAGGCGGATTTTTATGTTGCACCGAAGCTTTCTCATTTCGATGGATTGCCGTGTAGTCTTTACAGAATTTACCCGATGAAAACAACTGACCTTGTAAAGCGTGTAACTAACGTTGCAACGCGAATTTCATCAACGTCTTGACGTTCGCCGGTAAACGGTGGAAGAGACGATTTTTAAAAACTATGAGAGCGTTTGTAGATTAATGATTACTCCCTTAGCTAATTTTTCCCTGGAGTAGCGTTACTTCCAATGCATCACGTACTGAGGATACAGCGACAATAAGTATTTTTAAACCATGTCGCGTAACGGCGGAGAGTAATTGAGACAAACATAAAACCACTTTCCGAGACAAGTCCTGACGCAGAATCACAGATATCTGATGGCATCAACCCGTAGAGACTAATAAGCCCAGCACTTGGAGGTTTAGGGCATGCAATTTCAAAATGGTTTGTCTACATTGGGTACATTGAAACGCTGACTTATGATAAAGGGTAGAATTGGTAATGCGGAGAACTGTCTCTGGACTTGGAAAAATTTCGAGTCCCAAAACTACGATCAAGAGTGCCAGTGGGTTTTCACGATGTAAGACAGTGCCCCTGATACGGAACCAGCGCAGGGGGTGATCCATGATTCAACCGTCAATAAAACCCTTGTGGTTCCCCGTTTGGAATTTTTAATTTCGCAGGTTTTTGTTAAAAACCATCCGCCAGTAAAACGTAGTCCGGGGTGAGGATCCGAACACGGGTCTTTTATGTCGACCATATCATCATAATCATCATCCTCAAGCAGCCATGGGCTACGGAGGTCCAACCAGACCATGCAGTTTAATTCTCCAAGCATATCTGTCCTGAGCTACATCTGCTGCATCCGGCCACTGCACACCAATTCTAACAAGGTCCTGTTTGACATTGTCTGCCCACCGCATCCTAGGTCTCCCCCTCCTTCTGAGGCCTCTAGGCACACTGTTCATAACCTTATTCGCCAATCTATAATTATCCATACGGGCAACATGGCCAAACCAACGGAGTCTCTCTCTGCACAATATGCTGCTTAAAGGAGGTTGCAGACTCCTTTGCCTAACTTCATCATTAGTTACAAAGTTAAACCACCTAATACCCAAGATACTGCGTAAGCATCTAGAATCAAAAGCATCTAGTTTCCTGTTATCTTGTTTACATAGCGTCCAAATTTCACTACCATAACTAACCCTAGAAAGAACCAAACTATTATACAGTCTAATTTTAGTCTTTAGGTGTATACGCCTATTTCTCCACAATCTGCATAGATTCTTAAAAGTCCCGGCAGCAATACCTATTCGTCTGTTAATCTCCTGCCGCACATCACCAGTATCAGTTACATAGCTCCCAAGGTAATTAAATTGTGACACCTGCTCAAGACTGCAACCATTCACATTAACTGAATCACAACCTGCCTGACCAATTTTCATCACTTTAGTTTTCTCTCTGTTTATAACCAAACCTACTCTACTACCAGTCTCATCAACAGCTCGAATGAAAGAGTTCATCTCATCAACATCATTTGCCAAAAGGGCTAAATCATCAGCATAATCTAAATAAGAAATTTTCTTATCTCCAGCCCAATTAAGGCCAAAATCTTTCCCTTGAAGTGAATTTCGCATAACATAATCAACAACCAAACGAAAGAGAAAAGGAGACAAAATGCACCCTTGTCGAACACCAGACGTAATGCTAAACCAATTGCTACAAGACTTACCAACTCTCACACATGACTCAGTGTTATTATAGAGAGCTTTCATTATGTTAACTAACTTGTCTGGTATACCATATGATCTCACAATCAACCACAAATTATGATGATCAACAGAGTCGAAAGCCTTTTTGAAATCAACAAAGCTAGCAACCAAAGGTTTCTGAAACTCAAAACATTTCTCAAGAATCTGCCTAAGTGAAAATATCTGATCCACACATCCCCTACCACTTCTGAATCCACATTGCTTATCACGCAATTGACTGTCAACCAGATTCTTAATCCTATTAAGCACAATCATGGAAAGAACTTTACCTGGAACAGAGAGTAGGCTGATACCCCTATAGTTATCACAAGAACTGCGATCACCTTTTTTGAAAATAGGGATAATAATAGCTCTGGTAAAATCTTTAGGAACCATGCCTTTATCATAAAAGTTATTCAAAATTTCAGTCATCCAAGTGGTAACCGAAACATTCCCAGCTCTGAGCATTTCTGTAGTAATTTCATCTACCCCTGGGGATTTATGAAGTTTAAGTTTAGAGATAGCCAAATATTTTACCCCTCAATATTTTTCATAATTACAAATAAAATAAGATTTTTTTTCCTTTTATGTTTTGTTTTTTTATTTTTACGCAATAGCATATTTTAAAGCAGATTATTGTGAAAGTTGTGACTAGTGTTTCTGCTGTATTTCATGTACAGCATACATTTTGTCATGTATACCAGTATCAAGATAATTGTTGTTATTTATCGTATTAATGCAAACTATTCTGGAGACAATATGACTAGTAATGTAGAGTTTACTTGCTTGAAAAATATAGTGCATTTATATCTTGGGATATTTCTAATAGCAGATAATTTTATGCTAGATACTGGTACATGTAATCTATAATAATAATAATCTCTGATACATCTATAGTAGCTTCCATAAATCATTTCACAGCTTATTTGTAAAACAAAATTGCACTATACGGGATCAGAATTTTATATTCAGCGCAGTTCCATATAAAGCGAAATGCCAGTTTGTCCTGTGCGCTTAGTGTGTTGACTCGCGTGGCAGTTCGCTTACCATCAGACTCGTCCAGACTCGTCTTGTGACGTCACGTTTTCAGCATTCGGGCTCGCTCTGTTTACGATGGCCCAGGTGAACGACGCGGAACTAAAATGGCTGACATTGGAATTGATCAATTAGGTTGAATCACCCGTACGATAGCTGTTTTCTAATATAGACTCTCTACTTCTCAAAATTATTGCGCCACCTGGCGGATGATTTCAATCAAACTTTTGAGAAATATTCTTTCCTTCCATATATAGATAGGATTTAGCATCAGTAGTTTTATAATTTTTTGAAGTGTATACTTGTGTTTGAATAACCCTATATTATTATTGTCTATGCGTTTCAATTTGACTACAAGTTATATTTAGTAGCTGTGTGTGCTTGAAAGCGGGGATGGGGTTATATTTTCATCATCATCATCATCCTCAAGCAGCCATGGGCTACGGAGGTCCAACCAGACCGTGCAATTTAGTTCTCCAAGCAAGTCTATCCTGAGCTACATCTACTGCATCTGGCCACTGCACACCAATTCTAACAAGGTCCTGTTTGACATTGTCTGCCCACCGCATCCTAGGTCTCCCCTTCTTTCTGAGGCCTTTAGGCACACTGTTCATAACCCTATTCGCCAATCTATAATTATTCATACGGGCAACATGGCCAAACCAACGGAGTCTCTCTCTGCACAATATGCTGCTTAAAGGAGGTTGCAAACTCCTTTTCCTAATCTCATCATTAGTTACAAAGTTGAACCACCTAATGCCCAAGATACTGCGTAAGCATCTGGAATCAAAAGCATCTAGTTTCCTGTTATCTTGTTTACAAAGTGTCCAAGTTTCACTACCATAACTAACCCTAGAAAGAACCAAACTATTATACAGTCTAATTTTAGTCTTTAGGTGTATACGCCTATTTCTCCACACTCTCCATAGATTCTTAAAAGTCCCAGCAGCAATCCCTATTCGTCTGTTAATCTCATGCCGCACATCACCATTATCAGTTACATAGCTCCCAAGATAATTAAACTGTGACACCTGCTCAAGACTGCAACCATTCAGATTAACTGAATCACAGCCTGCCTGACCAATTTTCATCACTTTAGTTTTCTCTCTGTTTATAACCAAACCTACTCTACTACCAGTCTCATCCACAGCTTGAATGAAAGAGTTCATCTCATCAACATCATTTGCCAAAAGGGCTAAATCATCAGCATAATCTAAATCAGAAATTTTCGTATCTCCAGCCCATTTAAGGCCAAAATCTTTCCCTTGAAGTGAATTTCGCATAACATAATCAATAACCAAGCTAAAGAGAAAAGGAGACAAAATGCACCCTTGTCGAACACCAGAAGTAATGCTAAACCAATTGCTACAAGCCTTACCAACTCTCACACATGACTCAGTGTTATTATAGAGAGCTTTCATAATGTTAACTAACTTGTCTGGTATACCATATGATCTCACAATCAACCACAAATTATGACGATCAACAGAGTCGAAAGCCTTTTTGAAATCAACAAAGCTAGCAACCAAAGGTTTCTGAAACTCTAAACATTTCTCAAGAATCTGCCTAAGTGAAAATATCTGATCTACACATCCCCTACCACTTCTGAATCCACATTGCTCATCACGCAATTGCCTGTCAACCAGATTCTTAATTCTATTAAGCACAATCATGGAAAGAACTTTACCTGGAACAGAGAGTAGGCTGATACCCCTATAGTTATCACAAGAACTGCGATCACCTTTTTTGAAAATAGGGATAACAATAGCTCTGGTAAAATCCTTAGGAACCATGCCTTTATCATAAAAGAGATTCAGAATTTCAGTCATCCAAGTGGTAACCGAAACATTCCCAGCTCTAAGCATTTCCGTAGTAATTTCATCTACCCCTGGGGATTTATGAAGTTTAAGTTTAGAAACAGCCAAAATAACTTCAGATTGTGTTATAGGGCCAACATTAAAGCCACCAATGCATCTATCATCATTGCAAACAATGGGAGTAGAACAAACTACATTGTTTAGAACATCACTGAAATGCTCAGCCCACCTAGCCATGACAGAATCCTCACCTTCTATAACCTTACCTTGTTTATCCTTCAATCCTTGTATGCCTGTCCGTTTTCTACCACACAAAACATTAACTATCTGGTACAGCTCTCTGCTGTTGTGCTGTCTAACTGCTTCCTCGGCTTTGTCAGCCAAACCATCAAGCCAAAGATTCTTATCAGCAGCTAACTGATCCTTTACAAGTTTATTAAGGTCTCTGTAATGCTTTCTATTAGGACTAGTAGGGTATTGATTAAGGGCATTCCTGCAGTTCTTTCTTTCCGAAATAAGCTCAAGTGCCTTATCACTCAGATAATTTTGCCTCTTCTGCTCCTTTTTTCCTAAAAGAGTACTGTTAGTGTCCAAAAAAGCCTGTTTAAAATGATCCCATTCTTCCTCAACTTCAGTAGTAAGCAAACCATGACTGTCATAATGACTAAGTAACCTATCATGGTAAGCTTTGGCTATAACTGGATCTTTCAGAGCTTCAGTATTAAAAGTAGATTTTTTAACCCTAGCACAACACTTTTTAAGTTTAAGTTGCAACACACTTTTAACAAGGTAATGGTCAGATCCAATTTCAGCTCCCCTATATGCCCTGGTATTCCTAACAGAACTAGTCCATTTGCTGTTAATTAATATGTAATCAATCATATTCTTATGCAGCCCATCAGGTGAAACCCATGTGTACTTATGTATGTCGCGGTGTTTGTAATAAGTGTTAGTTATTCTGAATCCATTGAGTTTACTTACCTGTAGGAGACGTTGCCCATTGCTATTGCAGCTACCAATACCAAAAGGGCCTATTACTCCTCCCCAAAGGTCAGAGTCAGTACCAACTTTGGCATTGAAGTCACCAAGAACAAGGGTAATATCTCCTTTCTTGACAGAATTCAAAATATCCTGAAGTTGTTCATAAAACCTATCCTTCTCATCCTCATCGGCATCCTCAGTGGGGGCATAACAGCAGATAACATTCAAGTCTTTAACGCTTGACTGAAATTTTGCTGTAAGAAACCTTTCATTAATGCACTCATATCCTAGAAGAGCATCGCTAGCGTGTCTGCTGAGAAGCAGACCCACGCCTTGGTGATGCCTTTTGTCGTCCCTCCCTGAAAAGAGAAATTTAAGATTATTTTTAAGAATCTGACCTTTATCTGTCCATCTGGTCTCTTGCAAGCCGAGAATATCTAAATTATAACGGTGGAATTCTTGTGTGAGGACATCAAGAGAAAAAGCTCTGTGCAGAGTCCTCACATTCCAACTATTTATGGAGAGAAAATGGTTAGTGGGATGTTTAAAGAAACTATGTTTATTGAGAGAGGGAATGCCGACAATATCAAACAGCCCCCTAATCGCAGACATGGGGCAAAGACCCGTTCCCCCACTACTAAAGGCTGAAGCCATCTACACTGGAAGACTTCCTCCAATGTAGAATTTGACGATGCCAATAGAAGCAAAGAGTTCAGGTGCCTGCGATGACTTCTGCTCAGGATTATCCACCAGCTGATAAACATATCCTGTGGATCTATTCACTTGGGGCTGTCAACCCACAAACAAAAAGAAAACACAGCGGAAGATTTTCCCTCCACAGAAGCCCACCAGTGCAGCAAAATCAGGATCCATAATCAAGCTCAGAGCCATATATCTGTCCAGTCCAGTAGGTTTATATGGTCAGCACCAGGACCCTGTGTGGTTGACCACTCCTCAGCAGGGTAGAAAAAAAAGAAAAGTAGCCATAGTTGTCCAGATCAGTAGGCCACACTAATCTGGCAGCCCTCCCCTTCCGTTCACTTCCACAAGATAGTATCTCTTTTGAAAGTTACTAACGGTCCGCACCACGAGAAGGCGGGGTTGGACATTAGGAGCTAGGCCTGGCCGGTTCTATGCATCATCACAGGGGATTGGTGCATAGCTCTCCTTCCAGTGACTACCTAGCTACCATTTACAGCCCGGGGTTATATTTTACACCTGGAAAACGACACTGACGTTCTGTCTCGAGGTCCGATCTCCAAATCGATTTGTTTCGCGACTAGATTACTTTCTCCATATTTCGTATGAATAAGTAAAAAAAAAAATGCCTAGCACTTTTTGAAAATAACATCTTAGACAAACGATTATTCTTAAATGATTGAGTAATGGGATGAGCAGATTCACTGAACCAACTAAACTATCAACCTCCTCTTTTCGTGTGTGGTATTGTTGGTTGATGTTTAAATAATTGATGACAAATAAGCAAATAATTGCATCATTAAAGTGTTTGAAAGTTCATCATCACTGATACGAAATCCTTTAGCCTTCGGTGTAATAAAAGCAAAGGATACATTTGAATTATCTATATGTTGATGCATGGCCGTCCCGTGGCCAAGTGGTTAACAAGCTTGGCTACTGATCTAAGGGACCTGGGTTCGAGCCCCGGGTAAGGCATGGGTGTGTGTGTGTGTCGTTTTTCTGCTGAGCTCCTGCCTTCCTCTCAGACCATAACATATGGCATATAAACTGACAGGCTCCTGTCAGACCTCTGTGACAAGCAGCTGCTTTGAGGGAGTATTTACTTATTTTACGTTGATGCAAATCGCAGATGAGGTCATCATGCACAGAAACTGTCTGCAGCCTGCAAATCGCTTCGTCTTTAGTTGGGTGGACAACAGAAACAGTCCTTCGGTGTGAGGCAACAGAAGTTTCGTTTGTGCTTGCCAAGGTCAAAATGCTCGCTTTTTTACCTGATCGTATCAGAATTTGCCTCTTTGCTTTATGAGCACATCACACACGTGCGCGACTCATTGCTAAAGGTGAAGAAATCCGCTGACTCATTTCTGCCTGAGGGAAGAGAGCGGAAACCGGAAAGGAAATGTCGGTCTCGGTGTCGCAGAATTCTCAAAACTTGTTTGCGCCCAGTCATTGAGAGAGAAAGCAAGGCTCATCGCTCAGAGGAGATCGTTGGTAAGTAAGCTCCGTTTTCGGCTCTCGCTATTCGGTTGCTGCGTAGTCTCTGGGGCGAACTCCGAAATTATTTTAAACAAATGCTGAACAAACTGTTGGCATTGTCGGACTCTGTTCGCCGTTGTCGTTTTTAAAGTTCAGTTATTGCACCTGAAACTTTGAGCTGTAAAAAAATGAAAGATACCTCCACATGACTAGAACCTTCATAGATATTAGCTTAAATTATTTCATGCTTTGATTACTTATTAGGCGACGATGATGATCATTTTCTCTTTGAATGAGCTCTCTCTCAGGCTTTGTCATAAGGATAATTACAATCTGGCCCATTCTCTTCTCTCAAGTGAATACATTTCCGTTTCGATAAAAGTTTCAGTTTCCTATCAAAAACAATCTTCCTCATTCTGTTATAGAATATAATAACGTTAAACTCTGTTTTTGGCAGAAAATTTAAAATGTCCTTACTGAGAAAAAAATGGTTTGAAGAAGCTGTAATTCAATTTTATGAACAACAAAATTAGCAGTAAAATGTATTACTGCTGGCTGAATAAATTCTTCTGCTTCATAAATAGGAAAATTTCGGATTGAAGATTAATATCAATTTACATTTGCGATGACTATAATAATTACATATTTAAATATTATATAATAATAATTATATAATATTTAATTTATTTTTATTATATAATTGCATGAAGTTGGCAAAATCGAATCATAAGTGAAGTGTTGTGGGATGGAAGTGGAAGACTGATTCATGTTGGACCTGGAAGCTATGTATAACGAATAATGCAAAATAATTCAAGCCTGCATAGAGAAACATTATTTTTAATTTAATACTAATTTAAAGGTGAGCTGAGATGATTCAGTTTTGTCAGAAGGCCAAACAGAGTCAGCATATTCTCACCTTCCCTTTTCATTTACAATGAAGTAAACCCTCGCCTTTTGCAGGAAATATTTGTCGAATTTTCTGCCATTCGCAAGCGTAATGTTATCGCAGATCTTCAAGCACCTTCTCCATTAAAATGGTGTGATGGCAGTGGAAGCAGGTATGCATAAATATATTTTTCTAGGTGGAAGAATTCTTGCCATTATGTGTTTTGCTTTTCGCTATTCACGTTTCATTTTCGAAATTTCGACATGTTAATTTGTATTTTGATATTATGTAGTGTTCATAAGAGTCATTTGCGTATTTAACAGGCTCTTAGACGACTTTTAGTTTTGCATTTAAAAAGTTTGACCTCTCTTTAAAACATTCAACCAATAAGATGGATCTTCTCTTGACTCAGACACTTAAATGAAAGAAGTCGCATAAACCACAACTCTCCCTCTGGAACGATCGCCACCTATAAATAACTGTATTTATTCATTGCTGCTCATAATTGGGGTTGCTTTGCAGCCTGTGGCGTAATCGCGCTGACGAGCTGATAAAGCATTTCATCTTATATTTTGCTTTTCACACATCAGTGCTGCCTCGAATATCGGTTTCGTTTCAGATTTATATTCAAATCGAAATGCTTAAATTTCTCAAGTGTTTCGCACAAACTTAAAACAGAGTTCGAGGGTGTGATCCCAAAGAAGAAAGTTTCTAAATACATTTAAATGATTGAGAAAAAAAAAATCAAAAGAGAGTCTATTTTTAGTCTACACTTTGTAAGCCCAAACCTCCAGTTTCAACCAAACATCAACTGAACTCTGAAACTTTTGATAGGTCTCCTTACTTTCTGAATGATCAGTAAGATCTCTAATGATCTAATTAATTAGTTTCTAATTAATGATCCAATCATTAGTTGAAAAACTAATTGCTTTTGTAACAAGTAATCGTAATAAAATAATAGTTAGGTTCTTAGAGGATAATTGTAATATTTTATTAGTTAACATATGTTCGTATACTTTTAACATCGCATCCCGAGAGCAAATCTTCCATAATTTAAAAGCAGTGTTTTGCAATAACCGAGTCTTCAAATTTAAGATCCCTTTGAAATTCAGATTTAACGCAGAATGGTGCAATTCGTTTTTTATTTTAAGCACTAAACGGAAATTACGAAATAACTGCTTAACGATGTGAAATTATTTTCTTATTTTCGGCGTTTGTTTTTTCATAAGTTATGACAGTTTGTTGAGGGGAAGGGACAAGTTTTTCATAAATTGTACTTTGAGTCATGGCTCAGTATATAAAAGATCCCCATGCATATTAACCTTCCGACAGGCAAGTTCAAATTTTCAACATAGTTACAAATAGCAGAATTGCATAATCTTGTACTATAAATCACCTTAATAATTTCCAATTGTGATTAATGTTAACGGAACGACGCTTATTAATAACACATGCGAGAAAACGAAAACCCTAACTGAACTGCCATACCTTTTATGATTAAAACATAAAGCAATATCAATGAACTTTTGAAATTTAGCATCTGGACATAATCCGCCATTTTGTTGATGGGTTGGGTTGGGTTGGGTTGTTTTACCTCTGAGCGGCACTTTTTTGCACACCATTGGCTAAATGGCCAGGTCACATGGACCCCGAAGGCTCAGAGAAGGTTGGGGGAGGGGACCCACTGGAACAGCTGTTGGGAGACAGTCAAGGCCTCCCGTCAAGGTCATTTAGCGTGTTCTTTAACGTCACAGGGTATGGCTCTCCCGCACACGGGGCCACGGCTTAACGTCCCATCGGACGGACGGCGGCCTTTAAAAGCCCATCGGTGTCCCCTACTGACCATGGGCGGGGAATTTTGCGGAGATAAATCTCAACGCTGACCCAGCTGGGACTCGAACCTGGGAACTACAGATTACGAGCCTGGCGCGCTACCGACTGAGCCACCCCCGCCCCCATTTTGTTGATACGCGTCCAATTATGCGGTGAGGTCGTGTTCACCCTAACAGAGTAGATGATAACCCCAAACAACTACTGAAGGGTTAAGGAACATGTTGGATGGCCTTGACGAGAGGCTTCCACTTATCTCGTAACTGCTGTCTAGTGGAGCCTCTTTCTGTACTCAATTCTGAGCCCTTGGGGTCCTTATGACCTGACTATTAAATCTGTTATGTACTCAAAAGTGTTGCTCAGAAAGCAATACAAATCCTTCATTTTATATTTTCTACAGAGATACTAACCATTTGGTTTTATTTAAAAACTTCAACGTAGCAACCCTTTATGAACTAATTAATAAAGTATTAGGGGAGTCTGTAATCACCCAGAGAGTATGAACTAGCAGTTCCATTATTCTGACATATATATATATATTAGAATTATATGAATTACAATCTTATTCTAAGTTATGGCTGTAGAATTAGCATTTAAGCAAAGATCTGCACCCCTTAGGACCTCTTCCAGGCCCATAAGTTGCGGAACTCTGAAATAATGAATGTGTTTCTTTGTAAATATACTTGTATTTCTGTCTTGCATACTCATTCATTTATCTTTTCATTTCAGCATTCAGATTGGAGTTTCGTTTTCCGGCATTGAATTGAATGAATATGTATCTCCCTCTCATTTTGATGGTAAGTTAATTTCATATTTGCATCATATTTTTATCGCATTTTCAAATTATTTTAGATCGCGGTGTAAAATAGTTTGGTAGTCTAAATAATTAAGCTCAAGTTAAGTGATGTGAAACCCGCACGAGGATGAGTATCAAAAGACAAACTCATTGAGACCATGATATTAAGTTCCATGCACCAAAGTTAAGACCTGTGGTGGAAATGGGGAATAGGACGGCGAAACCACTAGTTGCGAAGATGGAAAAAAGTTTAATTGATAAATAATAATAAAAGTTAAGTTTTAATTGCTTTTATAAAATATAAAATCCAAATAATATTAGAAAGTGAATACAAAATGTGAAAATAGCGCTGCATTCAAACTGTTTTCCTATGCTTATTAGAAAACAGTTTCATTTCTATGCAAAAATGTAAAAAAATATGCCAGAACCTCTATTGATATTTCATAATATGGTAAGTAGGAGAAACATACACAAACACACCCCAATCGTCTTTCGAACTCGGCACTTCTTGGTTAACTTTTGTGCTGCAACAGGCATATATGAATATCGTCTGTCTATCTCTGCCAGCAACTTAATCTGTGGTTCGTGTTTGCTTTTTATGTGAATAATCACCGTTATTAGCATTAGGTATTTTAGTTTGTAGTGTATAGTGTCCTTCTCCTCTCTTAAAGTTGACCTCTTATGTGTCCTCTCGCACACCGCTATTGATTAAAGACAAGATAGTTTATGATGAAGAAATATATCGCATCGGAATATTTCGGTTTGCAATCTACTTGGCGAAACGTTTTAATTTTAACATTGCTAACCGACCTTCAAGAAAATAATTCCACGAGAGATCAGAATTTTACCTTTTGAGTGGCATTTTCACGAATGCAATCTTTACTATCGAGGATTCTGAGATTTTCAGGTTTCAAGGATCCGCACCAGGGCCGGATTTGTACCTCAAGCATCCCTCGGCACACGAAGAGGCAGTGCTTTGATGATTCGTAGTTTTTTATTTGCGCAACCAAGAAAAAAAGGAGATGATGTAATCGAAACGGATGAAGGAATTTTAATGATAAAAAAATACGTTTTTGTTATCAAATACTGCAAAAAATAATGTAATAAATCAATATTTGACATACAATTATAACATTAAATATCATTTAAAAATCAAATTATTCATTTTTATACTTAAACAATTTTCTTTTCACGTTTTTTTCCCCTCTGGAAATGAAGAAATTACAATAAATTAACAAAAACTTTAGGACATTCCTATATTGTGAAAATGTAAAACTGTATCAATTCTGTCTAACTTCGAAATAATTTTTCTTCTGGCTAGATATTTGTATCAAATATATTTGTAACTAATTTTTATTCCTTCTAAGAACTGAAAAGGACATAATTTTTTTCTTACTTAAATGAATAAATTTTAACACTTAAACGCTGTCGCCCTTATTATATTGGGGTCCCTAGACAAGTTTCTAACGTGCCTTATGGGAAATCCAACCCTGATCAGCACCGAAAGCTGAGACAGCTCTTTGCTTTACTAACCATATAACATTGAAATTATTAATTTCAGCCAAGAATAGCGAAAACTTTCTGCAAAATATTTAGTGCTTATCCGTGCACTTGAGTAAATGTAAAACTTATTTAAGAATTATTTTAACTCATTTTTACTCCGAAATGAAATCAACCGAATCGTGCTGAATAAGGAAGATAAATTTCCTAGCTCTCACTTCTTGGTAAATCGTACACGAATCTTCGCAGCAAAAGAACAGCAACAAATCGGTGCTCCTCTGTTGTCACGTATTCTCTTCTATGGAACCGGAATTGAATGGTTACAAGCAGGGCCGGATCTGGAGGGCAAGTGGGGGGGGGGGGAGTCATGCTAGTAAGGGTAACAGAGGCAAATAATTATTAAACTTATATATATTTGATGCATTTTTCAAGAATTTTTTTTAAGACCTGTAAAACTGAGGGGAAGCTTTGTTATACTGCATTGGAAATCCAGTCTATTTGCATTCTTTTCCAGTCCCCTTTTGCATATTTCCAGCTTCATTGTGTATCTTACCCCCCCCCCCCCCCCCTCCCACTCTCGTTTTCTTTAGCCAGTCGGATTAGATCCGGGCCTGGTTACAAGTGTTTTGAACATGCTTCAGCAGGAGAGACCAACTCAAAAGAAGGATATCGTTCAGCAGGGGAGACAAACCGCAGCTCATTGCAAAAGAAATTATAGCTCATAAAACAAATAATCAATGTACTGAATCTGGCTCATTTCCTCCATTTTTTTGACTAAACATTTTTCGGTGCATAACTAAACGATTTTTTCGATTCGTAATACTCGTTAAAATGTATATTTTTGCTTTTAAATCAAGATATTTACCCGATTCCTTAAAAAATATATATATATATTTTCTTTTCAGCGATTTCACTAATCATTAGAACTTATTTTAAGATTAGTTTTCGTTATTGAGTAGAGAATTTTTCCTGCGGCTCCTTAACAATATAGCTTTTTTTTCCCTATTTCTCACTCATTTTGGGTTGGAAGGGTTGTTGTGAAGGAACTGAGATAAAAAGACGAGAATGATCAAAGGGCATTTTAAATGTCACCAATGATCTAAATCAGTTATATCAAACTATTTGGAGATGAGGGCTTTCTGAATTTTTATATTTTTGACGAAGAGCTGACTCAAAAAAATAAAGAAACTTTTCTAAACGTTAGCACTACAAAAGGCAGGCATAAGGCATAGCTTTGATCTTATCAATATTAATTAAATTGCCTGGTAACTGACTTGCTATCACTGCTCTAAAGGGATTAAGATAGAAGAAAGGTTTTGTTAACTTTTGCTCTGATATTTATTTGTGACTGTAGCTTTAAATGCTTATTGTAACATAATATTTCTGAGTAAATGTTTTCTCTCCATGAATTTGGTATGTTGTCCTGATAAAGCAATTCACTGTTGCCTTTATCGGGTCAGTAAGCTGACTTCTTGCAATGAAACTGCTACTTTTCTGTTGAAACACCTGACTGAACTTCCTTTCCAAGATATCCTGAATGCCGATGAAGTTCGTTTTCTTTCTTGGAATAGGATGTCTAAAGGAAACGGAAATCTGCTTCAGAAGTTACTGGGAATTCCTCTTTCAGGTTTCTGCAAATCATTGTTTCGTCCATCGACATTTATGAGACAGATTAATGGTAGGAAGTCATCATTGCCCTAGCTGATGTTGTCCTATTGCATGACGATGCTTAATTGTTTTCATTAAAATTTCTTTCCTCATTTCCTAATAATCCAGATAAGAAGAAAAATAATTCAAATCGATTCAAAACTCAGATCTAAATAAAAATCGATGAAAAAATATATCTCATTATATGAAATTTTTTAGTGGTGTGAGGTGTATGTATCATGTCCCTCTAATTTATTTATTTTTATTTATTGTTGGATTTTATTGTATTTTTGTTTTTGTAGATATTTTTGTGTATTAAGTGTGTTCTTTGAAATGCTTTTGCTGGGATGTGTGACTCACTGATGTTATTTTCGGGTCTAAAACTGGCTGGTTGCATTGAGATGATGGATTCCAGAAGTCTTTTATGGCCTTTTACGACTAGCATGGGGCGCGAGGTCGGCGCAGGAGGCTAGAGCGGGAGTTATTTGATTGAAACAACAGTTCGGTGCATGGCTGTTGAGTGGAAAATGTCATTTTGATATGCGTCAAAAGGACGCTGCGCTTACTCGAAGGAAACCTTTAAGGAGAGGGTGTGATTCCAAGTGAGAATCGAGATTCTTGGTGAATCTGATTACTGTCTGGTGGATTCAGAGTGAACCACAGTGTAGGCAAAGGCTAATTATCCTTTCGTCGAGTTTGAGTTCTGTAAAACAAGAATCTGCAAAGTGTGCGGTTCTCCACCTCATTGTGTAAATGTTTGCAGCAGCAAAAATTACGGAGTTGAGCGCATCCCTGGCACGTAATTGTGTATAGTGTTAATAAACTGTGTCGTCCCTATATGACTCTCATGCAGTTAATGGTTGGATATATGCTCATTCATCATTCAACGCAGCAAATCTGAGTCATAGAGCGCAACGGGCGAAAATACCCGCGAATCTGTCTTTTCACCGAAGCGAGGGTGAAGATAATTAAGTAACAATATCATCGTCCTCCGGCGGCCACGACATTTGGCCCAGCCCCATCGCATTCCGAATACGGAGAAGGACATGACATCTAGTGCAGTCTAACAGAATTGGCGTGAGGGTAATGATCGCCTGTGATGTCCTCATCACAGTATGTAAGCTTTGTTGAAAAGATAGAAATCGAAATCTTATTCTTTGTGATCCTTTGCACCAATGGAGATTAAAATAATCTGCGTTGTTCTATGTCCTATTCCAGTTTCGATTATATCGTTTTCGAATTGCATTAGGTTCTTAGGACGATTCTCAGTTCTTCTTTAATGACCTTCATTGCGTAAAGAAACGACTGCATTTCTCAAATGCTTCTCTCGTCAATCTCCGCAAAATTTCCCGCCCTGCCCACGGTCAGTAGGGGACACCGATGGGCTGGAAAGGCCGCCGTCCGTCGGATGGGACGTTAAGCCGTGGCCCCGTGTGCGGGAAAGACATACCCTGTACACGTTAAAGAACACGCTGGATGGCCTTGACGGGAGACTACCATCTGTCTCCCAACAGCTGTTCCAGTGGGTCCCCTCCCCCAACCTTCTCTGAGCCTTCGGAGTCCATGTGACCTGGCCATTTAGCCCATGGTGTGCAAAAAGTGCCGCTCAGAGGTAAAACAACCCAACCCAACTCTCGTCAATTGCTTTAGATTCCCTATCAAGGACTGGTTTACTAAGTGCTTTTAATCTGGAGTTGTTCCCCAGGATTAATTTTCTGTGCTTATATTTGTTTACAATTCTTTTTGAGAATTCGATCCATTTTTTTTTAAATTCTTAAAAACTATACCATTATAAATAACAAAAACACAGCTGCTCAGCTAATTTCTTTTTTCAAAGTGGAACTCTTTACCAAGGAACGTATTCAACAGACAAATAATAATAGTTTTTTTTTTATTTTAATCACGGAAATGCCGATGGCTTTTCGAGCGAAATATTGAAAGAGGTATTGTTGAAACGCGCGTTGTGAAGCGAAAACCATTTCGTGTTTATTTCGGCGTTGAAAATTTCATTTTAGTGAATCTGTTGAAATTCTCGGATGGTTATTGAAGTACAAGAGTTTTCTATCTTCTTATGCACGCTACACATCCTCAGACCACTGAGAAAGGTTTCATGCGATGAGCTATCATTTTTCATTTATTTCTATTCAGATCTGAGTTTTGAGTCGATTTCTACTTTTTTCTCTTCTGGATTCTCTTTGAAAATGTAGGATAGAAAATCAAAAACAACAAAAAAAGGAGACTTTTTTGTTTCTTCAGCCCTACTCCCTTAGGTTGGCGAATTTGATTACCTAAAGTTCCTCCAGTAGAGTGTTTTTTTTTATTTCTTCTTGCTCTAGTCGCTCAATGGTTGCACCTTTGAGCAAGTGTCCCAATTTAATTATCTTGGGAGTTATGTAACAGATACTGGTGATGTACGGCATGAGATTAACAGGCGAATGGGGATTGCCTCTGGGTTGGGTTGTTTTACCTCTGAGCAGCACTTTTTTGCACATCATGGGCTAAATAGCTAGGTCACATGGACTCCGAAGGCTCAGAGAAGGTTGGGGGAGGAGACTGACTGGAAGAGCTGTTGGGAGCAGATGGTAGCCTCCGGTCAAGGCCATCCAGCGTGTTCTTTAACGTGCACAGGGAATGGCTCTTGCTTACACAGGGCCACGGCATAATGTCCCATCCGAAGGATTGTGGCCTTTCCAAGACTATCGGTGTACCCTACTGACCATGGTCAGGGCGGGGAATTTTGCGGAGATAAATCTCAACGCTGACCCAGCTGGGACTCGAACCTGGGAACTACAGATTACGAGCGTGGCACGCTACTGATTGAGCCACTCCCACCTCGGATTGCCTCTGGGACTTTTAAGAATCTACGGAGAGTGTGGAGAAATAGGCGTATACACCTAAAGACTAAAATTAGACTGTATAATAGTTTGGTCTTTCTAGGGTTAGTTATGGTAGTGAAACTTGGACACTTTGTAAACAAGATAACAGGAAACTAAATGCTTTTGATTTTAGTTGCTTACGCAGTATCTTGGGGAATTAGGTGGTTCCGCTTTGTAAGTAATGAAGAGGTTAGGCAAAGGAGTCAGCAACCTCCTCTGAGCAGTATATTGTGCAGAGAGAGACTCCGTTGGATTGGCCATGTTGCCCGTATGGATAATTACAGATTAGCGAATAGGATTATGAACAGTGTGCCCAAAGGCTTCAGAAAGAGGGGGAGACCTAGGATGCGATGGGCAGACAATGTGAAACTGTGAGTGTTAGAACTGGAGTGCAGTGGTGATGTATCAGATGTAGCTCAGGACAGATATGCTTGGAGAACTAAATTGCGCGTTCTGGTTGGACCTGGTTGGACCTCCACTGTGTTGTCGATGGCGAAAGAACGCCTTCTAAATTTGGAAAGACCCGCCCTCAGTTGACTAGAGTTAGTCATCTTGTGATGATTTGTATTTCCTCTGCACACGTGCAGTGATGATTTTCTACTGAGAAGTAAAGGGCTAAAGTTTCTAACGAAAGCGACTGAACTCATTTTTAGTTACTCACCTCTTTTAGTTTTCTGATTAATTTTGGGCAAAAAAAATATTTATCGTATATCTGTTGTTTTAGGAAATAGTTTGGTAATTTTGTAATGAGGGAAAAAAATCTTTGGGTCCTCATAACCTAGGTCCAACCAATGTTACTCAAGAATAATATCAGCAATAAGAATTAAGTCATGTGCTCATAAACCACCCTTTACGTTAAATAAATCTCAATATGGTCTTGATGGAAGAGTTCTGTTTTCTCCATCAGAGTTATCCAACGATTTTTCTTCCCTAATATACACTGAGAAGCCATTAATTAGGTACACCAGCCCTCATCACATAAATGGTTCACTCCAACTCGTAATACGGCACGTGACCGGGGTTGGGTTGAGTTGTTTACCATTTCTATTTGTAATCATTTGATCCTTGTAACATAAGCTATGTACTCACTAAATATGGCTTTGATATCTCTTGTCTTTCCTGTTGTTGCACTTTTAGTGGCCAGCAGTGTATAGTAGTTGAGAGACATAATGGTCCTTTTCACCCAAATAAGACTGACTTTAAACAGCAAACACAAAGATATTATAGGAATAAGTGTCATTACATATTTCAAAAGCATTTGACTACAACTATATGTTACAAAAAGCAACAATAAATTAAATCTGTTCTCCTCAGCTGTACCTTGGTTTATACGAGGGCTCTGAATAAGTAATGTATGATGGTGTTTTTCTCCTGGTTGGTAGATGGAACTTATGACCAATGTTCACATTAAGCCCCAATGTGTGAACATCGATTTCTACGAAATATTCAAAAGTGAACAAGTCTTTACTGAGTGGCAAGCCCTCTGTAATCAGGTGGTGGTGGTGGGGGGGGGGGGGGGGGGCGGTCAGAAGGACCCCTCTGGGGAAATACTCGTGCTTCGTTTTTGCAACACTACACGATTACTGAGGGACAATCACAACATATATGATAGCAAACGACCATGACATCCATGTCCGGGACTAGATCGGACCCAGACAGTCACAGTGTCACTGCGACCAAAACTTACCAATGAGCCACCGATGTGGTTGATGGCGGGTAGGCAAAGGAAATTAACTTCTAATGTGTAACGCAACGAGATTCACTTGAATCTCCCATCCAGAGGGTGCTATACTGCGAGCTAGAGAGCATGGTTGTCGAATACTGCGAGCTAGAGAGCATGGTTGTCGTCAGGAGGTTCGAAGCAATGGCTCTCCATCGCCAGCTACAAGAGACTGGTATGCTATAACATAGGAAATGATCCTTCCCCCAATTCCCGTCTCTGTGAAATACGTATAAACATTCAACTCATTTGAGCTCTTTCTCTGCGAAAGTTTCGATCTTCCCTTTTCTAATCTTTTCTCACTAGTTTGATCCTTTTCGCCTTTAGGTTCCTCGCGAATGAAAGACCGAAGAATGTAAAAATCCCACCATTTGGACTCAAACACATAACCAGAAAATTCTAGTTTTTTTTTTACCGAGAACTTTAACGCACCATTTTGTATATAACTGTAGAGTTACTTTCTGTAGCTGCAATGGATTTGTCTTGTTCCAAGAGCAATTTTTTCGACAAGCGGAAGTTGTTTTTCCATTGACCAATAGCAGAAAGTGTCGTTCAAGACTTGGATGTTAATTCTCTTTGACACGATTTTTCATACAGTCTTGATAACACTGAACCAAATTCCGTTCATATTAGCAATCATCCAATAAGACACTCAGAATTCCTGAACCTGCAGGAGGAGATTTTCACAGAGAGCAAGAGAACAAAGTAAAGTTTGTCTTTGCGCAAGGAACAGCTGACGACTTTATTGACACGATTTTTCATACAGTCTTCATAATACTCCAATTCGTTGAAAGTTATTATATCCAATTCGTTGAAAAAGTGTTGTTATGGACTAAGATGACAAAACCCATACGCAGTGGAGAGAATGTCATTCCCAACTAACGAAGTTATATTTCACTCGAGAGAAATTTGTTACTACTTTGACAGAAAGAGAACATTCCTAATACGAACAGACATTTTGTTTGTGTATTGTTCGTCTTGTTTACTGCTTCCTCTAACTTAAGAGAAATGGTTATCGCGAAGTGAGCGAGTGACGTCATTTAGGTGGAGTAGATTTACCTCCTGACTGACCCTAATTGAGCGGCGACGTCATCGATCGCACGCTTGTTCGGTTACGTCATTGCCGGTTGACATTGGATTCGTGTTCTAGTCTCGTGAAAACTTCATAATTCCCGTCACGTGTTGAATAAAACCGGCACGAACCTAAAGCAATTGGCTGCTGAGGACTGTGCCAAGGATTTCTGTCCAAATCACATTAGAGTAAATATTCTCAATTTATTCTCAAGGGCTTGCCGGTATTAAGATTTGGGCCATTCTTGCACTAAACTAAGCGAAGATTTTTCTCGAACCAGTGCTTTTGTTTTTAGAAAATGGTTTGCCGACATGCTCGCAAACATGGTAGAAACATTAACAGAGGGTTGTAGTTCCCACTTGTAGTTCGTCTATAAAAGGAAATTAGCATACCGGTTACAGGGCGAAACGTAAGGTATTTACAGGTACATCTCGTGTCTTGGCAGCAAAAATAGCCTGCTCCTAAGTTATAACCATAGTAAACTTTCTCAGATGGACTGTGTCAGAAACATGGAACCATGGGGATTACGCATAAGATATTTAGGGTGCACTCTTTCATAGAAAATCCATCTTGAAAAAATCAGAGAGTAAGCAACCCATATGTTCTACTCCAATAAGGGCATCTAGGAAAAGAAAAAATTAATATTTCATTCCGAAAGGAGAGAAGTTGTTTTTCCTATGATTGACAAATGAAACATCCATAATATAAACGGTCGACAGAAAACCCATTATTCCCGCTGGAGCTAAATAAAGATCGAAATATATATGTTTGGTGTGCATATGAATTCCAGGACCTTCTGCAATAACTCCGCAGCCCGGCGGTTGGCAACCACAGATTTGAATCACGGCTGGGCAACCCAAACTTAGCGAAGAGCCACTAGAAAAACTGGACGGATAACACATCACCTCTGGAGAATATGCGATGCTCGTTTTCAGAAAAAACGAAGTGCACCCTTTAACCGAAGAACTTTAACCTTCAACAGAGAAATTAACTGGAATTTTGTACCCTTTAACAATAGTAATTCGCACTAACAGGGGATTGCAAAATGTGTACCTCATTAACCCTATGAAACCAAAAAGCCTATCTCATTTATCCCTTGAAATGAAAACTTTGAAATTTCTTATCTCCTACGGTTAAGGGACAAATCATTCACTGTATATAAAATAAAATTATTTATTTATTATTGCTATATTGGAATATTATTGAAAATTTTAAAATCAAGTAGTAAATGTATAAAAATATGGAGCATGCGGTCGAGTTTTAACTGTTCGTTTGTTTAATTAAAACGCATATGATTATAAATTATTCTGTTTTTAATCAACATCATCATCATTATCATCAGAATTTCAAATTTCCATCATAAATATATTGTTGCACTATTACTTCAAATTTTTCGTTTTCTGTATTTAGTGCCCTCTAACGATGGTAAATTAAGGCCGTTTGGAGGATTTGGAAAATATGAATCATCATATTCCTTTAGTACTTATCCAACTCGAAAATAATTTTTCATTAATCTCTCAAAAATGTTGCGTTTTTCCACCCCTGCTCCAGGAGTGAAGGGGATGAAACGGTTGCACCCCTTGATCATCACACTCCAACACTAAAATATGAAATGCTTAGTGCAAATCGATCGTTTGCAATATTTGCTTAAATTTTTTAAACTATTCCGCCGTCAGAAAATGCAATTAAAGTTTTTGGGAGATTCTAAAAGTGTGGATCATAATAGTTTATTAATACCTATCCAACCTAAACGAAATTTTTAATTTAAGTATAAAAACAAATAATTTTCGCTTAAAACACCAAAATTTCATTTACCCCTCTCTAAGGGTAAAGGTAAAAATCATTGTTGCCACTGTAAACTTCATGATATTCACATGCCACAATCAAAATTTAAAATTTCTAACTTAATTACATCGTTTCTAATATTAGTTTCAAATTTTGGAGTTTTCAAAAATATCCACCATTAGAGGTCCCAATTACAGCTATAGAAAGATTCCGAAGGTGTGAATTGTAATATTTCATCATTACCTATCCAACCTAAAAAGAAATCTTAATTTATCTCTAAAAACAAAAATGTTCGATGTCCACAGACAGACAACGAAACGAAAATATTAGCTCGTTTTTTTCTGAAAGCGAGCTAAAAACTGTATTCCTGAAGATGAAAAATTCTCTACTTAAAAACATAAGTAGTTTATTCACACCATACGAATTCCCCTTTGCACAGTGCTTTCCCCCCTATGTCGCAACAGACCGGAAATTGACCTGTGTCGGTCCACGTTGCCTTCTCAGATTGAACTTTGACCCCTATGTCGCAATCGACCGGAAATTGACTCGTAATTTTCCAACGACCTTGAAAAACCCCAAGGTCACGGTGATGTGCACAAACGGTGTTGACATGTCTTTCGCAAGTGTTTATCAGTTAGCGGATGTATAAAGGTCACGGTTCTGGCTGTATATAACCGCTGAAAAAGGTTTGACATTTATTCTGAGCCACACGTTACGGACGACGAGGACAACTTGGATTTTGTTCATAATTGGACGAGTGATGTAGACTCCGGCTACGAGAGCGATCCATAACACTTTCGAACGCGTATTCGTCGATTGCTACGTCGACCTGTGATTATGCCTCCTCCTCCTCCACTGCCACTGCCGGCCGTCACTATTAAGATGCTGCCGCGACCAGGGCTTAGTGGACCTGTGCTAAGGGCCGTTCTCGTGGACGATACCACACCACCACCGCCTACAAGACTACGAGGACCTTTGGTCATGAAACCACCCGAAACCTGGCCCCCAGGACTGCCGCAGAACGTTGTTCAGGCTCTGAGATGTAAACGACAAAGACATCTGTAGTCGTGCCAGTGTAAAGACGTCAAGTGTTTTTGTCTCCAGATACTCGAACTAGTGCAAAACATCTGTATGGTTCTAGATCTCGCCTTTCGTGGCAACTAAGATTCTACTTCTCGTACGTATCCTCTCACTCTATAGACTGAAAGTCGCCGACTTTTGCGTTGGCCTGACCCATTGAATTTGAAAAAAGGTCTCAGTGTACAACTTGTGACTTGGCCATTTAGCCAATGTGTGCAAAAAGCGTCCAACCCAACCTATGCACGGCGACCGGGATATATGCCCCATCCAACGGACGGCGGGCATTCCAAGTCCATCGGTGTTTCCTTTCTGACCGAGGGCAGGATGCGAGTTTAACGGAGATGTATCTCAACTGCTAGAACAGGTTGGATTCGAATCTGGGAGCTGGCAGATTAAGAAACTGGCAGGTTGCGACTGAGTCATCGCCCGCCTGATCGACGGACGGATGATGAAGTGAAAACTTTTGCTCGTTTCTTTTGAAAACAAGATAAAAATTTTTATTATAAGGAACCATACAAGTGAAGCATTCTGAGAGAAAGTAGAGATGTGGAGAGTCAACGAAATTCACATTTGTGATAGTCTTAAAGAGACAATTTCAATAATTACATCAGTCTTTTTTTCATATTTGTCAAATTACTGAAGATAAACAGATACTTTTCAGAATTTTGGTTTGCAGAGAAATTAACAACTTTACACAAGAATTTAACACGATCTCTAAATTTCGCGTACTATACGGATTATGTATAATTTTTACCCTCTTTATAATTGAAATCCAATCTTTGTTGCGTAATTAATGAAATATAAAGGCTTGTTTCTCTGAAGTCACTCAGAGCTCCTGTGATGATGTGATGATGTTAACTTCAAAGTGCGGTAAAGGGGAGAAACTGTTTAGGAGGAATACTGATCGATAACTAAAAGAGTTGTGTGATTTTTATTTTGATTCACATCACTTGAAGGCCGAATCGTTAGCCCTTCATTAACCTCTTGAACTGACGGATTGACGACATTTCAAAATTTGTTTCTCTTTAGGGGACTGGTTAAGATGCCTCTTAACCGCGACTGGCAAAGAGAAATTTCAAATTGAGACAATTAAGGCCTCATCAGAGGAAGTAGAGCAGAATTGACTGGTATACCTTGTCTTTTCCCATTTTTTTTTACTATGGAATTGTGTGTTCACGTGATATTCGCAAAAAACAGTAGGTGCAGTGCATTTATTCCTGGTAAGGAAATGGTCCCTTAACTTAGAGAGATATTAGTAGGTTTCTATGATATCAATCCCTACTGAAATGAGTAAGTAAAACTGAACAGTTTTTTTTGCCTATCTATTCCTTTTCTGGTAATAGTGAATTCTATTAATTTTCAAAAGTAATAAGCTCAAGCAAACTCTATCGAATGCAGAGGTTAAGAATGTAATATCCCTTGAAGAAATAAACAAATTCGCGATATAATTTATTTTCCGGATGTGCAAGTTTTTGAGACATGTATAATATTTTAAAATTTTAGTAAAATTAGATAATTCTAAATATATTATAATTTTAAAATAAATGCTAGTTTTTAACAAAAATATATTTTAATGTAACGTATCCCATAAACTTGCAGCATAATAGCCTTTGTGATATTGCTTAGAATTATCATTAACCTACTAATGGTATTGAGGGAACATTTAGAGCGGGAGCCTTGATCGGGCACGATTTCTAAAAGAGTTACTTATCTGGGTGGTTGTTAGGGTTATCAATAAGTGATACGGTTCGATGTAATCGATAAATAACTGCAGCATTAGAATCGATTTTGAATGGGTTCTAATGGGATTTATATGTAGTTATATTATTATTTATCGAAGGGGTCTAAAAATTAATTGTTTTTGGATCTGTTAGTGTTGTTTTCTTACAGGGTGATTGATTGATAACAGTTAGCAAAGTGTAATTAGGATAGAGAGAAAGATAAGAGAAAAGTAGAAAACAGATAAGGGGTAACGTTAGACTGAGGATGGCTTTGAAAGGAAACGTCGGCCATCTTGAATTCTTGAGGTGTGAAATCTCATGAACTGTTGATGGCAAGCTATTGGGTACCTTTCTTTCCCCACCCTTTAGCTTTTCCCTGAATATAGTTTGCGTGATTCAAAGGTTAGCGATTCGGAGCTCTGAATATCAATAAGTTGTGTAAAATATAGTAGTTCTACAGGTAAATAACCACTCACTTTCTCTTCCCTTTAAAGAACAGGAAGTCTTTTACTCAAGTGTATGTTTTACTTATGAGCGCTAATTTTTTGCACATAATAGACTAAATGAACACCAATCAATGGCGTAATACAATATAGTCGTTGTACGGTCGACAGGATGGACCCACTGCACAGCTGTTAGGAGATAAATTGTAATCTCCAGTCAAGGTCATCCAGCGTGTCTTTAATGTATACAGGGTATATCCCGTGTACATTAAAGACAGGCTGGAAAGTTTTAACAACAAAGCCTATATTAATATAACTATTCACATCATTAATAAGACACTGAAGTTACCAATTTTAAGTGATTTGTTTCTCTTCCATTTTTCAATCAAGGAGCAAATGAAGACAAATACTTCATCCTCTCTGGCCGATGTGAGTGTTCGAGAAGATCAGGATGCTGATCAGAATATCCTGAAGAAAGTTTAGATGAAAAAAATTATTAACCGTAATGCATATAAGCTATGCTCTTTCGTAACAGAAAAAAGATTACAAATAAAGATTTCGCATTCACTTAGAAATATATTGTTACTAGCACTAATCGTTATTTTTTAAGAGAGAAATAAAGTAAACTAAATTTATTTCTCGCTTAAATATCGAAATTAATTAATTTAATTAATTTAAATATTAAATATTAAAAATTGTCCCATACCATGAATAAAGTAGCTTTTTTTAAAAACTACTAAAAATACCTAAAAGTATCTTATATTGCTAAAAATATTAAAAATAGCGCCAGGAGAAAAATATCGCCTCTGGCGAATATCGAATGTTCGTTTTCAAAAAATGAAATTAAAACCTCTTTAATAATAGAAATTAGAACTAATGGATGATTGGGAAAAAAATATATCACCAATTGCTTTTTCCCAATTTCCAAAAACATGAAAGAAGTTTCGGTTAAATCTTAGAAACGAGTTGCTTTTGCCATCCTCGTTCTGGGAAAAGAGCAAACGGTTACTTCATTCTAAACCATTTAACACTCCACACTTCATTAGAAAACATTTCATATTTTAATGTGAAAGATCGTTTGAAATATTTTTTAAAATTTGGTAAATTTCCGAAATTTTCCGCCATTTGAGGACATAAAGCTACTGAGAAATTTGAAAAGTGCGGATCGTATTATATAATCAATGCCTCTTCAACCGTAAAAACGGATGAAGAATACGTGTTTAGCTGCTGGTACAAAAGAATCTGGGTTCGAGAACCGCCTAGGTATCGTGTTTCTCTCGTGCTGTCTTTCTGCTGAGGTCTCTACTTCTGTCGTGCCCACATTTGTTTTAAAACGTGGACACGACTGTTGGCGCGGAAGACCTCGGATGCCGATATATATAATCACTAGTGCCAACCTACTTACCCTCCATTTTGGCGTCCAGCTCGATCGGAAAATAATACTGCCGCCTGTACGGACCCATATAATGTGGTCCGGTGCTCCCCCAGATGGCACGTGATGTACGTGACGTGTTGCAGTAAACAACCCATGCCAGATGGGTCGAAGATTCACACCTCAGCCTACGCGAACCAATGGGGAATGCCCAAATGGGGCTCGGGTGACCTCTACCAGGGAGCCAACGAAGAATAAAACTGAGAGGACACAATGTCTTAGCCCTTTTTTTGTCAAAAATATTCTCGTCTCTGCACTGGAGGAAAGAAGACGTGACGAGTCGTCTCGGGAGAAGGAAAGGAGCCGAGCTGGACACAAGCATGCATGCGAAGTGTAGCAGGAACCTCTAATTACCTGTAGGCGTACGAGCCACCGGCAGCAACAGACCGATGACGATGCCTTCTCTGGCGGTCAACACCACAGCGAACGAAGTAAGAGAGTCAAATCCGTTCTGGTCTGGCAATACTTTTCCCACATAATATTGTATTCACTTATCACCATCGCGCTGCTCCCGCGTGAGCATAAGAGACTGTCTGGAGCCTAATCCCCTCTTGAGCATTGACTCAGATTGATGAACTAGAACTCGGCTTATCGTTTTCACTCTATAATGTTCCCTTAAGATTAAAAGAGCCCGCATCTAATGCGCTTGTCTGAATTGTCAAAAAGATTCTGCAAATAAATGTTGATATTTGTTATATATGATTAAGCTTGATACTTTTCTTGTTTACTGATATATGTGTTTGTCGAAGTTAAAATTAGTCTCAGAGCCTGTCTCAGTTTGGCAGTAAGAAAAAATACGATCACTATACGAACGGCTACCAAAGGTTGGTCACGACAATACGTGTGTGTGTCCCCCACCCCCTCGCTTCCTTACACATCTACGCTGCTGCGTATTACATTGACAGGTTCCTAATTTATCTCTGTGGCAAGGGGATCCTTGAGGGGTAAATTTGCTCTTTTAAAAGAAAAAAAACAGAAATTTCGAAAAAATATTTTTTTTACTATATCGGTATAGACTGAAAGTGTTTGAACTAGTTGTCGGATGATTAAGCAAAAAGTGTTAAAAATGTGAAAATATTGAAAAAATGCCGTTATTATTGAAGATTCGCATCATGTAATATACATATAATCTTGTTTGCTTGATATTAACATGCTGTGTGAGCCTCCTGTTTTGGGGCGGGGGTGGCTCAGTCGGTAGCGCGCCAGGCTCGTAATCTGTAGTTCCCAGGTTCGAGTAGCAGCTGGGTCAGCGTTGAGATCTATCTCCGCAAAACTCCCTGCCCTGCCCACGGTCAGTAGGGAACACCGATGGGCTTGAAAAGGCCGCCGTCCGTCAGATGGGACGTTAAGCCGTGGCCCCGTGTGCGGAAGAGCCATACCCTGTGCACGTTAAAGAACACGCTGGATGGCCTTGACGGGAGGCTACCATCTGTCTCCCAACAGCTGTTCCAGTGGGTCCCTTCCCACAACCTTCTCTGAGCCTTCGGGGTCCATGTGACCTGGCCATTTAGCCCATGGTGTGCAAAAAAGTGCCGCTCAGAGGTAAAACAACCCAACCCAAACCTCCTGGTTTCGAAATTAATGACCTATATGTTTTAAAACAAAATGTTCGATTAATTTATCCTCCTTTGTTTGAAGGTAGACCGGACCAGAACCTTTGAAATATCAGAAGCAGTTCATTTGGAGCATTGTTATGGAAACTAGGGTTACAGACAACATTACACTATAGGCCATACTTTGCTCAATGGAGATCAGGTCTGGGGATTTTGAACCCTTCAGGACGATCAGAGATGTCGGCTTATTAATAGGCAACTAGAGTTGGCTCACCAAAACGAAACCCATAGTGGTGTACGGGCAAAAAGATGACAACTATGGCATCTCTGTACGAAATGCTGCAAGTTCGTTTTGTTTAATTTGATTTACGCAATTATTAATTTTAATTTTATTATAAATTTATTTAAATTCAATTTTTAACAATCATAGATGTGCAAATATCCAGACTAAACAATACATTGTATAGAAAAATATAATTTTCGGTAGATTAATACAAATTCGGAAAAAAATTGAATAAAACGAATTTTCATTGTTTAAAACGATAAACTTTTATTTAACTGAAAGAACTAAATTATCAAAGCTTTGGATTAAATTTTCGTTTAAGAATGAAAATTAATCTTGATTTCAATTCAGTTTTTAGAGAAATTATTCATTAAAAGTAAGAGAACTGATTTAATCTACCGAAAATTATATTTTTCTATACAATGTATTGTTTAGTCTGGATATTTGCACATCTATGATTGTTAAAAATTTGAATTTAAATAAATTTATAATAAAATTAAAATTAATAATGGCGTGAATCAAATTAAACAAAACGAACTTGCAGCATTTCGTAGAGAGATGCCATAGTTGTCATCTTTTTGCCCGTACACCACTATGTGTTTCGTTTTGGTGAGCCAACTCTAGTTGCCTATTAATAAGCCGATATCTCTGATCGTCCTGAAGGGTTCAAAATCCCCAGACCTGATCTCCATTGAGCAAAGTATGGCCTATAATGTAATGTTGTCTGTAACCCTAGTTTCCATAACAATGCTCCAAATGAACTACTTCTGATATTTCAATGGTTCTGGTCCGGTCTACCTTCAAACAAAGAAGGATAAATTCATCGAACATTTTGTTTTAAAACATATAGGTCATTAATTTCGAAACCAGGAGGCTCACACAGCACGTTAATATCAGGCAAACAAGATTATATGTATATTATAGGATGTGAATCTTCAATAATAACGGCATTTTTTCAATATTTTCACATTTTTAATACTTTTTGCTTAATCATCCGACAACTAGTTCAAAAACTTTCAGTCTATACCGATATAGTAAAAAAAATATTTTTTCGAAATTTCTGTGTTTTTTTTCCTTTAAAAGAGCAAATTTACCCCTCAAGGATCCCCTTGCCACAGAGATAAATTAGGAACCTGTCAATGTAATACGCCACAGCGTAGATGTGTAAGGAAGCGAGGGGGTGGGGTACACACACAGGTATTGTCGTGACCAACCTTTGGTAGCCTTTCGTATAGTGATCGTATTTTTTCTTACTGCCAAACTGAGACAGGCTCTGAGACTAATTTTAACTTCGACGAACACATATATCAGTACACAAGAAAAGTATCAAGCTTAATCATATATAACAAATATCAACATTTATTTGCAGAATCTTTTTGACAATTCAGACAAGCGCATTAGATGCGGGCTCTTTTAATCTTAAGGGAACATTATAGAGTGAAAACGATAAGCCGAGTTCTAGTTCATCAATCTGAGTCAATGCTCAAGAGGGGATTAGGCTCCAGACAGTCTCTTATGCTCACGCGGGAGCAGCGCGATGGTGATAAGTGAATACAATATTATGTGGGAAAAATATTGCCAGACCAGAACGGATTTGACTCTCTTACTTCGTTCGCTGTGGTGTTGACCGCCAGGGAAGGCATCGTCATCGGTCTGTTGCTGCCGGTGGCTCGTACGCCTACAGGTAATTAGAGGTTCCTGCTACACTTCGCATGCATGCTTGTGTCCAGCTCGGCTCCTTTCCTTCTCCCGAGACGACTCGTCACGTCTTCTTTCCTCCAGTGCAGAGACGAGAATCTTTTTGACAAAAAAAGGGCTAAGACATTTGTCCTCTCAGTTTTATTCTTCCTTGGCTCCCTGGTAGAGGTCACCCGAGCCCGCATTTGGGCATTCCCCATTGGTTCGCGTAGGCTGAGGTGCGGATCTTCGACCCATCTGGCATGGGTTGTTTACTGCAACAGGTCACGTACATCACGTGCCATCTGGGGGAGCACCGGACCACATTGTGTGGGTCCGTGCAGGCGGCAGTATTCTTTTCCGATCGAGCTGGACGCCAAAATGGACGGAAAGTAGGTTGGCACTAGTGATTATATATATCGGCGTCCGAGGTCTTCCGCGCCACGATTTAAAACAAATGTGGGCACGACAGAAGTAGAGACCTCAGCAGAAAGACAGCACGAGAGAAACACGATACCTAGGCGGTTCTCGAACCCAGATTCTTTTGTACCAGCAGCTAAACATGTATTCTTCATCCGTTTTTTCGGTTGAAGAGGCATTGATTATATAATACGATCCGCACTTTTCAAATTTCTCAGTAGCTTTATGATGTCCTCAAACGGCGGAAAATTTCGGAAAATTATCAAATTTTAAAAAATATTTCAAACGATCTTTCACATTAAAATGTGAAAATGTTTTCTAATGAAGTGTGGAGTGTTAAATGGTTTAGAATGAAGTAACCGTTTGCTCTTTTCCCAGAACGAGGATGGCAAAAGCAACTCGTTTCTAAGATTTAACCGAAACTTCCTGTCATGTTTTTAAAAATTGGGAAAAAGCAATTGGTGATATATTTTTTTCCCAATCATCCATTAGTTCTAATTTCTATTATTAAAGAGGTTTTAATTTCATTTTTTGAAAACGAACATTCGATATTCGCCAGAGGCGATATTTTTCTCCTGGCGCTATTTTTAATATTTTTAGCAATATAAGATACTTTTAGGTATTTTTAGTAGTTTTTAAAAAAAGTTACTTTATTCATGGTATGGGACAATTTTTAATATTTAATATTTAAATTAATTAAATTAATTAATTTCGATATTTAGCGAGAAATAAATTTAGTTTACTTTATTTCTCTCTTAAAAAATAACTATTAGTGCTAGTAACAATATATTTCTAAGTGAATGCGAAATCTTTATTTGTAATCTTTTTCTGTTACGAAAGAGCATAGCTTATATGCATTACGGTTAATAATTTTTTTCATCTAAACTTTCTTCAGGATATTCTGATCAGTATCCTGATCTTCTCGAACACTCACATCGGCCAGAGAGGATGAAGTATTTGTCTTCATTTGCTCCTTGATTGAAAAATGGAAGAGAAACAAATCACTTAAAATTGGTAACTTCAGTGTCTTATTAATGATGTGAATAGTTATATTAATATAGGCTTTGTTGTTAAAACTTTCCAGCCTGTCTTTAATGTACACGGGATATACCCTGTATACATTAAAGACACGCTGGATGACCTTGACTGGAGATTACAATTTATCTCCTAACAGCTGTGCAGTGGGTCCATCCTGTCGACCGTACAACGACTATATTGTATTACGCCATTGATTGGTGTTCATTTAGTCTATTATGTGAAAAAAATTAGCGCTCATAGGTAAAACATACACTTGAGTAAAAGACTTCCTGTTCTTTAAAGGGAAGAGAAAGTGAGTGGTTATTTACCTGTAGAACTACTATATTTTACACAACTTATTGATATTCAGAGCTCCGAATCGCTAACCTTTGAATCACGCAAACTATATTCAGGGAAAAGCTAAAGGGTGGGGAAAGAAAGGTACCCAATAGCTTGCCATCAACAGTTCATGAGATTTCACACCTCAAGAATTCAAGATGGCCGTCGTTTCCATTCAAAGCCATCCTCAGTCTAACGTTACCCCTTATCTGTTTTCTACTTTTTTCTTATCTTTCTCTCTATCCTAATTACACTTTGCTAACTGTTATCAATCAATCACCCTGTAAGAAAACAACACTAACAGATCCCAAAACAATTAATTTTTAGACCCCTTCGATAAATAATAATATAACTACATATAAATCCCATTAGAACCCATTCAAAATCGATTCTAATGCTGCAGTTATTTATCGATTACATCGAACCGTATCACTTATTGATAACCCTAACAACCACCCAGATAAGTAACTCTTTTAGAAATCGTGCCCGATCAAGGCTCCCGCTCTAAATGTTCCCTCAATACCATTAGTAGGTTAATGATAATTCTAAGCAATATCACAAAGGCTATTATGCTGCAAGTTTATGGGATACGTTACATTAAAATGTACATTTTTGTTAAAAACTAACATTTATTTTAAAATTATAATATATTTAGAATTATCTAATTTTACTAAAATTTTAAAATATTATACATGTCTCAAAAACTTGCACATCCGGAAAATAAATTATATCGCGAAATTGTTTATTTCTTCAAGGGATATTACATTCTTAACCTCTGCATTCGATAGAGTTTGCTTGAGCTTATTACTTTTGAAAATTAATAGAATTCACTATTACCAGAAAAGGAATAGATAGGCAAAACAACTGTTCAGTGTTACTTACTCATTTCAGTAGGGATTGATATCATAGAAACCTACTAATATCTCTCTAAGTTAAGGGACCATTTCCTTATCAGGAATAAATGCATTGCACCTACTGTTTTTTGCGAATATCTCGTGAACACACAATTCCATAGTGAAAAAAAAATGGGAAAAGACAAGGTATACCAGTCAATTCTGCTCTACTTCCTCTGATGAGGCCTTAATTGTCTCAATTTGAAATTTCTCTTTGCCAGTCGCGGTTAAGAGGCATCTTAACCAGTCCCCTAAAGAGAAACAAATTTTGAAATGTCGTCAATCCGTCAGTTCAAGAGGTTAATGAAGGGCTAACGATTCGGCCTTCAAGTGATGTGAATCAAAATAAAAATCACACAACTCTTTTAGTTATCGATCAGTATTCCTCCTAAACAGTTTCTCCCCTTTACCGCACTTTGAAGTTAACATCATCACATCATCACAGGAGCTCTGAGTGACTTCAGAGAAACAAGCCTTTATATTTCATTAATTACGCAACAAAGATTGGATTTCAATTATAAAGAGGGTAAAAATTATACATAATCCGTATAGTACGCGAAATTTAGAGATCGTGTTAAATTCTTGTGTAAAGTTGTTAATTTCTCTGCAAACCAAAATTCTGAAAAGTATCTATTTATCTTCAGTAATTTGACAAATATGAAAAAAAGACTGATGTAATTATTGAAATTTTCTCTTTAAGACTATCACAAATGTGAATTTCGTTGACTCTCCACATCTCTACTTTCTCTCAGAATGCTTCACTTGTATGGTTCCTTATAATAAAAATTTTTATCTTGTTTTCAAAAGAAAACGAGCAAAGGTTTTCACTTCATCATCCGTCCGTCGATCAGGCGGGCGATGACTCAGTCGCAACCTGCCAGTTTCTTAATCTGCCAGCTCCCAGATTCGAATCCAACCTGTTCTAGCAGTTGAGATACATCTCCGTTAAACTCGCATCCTGCCCTCGGTCAGAAAGGAAACACCGATGGACTTGGAATGCCCGCCGTCTGTTGGATGGGGCATATATCCGGGTCGCCGTGCATAGGTTGGGTTGGACGCTTTTTGCACACATTGGCTAAATGGCCAAGTCACAAGTTGTACACTGAGACCTTTTTTCAAATTCAATGGGTCAGGCCAACGCAAAAGTCGGCGACTTTCAGTCTATAGAGTGAGAGGATACGTACGAGAAGTAGAATCTTAGTTGCCACGAAAGGCGAGATCTAGAACCATACAGATCTTTTGCACTAGTTCGAGTATCTGGAAACAAAAACACTTGAAGTCTTCACACTGGCACGACTACAGACGTCTCTGTCGTTTACGTCTCAGAGCCTGAACGACGTTCTGCGGCAGTTCTGGGGGCCAGGTTTCGGGTGGTGTCATGACCAAAAGTCCTCGTAGTCTTGTAGGCGGTGGTGGCGTGGTATCGTCCACGAGAACGGCCCTTAGCACAGGCCCACTAAGCCCTGGTCGCGGCAGCATCTTAATAGTGACGGCCGGCGGTGGCAGTGGAGGAGGAGGAGGCACAATCACAGGTCGACGTAGCAATCGACGAATACGCGTTCGAAAGTGTGTGGATCGCTCTCGTAGCCGGAGTCTACATCACTCGTCCAATTATGACCAAAATCCAAGTTGTCGTCGTCGTCCATAACGTGTGGCTCAAAATAAATTTCAAACCTTTTTCAGCGGTTATATACAGCCAGAACCGTGACCTTTATACATCCGCTAACTGATAAACACTTGCGAAAGACATGTCAACACCGTTTGTGCACATCACCGTGACCTTGGAGTTTTTCAAGGTCGTTGGAAAATTACGAGTCAATTTCCGGTCGATTGCGACATAGGGGTCAAAGTTCAATCTGAGAAGGCAACGTGGACCGACACAGGTCAATTTCCGGTCGGTTGCGACATAGGGGGGAAAGCACTGTGCAAAGGGGGTTTCTTATGGTGGGAATAAACTACTAACGTAGATATGCATTTCTAATTAGTACTGAATTGGAAGGTAAAATAGTTTTTAGAAATCAAAAAATATATTTTTTGCAAAAGCAAAAATATACATTTTTAATGAGTATTAGGAATTCGAAAAACTGTCTAATGACGCACCTAAAAATGTTTTTTAAAAATTTTGTTTAAAGAAATGAGCCAGATTCAGCACAACAACGATGATTTCTTTTGAGGAGCAGCAAACGCTTCTGCAATGATTCGCTGATTGGCCAGTTCCGATTTAATTGATCTAGTTTGGCGATCAACGAAAAAATTTTACATACATTTATTCTTTAATTTTTCATTGAATCCTAAATGATTAAAATTCATTTTCTCGCAATATTCTTATAGGGGTAAATTATTAAAGTTTTAACTGTACTTTTTAAAGATCTATATTATTAAGATTTGATACTAAAAGTTTTTTCTCATTTTTGATCTTTTCAGGTCTGTTTGGTGTGTGCTTATGGATCTGAGAGTAAGTGCTAACATTTATAAAATTTAATCAATGAAACTGACTCGAAGTACATTTTGCTAGAAATCAACTGGGTGCTTTCGGCATCTCTTGACTTCTAGCCTGTCATTCCGAATCCCATTTTCACCTTGAATGTTTTCACGCATCTCAACATGTTTAATATTTCATTTCCATTGCTCTAAATAGCCTTACTAACCAACCTTTATCTCTCCAGTAACGTTATATGGGAATTTGATCTTTGACCTCAAAGGGCAGATTGCATCCAAAATTTGACATCATTTCTGTAATCTACAACTCAAAATACCCCCAAGCACCAATTTTTAAACCTCAAACATCTATAGGCATGTCTTTGACCTTTGACCTCGAAGGACCTCCGAATACGAAATGTCAGTACATTTCTGAGATCTACAACCCAAAACATCCCCAGACTCCAACTTTTATGTTTCTAGCACTAATAGGTCAAGGTTTGACCCTTGTATGACCTCTACTATGTGATCTCTGTTTGCTGTTTGAACTGTTGAATACAATATTGCACAATTCAATAATACTTGAAGAACACGTCAGAGGTAAAATTTCGGATTTTTCTCGAGATCTACGACCGGATCTCGACCCGGATATTCAGAGCTCTACCATTTTATGCATCATAGTTAGAATTAGCACGAGCCCCTCTCAGCCGTCTGTCAATCACTCATAATCGTCTATATACTGTATATTAGATATATATATATAGATATATATATTAATAATTAGATTAATATTAGATATATATAGATTATATATTTTTTGTTTTCTAGAATATCATGAATTCTCCCGGATGGAGCGTCAGAAAGGGCAAAACGAGCGACCTGAGCGACTTTGAATGAGTTGGATAGTTGGTGCTAGGCGTTTCGGTCCACCCTCCTGGGCCCTTCATGCACAACCGTTTTAAGGATTTATCGAAATTGAAGTTTTCAAGCGTAAAACAGTGGGCTCAGAAGCATTGACACTGGACCGTTGAGGACCAAAATGAGTATAGTCAGACGAATCAAGGTTCCTTTTGCATCACACTGATGGAAAGATCAGAATTTGGCGCAAGTGCATGAGGCCATTGAGCCATGTTGCTTGGTGTCAACAGTACGTGACGATAGTGGCGGTGTGATGGTGTTGGGAATGTTTTCTCGGCACATATTAGGCCTCCTGATACCATCAAAGAAATATGTCATGGTGCATTTGAACATCGTTGTGACCAAGTTCATCCTTTCATGGTTACAGTTTATTCTCACCCCGGGTGGACATGTTCAGCATGATAATGCTCCTGCTCACATGGCACGTATCATCACCGAATGGCTCCAGGAACATGCCGACACACCTTGCTATACGACAGTTTACTTGCTTCATTGGCCTTCACAGTTCTCAGATATAAGCCCTATCGAGCATCTTTGGGATGAGATGGTAATGGCTGTTCGGAGCGAGACTGTGCTGCCGTCCACTTTTCCACAACTACGCGAATCAATCATTTCCACGTGGTAGCAATATTCCTGCACAACGCATCCAGCATCTTATAATTTCCATGACCCAACGAATTCGGGCTGTTTTGAAGAACAAAGGAGGAGTAACACGCTACTCGGTAGGTGTACTTCATAAACTGGCACCTCAGAGTAAATGTAATAGGGGTAACCGTTTTTTGGCAGATCAACATCTGCCAAAAATTAATCTTTTCTAATTTAGAGAAACTGATTTTTGCTTTAGATTTGAAATGGGTTGGGTTGTTTTACCTCTGAGCGGCACAGTTTTGCCCACAGTGGTACCCCCCCCCCCCCCCCCCCCCCGTCGAGTTCTTTAACGTGCCCGGGGTGTGGCTCTCCTGCAGACGGAGAGATTTGAAATGAAAAGCAAATATCAACTGCATTGTGTCATAACAGAAAAACGATTTTTGTTTTCACATACTGATGATATTTGTTGTATTGCTGACTTCGATGGCCATCGCATTGAACAATCTGATCTGAACATTAACATCTGATATGGAGTGCCGAGGAGGCTCAGTCGGTAGCGTGCCAGACTCATAATCTGCAGTTCCCAGGTTCGAGGCCCATCTTAGCGAGCTTAAGATTTATCTCCGCAGAGCACCGCGCCCTTGGTTCAGTAGTGGATGCCGATGGGCTGGGAAAGACCAACCGTCTGCCAGATGGGAAGTGGCTCCATGTGCAGGAGAGCCATATCCTGCGCACATTAGAGAATATGTTGGATGACCTTGACGGGAGGCTGTCATCTGTCCCCTAACAGCTGTCTAGTGGGTCCCCTTCCCCCAACCTTCTCTGAGCCCACACCGTCTTTATGACCATTTAACCAACTTTGTACAGAAAAGTGCTGATCAGATGTAAATCGACCGAACCCATGTCATTCTCCATCTAGTGGCACCTTTTCCAACTTTATTTCTTCCTATGTTCTTTTGTTCGGCATTGTGTGATTTTTTTTTTTTTTTTTCATTTCAAATATCGGCTCTTTTCGTCCAACCGTTTTTCGTACAAAATGACGCACATTCGGATTTAATATGGATAAGTTTTTGATTAAACGGAAAAGTTAAATGAAGAATCAGTGGCAGGAAGCAGCAACAAAATGGTTTATAAATTTCCTTAATATTCATCTAAAATTTCGTGGCACACCTGGCCCATCTCAGGGTACACACTTTGAGAACCATTGATCTAACATCATCTTTACTTACAAAGTTAAATCATCTGGAAGCATCTTGAATCAAAGGCATAAAGTGTCCTCTTAGCTTGCTTACAAAGAGTCCAAGTTTTATTACCATAGCAAACTATAGAAAAGACCAAACTATTATATAACCTAATTTTAGTCCTTAGGTTGTATACACCTTTCTCATGTCGCACATCATTAGAGATATCCTCAGCAAATAGAAAAATTATAATTTTCACGTCTCACTGATTTCTTTTCAATTTTATTTGCTTTCTTTCTTTATAAACGGGGCGGGGGTGGCTCAGTCGGTAGCGCGCCAGACTCGTAATCTGTAGTTCCCAGGTTCGAGTCCCAGCTGGGTCAGCGTTGAGATTTATCTCCGCAAAATTCCCCGCCCTGCCCACGGTCAGTAGGGGACACCGATGAGCTTGGAAAGGCCGCCGTCCGTCGGATGGGACGTTAAGCTGTGGCCCCGTGTGCTGGAGAGACATACCCTGTGCACGTTAAAGAACACGCTGGTTGGCCTTGACGGGAGGCTATCATCTGTCTCCCAACAGCTGTTCCAGTGGGTCCCCTCCCCCAACCTTCTCTGAGCCTTCGGGGTCCAGAAAACCCAACTTTAACCAAACAACCCAACTTTCTTTATAATCCCCGATACTGTTGTACTCAAGAACGGAATGATATATTTTGCCCTTAAAAGTATGAGTCGCAAATTTTGTCATCTTCTTCAGAATCCGATAAAAAAATTTTTGTTTAAAAAAAAATTGTTTTAAACTTGTTTCCTGCTTCATTTTCTCCTATTCTCTTCCACTGGTTCAATTATTCTGTTCATTTTTGCTTCCCCAGGAAAGACCGACTGCCAGGAACACAGAGAAAGGGAATTGAAGAGCAAGGCCCCCCTTCCATTGCGACTGATCCCTGAGTGTGACCAAGCAGGCGACTACAAGCCTCTTCAGTGCTTCAAGGACAGCAAGTTCTGCGCTTGTTGGGATAAGAGCGGTCAGCCCGTCACGCAACCATCGCAGAAGATCAAGGCTTGCGATTGCGTCGTCCAGAAGAGTGCTGCCGAGAATAAACGTAAGCAAAACGAAAGGTGCAATTGATTCCACTTTCAAGGGTTCGGGAATTTCATTCTTAAGCCAAAATCCAAAACTTTATTAAGGGATTCAAATACACTAAATGACATTTTAAAATACGTTTTAGTAAAAGACAACTAAATATTTTGCATTTGGTACGTAATTTTTTCATTCGAAGAATTTTAAATAAATCTGTTACATTATTGATGTTATAATATAACAATAAATCGTATTTTAGAATAAATAAATGGTATTAAGTGCTGATAAATAATTTTTTTTGAAAAAAATTAGTTTCGCATTAAGTGGAAATCTCACGTCTCCCAATTACATGACGGGGTATTCTGTTTACGAAACTATCCCTTGCTAGTTCATTCTTCAACTAATGATAACTAGCTGTTGATAGTTTAGTGGGAAGAATACCAGGCGTGTAATTGGGAGACGTGGGTCCGAGTCCTACTTTCGGCGAAACTCATTTTCTCAGTAAAATTATTTAATGAATTCCATGTCGACAGGTAATCTGAGTATTTGCTATTGATTAAGTGATTCCTAATTTTTGCGAAAAACACAAATTGTTTTGTTACCTCCAACCATATTTTACACATACACTACCAAAATCGACCTTTTGAGCCCCTGATGTCGAACCTGTTCGGGGACCACTAGCTTCCCAATATTCCCGGTGGGCCTCTTCCATGATTTAAGGAATCTCATATGATATTGAATAACAAGAGTAAATCAAGCAGCGTTGCTCTGAAAATTAAAAAGCATAATCTCCAACCTAAAAAATGAAATTCGGTGTTGATTTAACAATTTTCAAGAGGTAAGATTTTACAGAGTAGATGCAGCATTACGCCAAAAATATTTTTTCGAACATATTTTAGATGTGTGATAATAATGTCGTTTTTCCCATTATGACAAAAAATGCAAAAGAAAGAATTAATGAATCAAATCATTTTATCAAATGATTAGATTCTATTCTGTAAGCAAAAATTGGTGATGTCAGATTCCTAATCAACATTTAGTGATATTTTGTATTCACCAATTGAATAATAAAATTTGTTCAATGCATACCTGGCTTCATAAAAAACAAAAGCTTCATAGGTTACTAGTAAGGCATCACTCTGTTAAAGTCGCCAACGTACACTTTAGTCGACCTAAGCATTCTCCTGATTAGTCTTTATATACGCGATAGGTACATCACCAAAGAGCAAAGGAAATTTACTGCGCAGGACATGAATGCACGACATATTGGTTAGCCATGTCCTCTGCGTGAGAAATTCCCAGCATAAATCCTGAGAGAAAATGTGTTAATAAACGTTAATATAGGTTGAGAAATCTTTTTTTTCTTACAATGTTTATTTAACGATAGAACTGATATGATATAGACTGCACGCATGTTTTTTTTTCCATTTTAAATTGCCTTCAAAATATTCTGCTTCTATTATACTTTTTCCTAACTAGAATAATTGAATTGTTAGCTATGTTCACGACATTTCATATTCCGTATAGTACTTTTGCTTATTAAGAACAAACTTTTTTTTGTAATCAAATCGAATTTGTTTTTCGAAACTACAGGTAAATAATCTTTTATTCTTCATCCCTCAATTCATTTTAAATTTTTAGAACAGAAACTCATTGTTACATGATTTGCAAATCACGTCAAGGGCTTGTGAAAATTGATGTTTATAATTTCGTTGATAAATATTAATTTTTCGTTAAACAGACCTCTTAGAAATCATCATTTGAATAATTTCAGAAAAGTCAAGAAGATACTTTATCAGCATACTGATACCAGACAAAGAAAAGTACATCAAAATTTGAAACGTTTGGGAAATGGTGATAAGTCAAATCTCTTCAGTCTAGAAGTAAAAACACCAATACTTGTAGAAGTGAGAATCCCGCTGGAAAGGGAGTTCCATACTCTTCTATACACGGCACACAAATGAATGGTACTTATAGTTCTTTCGAACAAAAAGCACATCGATTGTAAGAGGATGACCTTGTTCTTCTGTTGACAAGGTTGAATGTGGGAGTACCTGCGTTAGAGTGAGTTATTCCATGAATAAGTTTATAACATGTTTTTAAGTCAAATATTAGTCTTCTCCACTCCAAGGAATGCAAAGAGAGCATTTTCAACCTTTCTTCACATGGCATATTGTAAAATCCAGGAAGTCCTTTTGCAAACCATCTCTGGGTGCGTTCAAGGTTTTTGATGTCTGATATTAGATGAGATGTCCATACAGGTGAGACATATTCTAGTGAAGGTCTGATGAAAGTCACAATTGCGTGAATTAGAGAAATAATGTCACATTTACCATAACGTTTCGGAATTAAGAAAACGGTGTGATTAACCCTTCTAACAATGTGGTCACCAAAAGTTAACTGTGATGAGAATAACATTCCTAAGGTTTTCTGCTTGAAGTAATTCGCATTTATCGGTTATTAAGATTACATTCCTCACTATGAAAGACCCTGTGATATGCAAATTAAGCTGGCAAAAAACCAGCTCAGGAGCAGGCTCTTCTAATTTCGGATTACGAGCGATTTTATCGAGAGTTTGGGATTACAGTGCTGCTAAAATGCAAGTGAGGAGAATATTGCATAACGGTTAGAGGTGGAGAGTCATCGGACGGATCACGTCAAGGGCTTGTGAAAATCACAGGAGACAACAGAAAAGGTGCCAAGAGTGACAAGACAGTCACACAGAAGTTGCCAAATTCATTAACGTGTTGAAAAGTGTAATTTCCAGGACTTGAAAATGTTTTCAAGATGCTGGAACAGGCGCTAGAAGAATGACCAAAGATAGTCTCAGGGCAGCAACATTTCAAGATCGTTTCCTATCTCCAACTGCAAGGCTCAATAGCATGATGTCAGCGAGCCAACTTGTATCGGAGCTGTCAGCTGCCACAGCGTCCCGACGATTCATGAAAGAGGGTTATATGCTAGAAGACCTATAGGTGTGCACACCTCTAATTTCAGCTCATCAGAGCCGGAAAGCACGACTGGAATGGAGCAGGCAGAACCTCAATTGGACCATTCTCTTTTTTGGATGAATTACGATATGGGGTTAAGTAGTGATTCTCGGCGCCAATGCATCTGGGGAGAGCGTAGGTCATGTTATCACCTCATTAATATCGTGGAAAGGGACCATTTTGGTAGGAGTGGTTTGTCGGTCTGGGGAGATATAACTGTCAATGACAGCACTGACCTGCATGTCTTCTCACGAGGGACTCTTAACTGCCGTAAGATACAGAGACGAGATCCTAGTTTCTTATGCAAGGCTTTTAGAGATGCATTGGGTTAGCATTCATATTTATGGATGATAACACTCATCCACAGAGAGATCATACAGTGGAGCATATAGTTGACCTTGAGAGTAAAGATATCCCAAGAATGGATTTGGCCAGTGAGGTTCCCAGACCTAAATCCCATTCTATAAGCAGGGGATGCTTTGGGAAGGTGAGTTACAAGTCTTCAACCCTCTCCAGGAACACTTTATGAGCCTAGAAATGCTCTTATAGAGCAATGAGATTTGCTGTCCTCTGCATTGTTGGATAACCTTATTAGAAGAATAAGAGCTTGTTGTGTAATCTGTATTGTGATTAGAGATAATCATACTCCTTAGCAAAAAGTCTTAATTTCGATATCTGCAGCGATCTGTAATTTTTTTTTTCAGAATTTTACGAAAAATTTCTAATGCATTTTTGATTAAATATTTAATTTTATAATTGGACAAGTTTTGTGATTAAAATTATCATTTAGGTAGAATAGTAATTAGTAACAAGTCATTGATCGATTTTATTTATTTATTACTAATAGTAACTTTTTTTTCCAGTTTTCAATAAATAACGTGCAGGTAACCCCAGTTTAATGCGGATTTGCTATAACGCTATTTTGTTATACCGTCCCATGGCCGAGTGGATAGCGCGCTTGGCTACTGATCTAAGGGACCTGGGTTCGAACCCCGGTAAGGCATGGCTGTTTGTGTCGTTTTTCTGCTGAGGGCCTGCCATCCTCTCAGACCTTCTACTATGGCATATAAAGACCTCTGTGGCAAGCAGCTGCTTGAGGGGGTATTTATTTTGTTTTTAGTAAAATGTCCTTAAAAATTCTTAAAATAATGTACATAGCTAACTATGTGCAAATGCTTGTTGTATCGGTCTCCCAGGTTGTTGTGACTGGTAAAAAATATTATTTACAATTTATGTAAAAGAAACTTCAAAATAACGCACTGAAGAAACAGATGTCCATGATAAACAGAAAATGCGAGATTGGTAGAAAAATTTCACCTAATGAAGACAATTCATAATATTGATGGATCCTGGAAAGAAGTCTCTTCCTCTGGTTTAAAGCATATTTGGAGGCAATTGTGTACAAAAGCTGCACAGGTATCAAGAGTACAAGATAGTTTCACTGATACTCCTGTAATAAGTGACACTACAACTGAGGCAAGGTTCAAGGGCGTAACGTTGGGTTGTTTTACCTCTGAGCGGCACTTTTTTGCACACCATGGGCTAAATGGCCAGGTCACATGGACCCCGAAGGCTCAGAGAAGGTTGGGGGAGGGGACCCACTGGAACAGCTGTTGAGAGACAGATGGTAGCCTCCCGTCAAGGCCATCCAGCGTGTTCTTTAACGTGCACAGGGTATTGCTCTCCCGCACACGGGGCCACGGCTTAACGTCCCATCCGACGGACGACGGCCTTTCCAAGCCCATCGGTGTCCCCTACTGACCGTGGGCAGGGCGGGGAATTTTGCGGAGATAAATCTCAACGCTGACCCAGCTGGGACTCGAACCTGGGAACTACAGATTACGAGCCTGGCGCGCTACCGACTGAGCCACCCCCGCCAAGGGCGTAACGTAACTTTGTATATATATGACAGAGTGGTCCAATTCTCAGGGTGAGTCAGTCGATAAAGATGAACTTCGGGATTTAGAATTCATCGCTGCTTTTAAAGAACTGAGCTAGAAAGAGTGTTGACAATAGAATTTTTAGAGGAAGCCCTTTCAATGTTCAATAAATGCATGGATTTGTTGGAGGAGTATGATAATGATTATTTTTTTCAGCAGTGGAATGTCCTACGACGAGATTGTGATCAATTAACGGAATGCTAAAATCAAATATTAAGCACAAAACAGAGACAAACAAAACAAACCACACTACATTCTTTTCTTATTAAGAAATAAATTGTAAAATGAACTAATCGATCATAAATGTACACATTTATGCATTTATTTACGTATTTGCATAATTTTATAAAAACCGTGAATTATAATTATTATGGTCGACACAAAACATCCATTATAATGCAGAGAAAAAACATATCGAAAAAGATAAATACGATTTGCAAAAGACAAGCAAATAAAACTCACTTCCGTTTAACGCGGTCTTCCTGGAACACAGCCTCCGTCTTCAACGAGAGTTACCTGTATTGCATCTAAAAAAAAAGCCAGCTAAATTTTGTGGCAAAATAAAATTAATAAAGCAGGTAGTCTCGTTTTCCGCGCCTTTGTTTGTGCATTTTTGATTTAACGCACCCAGATAATGAAAATAATTATTTCCAGTCTTTAAAATATGTACAGAAATTTTTGATTTAACGAACTGGAAACGTCGCCGACAACGAACGCAATACCTTTCCGTCTGCATTATTGCACAGTGTGTTCTGGTTCATCTTCAAAATGAGTGAAAAACGTGAATCTTTTTTATCCCGCTGCAATCCAATTAAAAGAAAACTAAAGGCAATATCGTTTGAAATGATATTAAATGTGATAAATCGTCTTGGAAAAGGTGAAAGAATCACAAATATATGTCGTGTGGCTAAAAGTTAGATCATAACTTAATCTTTTCAGCGTTATCATTAATAGTGATAATGAAAAGATTAATTAGTGATAATGCTAAAAAGATTAATTAGTGATAATGCTGAAATGATTAATTAGTGATAATGCTAAAAAGATTAATTAGTGATAATGCTGAAATGATTAATTAGTGATAATGCTGAAATGATTAAGTAAAGTGTAAAATCTGGAAGAGAAATAAATGCTGTAAGAACATCATATTCAAGAAGTAATTTCAATGGAAAGAATGGAGAAAATGCTGAGCACATGGATAGAAGATTTCAATCAGCGTTATATGCCTGTAAGCATGTTTTTGGTGCAAGCAAAGTTCCATTCTTTAAATGAAGAATTAACAAAGGAAGAGAAAGATTCCAAAACATTCATTCTAGTTCAGGACAGATTGCCAATTTTAAGAAATGATAGTCTCCATAACATAAAAACTACTGAAGATGCTGCTCAGCTGAGGAAGTTACGACTAAAAAATATTTACTAAAGGACTGAGTGCTCTGATTGAAGAAGGCGACTATTCACTAAAGCAGGTTTTTAACCTTCAAAAAATTGCTGTAAATTGTAAAAGGATGCCATCCAGAACCTACATTACAAAAGAAGAGAAAACTGCACCTGGCTTCAAGGCTTCAAAATATAGATTCACACTCCTGTATCTAAACTTGAAGGTCAACTAAGACAGTATTCTGAAAAGGGAAACATTTCATTTAATATATTAATTCTAGTGGATAATGGGGGCGGGGGTGGCTCAGTCGGTAGCGCGCCAGGCTCGTAATCTGTAGTTCCCAGGTTCGAGTCCCAGCTGGGTCAGCGTTGAGATTTATCTCCGCAAAATTCCCCGCCCTGCCCACGGTCAGTAGGGGACACCGATGTGCTTGGAAAGGCCGCCGTCCGTCGGATGGGACGTTAAGCCGTGGCCCCGTGTTCGGGACAGCCATACCTTGTGCACGTTAAAGAACACGCTGGATGGCCTTGACGGGAGTCTACCATCTGTCTCCCAACAGCCGTTCCAGTGGGTCCCCTCCCCCAACCTTCTCTGAGCCTTCGGGGTCCATGTGACCTGGATATTTAGCCCATGGTGTGCAAAAAAAAGTGCCGCACAGAGGTAAAACAACCCAACCCGAAACATGAACGGAAATTTCTCTTTCGTGTATGAAGGTGTTTGGCGAAAACTGTGTTCGTATTTCATTTATGACTTCAAAGGTTTCGGCATTGATGACGATGGTAATGACATGAAAGAGAAAATGGAGAAATTGGCAAAGAAATCGGGATTTGAAAACGTAGATTTAGATGATGTGGCTGAGATATTAGAGTACATGAGGAAGATTTAACGAATGAAGATTTAGTTTAACTGGAGAGTGAACAGGGGGGTGTGGGAGGAAGTAACAGCCGAAATGAGATGCGCATGCTTGCTGGCGGAAGATTATCCAAAGCGTTTTAACTCTTTGATGAAGGTTTGGCTATTCTGGATGAAGGTGATCCAAACTCGGAAAGAAGCTCAAAGGCAAAGAAAAATGTTCTTACTGCCTTGACGTGTTATTATAAAACTTAAAAGAAAAAATATGAACATGAAGCAAATGTCATTGTTTTTATACTTTAAGAAAGGTGAATATAACAATTAAACATAAAGTCAGTGATATTTGAAATTATTCACCTTTGCGAGCAAGAAAAGCCTCCATCTCCTCAGCTTTGCAGCCAACGTCACAAGCCTCGTCATTTCTCTCATGCAATCTCCACTACCTCCATCATCCTGAAACCATCTCAGCCAGAACTTAACGCAAAGGGCTGATTTCCTTCTTTATTTGAATTTGTGCAATACGAAAATGAATATGCATACTTGAATATAAGGTGTATAAATGATATGGCTTCCCCTAATCAATATCTATTCAATTAATTCTTATGATAATTTTATTTTGAATTTACGAACGTTTTCTCGGGAACCTAACTAGTTCGTAAATCAAGAGATGCCTGTATATTTTTTTAATGTGGTATAAAAGTGTAAATAGTTAGAATGGCCTTTATAAAGGCATTTCCATTCATCTTGCTAGAAGTTATCTTAAACTTTCTTATTAATCTGGATAGTTTTAGCAAATTGTTGAAAGCCTTTAAAAGAGATTTCTGCAACTTGAAAGATTGTCTCCACTTGGAACTTTTGCATCTCATGGACTATCCCATCTAACAAATAGTTGTTATTTTAAGTTTATTTTCTCTCTACTTGATATGAGACTAGCGAAGACAAAGATTTTGTAATTTTGTTTTATTTTTTTCTTTAAAATTTTTAGTACTATAACGCACAATATCTTCAAAGCAGAAAGCAGATAATTTAACACTGAAAACTTTATATAAACCTTAAAACAGTAGCTTTAAAAATAATCGGAATGTTCCTATAATATTTGCATATCAATTCCTTGTGCCTATAATTTCCTAGAAACTGCATTTTTTTAAGGTAATATGGAATATTTCTGAAAGACCCTTGGCATCATCTTTAGATTCGACCTTGGTCATAGCCATGTCTGAATTCCACAACCTATTAGATATTTCTGAGTAAGAAATTATTAAAAAGAATATCTCACTCTACTCACTCATTGATCGTATATTAGGATTTGCAATGTTAAAACATCTTATTATTCAAAATATTAATATGTTATGAATGGTATGAATAGAAATTAGATTTTCCAGGGTATTAATATATGACGAAGTCTCCTAAACGCCTTGAAAAAGAGGACATATCTCGAAAAAATGCGGAGGTCACCTGATGTTAACAAAAAGAAAAAAGAAGTTGTTATTTCCCAAGGAATTACGATGAATCGATGACATATACTATCGGTTGTATTTCGGCGCCCCGGAATGATCAAAAGACAAAAATTATCTAAATATTCACTTTTAAAATGTCATGTAGGGTTTGTTTTTTATTGAATGTTTCGAGCATCACACCGATCACTTTTGGATATTCCAAACACTGTAAGAGAACTTTCTTAAAGTGCGCATGCAGCATGCTAATTGGACGAATTACTCATATCGTAGAGAAGAGATAGAATAACTTGCATCATGGAATAGACACAGTATTGTTTACAGTTCACCTATTGAAAAATAAAGAGCATCGTTCATACTGAACAATTAGATACGTTTGTAAAAGACCTCGCCTAATAGTCAGAAAGAAAAAAGTATATTTCGAAGCATTAAATTCTTCATTCGAAACAACTTTCTTTTTGCCAGAACCAGTGTTCAATTTAAGAGTACGTTGACATTTCCTTTAGGTTTGGAGTGGGGGTGGCTCAGTCAGTAAAGCGCCAGGCTCATAATCTGCAATTCCCAGGTTGGAGTCCGTCTGATGTGTTAAGTTTTATCTCTGCAGAACTCTCCGCCTTGTCCTCGGTCAACAGGGGACACCGAAGGGCTTGGAGAGGCCGCCGTCCGTCGGATGGGACGTAAAGCCGTGGTTCTGTGTTCGGGAGAGACATACCCTCTGCATGCGGGATTTGTAAAGTGACGTGTTATTAGAAAACTTAAAGATGTGAAAAACTTCAAAATCTTAAAGATTAGAAAACTTAAACAAAACTTAAAGAAGAACACGCTGGATGGTCTTGAATGGAGGCTACCATTTGTCTCTTAACAGCTATCTAGTGCGTCCCTACAACCTTCTCGGTGTCCTTGGGGCCTGGCCATTTAGCCCATTGTGTGAAGAAAAGTGCCGCTCAGAGATAAATCAACCCGACCTTTAGGTTTGCACCGGGATTTTCGAATTAGGAGCGATGTACCATAAACTGAACCAATTATGAATAAGCCCTGGTAGAAATAGTATTGCTTCTTGAAACTGAGAATATGACATTAATCAAAATCACGACAACGAACACTGATATAACGAATTTTTATCCGAAAGATGTTAATACCACATATTCGTATCTGTTTACCTTTCGTAATATAGTTCACATATGAGTATGAATTAATTCTAGTTTATGTTGTGTATTTGATACCCATCGATTGCTGTAACCTTTAGGTCTCCTTGGAGCTTTCAAGCCACAATGTGAAGAGGACGGCAAGTTCAAAGTGAAGCAATGCCACGGTTCCACGGGTCACTGCTGGTGCGTCGATGGCGTCACCGGTCGCAACACGACAACTCCAGCCCGTGGAAGTGTTAACTGTTGAGTTCGAACCGAAGTCGTTTCTCGCATTCATGCGCTACGTTGTAAACACTAAAATGCGGAAATAAATTTGAAACTTATTCTCGTTATTTCGCTTTATCTGGTGGTATTTCTTCGTGTATGTAAACAATATTATGAACAATGCCTCAGAACGATAAAACTCTTGTAACTTTGAAGACTGATGTTTTAGAGGTGACTTTTCCATAAGACACTCCACTCTAAATTAATACTTCTCTTCCATTAATTAATTTTATTGTTCAAATTAAGAAATATGATCGAGGTATATGACGTCAACGGCTTACTGCCATACTGTTTCATGCTCATTGTCAGTGCTGACGGCTAGTTGGTCACAGATGATGTAAAACCTAAATGAAGCCCTTGGCGTAGATCGAACCAAATGCATCCATTTGCATAGCACACACACACACAGATCGAAAGATGCTAGTTTCATTGGTGTCAAATGAAGACGATGTATTATTACATTTATTATTTTGCCTGTAGATTACGGAAAAAGGAAAAGGATGGAAATGGAAACTTTATATGACACAAACATAACATTCTTTAGAATATTATAGAGCGAAAATTGTCGTTAGCCACATGGGATCTGAACCCACGCCCTCTTGAAAACATGATGTGACATAGCTCAGCGGTCAGAACACCTGACATGTTATCAGGAGGTCGTGGGTTCAAATCCCACCCGGCTAATGACAAATTTCCCTCCATAATATTCTACTACCAGGTGTATATCAGAGAAATTCTAACATTGTAAATACGTCCATGCTTACGCCGGAGTTTGCGGTGTGTTGGATTAAAAAAAGAACGCCCTACTCTTTGATGTAGGCTGGTCGTGTGCACTAAACTGGAGGGTGCCATCTTGACCAGAGTCTTCGATTACAGTCAACTGCATTTCCAATGACTATTCTATGGTATAATGCTTAAAGTCACTAATAGAGGAGATTGCTCGGCGACTGATAGCTCAGCGGTCAGAGCACCTGACATTAAGAGTTCAGATCCCACCCGGCTAATGACAGTTTTCCGTCTATAATATTCTGACGAACTACTAGCAGATGCATATCTTAGAAATTCTAATATTGTAAATAACATTCATCTCTTTGCTGAGATAGATGATGCTGAAAAGTTCATTTTGTAGAATGAGTCAAGGAACTTTAGTTATTTATTTAGTTTATGAGGGAAGAAAACGAAGAACTATTCAAAGTGTAAAGAAGAGGAAGATCAAGAATAAAACTTTAAATCATTTTCAGATGTATCATTTTCCTTCTTCCTACCAAGGTACTTTCCATTCATTTGAATTATAGGTACATAAACATATTTTTAAAGCTTTGAATGAATGTTGCACACGCATCTCCTTTGGACAACTCAATACCTCTGCGTAGAAGAAACTACTCACAGGCTTTTCGATGGGATATTAAAGTTGCATGAAATCAATTTTGAATTTGCGCACCTCAATATAACAAATTGCATTCGGTGTGCGATTGTTTCCTTTAATCAGATGCCTTTATGCGAATACTTCCTATTCAATGCCTGTGTGGTGACAACCTCCGTGTATATTTAGGGCGGTACAAACACTTAGGCCGTAATGCGTTACTTGCTGTCAAATCCAAGGCAAATTCCCGTACCCACAACCAAGTTAACAGACATTTGCAATAATGGAAACTGAGATAATTTTACAGTTAACAAAAACACAACATTTATTAACAAAATTACTTTCAGACATTTCACACATGTAGGTCCACTCATCGGACAATTTCATCAGACGCCCTCAGCGCAACTTCTCAATTTATGGGCTTACCCCAGCGATTATGCAGTACAGTTCATGAGTCACTTGAATACAGTTTCAAAAGGTGAGCCGACACACCATGTATTAGTTCCATACAGTCCGCGTGACGGCGGTAGTAATGTAATTGAGTGGGAAAAGTTAAAACCAGAATAATTGAATTCGACCATACCTCCTCGTTCCGTGCAGGCTGATCCCAGGGGACGACATTGCAGGTTGACTAGCCGCTTTCCGTGGCCACAGGCCAGCGAGGCCTCCTCGGCAGCTCGCTGTGTCTCACAGGGCGATAACGACAATTCTCCTCGTTTCCATCTTTCCATCGGCAGCAGCTCAAGACTTCCTTCCTTTCGGAGCGACGAATAACGACCGATACTTTTTCGCTTATTTTTTTCGAGGCACACTGCCCGGTCCCCCTGGCAGAGGTCACCTACGCTCATGCGTGGCTGTTCGTGATTGGCCAGAGTAGCCGAGGTGCGAATCTCAGCTCCCCTCCGGCCAACCTTGTTTACCAGCATGTCACGTAGTCCCTCTGCCATCTGGGGTTTCAGGCTCAATCTGGAAGATTCCGTGCCTGCGGCCGAGTTCCTCTTCGTCGAACTGGACACAAAAATGGAGGCAAAATGGAAAGGCACTTCGGAACGAGGATAAGGACGTCCATGACTCTCCACGCCAAAAGTCGTGTCCACATGATAAAACAAATGTGGACCCGACACCTGGCCAAAATATTAAAGAATTTCTACCAGAGCCGAATTTAAACTTTTTCAGGTTCTAAGCACATATTAGATTCGAGGCTCCTTACTTGAGTTTTTTTAATATTTGGGTGTTTAATTCATGCAAAGCATTTTAAAATTTTAATTATTTTTATTTAAACATTTGTCGAAAAATAATCACAGAAATATAATTTAATCATGGTACACAAAAAGTGTATACATAATAAGCATTAAAATATTTTTGGCATGAATTGCATTTTACTATTAAATTACAATATTGAATGTTATACATCATTTATCAAGCATTAACAACTTTTCAATTGAAAATCATCAAATGGTCTTATTGCGAACTTTCTGTTTGGCGAAACCATCAATTAAATACCACAATTTAAAGAATTTGACATTTAACATTCAATTAACATTAAAGATGAATTTGACATTTTAGATTGCACTGGTGAATTTCTTAAATAATGTTTTATCCGCTTTAGAACAGAAAATGATCTTTCACCACTTGCACTGGCTAGAGGCAGGGTAAGAAGTATTTTAACTATTCTTTCTACATTTGGGAATGTCGATCTCAATCCCTCGTTAAATGGTTTTATACATGTCCATAGGATTGGATATATTTCCTTTAATAGAACTTAAAAATTGTCTCATTTCATCTTCCAGTTGATTGCTGTCAATATAATTTTTTTATATTTCTATTAATTTATTAATGCATAAATCAACTCCGGCTTCATTCAAAGTTTTATCAAAAAAGATACTAAACATACTTAATCTATTTTCATATACTTCTACTCGTCGATTTAGTTCTGCATTCAGTGTGGCGCAAATAACTGCAATTGTATTAACTACAAATAAATCTTTACCACCCAAAACCATATTGTTCAACAAAATTTTGCATTTTTATATTCGGCATTGATCGTTTCTTTATTATTTTTCTTCTGTTAACGACCTGGCTTCCACTTCGATTGAATCAAAATCATTTCTTACCCTTAGAATAAATTATCTTAACGATTTCAAAAAGTGACGCCTTTTAATACTCCATTTGGACAAGATTCTGCTACATAGTTCCCAATTAAATTTAGAAGGTACCTTATGCACGGAATATAAAACGCAGTGGGACTATAACTTCAAAGTCCGGTTTCTAATCTTGTATATTTCCCTGCCATATTAACAACAATATTATAAGTCTGATCAAACATTGATACTTTCTAATATTAATCAAGCAGTAAGACTCACCTAACTTTCAGTTTTTAACTATAAATTGTCTTTCAATTGATTCAATCCATGATATATATTTAATTGATATTCATTTATTACTAACTTAAATAAAAACAAAGACCATAATCCATAACAGCTAAAAATATTATTCCTCTACAAATACACAAAAATTATAAAACAAAACATAGATTGAGGTTTTTAAACCGTTTATCCTACTGTAATTTATATAAATATAACTTAATAAGTTTAACAATACATGCAAAATAAAAATTTAATGCAATAAAGATTCCAAGACTTGAAAACCAAGGATATTACCAAATAACTAATTTTCGAAACAATTACGAAAAATGTACGTCCGATGTCAATTACCACTTATATTTAATGCTATCCCAAGAGAAATATTAAATATAAATGCATATAGCAGACTCAAATCTAAATAGAAAGATTATTTGAGAAAACAAATTAGCTGAACTATTTAGTGTTCTGTGGAATATTTATGATGTAAACCGTTATTGTGACTGAATGACCAATGCTTTATTTAACCTATTCACTTTCCTACAGATAAGGTCAAATGGTAAATGTACTGTACTCTTTACCTTTATGAATTAAAAAACAATAATAACAATAATAATAAATTTAAACAGACTGGAATCAAACAAAATTTAATGGAAGTTCTTTTCATTTAATTGATTCGAATTATGCATAGCTTATCGCTAAATAATCTATATGCTTATTCCACTTTCAATTAGTCTCGAGAAACGCTCTCAAATATTGTAAGCAAAGGTAATTTTTATTTCATCACAATTACACCTCTCATTTCTACATTCTTCGCTTGGAACTTATTAAATAAAATAAAATGATACAACCATTAACACTTTTTTTTCCTTTGAGGAAATGAACGTCACTAATTGCATTACTAGCATCGTCAATATTTTCAATAATCGTAGTAAAGGTTAAGAAATTCAAGGGGAGGAGAGGCCGATTAAAATAAAGGTTCAACAGGCAAGGCAAAATACTGAAATTAACAACAAATTTCTAGAGGTTAATCAGCTCAAAAAAAAAACAGAACAAATCAAAACCTAGCTGAAGGAAACCGCAGATCAACAAAAGAATAAATATTGCATTGCCGCCACGCCAGTCCAGTTAAACTCTCTTCTCTTCATATAGCCAGCTGAAGATTACTTGGAATCCGTCTGTAGCCAACATCAAAGACAGAGGGAACCTTGAATAAGACTGCTTTTGGTCCGAAGCATAGATTTATGAGTTCAAAAGCAGGTCTCAGATTGGCCAAAATACTCAATGACAATGTTTATGGAGAAGGGAGACATGAACAGAGGTGGCAGGGTTTGGTGGGAAAAGAAGTTTAGGAAAGGAAAGTATCGAAACCGAAACTCTCAACTATCTTTAAGGTTAATGGCCCACCATCCATCTATTCCATCTCAAATCAACGATGAGTAATTTCCACTCAAAGTCACCCCTTAAGTCTCTGCTTTGATAGCTGCTGAGTGAGGCTATTAGTTACAGCTATTAGTTAAGTAATTCTAGTAATTTGAAAGGCTATTCTTACAAAATCACCTTACTATTCATGAATTAAGAGAGCCCTCAGTGTCTAAAGAGAACTACCTTGAGGGCTTTTATGCAATTGTCATTGTCAAACGTACCGTGACTGAGGGCCCTTTCCTATTGCTACCGATATCTGACAATCACCCGTTCCTATCTCTCAGCGCTAATTCCGAGAAGGGTGGCTTGATTAATTGCTTCCGTTTAAAGTGAAAAGTATATGAAACGACTGCGTTTAGGTGCCCCTACACGTTTTGCTTCAGTTTCACCCCTTAAGTGCCTCAGACATAGCTTAATTCCCTCTAATGAGTTGACCATTGCAAACGGCGGAAAACAGTGAGCTGGAGTACAGTGGTAAACGCTTGAGACTGATTGAGATTACAACAGCGCTAAGAGAAAAGAACTATATGTATTAATAATAGTAATTCTTATTTGTCATATATCAGTAATTGTAAATTTAGTTTTAGTAATTAAATGCAATAAAAGAAAAGAATTAACTTTATGAATAATAAACAATGTCTTGTGAGATTCCCTTTCGATGTGGCCCCTAGTTATCGCCTAGTACGCCTTATTATAAATTCGGCCCTGATTTCCATGTAAAGTCAATAGGAATCTAACTTCGAAGCTCTATAACTATTAAAATATGCACTTAATGGAAAAATGTAACTGAAGATAAAGATCATAATCAAAGCTATTTAAATCACGATTATCAACACTAATAGTTCAGCATTTAAAAATATGGAAGTTAGAATATTTCACAATAGTAATGCGTTTTAAGACTTTACCACAGAAATTAATTTAGCTTATTAAGTATTGATTTACTAAGCATTTAATCACTGTTAAGCTGTTGAAGCAACAGATGCGATAGGTGTAGAGCAGTGTCTCGCAAACTGTGTGCCGCGAGAGATTCCAAGTGTGCCGCGAGAGATTTTCAAATTGACACTAGATATTCCAAAGATTTCATTTTGACTTGACTTGTGTTATCGACGTGCTTTAATATCGACGTGCTATCGACGTGCTTTAATAAAAATCTTTCAGATTTTATCAACTGGGATCTTGTAAGTATTTATCAAGCTTTTTCCAAATTTTGGTATTAATTTTTTATTATTTCAAGCCGTAGAATTGACATTGTCAAACGTACCGTGGACAAATATTTAAAACAAACACCGAGTTATGAATTAAAGAACGAGAGCAAATCTTCAAGTAAAACCCGACTGATGACTTCAACAAAGCGCAAATATAATGACGATTATATATAGTTTACTTTTATTCTTTTTTAGGTGTGCCGCGGAAAAAAAATTAGATTCAGTGTGCCGCAGAGTAAAAAAGTTTGCGAGACACTGGTGTAGAGTAAAAATTGTCTTGAACTGGGTGGCATCTGAACCCATGACCTCCTGGTAACACATGGAGGAGATTCGTGTCATAAGAAGGTCGTGGGGTTAGATCCTATCCAGCAAAAGACAATTTTTCCTTTACATCCATCTTCATGTTGTTACTTAAACAGGTTGGGTTGTTTTACCTCTGAGCGGCACTTTTTTTTTCACACAATGGGTTAAATGGCCAGGTCAGAAGGACCTCGAAGGCTCAGAGAATGTTGGTTGAGGGGACCCACTGGGACAGCTGTTGGGAGACAGATGGTAGCCTCGCGTCAATGCCATTCAGCGTGTTCTTTAACGAGCACAGGGTATGGCTCTCTCGCACACGGCGCCACGTCTTAACGTTTCATCCGATGGACGGCGGCCTTTCCAAGCCATCGGTGTCCCCTACTGACCGTGGGCAGAGCGGGGAGTTCTGCGGAGGTAAATCTCAACGCTGATCCAGCTAGGACTCGAACCTGGGAACTGCATATTACGAGACTGGCGCGCTACCTACTGAGCCACCCCCGCTTAAACAGGTTAATAGTGATTAAATGCTTATTAAGAGAAATGAATCTACAACTGATCATTGATTTACTAAGTATTGATTCAAATCATTTAAAAAATATACAATTTAGTGGTTATTTCCTGAAATAATTATGAACGTTTTTAATTTAAAACAATTATTGATAAATTGATGAATATTCCAGTTCCCATAACTCTCTAAATACATAACTAATATTGCTGAAATCGAGATTTATATAGATTTAATTTTAATCTTTACATTCAGTTACTCATCATCTGCATTCAAGCGCATAGATCAAGATAAAGATAAGGAAAGATTTAGATCTTTAGGCGCCTCAGGGGCTGAAATTCGAAGCAACCCAGCAGCCTTAATAAACAAGAAAACGTAGCGACCAACCATTTTCAAGTTCAAATTTATTATCATAGAAATTCTACATTAAAATCTATCAACTATATAAACAACCGAAAAGCAAAAATTGACTAGGTTGTTGTAGTAAGTATTACATTTGAAAGTACAGTAAATAAATTAAAAATCAGTTTTAAGAATGAAAAAAAAAAGATAAAAGACAATAAGTGATAATTAATCAACAGATGAAGTAATTAGTTAAATGACTGCAAAGATTAGTAAAACAGCAACAATCTGATTAACATGAAACATCACATGTAGGCATTTTAATGAAAGTATTTAAAGATTGTTTTCTTCTCTAAACTTAAATGGATTCACTGGGTGTCCAAGGACAGTTGTGGGGTAGTTATTCCCTCTTGGGGGCTTAAATATCATGTATTTTACCAAGGATGCCCTCGAATATCAGAGACTCAAACCTGTCAACCTCGCACGGGATTCGTACAAGCCAAAGAAACTCAGGCATAGGATTTTTTCTAGTAAGACTCTGGATTGGTTCACTTAGCTAGATAACATTTAATAATCATATCATGAAACCTGAATATTTCTCATATAAATAATATTTTATGAAACGCAAAGTAACAATTATTGTAGATTTCAAATGAAACATAGAAGAAAAGGAAATTTCATTGTAAAAAAAAATCAAAAACTTTGTACCAAAAAAATCATCAAATGGCGGAAAACAATTTCGAAAAAGGAAGATACGGCAAATTTTTGCAACAGTGGCAAATAAGAGTACAAAAATTCCGAATCAACACATGTATAAGAACTCAAGCTAAAATACTGGAAATAACTTTTTAATCAGCAAATTTATAAGTTATTAGATTAGGATAGATACGATATCGTAAGAAACGATTTTTCGAAACTTCCCGATATTCCCTGACAATCAGATTTTTCACTAAGTCCCAGGTGGTTAGCGCCCTTGGCTACTGTTATAATGTGGTTAGCGCCCTTGGCTACTGTTCTAAGGTGGTTAGCGCCCTTGGCTACTGTTCTTAGGTGGTTAGCGCCCTTGGCTACTGTTCTAAGATGGTTAGCGCCCTTGGCTACTGTTCTAAGGTGGTTAGCGCTCTTGACTACTGTTCTAAGGTGGTTAGCGCCCTTGACTACTGTTCTAAGGTGGTTAGCGCCCTTGGCTACTGTTAAAATGTGGTTAGCGCCCTTGGCTACTGTTCTAAGGTGGTTAGCGCCCTTGGCTACTGTTCTTAGGTGGTTAGCGCCCTTGGCTACTGTTATAATGTGGTTAGCGCCCTTGGCTACTGTTCTAAGATGGTTAGCGCCCTTGGCTACTGTTCTAAGATGGTTAGCCCCCTTGGTTACTGTTCTAAGGTGGTTAGCGCCCTTGACTACTGTTCTAAGGTGGTTAGCGCCCTTGGCTGCTGTTCTAAGGTGGTTAGCGCCCTTGGCCACTGTTATAATGTGGTTAGCGCCCTTGGCTACTGTTCTAAGGTGGGTAGCGCCCTTGGCTACTGTTCTACGGTGGTTATCGCCCTTGGCTACTGTTCTCAGGTGGTTAGCCCCCTTGGCTACTGCTCTAAGGTGGTTAGCGCCCTTGACTACTGTTCTAAGGTGGTTAGCGCCCTTGGCTACTGTTCTAAGGTGGTTAGCGCCCTTGGCCACTGTTATAATGTGGTTAGCGCCCTTGGCTACTGTTCTAAGGTGGTTAGCGCCCTTGACTACTGTTCTAAGGTGGTTAGCGCCCTTGGCTACTGTTCTAAGGTGGTTAGCGCCCTTGGCCACTGTTATAATGTGGTTAGCGCCCTTGGCTACTGTTCTAAGGTGGTTAGCGCCCTTGACTACTGTTCTAAGGTGGTTAGCGCCCTTGGCTACTGTTCTAAGGTGGTTAGCGCCCTTGTCCACTGTTATAATGTGGTTAGCGCCCTTGGCTACTGTTCTAAGGTGGTTAGCGCCCTTGACTACTGTTCTAAGGTGGTTAGCGCCCTTGGCTACTGTTCTAAGGTGGTTAGCGCCCTTGGCCACTGTTATAATGTGGTTAGCGCCCTTGGCTACTGTTCTAAGGCGGTTAGCGCCCTTGGCTACAGTTCTAAGGTGATTAGCGCCCTTGACTACTGTTCTAAGGTGGTTAGCGCCCTTGGCTACTGTTCTAAGGCGGTTAGCGCCCTTGGCTACAGTTCTAAGGTGATTAGCGCCCTTGACTACTGTTCTAAGGTGGTTAGCGCCCTTGGCTACTGTTCTAAGGTGGTTAGCGCCCTTGACTACTGTTCTAAGGTGGTTAGCGCCCTTGGCTACTGTTCTAAGGTGGTTAGCGCCCTTGGCTACTGTTCTAAGGTGGTTAGCGCCCTTGGCCACTGTTATAATGTGGTTAGCGCCCTTGGCTACTGTTCTAAAGTGGGTAGCGCCCTTGGCTACTGTTCTACGGTGGTTATCGCCCTTGGCTACTGTTCTAAGGTGGTTAGCCCCCTTGGCTACTGTTCTAAGGTGGTTAGCGCCCTTGACTACTGTTCTAAGGTGGTTAGCGCCCTTGGCTACTGTTCTAAGGTGGTTAGCGCCTTTGGCCACTGTTATAATGTGGTTAGCGCCCTTGGCTACTGTTCTAAGGTGGTTAGCGCCCTTGACTACTGTTCTAAGGTGGTTAGCGCCCTTGGCTACTGTTCTAAGGTGGTTAGCGCCCTTGGCCAATGTTATAATGTGGTTAGCGCCCTTGACTACTGTTCTAAGGTGGTTAGCGCCCTTGGCTACTGTTCTACGGTGGTTATCGCCCTTGGCTACTGTTCTAAGGTGGTTAGCGCCCTTGGCTACTGTTCTAAGGTGTTTAGCGCCCTTGGCTACTTTTCTAAGGTGTTAGCACCCTTGGCTACTGTTCTAAGGTGGTTAACGCCCTTGGCTACTGTTCTAAGGTGGTTAGCGCCCTTGGCTACTGTTCTAAGGGACTTGTGTTCGAACTCCGGATAAGACATGGATGTTTGTGTTGTTTTTCTGCTGCGGTCCCGCCATCCTCACAGACCCTCTACTTTGGCGTATAAACTGAGAGGCTCCTGTCAGATCTCTGTGGCAAGTCGCTGCTTTAGGGGGTATTTATATATATGTGTGTTAATGGCGCATTGGCAGATTTAAATCACGCTGAAAGGTTTGAATAAAACATCCTTTGATCTCACTTCGTAAAACAAAGGAAATAGAAAACACTCGAAGATCAGATATTCCTGTAGGGGAGCATTCACATCATGCTGAAGAATTCATCTTGGGTGGCTTTTTTCATTTCCTGTCTCTTTTAGGAGTGAAAAGTTTTTTTCATTAAAAGGCTCTTTCGAGATAGTGCACAGAGAAGAAATAGAAATCCACTTTTATCTCGTTTTTAAGAAAATCGGGCTAATGTGTTCAGTTTGTCTTTCCCTGTCTGTCCGTCTGTAGACGTCAATCTGTTTTGCTTACAGAGATATATTATTTTTTTTTCCTTCGATAGGCAATGATGAAACATTGCAATTTGCATCTTCCGAATCTCCCGAAAGCTATTATTGCGCCTCTAACTGTTGAAATTTTTTAAAAATCCAGAATTCTAAGCGAGTATTGCAAACGTTATATTTATGCTAGAAATTTGAAATTTTGGTGGAGGAATGTTAAGGTCATGAAGTTTTCATTGGCAACAAAGGGTTGACTACTTATTCCAGGGGATGGGGAAATGCATGGTATTCGTTTTAAGAGAAAATTAAGAAGTCTTTATTTTTTGCTGTTATGTTATTGTAGAAGCCGTCCTATGGCCGAGTGGTTAGCACGCTTGGCTACTGATCAAAGGGACCTGGGTTCGAGCCCGGGGTAAGGCATGGAGGTATGTGTCGTTTTTCTGCAGAGGTCCTGCCATACTCTCAGACATTCTACTATGGAATTATAAACTGACAGGCTCCTGTCAGACCTCTGTGGTTAAGCAGCTGCTTGAGGGGGTATTTATTTATTTTTTTAATGTTATTGTATTGGAACTAATGAAATATTAGAATTTGCGTTTTTCAAATCCTTAGTTAGTTTTAATTTGCATCGTTAGAAATCGCTACTTATATGGAAACGGCGAAACTTTTAACTTAGGTCTCAAGTGACCTGTGTATTGGTTGAAATTTCGCTGGTAGAGTGTCAGGAGATATTCCCCTGACAGCAACAATTTGCCCCCTTTGTGTTCCTAAGGCAAAGTCGAGTCAAAACAGAACAGTGCCTAAACAGTGCCCAGTCGCACGTGTCGAAGCGAGAAACGAGAAGCAGCAGAGCTCCTGTAATTTCACAATTCGTCGCAACGGCATCGTAACCATTTCGACGGCAAGCAGAGGAAAACCGTTGCGCCTTTGACTGAAGATCACGATTCACCTTCCTGTTGGTGGTGCCATGCCCTATGAGAATTTTAATAATCAGTATTATAGTTTTTTTTACCACATACTATAAAGACAATGGGGCGGGGGTGGCTCAGTCGGTAGCGCGTCAGGCTTTTAATCTGTAGTTCCCAGGTTCGAGTCCCAGCTGGGTCAGCGTTGAGATTTATCTCCGCAAAATCGCAAAATTCCCCGCCCTGCCCTCGGTCAGTAGGGGACACCGATGGGCTTGGAAAGGCCGCCGTCCGTTGGATGGGACGTTAAGACATGTACCTGTGTGCGGGAGAGTCATACTTTAAAGAACACGCTGGATGGCCTTGCCGTGATGCTCTCATCTATTTCCCAACAGCTGTTCCAGTGGGTTCCCTCCCCCAACCTTCTCTGGGCCTTCGGGGTCCATGTGACCTGGCCATTTAGCTCATGGTGTGCAAAAAAGTGCCGCTCAGAAGTAAAACAACCCAACCCTGTAAACGCAACGTAAAAAATTAATTTTATACATATATATATATAAATATAATTCATAATATTCAGTAATTTTTAAAAATCAATTGATCACTAAATAGTAAATTCAGAGAGTTACCTGTTGACTTAGAAATCAATAAATGAATACATAGTTTTGTGGGAAAAAATTTGTTTTGCTGACTTGTGGGATTCGAATTAACGCCTCTCCAGATGGATGCCAGAATGTCATAAGATTATTAACTAACGCTGGCTCCATCATTCATCCACTAATTTGACCTGTTAATCTCCCGTCATTGTCGCTTTACCATTTATTGATTAATTCATTAATAACACTTTAGGTCGAGTGACTTATTTATTTACATCTTATTCAGTGCAACAAAGCAGAGTTGCCTTACCCTATCATAGATGGCGCCAGGAGATACAAAGACGGGAAATGGATAGATCAAATTAGTGGGCGAAAGACGCAGCAGGCCGACATTAGTGGTCTTAGAACACTCTGGCATGATTCTGAAGAGACGTTTGTTCGAATCTCACACGCCGGCAAAACTCACTTTTTTACACAAAACTACGTATTTATCAAATGAATCACTTCCAAATATAAACTTTTTACGTTCTTTAGCTGGGATAATGATCAAAATGCTTTAAATTATTAAAGCATTAGGACACTTCCACGTTTTGTCAATGGAAAGCTGCATTCAATGTTTAATAATTTCAGTAAGACTTTTGTAGCAAAATGTCAAGGCAAATGAGTTGAAAAGCTGAAAAATTTCCCAAATTTTTTCTGCTTTAGAGAAATGTTATGTAATATTCAAATAGTTCCGGAAATTGAAAGGTTTCACAGTAATGTTGCTAATTGTAAGGGATTTTCTTTAAAAATAATAAGAAATCCTTTACTAAAATTAATGAAATTTTTTATTTTTTTTCTCTCCATCAATTTTGAATGTTCAGAATGACCATAACAGCAACTTCTGCTGTCAAATGTTTCAAGTTTAATAACTTTTTGACCATTAAACCAATATTGCTTAAAATGAGACTGATAAATTTGAGATCTGTAATTTATCTCCTGTGGCATTTTGTTTTAAAAGCTTATTTTACAGTTATGGAACTTTAAATGTGGTTTTCCATTCACATACTTGGAATTGTACCGATACTTTGAAAATCTGCTGTGAATCCTAACCCTCCATATCTCTTAAAAGTTAATTTTCGATTGGTAGCAGAGAATTCTTTGAACCACTTTCCAACCATGGATACTTGAAACTAGTTTTTTCTTTATTTCTTATGAGAATTTAAAAGGACATAATTTGGTTATTGATAATAATTTTGTTAATTTGGTTTTGATAAAAACGTGTGAATAGTAATTTTGTTTTTTTGCAAGTGTTTCTTTTTTCCGCAAATGACTCGAATTCGCATGCTTCTTTTCATCACGAATGTAAACTAAATATGAACATTTACTGTATAAGAGATAATCGGTCTGGTTAGATTTTATACAAATATTCAAAACAGCAAGAGTCTATCCATGCTTGTGTTTTTCGTGAATGTTATAAGCTACATGTGTGAACATGTGTAAAGTACTGCAAGAGGTTGGATTAGTACAACCTTTTTTGTACCTGTGTGTTTGTACAACTCTTATAAGTGTTTGCGTCGATGTGAGAATTTTTAAAGCTCTCTCTCTAGGAGTAAGATTTCCGCCGTTATTTTTCTGTATAACTATGTCACTTATTTTTTCTTGAATGCTGAATCATATTTATTCTCGCAAATGTTTGTAACGATGCTCACATATCCATTCTCAATATGTTTAAGAATTTGTGAGCCGTTTTTTTCCCTGAGTCTGAAAAAGAAATCATTTTGGTGGCGGTAATGCAGTCTAGGCTGGCGCTATAACGACTGGCCTTTGCGGAGCTTTTCATCGCTCAAGAAGGCACTCTGACTGCTCAGAGATATAGAGACAAGATTCTTGCGTCCTATGTGACGCTTTTCAGGGTTGCTTTCTGGCCTGATTTCATCTTCATGGACGGAAACGTAGGTTTTTCCATAGGGCTCATAAGTTCGAAAATTTCCATGATGATGAAGATATTCATAGAATGATTGGGCCAACCATATTCCCCCAACTGTTCTTACGGAAGAGTGCGCTTTATTAATACAAAACCTCATTAACAGTAAGACCTCTTCAACATATATATATATAACATAACAAAACCTCTTCAACAGTAAGAGGACGTTTACGTGTGTTATATAGTATTGTATGATTCATTAACGTCTTTTGTCCCTAATTCCATTATTTTAACTCATGCTCTTATATCCAGCACTCATGTGCATTCAGGATGGTGCCAAGGCAGGGATGAATTGGGAAAAATCAATCCTAAGGCGCAATCTGAAATAATACGTGATCAATTTTTATTCTGTACGCAAAAGGCAACGAGATGATTGGTTTCAAAACGACTCTTACCCTGGTGTAAATATCTTCCTTCACTTTCCCTTCGAGCGAAACTGGATATGAAGGGCCCTTTGCATATGACACGTTTTATTATTATTTCACTTGTTTTGTTAGTCAGTTATACTTTCCCACACGACGTTTAATTCAATTACTGAAATTAGATTTGAATTACATATAATTTTGTTCCATTACCCTTTAATTTTGAGGAAGAGGTTACGTATAATCTCATGTCCTTAGTACCTAGAGAAGCCTCGTTAATTTAGAAGAATACATTTCGTTCTAGTCGATATATGGGTAAAATGGGAATTGGAGAATTGAGTGTGGAAAAACATATTTTAGGATAATAGTAACTTATAATATTATCCTTAAACTATCCGTAACTTGTGGTTCTGAAGCTTTTAAGGATGACTAGAGAGAAAAGTATGAAGCAAGGAAATCTATAAGGAATCCTCCCGTTTTACTCTTTGCCACTTTTATTTTTCATTTGTACATATCGGACAGAGAAGAATCCTAGAAGCTACTCCTAGCATAGTTCGGTCTTAGTAGGACATGCCTTACTAAGATCGAAGTCATTTCTGACCACTGCCTCAATTAGAGCTAACAAGACACAACGTTTAACCTGCTGGAGCATTCGCGATCTCCCTAACCATATGCCAGTTAAGGTTAAACTTCTCAGCTCTGTATCAAGAGACTGTAGTAAATTTTCGCCACCACTGAAGAATTAATTATTGATTCTATGAACGGATGCTAGCAATAATCGGGTGCATCAAATTTTACCAAAATTGAGTTGTTGGTCTTTGAAGAGAATTAATTCCCATGCGTTTCATGGACGTTGGCAAGAATTTCGCCAAAGGGGAGAGGCAAAAGTTTTTCAAAAGCTGGGAAATAAAAAGAAATCAATGTCTCAAGATATAAATATTTAGGCCAAGACTTTCATTAGTGAGTTTAGCTGCGAATAGCATTCATGAATATATTATACAGCTAAAGTTACCCGAAAACAAAACGAAAAAAAAAACGAAACTAAATATCGAAAATACATGTAAAAATAGTGTTTTAATAGACCCATAAAAATACATGTAAAAATAGTGTTTTAATAGATCCATATAAAATGCATGTAAAAATAGTGTTTTAATAGATCCATTAAAAATATATGTATAAATAGTGTTTTAATAGACCTATTAAAAATACATGTAAAAATAGTATTTTAATAGATCCATAAAAATACATGTAAAAATAGTGTTTTAATAGCTCTATTTTCCCGGTGCTCGGTTCACGGTTTCAGTTTTACACGGTCAACTAAATGCAACCAGTTTCGTTACACATTTATGGACTCAGATTTACATAATACGGATAGAGATTTTATTTTTATCAATGTAGATAAAAAGCATATTTACGAAATATATTTGTCCCGATTCCTAGCAAATTTGGTTAGGGTTCAAACCCAAATATGCATTTGGTATAGCGTCAATGGAGACTATTACACTGGTATCCCAAATCAAAAAACTGCTAAATGATTTTGCTTTATATCATTTATTTCAAAGAATAAAAAGATAATAGTGAATTCCTATATTAATAAAATAGTAGTCAATTATTTTTAAATTCTTTCGCTAAAATTATATTCTTGCCATTGTAACGTAATTAGAATTTTTCTCCAAGCATTTTAAATACATAAAACTTATTTTGTTTCAGCAGCGAGATCTGACCTTTTTAAACTGATTTCTTCAGGGTACTAAAAACTACGTTTATCGCATTTTTAGCAACAAGTTAAACTTTGTAAATTGTTATAGAGAATAAAAACCGCTGATTCGTAAGTACACTGTTTCATAAAATATCATATAAATGCTAATTTTAAAAAATAGAGCATTAAATATTGGTACAAATGCTTAACTTCTAATTTATATTCCGTTCATAAGTATCCTTCTTTCAAATTTCGTTTCAAATTCGATAGTGTACTTCTGCATTAACGATGCGTAGTTTTCGTGAACAAAAATAAATGTATGAAAATTAACCTAGCTTTCTGAATTTGTGCAAAATAAAGTACAAAATAATGTTAAATAAATGCTTATTATTACTGCTAAACTGTAATTTAAGATAAATATATATATAAATAAAACTTTCTTCGCTTTATTCATAACAAGAATTTTTTCAGAACCTATCGCCCCTTTTTTCCATAAGTTTTTGGTTTTGATTTGCACGGTTTCGATTTACACTGAGATTTGTCGGAACCTATCAAGGAATGGATGCAATTAATAAATAAAATTAACTGATACTTTTCCAAAAATAAAATAGCACCTAAAAAGAATGAAGCTTATATTTTATTAAGGAAGAAACATTATGCAACGGGCAGATGACCATTAGCCCCTCCAAGCGCCAAGAAAGCTAAAGTGTCTTGCTGCCGAATGTGGGAGTGTCCGTATGGGGCTGCACAGGGGTCATGAATTTGCTCCCTTGACAGGTGGAGAGGGTGCGATGACCAGCATTTTTGGCCCCTGTGTGGACAAAGGACCCCACACGTGACTGAGCGCTGGAGAGAAGGAGCAAGACTTTGACTCGGGTCTTCGTCGGTGAGCTGGAGCAGCGAGAGGACAGAGAATCAGACCTCTGTCGCGGCAAAGTTGGTGGCTGAAACATTGGCCAGCTATGACCATTGTTCGGCCACATTTGCAGTAGAGTGCCCTTTCCATAACCTTGCCTTGTCCCACGGGGAGGATCTAGCCGCCACCGCTGATGCCTCCTTCCGGACATCTCACCTCTTCTCTTCCTGCCCCACTGGTGACTGATCAGGATACGGTTCAGCTCCCCTGCCCTGGGACTGAGCCTTGCTATAATGATCCTTTCACTTGCAAGAACTCATCTTTTCAAATGGGGCTTCGTAGTGCTAGTCGGCCCCAGGCCCTGACGGAGTCAGCTATACTCAGTTAGCTAACCTGCCACCTAAGGCTCTGCTAGTGCTTCTTGAAGCATTCAATACCTCCTGGACCACCTGAATAGTACCTGATTCATGGATGGCAATACACATCGTGCCTATCTTGAATCTCATCTTGTTTCTGCTAGATCCTAAAGAGACTGGTTCTTGGACGCCTAGAAGGGTATCTAGAATCCAGGGGTCTCCTCCCTGACAGCCTCTCAGGTTTCCACAAAAGGGAGGTGCACTCCAATAATCTTATCGACTTCAACTCCACTGCTGTCCGAGGGACAGACTACAGTCGCTGTCTGTTTCGATATTCAGAACGCATTAGACTCCCTGTCCCACACGGATATTCTCTGCAGACTCCATGATCTTGGCCCCAGAGACAATATCACCCTCTGGATCACTGCCTACTTCTAAAACAGGATGTTTCGTGTGACGCTGGGCAACAAGCTCAGTGCCTCTCACACTATCAATTATGGAGTACCTTAAGGGGGTGTCCTCAGCCCGATGTTACTGAACATCTTACTGTCAGGCCTACCCTCTCGACTCGAGAATAGAATGAATATTTCCATCTACGCAGATGACATCTGCATCTGGTTCCCTAGACAGGACCCTTCCTATGCTCAGCTCAAGATGAAACGAACTGTGGCCACGGTCGTCAAGTTTTTTTGACAACCTAAGCGTCACTCTTTCCACTGATAAGATTGTGGTCATGGTTCTCACGAAGAGACGACTTCTGTCCACATTACACCACTTCCACACAACATCCCAGGAGGGATCCTGGCCTCATGCTTGGACCAGACCACATCAAGGTCGTCAAACAGCATATGTTCCTTGGTGTGGTCCTGGACAACAGGCTGACCTGGGGACCTCACATCCAGCATCTTAAGACAGTTGCCACAGCAGAGAGAATTATACTGTCTTTCCTTGCTGGTACTCACTGGGGAAGTTCCTGCAAGACCCTCTTGGTCTTGTACCAGCACTTTATCCTCTCCCGCGTCAACTACAGTGGTCACCTTCTGAGCAACACCTCTGCTTTGCTGCTGAACAAGTTGGCCACTGTCCACACTATATCTCTGAACCTCGGTCTTGGACTCTGCACTAACACACTTAATGCGTCTGTCATTGCAGAGGCTGATGACATGCCTTTCTACTGCACCGGAAGAGAGATATACTGTGCCATCTCTCGAGACTCTCATTCCCTCCACTTTAACCACGAGCTTCTCAGGAAGATCTGGTTCGCTGTGTCTTCTACGACCGAGTCGTCCCTGCCAGCTCCACTGCTGGTAATACGCCGTTCCCTGACCTCCCACCCTGGAGGAAATGTGATCTTATGATCAATGTCACTATCCCTTCTCTAGATCGAAAGAGTGACTCGGATCCAGTGGCCATCAGTCTTCTCTCCACCTCCTATGTCACTGCACGATATGAGAGATGTACTGATATCTACACTGACGGATTTGTTGACCAGGAGAGGCTACGTGCTGCTTCTGCCTTTGCCATCCCTAATACGGGCATCGCCAGAGGTTTCCGTCTCCAGCATCTCGCTTCCTCCACTAGTGCGGAGCTTCATGCGATTCCTGAAGCTGTATTCCACATCCTCAGAATCGAGAGTGGCAACTTTGTCATTCACTGCGACTCCAAGTCAGATTTGGAAGCTCTCCAGAAGAGAGACAGCAAGAGCTGCAACCCCTTCCTCATCCTGAAGATCATAGAGACATGCTCCAAGGTCACTTCTTCCGGAATCACGGTTCATTTCCAGTGCATCCCCTCCCATGTAGGGATACCTGGCAATGAGCTTGCTTATTGCACCCTATAAGGGGTGCTTGAGAATCAGAGGTATGTACCTAATTACCATCTCTCTCTCAGCAACTGCAAGACGCTGCAAGAATTGTCTCACAATTGATGAGCCAGTTTCGTCTTGCCCAGTGGCAGAGGGACTCCACTTGTTCCTCATCCAGATTACCTGGTTGACCCTTCTCTCACTGCTCCTAACCTCGGCAAACTCCACAGATATGAGAAGACCCTCCTTCATCGTCTCCGAGTCAGTGTCATCTACAGCAACTCTACGCTTCACACTCCTAACTGTGCCACATGCAGCACACCTAAGACTGTGTCTCACGTACTGCTCAACTGCTCCACTATGCTGAAAGAGAAACTTTGTTCCGGGAGCTTCAAGTCATCGGAACCACCGACTACTTCATTGGTAACCACAACAATCTGAAGCTGTAACGAACGCGCTTCCGATGGTCACTGATTTCTTTCAGAACATTGGCCATTTCTGCAAGGTCTAATGTCTCTTTTTCTTTAACTTGATTAGTATACTTAATAGTTTCGCGAGATAGCTGAAAGGTAGTTTCTTCCGCCTCTGCTATCTTGTCCTCCTGTTGTGACTGGTGAAGGGAGCCCCTCATTGAAGGCTAATTTCACCATGATCTTACAACACCTTGAACCTTCAACCTTGAGGCCCTAGTGGAGGGTCGATGTAAATATTTTTGTAAATATAGTTATATCTTGTGAACAATAAATGTGTTGTTCATATCTGTACAGTCTTCTGATAATCCATGTGACCATTCAGCTCGCCACATTCTTGATATCTACACTGCATAAAATAATGCTCTGGACCCACGCCAGTTCACAAGATTTTTTGATCTCACGAAAACACCTTCTGACACATAAATTTTTGGTACACCTGATATTATTTAACAAAAATTAATATTTCAATCAATTTTCTTCCTGGAGTAGGAGAAAAAGACAACACCTTCTTTTGTCAATGATGTCCATGATTCTTTTGGTGCAAAATCCAATTTTAAACCACGAATCACTCTCATTGGTGTTACAAGCTTGTTGTTGCACCAAACGTTATGAAAGATTGTCTAATAAATTAAATATCAGAAACTGAATTTTGGATAACAGTAAAATTATCCTGTTATTCTAATTAAGCCTTCAGTTACAGTTTATCTATTGACAAACGCGTGCTTCCAGTTTTCTAGATTAATTATCTCGTTTTCAAAGGACACGAGACAATAGTTTCGCTTTGTCGTCTGTCTGTCTGTCCGTCTGTAGACATCGAACCTTTTCGTTTGCAGAGATAAATTAAAAATTATTTTTTGCTCGATAATAATTGATGAAATATTACGATATGTACATTTCGAATCTCTCTAAAGCAATAATTACGCCCTCTAGCGGTGGAAAATATTGCAAATTCCAAAATCGCAAACGATGTACATATGCTGAGAATTTGAAATTTTGGTGGTGGAATGTGAAGGTCACGAAGTTTCCATTGACAACAATTAGTTGACCTCTTAGACCCAGAGCGAGTGGGAAAACACACCTTTTTCGCTTTTAGCAGATAATTGTTCGTTTTTATAGATAAATGATAAATTCTTTTTCTTTTAGATAGGAATTGATAAAATATTATGATTCACGCTTTTTATATCTTCTGAAAACTATAATTGCGCTCTCTAACGGTAGAAAAATTTGCAAATTCCAAAATTTCAAACAAATATTGCAAACGAGTATTTAAGCTAGAAATTTAATATTTTGGTAGTGGAATATAAAGGTTATGATGTTTCCATTGGTAACAATGAACTGACCTCTTAGACCCACAGTGGGTGGGAAAACACATTTTTTTTTGTTTTTTCGTTTTTATTTTTAGCAGATAATTGCTTATATTTAGAGATAAATGAAAAAATCTCTTTAGGGTTAAACAGGAATTGATAAAATATTACGATTCTCACTTTCGTAATCTTTCGAACACTACAATTGCACCCTCTAACGGTGAAAAAGAATAAAAATTCCAAAATTTCAAACCAATATTGCAACGATGTATATATGATAGAAATATGAAATTTTGGTGGTGTAATGTGAAGGTCATGAAGTTTCCATTTGTAATATTGGAAACAATGAAAATGATAATTAGAAAACACTTTTTTAATTTGATTAGTACTAATTAAATATTATAATTCGCAGCAGTTTTCAAATATTCAGTAATTTTAATATGTACATATATCTTTACAGATCACAAATTATGAAACGATACTACACATAATAATATTTTTAATATGAAGATTTGAAAAATTAGTGGGAATTTTTAAGAGATATTCCACTGACAGCAATAATCGACCCACTTCTCTGAGAGAGGTGTGGGAAATGCAGCTTTTTAGATTTAAGAATTGAAAGACGAATACTTTTATGTTGTATAATTACAAATAAAATACTATTTGCATTTTTCCCATCATCCGCTAGCTCAAATTAAAAACTTTTAGGGAATGAAACAGTTGGTAAAGATAAAATTTCTTTCTCTTTGAAAACGAGATTCTCATATTCCCCAGAGGCGATATGAGTCCTTCTAGTTTTAATATCATCTCAATATTTATATAATTAATATTTATCTCAATTTCTATCATTTTAAGTGGTCTACCAGGTCGCGATTGCGCTGTTGTTGCTGCTAGCCGTTTCAACTTCGCAATGTTATCACTTACAGTAGATCAAGGCAGCTGCAGAGAGGGAAATATCCCGATTTGAATTGCTGCTCAAGTGGCATCCTATGACTAGGCCACTGAGCTCAGCTGTACAATCCATTTCTCCTCTTCATGCGTATCTATGAGGTTTGTCAACGTTCGTCCTTTTATGCCTGTTTCGGACATGGCTTTGGCGTATATGGGCGAATCTACTACTCAGAAGGGGTGGGTTGGGTTGGGTTGTTTTACCTCTGAGCGGCACTTTTTTGCACACCATGGGCTAAATGGCCAGGTCACATGGACCCCGAAGGCTCATAGAAGGTTGGGGGAGGGGACCCACTGGAACAGCTGTTGGGAGACAGATGGTAGCCTCCCGTCAAGGCCATCCAGTGTGTTCTTTAACTGCAGAGGGTATGGCTCTCCCGCACACGGGCCACGGCTTAACGTCCCATCTGACGGACGGCGACCTTTCCAAGCCCATCGGTGTCCCCTACTGACCGTGGGCACGGCGGGGAATTTTGCGGAGATAAATCTCAACGCTGACCCAGCTGGGACTCGAACCTGGGAACTGCAGATTACGAGCCTGGCGCTCTACCGACTGAGCCACCCCCGCCCCCAGAAGGGGTGTCTGGATACTGTTAATCAGATAATGTACATAAGTACACATGGGTTTCACGAGATGGGCTGCATAAGAAATGATTGATTATAATTAATCAACAGCAAATGGGCTAGTTCTATTAGGAGTACCAAGTCATATAGGGGAGCTGAAATTGATCTGACCATTACCTTGTTAAAAGTGTCTTGCGACTTAAACTTAAAAAGTGTTTTGCTAGGGTTAAAAAATTTACTTTTAATACTGAAGTTCTGAAAGACCCAGTTATAGCCAAAGCTTACCATGATAGGTTTCTTAGTCATTATGACAGTCATGGTTTGCTTACTACTGAAGTTGAGGAAGCATGGGACCATTTTAAACAGGCTTTTTTGGACATTAACAGTACTCTTTTAGGAAAAAAGGAGCAGAAGAGACAGAATTATCTGAGTGATAAGGCACTTGAGCTTATTTTGGAAAGAAAGAACTGCAGGAATGTCCTTAATCAATACCCTACTAATTCCAATAGAAAGCATTACAGAGAACTTAATAAACGTGTAAAAGATCAGTAAGCTGCTGATAAGAATCTTTCGCTTGATGGCTTGGCTGACAAAGCCGAGGAAGCAGTTAGACAGCACAACAGCAGAGAGCTGTACCAGATAGTCAATGTTTTATGTGGTAGAAAATGAACAGGTATACAGGGATTGAAGGATAAACAAGGTAAGGTTATAGAAGGTGAGGATTCTGTCATGGCTAGGTGGGCTTAGCATTTCAGTGATGTTCTAAACAATGTAGTTAGTTCTACTCCCATTGTTTGCAATGATGATAGATGCATTGGTGGCTTTAATGTTGGCCCTATAACACAATCTGAAGTTATTTTGGCTGTTTCCAAACTTAAACTACATAAATCCATAGGGATAGATGAAATTACTACCGAATGCTTAGAGCTGGGAATGTTTCGGTTACCACTTGGATGACTGAAATTCTGAATATCTTTTATGCTAAAGGCATGGTTCCTAAGGATTTTACCAGAGCTATTGTTATCCCTATTTTCAAAAAAGGTGATCGCAGTTCTTGTGATAACTATAGGGATATCAGCCTACTCTCTGTTCCAGGTAAAGTTCTTTCCATGATTGTACTTAATAGAATTAAGAATCTGGTTGACAGTCAATTGCGTGATGAGCAATGTGGATTCAGAAGTGGTAGGGGATGTGTGGATCAGATATTTTCACTTAGGCAGATTCTTGAAAAATGCTTAGAGTTTCAGAAACCTTTGGTTGCTAGCTTTGTTGATTTCAAAAAGGCTTTCAACTCTGTTGATCGTCATAATTTGTGGTTGATTGTGAGATCATTCTGTATACCTGACAAGTTAGTTACATAATGAAAGCTCTCTATAATAACACTGAGTCGTGTGTGAGAGTTGGTAAGGCTTGTAGCAATTGGTTTAGCATTACTTCTGGTGTTCGACAAGGGTGCATTTTATCTCCTTTTCTCTTTAGCTTGGTTATTGATTATGTTATGGAAATTCACTTCAAGGGAAAGATTTTGGTCTTAAATGGACTGGAGATACGAAAATGTCTGATTTAGATTATGTTGATGATTTAGCCCTTTTGGCAAATGATGTTGATGAGATGAACTCTTTCATTCGAGCTGTTGATGATACTGGTAGTAGAGTAGGTTTGGTTATAAACAGAGAGAAAACTAAAGTGATGAAAATTGGTCAGGCAGGCTGTGATTCAGTTAATCTGAATGGTTGCAGTCTTGAGCAGGTGTCACAATTTAATTATCTTGGGAGTTATGTAACAGATACTGGTGATGTGCGGCATGAGATTAACAGACGAATAGGGATTGCTGCCGGGACATTTAAGAATCTATGGAGATTGTGGAGAAATAGGCGTATACACCTAAAGACTAAAATTAGACTGTATAATAGTTTGGGTCTTTCTAGGGTTAGTTATGGTAGTGAAACTTGGACACTTTGTAAACAAGATAACAGGAAACTAGATGCTTTTGATTCCAGATGCTAACGCAGTATCTTGGGCATTAGGTGGTTCAACTTTGTAACTAATGATGAAGTTAGGCAAAGGAGTTTGCAACCTCCTTTAAGCAGCATATTGTGCAGAGAGAGACTCCATTGGTTTGGCCATGTTGCCCGTATGAATAATTATAGATTGGCGAATAGGGTTATGAACAGTGTGCCTAAAGGCCTCAGAAAGAAGGGGAGACCTAGGATGCGGTGGGCAGACAATGTCAAACAGGACCTTGTTAGAATTGGTGTGCAGTGGCCAGATGCAGTAGATGTAGCTCAGGATAGACTTGCTTGGGGAACTAAATTGCACGGTCTGGTTGGACCTCCGTAGCCCATGGCTGCTTGAGGATGATGATGATGATATCTTAATTTTCTGTATGTAATGCGAATGTTACTATGGTTGATTTTAATAAATAATTTTTTAATTTCAATCTTCAAGTTGTCTTATTTACAGCAACATCTTTCTTTACTATGTTGTAGGACGTAGGTAGAAATATAGATGCATAAAAGAACGCAAATTTGTCACTGCATCTTTCTGTTTGTTCGCTTAAAGAAGGTAGATTTCCAAGGGAGCGCTGAGTAATATTTGTTTTCTGAAAAGAAGGCTGGTAGGAAAAATAAGTTTGGGAACCTCTGTTCTAAAATGATCTTCATAATTTTGATCTAAATCTTCCTGTGAAAAAACTAAAACAGAATCATAATTTTCTTCCACAACCTATGATAAGGCTACTATTCTGTTTAACACATGACGTCACTTATGGATTCCTGCGTTTACATTGCTTATCAGCTGACTTGGCTGACTTGTTACTGCAAATAGAAAGATTTTACATTTTGAAAGTATATTGATACACAATTCATATTTACTTTTCATTTAAATACGTAAAGTTACTCTTAATAATACTGATTTTAAAGAATTTTATATTACTACTAAAATCTAATATTAAAAAGCAAATAAAAAACTTTTTATATTTTTTAACTTATCGTCCACCGTCAGTTCTTCTCTTGATATATTTTTAAAATTTACTGTTCAGTTATGAACACATATTCTTTTCTTTTTTGCTAAATGTAAGTATAGCATAAATAGTTATTTTAAATACGAAGTTAAATTAAGAGAATAAAAGTTATTTTGCATTTTTTGTTGCAATGATAAACTAAATTTATCACAAGAGTCAGTTTAACAATTTTAACAACTTGAAAATATTTATTTGAGGATACATTAAGAACAGCAGAAATATCATCCTGTTTTGCGGAAACACAGTCATTCAGCTACATCTGAATTTGCACCCAAATCAGGAATACATCAAAGCACACGGGGGCGGGGGAGGCTCAGTCGGTAGCGCGCCAGGCTTGTAATCTGTAGTTCCCAGGTTCGAGTCCCAGCTGGGTCAGCGTTGAGATTTACCTCCGCAAAATTCCCTACCCTGCCCACGGTCAGTAGTGGACACCGATGGGCTTGGAAAGACCGCCGTCCGTCGGATGGGACGTTAAGCCGTGGCCCCGTGTGCGGGAGAGCCATACCCTCTGCACGTTAAAGAACACGCTGGATGGCCTTGACGGGAGCTACCCTCTGTCTCCCAACAGCTATTCCAGTGGGTCCCTTCCCCCAACCTTCTCTGAGCCTGGCCATTTAGCCCATGGTGTGCAAAAAAGTGCCGCTCAGAGGTAAAACAACCCAACGCTAAAGAACACGCTGGATGGCCTTGACGGGAGGTCTGTCTCCCAACAGCTGTTCCAGTGGGTTCCCTCCCCCAACCTTCTCTGAGCCTTCGCGGTCCATGTGACCTGGCCATTTAGCCCATTGTGTGCAAAAAAGTGCCGCTCAGAGGTAAAACAACAACCCAACCCAACTCGCCTTCCTCTCAGAATTCTATGGCATAGTATACAAACAGGCTTCAGTCAGACATCTGTAGCAAGGAGCTGCTTGAGCGATAACTTATCTTTTTCACGATATAGAAAAGGAGGTTATTACTATTAAGAAACTGAAATAATATTAATTGCAAATGTAAAACAATTTATTCAAAGAAGCACCTCACTTAATTTAACATCAGTATTAATATAGAGGAAAAATTGTCTTGAGCCAGGTGGGATTCGAACCTACGACCTCCTGATGTCATGTCACGTGATAGTGATACATTCCTTGACAGTTGAACAGAAATGTCGTGAAATGTGTTCATATTATCGAATAGTACACTCATGACATATTTCCCATCTGTGAGGCTGTTTATGAGCAGCGAAGACACTGCCTTTATAAGAGAGAGAAAATTGGGTAGATATGTTCCTATCTTCAAATAAAAGGGAATCTAGGTAGGTGGCCGATAGCTCAGTGGTCAGAACACCTGACATGTTATCAGAAGGTCTTCGGTTCGCATCCCATTCATCTGAAAACAATGATAAAATTGATATCGACTTTAAACTAAAAGTGATACCTTCCTTGGCAGTTGAACAAAAGAAGACGAGAAATTAATTCAATGCATATCATTTTAGTGATACGGAAACCAACATCACTAAGATAGTGCGATGTTAAAGACATACTAATACCCTTTCATTCAAAGACAATGAAAAATTTGCGAATGAACTGTCATGGAATTCAGATGCAAACCTGCATTGTTCATTATCGCTGTTTTTTGCAATTCATTCGGTTTCCACATATGCAGAAACCTGTCTGGAACAGGAAGCCTAATCGTTAGAAGCAGTTAACTTGATTGAACGACAATGAATAAACTTGTATTAATTATTTTAAACTTTGTGCAGGTAGCTCTAATTACATATGAAAAAATAAATAAAAATTGAAAACAGCAGAAATAAAACTCGAGATATTGCTGTTTTCTTAAAAATCTGAACATGAATAGTTTAGGCTAATTATTTCTTATTTCATTGTCGTAGAATATATAATTGATATATCACATGTATTCCAAAACATAAAACATAAAGAGATATTAAGGAGGGAGGGACGACAATAGCATCACCAAGGCGTGGGTCTGCTTCTCAGCAGACACGCTAGTGATGCTCTTCTAGGATATGAGTGCATTAACGAAAGGTTTCTTACAGCAAAATTTAAGACAAGCATTAAAAACTTGAATGTTATCTGCTGTTATGCCCCCACCGAGGATGCCAATGAGGATGAGAAGGATAGGTTTTACGGAAAAATTCAGCATATTTTGAATTCTGTCAAAAAAGGAGATATTACCCTTGTTCTAGGTGACTTCAATGCCAAAGTTGGTACTGACTCTGCCCTTTGGGGAGGAGTAATAGGCCCTTTTGGTATTGGTAGCTGCAATGGCAATGGGCAACGTCTCCTACAGGTAAGTAAACTCAATGGATTCAGAATAACTAACACTTATTACAAACACCGCGACATACATAAATACACATGGGTTTCACCCGATGGGCTGCATAAGAATACGATTGATTATATATCAATTAACGGCAAATGGGCTACTTCTGTTAGGAATACCAGGTCATACAGGGGAGCTGAAATTGGATCTGACCATTACTTTGTTAAAAGTGTCTGGCAACTTAAACTTAAAGAGTGTTGTGCTAGGGTTCAAAAATTTACTTTTAATACTGAAGCTCCGAAATATCCAGTTATAGCCAAAGCTTACCATGATAGGTTACTTAGTCATTATGACAGTCATGGTATGCTTACTACTGAAGTTGAGGAAGAATGGGATCATTTTAAACAGGCTTTTTTGGACACTAACAGTACTCTTTTAGGAATAAAGGAGCAGAAGAGACAGAATTATCTGAGTGATAAGGCACTTGAGCTTATTTCAGAAAGAAAGAACTGCAGGAATGTCCTTAATCAATATCCTACTAGTCCTAATAGAAAGCATTACAGAGAACTTAATAAACGTGTAAAAGATCAGTTAGCTGCTGATAAGAAAACTGCTAATACAAAAACTCAATTTATTTACCTAATGCAAATAGGACAGATATTGTGAATATAGTCAAAATTTTAAATGATAACAAATCCCCAGGATATGACAATGTACAAAACAAATACATTAAAAACAGTATCGATGTATTAGGGATGTCATAAAAGGATCTGGTGCAATTCCGACTGAGCTTAAAACGGCAATTCTACGACCACTATTTAAAGGAGGAACAATGCCAATTATAACTAATTGCAGGTCCATTCTATTTTATCTTCTGTGCATAAAATACTTGAAACATATATTTACAATACCTTATATAAATTTCTTAGTAAACATAACATTCTCAGTGAAAATCAATATGGCTTTGAAAAGGGAAAAAGTACTATGAATTTACTAACGAAATTTACTGATTTAGCCTACATGGCGCTAAATAGAGCTGACAGGGCAGTTGCTGTGTTTTTAGACTTACATTGACGCTTTGGATCAATGACATTCTTTTACAGAAATTAGAAAGCTATGGAATTAGAGGCACTGCATTATATTGTTTTAAAGCTACGTATCAAATAAATTTAAAGTAACTAAAATTAACAACACTTACAGCGAAAAGGGTCAAGTTAAATTCGGTGTTCCTCAGGGATCTATTTTAGGCCCGCTTTTATTTCTGATTTGCATAAGCGACTTAACACAATTGAAACTAAATAGTACAATGTTTTTACATGCCGATGATATAGTTTTAGTTAATATAAACAAATAAGGAAGACGATGTGGTTAAACATATACAAAAAGACTACTATTATTAATAATTAATATTATTAAACGTCGTTAATATTATTAAACGATGGTTAAATTCTAATAAACTTTATCTAAATAGCAAAAAAACAAACAAATGGGTGACTTTTCATTCACCTTGTTCCAAAATTTACAATAACTTAATTATTAAAACACACAAATTAAACTGCACGAAAAAGGGTTGGTTGGTTGTTTTACCTCTGAGCGGCACTTTTTTGCACACCATGGGCTAAATGGCCAGGTCACATGGACCCCGAAGGCTCAGAGAAGGTTGGGAGAGGGGACCCACTGGATCAGCTGTTGGGAGACAGATGGTAGCCTCCCGTCAAGGCCATCCAGTGTGTTCTTTAACGTGCAGAGGGTATGGCTCTCCCGCACACGGGGCCACGGCTTAACGTCCCATCCGACGGACGGCGACCTTTCCAAGCCCATCGGTGTCCCCTACTGACCGTGGGCAGGGCGGGGAATTTTACGGAGATAAATCTCAACGCTGACACAGCTGGGACTCGAACCTGGGAACTACAGATTACGAGCCTGGCGCGCTACCGACTGAGCCACCCCCGCCCCACGAAAAAGGGAAACACTTCTGAGCTAGGATTACATCTCGACAGTTACCCTCCGATGTGCATACTGAGAAAATCTGCGGCATATTATGAATACACATGTAATATGTTTTATACATGATAGAGACAACTTAACAAATATTAGAGAATTAGGACGTATTCAATCCTCAATAGCTAAAAATATTATGCCAATTAAAGACCGTACACATCTAGTTACAGCCCAAGATTGATTTATTTACTTGCATATTTTACCTTTCCAGAGCCTATATAAATATAACATAGGTAGATGTAATTTTTGTGACAACACACATAAAATTAAAGTCCTTCATTATAAAAACGCAAGGTTTAAAGAAAAAAAATATTTTCAACTACCGAATTTTACAAATAATTATAGAAATTGCTCAAGGGCTACAAAATCTATACATTTCCAATCACTTAGCAAGAGAACTGCTGGCGATAAATTCTTTTAGAGAATTAAAACACAAATAAATTTTTTTTACAATTAAATTAGAAAATTAAAATTAACACCTATTAACAAATTATGTAGTTTGAATATGAAATCCCAAAGATATTTTGTAATATTCGGAACGAAAAAAAGGTAAAAGTAGTAAAGACAGCAAATTATTTAATGTCGAAATTTCCAACTGAAATAGTATAAGAAATGCAACAGCTAACTGTATTAAGATTAGCGGATAAAGACAGAACGAAGGGGTAAAATACTATTATGTAAATGTATTATTCTCTCCTGCAGATAAACTGTTAGCTTTGTGGAACATTTGTAAACAGAAATGGTTTATTTGAAATCGTTTAAATTAATAAATTATTTAGAAAAGACTAAAAGCACTGCCAAGCAATCGTCTGAAACAGAAAGTAGTGAACAAGAGAACTAGTACTCCATCACACGAACTAGTTCACCACAGGGAATCGTTCGCATCAACTAGTTCGTTTGCGAACTAGTTTTGAGTCTGCTTGGATCTGTGAAAGAATAAGGAAGGCGATGAGCGAGACTGCAAGGCTATAGTAAATTTTCTCCGTACAAGTTCCCCCATGTGCTCGAATCCCAGTCGCTGACAACACTCCGCCGATTGTTTAATATGATTGTGAAATCTTCTGAAAATGTTTGTTGGCCTGCCAGAGTGTATTTGTATTGTGTCTACAGCGATCGACAGATTTAAATGTTTCAGCCGATACTTTACCCCAAGAGCAGGGTTTGATGTTTGCGATAATACAATAAATATGAAATTTCTTTATTGTTGAAGTCTGCATAATTTAATCGCTTCCTGCATCTTACAATACTTAAAGAACACAATTCTTTTCACCCTGTGGATCATGATGGCATATATAGACCAGTCAAGGAAATTTGTAATATAAATGTCATATTCAGAATTCTGCAGCATGTTACAGTTGTTTGCTTTACTTAAAAGAAAAACACAATGCGATGTACCTTAAGATCCAGAGGGAGAAAGATTTTTCACCTTACATATTAGTATATTTAAACCCCGTGGAACACTATCAAGGGAAAATTGAAATGATTGATAAACTTTCTTCAAGTTTAGAAATAAATGGCTGAAATATCTTTCGTTACATTTTGAGATGCTCGTCTTTTCTTTTTTCTAACTCAGTATAGATTCACTTCCTGAAAGACGTGGTATCGAGCAGAGCAAATCTTATCTGAAGAACCTTCACTGAGTTCCCCAAACGTAAATAACCTTATGGACACGTTCTCAGTGGCTATGTAAATGAACGGCATTCCAAACTGCACCCAGTGATAAAGGGGGCGCGATAAAAAGCCTGAGATCGTTCCTTATGACTCAATAGTTAAGGGAGAACTGCTTTGCCTGGCATTTCGTAATTTATTCCGTTTATCTGTTGCTGTGCGAGGGCGACCGGCTGCTGTCTCGTTTCCTTTATCTGTTGTCGTTTGCGCGTGAAAGAGAAAAGCTGCAACATTTCACTCAAGAGCCTTCTCTTCGAACTCGAGGCAGTTCTTATCACTAAAATTCGGCTGTTTCTTCTTGAATGTTCCACAGTTTCTCAACTCAAAGGTCACGGATAAACAGGAGAACCTTTAAGAGCAGGTTGTTTTCCTCTTTCATTACACACCATACAACCCAGATTTTATTTATTTAACGTCTAACACTCAATATTTTGGAATCGGACTCTGGTGGCGAATTTTGGAACCGAACTCCTTTTTCAGAATCAGAGGGAATAGGAAGTAGAAATTATTTTATCTTGCTGATGAACACTGGCATAAAAAGGTGGATGGTGAAGATTGGGAATAAAATTCATTGAAAGAATTAGTGAATGCAATAAAACGATTATTCGGATTTTAATTTTACGAAGTGAAATTAAAATATTTCAAATGCATAGTTGTACAGTCATAGATCGCAAAAGTTTAAAACTTCTGAAATGCACGTTGCCTCGTTCAATTGAAAACAAAGAATGTTTAAAGAAGATTTCGTCGAAATCATTTTTGTTCATTTTTAATTTTTGTTGAAATATTTCACACTGATTTTTTTATGTTGCTGTAGATTTCTTTATTTTTATAACAAAGACTGGCAATGGTTTAAAGGTTAATAAGCCGGGTTACAACTAATCTGATTACCAATTCCCAATCATTTCCTACTTTCGCCAACGGAAACGTCATAACAAAACTTGTTATACTGTGGAAATGACAGCCCATATAATATAACAAGGAAAATAATATATAACAACGAAAAGTTTCTGTTGATCAGTTGTTTGATTTTGCTTAAGAAATTTAAACGACTCAAGAACGAATATTCTCTTTTCGATATCGGACCAGAATGATTGAAAACAGCAAGAGCAGACACCTGCTTGTGTTTCTTATCGATACCAATGACATAACACTAAAAGATATAAATAAAAGCAATTAGAAAGTAACCTATCTCCTTATATGGGCAGTAAAAGTAAAAAATTCGAAATGGAAGTAAGCCAAATGCCGATGGTGAAATCCTTTGCTCAATTCATATCACCTGCAAAAGAAGGGGAGGTTGGCTCATGAGGCGCCGACAGGTGCGTAATCTGCCGTTCCCAAGTCCGAGTCTCAATTTTGTCTGGGTTGAAATTTATCTTTGTTATCCCCGTTCTGTCTTCGGTGAGAAAGGGGTTAGGGACTTGGAAAGGCTGCCGTCAGGTGGCTCCGTGTGCAGGAGAGCCATACCCGATGCACGGTTAAAGAACGCGCTGGATAGCCTTGACGGGATGCTTCTATCTTTTTCCTAGCAACTATTCAGTTGATCCCCTTCCCCAACCTACCCTGATATCTTGGGGTACTTGTGACCTGGCCATTTAGCCCATTTTGTGCAAAAAAGTTCCACTTAGGATAAAACAACTCAATGATCACCTGCAAAAAAAAACAAGAGTTTAACAATTTTTATTCGATAAATCGAAGAAACTCGCTAAGGCGTCATAACAACACGCTCTGGGCTTTCCTTTGAAGTTAATATGACTTGAGCAGGTGATTTCATCATTAGCAATACATTTTACTTTTCCTTAAGACCTCTGGTGAATCCGGGTAAGTGGTATCTCCGAATTCTTTATTAGCTTAGATGCTATTTCGCCCAGGGTTATAAGTGATGTTCACAGGTCGCTGTTATTAACAAAAAGATTTAAATGTCCCTGTGAAAGAAAAGAACAATATCGACATTTATTCCTATTTACAGTTAAATTACGAGTACACAGTCTGTGGAAATACACCTGATTCTGTATGAATATTGTTAATAACAGCGAATTGGCTATTATTCTTGGACGACTTATTTATGCAGAGACTTTCTCCTGAGTTCAGTTTAAACGACGCCGAATTTGTTGTTGCTGTTTTACCTCTGAGCGCACTTTTTTTTTTGCACACAATTGGTTAAATTGCCAGGTTACAAGAACCCCAAGAACTCAGTGCAAGATGTAGGGAAGGGACCCACTGGACAGCTATTAGGAGACAGGTGGTAGCTTCCCATCAAGGCCATTCAAGGCGTTCTTTAATGTACACAGGGTCCTGCATACAGCGCCAAGGATTAACGTCCCATCCGACGGACGGTGCCCTTTCCAAGCCAATCGGTATCATCTACTGACCGAGGACAGGCAGGAAGTTTTACGGAAATAAATCTCGACGGTGGATCAAGTGGGATTCGACACTGGGAATTACAGATTACGAGCATGGACGGATACCCCTGACTCACGAGGCTGAATACTACTGCCCTTTTTCCACGCAACATTTAATCACTAGGCCTCAAGATTCGGCGAGAGAACTTTTTTCCCTCTGCCTACTGATAAAGTTCTTTTTCATTAGGATTGGAGAGCAGGCAACGTCATTTTCGACGTCTTAAATAAACGACTCCTTCTCAGTTCATCTGCCAAAACTATTCTGCCATTTGCCTAGAACCTCCTACTGAGAACCTCCTTCTCAAAGAAGAAGTCTCCTTATAGCCTCGAAATGAACCTGACCCCCTCCCCTCCCCGAGAGATGAGGGTCAGGTTCATTATTCATAATTTGTTAATGGCTTCTCAAGCGATCACGAAGGACAGAGTCATAAATATGTTTCGCTAACTCTCTGCTGTCGAGTAGCATCTGGGATCGGTCGTAGACCAGCATGTCAGTTAGTTCTCACACTAGGTATCCGGAAACTTGTTCGCCGGAATTTTGTTTGAAACGGAAATTTGTCAGACGGCATTTTGTTCGACGGAAATTTGTCAGACGGCATTTTGTTCGACGGAAATTTCTTTGAAACGGAATTTTGTTCGAAACAGAATTGTTTTTCGAAACCGAATCAAAGTTATTTTAGGAAAAATGTCGGGATTATTGTATCTCTCCAGTGCGAAAGATTTTAGTGTGGTTTTAATGGAGGGCTTTGTGGCGGTGGGATAGTTTTCACTTTTTTTTTCTCGACCTGGACACATCCCTCTTCCAAAAACCCAAAACATTTATTCACAAAATCTAGGTTATTATTCACAAAATCTAGGTTATTAGAGAAGACATACTCTGAATAACTATTGAAGTCAGTGTAATTGTTCGAAATTAGCGTCACATTGCCATAAGACGACTACCCCATGTTATGTCAATGGGGCGCTAACTTCTAAAATCAGCGGTTTGTGAGAAAATGTGGCAGAGGATAATTTCAAGGTCTGAGTCAAATCTATCTAAATCTCAATAGTTAACAATATTCTCACATTATTTAAGCAGGTACCGAAGTTTACACTTTCAGAGCAGCAATCTGCTCTAAGAAATTTATTTTAGAAATAAAATAAAAAAAATTATTCGCACACATTTTAAAAATAAGTATTTATATATGAACTGGTTTTAAATAATATTTCCTATTTCAGTTTCAATTAATTTCCGATGTCTAGCACTGCTATTGTTATATGTTGAAGCTTCCATAATTCTTTAAATACTGAAAGAATATTGTTGAAAATAGATATTTAGATAGTAATAATTTAGAAACTTACTTTGTCACATTTCTCCATAAAACGTTTATTTCAAAAGTTGTAGGACTTCGAAATTAGAGTCCCATTGGCATAAAATGGGGTGGTCATGTTTCAATGATCACTCAACGCATAGTTGTAGTAGGAAAAATGTCAAATAAAAACAATGAAAAATTAAACTTCGAAGAAAAAAATGAAGCACAAATGTTGTTTATGTCTCAATAGCCAAAACTGATTCAAAGTAAGTTAAAAATGCAGGCACTCTAAACTCCATTCAGCCTAAAGCCCCCAGAAGAAATTTTATCGAAGATTACGCCATCTAGCTGCCTCTCAATATTTCGAAATTCTCAAACTTTTAATAAAATATTAGTCGAAAAAATTTCCGTTTCCAACAATTTCGGTCGAACAAATTTCCATTTCGAACAAATTTCCGTTTCGAACAAATTTTCGTCGAACAAAATTCCTACATTCCAACTCAAAATCTTTTTTTTTTTGATATTTTGAGTGAATGTGGAGACATTTATCACCGTTTTACTTATCTATTTTTCATCTATTGCTGATACCAAAATTCGACAAAACAAATCCTGTCGAACAAATTTCCATCGAACAAAAGTCCGTCGAACAATTTCCGTTTCGAATAAAATTCCGTTTCGAGCAAATTTTCGTTTCCAATAAAATTCCCTTTCGAACAAATTTCCGTCGAACAAATTACATCAAACCCTACCAAACCCTACTTACTAACTCCCACCTGACAATTTAACAAGTAATAATCATTTACGACAATGCTGAAATATGGTCTGTAAAGGGGTAGCTAGGTAGTCACTGGAAGGAGAGCTAGGCACCAAATCCCCTGTGATGATGCATAGAACCGGCCAGGCCAAGCACGTAATGTCCGACCCCGCCTTCTCGTGGTGCAGGCCTTTAGTAATTTTCAAAAGAGATACTCTCTTGTGGAAGTGAACGGAGGAAGGGGGCAGCCAGATTAGTGTGGTCTACTGATCTGGATAACAATGGTTGCTTTTCTTTTCTACTCTGCTGAGGAGTGGTCAACCACACAGGTGATGCACATATAATGCTGACCATATGTACCAAATCCAAACGGAATAATGGCTCTGAGTTTGATTATGGATCCTGAATTTTCTACACTGGTGGGCGTCTGTGATGTGAAAATCTTCTGTTGTGTTTTATGTTTGTGAGATGACAGCCCCAAGTGTATAGACTCACAGAATATGTTTTTTCAGATGGTGGATAATCTTGAATATAGGCCATCACAAGTACTTGAACTCTTGTTTCTACGACCATCATCAAATCCTACATTGGAGAAAGTCTTCCAGTGTAGATGACTTCAACCTTTAGCAATGGGGGAACGTGTCTTTGCCCCATGCCTGCGATTAGGGGGGCTGTTTGATATTGTCGGCATTCCCTCTCTTAATAACCTTAGAGGTTTTAAACATCCCACTAACCATTTTTTCTCCATAGGTAGTTGAAATGTGAGGCACAGAGATTATTCTCTTGATGTCCTTATAAATGGGGTGGTCATATTTCAATGGAATAAAGAATTCCACTGTTATAATTTAGATATTCTCGGCTTGTAATAGATCATATGGATAAATAAATGTCAGATTCTTAAAACTAATCTTAAATTTCTCTTTTCAGGGAGAGAAGATAAAAAGCATGTCCAAGGCATAGGTCATCTCAGCAGACACGTAAACGATGCTCTTCTAGGATATGAGTGCATTAATGAAATGTTTCTTACAGATAAATTTCAGACAAGCATTAGAGGCTTGAATGTTATCTGGTGTGTGTTGCAATGAGGATAGTGATGAGGATAAGGAAGAAGTTTTACGGACAACTTCAGGATATATTGAATTCTGTTAAGAAAGAAGATATTACCCTTGTTCTAGGCGAATTCAATGCCAAATTTGGTACTGACTCTGACCTTTGGTGTGGAGTGATAGGTCCTTTTGGTATTGATAGCTATAACGGCTAGTTCTGTTAGGAATACCAGGTCATATACGGGAGCCTGATATTGTATCTGACTATTATCTTGTGAAACGTGTCTTGTAAATTAACCTTAATCAGTGTTGTGTTAAGGTTAAACAATTTACTTTTAACACTGAAGCTCTGAAAGACCCAGTTATAGCTAAAGCATACCATAATAGGTTACTTAATCATAATGACAGTTATGGTTTACTTACTGTTGAAGAAGAATGGGACTGTTTTAAACAGGCTTATTTTTTAAGCTAACAGCACTCTTGTAGGAAAAAAGGAGCAGAGGAGGCAAAATTATTTGACTGAAAAGGCACCTGAGCTTATTTCGTAAATAAAGAACAACAGGGACGTTTTTAATCGATACCCTACGAGTCCTGATAGAAAGCATTACAAAGAGCTTAATAAATGTGTAAAGGGGATTAGTTAGCAGTCGGTAAGAATCGCTATCTCGATCGCTTGGCTGATAAAGCTGAGGAAGCAGTTAGCACAAAAGCAGAGATTAATGTTTTGCGTTGTAGAAAGCGAACAGCTGTACACGAATTGAAGGAAAAACAAGATTCTGTCATGGTTAGGTGGACTGCGCATTTCAGTGATATTCTAAACAATTTGATTAGTTCTACTCCCATTGTGTAATGATAATAGATGCATTACTGGCTTTAACGTTGGCCCTATAATAATCTAGTTATTTTGGCTACTTCTAAAATTTTCTTAAGATACATAAATTTTATTACATACTGAAAAATACACTTGCGTTTACATTGATACAAATTTTGAGTCATTAACTGACTCAATATTCTACTCAAGTTAATACTCCTCTGTGGGATAATAACACTAACATTTTAATAGTTACAGTAACTGCATTCAAAAATTAAAATTTTACGTTATAAGTTGAGTCGTCCTCAGTTTTAAACATTTATAATTATCTAAAGTAATTAGTAGATTTAATAGTCTTACGCTTTGAAATCATGAATGATCCAATTTCTTAAAGCGAAAGAATAATCTTTAACGTTATATATAAGCTTAAGATAATTTGCAACATGTTAAAAGTCTGTATACCAAGAAAACCTAATGTTCAGTGAAAATATTTTTTTAACAGGTATTTCAGTTAACATAATGTTTTCAAATAATTTCGTATGAACAGTAAAATTTCTAATTCTGCAAATATACTAATTTTTATTTAAATATATTAAAGAATTTAATGAATATAATTTGCGTAATTCTAAAATACCAAGATATCTATAACTCTCACTCACTTTCCCTTCTTTTTTGCTCCAAAATACACCTTATACACGATTTTGAACAAGTTCAATAATCTTTAAATATTTGTTAAATGTACCTCCCCAAGATAAGAGCTCATTCGACAAATATGACTTAATCCATGAATTATAAATTATTTCACGCAAAGAAATATCAACAGAATTTCTGATATAATATATGTTTGGAATAATAGCATTAATTATTTCACAAACACTTTGTATATGATAAAACCATATTGATTATTAGAAAAATAATTATTTTCTCCAAAAAAAGGAACAATTTTTTTTGTTTAACTACCTTTTCATGTATTTTTGAAAAAATAGACAGAAGTGAGACTGGATAATAATTTTCGAGTTCGATAGGATTTTCTCCTTTATAAACTGGAATAACCTGAGCAACTTTTGAAATAGAAGGGAAAATACCCTGCTGAAATATACTGTTGATTAAAAAATATAAAAATTCTTTTATTTCATCATAAAAACTACAGAAATCCCCAGTGGTAGATGAAATTGTTACTCAAATGCTTATATCTGGGAATGTTTCTGTTACTACATGGATGACTGAAATTTTGAATATCTTTTATGATAAAGGCATGGTTCCTAAGGATTTTACCAGAGCTATTATTATCACAATTTTCAAAAAAGGTGATCGAGTTTTTGTAATTACTATAGGAGTGCCAGCCTACTCTCTGTTTCAGGTAAAGTATTTTGCATGATTGTGCATAATAGAATTAAGACTGGTTGACGGGCAATTGCGTGATGAGCAGTGTGGATTCAAAACTGGTCGGAGTTGTGTAGATCAGATATTATCAGGCAAATTCTTGAGAAATGTTTGGAGCTTCAGAAACCTTTGGTTACCAGCTTTGTTGATTTTAACAAGGCTTTTGATTATATTGATCGTCATGATTTGTGGTTGATTGTGAGATCGTATGGCATACTAGACAAGTTAGTTAACATAATGAAAGCTCTGTATAATCGCACTTAATCGTGTGTGAGAAAAATGTTTATAGGAATAACATCATTGATTAGCGGCATGCATTTCTGTATATAATTTCATGATGCGTCAGAATATTTTTTCACAAATCATGCTCGGGCGGGCGCAGGCTCGAGAAATTCAGACTGAACTCTACTTCTCCGTAAACTGTCTCTTTTGATGTTTTGCATCTATTTCTCTGACTTCCCAATCAAATCACATTAGAATAACCTTTGCCTTTTGGCATATATGGTTGGGGGTGGCTCAATTTGTAACGCGCCTCTCTAATATTCTCTCTTCTAAATTCCTCTTCAACTCACGCCCAGCTCCTGGCGAGAAAGGGGACATCGATAGGCTCGGAAATTCCTTCGTCCGTCGAATGAGGCGTTGTGTCGTGATTTCGTGTTCAGGAACGCCCTACTATGAGTACGATGAAGGGCACGCTAGATGATTTTAATGAGAGATTTCTCTGTCTCCTAAGAGCTGTCCAGTGGATCCCCTTCTCAACTCCGATCCCTTGGGGGTCTCTCTGGCCTGGACCGTTAGATCATCGTGTATACAAAAGTAAAACGATTCAAATCTGGCAGAGCAATGTTAGACAGGACTGTTTCTCGGAGGGCTACAAAATTTCGCGTCTTCCACACGTGTCTATTTATAGAATTCAATATTGAGAGGAGAAATTGCAGTGCGTTTCTAAATAATAATAATGACTTTATTCAAGCACACACACAATATCAATTAAATTTAGGAAGTGGCGGGTTATCCCACAGGGGCTCGCCTGAGGACTCGATATTCATGAGGTTAACAAAAGGGTGAAATCTCAGTTCTTTTTATTCCCTTTCTTCCTACTGCTTTTCACTCGTCTTTTGTCGATTTCTACAAGCAGTTGTTTTTCCATGTCTTTTAAACGCAATACTTTATATGTCACACATAAACAAACGTAATACTTTATACGACAAATAAAACTTGTGATATGTAATAGGCTATACAAAATTGACGCCCCATACTTTCTTACTTCCTAAAATTAAAATATATATTTTTTCCCATAATGTTCCCTATATAAGAAATAAAACTAAAACATATCGATAATTCAATCAGTCACTGAATTCATATTCTCTTCAAAGGAAGAAAGGGCACTGGGAATAATATTCAGTAGGTAAATCTGCGCCCTATGAAGTGAATACGAATATAGTGACTGATTGCACCATCGAATTTTTTTAAATATTTATTTATGTTTTTTCTTTGTGACTAAAAACACATATTTTCAGAAACTTTCATTTGATACATGATTCATAAATATCGGCCACATTTCCCCCGTCATTTTGGAGTCGAGTTTGAAATAGGCTATGACACTTGAAACGTCAAAAGCTGTAATTTGAGATATATCTGATTAAGGACCCCCCCCCCCCGCGAACCTCCCCCCCTCCTTTTTTGGTGGGAGTCAGGGGGAAGTATTGGTGGCGGAGAATGATGTCGTGCAAAATTCGAGACAGTTTACGACGATCCTCATGTGAGCTTTCATTTGACATCTAACTCGTAATTGACGGCCCTCGAGTTAGGAAGACAGAGTGGAACAATCGTTTCATATTTCCCCTTTTTAAGGGTGAAAAAACACGGGGGAAACAATTTTTTAGAGTCTATAACACTCCCCGCGTCATAAGCTTTCATTTGATATATAAATCATTAAGTTTGTTCTTCGCGTCCGAAAGATATTGTGGAACAACAGTTTTGACAAAACCACAAATAGCAAGCTAGAAGTAGTTTTTTTTTCAATTTATCTATGTTTCTTAACGTATCTTGCCATATGCGCCCTACAAAATAGTTAAATAAAACTAAATCATATCAATGGTGCAAGCAGTCACTGAGTTCGCATTCACTTCAAAGGAAGATAGGGCGCCTGCAATGTTGCTAAGTAAGTAAATCTCTATCTTCCTTTGAAGTGAATACGAATTCAATGACTGATTGCACTATCGATATATGATTTATGATTATTTTCTACTTCTTAGGGTGCATATGGGAAGATAGGTTTTTTTTCAAAACTTTTAGACTTATATATATACTGGAAACACCTCTATATGATAGTAGTACTTCAGAAACCTTCATATGATATACAGGGTGAATCTGAAAAAGTGGGCAAAACTTTATGGGGTGGTAGAACGCAGCTATACGAGCAATATTCGTCATAGAAAGTATGGGCGGAACGCAAACGGCGAGCCGCTAGGTGGCTTTGGAAATGGTATAAAAGGGTCGGTCCTCGCACCCAACGGCATTTCTACCGTGGATTGCAGAGAGGATGGCTGGTTATACTAACCACGAAATGGCGGATATGTACTTTGTGTACGGTGCGGCGGACGGGAATGCAAGTGAGGCACAGAGACGTTACCGCGACCGGTTTCCGATGAGATGCACTCCAGATCGGAAAACCTTCGAGCGTTTGCATCGGCGGCTGTGTGAAACGGGATCCTTCACCACGGCCAAGCAAGACGCAGGGCGTAAAAGGAGTGTCAGGACGCTGAAACTTGCAGAGGACATTCTGCATAGGGTGGAAGAGCGACCGGGATGTAGCACGCGAGCGGTTTCCCGTGCAGTACACGTGTCCCAAATGTCGGTTTGCGTGTGCTACAGGAGGAAGGAATGCACCCCTATCGTACGCAGAAGGTACAAGCGTTGTCACCGGCGGACTATCAGCCACGTGTCGATTTCGCACGTTGGTACCTCCAGCAGAATGCAGCGCAGCCGGATTTTGGTGCACCTGTTCTGTTTACGGACGAGTGCACTTTCACCCGTGAGGGCGTTTTGAATATTCACAATTCACACAAGTGGGCATCTACGAACCCGCATGCCACACGTCCTCATTCGTTCCAGCAGCGGTTCTCCGTAAATGTTTGGGCAGGGATCCTCCATGACCATTTGGTTGGCCCATACCTCCTGCCACACCGTCTGGACGGCAAATCGTATAACACATTCCTACGAGAGGTGTTGCCGGAGCTGCTGCGTCCGATTCTAACCCCCAGCAGGTCGAGAATGTGGTTTCAGCACGACGGTGCGCCTGCACACTTCAGCTTAGATGTGCGGAACATTTTACATGCAACGTTCCCAGGGCGATGGATTGGTCGAGGTGGTCCCATAGCTTGGCCACCAAGATCGCCGGATCTCTCGTGTTTGGACTTTTTCCTGTGGGGCCATATGAAAAGCCTAATCTACGAGTGCCCCATTGAAACCGATATGGATCTAGTCGCCAGGATCGCCGTTGTTGCCGGCGATATTCGGGAAATGCTGGTGTCTTCGCAAATGTGCGTCGGTCCCTATCCCGCAGGTGTGAAGCCTGCATTACAGCTGGCGGCAGCTCTTTTGAGCAATTTCTTTGAGCATGTACCTCAATTACATTGTTGTTAATAAAATGTTTTCTGAAGTATCTCCTCTCCTTCTTGTGTTCATTCTTTAAATGTGACAGTGGAAAACTACCTTTTAACTTCTCACCGCTTGCGTTCCGACCATACATTCTATGACGAATATTGCTCGTATAGCTGCGTTCTACCACCCCGTAAAGTTTTGCCCACTTTTTCAGATTCACCTTGTATATGGCTCATGCACATCGATCACATTTTTCCTGCCCCTATTTCTCGAGTCGTGTTTAAAGCAGTCCATGAGAATGGAAACATCACAAGCTTAAATTTCAGATATGTTTTTAAAGTCCACCCCGAGAGAATCAGTCCTCTTTTTGGAGGAAAAGGGGGGAGGGCAAAATTCGAAAAAAAATCTACAACGGTCTTCATGCGAACTTTTATTTGACGCCTAAACCGTATTTATAGGCCCTTGCATTCGGAAGATACAGCGGAACATTGGTTGTTATATTACCTCTTTTTTAGGGGAGAAAATAGCACGGGGGTGTCAATTTTTTATATCCCATGACTCTCTCCGCATCACAAACTTTCATTTAACGCATAACTTGTTACTTTCGGCCATCCCCGTTACGAAGGGGTAGCGGAATTCATATTTCTCTCCCTTTTTAGGGTGGGAGAAAGTAAGGGGGGGGGGTAATTTTTTATAATCTATGACACTCGCAGCGTCACAAACTTCTATATGATGCATAAATCAATAAGAAAGATATGGTGAAGCAACTGCTTTGGCACACAAATCAATAAGAAAGATATGATGGAGCAACTGCTTTGGCACACAGATGAATAAGAAAGACATGGTGGAGCAATTGCTTTGGCACACAGATCAATAAGAAAGATATGTGAAGCAACTGCTTTGGCCCACAGATCGATAAGAAAGATATGGTGGAGCAGCTGATTTGGCACACAAATCAATAAGAAAGATATGGTGGAGCAACTGCTTTGGCACACAGATGAATAAGAAAGATATGGTGGAGCAACTGCTTTGGCACACAGATCAATGAGAAAGATATGGTGGAGCAACTGCTTTGGCACACAGATCGATAAGAAAGATATGGTGGAGCAACTGCTTTGGCACACAGATCGATAAGAAAGATATGGTGGAGCAACTGCTTTGGCACACAGATCAATAAGAAAGATATGAGGGAGCAACTGCTTTGGCACACAGATCAATAAGAAAGATATGTGGAGCAGCTGCTTTGGCACACAGATCAATAAGAAAGATATGATGGAGCAGCTGCTTTGGCACACAAATCAATAAGAAGATATGATGGAGCAACTGCTTTGGCACACAGATCAGTAAGAAAGATATGGTGAAGCAACTGCTTTGGTACACAGATCGATAAGAAAGATATGGTGGAGCAACTGCTTTGGCACACAGATCGATAAGAAAGATATGGTGGAGCAACTGCTTTGGCACACAGATCGATAAGAAAGATATGGTGGAGCAACTGCTTTGGCACACAGATCGATAAGAAAGATATGGTGGAGCAACTGCTTTGGTACACAGATCGATAAGAAAGATATGGTGGAGCAACTGCTTTGGCGCACAGATCAATAAGAAAGATATGGTGGAGTAACTGCTTTGGCACACAGATCGGTAAGAAGGATATGGTGGAGTAACTGCTTTGGCACACAAATCAATAAGAAAGATATGGTGGAGCAGCTGATTTGGCACACAAATCAATAAGAAGATATGGTGGAGCAACTGCTTTGACAAACACACAAACTAACAAATGATGAGCGAAAGTAATAGGAAGATAGGGAATAAAAGGGAAATATGTAAAGCATTATACCGCTATATCATTGGAACGCAAGGACCAAAAGTAACAAGATATGCACCATATATATCGGTTATAAAATTTCACCCTTCTCCCCTCCTGAAAAAGGGGACATATGAAAACGCTTGTTGCGGTATATCTTCGGAACTCGAGGGCCGAATGTAACAAATGAAAGCTTATGATGTGGGGGATGTTGTGGTAAATAAATATATACCCCCTTGATTTTTCAAAATATGAATATCGTTCTTTTACTATATCTTCCGAACGCGAGGGCTTACAGTTAGGTGTCAAATAAAAGCTCATTTGAGGACCGTCGTACACTACTTCAAAATTATGCCCCACCATTCTTCTCTATCCCCAAAAAGCAACAGAAATTTAGGTGGGGTTTCGATCTTAATGAGTTTATCTTAAAGTTACCAATGTCATGAGATACCTCAAACAGGACTCCTGACAAAGTGGGAGGAAAAATGTTGTCGATGGTTTATGAATCATATATCAAATGGAAGTTTCTGAAGGTAGGTATTTTTAGTGACAAAGAAGAAATTTAACAAATCAAAAATATTAAACAAACTATTTTTACATATCTCTTGAAAGAAGCAAATAAACTTAAAGCTTATATCGATGGTTCAATTAGTAATTGAATTTTCATTCACTTCAATGAAAGATAAAGCCACCATCTTCCCTTGAAGTGAATAGGAATTCAGTGGCTGATTATACCATCGACATATTTCAGGTTTATTTTCTACTTTTTATGGCACATAGAGGAAGATAGGGTTTTTTAGTTTATTCATTTCAACATTTCATTCAGTAAAATATTTCGCAATCAGTATAATCTACTACTTATGCACACATCTCATGTTTTTTACTCAAATTTTTTTTGATAAATCATACACTACAAAAAGCAGATATTTAGTTTCATTTATTAGTCATCATTGTTTATTTGCATTATGTGCAATTTATAAAATCCATATTAAATGCTCCGTTTAAGTATTTCTGTAATTCAATCTATTTAATCTGATGAATGCGTTTTTGCCATTCATAAGTTGTAAAAATATTTTTGACTGAGTATCCCTTCTGGCCCAGAGAGTTGAGGTCATCTCGAAGCGGTCGGGTCAGAATTCTTCAGATACTTTAATCCGCTATTGGTGAGATCCAAAAGAATTTCGCCAAATGATTGTCCTGAAAATTCCATGAAGAATTTAAGGGCAGTTCTTAAAAAATTCCAAAAAAAGCAGCAACTTTAAGCGAGGAATTAGAAGATCTGACTTCAAAATAGGGCAATACAAAAATAATAACAAATATATATAACAGAACAATCTATTGAGAAGGAGTCTGACTCAGAAAGATTAAGAGCAATGGAAATAAGTATGACACGCAAAAATCATGCCATAATGATAACATTTAAGCTGTTTCCAAGTATTGTCATAGTGAAATTTATATTGTAGGGCGTATAGCAATATTTATATGTCATAAAAATATGTCATTGCAATCTATCCAGATCGCTTATGAAAGGTTTCCTCGTTTAAAAATTGTAAGAACAGACTCAGGTGAATCACAAGAGAACTTAGAAGTGTTTATGCTTATGTTCATAGAGAAGGATATTTTAACTTAAATGCAGTATATCTTCTATTACCAATATGACGGGTTAATTTTTTGTTTGCCAATAGAAATGTATATTTTGACTTTAACGTTATTTCTATTTTAAGAATATCCTTCTGTCATTTGCCCTCTTACTTTTTCATGGTACAATGGGCGGCAGCAATAACGTGCAAGAAGAGGTGCTTGTCATCCTCCTGCATTTCAAAGAAAATTGGTTATATAAACACCAATCACTGTCACCAAGGGAATTGTTTTAACATAATTCATGTAATAGTTTTCGAGTTGAAAAGAAATATTTATGAAAAGAATTTTTTATTACGCTGACATTCGAATAATTGAAAAATATTTTTTTAAACATTTTTAGTAATCAGAAATTTCAGAAATGTTAAAAAAAATAAACGAGATCAGAATGAATCCGATTCGAGATTGCGAGCAATATAATAATCCAGTTACTCCTCGTAAGAATTTGAAAAGCAAACCTCCCAGCTCTTTCATAATATTTGGTTGCAGGAGGATAGAGATCCAATTGTGTTAGTTTATATTCTCATCACTACTCTGATAAGTCGGTCTGGCACTGAAAATACCCTTAAAATGGGGGTATTTCTTTACTTTTCAAAACTTCTCCTCTGTAGACGAAACCCCATAACATGGGGCATTCCATACACCTCAGACCCTGCTCAAAAAAGAATAGTAAAGAAAATTACTGATATGCAGTCTGCATCCCGTGGCTGATACACAATAAATTCCAGGGCTGTTTCCATTTATCAGTCCGCCACTGGATGTATGCAGTTAGTAGAAACGATTTCTTTCCAACGAAGAATTCGAAAGTGAGGTATCAGCTTTGGTATATTTCTTGTAAAATTAAATTTACTTAACATAATTTTTCTTTGAATGGTAATAAAAGAAGGTTCATCGGAGATAAAAGATGCTGGCAGGTTTAAATACATATCTCTGACTGCTATTTATGCCGAAGCTATGTAAATTATAAATGATTCCGTATTGAGGAAATGTACAAATGCTATGAGTCCTCTTTTTTCTCTTTTTCGAAATTTTTACTTGAAGCCCCCTTAAACTTGAATATATATATATACACTGGCGAAAATTGAAAAAAGAACACCATTAACAATTGAAGCGAAATCTATGAGATTTATTTAGTAGAAACAACATGTTGAGAAAGGACAGTGATCACACGTATGAAGTGATTCATTGTTTATTGTACCTTTTAATGAGTATTACATTTTACAGAAGGCACATTTTTATAAGGTGTTGAACCTCCTCGAGCAGCAATACAAGCTTTCAATCTGGCATGCAATCGGTCGTACAAATGCTGGATATCACACTGGGTATCACGTTATTGTGTACAAATGCTGGATATCACGTTATTCTGCTGGAATATCACATTTGGGATTACACCCAAATATGGCAGGATGATCAGCTGTACGATGTCGCTGACGTACGTATTGCTATTCAGTGTACCCTGTAGAAACACCAGACACGTACGAGAGTGATAGCGAATCGCTCCCCACAACATGATGCCCGGCGTGGATCCTGTGTGTCGTTTGCGGATGCACGATGGAAGAAGCCGCTCACCTTGTCGCCTTCGGACGCGTAAACGACCATCAGACGATCCTAAGCAGAATCGGCTTTCATCACTGAAGACCACAGACTACCATTCTTCCATCCAATGAACTCGTTCTTGACACCACTGCAAACGTGCTCGATAGTGACGAGATGACAGTGGTAATCGTGCCAGTTGCATGCGTACCCGTAGTCCTGCTTCCAAAAGACGATTGGGTATCGTTCTTGTAGACCCCTTCGTACGGCAAAGGATCGAATTTGTGACGCCGTAGCCGTCCGCTCTGCCACCATCGCTCTCCTGATACGCCGATCCTCTCGTGCGTCCGTAACTCTGTGTTGCCCTGAACCACGTCTGCGAGTGTGCGAATGCTCTTCTGACTATCGACGCCACCATCGTACCATTGCCGATACCTCTCATCCAATATGGTGGGCAATTTGACGAAGACCTACTATATACCTCGCTCAAACTCTACTAATTGAACAAATGTTGAGCGCCCGCGCCGTCCAGGCATGGTAGCTTTTTCAAAGAGCACTGAACAACACGAAACAAGATGAATAACTTATTTTTTCATGCCTTAGTCCTTAAATACACGCGCTGCGTATATTTGCATGTTGTCGTCGTCCTCAGTGACGTCATTATTTCATCCAATGACTTTCAATCTTGGATCACACTTTCTGCTGCCCTTAACTGCGTATTAACATATTATAATATGACGTTCCTAAAGGAATTCCTTCTGGGTGTTCTTTTTTCAATTTCCGCCAGTTATGTGTGCTGAGTTACAATGTTAAATAATCGTACATAAAGTGATAGCAGTTTTGTATTTAATGTTTGCATGATTAACAGTTAAAATTGTTATATTAAACTTGAATGTGAAGAAAATATAGTCGTAAAATATAAAGATATATTTAGGTTTCCAATTTTAATACGTATATAAATATTCATTCATTGATGCCCATGGATGGGAGTAGCTGAGTGGGTAGCGCGCCAGGATCGCAATCTGCAATCCCAGGTTCGAGTCCCAGCTGGACCAGCGTTGAGATCCACGAAACTGCCGCCCTGCCCACGGTCAGTAAGGGACACTAATGGGTTGGAGAGGCTGCCATCCATCGGATGGGACGTAAATCCATGGTCTCGAGTGCGAGGAGAGATGCCTTATGCATCTTAAAGAAGAAGCTGGATGACCTTAACGCGAGGCTACTACCATCTGTCTCCCAACGGCTATTTCAGTGGGTACCCTCTCCAAACCTTCTCTGAGCCTTCAGAGTCCTTGTGACCGGGCCATATATATATTAGACTATTTTACACATATATATATATAAATGAAAATATATATTGAAATTATAAACAATCCATACTAATGTTGAAGGAGCGCTTAGTGTGGTATTAGTTATCACGAATAGAAAAGAATCATTTGATTTATTCTATTTATTCCTAGGATAAATATTGCTAGGGTTACCATACGTCCTCCTTTTGGAGGACGTGTCCACTTTTTTAACTCATGTCCTCCCAGAATGTTGAAAAAACATGAAATATCCTGCTTTTTGGATAGACTTGTAATAGGTTTCATATTAAAATTAAAGCACTCTTTTTCTTTGTACTTTCCTTTTTTAAATTTCTTGAACTCATGATTAAAATATAATTAAAATATAATTTACTGTTATGCAAATGTTTTATGTACTGAAACAATGTAATCAAAATCAATAGTGCTGTAAATGCAAATCCTGAATGCTAAATTAACTCTGTGGTGATTTGTTAATGTTGTAAAAGTTACTAGTTCCTGTAATCTCAATATGTGAGATTACAGATTTACATGCCAGATTGAAAAAGCATGAGCTTTAGAAAACTGCAAAAACTTTTGCTTTCGCTCACAGATAGATGGAGCTACCCACGGGCGTAGCTAAGGGGGGATGGGAGCAGGCTCCCCCCACAAAGAAACTCGGAGTTGGCAAAATTCGAAGCGACTTCGTAAAACCTAGGTGAGTTGTGAAAATTTGTTTTTTTTTTTGGAAAATTAAGCGGAGTTGTCAAAATCGAGGCAACTTGGCAAATCTAAGGCAGTTTGGAAAATGGAGAGACGGCAAAATTTAGAGCAGTTGGCCAAATTCGAAGCCACTTAGTAAAATATAGGTGAGTTGGCAAAATCGAGACAACTTGGCAAAATTCGGAGTGACTTGGTAAAATCTTGGGGATTTTGCAAAATCAGGACAACTTGGCAAAATCTTGGGGAGTTGGCAAAAATTAAGGTGAGGTGTAAAAATTAGGATTTTTTCTGTAAAATTATGGCGAGTTGGCAAAACGTAGGGAGTTGGCAAAATCTAGGGACAGTTGGCAAAATTCGGAATGACTTGACAAAATCGTGGGGAGTTGGTAATATTCAGGTGAGATGTGAAAATTTAGATTTTTTTCTGTAAAATTATGGCGAGTTGGTGAAATCTAGGGACAGTTGGCAAAATTCGGAATGACTTGGCAAAATCGTGGAGAGTTGGCAAAATTCAGGTGAGATGTGAAAATTTGGATTTTTTTTCTGTAAAATTATGGCGAGTTGGCAAAATCTAGGAGAGTTTGCAAAACTTAGGGAGTTGGCAAAATCTAGGGGAGTTGGCAAAATCTAGGGCAGTTGACCACGAAACAATCCAAGACACGTGTAAGATTATATAAAAATGACTGTTATTTTAAAATATAGCGACAATGTCTAGGAATGTGCTTTTCATTGAACTGAACAAGTTGCGTTTGAAAGCAGTTATAAAAGCATATATAATGATGCAATTCTACTGTCATAATCCGCAAAAAAACATTGAGTTCGTAAGGTTTGGATTTGCCCTCCTTACATACTATCTTGCTTTACCTGTAAACGTTTGTGTGCAAATCCAAGATTTATAAATCATTTGGAAATAATCTGTGCTTACTTTTTGTTAAATTTATCTTACTATGCTTAAATTTATCTTACTATGCAAGTTAAGCTTAAAAGATGTGTGATTAATGTATTGTGATTGCATTTGAAGAATAATATGTTAAAATCCTGCAGTTTCATTTAACAAACCAAAGAGCTAATTATGTTATATTTGGCTCCAAAGCTAAAGATCATTCTAGATTTTTCCACCGACTTTTCAATAATTAAATGAAGGAGCAACAATAAACATATTGCAATATTGTATTCTTTCCCTTATTAAATTCTTACAGTGTTTATGTTTCACAGGGAGATTACTGCTGATATTAATTATTATTATTTAATAATCAGTTTATTAATATCCAATCGATGAATTTTTCATTTTCTTTCATGTATTCAGATATGAATTATCATTTTCTTAGTAATTAACTTGAAAAATATGATACATAATTTTAAAATTATATTTGCAATTAGTAAATGCGGCAATTTCAGAATATTTTATTAAGTGTCCTTCGAACAGTTCCCACAAATACAAACATTTCTCCTCCGAAAATATCGTATTTATCATTGACTTTGAAGTGTTATATGACATTACGTTTTCAGATGTAAAAAAAACTGTTTCCTTACATAGTCGTAATTCATCATTCATTACTGTAATTGGGGCGGGGGTGGCTCAGTCGGTTGCGCGTAAGGCTCGTAATCTGTAGTTCCCAGGTTCGAGTCCCAGCTGGGTTAGCGTCGAGATTTATCTCCGCAAAATTCTCCGCCCTGCCCACGGTCAGTAGGGGACACCGATGGGCTTGGAAAGGCCGCCGTCCGTCGGATGGGACGTTAAGCCGTGACTCCGTGTGCGGGAGAGCCATACCCTGTGCACGTTAAAGAACACGCTGGATGGCCTTGACGGGAGACTACCATCTGTCTTCCAACAACTGTTCCAGTTTCCTCTCCCAACCTTCTCTGAGCCTTCGGGGTCCATGTGACCTGGCCATTTAGCCCATGGTGTGCAAAAAAGTGCCGCTCAGAGGTAAAACAATCCAATCCAAACATTACTGTAATTTTGATGTATACAGTGAATTATATATTCCATAATAATAATACGATTTGTGAAATTCTTCTATGATTCTTCATAATGATAAGAAAGCAATGTCTTAATATTAAAAGAGCTACTTTAATAAATATTTAAGTACCAATTCTATGATCAAAGTTACACTTTTTTTTGTAATGTATTATAACAAAGTAATTGTATTACTAATTACATTAGTAATCAGTAATACAAGTAAGTTGTTAGTAATACAAATAAGTAATTGGTAATACAAGTAAGTTTAGTTAATTATATTAGTAATTGTAATTACAACGTAATGTATTAAAACAATATTTTGTAATGTATTATAATGAAGGTCATGAACGGGTTTAAATAACCCCTGATACTGAGCTCTGTTAATTAGTGTTATTCTTCAGATGGGAAAGGCAGGGGAACTAAGTGAGTTTGACAAATTGTAATGACCAGACGACTGAGTCGTTCTATTTTGTTGCGATCTTATGCAACCACGGCAATTCCCGATTCCGCCTATACGACACTACCAGTTATGAAAAGCCGTGCTATCTAGAGCCGGGAGCAAGGAATACGCCCTATAGGCGCACCTCAACCCCAGCCTCACACGGCAGCAGTCCTATAGAAGGAAAGCTGACCACCGGAAGAAACCTAACTTTAATCTATTCCCCGGTTAGCCATGAACAAGGATATATAGATCCAAGTTCGCTCGGCGTCCGGGTGAAGACTCTTAGTAAGACCCAGACATTTTTGAGGGCTCGTGCGGGCTCAGACTAGGCGGGCTCAGACCGTTCAGCAGAGCCCTCGAACTGCTCACCCAGAGCACCTGAGGTTGAGGCCTCGGACACCGTCACCATCCAACCGGTCTTCCAACCGGTCAGCGGCATCGTCGGCTTCGGTTGGCCTTGGCTATGTCCAACCGGGGGACCAACCCGGTCGTCACAGCCTTCGACCGGTTTGCTGGGCCCTAGGCCCCCCACGACAAGGTGGTCCCCTATTGGGGGGGGGGGGCAGACGACTGGGTCAGAACATTTCCGAGATGGCCAGCCTTGTGCGGTGCTCACACATACTTTCAAAAAGTGGTCCGAGTAGGGAAAAACTACGAACCGCCGGCAAGGTGTGGGCTGACCATGGCTCATCGATGCTAGAAGTGAGCGGAGGCTGTCCCGTATGGTACGAGCCAACAGAAGGGATAATGTGGCGCAACTCGCCCGTAATTGAATGCTGTGTCACATAACACAGTACATCTAATCCTGCTGAAAATGGGTCTGCATAGCAGTAGGCCTCACCGAGTGCCCATACTAACCTCGGTTCAGCGTCGAAAGTGCCTACAAATGGGCACGCGAGCATCAAAACTGGACCTTTTATGATTGGAAGAAGGTCGTCTGGTTCGATGAATCTCGTTTCCTGTTGCACCATGAAGACGGCAGCGCACGTGTGCGTCGTTTACCTGGGGAAGCGTTGGTACCAGGATGCATCATGGGATGAAAACAAGCCAGTGGAGGAAATGTAATGCTTTGGGCAATGTTCTGCTGGGAAACCCTGAGTCCAGTCATTCATGTGTAGGAAACTCTAACGTCTACCACCTACCTAAACATCATTGCAGACTAAGTACATCCTTTCATGCCAACGGTATATTCCTTCTTTCAGCAGGATAATGCGCCATGCCACACTGCTCGGATTGTTCAAGAATGGTTCGAGGACTTCCAGGTATTACCCTGGCCTCCAAAAAAACCTCATACATCAATCCAATCGAGCATTTGTCGTTTGTGTTGGAAAAGCATATCCGATCTGCGGAGGCTCAACCACGTAACTTACAGGAGTTAAAAGATCTGCTGGTAACATGTTGGTACCAGATACCACAAGACACCTTTAGTAATCCTGTAGCGTCCATGCCTCTCCTGGTAAGAGCTGTTTTGTCGGCATGTGGATTGCCAACATTATATTAGGCAGATGGCCATAATGTTTTGACTCTTTGGTGTATGCTATATTTTTAAAATTTTTTCACATTATTTAAAAAAAAATTAGGTATGACTAAGATTGTTAGTAATTTTTTTTAGAAAAATTTACTCAGAATGAAAAGATATTATATTTCATTACTATTTTTGATTGTCGCATGCTTTAGCGGTTGTACAAAATGATGCTTTCAAAAATCCATCCATAGTAAATGTACAGATTAGCTTTAGAAATAGACTTCAACAATAGTTTGAAACATCTGGAAAAATTATCGCTGACGCGGCGGGAATCGAACCCGCAACTCTCTAGATACATGCCAAAGCGCTCTAACCATGCTAGAGCGCTCTAGCATGTGTCTGGAGCAGTGGTTCTCAACCTTTTATGCTTCACGTATCCCTGGAAATATATATGTAACTGGCGTACCCCTTGTATAGAATGATAAAACTATAGTTAGAGTATAACAATGGTTATTTTTACTTTGTTACTAGATCTAGCGATTTTTGAGCTCTCACAGCGTACCCCAAAATATTTTACCGCGTATCCCACATTGAGAACCCCTGGTCTAGAGAGTTGCGGGTTCGATTCCCGCCGCGTCAGCGATAATTGTTTCCAGATGTTTTTAACTATGATGCTCTTAATTTTCATTAAAAGTCAATTTCAAAGCTCTGTTTCAAATAATTTTCAGCAGAAAAGTGACCATTAAAGCTACAGGTTCAGTTACTTGCTAGAAATATTCATATCGTATTCTTTCAGAATTATTGAGTATCATTTGCACTTTTATAATCATAATATCACAAATTGAAATAAGTTTTTTTAAATTTAAAAAATAAAAAATAAAAAAAGAGTGCTGCGAACAGAGCTGAAATGAAAAACAAAAATGTTTGGAGAAGAGCAAGCTTAGAACTACCTAGAACGACGTCATAGCTTGAATGACCTCTGATCATATTATTTCGCAGCTGATATAAAGTATTCTATGAATCTGTTCACTCGGGCTGTGAACCCACAGACAAACAGAAACACAGCAGTAGATTCCCCTCAGCAAAGCTCACCAGAACAGCAAGTTCAGAATTCATAATCAAATTGAACCATTATCTATTCTTGTAGGTAGAAATGGCCACCTCGTTTTGAAGTTGACCACTACTCAGCAAGATAGAAATGGCCACCTCCCTGTGAAGTTGACCACTACTCAGCAAGATAGAAATGGCCACCTCCCTGTGAAGTTGACCACTACTCAGCAAGACAGAAGTGGCCACCTCCCTGTGAAGTTGACCACTACTCAGCAAGATAGAAATGGCCACCTCCCTGTGAAGTTGACCACTACTCAGCAAGATAGAAATGGCCACCTCCCTGTGAAGTTGACCACTACTCAGCAAGATAGAAATGGCCACCTCCCTGTGAAGTTGACCACTACTCAGCAAGATAGAAATGGCCACCTCCCTGTGAAGTTGACCACTACTCAGCAAGACAGAAATGGCCACCTCCCTGTGAAGTTGACCACTACTCAGCAAGACAGAAGTGGCCACCTCCCTGTGAAGTTGACCACTACTCAGCAAGACAGAAGTGGCCACCTCCCTGTGAAGTTGACCACTACTCAGCAAGACAGAAGTGGCCACCTCCCTGTGAAGTTGACCACTACTCAGCAAGACAGAAGTGGCCACCTCCCTGTGAAGTTGACCACTACTCAGCAAGACAGAAGTGGCCACCTCCCTGTGAAGTTGACCACTACTCAGCAAGACAGAAGTGGCCACCTCCCTGTGAAGTTGACCACTACTCAGCAAGACAGAAATGGCCACCTCCCTGTGAAGTTGACCACTACTCAGCAAGACAGAAATGGCCACCTCCCTGTGAAGTTGACCACTACTCAGCAAGACAGAAATGGCCACCTCCCTGTGAAGTTGACCACTACTCAGCAAGACAGAAATGGCCACCTCCCTGTGAAGTTGACCACTACTCAGCAAGACAGAAATGGCCACCTCCCTGTGAAGTTGACCACTACTCAGCAAGACAGAAATGGCCACCTCCCTGTGAAGTTGACCACTACTCAGCAAGACAGAAATGGCCACCTCCCTGTGAAGTTGACCACTACTCAGCAAGATAGAAAGCCACCTCCCTGTGAAGTTGACCACTACTCAGCAAGATAGAAATGGCCACCTCCCTGTGAATTTGACCACTACTCAGCAAGATAGAAATGGCCACCTCTCTGTGAAGTTGACCACTACTCAGCAAGATTGAAAAAAATGGCCATTGAAATCCAGATCAATAGGCCGCAGTGATCTGGCAGCGATCCCTTTCCGTTACACTCTTTTGAAAAGTCCTAACTGTCTGTACCACGATACGTCGGAGTTTTCTTAAGGTGCCATAAACTCGAGTCTTTTGCGTATCGGATTTTTCGAGTCAGGATTTGAAGACTCGTCATCCTTTCGTCTTCAGGTGTTTGTGCATTTTCTCTCTGAGTTTAAGGTAAACTCGGAACCTCATAAGAACCAGAAAACAAATATAGAAGATGATTTTGCTTATGTTGTTACCATCGTGTTTCGTTGGATTTCTGCTCAAATCCAAACCTTTTAGACTTGGATCTAAAAAACTTAAGAACTTCTGAAATTTTTATATATCTTTCATATTTTCAGTAATTTCATCAATCTTTTGCCAATTTCTATTATTTCTTAAAATTTCGAGAGTATAATTATTATCAATGATAACAAAAAAAATTGAAGCATTATTACAGAGAAAATAGTTGACTATAACGAATCTATTTCGCTTAGAAATATCTTCTTATCACTCCTTGTGCGCATTTCAAGAAATCTTATGTTTCAGCAATTCCGAACCGAATCCTGAAACGAGCGTTATCCCCAGCTGGAAGTAACGAATATTTCACATCATGTGATTCATGTTCTCACTCAGAGAGAGATAGGCTCTTCGTGATATCAGTAAAAAGGGCGAATATAAAAGGACAAGGGACACGAGTTGTCTTTCTGTAGTAGCAGTTTGCATTCCGTTGCACGCAGTGGTAAGTATGTGTTTACGCATTTTTGAAAGGGGCGGGATAAAGCAGGCGTGTGATTAGTTTCTTTGACCTCATTGGTTAAGACGAAGTATACACATATGGTCTCTGGGTTATCTGAATATTCTGTGAAAGCGATAACATCAAACCTGGTTTAAAGACATATTACTCGGAAGAGCAAGAACGACGGAGAGAAAGTAAAATAGAAAATAGTTGCTTTAAAAATTTCTTCGGTTATATCTTACCCTATACACAAATAATATATATTTCTCTACTGAATATATAAATGCTGCCATTCTTGTTAATGTTAGTAAAAAACAAATATTATAAGCAAAATTTATATTTTAAATAATATATAATACATCCCTTAAAATAAGATGCGATATGAAACCTAAAACGCTGATGTGTTTCATTGATAACTGCCACATAACTGTAACCTCTCCACTAGAAATAATATAAATCGAAATTTGTGGCATAAGTGTAGTTGGAAAGTGAGGAAACTTCAAGAGTAGATCTGATGTAAAGAATTGAACTGACCTAGATATTGGATTCCTGCAATATACACAATAGATGTTTAATTTCAAGCTACCTGACACAAAAAGATTTAAAAAATAAAATTATATCTCTGTATTACATGAGAGCAAATCTGGAGGAAAACAAAAGAACGCATAAATCTTTCCTTGTGATGAAATCGAGTTTTGCACTTACTTCTTTTGACTAAAAGGATAAACGAATTTCATCATTTACTTCAGAATTACTAGTCATCAATAATAGAGAAAGCCCTTGCAGATCTACGATTTTGCTTACTGTAGTGTAAGTCATTGGTTACTTTTAAAAAAACAAGCTATTGTTTTTATTTCGTCATCTGTCCGCATTAGACATTCAACTGTTTTTCTTTTCACAAATACTTTAATCAAGAAATTTAATTAGAAAATATTTTATGAAAGATTCCTTTTGGTTTAGGTAGGTACAAGCTAGAAATTTGGGTGGTAGAATGTAGTAGAGAAAGGGTTTACTTTGACCAGAAGCGATTTAAGTGTGGGGAATGGGTAATCATCATCATCATCCTCAAGCAGCAATGGACTACGGAGGTCCAATCAGACCGCACAATTTAGTTCTCCAAGCATATCTGTCTTGAGCTGCATCTGCTGCATCTGGCCACTGCACACCAATTCTAACAATGTCCTAGAATTTCTTTTTTAAGAGAAAAATATATATATTTTTTTATTTGATGGGTTGTATTTTCCACCATTTTTAACATTCCCAATTTTTATAGGGTGTTCAAAATGGTTGGATTGAACATCCTCAAGCAGCCATGGACCTCCGTAAGTTCATGGCTGCTTGAAGATGATGACAATGATGATGATGTGCGAAAATGGCAAACTTCATTTCCCTTTTGAAAATTCTCCTGCTTAAGTTTCGAAATTATTTCAGTTAAATTAATAAAATATAGCGCAATGTAAAATGATCACACCAGTTAAACGAAATGAAATTTTGTCATGGTCACCAATTACTGCTGCGAAAGTGATTCGGGTTCCAGTGATCAGTTGGAGGTAGCTCCTTAAAGAACTAATACTTACAGTGCTGATTGCTTCGCACGTTTCTTTCTTCCTCGAATCGATTACATCCAGAGGGAAATGCCCTTGAAAACAATTCCCTTCATTATAGGAGATCTGTGCTCCTTTCTTAATAATTCCTTACTTAATGCATCTTTAGGCAGTCATCTACACAACAAGTGTGTTTTTGTGCTTAGGGTAAGTTACAAAATTTGAACCCCTAAGGTCTGATGATTGTCTTATAAAATGCAACTGAGGTTTTTAAAATGTATCAAAGAAATAGAAATGAGGAAAATGGACTAACAATCATCGTTTGGTTAAACGAATGCTGCCTTCAGCAGTAACGGATTATGAAAGAGACGGGATAACAGACACGACCCATAAAGATCAAAGGAAACTCATTTATTTCAGATCATTTAGATTCTCTCTGATTGCTCGGAAATATCAAATTTTTGCTTCCATAGTTTCAATCAAAATGAACCCCAATGCGTGACTGTGAATAGCTGGCGGGTTGGGGGAATGTTTGAGAACTTTCCCGGGCACAAACATCCCAAATACGGCTCTGCCATTAACAGAAAATAATGTTGGTATTCGTTTACGATATTCGAGAGAAAATAGTTCTTTAAGCCTTCTTCATTTCGTCTCTCAGAGGAAGAGGCAAACTGATCGCATTCATTGTTTTCTCAAAGCCTTTCCAGAATAAATGAACCGTCAAGACCAGTTTGCAAGGTTAAGCAGAAAAGATTTGCAAACGCTGATGAGATTTTAATCAAACGAAAAAAGGTTCTCCAGAGTCGGAGTTATACAGGAAGAAATGAAGAAAACATATTTTTGAAACGATAAATATTATAATATGTAAGAGTAAAATCGATTGAACGTCTCGAGTCGTTCACACGACCAAATCAAATTACTCGACTATGTTCACACGACCAATCAGAATGCTCGACTATTTTCCGAGGACCAATCAAATTACTCGGCTATGTTCATACGACCCCTGATCACAACACTATGTTCATACGACCTATATCAGATTTCAAGAATACGTTCATGCTGCACGGGACTAACTCTAGTGCTTTTAAAACCTTCTTCCCCGACAGAATTAACTATGACTCAATCCGTTGTTTAACTAAGAATTTAAAAATTTAAAAACAAAATGCGGCCAATACAACTAAATGGGTCGTGTATTATTAACCCATGACATTTAAAGAAACTAATACCCTAGAGGTTTTAAACGAGGAGGTTTGTCTCAGTCGGTAACTGTTGTTCCCATGTTTGAGTCCCCAACGTACCGCATTGAGATTAATTACCAATGGGTTTGGAAAGGCCGTCGTCTATCGGATGGGACGTTAAGCCGTGGCTCGTGTGCAGCAGGAGAGCCATACCCAGTGCACATTAAAGAACACATTGGATAGTCTTGACGAGAGGCTATCATCTACATATCTCCTAGGGGTCCTCTTCCCCCAATCTTCCTGAGCCCTTGGGTTCCTTATGACCTGACCATTCAGCCCATTATGTGCAAAAAAGTACCAGTCAGAGGTAAAGTAAACCAACCTATAAGTTTTAAACCAGTATATTCTTGAAGTTCGTATATATTTTTAAACATAAAATTCTCTTCCCAGCTGTTGAAAAACATTGTTTCAGGGCACAGATTCTCACATTATATATCAGGAACCCATGTTCTTTTTAAATGCATTCTTTCTCGCTTAACTCTAAGGTACAATTAGTGTTAAAATTTTCCTAAAATATTAAAATAAATAAAATATTACTTGGTGTCAAAATTTATTTTGGTTTAATAATTTGATATTTCTATTACCACTTGGAAAAGTAATTAATTATATTCGAAAAAAATAAAATTTGAAGTGAGAGTTATTACTAAATTTTATTTTATCAAATAGATTTTTAATAAAATAGATGAAAGAAAAAGTAATAGAATCATTTTTGAATTAGAAGAGTTATTTTTATTTTAAATTGTGAACTTCAAATTATTATCACAGGAAGGTGATAGAGTTTTACAGTCCATTACAAGTATCTTGTAATATTTTACCTAATTTCCAGAGGAGGTCTAATTAAATATTCATCCTTCTTATAAAGATGGACAGTAGGTCAGTCAGACAGACAGTCAGCATGATGTGCTGAATTAAATCTGAGAGAATTGGAAGTTTCACCAATTGGTCATTTTCTTTTTAAGGTTGACAATAATTACTAGACTGCACATACATATGTAATTTTTTCACACACAACATATATTCACAATTCATGCATTTGACTACGTGTGTGAATGTTGTCGAAAGCAGTATCCATGAGATATTGCAATCATATTTTCACAGTTGTAGGTTTTCTATGCATTTTAATGTTGAAAATTGTTTTGCAAAAGTACTGAACTGATTTTTTTTCTCTTCAAGAACAGGTGTAAAAGCTTTACCATGTGGAAAACTGTGGGTTTCGTTGTTGTAAGTACATTTATTTCTTTTTTCGTTTTCATAAAATTTTTAACGATTTGTTTCTTCTTGATAATATTTATAAATAATTAAAAGAAATAATTATTTTTTTTCTTTAGCAGCATCACCAGGATCTTTGTCATGTATCACGAGGCAAAACAATCATTAAAACCTCCTCCACTCGAGTGTTATGTAATTTACGGACAACCCCTAAAGTTTAATTAAACCCTTGGTTATATATAAATATTCGTTCTTTTTCCCATTTATTTATTTAAATATCTTTCTCCTTATTCGATAATTGGCTTCTGCTTGTACTTTTGTGACATTTATATTTACATTGTATTGAACTGCAGTTATGTTTGAGGATTATCCATTGTGAAACACGTAGATTGAAACCAATTTATTTTTTCGTGTTATGTTGGGTTTTTTAGCAGTCCCATGGCCGAGTGGTTAGCACGCTTGGCTACTAATCTAAGGGATATGGGCCCGAACTAATCCGAGGACCAATCAAATTGGATAAATATACACCAAAAAACCGCTCCATGGATGTTCCTGTGATCCATACACATCCACTCCATGGATGTTCCTGTGACAATAATTAAGTAATAAATGTACGGGTAAGGCATGGATGTTCGTGTTGTTCTTCTGCTGTAAGCGTGATTTCATATGGACGGATCTTTGGTGTAATAGAAATGTCTATCTTATTTGAGAAGCCTTTTAAAATTTTACAAAACAAAATTATATCTCTAGAAATTAGACATGACATATTATCATATTTAGTTCTTACAAATTACTACAGCCGCATTCCAAAAGTTTTGAAAGTTACAGGTCGTAAAATAAGAAAACCTATAAAAATGAAATAGATCAAAGCACCAAGTAGTCTTCCAGTTCGTTTGTAGTAAATTAACAAAAAAAGTATTTTAACAGAGATGTTTACATTTTCTCTAAAACCAAAGAAATAGTTTGTAATAAAAAAAGGTTGTAAGAATAGAAGTTGTTAATAAAGAGATACACCTATCCCTCGATTTACACGGTACTCAGTTGACACAATTTTGGCTTTGCACGGTCTAAAAATGCAACCAGTTTCGATTTACACGGTACTGACTGAGATTTCCTTTCTATGTACGTCTCAGTCAGTACCGTGTAAATCGAAACGGGTTGCATTTTTTGACCGTGCAAAGCCAAAATTGTGTGAACTGAGTACCGTGTAAATCGAGGGATAGGTGTATTTTTAATCATAACATTATGGAAGTTTTATGATTATGAATTGAGTATTTAGAAATATTAACATAAATACTTCAAATTAAAATAAAGAAAAATTTGATGAACGAAACGTTTGGAGTAAGCTAAATTTTAAATTGATACTTAGGTTATCGATGATATTTATGAAACAAATAGAATATTTCTTTAATTTCTGCAACGAAGATCAAATGTTTATATTTGAAGCATTCCAAGCTGTATTTTTCTTTGCAGCTGCTTTTTGCAGTGGCGTATGCTGATGAAGAAAGGGGTAAGTCTTCTTAAAATTTATACGTCGAAGAGTTACTTTATTATTGAATTGTTATTAACTATATTTTGAAGATTGGTAGCCTTTCTGCTTTTGAGCTTTTTCGATTATGAATTAGATAATATTTGCCAGTGAGTACGTATCGTTCAGGCATCTCCTGGATTTGAGTCTTTGTCCATTTTATCAGATTCGGTTATATTTTCATAATAATATCACGAAGGATACAGAAACATTTTGAACAAAACATGGAATTTCGAGATTTTCGGTTTGGGATATGTTTTCATATCGTTTTTACTCGACGTTTTCGTAATTTCATATACCTATTGAATACCTCTAACGACTCAACTATTCAAATTATCGAGTTGAAATTTTAAATTTGCCCCTATTTGGATGCGGACTAATGATCCCATGAATACACAGTTAGTGAATCAAAAATTCAAGAAGCGAATCAATGAAATGGCCTAATAATTTTCATCAAACCTGTCTAATTTTTGGAAGTAATGGTTCATATTATCTGCGTAGATCATATGATCATAAATAAATAAATAAATAAATAAATAAATAATACCCATTAAAATAAAGTTCGCTTTTTATAAATATCTTACATTTTAAGTTACCATATGTTACGTTCAGCCACTAAGAATTCCTTAATCTGGATAAGGCTTAGTGAAAGGGTTAAATATACACTGCATTTTGTGCTAATTAACTATATAAGAATCTGAAAAAGTTTGGGAAAGAAAGATAACACTGACAACTACTGGTATGTATATATAGGTATATACAAGACAACAGACTGGTATGACGATTTATAGGTGCGTGTCAGAAAATGGCCTATTCTAACTTCATAGAAACGCTCGGACGATATAGTGCATTCTCCTCCTTCATGACAATGCCAGTGCTCACAAAAACCGGCAAGTTATGGCCTATCTGGAGCAGGAAAAACTCAAACACCTACCGCATCCTGCATATTCACCTGAACTTGCACTATGCGATTTTGTTCCCAAAAGTTAAAACAGAACTTCCTAGGAAGCTTGTTTCAAGGGTTCAAGACCTTGCAAAATTCATTCATTCAGAATTGCTGAGTATTTATTCCCCAACAGGAGTATCACCAAGCTTTCAGGAATTGGCGTAGACGTTTGCAACTTTGCACAGATGCTGGAGGCGAGTATTTTGAAGGAAGTAAAAGGTTTATTGCGGTAAGTGCAATGGTTTTGTTCTGCATGTGCATGTCAAGAACCTTTTGAACGCCCTAACAATCGCTTAATAATCATAGTTTTAAAAATTGCAAAATTTAATTTCATAAAATAATTTATTTGAAAATTAATTTGTAAATGATAATCATGAATGAGATAAAGTGAGAACGGAAAAAACGAACAATAAGATGAGAACGGAAATAGTAATAATTATATTAAACTTAAATAAAATGCATAAATGTTTTTGAAGTTTCTGTAATGTTTATTCAAATTTCCCTATTTTCGTCAATTCCTAATGATTTTTACAACCTGACTTATGTTATTCTTAAAGATTCTAACTTCCAAAACTCTTTAAATATTGAAAACTTTGGAAAATATCGACATTTACATAAATTTGCTTCGAATCTTGGATTTATATTCAGTAACAATTTTCCACAGAAAGATTATTTGAAAGATTCAAGCTTTAAATATGACTCGATAATGGTAGAGTGTGGCACCATTTCCATTTTCTGACATGCACCTATAAATCGCTAAGTCATTATGACAAACGGCTTTGCTTCCAATTGAATTCCGAGAGAATGGAATCATTTTAAGCAGGCCAAATCTAAAAACATGCTGCTGTCCGGAGAAATGTTTTATCTCTCTATATGTGCCTTGGAATTCATATCGACTTCAAAGGAAATTACAGAGCCCGCAATTATTGTTCAATTGGCCTTATCTTCCTCTCAAGTTAATACGAATTCACTATGTGATTCCATCATTGGGCATGTTTTACGTTTTTTCTTTTGTTTTCAGGGGTGTATAGAAATATAGGTATTTTTTGACTTTTTAATTTGTATATATAAATACATACCAGTAGTTGTACATTTTTGCTTTTTAGTAGCAACAGTGTAGGGAACTTTACCACTTAAACACGTATTTATCCCATCCTTCAGGGTAAAATATTGTTATAGTCCCTATGTTATTCTGTGCATCATAAGCTTTCATTATACATATAATTCGTTACAACTAAGCCTCACACATGATTTTCACTTAATTTCTGCTATATACCTTTCACTTGATATGTAATTCATCACGATCGCCCCCCTCCCCTCCTTGAAATTCTTTTCTCCTTTATGAGGCAAGAAAGTCGGCTGCATAACTTGAAGTAGCCTCTGACATTTCCCACGTCACAAGCTTTCTTCTGATACCTAACTCGTTGCACTTCTCTCTCACGCTCGAACGATAGAGTGCAGCAGTCCTTCACACAATCCCCTTATTTTGCAAGGAAGAAAGCATGGGGTTAATGTTTTATAATATGACACTCCTCATATCAAAAGCTTTCATTTGATATGCAGCTCCTTACACTAAAGTTGATAAAATGAAGTTATAAAAAATTTTCGTATTTGTTTTCATGAATATATTCAAAATGCTTTTTCCCAGTTCATTCGTTAAAACAATATTTCATGAAATTTATCTTCAGCTCAAAATGCTCAAATCAATCCATCTGTCGGTATGCATCAGAGCTTTTAGTTTATGTCTGACCACAGATTGTTTACAATAAACAAATTTTTCAACGATATAACAAATTAAACTTCTCTGCCTTACTTACTTATTTCAGGAACATAGTCTGATGCTTAACATCAAATAATTTCTCTTTTTAAATTGATTGATGTGACTTTTTAAACTCTAGCATAATGTTTCTGGAGGTTTGTTTCTTTATCAATCAAGGGAATTATCGCATTTCAGCTTACTACATGCAATGGACAGAAAAATGGAAACATCCTCATCTTATTATGTCAATGAAGAATGAAATTTTAGGCTCATAACTGATTAAAAAGATTTTATGGAAATATATGACTGAAGATAAATGGAGATGTCAATTAAACTGTCAAAATTCCGATTTTCAACAATATCCGTTCAGTCCTTAACACTTATAGAAGTTTTAATAACAGAGATGTCAATAATAAAATTTCACCTCAGAAGTTAGTCAAAACTTAAAAGAGAGGATTATTTCAAACCATTTAATATTAATATTATATAATTATATAAATGTTTCAAACCATTTAATAAAAATAAGTGTATGTTTTAGAATTTTATGAATATATATATATAGTTTGTTTTCAATAATTGTCAGTTTTACACAAGTTTCTTCGATCTGATTCGAGCTTCCATAGCTCTTTAAATATCCAACAGTAGTGTTGATTTAGATAGATTTGAAAGAGATTTGAATTTGTCCAGTCCTATTTTCCTAAAAGAAGCTTATTGTAGAAATCACGGATCTTCGAATTTGACTCTCCATTGACTTAACATAGGAATGTTCCCATTTTTCTGTCCAGTATCTGTATGTTATTGGGTTAATTCCTGCCGAGAGTTATACGCTTAGAGGACCACTCGTGTTATGTCAAAAGGAAGTCAATTTCATAGCTCCGTAACTTCCTAAAAGAGAACTCTTCTCAGTTTCTGTCTTTCATTTAACCTAAAAACTTCACCTTTTTCTTTTTTAATAATAAGTGCACATATGTTTCTTTTAATTATTAAGAAGAAGGAAAAGAAGTGTTCCTGCGAGTTCAGGCTGAAAAACAACAATATATGCACGTTATATTAATGAGCATATTTTAGTTCGACGAAATGCAGCTAATGTGAAAAGGTTGGTTTTCTAGAGAGCAAAGGTTTCAGTGATAAGCGATTTCGTCATCTCCAGCCAGCTGAGACTGACCATGGACAATTTTTGTCTAGTGAAAATGACAAAGACCCCTGAATAATATGATATGTAATTTAATACATTGTTTTCTGCATTCAAAATTGGGGTAGTATATTAAGATTCATAACTTCAATGAAATAAATAATAAAGCCTACTGCCCTATTATTGACAAGTGATATTTTGAAAGCAAAAATGTCGATGAAATCAATTTCATTCATTTTTTACGAAAGAGCACAGTGATGCTGCTCCACACTCTTCTCTCACTAAGCAATTCCTAATTACACACTTGCTCCGTTATTCAGGATTCACCACTGATAATGTATAGGCAACGTTTTTTTTTTCGCTTTTCCTTTAAAAAAAACTTCTAATTTTCATCAACATTGCAAACAGTCAAAAGGCTCAAAATTAACTTTTCTCTAGGGAGTTAGAAATGGTGAAAATTCCAATAGCAATTGTATCATAATCATTCTTTGACCCAGACTTATAATTCGTAGGAATTTTTTTTTTCTACTTGTATCGCAGAACTTTTTTTATGTTTCGTTTCCAGAAAAATCCAAATGCGAAGAGGATCGCGAGAGGCGACTGAGCGCCAACGATACCGGTCCTCTTCACATGGTGCCCGAGTGCGAAGATAATGGCGACTATGCTGCCTTGCAGTGCTTCACAAACCACGGCTGGTGCATGTGCTACCGAAGGAATGGAGAACCCATTGGCACTCCTTCGAAGGACATCAAGGCTTGCAAATGCGTACGAGAAAAAGACGATGCCAAGACAGCAGGTAACATCAAATGTTCGCTTCACTCTATAAAACTTTATTTATGAGCCTTTCGTGAGGTTACTTTCCCTGCAAACCTCGGTAATAAAAATACAGGATTCAACGAAAAAAGAGATTAAAGACAGAGTAGCAAGTTTAATGATCTTTTCTTTTCATATGGCAGTTTACCTTTATAAACAAATAAATGTTTAGTCGAAAAGTGTAGCTAATTTACACATTGTAGTTTTCTTAATGTTTTGCTTTTCTTCCGATATATCTTTCCAATGCACTGATGAGTTTTTTTTGAAAATTCTTCACTCAGGGCAGAGGGTTTTTCAAAGGAGATTGCGATTCTAGACCACGAAAGATCGAGGCTCGACGTCGCGAATTGTAAATCTTGATCGTAGAAGTTGAAATCAAGAATCGAAAGAGTTAAAACAATCAAACAGATTTAAACCTCGATTGGAAGTCCAGAAACTTCCACCGACCCTCAAGACCACACTCTAAAATTTTCTGATTGGTCCGCCGAGTGGTCCAGTAAATTAAGAAGATGATTTACGCAAATAAAAGTGAGACATGAGGGTGATCCCACTGGCCAAGGTATTTAATTTGGAAAACTCGGTATCAGAGATTTTACCGTCTCTGAATACATATGAACTTTGGTAGTTATTGTATGAATTAAAAAATATATAGGGTTAATTATATGGGTAAAACTTAAATATTCCTTTATAGGCCTGTTAAATACGCAATTCAGACTTGTATGAAAACTTCTTAAACATGAAAATGCTATTTAAGACACTGTGAAAATAATATTTCAAAAGTGAAAGCAAGTTGTATAATAGTAAGAGTTCGTTCGTTTTCTAAGATGCATTTCGTCATCTGAGCAGTGGCGGCTCGTAGCTAAAATTAGTCGGGGTGCTGCTCCAGAAAATTTTTAGCCTTTATTTTAAAATTGTGTAAAAGGAAACAAACATGTATAAAAAGAAAATTTATTCAGAAACTTGATAAAATCCTAAAAGAACAAAATCAAACATTTTTTACTTACTTTAACCTTAATTGTTACAGTTCAAGCTTAATCTATTCATTTAAAAATGAAATCCATTCTTCTTGTTTTAATTTGCGCGAAAAAAAATGAATCAAATAGAATAGCTGGAAGCAGGATAATAATCGAATTCTACACTTTATCACATTCAAGAATATGGTACACGGTTTTTAAGCACAACACACGCGGAGTAAAAAAAAAACTACCTTCAACCAGCACGCCAGGGTCGGCACTGCGGGAACGACAGTGCTCTCTCTACCTTGCAGCCTGACGTGTTAGCTTCCTATGTGCGCATGCGCACAACAGTCAAACACCTCGCCGCTAGTACTGTGAAGCGCTCAGTTCCATACAAAGATTTTTTAATCTTTTTCATAAACTGGAGGATGGCTACTGACATTAAGCTTAAGGATTATATATTGTGCAAGTATAACGAAAGAATTAAAGAAAAAAGGACTCATTATATTAAATGTTATCGATAATATCAAGTTGAAATTGGGGGTGCTGCAGTTCCACAGTGTCTATACGCGAGCCGCCACTGCATCTGAGGGAAGCGGGAAAAACTGATGACGAAACGTAATCTAAGAATATATCAATAAAACATAAGAGTACACCCAATTCTGCTTTTACACGGTAGATAGGTTCCCGAAAAAAACGCATAAAAATACAGTATATTGTATATGAAAAAAATAGAAGATTGGTTCCAGACGTGAAACCCAGTACAAATAATAAGTTGTTTTCAAACAAATCATATCAAAATCTTTAATTAAATTTGTATTTGATTTTTATTCATTTAAGCACATTTTTATATACCTATAAAGATAATTATATATACATATATAAAATAAATTATCACTCATAAAGAAAATAATATGTCGCTAAAAGGGGTTTTTTTAATAAAGGGAGGAGTAATTAATTATTAATTATGAATATTAATAAGGGGCGTGGCTTGTGACGTCATATTAGGTGACCGGAAGGGGGTGTGGCCGGTGACGTCATAGGGGGAAAGCACTAGTGGGGGGACTATTCTGTCTTGAAACTACTGACGCATTCGTTTGCGTAAGACTGGAATTAAATCACTTTCATCGCTTGAAACATTTTGGCCTCCGTGTTTATACTCCAATGGTGAAATGCTCTCTGTGACATGAGGAACCAAATTATCACTTGTTTCCAGTGATTCTGAAGTTTGATCAGTTTTGACAACGAACTCTGCAATCAATCGTTGAGATCCTGCTTTGACTAGATCTTTGTATAATTCTTGATAACGCGCCATACATGATTTCAGTTCACGTTTAAACTGCTCAGTCGTTCGACAATGGGATCATATGTAAGAAAATGACTTTCCAATTTACTAGCCATTTGAAGCCCTTCTTTAATTAAACCTGCTGTGAGTGGAACCTCTTCGTCAATTGAATTATATGACTCGTGGTAAGGCTTAAGAAAAATATTTGAATTGTAGTTAATAAATCAGACTATGAAAAATGTAAATTACCTATTAGCAAAATTTAATAAATTTATATTACGCACACAAAACTTCAAAAAACAAAACTTTTTTTTTTCAATTTCTTCTATTAAATATCTAAACCAGTGGTTCTCAAACTTTTATGTTTCACATACCCCCTGAAAATGTGTATGTAACTGGCGTACCCCTAGTATAGATAGATAAAACTATAGTTATATTATAACAATCCTCTCAGACCTTCTACTCTGGCATATAAACTGACAGGCTCCTGTCAGACCTCTGTGGCAAGCAGCTGCTTGAGGGGGTATTTATTTTTTTATTATTCGTAAATTACATATATCGATAAACACAAAAAAATTACATTTTTGAACAGCACTGTTGCCAACTTAGCGATTTTGTTACTAGATCTAGCGACTTTTGAGCTCTCACGGCGGAAATTCCCGGAACTCAATGTTGTCACTTTATACCGAATGAAGTTTGTGCAATTTTTGAATAAAATAGAGAAAACCTGTTGTGTAGTTATGTTACTGTAGGTTTTATTTTGGGGATTTTAGTGCACAAAATATGTATCTATAGTACATTTTCAAAGTTAAAACTACTTCGAAAAATGTCAGCATGAAAGCGGTATCTTTATTATAAATGTAAATTCTAGAAATCTGTTCTTGAATAGGAATATTTTTTCAGAATTAAATTGAAATGGAGATTTTTAAAAAGGCGCCGTTTGAACCGTGTTAGATCAAAATAATTCGTGGAAAAAGGTAATTGGAATTTTTTTTCTAAATCGTGTTTAATCAAAATCGTGTAAAAACAGAATTGGGTGGGTATCTAAATATACGATCAGTTGGTACATAAGAATATTCGAGCTTTTTCTATATCGCTTATTTGAAACCCTGTTGTGTTGAATTGCTTTACGTCCGAGTGACACTTTTTGCGCCAAGTGGGTTGTGACCAGGATCACAAGGAACCCAGGGTTCAGAAAAGGTTTGGGGAAGAAATCCCACCGGAGAGTATTAAGATACAGACAGTAGGTTCCCGTCAAGGTCATCCGGCGTGTTCCTTAACGTGCACAGGTATGGCACCCCAGCACATGGGCCCACTGCTTTAAATCCCATCCAGCGGGCGACGACCTTTCCAAGTCCATTCGTGTCCCTTTTCCAACAAAGGTCATAGTGGTGGTTAACAGTAATTGTGTAAAACATTGCTCAGAATCCACTTTCAAATACCTATAGTGGTTAAAGTTTCAAAACTAAGAAAATCCCGCCACTTTTCTCACATGTCGCAGAAGCGTTAAGTTTCTCCACTTCTTTCGTAATTGGCAGAGAAAGTCAAAGAATTATTTACGCGACAAAAATCTAATTGATGAAAAACAACCGTTGGGGAATTATTGTGTATTTCAATTTCAGCTGAAGAAAGATGTTACCTTTGTTTGTCAGTAAAAGTTATTAAATCATTTTTATTAAAAAACGAAAGTCTAAAACCAAATTTCTGAAATATGAGAATCATAGAACTGTGAAAGAGAGATAGATTTTTTTTCCTTTCCTAATTTTCACTTCCTTATTAATGAACAGGAGGTGGCTTCAAGCCCAAATGCAGTAAGGATGGAACGTACAAAGAGGTCCAATGCATAGGACTGGATTGCTGGTGCGTGGACAAAGATGGCAAGGCGACCACAGGTGAAGTGAAGCTGGGGAAGGACATCTCGTGCGACTAGCAGGGCAGACAGTGCTTCAATACTCACTTCAATGACTGATTCTTGAAGGTGAAATAAAAAGTTTTTTCGAGATGCTGTTGATGTTCATTTTTCGCTCACGCTCGATTCAAGAGCACAAAATCATTTGCTTAACGCTTCCACCTTTACCTTTCTTATTTCTTTCCAAGATTTTGCACAAAGTTCCAAGGATTTTTCTACAAAGATGTGGGTAATGTGTGAGAGGAGATTCGTGTGAAAATGATGTCTATTACCTTATGCAAAACAAAATAAAATTTGTCATGCTTAAATTTCGAATTAAATTGTTTTGTTACTTTTTCATTATGGCTCTTCTATAAATTGCGTAATAACTCTAGGAATGGAGAGAGAGATTGTGTTTCGTCGCATCACTGCAGGGATTCAGAGGTGATGTTACATAGAGGTGGCCGCATCACTTCAGGGATTCAGAGGTGATGTTACATAGAGGTGGCCGCATCACAGAGAAAGAGGTTGGCCAACTGAAAATTCGACGCCATGATTGACGTAATAGCTCTGGTAAAATCCTTAGGGCAGCTCCCAAGATAATTAAACATGAGACACATGCTGAAGAGGGATATATTCAGATTAATTGAATTACAGCCTGCCTGACCAATTTTCATCACTTTAGTTTTCTCTCTGTTTATAACCAAACCTACTCTACTACCAGTTTCATGAACAGTTCGAATGAAAGAGTTCATCTCATCAACATCATTTCACGAAAGGGCTAAATCATCAGCAAATTCTAATCAGACTCTCTAGACCATTTAAGTCCAAATCTTTCCCTTGCAGTGATTTTTGCATAACATAATCAATAACCAAACTAAAGAAAAAAGGAAACAAAATGCACCCTTGTTGAACGTCAGAAGCAATGCTAACAAAAGGCTACAAGCCTTACCAACTCGCACACATGTTATTATAGAGAGCTTTCATTATGTTGATTCTTGTCTAGTATGTGCCATACGATTTCAAGAGCAACCACAATTATGACGATCAACAGTCAAAAGCCTTTTAGAAATCAATAAATCTAGAAACCACAGGTTTCTAAAACTATAACATTTCTCAAGAACCTGCGTAAGTTACAAAATCTAATCTCACACCCCCTACCACTTCTGAATCCACATAGCTCATCACGCAATTGACTGTCAACCAGATTCTTAATTCTATTAAGCACAATCATGCAAAGAACTTTTCTTGGAACAGAGAGTAGGCTGATACCCCTACAGTTATCACAAGAACTGCGATCACCTTTTTTGAAAATAGGGATAATAATAGTTCTGGTAAAATCCTTAGAAACCATGCCTTTATCATAAAAGATATTCAAAATTCTCCAAAAATGCTTCAAAATTCTTCAAGATCTTTCTCTCTAAAATAAGCTCAAATGCCTATCACTCAAATAATTTTGCCTCCTCTGCTCCCTTTTACCTAAAAAAGTCCCTATTCTTCCTCAACTTCAGTAGTAAGCAAATGATGACTCTCATAATGACTAAGTAACCTGTCATGTAAAACTTTAGCTATAACTTTGTCTTTCAGAACTTCAGAATTAAAGCTACACTTTTAACTTTAGCAAGACACTTTTAACAAGTAATGATCATATTCAATTTCAGTTCCCCTATATGCCCTGGTATTCCTAACAGAACTAGCCCATTTTCTGTTAATTAATATATAATCATATTCTTATGCAGCCCATCTGGTGAAACCCATGTGTGCTTATGGATGTCCGGTTTAATTATTCTCAAACCGTTAAGTTTACTTACTTGTAGGAGTTGGGTTGTTTTACCTCTGAGCGGCACTTTTTTGCACACCATGGGCTAAATGGCCAGGTCACATGGACCCCGAAGGCTCAGAGAAGGTTGGTTGACAGGACCCACTGGAACAGCTGTTGGGAGACAGATTGGAGCCTCCCGTCAACGCCATCCAGCGTTTTCCTTAACGTGCACAGACTATGGCTCTCCCATACATGGAACCACGGCTTAACGTCTCATCCGAAGGACGGTGGTCTTTCTAAGCCCATCGGTGTCCCCTACTGACCGTGGGCAGGGCGAGGAATTTTGCGGAAATAAATCTCAATGCTGACTCAGCTGGGACTCAAACCTGGGATCTATAGATTACGGCCTTGCGCGCTACCGATTGAGCCACCCCCGCCCCACTTATAGGAGACGTTGCCCATTGCCATTGCAGCTACCAATACCAAAAGGGCCTATCAGCCCTCTCCAAAGGTCAGAGTCATTACCAAATTTGGCATTGAAGTCACCTAGAACAAGGGTAATATCACCTTTCTTAACAGAATTCAAAATATCCTGGAATTGTGCGTAACACGTATCCTTTCCATCCTCATCGGCATCCTCAGTGGAGGTATAATAACAGATAACTTTCAAGTCTTTAATACTTGTCTAAAATTTAGCTGTAAGAAACCTTTCATTAATGCAGTCATGTTCTAGAAGAGCATCACTAGCGTGTCTGCTGAGAAGCAAACCTACGGCTTGGACATGCTTATTATCTTCCCTCCCTAAACAGGGAAATATAAAATTATTTTTTAAGAATCTAACTTTTATCTGTCCATCTGTTCTCTTGCAAGATGATAATATCTAAATCAGGCGTGTCCAATCCGCGGCCCACAAAATCATAAAGTTTACGTGTTTACGACCTAAGCTTTCAACATGATTATGTGATTTTCAGCGAGGTTTTGATATCCCACTAGTTTCATGTTGCCCTTTTTTAATTTTATAATAAAAAACATAAGAAAATAAATGAAGTTTTATTATTCATATACATTAACTATATTATATATTTTTTATGTGCGGCCCAAAACAATTCATCTTTACTTAATGTGGCTCATGGAAGTCAAATTTTTACTCAATGTGGCCCAGGGAAGTCAAAAGGTTGGACACGCCTGATCTAAATTATGATGGTGGAATTCTTGTGTGAGGACATCGAGAGAATAATCTCTCTGCAGAGTCCTCACATTCCAACTACCTATGGAGAGAAAAGGGTTAGTGGGATGTTTAAAGAAACTATGTTTATTGAGAGAGAGAATGCCGGTAATATCAAACAGCAGCCTAATCGCATGGCAATGGGGCAAAGACCCGTTCCCTCACTACTAAAGGATGAAGTCTTCCAGTGCATCTGCACTGGAAGACATTCTGCAATGTAGGTTTGACGATGCCCGTAGAAGTAAGATTTCAAACACCTGCGATGACCTGAGATCAAGATTATCCACCAACTGATAAATCATATATCTTGTGAATCTATTCACTTGGGGCTGTCAGCAAACAGAGTGAATTGATATTAAGATTATTTGAAACGACCTGACAATCTCCTACTAAACCATATCTGTGGTCTTTCTAATGAGAGAAGATCGCAGACTGTGTTTGAGACAATACTGGCATAGCTTATTCGAGAATGGATTTAACATATGCAATGAAGGAATTGACGAGAATATCATGATTGCACTTTCTGTAGCTTCTTAGACTCATTCTGTCAATGCACAGGGCTTTGGTAGCAACTTTCGTACAATAGGGTGAAAATGACTTAGTGTCCTTCAACGTGACGCCATGATGAGAAAATTCGTGATACCCTTGAGAGGATTGTTTCCAATATAAAAGTTGTAGTCAGGGGCAACTTGACCATTTCGCGATCTTGGGCACTGACCCACCAAAAATAAACACAAGAAATAATAACGAATTTCAAACTCAGCATTCATGATTTGTCACATCTAAATCAACATAATATCATTTTTATATTCGTTTTCTAATCGTCATTTGCCGTGCTATGTAGACAATCACAGCATTCAATTACTCTATGAATCAATGATTCGTCGTCCACTTTAGTTTGCAAAATACGAGCTATTCCGTTACGGCCACCCCCGGAATCTTAACATTATCTATCATAGCAATGACACGATTGTGCATGCGCTGAGATAAAATAGCAATGAACTGCAGGAGGTGGGTCGCTGATTCAAAGTTTCCCGTGACTCTTGTTTGGATGAATTAGCCGAAGCAACTAACAGTCCAAGATCATGTTACTTAGCTAAAATTCTTCATTTGACAGTGAATATTTATGCCAGGAACGTTTATGCTTTTGACAGTGAACGTTTATGTTAGGAACATTTATGCTCAACAGGCAGAAACGTTCCTAGCAAATGTATTTGAACTGAACTTGAACTCGCTTCCTAACATTTATTTTGCAAAGGAAGGATATTTATGTATGAACAATTTAAGGAGGAGAAAATTAGATATGAAAAACAATATTGAAAAATTGGTCTGCAATGGAATGCTAATAATATATTTTTAGAATGCGCTCAATACACTGTTTTTCTTCTTCTTGATTTGCAACTCAAAGGTCTCCAGTTCGATCCCAGTCGATCTCAAATATTTTTCTTTTCCGTCTTTCTTTAAAATTCATTTTGTTATCTTATTATGTTTTTGCAATTCATTTTTTATAATAATATTATATTGGAAACAATATATATTGGAAACAATCCTCTCAGGGGTATCACGAATTTTCTCATATCTTTATTAAGCCTTAGTATGGTTATGTACATAGATTACCCCCGCTAAGCCTTATGGCTTGTCAGCAGGATTAATTTCAATCACATGGCAGGTTAATTAAAGAATAAGACATTTATAATGGAAAATAAACACATAATTAAAAACAGAAAATAAAACAATAACAACATCAACAAAAAACACGTATTGAAACACAGACATGAAAAATTAAACACATTTATAAAATAAACCTATAAAATTACGGATTACAGCACATATTGCACAAAAATATCACCTATTGCACAAGTCATCATTTCACATTAAAATTGCACTTGCTTAAAACGATATCAGATACAGGATACGACTTTTTAAACATTACTTTTCAAATATTTACATAATATTAATATATTAATAATATACATATAATAAATTAATATTGGAAAATAAATGTAGCCAAAAATAGACAACTATTCAAGTGAAAAGTTACTACGAATAATTCGGTTTAAAACAATAAATATAAATTTATAATCTGAATGAATTAAAGCAAATAGTAATCTTATATATTAAGCATATTTTTCACGAATAGTTTTCTAAAACATCACTAGAACTGAGGAGAGATATATATACAGACACATAAAGGTTTATTATTATAGGGAATGAGCAAAAATGCTGAATTGAATAGAAAGGACCAGAACTTATTTCCGAACTTGTGTCGCAAACCCTGGAGTTTTGGTAGAAATTTCTACCAAAACTCCTATGCGTTGCCAGCATGATTCAACTTCTACCAAAACTCCTATGCGTTGCCAGCATGATTCAATTTCTACTAAAACTCCTATGCGTTGCCAGAATGATTCAATTTCTACCAAAACTCCTATGCGTTGCCAGCATGATTCAACTTCTACCAAAACTCCTATGCGTTGCCAGCATGATTCAATTTCTACCAAAACTCCTATGCGTTGCCAGCTTATTCAATTTCCACCAAAACTTCAGGGACTCAAACACTTCCATTTTAAGCATTTAAATACAACCTTAATTACAATTCTGTTAATGATCATAAAGTCCATCTGTTCATCTGTTCTCTTGCAAGCTGATAATATCTAAATCAGGCTAATCAGCATCAAATAAATAGTGTAAAACCCAATAATTATTATATTCTTACATGAACAAAGAAATTTCTTTTCACAACTCGATTTCTCGTCCTGAAAACTGTTTGCAATTGACTTTCACCTGAAATCATTCGAATATCATGTTGTTTTAATGTGGTTGTTTAATCTACTAGACTCTCTAAAACTACATAGAGTCGAAAAGTTTTAAATTACATAGTTGCAATCCTCAAATTGACGAGCCCCGTTTCCAGTGTCAGATTTCTATAGTTTGGACGATTCCTAATAAATTTCGTGCAAATTTCCAATTGCCAACTGAAATTCTAAACTTGCAAGCAATTTGAATAATGACTCTAAAAATAAGAAAAATTGCCCCTCAAGCAACTGCTTGCCACAGAGGTTAGACAGGAGACTGTCAATTTAATACGCCACAGAGAAGATCAGTGAGGAAGGCTAGATCTCAGCATAAAACAAAACACAGCATCCGTGCCTTCTAACGATACTGGTTCGAACCCAGGTTCCATTTTGATCAGCAGACAAGCGCGCTAACAACTCGACCACGGGATGGCAAAAAATGAATTTACTCTTAGGAATAAGCCATGGAATGTGAGAGTTTTCAAATTCATAGAAGATTGCACATATTGTAGTCATTTTCAGGGAATAAATGTTATAATTCAGGTCCCCAAATCTTTATTGACTTCTCTGTACGATTAAAACAATTGATTTAAAAGAAAGAATAAGTTAATGTTTGGGCAGTTTTTTTTTTCAATTTCGTACCCGTCTGAGAACCCTTAGTTAAACTCAGAAATTCTTTTCGAAACTTTTACAAAATCCTTTATCTTTTTCTTCGTATCAAAATTTTTCTTGCCTTTATCGTACATTGACCCACAACGTGGTGGTAACAGCACTTCTTAAAACATCTTCAGCAAAATTAGTTAAATTGCGAATCGTGATCGATATCCCAGGTAAATCAATACTTCCATTTTTCTATTTTCAGTCAAATATTTTGCTCATTTGAAAACGTCACTTCCATTATTAACCATGGTGACTCGCCGGTGGTAGATCCATCCGACTTCCATATTTTGCCCCGATATGTATATAACTGCTATGTAAATATATTAATACGTCCATATCCTTAATAAATATTTCATATTTTAAGAGATCTTTTTTGCATGTATGTTAGTCTCGATATTCCAGAAACTCGTGTTCAGAGTCGTAGAGTAATCATCTATTGTGTTTTCAACAAAATTGTATAGGAAATATTAAACTTAGTCTTTCACTTAAACTATCAGTTGGTAATTTTTAACCCATTTCCGTAAATTAATTAGATAGTTTCTGCTTTTCGGTGAAATTTTATAGTTCTTTCGAAAGACAATCGCTGGAACTGATAAAAAAAACTATTAACTCGTTTTCTTATAATCATGGGTTTAATGTGCAATATGTAAGTTACTTTTTAGATCGGTTATTCCATTTTAATTCTGCAAAGGAGATTAATTTAATTTAGTGATAAATATATCGGGAAGAAAGGATGTGTATTGATTAAACTTCCAGATAAGTTTTAAGGAAAGCATCTGTAGAATGCGTCGCTTTTTCTGATGGTTAAGACAGTGAATGAAAATGCGATCGATAAGGCTTGGAAATGTAGGCATTTAGGCATCAACAAAATAATGTTGCAAAAGAAAAGCTAAATGTGAAATATAATTGTCTTATTAGATCTGAGCAGTAGCATTGCGGGACAATTGATAATTGTTCTCCGCATATTTTTATGCAAAATAAAAGGGTTGGGTTGGGTTGTTTTACCTCTGAGCGGCACTCTTTTGCACACCATGGGCTAAATGGCCAGGTCACATGGACCCCGAAGGCTCAGAGAAGGTTGGGGCAGGGGACCCACTGGAACAGCTGTTGGGAGACAGATGGTAGCCTCCCGTCAAAGCCATCCAGCGTGTTCTTTAACGTGCACAGGGTATGGCTCTCCCGCACACGGGACCACGGCTTAACGTCCCATCCGACGGACGGCGGCTTTCCAAGCCCATCGGTGTCCCCTTCTGACCGTGGGCAGGGCGGGGAATTTTGCAGAGATAAATCTCAACGCTGACCCAGCTGGGACTCGAACCTGAGAACTACAGATTATGAGCCTGGCGCGCTACCGACTGAGCCACCCCCGCCCCACAAAATAAAAGGCACATAGTGAAAAAAAAAGTGCGGAAGGAGATTGGAATCGGTATGAGACCACTTGATGTGTAGCTGACTTTGTCCCAGCTAGTGAGTAGTAAAAGGAAGCACATTTAGCAATTATACCACCAGGTTTTTATTTCAAATTTTTAAATTAGACCCAAATCATTAAAAAGTTGAGATTTTCTGATCTTATTTTTTTTGTGAGAAAGGCTTTCCTATGAAAATGGTCATTCATCGGATGTGAGATTAGAATATACCCTTTTCTTATGTGATGAATAACAAGCGAATGATCTTAGTAGAAATCGGCTGCTGTTTCATAAGTGAGCGGACTGAAAAAGTCCCTCTGAGCAGTGGAGATACTTATCACTTGGGCATTGAATCCACTGAATGGTGAAAAGAGTAACATTTAGTGTTCAAAGGACCAAGTCAGCATTATTATTTTCCTTTGCATTTCCTTTAAAGATCATGATTTCTCACCCACAGCTGAAAGCAGAAGAAATTTGTCCTTTGATTTCTGTCATCAAAGAGGAAGTGCATGCTGTAGCGAGGTACACTTCTCACGTTCCCATTTAGGGATAATCTAAAACAAATGTCTCTCAAGCGTGAGAGTGCAGTTGTCTGTTGTCGTATACATTCAAAGAGGCTGGCTCTAACCTCATGTCGACATTTATCTTTTACACTCTATTAAAAGTTTCCTTTTGTCCTTTGAGTAACGATATTTTATTCATTGAATTATTAAATGTAAGATGATAACTGTCGCTGAAACTTTGGACAAAAAATGAAGGAAATCACCAGAAAAAAATATAATATTTCAGCTATACGATCAGTTTCTAAATATAATAGGTGAGGTTTAAAAATAAGTGAATAAAGCTAGTAAAATCAGTTTCAAAAAGCGAATTTTACTTGAAAGGCCTCAAGGAAATGCTTTTATTGCATTCAGTTATATGACTACTGGAACTTAAATGTACAGGATATTGCAAAGATATATATGCTGGTTATGAAACTCTGAAGATTTCTTTCTTTATTTGGTTTGGCCGAACAAGATAGTCTCCAGACTTTATCCCTTTAAAGCGCCGAAAGAACGATTTCAGATATCATCTGGATGGAGAAATGTGCAACGTACATATTACGTTAGATAGAGAGGTTTGGCAACTGCAGTAATATCCGGTTGTTTTCGAAATTCAAAGGATCATGAAAAATCTGGTTTATTCGAAATTAGCGAAAACAGCAGAACTCTTTATTAAATAGAAATGAAAATACAAAATGAATAAAGTTATTACTTACCTTATAATGTGATATTAAATCCAATTCCATAAGATACATTTTAAAAACTGGATGCAAAATTTTATTTCATTAATAGAAATGTTAATGTTATCACTGTTACCTGTGTATCTTAATGCTACATAGAACACTCACTTTCCGAATAACAGAAACTTGAATAAAACGATTTTTAAATTAGGCAGTGGCGGCTCGTGAGCTTCTACGCAGCTGGGGTTAGCATTGGGAGAAACCAACTCGCATGGACGGAGGGAGATATCGTTGTTGGTAATGCCCCGGACTCATAATCTGATATTCTCTGGTTCGAGTCCCAACTGTGCATCGCTGAGATTTTCTCCGCTAATTCCCACTCTGACCTAGGTAAGAGAGGGGACACGAAATGGGCTCGGTAAGATTTATACATTAAACAAAATGTTTACGAATGAAATTGTCGTGTTCAAGAAATTCTAATGTCTCTAATTAAATTATTCTGATATCGCAGCGCAATTCTGTTTCACACTTGTAAGAAATACCCACTGGAACTAAATAATCCAATCAGAGACAATTGTTCCAAAGAATGCAATTTTTTGAACAAGGCACTTTCATTCCGCTTTTTTCTTCTTTTAAGAACACTGAGACTGAATAATCCAATCAACAAACCTTATAAATTTGGGGGAATAAACTGTTGCAAAGAATAAATGCTCTTGTAAGTCACTACAGATATTCAACGTAGATTTACAGAATTAGGTCGAAACTACAAGGGTTTATCAAAATAATGGAAACACCGACGGCGACTGGAGTACATGCAATGCGCAGTATGCATATCACAGGGATGACGTCAACCGCGCAATGTGAGGCATATAAAATGGAAAAGTACGATGTCTGCTATCACGTAGCAGTGCCACAGGCACAGGTGAAACAGCTGTTGTGATGTAATTGTCGACAATGTCAGATCTCAGTGACCTCCAAAAAGGTATGATCATTGGTGCGCGTCTTGTAACTAGAACGGCGGAAATAGTAGGTGTATCGCTTCGTAACACGAGGAACTGTATCGAAGATTATGACTACCTATCAAAAGAACAGGGCATTGCCTCCAAACGTGTAAATTGTGGACTCCATACGAAATTGTCAGATAGGGATAGGCGAACGTTGGCACGGATTGTACAACGGAATCACAAGACCACGGCACCGCAAATAGCAACAGATTTGTTTCCGTCAACCGTTTCCGTCATAACAGTTCGTCGGGAACTTCATCGTGCAGGTGTTTTTGGCCATGCTGCAATCCACAAACCTCTGATTGCCAACATCAATGCATGTAAGGTGGTGCAAAGTGCATAAAAATTGGAATGTTAAAAATTGGCAATGTGTCGTCTGGTCTGATGAATCGTTCTACAATTGTTTCCCACCACTGGCATATACATCTGGCGAAAACCTGCAGAAGCGTACCACACTGAATGTTTAGTTCCGACTGAAGCATGGAGGTGGATCCCTGATGCTGTGGGGTGCCATACATGGCATTCCTTAGGGCCATTAGCTATTCCGCAGGGTCGTGTCACATCCACAATGTACGAATCCATTCTCGGGGACCACCTGCACTCAATGTTGCTGGCATTGTTCTCTAATGACCTTCCTTGGTTTCAAGCGGATAATGCACCCGTGCATTGTGAGAAGCGTCTCAAATTGTAGTTAGTAGAGCATGAGGATGACAACTCTCTTTTTATTTTTTTAAGTTGATTCAACGCTCGAAGTGGTTAGTGACGTAATTCTCACGCTGAAGTAAACGCGAGCATCAAAATGGTACATCACATCACGGTTTCATTGTTGCTCGTTCGTCTGTCATAACAGTATTTTCATAACTTTAATAAGTTTATTCTAACATAAAGTTTTCATTTATGTAATATTCTTCGTATTTTGATGCTCTATTATACTGTATAATTAACAGAAGCACAAATTTTCTACGTTAGTCGAGCAAGTAATGTATGAGGATTCTCGCTTCATCGCTACTGCATTGGTTACCGTATCTTACAGCGGCAATTACATCTTCCATGTTCAATCCACATAATTCAATGAGCAGACCTTTCTTTCGTTGGACCATACATAATATTTCACATTCTTCTTACCACTAGAGACCACTAGATTTTCACATTCTTCTTACCACTAGAGACCATTATCCGCTATTCAACGTAGAAAATTGTCGTGTTCAAGAAATTCTATTGTATATTATCGGTAGAGATTGATGAAGCGAGAATCCTCATACATTACTAGCTCGACTAACGTAGAAAATTTCTATTAACGTAGAAAATAATCTACGTTGAATACGCTGAACAAGAGCAGGGGTGGGCAATTGTTTTCGTATCTACACTGTGCATGCGTATTGACGTGTCCGTCCTAGTGGAAAATACGAGACGAATCTTCGGTCGCGCACGGGAAGGAAATCTCGGTTCAAGCCGGATTTTTCTGACTGTCTTGGCGGGCCACAAAAAAACTGTTAGCGGGCCGCTATTTGCCCACCCCTGCACTAGAGTCGTTGTGACTGTCATGAGCAATGTCGCCAGCATACCAGTGTCATCTGGTATAATTATTTTAATTATAAATATAATTATTTTATAATATATATATTATAAGTATAATTATTTTAATTATGTTTTTAAAAACGAGGTTGAATTATCTTTTATTGTGCGATGTCCAGCTTTCTCATTCCAAATTATATGAATTTCGCATGTATTGATAGTATTGCTTTACCGCGTTCCGATGTCTGTCAACTTAATTCCTTCGAATCACATTTGCTGAAGTGGTTTATAACTTTTTAAACTACGTGTTACTGTTCGCATTATTGTAATAACTAAAGAAAATGTTATTACTACTATAGGTATAGTAGAAAATGTATAAAATGATTAAAATATTTTGTGATTAACGTAATGTACGAGTACTAATGCTACAGTCTGTCGAGGTTACATTCCGTCGGTATACTGTGAAAAATATATATTCTGATACATTTCACTATTAGTAAAAAGAAGAAAAAAAATATTTTTTATGGACCTTTTCCACAATCCTAATAACTTCTTATTTCAGTGGAACTGCAGAGGTCTGAAAAATAAAATTCTTGAGTTGAATACTCTTTTCCGGGATAAACATTTTGCAGTTCTAGTTTTTAGCGAAACGTATGTGGAAAAGGCTCCTAAGATTTCTCAGTATGTTTCGTATATAAAACCTAGAAATGATGGATCTAATAGGGGGGGGGGGGGGGGCTATCTATGTGCACTCCAAATTGCCCCAAGCTGCAATCGAGATCTCCTGTCGCAATCAATTCCTCGAAATTGTAGCAGTGCAAGTGAAAATTAAAGATTTTACCTTCAGCATTATCTCACTGTATAATCCAGGTTATGATGTTTCGTTGGAAGATTTCAAAAACATTTTGCATCAGTGCCCCCCAACAATGGCTTATCTGTGGAGACTGGAATGCACACAGTAGAACTTGGGGATGCCCCTCTACAGACAGAAGAGGAAACATTGTTGAAGATGTGATCATGAATCTTAACCTGGTTGTGCTCAATGATGGCTCTCCTACCTTTTTCAAACTTCCAGGAAGAGGAAGTGCTATTGATCTCTCCATTGTCTCAGCTCCCTTTGCCAAACATTTTGCATGGACAACACATCATGATTCTCTTGGGAGCGATCATTTACCAGTCATTATTTCAGCTAACTTTTGGTCTAAAATATCTAAACCTCATTTGAAAGTTACTAATTGGTTCCAATTCAAGAAAAATATCTCATTTGAACTGCAAAATGCAAACAACCAGTCTAATCTAATTGAATTTAGTTCTTCTCTCTTCAGGAACTATCAATGTAACACTAAAGAATTCAAAGCCCCCATTAAAATTTGTTCTTATGCTATTGAAGTAAAAAAGATCACTGCAAATAGGAGAAGTGAAAGAAAAGCTAAAAGATCTGGAAATTTAAATATATTGAAGATTACCAAAGAGTTTGTGCTAAAAATAAAAGAGAAACAAAAAATATTGAGAAAAAACAGTGGGAAAACTTTTGCAAGGATATTAACTTCCAGACTCCTCAGTCAGCTATATGGAGGAAAATAAAGAATATTGGAACAGCTCCTGAACTTACTCCCATCTGGACCCAACTTACTATAGCTCTAAATTGCACAACCGAGAAACTGGCAGAATATTTCGTCCATCATTTCTCTTCTTATTATAAGTTACCTACTTCTGATTCATTCAGAAACAGCAGGGATAAAATTTCCAAATTTATGGAAGCAGTCTTGGATGAATTGCTCGTCTCCAGAATATTTGAATACTCCTTTCAACCTATGGAAACTTGAAAATGCTATAAAAAAAACCAAAAATAAGAACAGTTCTGGACCAGATAGAATCACCAATGTTATTATTAAATCCCTTCCACAGGAAGGACTGATACATTTATTGAAACTACTTAATGAATGCTGGAACAGAGGCACAATTCCGGATACTTGGAAAATAGCCCACATCATTCCTATTGTAAAACCTAAGAAACCACCTAATTTATTAAGCTCCTACAGACCTGTTTCACTGACTTCTTGCCTTGGGAAAGTATTTGAAAGGATGATACTTTACAGACTCAATTGGTTTCTTGAATACTCTGGAATGCTATCTCCTTTCCAAACGGGCTTTCGGAGAGGAATGTCATCTCAAGATAATTTACTTCAACTAATTGCTGAGTCACAAAATGCTCTTTCCATAAAACAAAGAGTTGCTGGGGTTTCCTTCGATATCCAACATGCTTTTGACAGTGTTTGGCATCTTGGACTCCTTTTTAAGCTTTTAAAATTAGGAATAACTGGCAATATGTTTAACTATATAAACAATTTTCTGAAAGATAGAAAAATTCAAGTAAAATTAGGAAATGTTTTTTCAGCTCTTATCCCTGTTTCTGAGGGTTTACCACAGGGCAGCGTTCTCAGCCCTGTGCTTTTCAACATCATGCTTCAGGACCTACCTAAGTGCTTAAACAAAAATATTAAATATTCAATTTTTGCTGATGATTTGGCTGTTTGGGTTACTGGCAGAGATCCTGACATCCTTCAAAAGAATCTACAAATAGCAGTCAATCAAATCCATAAGTTTTTAGATGAATGGGGATTTTCAGTTTCACAAGATAAAATTAAATGTTTAATTATTTCCAGACCACGATCTAAGCACTTCCCATTAAGACTACAAATTAACAATGAGCCTATTGAAGTTGTTAAAGAACACAAATTTCTTGGTGTTCTTGACCATCATTTAATTTGGAAACCTCAAATTCATCTAGTCTGTCAAAAAGTTAATAGCAGATTGAATATGCTGAGATATCTAACTGGTACATCGTGGGGAGCTAAATCTAAAACTCTCCTTATTTTCTGCAAAGTTTTAATACGCCCGATTCTCGAGTATGGTAGCCAGCTTTACCTTAATGCTTCCGATTCCTTGTGCAAAAAGCTTGAAACCTGTCAAAATAAAGCTATTAGATGTTGCCTCGGATTACTTCCTGGATCTCCAACTCTTCCATCACTTGCTGAAGCTGCCATACCTCCACTCAGCGTTAGAATAAATTCCACTGTTTTTAAAAGTATAGCAAGAATGAAAACCAAGACCAATAAAAATCTAATCTTAGATAAAATTTTGAACTGCAAAAGATCGAGCATTTTTAGAAGTATAAAAAGTAATATTTTCCTTTTAAATTTGATTAACAGAAATATTGCAGGAGACAGCATACCCGATTTTCCCATTTGGAATATCTCTAGGCCAGATATTTTTCCTTACATCCCTGACGTGATTTCAAAACATCACTACCCTTCTGAAGAACTATGGGCTCTTACCATACAGTATATTGGTGGGAAATTTGCTGGTTTTTGCCACATCTTTATTGATGGTTCTAGAAGTGATGAAACTGGAATAGTATCCTGTGCTTTCTGCATTCCTGGTCTCAGTATTAAATAAGGATTTTCGTTGTCTAATCCAACATCTATTATGAATAGCGAACTTTGGGCTATCCTCAAGGCACTTGAATGGGCATTCATTTTTCATTCAGAAAAAATTCTGATTCTTTCAGACAGCAGGTCTTCACTCCAAGCTCTTCTAGCTGATCCATTTTCTACCTCTAACTGTTCATTAATTTCAGAAATATTATGGCAATGCAATAAACATGTTGAAGAAAATAAAAATCAAATTGTGATCCAGTGGATTCCTAGCCATGTAGGAATCCATGGGAACGAAGAGGCTGATAAAACTGCTAGAGAGAGCTTACAGAAAATCGCAAACATATTTAACATCATTACATACAAAGATTTCTGCATAAGAGAAAATAAAATAACTCACTCTGAATGGATTAAACTTTTTCAAAATAGTCGGAAAAATGTTGGCCTATTCTATCGCAACATCTTTAATAGCCCCCCACCCCAACTTCAAACATCTCATCCGAGCAGAAAACAAGAAACAGCTCTTTTCAGGATTAACCTTGATCACTGTGCTTTAAATGAAAAGCTCTTCAAAATTAACAAAAAACCCTCTCCACTTTGTGCCACCTGTAAAACTCCAGAAAATATTTCTCATGTCTTTTTACATTGTCCTCTCAATCAATTTCAACGACAAATTCTGAAGGAAAAGATGAAGAAGATTATTGATGAAGAATTGTCAATGAAATCTCTACTCTGCAGAAACTACAGTAAAAGCAATAGATTTAAAATTCAGACCCTGATTCTCAGTTTCTTGGAGGAACGTTCTTTAATAAACAGACTCTGAATTCATCCTTTGTTGGGTTTTCGTTTTTCGAAAATAAAAAGAAGAGGAATTTAATAATATACAAATATGAATTATTGACTGTTCAAGAAAAATGTGTTTTTGCTTCCAAACTTTCTCTAGTGGCCAGTATCTCAAGTGATAACCTCATGGTTATTTTTGTGGTGGAACTGAAGAAAGAACTGTGACTGTTATTTTTTTATACCTTGTTTGAAGTGTTAATTTTGTTTTTGAAATCTCTTTTGGTGCAGAAAAGAAATTAAGATCCAAGAGTATTGGATTACAGAAAGTCTACTCTGCATAAGTAGGAGCTTTTTAAAAATTCAGAAAAACTATTATTTTTATTTTCTACATTGTGATTTACACGTCCGATTCTTTGCTTGGGATAGCAGGAAGCCCATTGTTGAAGGGTTTCTAACCTTCCCATCACATTTTATCACATCACATCACTCACATTGATAAGTTTAATGTTTTTCGCTTAACTTCGTGTTTTAAAGAACAAATTAACAATGTTAAGCGAGTACCTACTGTATTGCACTACATTCATATACGAGTAATTAGATTAACATTTTTTGAAAGGATAAGAGAAATATACGAAAATTCAGAAAATTTGAAATTGGAAAGTTATGTAAATACGCATTGAAATATTTGAAAAGAAAATATAGGCAGCGTTCTGGTTTAATTTTATTTATTGTTTTTCTTAATCTGCGAGGCTCTTGCCGAAAAGAGCAGCAGAAAGTTCTGAAATCTAGGGTGATTGATACTGGTAGAGATGACGTTTACATACTTCAATTATGGTAATACGATAATGTTTCTCGTCGATCAGAATGTTCCTGTGAATTTGTCCTCTAATATGCATGACAGTGAAAGCGAAGTAAAAACAGAAACTAATAATGGTTATTTATTCATTTAAAAAGTTTTTATTTCGTTTATCTAATTAGCAGATAGCCCGTCAAAGTTTAGAGGGGATGGAAATGCCAATGTGTGATTCGGTAGTCTGAAATCGAACTCGGATTTTCTATTACAGCTTTAGACATGAGAATGGGAAAAAATGCGCTCTAAAATACCTAGGTCCCGTTAAATTAAATCTCAATCAAATTTATCAAAATTTGGATTTTAAAAAAATATAAATTTTTTATTTAAAAGAGTTGTTGAAACTGAAATAATTGACAACCAATACTGCTGTTATATTCGTCCTGATAATCGTTTCAAAACTGATGGAAAGCGAAAAACTTTATCTAAACTTTTAAGATTATAGTTTTTTCAGTAAACGATTTGTTACAATTTTTAAGGTAAATTCTTACGAGTAGAATTTTTTTCCATGTACTTTTAGATTTTCCATTTCTTGTAACGTTTTGTAACCAAAACTTAATTCAAAGTTTGGGAGATTCGAATACAGTTTTCGCACAATATGAAAGTATCTTAATATTTTTGATAATTAAGTGTAATTTAATCATTATCAGAGTACTAAAGCGAGGAATTTTTTTTTTGAAATTTAAATTGATAATTTGATTGTGTAATATTACCCCATATTGAATACAACAAGTTGTATGTTATCCATAATAATAATTTATTACATTAATTTCACTATTTATTAACAAAACTCTGTTATTATTACAATTTCTACATTGATTGATTTTTTTTTACATTATTTCCATTCTTCGTGGTTGTAAAAGAAGGAAAATATTTTTATTCGAAATTCAAAGAAATATTGTATGTTTGGACCTCAGCAGAAAAGCAACACAAACATTAAAAACATAATTTTATGAATATATATTGAACGATTTTGTTTTGCTTTTTTACTATTTAATCAAATAATTTTATCTCATAAACACTGAGATTGAAGAAGTTTGTTCAACGTTATCGACACAATAGTGCTTTTGCGCAATAATTTAATGTATTAAATTTATGAGATTTAATTTAGGCTAAGTTAAATGAGAATCAAATTAATTCTCTGTCAGTTCTACATTTTGGAAGTATGGGGTTCTTCAAAAATTTTGTTAATATTTTTATTAATAGCAGTTAATGAACAAACAAATTACCCCTGAAACAGCTGCTTGCCCCCAAAAATCTGACTGGAGCCTGTCAGTACAATACGCTATAGAGAAAATTTGTGAGAAAGGCGAGAGCTCAGCAGAAAGAGAACATTCATGCATTATAACCGGGGCTTGAAACACCAATGCTAACTACCCTGCCATCGGAACACCGATAAACAGTTTGTTAAAAATAACTTTCCTCAATGACAGGGAGATTGCACTCTAAACCACCACACCTACTTCGCTACTGGTATATATGTTACCGCTAAAGTGCAGAAATCAGTTATTCTACAGATTATCTAGGTATTGTGCAGATTAACTAGGGTGATCCGTTAACGTGCGGAAAATTGTTTCATTTCTCAAATCACCTAGGTAATCTGCAAATTACCTGCATAATCTGCACATTACCTACTAGGCACTCGTTAAAGTGAAAATAAGATCTTTGCTGGAACAACAGGAACGTTTCTGTACGCTTAAATTAACATAATGTTATTTATCTAGTGTCCGAGAGTAGAGTTGAAACCAGGGTCATCCCTCTGTCAAAATGAATCAGTCGTCCGAATTATAAAAAACGCCCCCAAAATGAGCAGGCCAAGTGAGAACGAATCGTTTCAGTGATTCGTTATCAAGAATGAATCACTTTACCGATTCGTTCTCACTTGGCCTCCGCTCATCCGGGGCGTTTTTTATAATGCGGACGAGTGAATCACGTGACACGAAGATTCATATTCAAGAGATTCACCACTATGAGAGAAACAAACTTTTGAACTTTAACGATACTGAAGCCGTTAAAGTGCATATTACCTAGGTAAAATGCGGAAAACTCTTGATTCCGCACGTTAACGGAGCAAACCAGTTAATCTGCAGATTAGATAGCTAATGTGCACATTAACGGCTTTCGAGCTTTAGCGGTAACATATATAAAACTAACATTTGATTTAAAAGGTATAGAACTACTTTCACTCAACAATTCTTAAACATCAAGTACCGGGGACGCCGTTTCGGTTCAATCTAGAGCGGAACGGTGTTCTGTTTCAGTGATTCGGAAACATCGAATGGTGGAACGGCGTTGCGGTTCAATGATTCGGAAGCAGAGAATAGCGGGTTCGGTGTAGTTGCAGTAGTGCTTCTGTTAATTGCTTCCCCGACTCAAAATGTCACGCTTCGCCACTGATATTTAGTTATGGTATACGTAATATATCAAAATTTGATTGCAGTGGTCATTTATGTACATATACAGGGTGAATCTGAAAAAGTGAGCAAAACTTTACGGGGTGGTAGAACGCAGCTATACGAGCAATATTCGTCATAGAAAGTATGGGCGGAACGCAAACGGCGAGCCCCTAGGTGGCGTTGGAAATGGTATAAAAGGGTCGGTCCTAGCACCCAACTGCATTTCTACCGTGGATTGCCGAGAGGATGGCTGGTTATACTAACCACGAAATGGCGGATATGCACTTGAAAAGCCTAATCTACGAGTGCCCCATTGAAACCGATATGGATCTAGTCGCCAGGATCGCCGTTATTGCCGGCGATATTCGGGAAATGCCTGGTGTCTTCGCAAATGTGCGTCGGTCCCTATCCCGCAGGTGTGAAGCCTGCATTACAGCTGGTGGCAGCTCTTTTGAGCAATTTCTTTGAGCATGTACCTCAATTACATTCCTGTTAATAAAATGTTTTCTGAAGTATCTCCTCTCCTTCTTGTGTTCATTCTTTAAATGTGACAGTGGAAAACTACCTTTTAACTTCTCACTGCTTGCATTCCGACCATACATTCTATGACGAATATTGCTCGTATAACTGCGTTCTACCACCCCGTAAAGTTTTGCCCACTTTTTCAGATTGACCCTGTATATGCATGGGCGTTCGCAGAAAATTTTCCAGGGGGGGGGGAGGCAAAGCTTGGAGACAAATAATTACATCAATAAATTTTTATTTAATTTTTTAGGTTTTATTTTTCTCAGGTAGATTATAGAATACAGTATTGCATAAATGCAAAAACACATACATAATATATATATATAAATTAATTACGTTTAAATTGTTACGATTATAATCTGTGGAATTTTTTACTCGATCCTAGGGGGGGTAAGTGCCACGTTTGCCCCCCTCTGTGGACGCCCATGTATATATGTGAACACGGCAAAGTCAATCGTAAAACAAAAATGAAAAACAAAACTGCTTTTTCTCATCCCATAATAAAGGGGCAAACAAATCTCAGTGTATATGAGATAAAATTATTTTTATTATATTAAAACATTATTTAAAATTACTTATTAACTTTTTATAAATAAAGAATAATCGGTCGAATGTTCTGACCAACACATTCTACCCCAAGAATTTTACCTTTCTAGCATTAATTATCGTTTGCAATATTGGTTCATGTTTTAAATTTTTTAGATTTTAGATCTCTCTAACTATGTAGGTTAAAACTTTTTGGAAGATTAGAAAATTTGAATCTTAATGTTTCGTTAGAACCCACTCAACTCAAAAATAAATTTTCATTCATATCTTAAAACAAAAGGTTTAATTCCCAAACCATCCCTTCCTAGGGTTGAATTGACAAATTGCAATTGAATGCAATGTATTCCACCATCAAAATATCAAATTTCTAAGCCAAACAGATAGTTTGCAATATTTATTTCAAGCTTTAAAAATTTCCGCTTTTTCACCGTTAGAGGGCGATATTAAAACTTTTGTAATATTCTAAAATTGCAAATCGTAATGTTTCATGAATACTTATCCAACCGAAAGAGAATTTTAATTTATCTCTAAAAACAATTACCTTAAGGAATAATTGTTTTTTCTAACGTACATGGCCGAGTGGTTAGCGCGCTTGGCTACTGATCTAAGGGACCTGGGTTCGAGCCCCGGGTAAGGCATGGCTGTTTGTGTCGTTTTTCTGCTGAGGGCCTGCCATCCTCTCAGACCTTCTACTATGGCATATAAACTGACAGGCTCCTGTCAGACCTCTGTGGCAAGCAGCTGCTTGAGGGGGGTATTTATTTTTTTTTTTTTTAACGTACATACATGGGCTCTTTCGGAGCTCTTTTGTTTTCAAAGAGTTGCACTTGCTCACCCAACCCATCAGGGTAACGGGAAAAAATGAAGAACGAAACTTTAAGGCAGGGATCGAAAAAATAAACTACTTTGTGGATCTAATCCGGCAAACTTCTAAACGAAAAAGATCCTTTAAAATGATCTTTATGCAGGCGAGACTTTTTTAGACAATCACTAATATGGCCCACCGATGTAAAGGTTTGAAGACCGCTGCTCTAAATCAAAAATTGCCTGTAATACTATGGGTCAAAGTTCATCCGGTTTAATACATTATTTCCCATTTGTATTCCTTAATATTTCGTAAATAAAAGAAGTCTACCAAATGTTTTTATGCTTCCTCTTAAAAAGATCTGTTGGTTTAATTCTAGCTTCAACATCCTCGAGGCCGAAAAATTGCTTTTAAAGTTAAAATAATAACTATTTTTCAAGCACCGATTTTAGTAATAAGGATTAGTTTCAAACTTCTGAAAATATTTTGTTAAACGATCCATTTAAATTTACCTGGAGTGAGCATTGTTATCTGGCTATGCCCGATTTCAGAGCCATCAATTCTCAAATTTAAAAAAGAACAGATTTAAAACCTCTAATAACTCGATTAGTTTAAACCGTAATTTGACTAACAGAGGTTCAATCTAAAATATGAGAATTTCTGCGTTAAACGTTTTATTGTCCTACTTTTTCCACAATAAATATATGTTCGCGGTTCATGTTTGTTTCAGAGTTTTAAAAAATGTAATAATTGAAATAGATGCCAAAATGTCTCGAGAAAATATGTACAAAATCAAATTTTTACATTGTATTTTTACTGAAAAGAGGTTAAATTTAAAAAAATTTAAATTTAAAAAAAATTAAAAAAACTTTAAATTTATATTTAATCTTATCACTTTATTAGTTATGATTTTTCTGAGTTACCGAATTATGAACTTTTAAAATTTATTTTTCCGAATACATTTCTGCTTTAAAACCAAAACAAAAATGAAATTGTTTGAAAGTTCAAAATTTTGTAACAAAGAGATTTAACAATTTGCAGTACGGCACTGGAATTCAGAAATTTTGAGCCTTTTAATTTCGAAGCCTCTTAGGGAAATTACGATTTGAGAACGCACTTTTTTGCATTTAATGTTTTTCCTCGATTTTTAAACATTGAAATCGAACTGCAAAACCGATACTTATTTTGTTACAGATACTTATATTACAGGCTGACAAACATTACAAAATATAACATATTTTCAAATTTAACGCCTCTTGTAGAAACTGAGGTCAAAGATTCCGTTTTTAGACTTTTGTGTATTTTTTAAAATTTGATATTTAAAACTTTGAAACCAGTCTTTATCACCAGAAAGCGATACTTCAGGTTAAGTAATTTAATAGGAGGATTAACTGAAACATTCTCAAACATTTGAATTTAAATCTAAATACTAAAATTATTATCTAAAATTCAGTCTTGTTAGTTGATTTTAAATTCTTAAGCAATTGTCTCAGCTAGAAGCTATTGAATCACAGGAATTTAAATAAAACCAAGAATTTTAAGTGAAAGCATAGAATTTAGAAAAACAAATATGCTTTGGATATCTGTCATTCCTGAGATACTTAATGGCAAGAATGACAAAATCGTGTTCCACAAGACGAAATTCGATACTAAATATCAGTATTGGCAAAAGACGAACTTTATTTACATTTTTTGTAAAGTTAAAAATTAAGCATTGCTTTTTGTTATAGGAAAATTTCGTTTTTCATTACGTTTAACGTTTTAACGAAATATTTTAAGCCAAATGCAAAATAATAAAGAGAAAATTACTTTTATTAAATACTAGAATTCAATCGTAGCCTTCGGCATCTCTAAAACATCTCTTCGACCCCTGTTCGACCTTGAACGCGACCGAATCTGAAATTCTTAATATTTCTGAGTTCTGCTGCTGCCCGAACGAGATGCCTCGGAGCAAGGTGAGTATAGAGAAAATGGCGCCACAAGGCGATGTTTCACCATCGAGTGTCGCTGAGAGGGCGTGCCCCATGACGTCACAGTGGGGAGAACTCAACTAATGTGTTTACATAATCGTACGTTCTTTTTGTCTTTCTTTTCTCTTCGCTTGGTGAATTTCTCTCTGTGTGAAGTCTTTCAGGTAATTTTGCTTCTTTTTATCATGCCGAACTGTGCAGTAGCAAACTGCATGAATAATCATTCGAAGAATATGAGAAACTATGTTTCATAGACATTCGAATTAGAAGCAAAAATTAGTATGAACTGGGTGCTGCAGTGTCGGCGTGAAGATAAAATTCGATTCGCACATGCTAAGTATGATTTTTCAGATGCTGTTAGATCAATCGCAAGTAAGATTTATGAAGCGAACTCTTCAGCATTTATGAATCGTAAACTAAATGATAATGCCATTACAGATTAAACAAAACATGTCACATAAAAAAATTCAGTCTTGTTATGATGACTCGGTTCTTACTTCCAGCAGACGATTGTTATCAGTGGAAACAACGAAATGATTGTTGGAATAAGAAACCGATCGCTCTGAAAACTACGACAGTGTACCCAGTAAAACATTAGCAATATCTCAGGTGATTGATAATTTAAAGGCATTGGCTCATATTGAACTGATTCATGGGAATAAATGTCAGTGCGTCATAGTCTACGCATTTGAAAATTACAGCAGCAGTTTCAAATTGTTATTAAAAACTAAATAAAGCCAAGGGAAAATCTCTGATTTGCAAAACGATTATGATCAAAAATCAAAAGCAACGGAATAAACATAAATAAAAATTGATACAGCAGAATAAAAATTTCAAAATTACTTTTGGTTCAGTAATGTTCTAAACAATGTAGTTAGTTCTACTCCTATTGTTTGCAATGATGATAGATGCATTTGATCTTGATATGGATTTGAGCTTGATTATGGGTCCTGATCAAAACAAGAGAAAAAAAAAGTAGACTTTTCATTGAATAACTGCAAGAAACATTTTCTTAGTAAATTGCAAATTGCATTTACGCCAGGTCACCTGTAAATGGTAGCTAGGCATAAACTGGAAGGAGAGCTGTGTACCAATCCCTAGCGATGATGCACAGAACGGGCCAGGTCTAGCACCTAATGTCCGACCCCGCCTTCTCGTGGTGCAGGCCGTTAGTACCTTTCAAAAGAGATATTCTCTTTTGGAAGGGAACGGAAGGGGACGGCTGCCAGTTCAGTATGGCCTGCTGATCTGGTCATCTATGGCCACTTTTTTCATTTTTTTCAAACCAGCTGAGGAGTGGTCAACTTCACAGGGTCCTGATGCTGACCATTTATACCTACTAGAAACTGGTTTATGGATTTGAGCTTGATTATGGGTTATGGACTTGCTGCGCTGGTGGGCCTTTGTTGAGGGAGAATCTGCTGCTGTGTTTTCTGTTTGCTTCTGGGTTGCCAGCCCTAAGTGAACAGATACATGGGATACCTTATATCAGCTGGTGGATAATCCTAATCAGAGGCCATCGCAGGTACCTGAACCTTACTTAGCTAGTTGAGCATCGTCAAGCCTAAACTGGAGTAATGTGTCTCAGGCAGGCCATATGGCTCTTGAAAAAGTCCCACTTGAAAAGGTGGTGCCTGAAGTTCCTACCAGCAGGGCCGTGCCGTGCTATGATACAGAGAGGCGGCCGCATCAGGCGGCACCGTAAGGGGGCGGCATAAGCAGCGAAATCAAAATATAATTTGAACCATTCAATAATTAAAAATCTTTACGCAACGCTTTTCTATATTGGTCTATGTTATTCCGATATTGATGTATACGATTTATGATTTATCGTACGCCTCTGCCTAAGCGCTTTCGGTATCCTTTGATCTCGGTTTCTGGTGCAGGTGCATCGTTGGCGAGCGCTCGCCGAAAGACTTTTGATCTGACAGCGGCCGCTCCTAAAAGCTGAGGCGGCAATTATCACAAAAGACAATTGTTGAGGCGGCAATTATCACAAAAGACAACAAGTGTTACGCGTTGATAGTTCTGCTTTGAACTTACAATTATTGACAATATTTGATTTTAATGTTAGTTTGTCATGAGACGTGGCAAGCGGCTGTGCTGTATTTAAATCAGTAAATCAGATATGTAATATATCTGTATCAGTATAATATTTGTGCATTTATACTAATTCAGTTTTTGTGTTTAAAAAGTAGATCAGGTAAGAGAATTATTGTTTTTTACAGCAATTGTAGTTACTTATTATCATTGAAAATGATTATGTTATGACAATTGGGACTCGAATTAAAAAGTAGTATTTGCATGGACTGGGTATATCTCAGGTGCGGAACGTCTGCCTCTGTGTGATAGATAGAGAGTTATTTAGGTAATATTGGGCTACTTTTGCTTTCTGTGTGTGATAGAGAGTGAGTTGCTTAGGAAATATTTGCATTTGCCTACTTTTGCGTTCGTTATTTATTGCTCTATTTTTACCAAATTCATATACGTTGAAGTGGAGACAATACAATAACAAGTTAAAGAAATGCATATGTCAAAACAGCTGCTAGCTGTCAATTTGACAGATATTCATTATCTATTTATTATGTTCTGTTACCTACAAATCTTATTAGCTTTTTTTTTGACAGAACTTATTCTGACACATTTGGAAAAGTTAGGTTTTGAGTTAAAATGGCTTAGACAACGGAGCTAATACAACGGCAGCAAAATACAAGGCTATGACAACGGAGCTAATATGAAAGAAGTAAGAAAGGGTGTACAAAATAGAATTCTTGAAAAATATCCAAGGGCGTTTTATGTGCCCTGCGCATGTCATTCTTTAAACCTAGTTGTGAATGATGCAACGTCTACTTCTACAGAAACAACTTTTTTTTCTATTGTTCAAGAACTTTACACTTTTTTTTCTGGTTCTACAAAGCGTTGGCAAGTGCTAAAAAATATGTTTCACAATTAACTCTAAAACCATTGAGTGCTACTAGGTGGTCAAGCACAGTAGATGCGTTAAAGCCTTTACGATTTCAACTTTGCGAAATCTATGATGCATTATTCCAAATAATAGAAGACATCAACAGAGATCAGAAACTAAAGTTAAAGCAAGAGGGTTAGCAAAAAATATTAAAAATTACAAGTTTATATGCGGTGTAATTCTTTGGTATGATATTTTATTTGAAATAAATTCAGTCTCGAAGCTATTGCAATCTGTAACTATAAATTTGTCAGATTGTGTAAGTATGTTATCAGAAACTATACAAAAAATGAAAAGTTATAGACAATCTGGATATGATCAGATGAAAATTGCATGCTGGATTGATCAGTTTATATGCGGTGTAATTCTTTGGTATGATGAATATATTTTCTTTAGATGATATATTTTAATTAGGAAATATTTTAAACGTTTTGCAATTATATTTGTATGACTATTCCACTTCAAATTATTATCAATAGTAATCCCCAAATATTTGTATGTATTAATTTGTTTAATTTCTGCACATGTACATACAATATTATTATCACAAGTAAATCTATGATATATGATTTTATCTTTGAGATAACTCTTGTTAGTGAGACTGAAATACATTGAATACGATTTTCCGATATTTAATGTAAGATGATTTTGATGAAACCATAACTGATTTTTTTTTTTAAATCATGAGATATAGTCGATTTCAATTCTTCAGAATTATTACTTCTATATACTATAGCAGTATCATCAGCATAGGATATAGGATATCCTTTTAAGTTATTAAAAAAGAAATCATTGAAATAAATCAGGAATAAAATAGGTCCTAAAACTGAGCCTCGAGGCACTCCTTTAGTAGGCAATAAGGGTGAACTTTTTATACTTTTTATGTCTACAATTTGTTTTCTATCTGTAATATATGACTTAAACCATTTTAGCGTATTTCCTCTAACACCAATGTAATTAAGTTTCTGCAATAAGGTATCATGATTTACAGTATCAAATGCTTTTGAATGTCAAAAAAATTACCATAGTTTTTTGAGAATTATTTATACCATGTAAAACAGTATTGGTCGTTTCCAGTACTGCATTATCTGTACTCTTATGTTCTCTAAACCCAAATTGCGATTTATAAAAAAATGATGAATTATTCAAAAATTTTATAAGTCTATTTTTCATTATTGTTTCGATAACTTTTGAAAAAATAGGTAATACATAGATTGGTCTATAATTATTTAAAATATTTTATCTCCTTTTTTGTATGTAGGCTTTACAATAGCAGTTTTCAATTGGTTTATAAAAATGCCAAAATTAAACGATATATTTATGATTTGTGTTAAAAATGTTGCATGGTATTTATTAATGATTTTTAATATTTTTGGACTTATATTATCAAATCCATAAGCCTTATTTTCATCTAAATTGTTTATAATATTATTCAATTCAGCTTAATCTGTGATTTTTAAAAACATGGAATTTTCGTTATTTAAGACAGAGGGATAATTATGAAAGTTAATAGTTGTGTCATTATTATAATTATTAATATGAATGAAATGATAATTAAAGTCATTAATTAATTTTACTACATCAGTAAATTAAATCATTGAACATGCTTGGGATGCACTGGGAAGACGTCTGGCAAACCGTGCAATGTCTCCCACAACACTTCTTGAGCTGGAAGTTGCCCTGGAGCAAGAGTGGCAGAAGATCCCACAAGAACTGCTGGACATTCTGATCCTGTCCATGCCCCATCGCTGTCAATGTGTTTTGGCAGTCTTGGGTGACCACACACCCTACTGAACAGTCAATGAGTTGCACTCTCGTCCAGTTTGACATGCTTCTATTCACACCCACCAATATGTCACTTGCTACTCAATCACGACAATTGACTTTGCATCTCATTTGCATAATCGAACAACTTTCTTTGACTTGTCGTTTGCTTTTCTGATGGTCTTGTTTAATAAAAAAAATTCAAATGCTTCTTTTTTTATCGCTTCATATTCATTTTGAAATATCCCCTAATTTTTGTGAGCAATATATATAAATAAATAAAAGAACAAAACAATATTGTAAAACATACAGTTCAATTTATCTAATTTCGCTCAAAATTATTGACTTGTAGTAGCGAAAAATAATCAGTCAAAAATTTAATCTGATGTATACTATTCATTTTAATATTAATTTACCATAAATTAAAGAAACTTTAGGTATACTACTATGATGCAGTAATCAAATAATCGTGGCACTTCGCATAAACCGAAAAAAACCAACAAAAAAAAAAAAACAATTCGAAATACTAGTTATAGTGAGATAAGAATCAGGGACGTACCCAGGGGACCAGGGTAACACCCTTTCCCCTCCAAAAAAAAAGAAATTTGGTCGTCTTATACGAAATCTTAAACTTGTTCACCTGCTTCTAAATCCAAAACAGGTTCTTTATAAAATTTTATTTTAGCCCCCTATTATATTCAGATATATGGGCTCGCTGTCTGCAGTTCCAGGGTTCGAATCTCACTTGTTCCAGAGTTCAGATTTATCACCGCTGCCTCGGTCAGAAAAGGGACATTGATGAGCTTCGAAAAACCGCCGTCTAGGATGGGACGTAAATCCGTGGTTCCTTATGCAGGAGATCCATATATTTTGCACATTAAAGAAAACGCTGGATGACTTCGAAAGGAGGCTCCCAACTGTCTCCTAAGAATAGTGGATCCCCTTCCCCTAACCTTCTCTGAACACTTGTAGTCCTTTTGCGGCCTGCCCATTTAGCCCATTGAGTGCAAAAAATGTGCCTCTCAGAGGTAAAACAACTCAACCCAAGCAAGAAATTGTAAATTGCAGCCCGTGGTATTATTAGAACATTTACGGTATTTTCAATACTGAACGGATAATGTTGAAATTTAAGATTTAGATATATTTCATTCAAATATGCAATTTGCCATCAGTATAATTCCCAGAAAAATTTTATTCTTGAGGATATTCAGTTTGTATTTTTACTTTCTATTGGTTTGCTATTTGTTAACGATTTTGAGGCTTTATATAATAAAATGCAGTGTGTGAAACAAAACGTCTGAAAATTCAAAGAATAGCAGGTGGTCACGGGAGTAAAAAAAATAAATTTTTTCTGTAGGAAAGTAAGTCACAGAATTATACGAAATGGACCAGAAAGGCGTCTCAATAATTTTAATTTTGTTTTCGAAAATTATTTACGTCAAATATTACAATTTGCATTTTAGATCTTCCATTCCTAGCGGATTTTTTTAAATATTCTAGTAATATTACGGGTAATATACAGGTTTATTATTTGTTTACTCCTCCTACAATTGAAATTTTCCATGAGTCTTCTTCCCTGTATCCTGCTCTTGTAAGGAAGAATAGGTGATAGCTTCTAACGCTGTTTGAAATTATTGCAACAAAGATGAACCTCATAACGTATGAACGTTTAGAAAGAAATTGTATGAAGAAATGATTCTATAAAGTAAGCAGTTTAAAGAGGTAATTTATATCTACAAGTGCTGACGGGAGAGTAAAAATTGGGAAGAATCTAAATTAACTAATGAAAGATAAATTTTATTTACTTACCGATTCGTTCACTTTTTGTTTTCTATTTAAATGATGATTACATAGAAAACAAAATGCAAAATTCAAGTCACCAAGAAATTTGCATTATGTCCTGTTAAATCCAGAAAGATCGGCAGAAAGAAAATCTACATAACCTGCCTTTCGGTCATTAAAAAAAAGGATATTTACCTTTGTCGGAATTTTTTTAGTGTAAGGTGAACGCTTTTTAACTAATGAAATTCAAAATTATATACTAATGCCTGAATTTTCTAGAAATATGTCGTTTCAGAATTGTTGGATGCTTTTCAGAATTGTTGAATTGTTGGATTGTTGGCAGTGTCTTCTTCAGGAACTGAAACTAAGAAAGATACTCTGGTTTAAGAATTTTTCTTTTCACTTTATAAACAAATAAAATGCTGAGTGAAAAAAGATTGTGCTATATTGTTTTATCTCTGTGCGTCACTTTTCTGCACTCAGTGGGCTAAAAGGTCCAGGTTGCAAGAACCTTTTTATATTGCTCATGTATGGTTGAGATTCTAATGGAGAGCTGTTAGATGAAGATGGAAGAACATCATCTAGATTATTCTTTGTCGTGCATAAGACATTACTCTCCTCTGCACGGAACCACGTCTTAACGCACTATCCGAGTCCATCAATGTCCCCTTTCTCGTGAGGGTAGGGTGCGGATTAGTGGAATATCAACTCTTCCAGAGGTAGAACTCTAACTTGGGACGACTGATAACATTTCATATGTAACTGTTTATTGCATACGTACATGTCACACATCAACAATTGAATATTCCTTCAAGGAGAACTCTCGTTTCCGCGAAGACTCATTCAAGAACTTTTGATAGTTTTTATTTTTATTTTTATATTAATATTTATATTAATTTTTTTAAATTTTTATAAGGAATTTAAACAGTCTATGTTCTTTAGAAAAATAATTAGTAGATTATAGTATATGGGTTTAAGTGCTTTTTCTTTGGTTCAAGGATTGATTGAAAGTTAAATTGATTAGTTTTATGTTTTCTGAGTTTTTGGAAGTATTTATTTCTTTCGTCTGTAAATTCTTTACATTGAAAAATTATGTGTTCTATTGTTTGTGGTTCATTACATTTTAGACAATTTGGTGAATTTATTTTATTCATTTCAAAGAGCATGGTTTTTGTCATTGCTAGACTGGGCTTTGATTCTTAATATTATGCTAATTTTTTTGTAATCCATAATTGTTGAATTTATTAATTTTATGTGAAATTAAGTATCTGTTTGTGTGATTTACATATGTGGAATACCAATTTTGAAGTGTACTGTTCATGTGTTTTTTTATTTAAGTTTTTATGTAGGAGAAAATGATATGGGGAATTCATAGAATGGTTCAGGTTTTTTGCACTTTTTGCTAAAGTGCCTGCAATGTCATTGTATTTTAGATTAATGTGTGAGGGTATCCATTGTATATGCAATATGTTGTGTTGTTGTATATGGTTGTACATTAATGTGTAAGTGTCATTTATGAAAATATTATAATTACTTTTAAATGGATTATCTTTTAAAATATCTAAAGAGATCTTGCTATCAGTCAAGATTACACTATTTTTGTTGATGAATTGGAGAGCCCAGTTTATTGCTAGTATGATAGCTGTCAATTCAGCAGCAATGAGGACGGGAGTAGGAAAATCAAATTTAAATTGAATTCAAAGTTGTTTCTTGGACAGTAAAATTCCCCAGATGTTATTGTTTTTTCAAAATTCTGAGATCAATCAGTATAAATTTATATGTAGTTTTTGTAGTTATGTTCTATGTGGGTTTCTGATAGAAGTTTAAGCGTTGATTTATCTGAGGGATTTTTTGAATGAATTCCAGGAATATTCTTAGATAATACTGGAAGGGTTGATATCCATATTGGAAAGTTGGTTAAAAAGTCTCCACTGGTATTTTTGTTCATTATTTCTGTTACTTTTTGTTTCTCGTGGAAGTTATTTAATGCGATGTCTGGCAAGTAGTTTATTATGACTAATTATTTGGCTAAACCACACAGTGTAGAATGATCTTCATTTCCCAATACGAATGGTAATCAATTGTTAATTATCCCCAATACGAATGGTAATCAAATAGTTGCGAAAAATTTGAATTTCTCTTAGCTTATAGTTGAGACGATTTGGTGCACATTGATAACGTTGATATCTTCGTGTTCCTGACGCTCAACGTGTCACTTCTGAAGGAAGCAGCTGCTTAACTTCGGAGAGCACTTGGGATCGCATGCAGTCTACTTTTACGGAGACTTCTGAACACTTTTTATTCGCACCATCTGGTAAATGTTGCGGGAATCTTTTCTTTTCGAAGTCTTAATGCCTCGTGATACGCTCGGCCAATTGCCGTGAGCTATAATTTTAACAAAAAAAGAAAGAAACACTTTAATCAAAAAATCGTGTTTCGAGATAACGAAATTAATTTTCAGTGCCTAGAATAACTCCCTAAACTGGAGGTAATTAAGAAAAATATTTCTAGCATCTTTATTATATAAATTAATGATTCAGTTATTTCCCCCAATTGAAAGCAAAAACAGAATTTTTACATGCAATATAGCTTGTTCTTTGCATAAATTCGAAAATTAAACTAGGAAACAGGTCGCTCACGTTATAGGCGAACGAATATTAACATCACGGCTAGCAAGATAACGCTAATAATTAAATTTAAACAAAAGAAACTGACATAACAACTTTATTAGGTTCCAAGGCAAATGCAAAATGCTGGTTGGAATGTTATGTTGAATAAAAGAACACAAAACTTTAGATATTGAGAGATATCAATATAAAAAGTTTTCGACATAAAAGTGCATAAATATAAATGTTCAACAATATGAAGGGCGTCGATACTAAATTTTAATCAATGCAAAATAAAGTCTATAATACATATTTATATATCAATGCAAATACTGTCGATACTAAGCTTTAGCCAATATAAAATGACGTCGATATTAACTCTTTATCACTGTGAAATGGCTACGATATCAAAACTTTATCAATATAAAATGCAGTTGATATTAAACTTTAATCAGTATAAAATGACGTAGATATTAAAATCTTTATCAATATAAATTACTATAGATATTAAATACTATAGATATTAAACTATAACCAATATAAAATGCATCGATAATAAATCCTTATCAGTATAAAATGCCGTCGATGCTAAACTTTAATCAATATAAAAGGGCTTTGATATCGAAACCTTATCCTGTCTGCTATATTCAACAATACAAAATGTCGTTGATATCAACTTTAATCAATATTATATGATGTATATATTAAATCTTTATCAATATAAAATGCCGTCGATGTTAAATCTTTATGACTATAAAATGATGTCGATATTAAACTTTAATCAATATAAGAGGATGCCGATATTAAACTTTACCAATGTAAAATGCCGTCGATATTAAACTTTAATCAATATAAAGTTACTTTAATAATAAACCTTTATCAATATAAAATGCCGTCGATAATAAACCTTTATCAATATAAAATGTCGTCGATATCAAGCCATTATCAATGTAAAATGACGTCGATATAAGTTTATACCGATTTAAGCATGTCGTTATCACAGATTAAATAGTTAGCACAGATAGACGACCTCCATATATGTCCATTGAGGTACAAAAAGATGCCATCACTCCTGCCCGGCAGCCCCCAAACTAGTCCTGTTCCAATAATACACTGCACGACATTGAAATTGCCCCATCCAGAAGTAGTGAGGGGATAGGGGTGAAATGTAGCATACACATAGCAATACATATTGGCATACCATGATTTAGTTTGCGGTCATCTACAGCGGTTAGAAGATGAGATAATGCAGAGCAATATGACTGCCTCAGTAGGTGGTTGCATCGCCGTGAACGGCAATACAGGCAGTAATAAGGCGTGGCATGGAGTCATACAGTCGACGGATATGGTCCTGAGAAATTGCACACCAAACAGTTGACTTGCTCCCATAATTCATCGAGATTCCGCACTGGCGGGTGAGAGGATTGCACACGTCGTCCAATGTGGTCCCACAGATTTTCTATTGGGGATAAATCTGGAGATCCTGCTGCTCATGGCAATACTTGAACATGTTACAAACATTGTCTGAAAACCCTAGTAGTGTGTACACGGGCATTGTCATGCTGGAAAATGGGCTGCTGCATGCCTCCCAGGAACGGTAACAAAACGGACTGCAGAGCCGCGTTAACATATCGTGCAACTGTCAGTGTTCCCGTGATGCGAACAAGAGGTAACTTGCTGTCATATCCAATAGCACCCCATACATTATGCCTAGCTGATGGGCGGTGTGCCGTTTGTGAACAAAATTTCGATCTGTCCTCTCACCAGGTTGTCACCATAAACAGACCCGTCGATTGTCAGCACCCAGACAGAAACGGATTCATCACTAAACACAACAGTGTTCTATTCGTGACCCCAGTTCGCACGACTTCGGCACCAATCCAGACGAGCGCTGCGATGGTTTGCAGTCAATGACAGTCAATGTAACGGTTGCCTAGAGCCCATGTGAGACTCATGCAACCTTCGGTTTACGGTTCGGGTCGTTATGGGGATGTCCATGTCTGCTGACACAGCCGTCGAATATCGCCTGCAATGCTCTGTAGTGACGAACGAGCATGTCGAACAATGTATCTATCAAGCCGTGCTGATGTCTGTCGGACGACACCACTCCCTCTGTGACGCACCCTAGAACCTTCATTTTGTCATTGTTGCCAACAGCGTCCAACAGTTCTTGCATCCCGATGAATATGGGCAACGACACGACGTGTAGACCATCCAGCTTCACATAGGCCTATAATTCTTCCTCTCTCAAAAACATCCAAATGATGATAAACCTGCCAACGGCGTGTGACAGGCATATTCGGCCTTCGCTGAACAATTTCCAAGCGGAACTACCTAATCTCAACCGATCGTAGGACTTCCACTTGCATAAACGCAATACCATCCCCGTTCCTACTGCATCTTTTATCTCTTGAGCCACACACGTCATTGGCTCCGGATTATCATCATTTGCATATCTCAACTGCGCACACCCACCCTTCTATTTCAATGTTTGTACGATATATCCTTCTGGATGGGGCACTTTCAATGTCGAGCAGTGTAGTATATAATTGCAATTTTAAAATTACACCTAATTTTTTTTTTTAAAAGCGAGTAGTTCATTTCACATTATTCTATATTATTTTTATACAATCTTAATAACTGAATTTTTCTACTTCATATTTTTTTGAAAGGCAATAAAGAAAACAAATAATAGATACGGAACTGAAAAGCAAGCTGTCCACACACTTGGAAACTTGGTGGGAAAATAAAAATTACGACCGGCTGACAAAAGTAGCGCTGCAAGCAGTGCTGTTCTAGAGATTCTTTATTAGAAGAGAGTGGCCATACGGGTGATTCAACCTGATTGGTCAATCCCAAAGTCAGCCATGTTATTGCCAAATAGTGCTGTCTTCAAACGATGTGCATTGAAAATGAACGTATAAGACGGATCTTTTGCATCCAGTGTTAATTAGATTCTCTTTTTAGTTTGAAATAGATGCTTTGTTAGCTTACTTTAACCAAGATGATAATTCCGCAATATTTGGCATCAATAAAGATGTGTTATTTTGAACTTTTTTGTGCCTGCTTTAACATTATAATCAATTCCTTATTTCTGCTGGAATATATTCGACAACTTGAGCTAAAAGTCTAGGATTTGAAATTTAGCATTATACGCTAAAGTTATTTTATTGTACTTTGAACAAAATGCCTTGCTGTCAGGGCCGGACTTTGACTGTCTGAGGCCCTAAACTAAGGTATATTGAAGAGGCTCTAAGCTATTCAAATTTATGAGCCCCCAAAAATTCGAAAGTCGAAATATATCTATCTATTCTGATTGAGGGGGACATTAAAAAATACACATGAAAATGATGTGATGAAAACATTATTGTAGCATTGTTAAGCAAAAATGAACAGCGTTTGCACAGAAGAATAAATATTAAAGAAATTTTCGTAACGCAGTGAAACTTGATATACATTTCAATGAGGTCCCTCATATCGTGAGGCCTTAAGTTGTAGCTTAGTTAGCTTATGTGTAAGTCCGGCCCTGCTTGCTTGGGGCGGGGGTGGCTCAGTCGGTAGTGCGCCAGGCTCGTAATCTGTAGTTCCCAGGTTCGAGTCCCAGCTGGGTCAGCGTTGAGATTTATCTCCGCTAAATTCCCCGCCCTGCCCACGGTCAGTAGGGGACTCCGATGGGCTTGGAAAGGCCGCCGTCCTTCGGATGGGACGTTAAGCCGTGGCCCCGTGTGCGGGAGAGCCATACCCTGTGCACGTTAAAGAACACGCTGGATGGCCTTGACGGGAGGCTACCATCTGTCTCCCAACAGCTGTTCTAGTGGGTCCCCTCCCCAACCTTCTCTGAGCCTTCGGGGTCCATGTGACCTGGCATTTAGCGCATGGTGTGCAAAAAAGTGCCGCTCAGAGGTAAAACAACCCGGCCCTGCTTGCTGTTGTTCAGCTGTAAATTGCCATAATAATGCCGAGAAGAGATTTAATAAAAGAGCTTTGCTAAGGGATCCAGTTCGCCGATCTTTATGCAAAAGTAAAAAAGATTAAATTTTAAATCTATTAATGCAAGTCGTCTTTGCGAGGAAGTTTAGAAATATTTCCAGTTATTTCGAAATTTTAGCAGCTGATTTAGGAATTAAAGCTTTCCATTAATGTAAGTTATCAATAAGTGCAGAAAATTTAATTCAAATAACAAAACAAATGCAAATCATTTTTTTAAAAATTAAACTGGTTATAAGAATAACATAATGGGTTTATGGCAATAAATTTCGGTTGCAAATGTATTGGCCCGGCACTGAATGCAATGCCGGGTCAAAACATTTGCACCGAAAAGCGAATTTACTTTTGTCCTCATTCCTAAAAAAATTATTTTGAGATCGCAAGCGAATTTTTCTTTGCGTTACAACTGATTTAAAAAAACTGATTAACTAAAGTTATTTTATTGTACTTTGTTCCTCCCTTTTTTAGATTTTTTGTCATTACCCTTCCCTTTGGGTTTTTTGACAGTATCAGAAATACTATGAATTAAATCTAATCCATGTTTTGGGGCAGAGGTTAAATCCTGAATGGCTTCCAAACCGTTGATTTGAGAAGAGCAATGTTCAGTATATACAAGCTCATTGATGTCTTTCTCAATATAAAATCTTTCCAAAATTGCATCATTAAATTTGTCGCGATCATCTGGTAAAATGGAGTGAATGTCAGTAGTAGAGTCCCATTATACGGTACCCCTTTTGCACAGTGCTTCCCCCTACGACGTCACCGGCCACGCCCCCTTATTAATACTTATAACTGACCACGTCATCTTATTAATATTAGTAATTCATAATTAATAATTCATATTTCATAATCAATAATTAATAAAGACCCCCTTGGTTGACCTGTATTTTTTAATTCCCCCTCATTAAAAAAACCCTCCTTATCAAAAGTTCTGCTCCCCTTTATTTTAACTTTATTAAAACCCGTGGCGCCATTTAGTGTATATCATGAGTACTATACCTTTAGAAAAGCCCTCTATTTCAGCCATAATTTTTCCAATTTTTTGACTTCCCCTCATTAAGAAAATCCCTTATCAAATGTTCCACCCCCTTTATTAAAAACCCTATCAAAACTGCCCCGGTTGACCAACCAGTATTTTCTAATCCCCCGACTTTAAAGACCCCCTAGTTGACCGACCTGTATTATTTAATCCCCCCCTCATTAAAAAAACCCTTATGAAAAGTTCCGCCCCCTATATTAAACACCCCTCACCGATCACAAACTCCCGAATAAGTTCCTTGGTTTCTACCTTCATCTGAAATTTACCAAGTCCAACTGAACTTTCGGTGGCAAAGTTCAAGGTATCTCTCTCATCCCTTTGGCGGTCATTTTCGATAAATCCGTTATTCATCAAAAAGTCCTCCCATTTCCCATTTATTAAGAAAACCTTCATTAATTAAAACTCGGCAAAAGTTCCACCCCCTCACATCCTGGGTGGTAGTGTTGAAAGGTTAATCCTTCTCGAAATTTCTAGCAACGGTCATCTTGGATTACGTTACCTGCCATGCTGTCGACCTCCCTTTCTTTCCATATCAGACGTGATGTGTTACAACATTAAAACCCACTGGCACTCTTGATCGTCGAAAAATTTCGAGATGGGTCCGAAAACTAAGTCCAGAGATGTCACTCATTGACAGCCGTTCTGACTAAACCGCATTGTCACCCCTATTTCTACCCCCCTTTGTTTCAGGCCATCACAGGAGATACGGTAGGGAAACAATGTTTCGGAAATAATTTTCAATCCTCTTATCGAAACATCCCATCTTCCCTTTATGATTGGTCAGCTATTTTGTAAATAAACAATGTACCTCATCGGAAGAAGACAAACCATTTTGAAATTTCCCTTCACGCCCCTAAACCTCCAAGTGTTGTGCCTCTCTTATTAAAATTAATCTCCATTGGGTTGAAGGATGTTGCCATCAGATATCTGTGTTCACACATATTCTGAACTGCACTTTCCGCGTCAGGACTTGTTTCGGAATGATAAAAGTGATTTTACGTTAAATTCTTATTTCTACCGAGTCTCAATTTATTATTCTCCGCATTTTCATCGAATCACAGATAAAAAGTTCCCTCTTCCTTACAAATTTCAATCATCTCCCAATTCCTCTACTAAGTCACTTCAAAGACATAGTGATTGCAAAAGAATAATCAATAAAACTAACTTTTTTAATTTCCGTATATCCGTTACGCGACTGGGTCACAAGTTTAAAACTTTTTATTCCTAATACTTATTACCGCTGCATCCTTACCACAAGATGCAAAATATTCTTTCCTACGAAGTAATGTTACGCAGTAGCAATCTATAACAAAATATTATTTCTTCCTCGGAAGAAAAATCAGCTAATTGTTTGAAAGTAAGATATCATTTTTTTTTTAAATCTGTAATTCTAAACGCTCTCACAGTTTTTATAAATCGTCTTTTCCTCAATTTACCAGCGAACGTGTGATCCTATGACTCACGTTGTGAATCCTATGAATCACGTTTATTTCGCGTTGCGACCTCTCGGTTAGTACACGTGTGTGCATTACTCTTTACAAGGTCAATTGTTTTCATTGGGTAAAAATAATTCTGTAATGAATTTTGTACGCGGCAGAATGCTATAGAAAGTAAGGAATGCTAAATTTAGAAAACAATTCATACGTTGAGTATCCTCAACGTATGAATTGTTTTCTAAATTTTGCATTCCTAATTACCTTGATACCCTTGCGTTTCTGCTTACGGTGCGTAAAACATCTAACTTTGGTTCTACATCCAAGTCCAACATGAATGTATGTTAATGGTGTAGGGGATATTAGTTTTAACAAATAGTATAAAATACACTCATACACTAAGCTACTATAAAAATAATACACTTAATATGTCTCACTCGATCGATATACTGATAACAACTCTCAACTTACCTGAGCTAATCCATCGAAATTTTATTTGCAGCTGGAGTGATCGTCAAAATTTAGCAAATACTTCAGCGATTATATCAGTATATCTATGGAACAAGCTACATGAGAAAGCTTCTTCGATTCGGTAACATAAAAATCCGCCTAACTAAAAATTTGCAGGAATAATTTAAAAGTACAAACCTCAGCAATAAGTTTTGGATATTTACTACTGTTCAGTGACACCGGTGAAAACGAATTTTTCCCTTATGAAGAAAAGCAACACTGATATTTGATTTTTTTTTTATATTTGATATTTTGATATTTGATTTTCATGCAAAAAGTCCTAGGTTTCAAACAAGATCATTTAGTTCATTTGCTGAATCAGATGAGACTCATCTAACTTTTTAGGGGTGTATGTAGGATCGGAATCTGTATGTGCCTCAAAGTCTTCCTCTGATGAATGGGAATCCATCTCCTCCCAGTTAGTTGGAGGTGTTGGTATAGGAATATCTTCTACATGAGGAACTGGCCTTATGACTGAAAGCACATTTTGATATTGTATTTTGCTTTTGTTCTTTTTTGAAAAGCACGACACTTTAGTTAAACAAAAATAGAAATCATGCAAATGACTAGTTGGCTAATTCCAAATCATTGGAACTGCAAAGAGCATGGATTTTATCTTACCTTTCTCAACTATTCACTCAAAGCAACAATGCACGAAATGCAGCACACATGTGGAGCCCATGTTTTGTCCTGATCTCCAACATGACATCCAAAATACAAGTTATAGGCAATATTTGTCAGAGAACGACCCTGGGATTTTAAAATATAATTTCCACATACATAACAAAATTTATCTGGCACAATAACACATTTACGATGCTGACTTTGTGCCATTTAAATGCCAACATTCACTCTTCAAGGTACAGCACATGTTCTTCCTATAATGAAAACAACAAATGGCGGTCTGAGGTTAGATTACTGTTACATGTTTTCTCCCACTTCGCAATCAGTGTTTCTAGCCACAAAAAGTAAAATATCCAGTATCCTCCCAGTTGCCTGGAAGTGTTAAGTATAGGAAGATTATAACACGAGTCAAAATTACCAATAACATAAAAACGTGGCGTGCTAGCCATTTTTTAAGGCCAGATCTGACATCAGCACTTGAAAAATAGTTAAAGGCAGTTATAAAATCCTTGTAAACCAGTGTTATTAAGGATTACTTTAGGAACTTTACTTAAGAAACCATTTTAGGAAAAATACCAAAAATCCTCAATCTAAGAAATGTTGAAATGAAGTTTATTTTTATTCGTTTTCGCTACTTAAGGTTCTTTAAAGTACTTTTCAGAAATGTTTCCTATTCCTTCCAGTCCAAAGTGCGGGAATTGGGGAAGAAATGCGAATTAGAAAGTGTTCTCCATGAAGAACTGAGTTTGGAAATCCAAGCATTGCAGCGATTGCAAACTAGTTACCTGGAACACTTCGTGGTCTCAGACTTCAGAGGCGAGTGCTAATATTTGTCTATTCTCTATGTTGACTTTATTTTATCAGGGCATTCTATGTCATGTAAGTGTTTGTATAAAAGAAGCAACGGTTAAGATTTATTTTTCTTTTATAAACAGACGATTCTTCTTAAATAATGCTTTTATAATTATTTAGTCCCCTAAAATTCTCTGTGGTAGGAAAATTTACACCATGTAAATAAGCCAACCGGAGGACTATTGGTTTGAAACATGGATCACCCAAGACCAGGTGTGACCAGCATTTTCCTACAGTGTAATGGATATTGATCCTTATACTATGATGGATATTGATCCTTATACTATGATGGATGTGTGCTATATATATATATTATGTTCAGTCAAGTGATAATTAATATTGAGTCCAGTGTTAATCCAGTGATAATTAAATCGGAACACTTGCTCAAGGGTGAAACGAATTAAAGTGCCACCTGCCTGACCAATTTTCATCACTTTAGTTTCTCTCTGTCACCAACACCTTACCAGTCTCATCAACAGCTCCAATGAAAGTAATTTTTAGTGGTGTATTAAAACTTTTTAACTCGTTTTTCATCCTGCTCTTTTCATTGTTCAGAAGTCATCACGTGAATGGCCACAAAATAAGTTTTCAAGATCCATAAACAAAGAAGTCACTTAATTCCTTTTTCTCTATCTTCCTACTACGCTTCTACCTATATCCGAAGTTAATATAAACAATTGGTAATAATAAATTAAAAAATTACATTTTAATGAAATAGAGAATTAATTATCATTTTTTTCCTTACTAGATTTCCAGCGAGATAATTTTTTCACGTCACCAAAAGTGAAGTAGATCCCCTTGCATCCAGTTCTCTTCCAAGTGGCTCTTCCAGCATCCCAACTTCTGTTCCTTCTGTTCCAGTCTCCCCCTCCTCCTCCTCCACCACCACCATCCTTCGAGATCAGACTCCTCCAAAGGCAACAGCTTCCTCTCCTTCTGCTTTCCATTCAAGTTCTTACCTCGCAGAAGGTGACTGGTTTTGTAGCTTGCTTACTTTGTTTCCGCTTTTCTAATAACATGCAACAAAATGGGCCAAGTGATGCAAACGAGCCCGTAAAAAATAAAGGGGGGGGGGCAAGAGACTGTATTTCGATTGTAGTCTAACCATTTCCCTCCTTTTTAGAGCTCTTTAAAACATTTCTTGAAAAATGCATGAAATATGCATAAGTTTAATGATTTTTGACTATATCTTTACTAGCGTTTTAAAATTTTTTTGCTTATATTAAAATGGGGAAGTTTTAAAATGGGGAGGGGCATGACCCCTTGACTTCTCCCACTACCACTATCAGATTTGACCTTGCTATACAGCCGTATCAAATCATTATAAAGCTCAAGAGTAAAGAGATACAGATTACTTCTAAGTATAGAATTAAAGAAATATTTTTACTCAAAACATGGGTTGAGTTGTTTGGGTTGTTTCATCTCTGAGTTGCACTTTTGTGCACACAATAGGCTAAATGGCCAGGTTACGATGTTCACGAGGGCTCAGAGAAGGTTGGGCCCACAGGACAGCTGTTAGGAGACAGATGGTAACCTCTCATAACGGCCATCCAGCATGTTCTTTAACGTGCACAGGGTATGGCTCTCCCACACATGGGCCCACGGCTTAACATCCCATCTGATGGAAGCGACCTTTCCAAGCCCATCGCTATCCCCTAATCTGGGAACTGAAGATTACAAGCCTGGCATGCTGCCAACTGAGCCACTCCCACCCCAATCTCAAAACATAAGTTTCCCCCTGAGCGATATTCAAACCCACATCTCCTGAATACATTCCAGGTGTTCTAACCACTATACCATCAACAGCTAGTTTTTTTCCGGACAACTATGACTATAGATTATCCCATTTTGTCGCTGTTCGTAGCGCCATCTGTGATTTGGAACGTGAAACATTTGAACATTGCAACAAATTTTTCCCTTGGGGCAAATATAGAAATGTTTATCGTTCTCGATCATAGATGGCGTCAAGAGCGCGAAAAATTGTAATGATTTATAGGCACCATTGTGAGAGAAATGAAGAAGCTGCTGATAACTGAGTGGTTAGAACACCTGGCATTCAACGTTCTCTCTCATTTTTGGAGATAGTGCCCGCAGAAGAAATTCTTCGTGCGCCGGGCTGTTGGGTTCATCTTTTGCGAACTTTCGTACACGGAGAATGATGGATCTGCGCGAGGCCCATCTTGGCAGTGTCTTCGCATCGTAGAGGGAACGTTGTTGGCATGTAAATATACAGAAGACGTGGGTTCGAGTTTCACTCAGGGCAAAACATGTTTTTTCAGAAAAAATATATAATTCTTTAGAGAGCTTTCAAAGCGAAATACTGAATGTCCTTCATTTGTAAAATATTTTTTTTCGAAAAATGACACCAAAGATAATTTGAATGTCCAAAATTCATATATCATGTATTTCAATGCATGCTATTTGAAGAATTTGAATAGTCAAGAGAAAAATCAATCATCCTGGAACTTTATGCAATATTACAAATTATTGCTTCTAATCTATAAAAATTCAATTATTTTAGCCAAAACCAGAATTAATACAAAACGTGTCCAGAACACGTACGTATTTATTTCCTAAAACAAAAAAAGTTGTGCTTTCCAACTTCCCCGGAGTTAAAAGGCGACAACTCCCACATTGTATATCCCTTTGCCCATCATAATCTACCATTAATCCTTTGGATACCAAGCTGTCTGAATACTCCTATCGCCACGATCCAGCTTACCGGCCGAGAGTTTTCAATATTGCTTTCCCTCTCTGAACGATTAGCAATGAGAATGCAAATGAGGGATTAACGAGGTAGGCAAAAGGGGCGTCGTCAACCATTCCCTCGGGGGTGCTGTAAAGTGTCACTGACAATATTCGCTTGCATCCCGTTGTACAGTATGAGTTCGGTAGTAATTTCCACCAGAGGCAAAGCTGGGTAGGAGAGTAAGAGCGAAGCTTGTAGGAAAGTTGGGTCTAACACTGCGAAATATTTCTGCTAGTGGATTGTTGATCTTTACGATTTCCAGATTATTGTTTTAACGCTTACTATATCTTTATCAGAAGAGAAATGGCATTCATATTTTCGTAACATTATTTTTTTTCTCTTAAAATATTTTTAACATTATTTTTTAATTTAAAAATGTGATAATTTTAAGAATTATATGTTTTAACTTCATGGCGATAGAGAACTTCACAAATTTTCCAAATGAGTGTGGTAGTGGGAAAAGGAAATAAGGAAGTAAAATATTTAGTAACGCTCCTATTAACATAAAGTAATGGGCAAATTATATCTTTAGAAATTAATATTTTAAAAGCTTTTTAAACGTTACTTGTCGTACACTATTTTCGATTAGTATAATATATAATATAAAAAAAGACATTTTTCCCTTTTTGCTCCCCATAAAATTTCAATCTAGTAAGTTATTAGTTTTTTAGACAGCTTAATATTTGGTCAACATTTAAACAAAATATTTAATCCACTTGCAAATTGCTCTGACATTTGGGAAAAATCATAATACCATGGAATAGATAAGTAGTTATCAACTTTTTCTAATCCAAAGACAAACGCAAAAGAGAAAAATATTGGGCAAAAGTTTAAAATCGAGTGCTATATTTTTTTGAAAACAATATGAGCCTCATTTTTTTTCCTAAAGCTGGATTATTGAAACATTAAGGTTTTTAAGAGTAAAAGTCTTTGCAAGATTAATTTCATACATTTATATCAAATGTATGAAATTAATCTTGCAGAGACTTTATGTGAAATTATTTTATGAATATTTCAAATTTCTTTCTTTCCGCTGTTTACAATGGAGTAAAATAAAATAAAACTTTTGTGGGCAGGATTTGTTTTCTGCATCTTTTTGTGGTATAATAAAAATGAAAAATAAATTTAAAAAACTGGCCTACCTATAAACACCCTAAAACTTAGACAATAAACCTGAAATACATGGATTGTGCAATCAGTCACTGAGTTCGTATTCCCTTCAAAAGAAGATAGTTAGCCCGCAAGGCCGGATTTAGCTTCAGGACGATCCAAGAATTTCGTTTCAGTGGGAGGGAGATTGTTTTCGGGAGGTCCGAGATTTTTGTTTTGAGAGGAGTCCGAAAATTCAGTTTTGGGAAATCTCACTTGTGTATGATTTCTCATTTGCCAAACTAAATAGTATGAGATTTTATATTTTTTTAAATTTAATATTTTGGTGCCGGACATGAAATTAAAGACTGAAATAAAATTATGTAAAGACAAGTGTTTTGGATTTCAAAGCGGTAATGAAGTTTGAGATTTAGTATGACAGCTGGAAGTTCGAAGGGAGGGGGGACGAACTTTTCAGGAGCGTGGGTTTCTAGGTACTTCTTTGGAATTACTCTTGTTGACTAGGTAAATTGGCGCTTTATCTCACATTGTAGTAAATGCGAATTCAATGACTGATTACATCAATATTCTTTAGGTTTATTTTGTATGTTTTGAGCGTATGTAGGAAGTAGGTACTTTAACGAAAGCCATCTCAAACAATAAAATCAAATATAAAAATTTTAACTCAACTCTAATATTATATCAAAGAATTTTTAACTGCTGCAGAAGCTCCAATCTCCAAAATACGTTCGTGTTATCTATTCTTCATTTCCTTTTCGTTTAGCGCAAACATCTGAGTCATACCAGATGAAGTTAGAACTGAAAGGTCCAGGATCAAAGCTACCTCACCGTGCTGCAAATTTGCCAATAAGCTAATAGTTGTATTCGCAGGATAATACCCCCCACAGACAGTGCTTTGCCCCTATGACGTCACACATCCGCTTACGTCATAGGTACATTATAAGCAATTAATTTTTTTAATTCCTTATAGGCAAAATATTTGCATCATGACATTTGCTTATTACACGTGCATGTTTTTGTTTTTATTAATTCGTTTAATTATATGACTTTGTAACAATATCAAAGGCTTTATGTTATTTCGATATGCTCCTCCTATCCCAAGAGAGTACCGTATTTCTTCGATTCTAAGACGCACTTTTTTCCCACATAAACGTCTCTAAAAACGGGGTGCGTCTTAGAATCGATGGCGTCTTAGAATCGCAGAAAAGACGGCTCAGAAGAATCAGACTCTGATATTGATTCAGAAGGAAGTGATGAATAGAATACTTACTGATAAATAAGTACTATTGTTGTTAGTAAATTGAATTCTATTATAATAAAAATATTTGTTAGAAATATTTTAGCAATTTATTTATTTTTTATTTCTTAGAATCAAAACTTTTTGTCTGTTGGTGGTGCTGAAATTAGAGTGCGTCTTAGAATCGATGGCGTCTTAGAATCGAAGAAATACGGTAATACACAGTTAAGGTAGAATTTAACCATAAACTTTAATCTAAACATTTCTGTTCCACTGAAGTTAAATTCCCGGAGTCTCCCCCAAACTGAATTCTCGGACCCCCCTACCGAAACTTAATCTTGCGCACCTGCCTGGTTGGACTATACATCTCTCCCCTCCCTCCTCCGCCGTCCCATAGATCCGGCCTGGGGCCCGGTATACTTAATATAAAATAATAATAATGTAAAATGGTTTAGAACATATTTTTACCACAAATTTCAAAAAATAGCAAAGACCTTCATTTTCCATTAATATTTTCCAATCCATATCAATAGTATGTTGAATATTGTTCTCAAAAATGCAACATTCCACAAATGGCTTATCATTCAATTTTTCCATTCAAATTCAATATATCAATTATAATTTCCAGGTCAGAATATCGTATCTTTGTGATGAGAAGTTTGCGTCGGCACATGCTACTTATGAATAAACAGCAAAAATCACTCTTTGAGCAGTTGACCAAAATTAGTTAGATGATTCTTCATCTGAATTTCGAGAGAGTCTCAGCTATTTAAAGAGTGGGGTTGCACAGATAAGTGGAGTTTGAACTGTCCCTAAGGCTCATTTCTCATATTAGATCTAATGCACGTCATGTGATCGACAGTATTCTCGGATCAGTCAACGCGGTGTCCCACATGGCTTTGGTACGACAAGCAGGATAAATATTGATGATGCGGGACAGTTGGCAACACTAGGCGTACCCAAGTGTGCTTATGTTGGGGGGTGTTAAGGTTGTGGATCTGAGTATCATACGTTTTTTAATGGAGTCTCCAGAAGTGAAACACTCAAGCATACAATAAAAGAAATTACAAATAGACCAAAACATGTTAACTCTCATTGAAAGTTTCTGAGTATACCTTTGGCAACGCAGATAAGACTTTGTAAATAACTAAGACATCAATTGCGTTGACTTCACTATTGTTATACGTAACAAACCAAGTCGTAGAATAGTGTTGTACGCAACAGAATAATTCATTATGAAACAATGAAAAATACGTTAACGTTGGAGAAGAGGCCATGTCTCTCTGTTAGAATTGCCTACAACTCCTCGTCGTCGAGGTCGTTCTCCTTCGCATCCTCATCTAATCAAAGTAGGTCTGAACTTCAATATACCATTTATCTAGTTAGGGAACTTATGTGTTTATGCAGTAGTGAATTTATGTTAGTGCATACTTGTTGTATTTCTTTTAGCCAATATCCTTGCTGTTTGTCGAGCGTTGGACGCTCAGAAGATTGGTTGCACCGCATTAAGTGCGGACGTCTGTAAAATCGCGGTGGTAAGAAATGGTAATATATTGGGAGTTAAATGGGGAATAAGATTTCTGTTATTGTTTAAGTATACTTTAGCTCAGGAGTTATTTGTTATGTGTTCAGTTACATGTTATATCTATGTGTTAACCGAGTAGACGGAGACGTGCAAGGCTTACACCCTTGGTAATCCAACCTTCGTTTAGCCGGTTAACAAGACGTTCAATATACTAAATAGTAAGTAAATATATTCGGGTCGATTTGTAGTAACCCAGGTGGATCTGATTTATACCCTCCATTCACAGAAATCGATATTTCATTACATCTGGTCTGGAAATCGGGTTTCAATTATTTTAAACATCTTTCTGTTCTTTATCATTTAACAACAGATAAAAATGCCCAATTATTTTTTACCAAATGTTTCGAAATATATTCAATTATGGCAAATTACATTAATAACAATTGCAAATTGCATTATTTTTATTAATAACATTGGGTAAGTTTATACCACCTGAAATTAAGTTCTATTATCCTGGACTAACTAGGCGTTACATTCCTAACGATGAGAGGAAAGAGCAGGGCGACAGATTGCAAAAGCGAAAAGCCATGTTGAGTATACAGAAAAATCGAGTGAAGGAAGAAGTGCAGATACAAGCTCCTGGCCCAGAAAGCAGGGAAAGCAGTGCCAAAGATAAGAACGGGAAGAGATGTAGAGGAGAAGGCTTCAGCAAAAACTACACTGGAGGAGAGCAATGAGCGTGCCTCCGGACGAACGCCAGCCATACGAGCACTTGACGAGGAAACCCCTGCTAGGAACACAGAGTCGAACCCTCTGCCCCAGCTACAGGATCTGTTGGCAGCCTTTCCGCTGTGCCAGATCCAGGCAGATCTAGTACGTTTGGGGGAGCGCCTCCACCAGATTGAGGGACAGCGAGAGAGGAGCCATACCAGTCAGCCCCAGCAACAGCGGCACCCCTTGGCGGATCACCAGGGTGTCTCGTGCTTTGCGTGCGGTGGAGTGGGCCATTACGCCCGTCAGTGTGCGTCGCCCCCGACCCTACGCCCACGTGACCCGCGATACCAAACAGGACGAAACCGGCAGCAAAATCGAGACCGAGCAACTCCACGGAGGACCCGCTGGACGAGAGAGAATGGATTCCCCTTTACACCCCCTCAGCGAAACTCGAGATCAGGGTAGTAGTAGTAGAACACATAACATAAATTGAATATTCTTGCTTTATAAAAGCAAACTCATTCAGAGGCTTTTTGAATCTGAATTAAGTTAAATAGATGGTATAGTATTAATGATGGTATAGTACCCTGCTGAGGTGTGGTCAACTTCACAGGGTCCTGGTGCTGACCATTTATATCTACCAGACTGGACTTGTTTATGGATTTGAGTTTGATTATGGATCCTGGGGTTGCTGCACTGGTGGGCCTCTGTTGAGGGAGAATCTGCCGCTGTGTTTTCTGTTTGCATTTCAGTGATGTTCTAAACAATGTGGTTAGTTCTACTCCCATTGTTTGTAATGATGATAGATGCATTGGCAGCTTTAATGTTGGCCCTATAACACAATCTGAAGTTAGTTTGGCTATCTCTAAACTTAAACTTCATAAATCCCCAGGGGTAGATGAAATTACTACAGAAATGCTCAGAGCTGGGAATGTTTTGGTTACCACTTGGATGACTGAAATTTTGAATAACTTTTATGATAAAGGCATGGTTCCTAAAGATTTTACCAGAGCTATTATTATCCCTATTTTCAAAAAAGGTGATCGCAGTTCTTGTGATAACTATAGGGGTATCAGCTTACTCTCTGTTCCAGGTAAAGTTCTTTCCATGATTGTGCTTAATAGAATTAAGAATCTGGTTGACAGGCAATTGCGTGATGAGCAATGTGGATTCAGAAGTGGTAGGGGATGTGTAGATCAGATATTTTCACTTAGGCAGATTCTTGAGAAATGTTTAGAGTTTCAGAAACCTTTGGTTGCTAGCTTTGTTGATTTCAAAAAGGCTTTCGACTCTGTTGATCGTCATAATTTGTGGTTGATTGTGAGATCATATGGTATACCAGACAAGTTAGTTAACATAATGAAAGCTCTCTATAATAACAATGAGTCATGTGTGAGAGTTGGTAAGTCTTGTAGCAATTGGTTTAGCATTACGTCTGGTGTTCGACAAGGGTGCATTTTGTCTCCTTTTCTCTTTAGTTTGGTTATTGATTATGTTATGCGAAATTCGCTTCGAAGAAAAGATTTTGGCCTTAAATGGGCTGGAGATACGAAAATTTCTGATTTAGATTATGCTGATGATTTAGCCCTTTTGGCAAATGATGTTGATGAGATGAACTCTTTCATTCGAGCTGTTGATGAGACTGGTAGTAGAGTAGGTTTGGTTATAAACAGAGAAAAAACTAAAGTGATGAAAATTGGTCAGGCAGGTTGTGATTCAGTTAATCTGAATGGTTGCAGTCTTGAGCAGGTGTCACAGTTTAATTACCTTGGGAGCTATGTAACTGATACTGGTGATGTGCGGCATGAGATTAACAGACGAATAGGTATTGCTGCCGGGACTTTTAAGAATCTATGGAGATTGTGGAGAAATAGGCATATACACCTAAAGACTAAAATTAGACTGTATAATAGTTTGGTTCTTTCTAGGGTTAGTTATGGTAGTGAAACTTGGACGCTGTGTAAACAAGATAACAGGAAACTAGATGCTTTTGATTCTAGATGCTTACGCAGTATCTTGGGTATTAGGTGGTTTAACTTTGTACCTAATGATGAGGTTAGGCAAAGGAGTCTGCAACCTCCTTTAAGCAGCATATTGTGCAGAGAGAGACTCCGCTGGTTTGTTCATGTTGCCCGTATGGATAATTATAGATTGGCGAATAGGGTTACGAACAGTGTGCCTAGAGGCCTCAGAAGGAGGGGGAGACCTAGGATGCGGTGGGCAGACAATGTCAAACAGGACCTTGTTAGAATTGGTGTGCAGTGGCCGGATGCAACAGATGTAGCTCAGGACAGATATGCTTGGAGAATTAAACTGCGTGGTCTGGTTGGACCTCCGTAGCCCATGGCTGCTTGAGGATGATGATGATGATAGTATTTGTAATTTTTTTTTTTATAAAATATCAAGAATTTTTGAGTTCTTCAGAAATTGAATGAGATAGTTATACAGAACAGGTATTAGCTTTGAGTTTGAAGAAAATAAGATACTTTGAAAGTCATAAGATAAAATATTAAGTTTTGAAAGTTTTGAGAAATATTGTCTTCTTTCATTATCATAACTTTTGCAATTGAAAATAATGTGTTCTAATGTGTGAAAAGTATTGCAGTTTGGACAATTAGGAGAATCAATAATTTTATATTGAAAGAGTCTATAGTTAGTTAGTGCTGTATTGGTTTTAATTCGAAGAATGGCATTTATTTCGTTTTTTTTCAAATTAAAGTCATGGAATTTTTGAATTTTGGGATTAATTTTATAGCGGTGGGATTGAGATCTATTATTATTATTATACCAAGATTGCAATTCTTCTATTAGTAATTTTTTATTTGTTAATTTGATTTGATAAATAAATGATGGGGTTGGAATATGTGAGTTGTGATTTAAAGCTTCTTTAGCCAGCCTATCTACAGTTTCATTATCAGGAATGCCCACATGGGCAGGTATCCATTGAATTATTAAGATATTGTTATGTGATAAATGTTTAAAAGTATGAAATAAAAGATCATTTGTGAATACATTAAAGTTAGTTTTAAGGGGATTTTGGAAAAGGCTAAAAAGTGCAGATTTGCAATCTGTAAAAATAACTATTTTAGAATTGTAAAATTTTGTGGCCCATTTTGTGGCTTCTATAATGGAGTAAAGTTCAGTAGCTATGTTCAAAAAGGAAGTATTAAATTTAAATTTTGAAGAGAAATTAAATTCTGGGAAAAAAATAGCACCAGAATAACTTTTAGTGTTTGGGTTGGAAGACCCATCTGTATAAATTTTGATATAATTATTAAATTGATAATTAATGTGTAGTAAGGAAATTTCTTTTATAATTGTGGAGTCATGTGATTTTTTATTAGAGAAACCTGGGATTTTATCAAACATTGGCGGAAAAGATGTTGTCCAGTAAGGAATGGATCAGGGTAGAGAAGAGTTACGACAAGCCAACCACCATACGGCTCCTTTAAACTAGAACGGGAGGGAAGCCCCGGATGCACTTCCCAGAGTCCCCTCGAAGCGTCAGCCGTCCGCATTGCCCCGTGTGCCATACTATGCAGTGATGAAAATTCACCTATTGTGTCTGGCCGCATGGAGGACACGGAGGTGTCGGCCCTTGTCGATACCGGCGCCATTGTGTCCGTCATGAATAGCCAGTGTTTTCAGCGCTTGAGAGGCCGAATCTTGCACAAAACGGTCCCCCTCCAACATAATTTGAAAACTGTAGATGGCCACCCCCTTCCAGTGATAGGCAGATACATGGTGACCCTCACATTTGACGGGATTAGATTTGAACACCCCATAGTAGCCCTTGACATAGACACTCCACGATACGACATGATAATGGGACACGATATCCTCAAAAAGCACCGATTCATCATAGATTGTCATTCAGGCACACTGCACAGGAAAAAGGACGAGGCAGCGGGCATACAGGGTGCCGTTCGCGCTGCAGGGCGAATTGGACCGACAAGTGGATGAGTTGTTAGAGCAAGGAATAATAAGAGAAAGCGCCTCTCCTTTTGCGTCACCCATCGTCTTAGTGAAGAAAAAAGACTCCACCTACAGATTCTGCGTCGACTACAGGGCCCTAAATGTGAAAACAGTCCCAGATTCGTACCCCCTCCCCCTCATAAACGAAATTATCGACCAACTAGCTCACGCCAAATATTTTAGCTCACTGGATATGGTATCCGGTTATTGGCAGGTTCCCGTTCACCCACGTGACGTGGAGAAAACTGCGTTCATCAGCAGGAAAGGGTTATTTGAATTTAACTACTTACCATTTGGACTGAAGAACAGTCCCGCTACGTTCCAGCATTTATTGGACCACGTATTAATGGGAATGCGACAAGAGCAAGTTCTCGTCTACCTCGACGACATAATGGTGGCCTCCCAGACATTTGAACAACACACAGAACGGTTACAGAGGGTATTTGACCGCCTAAGGGCCTACAATTTAAAGTTGAAGCCAGCAAAGTGCCAATTCACGAAGGAATCCCTCACTTACTTGGGACATTTTATTTCCGCAGAAGGGGTCCAGCCGGACCCGTGGAACGCCCAGGCCATTGAAGAATTTCCTCGCCCCCGTAGTGTCCAGAACGTTCGAGCCTTCCTAGGCCTAACCGGCTACTACCGGCGTTTTATCGATCGCTACGCCGATCTTACAGCCCCCTTGGTCCATTTAGTGAAGAAGGACACCCCTTTTAGATGGTCTCCAGAAGCGGAGGAAGCGTTCGAAGTACTGAAGAGGAAATTAATGACCGAGCCCCTTCTCCTGTACCCCGACTTTGGACGGAAATTTTTCCTGTCAACCGATGCGTCGGATATTGCGGTAGCCGGCGTACTCGAGCAGGAGACGGACGACGGTTTCCGTCATCCGGTAGCTTACGCCAGTCGGAAATTGAAGCCCCCGGAAACACGCTGTCTCAGTCACGTCTCAAGAAGAAAAACTTAAAAGGTCAAATTCTGAAAATATTCGTTGTCCGACGCGTGGTGCAAATGGTTAGCACGCTCTGGCATGAATCTGGAGAGATGCGGGTTCGATTCCCGCCGTGGCGGCGATGAATTTTTTTCAGAATCTATTAATTATTGTTTCTTAACAGGGAATACTGTGCATTCACTTTGGATTTCAATTATATATTTAACGCGGTAGCGTTAGCGCGTCAAACGTGAGGGTCAACACTGGAAGGGGGTGGCCATCTACAGTTTTGTTGGAGGGGGACCGTTTTGTGCAGGATTCGGCCTCTCAAGCGCTGAAAACACTGGCTATTCATGACGGACAGAGTGGCGCCGGTATTGACAAGGGCCGACACCTCCGTGTCCTCCATGCGGCCAGACACAATAGGTGAATTTTCATCACTGCATAGTATGGCACACGGGGCAATGCGGACGGCTGACGCTTCGAGGGGACTCTGGGAAGTGCATCCGGGGCTTCCCTCCCGTTCTAGTTTAAAGGAGCCGTATGGTGGTTGGCTTGTCATAACTCTTCTCTACCCTGATCTCGAGTTCGCTGAGGGGGGGTAAAGGGTAATCCATTCTCTCTCGTCCAGCGGGTACTCCGTGGAGTTGCTCTTCTTCTTTCACATCCCTCTAAATGCTGGTCCTATTTGTAAAGCAAGCCTCGGCCTGCTTATCATCAGGACCACGAGCCAATGTCTTCTGTGGGTGATAGAGTGAGGGAGAAGATGTTAAAAATTGGAATTTTAATTTTTAGAGGCAAGGGTGGAAGGAAAGGCCGAAAGTTTGCACAGATCTTATTTTGCTCCAAAGTTGGTAAGTGTCGCGAAAATCGTGGAATGAGAGAGAAAAATGGGGGAGAAGGGTATAATTTAGTGATAATTTAGTGTTAAGTAGGCTAAACATTAAAATTGTGGACGGGGGAGCAATAATTTGAAGGGGGGGGGGAGAAATAAAGCCAAAAGTAGCGTCAGAGCAGCGAGATGATGGAAATCGATCGCTGACGTCACAGCCAATGGGATTGAAGGAATTTTGGCATTGGCTGAGAGCGGGAGCTGGAAGTTGGTTAGGTTTGACGCTAACGGAGACGAGTGGGCAAGAGGGGTCTCAGCCAATGAGGATAAAGGAATTTTGGGATTGGCTGAGAGTGAGGAATGGAGAGGAGGCAGAATTTTGATCGCTAAATGAGTAAAAAAGATGGAAAAGGGCTAATTTTGAACGGAAAACAATTTAAAAACGGAAGAATAGTGAATTATTTATAAAGAGGGAGGAGATTCTTTACTAATTGGAGGAAGTCCCAAATAGAACAGCACTCTCTCTGCGGGCATTTGCCTAAAGCAGAGAGGTAAAGGTCTCGATACTTCGGCAAAATGCAACCGTCCTTGGATAGCGTTTTTTAAAGAGCTTTAAGGTGGGGGGGGGGGATTTCCCATTCGGAGGAGGCTAATTTAGGGTTAATAAGAAATTTTAGAAAATCAAGGAGGTCCTCAAAGGTTTCAAGAAAATCAGGGGAGTCAGAATTTAGAGTAATAGAGGGGGAGGTGGATCGATCTATGATGAAATTTTGAATATTACCTATTAATGAGGAAGGCGAGTCAGGAGCTGGCTGTTTTTTCTTCTGATGGGCAGTAGACTCAGAGGCAGAAGGTGAATCCGATGGAGAGGGAAGGTGCTTTCTTTTTTGTTGAAGGGGAGTAGAAGGAGCTGACTCTTCAGGAGCGGGAATTTCTTTTGGAGCATCCTGAACTTCTTCTCTTTGAATGGAGGTTGGTGCCAGCAGTTGCGAAGAGTTGGTGGTCGAGATAGAGTCCGAAATTATGACCGATTTTGATGCGGGAGGTGGCAGGTTCTTCTTGGCGAAGGCTTCGCAGTCCTTTATGATGTGGCCTGGGAGCCTGCACCACTTGCAAAGCCGGATCATGCCAGAGTAATTAATTGTAGCCGAAAAGGTAGAGATGTGGAGGAAATTGGGTACCATTTTCTTCATCTCCATGTGGACTACCCTCGTACCCGTCCGGATGGATTCCAATCCCGGGAGGTTCAGGAACTCTTCTGCAATGCTTTTTACAATGCCATATGGCTTGAGGGCGTCCACGATGTCACAGTTAGGGATGAAGAATGGTAGTTTAGAGATGAAAACTTTTTTCTGGGGATATCCTAGGCGCTTGAATGCGATGGGCTGGTCCGTGGGAAACACCAGGTTCGGATCAGCGGCAAAATCATCCGCAGCGTCTTCAGAGGCAAAAGTAATAATGGTGATATCTTTGGAAATACTTTGTGCGACTTCAATAGCAGCTGGGTCCTTATTGTTGGCCAATATAGTCACGAAAGTCTCATAGCTGAGATCACGATGTAAAAACTTGAAACAACGATTTAATCTGGAGTCCTTATTGATATCCATTGTTAGCTGAATTCACAAACACGTGGAAAACAGAGAGCACTAGCGAACACGTCTTACTATCTTGAAGTCCGAGGTTGGAATCCGTGGAGTTGCTCAGTCTCGATTTTGCTGCCAGTTTCGTCCTGTTTGGTATTGCGGGTCACGTGGGCGTAGGGTCGGGGGCGACGCACACTGACAGGCGTAATGGCCCACTCCACCGCACGCAAAGCACGTGACACCCTGGCGATCCGCCCAGGGGTGCCGCTGTTGCTGGGGCTGACTGGTATGGCTCCTCTCTCGCTGTCCCTCAATCTGATGAAGGGGCTCCCCCAAACGTACTAGATCTGCCTGGATCTGGCACAGCGGAAAGGCTGCCAACAGATCCTGTAGCTGGTGCAGAGGGTTCGACTCTGTGTTCCTAGCAGGGGTTTCCTCGTCAAGTGCTCGTATGGCTGGCGTTCGTCCGGAGGCACGCTCATTGCTCTCCTCCAGTGTAGCTTTTGCTAAAGCCTCCTCAAATGTGCGGGGGTTATGAGACAGTACGAACCGCTTGAGCCGCGCGGCCAGGCCCGCCAAAAACTGGGCAAGGCGCATCTGATCGCCGATTCCCTGATCCTCGCTGTCCATGTTTCTTCCTGCTGTTCCCAAAAACTGATAGGCCCAGGTCCGAATGCGGGCAGCATACTCCCGGACACTCTCATTCGCCGTTTGCTGACAGCTTGTGAATTTGTGTAGGCGGGTGGCTAATGGCGCCTCACTATCGAACCTTTCCAACACCGCCCTTTTGAAAACTCAAACAAGAAGAAGAATATAATGAACACTTGGAGATTACAGCAATTGTCGCCAGATCCTTCTACCAAGACATTTCTTAAACCACCACATTTGGAAATAGGACATCTTGGTAGGATTCAAAGTCCTGCAACATAGAACAGTGTAAACAGTGAAAAAGATAAGATTATGAAGAGTTGGAAAAGTGAGATATTGTCAACAGATCCTTCTACTAAGAGAGTTCTTAAACAGCCTCTTCCAAAGCTTGGAAAAGTGTATCCTGGTACGATAAAAGTTCCTGCCTGTGATAACAAAGGAATGAGTGCCAAGGAGAAGATCTTAAAGAGCTGGAGCGGAGAAACATTGCCAAGAAATCCCTTCTGCGAAGAGACCTATTAAATCGCCTCCACAACAGTTCCCAAAGGTACCTTCTGGTATGATAGAAGTTCCTACCCCAGAATACAGCAGAATGAGTGCCAAGGAGAAAATTATGAATATGTGGGGAAAAGGACAGGAAAGTTCAGACAATTATACTAGAGGACAGGTCAAACGGCCAAGTAAGATGAGTGAAATGGACTATAATGCACTCTATAAGTCGATATTCGTCCCAGTGCCCTTGAAAGGAAAGTCCCAGCAGGTTCCTAGATTAAAAAAGAAGGAAACTCTCTTTGCTCCAGTTAAGGCGGTTGACTCCATGATGAAGACATCGAATAAATGGGATGGAGAAAGGAAAGAAAACTGTTAAGGAAGCTTATTTATGATCCCTCTTTTTCCTTCCACATTAGCTGCCTATGTGTGGAGGTGTTTTCTCCTGGGTTAGAGCAAAACACTCTGACATATCAGTAATGACATTTAATGGAGCCGGATCCCTCTTTTTCCTTCCACATTAGCTGCCTATGTGTGGAGGGGTTTTCTCCTGGGTTAGAGCAAAACACTCTGACATATCAGTAATGACATTTAATGGAGCCGGCACCCTCTTTTTCCTTCCACATTAGCTGCCTATGTGTGGATGGGTTTTCTCCTGGGTTAGAGTAAAACACTCTGACATATCAGTAATGACATTTAATGGAGCCGGATCCCTCTTTTTCCTTCCACATTAGCTGCCTGTGTGTGGAGGGGTTTTCTCCTGGGTTAGAGCAAAACACTCTGACATATCAGTAATGACATTTAATGGAGCCGGCACCCTCTTTTTCCTTCCACATTAGCTGCCTATGTGTGGAGGGGTTTTCTCCTGGGTTAGAGCAAAACACTCTGACATATCAGTAATGACATTTAATGGAGCCGGATCCCTCTTTTTCCTTCCACATTAGCTGCCTATGTGTGGAGGGGTTTTCTCCTGGGTTAGAGCAAAACACTCTGACGTATCAGTAATGACATTTAATGGAGCCGGATCCCTCTTTTTCCTTCCACATTAGCTGCCTATGTGTCGAGGGGTTTTCTCCTGGGTTAGAGCAAAACACTCTGACATATCAGTAATGACATTTAATGGAGCCGGCACCCTCTTTTTCCTTCCACATTAGCTGCCTATGTGTCGAGGGGTTTTCTCCTGGGTTAGAGCAAAACACTCTGACATATCAGTAATGACATTTAATGGAGCCGGCACCCTCTTTTTCCTTCCACATTAGCTGCCTATGTGTCGAGGGGTTTTCTCCTGGGTTAGAGCAAAACACTCTGACATATCAGTAATGACATTTAATGGAGCCGGCACCCTCTTTTTCCTTCCACATTAGCTGCCTGTGTGTGGAGGGGTTTTCTCCTGGGTTAGAGCAAAACACTCTGACATATCAGTAATGACATTTAATGGAGCCGGCACCCTCTTTTTCCTTCCACATTAGCTGCCTGTGTGTGGAGGGGTTTTCTCCTGGGTTAGAGCAAAACACTCTGACATATCAGTAATGACATTTAATGGAGCCGGCACCCTCTTTTTCCTTCCACATTAGCTGCCTATGTGTGGAGGGGTTTTCTCCTGGGTTAGAGCAAAACACTCTGACATATCAGTAATGACATTTAATGGAGCCGGCACCCTCTTTTTCCTTCCACATTAGCTGCCTGTGTGTGGAGGGGTTTTCTCCTGGGTTAGAGCAAAACACTCTGACATGGATGGTGCCTTGACGTGGCGTCAGAGCTTTTCACTAAACCATCCGGCAGATAAATGTTGCAATGAGAGCTGTAATCATAAAAAATTCTACTATGAGTGAGCATATAGTCGAAGGGGGACAATTCTTCCCTAATTATAGTATGGGCAATTCTTCCCTAAATTATAGTATGGGGGAAAAAAGGGGACCGGAACTAAGAGGCTTTCGCCAAATTGAACAGTTCATTCCGAAAGAATCATTAGCTCGCCATGGAGCGGTAGAAAACTTGGATAGACGACAGCGATCAGCAGGGCCGTGCCGTGCTATGATACAGAGAGGCGGCCGCATCAGGCGGCACCGTAAGGGGGCGGCATAAGCAGCGAAATCAAAATATAATTTGAACCATTCAATAATTAAAAATCTTTACGCAACGCTTTTCTATATTGGTCTATGTTATTCCGATATTGATGTATACGATTTATGATTTATCGTACGCCTCTGCCTAAGCGCTTTCGGTATCCTTTGATCTCGGTTTCTGGTGCAGGTGCATCGTTGGCGAGCGCTCGCCGAAAGACTTTTGATCTGACAGCGGCCGCTCCTAAAAGCTGAGGCGGCAATTATCACAAAAGACAATTGCTGAGGCGGCAATTATCACAAAAGACAACAAGTGTTACGCGTTGATAGTTCTGCTTTGAACTTACAATTATTGACAATATTTGATTTTAATGTTAGTTTGTCATGAGACGTGGCAAGCGGCTGTGCTGTATTTAAATCAGTAAATCAGATATGTAATATATCTGTATCAGTATAATATTTGTGCATTTATACTAATTCAGTTTTTGTGTTTAAAAAGTAGATCAGGTAAGAGAATTATTGTTTTTTACAGCAATTGTAGTTACTTATTATCATTGAAAATGATTATGTTATTACAATTGGGACTCGAATTAAAAAGTAGTATTTGCATGGACTGGGTATATCTCAGGTGCGGAACGTCTGCCTCTGTGTGATAGATAGAGAGTTATTTAGGTAATATTGGGCTACTTTTGCTTTCTGTGTGTGATAGAGAGTGAGTTGCTTAGGAAATATTTGCATTTGCCTACTTTTGCGTTCGTTATTTATTGCTCTATTTTTACCAAATTCATATACGTTGAAGTGGAGACAATACAATAACAAGTTAAAGAAATGCATATGTCAAAACAGCTGCTAACTGTCAATTTGACAGATATTCATTATCTATTTATTATGTTCTGTTACCTACAAATCTTACTAGCTTTTTTTTTGACAGAACTTATTCTGACACATTTGGAAAAGTTAGGTTTTGAGTTAAAGTGGCTTAGACAACGGAGCTAATACAACGGCAGCAAAATACAAGGCTATGACAACGGAACTAATATGAAAGAAGTAAGAAAGGGTGTACAAAACAGAATTCTTGAAAAATATCCAAGGGCGTTTTATGTGCCCTGCGCATGTCATTCTTTAAACCTAGTTGTGAATGATGCAACGTCTACTTCTACAGAAACAACTTTTTTTTCTATTGTTCAAGAACTTTACACTTTTTTTTTCTGTTCTACAAAGCGTTGGGAAGTGCTAAAAAAATATGTTTCACAATTAACTCTAAAACCATTGAGTGCTACTAGGTGGTCAAGCACAGTAGATGCGTTAAAGCCTTTACGATTTCAACTTTGCGAAATCTATGATGCATTATTCCAAATAATAGAAGACATCAACAGAGATCAGAAACTAAAGTTAAAGCAAGAGGGTTAGCAAAAAATATTAAAAATTACAAGTTTATATGCGGTGTAATTCTTTGGTATGATATTTTATTTGAAATAAATTCAGTCTCGAAGCTATTGCAATCTGTAACTATAAATTTGTCAGATTGTGTAAGGATGTTATCAGAAACCATACAAAAAGTGAAAAGTTATAGACAATCTGGATATGATCAGATGAAAATTGCTGCTAATGAGATTGCAGAGCATCTTGAATGCAGTGCAGAATTTCCTGCCGAAACTGAAGTTAGAGCCAGAAGGAACAAGCATCAATTTGACTATGAAGAAGCTGTCGATCTACCCTTAACCCTTTCAGGACCATAAGGTTTTTAAGAGTAAATATTAATATGTAACTGTTTATTTTAGTTTGTTTAGACGTAAAATAAATAAAAATCATAAGAAAAATACATAACAATGTGTAGTTTTTTTGGAATTTTATGGGAAATATTTTTCCCAATGGACTATAAAGGTAACACAAATTATAGATAGGCTTATTATGCAATGTCTTTTATTTATTGGTTTATTAGAACAAAATGTTAACTAAAATAATACAAAATTATGAAATAAAATTACTATACAAAATGATGTGATAATTATGATATTCTGCGAAGCAATTTCTTTTGGTAGTGAGGCAAAGATGGACATTGCACATAGTACATATATTATGCGTCCTGACAGTTCTGTTTTTGTTTTCTAAACGTTCCCGTTTACGTAATTGCTTTCGGCATACGTTCTATTTTGACATTCTGTATAAAAAATGCAGATAAGGTTATAATTAAATACGACAATCACCAATTTTAAAATGGGAAAAATGTTTACCTTAGTCGTGAAAGGGTTAACAGAGGAGAATAAATTTGTAATAAACTTTTTCAATTATATTCTGGACATTAGCCTTAATTCTCTGAATGAACGATTCACGCTTCTGGAAACCCATAGTAAAAATTTTCAGTTTTTATATGACATTTTAAAACTCAATGATATAGATGACAAAATGCTAGAAAATTATTGTACCAGTCTCCAGTCAATACTTTCGGTCGAAAATGAATCAGATATAAATGCAAATGATCTTCAAGAAGAATTACGTGATGTATCCCGAATGCTACCATATTCTATGAAACCTTTGGATGTTTTAAATTATTTGTGCCAAAATAACTAAATTACTTTGTATCCGAATACTGTTGTAGCTCTGAGAATTTTATTAACACCCCCTGTCTCTGTAGCTAGTGGGGAAAGAAGTTATTCCAAATTAAAATTAATAAAACACTACTTAAAAAGTTCAATAAGCCAAACAAAACTTAGAAATCTGTCATTAATTTCTATAGAATCTACATTGGCTGCCACTCTAGACTAGACATCCCTAATTAAGGAATTTGCTAAAGTTAGAAGGGTAAAACTCTAGTAGATTGTTGTAGTTGATATCATTTTTTAAAGTAGTTTATATTTTCAAATTAAAAATAGTATTCGTACAATTTTGTGCAGTTTTTTTTAAAATCACAATCGAAGGTTATTTTAAAGAAAAAACCTTTAAGGGGCGGCATTTCGAAGACTTGCATCATAATGAGAAAATCTACCGCACGGCCTTGCCTACCAGCATCGGTGACTTCAGCCTTTAGCGGAGGAGGAACAGGTCTTTGCCCCATGCCTGCGATCAGGGGGCTGTTTGATATTGTTGGACCTACCAATCTCAATAAACCAAATTTCTTTAAAAAAACCTACTAATCATTTTCTCTCTGCAGTAACGTGGAATGTGAGGACATTACAAAGAGATTGTTCTCTTGATGTCCTCACTCAGGAATTCCAGCCCTATAACCTAGATATTCTAGGCTTGCAAGAGACCAGATGGACAGGTAAACGTGAGATACTTAAAAATAACTTTAAATTTCTCTTTACAGGGAGGGAGGATGGAAAGCATCACCAAGGCGTGGGTCTGCTGCTCAGCAGCCATGCTAGTGATGCTCTTCTAGGATATGCGTGCATTAATGAAAGGTTTCTTACAGCAAAATTTCAGACAAGCATTAAAAACTTGAATGTTATCTGCTGTTATGACCCCACTGACGATGCCAATGAGGATGAGAAGGATAGGTTTTACGGACAACTTCAGGATATTTTGAATTCTGTCAAGAAAGGAGATATTACCCTTGTTCTTGGTGACTTCAATGCAAAGGGTACTGACTCTAACCTTTGGGGAGGGGTGATAGGCCCTTTTGGTATTGGTAGCTGCAATGACAATGGACAATGTCTCCTACAGGTAAGTAAACTCAATGGTTTAAGAATAACTAACACATATTACAAACACCACGAAATACATAAATATATATGGGTTTCACCTGATGGGCTGCATAAGAATATGACTGATTATATATTAATTAACAGCAAATGGGCTAGTTCTGTTAGGAATACCAGGGCATATAGGGGAACTGAAATTGGATCTGACCATTACCTTGTTAAAAGTGTCTTGCAAGTTAAACTTAAAAAGTGTTGTGCTAATGTTAAAAAATTTACCTTTAATACTGAAGCTCTGAAAGATCCTGTTATAGCCAAAGCTTATCATGATAGATTACTTAGTCATTATGACAGCCATGGTTTGCTTACTACTGAAGTTGAAGAAGAATGGGGACGTTTCAAACAGTCTTTTTTGGAAACGAACAGTACTCTTTTAGGAAAAAAGGAGCAGAGGAGACAGAATTATTTAGGTGATAAGACACTTGAGCTTATTTCAGAAAGAAGGAACTGCAGGAATGTCCTTAATCAGTACCCTACTAGTCCTAATAGAAAGCATTACAGAGAGCGTAATAAACGTGTAAAGGATAAGTTAGCTCTGATAAGAATCTTTGGCTTGATGGCTTCTCTGACAAAGCTGAGGAAACAGTTAGGCAGCACAACAGCAGAGAGCTGTACCAGATAGTTAATGTTTTATGTGGTAGAAAACGGACAGGTATACAGGGATTGAAGGATAAACAGGTAAGATTATAGAAGGTGAGGATTCTGTCATGGCTGTGTGGGCTGAGCATTTCAGTAATGTTCTAAACAATGTAGTTAGTTCTACTCCTATTGTTTGCAATGATGATAGATGCATTGGTGGCTTTAATGTTGGCCCTATAACACAGTCTGAAGTTATTTGGGCTATTTCTAAACTTAGACTTCATAAATCCCCAGGGGTAGATGATTCTTTGAATGATTGTACTTAATAGAATTAAGTATCTGGTTGACAGTCAATTGCGTGATGAGTAATGTAGATTCCGAAGTGGTAGGGGATGTGTGGATCAAATATTTTCACTTAGGCAGATTCTTGAGAAATGTGTAGAGTTTCAGAAACATTTGGTTGCTACTTTTGTTGATTTCAAAAAGACTTCCGACTCTGTTGATCGTCATAATTTGTTGTTGATTGTGAGATCATATAGTATAATAGTATACCAGACTAGTTAGTTAACATAATGAAAGCTCTCTATAATAACACTGAGTCGTGTGTGAGAGTTGGTAAGGCTTGTAGCAATTGGTTTAGCATTACTTCTGGTGTTCGACAAGGGTGCATTTTGTCTCCTTTTCTCTTTAGTTTGGTTATTGATTATGTTATGCGAAATTCACTTTCAAAAGGGAAAGATTTTGGCCTTAAATGGACTGGAGATACGAAAATGTCTGATTTAGATAATGCTGATGATTTAGCCCTTTTTGCAAATGATGTTGATGAGATGAACTCTTTCATTCGAGCTGTTGATGAGACTGGTAGTAAAGTAGACTGGTAGTAAAGTAGACTGGTGAGTGAGACTGGTAGTAAAGTAGGTTTGGTTATAAACAGAGAGAAAACTAAAGTGATGAAAATTGGTCAGGCAGGTTGTGATTCAGTTAATCTGAATGGCTGCAGTCTTGAGCAGGTGTCACAGTTTAATTATCTTGGGAGCTATGTAACAGATAATGGTGAGGTGCGGCATGAGATTAACAGACGGATAGGGATTGCTGCCGAGACATTTAAGAATCTATGGAGAGTGTGGAGAAATAGGCGTATACACCTAAAGATTAAAATTAGACTTTATAATAGTTTGGTTCTTTCTAGGATTAGTTATGGTAGTGAAACATGAACGCTGTGTAAACAAGATAACAGGAAACTAGATGCTTTTGATTCTAGATGCTTACGTAGTATCTCGGGTATTAGGTGGTTTAACTTTGTAACTAATGTTGAGGTTAGGCAAAGGAGTCTGCAACCTCGTTTAAGCAGCATATTGTGGAGAGAGAGACTCCGTTGGTTTGGCCATGTCGCCCGTATGAATAATTATAGATTGGCGAATAGGGTTATGAACAGTGTGCCTAAAGGCCTCAGAAAGAAGGGGAGACCTAGGATGCCGTGGGCAGACAATGTCAAACAGGACCTTGTTAGAATTGGTGTGCAGTGGCTGGATGCAGCAGATGTAGCTCAGGACAGATATGCTTGGAGAATTAAACTGCACGGTCTGGTTGGACCTCCGTAGCCCATGGCTGCTTGAGGATGATGATGATGATGACATTAAATCTTTTTTGGAAGGGGTAAAATTTGAACCACTATTTACGGCGACAGAAATTAGATTTTTATTATTAATTCATTATGATTATTAACATAGTTGGTAAAAAGATAAGTTGAAATAAATATTTCGTGTTTTAATTCGATCGAATTAAATTTTAAGTGCAAGATCATAATAATTTCTCAGATCATCTAATAGAAATTCTATAATAATTCGATATAAATTACCATAGAATTTCTTTATAAATTTTTATTTGTTATTATTTTTTATTTACATATATTATTAACTTTTGAGAGCAATACTTAAATTGGAATGATTGCTGTAAATAGTCCAATTTCCTTAATTCTAAATAGAGAACTAATATTATTAAGAATTCTTTCTCTATTTAGAGTTGTTTTATTTAGGTTTATTTATTAATTTAATTTAAGTTGAAATAGATTTCAGATCTTTAAATCACATTTTTTGAAAAAATGATTATTTAAGATGTTCCCAAGTTCTGTATTTCATTTACTTTTGGCATAACATGGAACTGTATCTAATAAAGAGGCTACTGAGTGTGTATCTACAACTATAAATATTTCCCTGATAACTAGATAGACCTTAAATACTTTTAAAAAAGCTGAAATTCTAATTTTACACCTTTTCTGCCACCAGAAATCTATTTTACAGTGCGCTTCTTATACTGCTTTGATACCTTCGTATTCCCGCTGTGACGTCAAAATGTCTAGCCAATGACCGTCAAGAAAGGCTTCCTCGCGGAGTGGCACCACCCTTTCTTCATTCACTATACCTCGAAGGGCTCATGGTATCGAATATTTTGCGTTTCTGAGATGTACGATTGAAGATAGCTGCAAGAGCCAATTTTTTGCTCTCCAGCATTGGTATATCGAAATTTGATCTTTGACCTTGAATTAATATTTCACAACATTTCTGAGAGGTACGACTCGAAATATTCCCCGACACCAGTTTATAGCTCCCTAACAGCGGTAGATCTGTATTTGACCTTTGACTTCGAAGGTCTAACCAGATCCGAAATTTCATAACTTTTTCAATAACGTTCACGTGGTGTCTGGGGCACCAATTTTCTCGATTTTAGCACTCGCAGACAGGGTTTGACCTCTATGTGACCTTCTAGTTGACCTTAAAGGGCATGCCAGAGGTCACGTTTCGAATTTTTTACGAGATCTACGACCCGGATTACTCTTAGGGACAAATTTCAGAGCTCTACCATTTCTGCATCATAGTTAGAATTAGCGTGATCCCTGTCAGTCAATTAATCAATCACTCCCAAATTTCAAATTCCGTTATTTTTTTCCCTTGTTAAGTTATGAAATTTCGGATTTGAAGCTATCTTCAATCGTACATCTCAGAAACGCAAAATGTTGGATGCAACGAGCCTTCGAGGTTGGGTGAATGAAAGAAAGGTGGTGCCACTCCGCGAGGAAACGATTATTTTTGGTGGGGCAGTGCCTTAAATTGTCTACTGGACAAACCACCCCTCATACGTACATAAATAGATACATGCAAGCAATGGCCTGAAGCCTTCGCTAGCCGGTTGTTAAACTTAAATAAAGTTTTATAAATTTCTTATTTTATGCATTGTTAACCACTTCGCCGCCTTGCCGTACAGTTTCCCCTCATTGCGCAGGTGTGTGGCTCGTCAATCGCAAATTCAACCGGTTGTGCTTCAGTTAGGCTCACCTTCCAACTTAGTTTCGTTTTCTTAAGTAATATGAGAAGATTTAGTATCTTGAATATTGGCTATATTTTTACTCCAACGAAGTCTACACACATATACAATGCTACACACAACTTTGCACATTTCAATTTCTTAGCGTGCTTCTCCCAACTCGATCATTCTTATGAGCGAATGTTTTTATTTCGCTCTGTTATGTCTCAGTTAAGAGTTCACACATCTCACGATCTTTTACGCAATGGTAAGTTTCAGCCAATGTTAATCCGTGCAGCGTGCTTCTTCTTCAAGTAGGAGTCTCCATGGTAACGGTGGCCCTTGCATTTCTTCATTGGCACATGTGTACCATTTTTTTTTTTGGTAAGTACGGTCTTGTTTCGTTATACCTAACTGAAATTTTTTGTTGGTGCAGCTACAATTTTCGTGGTGTAAAATTTCGGAATACATCCAATTCTATTTTTACACGGATTTTTTTACACGATTTTAATTTAACACGGTTTATAAAAAAATCAATAATTCGTTCAATAATCCGTTGTTAATTTTTTAGTTTTTATATCTCTTCGATGTTCTTTGACAACGAAACAGAGCCAAAAGAACACGTTTGTGTGTAGACTTTATTAAAGTGGAAATATAGCCAATGTTCAAAATGGTAAGTCTCCTCGTCTTACTTAGGAAAAAGAACCTAAGTTAGAATGTGAACCTAACTAAACCACAACTGTTTGGATCTGGGATTGAGGGGCTACAAACCTACGCAATGCCGGGAAATGGCAACGCGAGGCAGCCTAGTGGGAAAAACGGGACGGAGTTCGCATCAACTAATAATTTGCAGTGATGGGTCTAGATCTGACCCGTGACGTGACTCATGCACTGCATATGGCTCATTGCAAGAGAACTTGCTGGCTTATAAATCAAATAATCTGAATCCTTCGATCTTTAGGCCAAACATTTTTACGAGTATTACTAAACGATTTTGCCAATTCACAGTACTCATTAAAAAATGTATTTTTTTGGGTTTTAAATTAAATATTTCTTGATTCCTTAAAAATATAGTTCTTTTTTCCACATCATTACTCCTTAGAAATGTTTCATTTTTAAGTAGAGAATTTTTCCTACGACTCTAAGAATATAGTTTTTTTTTTCCCTGTGGCCTTCACTAAGTTTGGGATGGAAGGCCTTGGTCTAGACTTACCAATCGCCATTTATCAAATTTGCTAACAATTCTTATGAGTGGAAAATCTGTGGATCAGTGGAATGCCGAGTATTATTTTAAAAGCAGGTTAAAAAATCATCGGTCGACTCCAGATAAGCATGAAGAAAGTTCCATCTCGAGAAATCAAATGAAATTATGAAAATATATTGAATAAAGCCTTCTTCATTTCTTTCACAAGCATTCTTCTAGCTAAAATGTTACTGATAAAATATACACCGAAGAACCAAAACATTATGACCACCTCCTTCATGTGCCGCCAAAACAGCTCTTACCCAGTGGACGCTACAAGATTTCTGAAGGTGTCTTGTGGTACCTGGTACCAGCATGTTACCAGCAGATCCTTTAACTCTTTTGATGTTATGTGGTTGAGCCGCTGCAGATCGAATATCCTGTTCCAACACATAATATAGATGCTCGATTAGATTGATGTCTGGGGAATTTGGAGGCCAGGGCAATACCTGGAAGTCTCATGTTTCGCGAACCATTCTTTAACAATCCGGGTAGTGCGGCATGGCGCATTATCCTGCTGAAAGAAAGCACTACTAGAGGGATATACCGTTGCCATGAAAGGATGTACCTGGTCTGCAATGATGTTTAGGTAGGTGGTAGACGTCATAGTTTCCTGCACATGAATAACTGGACTCAGCAGAACATTGCCGAAAGCATTACACTTTCTCCACCGGCTTGTTTTCGTCCCACAGTGCATCATGGTGTTAACACTTCCCGAGGTAAACGACGCGCACGTACAAGACCGGCCACATGGTGCAACAGGAAATGAGATTCATCAGACCAGACGACCTTCTTCCAATCATTCAAGGTCCAGTTTTGATACTCGCATGCCCACTGTAGGCGCTTTCAATGGTGAACCGAGGTTATCATGGGCACTCGGAGCAACCTGCGGCTATGCAGCCGCATTTTGAGCAAGGTTCAATGTACTGTTTGTTGTGACACATTACTCCCGTCACCAGCATTGAAATTATGGGCGAGGTGCGCCACAGTATCCCTTCTGTTGGCTCATACCATATGGGATAACTTTTACTCACTTCTAGCATCGATGGGCCATGGTCAGCCCACACCTTGCCCGGCGGTTCGCAGTTTTTCCCTCCTCAGGCCACTTTTTGAAGGTACTAACCACGGCTGATCATGAGCACCCCATAAGCCTTGCCGTCTCGGAAATCCTCTGACTCAATTCTCTGGCCATTACAATTTGACCTTTGTCAAACTCACTTAAGTCCGCTGCCTTTCCCATCTGAAGAAGAAGAAAAACACTGATTAACAGAACTCAGTATCAGGTGTTATTTACAACGTTTCATGACCTTCACACGCGCTGTCGTTTATCTGCAGTTGTTTCGATTTGCATAAAGACGTGCTGATCATAATATTTTGGCTCTTCGATGCATTTTAATATATAAATGCATATCAATGTGTAAATTAAAAATACTGAACTCAATAAATATTCTCACTTTCTAAAATCTGTTAATAAACTTTTTTCACTTTCCAAAACCGATGGCCGCGCGTGTTTGGATTCTTGCGAGCCAGTTCTTAAACCTTTCTCAGCTCATCACCGTATCTCTAATAAACGTGTATACAGACGATTGTGAGAGATTGACTTGACAGCCGAGTGAAGGGCAATCACGCTAATTCTAACTATGAAGCAGAAATGCTAGAGCTCTGAATATTTGCACCTAGGGATAATCCGAGTTGTAGATCTCGGGTAAAATCAAAACTTTGACTTCCGACATGTCCTTCAAGATCAGATAGAGGTCACGTTGAGGTTAAACCTTGATCTACAAGTGCTCTAATGTGGAAACGTGAAAATTGAGTCTGGCGGTGTTTCGGGTTGAGAATTCAAAATTGTTACAAAATTTGGTAGAGAGATAAAAATTGGTTTGTAGGAGTATTTAGGGTTGTAGATCTGAGAAATATTGTGAAATTTGAGATGTGCTGGGTCCTTCGAGGTCAAAGGTCAAACATAGATCTACCAATGTTTGAAAGCTAAAATTGGTGCCTCGGGGTATTTTGAGTCATGGATCTCAGAAATTATGCCAATTTTGTATGAGACAGATCCTTGAAAGTTAAAGATGCCTTCCGATATACCGATGCTCGAATGATAAAAATTGGTTAATAAGGTTATTTCAGTCAGTAGAACTCAGAAAAAAAAGGAATTTTCAGATCCGGTGTCGCCTTTCAAGGGCAAATTAGGGATCAGAGTGACAGGCTAGAAATCAAGATGTGCCGAAGGTATCGATTAATTTCTAGTACATACATACAAGCAAAATTCTGTGAAGCTTTAACGGCTGATGTATTGGTTAGACATTTCAAAAGATCGATCAGGGCCTAAAGATGGCGCTTGCTGTATGCAGGCAACTGGAAATGTAAGAAAAGAGGAGGCTCCCGAAATCCGAGTCTCATGTCAAAGGTGCTTTGAGTGTGTAGGTGTAAAGACTCTCAGTGCACACGTTTAACATCATAAACGAATAAAGAGATTTACATTGTCGTCCTCGTCATCTGTTCTTTTCAGCTGATACAAATAGAAATCTGACAAAAAGAGTATTATTGGAATGATATATTAAATGAGTTTTAAATTTTTTATTGCTCTTAACAAATGGAAGCTTTTGATTTATGTTCACAAGAAACTAAATGTACTTTAATTTTGTTCAGTAACAGATTTCGAAAGTCATTATGCTGAAAACCGTTGGCTTCATTTTAGTAAGTATTATTTATGCTTTATATGCGTATTTTTTATTGCTTTCAGTTGATCATAAAACACACAGTGGTATCATTTGATAGAGAGATATCGCCTACAAGAGATTTTTTTCTCAGAATTCGTTTAAAAATCTTGAATGTTATGAAGATGTGTGGAAGTATTCCATGTAATGTAATATATGTAAAGCAAATGTTTTTGGACAGTCTACTTTTGATCCCTCTACGTAAAACTCTGTATATAAATACTGATGCAGTAGTTAAACACTTCAAGAACACATTTTAGTCGGTGAAATCATTACATTCAAATTTCATCTCTGACTGTCTTGTTTATTTTATAGTATTGAACGGCCCCGGCGCTGCCCGGGTGTCACTTTTAACCTACACGTTCTTATTTTCACTGCCCTAAAGGTTAGTTTTGCAACTACCCTCTGCCACCCCCTCCCTTTCCCCGAAGTCCCTTTATTATAGATTCAGCACGAAGAGTTGCCCTGCATTTGTTAAGGTCTTTGTCGGCATCTCTCATAGCCTGTGGCTTCATTTCTACGCAAACTATCGAGATTTTTACTCCGTTGCAACAGATTTTGGTCCTTGTGCTTCCTGATATATTTGACCGAACGTCCCAAATTTCGCATTCGGGTTCCTCCTCCGTACCCCCGTTTTGGGAAGGAAATAAAATCAGTTTTCTACATGCAATGTAAAGCTTAATATAATAATGCTTTTGGGAATGCCGCAGATTCAAGTGTTGTTACGATTCTAAAGTTCACAGATAAGGAACAGTAAATGGCAACAATTGATTGGTAGGAATTACACTGGGCAACACACAAAAACGCTTTGAAATGAAAATAGCCAATATTTATTAATTTCAAGGTTGTGGGTTGGGTTGTTTTACTTCTGAGCGGCACTCCATAGGCTAAATAGCCAGGTCACATGGTCCCTGAAGGCTCAGAGAAGGTTGGGGTAGGAGATCCACTGGAACAGCTGTTGGGAGACAGATGGTAGCCTCCCATCAAGGCCATCCAGCGTGTTTTTTAACGTGCACAGGGTATGGCTCTCCTGCACACGGAGCCACGACTTAATGTCCCTTCTGCTGGATAGCGGCCTTTCCAAGCCCATCGGTGTCCCCTACTGACCGTGGGAAGGACGGGGAGTTTTCCGGACTAATTCCGAGAATTCCGAGAATTCGAGTTTTGCGGACTAATTCCGATGAAAATGGCAATAACATTTGTCGATTGGCTCTTGTTTAGGAGAGACAAAGATGGTTTGCTGTTCATGCTATGGTTGCTATGGTTTGGAGGGAGCCAAGCAATCACGCAAATGACTCCTACTTCTGCATTGTTCTACTTGTTTCTGGAGGCATCACAAGAAAAAAGAAGTGGGCAATAGCGTACCCGAATTTACAATCTGCTCTCTGACCAGTTCTGCACGGTGAAGGCCTTCCCGTTCCCGAACATCCAAAATAATTTTACATTAATTCAGACGATGAGGAGGGAGGCTAACCGACATCGGGTTCTCTGCAACTTTCAGTGTCTAATGATGATCCATATGTCTCCATGGTGCATCATCTGCGCCACACATTCTCACCGAAGAAGAAATGAACGATCTTGTTTGCGATCTGGAACTGTCCAAGGCTAAAGCAGAGTTACTTGGATCAAGACTTAAACAATGAATCTTCACAAGAAAAATGTCGGAGTGACTTCATTTCGAACTCGTCATAAAAAGTTTGTGCCTTTCTCCTGAAAGGAAATGACCTTGTTCTGCTCCAATGTAGATGGCCTGATGAATGCTCTCGAAATCAAACATGACCCTCAAGAATGGTAACTATTCATAGACTCCTCGAAATTGAGTCTCAAGGCGGTGTTGCTGCATAATCGAAATCGATTTCGAACCATTCCGGTCGGACACGTTGTGATGATCTGTCGGTATTTGGAATGCGACGGGGCTGGGCCCAATGTCGTGGCCACCAGAGGACGATGAAATTGCTACTTAATTATTTTCACCCTCACTTCGGTGAAATGACAGAATCTGTCATCGCTGCGTTGAATGATGAATGAAAATACTCCAATTAATCGCACGAGAGTTGTATAGGGAGACACAGTTTATTTACACTTTATACAATCAAGTGTTGGGGATGCGCGCAACTCCGTGAACCTTTGCTGGTTTGTTGCTGCAAACATTAACATATTGAGGTGAAGAACCACTCACTCTGCAAGTTCTCACTTTACAGACCACAAACTCGGCGAAAGGATAATCAACCTTTGCCTACACTGTGGTTCACTCTGAATCCACAGGACTGTAATCAGATTAACCAAGAATCTCGACTCCCCTTGGAATCGTACCCACCCTTGAAGGGTTACTTCGAGTAAGCGGCGGCGTCCTTCTGACGCTTGTTGAAACGAACTCTTTCGCTCGACGTCCATGTACCCAACTGTTGTTGCAGACCTCGTGCCCCAGGCTAGTCGTAAAAGGCAATAAAAGACTTCTGGAAGCCGTCATCGCACGCACGCAGTCAGCTTGGGCCCGAAAAATAACATACTATGAGTCACAGCCCAGCACAATGTTTCCAAGAACACACTTAATACATAAAAATATCTGCAAAAACAAAAATGCAATAAAATACAATAATAAATAAAGATAAATAAATTACAGGGACATGACACACGCTGTCTACATGAAAGAATCCTACGGCAACCTAAAATAGCTGTTGATCTGTCTTCAATACAGCAAGTATGGCTGTCATCTCTGTTGTGACTTGAAGGTAGTGGCTCTGTTGATGGATCTGCAGCTGGGATATACGAAGTACTGCTGTTTCTTATGTGAATGGGACAGCCGAGCAAAGACTTTGCACTATGTGAAGAGAAACTGGCCTAAGAGGAAATCTCTGAAGGTCAGAGAGAAGAATGTGAAACACCCAGCACTGGCCGAAACGTACAAAATCCTGCTACCATCCATTCACATCGAACTCAGTGTGATGAAAAATTCGTAAAAGCCATGGACTGGACTGCATCAGGTTTCAAGTACTTGGCTGATAAATTCCCTCGACTCAGCGAAGCGAAAATTAAAGAGAAAAGTTTTGTAGGTATTCAGATCCGCAAGCTATTCAGAGACCATGTGTTCGACAACCTGCTTCAGGGTGACGAGTAAAAGGCTTGGGATGCGTTTCGTCTGGTGTCAACTAAATTACTCGGGAATGTCAGGGCAGACAACTACAAGAAACTGTTTAAGGACATGTTGTCTCTGTATCACAAACTTGGCTGCAATATGTCCTTAAAGATCCACTTTCTCCATTCCCACTTAGATTTCTTCCACAACAACTGAGGCACGTTTAGTTATGAGCACGGTGAACGTTTTCACCAGGACATTGCAACGATGGAGGAACGATACCAAGGAAACTGGTTCATTTCAATGTTGGCTGATTACTGTTGGACGCTCGCGAGAGAAGATCCTGAGCAGCTGTACAAGCGACGGACAAACGACGTCGGAAGTAGAAGCAGAGTTTTACCGATACATATCATATGTTCGTATTACTCTATTACATAAGAAGCTATTGCGGATTTCTCAGAAATTGTAGCCAATTATGCATTTTAATTGTCATATTCGTGTTTAGCATCTTGAAATCTTTAAGAAATGGCCACTTTTATCTCAGAGGCATGATTTTATGAAAATTTGTTGTTCCTAACGTTCCCGTTAGGAAATTCATGGTAAATATATTTGCTAATAGCAGGCTCTCCCTTCCCACTTTGGGATTTCGACATGAAATTCAGCACTGCAACACGGGCGACAACAAAGAACACTCTGTGAAATCTGAAAGCATCTACCATAATATCCTGATGAAGTATAGCTGCTACAGACACACGTACAGACAGATGTCTCCTTTTATTTTTATGAATTTATTGCATTCTGTTGAAGAAAGTGTTTTGCTTTCAGAAATAGCAAGACTAACGATTCACTGTCGTCATGCACAAATGGAAATTATTCCTCAATCTTCAGTAGTAAAACATAGTTAAGGGTCAAATCTTGATTATTATCTGGGCCTCTTTTGAACAGCAGTGGTCGGATATTCCCAAATCAGTAAATTCCGTCTCAAACTTTTATCAATGAATGAAAACTTAAAGTCGTACATAGTTAATTCATCAAAACTTAAATATGCTTAAAGCATTCAAATCTAGCACCCTGAGTGCGAAATCTTCTGTGATATATAAGTAAGTGACTTTGCAGACAAGATGAAGTGCTTTATTTTGCGATGATGCTAGAGATAATCCAGAATATCGGATGTCATCCTATATCATCATCAAGAGGACATGCCATATTCAAATCATAGAAAGGATTTTTATTTCTTCATACCTGCTATTTTAATACTGCATCTAGATTTACTATTCCTGCTTACATTTACGCACAACATGCTTATGCAGAAATAACTCATTTTATTTCCTACAGAATGATCTGCTAAATTATTTTGCTATTCCGCTCTCTCTCAGCTAATTCATAAAGGTTCATTGGTTTCTGTAATTGGTTGCAGTAATGCACCAAGCAACTGGTGAAGGGGAAATTTCTTTAGCGGTTCCTTTTAGGCTGATGTGACATAATTAACAAGTGAGCAATAGTGAAGAAGGGGGAGGTGAGGGTAAGAAGTTTTGGGAATTAGTGTTTTATAATAAGCGAATTTTTACTAATCATAATTTTATTAAATAATTATGTATTATCTTATTACCTGAAGTATTAGTCAGTAGGGGACACCGATGGGCTTGGAAAGGCCACCGTCCGTCGGATGGGACGTTAAGCCGTGTCCCCGTGTGTGGGAGAGCCATGCCCTGTGCACGTTAAAGAACACGCTGGATGGCCTTGACGGGAGACTACCATCTGTCTCCCAACAGCTGTTCCAGTGGGTCCCCTCCCCCAACCTTCTCTGAGCCTTCGGGGTCCATGTGACTTGGCCATTTAGTCCATTGTGTGCAAAAAAGTGCCGCTCAGAGGTAAAACAACCCAACCCAACCTGAAGTATTCTTATACAATAACTCTTATGCAATCTTCAATATTCACTGCTCTTTAAACGTTAAGTACAGCAAAATGCAAATAAAAATCTTTAGAGAAAAATAAAAGATTCTTAACGTACCTTGGTAATTTAATTTGGAAGAAATCAACATGCAAATGCCGTGTAATGTTGCGGAATATGTTAAACAGATACCTTTTAAAATGAGTACTTTCGTAGATGCTCCATGTAATAATTTAAAATTGAAACACTACATTGGCAATGTGGAATAACCGACTGCTTCATGGTGCCTCAAAGAAAGTTTGAATATCATAGCTGCATTGAACTCTAAAAGGAAGAGTTGAGCAGCAGCATCATCTCTGCTCTCAGACCTCTTTGCAGGAAGTCAGGTATGTTTCAACTGTGGCCAGAACGCTTCAAAAGGCTGAATTCTATGCTCGTGAATCCACTGTACACCCTTTTAACCTCCAGACTCAGACAGGACCGCTCGAAATGGTTTCAAGGTCATGTTGATTGGATCTGAGGACAATGGAGTCACGTCCTGTTCACGGACGAGTCAAGAATTTCTTCACAATCTGACAGCAGACTTGTATGGATCTGGAGAGAGGCGAAACCCCTGGAATCGCTGTCATAGCTGCTCCTGATCACATGTTGAGATAATTACATTTGATGGTGGAGCATGAAGAATTGCATTTGGTGATGAAGCATGAAGAATTGCATTTGATGATGGAGCATGAAGAATTGCATTTGATGATGGAACATGAAGAATTGCATTTGATCTGACTGTGTGGGCCGAGTTTTCAATGGATGGCCATATAGGTCTCATGTGTTTGATGTAGATTCTCTGAGTGCTTTGAGATATCGGGATGAAAACCTTGATCCCTATGTCAAGCCCTATGATGGTACAGTAAGTTGTTTTTAGTAATTAATAGACTTCCATCCACAAAGAGCGAGACTGAGGAAAGAAGTGGATGGAGTGGCTTGCCTTTTCACCAGATGATAATATGATGAATAATGTCAGACAATACCTGACAGACCATGGGAAGACGTACTGCCGCCCTTCAAACCTTCTCCAAAGCTTCGAAAACTTAGTATTGCTCTTATTACTCAGTAAACTTTATTGTCCACTTATTCTCTGGATTTTCTTATTGAGGGTGTGAATCTCATTGCCAGCTGACATTAGTTCTAGAGCAGCTGCTTGCCACAGAGGTCTGACAGAAGCCTGTCAGTTTATATGCCAGAGTAGAAGGTCTGAGAGGATGGAAGGACCTCAGCAGAAAAACGACACATACATCCATGCCTTACCCAGGGCTCGAATCTATCATTAATTATACATTTTGTATTCAAATCTCCACTTGTTTATTTCACATACTTTTTTTTTAGACTATTTGAAAATTGCTTTGGCATAAATTTTAATGACTTATCACAGCATTATCTTTAAATCTTCCTGTAAAATTTGATTTAATTTCTCCAAATACATTTAGAAATATGCGCATTTAATTGATCTGGACGCAACTTTTGACAAACAATGCATATATTTCAATTACCATCCTTTGTGGTTGGCGCGCCTGGCTACTGATCTAAGGGACCTGAGTTCGAGCCCTGGGTATGGCACGGATGTATGTGTCGTTTTTCTGCTGAGGTCCTTCCATCCTCTCAGACCTTCTACTCTGGCATATAAACTGACAGACTCCTGTCAGACCTCTGTGGCAAGCAGCTGCTTGAGAGGGTATTTATCTTTTTTATTTTATTTATGTTACACATAGAACCTCTTACTAACCAAAAACAATTCAATGCAACAGGATCTGATCTAGGGAGGGGTCATGGCGTCCATGACCCCCACCCTCCCCTTGAAAATGCTAGTAAGGGTAATGGAGGCCAAAGAGTATTAAACTTGGGCATATTTCACGTATTTTTATTAAATTATTTAAAAACTTCTAAAACGAAGGAGAAAATGTTACAATTGAGCCACAATTGATGTCACCATCACTAGTGACAATATAACAAATACGTTTCATTACCATAGTGTACGGTATACATTATCAGACACTATGGGAAGTAACCACTTCACAATCATGGTAACTCTCCTTACCAGCAAGAAGTCATCCACCATCCTAAAACAAACCAACTGGAAAAAGTGCAGAGAAAGTCTGAAGAAAAAAACTCAAAAATAAAATAAACGCATATGAAAACTTCTTACAAGAACCAACACAACCACGAGAGAAGCAAACAAAAACAACTCAGCCAATAGTATTAAAAATAAGCAACTAATAAGCATAAAAAGAAAATACCAAAGAGATCAAGGAAATCAAATGACTCAATACATATTAAAGAGTTAAAAAGAACAACAGCCATATTAACAAAGGAAACTGAAAGAAATGAAAACACAAAATGGAAGACCTTCACAGAAAAACTAAATTCCTTCACACCAACGAGCCAGTATATGGAAAAAACGTTTAACTGCATTAACAAAAAAAAAACTAAACCAAAAGGAGAATGGAAATAAATTTGTTCAAAATTCTCAACCATCCTCAGCACGCTGGCAAATAAAATGGTAAATTTCATTTATAACAGCAGAAAAGAAACAAACAACCTAGAGGACAAAAACATCGATGACTCACTGAAAAACTTCCTAAAAAAACAATACAACCAGTAACAACTAGAAGAGGAATTACAAGAAGCAATCAAAAATATAAACGTAAAATCATGCTTGGTCCAGATAATCTTCCAAACATCGCCATCATCTACCACCTGAAGGACTCGTGAAATTATTAACAGTTTATAACAATATTTGACTTAAAAACAAATTTCCGGAAACATGGAACAAAGGACATGACATAATAAAAGCCAGAAAAAAATTCACTTGACGTGGCGGGGTACAGACCCATTTCCCTGACTTCATGTTCCCTAAAGGTCATGGAAAAAATTTGTAAAAAACGGAAAGAATTGGTTCATCGAGAAAAATCAAATTCTCTCACACAACTCCACAGGTTTCAGACAATCAAGGAACACTACGGACAATATATCTAGCCTGATAATAGACGCCCAGCACAATCTGGCCTCCAAAAGACCCTTTGCAGCTGTCTTCATTGATGTGCAAAGGACTTTTGATGAGGTTTGTCATGGGTGATTGCATGAGGTTTGGCAACGGGATCAACCTGGGGTTTCATGGAAATACACTCAACTTCATTCGTCAACTAGTCACAAACAAGAAAATACAAATCAAACGTGCAAATTATTTATCAGATCCCATTCAAGTAGAACAAGGTTTAACACCAGGGGACGTTTGTTCCCTACATTTTTCAGCCTCTTCCTCCAAAACTTCCCTTCTTGCATCCCAGAAGACACCAAGTGCTCCTTTTTGCTGATGACATTGCAATTATGGAGCAATGCCAAAAGCCACTAAGAAATTGGAAGTAAATTACAAAGCGCCGTAAATCAAATAGCAAAAATACTTCAACAAATGTAAAATTATCCTTTCAAAGAAAAGGTAATGTTTCCCTGTTTCATGTTTTCCTCTCCCTTCCCGCCTTTTCGTGATCTCCCGCTTCATTATTTTCTGTGTAGCGCATTGTCAAAATAGTTTCATCGTAGCCAGTGTAGTGTCCTTTTGTGACAATTGATTTCTTTTGCATAGTTCGTCACTGAACGGCAATCGGACATCACGATTGACATCCGTATTGTTCGGGGCTTCACTCGACTGGGGTTAACTGTAGATTTTAAAATCAGGCTACAATGTTCTGTTAACTCTGAAGGTCGTAGAAAGCTCATTAAATTCTACCAAGTCTCGCAGGACTCAATCAAGTAAAACAAATGATACTTGAAATAGATTGGCGGTCCTTCTCGTCTCTCATGTCCTATAGACAGACGTAAGACCACATGTGACAATGTAACACGCCGATTAACGTCCGATTATACGACCGCGTATTAATGATACAATACACAGAACCACAATGGTATACGATTACAAGTTTCTTAACATAGAGAGCACTTTGACACACGAAAAATAAAAGAACCGTAGCAAGGGTTCGATTCACATAAATCAAACGACTGTGTGACAACTTCGAAGTAACCGTGCTCATAACTAAACGTGCCTCAGTTATTGTGGAAGAAATCTAAGTGGGAATGGAGAAAGTGGATCTCTAAGGACATATTGCAGCCACGTTTGTGATACAGAGACAACATGTCCTTAAACAGTTTCTTGTAGTTGTCTGCCCTGACATTCCCGAGTAATTTAGTTGACACCAGACGAAACGCATCCCAAGCCTTTTACTCGTCACCCTGAAGCAGGTTGTCGAACACATGGTCTCTGAATAGCTTGCGGATCTGAATACCTACAAAAATTTTCTCTTTAATTTTCGCTTCGCTGAGTCGAGGGAATTTATCAGCCAAGTACTTGAAACCTGATGCAGTCCAGTCCATGGCTTTTACGAATTTTTCATCACACCGAGTTCGATGTGTATGGATAGTAGCAGGATTTTGTACGTTTCGGCCAGTGCTGGGTGTTTCACATTCTTCTCTCTGACCTTCAGAGATTTCCTCTGAGGCCAGTTTCTCTTCACATAGTGCAAAGTCTTTGCTCGGCTGTCCCATTCACATAAGAAATAGCAGTACTTCGTATATCCCAGCTGCAAACCCATCAACTGAGCCACTACCTTCAAGTCACAACAGAGATGACAGCCATACTTGCTGTATTGAAGACAGATCAACAGCTATTTTAGGTTGCCGTAGGTGTCTTTCATGTAGACGGTGTGTCCGAACGGAAAGGATCGAAGTCGATTTCCATTATGCAGCAACACCGCATTGAGACTCAATTTCGAGGAGTCTATTCTATGTAGTCGCCATTCTTGAGGATCATATTTTTTTCCGAGGGCATTCATCAGGCCATCTAAATCAGAGCAGAACACAAGGTCATCTTCCTTTCTGAAGTAAGGTGTAAACACACTCATGACGAGTTCGAAACGAAGTCTCTCGGACATTTTCCTTGAGAAGATTCCATCGTTTAAGTCTTGATCCAAGTAACTCTGCTTTAGCCTTGGACAGCTCCAGATCGCAAACAAGATCGTTCATTTCTTCTTCGGTGAGAATGTGTGGTGGAGATGATGCACCATTTCAACATATGGATCATCATTAGACACTGAAAGTTGCAGAGAAGCCGACGTCGGTTCGACTCCCTCCTCATCGTCTGAATCGATGGAAAATTCTTTTGGTGGTTCGGGAACGGGAAGGCCTTCACCGTGCAGAACTGGTCAGAGAGCAGATTGTATATTCGGGTACGCTATTGTCCACTTCTTTTTCCTTCTGATGCCTCCAGAAACAGGTGGAACCAGGCAGAAGTAGCAGTCATTTGCGTGATTGCTTGGCTCTCTCCAAACCATAGCAACCATAGCAGGAACAGCAAACCATCTCTGTCTCTCCTAAACAAGAGCCAATTGACAAATTTATTGTCATTTTCATGTTCAGCACCTCGAAATTAGTAAAGATTGGCTATTTTCGTTTCAAAGCCTTTTTGTGTATTGCCCAATGTTATCTGTGTATATGTAAGTGTGTTGTATATTGTTGCGGATCACAAAAATGGATAGCCACTGAGCGTGAGTATTAAAAGCTATATTTCAAAACCAAATTCAATACAAGGTAAATTGTTACAAAGGAAATATGGATGAAGTATCTTATTAACAAATCAACTATTAACATGCACAAGTCATCAATCTTCCTGCATGAGCACACATCAGCTCTGTGTATTTTACTAAATACTACCTTTTACTTGATTTACCAGGTCACCCGAAGATCTTCACTCGTAAACCAATTCTCGTCCTGTGCTAATAACTTTTCACACACTAGCCGAACAAAAAGACAGTCCGTGTAGACATTCGAAGTTAGCCATAAAAGTTCCCACTTTTATACTTCCGCGTATACACAACACATCAAGTTACTTCTTGATACTTAACGATAAAAGATCCCACTTTTATCCTTCCGCGTATACACAACACATCAAGTTACTTCTTGATACTTACGCGCACTGTCTCAGAACAGCTCACCGTCCATTTTCGAACTCTCCGACCGTTACAACACAACGACCGTTACAATACAACGACCGTTAACGCTCCACTCTTCTTCTCCAAATTCTCCCAACGTTCTTATTCGTTGGCTGAAACTTTTTGCTTTCGGTTGGCAGATTCCTTCTGTCGTAACAATATATTGTTTGAAAATGTTGTATAACGTATGTCCTTTTCACTTTCTTTTGCACTGATTTGTTTACGTACCTTTATGTGTAATAATTTTAAATTATTCTCTTTGCATCTGATAAACATAATTAAAAATAATAATAAAATAAAATTATTAGAAGAAACACAAAACTGGTATGATTTAAATGCTATGGATACTCATAGACTTAATATTTCTCATAAAATTACAACATTCAAAAACTATGGGCTAAGTAAAAAAGAGAGCACTATTATACTAAGAATAAAAGTAAATGCGGCAATAACAAAACCATTTTTATTTCACTTAAGAAAAGTAAACTCCCCTAATTGTACAATATGTAATCAATATGAAACTATTGAACATTTAATCTTTCATTGTAAAAAATATAAAACAGAAAGAGAAAAATACTTTTCCAATTTAAAAAAATATAATGTTAACATTTTTTCCTTTAAAACTGTTTTAGAACCTGAAAACAAAAATCTGAAAAGAAAGTTCTTCAAATTTTTAATTTCATATCTAAAATACATAGATATGTTTGATTTCTTATAAAAAAAATATCTAACTTGTGACTGAATGAGTCTACATAATAATTATCTATGTAGGAATATTCATATGTTGAGTTCGTTTCAATTCAATTCAATTCTTTGCATCTGTCCACTGTTATTGGATCATTGACCTGTTGGGAATACATTAAATAACTAAATAACTAAATAAAATTTTTTTAGAATATCCAGTGAAAATAAGTTTCGCTGTATTTAGTTCGTTAGAAGCGGGAGAGGATGAATGTGAACACCTTGGTGCGCTAGTTATCATCATCATCATGTCGTCCTGATAACTTGCTTTCTTCTGTATTTTGGTAAAAGAGAAAAGATTTTATCACAGCCGTTGCCTAGTACCATTCCAAACTCATTGGCACATTATTTTAACAAGGTAAAAAAATCAAACATTAAAACTAACAAAATATTTAATTTGAGTTTTTATTGCATTCAATATTCTCTTTTGTCAATACGTTTCATTGCTTCTACATAAAATTCATTTTACAAAAAAAGTCTTTTTAATAATCACCCAATTACAGTTTGTTATATTTATTAAATTTATAAAGATAATTATTTTTCGTAACTTTAAAGGAAATATTTTTCTTTTGTAGTTGCTTTTCGCAGTCGTTTATGCTCAAGATGAAGAAGTGCGAGGTAAGTATTTTTATTAAATATATGCAAGCCGAAATATTCCTTACCTTAAAAAATGAGCGTCTGTGACAGTCTGAAGAATTTTTATGATCGCCAAGAGCAGTAGGTTAATCCCATCATTTCCTAAGAAACAAGATCTCTGTGTGTTTGACTTTCATCTGAAACCTGCCAACCTGTTCCTTAATGATTGTTTTAAAAGCTCTATCTTTCTATAAATATGTAGCAATCTAATATAGCAATACAAAAGGTCTAACAACATACATAGAGATTTTTTTCCCTTTTTTCGTTCAATATCATGCAATAATTGAAGTACTAGTTATTCCCACGCCAAACGTTTGGCGCGAAACGGATTGACAAGTCTTGCCATCGATAAGTTCATTCACAGGTTTGCACCACTCCAATCACAATTAAATTCCGCGAAAAGTTCGGCACCCAACGTACGTCGATCGATAACTTCAATCACAGCTCTCCACACATACTACTCACAATGTACTACTCCATTCATAAAATAGGAGACGTAGCGCTCCAGAAATCTAGGATGCTTTTCGAAGGATCACTCGGTAACCACGGCAGCTAGGAATCCCAACTGTTGCTTAAAGAGGGTGAGAACTAAGCGGAACTATCCCATCTAATTCGGGACCGGACTAATCAAGTAACCGTGGAACCACAGGGAAACTGCCAATTTCTGCCCCCGATGATGTCAAAACCGTTCGTCCGCTTGGAATTACGCCTATTTACAATATGATGATTACACAAATTCTTCTGTTGAAACAAAAATTGGTTTTCATCAAAGATTTAGTCTGATGGCATAATTATTCATTTGACAGGTATGATCTCACCAGACACAGCGGAACATAAAAAAGCAAATGTAATCGACTTGTGAACAGTGGAGTTTGCAAATATTTCTCTGGAGGGGGGCAAGAATCTTTGAAAGAGCGACATTTGGCATTTTTTGCTAATGGTAAATCTTCTAGTTTTCTTATTACTTAGGAAAAATCACATTTCCAAATTTACAGGAGGAGGGCGGCTTCCCACCCACCCCCATGCTTGTGGACATTAAGTAATGGGGGACCCTTGCTTCGAAATGAATTAAGTAACAACTCTCTCAACGAGTGCAACTGATCTCGAAATTGAATTCAATTAAATAAGAGTGTGAGAACTCTTTTGCGAGCTTACACGATGTTGGGATGCTTCTCTTCACTGATGTCTGAAAAGATCTCGTGTTAGCGAATATAAGATGACCCCTGTTCTCTTGGTCTGATAGCGTATGCAAAGGAACCACACCGTAGCTCACATAATAACTGTTATGATGCAGATTGGTATGCACGGGCTCACCAAGGGTCCTTAAACAGATGTGACTCCAACCTTTGTCGAGCAAAGTACTTATTTACGACACACAAAATTTACAGCATAAGTCGACAGAAGATATTTCGCTCATATCCTAATACCTCAGTTGGCTATTTATTACTACTGCTTATTAGGTATAACCTTTGTGCTGTTTATTGAGAGGACAAATGATTGCTAGGTGCTGACTAAAATTAATGAGAGGTAATTAATTTTAGTCATCACTTTCGGATCAAGAAACTATTTATCTTCGCTCGTTCGTCTGTTGGGGGCTTCTGGATGAGTGGAACAGATCGCTGAAATCCAACTCCTTTGGGTCAACTTGATGAGGCACATACGAGCATTCCTAGTGTGGGAACACACAATTCTCACCGAGACATTTAGGGAACGGGATAAAGTGCATTTTTCTTGCAATTGGGTACGTAATAACAATTTTTACTGAAATGTAGGATCACAAAAGATGTCATAATTTTAACTTGAATAAAGTCTAACGTTAACACTTAACTGGAGAAAACCGGCTAAGACCTTTTCCTGAGTTAATTAAATTCTAATTGTGTTGAATATTCACATTATTTGAGAGAAAGCGTGGTCCCTGAGAGCCATCTGTTGCAAAAGCCAGGAAACTAAACATGGAGGAAGTGGTGAGAAAGCTTATTATTTGTCATGTTGCCTTTCATACGCAAAAAGGAATGGAATAAAGGTAATTATTGTTATCGTTATTACATGGAATTTAAGTTTCTAAAAATATTCATTTTAGAAATATTTTTAGACTTATAAGTATTAGAATAATACAATAATAACGCATAATGTTGCCTCCTGTCTTAAGCAAATGATCCGCAGGAATTACCTGATGATACGAAAAATTCAGCTACTGATCCAGAAATAAATTTTGTACTCGACTAATCTTTTACTTGCATCTCGCGCTTTGAAATCCAAAGGGAAGGATTAAGAGTGCGACTATAAATGATGCGGTTTGCATCTCGGCAGAGTCATCTAGTTGCCGCTTGTCCATTAAGATACCTGGGTTTGGGTTGTTGTTGGGTTGTTTTACCTCTGAGCGGCACTTTTTTGCACACCATGGGCTAAATGGCCAGGTCACATGGACCCCGAAGGCTCAAAGAAGGTTGGGGGAGTGGACCCACTGGAACAGCTGTTGGGAGACAGATGGTAGCCTCCCGTCAAGGCCATCCAGCGTGTTCTTTAACGTGCACAGGGTATGGCTCTCCCTCACACGGGGCCACGGCTTAACGTCCCATCCGACGGACGGCGGCCTTTCCAAGCCCATCGGTGTCCCCTACTGACCGTGGGCAGGGCGGGGAATTTTGCGGAGATAAATCTCAACGCTGACCCAGCTGGGACTCGAACCTGGGAACTACAGACTACGAGTCTAGCGCGCTACCGACTGAGCCCCCAACCTGGGGCATTCACCCACCAAAAATTATCAAAAGAAATAGTAAAGGAATTTCAAATTTAGTATTCGTGATTTGTCATATCTAAATTTACATAATATCATTTTTATATTCGTTTTCTAATTGTTATTTTCCGTGTTACGTAGACAATAACAGTCTTTACTCTGCGATGATGATGATGAAACTGCTCGCCAAATTGAATTTTTCCAGAATAGTCGTGCTATTCTGACTCATTCAGGTCTTGTTATATTGGAAAAAAAAAATTAAAAATCCAGGAAATTTAAGGGTATATTTGGGCATTTGTGTATTTTTATATATTTGTTATGTTTTTCTTCATGTTGTTATGAGTGAGGTCATTTCACAGGAGTAATTTGTTGTTTATTCTTCATGTTGTGTAGGTGATATGCTTAGTTGTTTTTGTGAGAGAGTTATCTTCATGTTGCTTGAGTTGTTTTAATTGAGTATTTAAATATTGTTAAAAAGATCACATTCTTTAAAAAATTTTATAAGGAGTTTTAGGATTTTTTTATTAGTGATTGCATTGTTGTGGTGTAATATTGATGAGAAGGTATTAGGTGTAATGTTGTGTTTTAATAATTTATCAAAGTAGGTCCTTCTTTGTGTTGTGAATAATTGACATTTAAAAATTATGTGTTCTAAGGTTTGAGGGGTATTACATGAATTGCAGTTTGGTGAAGATATCCTTTTTTAAGTGTTTAGAGTTGTGTTTGTTAAAGCCCAATTTGTTTTAATTTTTGAGATTAGGCTAATTTCATCTTTTTTAAGGCCAAAATCATTGAATTTTTGGATTTTATTACATATGAGGAATCTATGGGAATTTATTGCATTTGTTTGAAAGTATTGTTGTGTTTCATTAAAAAGAAGTATTTTGTTTTTTTTGTTTATGAGTGTGAATGAAGAATGGAGTAGGTATGATGTTTGTATTGTTTTGTGCCTGTTTAGCTATTAAATCAGCTTCCTCATTGCCTGCAATGCCTGTGTGTGAGGGTATCCATTGGATATATATGAAATTGTGTTGTGAGAGATGTTTAAATATTAAGATGTTAATATCATTTAAAAGAATGGAATATTTGGATTTATAGGGATTTGTGTAAAGTAATTGTATTGCAGATTTACAATCAGATAACTATGTAGGAGTTATGGAATTTTAATGCCCAGTTTATTGCTAAGATGATAGCTGAAGTTTCGGCTATTATAATGGAGGTTTGTTGGCTAAATTTAAAAGAGTTGGATGTGTTATAGTTTGGACATGTAAATGCTCCTGATGATGTTTGAGTGTTTTCATTGTATGAGCCATCAGTGAAGATTTTTATATGTTGTTTGTATGTGTTGTCCATGTATGAGATTGTTAATGTTAGGAGTTGGTCTGTGTTTAAATTATGTTTTTTTATTATTCCAGGTATGTCTAATGAGATGATTGGGGGGCAGCTTGTCCAAGGTGGAAAATTGGGGAAATAATCTCCACTTAGGTTTTGTAGAATGATTTCTGTTAATTTTTGAATTTGGTTTGTGTCAATAGTAGAATTATTGAAAATGTTAGTGGTGATTTTTTGTATAATGGGATGTGTTTTGTTTTTGGTGACAATTCTAAACATTAGATTTGAAAGTAAATATTTTTTTTTAATTGTAATGGGGGGGGGGATAGCAGTGTCTGCATATAGGTTTATGTTTTTACTACCTTTTGGAATTCCTAGAATATGTCTAATTATTTTTGTTTGTATTTTTTCTAGTTTAGAGATGTTGTTTTGAGATAAATTGTTTAAGAATTCTATTCCGTATTGGTATTTGGATGCAATTAAATTTTGATATATTAATAGTAAATTTTTTGTAACACATCCCCAGGTAGAGTGTCCAAGATATTTTAAGAGTTGAAATAATTTATTGCCTGTTTTAATTGCATAATTGATTTGTTTGGTCCAATTGAGTTTGGAGTCTAAGTGTAAGCCTAAAAATTTAGTGTCTTTTACAATTTTGATTTTTTTGTTGTGTAGAAATAAATTAAGTTTATTAGTAGGGAATTTGCATTTATAGAAAGGTATAGTAATGGTTTTTTCAGATGAGATGTTGAGATTCCATGTTTTGCAAAATTTTAGTAAATTGTCTGTTATGTTGTAGGTTGTTTTTAATGATATTTAGGTTGTTGTGATGTGTCCATAAAATGATATCATCTGCATAGATTCCAAATTTAATGTCATGTGTGAAGTGTTCAGGTAGGTCATGTAGATATAGATTAAATAGATTAGGGGATATAATGTCTCCTTGAAGAATTCCAGTTTTGATTGGGTATGATGGAGATATATATTTATGAATTTTGACTTTGAAAGTTTTTTTTGTAATGATATTAAATAAGAATTTGTAAATATTTCCATGAAGTCCTAGATTTTTAAGTTTAAATAATAGAGCATTGTGGTTAACCGAGTCAAAAGCATTTTTAATATCTATTATTACTGCAACTAGGTATTCTTTATTAGATATAGCATGTTCTATGTCAGATGTAAGATGTAATAATAGGTCTTTTGTTGATTTCCCTGGTCTGAATCCATATGAATGTTCACCAAGAATATTGTTGTTTTCAATATACCAGGTGAGTCTAGAGTTAATAAGTCTCTCAAATAATTTTAATATGTTAGAAGATAGGATTATTGGTCTATATGAGTCCAGTTCTTTGAAATCTTTTTTAGTTTTGTGTATGAATATCATAAAGTTCTCGAACCATTGCAGTGGAATGTTTCCAGATTTCCAGATTTCATTAAATGTGTTTAAGATGAAGCTTTTCCGTTTTGGAGGAAGGTTTTTTAGTGTTTTGTTAGAGATATTGTCAGGTCCATTTGCTGTTTTGGTTTTAAGAATGTTGATAGCATGGTTGAGTTCATGTAGAGTGAATGGGAGATTTAGGATATGTGTTTTATCTTTAAAATAATTATGTAAAAAGGTTGTGTTATCATATTTTTGGCTCAGAGAATGGGAATCTTTTACTTTGTTAATGTGGTGGGTGGCTAATTTATCTGCAATTTTAGATATGTGTTCATTGTTGTAGAGGGCTAAGGATTCTAATGGTGAAGATGTAGTTTTAGGATTTGAGTTGTTGTGTAGTTTTTTATACACTTTCCAAATATTTGCAGTAGAAGAATTTGGTGTGAGGGTTTCTGTAAATGAATGCCAGTTGGATTTTTGAATATTATTGATTTTTTTATTTATTGCAGCGGATAATCTATTAAAGTTTTCAACATCTCTGAATGTATTGTTTCTATTCATTGTTCTTTCTGCTTTCCTTCTTATGGCAATTAATTTGTTAATGAATATTATGTGAGAGTTATTGTGTGGTATTTTTTTTGTGTGTGTGGTAGTATGTTTGTTTTTGCAAGTTGATACATTATGTATTAAATCATTATATGTGGGTGTTAGAGTATTGTCTTCCTTTGAGTTTTGTAGTTCTTGTTTGAAGTTGGACCAATTTGTAAGCTGGATTTTAGGTTTGTTGTTTTTGTTGTAAGATGAGGAGATATATATTGGGTAGTGGTCACTGGTATATGAATCAGGGGAGATAGACCATTTGAGAGAATTGATTAACCCTTGTGAAACAATTGATAGATCAATGATTGAGTGTGTGTTGTTTTTATTTTTTATGGTTTTGGATTTATCGCTTAGTATAATTAGATATGTTTGTTGATAAATTTTGATAGATTTTTGCCTTTGCTATCAGTTTTGTAAGAAGACCAGTTTTCGTGGTGCGAGTTAAAGTCTCCACAAATGATGACTTCACCAGGGAGGTATGAAAGAATTTTTGTGTAAGTTGATTCATTTATATTTTTTCCTGAATTGTAACAGTTGAGGATGTAAATATGTTTTTTGTTTAAGGATATTTTAATTGCAATACATTCTAATGACTCATTTAATATGGGGATGGGAATTTGTACATGTGGGATATGTTGATTAATGTAGGTAATGATTCCTTTAGATTGATTTGTATTTTTTGGTGATAAGATAGAAAGTTATTTAATTGTGGGGTTTTATTTATGAATGTTTCTTGTAACAGTAGGATATTAAGATTTTGTGTTTTAATTATGTGTTTAAGTGTGTGAATTAATCAGTGACACGACGTCTACTTCTGTTTATACAATACAAAGTTTTTCATTACGGCCACCATCCGGTATCTCAAGATTATCTGTTACAGCGATGACATAAATGCGATCGTTGAAATACAATTGCAATGATCTACAGAATGTAGTTCCCCATTTTTTAGTGGCCCATTACACTTGACTGGCTGATTCTACCAAAGCAGTCAATAGTTGAAGATGTTTTTTACTTAGCTAATATCTTGATTTGATTGTGGCAAATTCAACAAGCCTAAATTTTCCTGACAAGATGTGTTTGAACTGGGTTGACAACTTTTCATTTCCCAGGGAAGAATACTTATGTATGAAGAATTTAAGAACAACATTAGATATGAAAACATAAAAGCTGTTGAACATTTGGTCTACAATGGAATACTAATAGTGCATTTTAGGAAAACTGTTATTTAGCAAAGCTTCTCATTCCGCTCAGTGCATATTTCTAACTTGCAATTGAAAGGTCTCCGGTTCGATTACCAGCATTTCTCATTTCTTTTCTTTTTTCATAATTCATTTTATTATAATATCACTTTTTTATCTTCATTGTGTAACATTGTTATGAATTTTTAATAGAAAATTGAGCGTGAGTTCAAAAGAATGCTTAGCAACAAAAATTGTAAATGAACTAATTTATTACAAAGGTATAATACCACTATACGAAACAAATTCAACTAACATAAATCCTTCTCTTCATCAGTATGAAGCTAAACCATAAAAAAAGAGTATTTTACATTTCTTTATTATTCTTCAAATATTTGTACTAAAATTATTTCAATATCCATTCAAAACACAAATGGAATATCAATTAAACATTTGGCATGCAACGAGAGTTTCTTCGTTGAAATACCTAAAGTTACCAAGATTGACCTTACCAATTCTTTTTAAACACTATTTTGTCACTAAATTCTGTTTACTTTTCCTGTTTGCTTCTTTTTCTCCAACGGAAATAAGCCATGCATTAGACTAGGGGTTCTCAACGCAATAAAATTTTTGGGATACGCCGTGAGAGCTCAAAAGTCGCTAGATCTAGTAACAAAGTCAGTGTTTTATTTTATTCCTATTGTTATACTATAACTATAGTTTTATCTATCAATACAAGGGGTACGCCAGTTACATAGACATTTTCAGGGGGTACGTGGAGCATAAAAGGTTGAGAACCACTGCATTACACGATGAACTCTTCCTATGAAGAAATTAAAGCCAGCCATCCGCTTGCTAGCCTAACATATTGCCTCTTCTGTTTGATTGCCATATCTCTTGAATAACTTTCACATAGATTAACGTAATACTAACTCCCTAAAAGGAAAATAAATATACACTTCCAGCTGCTATCGAAAAATTTCCAATATTTCTAAGCACCGCTATATTTTCAGTTCCAATCAGCTGGTGACGTCATTCTCACTCGAGCGTCATATGACACATCAATTCTGATGCTATTGTTGCACGTTCATCTGTCGTAACAATACATTAACATAATAATAAAAAAATATTTAATAAATTAATATTTAAATTTAATATAAATAATTTAATATATTTTATATTAATAAAATCAATATATGAGTAAATCAGTATAAAATAATAAAAATAAATTTTTAATCCGAATTGATTCCGAAACCTAGTGAACCTAGTAATAAGTAAACAATAAGCAGTCAACTCATAGCATCAATTAGAGGAGATCTTGGTCGGCGGCCGGAAACACAGTGGCCCAGAGCACCTGACATGTTATCAGGAGGTCGTGGGTTCGCATCCCACCCGGCTCAAAGCAATATTTCCTCTAAAATTGATCGACGTTAATTTCAGAATAATATCTTCCTTAGTAGACATGTTTTTCATGAATAGTTTTTCAAAATACCGTTAGAAGAGAGGAAAAATGCAGATAGGTAATTATTACAGGGAATGAGCAAAACAGTGAATTCAACTAGAAAAGATCGGAACGACTTCTCGAGTTTTTTACCCCCCGAAATGTTTTGCTGAATAATGCATTTGAGAGTAGCTGAAAAAAGAAAGAATATATGCGTTACGGAACGACCTTTCAGTCTGATTCAGTTGAATTCAATATCAGGCATCGCCCCATTTTTTTTTCTCACATCCGGGCCCTGCATGTGCTAGTCAAAGTACCCCACCAAACATTTTAGTCACGGGTCATCAGTCTATTTTTTTTATGGGTCAAGATCTTTACACAAAACTTTTATGCTTAGTAGAATTCAAATTTTGTTTGAGAAACTATTTCGAGAAGAGAAGTCACATAGCTCTTTAATTTCTAGTAGGAGAATAAGGCCTTTTAATCTTGCCATCATGCAATAATTAACTTTACATTAAATTACATTTAAAATTGTTCTGTTATTTGCATATATTGCATTTAAATGTTAAATATGCATTATTGTTGAGCATCCATTCATCAAAAAGTTCCCATCTGTTATTTTCTTTTGGAAGAAACTGACACCCATCAGAGGCATGCGAGAAAGCACTGATCATCCACAAGTGGAGCGGGATTGAAAATGTCTGGCAACTTGATATCGGAAAAAAATGATAACAGATAATTCAAAGGGGCTGTTGTCTTAAGAGAAATAAAAGGACGTAGCAAGTGGAATGGTTTGTCGTCGATAGATGGCCACTGATATCGCAGAGCGTTTTAGATTCGAGTGGCCTTGGCAATTAACATTCGTCGAGATCCAAGTGCAGCTGATTAGGGAGCAGCTGCGTTGGGATACGGAATTCTCTGAAATGCACAGCTGACAGAAGAGATATTGGTTTCTATTAAGACTTTTGCAATGGGGTCAGGGGTTGCGATCAGATTAGCATATCAATGAATATTCTGCTCCTGATTGTTGAAGCCCAATATTACGTTTTTTCAGGCCCAGATCAAGAAAAAAAAAATTAGTGGGGAGGCAAGACACTGGATTTTTAATAGAGTGTGATGTTTTCCCCTCCGTCTTACAAGTCTTTAATAAAAAAACTTGGAAAATTCACGAAAACTAAATAAGTTAATCACCTTTTGCCTCAATTACCTTTACTAGCATTCTGAAAGGATGTGGGATCTCTTTACATCCCCCCTCTGTATTCGGCCCTGTTTAGATTTTCCTTTGCCTACTGTTTCACTCCTTAACAGTTTTAATTTGAGCTAGCGGTTGATGGGAAAAATGTAAATAGTATATTATTGGTAATTATATAACATAAGGTTATTAGTTTTCCACACCTCTCTCAGAAAAATGGGTAGGTAATTGTTGTTAGTGGAATATCTCTTAAAAAGCTCTCACTAAAATTTCTAATTTCTATTACATAGATATTATTTGAAAAAAAAAAAAAAAAAATTCGTTAACAGCTCTACCGTTTCCATTATCAGTGATCTGTAAATATATGTATATATTAAAACACCTTAAGTATTTGATAACTGCAATTTATAATATTTTATTAGTACCAATCCAACTAAAGCAGAATTTTCTAATTATTACTTTCATTGTTTCCAATGGAAACTTCATGACGTTCACATTCCACCACCAAAATTTCAAATTTCCTTCATATTCGTTTGAAATTTTGGAATTTTCAAATTTTTTCACAGTTAGAGGGCGCAATTATAATGTTCGAAAGATAATGAAAGAGCGAATCATAATATTTCATCAATTCCTATCTAACCTAAAAAAACGTATTTTTCAATTATCTTTACAAACAGCAAAAATATTGGGGGCGGGGGTGGCTCAGTCGGTAGCGCGCCAGGCTCGTAATCTGTAGTTCTCAGGTTCGAGTCCCAGCTGGGTCAGCGTTGAGATTTATCTCCGCAAAATTCCCCGCCCTGCCCACGGTCAGTAGGGGACACCGATGGGCTTGGAAAGGCCGCCGTCCGTCGGATGGGACGTTAAGCCGTGGCCCCGTGTGCGGGAGAGTCATACCCTGTGCACGTTAAAGAACACGCTGGATGGCCTTGACGGGAGACTACCATCTGTCTCCCAACAGCTGTTCCAGTGGGTCCCCTCCCCCAACCTTCTCTGAGCCTTCGGGGTCCATGTGACCTGGCCATTTAGCCCATAGTGTGCAAAAAAGTGCCGCTCAGAGGTAAAACAATCCAACCCAACAACCCAACAGCAATTATCTGCTAAAATAAAAAGTTGGGTTTCCCCACCCCCCTGGGTCAAAGCGCCAGCTCATTGTCGACAGTGGAAATTTCGTGACCACATTCCACCACCAAAATTTCAAATTTCTAGCAGAAATACATCGCTCGCAATATTCGTTTGAAATATTTTAATTTTCAAGTTTTTCCACCGCTAGATGGCGCAATTGTAGATTTATGGAGATTCGGAAGGTACATATCGTAGTACATATTTCATCAATACCTATCCAACACAAAAATAATTTTTAATAATTCTCTGTAATCAAAAACGTTTGATGTCTACATACGGGCAGCGAAACTGTTATCTCGTTTTCAAAGAAAACGAGATGAAAAGAGCTAAAACGAATGCTTTTTCAATGGTATTGAGAAAAGTATCCTTTTTAACTTAACAGTGCCTCAGTGTCTCAGTTCCTTCACGGTGAGAAAAAAATCACGCGCTTCAGTTTTAACATCAGATATTTAATGCTATTATTCCCTGTAGCCTGTGAAAAGCAGTTGACATATCTTTTGGCGAAGACGTGGACAACCTTTCAAAAACTATCAGTAATTGTCAGCTGTCATGATCATCGCTCAATTGATGACGACTTTTTGATTTGTTGCAAACAGTACTTATTAACCAACTGACAAGATGCATTAATTAATATAAAAAATTTTGATAAAGAAATTTTTAGTAAATCATTTTTTATTTATTTCTTTTGTCTACTACAGAGATCATCCAAATTTTGCTTCCCCATTATCTCCCAAAACTGTCCATAACAAATTTAAACAGATTGTATAAAAATGAAGTGATTGGTAAATTTCATTTAATATACATATACACAGAAATTTATGGTGCCAGACTATTAAAATGCATCAGAAAAATGTTAAACTAAATGAGTTTTATATCCAATTACGAGCACATGGAACGAATCTGAGACTTTTGCATTGATTTTAACAGAAATTCAGTGTCGCGTTTACAAGTGTTTCCTTACGATCAGAATTTTGGAACCAATTGTGCCTGTATAACGAGGAATTTAGCCTGTATAACGAGGAATTAAGAACGTTTGGTTTGAAAGTTGGCTCCCGGTGACTTTCTGTCGCAGACCATTAAAGGCACCTTCCTTTTCCCTGCACCCCTAATTGCGAAATCCGCAACCGAAATTTGCCCCCGAAATGCTATTTTCTTTTATCATGTTAGATATTAAATAAAATCCTGCTGTTTTGCTATAATGGAAAAAAAAATAACAACGATATCGAGGATCACCATTTTGACCATACTGATATAAACGGTAATATTGTAAACAACTGCAGATGAGCAAATTCCAGAATATTACAAATATATTTGGATTTTGTAAAATGTTAGTTCATATCAAAACACCTTTTTATAATTTGAAAAATTGCCAAACCACAGTTGCTACTGAAACATTTATAACGAAATTTTCTGTTATCAGTTCATTTTTTTTTTCTACGCTATTTTATTTTTATTTTTATTCACCGTTAGATGAACCAAATTTATTCGTGACAGAAACGCGGGAATTATAATGAGAGATTTTGAGGGGAAATTGTGAGTAAAAATAGATAAATTTCGCATTAATTATTTAAAAAATAGCAACGAAAAAAATCAGTGTTGGAAAAACAATATATGAGAGAAAAAAATAATCGAAAGTCAGTAAAAGACCTTTCAGTTCCATCTCCGGTTACATCATCAAGTTGCAGTTTCAGTGGATTTTTTAGTGGATAAAATTGTTGCAGTGACACTGAGAAACAATCAGAAGGACGGAGGAGAGACGGTTACGAGTATAACTACAAAAAAGAAATCTTTTGGAGTAACTCGTAACTTTCTCTCTCCAAATATAATCTTTTTGGTTGGAAAGAAATATCTTTTTATGTTTTCTCTTCTGTAATTTTTCAGAAGACAAAAGCTATCGTTTATATTTCAAACGTTTTCGTCGTTTTTTATGGTTCTTCGAAATTTTATTTGCCAACATTTATTTTTAGTAGAATGCTCAAAGTGTTGGGGATTGTTTTTCCCAATGGAGTATTTGACAGGAGAATGCTTTTTGTGTGATTGCGGAATATCGGCTGCAACATTTGAAACGCTTCGATATTTTCTCTATACGGACAGAGATGTCAAATAATAGTTGAGACTTATGTAGTAAACTTAACATCCTAATTAGTAGTGTGAATTAAATATGCACCAGAGTTTACTTCTTAATAATTAAAAGGAGTTTACTACTAAGTGAGAAACGTAATGTTTCTCAATTATTAATAGCAAAAATTAAAAAGTTTTCTTGTAAAATAAAAAGTGGGGGATCTTCTGATTAAGGGCAGCGATTTTTTTCTTGCTAACGCTAAGAAATAAATAAAGCATATTAGAGTTTAATTTAATTCAAAGAAGTTTAAATTAATGAAAAAAAAACCTTTAGTATGTGCAACTTGAGTATACTAAAGTTTGTTAAACTTTTTTTTTATTTGTCTTTCAGAGAAATCAGCTTGCGAGCTCGATCGTGAGCAGCGCCTGAGCGCCAACAAAACAGGAATTCTGCATTTGGTGCCCCAGTGCGAAGAGAGCGGCGCCTACGCCGCTCTCCAGTGCTTCACTAACTTCGACTGGTGCGTCTGCTGTCGAAGGAACGGGGAGAACATTAACACCCCTGCCACGTACATCAAGGCCTGCACTTGCATACGTCACGGGGATGACGTTCTCAGCAAAGGTAAGTTATTTGGTTTGTTTCATTCTGAGGAGAACTATTGTACACAAAATGGATTAAATAGCCAGATCACAAGGACCCCAAAGCTCGGAGTTAGCTAGGAATGGGGCCCCACTCGACAGCTGTTGTTATGAGAAAGATGGAAGACTCCAGTCAAGGCCATTCAGCGTGTTTAACGTGAACAGGGTCTGGCTCTCCCGCACAAGGAGCCATGGGTTGGGTTGTTGGGGTTGTTTTACCTCTGAGCGGCACTTTTTTGCACTCCATGGGCTAAATGGCCAGGTCACATGGACCCCGAAGGCTCAGAGAAGCTTGGGGGAGGGGACCCACTGGAACAGCTGTTGGGAGACAGATGGTAGACTCCCGTCAAGGCCATCCAGCGTGTTCTTTAACGTGCACAGGGTATGGCTCTCCCGCACACGGGGCCACGGCTTAACGTCCCATCCGACGGACGGCGGTCTTTCCAAGCCCATCGGTGTCCCCTACTGACCGTGGGCAGGGCGAGGAATTTTGCGGAGATAAATCTCAACGCTGACGCAGCTGGGACTCGAACCTGGGAACTACAGATTACGAGCCTGGCGCGCTACCGACTGAGCCACCCCCGCCCAGGAGCCATGGCTTTATATCCCATCGGATGGAGGGCGGCATTTCGAAGCTCATTGGTGTCCTCTTTCTGACAGAGAGCTGGGTAAAAAAATTTGGGGAAATGAATCTGAACACCGACACAGATGGGACTCGAACCTGGAAACTGCAGATTACGAACATGGTACACTACCGACTCAGTCAGATTCCGCTGCACAAAGCGTAACTTGCGAGTCGAAATTGAGAAAGTGAAAATAACTTTTTTTTAATCATTATAATATATTCAGAGCCGGATCTAGAAGACGGGCAAGGGGATATGCCCCCCAGAATGCTAATAAGGAAATAGAGAAAAAATTATTAAACTCAATCAAACATATAAAATAGTTCCAATAATATAATAATATATAGTAAATTCGTCATCCAACTCTAATGCACCAACAATCGTAAGCACTTCTCGTGACAGCTGACCTCGCTTCATGACTCGTGCTTCGCATCTCAGCACAACTAGAATTTCAAGTATGAATTAGAACTTTGAAATTTTACCTACTTTTTATAAGAATTTCCAATCATTGTATGTCTGAAGAAGTCCTAATAGTTAGGACCAAATCGATAACGTCGTTTATATACTCTGTTAAAGTGCTTAATCATCTCATTTGTTAATATTATCCATCTTCACATGATTAGTGTACAAAATTTAGTAAATATAAACTTTTGAAATGTTGTTTAGCCGTCCTATTATTCCATCTACTTCACTTTTATACAAGACATGGTGTAACATCAATTCATGAAACAAATTATAGTGAAATAAACAAAGGGACTATGATATATGTTTCACTGGCATTTTTCATTGATATATATTAGCAATATATGATTATTAAATTCATTTATATTTCAGGCATTTTTCACGAAATTTTTTAAAAACCTGTTAAACAGAAGCGGAAATATTCAAATGCTACATTGAATAACCAGACTCTTGTAGCCTTCGATATTTTCTATATCCGGGCCCAAGTGTATTCATTATATACACCGAAGAGAAAAAACATTATGACCATCTGATGTTGGTCCTCCATGTGCCCCTAAAACAACTCTTATCCGGCGAGTCATGGACGCTACAAGATTTTCAAAGGTGTCTTGTGGTATATAGTACTAGCATGTTACCAGCAGATCCTTTAACCCTTCTAAGTTACGTGGTTGAGCCGCCACAGATCGGATATGCGTTTCCAACACAAACCCCAGATGTTCGACTGCATTGATGTCTGGGGAATTTGGAGGCCAGGGCAATATCTGGAAGTCTTCCTCGTGTTCCGCAAACCATTCTCGAACAATCCGGGCAGTGTGGCATGGCGCATTATCCTGCTGAAAGAAGTTGCCCAAAACCGTTGCCATGAAAGGATATACCTGGTCTGCAATGCTGTTTAGGTAGGTGGTAGACGTCGTAGTTTCCTACGCATGAATGACTGGACCCAGGGTTTCCCAGCAGAACATTGCCCAAAGCATTACACTTCTTAACTGGCTTGTTTTCGTCCCACGGTGCATTCTGGTGACAACACTTTTCCAGGCAAATAACGCGCACGTACCCAGCCATCCACATGGTGCAACAGGAAACGAGATTCATCAGATTAGATGACCTTCTTCCAATCATTCAAGGTCAAGTTTTGATGCTCGCGTGCCCATTTGTATGCGCTTTCGACGCAAAACCCAGGTTAGTATGGACACTCGGTGAGGCCTGCCGCTACGCAGCCCCATTTTCAGCAAGGTTCAATGTACATGTGCTGTGACACATTACTCCCGTCACCAGCATACAAATTACGAACGAATTACGCCACAGTATGCCTTCTGTTGGCTCATACCATACGGGATAGCCTTCGCTCACCTCTAGTATCGAGGAGCAGTGGACGGCCCACACCTTGCCGACTGTTCGTGGTTTTTCCCTCCTCGGATCACTTTTTGAAAGTACTAACCACGGATAACTGTGAGGACCCTACAAGCCTTGCCGTCTCGAAATGCTCTGACCCGGTCATCTGGCCATTACAATTTGGCCTTTGTCAAACTCACTTAAACCCGCTGCCTTTCCCATTTGAAGAACAAGAATAACGCTGATTAACATAGCTCAGTAATCAGGTGTTATTTATACCGTTTCATAACCTTCATACGAGCCGTCGTTTACTTGCAGTTGCTTCGATTTGCATAAAGATGAGTTGGTCATAATGTTTTGGCTCTTCGGTGTATGTTATGCATTATATATATTTCGTTATACATATCCATTATATATATTGTTACGACAGATGAACGAGCAGCAGTGACTTCTTGACTAATGTGACTTGAACATTCGTGTGTGCTCCTACGTGAGATTCAATTTAGCCAACGAATTGGAACTTAGAACGATTCGGAAGAATAAAAAAAATAGCGGTGCAGTGTGTTAAAGTTGTGAGATCTGAAAGGACGTTCAGATAGTATGAGTCAGTGCGCGTTAAGTGAAAATAATTAGTTATTTATTAGTGTGTGCGCGGGTGTTTGTTTTCTGTTGTTAGTTTCCTACGCATTAATGACTGGACCCTCGTCCTGACGAGAGTTTGTTTACCTCTGAAGGTATTCAAGTGACATGGTAAACAAAGTGAAGAGGTACTATTTTAGTAGAACAGACAGAGCTGATATTGTGACTTATGTATGGTAGTAGTTAATTTGTTTATAAAATACTTCATCCATTTTTTGTAACAATTTGCATTGTATTGTAATTGTTTTTAAAACATAGTTATTAATACTCAAGCTCAGTGCTTATCCATTTTAAAATTCGCAACAATATGTTATTATACATTATTCATTACATATACGCTATATTTCATTACATTATTTTATTTATAGTACTAATATTTATTTTAGCTTCCATTTCAGTTTCGGACAGAATACTAATTAACCATCATCAATTTCGATCAATAGTGGAATTGTTTCATTGTCACCATTTTCCTCTCGCACACCAACTGTTAAGAACTCCTATTTGCTTAACCCTGCTTTTCAAGTTACTATGATGAGAATTCACAGGTGTACTGATAAATCCCACAAATCCTCGTGATGCGGGGATGTGCAAAAGTGGTGAAATGCGATATACAACTTTTTAAAGGAAGATCCCAGAATTTTTTTCTAAAACTTTGAACGAATAATAACAGACCGTGGACAATGAGCTTAGCTTTCTCTTCCAGCGACTCCTCTCCTTGCTTCGTGTTGACCAGAACTCATTTCCTCAAAGCTTTCTCTTCCAGCGACTCCTCTCCTTGCTTCGTGTTGACCAGAACTCATTTTCTCAAAGCTTTCTCTTCCAGCGATTACTCTCCTTGCTTCGTGTTGACCAGAACTCATTTTCTCAAAGCTTTCTCTTCCAGCGACTCCTCTCCTTGCTTCGTGTTGACCAGAACTCATTTTCTCAAAGCTTTCTCTTCCAACGACTCCTCTCCTTGCTTCGTGTTGACCAGAACTCATTTTCTCAAAGCTTTCTCTTCCAGCGATTCCTCTCCTTGCTTCGTGTTGACCAGAACTCATTTTCTCAAAGCTTTCTCTTCCAGCGACTCCTCTCCTTGCTTCGTGTTGACCAGAACTCATTTTCTCAAAGCTTTCTCTTCCAGCGATTCCTCTCCTTGCTTCGTGTTGACCAGAACTCATTTTCTCCAAGCTTCGGTTTGGCCGAACTTCCTTTGCACAAGGACATGACAGTCTAATCTATTTGGGAGACTCCTCTCCTTGCTTCGTGTTGACCAGAACTCATTTTCTCAAAGCTTTCTCTTCCAGCGACTCCTCTCCTTGCTTCGTGTTGACCAGAACTCATTTTCTCAAAGCTTTCTCTTCCAGCGATTCCTCTCCTTGCTTCGTGTTGACCAGAACTCATTTTCTCCAAGCTTCGGCTTGGCCGAACTTCCTTTGCACAAGGCCATGACAGTCTAGTCTGGGCTACAAATTCGATATTTCAGTGGTGGAGTGGGATAATTAAGGGGATTAGATTAGCAGCAACAATTTCCCGCCATGACCTCTAGGATGAGTGGGAAAACGAAACTTTTTATTTTAATAGTTTAATAAAAAATTCTGTTTGATTTGAATAAAAAAAACCCTTAAGCAGCTGCTTGCCACAGAGGTCTGACAGGAGCCTGTCAGTTTATATGCCAGAGTAGAAGGTCTGAGAGGATGGCAGGACCTCAGCAGAAAAACAACACGAACATCCATGCCTTACCCGGGGCTCGAACCCAGGTCCCGTAGATCAGTAGCCAAGCGCGCTAACCACTCGGCCATAGTAACTAACGAAATTTGGTGATTCATAATTTTCAAATCGTCCAAATGGTCTGAATTTAAAATCATTAAGGGCCGGTAAATGTGAAAAAGGTGAAACATGAAGTGATATTGCAAACAATATATTAATGCTAGAAATTATTAATTCTGGTGAGTGTGCTGATAAAGAATGGAGTGACTGATTTTTACACCGAAGAGCCAAAACTTTATGACCAGTGCGTCTTCATGCAAATCGAAACAACTGCAGATAAACGACAGCGCGTGTGAATGTCATGAAACGGTGTAAATAACACCTGATACTGAGTTCTGTTAATCAGTGTTTTTCTTGTTCTTCAAATGGGAAAGGCAGCGGACTTAAGTGAGTTTGACAAAGGTCAAATTGTAATGGCCAGAGCACTGAGTCAGAGGATTTTCCAGACGGCAAGGTTTATGAGGTGCTCATGATCAGCCGTGGTTAGTACCTTCAAAAAGTGGCCTGAGGAGGGAAAAACTACGAACCGCCGGGCAAGGTGTGGGCTGACCATGGCCTATCGATGCTAGAAGTGAGTAAAAGCTATCCCATATGGTATGAGCCAACAGAAGGGATATTGTGGCGCACCTCGCCCATAATTTCAATGCTGGTGACGGGAGTAATGTGTCACAACAGACAGTACATTGAACCTTGCTCAAAATGCGGCTGCATAGCCGCAGGTTGCTCCGAGTGCCCATGATAACCTCGGTTCACCATTGAAAGCGCCTATAGTGGGCATGCGAGTATCAAAACTGGACCTTGAATGATTGGAAGAAGGTCGTCTGGTCTGATGAATCTCATTTCCTGTTGCACCATGTGGCCGGTCGGGTACGTGCGCGTCGTTTACCTCGGGAAGTGTTAACACCATGATGCACTGTGGGACGAAAACAAGCCGGTGGAGAAAGTGTAATGCTTTCGGCAATGTTCTGCTGAGTCCAGTTATTCATGTGCAGGAAACTATGACGTCTACCACCTACCTAAACATCATTGCAGACCAGGTACATCCTTTCATGGCAACGGTATATCCCTCTAGTAGTGCCTTCTTTAAGCAGGATAATGTGCCATGCCGCACCTTCAGCGGCATGGCACATTATCCTGCTTAAATTCTATCAATTTCTATCAATTTACTGCTTAATTTTAAAACTTAAAAAGCATTTCAATATAGTAATAATAAATAAATAGTTTTATATATATTTAATGATTTACCTCTTAACCCTAAGGGTAAGAAAATCCAACTTTCTCCTTTTAAAGGATAAATACTATGTTTTGGGTTTTATAAGGCTAAATATATATTACTATTTACATTTTGCACTCATCCTTTAGTGTGAATTGTTAAAGGGTGAAAAATTCGGAAAATGATAAAGTTCGTTTTCTCTGAAAATGAGCATCCCATATTCGCCAGAGGCGATATCTTATCCTTCTAGTTTTTCAATAGAGAAGAAAATGAATCATATTCAAAATACTTTAATTGACACTATGTAAGCATTTTAATACAAATTTTGTTATGACTTTTGAAAACAATTAAAGCAATATTTTATGAAGAAAGTGATAAAAAATTTTCTTTCCCTGCCCGGATGTAGAAAAGAAATTAAAGGGGTCAAGTGACGCAATCGAGCCGTAAGAAAGTAACTGGTGCTATCAGATATGGCGAACGCCAACAGCGGAGTAGGCTCTGTGGCAAGGCATAGTTTCAGGTAGCAATAGCCGTGCTCTTTCAGAGAGTAAAGTAGCAAGCGTAACATTATTTCACGGTGAAACAGGAGACCGTAGTTCTCACCCTTGTGAAGAGACGGATCTATTTGATGGATCATAGATTGGTCTCGTGGAATGGATCATATTTTCAAAAATGAATAAGAGCAAAGTGAGGAGTTTCTTTTGGCTGTTTATCACATGGAGCTGGAGAGTTATCTTTTAATTTTTGTGAACAGGATACCGATAACGAGAAAAAGAGCAACTAAAGTATCAAAAAATTACATTTCAAGTCATCAGAGTTACAAAAGTTACAATTATTACATTTATCAACCGATAAAACACCTTGGTGATTCATTAAACATCCTTGGGTGACTAAAAGCTACCGTTTATTTTTACAATCAAAGTCTGGCATTTATGCTTTTGCTGTGGCCACAAGCACTCACAGAAAGGAAAATTTTCTGCGTCATCCCATATTAAGTGGAGATGACCATTAGGTTAAACACGACTGCAAGGCACGGAGAGGGTGAGGAGAGACATGACAGTTAAAACGATGAAATTGTTCCCGTGTGTCAGATGATCCTTTTCTAACTTGGCATTTCTTATTATCCTTCGGAGCAGTGACGTGCAGAATTGACTCGAATATAAGGCAGCCTTCTTTCTTTTAAAGTACTCCGTAAAGAGCCGTCCGTGGCCAAGTGGTTAGCGCTCTTGACTAGGGATCTGAGTTCGAGCCCCGGGCAAGGCATAGATGTTTGTGTTGTCTTTCTGCTGAGGTCCCGACTTCCTCACAGTCCTTCTACTATGGCATATAAATTGACAGCTTCCTGTCAGCCCTCTGTGGCAAGCAGCTGCCTCAGGGGATATTATTTGACTTACTCTGTAAAGGAATAAGCAAGAATAGGAAAATAATTTTAAAAATTTCAGAAATTTTATCCCAAAAAAGAACTAAGCCTGCTTTTGTGTATTGAATAACACTGGTCTGCTTGAAAATCCTCCCTCGAAAAATAATGGGTGTAGTTTATAGATTTGAGGGTCCTGAATCCGAATCTGGAATCCAAATGTCATTTTTTTCAGGCACTATTTTCGTGAGAGGTCGTTTTTTGAGAAAATGTTTTTTGTGAATGTATATGATTTTATTCATTTTAAAACTACTGAAAGCCTCAGTTTTATTATGTGAAACAACCGCCAGGTTTTCTTACTTAAGGCGAAATTATTCACGGATTAGCGACGAAAAAATAAAAGAGGGAATTTTCGTTGATCCTCAGCTCAGATGGTTGGTTCAAGATCCTGAATTCCAAAATAAATTAAACTACAATGAAACGAGAACCTGGGTAGCATTTAGAAATGTTTGCCACAATTTTTTTAGTAATGTAAGGGAGATAATATGACGAAATTCTTCCTATAAAGTAGTAGGATGTAATATGTCGCTAAAGCTGTGTTTCTTAGATTCACACCTAATTTTTTTTTCCACAATTGATGGAAGCGGTTTCGGCTGAGCTTGGAGAATAGTTCCATCAAGACATATCCGAAATGGAAAAACGATATAGCGGCAAATGGAACAGGAGTATGATGGCGGACTACTGTTGGGCCCTGCAGCGAGAGACTTCAGAGATAAAATGTAAGCGACAGTAGACAACAAAATAAGTTTTTGTGTAAATATATGCATGCTTCAGGATTTATTAGTGTCAGCTTTCACTTTTTTATAATGTAAATAAATATTTGGTAAAATATATCTATCATCTCTGAGTAAAATAGTGTTTTTTTTTTAAAATTAGACTCATATCTCTAGAAAACTACAGGTGATAGCACAAATCGGCTGTCAGATTCGGATTCAGCAGTCTCAAAAACTTAGAAATCAGGGAAAATTTTAGAAGGGAGGGAAAACAGTTTTTTTTTTGCAGACCAGTGTAATTTACCTGTTTCGTTTTTTCTATAGTCTTATGATTTTTCATTAATTCTCGCAAATCATATTTTAACCTATCGGCAGAAATTTCTAATTTTTTGTTTTCCTACTAAGAGAAAATAACGGAAATTTCGAAATTTTCATTAGCCTTAATTTTTATTAAGATTGAAAAACAGTTCCAATTTCCTTCGCAATCAAACATGTGAAAAAACATTGGCAGAACTAAACAATGTCGTTTAGTTCTCCATATACTACTCTCTATCGTGAGCAATAACTGCTGCATTTGACCTCTGCAACCCAATTCTAATAAGGTTCATGTTTGACACCTCAATCCACCTCACTCTAAGTCCACCTCTTTCACTTTTTTTTAAATGAAACATCTCTCCTTTTCTTTCACTTTTCTTTCGAGTAGTATGTTTCTTCATTACAGAACATATCAAAAGTGAATGTTTTTTTTCATTTCGGTGTTTGAACTTGCTGTTAAATATTAAAGCGAAGAATGTAAATAAATGTAATTTTGGAGAGAGAGAAGTTTTATGCCATAAACCTTATTTGACTTCTACTTTAAAATACAGGGTGATTCAGAATTCATCATCAATATTTGGTGGGGAGGTAGGTAATAAGAAACGAAGGAGATTTCACATAGGAAAGCATGGGCGCATATGCCATGTAGTAGGGCAAAATGACCCCAGTTCAATGATGGAAAGAACACATAAGAAGGAAGTGGTAAGGAAAAAACATTTATTATCTTACATGTAACATTTCTTTGCATTGGTTGTACAGACTTACAAGAGGTGCTCGAACTGTCGACCATGTGCTAGAATGCATGACTCACAACGGCGTTGCATGGACAGCCGGACCCTGTGGAAGATGCTTGGCATTTCCCGGATGTTTGAGGCAGCAACTGATATGCGTGCTACAAGATCCATAGCACTATCAACAGGGGTCTCGTACACCATGTTTTCATAGCACCCCATACAAAGAAATCGATTGGAGATAAATCCGGTGAACGTGGTGGCCAAGAAACCGGTCCACCGCGGCCAATCCATTGACCACCAAACTGTCTGCGTAGGTAAGCACGCACAGCATTTGCGAAATGTGCAGGAGCGCCGCCATGCTGGAACCACATTCGCCGGAGACTACCATCAGGAACCTCGTTCAGAAGATCCGGTAACACAGTCTGAAGAAATGTTAGGTACTTGGCACCGTCCAAACATCCCGTTTGGACGGTAGTAAATACGGGCCCAACAAACAGTCACCGACAATCCCAGTCCACACATTGACAGCAAAACGTTGTTGCGCAGCTCCAGGTCTTGTACCGTGTGGGTTCTGATGAGCCCACACATGCCAATTGTGTGTTTGAAGACACCCTCTCGAGTGAACAACGCCTCATCGGTGAAAAGAACATACGTTGGGAAATTGGGATCAACGGCTGTTCTCTGCATGAACCACTGACAAAAAATAACACGCTTGGGATGGTCGTCTGCTGCCAATAATTGCACTCTTTGCAGATGAAATGGATGTAACCCTTCATCGTGTAATATCCGCCACGCTGTTGCTTGCGAAATTCCAAACTGCCTAGCCATACCTCGTGTGCTAGCACCAGGTTGTTCCTCGATTTCCTGTAGGACAGCTTCCTCTACTGCTACTGACCGTGCCGATCTGCGCCTCCCTCGATTAACATTACTAGCAGCAAACGATCCTGTTTCACGCAGTTGGCGATGAATACGTGAAAACATTTGATGCTGTGGCACACGGCGGTTTGGGAAGCGCGCTGCATACAATTGCCTGGCTCGAAGACATCTTTCTCCTGCCGCACCGCAAGTTACATGCATATCTGCACATTCATTCCACGTATACCGGTTCATGTTACTTCTGCAAATTCACCTTGTCGAATGACAACTGACTGCACGCGTCAAACAGCTGTGCTTCTGTATGAGAGGTGTGTACACACAGCGCCCTCTACACCACCATGCGTTCGTCTGCCCCCATACTTTCCTATGTGAAATCTCTTTCTTTTCTTATTCCCTTCCTCCCCACTAAATATTGATGATGAATTCTGAATCACCCTGTATAGTAAATGGTTGCCTATAACAATTAAAATTACGTCCAGCGTATAAAGGGAGGAAATATCAATTAAAAGAGTTCTAAATGCCTTTTGTTTTCTTCTTTAATTTCTTCCTTTAAAAGATATTCGCCTCCTATTTTCAGGCGAGGTCGATTCATACAACCCTCAATGTGAAAAGGACGGAACCTACCAATTGCAGCAGTGCTGGAAGGGAGAGTGCTGGAAGGGAGAGTGCTGGTGCCTCGATGAAGAAGGCAATTCCGTCTCGGAAAGAACCAAAGACAAGACAACACTCAACTGCTAATGACACCTTGCAACTTGACGATTCTTCAATAGAATCTGTACAATCACACTCAAAGGTCCAATAAAACAGAGAAGTCGTAATCCTTAGATTTGTTTCCAAGTTCCTTTCTTATTCACCCGAATATATTATTTTATAAAATTTTTTATCTAAATTAATATGACAATAGTCATATTAATTTTAATAGGCAATCATAGGTTTTTTAAGGGCATTTTTTAGCCTGTTTGGCTATGTATCTAAGAGCCCTGGTTCAAGATCGCCTGAAGGCAAGTTCCTCGGTTCGAACTCTGTAGCATGCAGCTGCTTGAGGTATTTAATTAAGTAAAATGATTTAAGGTATACAAGCATTAAGTGATATAGTCCACTTTCATCAGTATCAAAGTTCATTCAAAGTACTCAGTTCAGTGTTTTGACTTGCATCCCTTCACCTGTTGTCTCACTTAAGCAAGTGTAAATCTCGAACGCCTTAGCTCAAAGCCGCAAGAGCAGAGCATCGCAGAACTAGGCGTTCCCGGTTTTGAATCCAGGAAGCAGCTTGGTGGGTGACTTTTATACTGGTTCCCATTACATGCCTCTTAGGACTATCAGTAACGTGAGTTCCATTTCTTAATGTTCTCTTTTCTTTAATTCATTCCGAAAGCTTAAGAATGAAACTATTGAAAGAAATAAACCTCAAGCAGATCTGCGTGGATCCCTGCTGGTACCTCAGCATAAGGACATCCCATAACCAGAGTTAAACAAATCCATGCCTCAACCAGAAGAATGAAAAGCAGTTCCAGTTTAATGATCTCATTATAAACATAAGAAAGAGTGGGGAAATGTTTTTTCTCCCTCTGACTCTCTTTTTAGGTACGTCTGATAGTAAAGACCTTTCAAGAGAAATGATCAGAAGGATCATATTGTCTGGGCTCGGAGTCAACAGGAAGTCTTAAATTTAGACACTTGTGTTTGTTTTCCTTTTTCTTTTTTTATATATTAAAGTTAGGTTGGGTTGTTTTACCTCTGAGCGGCCTTTTTTGCACACTATGAGCTAAATGGCCAGGTCACATGAAATTATGACAAGTTTTAATAAAATTCGTCTTTGGGAAGTGTCCCTGGACGCTCTAGACCTGTGAGAGAAGTTAACGGAAGTTAACGATTCTGCAAACAAAAAGAGGGGCAAATTGGGGTAAATTAGACAACCAGGCGCCCTTGTCGGTCTTGAAGTAGTAGTAGTCTTCTGTAGCAGATGGACTTCGCAGTTGTACATATTTACAGGCGTAGGAGCATAAAAAACTGAGCTACACCTGTCTTCTCTCTAAAATTCCTTTAGGGAATGATTTTAGTTTACACATATTTGTTCATAGTTTTCGAAAAAAATTAATCGCAGGTAAAAGGACATGGATTCGAATCCCTGGAAAAGGAATGGATGTTCCTTTTCATATCTTGTCTTTCTGCTGAGGTCTTGTTTTCTTCTCTGTGAAGCATTATACTGGCGGATACTTATGACACCTGCGGCTTAATTCAGAATACGTAGCTTAGTTTCCAAGCAATTCGTTTGCTGTATTAATTCTTTTCATTTAAAGAGAGGCAATTAAAATTCTATTGAGAAACCTCAAATATGAGGACTTGATTAAATTCAGAAAGATTAACTTCATTGTTAACGCGTTTTTACGAGTTTTTCGTATTTTTGGATTTCAATGTAACATAAAATAAGAGTTTTGCTCTTCCTGAAATCAGATGCCTTTAGTTATTAATCTAGTACTAGGAAAATGAAGCACACATCTGACAACACTAGTACACAGAGGCGTAGCTAGGCTTTTGGCCCCTTGGGAAATTTGTAATTGTATGCCCTTATTCAGTTATTGATAAAAAAAATACACATGTTATTTATATTATATATATTTATTTTCATTATTTTAATACAGTTATATGAATAAATATTAATTGCACATAAATAATTACCAAAGAAATTGCAATTAATTATTTTTTAAATTAATTTTTCCTACTTTTTCGTTGGCAAAATCTGATTTAAATTAATTTTTTGAGTCAGTTTTCGCTCAAGTGATGATGTACGAAACAATCCCGGGGTTTATAAACATAATAAACTCAATGTAATGTACAAATTATGAACTCCCGTCCAAAGGAAAATATACCTATGTAACAGAATTTTATTTTGTAACGGCATGATTTGTAAAAGTAATATGAACAGCTGGAAATTGCGCCCCAAAGCTGTTTTATGGCATGCGCGGTGCAGGGGGGGGGGGGGGGGGTGCAAAATCTATAATATGCTGTCTTGACGATACGACGGTATAAATAATACGTATTAAATTCAACGAACTATGGGCGGCTAATCATTCGATTTTATTTTGCACGTAAACGTCAGATATCGTGGAACGGCTCGTGCCGCCCCATCACTGCCCTCTGATTCCGGCGCCCTTGGCAACTGCCCCGATGCCAACACGTTCCTACGTTTCTGCTGGTACACAATAAGAAATTTCTTGTTGAGAGTTTTTTTTTAAATAATTAAGTATTTTTGCAATCTTTCAAAACTTTTATAAATATTTTTTTTTTATTTCCACTGTATGGGGTCACTTCAGATTGCCTGGAACAAGATAAATGCTCTAATTGCGAAATTCTTAAGGATGTTTTACAATTTTTTTCTTTAAAAGATGAAAAAACATTGTTTGCTAAAAAATATTCTCAAGGAAAAGGTGACTGCTTTTTGATTGATTTCTCAAGGCGTCAAATGCCTTCCTGATGAGCAAATATTATCTGCAATGAATGAGAGTTATTGCTAATAATATTCGTCACTGCGTATGATGAAACTGTTTTACTAAAGAATGATTTCTTAAAAACCAGCTAATTTTATAAAAAATAATAAAATAAAATTTCTTTAAAACCTTTCACGTGGGCGGAAAAATTATTCAGAATATTTACAGCTGAAATCACTGTTTTGTAAAAGGACAACATTTGATTAAAATAAGTCGTATTATATCTCGCTTCTTTGCAGATGCTTCTTTATAGTGTTAAGATGATGTTAACTCTATTCTTTGTGGAGTAATTCTATCCATATAAATATCTTTGTTTAAAGTCTTATTACCATGATTATTCAGGTTCATTTCTTTTATTATTCATAATTAAGCTGTATTTTTTTCTCAGCTAATCATCTGAAAGGTTTAGCAGCCCTGGAAATAATGCCAAGTAATACCCTTTTTTTCCATTTTGTTAAAGAGAAAGAAGTTACCTGTAGAGGATGGAGATGTCCTAGAAACTATGTTGAGCTTGTCCTGTTTTCTCATACAACATACAAATGCATACACGGGGACATGTCGTCTAGTTAGTGGTCAGATACGCTAATCATTAGTCCAGGAATAGGCATTTAGTGAAAAACATTTTTAACGTTTAGATATGAGAACGTCTAAAAAGCGGCTGGAGCGATTTCGCACCTTTGTTTGTAACATCGGTTTCCCCAAAGCATGGAATATTTGAGAGGAAATGAGAATAATTAAGAAAACTGGGAAAAAATAAAAATACCGCTTAATTATGAATAATAAAGGAAATGGAACCGAAATGTTAATAAGAACCCCATGTTAATAAGACTTTAACAAATATATTTATATGGATAGAATTACTCCACAAAGAGTAAAGAGATTTAACATCATCTTAACACTATAAAGAAGAGAGATGGATAGAATTACTCCACAAAGAGTAAATAGAGTTAACATCATCTTAACACTGTAAAGAAGAGAGATGGATAGAATTACTCCACAAAGAGTAAAGAGAGTTAACATCATCTTAACACTGTAAAGAAGAGAGATGGATAGAATTACTCCACAAAGAGTAAATAGAGTTAACATCATCTTAACACTGTAAAGAAGAGAGATGGATAGAATTACTCCACAAAGAGTAAAGAGAGTTAACATCATCTTAACACTGTAAAGAAGAGAGATGGATAGAATTACTCCACAAAGAGTAAAGAGAGTTAACATCATCTTAACACTGTAAAGAAGAGAGATGGATAGAATTACTCCACAAAGAGTAAAGAGAGTTAACATCATCTTAACACTGTAAAGAAGAGAGATGGATAGAATTACTCCACAAAGAGTAAAGAGAGTTAACATCATCTTAACACTGTAAAGAAGAGAGATGGATAGAATTACTCCACAAAGAGTAAATAGAGTTAACATCATCTTAACACTGTAAAGAAGAGAGATGGATAGAATTACTCCACAAAGAGTAAAGAGAGTTAACATCATCTTAACACTGTAAAGAAGAGAGATGGATAGAATTACTCCACAAAGAGTAAATAGAGTTAACATAATCTTAACACTGTAAAGAAGAGAGATGGATAGAATTACTCCATAAAAAGTAAAGAGAGTTAACATCATCTTAACACTGTAAAGAAGAGAGATGGATAGAATTACTCCACAAAGAGTAAATAGAGTTAACATCATCTTAACACTGTAAAGAAGAGAGATGGATAGAATTACTCCACAAAGAGTAAAGAGAGTTAACATCATCTTAACACTGTAAAGAAGAGAGATGGATAGAATTACTCCACAAAGAGTAAAGAGATTTAACATCATCTTAACACTGTAAAGAAGAGAGATGGATAGAATTACTCCACAAAAAGTAAAGAGAGTTAACATCATCTTAACACTGTAAAGAAGAGAGATGGATAGAATTACTCCACAAAGGGTAAAGAGATTTAACATCATCTTAACACTGTAAAGAAGAGAGATGGATAGAATTACTCCACAAAGAGTAAAGAGAGTTAACATCATCTTAACACTGTAAAGAAGAGAGATGGATAGAATTACTCCACAAAGAGTAAAGAGAGTTAACATCATCTTAACACTGTAAAGAAGAGAGATGGATAGAATTACTCCACAAAAAGTAAAGAGAGTTAACATCATCTTAACACTGTAAAGAAGAGAGATGGATAGAATTACTCCACAAAGGGTAAAGAGATTTAACATCATCTTAACACTGTAAAGAAGAGAGATGGATAGAATTACTCCACAAAGAGTAAAGAGATTTAACATCATCTTAACACTATAAAGAAGAGAGATGGATAGAATTACTCCACAAAGAGTAAATAGAGTTAACATCATCTTAACACTGTAAAGAAGAGAGATGGATAGAATTACTCCACAAAGAGTAAAGAGAGTTAACATCATCTTAACACTGTAAAGAAGAGAGATGGATAGAATTACTCCACAAAGAGTAAAGAGAGTTAACATCATCTTAACACTGTAAAGAAGAGAGATGGATAGAATTACTCCACAAAGAGTAAAGAGAGTTAACATCATCTTAACACTGTAAAGAAGAGAGATGGATAGAATTACTCCACAAAGAGTAAATAGAGTTAACATCATCTTAACACTGTAAAGAAGAGAGATGGATAGAATTACTCCACAAAGAGTAAAGAGAGTTAACATCATCTTAACACTGTAAAGAAGAGAGATGGATAGAATTACTCCACAAAGAGTAAATAGAGTTAACATAATCTTAACACTGTAAAGAAGAGAGATGGATAGAATTACTCCACAAAAAGTAAAGAGAGTTAACATCATCTTAACACTGTAAAGAAGAGAGATGGATAGAATTACTCCACAAAGAGTAAATAGAGTTAACATCATCTTAACACTGTAAAGAAGAGAGATGGATAGAATTACTCCACAAAGAGTAAAGAGAGTTAACATCATCTTAACACTGTAAAGAAGAGAGATGGATAGAATTACTCCACAAAGAGTAAAGAGATTTAACATCATCTTAACACTGTAAAGAAGAGAGATGGATAGAATTACTCCACAAAAAGTAAAGAGAGTTAACATCATCTTAACACTGTAAAGAAGAGAGATGGATAGAATTACTCCACAAAGGGTAAAGAGATTTAATATCATCTTAACACTGTAAAGAAGAGAGATGGATAGAATTACTCCACAAAGAGTAAAGAGAGTTAACATCATCTTAACACTGTAAAGAAGAGAGATGGATAGAATTACTCCACAAAAAGTAAAGAGAGTTAACATCATCTTAACACTGTAAAGAAGAGAGATGGATAGAATTACTCCACAAAAAGTAAAGAGAGTTAACATCATCTTAACACTGTAAAGAAGAGAGATGGATAGAATTACTCCACAAAGGGTAAAGAGATTTAACATCATCTTAACACTGTAAAGAAGAGAGATGGATAGAATTACTCCACAAAGAGTAAAGAGAGTTAACATCATCTTAACACTGTAAAGAAGAGAGATGGATAGAATTACTCCACAAAGAGTAAAGAGAGTTAACATCATCTTAACACTGTAAAGAAGAGAGATGGATAGAATTACTCCACAAAAAGTAAAGAGAGTTAACATCATCTTAACACTGTAAAGAAGAGAGATGGATAGAATTACTCCACAAAGGGTAAAGAGATTTAACATCATCTTAACACTGTAAAGAAGAGAGATGGATAGAATTACTCCACAAAAAGTAAATAGAGTTAACATCATCTTAACACTGTAAAGAAGCGAGATATAATACGATTTATTTTAATCAAATGTTCTCCTTTTATAAAGCAGTGATTTCAGCTGTAAATATTCTGAATAATTTTTCCGCCCATGTGAAAGCTTTAAATTTTGAATACCTTAATCAGGGAAAACGGAGAACGGCACCATTGTGCAAGTAAATATGTTATTTTAAATTTTACTGCAATAATTAGTGCTAACATTGGAAAATTTAGCGACCATAATCTATTGTAGGAATCTATTGTATTAGAGGAAAATCTAAGAAGTTTTTAACACTATCTTGAAGGAGGTGTGTGTGTGTCTATCACTGAGTGATTCCTGTACAAAATTCGATGCTCGACAAGCTTTGACTGGTTAAAACAATAATCTCATAATCGAAGGTTCGGTTAATTGAAGTGGCACTATTTGTCAACAACCTGTGTACCCCTAAGAAATTTTCCTGCATAAGCCTCTGCTGCCAACAGAACGTTACTGAGTCTGTGAGATCTTCTCTGTGCGATATGAGGTCCCCACAGTACACGTGGGCAGACAATGTCAAACAGGACCTTGTTAGAATTGGTGTGCAGTGGCCAGATGCAGTAGATGTAGCTCAGGACAGACTTGCTTGGAGAACTAAATTGCACGGTCTGGTTGGACTTCCGTAGCCCATGGCTGCTTGAGGATGATGATGATGATGTTAATGATGAAATAAAGGGTCATGGCAGAATATTTGATTTACTATTATTGAGACTTATGACGGCAATCAGAGGTAGCAATGTTGCAGGTATCTTAGTAAAATGGGTATCCTGTCGTTTGCTGCTTAATTGGACACATCACGAATAGTGGGCCTAATTTAATTTTTTATTGAGGGTTTTATCAATTCCTCTTATATCAATGGGAAGTAGGGAAAAAAATCCTCGAATAAAGAAACTCATAAAAAGTTACTTACGATTGAGCAAGAAGGTCTGTCTAAAATAGAGCGAAGAATATGTATGTGAAAAGTTGAACATCGATAAATTAATCGATGGATTTTCTAGTATGAAAACTCCAAAAATGCCAGTTTTAATTTCATGAAATTTCTTATTAAAATAATCCAGATATATGCTATATTAATTTGGTGCAGTTTTGTTTAATGTGCTCATAAGCAACTTTCTTTTTTGCCGTAGAAAATAAATTGGCATCATTTACTGTAAAAAAGATTAGGTCCAAATATATATATGAAAAAAATATAAGAATTTGAATTTTGTAGCTTGTTATATTCTTTCTGGCCCATCCCATGACCGAGTGGTTAGCGCACTTGGCTACTGATCTAAGGGACCTGGGTTCGAGCCTCGGATAAGGCATGGTTGTATGTGTCGTTTTTCTGCTAAGGTCCTGCCATCCTCTCAGAACTTCTACTTTGGCATGTAAACTGACAGGCTCCTGTCAGACCTCTGTGGCAAGCAGCTGCTTGAGGAGGTATTTATTTATTTTTATTATATATTATTTCTGAGAGTAAGATGATATTTTTTCCTTTGAAGAGAGGCGCTTTTATTGGATTTTGCATAGAAGTGTCATCTTGCCTAGAGCTTCTCTTTTGAGTGGAGTACCAGTGATTCGGTGGAACATAATATCATACATTTTACCATGGCGACCGGAATTAAGGCTTCAATTAAAAATTAATAATTCAATATTTATTGTTAAAGGGAACAAGATTTTGACTAGAGTAATTGAAACTTGTTACCATAAATATATTTATCTTAGTAATATAACAAATACAAACTCCAGAGAGGTAAACTATTTTTAACAATTAAAGAAATGAAAACGTTTATCGCGTTCAACTTCGGGCAGGGGTGGTTCAGTCGGTAGTGCGCCAGGCTCGTAATCTGCAGTTTCCAGGTTCGAGTCCCAGCTGGGTCAGCGTTGGGATTTATCTCTGCAAAACTCCCCGCGCTGCCCACGGTCAGCAGGGCGTCCACCCGACAGAAGGCGGATTGGAAAGGCCGCCTTCCGTCGCATAGGACGTTAAGCCGTGGTTTCGTGTGCAGGAAAGCCATACCCAATGCTCGTTAAAGAACACAGTGGATGTCCTTGACGGGAGGTTTCTATCTGTCTCTTCAACAGCTGTCCAGTGGAACCTCTGATCCAATCTCTCTGAATCTTTGGGATCCTTGTGACCTGGACATTTAGTCCATTGTGTGCGAAAAAGTGCCGTTCAGGGTAAAATATCCCTACACGTTCAGCTTATTCTGCAGTGCGAAAGCTTTAAAATAGTGTGTTTAAGTTAATGATCTATAAAGTAGAGTTTAAAATGAAATTAAAATTGAACTGATGATGGAACTGATGAATTTTATTGAAGAGATTAACGGAATGGGAGTTCCAGTTCAGATTGATCAACGAACGACGGATATCTCTAAGAACCTGCAAGAAATTACAGAGAAGTACGACTTATATTGAGACCATTGAACTATAAAGAAATAAAGGCTTAGCATTTTCATTTCCATTGTTCAGAACAAGGGTGGGAAAACTCTGTTCTCTGCAGGCCACTACAAAAAAGTTATGCATTAAGAGGGTCATATTGAAAATTCTATGAAACCATATACTATATACAAAACTACGGGAAATAATAAAGAAGCGATTATAACGATCTTGAAATAATATTAAAATACTGGGCAACAAATTTTCATAAAAGCCTCTGAGATAAAAGTAGACATTTCTTGAAGATTTCAAATATCTGACAACGATATTTTTTTAGAAATTAGTGATCTGGCAACCTTCGTGTGCAGTACACGAAGGTTGCCAGATCACTAATTTCTAAAAAAATATCGCTGTCAGATAATTTTTCTGAATTTTGTAATCAACCATAGTGTTCGGATATTTATTTGAGCGACTGTACATGTGACATATATTGGTAAAACTCCGCTTCTACTTCCGATGTCGCTTTGCCCGTCGCTTGTACAGCTGCTCAGGATCTTCTCTGGTGAGTGTCTAACAGTAGTCAGCCAACATTGAAGTGGAACAATTTCCTCGGTGTCGTTTCTCCATCGTTGCAATGGTTTGTGATACAGAGACGACATATACTTAAACAGTTTCTTGTAGTTGTCTGCCCTGACATTCCCGAGGAATTTAGTTGACACCAGACGAAACGCGTCCCAAGCTTTTTTCTCGTCACACTGAAGCAAGTTGTCGAACATCTATTCTCTGAACAGTTCGCGGATCTGAAGACCCATAAAAAATTCTCTCTTTAAATTTTGCTTCGCTGAGTCGAGGGAATTTGTCAGTCAAGTACTTGAAAGCTGATGCAATCCAGTCTATGGATTTTACGAAGTTTTTCGTTACACCTACTTTGATGTGTAGGAATGGTAGCAGGATTTTTTGCGTTTCTGCCAGTGCTGGGTGTTCCACATTCTTCTTTCCGACCTTCAGAGATTTCCTCTGAGGCTAGTTTCTCTTCATGTAGGGCAAAGTCTTTGCTCGGCTGTCCCATTTACATAAGAAATAGCAGTACTTCGTATATCCAAGCTGCAGACTCATCAACAGAGCCACTACCTTCAAGTCACAACAGAGATGACAGCCATACTTGCTGTATTGAAGACAGTTCAACAGCAGTTTTAGGTTTCTTTCATGTAGACAGCACGTTCGACCAGAATGGATGGAAGTCGTTTTCCATTATGCAGCAACACCGCTCTGAGACTCAATTTCGAGAAGTCTGAATAGTCGTCATTCTTGAGGATCATGTTTGATTCCGAGGGCATTCATCTGGCCATCTACATCAGAGCAGAACACAAGGTCATCTTCCTTTCTGAAGTAAGGCGCAAACTGCTCATGACGAGTTCGAAACGAAGTCACTCAGACATTTTCCTTGAGAAGATTCCATTAAGTCTTGTTCCAAGTAACTCTGCTTTGGCCTCGGACAGCTCCAGATCGCGAACAAGATGGTTCTTCTTCGGTGAGAACGTGTGGCGCAGATGACGCACCATGGAAGACGTATGGATCATCATTTGACACAGAAGGCTGCGGAGAACCCGACGTCGGTTGGCCTCCCTTCTTATCGTCCGAATCGATGGAAATTTCTTTTGGAGATTCGGGAACAGGAAGGCCTTCACCGTGGGGAACTAGTCGGAGAGTAGAATGTATATTCGGGTACGCTATTGTCCACTTCTTTTTCCTTGCGATGCCTCCAGAAACAGGTGGAACCATGAAGTAGCATTCATTTGCGTGATCTGTTGCAATCTGAAGCTTGGCTCTCCCCAAATCATAGGAACAGCAAACGGCATCGCTACTTTTTCGCCCTTCAGTCACTTCGGTAGATTTCTTGCACACGTACCGCAGCATATGTATAGGGCCCAGGCCTTGTTCTAGTCCCCGATCTTGCTCCAAAATAAAACTCATATGCCACTTTCACTATTGGGGTGATGGCCTTTTTCTGGCTTGCAAACGTCACTTCCCCGCAAATGTAACAAAATGTATCTGCACTATTAACAACACAGTTACGAGGCATCACTATTGCTGGATTAAAATTTCAAGTATCACTTGTGTTGTACTTATGACTCAGGGGTAAATGGGAGTCGCTCAAAAGACTTGCTCACTCCACGAGACGTCGCTTATAACTAACGATTGCATCATCTTTTGTCCGCGATTGTAAAGCAGCGATATCATGACTCAACTACATTGCATCAGACAATGATGCAATACCTCCGAGGGTTGTGTGTATGGCGGGCTGATGCAATACAACGCAATGTGTAACAATCTGGAGTTAAAAATGCAGCTTTGCGAAATGGTTACCTATGTACTGAATGCGGACTGAGTCGTTTATACCTCACCATCTCCGTCTCTCCTAAACAAGAGCCAATCGACAAATTTTATTGTCATTTTCGTGTTCAGCACCTCGAAATTAGTAAAGATTGTCTATTTTCGTTTCAAAGCCTTTTTGTGTGTTGCCCAGCGTAATTAAACTCATTCTTAAATGAGACGTTTAACCTGTTGCCGACGGGCTACAAAACATCAACTCGCTGGCAGGAGTTTCTCGATCCCTGACCTTAGAACATAAATCTGTCATCTCGCTCTATGTGGAGGAACTTGCAGCTTAAAAATAGCTGAAACATTTCATGGTTGTTATTTTCGTAGGTTATAAACGCCACTGTTATTACGAACATCAAGAATTGGGGCAATTTTTAACTGTACCCAATATCAAAATAAAATGTCAGTTGGGAACGACAGATTTCAGAAACAGATAAAACGGTTTTAAGCGAATCTTACCACCTTTTAAAAACAAACAAGTGGAATAACGAACGTTTTTATGCATTAAGCTATCTACTTATTTGTTAAATTTGTCGAGGGTTTCAGTGATATTTCTAAAATGAGTTTCAAAAATATTCAAGTACCCTTTTTTGTCACAGTGTCTTTGCCGATCAGGAGCTCGAACAATAAAATCTTTGATCCGCGATCGGCGAACCAGGTTTCGAATAAGTTTTCCGCGAATAACCGAATCCACGAATGGAACAGCTGCGATCGAAAAGGACTTGCTGTGTTCACAATTTAACGACATAGCACATTGGTTTGCGCAGTTAGAATTATGCATAAGCAGAGAACTTGAAAATTTTGAAGAATACCGCCGAACAGCCAGAAATGTTTACGGTTTAAAATGCCATATTACATCAGTACATGACTAATCTCCCAAATAAAATGCACTTTTCGAAGTCTAATATCCAAGTGCATTATTTCGTCACATCGTACTAGACGCAATTCGCCGTAATGTTTGTTTGCTATTGCATTCCTTCTGCTTATTTTCCAGAGAACTTCCGTCATTATATAGTAAGTGGAAGAATCTTTCTCAAAAACATATTCATTTAGCATCAGAGGGATCTTACCTTCGCATGCATCTTTTGGCTTCGGAGATATCCAAAGATAATATTTATAGAACGTTTCCCAGACAGATAAACACAGTGGGTGATGAAAGAACTGAAATCCATCTTGGAAGTATTCCACGAGCACAGTTCAATTTCTCTCTTATTCGTTTTGGTGCATTACCTCTTATGGAAGTCCGATAACCAAGAAGACGTCATCAGACGAGATGAAGCAGAGAGAGAGCTACCGAAGTTCTGTCATCGCTTCACAATCGCAGTCGATCCCAAGTGCTCGCTCGGATGGGTATAAATGATCGCAGCACGCTCACTCAGACGAAGGTTCCAGGCTCCTCCTATTCGCTGGTAAGTAATGGCTTTTGTTTCTAGCTCTAGTGAATTTCTTTCTAGTGGACTTCACTAATGAAGCAAGTCGTTCTCATTCACTGCACAAACTCTCCCCATTTCTCTCATTTCTAAAGAAATAGAAAAAGTGTCACAGGGGATAGGAAAGATCATTAAATACCTTTCTTAGCCATAATGATAGTATCAAAGCGCATTTCGGTATCAAGGACCTGTCTGCTTCTCTCATCCAGCAGCATGTAAAAATCAACATCTATCGCGATTCTAAGCAGTCATATTTTCAGACTTATGTCCACTAGCTACCACAACACACCCACACAACCTCCTATAAAAGGTTAGGTCAACTTTTCACCTCACTCTCCCGTTAAATCTTCATCTCCGTGACGAAGGAAACTGATGATAACAGAACACTTTTATTTTTAATTCATTGTACAGCAAAGACTTGTTACTGGCGCTTCCCAGTAGAACTTGTGGAGAATTTTAAGCGGCGGTTCCCAGACCTTTCGTTTGCCATTTAGCAGTTTTATGCCATTTGCCATTAGCTTTAAATAAAAAGAAAATGGACAAAGGTATGCATAACTTAAAATGGTTTTCAGGAAAAGCAAGCGGGAAGATAATGAAATCTTGCAATACGCCTGAGTGCTGCATTTGAGAGCATGAGTTCTCGTAATGAAGTAGGGAATTAGTTATTCAAGATGATGCTGACATTTCATCTGCTTTTGTTTTGGAAGTTGGCCTTTCTCTCAGCGTCCAAGTGTAGGCAACATATGTTAAAATAATTTACATAATTGCATGGAAAATCAGCCTTTTAACTCTTTCTTGATATAAGTTTATCCCATAAAATTCAATTTAACATTTTTATTCCTTTTCCCTGGTGTTTAGGATTTTCTCTCACTTGCTCTATAGATATATCTTTCTAGTGGATGAAAGATCCCAGGTGCTTAAACTTTATCACCATTTGACTAACCTTAGTTATCTTACTCGCAATATATTTTCCATTCCAAATACGATTAATTACCCATTTTCATATAAAAAGAATATTTGACACTTTAACAAAGCTATTTTATATGTAAAATTGTTCGACAGCAGAATAAACAAAATATAAACAGAAACGTGCGCAGCCGGTATAGTGATCTTAGGAAAAATTGACACTCGAAGGGTTAATTTTTTCGTCATATTTTCTAATTCGTCTTTATCCTGTGAAATTATTACTCGATCATTTAAAAAAAAATAAAGAATATGTTAGTTGGTAAACCCAGTCCTTTTAATTTCTATCTCATTCTTTCATAGCTTTCCTCAATATAGATCTTAAACAAAGTAGGTTACATGCAGCATTTCTGCTTTAATCCTTCAGATTTAGATTTTCTTGATAATCTATTTCTCTCTTTCACTTCATTGACATTATTCGGATATGAATAACTTTGCAGTCCATATTAATTCCTAAGCAGTCAGTGGTCCCATGTGCACGACATACATCCCGTGTGAAGCTAGATGGCCTTGTTGGGAGGCTTCGATCTGTACCTCACAGCTGTGCAGTAGATTTGTTTTTCCTAGCCAACTCTAAGTCATGGGGACCTTGTGACCTGTCCATTTAACACATTTTTGCAAAAGTGTCTCGGAAGCAAAACAGCACAACCCTCTGATTGTCCTTTTTATAAATCTAGTAATAATGCTTTGCACACAAATTCCTTTGCAGTTCTCCTGTTCTTCCTTATCTCCCTTTTCATGTGTAGATGTTAGGAAATATTTTACCATATTTTATGATGCCTTAAATATTTCATTTATGGTTTCCGTTATCAGATTTATCCTCCTCTTCCTCCGCATTTCTACATTTTCATCACTACGCTTCTTAGTTCAGGAATCTCATCACTTTTTGGCCTTTATCATTTCCTCTGTAAAATCTTGTTCTTCTATCTCAATAATCCTCCCTCGTGTCTTTTCCTCACTATTCTTTTCGTCCACAATTTCTCTTCTTCTTTCCCTTAACATATCCTCATGATATGCAGCCCACTCCTCTAAGATTATCATATGAAATGATCCATCATCATTAGTGTATTTCCTCTGATTCTTCAGGACTGTGGATGCTTCTTTTGTTTATCCTAAACCTATTTTACTTTCTATCATTCCGCATTGCTTGTTCCAACCATTATTCTCTTCTTATCTCAGCTTTCATTTCGTAATTTTTTTTTGCTAATGCCGCCCTTCTACGCTTTCTTTTTCTGTTCAATATTTAACATTTTTCCGTATGTTTTCTTACTTCTTTATTCTTCCTTTTTCTCTAATCATTTATATAATCAGAGATTTTTTCTTTCTTCTATGCTTCATGAGTTCAAGATTTCAAATTGATGATATTCTTTCACTACAGTTATGCGTTCATTAAATGCAATTTTATTTTCCCCTCTCTTCTTAAGTAACATTTAATATTATCCTGTTCCAGAAGGTGCAATTTGAATTGCGTTATTTTAATTACACCTATCCCTCGATTTACACGGTACTCAGTTCACACAATTTTGGCTTTGCACAGTCAAAAAATGCAACCAGTTTCGATTTACACGGTACTGACTGAGACGTACATAGAAAGGAAATCTCAGTCAGTACCGTGTAAATCGAAACTGGTTGCATTTTTTGACCGTACAAAGCCAAAATTGTGTGAACTGAGTACCGTGTAAATCGAGGGATAGGTGTACTTATTCATCTTGCATTTTCTTGTGCAAATATATTTGAATCAGGGGAACAATATCTTCACTCGCAGAAAGTTTCTCGAATCACTATGATATTTATAGATCTTATACTATATTTTTATAGAGCTTTTCTGTCTACTAATGCACATACATACACAATCCTCATGCAGCCATGGGCTACGGAGGTCCTACCAGATTGTGTCATTTTCCTCTCCAGACATATCTGTCCTGACCTACAGCTGCTGTATTTGGCTACTGTAAGACAATTCTAAAAAGGCTATGTTTGACATTGTCTGCCCATCGCTTCCTAGGTCTACCTCTTTTCCTGAAGAAACTCTTCTCCGTACTCTTCATAATCCTGTTTACCAGTCTACAGTTATGCATACGGCAACATGGCCAAACCAACGCAGTCTCTCTCTGCACAAAATGCTGTTCAAAGGAGGTTGATGACTCCTTCTTCTACCTCATCATTGTTTACAAAGTCAAACCACCTAATGCCTAATATACTGCGCAAGCATCTAGAATGAAAGGCTTCAAGCTTTTTGTTATCCTGCTTACAAAGGGTCCCTGTTTCGCTACCATAACTAACCTTAGAAAGAACCAAATTATTATACAGCCTAATTTTAGTCTTTAGGTATATATGTCTATGTTTTCACACTTTCCATAGATTCTTAAAGGTGCTAGCAGTAATTCCTATTCTTATGTTTATCTCATGCCTCATATCACCAGTATCTGTTAAATAACACCCAAGATAATTAAGCTGAGACACTTTCTGAATAGTACAGCCATTCAAAGCAATTACATCATTATCTACCTGACAAATTTTCATCACTTTAGTTTTTTCTCTGTTTATCACCAAACCTACTCTATTACTATTCTCATAAACAGACGTAATGAAAGAATTCATCTCATCAACATCATTTGCCAAAAGGACCAAATCATGTGCATAATCAAAATCAGAAATTTTGAAATCTCTAGACCATTTAATATTAAGTCTTTCCCTTGCACAGAATTCCACATAGCATAATCAATAAGAAAACTAAAGAGAAAAGGAGACAAAATGCAACCTTTGTCTAATGTAAAAGTCAATAATTTATTTCAGATTTCCAGTTTTTCTAAGACACATATATCTCTCTGTGTTCGTAAAAAGTATTTTGCACTTGAAAATCAAATGCTTCAAGAATTTCTGTTATTCTTTTGACCATTAATCGTTCTTTTTACTCTCAGCATACTTTCCCACCACGTGGACATTATTTCGTGTTCCGACTCGTGAATTCGTGAAATATTATTTCTTGATTCCTTTAAAGCTTTTCTACATCTCTCTTAGTAAAGAAAAAAAAAATGTTTCCTGTAAATTTTGTCTTTTTTTTTCTCACAGTTCTAGATGAACAATTATTTGTTATATTCCCTACCTCTAGTAGCAGCCGTATCTGGTCTAGTGGTTAGCGTACCAGACAACTATACCACGGGGCTCGCATGAGATATCAGGGCAAACCCTTTAGAGCTTCTAAGTTGCCTCTTTCCTTTTTAAAAGATTGAATAATTGTTTATACTTTTTTAAGCTCGTATGATAAATTAGTTTCAGATCAGTAATGTAAATAAAGAGACGGCAGTTCGTTTTTTGTTTTTGTTTTTTTGTTTATCGTTTTCATATTGAAATTAATGAATATAATTTGTTTTTGCCTGAGCTTGATATTAAAGGTTTACGAGTCCAAATGTTATAAATAATTTACTTCAATATAGTTTACGAAAGCTCAGTCAAGTGATATTTTACATTTTTAAGATGAGAAATAAGTCACTTAAACAGATATTTACATTTCAGGTTCTGAATCACCAACTCCGCTCGAATCCACCTACCGAGAAGAATGGACAAAGCCATGCATCTCAGCGTAGTTTTTGTAAGTGCTGTTTGTTCCGGATTTGATTTTATTACATCACATTCACAAATATTTTCATTCAATTATTTCCATCCATTCCAAACATTATTATACAGGGTGTCTCAAAAATATAGGTACAAACTTTTAGGGGAGGTAGATAACATCTAAAGGAATGAGAATTGCATAGGAACCCAAAACCGAAATGTCACCGTAAGTCAATAGGCGGCGCTGTTCATCAGTGCGCTAGAGGAGAAATTTCGGATTCCCTCATTCGAGCGGTAGTCGACTGACGAAGAGCATGCAAAGGTATTCGACCAGGGAGCTGGCAGACATGCACTTAGTATATGGAATAGCTGAGAGCAACGGACGAGCCGCTCAACGAATGTATCAAGAACGCTTCCCACACAGACATGTACCGGGCCACCGTTTGTTTGCGCGTGCGCATCAAACTTTGTGCGATTATGGGTCATTAAAAGGTAGCAGATGTGAGGGCAGGCCATCTAGTATGCCATTTGTAATAATTATGTCCAATAAATGTTTTCCCATTTAATCACTGTCTTGTGTCCTTTCAGATCTTGTACCTCTGCTACCACTTTCCCATGACGTTTCCGGTTATGGGTTCCTATGTAATTCTTATTTCTTTAGATGTTATCTACCTCCCCTAAAAGTTTGTACCTATATTTTTGAGACACCCTGTATGTGTTATAGGACTTTTAGAAATGTTTAAAATATTTCACTCATATTAGGCTATTTCGACTTCAGATTTTCCGTTTTCCTTGTTCTTTCACCTCCATTTCCTTCAAATGGGAGCTAAGCATAACTGAAAGAAGAATTGTGCTCTATTCCTCTGTGATGATGCACAGAACCAGCCAGGCTGTTATTCACCAACCCTGCTCTCATATATCGAAGAAGAAAAATAAATAACATCCTTCACTTCTTTCTTCAACGTTAAAATTCTATCCTGTCTTCTTGTTGCAGATATTCTCTCCAATGAAGAGGAACTGAAGGTGACGACTGTTAGATCAGTTTGACCAACTGATTTGGACTCCTGAAGCTACTTTTTTCAGTTTCTTTCACCCTTACTAACGAATGGTCAACTTCAGAAGGTCTATGCTGACTATCTTAACTAACTCAGTTGTCCATTGGCTATGATTTTGACTTTGGAATGCGGACTTTATGAGGCATTAGTTGGTTTCTGTTCCAAGAGAAGCTATATCTCTGTTTTATGTTCATTTTTGGGTTGCCATCTTCAATTAAACAAATTCACACGATACTTTATTATCAATAGACAGAAGATTCTGATCAGAAACCATATAAAAGTTATATAAGAATAGACAGAAGATTCTGATCAGAAACCATATAAAAGTCAAAGCCATTACAAAATACTTCCTCTGTAAAAAAAATGTAAACGATTAGTAATTAACATTAACAAAAACAAGTTACTAAAATCCAGGAGTTAACACTGGAGATTCATTTTGTGCATATTAATGTCAGTAGTACTTAACAAATTTTCATTTTCATTTGCCACTAATATGGAATGCTATTAATATCGCTTAAGAATCCTATTTAAGAAGAATGTAATGCCTTTGCATCTGAAGTCTCCCACTGTCCCTTCAGCAAAGTAGCTTCAGAAGCCAGTTAATGTGTTATGAACGTTTTACCTATAAAGCCTTATTTTCCATGATGAAAATGTCTAAAGCATGTTATGCGTATAAAGTAGGTAAACCTTAAAACATTAACTTTTAGACTTATCTTAACCTTACTCCAGCTTAACGGAATAGAAATTCATATACTCTACCGTAGTTATCAATTTTAATATTCAAATATGAACATTATAATTATTAATAGTCATTATTTGACTATTAATAATTTGTTAATTTGTTTTTTATCAACTACTAGGAAATGGTTGTTTACATTTGTATATTGTAAAATATTTTATATTGATTTTTACATATATTTAAATGAATATCTGCGAACTATGTTTAATAATTTTTTATTGTCTAATGATAATTTTAGTAATGCAAAAGAGTTTATATTAGCATCTCTTCTCCTGCTTGCCTTTCGATCGACATTGACATTATCTGTCACAAAATCCAGGTGATTGAATTGAGAAACGTCATCAAGAAACGACTATCCAAAAGTACAGAAACACCATTTCCATCGAATCAGCATTTACCATTTCCATTGAATCAGCATTTACCATTTTCATTCTTTTTAGAGAAGAATTGCACACCAATTCTAACAAGGTCCTGTTTGACATTGTTTGCCCACAGCATCCTTGGTCTCCCTCTCTTTCTGAAGCTTTTATGCACATTGTTCATAACCCTATTCGCCAATCTATAATTATCTATACGGGTAACATGGCCAAACCAACGGAGTCTCTCTCTGCGCAATATGCTGCTTAAAAGAGTTTGTCTACTCTTTTGCCTAACCTCATCATTAGTTACAAAGTTAAACCACCTAATACCCAAGATACTGCACAAGCATCTGGAATCAAAATCATCTAGTTTCCTGTTATCTTGTTTACACAGCGTCCAAGTTTCACTACCATAACTAACCCTAGAAAGAACCAAACTATTATATAGTCTAATTTTAGTCTTTAGGTGTTTACGCCTATTTCTCCACAATCTCCATGGATTCTTAAAAGTTCCAGCAGCAATCCCAATTAGTCTGTTAATCTCATGCCGCACATCACCAGCATCTGTTACGTAGCTCCCAAGATAATTAAACTGTGACACCTGCTCAAGACTGCAACCATTCAGATGAACTGAATCACAGCCTGCCTGACCAATTTTCACCACTTTTTCTCTCTGTTTATAACCAAACCTACTCTACTACCAGTCTCATCAACAGCTGGAATGAAAGAGTTCATCTCATCAACATCATTTGCCAAAAGGGCAAATTAAACATATTACAGTAATGAGTGTTAAGATCCATAGTGATATTCTTGAGCCTTTTTCAGATGATCCCGTTCTTATCATTGACGAAAAAATTATTTACTCTGTTGCATGTGAAGCTTAGATCTATCCGAAAAAATTCTGATTATTTTCTGGTTTATTTATCTATTATGAATTTATCTCCAGATATTGTTATTTCATTTAAAATTTGAGCAAAAGAAAATGAAATTCCGGTGTATCATTCAGAAGGTTATAGCACTTGTTATAAATGTGGTAACATAAAGAGAGCTGGAGGTTTAATAGTATTTTTTAAGAATAAACTAAATGCAAATCAGATTGCTATAGAATTTAATAATGCAGATATTGTTATTTTAAAATATAAATTAAAAAATATTAATTATTTATTGATATCCATTTATAGGTCACCAAGTTTAGATAAAAATATTTATTTAATAATTACATGATTTATTATTAAAACTTACCTATAAAAATATTTCAATTATTGGAGATGTTAACATTGATTTATTAGAAAACTAATTATTAGTATAAATAGTATTACGTAATATATAGTTAAAGTTAAAAATAGTATTACGGAGATGTATTGTAATATGGTAATGTCACTTGAATTTATTCGTCGCATAAAAACACCAACGAGATACATTAACTCTACATGTACAGATCATATGCTAGTAAGACTAACAAGTCTTAACGATGTAAATGTCAGCATAATTAATTGAAATGAATCATTATATGACAATGATACAGTATAAGAATCATTTAAATGAAAAACACTCTTGTCAAACAAAGGAAATTATTGACTATAATCGTCTTGAAATTTTACTTAATTTTAAGAATTATTTTATAGATACACAAACAAATGTAGACACACTTTTGTAAACTTTCCATAACTACTTTAAGAAATTAATAACTAATTGCACAAAATATATTCCAATTGACAATAACAAAAATATACTCAAAGCTTAAATAACAAATGAATTATTGAAAATGATAAACAAGAAAAATAAATTATATAAGCAAATGCAAAGAAGATCCTGGGACATTGAATTGTCACTGCGTGTCACTACATTCAGAAATAAATTAACTAATAGGTTAAGATTTACTGAAAAGTATTATTATAAAAATATATTTAATCTAGCTACAACTAATATTTAAAAAAATGAAAAACTATAAATGAAATATGTAAAAAATAATTTTACAGAAATTAAAGTGAATGGAAATCTATTAAAATATGAAGAAAACAAATGCGAGATCGCTGAATATTCCAATGATTATTTTGTTAATATAGCTTCTGACATAATTTCTAAAATACCTGATTACCCATACTCATCATCCTGTTCCTTACCAAATGAATCAACCTTCTGTAAAATGAATCCAATGGTTTTACTACTTACAAATACATATGAAATTCTAACTATTGTAAAGTCTTTAAAACTGAACAAATCTCCTGGGGAGGACAAAATTCCTGCATATACATTGAAAAGAGTTATTTTATATATTTGTAATGACTTAGAAAAAAATGATAAATTTGTCTTTTGAAAATGGAATTTTTCCCTCGGTTTTTAAAAATTCATTAGTTACTGCAGTTTTTAAATCAGGAGATGTAACTGAGTAAATAATTATTCCAATTTCAATTCAAGTTTTATTTTCGAAATCAATAGAAAAGATAGTTTTAAAAAGATCAGTTAGCTACATGAATAAAAATAATATTATTTCTGGCTCTCAATTTGGCTTTTGAGAAAAAATAGGCACTGAAGATCAAATATAATATAATTTATAATGGTCTATTAAATATAATTTATAATGGTCTTAATGAAAGTTAAAAAGTTTTAATATTATTCATTGAAATTTCTAAAGCATTTGATTCTTTACCTGTGAATATATTATTAAAGAAAATAGAAAATATTGGAATAACTGGTTTGGTTTAAGTCATATTTAACAAATAGAACTCAACAAGTAAAAATAAAAACTATTTTAAGTAAAAGAAGAGCAATTTATTTCGGAGTACCACAGGGTTCTGTATTAGGACCACAATTATATTTACTTTATGTTAATGATCTATTAAATTTAAATTTTAAAGGAAAAATAATTTCATTTGCTGATGATGTAGTAATTATATATGTTAATGAGAGTGACAATGGACTGAAAACAAAAATACAGATCTGAAACTTTTAAGAATGTGGTTTGATAAGAATAAATTATCTGTTAATTCAAAAAAGACAAAAAATATATATTTTAATATGCAAAGAGGTATTAATACCGATATTGGAGACCTCTATTATCATACTTTAAAGTGTTTGTTTTCATCTAATAATAACAGTGCAAATTTTCGGTGTAACTCTCAAAAAATAAACTCTACAGATGTAATGAACTCTTGACTTGTAAGAATCATACAGAAAAAATAGTTAAAAATATTAAAATAATTATACCTCAAATGTATATATTGAGAGAACTATTAGAAAAAAGTGTATTTTACATTCATTCATTCTAGAATACAATATGGAATAATTATCTGGGGAAGGACATATGACAGTTATTTGAAATTAATACAACAAATACAAAATATGTGTTAAAGTAATGATATTTAAAAGAAAATATAATTCTTGTCAAAGTTTTCTGGATTTAAATTTGTTAAATATTGAACAAATATATAAGTTTAAACTTTTAATATTTATACATAAAAATATTCGCATGTTTCATAGGGTTTAAAACTCCTATAATACCAAATCTATGGAAAACCTAAAACTAATTGTTCCTAAACCAAATAATGAATTATTTAAAAAAATTTTGGTTTTTATGGTTCTAAAATATTTAATAATCTGCTAAAAGATATAAGAAATATAACTAATATTATAATGTTTAAAAACGAAATTAAATTATGGCTATTAAGGCAATAATTGTTATATGTATCAAACTAATAAACTGTTTTGTACATATCAAATACTGTTATGTTAGAACCTTTGTACCAACGTATGCTTTTACATGCTAAATGTGATGAGCAAAAAAAATATAATATTATTAATCCACTAGCGAGTTAATTAAACTCTTGTGGTTAGTTAACTTAAATATGTATACTGCTAAACGTTTAATTTGAATATATTATTATTTTCTTAAGGAGCATCCGATTTTCACGCCCTGTGTTTCGGCGTGCTGGTCCCATACCTATCTTTCATGTCATTTTGTGCTCCGTTATGTTGTGTAAGCTGCACCATTGCACTCTGCTCATATTGCGCCCTATGAGTGCGGCATCGCTCAAAGACTCAATCCGAGCTCTCACATATTGACAATTCTCTCTCTCAGATGGCGTCAATTGTTCATTAGGGTCTTGTCGGCGTCTCCAAGGCATATTCAGAACATTTACTCAGAATGCTCTCCAACCTCATTGTCGATTGTGCTGTGATACGAGCTTGTGGACACCCAGTGTTTATCCACGGCTCGGCGGGGGGTCACGTGTCCATTCGCTGCGCAGCTTTGATCATTTGCATATCTCCGATGGCCGATTGCCTCCTGAGATTTACGTATCTCTACTTCCATTCCTTCTTGATGTTCCGATTTCCACATTGAGCAGTGTAAGTATTCTTCAGTGTAAGTATTCTCTACATGAGGTGATGCTCTTAACAGAGTACCCAATTACGGTAAATAAAGCAAAATCTATCATATTCCGATGTCTTCCGTGAAAATCCGTGTGCATTAATAAATAACCAGATATTTGTAATAAGTGTTAGTCTGAATCATTAATATAGTTAACTGTAGGAGATTTCACTTTTGCTATTGCAAATATCAATAGCTCAGAAGTCAGGGTTATCAACTTTGGAACTGAAATCGCCCATTAAATTCCAAATATTTTGAAATTTTCCTTAAAGACTCCATGTCACTGATCCTCAGTGGAGACATAGCAAACAATTATATTCAAATATTTAACCGTGTTTTAAATTTCACTTTAAGTAATTCTTAAATGATATAATCATAACCTAAAAGAATATCACTGACAATCTTGCTAAGTAGTAACCCGACACCTTGTTTATGTTCGCCATCGTCATGGGGTTGAAGAGAGAAACGAAAGATTATTTTAAATAATATCCCTTCTACTCTGTGTCCATGAGGTCTCTTTCATGATCGAAACTTCCAGGTTAAATTTGTCAGAGGACATCAAGTGAGTCTTCTTCATTTAGAGTTCTGAAGTTGCATGTACCCAAGCAAATTAAAAAACATATTCAGATAACTAAATATACTTTTGAATCATTGTAAAAAAAGTAAGACTGATAATATCAATCATTTAATCACAGTTATTACTACACAGGCTTGAGGGAAGATGCTTTTAGCTAAAAGACTGTTACAAAACCTGATGGAATATTCGGAATATCAGCAGAAAGACGAAATGTAATGTCTAAAGTGGAGTATTGTATCTCATAGAATTCTGATATCTGAGAGGCATTACTACAATTCAGGGTCGATGAAACCTCTAAAAACTGTAATTCTGTTGTCTACAATGGATTCGAATAATAATCAGCTTTTTGAGATAAATTTTTGTCTCTCTTTATTACCATTTGAAGCCAATAACTTTTCTGCCGCGAAATAAGAAATATTCAATGCAAATTCAAACATAAATTCTGTAATAAATGTACAAGCGAAGCAAATCTTAGAAAGTTAAAATTAATGGACAAAATGTTATCTAAATACTCGCATTTTAATAACTGTTCATTTATGTGAATACGAACGGTTTCCTATCTTATGAATAAGGAAAGGAACTTTGCTAGCTTTAAAGTATATTTCCATATATCTGAGATCCTAAAGATCTGAGATTGCCAGAAATATTGCTATATGAAATACATTCTTCAGTATAACATTTTGAAATTTTGTATTATTGAATGTATTAGCCTTCTGTTAGCTAATTGCTGATTAACATAAAATTCTATTCTCTTTAGATTCTTGTTTTGTTGGGTGTGTCAGCAGACTCAGGTAAGTATTCATTTTTATTCCATATAATTTTAAAGGAAATATTTTATTCATTTCCATTGGGGCGAGGGACGGGGATTCAGTCGGTAGCGCGCCAAGGCGCGCTACCGACTGAATCCCCAGACTGAACCATAATCTCCCCGAGTGAACCATAATCTGCAGTTCCCAGGTTCAAGACCTACCTGGGCCAGCGTTGAGATTTACTCAGCAAAACTCCCTGCCTGAGGTCAGTAGGAGACATCGATGGGCTTGGAAAGGGCACCGTCGCTCGGATGAGACGTAAAACGTGGCCCCCTGTGCGGGAGGGCCAAATCCTATGTACATTGCAGAGCACGCTGGATGGCCTTGACGGGAAGCCTAGGTATCCTAACAGCTGTCCAGTGGGTCCCCTCCCCCAACCTTCTCTGAGACTTCGGGGTCCTTGTGACCTGCCAGTTTGGCCCATTTTGTGCAAAAAAGTACCTCTCAGAGGTAATAATAACCCAACTCATTGCCCTTAATGATAAAATAATATAACAAAATACAAAAATGTTTTTTTTTAATTTGCGATGTATAATGCAAAGAAGAGTTTATAGAAACTACTGTTGATTTCTACAGACCTTCTCATACATACAAGGACATGTCCTTCTTAATATAACACACAAAATTTGTCTGCTGAAACAGGAACTAGCTCTATAACCACTATGCCAATTAAATATTAGTTTCATCGTTTATTTATAAAATAAATGAAAAGGTCTCTAAAATCAAGGCTTAGAAATGTTCAATCACTGGTAGGAAATTGTTACATTTCGTACGGAAGAAACTTCTCAATTTAATTGATTCTAAATAAATCAGATTATGATTACGATAATATGATGGTTATGATTATCGATAAATAACTCAGATTCGAGCATATGAAATGTTCGAAAAATGATAGTTGATGTGAAACCGAATGGCATTAATAAAAGCTGCTGAACTGATAAAAATTGCATAAAGTAAAATGGCTCAAATTTTTTTAGGATAATTGTTTTTGTAGCTGGCGCAATGTTGGAACTATTGGTCTTCTCCGTAGCAAGGTTACTCGCTGGCAATCATCCAAGACAGTTTTGTTAGCATAGCATTTCATACAGTTTAATTTATTTCATAAGTAAAGCTATTAATCTTTTTTTTAACTTTAATTTTAATCTCCTTAAATCTTTTCTTTTTTGAAGAAGGTAGGAACAGTAATACAATAAGACCTCGATCAATCGACACTTGCTTGATCACGCGACTGTAGATTTAACCTATCAAAACTCTGTTACATTATAAGCATGTAAGTGTTAGATGCTTTTGATTCCAGATGCTTACGCAGTATCTTGGGCATTAGGTGGTTCAACTTTGTAACTAATGATGAGGTTAGGCAAAGGAGTCTGCAACCTCCTTTAAGCAGCATATTGTGCAGAGAGAGACTCCGTTGGTTTGGCCATGTTGCCCGTATGAATAATTATAGATTGGCGAATAGGGTTATGAACAGTGTGCCTAAAGGCCTCAGAAAGAAGGGGAGACCTAGGATGCGGTGGGCAGACAATGTCAAACAGGACCTTGTTAGAATTGGTGTGCAGTGGCCAGATGCAGTAGATGTAGCTCAGGATAGACTTGCTTGGAGAACTAAATTGCACGGTCTGGATGGACCTTCGTAGCCCATGGCTGCTTAAGGATGATGATGATGAAGAAGTGCGGTTCTCTTCTTTACCTCGTGTAGTGTTGAAAACCTCTTACGGGGAAGATCAATAGATTTGGCCTCTAAATTTCCGTGTTTTGGCAATTATTTTTTCATTGGATTTTAAATAACCTCTTTACTCGCGTACTTTCGCCCCATCGTCTTGTCTGGATTATTTTACTTTAATACATTTTTTTAAAAGTTTTCTTTGCAAAGGAAAATATCATGCTTGTGTTATTACAGTATGATATTGCAGGTTTGTGAAACGAGAATTCTTGTTTGTGTGAAAAAGAGCACATTTTATTAGACTGTTTTCTAGAAACAGCTTAGGCGATATTAATTCTTTTTAACAGCTGTTCATTATTTTTTTTATTTTTATGGATATAATTTTATGTTTACAGTTATCTTTTACTAGCATGCTTCTGTTACCATTATCTTCATAGCTTATAAGCACATCACTATTAAAAATATTCCTCTCAGAAAGTGTCCGTTGACTCGAATGAAAGATTTTTCTTCCTTTCTAGATTAATCATAATATTCTCTTCAACCAAATTCTTCATACTCAAATGTCGCTACTACTAACAGATAATTCACTTTACTTTCGGTGTATATTTCAAATGGCTTTTATTACGAAAGCAAAGTTTGCCATCTTGTGCGAACAGAATGCTGTTTTTAAAACATATTTTAAACTTCTTAAAGAAGTTATAATGAAGAATATATTCCAGGCAAAGTAAGGAAATGTATTTCAGCTTCAATTCAAAGTAATCATTTACTTTTAAAGTATAGCATTTCCTCAAAATGAAAAGGTCTTTTATTTTAAAGTAATATTCTCATCAGTAAGTTTGATAATTGCTATTCTTGTAATACTACTTTTTTATTGTTGTTGTTTTGTTTTTTAAATCAATTAAGTTTAAGTTCCATATGTATATGTATTTAAATTGGTTATTGAGGTTTTCGTGGCTAGTTGAAAGCAATGTTATTTTCATAACGAATAGATGTTTTTGCGAACTCCGCTGATATATTCGATACAAGAAAACAAAGATTGATATTCTGACACAATCAGCCTAAACAGTAAACAATACGGTATTTTGAGAATAAAACCGTGGACTGTTTATACATTTCACTGGAATGTGCAAAATGAAGTTATAAACTGCTCATTACATTTATTCGTAGGCAAATTTCAGGAACGCATTTACATTGTACACACAATTCTAACCACGAATGGCGAAATATTATTTGATGGACATGGCTAAGAGCAGCGCTTACTGTAAATGGGAGGTATTGGTTTTTAAAGATCTAAAAACTGAAGCAAGAGCAAGTTTTCAGATTCATTAAATTGTCTTAAGGAATATAATAACTGTGTTAAAATATATTGAAATATCTTTTTAAACTCTTGATTGTCGGCTTTCCTACCATAATTCTATTCGGGATGCGTTCTCCCATTCATTACAAAAGTCAATTCAGTTGAACATATTACTGTAAGGAATTACTTTACATAGATCCTTAAATTATAATCCTAGTTTGTATAGTTGAAACGAAAGAAGCACCAGACTCAGCCATGCTGAACATTTAGTCTTCGTTACGACTTATTTCAGTTTTAAATTCATCATAACCCTGTAGTTTTTATTTCCAGCTTCAATGAAGTTCCCCCCCCCCCTCTTTATTCTCCCCATCCTCCCTATCATATGTTCCCAGGCGATAAAAAGTGACCTTCTATTTCTATCAGCAAAACTAAATTGCTGTTATGCAATTTAGTTTTGCTGATAGATGATCAGATGATTTAGTTTTGCTGATCTTCATTTTTTATAAAAGGCAAAAAAATTGCACATTTTCGTTGCAAATCACACAATATATTTACTGTTGTAATATATTTACTTTCTAAAATTTAGCGACCGAAACGTAGGGAAAAAATATTTAATCTCTGTATATTACACATATTTAAGGAAGTTTTGCGCAAATGCGCTGTTAAAGCTGTAGGGCAGTTTAAAGGTATACCCCTGCATTGGTTAGATACAAGATAATAAATACCTTTAGACACTGTTTTGGGATATTGCCAAAATGCAGCTCTTCAGAGCAGAGTTGTTGTCCAAATGTGGAGTTGGGAGGTTGCTTGTTTTCGGTTTCTTTTCCAGATTTATCACAGCACTTTTTAGTTCGTTGATTCACGTGTATTATAAATTCACTTTTTTCACAGACAATCCGGTTACGTGATTGGCGCTTCTGTATTTTATTATTTGCCACTAAATGTCCGAGGTCTACGATGTTTGTTGTGCAGCGTGCAGTTTTTTATATTTACTATTGTACATATATTGAAATACTATATAGTCCTCTACAACTGTCAAAAACCAGTGCTCGTGACGGTGACCACATAGATGGTTGAAAGCGGTGAACACACTTAGGAATATTGTGAAAAACGCCAGTTAAGAAGAGCTACTGTGAACTCCAAGAGTAAACTTTAATATAAAAATTTAAAACAAAAGTAAATATAAAAACTACACGATGCATAACAAAACATCGTAGTCCTCGGACATTTAATAGCAAATAATAAAAACGGAAACGTCAATCATGCAATCATCTGTGGAAAAAAATGATTAAAAGCGGAAAATTTTAAAATGAAGCTGCAAGATAGCTATTGTGCGTCGTGTAGAAGTGAGCGTCATTTTTGGTAATTTCTAGGAAAGTGATTTGCAATCATTTTTGTAACCGACACGAAAAAGCGCCTTATTTAATATCAGCATTTCGGTATTCTAAATGCACTATATTTCAAAATATATATGCAGCTTCAACGTCAAGATATATTTACTCTTATGCCCCAGAAGTGCAACATAAGAGTAATTTAACCGTCAAAACGTACGTTAGGGAATTCTCAAGGCGGATTCTAAAGGTGATATCGCATAGGGGCAGCTGAATCTTTATAAATATGTTTTAGTATTTTCTAATATTGTTTCACTTAATTAAAAAGTGACAGTATCATGTTTAATTTTTTTGTTGTAATATATTCACTTTCTATAAGCATTCAGTTTTTTTACTGTGATTGCGCTTTGAAGCTAAAAATTCTAAAACAATAAACTCCCGGATATCCGGTACTAATGCATTCGGAATTCTCATGCAACCGGCATGAATTTTAAATGAAACGTTTGAGTTTGAAAATTTCGATGCACGTGGTAATTCTGCCGGCTGTCATTGGCGTCGTCTTTCACGCATTGTTACATTTCAGCTTTTTTTCATGGTGGCTTTCAGTGAGGCAGTTCCCGAATTTTTTTAAGTACACGGATTTAGACACTCATCACATGTGGAATATACATATAAAAACAATTATATTTAGATATTTATATTTTTATTAAGGTTTATCTGCATTTTTATTTCAACTGAGACTTGAATACAAGATTGTACTTCCTGTATTTGGTTTATATAGAAATATTTCTCATGAAACCAGCAGATTCATCTAGACGGCAAACCACGTTTCCTATAAATGCGGACAACCGGGAATTTACTCTATTTCCTAGTCAATCAAAATTAACTCTTTATGTAATTAATATAACAATATGCTAATTTTTTTATGATAAAAGTAGCATTTCAATCATAAAATAACACAGAGATATATTTTTGTTCAATGTCAAACTTTTTCTGTGCTTAATAGTGACCTTTTGAGCCGGTCTCTCTATGAATATATATAATGAGTCTATCGATCAAATCTCTTCCTCTTTTATCTTGTTTCACAGCTGATGTTTCTTTGTTTACAGATGACGGTCAGACTGACTGCCAGCGGCACCAACAATCGATGCAAAACACTCGTGCCAGCAACCCCTCAGCAGTCACTTGGGACATCAAATGCAAAGAAAATGGGGACTATGAAGCTCTGCAGTGCACAGATGCCTCCCCCAAGTGGTGCAGGTGCTTTACACCAAACGGTAACCTCTGCTCTCCTCCATCCCGAAGTATCAACAGATGCGAATGTTATCTGGAGAAATACGCAGCTGTGGAGAGAGGTGAGTGCTCCTCTTTTGTTAACCGACACCTCAGGGCTCTTTCTAATCAGGCGTCATAGCTTTACTCCTAATAAAGGTGACACGATAAGAAGCAAAATACGCAAATATTCGCGATTCATTTCAATGTTTGCATAGACATCAAAAGAATTAATTTGTTTTACCACCGAGTGGATATTTTATGGCACACCCAAAGAAATTAACATAATGAAATCTAATTTTGAAAAGAGATATTTTTCTATTGACTGACATTACATAGAGTCTTCAGAGCCAAACGCAAAACCTCTCCTCAGAGAACGATTATCGCTAGAAAATTAGACAAACACTGAAAGTCCCATAATCACATCAGAATGTCATTCCTTAATGCAAGTACAGTGGGGCCCCAACATCCAATGACAATTCATTTCACAAACCCATTGTATGCTTACAATGATTTCCTCTAATTCGCCCTAAACCCTTGATAGGCGACTCCAACAACATAAAATATTAATTTCTTACATGATATACTTGATTTTTATATTCAGAATAATCACTAACTTTAACACTCTTTAGAATATTCTTTAGTTTAACTATTGTAGAAATGGTCTATTAAGGGAAACTATGTTTACGCACTAATTTTTACTCCTTTAAAGGGCAATTTTATTTTTAACTTGCACTTTAGGAGCCATGGTTATTATTTTCAATTTATTTCATTATTAATTCAACAATAACATTAATCAAATTAATTCACAAAAATGTCTCCCGTTTGAACCGAACAACCGCTTCAAACAGAAGATCAACAAAGAATGACAATGCCTATTATACATTTCAAAACGAAGCGGGGATGTTTTGCTGAACAATAGCAAAGACGCTGATATTTTGGGAACAATCGTAAGAGGACGTACGAGTGACGCTCCGCGCGCTGATTGACCAAATCTCCACCACGTGCCCGGAAATTTCCACCGGTAAATATCACTGTAAATATCATTAGTCTTTAAAGCGAAAGCTCTCGTGCAAGGTAAATCGGTTCCTGAGAATATCGGATGTCGATGTTAACGGAAGTTGAGACCCACTCTATTAGTCAGAAATTTTAATATGCGTTCTTTTAATATTTCTCAGTCTCTGTCAATGCTGTTAATGCGCAGTTACGGACACGACGGTCAGTCGCTCGAATCTCTCAATACACGAGGCTTACAACTGAAAAATTCGCCTAATTTAAACATAATGTTTTACTGCAATCCTTATCTAAAAAGTATTTTGCGTTTGCAACATTTGAGAAATAAGTTTTTGCTTTTTTTTTGAAAAAAAAAAAAGAAGAGTTGTTATAGTTTTGTTTTCTGTAGACGTTCGACTACATGAGCGGCCCCTATATTCACAGACTTGACTCTTTCTCAGAGCATTGTGCAACTCATCGTTATTTTTTCCAGCCCTCTAGATCCTAAAGAAAATTTTTTTTAAAATTCATTCATGATTACAAACTTTTCTAAGATTTGAAAACGAGCCCCACTAAACACAGCAAAAACAAAAGTACCCAGCAGTGACTCCGTGAAACATATTTTGAATTTTTTCTACGTAAGACGTTTTTTTTATCCTTTATACGCGCAATCCTTTGTTTAAAATACAATGCCACTTCCTTGTTACAAAATTACATTCAAATTCCAAATTCTGTGATTCGTAAAATATTATTTTTAATGAAAACTAATTGTGAAAAGGCTGCAAGCATAGAGAACAAAATAAATCAAAAGATAATGAATATTTGAAATTCACAGAAATTACCCTTGAATATTAAATTCAAAGGAAAATACGTATTGCGACAGATGGGATTCGAACCCACAACCTCCTGATTACATGTCACGTGTTCTGATCACTGAATTACCTGCAACCGACCATGTTTTCACATAGTAATGATATAAACCATCCTCCGGCAATATACAATCCCATGTGTGACATGAAATCAGGCAATAGAATATATACCGCTTTCACAGCATCACGAATCTCTCAGTCGAATCAAGGTAAATTTTCCTCTAACCTTAAATTTCCCGTTCTAGAGTATTTTCATCGAATTTCAATTCACTCAACATCAGAACTTATAATTAAGAAATATTTGTTTAATATTTAATTAAATACCAATTACCATTTATTATTTCCTGCCATTATGGCAGGAACGTAACTTTAAGTTTCAGATCCCCCATACTTAATCTGACGTCAAGTAACCTTCCCCCCCCCTCCCCTTTGTAAATTTCGACGAGATTTTTAGACTGTTCACCACTACTACGAGGTGTCCTTTACCTTCAAACGAAATGAAAGACGTTTAGCTTTCACCTTGAAACTATTGTCAATAGTAACACTGTGTTAGGGCTATTGTACAATACAAGAATATTTTCTTAAGCGAAATATGCTAAAGTGATTTGATTACCAAGATGTTTATTGCACACAGAGGGCGTTGTTAATGGGTAATCCTAAAGAAGGAATTCCCAGTTAGAAGTAACGTTAGAGAAAAAAAAAGAAGCGAGGACATTACAAGCCCTTTTTAAGATCACAGGAAATTGTTCAGTTCAATGGTAACCAAATCAGATTTTTTCAATAAGCACATAGAGGAAAATAATTACCTATATTCAAATTAAGTTTAAAACAGAAATGTTTTGCTATTACAATGCTGTCTATAATTTAAGGAAGTTTAACAAAAATGCAAATATCTCAAGGAATCCTTCTTATAATTTAACGAACTTTTCAGAGTACATTTAATATCACATATAATAATATTTACATTTTTAATCAAAGAATAAATAAGAAAATGCTTCCAATTATGAAAAAGTAAAGATACTACAGATATTGAAGTTAATGTTATTTAGTAAAAATTATGATTCCCCGGTATTTATTTTTTTTTTATTTAACAGCAACACAGCTTGCACAACGAGCTCTCATGCTTATAATAAGGTGTTTAAGATAACGCAGAGGTCAGAAAATCTCCCTCCTCTATAAGAGCGTTTCTCATGAAGGGTCCTTGGAGATAGTTGAGGACTTGCAACTCGTCTTCCCAAAGCATTCAATGGGAGTTAGGTGTGTGGACATCGCTGGCCAATCCATTCTCTGGTTATCTTCATTCTCAACGTATTCTTCCACTATCTGAGCTCTACACGGATGAGTGTTATGATCCATAAATATGAATTCTGATCCAAAGGTATCTCTAAAAAGTCTCACATAAGACTCTACTATCTCGTCTCTACATATATCTTACAACAATTAGAGTACATCCTGAAAAGACATGCAAGTCAGTGCTGTCGTTCATAGTGATACCTTCCCAGACCAACTCTCCATTCCCACCTAAACGACCCCTTTCCACAACATTCAGGGAAACTCTTGGGCAAAATAAATCACACACATTTTTGTGCTGAAAGTGGGTGAAGACGTAAGCAGCTTTCAAAACTTAGTTAACTTTTCATTGTCTGCAAAAAATCAGATTAAAAGTCGTTAAAGACTTTGTACATAAAAGAAATCTAAGGGTATAAGGTTGTGAAAAAGCTATAAAATATCACAGTGGAATTTCAAACATTTGCCTTTAAAGCAAAAAAGATCATCTTGTAATTCAAAGTAGAGAAATGAGAATGCCATTTATAACAGCATCCATAAATATAGAGTTAATGCACGAAGAAAAGTGAGAAAGAGTTGACTGTTTCCTTCTTCTTGGCAGGTGACTCGGAATGCGACATTCCCAGCTGCTTCTACAGTGGCGCCTTCAATCCGACGCAGTGCTGCTCTTCTACGGGGAAATGCTGGTGCGTTGATGAAAACGGAGTAAAAACCACTGAGCCAAGTTCAGGAACCGTCACTTGCGAGGAAAATTAAAACCTCAGATATTTCTGTTAATAATTTAGCAAATCCTCATAAAAACATGAATGAATACTATTAGATTTGATTTTTAGAAGAAATAATGTTTGTTTTCCATTTATATTTCGGAAATAAAAATATGTTCAATTTCAACAAAATGTTTCTGTGTTACTATAATCGTAAATGAAAAATTCTGTTTGCAGAGAAATCTTTCCATTATATATGCTAATAGCAGAATGAACAATCACAAATGAAGGGAAAACAATCTGAAAAAAAAATTCTAAATAAATATCGTAGATGGCACTAGTAGATATTACTATTTTTTAGTACATGTCCTTGGTTATTTCTGTTCGTCAGTGTTAAAAACTTGATTTCGATGATTATGCTAAGCAACAGGGGCGGGTTCGAGTAGTGCTAATAGGGCCAGAGCTCCTCAAGAACCCTTTAGTGAAAAAAAAAAAACATAATACATTTTTATGTACATAAGTGCAAATGTATAATAGAAGGATAGGTAATCCGAAAAGTCACAGAAGAGTAGCAGACTTGTTACAAAAGTTTTCCCAAACTATAGGTTCAAGTTTTTTTTTCCAGGCCACTTAAAGGTGTCATTTCATTTAAGAGGCGTTTTGTGCAGTTCTTGCAGCAAAGGAAAATAAAATAGAGTACGGTGCCAAAATCAGCTAACAACCAGTTGTGATTATAAAGCAGCACGTAATTTCAATTGTCTTTCAATCAAATCAGTTACGAATCAGACCATTTGCTTCGGTAGTGCTCACTGCTACGAAGATCTCATCAGAAACATAAGAAAGAGTGGGGAAACATTTTTTTCCCTAACACTCATTCCGGGCACCTCTGATATAAGAAAACCTTTCAAGAGGAGGGACTAGAAGGCACATTTTGTCTGGCCTCAGACTCAAAAGGAAGACTTAGACACTTCTGAATTTTTTTTATGTTAAAGTTACGTTCAGTTGTTTTGCTTCTAGGCGATAATTTTTTTTCACACAGTAAGCTAAATGGACAAGTCACAAGGAACCAAGGGCTCAGAGGAGGTTGAGGAAGAGACCCACTATACAGTTGTTAGGAGACATATAGAAATTTCCCGTCAAGGGCCATCCAGCATGTTCTCCTGTATACAGCACCACGGCTTACATCTCATCCGACGGAGAGCTTCCTTTCAAAGCTCACAGTTGTCTCCTTTTCAACCTATAGCAGGATAGGGGTTTAGCGGAGATAAATCTCAACTCTGCCCCAGGTGGGACTCGAACCTGGGAATTACAGATTACGATTATTCTTTTTATATAATTAATTTTTATTATGTATTAATTCTTTTCATTTAAAGATAAGCAGAAAAAATTCGATTGAAAATCTTCAAATCTGAGGATTTGATTAAATTTCGAAAGATTTAGCTTCATTTTATGTCATGTCGTTAACACGCTTTTAATTGTGACAATGTTACATAAAACAGGATATGATTTTTCCTCTTCCTTAAATTAAATCGGTTTAGTTCCAATTCTAAATCTAGTACACCTATCCCTCGATTTACACGGTACTCAGTTCACACAATTTTGGCTTTACACGGTCAAGAAATGCAACCAGTTTCGATTTACACGGTACTGACTGAGATTTCCTTTCTATGTACGTCTCAGTCAGTACCGTGTAAATCGAAACTGGTTGCATTTTTTGACCGTGCAAAGCCAAAATTGTGTGAACTGAGTACCGTCTAAATCGAGGGATAGGTGCATTAAGAAAATGAGGCACACATCTGACAACACTGGTTAATGTTACACACATACACACTTACAATGCCTTGTCAAAAAATAAAGTATTTTTGCATTCCTTCAAAACTTTCATAAATATTGTTTGAATATCTAATGTTCGGTTCGCTCCATACTGCCTGGAACAAGGCAACTGCTGTTGTTGCAAAACAATGATATGTTTACATTATTAGGATATGTTTAAAGGACATGTAACATTTTTTTTCTCTAAAAGATTAAAGCCACTCATTGCTAAAAATATACTCAAGGAAAAAGCGCTTACTTCGAGATTGATTTCTCGAGGCGTCAAATTACCTTGCTGATAATATTTGTTACTGAATATGATGCAAATGTATATCCTCCCCAAGAAAATAGTTTGGGAAAACCGATGTTACACAATATGACCAAAGCCCGAAAATCTTAAAGACGCTTTTGAGACGTTCTGATACATAAAGGTTTAAAATGTTCTTCACTAAATGCCTTCTTAGTTCGTTACTGGGCTAGTGGTTAATGCACTTGACTATTAAACCAGGATAAGCCCAATACTTTACTCCGTCCTTTTATAGATGTCCTATCTTTAAAAATGAAATCTGAAGGAAAATGGATATTACTTGGCAATCATTGCTAGGCTACAAAATCCCGCAAGTATCAATGTCGGATATTTGAGATTGTGAATAATTAAGAAAGGTTGGAGAAAATGCAGCTGAATTATGAACAATAAATGATATTGAAACAAAAAAAAATGTTCGTAATGATAATTATATCGAAAGAATCTGCTGCATGGAAGCGGAATATAATTTCAATCAAATGTTCTCGTTTTACAAATGCATGTTTTCCTGTAAACATTCTGAATAATTTTTCGTCCATGGTGAAAGTTTTTAAAACATTTTAGTGTATATTAATCAGGGGAAAAGGAGGAGGACACTATTATGCAATTACTACGTTATTTAAAATTTTACTGAGAGTATTTATGCTACAATTAGAAAATTTAGTGACCATAATATAGTGTATAGTATATTGTAAGGAAAGGGATCTAACAATGAAGGGGCTGTCGTATTACGAAGAACTCGAGATATAACACGGAGAACGTTAATTACGTCACTTACACGTTCGAATGATGAGCTAATTTAAAATAAAGGAAAGAATTTCAGCAGTCAAAAACCATGTTAATAGTTTACTTATTTGTGAGTAACTTTCCTAATATTTCGATCCCTGATTGGGATCGTTACCCGAGGAGTTTGCGGCTTTTTTTTTTTGGAACTTCCTTTTGTACTAGTGGTTGCCAGAATCATAGGTAACCAAAATCCTTGCACATCGTTCATGGTCTATTCTAAGACAGCCATAAATACAATTATTACTGAAATTAGATCTCACACCGACGAGGAACATGGAGAATATGCAGAAAATGGGAACAAAGAAGAATCGGTTTGGACAAAACGCTACATCAACTGAAGTTCCTTATAGAATGTAAGGTAAATAATTTTATTCCTCCATCCCTTAGATTGCCAAGTCATTTAAGAAGGACTTATTAATAACGATAAAAAAGTAATTGACTTAGAAATAAAAATCCTGAAATTGAAAATAAATGAGAAGTACAAAAAGATAAGAAAATTAACTTAGAAGAAAAAAAACCATGTTTGAAACGATTTGGCAAAAATATCGGAAGATTTAAAAAATAAGCTCTTAAACTGAATTAATAATAGCGTTAAACAGAAAATATATCCTATCATAGAAACTTAGAAAAGAAAAAGGAAAAAATTTTCAAAATAACTAAAGAGAACAATGAAATAAATGAAAAAAAGTAAAACATATAGTTAATCTTGCAAAAGAGACCTACCTATGGATTTAATTACATCACTAAATAAAGGATTGGACTTTAATCTAGACGGAAAAGCTATAAACAGAAGAAACCTAGCCGTCCATTTAGAAAATATTTGTCAGAATCTGGAAAAAATGGATTGCAATAAAAGCGAAAAACTCAGAAATTAATATGCAAATATAAATATATATATAAACTGAATTATAACAAAAAAAAAAATCTCAAAAGAACACCAAGCTCTAAAAAAATCAAAAACTTAAATAACCCAATAGCTTTGAAAGCAGACGAAAGTAGAACAACAGCATCATGTAGAGAAAAGGTTACCTAGAAAAATATTGAAGAGGAATTAAAAAAACCACAGAAATATAAGAAGATCCAACAGAAAATACAGTGAAAAAAGTCAGTTATCTCATTGTAAAACTAAAAATATATAAAAAAACTAAGTAAAGATTTTAAACCATATAACCAGATAAATATGAGAACAGCACAACTCTACGAAACAATAAAACTGCATAAAGCGAAAAAACCACTGAGACCCATAGTATACGCCAAAAACACACCACTGGTAAATATTGAAAATTTTATCCTAAAGAAACTGCGACAGTGGATAGAACCACCTCCTATTCTTCTAAAAAATTCAATAGAACTGGTTGAAAATCTAAACACAATGGAAGAAATTGGCAACCCCATAAGTGCAAGTTATGATGTGGAATTGGCAACCACATAAGTGCAAGTTATGATGTGGAATTGGCAACCCCATAAGTGCAAGTTATGATGTGGAATTGGCAACCCCATAAGTGCAAGTTATGATGGGGAATCCACGTACACCAATATTGATAGAGATATTCTAAAAAAGGTCCTCAAAGAAAAAATGGATGAAAAAGTAAATGACGGAAAAATATTCATTTTAGAAATAGAAACAATTTTGGATTTATTAAAATTTATACTGGATAACAATTTTTTTCCAATTTCAAGATAAATTCTACAAACAAAATCATGGACTAGCTATGGGTTCACCATTAGCTCCATATCTCGCGAACTCTATCATTGGGAAAAACAATTTCATTTCTCGGCCAGAAATAAAATTCTACCAATGATACACGGATCTTCAGCACAACCGACAGAAACCTCCCGGAAGATTTTTTAAACAAAATCAACTCATTGGAAAAGAACTTAAAATGTACCATAGAAATAGGAAACGAAACATCATCAACTTCTTGGATATCACACTAAAAATGACAGATGAAAATATCTCAAGCACTAATTATAAAAATAAATCAACCAATATAGGAAAACACTAGACTTTAACCACCCACGTATATAAAAGAAAATCTAATCGACCAAGCAATAAAGAAAATTCAATTACAAAACACAGAGGAAGAACAAACAATAATGCAAACTTGAAAAAAATCTTGCAGAAAACCATTATCCAGCTACTTTTAACCGAAAGATAAAAAAACCAAAAAGTAGATAAATTAAAAGAAACAAAAGAGACACCGTATTTTACTAAAAAAATCCAAATAGTGAGCAATAAATTCAATATAATAATAGACCAGACCTGGACAAGAAAATAAAGAAATAAACCCAAAACATCAAACAACAAGGAAAAAACATATGCAGAGAAAGTGGAATAGTTTATAAAGTAACACGTGAATGTAAAAAACCATATATTGGAAAAGCAGGAAGAACACTAGATACAAGAATAAAAGAACACAAAGCCGCAATAAAAAACAAACAAAATAAAACAGGACTGGACAGACACATAGAAAAAATTAATCATAAAATAGACTGGAACAAAACAACAATAATTAAAAAGAAAAAAATGCATTCATAAGAAAAGCAGAAGGAGGATTATTAATACAGTTAACAGATGACGCCATGAACGATGTGCAAGGATTTTGGTACCCATGATCTGGCAACCACTAGTACAAAAGAAAGTTCCAAAAAAGCTGCAATCTCATTGGATGACGACCTCAAATCAGGTGTCGAAATATTAGGAAAGTTACTCACAGGTAAGTGAATCTATTTGTATTAAGTTTTTAACGTATAATACACTACCTATTCAGGAACATTTTGCTGTTCAAGTGAAAACTGGAAATCTCAATTCAAATTTAAAGATGAAAATCATGTACTAACAGCTGAAATGACAGCAATTATTTTAGTATTAAATTGGTCTTTTAAGTTTAAAAATAGATCTACAGTTATTTTTTAAGAACTCAAAATCTTCAATTGATATAATATACTCCGATCCAGGAAAGGTAATTACAAAATTTTCATTAATGACATTTTAATAATCACCAAAAACCATATTAATCAAAATAACATGCTCTACGTACAATGGGTTCTAACCCATATTGGTCTAAAATACAACGAAGAAGCTGATAGTTTAGCTAAACAAGCTAAGAATCTAAATACGTTCATGGATTCTCCTTTTTTTATTTCAATGTATAAAAACCAAATTCAAAATATTCAATGAAATTCAAGAATGGTACAATGAACTAGCCATTAATACCCATAGATTCATTATTTCAAATAAAATTAACAAATTTAATCATTTCGGTCTTAACAAAAAAGAAATAATTACGATTTTAAGAATCAAAGCAAATAAAGCTCTCACTAAAATAACTCTATATACATTCAAAAATAAAGTTCTCCTAATTGTAATATATGTAAAACTCCTCAAACACTGGAACATATTGTTTTTAAATGCAGAAAACACACAACAGAAAGATGTAAATATTATAAAAAATTTGAAAAATTTTATATTTATACATACACCTTTAAAAATTCTAGAACCTGAAAAAGAATATCTTAAACAAAAATATTATAAATTATTAATTTCCTATTTGAAGAATATTAAAATATTGGATATTTTATAATTAAATAAAAAAAATCAAAGTTCTGATATAAAAAATATATCAAAAGTTCTGATAAGGAAAAAAAAAGAAAAAATATATCAAAGTTATGATATGGAAAAAAATAAATAAAATTTTGCTGAATGAGTCTGTGAATTTTGTTCTGTTCACAGGAATAATCAATTTGGGAGCTTATTATTCTGTACCCTACCTATTCTAAGATAGCCATAAATACAATTATTACGAGTGGGATTCAGGTTTTTTTCAGATTTTTCAGAAATTCAGATTTTTTTAGCTAATTATCTCAGGTGTTACTTCTCTACGGCACATTTTTCTGTGATTATTACTAACGAATTCTTTTGTCTAGCAATGCTATTGCTAAACATTGAAGCATCCATAACTCTTTACACATCGAAGAATACTGTTAAAAAACGTTATTTTGATAGAATTTATGGAAATCTTTAATTTACCTTCAGTCATATTTTCCCGTACAATTCTTATTTGGAAAATTGTGCAGCTTCCAGTTTAGCCTTCTATTCACCTATTATGGGATAGGATGATCATTAGTCAATGATCACTTAGTATATATTAAGACTTTTTTTTTTTCTTAGAAAGGACCAAATTTAGCCTCCTAAAACTCCATTCTGAATGGTTTTGCGTATCTCATCCTTGGTGTTCGCTTTCTACATTTATTAATCTGAGTTTTAGGTCATTGTTGATCTCTGTGACGATTCTAATGTAATGCAGTGCTCTCCTTTGTTATCTTTGTTGCTGAGGTTATAAAATAACAACTTTTCTGACAAAAATAGAAGCTTTTGCAATGCGCATTTGTATCTCCACATGATGGGTTGATACTTTTGATATTGGTTCTTGGGTGACTCAATAAAGATGGCTGACCTACAAGGGTGGGAGAATGAAATTGCTGGAAACTCATGGCAAGGGATAAAATGGCACACTGGATGAGCGTATATCTGAATGAAGAATCTGAGTTGAATGCTATAGCTAAGATTTTGCAAAACATTGTTCAAAAACTAAACTTTTATAAATTCAGAATCTACCGTCTTAAAAACATAATTAGAGCGATTATTATTTTTCAATTAATCAGAGAGTCAATCATCCAAATATAAATTGATTTTTATAAGAATTAATCACTAGCGTTGCACATGCATAAATTCCATGTGAGTTACAATGCTGTCACAGCTTGTGAATATTTCCCAACTTCAATATTTAAAGTCCTTCAGTTTTCCATAAATCTACTTTTCACTACCACTTTTGCCTTTGGTAAATAGACGATTGGCCTCACACTCCTCTAATTATTTCGAGCGTATGGTATTTAGCAATGGAAAAAGTTTCTTATAGGTTTGTAAATTCTATAGTTTTAGAATAACTTGCTGCAAACATTGGGATATAGACTAAAAGAAAAAAAATTCCAACACCTGGAAGGATTAATGGCATTTTATTGAAACGCAGGCAGCTGTTAGCATACACTAGATGTGCGATTGAATACATTATCAAAAAAATATAGAAAATGACCACTTTACTACCTGGTAAAGTGGTAAAATTAGTATGATGTTGAACTACCCCGCACAGCAATGCATTCAGGGACAATGTGGGGAAGTGTTACTTCCCTCTAATTCATTTATTGTTGCGTTTTTATTATGTTTTTGTCGTTGTAAATATTTTTATGTATTAAGTGTATTTTTGGAAGTGTCATTGTGGGGGTGTGACTCATAGATGTTGTTTTCGGGTCTGAGGTGGCTGCCTGCACATGCTGACGAGTCCAAAAAGCCCTTTTACGACAATTTACAACTAGCATCGAGCGCGAGTGCGGGCGCTGGAGACTACGGCAGCTAGAGTAATCAAGAGTCTTGAGCATCGCTGTCAAAAAGGAAGGATGTTTGAAATGCATCAAAGGACCCCCCCGCTGTTACTGAAACAAAAGCCTTAAGGAAAGGGTCCGATTCTATGTGAAAATCAAGGTTCGGTCTTAATGAACCACGTTAATAATAGTTGGATATCCTTTCGCCGAGTTTGAGGTCATTAAAGAGAGAATCTGCAGAGTGCGGTTCTCCACTTCATTGCACAATTGTTTGCATCAGCAAAGCAGCCTACGGAGTCGAGCGCATCCCCAGCACGTGATTGTATATAAATGTGAATAAACTGTATCGTCGCTATACAACTCTCGTGCGTGAATTGTTGAACGTATCTTTAGACATCACTTGGCGCAGCAAGTCTGAGGCATACGTCAATACGGGTGTAACAGCCGCGAACCTGTTATTTCACCGAAATAAAGGAAAGCAATCAAGGGACTAATTGATCATCCTCTACTGTAGAGTGGTTGGTTAATCGATGCCCACCACATCTGCCGCAGTTCAAGCAGAATATCTAATTTCACGTGACGAAATAAAAATCTGCGTTATTCCCTTACCCCAGCTCATGACAGGAAGACGTATATCGTACAGCTCTATAATGTAATCCTGAGGGACAGAACAAATAGAGCGAAGTCGCTGTTCCATTTCAGCGACAGTGTTTGGGTTTTGTTGGAGCTGTCGGTCCATCATGTCCCAGACCTGTTCAATAGGTGAAAAGTCCGCGAGCGTGCTGGTAGTACCTGAAAGTTTTGCTCGTGTAAATACTGCAGATTAATGCGGGCTTTGTGGGGAAGGGCGTTATCTTGCTGGTAAAAGGTTCTATGCTGCTGAATACATCGGACAGCACTGGCTGAAAAATGTTGGTCACATATCATTGGGCAATTAGAGATCCACCTATGATGACCAGTTCTGACCGAGATGTCCGCACGCACTGGGTGGCGTTCCTTTCCCCTGGATGACGGCAAACACGTTGTCTACTGTCGTGCAGACCAAGACAAAATCGAAATTCATCACTAAACACCGCAGTACTCTAATCTTGTTAGTTCCAGTTCTCTCTGAGGTAACACTGGTTCTAAATCTATCACCACTGAAGACGTGATTACATGTTGGCAGATGTGAGGGGTAAACGCAGTGCTGTGGACGATAGACTCGCAAAGAAAACTGTAAAAGCCTGTTGTTTACCATCTGCCTGGTAGGTATTAGATGTATTACCTGTTACCAGTCCTTTTGCAGTTGCGTTGTAGCCTCGAATCTGTCATGCAATGCCATGCATCACAACTGGCGGTCCTGTGGATCCATAGTCATATGTCGTCCTTGTCAGCGTGTGCTGGATCCTTCTTTAACCCACTGGCGTCATTTGTGTACGATGGTGCTGGGTTTGCGGCCAACAAGGTTAGCCTCATCTCTGTACGACAAACCATCTCTCTAAGGCCGATGATTCTTTCACGCTCAAAGTCTGTTGACTGTTGGAACGGCTATCGACGTCTGCATAAGGGTATCTTTAGCGGTTTAGAACATTTTCCACAACGTTTTATCAACCAGGGAGCTTTGGTTACCATTATCTGTGTTTGACTGCTCCGCACCTGTGACGTCATTTCGCGCCTGTCCAATCGTTTCGATTGTCCCGCAAACCTAATCATTTCCATGCATTTCCAGATACTACCGCCTCCCTAAATTTTTTCACATTTGCATAACTTCTTGCAAGTGTTGCATTCTTTATTTCCTGTAGTATATATAAAGAGACATGAGTTTCACCTGATGATTGTATAGGAATATCAACAATTGCATATAACATGAAATGGGTTATATCTGTTAGAAATACCAGAAGCAGATATTAAATCTGGCCTGTTAAATCTGGTTTGTTAAAGGTAATTGTAAATTGGAGCTACAGAAAGGTTGTGCTAAGGTTGAAAAAATTACCTTTAACATGACTTTCTGAAAAATTCTCAAATATCCTCAGTTTACCATTATAAGTTACTTAATCATTATAACGACAGTGGTTTGTTCACTACTGAGGTTCACGACGAATGGGACCACACTTCACGGCCGTCGGCAAGAATTTTTCCACGATGGACAAAAATACAAATCAATAATTCAAGATTGAAATATTTAGGACGAGACATTCATTCATTAATGATTGAAATAGCGAATGAAGCAATCAGGCATTTAAGGAAATGTGAGAAACGTATCTTCGAAAATACATGTATACAATGTAAAATTGCTTTTCATATTAATAAATAAAAATAAACGATATGCTTCCAAAAAAAAATAAAAAAATTAAATTTCGTTAAAGGAAAAAAAAAACATCAGCTTTTTTACATAACTTACATTATTCAGCATACGTTAATCTTGTGGTCAATGTTTTCCGGGGAGGCAAATGCCCCCCCCCTACCCCTTCCCCATCCGTGCCCACGCCCATGGACCACTTTAGAAGGCTTTAATGCAACAGAAGAGACAGTCATTTGAGCGATAACATTATCTAGCTTATTTCTGAAAGAAACGAGTGTAGGGCTACGTTGAATAAACATTCTGCTGTTCTTAACACACAGCATAATAGATATCGTAATGAACATGTTAATGATAAATTGAATGCTGATAAGAACCTTTAGCGTTATAACTTGTCTAACAAATCACTGAAGGTTGCTAGAGAATAACCGAAGGTTGTATTCGTTAGCAAATATTTTGTGTACGAAGAAACAGAATGACGTACAGTTCATATCCTCGTGGACTGAGGGATCAAGATGACAAGTTTACTGAAGTTGAAGGCTCTGTCATGGCTAGATGGGCTGAGGATTTCAGAGATGTTCCGAGCAATGTGATTAGTTATATTCTCCTTGTAAATGAAGCTAGATGAATTAATCCCTTTAATGTTGGCCCTATCTCACGATTCGGAGTTTCTTTGGCTATCCCTGAATTAAAACTACATAAACCACCAGGGTAAATGGGATTATTCCTGAAATGATTGGAGCTGGTAATTCATGGCCTGTTGTCTCATGGCTTACTTAATATTATATATTTTCTGTCGTAAGTAGATTGTTCCTAAGGATTTTACTAGAGTTATCTCTATTTACAAAAAGGTTGATCGCATATTTGCGATAATTACTGGAATATCAATCTATTCTCTGTTCCTAGTAAAGTTCTGTACATTATTGTGTTTGACAAAATAAAACATTTGATTAACGGACAATTTCGAGATGAACAATGTAGGTCAGAGATGGTAGAGGTTGCAGAGACCAAATTCACAACAGACATTTGATAAACAGGAGAATGAGTTAATGCCGAAAGTTTTTAAGACTATGTGAAGACGGTTGGAAAATAAGTGTAGGCATCAAATGACTAAAATTAGACCCTGTAACCATTTAGTCCATTCTGTAATTTGCTACGGTAATGAAACATGACTTTTTTTTTTGGAAGCAAGAGTACAGGAAACTCAATGACTATGATTCTTATACAGAATTATGTGTATTATTGGTTTGGCTCCGTAATTTATTATGGGGTTGTACAAAAAGCTCAGAATCAGCTTTCAGTAATATCTTTTATATGGAAAGAGATTGCTTTGAAAGTATTGCCCACACCTAGAAATACAGAATAATGCATAGAGTTATAGATAGTGTGTCTGAAGATCTCAGTCTCCCTTCCCCTTCAAACACAAAGTAACAAAATTACTAACCCCCCCCCCTCCCACACACACACACACACCACCACCACCCTTCACACTGTTATGTGATTTTGTGATCGACCTCGATCTAAATTGCACCTTTTAAAAGGTTCTTGGGTAGAATTTGTAAAGGTAAAGGTGTTAGAAGTGTGTAGAAGAATCTCTGCCACGCAGGGGCGTCGACAAGAATCATTCGAACGACGAAGTGGGGGGCGGTCACCTAATTGCAAATATATATATATATTATTTATTATAATAATATTAAACATGAAAATAAAGACTTTAATGGCTGGGGGAGGATGTAACTCCTAGTCCCACATTACGCTTATAATATCGACTCTTGACGCCTGCATGTACTGAGAAGGAAATTTATCCTTCACTGTGCCATATGCAACATTTATTAAAAAAATATAGTAAAGAACTTATGTCTTATAGTTGAAACCTTTTCAGACCTACAGGTCTTATAGTTGAACCTTTTGATATTTATAGGTCTTATAGTTGAACATTTTGAGACTTACACGTCTTATAGTTGACCCTTTTGAGACTTACACGTCTTATAGTTGAACCTTTTGAGACTTATAGTTGAAATCTTTTGAAACTCATAGGTTTTATAGTTGAACATTTTGATACTTATGGGTCTTATAGTTGAATCTTTTGAGACTTATGGGTCTTATAGTTGAAACCTTTTGAGACTTATAGGTATTATAGTTGAACCTTTTGAGATTTATAGGTTTTATAGTTGAACCTTTTGAGACTTATAAGTCTTATAATTGAATCTTTTGAGATTTATAGGTTTTATACTTGAACATTTCGAGACTTATTAGTCTTATAGTTGAACCTTTTGAGACTTATGGGTCTTATAGTTAAATCTTTTGAGACTTTTTGGTGTTATAGTTGAAACCTTTTGAGTCTTATAGATCTTATGGTTGAATCTTTTGAGACTTACAGGTCTTATAGTTGAAACCTTTTGAGACTTACAGGTCTTATAGTTGAACCTTTTGAGATCATGTAAAGTGAGTCCCTGCCTTATAGTTGAGCCTTTTGAGACTCATGTAAAGTGAGTCCCTGTCTTATAGTGGAATTTTTTGAGATCATGTAAAGTGAGTCCCTGTCTTATAGTTGAGACTTTTGAGACTCATGTAAAGTGTTCGAATAACGGTAAAAACGCCCGGTTATTGCATTATTACCAACCGAAATCATTAAAGTTAATTGGTTAATATAACATTTCAGAGTATTTGCAATTGTGGGAGGGATCAAAAGTTCTACTTGCTCCCCCCTCCCACCCACGTCAACTCAAATGCTGTAATACGGGAAAAACAGCTGTTTTTTTTAAATATATGAATTCATTTATTATATGTGGATGAGGAATCTATTATATAAGCTATGGCTACCTTTTCGTAAATCAACGTTAGGTATGAAGAAATAAAAGGCAGAGGAGCATAATGTATAACGTAGTGATGAATTAAAGAATTAAAGACAAAGGGACGAATGTGATTGCATTCTATTTTGCATTTATTATAGCAACAACATCATAACGACGTGATCAACATTCAATATTTTCTCCTGGTGGTACAGCCTCGGACACCTTGAATCCTTTCTCGTCAACGCACCAGCAATAGCCCGTGGACCCGTGGCACTGAGTGCGAGAGTAAGTGCCGTCCTTTTCACACTGAGGGATGTAATTGCCGATTATATCTACAAAAGGAATAGCACAGATGAATCTCATACATTGAAACACTGCAATTTATTTAATAGGATATTTCATTTTTATCCGATTCAATCATTGAAAAAGTGATATTTCTTAGCATAGCTTATTATAACATTAAAAATGAAACTAATAATTAAATTATTTACTGAACGGTCCTAAAATAATAAAAGATTTATTTGCAAAAGAGATAGTAAAAATACAATAAATAAGCAAAACAAAAAAGGAAGATTAAAAATAAATAATCTTTCAAGCAACTACTTGCTACAGGGTCTGACAGGAACCTATCGCTATGAAACACAACACAGATGATCTATGCATTCCTGCCTTATCCTGAATCTGCACCACTGGGTGGCTTTTAATAGCACTCCATCAGCATTAATGGACACCGAAGTGAACGTTAAAACATTAGCAAACTCTTTAGTTGACAAATTCGGCATCTTATGAGACTGTTACAACGGTGAACTTAAAAAGAGTGGTAGTCATTTTATAATTAGTATTCTTCCATAAACACCTAATTACCATTTAATAAGTGTCATATTGTTTCTTTTAGTTGAAAATGGTGTCAGTAATGGGGGTGAAGGACTTGGGGACTAAACGGAACTTTTTGAATAGTGGAAACAATTACCTAAAGGACTACTAAAAGTAAGTATTTAAATAGAGTGTCCCAATAAAAATAATGCAGAAAAAACTCTACTTACGTCGCTTAAACATCAGTTACTCTTCCAATTTGCTTTGCACTGGGTAGTTCCTCTACTGGCGTGTACAAGCATCCTTAAAATATATTTCTTTAAAATAGTAACACTCTGTCTCTATTGATATATGTTTTATTATCATCTGAAAACTGTATGCATTTTATTGGGACATTGCATATCATCAAGTATCGGGACACCGTTTCGGTACTTGATGTTTCAAAATTGTTGAACCTTAACGCCATTCCAGTCTTAGATATTTCCGAATCGTTGCAAAGAAACGCCATTCCTGCACTTGATATTTCCCACCAAAGAGAGTAGTTTAATATTTTAAAAGAAATATTCTTTTGGCATTAGCATTACATATAGTGAAGTAGCAAGAAGGAGGATTGCAGACTGAACTACATCCCCTCCCTCTATGGGGAAATATATTTTTAAGAAATCATTTTTCCATTAATTTGCATTGCCAAAAATATTAATAACAGATTCAAAACCCCTCACTTCCAAGAACTTTACATCGCTGATTATAAAATAGTGTAAAAATTATGTGTAATTCCTAAATTATATCATTTGCTTGTTAGCTTTTACCTGAAAGGAAGGACATAATAATTTTCTATTGTTATGTCCTTCCTTTCATCCAATTTTGAATGAATTTTGAATTGAATCCTTTTAAACTATAAAATGAATTCTTTATGTAACTATACTAAAGTGAATGATGTTTAAATAAGAATAACGATGTTTAAATAAGTTTAAATTCGAAAATTTGAATAATATCATAAAACTAGGTGCAACGTCATTGAAGCCGAATGTTCATCACTTTATTTCTCAGATCCAGTCGCAACCTTCGCATACTGCTTCGACAAGCCAACTTAAATTTTGATATTAAAATAAACTTTATATTAATATTAATTTTTTAAAGTTTATTTTCGAAACCAAATGGGTTTCTTTAGCTTTTTAATTTTTCAAAATTGCCCACACGCAATAGAGTATATACTGTATGTTAAGTATTAAGATGATATGCACTCCCTGTTTTATACGTTCAAGATAGAAGAATAAAGAGGTCTTAACATTTTGCATGAACATTACACCAAAGTCCGTTTGTAGTTTCATCACTATTCTAATGGTAAACGAGGCCCCCCCCATCATTCCTATATTTTTTATTAATTAATACTAACACACATGTATATATATATTAATTGAAATCCTTATATATTATCTATTGAGAATTTATTGAGTAAGCTAAACAGAAGTGTATAATTCAATTTTACAAACACTTTTTAAAAGTGGCACAAGTTTTTTTATATGAATTTTGAACTATTGCATAATAACACTTTGCTTGATCGCTCCTGCTAATTCGATATTTGGGTCCTTTATTTCTCAATTTCTATCGCAGTTTCATATGGTTTCAAATTAAAATCTGTATTTTATTACAGGTACAGACCTGAACTTTTAATTCAATATAAGACAGATTTTGCCAGGCTTTGCAGGTTCTTGCAAAATATCTGTATAATCGAAACTTTGCTTTAAGAGGAAGAGGAGAATTGCGGTCAGTTACATTTATGTGTTTCAAAAATACCTTTTAGGCAAAATATAAATTGAAAACTTCGCTTAAATATAGCGAAAACTTACGAACAAAGATTATAAATTCAATTTCTAATTACGTCAATATGAAGATAATATGTTCATAGAACAATAATTCGTGAGTATGGCATGTGTTTAACTGCATTGGCATTACTCTGCTCTTATTATGTAGTAAATGATTCATTCTAACAAGCTTCCACTTCTCGTAAAACTCAAAAGATCGACTCTGTGAGATTTTCCTTCGTCTCTTTCGAAAGTCAAAACATAAGTTGTTGCATTAAGTTGGCGATACTTTCTTAACACGCAGTTGCATTAAGTTGGCGATACTTTCTTAACACGCAGTTGCATTAAGTTGGCGATACTTTCTTAACACGCAGTTGCATTAAGTTGGCGATCCTTTCGGCAGATTCCTCGGCGTTGCTCTCCTCGTCTTCCTTTCTGTTTTTCGGAAAATGAAATACATATATAAGCAATTAAATTTTTTATATGCATAAAATTTCTTGGACGGGACAATTTTTAAGACTCATTCCTTGAAGGAGCGTTTCACAATAAAATCGAAAATGTATTTAATGAAGAAGTGATGCCGCTCGAGTTTCGTATTTCTTTTAATCACGTCAGGGAGGAAATCTCTCGCAGATACAAAAATAAAATTAAATTCGAAAAAACGGTGTTCAAATGTAAATATATTAATTTATCATTGCAAAAATTATTAGCTTAAAAATATTCACACATGTTTAGAAATAATACACTAGTATTGATTTATAATAAAATACATAAAATATATATTACCATGCGATGCCCGGAAAAATGGTTCATTTTTACACAATGACGCATAGAGTTTCGTAAGCCGGACAATATTTTGCATTTACGATTCGTTCCTTCAAAGAGAGTTTACGCATAAAATTCTATTGTGAACTGAAAGTGCATTTAAATAATAGGTTATGCTGCTCGCGAATAACGCTGGTTGGAAGAGCTTTAAAGCAATGCAGCATAATCTCGTGCCACATACCCTTTTATTTTTCCTAATGGCCAACTCTGTTTACTAAAACTATCCATTCTAAAACGGAAGTAAGTTTTAAACAGTCGAATCAAATCTAGCGTCACAGAGGCATTACATCATTAGGCATTGTAAGTGTAGTTAGAGTAGTTAGAAATATTTTTCTACTGATAAATATTTCTAACTACTTATTCAACTTATGGAGTTAATATTTGGCACTGCCTATTCTCATACAACTCTTAAGGTCTTGTCAAAATTTCAGGCTTCTAACCTTTTTATGTTAAGAGTTATGGCAACGACAGACACACATCTCCTTTGATTATTATAGATGCATTGAAATGAAAGTTTCAAGTTCTGTTGCTTTAGCAACAGAATGGCTACTTACTTGGATGAATAGCTTTGTCTCGAGCTATGATGCATTCGCAGGCGCGAACCTTGAAGTCAGGCAAAGTTATGGCCGAACCGTCGGGCTTGACGCACATGCAGGCTTTGCTATGCTCGTAGCACTGGAGAGGCAAATAGTTTCCTTCTTCATCACACTCAGGGATCATCCGCAGAGGAAATTTGCTCTGCTTTGTCTTATCTCGAGCTTCTCGGCAGCCAGTGGCAGCTGAAGATAAAGAGAAAAAATATCTCTTCATGGAGCTTTGACGTTTGCTGCAGATGAAAATTTCAGATTTATATTTAAAAGACAAACAAAGATGAAGAAAGAAATTTTTGAAACCCAAGTTATCTAGTAAATGTAAATATATACAAACACTACTACTATTGGTATTTCACTGATCAAGAGTCAATTCCTCGCCATTGGCAGATGATGAATGTTTGTGGTTCTTAGACCATAAAAAAAATAAAGTAAAAATTTTAAAAAATATCTATCTTCCTATAGGGCCTTAAAAAGTAGAATATAAAACTAAGCATGTTGATGGTGCAATCAGTCACTGAGTTGTATTCACATCAAAGGAAGATAGAATGCCTGTAATCTTGTCAAGTAGGTAAATCGGGGTCCAATCTTCCTTCGAAGCGAATAGGAATTGACTGATTGCACCATCAATATATACTGTAGGCTTATTTTCTACTTTTTAGGGATCTATAGGAAGATAAGTAGTTTTTAAATTATTTAATTCATATTTTTTTTTCTTGTCACTAAAAACACCTACCGTCCAAAACTTTCATATACGACTCATAAAATCGAGCACATTTACTCCCTTTTGAGACTAAGATATTGGAGACATTCCAAGCTTTAATTTGAGATACGACTCGTTAAAGTTGACCCTCGCGAAAATCCACCTTCCCCCTACATTTTATCAGGGGGAATAGTGGGGACGAAATTCGAAATAATTTAAGACCGTCATTATACGAGCTTTCATTTGACACCTGACTCGTAACTGTAGGCCCTCGCATTCCGATTGTATAATAGAACGACTTTCATATTTCCCGTTTCTTAAGGGGAAAGAAAGCAGGGGGGACATTTTTCGTAGCCTACGACATTTCCCCTCGTCAGAAGCTTTCACTCGACGTATAGCATGTTACTTTCAGCCTACGCGTTGTGGAGATATAGCTTAAGGATAGTTTCCACTTTCCTTCTTTTTTAGGGGGGAGGAAATCACAAGGAGTCAATTGTTTTATAGCCCATGACACTCCCCGCATCACAAGCTTTCATTTGACACATATATCATTAAGTTTCTTCATCGCGTTCGAAAGCTATGGTGGACCAACGTTTTGTTAAATCCACGAACGACAAATGTCAAAGCCAAAAACAATAGGAAGATAAGGTAAAAAAGGGCTCGAACACTTTTGATTGAATATGCACCAAACGATTGTTAAGAGTCGAATCTTTTGGGAGGAATGATGAGGTTCCTCGGGTGAATTATTAACCCTTCAGCGTGGAATGCGCCTGTCTAAATTCAGATCCTGCGGTACCAGATCATCCCGAGTTTGTGTCCAGTAAGATCCTATATTATTATTATAATCTTCCGATTCTTAGAATTTGTATTAAAATCATTTTCAGAATTAGAGTTAGTTAAAATATTTTCGAAAATTACTAATACTGAAATATTTAGGTCCATTTCAGCATAGTTCGATCAATATCTGAAATAGCTTAGCATCATATGTGAGGAGACGTCTCGCTAATTTGCTTATAATCCCTTCCTTAGTAAATCCCTTGTCTGAGATCCTAAAAAGAGGAAGACGACACATCGGCAGAGAACAGAGAATATTTGCAAGCTGAGGACAATTTGATCTGAACGACAAATGAGAAAAGTTGGATACAAGCATTTTGTAGGAACAATTTCAAAGTGATTCTGTTGAAAACTGATTTGTCTCTAAATAATTACTTTCTCAAAAAATGGGGAATTTAAATGTACACTCGATTCTTCTGCAACGCGAATTTCTGAACCGCCATTTGAATAGAACAGGTCGAGAAATTAGGGAACCTATTTTGCATAACGGTGAAGCAACGTGCACAGTAACCTGGACGCAAGCGCAGCTCAAAGATAGGTGTTACCAGCTTATACTCTACTCTCTTTTACATAAGGAATGAAGAGGTAAGTACAGGTCAAAGAATTTCTTGTCCAATTATCGCTTATTATTCTGAAACACCAAAGCCAATAGGATGCAAAGTGTGACGTTTGAAAACGTATCAATCAACAACGCCTTCGTAGCGTCAACAAGAAGCCTTTTATAACGCGAATGCATCGGTGAAAAAGAAAAATCCTTTAGTATAAATGAATGGTTACCCATTTCTCTACATTATTAATTTCCTGAACATTTCTTATTGCTTAAAATGTTTTCACTTATAAAAATTTCATTTTGTGTTGAATATTAAAAGTATTTTTTCGTGCTTTTACAGTTTATATAAATGTCTTAGGGTTGAAATTATTTGTCCATTTCAAAATATTTCTTGAATGTAGAGAGTGTTACAAATAACTTTCCTGCATTAATTTGCAACTCGTAAAATATCTTTTATGATTAAAATGGTTTAATTAAAAACATCTCCTCACCGAACCGTGTTAAATCAGTCAGCTTAATTGTTTTCCATCTTTGCCCTTCTACACGGCTATTGTCTCCTAACCTATTTATCCCAATTGAATCAAAGTTCGTTACAAAACGACTTTTTGATACGAGTACACAGTGTTTCTCGGGAACGCAACTATCGCTTTATAGCAAAACAAATTATAATCCTAAGATGCTAGGTTATCGGATAAATCCGATGGTTAACATGTATGTAAAGTTAAATTCAGACATTAAGATGCACATTTGAGCCTTACAATACATTCTATCAAAAAATAAAATTAAAATAATTGAATGCATTCATCATCGAAGATATTGAGATGGAAGTCTTACCTTCAGAAGCTATAACAAGCCCCAGAATAACCTGAAATTAAAGGCAAAATGATTAAAATCAGTTTTCAATGATATTAATGAACGCAAATCAGATACATATATTTTAGCAATGAATTACAGATAAAACAGAAACAAATTTTTATCTTCATCTATATAAATGCATCTGCATCAGCTGTAGACAGTGAAATAATTTTGTCTTAATTTGCTAACTTTTAATACGTATGGCAAATCAATGTTGCTCAAACATATGCTTCAACAACGAATAATTCGTGACATTAACTGAAAAATATTAACATTTCCTTATTAAGAATTTCAAATAAGAATTTTAATATTTAACCGTTTTCTTCATTACTGTTTAATTAACGTAAATAGGCCACGATATGAGAAATTAAAGGCTTCCTTAATCTATATATATATATAATAGTAATATAGCAATAAATGGAATAAAGATATTTTTCAAGATGATTAACAGTTACGGAAATTGGGCATCGTCCATTTCGTGGCATATAAAACTCTTCTGTAAAAAAAGGGTCTCAAAAACGCCGATTTAAAATGCAAAGCATTAAAGTAAAATTTGTACAGTGAATTTTTAAAACGTTGGTAATGTAAAAATAACTTTAATACTTACAAAAATGGCGACAACACCTTTCATTGTTATTGGATGAAGAGCAAAATCTACCTTAAAATCTGAAAAAAAAGAAAAACAGAATTTTAAAAATTTTATCATCTCTATTTTGTTATCATCTCCATCAATGACCATTTTCATCTTCACCCATTAAGTCAGACATTAACAATGCTGTTAAAGAAATTTGTTGAGGATAAATTTAAAGTAAAGTCGTTTTTTTCGGGGGAGATGAAATATCTGTGATTTGAAGAGGTATACTGTAGAATAGGGGCGTTAATTTATCAAACCCTAATGGAGAATGGTGACTATTCATCGAAAACTAATACAGAATGTTGACTATTCATCGAAACCTATTACAAAGAGATGACTATTCATCGAAACCTATTACAAAGAGATAACTATTCATCGAAACCTAATAAAGAACAATGACTGTTCATCAAAACCTGATAGAGAATGATGTCTGTCCATCGAACCTAATAGAGAATGATGACTCTTCTTAAAAACCTAATACAGAATGATGACTCTTCTTAAAAACTTAATACAGAATGATGACTCTTCATCAAAACTTAATACAGAATGGTGACTCTTCATCACAACGTATAACAGAATGATATCAATCCACCGAAACCTAATAGAGATTATGACTCTTCTTAAAAACCTAGGACATAATGATGATCATTCATTAAAACCTAAGAAGAGAAATGATCATTCATTAAAACCTAAGACAGAATTATGATCAGTCATTAAAACCTAAGACAGAATTATGATCATTCATTTAAACTCAAGATAGAATGATTACCATTTATCAAAACCTTAGATAGAATGATGACTATTCATCAAAATTTAATAGAGAATGATGTCTATCCATCGAAGCCTAATAGAGAATGACGACTTTTCTTAAAACCCTAAGACAGAATAATAACTATTTATCAAAACCTAATATAAAGTGATAACCTGTTTATGAAACTGAATGCCCAAAAACCTTTAAATCAAATCAATAGTACAGCAATAAAATAACTCGATAAACAGTTTAAATTGTTATTATTGTCAATTCAGAACAGACCATTTCTAACCTTAATAAAAAGAACATAAAAAAAGTAAATAAACAAAAATTCAGTGAAGATGAAAAGAAAATCTCTTTAGTTTCTACATTATCACTTAAAGCGCAAAGTACAAAATGCTGATCTGTTTACCTTTTCGGTTCCTAACGAATAGTGAAGGAGAAAAGAGAGCCGAGACAGATCCTTAAATAGCTCATTTTTAGTGAGCCACGTGGCGAATCTCGCATCGCTTGTCTTGCTTCTTTATCTCTCAGCTCTCCACGTGGGATTTAAAGACAGAAGGTGATTTCGCACCGCTCCGAATGATCGGCGGAAGTTTGGACACCAAAAGAGAAGAAAAATGGACAGAAAATATCGTTTTGATAAAATTCATGGTCAAATGGCGGTGAAGGAATTCCACCAGCTGTATCTTAAGGAGCCAAATCGTACTATCAAAATACGCTGACAATGTTTCATCATCCTACGCGCAACAGTAACATTCGACGTTATTACATCATGCAAATTTTCACTTGCAATTATGTCATCAACCTATGAGAGTAATTTTAAATCAACAGAGAATTTGCAATGAATTCTGAAATAACAATTCTATCATTTATTCTGGCTGTAAACTGTTAAATATTTTTTTTACTAATCCAATAAACTATATAGACTGTAAAATATTTTCAGGAAATTGCCATATGAAGATAAAAAATATTCGAATTTGCATTATTAATTACATTACTTATTCCGAAACATTTATTTTATTTTCAGCCGATGATTTAAGCGAGTTGCTTATAAATATAGATATTATATATAGAGTAGATATATATTATAAACAAAAAAATAAATAAATACTCCGTCAAACAGCTGCTTGCCATAGAGGTCTGACAGGAACCTGTCAGTTGTATATGCCAAAGTAGAAGATCTGAGAGGATGGCAGGACCTCAGCAGAAAAACGACACATACATCCATGCCTTACCCGGGGCTCGAACCCTTAGATTAGTAGCCAGGCATGCTACCCATTCGGCCATGGGGACGGCATATGTATTATATATTACTTATATGTATTAATAAGAACTTCTAAAAAATATATATTTCGGAAGCAAAAATTGAAAATCTGTCGCTGATCATCCTAAAAACATCGAACTAGGACCCTTCGCTTCTTATGAAGAATACAAAAGAAGCATTATTTGGATATAAAGTATCGTTTTTTTTCCCTCAATGTCATTGGCTAAGAAACTAACTGAATACTCAATTATATGTATTAGAAACCAGGATTAAGAAGCAGTTCTTTTTAATCGTGATGCCTTTTAAAAGTTTCGTTGGTCCGACTTCGAATTACAAAGAGAGGCAAAAACAAACGATATCTTCATGTGTACGTGAATGCATAAAATACGAGAGGTTAGGCCGGGACCTAAAAAATATAAAGTGGGGAAGGCAAGCTGCATGAGTGAAAAGGGGAGGCCGAGATCGAGCCGGAACGCAGTTCGGGTATAAAATGTTTTCAAAGTTTTAGTAGTTTTTGAAAAATTCCTTGCAAATATGGGTGCTATATATATATATGTGTATGCTTAAATTTTTTTTGACTCCTTTCCTGTTATTAGCATTTTTAAAGCGGGAAAGTAGTGAAAGTGGGCTTTGTCCTCCCCTAGATATGGCCCTGCCAAAGGAAATACACCCGGTAATAAATTAACACTTTGACGTCGATTCAAATTTTAGAGGAAATATTTGTCTTCAGCCGGGTGGGATATGAACCCACGATCTCCTGATAACATGTCAGGTGCTCTGGGACAACTGAGCTACTGGCCGCCAAGCAAGATTTCCTCTAATTAACGTTATGAACATTTCTATTATGTCACATATAGGCGCTATTCAGGTAATTCATTATTCAGACATGTTATCAGGAGGTCGCGGGTTCGTATCCCACCCGGCTCAAGACAAATTTTTCCTCTAAAATTTGAATCGACGTCAAAGTGCTAATTTATTAGTAGATTTTTTTTTCATTAGTTTTTCTTTTAATCTTCAAAGTTTAATCATTTTCTTATTTAAATCAGGAATTAAAGAGTTGGCAGTATTTAATAAAGTTCTTTGAAGTAGGAATTAATATGACATTGAATGTATTATAGATTTATAACTGACATTCGAATCTGAAACTTGAGCATCAATTCTATGCTATTATTACGTAATCTGGAATGATAACACGTGAATGCTGTTTGCTGTTTATTGAAATATTGAGAGATAATTTATTGAAATTATTGCAGGTTTTCTGTTTTATCATTGTCCAATTTAAAAAGTATTAATTTGCTTTCAATATGAAGTGTTATAGATGTTCTGAATCACTTGTAGAAGATAAAGATTTTCTTACTTGCTGCTTATGTAATAATAAATTTCATTATTACTGTACTGGCATATCAAAAAAGAGTTATAAGAGATTTACTCGGGAAAAGAAAAATATTTGGAGATGTTATAAGTGCAGTGCATTATCTAGTTCTGAAACCATGACATCTAATGTTGAAATAAATAAAGATGCTGCAGAATCAGAAGAAAATTTTCCTAATGTGACTGAATCTTCTCTTTCGTGTATGATAAAGAAATATATACAAGAAGAATTAAAAGTTTTTAATAAGGAAATATTTGATGAATTGTCCCAGATAAAAGAGTCTCTTAACTTCAATTCAGATTATTTACAACAGTTAATGAGCACTATTGACAACATTAAAAAAAGAAATTGAATATCTTAGGAAAGAAAATTAATATATAAAGCATAATAACAGCAATCTGTTACAAGAAGTAGAACTTCTTAAGACTCAAATGAATAATATCGAACAATATTCTAGAAACTGGAACCTTGAGTTTGTTGGCATCCCAAAAGATAAAGCAGAGGATTTAACAGATATAGTTAATAATATAAGCAAGCGATTAAACATTACAGGCAAAATTGAACTATCTGCTATTCACAGAGTGCCTACAACGATTGGAATAAAAAATTAAACCTATTATAGGACAATTCAAATACCGGGACCAAAGAAATAAATTTTTGAGAGCTGCTAAAATTAATAAATTGTGTGCTTCTGATATAAATAAAAAGCCAACTAAAATCTTTGTCAATGAACATCTCACACAACAGACAAGAAACTTTTTTGGAAGCTAAATAATTCAAGCTAAGAAATGGATACAAATATTTATGGACTAAAGATGGAAAGATTTTTCTCAGGAAAGAAGAATCATCAAGGGTACTTAGAATTCGAAATATGAAAGACTTAAATAAAACATAGAAAAAATGTCTTCTTTTATGGATTCTATTGTTGATTCTGATAATCATTTTATTTTTGACTGTAACCGTTCCACTCATATTAATAATTTTGATGAGTTCTTCAGTTTCTTTAATGATAGTTCAGCTATTACTATAATACATTTAAATATACGTAGTTTACGTTGTCATTATGATGAATTTTTAATTATGATAGAATATATAAAATATAATCTTGATATCATTATTTTAAGTGAAATTTGGATACAAGAAAATGGATTAAATTTATATAATATAAATGGCTACGAAATGATGTATAACTGTAGGAGTAAAAATAGATCAGGTGGTATTATAATGCATTACAAACTTAATACAATGAATTTTTTGACAGACACTGTATTAATGGAAACTGCAGAATGTTTTTATCCTATGATAACAAAAATGACTTATGTATATTAACAACTTATAGAGCTCATGAGTATTCCATAAAAGAGTTTGTGACTGAATTAAAATTAATAATATTTAAACTTAAATATAATCGGGTGTTATTAGTAAGTGATATAAATATTGATATTAACTTAATTAATAATGATGTAAATGCTTATTTAAATTTGCTTGCTTCATTTGGATTTCTTTCATACATAAATTCATATACAAGAGTGACAAATGCTTCTTACTGTTGTTTGCATCACATATTTATTAGATCAACTGATAATAGTTTAAATTTCAATTCGGCTGTTTACCAGAATGATATTACTCATCATTATCCGATTTTATTAAAAATTATTAAGAATACAGTTAATTCAGAACAAAAAAATCAGCAAAGAAATTTGCTATTTTTACATAAATTACAAGAAATTTGAAGATTTAATTAAAAATTTGATTTTTATGTATGACGAGAATATTCAAATAGATACAATGTATGGCATTTATATAGATCAAATTAAGTCATGTATACTATAAAGTACTACTAAGAAAAATATTATATAAAGGATTCAAGTTCAAAGAGACATAAGCCGTGGATGACTTTGGAAATTTTGTCATTAAGGAAAGAGAAAAAGCATATGAATTACATAGAAAATATCCTTTAATATTGATCTATAAAAAAGATTATCACAAATTTAGAAATTTGACCCTTGCAACTATAAAAAGAACAAAAAATAAATTTTTTATTAATAAATTTAATAAATGTAATGGGAATAGTAGACAGCAGTGGCAAATTGTTGATATTATTTTAAATAAAAAATGAATAATAAACTTATATTGTCCAATGATAGTAATTTTGAAAAACTGGTGAGAAAATTTAACGTAAATTTCATAAATGTAAACAGTTCAAATTTATGTTCTAATAACTCAGATTATGAATATCTTGATGATTTAATTCAACAAAAATCAATGTTTATGATAGAGACAACAGAAGAAACTAATCGTATTATTTGTAGTCTTAAAACTAATAAAGCAGCAGGATATGATGGTATAAATTTAAAAATAATTAAAATAATAGTAAAATATCATTCTAAATTTTTAGTTGAATTAATAAATAGCAGCTTTCAAAAAGGTATTTTCTTCGCAGACTTAAAAATTGCTATTGTAAAACCTATTTACAAAACTGGACACAAAAAATATTTTAACAATTATAGACCAATTTCCATTCTTCCCACCTTTTCAAAAGTTATTGAAACCATCATGAAAATAAGACTTAATAATTATTTAGAAAAAATTTCCTTTTTATACAAGTTTCAGTTTGGTTTTAGAAAAGGTTTAAGTACTGAACATGCTATATTAGAGTTTACTACCAGTATTTACCAAGGGATAAATAATTCTGAAAAAACATTAGCCCTATTTCTTGACATATCTGAAGCTTTCGATACAGTTAGACATCATATTTTATTAGAGAAAGTATATTTCTTAGGAATTAGAGGAAATTTATGGAGATGGTTTAAATCTTATTTATCTGACCGCTATTAAACAGTTTCTATTAATAAAGTACTAAAATACTGATTAATAAAGGAGTTCCACAAGAATCTATATTAGGACCTATTTTATTTTTAATTTATATAAACGATTTTTTTCTCAAAATTTAAAATGATAATCAATTTTATATGCTGATGATACAGTTCTTGTTTACAGAAAAGGAAATCAACATGATTTATTTCTTGATATTTATAATGATTTACATATTATTGCAACTTGGTTTAACAAAAATGGATTAAAAATTAACTCTGATAAAACATGATTTTGGCATTTTTTACTCACCCCGACAGCTTCTTTTAATAAATTACAATTTCATAGTATGCATTGTGTCAACAAAATTTCCTGTGAATGCCCTGAAATTAAAGATATTACGACTACAACATATTTGGGAGTTCTAATAGATAGCAATTTGAAATGGAAATCACATGTTAATATGCTTGTAAATAAAATAAGATTTTGCTTAGTCAGATTGTATCATTTAAGAAAAATTATCTCTGGATGATTTTTAATTACTCTTTATTTTGTTTGGATACAGTTTCTTACAAAATATGCTTTAACTAGCTGGGAAGGTACTTATATGAATATTATTGAATGTGTTAGTAAACTACAATATAAATTCTTAAAAGTTATGACATTTCATAATGAAATCTAGATGACTAAAGTTATTAATGATTATAAAATCCTTTGTTTGGGATCACTATATACTAACTAAATACTACAGCTGTTTTTAAACTAATATACAACTGTTTTTAACTAAATACTACAGCTGTTTTTATTTTTAAAAATCCAACACTTCTACAAGTTAAATGTAAAGAGTATGTTACTCGTCAATCTGGTCTTTTATTTGTAATCCCTAAAGTAAAGAAAGAAATAGCTCATAAGCACTTTTTATTTTTAGCTCCTAGAATATTTAATTCCTTACCTAAAGAAAATAGAAATTAACGTTCATATAGTATTTTTAAATTGAAAGTGAAAAATGTTATTTTTACTTTTTCAAATATTGATTATTACTTTAAAGTTATTCAATAATATTTTGTTTTTAACATAATGACATATATTTTTTATCTCTAAAGACATTTCTCTGAATGTAATAATTCATTTTGGCACCCTATATGAACAAATTGCTCAAATATCTGTTAATATGCAACTTTTATTTTTATTTATTTATTTTGTTTACATTTTATTCTTTTTTGCCTTGCGGTAATATTGTTTTGTTTATATATGCAAGTCTTTGTATGGTATTGTTATTTTGTTCTTATTAAATTATATATGTATATATAAAATTATATATATATATTGAATAGTCGAATTTATTTCATTATTTAAATACACCTGGTGCAAGAAAATTTTAAAATGGAAAGTAAATAGCCAACACAGACAAATGCATAGAATCATTCTGGAACTATTATTTTCAAGGAATTATAATTATTTGAAAATTTAGAAATGAGTTAGGATCAGAGGAGAATATTACAGTTATGACTCACTTTAAGCAAGAATTAAAATTCCTTAATCAAGAAGTATAACAGAAAATTATTACTATGGCCGATATAACAACATTGCTGCAAACTTGGATTAATAAAACTCAGCAATTCATCATTTAAATGCGTGTAAAAAGACCCCTTTGGAAAATGTTGCAATGCATTCAAAATTGCAATTTTCGTGGAATTTTGCGTTTTACATATATAATTCATTGCAATTTAAATAAATGTAATACGCATGTAACCGGGAGATTTGTAAAGAAATAAGCTACGATTATTATGATGCAATGTACTATGTGAAAGCGAGGTTCGGCTATTATCGTGTTAGAGTTATTCAAAAACGTTTTTCATTATATTTTTCACTGGTAAGGTATCAGTGTGAAATTTGTTTATCATTTAATAATAAGCACAGTAAAATAAGTCTCATTATGATCTGTACTTCAGTTAAACACACTGTGCAAGGCATTCGAATCATTAAATTAGAGAACAATCCTGCCGAGAAAAATTCCTTTGCTTCCATCATATGCTTTTCAGTTTTGTCTTCGAAGTTTTCTAAGTTTCATCGTTGCAAAGGAGCAAATGTTTCTGTAATTTGGGTTGTTTTACCTCTGAGCAGCACTTTCTTGCACACAATGAGCTAAATGGCCAGGTCACATGGACCCCGAAGGCTCAGAGAAGGTTGGGGATGCTGGAACAGCTGTTGGGAGACAGATGGTAGCCTCCCGTCAAGGCCATCTAGCGTGTTGTTTAACGTGCACAGGGTATAGCTCTCCCGCACACGGAGCCACGGCTTAACGTCCCATCCAATGGAGACGGTCTTTCCAAGCCCATCGATGTCCCCTACTGACCGTGGGCAGGGCGGGGAAATTTTGCGGAGATAAATCTCAACGCTGACCCAGCTGGGACTCGAACCTGGGAACTACAGATTACGAGCCTGGCACGCTATCGACTGAGCCACCCGCCCCTTCTGTAAGTTAGTAACTAAGAATTGTTTTACAATTGTTGGGTAGACTGACCTGCCACGAGACATAGCTCAGCAACTTCTTAAAAACATTTTTTTAAAAACATTTTTTCATGGGAAAAATGTTTTTCAATATTGAAGTATCAGTTCAATCTGTCTAAGAAAATCTATATTTTTCGGAAATACTCGTTCAGGTTTCAAACACTTATGGAAACAAACAATTCAGATCGTTTTTCAGATATAAGGCACTTGAGCTTATTTTGGAAAGAAAGAACTGCAGGAATGCCCTTAATCAATACCCTACTAGTCCTAATAGAAAGCATTACAGAGAACTTAATAAACGTGTAAAAGATCAGTTAGCTGCTGATAAGAATCTTTCGCTTGATTGTTTGGCTGACAAAGCCGAGAAAGCAGTTAGACAGCAAAACAGCAGAGAGCTGTACCAGATAGTTAATGTTTTGTGTGGTAGAAAACGGAGAGGTATACAGGGATTGAAGGATAAACTAGGTAAGGTTATAGAAGGTGAGGATTTTGTCATGGCTAGGTGGGCTGAGCATTTCAGTGATGTTCTACACAATGTGGTTAGTTCTACTCCCATTGTTTGCAATGATGATAGATGCATTGGTGGCTTTAATTTTGGCCCTATAACACAATCTGAAGTTATTTTGGCTGGTTCTAAACTTAAACTTCATAAATCCCCAGGGGTAGATGAAATTACTACGGAAATGCTTAGAGCTGGGAATATTTCGGTTACCACTTGGATGACTGAAATTTTGAATATCTTTTACGATAAAGGCATGATTCCTCAGAATTTTACCAGAGCTATTATTATCCGTATTATCAAAAAAGGTGATCGCAGTTATTGTGATATCTATAGAGGTATCAGCCTACTCTCTGTTCCAGGTAAAGTTCTTTCCATGATTGTGCTTAATAGAATTAATAATCTGGTTGACAGTCAATTGCGTGATGAGCAATGTGGATTCAGAAGTGGTAGGGGATGTGTGGATCAGATATTTTCACTTAGGCAGATCCTTGAGAAATGTTTAGAGTTTCAGAAACTTTTGGTTGCTAGCTTTGTTGATATCAAAAAGTCTTTCGACTCTGTTGATCGTCATAATGTGTGGTTGATTGTGAAATTATATGGTATACCAGACAAGTTAGTTAACATAATGAAAGCTTTCTATAATAACACTGAGTCGTCTGTGAGAGTTGGTAAGGCTTGTAGCGAATTGGTTTAGCATTACTTCTGGTGTTCGACAAGGGTGCATTTTGTCTCCTTTTCTCTTTAGCTTGGTTATTGATTATGTTATGCAAAATTCACTTCAAGGGAGAGATTTTATCCTTAAATGGACTGGAGATACCAAAATTTCTGATTTAGATTATGTTGATGCCCTTTTGGCAAATGATGTTGGTGAGATGAACTCTTTCATTCGAGCTTTTGATGAAACTGGTAGTAGAGTAGGTTTGGTTATAAACAGAGAGAAAACTAAAGTGATGAAAATTGGTCAGGCAGGCTGTGATTCAGTTAATCTGAATGGTTGCAGTCTTGAGCATTGTGTCACAGTTTAATTATCTTGGGGGCTATGTAACAGATAATGGTGATGTGCGGCATAACGAATTAATTAACGAATAGGGATTGCTGCCGGGACTTTTAAGAATCTATGGAGAGTGTGGAGAAATAGGCGTATACACCTAAAGACTAAAATTAGACTGTATAATAGTTTGGTTCTTTCTAGGGTTAGTTATGGCAGTGAAACTTGGACACTTTGTAAACAAGATAACAGTAAACTAGATGCTTTTGATTCCAGATGCTTACCCAGTATTTGGGCATTAGGTGGTTCAACTTTGTAGCTAATGATGAGGTTAGGCAAAGGAGTTGGCAACCTCCTTTAAGCAGCATATTGTGCAGAGAGAGACTCCGTTGGTTTGGCCATGTTGCCCGTATGAATAATTACAGATTGGCGAATAGGGTTATGAACAGTGTGCCTAAAGGCCTCAGAAAGAGGGGGAGACTTAGGATGCGGTGGGCAGACAATGTCAAACAGGACCTTATTAGAATTTGTGTGTAGTGGCCAGAGTTGGGTTGTTGTTTTACCTCTCAGCGGCACTTTTTTTGCACATCATGTGCTAAATGGCCAGGTCACAAGGACCTCGAAAGCTCAGAGAAGATTGGGGGAGGAGACCCACTGGAACAGCTGTTGGGAGACAGATGGTAGCCTCCCGTCAAGGCCATCCAGCGTGTTCTTTAACGTGCACAGGGTATAGCTCTCCCTCACACGGGGCCACGGCTTAATCCCATCCGACGGACGGCGGCCTTTCCAAGCCCATCGGTGTCCCCTACTGACCGTGGGCAGGGCTGGGAATTTTGCGGAGATAAATCTCAACGCTGACCCAGCTGGGACTCGAACCTGGGAACTACAGATTACGAACCTGGCGCGCTACCGACTGAGCCACCTCCGCCCCGTAGTGGCCAGATGCAGTAGATGTAGCTCAGGACAGACTTGCTTGGAGAACTAAATTGCACAGTCTGGTCGGACCTCCGTAGCCCATGGCTGCTTGATGATGATGATGGTGGTGGTGGGCTTTGCGTTGTGTATCCCAACGTCTCACCACCAAGAGCTTATGGCTACTGCCCTGAGATCACATGGTGAATGATATTTAATTTTTCTAACTTACAAATATTGCTTTACATCACATTGTTCTATTCTCTTCTTTGTCATTTAAGCAACTCTTTGCTCTTAAAGTAACTAAGTAACGTTGCTGAGCTTTAAACATGAACTTAATATATGTGTTATTTTTAATCATTATTCTGTTGTCATTCGGTCCTTTGAAATGAACCTTAAATGGCACAATCGGGCTTCCATGAATTACTAGGACCAGTATCTTTAATTCAAAATCAATTTTTCAGTAACCTTTTCTATAAGAAAGCCTTTCCTCGTGTTGCTAATCTGCGGCATACAGAAAATGCGTCGAAATTAACATGAAATGTTAGTGTTAGAAAGTCCCAACTTATTGGCGCCAATGATTGAACTGGCACCAGTAATCCATGTTAGTGTTAGAAAGTCCCAACTTATTGGCGCCAATTGAACTGGCACCAGTAATCCATGCCAGTGTAAACTAGCCTTTAAACCAAATGTTTACTTTAATATATATTAAGAAAGTTTAGAATTCCAATTATTTTAGAAAAATAAATATTTTTATTTAAACAGATGGAGAGCGGTGATGAAATCATTAGAATTGCATATAGAATCATTTAACTAAAACAACTGCATTGATTAAATCATTCAGTAGATTGCTGAAAAATGTGTGTAAAATATGCATTTAGAAAGAAAAGGACGTGGGGGGGGGGAGGAATCCTTTAGTTCTCGCCATAATCAAACGAAAAGTCTTCCCATGTTGTGCTTCAATGTGCGAAGATACGGTACCTATGGCAACTGTTTCTTGAATTGAATCTAGCTTTCTGCGCTGGGAAGAATTTAAAAATAAACCGGAAATTCATCGAGCTAATTTAATACACCTCGAAACCTGAATTCGTCAAATTTGTTGACTCGATCATATTTTGGCATGCAATGCATGTAATAAATTATCACATGAAAAGTCCTGTACACAGGGAATTGGGTTGGGTTGTTTCACCTCTGAGCGGCACTTTTTTGCACACCATGGGCTAAATGGCCAGGTCACATGGACCCCGAAGGCTCAGAGAAGGTTGGGGGAGGGGACCCACTGGAACAGCTGTTGGGAGACAGATGGTAGCCTCCCGTCAAGGCCATCCAGCGTGTTCTTTAACTTGCACAGAGTATGGCTCTCCCGCACACGGGACCCACGGCTTAACGTCCCATCCGACGGACGGCGGACTTTCCAAGCCCATCGGTGTCCCCTACTGACCGTGGGCAGGGCGGGGAATTTTTGCGGAGATAAATCTCAACGCTGACCCAGCTGGGACTCGAACCTGGGAACTACAGATTACGAGCCTGGCGCGCTACCGACTGAGCCACCCCCGCCCTGTACACAGGGAACTCTTGAAAAACTGATTTGAAAAAAATTGGTTGTTCTGATTGGGATTTGAACCTAGGTCTCCCAGAAGCAAGAAAATCTTAACCGCTAGAATTTATAAAGTTCTAATTCTTCGGTGGTCAGCGGTTAAGACGCTCGGCATACTTCTGAGAGACCTGGGTTCAAATCCCAGTCAGGAAAACCAAATTTTTTTCAAATGCGTGTAATGTGATCATAGATAATTGCAAATAAAAATTAAATAATAGAATAAAATAAAGGCATGAATAATTATATTCTTCTAAAGCTCTTATTGTTCTTAACTTTACTAAAGAATCTTTGAATGGACCATTTCATTTCGCTTTACAACTGATCATTCTTTCAAGCAATGCCAAAAGTGAAATCACAAAGTTGTTCTCCTATGCCTTGTCCTCAACCCCTCCACCTTTAAACCTTTAAACAGTTTTTACGAGTGCCCATGTCTAAAGTTATTCTCCGACTTCATCGTCCTCGACTTTCCCTATTTTTCATGCTTCAATGTAAAGATAAATGTATGCTCTTTTAGTTTAATAAATTCAAAAATGACAATAAAAATAAAAAATATGTGTTACAGCAATCATTAACCATTTGAAATGCATATTGCATTCTGAAAAGGGGACCATGCTTCCCTTTCAGGATTCTGATAAGGGTTACAGAGGCAAAAAATTATTAATCTTATCTATATTTCATGCATTTCTCTTTAGTGGTAGGGTGGCTTTGTCGGTAGCGCGCCAGGCTCGTAATCTGTAGTTCCCAGGTTCGAGTCCCAGCTGAGTCAGTGTTGAGATTTATCTTCGCAAAATTCCCCGCCCTGCCCACGGTCAGTAGGGGACACCGATGGGCTTGTAAAGGCCGCCGTCCGTCGGATGGGACGTTAAGCCGTGGCCCCGTGTGCGGGAGAGCCATACCCTGTGCACGTTAAAGAACACGCTGGATGGCCTGACGTGAGGCTACCATCTGTTTTCCAACAGCTGTTCCAGTGGGTCCCTTCCCCCCAACCTTCTCTGAGCCTTCGGGGTCCATGTGACCTGGCCATTTAGCCCATGGTGTGCAAAAAAATTGCCACTCAGAGGTAAAACAACCCAACCCAACAACATGCATTTCTCAAGAAATATTTGAAGGCTAAAACGGAGTGGAGGTTATACTTCATTGGAAATCTAGTCTCTTGTTCTCCTCCTACTACATTTTTCCGGCTCCATTGTGTTTCTGATTCCCTCCCTTCCCACATACACACACACCCGATTTTTTTCTAGATCGCGGCCTATTCGAAACTAGTTTAAATAACGCAAAGGATATATAAATAGTTCCTTTTATATATTGTCGTCGACAGAAATTATTCCTGAGGAGTAAAGGGAAGGGATGTACACATAATTGCTTATAGACTTTAATGGCTAAATGTAAATTTTAGGATTTTTCCACATCCGTTGGGGATAAATGACCAAATTGTTCTCTTCCGCCGATGCCATGATACCATATTCGCAGAACTCTATTTTAAGGGTTCAGTAACGAGTAATAATGATAAGGGATCTACTGTTTAAGAATCAGTGTTAGGTGTGAAGAAATAAAAGACAAAGAGTTGAACATTGTGAATCTTTACACTTTATTAGAGCAATAGCATGAAGTCATCAACAGTCGGCATCGCCCCTCAGTTCGGAGACCTTGTGGCCTTTCTCGTTGACGCACCAGCAGTAGCCCGTGGACCCGTGGCACTGAGTGAGAGAATAAGTGCCATCTTTCTCACACTGGGGGATGTAGTTGCCGATGAGTTCTGCAAAGAAAGGGAACAGATAAATCTAATATGTAAAGAAGCTTATACAAAAATATGAGTTATTTAAAGTTTTTTTTTCATTTTATCTACATAAATCATTGAGTAGCTTAAATATTACATACTTCAGGAAAGCATGAAATAAACACGTACAGGCATCTCTTGATTTTTTCGTACGTGAAATAATTTTTACCTGTTTTTTTCAAATCATATATTTTTCTGCTTTCGCCTGAATATATGATTTGTCATTTTATCGGTTGTGGATTTGTTGAAACAATTGTTTTCTCCGTATCCTCCCAACCTAGAGGCCGATCGTAAAGAGTTATGCGTCAATTGAAAAAGTGTGAGGGCAAATCTGCCTCCATCCGTTTTTCCCCTAAAGAAGGAAAAATGTTCAAATGATTGTTCGCCTACTGTCTTCCGAATATAACGTGCATTTCTAACAAATTATATGTCGAATGAAATCTTATGATGTGGAGAGTGTCATAAAGTATAACAAATTTACCTCCATCTTTTCCCCAAAAAATGGATTGTGACGTGAAGATTGCAAGAGGTTGCATCGAATTTATAAAGTTCGTCCTTTCTTTTTCTCCAAAAGCAGGTAGGGAAATCTGAAGAAGATTTTGGGTTGTTTTACCTCTGAGTGGCACTTTTTTGCACACCATGGGCTAAATGGCCAGGTCACAAGGAAGGCTCAGAGAAGGTTGGGGGAGGGGACCCACTTGAACAGCTGTTGGGAGACAGATGGTAGCCTCCGGTCAAGGCTATCCAGCGTGTTCTTTAACGTGCACAGGGTATGGCTCTCCCGCACACGGGGCCATGGCTTAACGTCCCATCCGACGGACGGCGGCCTTTCCAAGCCCATCGGTGTCCCCTACTGACCGTGGGCAGGGCGGGGAATTTTTGCGGAGATAAATCTCAAAGCTGACCCAGTTAGGACTCGAACCTGGGAACTACAGATTACGAGCCTGGCGCGCTACCGACTGAGCCACCCCCGCCCATTGAAGAAGATTGATCGTAGCGAGTTATATCTGAAACGGAAGCTTGTGATATAGGGAAAGGAATACCTAATCTCATGGGGAATTTAATACTTGATCTCATGGGGAATGTAATACCTGATCTCATAGGGAATGCTAACTCGAATTATGATCCCTCGTTTCTTGAAGAAAGTGGGAAGGAAACTGAACGGAGTCGATTTTATTGAGCCATACACATGTCAAAGAGGAAAATGTGTAAACTCTTGCTCCACTATATCTTCCGAAAGCCAGGATCGATCAGAACGAGTTGCATGTGAAATAAAATATTGTTATCTGGAGTAGAGATTACTCTTTGTAAGTTACCGCAAGTTATGATCTCTTGATTCTCTCTCCCCCTCCCCTACAAAAACGGTGATGTAAATTTTAGAGAACTCAATTTTAATGAGTTATACGTCCCATGAAATCTTGTAAAGAGGTTAATTTGATATTCTATCTAAAATTGGCTTCTCTTCTTTCGTCCCTCAAAAGGGAGAGCAAAATTTAATGGGGATGGATCCTAAAGACTGATATCCCAAATTAAATCTTTTGATGCGCAGAGTAACAGAGGGATTACAATAACTTTCTCCTTCAAAACAAAGGATAGTTAGCTTTTATTGATGGCAAAATCCTCTACCAAGTTGCTATTGAAAAGCACAAAATATCTAAACTGCAAAAAATTAAAAATACTTATATTACCATATGTTCTATAAAAAGTTAAAAATAAAAGTGGAACGTGATGCAAATTCTGAAATCATTCAATTAATAGTAACTTCAAACGAGTTAGAGCGACAAAACAAGTTCCAATTGAAAAAAAATGACATCCTATTTTTTTTAGTTAATATTAATAGATTCAGTTATTCCAATGTCCGCATTATCTTTTTACTTCATTTGTTACTTTTATGACAGATATCAAAAGATGGAGTTCTATTGATTTGTCTATTTGATTATTCGTCATTTAATCGGTTTTGATTTAAGGTGTGAATGCTTGCGTTGATCTCTGACAGACGAGATGTGTGTGTGACGTAATATGAAGCTGTGAGATATGATGTCAAATTATGCAATAAAGCTTAAAGTGGCACTTTCCTGGTAACAGGTGGAGAATAAATTGCTCCTTTTCTTCGAACTTAGAGTGAACTGGTGACATCTCCTTTATCATACCTAATCTGTTATATAACTGAGATATTCTAAGACTATTATATAAATATTACATTTAGTTCAGAACGACGTTATAAAAACTATGAAATTAACTTGACTCTTAGTCAATTATTTGCATTTTACACCATTACAAATATTTTAACAACTCTCCATTATAAGAATTATAAAGGAAGCATTTCTTGCTTTGCTTCCACTTGAGCTTAGAGCTACTAAGGTCCGTAATATGATAAAGCCATTTCCCACTTTCAGTTCAGCAGGCTGCTGTCGATTTTTGCTGAAATATAATTCTCAACCCTAAAGGTGGCAAACCAAAACCACTTCAAATTCTTCGAAACGATAGTTTCCTTTCGCATTAATTTCTGCACTGGTTCATTAAATTTTGCAAACACCCAAAAGGCATGCCCACTGAATTTCAGTTGGTTAGGAACTTACAGAAAATATTATTGTTATTTTCAGCAGAAACGTATTTATTTAGAATTGGAAGGGAGTCTGACCTTAGTTGCAGCAGATCGTTGGTCGTTAAGTGGCATACCGAAGCAAGTCGGATTGAATAATATATTGTTGTGAATTTTTAAATGGATAGGCACTGAGCCTGAGTTCAAAGTAATTAAAATATGTCAATAATGATTATAATGCAAAGTAATTTATTATAGAAGTATGGAGAAACTCATGTATAAACAAATCAAGCACACCGGCAAGAAATTCTACAATAATACACACACAAGTCTACATTACAATCTATTAAATTCCTAAATAACTAATTATCTATACTTACTGCTGATTCTCTTCACAGGTTGATCACAAACAAAAGACTACAATATTCCTCTAACGGAAAAGTTAAGACTAGCTCTGTCTGTTCCACCAAACCACTACCTCCTCACCTTGTCCGTCATATCTCTTGAATACATTCACTTAAGGTGTAAATAATCCTTCGTCTTTGATTAGATCACTAGACTTATCACACTAGCAAAACAAAACGACCGCCGCGCACACATCACATAAAAGATACTTCTTGTCTTTTACTTATCGCGCACAGACTCAGACTATCTGAACTTCCTTTTCAAATCTCTACAACTTTTAACACACTTAACGCGTATACACTCAGATGAACTTCTTCATCTTTCACAATACCACACTACTACTTTACATTTCTCCCATTTTCATTCTTCCGAACTGTTCTAAGTTCTAATTCGTTGGTTAAAATAAATCTCACGCAGGAGCACACACGAGCGTTCATGTCACGTTTTTGCTAACTCCCTAGAGCACGTTCATCTGTCGTAACAATATGTTCTCTAATTCCCAAAACGTGAGTCTGGTGTACTTCAATCCCATCCCCAATTGGAAGTTTCTAGGTATGCCACTAGGCCATGTGTGTATAAAGGCCATTTCACCCTTAAAGTGTCGGAAGACATTAGAGCTCACGAAGAATTTTCTTGCAATTTTTGTTATTCTTGTCAAACCAAATTACCTCTTTAAAAGTTATTTTCAAATATACCAGAAATTTACTAAATTGCATTCTGAACACGGCCAAGTTATGTTAGTTACTACAGAATAACGTTCTAGGGTTCTTTTAATTTCCTTGTTGAAAATACTTCAAAATGAACTCGGCATTTTAACAATTCAACAGCCACTGCATTTGTCAAATTGTCAGAAAACAGACAGCACTCGTTAGGTCAATATTTCTAAACTCCCCCTCTCCCCTGCCCGATATACATACACACACATCCAAGGGTCGAGGTGTTTTATAGGAAAGTAGTTGCAAAATTTGCATTAATTAAATTAAAATTTATTTGAAGTCAGAAATTATACATCGAGTGCAAAGATATGAGTTATTCAATCCTACAAAGTTGATATTTTAAATAGGTTTACCGCGAACTTGCTCTAAATTTTTCACTTGAAAAGACAGTTCTATTACTCGATGGGAATTCATTCTCCAATGGCAAACTATCTCGTTTAGATTTATTTAGAATTGAATTTAAAAGTTCGCGCATGCATGAGGTTGAAAAAAGAAATCTGCACTTGCAACTCTTTTCAAAACTGAAAACTTAATTTCCTCTTTTGCAAAATCCAAAATCTCTCCAGGATTTCGAAACAAAACCTACTGTAATATTATACACGGGAAAGCGAATAAATTCAAGTTACTACGTCAATTTCATTAAAAAGTAAATTATGACTTATCTTTCATTATGGGGTGTGAAGATAGCATTATTTTGAAAAATAAAATGAAAAGTAAGAAAAATTGCGTCATAAAAAATTAACGAGAAATATTTTACATAGCATTTAACTGAGAGTTTCAAGTTACGTTATGAGTGTCGTTTGCCTTAGCAACAGAATGGCTACTTACTTGGATGAATAGCTTTGTCTCGAGCTATGATGCATTCGCAGGCGCGAACCTTGAAGTCAGGCAAAGTTATGGCCGAACCGTCGGGCTTGACGCACATGCAGGCTTTGCTATGCTCGTAGCACTGGAGGGGCAAATAGTTTCCTTCTTCATCACACTCAGGGATCATCCGCAGAGGAAATTTGCTCTGCTTTGTCTTATCTCGAGCTTCTCGGCAGCCAGTGGCAGCTGAAGATAAAGAGAAAAAATATCTCTTCATGGAGCTTTGACGTTTGCTGCAGATGAAAAATTCAGATTTATATTTAATAAAATATACAAAAAGAAAAAAAAATTCTCTTTTTTTTGGTTAAAAAAAGGGGGTGGAAAGCAGATAATGCCCTACACGGAGATAATCTAGAAGCTTCTTTTAGTTTGTACCGGCTACCACCATATAATCACATACACGAGGACGCGCTCGCTGTGGCTTAGTAGTCAGGTATGTCAACCACTAGAGCAGGTAGGCTTTGAAACGCGTTATCCAGTAAATGTAACAATACAGAAAAACTGCAAATGCTGTTGATTTTATTGGCATTCACTGATGAACAGACAATGGAAAATGATCATTTCCGGGGCTATTGTATAAATTTCCTTATGCGTTCCAAAAGACAATTTTTTTAATTTTAATTTAAATAATATAAAATTTCCAAAATTTTCAATAGAGCTCTTATTTATCTTAAAAACAAACTAAAAGAACTATCAAAAATATTTCCATAAAAAGTATAGCTAAAGTATCTTTACAAATACATTGTATATAATGTAACCACGCTAATACTTTCTTGTGCATTACATGCGGGTAATAACATAATGGTTTTAATTTTTAGTAATATATAAATAGATACCAGTAATTTCACTGAATTTTTTTATGGATGAAACCAAAAATATCTAGAAGAAATATTGATTGTCTTGCAGCTAAACCTCATTCTACCTCTTAATAAATCTGTATCTATGCCTCTTTCAGTAAATCTGTTTGCTTTATTTCATTTTTTTACATCACTGTAATCTACACTTATGTTTAGATTAAATTTTTACGTTATTTTAATATTTTCTCTTTCAGAATTTTATCTGATATCTTTAATAAGTTTATCCAAGTGACAGCACTTTTTTGAGACCTTTCTAAAAATTTTTCCATAATGTAAGTAAACTTAGTTTGCAGTTTTCTGATTCTAAAATATAAATTTTTAATATCTCTTTTACATTTCGCTTTTTTTATTTCTTTCGTATATATATTTTAAATATAGCTGAAATAGAATTAAAATTATGTTTTAGTGTTAATAGATAAAATTATTGAGAATGGTGTTAGGGGTAACCAAGCACGGATCTAGAAAAAAAACGAAGGAGGTGGGTCAAAAAACGTAAAAAGCGGGCCAAGAGACTGAATTTTCATTGCAATATGACATTTCCCCCTTCGTTTTACAGATCTTCAAAAAAACTTCTTGAAAAATGCATGAAATATAAATAAAGTTTAATTTTTTGCATCTATTTCCCTTACTAGCATTCTGAAAGTGGAGGGGGACCATGCCTCCCCTACATCCGGCCCTGCTTCACACTAAACCATTTTAATTCAGGTCACAGATGGTCCTGAATAAGGCTACAATGGTTTATGTTTCCTTTTTCATTGATGAATAGTTCCAGAAAAAAATCAAAGCGACAGTACAGATCATCAAATTTAATTTTTTGCTCGTTTTCAGAAATAATTCCACTTTTTACAGCCAATATTTTCTTAGTTTCATTAGTTCTTTAGTATTCTTAGTTTCAGCTAATATTTTTACTTTCGTCTGTCTGTCAGTCAACCTACCAGGATCATTTACTGCACTGTCCAAAATGATTCAAACATTTGTACCATCCTTTCCAAATGCTTGATCACTCACTACAAGTGGAGTAAACTTCCCCAGACATCGGCTGCAACTGTTTCTTCTTCCTCCATATTTGATACTGCTGTGAACACTAGGGCAGTATAACATCCCCTTTCCGTTTTGCAGTTCTTTAAAAATTTCTTGAAAAACACATGAAATATAAATAAGGTTAATTTTTTTTTTTGCTTCTATTAACCTTACTAATATTCTGAACGGGGATTCCCCCCATAGATCCGGTCATGGAGTTAATGAATAATGACAGATCATTTGAGGATATATAATCTGGTTACATATCATAGGACCACATGAAGGTATTTTTTCCATTAGATTATGAATCGCTATGTATACTAAATATTAACATGCATAATATTAAAACCAATTTTAATTACTTGAAATGCTAATTAAAGAAATAAACATTCGCGTTGATACATTAATAGTAACTGAGATTTGGATAAAGGAAGATGAAATTTGTATATAATTTAAACTGTTTTAATATGTTTTGCAAATGTAAAGTATATAATAAATCAGGAGGTATAATAATATTTATCAAAAATAATTTAAAGTTATAAATAAATGAAGGTATTGGATTAGCTGCAGCAGAAACGCTTTTTCTGGCTTGGGAAAATCATGATATTTATTTGTTTGCACTAAACAGGTCACATTCCTTTACTCTGGAACAATTTATTATAAAACGAAACAATAACCTAAATTTAATTTTTAAAAATTGTTATCCTTACAGAAGATTTTAAAATTGACCTCTTAATTAATTGTGAATATATTAGAGAGTATTTTGACATGTTTTAATCACATGGCCTACAATCACATATAGAGATAGAAACTAGAGAGTCTAGAGAGCGTATTTATAAAGAAGGCTGCTACTACTGCGTTGCAGGCAGCAGTATTTTATACTGATCATTCTGATCATTTTCCTATTGGTATAAAATTTAACATACGCAAAATAGAAAATATTAATAAAGATATTTTTAATTTAGATATTTTTACAAAATCCATTTAGACTAATGCATGATAATTTTAAGAATTTCAGTTGGAAAGAATTTGAAGTTCATAACGATGTCAATTTTGTTACAAAATGTTTATTAAAAATTTTTCCATTTCAATTGAAGAAACTTAACAGTATTCCATAAAAAAGAAGAATGATGTACCTAAAAACAGAAGGATTACCGAAGAAATAAAAGAAGTTATTAAATTAAAAGATAGATTGCGTAAAAAATTTAAGAACTGTCCTTACAATTTGCTTCATGAGGACAATTATAAAATGATTAGAATGGAACTTCTAATCATTTTATAATGGATGTTCATTAATTATTTCGTTAATTAAGACAGTAAATACAATAAAGTCGCAAAAAATATTTTTTTTAAAACACAGTTTGTTAATTGCAATGGAGATAGTAAGAAACAATGGAAGTTTATTAATAGAGTAATTGATAATAAAAAATCTAATTTTAGTTCTGCCTAACAAGTCTTCTGAATCTAATCAAACTTTAGAGAGTATTTGGATCGACACTGCTAATGATTTTAATGCCTTCTTTGTTAATATAGGATATGAAATTGGTGGTAATCAAATTATAAAGGAATATAAAGAAACACAAGCTCTGGACCCATAGAATAGAACTTCTATGTTTCTTTCCCCAATAACTGAAATGGAGATTAGAGATAAAATATTCTTAGCTTTAAGTAAAATAAAAGTTCTGGATTAGATGAAATTAGTAGCAAATTAATAAAAGATTGTGCTAATTATATTACATGGCCACTTATTAATGCAATCATCAATTTAATATATATATATATGAATCTATTGAAGAAAATTATTTAACTCTGTCTATTTAAACATTAAAAAGGTATTTGGCACTGTTTCCATGATATTTTGTTGCATAAATTGGAACATTTTGGAATCAAGGGCATAGTATTAAACTGGTTTAAGAACTATCTCTCAAACCGAAAATAGATTGTAAAAATTAACAGCTTTCTAAGCAATGAGTTGAATTTAAAGCATAGTGTCACACAAAGATCAGTTTTAGGCCAAGTTCTTATCTTGATATTTTTGATCGATTTTTAGTTCTCTAAAACTAGGTGGACAGATAAATTGCTTTGTTTGATCGTACAGTCATAACGTTTCGAGCGAAAATTTATGATAACTTGCTATATGGCATAAAAATGATTTTATTAAGGTAAATAAGTGGCTTAATACAAATTAATCCTAGGACCAATGACATATATAAAAAATAAAATAATAAAAAGTTAAATGATAACAATGGATTTGGAGATAGTCTGCATAATGCTTATATAAAACTTAAAGTACTACAGTGGAGAAACTAGTATGCCTATGGATTAATGATACAGCTCTTTGTAAATAGTATAATCTGAAAGAAAATAATTATTTCCTGTGATCAAACGGAAAAAAAGAACATATGAAATTCTCCTAGTAAAAAGATAAACTAATACACACAAATGCATAACTTATTTAGCTCCTAAGATATTTAATCATTTACCACTTGATTTAAGAAATCATAGCGGTGGATTATTTTTGTATAAAAAGAGATTAAAATAGTACTTCTTAGCCATAGCGGATATTGAATATGTTTACAATTCTTAGATAAAAAAATTTGTGTTTTCGATTTCATTATCTCCTCTTCTACATTACGTATATTGCCTATTTGTGATGTTACATATTGATTAGATTGTTGCTCTTGTACTGATAATTGTTGTTGTTAACTAATTAATTGACTTTTTATCACTATTGTCTTTTAATTAATTATAATTATTTCTTCATTCTTAAAACTCATAATAAAGTTATTTATTTTACAATAAAATGTAATATATATTACAACAACCTAGTCAAGCTTTTGGTTTTGGGTTATTTTATGTTGTTTAAATTTAATGTAGAATTTCTAAATAATCTAAGTAACAGTTCTAAGTAACCATCTAGTATGACTCTAGTTCTTTAAACAATAACTGAAACTGAACGCGAGGCGAGGTGAGTTACAATAGCACTGCACTCGACAATTCTCGTTAGATAATCCACTTTCTCCGGATATTTACTTTAATATATTAAATAATGAAATGTCAATATGACTTTCTATTCCACAAAATTTTAAAATATCTCACATAGGAACGAATAATAATTGATAATCAGTCTTTATCTGCAAAATCTGTACCAAACTCCACTATTATTGAAAAACATTTTGTATCTTCATCATTAACAACACTAATATTTTACTCAAAATTCTTTTTTCCTTCATTTCAATTGAATTCATTGAAATGACTTAAATTAAAAAAACTCTTAAATTCAAGAATTTCGTCACAAATTGTTTTTGATAAGCATCCAAATCAAATTTAATTTTTTGGAGGTTGGAGGGGTTATACTGATGCTCAATTCCGATTTATTTCGTTAATTCATTTGGAGCATATACCTTAGGTTTTACGATTGAGTTATATAAAGTGGAAAACATGTTATTAAAATAACCATCTTCTTGCCAAACTATCAGCTTGATTCCCATATCAATATTTAATCAAAGGTAAGATAATGAATGGTAAATGGTAAATTATCACAATCTGATAACGAATTAAAAATATACTGCTTTCAAATAGAAAGATTACTTCCATGAAATATCTGCATATTGACTATACCGCGTTTAGCTTACCTAAACACTAAACCAGCACGCATGTTCTGTATATATGTTTTATGAGAAACCAGAACAAGACTACTAGAACTTCGATGTTATCTCTGTTCTTTCTCCCTTTAAAAAAAATATGTATATTGTTATAATTAATGGGGGAAATTTTCTGAAATTGTTCTTCAGTGTAAAACAGTTTGCTACTAAGAAAACTATACTTAATCCTACTTCATGGACAGGAGTGTGAAGTGACTCGTAACGAAATAAGCGGAAGCAACAAGTTTTTATCTGAAGAAATGGGATTGAGGGAGAACAGATTATTATATTTTGTTTTCGAAAACTTTCTATTTCTCTAGTGATCTTTTTAAAAAATATTCTTCCAAAATATATATCATATACGTATAATGTTTTTCTCGTATCCGTCGCAACAGTTAAAATTCTCCATGGGAGAGTTGTACTTCCACTTCTTGCTCCAGGTCCTGTAGACCTTCATTACAAAAATAGTCTAAGGATCAAGTTAAATAAATGTCTGTAATTAAACTTCTTTTCTCAGTGACGTCAGACATTTAAGTATATATATATATCTCTCTCTGTGAGAAATCCCATTGCTAGTGATCGCTGAAAAAAAGTCCTTCAGTAAGACAGAATATACTGTATGCTGTCTTCGTTGAAGAGTTCAGATCAATGATCTCTAAGTAAATATTTTCCCATCAAGTACTCCTAGAGAGACATTTTTCTCATTTCTAGAAGCAGGAAAGTGCACTAGCTCTCATCTTGCGAGTTTAGCTTTGAAAACACTTAATTGCAAAGTGAAATTTTCAAAACTTTGTGCTTTTAAAGTATCATATCGTTCTATACTCAATGGTTTTGTTGAGTTCATTTAGATATTTAGTGACATACATACATGGTCCTAAGGGGATTTAGGAATTTTTTAAGATATATAAAACAGAGGGGCAATGTTTTACTGCATTGGAAATTCTCTCGCTTCCCCCACCCCACCCCTTTTTATATTTTACCATCTCAATTGTGTTCCGAGTCCCTCGCCTTCAATTGTATCTAGATTCTGGATTGCATACTTAGTACATACATACATACTCAACAGCCATGGGCTACGAAGGTGTAGCCAGACTGTGCAATTTAGTTCTCCAAACATATCTGTCCTGAGCTACAGCTGCCACATTTTGCCACTGTATGCCATCTCGTTAATTCCATCATTCAGTGTTACAAAATGTTCAAAAATTTTAGCACTGCTCAACTACTTCACTTTTGTATAATAGAAGTCGTGACAACTGAACAATGGTAAGCCTAAATTTAGAGATTTTTTCTCGCCAAAATAGTCAGATTCGTCGAACAAGTCCCATAAATTCATCAAAGGAAAAGCCTCTAATTGTCCATGTGGTTGACCAATTAACGACCAGTCCATTGCGTAGAGTGCTTCTCGATATACTCGTTCATCCATGTGCTAATCCATCTGCTGTCTCGGCTTGTGAACAATGCACTCCACACCCTTCGTGTTAACCGCACTCAGTTCCAGGTATTTTAGGAAGGTCTTTGAATCGTGGACAGCCAATTTTTTCTAAATCCAGCGACGTTATACCACGTCTGGTCAATAGTCGCTTCTCGTAGAATCCTCCCTTGTAAGCAATGACAGAAGCAAAAGGCTTTCGACACTTTTCGTGTATGTGACGTACAATATCGTCCAGACACTCGTAGTCCCACACCACTTCACCAAAGCGAGGGTAAAAGTGAAGGCCCGTAACGTGTTTGGACACGTAACGAATGGTTTTCCAGTTCTTCTGAGGAATGTCCGTCACAAAGGAAAGGTCGAATCTGTAGACACCCGTCAGATCCCTACAGTCCGAATAACCTAGTTCACAGGTCAGGAATTTACCCTTCACGGTGAAACCATCTAAAGCTAAAACGCAGCAGACGTGTCGTATTTCACAATGATTTGGAACACAGCTAATATGTAGCATTCCTGACTTCACGCTGATGAGGATGTCGTTCGCTGGGAGAGAACGCTGGCTGCCTTCACTGTCTCAACCAAATCTTCAAAGTCGATACGCTCAAGTCCTTCAAGCAGAGGATAACCATATTTGTGGGCTTTCAGCGTGAACTTCAGTGCCACTTTCTCTACAGAAGGATCGGGCATTCGTCTAATGATACTGTCGCACACTAGCTGCTCCAGGTGTCCTGGATACACAGGCACTAATTGGTCATCGGGCTGACCACACCATACTCCTGAACAGATTCCAGAACAACATCTGCAAAAGCCATGACTGTGGCTCCCGAACCGCTGCAGCGCCTTTTCGTTCGATACCTCCACCAATGAGCAACACATCCAATCACATTCCAGAAAAATGAGGTCATCCAATTAAAAATTGAGGGTCGAAGGGGTTAATGACCAATCAAACCTAGAGACTAACAGGACTTAACAACCAACCAGACCTAGAGACTAAAGGGTTACAGTTGGGGGGGTCGAAGGGTTGCACCCCTTAACCTAGCAACAGAAAGCATCCAACAATGACGTCATTTCGGGCATGCCCCTCCTAGAGAATCAACCTCCAGCAAACACGCAGGGGAAGGGGGAAGGAACTTTTCCTCTCCCCTCCTGTTCAGTTATCACGACTACTTATAATAGCTTTCAGATTGTAATATTCACTTTCATTTCTTACAAGAAACTCTTGAAACCTTCGGGTTTCATTCCTTCTAAAGAACATAATTTGCAATTGACATTACATTCTCCAATTTTAAAATTTTACAACAAAGAGCAAGTTGATGTATGATGATTTTTTTATTTAGATACTTTTCCTCTCAGAGCTTCTGCAGCAGTTTCTTTTTATCAAAACAGTAGCTCCACCTGCACAATTATGAGATAATTTACTCCACGAGATATTTACCTTGTAGCATTATTTCTTTTCCTCTAACATCCCATGCATCAGAAGCAGATTAACAATTTCAGTTATTCCCCAGTTATTAATTATCTTTATTATCAGTGGGTGAGGATTTGGGTTGCCGTCCAGACTCGTAATCAGGCGTTCCCAATTTCGTGCTATTTACAACAAATCTGCCGTCCGTCGGATGGGACGTTAAAGAATGATCCCTGTGTGGGAAGTCATACTCTGTGCGCATTAAAACGTTTGGCGTGCTTTCAAAAAAGGCTTCCATCTGTTTCCTAACAGCTGTTCAATGAATTTCTTTGCACTGCCCAGCTCTGAAGACTTGGGATCCTTGTGACTTGACATTTTGTCTGTTGTGTGATCAATACTGCTAATCAAATATATAACAACCGCAAAAACATCAAAGCATAGAAAATGAATGAATTATCCTTTAAATGGAGATGTGCGGTTGTAGCCACACAAGGAAAGACGAGCGCTCACGCTTAAAAAACAAATGATACTAAATTTCGTTAGTCAATAAATTAAATTGTTTGGCGTCAAGAGATCAGAATGTCACCAGAAGATAAACAGTTAAATAACTTTAAGATACCGAGACTCACAAAATATAAACCTAAAGCAGTGGGAGAGGAGAAAGAAAGTAAAATTTCTCGCTGACGGATTGCCCATCTATGTTTTAGAGCTCATGATAAAGCCATTGGCATTGCAATGTGTATACATGTACGCATATATGTGTGTTAACAGTTTATCTTCTGGTGACATTCTGATCTCTTGACGCCAAACAATTTAATTTATTGACTAACAAAAGTTAGTATCATTTGATTTTTAAGCGTGAGCGCTCGTCTTTACTTGTGTGTACGTATGTGTTTTTACTATATATTGTATGTGTGTATGTATGTTGTATGTGTGTTGTATGTGTGTATGTATGTTGTATGTGTGTCGTATGTGTGTATGTATGTTGTATGTATGTTGTATGTGTGTCGTATATGTGTATGTATGTTTTATGTGCATGTGTATATACAATGGCGGAAATTGAAAAAAGAACATCATTAACCATTGAAGTGTAATCTATGATATTTATTTAGTAGAAACACTTGTTGAGAAAGGACAATGATCACAGGTATGAAATGATTCATTGTTTATTGTACCTTATAACGAGTATTATATTTTACAGAAGGGACATTTTAATAAGGTATCAAATCTCCTCAAGCAGCAATACAAGCTTCCGATCTGGCATGCAATCGGTCGTGCAAATGCTGGACATCATGCTAGGGGATATCATTCCATGCGCTTTCAACTTGGACATGTAATTCAGCGATGGTCGTTGTCTGCCGCAGAAAAGTATTAGTCCGATCCAGTCCCAGATATGCTCGATTGGAGACATCCGGAGAGCATGCTGGCCAAGTGAGTTGATGCACTGCCTGAAGAGCATGTTGATTTGCCCAGAAGGAGTGTGGGCGGGCTTTTTCCTGATGGAATATCACATTTGGGATTATATTCAACTACGGCAAGACGACCGGCTGTACGATGTCACTGACATACATATTGCTCTTCAGTCCCCCCCACCCCTATAGGGGACCACCTTGTCGTAGTGGGGCAGGCTTCGGACCCAGCAACCGGTCGAGGATTTTGCTGACCGGATTGGGTCCCCGGTTGGACAGAGCCAAGACCAACCAAGGTCGAAGACATTGCTGACCGGTTTAGTGGTCCGGTTGGACGGTGTCAAGACCTCAACATCAGGTGCTCCATGGAGCAGTTCAAGGGCACGGCTGAACGGATTTGGTCCCCTAGTAGGCACGAGTCCTTTCCAAAATCTGGGCCCCACTAAGAGTCTCCACCCCGGATGCCGAGCGAACTTGGATCTACATATCCTTGTTCATGGCTAATCGGGGAACAGATTAAATTTCAGGTTTCTACCGGTGGTTAGCTTTCCTTCTATAGGACTGCTGCCATGTGAGGTTGGGGATGAGATGCATCTATATGGTGTATTCTTGCCCCCGACTCTAGATAGTCATGCTTTCCATTAACTTGGTAGTGTTGTGAGACGAAACCGGGGATTTCTGTGGTTGCTGAACATCTGGCAATAAATAGTACAATTGCTATTCAGTGTACCCTGTACAAACACCAGATACGTACGAGAGTGAAAGCTAATCGCTCTCCACACCATGATGCCCAGCGTGGGCCTTGTGTGTTGCTGGAGGATGCACGATGGAAGAAGCCGCTCACCTTGTCGCCTTCGGACGTGTAAACGACCATCAGATGATCCTAAGCAGAATCGGCTTTCATCACTGAAGACCACAGACTTCTTCCATCCAATGAACTCGTTCTTGATACCACTTGCAAAAGTCGACAGTGACGAGGTGAAAATGGTAACCATGCCAGCGGCACGTGTGCCCGTAGTCCTGCTCTCAAAAGACGATTGCGTATCATTCTTGTAGACACCCTTGGTACAACAGAAGATTGAATTTGTGATGCCGTATCCATCCGCTCTGCCACCACTGCCCTCCTGATACGCCGATTCTCTCGGGCATCCATAACTCTGTGTTGCCCAGAACTACGTCTGCGAGTGTGCAAATGCTCTTCTGACCATCGACGCCACCATCATACCACTGCTGATACCTTTCGTTCAACGTGGTGTGCAATTTGACGATAGACCAACCTGCTTCCCAAAGACCCACTATACGACCTCGCTCAAACTCCGCCAACTGATACGTCATATTATAATATATTACTAGTTAAGGGCAGCAGAAACCGTGATCCAAGATTGAAAGTCATTGGATGAAATAATGACGTCACCGAGGACGACAACATGCAAATGTACGCAGCACGTAATTGTACACAGCAAATGTACGCAGCACGTAACAAATATGCGTGCTTGCGTTGTCTAGGCATGGTGGCTTCTTCAAAGAACACTGAAAAACACGACACAAGACGAATAACTTCTTTCTTCAAGCGCCCTATTTCTTAATTACGTGCTGCGTACATTTGCATGTTGTCGTCCTCGGTGACGTCATTATTTCATCCAATGACTTTCAATCTTGGATCACGGTTTCTGCTGTCCTTAACTAGTGATATATTTTAATATGACGTTCCTACAGGAATTCCTTCTGGGTGTTCTTCTTTCAATTTCCGTCAGTGTATATGTGTGTGTGTTCAAAATTCATCAGTTTGTCTTGCAGCTTTCGCCAGTTTTCCAAATGAGCATTAGTTGATCTTGGTTTAAAATTTATATTTCGATACTATTCGTAATCCAAAAAGAAATTTCACAAATACAGTATATGAATCCAGTCGTAAGTATCGTTTTTAAAGGAACTAGATGGAATTTTAGAATATGTCTTTAGATATGCACAAATCTCATTAGAGGTAGAGTTAGCATGCATAAAGTTTAAAGCCTTGAATGATTGCATTACTAATAGCTCCATTTGAGCATTTTTGTGGACTTGTTCAGAGAAATAAATATCAATTTGCTAATGCGAGACATGCGAAATAGAGAAATTGATTGATGAGAACAGTTTCAGTCATGCATACCACCTTTTCTCGAGCAATGGTTTTGCATACTCTCATTAATCTTAGATAACAGAGAAAAAGCTACAACACTTTTGATTTGAATGTGCGTGAAAAAAATAATAGCAGTTGCCTTTTTATGGGAGCAGTAACAATGTTCCTCATAAGGATTATTAACCCTTCAGCATGGAATGCAGCTGTCTAAATTCAACTTGGCGCTATTAAGAGATGTTGAATTTGAATCCAGTAAGATTCCTACGGTACTATTCCTATCATCCAATTATTAAAAATTATCCTAAAAATGAATCTGCATTGCTTAAAACACTTTTGCCATTTACTAATACTGAAAGGCGCATTAGACCCATTTTAACAGTTCAATTAATATCTGAAAGACTTTAGCACGCCGTTGTCAGGAGCAGTGATCGATTTGGCTGTGATCCCTTCTTGAATAAATGCCCATTATCTGAGATCCTGAAAAGAAGAAAACGATAGCTCGGCAGAGAATGGAGCACATTAGCAAGTTCAGGACTATTTGGTTTGAACTACAAATGGAAACGACTGTTGGGAACAATTTCAAACTGAGTCTGTTTGAAGAACTGAATCTGTAAACAAATAATTTTACAAAAAAATTTAAATTTAAATGCAATTCTCTAATGTTAGGTCATCTGGAAAATCTGACTGTCAAACAGTGTAAGATTAAATTTCCCTGATGAAAAGAAAAAAAGTACAGTTGCATCATAAAGTACATTCTATCAATAATAATGCAATTCAAATAATTCATTGTAGCTAATTCAGCTTTAATCAGCAAAATGTACACAATATAACATAAAATAATATTATTACGACAGCTGAACGTGCTACAATAAAACCATGATGTGTCATTGACGCTCGCTTTGTGCGTCAACGTGAGAATGACGTCACCAGCCTATTGGAAAAGACAGACTTGAAAATTTAAAACAGAGACTGAAAAGTTTTCGCTTGTGACTGAAAGTGTGTTAACATCTGTGTCCCCTTTTAGTGAGTTACTATTAGGTTAATCCAAGTGAAGATTATTCAAGAGACTTGGCAATCAAAACGAAGAAGCAATATATTAGTCGAGCTGACTTTAATCTCTTCATAAGAAGAGTTCATCGTCTAACGCGTGGTGATCTTAATGAATTAAAACAATTGTTAATATTAATCTTGGTAACTATATGTTGATTCACAAAAATAATTGTGTTAAATTTTTTTAAAAAGTTTTCCTTTATGCTTTGAATAGAGTCTGTAAGAATTGTAAGAATTGAAGATAATGCGAAATATTCTTTTGATGGTTTGGCTTCATAATGATGAACACAAAAATTTGTGTTGAATTTATTTTATATATGTGGTTTTATATTTTTGTAATAAATCAGTTCATTTATATTTTTTGTTGATAACATTCTTTTGAACTCACGCTCAAGATTTTCTGTTAAAAATTCATAACAATATATTACATTCATCAATAGAATTTAGGTGGAAGTCTTACCTTCAGTAGCTATAGCAATCCCCAGAATAACCTGAAATTAAAATCAAATTTCAATAATATTAAAGAACGTAATCAGACATATATATATATTTAGCAATGTATCAGAAATGAAAATGAAAGAAAGGTGTTCTTCATCTACATAAATGCATCTGCATGAGCTGCAGACAGATCGAAACAATTTTCCTTTGGATTAATTTGCTAATTTAAAGCTCAAATTTAAAATCAACGTTGCTCAAACAACAAATAATACGTTGCATGAACTGACAACTATTAACGGTTCGTTATTAAGAATTCGATGCAAGTATTTTAATTTTTAACTATATTGTTGATTACTTTTTGATTTTTGTAAACCGCCTAGGAGGTGCAAAATTAAATGCTACGTTAATCAATAAATACATACAACGAATGTAGCAATCAATTGATATAATTAAAGCAAAGCTGGATCTAGAAAAAAAATGAAGGGGAGAAGGAGGAGGAGGGCAAGAGACTGTATGTCCATTGCAGTAGAACCTTTTTCCCCTCCGTTTTAAGAGATAGCTGAATGGTTAGCGCGCTTGGCTACTGATCTAAGGGACCTGGATTCGAGTCCCGGGGAAGGCATGGATTATGTGTCGTTTTTCTGCTGAGGTCCTGCCATCCTTTCAGACCTTCTACTGTGGCATATAAACTGACAGGCTCCTGTCAGACCTCTGTGGCAAGCAGCTGCTTGAGGGGGTATTTATTTTTTATTTTAAACTTTTCTTGAGAAATATGAACAAGTTTAATCATTTTTGCCTCCGTTACCCTTACTAGTATTCTGAAAGGGGGAGAGGAAGAGTCCCTTGCCTCCTTTCTTTATTTTCGGCCCTGAATGAAAGCATTTTTCAAGCTTATTTAGCAGTTACAGATAGAGGGCATCGTTAAATTTCGAGTCACACGTTATATAATTGTTGTCGGGGAAAAAAGGGATTTGAAAAATGCTAATCTAGAGAGCAAAATTTGGAAACAAATTTACACAGTAAAGTTATAAATCATGTCAATCTATTATTGTAATAGATTTGATAATGAAAAAACATCTATAATACTTACAAAGATGGCGATAATTCCTTTCATTGTTATTGGATGAAGAGCGAAATCTACAGCAAAATCTGGAAAAAGAAAAGCAACAGAATTTGAAAGAAATATAACACAAAAATCTGAAATTAATTCCTTGATAATGAAATCTTTCATATTTAAGTTTCATATTCTCCAGTCTGATGAATTTGTTGCTAAAACGAAATCGGGTCTACTATTCTTTTTATTTGCTTTAAACTTTGCACTGGAGGAAAAAGATTTATCCTTGTTAATATATCTGCTGGATTCTAATCCCCTGATGGCTCTGATCATCTCAGTCAATAACATTCTTGATACATTAACAATGCCGTTCAAAAGAGTTACTAACTGATAACTTTGCTGTAAAATCACTTTCACAGAAGATTTGAAATATATCCGATTTGACGAGAAAATTTAATTTTGAGAACTTCTCATCGAAAGTGTATTGGTGCTCAAAATGAAAGGAGTGTGATCAAAAGTGTACTTAAATGGTTTTCGGCTAATACACTTATCTGTCGTATGGAAAAGTATTGACATTGCTGAGTCAGATGGATAATGTTGAAATCGTGTAATATGCAGGAGCGCATATGACAGCTTGAGTTCTCATAATGTAATGCTCTAATTAAGGTACAAGATACTGATCACTTATGGCAGCCATACAATTCACGCAAAGAGGTTCTGATATTGTTGACGAGGCTCTAATTTAGGTATTGTAGCAATAGAACCCACATCACACCCCCATTACAGTAGATGCGAGCTGATGGAGATATGTGGAATGGGACTGTCCTCCTGAAATTCTCCTCAGGAGTTTCACACATGCTCAAATGGATTCAGGTCCACCTAGTCATCCTATGAATATCTTCACTTTCAAGGAAATCTTCAACCACTTAAGCCTTATGGAAGCCATAAGGACTTAAGCCATTATCTACATAATGATAAAATAAGAATCGATAGTACTGTTGAAAAGTCTCGCATAGGGCTCAAGAAATTTGTCTCTATATCATGGTGGGGCAGACTGCCACTGTGAAAGATATAACGCTCTGTACAGACAGTCATCATGATACCAACCTAAAACATCGTCACCACAACGTCACCAAAATGGTCCATTTCTCTGATATCACATCGTTGTGTTTGAATGAGTTTGTGATTGGGAGTTTTTTGAATGTTTTCACATAAACATTCAATTTGAGATTTGATCACCTCACCTCACCACATCGGTTGTGATGAATTCCTTGTTCCCTCCAAATGAAGATACCTCGAGAATAGATACTGATCACTGATACTGCTCACTGATCAAACTGAATCGGCCTCATATGTGAAGAATACATTTCCTGACTGGCTTGTGCTCCAAAGGTGACGTTGTCTGCACCACGTTAAACAAACTATTCTCTTGTAGGGGGTGAGAGAGACAAACCATAAGTCTTCATGCGCAAAGACTTCGTTCGCGCATTCTTCCGTGCACAGTACAAGTTGAAACGTCTTTGCTCGCGAGACATTTTCCAGTCATTTCGCTATAACGTCGGATAGCTGGGGGATTAACGAATAAAAATCTTCACTCTGGCACAGTTGGATCTGTATCCTGGAACCAACAGATTCCGAGTCTGACCCGCTGCAAGAGCTAACCCCGACCCTGACAAGTAATAGAGCAACACTCCGTCGCCAAAAAATTAACGTTGAATCAATAACTAACTACATTGTTAACATTTCAACACTTGTTAATCAACATACAAATATTTTCTGACAAGCTAAACATTGTTATTACTACAAGATATAATCGTCATTTTACATAACGTATTAGGCAGAGTCTAATTAATAAATATTCAGTTATATAAATTGAATGCCCGTTTAAAACCTTCCTCTCTAATTTTTATCTTAAATGGAATATTCAGACTGAAATATTGTAGAAATGAACCTGGAAAATATCTAGAAAAAATGACAGAAAAGCTCTACGTGAGTGTATCAGAAGTAAGACAATGTGGAGTGAAAGTCGTCAGTTATGTTCCTCTTCACTGTAATAAGTGACATTCCCAATTTTCAACACTATGTAAAAAAACGCATCTGAGGTCATGCATATCTTGAGGACTATTGTTACTTTATATAACTGCCAAGACATAACAAATAATGCACATAACTTTGATATTATGTAACCATTTAGACAATTGATTTCCTTTAAAATGAATTCCTCACCAAATTTAAGTATTTTTCATTCAGTTTCTTGTTTGTATTCGTGTCTTGGCTTCCTCATATCATTCCATTTTATTAAACGTACACGCTTTTTGTCTTAAGGGTAACTTTTATAATGGTGTCACTTTGCAAGTTAATATTACAATTTTTCGGTATTCTGTATCTCAATGAATGGAATCTATTGAAAAATTTTTAAATTTTCTTCAATTAATTTTGTTATTTTTCGCAAACTTGAATTCAGAAATATTTTAGAAATGCTTTTAATATTTCATACTCATTAATTCTGTTAGGTTACATTTCCCAGTCCATTCGAATGTTTTGAAAGCAAATTTAAAATAATTTTTCCAACTGAGTGGCCAAAACGTTTCAAGCAAATTTTAAAAAAAATGCCAACTGAGTGGCTAAATCGTTTGAAGCAAATTTAAAAAAAATTCCCAACTGAGGGGCCAAAAGGTGGTTGAAAAGGTGGTTTGAAGCAAATTTTCAATAAAGGAACAATTGCTATAAACATTTCAAATTCTTAGAGTTGTAAATTCATGACAGAAATCTCTTCGTATTAGCACGAAGGGTATAAAAAGTAAACATCTTTCAGATTCAAAGAAGCAAAAGTAAATGAAAAATTGTTTCACAAGTATGACCGTTGTTTCACAAGTATGACAAAGGAAAATATAGAAGATAAACTTTCATATTTCCCGATTTATCCCATTATAGGACATTGGGATCTAAAATGTCCTCTTTTATGATTTTTTTTCTCTTAATTTAAAATTAAGTAACTTCAAAGTGGGCTAAAACGCATAAGAAATATTTACTTCTATAAAATAGACTTCTATAAATTAAGAGCAAAAGTAAATAAAAGCTTCTATATTCCTACTTAAAGCCCTAAGTATAAATGCTGATCTATTTACCTTCAGGTGCTAACGAAGAGGGAAGGGGAGAAGAGGACCAAGACAGATCCTTAAGTAGCTTTCTTTCCGTGAGCCATGTGGCGAATCTCGCATCGCTTGTCTTGCTTCTTTATCTCTCAGCTCTCCACGTGGGATTTAAAGACAGAAGGTGATTTCGCATCGCTCCGAATTATCGTCGGAAGATCGGACACCAAAGGAAAAGAAAATGCATTTTTGATAAAATTCATGGTCAAATGGCCGGCAATAGATTGGAATTCCATTGCAGTATAATATTTTCCCCTGTGTTTTAGAGGTCTTTTAAAGGGGGGACAGAGCCCCTTAGCCTACACTCTAGATCGTGCCCTGGTGTTTCATCATCTTTTCGTCCTATTACGTGCAACAATAACACAGTGTTCGATATTATTATATCACACAATTTTGGCTTGAAATTATGTCATCAGCCGAAGAAACTGATCTTAAATCAACAGAGAATTTGCAATAAATTCGGAAATACTGATTCAATTAATTATTCTGGCGATTAAATGCTGGGCACTTTTTCTTCATTAATCTAATAGTCGACATATTCTGCAAACAAACAAACAGCAAAGTAATTGTAATAGAGAGGGAAAAAAGTTCGACTTTCCATTTTGTGTTTTACGATTAAGTTAGATTTTTCTTTTTTCTGATCGGCCTTTGATGGATTTGGGCTCGAACTGATCTCTAATTTTCAATAAACAAACAAAAGAACTTAAAATTAGAGGTTATGCTTTTTAAAATAATTTTATTTTACACAAGTACTGATTCAACATTAATGTTCCCGTCTGCCTGTCGCAACAGGCAGACGGGAGACCAGTATTGCACGTGAGAAAAAAATTTCAAGTCCCCTCTTTTAAGTATTGAATATTTTTCTAATTAAATGCAACCGATACTGAATTATTTTGTCATTCCACTGAACTACGAAATTCTCTTACGAATTTTTCAGAATTTTATTCAACCTTTTCTAAATAAAATTAAGTCTAAAACTATATTTTTTCTTGTATTTCGTCTTGGATTTTCGGCTTGTTTTAAATCAGATTTATATTTTTGAAAATTAGAAACAAACTGATGTTTATTGACTTATGTGGATAAAGTAGAGCAAATGAAGTATGTGGATAAAGTAGAGCAAATGAAGATTAGGCAGAAAACTTCTTTCAGGTTTTCTTTTGCATTTAACCCCTTTTAATCACAATAAAGTAAAACAGCTGTTTTTTTTAATTTCTTGTAATATTTTAAAATTTAGTAACCCTGAAACTGGTTTGAGACAGAAACCGTTGCTTCACAAGTATGACAAAGGAAAATATAGAAGATAAACTTTCATATTTTTCGATTTATCCCATTATAGGACATTGGGATCTAAAATGCCCTCTTTTATGATTTTTTTTCTCTTAATTTAAAATTAAGTAACTTCAAAGTGGGCTAAAACGCATAAGAAATATTTACTTCTATAAAATAGGCTAAAGAGAAATTAAGTAGATAAATTTTTGAGTTTTTTAACTCGTTTTCAGTTTTAAAAAAACTATTGCTTTTGCTTTGTCGTCTGTCCACTTATAGACAATGAACTTTTCGTTTTAATAAATAAATGAAAAATTCGTTTTCGATTGGATAGATACTAAAAAGACACTCACATTTTCCAACTAGCAGTCATTTCCACAGTAAGAAAACTCTAAAATCCGAAAGTGCTAAACTTGAGATGAGAAAAGAGTAGAAAAGAATCTGAAAAGAATCTGTTTTCGAAGCTCTTCCCAAAGCTCTTTAGCGTAAGCGAAGTCTGTAGGCAGAGCACAATCCCAGTGAAGATAAGGATATGGTCCTTCACATGACGGTAAAGTGTAAGAAGACTATTTTTTTGTTTCTTTCTGAATAAAATTTAATTATTAATATTAATCATTAAATTCACAAATTCATTTATTTATCACATAATACATATCATCATCATCGTCCTCAAGCAGCCATGGGCTACGGAGGTCCAACCACACCGTTCTTCCTCAACTTCAGTAGTAAGCATACCATGACTGTCATAATGATTAAGTAACCTATCATGGTAAGCTTTAGCTATAACTGGGTCTTTCAAAGCTTCAGTATTAAAAGTAAATTTTTTAACCCTAGCACAACACTTTTTAAGTTTAAGTTGCAAGACCCTTTTAAAAAGGTAATGGTCCTATCCAATTTCAGCTCCCCTATATGACCTGGTATTCCTAACAAAACTAGCCCATTTGCTGTTAATTAATATATAATTAATCATATTCTTATTTAGCCCATCGGGTGAAACCCATGTGTATTTATGTATGTCGCGGTGTTTGTAATATGTGTTAGTTATTCTGAATCCATTGAGTTTACTTACCTGTAGGAGACGTTGCCCATTACCATTGCAGCTACCAATACCAAAAGGGCCTATTACTCCTCCCCAAAGGTCAGAGTCAGTACCAACGTTGGCATTGAAGTCACCAAGAACAAGGGTAATATCTCCTTTCTTGACAGAATTCAAAATATCCTGAAGTTGTTCATAAAACCTATCCTTCTCATCCTCATCGGCATCCTCAGTGGGGGCATAACAGCAGATAACATTCAAGTCTTTAAAGCTTGTCTGAAATTTTGCTGTAAGAAACCTTTCATTAATGCACTCATATCCTAGAAAAACATCACTAGCGTGTCTGCTGAGAAGCAGACCCACGCCTTTGTGATGCTTATTGTCGTCCTCCCCTGAAAAGAGAAATTTAAGATTATTTTTAAGAATCTGACCTTTATCTGTCCATCTGGTCTCTTGCAAACCAAGAATATCTAAACTATAATGGTGGAATTCTTGTGTGAGGACATCAAGAGAAAAAGCTCTGTGCAGAGTCCTCACAATCCAACTTCCTATGGAGAGAAAATGGTTAGTGGGATGTTTAAAGAAACTGTGTTTATTGAGAGAGGGAATGCCGACAATATCAAACAGCCCCCTAATCGCAGACTGGAAGACTTCCTCCAATGTAGAATTTGACGATGCCAATAGAAGCAAAGAGTTCAGGTGCCTGCGATGACCTATGCTTAGGATTATCCAGCAGCTGATAAACATATCCTGTGAATCTATTCACTTGGGGCTGTCAACCCACAAACAAACAGAAAACACAGAGGAAGATTTTCCTTCCACAGAAGCCCACCAATGCAGCAAAATCAGGATCCATAATCAAGCTCAGAGCCATAATTCCGTTCAGGTTGGAATATATGGTCAGCATCAGGACCCTGTGTGGTTGACCACTCCTCAGCAGGGTAGAACAAAACGAAAAGTAGCCATAGTTGTCCAGATCAGTAAGCCACACTAATCTGGCAGCCCTCCCCTTCCGTTCACTTCCACAAGAGAGTATCTCTTTTGAAAGGTACTAACGGTCTGCACCACGAGAAGTCGGGGTTGGACATAAGGTGTTAGGCCTGGCAGGTTCTATGCATCATCACAGGGGATAACACTTTAAATACTGAGAGAATATTGTTGAAAATCAACAATTTAATAGATTTGATTTTGATCATTAATTAATTTTCATTCTCATTTTTCAATTAAATGCATATTTTAAAAGTTATAGAGCTCTGAAGTGAGATTCCCATTAATATAAGAGTGGAAATTCTCTAATGTTTTGTTAGTTCTCTGGCTCTGCACTGGAGACTTTTCTCATCATGAAGAAGTTTAAATTAACTTTGCAAATCATCTTTATACTATCTATGTTTGCAAATATTTTTCATTGAATTCTCTTCGTTTTTCCTATAAAACACAAAAGAATCATTACATTTTGCTACTGCCTGCATTAAGACTATGTTACTATAAATAGGCTGGATCTGCAGCACCTGTGTGTTTTCAATCAGAATGATTTTTCTTGGCTACTTTTAAAAAATGGGTTATTGTTTTAACTTTCTCGTCTATCTAACTCTCTGTAGACATCAGTTTTTGTTTTTGAGATGCAAATGAAAAACGATTTTTTCTGTTTGATAAATATCGACGAAATATGAAGATTCGCACTTTTCAAATATTTCGCTACATATAAAGCCATCTAGTGGTGTAAAAGCTGAAAAATGGCAAAATTTTAAAAGCTAATTCCAAACGATCTATTTATGTTAAAAACATTGAATTGAAATGAATGAATTTGAAGGTTTCAACTGACGGCGAACCCTTACCTTCAAGGAGGAGGGGGGGGGGGGTGTTTGAAAGAAATAAATTGAATAAACAAATCATTTTATACACCTACCTAATAACCTTTCGCTCTACCTTTTGCCCTAACAACAGCAGCCAGATATTTTGGTAAGGACTCTATGAGGTGTTGAAAATACGGAGGTGGTATTGCCACCCATAAAGCATCTCCTGTCGTAGAGCAATCCATAGTTGCTAGTGGGGGTTGGCGGGCTCAGATATTTCCAATTCGTCTCACAAATTCTCAATGGGGTTGAGGTCAGGCGATCGAGGGGGCCATTCTTTTGTTGAGGGGGGCATTCAAGTGTGGTAAACTCACTTGAATGCTCCTGGAACGAATTGGTCGCCACTCGGGAAGTATCTGGTGTGGCATTATCCTGTTGAAAGATGGCATCATGGTGTGGAAAGAGAATCATTACGAACTGGTGTAGATGTTCGGCGAGGATGCTCACATACTTTGTGTCAGTGACAGAGGTTTCGATGGTATGAGGAAGTCCGTGTAAATGCACCCCAAACTATTACATTACCACCACCTGTCCTTATAACCCCAACTTCGCAAGCTGGATCCTCCCATCAGTGTGATAGAGTTGAAACCGTGATTTGTCAGACCAGATGACGTGTTTCCAGTCCTCTATACTCCAGTTGTGATACGTCTTTTCAAAAACTGCAGTCTATTCTTTCAGTGCCTTGCAGTCAACAAGGGGACATCGACTGCCATAGCCTATTTTTTTCATGGTATATAGATATTCTTTGTGCAAAAGCTTATGGACACGACCTCATTCATTTCTGATGTTATCTGTTCCAAAGTAGCCATATAACGATGCAGGAGAGTGAGTGCTCACTTTAAGTGTCAATTGCACGTTTATGTTCACATTTCTCCCACTGGTTGGAAGCTTTGTAGTATTTCGCATAGTCTTGGTATACGCGTGAGACGATCAGACATGGAAATCTCAACAGTTCAGCAGTTGCAGTGATTGAACAACTGGCCTTCCTCGCACCTACTTTCTGGCCATGGTCAAACTCACTTATGTCGCTGCCTTTATCCTTGATTTCTTCTGCGTGACTGGTTTTCAATTCGCAGACACCTGCTCCATTTATAGGCATTGCTAGTTTCAGCGTCTCATGTGACTGGACGCGATACTTCTGCTTTGCATATTGTTATTGGGGTGCATATAATGTTTTGCCCATTCAGTGTAAATAGTATTTTCTTTTTACGCTTCGTAGGTACTAATAAACTACAGGCGACTCTCGATTATCTGGGAGCAGATCAATCGGTTGCGGATTAACCGTGGTAAAAAAGTAATAATAATAGACTGTGTATAAGAAGTCTTTTAGTCTTTTTCGTCAAGCAATTCATGTAGTGTTTTGAGTCCCTAAACCAATGATTCTCAAACTTTTATGCTTCACGTACCCCCTGGAAAACGTGTATGTAACTGGAGTACCCCTTGTATAGGTAGACACTACTATAGTTATAGTATAACAATGGTTATTTTTACTTTGTTACTAGATCTAGCGACTTTTGAACTCTCACGGCGTACCCCAAAAAATTTTACCGCTTACCCCACGTTGAGAACACCTACCCTAAACTATTGTACTTGACGTCTGTAAAAGAGTAAATGTGTTCCTAAATATGGGATAGAATTTTAACTAAATAAATTTGCATGAAATCTATTTTGTACCTCAATATAGACTAGTTTTATTTTAACCTTGATTTTTTGTGTTACCCGTAACCTCCCTGCGTCCTATCCCCCATTATCCCGGTTAATCGAGAGTTAGCTCTATTACTGTTTGCATTTTCCCAATCATCCATTAGTTTGAATTATCACCACTAGAGGGATCAAAAGTCGGAGAATCGCAAACGTGCATCCCATATTTGCTAGAAGCGATACGCTATTTTTCTTGTTTTGATGCCCAATTAGGTCACATCGCAAAAGTAAAACCTATTAAAACTCTTCTGAATTTCAGACTTTTCTATTTTCATTACGAATCAAAAAATCTCCATTTGATAGATGTCTGAAACCCAGATAGCTTCTAAGCAATCGTCACAATGTAAAAGACGTAACGAGAGTATTGATTATTTCAACACTTGAATGAATCGTCACAATATCTTCCCCAATCAATTTAGGCTTTGTTGTTTCGTTTAACCTTCGCAGTCACCCGGAAGCGCTTGCTGAGGAAGGAGTCCCCGTGCCAATGGGACGTCGGAGGAGGCCAAGCAGCATTCCAAATGTTAGGTAAGACAAATTTCATGATCATTGCTGACTCGATTTTAAAGCCTTTTTGCATAGTTTCATTTCACGGTAACATTTGAGATCCGGGTTAGAATCCCGAAGGGTTTTGCTTTATCCTTCCGAGCTGTTACTTTAACAACGAATGCTACTTTCAATAAATGTTTTATTTAATCCAGTTCTTTTTTAATCGTTATCGTAATAATTAATATATCAGGTCAAATTAATATTCGTATTTTGTAAATATAAAAAAGCTTTTTACGATTTAAATTAATAGTTGATTTAAATAGAAAGATTAAGGGAATCCCATGATTTTGTATTTACCTGCATACTGATCACAAAGAGTTTTAAAATAGAATTTTTTTTTGTCATATCCCTTTTTTGTCTTTACAGCAATATATTTAAGTTTCTAATAAGGAATGAATTACATTTCTCCCAGATCTGATGCACCATCAGTTAAGAAATGCACCATCATTGTCATGAAATAATGTGACTTTAACTCTTTCAATTTTCATGTTTTTAAGGTATTGCCTACAAAAAATTTAAGAGATATTTCTATCGCTTTCAAAAAGAAATGCATAAATGGTTGACCTATTTTTTTTACATAAGGAATAAGTGAAATGAAAAGGTTGCTAATGAGCCAATAAATATGACGTTGCAAACTGCCTTAAGATAATTTCAGAAACATCAGAAATTTTTAAACCTGATCGCTCAGACTCTTTTCTAGTAAACAAAAAAAAAATTGTGTTAGGATTAATCTCAACATGACCCGAACTTAAAATAACAGCAATCATTTGCATGATCCTGTTCATGTCATATCGAAGTTGCTTTGAAAATGCAATGGGTTGGGTTGTTTTACCTCTGAGCGGCACTTTTTTGCACACCATGGGCTAAATGGCCAGGTCACATGGACCCCGAAGGCTCAGAGAAAGTTGGGGACCCACTGGAACAGCTGTTGGAAGACAGATGGTAGCCTCCCGTCAAGGCCATCCAGCGTGTTCTTTAACGTGCACAGGGTATGGCTCTCCCCACACGGGGCCACGGCTTAACGTCCCATCCGACGGACGGCGGCCTTTCCAAGCACATCGGTGTCCCCTACTGACCGTGGGCAGGGCGGGGAATTTTGCGGAGATAAATCTCAACGCTGACCCAGCTGGGACTCGAACCTGGGAACTACAGATTACGAGCCTGGCGCGCTACCGAGTGAGCCACCCCCGCCCCCGCCCCGAAAATGCAATGGTATTTAGAATTAAGTCGATAATTGATTGAATGCATGGAAAAAAAGCAGTCATATGCTGCGAATGTTAACGGAAAATAATTCAATAGAAATGGAAGAGTGCAAAGCAACAGAAAGTGAATAATCCACAAGAATGTTTTACGAAAAAGAGTTTAGAGCAGTATTATGGTTTTTGGCAAGTACTGAGAATGCGCAGACCCTTCGGAAGTTCTTTTAGATGGACAGGTTATCGGCTCGTGATCTGTGGGAACGTTGAGGCTTCGACTATGCTCTCTAATTAAATAAAAAACCCTCTCAAGCAGCTGCTTGCTACAGAGGTCTGATAGGAGTCTGTCAGTTTAATACGCTAGTGTCATTAATTCTCGGTATTTCGTTTCTTCTTGTGCAGAAGTAAAATGTGATTGTGAAATTGAAATAAAATTTTGCTGGATAAAATATGAAAGGGAAATACTTTGGTGCGTTTTGGACATTAATTGTAACAGTAGATTTCAAATATCCTTATGACAAAGATAGTATGGGCGCTTTTTAAGGCATTTCATATAGAGTCCAGTTTTCCCAGTTTTCAAATGAGAGAATAATTTCAAGCTTACGGTGTATATATTTTGCTATTTTTTTTTTCGAATAAAACACTTAGAAAAAGTTTGAACAATGAGGATATAATTTAAATATGAAATATTTTTTGTCTAACCTGAATGAAAGAGCGCATGCGTATTGTTCCGAATCGCAAGTATTCTCATTTCCGTTATTGCGACCTTCTGGAAAAAACGTGATATAGCATTATTGCGTGAAGCCAAAATACAAACTAAAATTTTGATTGTTGCTTTAGATGACGTTCATTTTACTGATATTTTTATATCCTTATAGAATCTGGCAACTGATATAACTTAGCAGTTTCAAAGAAATAAGCGATCGTTTTCAAAAGTAAAAAATTATTTGTTTTGTTAAACTGTGAAATGGTTATTCATTCTTTATAGCCCCTGTACAAGAGGTTTTTTCAAAGTTGGGATGCGACCCTCCAATGGGAAGCAAAATCTTTGAAAACGGGTAGAGCACATTAAATTTTAATTTTTCTTTAAGAAAAAGAATAGAAATTTATATTTTAAAACGCATTCATGTCATGAATTAATTATAACGAATGAATAATTAAATAACGAGATTTAATGAAACTTGAACGAAGCAAATATTTTTTCATGAATGTTTCAACATTCATGAAAATCATGCATTCCGTGTCGTTCTTATTTCACCAGCCTTTTCTCTCTAAATCTAAATACATTAAGTAACACACACACACACACAAAATGAAATAAAGTACTTGAGTGATAAAATTTTGTATCCAATTTATTGCATCTACGTTGACATTCTGGATTTCTCAGAGTGTAAAAGGCCTCGGAAAAGGTTATGTTTATTTTGGGGGGTCGCAAAAAGAGTCTGAAAAAGCCTGCTCTAGTGAGTGATTTAGCTGTTGAGTGATAGATCATCTATCTATGATCTGTATGAAGTGTCAAATCATCTACTGCGCAGTCTCAAAGTCTTCCCAGTTTCCATTCACGTGGGTTGTTTGGGTTGTTTTACCTCTGAACGGCATTATTTTTGCATACAATACACTAAATTGCCGGGTCACAAGGACCCCGAGGGCTCAGAGAAGTCACTCACCTGCTCCACTGCTAGCTAACTATAAACATTTGAAGTTATTATTTCCCTCCCGTTCTATCGGCAGAAATCATACATTTCATTTCAAAACTGTAAGAAGGAAAAGAATTGTAAAAACACATTTGATGCGTTGAGAAAGCGAGAAATGGATAAAAGAAGTAGCCGTAAAATAACGGTGCTCATTTTCTGTCACAAGAGCCAGAAATAGTCTTACCATGTTTGTTTTACCTCCGATTACTTTTCTTGCACACAATGGGCTAAACGGCCAGGTCACAAGTACCCCGAAGGGTCAGAGAAGGTTGTAAGAAAGAGATCCACTGAAACAGCTCTTGGGAGACAGATGGTTGTCTCCCGTCGCTATTCAGTGTGTTCTTTAACGTGCACAGGGTATGACTCTCCCGCACACGGGGCCACGGCTTAACGTCCCATCCTATGGACGGCGGTCTTTCCCAAGCCCATCGGTGTCCCCCTACTGACCCTGAGCTGGGCGGGGGGTTTTGCGGAGATTAATCTCAAAGCTGACTCAGCAGGGACTCGAACCTGGGAACTGCAGATTACGAGCCTGCCCCAAGTTGGGGGGAGGGGACCCACTGGAAAGCTGTTGGGATGCAGATGGTAGTATCCAGTCAATGTCATCTAGTGTGTTCTTTAACGTGCACAGGGTATAGCTCTCCGGCACAAGGGGCCACGGCTTGGCGTCCCATCCGACGAATGGCGGTCTTTCCAAGCTCATTCGTGTACCCTACTGACCAAGTACTCTCAATGCTGGCCCAGCTCTGAGACTCGATCGGGAACTGCAGATTACGAATCTGGCATCCTACTGATTGAGCCCCCCCTCCCCTCCCCCCAGCGGTTTAGCAATCAGGTACGCTATCTTACTGAGTACTTAACCTTATGGGCTAGTGGCCAAAATAATTTTTAAAAAACGACTCCTAAATGTTCTTTATTCCTTTGCAGGCAAATTCCAGCAGCTCTAAAGGCTGATAAAGAAATTCTTAAACATAAATCGACGGATCTAATTCATATTTCAACTTTCAAATAAAAAACACTACAAAAAAGTTTTAGCTTTCCACACAGTTCTGTTATCACTCTACATCCTCACAGGGCAAACAAGAAGATGCTAAATTATTATACTGACAGAAGATACCCAACACAATTATGGCAGTTCTTTCTAATCATTCCAGGGTGTCAAATTCTCAACTATTAAACTGATATTTTTTATTCAAATTCAGACATATCAAATCTCTCTGCATTAGATTCTTTTCTGATTATTTTTTACTCCTTACTTATGAAAACAGAAACTAAACAGATCTTCAATGTAGTGTAATACATTTATCTCTCATTTCATTGCCGCTGATACATATGTTATATAATGCTCGAAATATCCAATGAATTACAAAAGTCCTAAGTTCCTTTTGCTCTCACTTGCAGGCAAAATTCAGCAGCTTTGACGGCTGGTAAGGAAATTGTTAAAAGCCTTGAGCTTTCTTAATGTTTCCTTAGAACCTTTTCTTGAAGGGTCCGTAAGGGTCCTTCATTTGCTGCAGGCTCCCCAAGCCTTCTCCGCAAGCCTTCTTGATGGCTCCCCTGGGAGGTTCCGTTGCCCAAGAAGGAGACTCGAGACCAATGGGCCGCCGGGTCGAGACGGCTGCATACAAAAACATAGGTAAGGATTTGCTTTCATTCCACTCTTATGCATTCAAGTTGCAAATAGTCTTCTTACAACTTCAGTTTAAATTGATGCAATGCATTATAGACCGAAATATCATTCGCATTTTTAAATTGATGCTTCTTAGAAAGGATATTTTAGAAATGTCATCAGATTAATTATAATTATATCTACTAACACATCAAATCTAAATTTTGTATTATTGATGCATTTAAGTATATGCCTCAGATGAATCTTTGCTATCAATAGTAAAGACACTTTTCTTCTAAAGAGAAAATGAGTCTCCCGAAGTACGAAAGGAAGCGACATCTCCTGAACGATTTAACCACTCAACTAACAACAGCTAATTCATTTTTTACTAATTGTTATTATAAATCTTTGCGATATTTTTATCGCTCGTAGTGCCATCTATGATCGGGAGCCATCAAACTTTCAAAATTGCCTCCAATGAAAAGAGAGCTGAGAAGTGGAACAGCACTGATAGATTAATGGTTAGATCACGTGACATATATTCAGAAGACAATTAGAATTCCACTCAGGGAGAAACCTCATTTTTTTAGCAAAAATGTTTCTCGAAATTTTGTTAGGGTTTTTACTGCTGGAAAGTTTTCGCTTGAAAGATAAAGGGTGCTTTACCCTTTTTCGGTACAAGGCGAGGTTGCAGAGTCCTCAAGCCTGGGAAGGAAATCACTAGATATGAAAATAGAATGTCGTCTTCAATTGTATCAATTAGATTTCTGCTGTACAGAGGATAAAGTTTTGCCAATGCTTAATATCCCATGTGAAAGACATCAGCTAATTCTGATGAACAAAAAGTAAACTAAACCTCATTGAACATTCACCAATAGCTGTCAGTAATAATAATATTTCACCAAGTAATTCAGTCAGTAACGAATGAGTCTCGTTTTCAGTTTCAATCCGTGATCTATTCAGCTGGATCAATCAGCACGGGAATAGAAGCAGGAAAACTAAATTTATATGATTAAGATCGATGCTTATATACATTATGATAATCATTTGTAAATATTTTAATAATCATTGAATTATGTCATGTAAACCTAGAACGATTTCAAACAAGAATTCTGAGTTTGCTTTGTTCTTCTTTTTCGGCGAAATCCAGCAGCGATGAAGCTGGTAATGGAAATTAGTAAAAGCTTTATGCTTCCTCAATGTTTCTTTAATTTCTTTTCAAATGGGGGCAAGGCATATGCTCGCTCCTTTATTTGTGGCCGAATCCCTAACCATTCTCGGCACAACTCCCAGGTCTGTGTTTTTTTGGCATTTTGGAATTTTTTATCATCTTTTGGTATGTGTTATTTTCGTTTTTTTAATAAAAAATAGTTTTTATGAGTTTTTTCCTTTCATGTTTTGTTTTTTTAATAAAAAAGTTTTTTATATAATTTGATTTTCGTTTTCCAATTTCCCATTTTTCGTTTATTTTAACAAAAAATAGTTTTTTATGCAATTTGTTTTATTTTACATGACTTTTCGTTTTTTTTCGTTTGTCCTTGAGCCGCCAACAAGGCCCGGGTTCGAATCCTGGATAAGGCATGGACGTCTGCTTCTCAAAATCCAACCTCAACGTCCCCGGTCGTGAGAGGTGGGCAACGTCATTGGCTGACCATTTCTCGATCTCCCTCTTAAAAGACAAAAACAGAAGCTCAGCTGATGACGGCTAATGAGGCTCTGGTCGAATTCCTTTCTAATTCCTTTTTTTATTTCAGCTATGAGTTGCCTTGCCTAAAATACATTGTTCTTTACGGAAGGGAAGCATAAAGATAAAATGTTTTCTTATTGCAGAATTTCTATTAATTACTTCAGAGATATCATACAATCCTCTATTAATTATCTCAGCAGCAATTGTGTGTGTATAATTTCACTTCACCTGTATACAGTCTTTAGAAAAATACCTTCCCGACAGCAGAATTGAGAACATTTTCTTGTACTTCTTTCAAGACACATGAAGCGACAATTTAAGCTGTTTAGATTTTTCTTCCTACCAATTCTTAAGCCCAATTTCCTCTGTTATTCGTGCAAGAAATCCAATAAAACAAATCCAATGCCAAGTAAATGAGATGATCATCCAAATTGTTTCACCATTCAAAGGCAACGAAATATTCAGAGAATATGACAATGGACATAACAACTTCATATCTCTTATCATTGCTTGATTTTGATCCCATGAAATATCAGCTTTATCATCCGCATTTATCTTTCACTCTCAGCATCATTAACATAACTCTTTTTTTTTAATTCTTTTTTCATTTAACTTAGGTAGGATCTTAGTATGAAAAGATGCTTTTTTTGACTGATGAAACGAGACAGAGCACAGAATAACAAAGGGAAGTACACCGAAGAGCCAAAACATTATGACTTCCATGCCTAATATGATGTTGGTCTTCCTCGTGCCAACAAAACAGTTCTTACCTGGCGAGGCATTGGACGCTACAAGATTTCTAAAGGTGTCTTATGGTATCTGGTACCAGCAGATCTTTTAACTCTTGTAAGTTACGTCGTTGAGCCGCCGCAGATCAGATATGCTGTTCCAACACAAACCACAGATGCTCGATTGGATTGACGTCTGAATTGATGTTGGAGGTCTGGGAAACACCTGGAAATCTTCCTCATGTTCCACGAACCATTCTCGAACAATCCGGACAGTGTGGCATAGCGCATTATCCTGCTGAAAGAAGTCACTACTAGAGAGATGTACCTTTGCCATGAAAGGATGTACCTGGTCTGCAGGGATATTTAGGTAGGTGATAGACGTCACAGTATCCCTTCTGTTGGCTCGTACCATACGGGATAACCTTCGCTCACCTCTAGCATCGATTAGCCGGGGTCGGCCAACACCTTGCCGTCGGTTCGAGGTTTTTCCCTCCTCGGACCACTTTTGGAAGATACTAACCACGGCTGACTGTGAGCACCTCACAAGCCTTGCCGTATCGGAAATGCTCTGATCCAGTTGTCCGGCCATTACAATTTTGGCTTGATGATGCAAAGAGGTGACCTATCCAATAGCATCCCATACCATTATGCCTGATTGACAGGCGGTGTGCCAGTCGCAAACAAAAGCTGGATTCATCCTCTTTGCCAGATTGTCGTCATACATGGACCCGTTGATTGTCAGCAACCAGGCAGAAAGGGGATTCATCACTAAACACAACAGTGTTCCATTCATGACCCCAGTTCGCACGACTTTGGCACCAAGCCAGACGAGTGCTGTTTCCGGCAATGGTTTGCAGTCAATGGCAGTCGACATAATGGTTGCCTTGAGCACAGGTGTGCCTCATGCAACTTTCGGTTTACCATTCGGATCATTATGGGGACGTCCATGGCTGCTGATACAGCCTGTCGAATATCGCCTGCAATGATCTGTGTTGACGAATGAGCATGTCAAATAATACGCCTATCAAGCCGTGCTGATGTCTGTCAGATGGTGCCGCCACTCCCTCTGTGACACACACTAGAACCATTTTGCAACTGTTGCCAAGAGCATCCAACAGTTCGTGCATCCCGATGAACATGGGCAGTGACACAATGTGTAGTCCATCCAGATTCACATAGGCCTATAAATCTTCCTCTCTCAAAAGCATCCAAATGGCCATAAACCTGCCGACAGCGCATTTTCGACCTTTACTGAACAATTTCCAAGCAGAACCATATGATTTCAACTGTTTCCATGACTTCCACCTGAATAAACACAATACCATCCCTGTTCCTTCTTGCACCTTTTATCTCTTGAACCACACACGTCATTGGCCCCGGATTATCGTCATTTGCATATCTGAACTGCACACACACCCACCCTTCTATTTACATGTTTGTATCACTTGTCCTGGGTGGGCACTTTCAATGTTGAGCAGTTATATAATCAATCGTATTCTTATGTAGCCGATCTGATGAAACCCAAGTACACTTAACAAAGTACAACCAACTTATTACAAACATCGCAGCATACATAAGTGTCATTCCCCGCCAAAAAAAATTACCCCCTCAACAACACACACACATCCATGCCTTATCCGGGGCTCGAACCCAGGTCCCTTAGATCAATAGCCAAGCGTGTTAACCACTCGGCCACGGGACGGCTAAAACCATTAAGTTTACTTACCTGACGAAGATATTGCCGTTGCAGCTACCAATACCAAAAGGGCCCATCACCCCTCAAAGGTCAGAATCAGTACAACTTTGGCATTGAAGTCACCTAGAATAAGGGTAATATCTCCTTTCTTGACAGAATTCGAAATATCCTGAAGTTGTCCGTAAAACCTATCCTCATCGGCATCCTCAGTGGGGACATAACAGCAGATAACATTCAAGTCTTTAACGCTTGTGTGAAATTTTCCTGCAAGAAACCTTTCATTAATGCACTCATATTCTAGAAAAGTGATCTAGAAAGTATCTGTGTATGGTCCTCACATTCCAACTACCCGTTGAGAGAAAATGGTTAGTGGGATGTTTAAAGAAGGAATGTCGACAATATCAAACAGTTTCCTAATCCCAGGCATGTTGCAAATACCTGTTCCCCTATTACTAAAGCTGAAGTCATCTACACTGGGAGAATTCCTCCAATATAGGATTTGACGATGCTAATAGAAGCAAGAGTTCAGGTACTTGCGATGGCCTCTGATCAGGATTATCTACCAGCTGAAAAGCGTATCCTGCGAATCTTATTAACCTGCGGTTGTCAACGCACAAACAAACGGAAAACGCAATGGAAGATTTTCCCTCAAGAGAAGTCCATCAGTGCAGCAAAATCAGGATCCATTATCATGCTCAGAGCCATTATTCCATTCTGGTTGGTGTATATCGTCAGGACCCTGTGTATTTGAACACTCCTCAGCAGAGTAGAAAAAAAAAGTAGCCATAGAGTCCAGATCAGCAGGCCACAATGATCTGGCAGCGGTTCCCTTCCACAAAAGAGTACCTCCTTTAAAGAAAAAAAAATGATTTTTTTGATACACTTTCGATCAATTTTTTGAAGAGGGAGGGAGGTCCTCCCGTCTAGGAAGTTGGTTGCACGAGGGCAACTAACTTCCTAGGTGCAGCCCTGCCTCAGGACACCATTAACCATCTGATTGATGAAATGCCGAAACGCCTACAGGCTTATATAACGGCCTGAGGTGGGTCTAGAATGTACTGATGAATCTGCAATAAACGCATCTACCTTGCTTTCTCACGTTCCGTTTTTTGATCATTTACATATCTACCCTCATAACTTCCGTCCTGTCAGTTTCCAACGTATATATCATTTCCTTCGTTGTGTTGCGATTTCCAGTTTGAGCAGTGTAATAAAACCGTATAATAATTGCAACAAGATGTAACCGAATAATAAATTCACAAGTTATCTGTTGATATGTAATTCAAGAAATAATTTTGTGGAAAATATCATCCGCTAATGAGTGAGATTCGAAGTCACCCATCCCAGTTACATACCAGATGCTCTAACCACTAAGCTCTCACCCGCTCTGTCATTTATCCACTTAGTTGTGACTTTTAAATTTCACTGACTCTGTGGATAAATGACAGAGCTAGTGATAGCTTAGTGGTTAGAGCACCTGGCATGAAAACTGGGAGGTGTGGGTGTGAATCCCACTTATCGGCAAATCATTTTTTGCACAAAATTAATTCTTGAATTAAGATGTAACTGTATTGAGATTATCGGATGAAGACAGAAGATGTAATATGTCAATGCATTAAACTCTCCCGCAGATAAACTATTAGCTTTGCAGGACATCTGTAAACAGAAATGATTATTTGTAATTGTTTGAATAAATAAATGATGAAAAAATCAGGTAAACTAGTTCGTATAAGACCAGAATCTTTGGGGGTGGGATTCATAATAACCAATTGATATTCAATATTTTATGCATAAATATAAATAGTAATTCGAACATATAGAGGGCGTTCAAAAAGTTCTTGACGTGTAGCTTTGAACTCGTTTCTCTGAAGTTAACGAGATGAGGCTTCTTTTAAAGCTTGTCTAAACTTACACTGACAGCTGCAAGATACATGCAGCTGTCAGCGTTCCTTTTCAGCGTGGTTCTGCAGCCCATTTTGTTACCATTCCTGGGAGGCATGCAGCAGCCCATTATCCAGCAGAACAACGCCGTGTACACACTGCTAATGTCTCCAGATAACTTGGATCTGGAGACACTAGCAGTGTGTACAGCAGTGTATCTCCATAAATAATAATGTTTGCAATATATTCAAATATTCCCATGGTCAGCACGATCTCCAGATTTATCCCGAATAAAAAATCTGTGGGACCACATTAGACGTGTGCAATCCTCTCAACTGCTGGCATGGAAACTCGTTGAATTATGGGAGCAAGTCAACGCTGCTTGGTGTACAATTTCTCAGGACCATCCATATCCCTCAACTATACTCCATGCCACGCCATATTGCTCTTCAAGGCGGTGCAACCACCTACTGAGGCAGTCATATTGTGCGGCATTCTCTCTTCTTCTAACTGCTGTAAGGGGCTGCAAATTAAATCGTGCTATGGCAATTTGTATAGCTATGTGTGCTACATTTCACTCACTCCTGGGTGGGGCAATTTCAGCTCCCCTGTATGACCTGGTATTCCCATCTGACCATTACCTCTTAAAAGTGTCTTGCAACTTATATTTAAGAAGTGTTGTGCTTAGGTTATTATTTATCCTACTTTAAAAATTATTAGCTATTATTATTCATTTCATGGTTATAAATATGATTCGGTCGTATTCATTTCATCGTTTATAAATATGAACAAGTTCTTTACCAACTAGGCTTAGATTTGTGGTTGGGAGTAATATGGAAGTTATGTGTTGACAGCTCACTGATAAAGCTTTTGCTACTAATAGGAACACACTCTATCATAACTTTGCAAGATTTTCAGAAGAGCAGTTTCTGCATGGTGGTATGCCAAAATATAAATTATATACAGAGATCTAAAAGTGAAATATCAGAGATGATGAGGAAAAATCCCTTTTACCTGATTGCGTCATTCCCATCATTTGGAATGTACAGTAAGTGTCTCGTGGCAGGAGATCCATCATGTTCTCTATTATGTAAAACGTGTGCTTCTTCTAAATTTATTTTTTAGACATTTAGCACTGAACTTATGACTTACTGCCCACTTGTAATGTTTATAAAATAAACTCTAGGTTATTGATCCCACATGAATAGAATGGTAGCTAGGCGTAACTGGAAGGAGAGCTGTGTACCAATCCCTAGTGATGATGCACAGAACCGGCCAGGTCTAGCACCTAATGTCCGACTTCGCCTTCTCGTGGTGCAGGCCGTTAGTACCTTTCAAAAGAGATATTCTCTTTTGGAAGGGAACGGAAGGGGAGGGCTGCCAGTTCAGTATGGCCTGCTGATCTGGTCATCTACGGCCACTTTTTTCTTTTTTTTTCAACCCTGCTGAGGAGTGGTCAACTTCACAGGGTCCTGATGCTGACCATTTATACCTACTAGACTGGACTTGTTTATGGATTTGAGCTTGATTATGGATCCTGGACTTGCTGCACTGGTAGGCCTCTGTTGAGGGAGAGTCTGCCGCTGTGTTTTCTGTTTGCTTCTGGGTTGCCAGCTCTAAGGGAACAGAGGCATGGGATACCTTATATCAGCTAGTGGATAATCCTAATCAGAGGCCATCGCAGGTACCTGAACCTTACTTAGCTAGTTGGGCATCGTCAAGCCTAAACTGGAGTAATGCGTCTCAGGCAGGCCATGTGGCTCTTGAAAAAGTCCACTTGAAAAGGTGGTGCCTGAAGTTCCTACCAGCATCGGTACTTCAGCCTTTAGCGGAGGAGGAACGGGTCTTTGCCCCATGCCTGCGATCAGTGGGCTGTTTGATATTGTTGGCCCTACCAATCTCAATAAAACTAATTTCTTTAAAAATCCTACTAATCATTTTCTTTCTGCAGGAACGTGGAACGTGAGGACATTACATAGAGATTATTCTCTTGATGTCCTCATGCAGGAATTCCAGCGCTATAACCTAGATATTCTAGTCTTGCAAGAGACCAGATGGACAGGTAAAGGTGAGATACTTAAAAATAACTTTAAATTTCTCTTTACAGGGAGGGAGGATGGAAAGCATCACCAAGGCGTGGGTCTGCTGCTCAGCAGACATGCAAGTGATGCTCTTCTAGGATATGAGTGCATTAATGAAAGGTTTCTTACAGCAAAATTTCAGACAAGCATTAAAAACTTGAATGTTATCTGCTGTTATGCCCCCACTGAGGATGCCAATGAGGATGAGAAGGATACGTTTTACGGACAACTTCAGGATATTTTGAATTCTGTCAAGAAAGGAGATATTATCCTTGTTCTTCGTGACTTCAATGCCAAAGTTGGTACCGACTCTGACCTTTGGGGAGGAGTAATAGGCCCTTTTGGTATTGGTAGCTGCAATGGCAATGGGCAACGTCTCCTACAGGTAAGTAAACTCAATGGTTTCAGAATAACTAACACATATTACAAACACCGCGACATACATAAATACACATGGGTTTCACCTGATGGGCTGCATAGGAATATCACTGATCATATATTAATTAACAGCAAATGGGCTAGTTCTGTTAGAAATACCAGGGCATATAGGGGAGCTGAAATTGGATCTGACCATTACCTTGTTAAAAGTGTCTTGCAACTTAAACTTAAAAAGTGTTGCGCTAGAGTTAAAAAATTTATCTTTGATACTGAAGCTCTGAATGACCCAGTTATAGCTAAAGCTTACCATGATAGGTTACTTAGTCATTATGACGGTCATGGTTTGCTTAATACTGAAGTTGAGGAAGAATGGGGCCATTTTAAACAGGCTTTTTTGGAAACTAACAGTACTCTTTTAGGAAAAAAGGAGCAGAGGAGGCAGAATTATTTAAGTGATAAGGCAACTGAGCTTATTTCAGAAAGAAGGAACTGCAGGAATGTCCTTAATCAGTACCCTACTAGTCCTAATAGAAAAGATTACAGAGAGCTTAATAAACGTGTAAAGGATCAGTTAGCTACTGATAAAAATCTTTGGCTTGATAGCTTGGCTGAGAAAGCTGAGGAAGCAGTTAGGCAGCACAACAGCAGAGAGCTGTACCAGATAGTTAATGTTTTATGTGGTAGAAAACGGACAGGCATACAGGGATTGAAGGATAAACAAGGTAAGGTTATAGAAGGTGAGGATTCTCTCATGGCTAGGTGGGCTGAGCATTTCAGTGATGTTCTAAACAATGTGGTTAGTTCTACTCCCATTGTTTGTAATGATGATAGATGCATTGGCAGCTTTTATGTTGGCCCTATAACACAATCTGAAGTTAGTTTGGCTATCTCTAAACTGAAACTTCATAAATCCCCAGTGGTAGATGAAATTACTACAGAAATGCTCAGAGCTGGGAATGTTTTGGTTACCACTTGGATGACTGAAATTTTGAATAACTTTTATGATAAAGGCATGGTTCCTAAAGATTTTACCAGAGCTATTATTATCCCTATTTTCAAAAAAGGTGATCGCAGTTCTTGTGATAACTATAGGGGTATCAGCCTACTCTCTGTTCCAGGTAAAGTTCTTTCCATGATTGTGCTTAATAGAATTAAGAATCTGGTTGACAGGCAATTGCGTGATGAGCAATGTGGATTCAGAAGTGGTAGGGGATGTGTAGATCAGATATTTTCACTTAGGCAGATTCTTGAGAAATGTTTAGAGTTTCAGAAACCTTTGGTTGCTAGCTTTGTTTTTCAAAAAGGTTTTCGACTCTGCTGATCGTCAAAATTTGTGGTTGATTGTGAGATCATATGGTATACCAGACAAGTTAGTTAACATATGAAAGCTCTCTATAATAACACTGAGTCATGTGTGAGAGTTGGTAAGTCCTGTAGCAATTGGTTTAGCATTACTTCTGGTGTTCGACAAGGGTGCATTTTGTCTCCTTTTCTCTTTAGTTTGGTTGTTGATTATGTTATGCGAAATTCACTTCGAGGGAAAGATTTTGGCCTTAAATGGGCTGGAGATACGAAAATTTCTGATTTAGATTATGCTGATGATTTAGCCCTTTAGCAATTGGTTATTTCATTATGTTAACCCTCGAAGTGAATTTCGCATAACATAATCAACAACCAAACTAAAGAGAAAAGGAGACAAAATGCACCCTTGTCGAACACCAGAAGTAATGCTAAACCAATTGCTACAAGACTTACCAACTCTCACACATGACTCAGTGTTATTATAGAGAGCTTTCATTATGTTAACTAAACATCATCATCATCATCATCATCATCATCATCATCATCATCATCATCATCATCATCATCATCATCATCGTCGTCGTCGTCGTCGTCGTCGTCGTCGTCGTCGTCGTCGTCGTCGTCGTCATCATCATCATCCTCAAGCAGCCATGGGCTACGGAGGTCCAACCAGACCGTGCAATTTAGTTCTCCAAGCAAGTGTGTCCTGAGATACATCTACTGCATCTGGTCACTGCACACCAATTCTAACAAAGTCCTGTTTGACATTGTCTGCCCACCGCATCCTAGGACTCCCCTTCTTTCTGAGGCCTGTAGGCACACTGTTCATAACCCTATTCGCCAATCTATAATTATTCATACGGCAACATGGCCAAACCAACGGAGTCTCTCTCTGCACAATATGCTGCTTAAAGTTGGTTGCAAACTCCTTTGCCTAACCTCATCATTAGTTACAAAGTTGAACCACATAATGCTCAAGATACTGCGTAAGCATCAGGAATCAAAAGCATCTAGTTTCCTGTTATCTTGTTTACAAAGTGTCCACGTTTCACTACTATAACTAACCCTAAAAAGAACCAAACTATTAGTCTAATTTTAGTCTTTAGGTGTATACGCCTATTTCTCCACACTCTCCATAGATTCTTAAAAGTCCCGGCAGCAATCCCTATTCGTCTGTTAATCTCATGCTGCACATCACCATTATCTGTTACATAGCTCCCAAGATAATTAAACTGTGACACCTGCTCAAGACTGCAACCATTCAGAATAACTGAATCACAACCTGCCTGACCAATTTTCACCACTTTAGTTTTCTCTCTGTTTATAACCAAACCTATTCTACTACCAGTCTCATCATCAGCTCGAATGAAAGAGTTCATCTCATCAACATCGTTTTCCAAAAGGGCTAAATCATCAGCATAATCTAAATCAGAAATTTTCGTATCTCCAGACCATTTAAGACCAAAATCTTTCCCTTGAAGTGAATTTTGCATAGCATGACCAAACTAAACAGAAAAGGAGACAAATTGCACCCTTGTCGAACACCAGAAGCAATGCTAAACCAATTGCCACAAGCCTTATCAACTCTCACACACGACTCGGTGTTATTATAGAGAGCTTTCATTATGTTAACTAACTTGTCTGGTATACCATATGATCCCACAATCAACCAGAAATTATGATGATCAACAGAGTCGAAATCCTTTTTGAAATCAACGAAGCTAGCAAAGAAAGGTTTCTGAAACTCTAAACATTTCTCAAGAATCTGCCTAAGTGAAAATATCAGATCCACACATCCCCTACCACTTCTGAATCCACATTGCTCATCACGCAATTAACTGTCAACCAGATTCTTAATTCTATTAAGCACAATCATGGAAAGAACTTTACCTGGAACAGAGAGTAGGTTGATACCCCTATAGTTATCACAAGAATTGCAATCACCTTTTTTAAAAATAGGGATAACAATAGCTCTGGTAAAATCCTTAGGAACCATGCCTTTATCATAAAAGATATTCAGAATTTCAGTCATCCAAGTGGTAACCGAAACATTTCCAGCTCTAAGCATTTCTGTAGTAATTTCATCTATCCCTGGGGATGTATGAAATTTAAGTTTAGAAATAGCCAAACTAACTTCAGATTGTGTTATAGGGCCAACATTAAAGCCACCAATGCATCTATCATCATTGCAAACAATAGGAGTAGAACTAACCACATTATTTAGAATATCACTGAAATGCTCAGCCCACCTAACCATGACAGAATCCTCACCTTCTATAACCTTACCTTGTTTATCCTTCAATCCCTGTATACCTGTCCGTTTTCTACCACACAAAACATTAACTATCTGGTACAGCTCTCTGCTGTTGTGGCCTAACTGCTTCCTCGGCTTTGCCAACTAAGCCATCAGCCAACGATTCTTATCAGCAGCTAACTGATCCTTTACACGTTTATTAAGTTCTCTGTAATACTTTCAATTAGGACTAGTAGGGTATTGATTAAGGACAATCCTGCAGTTCTTCCTTTCCAAAATAAGCTCAAGTGCCTTATCACTCAGATAATTCTGTCTCCTCTGCTCCTTTTTTCCTAAAAGAGTACGTTAGTGTCCAAAAAAAGCCTGTTAAGAATGATCCCATTCTTCCTCAACTTCAGTAGTAAGCATACCATGACTGTCATAACGATTAAGTAACCTATCATGGTAAGCTTTAGCTATAACTGGGTCTTTCAAAGCTTCAGTATTAAAAGTAAATTTTTTAACCCTAGCACAACACTTTTTAAGTTTAAGTTGCAAGACCCTTTTAAAAAGGTAATGGTCCGATCCAATTTCAGCTCCCCTATATGCCCTGGTATTCCTGACAAAACTAGCCCATTTGCTGTTAATTAATATATAATCAATCACATTCTTATGCAGCCCATCAGGTGAAACCCATGTGTATTTATATATGTCGCGGTGTTTGTAATAAGTGTTAGTTATTCTGAATCCACTGAGTTTACTTACCTGTAGGAGACGCTGTCCATTGCCATTGCAGCCACCAATACCAAAAGGACCTATTACTCCTCCCCAAAGGTCAGAGTCAGTACCAACGTTGGCATTGAAGTCACCAAGAACAAGGGTAATATCTCGTTTCTTGACAGAATTCAAAATCTCCTGAAGTTGTCCGTAAAACCTATTCTTCTCATCCTCATCGGCATCCTCAGCGGGGGCATAACAGCAGATAACATTCAAGTCTTTAACGCTTGTCTGAAATTTTGCTGTAAGAAACCTTTCATTAATGCACTCATATCCTAGAAAAACATCACTAACGTGTCTGCTGAGAAGCAGACCCACCCCTTGGTGATGCTTATTGTCGTCCCACCCTGAAAAGAGAAATTTAAGATTATTTTTAAGAATCTGACCTTTATCTGTCCAAACTCCAAACTGTTCCAAACTCCAAACTGATATACCTGTCCAAACTGTTGTCTCTTGCAAACCAAGAATATCTAAATTATAATGGTGGAATTCTTGTGTGAGGACATCAAGAGAAAAAGCTCTGTGCAGAGTCCTCACATTACAACTACCTATGGAGAGAAAATGGTTAGTGGGATGTTTAAAGAAACTATGTTTATTGAGAGAGGGAATGCCGACAATATCAAACAGCCCCCTAATCGCAGACATGGGGCAAAGACCCGTTCCCCCACTACTAAAGGCTGAAGCCATCTACACTGGAAGACTTCCTCCAATGTAGAATTTGACGATGCCAATAGAAGCAAAGAGTTCAGGTGCCTGCGATGACTTCTGCTCAGGGTTATTCACCAGCTGATAAACATATTCTGTGAATCTATTCACTTGGGGCTGTGAACCCACAAACAAACAGAAAACACAGCGGAAGATTTTCCCTCCACAGAAGCCCACCAGTGCAGCAAAATCAGGATCCATAATCAAGCTCAGAGCCATAATTCCGTTCAGGTTGGTATATAATGGTCAGCATCAGGACCCTGTGTGGTTGACCACTCCTCAGCAGGGTAGAACAAAAAGAAAAGTAACCATAGTTGTCCAGATTAGTAGGCCACACTAATCTGGCAGCCCTCCCCTTATGTTCACTTCCACAAGAGAGTATCTCTTTTGAAAGGTACTAACGGTCTGCACCACGAGAAGTCGGGGTTGGACATAAGGTGTTAGGCCTGGCAGGTTCTATGCATCATCACAGGGGATAACACTTTAAATACTGAGAGAATATTGTTGAAAATCAACAATTTAATAGATTTGATTATGATCATTAATTAATTTTCATTCTCATTTTTCAATTAAATGCATATTTTAAAAGTTATAGAGCTCTGAAGTGAGATTCCCATTAATATAAGAGTGGAAATTCTCTAATGTTTTGTTAGTTCTCTGACTCTGCACTGGAGACTTTTCTCATCATGAAGAAGTTTAAATTAAAATTGCAAATCATCTTTATACTATCTAAGTTTGCAATTATTTTTCATTGAATTCTCTTCGTTTTTCTTATAAAACACAAAAGATTCATTACATTTTGCTACTGCCTGCATTAGGACTATGTTACTATAAATAGGCTGGATCTGCAGCATCTGTGTGTTTTCGATCAGAATGATATTTCTTAGCTACTTAAAAAAAATGGGTTATTGTTTTAACTTTCTCGTCTATCTATCTCTCTTTAGACATCAGTTTTTGTTTTTGGGATGCAAATGAAAAATGATTTTTCTGTTCGATAAATATCGACGAAATATGAAGATTCGCACTTTTCAAATATTTCGCTACATATAAAGCCATCTAGTGGTGTAAAAGCTGAAAAATGGCAAAATTTTAAAAGCTAATTCCAAACGATCTATTTATGTTAAAAACATTGAATTGAAATGAATGAATTTGAAGGTTTCAACTGACGGCGAACCCTTACCTTCAAGGAAGGGGGGGGGGGGGTGTTTGAAAGAAATAAATTGAATAAACAAATTATTTTATACACCTACCTAATAACCTTTCGCTCTACCTTTTGCCCTAACAACAGCAGCCAGATATTTTGGTAAGGACTCTATGAGGTGTTGAAAATACGGAGGTGGTATTGCCACCCATAAAGCATCTCCTGTCGTAGAGCAATCCATAGTTGCCAGTGGGGGTTGGCGGGCTCAGATATTTCCAATTCGTCCCACAAATTCTCAATGGGGTTGAGGTCAGGCGATCGAGGGGGCCATTCTTTTGTTGAGGGGGGCATTCAAGTGTGGTAAACTCACTTGAATGCTCCTGGAACGAATTGGTCGCCACTCGGGAATTATCTGGTGTGGCATTATCCTGTTGAAAGATGGCATCATGGTGTGGAAAGAGAATCATTACGAACTGGTGTAGATGTTCGGCGAGGATGCTCACATACTTTGTGTCAGTGACAGAGGTTTCGATGGTATGAGGAAGTCCGTGTAAATGCACCCCAAACTATTACATTACCACCACCTGTCCTTATAACCCCAACTTCGCAAGCTGGATCCTCCCATCAGTGTGATAGAGTTGAAACCGTGATTTGTCAGACCAGATGACGTGTTTCCAGTCCTCTATACTCCAGTTGTGATACGTCTTTTCAAAAACTGCAGTCTATTCTTTCAGTGCCTTGCAGTCAACAAGGGGACATCGACTGCCATAGCCTATTTTTTTCATGGTATATAGATATTCTTTGTGCAAAAGCTTATGGACACGACCTCATTCATTTCTGATGTTATCTGTTCCAAAGTAGCCATATAACGATGCAGGAGAGTGAGTGCTCACTTTAAGTGTCAATTGCACGTTTATGTTCACATTTCTCCCACTGGTTGGAAGCTTTGTAGTATTTCGCATAGTCTTGTATACGCGTGAGACGATCAGACATGGAAATCTCAACAGTTCAGCAGTTGCAGTGATTGAACAACTGGCCTTCCTCGCACCTGCTCTCTGGCCATGGTCAAACTCACTTATGTCGCTGCCTTTATCCTTGATTTCTTCTGCGTGACTGGTTTTCAATTCGCAGGCACCTGCTCCATTTATAGGCATTGCCAGTTTCAGCGTCTCATGTGACTGGACGCGATACTTCTGCTTTGCATATTGTTATTGGGTGCATATATCAGTGTAAATAGTATTTCTTTTACGTTTCGTAGGTACTAATAAACTACAGACAACTCTCGATTATCTGGGAGCAGATCAATCGGTTGCGGATTAACGTGGTAAAAAAGTAATAATAATAGACTGTGTATAAGAAGTCTTTTAGTCTTTTTCGTCAAGCAATTCATGTAGTGTTTTGAGTCCCTAAACCAATGATTCTCAAACTTTTATGCTTCACGTACCCCCTGGAAAATGTGTATGTAACTGGAGTACCCCTTGTATAGGTAGATAAAACTATAGTTATAGTATAACAATGGTTATTTTTACTTTGTTACTAGATCTAGCGATTTTTGAACTCTCACGGCGTACCCCAAAAAATTTTACCGCTTACCCCACGTTGAGAACACCTACCCTAAACTATTGTACTTGACGTCTGTAAAAGGGTAAATGTGTTCCTAAATATGGGATGGAATTTTAACTAAATAAATTTGCATGAAATCTATTTTGTACCTCAATATAGACTAGTTTTATTTTAACCTTGATTTTTGTGTTACCCGTAACCTCCCTGCGTCCTATCCCCCATTATCCCGGTTAATCGAGAGTTAGCTCTATTACTGTTTGCATTTTCCCAATCATCCATTAGTTTGAATTATCACCACTAGAGGGATCAAAAGTCGGAGAATCGCAAACGTGCATCCCATATTTGCTAGAAGCGATACGCTATTTTTCTTGTTTTGATGCCCAATTAGGTCACATCGCAAAAGTAAAACCTATTAAAACTCTTCTGAATTTCAGACTTTTCTATTTTCATTACGAATCAAAAAATTTCCATTTGATAGATGTCTGAAACCCAGATAGCTTCTAAGCAATCGTCACAATGTAAAAGACGTAACGAGAGTATTGATTATTTCAACACTTGAATGAATCGTCACAATATCTTCCCCAATCAATTTAGGCTTTGTTGTTTCGTTTAACCTTCGCAGTCACCCGGAAGCGCTTGCTGAGGAAGGAGTCCCCGTGCCAATGGGACGTCGGAGGAGGCCAAGCAGCATTCCAAATGTTAGGTAAGACAAATTTCATGATCATTGCTGACTCGATTTTAAAGCCTTTTTGCATAGTTTCATTTCACGGTAACATTTGAGATCCGGGTTAGAATCCCGAAGGGTTTTGCTTTATCCTTCCGAGCTGTTACTTTAACAACGAATGCTATTTTAAATAAATGTTTTATTTAATCCAGTTCTTTTTTAATCGTTATCGTAATAAATAATATATCAGGTCAAATTAATATTCGTATTTTGTAAATATAAAAAAGCTTTTTACGATTTAAATTAATAGTTGATTTAAATAGAACGATTAAGGGAATCCCATGATTCTGTATTTACCTGCATACTGTTCACAAAGAATTTTAAAATAGAATTTTTTTTTGTCATATCCCTTTTTTGTCTTTACAGCAATATATTTAAGTTTCTAATAAGGAATGAATTACTTTTCTCCCAGATCTGATGCACCATCAGTTAAGAAATGCACCATCATTGTCATGAAATAATGTTACTTTAACTCTTTCAATTTTCATGTTTTTAAGGTATTGCCTACAAAAAAATTTAATAGATATTTCTATCGCTTTCAAAAAAGAAATGCATAAATGGTTGACCTATTTTTTTTACATAAGGAATAAGTGAAATAAAAAGGTTGCTAATGAGCCAATAAATACGACGTTGCAAAGTGCCTTAAGATAATTTCAGAAACATTAGAAATTTTTAAACCTGATCGCTCAGACTCTATTCTAGTAAACAAAAAAATTTTGTGTTAGGATTAATCTCAACATGACCCGAACTTAAAATAACAGCAATCATTTGCATGATCCTGTTCATGTCATATCGAAGTTGCTTTGGAAATGCAATGGGTTGGGTTGTTTTACCTCTGAGCGGCACTTTTTTGCACACCATGGGCTAAATGGCCAGGTCACATGGACCCCGAAGGCTCAGAGAAGGTTGGGGACCCACTGGAACAGCTGTTGGGAGACAGATGGTAGCCTCCCGTCAAGGCCATCCAGCGTGTTCTTTAACGTGCACAGGGTATGGCTCTCCCGCACACGGGGCCACGGCTTAACGTCCCATCCGACGGACGGCGGCCTTTCCAAGCACATCGGTGTCCCCTACTGACCGTGGGCAGGGCGGGGAATTTTGCGGAGATAAATCTCAACGCTGACCCACCTGGGACTCGAACCTGGGAACTACAGATTACGAGCCTGGCGCACTACCGACTGAGCCACCCCCGCCCCCGCCCCGAAAATGCAATGGTATTTAGAATTAAGTCGATAATTGATTGAATGCATGGAAAAAAAGCAGTCATATGCTGCGAATGTTAACGGAAAATAATTCAATAGAAATGGAAGAGTGCAAAGCAACAGAAAGTGAATAATCCACAAGAATGTTTTACGGAAAAAGTGTTTAGAGCAGTATTATGGTTTTTGGCAAGTACCGAGAATACGCAGACGCTTCGGAAGTTCTTTTAGATGGACAGGTTATCGGCTCGTGATCTGTGAGAACGTTGAGGCTTCGACTAAGCTCTCTAATTAAATAAAAACCCCTCTCAAGCAGCTGCTTGCTACAGAGATCTGATAGGAGTCTGTCAGTTTAATACGCTAGTGTCATTAATTCTCGGTATTTCGTTTCTTCTTGTGCAGAAGTAAAATGTGATTGTGAAGTTGCAATAAAATTTTGCTGGATAAAATATGAAAGGGAAATACTTTGGTGCGTTTTGGACATTAATTGTAACATAACAGTAGATTTTAAATATCCTTATGACAAAGATAGTATGGGCGCTTTTTAAGGCATTGCATATAGAGTGAAAATTCAAATGAGAGAATAATTTCAAGCTTACGGTGTATATATTTTGCTATTTTTTTTTCCGAATAAAACACTTAGAAAAAGTTTGAACAATGAGGATATAATTTAAATATGAAATATTTTTTGTCTAACCTGAATGAAAGAGCGCATGCGCATTGTTCCGAATCGCAAGTATTCTCATTTCCGTTATTGCGACCTTCTGGAAAAAACGTGATATAGCATTATTGCGTGAAGCCAAAATACAAACTAAAATTTTGATTGTTGCTTTAGATGACGTTCATTTTACTGATATTTTTATATCCTTATAGATTCTGGCAAATATAACGTAGCAGTTTCAAAGAAATAAGCGATCGTTTTCAAAAGTAGAAAAATATTTGTTTTGTTAAACTGTGAAATGGTTATTCATTCTTTATAGCCCCCTGTACAAGAGGTTTTTTCAAAGTTGGGATGCGACTCTCCAATGGGAAGCAAAATCTTTGAAAACGGGTAGAGCACATTAAATTTTAATTTTTCTTTAAGAAAAAGAATAGAAATTTATATTTTAAACGCTTTCATGTCATGAATTAATTATAACGAATGAATAATTAAATAACGAGATTTAATGAAACTTGAACGAAGCAAATATTTTTTCATGAATGTTTCAACATTTATGAAAATCATGCATTCCGTGTCGTTCTTATTTCACCAGACTTTTCTCTCTAAGTCTAAATACATTAAGTAACACACACACACAAAATGAAATAAAGTACTTGAGTGATAAAATTTTGTTTCCAATTTATTGCATCTACGTTGCCATTCTGGATTTCTCAGAGTGTAAAAAGCCTCGGAAAAGGTTATGTTTATTTTGGGGGGTCGCAAAAAGAGTCTGAAAAAGCCTGCTCTATACTAGTGAGTGATTTAGCTTACAGTGAGTGACAACAGTTGAGACTATGAGACTGCGCAGTTCATGATTCGACATTTCTGAAATATAATTCAGGTCTGTTGAGTGATAGATCATCTCTCTATGATCTGTATGAAGTGTCAAATCATCTACTGCGCAGTCTCAAAGTCTTCCCAGTTTCTATTCACCTGGGTTGTTTGGGTTGTTTTACCTCTGAACGGCATTATTTTTGCATACAATACACTAAATTGCCGGGTCACAAGGACCCCGTGGGCTCAGAGAAGTCACTCACCTGCTCCACTGCTAGCTAACTATAAACATTTGAAGTTATTATTTCCCTCCCGTTCTATCGGCAGAAATCATACATTTCATTTCAAAACTGTAAGAAGGAAAAGAATTGTAAAAATATATTTGATGCGTTGAGAAAGCGAGAAATGGATAAAAGAAGTAGCCGTAAAATAACGGTGCTCATTTTCTGTCACAAGAGCCAGAAATAGTCTTACCATGTTTGTTTTACCTCCGAGTACTTTTCTTGCACATAATGGGCTAAACGGCCAGGTCACAAGTACCCCGAAGGGTCAGAGAAGGTTGTAAGAAAGAGATCCACTGAAACAGCTCTTGGGAGACAGATGGTTGTCTCCCGTCGCTATTCAGTGTGTTCTTTAACGTGCACAGGGTATGACTCTCCCGCACCCGGGGCCAAGGCTTAACGTTACATCCTATGGACGGCGGTCTTTCCAAGCCCATCGGTGTCCCCCTACTGACCCTGAGCAGGGCGGGAAGTTTTATGGAGATTAATCTCAAAGCTGACTCAGCAGGGACTCGAACCTGGGAACTGCAGATTACGAGCCTGCCCCAAGTTGGTGGTAGGGGACCCACTGGACAGCTGTTGGGATACAGATGGTAGTATCCAGTCAATGTCATCCAGTGTGTTCTTTAACGTGCACAGGGTATAGCTCTCCGGCACAAGGGGTCACGGCTTGGCGTCCCATCCGACGAATGGCGGTCTTTCCAAGCTCATTCGTGTACCCTACTGACCAAGTACTCTCAATGCTGGCCCAGCTCTGAGACTCGATCGGGAACTGCAGATTACGAACCTGGCATCCTACTGATTGAGCCCCCCCTCCCCTCCCCTCCCCCCAGCGGTTTAGCAATCAGGTACGCTATCGTACTGAGTACTTAACCTTATGGGCTAGTGGCCAAAATAATTTTTAAAAAACGACTCCTAAATGTTCTTTATTCCTTTGCAGGCAAATTCCAGCAGCTATAAAGGCTGATAAAGAAATTCTTAAACATAAATTGACTGATCTAATTCATATTTCAACTTTCAAATAAAAAACACTACAAAAAAGTTTTAGCTTTCCACACAGTTCTGTTATCACTCTACATCCTCACAGGGCAAACAAGAAGATGCTAAATTATTATACTGACAGAAGATACCCAACACAATTATGGCAGTTCTTTCTAATCATTCCAGGGTGTCAAATTCTCAACTATTAAACTGATATTTTTGATTCAAATTCAGACATATCAAATCTCTCTGAATTAGATTCTTTTCTGATTATTTTTTACTCCTTACTTATGAAAACAGAAACTAAATAGATCTTCAATGTAGTGTAATACATTTATCTCTCATTTCATTGCCGCTGATACATATGTTATATAATGCTCGAAATATCCAATGAATTACAAAAGTCCTAAGTTCCTTTTGTTCTCTCTTGCAGGCAAAATTCAGCAGCTTTGACGGCTGGTAAAGAAATTGTTAAAAGCCTTGAGCTTTCTTAATGTTTCCTTAGAACCTTTTCTTGAAGGGTCCGTAAGGGTCCTTCATTTGCTGCAGGCTCCCCAAGCCTTCTCCGAAAGCCTTCTTGATGGCTCCCCTGGGAGGTTCCGTTGCCCAAGAAGGAGGCTCGAGACCAATGGGCCGCCGGGTCGAGACGGCTGCATACAAAAAGATAGGTAAGGATTTGCTTTCATTCCACTCTTATGCATTCAAGTTGCAAATAGTCTTCTTACAACTTCAGTTTAAATTGATGCAATGCATTATAGACCGAAATATCATTCGCATTTTTAAATTGATGCTTCTTAGAAAGGATATTTTAGAAATGTCATCAGATTAATTATAATCATATCTACTAACACATAAAATCTAAATTTTGTATTATTGATGCATTTAAGTATTATGCCTCAGACGAATCTTTGTTATCAATAGTAAAGACACTTTTCTTCTGAAGAGAAAATGAGTCTTCCGAAGTACGAAAGGAAGCGACATCTCCTGAATGATTTAACCACTCAACTAACAACAGCTAATTCATTTTTTACTAATTGTGATTATAAATCTTTGCGATATTTTTATCGCTCTTAGCGCCATCTATGATCGGGAGCCATCAAACTTTCAAAATTGCCTCCAATGAAAAGAGAGCTGAGAAGTGGAACAGCACTGATAGATTAATGGTTAGATCACATGACATATATTCAGAAGACAATTAAAATTCCACTCAGGGAGAAACTTCATTTTTTTTAGCAAAAATGTTTCTCGAAATTTTGTTAGGGTTTTTACAGCTGGAAACTTTTCGCTTGAACGATAAAGGGTGCTTTGCCCATTTTCGGTACAAGGCGAGGTTGCAGAGTCCTCAAGCCTGGGAAGGAAATCACTGGATATGAAAATAGAATGTCGTCTGCAATTGTATCAATTAGATCTCTGCTGTACAGAGGATAAAGTTTTGCCAATGCTTAATATCCCATGTGAAAGACTTCAGCTAATTCTGATGAACAAAAAGTAAACTAAACCTCATTGAACATTCACCAATAGCTGTCAGTAATAATAATATTTCACCAAGTAATTCAGTCAGTAACGAATGAGTCTCGTTTTCAGTTTCAATCCGTGATCTATTCAGCTAGATCAATAAGCACGGGAATAGAAGCAGGAAAACTAAATTTATATGATTAAGATCGATGCTTATATACATTATGATAATCATTTGTAAATATTTTAATAATCATTGAATTATGTCATGTAAACCTAGAACGATTTCAAACAAGAATTCTGAGTTTGCTTTGTTCTTCTTTTTCGGCGAAATCCAGCAGCGATGAAGCTGGTAATGGAAATTAGTAAAAGCTTTATGCTTCCTCAATGTTTCTTTAATTTCTTTTCAAATGGGGGCAAGGCATATGCTCGCTCCTTTATTTGTGGACGAATCCCTAACCATTCTCGGCACAACTCCCAGGTCTGTGTTTTTTTGGCATTTTGGAATTTTTTATCATCTTTTGGTATGTGTTATTTTCGTTTTTTTAATAAAAATAGTTTTTTATGACTTTTTTCCTTTCATGTTTTGTTTTTTTAATAAAAAAGTTTTTTATATAATTTGATTTTCGTTTTCCAATTTCCCATTTTTCGTTTATTTTAACAAAAAATAATTTTTTATGCAATTTGTTTTATTTTACATGACTTTTCGATTTTTTTCGTTTGTCCTTGAGCCGCAACAAGGCCCGGGTTCGAATCCTGGATAAGGCATGGACGTCTGCTTCTCAAAATCCAACCTCAACGTCCCCGGTCGTGAGAGGTGGGCAACGTCATTGGCTGACCATTTCTCGATCTCCCTCTTAAAAGACAAAAACAGAAGCTCAGCTGATGACGGCTAATGAGGCTCTGGTCGAATTCCTTTCTAATTCCTTTTTTTATTTCAGCTATGAGTTGCCTTGCCTAAAATACATTGTTCTTTACTGAAGGGAAGCATAAAGATAAAATGTTTTCTTATTGCAGAATTTCTATTAATTACTTCAGAGATATCATACAATCCTCTATTAATTATCTCAGCAGCAATTGTGTGTGTATAATTTCATTTCACCTGTATACAGTCTTTAGAAAAATACCTTCCCGACAGCAGAATTGAGAACATTTTCTTGTACTTCTTTCAAGACACATGAAGCGACAATTTAAGCTGTTTAGATTTTTCTTCCTACCAATTCTTAAGCCCAATTTCCTCTGTTATTCGTGCAAGAAATCAAATAAAACAAATGCACTGCCAAGTAAATGAGATGATCATCCAAATTGTTTCACCATTCAAAGGCAACGAAATATTCAGAGAATATGACAATGGACATAACAACTTCCTATCTCTTATCATTGCTTGATTTTGATCCCATGAAATATCAGCTTTATCATCCGCATTTATCTTTCACTCTCAGCATCATTAACATAAATCTTTTTTAATTCTTTTTCATTTAACTTAGGTAGGATCTTAGTATGAAAAGATGCTTTTTTTGACTGATGAAACGAGACAGAGCACAGAATAACAAAGGGAAGTACACCGAAGAGCCAAAACATTATGACTTCCATGCTTAATATGATGTTGGTCTTCCTCGTGCCACCAAAACAGTTCTTACCCGGCGAGGCATTGGACGCTACAAGATTTCTATAGGTGTCTTGTGGTATCTGGTACAGTCGCTCAAAAAAGTATCCGAACACTATGGTTGATTACTGAATTCAGAAAATATGTCTGGCAACGATTTTTTTTAGAAATTAGTGATCTGGCAACCTTCGTATCACGTGACACGAAGGTTGCCAGATCACTAATTTCTAAAAAAACTTTGCCAGACATTTTTTCTGAATTCTGTAATCAACCATAGTGTTCGGATACTTTTTTGAGCGACTGTACCAGCAGATCTTTTAACTCTTGTAAGTTACGTGGTTGAGCCGCCGCAGATTAGATATGCTGTTCCAACACAAACCACAGATGCTCGATTGGATTGACGTCTGAATTGATGTTGGAGGTCTGGGAAACACCTGGAAATCTTCCTCATGTTCCACGAACCATTCTCGAACAATCCGGAAAGTGTGGCATAGCGCATTATCCTGCTGAAAGAAGTCACTACTAGAGAGATGTACCTTTGCCATGAAAGGATGTACCTGGTCTGCAGGGATATTTAGGTAGGTGATAGACGTCACAGTATCCCTTCTGTTGGCTCGTACCATACGGGATAACCTTCGCTCACCTCTAGCATCGATTAGCCGGGGTCGGCCAACACCTTGCCGTCGGTTCGAGGTTTTTCCCTCCTCGGACCACTTTTGGAAGATACTAACCACGGCTGATTGTGAGCACCTCACAAGTCTTGCCGTATCGGAAATGCTCTGATCCAGTTGTCCGGCCATTACAATTTTGGCGTGATGATGCAAAGAGGTGACCTATCCAATAGCATCCCATACCATTATGCCTGATTGACAGGCGGTGTGCCAGTCGCAAACAAAAGCTGGATTCATCCTCTTTGCCAGATTGTCGTCATACATGGACCCGTTGATTGTCAGCAACCAGGCAGAAAGGGGATTCATCACTAAACACAACAGTGTTCCATTCATGACCCCAGTTCGCACGACTTTGGCACCAAGCCAGACGAGTGCTGTTTCCGGCAATGGTTTGCAGTCAATGGCAGTCGACATAATGGTTGCCTTGAGCACAGGTGTGCCTCATGCAACTTTCGGTTTACCATTCGGATCATTATGGGGACGTCCATGGCTGCTGATACAGCCTGTCGAATATCGCCTGCAATGATCTGTGTTGACGAATGAGCATGTCAAACAATGCGCCTATCACGCCGTGCTGATGTCTGTCAGATGGCGCCACTCCCTCTGTGACACACACTAGAACCATTTTGCAACTGTTGCCAAGAGCATCCAACAGTTCGTGCATCCCGATGAACATGGGCAGTGACACAATGTGTAATCCATCCAGATTCACATAGACCTATAAATCTTCCTCTCTCAAAAGCATCGAAATGGCCATAAACCTACCGACAGCGTATACCAGGCATTTTCGGCCTTTACCGAACAATTTCTAAGCAGAACCACATGATTTCAACTGTTTGCATGACTTCCACTTGCATAAACACAATACCATCCCTGTTCCTTCTTGCACCTTTTATCTCTTGAACCACACACGTCATTGGCCCCGGATTATCGTCATTTGCATATATGAACTGCACACACCCACCCTTTTATTTACATGTTTGTATGACATGTCCTGGGTGGGGCACTTTCAATGTTGAGCAGTTTATATAATCAATCGTATTCTTATGCAGCCCATCTGATGAAACCCAAGTACACTTAACAAAGTACAACCAAATCATTACAAACATCGCAGCATACATAAGTGTTATTCTCAAAAAAAAATACCCCCTCAACAACACACACGTCCATGCCTTACCCGGGGCTCGAACCCAGGTCGCTTAGATCAATAGCCAAGCGTGCTAACCACTCGGCCACGGGACGGCTAAAACCATTAAGTTTACTTACCTGACGAAGATATTGCCGTTGCAGCTACCAATACCAAAAGGGCCCATCACCCCTCAAAGGTCAGAATCAGTACAACTTTGGCATTGAAGTCACCTAGAATAAGGGTAATATCTCCTTTCTTGACAGAATTCAAAATATCCTGAAGTTGTTCCGTAAAACCTATCCTCATCGGCATCCTCAGTGGGGACATAACAGCAGATAACATTCAAGTCTTTAACGCTTGTGTAAAATTTTCCTGCAAGAAACCTTTCATTAATGCACTCATATTCTAGAAAAGTGATCTAGAAAGTATCTGTGTATAGTCTTCACATTCCAACTACCCATTGAGAGAAAATGGGTAGTGGGATGTTTAAAGAAGGAATGTCGACAATATCAAACAGTTTCCTAATCCCAGGCATGTTGCAAACACCTGTTCCCCTATTACTAAAGCTGAAGTCATCTACACTCGGAGACTTCCTCCAATATAGGATTTGACGATGCTAATAGAAGCAAGAGTTCAGGTACTTGCGATGGCCTCTGATCAGGATTATCCACCAGCTGAAAAGCGTATCCTGCGAATTTTATTAACCGGCGGTTGTCAACACACAAACAAACGGAAAATGCAGTGGAAGATTTTCCCTCTAGAGAAGTCCATCAGTGCAGCAAAATCAGGATCCATTATCATGCTCAGAGCCATTATTCCATTCTGGTTGGTGTATATGGTCAGGACCCTGTGTATTTGACCACTCCTCAGCAGAGTAGAAAAAAAAAGTAGCCATAGAGTCCAGATCAGCAGGCCACAATCATCTGGCAGCGGTTCTCTTCCACAAAAGAGTACCTCCTTTAAAGAAAAAAAAAATGTTTTTTTGGTACACTTTCGATCAATTTTTTGAAGAGGGAGGGAGGTCCTCCCGTCTAGGAAGTTGGTTGCACGAGGGCAACTAACTTCCTAGGTGCAGCCCTGCCTCAGGACACCATTAACCATCTGATTGATGAAATGCCGAAACGCCTACAGGCTTATATAACCGCCTGAGGTGGGTCTAGTATGTACTGATGAATCTACAATAAACGCATCTAACTTGCGTTCTCACGTTCCGTTTTTTGATCATTTGCATATCTACCCTCATAACTTCCGTCCTGTCAGTTTCCAACGTATATATCATTTCCTTCGTTGTGTTGCGATTTCCAGTTTGAGCAGTGTAATAAAACCGTATAATAATTGCAACAAGATGTAACCGAATAATAAATTCACAAGTTACCTGTTGATATGTAATTCAAGAAATAATTTTGTGGAAAATATCATCCGCTAATGAGTGAGATTCGAAGTCACCCATCCCAGTTACATACCAGATGCTCTAACCACTAAGCTCTCACCCGCTCTGTCATTTATCCACTTAGTTGTGACTTTTAAATTTCACTGACTCTGTGGATAAATGACAGAGCTAGTGATAGCTTAGTGGTTAGAGCACCTGGCATGAAAACTGGGAGGTGTGGGTGTGAATCCCACTTATCGGCAAATCATTTTTTGCACAAAATTAATTCTTGAATTAAGATGTAACTGTATTGAGATTATCGGATGAAGACAGAAGATGTAATATGTCAATGCATTAAACTCTCCCGCAGATAAACTATTAGCTTTGCAGGACATCTGTAAACAGAAATGATTATTTGTAATTGTTTGAATAAATAAATGATGAAAAAATCAGGTAAACAAGTTCGTATAAGACCAGAATCTTTGGGGGTGGGATTCATAATAACCAATTGATATTCAATATTTTATGCATAAATATAAATAGTAATTCGAACATATAGAGGGCGTTCAAAAAGTTCTTGACGTGTACCTTTGAACTCTTTTCTCTGAAGTTAACGAGATAAGGCTTCTTTGAAAGCTTGTCTAAACTTACACTGACAGCTGCAAGATACATGCAGCTGTCAGCGTTCCTTTTCAGCGTGGTTCTGCAGCACGTTTTGTTACCATTCCTGGGAGGCATGCAGCAGCCCATTATCCAGCAGAACAACGCCGTGTACACACTGCTAATGTCTCCAGATAACTTGGATCTGGAGACACTAGCAGTGTGTACAGCAGTGTATCTCCATAAATAATAATGTTTGCAATATATTCAAATATTGCCTTGGTCAGCACGATCTCCAGATTTATCCCGAATAGAAAATCTGTGGAACCACATTAGACGTGTGCAATCCTCTCATCGGCTGGCATGGAATCTCGATGAATTATGGGAGCAAGTCAACGCTGCTTGGTGTACAATTTCTCAGGACCATCCATATCCCTCAACTATATTCCATGCCACGCCATATTGCTCTTCAAGGCGGTGCAACCACCTACTGAGGCAGTCATATTGTGCGGCATTCTTTCTTCTTCTAACTGCTGTAAGGGGCTGCAAATTAAATCGTGCTATGGCAATTTGTATAGCTATGTGTGCTACATTTCACTCACTCCTGGGTGGGGCAATTTCAGCTCCCCTATATGACCTGGTATTCCCATCTGACCATTACCTCTTAAAAGTGTCTTGCAACTGATATTTAAGAAGTGTTGTGCTAAGGTTATTATTTTTCCTACTTTAAAAATTATTTGCTATTATTATTCCTATTTTGAAAAAGGTGATCGCAGTTCTTGTGATAACTTTAGGGGTATCAGCCTACTTTTTGTTCCAGGTAAAGTTCTATGTATGATTGTGCTTAATAGAATTAAGAATCTTATTGATGTACAATTAACATTAAAGCTCTGAAAGAACTGGTTATAGCTAAAGCTTACCATGATAGGTTACTTAGTCATTATGACAGCCGTGGTTTGCTTACCACTGAAGTTGAGGAAGAATGGGACCGTTTTAAACAGACTTTTCTTGAAACTAACAATAGTGTTTTGGGTAAAAAGAAGCAAAGGCAAAATTATTTGAATTATAAGGCACTGGAGCTTATTTTGAAAAGAGCTGCAGAAACATCCTTAATCAATACTCTACTAGTCCTAACAAAAAGCGTTGCATAGCTTGATAAACGTGTAAAGGCTCAATTAGCAACTGATAGGAATCTTTGACTTGGCTGACAAAGCTGAGGAAGCAGGGTTGGGTTATTTTACCTCTGAGGGGCACTTTTTTGTACACCATGGACTAAATGGCCAGGTCACATGGACCCCGAAGGCTCAGAGAAGGTTGGGGGAGGGGACCAACTGGAACAGCTGTTGGGAGACAGATGGAAGTCTCCCATCTAGGCCATCCAGTGTGTTCTTTAACGTCCACAGGGTATGGCTCTCCCGCACACAGAGCCAAGGCTTAAAGTCCCATCCGACGGAGGGCGGCCTTTCCAAGCCCATCGGTGGCCCCTAGTGACCATGGGCAGGGCGGGGAATTTTGCAGAGATAATTCTCAATGCTGACCCAGCTGGGACTCGAACCTGGGAAATAAATTACGAGTCTGGCGCGCTACAGACTGAGCCACCCGCTAATGTGAGGAAGCAGCTAGACAACCTAACAGTAGAGAGCTGTACCAGATAGTCAATATTTTTTGTGGGAAGAAATTGACAGGAATACAGTGATGAATAAACGTAAGGTTTATGGAAGATGAAGATTCTGTCATGGCTAGGTGGGCTGAGCATTTCAGTTATGTCCTAAACAATGTCGTTAGTTCTACTCCCATTGTTTGCAATGATGATAGATGCATTGGCGGCTGTAATGTAGGCCCTATATCACAGTCTGATGTTATTTTGGCTATTTCTAAACTTAAACTACATAAATCCCCAGGGATAGATTAAATTACTACGGAAATGCTTAGAGCTGGGACTGTTTCGGTTACCACTTGAATGACTGAAATTCTGAATACCTTTTATGATAAAGGCATGGTTCCTAAGGATTTTACCAGAGCTATTGTTATCCCTATTTTCCAAAAAGGTGATCGCAGTTCTTGTGATAACTATAGAGGTATCAGCCTACTCTCTGTTCCAGGTAAAGTTCTTTCCATGATTGTGCTTAATAGAATTAAGAGTCTGTGGATTCAGAAGTGGTAGGGGATGTGTGGATCAGATATTTTCACTCAGGCAGATTCTTGAGAAATGTTTAGAGTTTCAGAAACCTTTGGTTGCTAGCTTTGTTGATTTCAAAAAGGCTTTCGACTCTGTTGATCGTCATAATTTGTGGGTGATTGTGAAATCATATGGTATACCAGACAAGTTAGTTAACGTAATGAAAGCTCTCTATAATAGCACGGAGTCATGTGCGAGAGTTAAGGCTTGTAGCAATTGGTTTAGTATTTCTTCTGGTGTTCGACAAGGGTGCATTTTGTCCCCTTTTCTCTTTGGTTATTGATTATGCTATGGGAAATTCGCTGCAAGGAAAAGATTTTGGGCTTATACGGTCTACAGATCTGAACATTTCTGATTTAAATTATGCTGATGATTTGGTCCTTTTGGCAAATGATGTTGAGATGAACTCTCATTAGAGCTGTTGATGAGCTGGTAGTAGAGTAGATTTGGCGATAGAGAGAAAACTAAAGTGATGAAAAATTGGTCAGACAGGCTGCGATTCAGTTAATCTGAATGGTTTAACTCTTGAGAAAGTGTCTGTTATGTAACAGACACTGGTGATGTGCGACAAGGAATAAACAGACTAATAAGGATCGATGCTGTGACTTTTAAGAATCTGTGGAGAGAGTGGTGAAATAAGCCTATATACCTAAAAAACTAAAATTAGGATGTTAAATAATTTGATTCTTTCTAAGGCTAGTTATGGTAGTGAAACTTGGATGCTTTATAAACAACAGGAAACTTGATGATTTTCATTTTAGATGCTTATGCAGTATCTTGGGCATTAGCTTTTAAACTAATGATATGGTTAGGGAGTCTGCAACCTCCTTTGAGCAGCATATTTTTGCAGAGCCTCCGTTGGTTTGGTCATGTTGCCCATATGCATAACTACAGATTAACGAATAGGGTTATAAACAGTGTACGTAAGAGGGGGAAACCCAGGATGGCGATGGGCAACAATGCCAAAGAAGACCTTTTTTAGATTTGGTGTACAGTGACCAGATGTAGCTGTAGCTCAGGACAGACATGTTTGAAGTATTAAATTGTAATCTGGTAGGACATCCGTAGCCTATGGCTGCTTGAGGTCGATGTAATATTTAATCTTCTCCCATGGTCATAAAATATATTTTGTCACGAATTAATGTTTAAAAGTAATAAACAATGTCAAAAATGCGAACTTACGATGTTATTTAAAAGAATTAGGCCTTTGACATGTATTTCCCAAATTCGGATAATGAATATTTCGCATAACGCAAGGTTTCGTGGAAGGAAATAAATTTTTTATGCAGCGGTCTACTGTATATCGTTCTTGCAAGGTTTTTGGGGGTCAGTTAAAATATTATCTATTCTAATAAAAGCTCTGCTAAAAAGTTTGCCGAGCTCCACCAAATCTAAAATCTCCATTTCAATAAAAATATTTTTTAATCCCTACCTAAAAATTCTTTAAAATAACACTTTTATTAATTTCAACTTACACTTAATTTTAAAACAAGAAAAGATGAATCATGGGAATTAGGAATATTTATTTAGCTTTGTTTAATAGTTTAACATCCCACAGAAGAGATAGTACTGACCACTGAAGGAAAGGTCTTCCTGAAGCTAAGGAAGTGTGTGACTGTATATGTGTTGATATAATGGACAGATATTCTTCCACTAAACACTTAGTAGCTGCTAAATTGTTCAACAAGAAATGCTTCACTAGTTTTAAGAATGAACATCCCACAGAAGAGATAGTACTGACCACTGAAGCATATCCCATGATTGACAAAGAAAAGCTTGAAATTGAACTAAAAGTATTCTATTGTAGGTCTGATATTCATGAATATTGCAAATTAATTGAGCTGCTGAAATTTATTTTGGGAAATAATCTAGATGATGTTTTTAGTGAAATTACGAAACTGATAAAAATCCTATTGACAATTCCCATGACTATATCAGAGGCAGAACGCTGCTTTTCAACATTGAAAAGATTAAAAACTTTTCTAAGAAGCACTATGAATTCGAAAAGTCTAAATCCGCTTGCAGTGCTTTCAATGGAGAAAAGTTTCCTCAGTTGTCATCCAGAGATCAATGAGAATATTATTGATCTTTTCGCGCAAATTAAAACAAGAAGAATGGATTTCATTTTTAAATGAATAGATTAAGCTTGAACTGTAACAATTTAGGTTAAAGTAAAAAATGTTTGATTTTGTTCTTTTAGGATTTTATCAAGTTTCTGAATAAATTTTCTTTTTATACATGTTTGTTTCCTTTTACACAATTTTAAAACAAAGGCTAAAAATTTTCTGTAGCAGCACCCAAAATAATTTTAGCTACGAGCCGCCACTGTTCTGGAGGTTTTGTTTCCTTTGTCAAAATAACCAAAATCTAAACTGCCTGAACTCTATACCTTTTGCATCCCTTATGTATTAAGTAAATTTCAGCTTTCAAAGCACTTAGATTCAATGATCATGGAATTCAAGCATAATAATGAAATGTTTTAGTTCAGGCAGCTCAAAAATGTGCAAAAGGCTGATATTTGATGTGAAAATGGATATCATTACAAAAATTGAGTCTTTTATGTGGTGAAAGTGATTTACGAGTGATTTATGTGGTGAATTTCCTGCCTATCTAGCTTCATTGTCATGATGATTAATTATAAGGGCAAAATTAGAGCAGCCAATAAAACTATAACACATTCTAGATGATACTGACATTGTGAGATACCTATATATATATCCAGAAGGATTCTTTTGGATAATATAGGGATCTCACAATGTCAGTGTCATCATGTGTTTCAAGTGGTTTCACAGTTTGTACACCATAAAGAAGAAAGTAGTAAAATAGTTCTCAAATTGCTTTTCCCTCCTTCAAAGGACAATAATTATTTTAATATTAATAATTAGCATAATAATATTAGATAATATTTTAAATTCTTTTATTACATTCTAATTTTGGTTTTATGTGTTTGTTACATATATAGTGAATGGACGAATTATTATATACACCCCAATAACAATATGCAAAGCAGAAGTATCACATCCAGTCACGTGGGCTGCTGAAACTGGTAATGCTTATAAATAGAGCAGATCTATACACATTAGAAACCAGTCGTGGAAAAGTAATCATGGGTAAAGGCAGCAATGTAAGCGAGTTTGACCGTGGCCAGATAATAGGTGCAACGAAGGCCGGTTGTTCAATCACTGCAACCGCTGAAATGTCGGATTTCTGTGGCATGTGGTTTATGCCACACACGCATGTGTGGCATGTGGTTTATGCCACACACGCATGTGTGGCATAAACGTGTGTGTCTCATAAACCACATGAAATGATGGGCCCAGCTTGCCAAGTTGGGGTCATATAGGCAAGTGGAATCACTGTAACAGTTTGGGGTGCATTTACATGGCATCCTTGGGGCCCCTCATACCTGTCGAGACCATCATTCGCACAAGGTATATCTTTGTCAAATCTTGGCCAACCATCTACACCTTGTACGCCACACCAGATACTTCCCAAGTAGCAACCAATTGGCTCCAGGAGCATTCAAGTGAGTTTACCACACTCAAATGGCCCCTTGATTGCCTGGACCTCAACCCCATTGAAAATTTGTGGGATGAATTGGAAAAATCTGTTCAAGCCCAACAACTCCCATCGGCAACTGTAGATGCACTATCACGAGATTCTCCTTTCTTGGGCAGCAATACAACCTCTGTGTTTTCAACACCACATTGAGTTCTTACCAAGATGTCTGGTTGCTGTTGTGAGGGCAAAAGGTAGAGCAACAGGTTATTTGGTAGGTGTATTTTGTCCATTCAGTGTAATAAGTAACTATATTAAATGTGTTGATAATCTTTGAATTAAATCTGTTTCATTTAATTAACATTTCAATTAATGATAAAAAAATAATAAAAATAAATACCCCCTCAAGTAGCTGCTTGCCACAGAAGTCTGACAGGAGCCTCTCAGTTTATATGCCATAATAGAAGGTCTGTGAGGATGGCGGGACCTCAGCAGAAAAACAACACGAACAGCCATGCGTTACCCGGGGCTCGAACCCAGGACCCCTATATCAATAGCCAAGCACACTAACCACTCGGCCACAGGATGGCTGCATTTGCATTATTATGGAACCAGTTAGCATTGTTAAGTTAGAGTCTACTGTACATACACCAATTTAAACTAACAATAAAATTATAAATTTTACAGTAAATTGTCAGAGCTTTTAAAATAACTTTACCTTTTTTGGGAAACTAATGATATAAATCCTACACAATACTTTCATACTTTTTACATAATAAATAAGTTTAGCTCACATTTGTTGTACAGCAAAGATATCTATTAAATTTCTAGTAGTAATTTCATGTAAGTTTTCATATGTTATATGCATCTATATTAGACCCAGTAGCATAAGTACAGTACTTACTAGCATAAGCACAAACACTAAAGGGGCCTACAACCAGAAGTTATTTTTTTAAAAGAAATAAAGTGATGGAAAACAAAAAGGTAAATATAGGAAATTTAATGTATAGTAAAAGATGGGTTTTCCCAACTTGTCCATTGCCTTATCTCTTTCATCCTCACACTGATAACTGCATTTCAAGGCAAGTGAACTCTTGAAACAGAACATCATAAACAGAAGAAGCCAATACACATATCCATTTTAATGAGTCAGATTCTTGGCTAATAAAGATTCTTGGCATCTTTATTGGTTGTTATGTATTTTCCTGAGCCCACCTGTTCGTAGTTTAACTGATTACACCTGTATATAGTCATTGACGAAGAATGGAAACTAAATAACTAGCAGAAAAGGAAGATAGAGGTTAACTTTAACATAGAAGTGTAAATAAAGTGTAATAAAAACATCTCAGATGCAGATCTGAAGCTGAGATTCAGCCTGAACCTCATAAACCATAGTTTAAAAATTATTGCTTTAGATGGATTTGAATACAAAAGCGGAAAATTCAGATATTTTTAACATCTTTAATTAAAATGAATGAGCCTTTGACTCTGCAAACAAAATATTAAATAGGGTCTCTTTCAGTACTACCAACGGGGATTTAAAAAATGATTTTAACCAGTTACATCAGCCTTAATAGTAGGAATAAACATGAACTAACCATAGCATAAAAACGAAATTTAATAATTCATTAAGTTGGGATGCATAGAATACCACAGTGTCAAAATAATAAACAGTTCACAAATGTGAATATATATATATAGTAACTTAAATGTGCACAAATGTAAATATATATAATAGAAGGTTCATAGCTGGATGTGATGATTAAAAATGTTCAAATTTAATTAAGGAACCAAATGTTACTGTATAAATAACAAAATGAAATTAATAATACCACAAATGTTGTGCTATGCACTGAGCCTGACATCCAAGTTGTATGAAAACACCTTAAAAAACAGTACTTATTAACAAATTCAAATTAACTAAGTACTTCTCCATATTCTTGCAGTTCACAAGCTACAGTTCCTCAAAACAGGCATGACTGTACAGCAAATTACCATTCTCTACAAATGTGATTACCCGCAACGATGTCAAAGCAACTTTACTCCATCCTAAACAGTAGGATTCATAAAAATAAATAACAACTGCTAAATACACGTGGTCAATTTGATAATTATTTCTAATTCATAAACTTTATCATGAGAAATGTGGAGCATTGCGAAGTTTGAGCTTCTCTTGTGTTTTTACAGGTAGTATTCAAATCTGGAATTTTACTTCTTATTGCTGTAAATTTAAGTTGTAACTATTATCTACCATAACAAGCACATATATATTTATTGAAATAAAATCGCTTTGCCTACATTGTACACTATGTGTTGGATCACAGTGACAGATCATGTGACTGTAAATGAACTGTTGAAAAGTTAGAAAGTGCTTTCATTTATATTCTGAACCACTTCAAATACATTTAGAAAAAGGCATCAGAACAAAGTCCGTTTTCAGCAAGATGTAAATGATTTCAAATAAATGTGTGATATACCATTTAAATATTTTTTATATACTACCAACTGTGTTAAAATCAAACTGGTGCATTTAAAATAAAAACAAGCTGAATGCAAAAAGGATAAAGCAAATTATACTGAAAAGAGTTTATAAAGCATTTTGTTACTACTGAAGTTGTAGAGGAAAATATATTTTATGATAAAAAAGTTTATCAAACATAATAAATTTTTCGTGTTATATACACAGTCGTAACAGAATAATATGACCACCTACCATAGTATATGTATGGTAGGTGGTCATATTATTATGATACGACTATGTATTTTCTTTACCATGCTTATGAAGCTTTTCTGCCTATTTCATAGAAATATTTAAGAATAAAATTTTTAGTTTTTTAACACTTGGTTAATGTTAGGAAAAGAATGAAAAATACTTTTATCTATAACAAATTTGGTAAAAAAAATTTAAGCTTTATAAAACAAATTAAAGCACATATTCTGAAAAGTGCAGAACAAAACTCGACATTGAACTAGACATTCTCTCTGAATGATATGAAATAAATTAACAGAATTCTCTACCATCTTTTAGTAAAAAAGAAAATTGTCTGATTATTTTTGAAATCATAAAACAGTACTACACAGTTAAATCTGAACTTAATAATATTGAATTTAATCTTACAGAAAATGTTTTTCAAAACAATACCTTTTTAAAGAAAACTTTCGTTTTTATATTTCTAAAAATATATCGAAAATAAACTATTAACCATTTACAAGACAGGGAATTAAAATATTACTTTGCCTACGCACGAACACAGCAATGTTAAATCTAAATAAATATAAACAAAAACTAATTAATTCTCCAAACTCTTCTATCTGTTTAACTCCAGAAAACGTAAACCACATTCTATTAAATTGTAAAAAATATGATCAACAAGTAAAAACATTTTTTACACCTCTTGAGAAACTAGAAATCCATGAATCTCATATTAAATCACCCGATGGAATCAAAAAGAGTACAAATTTTTAAATTACTTTTAGAATTCATTCACCCTACTCCACTTGGGAGCAAAATTAAAAAAAAAATAAAAATAAAAATAATATTATTCATCTGTTATTTAAAAAATAACTTTGCTTTGGTATAATTTTCTAAATCTTTGTTATTGTCTTCTTACACATTTGTGGCTAAGCCTGGGGAAGGACCTTTCATTGATGTAATGTAAATAAATAAATAAATAAATAAATAAATAACTTGGTTTCTCCTCTCACCATGACCTGGCGCATTTGATAACCGCCCTCCCCCAACGTGGGGAGGGTTTACAGCAGTGCCAATCAACTAAAGTATAACCAAAACGAAACGAAATGTATTAATTTTTTTCAATTTTAGTGGCCACAGTTGCTTTGAGTAACTTCAAACCGTTAACGTTAAGTCTATGGGGATTTTGAGAAATTCAAACCCACCGCAATTTTGGTTGACCCCAGAAAGTTCGCACATAGTCTACCTTCTTCCCTTGGGTGAAGGGAACTTTCATACAAAGTTTGGTGTCTCTAGCTCTTCTGGTGGTTGAGTGCATAAGCGTACAGACAAACAAACAAATAAACTTTCTTCTTTATATATTCGATATTGTAAAATATTCCTTTGATGGTTTGATTTCATACTGATGAAGAGATTGGGATTCGTGTTAGTTGAATGGTCTGTAAATGATAGCTAGGCAAAAACTGGAAGGAGAGCTGTATACCAATCACCAGTGACGATGCATAGAACCGGCCAGGTCTAACGCCTAATGTTAATTTTTTAATAATTAGAAATAATATGAAGTGAAAAGTGATGTAGGTTACAATAATTTTGAGAATGTATGAAGTTTGTAAAGAGAGAAGAGTTTTATGTTATCGTGCTAAACGGAAATCAGTCTCGATCTCCTCAAAAGAACAACGGGCTCGAGATTTAGTTTCATTTATTTCATTAATGTTGTTATTCACTGAACCTCAGCATTAAAGTGAAGCTGAAAAAATACCGGTTCGGGAACATACATATTTTTTTAAAACGTGCAAATAGATGTAGATTTCGAAACTATTGTATTAAAATAGTTTTTCTTAGCCAACAACTAAAAGTTTTCCCTCTAGTGGCTGTAAAGTTGCTTTTCGTTCTGAGACAATTACGCAATATACGTGATATATTTCGTTTGGGAATCTATTTAATTTAAATCGCATTTTGATATCAGCAGTTGCTGATAATTCATATAGACGTGATTCGTATTTGCTGACATCGAAGTGGAATATCGGATACAGTTTCATAAAATCTTGGTAACTGACTTGTGTACCCGAGTCGATATCCATATTTTTTGCAGCTAAAATGCTGTTGTAAACTCGCGCATAATCTAAACTGTTGGGTTCAAAGTTGCACTCGAATTGTTGTTCGGGAAGTTGTTTGCTATTCACTCTGATCTGAATCCGTTCTAGTAACATATGATCAAACACCATATTGTTTCTGGTTTGAATATTGAATCGGTTAGACTTTTGTAAGACGACATAAAGGTGGATAGATTTGTTTTGAGTTGTAGTAACCTGCCAACTGACATGAGAGTCAATTCGAGTATCAGATTTGTAGAGTTTGCACGATTCTCCAAAGATTTCATGTGGATTGCCGCTTGCTAACTGAGAATCTAGCTTTGCAAGTACTTGTAGTGATGGTTCCACTTTTGGAATAAATCAAGATACGTGAGATATTTCAAAAGTTATACAACGTAGCCCCAACTCTCTGAATAATGTCTTTGTCGTCACTTTTTTCTAGTTTTATGGTATGTGTTACACCGTGAAACACTTTATCCACGTCTCGGCAGAATCCAAACAGCCGATTCAGTGGTAAGAATAAACTTATCTTTTGACTGTTTTTTGTAATTTCATATCTGTCCGAGAATCCTTGATTGAATTCAGGATTTTTCTTCAATGCATGTGCAAAATCCTTTATTTTATTATTCGTGTCCAGTTTATCTTCGCCTCCGTCGCACAAATACTTATTCATATTCGAACTGTCTGCGGTATTTTCGAACCACATCATACTTGTGGCAGCATTGTGTGAAAAGTCTTCGGTAAAATCAATTAAATTGCGAATTGTGGTCGTCACTCCTGGCAATTAAATATACTCCAATTCTCTGTTTTCGATATAATATAGAGCTCTCTTAAAAATGTTGTACCCGTTATTGACCATCGTAACTATATCAGACCCATCTAATTTCAGTATTTTGCCTTTGACGTGTATATAACTATTGTGCGGATATAGAAAAACGTCCATATCTTTGGTAAATATTTCGTATTTTTCGAGATTTTTAACATTAACATTGGTTTTTTCGATATTCCAAGTACTCGTATTTTGTCGGTGAATCGTCTATTGAGTCTTCGAACAAATTCCGGTAAGTAGCTTCAACGTTCATCCTATACTTACTTTATGACTTTATGATTTTTAGGCTATTTCCGTAAATTAACCGATTAAGAATATTTCCACTCTTAGGGGATATTTTCTCGTTTTTTCGAACGATAGGCGACGGATTTGTATAAAATATTTTAATTTGCTTTCTTCATCTTTATAATTTAATGTGTAACATATAAATCACGTTTTCCTTGTTTAAGTCAATTACTTTATTGTTCTGGTCGGTTACTTTCATTCTAACGTTGTAAATGTAATCAGTTTTATTCAGCGGTAAATATATGGAGAAGAATGGGTGTGTGTCGATTAAACTGCCAGGCGGTGTTTGTGGCACGAAACTGTACAACACGTCGCTCTTTTGGTTATTGAGATAGGAAGATTCGACAATAGAACAATGAATTAGAATGCGATCGACCCCTCTCGTTATGTTGGGTGGGAACTTTCCTTCGTTTCTTCCTGCATCGATAATTTTCGATTCGAACCCTAGTATTTCTCGCAACATTCCTTCAGAAAAATCTACTTTATATCCTCTTGTGAAACGAATAACAAATCATAATGTGGGGAGGCTGCCTTCTAGTGTTATTGGGCTAGGATCACCAAAGACATTTTTCAAAACATCATAAAATCCGTCTATCTTGTACATTCCATTCTGGAAAGTTATTTTATTCCATTGCCTTCCATTGAAGTATTTCAGAGTGTTATTTTTATATTTATCACTGATGTTGTACCAGGAATATCACATACAGCTACCAATCAGTGCTATCTCGTATTCGCCATTGAGTGTGATCGGCGTTTCATAATTAATTCCCAAATCTTCGGGGTTGCATGCCGTAATAGTAGAGGAATTGATACTTATGAGTATCATGTTTATTAATATAGCGTCGCCGTCGTTTTTATTTCACAAATATTGTTGAATATTATATATTCAATATCAAAAACATTTTTAATGAAATAAGTTACAACTTGGAAAATGTTTAACATAATAAAATAATCATATACAAACTTAATTTCGATGTTAGACTTTTTTATTTGAACAAAAGTTTGTTTTGCAGACGTTTGTGACAGTCTGTGATAGTTTCGAATCGCTGCAGAAACAAACTTATAATTCTTAAAAAAATGTACATGGTAGTTGTCATAGAGAAAAATATATTGGAAACATAATTGGACAATTCTTTACTGCTTAAGGCGCCATTGCCGAACTTTTTAGCGCGAAACCCTTCAACATTGGTCGCGAACTACCAAATGGGAACCACTGCACTAGGGCATTTCACTTGGCTTTGAAATTACGTAAAATTCGACTTCACTAGATAAGGTTATCCCTATACAACACAGGGAACTAGTTACATAATTTCTTAGTAGATTTTAACCGATATTAAACACTATGAATTTTTAGACATCGCCATTTCTACTCCTAAGAACCATTTAGTTTAAAATTAGACAAGATTGGGTAGCAAGCACAATAGGGCAATTAATCAAGAAAAATGAAATTTAGATATGAAGCTCAAAAACATTTGAATAAGAGCAAAATATATCTCCTGTCAATGAGTATAGTTACTCATTGGCAGGAGAGTATGTACGGGGGCAGTTTTGGAAGTTCAAACCTCCTCTGTCAGAATTTTACAAATATATTTGTAAAAAAACTTCATTTTCGTTTTTCATCATGCGAAATTTCAACTGCGTCGTTCCCTTTTCTGCAACTAAATTTCGCCTGGTACAAGAGAACCTCCCCCGTTTCAAATTCCTGGTTACACTTCTGTTTAGATGTAACACTGCTCACGGTAAGATGGCTGTACACGGAGAGAGAAAATATTTACATTGCCAAAAGTATTTTATTCTCTTGTCGCAGGAGGTGGAAAATGCAACTTTTTTTAACATATTAATGAAACATTTTATTTCTGTTCTATAGGTATTAATGAAATATTTATATTTGCATTTACCTAATCATCCACTAGTTTCAGTTTCCACTGTTAGTGGGTGCTAAAGACAGAAAATAAAACTTCGTTCCCTTTGAAATCGAGCATCCCTTATTCCCCAGGAACGATTACATTTTCTTACATCCCAACTAAAATCATGATTAATGTACCTTTAAGATACGTACTTGAAACACCTAACAGTTGGAAACATATTAAGCTCCAGTTAAACACGTTTCAATTGATTATTAACTCCTTTACATTAAAATAATAGTAGTGAAATAAATTCTATTCTGATGTCCTCTAGAAATCGAAATATACTCGCATGGGTTAAGCCACAAATTAAAAACTAAATTCGAATCTTATTACATTTTGTTATATAAGCGAAATTAACTAACTTCTTCTTCTTCGACATAAACTATTATTCCGGAAATCACTCGGGGCCTTTCGCCCCTCTCGTCCGGAAATGTTTTTAAGAAAGGTCCGTGCACTATGTCGGAGAGTTAATTAACTAACATGAAAGGCGAAATCAAAATTCTATAAAAATAATTTTTATAGTGGTAATTTATGTATTTAATATATAAGTAAAAAGTCTATAGTAAAACAAATGGGTGAAACTATATATTGAATACACCCTGTGCATCATTCCTATGTTGAGAGATTAGTTAATATTTTTTAACTGTAAACTAACTGATGAAAAAATCTGTTGCGTCATAAGCATAGATTTATGCATTAGGTTGAAATTCATAAGTTAAGAACGTAATGTTTTGTCGATATAAGGGTTGGGTTGTTTTTACCTCTAAACGCTACTTTCTTTAACACAATGGGTTAAATAGCCACGTCACAAGGAGGACTCAGAGAAGGTTAGAAACGGAACCCACTGGACAGTATTTAGCAGACAAACGGTATCCTCCTGTGAAGGCCATTCAGCGTGTTCTTTAAGGTGCACAGGGTATGGGCTTTCTACACACAGTGTACCATGACTTAACCTGTAGATAAGATGCTAACACCTGATAAAAATTGAACGATGCAACCTCAACTTTAATCACTAATTCGACAAAAAGAGAACAAAGCTTACGATAGAATTAGTGAGGATGACAAAAAAAAGTACTTTAATTAAAATCAGAATATTCCTTTTAAAAGAAATGTGAACTTTTTTTTGCACTAAATGAAAGAGCAAGAACAAGAATAATGTATTTTAGCTTGGCTACCAATCAAAGGGACATGGGTTCAATCCCCGGGTTAAGGCATGGATATTTGTGTTATCTTTCCGCCGAGATCTCGCCTTTTTCATAAATCTCCTCTTTGGCATATTAATTGATAGGTTCCTGTCAGACCTCTGTGGCAAGCAGCTATTTGAAAGGATATTTACTCATATTTTTTCAACATTCCCTGCTGATGCGTAAACAAATAAGCTTACAAAACATTCATGTTTGAAAAACAAAAACAATCCCTAATCGATTGCAGTATAATAATTGGAGCAATCGGCTCCAATGTAATAAAGTGCAGGAATCGGATCCAGAGAAATAATAAGAGGGACCGGTTCCAGTGAAACAACGTGGAGGAATCAGCTCCAGTGTAATAACATGGAGGAATAAGCTACATTTTAATAATGTGCAGAAATCGACTGAAGTGTAGCAATGTGGAGGAAACGGATGGAGTGTAGAAATGTGTAAGAATCGGCTCCAATGTAGTATTGTGGAAGAATCGATTCCAATGTAATAATATGGAGGAATCGGCTCGATTGCAATAATATACGTACCAGAATCGAGTGGAGTGTAGCAATGTGTAGGAATCGGCTGGAATGTAGCAATGTGTAGGAATCGTCTCCAGTGTAGTAATGTGGAGTAATCGATTCCACTCTAGCAATATGGAGAAATCGGATCCAATTTAACAGTGTGAAGGAATCGGCTGCAGTGTAACAATGTGGTGGATCGGTTGCAGTGTAATAATTGGAGCAATTGCTTCAAATGCAATAATATGCAGGAATCGGATCCAGTATAGTAACGTGAAGGAATCTGATCCAAAGCAATAAAAAGAGTAACCAGTTCCAGTAAAATAATGCGGAGGAATTAGCTCCAATGTAATATTGCTATGTCGCCTGCTAAACACGGAGAAAAATTTTACATTTTCACAATGATGCAGCTTGGGGACGACGCGAAAACGATTCATGCCGATTTATCACAAATATATGGATGGATGCGCAAATTCAGAGCATGACGACACAGCTTCAAAGATCTACCTCGTTCAAGAAGGCCGAAGGAGGCCGTAAAGGAGAGAACCATCACCGATTTCGTGAACTCATCAAGAAAATCCCCGCATCACCGTTATTTATCATCACTCAAAGTTACGAAAGATCTGTGACAAATGGGTACCACCTCAGAAACTGACAGAATAGCAGAACAGGGCGAGAGTCAACTCGTGCAGGGAGATGCTGGCAATGTTTGAACCTAGTGGCTCCAAACAGTTAACAGACATTCTCACAGGTGATGATAAGTGGTTGTATTACTATACAACTCCCAGAAAGATAGGAAACTATGTTTGGGTTTGCAAAGGAGGAACCGAGTCCCCAAATCCTCCAACAAGACTTTCGCTCAAGGAAGAGGATGTTCACAATTTTTTTTCATTTTCCCAAGAATGGCAGCTATTGACACCTTATCAAAAAAAAACTGACTATCAATAGCCAATATCCTGCATATTCACCAGATCTTGCACCATATGATTTTTGGTTGTTAGCAAAAATTTAAAAATTACTTGCTTGAAGGCCTTTTTTAAGGGTGCAAGAACTTCCCAAATGTGTTTGTAACGGACAGATAACCGTTAGCTCCTCGAAGCACCAGAAAAAACCAGTGTCTTGCTGCCGGATGTGGGAGGGTCCACAGGGGTCATCAGTCTGCTCCCTTGACAGTTAGGATGGCCTGCACTTTTGGCCCCTGTCTGGACAAAGGACCCCACGTGACTGCGCTGGAGAGAAGGAGAGAGACTTGGGCACCTTGACCTTCGTCGGACAGAGAAGTGGCAAAGTCGTGGCAAAGTCGGCGGCGGAAAAGTGACCAGCCAGGGCCACTGTTCGGCCACATTTTTAGTGCAGTTCAAGGTCCTAGTGTAGGGTCAGTGCAAATATTTTTGTAAATACAATAAAATAAATGGACTGTAATATAAAATTCAATACAATAAATAAAATACAATACAATAAATGGACTGTAATATAAAATTCAATACAATAAATACAATACAATACAATAAATGAAATACAATGCAATAAATATATTGTACATATTGGTACAGCCGTCTGTCGATCCATGCGACCACCCAGCTCGCTATATTCCTGATATATATGCTGCATTGGGTATTTTATAAACTAATGCTCGGGACCCACACGACTGTTCAACGTATTCATGATCTCCACGAAAACATCTTGTGACAGATTGGTGTCAGCAGAGGGGTTCCTGAGCGAGGTACATAAAGTGTGGTGTGATTTTTTTTGTGTGTCCGTCGTCTTTTGAGGAGTCTCTACGATAACATCGGTTTGGTGAGTTCCAATTAATGTGAATTTGTTTTTGCTTGTGCTATTGTATTAGTGTATCATGTCCCACTACGATACACGATTAAATGCGAAAAACGATACTCCGTCTGATCATAGTGCAGACAGTTCACTACAAACGTTCCACGCACGAGACATGGAGGTAGTTTCTGGAGCAGAGGGAGTAGGGTAAGCCGAAGATAGGCACTCGCCTGAGAGTGAAACGGCCGGATGCTCTGAAAGAACATTCGGTCAATTCTCAGGGATGGAGACCCTTCGACAGTTTGGAGACAATGTGCATGAAAGTGAGGCTGCTCGAAATTGAGGCGGAGGAAAAAATACATTTGTGCGGAATTGAAGCTGATGAACAGCGTGAAATTCGTAAAGTTGATGAGAGGCGTGAAATTCGATAATTCAGACTTCGAAAAATGTAGATGCAGGCTGGGCGGGATGATCGCATGGTGAGCCGTACGATAGAACCAGCTCTCCGGGTCCCTTCCGAATGGACCTGATACCGTTTGCAGGATCGGCGAAGAGTTGTTTATGTCGGCGTCCCTTTTGTGACCAGTTATTGGCAATCCACCTGAGAGCTACTAGGAAATGCCATTGTTTTTTTAAAACTATGGATTTAAAATTTATAAAGATTAAAGCTCATGATGCAGTACTTCTGCTATGTCCCGGGAAAAATTTGGCAGATTTCTGGTTAGCTTACCCTTAGATGATGCTGAGCATTATGATCGGCTCAAGACCTATATACTGGACAGATGCAAGGTGTCGGCTATTGAGCATAAGCAAAGGCTTGATAGGGCCAGAAAATTGCAGTCTGATACCTGGGGTCAGTTTGGGGAACATATTGTCGTGCCCACAGAAATTGATCCTGCGGACACGACTTGGGGGGCCAAAAGGTCCTAGGATATGCATTTCGTATGTTGAGAACAAAGACTTGTTTTGGTCACCAAGTTTCCACGAATTTTTCCCTGACGCCGGTTGCCACCGGTGGCGACTTCGCTCCGGGTGTAGAAACTTCTGGACCTGAATCGCGCTCAACATCAAAGGCCCCAGAGAAGGCGGGGCGACTTGGCTCAAGCATCCGCGACAAATAGCCAGTGCCCGCGTCAGCCTTCCGCATTGACCATCGCTAGAGGTCGCGGCGAAAAATGTGGCAAGGATGAACTGTGAGAAGAAAGTGTGTCTTTTGTCTTTAGTGAGTTATCTCTTGTTCGTCTCGCAGTCTGTTCGAGCAGTCTCTCCCCCTCCGTCCTGTGAGCGATGCGAGTGCCTGCGAGGAAAGGGCGCGATCCACCTTTGTCTGGCCGAGACTAGGCAGACGATATACCAGTCGACGATGCCGGACTTTCCATCTGTCTCTACAGCGGCTACATACGAAACAGGTACAGGTCATCATTTGTAAATCTGAGTTTTTCCTAAGTACTGTTTTCTGCCTGCCACCGCCACCGTGTTACCAAATAGGGACTACGGAACATGACTTTGGAGCTAGTAGCTCGGACTTAACGATAGACTTTGCCAGAACAAATTCTTGGCTCCCCATTGTAAAGGCTGTCATTGCCTAAACGCTGCGTAGAAGAAACTGTACCCCGACGAAGGGCGTAAGTTGTGATAGAGAATGTTTAAGTAATACTGTTTGTTAATAAATTGAGTGTTAATTGGTAAAGCACGACTCCTCTCCATTTCTATTATTGTAAGTAAAGTTTCTGGGGTTACTATGGAAAGAGTGCCCCCTCGGTAACCAGCGAAATTGAAGCACGGCCAGATATTAGGAAAGGAGTCAAAAACAATGTCGGACCGCCCTAATACAAAAGGGGGGTTTACGGCAATATCCGTGATTTATGGAATCGTTATATAAATAGCCGCAAAGTGACACACTTCGAATGATTAAAAGACCTTATGATATCGGATAGACTTAAATCCGAGGCGCCCCTGACAAAGCAAGAATATATTGCTTTGCAGGATAGGTCCGATTGGCTGAGGTCCAGAGAATTGGTGGAGTGCATAGACCATCATTTGGCTAGCACACGGCCAGGTGGCAGAAGGCCTGAATCGGATCACAAGGCGATATATTCCACCACCCAAAAGTGATCTCAGACAGGTGCTCTTTTGAGCCCGGCAAAGACAATCCGCAACTCATCTCTATTAAGAAGGAAGCATCGAAAGGCACTTTCTATAATGTGGCAATCGTTACTCTCTTTCCTCGCGTTTCTAAAATATTGTGACAAAACGATATTCACACTTCTTTCCCTCTTTTCCAGTTGCCCATCTCGTGGCCGAGTGGTTAACGCACTTTGCCACTGATCTGAGGTATCTGGGTTCGAGACCCGAGTAAGGCGTGGTTGTTCGTGTTTTCTTTCTGCTTAGGACCCACCATCCTCATAGATCTCACAAACTGACAATCCTCCTGACATAACTCTATGACAAGCAGCTGCTGGGGGGATATTTATTTATTATTTAAATGGATAATTTAAATCAGACAATTTTTCAAAATGCTCGATCCTCCGTCGTAACAGGCTTTCATTTGGTACGTAGCTTGTTGCTAGTGGTCAACATCTTAGAAGAACCGTTTTGAAACACATATAGGTAAACTAAAAAATAAACCAATGATGATAGAAATAACTTTTAACTTTTGGGGTAGAAGAAAATTAAAATATCAAAGTTATTATCCTGAACTACCACAAAATTTATAAATTAATTTAATATAAGAGAATGCCTTTCGTTCAAAAATACGTAACAATTCCACTATCACTTCTCAATGGTACATTAAAGATATATCTTAACGATATATCTAAGGTTAAAGAAAACTATATGATATTTGAAATGCATGAATGATACTTTCCTACATTCCCTACTGAATTTACGATTGTACCATCACTGTGACTTCATGTAATAGCTTTCATTTCTTCATTCACGTTTCACTTATTTACCCTTGAAAGTTCCATTTTATGTGGTAATGCGTCGAAAGCACATGTTTTTATCCATTAATTAACAATTTTCATAAAATAGTAATTGTTCTATTTAAATTCTGTAGCAAAGCAAATAACACTATATCCAAAATAGGTTACAAATATTTCGGAACATTGCAACACAAAGAGTATATTTGAGTGTTATAATTTCAAACAAAACCAGTAGTTTAAACAGAGGTATTCGACATTTTCTGTTGCTATGTAGGTTGAAACTTCGATCAACCAGTCTCAAATTACAAATACAAATTTAATTAAAAGAAAGAGAACCTGGTAACAATAAAGAGGGGGAAAACACAGCTATAAACATACCCGGTTTACCAAAACGGCCACCTGGAGAGCTCATTAGCTCTCTCATTGGCGAGGAAGGCAATATGTATAAAAATTTAAGCAATTGAATTTGGGTAATATTTCATTGAATTCCATTGATTTTTAAGCCTACATAATAATGAATGAATTGTATTTAAATTTTTAAGAATATTTTAAAATTGTTTAGCAGATTATTTTTAAAAAATTAACAGCCACCAATCGAATTATAAGAATGCAAGTTTGTTATGAATATCAATCGTTCTGTTATTGTACTGACCAGGTCTGGTATTATATAAGAAGCTTTGGTTTAGAGCGGAAAGTGTGGTTAGAGTGGAAATCAGAGCGGTAACTGAATCAGTGGCATATTCAAGATCGTTATACCATATTCTCTAAGGAGATGCTTTCCTAAAGTCGAAATTTATTACATACGATCAACATATTTTAGATTCTGTAGCGATGTAAATACGATTACATCCGAACTAATGTGGCTTAAAATGCAAACTCAGGTACATTTGAATGAGATCTTTCATTTATATCGACTAACATTTTTTCATACGTCGTTCGATAATTGCCATCAGAACGCAGGCGACGAAGGCGCCCCACAAATATCGGATGCCTTTCGAAAAATCACTCCCGACCCACGGAAGATGAAAATCCTCATCTGTCACACCAAGAGGGTGAGAACTAAACGGAACCATCCCACGAAATTCAGGACGAATCGTTCAAGTAACCGCAGAACCACGAGGAAACTGCCAGTTTCTGTCACCGATGACGTCTAATTCATAATACTATGATGATTAGACAAAGAATTTCGATATTTTTTTAAATCTTAACTGAAAATAGTTAATGAAGAAGGGTTTTGAGGAAGAGTTTTTATATGAATGCTTATATGAGATCGAGTTAACGCAGAATTCAGGTAAATTGGTAGATACGTGCATTGTTCTTATTTGAATATACAGTATAAAATCCTCATACTTCAGGCATCGTTAATAAAAAAAATAACCCAATATGCAATATCCTTTAAAAATTTATTACTATAAAATTTATTGTGTTCTAATCGGTATTTTTTTTTTATTTTAACATGCAAAGGTATAGCTCTCCCGCACACGGAGCCACAGCTTAACGTCCCATCCGACGAACGAAGGCATTTGAAATCCCTTGGTGTTCCCTATTGACCGAGGTCTGGACGGAAAGTTTTGCGGAGATAAATCTTAAAGCTGACCCAGCTGGGACTCGAACCAAAGCCACCAACATACAACGGGTCTCGACTAACAGAAGACTTATTTTTCAAATATCATTTACCTAATTATATCTACCTCCCTAAATAACGAATTGATAGTTGTTTATTTTTTAAAAAAATTAAATTAATTTTATAATATTCTTAAATGTTTTATTAAAATCGTTATGAAAAAATTATTTTAGTTTAACGGGTTTTAAAATAAATGGTTTATTTAAATTTTAAACAAATTACACCACTAGAAATTTTATGCATAATTAATATCTCTCCCTTCGTCCCTCCTTTCGTTTAAGTCTATCCAGACATGTCTTATCAAGGTGACCTTGTTTCAGTCTGAAAACTGCAGATTATGAGCCTGGCGCGTTACCGACAGATCCTCTCCCCCATCCGACCAAATGAGTGATAATCATTAAAGAAAATGCCAATGATTCACCTGGTGCCACATGTGATTCTAGTCATACATAACTTGCTACGATCGATAGAAGACTAACAATTACGATATAGCTTTAATGCTTGTCCGAAATTTTGCTGTAAGAAACATTTCATTAATGCCCTCATATCCTAGAAAAGCATCACTAGTGTGTCTGCTGAGAAGCAGACCTACGCCTTGGTGATTCTTATTATCTTTTCTCCCTGAAAACAGAATTTAAGATTATTTTTAAGAATCTGACCTTTATCTGTCCATCTGGTCTCTTGCAAACGAATTTCGGTGGTATAACGCTATGCTGCCGAAAAAAGACGAAAGTTTCGGAAACATTAGATACTAAGTATTTTTATCCAGTATGCAATCGGTTTCGAACCCATAAAATAAAAAGTAGTGGGTCGAAACCTTTTCCGATACATTCAACGTGTAATTCTCCCCGAATGTAATCGGAAAACATTAGTTTTAGATCTGTTGCTCGATTAGAACACGAGTTACAAAACTGCAACCTTTATCGGGTTCGACCCAGTTAATCGGCTACGTAACGGGTTCGATACCTAGCGTGATTGAATTAACGGACCGAATCCCGGCAATATAACGTTATGTTGGCGAAAAAGAAACGAACGCTTTGGAAACATTAGATATTAAATCATTTTATCCAGTATGCAACCAGTTTAGAACTTATAAAACAAAAGTAACGGGTCGAGACCTCTTTCGATATATTCAACGTGTAATTCTTCCAGAATATAATCGGAAAACATTTGTTTGAGATCTCTGCCTCTATTAGAACACAAGATCTCTTCACTGAAAGAGAATTTTAGAGTTATTTTCAATTTTCTCACATTAACCTATCCATCTGGTCTCTTGCAAGCCTAGAATATTTAGTTTATAACGCTGGAATTCCTGCGTGGGGACATCAAGAGAATAATCTCAACGTAACATCCGCACGTTTCATGTACCTGCAGAGAGAAAATGACTAGTAAGATGTTTTGGAGAAACTAGTTAATTGAGAAACGTAGGGCAAATAATATCAAACAGCCCCCTGATCGCAGGCATGGGGCAAAGGACCTGTTCCTCCACTGCTACAGGTTGAAGTGATCCATGTTGGTAGGAACCTCAAGCACCACCGTTTTTATGTGGACCTTTTCAAGAGCCGTAAAACCGGCCTGTTACACATTACTCCTATTTAGGATTAGCGATACCCAACTAGCTAAGTGAGTGTTCAGGTAGCTGTGATGGCTATGAACAGATTTATCCACCAGCTGATATAAGATATCCCGTGCTTCTGTTCACTTAGGGCTGGCAACCCACAAGCAAACAGAAAACACAGCGGCAAATTCTCACTCAACAGTTGTCCACCTCTGCAGCAAGTCCAGAATCCATAATCAAGCTCAAAGCCGTAAACCAGTCCAGTGTCATAGGCGTAAATGGGCATCACCAAGACCCTGTGAAGTTGACCATTCCTCAACAGGGCAGGAAAAAAGAAAAAATGTGTCCATAGATGACCAGATCAGTAGGGTACACCGGTCTGACAGCCTTCTATTTCTGCTTCTTCTGAAAAGAGAATATCTCTTTTGGAAAAAAACTTTTTGAAAGGTACTAATGGCATACTCCAAGGGAAGGAAGGGTCGGACAGTATGTGCTAGACCCGGATGGTTCTATGCCTCATCACTGGGGATTGGTACACAACTATCCTTCCAGTTTATGCATAGGCAACATTTAGAGATCAGATGCATTAGTGGAGAAAATTTGCAATGCAGGCCAATTTGTGATCCGAACCTATAATACCACATAGATCCGAACCTATAAGAACCATCCGAACCTATAAGAACCACATAGGGAGCATACTATCAATAGCTGTAGTGATGATAATCCGACATTCGGTAGTGAAAGCGTGAAAATATCGTTGATGAAAATTATTGTTTCTTAAAACTTGAATGTATCATTAAGATACATCCGTAATATAGTCTTCAGGCTTCAACAGTTTCTTAAGTGATTGAACGAAAGGAAAACAATTCTATTAAATTAATATATATATTTTGTGGTAGTTTAACCCTGAAAATGCCAATTAATGAATAATTCAGAAACGGAACAGGTATACAGGTAACTCTCATTTAATGCGGGAGGTGAGTTCCGGTTAGAGTTATTTTCAATTCTCTCACCTTAACCCGTCCATCTAGAATCGTTAATCTAGATCTAAATATCGTTAAACAAATTTCCGCGTAAAACTAGGGGATTTGTTATTTGTTGGTATTTTCGCTTATCTTATTGACCTTTTGTCCTTTTCTTAGTTTTGTAATGGATGTTTTATTTCCACAAAAATAATTATAATTCTCGATATTTATTTAAAGATTACATATATGCATAATTATGTATATAAATATATGATCGATTAATTAATTTTACAGTTTATTTCTTAACATGGAGCGAAACTAGCTGGTTTGTTTGCTTGCCTCTGTTTTGTGCGTAATGTTTATTTGTAGCATTTCATTAACTGGTCACAACATCGTCTTATAGCATCAAGTCACTAAATATCAATAACATGATACTTCAACAAATCCATGCGTTTTTTTTTGGCAGTGAAATCTAAGTATTTAAACGCCAACACTATTTCTGGTTCAGATTCTTGTTGTTCTTCAAAAGCAGCGTTCAATTCTAAATCCTAAAGTTCATTGTTAGTCAGTGGCTCACTGTGGATTTTAATAACTTCGTCTATCTTTCAAAGTTACGCCTTCGTATCCTACTCCAGTTTGATATTTCGCTGATGTTAATAAAAAATCGAACTTAAATTCTTGTAAATAAGCTATTTAGATGGAGAAATCCAAGCATGATTTACCTGAATTATGCAGCAGTGATTTGGAGAACTAAATTGCACAATGTGTTTGGACCTCGGTAGCCCATGGCTGCTTGATGATGATCGTGTTGTTGTTGTTGTTGATGGTGATGATGATTAATAAACTAAAACTTTGCAGTACTCTAGTAAGTACGAATTAAAGTTCCATTTAGGAATATCCGAAGTAATTTTCAGTAAAATGAACCAAGAAATGCAAGGAAAGAGAAAAAGTGTGTGAAGTGCCATAAAACGAGTGGTGAAAAAAGGCAATAAATGCAATCTATCTGATAAGGATAATGCAACTTATAATGCTATTGCTTCTGGCAATAATATGATTCAAATGTATACCACGTGAGAGTTATCCATTTCAGTTCGTTACAGGAGCTGTTCTCCCCTTTGAGAATGTCAGTAACCAGTACAGAATCGAGACAAAATCATAAACATATAGTATACACTGAGATGCCAGTTTGTTAGGTACACCAATTAAATGTGTGATACAGAGCTCAGTGTTGTTTACACAGTTTCATGACCATCATAGGCATCTTCATTTACCTGCAGTTTCTTCGATTTGCATAAAGATGCTCTGGTCAAAATGTTTTGGCTCTTCGGTATATATTATGCATTTTTCAAGCAATGTTTTGAAAACTTCAAAAACGAAGGGGAAAGCATTTTACTGCAACAGAATTCAATTTCTTACCATCACCCCTATCCCCTTACTTTTTATATTTTTTTCTAGATCCGTACCTGACTGTTAAATTTCATTGGTATTATTGTGAATCAAGAATTTGTTTTTTAATTTGCCTTTAACACATTTTCTTAAACACAAAATTTGCTAATGGCATCGTCAAGTCCGACTGTCAGTCGATCTGTCTGGGTATTCAGCATATCTGTAACCAATCGATCGATTTCATTGGTTTTTTATGCTTTGGATGGAGGAAAAGTCTCAGTTTACACGCATATGTTTTTATATCTGTGTTTCTATGGACGCAATGTTTCTGCAACTAATCAACCGATCTCGATATACCTTTTTCATTCCATAGAAGAAAGGATCCAGTTTTGCACGCGCACATCTTTAATTGCCAATAAGGAGGGGTTTAGGGTACTTAAAAAGTTGTTACATCTTTAGTTGGACCATTAGAAGTGAAATATACCAAGGAAACGTGCACTTTCATCCGTCCAGAGCGAATGAAAATTTCACTTTTTTGTGTAGAGATTTTTCATTCCCTCCTAAAATCGTAACTATTTGTTATCTTTTTTTTAAATATTCCTAATAGCCGTGACCCTGTGTGCCATACCCTGTGCATGTTAAAGAACACGATGAATGTCCTTGATGGGAGGCTACCATCTGTCTCCCAGCAGCTGTTTCAATGGGTTCCCTCCCCCAACCTTCTCTTAGCCTTCGGGGTCCTTGAGATCTGACCATTTTACCCATGGTGTACAAAAAAAGCACCGTTCAGAGGTAAAACAGCTGAATCAAACCTAAGCATGGGTATTACTCAATTAATTAAATCAAATAATAATCATAAAACTCATTCACGTTTGAGCAAGCTTCTGTATGGACGAAACTTTAGTACAGAAGTTAATCCGATACTGGTTACATTAAACGGTTCTCCTCACTGGGTTGCAATACATTATGGGTTTGAGTCATCTCAGCATATTTAACTTTTATTTACGGCAATACTCAAGAAAAACCTTTGCCTTCATATTTGAATTATAAAGCTTTCATAATATAGCAATCAATGCAGCAATTCTTGGGCGTCTCCGAGATTCGGAGTCGTTAATTTTGCTAAATGAATTGTATCAATTGTATTTCGTTCTATTGTTATCTCGGTAATACAACACAACTATCAAATTATATTAAAAATGGCTGAGGTTACGCACTGCAATTGATTCATCCAAAAAAAAAATTAAGTGACAATCTTTACAGACATATAATATTGACGAATTTAATTTGGGTTGGGATGTTTTACCTCTGAGCGGCACTTTTTTGCACACCATGGGCTAAATGGCCAGGTCACATGGACCCCGAAGGCTCATAGAAGGTTGCGGGAGGGGACCCACTGGAACAGCTGTTAGGAGACAGATGGTAGCCTCCCGTCAAGGCCATCCAGCGTGTTCTTTAACGTGCACAGGGTATGGCTCTCCCGCACACGGGGCCACGGCTTAACGTCCCATCCGACGGACGGCGGCCTTTCCAAGTGACGAATTTAATAATGAAAACAGACCAAGTAACAGATTTTTAAATTCTTCTCAATTTTGTACTATTAAATTTTATCCAGACATGAAATAGGTATACAACAGTAACCGAAAAATGAAATTGTGGCCCTATTAATTTTTCACACATAAGACACGCCATCTTCATAGATCGCTCTACCATGGCGTATTAAACTGACATTATTTCATACAATTATACACCCTCTTAATTCCTTACTCTATAAGAACCGTCTGAAATGATATTCTGCAGTATGTATCAGTTTGTACAGATTCAATGGGAACAAAGCTTTACATAAAACCTTCTGATCAATATATAGATCCTCTTCCAGTACTGAGAAATCATGGAAGAAAAGCAGAGAAAAATCTGTTATCCACGACTTTAAAACCGTTGAAGTTCATGGAGTCGCTTTCCTTGATGTTAGAGGAATGATATAGTGCCTCACGTTCCTTCTAGGTGAATGATCGTCGAGAATCAGGTCGTAAGTTTAATCGCGACTAATCTGTGAAGAGTTGCCATTTTTGGGGGGGGGTCTGAAGCACATGTTACAGGGATCATTTCAGACGGGTAAGGAATTAAGGGGATGTATACCATTGGCCATCTTGAAGAGAGCAATATCTTTTGATATGCTGCATAAAAAACCCTGCATAAAAAACAGGACACATTCCATATCAATGCAATGTTCCCCACACCACCATACTCCTTCTAGAAACGAGGTGGGATTTCTCAGTAGGTAGCGTTCGAAGCTCGTAATCTGTAGTTCCCAGGTTCGAGTCCCAGCTGGGTCAGGGTTGAGAATTATCTCCGCAAAACTTCCGCCCTGCCCACGGTCAGCAGGGGACATCAATAATAGTAGCGTAAATAAGAGTTCTGTCACAGTAAAAGGGGCTCGAGAATTCTATGGATATTCTCGAGCCTCTTTTACTGTGTCAGAACTCTCATTTATGCTACTACTACCGATGGGCTTGGACAGGTCGCCGTCCGTCGGATGGGACATTAAGCGTTGGTTCCGTGTGCTGCATCTAAATCAGAAATTTTCGTATCTGCAGACCATTCAAGTTCAAAATATTCCTCTTGTAGAAAATTTCGCATCACATTATCAGCACCCAAACTAAAGATAAAAGGAGACAAAATGCACCCTTGTTGAACACCAGAAGCAATGCTAAACCAATTGCTAGAAGCCTAACTAACTCTCACACACTACTCAATGTTAAAATAAAGAGCTTTCATTATGTTAACTAATTCGTCTTATATGCCATGAGATCTCACAATCTTATGGTATACCAGACGAGTTATCATGATCTCATGGCATATCAGACGAGATCACGAAATTTTAGGAGAGAGTTAGTGGGAAATAAATGGAGGTCTTCCTACAATCGCCGATAACTGCATTTAAAAGAGCGAAATTATTTTAAAAGAATTTCCAAAATTAGAATTAAGAATGTTTTGTCTATATTCAGTAACGCACATTTTTACGAGCCAGGCTTTTTATTTTCAAAGTATACTTTCTTATCTGGATTATCCTTTTTCCCCTGTTCGTTCATTTAATATTACTCTCTGGCGTCTTAAACCTTCTTCCCGCTTAAGTTTACTATGTTTTATCATATTACATGTTTCACCGTGTAACTTGTCATTTTGTTTATATGTATTATGCAATTCCTGTAAATATATTTGTATTATCCTCAAATGTACTAGGGTACCAAGCCACTTGAACGTTTAATATCCAGAATTACCTTACACCTGCATGGAGTTATGATTATTTTGATAATCTTTGTTTTGTTCCACGGATAAAACCGTGTCAAATATTTCATAGTGAGATATACGCTCTAAATCTTAACTGGTTATTCTATCACAAATCATTTTTTAGGTAATGCAGGATTACCGGGATCTAAAGTTTATGTGGACGAATCAAAGTATTTACAGATTAGAAAATGCACCACCATACTTCAAAAATATTTTGTTATCTCACTGGGTACCCCTTATCTGCAAAGGATTTATTACTGAAAGTATGCACCCTGCAATTGGTCAAGATTTGAGGCAAAGTGGAAAATATCGCCTTCTAGTCTGGAATTTTTGGAACATTTCGAAAATGATGAACAACATTTTAAAATTGCGAGGTCTCATTTTTAGAAAGAATGCCAATTAGACGAAACTGAATAATAATTTAACCACTTTATTTCTCTGGCTTGAATATAACTGAATCTTTGCTATTGACCCGAAATTAACTGATGTAGTGTTTGAAAACCGTATGGATTGCGCTATGGGTAAAATTGTGTTATAAGATTTTACTGCGAACTATCTCTTTCATATCGTGAGTGAAATATTGTATGGAAGATTACAACCACAAACGAGTCATACTCTAGTGGGTTTATTATTTATAACACAAAGTTTGTGTATTGCATTTATTTTTATATGTAGAATGCGAAAAAGAGTCTTTGTGCATCCTGGCACATTCTTAACAGAACGGTGCAGAGTCTTAGTGGATAGTTCTTCAGTTAAATTCATTCACTTTCCATTGTTGAAACCTTAGCTTAACCCCTCAAGGCCTTTAGATGAACTTGTATGATGTCGAGGTAGTGTCTGATTTTGTCGGATTCCGAAGAGTTCATCACAGATGCGATTTGCTGGTCTAACCATTCCGAAGATGTTATGGCTTTGCTCTCATATTGATGGCTTTTAAGGCGAACAACAAGCCCTATGACATCCTAGTTACACTGTAAGCACACGGCGCGAAATCCCCTACCCTTCGGGTATTTCTTGAAACCATTGCAAATAGGATCGCTCTTTCGTCCTGCCATGTTTAACGAGACGCTTACTGGCAGCGAATGATAGAGATACAGCGACACTTATGATTTAAATCTAAAACCTTTAGCAAATCAGCATGAATTACATCTCGACCAATGGCAGGCTATTGCAAGATGACGTCAAATGTTTTAGGTATAAGCAGCACTCTGTGTGAAAAGACATAGTTTTGCAGTACTGAAGTGTTAACGATGGCCTGTGTTCAGCATTCTCAAACCGAGGGTGATCTCACCGAGGAGCGGTTTGCTGTTGGAGATGATGACTACCAGCTAGGCTCTGACTTGTTGGTGAAGATTTGCAAGAACGTTCCCAAGTGCACATATGTTTGTTTAAGAAGTGCAGTGACATTCCGTTTAGACCCATAAAGGCTTAGGTTATATTATTCAAAGAACAGTGGTATGGGCTGACTTCTACACATCGCCTATACGTTTACCTTCGAGTATGAACTAAATATAACGATGGTATTCAAGGGTAAAAAAGGGGTGGTCATTGAAAAAGGTGTTGTGTGTGACGACGGTACTTCAATGATTTCTTCGGTATATCTCAGCATCAAACAATGGACTTCATCACCTGCAGCTTGTTGGCTCTGAAGTTTGAAGGTAATAAATTTTCTAATGCCGTAAGGGATGTCGAATTAATTGTAGACCATTCTCTAAGACTACCTAATGTTGAATTGCATGATCATAGATCAAAGCTAAGTTTCAGAAAAACATTAAACATACTCGTCAGAAAAGAACTTTTTCAGATTCTACGTACGAACTGTATTGGGAGGTCGATCACCCAAGTCAACTTTGTCATTCGTGTCTTGCCATATCCGTTGAATCGGTTGATGCCCATTTCGCAGAAGCCGTGAGAAACATTCATGTAAGCGATAAAGCTAAACTTTTTGTGGAAGAGGCAGGAGTTGTAGATAATTATTCCTACATGTATGAATGGAACTTTCCTGTTACTAAACGAACGGGTACGTGCCTCTGAATATGTACTAAATAAATGCTAATAATGTTACTAAATAAATAGTGTTCCATATATCTGATTTTTCATTATTGTGATTTCTTAGCGCAGTTAATATTAAGTTGAAAGGTTTACAACGACCTGAAGCTTAAACCATTTGCGAACTAGTGAAACAAAGTAGAATACGCCTGACATTCTCTATCACACATTCTATTTTGGAAAATAACCGCAAGAAAAGTGAGGCCAGTGTCGACTAAATTCTCCATCAACGGAATTAGACATAAATAAAAAATCTGCGTGTAAATAGCAAGAAAAGTTTTAAAAGAACAAAAAAAATGTGCTACAGTACTAGGAAAGTTTTTTCCACGATATGTCTTGGATCTTTTTAGAACAAATTAGCTACAGATGTAATTTAGAATAGTAATTATGGGGTAAACTTCTATTCCACATCACTGTTACCTTTGTACAATACGTTCCTGTAAGAGAAATAAAATTTCCTTGGTTCACAGATATAAGAATTTTAGATTTTCTTCCAACATGAATAAAAAATAAATGCAATACACAAAATTTGTGTTATAAATAATAACCCATTAGAATATGACTCGTTTATGGTTGTAATTTTCAATACAATATTTCAATCACGATATGAAAGAGATTGGTGTTCGCAGTAAAATCTTGTAACGCAATTTTACCCATAGCGCAATCCATACGGTTTTCAAACACTACATCAGTTAATTTCGAGTCAATAACAACGATTCAGTTATATTCAAGCCAGAGAAATAAAGTGATTAAGTTATTATTTAGTTTCGTCTAATTGGCATTCTTTCTAAAAATGAGACCTCGCAATTTTAAAATGATGTTCATCGTTTTCAAAATGTTCTCATCCGTATTGGCATCCTCAGTGAGGGCATAAAAAAAAAAAATAAATACCCCCTCAAGCAACTGCTTGCCACAGAGGTCTGACAGGAGCCTGTCAGTTTATATGCCATAGTAGAAGGTCTGAGAGGATGGAAGACCCTCAGCTGAAAAACGACACAAACAGCCACGCCCTACCCGGGGCTCGAACCCAGGTCCCTTTGATCAGTAGACAAGCGCGCTAACCACTCGGCCATGGGACGGTGAGGGCACAGCAGTAGATAACATTGAAGTCTTTAATGCTTCTCTGAAATTTTGCTGTAAGGAACCTTTCATTAATGCACTCATTAATGCACCTAGAAGAGCATCACTAGCGTGTCTGCTGAGAAACATACCCACGCCTTGGAGATTCTTTCCATCCTCCCTCCATGAAAAGAGAAATTTAAAGTTATTATTAATTGCATCACCTTTACCTGTCCATCTGGTCTCTTGCAAGCCTAGAATATCTAGGTTAAAGCGCTGGAATTCCTGCGTGCGGACATCAAGAGAATAATCTCTATGTAATGTCCTCACGTTCCATGTTCCTGCAGAGAAAAAATAATTAGAAGGCATCAAATTTAGAGGAAATAAAAAATAAATTCTAATATTATATTTAGTTTCAAATCTCGTATTCTTCAACTGAATTTTTACTTCATCCGATGTTTTCAGCTAAGGTGTTGATGGCATATAAATTTACTGTCACCCACAGTCTAGACGCTCACGAGCTGCCACTCCACATGGGTGAAATTTGTAGTCTGACACTTCTCACGTCACAAGCTTTCAAATGAAAGCTTAACTGACACATAAACTGAGAAACCATCAAATAAATTACGGGAAAACGACAAGAAAATAATTAATCAGGTGAATAAAATTTTTACTCTGAACTACCACTAATTTTATAAAATACAAAAACCAAAAGAAAAATCTTTCGTTCAATCCACAACAAAGAGTCAGCACCTGAATAGAATGTTATATTACGGATATATCGAAATGATACGTCCAAAGTTTAAGAAAAACAGAATTTATTACAAACTCTCAGACTGGAGGCATTTGCAGAATATCGACGATAATCAATGCATGAGGATAACCATTTTGGCAAAATGTACAAATGGTTATCCTCATGCATTCATTTGATGTTTTAATACTAAATATAGAATTTTATTATCACTGTTGATTCTTGTCATAGTCTCTAGTCCCTAATGTCTTTAATTATTTTAGTCAGTTTTCATTTATTTATTAATGCCAAGATTAATTTCACTAATTTTGCTTTTAAAATACTCGTTAAATTAGGTTCCAACTTGTAAGGTAATATTAAACTATACATAAAATTTATCAACACAGAAAAGGGGGATTCAGTAAATTACCATTAGTCCAAATTTCGATCAAAACAAATACATATACATATATGTTATAAATAGAGCTCTGCGAGCATAGAAAGTGCTATCCACACTCGCATGCGCAAGGTCTTATCTGCAGTAGCAAAACTTTATCAGCATCTCTCCCATGTTGTCTATTTAGTAACCATCGAAATTCTGCAAATGCATCAAGTATGATGTGTTTGTGAGTAAAAGAAATCAAAGCATATAATGGTTTATTAATGACTAATGACTAACTGAAAAAAAGTATACTTTGAAAATAAAAAGCCTGGCTCGTAAAAATGTGCGTTACTGAATGTAGACAAAACATTTTTAATTCTAATTTTGGAAATTCTTTTAAAATAATTTCGCTCTTTTAAATGCAGTTATCCGCGATTGTAGGAAGACCTCCATTTTATTACCCAGTAACTCTCTCCTAAAATTTCGTGATCTCGTCTGATATGCCACGAGATCATGATAATGTTTGGTATATCATGAAATCATGATAACTCATCTGGTATACCATAAGATCGTGATAACTCGTCTGGTATACCATAAGATCGTGAGATCTCATGGCATAAAAGACGAATTAGTTAACATAATGAAAGCTCTTTATTATAACATTGAGTAATGTGTGAGAGTTAGTAAGGGTTGTAGCAATTGGTTTAACATTGCTTCTGGTGTTCAACAAGGGTGCATTTTGTCTCCTTTTATCTTTAGTTTGGGTACTGATTATGTTATGCGAAATTTTCTGCAAGAGCAATATTTTGAACTTAAATGGTCTACAGATATGAAAATTTCTGATTTAGATGCAGCACACGGAACCAAGGCTTAACGTCCCATCCAACTGACGGCGACCTGTCCAAGTCTGTCGGTGTTCCCTGCTGACCGTGGGCAGGGCGGAAGTTTTGCGGAGGTAATTCTCAACCCTGACCCAGCTGGGGCTCGAACCTGAGAACTAGAGATTTCAAGCCTTGCAAGTTATCGACTTAGCCATCCTGCCTCTGTTCTAGAAGGAGTATGGTGGTGTCGGGAACACTGCATTGACATGGAATGTGTCCTGATTTTTATGTTAGGTTTTTATGAAGGATATCAATAGAGATTGCTCTCTTCAAGATGGCCAATGGTATACATCCCCTTAATTCCTTACTGTACAAAAACCCGTCTGAAATGATATCTGCAACATGTGCTTGAGACCCCCCAAAAAATGGGAACTCTTCACAGATTAGTCGCGATTAAATTTACAAACAGATTCTCGACGATCATTCACCTAGAGAGAACATGAGACACTATATCATTCCTCTAGGGGGTATTTATTTATTTTTATAACATCAAGGAAAGCGACTCCATGAACTTCGTTTTAAAGTCGTGAATAACAGATTTTTCTCTGCTTTTCTTCCATGATTTCTCAGCATTGGAAGAGGCTCTATATATATTGATCAGAGGTTATTATGTAAAGTTTTGTTCCCATTGAATCTGTACAAATATCTATATACAGTACTGTGCGAATTAGTTGGGGACAGGCGAAGGAACGCTAAGTCCCTTCCGCTTCAGATTCTAAACTGCTGCAAGTCTAAACTTGTTGGTAACCTTGTGCTGCAAGTCTAGAATTGTCTGTTGTGTTTCTCTGCTATTATTTACACTTCCACTTTAGTCGGAATTGATATTTCATAAGCTGAAGACGTGATTATGTAAGTAGTTCACAATTTTCATTGGAAACGTTTTTTATTAAATACATCATGGACATCACGCCTCGTAAAGGAGCTAAAATAATCGCTTTAGGCGAAAACACTTCACTTACGGCTAGGCAGATAGCAAAAACCGTCGGCATCGGGAAATCCAGCATTTCACGGATCATGAAGCTGCATAAGGAGACAGGGTCCATGGACACGTTCCGTAAAGGACATTGTGGAAGTAAAAGAAAAACCATCCCTAGAGATAATAGTCTAATTCCAAGAATTAGTATCGTAGACCAGAAGAAGACCAGTGGAGACATCAAAAGGGAGATTGCGTCTCATGGGGTTAATATAGATGCTTCCACCATAGGTCGTCGCCTTCTGGAGTGTGGCCGCCGTGCTCGACACCCCTCCAAAAAGCAGCTTTTGACACCCGTTATGAAGCAAAAAAGGCTATCCTGAGCAAAGATACATCGACACTGGACTGTGGAGAATTGGGAAAAAGTGATATTTTCCGACGAAACCCATTTTGAGGTGCATGGCTACAGGTCAAATTTCATCCGCGCTCGCCTGGAGAACCTCTTCGATCCGGCCACATCGAGCAATCCCCCAAATATCCACCCAAGGTCATGTTTTGGGGATAAACATCCCCAAAACATGACACAGCTTCCTGGCCACAAACGTTTCTCCTCACTGAAGTAATGATGGACAGCAAAAAGTACCTAAGCGTTTTGGAGGCGAAAATGGTCCCAACACTGCAGAAGCTGTTTCGTAACGGCGATGAGGTATTTCAACAGGACCTGGCTCCATGCCACAATTCTAAGCTTGCCAAGAGCTTCTTTACCCAGCAACATTTGAAGGTATTGGAGTGACCAGGAAATTCACCCGATCTAAACCCCATTGAAAATTTGTGGGCCATTATTGAAGCGCACATATCTAAGATGGATTGCACGACGAAAACCAAAATGATAGAAAGTGTCATGAAAGTGTGGTACCACGACCCTGAAGTGAAGGAGATGTGTGGAAAGCTAGTGGCATCAATGGTTGAGAGAGAGAAAGAAGTAATTAAAGCTAGGGGGGTCGCATTCACTATTAACTACACTATTAAACAAATAAATATTTTAGTTGTGTCTTTGTTCCTGCATTTTCCTATTGTCCCAACTAATTTGCACACTACTGTAGTATATCCTATTTCAGTTTGCAACTATAGCCTGCAGATAAATGTTTACTTCTGAGACTACAAAAACTGAAAATGATCTCTCCTGTATTACATATGGATATGGTTATTGTGACTGAAGAAGAGAACGAATAATGCTAATTCCAACAGTGGTTTAGAAGCGTTAAAGTTCTGATATCAGCACCTATGTTATCCAATTATAACTAATAACTGGAGAAAAAATGCGAAATTGGAAACGAAATTTTACTTTAATTGAAATATTCTATCTGCAATACGAAAATATTTTAAAATTTCTTCTGGGTGAAAATCTTTCTAGAAGAGATTTTGTGACAATGAGCGTATGCATTAACAGTATAATAGGATAACGGGTATTAAGGAAATTGGACAGCATGGTTGGGTACCAACTACCCCATGGTTTGAAATTAGAGCAGGAAAATAGTACTAATACAATACACTAATTCAAGAATCGGTAGATTTAGGTAGTTATATACAGGATATTATAAAATCATGTTTTTGATCTTATACTTACCCTGTAGTTATTAAAATTTCCATTTGGGCATGTAAACCATGCCTGAGACTTCAGAAAATATATACAGACTAGTGTTTTGACGCCTTTCTTTATGGAATCAGCAAAATATATTAATATATTGAATTTTAATAACTTAAAATCATTAGAAGCACGAACTTTGCATAATTAATGCTCAATATTTGATAAATGATGAATCACTGAGTGTTGTTGGGTTGTTTTAACTATGAGATGCCTCCCCCCGGAAACAGCAAAACAATGGACAGGCCATAAGGACTCCAAGGACTCAGGTAAGATTGGGTAAAGGAACCCATTGGACAGGTATTAGATGTCAAATGAAAGCCCCCCCCCCCTTTAAAAACCATCCAGTTTGTTCTTTAATGTACATACGGTATGGCTCTCTTGCACATGGAGACATGGCTCTACGTCCCATCCGATTGGCGATGGCCTTTCCATCATCAGTGTCCATCAAGTTCATCAGTGTCCTTTTCTGACCGAGAGCATGATGGGAATTTAGTGCTCGTCCGCTCGTCCAATCGTTGTTGACAAATCCATGATAATCATTACAAGTTGAATGCCAGAGACGTTGATTTGTTCTCCACGATATAATTGGATACAAGATTTATCACGTTATTTGAAAAATGATGATATCGGTTAATCAAACTCCACTTTGTAGCGGAGTCTTACAAATGATACAAATCTAATTCTTAACAAATATGTAAACAATTTAGTTTATTAATAATTTGCAGATAATTTTTAAATCTGATAACAACTCTTTTATTTCTTGAAATGTGTTATGAATGTAAATACAACGATCCCTCGTTTACGAGCTTACTTCGTTCCTTCAAAACTCATAAGGCGAAAACTCGTAAAACAGAAATTATTTCCCTATTACTTCTCATTGTTTAAAATTCATTTGATAAATGCAACGTTCACTTTAATACAACAAAAATGCTATCTGAATGAGAAAAAACAATAATAATAATAATAAATATCACTAACGGTAACTAGATTCAGCTTGGGGGCGGGGTTGGCTCAGTCGGTAGCGCGCCAGGCTCGTAATCTGTAGTTCCCAGGTTCGAGTCCCAGCTGGGTCAGCGTTGATATTTATCTCCGCAAAATTCCCCGTCCTGCCCAGGGTCAGTAGGGGACACCGATGGGCTTGGAAAGGCCGCCATCCGTCGGATGGGACGTTAAGCCGTGGCCCCGTGTGCGGGAGAGCCATACCCTGTGCACGTTAAAGAACACTCTGGATGGCTTTGACGGGAGGCTACCATCTGTCTTCCAACAGCTGTTCCAGTGGGTCCCCTCCCCCAACCTTCTCTGAGTCTTCGGGATCCTTGTGACCTGGCCATTTAGCCCATGGTGTGCAAAAAAGTGCCGCTCAGAAGTAAAACAACCTAACTCCACTAGATTCAGCCAGGGTCACTAGATAGTACTAGTTAGAGATACTAATCACTAGTTATATATACTGGGGTAGGACTAGTGTTGTCAACTGCCCTGTTTTCAACTGAAATCTCTGATGTCCAGGTTGTGACTTCAACCAGACGAACGTTTTCTGGTTTCTCTACCATCTGATTTAACTGACGCACATTTTGGACTAAAGCGGATACGGTGATACATTACATCGAGACCGGTGAGATGCATGGAACAAAAAATAAAGCTATGGCTTTTAAGAAAAATGACCCACACATAAGCATATAACACTGTTTATTACCACGATAGATTCAACATTTCATGCGATAAAGTCACTTCTTTTACAATATGAGTGCTAATGAAATAGAAAGGGGTACAACCTGCTTGCTCCTAGGATGAACGGTACTTGGTCCTCCTACTTAAATCCGTTGCAGTGACAAATGTTCATCGAAGGTAACGAAATCATTAGACTTGGTTCGTCGAAGAAGTTGGCGTTCAAATTGTAAGGGCTTAGCTATGTTGTATATTTTAAACGAGTCTAAAACTGTTAAAAATTTCACTATATAAACCTGAGTCGAGTACTGCAATAAAGCGTAGAAAGCGTACTGCAAACAAACAGCATATATATTAAAAGTTTCAGCTTAATTAGAAAAACAAACTACTAGAGTACACGAGGTGGTTAACAAAAATACAGAACAATGATGTGTCTGCATCATCATCATCATCATCATCATCATCATCATCATCCTCAAGCAGCCATGGGCTACAGAGGTCCAACCAGATCGAGCAGTTTAATTCTCCAAGCATATCTGTCCTGAGCTACATCTGCTGCATCCGGCCACTGTACAAAAATTCTAACAAGGTCCTGTTTGACATTGTCTGCCCACCGCAACCTAGATCTCCCCCTCCTTCTGAGGCCTCTAGGCACACTGTTCATAACCCTATTAGCCAATCTATAATTATCCATACGGGCAACATGGCCAAACCAGCGGAGTCTCTCTCTGCACAATATGCTGCTTAAAGGAGGTTGCAGACTCCTTTGCCTAACCTCATCATTAGTTACAAAGTTAAACCACCTAATACCCAAGATACTGCGTAAGCATCTAGAATCAAAAGCATCTAGTTTCCTGTTATCTTGCTTACACAGCGTCCACGTTTCACTACCATAACTAACCCTAGAAAGAACCAAACTATTATACAGTCTAATTTTAGTCTTTAAGTGTATACGCCTATTTCTCCACAATCTCCATAGATTCTTAAAAGTCCCGGCAGCAATGCCTATTCGTCTGTTAATCTCATGCCGCACATCACCAATATCAGTTACATAGCTCCCAAGGTAATTAAACTGTGACACCTGCTCAAGACTGCCACCATTCAGATTAACTGAATCACAACCTGCCTGACCAATTTTCATCACTTTAGTTTTCTCTCTGTTTATAACCAAACCTACAGTACTACCAGTCTCATCAACAGTTCGAATGAAAGAGTTCATCTCATCAACATGATTTGCCAAAAGGGCTAAATCATGAGCATAATCTAAATCAGAAATTTTCGTATCTCCAGCCCATTTAAGGCCAAAATCTTTCCCTTGAACTGAATTTCGCATAACATAATCAACAACCAAACTAAAGACAAAAGGAGACAAAATGCACCCTTGTCGAACACCAGATGTAATGCTAAACCAATTGCTACAAGACTTACCAACCCTCACACATGACTCAGTGTTATTATAGAGAGCTTTCATTATGTTAACTAACTTGTCTGGTATACCATATGATCTCACAATCAACCACAAATTATGACGATCAACAGAGTCGAAAGCCTTTTTGAAATCAACAAAGCTAGCAACCAAAGGTTTCTGAAACTCTAAACATTTCTCAAGAATCTGCCTAAGTGAAAATATCGGATCTACACATCCCCTACCACTTCTGAATTCACATTGCTCATCACGCAATTTCCTGTCAACCAGATTCTTAATTCTATTAAGCACAATCATGGAAAGAACTTTACCTGGAACGGAGAGTAGGCTGATACCCCTATAGTTATCACAAGAACTGCGATCACCTTTTTTGAAAATAGGGATAATAATAGCTCTGGTAAAATCTTTAGGAACCATGCCTTTATCATAAAAGATATTCAGATTTCAGTCATCCAAATGGTAACTGAAACATTCCCAGCTCTAAGCATTTCCGTAGTAATTTCATCCACCCCTGGGGATTTATGAAGTTTAAGTTTAGAAATAGCCAAACTAACTTCAGATTGTGTTATAGGGCCAACATTAAAGCCAACAATGCATCTATCATCATTGCAAACAATGGGAGTAGAACTAACCACATTGTTTATAACATCACTGAAATGGTCAGCCCACCTAGCCATGACAGAATCCTCACCTTCTATAACCTTGCCTTGTTTATCCTTCAATCCCTGTATACCTGTTCGTTTTCTACCACTCAAAACATTAACTATCTGGTACAGCTCTCTGCTGTTGTGCTGTCTAACTGCTTCCTCAGCTTTGTCAGCAAGGCCATCAAGCCAAAGATTCTTATCAGTAGCTAACTGATCCTTTACACGTTTATAAAGTTCTTTGTAATGCTTTCTATTAGGACTAGTAGGTTACTGATTAAGGACATTCCTGCAGTTCCTTCTTTCTGAAATAAGCTCAAGTGCCTTATCACTTAAATAATTCTGCCTCATCTGCTCCTTTTTCCCTAAAAGAGTACTGTTAGTTTCCAAAAAAGCCTGTTTAAAATGGCCCCATTCTTCCTCAACTTCAGTATTAACCATGACTGTCATAATGACTAAGTAACCTATCATGGTAAGCTTTAGCTATAACTGGGTCTTTCAGAGCTTCAGTATTAAAGGTAATTTTTTTAACCCTAGCACAACACTTTTTAAGTTTAAGTTGCAAGACACTTTTAACAAGGTAATGGTCAGATCCCATTTCAGCTCCCCTATATGCCCTGGTATTTCTAACAGAACTAGCCCATTTGCTGTTAATTAATATATAATCAATCATATTCTTATGCAGCCCATCAGGTGAAACCCATGTGTATTTATGTATGTCGCGGTGTTTGTAATATGTGTTAGTTATTCTGAAACCATTTAGTTTACTTACCTGTAGGAGACGTTGCCCATTGCCATTGCAGCTACCAATACCAAAAGGGCCTATTACTCCTCCCCAAAGGTCAGAGTCGGTACCAACTTTGGCATTGAAGTCACCAAGAACAAGGGTAATATCTCCTTTCTTGACAGAATTCAAAATATCCTGAAGTTGTCTGTAAAACCTATCCTTCTCATCCTCATCAGAATTCTCAGTGGGGGCATAACAGCAGATAACATTCAAGTCTTTAATGCTTGTCTGAAATTTTGCTGTAAGAAACCTTTCATTAATGCACTCATATCCTAGAAGAGCATCACTAGCATGTCTGCTGAGCAGCAGACCCACGCCTTGGTGATGCTTTCCATCCTCCCTCCCTGTAAAGAGAAATTTAAAGTTATTTTTAAGTATCTCACCTTTACCTGTCCATCTGGTCTCTTGCAAGCCTAGAATATCTAGGTTATAGCGCTGGAATTCCTGCATGACGACATCAAGAGAATAATCTCTATGTAATGTCCTCACGTTCCACGTTCCTGCAGAGAGAAAATGATTAGTAGGATTTTTAAGGAAATTAGGTTTATTGAGATTGGTAGGGCCAACATTATCAAACAGCTCCCTGATCGCAGGCATGGGGCAAAGACCTGTTCCTCCTCCGCTAAAGGCTGAAGTCACCGATGCTGGTAGGAACTTCAGGCACCACCTTTTCAAGTGGACTTTTTCAAGAGCCACATGGCCTGCCTGAGACGCATTACTCCAGTTTAGGCTTGACGATGCCCAACTAGCTAAATAAGGTTCAGGTACCTGCGATGACCTCTGATTAGGATTATCCACCAGCTGATATAAGGTATCCCATGCCTCTGTTCACTTAGAGCTGGCAACCCAGAAGCAAACAGAAAACACAGCGGCAGACTCTCCCTCAACAGAGGTCCACCAGTGCAGCAAGTCCAGGATCCATAATCAAGCTCAAATCCATAAACAAGTCCAGTCTAGTAGGTATAAATGGTCAGCACCTGTACCCTGTGAAGTTGACCACTCCTCAGCAGGGTTGAAAAAAAAAGAAAAAAGTGGCTATAGATGACCAGATCAGTAGGCCATACTGAACTGGCAGCCCTCCCTTTCCGTTCCCTTCCAAAAGAGAATATCTCTTTTGAAAGGTACTAACGGCCTGCACCACGAGAAGGCGGGGTCGGACATTAGGTGCTAGATTAGGCCTGTTAAAATCCCCTAAAGGAGGAAATAAATATAAGTTCAAGAAACGTGTTTGAAGAAATATTATTTTTTTTCGAAATTTATAATTATTTGAAGTTTTTATTAAATAAAGTTTTATTTTTTAGAGAATATATGTATTTTTTTTGTTTTAATTATCCAAATAATTCATACAAATGCATCCTCTAACTCTCAGTGGACACCTGCAGGTGGAAAAACTCTTTCCTCATTGTTTAGAAGCTGATATATGAATACGATAGTGCATTAGCACCCATTATTTTAGGTCTTTATTAATCGATTGTGAGCTCGAACTGTTCTGGAGACGACCATGCTTAATAATAATGACTGATCGAGTTTCAAATTTCGGGAGAGGATGGGTGTTTGTATTTAATCTCATAAAATGTGTAAAATTATTTTCGAATATTTGTTTATATTTCCCCCTAAATATTTGACAGAAAGATGCAAAAAAGGGGAAGGTAAAATCATCCCGCAAAACAAAATGTCCATTTTTTTCTGTAATGCAAAATTGGCAACACTAAGATAAGCAGTGGGTTCAAGGTACTCATAACTTCGTTCGACCACATGTATTATTGGTTTGCTCAAAAACGATATTTGAACAAATGACTTTTACCTAAATTAATTTTTAGTGCCTTTAAACATTACGTACCATTTAACTTCAACTTGTATTTCCATACAAGTTGAAACTTCCAATTAATGGCCGCTTTAAAGGCTAAATTAGTCTTAGAATATACAAGAAACTATAGTGGTGATATAATTGTACGTGTCAGTATGGATACATGGAATGGATGCAGGAGGATAACCATTTGTGTATTTCGCAAAAAATCCTATTTTCATTAAATCTTGGACATGTCATTGAAGTATGTCCGTAATATACAGTACTGTGCAAATTAGTTTGGACAATAGGAAAATGCAGTAACAAAGACACAACTAAAATATTTATTTGTTTAATAGTGTAGTTAATAGTGAATGTACTAGCTTTCCACACGTCATTGATGCCACTATTGATGCAATCGACTATTGATGCAATCGACTATTGATGCCACTAGCTTTCCACACGTCTCCTTCACTTCAGGGTCATGGTACCACACTTTCATGACACTTTCTATCATTCTGGTTTTCGTCGCGCAATCCATCTTAGATATGCGCGCTTTAATAATGGCCCACAATTTTTCAATGGGCTTTAGATCGGGTGAATTTCCTGGCCGCTCCAATACCTTCAAATGTTGCTGGGTAAAGAAGCTCTTAGCAAGCTTAGAATTGTGGCATGGAGCCAGATCCTGTGGAAATACCCCATCGCCGTTAGGAAACAGCTTCTGCAGTTTTGGGACCATTTTCGCCTCCAAAACGCTTAGGTACTTTTTGCTGTCCATCATTACTTCAATGGGGTGGAGCGTCTGTGGCTCGGAAACTATGAAATATCCCCAAAAGATGACCTTGGGTGGGTGTTTGGGGGATTGCTCGATGTCGCCGGATCGAAGAGGTTCTCCAGACTTCGCTTGTCCCAATTAATTCGCAACAGTACTGTAAGTAACGAATTCAAATTGTAGTGCAGCGCCTTCTAACATAAGGTCTGAATTACTAATTTTCTCTCCGCTCTCGTCTTGTTACCACCGCCATTAATCTGTTTCCTTTCGTAGCTTTCAACAGAAGATAGAAAAGTGTGAAAGGTGTATTAATATGGCGTTTTATTTCTTTATTTAATTTAGTGATTTGAAAAATTACGAATTATTAAAACAAATTGCAAACACAACAAATTACGAGTGAAGACAATAAGAAAATGAATTTTAACAATTAACTACCACTTGTTTTATTAAACAATTTAATTAAATTAACTTTAGTTCGTTCAATCCTTAACTTTACAAATTTCGAAACGAAGTGGTATATCACGGATGTATTTCAACAATATGTCCATCCATTATAAGAAAAACAAATTTTGCTGACATTAGTTGTCGACGACTATACAAAAGATTTAGTTCTTGCACAAAAAAATATATTGAGATCTGCTGTCGATGTCCCTTGGTTTGTTACTAACAGACAACTTCATAAAGATTTGGACATCGACCACATAAATATCCATATTAAATGCATCTCAAAATGGTTCCTTGAGGTTGTTAAAAATAATCCTAATGAGATTATTTCTTCTTTGCTTACTTATGAGCATAATGTTCTTAATAAGTACAAGAGGCCTAAAATGATGGCTTTCTCTGAAGAAGGCTACTCGTTTTAGGTCTCTTGTGCATGATATATGCTATTTCTAGCTTGTGTTTTATGTTAGCTTCTAGGGGCCCACCTATTGGTGGTTTACTTGTTATATGTTTTTACTTATGCCAAGTGGGCGTATTCTCATACCGAGATGAAAATGGGTAAAGCTTTACGTGGAACTGAGATTAGGTGTCTAATCTCAGAATCTGCGCATGTGCATAAGGCTTCAAATGCTTTATTCCTCGTATACTTGTAACATATGTTGCCATCTGCTTCAGGATGATGTTTGCAAATAGAGAAGATACTGCCTACAAGTGAAAGAAGAGGAGGGTTTTATACGAGAATAGTATACTGCAAGTATCATACATGTTCATATCGTTAATGGAGGATATCTTAATAGCAGTCAGTAGTTCAAAGGTTAGAAAGGGTCTGGTACAGTCGCTCAAAAAATATCTAAACACTATGGTTGATTGCAGAATTCAAGAAAAATATCTGGCAACGATTTTTTTTTTAAATTAGTGATCTGGCAACTTTCGTGTACTGTACATGAAGGTTGCCAGATCACTAATATCTAAAAAATCGTTGCCAGATATTTTTCTGAATTCTGTAATCAACCATAGTGTTCAGATATTTTTTGAGTGACTGTACTATTCGCCTAATGCCAGTTTGTAAAATGCCGATTTGTCTGACAGGATTGATTGGTCCAGTGCCAATTCGTCAAACAGGGGCGATTCGGCCAATGGACAATTGGTGTAAAGAGATGATTCGTCAAATGGAACAGCTCGTCCAAAGCAGAATTGTCCAATGGGACAGCTCATCCAAAGCAGAATTGTCCAAAGAGAGAATTCCACAAAAGTCGATTCCTCCAATGAGACATTTCGTCCAAGGCTTTTTCATCCGAAGGCGAAATAGCCAATGACGATAATATGCTATGAGGACCTAATCTGAGGTAGGCTGCATTACCCCCGAGAATTCTAGGAAGGGTAAAGGAGGCGAAAAAACTGACAAATTTACATACAGCAGACTCCCCTCTTATCCGGTCATTAAGGGACCGTACCTTGGCCGGAAGAACGAAAGGACGGCTAACCCGAATATTGTGTCAAATAATAACAAAAAATAAATAAATAAAAACGGCAAATGACAAAAATACTAACTGTACTGTATTTTAATTAATACTTTGTTGTACAACATTAATAATTTACTCACCCTCACTTGAAACAGTCCGTGATTTTCTTTTGTTTCTTAGAACTTAACACTTTGTTACCTGTAAAGTCTTGCCATTTTTTAATAAACATCACATCAATAGCAGATGAGGCCAGTTGTTGTTCAGTGTATCTTACTGCAACATCAAAAACTTCTTTTCTTTCAATATAGCTAACTTTGCCTTCTTCCTCTTCTTCTTCATTCTCCTCTTCTTCCCCATTCCCCTCTTAACAGACTGCATCGATAATTTCGTCATCATTCAGTGTTTCATTTTCCAACTGTTCATCACCTTTTAATCATTTTTCAATGTCATCTTCTTCAAGTGTTCACATCCAGGCAGCAATTTAAAATCATTAAGCAGCGAAATATTATTATTATCCGTCATATTTGCGGCAGTCGCAGACTCATTCGATACCTTCGTGTTGTCGTCTTTCGTACTTTCTGCACAGTTTTCAACTTCGAGCCAAAGTTTTCTCCATGACTTCACAAACGCTGTACGAGTCATTTCTTCAAAAACTCTTGCCAACATGTAGATTACATTCTTGATATTTATTGTTTTCAAAGCATTTAAAAGTCCTATTCCGTCATTTTCGGTTCGCTGTAGATTTTCTGAAAGAAGCTTACTCCAGTATCGCCTATTTAAACTTACAAGCAAGCCTTTATCCATTGGTTGCACTAAAGACGTTACATTAGGTGGCAAAACATGGCTTTCATGTTGTCAGAAATGAGTTCTCTTGGGTGTGTTGGAGCATTGTCGAGAATGAGTAGGGCCTTTACAAGCATTTTAAGACTTCTCAACTGATTTTTTTACTTTTGGAACAAATTCTGTAAAGAACCAATCTTTAAACAAATATGAGTCTATCGAAGCAAAATTTTGAGCAATATAGTAAACTAGCAAATCATCTAAATTTAAATGCTTGAATGCTCGAAGTTTTTTTAATTTCCCAATTACAAAAAGAGGAAGTTTGTGCATACCTGCATTATTTGTACACACAGCCACAGTGATTCTTTATTTGTTTGTTTAAAATCGTGATGCTGAAAATTTTTTTGCTCTATCATAAACGTTTTCGTTGCAAGAAGTTAAAATTTAACCCTGTCTCATCTACATTGCAGATTTGTTCTGCGCATAGGCCTTCTTCTTCAATAAGCACTAAAAGTTTGCCTGAAAATTCCTTTGCTGCTAAAGGATCAGCTGACAATTTCTCACCACAAACACTAAGGTAGTGAACACCATGCCGTTTTTTCCAGCGAGAAAGCCATCCCTCGCTTGCTGAAAAATATCTCCCATTATCGATTTTAGAATGAAGGATTAATGCTTTTTCTTTCAAAATTGGCCCACTGATTGGCGTTTCTTTTCGACGCTCTTGTATGAACCATAACCAAAGTGCATCATCGACAATATCAGTTTTCGGCTTTTTAAGAGTGCAACGAGAAGAAAGCGTTTTTTCAGACTCGACTTGAGTGCAGAAATCTTGTAAAGATTTCTATCCCTTCTCTAGTCATTTACCGTGCTTTTACCAACACCTAGTTCATCACAAATGTGATTTACTCGATCACCTTTGTCAATATATTCTAACCTTTTAATTTCATCTCCATCGTAATAATATTATGCTTATTTTCTCATTTTGTACTACACAATAATTAATAGATCACAACACATACTCCTGTATACGCACATACTATACTATAAACAAAATTACATTAAAATTAATGTACTATATACAAAACACGTAGCGACTTGCTTTCGCTTCTTGGAACGATTGGTTAAAGCGGTGGCCGATTGAGCCGAAACCGTATAAGAGAGAGTGTACTATAGTTTAAATGGCAATTCAAGTGTTCGATTTATATAACTACAATAATATTTTAATTATATAGATGCGTCAAAAATGGTGTCGCCGTTTATTTTATTTTTTTTTTTCGGTCGTGGGTACGATCCCCGATTAGGTGATTGTTTCATTCTTTTAAGCATTATATCGGTGCCTACGTAATGGAATGCCTGCCGATTTCGCGAATCTCCGTGTTAACAAGAGCGCATGGGAAGCTTCAGAACTAGCCACATGAGGGCATCACCGTTCCGTGGTAAGTTAGCCTACGCTAACGTTAACTATATAGCGATCTGATCGACCAATATTTATTCAACGGTAATTATTTGAAGGAAAATTCACTAAAACTTTAATAAATAAAAAAAATTAAATCACTTTACCTTTAGTTTAGGTTAATCTATGACTTACTTTTATAATATATATGCAGAATTCTTTAACGGAATAATTTTACTGCATAATGCTGTTTCCATAGGCACTGGAACTTTATCAATAGACACAAATGGAGTTCATGCTGCAGCACAGAATTTACTCTTTATCATAACTCTTTTATTTCAGTGTTGCTAAAATTTCAGTTCTTAATTATTTCTCATCTTACAATCTCACATTAAAGAATATTTATACAAGTATTTGTGCAATTAAAGGATTTTATTGAATACTTAAACATTCTATCAGAAATATACCAGGAATTGGCAACTCAAATATTTATAATTTAACATTTTTCTTGACAGGGGTTTAGAATTCAGCTTGAGTTGTACAACTTCTTCAGTACACTTACTACCATAATTCGTTAAATATGGTCCTAAAAATTTGTGTATTATTATTTTACAAAGGTTTTTTATGTGGTTCTCATCATTAAAAGAACAATGAAATAATTTATTTTTGCATAACCTTGGTACAAATGTTAACGTTAACAGGGTTAACACTTTTTCTCTTTGAACTCAAAGTGATGAACCTTCAAGTGATGTAATTTTAAGCAATGCGCATCACTTGAAGTCGGCTAGGTAGAAATCCGAGGAAGAACAAAGAATTCCAATCACCTGAAGTTTTATGCATAATTAATATATCTCCTTTTGTTCAAAGTTGTTCAGGCTAGTGTATCAAGGTAGTATTTCTCGAACCTGGGAACTGCAGATTACGAGCCTGGCGCTTTCCCGACAGATCTCCTCCCCCCCCCCCCCCGCAAGACCAAATGAGTGATAATCATTGAAGAAAATGCCAATGACTCACGTGGTGCCACATGTACCACACTTTTCATACATAACTTGTTACGACCGATAGAAGACTAAAAATTACGATACAGCAGCGCCGGATTTAGGAGGGAAAGGTCCATGATTTCCTCCTTTTGAGAATCCTAATAAGGGTAATGGAAAACACAAATTATTATTCTTGCGCATATTTAAAGAATTTTTGATTGATATTTTTCAAAAACATCTAAATGGTGTGTTACGCTGTAAAGGAAATCCAGTTTTTTTAACCCCCACCCCCTATTTTAGCCCCCGACCCTATTATTTTTCCTTTATTCTGTCCTGGCTCTGACAGTGCCTTTAACAAATGCATTGTCTTGTCTGAAACTAATGGGATCTTTACCTACACGGCTACTTCCCCGATTCCCGACATAGATAGGAGTGGCTCATTAGGAACAGCGCCAGGCTCATAATCTACAGTTCCAGATTCGAGTCCTAGGCAGGTCAGCGTTGAGATTTATCTTTACAAAACTCCCTGACCTCCGTCAATAGGGGATACCGATGGGATTGGAAAATGATTAAAAGGACGTCAGTGGAATGGGACTTTAAGCCTTGGCTCTGTGTGCGGGAGAGCCATTCTCTTACACCTTAAAAACACTTTGTATAGCCTTGACAGGAGGCTACCATCTGTCTCCCAACAGCTGTTCCAATGGGTCCTCTTCACGCAACCATCTCTGAGCCATCGGGGTCCTTGTGACCTGACCATTTAGCCCATTTTGTGCAAAAAAAGGGCCGCTCAGTGTGAAATAATTCAACTGAATAAAGAACTTTGTTTTAAAGTCTCATCCGATGGACTCCCGACATTTCCACACCGTTAGGTCTTTCCTTTGTTACTGAGGGTAGACAAAGAATGTGGAAGTAAATTTCAATGATGGAACATTTGGGGCTTGAGGCTGGGAACCACAGATCATGAGCCAGATCAGCCACAGACAGTGTACACTTCTAGACAGTTGTGTCTCACACAAAGTGTTGAAGGTAGAATCAAAAATCGAAAATCTCTAATTTTCGGGAAGTAATAAAATTCATTCTGATGAATAACTTTGAACGAAAGCCATTCCAGATATTTTTGATTAACTGGTTTCATTTATAAAATATTAATAGATTCCTCAATATACCAAGAATATATATGAAACAAGGTAAAATTTCTGAATTATTTTCTATTACTTTCGATTTTTCTATTATTTGTTTTTACTTACAGTAGACTCTATCTTATCCGGTCTCGGCTGAACGAGCATCCGCTTTAACCGGTCGTTTCAAGAAGCGGAAGCAAGTCGCAGCGTGTTTTGTTTATAGTACACTACATATTTGATTCAGTTCCTCTTTGTGAACATTACAATGTACTGTGCGTTTACAGGAGTGTGTGTTGTGATCTATTAATTATTGTGTGGTACAAAATGAGCGGGTGCAAACGTAGGCGTAATGTCGTTACGATGGAGATGAAATTAAAAGGTTAGAATATATTGACAAAGGTGATCCAGTAAAGCATATTTCTGATGAAACAGGTGTTGGTAAAAGCACGGTAAATGACTGGAGAAGAGATGGAAAATCTTTACAATATTTTTGCACTGAAGTCGAGTCTGAAAAAAAAAACGCTTTCTTCTCGGTGCACTCTTAAAAAGCCGAAAAATTAAATTGTCGATGATGCACTTTGTTTATGGTTAACGGAAGAGCGTCGAAAAGGAACGCCAATCAGTGGACCAATTTTGAAAGAAAAAGCATTAATCCTTCATTCTAAAATCGATAATGGGTGAGATTTTTCAGCAAGCGAGGGATGGCTTTCTCGCTGGGAAAAACGGCATGGTGTTCACTACCTTAGTGTTTGTGGTGAGAAATTGTCAGCTGATCCTTTAGCAGCAAAGGAATTTTCAGGCAAACTTTTAGTGCTTATTGAAGAAGAAGGCCTATGCGCAGAACAAATCTACAATGTAGAATGAGACTGGGTTAAATTTTAAACTTCTTCCAACGAAAACGTATATGACAGCGCAAGTAACCTCAGCATCAGGAGTTTAAACAAACAAAGAAAGAATCACTGTGGCTGTGTGTAGAAATGCTGCAGGAACGCACAGACTTCCTCTTTTTGTAATTGGGAAATTAGCAAAACCTCGAGCATTCAAGCATTTAAATTTAGTTAATCTCCTAGTTTACTACACAGCTCAAAATTCTGCATCGACAGACTCGTATTTGTTTAAAAAATGGTTCTTTACAGAATTGGTTCCAAAAGTAAAAAATCACTTGAGAAGTCTTCAAATGCCTGTACAGGCCCTACTGATTCTCGGCAATGCCCCAACACACTCAAGCGCACTCATCTCTGACAACATAGAAGCCATGTTTTTCCACCTAATGTAACGTCTTTAGTGCAACGAATGGATCAAGGCATGCTTGTAAGTTTAAAAAGGCGATACAGGAGAAAGCTCTTTCAGAAATTCTACAGAGAACCAAAAATGATGGACTAGGACTTTTAAATGCTTTAGAAACAATATATATTTATATCAAGGATATGATCTACATGTTGGCAAGAGCTTTTTAAGAAATGACTCGTACAACGTTTATGAAGTCATGGAGAAAATTTTGGCAGAAGTTGAAAACTGTGTAGAAAGTACCAAAGACGACAACATGAAAGTATCGAATGAGCCTGCCAAAGATATGACGCAATATTTCGCTGATTAATGACTTTAAACTGCTGCCTGGATGTGACACACTTGAAGAAGATGACATTGAAAAATGGTTAATAGGTGATGAACAGTTGAAAAATGAATGACGAAAATATGAAGTTGACGAAATTATCAATACGATCTGGCAAAAAGAGAACAGAAAGAAGCGGAAAATGAAGAAGAAGAGAAAGAAGGGAAAGTTAGTAATATTAAAGGAAAAGAAGCTTTTGATGTTGCAGTAAGAGACATTGAACAACAACAGGCCTCATCTGCGATTGATATGATGTTTATTAAAACATTTTTAGACCCAACCGTTTCTAGGGTTTACCGAGAATGGTACGAAAAGCAAAAGACTCCCAGTGATCGGTGATCATGTGGAAGAAGACAGTTTGAGGATGAGAGGGATCAAGGGAGATTGGTGAGAATCGTGCAAGCGAACAGACGGGCCACAACACAGCAAATCACAGCAGAATGAAACATTGGTGAGCAGAATGTCATCTCAGAATGCACCACGTATCGGACTTGTGGCGAATGGGCTACAACAGCGGGTGACCATGTCGAGTGCCAATATTGTGAGCGAAGAGCGCGAAAGCTCATCTCCAGTGGGCGCAGCGGTATCGACACTGAATCATTGAGGACTGGAAAAATGTAGCCTTGTTGGAAGAATCAAGGTTCCTTTTGCATCATGTTGATGGGAGGATCAGAATTTGTCGAAAGTAACATGAGGCCATTGGAGCCATTTCTCTGGCACATATTCGGTCCCGTGATACCCATCAAAGAACATTTGAACACCACAGCGTATTTGAACATCGTTGCTGACCAAGTTCATCCGTTCATGTCGACCGTCTATCCTTACTCGGATGGATACGTTCAGTGCAATAATGCACCTGCTCATAAAGCACGTACCATCACCGAATGGTTCCAGGAATATGCCGACCAGTTCTCCTTGCTTCATTGGCTGCTCAACCTCCAGTGTTTTTTTTTTAATAAACTCTATTCTGCATCGGTATAGAAAAAAAATGTATTTTGTTATCACCTCATTTGTATAACATAAAGCACATGGAGATGACTGTTTATTTGGTTGTTTGTTTTCTCTTCGAAAGGCTCTTTTGTTAGTACATTGGATGGATTGTTTTACCTCTTAGCGACGCTTTTTTGCACACAATGGGCTAAATGGCCAGTTCACAAGGACCCCGAGGGCTCAGTGATGGTTGGAGGAGAGAACCCGCTGGAACAGCTGTTGAGTGACAGATGGTAGCGTTTGGTCAAAGCCATTTAGCGTGTTCTTTAATGTGCATAGGGTATGGCTCTCTCGCACACGGAACCAGGTACTAACGTCCCATCTGAAGGACGGCGGACTCTTCAAGCCCATCGGTGTCCCCTACAGAACATGGTCAGGGCGGGGAGTTTCGCGAAGATGAATCCCAACGCTCTCCCAGATGGGAGTCAAACCAGGGAACTTCAGATTAGGAGTCTGGCTCAGTACCGACTAAGCCACCCCACTCTCCTCCCGCGCAGGACAGCCAATTTTTTTTCGACTAATTATTTCAAGCCACTGCATGATGCATCAAGGCATGATGCTTTTATTCTTCCTCCAAATCATGGAAATAATTTTGCGCGTTCCACCCTCTTTTATATGCCTGTGTTGAAATATTTCTCCAATTTATCCCTCGGTCACAATAAGAACATCAATGGGCTTCCAAAGCCTCTCACAGATGGGATGTTAAGCCGTTTTATTCAGGAGGGGGCGAATGAGTTGGTGGATAATGGAGAAAAGGAAAAATTAAGTCCCGTCCTTCGAATGGTACGTTAAGCCGTGGCTCCGTGTAAACTTAGCCCAGATTAAAGAAAATCAACCGTGGCCGAGAGGTTAGCACGCTTGGCTATTGATCATAGGGACCAGGGTTCAAACCCCGGAAAAGGCACAGATGTTTGTGTTGTCTTTCTGCTGAGGTCCTGCTATCCTCAAAGTGTCAATTGCAGTGTATCACTCAACTATGTCAATTGCAGTGTCAATTTTGCTAATTGCAGTGTTATGTCGGATGTCATTTATGTCAATTGCAGTGTCAATTTGGTTGTCAATTGTGTCCAATACAGTATCATTTGGGTTGACAAATGTGGAATTGCAGTGGCAGTTGATTTGTGAATTGTTGAAATAAGAATACTGCAAATTGGGCTCTCAATTGCAGTGTCAATTAGGTTGTTAATTGCAGTGTCAATTAGGTTGTCAATTACAGTATCAATGAGGTTGTCAATTGTGTGAATTACAGTGTCAACTGGGTTGTCAATTCTGCCAATTTGGTTGTCAATTGTATGAATTGGGTTGTGAATTGTGTTAATTGCAGTGTCATTTGAGTTGTTAATTGTGTCAATTGTAGCGTCACGTGTGTTGTCATTTGTGCCAATTGGTTCGTCAATTGGGGTATTTTTGGGTAATTGTGTGAATTGCAGCATCAGTGGGATTTTCACTTGTGTCAGTTGTCAATTGTGCTAATTGCAGTGCCACATCAGCTGTCAAATGAGTTACCATCTGTGTTAAATGCAGTGTCAGTTCTCTTGTCAAATGTATCAAATGTGATATAAACTGACTTGCCAGTTGTCTTAGTTGCATTGTGAATTATCTTAATTGCAGTGTCAATTACTTTAAATACGAGAAACAAAAGATCACTTTCTGACATCTTTAGCCTCGAAGATGATTGTTTGAGTTTCAAATATTACAGAAACTTCATTATAGGTCAATCCTAGCTTGTAATTTCCACAGTTCTGGCACTTTTATCAAAGGTGGATTAAACTCCAACCTCTATTTGATCTGGAAGTCATTTCATATTTCTCCATTTTGTGTGAAATCTGCAATCTGAATGAACCTTGAACACAGATTTTATCTTCGTTAGATCAAATCTGACCTTTGAATCCTGTCACATCTCTGATTTATGACATCTGAAACAGCGCTTGGTTCAAAATTTTCAGACATCTCCTACTTCTGCTCCTTAATTAGAAATAACGTTATCTGCAATCACTAACTCATTACAGCCATAGGCGAGATGTATTATAATTCAAGTTTCAAATCATATTTGCATTAAATACACTATATTGCAAAAAGTGTCCGGACACTTTCAAGTTAAGTGAACGAATAGCCACATTCAAATCTACCTAACTTTGAAAATAAGCTTTTTATGGAAAAAAGTCACTAAACATAAATTGAAGATCTCGGTCAGAGCTCTCCAAATCTCTATTTTCTGTAATATTAATCTAATATTTAAAGAGTTATGGAAGTTGAAACATTTAAGTGAACCTTTTGCTAATTTTGAAAATTTACTTCAAAAAGTTAAATCACTACTGTTATAACAAGTTGTTCGCAATATAAATGCGATATTTGAATTTTGTGTAAAGATTTTTGAAATTTTCATCAATTTGGGAGGGAAATGTTTTGGAAGTGTGGTGTGCGATAGCTTCTGTTGCTAAATATTTTAGCTTCCATAAATCTTTAAATATTAGATTAATGTTATGAAAAAGAGATTTAGAGAGCTCTGTCCGAGATCTTCAATTTATGTCTACTGACGTTTTTCCTTAAAAGGCTTACTTTCAAAATTAGGTAGATTTGAATGTGGCTATTCGTTCAATTAACATGAAAGTGTCCGGAACCATTTGCAACATAGTGTATAATGTACCCTTAGGATACCAACTTGAAAAATCATGGCTTTGATATGAATATGGACTATAATCAATTATCTGGCATCTAATTAATATTCAGAGCTCCGAGCCTATGGCTTATATCTCGAAGTCTAAAATAGTGCCTGATTGGCAATAACAAAAGTAAAATACATACACCCCAAAGGGGCCACAGGCAAAACAAACTTAATAAAGAAGCACAATTAAAAGTTAAACATTCGGGTGTCAAACACCACAATCTTTGGACGCTTGAATTGGTTTAAAACCAATGGATCATAATCAATAAAAAATCTAATTATATCATAAGGATTGCGTCAAAAACGGTCTGCGCGAGCCTCCGAATACGGGTGTAAATGTGGTCAGTGCTCAAATCAGTGTGAATGGTCTTGTTTTTCACAAATCAGGGAGCACTGACCACAGATCTGAGGATTTCATTGTGGAAGCTCTGAAGCCTCCTGACAATGGTGTTGGTAGTATTACCCCACACTGGTGAAGCATATGTCAGGACTGGAATATTATCAATTAAAGCGATCGTCAACTTAATTAGTGAACTGAGTTTAAAAGAAAGCGGTAGAAACTACTCTACGTTCGAGTACACTAAACGTGTGAAACGTTTCACGTGAGTTAGCACGACGAAAAAAAATGAAATTAGAATCCACTTAGCGTATAAATAAATGGAAAACTACTTAAAGATTAAAATGAAAATTTTAGCATTTCCTATCTATTGAAAAGCGATATTTCGCTAGATGTACTTTCGTATTAAACTATTTTTGGCTTGAACGATATCTATTCTTTGTGTACTGAGTAGTCTGTTATTCTTCTTTAAAAGTAAACAAGTAAATAAAAATATCTGGTATGGTATATGTGGACATTAGAGTTAGATCAGTCAGCAGCGTGCCAGGCTCGTAATCTGCAGTTCCCAGGTTCGAGTCTCTGCTAGGCCAACGTTGATATTTATTTCCGCAAAACTCACCTTCCTGTCTTTGGTCAGTATGGGACACCGATGGACTTGGAAAGACTGACGTCAGTCGGATGGGACGTTAATATCCCCCTTATGTGGGAGAGCCATACCCTGTGCACGTTAAAGAACACGCTGGATGGGCTTGACAGGAGGATACCATATGTCTCCTAATGGTTGTTTCAGTGGGTGCCCTCCTCCAACATTCTCTGAGCCATCGGGGTCCTTCAGACCTTGCCATTTAGCCCATTATGTGCAAATAAAATAACTAAATAAAACAACCGAAAATCTTAGAAACAAAATTTAGAATGTGAGGGGCCATTCAAGGTCAAATGTCAAATTGATTAACTTTCAAAAGTTTTCGCTTGCTTCATATACATTCTTAGTGTATTGAGGAGTCTATTAATATTCTTTAAATGGAACTAGTTAATCAAAGATATCTGGAATAATATTCGTTCAAAGTTATTCATCAGAATGGAATTCATCACTTCCCGAAAATCAGAAAATTTAGATTATTAATTCCAACATCAGAACTTTGTGTGAACCACTATTGACTAGGAGTTGGTCCTGCCTGTAGCTCATCTGGCTCATGATCGGTGGTTACCAGCCTCAAGTCCCAAATATCCTATCACCTAAATTTACTCCCATATCCTTTGCCTAACCTCAGTATCAATGGAAATTCCTAATGGTGTTGAAATGTCATGCGTCCTTCGAATGCGATGGTGTTGAAATGTCATGCGTCCTTCGAATGCGATGTTATTACAAGGGTCTTTATGCGGTTGGGTTGTTTTTTTTCTGAGCAGCAATTTTTGCACACAATATGGCCAGGTCACAATAACCCCGAAGGTTCAGAGAAAGTTGGGGGAGGAGACCCACTTGACAGCTGGTAGGTGACAGATAGTAGACTCTAATCAAGACCATCCACTGTGTTCATTAACATGCACAGGGTATGGCTCTATTACACACTTGCAGTGCATAAACTGGGCTAATGTCCAGGTCACAAGGATCCCAAGGGTTCAAAGAGTGTCATGGGAAAGAGATCGGGGAAAGATTGTAGGGGGAAAGAGACAGATGGTATCCTACTTTCAAGGTCATCCAGCGCGTTCTTTAACGCGCACAGAGTACGGCTCTTCCAGACACAGAACCACGGCTTAATGTCACACCGACGGACGGCGATCTTTCTGATACTGATGATTGTATTTCCGTACTGCCCAAGGGCAAGGCGGGGAGTTTTGTGGAAATAAATCTCAACGCTGGCCCAGCTGGGACTCAAACCTTGGAACTGCAGATTACGAGCCTGGCGCACTTCCGACTGAGCCACCCCTTATCTATGTAGGGAATCGGGGAACTAGCCGTATAGGTAAAGATCCCATTAGCTCCAGACAAGACAATGCATTGGTTAGATGCAATGTCAGAGCCAGGACAGAATCTAGAAAAAATAATGGGGGCGGAGGGTAAAAAAGTTGGGGGGTTAAAAAAACTGGATTTTCATTACAGTGTAGCACTTTCCTTTAGTGGTTTTTATAAAAAAAAATCATGAAAAATGCGTGAAATATGCACACGATTTCTGTTTTCCATTACCTTTACTAGAATTCTCAAAAGGGGGAAATCGTGGACCTTTCCCCTCTTTTATTCCGGCTGTGCTAGATTTTAATTGTTAGTCTTTTATCTATCGAAACAAGTTATTTATGAGAAGAATCACATGTGGCACCAAGTGGGTCATTGGCATTTTCTTTAATGATTATTACTCATTTCGTCGGGTGGGGTTCTGTCGGTAGTGTTCCAGGCTCGTAATCTGCAGTTCCCATGTTCGAGCTAGGTCTCCTTGATACATCAGGCCTGGACAGCCTTGTGTAATTTGCTTAAAATTACAATTAAAACTATTTCTTTTACAACCGGTTAAACTAAAATAATTTATTCATTACGAATTTATTCGAACTTTTGAGAATATTACAAATTTTATTTCAAAATTTTTAAAAATAAATAACTACCAGTTGAATTTTTATAAAAGTAGATAAAATAAATAATGCTATATGTTTAAAGTAATGTCTTCTGTTACTATAGTGTTCAGACCTATTGTATCTAGGTGGCTTTGGTTCGAGTCCCAGCTGGGTCAGCTTTGAGATTTATCGCCGTAAAACTCCCCGTCTAGACTTTGGGCAACATGGGACACCAAGAGGCTTCGAAAGGCCGTCATCCGTCAGATGGGATGTTAAGCCGTGGCTTTGTTTGCGGGAGAACCATAATATTGCACGTTAAAATAAAAAATGACCCATTAGAATACAATAAATTTTTATAGTAATATATTTTTGGAGGGTATTGTATACAGGGTTTTAAAAAGCTTTTTTTTTACCGTTGGGGAATTTAATTTCTAAGCAAATATTTACCAAAATCAAGTTCTATTGTCACATGATCTGTTCTTTTTTCCCTATATCCGTTCTGTTAGAGTTGCTATAAGAATAAAATTCACCAATGATTATAAATATTTGAAACGGACTTTTCCAATAAATCTAAATGTTGACATACCATATAAATCAAATAATTAATGCATGTAATCAAAGAAGCAGAATTTTGAATCTCTTGTAATCCAATATGTCGTTTCCTTAAGTTTTATTTATAGTGCTAAAAATTATAAATTAAATTGTTCTCATTAATTCCGCAAAATACTGCTTTTTCTTTCTTTATCTAAAATGTATCCAACGGAAACTTTGTATAAAAAATTTATACTGACAGGGATATCGAACGTACGGATATATTTACTATATCGATATCCTAAGACCCTGGGCTTATTAATTGAGAAATCGAATTTAAAAAGAAAACGAAAGTTAATTTCGAGAAGCTTTAGTGAATGTCACTCTTTTAAATCCACATACAAGAGTAATGGTCACCTTTCTAAACAAGGAAGTTAATGGTTTCCATGGTTACGTGTTTTGTTTCGGTATTGGGATATCATTTGTCTGTCTGAAAACAAAATAACTCTAAAATTGATTACTTCTTTTTTTTTAAATTTCATTAGCCTAAAATCACGTATGTAGAAAAATAAAAACTCATTGGCACCCAGGCCGAATCCAAGGAGTCCAAGGGGGCTCCATCTATTCCCCATTTGAGAATGCAGTTAAAGGTAATTGAGTGAAAATAATTATTATTCTTATGAATTTTTCTTGCATTTTTTAAGAAATATTTTAAAGATCCCTGTTATTTGTTTGAGAGATCTGTTAGACGAATGTCTTTACTGGCTTATAATCACACGGTAGCTAACGCACTCAATGAAACCATCAACTTGGTATCTCTTGGTTAAATATTATGTTTAATGAACAACACTTCATATTATCTATATATATATATATTTGATAAGGGTGCAGCCTTAATCCACTTCCCCACCGAGAATATTCAGTCACACAGTTCTAGAGTGTTGACCCGACTTTATTAAAATATTTAAAGATGATGCCTTCCAGAGCGCAACAATCCACTTTCAATTCTTTCGACGGTCAGGAGAGAAGTCCCTTCCTTCTCCGATGGGCTCCACTTCCCCCTTCCTTCCCGCTCTAAGCTCGCTCTCATGGTTTTCGCGTCACGGCATTCTAGGATGCTCTGTCAGAGTTTTTCAGGTTAAATGGGTCACACATGAGTCTCGCTTAATACGGCATGCACCGAAGAGACAATGTGAAAGCTTAGACTCTGGAATTGTTAATTTAGAATTCGAAATCTTAGAAGAAAAAAAATGTAAACCTAATTTTGATAATCACCACTGAATGTCACTTCAATGGGAAAAATTCAAGTTGACAGCGGGCGGGGAGACTCAGTCGGTAGCGCGTCAGGCTAGTAATCTGCAGTTCGCAGGTCCGAGTCCCAACTGGGTCGGTGTTGAGAATTAAATGAAAATAAATAAATACCCTCTCAAGCAGCTGCTTGCCACAGAGGTCTGACAGGAGCCTGTCAGTTTATATGCCATAGTAGAAAGTCTGAGAGGATGGCAGGACCTCAGCAGAAAAACGACGCAAACAGTCATGCCTTACCCGGGGCTCGAACCCAGTTCCCTTATATCAGTAGCCAAGCGTGCTAACACTCCGCCATGGGAATATCCCCAAAACTCCCCGCCCTCGCCACGTGAGCAGGGGATACGGATGGGCTTTGAAAGGTCGCCATCCGTACGTTCCTCCGTGGCACCATGTGAGGGAGAGTCATACCCAGTGCACGTTAAGGAACGCGCTGGATTGTCTTGGTGGGAGGCTAGCATTTGTCTCCCGACAGTTGTCCAATGGGTCCCTCCTCCAACCTTCTCTAAGCCTTCGGGGTTCTTATGACCTGACCATTTAGCCCATTGTGTGCAAAAATGTGCTACTCAGAAGTAAAACAACCCAATTTAGTGTTGCCACACAAGTACTAAACTTTACCAAAAATATCGATTCACACTTAAGAGTAATGACTGAGGCTTGGTGGTAAAAATTCAAAATGAGGCTCCTAGAGACTATCCAGTTATTCCTGATCACTTGAATTCTCTTATTCACGATTATCGAAACCTAGTTCAATTATTTTCATTCTTACCATGCCACAACAAAGGACAGTAGAGCGGATATTATTTCTTTCTTCTTTTACGTTGCAAAGATATGAGACATCCTTCTTCAGGCTTTCTCACTACATATTTATGTGGGAAGATTAATCAAGAATTTCGTTAAATTTATTATATTTTTCCTTTAATATTGGTTGTTTTTGTTTTCATTTTCTCATAAATTTATTTATTTAATTTTTTATTTAATCTATATATTATTTTTTAATTATTAATTTTATCGTTTTTTTGCTTTATTTTCTTTTTTTTCATATCATTATTATTATTTCATTTAATTACCGAATTTGATTTCTTTGATGCATTTTCTCAATCGTTGTAATGTTATTTTGCATCAAAATGTCCTTGTTTCGATTGAATAGGTCTGAAATGAAGTTTCCTGTAGTCTCGATCCGCTTCGGTCTGATCCTCGAGGCTTACTGCCTAGGGGACACATGAAATCTCTCACAAGGCAGGTGGCAGGTCTCATCCAGACGGAAGGTAACAGAAGGAAGGTGAGGAAGAATCATTTTTTTTGTTTTGTTTTTTATTATATTAACTCATCATACACTCAGCGATCATTAAATTACGACCATCTCGCTTCATGTTATGTCAGTGTAAAGCTAATTTCGAAGCACTATAACTCCTAAAAGAGAATTTTATGACAGAATCGGAATGAAGATAAATTAAAGATCTGAATTAAATCTATCTGAATCGCGATTTTCAACAATATTCCCTTAGTGTTGAAAGAGTTATGGAAGTTTGAATATTTAAAAACAGCGATGCCCAAAGTTAGAATTTAACTCAGAATGGATGATCATAATTTGAATAAGATGTATTATTTCACACCAATTAATACAACAGATGTGTATTTGAAAAGTTAACGTAAATCATTCTTCTGAGATTTGCATCGTTGTTGCCAAATATTCAAACTTTTATCTCTTTAAGTACAAAGTGAACATTATTGAAAATCGAGATTTAGATAGATTTGATTCAGATCTTTAATTTATCTGCTGTTACATTTCCTCACAAAATGCTTAGTTTAGAAATTATAGAATGGGTTGTTTTACCTCTAAGGCACTTTTTTGCACACAATGGGCTAAATGGCCAGGTCACAAGGACACGAGGGCTCAAAGAAGGTGGGAAAAGACACCCACTGGAACAGCTGTTAAGGTAGGTAAGGGGTATGGTAAATGGTCTATAGTTAGGATATTATGGTACAGTAGACTCTCCCTTATCCAGTCTCGGCTCAACCGGCCTTCGCTTTAACCGATCTTTCCAAGAAGCAGAAGGAAGCCGCTGCGTGTTTTCTTTAAAGTAGAATACACATTTTCTTCAGTTCCTCTTTGTGAATATTACATTGTATAGGTGTACTGTGCATATACAGGAGTAGGTGTTGTGATCTATTAATTATTGTGTGGTACCAAATGAGTTGGTGCAAACGTAGGCGTAATGTCGTTATGATGGAGATGAAATTAAAAGCGTTAGAACATGTTAACAAAGGTCATCCAGTAATGCATATATGTGATGAATTAGGTGTTGGTAAAAGCACGGTAAATGACTGGAGAAGGGATGGAAAATCTTTACAATATTATTTCACTCAAGTCGAGTCTGAAAAAACGTTTTCCTCTCGGTGCACTTTTAAAAAGCCGAAAAATGAAATTGTCGGTGATGCACTTTGATTATGGTTCATACAAGAGCGTTAAAAAGGAATGCCAATCAGTGGGCCAATCTTGAAAGAAAAAACATTAATCCTTCATTCTAAAATCAAAAATGGGGGAGATTTTTCTGTAAGCGAGGGATGGCTTTCTCGCTTGGAAAATGGCATGGTGTTCATTACATTGGTGTTTGTTGTAAAAAAATTGTCAGCTGATTATTTAGCAGCAAAGGAATTTTCAGAAAACACGTTTAGTGCTTATTGAAGAAGGCCTAATCGCAGATCATATCTACAATGTATATGAGACTGGGTTAAATTTTAAACTTCTCCCAACGAAAACGTTTGTGACAGCGCAAGAAACCTCAGCATCGGGATTTTAAACAAAGAAAGAAAGACTCACTGTGGCTGTGTGTACAAATGATGCAGGTACGCACAAGCTTCCCCTTTTTCTAATTGAAAAATCAGCAAAACCTCGAGCATTCAAGCATATAAATTTAGCTGATCTGCCAGTTTACTACAAAGCTCAAAAAACTGCTTCGATAGACTAGTATTTTTTAAGTAATGGTTCTTTACAGAATTTGTTCCCAAAACAAAAAAAAAACACTTGACAAGTCTGAAAATTCCTGTAAAGACCCTACTCATTCACGACAATGCCCCAAACACACCCAAGCGAATTCATTTATGACAACATAAAATCCAAGTGTTTGCCACCTAATGTAACGTCTTTAGTGCAACCAATGGATCAAGGGGTGCTTATAAGTTTAAAAAGTCGATACAGGAGAAAGCTTCTTTCAGAAATTCTACAGCGAGCGAACAGAAAATGACGGAATAGGACTTTTAAATGCTTTGAAACAATAAATATCAAGGATATGATCTACCATGTTGGCAAGAGCTTTTGAAGAAATGCCTCGTACAACGTTTGTGAAGTCATGGAGAAAACTTTGGCCCGAAGTTGAAAACTGTGGAGAAAGTAGCAAAGACAACAACACGAAGGTATCGAATAAGCCTGCGCCTGCCTAAGATATGACGGATAATGACAATATTTCGCTGCTTAATGACTTTAAACTGCTGCCTGGATGTGACACACTTGAAGAAGATGACATTGAAAAATGGATAAAAGGTGATTAACAGTTGGAAAATGAAACACTGAATGATGACGAAATTATCAATGCAGTCTGCTAAGAAGGAAACGGAGAAGCGGAGAATGAAGAAGATCAGAAAGAAGAGGTAAAGTTAGCCATATTGAAAGGAAAGAAGCTTTTGATATTGCAGTAACATACATTCAACAACAAAAGACTTCATCTGCGATTAATGTGACGTTTATTAAAAAATGGCAAGACTTTGCAGGTACCAAGTGTTAAGTTCAGAGAAACAAAAGAAAATCACGGACTTTTCAAGTGAGTGTGAGTAAATTATTAATATTGCACAACGAAATATTACTTAAAATATAGTACAGTTAGCATTTTTGTCATTTGTGATTTTTATTTATTTTCTGATACAATTTTCGGGTTAGCCGGCCTTTCGTTCATCCGGCCAAGGTCAGGTCCCATAAGAACCGGATAAAAAGGAGTCTACTGTATGTAAATTTGTCAGTTTTTCCGTCTTCATTACCCTTCCTAGAATTCTCAGGAGTAATGCAGCCTACCTCAGATTAGGTCCTCATAGCATATTATCGTCATTGGCTATTTCACTTGGGATGAAAAATCTTTGGACGAAATGTCTCATTGGAAGAATCGACTTTTGTGGAATTCTCTCATTGGACAATTCTGCTTTGGATGAGCTGTCCCATTGGACAATTATGCTTTGGACGAGCTGTTTCATTGGACGAATCATCTCTTTACACCAATTGTCCATTGGCCGAATCGTCCCTGTTTGACGAATTGGCAATGGACCAGTCAGTCCTGTCACACAAATTGGCATTGTACAAGTTGACATTAGGCGAATAGTACAGTCGCTCAAAAAAATATTCGAACACTATGATTGATTACAGAATTCAGAAAAAATATCTGGCAACGATTTTTTTTTTAAATTAGTGATCTGGCAACTTTCGTGTACTGTACACAAAAGCTGCCAGATCACTAATATCTAAAAATAATCATTGCCAGATATTTTTTCTGAATTCTGTAATCAACCATGGTTTCAGATATTATTTGAGCGACTGTACCAGACCCTTTCTCACCTTTGAACTACTGGTTGCCATTAAGATTTCCTCGATTAATGATATGAACTTTTATACTTGCAGTATACTCTTCTCGTATAAAACCCTCCCCCCGTTTCACTTGTAGGCAGTACCTTCTCTATTTACAAACATCATTCTGAGGCAGATGGGCAACACATGTTACAAGTATACGAGGAATAAAGCATTTGAAGCCTTATGCACATGCTCAGATTCTGAGATTAGACAACTAATCTCTATTCCACGCAAAACTTTACCCATTTCCATCTCCGTATGAGAATACGCCCAGTTGGCATAAGTAAAAACATATAACTAGTAAACTACCAATGGGTGGGCCCCTAGAGGCTAAAAATAGCATATATCATGCACGAGAGAACTAAAACGAGTAGCCTTCTTCAGAGAAAGCCATCATTTTACGCCTCTTGTACTTATTAAGAACATTATGCTCATAAGTAAGCAAAGAAGAAATAATCTCATTAGGATTATTTTTAACAACCTCAAGGAACCATTTTGAGATGCATTTAATATGGGTATATATGTGGTCGATGTCCAAATCTTTATGAAGTTGTCGGTTAGTAACAAACCAAGGGACAGCGACAGCAGATCTCAATATTTTTTTGTAAGACTAAACTTGTGTATATTCGTGGACAACTAATTTCAGCAAAATTTGCTTTTCTTATAAAGGATGGACATATTGTTGAAATACATCCGTGATATACAATTTCCATTTTTATACAGTAATGAATTGTGATTAAACGAACTAAAGCAGTTTAATTAAATTGTTTTATAAAACAAGTGGTAATTAATTGTCAAATTTCATTTCTCTTTTTAACTTATTTTCATATTGTCCTTGACTCGCAATTTGTTTTAATAATTAGTAATTCTTAAGCCACTAGATTAAATGAAGAAATAAAACACATTATCAACACATCTTTCACACATTTCTGTCTTCTGTTGAAAGCACCAGACAGATTAATGGCGGTGGTAACAAGACGAGAGCAGAGAGAAAATGAATAATTAGCGTCTTACGTTAGGTGGCGCTGCACTACAGTTTGAAATCTTTACGTATCTGTCTCCTCCTCTATCTGTGAACTTTAGAGTTCTCTCATTGGTGAGACACTTGCGCAACGGGACATCTCCATTGCATCTTGACCTTCGTATTAGTGGGTGTGACTTGCCGTGCACGTGGGAAGGGCAGCACACGTATGCAGATGGAAATGGAGAGGGGGAGCGGTGCTATGGAACTTTCTAGAAGTCTGCCTAACTCCTCTTCGGTGTTTCTCACGGAAACAGATCAGGAGGGAGAAACAAAGGATCGAGAAAGGAGAAAATTCATTTCGAAATGGCGCCAGTTGGAGGAGGTAGACAAAAATGGCGAAACCGGATCCAAAGGCATACCATTACGACACTCCCCACAAGATAAGCTTTCATTTGACAACCTAAGAGTGGATGCTCATATTCGGAAGATAGAAGAACGTTTTGCATAAATCTCTTTTTTATGGGTAGAAAGTTAGGTGGGAGGCGAATGTTTACATTCCATAATGCTTCTGACACCCAAGTATTCATTTAATGCAGAATGTAGTACGTTTGGTGGAACAATTGCCTTGAGAAGCACACAAAGTGACACATGAAATAATAAGCTGAAAAAAATTGTCAGGAGTAACAAATATTAAATTTCAGCTCTAAGAGACAACATACTTACCACTTCCCGATAGATGGCGTCACTATGCGAATCTAATTAAAAAATGCGGGAAAGCTAAGTCATACTAGCTGAAGAACAAACGTAGGGTGTTGATGGTGTAATCACTAACATACCTTGCCGGTTACTGGAAGATGTGGGTTCGAATCCCACTCCTAGCACAACCAGTTTTTCTCAGCTTATTATTTTGTTTTACATGCCTACAGGAAATCTGTGACACTTTACCACACAAAGTAATATCATTTGTCGGTTTGTGTGTTTGTCATATAGCCGATAAACAAACAGACATATCACGAGGAAAAACAATAAGAAAATAGGTAAAATATATACCAAAAAGACGTGAAATGATCATTAAGGTGAAGAACTAGTTTGTGACTATTGATTTTAAAATAGATATGACATATATACATATGACATATATATGACAGATATGACATATAGATTCTTAAAAGTCCCGACAGCAATCTCTATTCGTCTGTTAATCTCATTCCGCACATCACCAGTATCAGTTATATAGCTCCCAAGATAATTAAACTCAGACACCTTCTCAAGAGTGTAGCCATTCAGATTAACTGCACCACCGACTGCCTGACCAATTTTCATCACTTTAGTTTTCTTTCTGTTTATACCCAACCCTACTCAACTACCAGTCTCATCAACAGCTCGAATGAAAGAGTTCATCTCATCAACCTCATTTTCCAAAAGGGCTAAATCATCAGCATAATCTAAATCAGAAATTTTAGTATCTCCAGACCATTTACGGCCAACATCTTTCCCTGGCATGAATTTCGCATACCAAAATCGATAACCAAAGAGAAAAGGAGACAAAATGCACCCTTGTCGAACATCAGATTCAAAGCTGAACCATTGGTAGTTCTTTGAATTTCGAATATTTGATGTTCTGCACAAGGCAGAAACATAAACTGGAGATTATTAAGCACGAATATGGATACATAGCGAATTAAAACAGATCTGAAATTCTTTAAGAACTGCTTCTAATTATTTGACTGGTAGCTAAAAATGTATACGGGAATATATCTCAAATTGGAAAAAAAATTGTATAGTTTCATTTTCAAGATAGATATCAATTATTGATAACGATAATTTGCAAACCTTTGTATTTTTAATTGGCTATATCCCCTGAAAATTACTTAAAAAACCTTAAACTATCTCGTTCATGCAAAATCAGGATTCAGTTACTTCAGTGTAGCAAAGCTTCAAAACAATAATCATCTTCAGTTCTCAACAAAAATAATCAAGTTCTCATTTGCAATCTGACTTACTCTATAATTATCTAAACCACTGGTTCCCGAAACCACAGCTAAGACTTTTAGAAATTTTTGGCTCTTTGGTTTGTCAAATCGGTAAAAGGGGCACACCACCATCTGGTATTCAACCAGGTTTATGCAGATAAAAACAAATTTTATTTCCATGAGGTTAGGTTTTGTGGCGTCATACCAGGGTGAACTTGTACGGGTCACAGAGCATCTTCTTATACTGTTCCTCAATTTATCCACCCATTCGTGGACTTCTCATTGACTCATTCATTATCCACAATACTGATCTTAGTTGTGTGATAAATTTCTTTCAATCTTATTTCTTTATATTCAGAAATTTAATTACAGATTATATCTATACCTTTGTGCATGAGTGCAAGGCTATTTTTCAAATGGATTGTTTACTGATAACGCCAGCAGATAATATCACGTGGCCTTTCAATATGCTAACACACATTAAAAATTAATGTGACGTAAGATTATCATTATTTTCTTTATCTTATAATTTTATGATAATTTGGCACTTTCCATGTGAATGACCTTTGCTCATTTATAAGTATATAGAAATATGAGGCTTCACAGTAAGTATAAAGTGGGTTTAAATTTAAACTTTTGCTACTTATGTAATTCGTAACAAAAAATGTCGGCCTTAGCCCATAAGATTTTACAAATGAATAATATATCTGATTAAATCACTGGTATCGGATCCATTGATACACGATTTTTATTGACGCATAGCTGTAATTGCTAAGTTTCCTGATTTTCACGCTGTTACTCTCCTCTGGCTTTAACACTTCATTATTGCATTGTTCTTTGCGATCTGAAAGCAATGAGGACTGTTTGTGAGGAATGTAGCTGTGATCATTTCGCAAGGAAATGAACCTTTTTGATAATCGTAAATAAACTCGCCTCCCTGCCACATTATATTCAAGTTCATTTTCCATTCATCAATCGTCATTTCTCGAGATATGTGGCATAAAATTATAGATTTCGGCCTGATGAAGTTTTTAAAAAATAGAAAGATTGTAATAGCACTGTTCGTATCAGCTAGGATTTTCTTGCAAAATCGAAAATAAAGGTAATCTCAAATTACGATTGTAAAATGGTGACACACATATGAATTTTATCTTTTTCCTTCCTCTCCTTCTTTGACAAAAAATATGCTAAATAAAGGAACCATTTTAACAAAGCGTAATTGGAACCAATATAAGGTCTGTTATTTTAACAGGGAAAAAAACATATTCGAGTGATGGTAATTTTCATGAATCATGACGAATATCCGCATATTTAAAGTACAAATATATTATTCAACTTTCCCACATAATCCGTTTTTCTAATTTTAAATAATAAGAGGTAAAAATCTTAAAATTTACTTTGTCCAAAGCCCATATAAACAAAGTTTAATAAATTCCTATCAGTTTAATACGTCATTAAGAAGTTCTGTGAAGAAGGCGAACACAAGAAAGAAATCTTCCATGACTTGTTACCTTTGATTGGTAGCCATTTAATCTAGAATTATTCATTATTAATCTAGACAAATACCTAACGAAACCTATTTCAACTTTATTTTGCAAATTAATATTTCCTGGTGTCCAACAAGTTATCTGGAATTTTGATTAAATTTGGATTCATATAAAATTATACATAATATCATATATTCATATAAAATTATACATTTTCCAGATCTAATATTTTGAATATCTCCAAGTTTGTTATTAACATAGTGCAGAACACACAGAGTTTTATATACACTCTATGGTTTTGTTAAACGATAGCAAGAAAATATGTGATGTTAAAATTTTTGCTAAGGAAGTGGAAATTTGGATATTAAACTATGATAACCTTGGTTAGTTTTTTGTTTAATTAACTTGCATCTATTCGCCATACATCTTAATTTGCATTATATCCAAATCGTATTATTAAATTTTTATGGAGATTGTTCGCACACCTGAATACTCTTGTGGATAAATAGAGCTGTTTTTGTTAAATGCATCTGGAAGCAGACAAATAATAAATAATAATAAATAAAATAAAGTGGATGTGTGGAATTTCTGAAAAGAGTGATATTTGAAATAAAAGATGATGTCCATCAAAGAGAAACAAAGAGAAAATATTTTGTATTTATGGCGATCCAGTGGTCTATGTTCAAGCTACTATTTCGCTGTATTATGCTAATATTGTTTATTGGGGGGTGGGGGTGGAATTGTTTTGAGCCGGGTGGGATCCGTTCCCGATCATGTTATCAGGTGGTCGTCGGTTTAAAACCATATTCGGCTCAACACAATTTTCCCCTTTACTAAGTAAGAGCAGAATATAGATATAATGGCTTCATTACAAACCAATGGAGCTCTATGAATACAAATGTTTATGACTATTGGTAACTAACTTATACCAACGTGCACAATGCAGGAAACGATGTAAAAATTACGTTAAAATAATACCAGTCGAATCGCCTTGTGGTGGTGCTGGTGTTTTGCACGAGCCTGGAACAGCTCTAGTGAATGGGACTTTTTCTGCATTCATGGCATCTATTTGAGAGTAAGGTAGCAACAGACGAATTCTTGATCTGCGGTCTGTAGCCTAACGGCCAGAACACCTGACATATTATCAGAAAGTCGTGAGTTATGATATCACCTGGGTCAAGGCAATTTCCTCCCATACCCACTGTTAACAGAATACAGTGAAGATATTGGCTTAAATATAGAAAATAAGAAAAATTAAGTTGAGATTGTTTGATCAGGCAAACAACAAATTATGTTGGAAGTAAATTATAAATTTGATAATTTCTGGAAGAGCAATAGAGATTTCCCTTATTGTGTTCAATACATCTTTCTCAAATAAAAGGTTGATTGGATGTGATAAGAAAAGATCTGAAAGTGTCTGAAATAACTAAAGAGAATAACAAAAAGAGAATAACAAAAAGAGAAAAATCAGAAAGGAACAAAACTTCGACTAAAATTTATGAGCAACTGAAGAAATGGATCAGGTGAATAAATGATAAAAAAAAATTACGACTGAAGTAGGTTACTGCAACAGTAGTTTTTATGTTCTGTTAATATATGTGATTGAATACCTAAAATTGACTGATTTCAAGAATCTCAAAAATTGAAATTATTGTCGGAATTCGGTCGCCATTGCGTGGCTACGATAATGGATAGAGTAGATAACTGAACTGATGTCACTGTAACAATGTAGGTGGCAGTAAAATTATAAGAAGACTTTTTATTATATGTGATATCTTATTTCTATTCAGCAGTAATCAGGGATAGCCACTCTTCATACTAGCACAATTGCTAGTTATTAATGTTATATTGTTTTCCCTTAAAGTTTACATTGTGTGAAGTAGGTACATTATTAAAAATGAAAGCGAAGTCTGCAACTGCTCGATTTTATTGCTTGTCAGTGCTCTAAGTGAAGGGTAACGTAATGTACACATATCCTCCAATTGTCTAATTTGTCATTTAGTGCACCGCTAATTCTTGTGCATAATGTCATGATTCTAAGAACTATGGTGAACGTCATCACTATTTTATCCTCGTATCTTCAATTTAGAATTTTCACTTCCACCATTGCCTCTGATAACATTGTTATTACGATGTAATCAGAATTTGTTTATAGTGCAGGTAGGAACCGTGGGAACATCACCTTTTTGTTTTTTCCTTTCAGGGTGGGGTAGATTTTCTCATTGTTTCGAATTACTCATATCTTAGTCCTAGCTCCTCCTTTAGAAAACTCTCAGTTAGAAAAGCTATACAGTTATACGTATCGAGTTGAAAATCTGTTAAATGCTACATCAGTATGCTTGATAATTCCCCTCAAGCAGCTGTTTTTCAATTTTTGTGAATGATACTTGGAAGAAACTCTGTTGCAGATACAATTGTCCACATAAGAAACATTCCTGGACTCAAACTTAGGAATGTTTTTCAAAAGTCTGAAAACAGTTCAAAATTCTCATACTATTGGACCAAAAACATTGTCCTGGTACAAATGTTCTCCAAGATCTCTAAGCTACGCTAATTCGGTGGGCATAAGAAATAACTTACTCCTCAAGCAGCTGTTTGCCACAGAGGTATGACAGAGAACTGTCCGTAAAATACATCATAAAAAAAGGTCCTTGAGGATGGCTAGACTTCAGCAGAATGACAATACAAAGATCGAAACATCAATGCTTTAGCAGAATCTCGAAAACTAGGTCGGTTTGCGAAATCTAACTGTTGTTGCTGTGGAGCCTACTAAAGACGGAAAAAGTTTTTACATTTTCACAAGTATGCAGCTTGGGGACGACTCGACAAAATTCCATGCCGATGTATCACAAGTATATGGAGATCATGGTTGTTCACCTGACACTGCTACGGGAGGGATGAGCAAATTCAAAGGACGGCAAAGCTTAGAAACTGCCCCTCGTGTAGGAAGACCGAAGGAGGACGTAAAAGAGAGAACCATCACTGCTGTTCGTGAACTCATTAAGGAAAACCCACACATCACAGTTAAGGAAATAAGTGTAGATGCAGAGTATCGATTGAAAGTATGGAGACAATTATCATAAACATTTAAAGTTCCAAAAAATCTGTCCAAATTGGTACAGAACAGCAAAAAAAGAGCTAAAGTCAGCTCATTCAAGGAGATGCCAGAAATGTTTGGACCTAGTGGCCCCTAACGGTTAACAGACATTGACACAGGTGACGAGACGTGGTTTCATTACTATACAACTCCAGAAAGATCGAAAACTATGTTTGGGGAGTGAAAGATAAATCAAGTTCTTAAATCCTCGGAAAACACTTTCGTTCACGGAAGAGGATGTTCACAATTATTTTTAATCCCCAAGGAGTGGTAAAAGTGGACACCTTATCTGAAAATATGACCATATTTAGCCAATACTACACAAAAATTGTTTGACCAAAATGGTTAAGGAGATGAAGGAGCAGCATCTAAGAACAGTCATGTCAAGGGTTCTCTTTATTCACGATAATGCCTGCTCACAAAACCCTGCAAGTTGCACCCTATCTGCAGGAGGAAAAAAATTCAAACACTTACGACATCCTGCGCATTCATCCGATCTTTCACCGTGCGATTTTTTGATCTTTCCAAAATTTAAAAATGAGCTTCTTAAGAAGCCTTTTTGAAGTTTGCAAGACTTTGGAAAAGACGTTCATTCAGAGTTGAGGAGTATTCCCCAACTATAATACCATCAAGCGCTCCAGAATTGGCTTGGACATGTGATGGTAGAGGGGATTGTTTTGGACAGTAAACGTTTGTTGAGGATAACAAAATTTTACTGGAAAAATGACAGTTTTCTTGACAACCCAAATTGTCGAACACACTATAATTGATAGAATCGACATCCCAATTGACACTATAATTCAAAGCAATTGATAACTGAACTGACACTTCATTTGATTGTTATTACAAAGGACAGAAGGTGCTATATCAGCACACCGATACTGGACAAAGAAAAGTACATCGATATTTGAAACATTTGAGAAATGGTGATAAGCCAAATCTCTTCAGTCTAAAAGTAAAAACATCAATACTGCTAGAAGTGATAATCTCGCTGCGAAGGGAGTTACATACTGTTCCAACAAAATATACAAAGGAATGGACAGTTCATTCGAGCAAAAGACACATCAATTATAAGAGAATGACCTCATGTTCTTCTGTTGACAAAGTTGAGTGTCTGGGTACCTGCTTTAGAATGAGTTATTCCATGAAGAAGTTTATAACATGTTTTAAGTTAAACATTAGTCTTCTGTACTCCAAGGAATGCAACAGAGTCTTTTCAACCTTTCTTCATATGACATATTGTAAACCATATCTGGGTGTGTTCAAGGTTTTTGATATCCGATATTATATGAGGTGGGTCCATACAGATGACGTATTCTAGTAAGGGTCTGATGAAAGTCACAAATTCACGAAATTAGAGAATCAATGTCACATTTACCATAACATTTTAAAATTAAGAAAACGGTGCGATTAGCCTTTCTAAAAATGTTTATTATAGTATTGACCAAATGTTAACTGTGATGAGAATAGCACTCTTAATTTTTTCTGCGTCTGTACATTTGTAATTGGCCCATTTGTGAAGTTGCATTTATAATGAGGATTCTTGCTTCCAAGGTACAGGATATTTGATTTGTCTTTTGATATAGGTAGTTCATATTTTAAGCTCCATTGCTAAATGGCGTCACAAGCAGTTTGTAATGAACTACATTCCTCTTCATTCCTGGAAGTACAAAAGAAATTAATGTCAATTGCCAATGATGTACATTGGATAGGAGGAAAAATACTACGAATTTCAGAGGTGAAGAACAATAAGCCTAGAACAGATCCTTGTATGACTCTACTATCGACGGTCGGTTTGAGGATAAATTGTTCCCAACTGGAACTTGGTGTGTTCGATGAGTAATCAGGTTGGAAACAAGAATCACAATTAAATAATCCAAGGCTGAGCAATTTTTGCATCAAAAGGGATCATTTTAAATTATTGAAGGCCTTTTCAATGTCCAGGCAAATGACATTTATGAAAAACATTTATTCGCAGAATTTCATTACACGCAGATTTTTTATCAAATTAACTTTTTTTCAGCTTAAAAGAATCTATAGAATTTATTTTACAACATAAAATGTAGACTTCATGAGATTTTTTAGAAATTATTCCACTGTATAATATTGATGAAATCGTTTATATATTACCATATTTCATATTTGGATGGAAGCTATTTTAAAGGAAGATGGGCAGATATTAAAACGAAATGCAATTTTGTTTTAAAACTTATCTTCAGTTAACTGACTCATTATGTATGTTTTCATATTACAAGTCAGAATTGCAATAGTTACCCAAACTTTTAAAACTGTTCTGTAGCAAATTTTGGTGGCAAATAAGCTAAGCCTGCAGATTGAAATCCTTTGATTAATATTTGTACTGTTTACGACAGTGTAAATACAACAGAAGCTTTTGTTGTTTTCTGCTAATGCTAATGTTGTTTTCTTCTAATGCTAGGAACATCTTTCACAGTGACGGACCTTGGAACTCGGAACCTAAGCGAAGATCTCGATGATATAGCACTCGAGGAAATTGCATTCTGTAGAACACTGCACTGGATGCGGGTTAGCCCACTGCCCTATTTGGAGATTCCTCACTTCCACGGAATCGCTGACACAATATCGAAAAATTTTCTAAACTTCTTGTAATTTTCCTTCCTCTCAGCGGAAATTTTCATCCTCTTTTTCTCTTATAACAATGGGCACCTTCGGCACAGAAAGATAATCCTGCCGATGCCACAAAATGTCGTGACCTGCGTTTAACTGCACGCCAGTAGAGGACGATGAATTTCTTCCTTTGCCTTCACCCTTATTTCGATGAAATAACAGATTCGCGGATTCTTACCCCCGTACTGACGTATGCCTCAGACTTGCTGCGCCAAGTGATGTATAAAAGTATGTCCAACAATTCATGTACGAGAGTTATATAGGGACGACACAGTTTATTCACACTATATACAATCATGTGCTGGGGATGCTCTGACTCCGTAGGCCTTTGCTGCTGCAAACAATTATGCAAAGGGGTGGAGAACCTTACTTTTCAGATTCTCGCTTTACCTACCTCAAACTTGACAAAAGGATATATAACCTTTGCCTAAACCGTGGTTCACTAAGAACGCACTTCAGTTCCATAGAACTGTATTTGATTCATAAAGAATCTGATTCTCACATAGAATCGAACCCACGCCTTAAGGGTTTTGTTTGAGTAAGAGCGGCGTCCCTTGATGCATGTTCAAACGTCCTTCTTGTTTCACAGCTACATCAAGACTGTTCTTTCCTTCTTGCTCGGTTCCTCTCCCGCGCTGACACTCGCGCCCCAGGCTAGTTGTAAAGAGGCCATAAAAGGCTTCTCGGACACGTCATCCCATGCAGGCAGCCAGCTCAGACCTGAAAACCACATCGATGAGTCACATCCCCACAATAACACTTCCAGAAACACACTTAATGCATAAAAATATTTACAATAATAAAAATACAATAAAAAGCAACAACAAATAAAAATAAATAAATTAGAGGGACATGACAAATGATATTAATTGAATACTGAATATGTTTAAATTTATAATGTTTCACAGTTCTCACCCCAGTTTGTGATTGATTATATGTTACAGACGAAGAGAAAACAAAAATACTCTCCTATTAATAACTGGTATTGCTAATAGAAAACACTCTAAAATAAATGCACGTAAAGCAACTACTGACTAAGGGAAAATATCTCTGGCTGACTTGTAAGCTATCATCTCTTAATCCTAACTATTAACCAAACTGTTATCTTACAGTATTACATTAATTCTGCACTTAAAGGTGGTGAGCAAGACATGGGAGATTTCAAAATGTGCCTTCACCGACTATATGAGTTTCGGCAGGGTTGCTCACTGCCAAGGAATTCATGTTCACTTAAACACTAACGTGCAGTTTCAAACATTGTCCAGGTGCAGCTGAGGGGACAAAAATTCTGAATAGTTCTCGGGTTGTACACTACAAGAGTGGATAGTTCACTAGACTCTGGCTAACAAGTCCATTTGGGGGTCTAACTTAGGCACTAAATTATTGAGCTGGAAACTGCTTTAACTTTAAGAAACGACAAAGTACCAATTATGATTTTGTCCTTTTATAAATTTAGTATATTCAATAAAAGAAGTGTGACTTTATCCACTTGAACATGTAGAGCTTCCGAGTCCTAGAAGCTATCCCACTTCCTTATTGGGTATGATATCTATTAGGTTGTCGAAGCTCACATGCAACAACAACAACAAAATGAAAGATTGGGGGAGAGGAATTCTGAGGTAGCGCAAGTGTCAGAGAGGATGACTATGTAGCGGCGGCCCCAATAATGACGGCGATTCTGGACAGCCCTCTCACAAGCTTGGCTGGCTGGGAAGTTGCATTGGGGTGAGAGTTTCTATTATCTCAGCAAGCTGAAGGTTTCCAGTATTGTCTGCTGAGGGAAGTTTTCGGTTTTTGAAGTTGAAAGGGTTGGTTCATCTCTCCTTTAAAATGCTCTGTATGTCGATGCTTTCACTCGGGAAGCTCCCTGCACTGCGTTCTACTTCGTCCCTTTACGTTGTACCAGCGACGCGCTCACCACTGAATGGCACCTTCCTACTTCCAAAAATTCAGTCCAAATCTAAATGATGCTCGGAAAGCTGGTCTGTCAGATTTATATGGCCCACCCGTCGTCACGTTTCTTATTACGGGTCGGAATGAACCTTATATGTTCGAGGGGTGGTTACGTAGCAAATTGGCATCTCAGTATATCAGTGTATAATATATGTGTATGTTCTGTACTGGTTACTGGCATTCTCAAACGGGACAACAGCTCCTGTAACGAACTGAAATGGATACTTCTCACGTTGTATACATTTGAATCATACGATTGCCAGAAGCAATAACATGTGACACATACTTGCATTTATCGCCCTTTTTCACCACTCGTTTCATGGCACTTCACACACTTTTTCTCTTTCGTTTCATTTCTTGGTTCATTTTACTGAACCTTACTTCGGATATACCTAAATGGAACTTTGATTCGTACTTACTAGAGTACTGCAGTCTTTTTAGTTTATTAATCATCATCACCGACATCGACAACAACACGATCATCATCAAGCAGTCATGGGCTATGGAGGTCCAACCACACTGTGCAGTTTAGTTCCCCAAATCACTATTACATAATTCACGAAAATCATGCTTGGATTTATCAATTATCTGTGGATTTGGAGAGGGATGGGATATTCCGATGTGGTGTAACGTAACATTCAAATGCTCTTTTTGGCGTTCGTATTTTTTTCATTTTCTAATCAAAGAAACAGCCGTTTTCAATTTATCACTTGTATTTGACTGCTACAACTGTAACACTAACTTGGTAAGTTGATTCCAATATAATAAACATTATTACGGAAAAGTGTTATGTGAATAGACGGGCGATTCAGCTATACTTTTCGGGTTGGGTGGGGTGTTAAATTCTTCAAATGTAACGCTAGGCAAGTTTCGAATGACTTCGAAGCAATTAAGAAGTTGTATACTTTTGATATTATATTTTAGTGGCTTACAATGTAAGCCACCGAACCGGAATGCTCATTATGGTGACATATCGTATGCTCTGGATAAAACGACTACTTTACACTACACTAAAATAATCTGTGATTTACAGCGGTAGCTATTTTTTCTCGTTAATTAACTTTCGATAAATGAAAATAGAGTGTTAAAGTTCTATTCATATAATGCATTTAAAAATATAGTTTTTTTTAGAATAAAGTAAAATGGAATTACGTGAGAACATCATGAAAAAACCATGTATATATTATATACATAAAAGCTTCTTAGAAATTAGAGTAAGCACCCTAAAAACTTAAACCACAGCAATAAAATATTGAGATCATTTAATGTAAACCCTGCTGCATCTAATTTCATTTGTTACATCAGCGTCTCCTTTCCCCATCCAATCACTAAATTCCTTTCCTAAACTCCCCCCCCGCCCCCGAAAAAAAAAAACTCCACATCAAAGCAACAACAGCACCTAGAAAGATGTCAACTTCAACCCTATAACAATTACCACGCAAGCCCGTCGACTAATTGCTCTACCGTTCTTATTCCTGAACCGATACATAAAACCGTAGCTTCGATGAAATACCTGTCTGTAGAAATATCTAAAGAATGGAAGTGATTGAAATAATGGAAAATTTCCAAATTATTACACAGCGCAATTTCTCCAATTTTGTGCTAGTGACCAATTTCTCCACTTGTTAGAGAACACAGAAAGACACATAGAAGAAATACAGAGAAATGAAAAAAATACTACACATGTTAGAGATCGGGGAATATATCTGGTGAAACAAATACGAAATATTCCAAAATGTTCAATTCATTTATATAGTCTGTTTTGGAAGAGGACATGTCCATTGCATTACAAATATTTCTGGATACTTCTGTGTTATGTGAATGTAAAGTCACATTCAGAACCCTCTAACTTTGAAAATAAGCATTTTGTGAAAAAAATGTCACTGGATTAAAATTGAAGATCTCACTCAAATCTAATGTAATTCTCGATTTTCAGCAATATTCTTTTGATATCTGAAGTCTTAAGCAATCTGACGTATTTAAAAGCAGCGTCACTGACCATTTCAATTTTCATTAAAAGTCCACCAAAACAAACATCATAATTATTACAATGAACAGCTTACTTAGGTAAGTAGAAATTTTTCAATTCATGTATTAGTTCAGATAATTATGACGATATTTAGAACGACTATAACAGTAGCATTTGCCGGTAAATATTTCCAAATTAATAACTCTATAAATATTAAACGAATATTGTTGAAAATCGAGAATTAGAAATAACTGAGAGATCTGTAATTTATCTCCAGTGATGTATTTCCGTGAGAGATTTATTTTTCAAATTTAGGGATTTCTGAATGTGGCTTTCCAATCACATAGAATGGGAGTGTCTGGAATCTTTTGCAGTATACTGCATATATAGAAATAATTCTATAATACTTTAATCTGATATTAATACACTAAAAATAAGTCTTAGACTTCAAATAAGCAAAATTCATTATATTTAAAGTAGTCACAAACGGTAAAACCTGTAAAATGGACTTGATAAAAACAATTATATGAATTCATCTTTTCTGGAAGTAATTGATTCCCTAAAGCTCAAAACACTTTAACATCATTTCAAGTTTGCTTGTTGCTCTAAGTGGAAATTTAAAAGAGTTCTCATTTTTTGTTTTGCTATGGTGGCAGAGTGACTAGCGCGCTTGGCTACATATCAATGGGTCATTTGTTCGAACCCGTGAAAAGGTATGAATATTTCTTTTTTGTGTTGTCTTTCTTTTGAGGTGTACTTTATTATCACTTAACCCTTCATGGGGGAATTTATTATCACTTAACCATTCAATTCCCCTTATGGTCCTGAAAGGGTTAAGTGGTAATAATTGTGACCTCTTTGAGGTCACAATTATTATCACTTAACCCTTTCAGGACCATAAGGTTTCTAAGAGTAAATATTAGTATGTAACTTTTATTTTAGTTTGTTTAGACGTAAAATAAATAAAAATCATAAGAAAAATACATAACAATGTGTAGTTTTTTTGGAATTTTATGGGAAATATTTTTCCCAATGGACTATAAAGGTAACACAAATTATAGTTAGGCTTATTATGCAATGTCTTTTATTTATTGGTTTATTAGAACAAAATGTTAACTAAAATAATACAAAATTATGAAATAAAATTACTATACAAAATGATGTGCTAATTATGATATTCTGCGAAGCAATTTCTTTTGGTAGTGAGGCAAAGATGGACATTGCACATAGTACATATATTATGCGTCCTGACAGTTCTGTTTTTGTTTTCTAAACGTTCCCGTTTACGTAATTGCGTTCGGCATACGTTCTATTTTGACATTCTGTATAAAAATTGCAGATAAGGTTATAATTAAATACGACAATCACCAATTTTAAAATGGGAAAAATGTTTCCCTTAGTCGTGAAAGGGTTAATCAACATTAATGGAAATCAGAACTGTTTGTAGAAGAATTTAGATTTTGACATCCATCAGAACGAAGAACACCTTGTGCATCATCCGCTATTTTACAAACAGAAAGCCGCGTTAAAAACTCCCTAATTTCTAAAATAAGCTATTTGTGAAAACAATCAGGCTTAAACTGTAGATCTTTATATTGATCTTAATTCAAGACCACAATGAAAAGTTCTAAATCTTTATTTCCATTGCCATATTTTTATTTTTTTTTAACTGTTGTTTCTTCTCAAGCATTAAAAATAGCGTTCGTCATTCTCTACTTTCCCAGTAAAATTAACAAAATTTTTCAAATCCCTGTAGAAACAATGTAACTAAATATAAAATAATTAAAAAATTCGACTTCTTTTTTGTACATTAGCGAGTAAGAAATAGAAGCATAGGACAGCAGTAATGAAATTCCAAAAATATAGAGCGAAGACAATTTGTCTCCAGAAGGTGAATCAGTTTTTGCTTCCTTTATGTTTCAGTAAGTAATGTCTAATTGTTATGACGTACCTTTAATTTTTTCTTTTAAGGAGCATCGTGGAAGATAAGTATTTTTGTTGTTTTAAGTGATGGAGTTTATTATTTCATGCACTAAACTTTGTGAATAAAAATCACCTATCTTTCATTTTGAGTTGAAAATCGCGACAATCTGCACTGTACTCTCCACGTGATGAGCTTTCCATTACATACGACCCATTTAATTCCCCCCCCCCCCGCTGTTTGTGAAGTTGAGAAAGAGGGGACGAATTTGAAGTAGATCATGACTAAAAGCTTCATTTGATATTTAATTCATAGATTAGAAACTTACAAAGTCATGATATTATTCAGAGATAGATAAGTGCGGAAAAACAACTCCAGCTGCCTTCGAATTCTGTACTTGCCGGTTACTCGCCAGTTGCTCTGTCAGTTAACGTAAAACCGTGATGCTATCTCACTTTCCTCAGTAGGCTATGAAGGGAAATTAAGGTAATCTTTTTCTTCTAGTTTGTTCATATGATAGAGGTCCTATCGTGCACTTTCTAAATCAACAGGGAACTTGGCAATTTTTATGCAACAACAAGCATTTTCATTTGCCAGGTGTTACTCATAACCAAACACACTTAAGAGTATAGTAGACACTGAATGTAAAAGAGACGAAACACACATATCAATCCCAAGTTCTAGAGGACTAACTAGAGAATAACCAGGAGGTTTCAATTTTTAGAAGACTAACTGGAGAATAATCAGGAGGTTCCAATTTCTAGAGGACTAACTGGAGAATAACCAGGAGGTCCCAATCTCTAGAGGACTAACTGGAGAATAACCAGGAGGTCCCAATCTCTAGAGGACTAACTGGAGAATAACCAGGAGGTCCCAATCTCTAGAGGACTAACTGGAGAATAACCAGGAGGTCCCAATCTCTAGAGGACTAACTGGAGAATAACCAGGAGGTCCCAAGTTCAAATCTAAGCAATGGAAATATTTTTTCAAAACTTTATTTTTCAAAAAATTTATTTTTTAAAAAACTTTATTTTTCAAAACTTTGAGATATTTTAACTCACTGTTATTAATCTACCTGAAATTTCCGTCCCCGTTTTGGGGAGAGAAAGAACGATATGGCACAAATCTCGAGGCAGCCTTCTACAATGGCCATATCACACACATTCGTTGACGTCTAATTCATTACCCTCAGCTCTGGCATTCAAAATGTACAGAGGGAAAATTATTTTCGCATTTTACCGTTTAGGAGAAGAAAATATGAATGTAAATTTTACATTGCCTATGACACTACTCGTCTTACACGCTTTCATTTGATGCATACCCCGTTGCAATAGGTCAAAAGATTGGAAATGTATGTTAGAACAGGAATTTTGACAAGCATATAAACAAAATAAAATTCAAAAGCCGACAAGTGACGAGACGGACGGCGGCCTTTCCATGCCAATCGGTGTCCCCTACTGACCGTGGGCAGGGAGTTTTGCGGAAATAAATCTCAACGCTGACCTTGCTGGGACTCGAACCTGGGAACTGCAGATTACGAGCCTGGCGCGCTACCGACTGAGCCACCCCCGCCCCACACTTGGTAGGTAGTACATCAGGTTCATCCCCTCATGCTCGCAGATTCGAATCCCCACCCTTTTTCCATTGCGTTAACCACCACTCCGTGACAAAGTAAACAGCTATGGGCTTAAACGAATCACTGTTCCTCGAATGAAACACTGGGACTATAAATAGGAGAGCCATACCCTATGAATGTTAACGAACACGGTGATTGACTTATTAATAAAAAAAAATAAATACCCCCTCAAGCAGCTGCTTGCCACAGAGGTCTGACAGGAGCCTGTCAGTTTATATGCCATAGTAGATCTGTCCATACACTAAGCAGATCTGTATTATTAATGTTCTTAAGACAAACGAATCCTCTGCATGGGGATTTAATTGTCCTGAGGAATAACCAAATGATTTAACCTGTTCATAGAGAGAATCTTAATCATCACTTACGAAAGGCTTACTTGGAACAAGCTTTTTTTTTAATTCAATATCGATTCTCCTAACAAAATCAGGTTAAGTGTTGGCTTAGCCAGTAGTGCACAAGCCTTATAATCTTTTATACCCAAATTCGAGTACCAGTTGTCACACTTTTGAGATTTATCTCCATTAAACCTACACCTTCTCCTGGGTCAGAAAAGGAGCATCGATGAGCTTGGAAAGTCTGTAGTCCTTCGTGTTAGGCGTAAAGCTGTGTTTCATGTGCATGAGAGACACATGTTTTTCATGTTAAGAACACGCTGGATGGCCTTGACGGTAGTGTCTGTATCCTAATAGTTATCCAGTGGGTACCCTTCACTTATCGAACTCTGAGTTCCTGGATTGATTGTTACCTATCCACTTAGCGCATAGTGTGCAAACAACACAACACTTAAAAATGTTATCGTTAAGTGAACAATAAGCTCAGAGTGTTCTTAACATGTTGGAAAATGTGCTGACCATATATCTGGACAATATCCCCTTATCTGTATTTTCGCTTTTCAAATAACTGATTATATTTGCATACACCCTACTATTAACGTAATTTTGGAAACTGCCTATTGCAATGACCGAAACTTATCTAATTAACATGTATTCTTTATTGAAATAAAGCGCTCGTTTAGATCTGATTCACTTAGCGACCAATTTTTCTGGATTCAATTTAACAGCCTTAATCCACAAACCAACAAGCCGACAAATGACGAGCGAAAAGTAATAGAAGATAAATAAAAAAATCCCCTCAAGCAGCTGCATGTCAGAGAAGTCTAACAGCCAGGTGTGTGAGGATGTCGGGACCTCAACAGAAACAAACCAAATATCCATGTTTTACCAGAGGCTCGAACCCAGGTCCCTCTGTTTACTAGACCAGCCTACTAACCATTCGCCCACGAGGTAATGGAAATAGTGTGCCATGACTTAGGTCTTCATGATTCTGCATGTCAGCCATTTATCACCATGGCTACTCCAGCTGAGAGGAGTCCAGGTTCGCGACCAGTCACAATTTAAATTTCTAATTTTTCTTGCAACTGTGAAACAAAGGTATGAAAAGATAAAATATTTTTTTTGATTAAAGTCTCAACCGTTCAGAATATCTTAAGTCATTAAAAAACAGTTCCATATACTTTTGATTATTTATAATCCTTTAATTCTTAGCGTTTTTACTGCTATTCTCGAGAATTTTCAATTTTCACCATTTTTTTCTAGCATTTTCCATTCCAAATAACATTAAGATTTTTATTTGGCCTTCCAATAATAATAGTTTTTTTTTTTCAAAATATGTAAGAACCAGGAATAGGAAGAATTAGGAAATTGGATTAGCGGACAATTTTTATATATGATGCCCTATTCCACACAATCGGACTAGAAAATTAATAATACATAGGTTCTGATAACACTTATCATTTAAGAGGTTTTCTAAAAGAAATTCATGAAAAATTCTTGAAATATGCAGACGTAAAATAATTTGTGTTTTCCGTTAACCTTTCTAGGATTCCCAAAAGGGGGAATCATGGACCTCCCCCCCCCCCAAATCCGTCTCTGCTACATCGTAATTGCTAGTCTTCTATCGATCGTAACAAGTTATGTATGACTAGAATCACAAGTGGCACCAGGAGAGTCATTGGCATTTTCTTTAATGATTATCACTCATTTGGTCTGGGGGTGGGGGCTCTTTTGGTAGCGTATCAGACTCGCAATCTGCAGTTCCCAGGTTCGAGCAAGACCACCTTGATACACCAGGCCTGGACAGATTTGAACAAAAGGAATGAAGAAAGGAGATATTTTAATCGTGCATAAAATTTCAAGTGATGTAATTTTTTAAAAATTTATGTTAAAGCTACGTCTTTTAAAAAATGTTAAAATAGAATAATTTAGTCATTATGATTTTATTAAAATATTTCATAATATTATAAAATTTATTTTAAAATTTTTAAAAATGAATAACTGCCAGGTGAATTTTTAGAAAGGTAGTTGTAATTAAATCTGCTATATGTTACTGTATCTTCCAGATCCATTGTAGAGGTGGCTTTGGTTCGAGTCCCAGCAGGGTCAGCTTTGAGGACTATCTCTGGAAAACTCCCCTCTCTGACCTCGGTCAATATGGAACAACGATGAGCTTCGAAAGGCCGTCATCCGTCGGATGGTACGTTAAGCCATGGCTCCGTGTGCGTGAAAGCGATGCCCATTAGAATACAATAAATTTTAATAATAATACACTTTTGGAGTGTATTGTTTTTTGGTTTGAAATAAAGAATTTTTTTTCATTATCGATGGTGAATTTAATTTGTAAGAAAACGTTTAAAAAAAAATACAAAAACCCTCAAGCAGCTGCTTGCCACAGAGGTCTGACAGGAGCCTGTCAGTTTATATGCCATATTAGAAGGTCTGAGAGGATGGCAGGACCTCAGCAGAAAAACTATACACACATCCATGCCTTATCCGGGGCTCGAACCCAGGTCCCTTAGATCAATAACCAAGCGCGCTAACCACTCGGCCATGGGACGGCCTAAGGAAACGTTTACCAAAATCAAATTTTATATACATATGATCTGTTCTTTTTTCCCTAGATCCGTTCTGTTACGGTTGCTATAAGAATAAGATCCATCATTGATGATAAATATTGAAAAGAGAATTTTATAATAATTCAGAATGTTGAGATAGGATATAAGGCAGGTAATTAACATATGTATTCAAAGGAGCATAATTCTGAAACTCAAGAAATTCAATGTGTCATTTTCTTCCGTGTTCTTTATAGTGACAAGATATTATTAAGGAATTGTTCGATTTAGTTGACAAAGTGGGAACTGAGATGTCGAAGGACAAGGACGTGTTTTTTGCCCAGCTCCAAGAAGTGAACTTTAGTTAGCTAAACTGTTACTTAAATTACCTAATAACCTTGGGCGAGATCGGGTATCCGACCCGATGGAGCCCTTGGTCTGTAGGTTAGAATTAGCTCAACCTAATTATTTTTCTAAATTTTGTTTATTATGTGTAGGATTGTAGAGATTTGCAGCTGAAATATCTACTTATTTTCTGAATTGCAGTCTTTTGACTGCTAATTCACTGCCCTTTTTTTATCTCTGTGTGGGATGAATTGTTATACGCATTCGGTTTCAACTGACAAATATTTAATATTTCGGTTTTTACTTCCGTTGAAGTTTTTGTTTTCAAAAAATGGTTACCGTTAGGATTGCGCAATAAGCGTTCGATTCTAACGGTCAATCTTTAACTGTCAGTTTTGAAGCTTTTGCTATTTATAACTTTATTCGCTTCACTTGTGGAATTATTTTACATGTTTCAATGTGAAATTTAAACTGTATTGTAAAGGATTTGCAAGTGCAAGTTTACTTTTTATTTATATTATATCCTGAAATTTCAAAAGTAGCAAATTTCTTGTTATTTAACATGATGTCACAAAACGAAGGAACTGCTGTTTCTGTTGCGGTCTACCGACAGGACCAATTCAACGATTCTCTTGAATCGAACCACAGGGAAGCTTCAGTTCTGATAGAAGCTATATCGGACCACAGAGAAAGCTCCAATGTTAACTATGAGGTAGAAGTCTGTGCTTTTATAACTCTTTATAAAACAACATGAGCATAGTTAGCAAATTAATAACAAGAAAACACTAAAATATTTAAATATACACACTGTACACTGATAAATACTTTAAAGTAATTAATTAGTGTTTACCATTCCCTATTTACTAATAATTATACACAGTATTCCCTATTTTCCCTCCCCTGGATGCTTTAACCTAGACAGGGGACTAATAAGCATTGCTTCACTAGTCAACTCTCCTGGCTAGCATCTTACCGAGATGGGAGCATTAGATATTCTTTTCTCTGTAGACATTTCATTGACACGACAATTTTGCTACTTTTCTTTACATTTCAGTATATTCTTATTTCTCTTTTTAACTTCTTTTATGCTTCACTAGTCAACTCTCCTGGCTAGCATCTTACCGAGATGGGAGCATTAGATATTCTTTTCTCTGTAGACATTTCATTGATACGACAATTTTGCTACTTTTCTTTACATTTCCGTATATTCTTATTTCTCTTTTTAGCTTCTTTTAATTTGTTTCTTATGCTCTTTTTAGGCACCTTATGGTCAAAACAACCTCGAGCTGTAAGATCTGTCTGTGAACAATGGTTTTTATCCAGTGACTCAGTACAAAATGTCATATCCTGCGGCAAGGGTTCAGAAACTTTAGAATAAATTTGTACACAATTGGAATTACTATATTTGCTAATTTCCACATTCACTTTTGACCAATGAGATAACTTATTCTCGGCTTTCTTTAAATTTACAATATTGTTATTTCTTTCTGTACTTATTTTCTCCTTACATTTATTAGCATTATTGTCTACACTTATAACATTATTACATCTTTCTGTCTTATTATTATCAGTTGTACATTTTGCAGACACAAAATAAAAATTATTCAATGCACTATGCTCCGTACTCTTAATAGCTTCGTTATCAACAGCTGTATAATTAACACGTTTATGTAGCATGTTTTACACATCTTTACTCAGGAGCATCGGGCTGCATAACCTAGGAGCAGTAGCACAAAATACCTCCGCTGGAAAGTTAGAAATCACCGGTTTTTCCTTAACTTCAGCAAGTTGCAGCTCTACTTTATTCAAGTCAGCGATGATCACGTCACCAAACGCGCTAACAAGATGCATTTTTTCCACAAGGTTTGAGGAAACCTGCTGGGATAAAGTGGGATCTAACTACATAGATCTGAGTTCCAGTATACAGAATACTATTAATTTTAATATTACGAACTTTAATAACTACCTCGCCCAGCTCTTGAACAAACTTATTCTTTGATCTAATACTGCTTTCCACCTGGATATTATTATTATGCAATTTTGAAACTCTGTCGATAATAGCAATCTCCTTATTACTTTCCTCAGCATCATTAACCGAGCAGCCACCATCTACGTCTGCTCTAGCCAGTTACTAACTCAGAACTACCTGATCTTCTCAATTGCTGTCTGATGTTCGGTGTCCTTCACCGACTCCCTGTCCCAACGGACGGTCATCTGACCAGTGCTCCTCAATCAAGGAAACATGCAGGAAAGGGGACTGATTACTGACGATCAGGTACCATAAACCTGTCTTGCTGATTACAGCAAGACACATTAGCCATAAACAGTCTTAGTCAGTGGTTGGAGAAAGGAAACAGTTTCACACAAAGGAGGTCATATACAAATGCAAGGTCACATACAAATATATACATGAAATGACAAAATTATGTCTATGTATCGTATCAAAACCTGACAATAAACAAAACAATTCTACAAAAGTTCTATCTGGAAAAAGAGATAAATGAACATATATGTAACGATGAATGCCAAAGTATGGAAAATGTCATTGAGGTTGCCTAGCTGGCAAGCACCTCTACATCTGACCAACATACCAGTAATCCAATAAATGACATGGATACTGTACCAAAAAAAGATAATAAGTCAAATATTTTACAAATTGAGTCTCAGAAAGAATTTGACACAGTCAATGATGGTTTTGAAAAGGTAAAGAAGGGACATGAAAGATCCCTCTCGCCTTCTGTTGAGACTGATTTTATCTGAAACCAGATTTTCTGTCTTAGGTGAAGAAAATTTGGATTCATATGAGTCTGAAATGGAGGAAAATGAAGATCTTGCTCAATCCCAAGCTAGAGGAAATAGGAGAGAAAAAATTCCTCCCATTATACTCCGATATCATAAAAACTGGATAACTATTCATCGGGAATTAACCAGGATAGCAGTAGAAAGTTTCACTGTCAAAAATTCAGAAGACTCGATTCACATTCAAGCAAAATGCATTGATGACTATCGTGCATTTGGGAAAATTTTAAAACAACCAATTTCATACTTACAAATTAAAGACAAAAAAAACTGAAAGTTGTGTTGAAAAACCTACTTATTGATGTTGGCTATGAGGAAATAAAACGTGAACTAGTAGGCTTAGGATTCTCAGACATTAAGCTATCTCAGCTGAAGTGTGGGAAAGAGAGAATATTGATACCAGTGTTTCTTGTGGAGCTGACCAGAAATGCCGCTAACAAGAAAATATATGACATCTCGGTTCTCTTTCATTTAAAGATTATGATAGAGAGCTGCAGAGCTAAAAAGAGCCCAACTCATTGACATAGATTCCAGAGGTATGGGCATGCTCAAAGTGTGTTACAATCTCCCGAGATGCGTGAAATGTGTGGGTGAAATTTTAATTACTAATATTTTAAATAATTTTAATATATTGGACAGAATAAAAATTCAGTATATTATAAAAAAAAATGAGATTTCTGTGTCACTGCACGATAACTTGTATTATACAGTAATATTTTATACAATTATAAATATTTTCAATAAATATCACATCGAGTTTCTTATTTGTATAAACTGTCAACAGATGGCAGCAGGCACTCCTCATTGGTTGGTCCTTTTACCTCTGAGCGGCAAATTTTTGCACACAATGGGCTAAATGGCCAGGTTACAAGGGTCCCCAAGGCTCAGCGAAGGTTAGGGGAGGGGATTCACAAGAACAGCTGTTGGAAGACAGATGTGATAGTCTCCCGTCAAAGCCATGCAACGTGTTCTTTAACGTGCACAGGGTATGACTGTCCCATACACGGGGCCACGGCTTAACGTCCCATCCGCTGACTGCTGCCTTTTCAAGCCCATCGGTGTCCCCTACTGACCGTGTGCAGGGCGGGGAGTTTTGCGGAGATAAATCTCAACGCTGACCTAGCTGGGAATGGAACCTGGGAACTGCAGATTACGATCCTGGCACGCTACCGACTGAGCCATCCCCGCCCTGGCACTTCTCATATCATCCATAAAAGAAGAACTATACTATTTAAACAAAGTGAAGACACCTATATACATCGATATATTCCAGGGAAAAAAACTACAGCATACATTTATTTACATGTTCGCAGAATGATTAAATGTATTAATTTACATATTAATTTAAAAAATTCTGGAAAAGTACTAAGAAGAAACATACAATGGCTCCTCCCAGGTATAGGAAAATGTGCACTTGAACGGGATGAAATGCTCATTGAATAACTTTAGTGTCATCTACCACTGTACGCAAATAGCAATGAGTGTTAGACAGTTTGAAACACTAACTAAAATCACATTGAATATTTTAAGAGTAAGGCAAATCATAGCTGTCTATATAGTAATCTCTTCAATTTCTTGTTATGTTGGTTGCTTTTGAATTTTATACTTTTTCTATTGTGTTTTATATAAATACCTTGTTTTTGCCCATTTGGCACTTTCGGGGTTGTTTTCTTATACTACCATTGCCTTTGGCGCTATATATAATGATTTTAATGTTAAGGCCTAAAGCCAGGAACTTAATAAATGTTAATTAAAGTATCAGATATCAGAAACTCTGTAACTTATAAACTAAACATTTTATGAAAAAAGGTAACGGGAGATAAATTAAAGATATTAATCAATTCTCTCTAAAACTAGATTTTCAATAATGTTTGCTTTGCACTTTAAGAGTTATGGACTTTAAATATTTAACAACAACAAGGCAATTTGTCGTAAGACAATTGAAAAATATTGAAAAAGTATTGACTAACTTTTCAAATATATATCTATTGTATTAAATGGTGTGAAATAATATTTCTCATTCAATTTAAAATTAAGTTCTGAGTTAAGTTCTAATGTTAGACATTGCTGTTGTTAAATATTCAAATTTCCATAAGGGAATGTTGTTGAAATTCGAGATTTTGTTAAATTTGAGACATTTAATTTACCTTCAGTCCTATTCTGTCACAAAACTTTTTCTTAGAAGCTATAGAGTTTCTAAATTATCTTCCACTGACATAACATGAAGGGAAGTGGTCATAATTCAGTGAGCGGTGAGTGTGTATATATAAGTTACTTCTTAGAACAAATATAGGAAGATATAAATGTATTTTAAATTTCCTTAATTTCAATATTTTACATTTTGATTTTTAATGATAATTTCTCATGGAAATGTTTATTTTTTTAAGGGTAAAGCTTCTTTGAGGCTTGTCTTGGTTTCTGATACAATATAAAAACTTACACAAGAGTACACCTGCTCGTCCAGGAGTCAAGGAAAACGTTTGTCACGAAATGCATTAATCTTTCTCCTACTTCGAAAGAGAAATTTTCAACATTCCCACGTTTCTCTGCACTTCCTAAGCCTTCATTTGACATGTGACTCTTTCAGATTTACTCCGTTAAATTTACGTGACCCCTTTTTGAGCGGAAGAAAAAGGGACATAATTTTTGGTCCTCACGGCAGCCTGTACGCCACGAACGATATAGTTAGAGGAATAGTTTACAGAATCCAACCTCCCACCGTTTTGTGGAGGGAAGAAAGAATGGATGGTAAATGATCCATAACGTTGACAATTTCCACGTCACAAAAATGCATTTAACAAATATCTCATTTCTCTCTGTTCTCTACTTCCGAAGATACAACGGAACAATCATTTATATACGTTTCTCATTTGTCAGGATAGAAGAAAGCATATGATGGAAAATTTTGTAGCCTATGGCACTTTTCACACCACAAGCTTTCATTTGACACATAAGTAGTTACTTTGGTATTTGCTGTCGAAAAATTTACCAATCTTTACACATTAAGCTCCATGTTTTGAGGGAAGAATGTACGAGAGATTTTCGCCTCAGTGGCGCAGTACCTCGTGCATTGGTTCGTAGTGATCCTTGTGAACCTTGTGAACCGTGCATTGGTTCGTAGTGATTGGAGTCACGGTGATGGAACTGTCGTTTGTTCTGTTATAGCCTGAAGATAAGCAAATTACTCTGTGGGTCTGATCAAAAATTTAAAAGGCAAAGAAAAAATTTATTCATAACGTAATCACACTCCCGAAGTCACAAGCTATTATTTAATATATAACTCGTTACTCTGAATATAAGATATAATGGCACACTGGAATTCTCATTTCCTTTTTCAGTGGAGGGAAGAAACAGGACGAAACGATTTATAATAACCTATGACATTCTTAGAATTATTAAAGTTCATTTGGTGAATAATTGGTTACAATGGGTCAATGGGTTGAAGAGATATGGTGGAACAACTGTTTGCAGAAATACATAAGAGACAAATAAAGAAGGAACAACCAGAAGAAAATTAAAAGATATCAACGAAAGTAAAAATATTATAAAGTACCACTAATTTTATAAAACAGAGGAATTGAAATAAATATCTTTCGTTCCAATTAGTAAACTTGTAGTCTTGGTGGGTGACATATATTACGGATGTATCTCAATGATATCTCCAAGTATTAATCAAAATAGGATTTTTTGGCGAAATGCACAAATGGTCATCCTCCTGCATTATTTGATGCATCCACACTGAAATGTACAATTATATCACCACTATAATTTCTTGTAGTATTCTCGGAATAATTTAGCCTTTAAAATGGCCATTAATCGGTGGTTTCAACTTGTATGGTAATACAAGTGGAAGTTAAATAGTACGTAATGTTTAAAGGCACTAAAATTAATTTAGGTAAAAATCATTCGTTCAAATTTTGTTTTTAAGCAAATTAATACATATGGTCGAACGAAGTTATGAGTACCTTGAATCCGCTTAGTGCCACCCAATCTTAGTGTTGCCAACTTTCCATTACAGAAAAAAAATGGACATGTTGTTTGGGGGAAGATTTCACCCTCTCCACTTTTTTTTTGCTTCTTTCTCTCTGATGTTTAGGGAAAAATATAAACAAATATTCAAAAATAATTTTACACATTTTATGAGACTAATTAAAAACATCCATCCTCTTCCGAAATTTGAATCTCCATCAGCCATTGTTATTAAGCATGGGCTCTCCAGAACTGTTCGAGCTCATAATCGATTAATGAAGACCTAAATAATGGTTGCTAATACACTATCATATTCATTATACCAGCTTCTAAACAATGAGGAAAGACGTTTTCCACCTGGAGGTACCCACTGAGAGTTAAAGGATGCGCTTGTGTGAATTATTTGGATATTTAAAACAAAAAAGTAATTAAAAAATTATTTAAAAAAATTAAATAATAATAAATTTTGAAAAAAAATTAATCTTTCTTCAAACACGCTTCTTGAATTTATATTTATTTCCTCCTTTATGGGATTTCAGCAGGCCTTTGCAGGCACTCACACATCACTTCTGTATTTTCACACATGTTCTGTATTTTCGTTAACCTCCTCGTGTACTCTAGTAGCTTTTTCTAATAAATCTACTTTTAATATCTATGCTGTTAGTTAATTGCATATTTGACTGAGGTTTATACAGTGGAATTTTTAACAGGTTGAGACTCATTTAAAACAAAGAACGTATATAAGCCCTAATAATTTGAACGCCAACTTCGTAACTCACTTCGACGAACGAGGTCTAATGATTTCGTTTCCTTCGATGAATAGTTGTCACTGCAACGAATTTAAGAGGACCAAGCATTGTTCATCCTAGGAGCAAGCAGGTTGTACCCCTTTATATGTCATTAGCACTCATATTGTTAGAAGCGACATTATCGAATGAAATGTTGAAGCTATTGTGATAATAAACAGTGTTATATGCTTTTGTGTGGGCATCTTTCTTAGAAACCATAACTTTATTTTTTCTTCTATGCATCTCACCTGTCTAGATGTAATGTATCACAATATTCGCTTGGGTCCAAAATGTGCATCAGTTAAATCCAAAGGTAGAAAAGCAGAAAACATTCGTCTGGTTGACAGTCATAATCTGCACATCAGACATTTCAGTTGAAAACAGAGCGGTTGGCAACACTAGTCCTACCCCAGTATTTCTAAGTGACCCAAGCTGAATCCATTTCGTTGTACACGGAAATTAGGCACGCCTGAGGAATGTTTGACATTCAAATGGACAGAGGCACCACATGAGTGATTCAGTATGGTGGAAATAATTCATTGGCAAGTTGCTGGCGGTAGATTATAATGGTCGCGTAATATGATATGGAAACAAGGGATGTGTAATATTGTACCTATGTAATGTTGGATGAAAGACATAACAAAAGCAGGCGACCGTCATCTGGCTCTCGGTGGCAGATGCCATAAAGGAATTAACTGTCTCACGTCGAACCAAGCATATCTCGAAGGTTGTAGAATACAAGTTATACAAGACTAACCGAGATTTCTGTCCACCACAAATTAATGACAAAAAGGTTTCACAAAAAGGTTCACAAAGGTTACTGGTGTCGTGAACATGAAAATTGGGGCTCAGAGAAATGTTGAATTTAATATTTACTGATGAGTCCACATTGATTCTAGTCTCTAATTTTCGGCGTCTCTTAATCTGGAGAAAGACCAGATACCGTCTATTGAGTACTAGAAAATAGGAGCAATATGAGGGAGGTGCATTAGTGGTCTGAAGAGAAGTAAGATGCAAAGATTTTACTGATCTCTATGTATTCGAGAGAAATATTAATTGCTCTGATATTTAGGAAAGAAATGCTTGCAGTCCATATCGGACTTTTTATGAATGACGAAACTTTGAATTAATTCTAATGGGCTATATAGAAATTTTCTCTTCCAAAGATATGTCTGTTTAGTGAATAACCGAAATACACAATTTAAAGAAATAAAAGTACCAATTTTCTTATATGCGGCCTAAAAATTAAAAATGAAGTAAAGCATTCCGATGATGAAATCTCTAACTGGATAAGTAGTTATTTTAAGGAAGTTTACAAAATTGATTTATAAATTGAACAGAAATTTCAGGAGACCTATCTTGCCCTGAAGGTAATAAGATTTCAGTAGATTATTTCACGATTAGTATTGTGATGTTACTTCTTCGGTTGTCTGTCTATTGGGATCATTTAGGAATGTCCCTCCGGTTCGATCGCAATACGCGAAGGGGGGAAAGAGTCTTTCAGAACAAAAAACAACGATTTTATCACAATTGCAGGGACTCAATACTGAGGCTCCTCCCTAATAAATTGGTTGTACTCCAGCCTTTACTTAAATATAAAAATTATTTATTGAACCTTCCAAACATGCTTGACAGACAAGGACATATGCTCAATTACATAACATTACATCACCAGCTTACTATGCCTGTTCAGCTGTATTCACAGAGACCAATGCCGTTATTTCCAGTCGGCATTTACCAGCTTTACAATTTTACGTCTTCCCGCGTCCGTCCTTCGACTGGCTCTCCTTCTCCTCGTTGCCAAACCCTTTTTTCCTTTCTCTCACTGCTTCGGCCATCTGGCAAGTCCATTAGCCCCCGGGACCCGGGTCACTTGTTAGCGGACGCCACCAGTTGGGTAACCTCCATCCCTCCGGGCACTGCTACTTCAATTAACTCTCCAGATGCTGGGACAGAGGGTCTCCCACGTAGCATATGCCTTTTTGGTGAAATCCAAAATAATATACAAAACATGAACAAAAAAAATATTTAAAAAGGCCTCTAGCCTGACAAGTACGTTTTACTTTTATTAATTGCATAGTTAAAACTCTGCAGACAAAATTTCTATCCACAATCGCAAATCTTTTTCAGCATCCATCTATATTGACTACTTAATGTGTCGAGGTTTTGCAATGCTTAAAATGCGAAATATTTTTGCGAATAAAAGAAATCAGTCCATTTCTTATTAATGATTAATAATGAACTAAAAAATTATACTGTGAAAAAAATATTCAGCAGTTCTGAGAATTATGCTGTAATAAATATAAGACAGCAATTTAAGTAAATCAAATTATGCAACTTCTTCTGAGTTAAGTTTTTCTTCTAAATGCAGTAATCGGTAATTAGGGAAGACGCTCTTTTTTATTACCCATTAACTCTCTCTGTTCGTCACTACGCGAATTTTGTGATCTCCAATACTGAAATTATAGCAGATTTAATTCCAGTTTTCTACGTAAACATTCTAAAAATTCCGCTTATATCTGCTTTATCAGCAAAAGGGCCCTTTCTTCACAAAAGGTGTATTTTTTTTTTCATTTCTTTAATTTGTGTCCTTATTCCAAAGCATCTTTTTTTCTTAAAGTGAATATCATCATTCAACGTTTAAATTGGATTTCTTTATCCAATATCTCAAGAGTTTTTATTTATTGATATCAGCCACCAATAATGCAGTAATGTTTGCTCATGATCCTGTATATCTTATTGAATCCAAGATTTTAACCGTTATCAACGTTAACATCACATTTTTGTTGCTGGTTACATTCTCTATCTGCGTTAGCATCATTCGTTTATCCACTAAGAGCGTTTAAATGCGGATTTCGTCTCTAGTGGTAGTCAAAGTGGCGGCCATGCATGGAGAGAGCGTTTAATCATTTATTTTTAGCGCAAGTTCTCTGACTATTCTACTTTGTGTACTGTTCCTGGGATACGCCACTGTGCAATAAGAAAACGGTTCTTTCTTCAATTGACAGAATCGTAATATATTGTGCACTGCCCAAATTAGTCAGCAGAGTAATACGTACTCGGATTGAAATCCATCGAACACCTTATCTCCAATCAGAATCAGATTGAATCCTCCAATCTACGCAGAAAGAGATCTTCACTAGTTTTTCCAACTTGAGAAATAAAACATTTCCTTTTCAAGGAGTTGAACGAATCTAATCCGTATCCAAGTTTCGTTGCATATGTGATCCAACCACTCTACGGAATATATGCGGGCAGTGACGTCTTTACCCATATTTCGATCATCTGACCTTGGCCCAGCATCTCACGCCGCATACATCCTCCCATCTGGCTTATCGGGTATCCAGAAAATTGTTCGACGAAAATGTGTTCCTAATGAATATTTTATTAGAATCTGAAATTTGTTCGAAATGGAAATTTATTCCACGGAAATGTGTTCGAAACGAAATTCTTTTTAAAACGAAAATTCCTTCGACGGAAATTTATTCGAAACGTTATCTGATATACGTTATCTGATATATTTATTCGAAACGTTATCTGATAAACGTTATCTGATTAAAATTGAAATGGACTTTATTTTATTCCCATTGTTATAATATAACAATGGGAATAAAATAAAACATATATGTGTATAACATATATCTAGCGACTTTTCAGATCTCACGGCGAACACCAAAAAATTTTACTGCGTACCCCACTTTGAGAACCCTTAAACTATCAGACCAACCGACTTCATAGCAAAGGAGAAGGAACGGCTGTTCTTATCAAAAGATATCTCAAGCATTGCGAATTTCCTCTTGGCAACTTAATCACTCTGGAAACCACAGTTGTTTGTCTTGAAAATCCACAATATTGACATATTCTGCGAATAAGTGCATACAAACCTGAATGCTCCTCTCTGCAATGCAGATATGGATTCTGTCTTTTCAAATAAATTCCCAACGCTTGCGACTGGGGTTTAAACTCAAATCTTACTAGCTGGGATACCAAAAGATTAAAAGCAAACGGTAGATTATTATTTAGGTGCTCCTCTAGAAATGGCATAATAGTGGATGCACACAAGACCCTACTTACTTTCCCCATGTCAGTCATTTTAGACCGTACATGCTGGACATTGTTCTTCAAAAAATTTCATTCTTAACACGTTAAGCATGGGTGTAGAGCAGATTTTTTTTTCACTAAGGACGGGGAACTATTTTGGTAGTATTTCATTTTCAAAATATTTATAACAAATATTTTACACAGTTTCAAACATTTAAATACAGTTTCATCAATTTTTAATTACTCAAAATATGAGGCATCATGTTTTTACCTCACCGCCTTTAAACTGAATTTGGTTCAGTAAGACGGTGTGGTACGTCGTGTTGCCACCACTGAAATATAGTAGTTCAAAAGAAGTTTTGAATAAAAAACTGAAAAAACATGAAATAATAGCCCAAGAAAGCACTTGTGGTATTGTAATGCTAAAATTGAAAGATACTTGTGATGTATTGTTACTCACAACAAAACACACTGACGAGATGATCAAAGTGCAACAACGTGGAAAGCAAATAGAAAACCCAGGGCTATTTTCGAGTACCAGGGCTATTTTCGAGTACAATAAGTCAAAAACTTACATTGACATATCTGACCAGCTAAAAGCATATTCGCACTGCCTGAGAAGGGGTACTAAATGGTATCGAAAATTGGCAACTGAACTAATTTTAGGTTCCGCATTGGTCAATGCATTTTTATTATTCAAAGAGATCACGCAAAGTAAGATTACCATCACTGAATTTCGAGAACATCTTGCCGAAACACTCTTATGTACGAGTGATCTGTCTGCTGACCCTGAAGAAGCAAATAACTCACATAAATTGGAGGAGCGCAAGAAAAATCGATGTGTGGTATACTATGCCAATAATAAAGAACAATTTGGTAGAAATGTAGCTCAAAATAAATCGACCAGAAGCAAGTGGTATTGTCCAGCTTGTGTTAAAAGTTTTTGTATTCCATGTTTTTTTTTCTATTCATAATGCACAAAAAATGTAAAAATAACATCGCTCAGGTATTGTTCTATTTTTATTTTCGAGTTGTATTTACTTTTACTGTTATAAATAAATAATTATTTCCTAATATTTATTATTTCGAAGTTTTGTCACAAATTACCATAAAATATACTGTAATTAGCAAACATGCACAAATATTCATGACCAGGTAATATAAATAGTTCGTACAGACGATGGATTTTGAATGGCTATCTATTTAACATTGTAGTGAGACACATAACAAAGCCGCGCCGTCTTATAGTATTTTCGAGCTGAGGCATTCATTGATGTCACGCCGGTCAAAGTAGAACAGCCAGTGAGACATCAGTGCTAAGCCACACCATGCTGAACGTGTTAACTATCATCTGCAAATTTTTACAAAAACTCTCATCAGATATCATTATGGTATTGCTCAAATTAGACTTGCAGGGAATACGGGAGCTTTCTACTTACAAAAAAGTAAACTGGAATAGATTTCGTATTATTATTAATAAAATAGTCCCTGGTACATTCAAAAAAGTCGAACACATAAATCTGGACGCTGAAATTACAAATCGCAAAGGAGCAATTCAAGACGCACTTAAAAAATTCAAACACTGTACATAAAGGGAACTGAAACCTGAAAAAGTTCCACACGATATCGAAAAAAAAATTAAAGCAAAGAATAAAGACAGCAAAACCTGGCAGAGGACGTGGGATATGCATGACAAGGACATCTACAACCTAAAACATAGTACACTTCATACAGAGTACACTTCATAGAGACTTCAAGAATTTTTAAATGAATAATGGGCGGCCAAGCTTAGCTCGTTTAATCCAGAACACAGTTCATTCTGGAAAATGATCTCAGCTCTTAAAGGAAGAAACAAACAAATCCTGTTCTCCATGGAGAAAATGGTTTAGTCTACGATAATAAGGACAAAGTAAAAGCATTCGCTTCCTGTTTAGGAAAACAATATATACCAAATGATGAACCCTGTGACGAGGATTTCATCTCTTCCACTAATAAAACAGTCCGAGATTTTAACACTCAACAGCACAACTCGAGTCTCAAGTTTGTTTCCTATTCTGAACTGCGTGGAATTATCTCCAGGTTAAAAACAACAAAAGCCACGGGATGGGATAAAATCAGCAATAGAATTTAAGGAACCTTCCCACAAAGACTGAAATCGCGATTTGGATAAATTTTATTGGTATCTATAATTAATCTCACGGGGTAGTTTTCTGTAAAATTCATATTTTTAAAGGTATGTAGCTTTAAATGTGGTTTTTCATTAACATAATATGAAAATGCTTCAGTATATTTAATATATGTTACGATACCTCACCATCCATATCCTATAAGCGTTCACTTTCGATTGATAGGAGAGAGAATTATTTAATTGGCATTAAAACCATTAATATTTGGAACTAGATTTAAATCTTTCTACGAACTTAAAAGGACGTACTTTTGTTGATACTTAAATAAACAAAATGCAACACTTGAAGGTTGGCGCCCCTTGGCAAATGTGTTTTATGGGAAATCCGGCAGGGCGTGTGTTTCATGTACCTCCATGACGTCATTGGTGGCGGAAGTTTCTTCGTTGGTGGCTTTGTGTCATTTTTTTAGGTACGTGGTCAATTGGTACCAACTTTCATGTCCTGTTCCCCCTTGTGTGCCTGTGTTAGGTTAGTTGATCGGGTTCCTAGTTTTTCTGGGTCTAGATTATACCCACCGCAAATGTTCTAAATCTCTGCGGGTTCTGATATCTCCTACGTTGAACGTTTCAAATTGAGTCATACATTATCGATGGAGGTTAGGAAGAAAGTGGTTCGTTATCGATGGGAAAAATTATCAATAGACTTTTGCGCCAAACATTTGGCGAGATATAGCTAGTATTCCGTAATAGCTTAGCAAGGCTTAGTGACTGGCAGACACGGACTACGAAAAATAAAGGGGAGTGGGGGGATGACTTGAGCGAGCCAGAAAACAGTTCACGAGATAGTAATTGCACGCAGTGTAACATTTCCCTCTCCACTTTAGTGGTCTTTAAAATTTCTTTAAAGTGCGTGAAGCATATAAGCTTATTTATACCTTTGCCTTATAAATAGTTTAACCCATCCCCAAGATCCAGGCCTGGCATTTGAACTATTTAGTCTCGGAGTTGTTTTTTGAAGTTTGAAGCGAAAATATCTTGCTCAAGAATTACGATATTTCACCTAGTTATTTCTAATTGAATTATTCTGATATGATGTTGCAATATAACTCCTTTTCTGACTTAAACCCGCGGAAACTAAATAATTCCTTAGACATTTTTTACCTTTTGTTTTCTTAATCTTCTCTTCCTAGTGCTAACAATAAAAAACCCCAAAAATTCAAAACTCAATATTAATTTGTTTTCCGTTTGCTGATAAGAGAGGTTTTATATTGATTTAATGGCTATTCCTCCAACGTATTCCGATTAAATGAGGTTTTCCATCTCTTACAGGATACACTCACCCACGTAATTGCAAAAGAAGAAAAATAGAAGTTTCAGATGAAGAAATAGACATTTTCCTGCGTTGATACTTTTTTTTTTCAAACATTTCAAATTCTATTACATAAAGATATCAAATTTGGGGGAAATAAAAAAATAATTTAAATTATTATATTAAATTTAGTTCCAAGCGAATTTTCCCCCAAGCGAATTTTTACTTCATCCGATGTTTTCCAGCTAAGTGGTTTTTGGTATGTAAATTTCTGACCCCCACCCGTTTAGCCACTCCATATGGGTGAAATTTGTAGTCTGACACTTCTCACGTCACAAGCTTTCATTTGACACCTTAGTTTTTACGTTTGACCTTCGTTATCGAAAGATACAAAAATTATACCAAAGGTTAACTTTCCTTGTTTCTAAGGAACAATGCAAGAGAAATATCTCTTTATAACATTATCACACTACCGGTTTCACAAGCTTTAATTTTACATCGATTCGTTACTATGAATTGGAAGCTGTGACGCAATGGTTTTGATATTTTCCATTTTCTGGGAGCAGAACTCCAGGGATAAAGTTTTGATAGTCTCTTAGACTCCCAGCGTTATGAGCATATTTGGTGCAGAACTCGTTGCAATTGGTCAAAGGGTGGAGAATATATGTTTGAACAATCGTTTGTGAAACACATAAACTGAGAAAACAACAAATAAATGAAGGAAAAACAATAAGAAAATAAGTAAAAATGGTGAATAAAATTTTACTCAAAACTACCACTAATTTTATTAAACACAAAGGGGAAAATGAAAATCATTCATTCAATCATCAGGGCGTTTAAATGTGACACCGAAGTGTTATATTACGGATATATCTGAATGATAGTCCAAAGTTTAAGAAAAATAGTTTTTATTACAAACTCTCAGATACAGGCATTTGCAGAATCTCGACGAAAATGAATGCATGAGGATAACCATTTTTGCAAAATGCACAAATGGTTATTTTTATGCATTCATTGGATGTTTTTATATTAAACGCAAAATTTTATTATCACTGTTGATTCTTGCAGTAGTCTCTAGTCCTAGTCTAGTCTCTAGACTTGTAGTAGTCTAAAAGTGTACTGTGAAAATAAAAAGCCTGGCTCGTAAAAATATGCGTTACTGAATACAGAAATAATTTACTTAATTTTAATTTTGGAAAAAATCTTTTAAATTAATTTTGCTCTTTTAAATGCAGTTATCGTCATTTATAGGAATATATCCCTTTTTTTTTGCTCGGTAACTCTCTCCTAAATCTTCGTGATCTCGTCTCGTATGCCATGAGATCGTGATAACGTCTGGTATACAATGAGATCGCGATAACTCGTCTGGTATGCCATGAGATCTTAAGCTTGTACCCGAAATAGTGAAAGGCTCATGTAATAAAAATAAACTTAAAATACTTAAATTTTAAAATTATTCTAAACGTCTACTTACTTTTTCTTAACCTAACTTAGGCTTTATCCCATAACATAATTTAGAAAATTTCCAAAATCAAGGTTTTAATTTTACCTGTTTAATATAAGGTTAATGTCGAGAAGTCAACTGTGAATTTATTTTAATATTGTGTAAGTTCATAACTTTGTGTACTTTCACTCATTTTGTTCAAACTTTGTTTAAAACTCTAAAAGAATTTTTGACAATGGCACGAGCAGAATCATGCAAAGATAAGTCAAGTGCATAACATAATTGTACGTTTTAAATTAAAGTTTTCATCATATCAATACAATCATATCACTAAATACGTAAAAAATCAGATTTATAATCGTTTAGCATTTTTTGTTAAAAACTTGACATCTTTTGTGACAAACATTTTTATGAATATCGGCATCTAATTCTTGTGATAAAGCAGTTTTCAGTACGGATGATAAGTGCTCACCTGCTAAGAAAGAAGGAGCTCAGTAGCAGTCGTTGCTATTGACGTTCCTCGTAGAGCTCCTGCCAGCAGAGTGTGTCCGCTGCCCCGCCCCCCGGGACCTCGACCAACGCAGAGACCAGCGTCGTTGACCTTCTGGGCCGTCATCGGACCAGTGTGTTCCATAAACTTTATTGCTCGTACGTTCTTCTCCCCCTGCATCAGCCTGTCGTATTTTACACAAGGCCTTGTGTAGCTGGCTAAAATCAATTAATGTTTTACAGCCAATGAAACGTAGACACGACGCCTTGGGCCAAATTTATTTTTCTAGTTTTGAGGTGCGGGGACAACCAAACACACATGTTGCATTTCTTCACCAAGCCCACGAAACTGGATCTGCTGTTGGTACTCTTTTGCTAGACAAAGAGCACACTGCTGCCAAAATGATGATCTTGTCTCGTTCCCTTTCCGCTCTAGCTGACTGAATACCTAAAATACTTCTCTTATATATATAATAAAATGTAAAAATAGCACATGAAGATGACAATATCACTTACTAAATTCATATTAACTGAAAGAAAATAGGGAGCCTGCATTTTCCTTTCAATTGGTAATAGAAGCGAGTTTTTAAATCCTACGTTCCTTTAAACTGAATATGAACTAAATGAGTGATTGATCATAGATATTTGATTTTTTTATTTTGTTTTCGGTTTAGTGCGCTTCGAGTAAAATAAAATAAATATTTACAATCACATATTACTTCTGGGCACATTTGAAACTTGCCTCCTAATATCCTACGCTTATAATTAAGTTGATGTAAGGCAATTTCGAGGGTATTACTTCGCTAAATGCTTATTGAATGGCGGGGGTGGCAGGGGACGGGCAAGATGTCTTAGGGAAAAAAAATCATGTAATTATTATATTATAGTATAAATAAAATAAAAATAAAATAAATAAATACCCCCTCAAGCTACCCCACAGAGGTCTGAAAGGAGCCTGTCAGTTTATATGCCATATTAGAAGGTCTGTGAGGATGGCAGGACCTCAGCAGGAAAATGATACGTACATCCATGTCTTACCCGGGACTCGAACCCAGGTTCCTTAAATCAGTAGCCAAGAGCGCTAACCACTCGGCCATGGGACTAGGTATTATAGTGTATATCATAGAAATTTTGGTGGGGTCTGAACCTTCTTGTATCTTAGTATAGTCTCCAAATCACTTTTCATTCACTAATGACTAGCCGCCTATGGATATAGCAAACAATCGTGTATTCATTTCCCCACTTTTTTGGAAGGGTAAAAAGAACCTGTGCTAAATGGTAACCGGTGGTACCTTCACTCGAAAAATAACTCATATCTCTCAGTACTCGCGTTCAGAAAATATTATAAAGGAATAGTTTTCACTTTTCGCTGGTTCTTTAGGGTAGAAGAAAACATGTGGATAAAATGCTTATTATTTATGGCACTCTACGTCACATGTTTTCATTTCAGATCTAACCGTTTATGTTTAGCCTTGGCTTTCGAAAGATATAAAAGATCAATTTTTGGTCGTTTTTTGGCGGAAAGAAAGCATGGAAATAAATGTTTATAAAATTGCGACACTCCCACTCACAAGTATTAATTTGAGAGATATATCGTTCTCTCTGCAGTCGCGTTTGAAAGATAGAGCGGTAAAACTGTTTCCCCATTACCTGTTTGGAGGGAATAAAAGCATTGGAGGACTTTTTACGTAACATTGTGACATTCTCCACGACACAGAGTTCATTTGGTACATAACTCGTTGTGATTGATCAAAGGGTTTAAATTTCGTAGTGGAACAGCAGTTGTACCACCCATACAAACTGACATATGCAAAAATTATCGTTGGAAAAGCAATTGGAAAGTAAGTAGAAGTGAACAGAGAATTTGACAATCAATTACCACCAAAATTATAAATCATTTTAATTCAATTAATTAATTTTAATTAAATAAATTGTTTGTTCAATCAAGTAAAATATAGTCAATTTGATTCAAGGTACATCACGGATGTGTCGAACGATATGTCCAATATATAAGAAAATTATATCGTTATGTATTCTTCGGGTGTCTTCATACCGAATATACAATTGTATCATCGTTATTGCTGCTTAGAGTAGATCTGAAACACTTTTCATTCATTCTGACACATTAAGTTTAATTTCAGTAGTTTAGACTTAAAAATAATATTAATCGAGATTTCGAACAGTATGATAATATGCCGAATAGGAATGAATTTGCCCATCAAAATGTTGTGTTGATAAAATAGCATTTGTCGGAATCTGATTTTTCAGCAAAATAAATACGAAAATTTTCATCCTATTTTTATCTTATTTTTATCCGCAGATAAGACGATAGTTGAATCATAAAAAGGCCCCCAAAATCCGGGTCGTCTTATAGGACAGATACAAAATATTAGATTGAAATTTATATAAATTGAAACCATTATTACTACAACTTATCGAAAAATCTATCATATTATTTAAATACGCTATATGATAATACATTACATTGTAATAGTAAATAATACATTACATTGTAATAGTAAAACAATACTAAAACAAAATAAATATTAAAAGTTTTGTTTATTGAGCTACTGAGGAAAAAACGGACAAACCTTAATTATTTACTAGTACAGAGTAGGGTATGTCCACAAAATAGAATAGCCCCATACGACGCTTTTGTAAATAGTGTGAATGTTTTTTCGAATCAGTGCGAATGTTTGCGAATAGGACATAATTCCTTATACGCTATACAATATTATAATCCAGATGATGATCGCCGATCGAAACTAAATTCGTAGGCCGTTGATAGTTTGGGGTCGTCTTATAGGACAGATATATGCTAAAACTATAAAACTTTGACGAAAATTTATACCTCGTCTTATCTGAAGGTCGTCTTATCTGCGGAAATATACGGTATATATGTTTGAAATAAGTAGAATCTATTTTGATTTTTGGTTAACCTATTATAAATTGCGGGAACTTGGGAGTAAGGACGATATTAGACGTCAGGAATCTAGTTCGTTTTGGATGGAAATTTTGTTCAATGCTAAAAAGATGTGGTTATCTAGGAACTGAATTAACATTGCATGTATTATAATTTTCTACAGAAGAAAGTGTTTAAAATTGAAGAGCATGCCATTTTATATTACTATGTAAAATGAAACTTCGATTAACCAATTTAAAATTAGGAATACAAATTCAGATAATAGAAGAAAGCCGACTAACCAAAGAGGAATAATTGGAACGAGAGCTTATCGTCTCTTGTGAATGCTTGATTTCAAAGAGAACGAAGTGTTTTCTGTTTCCTATTTTGTCCCATTTGACACTGGAAATACAAACTAATGGATGATTTCGAAAAATAACAATAATATATTGTTACGTACAAAACGCAAGCTGTCAGCTCAGTTCCACGGTTTCCACCCCCTTGAAGTCTACTGTACCAGGGAGGGGGAATTTTATAAACAGCAATTTATAAAAAATTGTCATTTTGAAAACGTTTAAGTTTACTCCCTCTGCGTACAAGTGGAAATTCGAAACAGTCACTAAAGAACATATTTTGAGGTACCGTACGATCTTTCAATCAGAAGTTTCAAAACCGAAAATCGTTTTGCCCCGCTCACAAAATCGAATTTTTAAATGATTTCGTAAGCAGACGGTTCTCGTATACAGTTTTCCAGGCATATATAAGTATATAGCAAAACAAATAATAAATATGGTTTGAGCTGCACAAAAAATTGTTCTAAGAAACTATCATTATTAAAAAACGTTTATTGCTTAAACATAATATTTAAAAATTTATTAATTGATAATTGCAATATACATTTATTAGCTTTTAGCATATTTTCCAAAGTAAGCAAATGAATTTAAATTCCGATTTCAATTCTAAGATTTCGAACCTTTCAATTCAACTAAGAATCTCGTATTACGCTTGTGCTTAATCAGAACAACTTCAATTTCCATAGCTCCTGCTCTTTACCCAAAAAACTGAACAATGACGTTACCACGCGAAATCAGGAAGAATATAATTGATGCATTCCTTTCTTCAAATTCATTGTAGGAACAGCTAGTTTGAGAAACTTTAAACTGTTAATATTAAATCTATGGGGATTTAGAGAAATTTAATGGCGCGCACCCCAATTTTGGTTAACCCCAGAGACTTCGATACATACCGATAGGTACATAGCTGATATTCTTCCCCTTGATGAAGGGAACATTCATACAAAGTTTGGTGCTTTTAGTTCTTCTATGGACAATTGCATAAACAGGCACACACACACACACAAACAAATTTTCTTCTTTAAGTATTAGATATAATCAAGTCAGCAGAAGAGAATGGTATCCATTCTCTTCTGCTGACTTGATCATATCTAATATCGAAATTATATCTCATATCGAAAACAATATTTTTAGTTTCGTTGAAAGAAGCATTAAAATATCTAATATAAATTCAGGCTGTTTTGCCATGCTGTAAAGTTTATATGGATCACATGAAGAATTGACAAATTTGTCAATTAATATGAACAACCTGAAGAATGACAAAACTGTACAACGTTATCCAAACCGAAGTCTAAATAGACAAACCGTAGTCTTTATTAAGTTGCTCACAATTTTTGGCATATTTGCATTGATTTTATTCGGTTTATAAATATGTATAATTGTAAAAAAAATCCTATAACTGGCATAGTATAAAGAATTTTTTTACACTTTATATGGGCCGAGTGGTTAGCGCAATTGGCTTCAGATCTAAGGGACCTGGTTCGACTCCTGGGTAAGGCAAGGATCTTCGTGTCCTTTTTCTGCTGAGATTCCGCCATCCTCACAGACCTTCTACTATGGCGTATAAACTTATAGGCTTCTGTCAGACCTCTGTGGCAAGCACATGCTTGAGGGGATATTTATTTTATATTTTTATATGGTGTAAATATCAATACTCAGAGAGCGTGACTTAATGTTATCCCATAAGGAAATCTTTAATGTATTCTTGACATTTTTCCATTACGTGATTGCATATTTTATTCATTAACATGCTTAATGAACTTGAAATATTTCGTTTCGGTAATAAATAAACAAATTGTTATCCTCAAAACATGTCTGTACTTCTCAGCCATGAACAATCATAGTTTTCCCTGTGGACAACAGAACAACCCATATCCTTTGCATGTTAAAGAACACGTTAGGTGACCTTGAAGGGAGGCTCTCATCTGTCTCCCAACAGCTCTTCCAGTTGGTCCCATTCTTCCTCAACTTCAGTAGTAAGCATACCACGACTGTCATAATGGCTAAGTAACCTATCATGGTAAGCTTTGGCTATAACTGGGTCTTTCAGAGCTTCAGTATTAAAGGTAAAATGATTAACCCTAGCACAACAATTTTTAAGTTTAAGTTGCATGACATTTTTAACAAGATAATGGTCAGATCCAATTTCAGCTTCCCTATATCACTTGGTATTCCCAACAGAACTAGCCCATTTGCTGTTAATTAATATAATCAATCATATTCTTATGCAGCTCATCAGGTGAAACCCATGTGTACTTATGCATGTCGCTGTGTTTATAATAAATGTTAGTTATTCGGAAACCATTGAGTTTACTTACCTGTAGGAGACGTTGCCCATTGCCATTGCAGCTACCAATACCAAAAGGGTCTATCACCCCTCCTCAAAGGTCAGAGTCAGTACCAACTTTGGCATTGAAGTCACCAAGAACAAGGGTAATGTCTCCTTTCTTGACAGAATTTAAAATATCCTGAAGTTGTCCGTAAAACCTATCCTTCTCATCCTCATCGGCATCCTCAGTGGGGGCATTACAGCAGATAACATTCAAGTCTTTAACCTTTGTCTGAAATTTTGCTGTCAGAGACCTTTCATTAATGCACTCATATCCTAGAAGAGCATCACTAGCGTGTCTGCTGAGAAGCAGACCCACGCTTTGGTGATACTTATTGTCGTGCTTCCCTGAAAAGAGAATTTTAAGATTATTTTTAAGAATCTGACCTTTATCTGTCCATCTGGTCTCTTGCAAGCCGAGAATATCTAAATTATAACAGTGGAATTCTTGTGTGAGGATATCAAGAGAAAAAGCTCTGTGCTGAGTCCTCACATTCCAACTACCTATGGAGAGAAAATGGTTAGTGGGATGTTTAAAGAAGCTATGTTTATTGAGAGAGGGATGCCGACAATATCAAACAGCCCCCTAATCGCAGACATGGGGCAAAGACCCGTTTCCACATCACTAAAAGGCTGAAGCCATCTACCCTGGAATAATTCCACCAATTTAGAATTTGATGATGCCAATAGAAGCAAAGAGTTCAGGTGACTGCGATGACCTCTGCTCAGGATTATCCACCAGCTGATAAACATATCCTGTGAATCTATTCACTTGGGGCTGTCAACGCACAAACAAACAGAAAACACAACGGAAGATTTTCCCTCCACAGAAACCCACCAGTGTAGCAAAATCAGGATCCATAATCAAGCTCAGAGCCATATATCTATCCAGTCCAGTGGGTTTATATGGTCAGCATCAGGACCCTGTGTGGTTGACCCACTCCTCAGCAGGGCAGAAAAAAAATGAAAAGTAGCCACAGTTGTCCAGATCAGTAAGCCGCACTAATCTGGCAGCCCTTTTCTTCCGTTCACTTCCACAAGAGAGTATATCTTTTGAAAGGTACTAACCGTCTGCACCACGAGAAGGCGGGGTCGGATATTAGGTGTTAGGCCTGGCCGGTTCTATGCATCATCACAGGGGATTGGTGCATAGCTCTCCTTCCAGTGACTACCACGCTATCATTGAAGCAATTGAAAAGATATTCGTAATTCAAAAATATTACGAATATTACGTTTGCGTGAAGTTAAATGAAATATTCTGACAAAATTCTACGTCTCCCTGACGAATACGGTCTCCAGGAGTATCCAAATGTATGATCAAAGCAGTTGAAGTAAGAAGAGAGGTAACAAAAAGGACAGAAATAAATGCTCAGATATGGACCTCCAAAGCAAGGAATAACTGCAAAACACCTTCACACTTTGAAAGTTAGCAGGAGATGAGAATTAACGTCGGTTTGTTTTAGACAGTACTGCAAGAAGGAGTGGTTCGATTGTTGTTGTTTGGGTTGTTTTTATCTTTCACCGTCAGTTTTTTGCACAGAATGTGCAAAATGGGCACAGAATGTGTCCAGGTCACAAGGACCCCAAAGGGCTCAGAGAAGGTTGGAGAAATGGACCACTGGACAGCTGTTAGGAGGCATACGGTAGACTGCCGTCAAGGTCATCGAGCGTGTTCCTTAACGTGCACATGGAATAGCTATCCCATACATCGGCCACGGCTTAATGTACCATCCGACGGACGGCAGCCTTTCGAAGCCCACCAATGTCCCTATTCACCAAGGGAAAGACAGGAAGTTTTGCGGAGATCTCTCAACACTGGCTCTGATGGGATTCGAACCTGCGAAGTGCAGATCACGAGCAGAGCCCACGACCGACTAAGTCACTCCTTCACAACAGTAGTAGTGGTAAGTTTTCTATCTGTTTTCAACTTTCACACACTAATCCCTTGGAACAGTGGTGGCTCAGTTGGTAGATCGCCAGATTTTGTATCTACAGTTCCCAGGTTCGGGTCTCGCCTGGATCAGCATTGAAATTTTACTCCATACAACTCTCCCCTGCCCACGGTCAGTTGGAGACATTGATGGGCTTGGAAAGGACGCCATTGGTGGGTCATAAATCCGTGGTTCCGTGTGCGGGAGAGCCATACCCTGTGCACGTTAAAGAACACGCTGGATGGCTTTGACGGGAGGTTACCTTCTGTCTCCCAACAGCTGTTCCAATGGGTCCCCTCCCCCGAGCCTTCGGGTACTTGTGACCTGGCCATTTAGTTCATTGTGTGCAAAAAAGTACCGCTCAGAGGTAAAACAAACCAAAAAAATGCTCCCTGCCCTTTAAAAGTCGCTAAGTTGCCACATACCATGTATTGACTCGTAAGAAATTTCGCTAATTGTTTGCGAAGGCAGTCCACCATTTATCGAGCCTCGCATATTTCTTTATATGTAATAATGTATCTGAAAAGGATATGAATGTTTGGCTTTTAAAAATCTTAAACTTCGCGGATATAAAAGGAAGCTCCCTTTCAGTGATTCCTAAGATAAATGCAATGTAATGCCTTTCGGCCGTGGGGTCACCCCCCATTTCTGATCGGCAAAGCATTACGTCTGTCGACCGTAACACAAAAAAGCGTACGTCAGCCAGACGGTTATCACACAACATTATCTTCAAAATCATTCGGAAACTTATGCAAGCGGAGAGAATCTTTCCAGACCAACTCTCCCTACTAATAGTACGATATCAATTGAAACGGAAGAATATCTTATTAGTTCTTCATCTCTATAACTGAGGCGGTAGAGACAAAAAAAATACAGCAAACTCCCGGTTATCCGGTACTTAAACATCCAGAATTCTCATGCAACCGGAATAAATTTCAAATTGAAATAATAAATTTCTGAAATTAAAGTTTAACTTAGTTTCATTGCCTTCGTGTCTCTGATTCTACTGCCTTTACTTTTCAAAAAATTCTCTTTCACATTTCGTTATTATGGAAAATTCTTCACTCCGTAGTCAGCGCCATCCGGCGCTCAATATTACAACTCTTTCTAAGGTGGCTTTCAAGGAATCAGTTCCCTAAGTTCTTGACAATTATGTTTTAGATAATTACAATTGAATTAAGGGCATTATACGTCATTTTCATTGTTTTTAACTGCATTTTTATTAATACTAAGGCTTAAATACAATATTGTATTTATGGTATTTGTTTCGAATAAAAATCTAAAAATCTAACCGGCAACTTCCCTTCCCCACAAATGCCGGACAAACGGGAGTATTCACACTCTGACATGAAATTGCAACACCAAGACACGGCGGAAAAATTCAAATAATCTCATAGGAAGCACTGTGGGAGACAAGGAAAGTATGATTAATTTTTCAAAAAAAAAATGGACATTTTTATTATACAAAACATAAACCACATCAGTAGCAGGTTCCACAGCAATTGCCAATACATTGAACTTGGTAGTAGTGAGCCGCAAAGACTGCTGAACCTGTGGCACTGTCCATCACACTTACTGCACCTGGTCTGACCTTTTCTTCCTGGGTGACCGTTGTCTGCTCTGGTTCAGATGGCTCTGGCTCTAGATGGCGTTTAACCATGTCCCAACATGTGCTGTTGGGAGATCCGGAAATCTTGCTAGCCACTTCAGGACGTTAACAGCGCTTAGACATTCCCCTGTGAAATTTGTGATATGTCGATGCACATTATCTTGCTGAAACATTCTACTAGGCACCCCAAACTTTCAAACTGCCTGTGAGGAACACTGTAGGTATTTGGCTATCATAGCGCATTGCTCCCCAGATGCCTGCTCTTGAAATAGAATTCCATCCGTCAGATGGGACATTGATTTACCATCCGTCAGATGGAATATTTAATACTGGGCTCGTGTGCAGGAGAGCCACGTTCTGTGCACATTAAGGAAGACGCTGGACGGTCCTGATGGGAGTCTACCATCAGTCTACTAAAAGCTGACCAGTGAATCTCCACTTCCGACCACCCCCCAACCGACGGCTCATTCAGTAGCATGCGAGGCTCGTAATCTAGAGTTCCGAGGTTCGGGTCTCAGCTGGGCCAACATTGAGAGTTATCTATGCCAAAATCCCCACCCTGCCCTTGGTCAATACGGTACACTGATGGACTTAGAAAGGCCTCCGTCCGTCGGATGGGATCTAAATCCATGTTCCCCTGGATTTAGTGTGTGTGGACAGCCATATTCTGGGCATATTAAAAAACATGCCTGGGCGTATTAAAAATCCGAAATGGATGGTCATGACGTGAGGCTACCATCTGTCTCCCAATAGCTGTGCAGTGGGTTCCCTTACGCAATCTTCTCTGAGCCCTCGGGGTCCTGTGACCTGGCCATTTAGCCCATTGTGTCCAAAAAGTATCTCTCAGAGGTAAAACAATCCAACCCTTCTCACGAGGAAGCGGTCTCAGTTGTAACGTTATGTCAAAAGCATTATCGCTAAAACCGGCAAACGCTGCAGCCGGATTGGTCACATATTTTAATCACTTGCATATCTCGGTGCAACTCAGTCGCCTTCTGATTTGCAGAACTTCCGGTCATTCATCCTGGGTGTTGCAATTTCAGTGTTACAGAGTATATTCTTGCGTATACCGAGGTGCTTAGGGCGCAATCTATGGTAAAGTTCCAAAAACAGATTTTCTTAAAACGAATTTTAAATGTTTATACCAACTCAAATTCAATGAGGGGATAATTTCTAACATTTTTGCAAGTGGAATATTAATCCAGGAAATGAAACTTTTATTACAGTGTAAGAAAAAATAATTTGCAACCAAAAAAACTTGCAACCAACTGAAGGTTTTAATGAAGTACGTCATCCGAATAAATTCCTTTAAAAATTTAGCGTAATGAAATGAAAAAATAGAAATAAGAAAATATATAAATATATCTGAAACCATTTTTTACTTTGATTTTTCATTTACCAAAACAACTGATAAATACCTACAAAAAGGAAATTGTGCTTTTTATAATAAAACTTTCTGCCCAAATTTGTATAATCATTCCAATAATCAGTTCCCTTGTGCCTCGCATATCGTGTTTGTTGCCCCCCCCCCTTTCGATTGTTTACTAGATCAGGAACTGGTCATAGGCAATTGGTTTTTGTGTTATTTTTTTAATTCAAGTTTAGCTAAGTTTTACTATTCTCGTGTCTCGAACAGTTTTTTTTTTGTCTTATGTATGCTACTCCACCGATTACAGAGCTGCTATGAGACACATGGTAGCTTCCCGTCAAGGCCATATAGCGTGTTGCATTGTGTGAATAGAGTATGAATCTCCCACATATGGCCACGGCTTAATGTACCATCCGGGGAACGGCGGCCTTTCCAATCGCATTGATGTCCCCTACTTACCGAGGGCATCGTGGAACGTTTGGGGCAGATAAATCTCAACGCTGACCCAGCTGGGATTCGAACCTGGGAACTGAAGATTATGAGCCTGGCACGCTTCTCACCGCGTCACCCCTTCCCAACAGCAGTTGTGATCAGTTGTCTATCTCTGACTCAATAGTTTCAACTTACACTCAGTGTTCCAGAGAGGCGGGGGTGACTGAGTGGTAGCATGCCTGGTTCGTAATCTGCAGTTCCCGGGTTCGAGTCCTGCCTGTAACAGAGTTGACATTTATCTCCATACAACTACTCTCCCTGCCTTCTGTAAGTAGGGGACACCGATGGCCTTGGAAAGGCCACCGTTCGTCTGAAGGAACATTAAGCCATAGCACTGTGTGCGGGAAAGCCATACCATGCGCACGTTAAATAACAAGCTGGATGGCCTTCACGGGAGGCTACCATCTGTCTCCCAGCAGCTTTTCCAGTGGGTCTACCTCTCTGAGCCTTCGGGCTGCTTGTGTCCTCCGTATTTAGCGCATTCTGTGCAAAAAAGTGCCGCTAAGAGGTAAAACAATCCAACCCAGCACACTGCTCCCTGCTATGAAAAGTTGCTAAGTTGGCACATACATATCATGTAATACATACATATCACTCGTAAGAAAAGTCGCGAACTGTTTTGGACACCATTCCAAGAATTATCCATCCCCGGTTTTTTCTCTAGATGTAATATACTGTACCTTAAAAACATACTTTCTAGATCGACCAACAGTGTAAGCAAGTTTTGAATTAAAACGGAAGAATAAAATATTAGTTATTTGTCACTATAATAGAGGTGGTAGGTAAGATATATATACAGTAAAGTCCCGGTTATCCGTAAGTTAAACATCCAGAATTCTCATGCAATCGGAATAAATTTCAAATTGAAATAATTAATTTTCTGAGATTAAAGTTTAGGTTAGTCTCACTGTTCTCGTGTCTATGATTCCATTGACTTTTAAGTTTCCAAAAATTCTCTTCCACATTTCGTTAAATAGGAAAAATTCGACACTTCGGTAATCAGCGCCATCTGGCGGCCATTATTACAATTCTCTCTATGGTGTCTTTCAGTGAATAAATAAACATAAATAAACATCCCCTCAAGCAGCTGCTTATCATAGAGGTCTGACGGCAACCTGTCAGTTTATACGTCATGGTAGATGGTCTGTGAGAATGGCGGGACATCAGCAGAAAAAAGAAGACAAACATCTATGCCTTTTCCTTGGCTCGAAACCAGGTCCCATGATCACTAGCCAGGATCGCTAACTATTCGGCCACGGGACGGCCGAGGGGTTAGCGCACTTGGATATAAAACTTTGGGAAGCAGTTGCCGAAGTTCCTGACAATTATATTTTAGATATTTAGATTTGCATTAAGGACATTATACTTCACTTTCAATATTTTTAACTGCATATTTATTACTACTAAGGCTTGAATACAAATTTCACTTACGGTATTTATTTTGTATAAAAATATCTTCATTGAATCCGGCAAATTCATCTAACCGGCAAATTTGATTCACCATAAATGCCGGATAACCGGGAGCATTGTCTCATTCTGTAACGTTGAAATTACAACACCAGAAAGAGGTGGCAAAATTCAACTGATATTCATATATCAAGCAGTATGGGAAACAAGGAAGAACTGATTAATTTTTCAAAAAAATTGACAATTTTATTGTACAAAATATAAATCACATCAATAGGAGGTATAACCACAGCTATTGGGAATAAATTGAACAATGCCTCGTGGAAGTGAGTCGTAGAGACTGCTCATAACCTCTTGTGGCACTGTTCCCCAAGCTTCCTGCACGTGGTGAGGTGCGACTCAGTCGGTAGCGCGCCAGGGTTGAGAGTTTTCTCCATAAAACTCCCCGCCCTTCCCATGGTCACTAGGAGACATTGATGGGTTTGGAAAGACCGCCGTCCGTCTGATGAGACGTTGAGCCTTGGTTCCGAGTGCAGGAGAGCCACACCTTGCGCACGTTAAAGAGCACGCTGAATGGCCTTGACGGGAGGCTACCATGTGTATCACAAAAGGTGTTCCATTGAATCCCCTTCCCCAACCTTTTGTGAGCCTTCGGAGTCCTTCTGATCTGGCCATTTAGCCCCTTGTGTGCAAAATGTGCCACTCTGAGAAAAAACAACCCATATTGTTGTAGATCTTAGGTAACAATATTTTCGATCATTGGAGTAGGGGGGATCCTTTTAGGTGAAAGGTGAAATTTTGTTCTACTGATACTAGAGAGCCAAAAACCCTGATTATTTCGGTCCTATATTTCAGAAGAATTTTGAAATTTCGGAACTCACCATTTCATCGAAGTCGAAGGTCAAATTTATATTTAATTCTGATATGGACTTGAAAAATGATGTCTCTGGATACTTCAGCTTTTACATCTTATAATCTTTGTGAAATTTCTCATCTGATAGCATTGAGCAACACACAAAAAGGCTTTCAAATGAAAATAGCCAATCTTTACTAATTTCGAGGTGCTGAATACGAAAATGACAATAAAATTTGTCGAATGGCTCTTGTTTAGGAGAGACAGAGATGGTCATGTATAAAAGACTCCGTCCGCATTGAGTACAAAGATAAATATTTCACAACGCTGTATTTTAAACTCCAGATTGCAAAATATTGCGTTCTATTATATCAGCCCGTCATACATACAACCCATGGAGGAATTGCATCATTGTCTGATGCAACGTAGTTTAGTCATGACATTGCGGACAAAAGATGATGCAATCGTTATTTGGAGCAACTCCCATTTAGCCCTGAGTCATAAGTACAACACAAGCGATCCTTACAGTTTTAATCCAGCAGTAGTAATGCATCGCAACAGTGTTAACTCACTAGATTTTACACTAATAAAACTAATCATCCTCCCACGCACTCACCACATAAAAATATTTCCTCTTTTCCAACATTAAAATTCTATCACTCTTATATTTCAGATCTGTTCTATGTTCCAATATGTTTGTTACATAAATCTCTCGTAGAAGCATACACGAGCGTTCATGTCACGTTTATCATAAACTCACTGCAGTACGTTCATCTGTCGTAACAATACTTTCAATCAGACATATCTCACTCGAGCTCGTTTGTAGGGATGCAAATATACTATGTATGAAATAATTATTTATATATAATTAATATATAATTAAATTATATTAATATATTAATTTATATATCATAATTTCTAAAGTATTTCAGAAATTATAAAATGTGGAACAACCGTAAGTTATAAAAACATATGCCAAAAAAATGTTGAATAGTGATCCATTATGAAATATAAAAATTAACAAAACATGAATTAATAAAAATAAATAAATAATAATAAATACCCCTTAAGCAGTTGCTTGCCACAAAGGTCTGACAGGTGTCTGTCAGTTTAATATGCCATAGTACATAAAAGGTCTGTGAGGATGGCAAGACCTCAGCAGGAAAACACCAGAAATATCCATGCCATACCTGGGCTCGAACCCAGCTCCATTTGATCAGTAGCCAAGTGTGCTAACCACTCAGTAATGAATGAAATTCTAAAGAATTCCTCAACCTCTGAACTATTCACACCTAGTCTTTGATACTAGGTAAAAATAATATTGTAATTCACAATTTGCTTGCCAAAAATATGTAATGGGCACTAAAATCTATTCTTTTTAACCAATACCTCATATTCATTATCAGCATAATGATTTCAGATAATCTTGTGCACTTTTGAAAATTTCTGATGCTCTTTGTAATACAATTTTGCCTCAGATACTTCAATAAACTAAAAGTATGTAACATTCCTAATGACTCTATTTATTATAGCTGTTATTACCTATCACTACATGTAGGGAGTTCCAACAGCCATAGTCCACTCTCAAACAATCGAGTACAAAATGTTGAATTCGTTTCAAAAACTTCGAAATCTCTTCTGAAACCCACACAACCGTATTGGCGGTAAAAAATAATAATAAACCTTACCACCACAATGTCCCAAAAATATGATGGGATATCAAAAATATGATTGCCTCTGAGAGGCAATTTTTTTCACACCATGGGCTAAATGACCAGTTGCAAGAATCCCGTAGACTCAGAGATGGTTGGTGGAGAGGACATACTGGACAGATGTTGGGAGATAGATGATGACCTCACGTCAAGAACATCCAGCGTGTTCTTTAACGTTGGGTGGTTTTACATATGCGCGACGATTTTTTAAACAATGGGCTAGAGCTTAGAGAATGTTGCATTAGAGCTTAGAGAATGTTGGTGGAGGAGACCCACTGGAGCAGCTGTTGGGAGACAGATGGTAGCCTCCCGTCAAAGCCATCTATTGTGTTCTTTAATTTGCACAAAGGGCCACGCTTTAACGCCTCATTCGACGGACGGCTACCATTTAAAGTTTATCAGTGTCCCCTGCTGACCGAGAGCAGGGTGGGGAGATTTACGGAGATAAATCTCGAAACTGATCCAGCTGGGACTCAAATCTTAGGAGCAGCACATTACGAGCCTGGCTGGATATAACCGACATCTTGGCAGTCAATATAGATTTTGTATATGAAGTATCCTTTGAATAAATGATGCCTTTATTCTAGGAAAACTAAATCGGAAATTGTAGTAAAATATCCCAGGTTTAGATTTGTGAAAACGTAGCAATTTTTACCAAAGGAAACCAGGTAACTCTAATTTAAAAACAACTTTGAAATAGACTCTGGACAAAGGGCAATTTATTTTCGGGTTAAATCAGGAAGATAAACGTTGCTGATGGATTAAGAAATATCTGACATTTTTGTAGGAGTTTGTATTTTTCTTTGAAATTTGGTAAAGTGGGAATAATCATGAGCTTTCGCTTTATGTACTAATGCGAAAACACCGAATTTTAAGATACTTTAATAAGAATTCTTTACTGATTAAAACTCACAACACATGACAGACAAAACACCCATTTCGGGTGTAGAACTTCGATAAAGAAAGTCACAATGCTACTGCAAGCAAACGCTATATCACTCAACAAACACGTCGCTAGTTTATGTTTGTCTGGACTCTAAGGTTAATAGAATAAATAAAAGTTTGGTAGCATATGAAAATGGACATATAGTAAAATAAATAACAAACAAAAAAAGGGAAATAACCACAAACTAAATGTTTTATTCAGAAAGTTGAATCAAAACATTGCATTTTGCAAGCTGTTATATACAGTGCTATGAGAACTGAACACATCAAAGAATTTATTTAATATATAAAGAAAAAAGTTGTTTTCTCTGTTTCCCAATGCACTCGGCGTCCAGAAGAGCTGGATGCTTCAAACTTTGCAGGAACGTTTATTTCACCCAGTGGAAGAACGTAGGCTATGTGGAAACCCCTGGTGGCAACCAAAATTGCGGTGGGGAAGGGGAGATTGAATTTCTCAAAATCTCCCTAGACCTAACATTAACGGTTGAAAGTTATTCAAAATAACTGTTGCCACCAATAAATTTGGGAGAAGGCATGCATAAAACTAATATCTTTTTGATTATGCGTGATAAAGTCATTGTTCAGTTTGTTGGGTCAAGAGCACTAACATCCGTGAATATTGAAGTCATTCGAATTAAGCACGAGCGGAACATGAGATTCTTTTCCGAAATAGAAGCTTCAAAAACTAAAAATTCGTATCGGAAATTAAATTCATTAACTTATTTTGAAAAAATATGTAAAATGTAAAAAAACATATACCTCATACATTAAGTAATAAACGTTTTAATATGCTAAATTATAAATAATGTCTTCCAATAATAATAATAAAGTATTCGCAGTACCTAAACACTTTGTGGGGAACTCAAATCATATTTTTATTTTTCTATAAAGTTAAATATTCTTGTCACACTATATTCGAGGAATTCTGGGTGGGTACAAAATGATTTGAAAAGTTTGGTTGTCTGAGCGAAGCATTTTCGTGTTTTTGTTCAGAAACTTCTGATTTGGAGAGGGGTACATACGGTACCTCGAAATATGTCCATTTCTTTCCTTCCCTAAAAGAGAAGGAGAAAATTAAACCTGAGAATATTTACTCCTTTTTTACCTATCTTTGAACTGTTTTTTCACTCGTCATTGGCCAGTTTGTTGATTTGTTTCTCAGTTTGCTTTCATGTTTATCAAAACTCTATTTTTACCATGTCTCCCTCTGTTGGACTTGGAATGTGTACACTCCGCAAGGTTCGAGTCCCAGCTGGGTCAGCGTTGATATGTATCTCCGAAAAACTCACCGCCTGCTCCACGGTCAGTAAAGGACACCAGTGGACTTGGAAAGGCCACGGTCCGTCGGATGGGTCCACGGTCCAACAGTGGTTCCGTATGTGGGTCAGCCATGCTCTCTGCAGGGTAAAGAACACGATGGATGGCCTTGACGGGAGGCTACGATCATAAGATGGGACCTTACATCTGTCTCCCAACAGCAATTCTAGTGGGTCCCCTCCCTCAACCTTCTCTGAGCCTTCGGGGTTTTGTAACCAGGTGATTTAGGTCACTGTGTGCAAAAAGACGGTTTAAGATGAAATTGATATTAAATATTGTTATAAATATTATGTTTCGGTATTGTCATGTGTATTACTTTTCAGTTTTGATACAAGCATTACTTTCGGAATTGTTATAATCATTAGTTTCGAAAAACTCCTTTCACGTTACAGTGAAATGACCGGGATGCCAATCAGAAGGAGAAAACTTCCATTTTGAAACCTTAGCTAGCGTCTTCAGGGTTGGATTGGTTTATCTCCGAACATCACGGTTTTGTCCACAATGGGCTGAATGGAGAGTTTACAAATAACCCTAGGGCTCAGAGAACGTTGGGCGGAGGAGATCCACCAGACAGCTGCTAGGAGGTAGATGGAAACTCCTGTCAAGGCCATCCAGAGTGTTCTTTAATATGTAAAGTGTGTAGTTATCTCCTGCAAACGGAACCAAACTTTAATGCTCCAATAGATGGATGACGACCTTCCCAAACCCATCGGTACATGCTTTCAGTGCAAGAAACATCCATACGTTACCTGGGGCTCCAACCCATATCTTTATTTTATCAGTCGCCAAGTGCGCTATTTATTAAATTTTAATAACCTTTGAGCAGTTTTTACGTCTGCTACTGCTGCTGATGTTCAGATTTCGAACTTCAATAATTCTTCAAATATTGAAATAATATGGTTGAAAATTAAAATATACACCAAAGACCCAAAACATTATGACCACCGCGTCTTTATGCAAATCGAAGTAACTGTAGGTAAACAATGGCGTGTGTGAAACGACGGCGCGGTATAAATAACACCTGGTACTGAGCTCTGTTAATCAGTGTTATTCTTGTTCTTCAGATGGGAAAAACAGCGGACGAAAGTGATTTTGACAAAGGCCCAATTGTAATGGGTAGACGACTGAGTCAGAGCATTTCTGAGATGGCAAGGCTTGTTGGGTGTTCACGGTCAGCTGTGGTTAGTATCTTTCAAAAGTTGTCCGAGGAGGGAAAAACCACGAACCGTCAGCAAGGTGTGGATCGACCACAGCTCATCGATGCTAGAGCTCAGCGAAGCAAGAGCTCAGCCATATGGTACGATCCAACAGAAGGGATACTATGGTGCAACTCGACGGTAATTCTAATGCTGCTGCCGGAGTAATGTGTCACAACACACAGTACATCGAACCCTGCTGAAAACGGGGTTGCGTAGCCGCTGGCAGCTCCGAGTACCCATGCTAACTTCAGATCACCATCGATAGCGCCTACAATAGGTACGCGCTCATCAAAACTGGACCTTGAATGATTGGAACTAGGTCGTCTGGTCCAATGAATCTCGTTTCCTGTTGCATCATGTGGACACCCATATACGTGTGCATCATTTACCTGTGGAAGTGTTGGCACCATGATGCACTGTGCGACGAAAACAAGCCGGTGGAGGAAGTGTAATTCTTTGGGCAATGTTCTACTGGGAAATCCTAGATCCGGTCATTCATTTGCAGGAAACTATGACGTCTACAACCTACCTAAATATCATTCCAGAGCAAGTACATGCTTTCGTAGCAACAGTATACCCGTCTAGTAGTGCCTTCTTTCACCAGGATAATGCACCATGCTGCACTGGCCAGATTGTTCAAGAATGGTTCGCAGAACATGAAGAAAACTTTCAGGTATTGCCCTGACCTCTAAATTCTTCAGACAGCAATCCAATCGAGCATCTGTGGTTTGTGTTGGAACAGCATATCCGATCTGTGGTGGCTCAACCATGTAACTTTAAAGAGTTAAAGGATCTGCTGGTAACGTGTTGGTACCAGACACCAGAAGACATCTTTAGAAATCATGTAGCATCCATGCCTCGACGGATAACACCTGTTTTGGGAGCACGTAGAGGATCAACATCATATTAGGCACCTATATATAATGATTTGGCTCTTCAGTTTATATATATATTAGACAGATAACTCTACATTCCGTCAAAATTTACCATAAAAAGCATATTTTAGAGGCTGCGGAGCATCGAATTTGGTTTTCTTCTGATATGACAAAAATTCGTTACTTTGTTATCTAGGCAGTGTATATCAGTTGAAACGCTTAAACCTTCAGATGCTAGAGCTATGGATCAGGAGGAGTGTCCATGGTAATGCAACAAGTTGCATATTGATAAAAAAGTTTAAAATGCCTTCCTTATCTCAAAACCATAAAGATAAAAAAGACCAGATTTCATTGAGAGTGGTTTCATTTTCGGCTGAAGGTGAACATGTTCGCATGAGATCATTACAGTCGCGACCTTGATTACGATGAAACGTATTGCTTGTGAAGTACAAAAATGACTTCACGGGTCATATGTCTGAGAATCTCTACCTAACAGTAGTTAAGGAGAATTAATGTCAAAGAATGTAAAATTCTGCGCCTTGGGGATCATCGTTTGGTGATTTTTGTCTTGTCCTTTGCGACTTATGCTACTTATTGGACACCCAGAGATGGAGAAGTTTAGGGGATCTTTTATCCTGGTACTTCGAAAAATCATAATTATGCTACATGCCAGAATGTGAAAAAAGTGCAAAAAGGGAAAGATATGGGAATTCCTTCACTGCCAAATTAGAGGTCATGTTTAAGTTTCAATTTGATGCCAAAGCACTCGATTAATTACATGGCGTGAATGAGTGATCAGATATGATCTACTTAGGAACAGGCTAATGAGGAAACCACCTCAAACGCCAAACGTAGAAGGTTTCCTATGCGGTTCTATTTATTTACAATACACAAAATAGATTTAAATATTATATATATATTATATATTATATTTCCATACGGGCAACCCCTCCAAACCAACGGTGTCTCTCTCTGCACGATAATGCTGCATAAAGTAGTTGCCGACTCCTTTGCCTAACCTAATTATTCCTTACCAAATTCAACTACCTAATGCCAAGATATTGCGCAAGCATCAAGAATCAAAAACATCCTCTTTTTTGGACATTTTGTTTACAAAGCGTGCAAGTTTCACTACCATAATTATCTCTTGAAAGAACCAAACTATTATACAGTTTAATTTTAGCCTTTATATGTATACGCCTATTTCACCACAATCTCCATAGATTCTTAAAAGTCCCGGCAGCAATCCCTATTCGTCTGTTACTCTCATGCCACATATCACCAGTATGTTACATAGCTCCCAAGATAATTAAACCGAGTCACTTGCTCAAGAGTGCATACATTGAAAGAAACTGAAGCACCATATACCAGACCATTTTTCATCACTTTAGTTTTCTCTCTGTTTATCACGGAACCTACTCTACTAGTATCATCAACAGCTCGAATGAAAGAGTTCATCTCATCAACATCATTTCCCAAAAGGGCTGAATCATCAGCATTTTCTAAATCAGAAAATTTCAATCTCCAAACCACTTTTCCTACTATGAATTACTACTATGCAAACAGTTTTATCTAAATTCAGTATTCGATATTATTCGAGTAGAAAAGACAAAAACCGAGTTTATATAAGCACTCAGTTCGTGAATAATATCATATATTCTAAGTTTGCAGTCCAACAATAGACCTGCGCTCTCCGATCAAATTACTCAAAACAAGGTTTTCGATAAATATTTTATGAAATGATCTGGCTATTACAATGTAATACATTATTTGATTTAAAAAATACTATAAAATGCTAATTTGATAAAAAAAAAAAACTAACTCGAATCAAATCAAAAATATCGATTTATTACAATTTCATATCCTGTGAATAAAATTATATTTACTCTTCATTTGGATAACTCCCTCCTGGAGTTATCGGTAGAAAACTCAAGGTTATTAAACCAACTATTATCCTGTTTGCAAGAGAGAAATCTTCTCTGGAACTCAGAACGACACTCATTTTATTCCTCAGTTGGGGACGAGGGATGGCTCAGTCAGTAGCGTGCCAGGTTCGTAATCTACTATTCCCAGTTTCGAGTCTCACCTGGGTCAACGTTGTAATTTTTATTCGCAAAACTCCTCTTCCTCCCCTCTATTAGAAGGGCGACACCGGTGGGCTTGGAAAGGCCGCCGTCCTTCGGATGACACGTGAAGCCTCGGCTTTTTGTGTGGGATAGTCATACCCTGTGCAAGTTAAAGAACACTCTGGATGGCTTTGACGGGATGCTATCATCTGTCTCACAACAATTGTGCATTGGATTCTCTCCCTCAAACCTTCTCTGAGCCTGGGGGCCCTTATGACTTGGCCATTTAGCCCATTTAGCCTATTGTGTTCAAAAAAGTACCGCCCAGAATTAAGCATGTTAACTGATTGAAATTGGAATTTTTAAAATAGGAGCTGCGATTCTATTTTAGCGAACGTGAGGAGAAAATGTGATTTGTATACATCAAGAGATGCATGTTACAAGATTGAACATTTGCTTTGTCTTGTGAAGAAGAAAGACATTGCAAAAGAGAAAGAATTTGATTCTTTTGTGCTGTATGTGATAAATTTAAAGAAATGTGTTGAGTTCAGGGCCGGACTTACGCATAAGCTAAGCTACAAATTAGGACTTCAGAATTATGAGGGGCCTCAAAAATTCAAGTTTGAAATTTAGACTGTTACGATTTTTTTTTCATGTATTCAAATAATATATTATGCAAACAACTGTTCATCTCAGCTTTACAGAGTCGTTATAGGTAATCAGTTGTAATATAATGTTACACTCTACATGATTTGCCACGAAACTATTCGTCCACGAGCCACAGACAGCTCTCTCGCTGACATGTATCTGTTACGTCTCGCTGTTAGTGTCACATAGCGGTCAACTTTAGCCGTTGTAAGTCGTGTTAACCCTCCACACGTGGACAGCTAATCTAAATTTCTGATAATGTCTCCTATCTCTTGTACATTCTCCACAGCTTTCAGATTATGGATTGGTGCACACTTATTGCTTTGGCAACATCATTCTATATTCGGCCTGATTCCAACATGTAAAGACCACGTGTAAAGACATCCATATGCTGTTTGTGTGACATATTGTTACAAGCACCAAGTCGGTTCGAACACAAAACGAATGCTCTGACGACAAGAAATGAGGTTATTCACATTTATTGCATTATTTATAACCATTACAAATTTGCAGTTCTTGTCTCTTATGTAAATTATATGTGATCACACTATATGCTAGGCATCATTTACTATGTACTCCCACGTTTGCATGTGCCTACCGTTATCTGCACGTACATTTTGTTGCTATTTTCGCCGATTGTTTTTTCAATATAGCCTATTTGGTCAACTATGCTTAGCTCTTGGACACCAGTTTATTATGGGGAGCTACGGTTTTAAATATTGCTGCAGCAATGATATGAAATATGGAAATTTCAAATATCACGTAAATCCACCTTTGAATTCCTACAAACTGACTAGAATATTTGTTTAATATAGGATACCTCTAATCTATATTAAATGACATGGTTGAATAGAGTAGTTTTTAACTTTAACTAAGATTTAAAGGATTGAGATTTATTAGGGGCATTATGTCAAAGATACAAAAAATTTATTTCTTTATTTTTTAGGTATCAAAAGGTAGTTAACATAAGAGTGAATATAACTACAACTATAAATCATGGTAATATATCCTGTAGTTCCCCATATTAGTTTTATCCGTAAAAATTTATCCGATTGTTCAACATCCAAGTTCAGTGGCTTGCAAAGTGAGTCGCTAAAAATTAACATAAAAGGCATACAACATATTAATTGCCTAGATCATAACTAACTAAATGTAGTATACGAACTCTCCACTCCTTATGAAACGCATGGCAGGATCGTCCTATCATTTAAGTAACACTTTTCTTTGCAAGGACCTTCCCTTTTTCGCGGGAATCGGAATACCAAATAAGTGTGTGCGATAGCAGTAATTAAAAACAAGTGATGATTGTAAAAATGGCTGATATTTCCATCAGAAAACGGGTGAAATACTAATCGCAAAAATAATTATAGCATTTTACTGCTACGTTACATCACATCCGAAAAACCGTTACGTAATTCCAAGCTCTTTTCTTAACAGGTTGGCCAATGGGTTTTCTTTACCACATTTTTTGAATCCGTTGACCGATCTCGATCAGTTATGTATCAAATGAAAGCTTGCCGCTCGTTTAGTGTCGTAGGTTATAAAACATCCCATCCCGTGCTTTATTCTCTCCTAAAAAGGGAAATGTGGAAATTGTTCTTCCATGCCGCCTCGGTGGTTCAGTGTCATTGCATTGGCTCGCTGTGACACTGAGACTGCTGAGGTCTAGGTTCGAGTCCCGAGTGTGGATGGCATGATCATTTGTTCTCTCATATCTGTTGCGATTGCCCCTCAGTAACAAAAAGGGCTGACTTCTCGACATGTCAAAAAATTCTTGTTCTCACATTGGGACATGTGACAACAAGCGGTATACTAGCTGTTAAGTCCCAACATCCAAATTAAAAAAAAATATATTCTTCCATTTTATCTTCCGAAGGCAAGGGGTCACGTTAAGAGTTATGGAATGAAATGGAAGCTTACGATATGGGGACTCGAGATGTAGCCAACGTCATTCTTCAACTTAAAAAAGGGATTGATATTTCATGCGAGTGATCTCAATGATTGTATCTTAAATGTCGTGGACTTCCACAAATCATGCCCCTCTTTTTTTACATTTTTATTTCTTTGTTTTAAATTCCCTTCCCCCCTAAAAGAGGGAAGAGGAATTATCCCTTAAAATGAAAGATTTGTGTTTTGACACCCCCCCTGTGATTAAAGGGACCAAGGCGTTGCTATCAATGAAAACCCTTTGACATATTAGCACCGAAATTTGAAATTTCTAGCATACGTAGATCGTTTGGAATATTCTTTAAAGTTTTATATTTCCATACTTAACGCCTTCTAAATCTAAAAATTAAAACTACATAAAAAAAATACCCCCTCAAGCAGCTGCTTGCCACAGAGGTCTGACAGGAGCCTGTCAGATTTATATGCCAAAGTAGAAGGTCTGAGAGGATGGCAGGACCTCAGCAGAAAAACGGCACAAACAGCCATGCCTTACCCTGGGCTCGAACCCAGGTCCCTTAGATCAGAAGCCAAGCGTGCTAACCACTCGGCCACGGGACGGCTAAAACTACATACAGCTGTGAAAAATATGAATAACGATATTTCATTATTTCCGATTCAACTTGAAACAGATTTTTGTATTATGTCTTTAAAAAAGTGTCGCCTTCTCCCCTCCAAGAGTAAGGGGTTGATCATTGATGGCAGTGCAAACTCCATGACCCTTACGTTTAACCACAAAAATTTAAATTTCTGAAAAAATATATCGTGTGCAGTATTAGTTAAAACATTTTAAATGCTTAAATTTTCAACACAATTAAATCTTTTGGGGGACTCAGCAAACGCGAAAATGTGATTCCATGATATTGTTGCGGATCTCAAAAATGGATAGCCACTGAGCGTGAGTATTAAAAGCTATATTTCAAAACCAAATTCAATACAAGGTAAATTGTGACAAAGGAAATATGGATGAAGTATCTTATTAACAAATCAACTATTAACATGCACAAGTCATCAATCTTCCTGCGTAGAGCACACAATATCAGCTCTGTGTATTTTACTAAATACTACCTTTTACTTGATTTACCAGGTCACCCGAAGATCTTCACTCGTAAACCAATTCTCGTCCTGTGCTAATAACTTTTCACACACTAGCCGAACAAAAAGACAGTCCGTGTAGACATTCGAAGTTAGCCATAAAAGTTCCCACTTTTATACTTCCGCGTATACACAACACATCAAGTTACTTCTTGATACTTAACGATAAAAGATCCCACTTTTATCCTTCCGCGTATACACAACACATCAAGTTACTTCTTGATACTTACGCGCACTGTCTCAGAACAGCTCACCGTCCATTTTCGAACTCACCGACCGTTACAACACAACGACCGTTACAACACAACGACCGTTAACGCTCCACTCTTCTTCTCCAAATTCTCCCAAAGTTCTTATTCGTTGGCTGAAACTTTGCTTTCGGTTGCCAGATTCTTCTGTCGTAACACTGCCCCCTTCCTAGGTCTTGTTCGTCCCGAACAATTCTGGATTCCAAAGCTTCTTCAGTTCTTCGATGAAACGGAGCCAAACGATTAACGTGAACCACCTTGCACTTTGTAGCTGGACGTCGACGAATGCGATATACCACGTCTGTGTCAAAATGAAAGCGAATCTCATTATGACGTAGATTTCTTTTCTGACTGAAGCCTCGTCCACAAATATAATACGTGTAAGGCCTATAGCCCTTGTGAACACGTTTATGTCTCCGCAGGGAGAAGAATCGACTAAGAGTTTTCGTGCAAAACCTGTAAAAAGTTTTCTTATTTGTCGAAAGTTTTCTTCTTTGGATTTTTACTTCTATCAACAGTAACAAGGAATGAAAGTCATTAGTGACATAAAATCTAGGGAGGAGTTTCATCCTCCAGTCTGACCCTTTTGTCAGTTGACTTTCACTTAATTCAGAACTGTCGTGATGAACCTTCAGCCATATTTCACCTGATTCAATTTGATCCCCAAGGTGCTTCACAAATATAACATCAGCTCCATAATTCTTTTTAGCGCCTCGGTCCATCTCCTCCTTCCATAATCTTGTTAGAACTGCAGCTTCTAATCCGACAACCTTACCTGTTTCTCCTGTATAAGTGAAATCAGTGATGTGTCGGGCTGCTAGCAATATTTTTTCTGTTTTACCTTCACATAGCCAGCTTGCAACATCTTCAGATACTCCTTGTTCTATTAACATGTTACGAAACTTGTTCAAAGCATTGCCGTTATCCAGAACCTTGCGGACACGTGATGCTTCATCTACCCTATTATCCACAATGTTCACCAAACGCATAAGTTCTCCTCCTAACTCTTCGACGAGCTCTTGCAGTTCCAAGGATCCGTCACCAAGGAAACACTGAACAGCTTCCATCACTTCCAGAGAGTTGTCAACAGAGTTTTCAAGAGGTGAATCCATGTTGCTGATAACAGCTGAACAACTCAAACTCTTCATTCCACGAGCTTGTGATGCTGCAACCATTTTCTTAACTAAATCAACAGCAACATCTTCTGTACTGATGAGATCAATAGCTCCTTTTCCGAATTCAACATCATAAACCAAAGCGCACACTCCTTCAGCCAGCTTTTTGAACACAATTGAGCATCTCCTTAGAGGAACGCTATCTACGGTAGCCGTCAGATCCTTGCAGCGGTAAATCTCCTTATCTGTTGGCACCAGCTCCTCTGTCTGTACTACGATGCAGCATCCGACGTCTTCCATCATCTGCTCGATTTTATCTTTAGTGCAGTCGACTGTGAAGCCAGGGATGGATTCCAATTTGTCCAGAGTATCTCCCGTCAATTGGAGAGCACGACCGGAGATCATAGGGACCTTGAGACCTAAAGCAGCAAGTGCAGGAGCCAAGACAAGACTCACTTTGTTGCCGACACCTCCTGTGCTGTTTTTATCTACCATCCGATGGCGCCACTCGGGTCTCCAGCAAAACACATGACCCGAGGAGGTCATATTTGCTGTTTCTTCCGAATTCACTTTCTTGGAGCTCTCATTGTAATTAGCCAGGGAAATATCAGTCATGATTGCCAAATTGTTCATTCTGGAGATCAGCGACGAGTTCTGTAACATGATATTGTCCACTTTAGAGCTCTTGTAATCGTGATAAAACTTTTCTATATCCTTATAATCTAAATGGTTATAATGTCCAAATCTGCACATTGACTGTTCAGAAAAGAAATTCAGCGTGGCTACGTTGAAATTATCTGAGGGATTCACTTCTCTCTGATCGTAACTCTGAGGCTTAGTTTCATCCAGAAAGTTAGTCTTTGAAGTACTGTCTCTGCCTGAAGCTCCTTTACTAGCATCACCTGTTACGCTTCTAAGCCATTCTTCGGAATTCTTCTTTCTTAAATCCCCACTTTCTATAAACGATTCGAGTGTGGCTATGTGTTTCGGAAAAATCTCTCCGACTTCCCCGGTAACGACGAAGGGCACTTTGTATCTATGATGAATGGACACTTCTTCTTTACTCGGACCACTCTGCGAAACGTAAACTCTGTTTCGTTCCCCCTCATTACCACTCGTTACTCTGCCTTTGCGATAATTGTCCATGACGCATTTTGCTGACGGCGAGGAATAGAATACCTTTCGTGTGGATCTCTCTTCAGATCGTGCCAGACTTGTATACCTAGGTATTTTGAAGTGCAAAGCGTACTGTTTAGTCTCACAGCTCTCTAATCTGTGTGATTGTTCTTCACAGTTCCTAGACATGTCACCAGCGACATAGACACTCTGCCATGCATTACCAGTAGTTGCGTGGTCAAAGGCATTATCTGTGCTATCTCTACAATTCTTGATTTCCAGTAGCAGATCCACATTTTTATATGCGTTGCCTTTCTCTTTTCCATGTTTACAATCTAACTTAACACTTCAAGATCATCTTTTTCACTGACAAATTCAACATTTAAACTATTGCATTGTCTATTGAGTTCGGTTTTATGATCCTTGAAGTGATCAATAATCTTACCAACTCGAGAAGCCACTTCAGTTCTCATCTCAGTATTTTGTGCGGCTATTTCGGCTTTCAAATCATCTTTTTGAGAAACTATCTCCGTTCTCAACTCATTATTTTGTGCGGCCATTTCGGCTTTCAAATCACCTATTTTATCGCTTTGGGCAGCTATATCACCTTTAATCTCAGTATTTTGTGCGGCCAGATCACCTCTTTTATTCCTCAACTCATTATTTCGTGCGGCCATTTCGGCTATCATTTCATCTAATGTACTATTTTGTGTCGCTATTTCGGCTTTCAAATCATTATTTTGACTTTTAATGTCATTCATCAGCGTAGTCATAATGGTTTTCCTATCAGTCATCAGCGCAGTCATATCGGCTTTGAAGCTATTTATCAACTTTACTAATTCATCCATACTTCTAGTTAACGGCATTCAATTAATTAATCCCACTTCTGACACCAAATGTTGCGGATCTCAAAAATGGATAGCCACTGAGCGTGAGTATTAAAAGCTATATTTCAAAACCAAATTCAATACAAGGTAAATTGTGACAAAGGAAATATGGATGAAGTATCTTATTAACAAATCAACTATTAACATGCACAAGTCATCAATCTTCCTGCGTAGAGCACACAATATCAGCTCTGTGTATTTTACTAAATACTACCTTTTACTTGATTTACCAGGTCACCCGAAGATCTTCACTCGTAAACCAATTCTCGTCCTGTGCTAATAACTTTTCACACACTAGCCGAACAAAAAGACAGTCCGTGTAGACATTCGAAGTTAGCCATAAAAGTTCCCACTTTTATACTTCCGCGTATACACAACACATCAAGTTACTTCTTGATACTTAACGATAAAAGATCCCACTTTTATCCTTCCGCGTATACACAACACATCAAGTTACTTCTTGATACTTACGCGCACTGTCTCAGAACAGCTCACCGTCCATTTTCGAACTCACCGACCGTTACAACACAACGACCGTTACAACACAACGACCGTTAACGCTCCACTCTTCTTCTCCAAATTCTCCCAAAGTTCTTATTCGTTGGCTGAAACTTTGCTTTCGGTTGCCAGATTCTTCTGTCGTAACAATATGTTTTGAAAGAGAAAACAACGTTCGAGATTTGTTTAACATTGCCCTAATAAGATCTGTGAGAGAACATCGCTTATTGGTAAGAGATCAAAACAAAATATTTATAAGTGAGATAATAAATAGAATATCATGTGGTGTCTTGTGGGTAGCTGACCTATATTAATAATTTAACAGAAAATAAATTTGCATATGTTAAAAAATGCTTCATTTCCTACCTGTTGAGTTAACGAAAGCCACATTCATTGTTTACTAACTTTGAAAATGCATATTATATGCAAAAATATCGCAAGACATTGATTAAAAGCATATTTTGATTTCACGAAAACTTTTTTCCCCACTCTATCCACTTCGTATTAAAACAGTTACTGAAGCCGCAATGTTAATAACAGTTACATTGAAATATACCCTCTATTTGAACAGAGGAAACTATCTCATCAAGCTGTATATTATTCTTAGATCCATATATAAATATTTTGCATTTGCATTATAGTTACATTGAAATAATATCTTTGTTTTAAACTTGAATGATTAATCATAGCATTCATTTTATTTTCTCGATTTATTGTTTCAATTCCCTCTTTATAGAAATTTTCACTGCTCTATAATATTTTCTTCATAGAATTACTGATAACAGATACTATTCAAGTATATCATTCTTAACACTTTTGGAATCGTGATTTGATTCTTGAAACAAAATACAAGATCTTTGTTATTTTTAATATACCAATTAAGAAATTCTTCTTCTTTTTATTTGAAGTATGAGAGGAAAATGCAAACCAATTAATTATTTTTTTTACTTTCTTTTAAAGTAAAATTGACGTTTAAAGTGATCTTTCGTCACCTAATCATAATTTGATTCACAAGAATTAATGAAACAAACGAAATCTATTATTTTTCGTTTCATAAATTTGATCTTGATTTGATTGCTCCTATTTCTAACAGATGTAATTCCCATTTGAATAGAAAACATTTTGCCTCATTTTACAAGCACATCAGTATCACAATTGAGTTGATATTAGATCCCAATTTCATGTTAGAAGAATTTTGAGATTTTAAATCAGCTAATTTTTGCCAGATATTCGACATGAATGAAACCTAACACCATGCACCATAGAACGTTACACTTAGAATAAAATAAACTTACGAGGGGCTTTCAAAGAGTTTTTGTTATGCATCTGCAGAACAAAACCATTGCATCTACCTCAAAAAAAAAAACTCAATGTTCTTCAAAGTATTTCCCTCCAGCATCTACGCAGAGTTGCAGATGTATCCGCCAATTCTCGAGAATTTGATTCTCCTGTTGGAGAATACTCCGCAACTCTGAATGAAAGCATTTTGTAATGTCTTGCACACTTGAAAAAGGTTTCCCAGCAAGCTACTTTTAATATTTGGAAATAACCAAAAAGTCGCATGGTGCAAGATCGGGGAATATGCAGGATGGGAAAGCTGATTTTTTCCTGATCCTGATAGGCCGTAACTTGCCAGGTTTTGTCAGCACTGGTATTGTCATGCAGAAGAACCCTTGACACGCCTGTTATTGAACGTTGCTCTTTCATCTCAACTATTTTGGGCAAAACAATGTTGGTGTGTAGCCATTCATAGATATATTTTCAAAGTAAGGTATCCATGACTACCAGTCCTTGAGAGACTACCATGACTACCAGTCCTAAAGAAAATTGTGAACATCCTCTTCCTGGAGAGAAAGATAAAGATTTGTCGGAGGATTCTGGGGCGCGGTTCATTTTCCACAATCCAAATATCCAACCACGAGTAATCAGGTGTGAGGGCGGGATGGGTCAGTTCGCTAGAGCGTCAGGATCCTAATCTGCAGTTACCAGATTCGGATCCCAGCTGGGCCAACTTTGAGGTTTATGTCCGTAAAACTTCTTGTCTTGTTCACGGTCAGTAGGGGACACCGATGGGTTTGGAAAGGCCATCAAGGTTCAAGGTGTTTTAAGGTAACTTCAGATCATCGCAGTGGAAACAAACTAGTAAGCCACAATTCGTTACTATGATTATGATGAAAAGTATTGTTTCTGGGACGCACGAAATGACTTTACGTGCCACTTGTCTATAACCACTGCCTTAAAATATATAAGGGACATGAATATAAAACTATAATAACATATATCGCCTATATAGGAATCTCGCATATAGAAATCGCCGCATATAGGAATCTCGTTTTCAAAGAGAATCAAGTTTTTTTTCTACTTACTTTTTCTCTCCTTAAAAGTTTTAATTTTAATTAAAGGGTGGTGGGAAAATGAAAATAGTGTTTTATTAGTAATTATACAACATAGAAGATATTTTTTTATTTCTTAAATATAAAGAGTTACATTTAGCATAACCCCTCTGAAAAAACTAAATACACTATTATTGGCAGCGGAATATATTTTGAAAATCTACCAGGAAAATTACAAATCTCAGTTCTATATAAATTATTGCAAAACTCGTTAATTCCGTTGCTTTTGTACATTTAGTGATCTGTAACGACATGAATTAAAATTGCCAATTTTTCTAAAAAAACTGTGAATTATAATATTTCATTAGTACCAATCCAGATAAACGAGTTTTCCAAATATCACTTTATATTCTTTTAATGAAAACGTGGTAAGCTTCATATTTCACTAAGAAAATTGAAACATTTCTAGCGTAGATACATCGTTTGCAATATACGTTTAAAATTTTTTAATTTTTTAATTTTTCCACTATTAGAGAGCGCAATCATAGCTTTTGGGATATTCAGAAAGTGCAAATCGTAATATTTCATCAATACCTATCGAACCTAAAAAATATTTTTCATTTATCTTTATAAACAAACAATTTTCCTTTAAAACAAAATAGTTGCCTTTTCTGCCCACTCTGGGTCTAAGAGGTCAATTTATTGTTGCCAATGGAAACTTTATGACGTTCGCATTACACCGCAAAAATTTCAAACTTTTAGCTTAAATACGTCGTCTGCAATACTGGTTTCAATATTTGGAATTTGACAATTTTCCACCGTTAGATGGCGCAATTATAGTTTCCAAGAGATTTAAAAAACGTGAATCATAATATTTAATTAATTCCTATCTAATCCAAAAAGCATTTTTCATCTATCTCTAAAAACGAACAATCATCAGCTAAAACTAAAAAGATGTGTTTTCCCACCCCCTCTGGGTCTAAGGAGTCAACTCAATGTTGGCAATAGAAACTTCGTGATCTTCACATTCCGCATGCAAAATTTAAAATTTCTAGCATAAATATGTCGTTTGCAATATGGTTTTGAAATTTTAGAATTTCGGACTTTTACACCGGTAGAGGGCGCAATAATTGCTTTAGGGAAATTCGGGAAGGGCATATCGTAATATTTCATCGAAACCTATCCATCACAAAAAGAATTTTAAATTTATTTCTGTAAACGGAAAAGTTCAATGTCTACAGACAGAGACAGATGACAAAACGAAACTATTATCTCGTTTTTGTTTTTTTTTTCCGAACGAGATAAAATCTCGGAAAACTCGTGTCGGCAAATGATCATTTATCTGATATCTAGGAAGAGAGAAATGAGGAAACATATCAAATGTCAAACCTAAAAGTTACCATAAACTGTAATTGTTATGTACAATGAAAAAAATTAAAATGTATTTATGTTTTATGGGAAATATTTTAAACAGTAGGATAAATATGATTTTTACCTAAACATATTGTTACGACCGATGAACGTGCTATAATTAACCGTGATGTGATTATCGTCTTGATGATTGCGTGAACTACAGCGTTAGAATAATGTCACCAACTGCTTCGAACGAACTTGACTTAAAAAATAAGGAATTAATTTTTGTCATTAAGAGGAATTGGATTGTGAAGAAAGAAATAGTTTGTTTTAGTCTGTGTGGTATAGTTAATAGAAGAAACGTTTTATTTGGTGTGTTTGCGGGAAGTTAAATAAATTTATTAGTGTTGATCCTGTTAGCGAACTGCAAGAAAAAGAAGGATGCTTAGGATATTTAAAAAATGTGACTGAAGAGGTCATAGGTTAGTCGAACAAACAGAGCTGATCTCCACTTTTCTGTAGGAAGAGTTCATCATTATATTTAGATGTTTGGTAATTGGTAAGGTTATTCTCGATAAATTACAGGTTTGTTCACAAATATGATTGTGCCACTTAGAGTATGCTTTTTGTGTAGATAGTAAGAATTATAGAGGAAACAACTCTTTGTATGAATAGTAATAAAGTGTTAAGTTCTTTTTAAGATTTATTTTTATACTGATATAGATTTATGTTAGTTAGTTTATACAAATATTTTCATTCATACTTTTGTAATAAATTACATTATTTTAGAAGAAGCACAGAAAATGACCTGTAAACATGAGACTCATCGCAACTACCTCAGCGTTTTATCTGGAAGGTGTTTTGTCGACCAGCATCTTCAATTGTAGTTAAGGCAACTTGCAATGACTGACTCTGTGGTATAAAGCAATCAGTAGAAGATATCTCTGTCGACAGCTTGTGGTTCAGGAATCAGAGTACCTGACATGAAGGTCGTAGAATCGTCAGAAGGTCGTAGGTTCGTACTCCATCCGGATCAAATCAATATTTCCTCTATGTTTAGGATTGTTCATCCTGCTTATTATTTACGATTTTTTTTTTCATTTAGTTAGATAATAATATACGTTTATGTATATTATTTATCGGATTTTTTAAAATACTTCTCCAAAATGTACATCGTTTAAATTTATTTTGTGTATTGTAAATAAAAAGAACAGTGTAGGGAGCCTTCTACGTTTGGAGTTTGAGGTGGTTTCCTCATTTGCCTATTCCTAAGTAGAACATATTTGATCACTCATTCACGCCATGTAATTAATCGAGTCCTTTGGCATCAAATTGAAACTTAAACATGACTCCTAATTTGGCAGTGAAGGAATTCCCATAACTTTCCCTTTTTGCACTTTTCTCAAATTCTAGATTGTAGCATGCAGCATAATTACGATTTTTCGAAGTACCAAGATAAAAGATCCCCTAACCTTCTCTATCTGTGGGTGTCCAAAAAGTGGCACATATGGCCCGCGATATCATTTTTGTAATTCACAAGCAATAAGTTTCATCATAATCAAGGTAGCGAGTGTAATGATCTCACGCGAATATGATCACCTTCAGCCGAAAATGAAACCACTCTCAATGAAATCAGGTCTTTTTTATCTTTATGGTTTTGAGACAAGGAAGGCATTTTAAACTTTTTCATCAATATGCAACTTGTTGCATTACCAAAACAGTCCTCCTGACCCATAGCTCTAGTATCTGAAAGTTTAAGCGTTTCAATTGATATATACTACCTAGATAACAAAGTACGGAATTTTTGTCATATCAGAAGAAGGCCAAATTCGATGCTCCGCAGCTTCTAAAATATGCTTTTTATGGTAAATTTTGACGGAATATAAAATTATCTGTCTAATGTATTTACAGTGAAGAGCCAAAACATTATGACCAGCTGCCTAATATGATGTTGGTCCTCTACGTGCCGCCAAAACAGCTGTTACCCGGTGAGGCATGGACACTACAAAATTTTTAAAGGTATCTTTTGATATCTGGTCACACGTTACCAGCAGATTCTTTAACTCTTGTAAGTTACGTGGTTGAGCCACCACATACCGGATATGCTGTTCCAACACAAACCACAGATGCTCGATTGGATTGCTGTCTGTTGAATTTGGAGGTCATGGCAATACCTGAAAGTCTTCCTCATGTTCCGCGAACCATTCTTGAACAATCCGGCCAATGTGACATGGTGCATTATCCTGCTGAAAGAAGGCACTACTGGATGGGTATACTGTTGCGATGAAAGCATGTAGCTGGTCTGCACTGATGTTTAGGTAGGTGGTAGACGTCATAGTTTCCTGCACATGAATGACTGGACCCATGATTTCCCAACAGAGCATTGCGCAAAGCATTACACTTTCTCCAACACTTCCCCAGGTAAACGATGCACACGCCACGACCGTCCACATGGTGCAACAGGAAACGAGTTTCATCGGACAACACAACCTTCTTCCAATCATTCAAGGTCCAGTTTTGATGCTGGCGTGCCTATTGTAGGCGCTTTCGATGGTGAACTGAAGTTAGCATGGGCACTCGGAGCTGTCAGCGGCTACGCAACTCCATTTTCAGCAGGGTTTGATGTACTGTGTGTTGTGACACATTACTCCCGGCAGCAGCATTAGAATTACGGGTGAGTTCCACCACAGTATCCCTTCTGTTGGCTCGTATCATATGGACTAGCCTTCGCTCAGTTCTAGCATCGATGAGCTGTGGTTGACCCACACCTTACTGGCGGTTTGTGGGTTTTCCCTCCTCAGACCAATTTCTGAAGGTACTAACCACGGCTGACCGTGAACACCCAACAACACTTCCGTCTCAGAAATGCTCTGGACCAGTCGTCTGCATATTACAATTTGGCCTTTATCAAAATCACTTACGTCCGCTGTTTTTCCTATCTGAAGAACACGAATAACACTGATTAACAGAGCTCAATATCAGGTGTTATTTATACCGTTTCATGACCTTCACACGCGCCGTCGTTTACCTGCAGTTGCTTCGATTTGCATAACGACTCGGTGGTCATAATGTTTTGGCTCTTTGGTGTATATTTTAATTTTCAACAATATTACTTCAATATTTGAAGAATTATTAAAGTTCGAAATTTGAACAGCAGCAATAAAAAAAAACAAATTCCCGTCAAGCAGCTGCTTTCCATAGAGTTCTGACAGGAGCCTGTCAGTTTATATGACATAGGAGAAGGTATGTGAGGATGGCAGGACCTCAACAGAAAAACGACACAAACAGCCATGCCTTACGCGGGGCTCGAACCCAGGTCCTTAGATCAGTAGCCAAGCGTTCAAGGAGAATTTTAGCAAGGGCGATTCGTGGAATTGTGTTTCTAATGTCCCGTTTATGCTCGTCTCTCTTGTGTTTTAGGGTGCGTGTAGTGCAGCCGATAGAGAGAGAGGGGACATCGGGGGTGAAATGGAGATTAGGGGAATGAAGTAGAATCCACCTTTGTCAGCTTGGTTTATGGAATCTTTGCCATGCTTAAGAATTTAAATAGATTCGGCGGTGTTTTGAAAGGAACTTTTAGGTTAAAGGTTTTTATGAGGTTGCTATAACAAGGGATGCAATATTGAAGAAGGTAATGGAGAGGGTGAATTTATGATGTGACTAGAGAGGTGATGGAGAGTGATTATGAAATTTATGCTTAGCTTTGTGAAGAATTCTTTTGGTAAAGTTATTAGTATAACCTGCATTGTGCCCCGTGGCAAATATAAAGCTGATTTTATTTTGCAGGTTGGTTGGGGAATCCACAGGCGCGCAAAGCGAGATAAAATGCGGAGTAGAAAAAAACACTTTTAAATTGGTTGGGAGGAAAGGCATCGAAGAGAATAAGGGTGGGTGGAAAACCAAGTTTGCGGAAATCGCTAGTGGTTAGAGTGCCTTGGCTGGTTCGCCGAATATTAAGGTCCAGAAATGGGAGGGTTCTGTCTACCTCACTCTCTTGAGTGAATGAAATGGTAGGGTAAAATGAATTAAGCTCTTAAAAATTTGGCGAGTTCCTGCTCTGAGTGTTCCCAAATGAGAAACACTTCGTCTGCAGATCTGGCCCAAAAGAGAGGTTTGCATGCTCGCTGATCGATCAGGAGGGTACGAAGGACAGTGTCAGCAAGTAGGCCTGAAAGAGACGATCCCATGGGGCATTCGGTGAGCTGCTTATAAAGGGTTGAATTATATTTAAAATAATTATTATCAATGACAAGGTCGAGCATTTTCGAAATTTCGTTAGTTTAAAATTTGGTTAAGATCTCCAGAGTTAATCAGTGTTTGGATCAAAATGATTTTTGCTTGGTCGACTGGAGTGCTATAGGGTGTAGGAAGGAAACGTCAAAGGAAAGCATTTCGGCGTGATCGGGATATTTTTTAAATTTCGGATTTTCGAGAGAAAGTCTGTGGTTGAGGAGGTAGTTCTTGGATCTGGAGGGAAAAAGGGTTGAAATAATTTTAATAACCCTTTTTCGAGGTTGAATGTAGGTGCACAATATTTCGATATGAGGGGTCGGATTGTTTATGAGGGTTTGTGTGTTTTGATTTTAACAAAAATGGATAGAGGCCGTGGGGTAAATGAGTGTGAATGCAAATTTTCATAGATTGTCTGGAATAAAGTTATTGCTCTTGAAATCTTTTTTGGGAAAGATTGCAGGTGGGATCTCTCTGCATCACTTTAACATTTAATTCAGCTATGGTTTGTTCCATTTTTGACTCAAATATTGGGGTATCTAGGATAACAGGTTGTGCAGATTTGTCAGCAGAAAGTATTCGGATGGAAGGATCATTTTTAATATTAATAAGAAGCTTGGATACCTGGTTTGTGCCAGGCGCCTGGGAGAGATTTGATAATGTTTGATGGAGTGGTCTAAATATCTGAAACCGTAGCTTATCTCTGTGAAGCTCGGGTACCCAATTGACTATACCTTTCAGTTCGCTGATGGTCTCTTGGTTGTGGCATTTCCGTGGGGGGAAAATAAATGTGGGTTCGAGTTCTAGAAGGTTGGTTTCTTCAGATGTAAATTTGAGGGACGAAAGGTTTAAAAAAGGGACCGGAAGCTTTGACGGAGGTTTACTGATTCGGGTATATTTCGTTTTTAGCTGGTTTAGCTTCTTTTCATGCCATATAGTTGTAAGGATTTCAACTATTTCAGTTTTTTTTGGTGAATTCACAGAAGGAGCTCATATAGCGTGAAAGCAGGAATGGTTTTAGCAAGCTATAGCTGGAGTTCACAGATTTGTTCTTCTCGTATGCAAATGTGCTTTCCGAGCAGAAGCTCGAAGAAATTTTATTTCAGTGGTGTGGATGATTCTTTGCTCAGCGACGTTTTTGGTATTAAACTTAATTCTTAAAAATTCTGGAACAGCTACAGGTCCTTGAATTTAATAAAAAATTGTAAATGCTGCAATTGGCGGATCAGAGATAATTTAGGTTTAAGGAACTGCGCAGATTCATGTCAATGCAAGCTTAACTAACAACTATGGAGAATGTAGTGCTAACAATTGTAAAGATGGCTATTATTTCACGGCATCATTAATAATTCATAAGAATATATAACGCTTTTTTTTTGCCGGTTAGATTTATTTACACAAGTAGTGCAATGTGTTATTTACATGGTTGTAAAAGCCGAGCACTTTCGACTGTACTCAGCAGTCATCTTCAGGGCGGCGGACAGTTCCTTGGAGAGGCGGATTGTTGTTGACAGATTAGATTAAACAAAAATAATACCCTTTTTTCCCTCTTGGAGACATTTTCGCTGACAAGAGTCCTGCAGCGGAAAGAAGTTTCAGCATCCTAGTGGTGTAAAAGTCACTAGACAGCGGCAGTTCGGTGCTTTGCCAGTATCACTTACAGGTAATCCCTTCTCAGTAGCGAGAGTGCAGAGCAGTGAGCCGTTTTCCCACGTGCTGATCACTAACTTCAGTGGAACAATGCTGCGCAGCTGAAGTGTCGATTTAGTGTCGAATTGGAGTGTCGACTAATTCGACACTTCAACTGCGCAGCATTGTTCCACTGAAGTTAGTGACCAGCACCTGGGAAAACGATTCATTGCTCTGCACTCTCGCTACTGAGATGGGATTTCATGTAAGTGATACTGGCAAAGCACCGAACTGCTGCTTCCTTGTGACTTTTACTCCACTAGCATACTGAAACTTCTTTATACTACAAGATTCTCGTCAGCGAAAATGTCTCCAAGAGAAAAAAAAAGATATTTTCGTTTAATCTAACCTGTCACCAACAATCCGCCTATCGAAGGAACTATATGCCTTCCTGAAGATGACTGCTCAGTACAGTCGGAAGCGCTCGACTCCTGCAACCATGCAAACAACACATTGCAGTACTTGTGTAAATAAATCTAACCGAAAAAAAACGTTATCAATTCTTATGAGTTATTAATGATACCGTACATACGCGGTAAAATTTTTTGGGGTGCGACATGAGAACTCAAAAGTCGCTAGATCTAGTAACAAGTTCATTTTACTGATTATCCAGTAAAAGTTTTATAATTTTATAAAATGTGTTAAATTGTTTATGTCATTTTTTGTGTTTATCGATATATATCATTTATGAATACAAAATTTAATGTGTATAAATATATACATATTTTATTTTATTCCCATTGTTATACTATAACTATAGTTTTATCTATCTATACAATGGGTACGCCAGTTACATGCACATTTCCAGGGGGTTATGTGCCACTATAAATTAGAGTATTTTTAATGTATTATTATGTGTTCGTTCAATCACAAAGCACTCGATTATACTTGGAAGAGTTCAAGTTTCGCTAAGAATTAGAAACAAAAGTGGTACGACCTCTTACTTTACAATAGGTCGTTTAAAATTTATATAACGTACCCAAAGGATTTAACACTTCACCACATACACAATGCATAATGGGACGCCATTTCAATTACGTCAAGTATTTTGTATAGGAATCTTCACTTTTCTACGAGTATCAACTTACCAAGTGAATGTTAAAGGTAGCAGTAGTTGGGGGAGGTTTCGCAGAGATAAATCTCAACTGTGGCTGAGGAGGATTCGATTGCATTGTTTTACCACTGAGCGGCACTTTTTTTGCACGAAAGGGGCTAAATGACCAAGTCACAAGGACCTCGAAGGCTCAAAGAATGTTGGCGGAGGAAAAACCACTGTACAGCTATTAGGTAACACATGGAAGCCTCTTGCCAAGGCCATCCAGCATGTTTTTTAAAGTGCACAGGGTATGGTTCTCCCGCACCAGGAGCCACAGCTTAACGTCCAATGTGCCGGATGTTGTACCCTTTTGTCCTTCGGCAGGGCGGATGTACTCGCCTGTCCAAGGCTGTCAAGTGGCCATTTAGCCAACCGTGTACAAAAATGTGCGGCTCAGAGGTGAAACATCCCAGCACTGTAAGGAATTGCCAAAATTTTTAAAAATGGAATTAATATGCAGAATCGTTACTATTGGATCTAAAATTTCATTTCAAAACCCATTTTTACGTTAGAACCTAGCAATTAATTGTTTTGATTCCATAAAGAGATTTTTTTTTTCATAAGCTTATATCGTATTTAGACAATTTCAATCATTTTCGACAGTTTTCGCTGCGATTTATTTGTTTTCTTTCGCATCCGTTGTTTACAAAATGGTCGTAGAGGGCCGAATCTGGGATGAGGCATGGTCAAGTTCCCTCCCCCTTGAAAATGCTAGTAAAGTAATGGAAACAGAAATTATTAAACTTCAGGATATTTCATGCATTTTTCAAGATAATTCAAACTCAACTGAATCATTTTTAGTTGGGAATGTTATAATTCAAGGAAAATCCAGTCTATTTCACCCACTTTTATTGCGTCACTTCCTCCTTTCCTTTTTTTCTAGGTCTGCACCTGCTACACAAGTATTAGGATGGATATGAAGTGTTCATTGCAAACAAACTGAATAAAAATCAGATAACATCATTAAAGTTTCAGTATTAACCCTAATTTAGGGTTTAAATTGAAATAAAATTTGAATTCAAATAAAAGCATTTTATAGAAAGGTTGGTAAGGCTGGATCCCTAATAACGAGATACCCTTGGTTATAACCATTAATATTAGATGTTAGTAAACCTTACTTACTTTACTTACTTCCTTGCATAACTTTAAGACAGATGTTATTAACTTTGCTTGAAATGCTTTTCTTCAAGGCATTGAAGCGTCTATATTTCTTTAAATAATGTCTTCATTATAACATATTAAAACAGATGTTCCCCTAATTTATCAATTAAGTTTGGGGTATGAAACCCTTCAAAAACAATATTATTAACATATGGATGTGAATACACTTAATATCTGAAATTTTGCATCTCACGTTATATTGCACATATTTACTAAGATAGCTTGCATTTTTGTGTTTGCTGCATATTTGTTTGAAAAGTCATTTCAAAATGGAAATTGCATCAAACAATTTAACCCTTATCATTTATTTTGGTTACGGATTATTCCAACAGATGGCGGTGGCGAACGGCATTACAAATAATTAACAGGTAGTTGCCAAATCTGAGCTACGGTTTTCTTAAAATATTACTTTAGCAAAAGTTTGAATTACGCATATTTCATATATAATGTATTTCTATGGAGTTGTTGTTTGTACTAGAGTATTTAAGTATTGATATTTTAATACTGATCACCAAATACATACAATATTAACACGAGAAAAACTTACGCAAAGATGATATCCTTAGTATATAAATTGGGAAAGCAGTCATAGAAATTCATAATTTTTTCACTTAACTTTAAAATGTCTTAGATTTCTAAAAAATATTTTCTTTTGCAACCACTCTCATCCCTGCAATTAAATCAGCCCAATAATAATTTAATGTTTAGTAAATCATAGATGCGCAGTGCATTTAATAGTGAAGCAGTGACATAATTTTATGCGATTCTATCTTTAATGCAAGTAGTTGCAGGTTGTGAAGATGTTTCAAATTTTTCTTAAAAATGATTTATGCAAAAGGTAATTAGTAGAAGAAAATTAGTAGCTACCGTTTTAAATTTCAGTATCTGTTAGTGTAGGTTTATACTTTCGTTTAATTGAAGCGATTGTTCTTTGCAAAGTGACGAAATTTATATTTAATCATAGCAACTATTAAAACTGACTTCTCTTAAGTCAGCTTTCAGTGGAATTTAATTTATCCATATATCCATATTTATAATTAAAAAATATTTCCCTCGAATGACTGATCATTCGCGGATTCAGAGGAATCATATGAGCTAGTCTGGAATAGTTCGTGAGTCAGTCCCTCTGATTCGACAACAAAAGGAGTCAAAGGATTCATTTGAGCCATTGAGTCAGTACGGCCGATTCGTTCAGTTCTGATTCTTTCGGCTCCTTCGGAAGGAATTTGTTTGAGAAAAAAAGGTGATTTTCAACTGCAATAGTTTTCGCTTCTGCAATTTTTCAGTTAATTAGTGACTGTGTTTTGCTGTGAAAAATAATCCATGGTGATTTCAAATGATTGAAAGAATCGCTTCTTTTCAAAAAGAAGTTACGAACGAGTGACTCACTTACCTGATTCGTTCATTTTTAACGAATCGTTCGGGAACGATTCATCACTAGTGCAGAGACACTTTCATGGCAGAAAAAAGAAACTGTGAAGTGTTCAACGTAGTTTCGATTGTGTGACAGAAATAATAAACCTTGAGCAGAAAGATCACTATGATAGAGGAAAGTTTTAGAATATCTACCAAAATTGCATATTCGTAATATATAATCACGAAGTTTCAAATAATTGTAATAATTTTAATAATTCAATATAAGCTCGGTGGGCAAAAAAATTTAATCACCTATAATTTCTCATCAAATATATTGTGTAACACCCCTCTTCGCATGAATAACAGCAGCGATACTCTTAGGTAGGGATTCCGCCAGTCGTCGGATGTAATTTACATCAGTTGTAATCACTCCTCCAGAAATAACACTCGTAGTTCAGCTAGATTACGTGGATTCCTATTTCGATGCTTCAAGCTCTGTTCCATAGTCCCAAAGGATTTCAATCGGATTTACATCCGGTGACTTTGCGGGCCAGTCGAGGTCTCCCAATGCTCCTCGGGCCACAAACAGTTTTGTCCCTGTTCACCTTGCATTTGTCATACCGGGACGCTGGAGGGTCTACGTAGTGTTTGTCCTTCGAAAGAAACACAAACCGCAATACCTGGTCTTCCTAAATATGTATAATGCCTTCCTGATTTAGACGCGTCGATGCATGAACTAATGGGTCAAACTCATGTAGGTAAAACATCCCCAGAATATTCCAGAACCACACTAAATACTACCTTGGATAGAGTTCGAATGAAAGGCTTCGTTATTCCTCCGATGAAACCTGTGTCTTCCATCGTTGGCTTACAGACCGGAATTCGACTCATCTGACCAGATAAGAATTTCCAGTGGAACGTAATCGAATGTCTTGTCCGTTGCAACTGAGCTGCTTTTTATGCAGCTGTTTGCATAGATTTGTTCCGAGATACTCTGCTCCAAATACCCAAAGAATGCGGTTTCTTTCGAAATGTTCTTTGTGAAAAGGCAGATGTGGTCCTTCGTCATTGCATGTAGCAATTTCTGCCTGGTTTTAAATCGGTTTACAGTCACTAGTCGTGATACTCATCGGTGGTCCCTGTCTGTGAGCATTGACATGCGATCACAATAACATCTTTGATTACACTGGTCTGCAAAAAACTTTTTTCCCTCGCTTTGAAAATTTTTCTGATTGTTATGTTTTCTAGAGTGATGAATCCGAATCTGACAGCCATTTTGTTCCATCACCTACAGTTTCAAGTTATATGCGTTTGATTTAGAAAAACACTCTTTTACTCAGAGGAGATAAATATATTTTACCAAATATTTATTTATGTTATACAAAGCTAAACCTGACACTAATAAATCTTGATAGATGTAAATATTTACAAAAAAAATTTTTGCTGTCTTCTATCGCTTATATTTTATTTCTGGAGCTTCATGCTGCAGAGCCCAAGAGCAGTTCGCCAACATACTCTCGTTCCATTTGTCGCTATATCCAATCGAGCATCTGTGGTTTGTGTTCGAACAGCATATTCGATGTGCGGCAGCTAAGCCACGTAACTTACAGGAGTTAAAGAATCTGCTGGTAACGTGTTGGTACCAGATACCAAAAGATACCTTTAAAAATTTTGTAGTGTCCATGCCTCACCGGGTAACAGCTGTTTTGGCGGCACGTAGAGGACCAACATCATATTAGGCAGCTGGTCATAATGTTTTGGCTCTTCACTGTAAATACATTAGACAGATAATTTTATATTCCGTCAACATTTACCATAAAAATCATATTTTAGAAGCTGTGGAGCATCGAATTTGGCCTTCTTCTGATATGACAAAAATTCGGTACTTTGTTATCTAGGTAGTATATATCAATTGAAATGCTTAAACTTTCATATGCTAGAGCTATGGGTCAGGAGGACTGTTTTGGTATTGCAACAAGTTGCATATTGATAAAAAAGTTTAAAATACATTTCTTGTCTCAACACCATAAAGATAAAAAAGACTTGATTCCATTGATAGTGGTCTCATTTTCGGCTGAAGACCACCATATTCGCGTGAGATCATTACAGTCGCTACCTTGATTATGATGAAACTTATTGCTTGTGAATTACAAAAATGACTTCACGGGCGATAAATATCCGAGAATTCCTACCCCACAATTCTGCCCCCTGGGGCTCACCTTTTGGTGATTTTTGTCTTGTCCTTTGCGACTCATGCCACGTATTGAACACCCACAGATAGAGAAGGTTAGGGGATCTTTTGGTACTTCGAAAAATCGTAATTATGCTGCATGCTACAATCTAGAATTTGAGAAAAGTGCAAAAAGGGAAAGTTATGGGAATTCCTTCACTGCCAAATTAGAAGTCATGTTTAAGTTTCAATTTGATGCCAAAGGACTCGATTAATTACATGGCGTGAATGAGTGATCAAATATGTTCTACTTAGGAATAGACAAATGAGGAAACCACCTCAAACTCCAAACGTAGAAGGCTCCCTACACTGTTCTTTTTATTTACAAAACACAAAATAAATTTAAACGATGTACATTTTGGAGAAGTATTTTAAAAAATCCGATAAATAATATACATAAACGTATATTATTATTTAACTAAATGAAAAAAAAAATCGTAAATAATAAGCAGGATGAACAATTCTAAACATAGAGGAAATATCAACTTGATCCGGTGGATCTACGACCATCTGATGGCATGTCAGGTACTCTGATTCCTGAGCCACCAGCTGTCGACCTAAATATATTCTATTGATTGCTTTATACCACGAGTCAGTCATTGCAAGTTGCCTTAACTATAATTGCAGATGCTAGTCGAGAAAACACTTTTTAGATATAACCCTGGGTTAGTTGCGATGAGTCCCATGTTTACAGGTCATTTTCTGTGCTTATTCTAACATTGAAAATGACATTCCCTCCATTTGTATAACATGAAACCTAAGTTTTTATGTATTATTTCAACAGTGATTTAAAATGTATAAATTTAAATTTTTTTTTATATCTACTAAGTTATTACTCTAAGCTTAGAGGAGTATTGTTAGTTTATTTTGGGTCACTTCATATATAAAGATAAAGGGACATAGTTTAGAGAAGGTAATATTCTTTATTTTATTGTGAAGGTGATCAGTGTAATTATAAAGATAATTTCGTAACTTTTAACTTACCATAAAAGTTTTAGATATTTCAGTATATTATTAAAGGAAACGCTAAAACTTCATTTTATCTTATGTTTTCAGTTAAAGAAAGATCATTAAAAGAGGAGTAAAAATGGCTACCACTATAAATCATTACGTATTTTAGTGTAGTATTATACCTCCGTTCAATCGGAAGCATCATCAAGCCATTCATCCGCATTCTGGTTCAGTGACTTACATGTAAGTCGCTACAAATTACCATAAAACTATATCACTAATAAATTTCATAGCAAGTCTTCCGTAACAAATAATGTCGTATCAGACGAATTTAGCATCCCAATCATGACCGGATCGTCACTTTCATTTAAGTAACATATTTTGTGTAAGAATCTTCCCTTTTTGTACTGATGTAACCATATCAAATCATTGTTAAGGTGGTAGCAGTTAATTATATAAATTAGTTATAATTAGTAATACTTAACAAGGGATAATATGTTTCAAAAAACCTGATTTTTTTAATCGGAGAATGCAAAAATATAATAATCGCAAAAAATAAATATAGCATTTTAATTTCATTTTAATATTATTTTGATGTCTATAACATTAAAAAATAATACATTTTTATTAAAAGATAAGGAGTTCCACATTAGAACATATCCTCTCCCCTCAAATCGTTAGTTACAGGATTTACGGACGAGTCCCTAACAGCACATTACACTAAATGATACATGCACTCTTTAGGAACTCGTTCGTTTTAGGAACTAAATGATACATGCATTCTTTAGGAACTCGTTCTTGAAAAGACTAGAGGCCATTTCATTAAGTATGTTAGGCCATGTTATGTCAATAGCATCTCAGATGCAAAACTCATCATCGTCATCATCAAGCAGCCATGGCTATATGGAGGTCCAACCAGACCGTGTAATTTAGTTTTCCAAGCATTTGAGTCCTAAACTACATCTGCTGCATCTGGACACTGCACTCCAATTCTAACAAGGTCCTGTCCGACATTGTGTGTCCACCGCTTCCTAGGTTTCCTCCTCTTTCTGAGGCCTTTAGACACACTCTTGATAACTCTATTCACTAATCTATAATTATCCATACGGACAACACGGCCAAACCAAGCTTACGATGACCGAGCTTACGAATCTACTTTCCAGTTTTAAAATTCAAATTACATGCGTCATGTGCGGCTCCTCGAAACTTTCCCGTAAAATGATCATGATCTCTTACTCGATCTCTCCCCAAGGGATTCTTGCATATATGGCAGTTTAAAGCATTTTCGTATAATTTTTGCCCTTCGTCGGAGAGACACATAGCAAAATTATGCTTCATCAACTTTGAATAATTTCATCTTCCTCTAGAAGACACTTCAAGAACTCCTCTATAACATTCGGACCCCTATAAATCGTGGCAGGTTTGTAACTATACACATCAGGGCCCACAAACACATAAGCAAATCTACACGCTTCATGTTTAGCAGTAATTGTAGAAGCAGTCGGGTTATGGAGGCATGTATCTACTTTTACCAAAAATGATTCGAAGTCAGCATAAATCACATAAAGTACAGGGAGCTGAAATTTGAAATTCGTAAACTTCAGACACTTCTGTTCTTCACTTGGCAGCTCTATATTCTGAGGGCCGTGTTCTTCACAATAGGTCATATGCTCCTTTAAAATAGATTCCTTCGGAAAACGTTGAAAAAATAATCGCAGTAAAAGTTCATACATATATGGCTGGTAAGGGAACTTACAAGTCTACTCAAATTCTTAATGTAGCAGTAATGTCTCTTTTCTCTAACTGATAAGAGCATGAGATTAATATGTCGTTTAGCTCTCACTGGTGTAATGTATAGAGGGAATGCTTCGTTCTCATATCCAAATGCATTGATAGATACCCCATTCATCTTCTCAAACTTTGGAATTTGCGTTAGAGTAACAGGATAAACAAGGCTTGTGACGTCCAGTTCACTTTCCAGACGTTGATAATTAGTCAGACGATCAGCATTTTGTTCAACTGGATAGAAAGCAGCAAGTAGTGACCAAAAAAAAACATTTCTGGTCGTTGTTGCACACAGGGATATAGCTAGAGCCTCCTAGAGGTGCGTATTTTCCAATTTTCACTTCAGCGAAAAGAATTTCATCTAAACCCCAGCCACTCTGGGAACCTTCATATTCTTCACAGGAATCTTTAGCTTTCTCATAGGCCAGTCGAAGATCATTCTTTTAATAGGAATCTGGAAGACTTGTGATGCAGTTACTCCTAAAGAAAGGATTACTATATTCATCGGTGGAGGGGCTGGCTTTTCGGACAAAATGCAATCTCACCACTAAGTACCACTTGATTGTCTTCTTCAAGTGCAATTCTTCTTGTAGAATTCAATTCCACGAATCATCAAGGAAAACAATCAAATCATGTCTCCTCTCCTCATTAGCCATCAATTTCCGCATTGATAGAATGTCATAGAAACGGCACGGGTCGTTTTCTTTTTCATCGTGCTCATTATTCTCCTTTTTTATTTTGCAGACATCCATCATCTGCAGAACGTTTCCACTTCTCATTTATGTGATGTGTACATCGGATATGCAGCCCATAATTATCTTTTCTACTAAAGGTCGTCCCACAAACTTTGCATTCAAAGTTGAAACTATTCTTATGAGAGATTAGATGTCGCTCAAAGTTAACTTTCCTTGCAAATGTAGCTGTACAAGCCACACAATGGAAAAGCGCTCTTTTGTCATGAGATTTCTTATGACAGTCCAAGCTTGCAGGATGAGCGTAGACCATTCCGCAATCTTTACACTTAAACATACTCTGCAGAATCAGCATACAAACGCGTTGGCGCTGGACTGCTCCACGAACACAAATGATAACATTCGCGGCTTCCCTTCCTTTTATAACCTTGTTTAAAGTCACTCTAAAATAAAATTAAGTGTGAATCAAATACCGATACACTCAAATTTTCATCGAACATTTAATCGCTACATCAGAATAAAATTTAATATTAATCGCCGTATGGTGGGGGTGGAGTGGGGGTAAGAAGGACAGAGATATAAATTCAAAAACGCCAATCTATAAATTCATTGCGAAAAAAATATTCAAAGTTAATAAGGCTGAAAGTAATTGAATCTGCATTTATAATAATCATTTTTCATTCAAATTAATTAGACAGAAAAATTAAGATTTCTAATATACTTCAGTTATCTAATCAAAACACAAATACAAACGCAACAAAATCCTAATTAATAACAGTTAACACTTTTTCAATTACATTCAAATGACACATGCGGTATTTATGACTTCCTCTAGTCCCCATTGATAAAGAGTTCTGTAAAATTTGTACGCCTACCAACCAACATAATACGAAACACTATTTTCCTAAGGTATAATGGGAAAGAAGTTAATAAGCTTCTGTTTGACTCACAAGTTCACTTCCAGTAACACTATTTTTTCCGTGTAAGGAAAAAAAAACGTTTTTTTAGAAAAAGCAAACTAATATTTGCTGGTATCTATTCTAAGTTTTTTCCATATATATATATTGCTAATATATATTTTATAGTTTTTTTAACCTTTTGACACGATAAACGAATATTTGTATTAAGCAGTAATTCTTAAAGTTAATTATTTCGAAAATATCCATTATGAACACTATTGAAATGGCGCTAGTCACTTGCTGCAATTAACACTGTGATTGTCAATTTTGTTTTTCATATAAACTATTGAAGGCAAACATATGCCACATCGTCATGCGTACGTTGAAACGACTGTGTGCGAAATACCTTTTCCATTGTCAGAGAGTGTAGAAATATCAAACCTGAATTATCTGTATTGCATGTATTAACATTAAGATACATCGTAAATCAGAAAAAAATTTCTTAAACACTGTATATATATATATTAAATTCCCCCCCCCCTCGCCACAAAAAATAGTTTACATTTAAATTATTTTAACACCTACATTTTATGAAACAATACCACAAAAACATATACAGGACTCTAAGATTAAAATGAACTGCAAGCTAATAATAGCTATATCTGCAAAGTCAGAATCTGCCACAGTTGAAACGTATTCAGGACTCAAGTTGCAAGCTTACACGAGTCCTAATGCAATCGAGAACACCAACAATAGTAAATGCGGCGATAAATCGAGAAAGCGACCACAGCGCCACGCTTTGTCAACGAAACAATTCAACTTACATTTTTACAGCCAACGATCACTTGTAAACTTGACGGGAGAAACCCCTAGAAGCGAGTTTAAGTAATTCTCTACTAAATATTTATGTCGGTTGCTCTGTTCTGCAATCCAATATATGTAACATAATGTTATAGTTATTTGTTAAGTATTTTCAAGAATGGGAACAAATATCGTTAGTAGTGTTCGAGTCTTTCAAAAGTTCTACTATTTAACAAATATATAAAATTAAATTTCCCTCATTACAATGAAGCTTTACATATTTGGAGGAGTTACACATTTTGAAACAATCTTTGCGTGGAACACAGAATTACTTATTCAGTCTAACAACAGGATCATTTCGAGTTGAATGTCACATTAAAATGATATGTGAAGTCAGCACAATAAGACATGGTTGCAACTGCAACGTCTTTTTCATGTGACACCACGTTTATCTTTTGAGCACATTTGTTTGATCTGGAAATATTTCTGATGGCCTCACAAAGATTTGGTTTCCTTCTGAGAAATAAAACAAATGTTATTGATCACTAGTGTAATAAATTACGTTAAATAAAAGCGTCCCATTATGCTGCCTAAATATAAAAATATCCTATAAAGCGTCTGTTAATCCTTAATTAGGCTAAATATTGGAACAATAACAGTAAATTTCGCATGGCGGGATAACCATAATTCGTAGTACCTTCCGAGGAACTATGACTGTAGGATATTCCTTGGAAAATTATTTAAAGCTTTATTTTTTGCTATTACCTAGACTCAAAAGAATTCCCATTTAAATAGGTTTGTCTCGATTTTATACTTTTCTTCTCGTTCACCGAACTTGTTACAATTACAAAAATTATTTCCTCTAATTTAGTACGAATTTATTATATAACTATACAAATGAAGTTGGGAATGAAAAGTGCTGGTAACAGAGTATTAAAATCGAAACAGGGAAATTTACTACATCTGCCTTGAAAAACAGTTTTTTCCTTAAACTGTATCATAACATATTCTAAGGAATACAACTAGAAAGTTGACAAGGAGTTGTATAATTTGATATTTATTAAAATCACTAGATTTTACAAAAAATGAAAAAAATATTTCGCCATTTTTATTATTATCTCGCTTCCAAAAAATGAGTTGATGTTTGCATTTTATTTTCTTTCTGTCTGTAGACACTGAAATTTTTTGGTTTTAACAGATAAATGAAATATCCTTTTTTGTTCCATAGGTATCAAAAATTATTACGATTAATCTTTTTTTTAAGGAAAATGAAACCATCTTTCAAAGAGACAAATTAAAAATTACTTTTTGGGTCAGATAGGCAGAAATACAAAATTATTCTTCACATTATTTTAATTATCTATTAGTTCACATAAGAAAGAGTTTACGTTGTGGGAAAATAACGAATTTCATTCTATTTGAAAACGAGTATTCTGCATTCGCCAAAGGCGATATTATATTCTATCAGCATTTGTAAGTGATCAGATGGACATTTCTTCTTAAAATGATAGTTAATATTGCTTAAAATATATATAAATTAAGTTGAAAAATATTTATTCTGTATTTTATTGTTTATATTTATCGTGACATTTTTCGGCTATGGAGCAATGAAACGCCCTCAGCAGCCTTAATATTTTTAAAAAAGCTTTTAAAATGTGTTTACTTGAATGTAACCCATATATAGTAATATAGTTATAATATAGTACTATATATGGTACTAATAACTATAGTTTTAATAACGTTGATATTCCTTCCGTAAATATTACTTATACAGAAATATCATGATTTTAATTTCAATATCTTTAGATTTTAATCAACATAAAATATACTATAAATTATTAATGCTATGTTTTTCTGAATGAATTCAAACATTACAACTACTTTTAAAGTTGAAGTTACAGTAAGAGTTTCTAAAACCATAAACATGGAAAATACATACAGTTCAAAAACTGATTTAAGGAACGCTGAAAGAAACTGCTAAATATTTACTTATTTTAAGAAGGTTACTTATCTGAAATAAAAGTCATTTGAAGCATAAAACTTTTAAACTTGCTTCTAGGGGTGATACAAATGGCGATAAAATTTTGTTGTCAGATATATTTTGATCGCAGTAAAAGTATGTGAGTACCAAAGAAGGGGTGCGATATAATTCAGTAAGTGGTGAATTCATTCTCGAAAAACGCGATTTTAGTGAAACAACTTTAAATGAAATGTAATTTTCTACAAGAAAAAAATGTGAGTTATAATTGGTTTTGAACACTGGTGTATCCTTGCATAACGGGAACGAGATGGCTTATATTGATTTGAACGGAATAAGTGATTTTGTATTTGGCATTCAAGTGTTTTTAGTTCGCTTTAGAAAATTAACTACAAATATTTAAACATTGTAGATTAGCTGTCTGATCGTCTATCGCATCTGCTGATATTCATTTCTTTTGTTTTGAGAGATGAATTTAAGACTTTTTTGGGTTTGGATAAACTTTAATGAAATATTAAGATTCTTACTCTACCAATCTCCCAATAATTTTAGTAATTCTATCTAGCGGTGAAAAAGGTCAAAAATGGCAAAATTAAAAATGAATGTTACAGATATATGTGAGCTTAAAACTGCGCAGAGACTGAACTCGTATGTTATAGCTTCATTGGACGCCATGGATCAGTATAGAGGTAGTGCCATGACCGAAATGTTGCGCAGAAGAGCAAAATCGTAGCTAAAGCTCATGAATCCAGTTTGGACCCTAATTATGTTACGAAGGAATTATAAATACATTGTTTGATAAATAAACACTAGAAGATATCAATATAATTACTATGTGTTATTCTATGTATATAATTTCAGAGTATTTCATAATGTAGAAATATATCTGATAGAAGAAAGCTTTTTAACGTATTTCTACACTTCTCGCCAGTTGGTAGCATTGATGTCACTTTCCTGCTTTCAGACCGCAATTGTCTACAGACCATTGTGAATCTATAATTACTCCATTACAAAATAGTTCATAAAAAAGAAACTTCATCTCACAATCATTTTCATGCATGTATTTAAGCAGTGACATGAAAATAAGTTAAATTATATTCGTCATACACTGGAAATCTAAAACACGTTGTAAATCAGGAAATTAATGGGTGCATGCATCCGTAATCAAACTGTTGTCTACGAATCCCATTCCTGAAGAACTCAGTCGAAAATCGATGTTCAAACTGAACCTGAACTCACCCGTGGAGATAACATTTTCCCACTAGGTTGAGCTCCAAATGTATGTAGTTCGTACCACCTTAATCATGCTGTTCTGTTGAAGGGGGTGAAGGGGACACGAATCAATGTTATCTTCGTTCATACAGATCTATTTCATGCGGCCAGCACTATATACAGTATGTCTTCAAATTGTTCCCCGTGTGAGTTACTAATAGCTTAGAAGAGATTTGCCTAACTATCATTTCCCTATGTCATATCGCTGTTGTCGTAGCCGTGAACTTATGCAACGAGTTAATTTTATCTGCAGCCTCCAACTGGGCTCTTTTGCCATCCCCCCCCCTTATCTTGTTTTTGTGCTAAACGTCTGACCTGAGTCAGAACAAATTGAATCATCATCATTTGACAGAAAATTTCATTTCTTTTCTATAATCAAATCTGCGTACGCATCCGAAGGTTGACGACTGTACGCAACTGGCACTCAGCCAACAAAAAAGAGCCAATAAGAAAGAATCAATTCTTTCTTATTGTCCAATTCTCCTTTCCAATTCTCCGCCAATAAGAAAGAAAATGAAAGCGATTAGATTTGAATTCGATATCGAGGTGAAGAAGGAAAAACGAGCGAAGAAGTGAATCGAGAATAGAGGTAGAGTCCAAGTCGAGCTTGGGAAGGAGGAGACCATGAGATTGCTGTGGCTAGTCATCTCGTTTTACATGGCAACTTAAGAAGTTTGTAAACGTAAAGGATGTCTGAAACCAACAGTTCTTTTCCATTTAGACAATGCCTGCAAGGATAAAGCGAATATCGAGGAAAGAAGTGTACATACTGAAAGAGTTCACAGGTCAGCATCTATATTGTTACCCTTTTCCCTTTCCGTCTCCTTCCATAATATACTTAGCTAGAGTACGAAAATGTCTTAATGGTGATTATGCTTGAGTTGATATTGACCACATTGATGTGGGCCTATGTTGGCCATATTGCATCCTGGAGTGATTATACAGTAATTGTATGGTCACAAGTAGTGATTCTATTGTATTATGTTGTACAGTTGCAAGTAGTAAATAAAATGATATATGTTTATTCTAGAAACCATTGCGTGTCCGCTCTATATGGAATTTTTCTTTTGTGCACTTGCAATGCGAAAGTACGAGCAGAGCAAAATTAGAACCAATGGGCAAAATTAACTAGTGGCATTTTATTAACAGTCAAAAACATTCAAAACAAAACGGAATTCCCTTACATGTATTTCTCCCTATTGTTGCACCCAAATATAAAATTCGGAGTGAGCACAACAAGAGCTCTTTCGTTAACCATTTCAGTGTGTCTAGATGGAAGGATAAAGACTCCATTGTAATTCGCTCTGTTGGGGATATCTCTTTAAGGTAACCAAAGCCAGAAGGTACATACCTCTCTCCGACCCCTCAATACCTCTTTTGTTTAGGATCTGTTTTTTCTTCTAATTTTTCTTTCCTCTTACGCTGAGTGGGATAGTTACATTTTGCTTAAACGTAGGACTCAATCGCTCCCGCTATTTCGTCTTTCGCATCTCCTGAGTTATAGATCTATTCCAAAAAGAGAACAGGCGAATCATTGCAATCTGATGCCCGCTGTCCAGTCGCCACTGCCACATCAAGCTGGCCAATGGATGAACACCACGTCCTCTCCAGGTATCCTCCCTTATTCTGTCAAGTGGTCCAAAAAAAAAAGAGACCTCCCGTTTTTCGTTTGTGGGCTGTGCGTTCTTCGTTTCTCAGACACGATAACGTGCAGCCATCTCCCTTGCTCGTACAGAGTCCCGAGTGGATTCCGACAAAAGTCAAGTGACCTAGGGGATAAATACTTACATCTAGGGATAAGTATGCCTCGTATCTGACTCGCTGTTCCTGCAACAATTGATGGCACAAGCCTGACAGACGAAACTGACTTTGTAAGCTACCTCAATGATTGGAGTGCGAATAGCAGGGGTCGTATTAGAACTCTACACCGCTCTTGCACTGAGAAGAATGAGGGAAAGACATTTTGCCAATTTCGGTCCCCATTTTTTGCTTAGTAAATTCAAATTTTATTGCCAAATCTGGCCTAAGCCACGTTGTGGGAAACATTTTGTTCCTCACCACTGAGGTCATCACTGCCCATATCACTGCCCACTCTAGCAATGTTTGCGAAAAGTCAGATTAAATACATGTGTTTACCTGGAAACCTTAGTATTGTGATGTAACCCATATATGTGTTTTCTGGTTAAATCCCGAGAGACGGTAGATGAAAAGGTTCCCCACTCTAGAAGCATCCATTTTGGAAGAAAGGTTATTGCATTGAAAGGCCCACGTTTTGACGGAATGCTGAGTGCGGCCCCTAAATGTTCACACAATACCATTTTCCGCCTTTCCTCCTTTTTTATTTTTTCCCCTGACGTCCTATCAACCGGAGTTGGGCATGACACAATTAATTAAAAAAGTGTCATTTATATATAAAGCTCGTAAAGAAAATAAAAAATGCATAATATAAATTTACTTACAGACAGGAGAGTATCTGCTGGGTTGAGTTTGGAAGTTCAGATGCCATTAGCCAAAATTTTACATGTTTTTATAAAAATGAAAAAGTTTAATTATTTTCAAGCGTGCGCAAATTTGAAGTGTCACGCCCACTTTTGTACAGCTCATCGTCGCCTGGTAAATGAGAACTTTACCCGTTTTAAATTTTTTGTCACGCCACTCCTTATAGTTGTCAGTGCTCAGAGTAACTAAAATTAGCTGTTTTAATATACTGATAAAATTATCCCTATTTTTCAAAATGGCACCTATCGTTTAAACCATACTACATATGTTGAGCTGATACTCCTTCAGTTTGCACCATTTGCATATGTATCGAAAACAACACTGCTGAAATGAAACTCTGCTTGCTGAAAGTGCTCAATAATCTTCCCTCGTGTGAAATCGGTGAAAAATTTTCTTGACATGATAACGTGAAAGGTAACGCCGAAATCAAGTTTAATTTAAAACATGTTTACAGGAAAATCACTATTAATGTGGAGGGGACATAATGTGATTTAAGAATTAGTAAATTTAAAGTGAAATTCGTTTCGATTTATTTATAAATGATATCGAAATGGAATAAATCTGAAAAGATCTAATTTGCTTATATATCTTACATAAAATTTATTCCGCTATCAACTCCCTGTATATCAACTGGCAACGCAAAGATAGCTTGAAGGTAAGGTATCAATGCTAAGAAAGGATCCCAAATGAAAATTCCGTACAGTGAGATGTTTGATTCACCTTTACTCATATAAATTCAATTTCCTCAAAATCTTCGATTGCAAATTGAATCAGCGAATAAATCTAACCAGATATTTCTAAAGTAGGAAGTCAAACTCGTCAACGTTTGAAGTTTCTTTATATTTTAAATATTAATATCCTAGGACGGTACTATATTTTAAGGCGAAGCTTGACTCAGTCGGCAGCGTGCCAGAATCGAACCCTGCAGTCCCCAAGTTCTTGTCAAACTGTGCGAGCATAGAAATTTATCTCTGCAATCCCCCCAACCCAATATATACAGACCCTGCCCTCTGTTAGAAAGAGGACGCCATTAAGCTAGGAAAAGCGTCCATAGACATATCTGTTGGTACGTTATGACGTGTCTTCATGTGCCAAATAGCCGTACCCTGCATTTCAAAGAACACGCTGAATGGCCTTGACCAGAGGATTCCATCTGCCTCCTAACAGGTGTTCAATGAATCCCCTTCTATAACCTTCTTTGAGCCCTTATGACCTGGCCATTTAAACCATTGAGTGCCAAACAGGACTGCTGAAAAGTAAGGAAAATTCTTCATGTTTGTGTAATATAAACTATTATTTAGACCAGTGATTCTCAACCTTTTATACTTCACGTACCCCCTGGAAATGTGTATGTAATTGTCGTATCCCTTGTATAGACAGATGAAATTATAGTTATAGTATAACAATGGGAATAAAATAAAACACATATATATATATGTAACATATATCTAGCGACTTCTGAGCTCTCGCGGCGTACCCTATGATGAGAACCCCTAATTTAGATTATAAAATTTAGTTGTACAGATATGAGACCTGTCTACAGTAAGTCTGCGACAGTCACTATTGAGAAAATCACTATGTAGAAACCAAAATATTTATTCCTGTTGTGAATAAATATTGTGGCTGATAGGGTTGTCAGGATGAGACAATATTTTTACCTTCTAAATATTTAATTCCTTTACGTTCTTTAAGACACGTTTGAAAAACTTGCAGAGCGAAATTCATTATCGCCGAAAAAGAGATATTTCATACATGTGTAAACCATTTTAAAGCAAAAACGTATAAAGCAGAGCCGTCCAACCTAAACTTAGGGAAGATTCACTGTCACTATATTCTTAAAGAGCAGCAGAAAAATTCTCTACCTAAAACAGAAAAATCACAGTTCTAATGAGTAATAAACAGGAAAAAAGTATATTTTTAGCAAATTAAATATCTTGGTTAAGAAACAAAAAATATACATTTTTAATGTGTACCTCGAATTGAAAAAATCGTTTACTTATTCACACAAATGTATTTGGTCAATAATTGAAACAACTGAGCGAGATTTTGTATAATATTTGTTTTATGAGCCGCTGTTTCAACGGACAAGTATAAAGAAGCGCAATAGCTTTCATTTTTTCAATTATTTAGTGGCTTTCACTGGAAACCACAGATTAAGAGTTTAACCAAGAACAAGACGTATACATTGAATGAACGAAAGTAATTTCTTTAATTAAATTTATTTCTTTTTGCAGTGGTAGTTGGATCTACGACATTTCGGTGGAGGGTAACTCGGAGGACGACAATTCGGTGGATAGGAATTCGGAGGAAACGTCAATTCTGTGTATACGACAATTCGGTGGAAATATAAAAACAGAAATAATTTTAAATTACTAAACCTAATTAAAATACATTTTCGATTAGTGAACGAAACCAATCCTTCTCGGAAGTCTCTGAAATTCGGCACTCCGTAAATCGAAGTTATTTATAACTCAACATAATTGATAATTTCATCTATTCTCTCTAATCCGACATTCAATAAAAGGTATATATCTATTCTCATATAATCCGATATTCCACTACAACCGAATTTTTTCTAAATGAAGCAGTTAGAGCCAAACAACACAATACAATATGCATAGGACTGCAAATATGCTCCTTAATCCGATCCTCAATAAAACAAAATATGTTTTTTTTTATATTTGTTTTTTATTACTGAACTAAAAAAAAGAACGCAAAGTACCAGTAGAGTAAATCAAAGCATCCGATATTTGGTAAATCTATTCCCTCTTATTCGACGTTTCTTAAACACTATTCCATGCTTTTATCACTTTAAGCTCAGCAACTCTGCATTAGATGGGATGTTAAGCTCTGCCTCCATGTCTTAGAAGATGTACTGAGATCTGCCCCCGTGTGTTATATGGGATGTTAAGCTCTGCAACCGTGTGTCGGATAGGATGTTAAGCTCTGCCTCAATGTCTTAGAAGATATGGTGAGCTCTGCTCCCGTGTGTTACATGGGATGTTAAGCTCTGTAACCGTGTGTCAGATGGGATGTTAAGCTCTTCCTTCATGTCTTAGAAGATATGATGAGCTCTGCCCCCGTGTGATACATGGGATGTTAAGCTCTGCAACCGTGTGTCAGATGGGATGTTAAGCTCTGCCTCCATGTCTTAGAAGATATGATGAGCTCTGCCCCCGTGTGTTACATGGGATGTTAAGCTCTGCAACCGTGTGTAAGATGGGATGTTAAGCTTTGCAACCGACAATTTCAGATGGGATGTTAAGCTCTGCCTCCATGTCTTAGAAGATATGGTGAGCTCTGCCCCCGTTTGTTACATGGGATGTTAATCTCTGCAACCGTGTGTCACATGGGATGTTAAGCTCTGCCTCCATGTCTTAGAATATGTAGTGAGCTCTGACCCCGTGTGTTACATGGGATGTTAAGCTCTGCAACCGTGTGTCAGATGGAATGTTAAGCTCTGCCTCCATGTCTTAGAGGATATGGTGAGCTCTGCCCCCGTGTGTCACATGGGATGTTAAGCTCTGCAACCGTGTGTCAGATGGGATGTTAAGCTCTGCCTCCATGTCTTAGAATATGTAGTGAGCTCTGCCCCTGTGTGTTACATGGGATGTTAAGCTCTGCAACCGAGTGTCAGATGGGATGTTAAGCTCTGCCTCCATGTCTTAGAAGATAGGGTGAGCTCTGCCCCCGTGTGTTACATGGGATGTTAAGCTCTGCAACCGTGTGTAAGATGGGTTGTTAAGCTTTGCAACCGTGTGTCAGATGGGATGTTAAGCTCTGCCTCCATGTCTTAAAAGATATGGTGAGCTCTGCCCCCGTGTATTACATGGGATGTTAAGCTCTGCAACCGTGTGTCAGATGGGATGTTAAGCTCTGCCTCCATGTCTTAGAATATGTAGTGAGCTCTGCCCCCGTTGTTACATGGGATGTTAAGCTCTGCAACCATGTGTCAGATGGGATGTTAAGATCTGCCTCCATGTCTTAGAATATGTAGTGAGCTCTGACCCTGTGTGTTACATGGGATGTTAAGCTCTGCAACCGAGTGTCAGATGGGATGTTAAGCTCTGCCTCCATGTCTTAGAAGATATGGTGAGCTCTGCCAACACCACCTAGAGGAGAAGGCCCTATCAGTCGGTGAAGCGATTCTGATGACGTCAATTTTAGTCGACCAGTAGCTAGTAGCCTCGCCTCCATCTTGCCTTTGTTAGTGTTTAGCTAGTTCGTCAAAACGTATGATTTAGTGTGGTTTGTTATTACGTTCATTGATTTTTTTAGCGAAATGCCATCACGCTGCTGCGTTCCTCAGTGCAGGAGCAATTACGATGGGGAACAAATATTCTCAGTTTTTAAATTTCCAGAAGATATCGGTTTGCGACAGAAATGGCAAGTTCAGAAAGTTCAATACCAAGGCAAAACTTCTGTCCAACGAAAGCATCCAAGGTAAGAAGAACTTCATTCTGTATTAATATCTGTTGTCATACTTATGAACTTCTAAAGTAAAAATTATCGTTTTAACTATTGTATGTTACGTTTATATAATATACATACAGGGTGATTCAGAATTCATCATCAATATTTGGTGGGGAGGTAGGTAATAAGAAACGAAGGAGATTTCACATAGGAAAGCATGGGCGCATATGCCATGTAGTAGGGCAAAATGACCCCAGTTCAATGATGGAAAGAACATAAGAAGGAAGTGGTAAGGAAAAAACATTTATTATCTTACATGTAACATTTCTTTGCATTGGTTGTACAGACTTACAAGAGGTGCTCGAACTGCCGACCATGTGCTAGAATGCATGACTCACAACGGCGTTGCATGGACAGCCGGACCCTGTGGAAGATGCCTGGCATTTCCCGGATGTTTGAGGCAGCAACTGATATGCGTGCTACAAGATCCATAGCACTATCAACAGGGGTCTCGTACACCATGTTTTTCATAGCACCCCATACAAAGAAATCGATTGGAGATAAATCCGGTGAACGTGGTGGCCAAGAAACCGGTCCACCGCGGCCAATCCATTGACCACCAAACTGTCTGCGTAGGTAAGCACGCACAGCATTTGCGAAATGTGCAGGAGCGCCGTCATGCTGGAACCACATTCGCCGGAGACTACCATCAGGAACCTCGTTCAGAAGATCCGGTAACACAGTCTGAAGAAATGTTAGGTACTTGGCACCGTCCAAACAGGATGGTAGTAAATACAGGCCCAACAAACAGTCACCGACAATCCCAGTCCACACATTGACAGCAAAACGTTGTTGCGCAGCTCCAGGTCTTGTACCGTGTGGGTTCTGATGAGCCCACACATGCCAATTGTGTGTGTTGGAGACACCCTCTCGAGTGAACAACGCCTCATCGGTGAAAAGAACATACGTTGGGAAATTAGGATCAACGGCTGTTCTCTGCATGAACCACTGACAAAAAATAACACGCTTGGGATGGTCGTCTGCTGCCAATAATTGCACTCTTTGCAGATGAAACGGATGTAACCCTTCATCGTGTAATATCCGCCACGCTGTTGCTTGCGAAATTCCAAACTGCCTAGCCATACCTCGTGTGCTAGCACCAGGTTGTTCCTCGATTTCCTGTAGGACAGCTTCCTCTACTGCTACTGTCCGTGCCGATCTGCGCCTCCCTCGATTACATTACTAGCAGCAAACGATCCTGTTTCACGCAGTTGGCGATGAATACGTGAAAACATTTGATGCTGTGGCACACGGCGGTTTGGGAAGCGCGCTGCATACAATTGCCTGGCTCGAAGACATCTTTCTCCTGCCACACCGTAAGTTACATGCATATCTGCACATTCATTCCACGTTACTTCTGCAAATTCACCTTGTCGAATGACAACTGACTGCACGCGTCAAACAGCTGTGCTTCTGTATGAGAGGTGTGTACACACAGCGCCCTCTACACCACCATGCGTTCGTCTGCCCCCATACTTTCCTATGTGAAATCTCTTTCTTTTCTTATTCCCTTCCTCCCCACTAAATATTGATGATGAATTCTGAATCACCCTGTATATAATATCATTGATCTGTTATGGATTAATTTGACGTTATTTTTATTAAGTAAGAAACCTAATATGCTGGAATAAAAAATGTCGAATGTACATATGCTAAAATGCTTAAATAGAAAAGAATATTTCACAGTGACCAGACTTTTTATTTAATAGATTACAGTAGTAAGTTAAGAAATTGGTACTTTTGTTGGGATAGTTTCAGGGTCTAATGTTATATCACTATATTTATATATCCATAGAGTTCAAATATATATCGTATAAGTTAATACGATAATACTGTTAAACTTGAAATACATATATAAGCCAAAGGCAAGATCATGGGAAAACCTACTTTTAAATATAAAATCTCTGCATAAGTATTAGAAATTATTTTGGTGCTATTACTAGTATACTTGGATACAAATTGGACCCATGTTCAAAGCCTAGAGATGGCTTTGTGAATATGTATTATTTTCCTGCTGAAGTTTTGCCTACCTCACACATCAACTATTTTTTTTAATAAAAGCAGGACAGGTAATGGTAAAAGTTCATTGTAGAAACTGTCGACAACAGTAAACTTCCTGACCAATCAATTCCTAATAACTTTCAGCATTAAATTATTCTGCATAATTATATCTCTGAAATCAGGTCAAGTTATAGGGATATTAAAGAATGGGTGGGCTACATCTAGCGTACATATGGATTAATAAATGAAAGGATATTTTGAAAAAGGATTTAATAGTAAAGTTAAAGAATTTTTTACTTTCAAAGGAGTAATTAAAAGTGCATATATTTCCAATCACTCTCATTGTAAAATGAGATAAGTCAGGTATATTATAATAAAGGTATAACAGTCTACTGTCATATCTTTATTGCATGTGACTGCAGATTTTGTTTTAATTTTGTTACAAATGTTTTCTATAATCATATTAGAGAATATTTGAGGGGATATCTGTCATTTCATCTATTATGTGAATATAAATATGTTAAACACCACAAATGCATACAATATTGTTTTCTAGTTAACTTCAAAGTTTATCCTCTGTACTGACCACTGGTTTGGATTTTACAACTGAAGAAATCCAAAAATTATCACAAAAATTTGAAGTTTTTTGATTTTACTGATATGTAATGGTAAAAGTTTATTGTAGAAACTGTCGACAACAGTAAACTTCCTGACCAATCAATTCCTAATACCTTTCAGCATTAGTATAATACCAGGTGCTGTCTATATAAACAAATTTATGCCTAATAAACTGAAAATTACAGTAAGAGGAAATTGTCTGAAACAATAAACTTATTACTGGAGTTGTTTTCAGGCTCAATTCCTGGACTGGAATATTTCAAACCTTTAAACTTTCATTCATAAGAGTGTTGTTTCAAATGATTTTCAGCTCAGTATGATTTTTCGCATTTTATTTTACATTATCACCTTATAGTGGCATTACCAAAAGCACTTTATGGTTAGTACTAGCAGTGGAATGCTATTAGATGGTTAGCATTAGCTTTCAAGGTGAACTATATATGATAAAAGAAGTGCTAGAAATATTGAGAAAAACCAGCTTACTGGTAGAATAGGTGCATTCCTTGGGAGAATTCATTCTTTTAACCATGGATTTTTATTGAAATCTTAAAAAATACACTGATTATAGAATTGTTTTGAATACAATTATAGCTTTTACTTTCGAAGGTAAAAAGTCTTCAGTTTTGAATAAAATTTTTTAGTGTATGGTGAACAGTATTCCTGGTGTTTGGATTTTTGTTTCAATGTTTATCATTCATCAGAGGTTTTTTTGTACATATTCTCAATATTTCTTTTGCATACATAGGTGTGTGAACTCCACTTTGCACCATTTGATGTTGAAAGAGAAACCAGCATGTTTGACATGAAAACTGGGAGAAAGTTTTCTGACCTCTAAAGTATCCATATACTGATGGAGAGGTACTGTTCAACTACTTTTAAAGCATCCACAAATACACTTTAAAAAATATTACGCCCAAAACTGAAATCATTGCTGACCACTACCTCAGTCAGAGTTTGAAGTAACAGAAAGTTTACCTTTTATGACAGTGCATAGTTACTAATCATTATGACACTTTAGGAGAAATAACCTTTGATTGTTTATGAAATAGGAATAAAAATCACTGCACCATATATTTTATAGTATATTTAATGAGTATTGTTTTTTTTTGACTCAACTGTTAGTACTTGGCAAAAAACTTAGTATGAAAAAACTTATTTTATTTCACAAAGAAAGCATATCCTCCTTTTATAACACTGGCATCGAATAACCCTACGTCTGGTGGTTATGTGTTTGGATCTCACCTGGCTCAAGGTAATTTTTCCACTATACTCATTATCATCATAATACTTAAGGAGTTTGATAGTGATTAAATGTTAGTAAATCAATGAGGTACTGTGGATTAATTTGTGTATGTTACTTTCACTTTGAGAAAATTATATTAAGATTTTTATACAATTTGATATTGTGTTAAAGTCAAAATGCTGATTGTCTAATTTCACACCTTAAAAATTACTCTTATGAGATTTAATATAATTCAAAAATTTATGTTTGGTAATCTCAATCATGTTACAAATCTGATATCAGTGGTTGATATTTTTAAGTAAATTTATTTTTAAGTAAATATTTTATTGAGTCCAGAATCCAATGTCTTAATTTCACCCAATGCAGATAATTTATTTTAAACTGTTAAATAAAGATAATTAAATAAAGAAATTATTAATCTTCATTCATCTTTAATATCTGGAAAACAATTTCCACAGGCTTTGAGCCAGTAATTGAACATGGATCTTCTATAAAGCATGCTGTTTGATTTTTCTTATTACACGAGTCTTTGGATTGTCCATCTGCTCGTGTATTTGGTTAGTCTGCAAGTACCTGAAAGTACCTAATGTTAAAAATAGGTTAAGAAATATCAAATTTGGTGGGAGGTAAAAATAGCTGGTTGTCATTTTCATCAGTTAGCATGAAGCTTTTTGGAAAGTAATGATACACTGTAATGGAAAAGTCTCCACAACATCATAGACCCACCTTCAAATAATTATAGCCCAATAAATACAATGGTGGAAAACCCTTTGGAATGATGTGCTATTGTTTCAACCATTGTTTTTTAGACACAAAAACTGGTTAACTTTATTGTCAAATGTTTTGCAATATTTTAGTGGAAATTTTATTGCATGCAAGCTGCAATAGCTATTTTCAGTTCCTTTAACTATATTTTGCTACTGTACAGGGTCTACTAGATTTATTTCATTTTTATTTTACTGATTTCATGTCTTTTGTGGCTAAATCTATGATCAAAGGGAATCTCTACCTGCACTTGTCAGTAGGTTTTTTCTTAATATTATGTTTAGTGCTACTTTTGAGTGATCTTTTGCCAATTCCACAACATTTTCATTTCCCACTATACTCTTATGGCTGGACCCCTGAAGATAAATTATATTTTTGGTTGTCTTTAAATTTTTTATCAATGTATCAAATACTTGGGGTGGATGCTTTTGTTTGGACAGCTATTCAGTATGGATGCAGTATGTGACAGTATATGGTTTTCTTTCCAATCCATTTCATTGCTTCTGTTATACATGCATTTAGTGGGGTATGAAATTTATAATTTTCTGTTGGAACATATACCACCAGTTTCTGGATGAAATGATCAACTGAAACTCATTAAACTGCAAATAGAATTTTCTGAATATTATTTTTCTTTCCTTACTTTAAATTGAGAACATTATAAGCAGAAAACTTAAGTGTCAATCTTTGGTTTTTGTAAAAGCCATGGGAGATTTAGGAAGTTAATTTATTCCTTGATTTTCTTTAATATATATGCATATCTTGTGGCTTCTTCTGCCTTGCAAATGTAGGATTTTTTAAATTTCTAATAGTGATTGCCAATGGGTGTTTGATATGCCTATGAACTAGCCTGGTCAACAGATCAATAAGGTTTTCTGTATCATTGGGGGATGTCAGTTTCTGCTTGGAGGGAGATGATTGACTATGTTATTAGAAACCTTGTACTGGTTCTGATACATATTTTCTTCTTCCAAGTTCTTTGTTAATAATTGGTTTCACACTGATAGTGAGTTCAAGTAATATTAAAATTTTAGTGTAAGGATATCTGTTTATAAAGGAAATATACCCTGTTGCTCTTAGCATTTGAAAGCATCTTCACCAGATATGGCAGTTAAGATATGCATAATAGTTAGAGACTTAAATTTAAAAAACTCTGCAGAAGGTCAAGATTAGAATAATGTTTTTATTTAATATGTTTCCAGGCATGTTAAGTATATGCTCTTTACAAAATAGCAAAGCATTTTTTTCTGTTCTGTATGTTTTTGACCCTATACAAATTTAAAGTTATTTTGTCGACTTGCCTTTGGGAAGGAAGCCTATTAAGAACCTACTGGTGTAGTTTATTTTTGCCACTTCATCAAACTTTATGTAAATGACATCTAGATATTTTTTTAATTCTTCAATTTGATTTGCACATTTGGAGTATACTGAATCATTTGAAACAGCTTGACCTCTATAAAAATATAAGAAAATTTTAGATGCTAATTCTATCTATTCAATGTTAGTAAAATGTTCAATAGTTGATATATATTGCTTGTAGTACTTTATTTTTACTTAATTCAAGTTTTGCAATGTCATTAAATCTGAGTTGCTGATGATGCTACAATTCTACTAATTATATATATAACTGCAAATTTTACAAGTTAAATCTTTTCTTATTACATGTATGTACAAATATATTATCATAAATATTTTCAATTCTGTGTTATAAAAGTCTGTGTTTGCTGCCATGAAACTACCCCATATACACTCTGTTAATTATGACCAACCAATCCCATGTTATGTCAATGGAAAGATAATTTCAAAGCTCTGTAATTTCTAAAATAAACATTTCATGGGAAAATATGACTGAATATATATAAGTTAAAAATCTATCTTAATTTTCTATATTCCAATAATATTCATTTAGTATTTAAAGAGGCTTCGCTTGGTTACTAACCTGGGTTCGAGCCCTAGGTAAGGCATGGTTGTTCGTGTTGTTTCTCTGCCGGGTTTCCGCCATCCTCACAGACCTACTATGGCATATAAACTTACAGGCTCATGTCAGACCTCTGTTGTAAGCAGTTGTTTGAAAGGGTATTTTATTATATATCAACATCTTAAACAGTAATGCGCATTCTGCAGAGTTGGTGAAAATTTAAATAATTGTTACATTTTCTGCTAAAACTATGCTAATAAAATTTAATATGGGATACTGTTTTGAGATTAACTTATTTCAACTACTTCCCAGATCAATATTTTAAAACAGCCATTGTTCATATTAAATATCCCAGTTTTCATAATTCTTTGATTTTTAATGAACATAGATTTAGATAAATTTGATTGAGATCTTTAATTGATCTTCATTTCATTTTTTTTTCATAAAAGCTCATTTTAAAAGTTACAAAGGTTTGAAATTAGCTTTCCATTGACATAACATGGAATTAGGTTTCATAATTACTGAGTGTATATGGATATTTCAATGTGACCTTTACATTGTATAATACTCATTGTATTTTATATTTCTGTTGTATTTTGAATCTGTTCAAACCTTTTGACCACATGTATTTAGATGTTGCTTTCATGTTTCTTCAGAATTTTTTTTCCTATTATTAAAGTTTATTATGATAGCAAAAAGGATAAAAATTTCTATGTTATGTGAAGAAATTAGTTTTAATATGCATTAGGGTGAAAAAGTTTGGGAAAGCAATTTTTCTTTTCTTTTTATTTAAAGGTCATAGTTGTCCTAGAAACAGTTTTTATTAATGTGATGCATTTTAAAAACAGCTTTCATTATTAAACTATTTAAAAAAAAAAGAGTTCAACTGGGATGAAGGGAATATCATAAAATTTTCCTTTTCGATTTAAATAGTATTGCACAATATTAAGTTCCTTCATATTGCTTAAAAATTCTCCCGTGTGATTGGTGAATTTTCCTGTTTTAATTGCACAATTTTCTTAAAAATAAAGTAAACAATGAAATATTTGTTTCATTGTAATGTGTATCCTATATATATTTGTTTTCTCATATTGTAAATAAAAGTATTTTTATTGTGGAATTTGTTGGTTGTTTCTTAAAATATGCAATATTGAAACATACTGTTTTCATTAAAGTTTTAGACCTCATATATATATACATACATATTTGTGAAAAAAAATAGATATCTGTGGTATTTTGAAACAAGTAGTTTTTTTTCTAAATATATTTCGCTCTTCTAGAATCCTTTAAGAGTGAAAATTTAGTACTTGTTCAATACATTAATCGATCGTTTGCAAAATTCGTTAAAAGTTTTGAAATTTCCGAACATTTAAAGAGTGTTATTATCTAAATAATAATTTAAAGCTATCTGTATAATCGGAAACGGTAATTAATGGTTTACAATACTAGTCAAAGCAAAAAAAAAATCTCTAAAGAAAAAATAGAAAAATGTGGGATTTCTTTTTAATTATATGAAAACAAATTATTTTAATGATTTATTAGTGAATATTCAAAATCTAAATGGGAAGTTCTATTAACAAGGATAAGCTATCTCTCAATCTATTCTGCCGGCAGTCTGGTCTAGTAATGCTGACGTCACAAATCGGTGGTACGGCCTTCTCCTCTAGGTGGTGTTGGCTCTGCCCCCGTGTGTTACATGGGATGTTAAGCTCTGCAACCGTGTGTCAGATGGAATGTTAAGCTCTGCCTCCATGTCTTAGAGGATACGGTGAGCTCTACCCCCGTGTATTACATGGGATGTTAAGTTCTGCAACAGTGTGTAAGATGGGATGTTAAGCTTTGCAACCGTGTGTAAGATGGGATGTTAAGCTTTGCAACTGTGTGTCAGATGGGATGTTAAGCTCTGCCTTCATGTCTTAGAAGATATGGTGAGCTCTGCCCCCGTGTGTTACATGGGATGTTAAGCTCTGCAACCGTGTGTCAGATGGGATGTTAAGCTCTGCCTTCATGTCTTAGAAGACATGGTGAGCTCTGCCCCCGTGTGTTACATGGGATGTTAAGTTCTGCAACCATGTGTCAGATGGGATTTTAAGCTCTGCCTCCATGTCTTATAAGATATGGTGAGCTCTGCCCCCGTGTGTTACATGGGATGTTAAGCTCTGCAACCGTGTGTCAGATGGGATGTTAAGCTCTGCCTCCATGTCTTAGAATATGTAGTGAGCTCTGCCCCCGTGTGTTACATGGGATGTCAAGCTCTGCAACCGTGTGGGATGTTAAGCTCTGCGTCCATGTCTTATATGATATGGTGAGCTCTGCCCCCGTGTGTTACATGGGATGTTAAACTCTGCAACCGTGTGTCAAATGGGATGTTAAGCTCTGCCTCCATGTCTTAGAATATGTAGTGAGCTCTGCCTCCATGTCTTAGAATATGTAGTGAGCTCTGCCCCTGTGTGTTACATGAGATGTTAAGCTCTGCAACCGAGTGTCAGATGGGATGTTAAGCTCTGCCTCCATGCCTTAGAAGATATGGTGGGTGTGTCAGATGGGATGTTAAGCTCTGCCTCCATGTCTTAGAAGATATGGTGAGCTCTGCCCCCGTGTGTTACATGGGATGTTAAGCTCTGCAACCGTGTGTCAGATGGGATGTTAAGCTCTGCCTCCATGTCTTAGAATATGTAGTGAGCTCTGCCCCCGTGTGTTACATGGGATGTCAAGCTCTGCAACCGTGTGGGATGTTAAGCTCTGCGTCCATGTCTTATAAGATATGGTGAGCTCTGCCCCCGTGTGTTACATGGGATGTTAAACTCTGCAACCGTGTGTCAAATGGGATGTTAAGCTCTGCCTCCATGTCTTAGAATATGTAGTGAGCTCTGCCTCCATGTCTTAGAATATGTAGTGAGCTCTGCCCCTGTGTGTTACATGGGATGTTAAGCTCTGCAACCGAGTGTCAGATGGGATGTTAAGCTCTGCCTCCATGCCTTAGAAGATATGGTGGGTATGTCAGATGGGATGTTAAGCTCTGCCTCCATGTCTTAGAAGATATGGTGGGCTCTTCCCCCGTGTGTTTCATGGGATGTTAAGTTCTGCAACCGTGTGTCAGATGGAATGTTAAGCTCTGCCTCCATGTCTTAGAGGATATGGTGAGCTCTGCCCCCGTGTATTACATGGGATGTTAAGTTCTGCAACCGTGTGTAAGATCGGATGTTAAGCTTTGCAACCGTGTGTCAGATGGGATGTTAAGCTCTGTCTTCATGTCTTAGAAGATATGGTGAGTTCTGCCCCCGTGTGTTACATGTAATGTTAAGCTCTGCAACAGTGTGTCAGATCAGGATGTTAAGCTCTGCCTCCATGTCTTAGAAGATATGGTGAGCTCTGCCCCCGTGTGTTACATGGGATGTTAAGCTCTGCAACCGTGTGTCAAATGGGATGTTAAGCTCTGCAACTGTGTGTCAGATGGGATGTTAAGCTCTGCCTCCATGTCTTAGAAGATATGGTGAGCTCTGCCCCCGTGTGTTACATGGGATGGTAAGCTCTGTAGAAGAAGATGTGTAGAAGAGGATGGTTAGAAGATGTGGCCGGATCTTCCCCTGTGCATTGGATGGTACGTTTAGCTCTGCAACCCAAGTTTTAGATGGAATGTTAAGCTCTGACTCCGTGTGTCAGAAGCTGTGTACGGATTAGCTCCCGTGCGTTGGATGATATGTTAAACTCTACCACTTTGTATTAGAAGGATGTTAAGCTCTGCCTCTGTGTGTTAAAAGATGTGGTGAATTCTGCCCCCTGCTTCAGATGGGACATTAAGTTTTGCAAACCTGTGTTAGATCCAATAGTAATATCTGCCTCAGTGTGTTAGAAGATGTGGTGAGTTCTACCCCCGTGCATCAAATGGAACATTAATCTCTGCACCTTGTATTAGAAGGAATGTTAAGATCTGCGCCATGTGTTAGATATTGTGAGCTCTGGCACCGTGTGTTAGATAGTGTGAGTTCTGCCCCCGTGTGTTAGAAGAGAGGTTAAGCTCAGGAACTGTGTTTTTAATGGGATGATAATCTCTTCCTCCATGTGTTAGAAGTTGTGGTGAGATCTACCAACATTCGTTAGATGGGTCGTTAACCTCTGCAACCATGTATTAGATGGGGTATTAATCTCTGTATCCATGTGTTACAAGATGTGGTGAGCTCTGCCCCCGTATGTTTCATGGGGCGTTAAGCTCTACAATCGAGTATTCGATGATATGTTATGCCCTCCCTCTGTATGTTAGAGTATGGGGTGAACTCTTCCCCCGTGCGTTACATGGGACGTTAAGCTCTTCAACCCGTGCGTTAGATGGAATGTTAAACTATTCCTCTGTGTGTTAGAGAATGTGTTGATTGCTAACCTTATGTGTTTCATGGTACTCTAAGCTCTGCTCCATTGCGTTAGGTGAGACGATAAGTTCTCCCATCATACGTTAGATGGGACATTAACTTCTGCAACCCTGTATTAGATGGGATGTTAAGCTCTGCTTCGTGTATTAGAAGATGTGGTGAACTCTGTCCCTGTGAGTTAGATGGGACGTTAAGCTCTGCAACCATGTATTAGATTGGATATTAAGTACTACCTCCATGTGTTAGAAGATGTGGTGATCTCTGCCCATGTGCGTTAGATGGGAAGTTAAGCTCTCGGACCCGTGTGTTAGATGGGATGTTCAGGTCTGCCTCCGTGTGTAGAAGATGTGGTAGGCTCCTCTCCCATGTGTTGGATGGTATATTAAGCTCTGCAACTATGTATTGAATGGGTTGTTAAACTCTGACTTTGTATGTAGAAGATATATTAAGATTTGCTCCCGTGCTTTTAGATGAAACTTTAAGCTCTGCAACCGTGTGTTAGATGGGATAGTAAGCTCTGCCTCCGTGTGTCAGAAGATGTGGTGACGTCTGCCCCTTGTGTTAGATGGGGTGTTAAGCTTTGCAACCGTGTAGTAAATGGTATATTAAGTTCTACCTCCATTTGTTGTATGATGTTTTGAGATCTGCCTCCGTGTGTTAGAATAAAGCGTTAGCTTTACTCCCGTGTATTAGATGGGATGTTAAGCTCTGTAACCCTGTATTAGATGGGTTGTTAAGCTCTGCCTCCATGCGTTAGAAGATGTGGTGAGCTCTGCCCCAGTGCATTCCATGGGCCGATAAACTCTCTAACCTTGTGATAGATGGAACTGCCTCCATGTGATAGAAGGTGTGGTAAGTGCTGCCCACGTGTGTTATATGCGACGTTAAGCTCTGCAACCACGTATTAGATGGGATATTGAGCTCCGCCTCCATGTGTCAGAAGATGTGGTAGGCTCTGCCCCATTGCGTTAGATGGGATATTAAGCTCTTCAACCCGTGTGTTAGATGGAATGTTAAGCTCTGCCTCCTTGTGTTGAAAAATGGGCTTTGTCCCCGTGTGTTAGATGGCACATTAAGCTCTGGAATCCGTGTGTTTAATGGAATGTTAAGCTCTGCCTCCGTGTGGTAGAAGATGGGGTCGGCTTTGAACCCGTGAATTGGATGGGGAATTAAGCTCCGCCTCCATGTGTTAGGAGATGTGATGAGCTTTGTCCCTGTGCATTGGATGGGATATAAAAGTTCTGCAATAGTGTATTTGATGGGATTTTAAGCTCTGTCTCCGTGTATTAAATGGAAAGTTAAGCTCTGTCTCTGTGTGTCAGAAGATGTTGTGAGCTCTGTCTCCGTGTATTAAATGGAAAGTTAAGCTCTGTCTCTGTGTGTCAGAAGATGTTGTGAGCTCTGGCCCCGTGCATTAGATGCGATGTTAAGCTCTGAAACCATGTATTATGTAGTATGTTAAGCTTTGCCTCAGTGTGTTAGAAGATGTGGTGGCTCTGTCCCCTTGCGTCGGATGGTATGTTAGGCTCTGCAACCGTGTATTAGATTGGATGTTAAGCTCTGCAACGGTGCATTTAATGGGATGTTAAGCTCTGCGTCCGTGTAATAGAAGATGTGTTGAGCTCTGCCCCCATGCGTTAAATGGGACGTTAAGCTCTGCAACCATGTATTAGATGGGATTTTAATTACTGCCTCTATTTGATAGAAGATGAGATCTCTCTCTCTGTGCGTTAGATGGGACATTAAGATGTAGAACCTGTGTGACAGACGTGATGTTAAGCTCTGCCTCCGTGTGTCTCGAAGATGTGGTCTGCTCTGCCCCCGTGCTTTCGGTGGGACGTTAAGTTCTGCCTCCATGTATGAGAAGATGTGATGTGCTTTGGCCCTGTGCAGTGGATGGGACGTTTAAGATCTGCAACCATGTATTTGATGAAATGTTAAGCTCTGTCTCTGTGTATTAAACGGAAAGGTAATCTCTGCCTCTGTGTGATAGAAGATGTGGTGAGCTCTGTCCCGTGCATTAGATGCGTTTTATTCATTTTTATACGGTAAGTACTATAATCAGTCTTGAAATGTAGGATTTGTTTTCAGTATCAGTGATTTTTTAATGGAAACAATTGATTGTGCAGATGAGATATTTCCACAACCAGGTTGAGACCTACGTGGGAGGTATCCCCCCTTTCAGAATGCTAGTAAGTGTAAAAGAGAAAAATTATTAAACTTAAATATATTTCATGCATTTTTAAAAAAAAAATTTAAAAGATTTGTGAAAAGAAGGAGAAAATGCTGCATTAAGCTCTTCAACTATGTATTAAGAAATTCCATCTATTGTCCCCCCTCCTTAATTTTATACTTTTCCGGCTCCATTAATTTTGCTATACCTGACCTGCCCACAACAAGGATGGGATGCAAAGCTACTCACGACCACTGGCTCGGTTATTTTCTGGCTTCATTATTTATTTCTGGCTTCATTGATTTTTTTCTATATGCTGGCCTGTCCAGAATTCTGATGTACATTGGCTACTCACCGCCACTTCTAAAAGTAAAACGAAAATGAACTCTAAATTATAAGAAAATATCCCAAAGTGCTGTGTTTATATATATACTTACACCATAACGTTTGCAAAAGTATTCTAAAATCGAAATCATGGATTTAACGTACCATCCAATGCATGGGGGAAGAACCGACCACATCTACTAACATACAGAGGCTAATAGATATTTGCAAAGTTTAACCTCCCATCTAACGCAATGGAGATAGGGCTCATCACACCTTCTAACACATGGAGACACAGCTTAACATCCCATGTGAAGCACGATAACCACATCTTCTAACACACGTAGGCAGAGCTTAACATCCAACTAATACACCGTTGCAAAGTTTAACATCCCATCTAACACAAGGTTGCAGCGTCCGATATGACACAAAGGGGCTTCGCTCACCTTATCTTCTAACACACGGAGACACAGCTTAACGTCCCATCAAACACACGTTTGCAAACCTTAATCCCATCTAACGCACTGGGGAAGAGCTCAGAACATCTTCTAATACACGGAGGCAGAGCTTAATATCCCATTTAATAAAGGGTTGCAGATTTTAACATAACATCCAATACACAGCTGTTGAGGTTAACGTACTATCTAATGCATGGGAGCAGAGCTGACCACATCTTCTCACACACGGAGGCAGAGCTTAACGTCCCATCTAACACACGGGGTCAGAGCCCACCACATATTCTAACAACCAGAGTCACAGACCACCACATATTCTAACAACCAGAGTCACAGACCACCACATATTCTAACAAACGTAGAAAAAAACTATACATCCCATCTGATGCACGGGTTCAGAGCTTACGTCTCATACAATGCACAAGAGAGAGCTGACCACATCTTCTAACACACGGAGACAGAGTAAATATCGCATCTAATATACGGCTGCAGATATATACGACGTCCCATCTAACGCATGGGGGCAGAGTTCACGGTATCTTCTAACCTACTGAGGCAGAGCTTAGCATCCCATTTAACACACATTTGAAGAGCTTAACGTCCTATCTGAACCATGGAGGCAGAGCTCACCACATTTTCTATTGCATTTTTCTATTGCTTAATATTAGGGTGGGCCGAAAAAATTCAAAAATTTTTTTCAATTCGTAATACCGCGGAAAAGTTGCGAATTGGGAAGACTAAAAAGGGGTAAAAAAAGAAATGAAATCGGTTTATATCTTCCGGTCGCGCATGTGCTCTACATTTTGCCGAAATTTGGAAAAATTCACATTTTTACGATAATTTTTAAAATTTTTAAAGTAGCCTCTTCCCGAATGTAATAGATCACATTCTGATGTATTAGAACCACAGAAAATAATGTTTAAATATTATTTAAATCCATCAACATATTCCGGTCGCGCATTGACTTCAAAGTTAACGAAATTTTGAAAAAAATTTACAAATAAAGGTAGATCACAGTTCAAGGAAAAAAAACACTAACAACTTACATGTTATTTATATTTGTTCTTTATTGAATACAAGTTTAAATGTTTAAAAACAAATTATTTTAGACCATTAGTAATATTTATAAACAGATTTTTTTTATTGAAAAAACTAAGTTTTTGTATGAAGAGTCGTAAGTTCAAGAAACTCATGTTGAACAATTGAACATCTCCGTTTTCACTCATTCTTAGCTGAAGGTACTTTGAAATCTGATTTATGGGCGAAGTTAGGCATGGTTGACCTTGACAGCAGAGTCGTTCTGATAAAACCATCCCTAGACTCAGCTCCGCAAACTTTTCCTGAGGCTTCTGTCACGAGTTTCACACATCGTTCTACTGCCTGTGTGTGAACTGGGAATGTCTTGAATGTTATATCCCAATTTGGGACTGAGTCACTTTGAATATGTGATTTAATCTCATCGTCACTGATATCTTTTAATAATGGGGGAGAAGAGAAACCACAGTCCATCCAGTTAATTATTTCCGAGTAGTCTTGAGCCTTGAAATTGAGTTTTGGCGGCATGAATGTTCTGATAGTTGTTCTCTTTTGATCTAACTGTCTCGCCTTTAGAATTCGTCGAAGTCCAAGCTCTCTTATGTGTTTTGTATTATCTTGTGTCATTGGCTAACATTAAATGTTCTGGATGAGCGAAAAAGCCATTTCGTTCGTTCACAGGGTCGACAATATTACGTAAATCTTCAGGCAGGTACCTTGAAGATTGTATTGATTGGTACACAAGTTTTGGTCCCTCTGTAAAGTATTTACTTGTTTTAATACTAAACCACATTGGCATGTATGACTTCAAAATAAATACAACTATTTCTTGAAGTTCAGGTGTGGGACTTTCTTCACTTAAGTACAATCTGAGAGTTCGATTTGATGTTGTCAACCACCTCGAGTGTGACAAGGGACCAGGATCTCGTACAGCCAGATCCTCCTTACAGTTTCCAGACTTTATTGTCATGGAAATATCGAGTAGATAATATCGAGTAGATATTATCTACTACCCCTAATTGGGATATAATATTCATGACATTCCCAGTTCACACACAAGCAGTTGAACGATGTGTGAAACTCGTGACAGAAGCCTCAGGAAAAGTTTGCGGAGCTGAGTCTAGGGATGGTTTTATCAGAACGACTCTGCTGTCAAGTTCAACCATGCCTAACTTCGCCCATACATCAGATTTCAAAGTACCTTCAGCTAAGAATGAGTGAAAACGGAGATGTTCAATTGTTCAACATGAGTTTCTTGGACTTACGACTCTTCATACAAAAACTTAGTTTTTTCAATAAAAAAAATCTGTTTATAAATATTACTAATGGTCTAAAATAATTTGTTTTTAAACATTTAAACTTGTATTCAATAAAGAACAAATATAAATAACATGTAAGTTGTTAGTGTTTTTTTTCCTTGAACTGTGATCTACCTTTATTTGTAAATTTTTTTCAAAATTTCCTTAACTTTGAAGTCAATGCGCGACCGGAATATGTTGATGGATTTAAATAATATTTAAACATTATTTTCTGTGGTTCTAATACATCAGAATTTGATCTATTACATTCGGGAAGAGGCTACTTTAAAAATTTTAAAAATTATCGTAAAAATGTGAATTTTTCCAAATTTCGGCAAAATGTAGAGCACATGCGCGACCGGAAGATATAAACCGATTTTATTTCTTTTTTACCCCTTTTTAGTCTCCCCATTTCGCAACGTTTCCGCGGTATTACGACTTGAAAAAAATATTTGAATCTTTTCGGCCCACCCTACTTAACATCTCTTCTAAGACACGGTTGAAGAGATTATCGTCCCATGTAACACACAAGGGCAGAGCTTACCAGATCTTCTAACAAATGGAGGCAGAGCTTAACCTCCCATCTAACACACGGGTTGCAGAATTTAATGTCCCATATAATGCAGGTGGGCAGAGCCCACCACATATTCTAACAAACGGAGGCAGAGCCTACCACATATGTTCAAACACACTGAGGCATCCCTTCTGAGACACGGCTGCAGAGCTTAACTTCCTATTCATCACACGGGGGCAGAGCTCACCCCATCTTCTAACACGTGGAGGTATATCTTTATATCCCATTTAATACACAGTTACAAACCTTAACATCCCATCTGATGCACGGGGAAAGAGCTCACCAGATCTTCTAACATATGGAGGCACAGCTTAACATCCCATTTAACATACAGCTGAGAAACTTAGTGTCCCATCTAACATATAGGGGCAGAGCTCACAACACTTTCTAACACTTGGTGCAGATCTTAACATCCATCTAATACACGGTTGAAAAGCTTACTATCCCATCTAAGACACAGTTGGAGAATTTAACGTCCCATCCAAAGCATAGGGGCAGACCTGACCACATCTTCTAGTGCACGGAGGCAGATCTTAACATCCCATCTAACACACGGGTTTAAGAGCTTAACATCCCATCTAATACACGGTTGCAGAGCTTAATATATCATCCATTGCACGAGGGCAGATCTTAACATCCCATCTAATACACGGGTTTAAGAGCATAACATCCCATCTAATACACGGGAGCAGAGCCCACCACTTCTAACACATGGAAGCAGAGCTCAACATCCCATTTACACATGGGTTGCAGAGTTTAACGTCCTATCTAACCCATGGGAGCAGTGCATACCACATCTGCTAACACAGGAGGCAGAGCTTAATATCCCATCTAATATAGTTGAAGAGCTTAACATCCCTTCTATTACATGGTTTCAGAGCTTAACATATCATTCAACGCAAGTGGACAGAGCCCACAACATATTCGAATACACGGAAGCAGATCTTAGCATCTCATCTGATACACGGTTGAAGAGCTTTACGTCACATCCAACACACGAGGACAGAGCTCAGCACATCTTCTAACAAACAGAGGCACAGTTTAATATCCCATCTAATACATGGTTGCAGAGCTTAACATCAACATCTAATACAATGGGGACAGGCCAAGCGCACCTTCTAACACATGGAGGCAGAGTTTATCAGGCCATCTAATACAGGGTTCTAGAGGTTAACGTTGCATCTAACATATAGAGGCAGAACTTATCATCCCATCTACCTCACGGGGGAAGATCGTATCATCCCATGTAACATACGGGGGCAGAGTTCACCACGTCTACAAAACGTTATAGCAAATATAGCCAGAGCTTAGCATTCCATCTAACACATGGGTAGCAAAACTTAACATGTCATCTAGCGCACACGGCCAGACCTTACCAAAGATTCTAACACACGGAGGCAGAGCTTAACATCTCATCTAATAGACGGTTGCAGAGCTTAACGTCCCATTTGCATGGGGAAGGAGCTCACCAAAACTTCTAACTCAAGGTGGCAGAGCTTAATATCGCATCTAATACAAGGTTACAGAGGTTAATGTCCCATCCAACACACGGGGGCGAGCACACCACATCTTCTAACACACAGATGCAAATCTTAGCTTCCTATTCAACACACGGTTGCTAAGCTTAACTTCACATCTAACACACAGGGGCAGAGCTTACATCATCTTCTAACTCACGGCGCACAGCTTAACATGCCATCTAATACACGGTTGCAGAGCTTAACGTCCCATCTAATACACGGGGGCAGACCTCACCAAACTTCTAACACATGGAGGCAGACCTCACCACATCTTCTAACATACGGAGGCAGAGCTTACTATCACATCTGACACATGGTTGCAGAACTTAGTGTTCCATCTAAAGCACTGAAGCAGAGCTCACCACATCTTCCAATACACGGAGGCAGAGCTTAACATACCGTGTAATGAAAGGCGGCCTTTCCAAGTTCATTAGTGTTCACTTTCTTGTCTAGGACATCGTGGAAATTGGCGGAAATAAATCTCAACTCAGGCAGAGTTGGGACTCGAACTTCAGAACTGCAGATTACAAACCTGGCACTCTACCGTCTAAGACAATTTCTGCTCCCTATAGGGGAAGGAACAAAGGACTAAGATGTTAGAATATACAGATCCTACACGTGTGTACGTCGTGTGTCTTCATCAGTTCTGTTTATGACAGAGAGAAAAATAACTTTAGTAAGGAATTGACTTTCCATTAAAAAGTTATTTTTGCATTCGAATTTTAGCTTATTTTGAGAAATAATTCGAAAAAATATTTTGTTATTTTCGTTTTCTATTTATTGTTAACACATCTTTCTATACTTAAAAAATTTCAAGATCAGTTTTTAACTACCAGAACTGATATTAGATAAGTAATTATAAATTAGGCATCAGTCTTTTTAAATGTAATAATAGAAGGATGTATGAAAATTCCAGACACAGTTCTTCTGTTCGTGCAGAACTATAATATACGCAATGTAAATAAAATTATAGAGCCAAACTTCTCTTAACCTTTGGGGGTTCCTGTGTTCTGGTCACTTAATCCATGTCTGCAAAAAAGTGCCTCTCAGAAGTAAAACAATCCCACCCGTTACGCTTTATTCCGGATATAATTTTTGTAGAAATATTATATCCATTTAAGGATAAATGCACCAAGTTTAAAAAAGTTGAAACATGCTGAAAAGAAGTTTAAAAAGTTGTAACATTCTGAAACACAATGCTTATAACAATATTGAAACATGATGCTTATATCAATATTGAAACGTAATGCTTATATCAATATTGAAAAGTAATTCACATGACAATACTGAAATATAATTTTTAGGAACATAAGGAACCACGGCTTAACGTCCCAACCGACGAACGGCGGGCTTTACAAGTTAATTGGTGTCCGCTACAGACCCAAGGTCGGGTGAGGAGTTTTTCGAAGATAAATCTCAACGCTGACCCAGCTGGGACTCGAACCTGGCGGACTATGCACATTGTAAGCCCAACAGAGGGAGATATGGTAAAACTACAGTTTTGATAAACATCAAAAGCAAACGAGAAACAAATCAACAAACTGGCCAATGACGAGTTGAAAAGCAATACAAAGATACGTAAAAAAGGGGTAAATATTCTCTGGTTTAATTTTTATATTTCTCTTTTAGGAAAGGAAAGAAATGGGCATATTTCGAAGTACTCCCCAAGTCAGAAGTTTCTAAACGAAATTGCCTCGCTCAGATTATCAAACTTTTAAAATCATTTTTTACCCACCAGAGTTCATCGAATACAATGTGCCAAGAATATATAACTTTATAGAAAAGAAATATATGATTTGAGTGGCCCACAAAGTGTTTAGGTACTACGAAAAATTTATTATTATCATTGGAAAACCATTATTTATTACTTAACATATTTAAAAGGTTATTAAATTTTGCATATTTTTTTCAAAATAAATTAATAAATTTAATTTCCGAAACGAATTTTTAATTTTTGAAGCTTTTACTTCAACAAAGAGTCTCGTGTTTCGCTAGTGCTTCATTCGAATGACTTCAATATACACGGATGTTAGTGCTCTTGACCCAACAAACTGAATAATGACTTTATCACGCAAAATCAAAAAGATATTAGTTTTATTCATTTCTTCTTTGAAATTTATTGCTGGCAACAGTTATTTAGAATGATTTGCAACCTTTAATGTTAAGTCTATGGGGATTTTGAGAAATTCAATCTCTCCACCCCCATCCAAATTTCGGTTGCCACCAGCGGGGTTCGCACATAGCCTACGTTCTTCCACTGGGTGAAATAAACGTTCATGCACAGTTTGAAGCATCAAGCTTTTCTGAAGGCCGAGGGCATAGGCAGACAGACAAAACAACTTTCTTCTTCATATATTGGATAAACTCTTTGATGTGTTCAGTTCTTTTCTAATTGCACTCTATATCACAGCTTGCAAAATGAAATGTTTCGATTCACCTTTCTGAATAAAACGTTTAGTTTGCGGTTATTTTTTTATTTTATTTATTATCAATTTTATCAGAGGGCCATTTTCATATGCTACCAATACGTTTATTTATTCTATTAATATATTAGAGTCCAGACAAATATAAATTATCAACATCTTTTCCTAGCCCCTCGGGGTTTCACCATATCTTGGTGTATTACATTTTGTATTGTCTTATCGGCGATCATCAGATGAAAGTGGTTATGGCGCCATGTGATCCTGGTATATTAAATGTTATGTTTCAGCTATCAGCTGGCAACGTGTTTCTTCAATGGTATCGCGTTTGCTTGTAGTGACACTGCGACTTTCGGGATCCAAGTTCTACTCCCGTAATGGGTGTTTTGTCTGTCATGTGCTGTGATTTTTCATGCAGACCGTTAGCACCTTTCAAAAGAGATACTCTATTGCAGAAGGGGCGGGCTGCCAGATTAGTGTGTCCTACTGATCTAGACAACTATGGCAACCTTTCTTTTTTTTCTACCATGTTCAGGAGTGGTTAAAATTTTGGACCTGGTGCTGATCTTATGAACTTAGTGGACTGGATTAAGTCTCTCACCTTGATTATGGATCCTGATTTTGCTGCACTTGTGGGCTTCTGTTGAGGGAGAATATGTTGTGACTCCCCTTTGGTGTATTTCTAGGGCGGCACAACTTTTTAGGCCTTATATGCGTTCTTTGCTGCATAAATCAAGGCAAATTCCTGGACCCACAACCAAATTAACAGACATTTGCAATAATGAGAACTGAGATAATTTTTCAGTTAACAATAAAATACACATTTATTAACAAAATTTCCTTCAAAAATTCTACATATATGAAGTTCCCACTTTTGGGACAGATTCAACAATGCCTCTAGCATGGCCCTTTTTAATTAAAGGAACCTTGTAAGTTTTTTAATCAACAGTTCATGATGAAGAGATACTTGGTCGTGACTCTAATAGTCCTTAACAGTTAAGACGGTTTTACTCTGGTACCGTGACGGCCGTTCACAGAAATACATTCAAATGGAAAAGAAAAGCGGAGCTAGTTTCATTACAGTACCCCCTTACCTCGGCAAGTCAGGAGTCCCTCGGGAAGGCAATCACTGGGCCGCAGCGCTCCAAGTTGCTGGGAGCCCGGACTGCTTACCGCTTCCTCCGCACATACACTGTTGCACATCGAGGTTCTGCTAGCTGAAGAGGATCATTGCTGTCGACCACACAGCCCGGACGAGAAGAGACTCTATTTTCGCCAAATTCTTTCTTGTCCTTTTTCGCTGCCCCCCCCCCCTTGTGGAGGTCACCTACGCTCATGCGTGGCTGTACAGGATTGGCCAGAGTAGCCGAGGTGCGAATCTCAGCTCCCCTCCGGTCAACGTTGTTTACCAGGCATGTCACGTAGTTCCTCTGCCATCTGGTGTTCCAGGCTCAATCTGGAAAGTTCGGGGCCTGCGGCCGAGTTCCTCTTCGTTGAATTGGACACAAAAATCGAGGCAGTCGAAAATGTCACTATTAAACTGGAGCTTAATCTAATGTCGTTCCGAAGCCTATGAAGTCTTGGCCACGTAATAAAATTACGTGGGCATGACAAATATCCCGCTGTGTTTTCTGTTTGTTTTTGTGTTGACAGCCACAACGAAGTGCATAGATTCACAGGATATGTTTTATCAACTGGTGGATAATCCTGAACAGAGGTAATAGCAGGCACCTGAACTCTTGCTAGTAGTGGCATCGTCAAATTTTACATTGGAGGAAATATTCCAGTGTAGATGGCTTCAGACTTTAGTGGTGGGGGAACGGGTCTTTGCTACCATGTCTACGTTTTGGGGGCTGTTTAATGTTGCCGGCATTCCCTCTCTCAATAAACATAGTTTCTTTAAACATCCCACTAACCATTTTCTCTCCATAGGTAGTTGGAATGTGAAGACTCTGCACAGAGCTTTCTCTCTTGATGTCCTGACTCAAGAATTCCACCATTATTATTTAGATATTCTCCACTCGCAAGAGACCAAATGGACAGATAAAGGTCAGATACTTAAACATAATCTTTAATTTCTTTTTTCAGGGAAGGACGACAATAAGCACCATCAAGGCGTGGGTCTGCTTCTCAGCAGACACGCTAGTGATGCTCTTCTAGAATATGAGTGCATTAATGAATGGTTTCTTACAGCAAAATTTCAGACAAGCGTTAAAGACTTGAATGTTATCTGCTGTTATGCCCCCACTGAGGATGCCGATGAGGATGAGAAGGATAGGTTTTACTTACAAATTCAGGATATTTTGAATTCTGTCAAGAAAGGAGATATTACCCTTGTTCTAGGTGACTTCAATGCCAAAGTTGGTACTGACTCTGGCCTTTGGGGAGAAGTAATAAGCCGTTTTGGTATTCGTAGCTGCAATGGCAATGGGTAACGTCTCCTACAGGTAAGCAAACTCAATGGATTCAGAATAACTAGCACTTATTACAAATAACGCGACATACATAAGTACACATGGGTTTCACCCGATGGGCTGCGTAAGAATATGATTGATTATATATTAATTAACACTAAATGGGCTAGTTCTGTTAGGAATACCAGGTCATAGAGGGGAGCTAAAATTGGATTTGACCATTACCTTGTTAAACGTGTCTTGCAACTTAAACTTAAAAAGTGTTGTGCTAGGTTTAAAAAAATTATCTATAATTATGAAGCTCTAAAAGACCCAGTTATAGCTAAAGTTTACCATTATAGGTTATGTACCATTATCAGAGTCATGGTTTGCTTACTACTGAAGGTGAGGAAGAATGGGACCGATTTAATCAGGATTTTTGGAAACTAACAGTACTCTTCTAGGAAAAAAGGAGCAGAGGAGACAGAATTGTTTGAGTGAGGAAGCATTTTAACTTATTTCAGAAAGAAAGAACTGCAGGAATGTCCATAATCAATACCGTATTAGTTCTAATATAAAGCATTACAGAGAGCTTAATAAACGTGTAAAGAATCAGTTAGCTGCTGATAAGAATCTTTGACGTGATGGCTTGGCTGAGAAAGACGAGGAAACAGTTAGCACAACAGCAGTCATCATCATCATTATCCTCCTCAAGCAGCCATGGGCTACGGAGGTATAACCAGACAGTGCAAATTAGTTCTCCAATCATATCTGTCCTGTGCTACATCTGCTGTATCGGACAACTACAAAACAATTTTAACAAGGTCCTATTTCACATTGTCTGCCCACTGCAACCTAGATCTCCTCCACTTTCTGAGGCTTTTAGGCACACTGTTCATAACCCTATTCGTCAATCTATAATTATCCATACGGGTAACACGGCTAAACCAACGGAACAATCTCTCTTTGCACAATATGCTGCTTAAAGGAGGTTGCCGACTCCTTTGCCTAAGCTCATCGTTAGTTACAAAGTTGAACCACCTAATGCCCAAGATATTGCGTAAGTATCTACAATCAAAACCATCTAGTTTCCTGTGACCTTGTCTACAAAGTGTCCAAGTTTCACTACCTAACTAACCCTAGAAAAAACCAAACTATTATATCCAATTTTAGTCTTTAGGTGTATACGCCTATTTCTCCACACTCTCCATAGATTCTTAAAAGTCCCGACAGCAATCCCTATTCGTCTGTTAATCTCATTCCGCACATCACCAGTATCTGTTACATAGTTCCCAAAGTAATTAAACTGTGACACCTGCTCAAGACTACAACAATTCAGATGAACTGAATCACAACCTGCCTGACCAATTTTCATCACTTTGGTTTTCTCTCTGTTTATAACCAAATCTACTCTACTACCAGTCTCATCAACAGCTCGAATGAAAGAGTTCATCTCATCAACATCATTTGACAAAAGGCTAAATCATCAGCATAATCTAAATCAGAAATTTTAGTATCTCCAGACCATTAAAGGCCAAAATCTTTCCCTTGCAATGAATTTCGTATAACGTAATCAATAACCAAACTAAAGAGAAAAGGAGACGAAATGCACCCTTGTCGAACACCAGAAATAATGCTAAACCAATTCCTACAAGCAGTACCAACTCTCACACACGACTCAGTGTTATTATAGAGAGCTTTCATTATGTTAATTAACTTGTCTGGTATACCATATGATTTCACAATCAACCACAAATGATGACGATCAACAGAGTCGAAAGCGTCTTTGAAATCAACAAAGCTAGCAACCAATATAATCTGCTTTTTCAGTAATACGACCTTCAATAAAACGAAATTTTCAAAAATCCTTTCCTTCTAAAAGAAACAATCGGATATCAATTTTTCAATAAAGGTTTTGCATCTAACCTCTTTAGTCCGACTTTGCACTACGGTGGATTTTTATGAAGTTAGTTCTTTCTAAACGCAACAAGCGAAAGAGAAACAAATGCACAACTGGAAACAAAGCTACATAGTATAATCTGCTTTTTTCGGTAATACGACCTTCAATAAAACCAAATTTTCAAAAATCCTTTCCTTCTAAAAGAAACAATCGTAAATCAATAGAATCTATCCCAGGAAATCAAAACAGCCGAGAATGAAAATTTTTCTCGCTGATCCGACTTACTTTAAAACAACTAGAGGAAAACAAAATGCACAAGGCTACTAATATTCTCAATAACCCATCACTCAATGAAACGAATATTTTAAAGATACTTTACTTCTGAAGGAAACAGCCGGAAATCAATCAAATGCACTACAAGAAATGAAAACAACCGCTATTGTCATATTAGTAGATTTCTATTCCATTCTCTACGTTCTAAGTCATACATTCTCAAATAAAAGGAACGACTACAGGAAACGAAAATGTATAAGGATGCTAGTATTCTCAATAATCCGGCACTCAATGAAACGGATATATGAAGATCTTTTATTTCCAAAAGAAAGAATCGGAAACAAATCAATTGTATTACAGGAAACCAAAACAGATGATATTGACTATTATTCTCGCTAATCCGACTTTTGACACAACGGATATTTTTTTTCTATTCCATTCTGTTCCTTCCCTGTAAAACGATCTTGAAGAAAAAAATACTCTTTTAGAAAATGAAACTATATAAGGCTAACTAGTATGCCTTTAAGCCAGCATTAAATAAAAGTATGTTTTGAAGGTATTTTTCTTCTGAAGACACAGTCGGAAATAGAAAAACATGTACAAGTGAATAGTAACAGCTACCAATATTTATATTTATTCTTGCTAATGGTCTTTTCTCAAAACTGATTTCCATGCATCTGTTTCTTCTAAAAGGAACAATCTCTAGTCAAATGAAAGCAACCTACATAAGAATGTATTCTCACTAATCCTGCATAGAATAAAACGAAAGATCATCTCTAAACTAAGCAATCGAATATCAAAGGAATGTCTTTGGGCACCAGGTTCAGTAAGCATCAGAGGCAATCAAACAGATTAGGACTCTAAGTATTCTCACTAGTACAACATTCAATAAAATGACTTGTTTTTTTTTTCCACTTTTCTTCTTACGAACGAAGCAAACATTGAACGAAAACGTAAAAAACATCCGGTATTTACGTTTATTTTTGCTAATCCGTAATTAGCGATGCATTTGTATCTATTCACTATAATACGACTTTGATTAAAATATATTAATTGGATATCAGTAATCGAAGGAATCCAGGAAAGAATATGTTTAGGGCCAACATCACCATTTATTCAATCTAGTCTTATAATCATTAAAGCATTGACATATACTCTCTCTAATCCGATATTTGAATATATTGAATTGTTTGGGAATTCTTTTGAATGAACTATCTGAAACGAAAGTTTACGCACTACATGGACGATAATTTTTATTCTCTTTGAACTGAATTTGATTGAAACGAATTTTATTTTTTACAGCAAAGTATTTGAACTAAAAAATAATAACCTATCCCTCGATTTACACGGTACTCAGTTCACACAATTTTGGCTTTGCACGGTCAAAAAACGCAACCAGTTTCGATTTACACGGTACTGACTGAGACGTACATAGAAAGGAAATCTCAGTCAGTTCCGTGTAAATCGAACCTGGTTGCATTTTTTGACCGTGCAAAGCCAAAATTGTGTGAACTGAGTACCGTGTAAATCGAGGGATAGGTGTAGTGATATTAAAAAATAGCACCAGAGGAAATCAAACAGACTAGAACTTTAAGTATTCTCACTAGTATGACATTCAATATTTTTTTTCCATCTTCTTCTTGGGAATGAAACAGTTAGAAACGCATGTTATCTGAATGGAACACTCAGAAATCGAATGGACGCCTTACAAGATACGGATATAACAGGTGTTTACACTTGTTCACTCGACTAAAATTTTTGGTTACACGTTACTTTTATTTTCCAGTCCTTTTAACCGAAATAACCTGAAATTTAATCGTATTAAAGAAACCGAATTGCAAAGTTCTGAGAGGAGAGCAACAAGCTGTACAAAGACGTACTTGGCGGGAGCAAATATCTTGTCTACGACCACTCATCATCATCATCATCATCATCATCATCATCCTCAAGCAGCCATGGGCTACGGAGGTCCAACCAGACCACGCAGTTTAATTCTCCATGCATATCTGTCCTGAGCTACATCTGCTGCATCTGGCCACTGCACACCAATTCTAACAAGGTCCTGTTTGACATTGTCTGCCCACTGCATCCTAGATCTCCCCTTCTTTCTGAGGCCTTTAGGCACACTGTTCATAACCCTATTCGCCAATCTATAATTATCCATACGGGCAACATGGCCAAACCAGCGGAGTCTCTCTCTGCACAATATGATGCTTAAAGGAGGTTGCAGACTCCTTTGCCTAACCTCATCATTAGTTACAAAGTTAAACCACCTAATACCCAAGATACTGCGTAAGCATCTAGGTTCAAAAGCATCTAGTTTCCTGTTATCATGTTTACACAGCGTCCAAGTTTCACTACCATAACTAACCCTAGAAAGAACCAAACTATTATACAGTCTAATTTTAGTCTTTAGGTGTATACGCCTATTTCTCCACAATCTCCATAGATTCTTAAAAGTCCCGGCGGCAATACCTATTCGTCTGTTAATCTCATGCCGCACATCACCAGTATCAGTTACATAGCTCCCAAGGTAATTAAACTGTGACACCTGCTCAAGACTGCAACCATTCAGATTAACTGAATCACAACCTGCCTGACCAATTTTCATCACTTTAGTTTTCTCTCTGTTTATAACCAAACCTACTCTACTACCAGTCTCATCAACAGCTCGAATGAAAGAGTTCATCTCATCAACATCATTTGCCAAAATTCCTGTGCAACCATATTCCTGTGCAACCCATCAGGTGAAACCCACTCATATTTATAAATGTCCCGGTGATTGTAGTATGTATTAGTTGTTCAAAAACCATTAAGTTTACTTACCTATAGGAGAAGTTCTCCATTGCCATTGAAACTTTCAATGCCAAAGGGATGTAAAATTCCTGCCCAAAGGTCAGAGTTTGTACCAACCTTAACAATATCTCCTTTCTTTAGAGAATTCAAAATATCATGTAGCTGTCTGTAAAATATTCTTTTCATTCTCATCAGAGTCCTTCGTGGGGGCGTAACAACAGATGACATTCGTCTTTAATTTTTGTTTTAAATTTTGCTTTATAAATTCTTTCATTAATGTAGTCATATCCTGGATATGACTGCATTATATTACACCGCCAATGATGTCCTAGTGAAGAACATCACTGGCGTATATCTGCTAAGAAGCAAACCGATAAGCGTAGAATATATAGGTGTCCTCACGCTGGAATTCCTGCGTAAGAACATCAAGAGAATAATCTCAACGTAACATCATCACGTTCCATATACTTGCAGAAAGAAAATGATTAGTAGGACTTTAAAAGGAAACTAGGTTTATTGAGAAACGTAGGATCAACAATATCAAAAAAACCCCTGGTCGCGGGCATGGGACAACGACCTGTTCTTCCATTGCTACAGGTTGAAGTCATCCATGCTAGTAGGAACTTCAAGCACCACCATTTGAAGTGGACTTTTTCAAGAGCCATAAGGCTTGCCTGAGACACATTACTCCGGTTTAGGATTAGAGATGCCTAACTAGCTAAGTGAGGGTTCGGGTAGCTGCGATGGCCTATGATCAGGATTATCCAGCAGCTGATATAAGGTATCCCGTGCCTCTGTTCACTTAGGGCTTGCAACCCACAAGCAAACAGAAACACAGCGGCAAATTCTCCCTCAACAGATGCCCACCACTGCAGTAAGTCCAGAATCCATCATCAAGTTCAAAGCCATAAACCAGTCCAGTCTCGTAGGCATAAATGGTCATCACCGGGCCCCTGCGAAGTTGACCACTCCTCAATAGGGCAGAAAAAATAAAAAAAGTGGCAGTAGATGACCAGATCAGTGGCCACTCAGGTCTGGCAGCCCTTCACTTCTATTTCCTTCGAAAAGAGAATATCTATTTTGAAACGTATTAACGGCATGCCCCAAGGGAAGGCGGGGTCGGACATTATGTGCTAGACTATGCATCATCACTGGGGATTGGTACATAGCTATCCTTCCAGTTTATGCCTAGCTAACATTTACAGACCAGAAGCAATAGTGGAGAAAATTTGCAATGCAGGCCAATTTGTGATCCGAACCTGGTAGCATCAGAATCACATAGGGAGGATACTTTAAGTTGCTGTAGTGATGATAATCCAACATTCGGTACAGAAAGCGTCAAAATATCGTTGATTAAAATCCGTGTTTCTTAATCCTTGGACGTATCAGTCCCTGATATATTCTTCAGAAAAAAGATTCATTTCTTAATCCTTGGACGTATCAGTAAGATACATCCGTGATATATTCTTCTGAAGAACCAGACAATATTTAACTGAGCGAAAGATAAATAATTGTATTAAAATAATATATATATTTGGTGGTAGTTTAACTCTGAAAATACCAATTAATGCATAATTCAGAAACGGAACAGTAATACAGGTAACCCTCATTTAATGCGGGAGATGAGTTCCGGGAAGATCATCGTTAAACGAATTTCCGTGTAAAACGAGGGGATTTTTTATTTGTTTTTACTTTTTCCTATCTTATTGATCTTTTTTCCTTTTCTGGGTTTTGTAAATTGATGTTTTATTTCAACAAAAATAATTATAATTCACAATATTCATTGAAAGATTACATAAATGCATAATTATGTATATAAATATGTACACATATGTGATCTGTTAATAAATTTCAAAATGTATTTCTTAATAAGGAACGAAACTAGCTTGTTTGCATTGCTTGGCTCTGTTTTGTGCGTAATATTTGTAGTACAACATTAATTGGTCGCACATTTAGAGACCAGATGCATTAGTGGAGAAAATTTGCAATGCAGGCCAATTTGTAACCCGAACCTATAGTAACATCAGAATCACATAGGGAGGATACTATCAATAGCTGTAGTGATGATAATCCAACATTCGGTACTGAAAGCGTGAAAATATCGTTGATGAAAATTCGTTTTTCTTAAACCTCGGACGTATCATTAAGATACATCCGTGATATATAGTCTTTCGTAAAAGCGATAGACGCTAAAGTAATAACGAAAGGCAAACAATTCTATTAAATTAATATATATTTTTTGTGGTAGTTTAACTCTGAAAATACCAATTAATGGATAATTCAGAATTGGAACAGTTATACAGCTAACTCTCATTTAATGCGGGAGATGAGTTCCAGAAAGACCATCGTCAAACGAATTTCCGTGTAAAACGAGGGAATTTTTTATTTCTTTGTATTTACGCCTATTTTATTGATCTTTTTTCCTTTTCTTGGTTTTGTAATGGATGTTTTATTTCAACAAAAATAATTATAATTCACAATATTTATTGAAAAATGACTTAAATGCGTAATTATGTACATAAATATGTACATCTATGTGATCGATTAATTAATTTTACAGTTTATTTCTTAATAAGGAACGAAACTAGCTGGTTTGCATTGCTTGCCTCTGTTTTGTGCGTAATATTTATTTGTATTATTCCATTAACTGGTCACAACATCGTCTTATGGCATCCGGTCACGAAATATCAATACCATGCTCCTTCAACAAATCCATGCTTTTATTTCGCATCGAAAGGGCTTCATCTAAAATTAAATACCAACACTATTTCTGTTTCAGATTCTTGTCGTTCTTCAAAAGCAGCGTTGAATTCTAAATCCTGAAGTTCATCGTTAGTAAGTGGCTCACTGTGGAGTTTAATAACTTCGTCCATCTTTCAAAGTTACGCCTTCGTATCCTGCTCCAGTTTGATATTCCGCTGTTGTTAATTAAAAATCGAACTTAAATTCTTCTAAATAAAGTAGTTAGAGGGATAAATCCAAGCATGATTTACGTGAATTATCAAGTAGTGATTTGGGGAATTAAATTGCACAGTGTGGTTGGACCTCCATAGCCCATGGCTGCTTGATGATGATCGTGTTGTTGTTGATGATGATGATTAATAAACTAAAAACATTGCAGTGCTCTAGTAACTACGAATTAAAATTCCATTTAGGAATATGCGAAGTAATTTTCAGTAAAATGAACCAAGAAATGAAAGGAAAGAGAGGAAGTGTGTGAATGCCATAAAACGAGTGGTGAAAAAGGGCGATAAATATGTGCCACGGATAATGCAACTTATAATATTATTGCTTCTGGCAATAGTATGATTGAAATGTATACAACGTGAGAGGTATCCATTTCAGTTCGTTACAGGAGCTGTTGTCCCCTTTGAGAATGCCAGTAACCAGTACAGAACATACACATATATTATACACTAAGATCATACAGAACAAAATCATACACATATATTATACACTGATACACTGAGATGTCAATTTGTTAGGTACACCACCAGTCAAACATATAAGGTTAATTCCAACCCGTAATAAACCACGTGGCTGCGGTGATACAAATCAGGCAGACCAGCTTTTAAAGCATCATTTAGAGTTGGGCTGAATTTTTGGAAGCAGGAAGGTGCCATTCAGTGGTGAGCGCGTTGCTAGTGCAACAGGGAACTGAGGCCCTTTCAATTTTAAGAACCGACAACTTCCCTCAGCAGACAATACTGGAGACCTTCATACAGTTGGGATGATATCAATTCTCACCGCAATGCAAATTCCCAGCCAGCCAAGCTTGTGAGAGGGCTATCAAGAATCGCCGTCATTATTGGAGCTGCCGCTAGATAGCCATCCTCTCTGACACTTGTGTTACCTCAGAATTCCCCTCACCGCAATGCAAATTCCCAGCCAGCCAAGCTTGTGAGAGGGCTATCCAGAATCGCCGTAATTATTGGAGCTGCTGCTAGATAGCCATCCTCTCTGAGACTTGTGTTATCTCAGAATTCCTCTCATCGCAATGCAAATTCCCAGCCAGCCAAGCTTGTGAGAGGGCTATCCAGAATCGCCGTCATTATTGGAGCTGCCGCTAGATAGCCATCCTCTCTGACACTTGTGTTACCTCAGAATTCCCCTCACAGCAATGCAAATTCCCAGCCAGCCAAGCTTGTGAGAGGGCTATCCAGAATCGCCGTCATTATTGGAGCTGCAGCTAGATAGCCATCCTTTCTGACACTTGTATTACCTCAGAATTCCCCTCACCGCAATGCAAATTCCCAGCCAGCCAAGCTTGTGAGAGGGCTATCCAGAATCGCCGTAATTATTGGAGCTGCTGCTAGATAGCCATCCTCTCTGAGACTTGTGTTATCTCAGAATTCCTCTCATCGCAATGCAAATTCCCAGCCAGCCAAGCTTGTGAGAGGGCTATCCAGAATCGCCGTCATTATTGGAGCTGCCGCTAGATAGCCATCCTCTCTGACACTTGTGTTACCTCAGAATTCCCCTCACAGCAATGCAAATTCCCAGCCAGCCAAGCTTGTGAGAGGGCTATCCAGAATCGCCGTCATTATTGGAGCTGCCGCTAGATAGCCATCCTCTCTGAGACTTGTGCTACCTCAGAATTCCCCTCACCGCAATGCAAATTCCCAGCCAGCCAAGCTTGTGTGAGGGCTATCCAGAATCGCCGTCATTATTGGAGCTGCCGCTATATAGCCATCCTCTGTGACACTTGTGTTACCTCAGAATTCCCCTCACCTAATCTTTTTTTCTCTGTATGTGTGAGCTTCGGCAACCAAATAGATAGCATACCCAATAAAGGAAGTGGGATAGCTTCTAGGAATCTGAAGCTCTATCTGTACAAGTGGATAAATTTCCACTTCTCTTATTCCGTATGCTAAATTTATAAAACGACTAAAGCGTAATTCGAATTTTGTCGTTTCTTAAAGTTAAAACAATTTGAAGGTCGATAATTTAGTGCCTTAGACCCCCAAAAGAACCTGTTAGCCAGAGTCTAGTGAACTATCCACTGTCGTATTGAACAACAACCCCGAGAACTATTCAGCATTTCCACACACACACACACACTCAGCTGCACGTGGACAGTGTTTCAAAGTGCACGTTAGTGTTCAAGTAAACCCCGATTCCTTGGCAGTGAGCAACCCTGCCGTAAGTGATATTATCGGTGAGGGCCCATTTTGAAATCTCCCATATCTTGCTCACCACCTTTAAGTGATGAATTAATGTAATATTGAAAAAAATAACAGTTTGGTTAGTAGTTTAGGATTAAGAGAAGACATCTTACAAGTCAGCTAGAGATATTTTCAGCTTAGTGAGTAGTTGCTTTATGTGCATTTATTTTAGAGTGTTTTCTATTAACAATACCAGTTATTAGCAGGAGTATGTTTTCTCTTCGTCTGTAACATATAATCAATCAAAAATTAGGGTGATATCAAATTTGACCATATTCAGTGTTCAATTAATGCCAATATTCAGGGGTTTAGCCTCTTTGTTTAGAAGGATTAATAAATTCAGTTGTGTTATGTTTAAATCCATTGCCAAATTTGCTCAGTAATTCTAAAGCATATTCCATTTACTTACCCAGTGAAAGAGTGTTTGCTGAGATAAGTGGCTACTATCTAAAAGTAGGGTTGGAGAGGCCTTTATTTTCACACTGCATTGCCACTTAACCGTTTCAGCTTCAGAAGCTCTGATGTTTGCAAGAGGAGGAGAGACTTGAGGGAAAAGATTAATTAGACTGGCGTCTCAATCATTTTGGAGAGACTGTCAAATAATCCGCTTTTGCTACTCTTACCAGTTAGCTGGTTGGGTTGGGTTTTTTTACCTCTTTTTTGCACACCATAGGCTAAATGGCCAGGTCACATGGACCCCGAAGGCTCAGAGAAGGTTGGGGGAGGGGACCCACTGGAACAGCTGTTGGGAGACAGATGGTAGCCCCCGTCAAGGCCATCCAGCGTGCTCTTTAACGTGCACAGGGTATGGCTCTCCCGCACACGGGGCCACGGCTTAACGTCCCATCCAACGGACGGCGGCCTTTCCAAGCCCATCGGTATCCCCTACTGACCGAGGGCGGGGCGGTGAATTTCGCGGAGATAAATTTCAACGCTGACCCAGCTAGGACTCGAACCTGGGAACTGCAGATTACGAGCCTGGCGCGCTACCGACTGAGCCCCCCCCCCCTAGTTAGCTGGTATGCTCGTGGCTAACTGGCTGTCCTTCAATTAGAAATTAGTATTTCAATCATATAATATTTAGTGCATAGCCTTAGTATCAATCTTCATTAAATTATTTTATTTTAGAATTGGTGCCCAGGTTTACTTGTGGGATATAATTGTAAGCGGGAAAGGAGAAGCTACAGCCGCAGTCTCCACAGTTACCTATTTTCAGCAGGTCCTTTAAGGTAACCATAAATTCTTAAAGCTCCATATGGAAAAAACAGAATACAAAACCATCGTCAATCGCATTCCGGCCAAAAGAACGTCAGTATCCTAACCTATGGGATGTACACGGCAATAGAATGAAACTTCCTCAAATGATCTTTTATGAAGTCTAGGAAGGAAACAGATAATTATGTTTTATCGGCGAGTTTCTATAAAATTGTGAAGGAGCAGTTGAAGCTGAAGATATTTGCAACTATTTAGTAGGATTTCAGTTGTTAGATTACAGGGGGTTGAAAACAGGGCTCTTTTACGCATTAAAAAAATGTGTCAGACTCCATTATGAGAATGGAAACCATATTCTGCCACACAGACACCATTTCTTTTATTTCTGTGATTGGATTCCTCTAAGCGTAGACACAACGACAGCTACTATTTTGTTTTTCCAACCTCGTGATCACAAAGAAATATATTCCCATTTCAAACTCAGTATTGCATTCACGTTTCAGCTTCATATAGCGATGTGGGGAAATCTGCGCTGGAACATTCGAAAGGGGTTTCTGGACACCTTTAGGTTAAGGTGACGACTGTCATAATGATCACTTTCGACTCCTCTTGCATATCCCTGAGACTTCTCCTTTATATCCTGGTGTATTTCTGTTACAGTAGAGATTGAACTAATGGTTTGCCAGTCTGTGGTCTGTCACAGGTGCAGCCTCATTCCTAATCAAATCTTGACGTGTGAATGGTTCGCTACCACATACTGATGACAAATCATTTTCAAGGCAGACTAAGCATTGCTGCAGTGGGTACAGAACAGCTTCATTAATTCAATTATGTACAGTCGCTCAAAAAAGTATCCGAACACTATGGTTGATTACAGAATGTAGAAAAAATATCTGGCAACGATTTTTTTAGAAATTGGTGATCTGGCAACCTTCGTGTCACGTGACACTTGATTGTCAAGTATGAGGAACCGGATCATACATTTTTCTTACAATCTCTTGCCACATAGACATGTCAAAAAAGATGTTCATAGTACCCTCGGGTTCACTGTTAGGATCTTTCAATCCTTATTCATTTGTGGTAAATTTTCTTTGCAAGTTTAATTCTTTCTCACCTTCCTACACTGAGATTTTCAGTGGCAAAGGTTTTATGTTACGACCCTATATATATTATACATAGGTATAACTACAACATGCTGGTTGAATTCAGAAATTTTACTAGAGTTTCTCTGCAAGAACAAACAAAAATATTCTAAATTGAATGCAGTTTACAACAATTTGAAATTATTTATTTCTAACTATTTGCTGCAATACGGACGTCCCTTGCCTAAATGTTCTATCAGAGTTATGGTGCTGTCTCCAACAACATATAATAACTTGCACTAGAGCATTACATTAGTGATTTCCAATGATTTTTGCTCCGTGAACTTCTTTCAACCAAAAAAAAAATATTACGGTCCTCCAGGGATAAAGAAAGCTCCAAATTAAAATTTACATTATAAAATTTTGCTACCTATAATTAGGAAACCCCTAAAATTTCGAGTCGAAATATAAAAACTCTAATTATAAAACAAAAATAGAACTCTAATTATAAAATAATTTATTTGCAAATCATCATTTTAAATTTCTTTATTCCAAAATTTTCTAGAAACTGTTATTATTAAAAGACCGTCTGAGAAGACGGTTTTTTTAATTTGTGAGTTTAAAGATTTGGGTATACGAAACTTGCCTCAGTGATAAAGGGGACATCTTTGGTATTGGAAATAGATAGAGAATATATAACATTGAAATAGATAGGAAATAGATAGAGACAGACATTTATTCCCATTGTATAAACAAGTTATACATTTCATATGAAGCATTTTGCATATTCTATTTTCTAAAAAAGTAATTCATAAATACATTCTACTTAAGCAATACTGAAAAATTAATAAAAGGTTTTTGAAATGGCAACATATTTAATACAAAATCTATAGATGTGATATTATTTGTATTCATTTAGTTGTATAATATATTCTATTTCCAAAACAGTGAAATTCAGAAATTCAAAAATACAAGACACAAACCTACCATATGGATATTAACATTTTAATTATTATTTTCATTAATTATTAATTATTTTTTTCATTAATTATTTTAATTATTAACATAATGGATATTAACATTTTAAAAGAGGTTTTTCGACATCATTAATTCAAAAATCCAGATTTTCAATTTCCGTTTAAAACAGAGATAGTTTGTTTCATCTTTAAGATTTCCCGGCAAAGTATTAAATATTTTTGGCGATAAATATATATATATAATGTTTTTACACAATATATTTTTTAGAAAGAGGTAAGATAAGATTTTCATGTTTAGCAATTCTTGTATTTTAATTTATATGCTTACTATTACTTTCAATCCAGTGCTTTTTAAAATATGCATATAGTGATATTGTATATGTGTAATTTTCTTAAAAGCAATATATGCAATTCACTATAAAAGTGTCTAACGCTATCATAACTGTTTTTCCTCAAAATGTATCTAATTATTCTGAGTTTCTATTAATGATTTAATATTTCTGTGATATACTCCACCCCAAGAAATTGGTCCATATGATAAATCAGATTTAATTCATGGATTATAAAGTGGGTTTAAAAGTGTATTATTTACAAAAATTCGGATATAAAAATTGTGGTATTATTATATTAAAATTATTTATTAAAGAATCAATGTGTTTCTTCCAAGTTGATTTACTATCCATATATACTCCTATGTATTTATAACACTTAACACTTTCTAGTGGCTTGCATGAATATCCATAATCTATGCATTTAAGTCTATGTTACAACAATTTCGTTTTCAAGTTATCTCTTTGATTTAGTCTCAATCGGAAATATACATCTTTCATTTTCTCTACATTTAGAAACAACTTATTTTTCATAAACCAATTTCTAATATTCCATAACTCTTCATTTATTTTTTCAATCAAAATATTTTTAATAATTGCTGTATATATCAGGGTAGAATCATCAGCAAATGCTGTTAATTCCCCTTTTGATTCCAGGTTACAAAGATCATTTGTAAAAATAATAAATAATATCGAACCTAATACAGGCTCTTGTGGAAAAACCATATTTAATTTTTCTTTTCATTACTGTAATTTTTCCCTATTTTAACGTTTTGAGTTCTGTTTTTAAATAAGTCTGAAACCGTAATAAAACTGTCCCTCGAAATGCTCTGTCACAGTTTATATAATAATGTCATGTCAAACTGAGTCAAATGCTTACTTTATGTTCAAAAATATTACTGCTGTTTTCAAATTTTTATTTATTGCATTGCATACTGAAGATGTCAATTTTAATATAGCATGTGTCGTTTTTCTGCTGAGGGCCTGCCATCCTCTCAGATCTTCTTCTACTATGGCATATAAACTGACAGGCTCCTGTCAGACCTCTGTGGCAAGCAGCTGCTTGAGGGGGTATTTATTATTTATTTTTATACTCTGCTCCAGTGTCTTTACTAAATCCAAACTGATTTGTAGAAAAAAAATATTTCTGTCTAGAAAATTTGATAATCTAATCTTAATTAGATTTTTTTAATATTTTTGAAAACACTGATAATATACTATTGGCTTCTAAAATATTCATGTCTAATACTATCATTACCTCTTAAGTCAATATTAATATCTCCTAATAATATAACATTATTATATTGATGTTTATCATATTCGTAAACAGGTACTATAGTTGAATTTTTAAGAATTGTTGGAAAATATCCATAATAAAAAGATAAATTATAGAGATAACATAAAATAGCTTAAATATAATTTTTTATTTCTTTAATTATCTCCACAGATATGCAATCTGCTGGCATCGCCTTTCTTATTTGCAAAGAAAAAATTATTTCGTTAATTTCATATTCTGTTAAATAATCTTTGAAAATCGAATTCATTGATACGGATATCTTATCCTTTCTTTGTTCAGTGGCTTCTGGAATTTCGGTTGCAAATTTCCCAATTATTTCTGTAAAACAATTACTAAACTTTTCAGCTTTTGGAATCGCATTATCATTTAAAGGAATACATAGTATTTTTTACCTCTATTTCTATTGGAATCATTTGCATATGTTGCTTCCTTCCAGATAATTTATTTATTATATTCCAGTGCTACTTTCCACAGCCATATTGGTCTAATAATCTTTTGGTGTAATAATTTGCCTTTGTTTCTCTGATTAATTTCAACAGTAAATTTCGATACTTTTTAAAACAATTATTTAAATCAGTATTAAATGGCTGCATTTTCCACAATTTGTATAAATTATTTCGCTTTTTAATAGTTTGTATAAGTCTATCCGTCATCCAAGATGTCAATTTATTTTCTTTCCGTTTTAATTGTATAGTGTATTTTGATTTTTCAATTAATATTTGTAATTGTAATAAAAACGTTTCAGAAGATTTATTGATATCTTTTACTATTTCAACCACATTCTAATCTTTGTCTTTCAACAATTCTTTCAATTTTGCAATATTTATCTTACGTAATTCTTTTCAAATTTCTATACTTTTGTTCATTTTAGACTGAATGTTTAAACCAATGAAATAATGATTAGTAATATGTAGCTTAATGATACAAGTATTTACATTATTTACAGCATTATTTCAAGCGATACTTCTTATAAACACCTAATCAAGACATATCTTTGATTTCTTCTTAGTAATCTCATGACACTATTTAAAACCATTAGACAGAATTATTCTAATATATTCATGTCTAATACTAACATTACCTCTTAAGTCAATATTAATATCTCCTAATAATATAACATTATTATTATTCACCGTTTCTAATTTATTTTCCAGTCCATTAATAAAAGTATGCTTAGTGGCTTTGTAAACAAGGATGAGGGAAGAGCGGCTGCTGCAGTTTGGATTCCAGATCAGAATATTCATTTAACAGTTAGACTACCAGACCAAACAGAAGTTTTCACAACTGAATTAGTAGCCATAGAAATGGCCCTTAAGTGGGCTACTACTCTGTCCTGTGACAAAGTTGTTATTCTGTCTGATTGCCGATCAGTTATTCAATTTTTACAAGGAGATCCGGGAAGATCTAGCAACAATGATCATTTTTGCAACATTTTGATGGCGAATAAAATGATGAAAAGTGGTATTGAGTTAAATGTGCAGTGGATTCCCAGCCACGTCGCTGTTATAGGAAATGAAATTGTTGACAAAATTGCTAAGGAAGCGTTATTACGTGAAAACTGGTTCAATATTCCAAGAGGTCTCAATTATTATAAAAGCAAAAATAAGCAAATTTTAAAACGAAATTATCTGCATTATTTTAAAGTTCATTCTTCCTCACATCTGAATCATAGGAGTTTGATTGGTCAAACCATTGATCCATTTCAAGATTTCGGACTGACTAAAAACGACATAGTGACCATTACCAGGCTCAGAACAGGGACCACAAGACTGAATGATCAAATTCATAAGATGAACAGAGCTGAGTCATCTTCCTGTGATACATGTAGAACAAAAGAAACAGTCTCTCATGAGTTACTTAATTGCAGCAAATTTGATACTCATAGAGTTCAAATGTTTCACTCACTGGAAGAAATTGGAATGAAGGAATTTACACTCAAAGATCTACTCGGACACCAATATTTGATAAAAAGAAAATATACTTTTAAATTAATTTTACAGTTTTTAAAGGATGCTAATTTGATTGACAGAATTTGATTTACTGCCCAAATAGTGACACGATGGTTCTGCATTAGGAGACTGAACGCTCTTAAAATTTAAATAATGTTAATCAAGAACTTTCAGTTTCTACTGAACTGCCTCCTTCCTTCAGAGAACTCTGGAATGCTTATGGAATGTTTATTTGACCGCCAATCTGAGACTATTGGCAATTTTATGGTTTTGCTTTTGAAATTTTGGTTTTCCAGATTCAGTTGGGAGAACTCTCCGACATAGTGCACGGACCTTTCTTAAAAGAATTTCCGGATGAGAGTGGTGAAAGGCCCCGAGTGATTTCCGGAATAATAGTTTATGTTGAAAAAAAAGAAGAAGAAATATGAATGTAATCTATAAAATGCCATTAAAATAAATACAAAATTTTTAAGTCTAAATTTAATTTCCATCATATCAACACTAACAAAATTTATTTCATATGCTGTAATGCAGTGTTTCAGAAAAATAATTAGTCCTCCAGATCTCATTTGATTTTGACATTTATGATATATTTTATAACCGGATATCGTAGAAAACTGCAATTTATATGCCATACTAGACGGTTTGTGCAGTATATTATACATATATGTCTTTTTTATACAGTAAATATATTTTTTAAATTCCTATGTATAAATACCAGCAATATTTGAACTATTTTTGATCTATGCTTTAGAGAATTTAGAGTAATACGAAATCACAAACGAAAAGAGGATTTTTCATTTTCAAGTAGCTTTATTTCGTCGACGTTTATTTTCAATAATAGATCTAAAAAATGTGACTTTTGCTGGAATGAAGAGTACAATGTGATTTGTACCACTAAACGATTTTTAGTCCTTTTCGTTTTACTGAGATATTAATCGTTGCATTATCAGCCTTACTTAGGTACTGTATAGGGGTGGTCCTCACGGTTTCTTTCATTGTTACACCGATGGTTTTTAAAGCAAAATAATTTTTATGAATTATCATAAAAAATACATTATAACTAAAGGAAGGTAAATTCATTTTAAATACCAATTTGCTGAACACATCCATCGCTACTGCCTTGAGAGAGGTTGTACGATATATTTTTTTCTGTAAATTCGAGACTCCGAACTATAACTACTAATTTTTATTTTTCCGAAAAAAATTCATTTTATCTTTTATGTTATCGTGTAATAAATATAAAGAAAAGAGTGGGTTGTGTAGAAAAGGTAAAAATGAAAGTGCTTAATTTGCTTACATTATTTTCATTAAACATTAAATGCACTGTGTACACATTTTCTAAGCACCTTTTTTTAAACATTTCTGACCATTGAAACGACTAAATATTAGTTATGGATCAAAACGTTTCCTCGTCTATCTGTTAATGTTTTAAAACGTTTATACATAATGTCGTTGATTTATATATGTAATGAACAATTAGAATGTCTGAGAAATTGCGTTTTTTCATTTATACTGTTTCTATATCTTTAAGATTTTTCTCATTATTACGGTATGTATAAAGCACTGAGTTTGTATACCAACGAAAGGAAATAATAATATCATATTTTGTTACTAAGACCGCCCAATTTTGTTTTATTTCTTTATTTCAATGCAAATTTCATGTTTTTCTTTAGCTTTATACCAAATGTAATATAACTACATAGGAAACTCAGTCGTCCTAATCCTTGTGTTATCATGTAACTTAACAATTACACTTTTCTTGAATACATATAAATTAACTTTTTTGTATGATTTACTTAACCAACTAAGGCACCAATAGGATACTTTTCCAAAGGAAGCGCTTCGAGGTAGTCAGAAATCTGCTTCTTGATGAAGGGTGGGCGTCAATCAAACATGCCTTTGAACAGGATGCTGGTTTGGATTGGATTGTTTTACCTCTGAGCGGCACTTTTTTGCACACCATGGGCTGAATGGCCAGGCCACAAGGACCCCGAAGGCTCAGAGAAGGTTGGGGGAGGGGACCCACTGGAACAGCTGTTGGGAGACAGATGGTAGCCTCCCGTCAAGGCCATCCAGCGTGTTCTTTAACGTGCACAGGATATGTCTCTCACGCACACGGGGCTGCTTAACGTCCCATCCGACGGGCGGCGGTCTTTTCAAGCCCATCGATGTCCCCTACTGACCGTGGGCAGGGCGGGGAAATTTTGCGGAGATAAATCTCAACGCTGACCCAGCTGGGACTCGAACCTGGGAACTACAGATTACGAGCCTGGCGCGCTACCGACTGAGCCACCCCCGCCCCCAGGATGCTGGTGACTTCGGTTGACTGTTAAATAATTCTAGGTGTATGTGATTTGTCAGATATGTTTGCTCGTAGTTTCTTTAAACGGTCGATTATATATCAGCTATTGTAGGTGAAAAGAGCTTTCGCTTGTCTAACGTATCGTATTAATAACTGAAAAATAATAATGATTTTAAAGAGAGATTTCCAAGAGTCAGAAATTCAAATAACAATGAATATTAACATTTTTAAAGAAGTTTTTCAATATGATTAAATTCAAAAATTCAGGTTTTCAATTTCCCTTTAAAAGAGAGAAAGTTTGCTTCTTCTTTAAGATTCCCCGGCAAAGTACTGCGTATGCCACGTTAAGTTTTAAACCTTAATTGACATAATTGTACTTGATGAGTATTTTGCATAGTTATATTTCACTTGACGTTGTTTAACATCAAAGCAAACAGTCCATAATTTCAATTTATGACCACTAAATTCTTACAGAATAACGATACTGTTAATGATATCTCATATTTAAGAAAGTATTCATTGTAAAATTACTTGTTTCTGTTCTCTAATATTGGTCAAAAGGTTTAGGAATATGACAGTTGCCAAAGAAGATTTAGTTCATTACAATTCATGATTAAACACAATAAAAAGCATCGAGGGGCAGGTAAAGGCAGGAGATAACCTTGTTCATTTTATCGTTTACCGATATATCATCCAATATCAAGAATCATATTCTCATCCATTTTGCAGGTTGTCCCTACAAATGTATTTGTTGTGAAAGAATTTTTCAGAGGAATAATTAACTTGAAGTCATCTTCGAATCCAATAGGAGAACGACCATTTCTTTGCGATCTTTGCAGAAGGGGAACGCTAATATTGAAAATAAACTATACGTCAAATAAATGCTTGTGACGCGGGGAGTTACATAGGCAATTAAAAAATGACTCCCCGTTCTTCTTCCCCCCTTAAAAACGGTAAACGTTAAAGTCATTCTAGTATATCTTCTGAACGCGATGGCCTACAGTTACGAGTTAGGTTAGGTTGGGTTGTTTTACCTCTGAGCAGCACTTTATTGAATACAATGGGCTAAATGACCAGGTCACAAGGACCCCGAAAGCTCAGAGAAAGCTCGGGGAGGGGACCCATTGGATAGCTGTTGGGAAATAGAACATTGGATAGCTGTTGATGGTAGTCTCCCATCAACGCCATCCGGTGTGTTCTTTAACGTGCACAGTGTATGGCTCCCTCGCACACGGAACTATTGCCTAAGGTTGCATCCGAAGGACGCCGGTCTTTCCAAGCCCATCAGTGTACGCTTCTGATCGTAGAGAGGACGAGTAATTTTGCAGAGATAAATCTCAACGCTGACCCAGGTGGAACTCGAACCTAGGAACTGCAGATTACGTGCTTGGCCCACTACGAACTGAGCAAACCCCTTTCCCCCCAAAAAATGGGAGGAAAAATGTGGTCGATGTTTGAGCAGATGAATTCAGTAGCTGAATTTCTCTTTGGTACACTTTACTTATGTATCCTGAGAGAAAGCCATCATTTTAGGCCTCTTGTACTTTTTAAGAACATTATGATCATAAATAAACACAGAAGAAATAATCTCATTAGCATTATTTTTAACAGTCTGAGAAAACCTATTTGAGATGCATTTAATATGAATATATATATATGATCGATGCCCAAGTCTTTATGATGTTATCTGTTAGTAACAAACCAAGAGGCATCGACCTCAGATTTCAATATTTTGTTTTGCAAGACCTGAATCTTGCGTATATTCGTGGAGGTGGTGTTCGCCCATGTAGGGGAAGCATAAGTTATTACCGAACGAATGACCATGTAGTACAATAAAAATTTATGGTCAGTCATCCAGATAGCATTTCTCCGATGGAGAGGTTCTAGTTGACATCTCACTGCATTGACTGTAGTGATGATATCATGAATATGAGGGTCCTATTTGAGCTTTTGATGTAGGGTTTTGTTTGAGTTTTATTTTAGTGGAAGAAAAGGGACATAATTTTTGGTCCTCACGGTAGCATGGACGTCACGAACGACATATTAGAGGGATAGTTTACACAATCCCACCCCCAATATTTTGTGGAGGGAAGAAAGAATGGATGGTAAATGATCCATAACGTTGACAATTCCCACGTGACAATACCCTTATTGATGTATTCAGTTCTCACTAAATTTTGACCACCTCCCTCCATGTTATATAAGTGGAAGCTAATTTCGAAGCTCTCTAACTTCTAAACTAAGCATTTTATGAGAAAAGGTAATGGGAGTAAATTAAAGATCTTAATCAATTCTATTTGAATCTCGATTTTCAATAATGTTTGCTTTGCACTTTAAAAGTTAAGGACTTTAAATATTAAAGAACATCAATGCAATTTGTCTTAGGACAAATGAAAAATATCGAAACATTATTGACATTAACTTTTCAAATATGCATCTGTTGTATTTAATGGTGTGAAATAACACTTCTTATTCAAATTATAATTAACTTCTGAGTTAAATCTAAAGGTTAGTCATTGCTGTTGGTAAATATTTAAACATCCATAACTCTTTAAATACTAAGGGAATATTGTTGAAAATCGAGGTTTCGATAAATTTGATTGAGACCTTTAATTTACCTTTAGTCCCATTCTGTCACAAAATTCTTTTGTTTTTGAAGTTATAGAGTTTCGAAGTTTGCTTCACCTGACGTATCATGGAGGGAAGTGGTCATAATTCAGTGAGCACTTAGTGCGTATATATAAGTTACTTCTTAGAACAAATATGGGAAGATAAATGTATTTTATATTTCCTCAATTTATATATTTTATATTTTGATTTTTAATGAGAGTTTCTCAGGGAAATGTTTTTTTAAGGAGAATAGGACAGAAATAAACTAGAAGCTCTATGAGGCTTATCCTGGTTGCTCATACAATATAAAAACACTTACATAAGAGTACTCCCACTCGTTCAGCAGTCAAAGAAAATCATTGTCACGAAATGCACCAATCTTTCCCCTTTTTCGGAGGGGAAAATTTCAACCTTCACTGTGTTTCTCTGCAAGTCTTAGCCTTCATTTGACTTGTGACTCTTTCAGATTTACTCCGTTAAATTTACGTGGCTCGTTTTAAGTGGAAGAAAGAGGGACATAATTTTTGATCCTCGCGGCAGCATGGACGTCACGAACGACATATTAGAGGGATAGTTTACACAATCCCACCCCCAATATTTTGTGGAGGGAAGAAAGAATGGATGGTAAATGATCCATAACGTTGACAATTCCCACGTGAAAAATTTCCGTTTGACAAGTAGCTCATTTTTTCTGTTCTCTAGTTCCGAAGATGCAACGGAACAATCATTTACATACGTTTCTCATTTGTCAGGAGAGAAGAAAGCATAAGGTGGAAAATTTTGTATCCTGTGGTACTTTCCACACTAGAAGCTTTCATTTGCCACATAAGTGATTACTTTGGCATTTGCTGTCGAAAGATATACCAATCTTTAAACATTTAGCTCCTAGTTTGAGGGGAAAATGCACGAGAGATTGCTTCTTCAGTGGCGCAGTACATTGCGCATTAGTTCGTGGTGATACTGATGGGGGCCGGGTTCGAGTCCCGGTGATGACATTGTCGTTTGTTCTGTTATAACCTGAAGATAAGCAAATTGCCTTGTGGGTCTAATCAGAAATTGAAAAAAAAATATTCATAACACAAGCTATAATTTAATGTATAACTCGTTGCTCTGAGTGCAAGATATAATTGCACACTGGATTTCATATATCCTTTTCAGTGCAGGAAAGAAGCAGGAAGAAACGATTTGTAACCTATGATACTCCCAGAATTATTAGACTTCATTTGGTGAATAATTGGTTGTGATTGGTCAATGGGGTGAAGAGATATGGTGGAACAACTGTTCGCAGAAATACATAATAGACAAATAAAGAAGGAACAACAATAAGAAAATTAATAGATATCAACAAAAGTAAAAATGTCAGAAACTACCTCTAATTTTATACAACAGAGAAATTGAAAGAAATATCTTTCGTTCAATCACTAACATATTACTGTCGTAGCAGGTGTCTTATATTACGGATGTATCTCAATGATATCTCTAAGTATTAATGAAAATAGGAGTTTTTGGCGAAATGCACAAATGGTAATCCTCCTGCATTTATTTGATGCATTCCACACTGAAATGTACAATTATATCACCACTATAATCTCTTGTAGTATTCTCGGATTTATTTAGTCTTTAAAATGGCCATTAATCGGAGGTTTCAATTTATATGGTAACACAAGTTAAAGTTAAATGGTACGTAATGTTTAAACGCACTAAAATTAATTTAGATAAAAATAATTTGTTAAAATTTTGTTTTTAAGCAAATCAATACATACGGTCGAACAAGGTTACGAGTACCTTGAATCCACTTAGTGCCACCCAATCTTGATGTTGCCAACATTTCATTACAGAAAAAAATGGACATTTTGTTTGGGGGAAGATTTCACCCTCCCTTTTTTTTGCTTATTTTTATCAGATATTTAGGGGAAAATGAAACATATATTCAAAAATAATTTTACACATTTTATGAGACTAATTACAAACCACCATCCTCTTCCGAAATTTGAATCTCCATCAGCCATTGTTATTATGCATGGTCGTCTCCAGAACTGTTCGAGCTCATAATCGATTAATGAAGACCTAAATAATGGGTGCTGATACACTATCGTATTCATTATACCAGCTTCTAAACAATGAGGAAAGACTTTTTCCACCTGGTGGTGCCCACTGAGAGTTAAAGGATGCGTCTGTGTGATCTAATTTAAAAAAATTATTTAAAAAAACTAAATAATAAAAAATTTGGAAAAAAATTAATCTTTCTTCAAACACGCTTCTTGAATTTATATTTATTTCCTCCTTTATGGGATTTTAGCAAGGCCTTTGCAGACACTCACACATCATTGTTCTATATTTTCGTTATCCACCTCGTGTACTCTAGTAGCTTTCTCTAATTAAGCTCATACTTTTAATATCTATGCTGTTAGTTAATTGCATATTTGACTGAGGTTTACACAGTGGAATTTTTAACAGGTTGAGACTCATTTAAAACAAAGAACGTATATAAGCCCTTATAATTTGAACGCCAACTTCGTAACTCACTTCGACGAACGAGGTCTAATGATTTCGTTACCTTCGATGAATAGTTGTCACTGCAACGAATTTAAGAGGACCAAGTATTGTTCATCCTAGGAGCAAGCAGGTTGTACCCCTTTATATTTCATTAGCACTCATACTTTTAGAAGCGACTTTATCGAATGAAATGTTGAAGCTATTGTGATAATAAACAGTGTTATATGCTTTTGTGTGGGCATCTTTCTTAGAAACCATAAATTTATTTTTTCTTCTATGCATCTCACCTGTCTAGATGTAATGTATCACAATATTCGCTTAGGTCCAAAATGTGCATTAGTTAAATCCAAAGGTAGAAAAGTAGAAAACGTTCGTCTGGTTGAAAGTCATAATCAGCACACCAAACATTTCTGTTGAAAACAGAGCGGTTGGCAACACTTGTCCTACCCCAGTATTTCTAAGTGATCCAGGCTGAATCCATTTCGTTGTACACGGAAATTAGGCACGCCTGAGGAATGTTTGACAATCAAATGAATAGGCACCATATGAGTGATTCATTATGATGGAAATATTTGAATGGCAAGTTGCTGGCGGTAGATTATAATAGTCACATAATATGATATGGAAACAAGGGATGTAACGTTAGATGAAAGATGTAACACAAGCATGCAATCGTTAACTGGCTCTCAGTGGCAGATGGCAAAATGGAATTAACTGTCTCACGTCGGACTCTACATATCTCAAAGATTGTAGAAGACAAGTAATACATGACTCACCAAGATTTCTGTCCCCCACAAATTAATGAGGAAACGGTTTCAACTGGAGTCGTGAACATGAAAAATTGGAGCTCAGAGAAATGTTCAATATTTACTGATGAGTCCACCTTGATTCCAAGCTCTGATTCTCGACGTCTCTTAATCTGGAAAACCACCAGATACCATCTATTGAGTACTAGAGAAAAGGAGCAATAGGAGGAAGGTGCATTAGTGGTCTGAAGAAAAATAAAATGCAAAAATTCTACGGATCTCTATATATTCGAGAGAGAAATATTAATTGCTGTGGGATTTAATGGAGAAATCCTTGCAATCTATATCAGACTTTTTATATATGACGAAACTTTGAATTAATTCTAATGGGCTGATCATCTAATGTCCGACCCCGACTTCTCGTGCCTTCGTTAGTGCCTTTCAAAAGAGATGCTCTCTCGTGGAAGTGAACGGAGGGGGTGGGCTGCCAGATTAGTGTGGCCTACTGATCTGGACAACTATGGATACTTTTCTTAGTTTTCCTACCCTGCTGAGGAATGGTCAACCACATAGAGTCCTGGTGCTGACCATATAAACCCACTGGACTGGATTGAATTATGCCTCTGAGATTGATTATGGCTCTGAGATTGATTATGGATCCAGATTTTGCTGCACTGGTGGGCTTCTGTAGAGGGAAAATCTTCCGCTGTGTTTTCTGTTTGTTTGAGAGTTGACAGCTCCAAGTGAATAGATTCACAGGATATGCTTATCAGCTCGTGGATAATCCTGAGCAGAGGTCATTGCAGACACCCGAACTCTTTGCTTCTACTGGTATCGTCAAATTTTACATTGGAGGAAGTCTTCCAATGTAGATGGCTTCAGCCTTTAGTGGTAGGGGAACGGGTCCTTGCCCCATGTCTGCGATTAGGGGGCTGTTTGATATTATCGGCATTCCCTATCTCAATAAACATTGTTTCTTTAAACATCCCACTAACCATTTTCTCTCCATTGGAAGTTGGAATGTGAGGACTCTGCACAGAGCTTTTTCTCTTGATGTCCTCACACAAGAATTCCACCGTTATAATTTAGATATTCTCGGCTTGCAAGAGACCAGATGGAAAGATAAAAATCAGATACTTAAAAATAATCTTAAATATCTCTTTTCAGGGAGGAACGATAATAAACATCACCAATGCGTGGTCTGCTTTTCATCAGACACGCTAGTGATGCTCTTCTAGGATATGAGTGCATTAATGAAAGGATTCTTGCAGCAGAATTTCAGACAAGCGTTAAAAACTTGAATGTTATCTGCTGTTATAGCCCCACTGAGGATGCCAATGAGGATGAGAAGAATAGGTTTTACAGACAACTTCATGATACTTTGAATTCTGTAAAGAAAGCAGATATTGCCCTTGTTCTAGGTGACTTCAATGCCAAAGTTGGTACTGACTCTGACCTTTGGGGAGGAGTAATAGGCCCTTTTGGTATTGGTAGCTGCAATGGGCAACGTCTCCTACAGGTAAGTAAACTCAATGGATTCAGAATAACTAACACTTTTTACAACCACCGCGACATACATAAGTGCACATGGGTTTCACCAGATGGGCTGCATAAGAATATGATTGATTATATATTAATTAACAGCAAATGGGCTAGTTCTGTTAGGAATACCAGGTCATATAGGGGAGCTGAAATTGGATCTGATCATTACCTTGTTAAACGTTCTTGCAACTTAAACTTAAAAAGTGTTGTGCCTGAGTTAATAATTTTACCTTTACTTCTGAAGCTCTGAAAGACCCAGTTATATCCAAAGCTTACCATGATAGGTTACTTTGTAATTATGACAGTCATGGTTTGCTTACTACTGAAGTTGAGGAAGAATGGGACCATTTTAAACAGGCTTTTTTGGAAACTAACAGTACTCTTTTATGGAAAAAGGAGCAGAGCAGGCAGAATTATTCGAGTGATAAGGCACTTGAGCTTATTTCAGAAAGAAAGAACTGCAGGAATGTTCTTAATCAATACCCTACTGGTCCAAACAGAAAGCATTACAGAGAGCTTAATAAACGTGTAAAGGATCAGTTAGCTACTGATCAGAATCTTTGGCTTGGATGGCTTAGCTGACAAAGCCGAGGAAGCAGTTAGACAGCACAACAGCTGAGAGCTGTACCAGATAGTTAATGTTTTGTGTGGTAGAAAAAAGACAGGCACACGGGGATTGAAGGATAAACATGGTAAGGTTATAGAAGGTGAATATTCTGTCATGACTAGGTGGGCTGAGCATTTCAGTGATGTTCTAAACAATGTGGTTAGTTCTACTCCCATTGTTTGCAATGATGATAGATGAATTGATGGCTTTAATGTTGGCCCTATAACACAATCTGAAGTTATTTTGGTTGTTTCTAAACTTAAAATTCATAAATCCCCAGGGGTAGATGAAATTACTACAGAAATGCTTAGAGCTGGTGGGAATGTTTCCGTTACCACTTGGATGACGGAAATTCTGAATATCTTTTATGATAAAGGCATGGTTCCTAAGGATTTTACCAGAGCTATTGTTATCCCTATTTCCAAAAAAGGTGATCGCAGTTCTTGTGATAACTATAGGGGTATCAGCTTACTCTCTGTTCCAGGTAAAGTTCTTTCCATGATTGTGCTTAATAGAATTAAGAATCTGGTCGACAGGTAATTCCGTGATGAGCAATGTGGATTCAGAAGTGGTAGGGGATCTGTAGATCAGATATTTTCACTTAGGCAGATTCTCGAGAAATGTTTAGAGTTTCAGAAACCTTTGGTTGCTATCTTTGTTGATTTCAAAATGGTTTTCGACTCTGTTGATCGTCATAATTTGTGGTTGATTGTGAATTCATATGGTATACCACACAAGTTAGTTAACATAATGAAAGCTCTCTATAATAACATTGAGTCTGATGTGAGAGTTGATAAGTCTTGTAGCAATTGGTTACCATTACTTCTGGTATTCGACAGGAGTGCATTTTGTCTCTTTTCTCTTTAGCTTGGTTATTGATTATGTTATGCGAAATTCCCTTCAAGGGAAAGATTTTGGCCTTAAATGGGCTGGAGATACGAAAATTTCTGATTTAGATTATGCTGATGATTTAGCCCTTTTGGCAAAATAATGTTGATGAGATGAAATCTTTCATTCGAGCTGTTTATGAGACTGGTAGTAGAGTAGGTTTGGTTATAAACAGAGAGAAAACTAAATTGATAAAAATTGGTCAGGCAGGCTGTGATTCAGTTAATCTGAATGGTTGCAGTCTTGAGCAGGTGTCACAGTTTAATTATCTTGGGAGCTATATAACAGATACTGGTAATGTGCGACATGAGATTAACAGACGGATAGGGATTGCTGCCGGGACTTTTAAGAATCTATGGAGAGTGTGGAGAAATAGGTACATACACCTAAAGACTAAGGTTATACTGTATAATAGTTTGGTTCTTTCTAGGGTTAGTTATGGTAGTGAAACCTGGACACTCTGTAAACAAGATAACTGGAAACTAGATGTTTTTGATTCTAGATGCTTACGCGGTATCATGGGCATTAGGTGATTCAACTTTGTAACTAATGATGAGGTTAGGCAAAGGAGTTTGCAACCTCCTTTAAGCAGCATATTGTGCAGAGAGAGATTCTGTTGGTTTGGCCATGTTGCCCGTATGAATAATTATAGATTGGCGAATAGGGTTATGAAGAGTGTGCCTAAAAGCTTCAGAAAGAGGGGGAGACCTAGGATATGATGGGCAGACAATGTCAAACAGGACCTTATTAGAATTGGTGTGCAGTGGCCTAATGCAGCAGATGTAGCTCAGGACAGACTTGCTTGGAGATCTAAATTGCACGGTCTGGTTGAACCTCCGTAGCCCATGGCTGCTTGAGGATGATGATGATGACAATATCGAAGTTTTCTGTTCCAAAGAAATGTACATATAGTGAATAACCGAATACATAATTTAAAGGACTAAAAATACCAATTTTCCTACATGCGCTCTAAAAATTTAAAAATGAAATAACGCATACCGATGAAGAATTCTCTAACTGAATAAGTATTTACTTTAAGGGAAGTAAGATTGCAAAATTGATTTCCTACTGAAAAGAAATTGCAGGAGACCGATCTTGCTTTGAAGTTAATAATAATTCAATCGATTATTTCACCATTAGTATGTTTTTCTTTTAATAATTGTTATAATTAAAGCTCTGATCTGAAGACAAAAGTTCTATCCAGATTTGAAAATCTTTTTCTGCGTCCACTTATATTGGCTACTTAATGACTCGAGGTTTAGCAAATGTTTCAAGTCCGATATATGTTTGCGAATAAATCAGTCTATTTTTATCAATGATTAATAATCAACTGGGAAATTATACTGTGGTAAAATAGTCAGTAGTTCTGAGAATTATGCAGTACTAAATATAAGACAGCAATTTAAGTAAATCAAATATTTTGCAATTTCTCCTGAGTTAAATTTGTTCTTCTAAAAGCAGTAATCGGTAATTATGGAAGACGATCTTTTTTATTACCTATTAACTCCCCTCTACATTTCACTAGGCGAACTTCATGATACCCACTATTGAAATTATAAAAGATTTAATTCCAGTTTTCTACGTAACATTCCAGTAATTCCGCTTATATCTACTTTGTCAGCAAAAAGAGCCCATTTTTCCACATAAGATTTCTTCTTTCTATTTTAATTTGTGTCCTCATTCTAATGCATTATTTTCTTAAAGTGAATATCTTCATTCAACGTTCAAATCGGATTTTTTTATCCATTATCTCAGGAGTTTTTATTTACTCATATCAGCCACCAACATTGCAGAAATGTTTGTTCATGATCCTGTATATCTTATTGAATCCAAAATTTTATCAACTATCAAGGTTAACATAAATTTTTCGTTGTGGATTGCGTTCTCTATCTGCGTTAACAGTATTCGTTTATCCACTGAGAACTTTTTAATGCGGATATCATCTCTAGGTTTAGTCACAGTGGTGGTCATGCATGGAGCGAGCGTTTAATCATTTAATTTTAACCCAAATTCTCTGACTGTTCTACTCTGTGTATTATTCCTGGAATACGCCACTGTGCACTAAGAAGACGGTTTTTTCTTCAACTGACAGAATCATAATACATTGTACACTGCCCAAATTAGTCAACAGAGTAATATGTACTCGAGTTGAAATTCATCGAATTTTACTTTGAGATCAAACACCTTATCTCCAATCAGACTGAATCCTCCAATCTATGCAGAAAGAAAACTTCACTGGTTTTTCTAACTTGAGAAATGAAACATTTCCTTTTCAAGGAGGTGAGAGAAACTTATCCATCTCCAAATTTCGTTGATTATGTGATCCGACGACTCTACGGAATATATGCGGGCAGCGACAAGTTTTCATCCATATTTCAATCAACTGACCTTGGTCCAGCGTTTCTCGCGGCATACATTCTCCCATCTGGCTAATCGGGTATCCATAAACTCATTCGAAGGAAATTTGCTCCAAACGGATATTTTATTGGAAATTGAAATTTATTCGTAGCGGAAATTAGTTAGACAGAAATTTGTACGAAATGGAAATTTATTCAATATAATTTTGTTTTATGGAAATTTGTTCGAAATAGAATTTTGTTCTAAACAGAAATCTGTTCGACCGAATTTTGTTTTACGGCAATATGTTCGAAACGAAATTTGGTTAGAAACGTAAATTTCTTCGAAGGAAATATGTTCGAAACAGAAATATATTGAAAACAGAATCAAGGTTATTTTAGGAAAGTTTTCGGAATGATTGTGTCTCTCCAGTGCGAAATATATTAGTGTGATTTTCAATAGAGGGCTGGGTGGCGATGGAATATTTTTTACTTTCCTTTAATCATCTTTTAATTTTTTTCTTCTGTTCTGTTAATTGACATGAAGATAAAGCTCACAGTCATGAAGGCTAAGTCTCGGTATAAAATAATAGTATTTTTTTTTGTATTCTCAAACTCTCAATAAAATGTTGTCGAAGAAATTTTTATTTCATCACATGTCGCTCGAACAAATTTCCGTTTCGAATAAATTTCCGTCAACAAAATTCCATCGAAGGATTTTCCGTTTCGAACTAATTTCCCTCAAACAAAATTCCGCTGAAAAAAGTTTTGTACCGAAAGAAATTCCGTCGAACAAATTTGCGTTTCTAAGAAATTTACGTCGAATAAGTCTCCGTCGAACAAACTGCAGCAAACCAAAAATAATATATGCGATCACTTACTGAATTCATATTAACTGAAAGAAAATAGGGCTACTGCATTTTCCATTTAATTGGTAATAGAAACGAGTTTTGAAGTCATTTGTTTCTTTAAACTTAATATGAAATGAAAGAGTGATTCATCATTGATATGCTTGACTTTGATTTTTCTTTTCGTTTCGTTTTAGAGCGTTTAGACTAAAATGGTATTGTTTTAATTTATGCATTTTTTTTTTTTGCTTTCTATTGTTAACTTTGTCACAAAAAGTCTTATCTCTCCTCTGGTTCCGTTACATATTCTCTCTTCATTTTCGGTTGGATCACTGTGATTGAGGAAGAATCTCATAGTTTGAGGTAACCTTGATATTCTGCACTTTATTCTGGGTAAGACAAAATTATATTTTTTTGCCAGATTATATATAACTTGTTGATATCGATATCCGTGCACTTCATCCTTGTGTGGGAAAGATAGATGGATGATAATTCTGAGTAGACTATTGCATTCTCCCAGGATTAGAAATTTTCATTTGACAAAAACATGTTATACCGAGCCTTTGCTTTCGGAGGATGTTCCATAGCACCGCTTCCCTCTTCATTTCATCTGCATACGTATGATGCTCGTGCCACGTGCACGGCTAGTCACGTCCACTAATACGGAGGTCAAGATACAATGGAGATGTCCAGTTGCGCAAGTGTCTCACCAATGAGAGAACTCTAAAGTTCACAGATAAAGGAGAAGACAGATATGTAACGATTTCAAACTGTAGTGTAGCGCCACCTAACTTAAGGCCCTAATTATTCATTTTCTCTCTGCTCTCGTAATCTGTGTGGTGTTTTCAACAGAAGACAGAAATGTGTGAAAGATCTATTGATAATCTGTCTTATTTCTTCATTTAATCTAGTGGTTTAAGAATTACGAATTATTAAAACAAATTGAAAACGCAACAAATTGCGAGTATAGAAAATAAGAAAATAATTTAAAAAAGAAATGAAATTTGAAAGTTAACTACCACCTCTTTTATAAAACAATTTAATTAAACTAACTTTAGTTCGTTTAAAGGAATAGATTCCGTTTCTAATGATGGAAATCGTATATCACGGATGTATTTCAACAATATGTCCATCCTTTATAAGAAAAGCAAATTTTGCTCAAATTAGTTGCCACGAATATACACAAGTTTAGTCTTGCAAAATAAAAATATTGAGATCTTCTGTCGATGTCCCTTGGTTTCTTACTAACAGACAACATCATAAAGATTTGGGCATCGACCACATATATACCCATATTAAATGCATCTCAAAATGGTTCCTTGAGGTTGTTAAAAATAATTCTAATGAGATTATTTCTTCTTTGCTTACTTGTGAACATAATGTTCTTAATAAGTACAAGAGGCCTAAAATGATGGCTTTCTCTGAAGAATGCTACTCGTTTTAGGTCTATTGTGCATGATATATGCTATTTCTAGCTTGTGTTTTATGTTAGCCTCTAGGGGCCCACCCATTGGTGGTTTATTTGTTATATGTTTTTACTTATGCCAACTGGACGTATTCTCATACAGAGATGGAAATTGGTAAAATTTTGCGTGGAACTGAGATTAGTTGCCTAATCTCAGAATCTGAGCATGCGCATAAGGCTTCAAATGCTTTATTCCTCGTATACTTGTAACATATGTTGTCATCTGCTTCAGGATGATGTTTGTAAATAGAGAAGACAAGAGATACGGGGGGTTTCCTACGATAATAGTACACTGGAAGTATAAAAGTTTATATCATTAATTGAGATATCTTAATGGCAGTCAGTAGTTCAAAGGTGAGAAAGGGTCCGGTACAGTCGCTCAAAAAAATATCTGAACACTATGGTTGATTGCAGAATTCAGCAAAAATATATGGCAACCATTTTTTTAGAAATTAATCATCTGGCAACCTTAGTGTACAGTACACGAAAGTTGCCAGATCACTAATTTCTAAAAAAATCGTTGCCAGATATTTTTCTTAATTCTGCAATCAACCATAGTGTTAGGATATTTTTGAGCGACTGTATTCACCTAATGCCAACTTGTACAATGCCAATTATGTCTGACAGGACTGACTGGTCCAGTGCCAAAATTGTCAAACAGGGACGATTCGGCCAATGGACAATTGGTGTAAAGAGATGATTCGTCCAATGGAATAGCTCGTCCAAAGCACAATTGTCCAATGGGACAGCTCATCCAAAGTAGAATTGTCCAAAGAGAGAATTCTACAAAAGTCGATTCATCCAATGAAACATTTCGTCCAAAGATTTTTCATCCCAAGTGAAATAGCCAATGACGATAATATGCTTTGAGAACCTAATCTGAGATAGGCTGCATTACCCACGAGAATTCAAGGAAGGGTAAAGGAGACGAAAAAAACTGATAAATTTACATACAGTAGACTCCCTCTTATCCGGTCCTTAAGGGACCGGACCTTTGCCGAATGAACGAAAGGACGGGTAACCCGAAAATTGAGTATGAAAATAGAAAAAAATTACAGATGACAAAAAAACTAACTGTACTTTATTTTTATTAATATTTTGTTGTACAATATTAATAATTTACTCACACTCAGTTGAAATATTCCGTGATTTTCTTTTGTGCCTTTGAACTTAACACTTTTTTTATTGCAAAGTCTTGCCATTTTTTAATAAACATCACACGAATCGCAGATAAGGCCTTTTGTTGTTGAATGTATCTTACTGCAACATCAAAAGTTTCTTTTCTTTCAATATGGTTAACTTTCCATTCTTCCTCTTCATTCTTCTTTTCTTCTCCGTTCCCTTCTTGGCAGACTGCATTAATAATTTCCTAATCATTCAGTGTTTCATTCTCCAAGTGCTCATCACCTTTTAACTATTTTTCAATGTCATCTTCTTCAAGTGTGTTACATCCAGGCAGCAGTTTAAAGTCATTAAGTAGCGAAATATTGACATTATCCGTCATATCTTTGGCAGGCACAGGCTCATTCGATACTTCCGTGTTGTCGTCTTTGGTACTTTCTACACAGTTTTCAACTTCGGGCCAAAGTTTTCTCCATGACTTCACAAACGTTATACAAGGTATTTCTTGAAAAGCTCTTGCGAACATGGTAGATCACATCCTTGATATATTTATTGTTTTCAAAACATTTAAAAGTTCTATTCCCTCATTTGCGGTTTTTAAAAACAAGTGAATACTTTCAGGTTATTCGATATTATTTCTGTATAATTGTGATAAATAATTTATTCTATTTCATACTGGTTTTTAACTCTATGTAATATTGCAGTCGGTGGCTGTGCGCAAGATCACGGCACAAAAAAAATTGGTTCCATAGTCTGATGTTAGTGGCGCAAAAAATTGCCGAAACTGTAGGTGAGTGACTCTCTGTATCATACAGTGACTTGAAATAATTTCTTGAAAACTCTGGTTGTTCTGAGTGGGACCCGAACCCGTGACTCCAAGAAGCATGTTGGGCGTACTAACCGCTGGACATTCAGAAGCTGACAATTCTTTTTAGCAAAGTAATATTATATGCATTCCTGGAATTATTGCTGATTCGCCAGTGGCGTCATCTGTTATCAGGTAATGGGACAACCAAGCACAACACCTCCTATAGCAGAAGGCTGATGGAACCAGTTATGACGTCATCGTACGTCGTCCTATATCTAGAAAAACTCTTATAAATATTTTTTTATAATTTTATTAGTGGTGTACTCTTGTATATCAATATATTTTGTGCAAAAAATTTCCCAACATAGGGGGCTCGAAACCGCATCTGTCCAGAAGCATGCCAGAGTATTCTACCACTGAACTAATGCCAACTCTGTCTGTTTTTCCACTAAGTGTGACTATCACTCTTCCCGCGATTTCAGCACCTACTTTTGGCGCCATATATGGTCTCGAGTGGACATTTAAAAAGTCAAAAGGAAACTCTGTGATTATCAATTACCACTATGAATAATAATATTTATTTAAAAATATACCTAATTTTGAAGGAAAATTATTAGTATTTATTTAGGGATTCTAATACTAATATATAAGAATAATTTCCCTTCCTTTCAGACACTAATATAGATGTTATTAGAAAGGTACACCAGTAATAATAATAATAGAAATAGATTTTCGCATTCCCTTTAATTGCATTAACAATTGATATTTCAGGAAGTTCTCAGAGTATATCTTGAATGCTAAGGCAGTGAAGGTGGTGTGATTTTATGAGACAAAATAGCATTGGATGAAACTTGATATTGATATTTTGACCATGAAATGTCGATCAACCACTGTATCCAGAATACTCTATCCACAAGATATCTAAGTGGATCAGTTCATATCCAGTGAATGTCTCAGATATCTGTGGTATATTTTCTGGACATTGTGTTTGTGTGGCTAGCCACATGATTCAGTTCTAGTCTTAAGCTCTGTAATGTGCTTTGTCAGAGACCCATGCTTACTGAGTGCTTGGATTCACTTTTGATTTGCACGTATACTGAATGGCCACTTTATTCTCAACATCCCTTGGACTGCATGTCATGGAATGTCCTTTACTATCTCCACGTGCACCAGAATCGCAATTTCATTTTGCCAGGTTACGTCTCAACTGGGCATGCATTGAGAATTTTATCCGCTAATTCCTGTTCTACCTTCGATGAGAAAGGGTGCATCGAAGGGCTTGAAAATGCACGGGCTTTGTAAGATCGCCGTCCGTCCAAAGAATCATTAAACGTGGATAAATCTAGAGGACAGCGATACCAAGTGATATAAATTGTTTTATATTACATTACTTGAAGGCATGCATTAAAACTTAAAGATATGTATTAAAACGAGTAAATACGTCTTCACGCGAACGTTCAATCTGTCTCTTAACAACTCTCTAGAGGAACTCTTTCCCCAACCTTTTCTGAACCACTGGTGTCCATGGGATCTAATTTGGCCATTGTCTAACCAAGGGGAGGACGTGGCTCAGTCGATAGCGCGCCAGGCTCTTAATATGCAGCTCCCAGTTTCGAGTCCCAGTTGGGCAAGCAGAGTGCAGGAGAGCCATACCCTGTGCACATTAAAGAACATACTGGATGGCGTTAACGAGAGGCTACCATCTGTCTGCCAATAGCTGTTCAGTGGGTCCCCTGCCCCAACCTTCTCTGAGCCTTTGGGGTCCTTGTAACCTGGCCATTTAGTCCATTGTATGCAAAAAAGTTACGCTCAGAGATAAAACTATTAAATTCAATGTGCTAAAAAAAGGCCTTTCTGAGATAAAATGTTGCACACCCCTGTTCATGCCCAGCTGAAAGGGGGAAAGGTAGGGAATAACAAACTCAGGGTGATCAATTGTGTTGTGTCTTTAATTACAATATCAGTGATCGTATAATAAACTTTATACGGTTAGTACAATTAATTATAATCATTTATTTTTCTCTGCTATTTTCTGGCACCATTTTGTAATCGGGTCTTCGTCTTATGGTTCTTTAAACGAAACTAGTTAATCAAAAATATCTGGAATGGCTTTCGTTCAAAGTTATTCATCAGAATGAATTTTATCACTTCCGGAAAATTAGAGATTTTACATCTTTGATTCTACGATCTGAATTTTGTATGCCTATGTGGTACTGCCTATGAGTACTGCCTGTAGTTCCTCTGGCATATAATCTGTGGTTCCTAGCTTCAAGTCCCTAATGTTCTATCACTGAAATTTACTCCCATATCCTTTGCCTGCTCTCAATAACAAAGAAAAGACCTAATGGTGTGGAAATGTCTGGAGTTCTTCGGATGGGACTTTAAAACAAGGTTCTTTATGCAGTTGAATTGTTTCACGCTGAGCGGTCCTTTTTTGAACAAAATGGGCTAAATGGTCAGGTCACAAGGACCCCAAGCACTCAGAGATGGTTGCGTGAAGAGGAACCATTGGAACAGCTGTTGGGAGACAGATGATAGACATAATGTGGTCGGGGACCAAAATAGAGGGTGGGAGTTAAAGAAACTGGATTTCCTTTGCAGTGTAACACTTATCATTTAGAGGTTTTGGAAAACAATTAATCAAAAATTCATTAAATATGCACAAGAATAATAATTTGTGTTTTCCATTACCCTTACTAGGATTCTCAAAAGGAGGAAATCGTGGACCTTTCCCTCCTAAATACGGCCCTGCTATATCGTAATTTGTAGTCTTCTATCGGTCGTGACAAGTTATGTATTAAAAGTTTTTCTTCAATGATTATCAGTCATTTGGTCTTGCGGGGGGGGGGGGGAGGAGATCTGTCGGGAAAGCACCAGGCTCGTAATCTGCAGTTCCCAGGTTCGAGAAATACCACTTTGATACACCAGTCTTGACAAGCTTGAACAAAAGGAGATATGTTAATTATGCATAAAACTTCAGGTGATTGGAATTTTTGTTCTTCCACGGATTTCTACCTAGCCTACTTCAAGTGATGCGCATTGCTTAAAATTACATCACTAGAAGGTATGCATTAAAACGAATTGAAATAAAATAATTTATTCATTGCAATTTTATTAGAGTATTTCAGAATATTATAAAATTAATTACCAAATTTTTAAAAATAAATATCTACCAGCCGCCCAACTAAGGAATGTCAAAGGGAAAAAAGAGCCATCTCCATACGCGTAATGTAAACTTTTCGATTGCAGCGCCCTCTAAACATAGCATATTTTTGTGTTGCAGTGAAGTCACCTAGCCAGGGAGAGGAGCGAATTTATCTGCATTAGTTTTTCACTGCCCAGCAAGGTTTTCCATCACTTACCCAAAACGTGACAAATTTTACGTACACTTTGACTGAAAATTGTTCATTTCCAAAATACTTGCTTTTATGAGACACCATTATAATTTCTTTTCCTAAGGAGAAAAAAAAGGAAGGAAAAATTTAAATTACTACTCTTAATAAAATCCTATTTTGCAAACCTCGTAGTAGCTATGCTCACTAAGGAAATTTTAATATTTTAAACATTCTACAATATTTAGTATATTATAATGAGTTGGACCGTCCCATGGCCGAGTGGTTAGCGCGCTTGGCCAATGATCTGAGGGATCTGGGTTCGAGCCCCGGGTAAGGCATGGCTATGTGTGTTGTTTTTCTGCTGAGGTCCTGCCATCCTCTCAGATCTTCTACTATGGCATATAAACTGACAGGCTCCTGTCAGACCTCTGTGGCAAGCAGCTGCTTGAGGGGGTATTTATTTTATTTTTTATTTAATGTGTTGAGATTTATGTGTAGCTGCACACGATAATGTGTTTTATACAGTTATATTTTATACAATTATAAATATTAAAAAAATCCATGTTTAGTTTCTTACTTGTATAAACTGTCGACAGATGGCAGCAGGCATTTCTCATATAAACCATAAAATGAACTTCACTGTTAGACAAAGTGCAGACATCTATATACATCGATATGTTCCAGGGAACAAAACTGCAACATATATTGACTTACATGTTCGCAAGATGATTAAATGTACTAATTTACATATTAATTTCAAAAATTCTGCAAAAGTAGTAAAAAAAACAGCTCCTGCAGGTATCGTAAAATGTGCTCCTGTACGGAATAAAATGTTCATTGAATAACTTTAGGGTCAGATACCACTGTACGCAAATAGCGATGGGTGTTAGACAGTTTGAAACACTAATTAAATCACATTAAATATTTCAAGAGTAAGGCAAACCAAAGCTACAGCGGGTTAAAATGATTGCACTGCGCATGTGCAGATAGCCTCTTACAGTTCTTTCTGTGCCTGTACACTAATTAGCCACGTACAGCTTCGCAAAATTCCGCAGGGCGGCGCCACTTACGCTTGCGTGAAGCGGCATTCTTCTCCATAGACCTTATTTGGCCCTACTCCCCGCTCTGCCCTCTGTCAATAGGGGACAATGGGTTTTGAACGGGCGTCGTCCGTCAGATGGGACGTTAAGCCATGGCTCGGTGTGCTGGAGAGCCATATCTTCCGCACGTTAAAGTAAATAAGTGACCATTAGAATAAAAAAAAAATAATAATAATGCCTTTTTGGAGGCTATTGTGTATTAGTTTGTAACAAATAAATTTTTTTCGTAATCGATGGACGAATTCAAATTATAAGAAAATGTTTACCAAATCAGGTTTTATTGTCCTATGATCTGCTCTTGTTTCCTTAGATCCGTTCTGTTACGGTTTCAATAAGAATAAAATTCACCAATGATTATAAATATTTGAAACGGAATTTTGCAATAAATCTAAATGTTGAGAGTCAATATAAATCAAATATTTAATGCATGTAATCAAACGAGCATAATTCTGAATCTCTTGTTAATCAATATGTTATTTCCATCCGTTTCATTTATATTGCAAAGAAAGTATTAAAAGAATTGTTCCATTTACTTGACATTCCTATAAATGAAGCAAAATCCAAAATTATTAATTGGCCTCACTTTCAAAGACAACTTTCGATTGAAATCGATGAGATTCCAAACATATATTGTACTGATGATATTGAACTCGCTATTCAATCTCTGACCATTAAAATTCATCAAGCCCTTGCTGCCAACACGAAATTTCGTAAACTGGATCTAAATTATAATAAATTACCCCCGCACAAAAACGGGCTACTCATAAGTAAAACAACCCAACCCAAATTATATTCCCATTCACATGTAACAGATCAAAAATGATTTGATTTGTAGAATAACGGTGCTTTCAAGTTGTTTTTAAGTCTTAATTTATGGAAACCACAGGAAAATATGCACAATGCAAAAACGTTGCTTAGAATTAAATTATTTTTAATTTTAAGTCAAAATATTTAATTTCACTTACCTCTTATGATTACCTGTATTAGTAGTACCTTACACGATTACATATTCATCTATTTCAACTTTCTACCAGGAACCGACAGGGAATTCCTCTTTCTGTGAAGAAGAATTGAAATGAGAAAAGGAACAAATTGTTACTGAAAACTTTTCGTGTGCTTTGTTTCGTCAAAGATGATTCAATTGTTTACATTTATTGTCAAATATGTAATATTCCGTAACGAAATAATTAATGTTCTACGAAATTAAGAAGTGTCTTTTATGATTCATGTATTGAAGCATGACTGAAAGAATTAACGTTTTGAAATATATAGCATAAAATGACTCTTTGAGATTTTCCATCCATTAGAGATTTACAAAGAGAAATTGGACGATTTTTTTTAGAAATTAGTGATATGGCAACCTTCGTGTATAGTGTATAGTGCACGAAGGTTGCGAGATCACTAATTTCTAAAAAAATCGTTGCCAGATATTTTTTTCTAAATTCTGTGATCTACAATAGTGTTCGGATATTTTTTTGAGCGACTGTACAGAGGGTATGCGAAGCTTGAGTCCCATCCGATGTACGGTGGTCTTTCCAAATCCAACCGTTGTTTTCCAAGTCCAACCTCACTGAGGAAGAATGGAGTTTAGAGGAGAAAATTTCAAAGCAGGCACAACTGGGATCCGAACTTCGTAACTGAATTTTAAGAGCCTGGCACACTACTGGTTGCTCCGAAAGAAATGGTCATATACTGTGAACAGCACACCTACAATGAAGGCACCAGCTGGAGCATTCCAAGGTTTTGCCGGTTGGGGTGGTCCCCGGCTGGAGCATTGCTGAAGCCAACCGAGGTTGAAGACGCTGCTGGCCGGCTTGATTGCCGGTCGGGTGGTGACGGCGTTGGAGACCTCACCTCTCAGGAGACCTGTGTGGTCTGTTCGACGGCTCTGCCGAAAGGCACGAGCTGTCAAAAAAGTCTGGGTCTTACCAAGAGTCTCCACCCCGGGTGCCGATCGAGCTTGGATCTTTATATCCTTGCACATTTGCAAACCGGGGAATAGATTAAAGTAAGGTTTCTTCCGGTGGTCAGCTTTCCTTCTATAGGACTGCTGCCATGTGAGGCTGGGGTTGAGGTGCGCCTATAGGGCGTATTCCTTGCCCCCGGCTCTAGATGGTCATGGCTTTTCATAACCAGGTAGTGCTGTACAAGCGGAACCGGGAATTGCCGTGGTTGCATAAGATCGCAACAAAGAGATTCATTGTCGTCTCTCATTCAGCTATATATTTCATTCAATATTCTTTTATAAAACAGAAAGGATGGAGATAGAAGCTCTATTAAACCATTCCAGGCTTCTCATACAACATCAAACACCGCCTTCTCTATTACACTGCCTGTCCATTCGTCCTCAAAATATGTAAAAGTAAATGAACTTCCGCCTAGTTTAGGTATTGGGCGCTAGATAGCAGAATCTGCCTGTAAAACATTTCAATATGGGAAATACTGACACTGGATAATTTTCTACATATTCAGCTAATAATATTACAGTTATTCAACCAGAATAGAATTAAATGTGCGTGACATTGCTTCTGTTACAGCTCAAACATAGGAAAAACATATATATTCTATCTATTAGCGTAATTGCTAATGGATAGTGTGAGATGCTTGAGTCCTACTTTTCATAACTTTAAATAATGAACGAATATTTTTAACCCTAAATAAACTGTCCTACCAAAATATTACAGAATTTCCTTGTTATATCAATGAGAATCTAGCTTCGAGCTCTATAATTTCGATAAGACGCATTCAATAGAAAATATTACTAAAGATGAAAATCCTTCATACATGCGTACGGGTCCAATGAATGTAATATCCAACAGATCTGTGGCTTCACTTATAACCTCAGGTGAAGAGAAATTGTTCGGGAATTACCACACCAATCTACGACAACATCGTTGGCGTTTAATTCTTCCATTTCTAGCTGTAAAATAATTTATAAGAACTTTTCAGAAAAATTTACCTTACTGCAGAAATTTTGAGTGCAAAGAAACTGAGTACTGAAATAAGATTTCCTTAAGTGAGAAATTACTTACACAATTCCCCTAAATCGGGGACTACTGTAATAAAAAAATTAATAGGAGATTATGGTTAGTTCACCTGCAGCGTAATTATAAATTATAGTAAGAAAGCAATCGGGAAAACTTATAGCCAAACACATGATTAGGACAAACACATGATTACATCTTGGGATATAGTGGTGATTCTTTGGTCAGAGTTCATGCTTTTTTCACTGTAGGTAATCCTGTGCACATCAATGACCCCTTGAGATTTGCTCTGTTCATAAATTTGCACTTCTGAAGTGTTAACGGGAATTCCTGTTAAGAGCCCTTGAGGCTGAAACACATGCTTTTTGGGGAAGCACAGGTTGACTCTGTGCGCCATGATATGAGTGATATTCTTGCAAATGTTAGTGGTTCTTTGTGTCTCTAGTTTCATAAGAATATTTTTTCTTCGAGTTAATTTTAATTTAATTTTTTTGTCAAAAATCAATTTTATTTCTTCCCGAAGTTTCGCTGTGACATAGGCTGCGAGATCTGCCTCACTACAGATAGTGATGCATATTGCAGGTTCTTTAAGTATATCATCTTCTGAATCTGGGATCATGATAGTGGGTTCTGTACAAGTGTCATTATTATTATCTATGACAGTGCTATTTCTCTTTGGGGAAGGTCTTTTTTGTAAGACGGAGGTTGTTGGGGGGACTGCATGAAACTTGAAGGTTATCGTCTTCTAACAGAATGCCGTTTTTCACTTAAAGTCTGGAATGCATTTGGATGGGAGGCAAAGACAAGGTAAAAATACGACCTCAGCAGAAGCATGCTACTTCCTGGATCCAGAAAATTCTATATAACTTTTATAATCTAACAGTCAAGTTCTGAAAAGAGCTGTGAAAAAGAGCTGTGTTTTCATAAAAGTATGTTTAAAGCTGAGCTAACTTGACTACGCTAGATAACAAACGCAGCTCAACCGCACTTCGAAAAAATCTAGTAAATAATATACTAAAATATTTGCCTATCGATATTCTGCTAATATAATGTAAAATGCAGCGAAACTAAGAATAACAGGTTATTTTTCTATTTTTCCGCCATTTTTGGGAAGAGCATAATTTTATGTTAAGCTTTACAGACTACTTCAAGAGGCGTAGATGATTGTGTAATAATTAATAATATTAGAAACATATTTTGAATGTGCACAAACATAACGTTATTCTTTTTTTTAAGATAAAATTTCTTTTTCCACAGTATAAATTTGTGATCAACGGAATTTTCGTTTTGCATTCGTCTAAATCCGACAAATAGTAAGTCCATGTAATATCTTCTATGAGGGTGTGTTGGAATTGAGGGTAGGAGCATCTGTCGCGTATGGTTCTTCTAGTATGGTTCTAGTATGGTATCTAGTATGGTTCTTCCGCATACAGGCCAAGAGCTTAACATCCCATCCAACGGTCACCTTTCCAAGCACATCAGTGTCCCCTGCTGACTGAGGGCCCAGGCAGGGAGTTTGGCAGAGTATAACTCTCAACACTCTCCCAGCTGGGACTTGAACCTGGAACTGCAGATTGCGAGACAAGCGCACTATCGACAATTGCAACAACCCCCGACTCGAACACCGACCCTGGATTTAGCGGTATCAACATAAAACCAGTACAACAGAACATTCTTCCTCCATTCGATTGATCGTGCAATTTTAAGACAGGATTGGCGAAATAAGCGGTGGAAATATTGAAATACTTTTAAAATCAATGACATTGAAAAAAGTTTTTCCTCCTTATAAATCGTGGATTTTGCGAGAAATTAAAAAAAAGGGGAAAAGTTATAGTTACCATCACGGGCAATAGATGGCGGGATCAACGAACCTTAATATATTATCAACTTAAAATTTCTCTCAATATTAATTTTAATTAAAGAGTTACTATTATTCCTTACAGAAGGCGATCATTGTTACTCAAATATGTAAAATACAAAGACAATCTTAAAATGCATTCTTAAATTTTCTCAGAACTTTTGTAGAATTTTATTCGCAAATCTTTTATGTTATAATATTTTCCACCAATAGACTATACATAGGCTCATTTTTTTTAATCTTTGTTAACTATTAAGGCTGTGATAAGCTAAACCTTACTTAACACTAACGTAAGGAATGGAAAAAGATGATTTAATAGTCAGTAGTTCCTGCGAAAATTGAATTAGTGAAATACATTATGATAGGTGGATTGAAATAGGTTGCCCCATCTTTTACCGAAATTGATAATTAAATGAGAGTACTTGTAAGCGGAGATTTTTTGCAAATTATTTTCTGTTAAATTGACCACATATATATTTACCAGAAAATTTTCAAATACCTTTAAGATTAAAATACAGTCATTGTTCTATTATTCCGAAAAATGCGAAGATTTTGTTGATAATAGAGATAATTTAATAATTATTAAGCTCTAAACACTTGTGAGTTTGTTGGCTGCCTGGTAGCCAGTCTATCCAAGATCACGAATAGAAAAAAAATAATGCATTTTTTTTTAATTATTTTGCAACATGTAAGACAGAGAAGTATCCTAGAAGCACCTCTTAGCTTTTACAGGCCTTCTCATACAAGGACATGCCCACTAAGACCTGTATAACTTCCGTTTCTGATATATTCATTAATTATCATTTTCAGAGTGAAACTACCACAATATATATATTAATTAAATAGAATCATTTGCCTTTCGTTCAATAACTAGGCGAATTTCAATAGTAGAAGACATCACGGATGCGTTTTAATGACGTTCAAGGTTTAAGAAAAACAGATTTTCATCAACGATATTTTCACGCTTTCAGTACCGAATGTTGGATTATCATCACTACAGCTACTGATACTATCCTCCCTATGTTATTCTGATGTTACCAGGTTCGGATCACAAATTAGCCTGTATTGCAAATTTTCTCCACTAACGCTTCTGGTCAGTAAATGTTCAGCACAAACGAGAAGGATAGCTGTGTAGCAATCCAGAGAAATGACGCATAGAACCGTCCGGGTCTAGCACATAATGTCCGATACCGCCTTCCCTTGGTGCATGCCGTTAGTACCTTTCAAAAGAGATATTCTTTTTTCGAAGGGAACAGAAGTGGAGGTCTGTCGGTGTGCCCTACTGATATGGTCATCTGCGACAACGTTTTTTTTTTCTTTTTGCCCTGTTCAACTTCGCAGGGTCGTGGTGATGACCATTTATGCCTACAAGACTGGACTGGTTTACGGCTTTGAGCTTGATTATGGCTTTTGGACTTGCTGCAGTTGTGGGCATCTGTTGAGGGAGAATCTGCCGCTGTGTTTTCTGTTTGCTTGTGGGTTGCCAGCCCTAAGTGAACAGAGGCACGGGATACCTTATATCAGCTGGTGGATAAATCTGATCCTAGGTCATCACAGCTACCTGAACCCTCACTTAGTTAGTTGAGTATCGCTAATCCTAAACTCGAGTAATGTGTCACAGACAGGTCTTACAGCGCTTGAAAAGGTGCACTTAAAAACGGTGGTGCTTGAAGTTCCTACCAACATGGATCATTTCAACCTGTAGAAGTGGAGGAACAGGTCTTTGCCCCATGCCTGCTATCACGGGGCTGTTTGATATTATTGGCCCTGCGTTTCTCAATTAACCTAGTTTCTTCAAAAAATACTACTAGTCATTTTCTTTCTGCAAGTATATGGAACGTGAGGACGTTACGTTGATATTATTATCTTGATGTTCTCATGCAGGAATTCCAGCGTGGGGGCGGGGTGGCTCAGTCGGTAGCGCGCCAGGCTCGTAATCTGTAGTTCCCAGGTTCGAGTCCCAGCTGGGTCAGCGTTGAGATTTATCTCCGCAAAATTCCCTGCCCACGGTCAGTAGGGGACACCGATGGGCTTGGAAAGGCCGCCGTCCGTCGGATGGGACGTTAAGCCGTGGCCCGTGTGCGGGAGAGCCATACCCTGTGCACCTTAAAGAACACGCTGGATGGCCTTGACGGGAGGCTACCATCTGTCTCTCAACAGCTGTTCCAGTGGGTCCCCTCCCCCAACCTTCTCTGAGCCTTCGGGGTCCTTGTGGCCTGGCCACTTAGCCCATGGTGTGCAATAAAGTGCCGCTCAGAGGTAAAACAACCCAACCCAATTCCAGCGTGAGGACACCTATATATTCTAGGCTTCTCGGTTTGCTTCTTAGCAGAGATACGCCAGTGATGTTCTTCACTAGGACATCACTGGCGGAAAAATATAATGCAGTCATATCCAGGATATGACTGTATTAATGAAAGAATTTATAAAGCAAAATTTAAAACAAAATTAAAGACGAATGTCATCTGTTGTTACGCCCCCACGAAGGACTCTGATGAGAATGAAAAGAGTATTTTACAGACAGCTACCTGATATTTTGAGTTCTCGAAAGAAAGGAGATATTGCTAAGGTTGGTACTAACTCTGACCTATGGGCAGGAATTTTAGGTCCCTTTGGCATTGATAGTTTCAATGGCAATGGATAACATCTCCTACAGGTAAGTAAACTTAATGGTTTCTGAACATCCTACAAACACTGGGGCATTTATAAATATACGTGGGTTTCACCTGATGGGTTGCACAGGAATATGATAGATTATATTTTAATTAATAACAAATGGACTATTTCGATTAGGTATACCAGAAAATATAGAGGAGCCGAAATTGGGTCTGACCATTACCTGGTAAAAAGTGTCTTGCAACTGAAGTTTAAGAAATGTTTTGCTAAGGTTAAGAAAATTACCTTTAACACTGAAGGTCTGAAAGATCCAGTTATAGCTAAAGCTTACCATGATAGCAATGTGGTCATTATGACAATCGTAGTTTGCTTACTGCTGAAGTTTAAACTAATTGGGATCAGTTTAAACAGGATTTTCTTAAAACTGACAGTACTGTTTTAGGTAAAAGGGAACAGAGGAAACAAAATTATTTGAGTGATAATGACATGGAACTTATTTTTGAAAGAAGGAAGTGCAGGATTAATATGAATCAACATCCTTCTAGTCGTAACAGACAACATTATAACAAGCTTAATTAACGTGTAAAAGAATAGTTAACAGTTGATAAGAATCTTTGGCTTGATAACTAGGCTGCTAAAGAAGAGGAAGCTGTTAGACAGCAAAACAGCAGGGGATTATACCAGATTGTTAATGTTTTGTGTCGGAAGAAACAGGATACATAAACTGATACACAGGGACTGAGGGAGAAACATGGTTAAGTGGGTGAAGAGAACGATTCTCTGATGACAAGATGAGCTGAGCATTTCAAGGATGTTCTAAACAATGTGATTATTTCTACTTCCATTGTTTGTAATCAGGATAAATGCATTATTTCAACTATCCTCAATTAATGATTGCAGCAGTTTATTCATTTAATGATGGTTTTATGGCTCTAATGTTGGCCTTGGATCACATTCGGAAGTTGTTTCGGCCCTCTCTAAAATAAAACTAAATAAATCACTTGGAGTCGATGAAATCACCACTGGAATGATTAGAACGGGGAACACTTGTCTTGACAAATGGTTGACAGAAATTTTGAATATTTTTTATGATAAACGTGTTGTTCCTACAAATTTTACTACAGTTATTGCTATCCCTATTTTTTTTTAAAAATGGTGATCGCAGTTCTTGTGATAACTATAGAGATATCACCATACTTTCTGTTCCAGGTAAAGTTTTTTGCATGGTTGTGCTTAATAGAATTAATAATTTGTTTGATGGACAACTGTGTGATGAACAGTGGGGATTCAGAAGTTGTAGGGGATGGATTGATCAAATATATTCACTTAGGCAGATTCTTAGGAAATGTTAGAGTTTCAGGAACCTGTGTTTGCTAGCTTTGTAGATATCAAAAAGGCTTTTCACTCTGTTGATCGACATAATTTGTGGTTGATTGTAAGATCATTTGGAATATCTGAAAAATTAGTGCAATGAAAGCTCTCTATAATAACACTGAGTCGTGTGCGACAGTTTGTACGTCTTGTAGCGATTGGTTTAGCATTTCTAGTGGAGTTAGACAAGGGTGCGTTTTGTCTCATTTTCCCTTTAGTTTCGCTATTGATTATGTAATGCGAAATTCTTTGCAAGGGAAAGATTTTGGCCTTAAATGGTCCAGAGATTTCAAAATTCCTGATTTAGATTATGCAGATGATTTGGCTCTGTTGGCTACTGATGTTGATGAGATGAATTCATTCATTAGGGCTGTTGATGAGAGTCAGTAGGTTTATGATAAAAAGAGAAAAAACTAAAATGATGAAAATTGCAGGCAGACGGTACTTCAGTTGCTTTGAATGACTGTACTCATGAGAAAGTGTGTTAGTTTAATTTTCTTGGGAACTACATAATAAATACTGGTTATGTGTGGCATGAGAAAAATAGACGAATATCGATTGCTGCTGGGACATTCAAAAATCTACGGAGAGTGTGGAGAAATAGACATGTAACCCTAAAGACTCAAATTAGATTGTATTGTAGTTTGGTTCTTTCTCATGTTAGTTATGGTAGCGAAACATGGACCCTTTGTAAGCAGGATAAAGAGGAACTTGATGCCTTTGATTGTAGATGCTTGCGCAGTATCTTAGGCATTAAGTGGTTTAATTTTATAAATAGTGATGAGTCTAGAAGGAGTCATCAACCTCCTTTGAACAGCATATTGAGAAGAGAGAGACTGCGTTTGTTTGGTCATGTTGCCCGTATTCACAGCTGCAGATTGGCAAGCAGGATGATGAACAGTGTGCGTAAGTGTTGCAGAAAAAGGGAGAGACTTAGGATGGGATGGGCAGACAATGTCAAAGAGAACCTTGCTAGAATTGATCTATAGTGGCCAAATGCAGCTGCTTGTCAGAAGAGACATTTCTGGAGAGGAAAATTAACTGTCTAGTAGGACCTCCATAATCCATGGCTTCAAGAGACATTTGTATGTATGGAGATATATATTTAAAAAATTTAAGAAAAATCAGTTTTTCTTAATTTATCAGTATGTCATATCGTCATACAATTTATAGTTGATTGTGTTCAGGCAATTTATAACAGAAAGTAAAAGTTTGAAATCTGATTAAAAGATACTTTACAGTTTTACGTATTTAATGATACTTTTGCTTCAAATTTTTAGAACAAGATATACATGTGAAAACTACGGTGTGTTCAGACTGTTAGCCCCCAGTAAAAACATTTTTAACAGTCATTATACCAGTTTATTCAACAAAGAAAAGACATACATGTTTCACATTGCATTTGCTATTAAATGTCACATAAAGTTTATAAAATCTTGAAATAAATGAAAACAGAAGCAAAATTCTGATCGCTAATAATTCATAACTTCCACTCGAGAAAGAACTCACGTGTGAGATTAGTGAAGAGTTATGTTATAGATTCCCATAACAGAGTGAAAACCACAAATTATAGTGATGATGAAAAATTAAATTAAATCTGAAATCAAGAGATCTCACGTAGGAAATTGTAAGAGTAAATAAATATATATATATTTATTCTTGATATCAGAATTTATTCAGAACTAGTTTTTATATTTCTATTCTTTCTCCTTTCAAATGAAAAAAAAATGGAATTAAAGGAATATTCGAAGCCTATTCGTCAAAAAGCAATAAGGTAACCCAACCTTCATAGGGTTGGGTTGGGTTGTTTTACCTCTGAGCGGCACTTTTTTGCACACCATGTGCTAAATGGCCAGATCACAAGGACCCCGAAGGCTCAGAGAAGGTTGGGGGAGGTGACCCACTAGAATAGCTGTTAGGAGACAGATGGTAGCCTCCCGTCAAGGCCATCCAGCGTATTCTTTAACGTGCAGAGGGTGTAGCTCTCCCGCACACGGATCCACGGCTTAACGTCCCATCTGACGGATGGCGGCTTTTCCAAACCCAGCGGTGTCCCCTACTGACCGTGGGCAGGACGGGAATAATCTTTATAGGGACTATCAGAATTTTCTCTAATCCGACTTTCATTAAAACCAACATTTTATGAGTCTTTTACTTCGAATGAAACTATGGGAAATCAAAGGAATGCATTTAAAGAGACCTAAAGAGCCTAAATAAACTCTTTTCTCTATACGCCTATTATGAATAAAGAATTTAATTGCAATCTTTCCAAATTGATATTTCAGTACAAGGAATTATTTTTCTTCTAAATCTGTTCTTTCTAAGCGACGTAACAGGAAACTAAAAAGGATGAACTACCAGAAATATTTATCCCAATTCTCTCTAATTTAACTTTCAATAAAGCATTTGCATCTGTTCTTTCTAATCCAATAGCTCAGTACAAAGGAGTTTTTCGATGTGTATTTATTCTTAATGAAATGTAAGGAAATCTAGATAATACAAACAGGAAATCAAACCGTACCTCTATCAGTAGTCTCATTAATCCGACTTCCAATAAAAAAATTATTTGCTTCAGAACAAGAAATCAAGCGAACACACTGCAAGAAAGCAGCACAATGAAATTATATTTTTATCTCTAAATCAGTAACCAGTTTTTCTTCTATATCTGCGTTTCAGAAATAAAAGTTTGAATGCTTAAAAAGGTTTTATTGCAAGTCAGGTTACAGAGAAACGTTATAAATGTCAGATTTTCCTGTTTTATTTAATCATCTTTACTACCATTCGATTTCCGATTCTGTAGTTCAGAAGGATTGGAATTACAAAACAATCAGTTTCAATGAACAGTTGGATTAGTTAGGTCACGTAGTTATAACTCGTCATTAGCGAGCACTGCATTGCTCGCGAAACTGGTAAACGTTTAAGCGAATGAATTTAGCTTTTACTTCTCACGAGAACAATCATAGAGAAACTTTTTTCTGCTGTTACGTAAACGTTATATTTGGCGCTTAAACACGAAAGGACTTCCAGCAACCAACATGCAGGCAAAAGCAACAGTTGTTACATGTCGTTTATTAATTCAACGTACTGAATACTCCACAATTGTAAAGCCACTGGAAAAATCAGTTAAAATTAAAAAAATAACATTACACTACAATTAAAATCGGATATCATAACTTACAATTTTTATTTAGGTGAGTGGTCGTAGACAAGATATTTCCTCCGGCCAAGTCCGTCTTTGTACAGCTTGTTGCTCTCCTCTCAGAACTTTGCAATTTGGTTTCTTTAATGCAATTTCATTTCAGATTATTTCGGTTAAAAGTAAAGTATCGTGTAAACAAAAAATTTTAGTCGAGTGAACAAGTTTTCCTGCTATATCCGTATCTTGTAAGACTTCCATTCGATTTCTGAGTGATCCATTCAGATAACATGCTTTAAAAATATCGATTCCAATGATATATCTCAATATAAACAATAGATTCAAAACTTTTTTAAAAATAGAATAAGAGAAAAATAAGTGTAATGTCGGCTATTTACATTTTTCTGTGCGTTTCTGTTTCATTCCCAAGAAGAAGACGGAAAAAAATATCGAATGCCATACTAGTGAGAATACTTAAAGTTCTAGTCTGTTTAATTTCCTCTGGTGCTATCTTTTAATATCACTATTATTATTTCGTTCAGATACTTTGCTGTGGAAAATAAAATTCGCTTCAATCAAATTCAGTTCAAAGAGAATAAAAATTATCGTCCATGTAGTGCGTAAACTTTCGTTTCAGATAGTTCATTCAAAAGAATTCCCAAACAATTCAATATATTCAAATATCGGATTAGAGAGAGTATATGTCAATGCTTTAATGATTATAAGAGTAGATAGAATAAATGGTGATGTTGGCCCTAAACATATTCTTTCCTGGGTTCCTTCGATTACTGATATCCAATTAATATATTTTAATCAAAGTCGTATTATAGTGAATAGATACAAATGCATCACTAATTACGGATTAGCAAAAATACACGTAAATACCGGATTTTTTTTACCTTTTCGTTCGATGTTTGCTTCGTTCGTAAGAAGAAAATTGAAAAAAAAAACAAGTGATTTTATTGATTTTATTGAGAACACTTAGAGTTCTAATCTGTTTGATTGCCTCTGATGCTTACTGAACCTGGTGCCCAAAGGCATTCCTTTGATATTCGATTGCTTAGTTTAGAGATGATCTTTCGTTTTATTCTATGCAGGATTAGTGAGAATACATTCTTATGTAGGTTGCTTTCATTTGACTAGAGATTGTTCCTTTTAGAAGAAACAGATGCATGGAAATCAGCTTTGAGAAAAGACCATTAGCAAGAATAAATATAAATATTGGTAGATGTTACTATTCATTTATATATGCTTTTCTATTTCCGACTGTGTCTTCAGAAGAAAAGTACCTTCAAAACATACTTTTATTTAATGCTGGCTTAATGGCATACCAATAGCCTTATATAGTTTCATTTTCTGGAGGCGTATTTTTCTTCAAGATCGTTTTACATGGAAGGAACAGAATGGAATAGAAAAAAAATCCGTTGTATCGAAAGTCGGATTAGCGAGAATAATAGTCAATATCGTCTGTTTTGATTTCCCGTAATACAACTGATTTGTTTCCGATTCTTTCTTTTGGAAATAAAAGATCTTCATATATCCGTTTCATTGAGTGCCGGATTATTGAGAATACTAGCAGCCTTATATATTTTCGTTTCTTGTAGTCATTCCTTTTATTTGAGAATGTATGACCTAGAACGTAGAGAATGGAATAGAAATCTACTAATACGGGTTGGGTTGTTTTACCTCTGAGCGGCACTTTTTTGCACACCATGGGCTAAATGGCCAGGTCACATGGACCCCGAAGGCTCAGAGAAGGTTGGGGGAGGGGACCCACTGGAACAGTTGTTGGGAGACAGATGGTAGCCTCCCGTCAAGGCCATCCAGCGTGTTCTTTAACGTGCACAGGGTATGGCTCTCCCGCACACTGAGCCACGGCTTAACGTCCCATCCGACGGACGGCGGCCTTTCCAAGCCCATCGGTGTCCCCTACTGACCGTGGGCAGGGAATTTTGCGGAGATAAATCTCAACGCTGACCCAGCTGGGACTCGAACCTGGAAACTACAGATTACGAGCCTGGCGCGCTACCGACTGAGCCACTACTAATACGACAATAGCGGTTGTTTTGATATCTTGTAGTGCATTTGATTGATTTCCGGTTGTTTCCTTCAGAAGTAAAGTATCTTTAAAATATTCGTTTCATTGAGTGATGGGTTATTGAAAATATTAGTAACCTTGTGCATTTTGTTTTCCTCTAGTTGTTTTAAAGTAAGTCGGATCAGCGAGAAAACTTTTCATCCTCGGCAGTTTTGATTTCCTGGGATAGATTCTATTGATTTCCGATTGTTTCTTTAGAAGGAAAGGATTTTTGAAAATTTCGTTTTATTGAAGGTCGTATTACCGAAAAAGCAGATTATACTACGTAGCTTTGTTTCCAGTTGTGCCTTTCTTTCTCTTTCGCTTGTTGCGTTTAGAAGGAACTAACTTCATAAAAATCCATCGTACTGCAAAGTCGGACTAAAGGTTAGATGCAAACCCTTTATTAAAAAAAGGATTAAAGATAATACACACAAATAGTACAGTGCGTTCGTGTGATGTAGAATTGTTTCGGTCAGAAGGAATAGAATTGTTAAAAAATTTCATTGTATTCAGTGTCGGATTAAAGAGATAGGTATCGATTATGTTGATATCTAAAAAAATTCGTTTTATGAAGTGCTTGGTGCAGAGACTTCCGAGAAGTGAATTTGTTTGCTCTAAGGAGATGTTTCAGAAATAATGTTAACAATCCAAATTATTTCCCATCGTTTCCATTTTTTCCACCCAATTTCCGTACTCTTCCAATCTTCCTCCCAATTGCTGAGATGTCTGACCGAGTGTCGCTCAGAGGTATTCACCCAATTGTCGTATCCTACCAATTTTCGTACCCTTCCAACTTCCTACGAATTATCGCATCCACCAATTCTCATCCACCCAGTTGTGGTCCTCCCAATTGTCGTATCCTGTCATTGTCCACCCACCCACTTGACTTCCACCCAATTATCGTGCTCACGCATAGTACAACACTGCATATTAATAATTTGTGTATATAATTTTCTACGGAATATTATGTCATGTCAGTTCGGCACGCATCTAATCAATTTACGTATTTTCCTCGTCTTTTTTTTCCATACGAGCTGAAACATATTGTCATCCATGCCAAAATGAATGCTAATGATTTTATTCATTCGACGTTAGCACTTGTCTACTAATCAAAGGGACCTGGGTTCCAGCCCAAGGTAAGGCACCGATGTTCGTGTTGTTTTTCTGCTGAGGTCCATCCATCCTCACAGACCTTCTACTATGGTGTATAAACTGACAGGCTCCTGTCAGACCTTTGTTGCAAGCAGCTGCTTGAGGGGTATTCATTATATATTAATTTACATATGCACCATAAATGCTGCCTAGAATACCATTAACTCTCCAGAGAGTTTATTGTAATTATATGAAGTAATTAACTTTATAATATTTTTCTTTATAACGCTGGTGGTGACAAATATTAACAAATTGTAATCTTAATTCTTCTAATTTAGTCCAAAGATATCCAAGGGCCAGGCATATAATTTACTACTTCATCTAATACTTTTAAAACAGTGGTAGTATATAGCCCATGATTTCTGAATTAATACCTCAAGAACAAAAAATTAAGGATAAAAATCGGAATCGCAGTTTCGGGGAATCTTTAATTACCGTTTCGAATCTGTCTACATAACCCAAGAAATACGTTCTTAAATATTGCAAAAAAAAAAAACTCAGTGTCGTAACTTTCTCAGGACGACATTTCAAAGACATCATTAATTTGCAATCTATCCGATGTTCACCTGCGGTATTTAATAATGATATTGACATAGGAAAAATGTCTGTGCTCGAACTTTCAAGGAAGATGGATTTTTTCTGATTTTGCAAGTAATATTTCGTAATAGAATATAAGTTGGATGAGAATGTTTTTTTAGTAAAAAATATTCTGATTTTACTATCTTAAAAAGTGTTTGAAAATAAAACGTTTCCTTGCAATTTTCCAATTTCCAGCATCTGACAGTGTACATTCGAAAATGGAGGATTTTGGAAAATGCAACTGGTAAATGACACAAGTAATAGTTTTTTACCACCGATCACTACAATGCTAGAACTTTGAAATTTTGGAGGTAAAGAAGGACGATCAGTGGGTTTGTACCGGCCGATTTGCCCCCTTAAGAACAATAGGTTTAAAGAATGATCATTTTCGTTTTAAAGTATAAATGAGAAATTCCTTTTCTGTTTCACAGGAATTAAAAAACTATTACGTGTGGCATTTACTAGTTACATTTTCCAAAATTATCCATTTCCGAATGTACAATGTCAGTGCTGGATATATGAAAATTTAAAATTTTCTTCTCTTTGAAAACCATCATCCCACATCTGACAGAGGTATGTTCACAGGCCAGAGTCTTTTACCACTACCCTACACGTGGTAGATCGTTGTAGCGCTTTTCTGTAGATATGTTTCAAAAATTTTTTTGTATTTAATATATTTATATTCAAATCCATTACAGTACTGAAGGTGCAGTTAATATACATTTTTTCTTCGTCGCGTTTTTCTCATGGCCTCTATTTATTGTATGCTCTGAGCTAATAAGAGCTAGCTCCTAACTGTACGTACTGTAGACTCGCAGCCACTGAGTGCTAATCTGTCATACTGTGCTTTCCACAGTTTGAGTGGTGTTTGCCAGTCTGTTTACTCCGCTGTGTGCCATGTTTCTTCCAATGGTTCGTGTTCTATTGAACATTTTTGACGCATGGATCTGGATCTCTTCAGTGAAAATGACGCAGATTTTGACTGTAGCACTACACTAAACAGAATTATCCAATCTCGGCGCCATCTCCTGCTAAAAAGCAACGCTCCAGGAGAATAAGCTCCAGAAAAGGCAATAAACTGTCCAATCCTTCTTCAAGAAGAATGTTTCACAATCTGGCCCAGATCCAGAGGATGTACCAGACCTGGACCATCTTTATGCCAGTAACTTCCATCTTCTGTCCCAATAATGCCAAGAGTGTCATGTTTGCGATTGCGCCATGTACTGGCGAGTTCAATAGAGTAAAATTTAATTTACTTAATTAAAATTTCCTTTCATTATTATTCATTTGACCATACAAAATGTAGTTACAGAATCATGTTTATCACATGTATTATTATTTAAATAACACAATAAACACAATAAAATACAATAAGTTTTGTGTTGCATCTGAAACGATCTACATGTTAGCAGATGATTTCGAAATATGTGTAACCTATTTCGGATGTAACATATTTACGTCGCTACAGAATCCAAAATATGTTATCGTAGGTAATAAATTTCGATTTTGGGAAAGCATCTCTATAGAGAATATGCTATAACGATCTTCAATATAGCACTGATTCAGTCACCGCTCCGATTTCCACTCTAGCCACATTTCCCGCTCTAAACCAAAGCTTCCTATATCATACCACGCCTTGGTCAGTACAGTAACAGAAGAATTGATGTTCGAAACGAACTTCAATTCTTATAATTATACTGGCGGCTCTTAACTTTTTTAAAATCTGCTAACCAATTTAAAGTAATCATAAAAATTAAAATATAATTTTGCCGCAATCAATGAATTATTTCATATTATGCAGTTAAATAAAATGGAATTCAATTAAATATTAGCCAAATTAAATTGCTTAAAAATTTATTCATGTTTCCCTCCATTTTCTCAACTGATCTACAGGTGGCTTTTGGTAAACGGTGTCTGCTCATAACTGTAGTTTTTCCCTACTTATTGTTACCAGGTTTTCTTCTGTTAATGAAATTTGCATTTGTAATTTTAGACTGGTTGATCGAAGTTTCACCATTCATAGTACCAGGAAGTGTCGAATTCCTCTATTTAAACCAGTAGTTTCGTATGAAATTATAATACATAAATATAGTCTTTGTGTTGCAACATAAACGATCACATTTGAACACATTATTTCGAAATATTTGAAACCTATTTCGGGTGCAATTTTATTTGCTTTTCTACAGAATCGAAATCAAACAATTGCTATTTTACGGAACGTCTTAATTAGTGGACAAAAACGGATCATTCGACGCTCTACCATACAAGATGAAACTTTAAAGGGTAAATTAGTGAAATTGAATGAATAAAGGAAAGTTGTCTATTATATGAAGCCATAATGATGATACCATCGTACATTCACTAGGGAATGTAGGAAAGTATCATTGATACATTTCGAATAAAATCTATTTTTTCTTTAACTTTAGATATATCGTAAAGATATATCTTTAATGTACTAATGCACGATGATCATTAGGCGTTATGGATTGAACGAAAGGTATTTATTTCAATTAAATTGAGTTATAAACATGGTGGTAGTTTAGATAATAGCTTTCATATTTTAATTTTCATACGGTTTTAGTTCATCAATTATTGGTTTTTGAGTTTACCTATACGTTTGTGAAAACGGTTCTTCTAAGATGTTGATCACTAGCAACATGCTACATCCAAATAAAAGGATATAAACTTTCAAACAGAAACATGAATTTGTGTTACATAGAAGGGCCGTGGATTTTGAAAAAAAAATGCCCGATTTAATTTTTATTTAATACAATTTAAAAAATAAATAAATATCCCTTCAAGAAGCTGCTTGCTAGAGAGGTGTCAGGAACATGTCAATTTATACCGCATAGTAGAAGGTCTCTGAGGATGGCGGAACCTCAGTAGAAAGAAAACACGAACTACTGCGCTTTACCTGGGACTCGAACCCAGAGGCCCTTAAATCAGTAGCCAAGCGCGGTAACCACTCGGCCACGAGACCGGCTCCTGTAAAGAAAGGGAAAGAAATGTGAAAAGCATTTTTTCACAATATTTTCGAAACGCGAGGGACGAGAGTAACGTTGCCACGTTACAAAAAGTGCCTTTCGATACTTCCTTCCTAAAAGAGATGAATTCGGAATTGGCTTTGCAAGGCTCAAAATAACACAAATGTGTTCGGGCTGGGGCTCAAAATAACACAGGACTCTTCTGGCCGGAGCTCAGAATATTTAAATTTAAAACATTTCTTCTAAAAAAGGAGAAATCTAATATAAAGAATAAAGTTTGTTTCTCTGTCCGCTTATGCACATCGGACTCCAGAAGAACTGGAGGCACCAAACTTTGCATGAACGTTCCCATCACCCAGAGGAAGGAAATAAGATATGTGCGAACCAGATGGGTCAATTGAAATTGGGGTGGGAGAGTTATAATTTCCCAAGATCTCCATAGACCTAACATTAACGATTAGAAGTTATTCAAAGCAACTTTTGCCCCCAGTAAATTCGAAAAAAGAGATACATCAAACTAAAGCAATTTCTGGTTTCGCGTGATTAAACATCAACTTTTGAAAGTTATTAAAATTAACTGTTGCCACCAATGAATTTGAAATAATGAAAGCATCAAACTATTGTAATTTCTTTCGCGTGATAAACTCATAGTTCGTTTTCTTGGGTCAAGAATACGAGCGTCCGTAGATATTAAAGTCGTTCTAATTGAGCACGAGCGGGACACGAGAATCTCGGTTAAAATGAGAGATTCAAAAATTAAATTCGTATCGGAAATTAAAATCATTAAATTAATTATGCCAATGTTAATAAAAGAATATCTCATAAGCTATGATAATTAAAAAATGAATTAAATATAATGTTAAGAAATAAATAATTTTGTTTAACGATAATAATTTTTTGTATCATTACATTTTTATACACCTGACATCATAGTCAGTTTTCTTTAGCTATAAAGTTACATATCCCTGGTAAATTGTATCTGAGTAACTATGGTGGCTATGAAGTGATTTTAAAAGTTCGATTATCTGAGCAAGGGAAATTCCGCTTTTAGTTTTAAAAATTTCTGACATGGGGAGGATAATTGTTATCTCGAACGTTGTCCATTTCCTCCCTGCCCTAAAAGAGAGGAAGAAATTTTTAACCGGACGGGAAGGATATTGATTGTTATGATTTTTATGCTAAACTTGCGACGTGGGGAGTGTCATCTACTCTATATTCTAAAGGATTTCAGACCTGAGAAACGCCGGGGAAAATCTGCTAGTATGAAATATTTTCAACCATTAATAATCTTAAATAATAAAAAATAAGCATAATCCTTCTCTCGATTAATTTTTAAGTATTTTGTCTTTAATATATGAATGGCTCTTTGCCTTTATAATGTCATTACCAGCTGACTTTCAGTTTCCATTAATATTTATGATATTTTCATTTCCATAGAGAATTAACATTTTAATTTTGTCATAAAATGATAAAATTAAATAATAAATGATTAGTGACATGCATTTCTGTATGTGATTATTCCAACATTTATATCTTATGATTCATCAGAAATACATATTTTCCTGAAAACGGGCTTGGGCTCAACAATTATCGAAATGGTTCGTGCTCGAGCGACCTCAGGCAAAAATCTTGATCCCTAAATCGACTCTACTTCTCTCTTTCAAATGCAGAGGACGAAAATAAAGCGAGTTATGTGTGAAATTAATGCCTGTGACGAGGGAAGAGGGTGAGTTCTAAGCTATAAACAAATAGCCCGATTCTTTAACCCATCCCCCCTAAAAAAAGGAGAAATCTATAACCCATTTGCTTGACTTTAATCTTTCAAGTGCGAAGATTAAGTATGAAATTTACACTTCTGACTTCAAGAGCTTTATATAAAAAGCTTCGTAAATGCTTTATTTCTCTCCAATAAAGGAGAAATATGCAAACATCTGTTTCACCTTCCCCGAACTTTCTCTGAGCACTTGCAGTCCTTGAGTTCAGAATTTTTAACCGATAGTGTGTAACAAAATGACACTCAGAAGTAAAATTCCTTAACTGCATGTATTTGAAGATAATTTATTTCCGCATGCGATGAAAGTATATCACGCTACTAACGAATGAAGAATTTTGCTTGAAAGTTTATGTCCAGCGGTTAAAGTGCCTGCATGCTTCTGGGAAACCTGGATTCAGATCCCAGTCAGGAGAGCCAGTTCTTTTCAACTAATTATTTCAAGTGTTTTTTGTCTACTGGATGTTTTCCTGTAATTCTTTGTTACTGAATTATATAACGCTGCGCGAGAGAGTGACAAATATTACTACCATTAAAAGTGGTGGCTTGGCTGCCTATTCCTGATAAGAGATGGCGCCACTGACGAATTAACAATATTGCAGGAATGCTTAAATGTCACTTTGTTGGAAAAATGATCAGCGCTGGACGGTATAGAGCAGTGGTTCTCAACCTTTTATGCTTGACGTACCCCCTGGAAATATGTATATAACTGTCGTACTCCTTGTATAGATAGATAAAACTATAGTTATAGTTTAAATAAAAAAAATAAATACCCCCTCAGGCAGCTGCTTGCCACAGAGGTCTGACAGGAGCCTGTCAGTTTATATGCCATAGTACAAGGTCTGTGAGGATGGCAGGACCTCAGCAGAAAAACGACGCATACATCCATGCCTTACCCGGGGCTCGAACCCAGGTCCCTTAGATCAGTAGCAATGGGAATAAAATAAAACATACACATATTTATATATTAAATTTTGTATTCATAAATTACATACAGGGTGATTCAAAACTTATCGTTCAAATTTCGTGGGGAGGTAGGGAATACGTCAGGAAACCGATTTCACATAGGAAAGAATGTACGCATGCGTATGTAGAGGGCGCTGTGTGTACCCAACCAGTGTACAGCTCGCCCGACCACTCCCGCTGTCATCAATGTACGAGCTGATTTACTAGTGATAAGATGAATCGTTTTACGCATCAAGAGCTAGCGGATATGCATCTCGCATATGGGGCAGCTGGCGAAAGCGGCCGCCGAGCTAGGCAAGTTTACAAAGACCGATACCCCAACAGAAGAATACCGCAGCATCAAATGTTTGCACGTGTTTTCCGTGATATGCCAGGCGTTATTGAAAATGTTCGGCGGTCAATGCAACGGCGCTGTGAATCCTGTGTCCGTGTAAATGGTCGCAATTTTGAGCACCTACTGTGAACCTGTACTTTACCGTGTTGGAATAAAAGTCACATTCGTTACCACTTAACTGTACTGTTTCCTTGTGTTCACTTTACTTGTCCATTTTGTCCATGTAGATGACGTTTGCGGACATACTTTCCTATGTAAAATCGGTTTCCTGACGTATTCCCTACCTCCCCACGAAATTTGAACGATAAGTTTTGAATCACCCTGTATATCGATAAACATAAAAAATTACATAAACAATTTAACAAATGTTGAAATTATAAACATTATACTGGGTAATCAGTGAAATGTTTGCGCTTATTTACGCTTCACATTTCATCAATGGTTGGAGTTATCTTGCTACGGTAGAATCGCAAGTCATCTTCAACAACCAGCTTGTTCCTATATTTATTTTTTAAAGCAGTTAAAGATGAAAAACCAGTTTCACATAAATAAGTTGTTTGAAAGGTAACAAATATCTGACTTCAATTCTTGACAAAGTCGGATATTCCTTCTCCAGTCAAATCCAAAAACTAATCAATGGCTTTTTGGAATGAGTGCATTTTAAACTACACCTGCCGCAATATATGACGGATAATGATAATATTTCGCTGCTTAATGATTTTAAATAGCTACCTGGATGTGACACACTTGAAGAAGATGGCATTGAAAAATGGTTAAAAGGTGATGAACAGTTGGAAAACGAAACACTAAATGATGACGAAATTATCAATGCTGTCTGCTAAGAGGGGAACGGAGAAGCGGAGAATGAAGAAGAGAAAGAAGGGAAAGTTAGCCATATTGAAAGAAAAGAAGTTTTTAATGTTGCAGTAAAGATGCATTGAACAACAACTGGCCTCATCTGCGATTGATGTGATGTTTATTAAAAAATTGCAAGACTTTGCATGTAAAAAAGTGTTAAGTTCAAAGAAACAAAAGAAAATCAAGTACTTTTTCAAGTGAGTGTGAGCAAATTATTAATATTGTGCAACAAAGTATTAATTAAAATACAGTACAGTTAGTATTATTGTAATTTGTCATTTTTATTTATTTTCTGACACAATTTTCTGGTTAAACGGCCTTTCGTTCATCCTGTCAAGGTCCGGTCCCGTAAGGACCGGATAAGAGGGAGTCTAATGTATGTAAATTTTTCCGTTTTTTCGTCTCCTTTACCCTTCCTAGAATTCTCAGGAGTAATGCAGCCTACCTCAGATTAGGTCCTCATAGCATATTATCGTCATTGGCTATTTCACTTGGGATGAAAAAGCTTTGGACGAAATGTCTCATTGGAAGAATCGACTTTTGTGGAATTCTCTCATTGGACAATTCTGCTTTGGACGAGCTGTCCCATTGGACAATTGTGCTTTGGACAAGCTGTCCCATTGGACAATTGTACTATGGACGAGCTGTTCTTTTGGACAATTCTGCTTTGGACGAGCTGTCCCATTGGACGAATCATCTCTTTACACCAATTGTCCATTAACCGAATCCTTCGACGAATTGGCACTGAACCAGTCGGTCCTGTAAGGCAAATCGGCATTGTACAAGTTGGCATTTGGCAAATAGTACAGTCGCTCGAAAAATATCCTAACATTATGGTTGATTACAGAATTCAGGAAAAAATATCTGGCAATGATTTTTTTTTAGAAATTAGTGATCTGGCAACTTTCGTGTACTGTACACGAAGGTTGCCAGATTACTAAGTTCTAAAGAAATGGTTGCCAGATATTTTTTCTGAATTTTGTAATCAACCATAAAAAATAAATACCCCCTCAAGCAGAGGTCTGACATATAAACCGACATATAAATATATAAACTGACAGGAGCCTGTCAGTTTATATATGCAGTTATATATGCCATAGTTGAAGGTCTGTGAGGATGGCAGGACCTCAGCAGAAAAACGACACACACATCCATGCCTTACCCGGGGCTCGAACTCAGGTCCCGTAGAGCAGTAGCCAAGCGCGCTAACCACTCGGCCACATCCATAGTGTTCGGATATTTTTTTGAGCGACTATACCATCCCCTTTCTCACCTTTGAACTACTGGCTTCCATTAAGATATCCTCCATTAATGATATGAGCATTTCTTATACTCGCAGTATATTATTCTCGTATAAAACCCTCCCCTCCTTTCACTTGTAGGCAGTATCTTCTCTATTTACAAACATCATCCTGAAGCAGATGGCTATGTATGTTACAAGAATACGAGGAATAAAGCATTTGAAGTCTTATGCGCATGCTCAGATTCTGAGATTAGTCAACTACCCTCAGTTCCACGTAAAACTTTACCCATTTCCATCTCCGTATGAGAATACGCCCAGTTGGCATAAGTAAAAACCTATAACAAGTAAACCACCAATGGTTGGGCCCCTAGAGGCTAACATAAAACACAAACTAAAAATAGCATATATCATGAACAAGACACCTAAAACAAGTAGCCTTCTTCAGAGAAAGCCATCATTATAGGCCTCTTGTACTTATTAAGAACATTGTGATCATAATTAAGCAAAGAAGAAATAATCGCATTAGTATTATTTTAACAACCTGAAGGAACCATTTTGAGATGCATTTAATATGGGTATTTATGTGGTCGATGCCCAAATCTTTATGAAGTTTTCTGTTAGTAACAAACCAAGTGACATCGACAGAAAATCTCAATATTTTTTTTGCAATACCTAAATCTTTTGTATATTCGTGGACAACTAATCTCAGCAAAATTTGTTTTTCTTATAAAGGATGGACATATTGTTGAAATACATCCGTGATATAACATTCGAGCTCTGGGATTCAAAGATTTTTAGATTGAACGAACTAAAGTATTTTTAATTAAATTGTTTCATAAAACAGGTGGTAGTTAATTGTCAAATTTCATTTCTCTTTTTTATTTATTTTCTTATTGTCCTTCACTCGTAATTTGTTGTGTTTGCAATTTGTTAAATAATTCGTAATTTGTCAAATCACTAGATGAAATAAAGAAATAAAACGCCATACCAATACACCTTTCACATATTTCTATCTTCTGTTGAAAGCTACGAAAGCAGACAGATTAATGGCGGTCGTAACATGACGAGAGCAGAGAGAAAATGAATAATTCGGACCTTATGTTACTTGGCGTTGCACTGCAATTTGAATTCTTTACTTCTATGTCTTCTCCTTTATCTGTGAACTTTACAGTTCTCTCATCTGTGAGACACTTGCCCAAAGGGACATCACCCGATGGCATCTTGACCTCCGTATTAGTGGGCGTGACTTGCCGTGCACGTGGCAAGAGCAGCATTCGTATGCAGATGGTAACGGAGAGGGAAGGCGGTGCTATGGGACTTTCGAGAAGTCTGCTTTCGGTGTTTCTCACGGAAACAGGTCAGGTTCAAAACTGTCACGAAGGATCAGCGATTTATGAAAAAAGAAGGCATTAAAAATAGTAGTCCGTTTCCTCAAACGTACTAGTATCTTCACTACTGTTTGTAAAAACTATAAAAAAACCTATTAACTGTTTTTTAACAACTAGCTTTTGGTTAAAGTTGTCAGGACAAATATTTCCTAACAGATGACGCCAAAATTTCCCAGTATATTGGAATACACACCACGCCTTTTAGCCCACAGTTTAACCGTTGCAATTCCCCTAGTTGCGTTAAAGGTGGGGGGAGGCACATCCCTCATTTACTTGCATTAATACCGACAGAGATGGGCTCACATTAATATTAATAATTCACTCAATTTAATACTTTCATTTGTTTGTCAGAATGCTGCATTAAATATTATAATTAGAAACGTTTATACAATAATTGATATCATCAAAAGAAAACGAATTTCAAATTAAGAAAACCTATTCAAGTTGAAAGGGAGCTTCAATTTTTGTCCAATTACAAAAATGTTAATGTCTCTAGACAAAAAGGGAAAGCATTGTTTTTTTTTACCGCGTCTAATAAAGAAGAAATAATGTATTCCTTATTTTTTTTTTGCAAGTTTAGTCTGAAACCGATAAGGGCTCTGCAGGTTTGAAAGATTGCCTGAAAATGCTGAGTCATTTGTTTTTATCCATAATATACGGGCAAGAACTTATCTATCAAGCATTGGAGAAATAATTAATGCTTGGGACGCTAATGAGATTGCTTCAGATTAGTGGAGATCAGTGACGAAACTAGAAATATACAGTCGCGAAAGGGATGTACATATTCTTGGGTCTAATTTTCAAAGACTTCCTTTGAATTTTGCGCGGTACATAAAATGAATTCTACGAGGAAAGAGGTTAGGTTTTGAGACTGAATAATTTTAAGGAGGGGAAAACTCCTTCCGTAATGAATCCTGGGAATAACAAATCTAATGAAACCTGTCGCCCACAATCTTCAGCGATTGTTGAATAAAATAATTTTTATTCACACAGATACAAATATCCAATTCATGCAATGAAATGCGTAATTCACGAGTTTAACTGAAATCATCTGAGTTATTAAAAACACCGATAATAGCATGGCAAATATAACAAATACCCCTCAAGCAACTAATTGCCACAGAGACTTGAGAGGAGGCTGTCGGTTTAATACGTCATAGAGAAGGTCTGTGAGGAAGACGAGACCTCAGCAGAGAGAGAACACAAACATCCATATCTTAACCCAGGATTCACATCCATGTCCCTTCGATTAGTAGCCAACCGCGACAACCACTCAGACACAGGACATCATTGATAGAAAATAATTGGCCTTGAAAAGGCCACGCTCGGTTAAATGTGATGATCAGCTGTGATCCCGTGTGCAGGAAAGGCATATTCTGTGCACCTTAAAGAACATGGTGGGTGGCCTTGGTACGAAATTACATCTTTTTCTAACCACTATCCAGTAGGTTCAGTTCTCACAATCTTCTCTGAGCAATTGGTGCCCTTGTGACCTGGCTATTTAACCCATTGTGTGACAAAAAGTGACGCTCGGAGGTAAAATAGCAGAGTGTTGGAGCTCCAGCTCTGCCTGCATGCTCAGATTTTATATTCTGAACTCCAAAATGTGAGACACCATTTCACTGAGCCTCGCTCCTCCTCCCCTCTTGCCTTTGTGCTCCATTGACGTTAAATTATATAAGCTATAATTGCACATTAGATAGAGAGTGGTGATACCCTTCCAAGACTGAGATAGTAAGTGATATACAACTTTGCAAATCATTCGATCAGAAGAACCCTAAGTACAGAGAGATAGTGGTAGAAAGAGATCCAGTTTACAGCTGTTTTGAGAACAAATGTTTTTGTCAAGAACATTCAACCTGATCATTAATGTGCCTGCTGTCTGATCTTTTACACACGGGCTACCGATAAATGTCTCATCCAGCAGACTATCTTTCGAAACCCATAAGTCTTCCCTTTCCACATCAAGGATATTATATATATTTTTTCTCTTTTCTTGATTTACAACACATAAGACAGAGAAGAATCCTAGAAGCTATCCAATGAATAACCTTTTACAGGCATTCACATACAAGGACATGCCCTACTAAGACCGAAGTCACTGATGACCACTGCTTCAGAGCTAACAAAGCACAGAAGAAAACACAGTTTGCGTTACTGGAATAGTCAGTAGGTCCGTAATCACTATGCCAAGGCTTAGAATGTAGCACTATGCCAAGCCAAACCATTATGCTAAGGCTTAGCATACAAAAACTCAGATGGTAGCCTCTGGTGAATGCCTTCCAGTGTGTTTCGTATGGTGCACACGTACGGCTGTGTGAACCTGACTACAAAATATCTAAGATATATTTCCAGCAACTGAGAAATAGTAATAGTACTCCAATAATGTTTTTATAAGAGTAGTAGGTAATATTCTCTATTCATATGGTACTACTTAATATAAGTGAGATTTTTGATTCATTACAAATGATCTGTCACATTCGTTTTGTGTATGTCGATGACCAGCTGAGCCTGTCTGTTTAATAGGCCATAGTTGAAGATCTGGGAGGATGGCAGGACCTCTGAAGAAACACAACACTAATAGCCATAAACCGGGGCTCGAACCCAAGTCTCTTTGACCAATAGCGTTAGCGTGCTAACCTCCTGGCCACGAGAAGCCTAAAAATAAATGTCCCCTTAACTTTGGGTTGTTTCACTTCTAAGCGGCACTTTTCTGCACACCATGGCCTAAATGGCGAGGAGATAAAACCACGAACACTCAGAGAAAGTTAGGGGAGGGGGCCAACAGCTGTTGGGAGACAAATGGCAGCCCACTGTCAAGGCCATAAATTGTGTTCTTTAACGTGCATGGGGTATGACGTCGCACCGACGGACGATGGCCTTTTCAAGCCCACTGGTAATCCCTACTGACTGATGGCCAGACTGGTAATTTTTCCTTTAACTTTCGAGATTTCCGATTGTTAATTGGCCAACTCGAATAATACCGATCCATTTCAACTTTTCTTACCTTCCTTTCATACAGGACATTTTCCCAATCAGCCTGAAAGACCTGTAAATCAGATGCCATGAATGTTATTTTCTTTCGTACACTTTTTTTCTCCTTATTCATCTTCATTTCTTGATGAATTGAAATACCAACCCTGGCTACAAATTGAATTTAAACTAGCTGAGAGACACAAAATTCATTTGAAGGTTGGTGGGGATTCATAATTCTTCAGGGCAAACGGTTCATGAATTCAGTCTGTCTGTAACAGGGCAGACACTATCACACATACAGTCATTGAAAATTCTCGTTTCAACTTATTCTCAACATCCTATTCTACCGAAAATTTCTTTGTCCTTATCATCATTTCATTGTTAGCTTCGAGAAACTGCTGGACTGGGACGTTACTGTGGCCCAAAAGATGGGTCGGGTTGTTTTATTTCTGATGGGCACTATATAACACAATGTGCTAAATGGCCAAGTCACAAGGACCCGTTGGGAGAAGGAGACCCATTGGACTGCTGATAGGCACTTTTTTTCCCACAATGGGCTAAATAGCCAAGTCACAAGAATCCCGAGAACTTTGGGAGAAAGAGACCACTGGACTGGTGATAAGCCTTTTTTTCACACAATGGGCTCAATGATCAGGTCTCAAGAATCCCGAGAACGTTGTGGGAAGGAGACCCACTGAACTGCTGATAAACACTTTTCACACCATGTGGTAAATGATCAAGTCACAAGGATCCCGATAACTTTGGGAGAAGGAGACCCACTGGACTGCTGATTCGCAAGCAAAGGACTTCGTTGTTTCAGTAGAACTACGATTTTGGCTGAAATGATTTTGTCTACTAAATCCAAAGTCCGCTTAATCGAGATTACTCCTTATCTTAAAACTATTAAGGTAAAGTTTCTACCCAGTTCAAAATAAGTTCTGAACGCACAGGCTTACTGATTGGACCAGGCTAACCCGACGTTGCTACGTAACGTATTTAAATTTCTACTACAAGTATTAACATAAACAATTTTGCATATTTGTTAAAATTAATCCGAGGTGCATGCTAATATAATAGCAGTAATTGTTTTAGGCTACTTTTTCATTTTATTCATTTTCACTTGATATAATTACATTATGAAGAAATGCAGCATGGCTTTAGTTTTACCATTATGATAAAAATAACATTCTGCTGTTTACATTGTTTGATATTAAAAAAAATATATTGTTACCCACCCATCTCCTTCTAGACAACTGTGCGGGATTCGCTGATAAAAAATTATGGCAAATCTCAATATTTATCATTTCATGATGCTTATGATTGTCACCCTAGGTAGCATGTTTACTGATATGCAAAGATTCCAAATGATTTTAATATGTCTTTACCGAGAAACGAGCGACAAACGCCCTTAAAACTTTCTAAAAGAAAATGACGGTGATATTCTACATTGTCATGAATTATCTGTTGAACAAAGATTTAGACATTACTATCCATAATATTATGGGACTCAAGGCATCACCGTATGTCCCTGGAATTCAAAATAATCAATTTAATTACGATTCAAGCTCCCATCCATTTTCACCGTTCCCAGAAGTTTTCACGACCTCATGTATTAAAATATTCTGCCATTTTCGGAGATTCTTACTTTGAAGCCCAAAATTATTATTTTTTTCAAAAAACGGTGAAATTTATCGCACGTTTTCGGAAATTTGATCCTTTTGATATCTATATGACACTTTTTATATTAAAATTAAGTAATTTTTATATAAATTACAGTTAAAAAAATGAGATAATTTGCATTAAATTGCAAACGATGTACGGGCTTATCTACTACAGAAACGACATGCTTTCGAACTCTGGATAAAGTATGCATGTTTGTGTCGTCTTTTTGCTGAGAAAGCTCGTCTTCATCAAAAACAAGCGATTAAACACAATACATATAAAGTGTATATTAAACTGAGAAGCTCTTGTGAGACGTATCAGGAATCACCAACCAAAGCGACGATTGGTTTCTTTTAATTCTTTTTGCAATAACTTCCTAAAAAATCGATGGGGCTCATATTTAAGTTAGAGATGCTGTTTAAAACTTTAAACATTAACTTATTATTGATGTACTTTATTTTATTACTGCAACTGCAATGAAATTTAGATTGATTTACACACAATATATGTGCTCTTTTTTTAAACCGATTACCATATACTAAAATTGACCATAATTCTTCACTACGCTATTTTATTCTTGGAGACATAAAGTGAGAAAATCTAAAAATGGACTGCCATTTATTTTAATGATGAGAAATATGCGAATAATATTCATTTGCGCAACTTTTCATAAATAGGGAGGATAACGAGATATTTAAATATAAATATATATAAAAAGTGTGGTAGAATAATTCAAAAATTTAAATTAAATAAAACCATAAAGCATTTATTAAATATATAGAAAGTGTTTCACTTTTGTGTAAGGTTTTTGCAGAAGATTAAATTGCTTGAAATTTATTTGCAAAATCAGAACTCTTAAATGTAAATCTGTTTATATATATATACACTAGAATTATAACTGTTAAATACCCCAATTATACATTGATTTCCATTTTTTTCCTTCCAAGTCATCGGTTTGCTCCTGAACACTTGGGGCTCTCATTTAAGAACAACAAAAATATATAACATAATTTATAAATTGATAATAATCCGCAGAATCATAAATGTACCCAGAACGTGAATTAATTCAACTTATCTTTTCCGTCTATCGTATATAACGATAATAATCTAAGAACACTTTATCTGATAATCAAGTTCAGCGCTATAAGAAGATCTCGCTGCTATTCGGACAAATGCCGACGCAGAAATTAACTACATTTGGCAATTTCTGTCTCAACCAACAGGAGTGCTTTGTAGGTAACAAGATTCATCTACCTAGTTTGACCTTGGAACCGCTAGTTTGATCATGCAGAAAAAACCCCTCTGAACAAAAGGATCTTATTTGCACCTTTCTGGTTCTTCTAATCTCGGTACCGAAATCGTTATCACGAGACATACCTTTCTTCTGTGGTGTGCAGTGAAAATATTTTAAGGAAGGGCTACCGATGTGACATATTTTTCGATACACGTATCCAGGACCTAGTTTAGGGAGGGAAGGGAGGCAAGTTTCGCTAGTTGGCGTAAATATTAATATTTACCCGAAAAAAATACTGCGAATGAAAGACTATTCTCTATTTTTTCCCCAACTGAAAGTCCACAGTATGAATACTGGTGATTTGTGTAATTTTAAAATCCATTTACTAACAAATTGCGATTATTTATTACTGAGAAAGCATTACAAATCTTCAGTTGATATTTTTAATTCTAATGAAAACTGTTTCAAATTATTACACACTTTTGACTAGACACGACTCTAGAAATATATCCCCGGATTTTTATAAAGTTTAAAGTTGGTGTTCTCTTAAATAATCTCATAGGATCGTGATCAAACTTCATTAATTTTGTAATGACATCAGGAGCGTTTGCCACTACAGCTTCCAGGAATTTTTTAGATGTAATGATATAAGATGAGAATGTAATGAAACTGGAAATGAAGTACGGGGAGTCAATTTTTATTTTGAAAAAAAAAACTACATTTTAGGTTTCTTATTTTCGTTGATATCAAGTTGGAATTATTGTACAAGGAATTTATTTTGAATATGAGAAATATTTTTTGTAGATATTGCAGAAAAGTAATTAAATGTTATTGAGAAATATATTACGTTTGAAACCGTTTGGAAATAAAAAGATGTTTTACTTGGTGAAAATGAACATTGACGAACGGTGTTGGATCCCTCCTACTGATTTTCAAACGCTGGTAGACTCTATCCAACTACCTGTACTGGAAGCAAGTGTTAAGCCAACACGATGCTAATGATTTTACGTTGTTCTTTCATTTTTTGTCCATTTCTTATATTTGTTAATAATTTAAATAAAAAAAATATTGAAACAACATCTGATAGGTCTACTACTACTATGTTCGTGATTTTGCAGTAGTGGGGGGGGGGGGTTGTTTTCATAACATTGTAAACACTTACCTTTTGTTTCCGCAGTTCCTGATCCACTGAAGTAGGTGAAATAGCGGAAGACGGTGGCAAACCTCTACCACCGGATCATCTTGATGTTTCATCTTCCACAGATGAGCTTTACAGTGCAGAGAGAAACCGTCTGTTAACTTAAGAATTAAATGAGACCTTGAAGGAATGCCGCTTTTACGAATCTCCTTAGGAAACTGTGAATCGAATGAAAGTCCTTAGTAGTTTTGCTGAGGACTTTCATTCGATGCACAGCTCTTTAAAATTTCTCAGTTGTCCTCAACGAAATTGGCAAACTGTAAAGCACATGGATAAAAGAAGTAAAAAAAGAAGACAGCACTTCATCAATATTTAGCGGAAAAAGTACAGGAAAAAAATATAAACTATAAAATTTAAAAATTACCTATTATCCTACACAGTCGTAAAAAGTAGAAAATAAACCTGAAGCATATCGATGGTGCATTCAGTCATTAAGTTCGTATTCACTTCAAAGGAATGTAGGGCGACGGCAATCTTGTCGGATAGGTCATTCGGCGGCCTATCTTCCTTCGAAGCGAATGCGAACTCAGTGACCGATTGCACCATCGATATTATTCTTTTTAGGTTTATTTTCTACTTTTCAGCGCCCTATAGTGCAGGCGAATATCGAAATAGTTAACGACAGTCATTATACTAGCTTTCAATTGACCCCTAACTCTTAACTGTATACCCTGTCGTTCGAAGGATGTAGTGAAACAACTTTCATAATTCCCGCTTTTAGAGGGGAGAAATCACGGGGGTTAATTGTTTCATAGCCTACGACACTCCCCGCCTCAGAAGCTTTCATTCGACGTATAGCTTTTTACTTTCGCATTCGCGTTCTGGAGATTTAGTGAAAAAATATTTCGAATATTACCTTTCTTTAGGTAGGAAGAAAACACGGGGGTCCATTTTTCGTAGCTTACGACATTTCGCGTGTCAGAAGCTTTCATTTGTCGTATAGCTTGTTACTTTCGGCCTTCGTGTTCTGGAGATATAGCTTTAGAACAGTTTCATAAAGCCCTTTTTAAGGAGGGAAGGAAGCACGGGAGTCAATTTTTTTATCGCCTATTACACTACCGTATCACTAGATTTCATTTTGAACATAATGTTTATCCATTGCGTTCGAAAGATATGGTAGCACAACCTTTTGTCAGATCCACAAACCGACCAAACGACAAATATCAAACCAAGAGCAATAGGAAGGTAGGGGAAAATGTTTGGATCTAACCAAATGCACGTAAGCTCTAGAACACATTGCATCTGACATTGCATAAAACAACTGACAGAAATTTCAGCACATGCACATGTCGCGATGATATGCACAGAAAATGAGTGCATTACATCCCGATATGTGAATTCTTTTCTGTGTACTGCATTACGACATGTGGAGAGAAAGGAATTTTTCACATTTGTTCAGCTTCTGGAAGAACACACTGAAGTGGAAAGCATACTTAACATAGGATATGCATAAGTTGCAGTTGTCACAATTACATTTGCTGGTGTCGAGATAGATATGGTCTATGTTCGTTTAGCTCTTCAAAACTCTGACGAAGTTCGAGATCTTAGAGTTTATAATCTAATCAAAAATCACGGTATCAGGTGTATCCGTAACTTAAACAGTTCTCGCATTAGAAAAAGGCTGTTCCAAATTAAATTCAGCAAAGAATGCTTTAAATTGTCCCTGAGGTGTATTAAAATGTGAGCTAAACGGCGTGGTTTGTATTCCAATGCTCGCTTGGCTACTGATCTACGGGACCTGGGTTCGAGCCCCGGATAAGGCATAGATGTATGTGTCGTTTTTCTGCTGAGGTCCTGCCATCCTCTCAGACCTTCTACTATGGCATATAAACTAGCAGGCTCCTGTCAGACCTCTGTGGCAAGCAGCTGCTTGAGGGGGTATTTATTTTTTTATTTTTTTATACTTGGATATCATGGTGCCCTCTCCTGGGTAACATTAGTAGCAAGAGTATGGAAATTTTATCCTAATGCGAGTTACTCAAAAACAGTTAATAAGTTCTTTTATGGTCGTAGTTGAAGGTACAGTGCGTTTGGTGAAACGAACTGTTGTATATGATGAATGCTCTTTTTTTAAATCTCGGATCCTGTACTTGAATGAAGATAGGCCTTATGAACATCAGCCGGCGTCATCCTGTGTTCTTAATGGGTAAGCTAACCATTTAGTACACATCGCAACACCATTTTTTCTCTATCAAAATTCGTGTGTTAATGTAACAATGTCAGCAATTAATATTATAAAAGATGAATTTGAGAAATGCTTTTCCTTAACAAGTAATATAATGTCAGGAAAGAGGATAATAGATTTGAACCAATGAACTTTTACAAAGATTACGTTATTTTGACTGTGACTTCCTAACCGGAGGTGGCATATTTGGAATTATACGTTTGACTGGTTTTCTTTAAAAATTTAGTTTTCGGCTTAGAATCTGATTCAGAAATATTTGTAGCTCAATGTAACAGTAACATTTACTGCCCAATAAGTAATATTGTGAATAGTAGACAAGTTGGGTAGTTTTACCTCTAAGCGGTACTTTTTTTGCATAATTTGGGCTAAATGATCAGGTCACAAGGACCCCGATGGCTCAGGGAAGGTTGGTGGAGGGGACCCACTGGAACAGCTCTTGGGAGACAGATGGTAGCCTCCCGTCAAAGCCATCCTGCGTGTTCTTTAAAGTGCACAGGGTATGGTTCTCCCCTACATCGGCCCACGGCAAAACGCTCCATCCGACGGACGGCGTCCTTTTTCAAGCCCATCGGTGTCCTCCTACTCATCGTGGGCAGTGCGGGGTACTATCCAATCGCTCTGGTTAGTTAGGATTGGAAGAGAATATAGTTAATGCTAATCTAATAATAATAACTTTGTTCTCATTCTTACAGAGCAAGTTGTTGCATGTAAGCGGAAGTGAAGTATATAAGAAGAAACGAACTATTTCCATGAAAGTGTTCTGCATGCGAGATGAAACAAGGATCAGTACATGCACATATTTCTAAGAAATTCCCTCAAGAGCAACAGGTTTCTATTGCCTACTATATTCTGCGAAATATTTTCATTTGAAGGAAAATTTGTCCTGTTTTATTGATTTTAAGAATCAGGAAACACGTTTAGATAAATTGCTCCCTGTTGTGTTTTAGTGTAAAGTGTTTTATATTTGCAGGAAAAACAATTGCATTTTAGCTTTTTTATTTTCGTTGATATCAAGTTCGAATCTATCGTACAAAGAATATTTTTAAATGTGGGGAAAATCTTTATTTTATTCTACTTTGTTTTTGCAAAAGCTTGTCAAAGAATAATTAAGAGTTCTTGAAATATATAATATATTTGTAATCTTTGGAAAAAAAGAGGTTTTGCTTTGTCAAACTGAAAATTTCCGTTTTCTTTTTTTATCTGAAATTCAAAAAAATTTTAATATATCTTAATAGGTGTATTATACAGCTATGGAACAAATATCATTTTGTTTTAAGAAAAAAACTTTATATTTTAGATTTCTTATTATTTTTGATATTAGTTTGGAATTATTGTACAATTAATTTATTTTAAATGTGAGGAAAATTCTTTATTTTTTTCTTTATGTAAATTATTAATAGATATTGCAGAAAAATAATAAAAGGTTCTTGAAACAGTTTAATATGTTTGAAAAGTGTACAAAAACATACATTTTGTTCGACAAAAAATCGTTATTTCATATTTTTTGTACTGAACTTTCCAATGTGTAATTTAATATGGAGCAAACCAGATTTTGTTTCGGGAAAAACTATATTTTAGCTCTCTAATTTTCGTTGACAAAAATGTAGAATTGTTTTATGTGACACGAAACAAAAACCCTTTTTCATTTCGAAGGATTTGAAATGTATAAAATTGGTTCAATAATCCTTAATAATTACGACCCAATTTCTACAAATAGTTTCAGATACAATATTGAACAAAATAATATTTTTTCTCACAGTTCATATAGATTCCTTGTAGAACAATTCCGAATTGATTTTACCTATATAAAAAATCTAAAATATAGATTTTTTTTCCTCCAAATAAAAAACGTTTAGCATTAAACCTAAATAGTCAACGTTGTATTAACACGTGATTCCTGTTTTTCAAATTCAATGAAAAAACACAACCAAAATTTGTTGTTGTTTTTTCCTACAAGTGAAAATAATTCACGTATATTACATAGTACGCATCAGAAACCTCGGGATCACGAAGCCTATTCTTAAAAATAGGTACATTGACTGATCTTTCTTCCTACATGCAGAACACTTTCAAATAAACAGTTTGCAAATTGGTCTCTTCTCATATACGCCACTTGCATATGTGTTTCGTAACATTTACATGGAACAGCTTGCTTTGTAATAATGTGGATGAAATTATTAATATTCAAGGTTAGATCAATATTAATATTCTTCTCTTGAAATTGTCGGTGATGCACTTTGGTTATGGTTCATACAAGAGCGTTGAAAAGGAACGCAAATCAGTTGGCCAATTTTCAAAGAAAATGCACTAATCCTTCATTTTAAAATCGCTAATGGGGGAGATTTTTCAGCAAGCGTGAGATGGCTTTCTCGCTGGAAAAAAACGGCATGGTGTTCATTACCTTGGTGTTTGTGGTGAGAAATTGTCAGCTGATCCGTTAGCAGAAAAAGAATTTTCAGAAAAACTTTTAGTGCTTATTGAAGAAGACCTATGAGCAGAACAAATCTACAATTTAGATGAGACTGGGTTAAATTTTAAACTTCTTCCAACGAAAATGTTTTTGACAGCGCACGGAACCTCAGCATCAGGATTTTAAATAAACATAGAAAGAATCACTATGGCTGTGTGTACAAATAATGCAGGTATGCACGAACTTCCACTTTTTGTAATTGGGAAATCAGCGAAACCTCGAGCATTCAAGCATTTAAATTTAGCTGATTAGCTAGTTTACTATATAGCTCAAAAGTCTGCTTCGATAGAATCGTATTTGTTTAAAGAATGCTTCTATACAGAATTTGTTCCAAAAGTAAAAAACCATTTGACAAGTCTTAAAATGCCTTTAAAGGCCCTACTCATTCTCGGCAATGCCCCAACACATTCAAGCGAACTCATTTCTGACAACATGAAAGCCATATTTTGCCGCGTAATGTAATGTCTTTAGTGCAACCAATGGATCAAGGCGTGCTTGTTAGTTTAAAAAGGCGATACAGGAGAAAGTTTCTTTCAGAAATTCTACAGCGAACCGAAAATGACAGAATAGGAGTTTTAAATGCTTTGAAACATTGTCAACTAATGATTAACAACCTCAAGGAACCATTTTGAGATGCATTTAATATGGGTATATATGTGGTCGATGCCCAAATCTTTATGAAGTTGTCTGTTAGTAACAAACCAAGGGACATCAACAGCAGATCTCAATATTTTTTTGGCAAGAACTAAAAATTTTGTATATTCGTGGACAAATAATCTCGGCAAAATTTCGTTTTCTTATAAAGAATGGACATATTGTTGAAATACATCCGTGATATACCATTTCGAATTACGAAAGAGACCATCGGGGATTGAACGAACTAAAGTTAATTTAATTAAATTATTTTATAAAACAGGTGGTAGTTAATTGTCAAATTTCATTTCTCTTTTTAACTTATTTTCTCATTGTCCTTCACTTGTAATTTGTTGTGTTTGCAATTTGTTTTAATAATTTGTAATTTGTCAAATCACTAGATTAAATTAAGAAATTAAACGACATATCAATTCTATCTTCTGTTGAAAGCTACGAAAGGAGACAGATTAATGGCGGTCGTAACATGACGAGAGCAGAGAGAAAATGAGTAATTCGGATCTTACGTTTGGTGGCGCTGCACTACAATTTCAGTTCGTTACTTCTATGTCTTCTCCTTTGTCTGTGAACTTTAGAGTTCTCTCATTCGTGAGACAATTGCCCGAAGGGACATCACCTGATGGTATCTTGACCTCCGTATTAGTGGGTGTGACTTGCCTTCCACGTGGCAAGGGCAGCACACGTGTGCAGATGGAAATGGAGAGGGGGTGCGGTGCTATGGAACTTTCTAGAAGTCTGCCTAACTCCACTTCGGTGTTTCTCACGGAAACAGGTCAGGAGGGAGAAATAAAGGATCGAGAAAGGGGAAAAGGAAAAAGGAGGAAATTCATTTCGAAATGGAGCCAGTTGGAGGATGTAGACAAAAATGGCGAAACAGGATCCAAAGGCAAACGATTACGACACTCCTCAGAAGATAAGCTTTCATTTCACAACATAACTGTGGATGCTCATATTCGGAAGATGGAAGAACGATTTGCATAAATCTCCTTTTTTGTGGGTAGAAAATTTGAGGGGGGGATTTTTGCATTCCATAACTTTTCTGACACCCAAGTATTCATTTAATGCAGAATATAGTACGTTTGGTGGAACAATTGCCTTGAGAAGCACACAAAGTGACACATGAAATAATAAGCTGAAAAAAATTGTGAAGAGTGACAAATATTAAATTTCGGCTTTAAGAGACACCATAGTTACCACGTACCGATAGATGGCGCCACTATTCGAATCAAAAAAAAAATGCGGGAAACAAATCATATTAGCTGAAGAAGAAACGTTAGTGCTTGATGGTGTAATGGTTAGCATACTTGCCGGTTATGGAAGATGTGGGTTCGAATCCCACTCATAGCACAACCAGTTTTTCTCAGCTTATTATTTTGTTTTACATATGTACAGTATTTTTGTGACACTTTACTACGCAAAGTAACATCATTTGTCGGTTTGTGTGTTTGTCACATAACCGATAATCAAACAGACATATTACGAGGAAAAACAATAAGAAAATAGGTAAAAAAATATACCAAATAGACGTGAAATGATCATTAAGGTGAAGAACTTGGTTGTGACATAGTGATTTTAAAATATCAAATATTTTCGTTAAGATGTGTAACAAATGCTGAAATAATGATTAGAATAAGACTATAATTAAATAATTCACAACAATTTAGTTTCTTTCAATTCATCAGTATGCCATGTACTGTTTCTCATACAATTCACTTTTTTTCAACTACATATTCTCATAAAATTTCTAGTTGAATGCTTTCAGGTAATTAACATCAGAAAATAAAATTTTGAAATCAGATTAAAAGATACTTTAGAATGAATATTAAAAATAATACATGTTTAATGAATCCTTGGCTTGAAATCCATAGAACAAAATAAACATTCGAAAACAAAGGTGTGTTCAGGACATTCTTGCCTCCCAGTAAATTGTTCATAATAATATTAACAGTTTATTCATCAACAAAACGACATATACTTTTACAATGAATTTGCTATTACATGTCATATAAGTTCCTAAGGTCTTGAAATAAATGGAAAAAGAAGAAAAATTTTTATCACTAACATTTCATAACTTCCACTAGAGAAATACTCGCGTGTGAGAGTAATAAAGAGTTACGTTATAGATTATCGTAACATTGTGAAAACCATGATTAACCTTAAGCAGTCTCTTGACTCAGAACTCCGACAAGAGCCTTTAATACATCATAGAAAGTTAAGTTAATTTAATACACCAAAGAAGTCTGAGCAAGGCGAGAACTCAGGAAAATAATTTTTCAGCAGGGTTTGAACCCAGTCACTTTTATCCATAGACAAGCACTATAATCACTTGGTCATATGCATATACCATATCATATGAACGTTTAACGAAGAACTTGGGAATTATTGAATACCTTCGTGCTAAATCTAATGACTTGAATGCGTTACCGATCATAACCCTTTTTATTCTTTTTTGCGTTTTTCGCTGTTATAAATAAATTCAGAATTTAAATTACCAAAGAAACTGACCTGAAAACTGTGAATATTATTTCAATCCCGATCATGAACCAAATGTACTTGGTAACCAAGGGACTGAATAATAATAATAATAGCTTCCGTCCATTGATCAGACTTTAAGCCTTGGCTCAGTGTACCAGAGAGCCATATCCTGTACGCCTTAACGAACCACGTGGATTTAATTCTCTGGGGACTGATCTAAGGGGAAGCATCCCCCCCCCTTCAGAATGCTATAAATGAAAACAGAGGCAAACAATATTAAACATATTTATATTTCATGCATTTTTCGACAAATATTTATAAAAGATCTCAGAAACCGAGTGGGAATGTTATACTGCATTGGAAATCCAGTCTCTTGCATTCCCCCATCCTTTACATTATTTCGATTTGATTGTGTTTAAGATCTCTCCCCCTTTATTATTTCTGGATCCTGTCCTGCTAACTTTCATCTGTTTGCTAACAGCTGTCCAGTCAGTTTCCTTCTCACAACCTTCTTTGAGCATTTGGGGTCGTTGTTATCTGTCTACACACAAATTATTTTTTATGAAAATAAAATATGTTTTATGCTTTTAGAAGGAAATTAAGTTCGAAATTTCGGATGGATACGAAAAGGTTCATTCATTGCATGATCAACGTTGGGCCAACGACAATTGGGATGATACGACAATTGGGTGGATACGACAATTGGGCGCAAATAAGGAAGTAATGAGAAAAAATTTGGATAACTCTCACTAATCCTAAAATTTCTGCCAAGAGCAAACAAATTGAATATTCCTCGTAAATATCATATACTAGGCATTTAATAAAATGAATTTGCTTCGATATCCACAGAGTCGATAACTATTTATGTATATATACCACATAGCAGTAATAATTCGTTTAGATATACCACTTAGCCGAAATAATTCTAAATTGAACGAACGCACTGCAGTATATGTATCTATTCTCTTTAATCTGTTTTTAAATAAAGGGTTTGCATCTTCCTTCTTTTGTCCGACAAAACACTACAGTGGATTTTTCACAGTCTGTTCCTTCTAAACGCAGTAAACGGGAAATGAAAGATTGTTCTATTGCAAAAAAAAGAACTTAATATGATCATTTGCTTTCTCAATAAATGGTCCTTAATAAAGCGAAATTAAATATATATATAGCTTCTTCTAAAAGAAACAATTGGAAACGAATCAATAAATAAATTTATTTCAAGATACAAATAGTGTCTAGAAACACTTTTACATCTGAGAATTTGAAACAAAATACCTACAAGAGTTACAAACTCGCCAGTGGATAAGAGCAATACACATATTATATACAAAGCACACACGTGTTTTCTGAAGTGCTATTACACTATTGAGTAATCTATATACAATCTAAACTAATAATAGAAAAAATATACAAGAGAAGTCACAGTAAAACTTCTATATCATGCAACCAAGTTCTTAGTTTATTCCTAAATTTATGAAGAATGTTTTTTTTTTGTTTTATTACATTCTGGCATTTTGTTGAGTATTTTAGGGGCTCTGTAAGCAAAAATGCTTCTAAATGAGAATTTGTTTAGGCTTAAAAATATAAATATTTGGATAGTTACTACTTATACTTTCGTAAAGTGATGTTACTAAAATTTGTTTACCTCAGTTTTTCAATAGATGCAATAGGATTCTGAATACATACAATTTTCCTACGGGTAACATATCGAACTCTTAATAAATATTTCTAAATGATCTCATATTTTCTTTTTTTCGCAATGCATCTTACAATATGATTTTCAACGCGAATTAATATATATGTGAATGAATATGTATGAATTGAATAAGTACCACCCAAGGATAAAATAAATAATATATACCCCCTCAAGCAGCTGCTTGCCACAGAGGTCTGACAGGAGCCTGTCAGTTTATTATGCCACAGTAGCAGATCTGAGAGGATGGCACGACCTCAGCAGAAAAACGACACACACATCCATTCCTTATCCGGGACTCGAACCCAGGTCCCTTAGATCAGTAGCCAAGCGTGCTAACCACAATTTCATAAATCAGAAACGACTTAATCCATGAGTGATATATTATTTTTAATAAAAAAAACTAGAAATTTTCGAATAAAATATATACTTGCAATTTTTCCATTAATGCATTTAATAGCATACATTTTCATCCAATTTAATTTTGCAGTCCGTATTTATCAACTTCCTCAATTGCCTTACCTATACATTTATCTCCAGTACAACTCCTGCCATGATAAAATATTTTACTTCTCAGTCTATACGGGGTTGCCATCTCAATCTCATCAATCGGCTTGATTACGTTTGTAGACCCCTCCTCTCTTTATTGTTTCTACATCCGGTCCTGTTAACTTTCATCCGTCCCCTAACAGCTTTACAGTCTGTTCACTTCCCACAACTTTCACTAAGACTTTGGGGTCCTTGTGACCTGGCTGTACACTCAAATCTCAATCAAAATTTCAAATGCATTAGAGAAAATCAAAACAACCGATATTGAGAATTATTTTCGCTAATCTGGCTTTCGATACAACGGATTCTTAAATTTTTACTTTATTCTGTCCATTCTAAGTCAAACAATCTCAAATAAAGGGAAGGACTACAGGACACGAAAATGCATTAGACTACCAGTATTCTAAATAATCTGTCACTAAATAAAATGAATATTTTAAAAGTCCTTTACGTCTAAAAGAAACAATCATAAAATGAATCAAATGTATTAAAGGAAATCAAAACAGCCGATATTGAGAATTATTCTCGCCTATCCAACCTCGGTTATAACGGATTTTTATATTCTTTTCAGCATCAATTAAATGAAGAAAAGGGAAACCAAAGAATGCAGCACTGAAAACGGAACCAAAAAAGACGATCAGTATGTTCACTAAACCGACATTCAATGTACCGATTTCTCTTTTCATTGAATCCTTTTCCTTCATTGAATCTTTCATTGAAACCTCTCTAAGCATCTTTTTTCTCAAAAAAATAAAACAAAGAAACGAAGTTTCGAAAGATTCTAGCAAATTTCCGCCCTAATAATCCATAATTCCAGCTCGAGAAAGTATTCTCGTGTGAGAACAGTGAAGTGTTATGTTATAGATTACCATGACACAGTGAACAAAACAACTTGTAGTGACGATGAAAAGTGAAATTAAATCGGGAAACAAGATCTCTTAATCAGGGAATTGTAGCAGCCAATCTATTCTTGACAACAAAATTTGTTTAGAATGGATTTATATAATTTTTCTATTATATAATATTTCTATATTTTAATAATATTTCTATTATTTGTCCTTTCATATGAACAAATGAAAATAAAATAACTGTTTCGAAAAGCATCCGAAAAGTCAATTCGTTAAAAGAGCAGCAAAGAAAATCCGAAGTTCATAGAACTATTAGTATTTTCTCTAATCCGACATTCAATAAAACCAATATTTTATGAGTCTTTTCCTTCGAATGAAACTATCGGAAATCAAAGGAATACAAGAGACCTAAAGAACCTACATTATAACTCTTTTCTCTATAGTCTATTATGAATAAAGCATTTCAATGTAGTCTTTCCAATTGAGATTTCAGTGCAAAGGATTATTTTTCTTCCAAATCTGTTCTTTCTGTGCGAAGCAACACGAAACTAAAAAGATGAACTACCAGAAAAATTCATTTCCAATATCCCTAATTTTACATTCAATAAAGTATTTACATCCATTCTTCTATTCCGACAGCTTAGACAATGGATTTTTTTCAATGTTTATTTCTTCTTAATGAAATGAGAGGAAATCAAATTAATACGTGCAGGAAATCAAACCGTATGTCTATCAGTAGGCTCATTAATGCGACTTTCAATAAAAAAAAGGTTTGCTTCAGAAGAAGAAATCAAACGAACACACTACAAGAAAGTACAGAATAAAATATTCATCTTTTATCTCTAAATCGGTAACTGGCTGAAATATGAGTTTTATTGCAAGACAGATTACAGGGAAAAGATATAAATATCACATCTGCCGGTTTTCTTTAATCATCTTTAGTACCATTTAATTTCCGATTCTGTAGTTCAGAACGACTGGAATTATAAAACAATCAATTTCAATGAATTGTTGGATTAGATAGGTTATTGTTGTCATAATTCTTCATTAGCGAGCTTTGTTCGCTAATGTAAACGTTTCCGCTGATGGATTTAGCTTTTAATGCTCGCGAGGAGAATTATATGCGAAACTTTTTTGCTGTTACCGTAAACCCTATAATTGGCGCTAAAACAGACAAGAACTTCCTGCAACCAACATTCAGGCGAAAGCAACAGTTGTTACATATCTTTTTTAATACAATTTAGTGAATATCTCAAAATGTCGACAGAAAGTTATCATTCAAGTGCGAATAATAAGCATACAGAACACATTGGGCTAATTCTTATTCAATAAACATGTGGAGGGAAGGGAGCAGGCGTTAAAGATTGTAAACATTTCCCGAAGTGTCAATTGAATTACACCATTTGCTGTCTTATTTTTAATAATTGTACTAGTCTACTTAGGTACCAGTCTACACAGGGTTTGAGAAGGCTGCGGTGCGTTGGATGGGATATTAGCCGTGGCCTCGTTTATAGGAGAGTCATACTCTGTGTACCTTAAAAAACAAGACTGTGTGAAAAACAAGACTGTGTGAAAAACAAGACTTTCACAGAAGATTTCCCTCTGTCTCCTAACAGCTGACAGGGATTCAATTCCCAAATCTTCCGTGAGTCCTTGCGGCCTTTCTAATCTGGACATTTACCCACTATGTTGAAAAACCTACAGCTCAGAGGTATAAGAATCCAGTCTCTCCTACATACACGATAGATGGGTATTCTGTTTTAAAACAACCTAAAATATGTTTGTTTTTACATTTTCCATAGTGACTGATTTTTATGTTCTTTCTCATGGTTTAATTCAAAACTTTCGTACTTTTTAGATGCCAGATACAGAGCAACGAAGATTTTTTTTTTTAAACAATTATTACGAGCCATTTGCAATTCACGTCATATCGCGATTGTTACTCAATAGATGATTTCAACATGGCATTGATTTGAAACAATTAAAATCCTTTTGACGAAACAGAACAAATTTGAACTGAAATATTTGGTGTTTGTCTGTGTTCTGGTTACCCTGTAGCATATCCAAGGTTGTTATATAGCTCTTCCGTTCCAGCTGGTACAGCAACTCTATTGGGTTTCGCACGCAGTGATGGTATTGAGGCTGTGAAAAATGATGCATCACCTCACTGTACAGTCTCTTTTCGCCACACACACAGCTGGATGCGTCAACTCACTGTTGAAGGGCATAAGCAATCCCTTCAGTCTCCCACCTGACGGTCAACATCATCGCGTAGTGCAATGGGAACCATATAATAATGTGCTTACATGGTGGAACCCTGTGCTTAAAAAACACCTGAATGGCATTGAAGGGACGCTACCGTCTATCTTCTAGCAGTTATCCAGTGGTTCCCTCCTTCAGGGTCGTTATGACCTGGCCACTTAGCCCATTGTGTGCAAAAAGGTGCTACTCATAGGTAAAACAACCCAACTCGAATTATATTCCCATTCACATGTAACAGATCAAAAATGATTTCTAGAATAACGGTGCTTTCAGGTAGTTTTTAAGTTTTAATTTATGGAAACCACGGGAAAATACGTACAATGCAAAAACGTTGCTTAGGATTAAATTATTTTTAATTTTACGTCAAAATATTTAATTTCACTGTCCTCTTATGATTACCTGTATTAGTAGTTATACCTTACACGATTATATATTCATCTATTTCAACTTTCTACCAGGAACCGACAGGGAATTCCTCTTTCTGTGAAGAAGAATTGAAATGAGAAAAGGAACAAATTGTTACCGAAAACCTTTCGTGTGCTTTGTTTCGTCAAATATGATTCAATTGTTTACATTTATTGTCAAATATGTAATATTCCGTAACGAAATAATTAATGTTCTACTAAATTAAATAGTGTCTTTTATGATTCACTTATTGATGCCATGACTGAAAGAATTAATATATTGAAATATATTGCATAAAATGACAATTTGAGATTTTCCGTCCATTAGAGATTTACAAAGAGAAATCGAATCTTTCTCTTCAGAAATTGAAATAAAAGATAACGATATGATCATCAAACTGTAGACTGTAAATTGATTTCCAATGAAATATAAAATTATTTCCCAAAAATCTTTTCATCGTAAGGTAACTTATGATGTATTGGAATCTCCGTAAAATCGTAATTCCAAAGAGTACCTAAACGGGCAATAAGGGGAAGATGTCAATAGATTTAATCGAACTTTTAAACAATGAAATATTATGAAATGGAGACTCTGAATGTCCTGACTATAACTGGAGCTCTGCGGTTGAGCTTGTGGTGCACAAGAACAACACAGAAGATTATTTTCCAAACATTCAGGAAAACAAATATATAAACCCCAAATGCAAAAGATTACTGATGAATTAAATCTTCAGCGTTATCAATAGGTCTTTCATTTTACAGCGTTTGTGCACTCTCAATTTGTCAGTTGAACGTTATTAACATGAGACTTATTTTGGCATTACACATTCTCATCTACAGAATTCACCTAAACATGCATTTCGTTAATATTCCATTGTGCTGAATTACTTTACCACTGAGCAACACTTTTTTCACACACAATGACTTCAAAATCTCAGAGGAGATTGGGGAAGCGGATCCACTTGACAGCTGATACGAGAGATATGTGCTCTCTAACGTACAGTCGACAGAATTCATAAAAAATATCTGACAATGATATTTTTTTTAGAAATTAGTGATCTGGTAACCTTCGTGTACGTATACGGTTGTCAGATCACTAATTTGTAAAGAAATAGTTGCTGGATATTTTTTCTGAATTCTGTATTTAACCATAGTGTTCGGATATTTTTCAAGCGACTGTACAGATGGTATGAGAAGCTTAAGTCCTATCCGATGTACGGTGATGTTTCCAAGTCCAACCGTTGTCGTCTTTATCACTGAGGAAGAATGGAGGATAGAGGAGCAAATCTGAAAGCAGGCACAACTGGGAACCGAACTTCGGAACTGAAGTTTAAGAGCCTGGCACATTACTGGCTGAGCCATCTCCTGCTCCGAAATTAATGGGCATATACTGTGAACAGGACACCTACAATGAATGGCCAAACGCTGTACAGTTGCTATGAGGAAGATGGAAGCTTCCCTTTAAAGCTAACAAGAATATTCTTTAAAGTATCGCTCTCCTGCCCACGGCTTAACCGACAGCCTTTCAAACTCATTCATGTCTTTTTTCTCACAAAGACTAGAAAACTAAGGGGTTGAGCGGGGATAAGTTTCTTCGCTGACATAATTGGGACTAGAACTTGGGTACTGCAGATTACGAGACTGGTACGCTGCCGACTAAGCCAACCCTCGTTTCTCATTCAAATGAGCTATATATCTAATTCAATATTCTTTTACAAAACACAAAGGATGGAGATAGAAGCTCTATTAAGCCATTCCAGGCTTCTCATAACAACATCAAACACCGCCTTCTCTATTACACTGCCTGTCCATTCGCCCTCAAAATATGTAAAAAAACAAATCAACTTCCGCCTAGTTTAAGCATTGGGCACTAGATGGAGCATCTGCCTGAAAAACATTTCAACATAGGATATACTGATATTGGATAATTTTCTACGTATTCAGCTAATAATATTAGTTATTCAACCAGTATAGAAATAAATGTGCGTGGCATTGCTTCTGTTAGAGCTCAAAATACGAAAAACATTTATATTCTATCCTAATTGCTTTAGTGATGCAAAGAACCTTGCTTGTCATTTGGAAAAAAACCTGTTCTAATCACTATGCACTGTTTCTTTCCAGTGTTTTTATACAATAAATTGAAAGTAACGTAAGCATGTTATTATAACCCTCTGATAAGTGCCAGGCTCGTAATCTGTAGTTCCCAGGTTCGAGTCCCAGCTGGGTCAGCGTTGAGATTTATCTCCGCGCAAAATTCCCCCAGCAGGGCACAAAAGCAGGGCGCAAAATTTCCCCGCCCTGCCTACGATCAGTAGGGGACACCGATGGGCTTGAAAAGGCCGCCGTCCGTCGGATGGGACGTTAAGCCGTACCCTGTGCACGTTAAAGAACACGCTGGATGGCCTTGACGGGAGGCTACCATCTGTCTCCCAACAGCTGTTCCGGTGGGTCCCCTCCCCCAACCTTCTCTGAGCCTTCGGGGTCCATGTGACCTGGCCATTTAGCCCATAGTGTGCAAAAAAGTGCCGCTCAGAGGTAAAACAACCCAACCCAACCCTCTGATAAGCTTGCTACGTTGTCAGGATTTAGATGTAAATGATTGTGTTTCAAAATTATAGCCAACTAATTTTTCTTTCGATTTTCTCTTCGTGATCATTCCTCGGTATAGAAATGAAAACTGATGACCTTGAAAAACCCAATGCCCTTTTAATGAGATCTTTAGAAATGACTAATAGTGTCACCCAGCCGATTTCCACTGGTTTCCGGCAACCGGTTGTTAAACTTTACGACGGTTTCCGGAAAGTGGATGCTGCACAGTCGCGCTGCTCGTGAAATGTTACCGCGCATTACACAGAATTCTCCACACATTATTCTGACAAAATAAATAAATATTAAAACATCTCCCAAATTTCTCAGAAAGATTTATGACACATAAAAAAAAAACGAATTGTTTCCAAGGATTTTAAGTACGAGTATCCTGATCCTGGACCATATAAATGGTACTTACAACACCATGTGGCATCCGTGTTTGAAAAAGAAGAAAAGTAGTGAGACAGAGTATGGACTAGAAGGAGTGATATGCCATAGATGAAAGTTTAGCGTCTGGTAAAAAATGTATATGGTGTTATGATTATATTTTACATTTATTTTATTAAAATTTGTATAATTATGATGTTAAATTACCTTGCGGGTCTTAAAAAATTCTATTTTTCAATATTATGGCAAAACATTAAGTGTTAGAAAACTACAAAAGAAAATGTTCGAGAACTCACTGACAACGGTAAACCCGACCGCATTTTAGAAAATGTGAAACTTTCGCGAAAACTGTTAAAACTTTGCCGCGCAGAAATATTTTACTCCGCGCACCAATTAAAACAATTAAGGGGCACATTGGTTCGAATGTATTTTGTTTTTGAATGCTCGTTTAATTGGAATGCATTTTATTTTTAACCGTGCTTGTTTACGCTGTGAGTGGTTTTATTAATAGCTTTTAACCATAACTAATTAATTAGCGACGATGAAACGGCAATGCAGCATAAAAAGTTTTTTATTAAAGCAAAGCAAGCTAAAGAGGAAGATGATCTTCAAGAAACGGAAGAACCTGGCCCAAGTACATGGAAAAAGACGGCTACAGAAACCGTAAGTTTGAATTTTGAAAACAAATTATCCATGTGGACTGAAACATCTCACGAATTCTTTTTGAGTAAGTATCCATGGCTATTGGTTACACAATGCAACACTGTTAGCTATTGACATATCAACAGAGCAACACTGTTGACATATCAACAGAGTGGTGCAATGCAAAAGCTACTGCGAATGGTTCAACCAAACGAATTCAACTTTAGTCTATTGATAAAAAAATTACGGAACATACATTAACAACATCCCATGGTCAAGTTGTACAATTATTAGAAGAATCTAAACAAAAATCGATTAGTTGTAGCCATAGATAAAGTTAACGAACGGTATTTAACTTCAACAGTTCATATTTTCAACACAATATACAGTCTTGTAAAACGCAATCGGCCAATGATGGACATAATAGAAGAAATAAAGCTATAGGAAAGAAACCATGTAGACAAGGGATTTTCTTTACGTTCAAGACAAATAGCTAGTCCATTATACAACACATAGCCACTGAATTAAGAAATCAAGTTTTTGTCAAAATGATTAGACAAAAAGCAAAAATTTCTATAATTATTGAGGTGGTAAGCACAATATCAAAAAAAAAAATGCCTTGGTTATTTTTTTTACGATGCAACATTGAAAAATACGAAGAACCAATACATTTATTTATAGATTTAAAAGAATTAAATTCCACAAATGCAGAATCCATTTGTAATGTTGTAAACTGTATGCTCAGTTCACACCTTTGAATGTAGAAGCTCACAAACACATTCACATGTTTGTGAGCTGCACTAGAAATGCATGGATTTATTGAGACCTACCTAAGAGAACATTTAATTGGTTTTTGTGCCGACAGTGTTGTCACTATGTTGAGTAAAAAAATTAGGAGTCTAAATTAGGCTAACAACTCAGTTCCCGGGTTTAATAATCTGGCACTGCTTAAGTCATAGGATTCAGTTGGCATTAGACGATGCGATTAAATCTGTATCTGAAGTTAATCATTTCAAGGCGTTTCTTGACAAAATCTCTTGTCTATGCCATATATTGTGGGGGGGTGGCTCAGTCGGTAGCGCGCCAGGTTCGTAATCTGTAGTTCCCAGGTTCGAGTCCCAGCTGGGTCAGCGTTGAGATTTATCTCCGCAAAATTCCCCGCCCTGCCCACGGTCAGTAGGGGACATCGATGGACTTGGAAAGGCTGCCGTCCGTCGGATGGGACGTTAAGCCGTGGCCCCGTGTGCGGGAGAGCCATACCCTGTGCACGTTAAAGAACACGCTGGATGGCCTTGACGGGAGGCTACCATCTGTCTCCCAACAGCTGTTCCAGTGGGTCCCCTCCCCCAACCTTCTCTGAGCCTTCGGGTTCCATGTGACCTGGCCATTTAGCCCATGGTGTGCAAAAAAGTGCCGCTCAGAGGTAAAACAACCCAACCCAAATGCCATATATCTTATAAAAACCAAATAGAGCTAAAAATTACAGCTCAAGACTTAGAAATAGAAATTATAAAAAATTAGCAGAGTTTTGGGACCCCGATGGGCAACTAAAGCTGTGTGGCGAGCGTATCCAGCACTGCACGAACATTTTTATGAAAATAATATGAGTGGCATGAAGCAGCGAATTTAAAATATACATTCTATTGAGGACATTGGCCCTGATGATAGTTATTCTTGAAGAATTATCTCTTCTCTCACTTGCTGCACAAAACCAAGACATTACTCTTGTAAAAGCAGATAAATTAATCCGCAGATGCGTAAGAGCTCTTTATTTTATAAAAGAACGTGAAAGAAAATATGAGAAACTTGTTTCTTTTATAATTAAATCCGAACCTTATAAAAATATTATATTTGTATTGAACAATGAACGTGTGCACTTACCAAGATGCCAACTAATCCAGAGCGTAATCGACTCTATGAATGCTAGACTATTAAAAAATGAAAATGAAGAATACACAAATTTGGTAACTCTAATTTAACTTGCTTGATACTTCAACTTCGCCGAAAGATATTACAATCTCCCCGTGGTTTGATGGGGAGAAAAAACTTCTAGAATTAAGAAAACTGATAAAATTTACAATACCTGTTAACGATTTTCGTGATTTCGTGGATGCAAGAGATTTCCATTCTATTAGCTTCTCAAAATTATAAAAGAAAAAATAAATATTAAAAGTCATTGTTGTCAGTTCAGCGGAAGCTGAACGAGCATTTAGTTTAATGCATAATATATGCACTGAGCAAAGAAATGTCAAACTTTTTGGTAAATTAATTTCTGACTGGGATGTTACGCCTTATGTGAGATCGTGGTTACGATAGGGTCATCATCCAGCAAAAGACATGATAATCAGAAAACAAAATAGATAAAATCAAAGTTGTAATTTGGTGTTTGCTTTAATCACTTATGTATGTTATGTTTTTCATATATATCCTACAGCTGCAAGAAAAATAAAACATATTGCTCTTATCAATAGTAATATTTATTTATTTATAGAATCACTGCCACTAATTGCAGGTTTATCCCGGTAGGGGTTAGATTTTAATATTATTTTGTATGCTCTGCATGACGCTTTACTTGAGATACAACTTTTGTAGTTAAAATTAATTATAGTATACTGATACTTATCTATCATGCAATCTCAAATAGAATACCTTCAAACATTTTTCCCAGGGGAGGATTCCCCCCTTCCCAACAGAATGTGGCACCAGTGTCTAACAAACTAAATTGCCGATTCGACCACATACCCTCCTCCCTCGGTATGGAAACCGGTTGTTAATAAATTGGGGTGACAGCACTGCTCACAACCGACGGACAACGACCTTTACAGAAACCATCGGTGTTCGCCTTTCTAACCCACAGAAGGACTGGGTGTTTAAGAAAACAGAACTTTGACTGTAGTGGGACTCGACCATGGGAAATACATATTCCTATCCTACGGCAATACCTAACCGTCCACCCCCTTCACTTTAATGAAAGCACTCTTTCTGATCGTATGTCTTTTGGTGGCATTTCTAATAGCAATGTGGAAGATCGCTTTGCACGAAAGCAGATATCGTTACTATGCGATGATGTATATATACAGGGTGATTCAGAATTCATCATCAATATTTGGTGGTGAGGTAGGTAATAAGAAACGAAGGAGATTTCACATAGGAAAGCATGGGCGCATATGCCATGTAGTAGGGCAAAATGACCCCAGTTCAATGATGGAAAGAACACATAAGAAGGAAGTGGTAAGGAAAAAACATTTATTATCTTACATGTAACATTTCTTTGCATTGGTTGTACAGACTTACAAGAGGTGCTCGAACTGCCGACCATGTGCTAGAATGCATGACTCACAACGGCGTTGCATGGACAGCCAGACCCTGTGGAAGATGCCTGGCATTTCCCGGATGTTTGAGGCAGCAACTGATATGCGTGCTACAAGATCCATAGCACTATCAACAGGGGTCTCGTACACCATGTTTTTCATAGCACCCCATACAAAGAAATCGATTGGAGATAAATCCGGTGAACGTGGTGGCCAAGAAACCGGTCCACCGCGGCCAATCCATTGACCACCAAACTGTCTGCGTAGGTAAGCATGCACAGCATTTGCGAAATGTGCAAGAGCGCCGTCATGCTGGAACCACATTCGCCGGAGACTACCATCAGGAACCTCGTTCAGAAGATCCGGTAACACAGTCTGAAGAAATGTTAGGTACTTGGCACCGTCCAAACGGGATGGTAGTAAATACGGGCCCAACAAACAGTCACCGACAATCCCAGTCCACACATTGACAGCAAAACGTTGTTGCGCAGCTCCAGGTCTTGTACCGTGTGGGTTCTGATGAGCCCACACACCAATTGTGTGTGTTGAAGACACCCTCTCGAGTGAACAACGCCTCATCGGTGAAAAGAACATACGTTGGGAAATTGGGATCAACGGCTGTTCTCTGCATGAACCACTGACAAAAAATAACACGCTTGGGATGGTCGTCTGCTGCCAATAATTGCACTCTTTGCAGATGAAACGGATGTAACCCTTCATCGTGTAATATCCGCCACGCTGTTGCTTGCGAAATTCCAAACCGCCTAGCCATACCTCGTGTGCTAGCACCAGGTTGTTCCTCGATTTCCTGTAGGACAGCTTCCTCTACTGCTACTGTCCGTGCCGATCTGCGCCTCCCTCGATTAACATTACTAGCAGCAAACGATCCTGTTTCACGCAGTTGGCGATGAATACGTGAAAACATTTGATGCTGTGGCACACGGCGGTTTGGGAAGCGCGCTGCATACAATTGCCTGGCTCGAAGACATCTTTCTCCTGCTGCACCGTAAGTTACATGCATATCTGCACATTCATTCCACGTATACCGGTTCATGTTACTTCTGCAAATTTACCTTGTCGAATGACAACTGACTGCACGCGTCAAACAGCTGTGCTTCTGTATGAGAGGTGTGTACACACAGCGCCCTCTACACCACCATGCGTTCGTCTGCCCCCATACTTTCCAATGTGAAATCTCTTTCTTTTCTTATTCCCTTCCTCCCCACTAAATATTGATGATGAATTCTGAATCACCCTGTATATACGTAACTGTGGGTCTTGACGCTGTCACAGGTGCTACTCGAATCAGAAAAGAAATGCACGTGAAGAGAAACCATAGCAGTTATTCATTCCTTAACGGAAAGAAACTCTGCGAGGGTGGTGTGGCTCAGTTGCTAGTGCGCCAGGCTCGTAATCTGCAGTTCCCAGGTTCGAGTCCCAGGTGGGTCAGCGTTGAGATTTATCTCATCGAAACTCTCCGCCCTGCCCACGGTCAGTAGGGGACATCAATGGGCTTGAAAAGACCGCCGCCCGTCGGATGGGACGTTAAGCCGTGGCCCCGTGTGCGTGAGAGACATATCCTGTCCACGTTAAAGAACACGCTGGATGGCCTTGACGGGAGGCTACCATCTGTCTCCTAAAAGCTGTCCAGTGTGTCCCCTCCCCCAACCTTCTCTGAGCCTTCGGGATCCTTGTGACCTGGCCATTTTGACCATGGTGTGCAAAAGAGTGCCGCTCAGAGGTAAAACAACCCAATAACCTACCATCCACGGAGAAAGGTGGGGGGAAAGACAGTGAGGAACTAAAAAATATTGTTAAATATACTTCGGGTGAGATTTTAGTGATTGACTTGCGATGTTACAAGGCTTTACGTCAGCAGCAGCCATTTATACCTTTATGAACCGTTGAAGCATTGGAAATTCCTTTTCTGAAAAGTAATTTTTGATAAAAACTTATTTTTTTGCGAATAATCTCAAAATTAATATTTCTGCTGTGGGTCAGAAATGAAAATTAACACTTATGTGCACGTCGTGGTATAATAAGATAGAAAAATAGGAATGGATTTGTATCGCACCTTAAGCCTTTTGCCCAATGTTTGAAGTGTTAAAAAAATATTTTTATGGTTAATAAATATTTCGATTTAGAATGAATGGTGGGGTAATTCTTATTTAGTGAGAGATAAAATAAACAGTTTCAATTACCTTTCTATAAATAGGAATTTACGTTCATAATTCAGTAAGTTATTCGTAATGAAATATTTGTGTTGCCACAAAACAGGGTCCCCTAATTGTAGCTACGGAAATGGCGTTTTTTGAACTACATTATTTTTCGTTTTTATAGTTATGAACGATAGGATAATTTTACAGGCACGAAATAAATGACTGACAATGCAATGCCAAGATGGAAAACAATTCTCCGGTGCAATACACTAATTATTCTATTAAGATTTGAACTGAAATCTAAACGTGATTTGAAGTTTCATGTCAACTTTGAATTTAATATTTTTTTGCGTGTTAAATATTCCAGCGTTCATCATTTGTATATTTCGGCAACCAATTTTTTTATAACCCATATTACATATATGTCGTATAGGTGTTAGAGATATGTAATGCAAATGATATTGAATAAGTTAATGAGCTGGTGCCATTATTTTGCTGCTAAAGTATTATGGCAATGTTACAGTTTTTTTTTCCATCAGATACGTATTGTGAGTGACCTCAGAAGAAAAAATGTTTTGGAAAATGTATTGAAATGAATACTGAACTGTGATTGTTTCTTTCACTATATATTTTTGTTGTATGGCGTTCATGCCACATTGAAAATGCTTTTTCGAGATATGGATATTATAGAAATTATGCTTGGAAGTAGCCGAAAGTAAGTTGTTGACGTCATCTCTCTGTTTTATCAAATTTAATATTAAGGCGCACACATATTTTAGTTTGCTTACTTATGGCAATACGTAGCTCTTACATGGTACACGTGGGATATTTTTAATTTTAACGAATCTAGGGAGGGAAATATTTCGTTATTCGATTATCTTTGTTTATTTGATGGCGATCTCCACTGCAAATTATGTGAGATAATATTCGTTTCTAAAATATTTAGTAATTAGAGTCATCCAGTTACGAGAAATGGTGAGAAAGGAAGCTTAAAGAGAGGGAACTTTGTTGCGAATATCGAGAAGTGTCACTTCTTTCGAAGTCAGACAACAATTAAATCAGCAATGTTATTGTCAGACGTCAACAACGAATTGTTATGATTGTTTTCAATCAGGATACATTAAATGAAATCTGTTGAAGTGAAACGTATGTTGAAGTGAAACGTACGTTCTGTTGAAGTGAAACGTACGTTCTGTTGAAGTGAAACGTATGTAGTATGTAGGACGTTTTTCACGTTTTCTTCTAGGGAATCGAAGAGATAGTTCAGGTTTGAAAAAAAAGCCGTCTTTTAGTCATGGAGGTAGAAAGAAGAAATTTTAATGATATCATACATGTCGCTTGGGTAGTCGCCATGTTGGTCTTATAAACATATTTAAGTTAACACTTCTAACTTTAAACACGAAATGAGAGACCAAGACTAACGTATGTATTGAAGATAAAAATTGAGGGGAATTCCCGGAACTCAATGTTGTCATTTTATTCCGAATGAAGTAGGTTTTGTACAATTTTTCCATAAAATAGAGAATAAAATAGAGATAACTTATTGTGTAGTTATGTTAGTGTAGTTTTTATTTTGGGGATTTTAGTGCATAAAATGTGTATCTATAGTACATTTTCAAAGTAAAAAATGGCTTAAAAAATGTGACCATAAAAGCGGCATCTTTGCTATAAATTTAAATTCTAGGAATTTTTTCCTGAATAGGAATATTTTTTCAGAATTAAATTCAAATGGAAATTTTTGAACGTGTTACATCAAAATAAATCGTGTAAAATGAGAATTGAAATTGTTTTCTAATCAGTGTTAAATCAAAATCGTGTAAAAGAATGCCGTGTAAAAACAGAATTGGGTGTGCAACGAAGAAATATACTTGCTTGAGATTCCAATTTGTCACTCATTGACCTAAACTGATTGCATTGTTGCTACCGTAACTAAGCACGAGCTTGTGATGCCATAGTAGAACGGGACCTCAGCAGAAAATCTACACACATCAATGCCTTACCCGAAGGTTCGAACTCAGTTCCCTTAGATCAGTAGTCATGCGTGCAAACCACTTTCCACGGAACGCTAGTAACCAAAAAAGTTAAAAAATAAACTACAAAGGTTATTAGTTACGAAATCTGAAAGCAACACGAACCATTTAAAGAATAATAATTAACTTGATTTATAGCGCGCTTATATTTAATGCAAAGAGCAACTTTGTAGTTAGTTAACTGTTAGCCTTGAAATACGCGTTTCCGTGTGGTGGCGAACAGCAACTTTGTAGTTTGCTGTTAGGCTTCAAATACACGTTTCCGTGTGGTGGACAACAGCGATTTTGTAATATACTGTTAGGCTTGAAATACGCATTTCCGTGTGGTGGCGAAGAGAAACAAGTTCGAGTCCCAGCTGGGTCAGTTCAATTTTTTTTCCGAAAAACTCCCCACCCTGCAACGGTCAGTACAAGAGACCGGTGAACATGCAAAGGCCGCCCTCCGTAGTATGGGACGCTAAGCCGTGGTCCCGTGTACGGGAGAGTCATGCCCTGTGCACGTTAAAGAACACGCTGGATGGCTTGACAGGAGGCTACCACCTGTTTCCCAACAGTTGTTGCAGCGGATCCCTCCCCCAACCTTCTCTGAGGCCTCGGGGTCCTTGTGACCTGGCCGTTTATTCCATTGTGTGCAAAAAAAAATTCCACTCAGAAGAAACACAACGCTTTCTGAATGTTAGCTGATCTTGATTGAAGTGAAGTTGAAAGTAATGGAAATTCAATTATCAATAAATATTCGATTAATTTTGCCTGGACACCTTCTTCTTCAATTAGTTTCAATCTTAAATTCAATTTCATCCCTACAGAAGCTGCCGCGTAAGGAAGGGGTCGGGAAGGAAAGGAAGCACAAAGGGTGCCGAAATAAGCGAACCCGACTAGATTTTTATCACCATTAGAAGCTTATCGTTCAAATTAATCTTATTATCAATTTAGCAACCGGCAGGTAGAATTATTGAAAATTTAACAATTGGCTCGCGCGACCCATCTCTAGTACATCACTAGCGAGTTGTGACATCATGTGTGAGCGAGTTGGCATAAATGCGAACGTATTTGAATTAAACGAGATATCATAAATATGAACGTATTTGAATTAAACGAGATATCATAAATATGAACGTATTTGAATTGAACGAGTTGGCATAAATATGAAAGTATCTGTGAAATATCGGTTAAGAAAATTTGAATCCAGAAATGATGTCAGATTACAGAGCTTTCGTCAATAAATTTAGAAATTGTTTTCATAATTTGAACATATGGGAGCATGTTGTAGTCACCCCTGTTCTTTCTTTAACATTTTGACCATTAACCAATACCATGTTCTGTATCAGAAGGGATACCGAGGGTCTTGGAAAGATTTCTTTGCTTCAGATGGATCGCAAATCGGTCTCCCAATATGTGCAGTAGAGCGAAATCATATTCACCTCAAAGGAATTGTTGGATTGCCTAAAGTATTATGAACAGGGGTGACTACAACAGAATTTAAATCTGTTGTAGTCACCCCTTTTCTTTCTTTAACATTTTGACCATTAACCAATACCATGTTCTGTATCAGAAGGGATACCGAGGGTCTTGGAAAGATTTCTTTGCTTCAGATGGATCGTAAATCGGTCTCCCAATATGTGCAGTAGAGCGAAATCATATTCACCTCAAAGGACTTGTTGGATTGCCTTGATAGGAAATTTAAATCTGTACACATGGATTTGACGATTTGGCACGCTGCCAGTGTTCGTTTTTTCTGCTTTCTTAATACTGAGATTTCATGTTTTGAGGTCATGATCAATGTGCAATACCTATTTTCGTAGTATATGAAAAAATTGATTTTTTTCTCTTCTAAATAATTATCTGCCCTCCAAAAAAATGTATTGTCACCGGTACAAATATTAAAGAATATCTTACAAATACGTTTTATTTTTTTAAATTATTTTTGCATGATCTTTGCCGAATTGCTGAAGAGTTTCTGTAACTGTGGATACGAAAATTACTTTTAATACAGGTGTTTCAAACGATCAATTACAATGTCAAATGGGTTGTTAATTGTGCCCATTAAGCTGTAATATATGTCAACTTGGCTGTCAGTTCTGTCCGTTGAGTTGCCAATTGTATCAATTAGAGTGTCAGTTGGACTGTCGAATGTGTCAATTGCATTATCAGTTGAGTTGTGCATAGTGTCAGTTGCGTTGTCAGTTAAGCATCGATTGGGTTGTAAACTGTGTCAGTTCAGTTGTTTATTATGTGAAATGTTAACTGCAGTGCAAATTCAGTTCTCAGTTGTGTCAACTGCATTGTAAATTGGGTTGTCAATTGTGTCCATGGCAGGGTAAATTGACTTGTGATTTGTTTCAATCGCAGAGATGACTAACTTGTCCATTTTGTTCGCAACCCAATCAGCAAAGTATTATCCATTTATTCTCATAATGGGGAGGATTGAAGGTCCACCCTTTGAAAAAGCTAATAATGGTAATGGAGATGTATAATCAATTTTTGAAGAATTTTTAAAGACCTCTGAAACTGCTACAACATTCCTCCACAACGCTCCCAGCATCTTGTAAGTTCTACACCCCGATTAATACCCATGACCTGAAATCGAACCCAGGATTCATTGACCAAGACACTATCGCGCTAACCACTCTCTACAAGTAAATCCAAAGGACAAGCCTTCCAGAAATGACATTTCCAAATATTTACTCACAATTTTCGATTAACAAGACCAAGTTACTAGTGATATTCCGAAAAGCTTCAGATGTCAGATAACGAATCTACCTTAAATCTTAGAAATATCATTTCTTATAAATTTGATTCAAAGTACCAAATAGTACTCGCTAGAAGTTTAAATTTAAAAATGTTCTTATGTAAATTAAAACGAAATACTTCTTTTTACATTATTTTAATCTATAATAAATTGGGTAGTAAAAAAATACAACAATGTGCAAGAGAGCAAGAAATATTTCCATGTGTTTCCCGTATGAATTGTGTGCTTTATAATACATTTCTTCATTTAGAATCATTGTAAAATTATTTTTAAACTATTTCTAATAATTTAGTAGATAGGTTTTGTTTCTATATGACCACTACCAGATCGTTTCTGGATATAAATTGTAAACGAATGTGTCTAGATGTAAAGAAAACACCAGACCTTTTCGAAATATATTTTTTAAAAAGAGGATGTTTACGAGTTTCATTTATTAAGTTATAAGAAAAGTAATATGAAACCAATCATTTACCATATACAAATATTTGTACACATACTGAAACGACAAATAGCAAAATGAAGAAATCAAGAAGTTAAGGAAACAATTTTTTCCCCCCGGAAAACCATTAGTTCTACTGAGCGGCCTTCCAAAATTCCAGCCGAAATGAAGGGGTCGACACTGGTCGACAGCAACAATTAGCGGTTAACTATAAAATTTATATCCCATAACCACAATAATGTACTGCATAGTAGTCGGTTCGAAGCTGACCGAGATTTCATAGCTCTCAGGATAAAAAGTGGAGTATTAGAATTCCTGTACCGTAAACTAATTATTTACTACAAAGTTAAGCAGCTGAAGGATTTTATAAACGAATCACAAGCACTTTATGAATATTATTTAAATTGATTCACCTAATACTTTTCGAGCAGCAGAATGGTGGATTACAAAAGGATATAAGGAATACAGGCCGTGGGTATTTTTCAATCGCACAGACTTTGTCGATGGCTGCTTATTACACTGAAATCGTATCGCTATAGGCAAAGATCTGAAAACTACAGACCCTCAAAATCTGATCAGTTCTTCGCCATATTCATACGCTAACGCGTCAAACGCAACAGAGAGAAAGGCGATTGATGACAGCTCATAAACTGCTATTATATTTTTTTTCCTTGCAATAATAGTCTAATGACGTCTGGCAGTGACGTTAGAGAATGCACTGTTTGCTCACTCGCAGGAAGTAACTTTTACAGCGTTTCGTATTCCCAACAGAGGTGTTTGTTTACGCTTCCGCACTTGCATTTTTCGATACCTTGTGTACGAAAATTAGCAGAAATTAATGAAGAGAAATAACACCCATTTCTTTTAACGTAGTACCTCTTTTAAACGTTTTTCGGATTCACGGTGAGTATTTTTCTTCAGGATATTTTATAATTACTATATATTAGTGAAATATCGTAAGAAAACGTAGATAACTATGGCGCTTATTCCTAGTTTCTTCCCAACAAATCAACACGTACAGCAAAATAACTCTTCCAAATGTACTGAATTCCTTTTCGTTACGGTTTACGCTGTCGACGGCAACAACATGAACAAAAACACACCATTGCTAGTAGCCTCGTCCTTTCATTTACGGCTTGTTATTTTTTTTTTCTTTTGTTTTACCAGGTAAAGCAATAGTTATTTCTGGTGTTATGCTTTCCCGAATCAACACTTATACCTTTGAAAAAAAACTTCGCAGAGGGCAAAATTATGTACGCTATACAAACTTCAACACCTCAACAATTAAGAACTAAAATAATTACTTCGCTTGCAATATACCAAATCAAATTCGTAATCTTAAACTCTCAGCGTCATGGATACTTAACGCAATATTTCAATCCGTTGAAGCTTAGCAACTCCCTCTTTTTCAGTATGCGACACTGCAGAGATACGAAAGGCCTCCGTCCGTCGTACGGTAGAAGTGATAGGTCCCCTTACTCCAAACTCCTCTGAGTCATCGAGGCACTTATCAGCGAGCAATTCAGGCCATCATTGCATTACCATAAACTGTCTATCACGCGTCTAAATAACGAAGCTACCCCCCCAAAAAAAATCTTTGTGAACATAAATAAATCGTCTATCTTCGGACGGAAGGATGGACAGGCCATCAACTGAGAGGAATACCATGTTTTAATTACATCACACAATCAGGGTAAGTAAGTACAATTGCTTCCATCGTTTTAATTTGCTTTCTATCTTACATTTTTTTACAACTCGAATCTGTTAAAGACCGACCAAATTATTCACTTTTTTCCTCTATATTAATTTTTTTAAGTGTGACATTTCCAAATGAAGTTATCACTGTTAAATTTAGAAATGCAACGTTTGTTTTTTTACATTTATTTAAAATATTGGAATTTGTGTGGTCAAATCTGCTGTGGTTTATAAGGTAGGTCAGAAAATATTCCTATATTTACGAACTTCCAATCTTAAAAAATGGTTAAATTTCGATCATGCTGTCAGTACTTAAGAGCGTGAACATCGTGTGCAGTTAGAAAGCTATTTTTCTACGCCCTATAATTCAAGAGAGTATTCCCCAAAAGTAATTCTACCCAGGATGCCGTTAATCTATTTCTTTTTTAGTTACACTAAAATTTCTGACACACATTGTGTTTCGACACCTGAAACTTTTTGATAAATAGGTTCGAAAATGGACTTGTAGAATGTTAATTTTAATATAAATTATTCATCATGCGAGACACAAATGTTGGCAAAAACAGGTAGAAAGGATGCGGATTGCAGATGGAAGGAAATTCTACTTTAACCCATTGTTTCACAAATGAAATATGTCTTTTCACCAAAATAACGAGATATTTCTATATATTTCATCCCCCCAAATGCATTAACATTACTTGCATGAATTACATTTCAAAATGCAACTCCATAACCACTAATTTAAAGGCTGTATTTCATTTTCCGAATAATTTAAGATTACGCTAAACAGTGTAAGATAAGGCAAGATCACATTTTATTATATCAAGGTGTTGCCACCGAATTGCTGTAATGACATATTCAAAATTTCACAACATAAATATATCTAACCAAAAGTTGGTTAGAGCAACAGCGATATCGAAATCGACTGTTATGAGTTTCCTTGTTGATAAACATATATCAAAGACTCATGGTAATAAATTACTGTTAACTGGCAATTATCAATTTAACTATTAATATTAACTTTTTAATTTTTATTATATTATTGATAGTTAATTATAATTTAACTATCAATTTAACTATCAATTATTTGTGATTGATAGCGTTAAATTACTTATTAAAAAAATAGTGAGACGTTTTCCTTTGGTCGCATCAAACCATTCTAGGTTAATTTTAACATGGCAGTACATTTCAGTCAAATTGCTAAAATTCTCTTGTGATTAACTTGCTCAGGATTAAAACAATACGTTGCTGAATAATGGGAAAATGAAATTTTAACATCTAATCAACTGATACTAAATCTGTGTGAATATGTTCATGTATTACTATTGTGATTGCATTTTTATTCCTATTAAATAGGAATCCGAATTTGCTATACAGTCGCTCAAAAAAATATCCGAACACTATGGTTGATTACAGAATTCGGAAAAAATATCTGACAACGATTTATTTTTAGAAATTAGTGATTTGGCAACCTTCGTGTACAAGTTGCCAGACCACTAATTTCTTAAAAAGTCGTTGCCAGATCATTAATTTCTAAAAAAAAAACGTTGTCAGATATTTTTTATGAATTCTGTAACCTACCATAGTGTCGCATATTTTATCGAGGGACTGTACATGATTTTCCACTGAGTTCATGCCGTGCAGTTAAAGAATGCAATACTGCTATACTTCATCAACTGTTACTTTCTTGGATCGAATATTATGAAATATTCATTTTTCTGCGTAAATAAATAAATTAAATTTCTTAATTTCCTATATTCCCCAAACAAACTACAGATTAAAATCAAAATATGAAAGAAGTGGCCACTCAATGAAAACATATTCACTTCAAACGAAGGAAATGCACCGAGAATATTGACTATAAAACGACGCCTTGTTTTACTATTAAGTTAATAAGAATTGAATGAGTGACTGCACCTTCGGTATAAAAATAAAAAAATAAATACCCCCTCAAGCAGCTGCTTGCCACAGAGGTCTGACAGGAGCCTGTCAGTTTATATGCCATAGTAGGAGCGGTATGCTTAAATTTATTTTCTAGTATCTTACGTGCCTATAAAAATCTAAGCATTTTAAAAATTTATTTACTTTCTGAGTAAGCCCACCTGTCCTAAGAAAGTTTCGCTACATGTACGACTCATAAACGTCAACTACATTTTTCTCTTCTTTATTTCTGTTGGGTTCCTGTACCTCAGATCGGCCCTCTTTTTGGCACACGGAGGGCTGAATGTACATTTTACAAGGACCCAAAACGCTCAGAGAAGGTTAAGGGCAGAGGACCCACTGGCACAGCTGTTCTTATAGAAGATAGCTCGTGGCCTCCCGCCAAGTCCATCCAGCGTGTTATTTAACGTGCACAGGGTATGGCTGTGCAGCAAACGTAACCGCCTCTTAACTTTTCACGGCGGACTTAGAAACTGCAGATTAAGAGACTAGAGCGCTAACGAATTAGAAAACCCCGCCCCATTTACTCACTTCACTCATGTTTTAAGGTATACTACGAGCTTTTATTTTCAGCTATAAATCTTTATGGTCGATCCCGATGAAAATTTCTATCGGCGCAGGGTACAATATGGAGGGTGGAGTTGGTGGGGGAGATATCTCGATGCTTTTCAGACGACCTTCCTTTCCACACCTAAACTCATAAAATTGCACTCTTGCGTTCGAAGATGTAATAATTTTTTCAATTACTCCCATTTTAACGTCGAAGAAAGCGAAGATGATTGTTTTTACGGCTAGCAACATTATCCACTTCATGAGCTTTCGTGTGACTTACAACTTCGTAGATTTGGCCTTCGCGTTACTAACGTACAACATGGGCCGCATATACAAAAACAAAAAAAGAGGAGGAAGGGGGATATATCATTTCTCCCTCCGTTTCACGTGTATATAAAAATAAAGTTAGGATTGAGTATTACCTCGGAGCGGCACCTTTTTGCCCGCCATGTGGTAAATGGCCAGGTGACAAGGACCCTGAAGGCTCAAAAATGGTTACGGCAAAGAAAACCCAAAGTTCACAGGAGTATTAGTATTTTCTCTAATACGACTTTCAATGAAGCCAATATTTTTGGAGTCTTTTTCTTCGAATGAAACTATCGGAAATCGAAGGAATGTATTACAAGAGGCCTAAAGAGCCAATATTATAGCTCTTTTCTCTACATATAATTTACGAGTAAAGCATTTAAATGCAGTCTTTCCAATTGACATTTCAGAAAAACGGATTATTCTTCTTCTAAATCTGTTCTTTCTGAGCGAAGCAACAGGAAACTAAAAAGATGAACTACCAGAAAAATTCATTTCCATTATCTCTAATTTTACATTCAATAAAGCATTTACATCTATTCTTTCTAATCCCACAGCCTAGACAATAGATTTTTTTCAATGTCTATCTCTTCTTAATGAAATGAGAGGAAATCAAAATACCGTACGTCTATCAGTAATCTCATTAATCCGACTTTCAATAAAAAAAAATGTTTGGTTCGGAAGAAGAAATCAAGCGAACATACTACAAGGAAATACAGAATAAAATATACATCTTTTATCTATAGATCGGTAACTGGCTGAAAAATATGTTTTAGAAAGGTCAGGTTAACTGAAAAAAGTCACGTTACTGAGAAAAGATATAAATATCTAATCTGTCGGTTTTCTATAATCATCTTTACTATCATTTGATTTCCGATTCTGTAGTTCAGAAGGATTGGAATTATAAAACAATCAGTTTCAATGAATTGTTGGATTAGATAGGTTATTGTTCTCATAACTCGTCTTTAGCGAGCTTTATTCGCTAATGTAATCGTTTCCTGGGATGACTTTAGCTTTTACTTCTCGCGAGGAGAATTATAGAGAAACGTTTTTGCTGTTACCGAAAACCCTATAATTGGCCAACATTCAGGCGAAAGCAGCAGTTGTTACATGTCAACTTTTAGTACAATTTAGTGAATTTCTCACAACAATTTCTGTAAAAACATTGGAAAAATCAGTGAAAATTATATAAATTTGTAACGCTACCCTACAATTAAAATTGCAAATAATAACTTACAATTTTTATTTGGATGAGGGATGCTAAAAATGACATTTGCTACTCGACGTCCGTTTTTATGGAGCTTAATGTTCTCCTCTCAGAAACATTGCTGGATCCTGAATTTTGCAATTTAGGTTCCTTGATGCGTTTTCATTTCAGGTTCTTTGGTTTAGAAGGAGTAGATATTAAAAATATCGTTTAAACCAAAGTTTTATTACAGTGAAAATGTGTAAACCCTGCTGTATCCGTATCTTGTAATACTTTTATTAGAATTCATTCAGAAAATTTGCTATAAAAATATCGATTCCGCTGATATATCTGATTAGAAAGAATGGATTCAAAGCTTTTTTTTTAAAGCGACTAAGGGAAAAATAATTGTAATATCGGCTGCTTACATTTCTTGTGCGTTTCTTATTGTCTCATTCCGAAGATGAAAACTAAAAAAAATCGTTTCATTGAAATTTCGTAGTAGTGAGAATACTTACAATTCTAGTCGGTTTGACTTCCCATAGTGGTATCTTTTGATATCACTCTTCGTTTTTGTTGAGAAAGCTTGCTGGGAGTAGGAGGTGGCACAATCGGTAGCTCGCCAGGCTTGTAATCTGCAGTTCGAAGCTTCGAGTCCCAGTTGGGTCAGCATTGAGATTTATCTCCGCAAAACTCCTCGCCCTGCCCACGGTCAGTAGGGGACACCGATGGGCTTGTAAAGGTCGCCGTCTGTCGGATGTGACGTTAACCTATGACCCATTATGCGGAACAGTCATGTCCTGTGCACGTTAAAGAACAGGCTGGAGAGCCTTCATTGGAGGCTACCGTCTGCCTCCCAACAGCTCTTCCAGTGGATCTCCAAACTTCTCTGTTCTGACCGTTTGGGGTCCTTGTGAGCTGGGCCATTTAGCCCATTGTGGGCAAAAAAAGTGCCGCTCAGAGGTAAAACAACCCAACTCAGAAAATTCGCTATGCAAAATAAAATTCAGTTCAAAGAGAATAAAAATTATCGTTTTTATTCTGCTTTCTCTAATTTTTATTTATGTTCATTCAAAGGAATTTCCAAACAAATTCAATTAGTATAAGACCAGATAGAATCAATGTTGATCCTGGCCCTCAACGTATTCTTTCCTGGGTTCCTTCGATTACCTATATTCAATTAATACATTTTAATCAAAGTCGTATTATAGAAAATAGATACAAATGCATCATTAATCACGGATTAGCTAAAATACGAGTAAATATAGGCTGTTTAAGCTTCCCAAACGCATTCCTTTGATATTCGATTGGTCAGTTCAGAAAGGAAAGGACGCTTCGTTTTATTCAATGAAGGAATAGTGAGAATACATTTTAATGCAGATTGCGTTCCTATAGATGCGTTCCTTTGTCTAAAGATTGTTCCACATAGAAGAAACAGGTGAAAAATCAGTTTTAAGCAAAGCGCGATTAGCAAAAATAAAGGAAAAGATTGGTAGGTGTTTATCGTTTAGTTGCACATGCTTTTGTACTTCCGACTGTGTCTGTCAGAAGAAAAAGACCTTCAAATTATTCTTTTGTTGAATGAGATTACTAATAGTCTTAATTTCTTTCATTCCGTCCGTTATTTTTTCTTCCCGATTGTTTTGCATGGAACGAACAGAATGGAACAGAAATATAAAAATCTGTTGTAGCGAAAGTCAGCTTAGCGAGAATAATTCTGAATATCGTCTGTTTTGATACTCTTTAATACATTTTTTTCCGATTATTTATTTTGGAAGTAAAGTATCTTGAAAATATTCGTTTCATCAAGTGACGGATTATTGAGAAACTAGTAGTCTTAGGCATTTTCGTTTCCTGTAGTTGTTTTAACGAAAGTCGGTTTAGTGAGAAAAATTGTCAATCTCGGCTTCTTCGATTTCCTGGAATGGATTCGATTCATTTCCAATTGTTTCTTTCAGAAGAAGTGTATTAGTTTTGTTCATATTTCGTTTGCAACCTTTAGGAAGAAGTGACTTCATAAAACATCCGCCGTAGTGCAAAGTTGGATTAAAGAGGTTAGAAGACAAACCTTCATTCAAAACGGATTAAACAGAATACATACAAATACTGAAGTGCGTTTGTGTAATACAGAATTGTTTCGGTCAGAAGGAATAGGGTTATTACAAATTTTCTCTATGTTCAATGTCGGATTAAAGAGAACAGATGTACGTATTGACTTTTTTGATATCTAAACAAATTCGTTTTATCAAGTGCTTGATTGGTTCAAGCACTTGAACCAATCAAGCTTCTTTCAAGATATTTCCAAGGAGTTTTAAAATTGTTTGCTCTAGGCAGATATTTTAGAAATACTGTTAATAAACAAATAGTTTCTCATCATTTCTTCCTTTTCCAGGATTCTCAAGGGTTGTTGTGTTGTTTTACCTCTGAGCGGCACTTTTTTGCACACCATGGGCTAAATGGCCAGGTCACATGGAACCCGAAGGCTCAGAGAAGGTTGGGGGATGGGACCCACTGGAACAGCTGTTGGGAGACAGATGGTAGATGGTAGCTGTTGGGAGACAGGTCAAGGCCATCCAGCGTGTTCTTTAGCGTGCACAGGGTATGGCTCTCCCGCACACGGAGCCACGGCTTAACGTCCCATCCGACGGACGGCGGCCTTTCCAAGCCCATCGGTGTCCCCTACTGACCGTGGGCAGGGCGGGGAATTTTGCGGAGATAAATCTCAACGCTGACTCAGCTGGGACTCGAACCTGGGAACTACAGATTACGAGCCTGGCGCGCTACCGACTGAGCCACCACCGCCCCGATTCTCAAGGGAATGACCCGGCATATCATTTAACTATTCATCGATTAGTTTTAGAATATGGTTACTATTTACTCCTGATTCCTGAGCAAATATTTAAAGAACAAAATACTGGAGATAAAAATTGGAATTGCATTTCGGGAAATCCTTAGTTACGGTTTACAGTTTGAAATCATAACCATAATCATTTACCTTCATAAGTTTGTTGTTGACATGAATAATTTGAAAAATGTTTCATAGATTACTTTTGGATAAATAACATATCTGATATTTTAAATTCATCGGTATTGTAAGCAAATGAAAGTAATTTCTATTAGCTTAAATGATAAATATTTCAGTTGCCAATTCCTGTTATATTTCTGATAGAACGTTTTAATATTCAGCAGAATCCTTGAATTGCACAAATACATGTATCAATATTCTTTAACGTGAGATTTTAAGATCAGACGTAATTAAGAACTGAAATTTTAGCAACACTGAAATAAAAGAGTTACGATAAAGAGTAAATTCTGTGCTGCCGCATGAACTTCATTTGCGTCTATTGATAAAGTTCCAGTGCCTGTGGAAACATTTTGTAGTTGCACACATATAAAATAATTATGTAGTATTATGTTGTTTACACTACAAAATGTTTCCATAGGTATATATTATGCAGTAAAATTATTCCGTTAAAGAAATTCTGCATATATATTATAAAAATAAGTCATGGATTAACTTTAACTGAAGGTAAATTGCTTAAATTTTTTTTATTTATTATTTTTTTTAGTGAATTTTCTTCCAAATAATTATGGTTGAATAAATATTGGTCGACTAGATCGCTATATACTTAACGTTAGCCACCCTCATGTGGCAAGTTCTGAAGCTTCCCATGCGCGCTTGCTAACAAGGAGATTCTCAGAAATCGGCAGGCATCCCATTACATAGGCACCGAGAGAGTCATAAGTTGTATACCTTAAAAAACAGACTGTGTGACATTCACAGGAGGTTTCCATCTGTCTCCTAACAGCTGTACACTGGATTCAATTCCCAAATCTTCCATGAGTCCTTGGGGCATTTCTCATCTGGATATTTACCCACTATGTTGAAAAACGTACAGTTCAGAGGTATAAGAATTCAGTCTCTCCTACATACACGATAGATAGATGTTTAGTTTTGAAACAACCTAAAATATGTTTGTTTTTATATTTTAAAAAATGACGGAGTTTTATGTCCTTTCTCATGGTTTAATTAAAAGCTTCGAATTTTTAAACATTCCAGATACAGAGCAACGAAGATTTTCTTAAAACAGTTATTACCAGGCATTTGCTATTGATGTCATATCCCAATTGTTCCTCAACAGATGATTTCAACATGACACTGATTTGAAACAATTAAATTCCGTTTGACGAAACAGAACACAAGTTTGAACTGAACTATTTGGCTTCCTTTGTGCTCTGATTACAGTCGTATCACTTATAGAGAGAAGAAACAAGTCCTCGCAGATCCTTCGAGACCTCCAACGGGGGTCGCCGTCAAGCAGGTGAGAGCGAAGACACGAGTAAGTGGAGATCTAGGTGGCATATGATTATTAGAAATTGCACAATTTATATATTTTTACTTCTAAGAACGCTTTATAAACTCTGGCTGTATTCTAACTTTTAAAATTGACAACATTCGGATTTCAGAGATAGAAATCTCAGAAATATTTAACTCTAGAAATAAATCCATTTTTTCTAATGCGATTTGATTACGACTGACTGTTTTACATTGGGTGGGGGTGTCTCGTAATCTACAGTTCCCAAGTTCGAGTCCCAGCTGGGTCAGTGTTGAGATTCAACTCCGCAATACTCCTCGCCCTGCCCATGGTTAGTAGGGGAAACCGATGGGCTTGGAAAGGCCACCGTCCGTCGGATGGGACGTTAAGCCATTGCCCAATGTGCGGGAAAGCCATACCTTGTGCACGCTAAAGAACACACTGGATGGCCTTGATGGGAGGCTACCATCTGTCTCCCAACAGCTGTTCTAGTGGGTTTCCTCCCCCAACCTCCTCTGAGCCTTCGGGGTCCATGTGACCTGGCCATTTAGCCCATGGTTTGCAAAAAAGTGCCGCTCAGAGGTAAAACAACCTACCAACCAACCAACTGTTTTACACTTAAAACTATAAATTGCGAAATTAAAATAAAAAAAAACACATTAATATAAAAATCTCATTTTTAATTTTTCTTCTTATAAAAATATAGGCTGAAAAATTTATGAATAAGGTAGAACACAAATTTAAACTATTGAACAGAAATAAATGCGCTCCACACTTTCAGAAAAGAAGTTTTGCCAAGGCGTATGGCATTTGTCTTATTTTTCAAATAAATACAAATGAAAAGCAGCTCATTTGAATGCAACCAATACTTCATTTCCTATTGTGTGCAACTACATAACTATTTGTACATTCAATTAAAAATTCGAGTGCAAGAGAGGGAAATCACTTAATTTTCATTCAAAAAATATGTCTTTTGACCTATCGTGATATAATAAGCACCGAATAATTAAATTGTTAGCAAAAAAACAAAACTAAAAAATATAGATCAAAGTGTCTTTTTTTAGGTAGGATATTTTTGTTGTTACATTGAGTTTGGGACATAGCATCGCCGATCTCAACATCATTAAAGACCTGAAGAATAATCACAGTCAAATTGAATGAGCGGTCATTCATTCTCTACATTAGGGGTTCTGAACGTAGGGTACGCGTTAAAATGATTTGGGGTACGCCCTGAGAACTCAAAAGTCGCTTGATATCTGTTATATATACATATGATTTATTTTATTCCGATTGTTATACTATAACTATAGTTTTATCTATCTATACAAGGGGTACAGCACCACAGTTATATACACATTTCCAGGGGATACGTGAAGCATAAAAGGTTGAGAACTACTGATCTACATGATGCTTAGAAACAAGACACACACACACGCAAAATATTTATTGCTGGTATGAACACCTTGACTAGGTTTAAACATAGGATTTATCCACTGCGTTATCTTCATTTTATTTCCGTAGAATTTTTAAGATAATAAAGATAACATTTTTTCTGAAGAAAAAACTTTATCGTATAATTGGCTTTTACATACAATTCGCATTGAATTAGAATACAGGCTTCATTCTAATTTGCAGACCAATTTGGTCTGTAAATGTTAGCTAGGTAGTCACTGGAAAGAGACCTATGCACCAATCCCCTCTAATGATGCATAGAACAGGCCAGGCCTAGCACATAATGTCCGACCCCGCCTTGTCGTGGTGCAGGCCTTTAAGTCCTTTCAAAAGAGATACTCTCTTGTGGAAGGGAAGGCTGCCAGATTAGTGTGACCTACTGATCTGGACAACTATGGGTATTTTACGTTTAGTCTACACTGCTAATGAGTGGTCAACCACACAGGGACCTTGTCCTGACCATATATATACAAACCTGAGCGGAATTATGGGTCTGAGCTTGATTGTGGATCCTGAATTTGCTGCACTGGTAGGCTTTTGTGAAGGAAAAAATTTTCCGCTCTCTTTTCTGTTTGTGGGTTGACACTCCCAAGTGAATAGATTCACAGGGTATGTTTATCAGCTGGTGAATAATCCAGAGCAGATGTCGTCGCAGGCACCTGAATGCTTCGATTCTACTGGCATCGTCAAATTTTACATTGGAGGAATTCCAGTGTAGATAGCTACAACTTTTAGTGCAGGCACGGGTCGTTGCCCCATGCCTGCGATTAGGGCCCTGTTTGATATTGTCGGCATTCCCTCTCTCAACAAACAGAGTTTCTTTAAACATCCTAACCATTTTCTCTCCATAGGCAGTTGGAATATGAGGACTCTGCACAAAGCTTATTCTCATGATGTCCTCACACAAGAATTCCACCGTTATAACTTATATATTCTCGGCTTGCAAGAGACCAGATGGACAGATAAAAGTCAGATTCTTAAAAATAATCTTAAATTTCTCTTTTCAGGAAGGGACGACAATAAGCATCACCAAGGCGTGGGTCTGCTTCTCAGCAGACACGCTAGCGATGCTCTTCTCGGATATGAGTGCATTAATGAAAGGTTTCTTACAGAAAATTTCAGACAAGCGTTAAAGACTTGAATGTTATCTGCTGTTATGCCCCCACTGAGGATGCCGATGAGGATGAGAAGGATAGGTTTTATGAACAACTTCAGGATATTTTGAATTCTGTCAAGAAAGGAGATATTACCCTTGTTGGACGTTTTAAGATCCCATCCAACGGACTGCGGTCTTGCCAAGCCTATCGGTGTCCCTACTGACCGTGGCAGGGGAGAGTTTTGCGGAGATAAATCTCAACTCTGACCCAGCTGGGATTCGAACCTGGGAACTGCAGATTACGAATTATCCCCGCTTCCATATAGCGAAGTAAAATGCTCGAAATTGCCTTGCATCGCCTTACTTTAAGCTCGGGATTTCATGAAGCAAGTTTCAAGTGCCCATAAGTAATAAATGATTGTAAATATTTATGATAGGTTTATATCTTTAATAAAATGGATCCAATTTCAACTGTCAAAAATGTGTTTGCATTTAACTGCACTCTCGTGAACGTTTTTTTTCTTTTCAATAAGAAGTTGGATTTTTAAATTTACTTAAAAGTACTTGTTAAACAAATTCCTTCACATATTTCGGTAGTTCACCGCCATATACAATAAGCTTTTGTTATTTCCATTTTTATAATTTCTTCCATGAATGTCATCAACATCATCATCCTAAAGCAGCCGTGGGCTACGGAGGTCCAACCAGACCGTGCAATTCAGTTCTCCAAGCTTGTCTGTTCTGAGCTACATCTGCTGCATCCGGCCACTGCACACCAATTCTAACAAGATCCTGTTTCACATTCTCTGCCCACCGAATCATAGGTGTGCCCCTCTTTCTGAAGCCTTTAGTCACACTGTTCATAACCCAATTCACCAATCTATAATTATCCATACGGGCAACATGGCCAAACCAACGGAGTCTCTCTCTGCACAATATGCTGCTTAAAGTAGGTTGCCGACTCCTTTGTCTAACCTCATCATTAGTTGCAAAGTTGAGCCACTTAATGGCCAAGACACTGCATAAGCATCTAGAATCGAAAGCATGTAGTTTCCTGTTATCACGTTTACAAAGTGTCCAAGTTTCACTAATATAACTAACCCTAGAAAGAACAAAACTGTGATACAGTCTCATTTTAATCTTTAGGTGTATAAACCTATTTCTCCACATTCTCCATAGATTCTTAAAAGTCCCGGCAGCAATCCCTATTCTTCTGTTAATCTCATGCCGCACATCACCAGCATCTGTTACATAGCTCCCAAGATAATTAAACTGTGACACCTGCTCAAGACTGCACCATTCAGATTAACTGAATCACAGCCTGCCTGACCAATTTTCATTACTTTAGTTTTCTCTCTGTTTATTACCAAACCTACTCTACTACCAGTCTTATCAATAGTTCGAATGAAAGAATTCATGAGGGTTAAAATAAAGCCAATATACATTAAAATTTAGACGTTAATTTAAATATTCAATGGCTTGTTGCCCAAATGTTAACTAGATTATTTTTTATTTCGTTATGGAAAGTATTCGCCTCATTCATGTCTAAGCATGTTAAAGGCTATAATATTTCCTTAGCAATTGTAGCAGTGGTTAAATGCAGTAAAACGAATTAAATAACCCTTCAACTATTAAAATTCACATTTCAGTATTATAACTAATGAACTTTGTAATATGATTGAATAACTTACAGATATTTTGAAGAAGATTTCGTTATAACTATAACAAAAAGTTGAATTGCAGAGATAAATTTTACTAAAATTAGTAAATGTATTGACATGTAAATGGTTTGGCCGTTTTTAATTTTATTAGAGTCGTTTGCAGTGTGATCTATTTTTATGGATAAGAATAAAAGCGGTCTTTAAAGTGAATTCAAAGTACAAGGCTTTAAAATGGATAAAATGGTTATATACTAGAACTAAAATGGATAAGGGGTGATATATATATATAGGAGTAAAGGACAAGAAAGGTTTTTAATCCTTTAAACATAGGGGGAAATGTTTACTAATTTGATAAAAATCACCTAAATGCCATTCTCGGAAATAACATTGGGATTTTTAAAGATTACAATCTAAACCACTTATGGATATGTCTACAAAATACCCCAAGTGCTCCCCAAAACTTCGAGCTTGAAGGCATTAAGGCAGCGGTGAGAGGACGCTAAGTCGGTACACTCCAGGCTAATAATCTGCAGATCCCAGGTTCGAGTCGCAGCTGGACCAGCGTTGAAATTTTTGTCCTCAAAAGTCCCCATCTGGCCATCATTTAATAGGAGAAACTGGTGATCTTGGAAGGCCGTCGTCCGTCCAGTGGGACGTGACGCCATTGCCCTGTGTGTGGCAAAGCCATTTCCTGTGCAAGCTAACGACCACGCTGGATGGTCTTCGCGTAAGGCTACCGTCTGTTTTCTAATCGTTTCCAGTGGGTACCTGCCCCCAACATTCTGAGAGCCCTCGGCGACTATGTGGCTGACCATTTAGCACATTGTGTGCAAATAATTGCCGTTTCGAGGTACAACAACCCAACGCTACTTCTTACGGATTGTTTTATATTCAAATGTTCGCGTATCACATATTCTTTTATCGTAACGTTTAAGTGAAAACATCCTTGATATAAGCGAACATTTATCATATTTCTGTTATGTTACCTTAAAATATTTATGCCTTTTCGCTAGTGTTTTAAAAAAAAGGAGGAATTGTTTTCAATTTTGTCTTCTGTCTATCTCTCCATCAGCATAATGTCAACTGTTTTCTGATTTCAGAAATCCAAAAAAACCAGTCCCTTTTGCAGTTTGATATGCATCGCTTTAAAGTTAGGATTCTTTTTTTCTACATCCCAATAACGTAATAAATGCCTTCTAACGAAGGAAAAGATAGAAAAATGGAAAATTTTGAAATAATTTGCAAGTAATTGACGTTTGCAACTTTAAATTTGGTGAGGAAATGTGAGGGCCAAGAGGTTTACACTTACAACAATCCCTTTAAACCCAGGGACATCACTGTGATTAGACCCCTTAACTTTAAAGAGTCAGTGGGAAATACATATCGTTTATTTGAAGGTATAAAAAAAAATGAAGAAAAGTAAGTGGAAGTTATAATTGTTAGAAAAAGGATATTTTCATTTTCCCACTCATCTATTAGTTTGAATTTCCACTGTTAGAGGGTATTTATGTTAACATACAACAGTTTGTTTCAGGTGTAACCTTACACTTTCACTGGTGTAAACTTACACTAGAATATGATATTCTGTTACATCATAAAATGGTGGCATTTCATCTTTTCGGTCACGTTAAAATTCTTTTCAATTAATAGAATACCCCCTTTTATGGTACATTAATCAATCACATTCTTATGTAGCCCATCTGGTGAAACCCATATGTACTTATGTATGTCACTCTGTTTGTAATAATAAAAAAATAAAATATAAATACCCCCTGTAGCAGCTGCTTGCCACAGAGGCTGACAGGAGCCTGTCAGTTTATATGCCACAGTAGGAGATCTGAGAGGATGGCAGGACCTCAGCAGAAAAACGACACACACATCCATGCCTAATCCGGGGCTCGAACCCAGGTCCCTTAGATCAGTAGCCAAGCGTGCTAATCAGTTATTTTGAAACCATTAAGTTTACTTACCTGTAGGAGACGTTGCCCAATGCCATTGCAGCCACAAATAACAAAAGGGCTCATCATCCCTTCCCAAAGGTCAGAGTCGGTACTAAATTTGGCACTGAAATCACCTAGAACAAGGGTAATATCTCCTTTCTTGACAGAATTCAAAATATCCTGAAGTTGTCCGTAAAAAATATTCATCTCATCCTCATCGGCATCCTAGGTGGGAGCATAACAGCAGATATCATTCAAGTCTTTAATGCTTGTCTGAAATTTTCCTGTAAGAAACCTTTCATTAATACACTCATATCCTAGAAGCGCATCACTAGTATGTTTACTGAGAAGCAGACCCACGCCTTAGTGATGATTATTACCTGTCCTCCCTGAAAAGAGAAATTTAAAATAATTGTTAAGAATCTTACCTTTATCTGTCCATCTGTTCTCTTGCAAACCGAGAATATATAAATTATAACGGTGGAATTCTTGTGTGAGGGCATCATGAGAATAAGCTTTGTGCAGAATCCTCATATTCCAACTGCCTATGGAGAGAAAATGGTTAGGATGTTTAAAGGAACTCTGTTTGTTGAGAGAGGGAAAGCCCACAATATAAAACAGGGCCCTAATCGCAGGCATGGGGCAACGACCCGTGCCTGCACTAAAAGTTATAGCTATCTACACTGGAAGTCCTCCAATGTAAAATTTGACGATGTCAGTAGAATCGAAGGGTTCAAGTGCCTGCGACGATATCTGCTCTGGATTATTCACCAGCTGATAAACATACCCTGTGAATCTATTCACTTGGGGCTGTCAACCCACAAACAGAAAAGAGAGCGGAAAATTTTTTCCTTCACAAAAGCCTACCAGTGCAGCAAATTCAGGATCCACAATCAAGCTCACACCCATAATTCCGCTCAGGTTGGTATATATATATATGGTCAGGACAAGGTCATTGTGTGGTTGACCACTCATTAGCAGTCTAGAAAAAACGAAAAATACCCATAGTTGTCCAGATCAGTAGGTCACACTAATCTGGCAGCCTTCCCTTCCACAAGAGAATATCTCTTTTGAAAGGACTTAAAGGCCTGCACCACGACAAGGCGGGGTCGGACATTATGTGCTAGGCCTGGCCTGTTCTATGCATCATTAGAGGGGATTGGTTCATAGGTCTCTTTCCAGTGACTACCTAGCTAACATTTACAGACCAAATTGGTCTACAAATTAGAATGCAGCCTGTATTCTAATTCAATGCGAATTGTATGTAAAAGCCAATTATACGATAAAGTTTTTTCTTCAGAAAAAATGTTATCTTTATTATCTTAAAAATTCTACGGAAATAAAATGAAGATAACGCAGTGGATAAATCCTATGTTTAAACCTAGTCAAGGTGTTCACACCAGCAATAAATATTTTGCGTGTGTGTGTGTCTTGTTTCTAAGCATCATGTAGATCAGTGGTTCTCAACCTTTTATGCTTCACGTATCCCCTGGAAATGTGTATATAACTGTGGTACTGTACCCCTTGTATAGATAGATAAAACTATAGTTATAGCATAACAATCGGAATAAAATAAAACATATGTATATATAACAGATATCAAGCGACTTTTGAGTTCTCAGGGCGTACCCCAAATCATTTTAACGCGTACCCCACGTTCAGAACCCCTAATGTAGAGAATGAATGACCGCTCATTCAATTTGACTGTGATTATTCTTCAGGTCTTTAATGATGTTGAGATCGGCGATGCTATGTCCCAAACTCAATGTAACAACAAAAATATCCTACCTAAAAAAAGACACTTTGATCTATGTTTTTTCGTTTTGTTTTTTTGCTAACAATTTAATTATTCGGTGCTTATTATATCACGATAGGTCAAAAGACATTTTTTTTGAATGAAAATTAAGTGATTTCCCTCTCTTGCACTCGAATTTTTAATTGAATGTACAAATAGTTATGTAGTTGCACACAATAGGAAATGAAGTATTGGTTGCATTCAAATGAGCTGCTTTTCATTTGTATTTATTTGAAAAATAAGACAAATGCCATACGCCTTGGCAAAACTTCTTTTCTGAAAGTGTGGAGCGCATTTATTTCTGTTCAATAGTTTAAATTTGTGTTCTACCTTATTCATAAATTTTTTAGCCTATATTTTTATAAGAAGAAAAATTAAAAATGAGATTTTTATATTAATGTGTTTTTTTTTATTTTAATTTCGCAATTTATATTTTTAAGTGTAAAACAGTTGGTTGGTTGGTAGGTTGTTTTACCTCTGAGCGGCACTTTTTTGCACACAATGGGCTAAATGGTCAGGTCACAAGGACCCCGAAGGCTCAGAGGAGGTTGGGGGAGGAAACCCACTAGAACAGCTGTTGGGAGACAGATGGTAGCCTCCCATCAAGTCCATCCAGTGTGTTCTTTAGCGTGCACAAGGTATGGCTTTCCCGCACATTGGGCAATGGCTTAACGTCCCATCCGACGGACGGTGGCCTTTCCAAGCCCATCGGTTTCCCCTACTAACCATGGGCAGGGCGAGGAGTATTGCGGAGATGAATCTCAACACTGACCCAGCTGGGACTCGAACTTGGGAACTGTAGATTACGAGACACCCCCACCCAATGTAAAACAGTCAGTCGTAATCAAATCGCATTAGAAAAAATGGATTTATTTCAAGAGTTAAATATTTCTGAAATTTCTATCTCTGAAATCCGAATGTTGTCAATTTTACAAGTTAGAATACAGCCAGAGTTTATAAAGCGTTCTGTTCCTTAGAAGTAAAAATATATAAATTGTGCAATTGCTAATAATCATATGCCACCTAGATCTCCACTTACTCGTGTCTTCGCTCTCACCTGCTTGACGGCGACCCCCGTTGGAGGTCTCGAAGGATCTGCGAGGACTTGTTTCTTCTCTCTATAAGTGATACGACTGTAATCAGAGCACAAAGGAAGCCAAATAGTTCAGTTCAAACTTGTGTTCTGCTTCGTCAAACGGAATTTAATTGTTTCAAATCAGTGTCATGTTGAAATCGTCTATTGAGGAACAATTGAGATATGACATCAATAGCAAATGCCTGGTAATAACTGTTTTAAGAAAATCTTCGTTGCTCTGTATCTGGAATGTTTAAAAATTCGAAGCTTTTAATTAAACCATGAGAAAGAACATAAAAATCCGTCATTATTTAAAATATAAAAACAAACATATTTTAAGTTGTTTCAAAACTAAACATCTATCTATCGTGTATGTAGGAGAGACTGAATTCTTATACCTCTGAACTGTACGTTTTTCAACATAGTGGGTAAATATCCAGATGAGAAATGCCCCAAGGACTCATGGAAGATTTGGGAATTGAATCCAGTGTACAGCTGTTAGGAGACAGATGGAAACCTCCTGTGAATGTCACACAGTCTGTTTTTTAAGGTATACAACTTATGACTCTCTCGGTGCCTATGTAATGGGATGCCTGCCGATTTCTGAGAATCTCCTTGTTAGCAAGCGCGCATGGGAAGCTTCAGAACTTGCCAAATGAGGGTGGCTAACGTTAAGTATATAGCAATCTAGTCGACCAATAATTTATTCAACCATAATTATTTGGAAGAAAATTCACTAAAAAAAATAATAAATAAAAAAATTTAAGCACTTTACCTTCAGTTAAAGTTAATCCATGACTTATTTTTATAATATATATGCAGAATTTCTTTAACGGAATAATTTTACTGCATAATATATACCTATGGAAACATTTTGTAGTGTAAACAACATAATACTACATAATTATTTTATATGTGTGCAGCTACAAAATGTTTCCACAGGCACTGGAACTTTATCAATAGACGCAAATGAAGTTCATGCGGCAGCACAGAATTTACTCTTTATCGTAACTCTTTTATTTCAGTGTTGCTAAAATTTCAGTTCTTAATTACGTCTGATCTTAAAATCTCACGTTAAAGAATATTTATACATGTATTTGTGCAATTCAAGGATTCTGTTGAATATTGAAACGTTCTATCAGAAATATAACAGGAATTGGCAACTGAAATATTTATCATTTAAGCTAATAGGAATTACTTTCATTTGCTTACAATACCGATGAATTTAAAATATCAGATATGTTATTTATCCAAAAGTAATCTATGAAACATTTTTCAAATTATTCATGTCAACAACAAACTTATGAAGGTAATTATAAAGACAAAGACCTTACCTTGCCGACATATTGCTTTCAGCCACTTGTCTCGCGAATCAAACTTGGAAGTGATGTGATGAAAACTGATTTTTGTTTTACAAGTTTCACTTCTGCAAAACGGCACACAGCAATATACCATTGTTAAAACTATACTTTAGAAACTGCAGCAAATAGATAGAACAATAAATAACTCACATGTGAACAAATCGTTATCAGAATCCAATTTTAAAACTAGCGCTAAACAACGTAATATCGTAGGCTACAAAGGAACAAGTAGCAAGCAAAACAGCGGAACGCCAGCGCCACAACGGACGAAAACGTAACTAGCGCTGCTGTCGCTTCAAGTCATGAAATTGGCAGGCGTTCCATTAGGTAGGCACCGGACTCTCCTATAAACGTTAACACGGCTAATGTCCCATCCAACGAACCGCAGTCTTCTCAAGCCCTGTGATGCCCCCTTCTCACCTAAGTAGACTGGTACATTTGTTAAAAAAAGGCGGCAAATTGTGTAATTCAACTGACACTTCGGGAAATGTTTACAATCTTCGCCGTCTCTTCCCTTCCCTTTATATTTTAATAGGAATTAGCCCAATATGTTGTTCTGTATACTTATTATTCGCACTTGAATTATAATTTTTTGTCACTGCTCCCTTCCCCAACTTACCGAATAAATGTTTCAATGAAGCGCAAAACATAATTATTAACATCTGTTATAAGCACCTACAAGTCTCTTATGGCTAGTCTATTCTTTTTTTCTCCTGGGACACAGAAAAACAAAAGGCTATTCATTTGCCAGACTGTCTTTATGTCTTGCATTATACTGACTTTCAGACCACTGTTAAAGGAATTGTTTGAAGGGTAAAGTTCGATTCATAATTTGGGTGACCAGGCGCCAAATTGTAAATGGGACCCTCTATCATGATAAATTGAAGTATAATGAAAAATGCAGTACTTTATGTAAAATCGTCGATTGAAGTGATTGAAGAATAAAATAACGAGTACCTTAAATGAGTAATTAAATATTCAAAGCCTTGATCCTAGAGCCATGATTCCTCCTTTTGTGCTACTCAGTTAAAGGGTAATTTCTTATAAACTCACACAACTCGTACTTCTAATATTTAATTTTGAGAACGTATTTAGTCCGTTATATAGGAAGATTTCAAACTGTAAACCGTAACTAAGGATTTCCCGAAATGCAATTCCAATTTTTATCTCCAGTATTTTGTTCTTTAAATATTTGCTCAGGAATCAGGAGTAAATAGTAACCATATTCTAAAACTAATCGATGAATAGTTAAATGATATGCCGGGTCATTCCCTTGAGAATCGGGGCGGGGTTGGCTCAGTCGGTAGCGCGCCAGGCTCGTAATCTGTAGTTCCCAGGTTCGAGTCCCAGCTGAGTCAGCGTTGAGATTAATCTCCGCAAAATTCCCCGCCCTGCCCACGGTCAGTAGGGGACACCGATGGGCTTGGAAAGGCCGCCGTCCGTCGGATGGGACGTTAAGCCGTGGCTCCGTGTGCGGGAGAGCCATACCCTATGCACGTTAAAGAACACGCTGGATGGCCTTGACGGGAGGCTACCATCTGTCTCCCAACAGCTGTTCCAGTGGGCCCCATCCCCCAACCTTCTCTGAGCCTTCGGGGTCCATGTGACCTGGCCATTTAGCCCATGGTGTGCAAAAAAGTGCCGCTCAGAGGTAAAACAACACAACAACCCTTGAGAATCCTGGAAAAGGAAGAAATGATGAGAAACTATTTGTTTATTAACACTATTTCTAAAATATCTGCCTAGAGCAAACAATTTTAAAACTCCTTGGAAATATCTTGAAAGAAGCTTGATTGGTTCAAGTGCTTGAACCAATCAAGCACTTGATAAAACGAATTTGTTTAGATATCAACATAGTCAATACGTACATCTGTTCTCTTTAATCCGACATTGAACATAGAGAAAATTTGTAATAACCCTATTCCTTCTGACCGAAACAATTCTGTATTACACAAACGCACTTCAGTATTTGTATGCATTCTGTTTAATCCGTTTTGAATGAAGGTTTGTCTTCTAACCTCTTTAATCCAACTTTGCACTACGGCGGATGTTTTATGAAGTCACTTCTTCCTAAAGGTTGCAAACGAAATATGAACAAAACTAATACACTTCTTCTGAAAGAAACAATTGGAAATGAATCGAATCCATTCCAGGAAATCGAAGAAGCCGAGATTGACAATTTTTCTCACTAAACCGACTTTCGTTAAAACAACTACAGGAAACGAAAATGCCTAAGACTACTAGTATTCTCAATAATCCGTCACTTGATGAAACGAATATTTTCAAGATACTTTACTTCCAAAATAAACAATCGGAAAAAAATGTATTAAAGAGTATCAAAACAGACGATATTGAGAATTATTCTAGCTAAGCTGACTTTCGCTACAACAGATTTTTATATTTCTGTTCCATTCTGTTCGTTCCATTCAAAACAATCGGGAAGAAAAAATAACAGACGGAATGAAAGAAATTAAGACTATTATTATTCTCATTCAATAAAAGAATAATTTGAAGGTCTTTTTCTTCTGACAGACACAGTCGGAAGTACAAAAGCATGTGCAACTAAACGATAAACACCTACCAATCTTTTCCTTTATTTTTGCTAATCGCGCTTTGCTTAAAACTGATTTTTCACCTGTTTCTTCTATGTGGAACAATCTTTAGACAAAGGAACGCATCTACAGGAACGCAATCTGCATTAAAATGTATTCTCACTATTCCTTCATTGAATAAAATGAAGCGTCCTTTCCTTTCTGAACTGACCAATCGAATATCAAAGGAATGCGTTTGGGAAGCTAAAACAGCCTATATTTACTCGTATTTTAGCTAATCCGTGATTAATGATGCATTTGTATCTATTCTCTATAATACGACTTTGATTAAAATGTATTAATTGAATATAGGTAATCGAAGGAACCCAGGAAAGAATACGTTGAGGGCCAGGATCAACATTGATTCTATCTGGTCTTATACTAATTGAATTTGTTTGGAAATTCCTTTGAATGAACATAAATAAAAATTAGAGAAAGCAGAATGAAAACGATAATTTTTATTCTCTTTGAACTGAATTTTATTTTGCATAGCAAATTTTCTGAGTTGGGTTGTTTTACCTCTGAGCGGCACTTTTTTTGCCCATAATGGGCTAAATGGCCCAGCTCACAAGGACCCCAAAGGATAAGAAGAGAGAAGGTTGGAGATCCACTGGAAAAGCTGTTGGGAGGCAGACGGTAGCCTCCAATGAAGGCTCTCCAGCCTGTTCTTTAACGTGCACAGGACATGACTGTTCCGCATAATGGGTCATAGGTTAACGTCACATCCGACAGACGGCGACCTTTACAAGCCCATCGGTGTCCCCTACTGACCGTGGGCAGGGCGAGGAGTTTTGCGGAGATAAATCTCAATGCTGACCCAACTGGGACTCGAAGCTTCGAACTGCAGAATGCAAGCCTGGCGAGCTACCGATTGTGCCACCTCCTACTCCCAGCAAGGTTTCTCAACAAAAACGAAGAGTGATATCAAAAGATACCACTATGGGAAGTCAAACCGACTAGAACTGTAAGTATTCTCACTACTACGAAATTTCAATGAAACGATTTTTTTTTTAGTTTTCTTCTTCGGAAAGAAACAATAAGAAACGCACAAGAAATGTAAGCAGCCGATATTACAATTTTTTTTCCCTTAGTCGCTTTAAAAAAAAAGCTTTGAATCCATTCTTTCTAATCAGATATATCAGCGGAATAGATATTTTTATAGCAAATTTTCTGAATGAATTCTAATAAAAGTATTACAAGATACGGATACAGCAGGTGTCAGGCTAGAGGCCTTTTTAGATTTTTTTTTGTTCAGGCTGTGTATATTTATTTTGGATTTCGCCAAAATAGTCATATGCTACGGGGAGGCCTCTGTCCTGGCATCTGGAAAGTTAATTGACGGGGCAGTGCCCCGAGGGACGGATGTCGCCCAACTGCTAGCGGACGGCCCAGGTGGTCAGGCAGCGGAAGAAAGAAAAGAAAGGGTTTGGCAACGATGAGAACGAGAGAGCTGGTCGAGTCTCGGAAGGAGACGGACGAGAATTGGTAAAGCGGGAAATGCCGACTGGTAATAGCGGCATTGGCTCTGTAAATACAGCTGAACAGGCATAGTAAGCTGGTGTTGTTGTAATCCATGTAATTGAGCATATGTCCTCGTCCAGCAAGTACGTTGGAAGGTTAAATAAATCTTTGTTATTTTTAAGTAAAGCCTGAAGTTGGACTAATTTATTGGGGAGGAGCCTCAGTATCGAGTCTCTGCAATTGTGAATAAACCGTTTGATTCTATCCGAAAGACTCTTTCACCCGTCGCGTATAGCGATCGAACCGAGGGACCGACAAACGAAGAGTTAACATCACAGCAGGGTTTACACTTTTTCACTCTAATAAAACTTTGGTTTAAACGATATTTTTAATATCTACTCCTTCTAAACGAAAGAACCTGAAATGAAAACGCATCAAGGAATCTAAATTGCAAAATTCAGGATCCTGCAACGTTTCTGAGAGGAGAACATCAAGCTCTATAAAGACAGATTTGGCGAGTAGCAAATGTCATTTTTAGCATCCTTCATCCAAATAAAAATTGTAAGTTATTATTTGCAATTTTAATTGTAGGGTAGCGTTACAAATTTATTTAATTTTCACTGATTTTTCCAATGTTTTTACAATTGTGAGAAATTCTCTAAATTGTACTAAAAGTTGACATGTAACAACTGCTGCTTTCGCCTGAATGTTGGCCAATTATAGGGTTTTCGGTAACAGCAAAAACGTTTCTCTATAATTCTCCTCGCGAGAAGTAAAAGCTAAAGTCATCCCAGGAAACGATTACATTAGCGAATAAAGCTCGCTAAAGACGAGTTATGAGAACAATAACCTATCTAATCCAACAATTCATTGAAACTGATTGTTTTATAATTCCAATCCTTCTGAACTACAGAATCGGAAATCAAATGATAGTAAAGATGATTATAGAAAACCGACAGATTAGATATTTATATCTTTTCTCAGTAACGTGACTTTTTTCAGTTAACCTGACCTTTCTAAAACATATTTTTCAGCCAGTTACCGATCTGTAGATAAAAGATGTATATTTTATTCTGTATTTCCTTGTAGTATGTTCGCTTGATTTCTTCTTCCGAACCAAAGATTTTTTTTTATTGAAAGTCGGATTAATGAGATTACTGATAGACGTACGGTATTTTGATTTCCTCTCATTTCATTAAGAAGAGATAGACATTGAAAAAATTCTATTGTCCAAGCTGTGGGATTAGAAAGAATAGATGTAAATGCTTTATTGAATGTAAAATTAGAGATAATGGAAATGAATTTTTCTGGTACTTCATCTTTTTAGTTTCCTGTTGCTTCGCTCAGAAAGAACAGATTTAGAAGAAAAATAATCCGTTGTTCTGAAATGTCAATTGGAAAGACTGCATTTAAATGCTTTACTCGTAAATTATATGTAGAGAAAAGAGCTATAATATTGGCTCTTTAGGCCTCTTGTAATACATTCCTTCGATTTCCGATAGTTTCATTCGAAGAAAAAGACTCCAAAAATATATATCTTCATTGAAAGTCGTATTAGAGAAAATACTAATACTCCTGTGAACTTTGGGTTTTCTTTGCCGTAACCATTTTTGAGCCTTCAGGGTCCTTGCCACCTGGCCATTTACCACATGCCGGGCAAAAAAGTGCCGCTCCGAGGTAATACTCAATCCTAACTTTATTTTTATATACACGTGAAACGGAGGGAGAAATGATATATCCCCCTTCCTCCTCTTTTTATGTTTTTGTATATGCGGCCCATGTTGTACGTTAGTAACGCGAAGGCCAAATCTACGAAGTTGTAAGTCACACGAAAGCTCATGAAGTGGATAATGTTGCTAGCCGTAAAAACAATCATCTTCGCTTTCTTCGACGTTAAAATGGGAGTAATTGAGGCGGTTACGTTTGCTGCACAGCCATACCCTGTGCACGTTAAATAACACGCTGGATGGACTTGGCGGGAGGCCACGAGCTATCTTCTATAAGAACAGCTGGTGCCAGTGGGTCCTCTGCCCTTAACCTTCTCTGAGCGTTTTGGGTCCTTGTGAAATGTACATTGAGCCCTCCGTGTGCCAAAAAGAGGGCCGATCTGAGGTACAGGAACCCAACAGAAATAAAGAAGAGAAAAATGTAGTTGACGTTTATGAGTCGTACATGTAGCGAAACTTTCTTAGGACAGGTGGGCTTACTCAGAAAGTAAATAAATTTTTAAAATGCTTAGATTTTTATAGGCTCGTAAGATACTAGAAAATAAATTTAAGCATACCGCTCCTACTATGGCATATAAACTGACAGGCTCCTGTCAGACCTCTGTGGCAAGCAGCTGCTTGAGGGGGTATTTATTTTTTTATTTTTATACCGGAGGTGCAGTCACTCATTCAATTCTTATTAACTTAATAGTAAAACAAGGCGTCGTTTTATAGTCAATATTCTCGGTGCATTTCCTTCGTTTGAAGTGAATATGTTTTGATTGAGTGGCCACTTCTTTCATATTTTGATTTTAATCTGTAGTTTGTTTGGGAAATATAGGAAATTAAGAAATTTAATTTATTTATTTACGCAGAAGAAATGAATATTTCATAATATTCGATCCAAGAAAGTAACAGTTGATGAAGTATAGCAGTATTGCATTCTTTAACTGCACGGCATGAACTCAGTGGAAAATCATGTACAGTCCCTCGATAAAATATGCGACACTATGGTAGGTTACAGAATTCATAAAAAATATCTGACAACGTTTTTTTTTCAGAAATTAATGATCTGGCAACGACTTTTTAAGAAATTAGTGGTCTGGCAACTTGTACACGAAGGTTGCCAAATCACTAATTTCTAAAAATAAATCGTTGTCAGATATTTTTTCCGAATTCTGTAATCAACCATAGTGTTCGGATATTTTTTTGAGCGACTGTACAGCAAATTCGGATTCCTATTTAATAGGAATAAAAATGCAATCACAATAGTAATACATGAACATATTCACACAGATTTAGTATTAGTTGATTAGATGTTAAAATTTCATTTTCCCGTTATTCAGCAACGTATTGTTTTAATCCTGAGCAAGTTAATCACAAGAGAATTTTAGCAATTTGACTGAAATGTACTGCCATGTTAAAATTAACCTAGAATGGTTTGATGCGACCAAAGGAAAACGTCTCACTATTTTTTTAATAAGTAATTTAACGCTATCAATCACAAATAATTGATAGTTAAATTGATAGTTAAATTATAATTAACTATCAATAATATAATAAAAATTAAAAAGTTAATATTAATAGTTAAATTGATAATTGCCAGTTAACAGTAATTTATTACCATGAGTCTTTGATATATGTTTATCAACAAGGAAACTCATAACAGTCGATTTAGATATCGCTGTTGCTCTAACCAACTTTTGGTTAGATATATTTATGTTGTGAAATTTTGAATATGTCATTACAGCAATTCCGGTGGCAACACCTTGATATAATAAAATGTGATCTTGCCTTATCTTACACTGTTTAGCGTAATCTTAAATTATTCGGAAAATGAAATACAGCCTTTAAATTAGTGGTTATGGAGTTGCATTTTGAAATGTAATTCACGCAAGTAATGTTAATGCATGTGGGGGGATGAAATATATAGAAATATCTCGTTATTTTGGTGAAAAGACATATTTCATTTGTGAAACAATGGGTTAAAGTAGAATTTCCTTCCATCTGCAATCCGCATCCTTTCTACCTGTTTTTGCCAACATTTGTTTCTCGCATGATGAATAATTTATATTAAAATTAACATTCTACAAGTCCATTTTCGAACCTATTTATCAAAAAGTTTCAGGTGTCGAAACACAATGTGTGTCAGAAATTTTAGTGTAACTAAAAAAGAAATAGATTAACGGCATCCTGGGTAGAATTACTTTTGGGGAATACTCTCTTGAATTATAGGGCGTAGAAAAATAGCTTTCTAACTGCACACGATGTTCACGCTCTTAAGTACTGACAGCATGATCGAAATTTAACCATTTTTTTAACATTGGATGTTCGTAAATATAGGAATATTTTCTGACCTACCTTATAAACCACAGCAGATATCACCACACAAATTTCAATATTTTAAATAAATGTAAATAAAATACACAAACGTTGCATTTCCAAATTTAATAGTTATAACTTCATTTGGAAATGTCACACTTAAAAAAATTAATATAGAGGAAAAAGTGAATAATTTGGTCGGTCTTTAACAGATTCGAGTTGTAAAAAAATGTAAGATAGAAAACAAATTAAAACGATGGAAGCAATTGTACTTACTTACCCTGATTGTGTGATGTAATTAAAACATGGTATTCCTCTCAGTTGATGGCCTGTCCATCCTTCCGTCCGAAGATAGACGATTTATTTATGTTCACAAAGATATTTTTTGGGGGGGTAGCTTCGTTATTTAAACGCGTGATAGACAGTTTATGGTAATGCAATGATGGCCTGAATTGCTCGCTGATAAGTGCCTCGATGACAGAGGAGTTTGGAGTAAGGGGACCTACTGGAAAACTGTAAGGAGACAGATGGGATAGTCACTTCTACGCAATCCAGCACTTCTGTAACGTGAACAGTTCCGCACACAAGCTCATGTGTTTTAGTGCCGTACGACGGACGGAGGCCTTTCGTATCTCTGCAGTGTCGCATACTGAAAAAGAGGGAGTTGCTAAGCTTCAACGGACTGAAATATTGCGTTAAGTATCCATGACGCTGAGAGTTTAAGATTACGAATTTGATTTGGTATATTGCAAGCGAAGTAATTATTTTAGTTCTTAATTGTTGAGGTGTTGAAGTTTGTATAGCGTACATAATTTTGCTCTCTGCGAAGTTTTTTTTCAAAGGTATAAGTGTTGATTCGGGAAAGCATAACACCAGAAATAACTATTGCTTTACCTGGTAAAACAAAAGAAAAAAAAATTAACAAGCCGTAAATGAAAGGACGAGGCTACTAGCAATGGTGTGTTTTTGTTCATGTTGTTGCCGTCGACAGCGTAAACCGTAACGAAAAGGAATTCAGTACGTTTGGAAGAGTTATTTTGCTGTACGTGTTGATTTGTTGGGAAGAAACTAGGAATAAGCGCCATAGTTATCTACGTTTTCTTACGATATTTCACTAATATATAGTAATTATTAAATATCCTGAAGAAATAATACTCACCGTGAATCCGAAAAACGTTTAAAAGAGGTACTACGTTAAAAGAAATGGGTGTTATTTCTCTTTATTAATTTCTGCTAATTTTCGTACACAAGGTATCGAAAAATGCAAGTGCGGAAGCGTAAACAAACACCTCTGTTGGGAATACGAAACGCTGTAAAAGTTACTTCCTGCGAGTGAGCAAACAGTGCATTCTCCAACGTCACTGCCAGACGTCATTAGACTATTATTGCAAGGAAAAAAAATATAATAGCAGTTTATGAGCTGTCATCAAAAGCCTTTCTCTCTGTTGCGTTTGCCGCGTTAGCGTATGAATATGGCGAAGAACTGATCAGATTTTGAGGGTCTGTAGTTTTCAGATCTTTGCCTATAGCGATACGATTTCAGTGTAATAAGCAGCCATCGACAAAGTCTGTGCGATTGAAAAATACCCACGGCCTATATTCCTTATATCCTTTTGTAATCCACCATTCTGCTGCTCGAAAAGTATTAGGTGAATCAATTTAAATAATATTCATAAAGTGCTTGTGATTCGTTTATAAAATCCTTCAGCTGCTTAACTTTGTAGTAAATAATTAGTTTACGGTACAGGAATTCTAATATTCCACTTTTTATCCTGAGAGCTATGAAATCTCGGTCAGCTTCGAACCGACTACTATGCAGTACATTATTGTGATTATGGGATATAAATTTTATAGTTAACCGCTAATTGTTGCTGTCGACCAGTGTCGACCCCTTCATTTCGGCTGGAATTTTGGAAGGCCGCTCAGTAGAATAATGGTTTTCCGGGGGGGAAAACTTTTTTCCTTAACTTCTTGATTTCTTCATTTTGCTATTTGTCGTTTCAGTATGTGTACAAATATTTGTATATGGTAAATGATTGGTTTCATATTACTTTTCTTATAACTTAATAAATGAAACCCGTAAACATCCTCTTTCACACACTGCTTATTGCTAGGGAAGTAAAGTCTAAACGAAAGCATATTTTTTATACTGATACAGAACAGAGTTTTTAAAAAATATATTTCGAAAAGGGATTGTGGTGTTTTCTTTACATCTAGACACATTCGTTTACAATTTATATCCAGAAGCGATCTGGTAGTGGTCATATAGAAACAAAACTTATCTACTAAATTATTAGAAATAGTTTAAAAATAATTTTACAATGATTCTAAATGAAGAAATGTATTAAAAAGCACACAATTCATACGGGAAACACATGGAAATATTTCTTGCTCTCTTGCACATTGTTGTATTTTGAGAGTATTCAATTCTTCTCTCATCATCGCTATCATCCTCCGCTTATACAGGGCTAAAGGCGTAAGTTCAAATCCAGAGCTACATTTCAGGATTATCTGTGAATAAATGTGATTACGTCGCTTTTAAGGAAAAACATCAATAGTTGCTGCTTTCCTGCTTGTATTTTCCCTCTTGCTGATATTCATATTGGTGAACGACCTTTCGATTTGTTTAGACTTGATACAGTAACTATGCAAATCGGCCCCAAGGTTCTTTCAAACCTGTTAGTTACAAATAAGAAATTTTCGTTTTATCCTGCTACCCTGCTCCATATTGCAAGAATACGTAACGTATCCATAGGATGCAATATAAGAAGTCATGAATCGAAGCAATGACTTCAAAAAGACGTTTATTACTGGTGGATTATGAATGGAATGTAACATATCCTGTCGTGTTACACATAGAGTAACATCGGATGCATTATAAGTTGTCTCAATAATAGTGACCGGGACGGATCTACGAAACATCGGAGAGGAGGCAGTGGGGGGCAAGGAACACCATCGAACCGGAAAAATGCAATGGAGAGGCACAAAAGACTGGATTAATGTAGTATAACACATCCTCCTCCGTTTTGCATGTCTTTAAAATTTGCTAAATATGATAAATATTTTTAGATACTCTCTTATCCTTACTAATATTTTGAAAGGGTGTGCGTGCTGGTCCCTTAAGCCTCGAATAAAATATTTATATTACCACGGACAGTAGATAAAATCTGTAGAAACGTGTGCAAACATTACTGCATTATTGATAGATGACCTAAGGAAAAAATGACTTTAGATAATGAGAAAAGTCTAATTTGATAATTCAATGATGATATTTTAAAGAGAAAAAAAGCACTTGGATAAAGTCACAATTTAAAAGTAAAATTTATTTTATGAAAATGAAGAAATCTTTCTGCTGACAGAGCAAACAAGTTGAAAAAATTACTCGCCTGTTGCGTAATAAACTTGAATTAAATGTGTGAAATTTCAGTCGTGCAAATCACGAAGTCTACAGAGTGAAATGGAAAGGTGAGATGTTGGTTAACGAATTGAATAGACTTTGAATAATAGCATATAATTATATTTAAAGTAAAATAAGGAAAATGCATACTTTAGATGGATTGGTAGAAACATATTTAATATTGTCATTTGCTTTTCCTGACTCTTCCGTTTGTTTGAAATGCTAAACTTTATCCCATATTAATAAGAACATTCCTTATTTATTTCCAGGTAATTGTGATTTTTATTTTGCAAATAATTTCAAATCCTACTGAGAACATTATTGAGCTAACATCTAGCATTAGGTAAAATTTTCAATTATTCTACGCATAGTGCTACCCATTGTAATTTGAAATAAATATCTTTAAGAATTTAAATCACTGTTTTTTTTCCTTTCCTTGTTACACAAATACATTCAAGTACACTGCACTTGTGTCAGCCCCCTTCCCAAGTATTTCACTTGTTAATCCGAATTCGCAGGTTCAACCAGTTCGATAGAGGTTCGCGATAGAACGTCGCGCGCACACACACACCACCACAACAACATTTCTGTGAGTTCCGTCAGCTTCTTAGAAGTAAAGGCGATGTAATGTTCTTCTCTTTGGGCTTCAATCTGCAAAGACCGTAAGAGCAGATGCATTTCAATGCAGAACGTAAAGTCACGCAGGATCAAGCGTATAGCATTGTGCCACCCCCCCCCCCCCCTCAGTGCCTCGAATGCCTCATCTGCTTGTACGAACCATTTCAACTGTGCAGGTGCCTGCTTCAGAGTCACGTCTCTGAGTGGCTTTGCAATCGCTGCATACTGATCTAGGTAGTGTCGGTAATATCCGAAGAGTCTTAATATGCTCTTCAGTTCCTTCTTCATTCGAGGAGCTTTCATCTTTCTGATGACCTCTAGTTTTTGCTTGGTGGGGGCGATGTCTAACCGAACCAACAATGTGACCAAAATACTTGGTCTTGCTCCTTCCCCAGGTACACTTTGCTAGATTGATTGTTAAATACTTGACATTGATATCCCTAAGATCCGCTCCAAGATGTTAAGATGATCATCCGAGCTGTTCGAAAAAGAAAGCTATATCATCTAGATATGCAGAGCAATAGTCAACAGGGGCGTAATTCTGGTATTCACAGTTTTCTAAAAAAATGCCCCAGAGTTCTTCAGCCCTAAGGGAATCACTTCTCACTGGTACAGCCCTCGGTGGGTCACGATGCTGTGTAACCTTTACTACTGGGGCTCAATGGTATTTGTCAATATATGCCTTTAGCATATCCAGAGTTGTTATATAACTCGTCCGTTCCACCTGGTACAGCAACTCGATTAGGTTTGTCACCCAGTGATGGCATTGATAATTCACGTAAATCGTGCATGGATTTATCCCTCTAAATACTCTATTTACAAGAATTTAAGTCGGATAGTTTAATTAACATCAGCGAAGTATTAAACTGGAGCAGGACACGAAGGCGTAACTTTAAAGATGGACGAAGTTATTAAACTCCACAGTGAGCCTCTCACTATCGATGAACTTCAGGATTTAGAATTCAACGCTACTTTTGAAGAACAACAAGAATCTGAACAAGAAATAGTGTTGGTGTTTAAATATTTAGATGAAGCCCTTTCACTGCACAAAAAACGCATGGATTTGTTGAAGGATCATGATATTGATATTTCGTGACAGGATGACATAAGACAATGTTGTGACCAGTTAATGAAATGCTACAAATAAACATTACGCACAAAACAGAGGCAAGCAATGCAAACCAGCTAGTTTCGCTCCATATTAAGAAATGAACTGTAAAATTAATTAATCGATCACATTTTTATTTCATTAATTATTCATATATGTAATCTTTAAATAAATATTGAGAATTATAATTATTTTTGTTGAAATAATACATCCATGACGAAACCAAGAAAAGGAAAAAAAGATCAATAAGATAGGCGAAAATATAAATAAATAAAAAAATCCCTTCGTTTTACACGGAAATTCGTTTAATGATGATCTTACCGGAACTCATCTCCCGCATTAAATGAGAGTTTTTTCTTTTTCCGAATTATCCATTAATTGCTCTTTTCAGAGTTAAACTACCACAAAAAATATATAGTAATTTAATAGAATTGTTTGCCTTTCGTTCAATCATAACGAAAACTTCTGAGTATAGAAAGCTGTATATCACGGATGTATCCTAACGATACGTCCAAGGTTTAAGAAAAACTTATTATCATCAACGATATTTTCACGCTTTCAGTACCGAATATTGGATTATCATCACTACAGCTACTGATACTATCCTCCCTACGTGATTCTGATGTTACCAGGTTCGGGTCACAAATTAGCCTGTATTGTAAGTTTTCCCCACTAACGCTTCTGGTCAGTAAATGTTCAGCACAAACTGGAAGGATAGCTATGTAGCAATCCCCAGTGATGACGCATAGAACCTTCCGGGTCTGGCACATAATGTCCTTGGTGCATGCCGTTAATACTTTTCAAAAGAGATATTCTTTTTTCGAAGAGAACAGAAGTGGAGGTCTGTCAGACCGGTGTGCCCTACTGATCTGGTCATCTGCGACAACTTATTTCTTTTTTTCTGCCCTATTGAGGAGTGGTCAACTTCGCAGGGGCCCGGTGATGACCATTTATGTCTACGAGACTGGACTGGTTTATGGCTTTGAACTTGATGATGGATTCTGGACTTACTGCAGTGGTGGGCATCTGTTGAGGAAGAATTTGCCGCTGTGTTTCTGTTTGCTTGTGGGTTGCAAGCCCTAAGTGAACAGAGGCACGGGATACCTTATATCAGCTGCTGGATAATCCTGATCATAGGCCATCGCAGCTACCTGAACCCTCACTTAGCTAGTTAGGCATCTCTAATCCTAAACCGGAGAAATGTGTATCAGGCAAGCCTTAGGGCTCTTGAAAAGGTCCACTTCAAATGGTGGTGCTTGAAGTTCCTAGTAGCATGAATGACTTCTGCCTGTAGTAGTGGAGGAACAGGTCTTTGTCCCATGCCCGCGATCAGGGGACCTTTTGATATTGTTGGTCCTACGTTTCTCAATAAACCTAGTTTCTTTTTAAAATCCTACTAATCATTTTCTTTCTGCAAGAGTATGGAACGTGAGCACGTTACGTTGATATTATTATCTTGATGTTCTCACGCAGGAATTCTAGCGTGAGGACACCTATATATTCTAGGCTTATCGGCTTGGTTCTTAGCAGAGATACGCCAATGATGTTCTTCACTAGGACATCACTGGCGGTATAATATAAAGCAATCATATCCAGGATAAGACTGCATTAATGAAAGAATTTATAAAGCAAAATTTAAAACAAAAATTAAAGACGAATGTCATCTGTTGTTACGCCCCCACCAAGGTCTCTGATGACAATGAAAGAATATTTTACAGAAAGTTACATGATATTTTGAATTCTCTAAAGGAAGGAGATATTGCTAAGGTTGGTACTAACTCTGACCTATGGGCAGGAATTTTAGGTCCCTTTGGCATTGATAGTTTTAATCGAAATGGAGAACGTCTCCTACAGGTAAGTAAACTTAATGGTTTCTGAGCAACTAATACATACTACAATCACCGGGACATTTATAAATATACGTGGGTTTCACCTGATGGGTTGCACATGAATATGATAGATTATATTTTAATTAATAACCAATGGACTCTTTTGTTTAGGAGTACCGGACAATACAGGGGAGCCGAAATTGGGTTTGACCATTACCTGGTAAAAAGTGTGTTGCAACTGAAGCTTAAGAAATGTTTTGCTAAGGTTAAGAAAATTACTTTTTACACTGAAGGTCTGAAAGATCCAGTTATAGCTAAAACATACCATGATAGCTATGTGGCCATTATGACAATCCTAGTTTGCTTACTGCTGAAGTTTAGAATGAATGGGAGCAGGATTTTCTTAAAACTAACAGTACTCTTTTAGATAAAAGGGAACAGAGGAAACACAATTATTGGAGTGATAAGGCCATGGAACTTATTTTTGAAAGAAGGAAGTGAAGGATTAATATGAATCAACACCCTACTAGTCGTAACAGACAACATTATAACAAGCTTAATAAACGTGTAAAAGAACAGTTAACAGCTGATAAGAATCTTTGGCTTGATAATTCGGCTGATAAAGCAGAGGAAGCTGTTAGACAGCACAATAGCAGGGGATTATACCAGATTGTTAATGTTTTGTGTGGGAAGAAACAGGATATACACACTGATACACAGGGACTGAGGGAGAAACATGGTTAAGTGGGTGAAGATGAGGATTCTCTGACGACAATGTGAGCTGAGCATTTCAAAGATGTTCTAAACAATGTGTTTATTTCTACTTCCATTGTTTGTAATCAGGATAAATGCATTATTCCATCTATCCTCAGTTAATGATTGTAAGAGTTTGTTCATTTAATGATGGTTTTATGGCTTTAATGTTGGCCTTGTATCACATTCGGAAGTTGATTCGGCTCTCTCTAAAATAAAACTGAATAAGTCTCCTGGGGTTGATGAAATCACCAATGAAATGCTTAGAGCTGGGAACACTTGTGTTGACAAATGGCTGACAGACATTTTGAATATTTTTATGATAAACGTGTTGTTTTAACAAATTTTACGACAGTTATTGCTATCCCTATTTTTTAAAAAAAGTGATCGCAGTTCTTGTGATAACTATAGAGATATCACTATACTTTCTGTTACAGGTAAATTTTTTTGCATGGTTGTGCTTAATAGAATTAAGAATTTGGTTGATGAACAACGGCGTGATGAACAGTGGGGATTCAGAAGTTGTAGGAGATGTATTGATCAAATATATTCACTTAGGCAGATTCTTAGGAAGTGTTAGAGTGTCAAAAACCTGTGTTTGCTAGCTTTGTAGATTTCAAAAAGGCTTTTTACTCTATTGATCGACATAATTTGTGGTTGATTGTTAGATCATATGGAATACCTGATAAGTTAGTTAGTGTAATGAGAGCTCTCTATAATAACACTGAGTCGTGTGTGAGAGTTGGTAAGTCTTGTAGCGATTGGTTTAGCATTGCTAGTAGAGTTAGACAAGGGTGCTTTTTGTCTTCTTTTCTCTTTTGTTTGGCTATTGATTATGTAATGCGAAATTCTTTCCAAGGGAAAGATTTTGGCCTTAAATGGTCCAGAGATTTCAAAATTTTTGATTTAATTTATGCAGATGATTTTGCTCTGTTGGCTACTGATGTTGATGAGATGAATTCGTTCATTAGAGCTGGTGATGAGAGACAGTAGTTTTATGATAAAGAGAGAAAAAATTAAAATGATGAAAAATGTTCAGGCAGATGGTGCTTCAGTTGCTTTGAATGACTGTACTCATGAGAAAGTGTGTCAGTTTAATTTTCTTGGGAGCTACGTAATAAATACTGGTTATGTGTGGTATGAGAAAAATAGAAGATTATGGATTGTTGCTGGGACATTCAAGAATTTACGGAGAGTGTGGAGAAATAGACATGTAACCCTAAAGACAAAAATTAGGCTGTATAATATTTTGTTCTTTCTAAGGTTAGTTATGGTAGCGAAACATGGACCCTTTGTAAAGAGTATAACAATAAATTTGATGGCTTTGATTCTAAATGTTTGCGCAGTATCTTAGGCATTAAAGAGGTTTGATTTTATAAATAGTGATGAGCCTAGAAAGTTTCATCAACCTCCTTTGAGCAGCATATTGAGAAGAGAGAGACTGCGTTTCTTTGGTCATGTTGCCTATACGTACATCTGCAGATTGGCAAACAGGATGATGAACAATGTGCGCAAGGGTTGCAGAAAAAGGGGGACACTTAGGATGCGATGGGCAGAAAATATCAAAGAAAACCTTGCTAGAATTGATCTACAGTGGCCAAATGCAGATGCTGTAGCTCAGAACAGACATGTCTGGAGAGGAAAATTACACTGTCTGGTAGGACCTCCATAATCCATGGCTTCAAGAGGCATTTGTATGTATGTATGTATGTATGTATATACATATTTAAATAATTTAAGAAAAATCAGTTTTTCTTAATTTATCAGTATGTCCTATCTTCATACAATTTATAGTTGATTGTGTTCATGTAATTTATAACAGAAAGTAAAAGTTTGAAATCTGATTAAAAGATACTTTACAGTTTTACGTATTTAATGATTCTTTGGCTTCAAATTTTTAGAACATGATAAACATGCGAAAATTACCGTGTGTTCAGGACTGTTAGCCCGCAGTAAATTTTTTTAGCCCCCAGTAAATTTTTTTAATAGTTATTATACCAGTTTATTCAACAACGAAAAGAACATTGGAAAATTAAATTAAATCTCAAATCAACAGATCTCACACAGGAAATTGTAACAGCCAATAAGTACATATATATATTTATTCTTGATATCAGAATTTATTCAGAACTAGTTTTTATATTTCTATTCTTTCTCCTTTCAAATGAAAAAAAAACAGAATTAAAGGAATATTAGAAGCCTATTCGTCAAAAAGCAATAAGGTAATCCAACCTTCATAGGGTTGGATTGGGTTGTTTTACCTCTGAGGGGCACTTTTTTCACACCATGTGCTAAATGGCCAGGTCACAAGGACCCCGAAGGCTCAGAGAAGGTTGGGGGAGGAGACTCACTGGAACAGCCGTTAGGAGAAAGATGGTAGCCTCCCGTCTAGGCCATCCAGCGTGTTCTTTAACGTGCACAGGATATAGCTCTCCCACACACGGAACCAAGGCTTAATGTCCCATCCGACGAACGGCGGCTTTTCGAAACTCAGCGGTGTCCCCTACTGACCGTGGGCAGGGCGGAGAATAACCTTCATAGGGACTATCAGAATTCTCTCTAATCCTACTTTTATCCCCCCCCCCCTCCCGATAAGGGACCACCCTGACGTCGTGGGGGGTAGCTTGTGGCCCAGCACCCGTTTGAAGACTGCTGACTGCATTGGGTCCCCGGTTGGACAGAGCCAAGACCATCCGAGGTCGAAGGCATCGCTGACCGGTTTAGTGGCCCGTTTGGACGGTGCTAAGACCTCACAATCCGGTGCTCTGGGGAACAGTTCAGGGCCCTACTGAACGGATCGGCCCCTAGTATGCAAGGGCCCTTTTCAAAGTCTGTGTCCCACTAAGAGTCTCCACCCCCGGGTGTCGAGCGAACTTGGATCTACATATCCTTGTTCATGGCTAACCGGGGAACAGAGTAAATTCCAGGTTTCAACCGATGGACGAGCTTTCCTTCTACAGGACTGCTCGCCATAGGATGTCGGGGATGAGGTGCATCTATGTGGTGTTGCATTGCCCCCGACTATAGTTAGTCGCGGCTTTCCATTAACTTGTTAGTGTCGTAAGGCGGAACCGGGGATTCCGTGGTTGCCGTGACATCTGGCAACAAAAGAGTCCATTCGACTTTCATTAAAACCAACGTTTTATGAGTCCAAATTGATATTTCAATACAAGGAATTATTTTTCTTCTAAATCTGTTCTTTCTAAGCGACGTAACAGGAAACTAAAAAGGATGAACTACCAGAAAAATTTATTTCCATTCTCTCTAATTTAACTTCCAATAAAGCATTTGCATCTGTCCTTTCTAATCCAACAGCTCAGTACAAAGGAGTTGTTCGATGTGTATTTATTCTTAATGAAATGAGAGGAATTCTAAATAATAAACAGGAAATCAAACCGTACCTCTATCAGTAGTCTCATTAATCCGACTTTCAATAAAAAAATTATTTGCTTCAGAACAAGAAATCAAGCGAACGCACTGCAAGAAAGCAGCACAATAATATATATGTTTTTTATCTCTAAATCAGTAAGCAGTTTTTGTTTTATATCTGCGTTTCAGAAATAAAAGTTCGAATGCTTAAAAACGTTTTATTGCAAGTCAGGTTACAGAGAAAGTTATAAATGTCAGATTTTCAGGTTTTATTTAATCATCTTTACTACCATTCGATTTCCTATTCTGTAGTTCAGAAGGATTGGAATTACAAAAGAATCAGTTTCAAGGAATAGTCGGATTAGTTAGATCACGTAGTTATAACTCGTCATTAGCGAGCACTGCATTGCTCGCGAAACTGGTAAACGTTTACGCGAATGAATTTAGCTTTTACTTCTCACGAGAACAATCATAGAGAAACTTTTTTCTGCTGTTACGTAAACGTTATATTTGGCGCTAAATCACGAAAGAATTTCCAGCAACCAACATGCAGACAAAAGCAACAGTTGGTACACGTCCCTTATTAATTCAACGTACTGAATATTCCACAATTTTAAAGCCACTGGAAAAATCAGATAAAAATAAAAAAAACATTACTCTATAATTGAAATCGGATATCATAACTTACATTTTTTATTTAGGTGAGTGGTCGTAGACAAGATATTTGCTCCCGCCAAGTCCGTCTTTCTACAGCTTGTTGCTCTCTCTCTCTCTCAGAACTTTGCAATTTGGTTGCTTTAATGCGATTTCATTTCAGGTTATTTCGGTTAAAAGGACTAGATAATAAAAGTATCGTGTAAACAAAAAATTTTAGTCGAGTGAACAAGTGTGCTATATTACGATATAGCACACTTTAGATACGGATATAGCAGGTATAACAAACCTGCTATATCCATATCTTGTAAAGCTTCCATTCGATTTCTGAGTGTTCCATTCAGATAACATGCTTTACAAATATCGATTCCAATGATATATCTGAATAGAAACGATAGATTCAAAACTTTTTAGAAAATAGAATAAGAGAAAAATAAGTGTAATGTCGGCTGTTTACATTTTTCTGTGCGTTTCTAACTGTTTCATTCCCAACAAGAAGACGGAAAAAAAAATATTGAATGTTGTAATAGTTAGAATACTTAAAATTCTAGTCTGTTTGATTTCCTCTGATGCTATCTTTTAATATTACTATTATTATTTCGTTCAGATACTTTGCTGTGGAAAATAAAATTCGTTTCAATCAAATTCAGTTCAAAGAGAAAAAAAATATATCGTCCATGTAGTGCGTAAACTTTCGTTTCAGATAGTTCATTCAAAAGAATTCCCAAACAATTCAATATATTCAAATATCGGATTAGAGAGAGTATATGTCAATGCTTTAATGTTTATAAGGCTAGATAGAATAAATGGTGATTTTGGCCCTAAACATATTCTTTCCTGGGTTCCTTCGATTACTGATATCCAATTAATATATTTTAATCAAAGTCGTATTATAGTGAATAGATACAAATGCATCACTAATTACGGATTAGCAAAAATACACGTAAATACCGGATGATTTTTACCTTTTCGTTCGATGTTTGCTTCGTTCGTAAGAAGAAAATTGAAAAAAAAAAACAAGTGATTTTATTGAATTTTATTGATTTTATTGAGAACACTTAGAGTTCTAATCTGTTTGATTGCCTCTGATGCTTACTGAACCTGGTGCCCAAAGACATTCCTTTGATATTCGATTGCTTAGTTTAGAGATGATCTTTCGTTTTATTCTGTGCAGGATTAGTGAGAATACATTCTTATGTAGGTTGCTTTCATTTGACTAGAGATTGTTCCGTTTAGAAGAAACAGATGCATGGAAATCAGCTTTGAGAAAAGACCATTAGCAAGAATAAATATAAATATTGGTAGCTGTTACTATTCACTTATATATGCTTTTCTATTTCCGATTGTGTCTTCAGAAGAAAAGTACCTTCAAAACATACTTTTATTTAATGCTGGCTTAATGGCATACCAATAGCCTTATATAGTTTCATTTTCTGGAGGCGTATTTTTCTTCAAGATCGTTTTACATGGGAGGAACAGAATGGAATAGAAAAAAAAATCCGTTGTATCGAAAGTCGGATTAGCGAGAATAATAGTCAATATCGTCTGTTTTGATTTCGTGTAATACAACTGATTTGTTTCCGATTCTTTCTTTTGGAAATAAAAGATCTTCATAAATACGTTTCATTGAGTGCCGGATTATTGAGAATACTTAGCAGCCTTATACATTTTCGTTTCCTCTAGTCATTCCTTTTATTTGAGAATGTATGACCTAGAACGTAGAGAATGGAATAGAAATCTACTAATATGACAATAGCGGTTGTTTTGATATCTTGTAAGTGCATTTCATTGATTTCTGGTTGTTTCCTTCAGAAGTAAAGTATCTTTAAAATATTCGTTTCATTGAGTTATGGGTTATTGAGAATATTAGTAACCTTGTGCACTTTGTTTTCCTCTAGTTGTTTTAAAGTAAGTCGGATCAGCGAGAAAACTTTTCATCCTCGGCAGTTTTGATTTCCTGGGATAGATTCTATTGATTTCCGTTTGTTTCTTTTAGAACGAAAGGATTTTTAAAAATTTCGTTTTATTGAAGGTCGTATTACCGAAAACGCAGATTATACCATGTAGCTTTGTTTCCAGTTGTGCATTTCTTTCTCTTTCGCTTGTTGCGTTTAGAAGGAACTAACTTCATAAAAATCCACCGTTGTGCAAAGTTGGACTAAAAAAGTTAGATGCAAACCCTTTATTGAAAAACTGATTAAAGATAATACACACAAATATTACAGTGCGTTCGTGTGATGTAGAATTGCTTCGGTCAGAAGGAATAGAATTGTTAAAAAATTTCACTGTGTTCAATGTCGGATTAAAGAGATAGGTACCGATTATGTTGATATCTAAAAAAAGTTCGTTTTATGAAGTGCTTGGTGCAGAGACTTCCGAAAAGTGAATTTGTTTGCTCTAAGGAGATATTTCAGAAATAATGTTAGCAATCCAAATTATTTCCCATCGTTCCATTTTTTCCACCCAATTTTCGTACTCTTCAAATCTTCCTCCCAATTGCTGAGATGTCTGACCGAGTGTCGCTCAGAGGTATTCACCCAATTGTCGTATCCTACCAATTTTCGTACCCTTCCAAATTCCTCCGAATTATCGCATCCACCAATTCTCATCCACCCAGTTGTGGTCCTCCCAATTAATCGTATCCTGTCAGTTGTTTCACTTGACTTCCACCCAATTATCGTGCTCACGCATAGTACAACACTGCATATTAATAATTTGTGTATATAATTTTCTACGGAATATTATGTCAAGTCAGTTCGCACGCATCTAATCATTTTTCGGATTTTCCTCGTCTTTTTTTCCATGCGAGCTGAAACATATTGTCATCCATGCCAAAATGAATGCTAATTATTTTATTCATTCGACGTTAGCACTTGTCTACTAATCAAAGGGACCTGGGTTACAGCCCAAGGTAAGGCACCGATGTTCGTGTTGTTTTTCTGCTGAGGTCCATCCATCCTCACAGACCTTCTACTATGGTCCTGTCAGACCTTTGTTGCAAGCAGCTGCTTGAGGGGGTATTTATTATTTATTAATTTACATGTGCACCATAAGTGCTGCCTAGAATAACGTTAACTCTTCCAGAGAGTTTATTGTAATTATATGAAGTAATTAATTTTATAATATTTTTCTTTATAACGCTAGTGGTGACAAATATTAACAAATTGTAATCTTAATTCTTCTAATTTAGTCCAAAGATATCCAAGGGCCAGGCATATAATTTACTACTTCATGTAATACTTTTAGAACAGTGGTAGTATATAGCCCATGATTTCTGAATTAATACTTCAAGAACAAAAAATTAAGGATAAAAATCGGAATCGCAGTTTCGGGGAATCTTTAATTACCGTTTCGAATCTGTCTACATAACCCAAGAAATACGTTCTTAAATATTGCAAAAAAAAAAACACTCAGTGTTGTAACTTTCTCAGGACGAAATTTCAAAGACATCATTAATTTGCAATCTATCCGATGTTCACCTGCGGTATTTAATAATGATATTGACATAGGAAAAATGTCTGTGCTCGAACTTTCAAGGAAGATGGATTTTTCTGATTTTGCAAGTAATATTTCGTATAAGAATATAAGTTGGATGAGAATGTTTTTTTTTGTAAAAAATATTCTGATTTTACTATCTTAAAAAGTGTTTGAAAATAAAACGTTTCCTTGCAATTTTCCAATTTCCAGCATCTGACAGTGTACATTCGAAAATGGAGGATTTTGGAAAATGCAACTGGTAAATGCCACAAGTAATAGTTTTTTAATTCCTGTGAAACAGAAAAGGAATTTCTCATTTATACTTTAAAATGAAAATGATCATTCTTTAAACCTATTGTTCTTAAGGGGGCAAATCGGCCGGAACAAACCCATTGATCATCCTTCTTTACCTCCAAAATTTCGAAGTTCTAGCATTGTAGTGATAGGTGATAAGGCAACGATGCACTTTCTTCTCCTTATCAATGAAATCGAATGTAATTATTTACGATGCTGAACTGAACTGCGCCAAATATGGTGCACAGGGATTGCGAACGATTAACCACTCTATAGTAGAGGAAGATTTAGTCCCTTGATTAGATTCACCATTGCTTAGATGAAATAACAAATAACAAATTCGTTGGGTTGCTACATCCGTACCGACGTATGCCTTAGACTTGCTGCGCCAAGTGATGTATATAGATATGTTCAACAATCATATACATCACTTGGCAACAAAATTCACTCACCAGAGTCGTATAGAGATGACACAGTTGGTTCACATTTATATAAAATCACGTGTTAGGGATGCGCTTGACTCCACAGGCCTTTGCTGCTGCAATCAATTTTGCAATGAGTTGGAGAACCGCACTTTGCAGATTCTCGTTTAGCGATCTCAAACTCGGCGAAACGATATCCAACCCTTGCCTACAATGTAGTTCACACAGAACTCACTTCAGTTCCACGGAACTGTACTTGATTCACCAAGAACCATATCTTGGTTTTCAGGTAGAACCAAACAATCTCCTTAATGGTGAAAAGAAATAGTTTGGCTTCGAAGTGCGTAAGCCGTAAAATTAGTAATTTTGATATGTGCGATAAATTTGTGAAGCAGACTGAAAGATAGTTAAGTTTATTTTTAGTAGTGTGCTATTAGTAACATTTCTCGGTGCGAAGGCACTTGAATAGAGTAAAAGTGTAAAATGTAAAAAGATTATTCTAAGAGTTTGAAGCATATTTTATTAGGCCAAGTAGCCATTTGCATATCTCAGTGTGCTGCGCCAATATTTGTTCCACAGAAAAAAAATTATTCTTAGTCTCCTATGCAGCGGAAAAGCTGCTTGATGATTCTTAAAATTCCAGCCTTAAAGAGTTGTATGAAGATAACAAATACTAATAAATCACACAAACAACAATGTAATATGATAACTGAATTTTTATAGGGAAAAACATTCTGCTCTATATAAAACATGAAGGTAACCCAGATTCTATGTTGGCTTGGATTGAGTTGTTTTACCTCTGAGCGGCACTTTTTTCCACACAATGGGCTAAATAGCCAGTCGCGAGTACCCCGAGGGTTCATAGCAGGTTGAGGGGAGAGGACCACTGGACAGTTCTTAGGAGAAAAATGGCGGCCTACCATCAAGGCCATCAAGGGTGTTCTTTACCGTGCTCAGGGGCTGGCTCTCCTGCACACGGAGCCACGGCAGCCTTTCCAAGACCATCGTTGTCCCTACTCCCCGAGGGAGAGCAGGGCATGAAGTTTTGGGAAGATTATTGTTTTTGCTTCACATGCAAACAGATTTTGGAAAATTAAATATTTTAAAAAGTCAAACAGATTAAAGCGAGAACAATAACCATTATGCTAAACATAATAATGTGTAGGAGCATTTTTAGCTATAGACGTAATTATTTTAATTTCCTGTAATCTCTATGGAGGCTATAAATTCAATCATGAGTTATGAAATCTTGCACATGATCAATTCGGTTTGTGTGTAGTGTTAGCAATTCACGTCACCATCACAATTTATTTTTAAAAAATTACTAATTCCAATAAAATTGAAACTTGGCCTTTTCCAATTTTGGTTACTTTAAAATCATTGAATTTAATTAATTTTTCATAAAATTTTTTTCATCGGGTGTTAATTTATCCATAACTGCCAAGTTTTGAATATTACATAAATAATTCCTGTTGTACCGACAAGAAACTCTTCACATGAAAAATTATAGTCTATACAAATATTTGCTGAGAACATTGTATTTATAGGAAAATGTTTTGACTAAAAAAAAAATTCTCACGCAACTTACATTCCTATACGAAATATTACTTGCAAAATCCAAAAAATCCGACTTCCTTGAAAGTCCAGAACAGAGACATTTTCCCTATGTCAATTATCATTATTAAATAAATACCGTAGGTGAACATCGGGAGAATTCCAATTTAATGATATCTTTGAAATGTCTCTCTGAGAAAGTTACGACATTGAGATTTTATTTTTTCAATATTTAGGAATGTATTTCTTGAGTTATATAGACAGGTTCGAAACCGTAATTAAAGATTCCCCGAAACTACTTTTCCGATTTTTATTCCTAATATTTTGTTCTTTAGATTTTAGCTCAGAAATCATAGGCTATATACTACACCTGTTGTAAAAGTATTAGATGTAGTATTAAATAATATGCCTGGCCTTTGATATCTTAGGACTAAATTAGAAGCATTTAACATTTCAAATTATCAATATTTCTCACCACCTGTATTATAAAGAATATTACAAAATTAATTACTTCGCTTAACCGAAAAATTTATCTCTGTGTGAAATCGAAATATTCTAGGAAGTATTTATGGTGCATTTCTAAAATAATAAATAAATTACCCCTCAAGCAGCTGCTTGCCACAAAAGTCTGACAGAGACTCTCAGTTTACACACCATAGTAGAAGGTCTGTGAGATTGGCCGGACCTCAGCAAATAAACAACACGGGCATCCGTGCCTTACCTTAGGCTGGAACCCAGGTCCCTCTGTCAGCAGCCAAGCGCTAACGTCGAATGAATAAAATAATTAGCATTCATTATGGCGTGGATGACACATATGTTTTAGTTCGCATGAAAAAAATGTCGAGGAAAATCTGTAAAATGATTAGAAGCGTGCCGAACTGACATGAGGTGATATTCCGTAGAAAATGATATAAACAAATTATTAATATGCGATATTGTATTACGTAGGCACATTAATTGGGTGGAAGTCAAGTGGGTGGATGCGACAATTGTGTGGATGCGGAAATTGGGAAAAAGATTGGAAGGGTACGAAAATTGGGTGGAAAAAAAGAAATGATGGGAAAAATTTAGATTGCTAACATTATTTCTGAAATATCTCCTTAGAGCAAACAAATTCACATCTCGGAAGTCTCTGCACCAAGCACTTCATAAAACGAAATTTTTTAGATATCAACATAATCGTTACCTATTTCTTTAATCCGACATCGAATACAGCGAAATTTTTTAACAATTCTATTCCTTCTGACCGAAACAATACTACTTTACGCGAACGCACTGTAATATTTGAGTGCATTCTCTTTAATCCGTTTTTCAACAAAGGGTTTGCATCTAACGTATTGAATCCGACTATGCACTACGGCGGATTTTCATGAAGTCAGTTCCTTCTAAACATAGAAAGCGAAAGATGAAAGAAATTCACAACTGTAAACAAAGCAACATAGTATAATCTGCTTTTTCGGTAATACGACCTTCAATAAAACGAAATTTTAAAAAAATCCTTTCCTTCTAAGAGAAACAATCAGAAATCAATCGAATCTATCCCAGGAAATCAAAACAACTGAGAATGACAATTTTTCTCGGTAATCCGACTTACTTTATAACAACTACAGGAAAAAAAATGCATAATTCTACTCTAAATGCATAATTCTTCTCAATAATGTGTGACTAACTGAAATGAATATTTCAAAGATACTTTATTTCTGACAGAAACAACCGGAAATCTATCAAATGTACTACAAGAAAACAAAACAACCGCTACCGTATAATTAATAAATTTCTATTCCATTCTGTACGTTTTAGGTCATGCATAAACATCTAAAAAAATGTCCAATACTTTTACTTTGTTTCGTTCCCTGTGGCCGATAGTGGAAAATCAAGTTTTGAAAAACAAGTCAAATTTTGCCCACATGGCCAAGAACGTCTTCTAACCCTAAACTTAGAAGATTAAGCTGTCCTTCAAGGGCATTCATCCTCTTTATCAATATGACACGGGAATAGGGGGTTGCTGTAGACTCAACGTTCCTGGAGCGAGTTAGGTAATTAAAAATAATTAGGTTATGCATTCTCAAATAAAAGGAACGACTACAGGAAACGAAAATGTATAAGGCTACTAGTATTCTCAATAATCCGGCCAAAATGAAACGAATATTAAGAAAATCTTTTATTTTCAGAAGAAAGAATCGGAAACAAAACAGTTGTATTTCAGGAAATCAAAACAGACTATATTTACTATTATTCTCGCTAATCTGACTTTCGATACAACGGAATTTTGCATTTCTGTTCCATTCTGTTCTTTCCATGTAAAAACATCTAGAATAAAAAATACGTTCTGCAGAAAATGAAACTATATAAGGCTATTAGTAATCTCATTAAGCCAGCATTAAATAAAAGTATATTTTGAAGGTTCTTTTAATCTGACAGACACAGTCGGAAATAGAAAAGCATGTACAAGCGAACGATAATAGCTACGAATATTTATATTTATTCTTGCCAATCGGTCTTTGCTCAAAGCGGATTTCCATGTATCTGTTTCTTCTAAACGGTCAAAGAAAACAATCTGCATAAGAATGTGTTTTCACTAATCCTACATTGAATAAAAGGAAACAGCAAGCATCAAATGAAATGAAACAAATTAAAACTATAAGTGCTCTCACTAGTACGACATTCAATAAAATCATCTTTCATTTTTGTTTTCTTCTTACGAACGAAACAAACAACGAACGAAAGGTAAAACAGCCGATATTTACATGTATTTTAGCTAATCCGTGATTAATGATGCATTTGTATCTATTCTCTATAATACGACTTTGATTAAAACATATTAACTGGATATCGTTAATCGAAGGATCCCAGGAAAGAATAAGTTCAGGGCCAACATCACCATTTATTCTATCTGGTCCAATACTCATTTAAGCTCTTACACTTACTCTCTCTATATTTGAATATATTGAATATTTTTGGAAACTCCTTTGAATGAACTATCTGAAATGAAAGTTTACGCAGTACATGAACGAAAATTTTTATTCTCTTTGAACTGAATTTGATTGAAACGAATTTTATTTACCGCGGCAAATTATCTGAACGAAAAAGAGTAGTGATATTAAAAGATAGCACCAGAGAAAATCAAACAGATTAGAACTGTAAGTATTCTCACTACTACGACATTCAATATCTGTTTCCATCTTCTTCTTGAGAATAAAACAATTAGAAACTCAAAGAAAAATGTAAACAGCCGATATTACACTTATTTTACCCTTATTCTATTTTTAAAAAGTTTTGAATCTATTGTTTCTATTCAGATATCTCATTGGAATCGATATTTTTAAAGCATATTTTATAAATGGAGCACTCAGAAATAAAATGAAAGCATCACAAGATACGGATATAGCCGGTGTTTACACTTGTTCGCTCGACTAAATTTTTTTGTTTAAACGATACTCTATTATCTAGTCCTTTTAACTGAAACAACCTGAAATGAAATCGCGTTAAAGAAACCAAATTGCAAAGTTCAGGATTATGCAACGTTTCTGATAGGAGAACAACAAGAGGTAAAAAGACGAACTTGGCGAGAGAAAATGCTTTTCTTAGACCCCCTCACTGAAATAAAAATTGTAAGTTATGATTTACTATTTTAATATCAGTGTAATGTTATTTTTTTATTTTAACGGATTTTTCCAGTGGCTTTACAATTGTGGAATATTCAGTACGTTGAATTAATAAGTGACATGTAACAACTGTTGCTTTTGCCTGCATGTTGGTTGCTGGAAGTCCTTTCGTGATTTAGCGCCAAATATAACGTTTCTGTAACAGCAGAAAAAAGTTTCTCTATGATTGTTCTCGTGAGAAGTAAAAGCTAAATTCATTCGCGTAAACGTTTACCAGTTTCGTATTCATTGAAATTGATTTTTTTTGTAATTCCAGTCCTTCTGAACTACAGAATCGGAAATCGAATGGTAGCAAAAATGATTAAATAAAACTGGAAAATCAGACATTTATATCTTTTCTCTGTAACCTGTCTTGCAATAAAACGTTTTTAAGCACTCAATCTTTTATTTCTGAAACGCAGATATAGAAAAAAGCTGCTTACTGATTTAGAGATAAAAATATATATTTTTTATTGTGCTGCTTTCTTGCAGTGTGTTCGCTTAATTTCTTGTTCTGAAGAAAATAATTATTTATTGAAAGTCGGATTAATGAGACTACTGATAGAGGTACGGTTTGATTTCCTGCTTGTATTATTTAGATTTCCTCTCATTTCATTAAGAATAAATACACATCGAAAAACATCCTTTGTACTGAGCTGTTGGATTAGAAAGAACATATGCAAATGCTTTATTAAAAGTTAAATTAGGGAGAATGGAAAGAAATTTTTCAGGTAGTTTATCTTTTTTAGTTTCCTGTTACGTCGCTTAGAAAGAACAAATTTAGAAGAAAAATAATTCCTTGTACTGAAATATCAATTTGGAAAGACTGCATTTAAATTCTTTATTCATAATAGACATATAGAGAAAAAAGTTTATGTAGGCTCTTCAGGTCTCTTTAAATGCATTCCTTTGATTTCCCATAGTTTCATTCGAAGAAAAAGACTCATAAAATGTTGGTTTTAATGAAAGTCGGATTCTACTGTTTGTTGCTGCACAATCCAGCAACCACGGCAATCCCCGGTTCCGTCTCACGACACAACCAAGTTGAATGGAAAGCCGCGACTATCTACCGTCGGGGGCAAGGCTACACCATATAGATGCATCTCATCCCCGACCTCCTATGGCGAGCAGTCCTATAGAAGGAAAGCTCATCCATCGGTCAAAACCTGGAATTTAATCTGTTCCCCGGTTAGTCATGACTACCTTGACGGGAGGCTACTATCTGTCTCCTAACAGCTGTTCCATTGGGTCCCCTCCGCAACTTTCTTTGAGCCTTCGGGGTCATTACGACCTGGCGATTTAGCCCATGGTGTGCAAAAAAGTGCCGCTCAGAGGTAAAACAACCCAACCCTGTGAAAGTTGAGTTACCTTATTGCTTTTTTACGAATAAGCTCCGAATATTTTTTTAATTCCGCTATTTTTTTTCGTTTGAAAGGAGAAAAAATAGAAATATAAAAGCTAATTCTGAATAAATTCTGATATCAAGAATAAATATATATATATATACTTATTGGCTGTTACAATTTCCTGCGTGAGATCTCTTGATTTGAGATTTAATTTAATTTTTCATCATCACTATAATTTGTGGTTTTCACTCTGTTATGGGAATCTATAACATAACTGTTCCTGATCTCACACGTGAGTCCTTTCTCGACTGGAAGTTATGAATTATTAGCGATCAGAATTTTGCTTCTTTTTTCATTTATTTCAAGATTTTATAAACTTTATAGAACAAGTAATAGCAAATGCAATGTGAAACAAGTATGTATTTTCGTTGTTGAATAAACTGGTATAATGACTATTAAAAAAATTTTACTGGGGGCTAACAGTCCTGAACACACCGTAGTTTTCACATGTTTGTCTTGTTCTAAAAATTTGAAGCCAAACAATCATTAAATACGTAAAACTGCAAAGTATCTTTTAATCAGATTTCAAACTTTTACTTTCTGTTATAAATTACCTCAACACCATCAACTATAAATTGTATGACGATATGACATACTGATAATTTAAGAAAAACTGATTTTTCTTAAATTATTTAAATATGTATCTCCATACATACAAAATCCTCTTGAAGCCATGGATTATGGAGGCCCTACAAGACAGTGTAATTTTCCTCTCCAGACATGTCTCTTCTGAACTACAGCAGCTGCATTTGGCCACTGTAGATCTATTCTGGCAAGGTTCTCTTTGACATTATCTGCCCATCACATCCTAAGTGTCCCCCTTTTTCTCCAACCCTTACGCACACTGTTCATCGTCCTGTTTGCCAATCTGCAGCTGTGAATAAGGACATGACCAAACAAACGCAGTCTCTCTCTTCTCAATATGCTGCTCAAAGGAGGTTGATGACTCCTTCTAAGCTCATCACTATTTATAAAAACAAACCACTACTGCCTAAGATACTGCGCAGGCATCTAGAATCAAAGGCATCAAGTTTCTTGTTATCCTGCTTACAAAGGGTCCATGTTTCGCTACCATAACTAACCTTAGAAATAACCTAACTCTTATACAGCCTAAATTTTGTCTTTAGGTTTAGATATCTATTTCTCCACACTCTCCGCAGACTCTTGAAAGTCCCAGCAGAAATCCATAATCTATTTTTCTCATGCCACACATAAGCAGTATTTATTACGTAGCTCCCAAGAAAAATTGACACACTTTCTCACGAGTACAGTCATTCAAAACAACTGAAGCACTATCTGCCTGACCAATTTTCATCATTTTAGTTTTTTAACTCTTTATCATAAACCTACTGACTCTCATCAACAGCCCTAATGAATGAATTCATCTCATCAATATCAATAGCCAACCGAGCCAAATCATCTGCATAATCTAAATCAGAAATGTTGAAATCTCTCGACCATTTAGGGCCGAAATCTTTCCCTTGCAAAGAATTTCGCATTACATAATCAATATCCAAACCAAAGAGAAAAGGAGACAAAACGCACCCTTGTCTAACTCCACTAGAAATCCTAAACCAATCGCTGCAAGACTCTCACACACGACTTAGTGTTATTATAGAGAGCTCTCATTACACTAACTAACTTATCAGGTATTATATTCTACATGATCTAATAATAATAGAGAGCTCTCATTACACTAGCTAACTTATCAGGTATTCCACATGATCTAATAATCAACCACAAATTATGCCGATCAACAGAGTGAAAAGTCTTTTTGAAATCTACAAAGCTAGCAACCACAGGTTTCTGAAACTCTAATATTTCCTAAGAATCTGCCTAAGTGAATATATTTGATCAATCCCCACTGTTCATCACGCAGTTGTCCATCAACCAAATTATTAATTCTATTAAGCACAACCATGAAAAAAACTTTACCTGGAACAGAAAGTATGGTGATATCTCTATAGTTATCACAAGAATTGCGATCACATTTTTTTAAAGAATAGGGATAGCAATATCTCTAGTAAAATTTGTAGGAACAACACGTTTATCATAAAAAAATTTCAAAATTTCTGTCAACCATTTGTCAACACAGTGTGTTCCCAGTTCTAATCATTCCATTGGTGATTTCATCGACCCCAAGAGATTTATTTAGTTTTATTTTAGAAAGAGCCGAAAAAACTTCCGAATGTTATACAAGGCCAACATTACAGCCATAAAACCATCATTAAATGAATTCTATTAAGCATAACAATGAAATGAATAAACTGCTGCAATCATTAACTGAGGATAGATGGAATAGTGCATTTATCCTCATTACATACAACGAAAGTAGAAATAATCACATTGTTTAGAACATCTTTGAAATGTTCAGCTCACCTTGTCATCAGAGAATTCTCATCTTCACCCACTTAACCATGTTTCTCCCTCAGTCCCTGTGTATCAGGGTTTGTATCCTGTTTCTTCCGACACAAAACAATAACAATCTGGTATAATCCTCTGCGATTTTGCTGTCTAAGAGCTTCCTCTGCTTTATCAGCCGAGAAATCAAGCCAAAGATTCTTATCAGCTATTAACTGTTCTTTTACACGTTTATTAGGCTTGTTATAATGTTGTCTGTTACGACTAGTAGGATGTTGATTCATATAATCCTGCACTTCTTTCTTTCAAAAATAAGTTTCATGGCCTTATCACTAAAATAATTTTGTTTCCCCTGTTCCTTTTACCTAAAAGAGTACTGTTAGTTAAAAGAAAATCCTGTTTAAACTGATCCCATTTATTCTAAACTTCAGCTGTAATCAAACTACGATTGTCATAATGACCACATAGCTATCATGGTATGCTTTAGCTATAACTGGATCTTTCAGACCTTCAGTGTTAAAGGAAATTTTCTTAACCTTAGCAAAACATTTCTTAAGCTTCAGTTGCAAGACACTTTTTACCAGGTAATGGTCAGACCCAATTTCGACTCCTTTATATTGTCTGGTATTCCTAATCAAAATAGTCCATTGGTTATTAATTAAAATATAATCTATCATATACCTGTGCAACCCATCAGGTGAAACCCACTTATATTTATAATGTTTTTATATTGTAGTATGTATTAGTTGTTCAGAAACCATTAAGTTTACTTACCTGCAGGAGACGTTCTCCATTGCCATTGAAAATATCAATGCCACAGGGACCTAAAATTCCTGCCCATAGGTCAGAGTTAGTACCAACCTTAGCTATATCTCCTTTCTTTAGAGAATTCAAAATATCATGTAGCTGTCTGTAAAATATTCTTTTCATTCTCATCAGAGTCCTTCGTGGGGGCGTAACAACAGATGACATTCGTCTTTAATTTTTGCTTTAAAATTTGCTGTATAAATTCTTTCATTAATGCAATCATATCCTAGAAGAACATCACTGGGGTATCTCTGCTAAGACGCAAACCGATAAGCCTAGAATATATAGGAGTCGTCACGCCGCAATTCCTGCGTGAGGACATCAAGAGAATAATATCAACGTAACGTCCTCACGTTCCATATACTTGTAGAAAGAAAATGATTACTCGGATTTTAAAAGGAAATTAGGTTTATTGAGAAACTTACGACCAACAATTTCAAAAAGCCCCTTGATCGCGGACATGGGACAAAGTCCTCTTCCTCCACCGCTACAGGCTGGAGTCATCTATGCTACTAGGAACTTCAAGCACCACCGTTTGAAGTGGACCTTTTCAAGAGCTAAAAGGCCTACCTGAGACATATTACTCCGGTTTAGGATTAGAGATACCTAACTAGCTAAGTGAGAGTTCAGGTAGCTGCGATTGCCTATGATCAGGATTATCCACCAGCTGATATAAGGAATCCTGTACCTCTGTTCACTTAGGGCTGGCAACCCACAAGCAAACATAAAACACAGCGTCAAATTCTCCCTCAACAGATGCCCCCCACTGCAGCAAGTCCAGAATCCATAATCAAGCTCAAAGCCGTAATCTAGTCTAGTCTCGTAGGCATAAATGGTCATCACAGTAGCAGTGCAGTAGACTGCGAGAGAAAAAATTTGTCGTAGATGACCAGATCAGTAGGGCACATTGGTCTGACAGGCCTCCACTTCTATTCCCTTCGAAAAGAGAATATCTCTTTTGAAAGGTACTAACGGCATGCACCAAGGGAAGGCGGGGTCGGACATTATGTGCCAGACCCGGACGGTTCTATGCGTCTTCACTGGGGATTGCTACAGAGCTATCCTTCCAGTTTGTGCCGAACATTTACTGACCAGAAGCGTTAGTGGAGAAAATTTGCAATGCAGGCTAATTTGTGGTCCGAACCTGGTAACATCAAAATCACATAGGGAGGATAGTATCAGTAGCTGTCGCTGTCGTGATGATAATCCAAGAATCGGTACTGAAAGCGTGAAAATATCGTTAGGAAAATCTGTTTTTCTTAAACTTTGAATGTATCATTAAGATACTTCCGTTATATACAGTCTTGTGATATTGGAAACCGTATTAGTGAATGAACGAAAGACAAAGAATTCTATTAAATTAATATATATATTTTGTGGTAGTTTAACTCTGAAAATACCCATTAATGGATAATTCAGAATCGGAACAGTTATACAGCTAACTCTCATTTAATGCGGGAGATGAGTTCCGGAAAGACCATCGTCAAATGAATTTCCGTGTAAAACGAGGGAATTTTTTATTTCTTTGTATTTTCGCCTATTTTATTGATCTTTTTTCCTTTTCTTGGTTTTGTAATGGATGTTTATTTCAACAAAAATAATTATAATTCACAATATTTATGGAAAAATGACTTAAATGCGTAATTATGTACATAAATATGTACATATATGTGATCGATTAATTAATTTTACAGTTTATTTCTTAATAAGGAACGATACTATCTGGTTTGCATTGCTGAGCTCTGTTTTGTGCCTAATATTTATTTGTTTAGAATTCAATAGTTCCATTAACTCAGTGTCTCGCAAACTTTTTTTACTCTGCGGCACACTAAATCTAATTTTTTTTCCCGCGTCACACCTAAAAAAGAATTTTTGATGGTTACGTAAAAAGAGGAAAATTGAAGTTTCGTTAAATGCATTTTATTTAAAATAAATATAATAATAAATATAATTAATCATAACTCGGTGTTTGTTTTAAATATTTGTCCATTCTATGGCTTGAAATAATCAAAAATTAATACCAAAATTTGAAAAAAGCTTGATAAATACTTACAAGATCCCAGTTGATAAAATCTGAAAGATTTTTATTAAAGCACGTCAATATTAAAGCACGTCGATAACACAAGTCAAGTCAAAATGAAATCTTTGGAATATCTAGTGTCAATTTGAAAATCTCTCGCGGCACACTTGGAATCTCTCACGACACACTACTGTGCCGCGGCACACAAGTTTGCGAGACACTGCATTAACTGGTCACAACAATGTCTTATGGCATCCGGTCACGAAATATCAATATCATTAATAAGACAGTTTGTTATTGACTTGATTTTGTAATTTTTTGAACGAATATTCCTGATGAGCAAATGATTCCTATCTTAGTAAATAGAAAAAAAATATATATGGAGTGTTTTTAAAATGTATGTAAGGAATAATCAAATGAATATTATATTAAAATATGTGCGGTTTTATTGAAATTTTTCTCGGACCGAGAAGATCCTTGTTTATCGTGTACCAAAGTATATAAGTTTTGAAATTGAGTTTGCCAAATACATTATCTCTGTGCTCACGGATTTATGTGTTTATAATATAATGAAACATAACTCAGAGCGTTTAGGAATCAAAATTATCAAATGATAATTATCGAACAAATCAGTATTGAATAAGAATACTATTAAATATTGCTAGAGTTGCCGTCCCGTGGCCGAGTGGTTAGCACGCTTGGCTACCGATCTAAGGGACCTGGGTTCCGTTTGTGTTGTTTTTCTTCTGAGGTCCTGCCATCCTCACAGACCCTTTACTATGGCATATAAACTGACAGGCTCTTGTCCAGACCTCTGTGGTAAGTAGCTGCTTGAGGGGGTATTTATTTATTTTTTATTAATTTTATACTATTGTAATGCTCTTAAACTGTATACTTGACTCTTGTAATGGTAGAGCCGTGAGGCTTCGATTATCTTGTCTTGGTTTTATTCATGAGATCTTTAGCTCTGCGGCTTTATATCTCAATCTGTAGAGTACCTAAGAGACTGGCAGAAATGGCTAAGGATTATTATAAGTATCATAAAGACAGAAGATGAAAGGATTTCATGCTGCAATTGATAGTTTTTAGCAAAACCAAACTGAAAGTATGATGAAGTTTTCTAGCTTGCAAATGTAGATATTTTCAGGTAGTGGGAAAATGTCCCGGCAGGTATAAGGGGCATATATTTTCAGTACATTGAGTTTGAAGGATGTGATCATTGAAGTTCTTATGTTATCCAGGCTTGGGCAATGAAGAATGAAGTGATCTGTAGTTTCATTTTGTCCACAGTCGGGACAATCAGTGTTATTGGCCAGATGGCATCTGTGGAGGAATGTTTGGAAGGGTGCCACATCGAGACGTAGTCGAGTTATTAAGGTTTCCATACTTCTTGAAGTGTATACATTGGTTGTTTTAACAGGGAATCGATTTAGATGGGGGAACATATTTGGCAGAGAGGAGAATTTCATTTCATCCTCAGGTCGTTATGTAATTCTTTACGACATAGAGTGATGATGTCCTCTGCATACAACGTCGATTCAGGGTGCAAATGTGGAATAGTTCTTGCTCTTTTTTCCAGGGAGTCGGCTGACTCATTGATCTCAAGGTTCAGGAATCCAAAGCAAAGTGATTGATGAAGCCCAAAGCGTTGTTTGTTGAAGAGAATGTTGGAGATCAAAAATAGCCTGTGATTTTGTTGATATGAAGTGCTAAGAGTACCGATTTGGAATCGGAAAATAGAAGAAAATGATCATTTTCTTGAATAATAGGAGTGACGGTCCTGATCAGTGCTGTAGGTTCATCTGAGAATATGGATGTTTCTCTTGAAACTTTTTCACATATGAAGATTGTGCGTGAAGGACAGGCTTTGCCGATTCCTGTTTGTTGTTTAGATACTGAAGCGTCAGGTCCTATCTAGACAGCTTCTGACCATTTCTGTTTTAATTCAAAGTAAAAATGAGAAATAATAATGGCAGTAGACTGCGAAGATAGCTGCTGAAAACAGAGAGTCAGTAAGAATTTTGCATGGTGAACAGATCCATGACGGAATTTCAGGCGGTTGTCTGATTGAAAGAGAGTGACTAAATGTTTAATGATTCCAATCGAGTCTATGTTAATAGTGGGAAGGGATTTCCCTCCCGGTTCCAGCGATGAACCTGTAAAAATGTGACTGATGACAGATTGTTCGTAGATCCGAAGGTAACGGTGATATCATTTCCTTTATTGTGCTGCTATCAGATATAAGAAGAACCAGTGAAGGGAGGGGAAATGCTCCCGTCTCAGCATAAAGAAGTGGTAAAGGTGTAGCTTTGAGAAAGTCAGTCGTTGCTCGTAGAGGTACCTGATATACAGCAGAAACGATAGACGAGTAAGAAGTAAGAGCTGAGGTAAGAAGTGGAGCACTGTATCTTATCGCTGATCTGATGGTTTAAGCATTAAGGTGTGTCTATTAAGATCATTTCTTGGAGAGGCTAGGCTTCTAATTACGTTAAGTAGGAGAAGGCTTTTATTTTTATGTTAATAAAATGTTGCTTTAGTGTTCCGTTGATCTGGAAAGTAAATCCTAAAATCTTCAGCATAGGCACCCATGGAATGGTATCTGATACAAGCAGGAGATTTTCAGGGTTAACGTTGTGACAATCAAAGCAGCACTCTTTGGTGCTGATAACTTTAAGTCCCATTCTTTCGTCCATTGCAAAATGTTATTTAACGTCTTCTGACTGGCTTTAAGTAAATGATCAAGATCGGAACTGGAACCAAAAATAGTAATGTCGTCTGCATAGACTGCTTTTTTACATGGTGTTTGGATATGCTGTGTAATATTCTGATTATAGATATTAAATGAAAAAAAGGTGACCCTCACGAAGGCCAACATTTTTCTCTTTACCTGAATAATGTTTCTCCAATGGACAATGATGTTTCTAGATCCAAGATAATTTTTAAGCCATGCCAAAAGTTTGCCGTGAAATCCAAGAGCCTTCAATTTACATAGTAGAGCTTCCACATTTACAGAATCGTACGCATGAGAAAGGTAATGAGCCAAGTGATAAGGTACCAGATTAATCTTTCCATTATTTCCGCAAGGTGTGACAATAGAGCACTTGGGCGATGATCTGTTACAGTGTTCAGTTGATGTACCGATTTCAGAATAGGAATGATTAATGCTGCTTTCCATGTTTCGGGAAGAGTACCCGATGACAACATCTTGTTATAGAGATGAAGTATATTTTTGAAAGCTTGTTCTGGAAGATGTTTTACAGTTCCAATTGAGAATTCATCAGCTCCTCTCCCTGAATATCTTTGAGTTTTAACTGTTCGACAAAGATATGTTAAAGAAAATTCTGCGTCGAGAATGCTTGCATAGTTCATAGACAGTGGAGAAAGCGAACCAGATATTTTGCCTGGCTTATGGCGAGTGAAATGCTTTACAATTAGTTCAGATTGTTCCATGGGATCAGTGCATGACGTTTGTCCATCCGTTATAAGTAGTGACGAAGAAATATTTTCCGATGTCACTGATTTTCGAAAATTACGATATAGTCGAGAAAAAGGTGAGCTAAATTGTTGACACCTTAATTTTTGACACCTAAATTGTTGACAAGTCTTTGTCGAATATTTTATTCTTTCATCCTGTATTTTACGGTTGAGAGCAGCACCACCTGCCTTATATGTTATCCAATCATCTCTTTATAATGATTTTCTGGCAGAGTTAAATGCACGGCTATTACGTTGAAGTGCTCGTCTGCAGGCAGCTAGGGGTGCAGGTACCATTGGGGTGAACATTTGGCTGGTAGCTGGTATATTGAAGTCGATTTATTTAAAGCTGTCTGTAATGTTGTGAGGAAATCTTCATATGGAAGATTCTGTGAAATAAACTGATTGTTTAGATATTCGGAGAATTGGTCCCACTTGATGTATTTATGAGCCAAGTGATAAGGTACCAGATTAATCTTTCCATTATTTCCGCAAGGTTCAATCAATTTGAAAAATTCGATTTAGTAAAATTGGGGTGTGATCGCTTCCCCAAAATGGTGAAAGGGTTTGTCAGGAACATTGTCATGGTAATATGGAGTACAGAATGACAAGTCAATAGCTGAGTTATTGGAGATGGCAAAACATGTAGACGATCAGTTATTTAATATAAATCAGTTATTATTGAGTAACCATTCACTAATCTTTTCATCTGATGTTGATGTTGAAGAGGAACCCCATTGATGATGATGAGAGTTGAAATCACCAACGATAAAGTCTATATTGTAAGGAGTTGATATAATAAGTCCAAGAGTTCTGACAGCATCTTCTCCATTAGGAATATAGTAATTTGCTATTATGATGTCTCTATCTGGTAGAGAAATAGAAATTATTTGGATTTCACTAGATCCTGTATCACATTCGATATAATAGGTAGAAGTGTGCATGGAATATCTTTCATACTGCAGAGAGAAATCCTCATCTCCCTCTTGGACGGTCTTTTCGAAAAATCACATAGTGTTGTAGATAGAAATAAATATTTTGTTGTAACAAGTCTCTTGCAAACAAAGAACCGTTGGCATATGAATATCTAGTAGCATATACGTAACAGTTTATCATTGGACGAATGCTGCTAAAATTCCATTGAAAAATTCGTTAAAACATGGAAAGAAAAAAAAACAACTAGGAAGCTTTCTAGAAAGGGAAAAGTTAAGAAAATTTAGTTTTCCTCTCAGAGTGAGATCTCGACTTTTTTTATTCTTCAACAGAGTCATGAGACTCTTCCTGGATGTAATGGATATCAGTATCAACGGATGATGTAAGTGAAACATCTATTGCTTTGAGACTTGTCTTCGTAGGTGTTGTATTGCTGGTATACATAGAAGTAGTCTTAAATTGGGAATTAGGTATGAGTATGGATGTTGAAGAATGGTGGAAAATATGTCAGAAATCTGCTGAACCACAGTACTAGTGGTTGAAGGAGTTTCTTAAATTTCTGATAAGATAGTTGTTTTGGAGATTTGAGAGACATCTATTACACCTGCTTGTGGAAATGATGAGCTTGCTGTAGAGAGTAGTTTTGTGACACCAAATTTTAGAGTATCCATTGCTGCTGAGATATAATCAATAATGATTCTCTGGAAGTTAGTCAAAAAATTATCCACGAATCCCTTTGAAACTTCTGAGATCACATGTGAAGATTTTGTAGCCGATGCATAGGTAGGTTCTGTGGAAAGTATTTTATCACGTGCCTCTTAATAAAGAACGTGATGTGTACACTTATATCTTAAGATATCATTTTCTTTAATCCAATGAGGGCACATCTTGTCATTTGACGCATGATTCCCTGAACAGAGGCAGCAGGAAGGAGTAGCACTTGTACACACAGATGCTGCATGCTCGGCTCCATATAGACTGCAGCGTTGTTTGCTGCGGCAGTTTTAGCAGTGACTACAATTTCTAGGTTTATCAACAAAGATAATAGTTTTTCGAAGTTGTCACCATTCTCGAAATTCTTTTGGGCAATGTAGTTCTATAATAGTCAAAAGAACAGTGGATGTAGGAATTGTAGTGGAGCCTTCACGATGCAAGAATTGACGTAACTCCAAAATATTGAGTTTATCTGATTGGAGTTCATTGCGTAATTCTTGCATTGTGACATCCATGTCTATGACATAAAGCATAAAACGAGTAAATAATGTGTCAGTGAGTAGTAGCAGTTACTTCAGTTGAGATTCAATCTGTAATTTTAAGTATGTCACAAGTAAAAGAAGCTATGGCAGATGTATAATAAGATTCTTGTTTCTTGCGAGGCGAAGAGAAGTAATGTCTTCTGGAACTTTCAGGCATTTAGATAAAGCTCTCTTTAGTGCTTGAGATTTAGTGGCTGGAATGGGAGGACTTTTCCCTTTCAGCAACACGGTGAAATTTCTAATTCCAAAGTCTGTAGCAAGACGGACATTTTTTTCATCCTGGAGGAAAGTTGATCCTCCTTCGAATGGTGCATTTATAGAAGGAGGTATTGCCTCACTAACATTTTGCCTGTTTGAATCACCTGGTGGTTTCGCCATTTCTTAAAGAACCACGTTTTATATCACTTTAGTGAATAAAATGTTTACGTGAATTTTTCAAAAATGAAGTATAAAGCTTGCACTTGAAATAAATTTAAATACTAAATATCACTCAGTGCTATGATACTCCAACTGTTCACTTCTCGTTCACTGCACTAAAAATGATGATGTTTTCAAAATAAAATGAAAAAAAAAATAACAAGACACAAAAGTTTTACGAATTCAAGGCCGATGAAATAAGTGCATTCCGTGAAGAGCTTCGCGGAGCACCACTAGCAGCCTACCGCACAGTTGCATGCTACTTTACATATATCGTTTTCCATTAAATGGAATAAAATTAATTTAAATATTTTTGTATATAACATTGGTGGTAGTAAAATTATACAAAAATTGGAATCATTTAAATCAGACGTCTGAAACATAGTGTAGCAAGACCTTTGATGAATTTTAGAAGAGGAATAAAGCTTCTACTTTGTATTATTCACTTATTTGTCTTAATCAACTGATGTTGTTCCCAAGTGTTTTATTGCCAATACAAATAACCTTGCTTTCTACAACAGGGGCCGATTGAAGTTACAGCTGCTTCCTTGTTTGCATCTTTTTCCCATTCAAAAAACTTCACCAGCGATGAAAATGGCGAAGGTTTTCATGAAAATGGCGATAGCTTCACATTTGTGACATCAAACTTCATGGAACATCTTGGAATGCCGCTCAGACATACAATAAGGATTACAGCGTTTCAGATAAGATACATTAATATATTTACTGATGATATGATTTGCTGTTATATAGCCCTTTAGTATCAAATAACAAAACTAAAGTCGATTTTGGAACTAACGTTTTCCTGGTAACAACTATTTATCTAGTTGATATCTGATATCTTAATTAACGTTTAATAAGTTTCTGTCCTTAGGCCTTAACCTTAAAAATCATTATATTGTATGTAGCGCCAATGATAATGACAATAAAAGAAAACAACCCCGAAGGGGCCCAATGGGCAAGATCAAGGTGTTTACTTAAAACACAACAGAAAGAGTATAAAGGTTATAAACAAACAACCTAACAAAAAAAATGTAGATTACATCACAATGAAATACACGGTCCTCAAAAACCATTAACTTTGGGCATTTGAACTTGTTCAGCACCAAAGGATCATAATTGAGTAAAGTATTTATAATTTCATAAGAATGGTCTCCCACTGCCTCGAAAAAGGTCTGCGAGAGTTTCCTGATATATGTATATATGCGGTCAATACCCAGGTCATTGTGAAATTTCTCCAGTTTCGCCTCCCCTTTCTTCTTGCACTAGTCGATTTTACATTGAACCTAGTGTAGAAATTAAAGGTAATAGTTTCTAATCAGGAACCTGAGTTCTATGACAGTTTTTAATGTTTTACAGGCGCTTGCACTGTGATTTATTTTTATGGATAAGCATAAAAACTGTTTATTTAAAATTAATTGAAAATACAAGACTTTTAAGTGGCTAAAATGGGTAATATGCTACAACTAAAATGGGTAAGGGCTGAGAAATATAAGAGTAAAGAACAAGAAAGATTTTTTTAATTATTTAAACATGGTGGGGGAGACATGTTTACTACCCCTAAAATACCCAATTACTGAAGATATATTATAGCCTATGGCATGTTTGAATGCTTATGCATGAATGAGGAGAACAACTACTTTCTATAACAAAATAAAAATAATACATTTTGGGCAAGAAGCCACATGAACACTTAGATTAATATCCAAAATTACCTGTACGTTGGCTTTACTATAATCCACCTGCATGCAAATAACAGAAGCTTATGCATATTTCTGGTTTTTCTTTACATATAACCGTTTACGTTTAGCTTTGGCTTTCGAAAGATATAATCTGCTTGTGATTGGTTAAAGGGTTGAAATTATACGTGGAACAGCCGTTACAACCCCCCACACGTGACAAACACATTAAATGATGTGGGAAAGACAAGACAAGATGTGGGAAAGACAAGACAAGATGTGGAAAGACAATTAAGTAGATGTAAATATGAAAATGGACAATAAACTACCACCGGAATTATAAAAAAAATATTCTAATAAACAATCGTTCGTTTAATTAACGAAGACGTAACGCCAGCTTTAACAAACATGTCACCGTTGTATCTCAACGATATGTCTAGTTTTGAAAAGAATTGCATATTACTTGAAATGAACAAATATCATCATGCATTCTTTGAGTGTCTTCATATTGAACATGCAATTCTACCATTGCTATTGGTTCTTAGAGTAGTCTCCAAAGCACTTTTCATTCATTTGGTCATGTTAAGTTTCCTTTGAGTAGTTTTAGCCTTTAAAACCCATATTAACCGAAAATTAAAACAGTATGGTAATACGCCAAATAACACTGCTTTCGTATGCTAAAAAATAGTGTCAGTTAAATAGCATTTGTTAGAATCTGATTTTTCAGCAAAACAAATATGTATGTGCTCGAAATGAGTATGGAATCTATTAGAATTATTGGTTAACTGAATATAAATTATGGAAACTTGGTAGTGAAGATGACACTAGATGGGAGGAATCCAATTCGTTTTGAATGGCAAAATTTGTTCAACGGTTTTGTTCGAGATCTGGTTATGTAGTAACTGATTTACAGGTAATACGTAAATATAATTTAATGTATCATAATTTGTCTGTTATTCGAATTTGTATTCTTAACTTTAAATCGGGTAATTGAAATTCCATACCACATAGCAACAGAAAAATACAAACCCTTAAATTTCAAACAAATTTTCTTGTGTAGCGAATTAACACACATATAATAAAACCACTCTCTTTGTATCTTTTTTTATAATCATCTCAATTCGATACGGATTATAAAAAAAGCTTTAAGTGGCGTAGAAAGTCGTTTATCCAGACTTAAGGAACAATAGGATGATTGCTCTAGAAGACAACGGAATTTTTTCAGTTTCCAATTTTGCCCCAGGTGTAATTGGAAATACGAACTAATAAAATAAATTTGGAAAAATAGCAATAATATATTGATACCTACAAACCAGAAAAAAGTAACTGATTATAGATGAAGCAAGGTCCGCCACATACAACAAAATATATAAAGGACACATCCTGGAAGAAAAATATCGTTCAATGGTTAGTTTAAATGGTAGAACGCTCTGGCATGTATCTGGAGAGTCGCGGGTTCGAATCACGCACCGTCGGCACTAATTTTTTCCAAATAATTATTTACTGAATTATGCAGCTACAGGTAATCTGTGTATTTACTATGTATTGATTTATCATTATCTCAATATCTCTTGAAACGAAAATGTTTCACTTTCCCATCCCTTTGGGGTTATGGAGGAAAATTAAAATAAACCCTTTGATCATCACACTCCACCACCTAGATTTTAAATCTCTCTCATGGTTTATTTATTTGTAACATTCATTTTTAATTTCCGTATTTCAATATTTAAAGAGCTAAGTCGTGACTTTGATCCTGGATCGTTAGGTCTTGTTTTTTTTAAAATATTTAATAGACTATTAATTAAATATAATAATAAATAAATACCCCCTCAAGCAGCTGCTTGCCACAGAGGTCTGAGAGGAGCCTTCAGTTTATATGCCAGAATAGAAGGTGTGAAAGGGACATACAGGACCTCAGCAGAAAAGTGTGAAAGGGACATACAGGACACATACATACAGGACCTCAGCAGAAAAACAACACGAACATCCATAGAGAATTATTTAAATAAATTAATTTTTATTTAAATTATAATATTTTTTCTTTTAATTTTTTTATATCAAAAATCATTGTTGAAGTATAATTACCCAAACGAATTTAAGGATATATTGCAATATGTAATGGCATAAATATGAATTAAAAGAAACTTCAAAATCTTGATATTTATTTTCAATATTTTGTAGGCTAGATCTGTGCCTAAACGACTGCTTTACATAATTTTATCATGTAATGCACTAATTTAAGTTCGTCTGTAACAAAATATTAATAAAAGAAAACAGGAAAACTGAATTAACTCACGCGTATTTTGCGGCTTCTTCTGAGAAATCTCATCACTTATTCTGCACTATAAGATCGCGATGGGATTAAAGTGTAGAGACTGTCCAGTCGATTCCATCCTTTTAATTGTGCTATCTGCTAACCACTTATGAGCAACCTTTTCACACCGATGAGCTGCTTTATCGTCCTGTTAATTTAAACGCTATTAAAATCTACTTCATCCAAACTCGAGATCCCTGAGTGTTGGTAACATTTTTGTTTCTAGAATTTTCTTGATGTAGTCCTTAGTTTTTACCATTCCTTTTGCAATATGTACCCTTCGAACACCCTGACAGGACATACAATACAATGAATTTGGTTAAATATTTCAAACCAACAATAAGACATCAAATGCTGAATTACTTATGAGACCGTTTTCTTCCGTGGTCACTGCTCTGAAATTCAGTAAAGGAAAACGTCTTGCATCACTGAAATTGTCTCTTGTACCGAAAAACTGTCAGTAAAGGTTTGAAACGTCGCAATCTGATTTCTAGGCTTTTTTTTCTTACAATTATTGAGCACATATTGATGTTTGCTGTCAATATCCATCCTTTCAAAAATTAGGGTGAATTCAATTTTTTTTCCGAAAGTGCAATCCTATGTTTGTCAAAACGCAAAGTTGTTTTTCAATGACTTTTCTTTCCCATTCAGAAACAGGCCATGTTTCAGAATAAAATAATCAAGACACATTTTGGAAACGATTTGACGAATTTCAAATAGTCGAGACACATTTTGGCAACGATTTGACGAATGCATGTACAAATGTACCTCATGAACATATTTTAGTTTTAAAGTGAATTGAACTACGAACCAAAACCAACAATCCCAAATTTGTGGTTACTTATCTACGATTGGTTATCATAACAGAGCATTTGATTGATTGGTCCAAGAGCCAGTTCCCCCCAAGTACAGGGTGTCCTAGATTTATCTTTGCAAATTTTATCCAATATAAAAAGTCAACCAGGAGGTGTAGAAATACTGGCGTTGTCTCATTTTACATGGAATCTCATGGAGTGTTTCTGAATACCAAGTTTGGACAAGTTTTCTCATCTTATTTTTTCATATCTTCATTCCTCCTCTCAGTCACAATAAATCCACAGGAGGAAGCACAGTGTGTTGAGTGGTTTATTCAAACACATTCTGATATACATGTCCAAAGAAAGTTTAGAACTCGTTGCAACTGATTGTCCCCATCAAGACCAACCATGCGAGCTCGGTATGAAAAGTTTATGAAAAATTAAAGTGTGGAACACAAGAAAGGAGCAGGGCGGCCTCGAAAGTCTGAAGAAAATGTAGAGCGTATTCGAGAGGCCTTTTTTCAAAGTCCAAGCAAGTCGAGACGAACTGCATCACTTGAGTTACAGTTGCGCGTTCGGCAACTGTAACAAGATGTCTTGCGAAAATGTGTTAAGTTGCAACTCTTGCAAGCGATTATGCAAGATGATAGGCTCTCACGTAAAGAATTTGCAATGACACTACTGGACAGAGTCGACCAGGACAATTATTTTCTGGCAAAAATCATGTTTTCTGATGAGGAAAATATTCATATTTCAGGGAAGTTCAAAACTTGGTGTTCAGAAAAACGTAATGAGTTTCGCTGTAAAATGGGGCAACCCCAGTATTTCTACACTCCTGGTTGACTTTTTACATTGAATAAAAGTAGTAAAGATAATTTTCGAACACCCTGTATTACCTTATGTTTATACAGGTAACGATAATCCTATTTTTCAGACATGGGAAATATGTTTAAACCGACGTGAAAAATTAGAAAAAAAAATGTATAAAAATTTTCTAGCTTGACATAGTGGCATAATATTTTAGAGTTATAAATGAAATATTCGTTATATTTAATTTTTTTTAAATATTACCCATTTTCAATGTTTTTAACTTCGTCCGAACATGACCATATTCCCCATAGCAGCGTGAGATTAACACAAATGAGTCAAGCTAGTAAACCACAGTTCGCCACCATGATTATGATAAAACCATGAATATAATTGTTGGCCTGAGACACACGAATCCACAGGCCGCGAGTTTCATACCCCTGATGTTGTCCAAGTTGTCAAGCCACTGTCATGCACTATTTATATCTATGATGAGCTAAGCATTTAATAACCATATATCAAGTACTAATAAATAGCGGATAATTTTCCTTTTTTAAAATAAGACATGAAACAAAAACATTCAGAGAAACCATACCAGAAATGTCTCGACATGTTTTCTTAAATCAGCACTGCAGAAAAAGTCATTATGGACGACAACCATACGAAACAAAAACCGCACACGATCAGCGAATTACTCAGGTGTCATAACCCTTTGTGAAATTTTCCATCGTGAGCTCCAAATTCTCGTTATATCTTTTCTTGTCGAGGAACATGTAAAGTCAGAAATTAGTTGTCACCCATATGCAGTTTTAATTAAAGTGAACTGGAACTGAACATGGATCAAAATTCTCAACTGTCCCTTATGAATTCTTTGATAAATGTCTAGGGCCCTATATGAACACGCAATTGCATGGGAAGAGCAAAAGGCTTAGTAATCACAGTCGGTTGCGTCTCTTTATATAAAGGAATTTCATTTACGAGAAAGTTTTCCGTTAAATTATAATTTAAGGTACCTCCATTGGGTACGCACGAGAATATAGAACCAGCTCGACCCATACAATGTTACTGAGATCATGAATAAGTACCATATTTGTTATCTCAGGTGGCAACTGATTTTTATCATTTTCATTTTCTTGGGAATCCATTAGAGGAAAAAATCTACTTTCGGTTTCAATAGTACACACTTCAGGGGAAGAGAGTGACTTCTAGTCGAAAATGAGTCTCAATTTTGACTAGTAGACATTTTTGAGTCAAAATTGAGTCTTACTTGTCCGATATGAGTGATCAGTAGTTTAGTGGATGCAGCATCAAAAACAGCACCTTCTATGATTTCTATCTTAAAATTATAATCTCTGTTACAAAGATGATTATGATTATGTTTCATTAATATACTAATGACTTCCAGCTGTTTATCTGGAGTAAGAGCAGATATTGTTTTTTCATTTGGATAACCTTTAATAACATCATCCAATATCACATACTCTTTCAGTTGTTCCTATTAATAAATTGGTATAGATTTATTCATTACTTTCGCAATGCAAGTCATTTTGAAATCAGTGCCTACGATGCACAGTCTCTAATTGTACCAATATAAATTCAGGAAATGGCAGTGTCTCTCCCAGAACTGATTAAATGTATTGCAGAGAGTATATTTAGAATCCATGAAAAATTACAATTATCTATAGGATTTGCTGACTTCAACTCATTAAATTTCTTGAATAATACAATTTAAGTCACTTCATAACATATAGATACAGGCCATTGTACTGACTGTGGGATTAGTCCCGTAGCAGAAGTATTCAAGGTCATTGTCTAGTGCTGCTGCAATGCCAAGAGAATTGGAGAAACTGGAGTCTTCTTTGTTGTTTGCGAATCCGATCCCACACACTGAGAAATTCAAAACTATTCGTTAAACAATAGTACACTCACCATGACGTCCAGCAACTTACCTAGAACATTTCAATTCACAAACAGGACAGTTCTTCTTTTCGCCTTCTTTTCGGGATTCGTAATCCATTTGTCCTGCTTTCATTTCTGTTGTTACTAGGTTGCTAAGTCTTCTTCTTCTAAGATGATTATGGGATTTTTACCCACGTTGTACTATATATCTCAATAAATACTTTTACAAGACGATTTTACAGTGATAGTTGTTCACAGTAAATGCTAAAAAAAGAAAACACAGTCACTTCTAGAATTTAAATCTGTGAGAGTTTTGAATGTAAAATTCCGAAGCAGGTATCAAATTTGGTAATGGCAGAGAAAAGATGTTAATGCTAAAATATGGAACAAACTCTTGAAAACCATTTTGACATAATTTTATTGAGAAAATAGTCCTTGTATCATCTATATTCTGACATCTCAATAAATAATGTCCCGTTGTTTCAGGATCTCCACAAAGTGCACAGTTATCATTATCAATAATGTGACAATGAAATAAAAATGCATTTAACGGAGCAACATTGAGTTTAAGTCGTGTAATCAAAACATCTAAGACTTTGGAACAGAAGACATGTAATCGCGGTCTTGGAAATCCAGGCACATGTTGATACAAGGAGCTAATAAAGAGGAGTTCCACTGATCAATGAGTTGAGTTTTATATGTTCGTTCAGTGAAATGACGAAAGTCTTCTGGTGCTGGAATGAAATGATGAAAGACTTCTAGTCCTGAAATGAAACATTCAAGAAAACAGCCACAACAATGCGCTTGTTTAGCAATGAAATCAGCCAATTCGTTTAAAATGATTTCTTGATGGCCCGGCGTCCACACAAGTGTGATAGATGCTCTGGAAAAGGTGGCTTTTACAAGAACTTGATGTACATGAAAAATGGCAGAATGGCTGTTAATGTTGATATTTTATAGCGCCATAAGAGTCGAAAGACTATTAGTAAAAATGACATATTTTCTGCTTTCCGTTTTCCTGACATCTTCCTGTTTTCTCCACAGTTAAAATAATTGCATGCACTTCGGCTGTAAAAACTGATGTCACAGGTGGAAGGTGATATGATGATACATAAGAATTATCTGGACAAATGATTCGAATTCTCATATGAGTAGATATTTTAGACGCATCAGTTCTGATATAGGTTGCCCGTTGACCAATACTGTTTGATTTCCTCTTTGAATAACTGAAGCTCATATTCGAAGGAATAGAGTTAGCGTTTTGAAAGCCCAAGCCATGTGTAAGAGTAACATATAGTTTTGAAATCCATGGAGGTTGCAATGGGACATTTGTTGAACTTGGAAAGTTCCCAACGTTAATTTCTCGCAGTGAATCTTGGCCAGCCAGAGGAAATGGTAGATTGTTCTTTTTCCAGTACTAGAAAGGTAGAAAATCTGATTGTGTCAAAGTTGATTCACAGGTAGAGTTGCATGTGGAGGAATGTCCTTTAACAACAAATTGCATAGTTAATAGTTTAATATATTTTGGAATCGGAATAGAACCAGTTTCACATATAAAAGTGATAGAGGGTTCAATCGTGGAAGGCCTGAGGCCACCCGAAGAGCAGCTTTATAAATTGGTAAAATTTTATTCCACATCGTTTCAGGAGTTGTTGATAATAACGGTGCACCATAAACTAAAGAAGCTCGGATAGTGGAGTTCACAAGAAGTAGCAGAGCATGACGGGAAAGACTTCGTCTTGGAGAGGATAGACCTAGGATGGTATTCAATAGTTTATCACATCTGATTCGGATGTTGCGAAAATGTTCTCTCCAAGTCCCATTGTTCTGAAAGGTAATACCTAACATTTTCAAATATGGCGTCCATGAAATTGGTTCTGGACCAATTTGTGGTGGAAGAGGCATATTATATTTACGTTTTAGGATTATGAGTGCTTGACATTTTGGAGTAGAAAGATAGAAGCCCCAATCCTTAGTCCAGGAAAGAATTTGATCAAGTGCAGAATGCACTTGATCAATTGATTGTCATAAGATGTGAAAATGTTTGCTGGAACAGAAAATCGTGATGTCATCCGCATAAAGTATGATTTGGCATGGAGACTCTATACGTTGAGTAAGATCTTGAGTATAGATGTTGCAAGGTAAAGGCGATAGCACACTTCCTAGGGGTAAGCCTACATCTTGACGATATAAAGATGAAAGTTGTTGGCGTCATCTGATTTGAAATGATATATTTGGCATATAATCATTAAACCATGTAAGAAATTGGCCTTTGAAACCGAAAGCAGAAACCTTATATGTGAGTGCTCTGTGATTAACAGAATCATATGCCTTAGCTATATGAAGTTTAATGATTAAACAAAAGTGACGATTTTGAAGAGCTTATTGATAACACATGTAAATTGGCACTAGAGAATGCATAGTGCTCTTTCTAGGAGCGAATCCAGTAATTTCTAATGGAAAAGGTTGAAAGCGGAGAATTATCCTTTTAATAGTTTGCCAAATTAATCTCTTCATGAGATTTAGCAATTTGGGATAATATTGGTCTATAAGATGAAAAATTATTTGGTGGTTGACAAGGTTTTAAAATCGGAACTATCAGAACAATTTTCCATGAAGGAGGTGAAAAATCCTGTAACCCATACGTTATTGAGAATATTTAAAACTTCCCAGATATCATCTTGAGATAAATTTTTAATTAAAGGAATTGAGTAGTTATCAGTTTCCAATGCTGTTGATGTTTTATGTGAAATTGCTTGTTGAAGCTTCTGAATCGAGAGCGTCGGATCTAAGGATTCAGAAAAATCATGTACCTTTTTAGGAGGGGATCCCATGATTGGGGGAGCTTGGCAACTAGAATATAGCTTTCCGAAATGTTCTGCTTGTTCATTAGGTTGTGTAAAAAATCATTTTGATCAGTTTGCCTTACAGTAGGTGGCGCTGCATCAGTAGATGAAGTGTTCCGAAGAAATCTATTGTAGTGACGAAAATTCTCATTAGGATGTGACATAGAGGCATTGACTTTCATCCAATAATTTGTTTTCCCTTCTTTTTTTAGTGTGGCGTAGACAAGCTGTTTCTGCTTGTAAGCCATCTAATCAGATCGTGAAAGTGGTCGACGAGCCCTATTAAAAGCACATTTTTTTCAATTGTAAAGCTCTTTGACATTCTGAATTCCAGCAAAATGGTTGTTTCAGAATGAGTGCTTTTAAATAAAAGTAGACAACGTATGTGCTGTAGTTGTAGCAGATATAAATTTGGTGTATGAAGGCGAATCTTTAGAATTCCTTGCTAGTTTAAATGATAAACGATGGTTATTCCAGTCAGTAAACTTTTTTATGTATCTAGAATTTGAGTTGTTTGTACGTTAAATGAGTGAGGCGATTTCTAGAAGAATAGACGCATAATCACTTCCATTCTGGGGAGAGAATCTCCAAAAGCAATTTAGATGTAAATGAATATTACAGAAGTTGAGGTCTATTGCAGAGGTATATGTTGGTGAGAAATGTGTCTATGAACCATTATTTAAAATAGTCCATTTCATGATCTTGCATCCAGGTTGCAATTTTATTTCCAGCAGGCGATGCTGATGAAGAACCCCAAAGAGGATGGTGTGCATTAAATTCACGGCAATAATCGACATCAATGGAAAATGATCCGAAAGATGGATTAAAATTTGAGGTGAATCTGATTCTTCTGGGGAATACATGTTGGCAAACAATAAATTCCTTGAAGGAAGTTTTATTTCCGTCACCAAATATTCTCTAGTACCGTCTTCGATCGTTCTTTGCATATTATGTACAATAAAATGCATTCAGCTTTAGTCACTGTCAGAAGACCTCCAACTGTGCCAGTAGCTCTGTCTGATCTACGAATAACATATTCAGGAATGGAAAAATATTTATTTGGCTTAAGCCATGTCTTTTGTAAGAGAATGACATCAGGGTTATGTTCTCTAATAAGAAAGTAAAACAGCTTTTTTTTTAGCTGTAATGCTATGAATATTCCATTGTAATATCTCGAAAGCCAAAAAATAACATAAAAAAGAAAAAGTAGACCAAAAGAAAACTAAATCAAAAGTCTGTTTGGTTTTTCGCAATTGGCGATTTCCTTATTTAACTAAAGTAGACAATTTAGGTTTAGTAGAGATTGAAGTGGTACAATTTTCAATCGAAGTATCCATAAGAAAATCTTCCTGTAGTTGGTTTGGTGATTTTTTCTGAAAAGTCACCGTGGACACTTTCTCACATGATGAAGAATTTACAGTTAGCTTGGCTAGTTGAAAAATGTGGTCGCTTGTTGTGACATCATGTGCTTGAAAGAATCTCGGTGAAATACTGGAAAGATTGCATTGGTGGCAGATGTAGAATTAAATATACCCTTTGCAGGGAACGTTTATTGTTCATTTTGAAATGTCTTCGAAATAGTCTACATGAGACGTTCTTCCATTTCGGCCAGAACTTTGTTAAAGTATTCAGTAAAAATGGATTGAAAAAATGTCATGAATTCTGATGTGCAAAGTTCAGATGTTTAGCTTGATTGATAAGACTGTGAACGATGCGTATGTCTGAGATTTCCCTACTACAGCAGAACGGGCTTCCTGATAAGAGACGAGTTTAGAAGCTTTATCATCATCATCATCATCATCATCATCCTCAAGCAGCCATGGGCTACGGAGGTCCAACCAGACCGCGCAGTTTAATTCTCCAAGCATATCTGTCCTGAGCTACATCTGCTGCATCCGGCCACTGTACACCAATTCTAACAAGGTCCTGTTTGACATTGTCTGCCCACCGCATCCTAGGTCTCCCCCTCCTTCTGAGGCCTCTAGGCACACTGTTCATAACCTTATTCGCCAATCTATAACTATCCATACGGGCAACATGGACAAACCAGCGGAGTCTCTCTCTGCACAATATGCTGCTTAAAGGAGGTTGCAGACTCCTTTGCCTAACCTCATCATTAGTTACAAAGTTAAACCACCTAATACCCAAGATACTGCGTAAGCATCTAGAATCAAAAGCATCTAGTTTCCTGTTATCTTGCTTACACAGCGTCCAAGTTTCACTACCATAACTAACCCTAGAAAGAACTAAACTATTATACAGTCTAATTTTAGTCTTAAGGTGTATACGCCTATTTCTCCACAATCTCCATAGATTCTTAAAAGTCCCGGCAGCAATACCTATTCGTCTGTTAATCTCATGCCACACATCACCAGTATCAGTTACGCAGCTCCCAAGGTAATTAAACTGTGACACCTGCTCAAGACTGCAACCATTCAGATTAACTGAATCACAACCTGCCTGATCAATTTTCATCACTTTAGTTTTCTCTCTGTTTATTATGGATCCTGGACTTGCTGCACTGGTGGGCCTCTGTTGAGGGAGAGTCTGCCGCTGTGTTTTCTGTTTGCTTCTGGGTTGCCAGCTCTAAGTGAACAGAGGCATGGGATACCTTATATCAGCTGGTGGATAATCCTAATCAGAGGCCATCGCAGGTACCTGAACCTTACTTAGCTAGTTGGGCATCGTCAAGCCTAAACTGGAATAATGTATCTCAGGCAGGCCATATGGTTCTTGAAAAAGTCCACTTGAAAAGGTGGTGCCTGAAGTTCCTACCAGCATCGGTGACTTCAGCCTTTAGCGGAGTAGGAACAGGTCTTTGCCCCATGCCTGCGATCAGGGGGCTGTTTGATATTGTTGGCCCTACCAATCTCAGTAAACCTAATTTCTTTAAAAATCCTACTAATCATTTTCTCTCTGCAGGAACGTGGAACGTGAGGACATTACATAGAGATTATTCTCTTGATGTCCTCATGCAGGAATTCCAGCGCTATAACCTAGATATTCTTGGCTTGCAAGAGACCAGATGGACGGGTAAAGGTGAGATACTTAAAAATAACTTTAAATTTCTCTTTACAGGAAGGGAGGATGGAAAGCATCACCAAGGCGTGGGTCTGCTGCTCAGCAGACATGCTAGTGATGCTCTTCTAGGATATGAGTGCATTAATGAAAGGTTTCTTACAGCAAAATTTCAGACAAGCATTAAAGACTTGAATGTTATCTGCTGTTATGCCCCCACTGAGGATTCTGATGAGGATGAGAAGGATAGGTTTTACAGACAACTTCAGGATATTTTGAATTCTGTCAAGAAAGGAGATATTACCCTTGTTCTTGGTGACTTCAATGCCAAAGTTGGTACCGACTCTGACCTTTGGGGAGGGGTAATAGACCCTTTTGGCATTGGTAGCTGCAATGGCAATGGGCAACGTCTCCTACAGGTAAGTAAACTAAATGGTTTCAGAATAACTAACACATATTACAAACACCGCGACATACATAAACACACATGGGTTTCACCTGATGGGCTGCATAAGAATATGATTGATTATATATTAATTAACAGCAAATGGGCTAGTTCTGTTAGAAATACCAGGGCATATAGGGGAGCTGAAATTGGATCTGACCATTACCTTGTTAAAAGTGTCTTGCAACTTAAACTTAAAAAGTATTGTGCTAGGGTTAAAAAATTTACCTTTAATATTGAAGCTCTGAAAGACCCAGTTATAGCTAAAGCTTACCATGATAGGTTACTTAGTCATTATGACAGTCATGGTTTGCTTAATACTGAAGTTGAGGAAGAATGGGGCCATTTTAAACAGGCTTTTTTGGAAACTAACAGTACTCTTTTAGGGAAAAAGGAGCAGAGGAGGCAGAATTATTTAAGTGATAAGGCACTTGAGCTTATTTCAGAAAGAAGGAACTGCAGGAATGTCCTTAATCAGTACCCTACTAGTCCTAATAGAAAGCATTACAAAGAACTTAATAAACGTGTGAAGGGTCAGTTAGCTACTGATAAGAATCTTTGGCTTGATGGCCTTGCTGACAAAGCTGAGGAAGCAGTTAGACAGCACAACAGCAGAGAGCTGTACCAGATAGTTAATGTTTTGTGTGGTAGAAAACGAACAGGTATACAGGGATTGAAGGATAAACAAGGCAAGGTTATAGAAGGTGAGGATTCTGTCATGGCTAGGTGGGCTGAGCATTTCAATGATGTTCTAAACAATGTGGTTAGTTCTACTCCCATTGTTTGCAATGATGATAGATGCATTGTTGGCTTTAATGTTGGCCCTATAACACAATCTGAAGTTAGTTTGGCTATTTCTAAACTTAAACTTCATAAATCCCCAGGGGTTGATGAAATTACTACGGAAATGCTTAGAGCTGGGAATGTTTCAGTTACCATTTGGATGACTGAAATTTTGAATAACTTTTATGATAAAGGCATGGTTCCTAAAGATTTTACCAGAGCTATTATTATCCCTATTTTCAAAAAAGGTGATCGCAGTTCTTGTGATAACTATAGGGGTATCAGCCTACTCTCCGTTCCAGGTAAAGTTCTTTCCATGATTGTGCTTAATAGAATTAAGAATCTGGTTGACAGGCAATTGCGTGATGAGCAATGTGGATTCAGAAGTGGTAGGGGATGTGTAGATCAGATATTTTCACTTAGGCAGATTCTTGAGAAATGTTTAGAGTTTCAGAAACCTTTGGTTGCTAGCTTTGTTGATTTCAAAAAGGCTTTCGACTCTGTTGATCGTCATAATTTGTGGTTGATTGTGAGATCATATGGTATACCAGACAAGTTAGTTAACATAATGAAAGCTCTCTATAATAACACTGAGTCATGTGTGAGAGTTGGTAAGTCTTGTAGCAATTGGTTTAGCATTACTTCTGGTGTTCGACAAGGGTGCATTTTGTCACCTTTTCTCTTTAGTTTGGTTGTTGATTATGTTATGCGAAATTCACTTTAAGGGAAAGATTTTGGCCTTAAATGGGCTGGAGATACGAAAATTTCTGATTTAGATTATGCTGATGATTTAGCCCTTTTGGCAAATGATGTTGATGAGATGAACTCTTTCATTCGAACTGTTGAAGCTTTATACCGAAGAATTTTCTCCTCTTGAATCCACTGAGTGCAGGTTTTATCCCTGTACGGTGTGCTGCAGAACAAAGACAGCATCTGAAAATGGTTGCTGTGCAAGATGTTTCATGTTCATCACTGCAAATTGCACACCGCATTTTACTACGACATTGCTTTTGAACAATGGCCGAAATGTTGACAGTTGCTGCATGGTTTGGGTCGATCGATAAAATGGGAAAATGGGAAGGATGTTGAATTTGCCACCACAATTTAACTCTTAAGGGACAGCGGAGTCCAATGATAGTAATTGAAACGCTAATCGAGGGACTAATATTATTGAGCCATGTGAAAATTGCGCCATGTGAAACAGCGCAATTCTAACACTGAGTAATTATCAAATATCAGTTCTTGCTGTAATTTCTCGAGTGTAATGGAAGTCTCTATATTTCGCAGCACGAATTTAGTAGTTAAACGTTCAGTAAGTAATTTAGCTGTAACTGGCACAGCTAACAGAGTATTCACTATTAAGAGTTATTTAGCACAGAGTGCTGTTGACATAAATATGATAAGAGATTTAGCACCAGTGACTCGCATCGACTGAATGTCCGGTGACGAAGTAAGAGAAGCGGAAATTTCTGTTTTCATTGTTTGTGGCTTAGACGATGGAATAGGTTGCCTGATCACTAATTTCTTCAACCTTCTTTGTCAGATCACTAATTTCTAAAAAAAATCGTTGCCAGATATTTTTCTGAATTCTGTAATCAGCCATTATGTTCGGATATTTTTTGAGCGACTGTACTACCATATAACATGAAACTCTGAAGGGTAATTAGTAAAACTTGAATGAAGAAATGAAAGCTATCTTTTACAATCGTACATTAAGTAGGTAATGTAGGAAAGTATCAGTGATACATTTCAAATAAAATCTAATTTTTTGAACTCTAGATATATCATTAAGATATATCTGTAATATATCATTGTACCGGGAACAACCGCACACTATGTAATTGAACGAAAGGCATTTAGTTCAATTAAATTAATTTAGAAATCGGGTGGTAGTTTTGAAAATTTGCTTTCATATTTTATTTTTCCTTACTTTTTACCCAAATTCCTTAAAAGTTAAAAAATGAAAACTGAATTCGTTCACCATTTGCTGATTTTTGACTTTATCTATATGTTTCACAAAACGGTTCTCCTAAGATGTTGACCACTAGCAACAAACTACGTACCAAATGAAAGCCTGTTACGCTGGAGGGCTGTGCATTTTGAAAAATTGTCTAATTTAATTTGCCTATTAAAATAATAAATAAATATCCCCTCAAGCAGCTGCTTGTCATAGAGTTATGTCAGGAGCCTGTCAGTTTATACCCCATAGTAGAAGGCCTGTGAGGATGGCGGGTCCTCAGTAGAAAGGAAACATGAACAATCACGCCTTACCGGGGTTCGATCCCAGATCCCTTAGATCAGTAGCAAAGCGCGCTAACCACTCGACCAGGAGATGGGCTCCTAAAAAAAAAGAAAAGAATGTGAAAATCGTTTTATAATATTTTAGAAACGCGAAGGACGAGAGTAACGATTGCCACATTATGAAAAGTGCCTTCCTTCCTAATAGAGATGAATTCGGGATCGTCTGGGACTCAAAATAACACAGATCTGTTCGGGATGAGGGCTCAGAATATTTAATTTTCTAAACATTTCTTGCAATTATACATAATGTAGTAGAAATTTAATATACAGGGTGATTCAAAACTTATCGTTCAAATTTCGTGGGGAGGTAGGGAATACGTCAGGAAACCGATTTCACATAGGAAAGAATGTCCGCAAATGTACGCATGCGTATGTAGAGGGCGCTATGTGTACCCAACCAGTGTACAGCTCGCCCGACCACTTCCGCTGTCATCAGTGTACGAGCTGACTTACTAGTGATAAGATGAATTGTTTTACGCATCAAGAGCTAGCGGATATGCATCTCGCATTTGGGGCAGCTGGCGAAAGCGGCCGCCGAGCTAGGCAAGTTTACGAAGACCGATACCCCAACAGAAGAATCCCTATTTTCAAAAAAGGTGATCGCAGTTCTTGTGATAACTATAGGGTATCAGCCTACTCTCTGTTCCAGGTAAAGTTCTTTCTATGATTGTGCTTAATAGAATTAAAAATCTGGTTGACAGTCAATTGCGTGATGAGCAATGTGGATTCAGAATTTGTAGAGGATGTGTGGATCAGATAGTTTCACTTAGGCAGATTCTTGAGAAATGTTTAGAGTTTTAGAAACCTTTGGTTGCTAGCTTCGTTGATTTCAAAAAGGCTTTCGACTCTGTTGATCGTCATAATTTGTGGTTGATTGTGAGATCATATGGTATACCAGACAAGTTAGTTAACATAATGAAAGCTCTCTATAATAACACTGAGTCATGTGTGAGAGTTGGTAAGTCTTGTAGCAATTGGTTTAGCATTACTTCTGGTGTTCGACAAGGGTGCATTTTGTCTCCTTTTCTCTTTAGTTTGGTTATTCATTATGTTATGCGAAATTCACTTCAAGGGAAAGATTTTGGCCTTAAATGGGCTGGAGATACGAAAATTTCTGATTTAGATTATGCTGATGATTTAGCCCTTTTGGCAAATGATGTTGATGAGATGAACTCTTTCATTCGAGCTGTTGATGAGACTGGTAGTAGAGTAGGTTTGGTTATAAACAGAGAGAAAACTAAAGTGATGAAAATTGGTCAGGCAGGTTGTGATTCAGTTAATCTGAATGGGTGCAGTCTTGAGCAGGTGTCACAGTTTAATTATCTTGGGAGCTATGTAACGGATACTGGTGATGTGCGGCATGAGATTAACAGACGAATAGGGATTGCTGCCGGGACTTTTAAGAATCTATGGAGATTGTGGAGAAATAGGCGTATACACCTAAAGACTAAAATTAGACTGTATAATAGTTTGGTTCTTTCTAGGGTTAGTTATGGTAGTGAAACTTGGACGCTGTGTAAACATGATAACAGGAAGTTAGATGCTTTTGATTCTAGATGCTTACGCAGTATCTTGGGTATTAGGTGGTTTAACTTTGTAACTAATGATGAGGTTAGGCAAAGGAGTCTGCAACCTCCTTTACGCAGCATATTGTGCAGAGAGAGACTCCGCTGGTTTGGCCATGTTGCCCGTATGGATAATTATAGATTGGCGAATAGGGTTATGAACAGTGTGCCTAGAGGCCTCAGAAGGAGGGGGAGACCTGGGATGCGGTGGGCAGACAATGTCAAACAGGACCTTGTTAGAATTGGTGTGCAGTGGCCGGATGCTGCAGATGTAGCTCAGGACAGATATGCTTGGAGAATTAAACTGCGCGGTCTGGTTGGACCTCCGTAGCCATGGCTGCTTGATGATGATGATGATGATGATGATGATGATGATGATGATGATGATGATGATGATGATGATGATGATGATGATGATGATGATGATGATGATGATGATGTCCAGAAAATCAGAAAATATTGTTTTCCCTGAATAATCAAAATTAATTTGCGTACCGTAAATGAACAAAACACTAAATATGCATTAAAAAATTCACCACAATGTAAATTTTCTTAGATAAACAAGATTGTCGGGAGTGTAGGGTTATTTACAATAGTTAAGACTTTCAATGGTAAATTTAGCATATTTCAAATGAACCACCTTCCTATTGTATTTAACAAATTTAACATATTTAAGCCATCCCATGGCCGAGTGGTTAGCTTGCTTGGCTACTGATGAACCGGACCTGGGTCCCGCTATCTGCACAGAACTGCTTATGTGGCAAGACAACTTATGTGGCTTATGTGAACTGCTTATGTGGACTGCTTATGTGGCAAGAACTGCTTATGTGGCTGCTTACATGTTTACAAGATTAAACTAACAGGTTCCTACTTGGCCTAACAGGCCGCCTTGCCTTTTTGGCAAGTAGCTGATTGAGGGGATATATATATATGTATAACATATTTAAAAAAACTTTTTCAAGCTAATATCACTATTTAAAATTATACTAACAGGAACTGAAGGATGCCTGCGACAAGTAGTTTTTTACTCTTAAATATAATATACTCAAACAAACAATAGATTACTCAGACTAGTTAAAATCAATTAAATACGGATCTTCAATTAGTTTACAAATCAATATTTCATGTTTTACAAATCCGCATTAAATTCTGTGAATGAAAGGGATGCCAATCAAAAAACAGCAGGAGGAATAGCAACTATATGCCAGAAGCTCTTTTGCAGGGTATACAATAATTTGGTTTTTATACGTTTTAAACTTTCCTAATTTATTTCATACTACCATAATAAAGGTATTTCTGATTAAAACAGAGTCAACTTACTTACTAAATGTTCTGCTTTTCCTTGATAAAATCTGTCATATAACCTTAAGATAATAATCATTATAATCATAATAATGGTTGACATTTCTGTGCAAACAACCCTCGAATATTATATTAATTAATAAGTTGAAATAAGATTATTAATTAGCTGAAAGTATTCTGCCCTGAGGGAACAAAATAATAGAGTGAGACTTCATGCAGCCTAAATTCTCTGCAACTTGTTACCTTTTTGAGTTTTAGTAGAATATCCTGACATTAATTTCGAAGATTGCATTCATCATTGCAATTCTGTATTTCGGTAAGAGTTACATGTTTACAAGATTAAAGGGAAATTTTTGGAGAGAAAGGAAGTCATTAAAGTCTAAAGCTTGTGATGCAGTTGAAACTCGTTGATTTGCAGCAATTCTTTGCTTTCTATGCAGAATACAGTTCTGCTCTTCAAGACTATATTTCGACTTCTCCTTTGTTAAGTTTTCCTGTGTGAATGTTACTGTGGAGTCAATCACCTGACAAAAGTTCAGAATATCCGAGGTCAGAAGCCGTAGTGCGTCGTTTGTGCGAAATTCTACCATTCATTGGGATCTTAACATTCCGTTTATTGAGAGTTCAGTAAAGAAACTTTAGTCGAGTTTTTTTTTAAGAAGTTGAGCGAAATTCATTCCCTATCATATCGAATTTGTCATATCCAAAATGAATGTGAACGTAAAGCATAATTTCCTTTCTACCTGTTTATTCCCGTTGTAAAAAGTGTGCCGTAGAAACTCGCTAATGAGTTGAGGATTGTTACATTTTTGAAGTGTCGCGTGTTTCTTCTCATTAGCCTTTTTGTTTAAGAGTAATAATCGACGATTGAACAAAAAATTCTTTGAGTGATACCTACCGTTCTCTTAAGAGAAATTGGTATAATTGATTCGTTAATCATCATCCAGCTTTGGGAGACTGTGTCTACCGTACATCTTGACTCTGTGCATCTTGAAACGTTTTGCCCAGCGTAAAGGAAATATATGTATATTTCTTAATTTCTCGACCTTATTCTCCGCAAATTTCATTTCAAAAGTACGCATTATGGCAAAACCTACTGTAGTAAGAAATATTTTTCCATTTTTCGTCACGAATGAGAAACACCTGATTCCTTTCTTTTTTTCGTATTTCATAATCATTCTTTTTAAATGATAAGAGCGAACAAAGTAGAAATGAGTTCTCATTAGATAGTTCAGATATTATTTTGGATAAAAAAACACCTCTTCAAATAGCTGCTTGCCACAGAGGTTTGACAGGAACCTGTCAGTTTGTACGCCATAGTCTGTGAGTTTGGCGGGTCCCACCAGAGAAATAACACAAACATCTATGCCTTACCTGGGGCCCGAATCCAGGTCCCTTATATCAGTAGCCAGGAGCGCTAACCATTCGACCACGGGACGGCTGTTTTGGATAGCAGTTTAAATAATGACATGTAACTATTTGTATAGTTTTTGCATAATGGTTCTTAACTAAGGTCTCAACAAATATTTACGTTAACTGGTCCTCGTGAGACCAAAGCTATATCTCTTTCCTTTTCGAAATATGACCATTAACCACGATTTACCTTTCGAAATTTGCTTTATGTTAATGTCAATTTTTGCTGATAATTTAATTTGCAATTACACATAAATTTGAATCAACTTTGTTCACCGGTAATACAAATTTTGAAACTTACCAATATGATATCGAAACAAAAACAATTATAACTTGTGAACACCTTAATTCCATAAAACGCTATTTGCAGCGTAGACTTCAGATACTATTTTGGCTGTTGCGAGAATTATACAGTATTCATCAAATCATATTCCCATACTACTGCAACATAACGCTTTTCGACTTCTGCATCTTCTGTCTGAGACGATGTTGAGATGTTATTTAATCCGTCCAAGAATCACCATAACTGAATTCTAGTTTCATCTGTAATCAATCAAAAGAAACAGAAACGAGGAGTGCCTACATACTGATGAGGTTCGAGAATTTGATTAATCTCAAAAAGGCCTGTTTATATAGAGTTAGTAGTGGCCAATTTAGGCATATCCCACGTGAGAGTTTTTGAACTCATGTCACTATCCTTACATTTGATCACTCACTATTCTCCTTACATTTGATCACTCACTATTCTCCTTACATTTGAGTCATTTCTTCGACTGTCTGTCTGGCCACCACTTAAGCCTCACTGAATGGCAGCAACGTAGCACAAATCACATACCGCTGTTCACTTTTCAAATCAGCCATTATTATCTTGTGCATTTCCAAACATATTTTGTAAATAGTTATGTTATATCATATATAATATGAATTGAAATAAATAATACTACTATTACTATAAGAATAAAATGAATAATTACCGACAAGGATGGTAAGAAGTACACTATGTTTGCATTCTGTTTTGTTGCATTAATTCGTTTACCTCACAAATAAATTAATGGAAATGAAATATCGTTATTTTCTTCTCTGAAATCATTTAAGATGCTTAAAACATGATTAAAAATCTTATATACAAAGTAATCAAGATTCAAGTTTCAATGATTCGTTTCTAAGTTTTCATTTGCAACTATCGCTATATTCTTGATAGAATAGTGCAGAGTACCAGGCTAGACTAATATTATGAACTTTACTAGGGATTTTGCACCGTATTGCCCGGGTCTTTTACTATCTGCAAATTTCATCCTCCATGGAATCGCATCCGTCTGTGAAGCGTTTTTTCCATTTGAAAATCGCGCTTCGTTAGAGCACTATTCTCCTTACATTTGAGTCATTTCTTCGCCTGTCTGTCTGGTCACCACTTAAGCCTCACTGAATGCAGCAACGTAGCACACATCACATACCGCTGTTCACTTTTCAAATCAACCATAGCTTCCAACAAATCACACACATTAAAATGAACCCTTTCCAAAGTGAAGAAACGGAACACTGACTGCCTAAGTTCAGTTAAAGTTAATATTAGACCATGGCGAAATTAGCCTCCAATATGGGCTCCCCACAACAGACTGCGTACTAGTGGCGAAGCGTGGATGAAAACAAATGAGTTAATGAGACTGCGCAATTGACACATCAAACATCCCTATAATCCATTGGTGAGTTATACTATCAATCACATGTCAATAAGTTAATGATCATTAATCTGTGAGATCATTGGTCTATTGACAAATGTTTGATAACTAAATGAATCAATAGCTTATGCAGTCCCATTATTTCAATTGCTTCTATCCACGCTTTGCGGCTGCTGCGTATTGTTCTGCTCTTACATGAGAACCATATTGCAATGTGTTTCAACTTGCACCCACAGCTCCGTGCCCTTTACGAGTTGCTGTGTTGCCACATATCAAGTATTAACTAGTACGAAAAGCTGCTAATTGTTGATGATGGCAGTATACTTATTATTATTACATGCTATTGCTATAACAAAATACAATAGAATATAATTCAAAATTTAAATGGAATACATACCGACATTCAACGAATTCTATGAACTTCAACTGTTTTAAAACCCATAGATACGAGCTCTTTCTCTGTTTTTGCTCTCTGGTTTCTCGTCATTTCAAGAGGCTTTATACATCGAACAGGAGCCTTATGTGATATTTTTGTTCTCATTGCATCTCAGCAATCATCAGTATATCATTTCCCATTACAATTTGCTGGTAGAACATGAAGCTCAAATATAAATTTTAGAATTTTCAATCCACATCTCATTTTGAACGAGAACAAAAGATGAATATGATTTGTTGATTGGTAATAATGGATATATGTTATTCTGATTGAATAGGAATGCACAATGATGCTAATTTCCTCAATGGTTTAGAAGTATATGAAGTATTGATCTGAGAAAAGAATTGAAAATTCAAAACTAAACTTTCCTTCTAATACTAATCCGTTATTTATATTTTGTAAAGATTATCTGTTTTCGCGAAACCCCATGTTGTAGATCGTGTATGGATATGCGATGCTCCAGGTAAAACTTTACCCACTATCATTTCCAATTAGGATAAGAACCGTTGACATAAGTCAAAAGAAACAATAATTGAACCACCCGTGGATCGGTCCCTAGAGTCGAAACGCTAAAAAGAGTTTCAGAACATTTAAATGCAATTATTAACAGTCTATTGGAGAAGCAATCTAATAATGCTACTGCGATGTTTATCAATTTAAAAAGCGGTAGTTTTACAAGTCTTCTATAATTATGTTATCTTTCTGACGGTAAACGTATCCAGCAAGAAAATTTCCTTTTTCGGATATACACCATGTCTAACACTATAGATAAGATGTACAAACAAGGTTTGGGAACTACTTTTCCATAGAATCAACAGGAGATATAAGTGTACTGGATTTCAATATTTACAATACACCAGAAATATGAACAATTTCATAAAATATGTTTCATCATCATCGTCACCCTCAAGCAGCCATAGGCTACGGAGGTCCAACCAGACCACGCAATTTAGTTCTCCCAGCATATCTGTCCTGGGCTATATCAGCTGCATCTAGCCACTGCACAGCGATTCTAACAAGCGCCCTATATGACATTGTCTTCCCACCACATCCTAGGTCTCCTCCTTTTTTGTGAACTTTTAGGCATACTGTTCATAAACCTATTTGCTAATCTATAATTATCCATACGGGCAACATGGCTAAACCACTGGAGTCTCTTTCTGCACAATATACTACTCAGATCAGGTTGCCGACGCCTTTGCCTAACCTCTTCATTACTTACAATTTTGAACCTCCTAATAGCCAAGAGACGGCATAAGCATCTTGAATCAAAAGCATCAAGTTTCCTGGTATCTGTTTACGAAGCGTCCAAGTTTCACTATCATAACTAACCCTAGAGAGAAACAAATTATTATACAGTCTAAATTTCGTTTTGGTCTGTAAATGGTAGTTGGTCTGTAAATTGAAGTTAGCTAGTCACTGGAAGGAGAGATGCACCAATCCCCTGTAATGATGCATAGAACCAGCCAGGCCTAGCACCTAATGTCGGACCACGCCTTCTCGTAGTGCAGGCCGTTCAAGAGGCTTTCAAAGAGACACTCTCTTGTGGAAGTGAACGGAATGGGAGGGCTGGCAGATTAGTGTGGCCTACTGATCTGGAAAACTATGACAACTTTTAATTTTTATTATACCCTGCTGAGGAGTGGTCAACTACACAGACAAACATTAAAGACTTAAATTTTATCTTTTGTTATGACCCAACTGAGGATGTCGATGAGGTTGAGAAAGATAGGTTTTACGGACAACTTCAGGATATTTTGAATTCTGTCTATAGATGAGATATTACCCTTGTTCTAGGTGGCTTCAATGCCAAAGTTGGTACTGAGTCTGACCTTTGGGGAGGAGTAATAGGCCCTTTTGGTATTGGTAGCTGCAATGGAAATAGGCAACATCTCCTATAGGTAAGCAAACTCAATGGATTCAGAATAACTAACACTTATTACAAACACCGCGACATACATAAGTACACATGGATTTCACCCAAGGGGCTGTATAAGAATATGATTGATTATATATTAATTAACAGCAAATGGTCTAGTTCTGTTAGGAATACCAGGCAATATAGGGGAGCTGAAATTGGATTTGACCATTACCTTGTTAAAAATGTCTTGCAACTTGAACTTAAAAAGTGTTGTGCCAGGGTTAAAAATTTTGCCTTTAATACAGAAGCTCTGAAAGACCCAGTTAGAGCTAAAGCTTACCATGATAGGTTACTTAGTCATTATGACAGTCATGGTTTGCTTACTACTGAAGTTGAGGAACAATGGGACCATTTTAAACAGGTTTGTTTGGAAACTACAGTACTCTTTTAGGGAAAAAGAAGCAGATAAGGCAGAATTATTTGCGTGATAAAGCACTTGAGCTTATTTCAGAAAGAAAGAACTACAGGAATGTCCTTAATCAATACCCTATTCTTCCTAATAGAAAATATTACACAGAGGTTAATAAACGTGTAAAAGATCAGTTAGCGACTGATAAGAATCTTTGGCTTGATGGCTTTGGTATGTTTTGTGTGGTACAAAACGGACAGGTGTGGTAGGGATATGTAGATATATTCACACAGGCAGATTCTTGAGAAATCTTTAGAGTTTAAAAAATCTTTGTTGATTTCAAAAATTCTTTCGACTTTGTTGATCGTCATAATTTGTGGTTTATTGTGAGATTTAATGGCATTCCAGACAAGATAGTTAACATAATGAAAGCTCTTTACAATAACGCTGAGTCATATGTGAGATTGGGTAAAGCTTGTATAGCAACTGGTTTAGCATTGCTTCTGATTTTCGACAAGGCCGCATTTTGTCCCTTTTCCCTTTAGTTTTGTTATTGATTATGCTATGCAAAATTCACTGCAAGGAAAGATTTTAGCTTCAAATATTCTAGAGATTTCAAAATTTCTGATTTAGATTATGCAGATGATTTGACTTTGTTGGCTAATAGTGCTCATGAGATAAATTCTTTCATTAGGACTGTTAATTTGTCTGGTAATAGAGTTGGTTTGGTGATAAACAGAGGAAAACTAAAGTGATGAAAATTTATCTGTGGAGAGTGGGGAATAATAGGCGTATACATCTAAAGACTAAAATTAGACTGTATAGTAGTTTGGTTCTAGACGCTTTTTTTGACAAGATAACAGGAAACTTGATGCTTTTGATTCTAGATGCTTCGCAGTATCTTGGGTATTAGGTGGTTCAACTTTGTATGTCATGAAAAGGTTAGGCAAAGGAGTCGGCAACCTCCTCTGAGCAGTCCTATTCACGTATTAAGTAATAGAAAATATATAAAATTATATTAAAATGTTTTTCAATCGTTAGAATAAATCAATAGGCTTTAAAATATTTCAAAATCAGCTACAATTTATTAAAAAACTGAATTAGAAATATTATACACATATATATATCATTCGTAAGATTTCCATTTGGAATTTTATATACCTGATTAATCGATATTATCCATTCCATATACAGCAAAAACTGAATTATCATGATTAATTTAAGGATGCAAGTTTTTCGGATTATCGAAAATAACGAAAATCTGTTTGAAATAAAACAAGAATATGCATATTGTATAAAAATGCTTTGTGCATTAAAAAAGTATTACAATACAAAATTTTAAGAAATTTCAGTTTGTATAATTTAACAAATATTGTAAAAAATTACATACAGAGTTAACAACCCTTGTCTAAAAAACTAAATTTACTCTGAGCGTTGGGTCGTGCAGTCCTGATAATCGAATATTCAAATAATGTGAGTCCTCAAAATCGGGGTCCGAATAGCGCAGTTTTACTGAAATTTAATATATATATATTTTTAACCAACAACATTCGTAAAGAATATTCAATATCACTGGTATTCATTCTGCGACAGAATAATATTTTAAAATCTCGGAAGAAGTTTGTCAGAAATGAATTTTCGTTTGTTGAACCTGTGGAAACTACGAATTTATTTGATCATTTAAAAAAAAAGATATCAAATGTAACTTTTTCATCTTTCTAATGTACACTGGTCGACGAAATTAATGTAACCCAGCGTTTTGATCAATATTTCAATTCAAACACCCACCCCGAAGACAAAAATGCGCAACTATAAGCATCATCACGAATCCCACAATTCTTTGCAACATGCAAATCACTAATTCCTATAAAAACATGGATGGCTACCAGATTACTTCGTTTCAAAATTGTTGTTTGCAACGATGGTTACTCTTACCATTTGACTGTAGATGGCAAGCAATTATCGCTTAGCCTAATGGATCCCAAAGTGGGCGCCACTAAGTGGGGTATTTACTGTGAGGTTTTCGGGAGAAATAGATCAAATGAACTATCAACTACTTCTTAATTAACACATAATCTATCCATTTTAGAAATTCATGGATGCAAAATACTCATAAAGATTTACTTACTTTAAATATTATTTCAGCTAATTTTATACAGAAAAACAATATTTTGAATTTCATGAAGGGAGTGTTAAATAGAACTTTAGAAAGAGTTAAGGGAGGGGCTAAAAGCAAACAAGTTGGAAACACTGGTTTAGCTGGTTCGTAGCGATGGGGAGATGTTTGATTTCAAGAAGGACAGTTGGATGTAGTAGGATTATAAGTAGGACAACATGATGAATGTGTCGAGAAAGGTGATATCGATCACACTATGGAAACAATTTCAGGAAACAGGAACCATTTCCAGAAGACCTAGCTAAGGTTTCCCGAGAGTTACATTAACTCCAACTGACCGTTATCTGGTTTTAAATGCAAGACGGAACCTCATGATGACTTCGCATCAATTCTCTCTCTAGGTTTCTGTGACCACAGATGAAAGGATTTCCAACAAAACAGAGTCATGAAGTCTTCATTCGAGTGGTCTCTATGGGAAAAGGCTAGTGATTCAGTCCCGATATTCCGAAATCACCGAAAAGCTCATCTAAACTAGTGTCGCAGTATAATTAAACTGCGACACCTGCTCAAGACTGCAACCATTCAGATTAACTGAATCACAGCCTGCCTGACCAATTTTCATCACTTTAGTTTTCTCTCTGTTTATAACCAAACCTACTCTACTACCAGTCTCATCAACAGCTCGAATGAAAGAGTTCATCTCATTAACATCATTTGCCAAAAGGGCTAAATCATCAGCATAATCTAAATTAGAAATTTTCGTATCTCCAGTCCATTTAAGGCCAAAAACTTTCCTTGAAGTGAATTTCGCATAACATAATCAATAACCAAGCTAAAGAGAAAAGAAGACAAAATGCACCCTTGTCGAACACCAGAAGTAATGTTAAACCAATTGCTACAAGCTTTACCAACTCTCACACACGACTCAGTGTTATTATAGAGAGCTTTCATTATGTTAATTAACTTTTCAGGTATACCATATGATTTCACAATCAACCACAAATTATGACGATCAACAGAATCGAAAGCCTTTTTGAAATCAACAAAGCTAGCAACCAAAGGTTTCTGAAACTCTAAACATTTCTCAAGAATCTGCCTAAGTGAAAATATCTGATCCACACATCCCCTACAAATTCTGAATCCACATTGCTCATCACGCAATTGACTGTCAATCAGATTCTTAATTCTATTAAGCACAATCATGGAAAGAACTTTACCTGGAACAGAGAGTAGGCTGATACCCCTATAGTTATCACAAGAACTGCGATCACCTTTTTTGAAAATAGGGATAATAATAGCTCTGGTAAAATCTTTAGGAACCATGCCTTTATCGTAAAAGATATTCAAAATTTCAGACATCCAAGTGGTAACCGAAACATTCCCAGCTCTAAGCATTTCAGTAGTAATTTCATCTACCCCTGGGGATTTATGAAGTTTAAGTTTATAAACAGCCAAAATAACTTCAGATTGTGTTATAGGGCCAACATTAAAGCCACGAATGCATCTATCATCATTGCAAATAATGGGAATAGAACTAACCGCATTATTTAGAATATCACTGAAATGCTCAGCCCACCTAGCCTTGACAGAATCCTCACCTTCTATAACCTTACCTTGTTTATCCTTCAATCCCTGTATACCTGTCCGTTTTCTACCACACAAAACATTAACTATCTGGTACAGCTCTCTGCTGTTTTGCTGTCTAACTGCTGCCTCGGCTTTGCCAGCCAAACCATCAAGCCAAAGATTCTTATCAGCAGCTAACTGATCTTTTACACGTTTATTAAGTTCTCTGTAATGCTTTCTATTAGGACTAGTAGGTTATTGATTAAGGACATTCCTGCAGTTCTTTCTTTCCGAAATAAGCTCAAGTGCCTTATCACTCAAATAATTCTGGCTCTTCTGCTCCTTTTTTCCTAAAAGAGTACTGTTAGTGTCCAAAAAAGCCTGTTTAAAATGATCCCATTCTTCCTCAACTTCAGTAGTAAGCATACCATGACTGTCATAATGACTAAGTAACCTATCATGGTAAGCTTTGGCTATAACTGCATCTTTCAGAGTTTTAGTATTAAAAGTAAATTTTTTAAACTTAGCACAACACTTTTTAAGTTTAAGTTGCAAGACACTTTTAACAAGGTAATGGTCAGATCCAATTTCAGCTGCCCTATATGCCCTGGTATTTCTAACAGAACTAGCCCATTTGCTGTTAATTAATATATAATCAATCATATTCCTATGCAGCCCAACAGGTGAAACCCATCTGTATTTAAGAATGTCGCGGTGTTTGTAATATGTGTTAGTTATTCTGAAACCATTGAGTTTACTTACCTATAGGAGACGTTGCCCATTGCCATTGCAGCTACCAATACCAAAAGGGCCAATCACCCCTACCCAAAGGTCAGAGTCAGTACCAACTTTGGAATTGAAGTCACCAAGAACAAGGGTAATATCTCCTTTCTTGACAGAATTCAAAATATCCTGAAGTTGTTCATAAAACCTATCCTTCTCATCCTCATCGGCATCCTCAGTGGGGGCATAACAGCAGATAACATTCAGGTCTTTATCGCTTGTCTGAAATTTTGCTGTAAGAAACCTTTCATTAATGCACTCATATCCTAGAAGAGCATCACTAGCGTGTCTGCTGAGAAGCAGACCAACACCTTGGCGATGCTTATTGTCGTCCCTCCCTGAAAAGAGAAATTTAAGATTATTTTTAAGAATCTGACCTTTATCTCTCCATCTGGTCTCTTGCAAGCCAAGAATATCTAAATTTTAATGGTGGAATTCTTGTGTGAGGACATCAAGAGAAAAAGGTCTGTGCAGAGTCCTCACATTCCAACTACCTATGGAGAGAAAATGGTTAGTGGGATGTTTAAAGAAACTGTGTTTATTGAGAGAGGGAATGCCGACAATATCAAACAGCCCCCTAATCGCAGACATGGGGCAAAGACCGTTCCCCCACCACTAAAGGCTGAAGCCATCTACACTGGAAGACTTCCTCCAATGTAGAATTTGACGATGCCAATAGAAGCAAAGAGTTCAGGTGCCTGCGATGACTTCTGCTCAGGATTATCCACCAGCTGATAAACATATCCTGTGAATCTATTCACTTGGGGCTGTCAACCCACAAACAAACAGAAAACACAGCGGAAGATTTTCCCTCCACACAAGCCCGCCAGTGCATCAAAATCAGGATCCATAATCAAGCTCAGAGCCATATATCAGTCCAGTCCAGTGGGTTTATATGGTCAGCACCAGGACCCTGTGTGGTTGACCACTCCTCAGCAGGGTAGAAAAAAAAGAAAAGTAGCCATAGTTGTCCAGATCAGTAGGCCACACTAATCTGGCAGCCCTCCCCTTCCGTTCACCTCCACAAGAGAGTATCTCTTTTGAAAGGTACTAACGGTCTGCACCACGAGAAGGCGGGGTCGGACATTAGGTGCTAGGCCTGGCCGGTTCTATGCATCATAACAGGGGATTGGTGCATAGCTCTCCTTCCAGTGACTACCTAGCTAATATTGCATAAATGTACAGAAGTAGCTGCTTGATTACTTAATTTTTTTTAATATTACTGCCATGTATTTATGAACAAGAATTTAAAATATGAAATGTGGTTCAATTATTATCTTATACAGAAATTCCAACCAAAATTTCTGCATTAATGGAAATTAATATACAGGGTGAATCTGAAAAAGTGGGCAAAACTTTACGGGGTGGTAGAACGCAGCTATACGAGCTATATTCGTCATAGAAAGTATGGGCGGAACGCAAACGGCGAGCCGCTAGGTGGCGTTGGAAATGGTATAAAAGGGTCGGTCCTCGCACCCAACGGCATTTCTACCGTGGATTGCAGAGAGGATGGCTGGTTATACTAACCACGAAATGGCGGATATGCACTTTGTGTACGGTGCGGCAGACGGGAATGCAAGTGAGGCGCAGAGACATTACCGCGACCGGTTTCCGATGAGATGCACTCCAGATCGGAAAACCTTCGAGCGTTTGCATCGGCGGCTGTGTGAAACAGGATCTTTCGCTGTGGCCAAGCAAGACGCAGGGCGTGAAAGGAGTGTCAGGATGCCACAACTTGCAGAGGACATTCTGCGTAGGGTGGAAGAGCGACCGGGATGTAGCACGCGAGCGGTTTCCCGTGCAGTACACATGTCCCAAATGTCGGTTTGCCGTGTGCTACGTGAGGAAGGAATGCACCCCTATCGTACGCAGAAGGTACAAGCGTTGTCACCGGCGGACTATCAGCCACGTGTCGATTTCGCACGTTGGTACATCCAGCAGAATGCAGCGCAGCCGGATTTTGGTGCACATGTTCTGTTTACGGACGAGTTCCCTTTCACCCGTGAGGGCGTTTTGAATACCCACAATTCACAACAAGTTTCAATTCACACAAGCGTTTTGAATACCCACAATTCATACGAACCCGCTTGCCACATGTCCTCATTCGTTCCAGCAGCGTTCTCCGTAAATGTTTGGGCAGGGATCCTCCATGACCATTGGTTGGCCCATACCACCTGCCACACCGTCTGGACGGCAAATCGTATAACACATTCCTATGAGAGGTGTTGCCGGAGCTGCTGCGTCCGATTTCAACCCCCAGCAGGTCGAGAATGTGGTTCCAGCACGACGGTGCGCCTGCACACTTCAGCTTAGATGTGCGGAACACTTTACATGCAATGTTCCCAGGGCGATGGATTGGTCGAGGTGGTCCCATAGCTTGGCCACCAAGATCGCCGGATCTCTCGTGTTTGGACTTTTTCCTGTGGGGCCATATGAAAAGCCTAATCTACGAGTACCCCATTGAAACCGATATGGATCTAGTCACCAGGATCGCCGTTGTTGCCGGCGATATTCGGGAAATGCCTGGTGTCTTCGCAAATGTGCGTTGGTCCCTATCCCGCAGGTATGAAGCCTGCATTACAGCTGGCGCCAACTCTATTGAGCAATTTCTTTGAGCATGTACCTCAATTACATTCCTGTTAATAAAATGTTTTCTGAAGTATCTCCTCTCCTTCTTGTGTTCATTATTTAAATGTGACAGTGAAAAACTACCTTTTAACTTCTCACCGCTTGCGTTCCGACCATACATTCTATGACGAATATTGCTCGTATAACTGCGTTCTACCACACCGTAAAGTTTTACCCACTTTTTCAGATTCACCCTGTATATGTATAAAATTATTCAAATTTAGCTCCTAATCGCAATTAAAGGAAACTGAAGTGTTGAGTTTCGTAGTATTTTTATATCAAGGATTCGTATTGCATTTAGTTTCGTTTTTGCATTTCATTGCATTGCAGGTCCCATCAAAGAAATTGGTTTACCAAACATACACACACACTCAGGACTGGATCTGTAAAAAATAAAGGAGAAATGAAAACAAGGTGGTTCAAAGTGACTCCATCTAACCAGAAAAAAAGTAGGGGGGAGAGATGTTGTAATAACATTGCAGTATGACATTTCCGTACACGTTATTGAGGTTTTAAAAAATCTGGAAAAAATGCATGATTTAGTGTTTACTTCCATTACCTTTGCCAGCATTCTCAAAGGGAGAGGCCATTTTTTCCCCTGCGCCCTGGATACATCCTGCACTCCCTTATACATTCATAAGATTTTCCATACAAATATGCGATGAGACATGATTCTTACAAACAGTTCTCACCATTCCTAATTAACATCATACGAAGGAAATATCTAGCATAAAGAATATGAAATATTATATTTCAAATATCAATATAGGTTTATGATTAAAAAAGATAAAAATATATACCCCTCAAGCAGCTGCTTCCCACAGAGATCTGACAGGAGCCTGTCAGTTTATATGCCATAGTAGAAGGTCTGTGTGGATGGCAGGACCTCAGCAGAAAAACAACACAAAAGTCTATGCCTTATCCGAGGCTGGAACCCAGGTCTCTTAGATCAGTAGACAAGCGCGCTAACCACTAGGCCACATTGGAACTAAAATATGTAACTAAAGTTCTTATTTACCGAATTAGACCAAGAAACCGATTACAACTACCACTGCTTTCTCTAAGGCATGATTCAAAATATCCTTTCAAAAAGAGATGCAGACGTATAGAAATATTTAAATAATTGAAGCAATTGTTTAAAAGGTGCACTGTTCGTCATTGAAATTGCCCCAAATAAAAAAAATTTCCCTCCGTTTTAGTAGTTTTAAAAAATATAAGTATATTTAATATCTTGACTACACTTTGACTAATGCTTTATTTTTTATTGTTTATGTGTATTTAATTATATCAAAAAACATAAAGGTGGAAGCAGAAAACGCTGAATGCAGTTTTATTTTAATACAAAATATATAATAGATGGTTATCGAATAATGAAGACAGAAAAAGAAAAATTGCGTTAAAAATATTTTAGAGTAATGAAGATGACTAACTGTATATTGACTAACTGTATGTACACTAGACACGTGGCAAGTGAAAATTTTTAACCAATAAGGGTTAATTTTCACCGTATGGCCAAATTATCATAAACACGGCATCCTGAGCGAAGTACCATGAAACATACCAATGCATGCAAAATTTCATACTGATGCAATAACTCCTTCTACAAAAGTATCTTTTGCAGGAGGGTGAACTTTCCCTCAAGATGAAGAAATTGTCCGCCTTGTTGCCGATTTAGGAATTGCAAATTTCACACATTTTTTTCACATTTTTTGATAAAAGGGAAAAGCCTTCTCATTACAGCCACAAAGCCTTTAGCTTTATAGAGTTCATAATCATAATTCCTGAAATTTTCCAGAAGACTTTACTTCTATCCGCCTCCCTCGTAAGAAATAAGAATTTTTTTATATGTACTGATAGAATTTCTTGAGCTTCTGATATTTTTCGCATTATAAATATAATTTCGACAAAAGTGACAGCAAATTTATTTACTGATGCATTATCTACTCGTTTTCTGCTGCGTGATATAGATATTAATATCAGAATGGAGGAATTATATAAAAATTCCATTCAAAACTTGCTATTTTCGAGCTGTGTCTGTTCTCGCGACGGGACGTATCTACAATTCCCACATCCACTGTTGTGATTATTCTAGGCCTTCTTTGTCCAAATAAAGTTCGTATGGGAACTTCAGAAAACGACTCTTTTTTGATAAACTTTGCAACTACACTCGCTGCCGATCCTTCGGCCATACTGAAAAAAATTGCGGAGCAAAGAATGCTGCACTCGATGAGGCACCGAACATTCAGCATCCGTGTGAGTATATAATTCTCCTGCCTGGAGATCATACGAGAAATGACTGAGCATGTTTTCAGTGGATTAGAGAAATTTATATTTTAAAACATGAATTTCATCATGTTTCATATTAGATGACATGTGTTAAACTTCTTTCAACAGAACCTACCTACACCTCAGTTACTAAAATTCACATGGGTTTCAAAAGTTTTAAAAGGAATCCTTAGACACTATTCTCAATATCTTCCAGTGAGCCATTGCTGGTATATCACAAAAGCATTGGAAAAGCTAGAAACTACTCTCCACGGCAATCTCACAATTTTCGACAAGCAGAAGGAATACTTAACGTTATGCTTCGAATTTCTAAACCAGCCACCTTACCAGAAATTCAAAAAGTTCATTTCACCTCATAAACCGTGACTCAGTTTCTGGAATATTTTTCACTATAACTATATTTATATTTTTCATATAAAGAACTCGCAATTTAAGACTACTTCTCAGTACTCCAGGAATACATTAGCACATGCAAAGGAAAGTCAATGCAATGAATTTCTCCCTTACACCAGATATATTTAAATATGGCTCTCCCAAACGCGATTGAAATGCCCTGGTCACAACCTCTATTATCCTCTACCCTGAAGGAACGGTAATACTGCTGTGTAACAGGAATGGCTTCACACAACATCACAAGATTCCCAAACTCATTTTAATCATTTAACGTCAGATTCAGTTCAAGCTATTTTGAAGGCACAGATAGATTATAAGAGGCCGACATCGGAAAAGGTAGACCATTATAGCCCTTTATCAGGAAGGTGTGTCACATGTTAAAGCAAAAATTTTCATGCAAGTGTTTCCTACATGACGTAAGTGAAAATTGATATGTTCAATTTTTTTCTTATTTTTATTTCTTATGGAATAGCGCCCTAGGCGTGGAGTAGAACTTTTAAAGTTCCCCTCGCATTATTGTGTTTGGGTTGGACAAAACATTCCTAACATTTATTCGAGCGTTGAGCTCACTAAAATGTATAATAATGTTGGAATGCTTTATTCCAGGGCGCAAATAACAATAATGTGGAATTGCTTATTAGAATCTTATTTTAATATAAAAAGTGGTGGGCAATAAAAAAAAATTGTATTTTGCATTGAGAAGGAAAGTAAAATAATATTTCCATAATACGATTCGAGTGTTAATCAAAAAGTTATTAGGAAAAGCAAAATATTTAAAAGGATGGAAGAAAAGTTTATTAAAACACTGTCATGGTTTTTCTGACAATCGTGGCGAATAACTGCTATGCTAAATCTCTTGATAGAAGTTCATGTATTACAAGATACAAGCTAATGGGAGTTATATTTTAAATGAATGATTTTTTTAATATAAATGATTTAACTAGAGTTAATTTTCCAAGTAATCTGTTAATGTTTGCTGATGATATCGTTCTGCTGAATATAGGTATAGAGGGAGAAGTGGTAGTTAAATGTGCACAAAACGATTATAATAGAGCAATTTCTTGGTTTCAGAAAAACGAACTTTCCTTAAATGGAGAGAAAAAGAAATATATGATTATTCAGAGCATGCACTAGTTAAACTACTTATGCATTAAAACACATAAGTCAAACTGTCAGTATAAATTAAATATTTACAAAAATGCGCTGTCCCTGTCCAAATGTCGAAGACGTTAATAAAAATCAGTCCCGTGGCCGAGTGGTTAGCACGCTTGGCTACTGATCTACGGGACCTGGGTTCGAGCCCTGGGTAAGGCATGGATGTGTGTGCTGTTTTTCTGCTGAGGTCCCGCCATCCTCACAGAACTTCTACTATGGCGTATTAAACTGACAGGCTCCTGTCAGACCTCTGTGGCAAGCAGCTGCTTGAGGGGGTATTTATTTATTTTATTTTTTGGGGGGATTTATATTGAAAATAATTTTAAATGGAAATCGTTCATAAAATATGCTTGTGATAAATTTAGGTATCATCTAAGAAAGTGCTGAAGTTAAAAACTCTTATTCCACTGGATATTATAACAATGATACATAAAGTTCTCTATGAATCATTCATTAGGTGTGGTATCATTATATACCGAATAGTCAAAACATCATGACCACCTGCCTAATATGACGTTGGTCCTCCACGGCCGCCAAATCAGCTCTTACCCGGCAAGGCATGGATGCTATAAGATTTCTGAAGGTGTGTATCTGGTACCAACATGTTACCAGCATTTCGTTTAACTATTGTAAGTTACGTGGTTGAGCCGCTGCAGATAGATATACTGTTTCAACACAAACCACAGTTGCTCGATTGGACTGATGTCTGGGGAATTTGATATTTATTTCTACTAATTGAACGGCATCCGACGCTAGCGCAGATTCAACACGAAGAATTTCTCGGTCTTTGCTTAGGTTTTTCCTGATGTCAATTGTAAAAATTACCAAATTTTTACAGCCCGTGCCTTTATTTCCATGCTAACTATCAATGCCCATGTCTCATTTTAAATCTGTATATTTTTATTTTCATCTCCCTGACTGAAGGCAAGCTTTGAATAATCCTCCCTCCCTCTTTAGTCTTTAGCACTGGTTTAACACGAAGAATTGCTCTGATTTTCCTATATCCGCGCCCTCTCTGTCATAGCCCCTGGATTCACTTCCACCCAAACTATCAACATATTTCAGTTCTGTTCAGTACCCTCCAAGAAACCTCCTAGAGCTGTGATCTGCGATTAACAGAACAATGAGTTTTATTATCATTCTACCGGATCCATTCGGGTATCACGAGCCACATGTTATCACCAGCAAAAAGTTCGAGTCGCTTCCTATAATACTGTACAACGATATTTAGAAACTCGAATCACTTTTTTTTACCATTTTCAAATTTGTTGAAGGAGTAAATTTTGTTATTAACACTTTTTGAACCCATTAGAACTACCGAAATATTTCAAAGCTTGCTCCCCGGATTTTGCTGTTCGTCTCTTACTTGCCGTTCCATTTTGCGGCAAAACTTCAAGTCCCTAATTGTGATAAAATTCGAGTTTAAACATATTTCTATTTCATGAAAAAGTGAAAGGTTATGGGACCATTTAAATTTTAACAGAACGTTTGTTGCATTAAACTTTTACTCCTTTTCCTATAAAGGGAACACGATTTGGAAACTTCTAAACACCTCATTTCTCTATTCTCTATAGTTCGCCATTTACAATTTTCAGTTTAGCAGTCGCATTTCAAGGGGCTTTCCACTAGTAATAACATAAATTTTATTCAACAATATTATATTCAGAAATAGCATAATAATCTTCATTGCATATTATAACCTTAAACCTTTGTAATTTCTCCATATTTCGAATATACAATTAAGTTGGTAACTATTTTCCTCTAGTATATTTATCAACATTACATCATTTTACGTTTAGTTATATAACGTGAGAAATAGGTCAACGCCATAATTGATTGAGTTCTGACCCTATTTGACTTTGAACTTCAAAATTAATTTTAATGCTACCTTTTGTGTGTGTATGTGTGTGCTAAAATAATACAGAAACTGCATCCCTTCACTTCTCCTGATAGTTACGCCATACATTTTTCATAGACAACAATTTTTCCATTTCTAGCATACTACATATATCAAGATTAGATCCAAATTCGACATCTATTTGACCCTGAAAGCATATCGGATCTCAGTTTACACTTAAGTTCCAATTTTTAAAGCTCTTCACTTCTCTTACACCCACTGTTCGTCAGTTGAAATTTCCCCATCTATGATGAGTGCACACTTTGACCTCAAAATACGTGGAGTTCCAAATAGAAAGGTAAATAAGAATTTTTTTAAATATGTGCAAATAGTCAGAAATATTTATTTAGGAAAATGTGATGTACATTAATAATAAGTATTGCCTCCATGAATAGATAAAAACAGCGAAACATCACGGTAGCGATTTGATATATCAGAGGATGCCAATGGATTACAGCGGAATATAGCTCTGACTCTTACAAACATCTAATCATACTCCCTGCCACAAGGTAAAAATGGGATAACGTTAAGATTTTGGGATTCTGGTTGTTTGTACATAATATGACGACTTGTCCTGCCTTTTGTCGCTAGTCGACAGAATCGTCGATCGTCACATTCTAATGTTTTCGAATAGGACGAAAGCCTTAACTATGTATTCATGTAACTTTCTGTACCAATTGTTGCGAACAGCACTCCACCGTTCGGGCATCACGAACCCAAAAGAACGATGATTATATGTGTTGACTATTCAGATTCTGACCTTTTTCAAATTCTATCAGCTGTACCTAACGTTACCTTACACTGTTCAGGCACCTCAAAAATCTCCACAAGTAATCTGTTCACCATTTTGTTTCCCCACTGAGATAAAACCCCTTTTAATGGCCCCCTTCAATTTTCACATCGGCACTGTAATGGGTACATTACTTGAGCTTTTATTGCTTTGATTACCTTGACATGCAAATTATACCAATATACGTCACAATTCTGGATGCAATCCGTCAGGTCAATCTGTCCATTCTTTCTATGCCAGTACATTTAGATAGATATTAGTGTATATTAAATGCATTTTCAAGTCGATTACTCTGGAGGTACAACAGAGATTATTATCCACAGCGATGATGGGCAGTCTTATCAACAGTATGAGACATCAGAATATTTCTCATGCATTTCGTAGTAAAGTCATCTTCCTTTTTTTCAATATTAGACATATCGTTAAGATATATCTGTCACATACTATTGCAGAATTCCTGGGAGCTTTCTGTTTTAACGAAAGATACCATATTGTATTAAATTGTCCGATAAATCACGTGGTAATTTATATTAAAATATTATTCCCATATTACAGTGTGATATCAGTATAGCGAAATCGAGCGGGTGACCAAAGTATATTCTTTATAATGAAAAGCAAAAAAAGTGTAATGATAGCTACATATTACAAAAGAAAAAAATAGGAATGAAATCTATTGTGTATTAGAGTTTACTTCTTAAAAAAGTCGATTTTTAACTGTCTGTACCAACAAGCATGTCTCCGTGAATTCTTAAATAATTCTCTAACACAGAGTGTCCACAATACCTTTTCGTGTCATTAAGAAACGGTGAAAATTTAATCTCCATATTGGCTGTTAATAACGAACTAAACTCATTAACGAACTTAACAAAAATAACAACGAATAAATATAAATATAATTTAAATTTAAGAAATGATGACACGTGCATTGGAACTATTTGAAACAACTTTCGCGTCGTTATTCTTATTTCCAATGCAATGCAATTGAATTGCGTAGATCTCCATGTGATTCATAGCGCTGTGATTGGTTAAATATGCCACAGCTTTTAAGTTAGCAGCATTGTCACTTTCTAAAATGTACTTTTCACATATTGTTTAAGTTGTTTTATTTACAAATTTTGTTATAATGATTATACTCTTTTGTATCGGAATAAATTTTTATATACTTGAATTGATATTTTCGTTAAAATGGTTTAAACTAAAATGAAATTTTTAAATAGAGATGCGTATTGAATTGTCTGAGGTTGGAAAATTATTTGACCTTCCGTTTTACCGATAATTTACTGCATATATATTTGGAAAGGGAAGAAAGTACTCATCTGCATAAAGAACGGAGACAACCTATATAAGGCTTGTCCCGGTTATTCATGCAGCATACAAATACATTAGACACAACATGCCATCTCAGGACTCGAGCCCACACCCTAAAGCTGTAGTGTCACAGAGAGCTAATACGATACAACTAACCAACAAAATGTGTTTTTTATACTTAAAGGGAAATAAAAAAATGGTATGATAGCTACGTATTACGAAAGAAAAAAAATGGAATGAAATGTATTGTGTTTTAGAGTTTACTTCTTAAAAAGTCGATGAATTTTAACTGTCTGTTCCAACTAGCATATCTCCTTGAATTCCTAAATGATTCCCTAACACAGTGTCCGTTAAGAAGTAAAATTTCGTCTGGAGTCGACCTCAAAGGGTCATATTAAAAGTTAAAGCCAATGACGTCTTCAGTGTCAGGAGCTACCTCAAACACGACTCCTCCTCACACCCACCCTAAAACGTTTTTGACAAGCAATGAGCCAAAGGAAAACATTAAATACCCAATAATTATGTATAAACTGCTTAATATTAGTTATAAAATAAATTACGGAAATATCATGAGGCAAATAGACTTAGGTATTCGTTTCTTGAAATAGCCTAGAAGCTGCTATAGCCAGAAATCAAGAGAATTAATGGAATCTTTGAAACATTTGCTATAATAAGGAAGAGTCTGCATATCACAAATTCAGCATTTCGAAGCCCCAACCTGTAGTCTCTTAAGTCTGACAATTAAGGTTGACATAGGTTTCATGATTTTGTATTCACGTTTCTACTGGCTTTTCTCTTGGGAGGAACAGAACTCTTTCATTTTGTATTGAGCATTTCCTACAAGTCGGACTCACTCTTTAAAACCGAGCCTAAATGTTTCAGGAAAAACAGGAGAAATAAACTTCCGAATTACAGCTTTTATAAGATATCTGTTACTAAAACTAATTTAAAATTCATTGTGAAGTTTGATATAGACTGATACATATTTAATCACTCTACAGTAACACAAATTTAGCTTTTGTCTCCATATTTCAATACTTCTGATGCTGTTACTAATACTAAGTAGTCGTTATGTATCTATGTAACTAATTTTAGAAAAAAAAAATTTTTTTTCAAATTTTATGAAATTAATTTCATAGATTCCGTAAATGTGTGAATGGTCGTTTCATTTTCTTTCATTTTAATGGACATGACTTATAAATATGTTGCAATAACTAGTCTGTTTAGAATTTATATATTTGTTCTAATGCGAAAACAATTTCAAATTTTTATGGAACTTTCTCCATTTCAAACACTTATAATCATCATCATCAATCAAAAAATAAATGTTTTCTCTGGATATGATCGAGTCTTTCGACCTTCTCCTCCAGATGGCAAGGTTGGATAATAAAAGGAAGCTGATTACATTTATGTTACAAAACCTTGATAAAAAATTTCTTAAATCCTATGGAAAAGATTGGCATCATGTAAACATTTAATTGTTTCATTGTAGCAAACTTTGCGCTTAGTCAGTTCCTCTTGTTCAAGTAAATTGTGCAGACTTAGTTCAAAGATGTTCTCTGTTTTTAATCTTGCTATTAAGTTGTTTCTCTGCATCGAATAAGCAGTACAATTCAGCAAAACATGAATCACCGTTTCCTTTACGTTGCACGTCTGGCAATTGGGGGAAAGAACCTTTCTCATCTTTAAACGTGAGTAGCTTAAGAGTGATGCACTGTTCTGAGTGTGGTGAAGAACACAAAATTTCGTCTTGAAAGGTGCAGATCATTTAGTGGAAGATCTTGTTCTCTGCTAATTGTCGATGATTGATCTCTCTTTCAGCGATGGTTGGAATGATGTAGAAAGTTCTCTTTTAGTTTTTTTTTAACTTAGAAACATATAAATTACCAATTCGCAACTGGAGGAATTTTTCATTGTTAAGAGCAGACTTTGCTAAAAAAAAATCAGCAATTTCATTTTCCTAGACACCTACGTGTCAAGGGATCCATTGCAAAGTAATTGTGGATCCTATTTCATTATTTGATCGATGATCTCAAGGATGGTTTGGAAAAGCCCATTATTCTTGGATTGACAAGGATCTTCGCGGAGAAAAAAACAAAGATATGCTACTATCTGCAAGTACAACAAAATTACACATTGGTTGTTTAAAACACCACTTTAGAGACATTTCAATTGCAATCAACTTAGTAGTCATAACATCTGAGGCATCTTGCAGCCTGATAGCTTCAAAGTGAGATATTTCAGAGACCCAGAAAGCCGCCCCAGCTTTTTCTGTTAACTTGTTTAAAGATCCGTCAGAGAAAATCTTAATATGTTTTTTATATTTTGGTTCTATGAGCTCCTCAGCAATAATATTTTGAACTGAGTTTTCAAGTTCTTTCTTAGATGTGAAACGTGGAATGGAAACAAAGCAATCAAATTATTGAAAGGTCCAAGGAGGTTTTTCAGAACATTTGTCCTGAAAAACCGTACCGTACTGTTGTACCTCATAACTTTGTGCAGAAATCAAGTCAAAGAGGAGATGTCGGCGGAAGGAAGTAGTTAAATCACTGATCTTCTTTCCTGATTCAAAAAGGATCTTATCAGTCACTGGGTGATATTCTTGTTTGAAGAGCAATCTTGAGAAGTGCGAAAACAGCACATAAGATCTTCTGATGAAAAGTGGTGGAATATTAGCCTCAGCTTTCAGTGAAATAAATGGACAAAGACTTAACTGACCCAAGCAGATTCTTAGAGCTTGGTTTTGAAGAATTTCTAGCTTTTTAACAAGGGAAAAGCTTTTTAACAGTAGAAAACCCACAATTTCCAATCTTGATCTTAAAATTGATTTGTAAAGATAGATCATTTGACGAGGCGATGCTCCATTCTTGCTTGACCCAATGCATCTTAACATGTTAATAATAGGTTTAGAAGTGGAGATCAGTTGACGAATATAGGAGTTGCATTTCAGTTCAAAGTCCAGTAGGATTCCTAAATAACAGTGTTCTTTCACAACATGCAGGGAACGTTCCTTGTAATTAATAGTAATATCTGGAAGTCGTTGATGGCTTTTTTTCCGATATTTCCAGATCCCATGATTCAAAATAGTCTCATTAAAAGCCGATTGTAGCACCGACTGGATTCTTAATATGCTTCTGCCAGTGTACCAAATCACAGTGTCATCTGAATAGACAGAGAGTCTCACATTCTTTGGTAAAATATCAGGAAAATCGTGTAAAAACAGATTGAAGAGTATTGGTCTAAGCACTCCTCCTTGTGGAAGACCATTCCCTAAAGGATTAGGAGCATAAGTTGCATTCTTTAATTTCACAATAAATATTCTATTAGTTAGCAAATGATTTAGGTACGCAAACATGCTTCCTGTAATTTTCAATTTTGAAATTTAATATAGTAGTCCTCTGATCCACACTGAATAATAGGCTTTTTTCAATCGAGAAATATAGCGACGGTAGTAGCGTTTCTAATGTTCAATCGTGTTTGTATATCTGAGACTAAATCAATGACGCTGTACGTTGAGCTCCGACCTCTCCTGAAACCAGAAACTGAATAATAAAGATAATTATGTGATTCTATAATCCAGTTTAGTCTCCTATTCACCATGTTCTCCAATAGTTTTCCTAAACAAGAGTTCAGAGCAATAGGTCTGAAAGAAGATAGATCTTTCGCTTGCTAATTTGGCTTCAGAATAGGGATAATGTATATAGTTTTGCTGTCTTGTGGGAATGTCAATTTCCTGTCATGAAGGAATAAGAGCGATCTTGAGTAGATCTTTGAAACTTTTCTTTAAACATGAACGAAAAACTCATAAAAATAATGATTTTTTAATCAGTTAACTTTAACAGCATTCTCAAATGGTGGGTGGATTGCCCTCTTGGACCAGTTGGATTCGACCCTCGGTACCAATGAATTTTTAAATATCTACTTACGGAATTTTACTCTAATGAAGTAAAAATGTCATCAATTTTTGAGTCATTTTGTTTTCAGACAAATGGTATCCCAATACCGAAACAAAACACTTATCCATGGAAACCATAAGCTTCCTAGTTTAGCGAGGTGACCAGTACTATTATTTGTGGATTTAAAAGAGTAACATATACTAAAGCTTCTCGAAATTAACTTTCGTTTTCCTTTTAATTTTGATTTCTCAATTAATAAGCCCAGGGTTTTAGAATATCGATATTGAAAAAAATATTCGTACACTGGATATAACCAACATCTTTCCTGACAGTATAAATTTTGTATACAAAGTATCTAGTGGATACATTCTAGATTCCGAAAAACAGCGGAATGTGCTATAAATTTATGACTATTTACGTACAGTGCTAGCTGACCCAAAAGTTATTCAATGAGCATTTTATCCCGTCCAGGACCACATTTTACGATATCTGGAAGAGCCGTTGCATTTTTTTAGTACTTTTGTAGAATTTTTAAAATTAATATGTAAATTAATACATTTACTCATCTTGCGAACATGTAACTCAATGTATGTTGAAGTTTTGTTCCCTGGAGCATATCGATGCATTTGGGTGTCTGCATTCAATTACCAAAGGCCCCAGATTTAAGTAACCGAAAGGTGAAAAACTCTTCGGCTGTTTCAGGAATAGTCGTCTATAAATAAGTTAAATGAGCCAATGCTGGACTCAGGTCCTGTGATCTGATGCTGGAATCTAGATGCTTTGAACCTGTGATGTAATCTGTGTCCTTTGATTCGGTTCTGGAATCTGGATCCTTTGAACTGGTGCTGGAATCTGGGTTCTTTGTTCCGATGCTCATACCAAGGTGTTTAATCTTGGACTGGAACCTAGGTCTTTTGATTATGTGTTGGAAACTGGGTTTTTTATTCAGAGGTCGAAACTGGGTTCTTTGAACCGGTGCTGCAATCTGAGTCTTTTGAACCGGTGCTTGAAATCTAGGTCCTTTGATACCGTGCTGGAATCTTGACCCTTTGATCATGTGCTGAATCTAAGTCCTTTGATTCTGTGCTGGAATCTTGGTTCTTTGATCCTGTGCTGTAGTCTGAGTCCTTTGTTCCGATGCTCATACTAAGGTGTTTAATCCTGGACTGGAACCTGGGTCCTTTAATATTGGTCTGGAACCTGGGTTTTTGATTTTGGACTTGAAACTGGGTCCTTTGAACCGGTGCTCCAATCTGGGTCCTTTGAACCAGTGCTCCAATCTGGGTCCTTTGAACCGGTGCTGGAATCTAGGTCCTTTGATCCTGTGCTGGAATCTGGGTCTTTTGTTTCGATGCTCATACCAAGGTGCTTAATCCTGAACTGCAATCTGGGTCCTTTGATATTGAGCTGGAACCTGGATTTTTGATTCTTGGCTCAAACTGGGTCCTTTGAACCGGTGCTGGAATCTAGGTCCTTTGATCCTGTGCTGGAATCTGGATCTTTTGTTTCGATGTTCGTACCAAGGTGCTTAATCCTTGACTGCAACATGGATCGTTTGACATTAGTTACAACAGCCGTCACCTTTGGTTGTTTTTTATGCCAGTTTCGCGGCACCCAGTATATTGAAACTGTGCTATGATCTGTGCTGCTTCCATATCCACGTACCATCACAGAGGCACTGCCATGCCTAACACTATTTCCCAAAAGAATAATGCACAGCCATATACCACCCAGCTCACCTCCAGTGACTCTGTCATGGGTCTCTCCTTGCTTAATCCACCCAACTACCCCTGGCTAAAAACGCAGAAAACGCTGCTAGATAGTACAGCAATAGAGATTTACATAAAATGACAAATATTTTGTGTTGGAATAAACGGAATAGGTTTCATTAAATCATAGATAAAGATGGTAATTCAAAGTAAGGATTCGGTCACTGAAAGATGACTTGAACATTTCAATGATGATTTGAACTATTTATTTAATATTACTCTCATCGTTTGCCATGAAAATAATTATGTCACTTAGATAGGAATCCCCCAATACAATCGGAACTGCCTCAAAATTAGACTACTCAAGTCACCAGGTATGGACAAGATTACAGATGAAATGATCAGCCATATAAGATTCCATTGTCATATAACTGAGCAAATTATTGATTACCTTCAGTGATGCAGACGTTGTTCATAAAGGTTTTACAAGAGCTATATTCATTATAACATTTTCTTCTGAATGGTCGTTTCCTTCGTTATGCTACAGTTTGCGCCTATTTTATAACTCTCTCAACATTAGTCACGTTGCTAAAAATTCAGAGGATTTAGAAACGTTATTTTTCAGAAGTTTGTAATGTCGCAGTGGTTCTTTCGCTTATGCACCAAGCTCGTAATATCTGGTTCTCATGTTCGAGTCACAGCTAGACAAGCGCTGAGATTTAACTCCGCAAAATTCCCCGCCCAGCCCACTGTCAGTAGTGGACACCGATAGACTTGGAAAAGCCACAATCTTTGGATGAGACGTAAAACCGTGGCCCCGTGTGTGGCAGAGGCATATCTTGCTAACGTTAAAGAACATGCCAGATGGCCTTTACGGAGGCTACCATCTGTGTCCCAAAAGTTGTCCAGTGTGTCCCCTATCCCCAATCTTATCTGAGCCCTTGGGATAATTGTGGCCTGGTGTCAAAAAGGCCATTAGTGTCATTGTGACGTGTGTCAAAAAGGACCACTGGAGTCATTGTGAACTGGTGTCAAAAATGCCCATTGGGGTCATTGAGATCTGATGTCAAAAAGGACCATTTTCGCCATTGTGACCCTGTGTAAAAATAGTTCATTGGGTTAAACAATTGAATCCTACATTTCATAAGCAATTATTAGAAAAGAAGACTTTATTAACAAAATAAAAAAATTATAAACTTTTTCCAAAGAAATGCAAATTCAAAGATGGGAGAAAGCATAGAGGACCGCCTTTCAAGTCCTATCTTCTCGATAATGGATAGGGTTTTAAACAAATCTTAAACTTTAAGGTTAATTAAATGTAAATGTTTTAGTTAGTTTCTGAAACATTTCACAGAAATATTTTCAATCATTTGACCAATTATGATTCATAAATAGCGGTTGGCGAAAAGTATTTCCATTATTTTTCATTTAAAGCAAAAATATTTTTTCTGCAATGTAATGTCTACAAACCAATTATATAATAACTTGATGGGTTCAGTTCAATAACAATGGAGGAGGAGGAAAAGGAAGGCAAAAGTTCCTACGTCACAGTATGCCCGTAATATGACAATAATAGAATAAATCTCATTTAAAATATAGTTTTTTTTTAATTAAGGTCCATTTTTAAACATAAGTGGTAGCTATGAATTTTAAGAAATATGGTATTAATTTTTTTCATGTTATAGAATTAAAATAATAAATCGCTTCCACCTAAACTTTAAACAAATTGAAACACTCTATTTTTTATGCTTCCTTTTGAAGACAGTAGAGCAAAGTCATCAGCGTAAAGTGCCGTAAAGTGCTTTTCTCCTTTTGTTTAATGTCTGTTCAGGTCCGGTGTATCTAAGAGTACCTAGGTTGTCTCAGTCTGTACCACGATGGTCTTTAGTAATCTGATTAGGCCGTGCTTCATTGTTTTCAAAAAAACATATATCCCATGCCAAGCATGTACTCAAAATTTTGTTTCGAGGAGGGTTCGAGTATTTAGTTTTTGCGGGGCGGGGGAGAGGTCTCAGAATAAAACCTGAGTAGGGTTTACCAATTACTGAAATATAGTCCTCCCGCAAGAAATCCCAAAAGGAATCTGTTTTGAGTGTTGCATATACACTGTGGGGAAAAAATAAAATTATACAAAATAACTATTTTGGATTTTAAAGCAGGTAGACAAAATGGACCTTCCCGGTGGCCGAGTGGATAGCGTTCTTGGCTATTGATCAAAGGACCCGGTTTCGAGCCCTGGGAAGGCATGGATGTTTCTGTTGTCTTTCTAGACTCTGTCATCCTAACAGACCCTCAACTATGGAGTATTAAACTGATACGCTCCTGTCATACTTATGTGGCCAGCAGCTGCTTGAGGAAGTATTAATTTATACTGAGAAGTTTGAGGTTTCCGTATAAGATGACAGGTTTTTTTGGGGGATGGGTTCTGACTCCCCCCCTCGAGTACGTCCTTGCCCTATGCGGTATTTGAAACACTGAACCGATAATTAATTTTAAATAGCTTAGGTTAGGTTGTTTAAAATTTGAAGATTCATGAAAAAAGTTGTGTTATCTATATCTTAATATTTCTTGGCATTTTTTTTTGGGGGGGGGGGGTGGAGAAGCTTACTAACAAATATATAATATTTAAATTCGAAGAATTATGAACTGCTTATTTGGAAGAAATGCGAAATTTATTATTTTCCTAATTTTTCACACTCTAACAGAGTAAATTAAATTAACGGATGAGTCAAAAATGCCAATAGGAATATTTCCTTAAACGTATTCAACTGAAAAAGAGTTTTCCACATCTTTTTCTTATTGTTTTTCCTTGTGATATATCTGTTTGTTTATCGGTTATATGACAAACACACAAACCGATAAATGATGTTACTTTGCGTGGTAAAGTGTCACAAATTTCCTGTAGACATGAACAAAATAATAAGCTGAGAAAAACTGGTTTTGCTATGAGTGGGATTCGAACCCACATCTTCCAGTAACCGACAAGGTATGCTAACCATTACACCTTCAACTACTAACGTTTCTTCTTCAGCTAGTATGACTTAACTTTCTTCATTTTTTATTTGATTCGCATAGTGGCGCCATCTACTGGGAAGTGGTAACTCTCTCTTAGAGCTGAAATTTAATATTTGTTATTCCTGACAATTTTTTTCAGCTTATTATTTCACGTGTCACTTTGTGTGCTTCTCAAGGCAATTGTTCCACCAAACGTAGTACATTGTGCATTAAATGAATGCTTGGGTGTCAGAAAAGTTATGGAATGTAAATATTTGGTCCCCGTAATTTTCTACCCATAAAAAAGGAGATTTGTGCAAATCGTCCTTCTATCTTCCGAATATGAGTACCACAGTTAGGTTGTCAAATGAAATCTTATCTTGTGCAGAGTGTCGTAATAGTATGAATTTGGATCCGCTTTCGCCATTTTTGTGTACATCCTCCAACTGGCGCCATTTCGAAATGAATTGCCTCCTTTTGCCTTTTCCCCTTTCTCGATCCTTGGTTTCTTCCGTCTGACCTCTAAGAAACACCGAAGAGGAATTAGGTAAACTTCTACAAAGTTCCATATCACCGCTTCCCTCTTCATTTCATCTGCATACGTATGATGCTCGTGCCACGTGCAAGGCAAGTCACGTCCACTAACACGAAGGTCAAGATGCAATGAAAATGTCCCGTTGCGCAAGTGTCTCACCAATGAGAGAACTCTAAAGTTCACAGATAGAGGAGAAGACAGATACGTAACGATTTCAAACTGTAGTGCAGCGCCACCTAACGTAAGGCCCTAATTATTCATTTTCTCTCTGCTCTCGTCTTGCTACCATCGCCATTAATCTGTGTGGTGTTTTCAACAGAAGACAGAAATGTGTGAAAGATGTATTGATAATCTGTTTTATTTCTTCATTTAATCTAGTGTTTTAAGAATTACGAATTATTAAAACAAATTGAAAACACAACAAATTGCGAGTGAAGACAATAAAAAAAAAGTTAAAAAAAGAAATGAAATTTTAAAATTAACTACCGCCTGTTTTATAAAACAATTTAATCAAACTAACTTTAGTTCGTTTAGTCAAAAAACTAGTACGATGCAAATGGAAATCATATATCACGGATGTATTTCAACAATATGTCCATCCTTTATTAGAAAAGCAACTTTTGCTCAAATTAGTTATCCACGAATATACACAAGTTTAGTGTTGCAAAAAAAAATATTAAGATCTGCTGTCGATGTCCCTTGGTTTCTTACTAACAGACAACATCATAAAGATTTGGACATCGACCACATATATACCCATATTAAATGCATCTCAAAATGGTTCCTTGAGGTTGTTAAAAATAATCCTAATGAGATTATTTCTTCTTTGCTTACTTGTGAACATAATGTTCTTAATAAGTACAAGAGGCCTAAAATGATGGCTTTCTCTGAAGAAGGCTACTCGTTTTAGGTCTATTGTGAATGATACATGCTATTTTTACCTTGTGTTTTATATTAGTCTCTAGGGGTCCACCCATTGATGGTTTATTTGTTATATGTTTTTACTTATGCCAACTGGAGTATTCTCATACGGAGATGGAAATTGGTAAAGTTTGGCGTGGAACTGAGATTAGTTGCCTAATCTCAGAATCTGAGCATGCGCATAAGGCTTCAAATGCTTTATTCCTCGTATACTTGTAACATATGTTGTCATCTGCTTCAGGATGATGTTTGTAAATAGAGAAGACAAGTGATACGGGGGGTTTCCTACGATAATAGTACACTGGAAGTATAAACGTTTATATCATTAATTGAGATATCTTAATGGCAGTCAGTAGTTCAAAGGTGAGAAAGGGTCCGGTACAGTCGCTCAAAAATATATCTGAACACTATGGTTGATTACCGAATTCAGAAAAAATATCTGGCAACCATTTTTTTAGAAATTAATCATCTGGAAACCTTAGTGTACAGTACACGAAAGTTGCCAGATCACTAATTTATAAAAAATCGTTTCCAGATATTTTTCTGAATTCTGTAATCAACCATAGTGTTCGAATATTTTTTGAGTGACTTTACTATTCGCCTAATGCCAACTTGTACAATGCCGATTATGTCTGACAGGACTGACTGGTCCAGTGCCAATTCGTCAAACAGGGACGATTCGGCCAGTGGACAATTGGTGTAAAAAGATAATTCGTCCAATGGAACAGCTCGTCCAAAGCACAACTGTCCAATGGGACAGCTCATCCAAAGCAGAATTGTCCAATGAGAGAATTCCACAAAAGTCGATTCATCCAATGAGACATTTAGTCCAAAGATTTTTCATCCCAAGTGAAATAGCCAATGACGATAATATGTTATCAGGACCTAATCTGATGTAGGATGCATTACCCCCCAGAATTTTAGGAAGGGTAAATGAGACGAAAAAACTGACAAATTTACATACAGTAGACTCCCTCTTATCTGGTTATTAAAGGACCGGACCTTTGCCGGATGAACGAATGGACGGGTAACCCGAAAATTGTGTCAGAAAATATATAAAAATGACAAATGACAAAAATAGTAACTGTACTATATTTTAATTAATACTTTGTTGTACAATATTAATAATTTACTCACACTCAGTTGAAAAATTCGGCGATTTTCTTTTGTGTCTTTGAAATTAACACTTTTTTACTTGCAAAGTCTTGCCATTTTTTAATAAACATCACATCAATCGTATATGAGGTCTTTTGTTGTTGAATGTATCTTACTGCAACATCAAAAGGTTCTTTTCTTCCAATATGGTTAACTTTCCCTTCTTCCCCTTCTTCATTTCCTCTTCTTCTCTGTTCCCTTCTTGGCAGACTGCTTTGATAATTTCGTAATCATTCAGTGTTTTATTTTCCAACTGTTCATCACCTTTTAACTATTTTTCAATGTCATCTTCTTCAAGTGTGTCACATCCAGGTAGCAGTTTAAAGTCATTAAGTAGCGAAATATTGTCATTATCCGTCATACCTTTGGCAGCACAGGTTCATTCGATACTTCCGTGTTGTCGTCTTTGGTACTTTCTACACAGTTTTCAACTTCGGGTCAAAGTTTACTTCCTGACTTCACAAACGTTGTACGAGTCATTTCTTGAAAAGCTCTTGCCAACATGTTAGATCACATCCTTGATATTTATTGTTTTCACAGAATTTAAAAGTCCTTTTCCTTTATTTTCGGTTTTTAAAACAAGTGAATACTTTCATGTTATTCGATATTATTTCTGTATAATTGTGATAAATAATTTCTTCTATTTCATACTGGTTTTTAACTCTATGTAATATTGCCGTCTGTGGTTGTGCGCAAGATCATGACACAAAAAAACTGGTTCCATACTCAGATGTTAGTGCGGCAAAAAAATGCCGAAAAAGTAGGTGAGTGATTCTCTGTATCATACAGTGACTTGAAATAATTTCTTCAAAACTTCGGTTGTTCTGTGTGGGACCCGAACCCATGACTCCAAGAAGCATATTGGGCGTACTAACCGCTTGACACTCAGAAGCTGACAATTCTTTTTAGCAAAGTAATATTATATGCTAAAAATTGGAATTTTTCCTGATTCGCCAGTGGCGTCATCTGTTATCAGGTAATGGGAAAACCAAGCACAATACCTCCTACAGAAGAAGGCTGATGAACACACGAGGCCGACGAGAAAGACAGGCCACGACACTGGAATATCACGTGATCAACTTAGTCTGAGGTTACAGTCCGATTTTCATAGAAGCGAAGTGCTTATTCTTCAGTCGCTTGCTTCGGTCATCGTGTAAATAACGTTCAAACTACATTTGGATTACCCCAAAAAGGTGAGCATTTCTCCTTATTATTATTATTTGTAGCATGAAATATTTCCTGTAGTTAGTGGTTTGATAAAAGTAATTATTTAGTGCTTTAAAAGTGTTTTGAGTGCATTGCTCTCTTAGGCCTAGTTTTAACGTGTTGAAAGATGGCGTGATCTAAAACAAAATTATGTGCCAAGAATGTTGGCAAAATTTAGTATCTGAAAATTTTGCAGTATATTATGTTCTTTCAGAAGCTGTGATGTGTTATGTGAGTGCAAAATTAATGAATTTTAGGATATCTTTCATGTTCTAGATTATGTATGAGTCTTTCAGGAAGATATACATAATTTTCACTAAAATCAATTTACTAGAGAAATGTTTTATAATGAACTGATATTACATGATTTAATATATTTCTTGTCACATCTTCATCGGGCATCTTTTATGAGTTGAAAAGAAACAAAAAAAAGTGCAGTGAAATATTTACTTAATATATTCCAAAGCTGTGATATACACTAGTATATTGTTAAAATCAATATGCAAAAAATCGTAACTTTTATGAGTTTTGTAATTTTCTGTATCATATTCTAAAATATTACTGCTAAATACAGTACAAGTTTTATTCAAATCTGTATATTCCGCACTGTATTTGCATTACGTTGCCTCAGGGACATCTTGCCCATGTTTGCACTGAAAATAATTTGTTGTAAACTACCTCAAATCTAGGTTTTTAGAAATATCAGGTTCAGTATTTAAATAGTTATGAAGGTATAAATATTTAACTTAGCTCTTTCAAAATTGATGGAAATTAGTATGTGAACTACTAAAATGTATTCATACTTTTCACAGTATTTATCACTAAAGTTTAATATACAGGTTATTGCTTCCATTTCAACCTGTTTACGAGACAGCAGTTATATAAAGTGGAATAGCTGTTATTAAATATTCCATAATTAAATACCACACGTGCAACGCATCTACTGCCACAATTTTCCTTAATAATTTTAAGAAGTTATTGCGCTGTAAAATCTCGATTACTGCTTGCATACCATGGAAATTATCTAATAAGTGACCGCTGAAAGTATACATTTTTTAAATTATATTTGGGTCGGGCGATTTCTTTTCCAAAAGATTAAAAATATGCAATCAATAAGTAAATATTAAGGATACCGGAACTGGTAAATAAATGAAAACCAGTGGTGTGTATTCTGAATCAATGCCTTGCAGTTGTTAAATGTTTAAAAAAAAACATAAAAGAATTTAAAAATATATATATTTGTATATACATATCCCAAACCACCCGTTTAAACACACCTCTGGTTTTCTGATTTTTCTCTTTATTCTGAACACTATAATATTATGCCTTTAATTTTTTTTGAGGAAACGGCTGATTTTTTAAGAATTATCACAAATTAGATTAAATGGGTATGAAGAAAGAAAAACAAAATTAGGTTTCTTGAAAAAATTAAAGCGAAATAAAATTGCAAAAACGAGATACAAGGTTCTGTGCGAACGAATCGAGTGACGTTTGCAGCTACCGGACTAAGTTGATCACGTGACGGCTGAGGATCGGCTCAGTGTCGTGGCCTGTCTTTCTCGTCGGCCTCGTGAACACAGTTATGACGTCATTGAACGTCGTTCTATATCTAGAAAAACTCTTATAAATATTTTTCCAATTTTATTAGTGGTGTACTATTATATATCAATATATTTTATGGAAAAAATTTCCCCAACATAAGGGGCTCGAATCCGCATCTGTCCAGAAGCATGCCAGAGTATTCTACCACTGAACTAATGCAAACTCTGTCTTTTTTTCCACTAAGTGTGACTGTCACTCTTCCCGAGATTTCAGCACCAACTTTTGGCGCCATATATGGTCTCGGGTGGACATTTAAAAAGTCAAAAGGTAACTCTGTGATTATCAATTACCACTATGAATAATAATATTTATTTAAAAATATACCTAATTTTGAAGGAACATTATTCGTATATATTTAGGGATTCTAATGCTAATATATAAGAATAATTTCCCTTCCTTTCAGACACTAATATAGATGTTATTAGAAAGGTACACCAGTAATAATAGTAGAAATAGATTTAATTGCATTAACCCTTAATTGCATTAACTATTGATATTTCAGGAAGTTGTCAGAATATATCTTGAATCTAAGGCAGTGAAGGTGGGGTGATTTTATGAGACAAAATAGCATTGGATGAAACTTGGTATTATATATTTTGACCATGAAATATCGATCAACCACAGTATCCAGAATACTCTATCCACAAGATATCTAAGTGGATCAGTTCATATCCAGTGAAGGTCTCAGATATCTGTGGTATATTTTCTGGAGATTGTGTTTGTGTGGCTGGCCAAATGATCCAGTTCTAGTCTTAAGCTCTGTAATGTACTTTGTCAGAGACCCATGCTTACTGAGTGATTGGATTCACTTTTGACATGCACATATACCGAATGGCCACTTTATTCTCAACATCCCTTGGACTGCATGTCATGGAATGTCCTTTACCATCTCCACGTGCACCAGGATCGCAATTTCACGTTGCCAGGTTTACGTCTCAACTGGGCATGCATTGAGAATTTTATCCGCTAATTCCTGTTCTACCTTCGATGAGAAAGGGTGCATCGAAGGTCTTGAAAATGCACGGGCTTTGTAAGATCGCCGTCCGTCCAAAGAATCATCAAACGTGGATCAATCTAGAGGAGAGCGATAACCAAGTGATGGTAAATTGTTCAATATTACATCACTTGAAGGTATGCATTAAAACTTAAAGATATGTATTAAAACGAGTAAATACGCCTTCTCGCGAACGTTCAATCTGTCTCTTAAGAACTGTCTAGAGGAACTCTTTCCCCAACCTTCTCTGAACCACTGGTGTCCATGGGATCTAATTTGGCCATTGTCTAACCAAGGGGAGGACGTGGCTCAGTCGATAGCGCGCCAGGCTCTTAATATGCAGCTCCCAGTTTCGAGTCCCAGTTGGGCAAGCAGAGTGCAGGAGAGCCATACCCTGTGCACATTAAAGAACATACTGGATGGCGTTAACGAGAGGCTACCATCTGTCTGCCAATAGCTGTTCAGTGGGTCCCCTGCCCCAACCTTCTCTGAGCCTTTGGGGTCCTTGTAACCTGGCCATTTAGTCCATTGTATGCAAAAACGTTCCGCTCAGAGATAAAACTATTAAATTCAATGTGCTAAAAAAAGGCCTTTCTGAGATAAAATGTTGCACACCCCTGCTCATGCACAGCTGAAAGGGGGAAGAGTAGGGGAATAACAAACTCAGGGTGATCAATTGTGTTGTGTCTTTAATTACAATTTCAGTGATCGTATAATAAACTTTATACAGTTAGTACAATTAATTATAATCATTTATTTTTCTCTGCTATTTTCTGGCACCATTTTGTAATCGGGTCTTCGTCTTATGGTTCTTTAAACGAAACTAGTTAATCAAAAATATCTGGAATGGCTTTCGTTCAAAGTTATTCATCAGAATGAATTTTATCACTTCCGGAAAATTAGAGATATTATATCTTTGATTCTACCATCAGAACTTTGTATGCCTATGTGTTGTTGCCTATGAGTACTGCCTATGAGTTGGCTCTGCCTGTAGTTCATCTGGCTTATAATCTTTGGTTCCCAGCCTCAAGACCTAAATGTTCTATCACTGAAATTTACTCCCATATCCTTTGTCTACCCTTAGTAACAAAGAAAAGAACTAATGGTGTGGAAATGTCGGGAGTCCTACTCCTAATGTCGGGAAACAAGGTTCTTTATGCAGATGAATTGTTTCACGCTGAGCGATCCTTTTTTGAACAAAATGGGCTAAATGGTCAGGTCACAAGGACCCCGAGATGGTTGCGTGAAGAGGACCCATTGGAACAGCTGTTGGGAGACAGATGGTAGCCTCCCGTGAAGGCCATACAAAGTGTTTTTAAGGTGTAAGAGAATGGCTCTCCCGCACACAGAGCCAAGGCTTAAAGTCCCATTCCACGGACGACGTCCTTTCCAATCTCATCGGTATCCCCTATTGACGGAGGGCAGGGAGTTTTGCACAGACAAATCTCAACGCTGACCTGCCTGGGACTCGAATCTGGAACTGTAGATTATGTACCTGGCCCTGTTCCTAATTAGCCACTCCTATCTAGGTCGGGAATCGGGATAGTAGCCGTATAGGTAAAGATCCCATTAGCTTCAGACAAAACAATGCATTTGTTAAAGGCACTGTCAGAGCCAGGACATAATATAGAAAAAATAATGCGGTCGGGTGCCAAAATAGGAGGTGGGGGTTAAAAAAACTGGATTTCCTTTACAGTGTAACACTTACCATTTAGAGGTTTTGGAAAACAATTAATCAAAAATTCTTTAAATATGCACAAGAATAATAATTTGTGTTTTCCATTACCCTTACTAGGATTCTCAAAAGGAGGAAATCATGGACCTTTCCCTCTTAAATCCGGCCCTGCTATATCGTAATTTTTAGTCTTCTATCGATAGTAACAAGTTATGTATCAAAAGTGTGTCACATGTGGCACCACGTGAGTCACTGGCATTTTCTTCAATGATTATCACTCATTTGGTCTTGCGGGGGGGGGGGGGGAGGAGATCTGTCGGGAAAGCGCCAGGCTCGTAATCTGCAGTTCCCAGGTTCGAGAAATACCACCTTGATACACCAGCCTGGACAACCTTGAACAAAAGGAGATATATTAATTATGCATTAAACTTCAGGTGATTGGAATTCTTTGTCCTTCCTCGGATTTCTACCTAGCCTACTTCAAGTGATGCACATTGCTTAAAATTACATCACTTGAAGGTATGCATTAAAACTTAATGGCATGTATTAAAACGAATTGAAATAAAGTAATTTATTCATTGCAATTTTATGAAAATATTTCAGAATATTATAAAATTAATTACCAAATTTTAAAAAAAAAATATCTACCAGCAGCCCAACTAAGGAATGTCAAAGGGAGAAAAGAGCCAGCTCCATTTCCTTTTCGATTGCAGCGCCCTCTAAACAAAGCAGATTCGTGTGTTGCAGTAAAGCCACCTAGCCAGGGAGAGGAGCGAATTTATCTGCATTAGTTTTTCACTGCCCAGCAAGGTTTTCCATCGCTTACACAAAACGTGACTAATTTTACGTACACTTTGACTGAAAATTGTTCATTTCCAAAATACTTGCTTTTATGAGACACCATTATAATATCCTTTTCTACGGGGAAAAAAAGCAAGGAAAAATTAAAATTATTTCTCTTAATAAAATCCTATTTTGCAAACTTCGTAGTAGCTTTGCTCATTAAGCAAATTTTAATATTTTAAACATTCTACAATATTTAGTATATTATAATGAGTTGAGATTTATGTGTAGCTGCACACGATAATGTGTTTTATACATTTATATTTTATACAATTATAAATATTTTGAAAAAAAAATCTATATCTAGTTTCTTACTTGTATAAACTGTCAACAGATGGCAGCAGGCATTTCTCATATCAACCATAAAATGAACTTCACTGTTAGAACAAAGTGCTGACATCTATATAGATCGATATGTTCCAGGGAACAAAACTGCAACATATATTGACTTACATGTTCGCAAGATGATTAAATGTACTAATTTACATATTAATTTTAAAAATTCTGCAAAAGTAGTAAAAAAAAAACAGCTCCTGCAGGTATCGTAAAATGCGCTCCTGAACGGAATAAAATGTTCATTGAATAACTTTAGGATCAGATACCACTGTACGCAAATAGCGATGGGTGTTAGACAGTTTGAAACACTAATTAAATCACATTAAATATTTCAAGAGTAAGGCAAACCACAGCTAAAGCGGGTTAAAATGATTGCACTGCGCATGTGCGGAGAGCCACTTACAGTTGTTTCTGTGCCTTTATACTAATTAGCCACGTACAGCTGACGGCAAAATTCTGCGATGCGGCGCCACTTAGCTTGCGTGAAGCGGCATTCTTCTCCATAGACCTTATTTGGCCCTACTCCCCGCCCTGCCCTCTGTCAATAAGGGACAACAATGGGCTTTGAAAGGGCGTCGTCCGTCGGATGGGATGTTAAGCCATGGCTCCGTGTGCTGCAGAGCCTTATCTTCTGCACGTTAAAGTAAATGAGTGCCCATTAAAATAAAAAAAAACTAATGCCTTTTTGGAGGATATTGTGTATTAGTTTGTAACAAAGAAATTTTTTTCGTAATCGATGGCGGAATTTAAATTCTAAGAAAATGTTTACCGAAATCAAGATTTATTGTCCTATGATCTGTTCTTGTTTCCCTAGATCCGTTCTGTTACGGTTTCAATAAGAATAAAATTCACCAATGATTATAAATATTTGAAACGGAATTTTGCAATAAATCTAGATGTTGAGAGTCGATATAAATCAAATTTTTAATGCATGTAGTCAAACGAGCATAATTCTGAATCTCTTGTTATTCAATATGTTTTTTTCCTTACGATTCATTTATATTGCAAAGAAAGTATTAAAAGAATTGTTCCATTTAATTCACCATGCACTGGACTTAATTTTTCAGTATCTAGAAAGTATCCAATGGATACTTTATATACAAAATTTATACTGTCAGGAAATATGTTGATCATATCCAGTGTACGAATACTTTAACAATATCGATATTCTAAATCCCTGGGCTTATTAATTGAGAAATTGAAATTAAATAGAAAACGAAAGTTATTTTCGAGAAGCTTTAGTGAATGTCACTCTTTGAAATCCGCAAAAATAGCACCGGTCACCTTGCTTGTTTCCATGTCTACGTGTTTTGTTTCGGTATTGGGATATCATTTGTCTGTCTGAAAACAAAATGACTCTAAAATTGATGACTTCTTTAATTTCATTAGAGTAAAATTCCGTAAGTAGATAATTAAAAATTCCTTGGCACCGAGGGTCGAATCCAACGGGTCCAAGAGGGCTATCCACCCACCATTTGAGAATGCTGTTAAGTTTAAACGATAAAAAAAATATCATTAAATTTATGAGTTTTTCGTGCATGTTTAAAGAAACGTTTCAAAAATCTAATCAAGATCGCTCTTATTTATTTGAGAGATCTGTTAGACGAATGTCTTTAGTGGCTGATAATTACACAGTAATCACCTGCTAAACAAGGATGCTTATGGTTTCCATGGTTACGTGTTTTGTTTCGGTATTAGGATATCATTTGTCTGTCTGAAAACAAAATGACTCTAAAATTGATGACTTTTTTATTTCATTACAATAAAATTCCGTAAGTATATAATTAAAAATTCATTGGCACCCAGGGTCGAATCCAAGTGGTCCAAGAGGTCCACCCACCATTTCGAAATACTCTTAATTGATGAAAAAAAAAATCAATAATGTTCATGAATTTTTCGTAAATTTTTCAAGAAAAGTTTTAAAGATCTCGATCAAGATCGCTCTTAAGCAAATGAAAGTAATTCCTATTAGCTTAAATAATAAATATCTTTTCACAAACTGAATTGAATTAAACTGCCCAAAATAATAATAATTTCCATGTTATGTCAATGGTAATCTGACTTCGAAGACGAAAAACTGCATTTAATTGAAAAATAATCGCTGAGGAAAAAGTAATAATTTATTGTTTTAATTTTTTTAATTTTATAATTAAATCTGTTTCAATCCAGAAAAAAGAGTTATGGAAGCTAAAATGTTTCTCCATAATAATACTTGAAAAGAATTTATCTCAGAAATTAAACTTCAAAAATAAGTATTATTTCAAATCATTTAATAATAATAAAAAATATTCCGTCAAGCAGCTGCTTGCCACAGAGGTCTGACAGGAGCTTGTCACGCCATACTAGATCTGAGGGATTGGCGGGACCTCAGCTGATTTTCTATATTTAATAAAATATATATTTTAGAAATTTGCATAATGATTATTTTTAATATTTTTTTTTTTACTAGAAAGTACCAGAAGAACTTTCTGAGATAGAAAATATAAATTCATTTTGTAGAGTGTCACCTTAGAAAGCAACATTGGTAGCAATCACTGGTTACCTACTTAGAGTAGTACAAGATAACGTAGAACGCCACAGCTGCTCTGAGCTATTAAATACCCCTCAGCCAGCATCAAATGCCATTATTCGAAATCTCGATCGTCAGGGCTTGAAATATCCAAAGCTTGAATTTGTCAGTGTTTCAGCTGTTATGGAAAAAGCTGTAAAAAAAAGTACTGCCCACTTTGAGTTCAAAGAGAAAATTGTTAACCCTGTTAAACGTTAACATTTGTACCAAGGTTATGCAAAAATAAATTATTTCATTTTTCTTTAAATGATGAGAACCACATAAAAAACCTTTGTAAAATAATAATACACAAATTTTTAGGACCATATTTAACGAATTATGGTAGTAAGTGTACTGAAGAAGTTGTACAACTCAAGCTGAATTCTAAACCCCTGTCAAGAAAAATGCTTAAATTGGAAATGTTTCAGTTCCCAATTCCTGGTATATTTCTGATAGAATGTTTAAGTATTCAATAAAATCCTTTAATTGGACAAATACTTGAATAAATATTCTTTAATGTGAGATTATAAGATGAGAAGTAATTAAGAACTGAAATTTTAGCAACACTGAATTAAAAGAGTTATGATAAAGAGTAAATTCTGTGCTGCAGCATGAACTTCATTTGTGTCTATTGATAAAGTTCCAGTGCCTATGGAAACAGCATTATGCAGTAAAATTATTCCGTTAAAGAATTCTGCATATATATTATAAAAGTAAGTCATGGATTAACCTAAACTAAAGGTAAAGAGATTTAATTTTTTTTTATTTATTTATTAATGTCTTAGTGAATTTTCCTTCAAATAATTACCGTTGAATAAATATTGGTCGACCAGATCGTTATATAGTTAACGTTAGCGTAGGTTAACTTACCACGGAACGGTGCTGCCCTCATGTGGCAAGTTATGAAGCTTCCCATGCGCTCTTGTTAACACGGAGATTCGCGGAAATCGGCAGGCGTAGGCACCGATATAATGCCTAAAAGAATGAAACAATCACCTAATCGGGGATCGTACCCACGACCGAAAAAAAAAAATAAAATAAAAGTCGACACCATTTTTGACCCATGTATATAATTAAAATATTACTGTAGTTATATAAATCGAACACTTGAATTGCAATTTAAACTATAGTACACTCTCTCTTATCCGGTTTCGGCTCAATCGGCCACCGTTTTAACCAATCGTTCCAAGAAGCGTAAGCAAGTCGCAATGCAATATGTCAGAATATAGTAATTTCATCCGGAATTCTCATGCAACCAGCATACATTTGAAATTGAATATTTGAACTTAATACAGCAAGCGGCTGGGGTCGTTTTCCACGCACTTTAATTCTTTTCAAACTTCGATATCAGCTGCTGCTTATGAATCAAAAGTAAGTTCAATGGATGACCCTGATGAAATGCTATCCGAGTTTCTAAAAGGAATCAGTGCATACGTATGCATTAATAATTGCTTGTTTTTGTTTTTCTAGAATTAAAGTTCATCTTAATTTCACTATTCTCGTGTCCCGGAAAATCTTTCTTATTTACCTTGTAAATTTTATTTTATTTACGACTGATTTTATCTTTCAGAAATATTCTTTCACATTTCGTTATTAGAAAAATAGGGTACTACTGGTAGTCAGCGCCATCCCATGGCCAAAATTACAATTCTCTCCATGGTGGCTTTCAGTGAAACATTCCCCGACGTTTTTGTTAAATGCACGGATTTAGATATTCATTAAATGTAAAAGTACCTTTTAGAAATATTGTTTTAAGATAAAAAAAATATAATAAAATACAAAGGGCATTATGCATCATATTTATTATAATTGTATTTAACTGCATTTTTTATTTCAACTAAGACTTCAATATAAGATTTTACCTACTGTATTTGATTTCTATAAAAATAGTTCTCATGCAACCGGCAATCTACATTTTCCCTAATAACCAGTAGTTTATTGTATTATAAAATTGAGTATTATTTAACACTTAAGTTCCATGAACTTGGTAAACTTCTTCAGCTTTATCTTGCCCATATCATTACGATATCCTTATTGAAAAAAATTGAATTTATTTCTAATGAATCATTAAGAAAACTATATCACAAGCTTCAGACTACTTTTATTGCAATGAATGTCTCAAAAAGATTTCTGAAATATATTAACTTCATGTCCAAAATAGTAAAACAATTCTTCGATTTCATTACACTGCCAGTGATAAACAACTCAAATCGTAACGCAAAATACGTACGTCAGTCAGACGATTTTCACCCACCATTTTCACAAAGAAAAACAATACATAGCAAGTACCACAGAGGGAGTGAAAAAGGAAGAGATTGACAGATTCAAGGGGGAGGAATAAACAAACAAGATCCAATCCTAGCGTTAAAGAAACTATCAAAATGCATGCATATTATATTACTCACTGGCACATTCGTTCGAAAGCGGCAGACTCCCCAATCATGGGGTGTCTAAGGGATGGTGCCTGTGCCATTTACTTTATTTAATTGCATATTTTTTTCCCTCTTTACGCTTCATGCAAAATGGGCTTAGCTAACAAGATGAAATCGGATTGGGAGCAATTAAATGTTAAGCAATTTCAAAGATGAAATATTATATTTAGTAAAGTTAATGGAAACCAATATTACTTTTTCTTCGCACTAGCTTTACCAGAATTATTCCAATATTTTATATTTTTCTGCAATGCATAACACAATATGTAAAACATTAAAAACAATTCCTGTTTTAGGTTAGATTACAAAATGCCTTTTACTTTCGAAATTCATGAATACCAGGAAAACATAGTTCCTTTAATTTTTATTTTAAAGTACGTTTTGGTTTATATATATATTTATATTTCAGTTCCTTTCTCTGTTCAATTTTTTATATTCTTTTTTAAAAGAGTAAACAAAAACAAACATGAGAATCAATTTTTTAAAACGTATTTATTGAAATTCTGTACCAAAATACAAACCACAAAATCTCTCTCTCATTGTCTGTGTCTTACAAATTGATTTGAGAACCCTGTAGATAAACATACATATTGAATACTTTCTAAATTCGGCAATTAACTCTGTACTCAAATTTTTTGTTCAATCAGAGAAACAAATTATATTCTTTTTAGAGGATGTTTGAGCCAACATCAAAATAGAGCACATTTGTGTAGCAAACGATATAAATATCTTAAAAGCAAAAAAATTAATCCACGTATCAATTTACATTTTTTAACACCATTACTGCAATATACAGTGCACTTTCATAAATTTTCCGTATCACATGACTGGGTAAATGGTAAAAAATTTAATATTGGAGTTATACACCAATTAGCAGTTTTAATAAATTTCCATCCACAATCTATTATTCTTAACCATATAAGTTCTCTAACTCAATGCCAAAAGCTGGAAAAATATTTTCCTCACTTTCAAGTACTACAGATTATTATAAAATGCAACATAGTATATGATCTTCATGCCCATAATAAAATTCATAGTAACCAAATATGTCAAGTTACATGCAATATATTGAACATGCTTCTTTGCAGTTACCATATATCTAATAACTCTGATGCCTACATTTCAATTCATAGTAACTTTAAATATTAAGTTACATTCAACAGCACTTAAATCTAATTTTATGAAACTCGGTGTGAAATGTGGATCAATCTCTAATTCAGAATACGACTTTGTTGCATATATTTAGAGTGAAATTTGTAAGATGCCAATGGCAGTTTGTATTATGTAGAAACACATATATCATACTGTTTGAAATAGTAGTATCATAATTTAAGATATGTAATTACAAAACTGAAACGCAATTAAAAGATATAGAAATTCAGTTTAGCTTAGATATTTTCTTGTTAACTCTCTTTCGATTTTTTACACCTTTTGATGTTTCTTTAGTTTTGTAATAGAGTATTAGCTGCATATAAGATGACACTCTGTAATCTCATACCTCAAGTTCATGCAAATCACAAGAAACGTTTTCATGTTCTGTTTCCTTGAGTTGAGGTATTAATTTAGTCTTCACATGAACGTATGGTTGGAAACAGTGAAAAAAATTTCTCACCCAGGATTCAAATTGTCCTTGCCAATGCTCCTGAAGGATAAGTTAACCCTTTCTTTTACATAATCGAACTCTTTAAAATATATGAACATGGTGTTCTGAGTTAAGGTTTTGTCACCAAGTAGTAATTGATGAAATGAATTGCAATTAAATATTGCACATGTTCGTTTATACTACATAATATGTCGTTATATCTAATAATGTCGTTATATCTACATAAGCAGCAACATTTGCTTTTACAGGATCAGAAATGTCATTACCCTCTGCATGAGATGGAGCATCTACTTTTGACTCTTCTAAATCCTAAACTAAGTAGTGAAGACTCACTATTGCTAGTGACTGTAAGCACTTGCTTAGAGATTAAAACTGTGTCATTGTCTGGTTCACAGTTTGCTTTCCCACAAGTGTTTATATATTTTGCGCAATTATCGTCTATGTTGGAAGTCATATGCAGTAGGATGATCATTACTACCACCTCTGCGTCTAACAACAGAGAACAAATTTTCTAGCGCATCTGGAGTAAAACTACTCGTCATAATATAAGGTATATCTGTCAACAAAGTTGGAATGAGTTCCAAAAATGCTGACAATGTAATTTGTCATCCCAACAGACCTGACAATATGATTTTCTTTCCTTGAATTTGAAACTCCAGAAGTTTTCGCTTGTGGCTGAAAGTGAACATCTGTGTTCCTTTTAGTGAGTTAGTATTAGGTTAATCCAAGTGAAGATTATTCAAGAGACTTGGTAATCAAAACGAAGAAGCAATATATTAGTCGATCTGACTTTAATCTCTTCATAGGAAGAGATTCAAGTGTCTGGCTGACTTTAATCTCTTCATAGGAAGAGTTCATCGTCTAACGCGTGGTGATCTTAATGAATTAAAACAATTGTTAATATTAACCTTGGTAACTATATGTTGATTCACAAAAATAATTGTGTCACTTATTGAATTTTTTAAAAAGTTTTCCTTTATGCTTTGAATAGAGTCTGTAAGAATTGTAAGAATTGAAGATAATGCGAAATATTCTTTTGATGGTTTGGCTTCATAATGATGAACACCAAAATTTGTGTTGAATTTTTCTTATATATGTGGTTTTATATTTTTGTAATAAATTAGTTCATTTATATTTTTTGTTGATAACATTCTTTTGAACTCACGCTCAAGATTTTCTGTTAAAAATTCATAACAATATATTACATTCATCAGTAGAATTTAGGTGGAAGTCTTACGTTCAGTAGCTATAGCAATCCCCAGAATAACCTGAAATTAAAATCAAATTTCAATAATATTAAAGAACGTAATCAGACATATATATATATTTAGCAATGTATCAGAAATGAAAATGAAAGAAAGGTGTTCTTCATCTAAATAAATGCATCTGCATGAGCTGGAGACAGATCGAAACAATTTTCCTTTGGATTAATTTTCTAATTTAAAGCTCAAATTTAAAATCAACGTTGCTCAAACAACAAATAATACGTTGCATGAACTGACAACTATTAACGGTTCGTGATTAAGAATTCGATGCAAGTATTTTAATTTTTAACTATATTGTTGATTACTTTTTGATTTTTGTAAACCGCCTAGGAGGTGCAAAATTAAATGCTACGTTAATCAATAAATACATACAACGAATGTCGCAATCAATTGATATAATTAAAGCAAAGCTGGATCTAGAAAAAAAATGAAGGGGAGAAGGAGGAGGAGGGCAATAGACTGTATGTCCATTGCAGTAGAACCTTTTCCCCTCCGTTTTAAGAGATAGCTGAATGGTTAGCGCGCTTGGCTACTGATCTAAGGGACCTGGGTTCGAGTCCCGGGTAAGACATGGATTATGTGTCGTTTTTCTGCTGAGGTCCTGCCATCCTTTCAGACCTTCAACTGTGGCATATAAACTGACAGGCTCCTGTCAGACCTCTGTGGCAAGCAACTGCTTGAGGGGGTATTTATTTTTTATTTTAAACTTTTCTTGAGAAATATGAACAAGTTTAATCATTTTTGCCTCCGTTACCCTTACTAGTATTCTGAAAGGGGGAGAGGAAGTGTCCCTTGCCTCCGTTCTTTATTTCCGGCCCTGAATGAAAGCATTTTTCAAGCTTATTTAGCAGTTACAGATAGAGGGCATCGTTAAATTTCGAGTCACACGTTATATAATTGTTGTCGGGAAAAAAGGGATTTGAAAAATGCTAATCTAGAGAACAAAATTTGGAAACAAATTTACACAGTAAAGTTATAAATCATGTCAATCTATTATTGTAATAGATTTGATAATGAAAAAACATCTATAATACTTACAAAGATGGCGATAATTCCTTTCATTGTTATTGGATGAAGAGCGAAATCTACAGCAAAATCTGGAAAAAGAAAAGCAACAGAATTTGAAAGAAATATGACACAAAAATCTGAAATTAAATTCTTGATAATGAAATCTTTCATATTTAAGTTTCATATTCTCCAGTCTGATGAATTTGTTGCTAAAATGAAATCGGGTCTACTATTCTTTTTATTTGCTTTAAACTTTGCACTGGAGGAAAAAGATTTATCCTTGTTAATATATCTGCTGGATTCTAATCCCCTGATGGCTCTGATCATCTCAGTCAATAACATTCTTGATACATTAACAATGCCGTTCAAAAGAGTTACTAACTGATAACTTTGCTGTAAAATCACTTTCACAGAAGATTTGAAATATATCCGATTTGACGAGAAAATTTAATTTTGAGAACTTCTCATCGAAAGTGTATTGGTGCTCAAAATGAAAGGAGTGTGATCAAAAGTGTACTTAAATGGTTTTCGGCTAATACACTTATCTGTCGTATGGAAAAGTATTGACATTGCTGAGTCAGATGGATAATGTTGAAATCGTGTAATATGCAGGAGCGCATATGACAGCTTGAGTTCTCATAATGTAATGCTCTAATTAAGGTACAAGATACTGATCACTTATGGCAGCCATACAATTCACGCAAAGAGGTTCTGATATTGTTGACGAGGCTCTAATTTAGGTATTGTAGCAATAGAACCCACATCACACCCCCATTACAGTAGATGCGAGCTGATGGAGATATGTGGAATGGGACTGTCCTCCTGAAATTCTCCTCAGGAGTTTCACACATGCTCAAATGGATTCAGGTCCACCTAGTCATCCTATGAATATCTTCACTTTCAAGGAAATCTTCAACCACTTAAGCCTTATGGAAGCCATAAGGACTTAAGCCATTATCTACATAATGATAAAATAAGAATCGATAGTACTGTTGAAAAGTCTCGCATAGGGCTCAAGAAATTTGTCTCTATATCATGGTGGGGCAGACTGCCACTATGAAAGATATAACGCTCTGTACAGACAGTCATCATGATACCAACCTAAAACATCGTCACCACAACGTCACCAAAATGGTCCCTTTCTCTGATATCACATCGTTGTGTTTGAATGAGTTTGTGATTGGGAGGATTCCTTTTCACATAAACATTCAATTTGAGATTTGATCACCTCACCTCACCACATCGGTTGTGACGAATTCCTTGTTCCCTCCAAATGAAGATACCTCGAGAATAGATACTGATCACTGATCAAACTGAATCGGCCTCATATGTGAAGAATACATTTCCTGACTGGCTTGTGCTCCAAAGGTGACGTTGTCTGCACCACGATAAACAAACTATTCTCTTGTAGGGGGTGAGAGAGACAAACCATAAGTCTTCATGCGCAAAGACTTCGTTCGCGCATTCTTCCGTGCACAGTACATGTTGAAACGTCTTTGCTCGCGAGACATTTTCCAGTCATTTCGCTATAACGTCGGATAGGTGGGGGATTAACGAATAAAAATCTTCACTCTGGCACAGTTGGATCTGTATCCTGGAACCAACAGATTCCGAGTCTGACCCGCTGCACGAGCTAACCCCGACCCTGATAAGTAATAGAGCAACACTCCGTCGCCAAAAAATTAACGTTGAATCAATAACTATCTACATTGTTATCATTTCAACATTTGTTAATCAACATACAAATATTTTCTGACAAGCTAAACATTGTTATTACTACAAGATATAATCGTCATTTTACATAACGTATTAGGCAGAGTCTAATTAATAAATATTCAGTTATATAAATTGAATGCCCGTTTAAAACCTTCCTCTCTAATTTTTTAATCTTAAATGGAATATTCAGACTGAAATATTGTAGAAATGAACCTGGAAAATACCTAGAAAAAATGACAGAAAAGCTCTACGTGAGTGTATCAGAAGTAAGACAATGTGGAGTGAAAGTCGTCAGTTATGTTCCTCTTCACTGTGATAAGTGACATTCACAATTTTCAACACTATGTAAAAAAACGCATCTGAGGTCATGCATATCTTGAGGACTATTGTTACTTTATATAACTGCCAAGACATAACAAATAATGCACATAACTTTGAAATTATGTAACCATTTAGACAATTGATTTCCTTTAAAATGAATTCCTCACCAAATTTAAGTATTTTTCATTCAGTTTCTTGTTTGTATTCATGTCTTGGCTTCTTCATATCATTCCATTTTATTAAACGTACACGCTTTTTGTCTTAAGGGTAACTTTTATAATGGTGTCACTTTGCAAGTTAATATTACAATTTTTCGGTATTCTGTATCTCAATGAACGGAATCTATTGAAAAATTTTAAAATTTTCTTCAATTAATTTTGTTATTTTTCGCAAACTTGAATTCAGAAATATTTTAGAAATGCTTTTAATAATTCATACTCATTAATTCTGATAGGTTACATTTCCCAGTCCATTCGAATGTTTTGAAAGTAAATTTAAAATAATTTTTCCAACTGAGTGGCCAAAACGTTTCAAGCAAATTTAAAAAAAAATACCAACTGAGTGGCTAAATCGTTTGAAGCAAATTTTAAAAAAATTCCCAACTGAGGGGCCAAAAGGTGGTTGAAAAGGTGGTTTGAAGCAAATTTTCAATAAAGGAACAATTGCTATAAACTTTTCAAATTCTTAGAGTTGTAAATTCATGACAGAAATCTCTTCGTATTAGCACGAAGGGTATAAAAAGTAAACATCTTTCAGATTCAAAGAAGCAAAAGTAAATGAAAGCTAAAGTAAATGAAAAATTGTTTCACAAGTATGACCGTTGTTTCACAAGTATGACAAAGGAAAATATAGAAGATAAACTTTCATATTTCTCGATTTATCCCATTATAGGACATTGGGATCTAAAATGTCCTCTTTTATGATTTTTTTTCTCTTAATTTAAAATTAAGTAACTTCAAAGTGGGCTAAAACGCATAAGAAATATTTACTTCTATAAAATAGACTTCCATAAATTAAGAGCAAAAGTAAATGAAAGCTTCTATATGCCTACTTAAAGCCCTAAGTATAAATGCTGATCTATTTACCTTCAGGTGCTAACGAAGAGGGAAGGGGAGAAGAGGACCATTCTGTGAGCCATGTGGCGAATCTCGCATCGCTTGTCTTGCTTCTTTATCTCTCAGCTCTGCACGTGGGATTTAAAGACAGAAGGTGATTTCGCATCGCTCCGAATTATCGTCGAAATATCGGACACCAAAGGAAAAGAAAATGTATTTTTGATAAAATTCATGGTCAAATGGCCGGCAATAGATTGGAATTCCATTGCAGTATAATATTTTCCCCTGTGTTTCAGAGGTCTTTTAAAGGGGGGACAAAGCCCCTTGGCCTACCCTCTAGATCGTGCCCTGGTGTTTCATCACCTTTTCGTCCTATTACGTGCAACAATAACACAGTGTTCGATATTATTATATCACAAAATGTTTGCTTGAAATTATGTCATCAGCCGAAGAAACTGATCTTAAATCAACAGAGAATTTGCAATAAATTCGGAAATACTGATTCAATTAATTATTCTGGCGATTAAATGCTGGGCACTTTTTCTTCATTAATCTAATAGTCGACATATTCTGCAAACAAACAAACAGCAAAGTAATTGTAATAAAAGGAGAGGGAAAAAAGTTCGACTTTCCATTTTGTGTTTTACGATTAAGTTAGATTTTTCTTTTTTCTGATCGGCCTTTGATGGATTTGGGCTCGAACTGATCTCTAATTTTCAATAAACAAACAAAAGAACTTAAAATTAGAGGTTATGCTTTTTAAAATAATTTTATTTTACACAAGTACTGATTCAACATTAATGTTCCCGTCTGCCTGTCGCAACAGGCAGACGGGAGACCAGTATTGCACGTGAGAAAAAAATTTCAAGTCCCCTCTTTTAAGTATTGAATATTTTTCTAATTAAATGCAACCGATACTGAATTATTTTGTCATTCCACTGAACTACGAAATTCTCTTACGAATTTTTCAGAATTTTATTTCAACCTTTTCTAAATAAAATTAAAGTCTGAAACTATGTTTTTTCTTGTATTTCGTCTTGGATTTTCGGCTTTTTTTAAATCAGATTTATATTTTTGAAAATTAGAAACAAATTGATGTTTATTGACTTATGTGGATAAAGTAGAGCAAATGAAGATTAGGCAGAAAACTTCTTTCAGGTTTCTTTTGCATTTAACCCCTTTTAATCACAATAAAGTAAAACAGCTGTTTTTTTAATTTCTTGTAAAAATTTAAAATTTAGTAACCCTGAAACTGGTTTGAGACAGAAACCGTTGCTTCACAAGTATGACAAAGGAAAATATAGAAGATAAACTTTCATATTTTTCGATTTATCCCATTATAGGACATTTGGATCTAAAATGCCCTCTTTTATAATTTTTTTTCTCTTAATTTAAAATTAAGTAACTTCAAAGTGGGCTAAAACGCATAAGAAATATTTACTTCTATAAAATAGGCTAAAGAGAAATTAAGTAGATAAATTTTTGAGTTTTTTAACTCGTTTTCAATTTTAAAAAACTATTTTTTTTTACTTTGTCGTCTGTCCACTTATAGACAATGAACTTTTCGTTTTAATAAATAAATAAAAAATTCGTTTTCGATTGGATAGATACTAAAACGTCACTCACATTTTCCAACTAGCATTCATTTCCACAGTTAGAAAATCTAAAATCGGAAAGTGCTAAACTTGAGATGAGAAAAGAGTAGAAAAGAATTTGAAAAGAATCTGTTTTCGAAGCTCTTCCCAAAGCTCTTTAGCGTAAGCTAAGTCTGTAGGCAGAGCACAATCCCAGTGAAGATAAGGATATGGTCCTTCACATGACGGTAAAGTGTAAGAAGACTATTTTTTTGTTTCTTTCTGAATAAAATTTAATTTAATTTAATTATTAATATTAATCATTAAATTCATAAATTCATTTATTTACCACATAATACATATCATCGTCATCATCCTCAAGCAGCCATGGGCTACGGAGGTCCAACCACACTGTGCAATTTAGTTCTCCAAGCAATTCTATCCTGAGCTACATCTACTGCATCTGGCCACTGCACACCAATTCTAACAAGGTCCTGTTTGACATTGTCTGCCCACCGCATCCTAGGTCTCCCCTTCTTTCTGAGGCCTTTAGGCACACTGTTCATAACCCTATTCGCCAATCTATAATTATCCATACGGGCAACATGGCCAAACCAGCGGAGTCTCTCTCTGCACAATATGCTGCTTAAAGGAGGTTGCAAACTCCTTTGCCTAACCTCATCATTAGTTACAAAGTTGAACCACCTAATGCCCAAGATACTGCGTAAGCATCTGGAATCAAAAGCATCTAGTTTACTGTTATCTTGTTTACAAAGTGTCCAAGTTTCACTACCATAACTAACCCTAGAAAGAACCAAACAATTAAACAGTCTTTAGGTGTATACGCCTATTTCTCCACACTCTCCATAGATTCTTAAAAGTCCCGGCAGCAATCCCTATTCGTCTGTAATCTCATGCCACATATCACCATTATCTCTTACATAGCCCCCAAGATAATTAAACTGTGACAGCTGCTCAAGACTGCAACCATTCAGATTAACTGAATCACAGCCTGCCTGACCAATTTTCATCACTTTAGTTTTCTCTCTGTTTATAACCAAACCTACTCTACTACCAGTCTCATCAACAGCTCGAATGAAAAAGTTCATCTCGTCAACATCATTTGCCAAAAAGGCTAAATCATCAGCATAACCTAAATCAGAAATTTTCGTATCTCCTCAGAAATTTTCGTATCTCCAGCCCATTTAAGGCCAAAAGCTTTCCCTTGAAGTGAATTTCGCATAACATAATCAATAACCAAACTAAAGAGAAAAGGAGACAAAATGCACCTTGTCGAACAGCAGAAGCAATGCTAAACCAATTTGCTACAAGCCTTACCAACTCACACACGACTCAGTGTTATTATAGAGAGCTTTCATTATGTTAACTAACTTGTCAGGTATACCATATGATTTCACAATCAACCACAAATTATGACGATCAACAGAGTCGAAAGCCTTTTTGAAATCAACAAAGCTAACAACCAAAGGTTTCTTAAACTCTAAACATTTATGAAGAATCTGCATGAGTGAATATATCTGATCTACACATCCACTACCACTTCTGAATCTGCATTGCTCATCATGCAATTGTCCGTCAAACAGATTCTTAATTCTATTAAACACAATCATGGAAAGAACTTTACCTGGAATAGAAAGTAGGCTGACACCCCTATAGTTATCACAAGAACTGCGATCACCTTTTTTGAAAATAGGGATAACATTAGCTCTGGTAAAATCCTTAGGAACCATGCCTTTATCATAAAAGATATTCAGAATTTCAGTCATCCAAGTGGTAACCGAAACATTCCCAGCTCTGAGCATTTCGGTAGTAATTTCATCTACCCCTGGGGATTTATGAAGTTTAAGTTTAGAAACAGCCAAAATAACTTCAGATTGTGTTATAGGGCCAACAATAAAGCCCCCAATGCATCTATCATCATTGCAAACAATGGGAATAGAACTAACCGCATTGTTTAGAATATCACTGAAATGCTCAGCCCACCTAGCCATGACAGAATACTCACCTTCTATAACCTTACCTTGCTTATCCTTCAATCCCTGTATACCTGTCCGTTTTTAACTACACAAAACATTAACTATCTGGTACAGTCGCTCAAAAAAGTAAGTGGTTGATTAAAGAATTCAAAAAAAATATCTGGCAGCGATTGTTTTAGAAATGAGTGATCTGGCAACCTATGTGTACTGTTCAAGAAGGTTGCCATATCACTCAGTTCTAAAAAAGTTGTTGCCAGTTATTTTTTCTGAGTTCTGTAATCAACCATATTGTTCGGATATTTCTTTTGAGCGACTGTACAGTTCCCTGCTTTTGTGCTGCCTAACTGCTTCCTTGACTTTGTCAGCCAAGCCATCAAGCCAAAGATTCTTATCAGCAGCTAACAGATCCTTTACACGTTTATTAAGTTCTCTGTAATGCTTTCTATTAGGACTAATAGGGTACTGATTAAGGATATTCCTGCAGTTTCTTTTTTCTGAAATGAGCTAAAGTGCCTTATCACTCAAATAATTCTGTCTCCTCTGCTCCTTTTTTCCTAAAAGAGTACTGTTAGTTTCCAAAAAAGCCCGTTTAAAATGGTCCCATTCTTCCTCAACTTCAGTAGTAAGCAAACCGTGACTGTCATAATGACTAAGTAACCTATCATGGCTATAACTGGATCTTTCAGAACATCAGTATTAAAGGTAAATTTTTTAACTTTAGCACAACACTTTTTAAGTTTAAATTGCAAGACACTTTTAACAAGGTATTGGTCAGATCCAATTTCAGCTCCTCTATATGCCCTGATATTCCTAACATAACTAACCCATTTGCTTTTAATTAATATATAATCAATCATATTCTTATGTAGCCCATCAGGTGAAATCCATGTGTACTTATGTATGTCGCGGTGTTTGTAATAAATGTTAGTTATTCTGAAACCATTGATTTTACTTATCTGTAGGAGACGTTGCCCATTGCCATTGCAGCTACCAATACCAATATCACCCCTCACCAAAGGTCAGAGTCAGTACCAACTTTGGCATTGAAGTCACCAAGAACAAGGGTAATATCTCCTATCTTGACAGAATTCAAAATATCTGTAAGTTGTCCGTAAAACCTCTGCTTCTCATCTTCATCAGCATCCTCAGTGGGGGGCATAACAGCAGATAACATTCAAGTCTTTAACGCTTGTCTGAAATTTTGCTGTAAGAAACCTTTCATTAATGCACTCATATCCTAGAAGAGCATCATTAGTGTGTCTGCTGAGAAGCAGACCCACGCCTTGGTGATGCTTATTATCTTCCCTTCCTGAAAAGAGAATTTGAGATTATTTCTTAAATCTGACGTTTATCTTTCCATCTGGTCTCTTGGAAGCTGAGAATATTCTAAATTATAACGGTGTAATTCTTATGTGAGGACATCAAGAGAATATGTTCTGTGCATGGTCCTCACATTTCAACTGCTACGGAGAGAAAAATATCATATTTTTATATGAATAACCAAGGAACAAATACAAGCTCATCCAGGTTAAAGTACAAAATTCATTATATATTTTGTTAAATTAATTCAAAATGATAATTAATAAATAAGAAACAATAAATAAAGAAACAAAACACTGGCAGTATCTTAGGTTAATTACTAAGTTCAATCTTCAGTACCATTTAAATTAAGACTATTATTTCTATACATCATAAATATTTTCAAATTGCTCAATTGTTAACAGATATTCGTTTAATAGCTTTTTTAATGTTCTCAAACATATCTAATTTCTTATAGTAATATTTAACATGTTTAAATTTTTTGGTACTATAATAGAAAAGTTTTATTGAAGATTTGTTTATTGTACTTCTTAACATGAAATCTGAAGCCTATATACTTGGAATTTATATTAAACTTTTTCATTGGTATTTAACTTTGACTTTTGTGTAAGAAAATTAACGAAATATACGTAGATAATTTATATATGTGTGTGTGTAATTTTCTGAAAAGAAATATTATATGACTTCGATACAGCAAATTTACGTTGGAATAATATTTTTGCAATAAATTTCTAATCAATAAATTTTGTGCAAAACATAAATGTTGCAAATTAGATATACAATTCCCTCTCCAACAATAAATTCCACATATTAAAGTCGATTCTACCCATGCAAAATAAAGACAACTAAGGTTGGTTTACCTCTGAGTGGCACTTTGTTTTGCACACAACGGGCTAAAGTGCCGGGTAATAAGGACTCCAAAGACTCAGAGAAAGTTAGGGGAGGGGACTCACTGGAATAGATGGAGACAGATGATAGTATCTCAAGGACATCCAGCGGTTTTTTTTTTCAGTTTACCAATAACTTACTTTGTATTTTTCTTATTTAACTTTACATTTGAACTGAATTATTACCGAATTTTTTTTAAATTATTTTGCAACTTTATCTAAAAATCGAGCATTAACCTATTTATAAAGTGTAAAAAATTTGTCAACATGTACAGGGTATGCTTTCCCACACACTAGCCAAGGCTTAAAATCCTATTCGACAGACGGCGGCTTTTCCAAGCCCATTATTTAACAACAGCAATGCCAGTAACTTATACAAAAACTAATAATTATATATAAACTTATAGAAAACTAATGAATAGTGAAATGATTCTTTACACAAACTTATACACACTTATTTTATTAAACACTGCAATACTTATTACTATGCTCTAACTTCTGAAGTCAATTTTCGTGACTGGCATTATTATTGTATTTATATTATATTGTTATTTAATATTCAAACTTTCGTAAGTCATAAATACTGAACGAATATTGTTGAACATCGAGATATTGATATATTTGATTAAAATCGTTATCTGCTATCAGACTTTTCGAAACAAAATATTTTTAAAGTGATAGAGGTTTGATTTTAGCTTCCCATGGACATAACATTGAGTTGTTCCTTAATTTATGGAAACCAATGTAGTTAATCCTTTAATCTCGAAAACTGAAATATTCCAATTTGTTTTCCGAAATGACAAATGCAAAGTGAAAGTCCTCCACGTGATGCAAAAAAAGTCTCTTAAGGGGTGGATAGGATTTTTTTAAAACCCATTATGGAGGAGAGTGCAAATTTCTTTGAATTACCTCAACACCCTTCCCCTCCTCCCCCCCTATTCGTTTAACATTTCCCGTGTCCAATGATCAACTTGTCATATTTTCGCCTGCATTTAATATTTTTAGAAATGAAATACACTGCCTTAAAAATTGAAACCACCCGCCACTTAATCTTGGAACATCTACCGCTGATTATAATTCTTGGGAAAAAAAATTTTGGGGTGAAACAACTCAATCCAATTGAAAGGGTCATTCTGTGTTACCTTTGTAAAGTAAATAGTTGTTTCAAAAATAAAATTAAAATTTTGGCTCTGTATGCTTCTTCATGCATTTAAACATTTTCCATTCGAGCACGTAATAGATATATTAGGAAACAAATAATTGAAAGAAATGCAGAATGAAAAGGCGAATTGTTTATCGTGAAATGTAGTCTCTTGGAAACGTCTGATGGAGGAGACCTTCTGAGATAAGCATCTGCCTCTGAGGACTCTTTTCATTCCACTGCAGCGATAAATGCTAACATTGATGAGATCCAAAACATGTGTTGCAGAAAGTTACTATTTAAATTTCTCTGATCATTCTCTGGCTTTCGTTTCTTCCCCACTGCACTGGTAAGAAGTCCTTTTTTTTTCAGTTTACCAATGACTTAATTTATATATTTTTTTAACTTTATATTTAAACTGAATTATTACCGAATTTTTGAAATTATTTTATAATTTTATCTAAAAATTGAGCATTAGCCTGTTTGTAAAATTAAAAAAACCTAGAAATTCTTTTTGATTGGATTTAACGTAACCCTTTAGAACAAAGTAAAACATTATTACATGCGCACATAATCTCTAATTACTTATGTGTTACGGAGTTCCAGCCAGAGTGTCATTTAGTTTTTCATACAAGTCCATCTTCAGCTATTACTGTTATATTTGACCACTACAGTTCTACAAATGTTCTGATTGACACTGTCTGCCCCACTACATTCTCTGTCCGCTCTTTTTGTAAGGCCTTTAGGCACACACTCTTCATAACTCTGTTCGCCAATCTGTAGGTCTGAATGCAATCATTTTGCTAAGTAACATTTCAGGAGATTCAGCGCTCAATGATAAAGGAAAGTATTTTAACCTTACCATGTTTTTAAGAATCAGTTGGAAGATAGTTTTAACAAAGATTAATCACACTCAATTTCAGCTCCCTCCTGAGCCCGAGGGTTCCTAACAGATCAAGTCCGTTTATTGATAATACGTAAGTTTACCTACCTGTACGAGACTTTCCCCATTGTGATTGCAATTGCCAATGCTAAAAAGATCTATCATATCTGCCCAAAATTCTCAGTACCAAAACTGTTATTGAGTGAAAAAAGATGAACTGCTTTAGAAGGCATCAACAAGGATTGAACACCCAACTAGAGCACTGAGTTCACTTTGGCTTTACTGGAGAATGATCAGTCGGTGTTGAGTACCATCTAAAGCAGGTAATCTTTCAGAGTACCTGAGGTCCATTTCTGAATGAGAAGGTTTCGCGCTTAGAGACGTTCATAAGCCTCTTCAGTGTGGACACACCAATGAGATTCTGTAACCATTTTGAGCATTCCATCCATTGAATAAAAACATCTGCTCCATGTGATTTGCTTTACTTTGTCACCAGAAATACCCTCTGGTAATCGCCATACTGTTTTTTTAGCGCTGATACTTTAAACCAAAGATAGGCTTTCCTGATTGAATCGTTTGACCTCGACACGGTTTCGGAGTGCACCAATGATAACTGACTCCCTTTACGAAGGGAAAATCTTTTTTAATATGATTTCTTTTCCTATTTTCTGGCAGTTGTTTCTGTATTCACAACTGCAAAACGTTCTAATCTCGATGTGAATCACATTACTTACCCTATTGCAACCTTTGTCCCTTTCCATACGAACCTCGAATGTTTGTAGAACTTTTAAAGTATGCTTTCCCTGACAGGTGTCTCTGTATATAAGAGCCAATCTGTTAATCCCAGCCTGTACAGTCGGTCAAAAAAGTATCCGAAAGCTATGGTTGTATACAAAGTTCAGAAAAAACAACTGGCAACGATTTTTTTAGAAATTAATGATCTGGCAACCTTCGTGTACGGTACACGGTACACGAAGGTTGCCAGATCATTAATTTCTAAAAAAATCGTTGCCAGTTGTTTTTTCTGAACTTTGCATACAACCATAGCGTTCGGATACTTTTTTGACCGACTGTACCACATTACTTCTTGAAGGCAATAAATTTTCTTTACGTAAGATATAACTCGGATATTTAACGAATAATTTTCCTGATAATTGTCTCTGTGCTCCTACGTGCATCACATTAAATTCTGACAGTTGTCTGCAACATTTGACCCAAATTACAGAATTTTTGTTGACACTCGGATGTTTAATAAATGATTCTCTTAACAAATGTCTCTGTGCATCACAAATACTCCCTGACATCTGGCTCTACATCTTGGGTACTTGGCCTGTACTATTAATTAGAAAAATTATGAAATATCAAAATCTTCCCCATATTGAAGGAATTTCCATTCAAAAAACAAAACCTTCTCCTCTGGCGTTTAGACTTTAACCACTAGGGCTTAAAGAGCGGTTTTAGGGCTCTAGGTCCCTGCCCAATATCAAGCTGCATCCATAGCAGCAACAAACAGATGGAGGGGATTCACAGAAAGGGAATTTTCCCTCATTAGGTCCTAGTACTGGCGTCGACTGTTCCTTTTCAGCCATTTTATTTCGCTTGTTGGAACACTCATCACATATAACTCAATCTGGTTCCTTTTCATCGTTTTAATAAATGATCATTGAAAACGAATTTCTATCGAGACTGGCCCAAACCCAGAGACTACCTCAATGAAAATATTTATTCCATGTCACTTGTGGCACACGTGTTTACCGTTTTTATCTTTTGCATTGATTGATTTTACTGAATTTAATTGACGTTGCTTTATATGATCAGAAGCATTTTTCGTTATTAAGAGTTAGCAATATCGTAGAAAATTGATGAGCTTGGCCGTAGTTAAAAGATTAAACTAGAGCAGAGGTTCGCAAACTTATTTGTCCTACCATCCCCTTTTCAAAATATATATATATATATTCAGCGCCCCCCTCCCCCCGAAATCAACCTTCTTTAAGCGAACAAACAGAAAGATGCAGTGACAAATTTGCGTTCTTTTATGTATCTATATTTCTACCTACGTCCTACAACATAGTAAAGAAAGATGTTCTTGTAAATAAGACACTCTGAAGCTTGAAATTACAAAAATTATTTATTAAAATCAACCATAGTAATAATGATAACATTCGCATTACACACAGAAAATTAAGATAACGAAGGTAATTTTATGTGATTATTTGGAAAATAAAGTAATCACTACGATTTTAACTCTGTGTTAGACAACGGATGAAACATGTACGAACGGTTTTTCAAAATTTTCTCTTCTTCCCTTCTTTCTTTATGCTTCCACCGCCCTCCCCCCCCCCAATTGTACCCGAGGCTACTACCGACTCCCTGGATCGTTCCAGCGCCCCCCCCCCCAGGGGGCGGTATCGCCCACTTTGGGAAACATTGAACTAGTTTCAACTACAGTATAAAGCACTGTTTATCATGACGTTAAATGCAAATGATGTAAGATGTAAAATATATTCAGCAAGTTTGTGAAGCAATCATAGTCGTGGACATTGACGGGAAAAGTAAGGGTTGTAAATTCCTAACATGAGAAAAAACAGGTAAATTTTATTTTAAATTCTGTTCCCGGGACAAATGCAAAATATTGTCTCCCCCCCCCCCTCGAAATAGATTGAGCATTATATATGTAGAAATAGGAAAAGCTTTTGTATGCTTTTCCGGTAATAATGAAAGGATATCTCCCTAAGAAATGCTTATTTTGCGCGTCTGTAGCAATAGCCATTTCATGTGCAGATCTTTCTACTCTTCCTGAAGACTGCTAAAAGTAAAGAATTGTTTCTGAAAACTTAATTTTTATGTTACCAAAATTAAAATACTTCTTGCAGCACATATCGTTTAAGTGATTAGTTATATTTCTATTATAGGTCTAGGCACCTCTGTTTCCTCTGACCTGAATTTAAAATGAACGGAATTGCTTTGGTACGTATATAAAAACTTACATCCACAAGACTTGGCTTCAGTAAAATATTAACTTTAGGACATAACACTATTATGTTTAACTGCAGTGGTTTGAACATATTTGAAATTGATATTTAAATTAATTCATCTTTTACATTTTAGAAAATTAAAAATTTTAAATATCCTGGAAATTTTTTTCCGATGTGGTGATTGGTGTCTTATATGTACAGAGGACCGTTATGCCAACTAACACAAAAATAAACTCCTAAACATCAATAAGGGCTGCGCTATTATAAATATATTACCTATTAGTCAATTATATAAATATAAATCAATACTTTGGTATTACTTTGATAATACTTATAAATTCAAGATCAATCATAATAAAAATACTAGATATAAATGTAAAGGAAAATAAAAATTATCACATTTTAGGAGCAATTATGGGAAAAATTGTAGAAATTATGAAATTCCCTCAGTGTTCAACAGGAGGAGTTATTAAATTAAAAAAAAATTAGAGACGTTAAAAAAGTTTTCAGGACATGGCTTCTGGAAAATATCTAAAAACTGTTTACTCTGTGGTATCTTTTAAATACAATATTGAGTTTGTTTTATAAAATTATAACTGTTTATTATATACTGTATTGCTGACTATATATTGCGGACTACATATTGCTATATGCTATATACTGTGGACAAGCTTTTTAGCTTGGGGACTTAATTTTGTACTAAAACGTTATGGAAAAAAATAAAGGCAATTAATCAATAAAAAAAGAAATATTTTGACAAGAGGTTAGGCTTCTCAGGTGTCAACAATACATAATATTAAAAAAAATGAAATAAACACCCTATTAGCGGGGGAGGGGTATGTAATACCCAAGGGAGGGAGAGGTATGAGGGTTTAACCCCTCATCCCACGCACCCGAAGTACTTAAATAGAGTATATTTCATAAAGCAGTTCCTGAAAATTTAAGGTTCGAGCATGTCAAAACCCCAACGTATTAGATTTTTCTACGCTACTCACATCAACTTCACATATAAAGGATTGGAACCGTTATGAGAGGATTTATTTCGATGTGAATGAATCGAGGGCAAGTATCACGTAGCATTCACGGATTTTAAACGCAATAAAAGGAAACTAATAATGTTACTTGAGAACAACAATCCAAATTTAAAACTCTTAATTAAAGGGAGAGAAAAAAATTTATTATTTATCCAAAATTTTTTACTAGTTGCAGCGAAATAGGATGTGACTTGCGAATGAGGAAGACACTATGCGACTAAACATGGTGCTGATGAACTGTGGTATACATATGCATATGTAAGTGGTGTAGCGTGGCTTTAGCAGAAGATAAACCCGCAGGATGCGAATTTTTTTTTTTGTTACGTTAGTCGGCTTGCGTCTTTTGACCGCTACTGACAGATTAAGTTCTTTAAACATTCATTCTCGAATTCTTTTTTTTATACTTTGTTCCCAGAAAGAAAACACAAATATAATCTTATAATATCACAAAATGAGACTATATATTTGGGAGGCAAAATATGCCAGGCTGCTGCTTTTAAGACTCTTTTTAGGTGTCTGGTAGAATGAAAACATTTCCGTACTGAAAACACGAAAGGTATTATATGAGACCATTATTATTTTGCACTTCAGTAACAGTTTTCTCTATTAATATAAGTTACAGTAATTAGTTAACTAATATATTATCCATAGCATGCAAAAGAAATAATCTCGTCAGGGACGTACCCAGGAAGGGTCATTTATTATACGAAATCTCAAACTTGTCTATCTGCTTTTAAATTCAAAATAGTTGTCTTTATAATTCTATTTCAGCCCCATATTTTATGCCCGACACTAAAAAAAACTATTATAATTTCATTTCCATATAGAATGCAATTTAAATCTTTCCTATTCGGCGGAATTTTGATAATTGGGAAACCTTCCTCAAGTCATATTTTCAGTTCGAGAATTTAGTTTTCCAACCAAAACTAAATTCCCGAATCCTTCCAGAAATTCCATTTTTGGACCCCCCCCCCCCCCGAAATTAAATCCTGGCTGCATGCTTCCATCTCATCTGTTTTTAATAAGAGTGATGATATTCTGTAGAGCAAACTCTTGATTACTACTTATTAGAGATCAAGTGGTGAAAGGTTGGCCTGTAACCTGAACGGTTGGCAAATGTAAAAAATTTCCCAAACAAAAAAGAATTGAATTGTATTACATAAATGCAATTACATGCATGCAGTTTATGTTCTTGTAAATATTGCTTTCATTAATTCGAATTAAAATTTTAATTTATTAGCCCTATTTTTATTACAGTACTTTAATCTTCTTACAATAATATTAAAATGTAAAGTCTGCAATTTTGAAATATTTTATCACCTCATAGTTTCTTTCATATCAATTATTCTACATTAAAACCATAAATGTTGCATATAACATGATTCAGATATTAATTGAGTATTAAGTAGATAAATGGAACAAGATTTTTATTTTTTAACTCACACTTCTTTTTGTATGATAATTTTGAATATGGGATTTCAAGTAAAAGATAAATAATATTGCCGCACTCAACACCTGCAGATTCACATATTTCTGTCACCTACAGAAGTAGTCGAAATTTCAAATGTAATTGAAATTGTACCTTATGATAATGCTAGATTTCAGATATGCACGCGAATCTCCAGTCTAAAATTTAAGCTATTAGCAGTTTCCAAATTGCAAAATTTTAACTTGTCTATTGATAAACTCAGTGGTGGCTCGTAACTAATATAAATGATGAGTAGTAGAGTCCACTACAGTCCCCCCCCCCACGAACAGTGAGGACGTCATCGGCCACGCTCCTTTTGTGCCCCCACTACTATCCTCCTTATTAATATTCATAACTCTCCATATCCCTTATTAATATTCATAACTGACTACACCCTTTATTAATATTCAAAACTCGATAATTAATATTCATAACTAACTAATTAATATTCTACCTCACTAATTAATATTCATAATTAATTACTTAATAATTAGCTGCCTAACCACTATGCCTTAACTGGCATAGTGGTTAGGAGCTAGCGACTGTTCCAGCAAGGCAACCTTTGTGTGTTGTGTTAGCTCTAAGGCAGTGGTCAGCAGTGACTTCGGTCTTAGGAGGCATGTCCTTGTATGAGAAGGCCTGTAAAAGCTAGGAGTAGCTTCTAGGATTCTTCTCTGTCCTATATGTCGTAAATAATAAAAAAACCTTATCAAAAATGCCATCTTCTTATTAAAAAGATCACTTTAATTAAACACGTATCAAAAGTGCCTTCCCTCTCATTAAACCCTCCTACGTTCACAATCTTGTATTCTGACATCATCACCCATCCGAAGTAAAACCTCGAAATAATTTTAAGTCCCGATTCTGCCATCTTCGTTTCTGACGTCATCACACTCGCCACTCGTCCCGAAATACTCCAAGTCCGCCTAAATGTAGCACAATCTAGTGTTTAACACACATACTATATTTAAAAAAAAACTATTTTTCACAGCTAGCTAGACTTATCAAAGGTTCCTCCCCCCTTGCCTTTGGCAGACATCTTCGATGGCCAAACTATAATCTCGTTATTCATTAAAAAACTTGTCAAAAGTTCCACCCCCCTTGGATGACCAACCCTTCTCTAAGTTCCATGACGGCCATCTTGGATGACGTCACCGACAAACTCAATCCTCAAAATTATTCTAAGTCGGCAATCTTGGTTTCTGACGCCATCACACTCGCCACAAAGTCCCCAAAAATTTGCGAAACCCGCATCCTATGACGTAATAGAACCTTCTAGAAAGATCTAGAAAATGTTACACATTCTAGCCAAGTCCCAGAAAATGTTGAAATTCTGGAATCTATGATGCAATCACTATGTCCAGACTTGTAAACCCCTGAAAATTCCACCCTCCTCTCAGAAGCATTTATACCTAATGCCATCAAAATCTATCGTTAGTTACTTGTTAACTTCCGTAGAACTTTTGTTGGCGTCGCTAATGTTGGATAATAAAGCAATTTTTTGAAACAACTAGTTTGTTTCAAAATTTGCTTTTTCCATCTCGCAAATATCGTTTTTCAAAATACATAGTAATATTGTCGCAATCCATTTTTTAGAGCAAACAACTTCTGGCATAAAAATAAGTTTTATTTATAATTAATATTGCACTCCACTCTATACATGTAAAGCGGGTGTGCCTCAGGGTTCCCTTTTGGGTCCTACACCCTTCTCTTTATACTTATACGAGTTACCTTCCTTTGATCGTATTCATCTTGCACTTTACGCAGATGACCTTGCCTTACTATCTCCCTCCGTCGGTCTGCTATCGCTGTGAAGAGGCTGCAGCAGAGCTTGACCGAGCTGGGCACATGGTACGAAAAATGGAAGATGAAGATTAACTCTGACAAGAGTTCTGTCATTTTTTTACTGGAAAGCGCATTGTGAATCCTACTTGCCTCCATTTACAAGATATTCCCATTGATTGGAGTGATTCAGTCAAAATCTTGGAATTGTTATACATAAGAGGTTAAAGTGGGATTATGATATAAATAATATAATCTCCAAAGTCAATTCATTGAGGGGCCAGCTAGGACCACTCCTTAGAAGAAATTCCATTTTAATGATTGATCAAAAGCTTTTACTCTATGATATGATCATCAGACCGGTGATTCTCTATGCTTCACCCATAAGGGCGAATTCTACACCCACCAATATTCGTAAGATTCAGGTCTTACAGAACAAGATTTTGAGAACTGCGATCGATGCCCCCTGGTTTGTCACTAACAGACAACTCCATAAAGACCTGGGCATCGACCATATATATATATACATATAAAACGCACTACAAAACGATTTTTTGAGGCTGTAAGCAATAATCCCAATGAGATTATTTCTTCTCTGATTCTTTACCATCATACTGTTTTGAACAAGTACAAGAGGCCTAAAATGGTAGCATTCTCTGAGGAGACCTACCCGTTTTAGGTTTCTTATGCATTTTTACTGCTATTTTTAGCTTTTCTTATGTTTGCCCTTAGGGGCCTACCTAAGGGTGGTTTACTTATATATTTTGTTCTTACTCATGCCAAATAGGCATATCTTCGTGATGAAGAAGTTTCACTGTAGTAATTGTATATGTAATGCATATGAAATTGATTGAATTGGTTTGTAAAGTTATAATCCACGATTGCATCGAGGTGCAGGAAGACGAAAATTAACCCGAATCATGAACTACAAAATTAATTTTGCTTAATAAGAGAAATTAAAACTGCTTATTTGAAAAAAATAAGATTTTTTTTCGGCCGTGATACATAAAACTCTGTGGTTATTTCAGCAATTTTTAAATGCATTATTGAAGTTCTGTTTTGCAGTACTCTCTTGAAAACGAGAGATGTTTCTATTCTCGCACACCAAATCAGTCTGCGGTGCAGAAGCCGTGGCGAGGGGCGAGGCCACAGCCATCATCTTGAACCAACCAGATCCGAGTGCTACTTTTGAACGAGAGAGGTGTGAGCCAATGACCGTGCGGCTGATGATTTGAGTGGTAGGAGTGAACAGAATGACCTTAATCATGAATTACCTTTAATTTTGCTTAAAATCATAGAATAAATGAAGTTAACTGAAAAACATTAAGAGATCTATCCGGTTTGTAGCGATTTGTGCATCCTACAACAGAACACGTTTGTAGCATGTCATATAGAGACTGTGCAAACATAGTCATCACTATGTTAGAAATACATTGCAGGCGTTCTTTCTGCCCAGCTTGCTCTGTTCCATTGAAGTCCATGGTACTGTTGCTAGATACATCTCTAGTGTATATGTAGAACGCTCTGACTTCAACATAAAAGCTAAAGCAAGCCTTTATCCCTTTGCAACTAGAATTTACAATCTCTTTGTTCTCATATGGTACAGAAGTAGCTAGCTGAAGAAATTTCATTCAAGAACAGTGAAGATTCAAATATGGTTATATTACGAACCAAATTCTGCCACATGTTATTGAAAACAATCGCAGAGGAACAGAATGGGAGTAACGGAACACATCCTCACCCGTCTTCGAATTGTTAATAACTGAAAAGAGGCCAAAAAATATTAAACATTTACACGCGCTGACCAGTTTATTAGGATCAGACCCATGTTATGAAAAGAGGGTCTTACTCAGAGCTAGTTTTAGCTTCATTTCCTAACTACAGTGAAAACGGTGGAAATTTAAAATAGGAAAATTCAATTGGAATATTCTGAAAATGAGAATCGTAAAAACTCATTAATATAATATATCATACAATCCAATACAAAAAAGATTTTTCTCAAAGCAAAAACACAACAAAAAGTTGTCTGCTAACGGACAGACAACTGACAAAGTGAAAAAGATTCTAAAAATTATGTCATTTGGTTTCTAATATATGTTGTATGAATGCTTATTTTGCTTTCACCAATCGTGCATAGTTTCTTATCCAAATCTTCTTTTAAATGAATGAATTCTGTTTCAGGTTACCTTGGCACTTTTTGCACTCGGTTCCTGTTGGGAATTTCCTGGACATCGTAAGTTAAAAATCATATTCAAAGCACTAATAAATGAACAAATGTCAACCTTAGATGACACACATATTCAAAAAGGTTAAGGAGTACTAGTAGACGTCAAAAATCATGAAACTTTAACATTATTTGAGATACGTAAATTAAACGTATGTGAATACAATTCGCACGCACCAAATTTGAGGGAAAATGTTTAGAAAATATTTTAGGACTTTGAAACGTTTGAGTCTGATGGGTGATGGCATGTTGAGTTTTTGATTTTAGGGGACTGTTTAAGAAAATATATGTTATTCAAACCTTCAGGGGTATAGTCCTTCATACCTCCATTTTTCATCCACTGGTGGGGTGGGGAGTGAAATGAAAGTCATGGAACCTTCTCGCCCCCTCCCATTTTCATAGTTGGTTCCCTAGCTCTCGAGATCATCAACTGCCAGTGCTGAAAACGCAATCATTGCTGAGAGTCAAAAATTATAAAGTTGTAAAAAAATATGCAATTTGATTTAGAAGGTAACAGATTGTAAACAGAATAAGATTATAAATGTAATGTAAATTTTGATGCTGAAATCCTAATTTAAGCAGAGAATGTTTGCAAATTACGTTGGGTTGGGTTATTTTACCTCTGATGGCATTTTGTGCACACAATGGGCTAAATGGCCAGATCAGAAGGACATCGAGGGCTGACATAAGGTTGTATGAGGGTACCCACTGGGTAGCTATTCGGACGGCGGCCATTCCTAGCCCATCATTGTCCCTTACTGACCGAGGGGAGGACGGGGAGTTTTGCAGAGATAAATCTCTGGCGTTCTACCAACTGAGCCACCCCTGCACCTTGGCAAAGTACAGAACATAGCGATAAGTTATATGCTCGAATTAAAGTAAAATAAATTAGTAGTATCCAAGTCAAAGCATTTAAATTTTTTGCAGTGTAATCATTTCATTACAACTTTTTATTTAAATAAAATAAAATAAGTTATATGCTCTAATTAACAATTAAAGCCCTGTACGGTTTGGAAAAGTCCCATCCGCATCCTCAAGATCTTATCCGTTATGATCGGATCCGTAAAATTTTTTCAGCATCCACGTATTGAATAACAATAATATTTTTTTAAAAAAAGGAAGTAGGTCCTTCCCTACACAAACGAGTGAGATAAACTAGAAGCTATGTTAGGCTTGTCCTGGTTTTTTGGTACAACATACAAACACTTATACAAAGACATACCCGCTGGTCTTAGCAGTCAGGTATACTAACTACAGGTAGGGATATTGGCTACTTAATAGCCGTCAAGATTTTGCAAATGCTTCAAGTCTAACGTATGTTTGTGAGTAAAAGAACTCAGCTTAGTAGTTTATGACTAATTAGAAAATTAGTAAAGATTTATAAAATAAATTCATCCTCAACAGCTGCTTGCCACAGAGATATGGCAGTGGCCATTCAGTAAAATACGCCAAAGATAACTCTATGAGTTAGGAGAAACCTCAGCAGAAAGGCAAGAACAAATATCCATGCCTTACTCGCTCATTAATATCTAAACGAACTCAGAACTCTCTGATCTGTGGCCAAGCGCGCTAACCAACTGACATACTACGATTAAAAAAAGCGTTCAGTTCGTAAAAATTTCTTAATGATTATAAAAGTTTTTAATTGAAAAATATATCTGAATGCCATATTAAACGGGGCGTGGGTGGCTCAGTCGGTAGCGTGCCAGGCTCGTAATCTGTAGTTCCCAGGTTCGAGTCCCAGCTGGGTCAGCGTTGAGATTTATCTCCGCAAAATTCCCCGCCCTGCCCACGGTCAGTAGGGGACACCGATGGACATTAACGTCCATCGGTGTCCAACGTCCGTCGAATGGGACGTTATGTGTGCGGGAGAGTCATACCCTGTGCACGTTAAAGAACACGCTGGATGGCCTTGACGGGAGGCTACCATCTGTCTTCCAACAGCTGTTCCAGTGGGTCCCCTCCCCCAACCTTCTCTGAGCCTTCGGAGTCCATGTGACCTGGCCATTTAGCCCATGGTGTGCAAAAAAGTGCCGCTCAGAGGTAAAACAACCCAAAGTCATATTAAACAACAAAAGAATTGGTAGCTACGAGAGCTCTTTTTTCATAATTATTTGTAATTATGTGGTATTTTGAAAAAGACTGCTGAAATAAATCTTATTTCACGTGTTTATTTTAATGTTATTCTCTTTAACTGGAAAAAAGAAGTGCTTAATTTTTAAAATATGGATATAAATTTCTCTGCATCGCAAAACTTTTAATTTTTGCGATCTCTGATACGATGGAATATATTTCGAATCAGAGTGTAATAACGTTTTAAATATCCTGTTTCAATTGTTCCACTCTTATATGAGAAGGTTTTAAGATATTCGATAATGCCGAATCACATGATGGATTCGCTTTATTGATTATTAAACCGTGATCTGAGTGTGTAATAATAGCAAATTACGTAATTTATTAATTTCAGCTGCACAGTGCTTCAGCATGGTATTTATTCGATTAATATGTTTTTTCCATCGGAAATTTTCGTGTAATATCATAAGAAGGGAGTTGAATTTTAATTATTTTAAATTGAAGCATTCTTGAAACGACACTGGAAAGTACCGTTCTTTTTCAAGTTTAGTAAGCAATGAATGGAGTGGGAAAAACAAGTGCGATTTTCCTTGTAGGAAAGGAGGAATTTTGTATAAACAATAATGATGCTTCAAATTTAGTTAGTAACAAATGTTTTTTGATTACCTTTCCCCTCCTACACCTGAATCCAATAAAAAATAGTATCCAAGTCAAAAAGCATTTAAATTTTTTGCAGTGTAATGATTCATTACAACTTTTTGAGTAAAAATAAAAATAACTTTTTTTTTACCAATATAGCGATGAAAGAGAACTAATCGGAATGCACTGATATTTTAATCAAGAAACATTTTCTAATCAAGTATTTTTTTAAACAGTGTTATAAAATTTGAAACATGTTTTTACGAACAAAACGCTTTTAATTTTTAACAGTATAATTTTTACTCATTAATTTAGTCATTAAAAACCATGAGACTGATTTCTTGTACTCTCAAACATGCATTTGAATATAAACTTTTGCAAAATCTCGATGGTTATTAAGTAGGCAATATACGCGGATGCTTATAAAGTTTGCGGATGCAGGGCGGGTGTAGATGCTGATAGGACTTTCGCTCTGCACGCAGGGCTCTATTTATTAAAAAAATAAATAAATACCCCCTCAAGAAGCTGCTTGCTACAGAGGTCTGACAGGAGCCTGTCAGTTTATATGCCATAGTAGAAGGTCTGAGAGGATGGCAGGACCTCAGCAGAAAAACGACACATACATCCATGCCTTATCCGAGGCTCGAACCCAGGTCCCGTAGATCAGTAGCCAAGCGCGCTAACCACTCACAATAACTTATATCAAGAATAATCAGATGACTGTCCATTAACGAAATCTTGTGTTCCCTGGTTTTAAAATACAATGGTATTTATTCTAAAAAAGAAAAAAAAAAAGCGCATTGGGATAAAGCCACAAGTAATAAAAAAAACTTTTCGTTTTATAGTTATTTTCCCCTGCAACATCCTTTTTTGTTCAAATAATCTAAAACTCAAAAACCAAATACGAGAATGATTTGCTTTTTTGAAAAAACTTAATAAAACTATAAAAGTAATGTGTGGAAAATATTAAACATGTTATATAAATGAAATTGTGAGCGTTTATCTTCACTTCGAACCCGTGAGTTAACTCTGCTGTGAGTGTTTTTTGTATTCGTCTTTGACCCGCAAAAGCACAAAATTTCGACACATCAAACAAACTGCCTGTTTTAAAACATAATGGAGTAGACTCGTGCTATAAAGTAATTGGTTACAATGCAGAATAAAGCAATTAGATGCATTTTGAAAAAATCACATGTTTCAGCATAAAAAAAAGGTTACATAGATACATATTTATGCTTTAGGGAGTTAGGTGTTTATAATATTTTTACGTATTTGATGAAACATTGAAAAGGAAACAATACTAAATGAAAATACAATAGTAAAAGAGGTGAAAGAGGTGCAGAACACATAAACTTTGTTTTACCATTCCAAGTGTAAATCAATGGAGGAAAGTATTACACATGCTTAACGTCACAACTTTTATCAGGTAAAGCAAAAAAAAGGAAACAAATCTTGCGTTCACCCCAAAATTTGCTTTGGGAAAGAAAACTGAAGAGTAGAATTCAAAAATAAAGTCTTACTTTAGTTACTGCTGAATTATGATGTTTTCAATTTATTGTATTAATTATTTCTCAAAAGAGTGTAAAGTACCAGTGATATTTCAAATTTAAAACTGTAAATTATATACAATTTGATTTTTTGTTAACTTTTCAAACTCACAGTCGAACTTAAAATTTTGGCGGTGCTATGTGTCCCAAACGTACAATTACGTAAAATATTTTGCATAAAATGCTAACAATTATCATAAAATATCATCATATATTCGGAATGAAAGAAAAATTACTATTCCAGTTGCATTTATGTCAATGCTACTGTATACTGCTTACAAAGCATGACAAATTTGTGCTTGTACTCTCTGTTCCAGGTAAAGTTCTTTCCATGATTGTACTTAATAGAATTAAGAATCTAGTTGAGAGGCAATTGCGTGATGAGCAATGTGGATTCAGAAGTGGTAGGGGATGTGTGGATCAGATATATTCACTCATGCAGATTCTTAAGAAATGTTTAGAGTTTAAGAAACCTTTGGTTGTTAGCTTTGTTGATTTCAAAAAGTATTTCGACTCTGCTGATCGTCATAATTTGTGGTTGATTGTGAAATCATATGGTATACCTGACAAGTTAGTTAACATAATGAAAGCTCTCTATCATAACACTGAGTCGTGTGTGAGAGTTGGTAAGGCTTGTAGCAATTGGTTTAGCATTACTTCTGGTGTTCGACAAGGGTGCATTTTTGTCTCCTTTTCTCTTTAGCTTGGTTATTTATTATGTTATGCGAAATTCACTTCAAGGGAAAGATTTTGGCCTTAAATGAACTGGAGATAGAAAAATTTCTGATTTAGATTATGCTGATGATTTAGCCTTTGTGGCAAATGATGTTGATGAGATGAACTCTTTCATTCGAGCGGTTGATGAAACTGGTAGTAGAGTAGGTTTGGTTATAAACAGAGAGAAAACTAAAGTGATGAAAATTGGTCAGGCAGGCTGCGATTCAGTCAATCTGAATGGTTGCACTGTTTAGCAGGTGTCACAGTTTATTTATCTTGGGAGCTTTGTTACAGATGCTGGTGATGTGCGGCATGAGATTAACAGATGGACAGGGATTGCTGCCGGGACTTTTAGGAATCTATGGGGAGAGTGGAGAAATAGGTGTATACACCTGAAGACTAAAATTAGACTGTATAATAGTTTGGTTCTTTCTAGGGTTAGTTATGGTAGTGAAACTTGGACACTTTGTAAACAAGATAACAGGAAACTAGATGCCTTTGATTCCAGATGCTTACACAGCATCTAGGGCATTAGGTGGTTCAAATTTGCAACTAATGATGAAGTTAGGCAAAGGAGTTTGCAACCTCCTTTAAGCAGCATATTGTGCAGAGAGAGACTCCGTTGGTTTGGACATTGTTGCCCGTATGAATAATTATTGATTAACGAATAGGGTTATGGAAGTGTGCCTAAAGACCTCAGAAAGAACGGGAAACCTAGGATGTGATGGGCAGACAATGCCAAACAGGACCTTGTTAGAATTGGTGTGCAGTTGCCAAATGCAGCAGATGTAGCTCAGGACAGATATGCTTGGAGAACTAAATTGCACGGTCTGGTTCGATCTCCGTAGTCCATTGCAGCTTGATAATGATGATGATGAAAAGAGCTATTACCCTTGTTCTAGGTGGCTTCAATGCCAAAGCTGGTACTGACTCTGGCCTTTGGGGGGGAGGGGTATTAGACTATTTTGGTATTGGTAGCTGCAATGGTAATGGGCAACGTCTCCTACAGGTAAGTAAACTCAGTGGTTTCAGAATAACTAACCCTTATTACAAACACCGCGACATACATAAGTGTACATGGGTTTCACCAGATGGGCTGCATAAGAATATGATTGATTATATATTAATTAACAGCAAATGGGCTAGTTCTGTTAGGAATACCAAGGCATATAGGGAAGCTGAAATTGGATCTGACCATTACCTTGTTAAAAGTGTCTTGCAACTTAACCTTAAAAAGTGTTGTGGTAAATTTAAAAAAATTACCTTTAATACTGAAGCTCTGAAATACCCAGTTATAGCTAAAGCTTATCATGATAGGTTACTTAGTCATTATGACAGTCATGGTTTGCTTAATACTGAAGTTGAGGAAGAATGGGGCCGTTTTAAAAGGCTTTTCTTGAAACTAACAGTACTCTTTTACGAACAACGGAGCAGAGGAAGCAGAATTATTTGTGTGATAAGGCATTTTATTTTGTGTCAGAAAGAACGAACGGCAGGAATATCCTTAAGCAATACCCTATTAACCCTAATAGAAAGCATTACAGAGAGCTTAATAAATGTGTAAAGGATCATTTAGTAGCTGATAAGAATCTTTGGCTTGATGGCTTGGCTCACATAGCCGAGAAAGCTCTAGCATAGACAGCACAACAGCGGAGAGCTGTACCAAATATGTAAGGCAGAGAGCTGTACCTGTATTTGGTACAGCAGAGAGCCGTACCAAATATGTGGTGGAAAACGTACAGGTATACAGGGATTGAAGGATAAACAAGGTAAGGTTATATAGAAGGTGTGAATTCTGTCATGGCTAAATGGGCTGAGCATTTCAGAGTGTGGTGGTTAGTTCTACTCCCATTATTTGTAATGATGATAGATGCATTAATGGGCTTTAATGTTGGTCCTATACCACAGTCTGAAGTCATATTGGCTGTTTCTTAACTTAAACTACATAAATCCCCAGGGGTAGATGAAATTACTACAGAAATGCTTAGAACTGGGAATGTTTCGGTTACCACTTGGATGACTGAAATTTTGAATATCTTTTATGATGAAGGCCTTGTTCCTGAGGATTTTACCAGAGCTATTATTATCTCTATTTTTAAAAAAGGTGATCGCAGTTCTTGTGATAACTATAGGGGTATCAGCCTACTTTCTGTTTCAGGTAAAGTTCTTTGCATGATTGTGAAAATTATCTAACCGGTTCCAAATTTTTCGTACTGGGTTTCCTTGGGTTGTACTATATTGCTTTCGAAAATCAAGTCTCTCTCTTTAATAGAACTGGAGATATAATTCTAGAACTCATTATTTTTACCATTCTCCTCTCTCAAACTGCAAGAGAAAAAAAAACCGAGTTCGATTTTCAGACTACCGAATCACACATACGCATTTCCATTCCCTCTAAACTTTGACGGGCTATCTGCTAATTAGATAAACGAAATAAAAACTTTTTAAATGAATAAATAACCATTATTAGTTTCTGTTTTTACTTCGCTTTCACTGTCATGCATATTAGAGGACAAATTCACAGGAACATTCTGATCGACGAGAAACATTATCGTATTACCATAATTTAAGTATGTAAACGTCATCTTCTACCAGTATCAATCACCCTAGATTTAAGAACTTTCTGCTGCTCTTTTCGGCAAGAGCCTCGCAGATTAAGAAAAACAATAAATAAAATTAAACCAGAACTCTGCCTATATTTTCTTTTCAAATATTTCAATGCGTATTTACATAACTTTCCAATTTCAAATTTTCTGAATTTTCGTATATTTCTCTTATCCTTTCAAAAAATTTTAATCTAATTACACGTATATGAATGTAGTGCAATACAGTAGGTACTCGCTTAACATTGTTAATTTGTTCTTTAAAACACGAAGTTAAGCGAAAAACATTAAACTTATCAATGTGAGTGAAATGTATCAGAATATATATTTTTCACAGTATACCGACGGAATGTAGCCTCGACTGATTGTAGTATTAGTACTCGTACATTACGTTAATCACAAAATATTATAATTATTTTGTATTTCCTATTATACCTACAGTAGTAAAACATTATTTTTAGGTATTACGGAATGAGAACAGTAACAGTAGTTTAAGAAGTTATAAACCACTTCAACAAATGTGAATCGGAGGAATTAAGCTGACAAATCGGAACGCGATAAGACACAACTTACGTTTACTTTACATACGTTCAACGCAGAGCAATACTATCAATACATACAAAATTCATGTAAATTGGGATGAGAAAGCCGGATATAGGAATGAAAAGGAGAATTCAACCTTGTTTTTAAAAAAATACTTACACTTACCTTCGACGACTCTTCATCAGTCGGCGACATTGCTGACAGTAGCAACGATTCTAGCAGCCTCTGGTGGTCAGTAAGAAAGATGTGAAATATTATAATGGTTCAAAGCAATCGACGAACTGCTTCCAATGAAAGACATTTCTGCTCATTGAATTCTGTGGATTGAATATGGAAGATGTAACTGCCGCTGTAAGATTCGATAACCAATGCAGCACAGAGGAAGCGAGATTCTTCATACACTCCTAGCTCAACTAGCCTCGCAAATTGGTGCTTCTGTTAATTATACAGTACAATACAGCAGAAAAATACGAAGAATATTATATAAATGTAAACTTTATGTTAAAGTTATGAAAATACGTTTACTTTTATGTCAAAACATTTAAATACATTTAATTTATATTTCTCATTTTTAATGAGACTTTTAAGGAAATCATTGCTTCCCTTTGCTTCCATGGAGGATTCGCCACAGTTTAATAGAGTTTAGGATAATTTCTGATTTAAAGTCTCCTGTAGACTTTAAAACAAAACTATGGGAATATTAGTAGTAAACAATAACAGGATATGTCCCGTAGACATGGAACTCATGAAATGATAAGCTGAAAAAAATTGGTTTGCAAAAAGTGCGATTCGAACCCACATCTCTCTGGAAACATGCCAGTTACACCACCAATGGCTAACCTTTTCTTAGCTTGTGTGACCATATAAACTTTCCGGGTTTTTTTATTTGATTCGAACGGTGACAACAAAATTGTCCACTTCCTGGATAGATGGCGCCACCGTGCGAATCAAATGAAAAAAATCCGGAAAGTTTATGTGGTCACACAAGCTGAGAAAAGGTTAGCCATTGGTGGTGTAGTGGTAGCATAACCAGCATGTTTCCAGGAGACGTTATGTTCGAATTCCACTCATGGAAAACCAATTTTTTTTGCAGCTTATCACTTCATGACTACAGGAATATGTGTATTCACTATTGATTAACATTATTCATAAAATAAATTCATTCGACTTAAGAGAAATGAAATAAACATACTTGAAGAAATTAAGAGATTAATGTTTGTTATAAAGATTTGTGTATCCTTACAACTTAACATATTTCAACAGTGTTTTATAATCAGATACAAAATATGCTTTACTACGTTAAAAATACATTTACGAGTATCTCTTCTGCCCAATTTGCTCCTCTCCGTTGTTGTCCATGGGACAGCTGCCAGATCTACTTCTAGTATATATATATAGAACTCTGTGGCATATTTCGCATTTTCTTTTTGGCTTTCTCTTCCTATTTATTTAAAAACTAAAAAGTGTCACCTAATTTTTTTATTAAATTAAATAACTTATTATTTAATTTAATTATAAACTAATAATAATTGAATAAAAATTAAATAATTACTATTAAATTAAAACTTAATGTATATAATTTAATAGATTAAATAAATTAATTAAAATTTAATAAATTTAATAGTTAAAATAAATAATAACTATTAAACTAAAATTTATTTTTATAAAATTAAATAAAGAATGAAAATTTATTTGTTTTCTTTTTTCATTTATTCATATGCGTTTAGATTTTCGGGCCATATAGAAATAGAACCGAAAATAAAAAGGTTTTCCAGCTATAAAATGCTTCAGATACCCTGATGTTAAAATGCCAAGGAAAGTAAAAAATATGTAACTTTAGACAGACATCATGATTTGATTTCTCTGCAAACTTACTGGAGATACTAATGAAACTTTTAGTACGCAAAAATCTATTAGCACTTTGATAGGGATATTTAGAGAAAAAAATTATTTGCCATGAAAAATGAAGCATGTTTTTGTCAAGTTTTTGGAAGTAGTAATAAAGATCAATTTTAAAAAGCTCAGTTTTGTCCTACAGAGCCATTTTCTTTTAAAGCAAAAACGTTTTGGTTATTCTTTCTTATATTTTTTTCCTCTTGTCCGTAAAACATTTTCCCCAAGGTTGCCAACCCTGGTAGACCAGCTGATAGAGTTAAAAAAAAGTCAGGTCAAAATAAGTGAGAGTGCAAATGCAAATAGTGTCATTTTTTAGCTAGCGTAGTTTTGTTTAAAAAAAAACATAGTGAAATTTTTATACGTACCTACGGACAAACCTATCAATTTGATTTTACTACGATGGGTTATTTAATCGTTTACTATTTTCTCGATTAAATACTTGCTACAAAAAGCGATAACTAAACACTAATGTAGAGATCATTCTACAACCCATTATCCCTAACCTTTATTTCTTTTCGAATTATAAAGTTTCCATTTTACGAGATTTCCAAGGAAAGTAATCCTCGAGAAAAGATTTTACTGTTTCTTTTAATTACTTCAACTTCTAATTCTCCAATATAATCACAAAAACTTTCCCATGTTTAGCGATTTTTATAAACAATTGTAATAGTGCTGCCAATTTTCTACGAGATAATATATCTTGCTTGTGCTTGCCCATTTCTCTAGCCAGCTTCAGCCTATCCTAAATGCAAAAAATGAAGATGCCGTTAAGTTGATGTTTGACTTAAAAATCAATGTTCAGAATCAAAATTAATTTTTTATATAATATATATTAATATATATATATAATATCGAAAAAACATTAAGTATATCAGAATAGAATTCTCCATTGTAACTGAAAAAAATAAAACATCGAACAACGGTCTCAAACCCTTTGTGAATCAATAATGAAATTAAATATTTTGATCTTTCAAAATGTGCTGTTTTTTCGTGTTTTTTCCCACGCTTGCCTGTCTCTGATTAGTTACCATGTGCTATATAATTGGTAGCACTTCAAATGAACTCTTGTACTAATTTTTCTTTGTCAGTTTTATGTCTTGTTCCGTTTATTAAAATTTTAGTTCCTTCCGGTAAAATCTTTTTTGTTTCAAATCGTCTTCAGATTTCACGCTTCTTATTTGAGTGAAATTAATTTCCCTTTTCTCCCTGCAGCTGGTACGGACTGCAAAGAGACCAGAGAGTACATGCAAAATGCCGAGAAGATTTACTGGATGATTCCGGAGTGTAACCAGGACGGGACCTTTCTGCCCATGCAATGCTTTGAAAACACTGATATATGCATGTGTGTGGAAGCAGACGGTTCACCTTTAACACTCCCTGGATATGTTAACGTGACCGCCTGCGACTGTTTCTTGGAGCTCAACAAGGTTGACAGACGATGTAAGCTGATAGATTTATATTGAGTTAAAATTCTTGACATGCCCTCTAAATATTAGACCCCACTTCCATAAGTAGGTAGTATGGTAGCTAGGTAGTCACTGGAAGGAGAGCTATGCACCAATCCCCTGTGATGATGCATACAACCGGACAGGCCTAGCACCTAATGTCTGATCCCGCCTTCTCATGGTGCAGACCGTTAGTACCTTTCAAAAGAGATACTTTCTTGTGGAAGTGAACGGAAATGGAGAGCTGCCAGATTAGTGTAGCCTACTGATAAAAACAACTCTGGCTACTTTTCTTTTTTTTTTCTACCCTGCTGAGGAGTAATCAACCACACAGGGTCCTGGTACTGACCATATAAACCCACTGGACTGAATTATGGCTCTGAGCTTGATTATGGATCCTGAATTTGCTGCACTGGTGGGCTTCTGTGGGGGGAAAATCTTCCACTGTGTTTTCTGTTCGTTTGTGGGTTGACAAATGGCCGTCTATATACCTACCAAGCCCGAACATTTCGCCGAAGTCTAGTTGTGACGTCACACACCTAGTGTTACTTCATAGCAATATGTCGCCGTGTTCGCATGTAGTATGTATTACAATTGCTTTTGGCTGTATGTGTTATCTAAAAAGGATTACATTACTCAAAGGTAAGTTACATATTTTGAGTTTCTAATCTTAGCTTTTGCTAATAATGTAATTTATTGTAATAATTTAGCTGTTTTCGATTAGTTCTGACCATATCTGAAGTTAAGCCAAATTTTAAGGATGAGCGGTAAATTTAAATTTTAAGCCATGAACTTTTAAGTTATATCTACTGATTAATATATGAAAGTGAAGTGGTGAAGTAAAGAACTTTAGGTCACAGCTGTAAGGATCATAAATATTTAAACTTTTATTCGATTCCAAAATAACTGCTATATTTCAAAATACAGTGTTCATCAGCAAATCGTCTGAAATATACATAAGAAAATTCCTTGTTTATTGAATGTGATACTGTGTGGGTTTATATTAATATTATACATTCCTTAATTTGTGAAATATGATGGCTTCTTGAATTTCAAGATTTCTAAATTGTTAGCTATTTGGTTTAGGTTATGTTTTGATTTTATCGATTGTTTCATAATAAATGCCAGCTCATCTACGAACAAGAAATGAACAAATGTTCCTTGAGCACCATGCCAAAGAGTATGGCTTGAAACAGGGGTTCCTTCAAACTTAGTATAGTCTAAGGAATATATTCCACTTCCTAATCTTCACACTTTTGGACACATCAAAAAATAATGATGTTTGTTTCATTAATTTATAAATTGATCCTGCACTTAAAATAGTATTTTCTGTGGTTATTAATGCTTAACTTCAAATATTGGCATTCATTGATAATGCTCTGTTAAAAAAATTAGGAAATATTGATAAAATGCCAACAATAGTTAGCAACACAATGAGATGACAATGAGAGTGTTTTGCAATACATTGAGACTGATTAAATGGATGCAGTTCAGTTTGATAACTTGTAAGAAACTGTGCAAATGGGACCACTGCAAGAAACTGTGCAAATGGAACCACTGCAAGAAACTGTGCCTTAGATATTCCAATCTGTTAATCATTTTTTCTTCCCTGCTGTATTCTGTTGCACATGTTGCATATAGATTCTTAAGACAGTCAGGAAATATAGTGTTACCTCACCCACCAATTCTTTTGACAGATTTGTACATCACTCAGCACATGCAGAACAATTTGATGATAAATCTTTAGCATACATACAGTTGAAATATAAATTACAAACACTTACACCCAAAACTGTTATCTTAATGATGGATGAGCTACACAATAAACCAAATTTTAATGGATGTGCATTTGATGGCAAAAATGCTGCAAATAATTCTTATGTTTTCTTGGTAACTGGTGTTATGTTTCCTTTTAAAGATGTACACTTATTTCCTGGAGAAATATAACATTTGAAGTTCTTTGTGTAGATTTTTTAAAAAATTTTAATTGTTTTGGGAACTATAAGATACAGAAGCATATGTTAGTGACAATAATTCCATTAACAGAAAAGCAATGTCTTTTTTTGCCACTTTCACTGAATATTGTATTACTATTGTCAATAATGTAATTTATTGTAATAATTTACATAATTAACATTATATACATTTATACATTATTACATTTATATTATATTACATACATATTGCCTGGGAAATCCCAGACAGATTGTTTAGAATATAGATTTAGGAAACACAGGCACCTTACTGGAGGTCAATATCACATTTCAATATGGCAGGTGTTTGAGTGGGGAAAAAATTAAGGATGCATTAAATCCTGAAATTAGTGTTACCAACTAAAAGTATGGGGAACCGCCACATTTGTAGTTTTTCTGCCTGTTAGAGATGGAAAGAGCTGAAGGCAAATTTAAGTGTTTCTTTTACCATTATTGTTACTGTGCCTATTTAGTTCCAAAAAAGTGGAATTCGAATCATGATGCACATCAGTGGTGTCTCCTTGAAATAAATTCATTTACCTGATGGCTGTTCACCCTTTAATGAATAGTAATTCCATTTCTCTTAATCTACTGATAAGTTTTCAGGGTTGAAGTCTGCTTTATCTTTGAGATATTTAGTGAAATAGATACATATGATGATATGGAATGCTTATTAATTGATTTTTTTGGCTACACATAGTATCAGTATTAAATTGAAGTTTATAGTGGATTAAAAACTTCAATTTAATTTTAATTACCACACATTACCTCTATTCTAATTTTTGTTAGTATCAATATATTGGATTAGACAGTTGCTTAACTGTCAAATGAAAATATCTGACAGTGTTAAAACCTACTAATTTCCTTTGATGATTTTTTTATCAAATTTGCTCAAAAGTCTTCATCTTTTGCCATACCCTTAAAAAAAAGTATATATTTATTGCTGATTCAAATAGGAAAAAACCTTATAAATATATTTCCCTATGTAGAATTTGTCAGCAATTTAACATGTAAATCATACCAGTATTTTCCAATATTGGCTTTGGATGCTATCAATTTATTTGTAATATCCCCCCCTCTCTCATTACCACTAATACTGGTGTCAGTTTAAGTACATTGAAATTTTACTTTTCCATGCCACTTCCCCCACGCATTCTCTCTCATAAATTTCACTTCTTGAGTGAACTCCATTCTTGAGTGACTCCAGTGCTTACCATTTCAAAAAAATCTGCATGATTCATAATGTGACTACAGTTTCAATGAGAATTATCGGCAATAATCAATCTCAAGTTTAAATCAGCATATTTTGTTTAACCATTTAAGAAGCAATTTATAATCACATAACATTTGAGAGATAATCATCCTGCTCATTATGTGGTTAGTGTGCCTGGCTATGGAATATAGTGGCCACATTTTGAGCCATGGGAAGTGTATGAAATTTTCTTCTATCAGGTATTACTGCTGAAGTTTTTCTTTTTCACAGAGAGATCTACAACTTATAATGGCAAGCTGTATCAGACTTCTGTAGCAAGCAAATGCTATAAGGATAATTTTTCTGCTTGTGGTATACAATGATCATCATGGTACATGATGTATTTTATATTAGCAATGTATGAATTTTTATGAAATCACATTTTATGTTTTAAGTAGAAATTTACCGAAAAATGCTTTAGTGCTAGCTGAACAAAAGACCAATGGAATTTAGTTAAAAATTCTCTTAGTTAAAATACAAATATAAGAACTGAGGAGTTAAAACTCTGAAGTTTACTTTCATTATAGTACAAATCATCATACCAATTGCTTGTAATAAGACCTCTAACTTTCGATATTTTTTTATCTCCTCCAAATGGCGGTATTTACAGAACAAATACATTTTTTTTTCATTTCTTTCCCACTATTCAAGACTAAAATTAGTTGAATACTAATTTCACCATTTTTTCAATGTATTTATAATTTTCTGCCGAAAGCAAGCAATGGACCATAGATTTTGTTCATTCTACATTTTTTTATCTCCTCCATTATGATAGGATTTGCAGAAAAAAATGCATTTTTTTTCATTTCTTTCCCAGTAAACAAGACTAAAATTGGTTGAATACAATTTCCCCATTTTTGCGATATATTTATAAGTTTAAAACATCTTTTCTAGCCAAAGCAAGCGATGAACCCATCTTGTTGTAGTCTACGACTCTTCCATAGCCCCACGTTCGTAACATCAAAAACAGAATGTTCGGGCCTGGTAGATATATAGACAGCCATGGTTGACAGCCCCAAGTGAATAGATTCACAGGATATGTTTATCAGCTGGTGAATAATCCTGAGCACAGGTCATCGCAGGCATCTGAACTCTTTGCTTCTATTGGCATCGTCAAATTCTACATTGGAGGAAGTCTTCCAGTGTAGATGGCTTCAGCCTCTGGTGGTGGGGGAACGGGTTTTTGCCCCATGTCTGCAATTAGGGGGCTGTTTGATATTGCCGCCATTTCCTCTCTCAATAAACATAGTTTCTTTAAACATTCCACTAACCATTTTCTCTCCATAGGTAGTTGGAATGTGAGGACTCTGCACAGAGCTTTTTCTCTTGATGTCTTCACACAAGAATTCCACCATTATAATTTAGATATTCTCGGCTTGCAAGAGACCAGATGGACAGATAAAGGTCAGATTCTTAAAAATAATCTTAAATTTCTCTTTTCAGGGAGGGACGGCCAAGGCGTGGGTCTGCTTCTCAGCAGACACGCTAGTGATACTCTTCTAGGTTTCTTACAGCAAAATTCAGACAAGCGTTAAAGATGAATGTTATCTGCTGTTATGCCCCCACTGAGGATGCCGATGAGGATGAGAAGGATAGGTTTTACGGACAACTTCAGGATATTTTGAATTCTATCAAGAATGCAGATATTACCCTTGTTGTAGGTGACTTCTATGCCAAAGTTGGTACTGACTCTGACCTTTGGGAGCGGTGATAGGCCCTTTTGGTATATCATTGGTAGATGCAATGGCAATGGGCAACGTCTCCTACAGGTAAGTAAACTCAATGGATTCAAAATAACTAACACTTATTACAAACACCGCGACATACATAAGTACACATGGGTTTCACCCGATGGGCTGCATAAGAATATGATTGATTATATATTAATTAACAGCCAATGGGCTAGTTTTGTTAGGAATACCAGGTCATATAGGGGAGATGAAATTGGATCTAACCATTACCTTGTTAAAAGTGTCTTGCAATTTAAACTTAAAAAGTGTTGTGCTGGGGTTAAAAATTTTACCTTTAATAGTGAAGCTCTGAAAGACCCAGTTATAGCCAAAGCTTACCATGATAGGTTACTTAGTCATTATGACAGTCATTGTATGCTTACTACTGAAGTTGAGAAAGAATGGGATCATTTTAAACATGCTTTTTTGGAAACTGCTGATTTTTTGGACTCTGCTGATTGCCATAATTTGTGGTTGATCGTGAGATCATAAGGCATACCAGACAAGTTAGTTAACATACTGAAAGCTCTTTGTAATAACACTGAATCGTGTCAGATAGTTTGTAAGGCTTGTAGCAATTGGTTCAGCATTGCTTCTGCTGTTCGACAAGGTGCATTTTGTCTCCTTTTTCTCTTTAGTTTGGTTATTGATTATGTAATGCGAAATTCACTTCAAGGGAAAGATTTTGGCCTTAAATGGGCTGGAGATACGAAAATTTCTGATTTAGGTTATGCTGATGATTTAGCCTTTTTGGCAAATGATGTTCATGAGATGAACTCTTTCATTCGAGCTGTTGATGAAACTGGTAGTAGAGTAGGTTTGGTTATAAACAGAGAGAAAACTAAAGTGATGAAAATTGGTCAGGCAGGCTGGGATTCAGTTAATCTGAATGGATACAATCTTGAACAGGTGTCACAGTTTAATTATATTGGGAGCTATGTAACAGATACTGGTGTGCGGCATAAGATTAACAGACGAATAGGGATTGCTGCCGGGACTTTTAAGAATCTATGGAGAGTGTGGAGAAATAGGCGTATACACCTAAAGACTAAAATTAGACTGTATAATAGTTTGGTTCTTTCTAGGGTTAGTTATGGCAGGTAAACTTGGACATATTGTAAACAAGTTAACAGGAAACTAGAAGCTTTTGATTCTATATGCTTACGCAGTATCTTGGGCATTAGGTGGTTCAACTTTGTAACTAATGATGAGGTTAGGCAAAGGAGTCGGCAACCTCCTTTAAGCAGCATATTGTGCAGAGAGAGACTCCGTCGGTTTGGCCATGTGAATAATTATAGATTGGCGAATAGGGTTATGAACAGTGTGCTTAAAGGCTTCAGAAAGAGGGGGATGCGGTGGGCAGACAATGTCAAACAGGACCTTATTAGAATTGGTGTGCAGTGGCCAGATGCAACAGATGTAGCTAAAGACAGACTTGCTTGGAGAACTAAATTGCACGGTCTGGTTCGTCCTCTGTAGCCCATGGCTGCTTGATGATGATGATGATGATGATGATGATGATGATGATGATGACTTCCATAAGAAAGTCCTACGTACATCAATGGTAAATAGATATATACGATATAAAATATTAACCTATCGACGTGAAATATGCGATATCAATTAACATATCCTCTGCGGTAAAGAACAACGGTAAACGAGATTGTTCCTTCGACCATAAATACGATAGACTGCGCACTTTGTCAATGCTAGTTAAGACGTGACGTGACGGTGAGTGGTAAGAAAAGAGTTTATCGCAGTTCTATCCTATACCGTTATTGCGTTCAACTTCACATAGTAACTCATATATTTATTCGTTCAGAGAATTTTTTTAAAAATCATTATGACATATGGCACCATTAACTGCAGAAGTACATTTAAAAAATAGCTCTGTATCATTTCAAAAATAAATATAAATAAATAAATTATCCCTCAAGAAGTCGCTTGTATTAGGTAAATTATTAACTTTTTACCTATATTCCTAAAGCTTTTCACTCGTCTTATAAATTTGTCAAAATACAGTCGAACTTGGTTATAACGAGCACCAGGGGACAGAAAAAATTTCGGCGTTATAACCATTACTCACTATATCAGTGATGAGTTAAATTTACCTCCAATTTAACCCATTGATAAAAAGATAGATTGAAGACACAAAAGGAATATTTGAGAAAAAAAATAACATAATTACATACCTACATAATATTTGTATTTAATATGCTTCTATAAACTACAATACACTTAATACTAAACACAATTTGTATCTCCATAATTAAAAACAATACTCATTAATAATAAACACGATTTTATTTTTTATTTATGAAGCTAAAATGGATGTTTGCTTTAAAGATTTCACTTTGATATTTCTCAAATTTCCTCTTAAAACGCACAACGCGTTAAAAGCTCATTATTTTTGCCTCATCTCCTTCAAAAAAACTGATTAATATGCAATGCTTCATCGACGTTTGTAAGCTCTCACTTTCTAAATGTTTTTGTTTCGGTTATGTTGTTTTCCAATGCCGATATGTAAACTCTTTATTCTTCCACAATGTCGATACTGTTGAAGCGAACAAAGAATACTTTTTACACACTTCAACATTTTCACACCACGTTCTAACTCACAAATTTTCGACTTTTTTGCGAATCGGGAGACATTTTTTTTAGTTGACATGTTTCCGATGAAAGGGTTCGTTTCTAACTGATTTTACGGTCGTGGTGGTGTTTGGGCAGAGTAGGAGAGCAGGGCCAAAAGGTTAGACACTGGAGAAGTAGGTAGAGTCGGAACGGTCCCCAAGGACAAGGTTAAGTCATAAACCGTCTCGTAATCCGATGAGGGTAGTCATAAAAAATGAGTCACCCATTTCATTTTTTTCTATTCCAAGAATTGGTACTATCTCCGACTACCCTGTAATTAAGAATGTTTGTATGTTTCCATAATTACCAAATTTTGCACATTATATCCATATAGTACTCTCGTTATAAAGGTGAGTAATTGTATTGAAATACACATGAATTAAAATTGTTGTGATTTATTGTTCATAATCGTTACAACCAAGTTCGACTGTAGTTGTTTCATCATATCTTTCGAAAGCGAAGGACAAACTTAATAATTTATGTTTCAAATGAAAACTAATGACCTGGGGAGTGTTATAGTCTATAAAAATTTACTTTCCATGCTTTCTTCCCACTAAAAAAGGGAAATATGAGTACCATTGTTCCACTATATCTCCAGAAAGCGAGTGCCGAAAGTAACAAGCTATGGGTCAAATGAATGCTCGTGAAGCGGGGAGTGTCATAGGATGTAAAAAATTAACCCCCCCCCCCCCCCATAATTTCTTCCTCCCTAAAAAGGGGGAAATATGAATACCATGTTCCGCTATATCTTTGGAACGCAAGGGCCGAAAGCAACGGGCTATACGTCAAATGAAAGTTTGTGATATGGGAAGTGTCACAGGCTATAAAAATCCCCCCTCCTTCCCTTCTTTCCCTCCTAAGAAAAGGGAAATATGAAAATGATTGTTCTGCTATATCTTCGGAATGCGAGGGCGAATGTAGCAAGGGATATGTCAAATGAAAGCTTGTAACGTGGGGAATGTTGTGGGCAATAAAATTATACCTCCTTGATTTCTTCCCCCCTAATAAAGCGGAAATGCGAAAGACGTTCTTCTACTCTATCTATCAAATGCAAAGGTCTATGTTTACGAGTTTCGTGTCAAATGAAAAAAAAAATGAAATGAAAGCTCATATAGGACCGTCGAAGATTACTTCGAATAATGTACCCTACCACTCTCCCCTCCCCCTAAAAGGAGACAGAAATTTAGGGGGGGGGGGTCGACCTTAACCAATCATACCTCAAATTAAAGCGTGTGATGTCTCCAATGTCATGGGCTACCTAAAAAATTTAAAAACGACTCCAAAAACAGGGCGAAAAATGTGGTCGATGCTTATGAGTCATACATCAAACGAAAGTTTCTGAAGGTAGGTATTTTTAATGAAAAAAATGTGAATAAATCAAAGAATTTAAAAAATACCTATCCCGCCATCCTCCCAGACCTACTACTGTAGCGTATAAGCTGAAAGCCTTCTGTCACACCTCTGTGGCAAGCAGCTGCTTGAGGGGATATTTATTTTATTTTTTTCGTATATTTTATCTTTATTTCGCCCTGATTCATTTAATGATCTTACTTTTTCGATTAGTAATTAATTAATTGTATTAAGATATTCAATAATGGATTATTAATTAAATTAACATTCTATTTTTAATCGGTGTAGTTGAATGAGACGATACTCGGAACTCCGTGACTCCCTCTATATATAAGCGGCGAGTTGCTTCTTCAACGATTCCCACCGCACGTCGAATCTATCGCGACGAAGCCAAAATTAGTTCCTCCATCCCCACTGTACTTTCCGAATATTACCTCTCGATTTCACTGCTAATTCCTTTATTATGAACTTTAATTGGTTTAGTAATTATTTAGTGTTGTTCATTAAGTGCTTATTAATAGCGCTAAGACATTATTATCAATATTCAACTTCAGGTAAAACTAAAAAACTAACTTCGAAGCTTTATAACTTGCAAAATGTTAAATGAGAAAATGTGACTGAAGATAATGCTAATATTTGGTAATCTGTGTATTTATTATTAACAAATCGGCAGTTTCGAAACTTCACAGCTGAAGTAGTCAGGCCCGGATCTAAGACTCAGCAGAATCGATCCCAAAAAATGCAGAAGGGGAGACCAAAACACTTGATTCCCAAAGCAATATAACATTTTCCCCTCCGTTTTAAGGGTTTTAAAAAAATTTTGGAAAAATGCGTGAAATATAAATAAGTTTATTAAGTCTCTTTTACTCTTATTCGCTTACTGAAAGGAGGGCATGGTCCTCTCCCCCCCAGATCCGGACGTAGAAGTAATAACTGAAAAAAAAATATTTTGCAAGTTCCTCAAAACGTACTACAATACAGTAACATTATTTAAAACGAGTACAGTTGAAGAAGTTCCTATTTGTACACGACTTGTTTTGACTCTTCACAGCTGATTCTAGCCTGTACCTCTCAGTTTCAAACCGGTTCGTTGCGACGATACTGAGCGCATAGTCTATCCTATGTATGGTGGAAGGATTTTTCTATGTCCATTCTTACTTTTTGTTTATTCACCACTGCTGACGAGTAATTAACCGTAAAGAGTGTCGATGCTGACCACCTAAACTAATTTGACTGTTACTGGTTGTAATTTCGATTATGGATACTGAACATATTGAACTGATGCCTCCTTTTAAGGGAAATCTACAGCAATTTTCAATTGCTTTGTAGGTCAATAGAACTGTATTCAGTTGAGGCTGTCGACCCATGCTTCCTGGCAGGGACGTAACCAGCGGGGAGAACTAGGGGATCTGGACCACCCTCCTGAAAATCCGGTCGTCTTATACGAAATCTGAAACTTGTCTATCTGCTTTAAAATCCGAAACAATTGTTTTTGTGTAATTCTATTTTAGTCATATATTTTATGTCCAACACTAAAACTAGATTAAAAAAGACAACGTTAAAATCTTACTCTATATAGAAATCATTTTAATCTTTCCTTTTCGGTGGAATAGTGTAGCAATAGGGTAACCCTACTCAAGTCCTATCTGAGAGTAGAAGTACCAGCTGCCGTACTGGTCGAAACTAAATTTCGGAAAAAGAACCTGATGTCAAAGAACTCCATTGAATTTCTGAGTTCCGACTAACACGGCAGCTGGTGCTTCTAGTAGATAGGGGAACAGGGCTTTGCCCCATGCCTGCGATTATGGGGCTGTTTAATATTGGCCGTACCTCTCTCAATAAGCTTAGTCTTTTAATATCCCATTTCCCATTTTTTTCACAACTATCTGGAATATAAAAGGCTGTAAATAGATATTATTTTTCAACTCTTGATGTCTTCATATAAAAATTTTAATGACATAACTTGAACATTTAGGCTAGCAAGAGATTAGACAGACAGGAAAAAGTTTTGAGGAACTTGCTAGCAAGAGACTAGACAGACAGGAAGATACATACTTAAAAATAACATTAATTAAAAATAATATTAATTTCTTACCTTTCAAGACATTATGATAGCAACACCTATAAGCATCCTCCACGTGCGTTACTTAAAATGATTCGATGTTCCTCCAAAGGTTCCGGACAAAACAAGTGTTGCCAAGCTTAAAAAGGAACTTTTTTACAGGAAAGTGTTAGTTAATAAATGTTTACTTTAGTATAGTACAATATTTATAATTCGAGTCAAAATCTTCTTCCAGTTCTCGTTGGCGCTTATATACCACAGTGTGAAAACGATGGGACCTACAAAGCGAAACAATGCCACGGATCCACAGGCTACTGTTGGTGTGTGGACAAGAAAGGTACTCCGCTCACAGAGAAAGTGCCTCCAGGTCAAAACCTCAGCTGCTGAGTGCTTCACAAGTTCTGCTACAATGTAATCACAACCAAATAAACTGAAATATATCAATACGATATATTAGTTTCTATTATTTTCATTTTACGTATGATTTGTACACATCCAAAAAATCCAAATTTTGCATTATACATTTCAATTAGAGTTTATTGTAATGAAAGGGAAGCAGCAATTTTGTCTAGTACTGTTGGTTTTTCCCCTACATGATCAGTTTGCAATAGAGGTTCATAACCAACACGGGGGCGGGGGTGGCTCAGTCGGTAGCGCGCCAGGCTCGTAATCTGTAGTTCCCAGGTTCGAGTCCCAGCTGGGTCAGCGTTGAGATTTATCTCCGCAAAATACCCCGCCCTGCCCACGGTCAGTAGGGGACACCGATGGGCTTGGAAAGGCCGCCTTCCGTCGGATGGGATGTTAAGCCGTGGCTCCGTGTGCGGGAGAGCCATACCCTGTGCACGTTAAAGAACACGCTGGATGGCCTTGACGGGAGGCTACCATCTGTCTCGCAACAGCTGTTCCAGTGGGTTCCCTCCCCCAAACTTCTCTGAGCCTTCGGGTCCATGTGACCTGGCCATTTAGCCCATGGTGTGCAAAAAAGTGCCGCTCAGAGGTAAAACAACCCAACCCAACTCATAACCAACAAGATACTGACAGTAGTCTGTACAATTAGTGGTTACGACAAAACGCTAAGAGTTCTTTGACGGAACTTATTGTTTTGAACACACATTTCCACATGTGTGGCATAGCACTCTTATGAATAAATAAAACAGTTTTTTGTTAAATACAACTGCAAGTAGACGAAAATAAATAAATTTTCTTTAACGACCGTTAATCAAAGCATTGAAGTTAAACAGGAGATTGTGCATTTTTATCACTTCTTAGTGAGATAAAAGTCCGGTTCACAAGGAATTCAAAGTTCATTTAGGAAACAGCATCCACAGAAACTATTGAGTTAGTGATGAAATCCATCCAACTTGTTTCTGAGTGTGCAGAGCTTATGCCTCTCGTGAACACGGAGCAAAAATTTATGGAGACAGCCTTGAAAATGTATAACTACTGAGAACTTAGCTTCGAAACAAATCTAGTAGAGTGGGACATTAGCATTTCAGTAGCACGACGGGAATTCCTGTGTACTCTTTAACAAAGATGAGTTCAGGTTAATCATAATATAAATTTCCAATTTTTTTAAAGTAACTGTTTAATTTATTTCGGAAGAATGATGTTTCACATATTAAAAAATACAGTACAAATCATATTAGTAATTTAGTGGCATCAGAGCGTACCCCCACTAGTGCTTTCCCCCTATGACGCAACTGCCCACGTTGCCTTCTCAGATTGAACTTGCGATATATGGGTCAAACCGATATATCGCAACTGTCCACGTTGCCTGCTCAGATTGAACTTTGACCCCTATGTCGCAACTGTCATAGGATATGGCACCCGGTCGCACATCTTATTAATATTCATAATTCATATTTCATATTTGACTCCCCTTTATTAAAAACCCGTGGCGCCAACTAGAGTATATAATGAGTACTATTTTTGGAAAAACCTTCAATTTCAGTCGTAATTTTCTAAAAACCTTGAAAAAAAACCAAGGTCACGGTCATGCGCACAAGCGGTGTTGACATGTCTTTCACAAGTGTTTATCAGTTAGCGGATGTGTAAAGGTCACGGTTCTGGGTGTATATATAACGGACGGAAAAGGTCTAGCATTTATTCTGAGCTACGTGTTATAGTTGTCACCATGGATTTTGGTTTTTGGACGAGTGACGAGGACTCCAGCTACGAGAGCGACCCTCAACACTTCAGGACGCATATCCGACGGTTGTCACATTGACCTGTGGTTGTTCCGCCTCCACCACCACCACCACCGTCACCAACTGTTAGAATGGAGCTACGCCCTGGAGCTAGTAGTCCTATGCTTCAAGCCATTCTTATTGACGATGACACACCACCACCACCTACAAGACTATGACGCCCTTTAGTTATGAAACCGCCTGAAACCTGGCCCCCTGGTCTACCGCAGAACATCATTCAGGCCCTGAGACGTAAACATCAGAGACGTCACGTTATCTGCATAATTATCGTTCCTGATTCCAGAGGGCGTTGCTTTTCCGTGTTAAACAGGGGAAACCATCGTGTGTGTCATTGTTCACGATACAGGCTAGCAATCCAGATGCATGGTATCTTGGTGAAGATGTTTACGTCATGCCTTCAATGTTCAAAAATAAGTTTTCTGTGCACGTACGTCGATACAACAAATATGAAAATGGTGAACTCATCTACCCTACACCTGTGGGGGTCAACCTCTCCATACCTGAATGGGAGGCTTTGTGTGCCACGATGCCCCACATCGAGGACCAAGTGAAAATCGGTCCCCATCAACAGACGTGGCACCTGATGCCTGGTGTACACGTGTTCATGTTCCGCAATGAAAGTGTTGAACACTGTGTCGAGTTCATCAAAGAATCAGCTGACCAAAGAACTCTACAGTTTCGCGTTGTGAGTTGCAGTATAACTCTGAACGCGTCGCAGTGGTTTACACTGGCTATCCACGTAGACAAAGTGATGCAGGTCATGCGAAACTTGTGTGGAACTCCCAAAGATCACCATATCTGCAGGGCCATTATAGAATATTGCGAATCAGTTCGACCTTTCCTGTTGGGACCTGTTTTCGGCGACCCCGAGTGTGTACATCAGCTGTTGGTGAATATTTTTCAGCAAGAACTAATACGTCTGATCCCGTTAGATGGACTACAACCCGAAGAAAAAATATCGGCCATCATTGAATGGTCTGGTGACTTGGACATTAATACCTTAGCAGAAGTGTTTGTGGATACAGCCTGGAAACGAGGTCTGTTGAATTTTGTAGATTCTGGATTTATGTGTATTTTGAAATATAATACTATTGTCGACAAGGCAAAAAATGAAATGTATAAATTAAATAAATAATTGTAACCTATATAATGTGTCTGTCTTTTCATCCTGTTTCATTTTAGTCTTGGTATGGATAGGAGAAAGAAAGTGTTAGCTAGTGTTGGAAGCGTAATCATAACAGTGTTAACGATAGTGGTGCTTGTATTAGACCTTGTGGCTCCTAGTAAAAATATTCAGTGTGGAGAGTCAAAAGCCTTAGACGGTGAATACGAAATTCGCGTGTGTAACTTAACAGTGGACATCAGACAGTTTATAGGAGACATTCCTACAGTTACAGGTGTTACACTTTCGTTACATCAATGGCAAAACCTGGTGGGGTACGACGTCTGGGTGAAGCAGAAAACAAAACTTTGGAATCCCATTATTTCGACCCTGAAAGAGGATTCGGTAGTGTAAAAAAGTTAGCTCTGAATACAGGGCTGCCACTCAAACTCGTCCGAGAGTGGTTAGAAAAGCAACCCGCCTACTCGTTACATAAACCTGTTTGCAGAAAGTTTCCCGTAACAAAGTTTACGTCACAGGGTTAGACGAACAATGGCAGGCAAGCAGATCTCGTAGTTGTAAAAAAATCTAACTTGCTTCAATGACGGTTATCGCTACATATTAACGGTCATCGATGTGTTCTCAAAGTATGGGTGGGCGATGCCTATGAAGGCAAAAACAATGAAAGAAATGGTGTCGGGTTTCAAAAAAATTCTTTCCAAGGGGCGATCACCCATGAATTTAAATGCAGATCAAGGTACCGAATTTACCAACAGAGTGTTGCAGAAATTCCTGAAAAAGAAAGGTATTCGGTCCTTCGTCACCTACTATGACAAAAAAGCAGCTTTGGTGGAGAGATGGAATCGCACTCTACGCGAGAGGCTGGGGAGATATTATGCACGCAATAACACATACCAGTATTTGGATGTGCTGCAACGTGTTGTACGAGGATACAATGCCGCAGTTCATAGTGCACACGATAGAGTTCCCAAGGACGTGACCTTACACAATGAGGACACTGTCTACGCCAACTAAAGTAAAAGAAAAACCAACATTTAAAGTGGGGGACATGGTTCGACTAGCCAGCCTAAAAGTTCCCTTCAAGAAGGCAGGTATGCATTTGTGGACCGAAGAAATTTTTATAGTCGACAAAGTGTTATAACGTCAGCCCTCTGTATACGTCATACGGGATTCCGAGGGAGAAGTGTTGAAGGGCACATTCTATAAATCGGAACTTCAAAAAGTGACCGAACCCGAACTTTACACTGTTGAGAAAATAATCGAGCGAAAAGGTCACAAGGCACTGGTCAAATTTCGCGGTTATCCCAAACCTTCGTGGATTCCGAAAAAATGGATAGTTTCTACCTGACCCTACCCTCCACGGCTAGTCAGAATATTTACCCAAACAATTCGCAGAGTGATTTCACGGTTTGTCTAGCACAACCCCTAAGACTAAGGGGAAAATGGAAAGTGGGACTAGCAGAAGTTCACTTACCCGTGAGCTGGTACAATGTGAATGGTTCTAATGACACGTTTCAAGATTATCTCCTGCTCCCTCTGAAAAATGCTGGAAAATCAAGCTTAAACCAGGCAAAATAACTAGAATGGAACTGTTGTCTCGCCTCTCCACTCATCTCCCCAAAGAAATAATAGTGTCCTATAACAGTGGTTATTGGGTGTTCAAACCAAGTGAGGGATACGGTTTGATGTCCCTAAAACGAATTTCGGGAGGATTCTATGTGTCGGCGAGGGAGAAGTTGACAAACCCTTCCACCAACGATTTACTACCAAACTGTGCAATACTGCAACATTGGATATAGATGACGATTGTCATTTCTACGTGATTCCACCGGGTAGTTTACACGAACGAAAGGTACCCCACGGAGATACGAAACTGTTGAATCATTATTCGATGCGATGAACCAGGTCATGCCCTACAAGTTGAGAAAAGCTTTCCGTTTCAAGCAACAGGCGGATCACACAATGTTGATGGATGCAGATAAACTACATTTCATTAAATTTCCTCATTCGAACCCAGGATTAGGAGACATGCTAGGAATCACTAAATTAGATATTCCACTGAATGAAGACACGGGTGACTACCCCATCGATATGAACAGAAGAATGTACGGTATTTATTTGTATTCAGACCTGATTGCACTGCAGTTGTTAGGTGATACTCATGGTGAACTGTTGCGTGTTGTGAATCCCGTCGTCAGAACCAGTAATAACGAAGCCATTGTTTCAGTGTATCAACAACCTGATTACTACCCCCTGGCAAGAAACAGTTTCGAGAGTGTGAGAATCTTCCTTCGTACCGATACAAAAGAACCTCTGCATTTTAAATTCGGTAAAGTTTTAGTCAAGTTACATTTCTGCCATGAGGGTTAAATTCGTCCCCCCTTCTGCAGACACCTATATGAGCTACTACAAGAACCAAACGGATCAGGGTGTGTTCAGGGGCCCTCGTTATCAAAGAGGTGATGGGCTCGGTAGCATCTTTGCCACTATTGGACGTTTCATCAGCCCTCTCTTACGACCGACGCTGTCCACCCTATGTAAAGGTGGGCTACGGTTCGTTTCAGAGATGGCCCAGGGACAAAACTTCAAAACAGCCGCCAAAGCAGGGCTGCGTGAAGCTGGTTTAGACCTATTGCAACGCGCCAGTTCCAAGTTAGAGGGTGGAAAAGGGATAAAACGCCGCCGTCATCAGCCTAATGTTCATAAAGTGAAGAGACTCTGTACTGTAAAGGAGGTGTTTTCATCATGAGCATTCAGAAAATTCACGCTGATTCTGGCGACTGTACCAATTCCGAACTGAACCTGTTTCTGGTTCCCCACACTGTCTCTCAACTGGAAAGAGGCTGCTATGTCAATTATTTACCTGTGGCTTCGCTGGAAGGTAATGCTCCACTTTTATTCATCGTGAAGGGGGACAGACGATTACATTAATCTATCCCGCTGTCACCTGTGCCTTGTCTTGAAAATTGTGAAATCCGACGGTACATCCCCGTCGGAAGTGATCGCCCCTGCAATCATTTCTTCCACGCCCTCTTCAGTCACGTAGACGTCTTCCTCAACGATCACCTAATGAGTGCTTCTCACACCCTGTACCCCTACAGGGCATACCTGGAGACTCTATTGAATTACGGTACCGATGCCACGCGAAGTCAGCTCGGTACGTCACTCTGGTACCTCGACACCCCAGGTAAAATGGAACTGACCAGTTGGGAGAATGAGAGCTGGCATCAGCGCAAGGGGTACGTGAAGTCAACAGGTATCGAACTCATCTCGTGGATCCATGCCGACCTATTCAACCAAGAATGTTACCTACTCAATCAGGTCGATCTGAGACTGCGTTTGTTAAGATCCAAGCCCGAATTCTGTCTCGTGACACGCGAAGCAGACCCTCTTACAAAGTACATATTCACGAAGCTGAATTTTTCGTGCGCAAAGTCAAACCCACTTCCGGTGTCATCCTTGCACATGCGCATGTACAGGGCTCAGATTGTGCCAAGTACCCCCTGTGTAGAACGGATTTATGCATGTTCTCCATCGCTGCAGGTCTGACGAGTGTGAACCGTGACAATTTATTTCTGGGCCAACTACCAGTACGTCTGGTACTGGGTATGGTGGAAAGTACAAGTCTGAATGGATCGTACGAAAAATAAACCTTCAACTTCCAACATTTCGACTTAAACTACATCAGCCTTCACATTGACAGTGATCAGCAATCCTACACCCCAGACTTATGAATGGACGTTATCTCAGATGTTACCAAGGATTATTGGATGCTGTGGATGCATGGAAATCCGATAATGGTATTAACTTATCGCGAAAAGCCTATGGCGAGTGTTTTACACTGTTTGGATTCCAATTGACCTCCGAGCAATGTGAATGTAATCAAGTGTTTTCTTTAATAAAGAGCGGTAGTGTGAGAGTCGAATTAAAGTTTGCCAAGTCACTACCCACATCAGTCACTGTGATCCTGTACCACAATCTGCTGGAAATCCCACTGGATCGTAAAATCCTGTTTCACTACAGCTCATGAATATCTATCAGTTAGAATCCATCCTCTCGATGTTATCTACAAGTCTAGGTACGTATCCCACGTGACAGACTACCATGCAGAATCGACCTATCAGAAGCCTTGTTTATCTACAATACCGATCTGTCCTCCCTGCCCGGAACCAACTGGAGAGCAGTTTACAAGAAAAGAATGCACGTGGATCATTTTGACCCCCTGGGGACGAGTCCCGATGTCTCCATGCAAGAATACTACAGTCGGCTAGGCATACGTCACGTGTTACATCCCTTGATACCTCTGCACGACCCCATGGGTGACACTTGCGGTGCTCACTGTCTCTTTTTCCTGTTTAAAATAGCGAGCGGTTCAACTCTTCCCACAGTACTGCATCGGGATTACACGTGTCGAGTAGACTTTAATGACTGTATGGTGGTACGATGGCTCTCCGAACTCCTTCAAATATTTTAATTGCCGCTCCTTCTCAGTGTGGAAAGACGACTTTCACTCTGAAACTCATCAAAGAAGCCGCTCAGGTGTTCAAACTCCAGCCCCAACGTGTCATTTACTGCTACAGGGAATGGCAACCCGCCTTTGAACCCTTTAAAAAAACTAGAATTTTACGAAGGACTACCTGTAGATCTGGAATTTCACCCCCTCAGACCTACACGTCTGGTGCTGGACGACTTGATGGAACAATCTGTGGCCAGCGAACGCATATCTCAATCGTTTATTCGTGGAGGGCATTATAAAAATATCATGCTTGTCCTGATCTTGCAAAATCTGTTTTTAAAGGGAAGACATTCGAGGACTATATCACTCAATGCTCACTATATGTTTTTATTCGCAGCTGTCAGGACACTTCACAAATAACGCATTTGGCAAGACAAGTATTTCCACATCAATCCAAACTCCTGACCAATGCTTATAGACTAGCTACACAACCTCCCTGTGGCTATTTGTGTGTGGACCTTCATCCCAGAACGTTAGATACTGAAAGGCTCCGTGCCAAGATGCTCCCTTCTGAAGAACCCAAGATACTCTAAGTCCCAAATGAAAGTTAGATCTCAAGAACCATTCCTTCAGTGTTTACCAAAACTTCAGAGAAACCAACGTGCAGCTCTGCTGAAGCACATCTCTGATCCTCAAATGTATGCTCTATGTGAAGTGTGTACTAATTTCTTAAAAGGGAATGTGCCTGTCTCCCATCGAGTATTAAAGAATTTACGAAGTCACAAGACTCTCATAAGAGGTTTAGCTTCGAAACGTGCATCTGTCCGTCACAAGAAACGTCTTCTGCAAAAGGGATTGGGATTTCTACTCCATCTTCTTACTGCGGCCTTACTACTGTTGGGATCCCTATTTCGAAAATGATTTCAGTGAAGGCTGTTCAAAGGCTAAACATACGAAAAAAATTGCGTGATTTAGACACGGAGATGAAGAAAATTCTTGAATCTGACGTTGATGATAAAACTGAAAAGTACTTGGCTGTATTGAAAAATTACCTGTTATTTAACCAACAATTGGAAGCCCCCCACAAAGTAAAGGTCAGCATTCCCCACGAAGTATAGGTCAACATTCCCAGACAGCCAATATCAGAGACTTTTGGTCACCCTCCAAAAGACATTAGCGACTTTGTTCCCGTTTGACGTAAGAAAAGGAAATTATTTGAATGGGCTTCATATTGAAGATATCTGTTTGAAGACTTCTGCAAAGAAACAATGTATTTCCAAGATTTGTGTACTTGAAGACTTGTGTTAAAAATATATGATAAAAAAACTGTGTATTAAAATTCTGTATTAAAAAACCAGGTATTAAAAATGTGTGATAAAAACAATGTATTAAAAATTTGTGATATCCAATAAAAGTAATTAAAACTGATATACGCCTCTTGTTCTTTCAGTGAATTAGTTTTTTTACAGCAGCACTAGATGCGCTAGTGCAGACGCACGTAGGGAGAGAGCAGCGCTGACACTCAAACCCGGAAGTGCAATAGGGGGCGCTAGTGCATGCAGAGAGAGCGCAGAGGGAACCAATGAAAACGGTGCTGCAGCGCGACTTAGGGAGCGTCGCCTCATTGAGTTTCTGTAGCGTGGATGACGTAGATAATGCCGTCGCATTACGATTGATGGGTAGACGGGCCCTAAGTCGCATTGCGCTGCTGACAATACTCCAGATCACCTGTAAAAAAACAAAGTTACCTCTTGCTTTCATATCTTCCACATAGATATCGTTTAGTGTTGGGAAATAAAGAGACTGATTTTTTTTTAAACCTTTTTTATTAAACATATCAACAGTTACAATTATAAAACAGACAGTGCTGATAATTCATATGACAATTTCAAATAAGATCCATTGCTGAAAAGCAGTATAAAAACACTACGGTAATGTTTAACAGGTTTCAAAGACAATGATTTTGCTAATTCAAAAATGTTTAGCAGTATAAAAATACACATATAAGATCAGTATAAAAAAATACGGATTTCAAAAGCTGCTGACGACGCCGTGTGTTACTAGGGACATTACGAAACTATTTAGCAGTATAAAAAAATATAAGATCCTCTACGGATATATGTGATCCACTACGGATACTGAAATAATAAATTAAGGTCCACTAAGGACATTGAAATAATAAATTAAGATCCACTACGGATACTGAAATAATAAATTAAGGTCCACTAAGGACATTGAAATAATAAATTAAGATCCACTAAGGACATTGAAATAATAAATTAAAGGTCCACTAAGGACATTGAAATAATAAATTAAGGTCCACTAAGGACATTGAAATATGTTTAGAAAATATTTAACAGTATAAAAATTATAAGATCCACTACGGATACTGAAATAATAAATTAAGAATCACTATGAACACTGAAATATGCGTGATCCACTATGTACATTGAAATAATAAATTAAGAATTACTATGAACATTGAAAAAATAATAAATAAAGCTCCACTATGTACAATGAAATAAAATTACTCATCCATGAGTTGAATAAGGTTATCCAATCCCAGGTCATTATACCCATAGGGTACACTAACAGTCGAACCTGAGCTGTGATAACGCTTATCAAGGTAAACTTTTTTACACATTGTTAAACCTTTTTACCATAGGCTAATTCGTAAGTGACCCATCGTCTTTATTACGAACCAGGTTGAAAGGGCCATCGAAGGTCCCGTTGGAGGGGGACTGATCTAATACCATAGATTTTAGAAGTTCAAAATGATACTTTTCACGGTTTTTCTTCGTGAGAGATATGCCTTTGGCACGCAGAATTTCGACACCATTACTCAGACGGATAGCTTTTAGCTCCAGCGCTAACATAATCTGTGATGTGAACATTGTTGCCATACTTTGTTGTGATTTCGTCGACGAGACCTCCGAGAAATGGGTTTTGAGCAGGGTGTAGGTGCTGGTAGGAGACGTAGAATAAATCACCAAATCCGTGTTCGAATACAGTGCACGAGCTCCTAATTTTGACAGAAGCTCATACAGTTTAAGTCAGGCGTGACTCATCACCATTGCGGCGAGAATCAGGCTTCCACGGGTGTTTGGAGGGGTGGCAGACTCTGCAGGCTTGTGTGTGACTAACACTGCCTGATCACTGATGACAGCGATGTCAGTCACAACCACTGAGGCGACCGTCAAGAGCTCCATGTACTTGACAGGACAGCTCACGATGGTCGTCTGGGTTCGACTCATGTTCTGCGCATGTTTTCCCCATGATGAATTAAGCGAGACCTTGGAAAGAGTACGCTTAAGGCTGTTTTTTTCCACTTCCGAGGGGAGGATTCGAAACCCCTCCGCCTGGAAGAAGGCCTCACAAAAGGCTTCCTTTTGCTCCTCAGTCTGCACGTCAGGGGGAAACCCGGAGTAACGCTGCTCCAACCCCAGAAAAGTATCTATGTACCCCGCATAGACACCTCCCTTTTTTGTTGCAGGATCGTACTGCAGAAAGGTCTTAAAATGCCACACATCGGGGAATTTGAGAAGCTTGTATCCAATGCACATAGCCGTGTAAATCTCAAACGTTGGCCATGAACCGGTCAACGTGCGCTGGTTCACACTGTGCTGGCAAGGGGGTGCCAGTTGATCATCTACACAGGTCCTGCAAAGGGGGAAAGCAGCTTCCCATTACACCTGTAAGGTAACACAGGGATAAACAGGTCGTTTGGTTCTAACAATGTGGCGTGTGCAATGCCAAAATAGTGATCGAGGTCCGTGGCGAAATCGGAGGTGATTCGAACCAGATGACCTTTACCAAAAGGAGCCTTCTTGCAAACATAAGGGTACAAGCTGTTGTAATCAACATAATTAAGGCTACATCGTTGGTCAGCCGATGCAAAGATGGAAAACACCTCCATGCGCCCTCCATAGAGGTAATCACAGGCCTCTATGCACCTGATAGGCTCGATGAATTTATAAATTAATGCGAAGGGCTGGTTTTTGCGGATTAACTCATCGAATTCGTGCTCCCACATGATTTTGCATGTGTACCCGTTCATCAGCAGTTTCAAGGCCTCGAGGCGATCCATGGTTCGTGTGTTTAACAAACCAAATGGCTTTCTAGTACGCTGATCAATTTTTTCAGGGTTGAAACATTTCAAGCAATGATGAACGTAACACCCTAAAAATTCGTAAAAACGACGGGTACTGTGGCACGCACCATCCAGTTTGTATTGGCCAATTTTATATTCCCATCCGGGTGATCGCGCAGTCTGAATTTCAATATTGTCCTTCGAAGCCTCATACTCCAACCACGCGAGAGCTTTCAAGGACTGCCGGTCATTACTTGCAGAATACCCATGGCGGGGCATACACCAAGGGTATTCTTTTGCAAAAACTACCCACGGAAAATGCGTAAGCAAGCGCCGGCAATGGTGATGTCACATGCGAAGGGGTCTACACCTATGAGATTTAAAAATTCCCGACGGAAGCTTGGGCGCTTCGCCGCAACAACTCTGTATCTGCCTTGCATTAATACAGAAGCTGTTGTTGAAAGTCCCAGGGTTCAAGGCTTGCTGTGGCATAGCACCGATCGAATGCTGACAGAGTCCCAGATGCCATGTCTTCGGGTTGGAAAAAAAGCCAATCCGGAATGGATCCTACATACTGTAAATTTTCCTCCTTCACGAATTTAAAGGGGAAAAAACCTTTCACCATCTCCAAGTTGAAGATCTTTGTAAAGGAGCGAAGAGGAGCCTGAATAAAGGATAATGTGTCGATAAATCTGATTTTAAGGCCACATAAAAAGATACCTAAAATCTTAGACCCATCGGACACAAGATCCGGTTTTAAAAATTTTCTTTATAGGTAACTGATGATAAACATGACATCAAAGCCCTTCAGATTGTGTGCTAGGACTGTGACGTCCTTGAAACGTTGAACCCCGGGACGTTCTTCGGCCAGAAGCCAGTCCATAAAGGCGTCCGTTTCCAGGAATGAGGCGTAAACCCACTCTCAGTATAGCACTCACACACAGTATGGGTTTCAATGATCCGTCAGCACACTGCACTGTCTCTACGTCGAAGTAAAGGTAGGTTTGACCGACAGGGTCAATTTTTGCAGGGCTCGACGAATTTTAAAGCATCAACCTTGCAAACATGCTTTTCTGGGGATCGTGAATACTGACGCATTTAATGCAGTGATGCTCTGTCTGACACGCTTTCACAAGGTGCGCCTGAAAGCATTCAGTGCCATGCAAATACATGTGATACAACGTGCAGAGCAGCAGCTCCCCAGTATGAAGCACATCGGCTGATAGTCACCGGTTGCAGGTATCCTTGCAAACGTGATCGGGATTGTTGAAACATTTTAAACACTTTGGGCAGATAACATGAGGAGTTTTAATTTCAAGAAGTTTAAGACACAGTTCGTATCCACAAGCGGGCGGCTCGGAGGGATGGAGAATATTGAAACTCACAATTTCCTTCCAGTGCTACACAGCATGCATGTGAAAATGCTTGAAGATGTAGTCCCCGCCGGTGATTACAGCCACGTTCAACTGTGTTTTCGTTCATCTGACTTGAAGAACCCTGTGAACTTAAGTCTGATCCGGCGTAATGAACTAACAGCGGAACAATTCATGACTGCGCTGGAGCATGTGATCCAATCCAACAAATCACTTGGTAGCCACAGCGAGCTAGAATTCGACTTTATGTGTGCCAGTCTGTAACGTCAGGGGAGTGGTCGCCCTGGTCCTGAGACACGTAATTTCGCCAATGTTCAATCTTTTGAACAGCAAGAAAATCAGATCTTTTGAATAACAAGAAAGCTCTCTTGAGAATCGTGAACAACGATGTGATCTGTCTGGCAAGAGCTCTCGTCGTCGCACAAGAGCTCTGCTTAAAAAACAAAGGCCTGCCCAACCGATATACTCAAATCAGAGATCATCGCCTCCAACTCCAGCAGATGGAAACACTTAAACTCCATCTGGATGCAGGGATCCCTATCGGTCCCTGTGGTCTACATGAAGTGTATCTATTTCAGACGCATCTCACACAATTCCGTATTATTGTTTATTTTGCTGACGACGCCTTTCTACCTATTTTCATCGGTCCTGAAGGTGAGAATAACCTTTATTTATTATTTAACAAGGGACATTACGATGTGATAACTAAACCGGCTGGGCTTTTTGGCAGTAATAAATTCTGCTCAAAGTGTTTAAAATGTTTCAACAATCCCGATCACGTTTGCAAGGGTACCTGCAACCGGTGTCTGTCAACCGATGTGCTTCATACTGGGGAGCCACTTGGTAAAATACAGATGAGTTGTAAAAATTGAGCTTGTTCTTGTCCACTTAAGGAGAATTGGTAAAAATCAAAGTTACTTTGCAGATTCGGGAAAGATGAAAAATTTGGATTTTTTTGTCCAAAATTATAGCAAGTTGGCAAAATCGAGGCAACTTGGCAAAATGCCACACCACTTGGTAATGGTAAAATACAGGTAAGTTGTGAAAATAAGGAGAATTGGCAAAATACAAGAACTTGGCAAAATATCATTGAGTGGTAAAAAGCGAAGCCACTTGATAAAATACAGATGGGTTGTAAAAATTGGGTTTGTTTTTGTGCACTTAAGGAGAATTGGTAAAAATCGATGCAAACTCAGCATTGATCAGATCATCAGCATCATCAGATTTGTAAACTCAGGAAAGATGAAAAATTTGGATTTTTTGTGCAAATTATAGCAAGTTGGCAAAATCGAGGCAACTTGCGACACCACTTGGTAATGGTAAAATACAGGTAAGTTGTGAAAATAAGGAGAATTGGCAAAATCTCATGGAGTGGTAAAAAGCGAAGCCATTTGATAAAATACAGGTGAGTTGTGAATTAAAAAATTTAAAAAATACCTATCTTCCTATATGGTCTAAAAAGTTGAAAATAAACCTAAAGCACATCGATAGTGCAATCAGTCACTGAGTTCATATTAAATTCAAAGGAAGATAATAAAAAATTACCTACTCAAGCAGCTGCTTGCCACAGAGTCTGACAGTTTAATACGCCATAATAGAAGGGATCTGTGAGGATGGCAGGTCCTCAGCAGATTTTTTGCCAACTGCATGCGGTGTTTTCCAGGTGATCACCCTCCCACGTACTGAACACGCCCAAAGCTGCTTAACTTCGGTGATCGGACAAGAACCGGTATTTTCAGCTTAATACTGCTGTTGACTAAAGGAAGATAGGGAGCCGGAAATCTAGGGTGACGGCAATCTTGTCAAGTAGGTAAATCGGCGCCTTATCTTCCTTTGAAGCAAATACGAACACAGTGACTGATTACACCATCGATTGATTTAAGTTTGTTTTCTACTTTTTAGGGCCATATAGGAAGATAGGTATTTTTGAAAATTTTTAATTTATTTATATTTTTTGGCACTAAAAGCACCTATCTTCAAGAATTTTCATTTGATATGACTCATAAACATCTATCTTGAGCTAGCCCATGACATTGGAGATCCCACAAGCTTTAATTTGAGATGCATACAAAATCCAAGTGAAGCCATTGGCTGTGGAGGTTCTACCAGACTATAATTTTGCTCTCCACACTTGTCTGTCCTGAGCTACAGCTTTGCAGTTCCCATTTTTAGAGAGGAAGAATGCAGGGGGTCAATTTCTTATAGCCTATGACATTCACCACACCAGAAACTTTCATTTGATCCATAGCTTGTTACTTTCAGAAATGATGCTCTGGAGATATTGGGGACAATCATTTCATATTTCGCTCCTTTTTTATGGGGAACAAAGCATGGAAAGGTCAATTTTTCGTGGCCTATCACATTTTCCGAGTCAGAAGCATTCATTTGACATATAGCTTGTTACTTAGTCATATATATTACTTGAAGAGATATAGGGTAAGGATTGTTTTCATATTTCCCCTTTTTTACAGAGGGAGAGATCATTGGAGTTCAAATTTTTTTATAGCTATGACACTCCCCGAGTTACAAGCTTTCATTTGCTCTCAAAAATCATTAAGTTTCTCCATCACGTTTGAAAGATACAGTGAACAACTTTTTTTTATATCAAATCCACGAACCAAAAAACCGACAATGTCAAAGTCAAAAGCAATGGGAAGATAGGGAAAAATTGAATTCTTATTTTTCGAAATGAAATAAAGTTGGCTCAATCGAGAAAACTGCAAAATATAGGGCAGTTGGCAAAATTCGAAGCCATTTGGTAAAATACAGGTGAGTTATGAAAATTGAGATTTATTTTTTGAAATTAACAGTTGGCAAAATCGAGAAAATTTGGCAAAAATTTTGTGGAATTGGGGACATTCAACGGGACTTTTTTAAAAATTCAGGATAGGTAAACGAAATGAAAGAAGGAATTTTGTTTGAAAAATCATGGCTAGGTTGCAAAAACGATGAAATTGACCCCTTCCCACAGAAAATGAATGAAATTTTGAGTTAAGATATGAAAAGTACTTATTTTCCCAGTTAGAAAATTTCGATCCCTCCCCCCAAAAAAAAACATAGTACCTTCGCACGCCCCTCAATCCTTGAATACACAAATTAAAAACTTCTAAGGGCTATTTGTTTTTGGAAATTAAGAGAAAAACGTTTTTTCTTCTTCTCCACCCCCAAGAGAAACACATCCTATGCGAACATGTGTTATGCCAAATGAAAGCTTATAATGGAGATAACGTATTATATAATATATATATATGAATAATATATGTACTATATTAATAATATTATAAATTAATTAATTATTAATTAATTAATTTAAAATAAATTAATTAATAAATTAATAATTAAATAATAATTAATTAATTAATTAATTAATTAATTTATAAATTAATAAATTAATTAATTTTTAATTAATTTTTTATTATTTAATTATATATGTTTTATATTATAATGTATTAGATACGGATTTGTAAAATTTCAGATGAATAGAGGAGATGTACTAAAAATACACATTCGACGCAGCCTGTTAAATTTTTAAGGGAAGAGAATTTTGGTAAGTGTTTAATTACTAGGGACCTGATTTTCTGTGAGACGTTACAATTGTATCATCCCTTTCTATGCAATTATTCTGAGTCTTGCATCAGCCGATTTTGTTTAATTACTAGAAAATAAACGAGAGAAAAAAGTAAAAACGAGTGTTTAATTACTAGGAAGTTTAATAGCAGGGAATTTTAATAATTATAAAGGAATCGTTTAGTCGTCCTGGCTAAATGAATAGCAAAGGGTTTTAATTATTAAGGAATAAATACAACTCTGCGAGTTGATTTACAATTTGAGATCTGCATCAGACATTCAAAAAGAGTTGAATGGATTTGTAAAATTTCAGATGAATACACAGTTGCACTCTCCCGATTGTACGCAGCCTGTTAAATTTTTAAGGGAAGAGAATTTTTGTAAGTGTTTAATTACTAGGGACCTGATTTTCTGTGAGACGTTACAATTGTATCATCCCTTTCTATGCAATTATTCTGAGTCTTGCATCAGCTGATCCGAGGGCTTAAACTATAGGTCAACCATTGGGGCAAAATAAAGAAAAATCGGAAATTAGAGTTAAAATAAGGAGGCACCAGGGGTTTTTTTAATAAGGGGGAAGAAATTTTTAATAGGGGGAGTAATTTTTAATAGGGGGAGTAATTTTTAATAGGAGGGGAAATCAAAGAATTAAAATAAGGGTTTTTTGGGGGATTAGTGTTCCTCACAGGCACCAGATGACGCCAAGGGGTTTTTTCATAAGGGGGGAGGAATTTTTTTATAAAGAGGGAAATCAAAAATCGAAGAATTAGAATAAAAATAGGGGCTTTTTGGGAAAATAGTACTTCTCACTGTCAACAGATGGCACCAGGGTTTTTTTTAATAAGGGGGAGGGCTTAAAATATAGGTGGGCGACCGGGGGGTCCGAAAACGAGAAATTAGAGTGAAAATAAAGGGGTTTTTGGGAAAATAAATAAATAATTTAATAATTAAATAATTAATTTTATTATTAAATTTTTAATTTATTATTAATTAATTAAAAATAGTAATTATATGATTTATTAAATAATATTATATTATATATATATATCTAATACATTATATGTATCTTGAAAATGAAATTTTCTATTTCCCTTCTTTGTTCCAGATAAGGGTCAGACTGTAAACAGCTGTTCTGCTATATTTCCCTAACATGAGGCAGACCATAACCAATTGTGAAATTAAAGATTTTTACGTAGAAAGTTAAATAGGTATTAAATTCACCTCCCGACCACCTTAAAAAGAGACATTTCCACAATTGTCAATAGAAAACAAAATATAATGGATATATTAAAAAAATATTCTTATACATAAAGCCTAGACAGGAAAAACTAATTCCCATTTCCAATTATGAAGCCATTTGTTTAATCCATATTACTTCAAAGAATTGAAAGAAACGCGTTTCAAGTACTTTTCAATCTCCGTCACTTGCATATAGAAACGGAACAGTAAACCATGATTTAAAGTAACTGATGTAAAGGTAAAACAACTCTTATAGAACAAAACACATGCAGTGTATATTGTGAAAACGAAAACGAACTAAGTCACTTCCCGCCAGTGCTATCTTTTTGAACAAGAAACAGGTTGACAGCGAGGTGACGCTGCCACCTCATTGTCAAACATGGAGGTAGGAGTTATGGACGCTAGAATATTTCATGATAAATGATGTTTCATGTCGATGGAAATCTAACCTTGAAGTGCTATAACTATTAAAATATGCATTTAATGGAAGAATATGACTGAAGATAAATTAAAGATCACAATCAAAACTATTTAAATTTCTATTTTAAACAATATTCAGTATTTAAGCCTATATTAAAGTATGTATATTTCACAACAAAATTCCTGCTTTTTATTCCAGAGATTTTTTGGTTAATTTTTACACTTTTTCTTATGTAAGAGATTTGACTTTTCACAGTTTACTCTGAACATTACAAACTTCATTAAACAATGATAGAACTTTAAAATATTATGCGGGGGGGGGGGGAATTCAGTTCCTATTTTATGAAAAAGGTGGTGTAGCTTTCATTTAATATGTAATTTGTTATTATTAACTTTAAGTGGGATTAAACAACTGAGTTTAAAAACGTAAACAAACGAAAAACTAAAGCGGAAAAAAGTATTTATATATATATAAAACATCTCTTGACCTTCCAAGAAAAAAAAATTGATTTAGCAATATTCGGCGAAATGATTCCTTTTTTGTACATGAAATAATTACGGTGTTTTTAGCAGTATTCGTATAAAGCATTCGGATATATTGTAATTGACCTGCAGTGTGAGCTTTCTGAGTAGCAACAACATGGCTACTGCTGTTCAGCGCGGCTACACTAGCGACCTATATTAAGATATAGCAAGGGCACCTCCCCCTCTTCTTACCTCCATGCTGTCAACCTGTTTCTCGGCTTTGAAAATTGAATACGCACTTCTTGGGTTCATGAGTAGGCTTGTAGACTAATTAGGCTGTGGTTTGGACTTGAACCTGTGAACATCAGATAACGAGCCTTGAACGCTACTGATTGAGTCAATTACTGACCATTTTGGATAGATGACTCTGATACTGTAAGGAATTGTCAATAAAGAAATGAAATGGGGAAGAGGCTAGTTTATTTTAACTGGGAAAAAAGCACTAAATTTGAAATATTCGTAGTGAATATTTCATTTGGAAGAAAGAATAACGCTTTTTATGCCGTTTACATTTATTAACTCATGTATATAATAGGCACTAATGCTCTATTTACATGATTTAAGAGGTCGAGTGCTTTGCAGTCATCCTCAGGGCGGTGCAAAGTTCGAAGTTCAATGGTGAAATGTCAGATAGTTAAAAGTATCACCTTTATCTTGAAGACATATTCTGATGAAAGAGGTCCTGCCTTCGAGGTAGCTTTCATGATTCTTGCACCGGTAAAAAGTCATTATGTCGCTGAGATCATTGCGTTGTCAGGAACACTTAGATGCATTTTCATGACAGCAACGAGAGGCAAAGAGGAGAGAGCCATTTTCCAGTGCCGATCGCTGCATTGAAAGGAACAATAAGTGGTAAGTTGGGGTGTCGAGATTAGGCCTGTGCAGTGGGGTACGGTGGGGCTGTGCATCTACATATATATATATATAGATATAGATATAGTGCTCATCAATCTCTTCTATTCATCTATGTTTCCACTCGTGAGAAGCGATCCAAAATCGGCCATGTTGTCAGACAATACCATTGAGGTAGTAATGTGATGCCCCATCGTTCACTTTTGCTTTACCTTAACCAGTTTTGTTTAATTTACGTTATATTTATCATTTTGGGGATTTTTATTTCCTTTTCGGCATCACAGCACTCGTTTTCAAGTTTCTAGGAGTTGCGTACGCGCAACTCCGAACTTCCGACCGTAACCGTTAAAGCGCGTGCCAAGGACATGCCCCCTCTTGCGTCATAGCTTGCGTCCTTCGTCATTGTATGCAAATGTCTTTCCCGGCATGCGCCGGCCCATTGTCAAAACCGTGACCTGCGAGTCACTGAGAGCACTTGAGAGAGCACTTGAGCACTTGAGAGTTGTAGAGCACTTGAGAGCAGAGTTGTAGAGAGAGCAGAGAGATGTAGTAAGGTGCGTAGCATCGTGCATGTAGCACAGAATTTAGTTTCTTCATTGATGTCTTGGTGAGTTAATTATTTTGGAAATAAATCTATGTTGTTTTGTTATAAACTTTTGAGTCTATAGTTTTTTATCTTGAGCAACGCTAATTTAGGATCTTTTTTACATTAACTCTTATTTTGTTAAGAATCATTTTTCACTCTTACTTATGAACGCTCGCTGGCATTTGAACCCTAAATCAACTTATTCTACATTTTGGCAATTTGTTAATTATTGCCTGGCGCCCGTCTAAGCTATCCGGAGCATAAAACTTTAAATATTTTGCATTGTTTGGAGCGTTACAGAGTCACATAAAAGAAGTGGCGCAGCGAACAGGGACTCGCCAGTATTTAAAGATAGTAATTTTTTGAGCTCAATAGTTGTATGTACTAGTTGTAGATTTAACGGCAGCTTAAGCCGAAAATTTTTGTTGAGCAAGTAGCTTAACATTTTTGTGTATTATTCAAAGGTACTGAAGTTTCAGCGTAGATATTGCTGAATATTTAAGATAATTGTCGTATGTAATGATTAGAAGTGTCCGGACACACAAGTACGTAGGACGATAAGAAAATTTTTTTATAAGCAAATTTATATTTTTGTAAAGCTTAGTTATAGCTTTAGTATTGTTGTATAGCAGTACCTTTGAGCGCTGCTCAAGATAAAAAAGTTTTCAAAATTTCCAAAATTCCAAATTTTGGCAGACCGCTAAACATGTCTGCTAATAATATGGCCGATTCCGCCATAATGACTCCCGACATAGAAAGAGTAAAGGGTAGATTGCAAGAGGTAATGATGGAAGCAGAAGTGCTAATGAATCTGCTTGATGATAATCGGGAGAAAAGGGGAACGACAACAACCCCTAAATTTGCTGACAATGCTACGTCAGTTCACCAACGAAGAAACTTTGAACGTAAGGTTCCATTTTCTGTCCCGCCAGAAGCAAGCGATAGAACAGAGTATTTTCAACCGCCACAACGACGATTTGCCAACCCATCCATTAACTATAGACCTTATGTTAATTGGCCTTTACCTGAGATAAGGTTCGACGGTTCGAAACGTCCATCATCGTGGACATTTGTCAAGTCCATGGAGGAGCACTTCCGTTTACATGAAGTGCCAAGCAACAAAAAAGTTGTTTTAGCAGTATCTTGCCTAATTGGATGCGCTAAGCAATGGTGGAATAACGTAGGATGTCGTCATGGAATAGAACTTTGGGAAGAATTTAAAAACGAAATCATGGACATATATCCGGCTTATAATGATTTTACAGAACTAGCTACAGAGTTGTTTTCACGAAGACAAAGGGAAAGAGATGACATAGAAAAATTCATATGGGGTACAGTAGAGTTATACCAGCTGTACGATGCTGATGCCGTTGAAATTGATATTGTAAATTGCATATTGTCTCAATTACTTTTGCCCATCCGAGAATTCCTAGAAGTACGAAACATAAATTCAGTTTCCAAGTTAGTCAAATTGGCTCGGCAATACACTGCAAGAAGAGAATCTGCAGCAAATACACATAACCAACAATGGATGCCATTCCCGCCAAAGCAGCGATATCAGGTTGAGTCGCGTAGAATGACTCCCGCACGACCGGAATTTACACGGTCCCGACAATTTGCGCCGAACGCGCCTAGAACTATAGAATATGAACGAAGTAGAGACTTTTTGCCACGTCAAGCTTCAAACCATAACACTAGACCTAAAACTTTGGTTAAACAACCTCAATCTTTCACTTGTAATTTTTGTGGCCGACTGGGACATACTGAGAATTATTGCTATAAAAGGAATGAAAATTCGGGAAACTTTCATCGGGATCTTTGAAGCGAGAGGCCAAAGTTCCTCAAGAAAAGCCCTCTCATGAGTTATGCCTTGCCACTATGGCTTTTCCTTTTGTTACTGATTGTCACGAAGTAACTAAAGTAACAGATCAAAACGATACAGAAGTCAATCTTCAGTTTGCTAAGGAACAAGTTTTCGACGATAATAATGACGAATGTCAATTGACAGTGCAGCCGCGGTCCCGTGGACTTTTTGACTTACCTTGTGGTCCAGAACAGATTATTTCAGAAGCACCTATAAAATGTCCCGTTAGTGCAAATAATGAGTGTTTAAATAACGAAGTTTGTGAAGTAGAAGAATCGTATGAGGAAGCCGTTTTTGAAAAGGTTTTTAAAGTAGAAGTTTTAAAAGAAAGTAATAATAATGAAAATAATTTTGAGTCTGATTTAAGTGAAGAAAAAACCAACCAAGAAGTTGTGCCGACCGCAAGTATTCCTGACAAGTCTGGAGGTCCTCAACTATTAAAGCGTCATTTGGAGGCGGACACCAATAAGCCTAAAAAGTACGAGAAAAGGTTCTTCAAAAATCCACACGGACCAACGAAAAGCCGACGAAACGACCAGAGCCTGCAGAGCGACAACCGGCAGCGAAGCAGCGAACATCGGGAAGATGACGTCACGAGAGAGATCTACAGCGACGATTTGACTTGAACGAGATCTTCAGTAACAACTTTACGTGAAGCCACCCAACGACGACGGAAAGATGTTATCGGAAACGGACTAGATGATTTATCGCCACGGAGTGCCAACAATGAAATTTAAGTATATTTTTCTTTCACTTGGCACTTGATTGAGTTATAAAATGTTTTTTTTTCTGGAATAGATGAAGACGAAGAAGAAGCCTTATTGTGAATTATATAGTTAGCGATGTTTAATTTCTTGTTGAAACTTTGGAGTTCGATATTTGTTTTTGAAAAGTGAAATTTTTGTAGTTCGAGTTTATACTTGTGTGAATAGAATTTTTTTTTGCATTCTTGTTCATCGAGGTTCTAGTTATTGTATTTACGTGAGTTAAAATGTATTTTTGTAGATTTTTTTCAGCTGACTGATAGCTGAAAATTTTGTAAGTCGATATTGGAAAGTTTAGAAATTGTAAAATGTTTCTGGATATGAATGAGAAGAGTGAAAGAGAATTAGTGATTTAAGAATTTGTATTGTAAAATAACGTGCATTCCAAAGTGAATTTATGTAAAAAAAAAAAAGGAGATTCATGTAAAAGTTATTGGATGAAATGTTATCATCGTATATTATAAATTATTTACACTCTTTTTTCTTTATTCTTAGATACGATTTATGTATATGTGTTTAAATCTGTTCAGTGTCATCAGTGATATTTATGTGTCAATGATACGTAATTTTTGGGGATGACATTGACAGTATTTATTGGTATATATAGATGATGACCATGATGATGATTGCAGAATTTTGTTTTTTTTTGTGTACCTTTTTGGAGCTGTCCCCAAATGGCCTAGTCTGATAACAGAGTTGTTATCAGCAAAACTCCTTTGGGAGGGGGACGTTAGCTCTGAAGGGGGAGGTAACTAATGATTTTTTATTTCAGCTAGATCGCGATTTCTGTGAATAGGAGAAGAATTAGCGGATGATTACAATCCCGCTTGTTTGTAAATTTTGAATTTTCTTAGCTTTACGTATTTGAATGTAATTAAGAGGAGATAACGGTGTTCGAATACCCGTTTTTTTTATGTGATTTAGGTGAAGAATTAGCTTTCACGAATTTTTATTGTGGTTAGGGGAAAAGCGGAAGTTATTACCCCGCTAACAACAAATGTAATGAATCACTTTTTCTTTTCATCTTTTTAACATTTATTAGACTTAGAAAGTTAGGAGTTGATTAACCTGTTTTTCTGTACAGTTCAAGATATGCCAATTTCGAGTTTGTATCAGAATGTGATACTAGTTAGACCAATGATGCTAGTATACAGTTAACTGTCACAGCCACTGGTACGTAAGTACACTAGGTTAGCTGTTAAATACATATTTTTGTTAGGAGGAAAAGGGAGGAGGTACCTTTGGTTGTGCTGGAAAATTGTGTCAAAGTAAGAATAGTTCATCATATCAAAATTTGCGCTAGCATACTTTTACTTATTTATGTTTAGCCATGTGTAAATGACGTAAGATGTGTCCTTTATTCAAAATTGCTCGTCAAAATTTGTTAGGTCAAACTTTTTGACTCCCTTTGGAAGGGGGAGTTGTGATGCCCCATCGTTCACTTTTGCTTTACCTTAACCAGTTTTGTTTAATTTACGTTATATTTATCATTTTGGGGATTTTTATTTCCTTTTCGGCATCACAGCACTCGTTTTCAAGTTTCTAGGAGTTGCGTACGCGCAACTCCGAACTTCCGACCGTAACCGTTAAAGCGCGTGCCAAGGACACGCCCCCTCTTGCGTCATAGCTTGCGTCCTTCGTCATTGTATGCAAATGTCTTTCCCGGCATGCGCCGGCCCATTGTCAAAACCGTGACCTGCGAGTCACTGAGAGCACTTGAGAGAGCACTTGAGCACTTGAGAGTTGTAGAGCACTTGAGAGCAGAGTTGTAGAGAGAGCAGAGAGATGTAGTAAGGTGCGTAGCACCGTGCGCGTAGCACAGAATTTAGTTTCTTCATTGATGTCTTGGTGAGTTAATTATTTTGGAAATAAATCTATGTTGTTTTGTTATAAACTTTTGAGTCTATAGTTTTTTATCTTGAGCAACGTTAATTTAGGATCTTTTTTACATTAACTCTTATTTTGTTAAGAATCATTTTTGACTCTTACTTATGAACGCTCGCTGGCATTTGAACCCTAAATCAACTTATTCTACATTTTGGCAATTTGTTAATTATTGCCTGGCGCCCGTCTAAGCTATCCGGAGCATAAAACTTTAAATATTTTGCATTGTTTGGAGCGTTACAGTAATACTAGAGACAGGACTCGATTCCCGTAGCGTTGACCACCATGATCACAGACGCCTGTGTCTGCCGACTGCTTAGTGAGGCAAGAATATTCATGATGCCTTGCGAATTGGCTGCAAACAATGATAAAGGCTATTTAAAAATGCTTAACAAATGATTTAAATGAGGCAGAACTTTGCTGTTTTCTGTTTGTTATTTCAATGAGGTTATTCCAGTGTAGTAATTAAAGCAAATAGATTTAATTAATACACACTTATTGATTAATATTGGATGAAAAGCGAAGACGCTGGAAACTGCTTCTCTTTCAAATCGATGTTTTGCATGAAAATTTTTAAAAAATTCGATATGCTCTTAATAGTATGTGATTAAAGCTGAACTAAATTGATTGTAAACTTAGCAGACTTTAATTTGAGCACATTTAAAATAGGAACAATGGTAAACATATTTTAAAATCTAATACATGATCAAATCTTTCAGCTTAAGCAAAAGCCCTCAAATTTTATAGATCTTAATAGTGCAAATCCGTGCCTCATTTAAAAAAAACGCGAGAAGTCACATTTATTTTCTTCTTTCATTAAAAACTATTAATTTTTATTAAAAATTAAAAGAAATAATCAGAGTGTAAACTTCCCAGCTTAGGCAAGATATCAAATCTTCTCCCAATAAATGACATAATTTAATTTCATGCTATAAAAAAACCCAAATATTATAAGCTTGCTATTCAGCTGAAGCATAAAGAAATTCAAGCTCCCCTCCCACACAAACACACAAATGGCATAATTGAAATATGATGCTATGAAAAAACAAATATTGTAAACTTTTATATCAGCTAATGCAGAAGGAAATCCAAGGTCTCACACACACAAACAAATGACATAATTGAAATTGCATGCACAATACATAAAAAACAAAATAATTTACACCTTCTCTCATTTCAATTAAGGGAGAAGGAAAGGCAAGCCCCCCCCTCCCCCCACACAAATGACATGATTGAAATTTCATGCAACAAATACCATATATTGTAAACTTTTATATCAGCTGAAGCAGAAGGAAATCCAAGGTCACACACGCACACAAATGACATTATTGAAATTGCCTGCTTTACATATAAAAACAACAATTTACACTTTATCTCATTTCAAAAGCCCCCCCAACACACACACACACACACAAATGACATGATTGAAATTTCATGCAACAAAAACCAAATATTCTAAACTTTTATATCAGCTGAGGCAGAAAGAAATCCAAGCTCACACACATACACACCCAAATGACATAATTGAAATTGCATGCTATATATATATAAAACAATAATTTACACTTTCTCTCATTTCAACTAAGGCAGAAGGAAAGGCAAGCCCCCTCCCACAAACATACAGATGACATGATTGAAATTTCATGCAACAAAATACAAATATTGTAAACTTTTATATTAGCTAAGGTAGAAGGAAATCCAAGGTCACACACACACACAAATGACATAATTAAAATCTCATGCTATAAAAAAATAAAATGCAAACTATTTTTGTTTCAGCTGAGACAGTAGAAAATTCATATCACACACATATAACATAAGAAATGAAGTTACTGCAAAGTATATTTTTGTCACTGTGTTTTGTGGAAATTTAGATGTTTGCTCTAATATGATGCCTTTTAATATTTCTGTCATTTGTGTTTCTAAATGGTAAAATCTAATTTTAGCATATTCTTTTGTAATGTTTCTTTTTCATATTATAAGCATAATTGTCAACTTCCACATCCAATTTCTTATTATTGATATGACTATCTAGTGATATGAGCACCAACATGCATTGAAGGCTATGTAGGACATTAACCTGAATTTTTTTATTAGGTATGAAATGGTTGTTGTTTAGAATATAAAGTTTTCTCCTGGAAGACACTGTTCAGTAATTTTTGCAATTGCTCACACATATTGTGAGAAGGGCGAGAAAATCTCAATTTTGAATATTAACCTTTAAAGTGACAGAAGCTGATTAATCAGTTTCTCAAAATCCCTACGAAAGAACCTGCAACATGCTTTTTTATGCTTCCCTACTATTTTTTTCCAGAATTAAATGCATTTTTCCTTTGATATGCTAATATGGACTATTTCATTCAGTAGGTTTTCATAATAAGGCTCAAAAGTTGTTTCTAAAGGAAAAAAAAGTCTTTGTAAGGGTTAATAAGTGCAGACATAGAAGACTGCATTAGGTCAGAGTCAATTAATGCTAATCTACATTCTATGCAAGAAACGTTTCATAATTGTTTTGCTATAAAGACAGCTTATAATAACATTTTTCAATCCAGAGAAAAGAGACACTATGACCTTCATTGCTTTACTCTAATTGCTTGATATTATCCACATGTGAGAAACACCTAAAATGTCACTGGACATTTCATTATTGCTCCCAATGATTTTAATTTCATTCAAAGTTAAACAATTGCCATTTTTCTTATTAATTATCAGCCAGTTAATTATTAACTGCATGTGTGCACTTTGGATCTAAAGATCATTAGGCTATTATAGTTTCCCACTTTTGCTGTTATAGTTTGAAAAAATTAAATATGGTCCTGGCTGAATTTGTAGGTAAAAATATATTTTGAGCCAGATAAACCAACTGTTAAAAAATAACCTATGGGAATTTTCCAGCTATATAAAACTGAAACAAATATAAAAATTAAAGTTTCAGAAGCTATATCTCAGGTTTTATCATTAGCATTATTACCAAAATCTACATATCCACAATAGCATTTGCCATTGAACAGTATTTGTTTCCTAATTGACTTCTCCTCAAATAATAAAGTGAATATCATATGCTTCTGCTCATTATCAGTAAAATTTTCCATGCAGAAAACTTCAATAAATTCAGGAAGACCATCTACAGAACTGCACCAAGTTGAAAATGTGGAGCTATTGGGAAAGAAGATTTTCTCTTACAAATTCATGCCTTTAAAATAAAAAATAATAAGCCTTTGGAGAATGGAAATATCATGGTAAACCTATTTACCTCTTGGCAATAAAATATGCCATTGCTTCTTTCAGCATTTTTGCTGTGAATTTCTCAACAGGTTTAAAATTATATCTAGAAACACAGGCTTTGATGCCTCAATGTCATCTTGATGAGCTTTTGAGCCTTAAACAAATCTAATATTTCTTTCAAAATAGAAGAGTCTGATTGCTTGGATCTTAGCTGGCAATGATTTCACCGTAGCATTTTCTTTAAGCTCTGGATTTCATTTTGCACTGACATCAACTTTCTCTTAAATTTTCTAGGACTCTTCCCTCTTACACAGCATTAATGATCATTTTTATAGAACTATCTGTTCTCATTGCAATTTCTATCATATCTTCTACAAGTGTCTCTCAGTAGAGGCATTTGTTACAAAAGTGAATAAAGTTGGCACAGCATCATTAATTAATCCTACTGTGACATTTTCTGGAGCTTTATTTTTAAAACAGTAACGTGCTGGGAACAGATAGTACTAGCTACTGTTTAAAGAGAGACAGTGGAGCTTCAACTACAATTGATAAGCCTCTTAGCATTTCAACTCATAAAATTTTTTATCAAATATGAAGAGCAAATTTTTAGACTTTATTTATCACATGCAAAATTATAAAATCCCTATTTCAGGAGTTTCTTTTGAGGAAAAAATAACAATTTGTGTTATTTTGGCAAAAAAATAAAAAAGCAAAGCAGAAGTCTCATAAAATTAATGTCTAAGTTCAATATTTCTTTTAGAAACAAATTCACGAAAATAATCTATAAATTCCATGCTATTTCAATCTGTAAATGGTCTTGTTTTCATATGCAAATATTATTAGTTTCATTTATGAAAAAAATCGTGAACTGCATTTGATATTATACTAGGACAGAAGAGTATTTTAAATTGTTCTCTTTATTTTTAGGCCTCTCTGCTTTAACAATTTAAATGTAAAAGCATTTCACGATATTCGTAAATTACTAACCTATGATTTAACGTCGAATTGCTGCTTTTATAGTATTTTTCAGTAGTTACTACACAATTCATGTAAATCTAATAGCGTGGTGAAAGGTTTGTTTACGCTAATCAATACGCCTCTCTCTCTTGCCTCACTGAGGAGTAGGTTTAAGATTTTGTACATGTCATGGCGTCCGTTGCCAGTCTGTCTCTACTAATATTACCTCAATGGACAATAACTAATAAACCACAGCTTTATTAAATTTGCTAATGGCAACATAACTTTGATTCATCATGGTAGCTTTTGGAAACTGAAGAGTTAAGCTTGCTCAACGTAAGATTATTTTCCAACTGTGGAAATAAAACTATTTGCTTAGTACATTAGTCTATGCTAAACTATTACTTTACAACATCTTTCGCATAGTATTTTTTGGTTGTTTGTTAGACCATGTCAGATCACATCGCAGATTTAAACGATATTTGGCATAAACATTAGTAGTATATATATGTGATATTCAATTACTCAAAATTCTGTAACGAGTTGTAGTCTTTATAGAATAATAAATAAAAAATTATCTCAAACAGTTGCTTGCCACAGAGGTTGATGGGAGCCTGTCAGTTTATACGCCAGAGTAGAACTGTCAGGATGGCAGGACCACAGGCAGAATGACAATGCAAACATCCATGCCATATCCGGGGCTCGAACCCAGATCCCTTGGATCAGATCATAAAAAAAATGGCTAGCGTTAAGCCATTTTTGAAATACAAATTGCAATGTCACTTAGTTATTTTAATTTTTTTCTATGGAAGATGAAAACAGCAGACTTGGTATTCCAGTGTATTTTAGATTATAAATTAAAAAAAATTAGTTTTAAAAGCAATTTGAAAGAAAAAAGTTTATATTAAAAAAAATTTAAGTGGTCCTAAGGTGAAAAAAAACTAAAACCTATCTTATAGATAAGTTTTTATGACCCTATATATTCTATAATGACTAACTCGTTAAGAAATTTTTAACTCGAAATGTTTGAAGTAACTGCATATCTTATATGACATCATATTCTACATAACATTCAATTCTAAAAATATAAAATATCTTGTAATCATGGGAAAACTTGATAATTATTTAGTATAGGTTCTTCATTAAAGGTTTTCAGGGAATCAGAAAAACATTAAATAGCAGTGTTTTTGATAGGTAAATGTAGAAATACAAGATCTCTTTTAGGAATTATGGTAATTCTCTGAAATCACTACTCCAGATCGCTAAGATACTTATTTAACAATTCTCCACAAAAATTCCCCGCCCTGCCCACGGTCAGTAGGGGACACCGATGGGCTTGGAAAGGCCGCCGTCCGTCGGATGGGACGTTAAGCCGTGGCCCCGTGTGCGGGAGAGCCATACCCTGTGCACGTTAAAGAACACGCTGGATGGTCTTGACGGGAGGCTACCATCTGTCTCCCAACAGCTGTTCCAGTGGGTCCCCTCCCCCAACCTTCTCTGAGCCTTCGGGGTCCATGTGATCTGGCCATTTGGCCCATGGTGTGCAAAAAAGTGCCACTCAGAGGTAAAACAACCCAACAACCCAAATTATTTAACAATCTTGAAACCCATTTAGCTGCTATTTTGTGTTCTACCTTCAACATGACTGGGAAGAAATATGTCACAAAGAACATATCAATGATTTTTTGTCTTAAGTTGAGAATTTTATATTCTGGAGATTAAAATCATTATATTCTATTTGTGTTTTTGTCTAAGCTTTAAAAATTATATGTCCTTTAATTGTGTACATTATGTAATTGAAAACTCGGAAACCTCCAGCCTGTGCCACGTTGAAGTTTATCTCTGCAAAACTCCTTGCCCTGCCCTCAATCAGTAGGAAACACCAATGGGCTAGGAAAGGCCACCATCTGTCAGATGAGACATTAAGTCATGACTCTGTGTTTGGGAGAGCCATATCCTGTACATGTTAATGAACAGAAAAATCAGCACCCTCACTTCCTTTGAAGTGAATATGAATTCAGTGACTGATTGCACCATTGATATGCTTTAGTTTTGGTTTCTACTTTTTAGGGCACATGTAAAAAAAATCAGTTTTAAAAAATTTTTAATTTAAATATGTTTTTTATATTTTACTTTGTTATTAAAAACACCTATCTTCAGAAACTTTCATTTGTTATATGACTCATAAACATAAATCACATTTCTATTCCCCCCTCCTTCCTAGGAGGGATTGTGCTTGAGGTAGCCCTTGACATTGGAGATGTCACAAGCTTTAATTTGAGATATAACTCAGTAAGATCAACCCCCATGAAATATCCATCTCCTTTTGGAGAGGGGGGGGGATAATTAGGGATAATTTTGCAGACATAAATATCAATGTGGCACAGGCTGAAGTTTTCTGAGTTTTCAATTACATAATGTACACAATTATAAAAGACATATAACTTTTAAAGCTCAGACAAAAACAAAGATTGGACCTAAGCCGTGGCCCCGTGTGCAGGAGAACCATACCCTGTGCACATTAAAGAACACACTGGATGGTCTTGACGGGAGGCTACCATCTGTCTCCCAACAGCTGTTACAGTGGGTCTCCTCCCCCAACCTTCTCTTAGTCTTCGGGGTCCTCGTGACCTGGCCATTTAGCCCATGGTGTGCAAAAAAGTGCCGCTTAGAGGTAAAACAATCCAAAAACACAAATATAATATAATGATTTTAATCTCCAGAATATAAACTTGACTCAATTTAAGACAAAAAATCATTAATATGTTCTTTGTGACATATTTCTTTCCAGTCATGTTGAAGGTAGCAAACAAAAAGGCAGCTAAATGGGTTTCAAGATTGTTAAATAAGCATCTTAAGCAATCTGGAATAGTGATTTCAGAGAATTGCCATAATTCCTAAAAGAGTTCGTGTATTTCTACATTTACCTATCAAAAACACAGCAATTTAATGTTTTCCAGATTCCCTAAAAACCTTTAATGAAGAAGAACCTATAAATAAAATAATAAATACCCTCTCAGGCAGCTGCTCACCACAGAGGTCTGACAGGAGCCTGTCAGTTTATATGCCATAGTAGAAGGTCTGTGAGGATAGTAGGAACTACTACTTCATTAAACCAAACTTTTACTGACTTGTCTTCAGTGTATCTCATCTGTGCACTTCTATTGACAAGAAACTTTCACAAAGTATATCAGTCTTTACCAGTGTCTTTTAATGTGTTATTATTCTTGTATCCTATTATATCGTGGTGTTCATTTTTAGTCGACTGTTTCTATTATGTCAGCCTTAACTGGCACAGTAGTTAGACAGCTAGCTACTGTTCCAGCAGCACAAATTTTGCATGTTAACTCTAACTGAGTCTGTGGTCAGTAGTGACTTTAGTCTTAGTAGATTATGTCCTGTAAAAGAATTATTATAAAAGATGTCTGTAAAAGGACAATATAAAAGATGAAATTTTTAAAAGCTAGTAGTAGCTTCTAGGATTCTTCTCTGTCGTATGTGTTGCAAATGAAATGATTATGTGACATTGTTAAGATAAGAATATATATACAATCGAACTTGGTTGTAATGAGCACGGAAATAATGAGATCATGGTCATAATGAGCAAAAAGCCATAATGATTTTAATTTATATGTATTCCCATACAATTGCTCACTTTTATAATGAGCATACTATGTGGATATACCATATAATTGTTGGTAACAATGTAAACATGCAAACTTCGTAATTGCTTGGGTAGTCAGAAAAAAAGACTGATAATAAAGATGATAAGTGAAAGTGATTCAAAATCAGTGCTGACAATCTCCCAAGCTCAAGGTGCAATGGACACAAGTCAATTTTTTTTTAAGGAACTGAGGTAAATAATGAGACTTTTAATGCATTGCATGTTTTAAGGGGAAATTTGAGAAATATCAAAGTGAAATCTTTAAAGCAAACATCAGTTTAAGATTCATAAATAAAAAAAAACTAACTCGAATCAATATTATTTTTAATTATAGAGAAATGTGTTTAATATTAATTGTATAGTTTTAAATTATGGACAAATTGTGCTTAATATTAAGTGTATTGTAGTTTATATAAGCATATTAATACGAATAATATATAAATACTGTATGTGTAGTTATATTATTCTTTTCTCTCTAGTATTTCTTTTGTTTTTTGATTCTCTCTTTTTATCAAGATATTGAGAATTAAAACAAATAGGAGGTAGATTTAACTCATCTCTGATATAGTGAGTAATGGCTATAATGAGGAAATTATGTCTGTCCCTTGATGCTCATTATAACCAAGTTCGACTGTATATGATATCTCCACATTTTGTTATGATTAAGTACATTCATAGTTTTATGTAATATTTCTGTTTGCATGTTTATATATATATATATTTTTTTTTTTGAAGAAGGACTCCCCTATACATAGGGTGGAGATAATCTAGAAGCTCTTTTGGGCTTGTCCTGGCTTCTCTTACAACATATAAACACAGGGACATGCCTGCTGATTTAGTAGTCATGTATGCTAACCACTAGACCAGTTATGGGCTACTGAATTGTGTTAATGTTCTGTTTTGCTACCTAAAGTTAGGTAGTAAGTAGATTAGGTAATATCGTTTTAGATGATTTATTATTGAAAAAATGTTTTCTAAAATTTTTTTAGGTACTTTATTGTGAAAAGTATGGAAATATCAACTGGCTCTGGAGCTGATTTAGATGATATAGAAGATTTGGCACTTTCTTCAGAAAGTTCATTTGCAGATACCAGGAGAACTAGATTGTTTCCTCGTATAAGAAGGAAAAGAAATGAAATTCAAGAAGTGCAAAAAATTGTTGCTGATAGCATCATACCAGGTGCATTAAAATATTAAGTATACATATATTATGCAATATTTCATTGGCAACATATTATTGAAATATGTTACCAGTGAAAAGAATTGAAATATTTTGAAAGCATTCATAAATATGGCAGAAAATTTCCACAACTACATGGTTAGGTGCATTATATAAATTATTAAAATTACATGCTGATTTAACTACTTTGACAGACAAAAAAAACTGTAAAGTAGGGTTAACATCTTCTTGTATTGTAGTGATTTATAACTTTTATCAAAATTTGGTAGATATCAAAAGTAAATGTGCTAAAATGTAGTAGATTGAAAGTTAATTTGCTCCAAACTGTAGCAGATCATTACATAATTTGTGTCAAATTTTGTGGGCTATTGAATAGATTTGTCAAATTTGGCAGATTTTATAATTTTAATTAGTTATGAACTATTTAAATATTTTGCTCTATTAAACCAGTTATAGCTAAAGCTTACCATGCTAGGTCACTATGACAATCATGGTTTGCTTACTACTGAAGTTGAGAAAGAATGGGACTGTTTTAAACAGGCTTTTCTTATTATCAGAACCAGTTTAGTGCAGACTTTTGCTTTGTATTTCGAGTAAAGCTAAGAACATCCTCTTCTTCCTCCTCAAGCAGCCATGGAGGTCCATCCAGACTGTACAATTTAGTTCTCCAAGTACATCTATCCTGAGCTGCATTTCTTGCATCTGACCATTGCACACCAATTCTAACAAGATCCTGTTTGCATAATCTGTGCACTGCATCCTAGGTCTTCCCCTCTTTCTGAATTAGACACACTGTTCATAATCCTATTCGCCAATCTATAATTATCCATACGGGCAACATGGCAAAACTAATGGAGTCTGCACAATATGCTGTTCAAAGGAGGTTGCCAACTCCTGTGTCTAACCTCATCATTACAAAGTTGAACCACCTAATGCCCAAGATACTGTGTAAGCATCTAGAATCAAAAGCATCAAATTCCTGTTATCTTGTTTATAAAGCATCCCAAGTTTCACTACCATAACTAACCCTAGATATAACCAAACTATTATAAATCTAATTTTAGTCTTTAGGTGTATATGCCTATTTCTCCACACTCTCCATAGATTCTTAACCCTTCCAGTGTCTAGGCTGAAAAACAGGTTTCCATTCATACATCAAGCTATTTTCTGCCTATGCTCAGCCAAAAAAAATTTTTTGCCAAATAACTAATGAAAGGAATTATTAGATTTTGTATACCAAATTAATCAGCATTTAATTCTGGATTTTCTGAAAATCAAGTATTTAACAAAAAAGATGATATATTTTATTTTAATAGGACATTTTTTAGAGTCATGTAGTAAAAAAATGTATCTGGCAATGCAAATAGAAATTTATTTAAAAAAATCTAATAGACAGAAATTATTACAATGCACATGAATAGAATGACTATATATTTCTGAATAACAAAAAATTTTTTTTTGGTTTTAAGTAAATATTTTTCTTGATACCATACTTTGAGAAAATTCCAACCTTTTAGCCAATTGTGCTGAGTCAAATAAACAAGTCAACTTTAGAATTTAAAAAAAAAATAACCAATCAACAGAAATAGGTCATGTTATGTATCAAATTAACAGAATTTAATTGCGAATTTTATAAAAAATAAATAATATGAATAAATTTCCAAGCATATTGATTTTAATAAGCCTTTTTCAATGTGATATGGTGAAAACAAAAGATCGTGCTATACAATTAAGGCTTCACTTTGGAAAACCTGATGAATAAAAATAGTTAAATTATATACTTATCGAGAGGAAATTTCCTTCTGAATAATATAATATTCAATCTGAAATATGATTTTTATTCCTTTTAATGATTCTTTTCAGTATTGTATTTTTAAACACAACCAGTGTTCTACAATGTGACTTTGACTTCTCACATTCATGGGATTTTCTGAACTGGTTATGAAATACAAAAAAACTTCTTTGGCTGCTTTTTTTGCTAAACATTATGAAGTTCGGCGATCTTGGCTGAATGCAGAAAGGTTTGTGCACGAAAGCACCAGCCCTTCCCGAAATTGCCCTCCCACATGACTGCTGATTTCCATAACAAAGAAGTCTTATTTGCTTCCGTGTCCAAGACATTCATTTTCAGAATATGGTAAAAGCTCAAAGTTTTTTTTACTAAAAAACAAGAAATAATAAAATAAAAATTGCATATAACCTAATGGGATGTTAAATAAAATATCCACAATAACTTTTAAGCCAACCTCTGATCTAGCATTAACTCGGAAAGATCGATAAATCAGCCAATCAAAAGATCACTAACTAATGGAAGTAAATCTACAGAAATTAAATTGCTTCTATATCCTAGGCCTCATTTATTTTCAGAAAATGATATTAAAGTTTTATTGGAAAAGTAATAAGTAATAAAATAAAAATTAACATATAGCCTAATGCGATGTTAAATTATCCACAGCAACAAGTTGTAGGCCAGCCATACGATGTAGCATAACTATGAAAAAATCAATACTTATCAATCGACCAAAATAATCACTAATTCCTGAAAATAAATCTACTGAAATTAAAACTAAGGTTTAAATATAAAAAAAATACTAACTTTACAAAGGGTATCCAATATGCTGGACCAAAACTGTAAATAACACATAGCACATGCAACAGAGATTGCATATGTGAGCTGTCTGTCTTGTTTGCTGGGGCGGGGGTGGCTCAGTCGGTAGCGCGCCAGGCTCGTAATCTGTAGTTCCCAGGTTCGAGTCCCAGCTGGGTCAGCGTTGAGATTTATCTCCGCAAAATTTCCCCGCCTTGCCCACGGTCAGTAGGGGACACCGATGGGCTTGAAAAGGCCGCCGTCCGTCGGATGGGACGTTAAGCCGTGGCCCCGTGTGCGGGAGAGCCATACCCTGTGCACGTTAAAGAACACGCTGGATGGCCTTGACGGGAGGCTACCATCTGTCTCCCAACAGCTGTTCCAGTGGGTCCCCTCCCCCAACCTTCTCTGAGCCTTCGGGGTCCTTGTGGCCTGGCCATTTAGCCCATGGTGTGCAAAAAAGTGCCGCTCAGAGGTAAAACAATCCAATCCAAAGTCTTGTTTGCCTCAGTGAAGCATAACTAATTAAATGCAGCTGGAACCAGAATTTCTAAGAAGGATGTGTTTACTTTCAGTTTCGATTTTGAAGGTGGGAAAGATTAATAGAATGCTGGGAAAAATGATAAAAATAACTTGGGAATACTGAAATAGGTTTATGACAAAAAAAGATAGTGAAACGAAAAAAAAAATGGCGGTACATATTTTGTAATTACTTCCAAAATCTATCATTTTTTTTAAATAGCTTTTTTGTTAATTTTTAGGAGATATTCGAAAATTTAAAGAAATATTTGTTGATAATAGTTCAAATCAAACTTGTGAGCTTAAATCAGAAGGTTGCTTAAGCAAATAGGTACGTTAACAGGCAAATCGGCAATACCATTTAGTGCTTCTAAGAAATGGCAATTAGATGGCTTTATAAAATTATTTACATTGTAGTTGAATAATATATGTATCAAATTAAAAAACAAAATATTATTTTTGAAGCCTGAATTATATATTTTTATAAGTTGCATATAAAAAAAATACAATGGCAATTTTTATTTTTAAAACATCAGTTTTTTTTTGTTGTTGTATTAAAAAGTATGCATATGTCCTTGACACCTCAATTCAGATTCTCCAAACGTATGTAGACGACGTGGACACTGGAAGGGTTAAAAACACACCAGCAATCCCTATTCTTCTGTTAATCTCATGCCACACATCACCAGTATCTGTTACATAACTCCCAAGATAATTAAACTGTGACACCTGTTCAAGACTGCAACCATTCAGATTAACTGAATCATAGCCTGCCTGACCAATTTTCATTACTTTAGTTTTCTCCCTGTTTATCACCAAACCTACTCTACTACTAGTCTCATCAGCAGCTCGAATGAAAGAATTCATCTCATCATCAGAATAATCTAAATAAGAAATTTTCAGATCTTCAGACCATTTAAGGCCAAAATCTTCCCCTTGCAATGAATTCCACATAACATAATCAATAACCAAACTAAAGAGAAAAAGAGAAAAAATGCACCCTTTTTTAACACCAGAAGCAATGCTAAACCAATTGCTAAAAGCCTATCCAACTCTCACACACAACTCAGTGTTATTATAGAGAGCTTTCATTATTTTAACTTACTTGTCTAGTATGCCATATGATTTCACAATCAACGACAAATTATGATAGTCCACAGAGTTAAAAGCCTTTTTGAAATGTACAAAGCTAATAACCAAAGGTTTCTGAAACTCTAAATATTTCTCAAGAATCTGCCTAAGTGAAAATATCTGTTCTACTGATCCCCTACCATTTCTGAATCCACACTGCTCATCACACAATTGTCCATCAACCAGATTCTTAATTCTATTAAGCACAATCATGGAAAGAACTTTACCTGGAAAAAGGTATAGTTAAGATCAGTTAACGATCTTAACTATCGAAGAAAGGCAAAATCAGTTAACGGCAGTTAACTGATCCTTTACACATTTATTAAGCTCTCTATAATGCTTCCTATTACAGTTAGTAGGGTATTGATTAAGGACATTCCTGCAGTTCGTTCTTTCTGAAATAAATCAAATGCCTTATCACTCAAATAATTCTGTTTCTTCTGCTCCTTTTTTCCTAAAAGAGTACTGTTAGTTTCAAGAAAAGCCTGTTTTAAATGGTCCCATTCTTCCTCAACTTCAGTAATAAACCATGACTGTCATAATGACTAAATAACCTATCATGGTAAGCTTTAGCTATAACTGGGTCTTTCGGAGCTTTAGTATTAGAGGTAAAAATTTTAACCTTAGCACAACACTTCTTAAGTTTAAGTTGCAAGACACTTTTAGCATGGTAATGGTCAGATCCAATTTCAGCTCCCCTATATGCTCTGGTATTCCTAACTGAACTAGCCCATTTGCTGTAAATTAATATGTAATCAATCATATTCCAGGCAGCCCATCTGGTGAAACCCATGTGTACTTATATATGTTGCAGTGTTTGTAATTAGTTATTTGCAAACCATTAAGTTTACTTACATGTAGGAGATGTTGCCCATTTCCATTACAGCTACCAATAGCAAAAGGACCTATCACACCTCCCCAAAGGCCAGAGTCAGTACCACATTTGACATTGAAGCAACCTAGAATAAGGGTAATATCTCCTTTCTTGACAGAATGGAAAATATCCTGAAGTTGACCATAAAGCGAATCTTTCTTGTCCCCACTGATTTCCTCAGTGGGAGCTTAAGAACAGATAACATTGAAGTCTTTAATGCTTGTCTTAAATTCAGTTGTAAGAAACCTTTAATTTATGCACTCATATCCTAGAAGATCATTATTAGTATGTCTGCTAAGAAGCAGACCTATGCCTTGGAGATGCTTATTATCTTCCCTCTCTGAAAAGAGAAATTTAAGATTATTTTTAAGAATCTGACCTTTATCTGTACATCTGGTCTCTTGCAAGCCCAGAATATCTAAATTATAACAGTGGTATTCTTGTGAAGGATATCAGGATAATAATCTCTGCACAGAGTCCTCACATTCCAACTACCTATGGAAAGAAAATGGTTAGTGATATGTTTAAAGAAACTGTTTATTCAGAGAGGGAATGCCGACAATATCAAACAACACTCTAATCACAGGCATGGGGCAAATATCCATTCCCCCTCTACTGAAGCTTTGTACACTGGAAAACTACCTCCAATGTAGAATTTGACAATGCCCATAGAAGCAAGATTTTTTAATATTTAAACCTTAATTATCATTAGAGTAGATTTATTTTTGTAAATTATCAATCTTTTGGCTGATGTATAAGTATTTATTTTTCATAGTTATGTTACATCAGATCGCCAGCCTGCAACTTGTTACTATGGATATTTTATTTAACGTTTCATAGGTTATATGTTTAATTTTTATTTTATTATTTATTACTTTTCCAGTAAAAAAATGTATCATTTTTTTGAAAATAAATGAGGTATTGGATATGGTAGCAAATTCATTTCTATAGATTTATTTCTGTAAATTAGCCATCTTTTAGTCAGCTGATATATCAGTCTTTCTGAGTTATGCTACATTGGATGTCTGGTTTAAAAATCGTTGCAGATATTGTATTTAACATCCCATTAGGTTATATGTAATTTTAATTTTATTATTTCTTGGTTCTTTAGCAAAGAAACTTTGAACTTGTACCATTTTCTGAAAATGAATGAGGTGTTGGTTACAGAAGCAAAGTGGACTTTCTTGACATGGAAATCAGTCCTCATGTGGGAGGGCAATTTCCCTCTTAGAAAAATTACATTTAAAAAAAATTATTAGGTTTTATGTTTATACTGAATGAGTTTAAAAGCCCCTCCCCCCAGTATCTTGGCTGTTCCATTCAGAGTGAAAAAAAAATTCTAAAAGAAAATAACGTAACCTTATTTAGGAAAATATTAAAAGATCCCTACATATATATTTTGTGATTTAATACCTGTATATTCAAGAAACTTTTTTGTCCCATTTAATATAGGACTAAATATGTGTTTCATAACATTGAAAGCTAGATTAATGTAATTACATTAGTTTGACATTAAAACCTCAAGCATAAAAATTTACTTTTCAATTGTATCAACAGCAAATAAAATACATGTTATCATTTTAAAAACTAAATTATTGACCCTATAATTTGTATAGTGGGAACATTTTATTTTTAACATATTCACTGTTATAGCATTTCACTATGTAAAATTGTTTGTTTTCTGTTTTGCGATCTCTTTAGTTTTCAAATTATTTTCATAGGTACCCAGCAAATATATATTAAAACGTGGGGCTGCACTCACAACAGCTCAGATAGCGAATATATGGCTGGACTACTGGCTTCATATGGTTATCATATTACAGGTAAGAGTAATTGCAAATGAAAGTTAAATTTATACAATATACTTTTGATTATTCATATTTGAATAAGAGCAATGCATTTAATCCATTACCATCATTAACACTGATGTTCTTCCATCCTTTGTACTTGAAGACAGAGACTGAAATATTGTTATACCAACCAGAAAAAAATGCACTGCACAAGAAGATGTGGTTTTAGTTTTCAGATTTTTATTTCAACAAATGACTGATTGAGAACCTTTTGAATCAGCCATTTGTTGAAGTAAAAAAGTCTGATTGAGGACATCACTGAGCTTGGAGAACCTGCTGTGCACTGGATGGGACAGAGAGCCATAACCCTATGTGTAGGAGAGCTATAACCTATGCCTACATTAAAGAATATGTGGGATGGCCTTGACAATAGGTTTCCATCCATCTCCTAACATCTGCAGTGGGTATCCTTCCACCAACCTATGAAGGGAGTGTACAGTGGGTATCCTTCCACCACCTAGAAGTTCTTGTGATCTAGCATTGTGTGCAAAAAAGAGTCACTCAGAGGAAACTCAACGCAACTGGAATAAAACCTAAAGGTAAATTATTTTTGGATTATATGTTGTTTTGTATTATTCTTGCTACTTCTCCCCCTTACTATGGATCTATGAAATGTAACCTTATGGTTCACTACTAGATCCATCCCACAAAGGACTTTTGTCTGGCATGCTGAGTAAATATAAAGGAGTATTAATATTTTTTTCACATAGTTGAGAACTGGAATTCATGTTAAAACAGTTTAGATTTATTCTTTAACCCTTGAAGTGTCAGGTTTCTCATAATGCATGCAAATGTGGCCAAAAATTTCAGCAGAAAAACAACTGAACTCTAGAACTTCATCTTGCAGTGACTAATATATATATATGATTTGTTACTTATCAAATGATAGAGCATTTCATTCTGAATAATAAAAGAAATTAAAATGAAAGCTACCTAAGGCTAATTTAAAAAAATGATGAACCTTGTACATTTTAAGTTAAGAGATACTGTAGGAGAGCATCTGAATTCAGCCAGCACATTGTGGATACAAGATCTTTTGACACATGTCCATGGTTCATGATAATTGTGCTTTGAAAAGTAAAGCTATTTTTTCAAAATTTCATGCTGTTTAAACCTTGTGATGCCATGACTGTATAATCCAGTTCACAAAGCCTGCATATATGGCCAGGAAGGGTAAACTTCATCATCAATACCATTAAAATTTTTTTGTAATTTAAAATAAATTAAACTTTGAGCTGACTTTTATATATATATATATATTTAAAATAGACATTTCAGAGCACCTAAATAATGTTAGTTTTTTAAATTTATTCCTCAACTTGATGCTTTAGAAAATAAAAAACCTTTGTACTTCTTGAAACGGCCATTAGCACAGTCCAGATTACTGCTTCTCCATATCTGCTGTTTTACATTTAGGACATTCCCCTACTAGCTGGCTGACAAATGCAGCATGTTTACTAAAAATATCTCCATCTCTGTTCTCAATAAAAATGAAGTCAGATGCCAAGGGAACACGTTTTTTGGGGGGAAGGGGTAAATTCAATGATTTCATGAAATTATAGTCATATATGTTTTTGCATCCTTTTAATATATTTTTCAATAAGAACTATTTTAATGTTTCTAAATTATTTTTATCTATTATTGTATATGTTTTATGAAAGAATGCGAAGTGAAAAATTGATAATTCTTTGATGACGTGGTTGGCATTGTGAAAGGAGATATTGATCGACAAATATCTGGTTTTGGTTTGAAACTATCACTGTACATGTTAGGTATACAAATCGATATTTTGTGAATGCAGTATAAATACTTGTCTTTTTATTATTTTTTTTCTTGATATCACATTAAATATTATTTTTGAAAGATATATAAGGTTTGCCGAATACTCAAATGGATATTATCGAGTTAAAGTGAAAAATCGTAAGTATTTTGTAAAATATTTCATTGACTCTGATAGTGATTCAGATGAATTGTGATATTTCTCTGATTCAGAAGGGGGATATCGATTCAACTACTTCTAGAATTATTTATATTGCTTCTCAAATAATAAATAATAATAAATACTCCCCCCCCCCCCCCCTACAGAGGTCTGACAGGAGCCTACCAGTTTATACGCCAGAGTAGAAGGTCTGAGATTGGCAGGACCTCAGCAGAAAAACAATACAAGCATCCATGCCTTATCCAGGGCTCGAACCCGGTTCCCTTAGATCATAGCTTCTTAAACTATAGGTCGTGACCCCATATGGGGTCAGGTAACTGAATGTGGGGGTCGCAAAACATTTGGCAACAGTAAAAGGTTTATGAACATGCACCGACAGAAAATTAATTCCAAATGAAATGCGTAATGAATCCTGGTATTTCTGGCAGCGTGACTTCACTGCAACCTTGTTCTTAACACACAACATGCGCACTTTGAACTGCGCATGCTGTCAAGCTACGCAATGTCAACGATGCTACCAGAAACACCTCGGCTCGAATTCAAGACTATTTTATAATTAGCATTGTTTTGTCTGTACATATAAAGTTTTCTGCTCTTATAAAAACATAATAGTTTAATTACAGAAAATAAAGACTTTTAATATTTTCCTACCATCATTCCTCAGCATGTAAGTATCAAAATAGTATATCTTTGAATTGTATTGGATTATGGATAAGTGGCTAAATTTAGACAGAAAAGGTAAAAATACTGATGACAATGCAGCAAAGTCTTCGCTACCAGGTTATAGTACACAAAAAGACAGAAAAAATATAAAAAATAGAAATTGACAAGAAAAAGAAAATATGTCGAATCATTTTTGCAATGTGGATTTACTTCTAATAATCACGATGGTGTAGAAAAACCTCTTTGCTTAATTTATAATGAAGTTTTGGCTGCTGAGAGCATGAAACCAGCCAAACTAAAATGACATCTAAATACCAAGCATGCAGTGTACTGCAATAAACTTGTAAAATCTTCAAATAAAGAAAAACAATATTTTGAGAAATTTGTTACTGTCAAATTATCTATGTTAATATTATCTTATGAAACTTCTTATTTAATTGCAAAAACTAAAAAGCCCTAGGTGATAGGAGAAGATCTCATGTTACCTGCTGCTATTAAAGTGTCAGAAATAGTTCATGGAAAAAAGTATGGGAATGAAATTCGTAAAATTCCTTTATTGAATGATACTCTTTCCAAAAGAATTTCTGAAATTAGTAAAGACCAATTCCAGCAGCTTATTACCAGGTTTAAGGGCAGCCCAAAGTTTACAATTCATTTAGATGAAACAACTGATGTTTCTAACATGGCACAGTTGTTACCTTATGTAATATATGTTTATGAAGGAAGCATACATGAAGAATTGTTGTTTTGTTGCCCTTTGGAAAGCACACAAGAGAGGAAGATATATATCTTAAAGTTGATGAATTTTTCACAAATGAAGGTTTGCAGTGGAAAAATTGTGTTGGAGTCTGTACAGACGGTGCTGGAGCAATGATGGGCGAGAATGTTGGATTTGTAGCAAAAGTTAAAGCTTGTGGCAATGAACATATCACTTTTACTCACTGCATGATCCATTGAGAGGCACTCTTAACCAAAAATATATCACCAGAGTTAGATGTTGTGCTTCGCGATACTATCAAAATCATTAACTTCATTAAAAGCTGTGCGTTTGTTTTCAAAACCTTTGCAATGATATGAACTCCAATTACAAAAGCTTATTACTACATGCAAAGGTAAGGTGGCTGTCAAGAGGGCGAAGTTTAAACAGATTATTGAAATTGAGAGATAAAGTTGTTATATTTTTGACTGAGCAGAAATCCGATTTTGTTAATTTTTTTCATAATGACTTATGGCTTTCAATACTGTGTTATTTGTTGGATATTTTCGAAAACTCAATGATTTAAATATGTCACTTCAAGGAAAAAATTGTAATATATTTATGTTAAAAGATAAAATTGAAAGTTTTACTAAAAAAGTTAGCATATGGAAGAATAGAGTGGAAAATGGTTCTTTAGAAATGTTTACAGCTACAGATGATTTTATAATTGAAAACAACCTTCCCAAAGATTTAATTGTAAGAGTTATAATTGATCATCTTAAGTGTCTGGAGACACAGTTTCAGAAATACTTCCCTTCAAATTTTTATTCTAAAAAACTAAGTTGGGCTCATAAACCATCCTCAATTGAAATCAAAAACGTCAGTCATCTGCCATTAAAAGTTCAAGAATTTGCCGAGTTATCAAGTGACACAGGTTTAAAACTTGAGTTTCCTAAAAAAATCGTTAAATGAATTTTGGCTTGGGATTAGGACAGAATTTCCAACAATTTCTGAAATGACCCTAAACAATACTTCTCCTATTTTGTACTAGGTATTTATTCGAAGTGGCATTCTCAGCATTGATGATTATAAAATCAAAATATCGATCAACTCTGAAAAACATTGAAGATGCTCTACGTCCTGCAGTGTCAAATATTTAACCAAGATTTAATTCTTTATGTAAAAATAACCAAGCACATCCATCTCATTAGTATGCCAATTTGCTTTCATCTTTAATAAATGGTAAAATTATATGTATGCCAAAGAATTGTTTTAAAATAAATTTCTTTGTGATTTATTATCAGTAAATGTTTGATTTGTTTACCTATTTTATATACCTATATACCCTGGTCACATAAAAATTTCTCGGGCAAAAAGGGGTCGTGAGTGGAAAAAGTTTAAGAATCCCTGTCTTAGATCAGTAGCCAAGCGAGCTAAACACTTGGCCACAAATATATACTCAAATTAGAGGGAATAATTATTTGAAACTTGACTGAAAATTAAATCATTATTTATACATGACCTCAAATGGTAACTACCTTAGGAGACTAGGCGTTATAATTAAAGAAAAAAAGATTAGGGCATTATAATTAAAAATTCGATTTTTAAATGATAGGACATATTTTAATATACTGCCATTAAAAGTGCAACACCAGGAAAGACAAGAGATATCAAAGCCATATTTAGTGAATGCATAGCTTATGTTACAAGGATCAAATGATTACAAATGCAACTTGGTTAGACTTGTCGAATAAAAAGAAATCAGTATCTTATGTAACCACCACGAGTGGCAATAACCATTGCTACACTGTCCGGCATTGAGAGGATGAGACATCGGATATGTATTTGGGGAAGTCAGTCCATACAGTTTCAATATGTAGCCAAAGTTCATCTGTTGTAGCAGCTGCTGGTGTCTGGTGTGCTAGTCGTTGTGATATCGTGGACCAGACATATTCATTTGGGGATAGATTCGATGAACACTCAGGCCAAGGCAGAAGTGTCACATGGTGGTTATCCAGGAAGTGTTGGATGATGCATGCCACATGTGGTCAGGCAATGTCCTGTTGGTAAATGATACCAGAGATCTGAAGATAAGGTACGACCACAGGCTCCAACACCTCAGTGATGTAACACTGGCTGTTCAAAGTACTAGTAATACATACGAGGTGCATGAATGAGTGGAGTCCATTGGTACCCCATGCCATAACACCAGGGCGATACCTGTATGGTGCTGCATCATGCATGTCTCACTGAGCCTGTCGCCATGGTACCACCAGATATGGATTCATCCATCATGGTGCTGCATACTGAAGCGGGATTCATCTGAAAAGACAATGCAATGCTATTCGCACATCCATGCACGACATTCTTGGCACTATTGCTGTCGCCTATGACTGTGTTGTAGAGTCAATGGTAGCCAAAGCAATGGCCGCCTAGTAAAGATGCCCCCATGCTGCACGACATTTAACTGTATGTGTGGACACTGGTTGATGTGCAACACACCCTAACTTTTGAGCTAAGGTTTGATGTGGCTGTATGATCATTGAAAGCCATGCACACGAGATGTCTCTCTCTTGTTTGTTTGTATAACAGGGCTGTTGAGATCCCTCACATCAGTGAGTTTGTTCCTCCTCTTCCCACTGATGCCATATTCTCATCACTGGGGCATCATTCCATCCAACATGAGCACTGATGTTTCAGTACGATAATCTGCCTTCCATAATCCCACAAATCTCCCTCGATCAAAGTCGGAAACCTGGTCATATGGATGCCGTGTTCTTCAATGGGGCATACTTGATCCCTTAGTGTGCAAGAAGAAGTGACCATACACAATTCCAGTGCTTTACACTGGCTCTTTGTAATCTCCTCTTATACCACTTCCAGGGGGCGTTACTGTTACACACGATGTGCTATGTGCCGGACTTTGAATCCATGGGCTACCCATCTTGCATATTTCGAGACAATCTGATGAGTTCTTCCTAGTGTTACACTTTTAATGGCAGCAGTATATTATTTTAAATTAAGTTTAAGTAATTTCATAAGTGTTATTCAGATTTGTAATTTTTAAGGCAAGTTTTTTTTCTGTTATTTTAAAGTTCAACTGTTCTGTAGCAGTCAGTATCTAATGTTAATTGATCTGAAAGGGTTCAATCTCAATTTCAGTGGCTAATATAAACTTTATTTACTTTGAAATATTATAATTTTTTCACAGCTCTTTATCCCTTTTAGTTATATATTTTTCAGTTTTTATTTAAATTATCTTATTTTTAAAGCAAAATAAAAGTTTTGTAACACTACAACCTTAGTCTTAGAGTTTGCTGATCAGCAAAAAATTGGCATTATACACTGTTTGCATAAATGAAAAAATTTTTGAAATAAATCCAGTAATGAAAGATTTAAGTAATGATAGAAATATGAAAAGTTTAGCACACTATAAAAGGCCTTCCATTCCTCAGATAGTCAGACCTTCCAAACCAAAGAGGGTCCAAGAAAAAGACAGCCCCTCTTCCTCAAAAGACAGTCACTGATCCATGTTCCTTGGACAAATCCCAAGGACATGGGTACAGATCATCCATATTTTAATAAACGATTTAATGAAATCAAGAATGTCGTCTGCCCAAACCACTAAGTCCTGATATGGCCTACAATGGAATTATCATGGATTCCAGAGGAATCTTGACAACATCAAAGTCCTCCATTAGGCACTCCAGCCCATCTGTGTGTGCCTGCAGGAGACATCTAATCAAAGGCAAACCTCAGTCTCAGCAGATTGTAATCGTTAAAACCTGGTTGCAACAGCAAAATTGCAACCTTATATTGAATGTGAACTTACAAATTACTTGATGTAAGCAGTATCAGTTACCATTAGTAACTTTTTTTTATCACAGCACTTCTTAATTGCAAAGTTTTGAACACTATTATGTTGTTTGTCAATGTGGGTATTGAGGAAAAATTGTTTTGCCAATTTTATACTTAATAAAAATATACCTATATTGGCCTGAACGTATAAGACTGCCTTGTACTCACCTCACGATGCTTTAAAGTGTGCTTGCAAGATAATATAATGTCTATTTTCATTTCAGTCTTGCATGAAGTTTATTTTCTTCTCAGATGTTGCTAGCAGTATGTTTTGCAATAGTCTAAAATGCTAAGAAAAATTCCTGATAAGAATTAAAATTAATGTATTTTCTATAAACAGTTGGCTATAGTGATTACTATATTTGCATGAAAAATGTCTATGCTGTAACACTCCGGAGAATGTTATTTTAAACTGCCAGTAGCTTACGATTCAGGAGGCAGGCAAATGATCTTGTCAAAAATATTAGGGTTCTTTATTAGAATGAGTGTAAGATCAGGAAAAAATTTAATGATTGCCAAAAATAATGTTAATCCAATAACACTAAACTTATCACTGCTCAAGAGAAAATAATAAAGCCATCCAAAGTGAATGCACAGTATTCCCTGTTAAGAAACAATAATTAATAGATTCTGAAAAAAACTCATCGCCGCCACGGCGGGAATCGAATCTGGAGAGATGCGGGTTCGATTCCCGCCGTGGCGGCGATGAATTTTTTTCAGAATCTATTAAAATAAAGCCAAATGCAATTTCTTAAAATATAAAAGTTTTGAGTACTCACCAAATAATTCCTTCTGCAAAACTCTTCATATGCTAACTCTTCCACAAATCAAACCATCAACTGCTCCTTCACCACCCACTCTCTATTCCACTCTACTAACTTCTCTTATTCCAAACTCTCCACTCACAACTCTACAGGGGGGGGGGGGGGGGGGCTCAGTCGGTAGTGCAGGCTCGTAATCTGCAGTTCCCAAGTTTGAGTCCCAGCTGGTTCGGTGTTGAGATTTATCTCCGCAAAACTCCCCACCCTGCCCACAGTCAGTAGGGGACACCTATGGGCTTGGAAAGGCTGCTGTCTGTCAGATGGGACTTGGCCTCATGTGCGGGAGAGCCATACCCTGTGCACGTGAAAGAACACATTGGATGGCCTTGACGAGAGGCTACCATCTCTCTCCTAACAGCTGTTCCAGTGGGTCCCCTTTCCCCAACCTTCTCTGAGCCTTCGGAGTCCTGGCCATTTAGTCCATTGTGTGCAAAAAAGTGCCACTCAGAGGTAAAGCAACCCAACAACACAACTCTACTTACTTAACCCCATACTGGCTTAAGTCAAATGTGGCATGTGTGTTAGTGCCACACATTGTGAGCGACATTTGCATACGACATCATGCGTGATGATGATGCAAGCAGTTGTGACCTTGATATTGGCAGTTAATGTCCATCAGTCAAACAGAGTTGTGCAATCAGTAACTCACTCTGGGCGGAGAGAGGTGATGGTTCAAAGATAAAGAAAGGCCACAAAATAATAATTATAACAAATAAATTTTAACTGGTTAGGGAACATAAAAGTGAATGGTGAACCGCCACAACTCCCCCTTCTAAAGGGAGTCAAAATTTGACCTAACATTCGATGAGCAATTTGTAAAAACTTACGCCATTTACAATTCTGCAAACAAAAATATTAAGTATGGCAAAACGTCTATTTAGACATTCGGACTAACTGACTGTGATACAATCTTCCAGCACAACCAAAGGTATCACTTCCCATTCCCTTAGCATTGTGTACAGCTACCTAATTGTCATACATATTAATGACTGTTGAAGTTAACTGCATACTTGTTGTATACAGACTAGCTAGTATCACTCTCTGATATGATAAAAAAAAAAAGTGTGTGGCATACTACAATTACTGTACAAATGGATATTAATGTAACTCCTGGCCTACTTAATTTTCCTAAAAAGTTAATAATAAAATAAAATACACCAAATTCTGCATTTTCAAAGAATATATTACAGCCTAATCAAGCAGGGTACAGACATCTGCTTATTCCCCTAACATTTCAACATGCGAAATCTAATCTTCATCCTACACAAAAGAAGTGAGCATGGAGTCCTCCACTATAAATCCACCTAACATACATTCAACACGAAGCTAAAAAGGGAAAAATTATCATTTGATACCTCCCCTTATTGAGCTTCATGTCCCCCTCCCAGAGGAGATGTTGGTGACAGACTTGGTCACATAGACCAGGCAGTTTGGGGACAGCTCAACAAGGGTACAAAAACAGCTGGGTCTGGTTCCATCACATCATATATCCATGCAAATGCTGCCAATGTTATCCTGATAACTACACATCTCCTTCATCATGTATCCTGATAACACAAAACAGATTTAAATACTTATAATAAAAGTTTACCATCATATCTAAGAGTAAAGAAAATCAACATGAGAAAACAATCATAAATGATGTTAACATTTTCACCTTATGATTCCATTCAAGTTTAACATATCAATAGAAAATATCACTTTCAGTACAAAATGCACTCCATATAAGAGATACATAGCAATAATATACTAAAATATCTTTCATGCTCATTATTTACTACCATCAGTTATAACCATAACCACTTTAATATTCCTTAACTATAATTAGCACTTACAGAGTACATCTCTATACTCAATAAATGTTTTTGGGGGAAATTTTTCGGTGACATATGGGATTTAAACCCGCATCTCTCCAGAAACATGCCACTGTATTCTAATGCTAGCTCTGTCTTTTTTCCACTAAGTATGACTTTAACTCTTCCTGTGATTTTCAGCACCTTCATTTGACACCATCTGTGATCTTGGGTGACAACTATTTCTTTTTAGTGCACTGAGTAAGATGGAACTAAATAATGAAATCCTATCACACTATTTAGTGTTATTAATGATAATTTTATTTACGTTATTTTTTCCCACAAAAATATTTATTGATTTATAGACATTTAAAAGTCAACAGGTATCACTGAGATTATCACTATGCTATCAGTCAGCTGAAATGCAAATATTATTATATGGAATTCACTACAATGTCATGAATACACTTGAAATAAGGTTATTGCAATATAAAATTTGTTATGGGTTCAGCTAAAACCTCAGATAAACCAAAATATAAACAATGTTTTCAACATATATTATAAATCCATCAAAATGCAAAACATATACAAAATACAATTTCCCAAAATGCCAAAACACTAAGGTTTCATCTGGAAGGTAAAGCTTATTTCAATAATCTTCCACTGAACTAAACAACATGAATTAAAATAAAATTTTCAGATCTCCTTCATCTCCAAAAATAAAACATAAATCACTATTAGGTCCAGAAGAGTGAAATAGTATGCTTAAATTTTCATTTGCTGGCACTCCATTGAGGTAACACTTTATTTCATCAAATCCCGGTAACTTCTTCTACAAATAATTAATGAACTCAACTTATATCAAGTTATCAGGAGGTAGTGGGTTCGTATCCCACCTGGCTCAAGACAAATTTTCCTCTAAATATTTGAAGCAACTTAATAGAGGGGTTATTTATTGAGTAAGACAAATTTTCCTCTAAATTTGTTCTCTTTGTCCTCTAATTTTCCTCTAAAAAATTGAGTGAGACAAATTTTCCTCTAAATATTTGAAGCAACTTAATAGAGTGGTTATTATAGAGTGGTTACTATTTAGTGTTATTAATGATAATTTTATTTACGTTATTTTTTCCCACAAAAATATTTATTTTGACAAGACAAAGAGAACATACCCAAAATGAGTTGAGTTCATTAATTATTTGTAGATTTGCATACTCGTAATGCATGCATTCCATCTGAAAGGCATTAATAAGCTGCTTGGGGCGATATTGCCAGAATATTCTCTACATATTAAGTAAGGTAGGTTGAGGAAAGTTCATATCATCAATTAGAGGAGATCTTGATCGGCGACCGGTAGCTCAGTGGTTCATTCATGCTCCCTCCAATGGTTAACTGTAGGCAGCTGAAGATCCAGTTCATGATGTCATATAGTCATTTCTTGGCTGCTGCACTGGTGGTTGTCGCTCTGCCAGTCATCTTTGTATCACTGGCATTATCATTTTACTTCCTCAAAGTCTTTGGAATAGCTGAGTTTAGCATTGTTATCTTCTCTCCCATAGTATGGAATTTATGGTAATCTATTTGTAGTCTCCCTCTTCTCATTATTGGAGACTCTTCATTGTCAGTGGAGATATAATCTACTTATATATATCCTGTGTGAAGCAACCAGATCTTTCTGGACTTCCAGCCTGAAAAAGGCTATAGAACTTTTAAAAAAAAATTATATTTGCAATGTTAAAATACCCTATTGAGGCATTTTTTGGGTATGCTGGCCAGTTCATATAGCAGATATGAGATTTTGCATTTGACAAGATATGGTCCATTGTATAAAGGTGCGAATTTTTCATAAAGCCTTTTTTTTTGTCACTTTTATGGTGTGTCTTAATTAAAAATTTCTTCAATTATCACAATTCAGCTAAAAAGCTTCACCAATTTTGAGTTCTATCTGCCTTGGTCTTTTATTATAGTCGTCATGTTGCCTTTGTTGTGCCCTTATTGAATTATCTTTGGCCTTGCTTGAATGTGCTGCTCCATACAAAACTCAATGGATTTGGAGAAGCTAGTTGATCAATAAGTTTGTCCCAGGGCAATGTTAGTTCTCTTCCTAAAAATATTTTCGAAGGAGTAAAATTTGTGGTTTCATGCCGTGATGTGCATAAAGCAAAGGAAAACTGTTACAAGTATTTGTCCCAAAGAACTGTGCCAATTTTCAATATATGCTGCAATCATTCTTCCTATATTTCTATTGATTTTTTCTGTTAGAACTTGTTGAGGATGATATGGAATTGTAAAGATGTGCTTAATTTGTAAAGTCTCACACACCTCACTAATACATTTGAAATAAATTGGAACCCATTGTCTCAAACTATCAATAAATAACAGCTCTATTAAGTTGCTTCAAATATTTAGAGGAAAAATTGTCTTGAGCCAGGTGGGATACGAACCCATGACCTCCTGATAACATGTCAGGTGCTCTGCACCACTGAGCTACCGGTCGCTGATCAAGATCTCCTCTGATTGATGATATGAACTTTCCTCAACATACCTTACTTAATATGTAGGGAATGTTCAGGCAATATCGCCCCAAGTGGCTTATTAATGCCTTTCAGATGGAATGCATGTATTATGAGTATGCAAATCTACAAATAATTAATGAACTCAACTTATATCAAGTTATCAGGAAGTAGTGGGTTCGTATCCCACCCGGCTCAAGACAAAGTTTCCTCTAAATATTTGAAGCAACTTAATAGAGTGGTTATTTATTGGCATACCCAAAATGAGTTGAGTTCATTAATTATTTGTAGATTTGCATACTCGTAATGCATGCATTCCATCTGAAAGGCATTAATAAGCTGCTTGGGGCGATATTGTCAGAACATTCCCTACATATTAAATAAGGTAGGTTGAGGATAGTTCATATCATCAATTAGAGGAGATCTTGATCGGCGACCGGTAGCTCAGTGGTCCAGAACCCCTGACATGATATCAGGAGGTTGTGGATTCATATCCCACCCGGCTCAAGACAGTTTTTCCTCTAAATATTTGAAGCAACTTCATAGAGTGGTTATTTATTGGTGTACCCAAAACGAGTTGAGTTCATTAATTTTTTGTCTCAAACTATGTTTTTGGGTATCCTGTAGCTACAGATAAACTCATTTATGAACTTCTTGACTACATCTCTTGCCATTGAATAACCTAATGGGAAAAAATCTCTACCCATTTAGTAAAATAATTGACTAAAACTACTATATATTGTAATCCTGTTTGCATTTGTGGATAAGGGTCTATTAGATCCATTCCCACTATTTCCATGGGTTCATTGGATATAGTGCTCTTCATCAAATTATAACAATGATTTTGATCAAATTTCGTGATCTGACAAACTGAACAAATTTCTACATAGATTTTAATGTCTTTCTTTAATGCTGGCTACTAAACTCTTAGCTATCTTCTGGTAGGTTTTACACATACCTTAATGGCCTGCTGATGGAACATCATGTAGTTCCTTGGGTACCTACTCTCTTAATGCTTCAGGGATAAAGGGGCAATAACTGCCTGTCTTACTTGGCTGTCTCCAGTAATCCAAAATATCTTGTGTGTGTTTTTACAGTTTTGACTTTAAGTTCTGGCTTTTCCAACTATATTTGCAACTATACTCAGGTCCAAAGGTAGTTCCTCTGCTTTTAAATAATGGTAAACATATCCATATTCCAAATTTCATTGTTGTTCATCAGTTACATGTTTTTCATATTCTACAGGAACAAGTGTGGCAAGTGAGGGAGCCAAAGGTTTATCTTCCAACTTGAGCATAACTTCCACTGGCCACATAGGACAAAGTAATCGGGTAATTTAGGAGCAATTCCCTTTCTGTGCTCAATTTTAAAATTAAATTCTGTCCAATGCATTAAACGGCCTGTTAGATTTGTAGAACTTTGCAACCATTGCAAAGCAGCATTGTCAGTTATAATTGTGGTATCTGAAGTGTCTAATTACAGCTTAAATTTTTCTAAAACCATATTTCACTAAAGCATTCTTTTTCCGTCATAGTATAATTTCATTCTGTATGACTTAAGCTTTGACTGGCATACATTATCACATGTTCCCATTCATCATTTTGCACTTGGCTAAGCATAGCACTGAGTCCGACATCAAAGGCCTCTATGTAGACTGTAATTGGTTTGCTTGACTTGGGCAAGGCTAACACAGGAGCATGACACAAGGCATCCTGTGATGGTTCACCCATTCACTTTTACTTTTCCTTAACCAGTTTTACTTTATTTGTGTTATAATTATTATTTTGGGGCCTTATATTACAGTTGAATCATCATTTATCCATGCCTGTACTGCAAGAGGAGTTGCACATGTACGACTCCGATTTTCGATTGACAACCCCTAATGCATGTAGAAGAACCTCACCCCATTATGTCATAACTAGTGCAAACCATCATCATATTATGCAAATGGGACTTCCCCCAGCATACTACATGTGACACACATGTGTCAGTTTGCATGCCAGATGTGTAATAAGTGACATTAGGTCATGGAAGTTAGTCAGTTGAGAGACAGGGTGGGGATGGCTCAGTCAGTAGTGTGCCAGGCTCATAGTCTGTAGTTCCCAGGTTCGAGTCCCAGCTGAGTCAGCGTTGTGATTTATCTCTGCAAAATTCCCCGCCCTGCCCACGGGGTCAGTAGAGGATACTGATGGGCTTGGAAAGGCCACCATCTGTCGGATGGGGCATTAAGCTGTGGCCCTGTGTGCAGGAGAGCCATACCCTGTGCATATTAAAGAACACACTGAATGGCTTTGATGGGAGGCTACCATCTGTCTTCCGACAGCTGTTCCAGTGGGCCCCCTCCGCCAACCTTCTCTGAGCCTTCAGGGTCCATGTGACCTGGCCATTTAGCCCATGGTGTGCAAAAAAGTGCCGTTCAGTGGTAAAACAACCCAACCCAGTTGAGAGACACTTGTGAGTAGTCAGTAAAAAGCTGCTACTGTGAGTAATTCAGTTTTGTAAAGAGTTTTTTTTTTATGTGAAAAAAATTTTTGATGAGTCTAGATTTTTTGAATAAACATTATTTGTTTTATGAAATAGTTTTCACTTCTTATTTTTAATTTAGATTTCATTAAAGTTTATATTGACAATCACTAAATTCTTTTCTGCAGTAGTACAACTAATAATAAGAAACAAATCCTCATTTAATTTAATTGGTAAGAGAAATTGTCTGATGCCCGAACTATCTGGCAAACTTGAACATACATTTTGGAGCATTACAATGTTTCAATGTTTGGAACTGCATCACAGGAGGGTGTCCAACACCACTGTTTTCACTTACAGCATAACTTGTATAAAGGTTCTACTAACTTTGCAAAGTTTGGCATGAATTGATGATCATCATCATCATCTTCAAGCAGCCATGGGCTACGGAGGTCCAACCAGACCACGCAGTTTACTTCTCCAAGCATATCTGTCCTGAGCTACATCTGCTGCATCCGGCCACTGCACACCAATTCTAACAAGGTCCTGTTTGACATTGTCTGCCCACTGCATCCTAGGTCTCCCCCTCCTTCTGAAGCCTCTAGGCACACTGTTCATAACCCTATTCGCCAATCTATAATTATCCATACGGGCAACATGGCCAAACCAGCGGAGTCTCTCTCTGCACAATATGCTGCTTAAAGGAGGTTGCAGACTCCTTTGCCTAACCTCATCATTGGTTACAAAGTTAAGCCACCTAATACCCAAGATACTGCGTAAGCATCTAGAATCAAAAGCATCTAGTTTCCTGTTATCTTGTTTACACAGCGTCCAAGTTTCACTACCATAACTAACCCTAGAAAGAACCAAACTATTATACAGTCTAATTTTAGTCTTTAGGTGTATACGCCTATTTCTCCACAATCTCCATAGATTCTTAAAAGTCCCGGCAGCAATACCTATTCGTCTGTTAATCTCATGCCGCACATCACCAGTATCAGTTACATAGCTCCCAAGATAATTAAACTGTGACACCTGCTCAAGACTGCAACCATTCAGATTAACTGAATCACAACCTGCCTGACCAATTTTCATTACTTTAGTTTTCTCTCTGTTTATAACCAAACCTACTGTACTCCCAGTCTCATCAACAGTTCGAATGAAAGAGTTCATCTCATCAACATCATTTGCCAAAAGGGCTAAATCATCAGCATAATCTATATCAGAAATTTTCGTATCTCCAGCTCATTTAAGGCCAAAAGCTTTCCCTTGAAGTGAATTTCGCATAACATAATCAACAACCAAACTAAAGAGAAAAGGAGACAAAATGCACCCTTGTCGAACACCAGAAGTAATGCTAAACCAATTGCTACAAGACTTACCAACTCTCACACATGACTCAGTGTTATTATAGAGAGCTTTCATTATGTTAACTAACTTGTCTGGTATACCATATGATCTCACAATCAACCACAAATTATGACGATCAACAGAGTCGAAACCCTTTTTGAAATCAACAAAGCTAGCAACCAAAGGTTTCTGGAACTCTAAACATTTCTCAAGAATCTGCCTAAGTGAAAATATCTGATCTACACATACCCTACCACTTCTGAATCCACATTGCTCATCACGCAATTGCCTGTCAACCAGATTCTTAATTCTATTAAGCACAATCATGGAAAGAACTTTACCTGGAACAGAGAGTAGGCTGATACCCCTATAGTTATCACAAGAACTGCGATCACCTTTTTTGAAAATAGGGATAATAATAGCTCTGGTAAAATCTTTAGGAACCATGCCTTTATCATAAAAGTTATTCAAAATTTCAGTCATCCAAGTGATAACCAAAACATTCCCAGCTCTGAGCATTTCTGTAGTAATTTCATCTACCCCTGGGGATTTATGAAGTTTCAGTTTAGAGATAGCCAAACTAACTTCAGATTGTGTTATATGGCCAACATTAAAGCTGCCAATGCATCTATTATCATTACAAACAATGGGAGTAGAACTAACCACATTGTTTAGAACATCACTGAAATGCTCAGCCCACCTAGCCATGAGAGAATCCTCACCTTCTATAACCTTACCTTGTTTATCCTTCAATCCCTGTATGCCTGTCCGTTTTCTACCACATAAAACATTAACTATCTGATACAGCTCTCTGCTGTTGTGCTGCCTAACCGCTTCCTCAGCTTTGTCAGCCAAGCTATCAAGCCAAAGATTTTTATCAGTAGCTAACTGATCCTTTACACGTTTATTAAGCTCTCTGTAATCTTTTCTATTAGGACTAGTAGGGTACTGATTAAGGACATTCGTGCAATTCCTTCTTTCTGAAATAAGCTCAATTGCCTTGTCACTTAAATAATTCTGCCTCCTCTGCTCCTTTTTTCCTAAAAGAGTACTGTTAGTTTCCAAAAAAGCCTGTTTAAAATGGCCCCATTCTTCCTCAACTTCAGTATTAAGCAAACCATGACTGTCATAATGACTAAGTAACCTATCATGGTAAGCTTTAGCTATAACTGGGTCATTCAGAGCTTCAGTATTAAAGGTAAATTTTTTAACTCTAGCACAACACTTTTTAAGTTTAAGTTGCAAGACACTTTTAACAAGGTAATGGTCAGATCCAATTTCAGCTCCCCTATATGCCCTGGTATTTCTAACAGAACTAGCCCATTTGCTGTTAATTAATATATAATCAATCATATTCCTATGCAGCCCATCAGGTGAAACTCATGTGTATTTATGTATGTCGCAGTGTTTGTAATATGTGTTAGTTATTCTGAAACCATTGAGTTTACTTACCTGTAGGAGACGTTGCCCATTGCCATTTCAGCTACCAATACCAAAAGGACCTATTACTCCTCCCCAAAGGTCAGAGTCGGTACCAACTTTGGCATTGAAGTCACCAAGAACAAGGGTAATATCTCCTTTCTTGACAGAATTCAAAATGTCCTGAAGTTGTCCGTAAAACCTATCCTTCTCATCCTCATCAGCATCCTCAGTGGGGGCATAACAGCAGATAACATTCAAGTTTTTAATGCTTGTCTGAAATTTTGCTGTAAGAAACCTTTCATTAATGCACTCATATCCTAGAAGAGCATCACTAGCATGTCTGCTGAGCAGCAGACCCACGCCTTGGTGATGCTTTCCATCCTCCCTCCCTGTAAAGAGAAATTTAAAGTTATTTTTAAGTATCTCACCTTTACCTGTCCATCTGGTCTCTTGCAAGCCTAGAATATCTAGATTATAGCGCTGGAATTCCTGCATGAGGACATCAAGAGAATAATCTCTATGTAATGTCCTCACGTTCCACGTTCCTGCAGAAAGAAAATGATTAGTAGGATTTTTAAAGAAATTAGGTTTATTGAGATTGGTAGGGCCAACAATATCAAACAGCCCCCTGATCGCAGGCATGGGGCAAAGACCCGTTCCTCCTCCGCTAAAGGCTGAAGTCACCGATGCTGGTAGGAACTTCAGGCACCACCTTTTTAAAGTGGACTTTTTCAAGAGCCACATGGCCTGCCTGAGACGCATTACTCCAGTTTAGGTTTGACAATGCCCAACTAGCTAAGTAAGGTTCAGGTACCTGCGATGGCCTCTGATTAGGATTATCCACCAGCTGATATAAGGTATCCCATGCCTCTGTTCACTTAGAGCTGGCAACCCAGAAGCAAACAGAAAACACAGCGGCAGACTCTCCCTCAACAGAGGCCCACCAGTGCAGCAAGTCCAGGATCCATAATCAAGCTCAAATCCATAAACAAGTCCAGTCTAGTAGGTATAAATGGTCAGCACCAGGACCCTGTGAAGTTGACCACTCCTCAGCAGGGTTGAAAAAAAAGAAAAAAGTGGCCGTAGATGACCAGATCAGCAGGCCATACTGAACTGGCAGCCCTCCCTTTCCATTCCCTTCCAAAAGAGAGTATCTCTTTTGAAAGGTACTAACGGCCTGCACCACGAGAAGGCGGGGTCGGACATTAGGTGCTAGACCTGGCCGGTTCTGTGCATCATCACTAGGGATTGGTACACAGCTCTCCTTCCAGTTTACGCCTAGCTACCATTTACAGGCAACATCATCAACTACATATTCCAAAAAAATTTCAGCTGCCTTGTGTGGTGTGGGAAATTTTTCTATGGCTTCGATCTTATTAGGTAAGACTCACTGATGCTTAGAAGAGCTTGTGGAGAAACAACTATGTTGTCTAGGTACACTTCACATATCTTTCCTTTTAGATCACCCAGAACCATGGACATAGATGCTTCCTACTCCCTATGCATTGGGGACAGGGGTTGCTCAGTCAGTAGCATGCCAGGCTTGTATTCTGCAGTTCCCAGGTTCGAATCCCAGCTGGGTCAGCGTTGAGATTTATCTCCTCAAAACTCCTCGCCCTGCCCAAGGTCAGTAGGGAACACTGATGGGCTTGAAAAGGCTACCATCTGTCAGATGGGATATTAAGGCCATGGCCCCATGTATGGGAGAGCCATATGGGAGAGCCATCCAGAGTAGATAAACTCATTTATGATAATAAATGAAAATATAAATGAGTTTATCTCCCCATGTATGGGAGAGCCATCCAGCATGTTAAAGAACATGCTGGATGGTCTTAATGGGAGGCTACCATTTGCCTCCCACAGCTGTTCCAGTGGGCCCCCAACCTTCTCTGAGCCTTTGGGGTCCTTGTGGCCTGGCCATTTAGCCCATGGTGTGCAAAACAGTGCCACTGAGAGGTAAAACAATCCAACCCAACCCTATGCACTGACAATAAAGCCGAGGTATTGAATGTCTTCTCAGAGAAATATACACTTGGACAATTTGACAGTGGGACCTGCTTTTCTTAACTTTGAGAAAACTTAAGTTTAAGTCTCACTGATGCACAGAAGAGCTTGTGGAGAAAACAACTATGTTGTCTAGGTACACTTCACATATCTTTCCTTTTAGATCACCCAGGACCACGGACATAGATGCTGAAATGTAGCAGATGTTCCAGATAAGCCAAATGACAAACAATGAAATTGAAACAACCCATCCTTTGTGCGAAATACAGTTTTGGGCTGATTTTGTGGGTGTACAGACACCTGCCAATATCCTGAAGACAAGTCTAAAGTGCTATAAATTGTTTGCCAGCCCAACTGGCTGTCAGGAGAGTCTGGATAATAGGTAGAGGATATCAGTCAGGGACTGTGACAGTTCAATTTCTGATAGTCTACGTAAAATCTTAAGTTCCCTGTTTTCTTTTTGATGAGAAGAACTGGTGAATCTCAAGAGCTAAAACTGGGCTCAATGATGCCATCCTTCAACATTTTCTGAATCTGCTCTGAAATTACATTCTCTTTGCTTGGGGAATAATTATATGGTTTGCTATACATAGGCTTATTATTATCTGTATCAGTATGATGTTCCAAAATTTGACACCTTCCTGGTTTGTTGTCAAAAAGTTCACAAATCTTGTTCAAACAACTTCTAACTTTTTGTATTATATTTAACTTTATATCTAGCTTTATTTGTCTGACGTCAAGTTTTTATTTGAGGGTCACCTTTAGCAAAAAAGATATATTTTTAAAGTTGCATTGAGTGTTGCCTTATTGATTTAAACCCATCAAACATTCCTATAGCAATTCCTTTATTATCACAAGTTCCAGTTTTATCTCCATATTATTTAATATAATAGGCAATTCAACTTTTCCTTCTGGAAAACACTGCTTGGGGCCACAAGCTAAGTTCAAGGGACCATGGCTGCAATTTCAATTTACTGCTTCTGCTAATCCTATTTCAAATCTTCTTATGTAAGCATGAAATGTCAGCCCAGTGTCAATGCAAGCTATAAATTCAGTATTTTCATGATAAAGTTTTACATAAGACAAATTTAGAACACTATGTGTGTCGACAGTGCCAAGACTTAGGGCTTTACTTGAGGAACTTTGCCTCTCATTGCAAAGATCATAATTAAAGTTTTCCCACTTGTCGGTTTTTCTGTAGCAAATTCATTCAGTGTGTTCTACTTGGCCACAAAAATTACATCTTAAAGATTCTTTTGTTTTGTGGCAAAACTAGTTTCATCACTTGAAGCTTGTTGTGGAATATAAGCTCTACCTCTTTCATTCTGCCTTATTAGTGCATTGGGCACAAATTGTCTGGACTGCATTACTTCTGGTCATACAGGAGTATGCATATACATGTTGCAAGTCTGTATGTTTTATTGCTGCCTTGGTGAGGATTGTAGCCATTGTTGAATTTGTTTTACAAATTCAACAAGTTTTCTTCTTGCTGTGTATTGCCAAGCCAATCTGACCAAAGTCGCAATCAAATTTACATTTCTCACTTCCGAGAATTCCCTCAATGGTAATACTAATTGAGATATTACACAATTAATAATGCCAATTTAAACATCATCAGCGTTGTACAGTTGGTACAGCTCTACCATACCAAATAAATGTTTCAATATCATCTCCTTCCCACTGTCTTCATGAAAAGAGTTCCTTGGTCATACATATATAATCATCATAGGGAGGATAGATTTCCAAAATTTGTTTTAAAATCTCCCAATAATCTATCCCTTGTCTACATCTGACATTGTTCCACCATTGCTTGGCACACCCACTTAAGCAAGATACAGTACAAACGATCTTTTTGTTGTATGACACTTCATATAAATGGAAGTGCTCTTTCATGGACTTGATAAATCTCCATGATGGCGAACGTTTTCAACTATCAAACCTTATGTCTGTTGGCCTACATCTAATACCTGGATCAGCAACTTGTCATTGAATGGGTCAATGGCATTCTGTTCTATCACATGTTTCTAACAGAACATTAGTTGGACTCTCCATTCAAAGTCTAAATGTTTATTTGTTGATCTAGCATTATCAGATAAGTTCAGATTAGGGGCTGTTGTTGTTCCCCTTGCAGGAGAGAGATTTGTTAAACATACCCATGAAAACTTTTGTATCCTTTAATACATTCTAAAATCTTTCCATTACTTTTAACACAACTTCAGGAGTCATAATGGCAGAGTCAGACAATTTTGTAGCAGATATGTTAGCAATCTGAAAAATTTTTAGCTATGAAATTTAGATACATATTTTGTTGAGCAGCACTCAGAAGTACAGTACTGCTATACAACTAAAACTGCGATTTTCTAAAGCTATACTAAGCTTAGCAATAATTTGCTGATCAAAAGTTTGTATTTTTCTATGTCAGACACTTCTAATCACTCCAAAATACTCTAGTTATATTATCTACAATAATTTAGCAATAGCAATTTACTGGTTTGAAATTTATCTAATTAAGGATGCAAAATAAGACTAACAAAAGCATTAATAGCTGAATAGTGACTAATTACCCTGATATATAATGAAGTCTCAAGAAATATAAGAACTCATATTTTCTGAAAGATAATTGATGAAAACTGAGACAGGTGAAGATAGTGAATTCTACCATGGATTGTTGGAAAGTGGTCAAGAGAAATGGTATATTTGAAAGTTAAGAAATATGTTCTATATTAGCCTTGATTGTATTCATATGTAATTTATATAAATCATAGTAACTGGCTGAAAATTTTTAAATTGTGCTATATCATTCTTATTTATTAACAGAACATTTATTACATAGATGACCGAAGTGCTGCTGATCTATGGCTCTTGAACAGTTGTACTGTGAAGAATCCAGCTGAGGATCATTTTCGTAATGCAGTACAAGAAGGACTTCAGCAAGACAAATATGTTGTAGTAGCAGGATGTGTTTCTCAAGCCAGCCCAAAAGCTTCCTATTTGCATGGTTTGAGCGTTATTGGTGTACAGCAAATTGATAGGGTTGTGGAAGTTGTTGAAGAGACTCTTAAAGGTTAGATAAAATTTGCCATTTTTTTGGAGGGGGAAGTTTATAAGCCATAATAATAATGTTTATTTTAATAGCATGAAGGCAGTTGTGTTTGAAAAAGAGCAATGATACTTATACATATATAAATTACAAATATAAATTGAAGGTGTGGCAGTAAAAAAAAATGAGATTTCATGTAGCTCATCAATCAAATGTATTAAACCACTGTTTAGGCTATTTTTTTGTTTTAACATCATGGAATTCATAAAGAAGCATACAACCAAGCACCCAAAAAATTTCCTGAATATGAATGAGGTCTTGAATACGGAAGGAAAAAAATTACTTCCCTAGCATGGAAATCAGTCCTCCTGTGGGAGGGCAGAACCCAAACGTTTTCCTGAATATGAATGAGGTCTCGAATATGGAAGGAAGAAAATGACTTCCCTAGCATGGAAATCAGTCGTCCTGTGGGAGGGCAATTTTTTTTACCCACTCCTCCTTTGGCAAAATTAAATTTTTGTAAAAATTACAAGTTTTTAAATTGAATGGTGTTAAAAGAGTTTACTGCCCCCCCCCCCCCCCCCCCCCCCCCCCCCCCCCCAAGTATCTTGGCTGAGACCTCTGATGATACACAAAGTTCTTTCCCTTTTTATTTTTCCCTTTGATGCACTAACTTTTTGGCACTTAGCCAAGATCCCTAAAATTCAGTACCCAAAGATTTTTTTCTTTGGGTACTGAATTTTAGGGATAATTCATAAGGTTTAGATGAAAAATGCAGCAATTCTGAATCACTACTCGAGAGCCCTTAAAATGCTCAAAATGCTTGATAGAATGGTAGTGCTGCTTAACCCTTACAGTGTTGGATTTCTAAAACTGAACTCACTGTGGTGGCTGGATTTATTTTAAAGTGTTTTCAGAAAATAAACAACTTTAGAACCTCATCCTGAAGTAACTAATGAATGGAAATATGTCATGTTACACACCAAAAGAAAGAGCATTTAATTGTGATTTATAAAATGGCAGAAATTCTAAGAAAAAAATGGTAGGTTAAATTTTTTTAAGCTTTTTTTAAACATTGCAAAATTTTATTGTATTTTTTTCACTTTGTCTTTAGTAAAATTTCAAATATATATTTTTTCCCATTACTTTCTATATTATTTTAGTATTCTAATATTAACAGTTCATAATATTTCAATTTTTTTAATCTTTCATTTATTTCATTTTTTATAAATTATTTAGTCATTTTATGCGTATAATGCATCATATTCTTAGACTTTTGATAATCAGCAAATTCTAAGCCTAAGTAAAACATTAAAAAATTATTTTGCTTTAAAAACTAGATAATTTAAATAAGAAATGAAAAATTTATCAGAAAAGTGATAAAGAACTATGGAAAAAAATTTAAACAAATGTTTCAAAGCATTTAAAGTTTAATCGATGCACTGAATTTGAGAGCAAGTTGATTTTTATGAAGCTGCATAACTGCTATAGAAAAGTTTAATTCTAAAATATCAGTAGAAATTTTGGTTAAAAATCACAATTTCCTGACCTTATTTGCTTAAAATGCTTGAAAATTATGCTTTAAATGTTATTAAAAATATTGATAAATAAAGTCCTACTGTTTAAAATCGTCCTCTGAATAATCCTAATACTTGTTCTGATTGCTGCCATTATAGATCACTAGCAGTTTCACTTTCAACTGCTTCTGATTAATTATTGTTTATAATCGCAGTATCCATTATAGAAGCAATGAAAAATAATTTTAGAAGCATTAAAGTAAATAAAAAAAGTCTTGAATATCAAAAGTCTGCTAAAATATTTATTGAAAGCCGATGTGCATAGTTCCTGGATAACGCAATTTCTGGTAGAAAAAAAAAATCAACATCCTTATATTAAAAGTTTAGAAAGCATTACTACTCTAGTAGAGCTATGAATAACACAAAATATGAAGAAATGAAACCAACTGATAATCTAAGAACAGGACAGCAGAATAAAGGCATAAACTAAATTGGTGTTACTTGATGCTGTTTACGGTGACTGAACATGCTCCTATGTTCACTACAGACTCAAATAGATTTGTTTTTTTAACTTTATCATAATTTTTTCAAGCAGAATTAACAGGTAAAAATATATATCATAGATTTAAGTGTTATTTTTGATATTTAATTAGAAACAATTGAAAAATAAAATCATATTTGTATTCGAAAAAGCTTTTTTTCACAACCTTGTACTACAGGAGCAAAGCTTTGCTTTCCAGTCACTAGAATGGGAAAGATGAACCCTTACTATGTCACTTCAGGCTGTGACATAGTAAGAGTTCAATAACTATTATTTTAAGTGTTGGTAATACTCATCAAAAACACTAATTTTGTAGTAATTATCGAAACACATTTAAAACGGTACACTGTAACAGCCATTATTAAATTCGCTATTCATCTGCAGCCTGATAAAAGCAACAGAAGGAAATAAAGTATGTGATTCTGTTATATACATATATAATACTGCATGTGGTTTCTTAGAAATGCTTATCTAATTAAGGATTCAAAAGAACAATGAAATAAGTAGGAGTTGGGTTGGGTTGTTTTTCCTCTGAGTGGCACTTTTTTTGCACACAATGGGCTAAATGGCCATTACCGCGCTCCCGACTGAGCCACCCCCGCCCCATAAGTAGGAGTATGCAAAATATATGCTGCAGAAGCTGCATTCTGATGAAGGCCATTTTATTTGTTTTCATGGCTGGCATTTATTTCAACAATTATCTGCCTGCTGCATTATAAAAAGCCCCAGAAGATAATAAATCATTTGTGTTTTTTTTTTGTCCTTCAATTGTTTATATATTAATCAGTATCTCAGTCTGTCTCATCTGTCAGTATCTGTGCTTGTCCATTCACCCATCAGTCAGTCTAGGTCCATTCATCAATCAGTCTATCAGTCCATCCACACATCCATCCATTAATTGTCTATCTATCAATCAGTCTGTCTCATCTGTCAGTCTCTCTGCCTGTCTGTCCATCCATCAATCAGTCTGTTTGTGAGTCTAGGAAATTTGAATCATTTATGATCCCAGCAGAGTTATGTGACACCCGAATTTTCCATTACATAACACACACAATTAAAAGAATCATAACTTTTAATGCTTAGACAAAAAACACAAATCAAAAACACAGATATAATCCCTGGAATACAAAAAAAAATAGTTAATGCATTCTTTGTGCTGGTCCTAGTCATGTTGAAGGTAGAAAACAATATATCTGCTGAAAATGTTTTAGCATGTTAAGCATCTTAAGTGACCCTGAGTAGGCTTTTGTAAATTTGTTTAAATTTTTTATTTTCATAAAATTTTATATTAAATTCTGTTTAATTTGGTGTATAACATGAGCTATTTATGTTGATGGCTATTTTGTTTAACAAATTGTTAAGTTGACTTTATTACTTATTTGACTCGGCACAGTTCACAAAAGCTTGAACTCTTTTCAAAGTATAACACCTATAAAAAAATTACAAAATTAAAGTAATTTTCTTCTTTTAAGTAAATATACAGGGTGATTGTAAACTCTTTCAACAAAAAAAGAGGGGTAATAGTACAATCAAGATGACCAATTTTTGCAATGGAACCTAGGGTCGCATTCCACTCCTTCAGCCAGAAAAGAGTACTTTTGAAAAACACCACAGGTGCACAAGTATTTACAACCGGTGCATGAAAATCACAATATGACGATTCAGAAATCTCTCGTGGTACAATCTTTGTGATTCACATCCATTACCACCTGCTTGGCCGTACATCAGATGCATATCCGCCAATTCCTCGTATGTGTAGTCTTCCATGTCCTTCACGAATACGTCACTTATCATGTGACGTTATCACGGTAATGTCGATGAACGGGTTCAGCTGCATTTTTAAATGTTTGTTTTTAATCGTCTATGCACTTGCTCAGTGCACCTGATTTGCATCTTGTTATTTTCATGCACCGGTTGTAAATACTTGTGCATCCATGGTGTTTTTTAAAAGTACCCTTTTCTGGTGGAAGGAGTGAATGCTACCCTAGGTTCCATTGCAAAAATTGGTCATCTTGATGTGTACTATCACCCCTCTTATTTTGTTGAAAGAGTTTAAAATCACCCTGTATATATTTCAAGTAATATCTTTGTTATTCAGAAATAAGTAGCCTTTTCATTGTAATCTTTTCTGTCTATTAGTTTTTTTTTAAGTAAATTTTTATTTGCATTGCCAGATGGATTTTTTTTACTACATAACCCTAAAAAACCCTTATTAAAACAAAACTACTTATTTTTTTTATTAAATATTTTATTTTCCAAAAAAACCAGAATTAAATGCTGATTAATTTGGTGTATAAATAAAATAAATAACCCCTCAAGCAGTTGCTTACCACAGAGGTCTGACAGGAGCCTGTCAGTTTATGTGCCATAGTAGATGGAACCTCAGCAGAAAAACTTCACAAACATCCATGCCTTACCTGGAGCTCACACTTAGATAACATGCCATAATTCCTTTCATTAGTTATTTTGGGAGAAACTTATAAAGTTATATTTTGGCTGCTTTTATTAGTAAAATACTAAATCAGCAAATGCAGATGTTTACTGCAGGTATAGACTGCCTTACCTGGATATATCTGCACATTACCTGGGCATATACTACATCCATGCCTTACCTGGAGGTCACCCTTAGATAACATGCCATAATTCCTTTCATTAATTATTTTGGAAAAAAGTTCTAAAGTTATTTTTTTGGCTGCTTATAGTGAAAAAATATCTGAAGGTATAAAATACTAAATCAGCAAATGCAGATGTTTACTGCAAGTAGACTGGTACTACAAAGGACACAGGCAATCATGTATGTATCCAAAACCACAAATAGCTGTCACTTGTGCTTCACTGTAATTGAACATGGCTCCAGAACCTAGGATCTCATCAGTTTTGTTCCATTCTTGGGGAATAATTTGGCAAATGATGTTATAAATGATAAAAATAATTCTAAAAATAATAAAATAGATTTAAACCAGGAAAAGAGAATAAAATTAAAAAAAAAGAAAGTTTGTAATATATATTAAAAAATTCTCTGAATTAAAAAAAAGTTTTCAGTTAATTTTAGGAGCATTTCAAAGACAGAAAAATGGGTTGCAACAGATCAAGCTCATGAGCTGAACTCACGGTGCTACCAAATATTACTACTAAGGAATGGTAATCAGATCATTGGAAGAGATTGCATTATAAATTAAACAAATGTGCACCAAACTGTAAACATAAATATTATTTTATGAGCTTGAACTACATACTTTTCTAAGGTATATACAAAAAATATTCAGGTGGAAATTTCTATTTGAAAAAGATTTAAGTTCTTTTTTTGTTGTTGTGCTAGTGATACTAAATATACTGAGGTCTGTAAATGGTAGATAGGTAGTCACTGGAAGGAGAGCTATGCACCAATCCCCTGTGATAATGCATAGAACCGGCCAGGCCTAGCACCTAATGTCCGACCCCGCCTTCTCGTGGTTCAGACTGTTAGTACATTTCAAAAGAGATACTCTCTTGTGGAAGTGAATGGAAGGGGAGGGCTGCAGATTAGTGTGGCCTACTGATCTGGATAACTATGGCTACTTTTCTTTTTTTCTACCCTGCTAAGGAGTGGTCAACCACACAGGTTCCTGGTGCTAACCACATAAACCCACTGGACTGGACAGATATATGGCTCTGAGCTTGATTATGGATCCTGATTTTGCTGCACTGATGGGCTTCTCTGGAGGGAAAATCTTCCACTGTGTTTTCTGTTTGTTTGTGGGTTAACAGCCCCAAGTGAATAGATTCACAGGATATGTTTATCAGCTGGTGGATAATCCTGAGCAGAGGTCATCGCAGGCACCTGAACTCTATGCTTCTATTGGCATTGTCAAATTCTACATTGGAGGAAGTTTTCCAGTGTAGATGGCTTCAGCCTTTAGTGGTGGGGGAACAGGTCTTTGCCCCATGTCTGCAATTAGGGGGCTGTTTGATATTGTCGGCATTCTCTCTCTCAATAAACATAGTTTCTTTAAACATCCCACTAACCATTTTCTCTCCATAGGTAGTTGGAATGTGAGGACTCTGCACAGAGCTTTTTCTCTTGATGTCCTCACAAAAGAATTCCACCATTATAATTTAGATATTCTCGGCTTGCAAGAGACCAGATGGACAGATAAAGGTCAGATTCTTAAAAATAATCTTAAATTTCTCTTTTCAGGGAGGGACGACAATAAGCATCACCAAGGCGTGGGTCTGCTTCTCAGCAGACACGCTAGTGATGCTCTTCTAGGATATGAGTGCATTAATAAAAGGTTTCTTACAGCAAGATTTCAGACAAGCGTTAAAGACTTGAATGTTATCTGCTGTTATGCCCCCGCTGAGGATGCCGATGAGGATGAGAAGGATAGGTTTTATGAACAACTTCAGGATATTTTTGATTCTGTCAAGAAAGGAGATATTACCCTTGTTCTTGGTGACTTCAATGCCAAAGTTGGTACTGACTCTGACCTTTGGGGAGGGGTGATTGGCCCTTTTGGTATTGGTAGCTGCAATGGCAATGGGCAACGTCTCCTACAGGTAAGTAAACTCAATGGTTTCAGAATAACTAACACATATTACAAACACTGTGACATACATAAGTACACATGGGTTTCACCTGATGGGCTGCATAAGAATATGACTGATTATATATTAACAGCAAATGGGCTAGTTCTGTTAGGAATACCAGGTCATGTAGGAGAGCTGAAATTGAATCTGACCATTACCTTGTTAAAAGTGTCTTGCAACTTAAACTTAAAAAGTGTTGTGCTAGGGTTAAAAAATTTACCTTTAATACTGAAAGACCCAGTTATAGCTAAAACTTACCATGATAGGTTACTTAGTCATTATGACAGTCATGGTTTGCTTACTACTGAAGTTGAGGAAGAATGGGACCATTTTAAACAGGCTTTTTTGGAAACTAACAGTACTCTTTTAGGAAAAAAGGAGCAGAGGAGGCAGAATTATTTGAGTGGTAAGACACTTGAGCTTATTTCAGAAAGAAAGAACTGCAGGAATGACCTTAATCAATACCCTACTAGTCCTACTAGAAAGCATTACAGAGAGCTTAATAAATATGTAAAGGATCAGTTAGCTGCTAATAAGAATCTTAGGCTTATGACTTGGCTGACAAAGCCGTGGAAGCAGTTAGACAGCACAACAGCAGAGAGTTCTACCAGATAGTTAATGTTTCGTGTGGTATAAAATGGACAGGTATACAGCGATTGAAGGATGAACAAGGTAAGGTTATAGAAGGTGAGGATTCTGTCATGGCTACGTGGGCTCAGCATTTCAGTGATGTTCTAAACAATGTGGTAAGGTCTACTCCCATTGTTTGTAATGGTGATAGATGCATTGGTGGCTTTAATGTTGGTCCTATAACACAATCGGAAGTTATTTTGGCTATTTCTAAACTTAAGCTTCATAAATCCCCAGGGGTAGATGAAATTACTATCGAAATGCTTAGAGCTGGGAATGTTTCTGTTACTATTTGGATGACTGAAATTTTGAATATCTTTTATGATAAAGGCATGATTCCTAAAGATTTTACCAGACCTATTATTATCCCTATTTTCAAAAAAGGTGATCGCAGTTCTTGTGATAACTATAGGGGTATCAGCCTACTCTCTGTTCCAGGTTCTTTGCATGATTGTGCTTAATAGAATTAAGAATCTGGTTGACAGTCAATTGCATGATGAGCAATGTGGATTCCAAAGAGATAGGGGATGTGTAGATCAGATATTTTCACTTGGGCAGATGCATGAGAAATGTTTAGAGTTTCAGAAATCTTTGGTTGCTAGCTGTGTTGATTTCAAAAAGACTTTCGACTCTGTTGATCGTCATAATTTGTAGTTGATTGTGATATCATATGGTATATCAGACAAGTTAGTTAACACAATGAAAACTCTCTATAATAACACTGAGTCATGTGTGTGAGAGTTGGTAAGGCTTGTAGTAATTGGTTTAGCATTACTTCTGGTGTTCGACAAGGGTGCATTTTGTCTCCTTTTCTCTTTAGCTTAGTTATTGATTATGTTATGTGAAATTCACTTGAAGGGAAAGATTTTGGCCTTAAATGGGCTGGAGATACGAAAATTTCTGATTTAGATTATGGTGATGATTTAGACCTTTTGTCAAATGTTGATGAAATGAACTCTTTCATTTGAGCTGTTGATGAAACTGGTAGTAGAGTAGGTTTGGTTATAACAGAGAGAAAATTAAAGTGATGAAATTTGGTCAGGCAGGCTATGATTCAGTTCATCTGAATGGTTGCAGTCTTGAGCATGTGTCGCAGTTTAATTATCTTGGGAGTTATGTAACAGATACTGGTGATGTGCGGCATGAGATTAACAGACGAATAGGGATTGCTGCCAGGACTTAAGAATCTATGGATAGTGTGGAGAAATAGGCTTATACACCTAAAGACTAAAATTAGACTGTATAATAGTTTGGTTCTTTCTAGGGTTAGTTATGGTAGTTAAACTTGGACACTTTGAAAACAAGATAACAGAAAACTTGATGCTTTTGATTCTAATGCTTACACAGTATCTTGGGCATTAGGTGGTTGAACTTTGTAACTAATGATGAGGTTAGGCAAAGGAGTCAGCAACCTTGTTTAAGCAGCATATTGTGCAGAGAGAGAGACTCCTTTGGTTTGGCCATGTTGCCCGTATGGATAATTATAGAATGGCGAATAGGGTTATGAACAGTGTGCCCAAAGGCCTCAGAAAGAGGGGGAGACATAAGGTGCGATAGGCTGACAATGTTAAGCAGGACCTTATTAGAATTGGTGTGCAGTGGCCAGATGCAGTAGATGTACCTCAGGACAGACTTGCTTGGAGAACTAAATTGCACTGTCTGGTTGGACCTCTGTTGCCCATGGCTGCTTGAGGATGATGATGATGATGATGAGTGATACTGACAATCTACTAAAAAAACTGTAGCATTTTAATCTTTATGTGACTTTTTTTTTAAATCTGTGTCAAAAATTGCATATTTTTTTATTCTATGTTTCAAATTATTAGTGCATCTAATATGTTTATTCCTCAACTAACACTATAAATGTGTTCTTCAAAAAAGTTCGTATAAAGTGAATTGTGCTTGATGTAAATTATTCATAAGAAATAATGTAAATAAGAGGAGTTGCATTTCAGAATCCTAATCGGATTGGCTATTTTTAATTTAATTCTTTATTATGACTATACTATAGTTAATGCTTTATGCTTTTTTTATGCATATTTCATAGGTGTAACTCATTTTAACAGAAAAGAAACAATGATAAAAATATAATAAATAATGAAATAAGCTCGACGTATTCCATATCAACTAATAAATCAGCACTTTAGCGTCAATTTAAATTTTAGAGGAAAAATTGTCTTGAGCCGGTGGGATGCGAACCTACAACCTCCTGATAACATGTCAGGTGTTCTGGACCGCTGAGTTACTGGCCACCGATCAAGATCTCCTCTAATTAGTGCTATGAACATTCCTTTAATGTTTCATATAGTTCATTTAGTAGTTTCATATAGTATATTCAGGCAATTTAGCCACAAGCGGCATTTATATTTGCCAATATATGGAAGCATGTATTACAAGTTTGCAGATAATAAATAATGAAATAAGCTCGACATGTTCCATATCAACTAATAAATCAGCACTTTAGCTTCGATTTAAATTTTAGAGGAAAAATTGTCTTGAGCCGGGTGGGATACGAACCCACGACCTCCTGATAACATGTCAATTGCTCTGGACTGCTGAGCTACCGGCTGCCGATCAAGATCTCCTCTGATTAGTGCTATGAACATTCCTTTTATGTTTCATATAGGCGCTATTCAGGCAATTTAGCTACAAGCGACATTTATATTTGTAATGCCGTATCCCACTCGGCTCAAGACAATTTTTCCTCTAAAATTTAAATCGACACTAAAGTGCTGGTTTATTAGTTGATATGATAAAAGTAGAAGCAAAAAACTGTTAAATACAGTTTTATTTCAATATATGTTGTGAATGGTACAGGTAATGAAGTAAAAATGACTAAAAATGAAGATTTAGAATGAGAAATTGATCGTTGTAAAAATTACTGTTGAGTAATTAAAATGACTAAATATACTCAAGGAATGCATAGCTGACCACCCCACATGTGCATGAAGCAACATTGAGTCCCCACCTGAACTATCCAATGGCACCAATGATAAACAACACAGGATCTAAGTTCCCCACCAACATGAAGCACTGTACAATGACTATAAATTCATCTTCCTTGACCCCACAGGTGGATGATGGCAAAGGATTTGGTAATATCCAACTCTGGATATCAAAGTACTGTTGGACACATATAGGCTTGCTGACCATCACTGGACATTAAATGAGTTAGCTGACATCCAATGCTGCTGCCCCCAACCCATGAGAATGGCCCAACCTGGGGAACATGGGAAAGTTTGGCCAGCAATTATACCGACTACATTTATAAAGGTTTTTACTCTGTATGTGAAAAGTTACAATCTTGCACCAATTAGGGTAAATTTATATACTTGTATGTGCACATTGTCATCAGTCAGTGACAATTAAAATGTTCTTTATTGTTTACAAATATATTATGTGTTATAGCTGTTTAAACCCACTAATTTTTATGGGCAAATGTGAAATGTCTTTTTGGAAGTGTTAAAATTATGAACAAGGATAGGTGATAAAAGAAAAGCATTCAAGGTGTCTTAGATGGTAAATACAATAATATAAACAATTATAGGAAGTAGTTAAGAAGTTAAACCAAGGACCAGTCATGTTAGTTGAAAACTAGCCCTATTTTAAAAATCATGTTACCCAAATTCATATTAATCAGGGAATGGGTGTTTATTCTCTTTGTTAGTAAAAACGTTGTGACAATCTTTTATCTTGTAATATGCTGTTTTTTTGAGAGTATCATTAAAAATATAGTATTAGTGGATTCTAATACTTTAATAAGTGTAAAAAAGGCAATATTATTGAAAAAGTATTATTAGAAAATATCCATGCTTGCAAATTGAACTGTTCTAATGTAAACTAATATATAATTGAAAAAGGAGCCATGGAAACTAGAGAAAAGTTTCCAAAACCAAACATACAATGAAAAGAAAACTGATGAATAGCACTTGCTACACTGAACTGAAAGTTAACTTGTTTTACTGAGAACAGTTGGTAAAAAGTTCGGACATTTTTCGAAAGTATATCACTGGAGAAAAAAATTACAAAGATAAGTGTTTTTTTCTGGGTGAAGTAAAAATTTATTTTCCATTATTCAGAAAGAAATTTTCTATTTATATGTATTATGATTATTTTGGTCCATTAGCTTTTTTTTTTAATAATTTTTTATTTGCACTACCAGATTGCTTTTTTTACATCACCCTAAAAAATAAACTGAAAAACAAATTCAAGGAAGATCATCAACAACCCTTTCAAAGTAAAGAAATTATTTAGAAATGTTTTGGTGTGGTTCTTCCATATAATGAGAGGCTTTTAAACAACAACAACAAATAATTATTCATGTTTTCACAACTGAATAAAGCATCACTCTGTTTTGCTTAAGATTCTCATGGACAAAACATGGAACTACACTGGTTTCCATAAATTAAGGAAAATCCCTATGTTAAGTCAATGGGAAGCAAATGTCAAAGCTCTATAACTTCTAAAATAAGTTTTTTTTTATTTTAGAACTATACATTTTCCAAAATAAGTTTTGAAAAATGTGGTTGCAGATAAAGATCTCAATCAAATAAATCAATAACTTGATTTTCAACAATATTCGTTCAGTATTTGATAAGTTATGGAAGTTTGAATATTTAGTGATAACAGTGCCAACCACAAAATTGACTTCAGAAGTCAATTCAAGCTTAGTAATAAGTATTGTATCAAAGTGTTTAATAAAATAAGTTTATATTTTTGAACTTTGTGTAAAGAATTATTTCACTATTCTTCAGTTTTGTATAAGTTTCTTAAGACTGGCATTGATGTTGTTAAATATTCAAACTTCTGTAATTCATTAAATACTGAACGAATATTTTTGAAAATCGAGTTATTAATTTATTTGATTGAGATCTTTATCTGCAATCACATTTTTCAAAACAAAAAAAAAACTTATTTTAGAAGTTATAGAGCTTTGTTATTAGCTTCCCATTGACTTAACATAGGGATTTTCATTAATTTATGGAAATCAGTGTATTTAAAATGCTGTACAGTGCTTATAGTATTCAGTGATTTAATATAAGTTATCTTGTGTAATTCTCCAGGATTAGATGCAGCTCATAAAATAGTTTGAAACATTGTGTAGTTTCACATTCATCAGAGTCTTCACTAATGTAGGAAAGCCATGATCGTTGTTCATTCTTCAGGTAAAAGTAGTCCATGTTGACACCATAGCAACTGACCACACCTCATCAGCATGAAAATAAAAGACCAGATCAGTAGACAAAACTAATTGTACAGTCTTAGTAAATCAAACTAATCATACAGTCCTTTAGAAAAAATTGTTTATCCCAAAGAGTAGCACTGATGGTTTTGTAAGTCCTTAGCTTCAAGGACTGACAAGCCACACCTGACCTATTCCTTGTCCTGGAGTGATGTGCAGAGCTGTTCTTCTACTTTGCACATAGCTACCATTTATAGACCAAATAACTTTTATCTTGGAATAAATATGGTTTAAACTGGGTAATGAATTATTAAATTAAATACTAGAATATTCCTCAAAGTTATGTCATTAGAAGATGAAATTAGATTCATGTACCAAATTGATATCTAAATATAGTATCCAGTATAGTTTATTTATATAATCCAATATACTCTATATATAATATAAAAAGAAAATATATATAATTAGGAAAAATACACACCTGTATTATCCCAGTTGATAAATGAATTTAACTGTACAGTTGTCTTTCTGAATCAGCCTAATTTAGCATTGAAACTGCAATACCTGATATAGTATGATTGCGAGTTCTAACAATTATTGGTAATATCTTCTCTAATTTTATAAAGACTAATCATTATAAATAACTTCCTATCAGATGTTACCTAAATTAGCTAGTTGTGTAATGTGATTAAAGTATTTTTACTCATCAGCTGTCTTTATTTGCTCCCTCTTTGCAATTAATTCTTCTTCAAAATAATTTTTATCAATTAGCATAGGAAAAACTAGATAAATGTATATTATTTAATTTTTTTTACCTGCTGAAGAGTGATTTATGATAGGATCTTGTGCCAACCATTTAAAGTACCTGGACTCTGCATATTTTATTTTTATTAATGAATTTTAGACATTATGAACTAGTGGGCTTTTGAGTATGATCTCTTGCTGTGTTTCCCATTTATTTGCTGTTTATCAGTCCTAGGTGAGAGGTATGGGGCAGTAGATAGTGTGCCAGACTTGCAGTCTGTAGTTCCCAGGTTTGAGTCCAAAGAGTGGTAGCTTTGAGATTTGTCTGTTAACTTCACATTCTGCCCTTGGTCAGAATGAGGCCACTGATGAACATAGAAAAGCAAAGCTCATCAGTGGAATCAGATGGAATGTTAAACCATTGTTCGGCACGCTGGAAAGCCATACCCTGGGCGCATTAAAGAATGCTCTGGATGGCCTTGACAGGAGGCTACAATCTGTCTCCTAACAGCTGTTCAGTGGGTCCCCTTTCCCTAAATTTCTCTGAGCCCTTGTGACCTGGTCATTTAGCCAATTATGTGCAAAAAAAAATTGCTCCCTAGAGGCAATACAATCCAACCCAACTCCAACTGAATGCACAGGATATCTAATATCAGCTGGTGGTTGATCCTTTGGTGGGCTTTAGGGGCATTTGATGTAATTGCAAAGTATCTGAAGTCTTCCAAGGAGCATTATTGACCCTGCTCTTTGGTAATGTATATGAGACAAATTATTGAGGAACTTGGTGTAAAAATTCCATGCACTTCTGAAGATCTCATCCATGGCCACAAATGACAATGACAACATCATTTCAGAAGAGCTTAACAATTAAAGGTTTAAGAGGAGCCATCAGCAAAATTGATGAAGCTATGGATTATTTTAAGAACATTATCCTCTCTCTGATCATTCTGCCAGAGTTGAACATGAGCTATGAGATGTTTTGTGAAGCTACAAAACGATTCTACAAGTAAAAATGCAAACTGGGACCCAAACAACTTTAGGCTTGTTCTTTGCAAAATGCTAACATATCAAAGAGGAATCTGAACTCTAGGGGTGTATTTTTGTTTCAAAGTTCTTGCAGTTTTCAATTGATATCCCAAGGAGGGGATCAGTAGATGACACCTTCCCCCCCCCCCCCCCCCCAATGGTCCTCCATCTACACCAACATTCCACCAACAGCACACCACAGGAATTCAAAAGACTGTAATTGACACTTTTCTGGTGGAAGATGTCACTTTGAACTTCTTTAAGTTTGGTGATATTTGGTATTTCCACTCCATCAATGCACATTTATTGCTTGTGTAATGGTCTTGATATGCAAACTTTGAGATTTAACCCTTCCAGGGATCTTTTAACCTTTCCATGTCTGCAGATGTTGACAAATTTGGAAACAACAGTCCAGAAACAGATACATCCATTCAGATTACAATATATGAAATGTTGATTTAAAAATAAGTAGAAATTCCCATTTGAATATTTTTTTTATATACCTTATAAAAAAAATATGTAATTCAAGCTGGAAAAATAAAACCTTTTCCACTTGGTGCATATTTTATTAAGCTACAATATAAATAATTGTGTAAATGATCTGATTCCTATTTCTTCGATATGATATGTGGGATTGGATTTGTTTGTTACTCTATATTGAAGTAACCCCATTTAACTAAGTTACCATGGGCATGCATGACAGGATGACCATCGTGCCACTCCTACATTGTTTAGTCTGTGTCCAAGGGAAGTTTCAAATGGCCTGCTGTGGGTTGGGGAAGTTAGTTTCCATTCACAAAGTGGCATTATGAGGAAATGCAAAATATGGAGTGCAATGAGAAAGTCTGTACTTATAAATGGATACACTGTTCAGATGTTCTTGCCACTTGGTATGCAGCCTTCCCACTCCAAATCTGCCCTACCACTGCTCAGACTGAGGACAGTTACAGTATTCTGGATTAGTGCAACAAACTAATAGCTGACTTCTGTAGCCTGTGTCCACACTAACTTCACTGATGCACTATTAATCCCAAAAGCATTTGGGGGAAGGAAGTGAAGAATCTGACAGTAACTTTGAACACCATTCTCGTGTTCAGGCAAATGATATAGCAATGTGTTTTTTGGATCAATGCTTATCCATTTGGGTAAGATTAAAAAGCAATGTCTTAGAGCATATAAATATTACTGTTTTCATGGGAATATTGCCAAAATCATGCTTTGTTATCAGAAATGCAGTTTATCACAAATATCTGCAGGTTTCACATTTTATAGAATAGAATATTTATTTGTATATTGGGTCATAACCCCTAATACAAATGGTTGCAACACAAAAAAAGCAACTCACACACAACTCTGAGATAAGAAATATCAAACAGTAAATGTAAATAAATTGGAAACAACATTAAAACCAGGTCATTCTATCATTTCATTTAATATAAATTGTAATCTTTTTCTGTAAACATAAAAAAAACTAAAATATTAAACTTGTAACGAACAACAAAAAAGAATTTATTTTGTTCTATAAGCATTGTAAATTAGATAGTCAACAATAACATGCTCCCAGGTTCCAGTTTGTAAATACTACAGATACAATCAGGAAAAATTGTAAATACCTTAAATAAAATAAAATAAATACCCCCTCAAGCAGCTGCTTGCCACAGAGGTCTGACAGGAGCCTGTCAGTTTATATGCCATAGTAGAAGATTTGTGAGGATGGCAGGACCCCAGCAGAAAAACAACCTTGCCATATACAAATATTCTGTTTTGATTAAAACAGAGCTTATTAGTAATCTTTTCACGTCATTCTGATTGCTGAATCAAGATAATTTTTCAATTAAAACATCATTTTTAATATATTTATAGGAAGAAAAAAAAAATTACTATTTTCCATTGAGGAAAGATCATTCTGGATACCCTGATCATGAAATACATTCAGGATAAAAAGCAGATATAATCTAGCTATATCTGTGTCTTGAGAAATCCAAATAAAATTGAAACTCAAATATTTCTCTTAACTGCTCAATTAAATCTTGGATCTTTGGAAAAGAAAGACCTTGAATAAAGCTACAAGTAACATAACTTAGGAAATCTGTTATTATTCATCTCCAAAAGCTTTATCCAGTATTTTAAGGTGAGTTTAATGAAAACCAAAGATATTCTAGAATAATCCAACTCCATTCTCAACTTATAACGGGAACACTCTATAAGACTTCAACAGTTTCCGCACAAATATGCAGAAGCATTTCTCAAGTTCTTCGAAATAATGAATTGCCCACACTACTGAGCCATGACAAAACTGAGAGTAGCATTGAATTAAACAATTTAATACAAGTAAATAAGGAATTTAACTTAGCTCCAGTATACACTGACCATGATACAGACAAAGCAGCTTTAGAAAGAAAACTATTTTTCGCCATAATGAAAATATCAGAATGTGGAAAAGGGTATACCCAAATAAATGTAACTTGGTACAACAGAAAGATGCTGCAAACCAAAATGCTAAACATCATGTTTCAAAAGTTTACCACCCTTCCTAAAAACAACAATCTTAGTTTTATCCACATTGACTTTTAACTGGAAATCGGAACAAAATCTTTCAAAAATATTAATTTTTTTTCTGAAAACCAATAGGAGAGTTACCCAAAGTAACTAAATCATCAGCATGTAGTAAAACATGCATAGACACATCTGAAATTAAGTAAATAACAGGTAAATTACAATTATTTATTTGGTTAAAAAGGCCATTAAGAAACAAAGAAAACAGGACTCAGAACTTCACCCTGCAAAATACCAATATGAAAATTGCCAGATACCTTGTCTTCCACATTTTAGCTGTAGCTTAATCATACATATCCTTAATCGATTTCACAAAATGAAAATCTACACCAAATTGTCTTAAAACAGACCACAATAACTAATGATTAATGTTGTCGAAAGCATTCTTGAAATCAACATATAATGCAAAGACTTCACCTCTTATGCAGTTTCTCCTGAATTAAAGCTGAAAGAAAAGGCTGGTCAATGCAGCAGAAGCCCACTTGTTCTTCTAATGAAACATTATTATTTTCAAGCATGCAATACAGTCTATTATTCAATATCAAGGTAAACAGCTTATCAAATACGTAAATAAGGAAAATAGGCCTATAATTAACAGGGCCACCCTTTTTATAAAGAGAAAAAATCAAAATTTCAATCCAGCTAGCAGGATAGACAGCTGGACTATCTCTAACAAGTTTAATAAGATCTAAGTATCTTATTAAACACATTCAGAATTATAGTTTGGGAAACCACATATTAACATTTCAAGTTCAGTAATAAAGTATCACAGGAAAAAGTTCTGTAGACAAGAAATGCTTGAAATAATTAGTTGAAAAAAATTGTCCAGAGTGGGAATTGAACCCACCCCTCCCAGAAGCATGCTGGGTGTCCTGACCACTGGACCATCAGAAACTGACAATCTTTTCAACAAGTGGCATTATATTCATCTCCACAATTTTTGCTGCTTCACCATTGGTGCCATCTGTTGACGGAATGAGACAGCCAAGCTGCCACATTTGATGGTGGCTGCCCCATTCCCTGCCAATAGATGAATCATCAAAAAAAAAAAAATGCAGGAATGCACATAATATCACTTGTTGAAAAGATTGACGATTCAGCAGTCAGGATGCCTGCCATGCTTCTGGGAGATGTGGGTTCGATTCCCACTCAGGACAGTAATTTTTTTCAACTAATTATTTAAAACATTTCAAAAATTTAGGTCTAATTAAATTAGCACCAGGTGACTTTCCAGATTACAATTTATTAATTGCCAGTTTTAATTCATCAACCAAAATATCTGCATCTGAAGTAGGGGGCATGGTAGCATGCCAGTCTGATCAGTTGATATGATGCCAGGCTCGTAATCTGCAGTTTCCAAGTTTGAGCCCCAGCAGGGTCAGTGTTGAGATTTATCTCCGCAAAATTCCCTGCCCTGCCCATGATCAGTAGGGGACACCAATGGGCTTTGAAAGGACATTGTCTGTCGTATGGGACATTAAGCCGTGGCCCTGTGTTTGGGAGAGCCATACCCTGTGCACATTAAAGAACATGCTGGATGGCCTTGATGAGGCTACCATCTGTCTCCCAGCAGCTATTCCAGTGGGTTCCCTCACCCAACCTTCTCTGAGCCTTTGGAGTCCTTCTGACCTGGCCATTTAGCCCAAGGTGTGCATAAAAATTGCCACTCAGAGGTAAAACAACCCAGCATCTGAAATAGGGTCATGAACCTTGTCAGAAGAAAATAAAATCCATCATAAAACTACAGATCAGGATGACACAGAATTACATTTCTAGGCATATTGGCAAAAACGCAATGGTGAAAATCATACCACAACTAAAGTGGAATATTAATATTAAAAAACGACTTTCTCTTAAACTTTCTAACAACAGATCAGAAAGATTTAGAGTCCCTACAATTTAATAACACAACACTAATTTTCTGAAAAAAGCCCACTTTTTAACTCTTCAAAAAGATTTATAATCTTAAATTTGATAACCTTCACTTATGTAGTTCACAGATTAGGGAATTACCACTCTTACATCAATCCAATATTTTATAGAGGAAAATAGTCTTGAGCTGGGTGGGATACGAACCCATGACCTTCTGATTAAATGTCAGGGTCTCTGGACCACTGAGCTACCGGCCGCTGATCAAGATCTCCTCTAATTGATGATATGAACGTTTCTACCTACAGTACACATTCCACTATATCACATGTAGGCACTGTTCCAGCAATCAAGCAGCAGCCAACAAGAATGCCATGAAGATGAAAGGGTATATTCATGAGTATGCAATTGATTAAATTTGAATAATGTCGACTTATCTGGCACAGATTAGGGAAATACCACTTACGTCAATCCAATTTTTTTTTCCTACTCAATCTCTTCTCAAAGAAATGTATAAGTTAAAATTAGAGTCACTGTAATTTTTCTATAACCTTTTAAGTGATATGCCCAGATTTCTTTTAAAGAGCAAACCTTCATTATCAAACCATTAATCAGAAGTCGAAGAATTTCTCCCAGCTGATCTAGAGGAATCAGCTCCATTGTCACTAATCAAACTGACGGACTAGCTGTCAAAAAAAATGATTTTTGCAGATTCTCTGGAGAAAAAGTATTTTTTTCTAGCAAAGAGGCAGCTGTTCTATTCAAAAACTTCGCAAAAGCTGGTCCAGCTTCCATTTTCCAAAAAGATTGTTTAATGACTGTTCCAGTAACCCTGTCAACAAGAGTAACATAACCAGAGCAAATTCAGACAGTTAAGTATTCTGGATTAGTACCACAAACTCTCAGCTGACCTCTGTACCCTGTATCCACACCAACTTCACTGATGCATTGTTAATCCTAATTTATTCTCCCAATTTTGGGGGAGGAAGCAAAGATTCTGACAGTAACTTTGAACATCATTCTCATGTCAGGCAAATAATATGACAATGTGTTGTTTGGATCAATGCTTCTCCTTTTGAGCAACATTGAAAAGCACTGTGTTGGAGCCTATAAATATTGCTGCTTTTCATGGGAATATTGCAAAAATCATGCTTTGTCAACAGAAATGCAGTTTATCACAAATATCTGCAGATTTCACATTTTATAATGATTTAAAATACACTTTAAATTGGTTTCAGTTTACTACAGATGACAAAAAAACGATAAATAATTCATTTTGAACAATTTCACTTTTATTGCAAAAAAAAATTAAGTAACCTTAATAATGATATATATAATAAATCTATGCAAATAAAATCAAAATATATCTGTAGAAATAAAAACGAAGGTTTAATTACCAAAATATAAAGAAATGCTAACTGAATTAATGGAAATGACATCAAATGCATAAGGAAATCAAGTCAACACTGTAAACAAGCCATCACACACGACACATATAATCAATTAGTGACATCTGTATCATGCACTCTGCCCTCACCTATACATGGTACGAGCAGTTTTGCTTTCAGTCATGGAAAATTATGCACTGAGTTTTGGGATGAATGATAATTATGCAAATATTTAAATAAATTTAAAGGAAAAAAGAGAGTAAAATGAGGAAAAAATAGCCATACTTATTTCGCAATTGCTTCCTAAATCTTACGATTTAAGAAAAATCAGTTTCTAATTAATTTTTGGCAGAATTTTGAAACTTCAAGTAACTATGAGTTCACAGTAGTTCGGAACAAACTTATAAGCTTAAATGCTCAAAGGGTGGCAGCTTAATGAGTGGAACTCTCTTGTGTAGTACAGATTAAAAAGTTCGGAGAGGGAGATGAATTTGGCAGATATGAGTCCAAAGAAGAAGTGAACTGTCATAAGAGAAATTTAATGGCTAGGTCGATCATAAGAGTTGTGTGGTAGACCGAGTTCATGCAAAGTTCAGTTATGGCTTTTGTATTGGTTAATTTGTGGTTTTCAGGAAGTTGTTAGAAAGATTATTCTGTTATTTCTGCAATTTTTAAACTGACTTCTATGGCTCTGAAACTGGGATTTTCCTGATCTGAAAGTAAATCTCTTTCTGTGATTGCAAGATGGAACTTTTAGTTCAAAGCAGTGATTTATTTATTTACTTACCTCAAACCCATGTTATGCTTTCTAACATATTGGGAACTTAGAACTCTTAACACCACTTTTGATAGAAACTTTTGAAGACGATACATAGCAGTTTGAGTTCAAATGAAATTCGTTGCAGAAACAGTTAACAATATGATGAACATCATTAACGATCTGGAGGGATGCAGGAGTGGAGGTGACACAGTCAGTAGCATGCCAGGCTTATAATCTGCAGTTCTCAGATTCGAGTTCCACCTGGGCCAACTTTGAGATTTATCTCCGCAAAACTCCTTGCCCCTGCCCTTGATCAGTAAGTGACATTGATGGGCTTGGAAAAGCTGCCATCCATTGAAAGGGACTTTAAACCATGGCTCCATTTTTCAGAGAGCAATACACAGTGCACATTAAAGAACATGTTGGATGGCCTTGACAAGAGGCTACTATATGTTTCCTAACAGCTGTCTATTGGTCCCCTCCCCAACCTTCTCCAGGTCCTTGTGACCTGGCCATTTAGTACATTATATGCAAAAAGGTGCCTCTCAGAGGTAAAACAACAACTGGAGGGATGCACATATCCTTTTGTACATTGGGATAAAGGTAATATTTGCTAAAATCAACTTGTCACTCTAAAGCAGTGGTTCTCAACCTTTTATGCTTCACGTACCCTCTGGAAATGTGTATGTAACTGGCGTACCCCTTGTATAGATAGATAAAACTATAGTTATAGTATAACAATGGGAATAAAATAAAACATATATATATATAACATATATCTAGCGACTTTTGAGCTCTCACAGCGTACCCAAAAAAATTTTGCAATGTACCCCACATTGAGAACCCCTACTCTAAAGGGTTATTTGGTCCCAAGACTACTTCTGCGTTAAATTATTACTGTGATCAGAAATAAGCATCATTAAAAATTATGCTTGTAGAAGCTTAAAAAATTTTTTCAAAAAGCTAACCATTTACAAAAACAAAACAGAATACAGCTCACACATTTCAAAGAAATCTGAAATTTATTTAACCTATTCACTTCTGGTGGCAAAGGAAGGGATTATATTTCCTCTTTTCTGGGAAGTACAAATAACATTCTATTCGATGCAATGGAACTGGCGCAGTAGATGGCTATCAGCATTTTTTACTTCAAATTAATCAGACAAATCAAAGAGAGTAAAAACATATTTCAACTGCTTTCGACCCCAAAATGCAGCCACCTCAAATTTGCTAAAGCAGCCCTTCAATCGATATGGACTCCAGTAAATAGTGTCAATCAACAATGGTATTTCAGACTGAATGAAATTGTCATGCATAATTATCAAAAGCACAACTGACAGTACAATAGAAACTTGTACAATGCTTGAGCAGTAACATAAATATTTCAGAAGTAATTTTGCACATTATTTATAAATACTTGAAATGTCTTTGAAGGATAAAAATAAATTTTTTCTCAAGTAACACTATTTTGAAATAATTTTATATATTATATTTGTGTTGATAAATGTGAAATAAATGCAAAATTTTGAGATAAAAATGCATGAATGTGAAATTTTGAAATCATGATAAAAACAATTTTTATTTGTAAAAAGGACATACCTATTGTTGTGGATTTTTTAACGTTGCTTTAGGTTACTTATAGTTTTTTTTAATTTCTTCTTGGTTTTTGAATCAATTTTTTTTTACTATTTTTTCATTTCCTGAGAATGAATAAGGTTCTGAATATGATATGGAAGCAAAAAGGATTTCCTTGGCACAAATATCAATCCTCTTATGGTTTGGAGGGAAATTTTGCCAAGGGCATTTTAATCCCCCCCCACCCCCACCACCTCTCTTCTCCAACACTATGCTAAGGTGGTTTAATCTTCACCTTGGCAAAATCTTATTTGCCAAGGGGAAGATTCTTATTCAATTTCATTTTTTTATTTGCCAATTAAAAAAACATTAGTTTACTTTGAATTGTTTTTAAAAAAAATTCCCCCTCCAGTTCTTGATTGTGCCAGTCTGAGGATATTGAAATTTTTTATCTTTAGTGCACTAGTTTATGATACTTCGCCAACATCCCCAAAATGCAACAATGACAGAATAAATGCATCGTGCTCAGAAGAAAAAAAAAGAGAAAGTGGAGAAAATGTTCTTTCTCTTTCACAAACAGGACAGAAAACCCCATAAGTGTGAACAGTGAAAAGTGACTTATTGCAGCTCCAACCCTTGTTTTAAAATATTCATTGTCATCATCCTAGAGCAACCATTGGTTATGGAGGTCCAACCAGATTGTGTAATTTAGTTCTCCAAACATATCTATCCAGAGCTACATCTCCACATCTGGCATTCATACACCAATTATTAAAAGGTCCTATTTGGTATTGTCTGCGTACTGTATCCTAATCGGAGACCTTTAGGCACACTTTTCATAACTCTATTCGCTAATCTATAATTATGCATACGGGCAACATGGCCAAACTAACAGAGTCTCTCTCTGCATATTATGCTGCTTAAAGGAGGTTGCTGACTCCTGTGCTTAACCTCATCATTACTTACAACGTTAAATCACCTAATGCCCAAGATACTGTGTAAGCATCTAGAATCAAAAGCATTAAGTTTCCTGTTATCTTGTTTACAAAGGGTCCGTCCAAGTTTCACTACCTTAAATAACACTAGCAAGAACCAAACTATTATATAGTTTAATTTTAATCTTTTGGTGTATAAGCCTATTTCTCCACACTCTCCATAGATTCTTAAAAGTCCTAGCTGCAATCCCTATTCTTCTGTTTATCTCATGCTGCAACATCACCATTATCTGTTACATAGCTGCCAAGAAAATTAAACTGAGATACTTACTAAAGGGTGCAGCCATTCAGATTAACTGAACCACAACCTATCTGACCAATTTTCATCACATTCTCTCTGTTTCTCACCAAATCTACTCTACTACCAGTTTCATCAACAGCTCGAATGAAAGGGTTCATTTCATCAACATCATTTGACAAAAGGTCTAAATCATCAGCATAATCTAAATCAGAAATTTTCGTATCTCCAGCCCATTTAAGGCCAAAATCTTTCCCTTCAAGTGAATTTCATATAACATAATCAATAACCAAGCTAAAGAGAAAAGGAGACAAAATGCACCCTTTTTGAACACCAGAAGTAATGCTAAACCAATTACTACAAGCCTTACCAACTCTCACACACACACGACTCAGTGTTATTATAGAGAGTTTTCATTGTGTTAACTAACTTGTCTGATATACCATATGATATCACAATCAACCGCAAATTATGACGATCAACAGAGTCGAAAGCCTTTTTGAAATCAACACAGCTAGCAACCAAAGATTTCTGAAACTCTAAACATTTCTCATGAATCTGCCCGAGTGAAAATATCTGATCTACACATCCCCTATCTCTTTGGAATCCACATTGCTCATCATGCAATTGACTGTCAACCAGATTCTTAATTCTATTAAGCACAATCATGCAAAGAACCTGGAACAGAGAGTAGGCTGATACCCCTATAGTTATCACAAGAACTGCGATCACCTTTTTTGAAAATAGGTATAATAATAGGTCTGGTATAATCCTTAGGATCATGCCTTTATCATAAAAGATATTCAAAATTTCAGTCATCCAAATAGTAACAGAAACATTCCCAGCTCTAAGCATTTCGATAGTAATTTCATCTACCCCTGGGGATTTATGAAGTTTAAGTTTAGAAATAGCCAAAATAACTTCCGATTGTGTTATAGGACCAACATTAAAGCCACCAATGCATCTATCACCATTACAAACAATGGGAGTAGAACTTACCACATTGTTTAGAACATCACTGAAATGCTCAGCCCACCTAGCCATGATAGAATCCTCACCTTCTATAACCTTACCTTGTTTATCTTTCAATCCCTATATACCTGTCCGTTTTCTATCACACAAAACATTAACTATCTAGTACAGCTCTCTGCTGCTTTGCTGTCTGCTTCCTCGGCTTTGTCAGCCAAGCCATTGAGCAAAAGATTCTTATCAGCAGCTAACTAATCCTTTACATGTTTATTAAGCTCTCTATAATGATTTCTATTAGGATTAGTGAGATGTTGATTAAGGGCATTCCTGCAGTTTGTTTCTTTCCGAAACAAGCCCAAGTGCCTTATCACTCAAATAATTATGCCACCTCTGCTCCCTTTTACCTAAAAGAATATTGTTAGTTTCAAGAAAGGCCTATTTAAAATGGTCTCATTCTTCCTCAGCTTCAGTAGTAAGCAAACCATGACTGCTATCATGGTAAGCTTTAGCTATATCTGAATTTTTGAGAGCTTCAGTGTTAAAAGTAACTTTTTTTTAACCTTAACACAACACTTCTTAAGTTTTAGTTGCACTATGCTTTTAAGAAGGTAATGGTCAGATTCAATTTCAGCTCTCCTTTATGACCTGGTATTCCTAACAGAACTAGTTCATTTACTGTTAATTAATAAATAATCAATCATATTCTTATGCAGCCCATCTGGTGAAGCCCTGTGTGCTTATGTATGTTGCAGTGTTTGTAATAAATGTTATTTTCAAACCATTAAGTTTACTTACCTGTAGGAGATGCTGCCCATTGCCATTGCAGCTACCAATACCAAAAGGGCCTATCACCCCTCCCCAAAGGTCAGAATCAGTACCAACTTTGGCATTGAAGGCACCTACAACAAGGGTAATATCTCCTTTCTTGATAGAATTCAAAATATCCTGAAGTTGTTCATAAAACCTATCCTTCTCATCTTCATCGGCATCCTCAGTGGGGGCATAACAGCAGATAACATTCAAGTCTTTAACACTTATCTGAAATTTTGCTGTAAGAAACCTTTCATTAATGCACTCATATCCTAGAAGAGCATCACTAGCATGTCTGCTGAGAAGCAGACCCACGCCTTGGTGATGCTTATTGTCGTCCCTCCCTGAAAAGAGAAATTTAAGATTATTTTTAAGAATCTGACCTTTATCTGTTTATATGGTCTCTTGCAAGCTGAGAGTATCAAGGTTATAATAGTGGAATTCTTGTGTGAGGACATTCCAACTCCTCACATTCCAACTACCTTTAGAGAGAAAATGGTTAGTGGGATCTTTAAAGAAACTTTGCTTATTGAGAGAGGGAATACCAACAATGTCAAACAGCCCCCCTAATCGCAAGCATAAGGCTGTTCCCTATACTAAAGGCTGGAGCCATCTACACTAAAAGACTTCCTCCAATGTAGATTTGACGATGCCCATAGAAGCAAGAGTTCAAGTATCTGCGATGACCTCAGATCAAGATTATTCAACAGCTGATAAAACATATCCTGTGAATATATTCATTTGGGACTGTCAACCCATGAGCAAACAGAAAACACAGCACCAGATTTTTTCTCAATAAAGGCCCACCAGTGTAGTAAGTCCAGGATCCATAATCAAGCTCAGAGTCTTAATTCCATTCCGGTAGTTGTATGTGGTCAGGACCCTGTGTGGTTGACTACACCTCAGCAGAGAAAATGTAAAGTAGCCATAGTCCAGATAAGTAGACCACATTGATTTGCATCCTTTCCCTTCTACAAGAAAGTATCTCTTTTGAAAGGTACTAATGGTCCACACTACGAGAAGTGAGTTTGGACATTAGGCGCTAGGCCTGGCCAGTTCTGTGCATCATCAAAGGGGATTGGTGCATAGCTCTCCTTCCAGTGATTACCTAGCTACCAGATTACTGACTTTATTACAGTGAAAAAAATTATAAAACGTACAGTCTAGTTTTGGGTGTACAGAGCAGATAAGTGTGAAACTGATTGCTATAGACAATATGCATTAGTAGCAATGTTATCTTTCAGGGTCACATTTGATGTTTCTCTTATGCTCTGACTCTTCAACAGAGTTGCTTGTTAAGCCTAATATACCATACTTGAATCATTGAATATATTCAAGTAATGTCTATTCAAAATACCATATTTAGTTTCATATATTTCTCCCCAGTTTCAAGTTTTTACACTTTGCAATATATGGAGTGTTTGCAAATTTTTACATTAAATTCCTCATGGGTGTACTCATATAATTACAGATTGTGCATTTTTATAGTTAAGATGACAACAACTAATTAATGCATGTAAGACCCTCAATCACAGGTATGTGGTTCACAATGTTAATTATATGTGGGAAATGTTTTGAGACATATAATGCCTAACTAGCACCTGATCCCACCTTTTGGGTGACTGAGTTGGCCACATAATAGTCCTGCACTGTTTGTGCATATGAGAAAGCTTATGCTGAAATCATTGCACAATGTTTTCATATATCTTATTGTACTTGTATACTGAAGTTGGATGACTAAATAGCAGAGATAATGTGACACATAATCTGGAGTGGTTACATGCACTACAAAGCTATGACAGCATTTACAAGGGCAGAGTGTAACAGATATGTGGAGCATGGAAAGTAGCTTCACAATTTGAGTTGATGAAAATATCTTTGGCAATAGTTCATGCTCACCAAGTTGCAAAGTTACATGTTAACAGCAACTTTTTTTTTATTAAAGTAAATAATGATTTGAGTGCAACAGAAGGTGTTGAAACAAATAATTACAGCATAAAGTTTCTTTATAGTTTGCCAAAAACATATTTTTTAGGAAAAATCATAGCATAGGACAATTTCCTCTTTTTTTTAATTGGGAGAAGGATTGCATGGAGGTGTTATGTATCATACACTGATGAGCCAAAACATAATGACCACTGCCTAATATGATGTTGGTCCTCCACATGCTGCCAAAAACAGCTCTTACCCAGCAAGACATGGATGCTACAAGATTTCTAAAGGTGTCTTGTGGTATCTGGTACCATCACATTACTAGCAGATCCTTTAACTCTTGTAAGTTACATGGTTGAGCTGCTACAGATCAGATGCTGTTCCAACACAAACCACAGATGCTTGATTGGATTGATGTCTGGTGAATTTGGTGGCCAGGGCATTACCTGGAAGTTTTCCTCACATTCCCCGAACCATTCTCAAACAATCTGGGCAATTTGGCATGGTGCATTATTCTTCTGAAAGAAGGCACTATTAGAGGAGTACCATTGTCATAAAAGGATGTACCTGTTCTGTAATAATGTTTAGATAGGTGGTAGACATCATAGTTTCCTGCACATGAACGACTGGACCCAGAGTTTCCTAGCAGAACATTGCTCAAAGCATTATGCTTCCTCCACCAGCTTGTTTTTGCCCCACAGTGCATCCTGGTGCCAATACTTCCCCAGGTAAATGATGCACATGTACACATGGTGCAACAGGAAATGAGATTCATCGGACAAGACGACCTTCTTCCAATCATTCAAGGTCCATCATTCCATCCAGTTTTGATGCTTGCATGACCATTGTAGATGCTTTTGACAATGAACCAAGATTAGCATGGGCACTCAGAGCGGCCTGCAGCTATACAGCCCCATTTTCAGCAGGGTTAAATGTGCTGCGAGTTGACACATTACTCCCATCACCAGCATTCAAATTAGCCAGGTTTGGATAGGTTGGCCAGGTTGTTAGTTGGATAGTTGCCAAGTTGGGATAGCCTTTCACTCACCTCTGGCATCGCTGAGCCATGGTTGGCCCACACTTTGCTGGCGATTTGTGGTTTTTCCCTCCTCAGACTACTTTTTGAAGGTACTAACCACAGCTGACCATGAGCACCCTGTCCATCTTGGAAATGCTGTGATCCAGTCGTCTGGCTATTACAATTTGGCCTTTGTCAAACTCACTTAAGTCCTATGCCTTTCCCATCTGAAGAACAAGAATAACACTGATTAACAGAGCTCAGTATCAGGTGTTATTTATACCATTTCATGACCTTCACACGTGCCATCGTTTACCTGCAGTTGCTTTGATTTACATAAAGATATGCTGGTCATAAAGTTTTGGCTCTTTGCTGTATACTAGTGTGCTCAAGCTAAATGCCTAATTCTGCTTTTCAGTAAGCCTTTAATATTACAGATTTGCCTTTCATGATAATTTTCAGGAACAAAATTTTGCTCTTGTGTTAGGGCCTATTTTAAAGTATGAAAAAGGGATTTCTAAAATCCAAATTCAACAGCGAGTTGTGCTCATTTGTATATATTATATTTGCTGATGTTCAATTAACAATAAAGAATCTTAGACTGTGTTCTTGGTAATTGTTTACAATATTATTATATCAGTTACAAACATGATTTGGATATCAAACATTAATTAATAGATTCTGAAAAAAAATTCAATTCCAATACGGCGGGAATCGAACCTGCATCACTCCAGATTCATGCCAGCGTGCACTACCATTGTACCACGTGTTGGACAATGAAATTTTTCAGAATAAGACCTTATAAATCTTCTTCACTGAGATGTGGCTGAGACAGCACCATCTATACTCAAGGAGATGCAACTTTTTTCAGTCGTACCTATTGATTATCAGATGTTAATGAGAAGGTCCCTATGCTAGAGTGTTAATATATAATTAAAAATCAATCCATAGTGAATGCACAGTATTCCCTGTTAAGATAGACATCAAACATTAATTAATAGATTCTGAAAAAAAAATCATCGCCCTTAACAGGAAATACTGTGCATTCACTATGGATTGATTTTTAATTATATATTAACGCTTTAGCATTAGCAACCTTCTCATTAACATCTGATAATCAATAGCAACAACTGAAAAAAGTTGCATCTCCTTGAGTATAGATGGCACTGTCTCAGCCACGCCTCAGTGAAGAAGATTTATAAGGTCTTATTCTGAAAAATTTCATTGTCCAACGTGTGGTACAATGGTAGCATGCTCTGGCATGAATCTGGAGAGATGCGGGTTCAATTCCTGCCATGTCAGCAATGAATTTTTTTCACAATCTAGGCTCCTGTCAGACCTCTGTGGCAAGCAGCTGCTTGAGGGGGTATTTATTTATTATTATTTATTAAATAATGTTTGATGTCTATCTTGAGAATACTGTGCATTCACTATGGTTTGATTTTTAATGATTTGGATATACATATATACAGTAAAAGTTCATTGAAATGAGCTGAGAAAAAAGTAAGGGGGCACCTTAAGTAAGGTATATACTATATTATCATTATAATATATTATAATTTTATTATTTCCAAATAAAATTTTTCCTCTTTTTTTTTGTGGTCTTAAAAAATTATTTAAACATCTGTGTAATATACATAGATATGTTTGTATTTTTTTTTTGCCTCCATTCTATGGCCCTCTTGCTCCCCACCCCTACCCCCTAGATCTGGGTCTAAACCAGATGGTGTTTCACTATCTCGTTAAGCATGAAAATTACACATGAATTAAACATGAAATGTTGTGTATTAAAGTAGTAGCTTCCACGTTAAAACACACATACATTGAAACAATGTATTTTATTGTGAAAAAAAATATGTAGGTGCACCAAAACAAGAATTGCAATGAGTGTCGATTATTTCTTCCCAAGGTGCCGGGTTTGGGTGCTCAACTTCCCATTTGCGGTGTTGCAATCAAAATATTTTGCTGTTGGCTGTATGGAATGTTGCATTTTCAAGAACAACACTACACCCATTGTCATTACTCAGTTCTGGTTTCTTCCCTGTGGTCATCTTCAGTTTTTCAGCTGTATCACAATATCTATCCAAATTGGGCTTGGAAAGGCCACTGTCCATTATTTGGTATTGTACTATTTGTTGTGATGTTATGCAACCACGGCAATTCCCGGTTCCGTCTTACGACACTACGCAGTTAAGAAAAGCCATGACTATCTAGAGCCGGGGGCAAAAATGTGCCATATAGATTCACCTCAACCCTGACCTCACATGGCAGCAGTCCTATAAAAGGAAAGCTAACCACCGGAAGAAACCTAATATTTAATCTGTTCCCCGGTTAGCCATGAACAAGGATATGTAAATCCAAGTTCACTCGGCACCCGGGTCATTATTTGGTATGTAACACTCCAAAGATTATTAACTTTTAAAGTTGGACCTTTCATCTGATCCAAATTTATTCAAATTCCAGATAGCTGTATTGGGCGCCAGGCAATAATAACTTGCCAAATAAAGTTGAAATAGGGTTTCATTATGTATATAGCGTTACTTATCAAAGTAAAAATGTCACCCAAGTAACCCAAAGTCACCCAAGTAAAAATGTTTTTTGACAGATTAACATCTTTATATGTGCATTTCTAAAGTTATTTTCTTAATATATCTTTTATTAATATATTTATAATATTATCTTTTATTGTTAAAAATTATTATTATTGTTAAAAAATGACAAACCAGTTCATAACTGTTGCCTATTTTGTTCCAGTGTAGTATCTTCAGGATGATTCATCTCGAATGATCACCAAGAAAGGAATTTGATTATCTATTCTTTCTTCATAGAAATTGTATAAAATATTAAAATTAGGTATGTAAATGGTAGCTAGGTTGTCACTGGGAGGAAAGCTATGCACCAATCCCCTGTGATGATGCATAGAACCGGCCAAGTCTAGCACATAATGTCTGATCAAATTCCTTCCTTCCATACCGCCCAAGGGCGGCTGGGCACGTAGCAACAACACGCCCATTGGGTGTGTTGTTTACCTGTTATTTTTATAGAAAAAAATTACTATAAATAGCCAATACTATACCATCATTGTTTTACTCAAAATAGTTAAGGAGATGAAGGAGCAGTATCCAACAACAGGTGTTTAAAGGATTCTCCTTCTTAATGGCAATGCCAATACTCACAAAACCCAACAAGCTACAGTCTATTTAGAGCAGGAAAAAATCAAACAGTTACCCCATCTTACATATTCACCCGATCTTGCACCATGTGATTTTTGGTTGTTTCTGAAAATTAAAAAGGAACTTGCTGGGGAGCATTTTTCAAGGGGGGCAAGACCTTACAAAATGCTTTCATTCATAGTTGCAGAGTATTCTGCAACAGCCAGGCTCGTAAGATTATCTCCACAAAATTCCAACAGCACTGATATTTATCTCCGCAAAATTCCCCGCCCTGCCCACGGTCAGTAGGGACACTGATGGGCTTGGAAAGGCCACCATCTGTCGGATAGGGTGTTATGCCATTGCTCCGTGTGCAGTAGAGCCATAACTGTGCACACTAAAGAACACTCTGGATGGCCCTGACAGTCATCCAACAGTGTTCTTAGTCACAACAGCTGTTCCAGTGGGTCCCCTCCCCCAACCTTCTCTGAACCTTCGGGGTCCATGTGACCTGGCCATTTAGCCCATGGTGTGCAAAAAAGTGCCGCTCAGAGGTAAAACAACCCAACCCTATTCTGCAACAGGAGCACCACCAAGCATTCCAAAATTGGCATAGATTTCTGCAACTTTGCATACATGCTGGAGGGATGTACTTTAAAGAGCAGTAAGTTTTGATGAGATAAGTGCAACAGTTTTTGTTCTGCAGATACATGTCAAGAAATTTTTGAATGCCCCTCATATATATTTCCCATCAGAAGAAGGCAAGATTTCAACAATAATGAAACCAAAATTCTATCCCTTTTCCCCAAACATGCAAAAAGTTAATAAGAAATTTTTAAATCAAACATTGTTTTTATGTTTGTTTTTCAAAATACATTTGTTAAATGTCTGTTGTGTTATCATTCACAGTATTTCTGTTCTTTGTTCAGGACATTCTGTTCAATTACTTGGTCCAAAGAAGGAAGGTAATAAGAAATTAGGAGGACCATCACTGCAGTTGCCTAAAATTCGAAGAAATCCTTTGATAGAAATAATACCTATTAATACTGGGTAAGAAAATTTGCATATATTGAAGTAAAGTTACTTTTCATTGTGGTAATAACCAGAAAGATTAAGCATGGGAAACTTTTCCAAAACAAGTATACAATAATATTGATGGAACTCCCATTAATGTTGACAATCAGTCAGTAATCTCATACCCTGATTGTTTGGGTTTGACAAGCCATGGATTGATATGCAAGTTCCTAGTAATGTGAAAGAATCATGAAAGAAGTGTATAAAATATGTTTACCTACTTCAGTTGCAGAAGTTGAGTAATTAAGAATAAGGTGTTGTTTCCACACAATTATGCAAAATATTTGTAAAGTATTGGGTTGATGCAAAATTTTGTACCATTTTACCACTTGTCAGTGTGATGTCACAAAATCGACCTGTTAACAACTTCAGAAGTATAACATTTATATGCCATTTGAAAGGTGACATTTCACTGAGCATTTAAAACAAAAATTTGTTGTGATTAGTAGATGTTGTGCATTTTATGAAATTATGAAGATGACAGAAAATAAGGAACATTTTTGGCATATCATGCTCTTTTATTTTCGGAAAGTCAAGAACGTATCACAGATTCAAAGAAAGATATGTGCTGTGTACAGAGAGTGTGCTGTTGACAATTCCACATGTCATAAGTAGTTCAGATGTTTTCATGAAGTAAATTTTGACCTCAGCAATGTGCAACATTCTGGATGACTGACCAAGACTGACAGCGATGAAATCTCTGCTTTGATTGAAAGCGACTGACACTGAATGACTTGAGATTTGCAGAAATACTTGGACATTAATCAATCAATCGTTTTGAGGTGATTACGACAGCTTGGGATGATCAGCAGCCAATGTATGTGTGCCACATAACTTGTCAGAATGGAATTTTAGTAAAAAACCTGACAAACCTTTGCATCACCCTATTACAATGTATTACGCTTCATAATAATTTTTTTAAAAATTGTGTTTTTTGTGTAAACTGTAACTGGATTTTTGCTGCTGTTTAGTGTTAATTGTTTTAATTTGAATTCAATTATTACTCTATAGAAAAAAAATATATTACAGATGAAAAATGTCTGAAATCTAGATGATTGGATCCAGATAATTAGAGTTCTACTGTACTTCATTAAAATATTTTAAATTTTAATTTAATATTTTAACAATATGTTAGATATTTATTAGAACACAAATTGTGAATTTAAAATATAGCACAATATTAAAGAGCATTAGCACATATAAATTAGCACAATATTAAAGAGCATTAGTACACCATGGGCTAAATGTAAAATAGTTTTATTAAAAACATTTATTTGCTCATATAGGAAAAATGTGACATATGATTCTAATTGCCTAATTGTTGTAAAAGAAGGTGCATTTCAGAAAAAATTGAGCATTTGTATATAAAAAAAGGTTCTGATTCAATCATCAACAAATAAACAAGGGATATCAGATTGTATAATGCAGAACAGGGATGAAAATTTCTGTTCATTCACATTTCCTGGATGAATAAAGAAATAAGGGTGACAGAGTATTTTTTTTGAACTTTTACAATCATTGTTGGGAGAAGTTTACTCCAGGAAAAATTGTGCAGCTCTCTTCACCTCCTGCAATTGAAATGAAGTACTGTGGGAAATTAATCCCTCCATATGACATTGACTAAGATCACTCAGAATATCTAGGCCAGGGCAAACTTTTTGTCTGAAGGGCCGCATATAAAACTTAATTGGAATGGTTAGCTGCATGGAAAACTGAAATGGAAGGGCAGGCTGCCATTGAAATGTAATATCTAAATTGAAACATAAACAATATAATTTTATTAAAATTAATTATTTTAATGAGAATTTGATTCCCTGAAGTTAGATTTCTTGTCCTCTGTATGTTCTTTTTCTCTTTGACAAATTTAATTATCATTAGTGGCTCTCAGGCTGCACAAAAATGTGGCAAGCTGTAGTTTGCCTAGGCTTGATCTAGACATGTAATGCAGTTCAGTTGAAAGGAAATATAGTTGCATTTAGTTATTCAGCAATACAGTTCCATATTAACTACTCAGTTTAGCTAAGAGGAATGCAATTTCTGCTTAAAAGAATTTTTTTAGATTTTTACAATATGTATAAATTTTCAACCAAATACAGAAAAATGGCCAAATATTTGATATAAAGACTTAGATTGAGATGAAAAGTAGTACTCTTTTTCATCACACTGCATTATACATAACATTTTAAGGCCATCGTTGCTGTTGTTGGTAGCAGATATCTGACTGCTGTGTGAAAAATTACTAATATTCTAGCAGCATATCCAAGAGGGAGACTGATATATTCCAAGAAGGTGAAAAAAGCCACAAGTCACTTAAATTACACTTCCCCAATATTTAATTGTTAGTATGAGAAGTTTTGGTGTCATTCTGTTTTTCCTATCACACTGTGCCCGTATGCTGGAACTGGATCAACGAATCAGTTTAGAATCCTGACTTCAAGTCAAACTGGTGTGTCTTTTGTTGTGTTTATTTTAATTTAAAAAAAGCAGTTTAAAACTTTATTAATTTGTATTTTTAAATTATTTTAAATTGTATTTCACTTGCAGTTCATTTTTAGTAGTTTGTATAAAAGTATGTAAAGGATCAGAAACAGGCTATTATAATAATAAGAGGTCTATAAAAATAAAATTTAATTCAATAATTTATGCTGTTAAAACATTTACTATAAAGACAATTTATCAACCTGAAACATGTTATAATATTACAATCCATTATACAGTGCAATAGATGCTACTATGATTTTAAGCTTAGCTCTCACTTAGAAGAAAGTCACTTAGCTCTCTTTCATAATAAAGATACCGAAGATGTCATCAACTGAGGCTTAATGTATGACTTTCGTAGTTTTGAAGCACATTGGCTCACTCCAATAGTCTGCAAAAACCAAGTTGAGTCCAAGATGTTAGTTCTTTCCTGTGTATGTTTGATGGTACTTTAAAGACTTGTATCCTTAAAGTTAAATTGACAAAGCCAATCCTTTACTTCTATGCTGTTTTCACAAATAAGTCAGTGCTGAATATTATGAAACTTCGATGATATTTGTAGTTCTTCAAGTTTTTACTTTGTTACTAGATCTAGTGATTTTGAGCTCTCACGGAGTACCCCAAAAAATTTTACCACGTACCCCACATTGAAACCCCTAAGATAGATGATAAAGGATTGCATCTAACATCACAACAATGAAGTTTTAATAACTTGTTCAATTTGTTTAAATACAATAGTCAATAAATAAGGTGAGTTTAGGTATAGCATCAAAACAATTTATTCCAAAAACTTATACATACACTATTTATCAATGTGATCACTTTCTCTCTTGAACTTGATTATATTAGTCCAATGACATTTTCTGATTCCATCAGAAAAATAGTGTTTTGATAAAGAGTGTAGCCAATTAAGCACCATATTTTGAATGTCTGTCTCATCCCTGAACTTGCATCCCTTTAGTTTTCCCCTTAGTATTCTTCCAAAATGATGCATCCATTCTCCTGAACTAGTTTATTAATACATTGTACTGTATCAGGTGTTGCTTCTTTGACTTATCTTCCAGGTCAATATTCATCTATTATATTTGAGCAATGTTTCTGAAAAGTTTATGCCACTTGTACACATTTTTTTATGATGAACAATTGTTTCCATATTGGGCACACATTCTACAGTAAATTTCATTTGTTTTGACTCTTTCTGTCAGTAAAATCGAATGACATTTTACTGTTCAACCATGGTGCAATCCAGTAGAGGTGCTGCCAGTTTAGACACTGACAGTCTGGTTAAATATTGCGAACTTTATGCAAAAATTATTAGTAACTAATTATATGTTCAGGTATGCAGTAATGAGGGTATATAAAGAGTACACATCTGTGAAAAATTAAAATTCACCTTATTTATTAATGTGCAAAAATAATCTGAAATAATATGCGATTTTTAATCATACAATTTTATAAATTTTCTTGTAGTTTTTCAGAAAACTTTTTCTACCAAATATTATTTTAGAGAAAAGGACAGAAATGTATGCCTAATGATTGAATACAAGAATAAAATTACCTTAAAAACACTGGTATAAATTGATGTATGGTGTGAAAGTTTCTTTTATTAGAAGTGCTCAGATGAACCAAGATAAAGACAATTCATCAAAATTCAGTTTGAAGTAGTAGTTACACTTACAGTTCCAAATAGATGGAAAGGAATAGTGGCATCTTGATGAATGAACTTGATGTTAATTGAGGAACATTGTAGAATCACTTCATGGTAAAATCGCATACAATATTAAATAACAAGAAATTGTCAAAGCACATTATATAACGTAGTAGAAACATTTTGATGGTAAAATCAGAGTATAGATTTCGAAACACACAATATGTTCTTCATCAGCAAAATGATGGTAGGTTCCGTGTTAAATTCCATTGTGAGAAGGTATATTTGAAGAAAAAAAAACATTGATGTGAGACGTATTATTATTGAGATGTGCATGCATGAGATGTAGTATCAAATGATATATATATATAATGGCACATCGTTATTGTTATGTGATATTAGAAAATTTGCAGTTTTAATTATTAATGAAGATGTTTGGATTAGGGTAGTCTTTTAATAAGATTTTCCAGGCTGTGAACTTGGTAATTTGTCATTACAGCAGAAATCTTTGTTGATATGAATTATTATTATTTTTTTCATTATATGAGAGTTTAAATTTAGTATTAGGATTTGAAATCAATAAATATTTTGCCGATTTTTTTTTTTTTCGCCGACATACAGGTTCAAATCCCATATGTCAGCGAAATTTTTTTCCGCAAAATATTTATTGATTTATCAAACACCAAAAGAGCAGCAGGTAATGCTGTGATTATCATCTATGTTTAAAGGATTTGAAATAATTCTGGCTTCTTCAAAGATTGGAGTTGCATTGTGACTGATAACAATGCTAAATAAAGCTGTTGTAGGTAATTTTTTCTTGATATCATATTGATGTTCTTTAATTCTTTCTGGTAACTTCCAGCTCTTTGTAATATCCTGTTCCCCCCCCTCCCCCCTCCCCCCAAAAAAAGAGTTAACCATTCTTAAAGTACAAAATAAACACCGAGTCTAAAAAGGTGTGTTTATTTTACTCTTTTTACAGATGCCTGAACCAGTGTACATATTGTAAAACGAAACATGCTCGAGGAGAGCTAGGGAGTTATCCTGTTCAAGAAATTGTTACAAGAGCAAAGCAAGCATTTCTAGGTAACAAAGTGAAATTCAAAATTTACCAGTTGAAAAAAATTTCACTGAATTAGTAATATTCTTAATTCATAGTAAGATTTCATTACACAACCAAAATAATAATTTTAGTACTCATTTATGTAATGTCTTGAATTTGTATTGTATACTCCATTTCTTTATGCATTGGTTTCCCTTTATTCTTAGATATTGGTTCACCCAAGGAATATAATGAACCTTGTGGAAAGTCATATTATAATAGACCAATAAGACAAGCAATCATTGGATACTTAAATTTTATTGAAAAGTTATACACTGCCACACCAAAATATTAGAGACTGTCCCCATTATGTCAATGGAAATCTAATTTTGAAACTCTATCACTTCCAAAATCTTTTATAATAGAAAAATGGGATCAAGTTAATGATCACAATCAAATCTATGTGAATCTCGATTTTTCAGCAATATTCTTTCAGTATTTAAAGAATTATGCAAGGTAGACTATTTTACAACTGTTATGTGCGATAAGAATTTACATCAGAAATTTCTCTGAAGCTCCATAACTTTTAAAATATTTCACCATTTATGCAAAATTCCATTTAAGAAAATTCCAATTAGCAAATGTCCCGTGGCCGAGTGGTTAGCGCGCTTTGGTACTGATCTAAGGGATCTGGGTTCGAGCCCTGGATAAGGCATGGATATGTGTATTGTTTTTTCTGCTGAGGTCCTGCCATCCTCTCAGATCTTCTACTATGGCATATAAACTGACAGGCTCCTGTCAGACCTCTGTGGCAAGCAGTTGCTTGAGGGGGTATAAACTCTAAAACTAAGGTATTATAAAAATTTATTTTGCTTTAAAAACAAGATCATTGAAATAAACATTGAAAAATATATACTTAAAATTGGATAAACAGCAGTAAAGAAATTCAAAACAGTTAAGATCAAATATTTCCAGATCAATATGCGTTATATAATAACTACTACAGAAAAATTGAAAATTATGAAAACAGCAAAAACTTCTCTTAAAAATTGCAAATTCTGAATGCTAGTTATCGAATTATTTCAGTTTAATTGAAAATGGTACTAAAATAAAGTCCTAGCATTTAAAACTCAAATTTTTTGTTATAAAGTCCTAATCAGATGTTTCCTAAAGTAGCTACCATTTAAAGTCACTTATGCCCAATGACTTAATTTTTGGTCATTCCCAGGTAAGGCATGGATATTTGTGTTGTTTTTCTGCTGAGGTCCTACCATCCTCTCAGACCTTCTACTGTGGCATATAAACTGACAGGCTCCTGTCAGACTTCTGTGGCAAGCAGCTGCTTGAGGGGGTATTTTTTTTTCAAATATATATAAAAACAATATAAATAATTCTCAAAGTAGTAGACCAATATCCTACCATCTGAATCTGAGAAAAGTCGCAACTGATATTAATCACTATCAGAGCAAAGTCATCTGAAGAGAAAGCCTTATGTCACGTGACCAGCAAGGCTAGTGACATCAGAAGCGCTGCCCATGCATCACATCATAACTTTAAGTCAGTGGCTCTCATACGTTTCTAATTTCATGTGCGCGTTATTTAAATGATTTCATTTCCTGTACTGAATTGAATTAAATATCAATTATAAAGCAAATTATCATAAATCCAGAGAAGAATTGCATTCTTGCAAGAAATATTTCATTAATAAATAATGAAATAAACTCAACTATTCAATATCTACTAATAAAGCAGCACTTTGACGTCGATTCAAATTTTAGAGGAAAAATTGTATTGAGCTGGGTGGGATACGAATCCACGACCTCCTGATAACATGTCAGGTGCTCTGGAATAGTGCTATATGTGACATAATAGGAATGTTCATAGCGTTAATTAGAGGAGATCTTGATCGACGGCCGGTAGCTCAGTGGTCCAGAGCACCTGACATTATCTGGAGGTCGTGGGTTTGTATCCCACCCATCTCAAGACAATTTTTCCTCTAAAATTTGAATCGACATCAAAGTGCTGATTTATTAGTAAATATTTTATTTTCACAGACATAAAAAAAACTCATTTTTTTATGTCAAAAATATTCAATAAACATATTATCTAAACATAGTTACACATTTTTTGTTAATTATATTTAATTGTAAACAGTATTATAAAAAAATGGAATACACCTGAATTTGAAAGCATAATTTTATTTATTTTTTTTTAATATGTAAAAAAATTTTGAAATGAATTATATGAGCTACATTTGCAAACCTATTGGAAGAGATAAATCTATTCTCAGGTTAGCAAAATATATTCATACTAACTTCAGATAGGGTTTAACAATATTGATAAATGTCACATATACAGCCTGTCATTAAAAATGTTGATGATTATAATTCATATAAAACTTCTTAATTTCACATAGTTTATATTATAAGAAGAAAGCTACTGAGATCAGAATTCATTCACAGCTGACCAAATCATCAGTGCAATTCTATTATTTTATTAATAAGATTAGAATTATTTTCTTACTAACATTTATATCATCATTATCACATAATTGAAATAAACCCTGATACAAAGCCAAAACAAAAGTGTTTTATTTTTTAACAAACACAATGACATAAATAAATTTAATACAAATATTACTTTTAATTATTTGCAGCTAAGTATATTAACTTACACATACATCCAACAAAAAAAATTTGAAATCCACTCAAATATAAAATTGATAACTCAATCATATTTATGTTTAAAAAAATAATTTGCAACAACTAATGTTTATCATTGAGATATACCAGTAGACAAGGGAAAATTATTAAGCACAACATGTTAGCACTATGTTATTGCCTTACACAATTTGTAAGAGAATCATAGAAATATGTAAATAAAATTACAGATTTCACTGCAACATTGAAGAATATTCCTTAATAACAAAATATATAACCTTATATAATAAGCTTGTTAAAGAAAATGATAACATTCTATAAGATTGATATCACCTTAGAAATACTGGTATAGTTGATGCATTTTGTGAAAATTTCTTGTTACTGGAGATGCACTGATGAGAACCATTGAAGAAACGTCAAAGAAAATTCGATTTAATGAAGCAGTATTCACACTTACAGTCCAAGTATGTGAAAATAAATAGTTATTCCTTGATCAGTGAGCTTGGTTGCTTTAATACAAGAATATAGTAGATTCACTATTGCAAAATCGTGCACAATAATAACAAAAAAGTAACGGAAATACATCATATATAAGTAGGATCTAGATTTCAAACATACAATACTTTCTTCATCAGCAAAATGGTGGTAGTTTCCATGTTGAATTGCATTATGAGAAGATATATTTGAAAAATTTTTTGAAGAAAGGGATATTATTATTAATAAGATTTTGTGTGAGATGCAGTATCATATGATATGTACAATGGCATGTTTTTATTGTTTGGTATTAAAAAATTGGTGGTAATTTTTGTTGTTGATGAGAATATTTGGATTAGAGAAATCTTTTAATAGGAGTTTCCAGGCTGTTGGTAGTTCGACGTTACAGCAGAAATCTTTGTTGACATGAATTTTTATTTTGTCACTGTATGAGTTTAAATTTAGTATTAGGATTTGAAATAATTTTGGCTTCATTGAAGATTGGAATTGCACTGTGGTTGATAACAATACTAGATAAAGCAGTTGTTGATTTTTTTCTTCATATTATATTGATTAATTCTCCCTGGTAAGTTTCTTGTCATTCTGATGTATCCAATTGGTGATTTGACATTATTATTAGGAGTTGCAACTTCTTTAAAAGGAATTAGGTAAACTCCTCCTGTAGGAATGTAGCAGTCTCTGTCATTCAAGATGGATTTTAGTCGAGTAGTAGAAAGTTTGATAGGTACTATATAGTTGTATGTTTTCATATTTTTTTGGTATTATTCAAAGCGGGTATAAATGTGATATAGAGTTGGTATATTTAAATATCTTGTCAGTTGACTTCTTGGTGGTAGTCTGCTTATTTGGTTGAAATATAGAAGAATTACATTTATGGATGAAATTGGATGAATAGCCAGATCTTTATATATTCATTAGCAAAAGATGCTGGCTATCCATTCAATTTCATCCATAAATATCATTCTTCTATATTTCAACCAAATAAACAGATTCCACCAAGAAGTCAACTGATAAGATATTTAAATATACCAACTCTATATTACATTTATACCTGCTTTGAATAATACCATAAAAAATTATCATGAAAACATACAACTATATAGTACCTATTGACCTCCTACTACTCTGCTAAAATCCATCTTGAATGACAGACACTGCTACATTCCTACAGGAGGAGTTTACCTAATTCCTTTAAAAGAAGATGCAACTCTTAACAATAATGTCAAATCACCAATTGGATAAATCGGGAATGACTTGAAGAAATTTACCAGGAAGAATTAAAGAACATCAATATGATATGAAGAAAAAATCAACAACTGCTTTATCTAGCATCGTTATCAACCACAATGCAATTCCAATCTTCAGTAAAGCCAAATTTATTTCAAATCCTAATACTAAATTTAAACTTTCATACAGTGAAAAAATAAAAATTCATGTCAACAAAGATTTCTGCTGTAACAACGAAACTGCCAATTTTACACACAGCCTGGAAATTCCTATTAAAAGATTTTCCTAATCCAAATATTCTCATCAACAATAAAAAATACCGCCAATTTTCTAATATCAAACAACAATAAAAATGTGTCATTGTATATATCATCTGATACTGCATCTCACTCATAAGCTTCTTAACAATAATATCCATTTCTTCAAAAAAATTTCAAATATATCTTCTCATAATGTAATTCAACATGGAAACTACCACCATTTTGCTGATGAAGAAAGTATTGTATGTTTCGAAATCTAGATCCTACTACTTTTATATGATGTATTTCAGTTACTTCTTTGTTATTTTTGTGCACGATTTTGCAATACTGAATCTACTGCATTCTTGTATTAAAGCAACCAAGTTCACCGATCAAGGAACAACTATTTATTTTCATCTACTTGGACTGGAAATGTGAATACTGCTTCATTAAATCGAACTTTCTTTGACTTTTCTTCCATGGTTCTCATTGGTGCATCTCTAGTAACAAGAAATTTTCACAAAATACATCCTCTATACCAGTGTTTTTAAGGTGATAAAAGTGTTTTTAAGGTGTATAAAATCTATAATATAAGATTGGTATCTTATATTATAGATTTTATACACTGGGACTTTTAAAATATGATAGCATTCAATACCATATACTGATGATAGTAACTACAAGAAAAATAAATATTTGAATGCACATCAAGTATACTAATGTCTATCATTGAGACATGAATGGTACATCAGTAAAATTCAACAGTAAAATTTACCAAAGTTCTCAATTTCCTTTTGGATGATTTCATGGGTGGATATTTTGATTGTGTGTAATTATGCATATAAATTAGTTTCAAACACAGCTATATATATATATGATAATTTAATTTCACGATAATGCTGTGATAGAGTTAAAACCCTTACTAGTAGCTACTTTCCAAGCCTGGAGGAGCGCTTTACAATAACCATTGATATTATTGGGGTTTATCTAGCAAACACCATTTTATGTAAAATTACCCTATAGTATGCATACTTAGCTCTAGGTTAAATCTTTACAATCAAAGATCAATTAGAGTTACAAAGTGAACATATTTACCATTTTTCTTATTCGCTGATACAATTGCATTAACAGCTGCTATCTTTTGCTGTTACGATGTTTCTAAATGCTACCAGTCCTTATTGGTTATCTTGTTGTTTGTACAGTCTCTGTACATATAAGGTGAACTGCCTTTCACATTCAAGTCCAAAGTTCTTTAACATTGATGCCTGAACTTTTATTTGTGCTGCATCCACATTCCATTAACTTCAGATGTTCTTCACTTTGTCAGTTCATTCTTAAATGCTAGTTGTTACTACTGTTATGCTGTTTAATACGACTTCACGCATTGATACGCACACAGACCCACAAGAATTGATGTTTATCGGTTAACAATTGGATGATTTAAGGCAGTTAGCACTGTCCTCCCCACTTGGAAAATATCTTTAGCCACTCAATATTAGAGTTCATAAAGTGTCACTTTTGGCTTCCAAACACAGATAACATACCTGCTTATAAACTTTGAAAAGGTTTAAAAAACTTGAAATGAGAACCAGCCTTGGTGGCCTACACTATGCATTTCCCCATGATTCATGTACATGGCATCTTCAGGCATGTACGATGCTAACTGTGACGATGTTGATTCAAATAGTCGCCTCCCTCTGAATCTAGCCAATTGCTGTGATCAGTGATGCATGTGGATTCTCGACGACTGTTGCAACAGGAGACTCCAAGCCGAAGGAAGGGGTGGAATCTCCGTATTGCATATGCCGTTGAGGTGCTTATGGATTAAAAGTGTCTCAGCATATTGTAGCTGAAACCTTGTTCTTGGAGCTATACAGGGCTTAAAATTAATTTCTTCTATTTGGATGTTATTTTCTACTATTGTCTTTGCTAATGCTGTGGTCAGATTCTTTTTAATTATATAAGTTTTTTTTTTTATATACGGGTTATATATTAGTTTTACCTCCTAATAAATTGGTAGGATCAGGGATATCAATTTCATAAACTCCTCCCTTTGGTAATTTTTGATATCTATCATTTATCACTAGATTTTTTATGGAGTGCGTGATATTACTCGGTAACATTATGTTATATTTACTCAATGTATTTTCCAAAGCTTTTGTTATGTTTTTCATATATGGAAAACTATTGATATATTGATTTTTGTTTCGAATTTGTTGTGGTTGCAGTTGTGTATCTCTATTCACGATGTATTTTGCGGCCCTTTCCCATTTTTTCAGTAATTCTATTGCATAACCTGCCTTATTTGCAGTTTCTCGAATATATTGTATTTCCTCTTGAAGTGTTTTTCTTTCGGAGCAGTATCTATGCGCTCTTATGTAATGGGACATAATACTTGCTTTTTTATATTTCATGGGGTGCGCTGAATCTGCTGGAATGCAATTAGGTACATAGGTTGATTTCCTGTATACAGTAGTTTCACAGAAATGTGGTTTTCGTGTTATTTTAATATCCAGATACGGTATTAGTTCATTTATTTCAGAATAAACCAGCGAATAAGAAAAATGGTAAATTTGTTCCCTTTGTAACTCTAATTGATCTTTGATTGTAAAGATTTAACTTAGAGCTAAGTATGCATATTATAGGGTAATTTTACAATATAAAAGGGTGTTTGCTAGATAAACCCCAATAATATCTATGGTTATTGTAAAGCACTCCTTCAGGCTTGGAAAGTAGCTACTAGTAAGGGCTACTAGTAACTGTATCACAGCAAGATTGTGAAATTAAATTATCATATATATATATAGCTGTGTTTGAAACTAATTTATTTAGAAGTGCACGAGTAGTTTAAAGTGCAAACATGGAAATGCACAATTTTATGAAAGGTCGCCTCTCTCTTAACAAGCTATTGCTTCAATTAGGTTTCTTAGTTGCATGTAAAAGAAGAGCGGTTATTCCTAAATCATTAGTAATTGATAAATCAAAATTTAACTCTAGTTTAAAATGTGTTTTGCAATTAACAGAAACAATAATGTTGAAGAAAGTAATCAGAGAAATTAGGAAAGAAATACAATTAAAAGAAGTTTCAGTATATAAAAGTTATTTAAAATTAAAAGCAGATAATTTTAACTCAATTCATGTGTAGGGTGGCATATAGAATAGAAAAGGATACTCTTAAAATTCAAGAAAACCATGAAAAGAAAATAAATAATTTACTAAAGAATAAAAAAGAACCAAAACAAAATAAAATACAGTCGCAACAAAATAAAAAATACATAAATTTATCAAAACTTGAATTAAATGACGATCAAGATAGAATTTTACAACAGGGAGCTAAATATATGCATATGAAAATAACTTCGTTAATATAGAGCAATTAATACCACAAATAGAGCAATCAATAAAGAAAGTACCAAATAATTTAAAGAATAAGGAACAATTTAAAATGTATAGGACTATTCAACAAACACATTACAGTAAAAAAGGAAATACTGATATTAAAATATTAAAGCAATTAAAACAAAATAAGGAAATTAAAATAGTACTGGCCGATAAAACAGGGCAAATTGTTATCATGGATATAGGGCAGTATGATGAGAAAGTAACTGATACTTTAAAGGCATTAAAATGTCAATTAGTAAAAAAGAACCCTATTTGAAATATAATAACTAAACTAAGTAATTTGAAAAATAATCCATTTTTACCTGAAGAAATAGCAAAGCAGTGTATAATGCCGATGTACCCAGATATTCCCCAAATGGTTCTCAAAATTAAAATGCATAAGGCGTATAAGCCGTTCTGGCCCTTAGTTAATAAGTGCAAATCACCAACATATAACTTGGAAACAGCTTTATTTAAAAAATTTTAAAAATACTTTCAACCTGCAAAAAATATTGTAACATCTTATCATGAAGCCCTCCTTCGAATTCAGAATATTCCCATCATACCAAATGTAACAATACATTCACTAGATGTCATATCGCTGTATCCTAATACTCCGGTATTGGATGCAGCGATGCGACTAAACATTGAATGGTTGCGAGTTGCACAACCTACACATGTACAATATTTTGCTATACATGAAGCTATGTAGTTGGCTATAAAATCTAATTTTTTTTATATTGGCGGTCGCACATGGCTCCAGATTGAGGGTGTCCCAGTGGGTTCTTCCCTGTCTGGACTCATGGCCGACACAGTCATGCGACATTTTGCGGAAAAGGCATCAGCTATAAGTACCTTAAACCAGACCTATATATAAGTTATATCGATGACGTTCTAATTTTTTGGCCACACCCTGTAGAAAAACTACCTGAGTTAATTAATACATTTAACAATATAATACCATCAATTAAATTTACATATGAATCTGAAATAAATCAACAAATACTGTATCTGGATATTAAAATAACACGAAATCCACATTTCTGTGAAACTACTGTATATAGGAAATCAACCTATGTACCTAATTACATTCCAGCAGATTCAGCGCACCCCATGAAATATAAAAAAGCAAGTATTATGTCCCATTACATCAGAGCGCATAGATACTGCTCTGAAAGAAAAACATTTCAAGACGAAATACAATATATTCGCGAAACTGCAAATAAGGCAGGTTATGCAATAGAATTACTGCAAAAATGGGAAAGGGCCACAAAATACATCGTAAATAGAGATACACAACTGCAACCACAACAAATTCAAAACAAAAATCAATAGTTTTCCATATATGAAAAACATAAAAGCTTTGGAAAATACATTGAGTAAATATAACATAATGTTACCGAGTAATATCACGCACTCCATAAAAAATCTAGTGATAAATGATAGAGATCAAAAATTATCAACAGGGGGAGTTTATGAAATTGATATCCCTGATCCTACTAATTTATTAGGAGGTAAAACTAAATATATAGGTAAAACTTATAGGCAATACAAGACCTGTATATAAAAAAAAAATGATATAATTAAAAAGAATCCGACCACAGCATTAGCAAAGACAATAGTAGAAAATAACATCCAATAGAAGAAATTAATTTTGTCTTGTATAGCTCCAAGAATAAGGTTTCAGCTACAATATGCTGAGACACTTTTAATCCATAAGCACCTCAACAGCATATGCAATACGGAGATTCCACCCCTTCCTTCGGCTTGGAGTCTCCTGTTGCAACAGTCGTCGAGAATCCACATGCATCACTGATCACAGCAATTGGCTAGATTCGGAGGGAGGCGACTATTTGAATCAACATCGTCACAGTTAGCATCGTACATGCCTGAAGATGCCATGTGCATGAATCGTGGGGAAATGCATAGTGTAGGCCACCAAGGCTGGTTCTCATTTCAAGTTTTTTAAACCTTTTCAAAGTTTATAAGCAGGTATGTTATCTGTGTTTGGAAGCCAAAAGTGACACTTTATGAACTCTAATATTGAGTGGCTAAAGATATTTTCCAAGTGGGGAGGACAGTGCTAACTGCCTTAAATCATCCAATTGTTAACCGATAAACATCAATTCTTGTGGGTCTGTGTGCGTATCAATGCGTGAAGTCGTATTAAACAGCATAACAGTAGTAACAACTAGCATTTAAGAATGAACTGACAAAGTGAAGAACATCTGAAGTTAATCGAATGTGGACGCAGCACAAATAAAAGTTCAGGCATCAATGTTAAAGAACTCTGGACTTGAATGTGAAATGCAGTTCACCTTATATGTACAGAGATTGTACAAACAACAAGATAACCAATAAGGACTGGTAGCATTTAGAAACATAGTAGTAGCAAAAGATAGCAGAGATGTTTGTTTAATAAACAACTAAATTATCCCACTGGAGCTCTCTGTCAGCTAGTGATAGGAATGTAAACTTAGCCCTCAGCAATACCATCTCCTGCACTATGCTAATGGCAGCTTGAGCAAAAGAAAGGCTTTTTATTTTCTGATACTTCAAGATGAGTAATAAATTGAAAAAGCTGGCATTGTTTAGGAACTCTGAAATGCCTATTTTAAATATATATATATATAAATGAAAAAGTTCAAATTAATTTATTTTTATTTTTTTTTTATAGTGGTAATGACAGAGTTTATATTCATGGCCATATATGCAGGCTTTGTGGATCAGATTTTCAAGGTTTTGGCAGCATAAGGTTTAAAAAAATGTTTGGTGGCTAAATAGAAAAGTTTTCAGAAATTTTATTTTATCAGTTCTTTGCTCGTCAGTGAGACAATCATTTTTGTCTTTTCGTTTTTTAATAATGTCTCAAATTATATTCCCTGGAATCAGGAATACTATCCTTGCATGTAAGACAAATTGGTTGCTTTCAACTTCTAGAAAAACTCCCTGCCCTGCCCTTAGTCAGTAGGAGACACTGATGGGCTTGGAAAGGCTGCCATCCATCGGATGGGATGTTAGCTATGGCACTTTGTGCAGGAGAGCCATACCCTGTGCACATTGAAGAACTGAAGAACATGCTGGATGGTCTTGACTGTAGGTTACCATCTGTCTCCTAATAGCTGTGCAGTGCTTCCCCTCCACCCAATCTTCTCTGAGCCCTTGGGGTCCTTGTGACCTGGCCATTTAGCCTAGTGTATGCAAAAAAGTGCTGCTCACAGGTAAAACAACCCAACAACATCAGAAAAACATAATTGTTTATCCATAGTTACTTAAAAGTTCTACCTTCCTTAGAATTTTTTGATTAATTGCTGTCTCTGTATGTTTAATGAGCATTCCAATAAAAACTCAACTGGCAACATGACGAGTAAGGCCCCCTAAACTTAGTATTTGAATGCAGTGAATCCTAAACTGTCATTTGCTTTGAATCATTGTGGAACCAGATTTAAGAACAGAGTACATTATAGGATGTGTGGTGTGTGTGTGTGTGGGGGGGGGGGGGCTCTGTCAGTAGTGCACCAGGCTCGTAATCTGTAGTTCCCAGGTTCGATTCCCAGCTGGGTCAGCATTTAGATTTATCTCCACAAAACTCTTTGCCCTGCTCTCGGTCAGTAGGGGACACTGATGGGCTTGGAAAGGTTGCCGTCTGTCGGTTGGGCTGTTAACTGTGGTCCCGTACGTGGGAGAGCCATACTCTGTACACGTTAAAGAACACGCTGGATGACCTTGATGGGAGGCTACCACCTATCTCCTAACAGCTGTTCAGTGGGTCTCCTCCCCCCAACCTCCAAGGATTCCAGGGAATATGTCATTATTAAAAAAACGAAAAGAAAAAAAAATAGTGTTTAGGCCCTTAAGGTCCTTGTGACCTGGCCATTTATACCATTGTGTGCAAAAAAGTACCGCTAAGAGGTAAAACAACCCAACATTATGGCATGCATGGAGAGAGAGGCAAACTCTTCGGAATGTCTTTCTTGAATGCTAATCTATCACAACTATTTTTACAATGTCAAGTTCCTGCCTGAGTGGCTGCCAATTAGGGCAAGTTGGTAACTTGTTGGCTACAAGATGGAAACATTTATTTGCTTAGAAGAGTTAAGTAATTTGTATGTAGGATGTGTTGAAAATAATGCCTGTTAGGCAACAACATCTTTCTTATGATGGTACATGCAATGCATTTGTGCCACCACTGAACCCAACCTGTTTGGAATAATTGTAATAAACAGTGTCTGACCCAGTAGCCACAGTTAATGGCCTCCAACTTCATGATTTACCATCAATACTTGTTTCTCCTATGATAAACTTCTTCACCTATCTTCACACATTGCTGACATCAATTGTCTGCTCACCATACACCTTGATTAACCTGGCATGAGTGTTGGAAATATTGCAGCTCTCCTTTGTCAGGAACTCAATGATATGGTTCCATGACATGGTTCTCAATCCATGGTTCATCAGCACTGATCTGTTGAAAAGATGATGCAAAAGACATAAAAAGGTGCAATTTACATATCTTACAAAGTTCCTAAACATACAGCTATTGTTTTGTGTTTTTACAGCCCTATAGGCATTATAACCCTCATAATTTGGATAAGAATTTGTTAGATTGCAATAAGTTTTCAGTTTGTCTTTCTTGCATTGAGTTACATTCATAGGTTAGGATTAGCTAGTTTAAAAATTCGCTTATAATTTTTGCATTTTGCTCCTTTGTGTTTGATAGAACTGGATCAGTCTGATTGTACATTAGATACTTCTGTGAAGTTTATTTTACGAAAATAATGTTAAAATATTTTGATAACAAATTGTTTAATGTTTATCTAATGCTAGGAAATTGTTTAATTGTTTTACATTTTTGCTGAGAAATAGTGAAGCAATTCAAAAGTGAGACTGATTTAAATTTTTTTTTTATTAAAAAGCAAGAGAGGGGTGTGCAGCTCACATGACTTAGAATGTTTTATCTCTGAGCAGTACTTATTAGTACATAACTGAACCATGTTTCAGACACAGTGAGCTTAATTGCAGGCAGGTATACAGCAATTGGAAGGACACTATAATTGAGTGGATATGGCAACTGAGTAGAAACAAGACTTGGTAGAGATTATTTGGGATTACTAACCCTAATTCTAAAATATCTTCTTTAGAGCAAACAATATTAACACTTCTTGCACATTTCTGCAACCAAGCGCTCTATAAACAGAAGTTAACATATTTCCTCGATTCTATGACACTCTTTTTTTCACTTCCTAATGTCTCTGAAATCAGGGTACATGTTAAAATCAGTGGTTCTTAGAATAGAGGACATACAGAAAAAATAATAGTTTTGTTTACATATACACATTTTGAAGCATTTGTTGTAGTAGTTTTCTTTTGATAAACTACTACTAAGAAGTATATTTTAGAATTGAGGAAGCATGGTACATATATATATATGAATATATATAATAGTCAAGACAGCCAAAGTAACATCAGAAAATGGAACAGGGCCAACATTAAAGTCAGTGATACATATATGTTAATGGAAGTAGAACTAACCACATTTCCAGAACATCTCTGAAATGCTGAGCCCATCTGACCATGAGAGAAATCTCAACTTCAATAACTATGCCATCTTTATTGCTGAATCCTTATATGCTATTCTGTTTTTTTCCCCACACATAATATTTATTCGCTGTTATTGTAATGTCTAACAGGTTTCTCTGTTCTGTTAGCCAGGTTTTCAAGACAAAGATTCTTATTAGCTTCTTACTGATCATTTACACTTTTATTAAGCTCTCTGTAATCTCTTATGATTAGTACAATGTTGGATTCCACTAATCTTTGCATTCCTTTCATGCAGAAATAAGTTGCACAGCCATGTCACTTAAATGTCATTCAATAGTATTGTAGCACGAGATTGAAAAAATGAGACTTACCTGCTGCTTGCCATTTCTTTTCTAAAAGTTTTTTTTTTTTCTTATTGGTGTTTTTGTGCTTTCATATTCAAATTGTGATAATTATCTTAATATTTGAAATACTGAAATACTTTTATTTTACCATTTCTTATTACCGATAAATTCGAAACAAATAGAACTATGTTTTTCTTGTTTTAGCACTATTAGTTAACCATCAGTCAACCATTTAAATTTATCTTACCATGACATTCTTGCAGAAATAAGTTTCACATCCATGTTACTTAAATGTCATTCAGTAGCATTGTAGTATGAGATCGAAAAAATGAGACTTGTCTACTGCTTGTCATTCCTTTTATAAGAGTTTTTTTTTAAGTTGGTATTTTTTTTTGTGCTTTCCTAACCAAATTATAATAATTATATTAATATTTGAAATACCTTTATTTCGGCATATCTTATCACCAACTATAAACAAATAAAACTATGTTTTTCTAGTTTTAGCACTATCAGTCAACCATTTAAATTTATCGTACTGTGAATTCTGAAATTTTCAGTTTTGTTTATTTTCACTTGCCTTTGATAAAATAAAAGCTATTTGATATTTTAATTTGCATTTAAATTCATAGAAGAATATTAGAATTAGATCATTATAATAATATTGGCAGAACAAACTGCATCATTTGCTGTGTAGTTCTAATTACAATTAATCACGTACTAGAAATGTGTAAATTTCCTGCATATGTATGAAAGACAAATTTCCAGCAAATGATGCAGAACAAACTGCATCATTTGCTGTGTAGTTCTAATTACAATTAATCACTTACTAGAAATGTGTAAATTTCCTGCATATGTATGGAGCCATTGTATTTTAGAGCAAAACATAGTATTTGTCATCTTTTGCATTCACAATGATCATTAAGTTTATTTGAAGCCACTATCTTTGGTGTTATATTCTGCTAACACTGGGTATAGGGAAAAATTGTCTCATTCTGGGGGGGCGGGGATGGCTCAGTCGGTAGCGCGCCAGGCTCGTAATCTGTAGTTCCCAGGTTCGAGTCCCAGCTGGGTCAGCGTTGAGATTTATCTCCGCAAAATTCCCCGCCCTGCCCACGGTCAGTAGGGGACATCGATGGGCTTGGAAAGGCCGCCGTCCGTCGGATGGGACGTTAAGCCGTGGCCCCGTGTGCGGGAAAGCCATACCCTGTGCACGTTAAAGAACACGCTAAATGGCCTTGACGGGAGGCTACCATCTGTCTCCCAACAGCTGTTCCAGTGGGTCCCCTCCCCCAACCTTCTCTGAGCCTTCGGGGTCCATGTGACCTGGCCATTTAGCCCATGGTGTGCAAAAAAGTGCCGCTCAGAGGTAAAACAACCCAAACAACCCAACTCATTCTGGGTGGGATCTGAACCCATGACCTCCTAACAACATGTTAGGTGCTTTGTTTTCAGGAGGTTAGGGTTTGTATCCTATCCGTCATGAGACAATTTTTCCCTGTACCCAGTGTTAGCAGAATATAACAGCAAAATAGTAGCTTAAATAAACCTAATGATTGCTATGAATAGAAAAGAAGATGACTATGGGTTACTAATATATCAATCAATCATCACTAATCTCAGGAATTGGATTTCCTTGCCTCTTGAAGGCAAACTCATCCAGAGACTTGGTTGCTAATATATACCAACATGCATAATGCATGGAGAGATGTTAAAATATGCAAAAAAAAATACCAGTTGAATTGCCTTGGTGTGCTTCTGGTGTTGTGTGCGAGCTTGAAATAGCTCTGTTGAATGGAGACATCTGCAGTCATAGCATCTACTTTAACCTAGGGTATGAGACTTAACAACAACAGAGGAAATCTTGATCAGTGGCCATTAGCTCAATGGACATGTTATCAGGAGATCATGGGTTCGGATCCCACCTTAGCATGAGAATTTTTCCATTACACCCAGTGGTAGCAGAATACAACAGTGAAGATAGTGGCTTCAAATAAGCATAATATTGGTATTTAAACAAATTACTTTAGATATGTGAGCACAAGTTTTTTGCTTATTAAATGAACACAAGGAGATAAAATTAAATATTTAATAATATAGCAAAATTTTTAAGAATATAAAAGCATTCAAACAGGATTTCAGTTTGACATTTAAACTGTTTTCAGGAACAATTAATATTGGTATTAGTTTTAAATTTTAAATTATAAATTAATGAAGAACATTGAATGTGTCACATTAAAGAGATGATGATATTCTGTTTTGTATCGTGGTTGTATTTATGTGTATTTATTATTATACAGGTGTTCTTTAAAGGTGTCATCTGTTGTTGACTGTTTTATTTTGTTTTTCAATATATTTTCTTTATATTTCCATCAGGAAACTAACTGAATTTGCCATAAATTAAGAGGAAGGTTAATTTTCGTATTGCAACAAAGTTCTTGATTAATATAAATGATGAATTCAGTATAACACCGGTTCTTGTCTTATCCCCAAAGTTAAGCAGCTTTGGGTGTGGTCAGTACTTGGGAGGGTAACCACCTGGGAACACCGCGTGCAATTGGTAATTTTTTTGTCCATCCTGTGGCCGAGTGGTTAGCATGCTTGGCTACAGATCTAAGGGACCTGGGTTCGAGCCCCAGGTAAGGCATGGATGTGTGTGTCGTTTTTTCTGCTGACGTCCTGCCATCCTCTCAGACTTTCTACTGTGACATATAAACTGACAGGCTCCTGTCAGATCTCTGTGGCAAGCAGCTGCTTGAGGGGGTATTTATTTATTTTTTTATATATTCAGTATATGCTTTGATGAAAGCTTCTTTGAATTTAGGAATTACTTTGCTCCTTACTACTGCAACCGATAGTTGTAGTTGATTTTTTTTTAGATATATTTATGTTTAATGATTCTTTTATTTATTGATCTTATAGATATGGCACCTTAATAGGATGTAGGGTTATAATTTTTTTATCTGATTTAGGAAATTCTGTAGGGATTAAATAAATTCTTTCAATCTTTTCTGGTATATCTCTACAATTTTTCATAATATCAAAACAATTTCTCATAATATCATTTTTATATTATCAGCTCATATTGGAACCTTATAGTTGTATTATTGATAATATATAAGAAAAACTCTATCAATTGACTTTTGATCATCTGGCTTGCCTAACCAAAAGTTGGTTGACTCTCAACTTTATGGGTGGTACTAGCAAGCAACACATGGCTACATGTTACCATGTAGCCATGTGTTGCTTGCTTGCAGTCAATGTACCATCCATGAAGTTGAGAGTCAACCAACTTTTGGCTTGCTAGTAGCACACTTCCCCACGAGACACTGTTATAAACTTCTTAGGGAAGATTTGATCACTAAATTTCCCTATTTTTATTTTCATCATCATCATCATCCTCAAGCAGCCCTGGGCTACAGAGGTCCAACCAGACCATGCAGTTTAGTTCTCCAAGCAAGTCTGTCCTGAGCTACATCTACTGCATCTGGCCACTGCACACCAATTCTAATAAGGTCCTGTTTGACATTGTCTCCCCACCGCATCCTAGGTCTCCCCCTCTTTCCTGAGGCCTTTGGACACACTGTTCATAACCCTATTCGCCAATCTATAATTAACCATACGGGCAACATGGCCAAACCAAAGGAGTCTCTCTCTCTGCACAATATGCTGCTTAAATGAGGTTGCTGACTCCTTTGCCTAACCTCATCATTAGTTACAAAGTTGAACCACCTAATGCCCAAGATACTATGTAAGCACTAGAATCAAAAGCATCAAGTTTTCTGTTATCTTGTTTTCAGAGTGTCCAAGTTTAACTACCATAACTAACCCTGGAAAGAATCAAACTATTATACAGTCTAATTTTAGTCTTTAGGTGTATATGCCTATTTCTCCACACTCTCCATAGATTCTTAAAAGTCCCAGCAGTAATCGCTATTCATTAAATAACATATTTACTCTTGTAATTTTGCCACCACCCATTGTACCTATTGCCTGTTTGACATTATCTAATCATCACATTCTGGGTCTCCCACTTTTTTTTTAAATCTTTTAGCATACTGTTATAATTCTGTTCACAAATTTGTAGCTTTCATGCAGTCAGTGTAGCCATACCAAAAATAACTTGTGAGCAAAGGCCATTATGAGGGGCCATTATTTCAAAATAGAATTCAAAATGAAATTAAAACTGAAAAAATTCAAAGGCATCATTTTCTGAGAAATGCAAATGCATAAAAAAGGGACAAACTCTGCTGCAAAGATATTTCCATTGACTCTGATCGTTATTGGCAGTAGATTAAGAAAGAATGAAGTAGAGCATTTTCCCCACTACCACAATCTAGCTAATATATCAGGTCTGAGTCATACCAGCTGAGTTTCCATTGTAATAATCCCTTGCAACAATGTGAGATTTGGTGCTTAATATCCTTAGTCAGACTAAGTGTGCTAGTACATTTAATCTAACAGTTAGGATTTTGACTTTCCAAGCCAGTGGTCACAGGATTGACTGTAAACATTGCCTGGGATCATCTAATATTCTCCTAGCATGAAACTGTATGAAATCTATAAAAAATATTGGTGATTTATGGAGACTTTTGCAGAGGGAGAGATTTTTAGTTTCTCTGTCAGGTGTGTGTGTGTTGGCCAATAGGTAATGGTATTTTCTATAAAAAAAAAAAAACCTTGAATCTGCTAAAGAAAAAGATGGACAAGTTAATTTTGGATGGAAATTCCTCTATTAATGAGCCTAATTTGAAGTGAACTCTGGAATGAGGTGAATTTGTTGGCAAGGTTGGGAATTTCAAGAGATATCCCTACCATAGATTTGAAATTTGGAACATATTTTGAGTTTGAAATTCAACAAAATTCGATGACTTTCACAAAATTCGATGACATTTCACAAAATTTGATGACACTTCACATAGGTTTATCAAAATAATGGAAACACCGACAAATGGAGACTCAATGCGCCTTATTATTATTATCACAGGGACGACATCACACGTGATGTGAGATATATAAAGAGGACAAGTACGATGTCAGCTATCAAGTAGCAGTGCCACAGGCGCAGGTGAAACCAGTTGTTGTGGGTAATTGTCAACAATGTCAGATCTCAGTTATCTCCAAAAAGGCATGATCATTGGTGTGCATCTTGCTGGAGCTTCAGTAACTAGAACAGGAGAAATAGTAGGTGTAACACGAGGAACTGTATCAAAGATTATGACTACCAATCAAAAAGGACAGGGCATTGCCTCCAAATGTGCAAATTGTGGACACCATACAAAGTTGTCAGATAGGGATAGGTGAACATTGGTATAGATTGTACAACTGAAGTACAAGATCACGGCACCACAAATAGCAGCAGAGTTCAACACCAGTCAGAATGATTCCATTTCCTTCACAACAGTTCATTGGGAACTTCATCATGCCAGTATTTTATGGCCATGCTGCAATCCACAAACTTCTGATTACCAACATCAATGCAACAAAACATATAAGGTATATAAGGCTATGCAAAGCACATAAAAACTGGGATGCTAAAGACTGGAAACATACCATCTGGTCTGATGAATCGTGCTACACATTGTTTCCCACCACTGGTAGAGTGTATGTCTGATGAAAACCTGCAGAAGTGTACCACCCCGACTGTTTGGTTCCAACTGTGAAGCATGGAGGTGGATCCCTGATGCTGTGGGGTGCCATATCATGGCATTCCTTAGGGCCATTAGTTATTCTGCAGTGTCATGTCACATCTGCAACATATGAATCCATTCTCAGGGACCATCTGCACCCAATATTACGGGCATTGTTCCCTAATGACAGTCCGTGGTTTAATATGCACACATGCATTGTGCAAAATGTGTCAAGATAATGCATCCATGCATTGTGCAAAATGTGTCACAATAATGCACCCATGCATTGTGAAAAATGTGTCAAGTTGTGGTTTGCAGAGCATGAGGATGAGGTACAGCAGCTACTCTGGCTAACTCAATCTCTAGACTACAATATTATTGAACATTTGTGGAAATATCTGGGGGCACAAGTTCAGATCACACTTTCCACCTCCAGCATCACTGGCAGAGTTGGGCCATATGTTACAGGAAGAATGGTCCCACATTCCATTACCATATGTGCATGACTTATATAAGTCTATTCCACATCGAATTGCATCTGTTCTGAATGCGCAAGGTGGGCCTACAGCTTATTAATAAAATGTTCTCCAAATTTTACTCATGTAATTTTGCCACCACCCATTGTACGTATTGCCTGTTTGATTATAGTATGTATTTCCATTATTTTGATAAACCCCTGTATATGCAAAGTTCCATCAGTGTGAGCTGATGGCATTATTGTAGGTATCTTTTGTGACTCCATGAAAGTCACTTGTTATGTATAGAGTAGAAGCTAATGTTAGGAGATTAGAGAGCTGTTGAAACAAATGAAGACTATTTTGAGCCTATATGAATTTAATCTGGTGAATCTTTTATGTTTATTTCTTTCATAGGTAACAGTTATAAGTTAATAAAGTATAATGGTAAAGTGATCTTAGTTTGTTATTTTACTATTTTGATTAGTTTCAATAAATGTATTGTTTAAATGTTTTTCTGACTCTTAGAGAATATTATTAGGGCTAAATATTTGATATTTGAGTGAATCTTGAGGATACCTTCCTCATCATAGATCATTATATAGCCTGATAGCTCAAATGTTAAATTTTTGTTGATGAAACTTCTTTTTGGTTTGGTAACTACCTTTAAATTATCTGGCATTTTTTTAATAAGGTTTTTTTTTTTAAGTTTGGCCCAAGAAGAGAGGGTTGTTGCTATGGATGGTGTGTATCAAAAGTATATTTAGCCTATTTTTTTGTGTATGAAGCTTAAAGGGCTGTGGTGCCATCCTGCATGATATGTGGAGCCAGCCAACTTCATTCTCAGCACAATGTACTTAACAACACAAATGCATAAATTCACATGGAGGGAAATCGAAGCTCATTGTTTTTTTTCTCTGATACAGCAGTCACAAGTGTGAGTTAATCTTGATTAGTATATGTCATGTTCACCATATTCTGAACATCACCCAGGAAACATTTTTCACTTTTTGATAACATCTGATAGAAAGCGTTCAAGTGCAACAGATACTACTTGGAAGAATACACAGAATGGTAGCATTTATTGTGCTGTAATTCAACTTCATTCATGGAACTTCTGGATCATCATGGTTGCTCATTAATCATTGGTGTTCATCTCAGGAATGAGAGACTGCAAGAGTGGGACAGTTTTGATGACTTCTGCTCCTGATAATAGGGGGTAAAAATCATAATTGTTTTCTTGTCCGGCTGACTAGGAGCACCACATTCAGCTGCTGAGATAGAATAAGGCTTCAGTGGTTGGAGGAATTGTAAAAAAAACTATCTGTTTAATTCTTAGAGGCTTGTCACTCTGCATGTGTATTTGGTAAAACAACCAGTCTTTATATTTTTAGATAAGGTAGTCATTAAATTTTTGTCAAATTTGCAACATGTGTACTGAGCAGTTTCATAGATGTTGCGGTCATACGAGTATTTTTGTATATTGTCTGCCACAATTTTAATCATTTCAGCCATTCCTGACCTAGACACAGCTAAGCACTATCCATCTGAAGATTTCATTCAAAAAACTTAGAAATGAGGACTTCACTAGTCATAAAGTCTTAAGACTTTAAGCTACTTTTTGTTAATGTGTTAATCATTTCATGTTTTCCAATTTCCGAAGTATTAATATAGTTAATCATTTCAGTGAAATAAGAAGTATATGAGTATTGTTTTTAATAAAATTTTTGAAAATGAATTTTTTTAATGTCTCTAGATATTTTTAATAACATATTTTATCATTTTAGAGGGTGTGAGGGAAATTTGGTTGACTTCAGAAGACACTGGTGCATATGGAAAAGATATTGATGAAACTCTTCCTAATCTTTTGTGCCAATTAATAGAAATTATTCCTGAAGGTTGTATGTTACGCTTAGGAATGACTAATCCTCCATATATTTTGGAGCATTTACCGGTAAATTTTTTTTTTTAGCTTTAATATTTATTGAATCAGATATTTGAATGATATTTCATTCCGAAGTTTATTTTTATTTGTGTAATTTAAATTCCTCATATGCTGTTTGCAATTATATTCACATAAAGTATTATTGTTTTCATCAATTGGTAGTTGTGAATACTTATATAATCTAATATATCACAATCAAGTTTTCCAATGTTGATTTAAAACTATTCTATCTATCTGATGTTGAATAATGAATTTTTCAAGACTATATTATTCAATTGGATTTCATTAAAATCTAATAATGGAAATGGCTACCCATTTTGATATTGATAAACCATTTAGACTGGATTCAAACAGAAAAGTTGTTGAACCTGCTCCATCACTTGCCTAAGTAATTCCAATTCAAGCATAATATTACTGGTTAATTTTGTAGTATGGAGCTCATAGAAGTAACAATCTGTGATAACTACAAAACTGATTAGTAAGGCAATAATAGTACTCCAAGGGCCTCATAATTAGTGTACTATATTTTTATGATATTCTGTTATTGAGCCTTGCACATATTTTGTTTAGCCATCAATTTTACTGAGTACTGCAAGTAGACTGATTGGTAAGGTAATAATAGCACTTCAAGGGCCTCAAAATTAGGTACTATATTTTTACAATATTCCTTTATTAAGCATTGTGCATATTTCATATTGCCATCAGTTTTGCTGAGTACTGCCAGTATACGTATTGGTAAGTCAATAATAGCACTCCAAGGGCCTCATTCAAAGTGTATATCTTGCGTGGAAAGCATAAGTTCTTAAAGTTGTGTAAAAATAACTGAAAATTAATAGTTTTGATCAAAAATTGTTTTAGCATCAGTGTTTGTAGAAGAAAATGGGGTTAAAGAGAAATGAAAGAGAAGATTTTGTGTGGAAATTTTATGCCAAAAAAAAAGGTTTGTGTCACTAATGTAATGTAAGAGGTCAACCATGAATGTATTTCTTATTCTTGGTTCACATTATCATCATTAAAAAATATGATTTCAATAAATGAATATAATCTCTGAACACAAACCTGGTATCCCATAACTTCTCCTGCTTTTTCCCAAATATTATTTCTGCCCAGTTGATTGCTATAATTAGCATTTTTAAGGTTGTACATTTTATCGTACTACTGTACCAATGAAATCTACTTCTTGGTATTTATATTTGCAAATTTAATTTTATGGTCATCAGTAGCTCATGGGATGCACAAAAAGAGGTGGTGAGTTGTAATTTGCCCAGGCAAATTTGCCCTGTACTAGGTAGTAACAAGCAGCATTACAGCTTCAAACAAATACACCATAAGCTTCAGGTTGGTTTTACCTCTAAACAGGACTTTTGAGCACACAATGGCTTAGGTCACAAGGACTCCAGGGGTACATAGCTGGTTAGGAAATCGGTCCCAACAAGCTGCTGTTAGGAGACAGAGAGCAGCCTCCCATCAAGGACACCCAGTATCTTCTGTAACAATTTAATATCTCATTTTATTACCTTCATTTGATTTTTTATCAAATCAAAACTGTATTGGGTAAAAAGGGACAGAGGAGACCAAGTTATTTGAGTGATAAGGCTATGAAGATTATTTCTGAAAGAATGAATTGCAGAAATAATTTGAATCACTACCCTTCTAGTGCTAATAAGAGAGCATTACAAAGAGCTTAATAAATGACTAAAGGATCAGTTAACAGCTAGGAATCATTGGTATGATAACTTGCTGGCAAAGTAGATGAAGCAGCTAAACAGTTAAATAGCAAGGAGCTGTACCACATATTTAACGTTTTATGTGGCAAGAAACAGACAGGTATACAGGGATGGAAAGATAAAAAGGGTAAGGTTGCCGAAGGTGAGGATTCTTTCATGGCTAGGTGGGTCAAGCATTTCAAAGATGTTCTAAATAATGTAGTTAATTCTACTCTCGTAATTAGGATATATGTATTATTGGGTTTAATCTCCAGCGGTAGATGAAAGTACAACTTGAAATGCTTAGAGCTGGGAATGTTTCTGTTATCACATGGTTGATGGAAAATTTTAATATCTTTTGTACTAGAGCTATAATTATCCCATTTTTAAAAACAGTGATTACAGTTCTTGTGATAATTATAGGGGTATCAGCTTACTTTCTATTCTAGGTAAAGTTTTTTGCATGATTTTTTTTAATAGAATTAAAAAACTGGTTGATGGACAACTGCATGATGAACAGTATGGATTCAGAAATGGTAGGGGATATATAGATACAAATATAATTACTTGACTCTTTATGTATTTCATGTAAAGGGTGACCAGATTTCAAGGAAAATATTCAGGGACTTTTAAAATTTCAATTTAAAGAATTGACTTCTCATAAAATTATTATTTTAAAATATAATAATCTGTTTCACTTGCAACATTTTTTATTCTTTATTACACTTGGGTTGTTTTACCTCTGAGCAGCACTTTTTTACAGACAATGGGCTAAATGACCAGGTCACAAGGACTCAGAGAAAGTTGGGTGGAGGTGGACAGCTGTTGGGAAATAGATGGTAGCCTGTGTTCTTTAACCTGCACAAGGTGTGGCTCTCTCCTACACCATAGGGCCACATCTTAATATCCCATCTAACGGACAGCAGCCTTTTCAAAGCCCATCAGTGTTCCCTATTGACTAAGGGCATGGGGAGAGAATTTTGCATAGATAAATCTCAATGCTGGCCCAGGTGGGACTCGAATCTGGGAGCTGCAGATTATGAACCTGGTGTGCTACCAACTGAGTCACCCCCATCCCCATTATTGCATATAATCAGGGCTGTATCTGGGAGGCAATGTCCCCCCCCCCTCTTTCAGAATGCTAGAAAGGGTAATAGAGGCAAAAAATTATTAAACTTATTTATATTTGATGCATTTTTGAAGAAAATTCTTAAAGACCTGTAAAACAGAGGGGGAAATGTTATACTGCATTGGAAATCTATTGGATATCTCCCCCCCCCCCTATATTTTTCTGCCTTCTCCACCCACTACTATTTTTTTTTCTAGATCCAGCCATGCATGTAATTATAATTTAATAGCACAAAATAAAACTTGAATAACAGGTTAATTAACAAAAGAGAGAATTAATAACCATATGGGAGCCAAAATCTGTTAAATCAGAGATAAAACTTAACACCTTTCATAGTATTTAAGCTATCAGCAACCATAAAGCACGTGATGATATCGGCCTACTGGGGGACCACCAGATATCACTATGATGATGATCCAAGCCTCAAAGTTTTTCAATCACCTGCACTGCGACTGATATTTTTTATAACAGTGGTGCCACTACTATTAGTAAAGATCTGCCAATGTTGTGCAGTTAATTGAATTTTTTTTTTTTTAATATAAAATTGAATTCCAGGGACAGAGCCTTTAGTCCAGGGACTGTCCCTGGAAAATGGCGATGTATGGTCACCCCTATTCATATACTAACATATAAATTCAACATTAAAAACTTGAGTGAATCTCAATGATGTTTCCAAAAGACCTGATTACAGTAAATATAATAAAATGTAAATATTATGAACTAGTAATATTGAATAAAAGATTTAACCAAATGCTCACAAAGAGCAAATCCTGTCTTTGTAATACAAGAAACTTTTTGTGGAAAAGTGATTCTCGAGAAGGAAGAAATTATATTAAGGTGATTAGATTCATTTTCTAGAGTTCATCAAATAATTGTTGTTAGTTATAACTATTCCAACAAACATTGTGGCAGTTAGTTTTAAAATATTAAAAAGTAAAACAATATTATGCCCATAATTTAACAAAAAAAAGTTTAATTGGAAAAGATATTTTAAGTTAATATATAACAGCAAAATTATGACAGTGGGCCACCAACTGACTCACAAGTCATAGTTTTCCAAACACTGATCTATACTAAGAGTGATTAAAATGATTATTACTTGTAGAGAGATAAAACCATATCTGCAACTATTTTGTATTTCATTGATTTATCTGAAACTATTCTAAGATTTATCAAATTTCTGATGAAATTCAATATTTGAACTTGTTTTAAACTATAGTAAATTGCAGATTACCTCTAGATGTAGTATTCAAGAAATGACAATTCTTCAATATTGCTCAGAAGTAGATGTAACTTGGACAGTAACACACTAAAGCATTATCAGTGAAAGAATTAATCAATAGTAAATACACGGATTATCTTCAGACATAGAATTCCAGAAATAATTTAGCTTAAAAAATTAGTTTTTCCGTGAGTGAGACTTGAACCCACATTTCCCAGTTATATCCTGGGTATTTTCACCAATAGACTATCAATGGCTAGTTCATTCCTCAGCTAATTGTGGCTATAAGTCTTCCCGATCATGGATGGATCAATGGAAATATGGTTTAGTGATACCATCCAATGCTCCACTATACAAAAAAGTACTGCATCTGTTGGATGGCACCATGTGTCACATTTGTGTGCTGAACAACACAAAACAGAAAACTGGCATTAATGTTGCGGAGAAGGAACCCGTTCAAAAGATCTGCATTGCACAAAAGTTATCTAATTCTGTCAGTTCATTCATATCAGAATGTGGAAACTTTTTGAATTTTGAGCCATGCCAAAGAATTATTGTCAATAAGATTTGGTAACAATATGGTCTGAACAATATTATGCTGTAACTCTGTAAATGAATTGTGCTAAGAGTTGACCATTTCTGAAGGGGGAATTTCGAGTTGTTTTTTTTTTAAGAATGATTATCGCTACCATAAAATCAAATAGTTGGGACTAATGTCCAAGTTCCAAGCTCTCGTTGTTTCGTGAATGGTTGGGGTCATGGGGACCCACTGGACAGCTGTTGGGAATAAGGTGTCAGCCTCCTGTCAAGGCCATCCAGCATGTTCTTTAACGTGCGTGGGGTGTGGCTCTCCCACACAAGGGGCCACAGCTTAACATCCCATCCGACAGATAGGATGGATCAGTGGAGCTAAAGAGGACATTTCTTCTGTGGAAAAGAGTAAAAAAGATCCAGACTTAAAAGGCAGACATTTTACTCTTGAAAAGACACCTGGCCACCTGAACCACAGTGTTGCCCAAATTTGTTGTAGGTGAGAAAAATGACCAATTGTGTTCATTGATCTCTGTGATAAACTTTTTGATTTTGACCTTTTCCATCATATACCACAAAAGAAAATAAATGTCATTTGGATTTGACTTATACTTATTACAAACACCTTGACATACATAGTACACATGGGTTTCACCAGATGGGCTGCATAAGAATATTATTGATTATATATTAATTAACAGTAAATAGGCTTTTTCTAAAGAATTCATTGGAATTCATGGAGAAATCAAGAATTTCATTGGAATTCAAGAATTTCATGGAGAGAAGAATCATTGGAATTCAAGAATTTCATGGGAGAAGAGGCCTTGGGGCATTGTGCTAAGTGGATGTGTGTCTTCTTGGCTCTTGATGATTTAAGTCTTTTTGGTGAATCTAGTAAGAAGACAACCTACTTTATCATGCTGTGTGTTTTGTGCTCTGCATAAACCTCATTCTTGGTGCCAAATTGTGTTTTTTTTTATTACATCTGGATGAAAAGCCATCGAGAATGGGAGGGAAAAAAGGTCGAATCAAAACAATAAAATGAAAAAAAACAAGCGGGATTCCAATGAAATCATCAGAGAGAGGTCAATTAAATAAACTAAATAGATATGTACATAAGTTGGATATATCTAAAGAAAATCGATCAATGTCCTCAAATGACTTAACAAAGATATTTGACACTTCTGAAATATTTGAAATTCATAATTCCTATAAAAAGGATAAAGCCAAAATAAAGAAAAAAACACAAAAAAAATTCAAATCAGCAAATAAAGTAAATGAGATATCTCATGATCAGTCAGAAGATGAAATGACAAATAGTGATGAAGAAAGCACAAATGTTAATAATAAAACTACATCTAAAAAAAATGTTGACACAGAGGAACTAACATTAATATTTTATAATAATGAACAAAAGTTATCAGATCTTGATGATGAAAAGGCTACAGACATTTTTTTCCAAAAAATAAAAAAAGATATAAAAGGACGTTACACCCGAAAGGGCGACATCATAATGTTTCCCACTTCAATCGATGACCTAAATGAGTTGAAGAAAATCAATAATATTCTTGGAATTGATGTTGACTGGAGAATTTCTAGCAAAGAATTCTCTATGGGAAGATTGATGAATGTTAATCTGAAATATAGCAATGAATATCTGCTACAAAGTCTACATTTAAAGTGAGAAGAATGATAAGATACTATCCTAATTCTGCTGCCAATGGCTATGAAAAAAATTAATGGACAATGTAATAATTTATTCCAATCATCCAAAGCTACCCAATAATATAAATATTGGTTTCTCTTCATTTGCTGTGCGTAACTATTATGGTTCCCCCGCCTTGTGTGGAAATTGCTTCAGGTGGGGACATGTGCTAACATCATACCGAGGAGCTACACGTTTTAAAAAATGCAGTGGAAATCATTCTTACAAAATATGTAAAAGTTTTGATCTTAATGCCCAAATTGCAGTGGATCTCATCCCACAACATACTTCGCATGCCCTACAAAAAGAATAGCTTGCCGGGCAATGAGGATCCAAAATCAAATACATTGCAGTTGGTCAGTTGGCATTCATTACTGCGAAAAGCGAAATAGCTCACTCTCAGGACCAATTGAATGAAATTTTCAATTCCAACGCTAATGGCAACCTGGAAGAGCATTCAACTGAAAATAGTGACTCTGACTCTGAACTTTCTGATTACGATAATGACTTTTCACATGGAAATGATGATTTTTCACACTTTCACGAACTGGATGCCATTAATTTGGTTCAGCAAAAGAGGAAAAATATTCAAATGGACACAACTCCTCAACCATCAACTTTGAAACAAACTCATTTTGCAGATATTGACATTTTACCGGAGGTGATTGACAAGGACTCAATATGTGACATTACTAAACCACAATTAGATGAAAAACTTGTTAAAAAACATACGCTGAGGTGACAAAAAGGAAGAAAGTAAAGGAAAATAAAAAAAATGAAATCCAATGACTTTAAAATGGCTCTATCACCGAATACAGTTGCCCGAGAGATTGAAGCAAATAATGTAACTGTCAATCTCATAATTGACCTAATATTGCAGTTGGCAAGATTCATCTCTCCATCAGAGGACACTTTCAAACTATTAAGTGACATTCTTTACAAATTCAAAGTATAAGTTAAATATAATTCAATGGAATTGCCGAGGTTTAGCATCAAAAAAGCAAGAAATTTTGTTATTCAGCATTGATGTGTTCGCGTTACAAGAATTAAAAACAAAAAAGGACATTAACTTTATGAATTTTATTACATATAAATATTTTTTCAATAATAGTATTAGTGGTGTAGGCTTTTTAATTCACAAAAATATAAAACATAAACTTTTAAATATTGAATATGATTTTACAAACCTTGAAATTATTGCAATTAGAATAATATTAAATAAAATAAATATATCAATAATAAATGTATATAATCCAGGATTAGCTATCCCGGAAAAAATATATAATCATATTTTAAAACAAATACCTGAACCTTATATATTCTTAGGAGACTTCAATAGTCATCATCCTTCATGGTATTCTTATACAACCAATTACCCTGGAATACATTTAAATAAATTCATATTAAATTCAAACTTAATATTACTTAATCAAAAACAGTGTACTCACAAAAATACAAATCAGAACAGATTAGTAATTGATCTAACATTAATTTCAGCATCATTATCTGAACTATTTTATTGGTCTCTTTTACCAGACTCTAGGGGAAGTGACCACTTCCTGATTTTACTCACCTCGTGTTTTAATAATAAATTTCAAAAATTAATTCACCTAAATAACTGGACACTATTTAAAAATATATTACAAAATAATGAACCATACAAACATATAAAAGATTACAATACTATCATGGGACAAATTAATAACCTAATGCAACTTGCAATTTCAACAATTATCAATAAAATGCCAAAAATTTCAAAAAATATCTGGTATATGAATAAAATAGTAGCACAGAGACAAAAAACTGAAAATAAAGCAAATCCAGGAATTTTGAGAATATTATTAAATATAAAAAAATTAAAAGAACTATATAGAGAAAACTGGAGAGATTTTGCCAGTCAACTAAATACATCCTCAAAAAAGAACAATTTATGGAGAATTTTCAAAAAGATCAGCTCTATGAAAACACAAAGAATTCCCATAGCTGAAATAGCAATAGAAAATAATATAAATTTAGAGAAAACTACTGAATTATTTGCAAAAAATTTGTTAATATCACAAGAACAACCTTATAAATCCAGTGAAAGAAAAATAATTAAAGAAGTAAAAAATAAAATCAACAAACCTAAAATATTTAATTCAAGCATTAATCAACAATTTACACTTTCAGAATTAAATTTTGCCATAAAAAATTTTAATTTATCATCAGCACCAGGTGCTGGTGATATTTCAAATAAGTTGTTTAAATTTTTGCCAATCCAGGTGGAGGGAAAAACTTTTAGAAGTTTTTAACTACATTTGGGAAAAAAAAACACAATTCCCATCTCATGGAAACATATCTTAATAATTTTTATATTAAAACCAGAAAAACCAGCAAAAGACATTCAATCTTATAGAACTATCTCGTTACTCTCAAATGCTTATAAACTGTTTGAAAGAACCTTGGTTAAAAGGTTAAATTGTTTTTTTGAAAAAAAATAACATTTTTCCAGATTCATTTTATGGTTTTAGAAAATATCGTTCCTAAAAGGAATGCATATCACTGTTATTAAATGATATAAACCATGCTTTAAAAAAAAAAAAGAATTTTACTGGCAATATCGCTAGATTTATCACAAGCTTTTGATTCAGTATGGATAAATGGGTTATTATACAAATTAATAAATGTCAAAATTAGTGATAAAATTATAAGCTTTCTTTCTGAAATTTTATTAAAAAGAACTTTTCAAGTAAAAATTATAATAATCTATCTCTCACATATAAAGTAACCAATGGTTTATCACAAGACTCTATTTTATCACCAATTCTATTTCATTTTTACCTGCATGATATAAAAGAAATTATACAACCATACATTTCATATACTAGTTTTGCAGATGACTTCATCTTTTGGACAGCTGACAAAAATGAATATAAAATCCAACTTAGGCTTCAAAATCAATTAAATGAAATAACCAAATATTATAAAAAATGGCATCTAAATATTAATATTAAAAAAACTTATAGTATACCATTTTTTAGAAAAAGAAATTTTCATCCCAATTTTGTACTTAAAATTAATTCAGAGAAAAACAAACAAAACTTACAAGCTAAAATACTAGGAATACATTTTGACTATAAATTAAATTGGAACTCATTTTTAGACAATCAATATTTTAAAGGATTAAAATTAATCAATTTTCTTAAATATTTCACTTTTAAACAAAAAGGAACATCACAATATTCAATGATAACTTTATATAAAAACTTAATTAGGTCAAAAATTGAATATGGTTTAGAATTTGTTTCTGAACCACATGCATATAAACTAAAAAATTAAATACATTACAAAACAGATGCATAAAAATAACATTAGGATTACCAATATTTTGTTCAACATTTGCATTAATTGAAGAAACAGCACTACCACCTTTTCATATAAGACAAAAAACATTATTATTAAAATACATATTAAAATTACATTACAAACTTCCAAACCATCCATTTTACATAAATTTTCAAAACAGTCCACACACACACACACACAAATTCTACAAAATGGCACAGAATATTTCGAATTTTTTTCAAAAAAATCTCAAAGGAGATATTCCCGAAATCATTGATGATTGGATTTACACTAGACCTATATTTATCGCAGAAATCCCTCTAATCACATCAAAAAAAAATATGTATTTCTCCAGAAAATGCTCTAATTTTATTTAACATTTATAATGAAGAAAATAATAATTATGAAAATATATTTACTGGTGGTTCTGTAGATAATGAATCTGGATCCGCCACAGCCGCAATTTACATACCAAAAACAAAAACTGCAAAAAAATTTAAACTACCAATAAATACAAGTATTTTGCATGCAGAAATTTTTGCAATACTTCAAGCAATGGAATGGACATCAAAATATATTCAAAAGTCAAATACTATAATTTACACTGACTCTAAAGGAGCAATACTAACTCTACAACAAGAATTTTTATGCACAAACTACAACTATTATATTTCACAAACTTTAATCTTAAACACAAATAACTTAAAAAATATTAAAAATTTAATAACACTTCAATGGGTTCCGAGTCATATCGGAATTCCAGAAAATGAAATAGTAGATAGATTAGCAAATGGGCACATAACCTAAAGGAAATAACAGACATACATCAATTCATTAATAACATAAAATACAAAGTTAATAAAATAGAATTTAAACAAACTGAAAGATACTTTAAGAATAATGCACCTTTTGATAACAATTTAAGAACTCCCATTCCAGGAAAAATAAACCAAATAAATAATACAGAATTTACAAGACAGCAACAAAAAATATTATTAAGGCTTAAAACAAATTCAGCATTGACCAACTATATTAAATTTAAATATAATTTCACAGATTCACCTAATTGTTATAAATGTAAAGTACCCGAAACAGTAAACCACATCCTATTAAACTGCAAATTATATAAAACCAAACGAGAAATATTTTTTATCTTATTAGAAAAATTAGGAGCACAGAAATTAGCGCTGATATTATCCTCAATCACCCAGATGAAAATATAAGACAAATTAATCAGGACTTTTTGAATTCTTAGTCTCTACTCATTATTGGTTACAATTATAAAAACAATAATAAAAAATATTAAATTAAATTAATGGAATAGTAATGATCGGGGTGAGGTGGAGATGAAAAAAAATTTAAAAAAAAATCTTGTATTTTACGTGTTTAACAAAATATTCTTGTGGGTAAGCCTGAATAAGGAACTCCCATTGGTTGTAACGTGAATAAATAAATAAACCAGATCATGTAGAGGAACTGAAATTGGATCTGATCATTATTAAAAGTGTCTTGCAACTTAAATTTAGGAAGTGTTGTGCTAAGGTTAAAAAAATTACCTTTAATATTGAAGCTCTGAAAGACCCAGTTATAGCTAAAGCTTACCATGATAGGTTACTTGGTCATTATGACAATCATTGTTTGCTTGCTGCTGAAGTTGAGGAAGAATGGGACCATTTTAAGCAGGCTTTTCTTTTAACTAACAATACTCTTTTCTGAAAAAAGAAGAAGAGGAGGCAAAATTATTTGATTGATAAGCCCTTGAACTATTTTTGGAAAGAAAGAACTGCAGGAAAGTCTTTAATCAATACCTTACTGGTCCTAATCGAAAGCATTATAGAGAGCTTAATAAACATGTAAAGGATTAGTTAGCAGCTCATAAAAATCTTTGGCTTGATGACTTGACTGACAAAACCAAGGAAGCAGTTAGACAACAGCACAACAGCACAGAGCTGTACCAGATAGTTAATGTTTTGTGTGGTAGAAAACGGACAGGTATACAGGGATTGAAGGATAAGCAAAGCAAGGTTATAGAAGGTAAGGATTCTATCATGGCTAGGTGAACTGAGCATTTCAATGGCTTTCTAAACTATGCAGTTAGTTCTACTTCCATTGCTTGTAATGATGATAACGCAGTCTAAAGTTATTTCGGCTGTTTCTAAACTTAAACTACATAAATCGCCAGTGGTAGATGTAATTACTACTAAAATGCTTATAGCTGGGGAGTACTTCGGTTACCACATGGATGACTGAAATTTTGAACACCTTTTACGATAAAGGCATGGTTTCTAAGGATTTTACCAAAGCTATTATTATCACTATTTTTAAAAAATGGTGATGCAGTTCTTATGATAACCATAGAGGTATCAGCCTATTTCCTGTTCCAGGTAAAGTTCATTGCCTGATTGGGCTTAATAGAATTAAAAATCAGGTTCACAGGCAAATGCATGATGAGCAGTTTGGATTCAGAACTGGTTGTATAGATATATTCACTCATGCAGATTCTTAAGAAATGTTTAGAGTTTCAGAAACCTTTGGTTGATTGCTTTGTTGATTTCAAAAAGGCTTTTGACTCTGTTGATCGACATAATTTGTGGTTGATTGTCAGATCATATGGTATACCAGACAAGTTAGTTAACATAATGAAAGCTCTCTATAATAACACTGAGTCGTGTGTGAGAGTTGGTAAGACATGTAGCAATTGGTTTAGCATTGCTTCTGGTGTTCGACAAGGGTGCATTTTGTATCCTTTTCTCTTTAGTGTTATTAATTATCTTATGCGAAAGTCACTGCAAGTACTATTCATTTTCTCTCTGCAGGAATGTGAGGACATTACATAGAGATTATTCTCTTGATGTCCTCGCATCAGGAATTCCAGTGCTATAACCTAGATATTCTAGGCTTGCAAGAGACCAGATGGACGGGTAAAGGTGAGATACTTAAAAATAACTTTAAATTTCTCTTTACAGGGAGGGAGGATGGAAAACATCACTAAGGCGTGGATCTGCTGCTCAGCAGACATGCTAGTGATGCTCTTCTAGGATATGAGTGCATTAATGAAAGGTTTCTTACAACAAAATTTCAGACAAGCATTAAAGACTTGAATGTTATCTGCTGTTATGCCCCCACTAAGGATGCCGATGAGGAGGAGAAGGATAGGTTTTACAGAAAACTTCAGGATATTTTGAATTCTATCAAGAAAGGAGATATTACCCTTGTTGTAAGGTGACTTCAATGCCAAAGTTGGTACTGATTCCGACCTATGGGGAGGGGTGATAGGCCCTTTTGGTATTGGTAGCTGCAATGGCAATGGGCAACATCTCCTACAGGTAAGTAAACTCAATGGTTTCAGAATAACTAACACATATTACACACACCACGACATACATAAATACACATGGATTTCACCTGATGGGCTGCATAGGAATATGATTGATTATATATTAATTACCAGCAAATGGGCTAGTTCTGTTAGAAATGCCGGGCATATAGGGGAGCTGAAATTGGATCTGACCATTACCTTGTTAAAAGTGTCTTGCAACTTAAACTTAAAAAGTGTTGTGCTAGAGTTAAAAAATTTACCTTTAATACTGAAGCTCTGAATGACCCAGTTATAGCTAAAGCTTACCATGATAGGTTACTTAGTCATTATGACAGTCATGGTTTGCTTAATACTGAAGTTGAGGAAGAATGGGGCCATTTTAAACAGGCTTTTTTGGAAACTAACAGTACTCTTTTAGGAAAAAAGGAGCAGAGGAGGCAGAATTATTTAAGTGACAAGGCAATTGAGCTTATTTCAGAAAGAAGGAACTGCAGGAATATGCTTAATCAGTACCCTACTCGTCCTAGAAAGGATTACAGAGAGCTTAATAAACATGTAAAGGATCAGTTAGCTGCTAATAAGAATCTTAGGCTTGATGACTTGGCTGACAAAGCCGAGGAAGCAGTTAGACAGCACAACAGCAGAGAGCTGTACCAGATAGTTAATGTTTTGTGTGGTAGAAAACGGACAGGCATGCCAGGATTGAAGGATAAACAAGGTAAGGTTATAGAAGAGGAGTATTCTGTCATGGCTAGGTGGGCTGAGCATTTCAGTGATGTTCTAAACAATATGGTTAGTTCTACTCCCATTGTTTGAAGTGATGATAAATGTATTGGGGGCTTTAATGTTGGCTCTATAACACAATCTGAAGTTATATTGGCTATTTCTAAACTTAAACTTCATAAATCCCCAGGGGTAGATGAAATTACTACAGAAATGCTCAGAGCTGGGAATGTTTCGGTTACCATTTGGATGACTGAAATTTTGAATAACTTTTATGATAAAGGCATGGTTTCTAAAGATTTTACGAGAGCTATTATTATCCCTATTTTCAAAGAACGTATGCACATGTTCAGTCACCATAAATAGCATGAAGTAGTGACAATTTAGTTTATGCCTTTATTCTGCCATATTTTGTGTAGATTATTGATCAGTTGCATTTCTCTGTATTTTGGGCTATTTATAAGTCTACTAGAGTTGTAATGCTTGCTAAACTTTTAATATAAAGATATTTATTTTATTACTACCAGAAATTGCATCATCCGAGAACTAATCATATCAGCTTTCAATCAATATTTTAGCAGACTTTCGATTTTAAATACTTCTTTATTTATTTTAATGCTTCTAAAATTATTTTTATTGCTTCTCAAATGGATACTGTGATTATAAACAATATTAATTTGAAATTATCAAAAACGAAAAATTTAAATGGAGGGGGGAAGACCAAGAGATTGGATTTCCAATGTAGTAATTGTTGCAATTTTCCCCTCTGTTTTATAGTCCAAATGTCTTTAAAAATCTTGAAAAATGCATTAAATAAACATATGTTTAATAATTTTTGCCTGTATTACCCTAACTAGGATTCTGACAAGAGAGGAGGTGGCATGGCCCCCTTGCCTCTCTCTCCTAGATCCAGCCCTGTACACATGTATCCAATTTGTTTTAAAATGGCATACTGAATAATATTGCAGCTGTATCTTTACTTAATTCCAGGAAGTAAAGAATGATGGTTTTAGTTTTGCATTTGGGAAGTTATGTGCTGAATGAATCAAAAATAATTTTAGAAATGCTGAAATAGGTTAAAACAGAAAAAAAATAGATGTACATATTTTGTAATTGCTTCCAAAATGAGTAATAATATAAACATAAATAAGTAATAATCTTCCACTTTTGAAAGTTTTCAATTTATTTTTGGGAGAATTTTGAAATTTTAAGAAAAAAATGTGTTAACAGTAGTTCAAATTAAACAGTGGATGGAGAGGTCAGTTCAACATGGAGAAGCAAAACGAAAAGTATCAATAATAGCATATGCCTAATCTATGGAATGGTGATCAGAGACTTGGAAGAAATTGCTTATATTAATAAAATCTGCACAAAATGGAAAACACAAGTATTATTTTACAAAGCTTTATGATATACCAGAAATCAGTTGGTGCCTTCAGTAGCTGATTTCTAGGCTGTCCCTCTGATCCCTATTTGACCTTGAACACCTGTTGCATCCAAAATTTTGCAATATCTCTAAGCTCTATGACCTTAAAATACCCCCATCCACCAACTTTTATTTTCTAGCAATGGTGTATTGATATTTGAATGTATCAAAAGTATGAGTCCATCTTGCAATTAATTAAGAGTAGTTAAAATAATTCTCATTTGCCATAAGCAATGGGAAGAATCTTACTCATGCATCCAAAACTTCAAGTTTCTGAAGTCTATGACCCAAAAAAACCCCAGCCAGCAATTTTTAGCTCTCTAGCAATATAATATGGCCTTTGACCCCCCCCCCCCCTCCTCCCCCAATAATCCAAAACTCCTGGTTATGTTCTAGTTGCTTCGTTATTAGTTATTCAAGCTGGATATCTATTTGACTATCAGTGACATGAATTCCATTTCATTATATACTGCTCACAAAAATTAGGGGATATTTTTATCGCTTCATATTCATTTTGAAATATCCCCTAATTTTTGTGAGCAGTATATTTAGAAGTCTGTTTATTTTAAATTGAAATTCTGTTAGGCTGGAAATTTTTTTTTACTATTTCATTGTTGAAATCTTATATAACTTGAGTAAAGTCCTACTTGAAAAAAATAGAAATATGTTATGACTGGTAATGGTTAGTAAATTCATGGTTAGTCAATGGTTAGTAAATTTGAGTAATGTAAAAAAATTTAGTAACAGAAAAGCATGTAATTAATGAAAAATAATTAATGAAAAGGAAATATTATATCTTCCAATTGTATGTACTTAGAAAAACTATGTATTTTTACATATTAATGAATATCTAAAAAATTGTCTGATCAAATATTGGCAGGGGAAAATTATAATACCAGGAAAAGTTCGGATATGAATGTGTCATAATATAAAGTTTACAATCACAGTGCAACATTTAAAACAACATTAATTGCAAACAGTGTCAATGTCAGAATAAAATCAGGTTAATTAACACACTATACCAATCAAAAGTATGAGTCCATCTTGCAATTAATTAAGCTACGGGACCTGGGTTCGAGCCCCGGGTAAGGTATGGATGTTCGTGTTGTTTTCTGTTGAGGTCCTGCCATCCTCTCAGATCTTCTACTGTGGCATATAAACTGACAGGCTCCTGTCAGACCTCTGTGGCAAGCAGCTGCTTGAGGGGGTATTTATTATTTTTATTAAAATAATTCTCATTTGCCATAAGCAATGGGAAGAATCTTACTCATGCATTCAGTCCATAACTTAAGCTGTTTAACAGTATCAGACATAGTTGCTGTTCAGTTCAAAACTGCATTGAAACTTCCAAAAGTAGATTCTAAAGCTTGTGATATTTGGCTGGCTCAATCTCACATTGTCTCCTGGGCAACAAACAAAAAAGTTACTGTTAAAAAACTCAAGTTAGGGACTGAGTATATGAATAATAATTTTACTCTCACTTATGGAGAATGAAAGTTAGTTCAGCTATTCTTAATTTAATGCAAGATAGATTCATATTTTCACTGATATATTGTTTTAACCAACTAGAACACTGTTCACAATTAAATTTTATGTTATAATACCTAAAGTAGTGGTTACCATTCTGTGGTTCACTTAGCAATGATGGTCCAATGGTTTCGCATTAAAAATTCTGTAATAGTATCTTAAGCAGTAAAGAATTGGCCAATTATTTTACAAATATATTTTTCCTCTGTGACTCTAAATTTTAGATGTTTCATAATATAGGTAGTAAAATTTTATAATTATGTAATGTAAATTTTAATTTAGAGCTTTTTTTTAGTCATTATTATATTCCTGGCAGTTTGCAACACATATTTTTTGGTTGAAAGGGATTCACGGAACAAAAACAGGCGGAAACCACTGACCTAGAGAAAGAACAATTGAAACATTACATTTGGTACCAAAAGTTTTAGCTCATTGCCACTTTATAATTAAAAATAAATGAAGGATGGACTCTTTACCCTTGTTGTGTAGTAGTTTTCCCAAAAATTATGTATATTAATACTATAGATGTATCAATAACTATATACTGTATTGATTCTGTGGAAATGATAGATAGATAACCTGATAGGCCTATGTTAAAATATCATTTATGTCTAATTTTAGGATATTTCCAACATTTTATCTCACCCACGAGTATATTCATTTTTACATGTCCCAGTCCAGTCTGGCAGTGATATTGTGCTTGGGGACATGAAAAGAGAATACTGTATTGAAGATTTTAAAGAAGTAGTCAATTTCCTAAGAAAAAGGTAGGAATTTATTATGCTTTATATTGAAACAGAAACCTATTGAAACTAGCAATACTTATACTGAAACTACCAGTGAACAAGCATTTTAGCTTTGTGGGACTTGATTTTGTACTAAAATGTTCTGGAAATGAATAAACAAGAATTCAATAAAGTGGTCAACTCTAACACAGAAAGTATCTTATTTTCCTTAAATTCAGTATAACAGTATGTGGATAAGATACTTGCACTGATAGATATTACAATGGTAAAGTTGGGTTAGGTTATTTTACCTCTGAGCAGCACTTTTTTCACACAATTGTCTAAATGGCCAGGTCACAAGGACCCTGATAGCTTAGAGAAAGTTGGGGGAGGTGACCCACTGCAACAGCTGTTGGAAAACAGATGGTAGCCACCCATGAAGGCCCTCCAGCATGTTCTTTAATATGCACAGAGTATATGACTCTCCTGTGCACAGGACCACAGCTTAGTATCCCATCTGATGGATGGCTGACTTGGAAAGGCAGCCATCCATCAGATGTAGATGTCCTGTAGAGAACACCATAACCATCAGACAGATGTCAAAATGAACTAACAACTGACAATACAACACACAGCTACCATAAACTGGGAGCATGCCACACCTCTAGCACGTACATCCACTTTCTGTGGAACCATCATCTGTGAGGCTGTTGAAATAATGACCTTGTCCATCCCCACCTGCAACCAAAATACTGGAATCATTCTTCATGATGTGGGAAGAAGTTCTTAATAGCTCTAATGTCACCAAAATTCCCTGCCCTGCCCACGGTCAGTAGGGGACACCGATGGGCTTGGAAAGGCTGCCATCCATCGGATGGGACGTTAAGCCGTGGCCCCGTGTGCGGGAGAGCCATACCCTGTGCACATTAAAGAACATGCTGGATGGCCTTGACGGGAGGCTACCATCTGTCTCCCAACAGCTGTTCCAGTGGGTCCCCTCCCCCAACCTTCTCTGAGCCTTCGGGGTCCATGTGACCTGGCCATTTAGCCCATGGTGTGCAAAAAGGTGCCGCTCAGAGATAAAACAACCCAACCCAACTCTAATGTCACCACATAGTGTGTGGTGACATTAGGGCTTTTCCTGTATCACATCCAGTTTCAGTGATGGGTGTGTTTCAGTGATGGTGTGATGGGGTGTGTCACTGTGTTTCAGTGATGGTGTGATGGGGTGTGTCACTGTGTTTCAGTGATGGTGTGATGGGGTGTGTCACTTCAATGAAAATGGAGCACAATCTTTGTGCCAAAAGCTTCTGAGTTTGCTCCTAAAAACTTTTAATATGAAATAGTTTGAAGAGTACATTTCAAAATTTTTTTGCTCAAAAATAGAGAACTTTAAGTTATTTTATTATTTTCTGAGCAAGAAGGCCATTTTAATTGTGTTATCAAAATATCGATAATGACATATAAATCTAGGAAATAAAATCAAAATAAATCTACAGAAATTAAAACAAAGGTTTAATTATTTAAGTATATAAATAAAATACAAAGTTAACAAGTGGAAATAATATCCATTGTGCAATGCGATTGGGATAATGCTATAAACAACCCAGTAGGCAGGCCACCAAATGTACAGCTTGCACATGTAAGTAATTAGTGAGGTCTGCATCTTGCATTCTGCAATGACCTAATTTCATTGGTTTTGGTTTCAGCTTCAAGAAATGACACATTTAATGCTGGGGTGAATGATAAAAATAATTCTAGGCATATTGAAAGTTTTATAGTTGAAAAGAGAGCATAAAACAAAAGAAAAAAAATTAGAGGTAGGTGCTTCATAATTGCTTCCAAAGTATTCCAATTTTAGAAATAGCACTTTTTGGTTAATTTTTATGAGAATTTCAAAACTTTATGAAAAAATGAGTTTGCAATAGTTCAGATCATACTCATGAGCTTAAATCAGGAGGTTGGTTGTATTTAGAAAAATGGAAACAAACAAATTGGCTTTGCCATATATTAAGTCTAAAAAATGGTGATCAGATGGCTTGAACAAATTATTTATATCACAGATTAATAAAATATTCATCAAATGTAAAAAGTATAATTTTTCAAGCTTGAAGTATATATTTTTGTAAGAGAAATGTAAGGCAATTTCTCTTTTTTAAAAACCGAAGTTTCGTGTGTTGTATTAAAAGCATAGATGAAAATTGCAACATGACTTAATGCTCTTTTGGCATTAATAAATCAATAAATATTTAGTGGAAAAAATTTTCGCCGACATACGGGAATCGAACCCACATCTCTCCTGAACTGGCATGAACTCTGGCATGTTTCTGGAGAGATGCAGATTCAATTCCCGTATGTCGGCGAAAATTTTTTCCACTAAATATTTATTGATGTATTAAAAGCAGATATAGCTATCTTGGGTATCACATTTCAGATTCTGTCGATGTGTATAATTGACGGGGACCCCAGAAGGGTCCCTCCCACAAAGGAGCCCATCTGAATTGTTTTTAGCAATATGTACATGTTACCTAGGAACAGTTATTGACTGTTGCCTTCACAGATGATTCAAGATTCAGCTTACAGACTAATTCCAATAGTCTGCAGGGTTTTTGGGGCCTAGGAAGTTTTGCTACTTTTTAGACACATATATGAAGGGAAGAAGAAATATGGTAATTTTTTCCTGTATCACATCCATTATCATCATCCTCAAGCAGCCATGGGCTACGGAGGTCCAACCAAACCGTGCAATTTAGTTCTCCAAGCAAGTCTATCCTGAGCTACATCTACTGCATCTGGCCACTGCACACCAATTCTAACAAGGTCGTGTTTGATATTGTCTGCCCACCGCATCCTAAGTCTCCCCCTCTTTCTGAGGCCTTTAGGCACACTGTTCATAACCCTATTCGCCAATATGTAATTATTCATACGGGCAACATGGCCAAACCAATGGACTCTCTCTCTGCACAATATGCTGCTTAAAGGAGGTTGCAAACTCCTTTGCCTAACCTCATCAGTAGTTACAAAGTTGAACCACCTAATGCCCAAGATACTGCATAAGCATCTGGAATCAAAAGCATCTAGTTTCCTGTTATCTTGTTTACAAAGTGTCCAAGTTTCACTACCATAACTAACCCTAGAAAGAACCAAACTATTATACAGTCTAATTTTAGTCTTTAGGTGTATACACCTATTTCTCCACACTCTCCATAGATTCCTAAAAGTCCCAGCAACAGTCCCTATTCGTCCTCACATCCAAGGACAATTCAGGTTTCTAGAAATCAAATTACTGCCCAATTTATTATGTGTATAAGTAGGTGTTTTATGAAATACATATCTCCAAAATGTTGCAATAAGAAATAGCAAGGCAACAGGAGCTTTTGAGATAGCAAAGAAAGCGAAAAAGGACGTTTCAGTATTTGTATTAGGTTTTTTTTCTAATGTGTAACCAAAAATGTATCTTTTGTTTGTATCTAATCTAAAAATTGATTATGGGTGTTTGTTTCTCTTCAATGTTTTCATAGTGACATGCCCCATACTGTTTTATAGAGTTAGTAGGATGATATAATTGGCAAATCATCCTGTTTTACATCCCCCCCCCCCCCTGTAGTGTAGTTAGCCAGGTTGACAACCTATCAAATGCTACAATGTGGCATAATGAAAGATCCATACTGGTTTCATATCCCCCACTCTTCATAAGAATGGATTTCCACCAAGAAGTGACAGCTGCATTAGTTTCTGCCATTGGTACCACTCTCTCAGTGAGAGAGGTGGAGGTGGCTCAATTGGTAGCATGCCAGACTCAAAATCTGCATTCCCAGGTTCAAGCCCACCTGGGCCAGCATTGATATTTATCTTTACAAAACCCTCTACCTGCCCTCGACCAGTAGGGGAACCTGATGGGCTTGTAAAGGCAGGTACAACTCTGTGCATGTTACAGAACATGCTGGATGGCCTTGATGAGAAGCTTCCATCTGTCTCCTAACAGCTGTTCAGTGGGCCCCTTCCCCAGCCTTTTTTGAGCTCTTGGGGTCCTTACGACTTGGTCATTTAGTCCATTGTGTGCAAAAAAAGTGCCACTCAGGGGTAAAACAACCCAACTTTTTATTGATGTAAATTAAATTTCATTGCCACATGATTTTGAAATTTTATTTAATGCAGAACTGTGTAAAGATCCTTGGTAAGAATTCAGTTGCTTTCATGTAATTGTTTAAAACATTTCTACAATTAAGGATGCCAAATTAAAGGCAAGAATCTTCAGAAGTCCTCAAATAAGAAAGTTACAGATGAGCAATTTTCAGATTGTAAAGAAATGATAGAAAGAGAGGTTTGGTTGGATTTCAAACCATAGTTGTTGAAAACTTCCTTAGAAGCAAAGTCAGCAGATTACATCAACCTAATTCATGAGATGATCACACAAGACTCTTGGATACAGAATGAATCTGAAATTACATTTTATGTAATCATATTTGGATTTTCCCCCAGCTAACATGGGGACTATAAGTGAAGAGCAGGAGGTGACAAGATTCTATGCAATGTGTGATTTCATCAAGACATTGTACAGATGGGAAAATGATATCAGGGGCAATAGAGTATAAGAATGATGACAGACTGTTTCTGGAATCTGGAAAGTGATCTTTTTTACAACCACTACAAACAGTCATCAAAACTTGAAATAATTTTGCTGAAAAGAAATCAAATCCATGTCTCCCAGGAGTATGCCAGGACAAAACCATTTTTTTTAATCAAAACTTGAAATAATTTTGCTGAAAAGAAATCAAATCCATGTCTCCCAGGAGCATGCCAGGACAAAACCATTTTTTTTTTCAGAAAAATTATTTCCAAGTGTTTCTTGTCAATAGGACATTTCCTGTAATACCTTATCTAAGTCATCAAACAACAGATACCTCTTGCCACAAAAATGAACATATACAGTAAATATCCTATTACAATGTTATGTTGTCAATCAACAGTATCCCACTCATTACCATAATCAACATATTAATTTTTGGTTATAACAGTCATCAAAATTTTCTTATTTTCTTATTTTAAAAGTTCTTTCTGAGCTTAATTTTGAAAGAAAGACATCTACTTCTGTACAAATTATGTTTCTCATTCATTTAGGCTGCTAGAGGTGCATCCATTTATTGTAAATATTGGTCCACTAATTAAACCCACCAAAATTTGGCACGAAACATATGTCCATTGATAACTTTCTCCATCGATAACTTGCTATTTCGTTCATAGTTTTCTACCATAACATACTACTCAACTCCCTGTCTCCATGAGGGGATGCATCCCACAGCACGTAGCAGTGATGTCACTGATCAGTGTAAAATATGTATAGATAGCATGGGCAGTGCTCATCAGTTCATCAGTATGAAGCTCGTTTAATGGGGAAAGGTAAGAACTTGTCGGAGTTTGAACAGGAAATGATCATCAGCCCAAGGTAGGCAGGGACCAGCATCTCAGCAACCACAGGAATTGTTGTCTGTTCAAGGGTTGCCATAGTGTAGGTTATGGGGTATGGTCTAAAGGGTAATACACATCCACCCAATATGCCACATGAGAGACCATCACTTATTGACAGTCAATGTGAACTGCAGTTGGCACATGCTTTATTGGGACAATAGATGATTCACAATCCCTGAATTAACAGCAGGCTGCAACCAGGATGCACAGAGAAATGCTTCAGCACAAACAACCCAGCAGATATTCTTGCAGATGGGCCTATAGAGTTTGTGGCCCATGCTACCAATTGTTATCAACAGCTCTGCTTGCAGTGGTCACTGGAGCACTGTGACTAGATATTGGATGACTGGAAAAGATGCACCTGGTCCAATGAGTCCATGTTCTAGCTCCACCATACTAATGGAGAGATCTGTATTGGATGCTACACGGGTGAACAACTATAACCAGACTGCATGGTTGGACAGAAACAGGTTGCTGCCAGCAGTATGGGGATTGCTCTCATGAACATAGGTCTCTTCATCCCTGTTGAGCACACCATCAAACTAGCCATTGTTCCTATCCTACCCAGCCATTGTTTCATAAGTTTTGCTCTAAATGATGCCAGCATATCCAGATGGCACTGGACTCAGCAAGACAACTCCCATGTCACAATGCCCACATTGTGCAGGAATGGTTCAAAGATCATGTCCAAGTATTTATTGTGCTCCCTTGGCTGCAAAATTCCTCTGGCATGAATCTCATCAAACATTTGTGGGATAAAGTGTAACATGGGATTCACTTATCTATTCCAGTGCCTCACTCCCTCACCAAACTCCGGAATATCATCCTGTCTAGTGGTACAGAATACCTGAGGACATCTTCTGCTGTCTAGTGGAGTTGATACCACACTGGTACAAGCAGTTATTGTGGTGAAGGGTAGTCCGGCATGCTATTAGACAGGTGATCGTAACATTATTGTTCATGAGTGTATATTGATAATATTATAGATGGAATATGCATATTTCTAAAATATGGGAATATCTCAGATCATATGCTTTAAAAATTCAAAGATCAAGATATATATTTAATACAAAAACATGCATTTTATTCTACAAATCAATCCATAATAACTAAAATAATAACACCAACAAAAAAAATAAAAATAGAGATTAGAAACTAAAAATTATTATGAACTGTCTAAAATTAAAAATAATTTTAGAAGATGTATCAGTGAATATCAAATACACACACTTTTAATTTAATTCCAAATTAAATTATAAATGTAGCAATTATAATAGATTAAAAATAAATTTAAAAGAATATCTTAGATAATATTATATACCTTTATTAAATTTTGGTAAAATTTCATTAGCTTTTTTGCATTTCATATATATTTTTCCCTTTATTTTTTTCCATAAAATTGTTAATTGAAAATACATATGTTTACCCATTATTAATATATTATTCAATTGCATATAGATATGCTGCTTAGCTTTGTATTACATATTCTTATGAAATAAAGAATTTATTAAAACAAAATAGTGTTTCTTGTACTCTTTCCAAACTTTTGCTGTGGCCAAGAATTTTTGCTGTGGCACTGATAGTGATAAACCAATTTTTACTCATTATTCAGCATGGTGAAATTGACCGAATACTGGCATGTATTTTTTTTTCAATTACCAGGTAAAAAATGTTAAAATTTGCAGATCAATGTTCTTGACAACATTCATGTAGAGAACATGGGACACAATATCATCCCTTTCTCCTCATCAAACCACCATCTTCAATATGGAATGGAAGTGGTGATTTAATGGTCTGGGTCATAGCATCAATGGCTGCACCAACCTTCATGAAGCTTATACCAGACTACCTAGAGGTGTCAGGGTAAAATCCTTGAACCCTACATTAGTCCATATCCAGGAGCATATGGCTCACCTGATGAATCAATATCCTGAATGTGAGAGTATTGAATGTTTGGAGTGGCCTACTAGATCTCAATCCTACAGAGCATGACAGGGATGGTCCTTGGGGATAGGACCATACTGATACATTTAGAAGTCTCCAAATAGTGGAGTTTTGTAGCAGTGGACTTCACTACCTTTAGAATTGTTTGAAGGCATTGTTTGAAATAAGAGGAAACTTTGTGAGTCCTCCATTGTTGTCAGGGGTGATCAAACCCCTTATTAATAGGTTTTCTTTGACCTTCTTGGTCTTTTGTACCTTCATGTAAATATGATTATCATACAATTAGTTATCTTCTACAGTCTTTATTCTTTGAATAATTGAATCATACTGCAACTTACCTATAGATAAATTTTCCTCAAAATACCTAGAGGACTGTGAACAATCATCAGATTTGTAACTTAACTTTTGCACTAAATGTAGTTTTCTATAGAAATAAATATTGTGGAATTTTTTTATGTATATGAGATGCTTCTCATATTTCAGAGTTCCTGGAATCACTATAGCAACAGATATCATATGTGGATTTCCAACAGAAACAGATGAAGTAAGCAGATTTAATTTTCTTTAAGTAAATATGTGTAGAAATACTAAGGTGATTCATAAGTTGTGCATTTTGTCATCTACTTGAGATATTAGTACAATATAAATAGCAAATTTTACTCAGTGAAATATAAGCCATCATTTTTAATAGTTCATGGCCATATATTGGCAGGTCGAGTTATCTTCAATACCATGCTTTGTCTTTGGTGGCGAAAAACTCCTGGCACCAGTTTCTGACTTCCTGGAATGTTTGAGACTACCTACCACGAAGAAAAATCAGGTGCTCTGGACCACTGAGCATGTTATCAAGAGGTCATATTTCATATCCCATCCAGCTGAAGACAATTTTTCCTCTAAAATTGATCAACATTAAACTCAGAGTGATAACTTCCTTAATATTCATGAAATATGTCGAAAAAAATCACCAGTTTAAAACAATTATATATTCAGAATATACTTACCATCTTCATGGCAGGCTTGTCATTGTTTCTTGAGTCTGAGAGCAGCTGGGACAAATACCTTTATGACACATGGAGAATTGTGTACTGTTGGTAGAAAGTTCATAGCATCTATTAGAGGAGAACTTGAAAGGTGGCTGGTAGCTCAGTGGTCCAGAGCATCTGACATGGTTGTGGGTCCATATCCCACCCAGCTCAAGACAAGTTTTCCTCTAAAATTGATCAACATTAAATTCAGAGTCATATCTTCCTGAATTTTCATGAAATATGTCAAAAAAACTCTTCAATTTAAAATGTATACAATGATGGACATTTTGAATCGATGAACCTTATCTTAGGCAAAAGCTAATTAACACAAGAACTGTAGTTAATAAATGGGTTGGCAACTTGTCATTGAGGTGGTTGATAATACTCTGTTGTTTCACTTGCTTCTGACAGAACAAAAGATGGAACTTTATGTTGAAAGTTTATACGTTTGTGAGCTGACATAGCATTGTCAACAAATTTAGGGGTTGTCCCATTTCTCCCAAGCTCTTCAAGCAGATTCATTAACACTTCTGCTTCTTTCATCACATCCTGCAAACTATCTTTTACTTTTACGAAGTTGGGAGTCATAATGGCAGAATCGGCCATATTACAAGCAGACATGCTTAGTGATGTGCCAAAATTTTGAATTTAATGAAATTTTGAAACTTTTTTATCTGGAACAAGTGTTCAAAGGTACTACTATACAACAATATAATAGTAAAGCTATACTAAGCTTGCAAAAACTTCTTTTAAAAAAGTTTATCTATCGTGTGTCCGGCACTTCTAATCTTTACATACATACAATAAAGATCTTAACTATCAGCGATAACTATGTGGAAATTTCAGTACTTTTGACTAATAGAAAAGTTAAGCTTCTTGTTCAACAAAAATTTCGGCTTAAGCTGCCATTAAATCTATGATTAATATAATTAATGAGCTCAAAAATTTGTTAACTTTGACAATCACATTAAATAACATACAATTTATTCATAAATATCCAGTGTTTGGTGCACCACTTCTTATTTGACTTTTAAATTATATGAATAAATTTATTTATAACATACAATTTATTCATATATCCCAGTGTTTGGTGCACCACTTCTTTATTGACTCGGTAACAAAAGATTTTTAAACTTTTCTCTCTGGACCTTTTGACTGATCCAAATTAAATTAAAACTCCGGATAGCATATCAGGTGCCAGACAATATTAACTTGCCAAATAAAGTTAAATGAAGGTTTGTTAGTTATATGGGCATTACTTATTGAGTAAGAAATCAAAAGATTGTCATTTTTTTTAATAATATCTTAATCAAAAATCAATTATCGTTGCTCAAGAGAAAAAATAGCAAAGTCAAAATATTCCTATAACAAACAAAGGTTATTTCCAAAAAATTCAAGACTCACCATTTATGCTGATGAATACAAAAGTCAGAGCAAACTAAAAGCTCCATTTCTACTAACATCCTTCCTCTTACTGACACTCTCTACTGATTCCCTGACATCTACTAACTCCATGGCCTATTGTCATTTAGTATACATGTGGTGTGCAACTGACACGTGTGTTGTACGCTGGATAAAACATTGCATAATCTTGCAATCACTATGATGCAAAAGTCATTAAAGTGCTCGTAAGCGGCTGTCAATCAAAAGTCGGAGCTGCGCATGTGCAACTACTTTAGTGGATCGGAAGAGGAAAAAGTGATTAAGTCCAACTGAAATAATCTCCAAAATGATAAATATAACATAGTTAAGGAAAAGTGAATGGGTGGACCATCACATAAAATCCTTAGGAACCATGCCTTTATCATAAAAGATATTCAAAATTTCAGTCATCCAAGTGGTAACAGAAACATTCCCAGCTCTAAGCATTTCCTTAGTAATTTCATCTATCCCTGGGGATTTATGAAGTTTGAGTTTAGAAATAGCCAAAATAACTTCAGATTGTGTTGTAGGGCCAACATTAAAGCCCCCAATACATTTATCATCACTACAAACAATGGGAGTAGAACTAACCACATTGTTTAGAACATCACTTAAATGCTCAGCCCACCTAGCCATGACAGAATCCTCACCTTCTATAACCTTAACTTGTTTATCTTAATGCTCTTCCATGGACTTGACAAATGTCTATGATGACTGACTTTTTGAACCATCGAACTTTATCTCATGTAAAGGCAAATTAACATATGGACTACAGTTAATAAATGGATTGGCAACTCATTGAGGCAGTTGATAATGTTCTGTTCTATCACTTTTTTCTGACAGAACGAAAGATGGAACATTATGTTCAAAGTTTATATGTTCATGAGCTGACGGAGCATTGTCAGCAAATTTAGAGGTTTTGTTTCCCTTTTCCCCCGAGGATCATTAAGCAGATTTATTAACACTTTTGCTTTTTTCATCACATCCTGCAACCTATCTTTTCTTTTACTAAGTCGGGGTCATAATGGTGGAATCGGAACTGAAACTTCAGTACATTTGACTAATACAAAAGTTAAGTTTCTTGCTCAACAAAAATTTTTGGCTTAGCTGCCGTTAAATTTGTGATTAGTATATATAACTAATGACCTCAAATTTTTGTTAACTTTGGCAATCATGTTAAATAACATACAATTTATACATATATATACAGTCCCTGTGTTCAGTGCACCACTTTCTTTATTGGCTCTGTAATGCTCCAAGAGATTGTTAAACTTTTTCTCTTTGGACCTTTTGACTGATCCAAATTTAATTAAACTTTCAGACAGTATCAGGCCCCAGGCAATTAATCTTGCCAAATAAAGTTAAATGAGGGTTCACTAAGTATATTGGCATTACTAGTCACAAAGAATTCGAAAGATTGTCAAATTTTTAAAGTGATATGTTAATCAAAATCAATTATCATTGCTCAAAAGAAAAATAGCAAAGTCAAAATGTTCATATAACAAACAAAATTAATTTCCAAAAAATTCAAGACTCACATATAAACTGATAATACAAAATAGTCTGAGTAAATAAAAGCTCATTTAAACATCTCCAAAACTGATGAACTTCTCAGCTAACATCGTTCTTTCTCACTAACATTTTCTCATTACTATCTCATACTGACTATCTACTATCATTTCTGACTATCTTCCTACTGTCATTACTATCTTTACCGACTCCATGACCTAATGTCACTTAGTATGCATGTGACATACAACTGAGATGTGTGTGTTGCATGTTGGGAAAAAAATTGCATAAACTACGATTGTGTGCTAGCTATGAGCAAAAAGGGGCATGTCCTTATGCACGCATTAGCGGCTGACAATCAATAGTCAGAGTTCCGCATGTGCAACTCCTTAAGAGAGAAATGTGATGGCCAACTAAAAATAATCCCAAAATGATAAATATAATGTAAATAAAGTAAAGCCTGTTAAGGAAAAGTAAAAGTGAATGGGTGGACCATCACAAATAAACATGGCATGCAACTGACACATGTGTTGCATGCTGGGAAAAACATTTGCGTAAACTTACGATCATGCACTACTATGACATGAGAGGGGGGGGGGGGTCCTTCCGCTTGCATTTTAGGCTCTCAATCAAAAGTTGGAGTTGGTGGTCTTGGACAAGGAGAAATGATGGCAACTGAAAGAAAATCCCCAAAATAATAAATATGATGTAAATACAGTAAAAACTGGTTAAGGAAAAGGAAAAGTGAATGAGTGGACCATCACAGCTTTAAAACAGTGCTGTTATATATTGACAAAATATGCAGTTTTTTGCATCACTGAAATATGTCCCATTTTTCCTGAATGCAGATGAGTGTGTTTCTTGCAAGTGTTAGATAACATTCTTGGCTTTTGCCGAGTAGTTTTACTGCCAAATTGTTCATTTCATTGTAGACTTTATGTGCTGATATAAAGTAACTTCAAATAATGTAGCAGATCTGAAATATTTGGTGCATATCTCTTTTTATTTAATTCAAGTAACTTCCAAGGAATCATTTTCACACATTTCAATTTTATCTTTTAATACACTACTGGAGCTGTTTCCCACATCCTGTTCAAAAAATTCCTTATAATCTTCTATATGATCATGGTGATAGAGTGCAGCTTGGAGCCAAATGTCCACCTTGTTTAAAAGAGAACTGGTGTTTTGTTAGGTTTTTTTCCTTTTTTCTTGAAGAAGCATCTTAAAGCAAGCTTTACATGAAGGACAAGTGGTGAATCTGCATTTAACTGCTACAACCAAAACATTAACAGTTTTGAATTCTTGTTGCCATATCTCACTAACAAGATTTAGAAGATGACATTACATGCGGCATGAACTGCATTTAGAAAAACAACTTTAAGACTTTTATTCATATGCTTTGAACATGTACAAAGCATTATTGATAACAGAAGGTGTGACAACAGAATACAATAATTTAAATATGTTTGCACATTGAATAATTGCTACAGTGAACAGCTATACTAGGTGAAATGTGGAGTTCCAACACTTAATTATACATTTCCCCAACACATTACTTCATTAATCCTCCTGCTGTTACGTGTTTATCCTTCTCTCTGCTTTGTAAGGCCAGAGTAAGGCTAAGAGGACCACTTACAGGATAACACGTTCCTGCCACCTGGAGGATTAATGAAATATATCAGTTTAATCACGATTTCAGCTTATTTACTCAATAAGGTCTCTGCAGGTCATCACAAGCATAGGAATTAATTTAGGATTAATGAAAGTAAAGCCATGTAGATGTGATTTGAAGGGGATTGTCTCACCCACCTAAGGAGTGAATGTGGGGAGAAATCTGCTAAGGAAGATGAGATCTCAGCAGAAAGAAAAAACACACATGACTTACGCAGGGCTCAAACCCAGGCCCTTTTGATCAGTAGCCAAGCATGTTATCTAAATTAATTAATTTCAATTAATATCACCATATGAATATCATCTATTGTTTCTAAAGACGATAGCTTTTTTCATTCCTAAGAAAATAATTTAGATGACTTGTTTTGATCATAATCTCACAGTATTCAAAAATATTTAATTGTACACCTTAAACATACTGAAAAGCTAATTTCTGTGTTGTATACTATTTATTTCATTATTATAAACAGTATTATTATTTTATAATTATAAACAGTAAGTATTAGCCTAAAAATCTATTTAGGTGGAAAAAAAAATTGTAATATTGTATCACAAGCATATTCATAACACAATGGTACACAGTGAGGTATCATGGTTTTTGGGGTCAGTAACTATTAGGCCAAAAAACTATTCATAAGCTTTATGCTCTAGTAAAAAGAAACCTCCTCTAATGTATTAAGAAACAACACTTTTTATGAATGAAAATATTCAATTAATCTGAATTTTTGTGTGAATTTTTAATATTTTAATATTGTATGAAAAACTGCTCACTTGTTTATATTTGTGATTTGTATAGCTTAATTTTCACAATAAAGCACTGCAATTTTGGGGGCTTTCTTTTAGGGATTATAAAAGCTTTTAACCAAGTACTTATAGCACCTATTGATGATGCACTGCTGATGGAACATACTAAAAATTGCCTTCAATAAATATCACTTCCTAGTAACAGGAATATTACTATGTGGTTTTTTTCTCAGCTGTAATGCTGTAGCCTGTTGTAATAACTGAGTTAGCCTTTCCTCACCAAACAAAATCAAAAGCCACATTGCAGCAGCTTTAATCAGTGTTTAGAAAAACATGCATTGTAAAATTCGGTACAAATTATAAGAAATTTAAATAATTAATTAATTGCAGTGAAATTATAATAGATGATTGCACAAAAACCCTACCATTAATATTGATTGCTGGATTGCAGCTACTGCAGAAAGAATAATTCAACAAAGAAGTCAAGAGTGTTACTGCAAAAGTGCATCACTTCTGTTACTGATAACTGTTTGTACATGTTCAAAGCATGGGAATAAAAGTCTTAAAGTTGTTTTTCTAAATGCAGTTCATGCCACATATAATGCTCATCTTCTAAATCTTGTTAGTGAGATATGGCAATTCAAGTCTAGACTTGAGCCTGAAGAGGCCCTTTTTCAAGTGGTCCAATGCATATATATAATATATTTATATATATATATATTGATTTCATTATTGCATTTTACATTTATCTATTTAACAATATATTTATCTTTACATAAATATATATAGTTTTATATATAGAGTTGATGAATTGCATGTTTTGTGAGGGATCCTCTTAGTAGCCTATACCCAGGCCCTTACTAACATCATTATGCCCCTGATTAGAAAACTCATGTGCCTTCAGATCAACTAGTCAGCATAGATTCATTGATTGTTTAGAACGTGTCTGGCATGATGTGAATATATTCCTGTTACAATACAGTATATAATTCCTTCAGGGTTGAGGGCCGTGGAGTTATATCCATATGCCACATTCTGTATCCCACAGATCTTCAATGGAGTTCAACTCAGGTGACTGGAGTAGCCAGGGAAGATGATTGAATTCTCCATGATGTTCCGCAAAACATTCACAGATTTCACTGATAGATATAGAATAGGATATGATAGATATAGAATATATATGATAGAATAGGCATGGGTGCACTAAAAACGTGGTAGAACATTCTAATTTCTTGTGACATTGCAGTCAATCACACGTGAGAGTCACATGAGACATAGTGTAAAATGTAATGTAATTTTTTTATTCGCAAATTCTCTACCCCATGTTCTTATTAAGGTATCCACCACTTTTCGCTGTGATCTGTCAAGTAGATTTTTCTCTACATCACTCTGAGTAATGTCAGTTTAATTTGAACCACCCTGTATTAATTTCAATAATTATTTTCTTAAAAGCCAATTGCTTACTGTTGCAGAAATCCAGTTGCAATCAGATCTACCCATAGTTAGTGTGAGACAATACCTGTCTCACACTAACCTGGCAACTGCAACTTCCGTGGTCAAGTGTCCATAAAATTATACAGTCCATCCTGAAATGGTATCCTTATAAAATTCATAGGGTGCAGCAGCTGCAACTATATGACCCTGAACAGTGCACTGACTTCACTTTGTGATTTCTGGCAAGGATGCAGCACTCATTTTTCCCTACATGGAGCAGTGAATATGCACAACTGCTGAATATGGGGACCTACACATCTGCATGCTGTGCATGATGTGCCCCTACACTTTGACTATGTAACTGTATAGTGCGGGTTTATCACAAACTTTATAATCTGGCCATTTTTTATTAAGGAAATCATGCCTCAAGGCCCTGTGCGTCGATTGGTGAATGGACCACGTTACACAGATCTTCTCCACCACAAGATTATTCTGGCTTTGCAAGAAAGAAATTGTTTAGACTCCATAATCTTCGTGCATGATGAGGGCCACCCCATATTGCAGGTGCAGCAACGCAATTGTTGTGTACCATATTTGGTGAGGATATAATAATTTCTTGAACATTTTCCAATGCTTGGCCACCACATTCCCCCAACCTAAACCCAGGCGATTTTTGGTTATTGGGTTATTTGAAAAGCCAAGTTTGCCAAGACAATATTGAATCACTTGCTGAACTGAAGGCAAGAATAGCACAGCATGTTGCAGCCATTCCCCAAGACATGTTTCAAGCAACTGTGGATCATGCTGTATTACATTTCCAGCACATTTTGACTACAAATGGTTTCACATACTGAGAATCTTGATTTGTAAAATAAATGTTATGTTTGTTCAACTTGGTATTTTCTTTATTTTAGTGCACCCATGCCACCTAGTGGCACTAACACTAACTAATTTTTTTTGTTCACAAATTCTCTACCCCATGTTCTTATTAAGGTATTCACCACTTTTTGCTATAATCCGTCAAATAAATTCTTCTCTACATTGCTCTGAGTAATGTCAGTTTAATTATAACCACCCTGTACTTTGGCATTTTGTTAACTCTTCAGATATATTAGTGTACCCAATCCATGGAATGTGAACATTCCCCTCACCGCCGCCGCCACCACCTCCTCCTCTTCCTCCTCCTCCTCCACCACCACCACCACCACCACCTCCTCCTCCTCCTCCAAACCACAAATGTTTTAGTTCCCAGTACACTGTTCTCAACCTATGTTGAAAGCAGTGGTCATTTGATTCATAGTTGTATGCAATTGACCTCACTTGCCTTTGTAATGCTCTAGGTCCCTCCCATATGTTATCAGATGTCTGCCACAATTATCCATGCTGAACATTGAGACTCTATAAATGTCACACAGGGATTGAGAGATAAGGTTGGCAAAATTATTGAAGGCGAGGATTCTGTAATGGCAAGGTGGCTGAACATTTCGCAAACATTCTGCACATTGTAGTTCTACTACCATTGCTTATAATGAAGATTGTGCATTGCTGGTTTAATGTTAGCTCTTTATATTAATCTGAAGTAACTTATCTCAAAATTAAAACCCAAATCCTCAAAAGTAGGTGATATTATTACTAAAATGCTTAGAATTCAAAATGTTTTTGTTGCCACATAGCTGACTGAAATTCTGATTCTTTTTTATATAAAGGTGTTTGTGAGAATTTTATTCCATTATCCACATTTTCAAACTAGAAGAACATATCACCTCTGGTCAATGTGGGACACTCATGTTCAAAGAGAATTTAATATTCTGATGTCACTCTTTAACAGTGGAAATCCATGTAGGCAGAAGATTCAGATAATGTCAAGAACAATATTCCTTTAGTATGTATTGAACTAAAAAAAATTAATTTAATTCTTACACCATCAGGTTTCTAAAACTGACCTCAATTCTGGTGGCTATATTAAATTTGAAGTGTTTTAGAAAATAAAAAACTTTAAACCTTATCATGAAGTAACTTATGAACAAAAATAGTTTATGTTATATACCAAAAAAAGAGCATTAAATTTATTTAATAAAATGACCAGAATTTAAAAAAATGTAAGTTGTGAATTTATTATGTTCAAAGGTTCTAAAATTTACTGTGTTTTTTAAATTTTACTACATTTTTTTAAATTATTTCATTATTTTAATATGAATAGTTCTAAATATTTTTTTTGATAATTTATCCAAATAACATAGTAGTACATATGCTTAGTTTTTTGGCAATTAGCAAGCTCAAGACTAAGAAAATAATGTAGCAAAAATTTTATTTTACTTTAAAACAAGATAATATAAATAACAACTGAAAAATATATAGGTTAAAAAGGGTAAAGAACAGGGAAAATATTATAATGCTTTAAATCTTATGAGGTTGAATTTATGCATTGAAATTGAGATGAAATAATTTCCAGATCAATTAATATGCTATGGAAAAGTAAGCCATCCTATGGCTGAGTGGTTAGCACACTTGGCTACTGATCAAAGGGACCTGGGTTCAAGACCCGGGTAAGGCATGGATGTTTGCATGGATGTTTGAGGTCCTGCCATCCTCACAGACCTACTATGGCATATAAACTGACAGGCTCCTGTCAGACCTCTACGGCAAGCAGGTGCTTGAGGGGGTATTTATTTTTTTTATTTATTTATAGAAAAGTTGAATTCAAAACAACAAAAATTTTTATTAAATATTGAATAAACTCGACATTCTTGGTATATACAAATATTAACCACTCTGGAAGTCGATTTAATTTTTAGAGGAGAAATTGTCTTGAGCCAGGTGGGATATGAACCCACGACCTCCTGATAACATGTCAGGTGCTCTAAACCACTGAGCTACCGGCTGCTGATCAAGATTTCCTCTAATTGATGATATGAACATTCTCAACCTATAGTACATATTCCATTATGTCTCATATAGGCGCTGTTCGGGCTCTTAGCCACAATACAGCAAATAAATGCCTTAAAGATGAAAAGTATATCTTACGAGTATACAATTAATTCAGTAATACAATTTATTCAATATTTAATTAATTGTATACTCGTAAGATATATTTTCCATCTTTAAGGCATTTATTTGCCGCATTGTGGCTAAGTTCACCCGAACAGCACCTATATGAGACATAATGGAATATATACTATAGGTTGAGAATGTTCATATCATCAATTAGAGGAAATCTTGATCGGCAGCCGATAGCTCAGTGGTTTAGAGCACCTGACATGTTATCAGGAGGTCGTGAGTTCATATCCCACCCGGCTCAAGACAATTTTTCCTCTAAAAATTAAATCGACTTCCAGAGTGGTTAATATTTGTATATAACAAAAATTTTAAAAATTAGATTGAAAATAAATTTTTTAAAAAATCAGGTTTGAAATAATGACAAAAAAAAATTAGCAATTTCTTAATGTTAGTTGTGAAATTATGATATAGATGACTGGTTATGTTGTCCTGTAGAAGGGATTTAGGAGAATACAAACAGTTGGTCATCTGGCATTAAACTCTCTCTCTCTCTCTGATAAAGCCGTGTGTAAACAGTTTACCTTGAAACTATCCTCCCAGTAGCTGCAGAAAGCTCCAGGAAGAATTGCCTGGCTCATACTGCCCTATGATGTCAGGCTCTTAGTGCAGGATCAGGATAGCAGTCATTCTGTTCTGTTGGAACTGTTTCCAAAGTCTTGAAAACATTGATTGGAAGATATTTATAATCGTAGTCATATTACTCTGGGACTGTGGCATACACATGGGGAGAGTATCCATATGATCTGCACCTTAAACTAAGGTTTGTGCTTTTAGTAAGGTAAAGAATGAATAAAAAAAAATTCTTCGAAATATAAAAGGTTAATGCTTTTGATTACTTATATTACTCAAATTTTACTGCCTGAGTTATTATCCAGTTGGATTTATATTGATTTTAAATTCTTAACATACACTAAACTTTGGTTGAGTTCCCGTTTCTTTTCCAGAGGGAACAGCAATCTTAATCTGACACATTTTCTATATCTTAATACATATATATAAAAATGGGCAAAACTGTAATTTTACAGGCTCAAAGATCTTTTAATGCATATTTAAAATAAAAATAAATCCTCCCTCAAGCAGCTGCTTACCACAGAGGTCTGACAGGAACCTGTCAGTTTATATGCCACAGTAGAAGGTCTGTAAGATGATGGGACCTCAGCAGAAAAACAATGCACACATCCATACCTTAACCGGGGCTTGATCCCTTAGATCAGTAACCAATTGCACTAACGACTTGTCTATGGGATGGCTAATTGCATGTTATATATCCTAAAATAAAAATTGCAGTTACTTTGGAGCTCAAGAAATGGTAGAAAAAAATGTGTACAACAGTTCCAGAATCAACCTTCACAGACAGTGTGTTGCGTTTTTGTAAACATCAAAAGATTTGTGCTACATTTATAAGAAAATCAAAATTAAGGTTAGGTAATGTTATAGTATCTTGGGTATAAGTAAGCTGTTTTTAAAAATTATCATTAGCTGCTGCTTTTCTATTGAACCAAACTGCATTTTCTAATATCCACTACAGTTAAAGCCAGTAAATGCAGGAATAAAAATTGCCCCAAATTTCCTGAGACAATCCAGACATTTAATCTATTGTCTTGCGATCCACTCAGACAATATTTATGATTCAAAACGTTCTGAATTTTGGGTTTTCTAATTTTTTTAGTCAAATAATCAGAAATACTAGAATTTCTATATGGAACCTGGCCTGTTGAATCACAGTTTGCTTTTAGTACCATTTCATGCCAAAAGTACTATATTCTGAAAGGACAAAGATTATATGAAAAAATAGGATTTTTATCAAAAAATTTATGGCATATGAAATTCAAAGTTTCTACTTTTAGAAAGAGTGTTTAAAAATAGGCTAATCATATTTTCTGTTCAGATATTAAATGTTGGATTCTATGAAATTAAAAAACTCAAATCTGCATAAAAAATGCCTAAATTAAGAAATTTAGGCTTGCTTCTGTGAACACTTTGTTAGTTTGCAAGTCAACACAAAATGTAACAACAACAAAAAGTTGCACTATTTGGTGTTGAGTTGCTGATCAGAGAGCATTTAAATCTGATCATCTTAATGATGACAGAAAAATCATTTGCATAGGAAAAAAGCACCAGATTTATTTAGTTTGTTGGGTTTTTTTCTGTTCCAACCATACACAATAGACTTTAAAGAGGTAATAGAAAATTGCCATAAAACACTGACATAATCATATACAATGTAGAAGTATAATCTTGTTACATGTGCAAATATAAAATCAATGAAGATGGTAAGGAGAGTCTATTTGGCAAAATTCCAATTTCATTTTGTAATGTGTAAAATATCAACTTATAGTTTTTAAAACAGATCATAGAAGAACATACACTTGATAATTACTTTGAAAAATACAGAAAATTTGACATCAGAAAGATGTTTTGCACATTTCAAGTTCTTGATAGATTATAATCACGTTGTAAAATAAATATGTAGCATAAAGATATAGCATGCAAAAATTAATTAATTAAAAAATTTAAAAATTCCAATATTCCTATAGAGAAATCTTCCTAAAAAATAGGAAATAAACCTAAAGCATCTGGGTGGTTTAGGTTTATTTTCTACTTTTTAGGACCCTATAGGAAGATAGTTTTTTTTTTAATTAATTTATTTTCTTTTTGTCACTAAAAACACCTACCTTCAAAAACTTTAATATATGACTCTTGAACATCGACCACCCACCCCCTTTTTGGAGTCATGTTTAAGGTACCCCATGATATTGGAGACATCACAAGCTTTAATTTGAGATATGACTTGTTAAAGTCGAACCCCATGAAAACCCATGTCCCCAATTTATCAAGGGGAATAGTGGCGGGGAAAATTCGAAATAGTTTACAACCGTCACATTATGCAAGCTTTCATTTGACACCTAACTCATAACTGTAGCCCCTCGCATTCGGAAGATATACTAGAACGAATTTCACATTTCCCGATTTTTAGGAGGAAAGTATGGGATATCAATTTTTTTTCTAGCCTATGACACTCCCATCATCACAAGCTTTCATTTGACACATAGCTTATTACTTTTCGCACTCGCGTTCAGGAGATAGAGGGGAACAATCATTTTCATATTTCCCTCTTTTTTTTAACAGGGGAAGAAAGCATGGGGGTCAATTTTTCATTGCATACCACATTTCCCATGTCAGAAGCTTTCATTTGATGTATAACTTGTTACTTTCCTCATTTGTGTTTTGGAGTGGAACAATAGATTCCTCATTTCCCCTTTTTGAAGGTGCAATAAAGCATAGGAGGTCGATTTTATAGCCTATGACACTCCCCCACATCACAAGCTTTCATTTGGCACATAAGTCATTAAGTTTCTCTATCACGTTCGCAAGATATGGTGGAACAACATTTTGTCAAATCCACAAACTGACAAATGCCAAAAGCAATAGGAAGATAGGTAAAGAGAATCTAGATTTCAAATGTACCTTATATTCATCAGCAATATGGTGGTAAACTCAAAAAACAAATTCTAAGATTAGAAGTTATATTTAAATTTCATAAAATATTTTAAATTTTTATAAATTAAAATACTGATGTAGTGTGTGTACGATATATAGAAGTGTTATTGCATGCAATTGATATATCATTTTCAAGAGGATGAAACAGTGATTGTACATTTCTACTGTTGGAGCATGTTGCCAGAACAATGGCAGTACTTTTTATTATTGATTAAAATGTTGATATTAGGGTATTTCCTTTAGTAAAGGTTTCCAAATGTGGTGGTTCACTTTTGCTTTACCTAACTAGTTATTTTATTTACATTATAATTATTAGTAGGAAGCCTTATCTTTTTTCTTTGAATCAGCCACCATTCTCTTCCAATCAACCCAAGTTGCAACCAACTTGTTTCAATTGAGTGATTCTAACTGCTTCCAGGACCACAAGTGCCAAGGTTACAATTGCTTGCATCATCCACATCGCCAATGATCAGTTATGTACATATATCTTGCTGCTGACACATGATTGCAGGCACATGTCAGCCAGCATTTCTCTTAAAATGCAATTAGTGTTAGAGCAAAGCCCATCAGTAGCAGTAGGAGCATAAGCTTGGATGCTCAGCTCTGTGTGTGAGCTCACTGATGTATTAAGACTAACTTGTTTCACTATGATTGATTTGTGTGAACATTTCTTTTACCTGTATTTCTGATGAATTAGATTTGAATCAAGTTTTATTTTATAGATATTGATTTGATCTAATTATTTTCTTTTTTAAACTGATTAATAAGTTAGCCATAGTTTAGTTTCGTGTTAAGATTTTATTTGGACATTCACTTTAGACATTAAATTTGTCACTCAAACATTCAGTAGGAACTTGAACCCTAATTTTTGACAAGTAGATTATTGCCTGTTGTCCAAATTTCTTAGCTATCTGGCATCTGATTGTTTGATGATTGGGAGCATTATGCAAGCTGTAGGTAAAGTAAGTATTTCATCACTACAGCATTGTTGTTTGATGTAGATGATTATCTACATCAAATCAATATATCATCAATCTGAAATCATTATATTTCAGTGTAAGAGAGTTTGAATGCAGAATTTGGACTAGTAATATTTGTAACTCCTTCAAAAATTGGTAATGCATTATTATTGAGAATTGTATTGGATAAAGCTGTATTTTCTTTTTGATACTGTACTTGTATTCTTTGATGCTTTTCTGTAAGCTTCTTGAAGTCATCCTAATATATCCCAACAGTAAGCCAATATAGATAGCGAACTTATTTTGCTATTTTAAAGTAATTAGGTGTACATCTTCTATTGAAATGTCAATACTATGTCCTTAAGAATTGAACTTGCAAAGTTTATAGAAGATTTGATAGGTACTCAGTAGTTTTAGGTTTTCATGATGTTTTTAATTGTACTAATTAGAGCAGGAAGGTATGTGTCGATGTAGTGCATTTACTGATATTTTCATTTCTTTTTTAACAATGATTTGATGATTAGTATTTTTTAATTGCAGCAGAATGGCATTTTTTAATGAAATTGATTGGATAGCCAGCATTCTTTCCTAAAGAGTATATCATATTGATTTCTTTATCAATGGGGCGGGGGTGGCTCAGTCGGTAGCGCGCCAGGCTCGTAATCTGTAGTTCCCAGGTTCGAGTCCCAGCTGGGTCAGCGTTGAGGTTTATCTCCGCAAAATTCCCCGCCCTGCCCACGGTCAGTAGGGGACACCGATGGGTTTGGAAAGGCCGCCGTCCGTCGGATGGGACGTTAAGCCGTGGCCCCATGTACGGGAGAGCCATACCCTGTGCACGTTAAAGAACACACTGGATGGCCTTGACGGGAGGCTACCATCTGTCTCCCAACAGCTGTTCCAGTGGGTCCCCTCCCCCAACCTTCTCTGAGCCTTCGGGGTCCATGTGACCTGGCCATTTAGCCCATGGTGTGCAAAAAGGTGCCGCTCAGAGGTAAAACAACCCAACTCTTTATCAATATTACAGATGAACAAACGCTTGATAACAACATTGGAAAATGCAGAAAATTTGGCATCGAAAAGGTGTTATTCACATTTGAAGTTCTTGATAGATTATAATCACATTGTAGAATAAAGGTGTTGCACAAAAATATAATATGCTTATGTTGCACAAAAATATAATATGCTTAAATAAAAAGAGAATCTTGATTTCAAATACACTTTACTTTCTTCATCAGCAATATAGCTCAAATATCAAATTCCAAAATTAGAAGATGTATCTGAAAAGATAGTAATGTGTACATGATATATTATAATATATGTTATTGCATGGAGTTGATGTATTATTTTCAATAGGATGAAACAGTGATTGTGCATTTCTGTTGTTGGAATGTGTTGCAAGAACTTTGGCAAGAACAAGCTGTACTTTTTTGTTGTTGATTAAAATGCTGATATTAGGGTATTCCTTTAATAAAAGTTTCAAAACTATAGGTAAAGTGGGTATTTTATCATTACAATGGAATTGTTGATTAATGTAGTTGATTGTTTTCAGTGTAGAGAGTTGAATGTAGAGTTTCGGCTAGTAATGATTGTAGCTTCTAGCCATTAGAGAATCCTCATCTTCAATAACCTTGCCATATTTATACCTCAGTCCCTGTGTGCCTACCTGTTTCTTCCCACACAAAATATTAACTATCTGGTACAACTATCTGCAGTTGTCTAGCTGCTTCCTTTGCTTAGTCAGCCATGCTATCAAGCCAAAGATTACTATCAGCTGTTAACTGATCCTTTACACTTTATTAAGCTTTTGGTAATGATGTCTGTTAGACTAATATGGTGTTGATTCAGTTTATCCCTGCAATTCTTTCTTTCAAAAATAAACTCTATTGCCTTATTACTAAAATAGCTTTGTATCCTCAGCCCCTTTTTAACCAAGAGAGTACTGTTAGAATTGAGAAAAGCCTGTTTAAACTGATTTCATTCTTCCTCAACTTCAGTATTAAGCAAACCACAGTTGTCATAATTACTAAGTAATCTATCATGCTAAGCTTTGGCTATATCTGTATGTTTCAGAGCTTGAGTATTAGGGTAATTTTCTTAACCTTAGCACAATATTTCTTAAGCTTCATTTGCAAGACACTTTTGGGAACTTATTGGCCAGACCCAATTTCATCTCCCCTATATACCTGGTATTCCTAACAGAACTAGCCTATTTGCTATTAATATTTAACTAATCATATTCCTATGCAACCCATTAGGTGAAAACCCACATGAACGCTTGAAATGAAACATGTAATTATAAATATCTTGGTGTTTATAGTGTTAGGTCATTCCATGGCCGAGTGGTTAGCATACCTTGGTTACTGACAAAGGGACCTGGGTTCGAGCTCCAGGTAAAGGTATGGAAATTGTGTTGTTTTTCTGCTAAGCTCCCACCATCCTTACAGACTTTCCACTATGGCATGTAAACTGACAGGCTCCTCTCAGACCACTGTGGCAAGCAGTTGGCTTGAGGGGATGTTTTTTTTTCTTTTTATAGTGTTAGTTATTTTCAAACCATTAAGTTTAGTTACCTATAGAAGACATTCCCTATTGCAACTATTAATGCCAAAAGGACCTATCACTCTTGCCCAAAGGTCAGAGTCAGTGCCAACTTCAGTAATGAAATCTCCTAGCACAAGAACAATATTTTCTTTCTTAACAGAATTTGAAATATCCTGAGGTTGACCATAGAACCTATCTTTCCCATCAGAGTCCTCAGTGAGGCCATATCAACAGATATAGTTCAGATCTTTGAACCTAGTTTCAAATTTAGTTCTGAGAAACCTTTCATTAAGCACTAAGACTGGCTTGTTCTGTGCATCATGACAGGGAATTGGTATGCAGCTCTCCTTCCAGTGTATGCCTAGCTCCATTTTTAGGCTTCAGGAATTAGAAATTTTTAAAAACAAATTTAGTTTCTTGAACTTGGAATCTGGTAATGCACATCAGTTCAGCTAAAACATTGGTCTATACCTGCTTCGGTAAGATTTGGGAGTTCAAGTTTCACTTTTTAAAGAAACAAACATATTCTTATGTTGGTTTAAATGGTTCAAAAATGTATTCTAGCACCCTTTACATCATTATTTGTTGCCAATGAAAATATCAGAATTCAAACTTGCAGTACAGATAGGGCCATTACTCACAATAATTGTTTGATTCTCATTACAAAATTCAATTGCATTTAAATCTTTTTAAGAGTTTTTCTTCCTTTATATCAAACTTGGAAATTCTTATTTCTAATAATGTAAATATGAGGAGATATTTTGTAGCCATGTATGTCCTTATTTTACTTTAGGATTTCCAACAGACCATTGCTTTAGTACAGGAATTCAAGTTTCCCAGTTTGTTTATCAACCAATTTTTCCCTAGACCAGGAACTCCTGCAGCACGCTTAAAACGAATACCTGCACAGGAGGTAAGTTTTTCCAGTTTTGGGAATTCCTTACTGTTGTAAAATTTTGCATCAATAAGATTAATAATTACAGTGAAATGTCAGTATAAAGAAATCAAGTGGGTGACCAAAATATATTCATTATACTGAAATGCGATGGAAAAGCATGCTATGATAGTTACATACTACAAAATAATCACTATGAAAGAAATTTACCATGTATTAAAGTTTACTACTTAAAAAGTTGGTAATTTTTTAACTGTCTGTTCCAACAAACATCTTTCTGTGAATTATTAAATAATTTCACAACTCCAACACACTCTATGAAATACCTTTCCATGTCATTATGAAACGGCAGAGATATCACACCATATTGTCTGCTAATAATGAATAATTAATGAGCTCAAATAGAACAATAATAATAAGGAACAAATATAACAATAACTTAAATTTAATGAATGATAATAATAAAATGCATGAATTGGACTGTTTTGAAAGAACTTTATACTGATACTGTTATGACTTGCAATACAATCAGTTGCATTGATCTCCAACTTTGAGGGGCAGTATAAAGTTGGTTAGGTCAATAGCACGCCAGGCTTGTAATCTGCAGTTCCCAGGTTGAGTTCCAGCTGGGTCAGTGTTGAGATTTACCTCTGCAAAACTCCCCGCCCTGCCCACAGTCAATAGGGAACACCAATTGGCTTTGAAAGGCTGCCATGCACTGGATGGGACGTTGGCCTTGACTCTGTGTGTGGGAGAGCCATACCCTGTGCACGTTAAAGAACATGCTGGATGGCCTTGATCGGAGGCTACCATCTGACTCTCAACAACTGTTTCAGTGGGTCCCCTCCCCCAACCTTCTCTGAGACTTTGGGGTCTTTGTGGCCTGGCCATTTAGCCCATGGTGTGCAAAAAAATGCCACTTAGAGATAAAATAATCCAAACCAAACTCAAGTTTGAAAATTCCCTTTTCTGTTAGGAAAATGTGGCAGTGTTGCTTTAAATCATATGCAGAGGGAAGAGTTGAGAGTATCTCTGCCACAGTGAGATTGACAAAAATGCATGCTTGGTGATATATGGCATGTGATTCATACAGAGGGTGTTCACACTGAATCTACAGACATTCTTGACACATCTGTAGATTTACACTTGTTCCTCCGAAGTAACGAGCTATGACTTGTTTGAAAGCCTGTCTAAGCATGTCATTATGTGTTTAAAAACAAAGTCAATATTATCATTTGTCTGTTAGTAGCGGGAGTGGGGGGGGGGGGCTCAGTCAGTAGCACACCAGGCTCGTAATCTGTAGTTCCTAGGTTCGAGTCCCAGCTGGGTCAGCATTGAGATTTATCTCCGCAAAATTTCCCACTCTGCCCATGGTCAGTAGGGAATACCGATGGGCTTGGAGAGCCATACCCTGTGCATGTTAAAGAATATGCTGGGTGGCCTTGACAGGAGGCTACCATCTGTCTCCCAACAGCTGTTCGAGTGGGTACCCTCCCCCAACCTTCTCTGAGCCTTCGGTGTCCATGTGACCTGGCCATTTAGCCCATGGTGTGCAAAAAAGTGCCACTCAGAGGTAAAACAACCCAACCAACAACTGCTAGTAGCGCATGAAATTTGATCTGCAAAATCTGTGTGTTGTTATAAAACCTACTAAAGACAAAGATTTTACATTTTCACAAGGATGCAGCTTATGGACGATGTGAAAAAAATTATTGCTGACTTTGCACAAGTATATGGGGATTATGCCAGTTCATATAGCACTGTTCTGGTTTGGATGTGCAAATTAAAAGATGGCCAACAGAGCTTTGAAAACAGAAGACTGAAGGAGACCATGAATGAGAGAATCATCACTGTTTTTCATGAAATCAATAAGGAAAACCTACACATCACTATTCAGGTAATAATTGTAGATGTCAGTGTATTGATTCATCATCATCCTCAAGAGGTCCAATCAGACCGTGCAGTTTAATTCTCCAAGCATATCTGTCCTGAGCTACATCTTCTGCATCTAGCCACTGCACACCAATTCTAATAAGGTCCTGTTTGACATTGTTTGCCCACTGCATCCTAGGTCCCCCCCCCCTCTTTCTGAGACCTTTAGGCACACTGTTCATAACCCTGTTCGCCAATCTATAATTATCCATACAGGCAACATGGTCAAACTAATGGAGTGTCTCTCTGCACAATATGCTGCTTAATTCTTCCAGGGCCAGGCTGAAAAACAGGTTTTCATCCAGGAGCCAAGCTATTTTCTGCCTATGCTCAGCCAAAAAAAACTTTCACTTTAGAAATTTCTTACCAAATAACTAATGAAAGGAATTATGGCATGTTGTGTACCAAATTAATCAGCATTTAATTCTGAATTTTCTGAAAATCAAGTATTTAACAAAAAACACGATATGTTTTATTTTAATAGGACTTTTTTTTAGAGTCCTGTAATTAAAAAATGCATCTGGCAATGCAAATAAAAATTTATTTTAAAAAAAACTAATAGACAGAAATTATTACAATGCACGTGAATAAAATGGCTATATATTTCTGAATAACAAAAAAGATTTTTTTATGGTTTAAGTAAATATTTCTCTCGTTTTGTCATTTTTTTCTCGGTACCATACTTTGAGAAAATTCTAGGCTTTCAGCCAATTGTGCTGAGTCAAATAAACAAGTCAACTTTAGAATATTTTAAAACAATAACCAATCAACAGAAATAGGTCATGTTATATATCAAATTAAACAGAATTTAATTACGAATTTTATAAAAATAAATAATATAAATAAATTTCCAGGCATATTGATTTTAATAAGCCTTTTTCAATGTGATGTGGTGAAAAAAAGATCACACTATACAATTAAGGCTTCACTTTGGAAAATTTGCTGAATAAAAATAGTTAAATTATATATTTATCTAAAGGAAATTTCCTTCTGAATAATATAATATTCAACCTGAAATATGATTTTTATTTCTTTTAATGATTCTTTTCAGTATTGTATATTTTAAACATGGCCAGTGTTATACAATGTGATTTGAACTTCTCACGTTCACGGGATTTTCTGAACTGGTTATGAAATAGAAAAAAACAAATAATTATTATTAAACTCAACTCATTAAGTATCCACTAATAATTTCCATTCTGTAAATTGATTCAAATATTTAGAGGAAAAATTGTCTTGGGCCAGGTGGATATGAACCCACAACCTCCTGATAACATGTCAGGTGCTCTAGACCACTGAGCTGCTGGCCGCTGATCAAGATCTCCTTTAACTGATGTAATGGACATTCTAAACCTACTTTCCTAATATGTAGGGAGTGTTCAGGCAATCCCGCCTCAAGCAGCATTTTAAAGCCTTTTTTTTTTAGATGGAATGCATGTCTTACGTGTATGCAATCTACAAATAATAATTATTATTAAATTCAACTCATTAAGTATCCACTAATAATTTCCACTCTGTAAATTGATTCAAATATTTAGAGGAAAAATTATCTTGGGCCGGGTGGGATATGAACCCACAACCTCCTGATAACATGTCAGGTGCTCTAGACCAGTGAGCTACCGGATGCCGATCAAGATCTCCTTTAACTGATGTAATGGTCATTCTCAACCTACTTTCCTAATATGTAGGGAGTGTTCAGGCAATCCCGCCTCAAGCGGCTTTTTAATGCCTTTTCTTAGGTGGAATGCATGTCTTATGAGTATACAATCTACAAATAATTATTATTAAACTCAACTCATTAAGTATCCACTAATAATTTCAACTCTGTAAGTTGATTCAAATATTTAGAGGAAAAATTGTCTTGAGCCAGGTGAGATATGAACCCAGTTAGAGGAGATCTTGATTGGCGGCCAGTAGCTCAGTTGTCCAGAGCATCTGACATGTTATCAGGAGGTCGTGGGTTCGTATCCCACCCGGCTCAAGACAATTTTTCCTTTAAATATTTGAATCAATTTACAGAGTGGAAATTATTAGTGGATAGAAAAACACTTCCTTGGCTGCTTTGTTAACTAAATATTATGAATTTTTTCTTTGGGTGTTGAATTTCGACAATCTTGGCTAAGTGCAGAAAGGTTTGTGCACCAAAGCACTAGCCCTTCCTGAAATTGCCCTCCCACATGACTGCCGATTTCCATAGCAAGGAAGTCTATTTTGCTTCCATATCCAAGACATTCATTTTCAGAAAACGGTTTGTTTTTTTACAAAACAAACAAGAAATAATAAAATAAAAATTACACATAACCTAATTGAATGTTAAATAAGATATCTACAACAACTTTTAACCAGCCTCCGACCTAGCATAACTCGGAAAGATCGATAAATCAGCCGATTATAAGATCACTAACTAACGGAAGTAAATTTACAGAAATGAATTTGCTTTCATATCCAAAAACTCATTTATTTTCAGAAAATGATACTAGATCAAAGTTTTAGTAGAAAAGTAATAAATAATAAAATAAAAATTAACATATAGCCTAAACGCGATGTTAAAATATCCACAGCAACAAGTTGTAGGCCGGCCATACGGTATAACATAACTATGAAAAAAAAACAATACTTATCGATCGTCCAAAAGATTGCTAATTTCCGAAAATAAATCTACTAAAATGAAAACTAACTAAGGTTTAAATATAAAAAAAAATACTAACTTTAGAAAGAGTATCCAATATGCTGGACCAGAACTGTAAACAACACTTATAATAGCACACACAAAGGAGATTGCATCAGCCACCTGTATCTTGTTTGCCTCAGTGAAGCATAACTAATTAAATGCAAGTGCAAACAGAATTTCTAAGAAGGATGTGTTTACTTTCAGTTTCGATTTGAAGGTGGGGAAAGATGATTAGAATGCTGGGGAAAATGATAAAAATAACTTGGGAATACTAAAATAGGTTTATTACAGAAAAGAGTGTGAAACGGAAAAAAAAATTGTGGATGTATTTTGTAATTACTTTCAAAATCTATTATTTTTAAAAATAGCAATTTTTTGTTGATTGTTTCAGAGGATTTTCGAAAATTTAAGGAAAAATTTGTTGATAATAGCTAAAATCAAACTTGTGAGCTCAAATCACAAGGTTGCTTCAGCAAATTGGCAATACCGTTTAGTGCTTGTAAGAAATGGCAATCAGATGGCTTTATAAAAATTATTTATATTGTAGTTTAATAAAATAATAATCAAATTAAACGACAAAATATTATTTTCAAAGCCTGAATTATATATTTTTATAAGATATATATAAAAAAAATTTACAACAGCAATTTTTACTTTAAAAAATCTATATATTTTTGTTGTACTAAAAACGTATATATATGTTCTTGGCCTCTCAATTCAGATTCTCCGAACGTATACAGATGACCTGGACACTGGAAGGGTTAAAGGTGGTTGCCGACTCCTTTCCCTAACCTCATCATTAGTTACAAAGTTAAACCACCTAATGCCCAAGATACTGCATAAGCATCTAGAATCAAAAGTATCTAGTTTCCTGTTGTCTTGTTTACACAAAAAAATCTTGTTTACAAAGTGTCCAAGTTTCACTACCATAACTAACCCTAGAAAGAACCAAACTATTATACAGTCTAATTTTAGTCTTTAGGTGTGTATGCCTATTTCTCCACACTCTCCAAAGATTCTTAAAAGTTCCGGCAGCAATCCCTATCCATCTGTTAATCTCATGCCGCACATCACCAGTATCTGTTACATAGCTCCCAAGATAATTAAACTGTGACACCTGCTCAAGACTGCAACCATTCAGATGAACTGAATCATAGCCTGCCTGACCAATTTTCATCACTTTAGTTTTCTCTCTGTTTATAACTAAACCTACTCTACTACCAGTTTCATCAACAGCTCGAATGAAAGAGTTCATCTCATCAACATCATTTGCCAAAAGGGCTAAATCATCAGCATAATCTAAATCAGAAATTTTTGTATCTCCAGTCCATTTAAGGCCAAAATATTTCCCTTGAAGTGAATTTCGCATAACATAATCAATAACCAAGCTAAAGAGAAAAGGAGACAAAATGCACTCTTGTCGAACACCAGAAGTAATGCTAAACCTATTGCTACAAACCTTACCAACTCTCACACACGACTCAGTGTTATTTTAGAGAGCTTTCATTATGTTAACTAACTTGTCTGGTATACCATATGATCTGACAATCAACAACAAATTATGACGATCAACAGAGTCGAAAGCCTTTTTGAAATCAAGAAAGCTAGCAATCAAAAGTTTCTGAAACTCTAAACATTTTTCAAGAATCTGCCTAAGTGAAAATATCTGATCTACGTATCCCCTACCACTTCTGAATCCACATTGCTCATCACACAATTGCCTGTCAAAAAAGATTCTTAATTCTATTAAGCACAATCATGCAAAGAACTTTCCCTGAAACAGAGAGTAGACTGATACCCCTATAGTTATCACAAGAACTGCGATAACCTTTTTTGAAAATAGGGATAATAATACTTCAGGTAAAATCCTTAGGAACCATGCCTTTATATCATAAAAGATATTCAAAATTTCAGTCATCCAGTTGTAACTGAAACATTCCCAGATCTTAGCATTTCTGCAGTAATTTCATCTACCCCTGGGGATTTATGAAGTTTAAATTTAGAAATGCCAAAATAACTTCAGGCTGAGATTCTGTACTCAGCAGTCATTCACTTTTACTTTACCTTAACCAGTTTTGTTTAATTTACGTTATATTATCATTTTGGGGATTTTTATTTCATTTTTGGCATCACAGCGCTCGTTTCGAAGAGTTAGGAGTTGCGCATGCGCAACTCCAAACTTTCGATTGTCACCCACTAAAGAGCGTGCACAAGGACACACCCACTCTTGCGTCATAGCTTGCACCACTCGTCAATTTATGCAAATGTCTTTCCCGGCGTGCAACGTGACACGTGTGGGCTCTGTAGCCTTTTGTTATAACCTGGTGACATGTTGTTACAGTAGCACAGAAGATAATAGAGTAGATAGAGTAGAAGAGCACAACACAGTTTAGAGATCAGTTTTAGTTTGGAGTTTGTTGAAGATGTTTGTAGTAAGAAATGATGTAGTATCTTCTTTATTGAAGTTTTGGTGAGTGCTTTTTGGAAATAAATTGTTTGTTATGTAAACCTTTTGAATCTTTACTAATTTTTTTTTCTCTTGAGCAACGTTAGTTTGTTTTGATTAGCATTAACATAAAATTTTGATAATCATTTAATATTTTTGGAATCTTACTCATTAACGCTCGCTGGTATTTCGAACCCTAATTAAACTTTATTTTTGGCAATTTGTCAATTATTGCCTGGCGCCCGACTCAGCTATCCGAAGCATGAAAATAACTGAATCAGACGAGGGCTCCAAACTTTAAAAGTAATTCATTTCTTTGCAGCGTTACAATAGGGGGGGGAAGTCTGAAATGCATTCCCACCCCATCTTAAATTGGCCATGATCCAGTTTCGTTTTAATAAAATCATATAAAATTCTGGACACTAGAGCCCAATGATATTCCAGTCTTCCTGCTGGAATCTTATCATACATTATGTTGTTATATTTAAATCTAAATCTTACTTTGAACTATAACTTTAGAATCACTCTTAATGTTAACATTTATTGAAGTTCACATTATTTTTACAATTAACATGACACTATTATCAACATGATTCTGTGTACAATCAGCTTACATAGGCAAACATTGGAGTGGAGACAAACATTTGATTACTGACTAAGGTATTAGACTTTGCAGCTCACAATCAGCACTTGTGGCTTAAACTTTCACCCCTCTGACTTTCTTTGCTCACACTCTAAAAATTCTTTGCCCTCTCTTCAACTTTCTGAGTCTGATCCCTGTTTTCCTCCTCACAAAAGGTGTCATCAGCCCCTTCCATTGGTCAGCATCCACCAATCAGAAGGAACAAATTAGTGGGGCTTGATATTTCTTTGATGTTGCACTATCTACCACATGGGTCACTTCCCAGGACACTGATGCCATAGTTCTGATTGCTCCTGGGGATGCATCAGGTGGTAGGAGCAGCTTGCACATGTTGAGGCACAGAGGAAGAGTTGTCTCTCACTTCTACTCTCTGGGGAGGTTATCACCATTTGCATGAATGCAGGATAACAGACGTGGATGTAAATTCTGACTCTAGCCAGCCAGAACCCACCTGAAATGGCTCACAAGTCTTTGGTCCCTGTGCCAGCAATGCTTCACAAAGAACAATGGAGCATTTTTGATACTGTTCTGTGTATATATATATGAAAATATATGCAGAACAATTCGTGAATTGGGGTAGATGTCTGCAACTTTACATAGATGCTGGAGGGGAGTACTTTGAAAGCCAGTAAAAGTTTTGTTGAGGTAAGTGCAATGATTTTTGCTCTGCAGATGGACATCAAAAACTTTTTGGGATGTCCTCGTAGTACTGTGATTAGTTAGCTATTTCACAGTGTTTAAATCATTGCAGATACTAAAAACCAAATCACCTAAAAATGGAAAATGTATGGTATACTCATTGTTGAAGAATCTTTTTCCAAGTTTCGTTATACTGATCATTTTTTTTTATATCAGGATAAATTATTATTTCATTTAAAATTTAAAAAATCCCCTTTTTTGCCAGGAAAATGTGGCAACAATGCTTTAAGGCATTATGCTGGCAGGTGTACAGAGCATCTATTGTAATGCTTCCAAATTTTAGTAATTCAACTTTGGTATCAGGCAATATTTCATTTGCCAAAAATTTAGGTTTTTTTTTGTTTCTGCAGCATAAATGGCAAAATTTCAACTAAACTTGTGAACTGTCCAATGTAAAATTAATACAACTAAACTTGATTAAATCTAACCCTGTTCAAAAGAAAAATCAATATCGATAGAATAAACTATTTATTGAAATCAACTCACCAAAATGCTCCCAACATTAATTGGTGTAATGGTTAGAGAGCTAGCAACTATTCCAGCAGGGTAAACTTTGTGTGTTGTGTTAGCTCTTCTAACTGAGGCAGTGGTCAGCAGTAACTTTGGTCTTAGTAGGGCATGTCTTATATGTCCAAATGAAAAATAAATAAAGTAATAAAATACAGGTGAATTATGCTTATTCAAATCTATTTCTTCTATTGCAATCCAATTGCATAAACATCAAGCTCCTTCTCTTCACCTCACAACAGTTCAACTACTATGTGACTCCTACTCTCCCAACTAACTTCTATTAGCCTTACACTTGGCATAAGACAAACACTGACACATGCCAACTAACATATCAGTGTGCCACATTTGCATAAGTAACTGTGTGTCAATGTTGACACAAGCGATTATGACCTTGACACTCACTATACCTGGTGTTTAACAGTAATCAATTCAAATAAGTTGCTGATCAGCAACTTGAGCTAACAGAAAGGAGAATAAATGATGGTTCAGAGGAAAGGTAAAAACCCCAAAAAATAATTATAAATAAAATTGCTGGTTAAGGAATGTAAAAGTGAATGATGAACCATCCTACTCTGGCAGATCTGCAAAATTGTGTTCTGGGTGGTACTGGGTGATATACAATAGCCCATTATTCATAACACTGAAATTGGTTAGATATTTCACAGCATTTAAATTATTGCAATATTGCCCAGTGCTAAAATATGCATTGTACATTAAGGATTTTCTTTTTAAAAGTTTCATTATACAGTTGTATTTTTTTTTATTGGGATACACTTTTATTTGGTTTAATTGATATTTGCATTACACTGGTATTTGTTAAAATGAAATATTTTTGCTTAGAAATACATAGTAAATTAGACTAGGTTGTACAAAATTTCGTTTTTCTGACATTTGTTATGCTGACATTTCACTGTATCGTGTTAGGAAAGTGAAAGAATCTGCTATTCAGTGCTTCCTAGATTCAAATATGGAACCTTCTGGTTATGTGCCAGTTACTCTACCAGTTTTGCTAAGGTGTTATTCATATTTGCTTAGGTAAGATTATGAAGGTAGTTCATGTTTTGAGGCACCAGCTTGTAGTTCAAATTGTAAGGGCTTTCCATGCCCTATTTTATCCTGATTCTCAATTGATTATTAACTCCTCAGACCCCTAACCTAATTATTTTTTTAAGTTCCCATTACTGGTTTTTCTTATCTAAGAGATGAAAAAAAGAAATAAAAAGCATTTTAAAAAAAAGTAAATATTTTCAGTGCAAAAATTGATGTAGAAAATTTTGTTATGCTGACATTTCACTGTATCATGTTCGGAAAGTATAAAAAAAACTGCTAATGAGTGCCTCAGGTATGATCACTTTCTATATGTGCCAGTTGCTCTACCAGTTTTGCTAAGGTGTTATTCACATTTGATTAGGTAAGATTATGAAGGTAGTTCATGTTTTGAGGCACCAGCGTAGTAGTTCAAGTTCTCAGGGCTTTCCATGCCTTATTTTACACTGATTCTTCATTGAACATTTTGGGGGTAAACTTCCTTTGGCAGAGGAGTACGCCAAGCCTCAGGATATCTGTATAACTCAGTAGAACAAGTTAGTACTTCCCCCAGTATGGGGGAGAAACGATCGAGCCACAAGGGCTGACCTTGACCCTGGAGGGTCGGTAGATCTCCAGGCAGTCGAGAAGCAGGCTGTTGTTCTCAAATGGCTATTAACCTCCTCAGACATCATGTAGAATAACATCAAGACTTGAGTGCAGTTTATATAAGAGAGAGAGTTCTTTATATGGCAGAACAGGTTTATTTTTAAATTGTAAAAAAATGGATTCATATATGAAAAAAGGACCACAACATTAGTTCTTAAATAGTACTGACATGTAGGAGCATTCCTTGTTTTTCTGAAGTAGGGTTTGGCTCAGTCAATAGTACACCAATCTAGTAATCTGCACTTCCTAATCTCGAGTCACAAATATACCTGTCTTGAGATATATCTCCCCTAACCCATCATACCTTCAGTAAGAAAGGGAACAAAGATGGCTTGGAAAGGCTGCCATCCATCAGATAAGTTGTTAAGCCATGGTCCCATTTGCAGAATTGCCATAACTTTTGTATATTGTAGAACATGCTTGGTGAGAGGCTACCATCTGTTACCTAACAGCTGTGTTGTGGGTCTCCTTTTCCTATCCAACTCTGAACCCCTTGGGGTCCTTGTGACCTGACCATTTAGCCCATTTTCTAACCATAAGTTCTATTCAGAGATGAAACAACCCACATGATTCTACTAAATATATTTTACATTTCCATTTTCAGTATAAAAATCACTGAGGGTTTTAAATATTAAGTAAAAATTTTCAAGTAATTAGCTGATATCAAAAGAAAGGTAAAGGTTACCTACAAGAACTCCATTGATTTCTTGTAGGTAACCTACCTCAACAAAAATGCAAACTTACATCCAGTGATGAGTCAAAGAGAGTTTTTTTTTTTTGGTTTATTTGATACGACAAAATTTTTTTAAATATTTTACAACAGATCTGAGCTTTAACATTTTTACACACTGAATCCTGCAATGGAATGTATTTTTTGCTCTGATGTTTCTGAAGATGAAGTGATGACATTGTTTCTCTTCCTTAATGATGTGGCATTCTCTTTTGTTATTTTCCATATGAATATCAACATCTTTCTTTTCAGAATATATTCCAATATCTTTTTTGTGAGATTCTTGTCTTACTTGCAGCAGTTATTTTCCCAAATTCCAGGTAATCCAAGTATTTTTAATTTTCTGTGTGAAAATTGTTTGTTTCTTTTTATATCCAATCCATTAAGAAGTTGAGGAAAAATCAGTAAGTGATGAGTATCCTCACTGATTACTTTCTTGTCTTTATAGGTGTGCTGTAATAGGAAGTTTTCTGATCAGAAAGATACATTCTATTCATATTCACATCATTGTTCTTTACTGTCTTTGATTTTATTATCTTTTTGTATAACTTTTCTTTTTTTATAAAATTGAAGCTACTCCCTCCACAAAGGACAGAGATAACCTAGAAGTTTCATTGAATTTCTCCTGATTTCTCATACGACATAGAAACACATGTACTGCGATATGCTATTATGTTATTGATTGAGCTATTTCAACAAATTTAACTTTAAAATGAATATGCTATTTCAGTCCGTGATTGGCTTGAAATCACTATCATCTAATGCTTTTACTTATAGTATGATCACTATTTCTGCTAAATCAACAAGTATATTTTCAAAATCTTGTCTACTTATTACATCAGTTGCCACACTTTCATCCTCACTTCCAAAAACCATGCGGCCTGAATTTACCCAAGTTTCATCTTAACAGTAAATATTTCTTTTACTTTTATATATTTCAATTTGGCATAAATAATATCATCTATGTTTTTTTTTCCTTGACAATTCTGCTCCTATGCCACTGGTCAATGCATATGAGAGAATATTTTGCTACTTAAAAGATTCTTACATTGCCTTGACCAAAAACTCATCTGATTTGAATGAAACCCATGTCCCATTTGAATGCACTGGAAAGTACTGTGCATCTCCATCGAAGGATAAACACTTACAATAAAGCTTACATTTACCAAACACTAAAAATAAATAACCTTGTTTTTGATGGTAACATTTTGAATATCTATAATTGTTGTATTAAAAATGAAGATGAGTACCTAGATTTTGTATGAAATGGAGCTAATATCAATTTAACATATAATTAATAAATATATTTTTATCTCATCATTGAAGCAACCCACCTGTAGGAAGCCACCCACATATGTGCTATAAGTGTCTGACAAATTCTAAAGGAAAATTTAAATCAAAATGTAGTTCAGTAGAAATCTTCAAAATTCAGCCTATTGAAGGTCTGGCATAATGAAACTGACCATGATTATATTCAAAACCTTATTTTTTCCATACTGAGAACTGTTATTTAAAGGTTTTGGGGTCAATGGACTTTCTACTAAATATACTAGACAACAAATTTAATTTTTTTTTTTATAACGTTGGTCAAATAGGATGTTTTTAACTAATTTTTGGGTGCTAAATTCAAATATGGCTGTGAAAAATCTGCAGCACGTACTATTTTTTTTTTTTAATTACAGATTGATGTCTTTCAAATTTCAATGAATACACATATCTGGGAAATGAAAATAAATGTGACTATTTTATTAAATTGCAACTTAAAACTCATTAATTAATTACATGATTACAGTAAAAAAAATTAGAAACATCATAGTTATAGACCTGAATATAAAGTAACAAATGAAATAATATTGTAGAGAATGAAATAATATTGAAGAGGTAAATCGATAAATAACTTCATGGCATCATTAATAACTCAAAACAATGTATAACGCTTTTCTTGCTGGTTAGATTTATTTACACAAGTACTGTAATTTGCTATTTGAATGGTTGTAGAAGCTGAACACTTTTGACTGTACTCAGCAGTCATCATCAGACAGCATATAGTTCCTTTTATTGACGGATTGTTGGTGACAGGTTAGGTAAGCAAAAATAATACCTTTTTTCTTGCAGACATTTTGGCTGACAAGAGGAAGTTTCAGCATGCTAGTGGAGTAAAAGTCACTAGGTAGCAGCAGTTCAGTGCTTTGCCGGTATCATTATCACTTGGATGTAATCCCTTCTCAGTAGCAAGAATGCAGAGCAATGAGGTTTTCCACATGCTGGTCACAAGCTGCGGAGGAGCAATGCTGCGCAGTTGAAGCATCGAATTAGTCTTGTGCAGTGGGGAGGAGGGGTGTGGCTGGTTGGCCATTGGTGGTGGAAGGTGGGGTTTGGGAAGTCATTTAGCAAGATGCACCTTTGAAACACAAAATAAAAAAACATGGGTAAGGATCTTTTATACTTACAAGAAGTTCATTTTTGTCTTTTATGTGCTGGGGTATCTTCCTTCTGCAAGAACCAGCAGTAGTCACCCATCATTGCTGGGTCCCACCTGCTTTGGTATCTCTCCTCCATGGTTCAGATTCCTGGTGAAATCTTTCCCCTTGCTCATCAATCACAGCTCCAAAGTTCTTGGGAAAGAAGTCGAGATGCAAGGAAATCTTCAAAGACATTCGGCAGCCAAGATTTTCATAGTTTTTGAAAAGATCTTGAATGAGCTGATAGTAGTTTTCCTCTTCATGATTCCCCAGAAAACCCTAGACCACAGACGTGAAGGATTTCCATGCAGTGCACTCCTTCATATTCAATTTTTCTTTGAAGACAGTGTAATTTGGTAGCTTCCTGATTTGAGGACCAACAAAGATCCCTTCTTTGAGTTTGGCATCACTTAGTTTTGGAAATTTTTCCTTCAAGTGCAAAAACCCTTTACCAGTTTTGTCCATAGTCTTTACAAAGTTTTTCATAAACCCCAGTTTGATGTGTAGTGGTGGGAGCAGAACATTAGAGGGGTCAACTAGAGGCTTATACCTCATATTACTCTTTCCAGGAATAAAAACATCTCTTTTGGGCCAGTTTTTTATTTTCTAGTGTTCCTTTCTGGCCCTACTGTCCCACGAACACAGAAAACTGCAAAATTTTGTGAAGCCTCCTTGAAGCCACAAGCAAGAGAGATATGACTTTTAGGTCACCACATACTGTCCACTTAAACTGGTCATATTTTATAGCAGTGAGTATTTTTTCTATGTTTTCATGAGTTTCCTTCATTCCCACAGCATGTGTCGCTGGAATGGAAGGTTTTCAGTTTCCTTTATGCAAAAGGACAGCTTTTAAGCTGATTTTGATGAATCTATAAGTAGAAGCCATTCTTAGGGTCGTGAGTTGTTCCAATTTTTTCCATCAGCCCTGAAATATCTGTGCAGAAACACAAACCATCTTGCATCTCGTAATAAGCAGATAAAGTCAAATTTCTCTTTCTGAACAGAGAACTATAGTACCCTTGGCCAGAAGATTCCACTCTTGAAGTCTTGAACCTAAAACCTCAGCTTGTTGTTTGGAAAGTCCTAGGTCTCGAACAAGATAATTTAGTTCATTTTGCTGAATCAGATGAGGCTTATCTAACTTTTTAAGGGTGTATGTGGGATCAGGATCTGTATGTGCCTGAAAGTCTTCCTTTGGTGAATCCATCTCATCCTAGTTGGTTGGAGGTGTTGGTATAGGAAGATCTCCATGAAGAACTGGCCTTATGGCTGAAGACAAATTTTGACGTTGTATTTTGCTTTTGTTCTTTTTTGAAATCCCCAACACTTTAGTTAAATAAAAATAGCAATCATGCAAGTGACTAGTTGACTTATGCCAGCTATTGGAACTGCAAAGGGCATGGATTTTATCTTACCTTTCAACCATTCACTCAGGCCAACAAAGCACAAAATGCAGCACACATCTGAAGCCCATATTTTGTCCTCATCTCCAACATGATATCCAAAATGCAAGTTATAGGCTTTCTTCACAAACTTTATCAAAGAACGACCCTGGGATTTTAAAATATAATTTCCACACACATAACAAAACTTATCTGGCACAACTTATCTGTGATACTGCCTTTGTGCCATTTAAATGCCAAAATTCACTCTTCAATATATAGCACATGTTCCTCCTACAATGAATAAAACTAGAATGGTGGTCTGAAGTTAGGTTACTGTTACATGTTTTCTCCCACTTGAATCAGTTTTGCCAGCCACAAAAAGTAAAATATCAAGTATCCTCCCAGTTGACTGGAGGTGTTGGTATAATGAAGATCTTAATAAGATTTAAAATGACCAATAATATGAAAACGTGATGTGCTAGCAATTTTTTAAGGCCGGATCTGAAAACAGCACCTAAAAAATAGTTAAAGGCATCTGCAATTGTTCATGTTATAAAAACCTTGTAAACCAGTGATATTAATCACTTCCATAATTTAATGTAAATTTTATACAATTAAAAATATATATAATAATATTCCATACTTGTTTCTTCAATATTGTTTGGTTTTTAATAATTTATAACTGAATATTTAAGTACAAAATAAGTAGTTCATAGTTCAAAAAAGTACAAATTTTAATCGTTAATTTGTTTTACATTGTGAACCATTGCATTTTTAAAAATATTAAATATTCTTTTCAGGTATTTTGATAGTGTGTAACACAGCAAATAGTAATATGTGTGCAACAATAGTAATATGCTGAAAGATTTGAGTTGCTGTTAATTTGAAAAATACTAAACTTGTCTATCTTTGATTCTAATATTTTTTTTACTCTTTGTTGTGTTTCTAGTTATTATTATTTTCTGTTGCATAATGAAAACTATTATTATTTTATTTCTGTTGCATAATGCTAAATTAAATGTGTTTAATTTTTAGGTAAAAATGCGCACAAAACTATTAACAGAAGTGTTTCAGTCTTATCGCTGTTATGACAAAAATATTGGACAAGAGCAGCAAATTCTCATCACAGAGTTATCTCATGACAAGAAACATTATGTTGGACATAACAAATTTTACGAGCAAGTAAGTAATATTATGTACTATCAGTAATTGTACTTGAAAGTGTTCATTATCATCTGGCATAGTAAGTTCAAAAGCTAAGGAAATGGAAATTTTCCTTTTAAATATATTAATAGATGTACACATTTGCTGTTTCTGTGGATATGGGTGATGGCTCAGTTGGTAGTGCATCAGGTTCATAATCCGCAGTTTACTGGTTTGTAAACTGTGCTTGTAGTGATAATTTTCTAATCTAACTCCTGTCCTCAGTGTAAAAGTGACACCAGTGGGCTTGAAAAGAGTGCCACCCATTGCATGGGACATTAAGCTGTGTTTCTTTGTGCAGAAGATACATATTCTGTGTGCATTACCCTTAGATGCCAGGCCTAAAAGTCTGAATTTTAGCCTTGGCCAAGTTTTTTTTTTTCAACTGTGTTCAGTTAAAAATAAAGAACTTTAGAACTTTTTTTACCAAATAACTAGTGAAAGGAATTATGGCATGTTGCATGCCAAATTAATCAGCATTTAATTCTGGATTTTCCAAAAATAAAATATTTAATTAAAAAGATGACTAGTTTCATTTTAATAGGTCTTTTATAGAGTCATACAGTAACAAAAAAATAGCATCTGGCAATGGAAATAAAAATTTATTAAAAAGAAACTAATAGATGGAAATAATTACAATACATATAAATCTGTTGCATAATGCTAAATTAAATGTGTTTAATTTTTAGGTAAAAATGCGCACAAAACTATTAACAGAAGTGTTTCAGTCATCGCTGTTATGACAAAAATATTGGACAAGAGCAGCAAAGGGCTATTTCAGAAAATCTGTTGAAATAAGAAAATTACTCTTGTTTTCCAATTTTTTCTTGGTATTATGAGGAAAATCCAGGCTTTTCACCAGCTGTTTAAACAAAAAAGTCAAACAAGTCAACTTTGGTTATTTTTTTAAAAAAATTCCAATCAACAGAACTATGTTATGTTATATACAAAAAGTAAGAAAAATTTAATTGGGGTTAAGAAAATGATGGAAAATTACAAAAAGAAATACAAATAAGTAAAATTATTTATAAGCATTTTTTCAGAAAATTCAAAGTTTTACTGTACTTTTGCATTTCAAATTCAGTAAAAAATTTTAAAAAATTAATATGTTTACCTCCGTAGCCCATGGCTGCTTGAGGATGATGATGATGATGAATTCATAATATTTCTATCATTACTTAAATCTTTAATTTATTTAATTTTTTTAAAAATCATTTGCTCATTTATGCAAATAATGTACAATGCTGATTTTTTTCCCAATCGGCAAACTCTAAAACTAAGGTAGCAGTGTTGCAAAAATTTATTTTGCTTTAAAACAAGATTATCTAAATAAAAATTAAAAAAATAAATAACTAAAAGGGGATAAAGAGCCATGAAGAAATTGACTTAAAACTTACAAAGCTGAATGCTAGTTATGAAATTACTTCAATTTCGTTAAAAATGGTACAACAAAGTCTGTCATTTAAAATTTAATTTTTTTGTTATAATGTCTAATCAGATGTATCGTAAAGTAGCTACCATTTTAAGTCATGTTTTCCTAATGATTTAATTTTTAGTCAAGCTTCAAATAAATATCCTTTCTAATTGTAGTATATGTTTGAAAAGCAATATAAATAATTCTAGAAGTAATTAAATCGATATCCCACCTCCCAAATCTTAGAAAAGTCACAACTGGTCGGTTGTGACTTTTTTTTTTCATACTTTAATATTTCTAAAAAATTTAAATTTTTTATGATATTACAGATTGATTTATGGTTTATGGCCATATATGCAGGCTTCATGAACCTGATTTTCAAGGTTATGGCACTGTAAGTTTTAAAAAACATTTGGAATGATCCTGATAGAAATCTTCCATCTGTCTCCTTGTCTACAAAATTCTCTGTGCCCTTGAGTTCTTTGTGACCCTTTTTTTGTGCCCATTGTGCACAAAAGTGCTGCTCAGAGGTAAAATAACTCAACCGTTTCTGTAGATTGCATAAATGAGAATTATATTTTCACTGCTAATCATGTATAATAAAGACATATTGTGAATGGAAGGGCAGGCACTGATATACATGTTTCTCCTGTGGAATGTGATGTCAGTGTGTGCACTACTTCAAACTTTTTTTGGCAGATTTTGGTACCTTGTAATTCCCCTGATACTTGACTGATTGGTCCCAAATTTCATAAACAAGTGCTCCTTGCATGGCCCCATGTTGGTAAAGCAAACATCTTCCTCTCTGCCATGGGACAGAATTAATACCATTGTAGACATCAGAGAATTGGAAGGTGCTGCCATTACCTTGGGTATGTTCAGAAATTTTAAAATGGAGAATTATGTTCCATATGTTTAGTGAGAAAAGTTATCATGGAGAGATACACTATATGATCAAAAGTATCTGGACACACTCATCCACAATCTTGGTAATAGGAAAGCAATTAATATTGCATTGGTTCACCCTTTGCTGCTATCAAAGCCTCCACTCTGCGGGGAAGGCTTCCCACTAGTTTTGATACATTGTTGTAGGAATTGCTTGCCATTCTGTCACAAGAGCATTAGTGAGGCCAGTCACTGATATCAGGCAGTTCAGCGTGACTCATGGTCAGCATTCCAATTCATCCTAAAGGTGTTCCATGGTTTTGAGATCAGGGCTTTGTGCAGGCCAGTCAAGTTCTTCCACACTCATCTCATCAAACCATTCGTGCATTATATCACTTTATGGATGGGGAATTTTCTTGTTGGTACAAGAAAGTGTCTTCACTGAACTGTTGCCATGAAATTGGGAACACAGAATTGTTGAGAATGTCATTTGTAGGCCACATCGTTCAGAGTCTCATTCACTGGAACTAGTGGCCCAGCCCAAACCATGAGAAACAGCCCCAGGGCATGATGCCTCCTCCACTGAACGTCACAGTTGGCACAACAGAGTTAGGCAAGTAGCATTCGCCTGACATCCTCCACGTCCAGACTCATCCATTGGACTGACAGATGGTGAAGCATGATTTATCACTCCAGAAAATATGGTTCCACTACTCAAGAGTCCACTGGTGCCATGTTTTATACCACTCTAACTCTAGTCATTTGTAATGCTTGGCTTTGAACTTGTTGATATTAGGCTTGTGTGCAGTTGTTTGGCCATGGAAACTTATTTCCTGCAGCTTGCAATGAACTGTTATGGTGCTGGTGTTGTTTTCAGAAACATTTTGAAACTCTGTGATGAGTATTGCAACCAAGGACAGGCAATTTTGTCACATTACCCACTTCAGCACTCGGCAGTTCCGTTTTGTCATTTTATGTGACCTACCAGGTCACAATTGTGTTGTTGTTGCTCTTGGGCATTTCCACTTCACAATAACATCACTTACAGTTGATTGGGACAGCTGCAGTAGGGCCAAAATGTCCTGAACTGACTTGTTGCTAAGGTGGCATCCTATGATCATGCCCAGTTGAAAGTCACTGATCTCTGCTGTATGACCCATTCTCCAGTTCATGCATGTCTATGAGGTTTGCTAGGCTACGTGCATCCTTTTACCTGTTTGATCCATGACTGTGGTGTATATGGGTGAATCCACTACTCAGAAAGGGTATCTGGATACTTTTGATCACATGGCGTATGTGCCTTAGGTCATAAAAATTACTAATTGAGAGCAGAGGTACTTTTCACACCAGATTTTGTTGGTCTGTAGCTAGTACAAATACTAGCAGAAAGATTTGGAAAAGTCAAAATTTGAAGGTTAAAATTGAAAATGTGAACTAAAGAGAATCGAAGAAAAAAGTCTGTCGAAGGTTCGAATCAGCTGTATTTTAGGTAGGGACTTGTTGCTCTAGCTGCCTGAGCCATTAAGATTTATGTCTGAAAACCTCTCTGCTCTTGAACAGTAGGGGACATCAGTGGGTTTGGAAAGGCTGCCATCCATCACATGGGACATAAAGCCATAGTCCTATGTGCACATTAAAGAACACATTGGATAGCCTTGACAGGAGGCTACCATCTGTCTCCCAACAACTGTCCAGTAGGTCCCAACCTTCTCTGACCATTTAGCCCATTGTGTGCAAAAAAATGCCACTAAAATAAACCAACCCTTATTACTCTAATGCAAAAAAAAAATCCATTAAAAATAAACAGGCCCCTTATTCCCGTAAAGAAGTGGAAAAACAAAAATGATTTTAATCTCGAACTTAAGTTCTATCATATGTAAAGACTTCAATTTTTAATGGAACATTGGGGTCATCATCATCCTCAAGCAGCCATGGGCTATGGAGGTCCAACTAGAACGGGCAATTTAGTTCTCCAAGCAAGTCTGTCCTGAGCTACAGCTGCTGCATCTGGCCACTGCACACCAATTCTAATAAGGTCCTGTTTGACATTGTCTGCCCACTGCATCCTAGTCTCCCCCACTTTCTGAGGCCTTTAGGCACATTGTTCATAACCCTATTCGCCAATATATAATTATCCATACGGGCAACATGGCCAAACCAGCGGAGTCTCTCTTTGCACAATATGCTGCTTAAAGGAGGTTTCCAACTCCTTTGCCTAACCTCACCATTAGTTACAAAGTTAAACCACCTTATGCCCAAGATACTGCGTAAACATCTGGAATCAAAAGCATCTAGTTTCCTGTTATCTTGTTTACAAAGTGTCCAAGTTTCACTACCATAACTAACCCTAGAAAGAACCAAACTATTATACAGTCTAATTTTAGTCTTTAGGTGTATATGCCTATTTCTCCACACTCTCCATAGATTCTTAAAAGTCCCAGCAGCAATCCCTATTCGTTTGTTAATCTCATGCCACACATCACCATTATCTGTTACATAGCTCCCAAGGTAATTAAACTGTGACACCTGCTCAACACTGCAACCATTCAGATTAACTGAATCACAGCCTGCCTGACCAATTTTCATCACTTTAGTTTTCTCTCTGTTTATAACCAAACCTACTCTACTACCAGTCTCATCAATAGCTCGAATGAAAGAGTTCATCTCATCAATGTCATTTGCAAGAGGGCTAAATCATCAGCATAATCTGAATCAGAAATTTTCGTATCTCCAGACCATTTAAGGCCAAAATCTTTCCCTTGAAGTGAATTTCGCATAACATAATCAATAACCAAACTACAGAGAAAAGGAGACAAAATGCACCCTTGTCAAACATCAGAAGTAATGCTAAACCAATTGCTACAAGCCTTACCAACTCTCACACATGACTCAGTGTTATTATAAAAAGCTTTCATTATGTTAACTAACTTGTCTGGTATACCATATGATCTCATAATCAATCACAAATTATGATGATCAACAGAGTCGAAAGCCTTTTTGAAATCAACAAAGCTAGCAACCAAAGGTTTTTGAAATTCAAAACATTTCTCAAGAATCTGCCTAAGTGAAAATATCTGATCTACACATCCCCTACCACTTCTGAATCCACATTGCTCATCACGCAATTGACTGTCAACCAGATTCTTAATTCTATTAAGCACAATCATGGAAAGAACTTTCCCTGGAACAGAGAGTAGGCTGATACCCCTATAGTTATCACAAGAACTGCGATCACCTTTTTGGAAAGTAGGGATAATAATAGCTCTGGTAAAATCCTTAGGAACCATGCCTTTATCATAAAAGATATTCAAAATTTTAGTCATCCAAGTGGTAACCGAAACATTCCCAGCTTTAAGCATTTCCATAATAATTTTATCTACTCCTGGGGATTTATGAAGTTTAAGTTTAGAAATAGCCAAAATAACTTCAGATTGTGTTATAGGGCCAACATTAAAGCCACCAATGCATCTATCATCATTACAAACAATGGGAGTAGAACTTACCACATTGTTTAGAACATCACTGAAATGCTCAGCCCACGTAGCCATGACAGAATTCTCACCTTCTATACCCTTATCTTGTTCATCCTTCAATCCCTGTCTGTTTTCTACCACACAAAACATTAACTATCTGGTAGAACTCTCTGCTGTTGTGCTGCCTAAGTGCTTCCTCAGCTTTGTCAGCCAAGCCATCAAGCCAAAGATTCTTATCAGCAGCTAACTGATCCTTTACACGTTTATTAAGCTCTTTGTAATGCTTTCTATTAGGACTAGTAGGGTATTGATTTAAGGACATTCCTGCAGTTCTTTCTTTCTGAAGATAAGGCTCGAGTGCCTTATCACTCAAATAATTCTGCCTCCTTTGCCCCTTTTTTCCTAAAAGAGTACTGTTCGTTTCCAAAAAAGCCTGTTTAAAACAGTCCCATTCTTCCTCAACTTCAGTAGTAAGCAAACCATGACTCATAATGACTAAGTAACCTATCATGGTAAGCTTTAGCTATAACTGGGTCTTTCAGAGCTTCAGTATTTATTACTGGATGAATATTATTGAAAATCGTGTTTAAATAGATTTGATTATGATCTTTAATTTATTTTCAGTAGCATTTTTCTACTAAATGCATATTTTAGAAGTTATAGGGCTTTGAAATTAAATTCCCATTCACATAATATGGAAATTCTCTTCTGTATATTGTAAAGATATTCATCATTTTGAGGTAATGGGAATAACCTTTTCTTGCTTACAATTCCTGCGATTCCAAAATGTTATTTATTCAAAAGTTATCTCTGAATTTTTTTACAAATACTCATGTGAATGTATGCTTCATTTACTTGTTTCCCAGATCGAGTTGGAAGGAGTTTGATAGAAAGGTTTTTTTTCATAAATTTCGCTTCTGCAAAACATCACACAGCATTATACCATCATTCACACTTCTCGTTAAAAAAGAAAGCAAATAGAACAGTAAATAAATCACATATGAACAAATTGGCATCAGTATTCAATTTTGAAATTAGTGATAAACAATGTAATAACGTATACTGTTACAAAGCAAGTAGCAAGCAGAACAGTGGATCACCAGCACCACAGCAGACGAAAATGTAACTATCGCTACTTTCACTTCACATCTTGAAATCAGCAGGCATTCCTATTACGTAGGCACTGTAAAACATAATCAAGAAGTTATAAATCACTTTAGCAAATATGCATCAGGACAATTAAGCTTAGAGTATTTGAACACAGAAGGCATAATTTCAAAATATTTAATATTCACAATTATGCTGTTAAAGTATTAAATGCTCTTGAAGCAATACTATTCTACATCTAGCTTACTTCTGTCTTCATAGTTAAGCCAAGAGTTTTTCCACCATGGTGTTATTATACTTAGGACAATTTTAATCCTCCAAAAATTCCAAAGTAAGAGATGGAAAGATATTACCATAGTTAGTGTCTTCTTAGACTTCTTATGCTGGCTCAACCGGTTTTGTTATCTTCCAGAAGTTGTTCTTGGAAGGGCTCTCCATCAGAGATTTTGATATATCAGCTGCCGGTGCTGATGCAAAACACTATCATTATCACCAGATGTTGATGTTTTAACACCGTATACCAGTACTTCTTTAAAGGATGACACTGTCCATAAGGTTATATTGACTATATCCTTTATTACTCATGTTGTAGAAAGCCATCGCTGAAGCAGCTTTTAACTTTAAACCGAACTTGGGTACTTTAAAAAAATTGAACCAACTAAATTTCAACTTAAAATCATTAAAATCTGAACAGATCAACATTCAGCTTTGCTACATGTTTCTCCCTGAGCCAACCTCCTGATAATAGATGGCATTACTGGTGAATCAATAGGAATGCTTATATATTACTTAGTTGAAGAAAGGTTAGTTCCAGATGTGGTTATGACATCCAGCATGCTTCTGTGGGAAGACGAATTTTGGGTTTGAATCCAGTCAGGACAACCAATTTTTTTCAACTCATATTTCAAGTGTTTCTTGTCTATAGGACATTTTCTTGTGATAATTTATTACTGAATAGGCTATTAAATAATGACTAAACATAGGTTTTCGATGTACTGGAGTAGTACAATTTGATTGCTTACTCTTAATTAATATATCTAAATATGGTAATTTACCATTTATTTCGGTTTTGTGTGTGAATTTAATAGTAGGCATTATACTGTTAAAAGTATGAATTAATTAATTTGATTCTTGTATGGGATGGTGCCAAAATATTAGTATATCATTTATGTGCTGCAAATATAATGATGGTTTATATTTTACTCTTTTTAGTGCTGTTTCTTCAACATATCTCATGATGACATCAGCATAAGACCAGAGAGGGCTGATCCCGTTGAGGAACTCCCTCAGTCTGAATCCTTGGCTGGCTACCAACAACAAACCAATTAGATTTAGTAGCCAGGTTCAGGGCCTCATGTACATTAAAGTACTATTGGGCTGTGGGCTTGACAACCTTCAGCCATCTGCCTTTAGCTGCATCGTGGCATCCAAAATTGGTGTATTTGGATACAGTGATACAACATCCAGGGAGTGGATAGTTGTTGTGTCCCTAACCTTTGTTGTATAATTTTAATGGCATGATGTTAAAGTTTATTGTGCTGGTGGAAAGTATGGACAAAAGAAGTCAAGCAACACCCTTTCCATGTTATAAGTAGGGATTTGCATTTATTTATTAATGGTCTAAGTGGATGGTTTTCCTTATATAATTTAATAATTTTTACAAGCATTTGTGGAATATCAGGGTAAACTTGAGATCTGCATGTCTTAGTTATAACATGAGGTAGGAAAGGCTTCACTAGTTTTTTAAGAGGCAAGCCACCCCTGTTTCTCAAAATAAAATCTAAAATTTCATCCACTTTATCATTTATTGAAGAATTTCCTGACATTGTGTATTTAGCATTAATGTCTCCATTTATTAAAATCTTCCTTGTTTGAAATCTTCTGAACCACCCAGTCCTGTGCTCACCATTTTCCTGGATGTTTCAGCCCCACACTCTCCAAACTCTTGAGGACCTTGATGTAGTAGTGTTGATTAACTGTCTGACCTGTAGGAAAAAACTCCTTGTGCATGATTCCTTCCACATCAAAGAAAAATGTCTGCATGCTCTTCACCTGCATTGCTTTCTTTTGTCGAGGTGAAGAAGGACGCTTTCTGGGATGATTGCTATTTTGTTTCTAATACATATGCATAAACCCAGCTTTCATCACCAGTTGTGACTTTAGAGAGAAAGTTTTTTTTTTGTGACTTTAGAGAGGAAGCACACAGTGAGCCAATGTTGTCTTTCATCCTTAGTCATCGTTTAAGGCACAAATTTGGCAAGTAATCCCCCTTGTGTTGAGTTCCTTCATTAGAATCCATCGGCACAATCCGAATATTAGACTAACAATTTGACAGATGTCATTGTTTGTCAACGGACCTCATGGATAACCTGATGCACTTTCTCCACATTCTCATCTCTTTGGCTTGTTGAGGGCTGACCAAAACAACCATGGTATCATCACCAAATGCTTTTTTAAGCATTAAGTGAGTCTCTGAAGCAGTTTTACTGAGTTTGAAACAAAACTTGTGCTGTTCTTTCATTTCTCCTGTTTTTCTGTTAAAAAGCAATAGTAAAGTAACACAAATTCCTAAAATGCTCTAAAGAAGGCTTGGTTCCAGCTGTCAATGTAAAACCTACCAAACTGCGTGAAAGGGAGTAGGTTTGCAATATCAAGCAGCAGTAGTCAGAACTACACCTAGATGGCACTACATGCTGTAAATCTGGGAACTTGTGAATTGCACCATGTATGCATAGATCATATCAGATACAAAATGAAAGACCATTTAATTTTGAATGATAACATACACTGTCTGACCAAATTATTATGAACATCTAACTAATACTTCAATTTATATACAGTTCCCAAATTTCGAAGATTTTAGTTCTCTGCACATAATTTTTATTGGAATGGGTTTTGAAGTACTTATCTCAGCTGATGAACTGTAGTAGCCTGTTTTGCCATACAGTTTGTGCCAACAAATTCCTGCCTCTGTCTGTCAGAGCCTTTTTCACCTGTATTTGCTACAATTGTCAGATGTTTTTCGAGACTGTTGCCATTCTCCATACAATTTAGATATTGTGCCCTGTGATTTTCTACTGAGTTCCATCACCACCATTACAGATGCTCCTGTCTATCATGCTTCAAAGATAAGATCCTTTTGAAGTCAGTCAGATCAATTGTTTTACCTGTGTCACACACATCTTTGCTCTCCATCATGCCTTTACAGCTTTCATAGAGCTTTATAGTATCATATAATATGCACATCAGTAAGAAATATTGCATGCATTACACGTTTCTGGGTACTTTGTGCACAGTGTAGTGTTTATAATAATATGACCAGACAGTGTAAATTAAAATGAAGGCCAATTAGGTCTAATTTTAAAAAGTTAACTATCTTTGGAGAAAAAAAATTATTAATATTATTATAAAATGTGAATTATTATTCAAAAATCCATAAACTAATTCCTGTGAAACGTGTAACTAAATTTTAATATCATGAACTATAGCAGCCTGTTTTGCCATATGTTTAACATGTATCAGTGATATGAGCATAGCAAGAGCCTAACGTCATTTATGTTATCAATACATTCAAATTCAACAATGTATGAATGAAACTTCTTGTGATTTACGTTGTTCTCTAAGTTGCATATAAAATGTATGGATAAAAATTTTCTTAATTTTATATATCAAAATCTTATAATTTTAATTTCTGAAAGCATTTAACCCATTTCTAAGTGTCATATATTTTCATTCTATATTTGTGTTACAGGTGTTAGTGCCAAAAGAAGACCAATACCTTGGTCAAATGGTAACTGTTCAAATTACTGATGCTGGAAAGCACTATATGATTGGTCATCCTGTGTCTTCTAACAGTATCTCAAAAACTGTTCTTCCTAACCCATTACCCAAGGGCAAAATTTCAGGATTAAAGCCAATTACTACTCTCAATGTTTATAAACCAACATTATCTCAGAATCTTCAGTGGTGTACAACAGAATCTTGGTTTCCATCAATCTGGTTATGGACTTCTATAGTGGTGTTAGTGTGTGCTGTTATAGTAAGATTTTATAGCTTTGTTTACAGCCAAACACTGACTTAAATTTCATATTGTAGCAGTATAATTAGCTAATTTAATAAAATGAAGCTTGCAACTCTTTTAGAATAGTGAATTTGTTGATTTCTAATTAAATAATTTGAATTAAATTATTACGGTAAATGGTAGCTAGGAATAATTGAAAGGAGATCTCTGCATTATTTCTCTATGATGATATATAGAAGCAGCCAGGCACATCACCTAAAATCCTTCTCATTGTGGGGCAGGGAGGTCAGCATTTGAGATTTATCTCATTTGAGATTTATCTCTGCAAAATTCCCCACCCTCTGTCACAGTCAGTAGGGAACAATAATCAACACCTCCTGTAACAGAAAGCCAGAGGACCAAACTTATGATGTCAACTTAAGTGGTCCTACCATGTAGACACTTCTTATATTTTTGATTCTAATATTGTTGCTGGTGGACTTTTGTGTTAATCTTTATACTAATATTGTCTATAAAAATATTGTATTTACGAGAAAATTTATTTTTATTAATTAGCATTATTATATTTGGTAACAAATACGAATAATTTTCTTTCTAAATAAAATATATTTATAGATAAACATTAATATAAAGATTAAGACAAAAGTTCACCATATTAGAATCAAAAGTTTAAGAATTTTCCACTTAGTAGAACTACTTAAGTGACATCAAAAATTTGGTACATTGGCTTTCTGTTATAGGTGTTGCAACAATGGGCTTGGAAAGGCCATCATCGATTGAATGGGAAGTTAAGTCATGGCCCCGTGTGCGAGAAAGCTATACCCTGTGCACGTTAAAGGACATGCTGGATTACCTTGATGGGAAGCTATCATTTGTCTCCTAATAGCTGTCCAGTGCATCCCCTCCCCAACCTTCTCTGAGCCCTTGGAATCCTTGTGACCTGGACAAAAAAGTGCGCTCAAAAGTAAAACAACCCAACAAAGTTGTTGGATTAGGTTGTACATAAAATTTTTCATTATTTATGTTTATCATAATGTCTTATAAGTATCATTTTCTAATATGGTCTTTCATAGCCATTAAATAATCTGTCATTAATAATTAATAAAATAAAATTCCAGGGCATCATATTTTGTTGTTTTTTTTTCGTAAAAAGAATGGGACAAAAATATAATACAGTAAAACCTCGTTAATTTGAAATTGTTCACAAGGGGTTTTAAAAAAGTTCTTGAGATGAATCTGCAGAACAAAAACATTGCACTGACCTCAATAAAACTTTTACTGCCCTTCAAAGTACTCCTCTCCAGCATCTATGCAAAGTTGCAGACGTTTACGTCAATTCTGGGAAACTTGGTGGTATACCTGTTGGGGAATACTCCGCAACTCTGAATGAACACATTTTGCAGGTCTTGCACCCTTGAAAAAATGCCTCCCAGCAAGTTACTTTTTAATTTTTGGAAACAACCAAAAATTGCATGTGCAGGATGGGGTGCCTTTGATTTTTTTCCTGCTCCAGGTAGTTCTTGTCAGGTTTTGTGAGCACTGGCATTGTCATGAAGAAGAGTACCCTTGACATGCCTCTTATTTGATGCTACTCCTTCATCTCTTGAACCATTTTGGGAAAAGCAGTGTTGGTGTGGCATCAGCCATTCATAGTAATTTTTTCAGGTAGGGTGTCAACGGCTACCACTCCTTGGGTATTAAAAAAATTGTGAACACCTTCCTTGAGTGAAAGTCTTGTCAGAGGATTTGTGGATGCTGTTTATCTTCTGCATCCCATATACCAGGTGATCCAAAAGTAACAGAAAAAGTAAAAATGCAATAATTCGAAAAATATAGATATTAGCATGATGCGGTTTTCACAGAAATGCACAGAAAGACATGGGATTTTTTTTAATAACGAAAAATTTTATTGCCAGAATGGTTACATTTGCCACCAACAGGTGGCACTGTAGTGGTCCCGGAGCTGCTGCCTGTCACTATTTAAATAGATCCGCCAGCCGCCGCTCCTCAAATGGTATGAGACTGCGAACATTGGTTAATCTGACTTTGCCGTGAGGTATATAAATTTCAGATTTAGTGAATACTGAAGTTAAACTTGCAGCATTTAACGTTTATTACCGAAGTTAAATGTTCTGCCAAGGTGAGGCATGTTATCGTTACAAGATAAAGCACTTTTAGTTTAGCTGTATTATCAGAACTCCGAATGTGCAAAGCCGCACGGCTTTGCGCACCTATTGTTCGATGTGGGGTATTAGAAATGGAAAGGGCCCGATGTCTTGTTCCTCACAGATAGCTATGATGAAAAGGTTTGAGGACACTGGCAGTTTGGAAGCACGTGCAAGAAGCGGGAGACCCAGAAAAACTATTGCAGTTGTGCACGAGATTTAACACGAGGCCGACACAATCGGCAGCTTCCGCACATTTGCAATTGCATTGGGGAATGCAGTGCGCCTGAAATTTCAAGACGAACTGGCATTTCGTATGGGACTGTGTGGCAATCACTAAGGATCATCCTCAAGAGGTATCCTTACAAAATCCAACACGTACAGGAACTGAAACCAACCGATTTTGAGAGACTTCATGAATTTGCAAATTGGGCTTTTCAACAGATGGAATACAATGCGGACTGGCTGTCAAACGTCCTATGGACTGATGAGGTGCACTTTTCACTTAATGGAAGTGTAAATGCACACAACTGCCGCATCTGGGCGAGAGAGAACCCACACACGATTGTGGAAACCCCTTTACATCAGCCAAAGGTGACAGTGTGGTGCGGGTTCACTGCATCATTCGTTATAGGCCCCTTTTTCTTTGAGGAAGTCCACAGTGGTACATTTCGAACTGTTACTGTCACAGGCGAGCATTATGCAGCGCTTTTAAAAGACAGCATCATTCCCTCCTTGCAAGAGAGGCAAGTGCTCCATAGTGTAACATTCATGCAGGATGGAGCACCTCCGCACATTACAGGTCTGTCCAGCACCTGCTGTGATCGACATTTGGCGATGACCGTGTCCTCAGTCGCTCTTTCTTGCACGAATGGCCACTAAGGTCTCCAGACCTTACACCTTGTGACTTGGTTATGGGGCTACTTGAAGTCACAGGTGTACAGAGGTCAGCCGATGTCATTGGCCATGTTGAAAGAAGCTATTCGCGATCATGTGACAAGAATTACAGCCGAAACCCTCTTTGATGCTGTGCAGAATGTCGTGCCACGTCTGATGGCCATTCTCATGAATGACAGCCGTCACATTGAACATTTGTAATCCTAGCTGCGTTGTGAACTGTGCTGCGCCACTGTACAAACTACTGACACAATGAAGCGCCACCTGTCGGTGGCAAATGTAACTAGTCTGGCAAAATTTTTCGTTATTAAAAAAAATCCCATGTGTTTCTGTGCATTTCTGTGAAAACTGCATCCTGCTACTGTCTATACTTTTCGAATTATTGCATTTTTGCTTTTTCTGTTACTTTTGGATATTATTTTGATTCTTTTTTCCCCATATGGGTATCCGGCATAATGACAGTACCATGTTGTTATTGTCATTATGCCGTATACCCATATAGCACATATCTTTCAGAACTTTAAATGTTGAAGAATAATTGTTTTCACACTGCCAGTCGATACACTGACATCTAAACTTATTACCTGAACAGTGATGTGTGGGTTTACCTTAATGAGTTTACGAACAACAGCAACGGTTCTCTTGTTGACGACCTCCTTTGTTCTTCCTGCACGAGGGAGGTCTTTGAAGTTCTGCTATCCTTCTCTAAATTTGCACATCCATTCCATAACAGTGCCATATGAACCGGCAGGATCCCCATATACTACTGATTAATCAGCATGATTTTTTTTTTTTCTGCGTTGTCCCCAAGCTGCATCTTTATGAAAATGTGAAATCTTTCCCTGTCTTTAGTAAGCTTCCTAGCAACAACACGAGAGATTTTGCAGACCGAACTTGACATGCTGCTAGTGTACAGAAAAATGATGATACAGCCTTTGTTTTTAAATAAATTTGGACAAGTTTCCGAAGAAGTCTTAGCTCGTTAACTCTGGAGGAATGAGTGCAAATCTACAGACATGTTGAATCTTATGAACATCCTCCATAATTCAAAATTTCCCGATAAATCTAATTTTTTTATTTCATTAATTCATTACAATGATAATTCGGCCTGTAAATGGTAGCTAGGCGTAAACTGGAAGGAGAGCTGTGTACCAATCCCTAGTGATGATGCACAGAACCGGCCAGGTCTAGCAACTAACGTCCAACCCCGCCTTCCCGTGGTGCAAGCCGTTAGTAACTTTCAAAAGAGATATTCTCTTTTGGAAGGGAACGGAAGGGGAGGGCTGCTAGTTAAGTATGGCCTGCTGATCTGGGCATCTATGGCCACTTTTTTTTTTCTTTTTTTTCAACCCTGCTGAGGAGTGGTCAACTTCACAGGGTCCTGGTGCTGACCATTTATACCTACTAGACTGGACTTGTTTATGGATTTGAGCTTGATTATTGATCCTGGACTTGCTGCACTGGTGGGCCTCTGTTGAGGGAGAGTCTGCCGCTGTGTTTTCTGTTTGCTTCTGGGTTGCCAGCTCTAAGTAAACAGAGGCATGGGAGTAGTATCATCACATTATACGAATCCCCCTTTGCACAGTGCTTTCCCCCCCCTATGACGTCACCGACCACGCCCACTTCCCTCCCCTATGACACAGCATGACGTAATCATTACGTAACATGCCACGCCCCTTTATTAATAATACCCCCTTTCACCCTCAGTGGCGCCACCTGTTGACAGTGGGAAGTACTATTTCCCCAAAAACCCCTTTATTTTAAGTCTAATTTCTCGTTTTCGGACCCCACGGTCGACCTACCTATATTTTAAGCCCTCCCTCCTCTTGTAGACCCCCTGGTTTACCTTTTAAGCCCTTCCTATATTTTAAGACCACCTCCTTCACTCAGCTGATGCAAGTCTCAGAATAGCATGGAACGATTGACTGGTCTCAGAATAATTGTACAGAAAGGAATGATACAAAATTCCTTAGTAATTAAACACTCATCAAAATTCCCTTACCTCTATTAAAAATCATCCTGCAGTTGAAACTCATTTTACTCTTACTGTTTCCATAGAAAATACAATAGGGTGAAATTAATAATGGTTTAAATTATTCGTAGGGATGACATGTTAAATCTGCTTTTAGAACACACGTCTGCAGTGGAAAAATTTTCAAACTCCGTTAATCAACTCCCTAGTAATTAAACACTCGTCAAAATATTCCTCACCTTTATTAAAATCACTCCACGGTCGAAATAAAAATCAGTTTTTCTGTAGATGTGTTTCACTGGAAAAAAAAAAAATCGTCCCTCGCTCTGTGGGTTCCGTCCGACTGTCTTGGGTTCACGGACTATACCGTGTACTTGCTGTGGCTTAGATGCGGGCCAGACATTTCAGATATTAACCTAGCATTCTTTATAACTAGCTTTTTCTATGTATTTCTTACATCAAAACCAACACTACCACTGAACTCTTTTGAATGCGGATCTCAAATTGTAAATCAAACTCATAAAGCTGTATTTATCCCACCAAGACGGCTAAACGATTTTCTTATAATTAAAATTCCCTAGTAATTAAACACTCGTCAAAATATTCCTCACCTTTATTAAAATCACTCCACGGTCGAAATAAAAATCAGTCTTCTCTAGATGTGTTTCACCGGGGGAAAAAAAAAATCGTCCCTCGCTCTGTGGATTCCGTCCGACTGTCTTGGGTTCCCGGACTATACCATGTACTTGCTGTGGCTTAGATGCGGGTCAGACATTTCAGATATTAACCTAGCTTTTTCTATGTATTTCTTACATCAAAGCCAACACTAGCACTGAACTCTTTTGAACGCAGATCTCAAATTGTAAATCAACTCACAGAGTTGTATTATTCCTTAGTAATTAAAACCCTTTGCTATTCATTTAGCCAGGACGACTAAACGATTCCTTTATAATTAAAATTCCCTGCTATTAAACTCCCTAGTAATTAAACACTCATCAAAATTCCCTTACCTTTATTAATTCGACATCCCTTACTCCAAGACTGTCTAATGCTGAACTGCACGATCAGAGAGCAAAGCTAAGTTCCAGAAAAACATTAAATACACTCGTCAGAAAAGAAATTTTTCGGATTCTACGTACGAACTGTATTGGGTGTGAAGTACATCATTCAAGTCAGCTTCGCCATTCGTGTGTGGCCATATCCCGTTTCGCCGAAGCAGTGAGAAACATTCATTTAAGCGATATCGCTAAACTTTTTGTGGAAGAGGCAGGAGTTGAAGATTCCTACATGCTACACTTTCCTATATTACTAAACGAAGTGTATGACGAACTGGTGCGCGCCTCTGAATATGTACTAAATAAATGTAATAGTGTTACTAATATCTGTTCTATATCTGATGGGTCGTCCTTGTAATTTCTTAGTGTATGAATAAAAGATTTTTTCCTGCAATGTTATTTCATTGTTCTACTTAACAGAATCGAGAAAGGTAAAAGAATCTGAAAAATTGTATACAAGCGTGCATCTTTAGTAAACTTATCTGTTTAGTGACTTTTCGATGAGATTTCCTAATAGAGCTATAATACCGATCTGACGAGGTTTGTAAATTGTTAGCTTCTTCTGTAGCGAGCAAGTGTCCGTAAGACAATATGTTTATTCTTGCATACGGTAACATATACACATACAGACACACCGAGAGAGACATGAAGACGTATACACATATCAGATTCAGCGAAACAAACATGAAAACATACTCACGCACACAGTCGCCCGCACACAGAAACATACTCACACACACACACTCGCCCGCACACTCAAAAACATGAAAGCATACAATTACAGAGACAAAACAAGTATGTGAAAAAAAAACTTAGTCCATCGCACGGATATGTGAATACACTTAGAAAGACATCCGTTGAATAATACCATACACCACACAAGAATATACTTTGCATAAGATCAGAGAAACATTCTCCTACATATTCATAGATTGCTTGAATCAGACAGTCAACATTGTTGTCCCTAGATGGCGTTGGTGAAAAGCTCAAAATCTTTTTTTTTTTAAACCGATACATGCTTCATCTTACTTCGAAAGTTCTATCTTTTGTGCTCATAAGAATAGTATATAGATATCGAGAGACACAAGAAAGAGACACGCTTCAGTGAGTTTGCACTGATGTTTTTAAATATTCTTCGCAACTGAACGTCTAGTGCACATACAGCTAAAATGTAATATTCACATACTCACACGAAAAGTGTACGTTGTTGAAATGTAATATTCGTGTGCTTACACAGAGGTGTGAATGTTGCTGACTTGTGTCTTCACTAGCTATGAACGCTGTTGTAAGAAATTGTAACATGAATATCCTAATACTTAAAAAAAATGAATGGTTAAACCATTGTTATGAACTGCTTTTCAACCCTGCACGTGGCGCCCTCTGTCTTAGTTGTTTTGAGGTGATGTTTGCAGGTAGTGTGCGTTCCTGTCGCTTCTCTTTCTCACTTCTGCAATATTGTTTGTCCTGATGATTGAAGTATCCTGTTCTGCTCTACACCTGATACGATTACAAAAGAAAATGTTTGCATGTACTAATTCTGGATTAAATATGTGGGCCGCTACCGGTCCAACCCATGACAGCGGTCGAGCAAGCTCAAAGCACTCCGTTGAACTACAAAAATAAGATTAATACCGGTTCGGGGGACTCTTAGAATCGCGAGGTATTATGCTTATGGTATGTACAGGAGTAATGGTCCATAGACAGTGTTATTTCCAAACAGGATACATATAAAAAACGTGTGCTAACCACTTTCGCACTGTACCACTAGTATAGAAATAGAGAAAAATAACTAAACAGACATCCCAGTGTTATATTGTAGCGAAACTTGTGTTTGTAGCTAGCCACCATCACACACACACACACACTTATGCGCTTATTGAAACGTAGTAGGTGGGCCAGGAACTCTGAAAAGAGCGTGTGAAAGCACCTTGAACTAACCGCGAGAGAGCTTACGTTAGGTTTCATCGGTGGTTGAAGTCAGTGAACGCCGAACTAGGGCTCGATTCAGGGACCTAATTTTTCACGGAAATATTGTTGTTTTCCAGTGAGTTTTTCATATTTTTTAGAAAGGGAAGATGTATTAGTGTTTGAACTTTATGCATGCTTTCTCTCACAAAATAATTAATGAGCGTTTTACGAATCTGTGTCGTGAAGCAGACTCAATTTTTCATTCTAAATGCTTACTCAGCCTATGGACACGTAGTTTGTCGGTGTAATGACAAGTCTGATGTGTAGATAGACACTTTGATTAGCGAATGTCAGAAAAAGTCGTTGAATGTGTAAAACATCCCTTGTGATCCTGACAGCATCGACCGAGGAATGAACTCAGAAGATTGTGGGGTCGGAACTTTACAGAGGTCTATTCATATTTGATAATTTCTCGAGGGTTATGATAGTATAGTGAGCGAGGATCCCAGTCTACATTACTGTTGTCAAGCTCTGTACATTACGTTTCACACAAGTCCGTTCACGGTTTTCTAGTGCACGGTCGTACCGTTTAGTGCGGGTCGTCCTTGGCGTCGAAGTTGCTCGCGTTCCGCAGAAAACTGCGCATTATCGCGGTTGGAAAAAATAAAAAGGTTGAAACTCAACCCCAGAATGTCATATGAAAATTTGAAGTGAGCTGGTATAAGGATACTAATACTACAACCTAACAAAGGACACCGGGGACGGATTTGTTCCCTTTTCTAATGCACGAGGTCAAATCCTATTCTTCCTGAATCGAACCATACTCCTTTAAGCAGGAACTAAAGTTTTTTTTTTTTTTACGGAAACGTATGAATTCTACTTTTAACATTCTGACGCACAGTCTTTACCCGGTAAAAGCATGTAACTGGGGCTGCATCGAGTAGCGTTACTTCCTAGGAAAGAGTTTGCTGAGGATACAGCCGTAATAAGTATTTTAAACAACGCCGTCGTGTAACGGGATAGTTTTTAATTTCGTAGGACTTTTGTTAAAAACCATTCGGGGCAAGGATCCGAACACGGGCCTTTTACGTCGACCCTATTACCTTCAATATTTTTCATCAGGGGGAATAAAATCAGATTTTTTCCTTTTATTAATTTTTTCTGCGGGATTGCAACTGTGAGGCGGTCCTTCTAGTGAAAATGTGCCAGCCCAATAGTCGCAGAGTTGAAAGAAATAAGTATTGATTAAAACGGACTTTAGATCAGTTATAAGTATAGTAATATTCTGAGCGCTTGGAGAACGTGACAGCCACATGGACTTCTGATAGCGTAGCATTCAGCAGGGGTCATGCATTCCACTGCAGCTCCGGAACATATAGCGGATTCGAAGTATCAGCCTCCGTTGCAAATGAAATTTCAGTGGGTTAGTGTTGAGAGGCGTGTGTGTGAGACATTGTATTATTTTTTTATAGCTGAAGTATTAAACTACGACCTCCCTACTCCATTAATGTGCATTTGTGATGGAACTAAAGTTTTTGCACGCGACGTACTTTTAACATTCTACCGTACAAAAAAAAAATATATATTTTTTCACCCGGTTTCACCAGCGTGATGAGACATACGCAAATGACGGAGGAAACGATTTTTTTTTAACTGTTTTACCTGATTTTTCTTCGAACAGTGTTACTCTCCTGTACCGCGGATTACAACAGTAATAAGTATTTTTAAAACGTGACGTAATAAAACTGTTAGTCATACTTTTGCAATCACAATGTTTTTTGAAGTGACTTAGTAAAGGAAATTGGGAACACGGATCAAGGCTGTGAGTGGGTTTTCACGATGTACGGAAGCAGTACAGGTCCAAGATTCATTCGTCAATAAAAACCTTGTGATTCCCCGTTTGGAATAATTTCGTAGGGTTTAACCATCCGTCAGCGAGAGGTTGTCCGTGGTGAGGATCCGAACACGAAGTCTTTTAAGTCGAACCTATTACCCCATCAATATTTTTCATCACGACGAATAAAATCAGATTTTATTAATTTTTCGCCCGATAGCATTTTTTATTTTCTGCGGGGACTGTTACTGCAGGGGTAGGGTTTCTTCTATAAAAAATGCAACAACCAGTAATCGCTAGGGCTAAAAGAAATAAGTGTTGGTTTTAAAATGGTTATAAAAATACGTATATGAAAAGACTGTCGGTGTAAGATCAAAATTTTAAAAGTGGGAGAGGGAGCCTACCCGCAATAACTATGCTAAAAGAGTTGTTAATCCTAACACACTGTGTAAAATTATACTGAAGGTTAAACATCCCCAGTGCTCAGTCTTCTGATACGTGTCACTCGCTGGTCACTCCACGTTACTTTCCCCTTGTTGTGACGTCACCTACCCTCAGAGAACAACAGCGTATGAGTCATCACACTGAGCGCTGGACACTCAACCTCCCAGGGCGATTGTGTTTCGTTGCTACCTGACCGGTAAGCGGACACGTATGGGCATGACTCGACGTACGACTTCAGGAATGCCAATATCAGAGGCTTTTCCATTGCAGGTTGGTTCTTGTTCAAGAACAGAGTGAAGCTGGGGTAGCGCGTTCGACTCTCGTTGCCGAGGAGAAGTTTTTTTTTTTCGATAAAACACCTCTACAGAAAACTGATTCAACCGTAAGGTGGTTTTTTTTTAATAAAGGTAAGGGAATTTTGATGAGTGTTTAATTACTAGGGAGTTTAATAGCAGGGAATTTTAATTATAAAGGAATCGTTTAGTCGTCCTGGCTAAATGAATAGCAAAGGGTTTTAATTACTAAGGAATAATACAACTCTGTGAGTTGATTTACAATTTGAGATCTGCATTCAAAAGAGTTCAGTGCTAGTGTTGGCTTTGATGTAAGAAATACATAGAAAAAGCTATATTAATATCTGAAATGTCTGACCCGCATCTAAACCACAGCAAGTACATGGCGTATTCCCGTGCGTCCTGGAATCCACACAGCGAGGGAAGATTTTTTTTTTTTTTCCGGTGAAACACATCTACAGAAAACTGATTTTTATTTCGACCGTGGATTGATTTTAATAAAGGTGAGGAATATTTTGACGAGTGTTTAATTACTAGGGAATTTTAATTATAAGAAAATCGTTTAGCCGTCTTGGTGGGATAAATACAGCTTTGTGAGTTTGATTTACAATTTGAGATCCGCATTCAAAAGAGTTCAGTGGTAGTGTTGGTTTTGATGTAAGAAATACATAGAAAAAGTTAGTTATAAAGAATGCTAGGTTAATATCTGAAATGTCTGGCCCGCATCTAAGCCACAGCAAGTACACGATATAGTCCGGGAACCCAAGACAGTCGGACGGAATCCACAGAGCGAGGGACGATTTTTTTTTTCCCCCGGTGAAACACATCTACACAAAAACTGATTTTTATTTCGACCGTGGAGTGATTTTAATAAAGGTGAGGAATATTTTGACGAGTGTTTAATTACTAGGGAGTTGATTAACGGAGTTTGAAAATTTTTCCACTGCAGACGTGTGTTCTAAAAGCAGATTTAACATGTCATCCCTACGAATAATTTAAACCATTATTAATTTCACCCTATGGTATTTTCTATGGAAACAGTAAGGGTAAAATGAGTTTCAACTGTAGGATGATTTTTAATAGAGGTAAGGGAATTTTGATGAGTGTTTAATTACTAAGGAATTTTGTATCATTCCTTTCTGTAAAATTATTCTGAGACCAGTCAATCGTTCCATGCAATTATTCTGAGACTTGCATCAGCTGAGTGAAGGAGGTGGTCTTAAAATATAGGAAGGGCTTAAAAGGTAAACCAGGGGGTCTACAAGAGGAGGGAGGGCTTAAAATATAGGTAGGTCGACCGTGGGGTCCGAAAACGGGAAATTAAACTTAAAATAAAGGGGTTTTTGGGAAAATAGTACTTCTCACTGTCAACAGGTGGCGCCACTGAGGGGGAAAGGGTGGTTAATAAAGGGGGAGGAATTATTAATAAAGGGGCGTGGCCTGTTACGTAATGATTTTGTAATGATTACGTCATGTTGCGTCATAGGGGAGGGGGCAGAAGTGGGCGTGGTCGGTGACGTCATAGGGGAAAGCACTGTGCAAAGGGGGATTCGTATAATGTGATGATACTACTCATGGGATACCTTATATCAGCTGGTGGATAATCCTAATCAGAGGCCATCGCAGGCCTCTGATTAGGATTATCCACCAGCTGAACCTTACTTAGCTAGTTGGGCATCGTCAAGCCTAAACTGGAGTAATACGTCTCAGGCAGGCCATGTTGCTGTTGAAAAAGTCCACTTGAAAAGGTGGTGCCTGAAGTTCCTACCAGCATCGGTGACTTCAGCCGTTAGCGGAGGAGGAACGGGTCTTTGCCCCATGCCTGCGATCAGGGGGCTGTTCGATATTGTTGGCCCTACCAATCTCAATAAACCTAATTTCTTTAAAAATCCTACTAATCATTTTCTCTCTGCAAGAACGTGGAACGTGAGGACATTACATAGAGATTATTCTCTTGATGTCCTCATGCAGGAATTCCAGGGCTATAACCTAGATATTCTAGGCTTGCAAGAGACCAGATGGATAGGTAAAGGTGAGACACTTAAAAATAACTTTAAATTTCTCTTTACAGGGAGGGAGGATAGAAAGCATCACCAAGGCGTGGGTCTGTTGCTCAGCAGACATGCTAGTGATGCTCTTCTAGGATATGAGTGCATTAATGAAAAGTTTCTTACGGCAAAATTTCAGACAAGCATTAAAGACTTGAATGTTATCTGCTGTTATGCCCCCACTGAGGATGCTGATGAGGATGAGAAGGATAGGTTTTATGGACAACTTCAGGATATCTTGAATTCTGTCAAGAAAGGAGATATTACCCTTGTTCTTGGTGACTTCAATGCCAAAGTTGGTACTGACTCTGATCTTTGGGGAGGAGTAATAGGCCCTTTTGGTATTGGTAGCTGCAATGGCAATGGGCAACGTCTCCTACAGGTAAGTAAACTCAATGGTTTCAGAATAACTAACACATATTACAAACACCGCGACATACATAAATACACAGGGTTTCACCTGACGGGCTGCATAGGAATATGATTGATTATATATTAATTAACAGCAAATGGGCTAGTTCTGTTAGAAATACCAGGGCATATAGGGGAGCTGAAATTGGATCTGACCATTACCTTGTTAAAAGTGTCTTGCAACTTAAACTTAAAAAGTGTTGTGCTAGGGTTAAAAAATTTACCTTTAATACTGAAGCTCTGAAAGACCCAGTTATAGCTAAAGCTTACCATGATAGGTTACTTGGTCATTATGACAGTCATGGTTTGCTTAATACTGAAGTTGAGGAAGAATGGGGCCATTTTAAACAGGCTTTTTTGGAAACTAACAGTACTCTTTTAGGAAAAAAGGAGCAGAGGAGACAGAATTGTTTAAGTGATAAGGCAATTGAGCTTATTTCAGAAAGAAGGAACTGCAGGAATGTCCTTAATCAGTACCCTACTCGTCCTAATAGAAAAGATTACAGAGAGCTTAATAAACGTGTAAAGGATCAGTTAGCTACTGATAAAAATCTTTGGCTTGATAGCTTGGCTGACAAAGCTGAGGAAGCAGTTAGGCAGCACAACAGCAGAGAGCTGTACCAGATAGTTAACGTTTTATGTGGTAGAAAACGGACAGGCATACAGGGATTGAAGGATAAACAAGGTAAGGTTATAGAAGGTGAGGATTCTGTCATGGCTAGGTGGGCTGAGCATTTTAGTGATGTTCTAAACAATGTGGTTAGTTCTACTCCCATTGTGTGTAATGATGATAGATGCATTGACAGCTTTAATATTGGCCCTATAACGCAATCTGAAGTTAGTTTGGCTATCTCTAAACTTAAACTTCATAAATCCCCAGGGGTAGATGAAATTACTACAGAAATGCTCAGAGCTGGGAATGTTTTGGTTACCACTTGGATGACTGAAATTTTGAATAACTTTTATGATAAAGGCATGGTTCCTAAAGATTTTACCAGAACTATTATTATCCCTATCTTCAAAAAAGGTGATCGCAGTTCTTGTGATAACTATAGGGGTATCAGCCTACTCTCTGTTCCAGGTAAAGTTCTTTCCATGATTGTGCTTAATAGAATTAAGAATCTGGTTGACAGGCAATTGCGTGATGAGCAATGTGGATTCAGAAGTGGTAGGGGATGTGTAGATCAGATATTTTCACTTACGCAGATTCTTGAGAAATGTTTAGAGTTTCAGAAACCTTTGGTTGTTAGCTTCGTTGATTTCAAAAAGGCTTTCGACTCTGTTGATCGTCATAATTTGTGGTTGATTGTGAGATCATATGGTATACCAGACAAGTTAGTTAACATAATGAAAGCTCTCTATAATAACACCGAGTCATATGTGAGAGTTGGTAAGTCTTGTAGCAATTGGTTTAGCATTACGTCTGGTGTTCGACAAGGGTGTATTTTGTCTCCTTTTCTCTTTAGTTTGGTTGTTGATTATGTTAGGCGAAATTCACTTCAAGGGAAAGATTTTGGCCTTAAATGGTCTGGAGATACTAAAATTTCTGATTAGATTATGCTGATGATTTAGCCCTTTTGGCAAATGATGTTGATGAGATGAACTCTTTCATTCGAGCTGTTGATGAACCTGGTACTAGAGTAGGTTTGGTTATAAACAGAGAGAAAACTAAAGTGAGTAAAATTGGTAAGGCAGGCTGTGATTCAATTAATCTGAATGGTTGCAGTCTTTACCAGGTGTCACAGTTTAATATCCTTGGGAGCTATGCAACAGATACTGGTGGTGTGCGGCATAAGATTAACAGACGAATAGAGATTGCTGCCGGGACTTTTAACAATCTATGGAGATTGTGGAGAAATAGGCGTATACACCTAAAGACTAAAATTAGACTATATAATAGCTTAGTTCTTTCTATGGTTAGTTATGGTAGTGAAGCTTGGACGCTGTGTGAACAAGATAACAGGAAACTAGATGCTTTTGATTCTAGATGCTTACATAGTATCTTGGGTAATAAGTGGTTTAACTTTGTAACTAATAATGAGGTTAGGCAAAGGAGTCTGCAACCTCCTTTAAGCAGCATATTGTGCAGAGAGAGACTCCGCTGGTTTAGCCATGTTGCCCATATGGAGAATTATAGATTGGCGAATAGGGTTATGAACAGTGTGCCTAGAGGCCTCAGAAAGAGTTTGAGACCTAGGATGCAGTGGGCAGACAATGTCAAACAGGACCTTGTTAGAACTGGTGTGTAGTGACCAGATGCAGCAGATGTAGCTCAGGACAGATATGCTTGGAGAATTAAACTGCGTGGTCTGGTTGGACCTCCATAGCCCATGGCTGCTTGAGGATGATGATGATGATGAATGATAATTCGAAACACTTGTTAAATATTAATATATTTGTGCAGTGCTGAAGCTTGACTTTTTGAACGGGGAAGCAATTACCACAAACACTTCTAAAACTACATTGGAATGCTGTTCCAGTACTTGTGTTTCCAAATCATTAAATTGGAATGCCTTTCGTAACTTATGTTTCCAACTTACTGAACCAGAATGCCATTCTTGTACTTGAAGTTTCTGAATCATTGAAAGTTAACACTGTTCCAATATTTGATATTTACTAATCATGAATCGGAATGCTTCCATTATCTGATGATTTTTAATTACTGTGCTCAAGCAGTTCTATGCAAATTTTTTAAAGCAAATTTTTTTGTGATAGTATACACACAGAAGAGTCAAAACATTATGACTGACTGCCTAATATGATGTTTGTCCTCCATGTGCCACCAAAACAGCTCTTACCTGGCAAAGCATGGACACTACAAGATTTCTAAAGGTGTCTTATGGTATTTGGTACCAACACATTACCAGCAGATCCTTTTAACTCTTGTAAGTTACATGGTTGAGCTGCCACAGATCAGATATGCTGTTCCAACACAAACCACAGATGCTCGATTGGATTGATGTGTGGGGAATTTGGAGGCCAGGACAATACCTGGAAGTTTTCCTCACATTCCCCGAACCATTCTCAAACAATCTGGGCAATTTGGCATTGTGCATTATCCTGCTGAAAGAGGTATTAGAGGGGTATACTGTTGCCATGAAAGAATGTACCTGGTCTGCAATGATGCCTCGGTAGGTGGTAGATGTCATAGTTTCCTGCACATGAATGACTGGACCCAGGGTTTCCCAGCAGAACATTGCCCAAAGCACTACACTTCCTCCACTAGCTTGTTTTCATCCCACAGTTCATCCTGGTGTCAACACTTCCCCAGGTAAATGATGCACACATACCCAGCCATCCACATGGTGCAACAGGAAATAAGATTCATCAGACCAGACGACCTTCCAATCATTCAAGGTCCAGTTTTGATACTTGCATGCCCATTATAGGCACTTTTGACAGCGAACCAAGGTTACCATGGGCACTCTGAGCGACCTGCGGTTACACAGCCCCATTTTCAACAGGTTTTGATGTACTCTGTATTGTGACACATTACTCCTGTCACCAGCATTCAAATTATGGGTGAGTTGCACCACAGTATCCCTTCTGTTGGCTCGTACCATATGGGACAGCCTTTGCTCACCTATAACATTGATGAGCCATAGTCGGCCACACCTTGCTGGTGGTTAGTGGTTTTGGTTACAAAGCTAGTAACCAAATATTTCTGAAACTCTAAACATTTCTCAAGAATCTGCCTGAATGAAAATATCTGATCTACACATCCCCTACCACTTCTGAATCCATGTTGCTCATCACGCAATTGCCTGTCAACTGGATTCATAATTCTGTTCTTCTATTCTTATTATTCTATATTATTATTCCATTAAGCACAATCATGCAAAGACTTTACCTGGAACAGAAAGTACGCCAATGCCCCTATAATTATCATAAGAACTGTGATCTCCTTTTTTAAAACTATGGATAATAATACCTCTGGTAGGTTCAAGGTATTGTAAGTTCATGGTTGAATTAGCCTCTAATGAGGGTTCTCTACACCAGTCACAACAGGAGAGCGAGAAACCAAAGCAGAAGATACTATCTCAGCTCTCTCTCGAAACTATTAACTATACTAATCTCATTAAAGAAATAGACATTAGACCTTGCAGAAGGATCCAATGTTCTGAAAGAAATCAGTGACCAGTCGCAGACAAGTCCGCTGTAGCGTCATATTCTGGTGGTTACCAAGAAGGGAGGTGATGGAATAGTCAGTGGTTCCGATAGCATGAAGCTCCCAGAACAAAGCTCTTTCAGCATTATAGTGGGAGCAGTACGTGAGATACGGTCTCTGGTGTGCTGCATGTGGCACAGTTAGGACTGTACACTCTACCAAGAGTATGAAGAGTAGAATTGCTGTAGATGACACCAACTCGGAGGCAATGCAGGAGGGTCTCAGATCTGCAAAGTCTCCTAGGTTAATAGCAGTGAGAGAAGGGTCAACCAGCTACCTGAAAGATGAACAACTGGAGTCCCTCTGCCACTGGGCAAGACGATACTGGCTCATCATTTGTGAGAAAAAACTCTTGCAATCACTGAAAGAGAGAGAGAAATTAATGGCATACCTCTGATTCGCAAGTGCCTCCTTCGCAGTGCGATCAGCATGCCCATTGCCTGGTATCCCTATATGGATTCACTGGAAGTGGATTGTGATACCATCATAAGTGAGCTTGGAGCATGTCTCCCTGATATTCTGAATAAGGAATGGGTTGCAGCTCTTGCTGTGTCTCCCTGCTAGAGGCCTTGCAGGGCTGACTTGGAGTCACAAAGGATGACAAAGTTGTCATTCCCGAGGCTGTGGATGAAAGTTACAGCCTCGAGAATAGTGTGAAGCTCAGCACTAGTAGAGGAAGTGAGATGCGGGAGAAAAGGCCTCTGAAGACGTCAGTATTGTGGATGGCAAATGCACAGGCAGCACATAGTCTCTTCCGATCAACAGATACATCAGTGTAGACCTCTATATTTCTCATATAGTGCAGCGTCGGGTGGGACGTTAAGCCGTGGCCCCGTGTGCGGGAGAGCCATACCCTGTGCACATTAAAGAGCACACTGGATGGCTTTGACGGGAGGCTACCATCTGTCTCCCAACAGCTATTCCAGTGGGCCCCCTCCCCCAACCTTCTCTGAGCCTTCGGGGTCCATGTGACCTGGCCATTTAGCCCATGGTGTGCAAAAACGTGCCGCTCAGAGGTAAAACAACCCAACCCATATAGTGCAGTGACACTGGAGGTGGAGAGAAGCCTGATGGCCACTGGATCTGAGTCACTCTTTCGCTCTAGAGAAGGGACAGTGACCTTGATCACTTCCTCCAGGATGGGAATTCCGGAAAGAGCATATTGCCTGCAGTGGATTAGCAGAAAAAGCTCAATCATAGACACAGCAAATGTCAGTGATAGAGACGACAATGGCAGAGTCTAGCCTGCTTTGAAACATCCTGAGAAGCTCATGGTTAAACAGGAGGGAATGGAGCCTTGAGAGATCACACAATATATCTTTCTTCCGGTGCAGGTGGAAAGTCCTCTCACTAAACATAAATGTCAGACTTTCTACTGTGATGACTGCCTTCGCCGTTTCACGAATGAATCACTCTTGAAGAATCATGTTCCCTATTGTCAAGAACATGGACCCCAAAATCATTATCATATTTGTCAAGAACATGGACCCCAAAGAGTAGAGTTTCCAACTGAAGACGAGAAATGGCTGAAATTAACAAATTTCAAGTTCCAACAGCCCGTTCCTTACGGGATTTACGCCGACTTTGAATCATTCTTTCTGAAATGAAAAAAAAAGAAATGAAAGAATCTCTGAATGAAAAAAAAAGTGAAAGAAAAACACTCTCTTTCTTAGTGAAAGTGGACACTTGTATGCCTGATCCTTCAAAAACTTGCACTACTATCACAGCAAATCATGAACCCTGTGGATTTACATATCTTGTTGCTGGATTTGACGGCTGCAGCTATAAACCGCCAGTAGTTTATAGAGGTCCTAATGTCGTAAAAGAATTTTTGCAGTGTTTGCTTAGAGAAGAAAATTATATGAAAAATTTACCCTTGAAGATCCAACCAATGCAACTTTCAAATCAAGAAGAGGAATTATTTCACAGCGCTACAAACTGCCATATTTGCAAACAAATTCTGGGACTCGATCGAATAAGGGATCACGATCATTTAACTGGCAAATTCTGAGGAGCTGCCCATAATGCATTTAATCTCAATTATAAGTTTACTAATAAGATTCCAGATATATTTCATAACCTTCAGGGATATGACAGCCATCTTATTATGCAAGGAATCGGCATGATCAAAAATAAGAAGATTAATTGCATTCACAATAATATGGAAAAATACATAGCATTCTCCCCTGGAACTTTAAATTTCATAGACTCCTATCAGTTTTTAAGTGCGTCTTTTGAGAAGCTAGTCAATAAATTATCTCCAGAAGAATTCAATATTTTAAAGGAGCATGTTGAACCTGGACGGCTACATCTGGTTTTGAGAAAAGGAGTTTACCCCTACGATTATAATGACAACTGCAAAAAGTTTGAAGAAACGTTGATTCCTCCACGTGAGTCATTTTACAATCAACTCACAGAAGAAACGCTAGAGGAAGAACACTACAACCATGCAATGGAAGTATGGCATACATTCAATGTACAAAAACCCAGGTCAGTATCATGACTTGTACCTGAAAACTGACGTGCTCCTCTTACCTGACGTTTTTGAGAATTTCAGAAAACTATGTGTCAGATACTACGAAATTCATCCCTGCCATGTTTACACAGCTCATGGACTAGCCTAGCAAGCATGTCTGAAGATGATAAATGTTAATCTGGAGCTGATAACAGACCCTACAATTCACCTTTTCCTGGAGAAAGGCATACGAGGAAGAATTTCAGTGATATTCAATCGTATTAGCACGGCAAACAACAAGTGTTTAGATACCTGTTCCTTGGACGTCCGAGGGCCACATTGACTAGAAATGACCGTTAGCTGCTCCTAAATGCAGGGGCACTGCCAGACCAAAAATAATAGCATTTACTTTGCAAATCAGGGCTAGGTCGGCTGCTTTCGTATTGTCAATGCGAATTTTAACATTATTGCCACCACCCGGAATCTGAGCATTATCTGTTTTAGCGATGACACAAATGCGCAGAACTGCAGGAGCCACCATTTTATAGTGGCTCATTACGTTAGATTGGTCATTTCAACTAAGGCAATCAATAGTCGAAGATCTTGCTACCTAACGAATATCTTCATTTGACTAGCAGGCTCATCAAGTCTAAACTTTCCTAACAAGATGTGTTTGAACTGAGTTGACAATTTTTTATTTTGCTAGGAAAGGATACTCACGTATGAAGAATTTAAAAACAACAATAGATATAAAATTATAAAAAATGCTGAACATTTGGTCTGCAAGACAATGCTAATAATATATTTTAATATGACGTTCCGTTACCAAGGCATCACACAGTCGGAAAATGCATTTTTTTTTTCCTTTGACTTTCAACTTAAGGGCTTTCAACTTCGATCCCAGCCGCTGTCATTATGGTTTTTTCGGTCTTTTTTTATAATTCATCTATTATTTTTTTACAATTCGTTGTCAAATAAATTGATATATAGTAATAAAATATATATGTAATAAATTACTATTTTTAATTAAATACAACCAAAATAAGACAACTTTCCAAGTGAAAATTTATTACATGTAATTCAGATTAGAAAAATAAATAGAAATTTATAATCGGAAAGGAGTGAAAAAATAGTAAACCTATGTATATATTAGATATAATTTTCACGAACATTTCTTTAAAATATCACGGAGTAGAACGGAGTGGGAAAAAATATATGTATGTAAATATTACAGTGGAGAATCAAAATATTGAATTGAAGTAAAAAGGACAAGAACACCTTTGGTGTTTTTTTTTATTTTTATTCTTTTTTTTTGAAATTTTTTGTTTAATAATGCGTTTCGAGAATAGCTGGAAAAAAAGAATATATGCATCACGAAAAGTCTTTTCAATCCTATTCGATTCAAATGAATATCAGGCATCTCTCCATTTTTTTTCTATTGGGGAGGGACTCGTTAGCTTACCAGGCTCGTAATCTGCATCCCTGGGTTCGAGTTCCTGCTGGGCCAGCATTGAGATTTATGTCTGCAAAAATCGCCGACCACCTGCCCACGGTCAGTAGGGGACATCGATGGACTTGGAAAGGCCATCGGATGGGACGCTCATTTTATCATTATATCATTGGTATAAAATGCAGGAGAGCCCTACCCTGTGCACGTTAAAGAACACATTGGGTGACCTTGACGGGTGGCTACCATCTGTCTCCTAACAGCTGTTCCAGTGGATTCCTCCCCAACCTTCTCAGGGTCCTTGTAACCAAGCCATTTAGCCCATTGTGTGTAACAAAAGTGCCACTCAGAAGTAAAACAACCCAACTAACTTTTTTTTCCTACATCCAGGTGCTGCCTGTAGTAGGCAAAATGTCCCACCAAAGAATTTAGTCACAAGCCGTCATTAATTATATCACAGTAATGTAACTGTGATATGAAACCCTGTTAGTAAGAGTGAGTCCACTACATATGATATCCTACCCAAACAATACAAAATGCATGCAAAGATAACATTTATATTAGATGTACCCAGCCCGGGATCTAGAAAAAAATCGAGGGGAGGGGAGGCAAAAAACTGAATTTCCACAGCAGTATAACATTTCCCCTCCGTTTTACAGATCTGAAAATATTTCTGGAAAAATCCATGAAATATAAATACAAATAATTATTTTTTGTCTCTATTTTCCTTACTAAACATTCTCAAAGTTCCTTATTCCGGTCTACATCCGGCCCTGGATGTACCAGTGATGGTTTGAACAGCGGAAGCAATACCAAAAGCAAATGCAATTAAATCGAAACGCCGTTCCAGTAATCGACGTTTCCGAACAAGGTCGGATTGGGAGCAAAAAACTGCCCTGGCAAATGCATGAAAATCGGTCCATACAGCCAAGATCTATCCTAAACCAAATTTCGTCAAAGGCGAGTACTCTGGGATTACTCCTGAGAACCCCTCCCCCCTATTCATTTTAATCTCGTTTACCGAAAAAAAAAAGCGTGCTAATACACCCGAGAGCCAAAACATTATGACCACCTGCCTAATATGATATTGGTCCCCACAACTCGCTGCTTTGAAACAAGCCCTATTATGAACAAAAAAAGAAAGGAATAAACAAGTTGTCCTCATAACAGACAATAAAGCTGCTCTTCTTTCTCTACTGAAGGAACCTCACAAATGTAATCAGAATTTCATCCGAAATATTCTGATGCTCTGTCATCACCTTAGGAATGACAACATCTGTCTCATTCCAGTGGGTACCAAGTCGCATTGGATTCTCTGGAAATGAGAAAGTTGACTCACTCACAAGAAATCTTTCGACAACAGTAGAAAATTCTAACAACTATAATAAATGTAAAGAGTTGATAACAGAAAATAAAATGGATAATCTCAACAACTTTTCACCGAGGTCACCTCAAACTCTTACAACCACAAACAGCTAGTCAATGAAAAAACTGATTCACTATATAAGAAATTTACCAAGACAAGACCATGTGAAAATCATCCTACTCAAGACGGGTCACTGCAGACTCAAGGACAAAATGCACATTATGAAAAAGGCAGAGTCTAATCTTTGCCTTACTGCAACTCAATTGAGACGGTTTCATATGTCCTACTGAGCTGTACAGCATACAACACCAACAGGAAGATCTTTTTGAACATTTGGAAAAATTGAATATCAAGGAATTCACCCTTGAAAACCTATCACGAAAAAAGCAAAAACTAGATTCATCACACATTACAAGTGCTAAAATGTTTAAAGAATATCAACCTGTACTTCAATATAAAACTACTCAGCACTTATATCAGAAAAAATAATATATCAGACAGCAGAACTACCGGGGACTCGGAGGAATATTCTCTCGGAGGAATATTCTCTCGGAGGAATATTCTCGGAGGAATATTCTAACAATGACTGAACAACCTTCTAAAACCAACTTAACAAAAAGAAAAAAAAGGTGTTTTTTTTTCCCTCTCTGGCCTAAATTTATACTCTGTGTGATTCAAAAATGATCAAATGGGGAATTTTGCGATTCCAATATCGACAGAAGATTCCCAAGTAACGATTGTTACTACTACTATTAGTTACGTGATTGAGCTGTCGCACATCGAATATGCAGTTCCAACACAAACCACAGATGCTCGATTATATTGATGTTTGAGAAATTTGGAGGCCACGGCAATACCTGAGAGTCTTCCTCGTGCTCTGCAAACCATTCTCCAACAATCTGGGCAGTGTGGCATGGCGAATTATCCTGCTGAAAGAAGGTACTACTATAGGGGAATACCGTACCCATGAAAGGATGTACTTGGTCTGCAATGATGTTTAGGAAGGTGGTAGATGTCATAGGTTCCTGCATACGAATGAATGGACCCAGGGTTTCCCAGCAGAACATTGCCCAAAGCATATAACTTCCTTTACTGGCTTGTTTTTGTCCCACAGTTTATCCTGGTGCCAACACTTCCCCAGGTAAACGACACACACATACCTGGCCGTCCATACGGTACAACTGGAAATGAGATTCACTGGACAAGATGACCTTCCAATCATTCAAGGTCCAGTTTTTATGCTTGTGTGCCCACTGTAGGCATTTTTGTCTGTGAAGTGAGGTTAACATGGGCACTTGGAGCAGCCCCATTTTCAACAGGGTTCGATCTATTGTGTGTTGTGACACGTTACTCTTGTCACTGACATTCAAATTACGAGCGAGTTGCGCCACAGTATTCCTTCTGTTGGCTTGTACCATACGGAATAGCCTTCGCTCACCTCTAGCATTGATGAGCGGCAGTCGGCCCACATCTTTCCCATGGTTCGTGGTTTTTCATTCCTCGGACCACTTTTTGAAGATACTAACCATGGCTGACCCTGAGCACCTCACAAGCCTTGCCGTCTTGGAAATGCTTTGAACCAGTCATCTGACGATTACAATTTGGCCTTTGTTAAACTCATTGAAGTCCACTACCTTTTCCATCTGAAAAACAAGAATAACATTGATTAACAGAGTTCAGTTTCAGGTGTTATTTATACCCTTTCATGACCTTCACACGAGCCATCATTTATTTGTAGTTGCTTCGATTTGCATAAAGACGCATTGGTCATAATATTTTGGTTCTTCCGTGTATACATTAGTTCCTGAAGGTAATTTTTTTTTATGTACAAATTTATTCTATAGTTTGTTTTCCATAAATTTGCATATCATATCAGTGAATTGTAAGAGGTTAGCAAGAACCATGGCTCACATTTTCTGTCAATACATATTTTATTTCTGAGATTCTGGCTATTTCCTTTCACATCTTTATATGTTTTTTTCTTCAATTTTATGTCTGCTACTCTATTGAATGTAACTTCCTTCAGTACTAAAGCAGGAGAACTTGTTCATTTAATTGCATTTGTTTAGACATAGAAATGATGACTTAAAGTTTGTCCGATTTATATATATATTACTGCTTAAGCTAAGGATGAGGAAGTTCCTCATATGCAGTGATGACTCCGTTTGATTTTTATTAAATTTGATTGAATAAAAGTTTAAAGGAAATGTGAATATCACAAAGTTTGCATTGACAACGGTGATTTTTCACCTTTATCCCAAGAGGGAATGTGAAAGCGCAATTTTTATTTTAAGAGAAAATTGTTTGTTTTTAACTATTATGATTCCTCTTTTTTTTAGAATCTCCCAAATGCTTTAATTGCGCGATCTGACGGCAAAATTTCAAACTCTGAGGTTGAAAATTTTAGAATTTGAAGCGAACATTTCCTAACGATCTATTTGGGATAGAAATTTTGATATTTTAGTGGAGGCGTGTGATGATCAAGGGGTTTACATTGGCAGCAACAATTTGTCCCATCGCCCACAGGGTGGGTAGGAAAATGCAACGTTTTGCTTTGAGAGATTAATGAAAAATTATTTTGAGTCGAATAGGTACTAACGAAATATGATGATTCATAGTTTTCAAATCCTCCAAATAGACATAATAATTTACCCCATCGTAAGAGGGCGCTAAACGAAGAAAATGCAAAACTTGATGTAACATTGCAAATGATATCTTTATGCTAGAAATTCTAGCGATAGAATGTGTTGATGAGGAACGGAATAATTGATAGTCATTTGTGTATCAATTATATTATATTTAGTTAAAATTCATGTTCTTTTAGAGAATTTAGTTCAGACACGAAAAATTAAAATGATATTCAGTATACAATAAGATTTTATAGTTTTATTTTATTCTATTTTTAGTGTAGGATGCAAACTGAGCAGCTAAATAAAATTATGCAAAGACAACTGTTTTGGCTTTCAAAGCAGGTAGACAAGTTTGAACTTTCGTAGAAAACGGCCGGATTATACGGGGGGGGGGCCTCCCCTTCCTGGTGCATCCCTGAGCTGTTTCATCTGGTGCTCAATCAAATAGAGATATGTTGTAATGCTGGGGGAAAAACTTGCTCTGACGGGATTTTTAAGACAGGGTATGTCGTACCCCTGATTTGGTTTTGGAAGGGAGGGGGGATTTCCGAGAATTCAGTTTTAAGGGTCTGAGAATTCGGTGTCAGAGTAGGTTTGAGAATTTAGTTTCATGGGAGGAGAGGCGACAAATATTTAGTTTTGGATTCACGCTGAGAATAAGATTTGAGTATGGTTCCCCCCCCCCCCCAGGGTACATCCCTGTCGGTATCCAATGTGGCACGTAAATATGGTCGCAATGAATATAGGCAACCATCTGTCATCAATATTCGAGAGAAATTCGTCAAGTTGTGGCATCAAATGTTTCAATAACTGTTGAGGTGACGAGCCAAGTGTGTGTGTGATAAGACTTGAGGGAAGTCTCAAACGGCATTAAGCATACGGCTGAAAGACACAAACTTTAAATTTATTGTCTATTGATATCAGCATTTTGCGAAAAAAGTCTCTCAGTGTCTATGCACTAATAGTAGCATAAATGAGAGTTCTGGCTCAGTAAAAGGGGCTCGAGAATTCTATGAAAATCCATGGGGAAAGTTATGGGGGGGGGGGTGAGGTAAAAAGTATGTTTCTTGTAGTTTTTTGTGAAAATATGTGTGAAAATTAAAAAAAAAGGGGGTGTTTTTTAGCATGTGAAAAACTAATGTAAGTTTTTTTTTAAAGATGAGGTTTAAACTAATTTGTGATTTAGTTTAAATGAATTAGATTGAAATGAGGTGTGTGTATATGAGATAAAAATGAGGTGTTTTGTTAAGTTATCATACATTTCACTGGATACACCAGATTCAAAACTTTTATCTAAGCAAAGTCCAAAGTATTAATTCTGTTATCAAAGAAGAATATTAAAAGTTTTCATCGAAAGTAAATAAATTTCTTATCATAGAAAAATATTAAAACTTTTAATCAAAACTGAATAATTATTTTGCTACAAGAATATTAAAATTTTATTTAAGCAACGTTCAAGTAATAATTTTGCTATTAAACAATAATATTAAAACTTTTATCTAATCAAAGTCCAAAGTAATAATTCGGATATCAAACCGAAACTTTGTGAAGTGTATGATAATTTAACATAGAAGAATATTAATTTTTTTTCTAAAACCAAAATTGAATAAATTTTTTATCATAGAGGAATATTAAAACTCTTATCTAACCAAAGTCCAAGTTATAATTTTGCTATCAAACCGAAACTTTTATCCGAAACCAAAACTGAATAAATTTTTTATCAAACAATAATATTAAAACTTTTATCTAACAAAGTCCAAGTAATAATTTTTGCTATCAAACCGAAACTTTTATCTGAAACCAAAGTCCAAGTAAAAATTCTGTTATCAAACCGAAGCTTAAAACCAAAACTGAATAAATTTTTTTATCACAGAAGAATATTTTACAATATATATATCTCAATCAGATTGTGGATAAAAAGTCAAACTTTAATTTGTTAATGAAAAGCAAAGCTGAATATTTTATCTTTCTCGCTTTAGAATTAAAGTCTATCATAAAACATACTTACCTTTCAGGAGAGAAACACAAATTGATTTTTCTTCCAGCTGAGAGCGTTTACCTACTCAAGAGAACAGAAACTTAAAACGAAAACTGAATAAATTTCTTATCATAGAAGAACTTTTTACAATATATATATATCTCAATCAGATTGTGGATAAAAAATCAAACTTTAAATTGCTAACGAAAACCAAAGCTGAATATTTTATCTTTCCGTTTCAGCTTTACGATTAAATCTATCTAATATTCCCTTTTGCAAAAGATCGTAGATAGAAAGGTCGGTATCGTTTTCGCTTTACAATTAAAATCTGTCATAACTGTGTAACAAACATACTTACCTTTCAGGAGAGAAATCCTACCCTTCAGGAGAGAAACACAAACTGATTTTTCTTCCAGCTGAGAGCGTTTAAATACTCAACCTAACCCAAACTTAAAACCAAAACTGAATAAATTTCTTATCATAGAAGAAGTATTCAGCTTTGGTGTTGATTAGGAAATAAAACTTTTATCCAAAAATAAAGTAATACAATTTTGCCTGAATATTTCTCTTATCATAGAAGAAGAAATATTTCCCTTTTCGAAAAGATCGTAGATAAATAGTTATTACCAAACGTTTTATTTGCTAATCAAAACCAAAGCTGAATATTTCTTCTATGATAAGAAATTTATTCAGTTTTGGTTTTAAGTTTGAGTTCGGTTGAGTATTTAAACTCTCTCAGCTTAAAGAAAATCAGTTTCTGTTTCTCTCCTGAAGGGTAAAGTATTTTTTTTTATTTAGATAGATTTAATTGCTTGTCGCATGAAGAGATGATCGTATGTTACCGTCTACAATCACGTATTTATCTCTAAATGATAGGAAGCTGGCTATCAAAGAAAGATTTTATCAGGTCAACACGAGGCAAGTAAACAGACAGCCACCACTGCAGATCGCTGCTAATAGCAAGCTGAAATGGGAAGATTCATTTTTTAAACTTGCAAATAAATGTAGTTTTTGACTGAATATTTTGAAAAATTTTAATGATAAAATATATTTTTAACCAAGAACCAAAAGTTTTCCCTCTAGTGGTTTCAAGGTTCCTTTATGCTCTGAGACAATTACGCAATATACGTGATATAATTCATTTGGCGGTCTATTTAATTTAAATCGTATTTCGGTCTATTTAATTTAAATCGTAGTTCGATGTCAGCAGTTGCTGATAATTCATATAGACGTGATTCGTATTTGCTGAAATCGAAGTGGAATATCGGATACAGTTTCATAAAATCTTTTAACTGACTTGTGTACCCGAGTCGATATCCATATATTTTTCAGCTCCAAAGCTGTTGTAAACTCGTGCATAGTCTAAAGTGTTGGGTTCAAAGTTGCACTCGAATTCTTCGAAACTGTTTGCTATTCACTCTGATCTGAATCCGTTCTAGTAACATGTGATCAAACACCATATTGTTTCTGGTTTGATTATTTAATTGGTTAGACTTTTGTAAGACGATATAAAGATGGACAGGTTTGTTTTGAGTTGTAGTAACCCACCAACTGACATGAGAGTCAATTCCAGTATCAGATTTGCACAGTTTGCACGATTCCCAAAAGATTTCATGTGGATTGCCACTTGCTAAAAGAGATTCTAGTGTTGCAAGTAATTGTAGTGATGGTTCCACTTTTGGAATAAACCAAGATACGTGAGATATTTCAAATTTATACAATGTAGCCCCCAACTCTCTGAATGATGTCTGTCGTCACACGGGGCGGGAGTGGCTCATTCGGTAGCGCCCCAGGCTCATAATCTGCAGTTCCCAGGTTGAGTCCCAGCTGGGTCAGTGTTGAGATTTATCTCCGCAAAATTCCCTGCCCTGCCCACGGTCAGTAGGGAACACCGATGGGCTTGGAAAGGCCGCCGTCCGTCGGATGGGACGTTAAGCCGTGGCCCCGTGTGCGGGAGAGCCATACCCTGTGCACGTTAAAGAACACGCTGGATGGCCTTGACGGGAGGCTACCATCTGTCTCCCAACAGCTGTTCCAGTGGGTCCCCTCCCCCAACCTTCTCTGAGCCTTCGGGGTCCATGTGACCTGGCCATTTAGCCCATGGTGTGCAAAAAAGTGCCGCTCAGAGGTAAAACAACCCAACCCAACCCTTGCCTTTTGAACTCAACCTATGCTATCCTATGGGTAATCCAGGGCGAATTGTCCTTCACTCTAGCCACGAAATAAATGAATTAATAATTTATTTATTGACTTTTTTTATTCTGCGGTTATACGGATATGGCAATCTTTATATCATGAACAAGATGGATGCCTCCTGCAGTTGAGCTACTGGCCTATCAGTTCATTAAATTGTTTCCACACCATCCTATAGGTGTTAAGTGGGATTAAGATCTAGGTAGCTGGCTAATCAGGTGAAGTGAATGAAGTCTGAATGTTGTGCGAATCATTGCTACAGAATGCATGCCACTGGTTTGCATTGGGCACAATGCAAATGGGATCAGTTGCCTCATCTGCTTTTGTAATATGCATTGCCTTCCATTTGGATGATGTGAAAGAATATAGATTTTAGACTTTTTCATTGCAGATCCCTTTTCATACTTCGCTTAACATTTCACAAATGTGTTGTGCTGACAAAATGTATCTTTGTTCAAAGAATCACAATCTTCTTCACTCTAAAAAACCAGCCCTAGGGAATCTTGTATATTTGATAATCTGTTGGTGTGTTGATAAAAACTTAGCCAAAACCTATTTCTCTACTACTTGCTCCATTCCTCATAATAACTTCAGATTATCTTTTAATGATGTTCCTGACACTATTCAGGTTGCATTTTATGGTGTTGTAAGGTTAGGAGTTGATGTTATTGAGAACTTTTATTCTATTATTCCAAATATTGGGATGTTTTATGCATTGTTCTATTGGAAATCTCTGATCATCCAGTATTCTGTTTATAGGTGAATGTCTCAAATGTTGCCCTCCTGCAGAAGATATCTCACCAAATTTTCAACCTTGCATTTCTTGCCAGAATTCTTTTGTTTACTAGCTGTTTTTTGGTTCCCATATATCGTTTCTACCGCTCTTGACCAAGACATGCTATTTCTGAGCTGTAGTCACTCGTACACCTGGCACCAACGATCATTCCTCTTTTAAATTCTGCTGTTTGCTCATTATTTGGTGACTATAATTTAATCTCGCAAACATCATTATGACTAATTGTTGGCACATACCAGTTCAAATCCACTCGTCCAGTTCATTCTTCAGTGTAGAGTGGTCATAATGTACATGCACAATAAAAAAGTCTAAAAGCTTTCACAGCATAGCATGAATAACCACCACCATCATAAAAGAACCAGTTATTGCCTCGGATCATCTGTAGGGGATTAGGGTGCATAACCCATATATTAATGTGACAAAATATGTATGTGATTAAATCCAAATTCAGATTATAAAAGCTTTCACAGCATAGCATGAATAACCACCACCATCATAAAAGAACCAGTTATTGCCTCAGATCATCTGTAGGGGATTAGGGTGCATAACCCATATATTAATGTGACAAAATATGTATGTGATTAAATCCAAATTCAGATTATAAAAGCTTTTATTTTTTATAGTTGCCATTGAATAAATTGTAATGTATAGGGATTAGCTTCTGTTTTTTATTCTGGTCTTTTACTGTTTTCTCTCTGGTAGGTGGTGGTGGCTCAGTCAGAATGCCAGGGTTGAATCTGCAGTTCCCAGGTTTGAGTCCAACCTGGGTCAACACTGAGATTTATTTCTGCAAAACTCCCTGCCCTACCCACGGTGAGTAAAGGACACTGATGGGCTTGGAAAGGCGGCTGTCAGTTGACGTTAAACTGTGGCCTCGTGAGCGGGACAGCTATACCCTGTGCACATTAAAGAACACACCTGGATGGCTTTGATGGGAGACTACCATCTGTCTCCCAACAGCTGTTCCAGTGGGTCCCCTCCCCTGACCTCTGAGCCTTCGGGGTCTTTGTGACCTGGCCATTTAGCCCATGTTGTGCAAAAAAGTGCTGCTCAGAGGTAAAATAACCCAACCCAACTCTTGCAGGCATTTTGAATATTTGATTTTGTCTAACTTTTCAGTCTTTTCAAATTGTGCATTCTGTGACTTAATAATTTAACAGTTTCACTGTAAATTAATTTGTAAATCACTCTGTCACTAAATCTTTTAAGATCTGTGAATTGTTTGACTGGTTTTTCTGTTTATTATTAATAATTGGTGAATATATTGTAGTATCCAGCATATAATAAAGGACATACAAATATATTGAAATAATTATGTGTGTACAAAGGAGAGGAGAAGTCCAATAAATGTGTAAATTTGTGAAAAAGGAAAACATATACATTAAAATAATGAAATCCTCAGCTGATTAGTATGTTTTCCCATGACCAATAAACAATAGATTACAATCAGTGGTTGACAGTAGGGTGAGTGGAAAATATTGAATAACAACAGTTGCAAAATAGGATACAAAAGATAACAGTTAACAATAAATTATGTGATGGTTGAAGGTACAAAAGGTTTAAAAAAAAATAAAAAAAAATGTTTACTTTAATTTTAGTTTAAAACATGTTTTTTATGAGTTTATATGAAAAGAAAGACATTTTTATGTTTTTCAAAATCCAGGAGGAGAAATTTTAAGATAAAAATTCAGGACATTGGTAACTCTAGCTCTACCCCACATGACAGCTGTGCCAACATGTATGAACAGGAGGACTATTGTTGTAGAGTTGCTCATTATGAAACTTGATTTCATAACAAGTATTCAAGAAAGGATTAGACTGTTATAAGTTTCCTTCATAAATGCTCAATGTCATATATTTACATTACTCACAGTGAGAAAAAGGACTGCAAACCTGTTTTGGTAGTTAAAATTTTACTTTTGGCAGAATTTCATATTTTCTTTATGATTAAAATGATAATAATTATTATATAATATAATAATTATAATTATTAATTTAAAAATAAATGTACTGAAATCAGTAATGATCTCATATTCTATTATTTGTAGATAGCATTTTCTTCTAATTAATGACTCATTAATTATCACAATTTTCCCCATGGGTTCTAAAAATGAAAATTCTTATGTATTACTAATATTCAGTTATATTGTATTATGATAAATATATTCCGATTGCTACCAAATATTTTTAGCGTCTCAACAAATATGGTCCAGATCTCAGAATTACAATCAGAAACTTAGATGTTGGTATATACACCCATTAGAACAGTGTTTCTCAGCCTTTTTTTCTTGGCGGCATACTTCTGAAATAGTCCATTTACTGTAAAATGTGATAAAAAGGCATGATTTGTTTTATATTAAAATTCAGTTTACTTGAACAAAACTGCGTATTAAATTTGTCACTGACAGGAAGAAAATCATAAGAAAAACATTTTAAAATTACTAAAGTACAATTATTTTGTAGTAGTATTTTTTTTCTTAAATTTTCACAACATACCAGAACCTTGGATGTGATACCAGTTGAGAATCACTGGTTTAGAATATATAGCTGCCTTTTGCTAAACAATACAACAATTTTGAAACACAAAATCATGAATGTTTAATCAGCAAAAAAAATTGTTACACAAAATGCACAGCTACAGACAACAGCCTTGAATAATACAAAATCCAGTTTTCTCAGTTGTATCAATATATGTATTTCTCAGTTAGAGGCAAAGACACTTCAACAAACAAGTTAGAAATATCACAGAAAAATTTTAAAATTTGAACATATAGCAGTCAATTATTTGAAATGAATGTAAATACATAAAAAAAAATGATGGTAATTTGAAATGTGTGTAAATGCATAAGAATACATTAAAAAAAGGGTTTCACAGTGTAATATTTTTATTTGCATCAAGGCTATATTTTTCATTGTTTCATTGTCATTAGAGTTTGCTAGGGATTTGTTGAGACTTGATTTAGTAATATAACGTGCATTTTCTTTTAGAGTTTATGATCTAAGAGTAGTATATAAATGTTAAGAAAATTGATAATGTTTCCTTCTCAGGCTCGCGAAAAGTTCCAAAAATCACTAATGAGTGTTGTAGCACCAGTACCACAAAAACTTATTATTTACCGGAAAAGGCTGGATCAGATGGGATATCATGAACCTCTTCCAATTGAGGCACTGCCTCTTGTAGAGCAGTTATTTTCAGACTTGATTGAAACAACTGAAAGTTTAAAAAATACAAAAATTCAGTTTTCACAGCTGCTTAAGGTAAGTAAAATTGAAATGTACTCATTTAAGTATTAGTTACAAAGTAAAATGAAATATGGTAAAAGTTGAGTTTTATAAAATTAGTATAAATTGTGGATTGTCTGAAGTGCACAAATGTCACTGATTACATACAGATGTAGTAATGATATGGTGATTTTGCAGGTTTTTTTTTCTCCAAAGGATAGTGATGTATTTTGTTTTGAGTGTTACATTGAATATTTTTGCTGCTGAATTTTGTTATGGACTATTTTATAAAAACCAAGCTATAAAAACCAGTGTTTCTGTTTTTAAATGAAGCTTCTCAGCACTTAACTATCTTCTTTATATTGTGGTTACTGAAATGCAGTAATTTTTTTTTAATTCAAAACGTAAAGAAAGGGTCAGTGAAAACCAACTCACAGTCAAAATAACAAGTTTTAAATCTAAAGACTAAGCTTAGGTTTTATAATAATTAGTCCATTCTAAGGTTTAATACATTATGAGTGAACACAATGTGTCCCATTTCTGCTTAACACAATAATAGGGAATATGCATTAACTTTTACTTACCTAAAGGTAAAATTTATACCCTTATGCTACATATATTGGAATTAAATCCAAATTGCATTAAAAAAACACAATTATAAGAATAACCTGCCCTTCCTTGAAAATAAACTCTTGACTTTTATTCACCTTAGAAGATTAGATCTGGAAAAACAAAAAATCAATAACCAGAGGCCATACGAAACATACCAACAGACAATCCAGTAAATCGTTTGATGTGATGAAAAGCTGTTACTCTACATTATTCACTTATGCTACTTTAAAGATCTTACAAACATTCAGTTACCACTCATGCCATCTAGGTACCCGAGTGCTGTAAACTGCAGGTGTATCAGTAATAGGTTTGTTTTGAAATATTTTTAAGTTATAAGCATAGTTGTTATATTTGCCATTTTTCAGAGAGCTGTCCTTGTCTGGTACACTCACTGTAGTTGTTAGCAATGCTGACACTTGGTTGCTGCTGTGTTCTAGCTTTTGGCAGTTCACCAGTCCAATAGCATTGAAGTGTGATGGTTGTCACTATCTGCTGATGCATGGAATGTTGATCTGTTTAACACACAGATTCATTTTTTTATCTCTGCCTGCTGCAGGATGTCTTGCTATGGGGCTTTGCCATAATAGAGCTTCATAAAAAACACCACTGCTGAGGCTTGTAGAAAGGCATCCTGCAGCATGTGATAACAACCAACTCCACGTGTTAAACAACAGATCAACATTCTGTACATCAGCAGACAATGACAACCACACGTGTCAGTGTTATTGGATTGGTAAACTGCCAACAACTAGAACACTGCAGGAACCAAGTGTCAGCATCACTAACAACTATGGTGAGTGTACCAGACAGGGACAGATCTTTCAAAAGTGGTAAATATTAGAAAATGCTTATAATTTCAAGATATTTTAAAATGAACCTATTTTATTAACCTATAGCAGTGTATAACAGTACTGAATTGTTTTAACATTTAAAGCTGCAACATAGGAGACATTAATTGTCTTAATATTGATATTATGGAAATAACCCAATGTTATCATTCTAAGCCATGCTTGGAGGCTGGTGCAGTAGGGAAAAATATTGTCACCTTAATATTTTCTGAGTTTAAGTGTATGGGCATTTTGTGGTCGATTTGTGTGTCATTGTCATCTGACAGTGCTCATGTCATGCTTGGTAGGTAAAAGAAGAAGTGAAATAAGATATAAGTAAAAGAGTAATTGCTTATCTTAAAGCTAAGCAACCATATTTAATTTCTTTAGGTAGTCTAGCATCTTCACCTTGCTGCAAAGAAATTGCCCATTGCAATTGATAAGTTATTGATAGACATTCCTATCTGGATAAACAGTACAAATGAAAAGAAAACCTAAAACATTTTCAATCATTGTGTAATGCAAACATTCAAAAGCTTGTAAAATGAAAAATTCAATTCTCTGCTGACAATCCAAGCACTTTCTAAAAAAAAAAAACAGTAGAAAAGGGCACAATAACAATAATTTGTGGTTGTAATTTTGTAATTGTAATGCTAACTTTTGCAATATATTGATTAATCTCTATTATTGATCAGGGGATGATGCCTAAATAGTTATTATTAGCGATTAAGTTAATGTTAATTAATATCAAAAATGTATGGATGTAGTTGAGTTGGCTGTGATGATTACCATTTCCTGTATTGCCTATGAATCTTGCCACTAGCCAAGTGCTTTCTTAAATAAATCATTTGTAGAAAAGGATGCTATAACATTTGTTGTTATTCCCTCTATTGTAGGGGTGGCCGTGCCAGGCTCGTAATCTGCAGTTTCCAGGTTCGAGTCCCAGCTGGGTCAGCATTGAGATTTATCTCTGCAAAACTCCACACCCTGCCCACTGTCAGTAGTGGACACCGATGGGATTGGAAAGGCCGCCATCTGTTGGATGGGATGTTTGCTGTGGCCTCGTGTGTGGGAGAACCATAACCTGTGCACGTTAAAGAACGTACTGGATGGTCTTGACGGAAGGCTACCATCTGTCTCCCAACAGCTGTTCCAGTGGGTCCCCTCCCTGAACCTTCTCTAAGCCTTTGGGGTCCTTGTTAACTGGCCATTTAGGCCATTGTGTGCAAAAAAGTGCCGCTCAGAGGTAAACCAACCAACCAACCTTCTATTGTAATGCTAACTTTTGCAATATATTGCTTTATCTATTATTGATCAGGGGATGATGCCTATGTATTGGCTATTAATTATTAGTGATTGTTTCATTAATATCAAAAACACATGATGCAGTTGAGTTGGCCATGGCAAGCACCATTTCTGGTGCTGCATACAAAGCTTGTCACTGCCAATGATTCAAGCACTGCAAAGAAATCCGCTAAAGAAAGGGGTGCAATAGTTGTTGTTATTCTCTCTGTATTTTAAATGTTAACTTTTGCACTATATCTATTATGCTATTATTAGTCATTGGAAGGTAAATACTATGTATTTTTGATATTACGATTAAGTTAAATTTTGTTAATATCAGCAAGTACTCATGTCATAGATTTTCTGCTCTGCCAAAATATAACTAAACTGATTTAAGCTTTTTGCTATAAGATAGGAAATTTAATTCATAATCAGTTAATAGGTACCATAAAATGATTATCACTAAACTTGGATTGTTTGAATGGGCAGGCATAGTTTCACCCGTAAAAGATTGAAACTCACAAGGTGCTGAGACTTTTAAAAAAAAAAATATATTATGTAAATTTATTTTAATTAATTACTAGTAACTAATTTTAATTACCAATAACTAGTAACTAATAATCAATATGTATTGATGTGATTAATAATTGATATATTACATAAATTCTGCAAAATGCAGGAATTTATTAGTTTTAATAGGTGCTTTGATATCCTCCATGAACTGCATCGCTAAATCCTCAGACAAAATTTGTGCTCAAGGAAGAGGATGTTCACAATTTTTTTTTTTCAATTCCAAAATAGTGGTAAGGTAGCTGTGGGTGCCTTACCTGAAAAAATGATTATAAATGGGCAGTACTACACCAACATTGTTTTGCCAAAAATGGTTAAGGAGGTGAAGGTGTAGTGTTCAACATGTCAAGTGTTCTCCTTCTTCGTGACAATGCCAGTGCTCACAAAACCTGGCAAGTTGTGGCCTATCTAGAGCAGGAAAAAAATCAAATGGCTACCCCATCCTGCATATTTACCCAATCTCGCACAATGCAATTTTTGGTTGTTTCCAAAAAAATTATAAATGAACTTTCTGGGAAGACTTTTTTAAGGGTGGAAGACCTTGCAAAATGCATTCATTCAGAGTTGCAGAGTATTCCCCAATAGAAGTACCACCAAGCATTCCAGAATTGGCATAGGAGTCTGCAACTTTGCATAGATGCTAGAGAGGAGTACTTTGAAGGACAGTAAAAGTTTTGTTAAATGCAATGGTTTTTATTCTGCAGATGCTTGCCAAGAACTTTTTGAATGTCCCTTCTAATACTGTCATATCCTAGAAGAGCATCCCTGGTATGTCTGCTGAGAAGCAAACCCACCTTGGAGATATTTTCCATCATTCATCCCTAAAGAGAGAAAATTATTTTTTTTTTTTTAAGTATCTGACCTTTAGCCGTCCCATGGCCGAGTGGTTAGCGCGCTTGGCTACTGATCTAAGGGACCTGGGTTCGAGCCCCAGGTAAGGCATGGATGTTCATGTCGTTTTTCTGCTGAGGTCCTGCCATCCTCAAAGACCTTCTACTATGGCATATAAACTGACAGGCTCCTGTCAGACCTCTGTGGCAAGCAGCTGCTTGAGGGGGTATTTATTTTTTTATTTATCTGACCTTTACCTATCCATCTAGTCTCATGCAAGCCCAAAATATCTAAGTATAATTTAGATATTTTGCTGGAATTCCTGTGTGAGGACACCAAGAGAATAATCTCTATGCAATATTCTCATATTCCACATGCCTGCAGAGAGAAAATTATTAGTAGGGTTTTTAAGGTTTATTGAGAGAGGTAGAGCCAACAATATCAAATAGGCCCCTATTTGCAGGCATGGGTCAAAGACCTGTTCCCCCTTCTCTGAAGGCCGAAGCCACCCATGTTGGTAGGAACTTCAGGCACCACCTTTACAAGTGTACCTTTTCAAGAACCAGAATCTAGATAGAAACTGACCTGCCTGAGACACATTACTCTAGTGTAGGATTGGCAATGCCCATCTGCCTAATGTAAGAGTTCAGGTACCTATGATGGCCTCTGATCAGGTTTATCAGCCAGCTGATATAAGGTGTCCTGTGCCTCTGTTCACTTAGAGCTGGCAACCCACAAGCAAACATAAAACACAGTGGTAGATTCTCCCTCAACAGATACCAACCAGTGCAGCAAGTCCAGGATCCATAATCAAGCTCAAAACCATAAACTAGTCCAATCAAATGGGTATAAATGGTCATCACCAGGACTGAAGTTGACCATTCCTTATCAGAGCAGAAAAAGAAAAAGTGGCCACAGATGACCAGATCAGTAGGCCAAACTGATCTGGCAGCCTTCGTCTTTGTTGCCTTCCAGAAGAGACTATCACATTTGGAAGGTACCAACAACCTGCACAACAAGAAGGCAGGGTTGGACATTAGGTGCCAGGCCTGGCCTCTTCACTGTTCTCTCTTTTTTCTCTGTTCTGCCTCTGTTTGTTTGAGAAACCAATACAAACTATGTAAAGTTATGTTATCTTGAAACTTTGTGTTAATGTGTTCCCACTCTCTTTGAAAAATAAAAAATATTAACAAGATAACTGTTACAGGAAAAGGAAATCTTAGAAAGGAGTATTGAGCCTTATAAGAAAGAAAATGGCAAACTTGTTAAAGAAAACAACGAGTTACATAAACAAATAATGACTCAAAAAGAAGCATTTGAAGTATCTATAAGAGGTCAGTATCTATTTCAATCCTTATTTTTATGTAAGTATATATACTTTTTTTAAATGTATTTTGGTGGTGACAGAAATTTGAGCCTTATCAGAATTGAAGAGTTGAAATACTGAATGATTGAAAGAAATTACAGGTAATGGACGAAAAATGGAAACACCAAGGTTTGTGGAAAGCCTTTGGCTTATGTTAAACATTGTAGTGGCACCACTGAGGAAAGCTTACAACCGATTCCTTGTTTCCTACTGTTAAGGGTTCTGGTGATTCTATAATGATGTGGGGTGCTTTCTTGTGGCATGGTTTTGGTGCACTCATTCCGTTAGAAGCAAAGGCAAGATTAATGCTAATTGCTCCTTGACAGTCCTGAGTGATTATCATCATCCAATGGTACAGCATTCTTTCATGAAGAGAGAGCTGTCTTTCAGGATGACAATGCTCCCATCTACAGAGCACATGTGGTCACCCAATGGTTTGAGAAGTATGAGACAACTTTTTCACATCATGGCCACTGCAGTCACCAGATATCAACCCACTGGAAAATCTATGGGGACTTTTGGAATAATGTCTTGAGTGTGTGTTTTCCATCTCCATAGAACAAGCACGTATTGATCATGTTTCTTGTGGATGAGTGGTAGTGTATCACTCCTGCTGACTTTCAGATACTGGTAGACTCTACTGAACTCGCATAGTGGTCAAAATACCGTATTAGTGATTTTGCATTGTTGCTTCCATTTTTTGTCCATTACCTGTATGACAAAAAATGTGATATTTTTCAGATAAACATTTCATTTTCAAAATATTTTCAAAACTAGCAAAATTTCTATCTTAAAGTAAATAATTTTGAAAAAAAAAATTAATATGTGCTCTGTTTCCAGTTTTCCTAATAAAGTGAAAAAAATAGTAAAATATTATGTTCCCAAAGGTTTTAAATTGCGTTTTCTGAAGACAATTTTAAGTAAAACATTTATGTTTTTCTTTATTAAAGTAGTCATCCATTGCCAATAAATCTTTCATCTTATCTGGGTAAGCCTGTTGGTTGGAGGAATAACTCTTGATTTTGGTTCTTTGATGTCCTTGACAGTTTTCCTATTCTTCAACACTTTAAAAGCTTTCTACTCTTTCATTGAGAGTTTCATCAAAACACTGCCTTTCTGAACCAAGTTTTCATTAATTATTGTCGTGATGCTTTTATATTTTCAGTCTTTTAGTGAAAATAATGTTTTCAATGACTTTTTAACAATCAAAGAAACAATGCTGCTTCATATCACTTCCTTTAACCCCCTAGCAAACATGATGTGCAAATTACAACATTTAGTGTGGTTCTGGGAATGCTAAGAGTTGGGTGAGGAAACAGTTCAGTAAGTCATAGTATTCCTACTTCAAAGCAGTTGCTATCAGAAGGTGTCATAAGCATTAAACTGTCTATTCATTTCAGTCATGTAGTTAGTTTTTGATTCAAGTTGTTTAGAATGCTGCATATTATACACTACATGTCTGGCCATATAAGTATTTTTGTTTTACTATTTTCTTTTTATTCGAGTATTTAATGCATGTAATATTATGGTTTTAGTGAATATTAATTTTAATATTTTTTATGATTACAAACAGTTGTTAATACCAAAAACTTAAATTTTCAGTATTGCACTTTATTAATATTACACCTAGTCATTATATATTTTTTCTGTTTTTTGGTTGTTTACTACTTTTTATACACTAAGTAATTACCATTTTTGAGTCGATTGAATTTTTCCTTTAAAATTTGAATTGAGTCAAAAGTGGTAATTACTTAATGTATACCAAAAAAGTTGAGTTTATTCAATATTTAATTACTAATTTTTTTCAAGCAACTTAGTGATACTGTTTTTGTTTCAGGACATGTTACTCTAAAGATGATATTCCTAAAACGTTTGAATTCTCTTTTTTTCCATAACAAAGTCCCCAGAAAATGATACCACACAAAGGGCAATGCATGCCTCCAGATAAAAAAATATTTAGACACTCTTGCTGGAGGGTTAATTGATCAATTTATCTGTTGGAGGCTGTGCAAGTGGTTAGAAAAAAAAATGCCATTTGACATTTTTGTAGAGTTATTGGAAGACGCTGTCCCATGGCCGAGTGGTTAGTGTGCTTAGCTACTGATCTGAGGGACCTGGGTTCGAGCCCCAGAATAAGGAATGGACGTATGTGTTGTTTTTCTGCTGAGGTCCTGCCATCCTCACAGACCTTCTACTATGGCATATAAACTGACAGGCTCCTGTCAGATCTCTGTGGCAAGCAGCTGCTTGATGGGGTATTTATTTTTTATTTATTGGAAGACATAAACTATTACAGAGAAAAACTGTTTCTTTATTTTTAGTACTTCACTTTTTTTGTTTTGGTATTTTAACTCTATTTTTTATACAAATTTGAGTCATACATTGTTAGAATATTTGATTAAACTTTTTTTTGCACATTGGAAAAGTACATGATTGACACGAGTTAACTTGGGATATGAATGACATGGGTATGCTTACATTAAATATTTCGGTTTATTATTCAAAAAATTATGTTGCTATTTTGGAGTTTTTATATTAATAAGTTATGTGTGATGTTAGGACATATATGATGGGAAAGGGTTAAGTTCAAATAACTATGAATTCATTACACAAGCCTATTTACTCATGCAAGTGCTTTTTCAGTAGTGAGCTTTTAATTCATTTTCTAATTAAAATTACAGAATCCCAGTTTGCATCATAACATGCCAGATCCTAATCTAAGTTTGCAGATCTGATTCATAACTGTGCCAACATTGAGATTTTAACTTTTCCATAGCCTACCCTTTGTGAGAAAGGGGACACTGCTAGATGCCATAGTTCATTAAAAGGTTTATTAAGCCATAGGTCTGTGCAGAAGAACATATGTTGTGCATGTTGTAACATGGGATGGAAAGTTATCTCTCCCTAATAGTTTTCCATTTCTTATCTTTGGGGACCTTGTGAATTGACCTTATACATAACCCTTATATAGGATGATTCAAAAAGAATTGAACACTTTCAGAAATTTATTACTCAGTAACTAGGTTATATATAAACATGTAGTACTTCATTGTAATAAACAATTACTGGGCAACATACAAAAAGGTTTTGATATGAAAATAGCCAATCTTTACTAATTTTGAGGTGCTGAACATGAAAATGACAATAAAATTTGTCGATTGGCTCTTGTTTAGGAGAGACAGAGATGGTCATGTATAAATGATTCAGTCTGCATTAAGTACATAGGTAACCAGTTTGCAACGCTGTATTTTAAACTCCAGATTGCAATATATTGTGTTGTATTGCATCAGCCCGCCATACACACAATCCCTGGAGGTATTGCGTCATTGTCTGATGCAATGTAGTTGAGTCATGACATCGCGGCTTTATGATTGCAGACAAAAAATGATGCAATCGTTAGTTGTAAGCGATGTATCATAGGGTGAGCAAGTCTCTTGAGTGACTCCCATTTATCCCTGAGTCATAAGTACAATACAAGTGATCCTTGCAGTTTTAATCCAGCAGTAGTGATGCCTCTTAACTGTGTTAATAGTGCAGATACATTCTGTTACATTTGTGGGGATGTGATGTTTGCAAGCCAGAAAAGGGCCATCACTCCAATAGTGAAAGCGGCGTATGAGTATTATTTTGGATGCAACATCAGGGACCAGGACAAGGCCTGGACCCCACACGTATGCAAGAAATCTTCCGAAGTGGCTGAACAGCAGAAAAGTGGCAATGCCGTTTGCTGTTCCTATGGTTTGGAGAGAGCCAAGCAATCATGCAAATGACTACTTCTGCATAGTTCCACCTGTTTCTGGAGGCATCACAAGGAAAAAGAAGTGGATAATAGTGTACCCGAATATACAATCTCTTCTCCAACCAGTTCCGCATGGTGAAGGCCTTCCCGAATCTCCAAAAGAATTTTCCATTGATTCAGATGATGAGGAGGGAGGTGAAGTGACGTTGGATTCTCTGCAGCCTACAGTGTCTAATGATGATCCATATGTCTGCCACGGTGTGTCATCTACGCCACACATTCTCACCGAAGAAGAAATGAACGATCTTGTTCACAATCTGGAGCTGTCCAAGGCCAAAGCAGAGTTATTTGGATCAAGACTTAAACAATGGAATCTTCTGAAGGAAAATGTCCGAGTGACTTTGTTTCGAACTCAGTGACTTTGTTTCGAACTCGTCTTGAGCAGTTTGTGCCTTCAGAAAAGAAGATGACCTTGTGTTTTACTTCGATGTAGATGGCCTGAAGAATGCCCTTGGAATCAAACATGACCCTCAAGAATGGTGACTATTCACATAGACTCCTCGAAATTGAGTCTCAAGGTCCATTCTGCTGCAGAATGGAAATCGACTTCCATCTATTCCGGTCAGACATGCCATCTACATGAAGGAAACTGACGATAACCTAAAACAGCTGTTGAACTGTCTTCAATACAGCAAGTATGGCTGGCATCTCTGTTGTGACTTGAAGGTAGTGGCTCTGTTTATGGGTCTGCAATTAGGATATATGAAGTACTGCTGTTTCTTATGTGAATGGGACAACCGAACAAAGACTTTGCACTACGCGAAGAGAAACTGGCCTCAGAGGAAATCTCTGAAGTGTGGAGAGAAGAATGTGGAAACCCAGCACTAGCAGAAGTGCACAAAATTCTGCTACCGTCCCTACACATCAAACTCGGTGTGATGAAAAACTTTGTAAAAGCCATGGACTGGACTGCATCAGCTTTCAAGACTTGGCTACAAATTCCTTTAACTCAACGAAGCAAAAATTAAAGAGGAAATTTTTGTGGGTTCATCGGTCCGAAGGCTCTTCAACCTTCACTTTGAGTGAGGGAACCAACTTGTATCATCTGACTGTTATACAGACTTCATATCACATCACAATACAAAATAATATTTCAGTAATAAAATATCACAGGAAAATGGCCTGTATGCAAGAAATACCAAATAATATACTGAAAAATTTGGTTTTGCCCTTAGTGGGATTCAAATCGACGCCTGGTATGCTTCTGAGAGATGGTTCAAATCCCACTCAGGACAAAATCAAATTTTTTCAGCAAATCACTTTAAGATTTCAATATTTCCCATATTTAGTAAATGCAATTTTACTTTGAATTTATTTTCTGAAGCCTCAATTTTAATATCAATATCCAATGTATTATAAAGTTTCAGTGCATTAACAATGAAATGCTTGTAAATAGTTTCTTTATTAGATTTAAAAATGTAATATGCAACTGCAGAATTTCACATATCATATGCTGTAGTTTTTGTAGCAATCCAATCTTTATTTTTACACAAGAATTGCAAACATCTGTATGCATATAATTTACATACTGGTAAAAAATTTAAAACAGATAATCTGTTATTTCTGTTATATGTTGAGCCTTCCTCACATATCTTCTCAATGGCACATTACACTGATAGGCTTCTGTCAGATCTCTGTGACAAGAAGCTGCTTGAGGGAGAATTTTTTAATCTATCATGCATAGTACCAAATTTCTTAATACACATGTTTAACTATTTTATCTTGCAATCTTATTGACATTAAGCTAGTGAGGTAATCTCCATTTCAACTGGTTATTCTATAATCTAGAGTAGAAGTTACCCATGCAAAATAAACTAAAACCAATAATTTTTTTGGGCACAAGCTTTTAAAAAATGAAACATATAGTATATATCAGAGTCTTTTACACAAATAATCTGCATGTCTGTGTAAAAGATTAAGATTTTTCAAGAAATGTTTTTAAAATCACTAAAATGGTGAGAAGAAAATTATATTGGAATGGTGATCTAGTCATCTAAGTCAATGAAACATGGAGTATTGCAAAAACATTCTGGAAAATTACAAATGACACAGAGAAATATGGAAAAAGCCATTCTAGGAGTGACATAAAATACCCCCCTCAAGCAGCTGCTTGCCACAGAGGCCTGACAGGAGCCTGTCAGTTTATATGCCACAGTAGAAAGTCTGTGAGGATGGCAGGACCTCAGCAGAAAAAATGACACATACATTCATGCCTTACCCGGGGGTTGAACCCAGGTCCCTTAGATCAGTAGGCAAGCGCACTAACCACTTGGTCATGGGCAAGATTGGATAAAAGGTCAAAGTTTTAAGGATATATTTTAATAATGTTTTAAAGATTATGTTGTCAAAGCTAAATAAATTTTTTGTAGCATTAAGTTGTTAAGCTTATATAATGTTGGTTAAGTAAATTATGATTTATAATCCATAACATATGTATTTTAATAAAAAGATTTAAAAAAACTAAATAAATGAAAATTTTAAATAATAATTGAAATGTTCTTAAATATTTGTATTGGAATAATATAAAAAAAATGGAAAATTAATTTGAAAAATTCACTGAAGTTATAATGAAAAAACAGCAAAATTTTTGCCTTTAGGAAAAAACAAATCACTTGCCTTTCCTTACTTTAGAATTTGTTATTTTATTATGCAAAATAAATTGCTCTTTATTTTGGTATTTAACATTACCTCTCTTTGTTTGTTAGCTACTTCAGGATAAGTTTTGCTATCACAGTTAAAAAACAGTTTGGCTTTGATAATTGTTTTAATTTTTCAGGCTGGGCACTGGAAGGATTTAAAAAGAACTCTAAATTTTAATTGTAACACAATTGTTTTACCATACAGGTATATGATTTATAGCTCTATATGTGATTATATAGCTCTTCAAACATATTTGTTTGAAGAGCTATATAATATGTGATTTATAGCTCTTTAAACACATTTGTTTTCATATCTATTAAAAGTTGCATATTGGATTCTTGGTTAGGAATGTAACACCTATTATATCATTTTTATAGTAAAATTATTCTCAACAAATGTTTTAATTATGGTACTTTTCTAGGAATGTAATATGATGCAAGTCTGAGAATTTCATTGTTGACACATAAAATCAGATGAACTGCCCAATTTCTTGTATGGAAGGCTTGAGATTAAATTGTTTGAATTATTTTAATGATGTGCATGGAATATATAATTGTAAGAATATGCAGAATAGTCTATTTATGGAATACAAAATCAAGTATAAAATGACATGAATTGCTTTGGTTTTGAAATTAAAGCAGTAACTATTTGTGTTAACGATGCAGCTACAATTCATATATCAAATTAAAGGACTTTCTCTTCCCCTATTATGATTTTATAAAATGTAAAGCTGTTTTCCATCTTCAACTCAGGGTTGAAAATTTTTAAAAATAAAAATACATATTTAATTACAAACAATAAATTTTAATATATGATTTTTATATTTCATTCTTTGGTAATCTCAGTAACTTAGTTTTATTATTTGATGCTTAAATTATTGGTATTTATTATTAAATAAGATTATATATCTTGTAGCTATGAAGGGAAAACAAAGAAAGTTGGAACACGAAAATGCAGATCTTTGTTTTTTGAATTCACAGTATCTCCATAAGGCTCATGCTCTTGAACGTATTTCACAGGAAAAATCAGAAACAATCATGCAGCTTCAGGAAAAGACTGCTCAGGCTGTAGTTCAGACTCCAGGTAAAAGTTATTTGTAAAATTCCTACATAGAGCAGCTGTTTAGTAATGTTAATAGTGACTTATTTTCTAATATAATATAATATTGTAGAAGAGCTTGGAAGTAATCTGATTTACTGTTAGTTTCATATATAAAAATGAGATGCTTGTGTATATTTTTTACCTATATTTCTGTTGCTTTTCACTCATCATTTGTCAGTTAGTTTGTCGGTTTGTGTGTTTGTCAAAATAATCGTTTCATCACATCTTTTGAATGCGATGAAAAACTTGATGATTTATGTGTCAAATGAAAGCTTGTAATGTGGGGAGTGTCATAGGCTATAAAATAATTGACCTTCTCATGATTTTTCCTCCCTAAAAAAAGGGAGATATGAAAACAGTTGTTCCTTCTATATCTCCAGAACATGAGTACTGAAAGCAAAAAGCTATGCTTCAAATGAAAGCTTGTGACTCAGGGTGTCATAGACTATACAAAATTGACCCTACATGATTTCTTCCCTCCTCTAAAAAGGAAGAAATATGGAAATGATTGTTCCACTATATTTCCAGATGTTAGTGACAAAAGTAATAAGATATACATCAAATGAAAGCTTGTGACATGGCTGTGTCATAGGCTATAAAAAAATTGACCTCTCTGCGTAGTGACAAAGAAAAAATATAAATAATTAAAAAAAATTAAAAAATGCCTGTCTTCCCATATGCACCCTAAAATGTAGAAAGTAAAACTAAAGCATATTGATGGTGCATTCAGTTACTGAATTTGTATTCACTTCAAAGGAAGACAGGGCACTGATTTTCCTACTCGACAAGATTGCAGGCACCTTATATTCTTTTGAAGTGAATATAAATTCAGTGATTGATTTCACCACTGATATGTTTTATGTTTATTTCCTACTTTTTAGAGTGGATATGGGAAGATAGGTATTTTTTAATTTATAAAATTTTTCCCATTGATCTTTAGACCTACAATTCTAGCAGCTTATCTTCAGGTGATTACAAGGCACAAACAGCCATGATAACAAACTGAGTGTTGAACCTGGACCCAGCAGTTATGGTATTACTGTGAGCCAATGTGATACCATTGCCCACAAAAGCAGTAGATATATTCTTTTTAAAGCAGAAATAGTTGCAATACCAACCTGCTATGAAACAGAAACCTTCCAGAATAGTTTTCTGCTACTGTTAATTAAAGTAATGTAAATCAAGAGAAACTAGCTTACTGCAATGCAAACAAAATGAAATTAGTAGATAAAACATTAATTTTGTTGGGGTGTTCATTGTTGACATCATAAAGAATCAGATGAAATGCTGAATTTCTTGTAAGGAAGGCTACAGATTAAATATCTGTTTAGTAAAGTCATTATGTTCATATAAAGTCCCAATACTGATAGCAAGATGTAAATATAGGAATTTTTATTATTTATTTCTTTGGAATGAGATTATAATCTTGTAAAATAAAGTAACCTGTAGGATGAAATTCCAATTTTCAGTAGAATACAAAAGCTAGTGTACTGGAAAACACTCATCAGTTTTTATTTGGGGAATGTAAATGCTTGAAGAACTTATTTTATAAAAATAACATGATAAAGGAAATGCATAATAATACATTATTCATTAGAATCAAAATTTGAACTTTGTTGTCTGCTATGAAGACTAAGTTGTTTTTCCATTGGTGAAGATTCATCATCATCCTCAAGCAGCCATGGGCTATGGAGGTCCAACCAGACCGCGCAGTTTAATTCTCCAAGCATATCTGTCCTGAGCTACATCTGCTGCATCTGGCCACTGCACACCAGTTCTAACAAGGTCCTGTTTGACATTGTCTGCCCACTGCATCCTAGGTCTCAAACTCTTTCTGAGGCCTCTAGACACACTGTTCATAACCCTATTCGCCAATCTATAATTATCCGTATGGGCAACATGGCTAAACCAGCGGAGTCTCTCTCTGCACAATATGCTGCTTAAAGGAGGTTGCAGACTCCTTTGCCTAACCTCATTATTAGTTACAAAGTTAAACCACTTAATACCCAAGATACTATGTAAGCATCTAGAATCAAAAGCATCTAGTTTCCTGTTATCTTGTTTACACAGCGTCCAAGTTTCACTACCATAACTAACCATAGAAAGAACTAAGCTATTATATAGTCTAATTTTAGTCTTTAGGTGTATACGCCTATTTCTCCACAATCTCCATAGATTGTTAAAAGTCCCGGCAGCAATCTCTATTCGTCTGTTAATCTTATGCTGCACACCACCAGTATCTGTTGCATAGCTCCCAAGGATATTAAACTGTGACACCTGCTCAAGACTGCAACCATTCAGATTAATTGAATCACAGCCTGCCTTACCAATTTTACTCACTTTAGTTTTCTCTCTGTTTATAACCAAACCTACTCTAGTACCAGGTTCATCAACAGCTCGAATGAAAGAGTTCATCTCATCAACATCATTTGCCAAAAGGGCTAAATCATCAGCATAATCTAATCAGAAATTTTAGTATCTCCAGACCATTTAAGGCCAAAATCTTTCCCTTGAAGTGAATTTCGCCTAACATAATCAACAACCAAACTAAAGAGAAAAGGAGACAAAATACACCCTTGTCGAACACCAGACGTAATGCTAAACCAATTGCTACAAGACTTACCAACTCTCACATATGACTCAGTGTTATTATAGAGAGCTTTCATTATGTTAACTAACTTGTCTGGTATACCATATGATCTCACAATCAACCACAAATTATGACGATCAACAGAGTCGAAAGCCTTTTTGAAATCAACGAAGCTAGCAACCAAAGGTTTCTGAAACTCTAAACATTTCTCAAGAATCTGCCTAAGTGAAAATATCTTATCTACACATCCCCTACCACTTCTGAATCCACATTGCTCATCACGCAATTGCCTGTCAACCAGATTCTTAATTCTATTAAGCACAATCATGGAAAGAACTTTACCTGGAACAGAGAGTAGGCTGATACCCCTATAGTTATCACAAGAACTGCGATCACCTTTTTTGAAGATAGGGATAATAATAGCTCTGGTAAAATCTTTAGGAACCATGCCTTTATCATAAAAGTTATTCAAAATTTCAGTCATCCAAGTGGTAACCAAAATATTCCCAGCTCTGAGCATTTCTGTAGTAATTTCATCTACCTCTGGGGATTTATGAAGTTTAAGTTTAGAGATAGCCAAACTAACTTCAGATTGTGTTATAGGGCCAACATTAAAGCTGCCAATGCATCTATCATCATTACAAACAATGGGAGTAGAACTAAACACATTGTTTAGAACATCACTGAAATGCTCAGCCCACCTAGCCATGACAGAATCCTCACCTTCTATAACCTTACCTTGTTTATCCTTCAATCCCTGTATGCCTGTCCGTTTTCTACCACATAAAACGTTAACTATCTGGTACAGCTCTCTGCTGTTGTGCTGCCTAACTGCTTCCTCAGCTTTGTCAGCCAAGCTATCAAGCCAAAGATTTTTATCAGTAGCTAACTGATCCTTTACACGTTTATTAAGCTCTCTGTAATCTTTTCTATTAGGACTAGTAGGGTACTCATTAAGGACATTCCTGCAGTTCCTTCTTTCTGAAATAAGCTCAATTGCCTTATCACTTAAATAATTCTGTCTCCTCTGCTCCTTTTTTCCTAAAAGAGTACTGTTAGTTTCCAAAAAAGCCTGTTTAAAATGGCCCCATTCTTCCTCAACTTCAGTATTAAGCAAACCATGACTGTCATAATGACTAAGTAACCTATCATGGTAAGCTTTAGCTATAACTGGGTCTTTCAGAGCTTCAGTATTAAAGGTAAATTTTTTAACCCTAGCACAACACTTTTTTAAGTTTAAGTTGCAAGACACTTTTAACAAGGTAATGGTCAGATCCAATTTCAGCTCCCCTATATGCCCTGGTATTTCTAACAGAACTAGCCCATTTGCTGTTAATTAATATATAATCAATCATATTCTTATGCAGCCCATCAGGTGAAACCCATGTGTACTTATGTATGTCATGGTGTTTGTAATAAGTGTTAGTTATTCTGAAACCATTGAGTTTACTTACCTGTAGGAGATGTTGCCCATTGCAGCTACCAATACCAAAAGGGCCTATCACCCTTCCCCAAAGGTCAGAGTCAGTACCAACTGTGGCATTGAAGTCACCTAGAACAAGGGTAATATCTCCTTTCTTGACAGAATTCAAAATATCCTGAAGTTGTCCATAAAACCTATCCTTCTCATCCTCATCAGCATCCTCAGTGGGGGCATAACAGCAGATAACATTCAAGTCTTTAATGCTTGTCTGAAATTTTGCTGTAAGAAACCTTTCATTAATGTACTCATATCCTAGAAGAGCATCACTAGCATGTCTGCTGAGCATCAGACCCATGCCTTGGTGATGCTTTCCATCCTCCCTCCCTGTAAAGAGAAATTTAAAGTTATTTTTAAGTATCTCACCTTTACCTGTCCATCTGGTCTCTTGCAAGCCTAAAATATCTAGGTTATAGTGCTGGAATTCCTGCATGAGAACATCAAGAGAATAATCTCTATGTAATGTCCTCATGTTCCACGTTCCTGCAGAGAGAAAATGATTAGTAGGAGTTTTAAAGAAATTAGGTTTATTGAAATTGGTACGGTCAACAATATCAAACAACCCCCTGATCGCAGGCATGGTACAATGACCTGTTCCTCCTCCACTAAAGGCTGAAGTCACTGATGCTGGTAGGAACTTCAGGCACCATCTTTTTAAGTGGAGTTTTTCAAGAGCCATATGGCCTGCCTGAGACACATTACTCCAGTTTAGGCTTGACGATGCCCAACTAGCTAAGTAAGGTTCAGGTACCTACGATGGCTTCTGATTAGGATTATCCACCAGCTGATATAAGGTATCCCATGCCTCTGTTAACTTAGGACTGGCAACGCAAGCAAACAGAAAACACAATGGAAGATTCTCCCTCAACAGAGGCCCACCAGTGCAGCAAGTCCAGGATCCATAATCATGCTCGAATCCATAAACAAGTCCAGTCTAGTAGGTATAAATGGTCAGGACCCTGTTAAGTTGACCACTCCTCAGCAGGGTTTAAAAAAAAAGGAAAAGTGGCCATAGATGACCAGATCAGTAGGCGATACTGAACTGGCAGCCCTCCCCTTCCGTTCCCTTCCAAAAGAGAATATCTCTTTTGAAAGGTACTAACAGCCTGCACCACGAAAAGATGGTGTCGGACATTAGGTGTTAGACCTGGCGGTTCTGTGCATCATCACTGGTGGATTGGTACACAGCTCTCCTTCCAGTTTATGCCTAGCTACCATTTTCATGAATAATAAATATTGTGAGCATGACACTTGTTTTACATTTGTTAGATTCTATATCTGATTATGCTGCTTTGAAAGTTGAGTTTGATCTTCACATGCATTTGCTGAAAAGATGACATGACTTGCTTTTATTTTATTGATAAAGATGTTGACTATATATAAAAATGTATCATCCCTCATAAATATCTCTGTAATCTTCATCAACAAACTAGCAATCTAGTCATCATAGCTGATAAGGTGTTAAATGTAAGTCTAAATTATGATTCTAGTGAATCTTACTTCATTTGCATTTTTCTTAGAAACCTATTCTTCTATTTCAAATTTGTGTATTAAAATTCGTTTAATTAAAAACCGATGAGTGTTTTCCATTCTGCTTCATTAGAAAATTATGATTTCCAAAGAAGTATATAAGAATAAATTTCCTACATTTTCATCTTATTATCAGTGTTTCAGAGAATTTAAGTGAACAATCATTAGCTTATACTGTATTCTTATCAGTAAAGATATTGTGAGGGAAATGCAACAATTCTGAATTGTAAATTTGTGGTAAAATATAAATATAAATTTTAAATATATAAATTAAATATTAATAATTAATATAAATTAAAATATAAATTTTATGAGCAAAATTTTCTACATAAATTTAAGATCTGGCAGTCATTTCCAGTATTGGTCTTTCTAAAGCTAGCATGTGACACATTTCATTTACAAGAATTATGTCACAGTAGCTAAATTCTGATTAGTATAAATGAAAAGTTGTAACCTAGAGTAATTCTCCTACCTGTGTTGCACATCTTTTTGTGTTGAAAGTAATAAAATAAAAAAAAATACAGTTTTAGAGATATGAAATTAACAAATTTAAATGATACCACTGTCTTTAGTTCTTTTTCAAACATTTTAATTCTTTTAATAAATATAGCTTTCCAGTTTCAAATTTCTGAAATTTATATATATATCTTACACTTTCAAAACTTTTTTAATACATTGAATTATGTATTTTTAAATGTAGTGATATACATGAGTATTTGCTTAGCTTTGTAAAAAAATGGTAAAATTTTTTTGTTTGTTCTTTAAAACCTAATGTTAGGTGAAATATTAAATGAAGGATAATTTCTCATAGGAAACAGTGTTTTCCAAAACTTTTGGTCAAACTTCAAAATAGCTCTTTTAATTATTTAAGGGTGCATCCCAATGTTATAATTCATATTTGAACTTAAATATATGAAGTAAAATATAAAATATGCATATCTTACCAATAATGATAATGCAAAAATCCATAAAATGTTAGCATTTATATTAAAAGTAGGGGACACCGATGGGCTTGGAAAGGCCGCTGTCCATCAGATGGGAGATTAACCTGTGTCTCCGTGTGCAGGAGTCAGTTTGCAAAACCTTAATAGCATGGTGAGTAAGTAACATTCTTATGGACGAAGTGGCAGCATTGGAAGAAAGAGGATGAGTGGCTAGTGTGGACAGTGTAAGGCTTCAATATGAAATATTCAAATAAGTTGGCTTCACTCAAGGCAAGAATCAAAATAGGCTGGATGGTAAGGCAGTCACACAGATTTTGAATATCAATCCCTTGCAGCAGAACCATCTGCAATTCCACTGCAGGGTAGAGGAGTGGTGGGTAATCAGAGGAGCCATCTTCATCAAAAGCTTAGGAAAAAGAGAACCATTATGGGTAGGCAAGAAAGTTACTCTTCAAAGAACTAATTTGTTAAAGTTGATGTAGTGAGTGATGAGAGGGGCCAGCTGGTTCAGCATAGTGAGGGCTTTTGGTCTTGTATCAGCAGGAAGGGCAGCAGGGATGGCCTTCCACTAGTAGTTAAAGGATAGTGGGCAAAAGAACAGTCTCTTTGGTTCATCTTGAAATCTTCATGGCTCAATGAAGAAGTCTTTTGGGAGCAGTTTGGCAACAGCAAAGGATTTCTTAGTCTTCTTGATCTTAGGAAAAATTAAGATTTGGATCAAGAGGGAACCAGGAGCAGAAGAAGTCTGGGAACTGCAGTCTTCATCTGAAGTAGAAGCTACAGTAGTAGCTTCCAGAGTAAGGGTAGCTGGCTCCCTGTTGACACCTGAGGGGTGGTAGGGAGGCTATCAACAGGGACAGGAAGAGAGCTTCCTTGATCAGCAAGGGCATCTTTGAGGACATCATTATCAAGCACAGTGAATGTTGTTTATAATGCCCTGAGTATAGTCACTTGAGTAGGTCATCTGATAGCTAACTTTGACAGTTGTGCCTAAGAGAGAAGTGATGTTCCAAAAGTTTCTAAGCCAAGGAAGATTTGTTTACTTTGACATGGAGCGCCTGCTCTGCATATACACTGAAGTGCCATTGAATTAGGGATAGCAACCTAGTAATGTGTTGGACCCCCTCTGGCCCTGATAACAGCCACCACACGACGAGGCAAGGACTCCACAAGCTTGCGTAAATGTTCCACAGGTGTGGCGACCATGCATCCTCCAGAGCTGTCCACAATTCTCTCAAGGTCATCGCTGATGGGACACAGGCCCAAACGCTCTGCTTGATGGTATCCCAAAGATTTTTGATGGGATTTAAATCTGGGTTTCTAGGTGGTCAATTCATTATTTCAAAGTCAGAAGAATTCTCCTGCAACCATGCAGTAGTCAACCTGAACCTGTGAGATGAACAGTTGTCTTTCTGGTAGATGCCATCTCCATTGGGATGCATGATGGTCATAAATGGTCAGCCATGAGTTTTATGTACCGGGATGCATTGAGAATTGTTGGTACACACAGACGTCCAACTGAAGGTCCTACAGACATCCAACTGAAGACACCCCAGGCCATTACTGAACCACCACCAGCTTGTACTGTTCCGACCTGACATGCAGGATCCATGGCTTCATGGGGTTGGCACCATACCCTCAGTCTCCCATCAGCGTGATGAAGCTTAAATCGGGATTCATCACTCCAGGCTATCTGTTGCCAATTTTTGATGGTCCAGTTTCAATGTTCTTTAGCCCAGGCAAGGTGTTGATCCCAGTGTCGTGCCATTAGAAGTGGAATTCTTGTAGGTTGGTGGCTCCCAAAGCTGAGACGATGAAGTGAGCTTTGCACGGTCCATGCACTGATTTCCCGGCTGGAACCCGTGTTCAGATGGAAGGTGATTTCAGATAATGTCTGGCCCCTATCGGTCCATATGATGCAGGTCAGACGGCGAAGCCCATGATCATTCAAGGCTGGTTGTCCTTTGCAGTTTGTCTGGGTGCTTGTTTTTTTGCTGGATTTTCATATTCCTGGAACACTTTTGAAACTGTCACAGGAGAAAATCCAAATTCGTTGACAATTTCGGAGATCGAGTGTCCCATCTGTCGGGCACCTACAATCTGCCCTCTGTCAAATGCATCTGAATCCTGCGCCTTTCCCATTACACTTCTCATGACAAATGCTTGGGGAAGCCAAAGCCAACAGCTATATATGACCAGAGTTTCAGCCAAGCATGCACTCAAATATGGGACTTGGGTGCTGAATTTGGATAATGTTTCCTATCCTTAATTTAATGGCACTTCAGTGTAGTACACATCAGATATCTTTCCATCAATGATTTGAATAATCTCAGCAGAGACAGTGTTGGTATTGAGAGAGCTGAGTGGAGTTGTAATGGTAAAAGTCACAAAGGAAGGAGATGGTCTCTTCTTTTTACTGAATACAACTTAAATCCATTATCAAGGGGAATGCCATCCTCTGATTAGTTAGTAAATGGCTAGTTAGTAAATGGAAGTACATTATTTTGTGTTAATACTGACAATTTAAAGTAAAATAAATAGGCATATTGTGAATTGGAAACTAGACACTGAATTTTATTGTTATGATAATTAAATATATAAATTTTTATCCTTTCCCCCACATAAATTTTAGTCACAAATTTTGACAGTGTTTCCTTGTGGGGTATATAAATTGTGTGAGTATTTAATTATTAAAAACAGTTTGGTTCTAATGCACACCAAATTGTCATTAGATTTTTTAAATGCAGTGATTACTGAAAAGTAAATATAAACAATTCTGAAATTAAAATTTTGTTCTTGCAGGTGGTAAAAAGTATAGCATTCCATTCAGACGTCAGAGAATGGAGATTCTAGATCCTCTCCCTCTTCCAGATTTATCAGTTTTCCAAAGAATTCAGAATCAAGTAAAGGATCCCTATGTTGCAGATATGTTACAAATGGCAAGTGAAACTACTGAGAAGTTGCAAAAAGAGAATCGTAGGCTATTAGAAGCTCTTGAACAAGCACATGAAACTATAAACACTCTGGAGGAACAGGTAATATTCATTCTTCTAAATGTTTGTCATCAAAAGTAATTTTAAATTATGAAACAGATAAGAGGGATTTCTTATGAGAAAAATAGTAACAATTAAACACAACCATTTATTTTGCAAAATTTTGCACTATATAACTCTAAATCTTTTTTATCACTATGTTGCTAGAATGAAAATTTACTTGTTAAATTTGCCAAGCTTTTTATTTATTATTTGGGTTTTTTTACCAGGTTGGATTGTTTTACCTCTGAGTGGTGCTTATTTTGCACAAAATGGGCAAATTTTCCAGGTCACAAGAACCCAAAGTGTTTAGGGAAGGTTGGGGGAAGGAGACCCACTGGATAGCTCTTGGGAAAGTAGCCTCCCATGAAGGCCATTCAGTATATTCTTTAACATGGATAGGGTATGGTTCTCTGCCATGTGGGGCCATGGTCTAATATCTTTTCCAACCCCATTGTGTCCCCTTTCTGACCAAGAGCAGGGTGGAGGTTAGCAGAGATAAATCATAATATAGGCACAGTTGGGACTCAAATCTTGGAACTGCAGATTAAGAGCTCTACAGAGTTACTTATTTTTATGTTGCTGATGCATTTTCTTTATAAATATATATATGGTGGTCTGTAAATGGCAGCTAAGTATAAACTGGAAGGAGAGCTGTGTGCCAATCCCCAGTGATGATGCATAGAACCGGCCAGACCTAGCACCTAATATCCGATCCCACCTTCTCGTGGTGATCATTAGTACCTTTCAGAAGAGATATTCTCTTTTGGAAGGGACTGGATGGAGAGGGCTTCCAAATCAGTGTGGCTTACTGATATGATCATTTATGGCCACTTTTTTTTTTCTGCCTTGCTGAGGAGTGGTCAACTTTATAAGGGCCTGGTGCTGACCATTTATACTCACCAGACTGGACTGATTTATGACATTGAGCTTGATTGTGGGTCCTGGACTTGCTGCAGTGGTGGGCCTCTGTTGAGAGAGAATCTGTCACTGTATTTTCTGTTTACTTGTGGGTTGTGTAACGCTCCAAAACAAATGCAAAATACTTTAAGTTTTATGCTCCGGATAGCTTAGACGGGTGCCAGGCAATAATTAACAAATTGCCAAAAGTAGAATAAGTTGATTTAGGGTTCAAATACCAGCGAGCGTTCATAAGTAAGAATCAAAAATGATTGTCAACTAATAAGAATTAAGGTAAAAAAGATCCTTAATTAGCATTGCTCAAGATAAAAAAACTGTACAGACTCAAAAGTTTTATAACAAAACAAAATAGATTTATTTCCAAAATAATTAACTCACCAAGACATCAACGAAGAAACATAACTCTGGTGCTACACGCACGGTGCTTGGTGCTACGCACCTTACTACATCTCTCTCCTTCTCTCTCTAATGCTCTACTGCTCAAGTGACTCGCAGGTCACGGTTTTTGACAATGGGCCAGCGTATGCCGGGAAAGACATTTGCATACTATGACGAACGACGCAAGCTATGACGCAAGAGGGGGCGTGTCCTTTGCACGCGCTTTAACGGTTACGGTCGGAAGTTCGGAGTTGCGCGTATGCAACTCCTAGAAACTTGAAAACGAGTGCTGTGATGCCGAAAAGGAAATAAAAAATCCCCAAAATGATAAATATAACGTAAATTAAACAAAACTGGTTAAGGTAAAGCAAAAGTGAACGATGGGGCATCACAACTCCCCCTTCCAAAGGGAGTCAAAAGATTGACCTAACAAATTTTGACGAGCAATTTTGAATAAAGGACACATCTTATGTCATTTACACATGGCTGAACATAAATAAGTAAAAGTATGCTAGTGCAAATTTTGATATGATGAACTATTCTTACTTTGACACAATTTTCCAGCACAACCAAAGGTACCTCCTCCCTTTTCCTCCTGACAAAAATATGTAATTAACAGCTAACCTAGTGTCAATACATACCAGTGGCTGTGACAGTTAACTGTATACTAGCATCATCGGTCTAACTAGTATCACATTCTGATACAAACTCGAAATTGGCATATCTTGAACTGTACAGAAAAAATGGTTAATTAACTCCTAATCTTTCTAAGTCTAATAAATTTTAAAAAGATGAAAAGAAAAAGTGATTTTACATATGCTAGCGGGGTGATAACTTCCGCTTTTCCCCTAACCACAAAAAAGTATGTGACAGCTAAATCTTCACCTAAATCACATTAAAAAAACGGGTATTCGAACACCGTTATCTCCTCCTAATTACATTCAAATACGCAAAGCTAAGAAAATTCAAAATTTACAAACAAGCGGGATTGTAATCATCCGCTAATTCTTCTCCTATTCACAGAAATCGCGATCTAGCTGAAATAAAAAATCATTAGTTACCTCCCCCTTCAGAGCTAATGTCCCCCTCCCAAAGGAGTTATGCTGGTAACAACTCGGTTATCAGACTAGGCCATTTCGGGACAGCTCCAAAAAGGTACGCAAAAAAAAACAAAATTCTGCAGTCATCATCATGGTCATCATCTATATATACCAATAAATACTGCCAATGTCATCCAAAAATTACGTATCATTGACACATAAATATCACTGATGACACTGAACAGATTTAAACACATATGCATAAATCGTATCTAAGAATAAAGAAAAAAGAGTGTAAATAATTTATAATATACGATGATAACATTTCATCCAATAACTTTTACATGAATCTCCTTTTTTTTTTTTACATAAATTCACTTTGGAATGCACGTTATTTTACAATACAAATTCTTAAACATAAAAAATATTAAATCACTAATTCTCTTTCACTCTTCTCATTCATATCCAGAAACATTTTACAATTTCTAAACTTTCCAATATCGACTTACAAAATTTTCAGCTATCAGTCAGCTGAAAAAAATCTACAAAAATACATTTTAACTCACATAAATACAATAACTAGAACCTCGATGAACAAGAATGCAAAAAAAATTCTATTCACACAAGTATAAACTCGAACTACAATAATTTCACTTTTCAAAAATAAATATCGAACTCTAAAGTTTCAACAAGAAATTAAACATCGCTAACTATATAATTCACAATAAGGCTTCTTCTTCGTCTTCATCTATTCCAGAAAAAAAACATTTTATAACTCAATCAAGTGCCAAGTGAAAGAAAAATATACTTAAATTTCATTGTTGGCACTCCGTGGCGATAAATCATCTAGTCCGTTTCCGATAACATCCTTCCGTCGTCGTTGGGTGGCTTCACGTAAAGTTGTTACTGAAGATCTCGTTCAAGTCAAGTCGTCGCTGTAGATCTCTCTCGTGACGTCATCTTCCCGATGTTCGCTGCTTCGCTGCCGGTTGTCGCTCTGCAGGCTCTGGTCGTTTCGTCGGCTTTTCGTTGCTCCGTGCGAATTTTTGAAGAACCTTTTCTCGTACTTTCTAGGCTTATTGGTGTCCGCCTCCAAATGACGCTTTAATAGTTGAGGACCTCCAGACTTGTCAGGAATACTTGCGGTCGGCACAACTTCTTGGTTGGTTTTTTCTTCACTTAAATCAGACTCAAAATTATTTTCATTGTTATTACTTTCTTTTAAAACTTCTACTTTAAAAATCTTTTCAAAAACGGCTTTCTCATATGGTTGTTCTACTTCACAACCTTCGTTATTTAAACTTTCATTATTTGCACTAACGGGACATTTTATAGGTGCTTCTGAAATAATCTGTTCTGGACCACAAGGTAAGTCAAAAAGTCCACAGGACCGCGGCTGCACTGTCAATTGACATTCGTCATTAGAACCATCGAAAACTTGTTCCTTAGCAAACGGAAGATCGACTTCTGCATCATTTTGATCTGTTACTTTAGTTACTTCGTGGCAATCAGTAACAAAAGGTAAAGCCATAGTGGCAAGGCATAACTCCTGAGAGGGCTTTTCTTGAGGAACTTTGGCCTCTCGCTTCAAAGATCCCGATGAAAGTTTCTCGAATTTTCATTCCTTTTATAGCAATAATTCTTAGTATGTCCCAGTCGGCCACAAAAATTACAAGTGAAAGATTGAGGTTGTTTAACCAAAGTTTTAGGTCTAGTGTTATGGTTCGAAGCTTGACGTGGCAAAAAGTCTCTACTTCGTTCATATTCTATAGTTCTAGGCGCGTTCGGCGCAAATTGTCGGGACCGTGTAACTTCCGGTCGTGCCGGAGTCATTCTACGCGACTCAACCTGATATCGCTGCTTTGGCGGGAATGGCATCCATTGTTGTTTAAGTGTATTTGCTGCAGATTCTCTTCTTGCAGTGTATTGCCAAGCCAATTTGACTAACTCGGTAACTGAGTTTATGTTTCGTACTTCTAGGAATTCTCGGATGGGCAAAAGTAATTGAGACAATATGCAATTTACAATATCAATTTCAGCGGCATCAACATCATACAGCTGGTATAACTCTACTGTACCCCATATAAATTTTTCTATGTCATCTCTTTCCCTTTGTCTTCGTGAAAACAACTCTGTAGCTAGTTCTGTAAAATCATTATAAGCCAGATATATGTCCATGATTTCGTTTTTAAATTCTTCCCAAAGTTCTATGCCATGATGACATCCTACGTTATTCCACCATTGCTTAGCACATCCAATTAGGCAAGATACTGCTAAAACAACTTTTTCGTTGCTTGGCAGTTCATGTAAACGGAAGTGCTCCTCCATGGACTTGACAAATGTCCACGATGACGGACGTTTCGAATCGTCGAACCTTATCTCAGGTAAAGGCCAATTTACATAAGGACTATAGTTAATGGATGGGTTGGCAAATCGTCGTTGTGGCGGTTGAAAATACTCTGTTCTATCGCTTGCTTCTGATGGAACAGAAAATGGAACCTTACGTTCAAAGTTTCTTCGTTGGTGAACTGACGTAGCATTGTCAGCAAATTTAGGGGTTGTTGTCGTTCCCCTTTTCTCCCGATTATCATCAAGCAGATTCATTAGCACTTCTGCTTCCATCATTACATCTTGCAATCTACCCTTTACTCTTTCTATGTCGGGAGTCATTATGGCGGAATCGGCCATTTTGTTAGCAGACATGTTTAGCGGTCTGCCGAAATTTTGAATTTTGGAAATTTTGAAAACCTTTTTTTTATCTTGAGCAGCGCTCAAAGGTACTGCTATACAACAATACTAAAGCTATAACTAAGCTTTACAAAAATATAAATTTGCTTATAAAAAAAATTTTCTTATCGTCCTACGTACTTGTGTGTCCGGACACTTCTAATCATTACATACGACAATTATCTTAAATATTCAGCCATATCTACGCTGAAACTTCAGTACCTTTGAATAATACACAAAAAATGTTAAGCTACTTGCTCAACAAAAATTTTCGGCTTAAGCTGCCGTTAAATCTACAACTAGTATATACAACTATTGAGCTCAAAAAATTACTGTCTTTGACAATCATACAAAATTTATCCACAAATATATATATACTATCTTTAAATACTGGCGAGTTCCTGTTCGCTGCGCCACTTCTTTTATGTGCTCTGTAACGCTCCAAAACAAATGCAAAATACTTTAAGTTTTATGCTCTGGATAGCTTAGACAGGCGCCAGGCAATAATTAACAAATTGCCAAAAGTAGAATAAGTTGATTTAGGGTTCAAATACCAGCGAGCGTTCATAAGTAAGAATCAAAAATGATTGTCAACTAATAAGAATTAAGGTAAAAAAGATCCTTAATTAGCATTGCTCAAGATAAAAAAACTGTACAGACTCAAAAGTTTTATAACAAAACAAAATAGATTTATTTCCAAAATAATTAACTCACCAAGACATCAACGAAGAAACATAACTCTGGTGCTACACGCACGGTGCTTGGTGCTATGCACCTTACTACATCTCTCTCCTTCTCTCTCTCTCTCCTTCTCTCTCTAATGCTCTACTGCTCAAGTGACTCGCAGGTCACGATTTTTGACAATGGGCCGGCGCATGCCGGGAAAGACATTTGCATACTATGACGAATGACGCAAGCTATGACACAAGAGGGGCGTGTCCTTTGTACGCGCTTTAACGCTTACGGTCGGAAGTTCGGAGTTGCACGTACGCAACTCCTAGAAACTTAAAAAAGAGTGCTGTGATGCCGAAAAGGAAATAAAAAATCCCCAAAATGATAAATATAACGTAAATTAAACAAAACTGGTTAAGGTAAAGCAAAAGTGAACGATGGGGCATCACAGTTGCCAGCTCTAAGTGAATAGAGACATGGGATACTTGTATCAGCTGATTGATAATTCTAATTAGAGGCCATCACAGGTACCTGAACTTTCACTCAGCTAGTTTGGCATTGCCAAACCCTATATTGGAGTGATGTGTCTCAGGAGGTCAGTTCTTTCTAGATTCAGTTCTAAGAAGTAGAAATTAGATCAAAAGGTTCAAAACCCTCAAATTGCTTTAATTATAGTGAGAGAAAAATTTTAATCCTTTTTTTCCCCTACCCACAAATCTCCTACCAATACAGATAACTGAACTTGAAATTTTTAGAATTAAAATGAGCAAAAAGTCTGTGACCTGCAGATAAGCCAACCCATATTACAATAGATAGGTACAATCTCATTTATCTTGTAATACTAAGTATGATGAACAGAGTTCAGTAAAGGGTTGTCCAATTTTCCCGCAGATTAGGGAATCTGCTTAATCTATGAGAATGACCATTTCACCCTGAAGTTTCAAGGATTTGAAGATTTTGGGGTAAGGGAATAGTCCAATTTGTTGTCCAGAGTGGTGGATAGGTTCAAGTTGTATACCTACATTGTTATACAAACTCTGAGCTTCAGTTGTATAAGAGAATTTAGGTATGACCTTTATTTGATATTTCATCTTGAAATGGTCAGCAGGAAATGTAACTAGCACTAATTAGGAAATGGGAAGAGCACTGTAACGCTCCAAACAATGCAAAATAATTAAAGTTTTATGCTCCGGATAGCTTAGACGGGCGCCAGGCAATCATTAACAAATTGCCAAAATGTAGAATAAGTTGATTTAGGGTTCAAGTGCCAGCGAGCGTTCATAAGTAAGAGTCAAAAATGATTCTTAACAAAATAAGAGTTAATGTAAAAAAGATCCTTAGTTAGCGTTGCTCAAGATAAAAAACTACAGACTCAAAAGGTTATAACAAAACAAAATAGATTTATTTCCAAAATAATTAACTCACCAAGACATCAATAAAAAACATCTCTTGTGCTACACGCACGGTGCTACGCACCTTACTACATCTCTCTGCTCTCTCTACAACTCTGCTCTCAAGTGCAAGTGCTCTACAACTCTCTAGTGCTCAAGTCTCAAGTGCTCAAGTGCTTCAAGTAACTCGCAGGTCACGGTTTTGACAATGGGCCGGCGCATGCCGGGAAAGACATTTGCATACAATGACGAAGGACGCAAGCTATGACGCAAGAGGGGGCGTGTCCTTGGCACGCGCTTTAACGGTTACGGTTGGAAGTTCGGAGTTGCGCGTACGCAACTCCTAGAAACTTGAAAACGAGTGCTGTGATGCCGAAAAGGAAATAAAAATCCCCAAAATGATAAATATAACGTAAATTAAACAAAAACTGGTTAAGGTAAAGCAAAAGTGAACGATGGGGCATCACAGCACTATACCTTTAGTCCAGTAAGAGAGCTAAAAATGAAAACAGTTCTCTTTTATTAGCATTTTCTTTTGCAAAAAGAAAAAAAAATTCAGAAAGATTTAGGAGCAGATTTTTTAAAGAAAGATAGAAAACTGACAAGTGCAAAATTCAGATTTTCAATGATAATTTCAGATTTTAAGCCAAAATTTAGATAAAATGCAAAAATATTAGAGCACTTGACAGCTCTGAATATATTAGAGAATTTAATCGAAATGCATGAACCCTTAAAGTGTCCAAGGCGGAATTATTGTTTTTTAAAATTGGGTTTAAGTAGCTTTCATTTTGACATGGAAGAATACATTTATTGACTATATATAACATATAATACGCTTAATAATAAATAAATAATGCTTATACAAAATAATGAGTTAAAATAGCATCCACAATTCGGTATGAACAATTTAACAAAATATACAACTGATATAAATAAACCCATGTAATGTAAAATATTTATTGTGAAATGAAATGCAATAAAATAGAAGCCATATAAGAACAACTAATGAGCTTTATGCTCTTACAGGTTGTCAAATTAAATTAGTTTTTAACAATATGCATTTTTATAATACAGAATTAAAGGTTTAAGAGTGGAAAAATTAATAATTTTAGATTTATTCATTAATGACATGAAATGAGGAAAGTCACTTAACAATGAAATAAAGACTCAATATTGTTTATGTGTAATAATCTTTGCTTAATTTTTATTTTAAATATTTTTTCCTTTTTTTTGTTCCCTTATATTTTTCAGTAATTTATAAAAATTTTGTGGAGCTAGAATCATGAAATGTTTATGGATAATTTCTTTTCTTGAAAAAGGTACATAATAAAGTTCTCTATTTCTAAGATTTGTTTTGTATGTTGCAATTTTAAGAAATCTGGGTTTTTAAACATAAACATAAGGATTTTATAAATATATAATTGTCTTAAATTCAAAATTTTATTTTCAATAATCATATTTTTTGAATTCGTAATATTGTTATTCATAATAACCTTCAGAATTCTGTTTTTAATGTTATTAATTTATTTAAAGAATTAAAATATGTTCCTCCCCAACTAATTAAACAGTATTGTAAAGTAGATTGAATCCATGAATAATAAAGAGTTATTAGAAAGGAAGTACCTACAATTTTCTTTAGATGTTATATTCTAATTAGGAAATATCTTAAACATTTTGCAGTTATATTTGTATGAGTATTCCACTTCAAATTATTATGAATAGTAATCCCAAAATATTTGTATGTTTTAATTTGTTTAATTTCTGCACATGTACATACAATATTATTATCACAAGTAAATCTATGATATATGATTTTTTTCTTTGAAATAACTCTTGTTAGTGAGACTGAAATACATTCAATACGATTTTTCAATATTTAGTGTAAGATGATTTTGATGAAACCGTAGCTGAATTTTTTTAAAATCATGAGATATAGTCGATTTCAATTCTTCAAAATTATTATTTCTATATACTATTGCAGTATCATCAGCATAGGATATAGGATATCCTTTTAAGTTATTAAAAAATAAATCATTGAAATAAATCAGGAATAAAATAGGTCCTAAAACAGCCCTGAGGCACTCCTTTAGTAAGCAATAAGGGTGAACTTTTTGTATTTTTTATGTCTACAATTTGTTTTCTATCTGTAATATATGACTTAAACCATTTTAGCGTATTTCCTCTCACACCAATATAATTTGGTTTCTGCAATAAGATATGATTTACAGTATCGAATATTTTGGCAAGGTCTAAAAAAATTTACCATATTTTTTTGAGAATTATTTATACCACTTAAAACAGTAGTGGTCATTTCCAGCACTGCATGATCTGTACTCTTATGTTCTCTAAACCTAAATTGCGATTTATAAAAAATGATGAATTATTTAAAAATTTTATAAGTCTATTCTTCATTATTGTTTCGATAAGTTTTGAAAAAAATAGGTAATATAGAGATTGGTCTATAATTATTTAAAATATTTTTATCTCCTTTTTTGTATATAGGCTTTACAATAGCAGTTTTCAATTGGTTTATAAAAATACCAAAATTAAACAATAAATTTATGCTTTGTGTTAAAAATGATGCATGGTATTTATTAATGATTTTTAATATTTTGGGACTTATATTATCAAATCCATAAGCTTTATTTTCATCTAAATTGTTTATAATATCATTCAATTCAATTTCATCTGTTTTTTTTTTAAACATGGAATTTTTTATTATTTAAGATAGAGGGGTAATTATGAAAGTTAATAGTTGTGTCATTATTATAATTATTAACATTAATGAAATCATAATTAAAGTCATTAGTTAATTTTACTACATCAGTATACAATGGTAATGTTGAATCAGAAGTTTTTTCATTCAAAATTTTCTTTACACATTTCCATTGTTTTCTTGCATCTTTTTTACATTTTTTAAATTCAGTTTCAAAATATTTATTTTTTAAATTCCTTATTTTTGAAACTATGTTATTTCTAATTGTTTTATAATCATTTTAGTACAGTATAAATGGATATTTTTTGTGTCTTAAAAATTCTTTTTCTCTTTTTTTAATCAAAATAATTATTTCATTAGTTATCCAAGGATTACCATTTTTTTTTATGTTTTTATCATCAATATATGTTGTGCTCTGCATGTTTGTGTGCTGTTTAATATTGCATGATTAACTAACTGTATAAAAGTTTGATATATATCATTAATATTTGAATTATTAATTTAATCTAATTTAAAATTTAAATATTTTATCTTAGATTCCAACTTTTTAAAATTGATTCTAGTTCTTTGAGGTATTTTATGTTTCTGTTTCATTTTCATATTAGGTTTAAGAATTTTTTAAATTAAAGTATAGTGATCTGTTATATCATTTAGAAATAGTGCACATTTGTAATCATATATCTTACTTTCTCTAACAAAAATATGATCAATGCAACTTTTAGATTGATTATAAATTCTTGTATAGTCATTTATGAAAGATTCAAATCCATTTGCTGATAATATATTGAAATATTCATTAGTATTATTGTTATCATTACTATATCAATATTGATATCTCCAATAAATAAAACATTTTTGTATTTAATAGTATGTAAAATTGAATCTAGTTCTTCCAGATAATCATGAGTTGAATAATTATGATCCCTCATTGCCGTCCCATGGCCGAGTGGTTAGCACGCTTGGCTACTGATCTAAGGGACCTGGGTTCAAGCCCCGGGTAAGGCATGGATGTGTGTGTTGTTTTTCTGCTGAGGTCCTGCCATCCTCTCAGATCTTCTACTATGGCATATAAACTGACAGACTCCTGTCAGACCTCTGTGGCAAGCAGCTGCTTGAGGGGGCATTTATTTTTTTTTATTTATCATATAATGCCATAATATAAAGATCAGTTACTTTATCATATACATTTATATTATCAGCAGTATTCATTTCAATGTTAATATTATGAAAATCAAACATTTTTTTCTTAAAAGATTATGCCTCCTGATATATTGTAGTCTCTACATTTAAAAATCACGTGAAATCCTATTATATTAAATAAACTGATTTCATCATCTTTCACCCATATTTCACTTAATATTATGACATCTAAGTTGTAGTTAACAGTAGATAATAAAATTGATAATTCATTAAACTGTGCTCTTAAATTACGAATATTTAGGTGAAGTATATTAAAGCAATTATGTAAATCATGTCAAATTAAATTACCAAAGTCTATTATATTACCAAATTTTGAACACTTATTATTATAGAAAGGAAAAATGTTATAATTTATATGAGGTAAATTATTCATAATTTAAGGAATATTAATTAAATCATTAACATTTGTTATACGTAATACTTGAGAATTGTCATTTTTTTTCTTATACACTTTTCTTTCTTTAGTCCTTATATATTTGTAATTGTGTTCATAACCAAACTGTTTAACATCATAGAATAGTTTCTTATTTAGCTGGGTTAAATGTTCGTTAATGAAGATTTTTGCTTTAATAAATCTGGAAGAGATCTCTTTAGCATTGATTTTTTTCTTTTTTTTAGCAGCTTGAAGAAATCTGTTTCTTTGGTCTTTGCACTTGAGCTTAACTATAATGGGCTTGATTTTATTTTTTACTTTCATTGGAACTCTGTGTATTCTTTCAATAGCAACTTCTTCTTTGATGTTAAGATGATTTGTTAGAGATTTAAAAATATCATGTACATTTTCATTTCTATCTTCTGAAATACCCAATATTTCAATATTAGAGTTTTTAGGATATTGTTCCAGGTCATTTGTGTTTTCATCACATTTATTTCATCCTTTAATTGTAAATTTTCATTTCTTAGGCTGAAATTTTCTCTCTTTATGTCTTTAATTTCAGATTTTAATTCATTGATAGTTTTGTTTAATTCCATGATATAATCAGAATTGAATTCTAATGATTTTTTTAATTTCTTAAAATTCTTCCTTTATATATTTGTTATTTTTGACAAATTCTTCACATATACAATCAGTAATGTCTTTTTTCAGTACAAAACTGCTATCAGAAATAATTGTATGTGGTTTTAAATCATGTTTAATATTTATTTTATTATTAGGTAGATTAACATGATAATCATTAGTTTCTATACATCTTATATCTGTATCAGAGTAGTGCCAGGGAGAAAGTTTGCTTGAGTAATGCATTTTACAGATTCCTTTTAAGCATAGCAGTTATCTTTAAATTAATCCTTCAAGTGAAATGTACACACAAAAAATTATCATTGAGGTTATAATTTCCACAAAGTCGGAATATCATTAGTTTACAACAATTGAATACATTGATGAAATAATGAGTCCTGAGTTACTGACACGCAATGACATACGAGCATGAAGAAATAAGAATATCATGTATATTCATTCTTAAGTCAGTTTAAAACATAATACATCAAAATTCTTAACAATTTCACAGTTCCTTTGAGAAATATTGGAAATCAAACTATGTTGTAGCGATTATAAAATAGTTCAAAATTTACTCAAATCACACCTTGCATATTAATGAATCAATCCTGAAATATATCAAAACAATCACAACAAACCAGAATAAATAATAGAAATCATGGAGTGCAAAACTAACATAACCATCAGCTTAAAAAGCTGTTGCCACTCTCTTGGTAATTTTAAATATTAATTAATAATAATTAAATTTGAATTTGAATTTCTCTTATTTTATTATTCAGAATGAAATATTCTTTCATTTGGTATGTAAAATGACATATATGTATTAGTCATTGCAGGATAGAGTTCAATTATTTTTCTGGTGAAAAAAAAAACGTTAAAAATTATCTTGACGAGCATGCACTATGAGAAACTGATATAAACATAGATGAATAATCACAGCGTTACCTGTTGCTCATTTGGCATTGATAAATCAATAAATATTCAGCGGAAAAAATTTTCGCTGACATATGGGATTTGAACTTGCATCTCTCCAGAAACATGCCAGAGTATTCTTCCAGTTGAACTAATGCCAGCTCATATTTTTTTCACTAATTTTAAGACTTAACTCTATCACAGAGTTTTTCGGGCCAACCATTGGCACCATCTATGGTTGGCCCGAAATGATCTTCGGTGGCAATTACTACCTAAATATGGCACAGAGGGAGATGGAAATAAATAAGTCTCATCACGCTATTTAGCATTATTAATGATTTAAACATAGATTATCAATGCCAAATGAGCAACAGGGAACTCTGTGATTATTCAACTATGTTTAATCACTGAATATTTATTGAGAAACTGATACTTTAAGGTCCCAGCCATGCTGGACAAATCTGCTAATGTTATATACTTTTAATTATTATTAGACTTTTCTGTGTGTTAATTTCTGCTGCTTTAAATGTGTAATATGTGAAATGCATTGCAAAATAATTTGCTATGTAATTGCATAAATGATAAGTTACTCTAAAAAGAATGTAGAAAGTGATGGGGCAAAAACATTGCAATTTATTGCATATTCAGGCAAATTTAAGTTTTATGTTGTGTGCAGCTGAAATGAAATTTTTGATTAGCAGATAAATATTCAAATTCTGAAGTTTTTAATATTAAGATTACAGTTTTATTTCTTTCCAGTTGTAATTTATGAAGTAATCACACACCTGTTTTTTGAGTCATTTAGATTTTTGTCAGTTAAATTTTAAGCATATGCTAACACTAATTTTTGTTTTTGTTTTGCTACATTTAAGAAAGGGAAATCTAGAATTATTGCTAGCTTGCACATGTTTTCTTATATAAGGACATGCTTACAAAAAGAGTAGGTTCTCTGACCATTGCATTATAGTTGAAAATTTTGACCAGACTATTAAATTCCAGATTGCATTCATTAGCAAGTATATTTGAATAGTTATTGAACAAATATTTAACTAGAAGAAGAACATATTGCCTGTTGCGAATATGGAAGGCTTTTTTTCAAAGCAAATGAAATTTGCGATTTACAACTATTTCATTCTCTTATATTCAAATTTTATTTTTCTTATTGTTATTTTGAATTATAGTAATGTAGCTTTTATCTCTCTCTCTAGTTAGAAATTAGAGAATTAAAGGACTGCATTGCTATTTTGTCTCCACCTTTTAAATATTTACTGGTCAATTAAAGTAGTAACGTTAAACAAGAAGAGAATTGAAGTCTATAGTGTGATAGCCAAATTGTTTTAATCTTTCTGTTTTCTTATTGCTTTATTGTTATTTATATATGATAGCACACACACACATATAGGGTGTTTGAAAATAATCGCCTGATACTGACAGAACTGCTTTAGCAGGGTGAGAATGTTCAGGAATAAAAAGAGGTCACTGCTACTGAGTTATGTGCTGTAAAATTTCACCCAGAGCAACTTGATTAATACAGTTATCATCCTCAAGCAGCCATGGGCTACGGAGGTCCAACCAGACCATGCAATTTAGTTCTCCAAGCAAGTCTGTTCTGAGCTACATCTGCTGCATCTGGCCACTGCACACCAATTCTAATAAAGATCCTGTTTGACATTGTCTGCCCACAACATCCTAGGTCTCCCCTAGTTCATAACCACACTGTTCATAACCCTATTCGACAATCTATAATTATCCATACAGGCAACATGGCCAAACTACGGAGTCTCTCTCTGCACAATACACTGCTTAAAGGAGGTTGCCGACTCCTTTGCCTAATCTCATCATTAGTTACAAAGTTGAACCACCTAATGCCCAAGATACTGTGTAAGCATCTAGAATCAAAAGTATCTAGTTTCCTGTTATCTTGTTTAAAAAGTGTCCAAGTTTCACTACCATAACTAACCCTAGAAAGAACCAAACTATTATACAGTCTAATTTTAGTCTTCAGATTGTATACACCTATTTCTCCACTCTCCCCATAGATTCCTAAAAGTCCCGGCAGCAATCCCTGTCCATCTGTTAATCTCATGCCGCACATCACCAGCATCTGTAACAAAGCTCCCAAGATAAATAAACTGTGACACCTGCTAAACAGTGCAACCATTCAGATTGACTGAATCACAGCCTGCCTGACCAATTTTCATCACTTTAGTTTTCTATCTGTTTATAACCAAACCTACTCCAGTACCAGTTTCATCAACAGCTCGAATGAAAGAGTTCATCTCATCGACATAATTTGCCAAAGGGCTAAATCATCAGCATAATCTAATCAGAAATTTTAGTATCTCCAGACCATTTAAGGCCAAAATCTTTCCCTTGAAGTGAATTTCGCATAACATAATCAATAACCAAACTAAAGAGAAAAGGAGACAAAATGCACCCTTGTCGAACACCAGAAGTAATGCTAAACCAATTGCTACAAGCCTTATCAACTCTCACACATGACTCAGTGTTATTATAGAGAGCTTTCATTATGTCAACTAACTTGTCATGTATACCATATGACCTTACAATCAACCACAAATTACGATGATCAACAGAGTCGAAAGCCTTTTTGAAATCAACAAAGCTAACAACCGAAGGTGGAAAGAACTTTACCTGGAACAGAGAGTAGGCTGATACCCCTATAGTTATCACAAGAACTGCGATCACATTTTTTGAAAATAGGGATAACAATAGCTCTGGTAAAATCCTTGGGAATCATGCCTTTATCATAAAGGATATTCAGAATTTTAGTCATCCAAGTGGTAACTGAAACATTCCCAGCTCTAAGCATTTCCGTAGTAATTTCATCTACCCCTGGGGATTTATGAAGTTTAAGTTTAGAAACAGCCAAAATTACTTCAGACTGTGTTATAGGGCCAACATTAAAGCCACCAATGCATCTATCATCATTGCAAACAATGGGAGTAAAACTAACCACATTGTTTAGAACATCACTGAAATGCTCAGCCCACATAGTCATGACAGAATCCTCACCTTCTATAACCTTACCTTGTTTATCCTTCAATCCCTGTATACTGTCCATTTTCTACCACACAAAACATTAACTATCTGGTACTGCTCTCTTTTGTGCTGTCTAACTGCTTCCTTGGCTTTGTCAGCCAAGCCATCAAGCCACAGATTCTTATCAGCAGCTAACTGATCCTTTACATGTTTATTAAGCTCTCTATAATGCTTTCTATTAGGACTAGTAGGGTATTGATTAAGGACATTCCTGCAGTTCTTTCTTTCTGAAATACGCAGAAGTGCCTTATCACTCAAATAATTCTGCCTCCTCTGCACCTTTTTTCCTAAAAGAGTACTGTTAGTTTCCAAAAAAGCCTGTTTAAAATGGTCCCATTCTTCCTCAACTTCAGTAGTATGCAAACCATGACTGTCATAATGACTAAGTAACCTATCATGGTAAGCTTTAGCTATAACTGGGTCTTTCAGAGCTTCAGAATTAAAGGTAAATTATATAACCTTAGCACAACATTTCTTAAGTTTAAGATGCAAGACACTTTTAACAATTTAATTTTGAGATACAATTTCAGCTCCCCTATATGCCCTGGTATTCCTAACAGAACTAGCCAATTTGCTGTTAATTAATATATAATCAATCATATTCTTATGCAGCCCATCAGGTGAAACTCATGTGTACTTATGTATGTCATGGTGTTTGTAATAAGTGTTAGTTATTCTGAAACCATTGAGTTTACTTACCTGTAGGAGACATTGCCCATTGCCATTGCAGCTACCAATACCAAAAGGGCCTATCACCGCTCCCCAAAGATCAGAGTCAGTACCAACTTTGACATTGAAGTCACCTAGAACAAGGGTAATATCTCCTTGACAGAATTCGAAATATCCTGAAGTTGTCCATAAAACCTATCCTTCTCATCCTCATCCTCAATGGGGGCATAACAGCAGATAACATTCAAGTCTTTAATAGTTGTCTGAAATTTTGCTGTAAGAAACCTTTCATTAATGCACTCATATCCTAGAAGAGCATCACTAGCATGTCTGCTGAGAAACAGTCCCACGCCTTGGTGATGCTTTCCATCCGCCCTCCCTGTAAAGAGAAATTTAAGATTATTTTTAAAAATCTGACCTTTATCTGCCCATCTGGTTTCTTGCAAGCCGAGAATATCTAAATTATAATGGTGAAATTCTTGTGTGAGGACATCAAGAGAAAAAGCTCTGTGCAGATTCCTCACATTCCAACTACCTATGGAGAGAAAATGGTTAGTGGGATGTTTAAAGAAACTATATTTATTGGGAGAGGGAATGCCGACAATATCAAACAGCCCCCTAATCGCAGACATGGGGCAAAGACCCATTCCCCCACCACTAAAGGATAAAGCCATCTGCACTGGAAGACTTCCTCCAATGTAGAATTTGACGATGCCAATAGAAGCAAAGAGTTCAGGTCTGTGATGACCTCTGCTCAGGATTATCCACCAGCTGATAAACATATCCTGTGAATCTATTCACTTGGGGTTGTCAGCCCACAAACAAACAGAAAACACAGCAGAAGATTTTCCCTCCATAGAAGCCCACCAGTGCAGCAAAATCAGGATCCATAATCAAGCTCAGAGCCATATATCTGTCCAGTGGGTTTATATGGTCAGCACCAAGACCTTGTGTGGTTGACCACTCCTCAGCAGGGTAGAAAAAAAAGGAAAGTAGCCATAGTTGTCCAGATCAGTAGGCCACACTAATCTGGCAGCCCTCCCCTTCTGTTTACTTCCACAAGAGAGTATCTCTTTTGAAAGGTACTAACGGTCTACACCACGAGAAGGCGGGGTTGGACATTAGGTGCTAGGCCTGGCCGGTTCTATGCATCATCACAGGGGATTGATGCATAGCTCTCCTTCCAGTGACTACCTATCTACCATTTACAGACCATTAATACAGTAAGTGGTTAAAAAGCACAACACAATAATATGATTGTAAACTTAATTTTGTAGTTTATTGTACACTTATTGTAGTAATTAGAGTAGTCTTAGAGGTTATGAATATAATTGGTATACTTATTATAGTGTGGTCTTATAAGAGGTGTTCAGAATGATTCTTACCATGTTCATGCAGACAGTAGCCTGCAAAATATACTGGAATACAGACATCACTTGTACTTAGGACCATCAGGATACTGACTTACAATTTAAATGAAAATAGTCTTGCTCTTGCCATATCTTCTACACGACTGACATGGCGAGTCCCACATCTCATGTTTTATGAGAAAACCTGATTTTGATGTCACTAATGATGAACCTTTCTAGTCTCACCTCATTCTCTCCATGGTTATAGTATGATGCAAATTTATGCAGTGCATAAAGGTAAAATTTATTTGAATGAACTTCATGTCCCTTAACCCTTTTTAATTACTTAGCCATTTTAGAGATAAATATTCTTTGCACATTTGCAAAAGATTTTTTTTTTAAATGTTAGGGAATGGATATGTAATTGTAAAAGAAAAGTGATTTTTATTTTTTAATTCTTCATAAAGGTTGATCTCAGAGAAAGAGAAATTTATAGATTGACAGTTCAACTTAGTGGAGGAAGACCACTGGAAGCAATCTTTGCAGAAAATATGGAAAAGGAAAAAAATCAAATAATAGATTCTTTAACTGTTCAGGTAAATATATATTATAAAACTCCCAACGTTATTGGGTAAAACTGAGAAATTTTGTTGTTTGTTTTGTTTAAAAATATATGAGTACAATGTAACAGAAGTAATTTTAAAAATATGTTTTGGTTTATGAATTAAATTATTTAACCTTACATGCTTTTAGTGGCAAAGCATCCATAGAAGCAAGGGAAGCAAAGATAATTCATGTAACTAAAAAATTAAAATATGTTAAATATGTACATAAATCTGCTTACGAGAGAAACTACTATAAGTAGTTTAGTTCTCACAAGATGGCATTTCAACAAGACTACTATAAGTAGTTTAGTTCTCACAAGATGGATTTTTATGTTAATTTAACTTAGTAACATAAAAATCAAGGTATTTTCATAACTTTTATAACGTTATGAAAATGAAATTCTATGTTTTTACAATAATCAGCAAATTTTTCTTTTAATTCCCAGTACATTGTGTACTGAAAGTTAGAATTGAATTAGAATTGAATATTTTCTCAAAGTTAAAATCTGCAGCATGCTTTAGTGCACTGTTTCCCAAACTGTGTTCTGTGAGCAAAAAACTGCAATGGCAGAAAATTTAAATAAAGGCTGAATTGCCCCATAAAACTAAAGATTAAAATTAAAAATTAAAATTAACATTAAAACTAAAAACTCTCTTCCAAGAATAAGGTATTTTTCCAACTCAACTTTGTTTGGTCATCTTGTGAGAACTAAACTACTTATAGTAGTTTCTCCTGAGCTCGATAGAGCGCAGCACAAAATAGTAAAAGTAAGTTAGTTCACCTTGAGTCCATCAGAGTTTGCCATTAATCTTCTGTTATTATTATTATTGCATAGTCACAGTTAGTTGCATTGAAGGTTATGCCCAGACTTTCATATGTATTCTGTCTGTTGTTTTTATTACCAGTACCATAATCAGTGGTGAAGCATCCATGGAAGCAATGGTTTCCTTAAAATTCTCATTATAAAAGAAATATAAATTAAATATATTTAAATGTTTTGACATAAAAGTAAAAGTATTTTCATAACTTTAATATAGATGATAATCGCAGCATGACCTGATGCTCTTTTGGCATTGATAAATCAACAAATATTTAGCGGAAATTTTTTTTCGCTGACACCGACATACGGGAATCATGTTTCTGGAGAGATATGGGTTCAACTCCCGTATGTCTTGGGAAATGTTTTCCGCTAAATATTTATTGATAACCTTAATAAGTTTATTCTAACATAAAGTTTACATTTATATAATATTCTTCGTATTTTTTTGCTGTTATACTGTATAATTAGCAGAAGCACCAATTTGTTAGCCTAGACGAGCTAGGAGTGTATGAAGAATCTGGCTTCTGCATTGGTTATCGTATCTTAACAGCGGCAGTTACATCTTCCATATTTAATCCACAGAATTCAAAGAGCAGAAATTTCTTTCATTGGAAGCACTTTGGTGTTTGCTTTGCACCATACGTAATATTTCTTATCCTTCTTATCACTAGAAGCTGCTAAAGTCATTGTGACTGTCATCAACAATGTCGCTGACACATGAGGAGTTGTCAAAGGTAAGTGTAATTATTTCAATTATTTTTTGAATAAATGAGGTGGAATTCTCCTTTATTGTCCTATGTTCAGCTTTCTCATTCCAAATTATATGAATTTCATATATATTGATAGAATTGCTCTACCATTCAACATATGTAAAGTAAACTTAAGCTGTGTCCTATTGCATTCCAATGTCTGTCAGCTTAATTTTTCCAATTCACTTTTCTAAAGTGGTTTATAATTTCTTAAACTATGTGTTACTGTTCTCATTACCGTAATAACTAAAGGTAATATTATTACTATAGGTATAATAGAAAATATACAAAATAATTAAAATATTTAATATTTTTGCAAATTGGAAAGTTATGCAAATACTTAGATAGAATTAGTCGAGGCTTCATTTAATCAGTATACTGTGAAAAATATATATTGTGATACATTTCACTCACATCGATAAGTTTAATGTTTTTCTCTTAACTTTGTGTTTGAAAGAACAAATTAATGATGTTAAGTGGGTATCTACTCTTTTGCACTATGTTCATATATGTGTAATTAGATGATAAAAAATTTTGAAAGGATAAGAGAAATATAGAAAATTTTGAAATCAAAATGTTATGTAAATACATATTAAAATATTTGAAAACGAAATATAGGCAGTGATCTGGTTCAATTATTATGTAATGTTTTTTTTTAAATAATCTGCAAAGCTCTTTCGAAGTTGTGAAATCTAGGGTGTTTGATACTGATATAGATGACGTTTACATACCTAAATTATGGTAATGTGATAATTTAATGTTTCTCGTCAATCATAATGTTCCTATGAGTTTGTTCTCTAATATCCATGACAGTGAAAACGAAGTAAAAACAGAAGCTAATAATAGTTAATGGTTATTTATTCATTTAAAAAGTTTTAATTTAAGTATCTAATTAGCAGATAGCCCACCAACATTTGGAGGGGATGGAAATACATATGTCATTCGGCAGTCTCAGAATTGAACTCAGGTTTTCTATTATAGCTGTTGACAGGAGAATGGTAAATAAAATGCGCTGTAAAATGTTATCTGTCTGTAAATGGTAGCTAGGTAGTCACTGGAAGGAGAGCTATGCACCAATCCCCTGTGATGATGCATAGAACCGGCCAGGCCTAGCACCTAATGTCCGACCCCGCCTTCTCGTGGTGCCGACCATTAGTAACTTTCAAAAGAGATACTCTCTTGTGGAAGTGAACGGAAGGGGAGGGCTGCCAGATTAGTGTGGCCTACTGATCTGGACAACTATGGCTACTTTTCTTTTTTTTCTACCCTGCTGAGGAGTGGTCAACCACACAGGGTCCTGGTGCTGACCATATAAACCTACTGGACTGGACAGATATATGGCTCTGAGCTTGATTATGGATCCTGATTTTGCTGCACTGGTGGGCTTCTGTGGAGGGAAAATCTTCCGCTGTGTTTTCTGTTTGTTTGTGGGTTGACAGTGTAACGCTCCAAACAAATGAAAAATACTTGAAGTTTTTATGCTCCGGATAGCTTAGACGGGCGCCAGTCAATAATTAACAAATTGCCAAAAGTAGAATAAGTTGATAATAAGTTGATTTAGGGTTCAAATACCAGCGAGCGTTCATGAGTAAGAATCAAAATGATTGTCAAGTAAATTTAAATATAAAAAAATCCTTAATTCGTGTTGCTCAAGAGAAAAAAACTGTACAGACTCAAAAAGTTTTAAATATTACAAAACAGATTTATTTCCAAAATAATTCAACTCACCAAGACATCAATGAAGAAAACACAACTCCTGTGCTACACGCACTGTGCTTGGTGCTACGCACCTTGTGCTCGTGCACTCACTTGTGCTTAGCTTCTGCTTATGCTACTGCTACTACTTAAGTGACTCGTAGGTCACCGGTTTTTTTATATGAGGCCGGCGCATGCTGGGAAAGACATTAACATACTATGACGAACGACGCAAAAGCTATGACGCAAGAGGGGACATGTCCTTGGCACGCGCTTTAACGGTACAGTCGCTTTAACGGTACAGTTGGAAGATCGGAGTTGCGGCGCATGCGCAACTCCTAGAAACTTGGAAACGAGTGCTGCGATGCCAAAAAGGAAATAAAAATCCCCAAAATGATAAATATAATGTAAATTAAACAAAACTGGTTAAGGTAAAGCAAAAGTGAACGATGGGGCATCACAACTCCCCCTTCCAAAGGGAGTCAAAAGATTTGACCTAACAAATTTTGACGAGCAATTTTGAATAAAGGACACATCTTACCTCATTTACACATGGCTGAATATAAATAAGTAAAAGTATGCTAGCGCAAATTTTGATATGACGAACTATTCTCACTTTGACACAATTTTCCAGCACAACCAAAGGTACCTCCTCCCTTTTCCTCCTGACAAAAATATGTAATTAACAGCTAACCTAGTGTCAATATATACCAGTGGCTGTGACAATTAACTGTATACTAGCATCATCGGTCTAACTAGAATCACATTCTGATACAAACTCGAAATTGGCATATCTTGAACTATACAGAAAATAACAGGTTAATGAACTCCTTAGATTCTAATTGTTAAATATATGAAAAGAGGAAAAAATTCATTACAATTGTTGTTAGCGGGGTGATAACTTCCGCTTTTCCCCTAACCACAAAAAAGTATGTGACAGCTAAATCTTCACCTAAATCACATAAAAAAACGGGTATTCGAACACCGTTATCTCCTCCTAATTACATTCAAATACACAAAGCTAAGAAAATTCAAAATTTACAAACAAGCGGGAATGTAATCATCCGCTAATTCTTCTTCTATTCACAGAAATCGCGATCTAGCTGAAATAAAAAATCATTAGTTACCTCCCCCTTCAGAGCTAACGTCCCCCTCCCAAAGGAGTTATGCTGGTAACAACTCAGTTATCAGACTAGGCCATTTGGGGACAGCTCCAAAAAGGTACGCAAAAAAAAACAAAATTCTGCAGTCATCATCATGGTCATCATCTATATATACCAATAAATACTGCCAATGTCATCCAAAAATTACGTATCATTGACACATAAATATCACTGATGACACTGAACAGATTTAAACACATATACATAAATCGTATCTAAGAATAAAGAAAAAAAGAGTGTGAATAATTTATAATATATGATGATAACATTTCATCGAATAACTTTTACATGAATCTCCTTTTTTTTACATAAATTCACTTTGGAATGCATGTTATTTTACAATACAAATTTTTAAAAATAAAAAATATTAAATTACTAATTCTCTTTCACTCTTCTCATTCATATCCAGAAACATTTTACCATTTCTAAACTTTCCAATATCGACTTACAAAATTTTCAGCTATCAGTCAGCTGAAACGAAAAAAATCTACAAAAGTACATTTTAACTCACGTAAATACAATAACTAGAACTTCAATGAAAGCAAAAAAAAATTCTATTCACACAAGTATAAACTCGAACTACAATAATTTCACTTTCCAAAAATAAATATCGAACTCTAAAGTTCCAACAAGAAATTAAACATCGCTAACTATATAATTCACAATAAACTTCTTCTTCGTCTTCATCTATTCCAGGAAAAAAAAAACAGAACATTTTATAACTCAATCAAGTGCCAAGTGAAAGAAAAATATACTTAAATTTCATTGTTGGCACTCCTTGGCAATAAATCATCTAGTCCGTTTCCGATAACATCCTTCCGTCGTCGTTGGGTGGCTTCATGTAAAGTTGTTACTGAAGATCTCATTCAAGTCAAGTCGTCGCTGTAGATCTCTCTCGTGACGTCATCTTCCCGATGTTCGCTGCTTTGCTCCAGTTGTCACTCTGCAGGATTTGCGTTTCGTTGCTCCGTGCGGATTTTTGAAGAACCTTTTCTCGTACTTTCTAGGCCTATAGGTGTCCGTCTCCAAATGATGCTTTAAGAGTTGAGGACCTCCAGACTTGTCAGGAATACTTGCGGTCGGCACAACTTCTTGGTTGGTTTTTTCTTCACTTAAATCAGACTCAAAATTATTTTCGTCGTTATTACTTTCTTTTAAAACTTCTACTTTAAAAACCTTTTCAAAAACGGCTTTCTCATATGGTTGTTCTACTTCACAAACTTCGTTATTTAAACTTTCATTATTTGCACTAACGGGACATTTTATAGGTGCTTCTGAAATAATCTGTTCTGGACCACTAGGTAAGTCAAAAAGTCCACAGGACCACGGCTGCACTGTCAATTGACATTCGTCATTATTATTGAAAACTTGTTCCTTAGCAAACTGAAGATCGACTTCTGTATAGTTTTGATCTGTTACTTTAGTTACTTCGTGGCAATCAGTAACAAAAGGTAATGCCATAGTGGCAAGGCATAACTCATGAGAGGGCTTTTCTTGAGGAACTTTGGCCTCAAGAAAAGATCCCGATGAAAGTTTCCCGAATTTTCATTCCTTTGATAGCAGTATTTCTCAGTATGTCCTAGTCGGCCACAAAAATTACAAGTGATAGTTTCTCGCTTTTGTTTAACCAAAGTTTTTGGTCTAGTGTTATGGTTCGAAGCTTGACGTGGCACAAAGTCTCTACTACGTTCATATTCTATAGTTCTAGGCACGTTCGGCGCAAATTGTTGGGACCGTGTAACTTCCGGTCGTGCGGGAGTTATTCTATGCGACTCAACCTGATATCGCTGTTTTGGCGGGAATGGCATCCATTGTTGGTTAAGTGTATTTTCTGCAGATTGTCTTCTTGCAGTGTATTGCCGAGCCAATTTGACTAACTCTGAAATTGAATTCACATTTCGTACTTCTAGGAATTCTCAAATGGGCAAAAGCAATTGAGACAAAATGCAATTTACAATATCAATTTTAGCGGCATCAGCATCGTACAGCTGGTATAACTCTACTGTACCCCAATAAATTTTCTATGTCATCTCTTTCCCTTTGTCTTCGTGAAAACAACTCTGTAGCTAGTTCTGTAAAATCGTTATAAGCCGGATATATGTCCATGATTTCGTTTTTAAATTCTTCCCAAAGTTCTATGCCATGACGACATCCTATGTTATTCCACCATTGCTTAGCGCATCCAATTAGGCAAGATACTGCTAAAACAACTTTTTTGTTGCTTGGCACTTCATGTAAACGGAAGTATTCCTCCATGGACTTGACAAATGTCCACGATGACGGACGTTTCAAACCGTCAAACCTTATCTCAGGTAAAGGCCAATTAACATAAGGACTATAGTTAATGGATGGGTTGGCAAATCGTCGTTGTGGCGGTTGAAAATACTCTGTTCTATCACTTGCTTCTGACGGAACAGAAAATGGAACCTTACGTTCAAAGTTTCTTCGTTGGTGAACTGACGTAGCATTGTCAGCAAATTTCGGGGTTGTTGTCGTTCCCCTTTTCTCTCGATTATCATCAAGCAGATTCATTAGCACTTTTGCTTCCATCATTACATCTTGCAATCTACCCTTTACTCTTTCTAAGTCGGGAGTCATTATGGCGGAATCGGCCATATTGTTAGCAGACATGTTTAGCGGTCTGCCGAAATTTTGAATTTTGGAAATTTTGAAAACTTTTTTAATCTTGAGCAGCGCTCAAAGGTACTGCTATACAACAATACTAAAGCTATAACTAAGCTTACAAAAATATAAATTTGCTTATCAAAAAAAGATTTTTCTTATCGTGCCTACGTACGTGTGTGCCCGGACACTTCTAATCATACAACAATTATCTTAAATATTCAGCCATATCTACGTTGAAACTTCAGTACCTTTGAATAATACACAAAAAATGTTAAGCTACTTGCTCAACAAAAATTTTCGGCTTAAGCTGCCGTTAAATCTATAACTAGTACATACAACTACTGAGCTCAAAAAATTTACTATCTTTGACAATCATACAAAATTTATCCACAAATATATATACTATCTTTAAATACTGGCGAGTCCCTGTTCGCTGTGCCACTTCTTTCATTGTACTCTGTAACGCTCCAAACAAATGAAAAATACTTGAAGTTTTTATGCTCCGGATAGCTTAGACGGGCGCCAGTCAATAATTAACAAATTGCCAAAAGTAGAATAAGTTGATAATAAGTTGATTTAGGATTCAAATACCAGCGAGCGTTCATGAGTAAGAATCAAAATGATTGTCAAGTAAATTTAAATATAAAAAAATCCTTAATTCGCGTTGCTCAAGAGAAAAAAACTGTACAGACTCAAAAGGTTTTAAATATAACAAAACAGATTTATTTCCAAAATAATTCAACTCACCAAGACATCAATGAAGAAAACACAACTCCTGTGCTACACGCACTGTGCTTGGTACTACGCACCTTGTGCTCGTGCACTCACTTGTGCTTAGCTTCTGCTTATGCTACTGCTACTGCTTAAGTGACTCGTAGGTCACCGGTTTTTTGACATGAGGCCGGCGCATGCCGGGAAAGACATTAACATACTATGACGAACTACACAAAAGCTATGACACAAGAGGGGGCGTGTCCTTGGCACGCGCTTTAACGGTACAGTCGGAAGATCAGAGTTGCGGCGCATGCGCAACTCCTAGAAACTTGGAAACGAGTGCTGCGATGCCAAAAAGGAAATAAAAATCCCCAAAATGATGAATATAATGTAAATTAAACAAAACTGGTTAAGGTAAAGCAAAAGTGAACGATGGGGCATCACAACAGCCCCAAGTGAATAGATTCACAGGATATGTTTATATGCTGGTGGATAATCCTGAGCAGAAGTCATCGGAGGCACCTGAACTCTTTGCTTCTATTGGCATCGTCAAATTCTACATTGGAGTAAGTCTTCCAGTGTAGATGGCTTCAGCCTTTAGTAGTGGGGGAATGGGTCTTTGCCCCATGTCTGCGATTAGGGGGCTGTTTAATATTGTCGGCATTCCCTCTCTCAATAAACATAGTTTCTTTAAACATCCCCCTAACCATTTTCTCTCCATAGGTAGTTGGAATGTGAGGACTCTGCACAGAGCTTTTTCTCTTGATGTCCTCACACAAGAATTCCACCGTTATAATTTAGATATTCTCGGCTTGCAAGAGACCAGATGGACAGATAAAGGTCAGATTCTTAAAAATAATCTTAAATTTCTCTTTTCAGGGAGGGACGACAATAAGCATCACCAAGGCGTGGGTCTGCTTCTCAGCAGACACGCTAGCGATGCTCTTCTAGGATATGAGTGCATTAATGAAAGGTTTCTTACAGCAAAATTTCAGACAAGCGTTAAAGACTTGAATGTTATCTGCTGTTATGCCCCCACTGAGAATGCCGATGAGGATGAGAAGGATAGGTTTTATGAACAACTTCAGGATATTTTGAATTCTGTCAAGAAAGGAGATATTACCCTTGTTCTTGGTGACTTCACTGCCAAAGTTGGTACTGACTCTGACCTTTGGGGAGGAGTAATAGGCCCTTTTGGTATTGGTAGCTGCAATGGCAATGGGCAACGTCTCCTACAGGTAAGTAAACTCAATGGATTCAGAATAACTAACACTTATTTACAAACACCGCAACATACATAAGTACACATGGGTTTCACCTGATGGGCTGCATAGGAATATGATTGATTACATATTAATTAACAGCAAATGGGCTAGTTCTGTTAGGAATACCAGGGCATATAGGGGAGCTGAAATTGGATCTGACCATTACCTTGTTAAAAGTGTCTTGCAACTTAAACTTAAAAAGTGTTGTGCTAGGGTTAACAAATTTACTTTTAATACTGAAGCTCTGAAAGATCCAGTTATAGCCAAAGCTTACCATGATAGGTTACTTAGTCATTATGACAGTCATGGTTTGCTTACTACTGAAGTTGAGGAAGAGTGGGATCATTTTAAACAGGCTTTTTTGGACACTAACAGTACTCTTTTAGGAAAAAAGGAGCAGAAGAGGCAAAATTATCTGAGTGATAAGGCACTTGAGCTTATTTCGGAAAGAAAGAACTGCAGGAATGCCCTTAATCAATACCCTACTAGTCCTAATAGAAAGCATTACAGAGACCTTAATAAACTTGTAAAGGATCAGTTAGCTGCTGATAAGAATCTGTGGCTTGATGGTTTGGCTGACAAAGCTGAGGAAGCAGTTAGACAGCACAACAGCAGAGAGCTGTACCAGATAGTTAATGTTTTGTGTGGTAGAAAACGGACAGGCATACAAGGATTGAAGGATAAACAAGGTAAAGTTATAGAAGGGGAGGATTCTGTCATGGCTAGGTGGGCTGAGCATTTTAGTGATGTTCTAAACAATGTAGTTAGTTCTACTCCCATTGTTTGCAATGATGATAGATGCATTGGTATCTTTAATGTTGGCCCTATAACACAATCTGAAGTTATTTTGGCTGTTTCAAAACTTAAACTTCATAAATCCCCAGGGGTAGATGAAATTACTACGGAAATGCTTAGAGCTGGGAATGTCTCGGTTACCACTTGGATGACTGAAATTCTGAATATCTTTTATGATAAAGGCATGGTTCCTAAGGATTTTACCAGAGCTATTGTTATCCCTATTTTCAAAAAAGGTGATCGCAGTTCTTGTGATAACTATAGGGGTATCAGCCTACTCTCTGTTCCAGGAAAAGTTCTTTCCATGATTGTGCTTAATAGAATTAAGAATCTAGTTGACAGTCAATTGCATGATGAGCAATGTGGATTCAGAAGTGGTAGGGGATGTGTGGATCAGATATTTTCACTTAGGCAGATTCTTGAGAAATGTTTAGAGTTTCAGAAACCTTTGGTTGCTAGCTTTGTTGATTTCAAAAAGGCTTTCGACTCTGTTGATCGTCATAATTTGTGGTTGATTGTGAGATCATATGGTATACCAGACAAGTTAGTTATCATTATGAAAGCTCTCTATAATAACACTGAGTCGTGTGTGAGAGTTGGTAAGGCTTGTAGCAATTGGTTTAGCATTACTTCTGGTGTTCGACAAGGGTGCATTTTGTCTCCTTTTCTCTTTAGCTTGGTTATTGATTATGTTATGCGAAATTCACTTCAAGGGAAAGATTTTGGCCTTAAATGGGCTGGAGATGCGAAAATTTCTGATTTAGATTATGCTGATGATTTAGCCCTTTTGGCAAATGATGTTGATGAGATGAACTCTTTCATTCGAGCTGTTGATGAGACTGGTAGTAGAGTAGGTTTGTTATAAACAGAGAGAAAACTAAAGTGATGAAAATTGGTCAGGCAGGCTGTGATTCAGTTAATCTGAATGGTTGCAGTCTTGAGCAGGTGTCACAGTTTAATTATCTTGGGAGCTATGTAACAGATAATGGTGATGTGAGGCATGAGATTAACAGACGAATAGGGATTGCTGCCGGGACTTTTAAGAACCTATGGAGAGTGTGGAGAAATAGGCGTATACACCTAAAGACTAAAATTAGACTGTATAATAGTTTGGTTCTTTCTAGGGTTAGTTATGGTAGTGAAACTTGGACACTTTGTAAACAAGATAACAGGAAACTAGATGCTTTTGATTCCAGATGCTTACGCAGTATCTTGGGCATTAGGTGGTTCAACTTTGTAACTAATGATGAGATTAGGCAAAGGAGTTTGCAACCTCCTTTAAGCAGCATATTGTGCAGAGAGAGACTCCGTTGGTTTGGCCATGTTGCCAATATGAATAATTATAGATTGGCGAATAGGCTTATGAACAGGGTGCCTAAAGGCCTCAGAAAGAAGGGGAGACCTAGGATGCGGTGGGCAGACAATGTCAAACAGGACCTTGTTAGAATTGGTGTGCAGTGGCCAGATGCAGTAGATGTAGCTCAGGATAGACTTGCTTGGAGAACTAAATTGCACGGTCTGGTTGGACCTCCGTAGCCCATGGCTGCTTGAGGATGATGATGATGATGATGAAAATGTTTTCTCTGGTTCTGTTAAAGGTAGAGACTTGATTTTCGAACAATTACCCAATTTACAGCATTACCCAAGAAAACCCTGTATGGAAAATTTGTGACCGGTCAAACAATTTTCTCAATAGTTCTGGGGTCCTCAAAATTTTCTAAAAGTTCATTAAACTGTAATATCACTGACACTGATGGCAAATGTCCATGTTTACTGTTTGACACTGACAAATGCTGACAACGAAGGACACATCCAATGTCTTATAAAATATGGGTAATTGCTATAACTAATTTTACAAAAAAAGTTATTATTTTCCCTTTTTCATCTGTTTGTATTTAGGCATTTAGCTTTATTTTGTTTTAAGAAATAAAACTTTTTTGTGGTTTATAGATAAAAGTAATATATTGTGATTTGCATTATCCATTTCATCTATTAATTGAAATTATTATTATTAGTGGGTATTCAAGTCTCAAAACTGTAAACTTGATTCTCTTTGAAAGCATTTGATATTGCTGAAGTATTTTGTGTTCTTGATAGTTATGTAGTTGGCATTAAAGGTAAAAAACAGACCAGAATCCATACGTTCAGGAAATAAGATTTTAAGTTGGGTTGGGTTGTTTTACCTCTGAGCGGCACTTTTTTGCACACCATGGGCTAAATGGCCAGGTCACATGGACCCCGAAGGCTCAGAGAAGGTTGGGGGAGGGGACCCACTGGAACAGCTGTTGGGAGACAGATGGTAGTTTCCCGTCAAGGCCATCCAGTGTGTTCTTTAACGTGCACAGGGTATGGCTCTCCCGCACACGGGGCCACGGCTTAACGTCCCATCCGACGGACGGCAGCCTTTCCAAGCCCATCGGTGTCCCCTACTGACCGTGGACAGGGCGGGGAATTTTGCAGAGATAAAACTCAACACTGACCCAGCTGGGGTTACGAGCCTGGCGCGCTACCGACTGAGCCACCCCCGCCCCAAAGATTTTAAGTAATGCAGGTTAGAGTGCAAGTTGAGAAATTAATCTCCTATTTCTAAGTTTTACAGGAAGTTATTTTAGAATGAAGTTTATTCTCTTGTGTTGTAATAAACATTTCATTGATTAACTGTTTACTTGCTCGCCGTAAATATTCGACAGATTTTAATGTATAAAACTTTAGTTTCTCATAAGTTAAGAATTACATCTTAATTTATAAGGTACATTGGGTGTTTGATATGTAATGCATAGCTAGGCTTGCTGTAATTTTCATTTTTCAATTTCTTATTTTCGTCGATAGCACAAACCTATGGCAATAGCAAAAAAGGCAAATGTATTTTTTATGAGAATGAAAAAACCAGCAATATTCATAAAATTATATGTATTTAAAGTTTTACAATTTTCACTCATTTGCTTTTCATAGTTTGTTTTCGAAAATATAGTTCTGTTTTGGTAAATTTCAGAATTTTTCAAGAGCTGTAGAATATATTTCTTACTCCGTAGTTGAGTGGTTAGCATGTTTGGCTATTGATCAAAGAGACCTGGGTTCGAGCCCTGGGTAAGGCATGGATGTTTGTGTTATTCAAATTTCACTTCAAACAGCTGCTTAGCCTAGAAATCTGACTGGAGCCTGTCAGTACAATATGCCATAGAGAAGGTTTATGATAAAGGTGAGACCTCAGCAGAAAGAGAACAATCATGCGTTAAAACCGGGGCTTGAACCCAGGTTCCTAAGGTTAGTAGTCAAGCACACTAACCACCCGGCCATTGGAATGCTGATGAACAGTTTGTGAAAAATAACTTTCCTCAATGATGGGGAGATTGCGCTCTCAACCCCTACTCCTACTTCACTACTAGACTGTATATATACTACTAACATTTGATTTAAAAGGTATAGAACTGTTTTCACTCAAAGATTCAGAATCGATGCATTCCATCTAGTAGTGGAACAGTGTTCCATTTCAGTGATTCAGAAGCATTGAGTAGTGGAATGGCATTACAGTTCAATGATTTGGATGCAAAGAGCAGTGGAACTGTATTATATTTATAGTGCAGTAGTGCTTTTGTTAATTGCTTCCCTTACTCAAAATGTCACGCTTCGCCACTGACCATAATAATTAAATACTGCCCAATCTGGTAATATTGTTCATGGATTTTTAATTATTGTGTTTGAGATGGATAAGTGGTTAAAGAGTGGTAGTGTGAAAAGAAGTCAAGAAGAAAGTAAAGTGAATGACTCTGTCTTCGGTGGTGGTGTTGGGTGTGAGCCTAGTAATAGCAACAAACCAAAAGCTCCAAAAACTCGAAAGTATGATCCATGCTATTTATCTTTTAAATTTATATGTATGGACGATTCAAGTACACCAACTATTCAATTTGTTCTTTGTTATAAAGTATTGAATAACTCATTGTTATTATTTTGCTCCTACAAAATTATTTTATTGGCTCCTACAAAATTGCTAAGACACTTGGAAACAAATCATAGTGAATACAAAGGTAAACTGATTGAATTTTTCAAACCAAAACATGACAACTGAAAAAGTGTAAGAGTACCATAACCTCTCACTCAACCAATACTATTAATGAAAAAGCTTGTGAAACTTCATATCAAGAGAGTTACCACATAGCTGTCTGGAGAGGCCCGTACAATTGCTGAAACATTTATTAACACTTAACAGCTGCACCTAGGTGAAAAATAGATTTTTTTAAATTTTTTACTGAACTAAGTATTAAAAAATACAGTAAACTTTTGCAATATTTTAAAAAAAGTTTAAAAAATTTTACTCTTTTATTTTTATTAGAATTTTTGTCATTTTATTAATCACAATTTAATGCTCTTTCTTTTGGCATATAACATGAGTATTTCCCTTCATTATTTACTTCGGAATGAGGTTCTAAAGTTGTGCATTTTATTTTCTGAAAACACTTCAAAATTGACTTGGCCACCAGAGTGGCCAAGTCAATTTTGAAAGTGTCAGTTTCAGAAACTTGACACTTTCAGGGTGTCAGGTAAGGCTTTAATATTATGTCTTGGATATTGTTTCAATGCTTTTTGGTGAAAAACAGATGAACGATGTGAAAGTTGTGCATCTGTCAAATAATACTGTTTCTAGGGGATATGAGCTCTGATATAGAAGAAGAGATGATTAAGCACTTTAAAAGGGCTCTTTTTCCTTACAACTTGATGAAACAACCAATGTAAATTTTTGATCTTTGTAAGCAGAATTATGATTTTATGTATTGTTTGCAGTATAATTTATATGATAAAATTATCTGATTGATTCATTTGAAATGGCATTTGGTTAGGTTATGTTAGTAAACATTTATTCAGTATAATGAACATTAATTAATGTATTTTTTATTTTAACCAATAACTTCCTGCCGTCGTTTTGGTAGTTTCTAGATTCCTCTGGTGTAAAAATATTCCTGCTGCAAAGCAAAACAGGTAGCTATCTCATTTTTGAGGCTTTTGTTGTTTTGAAAAGATTTTTCCATCAACCAGTTCCATAATGAGTCAAACAGATGTTAATCTTGTAACGGTTTGCCATTATGACTTAGAATGCATATTTACTTAATTGTATGACATCCTTCGGGGCTAGCCTCTTAGTGTTGTGGATTGAATCATTGCCTCTCTGCAGCATTTACTGACTTCCCTAGGGGTCCCAAGTTTGATCCCAGCTCTGGGAAGCCTCATCTCAGTATAAATACACTCTCTTCTCCAAGCAGAGCTGCCTAAGTCTGATTTGGCTGATAAGCAGTGATGTTCAGAGATTTGGTAGAGAGAGGTAGTAGGATTTCTCTCATACAGAACCAGAATTAATTAGAGAAAATTAATGAGTGAATTCTGATGTTAGTTCCCTGCTCTGTGCCTAGATGACAGCATGAATCAAGATGGTATAAGAACCCACTTTGTAGATGAAGAGAATAGTCACAATCATGTAACCAGAATAGAATTAGTATGGTTACAGTCTACAGATAGCTCCCTTCCATCCCCTACTCATGATGTAATAATGTGGCCTTGCTGGTGATAAAGTTGAACCCTGAGATTTATGTGGCTTGTAGAGGCCCATCTAGATGATTAGCTGGAGATTTGTAGGAATTTATATGAACGATTTATGAAGAGTATTTGCAGAGATTTATGAGAATATATATTTATATGAGGTTTATTTGAGAGATATAATGAGATATTTGAGAGATTTAAGGAGAAGAATGTCATGTGGAGCCCAATCATGGGGTGATTTAAGGCCAGTTGTCATAATCTGATGGTATAATGTCTGGAGAGTAGGAAGAATGCACAAGAACTTTCCAGTACAGCTTCCTGATTTTTGTTTGACAATGTTAGAAGTTGTGGCCTGGCATTATCATGCAGAATAATGATGCACTTACAATTAATCAGTGCTGACTGCTTGTGGAGTAAATGCTTAGTGTAATTTGCCCAGTTGTGTATAGAAATCACTGCTAATCATTTGGTTCCTACAAAGCAACTCAGGTGACCCCTTTCATATTCCACCAGGCACTGGACGGTCTTTTTCTGGTATAATGAGCCTTTGTAGTAAGTTCTTGCACATGATTCTTGTCCACCTATTGTTTCCAGTGCTTTGTGTTGATAGGGCCCTCTTCTCATCTCCAGTTGCAGTTTGGTTTAACCCTTCCAGGGCCCAGCCTGAAAAACAGGTTTCTATCCTAAATTAAAAAGGTATTGTATATTTAACACCTCTAAAATATAAGTTTTTTGGGCATATATGTTAAAAATTTTTAAATTCGATATTTCTGTCTTTAAAAAAAATAAAGTTTGGTGTGTTGTACTAAGACCGTATGCATACGCCATCGGCTCTCACAATTCAGATTCTCCAAACGTATATATACGGGTTGGGCCCTGCGAAGGGTTAAGAATGGTTCACAGTTTTGATGCAAAGAGAGAGAAACACAAATGTTATATTTCTTCATCTTATTCTCATTCAATATTTGGTGAAGAATTCATTTTCCAACTTTTTGCATCTTTTCAATCACTTTAAGTTGCCTGCAAATGGTTAACTGAGAGGTGTTATATTCGCTAACTATTGTTTATGTTTTCTTATTGCATGTCAGCATTTGCCAATAATTTCAATGTTTCTCTGTTAAAATCACTGACTTGATTTTTCCTTAGGTTATCTTTCAACCTTCCATAACTAGAACTGAACTTTTAGAATAATCTTTGGCATGTTTGAACAGGAAGAAATCCTTCTCCAAAAGTGATGCAGATGTTTTTTGTTGTATCTGTAGTGTTTCTTGTGTGTTTAAATTCACAAATCTTGAACATATGAATATATGGCATTTCACCTGGAAGCTTCAGTTGCAGAAAACAGGGAATCAACACCAACGAGAATGAAGCCAAACAACATGGAATAATCATCAGAATTTCACCTTCAATTTGACATTCAATAAACCCACTGATCTCATTTTATCAGTTAAAGTATGGCAAGGTGTTCATGTGGGTATCATTAAATACTATTTTAAATGAATCAACCTGTTAGATTTGTTTAGAGATGATAAATTTTTCTCTTTTTAATGGAAAATTTTGTGAAGTACTTGTATTTAGCTTTTTTTAAATTTTTTTAAAGAGATGTGTAACAATGAGTGTAAGATTTATTTGTTTCTCAGCTTGAAAAGTTGCATCATCAGAATGAAGAATTGGAACATCAACTTATAAATTTGGAAGGAAGATCTGTTTCACCCCACAGAGAAAAGTTACCAATGATGAAAAGTATTGCTGATAAATCAGAAACTGGTTCAGAAATGGATAAGAGGAGGAAATTATCACAAAAAATTAAAACTTCATCTACAGGAGAGACTGAAAGAGACATTGGGAAGGTATTTACTTCAGTAATATTTTTTGTGAATGAATTGTAAAATATAATACACTCCTCGCCATTAAAATTTCCCATCTAGAAGAAGTCAATGGATTCACTGAAAACTTTGCATGCAAATAAAAGACGTCTTATGTAAGTGATTATTATACCAGTAAACTTTCTGCTGACAGATGTTATGAGATCATGTAGGGTGCAATGCTCATCAGTGATTATAGTACCATATTGATTAGTAAACTGTCAAAAAATCTTCAGAATGCATTATAGGTTTAGTGTACAATGCCTTGACCACATGTGAGATCTTGCTACACACAACTCTTTAAAAGAGTTCAGATAGTGGCTCTGCAAGGCTAGTTGATCCACCCATAAAATAGTGCTACACATTGACCGCAATGCCTGAACCACCAATACATGTTGGAAATAGCATCAGGATAGTTCGTTCTATTTTGTTGCGATCTTAAGCAACCACGGCAATTCCTGATTCCGCCTGACAGCACTACCAGTTATGAAAAGCTGTGCCTATCTAGAGCCGAGGGCAAGAATGTGCCATATAGACGCACCTCAACCCCGACCTCGCATGGCAGCAGTCCTATAGAAGGAAAGCTAACCACCGGAAGAAACCGAACTTTAATCTGTTCCCCAGTTAGCCATGAACAAGGATATATAGATCCAAATTCGCTCGGCTCCCGGGGTGGAGACTCTTAGTAAGGCCCAGACTTTGGTGAGAGCTCGACCTACTGAGGCACAAATCTTTTCGGAAGAGCCCTCGAACTGCTCACCCAGAGCACCTGATAGGTGAGGTCTAAGACACCATCACTGTCCAACCGGCATGCCCAACCGGTCGGCGTCATCCTCGACCTCGGTTGGTCTTGGCTATGTCCAACCGGGGACCCAATCCGGCCGGCATAGCCTTCGACCGGGTTGCTGGGCCCGAAGCCCTCCCCCCCCACGCCAAGGTGGTCCCCTATCAGGGGGGATAGCATCAGGATCATAATATTATTCATTATATGAAATCCTCATGGACCGATTGAAACATTTATAGCAACTGATCACTAGGGGCATTCAATTATTGTTGGCCAAATCCATGACATGACACAAGTAATTCCATAGCCAATAATGATGTGCACCATCAACTGATTGCATGAAAGTGGTCTGTGCATGCAGCATCCAATTTGCCATCTGCCACTCACAGCTACCCATCATTGTCAGCATCTGCTGTGGTAACAAGAGAGGACACACTAGTGTGATGAATAGCTCATATCTTTAAAGATGAATCCTTCCCTAGTTTGGCTGCTAACAATGGATAGTTTGGTATGGCATCCTGGTATGGGCTGCTGTCTGCTATCATAGCTGAACTTCTTTAGTGTTCCTTGATTACACTCTTATCACCTACTGATGCATGGATATCATCCAGCTTCTACTGATTTCATATTTCTGTGTGTATGGGAGCATGTTAGCATGACCATCCCCACACAACTGCCACCACCCAACAGGCCAACACAAAGCTATCAAAATTGCATAGAAAGGTGATAAAGTGCATATAATGCATAATTGCTGTGACATTTGCATATTAATCATAAATACATTGTAAAACTATAACTCTTAAAGCTTAGTCTTTCTGGGGTATAAATTTTAAAGCACTTCACTCAATTTGAACCATTAGAATAGGGGTTCTCAATGTGGGGTACAGTGTGAGAGCTCAAAAGTCGCTAGATCTAGTAACAAAATGAAAATGACCATTGTTATATTATAGCTATAGTTTGATTTATCTATACAAAGGATATGCTTTTTACATACACATTTCCAGGGGCTACATGAAGCATAAAAGGTTGAGAACCACTGCATTAGAACATAACATATGGACTGTTTACTGTGACCGTGCAAATAAGTTGCCATTTAATAATTCACCTGATCTTCTGATAATCTAATTAAATGCATTTTGATTTAGAGTCAATTGATAATTTCCTTTGATGATAGATTAAAGAATAAATAACTATATAAAATAATGTAAAAAAACTTTTATTGCTCAATTTTTACTTAAGTATAATTTTAAAGGTTAATATGTAGGCAAAGCTATAGACTGAGCCTCACACAAGCATGACGTCAGCTAACATATCTCTGTTCTCCTCTGGCAACAAGACTATTATACACTGACAGAGATAGTGTATTATTATATAGGATTGGTGTCTATATGTGAAAATATTTTGTGCCATAAACAAGTTTTTTTTTTGTTGTAATTGTTAGTTTCAACTGATTTTTTTTGTGAATAACATTAAATGCCTTGTGAAAATGTAATACAAATAATAGAGAGTATAAATATATTGATAAAGAAGGGGATATTAAATAAGAAACACAGTAATATTTGTTTTTGTGTGGGTGATATTCATTTAGACTTAATTTCATTCTCACAGGCTACACGTTTCAAGCATAAAGGTTTGTCAAGAGTTCTTGGAATAATGTCTTTTATCTTTTCTTTTACAAACATGACAATGCTTTTTTTTCTCTCTTCATCAATTATTGTCTTCCTCTTCCACACATTCATATTTATTGTATCTTTTTGCCTGTGGACATGAGAAGTTTATATGAATTGCAGTTATTTATTTGGAAGCTGTATTTAAAGCAACTCTTTTTGGCTGATGACCATTTCTATTACCCAAGTACTACATAAGCACATTGACAGCAGAAATATTTAGAACACTAGACTATATCATATTATTATTATTGATAATATCATTAGTGTTTCATTGGGTACTTCAACAAGTGGCACTCATCAGATCTGCAATCTCTATGCCTCCTTTTGTAGAATGTTATTTTTTTTTGTGATGCTATTGACTTTGCTGTCATGGTAAAGGTTAATAAAAGTTTTGTTTTTCTTTTCTTAGAGATGTATAAATTAAGAGTGCAATCCTTCTGAAAACTAAATATGCTGGATTTCTCTTCTCTATGTTATTTATTGACAAATGTTGAAACTATTTGCCTCTTATTCTTGTGAATGCTGCGAGTAGCAGTTAATCTGTGTGTCCTAAAAAAAGCTTTTTGGCTCTCTCACAACTATTTTGCTTAGATTCAATTATCAGTGGTCACATCATTTCATTCCGAAATTGATATTGAGACAAGGGTTCTACAACATTACTTGGCATATTGCAAATGCCTAAAGAATCTTCTAGATGCTTCTGTAAAGTCTTGACATTACTTCTATAAAATCCCTAAAACTTTTCAACTATATATATATAGTTGCCTATTCCAAAATACTATATGATTTCTTTGATTTATGACAAATTTATTAAGCAGTTCTTGGATTGATGCTAGAAATAAATTTTTTGTCTATATGTATTCAAACATTTTAGAATTAAATGGACAGAACTTATTCTGAACAGTAGAAGTGCATAGTAATATATGCAAATGAATGATTAAGTTTTATTCATTTATTAAAATATATTCTTTTGTATATATGTATAAAAAAATAAATACCCCCTCAAGCAGCTGCTTGCCACAGAGGTCTGACAGGAGCCTGTCAGTTTATATGCCATAGTAGAAGGTCTGAGAGGATGGCAGGCCCTCAGCAGAAAAATGACACAAACAGCCATGCCTTACCTGGGGTTCGAACCCAGGTCCCTTAGATCAGTAGCCAAGCACGCTAACCACTCTGCCATGGGACGGCTATGCTGGGGATAAACAAGACTAAATGGTGATCACATAGATATTGTAAAGAAAACACATTTGTTAATTCCAAGTGCTGGTTAAATGAATATTAGATAAAAAGTGTTTTAAGTATATTATCTTATTTGATTCATAAGTTCTAAACATTTTTAACATAATTAACCTCAGTAAATTGAATAATGACTGAAATTAAGCTAAGAAATTAAGAAATGGGGTAAAATGTACTATAATGGTGTAAAAAATGGGGTAAGCAGTGAAGAAATGGGATGAAAGTTACTGAGAAGGAATGAATGCTGGCTAGCTCCATTTAGGAACAATATAAGAAACAAAATCATTTGGAATTGAGATCCAATGTGACTGACAAAAGGAATAATAGTTTAAAAATTACTTTTACCTATTCTGGTCTCAAGAACATTTTGCTGATCACATACATAGTTACTTAAGTCTTAAAAGAAACGCAATGTGAAAAACACTGTCATAGTAGATATGACTGAAGCAGAATATTTGCAAATTTTAAAGTCTGGAGGTCAGATAATAAGCATCTCCAAGGTGTAGGTCTGCTTCTCAGCAGACATGCTAATAATGCTCTTCTAGGATATGAGTGCATTAATGAAAAGTTTCTTACAGTAAAATTTCAGACAATCATTAAAGACTTGAATGTTATCTGCTGTTATGCCCCACTGAGAATGCTGAATGAAAGATTGAATCTCTTTTAAAGAAATTCAATCTTTTTAAAAGACTTGTGTGCAAATCTCAAGAATCATATCTATTGGTTTCCTAGATATGCATTTTGCAAGCCTTTGGGACATGCTCAGGATCAGTGCTGGTATATATTTCTGCTGGACATTGCAGGCAAGTGTGTAACACATTGTTTTTGCCTGTCTGTTTGCTGGTATCATATTCTCATCCACCAATAACTTCTCTATTGTGAATGACAACAGTCACTCTGCCATTGCCAAAACTGGTAATTGAAGAAACTCCATGTTGTCCTTCTCTTTAAACAAAACAACTATGTACCTATTGTCAATTTTAACTAGATGTTCTCCAGCACAAAGTAGCACACAAATGAAGACATTAAACATCAAAAAGAAATGACACAAAATATTCAACATTTTCAACAGCATAGTAAATAGGAAGGAAAATTATGACTTTTATACTCTTGCATTCATAGCATTATTTATATAATTATTAGAGTAAAAGTATAATTATATGAAAACTAAGACAGTAATAAAGTGTTTTTACTTGTTTATTATTTAGAGGATTTAAGAAATGGTGTAATGAAGATATTTAATTTTTTTAAAAAATTTGATGAAAAGTTTAAAAGCAAAAAATTTATTTGCAAAATATTATAAGAGATGCAGCTAAAAGCAGCCTTAATCCTTTTCCAACTTCAGTCTCATTCCATATTTCTGAAACATTCGTAGACAGCGATTTCGTTGGCGAAACTTTGTGAATTCCATCTGAAGAATTATAAAAAACATATCTTTAAGTTGATAACTTCTATGTTTAAATCTGTCATTGCACTGCAATGCCTCAGACAGAGCTAACAAAGAAAGAAAAAAAAAATTATTTATTTTTGCAACTTGAAGCTCTCTTTTATACAAATGTTTTGTTAAGAATGAAATGATCATGCATCCTATCTAGAGGTATGAACTAGTAGAGGCAGGTCAACAAACAAACAAATGCATGGACACACACATGAAATTTACTAAAAAGTCCAGTTGAAGAGAAGTATACAACAAAAAAATGGGATAAAATAAAAAAAAGGAAGTTACATGAGACAGGAGTGCACCCAGAATTTTTGGTTGGGCAGAGGAGAGGGCTCCTGAGGTTTTCAAAATTATGTCATCCAAAACTTAACATAAATGCTTAAATAAATGTGAAAGTTTTCTTTCTTAAATATTAACTGTTGACATGAGGGTGCATCTTGTATACAAGTGGAAGTGCCACTGTTCCCAAGTTTTAGCTTGGAAAGAGTGGAAGTGCCACTGTTCCCAAGTTTTAGCTTGGAAAGAGTGGAAGTGCCACTGATCCTAAGTTTTCAGCTGGGAGCAATGAAAGTGCTACTGATCCCAAGTTTCTAGCTTAGGAACAGTAGTTCTTCTAGTGTACCTGAGCTTCTGCCTTCACAACAGAGGAATTCAGAAAGATTTCTAGTTTCTACCTTGACAATAGTGGAATTTGCAAGGATCCCAAACTTCTAACTTGATAAGAGTGGAATTCTCAAACGCCCCAAGTTTGTAGATTGAGAACACTATAATCACCAATTGTGCCAAATTTCCAGCTTCAGAACACTAAATTTTCCACTAAACCACAGTTTTCAGCTTGAGATGAAGAAGAGTGTTAGATGAAATCGATAGTTTCTCATATGGATTGGGTAACTGAATCTTACCCTCTTTCTTTCTTGCAATCGAACCCAAAATCATATTATTATTGAAGTTGAGTCTGATAATTTAATTGTTGATGGTTGAAATTCCTTATTATTGTTATCAGACAGTAGAGCAAATTATGGGGATTAGGGAATTTAGCAATAGCTTCCAAAAAATATAAAGCTTTATCATTACAACGACAAAAAAATTCAAATATCAATTTTTCAACTTATCATACTTAAAATTTAATACATTATATAAAGACACTCCCCTTGCTAATTGTATTTTTGCACCAATACAAGACTTTCAGTGAATATAACAAAGTTTCTGTCTTCCCTCTAGGTTTTTATACCCTTTTACCACATTTGGCTGTGTGGAAAAAACATTCCACATTATGCCGCTGTCAATAGCACTTATTTACTGTGGTTGGCAATAATTTTACACTAATCGAACTTATAGCAAGGGAAATGTGTAATTAAGTTTATGCAAATGAGCTTTACCCAGAAAATCAATGGTGAACATTCTGGAGTGGAGTTAATCTGTGCAGAGATGGGAGAAGCAGTGCATAGATGCTAAGAATGTCCACCTGCAAGCATTGCATAGGTAATAAGATGTAGTATTACCTATGATGTAATGTTAATGATGTATTTATTATTACCTATGATGTAATGTTAATGAAGTCCATATGTGAGATACAAAATTTTTTTAGCAAAAAAATTTAATTATTTTCACCAATATATATTTATTAAGGCTGTTATTTTTTTTAGAATAACTGCATTTATTTTAATAGCACTTACTTTTACTTCTTCTGTTAATCTCATTTTTATATTTGTAATCTTAATGTACTTAGGATAAAAGCAAGCATCAGGAAGTTGACATGCATAAATACCATAATGATACCAAAAGGTTAGAAAAAATTATCAATCAAGTAAACTTAGAAAAGGACAAGCTGTCCAAAAAGGTTAATACGTTATTAGTTAATGGTAAGAATGAGGATTTCTTTTCATTAATTTTTTTATATATCAAATCAGTTTTTATTGTTGTACACTATGTTACAGAATTATGAGTGCATGCAGGGCTGACCTTGGTGATGCAGGTCATGGGACAAATCAGCCTTCATGTTGTGTATAAAAATCTTATATACAGTATATAATATACTTGCCATTACATCAAGATGTGGGGCCCTGGTCATCCACCATAAGAACTATACCCTAGGCTGGCCCTGAATGCATGTAATAGTATTCAGTATACAGGAAAAATTATTTTGAGCTAGGTAGATATGAACCCATGACTCTTGATATTGTCAGATGTCTGTCACTGAGCTATCAGCTACTGATCAACCCTTCCTCTGTCATTGGTACAAAAACTTATTACTATGTAGGTCAGTCAGCAGAAATATTTGTTGACTAAAAGTGAAGGTTCCAATTGATAGAAACATCAGTGCTTTTTTGGCTGTCAGAAATGACACACATTCAATATTGCAGAAATTGGTACTTAATTATAGCCAACTATGCTTAAAGCAATATAGGTATTATGCTGACTAACTCCATGATATTAACCCTTTGCACTCGAGAGATGACCCTCAGTCTCCACTTGGTTTGATGCAGCATCTCGAATGGAAACTGAGAGGTGACAATAATTGTGTTATAAACAGATATCTTTCCTCTTTACATTTTAGATGTGTAAATCTATTGTCCATGTGCACTTCATAGTACATCATTGTATTTGATTAAAATTATTATTTTAAACTTATTCTGTTTTTAGTGGTTATAAAAATGGAGCCAAATGATGAAATTAGTAGCAGTGAAGATGAGTTTGATTTTACGTTGTTTATGAGAGATGACCCTCAGTCTCCACTTGGTTTGATGCAGCATCTCGAATGGAAACTGAGAGGTGACAATAATTGTGTTATAAACAGATATCTTTCCTCTTTACATTTTAGATGTGTAAATCTATTGTCCATGTGCACTTCATAGTACATCATTGTATTTGATTAAAATTATTATTTTAAACTTAGTCTGTTTTTAGTGGTTATAAAAATGGAGCCAAATGATGAAATTAGTAGCAGTGAAGATGAGTTTGATTTTACGTTGTTTATGTTGTAAAAAATTTCATCAACTTTTTAGCAAAAAAACTTTGAGTTGCTACTTCCCTATAGTGAAAAACCTTCAAATGCAAAGGGTTAAACTTATAGCTTTAATAGAGGAGCTCAATGGTTAGAGTATTTGATACATTATCAGAAAGTTGTTGATTTGTTTCCTACCCTGCTGAAGATAAATTTTCTTTTATGCTGAAGATTGCCATCTTTTTACAGTGGTAACATGTGAATTCTCAGTTTTAGCAATTTAATAATGTTTTTAGGTACTTTGTTACTATCAAGTACTTTTAATTTTGTTTGATTTTATTAGCAACTATGATGGAGGATTATTTATAATCAAGTCTAGGAATATCCCCTCCCACGAAAAACAATGTGGCAACAAGATTTCCCCCCCAACCTATTTAAAGCGTAATCATTATCTGTTCCCACCAACCATTTTCCTAGTTGTTCAGTTCACAAATTTTTCATTCCTATTTCCAGCTTGCATCCTTCTGCAGTAAGGGAGTCTACTAAGAGGTATAGGATTTATAGTTTTTTTATTTTCTCTCTCTGTCTTCTATTTTTGTCAGTTGACACAACAAGATGGATACTTTCACAGCTGCAATTTTTAATTTCAGTATATAGTTTGTCTCATACTATACACATATACATATGATAAGCATCAAATTTATCCAACACTGCATTTTCACACAAAAAAAAAAGTCACAGAACACTCATATATTACGTCATTGGAAATATATTCAAACCTCTATAACTTTGAAAATTATTTTTTATGTAAAAAATTCACAGGAAGTAAGGATTTCAGACAAATTATTATATTAGAAATTATAAGGAGAACAACATTTAAAAGAAAATACTTGTCACTAATTTAATTCTGAAAATGTTTCTGAAAGAACAAAATGGCTTACATGCCATGTAAAATCATGGTAATGGTGGTTCAGTGTAGTACAGTTTTTTATGATTTGATACACTTTTTGAAAGATAGATATGCAATGATGTTTTATTTTAATATTATTTAGTAGTTTTCCAATCTGGTATCTGTATTGATTTCTCTACATGGAAAATCTTCTTGAGATAGCTGTAATCGTTCTCTAATGACAATTTCCATTGAGAAATTTATTCTTGATCTCTGGCTAGTGGGGGGCAGGGGTGGCTCAGTCGGTAGCGTGCCAGACTTGTAATTTGCAGTTCCCAGGTTTGAGTCCCAGCTGGGTCAGCATTGAGATTTATCTCTGCAAAACTCCCTGCCCTGCCCACAGTCAGTAGGGCACACCAATGGGCTTGGAAAGGCTGCCATCCATCAGATGGGACATTAAGTTGTGGCCCCATGTGCGGGAGAGCCATACTCTGTGCATGTTAAAGAACATGCTGGATGGCCTTAATGGGGAGGTTATTATCTGTCTCCTAACAGCTATCTAGTGGATTCCTTCCCCCAACCTTTTCTGAGCCTTTGTGGTGTTTGTGACCTGACCATTTAGCCCATTGTGTGCAAAAAAGTGCCACAGAGATAAAACAACCAAACAACAAAGCCTCCTGATGTTACACTGCTGGGAGAGTGTTGAAGATATTCACCATAGTTTCTGATGAAATATGAGTCCAACTATTTTGCACTTAATGTTATTTGCTGGATATTGGATAAGATGGTGAACTAGTTAACAGATAATGTTTTCATCTAACTTTTATTTTCAGTGTATATATTATCTTCAACACTCTCCTCAATGTTAACATTAGGAAGTTACAATATTGTTAATATCAGGAGCATGCCATAACACCAAGGCAACATCAGAGAAGTGTGGAGACTTGTGACTTGTTGAAAAGCTTCAGATATTCAATCACAGAATCATGACTGAGAGTGTCAGCATCCTTTGGACTGTTGTAAAATGGGTCTTATCCTGGTTAAACCTCTCTCATTTACAACTTTTTACAACAAAGTTATTAGCTTTACCGGTTAAAGTTGTATTCAATGTAAAAAATTATATCCGCTAAGTAGAATAATACCATGTCAACTTCCTTATATTGTTATAAGGTTAAAGTTTGACAAATTAAGTCAATATATCCCACTGGACAGTTTTGTTTAGTAAAACAGTGATTATGTGAAATATGAATTTTATTAGTATCATTTCATTGTGCTTAAATAATTTAATACAAGATTTCAGTTGATGCTTCAACAGTTCTCATAGATTGATTCATAAATCAAAAGATCTGTGACTGAGAACTGTTGAAATGTCAGCTGCACAGCTTCATCTAGTTACTCATGCTATGCATGTTGCTACTTAGGCTTCTTTTATGAAAATGCAACTTCATACAAAACCATATTTTGAAAAAAAATTCTGAAAATTGTAACAACAAATCTGCAATTTGTAATATCTATTTCTTTTGACAATATTACATAACTGATTTTGGAACATTCTCTTCAGTATGCTAATCAAAAAAGGGATTTTTTTTCTTACTGAAGAGAAATTAGGCATATATTGGAATATTGCTTATAGTAGATGCCATTCCACATAAAAAGATTAAAATGCCTAGGTAAAAAGATAAAAAAGAAAAACTTCCAAAGAAAAGAAAAGAAAATCTAAACCAAAGTCATGCATCACTGTAAATATGCATTGATTCAGGAAACAGTTGCTATTCAGTTAATCACAACCCAAAGAAGGTGTTTTTTTTTGGTGGGAAAAATGTAGAGAATATGTCCATGGTGATGTTCCAATTTAAGACATGATTCATACCTTTTCATATGAAGTAAGCTATTCATCAATGCTCAGTAATATGATATATCATGAAAATTAAGAAATAAAGATATACAACAGTTTAAAAATTTCATATTGATATACTACCATTTGTTCTTTTTGTTACATTAGCAAATTCGAAAATCTCTAATTCAGATAATGCATTCAGCCAATGTTACAAAAAAGGAATGCATTAATATTTTGGTCCAAGTTAATAGATCTCCATTGACATTCTTTGTATAAAAATCTTTTTTTCCTCCAAAATTTCAGATATTCAAATGTAGGTTTCCTTTCCCCTATCATGGGTATTCCTGAACTTTTTCGTAATCTGCGGTTCTCAGGTTCAAGCCCCATGTGCACTAGCATTGAGATTTATCTCCACAAAACTCCCTGGCCTCAGTCAGTAGGAGACACCGATGAGCTTAGAAAGGGCCGTCGTCCATCGGATGGGATGTTAAGCCATGGCCCTGTGTGCAGGAGAGCCATACCCTGTGCATATTAAAGAGCACCCTAGATGGCCTTAATGGGAGGTTATGATATATTTCCCAACAATTGTCCTCTGGGTCCCCTCCTCCAACCTTCTCTGAGCCCTCAGGTTCCATGTGACCTAGCTATTTAGCCCATCATGTGCGAAAAAGTGCTATTCAGAGGTAAAACCACCCAACCTTGAACTTTTTCATAATTTGCAGTTCCCAGGTTGAGTCTCCCCTGGGCCAGCATTGAGATTTTTCTCTACAAAACACCCCACCCTTGATCAATAGGGGACAGTGATGGGCTTGGAAAGGCCACCATCCATTTGATGAGACATTAAGTTGTGGTTCTGTGTGGGGGAGAGCCGCACCCTTTGTATGTTAAAGAACATGCTGGATGGCCTTGATGGGAGGCTTACCCCCTCCCCTCAAGGCCATCCAGTTATTGAATCTGTCTTCCAACAGCTGTCCAGTAGGTCCCCTCCCCCAACCTTCTCTGAGCCCTCAGGATCCTTGTGACTTCGCCATTAGCAAAAATTTTTTTGCCATTGTATGGAAAAAAGTGCCACTCAAAGGTTAAGCTTTTTTATGTATGTATATTTTGAAAACCTATAGACAAGTTTTTATTTGAATATGGAATGGTGAAAAGTTTCTCCAGATGATTAAAAAATTCTGCACCCATCTTTTTATGGTATATAATAAAAATAAATAAATACCTCCTTAAGCAGCTGTTACTGCTTGCTTATGATGTACATTCAGTCTTCTACACAGAATGCTCATAATGTATACCAAGCAGGGGCAACTATTTTGGACTATGGGCTATGAAAAATATGTTTAATGCTCCAAAGAGGAACAAAGTTTTCAAAAAAAAATTGTTAACGAAATTTGCGTTTAAATTTCTAATATAGTACTTTTGTTGATGCTTCTGTAGATGAAAGACACTGCAAAGGAGTGAATGTTTGTCCTCTGTAAAGTGTGAGAGTAGGATATTTTAAATTTTTGGTCAGTGAAAATTGTAAAAAAAAATTGAAAGTGATAGCAACCAGGCATACATTTTTTACAAGTACTTATTAAAAAATCTGCTATTGGCATAATATTGAACCACAATGAAATAATTTGTGCATAAGAGTACAATATGAGTAAAGAAAAAAAAAACTTAGCTTCCATATATATCTCTGAATTGTTATGAACCTAATGTAGTGACTCTCTTGATGTGGCAGCATTTTAATGAATGTTTTTGAAATTGCATGAAAATAATATTTTGCAAGCCCAGTTATTATGGACTTTATTTGTAATGAATGGTTTTTACCAGTCCACTAAGTTAGTTAAAACTAAATGTAAAATTGTTTTGCATGAAGACCCCTATCTCTTTCTCTTTGATCTTTATATTCTGATTAAGGTGTTATATTTTAGATTTGTCAGTTTTGGTTTCAAAAAGTTAAAACTTCAGCTAGAAGGTGAAAGTGCTTAACATTATGAGTTATACATATTAATGTTAAACACTATGAGGATTAGTTAATCATGCTTCAGTTTGCTCTCATCTTTATTCATAAGAACGTTTTGACTTCGTGCTCATGCTTTTCCATACCTTACCTTCCCAAAATTACTAAGTTAATTTATCTTTTTTATTACCAACCTCTGACTATCTTTTCAGAATTAAGAAGTTTAAAAGCAGTAATATTTTTCAGATTCTGTAAAAGTAATATTGAAATGCATTTTGCACTTTTGAAAACAACTTGGGAACAGATTTTAAGCTATCAACTTAGTTATTATTGTAGAAGTGACATTAATTGTAATGGCAATTGTACAATATATTGCTTTGTGATAAATAATGGAATCATAATTATGCACCTGAACACGTGATACTTCAGGTGACTAATGATTTTAAAATTAGCATCTTTGATTGTCTCCTAGACTTGAATATTGGATTTCTTGGTGACACACCAGTTGCTATGTCATTTGTTCCTCACAGCTTCTTAGGGAAGGTTTATATACTGTAGTTTTCTGTTAGTAAGGGTATCAGTGTGCATTTGGTGCTTTTTAATGTAATAGACTTTTAATAGCCAACTGGGAAATAATTTTTGTTATTGTATAGTGGGAAAGTTATTTATTGGTATTAATCTTGATGTAACCCATTTTTTGGTATATCCTGATACATGTGTTTTAAAGGTTCAGTTATTCATCACAAGGTGAGACAATGTTATACTTAACTTAAGATATATTAAGAACATCCTATAATAAGTTATTAAAAGTTCATTTAGTTATTTATGTTTTGCTTTTGTATCATTTAAAAGATATAAAATTCACCCTAACACCCATGTTTTCATAGAAACTATGGAGTATAAATTTATGCAAATGAGTTGGATTTCTCACTGATTGTCTTGAATTGCATGCTAGGTTCTTCAATTAACATTGTTTTGCAGACATTAGATTTGCTCCATTAATGATAACACTACACAGATGTCACAGGCACCACACTTTGCGAAAACTGCTAAACTTTTTTTAATTGAAGGTTTAGCAGTGCTTTTGTTTTTTATTCAGCAACTGGTCACTAATTAATGTTCATTTCTTGAGAATGTTGTTCGTGCTGATGAAGCTTTATACAACTGGCGGAATAGTTTGGTTTATGTAATATAACATTAATCTGGAGGGCAATAATTAAAATAAATTAAACTGCTGTCTTTTTTTTAATGCATATTTTATTTTTTTCTCCAAAAATTATTTTAAACATGCAACCAGAGAAGAATAATTTTTCAGGTGTAGAGATGTAAATATTTTTTATTATTTTATGTAATATTAAAGAAAATATTTTGTAGGATTTTGTGAAAAATAAATTTAAAAACGTTTCTAAGCTATAAAACATAATGGTGTATAAAATATTATTTTCTGATTTTATTGTGACGTGCTGTTAAGCAGTGTACTAAATAATGTCTCATCCCTCATAAATATTTGTATAATCTTCATCAACAAACTAGCAGCAACCTAGTCATTATTATTGATCACCCAGAACACAATATACCAATCTTCTGCTATAATGTGTTTGACTAGTCTTTTAACAGATTGTAGCCAACACTAATGCACTCTGCTTGCTATATCACTGATGGTAGTACATTCTTATACTAGGTAGCCTTGTAGTAGGCTCCAGTTTTTGTACATCAGTGCCATGCAATCATCTTGTACTCACCTGTATTTGACACCTTATTAATTAAGAGGAAAAATACTTTGGTTTTTTAAAAACTAAATTGAACCATTTAAAATTTTAATTTCTAATTGTGTAAGGTCATCTACAGCAAGTAATGTTGAAAAGATTCCAAAGAAAAATTTAATTCTGGTCTTCCATCCCTACTTTAAAGAAATCAGTGAGAACTGAGTCTACTCTGTTGATAGAATGCCACCATCAGCAGCATCTGTGTTTGCACAGTTTAAAGTGCCATTCCTGATCCATTGATTTTGATGACTCTGGGCCGTTTACTCAATCTTTTCCTATGTAATTATTTTTGTAAACTGCCCTAATTTTAAAGTAACACTGCAGCATTCCTATTCACTACAAGTTATCAAGTACAGCATTTATTGTTATATAATTTTACATTATCTGTTATAATGTTACATCTGTTTTTATTTTATAATTGGCCTTTACCACTCATTATTTAAATTTAGGTACAGTTAAAGTTTCTTTGCTCCAAAAATTTATTTTCTGGTATGAATCAAAGGTATCTACATTGATTCTAATTGGATAAATTTGGATCACTTAATGCAGATTCACTTAGTGCTTTGTTGTTGTTGTTTTTTTGAACTCTTATTAATAATGACAAATGTAGTATTTCTGTATTCTGTTTTATTAATTTGGGAAAAGCAAAGTAATCTTAATAATACAGTCCTAGCAGATATATTTGCTTATCATTACTTTGTTCATTTGTTCATTCATTCATCATTCTCTCCTTTTTTCAACTCTAAATAATTTACTATACAATTAATTTTTGTAGAAAAAAAGTTGATTACAGAAATAGATCGTTTGGCTAAGAAAGTTTCACCTCATGGAATGTCTCCTCCACGGTCAGTAGAACATATGGCCAAACTGATACATCTTTTGGAAGCACAGAGAGATTATTATAAAGAAGAATTTCACACATTTCAAAGAATTGTTGAAATGGAAACCGTAAGTAATATTTGTTTTCATCTTCTTTTCTTGGATTTTTTTATTGCTATGTTTATTCAGAATCGTATTCTGCCTATTATTTTATAGCTTTTTATTCTTGAAATATTTTATGTTGTAAATACTGAAATTTTTGTTTGTTAACCCTTCCAGGGCCCCATCTGAAAAACTGGTTTACATCCAGAGGCCCAGTTATTTTTTCACTCTGATCAGTAAAAAAAATAATAACTAGCACTTTTTTTGCCAAATAAATAATGAATGGAATCATGGCATGTTATATGCCAAATTAATCAGCATTTAATTCTGGATTTTCTGAAAGTAAAGTATTTTACAAAAAAGATGACCAGCTGTATTTTAATAGGATATTTTTAGTTATGTAGGAAAAAAAATGCATTTGGTAATGTAAATAAAAAATTATATAAAAAAAATAGGAGAAATAATTATAACATGCATGAATAGAAAGGCTATTTGTTTCTGAATAATATAAAATTTTAATTTAAACAAAAAAAATGCTCTCTTTTTGTAATTTGTTTTCTAGATACCATGCTTTGAAAAAAGTCCAGGCTTTTTGCCAACTGTGCTGTCATATAAACAAGTCAGCTTTGGAATTTTTTCAAAAAAACAAAGAAATAATCAATCAGCTGAAATAGGTCATTTTTTATGTCAAATTAAACAAAATTTAATTCTGAAATTTATAAAAATAAAAGGTTTAAACAAATATATAAACATATTGATTTTTATGAGACTTTTTCATGTGATATAGTGAAAGATAAATAGATCAGACTATGCAATTAAGGCTTAATTTGGAAAATCTGACAAATAAAAGCAGTTAAATTATATATTAATTAAAAGGAAATTCCTTCCTGAATACTAAAATATTTACCTGAAATATGATTTTTATTTCTTTTAATAATTTTCTTTAGCATGGTATATTTTAAAACACAGGGCAACATTATACAAGATGACTTGGATTGCTCACATTAATGAATTTTTCTGCCCTGTTTATGAAATGGAGGAACACTTTTTTGGCTGCTTTATTTTTGTTCAATAGTAGGAATTTTTTATTTTCTTTGGACATTGAATTTTGAGGATTTTGACTAAGTGCCAAAACATTAGTGCACCAAAAAACAAAAGCAAAAAAAAAATTATATCGTCAGAGTGGCATAGTCAAAATACTGAGGGTGGGTACCCCCCTCCCCCCTCAGTATTTTGACTATGCCACTCTGACGATATATGCTTTTAAAATCTGACGATTATAACTGACGATATACTCTGACGATAAATGCTTTTAAAATCATTCAATATAAACATAAAAACTCAATTTTTTTCAAATATTAAATTTTGTTGGGGGGAGAATAAAATGTCCTCAATGAATGTAGTGGGGGGGGGGGGGGGAGAGAACCCTTGCTGAAGTTGCCCACTGAGAACTGATTTCTGTGCCAAGGAAGTCCCTTTTGCTTCCATATTCAAGATATTCATATTCAGAAAATGATACAAGATCAAAATTTTTTTACTAGAAAACAAAGGAATAATGAAAAAAAAACATAAACTAATGTGATGTTAAATAAAATATCCACAGCAACAAGTTGATCTGATGTAGCATAACTCTAAAAAAAAAAATCAATAATTATTGATCGACTGAGATAGATAATTTATGGAAATAAAATAAATCCACAGAAATGAAATGCTAACTTTATGAAGGGAGTTTATATCCATTTAACCCATGTAAACAGCACATCATGCAGCCACTTAGCAGATGGCTCTCACCACACTTGCACATATGCTTCTCCTACACTTTTAAAATGTTTCAGTGAATCTAATTATATGCGATACAACTTAAACTTAGCAAATGACAAATTATACATTGGTTATGATCTTGATTGGAGTGAAATGTGTCACAGATGTATTTTTCGTATTATACTGAATATAGCTTTGATGAATTACATAGTATTGGTAAGTTACTCTACTTTGTGTACAAAAAATTGTTTTAATGTTGTTTACGTTTTCTATTATTCCTATAGTAGTAATAAAATTATATGATTGATGATAACTGATGATAACAGTAAAATGTAGTAATAAAGTTATAAATCACTTCAGCAAGTGTGCATCGAAGGCAATTAGATGTAGATTGGTATTAAAAAGGTTATTTAATTATTTGATTAGGTGTAGGTATCTAAAAGGTAAAGGGATGAGTATATTTGCTGATAGAATATTACTGATTAAAAAATTTGTTTATAATTTGGAATGAGTGAAAACTGGGCATAGGGCAGTTAATAATAAAGGAGGATTACTGTTAATTATAAAACAAAACAAAATAATTACATTTGATGACCCACTGCTGCTCTCTGAATCTTCAATGATACTGCCAATAATGGCAGCAACCAATCACAGAGGAAAGAGTCTGCTGCTAGCAGTTAGTGAGAAATGTGTGAACATAGCGCAATGCTGCAAAGCAACAAGATAAGTTTCATCCATGAGAAAAATTTCTACTGGCTGAATATGGAAAATGGGGTTTCCATTGTGTGATACAATGATCATAGTAGCAATGAAGCAAAGTTCTTCATACACTCAGCTCCAATAGTGTGACAAACTGGTGCTTTTATATATTTTACAGTATAATATAACAGGGAAATTCGAAGAATATTATATAATTGTAAAATTTATGTTAGAATAAAAATATTAAAGTTATGAAAATACTTTTCAAAACGTTATGTATATATATATATATTTAATTTTTTTAATGAAACTTTTAAGGGAATCATTGCTTCTCTTGCTTCCATGAATGCTTCACCACTGAATGTATGTAATAAACATTAAGTGTCTGCCTCTCATATCAAGCAGTAAAAGTGTTGGCTACAAGATGACAGTGGTATTTGGAGTGTGCAGTGACACCAGTCATGAGGTAGAGAGCTGCTATAGTGCAAGATGGGACTTGTGTGTGAAATATACAAATAGGAAGCTTTACTGCCTACTGATGGTTCATAAAGGTTCAGTTTTCATCTTAATATTTTGCATTTCATTCCCTTATGTTTGCAGATTAGTATTTGGACACTGCATATGTTGGGTTAGTTAACATGAGATTAAGTTTTCAGTTAATTTTTCATGTGTTGTGATTTCATTCATTAAATAAAACACACACTACATAGTGGCAGATCACTAGTGATAGTCTTAGTCCAGGTGAAGAGCAAGTATTTGAGCTAATACAATATATTTTACTGACAACAACATAAATCAACTTTACAAGTAGTTCAAACTGAAAAAAAATATATGGACAGTTGTGTACTTGTGTACAATTAGTCACGTAAAATTCTGAAACCATACTATGCATTATTCAAGGTGGCAGCTAATGTCAAAAGACATTTTTGTAAAATGTTTGGAAAATAGTAGGTAATTTTGCCTTGCAGTAAGATGAGACGTCTAACATTTTGTGATGTGTCAAATCTTCTTGTATACATCACTATGACTTGATAGGAATATACTAGAAAATATTTTGTTTTATCATTTGTTATAAAGGAGAACAATCACCAACAATTTTTCTAGCTATTGGAAACACAGTTTTGACTGTTAGCATTGTACTGGAATATGTACTGATAAGGCTTCAGCAATGACAGGAAGACACAGTCTGGGTCAATGGCTAACACCCATGAAATAGATCCTAATGCCAAATGGGTGCACTGTATTATTCACTGAGAAGCAGTAGCTGTCAAGAAAATGGCAGTTGAAATAAAGAACATTTTGAATTTGGCCATGAAAATTTTTAATTTCTTAAAAGCTAGACCGATTAATTGAAAATCTTTTAATATGCAGTAGAATGAAATGGGCAATTTTCCTGTATTTTTTCTGTATCAACTTCTACATACAGAAATGAAGTGTTATCAAAAGGTAAAGTAGTTGCTTTTTTTCTCCCTAGTTACATTCAGAAGTACAGCTATTTATAATAGACCATTCCAATTCACAAATTGTTTTGGAAATTCATCCTGGCTTTTGCGACACACTTACCTCATGTATATGTTCATATAAACTAATGCTCGAGTAATAAAATACTCGAGTAAATTCTGCATGAAGCTTCAGTTACTTAATTGAAAAATCAAAATCAGTAAACTTGTTTTCTGTTCTCATAGAAAAAGATAATTTCTGTTTATTCCCAATATTAACACTTTGAGTCTGATGGTGTTACATGTATGATCTCACTCTCCAGCACTGGGTATATAAGCAAGTAAATCCATCTGGTCTCAAAGTGTTAAAAGTTTTTCTGTTTGAAAATTAATTTTAACCATAAAAAATGAATAAATGAATGAAAAAAAAAATGATATTAAAGAACATTTTCTGTAGCAATAGTTTGAAAATACTTTCCATTGGAAGCTGAACCATTGTTGGGTTATTTTAAGTGTATTAAAAGTTGAATTGAGAAATTATTTTTAAAAATTTTTATCATATTTTACTAAAGTGCTGTATTTTACTATAGGTAGACAACACAAGAGAGATCATTAAATGGTTCACTGAAATGTTCAGCAATTTTCAAGTAGCAAAGGAAAAAGCATTGGAACTTCTACATTTGACTTCACCTTGTCTCTGACTAAAATGATAGAGTAACATGATAGAGGCAGATCAATTTTAATTATCACGATTACGCTGTAATTATTTGTGTAGATTAAATTACATAAACTTGGATATTCATCTAGACTAGGGGTTCTCAACGTGGGGTACGTGGTAAAATTTTTTGGGGTACGTCGTGAGAGCTCAAAAGTCTCTAGATCTAGTAACAAAGTAAAAATAACCACTGTAATGCTATAACTATAGTTTTATCTATCTATACAAGGGATATGCCAGTTACATACACGTATCCAGGGGGTATGTGAAACATAAAAGGTTGAGAACCACTGATCTAGACCATTGGTTAGCAAAAGAAAATCTCCTACATACAATCTGGAAAAATCCATCTTTAAATCTCCCCCCCCCCCCTCTACTTTGCACCTGCACAGTATACTTTAACTTCATGTGCAACACACATTATACAAACAATATCAATACAATGCACAACAACAATCCACTCACTGGATGTCGCATCACTGTACCCAAATGCAGGATTCATGATTCACAATAACAATACATTCACTGGATGTTGTGTCACTGTACCCAAATACCCCCATTTTGGTTGCAGTGATGAGACTCAAATCTGAGTGGTTAAAGGTCACTAGGCCCACTGCTACCAAATCTAATTGGTTTGTTGTTAATGGGCAGCCATGGATTCAGGGAGAGGGGGTCCCAATGGGATCACCACTCTCTGGACTCAAGGCTGATGCTGTTATGTGGTGTGTTGAACACACTGCATTGCAAAAAGCTGAGTAAAGCCAACTTTATATCTCTGTTACATCAATGACATTTTAATTTTTTGGAATCACCATGTATCAAAATTAGCAGAATTAATAAATATATTTAATAATGTACTGCCTTCAATGAAATTATCTCTGAGGATGAAGTAAATGGAGAACTTCCATACGTGTACATATTAATAAGACGAAAGAATACTAAATGTACAACCAAGGTATATAGGAAACCAACCTTTATACCGAATATAATTCTCGAAGCATCGGCACACCCAATTAATTACAAGAAATCAGCTGTAAATGCATATCTGATAAGAGCACGCAGATATTGCACTGAAAAAAACAATTTCAAAAAAGAATTAGATTACATTTATAATAGTAGTGAAGCAGGATATACAACCAATTTTATAAATAGAATACATAGATCAATGAAATATATATATATAATTCATTCACAACCAACACCAGTGCAAAACAATGAAATGCATCAATATTCAAGCAGCTTTCCATTTATACTGGGAGTCTCTCATACTCTAAAAAATATAGTAGCTAAATATGATTTAAAATTGCTATACACTATAAATAATAACATTAACAAATAGTAAGCAATGATAGAGATAAAATCAAACCTATTGGCAGGGTATATAAAATTAAAGTTCATGATCCTCATAACAAATTACAAGGGAAAAATAATTATATGGGAAAAACCTACACACCTGTAGAACAACGATTAGCAGAACACAAAAGGGACATAGAAAATCAGAACCCTACAACAGCTTTGGCACAAGTAATAATAGATAATGAATTAAACAAAGGAGAAATATTGGCAACATTACTAGCTCCACAAAGTATCAACTGAACTACACTGAAAATATTCTTATTAGTATGCAAAAAAGAATACATTTGCAACACTGACATAGCACCCCTTCCAACCTGCATGGAATCTTCTGCTCAAAGAACATTACTATTACAGCAAGTGATACTGCTGGAAGGAGAATTCTATGAATACATCACTCATAACAACATTCACTGCCAGAAGAAGCATTGCAAATGCAAGGCAAACCATGTTGCCATTCAGTTTTAGCATTTAATTTTGCGTTTGTTTAAATGTTGTATAAGTTCATCTGTTTGACAAATATAATGCAAAGGTTGGAAGATAATGGTTTAATATAAGCTAATTGAGCATGATACAAATTAAAGCAGTAATGTATTGTAGAGAATCTGCAATGGAGGATAAGTCATACTCAATTCAACATCAAAGTGTAACAAATCAGACTGATAACCTGAAGATAACAACAGGACTTCAGAGAGGTGTGCCAGCCAATAAAGACAACTCAAGAAGGATGCGATCTACTCCTTCTTCTTATCAAGTTTAAGTGATTTGACTGACTACACAAGCTTACCATCAGTGATGCCATGTTGTACAAACAAAAATTGACACCATCTCCATTACCTGTGGTCTACAATTCGAAATGTTACCATCCATCACTCTGGAATTCTTGTATTGTGGAGGATTTTGGGTATGTTTTAAACTTGCATATGAGTTGAAAGTAAGTGCTGAAATGGCAAAAGATAATGTAATACCAAATACTGTAATAACTTTGGAGATATTACTTATACTTATTATTATTATAAGAAGTTAAAAATGGTAACTAATACCACTGATAAGGTATATTATCTTAATTTACTTAACATGCTAAGACCTCTATAGTGTAAGAGATATAAGAGTTAATTTGTAAAAACTCACTGGTGAGTTTTCTGCAGTTGCCTAAGGACAACAGATAGTTAAAGCATGGAGTACATAGCTTGCTCAATAGCAATTAAACTACAGCATAATTGTGATAATTAAAATTGATTATTTTTTTCCTTAGTCTTATTATTTATTATTTGATTATTATTTTAGTGTGTTTTTGTTTTTTAATTGCAATTTTGGCTCCTTACAATCCCTAAAATGTGTTTATTCTTCTAACTTAAAATTATACTATATTTGAAAAATTTAGCGCATCTATAAATAGTTGATTATAATAGTAAAAAAGGTTAATGCAATAACATTAATGTAATTTCAAATTTGAACTCACTATTTCAAATGACTGAAAATCTACACATTAATAAGTAAATTATATTATAGTAAATTAACAAACATGAAAAACACCTGGACCATCACCCAGGCTTGAGTATATGTTCCGAATATAGGCTTGTTAGGTATTTAATTCCCTTGTGATAAGTCTCCATTAGTAGTCGTAGGTAAGTCGCAGGTAAGGAAAAGTCATTGATTGAGAACAGTTGAATTTTTAGGCATTGAATTGCCTACTGTTGAATAAGCATTTTCAGTTTCTTCTAAACCATATGACAAACACAAATGAGTTAGACAAATGACAGTAATGAAAAGATATCTATTTTTTCTGACTTTTATTTGAAATTTTCAGGCCATTCTTGATAAGGAACCCAAACGAAATGCTAAAGCAAAACTTATAGGAAAAAATATGAAAAATACTGAATTTGAAAATAAGGATAGACAGAAATCTGTATTGCAATTGATTGAAGAAGAACGAGATTATTACAAGGAAAAGTATCATGAAATTTCAGAGGGGCAGCAACAGATGCAAACTGTAGAAGTTGGTGATAAACCTGTAACTACTTCAGATAAGGTTAGTAGTGTTCATGAAATATTTGGAAGTAATAAATTATTTTTGTTTAAAATAACATAATAATAAATACATTCTTAAAATGACAATAATAAATATATTAGTCCATAATAAAATAATTGTTTAATAATATTCTACACATGAGAAATTAAAGTGCTGTTTTAATGAAAAAGCATCTCTTGTGTGTGAGTAAAAAATTCCAGCTATGATTTGAATGACTAAAAATAAAATTAGAGGTCAGAGCACTTGATATGTTATCAGGAGGTCATGGGTTCAGATCCCATCCTGCATGAGACAATTTTTCCCCTTTACCCAATATTAGCAGAATGCAACAGGGAAGATAGTGGCTTCAAATAAACCTGATGATCGCTGTGAATACAAAAGAAGATGACTTTGGGTTATTTACTTATACCAACATGCATAATGCATGAAAATATGATAGCTCATCATTTCATGAGTTCCATGTCTACAATAATCATCTTGTGATTATTTACTACTGCATGAAGATGTATACGAACCCACGACCTCCTGATAACATGTCAGGTGCTCTGGACCACTGAGCTACCGACTGCCGATCAAGATCTCCTCTAATTAGTGCTATGAACATTTCTTTTATGTCTCATATAGGTGCTATTCAGGCAATCTAGCCACAAGTGACTTTTTATTTGCCAATAGATGGAAGCATGTGATTACAAGTATGCTAATGATAAATAATGAAATAAACTCGACGTATTCCATATCCACCAATAAATCAGCACTTTAGCATAGATTCAAATTTTAGAGGAAAAATTTAGAGTTTATTTCATTATATATCATTAGGATACTTGTAATCACATGCTTCCCTCTATTGGCAAATAAAAAGCCGCTTGTGGCTAGATTGCCTGAATAGCGCCTATATGAGACATAAAAGAAATGTTCATAACACTAATTAGAGGAGATCTTGATCGGCGGCCGGTAGCTCAGTGGCCCAGAGCACCTGACATGTTTATCAGGAGGTCATGGGTTTGTATCCCACCCGGCTCAAGACAATTTTTCCTCTAAAATTTTAATCGACTCTAAAGTGCTGATTTATTGGTGGATATGGAATACATCGAGCTTATTTCATTATTTATCATAGCAGAATTAAATATTGGTGTAGAGAAGGTCATCTCCAAATGCACCATGTATCAGACATTGTCGCAAATGGGCTACAATAGCCACTGATCATGTCAAGTACTGATGTCAGTGGAGAATGCGAAAGTACCTCTCCAGTGGGCACAGGAGCATCGACACTGGACCATTTAGGACTAGGGAAAGGTAGCTTTGTCAGATGAATCAAGGTTCCTTTTGCATCATGCTGATGAAAGGATCAGAATTTGGCAAAAACAACCAGCCATCTCGTCTGGTGTCAACAGTTACAGGCGGTGGTGGTGGTGTGATGGTGTGGGGAATGTTTTTCTGGCTCATATTAGGCTCCCTGATACCGACTGAAGGAATCTGAATGCCACGACATATTTGAACATTGTTGCTGACCACATTCATCCCTTTATGGCTACAGTTATCCTCATCTGGATGGACATGTTCAGTATGATAATTCACCTCCTCACAAGACACTTATCATCTCCAAATGGTTCCAGGAATATTCTAATGCATTTTCCTTTCTTCGTTGGCCTGCGCAGTCCCCAGATCTAAACCTTATCGAGCATCTTTGGGATGAGGTGCTAAAAGCTGTTCACACAGAGACTGTGCCAATGTCCAATTTGCAGCAACTGTGTGACACAATTAATCCTGCATGATACAACTTTCCTGCACAACACATTCAATATCTTGTAGTTCCATGTCCCAAAGAATTTGGGCTGTTCTGAAGGCCAAAGGAGGTGAAGTACACTAGTAGGTAGTTGTATATAATAAACAGGCATCTCAGTGTGAATAATTTGTTAAAGCCATCTGATTACCATTTTTTAGAAGCAATATATGGTATTGCCAATTCGTGAATATATATGGTATCGCCAATCTACTGAAATGAAAACTAAGGTTTGAATATAAAAAAGTAAATACTAACTTTACAAAGGGTATACAATATGCTGAACCAAAGCTGTAAACAATCCATTATGAAGCCACTTGCAACACACAGAATGCTCACTGCTCAAGGAGCTACAATGTAATTAAGTGCAGTTGCACCCAAAGAAGGATGTTTTCACTTCCAGTTTCAATTCTATGAGCAGGAAAGATGCATAGAATGCTGATAAAAATGGTAAAAATAATTCTGGGAATACTGAAATAGGTTTATGGTAGAAAAGAGTGTAAAATGGAAAAAAAAAAATTGTGGTACGTGCTTTGTAATTATTTCCAAAATCTGCCATTTTTAAAAATAGCAGTTTTTTTGTTAATTTTTAGGAGCTTCTAAGAAATGGCAGTCAGATGGCTTTATCAAATTATTTATATTATAGTTTAATAAAATATGCATCAAATTAAAAAAGAAAATGTTATTTTTCAAGCTTGAATTGCATATTTTTAAAAGATATATCTAAGAAAAATTTTCAGACAGCAATTAAAAAAAAATCCAAGTTTCACGTGTTTTACAAAATACATCTATTGTGATGTCCTTGACCTCTCATTTCAGATTTTGTCAAAGTCTATGTTCAATGATGACTTGGGAAGGTTAATTAATATATCAGCCCATCTGGTGAAACCCTTGTCTACTTATGTATGTCGCAGTGTTTGTAATAAGTGTTAGTTATTCTCAAACCATTACTTACCTGCAGGAGATGTTGCCCATTGCAGCTACCAATACCAAAAGTGCCTGTCACCCCTCCCCAAAAGTCAGAGTCGGTACTAACATTAGCATTGAAGTTGCCTGGGACAAGGGTAATATATCCTTTCTTGACAGAATTAAAAATATCCTGAAGTTGGTTGTAAAACCAGTCTTTCTCATTGGCATCCTCAGTGAGGGCATAACAACAGATAACATTAAAGTCTTTAATGATTGTCTGAAATTTAAGCTGTAAGAAACCTTTCATTGATGCACTTGTATTCTAGAAGAGCATCAGTAGTGTATCTGCTGAGAAGCAAACCTATGTCTTGGAGATGTTTCTTATCTTCCCTCCATGAAAAGAGAAATTCCAGATTATTTTTAAGAATCTGACCTTTATCTGTCCACCTGGTCCTCTTGCAAGCCGAAAATATCTAAATTGTAACGGTAGAATTCTTTTGTGAGGACATCAAGAGAATAAGCTCTGTGCTGAGTCCTCACATTACAACTACCTATGGAGAGAAAATGGTTAATGGGATGTTTAAAGAAGCTTAATTGAGAGAGGGAATGCTGACAATATCAAACAGCCCCCTAATCGCAGGCATGGGGCAGAGACCCATTCTTCCACCATTAAAGTCTGAAGCCATCTATACTGGAAGATTAACTCCAATGGTAAAACTGCCATTTAATGGTAAACTTTTACCATCTAATACTGGAAGATTAACTCCAATGTAGAATTTGACAATGTCCCTAAAAGCAAGAGTTCAGGTACCTGTGATGGCCTTTGATGAGGATTATCCATCAGCTGATAAAACGTATCCTGTGAATCAATTCATTTGGGGCTATCTACCCACAAACAAACAGAAAACACAGCGGAAGATTCTCCGTGAACAGAAGCCGACCAGTGCAGCAAATTCAGAATCCATAATCGAGCTCAGAGCCATTATTCCAATTCTGGTTGATATATATATATATGGTTAGGACTAGGACCCTGTATGGTTGACCTCTCCTCAGCAGGGTAGAAAAAAAGAAAAGTTGGCATAGTAGTAGTATTTTTGATGTAGTGTCAGTGGTCGAGTGGTTAGCATCCTTGGCTACTGATCTAAGGGACCTGGGTTCAAGCCCTGGGTAAGGCATGGATGTTTGTGTTGGTTTTCTGCTGAGGTCTGCCATCATCACAGACCTTCTACTGTGGCATATAAACTTGCAGGCTCCTGTCAGACCTGATCTGGCAGCCCTCCCCATCCACTTCCTTCCACAAGGGAGTATCTCTTTTGAAAGGTACTAAAGGTCTGCACCATGAGAAGGCAGGATTGGACTGTAGGTGCTAGGCATGTCTGGTTCTGTGCATCATCACAAGAGATTGGTACATAGCTCTGCTTCCAGTGACTACCTAGCTACCATTACCAGATTATCATTAGTAATTCTCTGAAATGAGTTTACTTTGGAGCAAAATATTGAGCACAGTTGCATTAAGTCATACCAAGGGCAAGTTAATGCACTAAAACAATTTTCTGAAACCTTTTGAAACACATGATACATTTGCTTTGCTTGTATGGTGTATTATAGCTTGAGGTACTAATGCACCATAAAATCCCAACCGACCAACCACATTTACTTTGTCTTCTAAATACACTTGGAGGAGCAGTGCAATTTTTAAATAAGGCACAAGGAGTCACATTGTCTCCCTTTTACTTAAAGAATTTTGTTTCTCACCATATCATACTAGTGTGTCGTGTTATATTTGATGTAGAATACTAGACTTATCACTAACTATTCATACAATTAATTAAATATTAAATAAACTCAACTTTCTTGGTATATACTAAATATTCACCACTTTGTAAGTCGATTTAATTTTAGAGGAAAAATTGTCTTGAGCTGGGTGGGATACGAACACATGACCTCCTGATAACATGTCAGGTGCTCTGGACCACTGAGCTACCAGTCGCCGATCAAGACTCCTCTAATTGATGATATGAACATTTTATACGGCATTTATCTGCTGATTGTGGCTAAGATCATCTGAACAGCGCCTATATGTGACATAATGGAATATGTACTGTAGGTTGAGAATGTTCATATCATCAATTAGAGGAGATCTTGATCGGGCGACTGGTAGCTCAGTGGTCCAGAGCACCTGACATGTTATCAGGAGGTCATGGATTTGTATCCCACCTGGCTCAAGACAATTTTTCCTCTAAAATTAAATTGACTTACAAAGTGGTGAATATTTAGTTCATACAATTATTTGTTTTGATAGTTATGTAAAAAAATTATATTTTGCAAAAGTCTCATGAAAACTCATTAAAGAATTAATGTAATTGTGCCAATTCTAAAAGTGATATTATTTAGTATTGGCATTGATACTAAATTTGAAAGTTTACTTTTTAAAGTAAAGATTACTCATTCTAACTAAACTACCTTATGATAAGCCTTCATTAGTAGTCTAAGTATAGCACACTGCAAGGTAAAAAATATCCTACTTTTTTTACTACAAGTTAAAAAATGTGCTTTTTTTAACAGTAATATAGTTGAATTATTTCAGAGTTAACTGGCATAATTATATGTCTAATAAATATATGTATGTTTAAAAATATTAAGCTGCTGCTTTTGAGCTGTTTTGAAACAGAGTTCAGTTTGCTATTATACATAGTTGAATTAAAACATGAAGTGGATGATAGCATTATAGAGCTTTTAACCTGTGTTTTAATTCGAAAAGACAACTGAAGGAGCTTAAGGTTAAAAAAGCCAATGGAAATAAAATTTTTTGTATTTAAAAGTTTTTGGCAGTTGAAGTTTAATACAAACTTTTTTTTAATTTTTAAAATCTACAAAGATAAATATTAAATTATTTGTATATTTGGAAGGAACTATTTTATCTGTTTGTACTATTTAGTGTGATATCAGAATGTTATTTCTGTTTCTATGAAGTGTTGTCTGGAAAATAAAATATAATTATTCCCACTTTAGGAAGTACTTGCTGTTGACAGTGAGTTAGAAAGTGTAAAAGAGGAAAATGGTGATTTGAAGGAGAAAATTAAAGAACTGCAAAATCGATTGAAGGAGGTAATTTTGATAGAATATGCTATGTAATGAAATTTTTTTGCTGTTAGTAATGCAAAAGTGTTATTTCAAATTGAAATTGATAATAATTGAAATTTTCCTAAGGAAGAAGTAACTATTCTCAGAAACTTAAAATTTTTTCATATTTGTGGGAAACTATAAAAATGGAATTGGTATAAAAAATGCATATTCGTCAAAAATTTCAAAGGTATTTCTACATATACAGTATCTATTGTTAATATAATGGTTAATGATTAAATAAAATATCAGTACTTTCAGAAAACTAATTAGTGTTAAAACTGCATGCATTTATTTTCATGTCTAATGTAAATAAAATCATTACAAATTTGAAGGTACTCATCTAATTTTCTTTGTCTCATTGGAGAAAGCATTGTTATAATAGTAACTGATCATAAGTGTTGGATGCAGCAATATTTGTATTTTTTAAAATTTAACAAGAATTAATGGCATATTAATGTTATATACATCCCTAACAAATATACATGCTTCAAAATTGCAATTTTTTAAAATTTAGTTTTGAAAATAGAATTTTCCAAATGCTGAAGAGTGCAATTTTTTTTTTTTTGTAGACATGTTTATTATCATTTTGTGTATCATTTCCTAAAGATCTTTTGCAGTTTCATTAATTACAGTACTAAGTACAACAGTGTATTTAAATATATTAATATTTTTTTATTATCAATAGCCATCCTGTGGCCGAGTGGTTAGCGTGCTTGGCTATGATCTAAGGGACCTGTTCGAGCCCCCATGGACGTTTGTGTTGTTTTTCTGCTGAGGCCCTGTCATCCTCACAGACCTTCTACTATGGCATATAAACTGACAGGCTCCTGTCAGACCTCTGTAGCAAGCAGCTGCTTGAGGGGGTGTTTATTTTTTTTTATACTACATATACTGCTTGGTCGAGTGGTTAGCGCACTTGGCTACTGATCAAAGGAATTTGGGTTCGTGCCCCAGGTAAGGCATGGATTATCTATAAGTGTTGTTTATCTGCTGATATCCCACCATCCTCACAGACCTTCTACTATGGCATATAAACTGGTAGCTCCTGTCAAGATCTTTGTGGCAAGCAGCTGCTTGAGGAGGAATTTATTTATTTATTGTACTAGAGTGTTTCATGGAAAAAAGTGTCCCTGTAATTCATAAAAAAAACACTTCCATATGTTAACTATCAACAAACATCTCATTTCCATATATAAAAGAAGAAAATAAGTTCATCTTCACTGCTGCTTCTGAGCTTTGCTTCAGTGCAAGCATCAGTTTGTCAAAATTTTGATGTGATCAGTATGTGCTTTCAGTAGAGAATGCAGCTTTTCCAACAATTTTGAAATGTTATGCAATTCCATTCTTATTCTTTTCAAAATTCAGTGAATAAGCAAAATCCAGTTTTTTTATTGTCATAACATCATTAACACAGTCACATTTAATTTATTGTGTTTATCCTTTTATATAACTTTTGAGAAATAGGTATTTGTATATAAGGTTTTTAACATAAATAAAATACACTACTTTCACATTTAAGAACAAGCACTTTCCTTTTATTGTGACATTGATAAGTATTGCCTACCTGGGGTGGGGGCGGTGCAGTTGATAGCGTGCCAGGCTACAATTCCCAGGCTCGAGTCTTACCTGTGTCAGTGTTAAGATTTATCTCCACTAACCTCCACCCTGCCCTTGGTCAGAATTCTACAAGAATGCATTTTCATCGTCTATTCAGTTCCACATTTATTGTTAAATTTTTTTTTTCTGTTGTCATTTCCATTCCATTATTAAGTTCTGTTTTTATGTAGGACAAACAAAGACGCTACCCATATTGTAGAGGGCATTCAGAAAGAGTTCTTGAAATGTGTCTGTAGATTTGCATTCATTCCTTGGAAGTTAATGAGCTATGATTTGTTTGAAAGCTTGTCTAAACTTGATATTGCATGTTAAAAAATAAAGGCTGTATCATAATTTCTCCATTTATTAGCAATGTGTAAAGTTTGGTTGGTGAAAGCTGTGTTGTTGCTATGGAGCCTACTAAATATGGAGGAAAGATTTTACATTTTCATGAGGATGCAGCTTGGGGACGACACAAAAAAAAATTCATGCTGATTTATCACAAGTATATGGGGATCATGCCTGTTCATATGGCACTGTTACTGTTAAGGGATGAATGCTCAAATTCAAAGGATGGCAGAGCTTCAAAGACCTCCCTTATACAGGAAAACCAAAGGAGACCATGAACCAGAAAACTATCACTTCTGTTTGTGAACTTATTAAGGAAAACCCACACATCACAGTTCAGGTAATAAGTTTAGATGCCAGTGTATTGATTGGCAATGTGGAAACAATTATTCATCATTATTTAAAGTTCCGAAAGATCTGTGCCAAATGGGTGCCCCACAAACTGACAAGACAGCAAAAAAGGGCTAAAGCCAATTGTGTAAGGAGATGCTGGCAATGTTTGAACCTAGTGGCCTCAAAAGGTTAACAGACATTGTCACAGGTGATGAGATGTGGTTTTATTACTATACAACTGCCAGAAAGATTGACAACTACATTTGATTTGCGGAAAATGAATTGCATCCCCAACTCCTCTGACAGGATTTTCGCTCAAGGAAGAGAATGTTCGTAATTTTTTTCAATCATCAAGGAGTGGTAGATCATGGGCACCTTAACTGAAAAAATGACTGCAAATGGTCAATACTACATCAACATAGTTTTGCCCAAAATGGTTAAGGAGATGAAGAAGCAGGGTCTGACAACAGGCGTGTTTAGTTTCTCCTTCTTCGTAACAATTTGGTTGTTTCCAAAAATTAAAAAGGAACTTGCTGAGAAGCCTTTTTTTTAAGGGTGCAAGACCTTGTAAAATACGTTCATTTAGGGTTGCTTAGTATTCTCCAACAGGAGACCACTAAGTATTCCGGAATTGGCGTAGATGTCTGCAACTTTGCATAGATGCTTGAAGGAAGTACTTTGAATGACTGTAAAAGTTTTTTGAGGTTAAGTGAAATAGTTTTTGTTCTGCAGATGCATGTCAAGAACTTTTTCAACACCCCTCGCAATAGCTTATCTGTGTTTGGTTAATTTCTTAACTCTTCATTCAGAGATAAATTTCAACCTGTGCAATTACTATTAATTATCTCCTCTTAAAGTCATAGCTTTATTTTCTTTCTAGTATTCATTTGCTTTATAAGGAATGAATGCATTTTCTTAAGGTAAGGTGAATGATAAAAGTCAAAGACTTTTGACCAACTGTATAAAGAAAATGAATGCCATAGAATGTGTCAAGAATAATACATAATTATATAAATCTTAATTTGTATAATTAATATTTTATAGATTTCTTAATTTTTTAAAGAGGACTCTAAGCATCTGCTTTCTCACTGAAGCTGAGGAATTAGAAAAAATCTTTGTGTTAGTTTGAATCTCAGTTTATAATCCTTGCATCACCAACTGTACTTTTTCATGTCCTATATAAGGAAGCAGTCATATATCAAACTTCTTTTTATGGGGTGGTGGTAAAGGTAGTGAACCTAAGAATTTTTTTTGTGCCCACATAACATAAGCATATAACATTGAAGCAAATGTGTCATATGTGGAAAAGCAGTAAAAAATAATGTTAATTCAAATATTAAATGTTAGGAAATCAAAAAATCACACTGCTTTTTATGTAAGTATAAACAATAGCATTTAAGAAATCAGATTAATTCACTGAATTTTTGTACTGCTTGCAGATTTATTAATGACTTTATCTTAAGTTATTTCTATCTTTGAGGGATTTTCTGGCATTTCAGGTTACATAGCATTTCCTCAAGCAATTAAATCTTTGCTGTGAATATGAATAGTTGTATATATTTTTTACATTTGATCTTTCAGGTATTAAAAGCTGATGTTATGTAGCATTTTAAGCACTCCCAATACATGATTGTAAGGGAAAATATTACCAGGAAGGGAAGAAATAGGCACAGGCTTTTTCATGAAATTAATTCTACCTTATTATGTTAACCCCAAATTTTATGGGCTAGAATTATACAGTTCTAACTGATAAGATATCAGTCATGCAGAATATGACTGATATCTTATATTCTGCATGTAATCATTACATAATGCAGAATATGACTGCATGTAGTCATATTCTGCATTATGTAAAACTACCATTTTAATTTATTAATACATTATATTGTAATATTGAAAATACAACTCAATGGTGTTTCACTCTCTCTAATTATAATATTTAAAGTTTATAACTAGTTTTTGACAGCTTTCAAAATATTGATGTTGTTTCAAATATACAAAGACATTTTTACCTGACTGTGATGTGTGGGTTTTCCTTAATGAATTATCAGTTTAACAGTTAAAAAAATTTCTAATTATTGCAATTATTTCATTTTCATAATTACTTGTAATATATGATGTAGTTGTACTAATTCAATTTTATAATTTATAGTTTTGTATTAATAATTACCATGCTGAGGGAATATCATAGTCTTCATTATTATAAATTTTGTTGCAATTTATAATATAGTTATTATGATACATAGCTTTAAATAGACGAGCATATCCTAAGTTTTACAATTATGTTTGAATAAGTGTTTTCAGTTTCATTATCTAGAACTATTTTAAAGAATTTAAAATAGCATTCATTCTATATAGTAATTTTCATTATGAGTTTTAGAAACTGCAGTCTGAGCCACCAGAATCTGAAAAAGAGAAAGTTCATAAGGAAAACTTAGAACGAGCAGTTATACAGTTACAGCACCGACTAGATGAGGTATTCTTACATTAATTTTATTTCATATTTTTAAGTGTTATATATTAGAAGTGTTGTTAATCTGTAATACATTGCTTAAATGAATTAAAGGATCATCTTTCCAAAGGAGTGAAAAAAAATAAAAAATAGGGGAATGAGAGAATAATATAAAATTCATATTTGGTGACCTTTCTTTCATTGACATAAAAGCAACATGTTATCAAGTGGATAAATGAAAGGAAACAATCTGTGGCACCAATCAAAGTAGTAGATGTGTGAGGCATACAAAAAACTTCCATGTTGTTTTCAGTGGTTCACAGTGGTTTCACAGTATTATGACACAAATTTGGTATTCTTTTTAAGTTTAACATGTATTATGACATTCTGCATTTTAGTTTCTGCAGATTACAGTTGCTGAAACATAACTGAAGGTGAGGGGAAAACCACGAGGTATGTTAACATGTTCTGTGTATGTTCAATTGGGCTAAGACCTGGACTTATAGAACAATCTATGGGGATGATTCTTTGCTTCTTCAAGAAGTATATCAGTATGATAGTGCTGTGGGAATATGAACATTTTTATGCCCTAGAATAAAAACTGGGTCTGTTGCTTAGGAGTATGATAGAAACTGAAGCAGCAGAATCTGCCATATATCACCACTGTACTATCAGACATCTACCCAGAGTGATCAGTGTGTATCAATGATGCATACCTACATCACATGTACTCACAACTCGCCTCATAACAACTGAAATCATCATCAAGCAGCCATGGGCGGAGGTCCAACCAGACCATGTAATTTAGTTCTCCAAGCATATCTGTCCTGAGCTATATCTGCTGCATCTGGCCACTGCACACCAATTCTAACAAGATCCTGTTTGATATTGTCTGCCCACTGCATCCTAGGTCTCCCCCTCTTTCTGAGGCCTTTGGGCACACTATTCATAACCTTATTCACCAATCTATAATTATCCATAAGGGCAACATGACAAAACCAACAGTCTCCCTCTGCACAATATGCTGCTTAAAGGAGGTTGCAAACTCCTTTGCCTAACCTCATCATTAGTTAAAAGTTGAACCACCTAATTCCCAAGATACTGTGTAAGCATCTAGAATCAAAACAATCTAGTTTCCTTTTATCTTGTTTACAAAGTGTCCAAGTTTCACTACCATAACTAACCCTAGAGAGAACCAAACTATTATACAGCCTAATTTTAGTCTTTAGGTATATATGCCTATTTCTCTACACTTTCCATAGATTCTTAAAGGTCCTGGCAGCAATTCCTATTCGTCTGTTAATGTCGTGTTGCACATTACCAGTATCTGTTGCATAGCTCCCAAGACACCTGCACAAGACTGCAACCATTCAGATTAACTGAATCACAGCTTGCCTGACCAATTTTCATCACTTTAGTTTTCTCTCTGTTTATAACCAAACCTAACCTAGTACCAGTTTCATCAACAGCTCGAATGAAAGAGTTCATCTCATCAATATCATTTGCCAAAAGGGCTAAATCATCAGCATAATCTAAATCAGAAATTTTCGTATCTACAGTCCGTTTAAGGCCAAAATCTTTCCCTTGAAGTGAATTTCTCATAACATAATCAATAACCAAGCTAAAGAGAAAAGGAGACGTCCACCCTTGTCGAACACCAGAAGTAATGCTAAACTAATTGCTAAAAGCCTTACCAACTCTCACACATGACTCAGTGTTATTATAGAGACTAACTTGTCTGGTATGTCATATGATCTCACATTCAACCAAAAATTATGATGATCAATAGAGTCAAAAGCCTTTTTGAAATCAACAAGGCCAGTAACCAAAGGTTTCTGAAACCCTAAACATTTCTCAAGAATCTGCCTGAATGAAAATATCTGATCTACACATACCCTACCACTATTTCTGAATCCACATTGCTCCTCACACAATTGCCTGTTAATCAGATTCTTAATTCTATTAAGCACAATCAAGCAATGAACTTGGGCTGATACCCCTATAGTTATCTATAGTTATGAATGGGCTGATACCCCTATAGTTATCACAAGAACTGCGATCACCTTTTTTTTTTTAAAAAAAAGGATAATAATAGCTCTGGTAAAATCCTTAGGAACCATGCCTTTATCATAAAAGATATTCAAAATTTCCATCATCCATCTGGTAACTGAAACAGTCCCATCTATAAGCATTTCCACAGTAATTTCATCCACCCCTGGGGATTTATGTAGTTTAAGGTTAGAAACAACTAAAGTAACTTCAGACTGTTTTATAGGGCCAACATTAAAGCCAGTAATGCATCTATCATCATTACAAACAATGGAAGTAAACTAACCACATTTGTTTAGAACATCACTGAAATGTTCAGCCCACCTAACCATGACAGAATCCTCACATTCTATAACCTTACCTTGTTTATCCTTCAATACCTGTATACCTGTTTGTTTTCTACCACACAAAGCATTAACTATCTGGTACAGCTCTCTGCTGTTGTGCTGTCTAACTGCTTCTTCAGCTCTGTCAGCAAAGCCATTGAGACCAAAGATTCTTATAAGCAGCTAACTGATCCTTTATATGCTTATTCAGCTCTCTGTAATTCTTTCTATTAGGACTAGAAGGGTATTATTAAGGACATTCCTGCAGTTCTTTCTTTCTGAAATAAGCTCAAGTGCCTTATCACTCAAATAATTTTGCCTCCTCTGCTCTTTTTTTCCTAAAAGAGTACTGTTAGTTTCCAAAAAAGCCTGTTTAAAACGGTCCCATTCTTCCTCAACTTCAGTAGTAAGCAAACCATGACAATCATAATGATTAAGTAACCTATCATGGTAAGCTTTATCTATAACTGGGTCTTTCAGAATTAAAGGTGAATTGTTTAACCTTAGCACAACACTTCTGAAGTTTAAGTTGCAAGATGCTTTTAACAAGGTAATGGTCAGATCCAATTTCAGCTCCCCTATATTACCTGATATTCCTAAGAGAACTAGCCCATTCCTAACAGAACTAGCCCATTCTTTCTGAAATAAGCTCAAGTGCCTTATCGCTCAAATAATTTTGCCTCCTCTGCTCCTTTTTTCCTAAAAGAGTATACATATTTAATATATATGATATATATATTATATACTTGCAGTTCTTTCTTTCTGAAATAAGCTCGTGTCAATTACTACTGAAGTTGAGGAAGAATGGGACCGTTTTAAACAGTCTTTTTTTGGAAACTAACAGTACTCTTTTAGGAAAAAAGGAGTAGAGGAGGCAAAATTATTTGAGTGATAATAATAAGCTCTGGTAAAATCCTTAGGAAGTGCATTAGCAGTCACTGACTCATTCAATGGTATTCCTGCAGTCTCAAGCTTCTGCATGTTCTCTGTGAACATAACAAAATCAACTGCCTCAGTGTACGCTAAATCTTCCATGCCATCAAGTTTCAAGCAATGTTTATGCTACATTGAGTGATGCAGTTTTTAATATATAATCAATAATAAGTTAATTAATATATAATCAATAATATTGTTATGCAGCTCAACAGGGGAAACCCATATGTACTTATGTATGTTATTATTACTTAATGTATGAAATTGCCCATTGCTGCTACCAATTCCAAAAGGACCTGTTACCCTTGCCTAAATGCCAGAATCAGTACAACTTTGGCTTTGAAGTCACCTAGAACAAGGGTAATATCTCCTTTCTTGACAGAATTCAAAATATTCTGAAGTTGTCCGTAAAAATCTTTCTCATCCTCATCGGCATCCTCAGTGTCCATGACTATCATAATGATTATGTAACCTATCATGGTAAGCTTTATCTATAACTGGGTCTTTCAGAGCTTCAGAATTAAAGGTAAATTATTTAACCTTAGCACAATACTTCTTAAGTTTAAGATGCACGACACTTTTAATAAGGTAATTGTGAGATCCAATTTCAGCTCCTCTATATGACCTGGTATTCTTAACGGAACTAGCCCATTTGCTGTTAATTAATATATAATCAATCATATTCTTATGCAGCCCATCAGGTGAAACCACATGTACTTATGTATGTCATGGTGTTTGTAATAAGTGTTAGTTATTCTGAATCCATTGAGTTTACTTACCTGTAGGAGACGTTGCCCATTGCCATTGCAGCTACCAATACCAAAAGGGCCTATCACCCCTTCCCACAAAGGTCAGAGTCAGTACCAACTTTGGCATTGAAGTCACCTAGAACAATGGTAATATCTCTTTGACAGAATTCAAAATATCCTGAAGTTGTCCATAAAACCTATCCTTCTCATCCTCATCGGCATCCTCAGTGGGAGCATAACAGCAGATAATATTCAAGTCTTGAATGCTTGTCTGAAATTTTGCTGTAAGAAACCTTTCATCAATGCACTCATATCCTAGAAGAGCATCACTAAAATGTCTGCTGAGAAGCAGACTCATGCCTTGGTGATGCTTATTAGCTTCTCTCCCTGGAAAGAGAGATTTATGATTATTTTTAAGAATCTGACCTTTATCTATCCATCTGGTCTCTTGCAAGCCGAGAATATCTAAATTTTAATGGTGGAATTCTTGTGTGAGGACATCAAGAGAATAAGCTCCGTGCAGAGTCCTCACATTCCAACTACCTATGGAAAGAAATTGGTTAGTCAGATGTTTTAAGAAACCTAATTGAGAAAGGAAATGCTGACAATATCAAACAGCCCCCCTAATCGCAGGCATGGGACAAAGACCCATTCCTCTCACCACTAAAAGCTGAAGTCATCTGCACTGGAAGACTTCCCCCAATGTAGAATTTGACGATGCCTGTAGAAGGAAGAGTTCATGTGCCTGCAATGGCCTCTGTTCAGGATTATCCACCAGCTGATAAAACATATCCTGTGAATCTATTCACTTCAGGCTGTCAATCCACAAACAAATGAAAAACACAGTGGTATATTTTCCCTCCACAGAAGCCCACCAGTGCAGCAAATTCAGGATCCATAATAAAGCTCAGAGCTATAATTCCATTCAAGTTGGTATATATGATCAACACCAGGACTCTGTGTGGACCACTCCTCAGCACCACTCCTCAGCAGGGTAGAAAAAAAAAAGTAGGCATAGTTGTCCAGATCAGTAGGCCACACTAATCTGGAAGCCCTCCTCTTCACTTCCACAAGAGAGTATCTCTTTTGAAGGGTATTAATGGCCTGCACCATGAGAAGGCAGGGTTGGACATTAGGTGCTTGCCTGGCTGTTCTATGTATGATCAGAGGGGATTGGTGTATAGCTCTCCTTCCAGTGACTACTTAGCTACCATTTACAGACCAGAACTGAAATGCTACCCTGGAATTAACGGATCACCTTTTCAAAAGAGTTTAACATTCAAGTTTGAAATGTGGAATCATGATTCACTGCTGAAAAGTAATTCTTTCCATTGGCGTAGTTGCCATCCTTATGCTTCCAAGCAAACTGAAATCATGCTTTCCAATGTGTTGTTATCAACAAAGGCTCTATCATTAGTCTGCTGGCCCTAAGTTACTGTTCTCAAAGGCTTACTATATTGATTGTATTTGCTGGAAAAAGGGGTATATGGCCTAGATTTCCATTTTAGTGTAATATTTTTCTTTTCATTTTAGAGGTTTTAAAAAATTTCTTAAAAATGTGCAAAATATGCACAATTTAATAATTTTTTAGCCTCCATCACCTTTACCAGCATTCTGGGGGGGGGGGGGGCATGACCCACTTGCCTTCCCCTAGATTTGGCCCTGAATTACTGCAGGTGTGGTATAAAAATAATGATAATGACAGTTAATAAATCAGGGAAATTCAGTGATATTGTAGTGTTATCCTGCGTCAATACCAACCATAGTTCATGAATTGTTGCAATGATTTTAATTTACTTTTTAAAAGTGGGAAAGAAGTTAATTGTGGGAGTATTGTATTAATTCCCATGCTATTTAGATTCTGGAGGAAATTTTTCCTTCTTTCTGATATTTTGAGCAATGGAGCAGAAAATGATCAAATGTCCTCAACAACTCTGCATTTGTTGCACAGTGGAAATCTATTTGCTTATTTCTGAATTTGATGTTGTTCAGATTTGCTGTTCCAGTCCTCAGTCTTCTGATCTGGCCTTGTTCTTTCTGGGAAAGCATTTTTAAAGCATGTGTGTGGTTCCTAGGATCAATTTGAAATTAGTAGTGATTTTTATCTAAGAGAGTAAAGTCCAGGTGTTTTCCCATTCTTGATTGAAATGGTCAAGGAGTTTTTTGTTAATATCGCTGAAATTCTGAATATTTTACTCATTTGAGAGAGGAGTGTACTGTACACTTTTGGCAAGTTGATCAGCTTTGTCATTTTCGAAAACATCTGTGTGACTAGACCCACACCATGGTGATAGCTTTTCCATTTGTTATGTTTCATGATGTTTTTTAAACAATTTCGAAATTTATTTGAAAGTTACACCATGTTTTGCATGACTCAGCTTGTTATTGGGAGAATCAATCAATTGGGCTATTGAGAGAATTAGTAAATATGATATAATTTGCTCGATTTTGATTAGTGATCCAGTTAATAACATGGAGAATAGCTGAGAGTTCACATTAAGTTCTTGAATTTGCAGAATTAGACAGGAAACGAATTTTCATTTGCATAGAAGGGATGAAGAAGACATTAGCAGTTAATGGGTAGTGGATCCATAAGAACCATCTGTGTAGATGGTAATAACATTTTCACTAAGACAGTTTTCACTGACTCATTCAATGGTATTCCTGCAGTCTCAAGCTTCTGCGTGTTCTCTGTGAAAATAACAAAATCAACTCCCTCAGTGTAAGCTAAATCTTCCATGCCATCAAGTTTCAAGCAACGTTTTTGCTACATTAAGTGATGCAGTATCATCCAAAATGGTTTCATAACTGATATCATGACACCAAAATGGTTGCTGCCACCAACAGCTGTTTGGTGGGTATCCTTTCCCCAACCTTCTCTGAACCCTTGGGGTCCTGACCATTAATAATAGGGATGCTTTCCATCATCACTGCCTGAAAAATATATCCTGGCCATTTAGCCCATTGTGTGAAAAAATGTCACTCAGAGGTAAAACAACCCAACCCTTGATGGGGGCATAACAATAGATAACATTCAAGTCTTTAATGCTTATTTTAAATTTAGCCATAAGAAACATTTTGTTAATGCAGTCATATCCTAGAAGAGCATCACTAGCATATCTGCTGAAAAGCAAGCCTATGTCTTGGAGATGTTTTCCATCATCACTCCCTAAAAAGAAAATTAAGATTATTTTTGAGTATCTGATCTTTACCTTTGCATCTGATCTTACCTTTGCATTGCAAGCAAATGTTTATTCATTTCGATATTATTTGTGTTTATTTGTGTGTAGTGAGAATGGGTGTTGTGTAAATTTTTATAGCCTATGACTATCCCCATGTTATAAGATTCCATTTGATACATAACTTGTTACAATTTCCCTCTGTGCTAGCAAGTCTGTAAAACAGCTGTTTTTATTCACTTCTCTTTTTTTGGGGGGAATTATCAGTATTAGTATTTTTGCAACTTGTATTATTTTTTAAGATTTGCCTATATAGATAAATATGATCTTGTGTAAAAGCAGTAGAAAAGTTACTTCAAAATATTTTTAAACTTTTCTGACAGTGAATGTAGTGTAATTTTAATACTTATTAGAATTTTTAAGTCTATATGATATTTAAATGTAGTATTGTTATTGTATTTTACATAGCAACTTTATAGCTATATTTTTAATTGTAATCTTTTGCTTTTAAAAAAATATTTAAAGCTGTAAAATTTAAAGTTTTTTTGCCATAATATGAACTTTACTCAAAGTTTTGTTATGGGATTAATTTTAACTGTGTGCATTTAACAGTGTAATGAAGAACTTTTAAACTTACAACTCAGGTTATGCAAGAGAATTCTCAACTTAGAGCTACATTGACCAACACTGCTGATATACCATTACTTCATGAAGCTCCTGCTAGCAGCTTAAAAAATACACCAAGTACACAGACATATTCTCATATACCCATTCTTTTTAGCGAGATTGATGTTCAAGAAAATATAAAGGTAATGATGCTATTTTTTATGTATTATTTCAATATATTGTTGTATTTGTTTAAATATATGCAGGTATGAAAAAATTTCTAAAATTCCTTTGAACCAAGTGTAGTGAGTTTAAGGTTAGGTTTTATGGGAAAACGTAGAAATGTGTGAATGAACATATAGAAAACATTGTAGCTGAACAAGTTTTTGCTGTTCATGGATATGTATCTTAATGAAAGCAAATCTATGTATGAAATGCTCAATGATAGTGCTGTCTGAGAAGGCTATAAACCGAAAACTCTATAAACTTCAGTAATAAAAGATTTTTATTACTGGATTATATATATAACACTGAGTGTGAGTGACAAATATTACTATCATCATGTGTGGTGCCTTGGCTGCCCTATTCCTGAAAATAAATGGTGCCATTTGTGAATCAACAGAAAAATTGTAGGAATGCTTATATGTCACTTGGTTGGAAAAATGGTTAGCTCTTGGTGATCCAACAGTCATGATGCCTGGCATGCTTTTGGGAGACCTGGGTTCAAATCCCAGTCAGGACAACCAATTTTTTTTAAACTTCTTTGTATTTAAACAAATAATGTCTTCCTGCTATTAAGATAAAGGGTTTAATTGGAGGTTTATTAGATCCATTTTATAACAGGAAATTACATTTTATATACACCGAAGAGCTAAAACCTTATGACCAGCATATCTTTATGCCAATCAAAGCAACTGCATGTAAACAGTGGCACATGTGAAAGTCATGAAACAATGTAACTAACACCTGATACTCAGCTCTGTTAATCAGTGTTATTCTTGTTCTTCAGATGTGAAAGGCAGCGGACTTAGATGTGAAAGGCAGAACATTTCGAAGATGGCAAGGCTTGTGGGGTGCTCATGGTCAGCCATGGTTATTACCTTCAAAAAGTGGTCTGACGAGGGAAAAAAACATGAACTGCTGGCAAGGTGTGGGCCAACCATGGCTCATCAGTGCTAGAGGTGAGCGAAGGCTATATCGTATAGTACAAGCCATCATCGTCGTCGTCATCGTCATCGTCATCATCATCATCAAGCAGCCATGGGCTACGGAGGTCCAACCAGACCGTGCAATTTAGTTCTCCAAGCAAGTCTATCCTGAGCTACATCAACTGCATCTGGCTACTGTACACCAATTCTAACAAGGTCCTGTTTGACATTGTCTGCCCACCGTATCCTAGGTCTCCCCTTCTTTCTGAGGCCTTTAGGCACACTGTTCATAACCCAATTCGCCAATCTATAATTATTCATACGGGCAACATGGCTAAACCAGCAGAGTCTCTCTCTGCAAAATATGCTGCTTAAAGGAGGTTGCCAAATCCTTTGCCTGACCTCATCATTAGTTACAAAGTTAAACCACCTAATTCCCAAGATACTGCGTAAGCATCTGGAATCAAAAGCATCTAGTTTCCTGTTATCTTGTTTACAAAGTGTCCAAGTTTCACTACCATAACTAACCCTAGAAAGAACCAAACTATTATACAGTCTAATTTTAGTCTTTAGGTGTATATGCCTATTTCTCCACACTCTCCATAGATTCTTAAAAGTCCCAGCAGCAATCCCTATTCGTTTGTTAATCTCATGCCACACATCACCATTATCTGTTACATAGCTCCCAAGGTAATTAAACTGTGACACCTGCTCAACACTGCAACCATTCAGATTAACTGAATCACAGCCTGCCTGACCAATTTTCATCATTTTAGTTTTCTCTCTGTTTATAACCAAACCTACCCTAGTACCAGTTTCATCAACAGCTCAAATGAAAGAGTTCATCTCATCAGCATCATTTGCCAAAAGGGCTAAATCATCGGGCATAATCTAAATCAGAAATTTTCCTATCTCCAGTCTATTTAAGGCCAGAATCTTTCCCTTGAAGTGAATTTCGCATAACATAATCAATAACCAAGCTAAAGAGAAAAGGAGACAAAATGCACCCTCGTCGAACACCAGAAGTAATGCTAAACCAATTGCTACAAGCCTTACCAACTCTCACAGACCCAGTGTTATTATAGAGAGCTTTCATTATGTTAACTAACTTGTCAGGTATACCATATGATCTCACAATCAACCACAAATTATGATGATCAACAGAGTCAAAAGCCTTTTTGAAATCAACAAAGCTAGCAACCAAAGGCTTGTGAAACTCTAAACATTTCTCAATAATCTGCCTAAGTGAAAATATCTGATCTACACATCCCCTACCACTTCTGAATCCACATTGCTCATCACGCAATTGCCTGTCAACCAGATTCTTAATTTTATTAAGCACAATCATGGAAAGAACTTTACCTGGAACAGAGTGTAGGCTGATACCCCTATAGTTATCACAAGAACTGCGATCACCTTTTTTGAAAATAGGGATAACAATAGCTCTGGTAAAATCCTTAGGAACCATGTCTTTATTATAAAAGATATTCAGAATTTCAGTCATCCAAGTGGTAACCGAAACATTCCCAGCTCTAAGCATTTCCGTAGTAATTTCATCTACCCCTGGGGATTTATGTAGTTTAAGTTTAGAAACAGCCAAAATAACTTCAGATTGTGTTATAGGGCCAACATTAAAGCCACCAATGCATCTATCATCATTGCAAAAAATGGGAATAGAACTAACCACATTGTGTAGAATATCACTGAAATGCTCAGCCCACGTAGCCATGTCTCCTCACCTTCTGTAACCTTACCTTGTTTATCCTTCAATCCCTGTATACCTGTCCATTTTCTACCATACAAAACATTAACTATCTGGTACAGTTCTCTGCTGTTGTGCTGTCTAACTGCTTCCTTGGCTTTGTCAGCCAAACCATCAAGCCAAAGATTCTTATCAGTAGCTAACTGATCCTTTACACGTTTATTAAGCTCTCTGTAATCCTTTCTATTAGGACTAGTAGGGTACTGATTAAGGACATTCCTGCAGTTCCTTCTTTCTGAAATAAGCTCAAGTGCCTTATCACTTAAATAATTCTGTGTCCTCTGCTCCTTTTTTCCTAAAAGAGTACTGTTAGTTTCCAAAAAAGCCTGTTTAAAATGGCCCCATTCTTCCTCAACTTCAGTATTAAGCAAACCATGACTGTCATAATGACTAAGTAACCTAACATGGTAAGCTTTAGCTATAACCGGGTCTTTCAGAGCTTCGGTATTAAAGGTAAATTTTTTAACCCTAGCACAACACTTTTTAAGTTTAAGTTGCAAGACACTTTTAACAAGGTAATGGTCAGATCCAATTTCAGCTCCCCTATATGCCCTGGTATTTCTAACAGAACTAGCCCATTTGCTGTTAATTAATATATAATCAATCATATTCCTATGCAGCCCATCAGGTGAGACCCATGTGTATTTATGTATGTTGCAGTGTTTGTAATATGTGTTAGTTATTCTGAAACCATTCAGTTTACTTACCTGTAGGAGACGTTGCCCATTGCCATTGCAGCTACCAATACCAAAAGGGCCTATTACTCCTCCTCAAAGGTCAGAGTCAGTACCAACTTTGACATTGAAGTCACCTAGAACAAGGGTAATATCTCCTTTCATGATGGAATTCAAAATATCCTGAAGTTGTCCATAAAACCTATCCTTCTCATCCTCAAGAGCATCCTCAGTGGGGGCATAACAGCAGATTACATTCAAGTCTTTAATGCTTGTCTGAAATTTTGCTGTAAGAAACCTTTCATTAATGCACTCATATCCTAGAAGAGCATCACTAGCGTGTCTGCTGAGAAGCAGACCCACACCTTGTGATGCTTATTGTCATCCCTCTCTGAAAAGAGAAATTTAAGATTATTTTTAGGAATCTGAGCTTTATCTGTCCATCTGGTTTCTTGCAAGCCGAGAATATCTAAATTATAATGGTGGAATTCTTGTGTGAGGACATCAAGAGAAAAAGCTCTGTGCAGAGTCCTCACATTTCAACTACCTATGGAGAGAAAATGGTTAGTGGGATGTTTAAAGAAACTATGTTTATTGAGAGAGGGAATGCCGACATATCAAACAGCCCCCTGTTCGCAGACATGGGGCAAAGACCCATGTCTCATAAAGGCATCATAAAGGCATCATCCAAATTCTACATTGGAAGACTTCCTCCAATGTAGAATTTGACGATGCCAATAGAAGCAAGGAGTTCAGGTGCCTGCGATGACCTCTGCTCAGGATTATCCACCAGCTGATAAACATATCCTGTGAATCTATTCACTTGGGGCTGTCAACCCACAAACAAACAGAAAACACAGCAGAAGATTTTCCCTTCACAGAAGCCCACCAGTGCAGCAAAATCAGGATACATAATCAAACTCAGAGCCATATATCTGTCCAGTGGGTTTATATGGTCAGCACCAGGACCCTGTGTGGTTGACCACTCCTCAGCAGGGTAGAAAAAAAAAGAAAAGTAGCCATAGTTGTCCAGATCAGTAGGCCACAGTAATCTGGCAGCCCTTCCCTTCCATTCACTTCCACAAGAGAGTATCTCTTTTGAAAGGTACTAACGGTCTGCACCACGAGAAGGCGGGGTCGGACATTAGGTGCTAGGCCTGGCTGGTTCTATGCATCATCACAGGGGATTGGTGCATAGCTCTCCTTCCAGTGACTACCTAGCTACCATACGACGAGCCAACAGAAGGGATACTGTGGCACAACTCGCCCATAATTTAAATGCTGGTGATGGGAGTAATGTGTCACAACATATAATACATCGAACCCTGATGAAAACAGCTGCATAGTGCAGGGCGCTCCGAGTACACACACTAACCTCAGTTCACTGTCATAGGTGGCTACAATGGGCAAGCGGGCATCAAAACTGGACCTTGAATGATTGGAAGAAGGTTGTTTGGTCTGATGAATCTCATTTCCTGTTGCACCATGTGGACGTTTGGGTGCATCATTTACTTGGGGAAGTGTTGGCACCAGGATGCACCGTGGGATGAAAACAAGCTTGTGGAGGAAGTGTAATGCTTTGGGCAATGTTCTGCTGGGAAACCCTGGGTCCAGTCATTTGTGTGCAGGAAACTGATGTCTACTACCTACCTAAACATCATTGCAATCCAGGTACATCCTTTCATGGCAATGATATACCCTTCTAGAAATGCCTTATTTCAGCAGGATAATGCGCCATGCCACACTGCCCGGATTGTTCGAGAATGGTTTGCGGAACATGAAGACTTCCAGGTATTGCTCTGGCCTCCAAATTCCCCAGACATCAATTCAATCAAGCATCTGTGGTTTGTGTTGGAACAGCATATCCAATCTACAATGGCTCAACCATGTAACTTACAAGAGTTAAAGGATCTCCTGGTAACATGTTGGTACCAGATACTACAAGACACCTTTAGAAATCTTGTAGTGTCCATGCCTTGCCAGGTAAGAGCTGTTTTGGTGGCAAGTGGAGGACCAACATCATATTAGGTAGGTGGTCATAATGTTTTGGCTCTTCAGTATATATTTCATGAATAGTTTTCGATTTTGAATAGCTCCACCTGAATCACTTGATTGGCCTTCTGTGTTTTTTCACTGCAAAGTTAAAAACATATATTAGACATATGATAAGTGCTGATGTCTGAAAGTATGAATATAAGTCATGTGTGACAGACATAGTCAGTTCGTGTAAGCTTGTGAGCTATGAAATTAGTAGGGATTAGGCAATGGAGCATGTATGTCAATAATTCGGCAATAATCCTAGGGTTGGCTAGATATTTTTTTAGATGCTTTAAGCAAACAGCCGTCCCATGGCCGAGTGGTTAGCGCGCTTGGCTACTGATCTACGGGACCTGGGTTCGAGCCCCGGGTAAGGCATGGCTGTTTGTGTCATTTTTCTGCTGAAGTCCTGCCATCCTCTCAGACCTTCTACTGTGGCATATAAACTGACAGGCTCCTATCAGACCTCTGTGGCAAGCAGCTGCTTGAGGGGGTATTTTTTTTATTTTATTTTTTTTTTAAGCAAACCATTTTGTGGAACTTAAAAAAAAAATACCTTTCTATTGAAAACAGATTTTACATAGGCTTATTTTATATATTATATGTAGGTACCTGATATTTTAAATTGAAGAATTTTACCTTTCATTTCACCCATTGATTTCACAGGCCTTCTACTAAACTGCTTGAAAAAATTCTGAGGTTAACAAAATGTGGCATAATCTTTTTATTGTATGATATAATTAGATTTTGGCAACAATCAGTCAGCAATAATCTGGCAACAAGATTTTGCGTGAGTTGTAAACAAGATTTTCATTCTCTAGTTATATATTGGTTCTTTTATTATTTTTTTTTTGCTGTAGTATTTGATTTAATAAATTGATTAATTTTTTTATTGTGCTATTTTGGGACTTTTTAATGTTCTTAGTTTAATGACAATTGAATTTGATCTGAAAATGATATACTATGGTGACTATTGTGTAATGGGAGTGTCAGCTGTTACCATGGCATTATTGGAACTTTAATTCTTATTCAACTAGTTTCTCTATCTTCGTATAAACTTGAAAGTTATTTACCATATATTACCTAGTGATATATTCAGAACTTTTTTTCCAATATTCAACCATGGCAAATTGTGTAATATGCAATAATCAACTATCTTTTAGAAATAAGTTTATTCATTGCAGTAGTGTATGCAATAAAAACTTCCACTTAAAATGTGAAGAAATAACAAAAGCAACTTATAAGATGTCAAATGAAATATGAAATAAGTGGAAATGTTTCAACTGTTCATCTCAAACTATGAATTCCAATAAGTTAATGAAATGTTCAATGTCTAACATAACAGAGACTATATTAAAAGACAAATAAGAGTTATTATGTACATTGAACTCTGGATCTGAAAATGAATCAACAGCTAATATTAATACTTGTAATACAAATACCATTCAGCATACTTACAGAGATAATGATATGCATATAACATTAACAGAAATTAGATCTTTAAGGTCAGAAATAAGAGATTTAAAAATCTATTGAATTTTTTCATTAAAATATGAGGAATTAGTGCAAATAATTTCAACTTATGAAAAAAATGAAATCAATTTAACCAGAAAACTAGATCCAGAAAACCGAAATAAGATGTTAACTAAAGATACAAATCAAATGAGGATTAGTCAAAATGATTTAGAACAATATGAAAGGAAATAAAATATTGAAATACATGTTGTCCCATTGAAAAAGGATGAAAATGAAGAAGTGCTGACTACTAAAATAGGAAAAGTTGCCAAATATCTGAATATAGATAATTTTACTAATAAATCACTTGAAGCTGTTTACAGATTACCTAATAGAAACAAAAACAAAATCCATATTATAATAGCTCCATTTACTTCAAGATGAAAATTATTACAACAGCTAATACTCACTTAAATAATATGAACACACCTATTTTCATAAATGAAAATCTAAAAGCAATTAACAGAGAACTATTTTGGAAAACAAGAACAGTTGTAAAAATCAAGAAATATAAATATGTGTGGTATAACAAAGAAAAGATATTGTTGAGAAAAAATGATAGTGTTAAAAGTATTCACATCAACATGTTCACTGATATAGAGAAAATATGATTTATTATATAGATGTGAAATAACTGTATGAAAGTTGTTTCTCATTATAATTGATTTATCAAATGAAGACTTGGAGAACAATTTATCTAATTTATACCTTAGTACATCTACAGAGGTTGATTATTGGTTTCGTAAGAAGTGCAAAATTATAAACTCTAAAAATAAATAAGGAATTTTCCATGTGAATATAAGAAGTCAAAGGAAATGTTTGGACTTATTAAAAATTAATGTAGAAAAATATTTAGAACATATTGATTTTTTAATTTTAACAGAAACTAATTTAAATAATTTAGAATGTAACTTATATTATTTAGAGTTTTTTTTTAAATAGCAAATGATATTATGAATGGGAAATTAAGAGGAATAACTATTATAAAGAAAATTTGGATGTTGAAATAATATCTTGTGATATACTTCCTGCTGAAAATATTTATTTAAAAATATTAAAAAATAATATTACGTATCATATTTTAGCTATCTACAGATCACCAAGTACTGACATAAATGTATTCTATAAACATTTTGGAAAATGGTTAAAAAGTACTATGAATGACGAAAATCAAATATTAATTGGTGACTTTAATATAAGCACAAAATTAAAAAAAAAATGTCACAGATATTTATTTAGCACTTTTAAGTGAAATGAATTATCAGAGGCTCATTAGGGACAATAAATAATGAATAAAAAAAAACATACCCCCTCAAGCAGCTGCTTGCCACAGAGGTCTGACAGGAGCCTGTCAGTTTATATGCCACACTTGAAGGTCTGTGAGGATGGCAGGACCTCAGCAGAAAAACAACACAAATGTCCATGCGTTATCTGGGGATCAAATGCAAAAGAAGTAATAATAACAGAAATCTCTAAATCCTGTATATTAATATCAAATTAAGTAAAAATTTATTAGCTGATTCAATAATTTTTAAAAGTAAAATTGCAGATCATTACAGTTTATTGCAATAATAGGTACAAAATTAACTAGAAATTTTTCTTTTGACAATTATGAAAAAAAAAAAGTACAAAACATTGGTTATATGACCATTGTAATATAAACAAATAAATTTCACAAACTAATTGGGATTTAGAACAATATGATGAATATGTTAAAGGACATACATAATATGCCATTCATAATATGAATGTATCTATGGAGAGTGTGGAGAAATACACCTAAAGACTAAAATATACACCTAAAGACTAAAATTAGACTGTATAATAGTTTGATTCTTTCTAGGGTTAGTTATGGCAGTGAAACTTGGACACTTTGTAAACAAGATAACAGGAAACTAGATGCTTATGCAGTATCTTGGGCATTAGGTGGTTCAACTTAGTAACTAATGATAAGATTAGGCAAAGGAGTCGGCAAACTCCTTTAAGCAGCATATTGTGAAGAGAGAGACTCCGTTGGTTTGGCCATGTTGCCCATATGGATAATTATAAATTGGCAAATAGGGTTATGAACAGTGTGCCTAAAGGCTTCAGAAAGAGGAGGAGACCAAGGATGCGGTGGGCAGACAATGTCGAAAGGACCTTATTAGAATTGGTGTGCAGTGGCCAGATGCAGCAGATGTAGCTCAGGACAGACTTGCTTGGAGAACTAAATTGCATGATCTGGTTGGACCTCCATAGTCCATGGCTGCTTGAGGAAGATGATGATGATGATAAAAAACATAAATAATATGTTTAAAAATATTATAATATTTTATGTAGGAATAAAAGAAATTTAAAGAAAAAAATAAAGTTAAATTGCAAAAATTTTCTAAAATTTGGTTAGCGGAAAAACTTTTAGAATTAATTGAAAAAAGAGATAAAGCATGGATTAAGTACAAAAACAATGTTAAAAATATTTTATATAAAAATATATATAAAGATTTAAGAAATACGGTTATTACTCAAATTAGAAAACAAAAGCAAACTTATTATAAAAATAAACTTTTAACCGGAAAAAATTATATGAAAAAGACGTGGGAATTAATTAATGAAATAGTTGATGGTAAAAAGAAAATGTCAGTTGATGGCACTATAATTAATAATATGTCCAAAAAAGGATATAGTATGGATGAAATAGCTAATGATACAATAATACATATAGCACAATAACTAAATATATTAGAGATATAAACAACGAAGAAGACCTTAGTTATATTCCATCAGTTAAATTAGTCAGCAACAATTCCATATATATTCCAGAAATAACTGTTACACAAACTAATTAATTCATTAGTTCAATAGATAAAAATAAATCTTCAGGATATGATAATATTAAAATATTAAAGAAAATAAAGATTTATTATCTTCAATAATATTAAAAATAATAAATCAAATTATAACTGCAGGAAACATACATACATAAAAACACAAAATCCTCATGCAGCCATGGGCTAAGGAAGTCCAACCAGACTGTGTAATTTTCCTCTCCAGACGTATCTCTTTTGAGCTACAGCTGCTACATTTGACCACTGTAGGCCAATTCTAGCAAGGTCCTGTTTGACATTGTGGGCCCATCGCATCCTAGATCTCCCCCTTTTTCTGATACCCTTAGGTACACTGTTCATAATCCTTTTTGCCAGTCTGCAGCTTTGCATATGGGCAACATGGCCAAACCAACACAGTCTTTCTCTGCACAATATGTTGCTCAAAGAGATTATTCTCATGTTGTCCTCACACAGGAATTCCAGTGCTATAACCTAGATATTCTAGGCTTGCAAGAGACCAGGTGGACGTGTCAAGATGAGATACTTAAAAATAACTTTAAATTTCTGTTTTCAGGGAGGGAGGATGGAAAGCATCTCCAAGGTGTAGGTTTGCTTCTCAGCATACATGCCAGTGACGCTCTTCTAGGATATGACTGCATTAATGAAAGATTTCTTGGAGCAAAATTTAAAACAAAAATTAAAGACTTGAATGTCATCTGTTGTTATGCCCCCACAGAGGACTCTGATGAGAACAAGAAGGATACATTTTACAGACAGCTTCAGGATATTTTGAATTCTGTGAACAAAGGAGATATTTCTCTTGTGTTAGGTGACTTCATGCTAAAGTTGGTACTGACTCTGACCTTTGGGCAGGAGTTTTAGGTTCCTTTGGCATTGGTAGTTCCAATGCAATGGGGAACGTCACCTATAGGTAAGTATACTTAATGGTTTATGAATAACTAAAACATACTACAAACATCGGGACAGTTATAAATATACATGCATTTCACCTGATGGGTTGCGCAGGAATATAATAGATTATATTATTATTAACAGCAAATAGGCTAGTTCAGTTAGGAATACCAGATCATACAGGTGAGCTGAAATTGGGTCTGACCATTACCTTGTCAAAAGTATCTTGCAGCTGAAGCTTAAGAAATGTGCTAAGGTTAAGAAAATTACCTTCAACACTGAATATCTGAAAGATCCAGCTATAGCCAAAGCATACCATGATAGGCTACTTAGTCATTATGACAATCGTGGTTTGCTTACTGCTGAAGTTGAGAAAGAATGGGATCAGTTTAAACAGGCTTTTCTTGAAAACAACAGTACTCTTTTGGGTAAAAGGGAATAGAGGAAACAAAATTATTTGAGTGATAAGGCTATGGAACTATTTCTGAAAGAAGGAAGTGCAGGATTAATATGAACCAACACTCTACTAGTCCTAAGAGAAGGCATTACAAGCTTTGTGGGTCCTATGTATTTTGTATTGTATATATATTCTTATGACTGAATAAAAATTAAATGTTGTTTAAAAATAAATCAAAATTTTGCAAGAAATGTATTTTAGTGTAGCAAGGAAATATGTAGAAAAAGAGATCCCTCAGTGCAGAAATTAACACATTACAATGATGTTATTAAAGCAAGAAAATATTGTGCAAAAAAAGTTGTTTTCAGATAGATGCTCCAAAATATGCACATATGACATCACTATGGAGTATGATCCCCTCTGATGCCTAAACAGGCTTGACAGCTAAACGGCGACCTATGTTCCATATAAGGTTGTTCAGAAGGGCTTTTTTGTTTCTTTGTATCCTATCATTGGATACAATGGCAATAGTAAGTATAGAATAATACAGCTGGCTTACATGTTAAAACATATTCATAAGGGGTACCTATGCTGCCTGGCCAAATTATTATAAACACTATATCATGGTAAGGTTCCTAAATTTCAAAATTTCAGTTTTCTGCACATAGTTCTCATTGCCTATGGGTTTTGAAGTGCTAGTGGTCATCTCTCTCAGCTGATGAACTGTAGCAGCATGTTTTGCAGTACAGTTCATGCCAACAAACACATGTTCCTGTCTATTAGAGCCTTATTCCTCCTGCATTTGCCATGATTGGTTGATGTTTTTTGATGAACTTTTTGATCAAAAAACATCAACCAATCATGGATGATTTTTGATGAATGATGATGTTTTTTGAGAACGTTGCCATTCTCTATACACTTTGGGTATTGTGTCCCATGATTTTTTGCTGAATTCTATCACCTCTGTCATGAATACCCCTACCCATCATGCTCCAATGATGAGCCTCCTTTTGAAGTCAGTCAGATCAGCCTTTTTGCCCATGTTGCATTTGACTTTGCTTTCCACCATGCCTTTTTATGGCTTTTATAGGACTTCGCAGTGATGTAGAATACTAATGTCAGTAAGAAATTTTGCATATATTGGCATGTTTCATGCTTTGAACATGATGCAGTGTTCATAGTAATTTGGCCAGACAATGTATCTGAACAGAGTTGTCTCATATACCTGACAAAGTGAAGTTAGTATGACACGAAATGTGTTGTTTGTATTGTAGCCATGGGTTACTGGGGTAATTGTTCTGTTTTAAAAATTCCATATATCCTGTCACTGTTTCATACCTAGTTAACAATATGTGGACTGAGTTAGTGCTTTAAAATTCTACTTTTAGTTTATTGTGGACTTTGGTTTGTCAATTTAATCAACATTCATCTACTGGAGTGCATCTTTTGAGACATCTCTGCTGGGGTCGATATCTGTTGTGAATTGTTCACTGTGAGAAATTGTTGTATAGTAGTAGCCAGTTGTGTTACTAACAACTTACTGTTACCTTTTCATTGACAGCAAGCTACAAGGCAACACAATAGCAATCTGAAGAAGCCAGATCTTGTGTTTTCATATCTGTTTAGATGCAATTTAGCTATTTTTGTCATTTTTTGCATCATGCTATATAAAGCTTATCATTCAACACTTGCCAACTTTCTAAAATAGAACTGAATATTTTGTAAATGGCTCTAATGCATGTTCTTGTGATTTAAAAAAATTTTGTGTTTCACTTAAGATGTATATTTGCAAAATCAACTGAACCTGATTTTAAAGTAGCTTTAGCATTGTGTTTAATATTTCACTCATAGACTATAAAATTCACCCCTTTACTGTGTTTTAGACTGTTTTATGTTAATAATTTACACTGTATTTAAAGCTTATTTTTATTTTCATTAGTTCATAATTTGCATGTACAGTAGTTTTATGACTTGTTTATTTTGATATAATTTAAATATCCCATTTCTACTCAAGCAAGCAACTGATATCTATCTGACGGAAATTCAGAAGCTTCAGAAGCATATAGAACAACTACAGAACACTATTCTTGAAGTAAGGAATTTTCTTTAATTAGCAGTTTCATTTATTTGTATATTAAAATTTGAGTTAAGTATAATTACACAATGAGCAAGTTTGTCTTTTTTAAATGAAATTAGATTGTATTTAACTCTATATAGATGTTTTTGTTTTTAAAGTTTTAGAAATACAGGACATGGATAATTTATTTCAGTTAAAGTGTTTAGTTGAATTGATCACTTTAACGATGTGATTTAATTCTAGTTGTCAGAGCCAGACGAATTTAAAGTATCAAAATGATAATATACCCTTGTTCCCAAAACTTAAGGAACATTTAAAAATATTATATCTCAAGAACCCATTGAAATAAGTGATTGAAAATTGACAAGGGAATGTAATATTATTTAAAAAATATATTGATTGATAAACAGAAAGTGAATAAAATAACCTAAAATCACCGATGGTAGTAAATGGCAAACTGATATAATCATATAATTATTGATTTATCGCCATGCTAATGTTGGCATTATGTTTCATAAACACAAATGGGAAAAAGTTATAGGTAAAAAAGTTATAAGTAGGGGCTTTTGTTAAACGTTAGAGGATTCATATTTACTTATTTTCCTATTAAATTATTACTTCAAAAAATTTAGCCAAATTTGAATGTTAAAACTTCAGTTTGCACAATTATAATATCATTATTATGACTTATGTACTATGGTCGATTACTAAATATTTTTTGTCATAAAAATCAATTGCAGAATCCAAAAGTTTGGCTCTCCCTGCCTTAGAGCATCCAATGGAATATCTTTGATTTGGAGATTGAGCTGGCCATTTAAAGAGACAATAGTGTTCAGTTACAAGTAGTGATGACCTCTACTCAGGATTATCCACCAGCTGATAAAACATATCCTGCGAATCTATGCACCCACAAACAAACAGAAAACACAGCGGAAGATTTTCCCTCCACAGAAGCCCACCGGTACAGCAAAATCAGGATCCATAATCAACCTCAGAGCCTTAATCCAGTCCAGTAAGTTTATAAGGTCAACACCAGGACCCTGTGTGGTTGACCTCTCCTCAGCAGGTTAGAAAAAAAAGTAGCCATAGTTGTCCATATCAGTAGGCCACACTAATCTGGCAGCCCTCCCCTTCTGTTCACTTCCACAAGAGAGTATCTCTTTTGAAGGCTATTAATGGCCTGCACCATGAGAAGGTGGGGTCAGACATTAGGTGCTAGGCCTGGCCTGTTCTGTGCATCATCGCAGGGGACGGGTGCATAGCTCTCCTTCCTGTGACTATATCTTCCACCTGGGAGCATTGTCTTCCAGGAAAACCTAGACGATCTTGTCTCGCAGCTGTCGTCCCCCTTCCTATTAATGGGGGACTTCAACAGACACAGTCCACTTTGGGGCAGTGCTGATACCAACGAGAGGGGTGGGGTCTGGAGCAGTGGCTCCTGGATCCTTCTCTCTCCCTGTTGAACACTGGTGTCAGTACTTGCTTTCACTGCCATTGACCTAACCATCTGCTCCTCCTCGATCCTTCCACTCTTTACATGGGAGGTTGAGGACAACCCTTACAGAAGCGATCACCTCCCCATGGTGTGTACTATCTCCCATGGGAGGCCTTGCAGTCCTTCCCTCGTCTCACGGTGGAGGCTTGATCGGGCTGACTGGAGTGATTTCGAGCTGCTCTCTGAGCTCGATAACCGCTCTGTCAGCTGGGAGCCCATCAATGTGACAGTAGCGGAGATAACGGACTGTATCGTAGATGCAGCTGCATCAAAAATTTCTCAAACTTCAACATGGTTTCCTCGTTTTCCGAAACCGTGGTGGAATCCAGATTGTACCGCAGCTCATAAGGCTCAGAACAAGGCTTGGGGGGTGTTTCGGAGATATCCGATGTCCCCCAATCTTGAAAAGTTCAAATGCAACAGGGCGAAAGCTCGTTTCGTCCGTCACCAGTGCCAGAAGGAATCTTGGATCAAATATGCATCTTCTATAGTTCCACCAGTTCTAAGGTTGTGTAGGATAAAGTCCGAAGATTGGTGGGAACTACACATCCTACCCATTATTGATACTGGAGCACAATGGACAGGCAATTGCTGACACTCTGGGGGAGTCATTCTCCTCCATCTCTTCTTCTTAATCCCCCGAGTTTCTGGCCCAGAAAAGCAGGGCAGAATGCTCTCCTCTGTCCTTCCACTCGAATAGCCTGGAACCTTACAACAGGCCATTCACAGTGGAGGAGCTTTACCTTGCTCTGCACACCTCTCGTGCATCTGCTGCTGGGCTGGACAATGTCTATTATGCCATGCTCCAACATTTCTCACCATTGAGTAAGGATCAGCTGCTCCATCTTTTCAATCACATTTTTCTTGAGGAGCAGTTTCTGAACTCCTGGTGGGAGGCCATCGTCTTGCCCTTCCTGAAGTCAGGAAAGGATTCCAAGATTCCTTCCAATTATCATCCCATTGCATTGATGAGCTGCATGTGCAAGGTGTTGGAAAGAATGCTAAATGCCAGACTCATCTGATATTTAGAACACCACAACCTTCTTTCCAACACCCAGTGTGGCTTTTGCAGGCAACGGTCAACTCTTGACCATCTGATATGCCTTGAAATTCTTTTTTACTTAGAGAGAACCTGGTGTCAATTTTCTTTGACATCGAAAAAGCGTACAACATGGCTTGGAGATTTGGCATTCTTCGTGACCTCCATAGCTTCGGCTTGATAGGTGGATTTCTGGCAATGTTTTACCATTGAGCTCCAGGCATGGTGGCAGAGATCTTGGTCAGAACAGCTTACCAACAAGCTCTTTGAGATCAAACCTATGATCAAACCTTCACAGTCTTGTTGCTGCAGGAATCATAAGGAGGAAATTGTACTTGCTCAGCTCCACTTAGGTCATTTGTTTCTTACTCATTCATTTCTTCTACAGGCGGACGACGAACCTAAGTGCGAGTTTTGTGCAACGTTTGTATTTTAGCTCTCATAATTTTATGTCCAAGCCTCTTACACTTGGGCATCTTTTACCTGATCATTGCTTTTTACCACTGTTTTTTTTTCTTTTTAAAATATTGTGGATATTTTAATAGACTCTGATTTTTACCCTCTCTTTGTGCGTCATTAAACCCAGGTCTCTTACACCTGGGATTATTTTATTTATTACTTCTCAAGTTGTTTTACTCTGTACTTATACACTTGTTATTTATTGTTTTACCACTTTACAATGTAGAATTTGTATTTTAAATTTTGGTTGCAGGGTTATACTTTTTTTTTATCTTTTATATTGTCTTTTGTTTGGCACATTATGGTCTTGTTGCCGATGCACCATAAAACCCCAAACAACCAACCAACCTTAAATTGACATGTTTGTCAAAGAATTGAACATCCATGAAGGGTGCCCACTATGCATTAAAGTGCCATTCAAAAAAAGAAAAATCCAATTCTTTTATTTGTGTGAAGCACAAGTATTTGAGAGCAAGTTATGTGATCTTTTAATTATTTTTATTTAAAATATTGGGTGTTTTGACTGTTATAATGTTTAATAATATGTTTATGATGTTAAGAGTAAAAGTGATGATTGATATGTTAGTGATTAGCATTGAAATTAAATTAATATAAAATACTCAGATGGGTAAATATCTTTAGTTTCAGAGAGAGAACAATAACTTTAAGGAAAATTTAGTTTTCCACAAAACAGTAATTTCATCTCTAGAGGAAAATGTATCCAGTTTGAAACATCAACTCTCACAAGCACTTGAAGAATCAAATCAACACAAATCTGCAGCACAACAGATCAGGTTAGTGACTTACTAAATAAAATATATTACTTATCTTTGTTTATTTGTATTAATTTGTTTTCTTAAGCTAAAGCATTTGTAGAGAAAGTTACTTTTTTTTATCTACATTAGAGTTTCTTATTGATAAGTTGTATTTCATATCCTGATTAATCATTTACTTTTTGTATTTGATAATTCAATAACTGGATCTGTAAAGTTTATAAAGTTGAAGAATATTTATATATTTATGTTTCTAAAATCTTAAAAATGTTTACTTTTTGATATATATTATTACCTTGGTAACTCAGTATTTTATGGGCTTTTGACAAAGCTGGTCTTTGATTGTCTGGGATTGAATCCCATTGGTAGCATTGGCATTGGGTTTTGTATTTGTTTAAAACTCTTTTAGTCCCTGTACATCATATGGAAACATAACTTCAGTAGCTTTTAAAATTAATATTTTTGCAATCAGCTGCCTTTGCAATGAACTTCCACAAGTGGAAGTTCTTTTTCTAATAAGTTCTGATTTTTTGTAAACATTTTCTGCATAAAAATATGTTTAAAAAAAACTAAAAAGATAAAGGTCTGATTTTTAAAATGATATTATAGTATGTTAGTGAATATCTTCATTGTTAACCAATACACTAAATTTGAGTGTGCTCATTTGGGAACATCAGGTTCTAGTGGAAGTGTTTTACTAAAAAGCTACACTTATTTAGATATAAGCAAAATAGTTATTGATGAATGCTGATTATATATTATTACAACTATTCTCCAGACTTAAGTAATTCACCAATTACATTCTCTGACATTTTACACAGGCATACTCATGAAGAGCAGAATATAACAGTGTCCTGTCTCTGCAGTGCTGCAGAAAAGATTAACAGAGTGCTGTGCAAGAATGGATATTCTTTTTTAAAGTGATATTGTCATAATAGTATGGAATGGTGGCAATGCCATAACAGTAACATCAAACTTGGCTGGTAAAAGGCCAAATTCAGAGGTGGAATAAGAAAACAAAAGAATACATCAACATTCTCTTTCGAAAAGTGATTCAACTATAAAATGCTTCTATAAGAGGTGTTGGTAAGATTGACTACCTTGTGCAGCTGTACATGATTATGATATGAGCCAAAAAGTAGCCACTGCAAGTGATATTTCACTTAATTATTCTTGCCATCACAAATAGTTGTCTTGAGTATAGAAAGTTGGCCAAGAATGAGCATATCAAGAAACCACTTGATATTTTGGATTCTACAGCCAAAGTTGCAGAATTGGTGCAAACTGATAGAAATAGAAGTCATCCCACTAGTACCTCCTATTATCAACAACATCTAAGAGAAAGTGTCTCTGTTGGGTTCCATTTCTTACTGATGACAAGTACTATGATGATTTGTATCACTTGCTGAAGCCAACATCTGAAGTCAAGCATGGACATTGCAAACTGAAAGGTCGTAAGAGTAAATCTCGTATTAAGTGCACCAAATGCAATGGGTATCTTTTCAAAAAGGAATTTAATGTGAAATAAGTTTTAAAGCAATTTTGTTTTTTATACTCCAAGATAATATAGTTATTTTGTAAAATACTTTAAAAAGTAAAAAAAAAAAATAAAAAAAAATTACACTGGTGTTCATGAAAATCAGAACACCAAGTGGACTCATATTTGGGGATTCAATGTAGCTTTATTGTAGTAATAAATGATTACATTATAGAGGCAATTGGGGTGTTACATAATGATTTGTTTTTGTTTAATAATGATTGTGTCAACCCCTTTCTTGTATTGCTGTAACATCTGACCACATCTCATAAATTTTCAATGGGTAGCAAATCAGTGGGTCTTGTGGGCCATGGAAAGATATGCATAATGCTTTTGCTTCAGGTGTTCAACAGTGGCAGCTGTTGCATGGGGTATTGCATTGTCCTGATGAAATATGGCATGTGAAACAGTCTGTAAGTATGAAAGAGCTATTGGCTGTAAAATGTCCTGGATGTAACAAGCACTGGTGATGGTGGTGTGGATCTGTACTAGGGTGGATTTGCTTCCATATCTTATCACACCCCCACACCATAATCCCATATGTTGGTGCTATACGCCTTGTCCGAATACACTCCTCTCAGTGCTTCTCACCAACATGTCAGTGGAAGAGGATTCTGCTATTGGATTTGAACAGACAGAAGGGGTATTCATTAGTAAAGATGATATTGTATCATTCATCTTGCCATTACTGTCGTTCAATGCATCACTGTAGTATGGCTGCTTTGTGTTGGGGGTGTTAAGAGGCAGTCATAACAATGGCCTCTAGGAATGCATTCCAAATTGCAATAAATGGCATCAAACTGTTACTACTGACATTGGAAGATGTGTTTCTGATCTACGCTGTTGGGCCAAGGTTGTAGATGGGTTAGAGTGATCTGTTACAACCAGATCCAAAAATGGTGTTCTTCCTGTGGGGTTGTCTGTGGACTAGGTCCAAAACCTTATCAACATGGTTGTTACTCTCTTCGAACCATTCTATGCATATTCGATGCATAGCAGATACACTAGTTTCACATGGGCCATAATTTCTCTCTACCAAAGATTGCCTTCTCTGATATCAATGCCTTCTGTCAAGCTTACTTGCCTGGAGTTATGGAGCTCATCCCGGAGTGCTTGTAAATATAATTATAAGTAAAATGAGCAATGGTTGTTCAATCTTTAGTATTTTTCAATTTCCTTATGACTGCTTAACATGGCACACAGCAATATTGCATGGTTGAATAATGTGGTTATCAGATACAGCAGTAAGTAACAATTATAACTATTATCAGACACACATAAATAGGTAAGTGGGTTGGTAGGTAAGCAGGCAGGCATTTTTACAAGTGAAGTGAGAGCTGTTGCAACTCAGCTAGTACAGAGGGTGTCAATTATATAGGAGATAGGGGCCAGAAAAATGTGATGTTAAAAAAAGCATACATCATACATTTTTCCTCCATAAGAATTAATGTGAATAGGAAGATGTGATCCATAATGTCATCAACTTTGCCCAACAATTGCAGAATGAAAATATTATCTCCATAAGATACAATAAAATTAGCTAGGAATAGAAATTTCTTCATTTGTTGCAACACAAACACTACAATGCATATCTTTATAGTCAATGTATAGTGCAGCATTTTTAAACAAGTTTTCTCTAACCTAACACTCATTATATAGAGAAAAGGAGGAATTAAAAAAAAGAGAGATGGAACATTTTGAAGACTTTTTACTACATTTTAAAGATCCCCCCCCCCCCACCCTACTTTGAGAATATGATGAGTGGAGCTTCATTTGCTTGGTTGGTGATGATCTGGAGAAGACATCAAGGGAAGGGACCTGGGTTGCTTATGCTGTTTCTCTTTAGTTAATGAGCCTACAGTTAAGCAAGAGGGTGAAGAAACACAATGCACACTTTTATTTAACACAAGGTTACTGCATATCCTGACATAGAGTGCATAATAATATAAAAGCAGTATTTAATTTGCATTGCAAAGATGTAAATGCAAGCAATGTTTCAATGTACATAAGATTTTGCTCCTAATTCCTTGGTAACATAAATGCAGATAGGCATATATTGGACTAATGTATTGCAGTGATCCTCTGTATATCATATGAATCTTTTGATGATCTTTTTGATTTTTTTTTTTGTTGCGAATTACAAAATATGGATAGCACTGGGCGTGAGTTTTAATAAGTATATTTTAAAACCAATTGTAATACAATGCAAATCATTACAAAGAAAATATGGATGTAGTATCTCATAAACAAATTAACTACTAACATGCAAAAATCATCAATCTTCCTGCAGAGAGTACCCAACAACAGCTCTGTCTATTCTACTAAATACTACCTTTTCAACCTCGTTTACCATGTCACTTGAACATCTTGAGACGTAAACAAATTATCGTCCTGTGCTAGTTCACTAAACTTCTCACACTAGTCAAAACAAGAGGACTGTCCGTGCACACATCACATAAAAGATTCTTCTTGTCTTTTACTTGTCGCGCACAGACTCAAACCATCTGAACAACCTTTCAGATCTCAGAACTTTAACACACTGCACTGCTATATTTTCATTCTTCTTCTTCAGAACTGTTCTAAGTTCCAAATCGTTGACTAATTGAATCTCACGCAGAAGCACACACGAGGGCTCCAGTCACGTTAACTCGTGAAGTCACTGCAGCGCGTTCATCCGTCGCAACAATATGTAATGTTGAATTATTTCATATAATAATTTGTTTGCAGAATGATGGCTGATCATGGAGAGCAATCTGTTGAAGAAATGAGGCAATACTTGATTCAGAAAGAAAGTCAGGTGAATGCAGCTGAGAATAAAACAAGAGATTTAGAACATTCCATAGGTAAATGCTTGACTTTTATATTGCTATTGTGACAAAAAATAAAACAATTAGTAGTTTTCCAAATTAGATGCAATTGCAGAATGATAGAAACTTGTTTTATTGACAACTGATGTTAATCTAGTATGCAAAGCTGAAAAATTTGTTCTTCTGACTCCCAGATTTCAACATTCCAAAGTTTCCTCTCCTTTAAATTCAGTAGAATTTTTCAATGTAAATAATCTTGATATAAATATTAGTAACTGAATTATAGCAAATTTAAGTTGTTGGCAAATAAAAATCGTTTATTCCAAATAGCTGTTGAAAAGTTCAAGAGCTGTAAGCCTAAGAAATATATATTAATAATTCCCTCTTTGAATATTTAAATGTTTCAGATCTTGTACTTTCATTTCTTGTTCTGATACAATACTGGGATTTACATATGTCATTAACGAAAAGAAATGTTCTCTTCCTGCATACTAATAACAAAATTACTTCTGAGGTAGCATTAGGTGGATGACAATAATTTTTTTTGCCATTTTGATCACATAGTTCAATGATCTAATCAAACCCTCCTAATAAAGGGATAGCCATGCTATTCATAAGCAGTCCAATCTCCACCATTTTAGGTAAGCACAGGTATGCCATACAATCTAACAATCAACCACAAATTATGGCAATCAACAATCAAAAGCCTTTTTGAAATATATAAAGCTAGTAACCACAGATTTTTGAAACTCTAAAGATTTACAAGAACCTGCCTAAGTGGAAATATTTAATCTATACATCACCTATCACTTCTGAATTCCCACTGTTCATTACACAGTTGTCCATCAACCAAATTCTTAATTATATTAAGCATAATCATGCAAAGAATTTACCTGGAACAGAAAATAGACTAATTCTCCTATAATTATCGCACGAACTATGATCCCTTTTTAAAAGTAGGAATAATAATAATAGCTCTAGTAAGATCCTTAGAAACACCTTTATCGTAAAAAAAAAATCCAAATCATTAAAAATATTCTAAATTTTAGCCAGCCACATAATAACACAAATATTCCCAGCTCTAAGCATTTCAGGGATGATTTCATCAACCCCCTGGAGATTTATGCAGTTTTAACTTAGAGATAGCCAAAGTGACTTCAGCATGTGATATAGGGCCAACATTAAAACCAGTAATTCATCTGTCGTCATTGCAAGCAATGCGAGTAGAAATAACACATTGTTTAGTACATCTCTGAAACACTCAGCCCACCAAGCCATGACAGAATTCTCACCTTCAACAATCTTCCATGTTTTTCCCTCAATCCCTTTATGCCAGTCTGTTTCTTCCCACACAAAAGATTAACTATCTGGTACTCACTCTCTGCTGTTTTGCTCTCTAGCTGCTTTCTCTACTTTGTCAGCCAAGCTATCAAGCCAAAAATTCTTATCAGCTGTTCCTTTACACATTTATTAAGCTTTTTGTAATGTCCATTAGGATTAGAAGGGTGTTGATTCATATTTTTCTGGCACTTTCTTCTTTCAGAAATAAGTTTCATAGCCTTATCACTCAAATAATTTTGTCTCCTCTGTTCCTTTTTGCCCAAAAAAGTAATATTAGTTTCAAGAAAAGCTTGTTTAAACTGATTCCTTTTTTTTCATAACTTAGTAGTAAGCAAACCATAATTGTCATAATGACCAAATAGCCTATCAAAGGTATGCTTTGACTATATGGGATGTTTCAGAGCTTCAGTGTTAATGGTGATTTCATTAACCTTAGCACAGCATTTCTTAAGCTTCAGTTGTAAGACACTTTTGAGCAGGTAATGGTCAGACCCAATTTTGACTCTTGTATATGATCTGGTATTACTAACTGAATTAGCCCATTTGCTGTTAATATATAATAATCATATTTCTGTGCAATCCATCAGGTGAAACCTACATATTTTTTCATGATACACATGTCATGATACACATGTTTCATGATACTACTGTTCCTAATTTCATGCATAGTACATACATATTGTGATGCATATCAGAACTATCAGTATATAAAGAAAAAGATGAAAAAACTAATGAACAGAAATATAATAATGAAGAAAAAAAAAAGAATTAAAATGAGAATATTTTGCATATTGACATGCACAATGAAGAATTTCTCTTATATATCTGGAGATAAGAATGCCAGCTACAAAAATTGACTTCAGAAGTTAATTAAAACTTAGTAATAAGTATTGCATCAAGTGTTTAATAAAATAAGTTTGTATTTTAGAACTTTGTATAAAGAATTCTTTCACTATTCTTCAGTTTTGTATAAGTTTTTTAAGACTGGCATTGCTGTTGTTAAATATTCAAACTTCCATAACTCATTAAATACTGAACGAATATTGTTCAAAATCAAGATATTGATTTATTTGATTGTGATCTTTATCTACAATCACATTTTTCAAAACAAAAAAAACTTATTTTAGAAGTTACAGAGCTTTGACATTAGCATCCCATTGACTTCACATAGGGATTTTCCTTAATTTATGGAAACCAGTGTAGTTATATATTTTAATATTCAAATGAAAATGAAATAAAGAAAGGAAGGAAGAAGTTAAAAGTGGCAATTCTTTGTTATGTAGTTAATCCTTTTTCTACCATACCAGCCCAAAACGGCAGGTAGGAGGTAATGAAAAGGAAGGAATAGCATTGATTGGACAAGTCCATTTAAAATCTCAGCCATTTTTGGCCAGTATGATACTGAAAGGATTAAACCTGTACATAATTAGACAATAACTTTATGTAATTGTTCAATGCTGTTTAAATTAAAGATTTTATCTTGAAATGTCTTTGGTATGTTTTATTCGTGATATTATAAGGCAATAAGTTAAAAAAAATTACCTATAAAGCATGAAATGCCAGTGCCAATTTGTTTTCTAGTTAATGGAACAATAAATTTATAATCTGTATTTTTCAAATTTTCCTTTGGAGTCTGCAAAATTTTAGGGTTTTTATATACACTACAGGAAATAAAAAAAATACAACACTTACAAGAAGTTATGCAAATGTGACAAAATTTAAGGAGGCAGTAGTATATGTAAATCCATGGAAATGACTAGGGTTTGCAGGACGATCGAAATGATTGCACATGTATGAGCTGACATCACAGGTGCAGACCCCCTGGTTGACAAAACATTGTGGAAATTGTTTTAAACTGCTAAAGATGCCTTTACACAGATGTCGACAGCCATTCCAAGAGTTAACAGACTTTGAGCATGGAAGAATCATCAACCTTAGATGCTGAAGCTGGTTTGTCATACATGCATTACAGAAGCTGGTTTGTCATAGTAGATGTGGCCAACAAGGTTGGCTACAATCCCAGCACCACTGCACACATATGGCACCAGTGAGTTCAAGAAGGATCCAGCACATGTTAACAAGAATCAGGAAGAAAACATATGGCCACAGAGCGACAGGACCGCCATTTGTGATACATGGCATTGCGTGATAGATTCATGACTACAATGCAATTGCAAAGGGACTGGCAACAGGCAACACATCAAATACCTACCAGGTGGATGGTAAACAATAGGCTTTTACAGTTTCCATTGTGAGGCTATTGTCCAGCACTTCGTTGCCCCTCACCTCTTCCCACATGCAAGCACATCTTCAGTGGTGTCACCTCAGACAGAACTGGAACGAACAAGAATGGAGTACCTAGGTGGTTAGTGACGAATCTCGTTTTTGTCTTGGTTCTTCATTTAGACAACATGTTTGCCTCATCCCAAGGAAAGGGATGCTACCCAGTGCATGAAACATTGGTACACAGGCTCCAGCACCTGTTGTCTTGGTGTGAGGTACCATTAGTCAGACATCTTGGTGAGAACTGCTCATCATAAGGGATCTCTAACTGCCCAAAGATATGTTACCAACATTTTGCAGCCAGTGGCTGTCTCATTTGTCAGCAGCATGAAACCTTTTACCATCAAGATAACACCTGTCCCCACACAGCCCGCATTAGTCTGCAGTATTTAAACAAGCAAAACATTCATGTACTACCATGGCCACAGCATGCTTGCCGGACCTTTCACATATTGAACATGTCTGGGACATAATGGGCCTTCCACCACCAAGTTCATGAATGCATTGCTGTGTGGGGCGGTTCAACATCATATTGAGTATACCACTTTACCTGGTAGGTAAAGTAATTTTCCATATTTTTTTTTATAATATAATCAATCACACATATCAGTATATGCTAACAGCTGCCTGCATTTCAATAAAATTACTGTACCATTTTTTGTTATGAAAAGTCAGCTTTTAAATATTTGTTTTGTATTTTTATAATATTATTTAAGGAACATAAAAATATGTGACTCCACAGCTGACAAACCCATAGCTAATACTACCCTGAAAGCATGAAATATACAGTTGAATTAAAATTTATTTCACACAATTTTTCTGAAATGATATAACCTACATAAATAAAACCTAATTTTTATGCAATCATAGTTGTGAGTTTTCATCTTAAATTGGAATCAAGATATACCCCAAGATATTGAATGCAATTAACTTGAGTCGTTAGTGCACTTGGCTATTGATCTAAGGGAACTGGGTTTGATACCCAGGTTGCATTATGCATGGATGATCTGTATTGTTTTCCTGCTGAGGTCCTGCTATCCTCACGGACCTTCTACTATGGCATATTAAACTGACAGGCTCCTGTTTAGACCTCTGTGGCAAGCAGCTGCTTGAGGGGGTATTTTTTTAATTTCATTGCAGCAGCAATTATCGTGTCTTGCAAAAATTGGAATGAAATTTTAATTTATATATATTTATCCAAATTATTTAAAGCAACATGCATGAGATTAGTTTTATCAATATTTAATTTTAGCAAATTAGCATCAAACCATTTTTTACTTTAGTAAAGTCAGAACACATATTACTAGGCCTAGTTTCTGTATCTGAATTTATATATAAAATAGTAGTACATCTACATATGATAATTTTGATATAAAATAGCATATACTACATACATCTATGTAACCTTTCCCCGAAGATTTTGGGAGAAAAAATCGTAAGTATAAATTAGAATAAAACTAGGCTAAGGACTGAACCCTGTGGAACTCCTTTTGTGACATTTAAATTTCAGTATCAAAGCTTTTAATTTTGACAAATAGTTTTCTATTGCATAAATATGATTCAAACCATTTTTTCACTTTTCTTGTAATGCCTGCATGTTGTAATTTACTCAAAAGAATACTGTGATCAACTGTATCTAATGCTTTAGAAACATTAAGAAAATTGCACTACTTCCTGTGATTGATCAATTCCATTGACAATGAATGATATTAATTTTAAAATTATATCTTCTGTACTCAAAGATTCACGAAAGCCAAATTGTTCTTCACTAAAAAATGAATAGCTATTTAAAAAACTCATTAATATTTTTTTCATAATTTGTTGTATATTGCATTTGAAAAAAAAAATGGATTGTTAAGTTAATCAATCAACCTTTTTAAAAACTGGAATAACTCTGACCATTTTTAAGCTATCTAAAGATATTCCCTCTGTAAAAGAGTCATTAATTTATTTAATTAAAAATGATGATGGTATTTCATCACTAACTTTAAGTTTAGAACTAATATTATCACAGGCCCATTGATTTTCTGTCATTAAGACTGTGAATAGTATTAAAAACAGTATTATGATATGTTAATTTTAAAATATATTGAGTTTTTATAATACCTTAAACTTGTTAGATAATCTTATGTACTCATATTTTGTGTAAAAGAACTGCCATTAATATTAATAAAATGCTTTAAACTCAGAAGCCAATTCTGACATGTCTGTACAGATAGAGAAGTAGTACTTTTTTAATTTTAATTTAATTAATTGATTTTTAAATATAATGTTTTTTTTTTAAAAGCTGAAAACTGGCAAGTACTTATATTTTATATACATTACATATGCAGAGTGACCTTGAATAATATGCCATGAAATCAGGATACATATTAGAAGAGAAACTGTCAAAAAGTGTAGTAATCATGTTAAAAGTGCTTCACAACAGAGTTACAGTCTGGTCAGTGTCTGGGAGTATATCATATCCTTTCTGTGTGGAAAGACTCCCTGAATAGTTTATGCATTTAGATGAATTCAAAATATGTAGAGGGAAGTGTAATATGACATGTGAGTTTTTGTGGTACTAAAATTTGCATATGTAGATTACTTATCTTAACAGTCTGATAATTCACCAATACCTGTGACGCAGTCTGTGTTGTGTGGCAAATATATTTATATATCAAGAAAGCTCTCTATAATAACACTAAGTCGTGTGTGAGAGTTGGTAAGTCTTGTAGCAATTGGTTTAGCATTACTTCTGGTGTTCGACAAGGGTGCATTTTGTCTCCTTTTCTGTTTAGTTTGGTTATTGATTATGTTATGTGAAATTCACTGCAAGGGAAAGATTTTGGCCTTAAATGGTCTGGAGATACTAAAATTTCAGATTTAGATTATGCTGATGATTTAGCCCTTTTGGCAAATGATGTTGATGAGATGAACTCTTTCTTTCGAGCTGTTGGTGAAACTTGTAGTAGAGTAGGTTTGGTTATAAACAGAAAGAAAACTAAAGTGATGAAAATTGGTCAGGCAGGCTGTGATTCAGTTAATCTGAATGGTTGCACTGTTTAGCAGGTGTCACAGTTTATTTATCTTGGGAGCTATGTAACAGATACTGCTGATGTGCAGCATGAGATTAACAGACGAATAGGGATGCTGCTGGGACTTTTACGAATCTATTGAGAGTGTGGAGAAATAGGTGTATACACCTAAAGACTAAAATTAGACTGTATAATAGTTTGGTTCTTTCTAGGGTTAGTTATGGTAGTGAAACTTGGACACTTTGTAAACAAGATAACAGGAAACTAGATGCTTTTGATTCCAGATGCTTATGCAGTATCTTGGGCATTAGGTGGTTTAACTTTGTAGCTAATGATGAAGTTAGACAAAGGAGTCTGCAACCTCCTTTAAGTAGCATATTGTGCAAAGAGTGACTCCGTTGGTTTGTCCATGTTGCCCGTATGAATAATTATAGATTGGCGAATAGGGTTATGAACAGTGTGCCTAAAGGCCTCAGAAAGAAGGGGAGACCTAAGATATGGTGGGCAGACAATGTCAAACAGGACCTTGTTAAAATTGGTGTGCAGTGGCCGGATGCAGCAGATGTAGCTCAGGACAGATATACTTGGAGAATTAAACTGCACAAATCCAGTCTGGTTGGACCTCCGTAGCCCATGGCTGCTTGAGGATGTTGATGATATGTTGATATGCATCTATTATTGGGAGAATGTTCTGGCAATAATGTGATAGCTAGGCATCAACACAGAGAAAAGTACCTTCATTGGCTGGTACAGAACTGTCTGTATGGCTTTATGATGGTAGCTTGGTCAATGATGTCATTGTAGTTGTACTTGCCATAGTCATAAATGGAGTCCTCTGTGATAGCAAAAGTTCTGTCCACATCTGCAAAACTATCAGTATCTGTGTATATTGATTACTTTATAATGGTCAAGGTTTTGCAAATGTTTTTCCAGTCTGATGTACTTTCGTGTGTTAAAGAAATTAGTCTAATGGTTATTAATGACTAATAATTAGCTGAAAAAATATACTGTCATAAAAAAGAACTTATGTTTCAGAAAAATATTTGCTTATTAAATATTAGATAAAAATTTTCAAGAATGGAATTTTGCAAATTCTGAGTAAAATTTGCTCTTTTAAATGCAGTGATCTGTGAGTGTCGGAAAACACTCCTTTTCATTATCCAGTACTCCCCTCTACATTTCACTCTCTAAACTTTGTGATCTCCACAACTGAAATTTTTACTTGTTTAATTCCATTTTTCTACTCATCATCATCATCCTCAAGCAGCCATGGGCTACAGAGGTCCAACGACCATGCAGTTTAATTCTCCAATCATATCTGTCCTGAGCTACATCTGCTGCATCCAGCCACTGCACACCAATTCTAACAAGGTCCTGTTTGTCATTGTCTGCCCACCGCATCCTAGGTCTCTCCTTCCTTCTGAGACCTCTAGGCACACTGCTCATAACCCTATTCACCAATCTATAATTATCCATATGGGCAACCAGGCCAAACCAGCGGAGTCTCTCTCTGCACAATATGCTGCTTAAAGGAGGTTGCAGACTCCTTTGCCTAACCTCATCATTAGTTACAAAGTTAAACCACCTAATACCCAAGATACTGCGTAAGCATCTAGAATCAAAAGCATCTAGTTTCCTGTTATCTTGTTTACACAGCGTCCAAGTTTCACTACCATAACTAACCCTAGAAAGAACCAAACTATTATACAGTCTAATTTTAGTCTTTAGGTGCATACGTCTATTTCTCCACAATCTCCATAGATTCTTAAAAGTCCCGGTAGCAATCACTATTCGTCTGTTAATCTAATGCCGTACATCACCAGTGTCTGTTACATAGCTTCCAAGGTAATTAAACTGTGACACCTGCTGAAGTATGCAACCATTCAGATGAACTGAATCACAACCTGCCTGACCAATTTTCATCACTTTAGTTTTCTTTCTGTTTATAACCAAACCTACTCTACTACCAGTCTCATCAACAGCTCGAATGAAAGAGTTCATCTCATCAACATCATTTGCCAAAAGGGCTAAATCATCAGCAAAATCTAAATCAGAAATTTTAGTATCTCCAGCCCATTTAAGGCCAAAATCTTTCCCTTGATGTGAATTTCGCATAACATAACCAATAACGAAACTAAAGAGAAAAGGAGACAAAATGCACCCTTGTCGAACACCAGAAGTAATGCTAAACCAATTGCTACGAGACTTACCAACTCTCACACATAAGTGTTATTATAGAGAGCTTTCATTATGTTAACTGAATTGTCTGGTATACCATATGATCTCACAATCAACCACAAATTATGATGATCAACAGAGTCGAAAGCCTTTTTGAAATCAACAAAGCTAGCAACCAAAGGTTTCTGAAACTCTAAACATTTCTCAAGAATCTGCCTAAGTGAAAATATCTGATCCACACATCCCCTACCACTTCTGAATCCACATTGCTCATCACGCAATGGACTGTCAACCAGATTCTTAATTCTATTAAGCACAATCATGGAAAGAACTTTACCTGGAACAGAGAGTAGGCTGATACTCCTATAGTTATCACAAGAACTGCGATTACATTTTTTGAAAATAGGGATAATAATAGGTCTGATAAAATCCTTAAGAACCATGCCTTTATCATAAAAGATATTCAAAATTTCAGTCATCCAAGTGGTAACCGAAACATTCCCAGCTCTAAGCATTTCTGTAGTAATTTCATCTACCCCTGGGGATTTATGAAGTCTAAGTTTATAAATAGCCAAAATAATTTCAGACTGTGTTATAGGTCCAACATTAAAGCTGCCAATGCATCTATCATCATTGCAAACAATAGGAGTAGAACTAACTACATTGTTTAGAACATCACTAAAATGCTCAGCCCACCTAGCCATGACAGAATCCTCCCCTTCTATAACCTTAACTTGTTTATCCTTCAATCCTTGTATGCCTGTCCGTTTTCTACCACATAAAACATTAACTATCTGGTACAGCTCTCTGCTTTTGTGCTACCTAACTGCTTCCTCAGCTTTCTCAGCCAAGCCATCAAGCCACAGATTCTTATCAGCAGCTAACTGATCCTTTACACTTTTATTAAGCTCTCTGTAATGCTTTCTATTAGGACTAGTAGGGTATTGATTAAGGACATTCCTGCAGTTCTTTCTTTCTGAAATAAGCTGAAGTGCCTTATCACTCAAATAATTCTGCCTCCTCTGCTCCTTTTTTCCTAAAAGAGTACTGTTAGTTTCCAAAAAAGCCTGTTTAAAACGGCCCCATTCTTCCTCAACTTCAGTAGTAAGCAAACCATGACTGTCAAAATGACTAAGTAACCTATCATGGTAAGCTTTAGCTATAACAGGGTCTTTCAGAGCTTCAGTATTAAAGGTAAAAATTTTAACCCTAGCACAACACTTTTTAATTTTAAGTTGCAAGACACTTTTAACAAGGTAATGGTCAGATCCAATTTCAGCTCCCCTATATGCCCTGGTATTCTTAACAGAACTAGCCCATTTGCTGTTAATTAATATGTAATCAATCATATTCTTATGCAGCCCATCAGGTGAAACCCATGTGTATTTATGTATGTCGTGGTGTTTGTAATATGTGTTAGTTATTCTGAAACCATTGAGTTTACTTACCCGTAGGAGACGTTGTCCATTGTCATTGCAGCTACCAATACCAAAAGGGCTATCAACCCTCCCCAAAGGTCAGAGTCAGTACCAACTTTGGCATTGAAGTCACCAAGAACAAGGGTAATATCTCCTTTCTTGACAGAATTCAAAATATCCTGAAGTTGTCCGTAAAACCTATCCTTCTCATCCATGCAGATAACATTAAAGTCTTTAATGCTTGTCTGAAATTTTGCTGTAAGAAACCTTTCATTAATGCACTCATATCCTAGAAGAGCATCACTAGCATGTCTGCTGAGCAGCAGACGCACGCCTTCATGATGCTTTCCATCTTCCCTCCCTGTAAAGAGAAATTTAAAGTTATTTTTAAGTATCCTACCTTTGCCTGTCCATCTGGTCTCTTGCAAGCCTAGAATATCTTGGTTATAGCGCTGGAATTCCTGTGTGAGGACATCAAGAGAATAATCTCTATGTAATGTTTTCACATCCCACGTTCCTGCAGAGAGAAAATGATTAGTAGGATTTTTAAAGAAATTAGGTTTATTGAGATTGGTAAGGCCAACAATATCAAACAGCCCCCTGATCGCAGGCATGTTGCAAAGACCTGTTCCTCCTCCGCTAAAGGCTGAAGTCACCGATGCTGGTAGGAACTTCAGGCACCACCTTTTCAAGTGGGCTTTTTCAAGAGCCATATGGCCTGCCTGAAACACATTACTCCAGTTTAGGCTTGACGATGCCCAACTAGTTAAGTAAGGTTCAGGTACCTGCGATGGCCTCTGATTAGGATTATCCACCAGCTGATATAGGTTATCCCATGCCTCTGTTGACTTAGGGCTGGCAACCCAGAAGCAAACAGAAAACACAGTGGCAGATTCTCCCTCAACAGAGGCCCACCAGTGCAGCAAGTCCAGGATTGATAATCAAGCTCAAATCCATAAACAAGTCCAGTCTAGTAGGTATAAATGATCATTACCAGGACTCTGTAAAGTTGACCACTCCTCAGCAGGGTTGAAAAAAAGAAAAAATTTGCCGTAGATGACCATATCAGTAGGCCATATTGAACTGGCAGCCCTCCCCTTCCATTCCCTTCCAAAAGAGAATGTCTCTTTTGAAAGGTACTAATGGCCTGCACCAGAAGAAGGCGGGGTCGGACATTAGGTCCGACCCCGCCTTCTGTGGTGCAGGTTTTTCTGTGGTGCACCTGGCCAGTTCTGTGCATCATCACTAGGGATTGGTACACAGCTCTCCTTCCAGTTTATGCCTAGCTACCATTTACAGGTCCAACACTCAAATAATTTTTTGAAATTGTATTCTGATTTAACAGTAAAAATATCCCTTTTTTCACATAAAATAAGTTTTTTTTTAATTTGTGGCTTTATCAGAATGTGTTATTTTTCTTAAAGTGAATATCATCATTGAATTTTCAAATTGGTTTCTTTATTATATAGTTTTTCCACTCATGTCAGCCATCAATAAACAATGTAGCAATGTTTGCCCATGTTCTTACAGATCTTATCCACATTAATATAAATATTTTACCCCCAGTTTTATCCCTTATCCTCATCAATATTAATCTTTTATTCAGGGATAAATTTATGAATAACATTCATACAGCGCTCTAGTCATAACCTCCTAGAATGAGTAAATCCCACTGGCTTGTTTTCGATGACATACACAGTAAGCTCTTGCTGCATCTGCTCAATCTCTGTTACTTAATGACAATTAAAATTTAATAATTCACAGAATCACTGTTTAAGTTGAATTAAATGTTCAGAAGGTTGCATCAATATTTAAGATTCAACTTTAAATTACCAGTCTCCTGCCTTATGCAAGGGGGGGAGGGAAATATTTGGTCATTTGACCTGCAAATTAGTAGTTATCTAGCGAAATGAAATTTTCAAATATTAAAGTTTTAGTTACATAAAGCATTGATGAGATGTTTAAGAAAGAATCTTACCAGATCTTGAAGAGTTCTTTTGCAAATTCATATTTTCTTGGCTGAGTCATTTGGTGCATTGTGTCTTGCTAAGTGACTGGTTTCTTGCAAGATAATAATATAGATGGCAGTGCTAGTGCTAATCACTTTGATGCATTCCACATTGATATTCACTGCAAGATTCTAGTCCAATTTATATTGATGGCATAATGGTCACATAGTTTACTGGCATCATCTCTTATCTTGAATATGTAAAATGCCTCATAACTTAGTGATGAGCCACGGACCAGATTGTTCATACTTAATACATCATAAGTTTAAAAATGATAACATCTTTTCAAGTAAACTTAGAGGATGGACCCATTGCAATGCATTTTATCTAAAAGACTTATTCAGGTAGTGTACAGTACTGGTGTCTTTTTTTTTGATTTGCGACATATAGGACAGAGAAGAATCCTAGAAGCTACTCCTAGCTTAATACAGGCCTTCTCATACAAGGACATGCCCTACTAAGACCGAAGTCACTGCTGACCACTGCCTTAGTTAGAGCTAACACAACACACAAAGTTTGCCTTGCTGGAACAGTCGCTAGCTGCCTAACCACTATGCCAATTAAGGCTAAAGGCGTTAAGGCTTTTTTTTTTAAGTTACTTCCCTCTAGCAGTAATCCAGTGACTTGAAAATCGCATGATGCAAAAGTAATTTCCATGTGAATGGCATTGGGTTGATTTCTGTATTACTTGTTTATTTCAGTTTAAACAAATTATTAGATTCTCTAAAAACTTGAATTGAAATTTTGTGTGGTAATGTTGTTATTTTATGTTGTAATGGGGTATTAATTAGATTAGTATTTAAAATCATTTGTGTTAAAACTTTGTTTCTAATTTATTCTTTAAATCATATTCATGTTCTTTGAATTGTGTTGTCATCTGTTAATAGGTCCTGACAATATATTTATTTTTATCTTCTAATTTGTTATCACTATCTTAAATTACTAATGTGTGTTCACCTTCTCCCAGATAAAGTCTTATCAATATTAATTATTAATTTTATATTAATTATTATATTTATAGGTACTTTTATATTATATTCAAATTGTGTTTTTTTAAGTATACCATAAATTTTCAGAATAAAGAAAATGATATTGTGTATTTAATTGCTTTAGGTTGGGACCCTTCCCAACAGAATTTTATATATTTTTTAAAATATAAGTTTTTAAGTGTTTATATTCAACATTTGAAAAGATTTTACCCATCTCCCCCCCCCCCCCCCCAATATATTGATTGTACCATTCTAACAATATAGGTGTTTGTTTTTTACCCTTGGTGCATAAACATTTCGTCACTTAGTCAAGATCACCAAACTTCAAGACCCAAAGAAAAAAATTCATAATGTTTAGTAAAAAAGGCAGCTAACAAAGTGTTATCCATTTCATAAACAGGACAGAAAATCTCATTAGTGTGAGCAATCCAAGGTGCCTTATATAATGCTGGTCCATGTTTTAAAATATACCACACTGAAAAGAATCATTAAAAGAAATTAAATAATTTTTTAGGTAAATATTATATTATTCAGGAAGAGATTTCTTTTTGATATATAATTTAACTGTTTTTATTTTCAGGTTTTCCAAATTTAGCCTTAATTGCATAGTGCAATCTATTTTTTTTTTGCTACATCATTGTAAAAATGTTTTATTAAAATTAATCGTTTGTAAATCTGTTTAAAATTTTTATTTTCATAAAATTTGTAATTAAAATCTGTTTAATTTGGTGTATAACATGACCTATTTCGGTTGATTGGTTATTTTTTTTTTAAAATCCTGAAGTTGGACTTGTTGATATTACTCAGTACAGTTTGTAAAAAGCCTGGACTTTACCCAAAGTATGGTACAAAGAGAAAAGTCGTAAAACTGGAGTAATTCTCTTGTTTTAAGTAAATAGTGATTTTTTTTCTTATTAAGAAATAGTGGCCTTTTTTATTCATGTGCATTATAATAATTTCTGTATATTAGTTTTTTTTTTTTTAATAAATTTTCATTTGCATTGCCATATGCATTTTTTTATTACATAACTCTAAAAAGCCCTATTAAAATAAAACTAATCATATGTTTTGTAAAATATTTTATTTTCATAAAATTCAGAGTTAAATGCTAATTAATTTGGAATATAACATGCCATAATTCCTTTCATTAGTTATTTGGCAAAAAAGTTGTAGAGTTAATTTTTTTTTTTTGGTTGTCATAGTGAAAAATAGTTGGGTTTCTGGATGTAAACCAGTTTTTCAGGCAGGACCCTAAAAGGGTTAATTTTGGTCTGAGAAAAACAACCTTTGCATCAGTTTAATAGTTTAACTTTCATAATCTGTTCCATAATCTTGCCTGATGGTTTATATATTTACATGTTTTAGATTTGTTTGTTGCAAATGCAGAAAATTTGATATTTCAAATATAAATCAGTGGTTTAATTATGATTTAGGCTCTTTCAAAATTAAAATAATTTGTTGTTGACATCTGCTTAATCATAACTGTGCATGATTCTTTTACACAGAGGAGCTAAATGACATGCTTCTCCATCATGAAAAAGAAATAGCAAATTTGAGATCATCACTTGCCACTGAGCAGCAGGAAAAACAGCTTCTCCTGGATGTAGCAGACCAAAAAAACTTGCAACTCTCTTCTGTTCAGCAGCAGATATTTTCAAAGGTAACAGATTCATGTTTTAGACATAAAAAGCTTTTTAAGTTAAGAAGAATTTACCACCCTTTGAATTTTCTGATCTACTTTTAATACTAAAACTAGAGTGATGGACATCTAATTTACTGTTAACTTCATAGCCCAAAGTCAGATTCAAGTTTCACTTACTGGCTTGAAGAACATTATGAAGACAATGCTGCTCTGAAAAAGCACTTGCAGAAAGCATAATTTATCACTGTCATTGTAATTTGAATCAATACAAAATATATGACCCCCCCCCCCCCTGCATAAAAATTTCTGTTAATGAGCTGAAAATCTTTTAATCCATATTATTGTGGTAAAATCTGTAATGGTAATATAATAACTCCCCTTCCTCTTCAATTGTAAATTACAATTACAATCCTATAAATTTTCTAGTTTAGTACAACTTTATGTAAAAACAAATTGCACACCTTACAAAATCTTGCAATTGAGTAGTCATGAAATTTGTTGCATAGCAGGCCTATGATATAGTGTGAGATTGTAGTAATTGTGAGTTTGGGTACTCTACAGTTTCATCATTTCTCTATCAAAGTGAATGTTTTAAAGTCAGCATAGAGGCCACTAAGAAAGCATAGAAATCACAGTAACATCCAAGGCTATCCTACAGTCTTTCCAAAATTTTAGCCTGAATAATTATAATTATATAAATAATAAATAATTATTGAAGACATATCTTGAAATTTAAAGGAAATTTGTAAAAGAAAAGTTGTAAACAAATATCTCTTGTCCAGTTTGCAAGATAATATGTCTAATTCACCTGAGGTTCAAAAGGTACCTTATATGTTCAGTCTCATAGGTCTGTCATTCATGAAGTGAATGGCAGACCATTCACTGTACTTCTTGTATATAACATCTGTGCTGGTTAACTCACATCTTGTGCAAACACAATTCTGTTCTTCATCAGTAGCTATCCTCCTAATTTTGTCTTCTCATGGGGGTTAAGGTCCATGAGAAGTGGACAATCTCAATCAAGCTGGAAAGTCAACGAATTACAAGGGTTGTGAATTCCTCCTAGTTGCACTACCAGGGGTCTGAATTTGCTCTGATTCAATGGTTTTTAATTGGATTATTCTCACATGCTTATTCAGCCAAATGGGGGCTATTGATGTATTGGCTATTTTGATAGTTAACAATCCTGTATTGCTGACTTGATACACTAATCTGCCTACTTTGATGGAGCCAGTTTTGACTTTGTCATGTGGTTCAACATGTACAGTATACCCTCTAAGGCATTTGACTGGGCATTCAGTCAGGGTTCTGTGCTCACTTTATAGGGATATACACAATTTCTGGACTGCCTAGTGGATTCCATGGGTGGAGTCTGACTTGTGTGTGTTGTAATGGTGGGTATAGTTGGATTTGTTTGCAAACAGAACACGTTGTTGCATAACAGGACATCATCTTCATTGGTGTCTCCTGTTTCCTCTCTCCTCAAGGTGTCATTATGAAAGTTGATTATGAAGCCATGATCTTCCAAAATATCCTATCTCCATCATGTCATATCTTGGTGCAGGGCTAGAAATTGGGGGAGGTGGGGCATACTCCCCTTCAGAATGCTATTAAGTAATAAAGGCAAAAATTATTAAACTTATTTATATTTCATGCATTTTTCAAGAAAAATTTTAAAGACCTGTAAAACAGAGGGGGAAATGTTATATTGTATTGGAAATCTAGTCTCTTGCTCTCCCCTTTACATTTTTCTGGCTCAATTGTGTTTCTTTACCCCCCCCCCTCCCCCTTTCCCATTTTTTTTTTTAATATCCAGTCCTGTCTGGGTGTATATAAGCTGACTACCACTTGGTGCTGAAAATTGATGTCATTGAAGGAGATGGCCTCTTTTCTGACTGAGCACAAGGTAGGGATTAGCAGAGATAAATCTCAAAGCTTGGACAGGTGGGACTTGAGCCTGGGAACTATAGATTACAAGCTTGGCACTACCTGCTGAGCCAACTCCTACCCCAAGGTTCAAGGTGTTGTAAGATCATGGTGAAATTAACCTACAATAGGGGCTCCCTACACCAGACTCCTTCTCCAGTAAGAACCCAAGGGCTCACAACTAAGGAAGGAAAAGGGGTCAACTGGGCAGCTGTTGGGAGACAGCTGCCCAGTTGACCCCTTCCCTTCCTTAGCTGTGAGCCATAAAGGCCACCCAGCATGTTCTTTATCATGCACAGAGTATGGTTATCCTACACAAAAACCATGGCTTTATGTCCCATCTGATGGATGATGGCCTTTCCAGGCCTATTGGATAAGAAGACCTATGGTATTACCTATTGGTATTTACTTTCTCACCAACAGCAGAATGGGGTTTAGTAGAGAGAAACAGATTCAGTGGGGACTGGAACTCACAAACATTCATTTAGGGGCTTTGTGTGCAATAGATTGATGCAGGTATAACAATATCAACAGCTATAACTACTGAGGCACAGATCGTACAGCTGTGGGAGTTAGATGATCAACCCACCATATCATTGTATGCATGGGCTGATGCAAGAAAGGTTGGATGTTGTTGGTGCCATTCTTCATGAAGGTACTCAGAGTCATTGCACAAAGTCAGATGCTATCAGTTTCATAACAGCATGGGTGGAATGCCAGATAAATTACAGACATTTTACTCTATGCAATTCATTTAATTTGATACATTGAGCAGTGAACAAAATTATGTCATACCCATCTGTGTCTGTCATGAGTTTCAGAAGATTCTGCCCACTACTGGATTAGGCAATTTTAATCTCAAACAATGTATTTGTGGCTTTATTAATGCATAGTTATTTTTGTTTGTTTAAGTTTAAAATTATCATTTTAATACTTTTTACAGTTACCACTCTGTTAAAGAAATTTTTCACACATGCAACTTGTGTGTGTGTGAAAAGTGCAGTATCCTTGTTCTTGAACTTTTGTCTTGTGGAGATGATTTCCATATAAGTGCATTATTAGGCTGAGTTGCATTCCAGAAGATTTGAATATCATAAAATTATAGCATCATAAACACATGCAAATCAAGATTCTAACTTTCTTAATTTAGAAATATGTATTTGAACATTAAATAGTATTAAAAATGAAAAGCAACAAACAACTTAATCATGTGCAATGCTGATTCACTAGTCCCATTACACTCTTAATATTGCTTTCCTTGTTCGTATATCCTTATAACATCCTTTGCATTTTAAGCAAAATGGACTTCCTTTGTTGATTTTAATGTGAGTGTACTAATGTGCAAGATATGTACAAAGGTAAAATCACTGATCTACATGCAAAGGATATTATAAGGATTTGAATCATTTATAATTATTTGAATATTATTTATAGTTAACAGTCCATTAAGGAAATGATTTACACATGCAGGCAGTCCTCATTTTATATGAGAGATTCATTTCTGGATGTCTATCTTTAAGTTGGGATGATTTCCATAGAAATCTATGTATTATCATAAGGATAGGTTCTATAGATTTAGACATCATAAAAGTATAACCACAAATGCATGCAGATCAAGATTCTAATAGCCTTAATTTAGAAATATGCATTTAAACATTAAATAGTATTAAAAATGAAAAGCAACAAACAATACCTAATCATGGACAAGGTTGATTCACTCAATCTCACTACACTCTGGGCTGTTGTCTTTCCTTGTCTTACGTCCTTATAATATACTTTGTATTTTAAGTGAAATGGACTTTCTTTGTTAATTTTAATGGTTACCAGTTTTAATGTGAATGCACTGTAATGTGCAAGATATTACACTCTAAGAATTATTTGTTATTTATAATTACAATTTAATTATTAGTAATTTTTGTTACTAATATTAAAACTAATAGTTTGTAATTGTAAATTGTAATTTTTAAATAAAAATAGTTGCTTTAGAACTGCTTTATTATATCTTTATTTTAGGAGCAACATGCCACAGAATTAAGGATAACTGTTTCAGCATTAGAATCAGAAGTGGAGTAAGTTATTACATCATTCTGTTTTGAACATTAATATAAAGAATAGAACCTTAGTCAATATCAAAATTGTTGTAAACTAGAAAGGTTACTGATTATTTAGCAGTAATCTGATACAATTACAGTTCATCATTGGACAAACTGCAGCATTCCACATTTAATTTAAAAAAACTAGTACATCAACATTTAATCAAGCTTTATTTACCTCATTTCAAAGTGCTTAATATATCCTTGCAAAACTCTCCATAAGCCACTTTATAGCTGTTCCTATTTATTATATATACATTAAGCCTTTTCTATTTCTATTGTTTAGATGTATAGTAATAGTTGAAGTTTTTAGAGATTCTTTCCTGGACTCTCAATACCTGGGCTCCCAATTCTTGGATTTCTCAGTTTCATCTAATAGGTTCTATCTGTTGGACACTCATCTTGTATGCACATAATTCCTTCTTACCTGTGGTTTCTGTGCTTGTTTCCAGTTATATCTATTGGCATTCTTCAAGCAAGCAAAAGTACATAACAACTGTAAATGAATATAGCACCTCATGGCTCAGAAGGAGTTACTCTGTCTGAATTAAGTTTCCCTATCTGTGTCATTGTTATTCTGATGTTATATGAATGGTATTCTCTATCTGTTGTTATTCATCTTGTAGACAGTAAATCCTTCTTACCTGTGAAATTCTGCACTCATTTTCCATGCTATGTATTAGCGTCGATCAAGTAAATGAAAAGTGCAGGAACTGAAAATGAGTACAGCATTTCATGACTCAGGAGTTACTCTGTCTGAATTTAATTATTCTAACTATGTTGTTGTTGTTGAAAGCTGAGATAATACATATATTTCTGCTTTTTGTATTTAGGAACTTTAATTTTTTTAAATGCAAAAGTATTTTATTCTAAAAAAAAAAAGGCATTCAGCTTTCTTTTATGATAATTCCATGATTCAGTGAAGTATTTGTCATTTTTCTATTATTGTCCTTTTTTTTTAAAGTTCCTAGACTAAAATTAACTTTGTGCAAAGGATTCCAGGTAGTCATATTTTCTTTCTTGAGTTGTTTTCAGTATGTTGTATTTCTTGTATTTAAGCATGTTAAAGATCATAACTGGTTTTATCCAGTCTTATTGTTTACAGTGGGGTTGGCTTTATTATATTTGTTTAATACTTTTTTTATTACTTTGACCAATGATTGTATAATCTTTAAATTCCTTAATGTCTGTATAAATTAAGCAAACTGCAGAAAGAAATGAGGGAAAAAGATAAAGAAATTCAAAGCTTGAAACATCAATTGGAAGTGAAGACTAAGGATGCCATGAAAACATCACAATCTCAAGAAGTGATTAGTAGAGAGAATTCACATTTGTTAGATGAACTGTCAACTTTAACAAAAGAAAATCAGGTAACATTTAAAGTAGCTTTCTTTCAGAAAAGAAACATAATATGTAAACACTAATATGATAATTTCTCTAATCACTGAAATAAAATTTACTAGTTGTAATGACTAGAGTATTTAAAAGATAATCAGATAGTCTTGCAATTTACAGATTTTTACCCTTCTACTGTGTTGGTTATCCCTCTAACTTCATTAAGAAACATGCAGAGAGGTTGAGAAATGTCCTTATTTGAACAGTCCTTTTTTATCATATCTATATTACAAGTTCATATACACTGAGTTGGCTTTGCATTAGCAACACCACCTTGTGTAAGAATGAACCTCTCTGTGGTGCTGGTGAAGGTTCAAGTCAAGAACAGTTGATATACAATTGTAGAGCACACATGTGGCAATCAGTTTTTGTGTTACTTCAAAGAAGAATTGGTCAGCATCATGATCTTTTCGACTTCAAACATGGTATGACTGCTGGGGCATGATGTTCAGGTGCCAGTATCTCAACAACAGCTGCCATGGTGAACTGCTCCCATTCTGTAGTGTCACAAGTCTACAAGGGGCATTCAAAAAATTCATGTCATGTAATTGCAGAACAAAAACCATTGCGCTTACCTCAACAAAATTTTTATTGTCTTTCAAAGTACTGCCTCTAGTATCTATGCAAAGCTGCAGACATCTATGCCAATTCTGGAATACTTGGTGGTACCCCTGTTTGAGAATGCTCTGCAACTCTGAATGAATGTGTTTTGCAAGGTCTTTCACTATTGAAAGATGCTTCCCAACAAGTTCCTTTTTAATTTTTGGAAACAACCAAAAATCTCATGGTGCAAGATTGGGTGAGTATGCAGGATAGTGTAGCCATTTGATATTTTCCTGCTCCAGATAGACTACAACTTGCCAGGTTTTGGAGCACTGACATTGCCACGAAGAAGGAGAAACTTGGCATGCCTGTTATTGATCTTCGTCTCCTTAACCATTTTGGGCAAAACAATCCTGGTTTAGTATTGACCATTTATAGTCATTTTTTCAAGCAAAGTATCCATGGCTACCACTCCTTGGGGACTGAAAAAATTGTGAACATTCTTGAGTGAAAGATTTGTCAGAGGAATTGGGGGATGTGGTTCATCTTCCACAGCCCAAACATAGTTGGTGATCTGTATGGCAGTTGTATAGTAATAAAACCACACCTCATCATTCGTGACAATGTCTGGTAACTGTTTGGGACCATTAGTTTCAAACATTGTTAGCATCTCTTTGCAAGAGTTGACTTTAGTTCTTTTTTGCTCTTATCAGTTTGTGGGGTACCCATTTGGCAGAGTTTTTTCAGAACTTTAATGTTGATGAATAATTGTTTCCACACTGCTAATTGATACACTGATATCTAAAATTATTACCTGAACAGTGATGTGTGTTTTTTTTTAATGAGTTCATGAACAGCACTGGTGGTTCTCTAATTCATGACCTCCATCGGTCTTCCTGCAAGAACTAAGGTCTTGAAGTTCTGCTATCCTTCTCTGAATTTATATATTCATCCTGTAATAGTGTCATATGAACAGGCATGATCCCCATATACTTATGATAAATCAGCATGAATATTTTTTGCGTTGTCCCCAAGTTGAATTCTTGTAAAAATATAAAATCTTTCTCCATCTTCAGTAGGTTTCATACCAACAATACACAGATTTTGCAGACCAAATTTTATGCACTGCCAGTGGTGAGGGAAATGATGATATGGCCTTTATTTTTAACACATAGTGACAAGTTGAGACAAACTTTCAAGCAAGTTGCAACTTGTTAACTTTGGTGGAATGAGTGCAAATATACAGACACATGTCAAGAACTTTTTTTAATGCCCTCCACAACATGACTGGCTCAATAGCAGTCGAACAACCAGCAAAAGTTCACGTGGGATTATATGTAGCCAATGGCTTTGGTGAGTGGTTCCATCTCATAACAGCAGTGATGCAACACAGTGGCATAGCTAACCATCCAGTACAACATTGGAATGTTAAACCAATATCCACATGGACAATGTGCTGGATATTGGCTTGTATGGGCTATGACAGCCATCATGGGTACCCATGCTCACAGTGAAACGCAAGAAACTGCATCTTGCATGGGCATGTCAACACCAACACTGGACCACTGATGTGGAAATCTGTCACCTGGTCAGATGAATCCTATTTCCAACCACATCATGCTAATAGTTGTGTTTACATTTGGAGAAAGCAAAATGAAGCCATGGCACCAGGATGCACTGTCAGTGTTCGACAGACTGGAGGCTGTGGTGTTATGCTTTGGGGGCTGTTTTCGTGGCATGCCCTGGCTTCACTGATCACAGTAATTCAATGACAGGACCTTTCTATTGTCACCAACCAAGTACACCCCTTCATGATGACAGTATATCCAGACAAATGTGCTTCTATTGATATGATAATGTGCCATGTTACACAGCCCGGCAGGTTGCAAATTGGTTTCAGGAACATGACAATGAATTCTCCATCCTCCCATGGCCACCCAACTCACTGAATCTCAACCCAACTGAGCGTAGTTGCAACAGAAGCTGAAAGAGCACTCTATATATGCACATGGGCATGTGATATCTGAACAAAGATGGCAGCCGTGATAGTTGGAGTTGTTGGAGTTGTTTTACCTCTGAGCGGCACTTTTTTGCGCACCATGGGCTAAATGGCCAGGTCACATGGACCCCGAAGCCTCAGAGAAGGTTGGGGGAGGGGACCCACTGGAACAGCTGTTGGGAGACAGATGGTAGCCTCCCATCAAGGCCATCCAGCGTGTTCTTTAACGTGCACAGGGTATGGCTCTCCCGCACATGGGGCCACTGCTTAACGTCCCATCTGACGGACGCCGGCCTTTCCAAGCCCATCGGTGTACCCTACTGACCGTGGGCAGGGCGTGGAATTTTGCGGAGATAAATCTCAACGCTGACCCAGCTGGGACTCGAACCTGGGAACTACAGATTACGAGCCTGACACGCTACCGACTGAGGCCCCCCCCCCCCCCCACACACACACACCCGTGATAGAAAGGTGGACCTACTGTAAAAGGCTATTAGATACTCTGACCCTCCACCTTGCAATGTGCAGGTATTACAGGACACCTTGTGACATCTTGTGGAGTCCATGTCCCAACATGTAAAGGCTGCATTACAGATAAAAGGTGGCCCCATAAGGTATTAGGTATGCTTTGCTAATGCAAAGGAACTGTCCAAAAAGTAAATCCATGAAGAACTGTCCAAACACCACAAATCCATACTCATGTCTGCAGAAGAACATTTAATTTAGGATATGAAACCAATGGTCCTTTCCTTGATCCATCCATTCATGAAGACCAATGGTGCTATCATCAATGATGAAGAAACCTGGGTGTATCATATTATCCCAGTCATAGTGGACTCCATAATCGGGAAATGCGCATTGTCTCCACCAGCCAAAAAATTCAAAACTGTCCATCAGTAAAAAGGTATATATACATGATGTTTTGGGGCCCCACAAGGTAGCTTGCTGGTAGACTTATTTTTGAGAGGTGAGGCAATCAGTATCTTCCACTTTTCTGCATGCTGGATAAATTGAAGGATCCTGTTTGCTGAGTCTAGTGTTGCTGTGAAAGTGTACAAACATGCTCTCTCACAATGCCATGCCACACAACCCTATATATAGACTAATATTATAAGTGAGAGTTTTGCAGCATCCATCAATATTCTTGACTTCCTTGGATGTCTTGTTTTTGGTCCTATCTAATGGCAATTATCAGGGAAGCATATTTTGTGTAATGATAATGTTCAGGCAGTGGTGGTTTGTCTACAGTTGGCTGATATTTTTTTTTCATGGGTTTCAATAGCTGTTCCATCACTGACACAAGTGCCTCAACTGTGGTGGCAATAATTAAAAAAAAAAATTCTGGTGTCTCAACATTTTGCATACAATTTGATCCCCGAGGTAAAATATATTCAATGGTAGCTTCATTTATGGGCATCTGCAAGAGAGTAAGAGGGGAGGGAAAACGGGTATTACTCCCCCCACACACTGGATTTTGTATACAGAATATGAAAAAGGACTAAAAACTATTATTTTTTTAAGTATTTTTAGTAAGAGCAAATTACACAGAGAAAGGCTAATTGGGAATTCTGTGTCACTTTGCCAGAAACAATTGTTCTCTAGGCTACAAAATATAAAAACTGTGGCAGCTGTTTAATTTTCAGCCATTTTAGACAAGCACAAGAGCTGATGTGACTGCAGAATATTGCAGGATCTTCTGAATCGACAGTTTTTTTATTAGATTTTCCTTTAATGCATTGTATTTTATTGGCACTGTTTTTTTTGCTTTTGTGTCCTATTTATCTGGCTATTTTTGTAGGCACATAAATGGTAGGCACACACAAGAGGGAGAGTTGTGTATCAGTTGTCAACAATGATGCACAAATGGACCAGGCATAGCACCCAAAGTTAAACTCTGCCTTCTCATGGTTCAGGCCATTAGTACCTTTCAAAAGAGATATTCATTTTAGAAGCAAATGGAAGGGGAGGACTGCCAGATAAGTGTGACTTATTGTTCTGGCTTTCTAAAAAATCACATTTTCCTTTTTTTTTGCTGCCTGCTGAGGAGTAGTGAACTTCACAGGACAGTCTGATAGCTTTGAGTTTGATTATGAATCTTGAATATTCTGCACTGGTGGACTTTTGAGGAAAATATACTTTCCATTTGTGGGTTGGCAGTCCTAAGTTAATAGACACATAGGATACTTTGTATCAGCTGATGGATAGCCATGACCAGAGGGCATCATAGGTACCTAAGCCATTTCTTCTAGGGTCTTTCCAGCCTTACACTGGTGGAAGTTCCCACCAATATGGCTTAAACCTTTAGCAGTGGGAGAACAGTCCTTGTACCCCAGTCCTGCAATTGAGAGGCTGTTTGATATTGTTAGGCTTATCTCTCTCAATCAACCTAGTTTCTTTAAACATTCTATTAATCATTTCTTTCCACAGGTGTGTGGAATGTGAGTACAGTGTATATCGATTATTATTTTGATGTCCTCACACATGAATTCCCATATTATGACCTAGACATTCTGACCTTATAAGAGACCAGATGGGCAGGTAAAGGTCAAATATTTAAATGTAATCTTAAATTTTTCTTTTCAGAAAGGATTTTTCTTTTTGGAAGGCATTTGCAATATATTAATCTGCTTCTCAGCAGACATGCTAGTGATGCTCTTCCATGATCTGACTGCATTTATGAAAGGTTTCTTACAGATAAATTTAAAACTAAGATTAAAGATGTGATCTGTTTTTATACCTCCACTAAGGACTGATGAGAATGAGAAAGACAGGTTTATGGATAACTTCACAATATTTTAAATTCTGTTAAGAATTGAGATATTACTCTTGTGCTAGGTGACTTCAAAAGTTGGTACTGACTCTGACCTTTTGAGCATGGGCAGTAATTGGCATTGGTAAGCAATAGCAATGGGGAACATTTCCTACAGGTAAGTAAACTTAATGGTCTGAGAATAGTGAACACTTACTGCAAATACCAGGATATTTATAAGTATACATGGGTTTCACTGATGGGTTGCATAGAAATATGATTGATAAATAATGAGATAAACTCTTGTTCAACATCCACTAATAAATCAGCACTTTGACGTCGATTCTAATTTTAGATGAAAAATTGTCTTGAGCCGGGTGGGATACGAACCCATGATCTCCTGATAATATGAAATAAATATAATAAATAATAGGAGTTTATCTCATCATTTATCATTATTAGCATACTTGTAAGACATGCTTTCCATCTATATGGCAAATAGAAAGCCACTTGCGGCTAAAATTGCCTGAATAGTGCCTATATGTGACATAAAAGGAATGTTCATAGGATTAATTAGAGGAGATCTTGATTGGCGGCCGGTAGCTCAGTGGTCCAGAGCACCTGACATGTTATCAGGAGGTCGTGGTTTCGTATCCCACCCTGCTCAAGACAATTTTTCCTCTAAAATTAGAATCGATGTCAAAGTGCTGATTTATTAGTGAAATATGATTGATTATATATTAATCAACAAATGGGCTAACTCTGTTAGGAACACCAGGTCATATAGGGGAGCTGAAATTGGGCCTGAAAATTACCCTGTTAAATGTATCTTGCAGCTGTAGCTTAAAAAATGTTGTGCTAAGGTTAATAGAGCTATCTTTAACACTGAAGCTCTGAGAGACCTAGAAATCACCAATGTGATAAATTTTAGTCATTATGATAATTGTGGTTTGCGTACAACTGAATATGAGGAAGAATGGGACCATTTTAAACAGGCTATTTTTGAAACCAACTATACTCTTCTGGTTAAAAAGGTGCAGAGGAGACAAAACACTGGAACTTATTCTGTCATCCAGTGTATCCAGGATTTTCTGTATACTGGACTTTTTGAAAGAAGGAATTGCTGGAATAGACTGAATCAACATCCTACTACTCCTAACAAATAGCACTGTAAAGAGCTTAATAAACATATAAGCTGCAAAGGCTCACTTGAAAGCTAATACTAATCTTTGGGTTTCGTAGCTTGACTTACAAAACAGAGGAATCAGCTGGACAGCACAACAGCAGAGAGTTACACAGATAGTTAATGTTTTTTGTGGGAAGAAACGTACTGTCACACAGGGGTGGAGGGATAAACATGATAAGGTATTGAAGGTGAAGATTTTGTCATGGATTAAATAGGCTGATCATTTCAGCATTGTTCTAAATAATGTGGTAGTTCTACTCCCATTGTTTGTAATAAGTATAGATGTATTACTGGCTTTAATATTGGTCCTTTATCATGAGCTTTAGTTACTTTGGCTATCTCAAAAATAAAGCTGCCAAATCACGAGAGGGATAAAATTATTATTGATTCACAGCTTTGCAAGTCTTTCAAGTGCATACCTTCAGATGTGTGTCAGCCATCATGCCATCTGAGACAAATCTGGGACTTCTCAATAAAGAGCACGTATCTCCATTCTTGTTTCCAGTGGCTCTGCTTATAATTGCATAATTAATAACATTCATTTATGTCAAATCTTCCTAATTCTTCAGGAATGGATTGAATGTGTTATATTTTAACATTTTTATTGCAAATATAATTTATCAGTGTTCCTTTAAAGAATATTCATATAAGCAAAATTCTCTTAATGTAATGTTATCCTTTTTACTTTGTGCAAAATATCTTAGGTGTTAACTCAGCAATTAGAAGATAGACTACATGAGCTTGGAGAAGTGAAACGCCAAGTTCAAGAATATGTTACTGAAGTAGCTCGTGTCCAGGAATTGTTAGCTGTTAAGGTAAAATGTGAAAAGTTTTTTTAATACTTTTTAGTGTATTACTAGGAGCACTGATATGCAAATATGGTCATTTACAAGGAAACAAATTGATTTCAGAAATCATTAAAAGCTTTTCATTCTACATTAGAGATGTTATTATTGATGTAATAAAACTATTTCTTCTATTAAGCCTATAGCTTAATGTTAATAGTTAAATGACCAATTCCTAGTTTCCAGATTTCTCTGATTTCTTTTGTAAACTGCTGTTTTTCAATGTAATAGACACTGATTTTCTTAGATCACTGTTTTTATTGGAGTTCAAATATAACACAATGTTTATTCACTGCTATCACTTCATGTAATACCCTCCCTCCCTCTTATATTAAATCTAATATTTTAAAAATATTAGCTTTGGTTAGAACCAAAATGCTGCTTTGGTGCCAATGCAAGATATCCTGCACACTCCCTTATCTGATAAAGCAAAAAAATAAATGGCCATATATTAAACAATTGATTGCTCTTATTTTTAGGAAAAATACATTCTGCCATTTTTATATTTTTGCATATTCTCTAATGTTGTTTCATGTACCCTGCTAGTATGTGTAGCACAGGTTGAGAAGCATTAACCCAAGTGACTCTCTGTAATACCAACTGTTTTTGCATGTTATTGTCATAAGAATACATGAGACCATGAGCACTTTAATCAATTGCTGTGATCAAAAACAATTTCATTAAAAATGATGCATATGGAAGTTTTTGAAAAAACTTTAGAAAAGCTGACCAAACCTACAGGATATAACCCAATTAATGATCATAATAGAGAAATCAGAATAACTATAACTTGATTCAAAAGTTTGAATGCATCCTCATTCACAAAAAAGTTGACCAACCCTGGACTAGATGGAAGGTTGTAATAACTTCTGGCAAACCCTTTGAAAAAAAATTAGTAAGCTGTAGGTTGAACATGATATGATGGCTTTAGATAGATTTGTAAATTTTTATGTTTGTGCAAGAATGAAATGTGTAATATGCCATTTTTCAATTTCATATGTATAGATTTGGTTAAAAATTTATTTATGGTTTATTATTGTGAACACTCTTGTCACAAAAGTTTGACATCCTGAAAATAATTCCAGCCTTGAAATTTATCTCCCACCCTGCCCTCAGTGAAAGATTGTCAGATGGGGCACTGATGGGCTAACATTTGTCAGATGGGACATTAAGCCATGGCTCCATGTGCAGGAGAACAAAATTCCTAATGCATGATAAAGAACACAATGGGTGGCCTTGATAGGAGGATTCCATCTGTCTCTTAAGAGCTGTCCAATGGATCACCTTCCCCAACCTTCTCTGAGATTTTGGGGTCCTTGTGTGACCTGGCAATTTTGTCCATGATGTGCAAAAACATGCCACTCAGAGGTAAAACAACTTAAATCTTGAAAATAAATTGTAATTTAACATGTTCAGAGACTTGAAAATGAATTAATGATAAACATAGAAGATAATAGATGGATTTTTTCCCCCTTCTTGAAGGAACAACAACGATCTGAACTGCTGCAACAGTACCAGAACTTGAGTCAGGAGAATACAATTTTAGAAACACAAACACACAGACTACAGTCACAAACATCTGCAATTCAGATGGAAATAGAGGCCAAAGATGCAGAGCTTCAACAATGCCGTGATACTATTTTGTCATTGGAACAAGAAATTGAGGAGGTAAGATTAAATAATGTCTGAATGTAGTACAAAATTTGAGCAGTTTCTTTAATTAACAGTTGTTAATATGCCTTCATTGATATTTTTTTCTAAATGAGAATGATTCTGTATTCATTCAGTAATCTACATATTATCTTTGTTGGGTTATGTAAAATTTTCACTCTTGTATTGCTATGCTGAAGAAAAGCAAATTTTATGCAATGTGATGTAGATATGCTGTGTCTTGTTCATAAAATGGTTTTCTATAATTTTTTTGCCAAATGAATTATGGGAATAAACGAGATATTTTAGAGATTTGTTGCATTTCATTTCAAATTGGGAGAAATTTATCCTACTACCATTTTTAAAGGAAAGAAAATTATAAGTGAAAATGCACAAAGCAAGATTAATTCAAAGGTTCACCATTTAACATCTTCATGTGATGGATAGTAATTTCTGCTACACCTTAGTTTTTCCTTTGGGAATGAGAAGAGGTATAGAGAAATCATAGTGCCAGAAATATTGGATATTGATGCTCCAACCTCATATTATGATACTTGTATATACCTGAATGGTCTACCCAGGCCCCATAAAATTGGAAAAGTCAACAGTTATAGTATTTAATGAATACTTATGCAGAAAAAATGAGTTTTGCTGATGGTGTGAGACTCAAACTCCCATCTCTCCAGGTGCATGCCAGTTATATAGATTGGTATTTAATGTGTTGCTGAACATTTAAATGTAAAAGTTTTGGAGGGGTTTAAGAATTGTACAAGATATTTGTGAAAATCTGTGTTCTTTATGAAACCTAAATATTAATCAACGACTAGTATAACAACTATATTTGATTTTTTTTGCATTTGAAGTTAAATTATGAACTGAAAATTTATCAATTGCTTTTATAAACAACACATTTTGAAAATATATAAGTTTCATGCAAGATAGCATTAATTGGCATAGGGGAGAGCTATGGCAGCTAGCTGCTGTTCTAAAAGGTAAACTTTGTGTATTGCATTAGCTCTGATTGAGGCAGTAATCAATAGTGATTTCAGTCTTAGTAGGGCATGTCTTTGTATGACATGCCCTACTAGCCTGTAAAAACTAGGAGTTGCTTCTTAGAATTTTCTCCTATTTATTCAAATGGGGAAAAAATGATAAAAAGAAAACACACAGTTAAATTAACCGAAGTAATAATTATAATAAATTCAGACTGATGCCTGGTTAATAATTGCTTTTAATTGACAGACGTTATTTTTTTTTAAAAAAGGAAGAAGGTACTTCCCTACACAAAGGACAGAGATAACCTAGAAGCTATATTTGGCTTGTCCTGGTTTCTCATACAACATATAAACACTTACACAAGGACATACCCCGCTGGTCTTAGTAGTCAGGTATGCTAACTGCTAGACTCAAAATACTACTTAGTCAAAAATGTGCTATAAAATAACTTATCTGAAATAATGGTGACCATAAACTAGATGACTGAATACAAGTTTAGGTAATACAGTGATTAAGCCACTTTCATTATTTTAAACAAATCTTCTGTGGTCAACAAGTTTTCATTTGGTATTTTGCCACTGGACATTTTGACCTAAATTTGTTTATTCAAGAAATGCATGAACATATACTTTTATTTATCTGCTCTTATTACACAGAATACTTCAACTATGAGTAAAATAATGTGTATAAATGTTATAATTGTTAAAAATTCTCTGAATCTGTAACCTTTACAAAAACTTAATATTTTTTTAACAAAAATGACTAAAAATCATAATAATACTCTGATGAATGATGAATATGAAATATGAATTTTTTAAGGGTAGACTTTTTTTTTTGCAAAATCCTTAGAGTAGTGTTCAGTATGAATTCTGACTACCATTTTGTAACTTATGCCTTGGTGCTTTTACTTTTTGTCAGTATCTGTCAACTCAAGAAGCTCGTAGGTTAGAGATGACTGTATTGAATAGTTCTGTAAATGGCTTGGAATTAGAGTTACAGCACAAGCAACAGGAATTAGACCAGCTGCAATCAGATTTAGCAGCTTCTAGAACACTTTCTGTTCAACTAGATTCTACAAGAGACCATCTGCAAAAAATGCTGGCCAATGAAGAGGCAGCAAAAAAAAAGGTAAAATATATTTTTTTGTAAGTTATCGTTGAATGAATCCTGTAGTTTTTTAATAAATATAACATGGGTCTGACCATGTTAAAATATCATGTCAGTTAAAATATAGTAACTGTAAATATTAGTGACAAATTGTGATATCTGTGTGTCAAAGTTAGAAACTTTGAAGTAAAAAAAAAATAATGATTGATAAGCAGGCCCAGATTTACAAAACAAGAGACTGGCTCTCTATTGAAGTATAGCATTTTCTCCTCCATTTTAGAGATTGCCCCCCCCCTCCCCCCTCGGTGTGAGCGCCTGTACGTGGTGAGGGGGACCACCCTGTGAAGGTTCCCGCTGGCTCGGTTACCTTCGCAGGGTCCTAAACGCTCGCCCGCGTGTTTGCCGTGCGCGGAGACCCGTGTCCCTGGAAAGGAGGATCCTGGCAGTTGCTCAGGGGTCCCCGTCTTCTCTCCCCAGCTCATGACTGGTGGGGTCCCCTTTGGCCGTTTTGCCATTGGGGAGCCTGTCTGTCGCGGGGCTGGGCAGCGACTTCCGGGGCCGCTGTTATACACTGCTTTGGCCTCTGCTTCAGGTAAACGGGAGGTCCTGGGGCGGCCCCCTCAGGATCAATCGGCTGGTGGGCTGGTCCTGCTAGGGTCAACTATGCCGTTCAGTGAGTAACCTTGTCCACCGTCCGGACAACGGTTTGCGAGTTTCCCCACACATTTACTAATTTTGTAGTTTTATTTCTTTTGTGAGGCCAGCTCTTGCCTCACACTTTATTGCTTTGTTGCTTCTTTTCTTTTGTGGGAACTCCGACGAGTTTCCCACCATTTCTCTTTTCCTTTTCCTTTTTGTTTCGTAGTGAGGGCTTGGCTCACTGGCTGTGTGGGTATGGTGCCCGGGCAGCCCTGGCGCCCAACTGGGCGTCCCCTTGTTGGACTCCATGGTGGGTGGGGACAACGGGCACTGAATTTTTTAAAAACAACCATGAGTACAACTACTCATAATTCTTCGAACAATGCCGCGAAGAGGGCTCGCCATGAACCCCCAACTTCTCTGTCTTTGCCTTCGTCTTCGTGTGTGTCTCCGTCTCCGAAGTTCCTGATCATCCACTCTACGGGTGATCAGGTTCTTGGAGACATGTCCCCTTTTTTTATAAATAAGGGTATTCTAGGTCTTGCGGGAGAGCCGAAATCTGTCAAGCGCCTAAGATCTGGTGACTTGCAGGTGGAGACAGCGTGCTCCAAGCATTCGGAGCTTCTATTAAAGGTTACAGCGATTGGTGGAGTGGCTGTCGAAGTCACTCCGCACAAGACGCTCAATTCCTCCCGGGGTGTGATCTCCGAGTGGGGCCTCCTCAAGGTTTCTGAGGAGGAAATCCTCTCGGAGCTTTTGGCCCAGGGAGTGATTGCAGTCCACCGGGTTTCGTCACGCCGTAATGGAAAGTTAGAACCCAGCCGGGTACTTATTCTAACTTTCAACACACCACGCCTGCCTACTTCCATCAAGGCAGGATACTTACACTGCGAGGTGCGGCCATTTATCCCCAATCCTCTGCGTTGCTTTCAATGCCAGAGGTTTGGCCATGCCCGCACCGCATGCCGGGGCAAGCCCACCTGTGCTCGTTGTGGCAGTCAGGATCACCTTGAACCTGACTGCACAGCAGAAAAGGCATGCTGTGTAAACTGCCGTGGTGAACATCCGGCGTACTCCCGCGACTGTCCGAAGTGGCTGGAGGAGAAAGAGGTACAGCGCCTGAAGACCCTTCACAACATCAGCTATCCCGAGGCGAGAAAGCTCGCTGCACCGCCTGCCCCACCTGGCAAGGTCTCCTATGCCGGTGCGGTGGTCGGAAAGCCCGTCGTTAAGATGGCTTCCGTGGCGGTGCAGACCGACATCAGCGTTCCACCAGCTGAATCTTTCTCGCCTGCAGCTAAGTACCTCTTGACGCAGGCGAAGCCGACGTCGGTGTCAATCTCGACATCGACACCGGTTTCTATTCCTGTGTCTGTGCCTTCCACTTCCACCTCCGGAAGGCCCCCTCCACCCCGCCCACAGACAGCAAGACCTACAAAACCCAAGGGGCCCCCGGCGGGGCCCAAAAAGAAAATTTTACCTCCTCGTTCGGCGGTCTCTGATCCATGTTGCTCGGACGACTCCGAGGACATGGACACCGACCGCCCCAATTTTCCAAAACCGTCGCTGGCGACGGTTAAAATAAATCGAAAGTCGTCCGCCAATTCTTCCAAGACCTGAGATGGCCACACTCCTTCAATGGAACTGTCGTGGATTCCAGAGGAATATTGACGACATCAAGGTCCTCCTGAGGGCACACGAACCCCTCTGCGTGTGCCTTCAGGAGACATTCTTACAGACAGCCAACAATCCCACTATCCGGCACTTTTCTCTCGTTCACCGGGACCGGGATGGAGATGGTCCAGCCCACGGAGGTGTTGCCATCCTCGTGAGCAACCATTCTCCATTCCAGGTCGTTCCCCTTACCACGAACTTAGAGGCGGTAGCCATCCGCCTCTTTGTGGGATTTTCGTTGACTGTCTGTTCTGTCTATCTCCCACCCGGAAGCATCGTTTTCCGGGACGACCTTGATGACCTCGTCTCGCAGCTGCCGTCCCCCTTCCTCATCATGGGGGACTTCAACAGACACAGTTCACTTTGGGGCAGTGCTGACACCAACGGGAGGGGCCGGGTCCTGGAGCAGTGGCTCCTGGATCTGTCTCTCTCCCTGTTGAACACCGGTGTCAGTACCTACTTTCAAACCCCAACCCACACATTCATTGCCATTGACCTCACCATCTGCTCCTCCTCGATCCTTCCACTCTTTACATGGGAGGTCGAGGACAATCCCTACGGAAGCGATCACCTCCCCGTGGTGTGTACCATCTCTCGTGGGGGGCCTTGCAGCCCTTCGCGTGTCTCCCGGTGGAGGCTTGATCGGGCTGATTGGAGTGGCTTCGAGCTCTTGTCTGAGCTCAATGAGCACTCTATCAGCCAGGAGCCCATCAATGTTGCAGTGGCGGAGTTGACGGACTGCATCGTCCAGCCAGGAGCCCATCAATGTTGCAGTGGCTTCGAGCTCTTGTCTGAGCTCAATGAGCACTCTATCAGCCAGGAGCCCATCAATGTTGCAGTGGCGGAGTTGACGGACTGCATCGTCCATGCAGCTGCCTCTACTATTCCTCAGACCTCGACTCGGTTTCCACGGTTCCCAAAACCATGGTGGAATCCCGACTGCACCGCAGCTCGTAAGGCTCAGAACAAGGCTTGGGGGGTGTTTCGGAGATATCCGACGTCCCCCACCTCGAAGCATTCAAACGCGCCAGGGCGAAAGCCCGTTTCGTCCGGCACCAGAGCCAGAAGGAATCTTGGATGAAATATACATCTTCTATCACCCGCACGACCAGTTCTAAGGTCGTGTGGGATAAGGTCCGGAAGATGGGTGGGAAGTACACGTCCCACTCATTATCGATCCTGGAGCACAATGGACAGGCAATTGCTGAGCCTCGAGCAATTGCCGACATTCTGGGGGAGTCATTCTCCACCATCTCTTCTCTGTCCTCCTACTCCCCCGAGTTTCTGGCCCAGAAGAGCAGGGCCGAACGCTCTCCGCTGTCCTTCCATTCGAATGGCCTGGAGTCTTACAACAGGCCATTCACAGCGGAGGAGCTTCGCCGTGCTCTGCACACTTCTCGCGCATCTGCTGTGGGGCCAGACAATGTCCATTATGCCATGCTCCAACATCTCTCACCATCGAGTAAGGATCGACTGCTCCGAATCTTCAACCGTATTTTCATCGAGGAGCAGTTTCCGGACTCCTGGCGGGAGGCCATCGTCTTGGCCTTCCCTAAGCCAGGAAAAGATCCCAAGATTCCTTCGCATTATCGTCCTATTGCATTGACGAGCTGCGTCTGCAAGGTGTTGGAAAGGATGGTAAATACCAGGCTGGCCTGGTATTTGGAACATCACGGCCTTCTTTCCAACACCCAGTGTGGCTTTCGCAGGCACCGGTCTACTTTAGACCACCTGATCCGCCTCGAATCGGCGATCAGGAATTCTTTTTTACGACGAGAGCACCTGGTGTCAGTTTTCTTCGACATCGAAAAAGCATACGACACGGCATGGAGATTCGGCATTCTTCATGACCTTCACAGTTCGGCTTGCGAGGTCACATGCCGATCTTCATTGCAAACTTTTTATCTTCTCGTGTTTTTCGAGTCCGTGTCGGCAACACTCTATTGCGGCCTTTCCCCCAAGAACAGGGGGTGCCTCAAGGCTGCGTCCTGAGTGTTATGCTTTTCGCTGTCAAGATAAATTCCATTACACGGCAACTTCCTCCGACTGTAGGCAATGCCCTCTATGTTGATGACTTTAGCATCTTTTGCTCATCGTCCAGCATGAGGGTCATTGAACGACAACTGCAAACTGCCCTGAGCAATCTCTCGGTTTGGGCGACAGCCAATGGGTTCCGGTTCTCCCCACAGAAGACCGCTTGCGTGCACTTTTGCCGCAAGCGTAATCTTCATCTGGACCCTGAGCTGCGGCTCGGGGGTAACATCATTCCAGTTGTGGTGGAGACCAAGTTTCTCGGTCTCATCTTCGACCAGAAATTGACCTTTTTTCCACATATTCGACATCTCAGGTCCAAGTGCACGCGGGCATTGAACATCATCAAGGTTCTCTCCTCCCTCTCTTGGGGGGCGGACCGATGTTCTTTGCTCCACCTGTACCGTGCACTTGTCCGGTCGAAACTGGACTACGGATCCCAGGTGTATGACTCCGCCCGGGATTCGGTGGTGAAGGTGCTGGACCCACTCCATCATCAGGCCCTCCGTGTGTGCACGGGGGTCTTCCGCACTTCACCGGTCCAGAGTCTCTATGTTGAGACCGATGAACCATCTTTATCTATTCGCCGTCAGCAGTTGTCTCTACAGTATGCATCAAAATTGCGATCCCTGCCAGGCCATCCCACTTGGGACTGCATTTTCAGTCCCAGGTGAGAAATGTTATACCAGAATCGGCCGACTGCCATTCGTCCTTTCGGTTTGCGTGTCCGAGGTTACCTGCGAGACATCAATACCAGTCTCGATAGCATCGCACAGTCGACAGCTGAGCCACTTCCACCTTGGCTCGCTGTTTCCCCTTCCTGCGATTTTTCCCTGTGCAGGACGGGGAAGGCCTTTACACCCGACTGTGTGTATCGGCAACTCTTTGCCAGCCATCGTGCTGCGCACCTGGACTTCTTGCCTGTCTTCACAGATGGCTCGAAGTCCGGCACTTCAGTGGGATCAGCCATGGTCTGCTGTGATGTAATCATTGCAGACCAGATCCCACAGCAGTGTTCCATCTTCACTACTGAGTTGCATGCTATCAGCATTGCCTTGGACCATATAGCAGCTAAGCATCATCGTCGGTGTGTGCTTTACACCGACTCGCTTTGCTCGCTACAGGCTTTGATCTCGGTGAGGCATCGGCCTCACCCTGTTCTCTCCAAGATCCGCCAGCAGCTCCATCGTCTGGCAGCCACCACCACAATTCTCTTCTGTTGGGTGCCCGGTCATGTTGGAATCAGGGGCAATGATTTGGCAGATTCTGCTGCCAGGTCAGCCACGCCCCTGTCCGACTCTCCGTTGCCGGTTCCATATGTGGATTTCCGGCAGCGTTTCACCATCGAGCTCCGGGCACAGTGGCAGAGATCTTGGTCTGAACAGGTTGCTAACAAGCTCTTCGAGATCAAGCCCATTGTCAAACCGTGGCAGTCTTGTTTTCGCAGGAATCGTAAGGAGGAAGTTGTACTTGCTCGGCTCCGCTTAGGTCACTCGTTTTTAACACACTCTTTTCTACTTAAGGCGGACGCAGTACCTAAGTGCGAGCTTTGTGACGCCGTTTTAACTGTGAAACATATTTTAATTCAGTGTTCAGCTTTTAACCTTGAACGTAAATTGTGTTTTACTTTCCACAATTTTATGGCTGAGCCTCTTACACTCGGCCATCTTTTATCTGATGAATCGTTTTTAACTCCTGTTTTTGACTTTTTACGTTTTACTGGTTATTTTACACGTCTCTGATTTTTACTATATTTTCTAGTTTTACTCTTGTTTGCAATTTTACATAGGTCCTATACACCCATTTTTATTGTTAACTTCTACTCTTGTTGTTTCTTTTACACTTTTTGCTTATCGATTTTGTGTCGTTTCGTTTGTGTTCTTTTTAACTTTGGTTGTGGGTTTCATTTCTTTTACCCTTTTTATCGTTTGTTTGGCGCAATATAGCCTTAGTTGCTATTGCGCCAATAAACCCCAAACAACCAACCAACCAACCCCCCCCCCCCCCTAGATCTGGCCCTATTGATAAGTAGTTTATTTTCATTTGATAGTGATATCATTGTCCTGTCTACGATTGGAATGGCATATTCTGGTCTGAAAAAACTGGACCAGAATGGCATTCTAATATTGTTGAAATTTTAGTGATATTTTATATTCTAACAAGAAAACTATTAGCTTTGGTAACTATTGCAGTTATAGGTTGTAATTGTGTTGATTTGTCCAAATTTCATGGCTATGTTTGGGAATTACTTTTTAAAAACTTAGAAACTCTATGAGGGTCATCCTGGCTTTGTATGCATTTAATTTTATCATTGGGGTCCTTGTAAGGCTCTATGTCACAAAATGTGATATAGGGCCATCATTAAAGCCAGTAATGCATCTATCCTCATTACAAACAATGGGAGTAGAAATAATCACATTGTTTAGAACATCTATGAAATGCTCAGTCCACCTAGCCATCACAGAATCATCACCTTCAACCACCTTGCCATATTTATCCCTCAATCCTTATGTACCTGTCTGTTTCTTCCCACATAAAACATTAACAATCTGGTACAATCCCCTGCTGTTATGTTATAAGTTTCGTAGCCTTATCGTGCAAATAATTTTGTTTCCTCTGTTCCCTTTTGCCCAAAAGAGTACTGTTGGTTTCAAGAAAAGCCTGTTTAAACCGATCCCATTCTTTCTCAACTTCAGCAGTAAGCAAAGCATGATTGTCATAATGACTAAGTAGTCCATCATGGTATGCTTTGGCTATATCTGGATCTTTCAGACTTTCAGTGTTGAAGGTAATTTTCTTAACCTTAGCACAACATTTCTTAAGCTTTAGTTGCAAGACACTTTTCACCAGGTAATGGTCAGATTCAATTTCGGCTCCCCTGTATGATCTGGTATTCCTAACTGAACTAGTCCATTTGCTCTTAATTAAAATATAATCTATCATATTCCTGTGCAACCCATCAAGGAAATTCATCCATCAAAGAACTCATTTATAAATGCCCAGGTGTTTGTAATATGTGTTAGTCATTCATGAACCATTAAATTTACTTACCTGTAGAAGATGTTCCACATTGCCACTGGAACTACCAATGCCAAAGGGACCTAAAACTCCTGCCCAAAGGTCAGAGTCAGTACCAACTTTAGCATTGAAGTCACACAGCACAATGGAAATATCTTCTTCGTTCACAGAATACAAAATATCCTGAAGCTGTCTGTAAAACTTATCCTTCTCATTCTCATCAGAGTTCTCTGTGGGGGCATAATCTTTAATTTTTGTTTTAAACTTTTCTAGTAGAAGAAATCTTTTATTAATGCAGTCATATCCTAGAAGAGCATCACTGGCATGTCTTCTGAGAAGCAAAACTCTGAAATCACTGATGCTGGTAGGAACTTCAGGCACCACCTTTTCAAGTGGACCTTTTCAAGATCCATATGACCTGCCTTAGACACACTACTCCAGTTTAGGATTGGCGATGCCCATAGAAGCAAGAGTTCAGGACCTGCATTGGCCTCTAATCAAGATTATCTAATAGCTGATATAAGGTAACCCATGCCTCTGTTCATTTAGCACTACAACCCATAAACAGAAACACAGTGGCTGATTATCCCTCAACAGAAACCCACCAGTGCAGCAAGTCCAGGATCCATAATCAAGCTCAAATCTGTAAATCGGTCAAGTAGGTATAAATGGTCAGCACCAGGACCCTGTGAAGTTTACTGCTCCTCAGCAGGGCAGGAAAAAAAAAAACGTGGTCATAGATTATCAGATCAGTAGGCCATACTGATCTTGCAGCTCTCCCCTACTGTTCCCTTCCAAAAGAAAATATCTCTTTCGAAAGGTCTAACAGCCTGCACCATGGGAAGGCGAGGTCGGACATTCAGTGCTATCTCTGGACAGTTCTGTGCATCATCACTGGGGGAATGGTCATCATCATCATCATCATCATCAAGCAGCCATGGGCTACAGAGGTCCAACCAGACCGTGCAATTTAGTTCTCTAAGCAAGTCTGTCTTGAGCTACATCTGCTGCATCTGGCCACTGCACACCAATTCTAATAAGGTCCTGTTCGAAATTGTCTGCCCACTGCATCCTTGGTCTCCCCCTCTTTCTGAAGCCTTTAGGCACACTGTTCATAACCCTATTTGCCAATCTATAATTATCCATATGGGCAACCAGGCCAAACCAACGGAGTCTCTCTCTGCACAATATGCTGCTTAAAGGAGTTTGCCGACTCCTTTGCCTAACCTTATCATTAGTTACAAAGTTGAACCACCTAATGCCCAAGATACTACTTAAGCATCTAGAATCAAAAGCATCTAGTTTCCTGTTATCTTGTTTACAAAGTGTCCAAGTTTCACTGCCATAACTAACACTAGAAAGAACCAAACTATTATACAGTCTAATTTTAGTCTTTAGGTGTATACCCCTATTTCTCCACACTCTCCATAGATTCCTAAAAGTCCCAGCAGCAATCTCTATTCGTCAGTTAATCTCATGCCGCACATCAGCTGTATCTGTTACATAGCTCCCAAGATAAATAAACTGTGACACCTGCTCAACAGTGCAACCATTCAGATTAACTGAATCACAGCCTGCCTGACCAATTTTCATCACTTTAGTTTTCTCTCTGTTTATAACCAAACCTACTCTAGTACCAGTTTCATCAACAGCTCGAATGAAAGAGTTTATCTCATCAACATCATATGCCAAAAGGGCTAAATCATCAACATAATCTAAGTCAGAAATTTTCGTATCTCCAGTCTATTTAAGGCCAAAATCTTTCCCTTGAAGTGAATTTCGCATAACATAATAACCAAACTAAAGAGAAAAGGAGACAAAATGCACCCTTGTTGAACACCAGAAGTAATGCTAAACCAATTGCTACAAGACTTACCAACTCTCACACACGACTCAATGTTATTAGAGAGAGCTTTCATTATGTTAACTAACTTGTCTGGTATACCATATGACCTCACAATCAACCACAAATTACAACAATCAACAGAGTTGAAAGCCTTTTTGAAATCAACAAAGCTAGCAACCAAAAGTTTCTGAAACTCTAAACATTTCTCAAGAATCTGCCTAAGTGAAAATATCTGATCTACACATCCCCTACCACTTCTGAATCCACATTGTTCATCACACAATTACCTGTCAACCAGATTCTTAATTCTATTAAGCACAATCATGCAAAGAACTTTCCCTGGAACAGAGAGTAGGCTGATACCCCTATAGTTATCACAAGAACTGCGATCACCTTTTAGGAAAGTAGGGATAATAATAGCTCTGGTAAAATCCTTAGGAACCATGCCTTTATCATAAAAGATATTCAAAATTTTAGTCATCCAAGTGGTAACCGAAACATTCCCAGCTCTAAGCATTTCCATAATAATTTCATCTACTCCTGGGGATTTATGAAGTTTAAGTTTAGAAATAGCCAAAATAACTTCAGATTGTGTTATAGGGCCAACATTAAAGCTACCAATGCATCTATCATCATTACAAACAATGGGAGTAAAACTAACCACATTGTTTAGAACATCACTGAAATGCTCAGCCCACATAGTCATGACAGAATCCTCACCTTCTATAACCTTACCTTGTTTATCCTTCAATCCCTGTATACCTGTCCATTTTCTACCACACAAAACTTTAACTATCTGGTACAGCTCTCTGCTGTTGTGCTATCTAACTGCTTCCTTGGCTTTGTCAGCCAAGCCATCAAGCCACAGATTCTTATCAGCAGCTAACTGATCCTTTACACGTTTATTAAGCTCTCTGTAATGCTTTCTATTAGGACTAGTAGGGTATTGATTAAGGATATTCCTGCAGTTCTTTCTTTCTGAAATAAGCTGAAGTGCCTTATCACTCAAATAATTCTGCCTCCTCTGCTCCGTTTTCCTTAAAAGAGTACTGTTAGTTTCCAAAAAAGCCTGTTTAAAATGGTCCCATTCTTCCTCAATTTCAATAGTAAGCAAACCATGACTGTCATAATGACTAAGTAACCTATCATGGTAAGCTTTAGCTATAACAGGGTCTTTCAGAGCTTCAGTATTAAAGGTAAAAATTTTAACCCTAGCACAACACTTTTTAATTTTAAGTTGCAAGACACTTTTAACAAGGTAATGGTCAGATCCAATTTCAGCTCCCCTATATGACCTGGTATTCCTAACAGAATTAGCCCATTTGCCGTTAATTAATATATAATCATTCATATTCTTATGCAGCCCATCAGGTGAAACCCATGTGTACTTATGTATGTCGCGGTGTTTGTAATAAGTGTTAGTTATTCTGAAACCATTGAGTTTACTTACCTGTAGGAGATGTTGCCCATTACCATTGCAGCTACCAATACCAAAAGGGCCTATCACCCCTCCTCAAAGGTCAGAGTCAGTACCAACTTTGGCATTGAAGTCACCAAGAACAAGGGTAATATCTCCTTCCTTGACAGAATTCAAAGTATCATGAAGTTGTCTGTAAAACCTATTCTTCTCATCCTCATCGGCATCCTCAGTGGGGCCATAACAGCAGATAACATTCAAGTCTTTCACGCTTGTCTGAAATTTTGCTGTAAGAAATCTTTCATTAATGCACTCATATCCTAGAAGAGCATCACTAGCCTGTCTGCCGAGAAGCAGACCCACTCCTTGGTGATGTTTATTATCGTTCCTCCCTGAAAAGAGAAATTTAAGATTATTTTTAAGAATCTGACCTTTATCTGTCCATCTGGTCTCTTGCAAGCTGAGAATATCTAAATTATAATGGTGGAATTCTTGTGTGAGGACATCAAGAGAAAAAGCTCTGTGCAGAGTCCTCATATTCCAACTACCTATGGAGAGAAAATGGTTAGTGGGATGTTTAAAGAAACTATGTTTATTGAGAGAGGAAATGGCAACAATATCAAACAGACCCCCAGTAGCAGACATTGGGCAAAGACCCGTTCCCCCACCACTAAATGCTGTAGTTGTATACACTGGAAGAGTTCCCCCAATGTAGAATTTGATGATGCCAGTAGAAGCAAAGGGTTCAGGTGCCTGCGATGACCTCTGCTCAGGATTTTCCACCAGCTGATAAACATATCCTGTGAATCTATTCACTTGGGGCTGTCAACCCACAAACAAACAGAAAACATAGCGGAAGATTTTCCCTCCATAGAAGCCCACCAGTGCAGCAAAATCAGTATCCATAATCAAGCTCAGAGCCATAATTCCATTCAGGTTAGTATATATGGTCAGCACCAGGACCCTGTGTGGTTGACCACTCCTCAGCAGGGTAGAAAAAAAAGAAAAGTAGCCATGGTTGTCCAGATTTGTAGGCCACACTAATCTGGCAGCCCTCCCATTCCGTTCACTTCCACAAGAGAGTATCTCTTTCGAAAGGTACTAACGGTCTGCACCACGAGAAGGCGGGGTCGGACATTAGGTGCTAGGCCTGGACGGTTCTATGCATCATCACAGGTGATTGGTGCATAGCTCTCCTTCCAGTGACTACCTAGCTACCATTTACAGACAAAATTGAATGCTAAAATGAAATGTTATATACCAAAATAAACGAATTTGCAAACATATTAATTGTAATAAGGATTTTTGTGGTGATATAGTGGAAAAATGCAGTTAAAACTTAATTTTGGACAACTTAATAAATAAAAACAGTTGAATTAAATATTAAAAGTAAATTTCTTCCCGAATAGTATAATATTTATCTGAAACATTATTTTTATTTCATTTTGTATTCTTTTCAGTATGATGTATTTTAAAACATCATCAAGTGTTACTCAAGGTGATGTGGATTGTCCACATTCATGGAATTTTCTGTCATGTTTATAAAATGGAGCAATGCTTCATTGGCTGTCCTTTTTTTGGCTTTATTTTATTTATTTATTTATTTAAATTTTTTGCTGGGGGGGGGGGGGTGTCAAATTTTGAAAATCTTGGTTCAGTGCCAAAAAGTTGTATATTGAAGCTAAAAATAGTCAATATCATCAGAATGACATAGCCAAGATGTTGAAGCTTTTAAAACTCTTCAATATAAATTTAAAAACTCATAATATTTAAAAAATAAAATTTTGCCCTAGAAGACAGGGTTAAAACTGTCTCATTGTAGTGGTGGGTAAGGGGGAGCATAAAGCCCTTGATGAAAATATTTTGTTTTCTCTCAGCTGTAGGAGGCAGGAGGCTGAATACCTGTGCCTAGGAAATCCATTGATTCCATATCCAAGACCTCATTCATTCTCAGGAAACAAGATCAGTTTAAGAATATCCATGACAAGTTGTAAGACTTGCTAACTAGAAAAAAATGTCAAAGATATATCATAACTCCAATAATAATTTATAAATTAATGGAAATAAAATCAAAATAAATCTATACAAATAGAAATGAAAGCTTAATGAAAATATAAATGCTAACCAAGAAAATGCACTCTTTCTCCAATGCTTATGACAAGAAAGTCGAGCTGACACTGAACAGCTATGTGCATGTATATCTAAGTAGGTCACACTATGCATTGAGCAACATCCCACCTGCATCTTCTCTGCATGATTCCATGAAGTATACAGTAGCAGTTTGAATTTCAAGGAGAAATTATGCACTCAATACTGGGATGATTGATAAAAATAATTCTAGAAATATTGAAATAGGTTAAAGCTAAAAGAAAAAAGGGGAGTAAAACGAAAAAAAAAATAAATAAATAAAAATAGACTTACATACTTATGTTGTAGCTGCTTGCAAATTCTCTGATTTTAAAGTAAAAGTTTTTAATTAATTTTTTAGAGAATTTTGCAACTTTAGGAAAAAATGTGCTTACAGTAGTTTCAATTAAATTTTGTGAGCTTAAATCAGAAGGTTGCTTCAAAATGGAGGAAAGAAGCAACAACTATTATATCTAGAACAGATTGTATATATCTTGTCTATGGAATGGTAATCAGAGATTTAGAAAAAAAATATTTATATGTCATCATAATAAATTATGCATGAAATGAAAAAGATAAATATGATTTTTCAAGTTTAAATTATCTTATTTTATGGGATATAGGCAAAAAAATTTCAAGTGGGAATTTCTGTTTTTAAAAAGTCTAATTTCATTTGTTGCGCTATCATCACTGACCAGCACTTATACTCCCAGTCAGCAAAAATTTAATATGACCTCCCAATGCTGATGCACTTGGAAGATTTAAAAGAGTTAATTTTATCAACTTCATTTCTGAAAAGGTCTAAATCTTCAGCATAATCTAAGTTGGATATTTTCATTTCTGTAAACCAGGAGTTGGGAACTGGCTGCTCCAAAGCTGCATGCAGCTCTGAGCACTCTAAAATGTGGCTCTTAATGTTTTTTGGTTAAACATTCAACTCTGAAATTTTTTTAATGATTTTAATTAGAAACAAGCACCCAAACAGAATGGGAGATAATGGTTTAAAAGTACTGACTCAATTCAAATATCCTAAATATACTCCAAATTTGATTAAGTTGGTCGAGAAGATTAAAACTCAAAAGTCACACTGTGAATGACAGATTTTTAAATAATTCTTTTCACTAGTTTTATTGTATACAGCTCAATATACCTATTTCAAAATTATATGTTATGGTTTTATTTTTGCTAATAAAATAATATGCAGTTTCATTTTTCCTCTTATGGCTCTTGACCCAATAAAGAACACAATTTGCAGCTCTCAAAATTTGTTGGTTTCTTGCTGTTTTGACTCTTGACCCAAAAAGGTTCCCAACACCTGCTCTACACCATCTAAGTCCCCTGTCTTTCCCTAATAATGAATTCCTCATAAAATATTGAATACCATACTGAGGAAAAAGGGGGACAAAATGCAGTCTTTGTGAGCTCCAGTAGTAATGCTAAACCAATCACTACAAGCTTTACCAACTGTCAGACATGACACAGTGTTATTATAGAGAGCCATCATTATACTAATTAACTTATCAGGAATGCCATATGTTCTGACAATCAATCATAAATTTTGGCAGTCAGCAAAAACTAAAGCCTATTTGAAATCTACAAAGTGAGTAACCATGGGTTTTTTTAAGAATCTATCTAAGCATCAATATTTGATTTGTGCATCCCCTACCACTTCTGAACCCATACTTTTTATCCTGAAGTTGTTTGTTAGCCAAATGTTTAATCCTATTAAGCACAATAATGGTTAGACAACATTACATATTTAAGTCCAACGAAACAAAAGTCTTGTGATAGTGTATTAATGTCACATATTATCACAAGAACTGCAATCACCTTTCTTTAAAATAGGAATAATAATACTTGTAGTAAAAATCTTAGGAACAATCCCTTTATCACAGAAAAATATTTAACACCACTGTCAGCCATCTGACAATAGAATCTTTTTTCAGCTCTAAGCATTTAAGCAGTAATTAAATTGAACCCTGCTGACTTGTGTAATTTTAATTTAGGGGTAGTCAAAATAACTTCAGATTGTGAAATAGGTTAACACTTTCAGCCTGGCATGATCGAGCCAGTACTGTTCATTCTATTTTGCCAAGACACCAGAGATCATACAGATGATAACAAATAGTAGAAACATTCAGCTATTGAAACTGAAAAGTTCATATCAATAATGCAGTTAGTTTGTTTATAATCAATTTTCAAACTTCATGCTGATAATATTAGCAGTTCTGATTTATTAATGAAGTGCTACCACTGCCAGATTTAAAGTGTTAAAATCAGTAATACATCTATTTTTCATTGTGACAAAGGAAGTGGAACAAAAAATACAATTCAGAAAAATTTTGGCCTTTGTACCCATGACAGAAACCTTGCCTTCAAAAACTTTGCCATTCTTATCTCTCAATCCCAGTATGCTATTCTGTTTTATTGCCACACAAAATATTTACTATCTGTTACAACACCTAGTTGTTGCATTCTCTAGCAGTTTTCTCTGCTTTGTCAGTCAAGCTATCAGGCCAAAGATTCTTATCAGAATTAAACTGATTATTTACATGTTTATTAAATTCTATATAATGCTGTCTGTTAAGACTAGAGTGATGTCTATTCATCTGGACCCTTCTTTCAGAAATAAGCTGTGTAGTCCTATTGCTCAAACAATTCTGTCTCCTATGTTCCATTTTACACCACCTCCCTGCAAACAAAGCATTGTTGGTTTAAAGAATATCCTGTTTAAAATGGTCCTATTCATCCTGATACTCAGTATGGGTTGGGTTGTTTTACCTCTGAGAGGCACTTTTTTGCACACCGTGGGCTAAATGGCCAGGTCACAAGGACCCCGAAGGCTCAGAGAAGGTTGGGGGAGGGGACCCACTGGAACAGTTGTTAGGAGACAGATGGTAGTCTCCCATCAAGGCCATCCAGCATGTTCTTTACGTGCACAGGGTATGGCTCTCCCATATACATGGGGCCATTGGTGTGAATGAACTTTTTGAGGATTTTTGCACCAAATGTTTGGCTTAGATATTACTAGTATTTTTTTATTCTGAGAATACTCTTTCTATACCACAAGATTCAATTAGGATATAATCTGAAGTAACTGTCTGAAACTGCAAAACCTAAAATCTCATTGTGATTTGCTTTATTTTCTACAATATCTCACATTTTCTCATCTTTGTGTAACCAGTATTTTTGGAAAGCATCACAGTTATTTTTTCATTGAACATTTTTATTCAGCTTGCTTTTGAAAAATATGCTTATGTTTTTTCACCGAACATTTTTATTTGGTGTACTAAATATATCCCAAACTTCTTGAATTAATTTGATACCCTTGTTTAGTGGCACACCATTTTCTTCTGGTCTTAATTGAAATAGAAATTAATGAAATGAAATCTTTAATGAAAGGGATATTAAACTTGCTCAGATGTAAACAAGATCTTCATGAATATCCTTATTTTACAGAGAATTTTGAGGCTCCTTGGTTCCTCCTCAGGGTAAAATTTATTAATTATGAATAATCTTGATATCCAAATTTGTTTTTCTATTCTATACCAGTCTATGATGATAATAAATCCAGAACAATATCAGATTTATCAAACCCATGAGGTGTTGTGTCATTATATATACATCAGACAGAAAACTTAGTGACAAAGTGATGCATCAACAACAGATATGATTAAAAATTGTCTTTTGCTCACATAGAAATTCTTGGTAAGAAAACTGGTGCATTGTATCTTATGTAATGTATTTAACTGCATACAAATCTTCCCTCTCTATCAACTAAAATCTTTTAGATATATCTGTAGGTAAGAAAATATTTTGTAATTTTGGTTCATGAAAACTTCTAGTGCTGAAAACTTATTTTTTTATAGTTGGCATTAGAGTTCGAGGATGCAAGAGAAGAAATTCGTGTGTTAAGAACACAATTATCATCAGAACGGACATCTGTGCTAAATTTGGAAGGACTAATGGCATCACATAGAGAAAAGGATTTTCGCAGCCATTTAACTAATCAGGAATTTGCAGCAGAAGTTAAACTTTTAAGAGATAGACTTCAGGAAAATGAACAAAAACTGTAAGTTAGTGCTTTATTAATTTTTTTCATCATTTCTCTCTTGCCATGTGTACAAAGTTAATCACTAAATAAACTGAATTTTCTTTAGTATTTTTATTGCAACTTTTTTATATTCAGTATTATTTTTTTCCATCCTATGAAACACTTCATTTTTTGCACTACAGTTTTTGTTGCAGGTGTGCCTTAAACCCAAAATTATAAACCATATTGCTATACATAATGTTCTCACACACATGGGAAAAAATCAGGAATTATCAGGGAAATTATTAAAATTTGCTCAGAGAAAGTCTAGAAAATATTTTGAATTGGGTGGCCATAAAAGGTGATTGACTTTTACTTAATTCAAGACTAAAATTTCAGTTTTTTCTGAGAATAGTTTTTTTTGAATAAATAGAATAATAATAATGATAGCTTAATTCTGATATATAAATGGATCTACTATGGCTACTTTTCAACTGATGGTTTTATTTTGAGCCCAGTAACTCTTTGTTTCTTCTGCTACTATAAGAGTAACCTCTTACAGTAGTAGAACATTCTTACAGGGATTCTAGCCCATAGATTTTCGAATTTTTTTTTTTCGTTGTTTCACTGTAAAGGTACCATTCTATTAGCACCTGACACATATCGATATGCAGTCAGATTCAGTGTTCAGTAACTTCTCAGATAAACTTTTTATGGGAAAATTGACTGAAAAAAAGATCTCAGTAAATTAGTTCAAGTTGTGCTTTTCTAAATATTCATTTGGTGGTAGAGTCATAAAATAATTTTTAATGTAAAGCAGTGTTTTTCAGTTGCTTATACATTTTAGTCAAATTTTTTTAAAATTTAGTCAGTTGCTTATACACAGTAGCTTATACATTTTAGAAATCAATGTCAAGGGCCTGCCCTTGACATTGATTTCTTTTGAAAAAAAGTTAGTTTTCTTGTGGGAGAGCGACTAGTGTGCATAGCTGTAGGTCTAAAGGACCCTGGGTTCAAGCCTCAGATAAGGTACAGGTGTTTCTTTTCTTGCATTATATATATATTTTAGTGGGAATATTAATTTATTTATGAAGAGATCTTTCTTTCCTCATTGACTTCTCTATGCATTGACAGGCTTCTGTCAGACCTCTTTGGCAAGCAACTGCTTGAGGGATAATTTTTTTGACTAATGAATTATGGGAACATATATTTAACAACTTAGTTTGATTTGCAGAAATAATTTAAAGTTAGTGAAAGTTGAAATAACTATTACAAACTGCTAAGAATATGCTTATACATTTTAGTGAAATTTAATGTAATGATTATTGCTTTTGTTTTAGCTGTTTTTGATTTGACTTTTTTGAATAATTTAGTGGCACTGCTTCTGTTACTATTACAGCTTCAATAACATTTTAATGCCAAATTATTATTGTTTAAAAAATCGTAATTTAGATGGATTTGACTGAGATCTTTAGTGTATCTTCCATCAGAATTTTCCATGAAAAAAGCTATTTAAGAAGTTCGAAGCTCTGATTCTAATATACTATTGACATATGCGTTTATTGTAGAGATCAGTTCAGGCTTGGGCCAGTCATATTTTAAATATCTAATGAATATTTAAGTCACAGTATCATTGTATAAAGATTAAGCTACATTTTGGAAGTATAATTTACTACTTTTACCACAAGGTACTCTGAAGATTACAGTATATACATAATAGGCCTATTCTACCCTGCTGAGGAGTGGTCAACCACACAGGGTCTTGGTGCTGACCATATATACCACCAGAATGGAATAATGGCTCTGAGCTTGATTGTGGATCCTGAATTTGCTACACTGGTGGACTTACATCGAAAGAAAATCGTTTGTTGTGTTTTCTGTTTGCTTGTTGGTTGACAGCCCTGAGTGAATAGATGCACAGGGTATGTTTTATCAGCTGGTGTATAATCCGGACATCACAGGTACACTTGAACCCTTGCTTTTACAGGCTTCGTCAAGCCTGTATTAGAGGAAGTCCTATCAGTATAGATAGTTTCAGCCTTTAATAATTGGGGGGGAGGGAGCAGGTATTTTGTATTAAGGCTCGAGAATGTTTATTCTTTGTTTTGGGGATTCATAGGTCTAAAAAGTTTGGGAAACCCTGGTCTAGAGGTATATTTCGACTGTCTTTATTTTTCGACTATCTATTTCTTCCTATTTTTATTGGTGAAGAAGCCCCATATAGGAGGCTAACATCCTCATGATCTAATATAACCTTGAAGCACATTTTTTTTTTGTATTATAGTAATCCTAATTAATCTGATTGTAGATATTTAAAGCATAAATGTATTAATATTTTGTTACAGAGAGGCCCAAAGTAGAGATATTGCAAGTTATAGCACCAAAGTTGCCGAGATGGAAATGGAAGCAGAAAGGCTTAAACGTCAGGTTACTAATGAAAAATATGAACGGTGAGTTTCGAATGAATTTGAAAATGCCTAAATTTATCAACACTGACTTAACTTTTAAACTTTATTACTGTCAAATATTTTAAGGAGCTCTTGTCTTTCAAAAGCAATTGGCAATTTTTATTTAAATTGTTTTGCAACCATTAGCCCTACCTGGTCTAGTGGTTAGCATACCTGACTACTAAAACCATTGGGACATGTCCTTGTGTAAGTGTTTGTACATTGTATGAGAAACCAGTACAAGCATAATATGGCTTTTAGGTTATCACTGTCCTTTGTGTGTGTGTGTTTTAATTTTAAAAATATTAAAAATGATATATATCTGCCTTATACTGCAGAACTGAGATATTGTTGTACCAACACTAAAATTCAGAAAATGAAAATGATATATCAGCTTCTGACATCCAGAATCATTTCTGTTCTGAAAAGGTATTAACAATTCTCTTGAAAAGGAATTCTCTTGAAAAGAAATTCTTGAAAAGGTATTAACAATTCTCCACTGAAATCACAAATTTGAATCTGCTGGTACCTAGCTGTAATAGGTCATGTTATGTTTTGGAAGGTCTGCTGTGTCAAGTAAGCTGCAATGTAAGAAGGAAGCTAATGGTTAATGATTGCCATGAAGTCCCTGTAAATCACTGCAGTATTCTTCTTTAGAACTGAAGGTATTGTAATGCTCCAAAGAATTGAAATACTTTCAAAGTTTGGACTCTTTGATCCAATAATTATTCAAGCTCTGGATAGCTAAGTCGGACACCAGGCAATAGTTAACAAATTGCCAAAATAAAGTTCAATTAGGGTTCGAATACCAGCGAGCGTTACTTAACGAGTAAGAATTCAAAAAATTAAATAATTGTCAATATTCTAATGCAAATTCTAATCAAAACAATTAATGTTGCTCAAGAGAAAAAATAGTAAAGATTCAAAAAAGGTTTATATAACAAACAAATTTATTTCCAAAATTATTTCAAACACTCAACAAACTTCAATGAAGAAGATACTACATCATTTCGATCTCATTACAAACTGACAACTAACAAACAACTCTATCAACTCTTCTCTCTAACTGACTTCTTCAGCTACTCCTGACTCAAAAACTCTATCTAACTCTGCCGTGACTAACATGTCACGGTTTTAACAAGCGTACAGGCTTGGCAACACATGGTTGTTGCACCGGTAAAGACATTTGCATAAATTGACGAGAGCGCAAGCTATGACACAAGAGTGGGCCTGTCCTTGTACACGCGCTTTAGCGGGTGACAATCGAAAATTCGGAGTTGCGCATGCGCAACTCCTATGCTCTTGGAAACGAGTGCTGTGATGCCAAAATGAAATAAAAATCCCCAAAATGATAAATATAACATAAATTAAGCAAAACTGGTTAAGGTAAAGTAAAAGTGAATGAGGGGGCATCACAACTCCCCCTTCCAAAGGGAGTCAAAAATTTGACCTAACAGATTTTGATGAGCAAATTTTGAATAAAAGGACACATCTCACATCATTTACACATGGTTGAACATAAATAAGTAAAAGTATGCTTACACAAATTTTGATGAGGCGATCTATCTCACTTTGACACAGTTTTCCATCACAACCAAAGGTACCTCCTCCCAAAACTCCTAATAAAAGTGTGTAGCAGCTAACCTAGTATCACATTCTGATACAAACTCGAAATTGGCATAACTTTGACTGCACAATGAAAAAGGTTAATGCACTCCTGTCCTGCTTAACTTCTAGAAAGGTTAAGGAAAAGAAAAAAAATATTCAATTGCATACGTTGCAAGCAGGGTGATAACTTCCGCTTATCCCCTAACCACAATCAAAAATATGTGAAAGCTAAATTCTTCTCCTGAATCACATAAAAAAACTGGTATTCGAACACCGTTATATCCTCCTAATTACATCAAACACGTGAAGCTAAGAAATTTCAAATTTTTACAAACAATCGGGATTGTAATCATCCGTTAATTCTTCACCTATACACAGCAATCACGAGCTAGCTGAAATAAAACAATCATTAGATACCTCCCGTTTCAGAGCTAAATGTCCCCCCCCCCCCAAAGGAGTTATGCTGGTAACAACTTGGTCACCAGACTTGGCCATTGGGGACAGCTCCGACAAGGTACAAAAAAAAAATTCTGCAGTCATCATCATGGTCAACTCATATATATATACAAATAAATGCTGCCAATGTCATCCCAAAAATTATGCATCATTGGCACATAAATATCACTGATGACACTGAACAGATTTAAACACATATACATACATCGTATCTAAGAATAAAGAAAAAAAATGTGTAAATAATTTATAATGTATGATGATAACATTTCAGCCAATCACTTTTTACATGAAACTCATATTTGCATACATAAATTTACTTTGGAATGCATGTTATTTTACAATACAAAATATTTCTTAAAAGTGAAAAAAATATTAAATCACTAATTCTCTTTCACTCTCCTCATTCATGTCCATAAACATTTTACAATTTCTAAACTTCCTAATGTCGACTTACAATTTTCAGCTATCAGTCAGCAGAAATGAAAAAATTCTACAAAAATACATTTTAAATCATGTTAATACAATATAACAACTAGAACTTCAATGAACAAGAATACAAAAAAAATTCTATTCACACAGTATAAACTCAAACTACAATAAATTCATTTTCCGAAAATAAATATTGAAACTTCAAAGTTTTCAACAAGAAATTAAACATTACTAACTATATAAATCACAATAAAGCTTCTTCATTCTTCTTCATCTTCATCTATTCCAGAGAAAAGAGAACATTTATAAATCATTAAGTGCCAAATGGAAGAATAATAATATACTTAAATTTTCATTGTTGGCACTCCATTGCGATAAATCATCCAGTTGGGTTCCGATGACATCTTTCCTTTGTCGGTTGCTACCTTCAAGTAAAAGCGTTGCTGAAGATCTCGCTCATGATTGTCATCTCTGCTGTGTTGACTGCTTTGCTGCCGGTTGTCACTCTGTAGGCTCTGGTTGTTTCGTCGGCATCTCATTGCTACGTGCTGATTTTTTAAGAACCTTGCCTTGTTTATTGGTGTCTGCCTCCAAATGACGCTTCAACAGTTGAGGACTTCCAAACTTGCCAGACTCGTCAGGATTATTTGCAGTCGGCACAATTTCTTGGTTGCTTTTTTACTTCATTAAAATCATTTTTCCTTAAATCAGACTCAAAAATATTTTCATCAGTACTAATTTCCCTTAAAACATCTACTTCAGAAACCTCTTCATCAACTAAAACAGATTCTTCATTAGTTTGCTCTGCTTCACAAACTTGATTCTCTAAATTTGCATTAATTGCACTAATGGGACATTTTGTAGGTGCTTCTTGAACATTCTGCTTTGGACTACAAGGTAATTCAAAAAGTCCACGGGACCGTGGCTGCACTTTCAATTGACAATTGTCATAAATATCATCTAAAACTTTTTCCTTTGGAAACGGAAGATCGGCTTCTGTATCGTTACGATCTACTAATTCAGTTTCTTTGTGACAAGCCTTAACCAAAGGTAAAGCCATAGTGGCAAGACATAACTCATGAGAGGGCTTTTTTTCCTGAGGAACTTTGGCCTCTTGCTTCAAAGATCCTAATTCAAGTTTCCCGAATTGTCATTCCTTTGATAACAATATTGCTCCGTGTGTCCTAGTCGGCCACAAAAATCACATCTGAAAGTTTCTCTATTGTTCTTAAAAAAAGTTTTAGGTCTAGTGTCATTGTTCAAAGCTTGACGTGGAACAAATTCTCTGCTTCATTTGTTCTGCATCGTTCTAGGCGCGTTCGGTGCAAATTGTCGGGACCGTGGAACTTCCGGTCATGCCGGAGTCATTTTACGAGACTCAACCTGATAGCGTTGCTTTGGTGGGGATTGCATCTATTGTTGGTTTAATGCAGTTGCTGCAGATTCTCTTCTTGCAGTATATTGCCGAGCCAATTTGACTAAATCTGAAATTGAGTTTATGTTTCGTACTTCTAAGTATTCCCTAATGGGCAAAAGCAGTTGGGACAATATGCAATTAATAATATCAATTTCAGCGGCATCAGCATCATACAGCTGGTATAACTCTACTGTACCCCAGATCAATTTTCCTATATCGTCTCCTTCCCTTTGTCTTTGTGAAAACAACTCTGTAGCTAGTTCTGTAAAATGTTTATAGGCTGGATATATGTCCATGATTTCGCTTTTAAAATCTTCCCAATATTCAATTCCATGACGACATCCTACATTATTCCACCATTACTTAGCACATCCAATTAGACAAGATACTGCTAAAACCACCTTTTTGTTGCCGGACACTTCATGTAAATGGAAGTGTTACTCCATGGACTTGACAAATGTCCACGATGACGGACGTTTCGAAACATCGAACCTTATCTCAGGTAAAGGCCAATTAACATAAGAACTATAGTCAATAGATGGATTGGCAAATCGTCATTGTGGCGGTTGATAATACTCTGCTCTATCACTTGCTTCTGATGGAACAGAAAATGGAACCTTACATTCAGAGTTTCTATGTTGGTGAACTGACGTAGCATTGTCAGCAAATTTAGGGGTTGTTGTCGTTCCCCTTTTCTCATGATGATCATCAAGCAGATTCATTAGCACTTCTGCTTCTATCATTACATCCTGCAACCTACCCTTTACTCTTTCTAAGTCAGGAGTCATTATGGCAGAATCGGTCATATTACTAGCAGACATGTTTAGCAATATGCCAAAATTTTGGAAATTTTGAAACTTTTTTAATCTTGAGCAGCGCTCAGAGGTACTGCTATACAACAATTCAATACTAAAGCTACAACTAAGCTTGCAAAAATGTAACTTTGCTTATCAAAAAATTCATCTATCGTGCCTGTGTGCGTGTCCAGACACTTCTAATCTTTACATACAATAAATATCTTAACTATCAACAATAACTGCACTGAAACTTCAGTACCTTTGACTAATACACAAAAAAGTTAAGCTTCTTGCTCAACAAAAATTTTCGGCTTAAGCTGCCATTAAATCTATAAATAGTACATACAACTAATGAGCTCAAAAATTACTATCTTTGACAGTCATGTTAAATAACATACACAATTTATACATAAATATACAGTCCCTATTCTTGGACCACTATCTTTTATTGGCAAATTCCTGTTCTTGGTGCCACTTCTTTTACTACTGGCAAGTCCCTGTTCATGGCGCCACTTCTTTTCGCTGTGTCTGTAACGCTCCAAAGAATTGAAATACTTTTAAAGTTTGGACCCTTTGTCTGATCCAATAATTATTCAAGCTCCAGATAGCTAAGTCGGGCACCAGGCAATAATTAACAAATTGCCAAAATAAAGTTCAATTAGGGTTCGAATACCAGTGAGTGTTACTTAATGAGTAAGAATTCAAAAAATTAAATGATTGTCAAAATTCTAATCGAAACAATTAATGTTGCTCAAGAGAAAAAAATAGTAAAGATTCAAAAAAGGTTTATATAACAAACAAATTTATTTCCAAAATTATTTCAAACACTCACCAAACTTCAATGAATTTTTTCATCAGTGAAATCATCAATGAAGAAGATACATCAGTGAAATCATCAATGAAGAAGATTTATCATCAATGAAGAAGATACTACATCATTTCGATCTCATTACAAACTGACAACTAACAAACAACTCTATCAACTCTTCTCTCTAACTGACTTCTTCAACTACTCCTGACTCAAAAACTCTATCTAACTCTGCCATGACTAACATGTCACGGTTTTAACAAGCGTACAGGCTTGGCAACACATGATTGTTGCACCGGTAAAGACATTTGCATAAATTGACGAGAGCGCAAGCTATGACGCAAGAGTGGGCCTGTCCTTGTACACGCGCTTTAGCGGGTGACAATCAAAAATTCGGAGTTGCGCATGCGCAACTCCTATGCTCTTGGAAACGAGCGCTGTGATGCCAAAATGAAATAAAAATTCCCAAAATGATAAATATAACATAAATTAAGCAAAACTGGTTAAGGTAAAGTAAAAGTGAATGAGGGGAGTGCAATGCATAAAATTGCCCATAAAAAGCTTAAGATGTGAAAGCATTACTGTAATAAGATATTTGGCATGAAGAGAATTTGTAGAAATAATGCACAAGAGAATAACAATTAATATCACATTACTGCAGTGTTTAGTTTTTATTGATGAATTGCCATTTTGCTCCAGTGCCATATATTATATAATCCATTCATATTTACACTGTTGGGGTTGTAATCTGTGTGTGATTTATGAGTAGGAGCAGGTATAACCTAAAATTAATGTGTGATGTATCATCATTAATTACAATACATTCGTGGACATTGAAAATGGCCCATGTATGTATGATCACATAAATGGACCATTTTTTCCCCATGAGCTAACAGTCCATTGGGAATCGCATCTGTATATGCTGCAGCTGTGCTCATTTCCGTAATGCAAGCTGATAGTATTATGCATGTTGTGTTCCAACAGGATGTAGCACCACTTCACTAGATGTTGGAAATTTGGAATTTTCTTGATAACATATTCAGTGGCAATTGGTATAGTCACAATGACTGATAAACTGGCCATGAACTCACCAGATTTCATGCTGCTGCATTTATCCTTTTGCTGGAATTGCAAAGGATCAAGTCTTTACATCACAGCCTGATGTTTTTGTATAAAGTCTGGGAAGAATTATCCAACCATTGTGATGTTATCAGGTCTTAAAAGTTGATCATATAGAGCCTTAGAACTTCAGAATATATGGCTATACTCCCTATGAATTTGAACTTACTGTACCCAGTCACTGTTTCAAATTCTTGATAAATTTCAATTGTCATTGAATATGTTATCAAGAAAATTCCAAATTTCCAACATCTAGTGAAATGGTGCTACATCCTGTTGGAACACAACATGCATAATGCTATCAGCTTGCATTAAGGAAATGAGGTACAGCTGCAGCATATACAGATGTAATTCCCAATGGACTGTTAGCTCATGGGGAAAAAATGGTCCATATATGTGATCATACATATATGGGCCATTCTCTCAACTGAAATGAGGCTTATTTATATACATAAATGTATATTTAAATAGCAAAACACAATGATACTTTAAATCATTGACAATGAGAGATTCAGTTATAGTAACTCATGACAAAAGTTTTGCTGAGTATCTATCCATTATCAAGCTGCTTTTTGTAACAGGATAAAGATGAGTGCAGGGGAAAAATTGTCTTGAGCCTGGTGGGATCTGAACCCATGACCTCCTGAGGACATGTTAGGTGTTCCGACCACTGAGCTACCAGCCACTGATTAACCAGTACAGTGATTCTGATGGTGTATGGCATAACATCAGGAATAGAGGTGATATTGATCAGCTGCTGGTAGCTCAGTGATCAGAGCACCTGACATGTTATGAGGAGGTCGTGGGTTCAGATCCCACCTGGCTCAATATATTTTTTTCCTCTACTCTAATCTTCATGTTATAAAAAACAGCTTGATAGTGGATAGATACTCAGTAAATCAACGATGAGCTGTAAAATCATTTGTCTAAAACTCAAGACAAATATCCTGTAAAACTTTGAATGAAAAGTTAGCAGAAAAGATCAATTCTGACTTGAAAGATATAAACACAACCAATGCCTCCCGATGATGTGCTGTACTTAGTATATTACATTACAGTAATAGTCTTTTTATCACCAACTGAAGATATATGGTTAATTTCCATGATTGTGTAGTACCCATAGTTAAGAGCACCTGGTATGTAATCAAGATCACCTTGGCTCATATCCCAATCAGTTTAAAACCAAGTTTTTTGTGAACTTTTTTTATTGTTAATTGAATGGGAAATTGCAGTAAAAATATATATGGTGTTGCATTACTTGTTTTTTGAAAAAATCTATCCAGGTTTAGAGGTTTGCATTATATAAAATAATACTGTAATGTTAAAGGATGCATCACAACAATAAGTAGACAAAATATTTTTTATTTGCTAATGATTCTTTTTTTTGTTTTTTTTTTCAGTGAAAGAGCAAACACAGAACTAACTCGGCTTCAAGAGCATCACCAACTATATGTTAACCAAAATATTGAGTACCCTCAAATTTCCACTTATCAAAGAGTTACCATTCACTCAACACCTGCTGCTTTTACAAGTTATAATGAAGCTTCATCTCTTCTTCCCTCTGCAAAGAAGAAATCATCTGAGTCTAATGAGAGTGTTTCAACTATTATTTCAGTACCTAGTTGCTTTGATTCCCGTTCTGTGACAGACAGAGTCTTGAAGGATAAAACGTCAGTTTTAACTTCTAGTGGGGACCCAGAAAATCCAAGTACTTCAAGAACTGTTGAAAGCAGTGGCCGCCATTCTCCCCTTACACCTACTTCAGGGGTTGTATCTCAGTGGACTACAACCAGAGAATTATCAGATGATACTACACAGCCATCAACTCCACAAGAGTAAGCTATCTCTGATGTAATATCATTAGTATATCACATGATTTATTTAGAAAAAACATTCGTTGGTCCTTAAATCTTAAAGCTTCAAGTTTCTGAACAATGAACTCTACCTGGTGATAAAATTAATTTAGAAATTATTTCAACAGAAAAAAAAAAGAAATTTGGATCCTTACTATAAGTACCTACTGAACTGAAGTATTCTTTTATGTAATATACATAAAATGTTATATATGTAAAAAAATGCATTGATTCGTGAATAGTAGTAAAGCAAGATATTTAACTAATGTTGGAAGTGTATTCATTTTAATTGTATTATTTTAGAATAACGTAGTAAAAGTAATTTGGTTTGAATCTTATTTTGAAATAGCTAATGAACACAAATATGTTTTGCCATATATCAAAGGAAGGAACTTTTAATTCTGAATAAAAAATACTACAACAGATTTAACTAAAACACGAATTTCATGCTTTTGCATTTTTTTTTTAAATCCCCTCCAGTGTAAGAGTCCTTAAGCAGAGTGTGAATGCATGAGGTCACTTGACAATTTCAATATTTATAGGCACTAGCATACTTTTGTTTTTATAGTGAAAAACCATGCATTTTCTGTAATGGTAGTTAGGCATAAACTGGAAGGAGAGCTGTGTACCAAGCCCCAGTGATGATGCACAGAACCGGCCAGGTCTAGCACCCAACGCTTTCTCTTGGTGTAGACCATTAATACCTTTCAAAAGTGATATTCTCTTTTGGTAGGGAACAGAAGGGGAGGTCTGCCAGTTCAGTGTGGCCTACTGATCTGGTCATCTATGGCCACTTTTTCTTTTTTTTTCAACCCAGTTGTGGAGTGTGTTAACTTCACAGGTCCTGGTGCTGACCGTTTATACCCCCTAAACTGGACTGGTTTATGGATTTAAGCTTGATTTTGGATCCTGGACTTTCTTCACTGGTGGGCCTCTGTTGAGGGAGAAACTGCCACTGTCTTTTCTGTTTGCTTGTGGGTTGCAAGCTTTAAGTGAATAGAGGCATGGGATACCTAATATCAGCTGGTGGATAATCCTGATCAGAGGCCATCGCAGATACCTGAACTCTCACTTAGCTAGTTGGGCATCGTCAATCCTAAACTGGAGTAATGTGTCTAAGGCAGTCATAGGGCTCTTGAAAAGGTCCACTTTGAAAGGTGGTGCCTGAAGTTCCTACCAGCATCAGTGATTTCAGCCTTTAGCAGAGGAGGAACAGGTCTTTGCCCAATGCCTGCAATCAGAGGGCTGTTTGATATTGTTAGCCCTACCTCTCTCAATAAACCTAGTTTCTTTAAAAAATCCTACTAATCATTTTTTCTTTACAGGTATGTGGAATGTGAAAACATTACATAGAGATTATTCTCTTGATGTCCTCACATAAGAATTCCAGTGTTATAACCTAGATATTCTAGGCTTGCAAGAGATCAAATGGACAGGTAAATGTGAGATATTTAAAAATAATTTTAAATTTCTCTTTTCAGGGAGGGAGGATGGAAAGCATCTCAAAAGTGTACGTTTGCTTCTCAGCAGACATGCCAGTGATGCTCTTCTAGGATATGACTGCATTAATGAAAGATTTCTTCTAGCAAAATTTAAAACAAAAATTAAAGATTATGCCCCCACAGAGAACTCTGATGGGAATGAGAAGGATAAGTTTTACAGACAGCTTCAGGATATTTTGTATTCTGTGAAAAGAAGATATTTCCCTTGTGCTGTGTGACTTCAATGCTAAAGTTGGTACTGACTCTGACCTTTGGGCAGGAGTTTTAGGTCCCTTTGGCATTGGTAGTTCCAGTGGCAATGTGGAACATCTTCTACAGGTAAGTAAACTTAATGGTTCATGAATAACTAACACATATTACAAACACCAGGGCATTTATAAATGATTTTTTTGATGGAGGAATTTCCTTGATGGGTTGCACAGGAATATGATAGATTATATTTTAATTAAGAGCAAATGGACTAGTTCAGTTAGGAATACCAGATCATACAGGGGAGCCAAAATTGAGTCTGACCATTACCTGGTGAAAAGTGTCTTGCAACTAAAGCTTAAGAAATGTTGTGCTAAGGTTAAGAAAATTACCTTCAACACTGAAAGTCTGAAAGATCCAGATATAGCCAAAGCATACCATGATGGACTACTTAGTCATTATGACAATCATTCTTTGCTTACTGCTGAAGTTGAGAAAGAATGGGATCGGTTTAAACAGGCTTTTCTTGAAACCAACAGTACTCTTTTGGGCAAAAGGGAACAAAGGAAACAAAATTATTTGCACGATAAGGCTATGGAACTTATTTCTGAAAGAAGTAGTAGAGGATTAACATGAATCAACACTCTACTAGTCCTAACAGAAGGCATTACAACGAGCTTAATAAACGTAAAGGATCAGTTAACAGCTGATAAGAATCTTTGACTTGATAGCTTGGCTGACAAAGCAGAGGAAGCAGTTAGACAGCATAACAGCAGGGGTTGTACCAGATTGTTAATGTTTTATGTGGGAAGAAACAGACAGGTACATAGGGATTGAGGGATAAATATGGCAAGGTGGTTGAAGGTGATGATTCTGTGATGGCTAGGTGGACTGAGCATTTCATAGATGTTCTAAACAATGTGATTATTTCTACTCCCATTGTTTGTAATGAGGATAGATGCATTACTGGCTTTAATGATGGCCTTATATCACATTTTGTGACATAGAGCCTTACAAGGACCCCAATGATAAAATTAAATGCATACAAAGCCAGGATGACCCTCATAGAGTTTCTAAGTTTCTAAAAGTAATTCCCAAACATAGCCATGAAATTTGGACAAATCAACACAATTACAACCTATAACTGCAATAGTTACCAAAGCTAATAGTTTTCTCGTTAGAATATAAAATATCACTAAAATTTCAACAATATTAGAATGCCATTCTGGTCCAGTTTTTTCAGACCAGAATATGCCATTCCAGTCGTAGACAGGACAATGATATCACTATCAAATGAAAATAAACTACTTATCAACAGGGCCAGATCTAGGAGGGGGGGAGGGACAATCTCTAAAATGGAGGAGAAAATGCTATACTTCAATAGAGAGCCAGTCTCTTGTTTTGTAAATCTGGGCCTGCTTGTCAATCATTATTTTTTACTTCAAAGTTTCTAACTTTGACACAGATATCACAATTTGTCACTAATATTTACAGTTACTATATTTTAACTGACATGATATTTTAACATGGTCAGATCCATGTTATATTTATTAAAAAACTACAGGAATCATTCAATGATAACTTACAAAAAAATAAATTTTACCTTTCTTTTTGCTGCCTCTTCATTGGGCAGTATTTTTTGCAGATGGTCTCTTGTAGAATCTAGTTGAACAGAAAGTGTTCTAGAAGCTGCTAAATCTGATTGTAACTGGTCTAATTCCTGTTGCTTCTGCTGTAACTCACTGCACAACAGCAGGGGATTGTACCAGATAGTTAATCTTGTGTGTGAAAAGAAACAGGCTGGTACACAGGAGTTGAAGGTGAGGATTCTGTGATGGTTAGGTAGGCTGAGCATTTCAGAGATGTTCTAAATAATGTGATTATTTCTACTCTCATTGTTTGTAATGAGGATAGATGCATTACTGGCATTAATGATGGCCCTATATCACATTCTGAAGTCACTTTGGCTATCTTTAAATTAAAATTGCATAAATCCCCAGGGTGAATGAAATCAGCACTGAAATATTTTTAATGATAAAGATGCTGTTCCTAAAGATTTTGCTAGAGCTATTGTCCTGATTTTTAAATAAGGTGATAACAGTTCTTGTGATAATTATAGGGGAATTAGTTTATTTTTCTGTCCAGGTAAAGTTCTTTGCATGATTACACTTAATATGATTAGTAATTTGTTTGGTGTATGACTGCGTGATGAGCAGTATGGATTCAGAAGTGGTAGGGGATGTCAAATATTTTCCCCTAGGCCTGATTAGAAATGTTTAGAGTTTTAGAAACCTGTGGTTAGTAGCTTTGTTCATTACAAAAAGGCTTTTGACTCTGTTGATTGACATAATTTGTGGTTGAATGTTAGATCATATGGAATACTTCATAAGTTAGTGTAATAACACTGAGTCATGGGTGAGAGTTGTTACATCTTGCAGCGATTGGTGCCTCTGAATGGATTGTGCCTCTGAACATTGCTTGTGGAGTTAGAAAGGGTGCATTTTGTCTCCGTTTCTCTTTTGTATGGTTATTGATTGTCATGCGGAATTCTTTGCAAAGGAAAGATTTTAACTTTAATGTTAATTAAATTTTAATGTAAATAATGCTTAATGTGCAGCTAGAGGTCTGAAAATTTCTGATTTTGATTGTGCAGATGATTTGGTCCTATTGGCTAATGATGTTGATGAGATCAATTCGTTCATTAGGGCTGTTGATGAGACTGGTAATAGAGCAGGCTTGCTGATAAACAGAAAAAATTGAACTGATGAAAATTTGTCAGACAGGTAGTGCTTCAGTTGCTTTGAATGGCTGCACTCTTAAGCAACGTCTCAGTTTAATTATCTTGGGAGCTAAGTAACAGATACTGGTGATGTGCGGCATGAGATAAATAGAAGAATAGGGATTGCTGCTGGGACTTTTAAGAATCTATGGAGTGTGTGGAAAAATAGACATATACACCTAAAGACTGAAATTAGGCTGTATAATAGTTTGGTTCTTTCTGAGGTTAGTTATGGTAGCGAAACATGGACCCTTTGTAAGCAGGATAACAAAAAACTTGATGCCTTTGAGTTCATATGCTTATGCAGTATCTTAGGCATTAGGTGGTTTGACTTTGTAAGTCGTGATGAGGTTAGAAGAAGGAGTCATCAACTTCCTTTGAGCAGCATATTGTGTGGAGAGACCATTGGTTTGGCCATGTTGCCCATATGCATAGCTGCAGATTGGCAAACAGGATTATGAACAGTGTGCCTAAGGGTTTCAGAAAAAGGAGAGACCAATGATACAATAGGCAGATAATATCAAACAGGACCTTGCTAGAATTGGCCTAGAGTGGCCAAATACAGCAGCTGTACAAACATGTCTGGAGAAGAAAATTACACAGTCTAGTTGGACCTCTGTAGTCCATGGCTGCATGGATTTTATATGTATGTATATATGTGTATTGCAGTTTTGGAATCTTTCTGCCAAAGTGCATGCAAGTTAGGTGAACTAAGGTTAAAAAATTTAATATATTCTCAGTAGTATAAGCAAGACTTTTGGAAATCATGGGGAAGAGGGGTTAAATTTAATGTAAACTCTTGAATTAATGATTTCTTTAAAATACAATTTTGACAGGAGGTTTAAAATCCTGCTTAACATAATGGAGGGAATCTATATTAAAAATATAGATGTTATGATACTTTTAGTTAAAGCTCATAGTAATGTAAAAACATGGAACAGTTTTTGTCAGTGCTATAATTACCTGATGGAGTTAAACAACATATGTTTTCCTCTCTGACATTGAATCAATAACTATAAAGGATAGGACTTCACATGTTGCACCACAACACAATGTTTATTTTTAAGAAGACTATTTGTTCAGAGTGCAATAACACCCATGCCTGCTGTGTAACATCTACAGCTGATCAACACTAGAATTTCTCCAACTTCTCTCTGTGACCCAGTGATCTTCATCAGAGTGGTAATACGTTTTCTACTTTTAGAACTTTCCATCAAGTATAGGCTTTTAGCTCTTTATATGTAAAAATATTATTTAAGTTGAGAGCAGTACCCCAAAAAGAATATTAGTACTAGTGCTAAGTTGAGTAAGTGAACATTAACTGGGGTACACCATAAGCTTATAGAATTGCTTTATAAATATATATGCACACTATAATCATGTTAAAAATTAAACTTATAAAATAACTATGTTATTATTTTAACTCTTTATGCAGTTCGTTTATTTACTATCATCCATAAACTGAACAATTTATGTGATTCTTCTCCTTTAAGGGATGTATATTATTAAATGATATATCATGATCTTGTGTGTATTAAATTTCTATTTCTGTATTTCTGATGAAATATTTAATTCACGAACAGGGTAGATATATGTATGTTTCCATTTTTGATATATTTAAATCCATGAACTTGATAACAGAATGTTAAAAGTAATTTTAAATCTTATTAATGCAGAGCAATTACTCCAGAGCTTCAGCATGGAGCAGGATCTCCATATGAATCACTTCAGTTTCATCATACCCAGTCTTCTTCAAGTACCTCTGATAGAGTTTCAAATTCTGGCACTCCTGAGCTAATGGAGTAAATAATAGGTGTATGTATACGTTATATTTATAAACTGTTTTTGTAACGGTTGTTGTAGTTAAATAAATGCATATAAATAATGTAATAGTTTATGGCAGCAAAATCTTAAATGGATAATTAAAGCTGCAAAATTATAATAATTTTTACACCATAACTTAGAGTAGTAATTATAAGTGTCCTATGAATCACCACTAAGCTTTGCTTAAAGGAGAGCTTAGCATTAGTGTTCACTACAGATCTATAAGGGAATGTGGTAACTACATTTATATTACATATTTCAGGGGAGCACATATGTTAGTGAATACAGTTTTATAGTAATACCTGCCAGCTTTCAAGGGTTTGAGGCAAACACTCTTCCTTTCTATTCCTGTGGACATCCATGGATGTGAACAGTACTTTTTATGTCATCTAAATCAGTGTTTCTCAAACGATGTTCTGAGAGATGTTAAAAAGTGTTCCATGAAAAAAAATCATTCATTAAAAAGTTAAAAAAAAAACTAGGAAAAATGTAAAAAAGGGTTTCATGGTTAAATAAGTTAGTACTAAATATTGACTGGTAAGTAATTACTTTTACCCCTTTTTATTAGATTCGAACCATGTAATCAAGAACCTAATAGATTTTATGAGAGATTGAGATCTCTTATGAAGGTATGAAGTAGTTCAATTCTGACTGGTATGTTATATGTACACAAATGATATTGGTTCCTCAGTCTGAATCAGGTTCAGGAAAATATGATAGTTTATTGAGGGTCTCCTCTTCCTCTAAAGTCCATTTTTCAGGTGGCATTGTTACTGAGAAGGATCCTAGAAACAACTTTTCTCACTTTTTGTTACTAGTATGAATTTTGATTGCATTCAGTTAGAGAATATGACTATTGCAAATGACATATTTTCTGTAGTTGATATTAGATGTCTAAAATTTGAAAAGTGTTTCAGAATTAGATCTAATCTAATACACTGAGAGCACAATTTATTATACACACCCATCAAGAAACCTACCCTATTCTGCCATAATAATATGGCCAACCAAAACACCTAGCAGTCTATAAATATCTCAGATACCTACCTGCTGTATAGTGTATTTGCGATTATTATGATGGGCAAATGTGGCGACCTGAATGAGTTTGATCGTGGCCAGATAATTGGTGCAAGGAAGATGGGATCTCCATATCCACGAAAGGAGAATGTCCACGATTTCCTCTTGCAACTACCACATGTGTACCAAGACTGCATCAAAACCTGCAACTGCTGGGGGGAAAAGCCTCTCTTTTCATAATGTCAGAACAGAGGGCCACAATGCAGATGATAATGTTGGCATTCAGTGATGGAGCAGCTACAAAGGTTTGTGCAAATACCATTCGACATTGAGTAACCTGGTTAACAGCACATCATCTGGCTATGAGGGTGCAGTGGGTGAAGGAACATCACCAAAAGACTGAAAGACTGTAAATGGGTAGCTTGGTCTGACGAATTGAGATTCCAACTACAACATTCTGACAGGAGATTGTGACATAGACCACACGAGGCCATGGACCCCAACTGTCAAGTATTGGTGGAGGCTGTGTAATGTTCTGGAACATGTTTACATGGCCCACCATGGAGTCCCTTGTACCTATTGAGACCACCATCACTGCACAAAACTATGTTGATATACTCAACAACCACCTACACACTCTCTTGGCTATCCATTTCTCACAGCATGATACTTTCTCTTAACAAGACAATACCCTATCTCGTCACTCCCATTTTGCATCACTACCATTTTGCAAAGGGCGAGCATTCCAGTGAGTTCCCCACCCTCAAATGTCCCTCTAACTCCCCATGTTTGAACACTATTGAGCATCTGTGGGATGAAGTGGTGTGATGCATTCAAGCCCAAAACCCACCCTCTGCAACTCTCTGTACTTTACAGATGGCTGGCATGGAATCATATGCTACAATACGACCTGAACGTTTCCAACGCCTGGTAGAGTCCATGCCATGGCATGTTGTTGCTGTTGTGAGGACGAAATGTGGACCAACACATTATTAGTTGGGATAATATTAGTAATATATAAATTATTATACAATATAATATTAGTGATATATAAATAATTGATTATGTAATGCGAAATTCTTTGCAAGGGAAAGATTTTAGCCTTAAATGGTCTAGAGATTTTAAAATTTCTGGTTTAGATTATGCATATGATTTGACACTGTTGGCTACTGATGTTGATGAGATGAATTTGCTCATTAGGGCTGTTGATGAGACTGGTAATAGAGTGGGTTTGGTGATAAACAGAGAAAAAGCTAAAGTGATGAAAATTGGTCAGGCAGATGGTGCTTCAGTTGCTTTGAATGGCTGTACTATTGAGCAAGTGTGTCAGTTTACTTATTTTGGGAGTTATGTAACAGATATTGGTGATGTACGGCATGAGATAAATAGAAGAATAAGGATTGCACTGGGACTTTTAAAAATCTATGGAGAGCATGGAAAAATATACATCTAAAGACTAAAATTAGGCTGTATAATAGTTTGGTTCTTTCTAAGGTTAGTTATGGTAGCGAAACATGTACCCTTTGTAAGTAGAATAACAAGAAACTTGATGCCTTTGATTATAGATGCTTATGCAGTATCTTGGACATTAGGTGGCTTGACTTTGTGAGTAATGATGAGATTAGAAGAAAGAATCATCAACCTCCTTTGAGCAACATATTGTGCAGAGAGAGACTGAGTTGGTTTGGCCATGTTGCCCATATGCATAGCTGCAGATTGGCAAAGAGGATTATGAACAATGTACCTAAGGGTATCAGAAAAAGGGGGAGATCTAGGAATGCGATAAACAGACGATGTCAATCAGGACCTTGCTAGAATTGGCCTAGAGTGACCAAATGCAGCAGCTGTAGCTCAAAAGAGACACATCTGGAGAGGAAAATTGCACAGTCTGGTTGGACCTCCATAGCTCATGGCTGCATGAGGATTTTGTATGTATGTATATAAATAGTTATATAGATAGATCTGTAAATGGTAGCTAGGTAGTCACTGGAAGGAAAGCTATGCACCAATCACCTGTGATGATGCATAGAACCGGCCAGGTCTAGCACCTAATGTCCGACCCCACCTTCTCGTGGTGCAGACCATTAATAACTTTCAAAAGAGATACTCTCTTGTGGAAGTGAGCGGAAGGGGAGGGCTGCCAGATTAGTGTGGCCTACAAATCTGGACAATTATGGCTACTTTTCTTTTTTTTCTACCCTGCTGAGGAGTGGTCAACCACACAGGGTCCTGGTGCTGACCATATATACTAACCTGAACAGAATGATAGCTCTGAGCTTGATTATGGATCCTGATTTTGCTGCACTGGTGGGCTTCTATGGAGGGAAAACCTTCCGCTATGTTTTCTGTTTCTTTGTGGGTTGACAGCCCTAAGTGAATAGATTCACAGGATATGTTTATCAGCTGGTGGAAAATTCTGAGCAGAGGTTATCGCAGGCACCTGAACCCTTTGCTTCTACTGGCATCGTCAAATTCTACATTGGGAGAACTCTTCCAGTGTATATGGCTTCAGCCTTTAGTGGTGGGGAACGGGTCCTTGCCCCATGTCTGCTACTAGGGGTCTGTTTGATATTGTTGCCATTTTCTCTCCATAGGTAATTGGAATGTGAGGACTCTGCACAGAGCTTTTTCTCTTGATGTCCTCACACAAGAATTCCACCGTTATAATTTAGATATTCTCGGCTTGCAAGAGATCAGATGGACAGATAAAGGTCAGATTCTGAAAAATAATCTTAAATTTCTCTTTTCAGGGAGGAACGATAATAAACATCACCAAGGCGTGGGTCTGCTTCTCAGCAGTCATGCTAGTGATGCTTTTCTAGGATATGAGTACATTAATGAAAGATTTCTTACAGCAAAATTTCAGACAAGTATTAAAGACTTGAATGTTATCTGCTGTTATGCCCCCACTGAGGATGCCAATGAGGACGAGAAGGATAGGTTTTACAGACAACTTCAGGATATTTTGAATTCTGTCAAGAAAGGAGATATTACCCTTGTTTTAGGTGACTTCAATGCCAAAGTTGGTACTGACTCTGACCTCTGGGGAGGAGTAATAGGCCCTTTTAGTATTAGTAGCTGCAATGGCAATGGGCAACGTCTCCTACAGGTAAGTAAATTCAATGGATTCAGAATAACTAACACTTATTACAAACACCGCGACATACATAAGTACACATGGGTTTCACCTGATGGGCTGCATAAGAATATGATTGATTATATATTAATTAACGGCAATTGGGCTAGTTCTGTTAGGAATACCAGGTCATATAGGGGAGCTGAAATTGGATCTGACCATTACCTTGTTAAAAGTGTCTTGCAACTTAAATTTCAAAAGTGTTGTGCTAGAGTTAAAAATTTTACCTTTAATACTGAAGCTCTGAAAGACCTGTTATAGCTAAAGCTTACCATGATAGGTTACTTAGCCATTATGACAGTCATGGTTTGTTTACTATTGAAATTGAGGAAGAATGGGACCATTTTAAACAGGCTGTTTTGGAAACTAATAGTACTCTTTTAAGGAAAAAGAAGCAGAGGAGGCAGAATTATATGAGTGATAAAGCACTTCAGCTTATTTCAGAAAGGAAGAACTGCAGGAATGTCCTTAATCAATATCCTACTAGTCCTAATAGAAAGCATTACAGAGAATTTAATAAACGTGTAAAGGATCAGTTAGCTGCTGATAAGAATCTTTGGCTTGATGGCTTGGCTGACAAAGCCGAGGAAGCAGTTAGACAGCACAACAGCAGAGAGCTGTACCAGATAGTTAATGTTTTGTGTGGTAGAAAATGGACAGGTATAGAGGGATTGAAGGATAAACAAGGTAAGGTTATAGAAGGGGAGGATTCTGTCATGGCTAGATGGGCTGAGCATTTCAGTGATGTTTTAAACAATGTGGTTAGTTCTACTCCCATTGTTTGTAATGATGATAGATGCATTACTGGCTTTAATGTTGGCCCTATAACATAATCTGAAGTTTGTTTGGCTATTTCTAAACTTAAACTACATAAATTTCTGAATATCTTTTATGATAAAGGCATGGTTCCTAAAGATTTTACCAGAGCTATTATTATCCCTATTTTCAAAAAAGGTGGTCGCATTTCTTGTGATAACTATAGGGGTATCAGCCTACTCTCTGTTCTAGGTAAAGTTCTTTCTATGATTGTGCTTAATAGAATTAAGAATCTGGTTGACAGTTGTGATGAGCAATGTGGATTCAGAAGTGGTAGGGGATGTGTGGATCAGATATTTTCACTTAAGCAGATTCTTGAGAAATGTTTAGAGTTTCAGAAACCTTTGGTTGCTAGCTTTGTTGATTTCAAAAAGGCTTTCGACTCTGTTGATCGGCATAATTTGTGGTTGATTGTGAGATCATATGGTATACCTGACAAGTTAGTTAACATAATGAAAGTTCTCTATAATAACACTGAGTCGTGTGTGAGAGTTGGTAAGGCTTGTAGCAATTGGTTTAGCATTACTTATGGTGTTCAACTAGGGTGCATTTTGTCTCCTTTTCTCTTTAGCTTGGTTATTGATTATGTTATGCGAAATTCACTTCAAGGGAAAGATTCTGGCCTTAAATGGGCTGGAGATAGGAAAATTTCTGATTTAGATTATGCTGATGATTTAGCCCTTTTGGCAAATGATGATGATGAGATGAACTCTTTCATTCGAGCTGTTGATGAAACTGGTAGTAGAGTAGGTTTGGTTATAAACAGAGAGAAAACTAAAGTGATGAAAATTGGTCAGGCAGGCTGTGATTCAATTAATCTGAATGGTTGCATACTTCAGCAGGTGTCACAGTTTAATTACCTTGGAAGCTATGTAACAGACACTGGTGATGTACGGCATTAGATTAACAGACGAATAGTGATTGCTACCGGGACTTTTAAGAATCTATGGAGATTGTGGAGAAATAGACGTATGCACCTAAAGACTAAAATTAGACTGTATAATAGTTTGGTTCTTTCTAGGGTTAGTTATGGTAGTGAAACATGGACACTTTGTAAACAAGATAACAGGAAACTAGATGCTTTTGATTCCAGATGATTACGCAGTTATCTTGTGCATTAGGTGGTTCAACTTTGTAACTAATGATGAGGTTAGACAAAGGAGTCTGCAACCTCCTTTAAGCAACATATTGTGCAAAGAGTGACTCCGTTGGTTTGGCCATGTTGCCCGTATGAATAATTATAGATTGGCGAATAGGGTTATGAACAGTGTGCCTAAAGGCCTCAGAAAGAAGGGGAGACCTAGGATGCAGTGGGCAGACAATGTCAAACAGGACCTTGTTAGAATTGGTGTGCAGTGGCCAGATGCAGTGGGCAGACAATGTCAAACAGGACCTTGTTAGAATTGGTGTGCAGTGGCCAGATGCAGTAGATGTAGCTCAGGATAGACTTGCTTGGAAAACTAAATTGCACGGTCTGGTTGGACCTCCGTAGCCTGTGGCTGCTTGAGGAGGAGGAGGAGGATGATAGATATTAGTTATGTATAATTATTTTTCCTTTCAGTGTATATGTAACTAATGTGTTTTTTCTTAACAGTTATAGGATGCCAGGATGTTTTTCTGCTTTGAAAATGCTGAAGTTTTTCAGTTCAAGATTCGATATTAGGAAAAATTATCTTGAAATATTTTGCATTACCTTTGTGTATAGTACTTTGTATATTGGCAATATAATGCCCAAAGAGTATTTTTTGTATATTTTATATCAAAATAAAATGCTTTGAATTTAAAGCACTTCTTTGAATATCAGTTCTTCCTTTTACATTTTAGAAATATTTTTTTTTTCGTATAATCTAATATATAAAGAAGAAAGGGTGTTTATTTGTCTGCCCGCCAGAAGAGCTAGAGGCTTCAAACTTTGCGTTATTTTGGAAACTATAGATTTCTCTTTGGTCTACTTCCTCTCCCAGTTAACGGGCTTCGTTGGGATACTCCTCTGATCTGTAGTCGATTCGTCATCAATATTATAAAAAAAACGCCATAAGGAAATAAAGTATATAATTCTGGTATTTTTTTTTATACAATGCCGTAAGTTGTGTCTTAATAAATGCAAATTTCGATAGGAATATTAAAAATACGCTTTAGATGCTGACGGTGACGTTTTACATATTTTTGTGACCATCAATTTATACGTTTTCAAGGCCCTCATTGATTTCAAGAATTATCCGACTGCTACATTATATAAAAAAAAGCCCAGAAAATAAATCATTCTTTTTGTTTTTTTTTATAATGTGGCAGACGATTTACTCGGAAATCTGAATCAGTATTGGCCGAAGCCCGTTGACTAGGAAAGGACGTAACCCAAAGTGGAACCTATAGTTTCCAAAGTAACCCAAAGTGTGAAATAACCAAACTTTGTATGAACGTTCCCTTCACTCAGGGGAAGAATATAGGCTATTTGGAAACCCCCTGGCGTCAACCAAAATTAGGATGGGCAGGTTTGAATTTCTCAAAATCCCCATAGCATAACGGTTGAAGGTTATTCAAAATAACGCCGCCGCAACAATACCGGATGAAATGAAATTCCAGTGCTTCCCCCCACACATACACACCGCGAAGCTTCTTTAATTATCAAAAATTTTTTGCATTATGGTTTTAATTGTTAATTTTTTTATGTTATAGAAAAGTTTTTCCTACAGAGCCAGAATTTACACCTCAAACGCCACTAGGCACAAAGAGCAGTAGGGCGCTAATACACAGTCGTATCAGAATAATATGATCACCTACCTATTAATGGGTATAACCACCCTTGGCTCGGATGACAGCGGCGAGACGGTGTGGCATGGAAGCAATGAGGCCCTGGAAGGTTGCCAGAGGCACACGTGCCCATTCGGACTCCAGCACAGCACAATGAATCTCTTTTGTTGCGATCTTATGCAACCACGGCAATTCCCGATTCCGTCTCACGACACTACCTGGTTATGAAAAGCCGTGCTAGAGCCGGGGGCAAGGAATACGCCCTATAGGCGCACCTCAACCCCAGCCTCACATGGCAGCAGTCCTATAAAAGGGAAAGCTGACCACCGGAAGAAACCTTACTTTAATCTATTCCCCGGTTAGCCATGAACAAAGAATATGTAGATCCAAGTTCGTTCGGCCTCCGGGGTGGAGACTCTTAGTAGGACCCAGACTTTTGTGAGGGCTCTGGCTTACTAGGAGCCAATCCCGTTCTGCCGCGCCCTCGAACAGCTCACCCAGAGCTCCTGATAGGTGGGTCTCAGACGCTGGCCCGGCCAGAGAACCGGTTGGCAGCATCTTCGACCTCGGTTGGCTTTGGCAATGCTCAAGCCGGGGACCCAATCCGGCCGGCAAAGCCTTCAGCCGGTTTGCTGGGCCCTAGGCCCCCCCACCACGACAAGGTAGTCCCCTATTGGGGGGGTCCAGCACAGCACAGAGATGACGTGTGAGTTCGCATGCCGAACCTGTCAATCCAAATGGTCCCAAAAGTGCTCTATGGGATTGAGGTCGGTTGATTTCGCCAGCCAAGGGAGAATGGAGGCATCTCTGTCGTGTTCCTGGAACCAGTCACGCACCACCTTAGCGACATGGAAGGGTGTATTGTCCTGTTTGTAGACACCATCACCACAAGGGTAAACGTCCAACATGAAAGGATGCATGTGGTCAGCAAGGATTGACAGGTAGCCATTGACGTTCAGGGACCCATCCAGTGGTCCCAGGTCATACCAAGAAAACGTCCCCGGACATGCACACTGCCACTGTTGGCCTATACTTGACCGATAAGCGTTCTGGGTGTTGGTTCTCGTGTGTCTGATGCCGTATCCACCACTGCCCATCACTTCTGTGGAGTAGAAACCTTGATTCTTCAGAGAAGGCAGCCTTTTTCCATTGTCCAATGATGGTAGGCCCGTACGAACTGCAGGCATCATTGCCAATGGACCATGGTTAACATGGGCTCCTTTACACAGCATCAACTCCAGAGACCCATGCGTGACTCTACACTACTGTTATTGGGGATATGTACCTGGGTGCCCAGAATTCATTTGAGTGGTCGTTTGCTACACTGTTGCTCATCGATTGCCCTTTACCAGTCAACAAAAGTGACGTTCTCCTCTGGGGTCGATGGCCTTTGGGGTTCCACAGTTATGAGTCTGGAGGTACTCGGTTTGCCAGCGGTCCATTTTTGGTACACCCTTACTACAGCACCTCACGAACAGCCCTCAAAGTCTGTTGTTTCCGAGATGCTTCCACCCTGGGTGTGGTAGCCGATGATCATTCCTTTTTAAACGTCCATCAAATCAATACCTCTGCCCATTGTGCTCACGTTAAGCACTATGACTCCTCTGTCCTGGCTGGCTGCTTATATATCTGTGTGGGCGACCTTGTCGCACTCTGTGATGTGCCTGGGTGGGTACACGTGATTCCGTGAGTGGTCATATTATTCTGATACGACTGTGTATATGTACTTATGATTTGAATTTTCTAGGAAATGTTTTTTTTACGTTTACATCCATGAAAATAGGTAATTCTAGATGTTTCATAACGGTTACCAAAAACTGTAAAATTAAAGTAATAAATATTATATAAAACCGGATATAGAAAGGAAAAACGAGGGAAGAATAAGAAACGCAATCGAGTAGTAAAAATGCAAAAAAAAAGAGAAGTGATGGTGGCGACAAGAGATTGGATAACCAAAGTAGTATTTTCCACTTCCATTTTACAGATCTTAAAAATTTCCTTGAAAAATGCATGAAATATAAATAAATTTAATAATATTTTGTCTCTATTACCCTTCCTAGCTCACTGAAAAGGGGGAGCCATGACCCCCTTCCCCCTAGATCCGGCATTGTATATAACATATATTATTCAATATGCAATCGATGGAGGGTGATCTGTCACGTTGGGACAGCTCGTAGACTCGGACGATTTTGCATCTCGAATTTTTCCTAAATGACACCAGCTAAGACCTGTTCCTTCTTTATGCCTTTCACCCCACTTTTTTACTAATATATTGCTGCCATTTCGTATAGATTCCACCATTTATTACTTAACAGGACATATAATTGTGAAGAATGATTCTCACAGACTCAGAGCCACCATCTGCATAACTATTTCGGAATATCAGATATATTTCAATATTTCCATTTTTTACTTATTATTTCTACAAAAATTATTGAATTTCTTGAAGTAAAGAAAGAGTTGGTTGTTTTACCTCTGGGCGAAACTTTTTTTGCACACGGTCTAAATGGCCAGTTTGCAATGACCACAAGGCCTCACAGAAGGTTGGGGGATGGGACACACTGAACAGCTGTTTGAAGACAGATGGTAGCCTCCTGTGAAGGCCATCCAGAGTGTTCTTTAATGTGCACAGGGTACGGCTCTCCCGCACATGTGGCCATGGCTTAACCCCATCTAACGGACGGCTATCTTTCCAAGCCCACTGGTGTCCCCTACTGACCAAGGGTAGGGCGAGGAGTTTTGTAGAAATAAATTTCAACGCTGACCCAGCTGAGACTCGCACCTGGGAACTGCAGATTACGAGCCTGACGCACTACCAACTGAGCCCCCCTCAGAGGGGAAGGAGATCAATTGTAATGATATGTCAAATGAAAGCTTGCGACGTGGGGAGTTGGGTTGGGTTGTTCTACTTCTGAGCGGCACTTTTTTGCACACCATGGGCTAAATGGCCAGGTCACATGGACCCCGAAGGCTCAGAGAAGGTTGGGGAGGGGACCTACTGGAACAGCTGTTGGGAGACAGATGGTAGCCTCCCGTCAAGGCCATCCAGCGTGTTCTTTAACGTGCACAGGGTATGGCTCTCCCACACACGGGGCCACGGCTTAACGTCCCATCCGACGGACGGCGGCCTTTCCAAGCCCATCGGTGTCCCCTACTGACCGTGGGCAGGGCAGGGAATTTTGCGGAGATAAATCTCAATGCTGACCCAGCTGGGACTCGAACCTGGGAACTACAGATTATGAGCCTGGCGCGGACGTGGGGAGTGCCATCTACTCTATATTTTAGAAGTTCCAGACCCGAGCAACGCCAGGTAAATCGTAAGTAATGATAAGATTAGGCAAGGACTCGGCAGCCTCGTTTAAGCAGCATATTGTGCAGAGAGAGACTCTAGGTTTGACCATGTTGCCCGTATGGATAATTATAGATTAGCGAGTAGAGTTATGAACAGTGTGCATAAAGGCCTCAGAAAGAGGAGGACACCTAGGATGCGATGGGCAAACAATGTCAAACAGGACCTTGTTAGGATTGGTGTGTAGTGGCCAGATGCAGCAGATGTATCTTAGGACAGATATGCTTGGAGAACTAAATTGCACCGGTCTAGTCAGACCTCCGTAGCCCATAGCTTCTTGAGGATGATGACTACGATAATTAAAGAAGGTGTCTATCTATGTTGGGTTGTTTTACCTCTACACGGCACTCTTCTGCACACAATGGACTAAATGGCCAGGTCACAAGGACCCCCAGGGCTCAGAGAAGGTTGGGGAAGGGAACCCACTGGAACAGCTGTTGGGAGACAGATGGTAGTCTCCCGTCAAGGCCATCCAGTGTGTTCATTAACGTGACAAGGTATAGCTCTCCCATATACATGGGACCATGGCTTAACGTCCCATCCGATGGACGGCAGCCTTTCCAAGCCCATCAGTGTCCCCTACTGACCGTGGGTAGGACGGGAAATTTTGCAGAGATAAATCTCAACGCTGACCCAGCTGGGACTCAAACCTGGGAACTACAGTTTATGAGCCTGGTGCGCTGCTGCCTGATGTGTGTCTGTGGCAGCCATAACTCATAGGGAAATCAACGTAGACGCTCCAAATTTTCAGAGAACGTTTCTGGTCCGTGTTGCAATCCAAATTTCAAATCAAAAGTCCAAAAGTGGGGGGGGGGGGGGCTTCTTAGAAGCAAAAATATTTTCCATGCTATTCCTACGGGAAACGATAATCGCTGTCAAATTTATTGTTGCCATTTACTGCTTCTTAACTGTGAACGTAAAGAGTTAAAATATCATTTAAATCTGGTACCGTTGCCAGATTCCCCACATTTCCAAAGGCATTATTAAGGCATTATAACCCAACATAGTGTCAGGCAGGGGTAGCCAGCCCACGAAATTTGGAACCTTTCGGTCAAGTACGTTGGGAATTACAGAATGCCAAAATCTGCTGAAATGAAAATCGACAGTTGACACGGGCTATGATAGCGCGAGCTTCCGGTGTAACATTTGCAACACCGGAAAATTCTTCGTGTTGAAACTGTGCTAAAATGCCGGGAGGTGGGGGGAGGCTACTTACAAAACTAATCTTTAATGCTGTAAATAACGGAATATGAAAATTAAAAGTGAGACCGAGGCTGTGACAATTTGTGTCGAAAAGAGGCCACGGGACAAGTGGGAATCTGATTTTTAAACCAATCACCGGGGTACACGGGGGAGGCTGTGCAGGAAATTTGGACCATTCGGTCAAGTATCACGGGTGCCACAGAGCAGCAAAATCTGTCGTAATGGAAATAAAAATCTCGATAGTTTAGGTAGAAACTAAGCCACGGGCTATGAATGAGCTCGGTGACGTCACCAACGACCCAAGCAAACATCGAGAAATTTTCTTGAAAATCTGGGCTAAAGTGTCGGCGAGAAAAGGGGGGGGGGGGTATTGCACTTACAAAATTTACCTTTAGTGCAGTGAAAATAAGAATATACAGATTAAAAGTGACACCCGGGCAGCGCCGGTTGTTTGTTCAGTTAGTATTATATATAAATATTTTCTGTTTCAACACTAAAGTTTTAAATAGCAGCCTATTTAGAAAATAAGATTAGAAGAATTAAGCGAAGCCATTCGTTAATAAGCGCAGTTGTGAAAACAGGAAATATGCATGTTTCATACCACACATAATACAACTAAAGATGCCTGAAATTAACAAACAAACAACAACAAGAAAAAAAAACTATTGAAAATAATGCAAAAAAAAAGTTTCTTTTTCCAAAAACAAAAGGAAACATAAAAAAAAAATCAGTATTAAATTTCGTTAAGTAATAAGAAACGTGAAGTTTTTTTGGGGGGTATCAGTATTATTCATCATAAATTAATTTTTCGATACATTTTGCCCTTCTCCCTCCCACCTACTGACTTCTATGTTGGGGGTTGGCTCAGCCAGTAGCACACCAATCATGCAATCTGATGTTCCCTGGTTCGAGTCCCAATTGTGTAAATTATGAGATTTGTCTCTGCTAACCCTCATTCTGTTCTCAGTGAGAAAGGGGACACTGATGGGCATTCAAAGTCTGCTGTGCATCAGATGGGACACAGTCCTGTATGCATGAGACAGCCAAACCCTGTGCAGATTAAAATTCCCAGCATTAGCTTATTGCTAGAAAAGTTTCCTTTTCTGACGTCTTTTGATCCAACTCTGTGCTAGATTTCTTTATTTTCAACATAAATGTCAGAGAAGGAAGTTGGAAGTTATTCGTAGCTTGAACGAACAATTTATATTGTATATGTAAGAACTCAACTCCACTAAGACTGAAGTCGAGTTTGCTGACTACTGCCTCAGAGTTAACACTAAAATTATGACTGATGGGACTTTAGTCAGAGCCACTATGATGTTAAGGCAAGTGTCAGTCAGTTTTCAAGTAAGAAATTGTTCTGTATGTCTATGATTTAGCACTTGTAGCGGTTCAGATTTGTGTCATTGGATGTTGCTGCCATGTGGCACAGTGGAAAGGAAAGTGACACTGGAATTTCTGCAGTGACACACCCACTTAAAGTCCATTTTCAGGTGACACTGGTATTGAGCGGTATCCTAGAAATAACTTTTATTTTACCAAGTACGAGTTTGTGGTAAGCGATAATCTCTGTCTGTTGATACACCGTTGTTTAGAAATTCTGATGAATAATGTGTTATTTTGCATCACCCACAAGCATTTTTGCCAATCTCACTGCTTGGCATAGATGTTCTCTACTTCTGCTGGCATACTTCAAAGTGGTGGTGTCACATTTATCTAGCATAAGAGGAGATTTTGAAACTTGAACATATCTTCTTACGTTTCAAATCCCGAGCCACCGAAATTTTTGCAGTGACAAGGAGTTGCTGTCAAACTCAGTGATGAATCACTGTCAAAGGTATTATGTGATCAAAAACTGTTATCTGGTCAAAAGTATTTGGACACCCTTTTTGAGTACTGGATTCGCCCATATACGCCACAGTCTTGGGCCAAACAGGTATAATAGGACGCACGTGGCCTGGCAAATCTCATAGACACCACATGAACAGGAGGATGGGCCATACGGTACAGCTCAGTGACTTTCAACGTGGCACGGTCAACATGCCACCTTAGCAACAAGTCAGTTTGGGATATTTCGGCCTTGCTGCGGCTATCCCGATCAACTGTAACTGATATTATTGTGAAGTGGAAATGCCTAGGAGCAACAACAACGGAATTGCGACCCAATAGGCCACATATAACGACATAGCGGGACCGCCGAGTGCTGAAGCAGGTGTACGAAAAACCGCCTGTTCTCGGTTGCAACACTCACTGATGAGTTCCAAAATGCCTTTGGAACACGGTTGTAGGTGTAAAGCACGGCGGCAGTGGAACCGCGTTCTCTGGAATGATGAATCACGCTTCACCATCTGGCAGTCTGATGGATGAGTCTGGGTGTGGAGGATGCCAGGCTACCTGCCCGACTGTGTTGGGCCAACTATGAAGTTTGGTGGAGGAGGCATCATGCTCTGGGGCTGTTTTTCGTAGTTTGAGCTGGGAGCCCTAGTTCCAGTAAAGGGGAGGGCGGGGTGGCTCAGTTGGTAGCGCGCCAGGCTCGTAATCTGTAGTTCCCAGGTTCGAGTCCCAGCTGGATCAGCGTTGAGATTTATCTCCGCAAAATTCCCCACCCTGCCCACGGTCAGTAGGGGACACCGATGGGCTTGGAAAGGTCGACGTCCGTAGGATGGGACGTTAAGCCGTGGCCCCGTGTGCGGGAGAGCCATACTCTGTGCACGTTAAAGAACACGCTGGATGGCCTTGACGGGAGACTACCATCTGTCTCCCAAGAGCTGTTCCAGTGGGTCCCCTCCCCCAACAATCTCTGAGCCTTCGGGGTCCATGTGACCTGGTCATTTAGCCCATGGTGTGCAAAAAAAGTGCCGCTCAGAGGTAAAACAACCCAACCCAGTAAATGGGATTCTGAACGCCGCAGCCTATAATGACATTCCCTACAATTCTGTGTTCACAACTTGACTGGCGTCCACAGAACCCTGATCTCAACCCCATGGAACACCTTTGGGATTAACTGGAACGCCGACTGCAAACCAGATTGAACGGCCCGACATCAGTGACCAGCCTCACAAACGTTTTTGTGGCAGAATGGCAGACAATTCCCGCTGCAACGTACAAAATCTAGTGGAAAGCCTTCTCCGCAGAGTGGAGGCTGTGATATCAGCAAAGGGTGGACTAACGCGATATTACTTCCTTTCCTATTATCGGGAGATTGTGGATGAGTGAGTGTCCAGATACTGATCATATAATGTATCTGTAGTCATATATTTTCAGTGACTGCAACCTGACGATAACAGTGACCAAATCACAGCCACCGTTTATTCCAAATATAAGTATATAATCACAAGTTCTCCAGTTGCCGATACTTTTGCAGAAGTGAGAGGGCAGTTAAGATAGGGGTAAACAGTTCAGTTTCTCTTTGGGCAAACACACCTGCTAATATTAAAGGCTGCAGTAGGATGCTGGGATATAGGGGAAGATTCCCCTCTTTACTTTCCCTGCCAGTATCTGAGAATTTTTATTTAAAATGGAATAAACTGTGCATATTGGTTTAAGAAATATTTGGTATTTCAAATTACATAGGAGTATTACTTTCCTCGTTCTGCCACGTAGTGAAACAAGGTTGTTTTAATTAGGAGCACTTTCTCAAGGAAACCGTCTAATAAAATTATACTAGGGGTTCAAAATAAAAAAAAAAGCTACATTTACAAATTTTTTTGGTTTTTTTTTTATTTTGAAAGAAACTTGCAAAAAGAAAAAAAAATAATTCTTTAATATTCAGAGATATTATAAAATTTCCATATAGGTGCCAAAATTAGGAAAAAATTATTATTTTAAGAACTATCTTGTTATAGTTACTTTAAGTGAAGGTAATTAAATATTGTTTTCTTTGAATAAGGAAATTTTGGTTGTCCATTATGAAAGAATTTAAGCTGATGAGATTCCACGGCTCCAATTGGCAAATATTGCCATTGAAGTTTTAAAATTCTTTGTGAGAATTAACCATAGGAAATATTTGGCGTAATGAATGGTACATTGTGCAAATTGTTTTTGACACCTGTTTAATGTTTTACATGTCATAAAAAAGAAACCCATTTGTAACTTCTCATATATATATTTAATCTTCAAAATATATACAGAGTCACATTGTTTCATTCATTCACTCACTTTCAGTCCTTCATAATACATTTCACTGTATTCAACAATATCTACAATCACCTTCCAGCAGTGATGTGGCGAGACGCGTCAAGCGGGTGTGACTCTTGCCAAGCTGTGCATTCTGGATAACTGCCTTGTTTCTTGGATAAACATTGAAACAGAAATTTACATCAGAATCAAGACTGAACAACAATAACTATACATTGAAAATATGTAACAAGTTATTTCTTTTGTACTTTACAGATTTCGTTGACATTAATAGCACAATACAAACTTTATGCATTATTACACAAACTCATTTCCATGGGACTGCTTGAAGTTATCTTACCAATAGTAATTTGAACGGAATTACACAAATCAGGAACAATGAACTTGTTTTCTAATGAATAACAATAAACGTTATTGTGTTTTAAATTTCTCTGAAGGAATTTGGTCACTAACCCATACTGCATGTAAAGTGCCACAGTATGACATTTATAACCAATGAAATTATTTGATAAGGCATTCCAGGATGTGGCAACTGCACAAAACCTCTGGATTAAGTTCCACACTTTCTGGAAAGTGAGATGTTTGATACCATTTCCAATGGTAAAATGTTGAGAAAGCACCATGATTTACAATCTATTCATACCAGCTGAAATCTCTTTATATAAAAGTTTAAAACGGCTTTATTTCAAGATGAAATGCGTCAAAAGTTTGTTCTTTAAACTTCCTGGTCCCTGACACGTAGCTTTGATGTGGGATGTGTTGTGAGTTTCTGGCCCAAGGCACTTCTAGCCATTTTCAACTGACTGTGACTAGCATTCAGCTGTTTTTCAGAAGCTGTTGTGGTTTCTTTACGAAATACTCCAAACATTCTGGAAAACATTAGATGAAAATTCTAGCTATATACATCGTTGCAGTTCTTTTGGCACTTCCTTTGTCGTGTTAGACTTTGGTTTCAGGTCCTTCTGCTTGAATACTGTGATGGAATGAGTCTCTTAACCGTGTAAGTTGCAAAGTGCATATATGGCCATATGCTCTGTTGTACCACTCCGGCGAACGTCCCCTGAAAATAACAAATAATTTTATCACTTAAATCAAAATAAATAAGTAACGTAATAAATGAATACAGAATAATTTATTTTTAATGTTCATTTGGAATAGAACTTTATCAATAGTTAAGAGCTGGAGGATTACATCAACAGTGAAATTGACAAGGAATGTTTTATTCATATTATCATTTTATTGGAAATGTTATTCGGGAATCCCAATTATATTTATTGCTCTCTCTCTCTCATCAGTGGTATAAGTACAGTTTGAAATTTAATGTAGAAAATAGTAAAGAAAAATTCTGTCATTTATTTGCTATTGTCTTCTTTTTATATATGACCAAGAACCATTACGTTAAAATGAAAAATTTGTTTGGGAGAGGGTTGTGTCAGTTGTCACAATTCAGTTGACTTTTAAGCAATATACAGTATTTAGCAATTAAATATATAGTGTGCCACAATGGCATATCCAGATAGTTTTCATGATAGTTAGAGAGGGATGGGAGAGATCTGGCATCTTCGAGCCTCATATTGGGATTTTTGGAATATTTGAGTCTCTGATTTAATTTTTGGAGACTGACTTAAGAAATATGTTTGTACCTACAACCTGGGTTGCGATCTCTCTTTAACGCTGGTTTAGAGATTTTGATCAATGATCCAGAGAAATATATGCATCGCAACATTTCCGTTCTACTTCACATATAATGAAGCAATTATAAGGTTAATTATAATTTCTATATTATTAATAATTATATTTTTATCGTAATTACTTTTCGGTTAAATGAACTTCCATTAGAGGATAATTATCAGACAAATTTGTTTTTTAATTTCCGATTGAAAAAGGTTCGAAAAAATGATAATCTATACTGTTTTTAAATTCTGGTTGAAATCGGGTTGTAATGGAAATTATTACCTGATATCTGAATATTTGATAATTTTATTATTTGCATAACATATGCATTGCCATTGTTTCTCCAGTGAGATTACTTCTGTCCGGCAGTTGCAGATGATTCAATTTGCGTACATATAGCTCTATATCACATCTGTTGCATACTAAGCAATGTTAAAGGACACCACCATAGTAAAAACACAGATTACTTGTAGAAATAGATGGATATTTAATAATAAATGATTAAGCGTGTTTGGGCTATTCATTAACTTCTAAATCATTAGCAGCAATTGGAAAAAGTTACCTCTCCTGAAGTATACCTGGAGCAAATTCCGCCATATCTCGGTTGTTTTACCTCTGAGTGGCACTTTTTCGCACACAATGGACTAAATGGACCAGGTCACAAGGGCTCCAAAGGCTCAGAGAAAGTTGGGGGAGGGGACCCACTGGAACAGCTGTTGGGAGACAGATGGTAGTCTCCTGTCAAGGCTATCCAGCATGTTCTTTAATGTGCACAGGGTATGGCTCTCCCACACACGGGGCCACGGCTTTACGTCCCATCCAATGAACGGCGGCCTTTCCAAGCCCATCGGTGTCCTCTACTAACTGTGGGCAGGGCGGGGAGTTTTGCAGAGATAAATCTCAATGCTTACCCAGCTGGCACTCGAACCTGAGAAATGCAGATTACTAGCCTGGCACGCTACCGACTGAGCCATCCCCAGCCCCCACATCCCAGTGAAAGATTTATAGGTCTTATTCTGGTAGATTTTAGTGTCTGATGCATGGTTTAATCGGCGCTGTGGCATGTATCTAGAGAGTTGCGGGTTCGATTCCCGCAACTCGTCACTGCCAGCAATAATTTTTTTCAAATGTTTTTAATAATAGTTAAGAACACCTTTCTTATTTGAGGATATCGCTCCGTTGATTTGGCCATGTTGCCGTATGAATAATTATAGATTAGCGAATAGGGTTATGAACAGTGTGTCTAAAGGCCTCAGAAAGAGGGGGAGACCTAGGATGCGGTGGGCAGACAATGTCAAACAGGACCTTGTTAGAATTGATGTGCAGTGGCCAAATGTAGCTCAGGACATATATGCTTGGAGAGTTAAATTGCACAAACTGATTGGACCTCCATAGCCCATGGCTGCTTGAGAATGATCATGATGATTTTTACAGAATTTAAGAATATCCAAAATGATTTGTAGATGTAGGCCCTAATAAATAAGCATCATTCGGCAGCAATAAAGTCATCCATGTCGACCTATTGTATGAATAGTTCTACATAATCATATGCATAGATTTAATAAATGACCTAGAACTGACCCATAGAAGATGCATGAAAGTTTCTGTTAATTGTAGCTATCCATTTCGGAGACAAAACTTCAGAAAATTCTTTCATTGCCGAAATGATTGTATTGGTACTAACTAATTTAATCTTTTCTTTTTCATAAGAAAAAAGCAACAAACTATTATGAAATGCATATTCTTTTTCTGGGGTTCTTCAAGTTTAATCTGAATATTAAATCTATTGTTCGATAGATGGGATGAAATCAGACAATTTTTTCCCTCATATTATTTGATTCGTTCGTGACACAACTATGTCGGGAAACGGACAACCATGCTGCCTTATATAACGGAATTTTAGTAAGAAGCATGGATTCGAATCCCACTCATGGTGAAACTAAAATTTTCAGCTTACCATTTCATGAAGCGTATGTCCATAGGACATCTCATGTGATACCTTATTACAGAATTATTGATTTAACGCCATGAGAGTGCGTGGCAAAATATTTAGTTCCATCACATGAGGCAACTTTGTTTTCCATTCCCGACATAGGTGGCGCCACGAGCGAATCAAATAATAAGTGGGAAAGTCTATAAGTCGCATTAGCTGATGAAAAGGTTAGCCACTAATAGTGTAGTTATCAGCCTGGCACGTTACCAGGAAAGGTGGGTTCGAATCCCACTCACGGCGAAACTATATTTTTTCCGCTTACAATTTTATTAGTCCCTTGTTTACAGGACATCTCCTGTGGTACTTTACTACTTCTCTTTGAAATGTCGAAAATTTATTTTTTTTTTCTAACGGCATCAGCAGGAGAGGGGCACGGGGTGGGGAGTTGATCCTCGTTCGAAAGTTCATAAAAAAAAAATTCTTCTGTGTCTAATAATATTATGTGTACAAAAGAAAATGATTTTCTTTTAACAAAAAGCAATCGTAATTTTTTCTACATTTTCTTTTGCTTTCAGATGCATATCATTTACTTTTACTTATTAATATGGAAAAATACCTTTTTAATATATAATTATTAATATGAAAAAATAACCTTTTTGCATACCTTTTTAATAATTAGTTTCTCTAATCGTTTTGTTTTCAAGCATCTTTAGTTGCATTATGGTATGATGTATACATAACTGGGGTATACAAAACTGTACTCATTTATGGATGGCTCAGCCAAAGTATTTCTATCTTCAAACACTACCAAACCTATTGCTGCTATTTACTGAATCATAACAACGTAATAATCGTAATCTATCTTAACAATCATAACAACGTTATCTAACATAAGAGCCATAACAAAGTTTAAATCTGCTGCAGTTGCCAGATCTCCCACATTCCCAAAGGCATCATTACTTTCAGGTGTTCCATTGCAGGTAGGAACTCGGGAACCACAGGGTACCGAAATCTGTCGAAAGGGAATATAAAAAACGATGATTTCCGACAAGCCACGGGCTATGAGACAGCGCACTGACATCAGCAATGACCTGAACAACGCCAGCCATTCGTGTTGAATCTGTGCTAAGGGGGGAAGAGTTACTCACAAAACTAATCTTTTATGCAGTGAAAATCAGAATACACTGAAGATTAAAAGTGAGACCCTAGCAGTTCTGGGTGCCATTCAGCTAGTGTAAAATACAATAACAATTAGTATCGTAGACAGGGTGTAGCATAGAGGCAGCCTGCCTCACGGCGCCTGTGATGGTCCATCCGTTCACTTTTCCTTAACCAGTTTTGCTTGATCTACATTATATTTATCATTTTGGGGATTATTAACGTTTCTCTTGTAAACAAAATAGCAATTCGAGATTTTTTTTATATTTTTGTCTTATAATCCATCAGGGGCGATATTTAATTGTTTGCCTCGGCGCGAACTGATCTGGCGACGGCCCTGATAACAATCATCTAATAAGTGTTGGATGGTTTTTCACATCTAAACCAAAATATTTCAAATATTTTACCATTAAACTGAGCATAATTTTATACAGCTAAAATTAAGTACATACACACACACACAACAAACAAATCTGGATGCCAAATCAAAATACCATTACTTTTATGCAAAATTTGATTTTTCCATTTACATTTGTTTCAAGCTTACCTTGTATCAACTCTGCTGATATGAGTTATTCTTGATTTTCCAGATCCACATGGCTCAATCAAATATCGGGATGCTAAAACAACTGCCCTTACACCATCTACCATTAGAGGTGCATCTGTATGTTCCACAGATGCTTCTACCAACACACAAGCTCCTTTTGGAAGGTCTGTTTTCCATGATCTACATATATAGAGAGAAAGGCAAAATGTAATTTTAGTAGAAAAAGCAGTACACTGTTAGAATACTTTAGGTATAAATTCAGTAAAACTTCAAAATAATTTTGTATTTTAAAAGAATGGAAGTAGAACAATGAATACTGCATGTTATATGAATGTTGAATTCAGGGAGTACCTGTACTGATGGTGGATGGTTGTGTTTCCTTCTTTGGTCATGGCATGGTTGGTTGTTTGGGGTTTTATGGCCAAAGAGCAACAAGGAAAAAGATCATGCAGATCAATATTTTACCTCCAACCTCAACGAATCCACTGGATCTGGAATTTCATAATGTTTCTGATATCTAGGACCTGAACTACCACTAGATAACAATTTTCATGTTTTTGGTTACATGTAGATTCCAGTTTGACTGAAATTTGACCTCCATTTGGCAGGTGCAGCTTGTCCATTAGGCTACTCAAAATAATCGCAAGAAATAACAAGTGAATTTGAAATTTAGTATTTTTGCCATATCTAAAAACCTATAAGAGAATTTGCATATTTGTTTCATAATCATTATTGTCATGTTGTGTGGGCAATCGCAGCACACTGTAGGACTCAGTGTTACATCATCTTTTTTAGTTTACACAATCCTAATTTATTCTTTACGGCCACAGCTGGAATACTAACATTATTTATTAAGGGGATTACACAAATGCGCATGCGCTGAAATGCTATAGACATGAATTGCATATTTTATGCCACCAGTTTACACTTGATTGGCTGTTTCAACCAATAGCCAAAGAGCTTGTATATATCATACACGCTCAGTTTTTTTTTTCTTCAAAAAGTAACTGTTTTCAGCTTTTTTTTATAATTTATCGTATAATAAATTAATTATTATAACTAAAAACTGAAAATTGTTCAAATGATAATTTACTGTACGAATAAATTTTTAAAAATATCTCCAGAACAAAGAAGAAAATACATATATGTGTGTGCATTATTAGTTACCATTAATACTATTTTTATATCTATGGCACTTCGTAGTTAAAAAGTTTGAAACACTATTTTACTATAAGTTGATGTGGGTATAGAGGAAATATTGTTTTGAGCTAGGTGGGATCTGAATTTATGAACTGATCAGCACTGGTAGCTAAGCAGTCAGAGCATCTGACATGTCATCAAGAGGTCATGGGCTTGAATCCCACCCATTTCAGAACAATTTTCCCTCTATATCCATGTCGACCGTATATTATTTAGGTAAATATTATAGGGCAAAAACAAAATCCTGAATTGAACTGGAATGGACCAGAATGCCTTTCCGAGTTCTTGTCCAGAAATTTTTCGATAAATAATGCATTTGGTGAATGGATGGAAACGAAAGAATATATGAATTATGGAACGTCTTTTCAATCCGTTACAATTCAATATCTGGCATCTCCTAAAAAAAAAAACACGTTAACTACATCCAGGCCTGCACCAGTTAAAGCGCCCATCAAAAATTTTAGTCGCGAATCACCTCTGCATTTAACTTAGAAGAAATGCATCAGATCTTGGATTTTGTAACATTTCTGACTCACACACACACTGCCCAACACATCTTAGGTCTCCCCCTTTTCCTGGTCTTTAGGTTGATCTGGAATCAAACCCAGATCCAAAACTTCCTACCGTTTTTGAGATTTACAACTAAAAATAACCCTAGGAACAAATCTTCACATTTCTATCACTTGCAAATCAAGGTTTGACCTCTTTTTGAGCTTGTAGGAGATGTCGGATTTTTCCCGAGATCTATGACCCCCAGGTGCAATTTTCAGAGCTCTACCTCTTTTACGTAATGAAATTTGTGTAATTCCTATCACAATCAGCTATATATTTACATATTACATATTATAATTATCTGTCAGAGTTCAAATCCATAGTTCACTTTGCTGAATATTGAAACTCTTGTTAGATAAGTATCATGAAAAAGAATCATGGAAATTTGAATGTCAGTGATATCTATGGCTCTTATTCATAATACCCCCTCAAGCAGCTGCTTGCCTCAGAGGTCTGACAGGAGTCTGTCAGTTTAATACACCGTAGAGAAGATCTGTGAGGAAGGCAAGACCTCAGCAGAAAGACAACATAAACATCCATGCCTTACACAGAGCTCGAACCCAGGTCCCTTTGATCAGTAGCCAAATGTGCTAACCACTCTGCTATGCGATAATAGAAAAGATATATTTTTAAATTAGTAAATATTGTGGAAAACTGCATTTTCTGTCACAGAATTTTGGGCCATGAATTAAGTGTAAAAAGACAAATTCTTATTACATGATTATCTTTTAGGCAAGTTCATGGTTAACTATACTAATATTGAATTTCACAATATTTCACAATTCTATCTATTTTAGTTTCATTTAAACAATTAGATGCAAAAGAAAGAAAACATGATTATGTACCTGAGAATGCAGTAATCACATGTTGGATGAGATGACAGAGAGGAACTGATGTATTGAAACACTTCAGTTTGTTTATCTAAACGATTTACCACTCTCCATTTTAGGAAAGAGCTATCCCACACATGCCTATACAGAAAAAGATAATCACATCAGTATTGATAATGCAAAATACTAAATTAAAGGTGCATTTTACATTAAGAAAACTATGATTAAGAATTTCTATGTTTATTTGCTGACAACTTAAGAGTTTTTTTTGGGGGGAATTGTCCACCTATTAAAAGCAACATATTCAAATAGTAGCCTCGGCTATAACTTAAGCACTTGATTGCATCCAGCTACAAATTAAATTAAAACTGGTTGAGACCTGCGCAATTATTGCATTTAGTTCTTTTAATTAATTTATGACCATGCCATTACATAAAACATACAGACAGAACTTCACAGTTTTCACATGACAAATTAAATCTTTTCATGCCAATCAAACACCCTAGCATTTAATATGTCATATACACTGGTTTCCATAAATTAAGGAAAACTCAGAAAAATTATGATAAACAAAAAACTATATGAATGATTTTAATGAAATTTGATGGAAACGTGCATTACAATGCTAATTTCAGAATGGCATAAAATATTTTACACTAGAAACATTTTTCATCAAAAAATAACACGATAATTTATCCAAAAATGAGGTATCAGAATGCATTGGGCAAAGTTCTTTAATAAGGAGTGTGGTCACCCATTACAGCAATGCAGGCACGACAGCAATGTTCCATGATGTTTATTGTGTGGTGAATCAACTCAATAGGAAGTAAAGACCATTGTTCCTTTAAAGCAGTAATAAGCTCCCCTTTTTTGCAGGTGGTGGGTTGAGGACAGCAACACGTCTCCCTAGAGCATCCCACACATGTTCAATTGCATTTAGGTCAGGAGATCGAGCTTGCCACTCCGACAGACGCATAAATGGTCTCTTCTTGAAGTTATTGTTCCATTGGTCGAGCTCTGTGTGGGCGAACATTATCGTCTTGTTAGATGAATGTTTCACTTATTGCACCAGCTTAAGGGCGTACATAAGGATCCAGGATGTAATCTCTATACCTTTGAGCATTGAGGTTCCCACTCGTCGACACATAGAGGTCTGTGCGTCCACCAAAGGAAATGCCACCCCAAACACACATGCTACCTCCGCTGTAACTGTCCTTTGACGGATGTTATTGGGATGATAACGGGTACCTCATTATCTCTATATCAAACAATGTCCGGAATCACTCTGCAAGCAATATCTGGACTCATCTGTGAAGAGTACAGACCTCCATTGCTCTTCTGTCCAGTTAACATGTGTGCGTACCCAATTCAGTCGCTCTCTCCTGTAACGTGACATGAGGGGTATACAAATTACTGGCCTTCTAGTGTACAGAACTCCCTCATAAAGCCTTCTATGCACAGTAGAAGCTGATACAACCCTCCCAATGCTGCTGCAAGAGAGGATCGTAGCTGAGAGGGAGTAGACATCCTGCTCCTTCGTGCTGTTAATCGCAGATATCAGTCTTATACAGCTGTTGTAACTTTAGCCCTTCCTCGGCTAAACCTCCAAGATGCGGAATCTGTGCTAAGAAATTGATTCTACAATCTATGGACCACAGAAGGATTCACATTCAGCCACTGTGCCATGTCTGACTGACTTTGGCCTGCTTTGAGCCGGCCAATAACTGTTCACTGCAGTACATTTGGCAAATGATGTCTCGAAGTCATTCTTACAAAACCGTTATTTCGAATTTCTTTACTCACATTTACAACACAAAATAACGATCCACTCCGAAACACCCATTTTTATGCTGCTATCCGATTACGGCAAATTGACACAACCTAGACTAATTTGCATACGATATGCTCACTGGCATTACTTTACTGGTTACGCGAACCAGTTTGGTGAGGATCGCACAATTTTTTGGCGAATTATCGCGATTTTTCCTTAATTTATGGAAACCAGTTATGTTATACATCCAATTCTAAGTACGATATGAATTAGATAGTGTAGACCCTTATTTTGACAGTAATAGTTGACGACTTTCTAGACATTATCATTCTGGTCAAAATATATCATTATCTTTGCTTTGTTAAATGAATTAATTTCTGCAGATCATATCAGTGTAACCTTGTATGTTTCTTTTTCCTTTGTACAATCAGTGTTTCAGGTAGGCTGATTGCTGTAAAAGTGACAAAAATATTTTTCATACCATCTTGAATACAATTTTAGTTGAGCACTGTAATTTACAATTCTAAACATTGTACCTTTTTTTTTTACAAGGTTACTTACTACCTTGTAAAAAAAAGAAAAAATATTTTCGTCACATAATTAAGTTATAAAATCAGTTGCTTGTCTTAATGACTGTTGAACAAATGACAAAGAAACTGACTGACAAGAAATCACGCTAATTCTAACTAAGGTGCGGAAGTGCTAGAGATCTGAAAATTTGACCGAGGGGTATTCCGGGTCTAGATCTCGGGAAAAATCCGAAATTTGACATCTGACGCGTACTTTAAGGTCAAATGGAGGTTACTTAGATGTCAAATCTTTATTTACGACTGCTAAAAACGTGAAAATTGGTGTCTGGGGGTGTTTTGGGATCTCGGAAACATTAAGAAACTTTGGATGTAGCTGGTCCTTCGAGGTCAAGTTTAGATCTATTGGTGCTTGAGAGCTAAAAATTGGTGCCTGGACTAATTTTGGGTCATCGATCTCAGGGATGTTGAAATTTTGGAGCAATGAGTCTTTGAGGTCGAATTTTGATATACCAGTGAGCTGAAAAATGGTGCCTGGCAGGACTTTGCAGCCAAGATCTTGGAATTTGGCTCCAGATCCGGGTAACTCCTTGCTCAGGCAAATCATGAAATTTCAGCTAATTATGAAAATTTTTCTGCTCCAAGAATGGCAAATTTTTTTCTGCACCTAGAATATCGATTTTTTTTTTCTTCACCCAGAATAGCAATTTTTTCTGCACTTGCAATAACGAATTTCTTTTTCTGCACCCGGAAATAACGATTTTTTTTCTGCCCCAGAAATATCGAGTATTTTCCTGTATTTAGTATATCGATCTTTTTCCACCCGGATTATCGGATTTTTTTTTTCTTTTCTGTACCCGGAATATCGTTTTTTTTTTTGCAGCCGGAATAGCGAATTTTTTTTTCGCATGTGTAATTGTGAATTATTTTCAGCACCCCAAAGAGTTAATTTTTCTTTCTGCAGCCGGAATAGTGAATTATTTTCTGCACCAGTAATTGAAATACCCCTCAAGCAGCTGCTTGCCACAGAGGTCTGACATCTTTGAAACATTGTGAAATTTCTGATCTAAAGATTCCCTTCAGGTTATATTTTCATCTATGTGTGGTAGAAAGGTGAGTATTATTATGATTGGGCATTTCTGGTTGTGTATCTTAAAAGTGTAAAAAAAAATGATCAGGCCAATTCAAGGCCAAATAGGAGTCGGTAAAAGGAAATCAATAGGTGACAAATTGGCAAATAATTTCTCATCAGTCACACTGTAAATAATCATAGCAAGTTAATGGTTGATTTTGCTCTGAGTGTCACTTTTTGCCCTCAGTGAGTTAAATGGCCAGACCACAATAATCCGAAGCCTCAGAGAAGGTTTGGGGAAGGGGACCCACTGGACAGCATTTAGGGAGTAGATGGTAGTCTCCGATCAAGGCTATCCAGCGTGTTTTTAACATGCACAGGGTATCGCCCTCCACACATGGGCCACAGTTAAATATCCCACCGATGGACAACAGCCTTTCTAAGCCCATCAGTGTCCCCTACTGACCGAGACAGGGCAGGAAGTTTGGTGGAGATATATATCAAAGCTGGCCCAGGTGGAACTCGAACTAACTAATGAGTTGATACATTTGATGCAACTGAGCTTCTCTACAAATATAATTTAACACATCTCTATAAGACAATTACAATTCCTTTAATAATGCAGAATTCTATCGCTAATTTTATCAATAACATTCAACTTGCCTTTCCCTTAGTATGCGGCTGAGAAGCTCTACTGGAGGGGCTTCCACTTCTGTAACTACTTTCCATAGTCTGAGTGGATGACCATCACCCACTTTCCTATAAGCGAGATCCACATTATCAAATTGGCCTACTGTCATCCAACCTTTGTATTTGTCTTTTGCTTCCTGCAAAAAAAATATTTTTTAAATTGTTATATGTGCAAAATTAAAGGAAGAAAAAAAGATTTATTATAGCTTAATAACAACTATTTTAACGAATGATTTACTGTAATAAATGAAAAGAGGTGTTGTCGCTTTTTTAAGTTAATTTCAGTATAATAAAAGCATTCAGTAGAAAAACTACTTCTTTAAACAATGAGTATGATAATTATTAATTCAAACAAACATTCATTCCAAAAAGAAACATTTCTTAGGCTAATTAATGCATTGGTTGTTTAGTGTTTAACTATACATTTAATACTTTTGAAGTTTCTTTTAGTTCAATACTCTACAAGGATTGTCAAAAAAGAAACAAAGCTACATCAACAAAACTTTTGCTATTGAATAATTACAACGTTGTCCTCGTTAAAGTACTTCTCCATTCTCATCTTCCACGCATCAAAATCTTTCTGGAAATCATTTTAGGGAATGTTTTAGGTGCTCTGTCATACTTCTGCCTCTTGATACTTCCGCATGATTAAAATGGGTTCCTTTCATGAAATTGTGTGTTTCATTGTTGTGATTGGTTTTGTGCCAAATATTGACTCAATGATATTGCTAAATGAGAAGAAATGTTGTCATGATGAACACACCGCATTTGATAACTCAATGTCCACCAAGGTGAGAGAAGTTATTAGCCACAAAAAATCAGTTCAAACAGGTATTGAATCCATTTGATTAGTCAGGGGGTATTATGTAAACTATGCATACATTCTCATTTCGTTTTTGCCACACCTCATAAATGCAACTCATTATAACTGATGGAGGGGCAGGGGATAAGGGTGATTCTAACTGTGATAAAGAAGTTGCAGAACTCTGAAAATTTGCTCCCAGGGAAAATCCAGATTAAAGATCTCGAAAATAATCCGAAATTTACAATTCAACATTCCTTTAAGGTAAAATAGAAGTTAAACTTTGATATTCAAGTGCTAGAAACGTGAAAATTGGTGACGAAAAATATTTCTTATAGTAAATCTCAGAACCTCTTAAAGCAGCTTTTTTATTAGTAATTATACAACATAAAAAGCATTTGTCTTTTATTCCTTAAAGTTAAAAAGTTGCTTTTCTCACACCCCTCTGAAAAAAGTGGGCAGATTGTTGATGTCAGTGGAATATCTCTTGACACACCACCACGGAAATTTCAAATTTCTACATAAACAGATCATTTGCAATATTTGTCAAAAGCTTTGCCATTTTCCTATTTAGTAATCTCTAATGACATATAGAAACTACCTAAGTATTTGAGAAATGCTAATTATATCATGAAATAATAAGCTGAAAAAAATTGGCTTTGCCGTGAGTGGGATTCGAACCCATGTCTCCTGGAAACATGCCAGTTATGCTAACCACTACACCATCATCAGCTAAAGTTTTATTCCAGCCAGTGTGATATGTCAACTTTTTGGATTTATTTGATTCACAAGTGGCGCCATGTATCCGGGAAGGTGGGTAACTGTTTTTTCAGCTTATTATTTCATGAGTCCATGTCTACAGGACACATCGTGTGATTCCTTACTATTGAAGTAAATTTTAATATTTCCCTAGCACCAGTCGAACTAAAAACAGCTTTCCAATTACTTTTAAAACAATTGCGTTTCCAACCCACCCATCAACTCACTGCTGCCAATGAAAACTTCATGACCTTCACATTCCACCAGCAAAATTGCAAATTTATAGCATAAATACATCATTTGCAATATTTGTTAAAAAGTTTGGAATTTTCGATTTTTTTCAATTAATGCAATTATAGCTTTTGTGATATTGGGAAAGTGCAAATCGTAATAGTGCCATTATATTACCAAGGATAATTTGATTAATACCTCTCCCACCACAAAATTTTTTAAAGTTATCCACTAAAATCAAACATTTATATCTTAAAACACAAACGTTGCGTTTCCCCCCCTAGGGGTAAGGAGTCAACTCATTGTTGCGAATGAAAATTTTATGACCTTCACATTTCACTACCGAAATTGAAAATTTCTAGCATAAATATATCGTTTGTACTGTTCGTTCTAAATTTTGGAATTTTAAACTTTTCTACAATTAGAGGGCACATTTATAGCTTTTGGGATATTCAGAAAGTTAAGATCCTAATATTTCATCAATACCTACCCATTCTAAAAGGAATTTTTAATTTATCTCTAAAAACAAAAAAGTTGTATTCCTCTCCCTCTGGTTCTAAGGAGTCACTTTATTGTTGGTAATGGAAACTCGTGACCTTCACACTCCACCACCAAAATTTCAAATTTCCAGCATAAATGCATCATTTGCAATATTCAACTTTTTCCACGTTAGAGGGTGCAATTATAACTTTTGGGAAATTCGGAAAGTTGAAATCGTAATTTTTCATCAAAAAGGGAATGTTTGATGTCTACAGACGGACAAAGTGAAATTATTATCTCGTTTTTTTTTTTGGAAAGGAAATAAAAGTGATATAAGATCACCAAAGGAATAGGGAAAATTAAAAGTGATAATATTAAAAATTTTCTAGCCTTTAGAGTTAAACAGGAGAGTTGAATTTATCGCCGGAAATCTCATATCGGACAGAATAAAATGACGTCACATTAGCCTATCATTGTGTTATGTTAACGCAGTTCACTGCCAAGCTCAGTGTTTGAGACAATGAGTTCTGGCCCATAAGAAACAAGGAGAGGAATTTCTAAATAGGGAAAACGAAACTGATTATTCATAATCTGTTATTATTCGTTCAAAGTTATAATAAAAGATTCCAGGCTTTTCCTTTAAATAGTAACATAAAGTTTATTTATTTTCTTTGCAGGGGGGAGCCCTAACTGTGGGGCATATCAATACGCCTTTGAGAAACGTTATTTCCATATCCAATGGCTGTATTTAGTTCAGATTTCGATCTATACATGCTACAAACCAGAAAAGTGTCTTTGAAATGTTATAAAAGTTCTGACTTTGGCACCTCAAGGGTAGGTATCTTGATGTCAAGGGCTAAATACATAGCCACATGTGCCAGAAAGACGAGAATAGGTACCTATGGATATTTCAAGTCATAGATCTCAAAAACATTAAGAAATTTTAGATCTGGTGTCACATCCAGGGAAAAATAAAGGTCTGGATGATGGCCAAGAAATCAAGAGGGGCCGAAGGTGATGACTGAGTTCTCGTTTTAGATAAATTTTATAAAAGATTATCTTGTATTGAAAGAAAAAAAATGTTTTCTCTATAACTATGTTATTTAGCATTACTAAGTATTGGCCATCCTCTAAGTCTTAACATTATAAAAATGCAAAACCCAATTAAATAAAAAGATTTAATTTATATGAACTCACCTTCAATAACAGCTGAATGCAGCTATCAATGTATGCTTTCCATCCACAGTGGCCTCTGTTGATTATAGTAGAGAGTTCTTCTAATGTGGCAGGTTCGTAATCTCCCATACATGACAGGTGACATTGAGAAACCATTTCTTCTGATAGCTATTGAAAACAATTTTCAATATATTTCACACTATTCAATACTCTTTGTCTGCTATACATCTCAATTTATAAATTTTTCCAAATCTTCTTAAAAATTAAACTGGTAGTACTGAAAAGACAACTGCAACAAAAAAATTGTATTTTATCAATTAAGTCTTTAGCTAGCATGGTTATATTTATTCATCTAACAGTTTGTTTTAAAACTACCAAAAAATTTCAGGAATTAGTCAAGAAATCCAAAATGCAAACTTCTAACAAATTTTGGCATGCGCTTAATACTATCTCAAAATTATGCTTTCATATAGGTCATGCAGATAAAGTGGAGTGACCAGACATCGTCTACCAGGAACAATCAATGGATGAAAAGTTCTGTCCACACTAAATGAATGTCCCAGAATTTGAGATTTTTTAAATATTAAATTAACTGTATAACATGAGAAGTTTTTTACTAATAGAATAGTAATGGTAACACTGTTATAAAAAATTCGGTCGATAATGAAGATGACTGAAAAATTGCAGTAAAAATTTTATAAGTCGTTAATTGCGAGTTGTGAAACTATGATGAATCCCTATGAAACAGAGACATCTGGTTAATCTTTTGCACTGAATTTCAAAAGTACTCAAATGTTTTTCTTTAAAATACCTTATCTTTAGGTGATCAGATTTAATGTTTTTCATCCTATGCCATTTGGTGTATCGTGCAAGCAATAACATACTTGATAAAACTTTTTATTTTTCTCTTTTCGCAAATATGCATCTCAACAGCTTTCATACTTGCATCTAGCACATTCCTTAAAATCATTAAGCTTGTTCTTTGAAGCAACAGTTATATAAAATGAGCATGAGCAGTTTTAGGATAGGATCAAGGCCGAACTAAGGAACTGGGAGCCCTGCAGCAAGTTCTGAATGGACCCCCCTTATATCTTGCTAAATGAAACATGATGGAAACTACGCTCTTTTATATAATATAATCATCGACTAACTTCAATTCCCAACCCCGACTAACTTCAATTCTATCAAAATGATTTTGGGTTAAAGATTTTGAAAGCAAAGTTGGTTTTCGAATAATGCGACTGGTCATTCGATTCAACACAATTTCTCCACTAATTCTCTACGAGCATTTATTGCATTGACCATGTAAGAAGACATCCTGGATGCTAGGACGAGGGTTGGCTCAGACAGTAGCCCACCAAGGCTACTGTCTGAGCCAACCAAAAGGCTACTGTCTACCTACAGGCGACAAAGACAGTAGCCCACCAAGCTCGTACTCTCCAATTGCCTAGTTTGAGTTCCATCTTTGTCAGTGTTGAGATTTATGAGTCTACGACAACTGGGGGGAAGACAATTGGGTGGATGACAACTGGGGGGAAGACAATTGGGTGGATGACAACTGGGTGGAAGTTAATTGGGTGGACGACAACTGAGTGGAAAAAAAAAGTTATAGGTAATTTGCAATTACAAACAATAATTTGAAATCTAAGCAAAATAACAACACTTTTTTGAAGTCTGTACAATCCAGCAATCTTCAAAACGAAGTTATTTAAAAATCAGCATGGTCGATTTCTAAACAAAGCTATTTCTTACGAATGAAACAATCCGAAATAAAATGACCGCACTAGAGGAAACCAATGGGGGTCACTATTGGAATTAATTCGCTAATTCTCAATTCAATAAAGGGTTCACATCTTCTCTCTATAATCTGGCATTTCACGAAACGGATATTTTTCTTTGAGTATGTTCGTAATAACTAAATCAAATGGAAATGAAAGAACGCAATTACAGGAAAAACAACTGTAAATAGCTACTGGTATTCTCACTAATCTGACTTTCAATAAAATTTATTTTCTAAATTTCACTTTATTCCAAACGAAACAATGCGAAAAAGAAACGAATGCATTGCACTCTATCCGATATTTTTATTTTCGCTAATCTGATTTCTATTAAAATGAAATTTTTTTAAATTTTTTTTATTCTTTCTAAATGACGAATTCGATTGTTTCGTTTAGAAGGAACGGAAAGGAATAAATCTACATTTTAACCGAAGTCGGATTAGCAAAAATAGTTTAAAATATCGGCTGTTTCGGTATCATGTAATACATTCGTTTGTTTTCCCATTGTTTCGTTTAGAATAAAGTGATCTTTAAAAAAACGTTTTATTGAAAGTCAGATTAGTGAGAATACAGATAGTTGTATACAGTTGTTTTTCCTGTAGTGCATTGTTTCATTTCCATTTTATTTAGTAATTACGTATATATTGGAAAAAAAAAATTCGTTATAGTGAAATGTCGGATTACAGAGAGTAGACGTGAATCCTTTACTGAATTTAGAATTAGAGAATTGATTCCAATATTGACTCCCATTAGTTTCTCTAATGTGATCATTTTATTTCGAATTTTTTCATTCGGAAGAAATAGATTTGTTTAGAAATTCGCCTTACTCGAGGTCAGATTAAAGAGAATTTATATAAATATTGACTATGTTGATTTTTAAACAACTTCGTTTTGTATATTGCCACTTAAGACTACAAGACTTGCAAAGAGTTTTTTTTGCTTAGAATTAGTGTTAGTAATTGCAAATTATTTCTAACCACATCTTTTTCTTCTACCTAGTTGTTGCGCTCCCAAGATTTACTGATTTGGAAAGGCTAAAGTCCCTCAGATGGAACTTAAAGCTGTAGCCCTGTGTTCATAAGAGACATACCCTGTGCACAGCGAAAAACATGATGGATGGTTTTGACAGGAGGCTCCATCTCTTTCCTAATAGCTGTCCAGTGGGTCCCTTTCCTAATATCTGAGGTCTTGAAGACCAATGTGGGAGGAAAGGTACTGCTGAGTAATAAAACAAACCAACCCTTTGATGCTTTCCTCATCTTATGCATTTGGTCCTTCTTATGCATATCCTTTTTTTCATAATTTCACCAATTTCAAAAATGTTTTTTGCATTTGCCTAAACAAATTATTTCCTTTAAACAGCTATAACAAGTAATATATTTGTAAACAATAATGAACATTTTAATTGTCAGTGACAGATGACAATGCACACATATAGTGCAAAGCCACCTTGATTGGTTAAAGAGTATAGCTTATCCCATGTAGCGTAGAAATGCTTATAAACATACGGTTATGCTCATGCCTGGGCAGAGGAAAAAATAAAAGGATGGGGGGGGGAGGGGTAAGATCGAACCAGAATACTTTTCCAGTGGAGAGTTTTTCCCTCTGTTTGAGCAGTTTTTAAAAAGAAATCCTGAAAAATACATGAAATATATATATTTTTTTTTTCACCTACATTCTGGTTTCTAGCATTCTCAAGGTGGGAGTGGAGGTGTGAGGGTGATGACGGCATCCCCCTCACACCTAATAAAAGCAAAACAATTTTTGTAACAATCATTTTCTCTTTTTTAATTTTTCTTACTTGACAATCGTCTTAAAAACATTTACCCCTCAAGTAACTGTTTGCCACAGAGGTCTGACAGGAGCCTGTCAGTTTAATACGCCATGGAAGTAATCGTCCCTTTGAGCAGTTTACCTGCTATGTATTGATATCAAATTGCATTTATCCATTTTTTTTTTATTTTACCTTTTATCGTTGTTCATTTTTTGCATAAATGAGTTATATGTATGAAATATACATAAACATATAAAATCATTCAAAATATTAACCACATATCCCTATCAAGTTAGGAATTTGAAATGCATTCGCTCTCCCCCTTCCCTAGTTACATTATTTCTTATGAGAAATTCGTGTCCAATTAATGCGATTTCATCTTAAAATAAATTTTTTTTGAAGAGTGAATCTATCATGCTAGTTGGGGATTGCATAAAATAAGCAAAAAAAAAAATCCTGTCTGGGCCTTGTAGTCCAGTCATGGCTCCACTTTTAATTAGGTCCTGGTGTATTAAGATTTTAAAATCTACTTTGTGATTTGCCTTCTGAATCAAACTATTAAAGAAAAGATGTAAAATTGTTTTTCACCTGAAAATCACATGTGTTATTTCAAATAAGATATTCAGAGATAGCCAAGATCGACATTCTCTAGTACAGTATCTGGTTTAACACGTTTTGAATGCACATATAATTGCATACAATAATCACCTCTTTTTGTAGTGCATATTGCAATTTATTTTATTTCAAAAATAAATGCAATTAGTGTTCTCATTTCTTTAAAAGAAGTAATAAGCATAAATAAATATAAAACTATTTTTTCTTGCTTACAGAAAACAATTGCTTATAGTTAAGCACCATGCTGGATAAACATTCATAGGCTGCTTTATTTTCGTTCAGTTCCCTAATATCAGGAACACCAACAGTTTTTCTTCGACGGGGACTAGCACTAGCACTTCTTGGTGTCGATAAATGGAATAGGGAAGGAGCAAAGCATACAGCAAGGTTTGTAGCTGTCATCTGAAATAAAAATATTTTCTCTTAAACATTTTCAAAAAATAAAAAAGGAATATTTTTAAACATTAGATAATGACTCACTGAACATATACTTGGCACGAAATTACTTTCACATAACACTTGGTGTGTAACATTTTTTCAAATTAAACTTGTCTTTACAATCTTATCTTGAAGTATGTAAGATATAGAAAAAGCCATGTAGTAACTTGTGGTTCATATTCAGTGAGTCATTTGAGCACTAAACTTTGTAACACAGTTGCCTCATTTCACTTTATTGTTAATCGTATGTTGTGCATCCATCAAATACAATTTTCAATTGCTACTAATGGTACCTGTATTTTTCTCCCCTAACAAAAAAGGAACAGTTTACACAATGAACAAATGGTTAGTCATTCATTGGCACATCATAATTCTCTAGAATATCTGTTCTTGATATCAGTTTCATTACCAACAGAGACAGTTCGATTACTCCATGATATCAACCATTAACTATCTAATGAGACTCATATATATATAACAAGTCATCTGTACTGAACCTTGCCTATTAAAGCAGTATTTCCTCTTTGATCCATTGTTAATCTTAAGCAGATCTCTCACACAACAACTGCCTTCCAGAATATTACAATATTAGTATCTGTATTTTGCTTCCTATACAGAATGTTATCTTGAAATTTAATATTATTAATTTTTTGCCCTATTAATTGTTTGGGTTGTTGTTTTACCTCTGAGCGGCACTTTTTTGCACACCATCGTCTAAATGGCCAAGTCACAAGGACCCTGAAGGCTCAGAGAAGGTTGTGGGAGGGGACCCACTGGAACAGCTGTTGGGAGACAGATGATAGCCTCCCGTCAAGGCCATCCAGTGTGTTCTTTAACGTGCACAGGGTATGGCTCTTCCATACTCGTGGCTACGGCTTAACGTCCCATCAAATGGATGGTGGCCTTTCCATGCCCATCGGTGTCCCCTACTGACCATGGACAGGGCGGGGAGTTTTGCAGAGATAAGTCTCAATGCTGACGCAGCTGAGACTCGAACCTGGGAACTACAGATTACGAGCCTGGCACGCTACCGACTGAGCCCACCCCCACTCCTATTAATGAAGTGGTTTTGGTCAGATATACAGGCTTGTGAACTATATCTTGGCAGTTTTGACAACATTAGAGTAAATACTTACTTCAATATGCAGAGTACAGTGCAGATGTTTCATTTTCATCTTTAAAATAGCATTAAAAATTAATTATTTTACTATTATATATACTTTGAATATTTATTTGCATTTTGAGCTCTGGCAATTTATTGTGGATTTTTAGATTACTGAGGTGGATCATCAACACATCTCGGTCAGTCATTTCCACTTCTTTGATCATCCTTGCTTTCCTCTGTTATGCCAACATCTCTTGCAAGAATTTTTCTAACCCATCTAATTTTTTAATTTTATCTCAGTTTATTTAAATTTTTTTTCAACTGTCATTATCTCAGTGACTAGTACTGTTGTTTGCGACAAGAGAACACATATTCATAATATTGTTTTATCATGAATTTTAATAACTTTTAATTAATCACCTATTTCCTATATCCAAGAGAAATATCAGTTGGAGCATCTAATATCATAACTGCAGAATACAGACTTCAAATTCTGTTTGGAGGGATTTGCATTCTGTACATGGTGAGAATTCACTTGGAAGACCAAGTTGTCAAATGCTATTGAATGAAAATCCAAGCCTCAAGAGCAGTAATTTTCAATCAGTGTTCACAAAATGTTTCATTTTTCAACTGAAAAAATAGTCTTTAAATTCCATGAACATTTTATAAAATAATAAATGTTATATAAAACAACTTATGTTTTATGATATTGAAAAATCTACTGTACTATTCTTTGTTTATGTTATAGCAAAACATATCAACCTTAACGTTCCATAAAATATTTCACTATGAAGTTTTCTATCACCAAAAAACAATAATGGTTTAACAACATTAATCCTAAGGTTCCCTCATACTTTTAAAGGCTTAAGTATTATGGATTTCAGTCTGTACTAGAGGTTACTTTATAAGGGTTAAAACTACACTATGTGCTTACAGCAATTCCTTATAACAAAAACCTTCTTCAACTCTTTTATATTTAAAAATTATGAATATTAAAGGAAAAAAATTAACCTTTTGATAGGAATCTGACATAAAGATTTTATTTTTCATAAGAAAAAAAATGAGACAATAGATGCTCTTCAGTAAAGTGCAAATAGAAAACTACCTTACCTGATTCTCTCCTGCATGTTGACACACTTCCTGGAGAAAAAATAACAGGGACTGAAGAACTTCTCGGTTTTCATCTGGCATAAGCAGGATTGCAGCTTGTATGGCTTCCAAGCGCAGTTCTTCAGGAATATCTGAAATATTTAATAGACTTATTTTTTTGAAGCAAATAATTTGAACTAAATGTGTAAAATTATTTAAAAAATTTAAGTAAGCATCAATACAAAATCTCATAACCATAAAAACACCTTAAGGATATGAAAAAAAAAACTTTGAAAACGTTACTTTTGCAGTTTTGTATTTCATCCCCACTCTAACATTCAAAAATTTAAAATTCAAAACAAATTTTTTTCCCAAAATAGTATGGGATTTTTTTTTAAATATACTAAAAAAAAACTATCAAAATTGACTTTGCTTTAGAAACTAAAAGAATAATATATCTCCTCTTATAAATTTCGAACGCTTTTTATTAAAAAAATGAATTTCAGTATTTTATGACTTGAATACTCTAGAATAGTAGTAATGAAAATTAATAGTTGATTTAGAAGATGCAAAGCAAAACATTTATAATTAGCACCTATCCAATCAATAATGAATTTTTTATTTTTTTTTACACAAAATAATTTAAGTTTTCCCACCCTCTGTTGAGAGGAGGGGGGGATCGCTGCAGTTAGTGCAAAAAAAAAATTCAAATCTTTATCATGAGTAGTTTTCAATACAAGTTTAAAGCCTTGCATTTTCCAATTTTAAAGCCTGCTAACTTGAAATTTCTAAAAATCCCAATCTTAATATTTCATCAGTATCTGTCTACCTATCTATCATCTATATCTATCTAATCCATAAGTAATTTTTCATTTTTCTCTAAAAATGAGAAAGTTAAATGTTTAAGCATATTTACAAACAAATGAAAAAGTAAAAACCAACAGCTTTTTTTAAAACAAATAAAAGAGCTAAATTTATATATTTAGAGAGAATGAAGGATTTGAGAAATCAATTACCAAAGAATTAATAGAACTGTATAAAAATAGTAAAATCATGTGAAATGAAGATATTGGTAAGACGCCAGACACTATCACATTTGAGAACTAACGTGAAAGTGACAAATCTTAGAAACTTATTCCATTAACATTTAAGTTTTTCAACCACATTAATAGACTAAAATTCAGGAATTTAAAATTAGGAAGATAAAAATTGTGGTAGTAATTGAATTTATTAATTAATTTTGATGGATCAAAATAAAATATATATATAAAAAAAATAGTTTTCAGCTAAGGGAAATCTGGTAAATATCATAGTTAGCTGTGATCTTGTAGTAGAGGTTGTAAAGTAACTAAGTGAAATTCTACTTACACTGATAAATGCTAATGAAGGTTTCAGATAGCTTATTTGTAAGTAAGGCCTCTGGAAGTTCTCTGAAGTATTGCTTCAACATATCAGCCACATCATATGCTTGTTGATCATCATAGCATATTTTATCTGGATTGCTTTCATTTAAATTTCTTAGCTTCTGTATGCGTGACCGAACTCCTGACTTTCTGAATAGTCCTGTTGAGTCCAGAGCTGTTTTCCTGAGATAATGAATTGCAGCCTGAATAGATGCTGGCAGAGGCTGGCCTGTTCTCTGTAGTATAAGGAGCAAAGGAACTCCAAATACTGCCTTGTCTGAAATATATGCCAGGAATTAATGAAACTTTGTCTTAAGTGGCATGAACAATAAAAATATTATGTATAGCTTGTACTAGCTTCACCTTAACCCTTTGAAGCACGAATTTCGATTTTATTTCCGATTTTAATGACATTTGGTATGGGCCGTCTTTATGTGTAGAAAAATGATGGAGTATCAATACTCCATCATTTGCAATGGAGATAATAGATGGCGCACTAATACCCATGTAGGAAGTGTGGTTTCGCTGTAAAACCAGTCTGCGTATAGAAATAAAAATTTAGTAAGTGGTTTCTGTGTGGAACCACTATGCTTCAAAGGGTTAACTGGTATGAACAATATATATCATAAAGGGAGGGGGCTCCCCCTGAGAATGTTAGTAACCAGAGGAAAAAACAGAGGGAAAAAAAACTTTAAATATAAATATTTTCATATTTTTTTTTGAAGACATTTTTTAAAAGCTACTAAAATGAAGGGGAAAATTTTATACCAGAGTGGCATTCCAATTTGCTGTTGACTCAGTGTTTTTTCCTAGATCTGGGATCTTAATAGCATAAGACATTTGACTATTTGGATTTAAGAAAAAACCACAAACGGAACCACCAAAGGTTATCCAAACTAGTAATTAGAAAGCACTGATATTAATTTAGTAAGTTTACTTTAAAAATATTTATTTTTAATTTTTTTTTGCTTTATCTGATATTTTAGAATCTTTGCTAACTAGTGCATGTATTGAATAACATTTTGGTTTAAGAAATTAAACATAATATTATAATAATAGCATAAATCATAACACATAGAAGACAAAATATATTATTTTTCCAAAATAAAATCAAAAATTTGCCAAAAATAAACTACTATGTAAAGTTATTTTGTCATAAAAAACATAAGCAATAGAAATTTTCTGTGAAAGGTGTATTAGATAAATGTTAAATGGCTTCCAAATAAAAGTGTTTGGTTACAGTGTAAAATGATTTGAGATTTGAATCTTAATAACACTTGAATGTTTTCATTAAGTTTTTGCTTTCATACCACATTACAGATCTTTTTCTTGGTGATTTATGCTGGTATGATCCTATTAGACCTCTTCACCAAATGTGGCTCCTGTTATATATTTCGTTTTAAGTGAAAAGCATCTATTTATAAAATCTGGGCCATGCATTAGGTAGGTGAAATTGGTGTGCTCACCTGGGCCTCACACTAAGGGAATCCATAAAATACAGAAAAAAAAATGATCAGAAATAACATTTCTGATAACAAGGTAATGAAAAGCTCAATGTTAACAAAATTTTCAATTTCCTTTTTCATATTTGTGCAGGAAAACAAAAATTCTTTCCAGTTTTTGCACAAGAAATAAGTATTTTTTTGTATTAATATAGTTTATTGTTTCATTTCCTTTGATGCATTTATGATTAGCTATTTTGGGGCTGTATATTAATGGACTACCCCTTATCGTCTCTTGGTGATGATCTATGGAGTGCTGTAATTTTAGCCATATCATTCCTCATTTTATTTTATCAAAGGATTTTTTTTCTTCTAAAAGCATTTCAAAATCTATCATGGTAGTGCCATTATTATCTTTAGAAATTTCGCAAGACTTCACAAACAATTAAAATTTATCAACATACTTTTAAAATGAAAAATAAAAACGTAACTACAAGTGTTACCTTTGTAGTCAGGAGTACGAATGCGACGGATAAATTTGGGCACAGCCCAGCTCCATCCTGTGCGACTAGATGGGGAGAATTTCTCCATGAGGGTAGTCAGTTTCAGAAGGGATAACTTTCGAAGAACCAAAACCTGAGGAGCAGTCAAACTCGTGACAGGAATGCTTTTTGGACTTTTAGATGGACACTGAATAGGACTGGGAGAAGGGCGATTTGGGAAACAGTGCCAGGGTGCTTGCTGATGCGAGCTTCCCCTGAAATGGCAATAAATTAAGACAAATTTAAACAAAGTAAATTTATGTACATATCAAGAGGAAAATTTATGCATTTTATTTTTGACATAAAAATAAACCTTTTTGTACAAATTCTTTTTCGTAAATTGCAGGTGTATCTCAGTTATTAAACTTTTATGCAATTTAGTCTAGAAAAGTAAAAGATTAGTTTTGATTTTTTAATTTGATCACGAAATTTAGACTTTACTTGAGGGCTTGAAATTTTTTAAAACACTTCGTCCTTGAGGGCGGGCCTAAATGCTTAGTTTTTAATAGGACACTTATTTACAATTGAGTGAAAGCAAATCTACTCAAAATTCTTTACAATGCAATCATTTATATGACAATGCAAATTAAATTATGTCATCATCATTCTCAAGCAGCCATGGTCTACGGAGGTCCTACCAGACTGTGTTACCAGACCAATTTAACTAAATTGGTCTTACAGACCAATTTAGAACTAAATTGGTCCTACCAGACCAATTTAGTTCTCCAAGCATATCTGTCCTGATTACATCTGCTGCATTTGGCCACTGCACACCAATTCTAATAAGTTCTGTTTGACATTGTCTGCCCACCGCATCCCAGGTCCCTACCCCTTTTTCTGAGGTATACAAAAAAAATTTAAAAAAAAGGAGAAAAATACAAATACATATCTCTTTACTATTTGACTTTCAAGTTCTTAATTTTCCTCATTACCTCTTTAATGTCACATGATATCCATTAATTATGTTCTTGAATACAATGAATTCCTACTTCAATATGAAGCCAGTGATTCACAACTAGAACTGGGACAAAGTTATCCAATGGTACATCATTTTAAATTTTCCTTATTGCTTTTAATTAAAAAGGGAAGAACATACTCCCCTACACAATAACCTAGAAGCTTTGCCAGATTGTCCTGGCTTCTCATACAGCATACAAATCCACAAGGACATGCCCACTGGCTTTAGTAGTCAGGTACACTAATCGTTAGACCAGATAGGGCTATTTATTTCCTTAATTATGCTGTGCTTTTCACAACATGCAAGCATCGACTAACATCATTAAGAACATAACGTAAGCATACATTTCAATGGGAATCACAAGTAGCCTCCCCTTTATTAAGGGGAGGCTACTTGTCTATATATAGATCTCAACCACTTGTTTCCCAAGAAGAGGACACTGTTTTTCGCATATCTTTGAGGTAGGTATTTCAAAATTTTCTCTGTTTCTTTAGAGTTCTATGTATACTAGAGACAGATCTGGCAACCATGCCACAACAGAGCAAGCTGGGCAGAAAGGACACCAACAATGCAATTTTACCAAAGAGAAAGCTGAGTTTGTACAATCTGTGCTCTGTAGGATGCACAAATCATTACAATCAAGTTAGATTTCGTAATTTTTTTCAGCTAAGTTTATTTAATCTATTTTTTTTAGCAAAATTAACTGTAATTCATGATTAAGGTTGTTCTATTTACTCTTGCCACCCAAATTATCAGCCCCAGATATTCATTGGCTCACACCACTCTGGTTCAGAGTAGCTGCCAGATACTGGTTGGTTCAAGATGATGACCCGCCTCTCACACCATGGTTTCTGCACTGTCGACTGACTTGGTGTGCCAGAATAGAAGCATCTTTTGTTTGCAAGAGAGCGAATACTGTGAAACAGAACTTCAAAAATACATTAAAGAAATGCTGAAATAAATCGAGAGCTCTATATACAATGCATAAATCATTAAAACAGATAAATCTTGATTTTTTTTAAATAACTATATTTAATCTCCTCTATTAAGCAAAATATAACTTTGTAATTCATGGATTATAACTTTACCAACCTTTCGTTTCATATGTGTTTACATTTATAGTACATTTATATATATATGATATTTTTTATGAACATTATATGACGGACATTATATAACAATTGCATAACACAAAATTTGATGAAATACATATAATCTACTCTTTTTATCTCAATGGTTTTGCAATGCCTTCTCTTTATAAGCATTAAACTGCCTGTTACTGGTAACTTCTTCTAACTTAAGTGCGCAAAAAGGTGTTTAGAACAGTAACAGTAAACTTTTTTAATTCTACTTGGTGGTTAAAAAATTTAGCTGTTCCTTAGAATGAATCGTAACTTTATGAAATCATTTACAAAAAAAGTTTAAACGTATTAAACAAACGAAGTTTAAAACAGAGGACAGAAACAAAAATGTTCAGATAGGTTTAAATTGCACTATGCTATTTATAATACAAGTTAATATTTCTCCTATTTTCGTGAGGCAAGAAAGCAGTAAAGCGTTTTTATAGCGGAAATTTATTGAATTATGCCTTAATTTCTTATGCCATAATATTATGCGTACTTTAGGAAAGCATGCAATAGATTGAATGATAAGCTACATACGAATTAAGATGTTGCAGTCTTAGAAATTCGCAATTGGGCTGTGTTATTACAATGATATTCAAAAATTCTAGTTAAAATTAATGATTACAGTAGATTATTTTACTTGAAATTAAAGCTACATTTTTTTCCACTAACAATTAAGGACAACTTAGCTTTTTAGGAAGTGAATCCTGAGAACTTTGCTAAAACTTTCTTTACCTTTGTGATATGTTTCCTGGCTGGTTATCAAGCCACAGATATTCATTGCCATTACTAAAAACAAATGCAAGCACACATTAATATGCTGATTTACATTGATTTTTTTTTTTTAGATTTCCAGTTTACATCGATTATAAAGGAAGTTTTAACTTTACACATTACTTCTTAAATACATGTACAGAAATGATTGTGAGATGAGTTTTTTGAATTATTTGAAGTAATCAGGTGCACAATGGTATGTATCCAATGTAGGAATGTGATGACATCATTACTATTAACTGACAATAAATAGAGTAAACTGGGGAAAAAAAAGTTTTATACAATTAAAAATAGTTCTGCATTATGAAATACCTACATAGTAATTATGTCAATATCTTTGGGTTTTTTTTAATCGTAAAATATATCCATATAATGCTATACTGTAACATTGGGTTGGGTTGTTTTACCTCTGAGCAAAACTTTTTTTCACACAACGGGCTAAATGGCCAGGTCACAAGGACCCCGAAGGCTCAGAGAAAGTTGGGGGAGGGGACCACTGGAACAGCTGTTGGGAGACAGATGGTAGCCTCCTGTCAAGGCCATCCAGCATGTTCTTTAATGTGCACAGGGTATGGATATCCCACATACGGGGCCACGGCTAAACATCCCATCCGATGGACAGCGGCCTTTCCAAGCCCATTGGTGTCCCCTACTGACCATGGGCAGGGTGGGGAATTATTATGGAGATAAATCTCAACGTTCACCCAGCTGGGACTCGAACCTGCGAACTGCAGATTATGAGCCTGGCACACTACTGACTGAGCTACCCCCGCCCCTATACTGTAACATATGCAGGGATTTAAACATATGCATGTACTGAGCTACGATTCTGGTGTTTTGCCCAATTATTCACCTGTGCTATTACTTCCTTACTGGCCCTTGGTGTCCATTGGTGCAGAAATTCGAGTTCTCCCTCTGGAATTACGTAGAACTGTGCGAGTTTCCTGGCTTGTGATTTCATTTCTCCTCTTAGGTTTGCAGTCATTATTTTTACTAAAAGGATTGTAGAAAAAAAACAAGAATGCAAATACATTCTTAAGGAAATGGGAAAAATGAGGAAAGTTTTTAATGAAAAAATAACTATCCATCTGTACACGTGGATGTCAACTTCAATTTTCTGTTGCCATCTAGTAACACAGTCATTTTTCAGTAGTTGTCATGGATGGAAAGGCAGTCGATGTTTCAAGCCCTGCTTCATTACTTATTTTTCATTATTCATATTAATTTTAACAGTTATCGATTGGTTAAAACAATTGCGAAGTGGAAATTAAAAAGATATACAGAAAACCGAACTAAAACGAAAAAAAAAATTCTAATTGCTTTAACTTCTGATTTAATCAAACATGGCATTCTTGCCATATTTAAATCTTACATAGTGCATCAAATTTAAAGACATTGTTTTTAATATACACTTTTTTGATTTCTGGAAAAACATTAAAAAGATTATTTACCTAGAAATGTTTAATTTGAATATCAAGAGAATAAATAATCAACAAAATATTGATTTGGCTGAGGTCAAAGGAAATTTTGTATACAATTATTCAAACACTGTGGATTTTCATGAAGATCCTTTTACTCTTTGCTTATTGTATTAATTTACTTAAAACCATTTTTCCTTTCTTTACTTTTTGACTCAAAATATAAAAATTTGCCTTAATTTAAACTTATGCATCTGATATGTAATTTTGGATAAGCAGTTTTGAAAGCAATTGAAACCTTGAGCTTGTGCAGCTGATTCCTAAGTGGTTCTCATAGATCAATTAATTGAGTTATCAATCATCATTTACTAATCAACCAATGATCTTACATCTATTAGATCATTTGTTGTTTGACAAATAATTGATGGTTCAGTCAATAAATGACCTACAAGAATCACTGAAAGAGCAAATTATGCAGTCTCATGACAACTGCTACCATGCATAGGTTGCCACTCACGTGTAACATTTTCTACCAATGCACTGCAAAACTATGCTTTACCTTGTAAGAGAAGATCCAACTCCTGAATCCCTCCTCTCTCCATTGATGATTATGATCTCACCTTCATCTTGACCTTCTCCAGCTTCTGGGTCAGAAGCCAGTATTGAGGTATTATGTGAGCTTCCTAATGAAAAGATATTTTGATTTAGTGATATTTAAATTATTGCAATATAAGAAAAATAAAATATTCATTCAAATTAAACAATACTAACTTTCAATATCCTAATACGTATGAAATGATTTTGTTTCAGCCGTACATACTTTGTAAAGCACATAATCATTTCATCACTGCTGTTTTCATAGTAATACTTAACATATTAAAATTGTTAGTTCTTCTAAAGAACTTTAAAACTGATGGAGAAATGTTATACTACAATGGAAATCCAGTCTCTCCTCCCTCCCTTTACTTTTTTCTGGATTTATTGAATTTTGTCCTCCCCCTATCTAAGTATTCTCGATTAGGGCCTGGTTGCACTAGTAGATTGCAATAAAAACAGACTATAATGTAGTTTGCCATCGTAATACATTTGCTTCAAATCAATGCTATTAATATTTTGAACTTTAATGCCATTGCTAAATTAAGCATGAATATTTTATGAAAGGATTCAAATCTATTTATGTAGTCAGTTCATGATTTCGTCTGAAATAAATATCTCATTTGATATATCAAATGTAATTTTCATATTAAAAAACACGTAATAAATTCAATTCATCTGATTCACAGTTTCTCCACATTATTTAATTATATGTTATTAAAGGATCTGAGTGCACGCTATTACTAAACCTATATAAATTTTATCAGAAGAAAAAAAGTATAAATATTTTAAACAAAATATTATTTTCAATGAAATATAATTCAGTGGAATTTGTGAACACTACAACAAGGATACAATAACAATAGTTATTTGTGTGTTTCCTTGCCATCCCATGGCAGAGTGGTTAGCACGCTTGGCTAGTGATCATGGCAGAGTGGTTAGCACACTTGGCTAGTGATCTAAGGGACCCAGGTTTGAGCCCTGGGTAAGGCATGGATGTTGGTGTTGATTTTCTATTGAGGTCCTGCAATCCTCACAGACCCTCTACTGTGGTGTATAACTGTGGTGTATAACCTCTACTGTGGTGTATATACACAGCGGTCTAACAGGCTCCTGTTAGACCGCTGTGGCAAGCAGCTGCTTGAGGGGGTATTTATTTATTATTTATTCATTTGTTCACTCATTTCCATTAGGTTATTTATTCATTTGCATTGCTGATGCTAAGAATGGAAATAAAATTACACAAAACTTGTGAATTGTATATGTGGTTAATTCGAAAAAATATAAATCAGTTAAAAATAAATTTTCCATAAAAAATTTTAACGTTTTCAAAAAGTTTTATAAAAGTTTACATTTGAAAGTTAATGATACGTAAAATTCTAAAGCACCAATTCTGGGAACAGAAATATAACATTGGCTGCAAGGAAATTTAGTAATCTTTTCTGATGACAAGGCAAAAGATAAAGCCTATGAGCTAGCTGGAAAACAGAATCCTATGTATAGGAAACCCAAATTGGTGAATTATTAAAATATAACGAAACTACTGTTTTATGTTTATCACTGTAACTTATCAGGCATACTATTACTGGGGAATTTAGAGAATGTTGCATTTACTAAAACAAAATTAGCCTCTTAAAATGTTTTGTGCTCTTTGAATATAAGTAAATAGTATTACTATAAAATATAATTTTACATAATAAAAACATAAAATTATTAAGGATTATTTTAAAACAAAATATAACATATTAAGAAAGAATTTGTAGATTATTTTAAAACAAAATATAACATGCATATTAAAAATAATCTGCAATATTTTTCATACCTATATCTTTTTGGATATTATCCTTTTCCAGATTTTCAACACAAGTCCTATTGAATACCACCAGGGGTGCTGGGAGATTGTCATAGTAACTACCTCTTTTCTCTCCTTCTTCCTCCTCTTCATCTTGGTTTGGATCAAAATTGGGATGCAACCAGTTTGTTTTCTTTGTTTCTTGTTGGTTTTGCCTTAGCAAATTTGTGTAGCAAGAATTGTGATCTTGTGCACTTGTTTTATCATTATGACTGTTTGCATGCCAGTCCTGATCTGCTCTACTACTTGTGATGGTGACTGATGCCTGGGATGTCATATAGTGTTCAATGAGTTTTGTGTCATTACAGTTGGCATCTTTCCACCTCTCAGAGACGAGGAGAACAGGGCATTCAGAGTCACTGTGGGCATTAGTGTCAGCATCTCCCTTACACAATACACCCCAGCCCTTTTTTCTGTGCTTAACTAAAGGTGTACTTCCTTGACTGCAGTCCGATATGTCTCGTGGGCTTTCACCCCTAACCCTAAGGGAACGCGAAAGTTGTGGTGATGGCGTCATACTACTTGAGGAACTGCCATCTGTCCCACTATTGGCTGGCATTGACATTGTGATGTCATGCATGGTGTCAGCATTTCCCGTCTCTTGGTTTTTCTTTTTTCTTTTCCCTTTGAGACTCTCCATGCGGCGCAGCAAGGCTTTGGCTCCTTCCTTGATTCTGTCACTACCACTACGGCGAAGATTCCTCTGGTGGACATCTAAAGCTTTCTCTAATACATCTTCTGATCCGCAACTTGGGGTACCTCCTGATCCTGAACTGGAACCAGGGCTCCCTCCACCTCCTCCACGATGATAAGGAGTCATATGATACCTCTCATCTGTTCCACCAGTGGAGCGACGAATGCTATCTGGACTGCTCTGCTGCTCATCAATAAAGACACTGTCATGGCTGCTACAGTAAGCTTCCTCCGGACTCAAGAATTTACGCATTGGAGAAGATGGAGGATAAAGATATGGCTTTGGTGATGGTGGGTCATGTCCACATGTACCACTTTCTGTTAAACCCTCGGGGGGTGAAGGTACTCGAGACCATCTTCTGCTAGTGCGTTGGAACTGCCAGTTTTCACTCAGGGCACATTGCTCTTCATCGTCACTTTCATCCACGTGAAGCTGTAGAGAAATCAAACTAATAATCAGTTTCATAACCTACAATATTAGTTTTGAATACATGTAAAAAGTAAAATAGACAATAAAGGAAGAACTATAGTAAAAAAAGTTCAGAACAAAAGATATGGGTTAGTGCACTTCCTTTACCAAAAAAAAATGGAATCGATGGTTAAATCACATATCCCAAAGTTAAAGAGTGATAAGGAAAATTAGTGCGCAATTGTTAGCGGTAAAGAAATCTTTCATGAACGACATGAGTGTATTATTTAGCATGCACAGAATATACAGAAACATACTTTAACATCCTAATTATCAGATGGCATAACCTTTCAGAGATATCATTTCCTTTTATAATGGATTGGGTTGTTTTACCTCTGAGTGGCACTTTTTGCACGCAATAGGCTAAATGGGTAGAAAATAAACTTTTTCTGAAAAATGCAAATGGAGAAAAATTGAAGATCTCATTAAATTTTTGTTTTCAAAAATATTCATTTAATATGGAAACTGAACATTTCACAGAAAATACTGCTGTTAAACTGCACTTCCAAATTATTGAAAATAATCTTTACACAATATTCTAAAATTATATTTATTTTAATAAATAATTTGTTATCATTTGTGCTTTAATTGACTTTTGACATAAGATTTTAAGAAATAGCTGGCTGCTGTTAAATGTTTGTTTCCCCAATTCTTTATGCTGTATGTTAAGTGTAATTTTGAAGATCGATATTTGGATAATTTCAAATCATTTTCAGTTCCATTTCTCTTTACGAAGCTTAATTTCAAAATTGGGAAGCTTTGAATGTGGCTTTCTATTCACGCAATATGGAAATGCCCCAGGACTTCTGCTAATGCAAATGTTTGTTAAGAAAATTGGAAAATTAATGGATATATATACAGGGTGAATCTGAAAAAGTGGGCAAAACTTTACGGGGTGGTAGAACTCAGCTATAAAGGCAATATTCGTCATAGAATGTATGTCGGAACGCAAACGGCGAGCCGCTAGGTGGCGTTGGAAATGGTATAAAAGGGTCGGTCCTCGCACCCAACGGCATTTCTACTGTGGATTGCCGAGAGGATGGATGGTTATACTAACCACGAAATGGCGGATATGCACTTTGTGTACGGTGTGGCGGACGGGAATGCAAGTGAGGACCGATCCTTTTGTAACATTTCCAACGCCACCTAGCGGCTCGATGTTTGCGTTCCGCCCATACATTCTATGACGAATATTGCTCGTATAGCTGCGTTCTACCACCCCATAAAGTTTTGCTCACTTTTTCAGATTCACCCTGTATATATTGAATTTACACACAAAATAGTCCATGCAGCTTAGAAAACACATTGCACATGCGTTTTACAGAGATGGTGCCTATTTTTTCAGGGCTGGGTGTAGTTTGGCTTCATAGAGAAAGGTTCAATTTGCTATTATGCAGCTTTTCTTCAGGTAATAAAATATGAGAAATTAAAAATTAAATCCACCAGAATATAACAAAAAGTCTATTTAAAATTAAAAAGAGTGAATTTCGAAAATGATGAAAGATAATATCAATAACAATATACAGTTTATCTCATGTAAAACTCTCACCTCAAATACTACTTTAGTTTCTTGAGATTTTGGCGTTATTATTCTAATGTTGAATAACTGATGATAATAATAAATTTTTAAATATTATTACCAGTGCTTTAGTTACAGAAAACTTCACTATTGGTACTTTACTGAAAAAAACCTTCAGCATTTCGAAGTGTATGTTGTAAAACAGTATATGGAGAGTTTCACATCAGTTGCTTTTTAAGCACGGAGCCCCTTTAACTATGGGTCTGAAATCTGTGGCATCAATCTCACTGGGCTCATGCTTGCTCTTTGGTCTCATATGAGTTGATAGAGCATTAATCTTTGATTCATCTTTTCATATTTTTCTAATTGTGCACAATTAAGAATACGAACGCTGCAATAGCTTATGGGCATATTCATATGTTATAAATATATTTCATTTAACCCTTAACCCTCAAACATCCAATTCAGGATCTTTGGAAGACTCAGACTCGGAACACTCACCTCCTCCTCAACAACTTTAAAATACTCTCACATTTTTCAAATGTCATAGTTTATGGATTTTTATCGATATGATGCAATTATTGCTAATTACAGAAGAAAAAGATTAAAAGAACACCCCCCCCCCCCAGTGCGTACTAGTCTTATACAGAAGGAAACAAAAACAGGATGGTATCTCAAAGTTAAAAACCATTTTTCACATAAATAATTACGTCATAATATTTCCGAGGGATTAATATTTAGAAACTGTCAACTTACGGATTTACGTGGGATGTTGTCGATGAACTTCATTCTTGCGCACCGGTTCAAGGTATTCAGTCGCCTGTAACAGATAACGATTATTTTCGCCTAACAAAACATACATTGTAAAAAATACATTTAAATGCAAAAGAAGAAAAAAAAATCATTATTTTTCACTCCAAGTAATTGATATAGGAGAGATGAAGTTTTAAAAGAGATTTAAAAGTATGTTAGAAAGAGTTCACTTCATTGTCTGGAAGTTATAATGTTTATTTGATGTAACAAATGTGTTTGTTATGCCACCATACTTTCAAAATAATGCTTCGTAATTGATTCTAGGCATAAAATAAAAATAAATTGCATTTTTATATACCAAAAAATGAGAAAAAAATTATTATAGGTGAGTTCCATGGAACCCCGTCTTCCCAGAAAGTTTTATTTCATTTAATCCATTAGCGATGAAAGGGAGAATAACTACACTTGCCCCTGGTATGTTACTTCACTGTGCACTTTATGCTGCAGCAGCAAAGCCGCACGTACAGGAAAAGTCTGTTGACTTCCATTCCAATGCTACTTTTTATGATTCAGCTGCGTTTGACTATGAAAGAGTCGTTTATTAATACTTTGGAGCTTTATATTATTCAGAATAAACTCAGGCAACAAAAACAAGTCTATGGCCTACCTGAAAAGCGACTGGATGGAGTCTGGATGTAGGAATGCATGATCCTTTTGTACAGTACAGATATCGATTGGAAACAGGTTATCTGGAATAAATGAAGAAAAAAGTCTCTGAATTCCAGTTGAATATTACAAGAATATTCTTTTCATTTCACATGTGTTCTGTAAGGTTTCCGAACGCAGTAGTTTCCCAAGGAAGATAATTGTGGAGGAAATACTAAAAACTAAACTGATAACACTGCATGTAGTTAATCAGGGTTGTGAGAAGAAGAGATGCTACTTCCTAAATTCGACGGCGGGAATCCCTGGTAAAAAAAGGGGCAAATCCATTGGAAAAATGATTTCTTCAAATCAAAATAGAGCATTTTATTTCTCAGAAATAACGTGTGTAGATATTAATAATAGATTCTAAAATGGAATTAGTAATATTGCCAAAGAAAAATGAGTAAATTTTGTATTTTTTTTCGGACAATTTTCTCTCTTCCTGAAGTAATAATATAACACAAGCCTTAACTGGCATAGTGGTTAGGCAGCTAGCGACTCTTCCAGCAAGGCAAACTTTGTGTGTTGTGTTAGCTCTAACTAAGGCAGTGGTCAGCAGTGACTTCGGTCTTAGTAGGGCATGTCCTTGTATGAGAAGGCCTGTATTAAGCTAGGAGTAGCTTCCAGGATTCTTCTCTGTCTTATATATCGCAAATCAAAAAAAAAATCAAGTTGGTTACCTAATTGAAATAACGATAAAGACAGGCAAAAAATTAATGATGAAAATGGGCATAAAATCAGTAATCTAAGAAATTGAATTCCATGGTGGAGCAACATACTGATTTGTTTATTTCTAAGGGACCATGTCAGTTGGTATGTTTTTAAGCGTTTTTGCAAGTTCGAGGGGTGAGAGAATAACATCCCTTTCCTAATTCATGCATACAATTGAGAACATAAAGGGCATTGGAAGGTGGAGCAAGATGGGCGGTTGCCCCTTCCCCCACAAAATAAAATCTTGAATTTTTTAATTTTTTTGTTGTTTTCAGAAGGACCTTATTAATTTTCATTTATTAATATCAACAATATTTCCAATAATAAGTTTTCCTTTTTTCGTTTTTCTTAAGTTGCATTATGGCATGATATGTGCATGATAAATATTCCCAATTGCAATTTAACGGCTCGACTTAAATATTTCTATTTTGAAACATTGATTTATTTATGCCCCCTCCTGAAACCATCTGCCCTCCCCGAAAAAAATCCTGCTGACACCCAAGAGGGTCGGAATATTTTCCAACAACCAAAATAATATAACATTAAATGCAGATCTGTATGCAAGTGTTACACCCAATTAGCGGCTTTTCGAAAGAGTTAATGTATTTCATATGGCAACACGGTTGCTCTTTAAGAACACGGAGCAGTGCGCGCAAGATTGAACACTGCGATACTATCGCAAATAACAGCAGAACAGTACAAAGTTAGTCTTGTAGATTTCTCGCTTTGAAAAGTTCTATTGCATGAAAACTGCCGTAAGAAAGGCCCACCCTTGATGCTAGTTCACGCGGGTTTATTCTGCGGACTTTACTGGGAATATCCTGCACTTGGGAGATTTGTAGCGCATTGATGGAAGGGCTTGAATGCCCAGTTCTGCGGACTTTACTGAGTTATCCTGCACTTGGGAGATTTGTTGCGCATTGATGGAAGGGCTTGAATGCCCAGTTCTGCAGACTTTACTGAGTTATCCTGCACTTGGGAGATTTGTTGCGCATTGATGGAAGGGCTTGAATGCCCAGTTCTGCGGACTTTACTGAGTTATCCTGCACTTGGGATGATTTGTTGCGCATTGATGGAAGGGCTTGAATGCCCAGTTCTGCGGACTTTACTGAGTTATCCTGCACTTGGGAGATTTGTTGCGCATTGATGGAAGGGCTTGAATGCCCAGTTCTGCGGACTTTACTGAGTTATCCTGCACTTGGAAGATTTGTTGCGCATTGATGGAAGGGCTTGAATGCCCAGTTCTGCGGACTTTACTGAGTTATCCTGCACTTGGGAGATTTGTTGCGCATTGATGGAAGGGCTTGAATGCCCAGTTCTGCGGACTTTACTGAGTTATCCTGCACTTGGAAGATTTGTTGCGCATTGATGGAAGGGCTTGAATGCCCAGTTCTGCGGACTTTACTGAGTTATCCTGCACTTGGGAGATTTGTTGCGCATTGATGGAAGGGCTTGAATGCCCAGTTCTGCGGACTTTACTGAGTTATCCTGCACTTGGAAGATTTGTTGCGCATTGATGGAAGGGCTTGAATGCCCAGTTCTGCGGACTTTACTGAGTTATCCTGCACTTGGAAGATTTGTTGCGCATTGATGGAAGGGCTTGAATGCCCAGTTCTGCGGACTTTACTGAGTTATCCTGCACTTGGGAGATTTGTAGCGCATTGATGGAAGGGCTTGAATGCCCAGTTCTGCGGACTTTACTGAGTTATCCTGCACTTGGGAGATTTGTTGCGCATTGATGGAAGGGCTTGAATGCCCAGTTCTGCGGACTTTACTGAGTTATCCTGCACTTGGAAGATTTGTTGCGCATTGATGGAAGGGCTTGAATCCCAGTTCTGCGGACTTTACTGAGTTATCCTGCACTTGGGAGATTTGTTGCGCATTGATGGAAGGGCTTGAATGCCCAGTTCTGCGGACTTTACTGAGTTATCCTGCACTTGGAAGATTTGTTGCGCATTGATGGAAGGGCTTGAATGCCCAGTTCTGCGGACTTTACTGAGTTATCCTGCACTTGGGAGATTTGTTGCGCATTGATGGAAGGGCTTGAATGCCCAGTTCTGCGGACTTTACTGAGTTATCCTGCACTTGGAAGATTTGTTGCGCATTGATGGAAGGGCTTGAATGCCCAGTTCTCCACGGAATCGCACCAGTCTGTGAAGCGTTTGTGCCACTTGAAAATCGCCCTTGGTTCGAAGCACTGTTCTTCAAATATTTGAGTCATTTTGCGAGTGTCTGTGCACCACTTATGCCTCGCCGAACAGGTAACGTATCAGGTACCACTGCTCACTTTCCAGATCAGCCATGGCCTGCAAATCCTACTGACCGAGGGCAGGGTGGGGGTTTAGTGGAGATAAATCTCAAAGCTGTCCCAAGTGGGACTCGAACCTGGGAACTGCAGATTACGAGCCTGGCGCGTTAGCAAGCCGCGCCCAACTTCTCTTGGAGGTCTGTGTGAACTTATCTTCAGCATGGCATAGAATGCTCTAATTGGTCTCTTAAACTGAACTTTTCTTTCGTGAAAGCTACAGTGCCGGCTGATGCAATCTCTGTTACAATTTTGGCCTTCGCAGATAGAACATTTCTGAATTTGAATTTACGACACAGACTTCTGATGTTCCAAAGGATTTAATTGAATCGCATTCTAATCTAAATTATAAGGATTCGTGAGAACCAAAGGGTTATCCTATCGTTGGATTCGAAATAACGCCGAAATTGTGAAACGTTTCCTCAAAAGATTTGGCGAACGTGTTGGAACAGAGGCTGTGAGAAAGGGTAGCCTGCAGAATTTTGCATTCCGCAAGAAATGTTAGTATGCAGACGTCCTAAGAAAGAGAGCATTTTTTACAGAAAATGTTTTAAAAAGGCTACTAAAACGGAGGGAAATATACACAGTCGTATCAGAATAATATGACCACCTACCATAGCATACGTCTGGTAGGTGGTCATATTATTCTGATACGACTGTGTATATGTACCGGAACGGCATTCTGATCTGATTTAAGTTCAATACGCTAACTTGAGCATCCCCCCCTCCTCCTCTTTTCCTAAATTTTTTTCTAGATATGTGCCTCTAATTTACGTTTTGATATCTTTAAAGTTAATTCTGTTTATAGGTTGTTTGCTTGAATGGGATATTGAATGAATTGTTTGAATTTTATATTTCCTCCATATCTTTTGAATGCGAGGGACAAACTTAATGATTTATGTGTCAAATGAAAGCTTGTGATGCGGGGAGTGTCACAGTCGAAACTCCTCCATTAAAGAAGAGTTTTTGAATGGCCGAACATTTCTCTCAGTTACGTTTATTTATTACATGTGGCAGTTTCAACGACTCATGCTTTGAGTAGCAAGAAAAAGTACAGGGTTGGATTGTTTTACCTCTGAGTGACACTTTTTTGCACATCATGGGCTAAATGGCCAGGTTACAAGGACCCCGAAGGATGAGAGAAGGTTGGGGGAGGGGACCCACTGAAACAGCTTTTGGGAGACAGATGGTAACCTCCCGTCAAGGCCATCCAGTGTGTTCTTTAACGTGGACAGGGTTGGCTCTCCCGTACCCAGGGCCATGGCTTAACGTCCCATCCGACGGAAGGAGGCCTTTCCAAGCCCATCGGTGTCCCCTACTGACCGTGGGCAAGGCGGAGAGTTTTGCGGAGATAAATCTCAACGCTGACCCAGCTGGGATTCGAACCTGGGAATTACAGATTACGAGCCTGGCGCGATACCGACTGAGCCACCCCGCCCCTAAACATTAATATTAAAAATACTGAATGTGATAATATATAACATAGATGACATTGAGAATCAATTTATTTTTTAAGGAGTTTATGTTATCAAAGTTCTGAAGTGGTCACATAAGAAGACATTTTGATAGGAATAAATTAAAGAAAAGCGAACATACAGAATAGTACTTCCATTAGTTTCAACAGAACTGATATAGGAAACTTTCCATGGCAAATACAAAAGTAATCACTGTGTAAAATGATTTTAAGTTTAAAAATATGTTTAAAACGGTTGCAAATAATATATATCGCAAAATATTTAGTCTTTGAAGCTGCGTTTTTTTTTTACAGATTATTAATTTTCGTGTACACCAAACAATTAGAATACAGAGAGTATGAATATAAAATTGTAGTTCAATTCCACATGGAAGCTACCTACATTTCTGAAGTTATTGTATGATTCGTCCAAAAAATTTTCCTATTAGAAAACCTGAACAAGGAGTAATGGGAAATACATTTCCATGAGATATATTTCCAATAACTTGACACGTGTTTCTTTCCATTTTCATAGCGAAGATCTAAAAGTTTGTTTCTTTGCCTTTTGTAGTCTCAGGGACATGAAATGCGAAATGATCGCGGAATTCAAGGTCAGATACTTAATTTTAACATTTAGCACAGCAGACAGACTCTCTTTTTTAAGTTTATAGTGCTATTAATTAAACTTTCTCTAAGGGGCACTTACCCAAGCTAGCTAAGGAGAGGACTTCCATGATGATGACGACATCCACATCCACAGAGCAGGCGGCAACAGTGAGATGAAAGCCACCCTCTCCACAGTTTTAAATACCTTCCGGTGTCCGCGGCACGCGCAGCAGCGTCTGTCTCCTATCACCATGGCAACTGCGCAAGCTTACGCTGATCTTCGGAAGACTTGATTGCAGGTGACACGAGCAACGACAGAAACAACTGTCTGCATAGTGCACTCGGAGAACTTTTGGAGAGTAGATAAGTTGAAGTGTTACCAACGAATGGGAGCATTCTGACTTCATCAACGAGACAAACGGGGCATTATGGGAAAAGATGGTGTTAGATATTATGAGAAAGACTTTGGGTTGTTTTACCTCTGAGCGGCACTTTTTTGCACACAATGGGCTAAATGGCCAGGTCACATGGACCCAAAGGCTCAGAGAAAGTTTGGGGAGGGGACCCACTGGCACACCTGTTGGGAGACAGATGGTAGCTCCCGTCAAGGCCATCCAGCGTGTTCTTTAACGTGCTTCTGGCATAACCTGGCTTATGCCAGAACGCTGCCCCAGTTGGGACTCGAACCTGGGAACTACAGGTTACGAGCCTGGCGCGCTACCGACTGAGCCCCCCGCCCCCCCGTATGAGAAAGATAACACAGGTGGAATGTTAAAAATATAAAATTTAATCTGAAATGCTAAATTTGTCTTTTCAAATACTCAAATTGTTAGAACATGAAAATATAATGGTTTGATTATCATCGACTTAACATTAATCTGCATCTGGGAAAGTTTTCGAAACTTATTTTTACAAAAGTTAAAGTTTTTGTTAAACTTTCTTGCTAAGCTGAGATCAGCTTCTCTCGGATTTTGTCTATCATCACTGATTTTATATTTTTGCCCCTTCTTGCATCTTTTTTAATGTTTCGAGCATCTAATTCTCTTCTTCAAGTCGATTAATTGGTTGGCTCTGATCGAGAGTGCTAGCTTTCAATTAATTACTGTTTCAATCCTCATTACTTCGTGGCTCTATTGGTAAAGGAAGAATTTGTTTTCACATTTGGGAAGGGAAGACGTCTGTTGGTAAATCTTTTTTTTTTTGGTTATGGATCATAAAATTGGAGAAACATTATCTAAATGGATTATTATTATTATTGAATTGGAATGAAGCAAACAAGATTTGTTGATCGTGATCATCATGAAATTTGTTAGAGTGCTTAGCTACTGATAAAAAAGACGTGAATTCGAACCCTGGGCGAGATATGGATGTTTTCTTTCTTATGTTCTTGTGATGAGATTCTCATTCCTTACAGATCTTATTATACTGATAAGGCACTTGTCACACTTCTCTGGAAAGCACCTGCTTAATGGGTAATTTATTTTATATTTTTAATAAAATTCTGAAAATTGGTTGTCATTTTCAGTAGGTGTTTAACCACTGGACAACAACAACTGCTCTCTTCTTCTCACAGAAGTAAACGAAAAAAACTTTTCATGTGTATACATATATAAACTTTTCATGTTTAAAATTAAGCTTTTTTTTTACTCAGACAAGAATACATATGCAAACTCAGAAAATTAATTTTGATTAAAAAAATACAAATTTTGTCGTTTAGTATAATCGGCGGCATAGCCAGGTTTATCTAGAACTTTTTGGAAGAGACGAGAAGTCAGGGGGCGGGGGGGGGGCGATATTGAAAAACTTTATTATTGTAAATATGTGAGTTAATAGTTTTTTAAGAATAAAATTTCTCCAAGTTGGATATTAATATATTTCATCAATTTATGAAATGAAACTATAAACCAATTTTTTTTAACGAAAATCTTCGAAATTTTCGCTTATTGTACCCTTTAAAAGTGTTAATTCGAACTAATGGATGACTGGGAAAATGTAAATAGAAGTATTTCATTAGTACCTATACAACATGAAAGCATTTGTCTTTTAATTTCTTAAATTTAAAAAGTTTTTTTCGTTTACTTCTGTGAGAAGAAGAGGCAGTTGTTGCTGTCAGAAGAATATTTCTTGACACGCTACCATAAAAATTTCAACCTTAAATAAATCACTGCAATATTTTGTTAAAAGTTTCACCGTTTCCACATTTAGTATTGTGCGGGGGTGCTTAGTTGGAGGGCACCAGGCTCGTAATCTGCAGTTCCGGTTCGAGTCCCACCTGGGCCAGCGTTGAGATTTATCTCCACAAAACTTCTCGCCCTGCCCTCGACCAGTAGGGAGCACCGATGGGCTTGGATAAGACTACCGTCCATCGGATGGGTTAAGCCCTGGTCCCGTGTGAGGGAGAGCCATACCGTGTGCAAGTTAAAGAACACGCTGGATGGCCGTGACAGGAGGCTACCATCTGTCTCCTAACAGCTGTCCAGTGGGTCCCCTCCCCCCAACCTTCTCTGAATCCTCGGGATCCTTGTGGCTTGGCCATTTAGCCCATGGTGTGTAGAAAAGTGTCGCTCAGAGGTTCTCTCAATACCTTTCTAACACAAAAATAATTTTATCTCTAAAATCAAACAATTACTTTTTAAAACAAAAAAGGTTGCATCTTTCCACCTACCCTCTCAGGGTGTTTAAAACCTGAGAGTTTTATGTGCGAGAAGGTAAGGGGTCAGCTGATTGTTGCCAATGCAAATCTCATGACCTTTACATTCCCCCACCAAAATTTTGAATTTCTAGCATAAATATATCTTTCGTAATATTCGTTTGCAATTTTTAACTCTTTTCCACCGTTAGAGGTCGCAGTTTAAAGTTTTGGGAGATTCGGAAAGTGCGAATCGTAACTTTTCGTCAATACCTATTCAACACAAAAAGAATTTTTATCTCTAAAAAAGAAAAAAGTTCGATGTCTATAGAGGGACCGATAGACAGACAGACAGACAGACGGCAAAGTGAAAACAATATCTCGATGATTTGAATTTGCATGCATTTCATTTTCATCCCCAAATTTTCCAATATTTCTGCTGGGTGTGGCTAAAGGCTATTATGCTTAGGCATGTCTGCAGATTACAAACCTTAAGTAAATAGTATAATAGTATAAGCTTGTAATATAATAATATTACAAGCCTTAAGTAATCTGACAACCTTCGCGTCACGTGACACGAAGGTTGCCAGATTACTAATTTCTAAAAAAATCGTTGCCAGATATTTTTTCTAAATTCTCTTATCAACCATAGTGTTCGGATACTTTTTTGAGTGACTGTACCATTAGAAATTATATTTTATATAGGAATGAAAAATGTAAAGAATTTAAATCTATATTTTATCACTTAACTTTTGTAAGTTAAGAAAATATGCTTAGGTTAAAAATAAGAATACTTCTTGGAGGTGGGGGGGAGACGGGGAAAGGCTAGGGATGCACCCACTACTAATGAACTTTTCATGAGGGTAATTCCATTTGACTTTGCGTAAGCGTGCCTCCCTACTTACAGCCAGCCTCAATAATTAGTATCCGAATTCCTTTCCGTCACAAATTAAGACCTGATTGCATGCCATGTTCGCCTCTCAAGGATATACCACTGACATATACATAATGCACTGCCCGACAGAAATATTTTACAGAATTTCTATTTCAATGGAAATCTAACTTCGAAGCTCTATAACTTCCAAAATATGCTTTAAATGGAAATATGTGACTGAAAATAAAGATCGTAACCAAATCTATTTAAATCTAGATTTTGAACAATATTCGTTCGGTACTTAAAAAGTGTTATGGAAGTTAAAATATTTCTTAACAGTAATGCGCCATATCAGGAATTAAAACTTAAATAATAAGTATTGTTTTGAACTTTCTAATAAAATAAATATGTATTTTAGAAGTTTATGCACTATTTATTTTAATATTAGACAATTATTAACGATTTTCATAAAACAAGATAATTTATTATTAAATATTCCAACTTCCATAAATACTGAATGAATATTTCTGAAAATCGAGATTTAAATAGATTTGATTATGATCTTAAGTCATATTTTCCCATCGAATTCCTATTTTAGAAGTTATATTCCCATTGACATAACATGGAAATGCTCTAATGTATTTTGGTAGGGCACTTGCATATGTATGTATAATTTTCGTGTTCAGGAAAAAGAAACAAAAAGAGCGCTGTTCCATTTCGGCAAGTCAGTTAACATACCTTCTAACAACCTTACATACGAATAAGATGTAAGTTCTAGTGGCCAGATGGTGCAACAACTGTAAAGGGTTGGATTCTAAAAATTCAAACATTTAAAGATTTCAGTTGTTGGTTAGAAATTTTAACCTAAAAATGTTTTTGTTTTGTTTTGACGAATGTCCACGTACATTTTTAGATTCAACTTTGTACTGACCACTGTTACTACCAAGGACAATTTGTCCCACGTGCTGCAGGGATCAAAGGGTTTATTCTGAGAAGGGAGGGCTAACTGGTCAATTAATCTGACTATAGTTCTGGACACTAGTAAGATTTCCCGAACCCATTGCATTGTACGAAGCCATTAATTCAAACCGATGTCTTCCAGTAACATGTCAGGAGTTCTTATCATCATCATGATCAATCATACAACGATGGTATATATATATACAGGGTGAATCTGAAAAAGTGGGCAAAACTTTACGGGGTGGTACAACGCAGCTATACGAGCAATATTCGTCATAGAATGTATCGTCGGAATGCAAGCGGTGAGAAGTTAAAAGGTAGTTTTCCACTGTCACATTTTAAGAATGAACACAAGAAGGAGAGGAGATACTTCAGAAAACATTTTATTAACAGGAATGTAATTGAGGTACATGCTCAAAGAAATTTGCTGGTGTGAAGCCTGCTGGTGTGAAACCCGCTGGTGTGAAGCCTGCATTACAGCTGGCGGCAGCTCAAAAGAGCTGCCGCCAGCTGTAATGCAGGCTTCACACCAGCGGGATAGGGACCGACGCACATTTGCGAAGAAACCAGGCATAATTATACCCACCTTTTATACCATTTCCAACGCCACCTAGCGGCTCACCGTTTGCGTTCCGCCCATACATTCTATGACGAATATTGCTCGTATAGCTGCGTTCTACCACCCCGTAAAGTTTTGCCCACTTTTTCAGATTCACCCTGTATAGTACGTCTGGGAGACGTGGGTTCGAATCCCTCTCACGGCAAACTAAATTTTTTCAGTTAACTATTTCATGAATCCCAAAAACTTTCACTAATACCTCAAAAGTGACCCATTATAATGAAGAAAATCGTAATTGCAGCTAGAACTTTTAAATTTATGGAGTTTAAAGGAATAAGGTGAAAAATGCAAATACTAAGCATAGGTATTATAAAGACTTCTTTAAAGAATTATATGGACTTCTTTAAAGATTGCTTTATGATAGCGAAGATTCCGCATTTTGCAAACGGGATAACAAGATAATTGATGCTTTTGACAACAGATGGATCTGGGTTTTAGCTGGTTTAATTGATAATAATTTTCAGGTTCAATGGAGGAGTCACCAACTGTATTAGAGCAGCCTGTGTTTTAAAGAAAGGCACTGGTTTAGTCATGTTGCCTGTATCCAGGTCGACAAACTAGCGAATGAAATTTCGAGGATTGTTCCTAACCCTTAATGAAAATTACGATTAGAATGAGATATGCAGGCAATGTCCAACAGGACCGTATTGGATTTAGTTTTCAGTGTCCTAATGTGCGTCAACAGTTGATCGGGACAACGTATTGGAGAATTCGTTCTCCATTTGCACGAGTGTATTATCTGTAAGAAGATCTTTACAATTTAAGTCAATAAATTCTGGCTTGCTGTGTAATTCATGTAAAGACAACGCCCTAATGCCTCTCTTCGATAATAAAGACATTAAGTATCTTTTATAATAAACCAGTAATTGAATCTGTAGCAAACAGAATGCGTCTCATCAAAACTAAGTGCCCAATGACACGCAATAGATGCGCGACATTATTAGCCGTCTAGAAACATGTTTTCTTTCTCTCACGTGGCCTAAAGCCACGAGCGAGTGCACGGAGGAAGAAAGACACACCTGACATGACACAAAGGAAAGAAGATGTACTTGACACGACAGAAGAAGATACACCTAGCACGACAAGGTCATTCCTTCCCGATGGCGTGTTCAAGGGCAGAAAATTAGCAGCGATCTTTAAGTCTTGTGAGAGCTTGCTTATCTTATTACCTTGAGCAGTGGTTCTCAACCTTTGTAAATGTGTATGTAACTGTCGTACCCCTTGTATAGATAGATAAAACTATAGTTATAGTATAACAATGGTTATTTTTACTTTGTTACTAGATCTAGCGACTTTTGAGCTCTCACGGCGTACCCCAAAATATTTTACAGCGTACCCGACGTTGAGAACCCCTAACCTAGAGTTTACCTACTAATTATCCCTCACATAATGGCTTTCAGCAATAGGGTAAGAAAACTAGGTGAAAAGGTGTACTGCAAAAACCTTCTTTCTCTCATGATGAGCTTTCCATGATTGGTTTTTTAAATCCTTTTCATTTCCTGTTGAAGTTATTCTCTTCTGCTCAAAGATTTTTTTAAAAATGCAATTGAATCATTGGAACAACTTCGTCAAGATGTACGATGGAGTCCTTTCTAAGAAATCTGTCATTATTTTGAGATACTACTCAAACGTGCACCTGGGATATATTCTTTCTTGACAACTTTCTCATCAGAACTAATGCCCAACGTGACACTCGTATCGAAATATGACGATATATTAACTTTTCCAGAGAATAGTGATTAGAATAAACATTATAATATGCATTAATACGTATGTAAGTTGGAGAAAAGCTTAAAAAACAAACGAAAAAGTACAAAAGCTCTTTCGACACAAACAAGAGTTTTAGAAAAAAGCAGAGACTAATATTATTAATAAATAAATAAATAGCAATCATTTAAAGCTGAAAAGAGTTTAGGATTATTTATTTTTATTTTCAATATTTCTTTATCCATTGCTTAAGTAGATATTCGGTTCTTAATAGCCAATTCAAATGGTAAGGTGGTAGATCTCTACCTCTTAAAATTAAATTATAACTCAAGCCAAATGGTCCTGACCATTCGGTCGTCTGATACGAAATCTCAAACTTACCTACCTGCTTTGAAATCCAAAACAGTTGTTTTTGTATAATTTATTTTAGCACCATAATATAGGTCCGACACTAAAAGTAGATTTTAAAAAACTATATAAAATCTCATTCCATATAGAATATCATTTTAACTTTTCTTCTCGGGTGGAATATTTGAGTAATTGGGAAACCCTCCTCAAAACTTATTCTCAGACAACACCACCACCACCACCACCTGAAACTGAATTTTCGGACACCTCGCGAAACTAAATCTTGAGTATGTGACTGATTCAAGCAGCTGCTTGTCACAAAGGTACGACAAGAGTCGGTCACCCAAATAGCCCCAGAGATCTGTGAGGAAAGCGATACCTCAGAAGAAAGAAAACGTTTACGACGTATCATGAGCTCGAATCTAGATTCCTTTGTACCGTAGCTAAGTACGCTAACCACTCGATCACTGGGACAACTTTCACATATTTTGTCCTTAGGGAAGAAATAATATTTTCCATTTTCTACTCTTTCCATAAACCTTGTCACAGAGTTTCGTAATTTCAGTTCCTTTGAATGATTCGTATCATTTTATATTTAAAATTGAAAAGTAGACTTTCTAGTTAGGAAGCAAAATAATAGAAAGGGATTATTGGTGTGTGAAAGATTCCCACAGACTTTGTAAATAGTAATATTATGTATTTTTTTCGTCAGATGGCGTTTTACAACTGCAATAATGACACAGATGTTTCCTACTGCCGATTTAAAGCCGTTTTTATAAACTTCTGATTATACCCTGTTTGAGTTTAGAAAAATTTATTCTTGCCGCTGGGGTGTAGTACAATTTGGTGTTTGCCCATCTCCGTCTTCCGATGTGAAAATATCAATCGGGATGCGTATCATAATTCGGTAAACGTTTATTCGCAGTAAGCAACGATGAAAGCAGAGTCATAAATGGCACACCTGAGAGAAAAGACAGCCTCCAGGTATATGGTGGACACTTTTGCAAGATGGAAATTTCTCCTAGTATCTGAACGGACTCATTAAAACATCCAACAGCTGAATCAAACAGGCTCTATTCCACATTAGTATTTTGTGCATTCACTTTCATCATCCCAAGAGTATCTTTTTTCCACAGTTGAAATTTTTTTTATTATTTATCCTATTTTTATCAGAATTTAATATATTAAACGTTATAATTCGTTTCATTTTATATGTTTGATTTAGTTTAATTTGTTTAGTTTAATTTCTTTGCCGTATTTGTATACATTTCAAATGGATGCCTCCGGGAATAAAAAATACAGACTTTGTTGTTATAATATTTAAAAAAAAAAGATAAAAAAACTACTAGATAGCCTAATATAAAATCGTACGAAAATCCTTTAAAAACAAAAAGAACTGCGAATTACAAGATAACTACAATATTTAGCCACTTAATAGAGACTGACTTACCTTCGTACATTTGTGCATACTGAGGAAATCCTGCAGCTCGAAGCCAACTACAGGCTTCGATGGCTTGGAGTTCTGAAATAGAGGGAAAAAAGGAAAGCATGAGCGCATTGTATATTGAAACAACATCATATTTTCCTACCATATTGTAAAATATACTTCCTTTGAGTATTTGAATTTACCTATCGGTGGTCAATTATTGAAACTATTTCTGACAATAAAATCTATTATAATAGCAATGAATATTCTAATCAGAGTAGCTCTATTATTTACTACAACCTTCTAGTGGAGAGAAGGTACATCCACTCGGAATTATTTCAGCAACCACCCACTTCTGCTCATGAATTAGTTATATATGCATTAATAAGAGTTCACTCATTTTCATTCAGTGTGTTACTTACTACTTTGAAAATGAAACACACCAGTTTATAAATTTCGAATACTCACCATGAATGCTTAACACTATCCCTGATTTGGATCCGTGGATAAACAAGGCATTTACGGCAGAAAACTGAATTACCTGAATTCCGTAGCCCTTCGAATTGACATCTACCGATAGAATCGAATTCTGCTCCTGCCTAAGGTACACAGAGAGAAAGAATCCCCGACTAGGAGCGAGATCAAAAGGGCACTGCCAACTTTCCAATGACCTCTTTCTGGCAAAGAAACACCACCCACGCACATCTCGTGTAAGACACCACCTTTAAAACGTTCCGCCAAGAGGCCCATCGAGGGGGCGACACGTCCCCCACCCTGAGACGCGGATACACACACACACGCCCGAGGGGGAGGGGGAACACCAACATCACCATAAATTAGTTCGAACGGAAGTTCACGAAGCCGGTGGTGACCTGAAGCGGAAATAGACTCTTGCAGAGACAGTTCGAATAACCAGCTCCCCCCCCGCCCGCCGCCCCGCCACTTACAGGTTGCGTTCTCCCGAAATCTACCGCGTCTAACCTACTTACTACTCTCAGCCCATCGGAGAGGAAAAGGCGGTGGGCTCTTTTCCGTAAATATCTCGCCAGAGCCGTCTCATTATTTTCTCATTACCTTATGTTTCAATGCAAGCAGCAAAATGGGGCTACGTTCATGACTGGTAACCTTGGAAAGCACTTTTACCCAGACCACTCTCAAATTTGAAGGCGCGTTCGCAAAAAAAAAACGTATCGCTTTCAAATAGGATGGCCATCCGTGTTAAGAATTACTCTCAGTGTTGTTCTGATCTTTTAAATGATGAGTCATCAAGAGACTTTTTGACACGCTCTCGAAAAGATCGCAGCGGATGGTGTGGGTGTCGAAACTTGGCATCACCTGAACATCAACTTTGCTGAATATTCACTGTTATTTAAATTCTTCAGCCTATTAAGAGAAAAATTCAGCCCATCCCAACAGAGAAATAAGATCCAATCTTCGCATCATTTACTACATTCAGTAAACGATACGAAAATTCTGTTAGAAAGATGCATTGTTTTTATTTCCTACTAATTTTGATCGAAGAGTGAATCGATGATTCAGATAAAACTAATTAATTGAAGATTTTCTCAATTTTTTTCTTTAATTTGCCCGTCAAGATTTGCCAAATAAATATATTTTTTGGCACTTTGCTTTGACAGGATGTAGCAACTGAGGGTAATGTTCCCTCGAACGAAATTTGCATTTTAACATTATGGTTGATATTTTCACACACATGATATTTCGAAAACCAAAAGGTTTAGAAAGGCCCCTCCCAATTTAGACACTAATTGCTTCACTGCGATTCGAGTGGATAAATGATGTCGATATGATGAAGTTTGAAAAAAATACTGTGAGTTTTTTTTTTCACATCAGGTATACTTAAAAATGTTGTCGGGAGGAAAAGGGACAAAGTAAAATGCCCGTGGAGATCTAAAGAAAAAAATCGATGTAAGTACAATATTTTTTTTTCATTTACTTCTGATCGGTAATAATTTACTGTAGGAAAATAATATAATTAAAAATAAATTAATACGTGTGGAAACTCATTTACCAAATCTTTGTCTTTTGATTTTTATAAGCTGCTTTGGGCCACCTTTCGACTGTCTATGTGCTTGTCTGAGAATATAATACTTAAGTTCGCCTTTGTTTAATTTTTAATTCAGAAAGTGCTTTTTTCCTGTATTTATTGTACATATTAGCATTTCATTACAAGCCTAGTGAGAAACGCACAACAGGGAAATCATCCGTTGCTGCAATGCGAGGGCAAGTTGAGTTGATGATTTCTTAAAGCACATTCCCATGAATTAACTAAGGGTGTGTCTTTGCTGGGGTTGATTTAATCGGTAGCAACCAGGCTGTAACTCACGTTCTGCCCTCGGTGAGAAGAGGGACACCGATAGGATTGGAAAGATCGCCTTTTTTGGATGGGACTTTAAGATTTGGTTCCGTAGGCAGTAGAAGGCAATTCCCTTAGACACGCAAATGATGGCCTTGACGGGAAGCTACCATTTGTCTCCTAACAGTTATCCGATGAGTTGCTCTTCTACCAATATTCTTTGAGCTCTTAGGGTCTTTGTGACATGGCCATTTAGTCCATTTTGTGTAAAAAAGGGCCGCTCAGACCCAATCCAGACTCATTGGTGGTGACTCAGTCGGTGACGCGCCAGACTCGTAATCTGCAGTTCCCAAGTTCGAGTCCCAGCTGGGTCAGCGTTCAGATTTGTCTCCGAAAAACTCCAGCCCTGTCAACGGTCAGTAGGAGACACCGATGGGCTTGGATAAGGCCGCCGTCCGTCCGATGGGACGTTAAGCCGTGGCCTCGTTTGCAGGAGAGCCATATCCTGTGTACGTTAAAGAACACGCTGGATGACCTTGACAGGAGGCTACCATCTGTCTCCCAACAGCTGTTCCAGTGAGTCCCCTCTCCCAATCTTCTCTGAGCCTTCGGGGTCCATGTGACCTGGCCATTTAGCCCATGGTGTGCAAAAAAGTGCAGCTCAGAGGTAACCCAACCCAACCCAAGGATATCTATTTTCACTACCGAGGTAGAGTGGGAGTTAATGGAAAAGATCTCAAGGCAGGCACGCTACCGATGGATGCAACTTTTGACAGGAGATCACCTCTTTCTTAAAAGGTGGCAAATCCCGTTCCCAATTCTGAGACATTGGGGTGCTTGTGACCTAATCATTTAGTCTCTTGTGTTGTTCAGAGGGAAAAAATACTCAGGAAAACAAATTAACTTCATCCTCCGTTGTGTTTAGTCGAAACATTCTTGTACAAGTTAATCTCTTCACATTTCGTGTTTAGTGTTCATTCAGTTCAACCTTTTTCTAGAACTATCTGTTTTTTTTCCTTCTGTCAGCGAAACCAAAAGCAAATTTCTGTTTTCTAAGATAATAGATGAAAATGACATGCATTCATGCAAATCAAGAAACTTTTCTTAACGATGAAAACTTGTTGATAATGCAATAAATGTCAAACAGAGAATGAACTGTAAAGATTCCTCTGAAGAGAAAAGAAATGATGGACAAAATCAGGTAATCGATATCTGTGCGAGGTACTCTGCAAGAAGCGTCTTTTCATCTTCATGAATAGGAGAACAGGCAAGTTCCTGGTTTGTAACATTTTCACTCATAAAATCCTCTATAGCTTTTGAAGAGGCATAAGCAGCGGGGGCAACTACGGTTGTACGCAAATGTTATGCCAGTTGACGATGTCAACTCCTTGTCAAACGCATCTGACATCGCAGGTGCTCCTGAGAACAAATAACGTCGGAATCCGTCGACGTCGTGCGCATCCAACAACAACGATGAACAGTGAATGCGCAATGCCTTCTGGGTAAGCTAGCGATTCAACATTTGATGTATGAAATATTTGCTGAACAGAAAGGGATTTCTGTGGTTTGGTAGAAGTATCGTTTGTTACTCTCTCGAGAAGCCTTCTCTGCAAATACAACAGCAGTGTTAAAAAAGCTGAGTTCTGACTACATGAGACCTTTCGACATAGCAAGTACCATGAATCCTCGTGACCTCTGTCCTAATACGTTTTCCGTTTGGTTACATCTTTCAAACCTTGTACTACGTCTTCAGCTCGAATAGTGCGGTAATTAAAAGTACTTTGCCATGTTCGATTGCAGCTAAATCTTCGGATTCCAGTTCCTCTGAGAGATTTAATCCGCTCTGCTTTCTGTGATAAAGATAACACCGAAGAGCTTGCAAAGATCGACGTTTCCCAGATGGAACGTTAAGTCATAGTCAAATGCAGGAGCAAGATAATTTGGCCTTGAAGTGGCTAATGTCTCTCCGTAACAGTTACCCCTGTAAACGTTTGCCACCTTAATTTTTATGTTTACCCACCTTAATCTAAGGCATTGTGGAGAAAACGAAATTGCTTCTAGTAAAGCAAGTTATTTCAACTCTAAAACAAGAACTAGTAAAACTAGTAAAGCAAGTTATCTCAACTCCTAACCGATTCTAATGAACGTTGCAAGTATAGATAATTTGTAAAATTATCTTCGAAGTTAATTCTTATAAAATTTTAATGAACAGCTATATGTCAGTCTCAAAGGTTCAACAACTTTTGAGTTGTTTTATCCTGAGGGAACTTATTTGCCACACGTAGGCTACATGAAAAAGCCACAAAGACTCCAAGGTTCAGGAGAGGGGAAGATAAGGAATCTTTCCTTCATGTTAGTATCTTTTTTCATGTCGAGGACATGTCGAAGAGAACTTGAAAAAATCTGAGCGCCACCAAAGTTGACTCGAATTCAGTTTACAGCTACTAATGCTGCTGACTTTGGGAAAGGCTTTTACAGTTTGATTTATTGAAATTCACAAAGAGTTTTTACAGTATACTTTAGGAATAACTTTCAACGTGAGGAATGTACTAGTATCTCGTGAAAAAAGATGCTTCATGAGTCACTGGGTAGTTTTTCATCTCTAAGCGACTCTTTTGTGCATATATTTAGCTAAGCTTCCAGGTCACAAGGATCCCAAGAACTCAGTGCTAGATAGGGGATGCACTAGACAGATGTTAGAAGGCAGATGCCAGCCAGCCTCTCGTTAAGGACATCAAGTACGTTTTTAGCATGCAGAGAGTATGGCTCTCGTGCTTAGGGTACCAAGAAATTAATGCTCCATCCAACGGACGTCGACCGAGGGCAAAGTAAGGATAGTGGTGGAAATCTCAACAGCTGCACGTGGAAATTCTTATGTGAGGACAGCAGATTACAAGTTTAATGCGCTGCACACTAAGCTAACTCCATCCCTGAATACTCACTGAATAAATTTCCTTTAATAAGTTTAATATTAAACATGATAGAATTCCTGGGAAAATATTAACATTTTTTATTGAAATGTTTAACTTTTCTGAGAACTTGTGAATTTTTTTACCAAGCTATATAATACAATAAATGTATATTTGGTGCAAGGGTTGAATAAGCCAGTAGAGCGCCATGCTCGTATTCTGATGTCTCCAGATTCGAGTTCCATCTGCGATTGCGATGAGATTTTTTTCCTCTAACTCCCACTCTGACAAAAAATGGGAACACTGATAGAAAAGCCTCCTTCTATCGGATGGAACTTAAGTCGTGGCTCCCTGGAACCCAGTGGAAAACAATTATCTTGCATGTTAAAGGACATGCTGGATGGCAAATATTCTTTAATACTCTTGATTGCAGTCAATCTTCAAATTCCAGTTCGTCCAGATTCCGTCAAAATTACGGAAGGGTAATTCCCTTCCGTAATTTTGAACCCCTGGGGTCCTTGTGACTTGGCCGTTTAACCCATTGTATGCCAAAGAAAGTGTTGCACAGAGATAAAATAATCCAACCCAATAGATAGGAATGACTCTTGTGTGATGTCTTGTTGTATGATCCAACTCTAGCTATAGAAAAAGCCGAAAGGATATTTGAAAGAATAGGAGAGCTAAAATTTATTTTTTGCATCTGATTTCCAAACTATGTGAGATGTAAACCGTGACCAATTGAATAGTTTTTGATGTTAGAGAAGGTCGAAGGCAACTCAATTTTTCACCATTCTTTGCAAAGTTGGAACATGATTCTTAAATTTCAACATTTCCCCATCTCTTTCTTTTACTGAACACCGTTTCAAATCTCAGCAGCGAATCTTTTGAATATCCCCCCCCCCCCAACCATGCCCATAACCTTCCACCCGCTGTTAATAACGTTCGGCCACGAAGAGAAGCGTCTAGACAGTTTAAACGGCATCATCGTTTGTGGCTCTTGGGCAACAACGACGCGTCAGAAGGAAACCTTCGCATCGAGGAACGATGATGCATTCCGAATCTTTCAATACAGCGAGTGTAATAGCTCTCAACATCTCTGTTGCTATTGGGCTGTTCGCTCTTGGTGATCGCGTTTGCAAGGTGATGAAACGCTAAAGTGCATTGCCAAGCACCGCCTTCATCTGCTTAATAACAAAATAAAGCGGGAGCTCCATTCTCTGCGAAAGGAAGATTTCTAAGTGTAAGTGGATTGGTCGTAAACTTTCTTGTTCTTACAGGCGCAGCAATTTTGTAACAGACCAGACGTTTATGAAGTAGATGATGTTAAAGAGAAACTGCTAAGTGGAATTTTTCATTTGAGTTAGGGTACGAGCTATTTGGATTCTTTTCATCTGGAGTTCCCAATGCACAAATAGAAATTTCCTGGTTCCAGATAAATACTAACTTTATTCAGGATGTAAAAAAAATCCAACTCTAGCTACACAAATGGAAGAGAGTACGAATAGAGAAATTGGCATTATATCAATTTAAATTTTCGAATTGCGTGCCTGCTAAATAGCAACTTTGCATAGGAAATCTCTAATTTTGGTAAATTGTCCTCGAGTGCTTTTACGATATATTTTTATGCTTTTTGTTCCCGTTTTTGCTTTAATTTCATTAAAAACGAGCTAGACTTAGGTTACACTTTGTACATTGAGAAAAATCTGGAAAGAGGTGTTTTAGAACTGAAAATTTGTGTTTTAAAAAATTTAACGCAATTTCATCTCGTTTATACTGTCGGCTATTTCATGTAACCATTTAAAACAAATTATGGTTTTTAAGTTCGATTTGATTTAAACTGACATTTAATAATAATATTATCAATGTGTATATATATATATAACTAAGTGAGAATTTCAGTGATTTCTCAGATTTTCTCAGAACTCAGATTTGTAAACCTTTTTCGGGGGACTGGAGTAAACCCCTATACCAATTAATGGGGCAAGTTCAAAGAAAAAGTTCAGATCTTGACGAATTTAATCTGAATTTAGACTTTTGAAAATACTTTATCAGTTTTAAACTTATGGAAACTTTAGTATTGAAAAGCAGTCCTGAGAATTTTTCTAGAGTAAATTCAGATTACATTATATTATACTCAATTGCATTTGGTGACATTTTCTGTTTTTCAATGAAGAATTTCATTAACAAATACTAATTAGTGATAAATTAAATATCTAAATTAAATCATTTTAGAAAAAGTTATCTAAGAGAATTCAGGAGGACGGGGAAGCACAGATTTTAAAATCGTTGACGAATGGTGCCCATTTTCTTCATGACCCTCCTTATCCTGAGATTTAGGTTTCTTGAGACCTTTCTATTCAACCCTTGCGTAGCTCACGGTCAAGGTGATAGAACCATCCGAGTTCAAAAATAAATAAATAAATAAATAAATAAATAAATAAATAAATAACCCCTCAAGCAGCTATTTTCTACAGAGTCCTGATGGGAATCTGTCAGTATAATTTGCCACAGAAAAGTTATGTTGAAGAAGGCGAGATCTAAGCAGAAATCGAACACAAGAAACGTCTCTGCCTCATTCTGGCTCCCCACGTCCCTCTGCACCATAGTTAAGCATGCTAACTTACACTCAGATTGTAATCTGAAGTTCTCAGATTCGAGTTCCAGCTGAGCCAGCGTTGAGCTTTATCTCCGCAAAACTTCCCGCCCTTAGTTAGCTAGGGGTCACCGACGGGCTTGGAAAGGTCGCCGTCCGTCGGATAGGACATTAAGTTGTGGCCCATGTGTGGGAGAACCATACCTTATGCACGTTAAAGAACACGCTGGATGGCCTTGACCGGATGATAGCTGTCTCCCAACAGCTGTTCCAGTGTGTCCCCCAACCTTCTCTGAGCCCTTGGGGTCCTTATGACCTGGCCATTCAACCCATAGTGCGCAAAAGCATAGTGCCGCTCAGAGGTAAAAAACCCAACAGAACTCAGACTCGATATCATGTCCATTAGAGAACGTAACCATTTTGGGGGAAGTGGACATGATCTGGACAAATATAACATCAAATGGATGTTCAAAGCTCCACATCTTCTAAAGAATAGCTGTTGTATGGTATAAGGACGAAATACTTGCACCCTATGTCAGACATTTTAGGGTGCAATAAGCTTCAAGTTCTTACTAGTGAGCAGAGGCGGATCAAGCGGGTGTCGGACCGGCCGCCAGGGGCCCGAACTCGAAGGGGCCCCTGAGCTCGGAGGGGAAAAAAAAGATTGAGAAAAAGATTTGCAGTCTTCGTAATCGTCCGGGACTGCAAACTTTTCTCTAATTAAGGAAATAAAATCAAATTGTTTATTAAACTGACGCAAAAAGAAAATAATATTATCTGTCAATCTATTTTGCTTGGAAATAATAAATCGAGAACGAAAATGATTACACTATTAAATTTTGTTATTCTTTAAAAGAATATAATAAAATTTGATTCCTTTCTCCTTTCCTTTTTCTGCTTTTAGAATTTATTACGTTTTGTGTTTGACGGGCCCGCCAAACACAAAACTTTGTTTGTCTTTGGCCGACAAACACAAAAGCCGTCAATGGCAGCTAGTGCTACAGTAAGTTGGGTTGTTTCACCTCTGAACGGCACTTTTTTTTGCACACCATGGGATAAATGGCCAGGTCTCAAGGATCCCGGAGGCTCAGAGAAGATTGGGGTAGGAGACCCACTGGAACAGCTGTTGGGAGACAGATGGTAACTTCCCGTCAAGACCATTCAGCGTGTTCTTTAACGTGCACAGGATATGGCTCTCCCGCATACGGGGTCACGGCTTAACGTCCCATCCGATGGACAGCGGCCTTTCCAAGCCCATCAGTGTCCCCTACTGACCGTAGGCAGGGCGGGAATTTTGCGGCGATAAATCTCAACGCTGACCCAGAGCTGGGACTCGAACCTGAGAACTACCGACAGAGCCCCACCGCCCCCCCCCCCCCCCCCACTACAGTAAGTATTCTGAGATAGACTCCGTCATTGCAACTTGTGCTCGTGTGGCTTTAATCAGTTTTTGTGAAAAAATTAAAGTTCATTGTTCGTTGTTCCTGTTCTATATTTGTGACATTTTTTACAATTTACAAAAATTACCAAATATAGGAAGCTATTTTTCACGGGAAAATAATTACTTACTCTCATATTTAAACGTTCCTTCAATTCAGGTTATTTTATTTTTGCTTGGGACGGAAAAAATATATTTTCTTTACAGATTTATCTGTTCGCGAAAGATATTTTACATTCTATCAATTTTTTATGCTGAAAATTTTTAAGAAATAAATAAAAATAAATTATAAAAAATTTGTGCTTAACTAGATGGCCACCGGCCACGGACTTGCGATGGGGATGATGAGGATTGAACCGGCTACCAGAGTGTCAACGCTTCCTTTACGATCGGTGCAATTTACAGAAGTAAAAAGAAAAATTCTACCTAGTGATACTCGGGATTGTCACATTTGTTTATTTTATTTATTTTTTTTTTTCATTTTTTTTTACAACTATTGATAAAAGGGGCAGGCCTAATATTTTTGTCCCCTGCCTGACTGAATACAAGGATATTACAGGTCCCAAGGGAAGTGAATGGTTGAATCCAGATTGCTGCTGGCTACCTTCACTTTTACCCAATGTGGGACAATTCCCGAGTAACGAACAGGTAGAATTTTCCTTTTTACCTCTGTAAAGTGCAAAGATGGTAAAGGAAGCTTTGGCGATAGTTGTAGTATTTAGAGATAGTTGGAATCCTGGATGATCCAGAGGAAAATGTGGGTACCATCTTTAACAACATAGTTGATAAGATTAGAGTTAAAATAACAGAAGGTGATATAGTTGTAGCGCATAGAGTTCCGGCTACCAACAGAAATAAAATTAAAAATATAACTGTAAAATTTAATAGTAATTAGGGACAATTGGTTGGAAGGTAGCAAAATATTGTCTAAATTGTAAATATATTAACCCAAAATTTAGAGAAAATAAAATTTTTCTGAATGAGCATCTAACATCTAAAAATAAAGAACTTCTTTATAAAACTAAGCAATGCAAAATCTTCTTGAGGGAATCCGATGTATCTAAAATTTTACGCAAAAATAATGAGGTAGACCTGGATAAACTCTCAAACACATAATTTGGCTCACACTGAAGTAGACTTTAATATATTCTGTGACAACTAATGGCAGACAATGATAATGTTATTAATAGATTGGTAATCACGGAAGAATCTGATTTAACTGCATATTTGGGAACAGTTGATTAGAATAGTCTAAACGTTTTAAATATAAATATTAGAAGTTTAAGATCCAATTTTGAACTTTTCGAATTGTTTATAAGCTCTGTAGATTATAAATTTGATTGTATGATATTGACAGAGATCTGAATTTAAGAAAGATGAGGTTGATCTTTATCAGATTAAAGGTTATAGAATATATTGCAACTGTAGACAATATAATAAAGCTGGTGGTGTAATGATACAGGTTAAATCTCGTATTAACGTTAAAACAATAGACCATACCAAATACATACAGCAGAATTACTCCATATAGAGCTTTCGTTACATGAAATATCAGTAATTGCAATCTACCGTTCCCATAGTTATTCACCATCTGATTTTATGAATAAACTAGAGCATATTATGCAGGGGTTAAACACAAGAAATATTATTATAACTGGTGATATATAGATTTGTTAGTAAATACTTCTACCTTGTAAATGATATCTAAATCTAACTGCTTTGTATGGATATGAATCAATGATAAATATTACTACGAGAGAAATCCATAATACCCAGTCTTGTTTGGACCATGTACTAGTTAAAATTAATAATAGAATTATTGCCCAAGCTGCAGTATACAAAATGCTTATTACGGATCATTATCCCTAGTAGTTAAAATTAGAATAAGGAAAATAAAACTTTTGACAAAACAAATGATAAATATTAAAGATTACGTTCTCATAATTGATTATGAACAAATAAATGATGTTAAAATATTTTAAATGGGAGGGGGATAACACAGGAAACTAACGTTAATAATGTGTACAAAATGTTTTCAGAGATTTTGTGTAAATTGATTAAGGATTCATCTTTCTATGGAAAAAGAAACACTCAGAAATTGAAAAAGCCTTGGATCACAAATGAAATCTGCGATATGATTAAGCATAGAGATAAGCTAAATAAAAAATTTAAAAAATACCGATATAATGAGGACCATGAGAAGCAATTTTTAGAACATAGGAATAACTTAAGGTCTAAAACTAAAGAGGCCAAAAACAAATATTACATGGGAGAATTTTTAAAATGCAATGGTGATATGAAAAAAAAACAATGGAAGTTCGTAAATAATTTAATTGGGAACAACTCAAAAGATGAAATTCTACCAGATAAAATGAATAATATTGAGGACTGTAACACTGACGAAATTAAAGATGCAGCTAATGAATTTAACATTTATATTTTGTCGATTTACCTATCAAAATACTTAATGATAAACCTACTGAATATGAATGTTATAAAAATTATTATAAAACAGATAGTTCTTTCTTTTTCACTCCTATAACCGTACAAGAATTAGATAAGACCATTACAAAGTTAATAGAAGGCAAATGATCAGGAATAGATGAAATTTCAGTAACTACAGTAAAAGAGGTGGAAAAATTTCATTATTCATCCCGTAGTTTATATCTTTAACCTTTTTGCACACGATCTTTTTACAAGAAGGAAAATAAAAACTGCCTTTCAAATTACAGATCTATCTCGCTTTTGCCTGTTTTTTTCCAAAATATTAGAAAAACTAGTAAAATTCAGAGTATTGAGTTATTTAAATAAAATAAATTTCTTTTCATCAAATCAGTTTGGCTTCACTGAGGGTAATCACTGAGGAATCATGTGTTGTGATTTACTAATTTTATTTATAAATCAATTGACCAAGGAAATTTAATTCTATCAGTTTTTTTAGATCTTGAAAAAGCTTTTGACACCGTAACTCTTCATTGCTTTTGAAAAAACTGGAGCATTTGGGTATGAGGGGGATTGCTCTAGAATGGTTTATCAGTTATTTAACAAACAAAAATCAATTAATTAAATTAAAAAACTGTCTCAGCAATCCAAAACAAACTAAATATGGCATTCCGCAGAACTCTGTTCTTGGTCCCTTTTTGTTTAATATTTATATTAATGCCCTCTCTGAAATGAACATTAATTATAATATTACTACCTTTGCAGATGACACTGCATTAACTTTTAGTAACCAAACTATTACAGATTTAATGTCCAATGTCAATAATGTTCTTTAGAAAGTTATTACGTGGTTTGAAAATAATAAACTCTCAATTAATAAGAATAAAAGTAAATTTGTTTTCTACGAGTTGAAAAATAACCAAAATGCTGTAAATACTTTTGCCATTTAGCTGCATTCACCTCAGTGCTATAAGCATATTGATTGCCATTGTGATGACATAGAACAGTCTGAGAGCATTAAATATTTAGGTATTTTCATAGATAATAATCTAAAATGGAAGAAACATATTGACTACATCACAGGTAAAGCATGTTACAAACTTTTTAAATTACACCACTTGAAATACAAAGTTAATCTTAATATGCTGCGAATATTGTACTTCTTGTGGATACAAGCAAAGAGAAAGCCATATTTCAATATGGTATAATTTGTTGGGGTGGAACTTAAGTCTCAGTTTTTAAACCTCTGGTTGCAATTATTAAATTAATTGCAAAAAATAACACTGATATTTTAAACAATTTTAGTCGTTACTCTATGCTAAAAATTGTACCTATTGGACGTATATTTGTTTTTAGAGTAATGATTTTTTTTAGCAGAATTGCTTTAATTTTTCACATTCAGCCGGATTTTTACAACTTCAGAGAGAAAGGTCAAAAATATTCAGTTTCTTTGACCAAAAAAGAAATTGCCCATAAGCATTATTCGTATATCGCACACCTAAAATCTTCGATCAGTTGCCTCTTGAAATTAGAAGTAAAAAATTTTTTAATATGTTCAAGCAGAATTTAAAAAGCTTTCTCTTTTCTTTGGAAGATGTTGCACTATGTCAAATATTCAAGTGTAAAGCAGAAATCTATTGTACATATATCGGAAAAATGACACACATTGTTTGTAATCTTTGTAGTGAGTAAGTCGTTAATGATCTTTGTATTAATTTCCTTTAGTGGCCCAGACAAACTACGTGGTTTTTGAGTTCATTCATATTTTTCTTTGTAAATTGTATATGATGATGAAATAAATTGATTGATTGATTGATTGATTATAAGTGCTTTATAAAAACTATATAAAACTTTCTTTAAAATGAAAGTAATGAAAAATGAGTAAATTTTGATGATTTATATCTAATTTTCGCTATCCCTTCGGGGGATCGCGATCTATAGTTTGAGCATCACAAAGCTAGAATTCTTCCAGGGCTATCCAGGATCTCCATTAACATTGTCAGGGCCCGTTGTAATATTGCGTATTTGTCAGCAGTAATAGTTACTCGCTATTTCAATCTACAATCTTCTCTGCTTGAACCTCATTTTGATAAGCATCTGCTAATTTACATATTAAAAATAGACATGCGTTGCCAACTGTCTGTAAAAAAATTAGTAAAAAATATAAAAAAAATTTTTATTGTAATTTCAACCTTTTAATCAGTCTTTATCTAAAAACAATAAACACCATGCGGCATTTTATTATTTTTCTCTATCTTTAATAAATCAAAACTGTTTGCGTTTATAATGATGATGTCACCAATCATTTGCCATACGAGATTCCATTGCATTTAAAAATTTCGTTCCTATTAGAAATGAGTTTGGGCTGAAGTTTTTGAGTTCGCGCTCGCCCAAAGTTAGAAACATTTCAACAATTACTGAGCCCGATCCTGATTCGAGAAAAAAAATTCTGATTATCTCTGATTTAGCATATTACAGGATTGCATATTCCAAATCATTTATTTTATTCTTATCTTATTAATTTGAATCATTTTCTGGCAAAAATTAAAATGTTAATGCCATTTGGAAAGCAAAATATTTGAAATACTATTAGAAGCTGAAATTTCCTTGGTGACATCATTATAAACGCAAACAGCTTTGATTTATTAAAGATAGAGAAAAATAATAAAAATCCGCAAGGTGTTTATTGTTTATAGATAAAGACTGATTAAAAGGTTGAAATTACAATAAAATTTTTTATATTTTTTACTAATTTTTTTTCGCAATTACACGATATATTTGAAATTAAATTATTCTGAGTTCTAGCTCATCTCCAGTTTGTATACTGCTGCACTTTAGATTCTGGCAACCTTCGTGTCACGTGACACGAAGGTTGCCAGATCACTAATTTCTAAAAAAATCGTTGTCAGATATTTTTTCTGAATTCTGTAATCAACCATAGTGTTCCGATACTTTTTTTTTGAGCGACTGTACGACTCTTTCCACTATAGAGCATCAGATAATGTTCTTTAGCTACAAACAGTACAAGCATTCGCCAAAAGAGAAAAAACAGGTAATTCCATTTGGGCTGTCTCGAGCGCAAGACACGGTCGACGAAATTTACCGTCATCACAATCTTGAACAAAAACATTAAAAAACAACTTTAAACAGTCTTCGTGCTCTAAGCATTAACCTCACGTGAGGTGAAACCTGCTTTAATTTCTGCCGGTGTCTTACTGCTCCCTGGTGCTAGGGATCATAGAGAGAAAGAGGGCACGTGATCACATCGCGTGTTGGTGCTTTGGTGCTTCGATTATCTGCAGATGGAAAAGAAACAACAACGTTGCCAACGGTCATCAGATCCAAGTGCTTCGCCATATAGACGTTGTTTGGGTTGTTTTACCTCTGAGCGGCACTTTTTTGCACACCATGGGCTAAATGGCCAGGTCACATGGACCCCGAAGGCTCAGAGAAGGTTGGGGGAGGGGACCCACTGGAACAGCTGTTGGGAGACAGATGGTAGCCTCCCGTCAAGGCCATCCAGCGTGTTCTTTAACGTGCACAGGGTATGGCTCTCCCGCACACGGGACCACGGATTAACGTCCCATCCGACGGACGGCGGCCTTTCCAAGCCAACGGTGTCCCCTACTGACCGTGGGCAGGGAGGGGGAATTTTGCGGAGATAAATCTCAACGCTGACCCAACTGGGACTCGAACCTGGGAACTACAGATTACGAGCCTGGCACGCTACCGATTGAGCCACCCCCGCCCCCTCCATATAGACGTAAATGATAGCCAAGGTAAATGAGAGTTAGTGTTTCGAAAGCGTTCTTCTTAGAGAATTTGTTTGGTTTTGTTTTTTGACGATTCTCTTGTATTCGTTTCAGCTGATAGGAAGATCCCTGAAGTGTAGGAACGTGTGTGAATTGTTTGGATGGGGAGCTGATAAGATGTTAGGTTCCATATCCCCAAAGAAGGAAAGCAATTTCGTAAATTTGATTATGATATTAACGTCTGCCGCTTTTGTTCACACGTTTCTTCTATTGTTGCCCGTTCTCTCTGCACATGCAGTAATTTAAATTTATTATAGTGGCCGCAATGAAACCCCACAGGTATCGTACATACGAACTTGTTTGAAATAACTAGGTCAGGAAACATTACTTTGCCAATATTTTGGAAAACAGTTCTAGGATTGTTTCGTCTAAAAGAGCTTAATTGCTTAGGAGAGTTATGATTCTTCGTTAGAATGAAAATGCAACAAGTACCATAATATAAAAAATAATGAAAAAGAAAAAAATCTATTATTATTTTTAATTACATAACTAAAAAATCTGTTTTTTTAAAAACAAATCCTCCTGATGCGAAAAGTTGTTTTTAAAAATGTCTTTATTTAATTTATTTTTGTTGTCTTTTCTGCCAAATGCTCTATATGAGTCCTTGGAAAGTAAATCTCTTAAACGGAGTTTTGATCACTCTTCTTTAAAAAGATATTAATAATATGGCTGCGTCTTACGTCAACTAAAAAATAAATTAGGTCACTCGGAAGATTTCTTTGGCAATTTTCCGATTATTCTTCAAGTCGAAGAAGAAACTTGTTGGTTGGAATTCGAAAAAACAAAAGGAGTAAGTGAATCTAAAAAATGGTGAAAAGGTATCCCGCAGATGATGCTGTCAGACTTAGAATAGGGATCGAGGGGCAAAAGAATGACAAAGGAGATCCTGTTGTGTCTGGCAACGAAGGCCATTCTTTCATCTTCGAGCGAAGCAGTAGAAGAGACACTTCAACATCGATTGGGTGCGAAAGAGTAAAGCGGAAATTAAGAGCAAACTCTTTGAGATAAAGAGCTGATTTGATGCCCGGAAGCAAATCGAAAAAAGACTAGGTGCTAAAAAGAAAAACGGTGACACGTGCCAACAATGGCTTCTGCTGGTGATATTTTTCTCTACAGAGATTTGTTTCTCTTTTGTGGCATCGAAGGTCGTGAATAGAAGTTGACAGAGGAGCCTAACTGTTATGCCTTTCGTTTACCTTTCATTTAAATTAAAAGATTGGCCTTTACTCGCCTAAAGGTAGATTGCTTTGCCTGTGTTTGTAATAAATGAAGTATGAAGAGGATAAAAACTTCCTATATATTTTACGTAAATGATAACACAGATATGGAGTGCACAAGTAATTGGGCTTGGTTTAGCTCAGTCTGCAGTGGGGCAAGCTCATAAACTCGATGTTCCCAGGTTCAGTCCTCCCTGCTCGTGCATTGACTTTTCATCCCTTACTCCCATTCTGCCCTCGGTGAGAAAGGGGATACCGATCGGCTAGGAACGGCTGATGTGCGTCGGATGAGACGTTACGACGTGGTCCCATAAGCACTATGCTGTACATGTTAGAGAACATTTGAATTGTCTTGACAGGTGGCTTCTTATCAGCTGTTTTGAGGATCTCCTTAACCAATTTTCGGCCATTAGGGTCTTTGTGACTTGCCTGTTAGCACACTGTATGCACAACACTGACGCTTAGAGGTAAAACAACCCAGTCCACAACTAATCTGCTTTAATATCTCTGCAAAACGATGGTTTTAGTAAACCTATTTTGAAACGCTTTGAAAAGTGAGCACGACACACGGAACTGATTGATTTTAAAAGAAAAATAATCATTTTGAGACAAAAAAAGGAAACAGAGAATTCGTAAAAAAAATCTCAAAGCAATGGAAGAAATGAAGATACAGCAGACGTCGATTGAGTGCCACAAGACAGAATATATACCAGAAATATAATAACCAGAAGACAGAATAACATATTATTATCTTTGGAAAATGTGGGATGCTCGTTTTCAAAAAGAGAATGAGTTCATCATTTTATGACTTTAACACCCTCCAAAGGTGGAAATTCGAACTAATGTAAACGAAAAATGCAAATATTAATGTTTCATTATTAAGTATTTAACACAAAAAAGAATTTTTCATCCATCTGTTGCAACAAAATATTTCCATTCCGCCCGCCCGTCTGGAGTAAGGGATGAATGCAAATCCCTCGGCTCTAATATTCTACCACGAATGTTTGAAATCTCTAATATGAGTAAATCATTTACAATATTATTGAAAGTTTTTCATTTTCCAACTTTAGAGCCTTCTGAGAGTGGAAATTAAAAGTATTAGAAGATTCGGAAAATGCAATCCTAAGATTCTTATCATACGAAAATTGAGCGTATAAAAAAGCTAATTCGTGTGTACAGTCGCTCAAAAATATCCGTATCACGTGACACGAAGGTTGCCAGATCACTAATTTCTAAAAAAATCGTTGTCAGATATTTATTTTTAATTCTGTAATCAACCATAGTGTTCAGATATTTTTTTGAGCGACTGTACCCCATGAGAAAAATAGCATCACTTGCAGAAGATTTTTAATTGGCCAAACCAAGTACTGAGGGGTGGGGTGCTCAGTCGGTAGAGCGCCAGGCTCGTAATCTGCAGTTCCCATGTTCGTGGCTGAACTCTGCCACCATCGAGATTTATCTCCGCTAACTGCTTCCCTGCCCTCGGTGAGAATTAAATTATTTGGCTTTGAAAGACCGCCGCGCATCGAATGTGACGTTAATCCGTAGCCCCGTATGCGGGAGAGCCTTGTGCACGCTAAAGAGCACGCTGGATGCTCGTGACGGAGACTTCCCACTGTCTCCTAAAAATTGTCCAGTGAATTGTCTTTCGCCACCTTCTCTCAGCCCCTGGTGGCCTACCCATTGGGTGAAAAAAAGGGAATTACAGCTCAACCCAACTGAACTACCGATTTAAAAGATTGAAGCCGAATTGTGCGGGCTTTTTTTTTCATCTTATGTTGCAAATGCGTTCTTTGATAAACTTATTAACGTCATAGCTCTTCGTTAACTAGGATAATGGATAAACACACATATTTTGGAACTGGTGAAAAAAAATCATTGCACAACACATTTGATGCACCACAGGTGCACACTTCTTCCTTAATTTCTCTCTCTATAGATCACTATTTCAATCAAGAATTTTTCGTTTTACGAAAGCAATGTTTCCCAACTCATCTTTTTTCTTAATTGTAATATGTTAGATTATTTTAAGAATGAAATTGGCATTAAATATCCTCAGCTAGCATTCAAACTCCATTTCTATCTTACTGCTGCGAAGCGATAACGTTAAACGTAAACATTCTGCATCCTCTTTAACGAAAACAATTAAATGCATTTATCTAGAGTAACGATATCATTTTCGAAACGAAATTAGATCAAGCAGACTGCCGCCGACAAGTTAATTTATTCTTCCAGCTCATTCTCAAATTATATTAAGGACTGTTCTTTAGGGTATGACTTGCTGTGACATTAACCCAATTAATAACAAACGTTCAAGAGTAGTCGAAAGGGAATTAAATTATAATTGTATAGAGATATTTACTCAGTTTCGAAAATGCACGGAAGGTGTTTATGTCACAGTGTTTTAGAAATTCTCATCCAGTTGGATTTTTCTGAATTCTTAATAAGCTAGGTGAAATTTTACAGACTAACGAGCTTGTTTACAGAGCTCTAATAATTCGTAAGAAGAAATGAAGTCGAATTATTAGACCTTAAGCAATTCCGATAACATCTTACCTTCACAGCATTAGCTCAAACACTATAATCATGTCACAACACTCGTAGAATGTCACATCAGAACATAATGTCACATTATTCAGATATTTGATTTGAAATAAACACGAAGCTCTTCCCAACTATACAGGTGACATAATATTCAAGACACTCTTTCAAGAAATATTTTATGAATCAAAATTGGGTACTCATTGGCAGTCTCTTTTGGGGTGCAATAGCGATTATAAAGCCAAGATTGAACTTACATGATCCTTTGGACTTCAAGGCGTGAAAGGGGAGCAACGACAAATGACAAACAAGACCACACCGCAAACAACAGCAGATCCATGTGACAACCTGTCCCTGTTCTCGCTACTGGAGCACGTGACTTCATTGCCTAGTGGGCTGATGAGTCACCTGGGAGGTGACTGCGTGGGTCATCGTAGGTCGATTGCTTTCCAGCCGTCAAGGCTATGTTGCGAACGGTCACCTGGACTTTTCCAGAATGCGTCCTGCTAGTTTAAAGCCAGTTTTCTATTTTTAAAATTATTCGCAGTTTTGGTTAGAAATTTCGAAAGATAGAGCAATATCCAAAGTTTTGTTTATTATCTTTTTTGCACGAGGGATCATTGCTGAGCTCGTGTGAGTGATTTTCCATCTCTGATTTAATTTGACAATCCCTTAATGCGCATTAATGTGCATCTGGTGATCCTATGACGCTTAGAGTGTTTTACACTAGTTTTTGTGCTCGTGGTAAAAACAAACACATATGGCCATACAAAACAGTTGAAGATGGATGTTGTTGATATTATTGTTTTATCTCTGAGGGTACGTTGTAACAATGGGCTAAATGGCCAGATCAAATCGAAAAACTAATCAAGGTGTGTTTTTGAACGAACACAGAATGTGATGGCTCTCCTGCGGGTACAATCCAAGTTCCAGCTGAGGGATGACTTCAAGATCCAGTTGCTTTTCCTTTTCTGTTCCCCCTTGCTGGGCTACCCTGTGCACATTAAAAATCACTCTGGATGGCCTTAACGGGAGGCTACCATCTGTCTCCCAACAGCTGTTCCAGTGGGTCCCCTCCCCCAACCTTCTCTGAGCCTTCGGGGTCCTTGTGACCTGGCCATTTAGCCCATGGTGTGCAAAAAATGCCGCTCAGAGGTAAAACATATATATAGTCTATATATAGTCTATATAGTCTCCCATCTCATGAATCAAATAAAGCAAATAATTTTAAGCAGGAGGAAAACTTCATTTTTTAGGGCATTTCCGTTTCATTGCCATAAGAGGAGCTCTGCGAATAATGTAAATAGGAATCAGATATCCCAATTAAAATGAGAATTTTTTTTAGAAACGATATTCAATTTACAGATTATTGCAAACATAAGTGAAGAAAAAAACTATTACCAAAAAAAAAAATTCTTTATAAAATGAAGTTACAAAAGGAAACCAAAAGATCTTTCGGTTTCCTTTTGTAAAGGAAACCGAAAGAATGGATAACTGAAGGGATAATTAAGGCTATTGAAGAAAGAGATCTGTTGTGGGTTAAATATAAGAATAATATGCAAAGTATGATATTATATGATGAATATAAAAAAGTAAGGAACACTGTAAATAGTTTGATAAGGAAACAAAAATGTTTTTATGATAGAAATAAAATCAATTTAAATAAAGATAACAATAAGAAAATTTGGGAGCTGGTAAAAGATATTATTAATGACAAAAAGAAATTATCTGTTGATATGCAAATAAAACGCTATTATGGTAAAAATAAAGCGATGGAGTTGATAGTGGATGATTTTAACAATTACTTTGCTAGTGTTACAGAAAATTTAATCCTGAAATATTCAAAAAATATAAATATAGCTGTCAACGAGATTATTACACCTTCTAATTCACATTCTATTTTTATACCTGAAGCAAATAGAGATGAGGTAGTACAGATCATTAGCAATTTAAAAACTAGTAATGCAGTGGGCTATGATATGGTGAGAACTTCATATATAAAAAGCAATGCAGATGTTTTTTCTGAGATCCTGCAACGCTTGATTAATTTGAGTTTGAACACTGGCATTGTTCCTAACACACTCAAAACTGCAATTGTGCGTCCTATATTTAAAAAGGGATCACGAAATATATATAGTAATTATAGACCGATTATGAACTTATCAGTTATTGAAAAAGTTTTAGAAAAATATGTATACAAATATGTTAATAATTTTTTAGAAAAATGTAAAATAATTACAGATAGGTAGTACGGGTTTAGGAAGAACAGAGGAACTATTGATTTATTAGAGCATTTCTCACAATACATTAATACAGCACTCAATTCTGGAAAAAAGGTTTATGCTATATTTATGGATTTGAATAAAACTTTTGACATGGTTAACCATGACATATTGTTAAAAAAGTTATCATTGGTGGGAATTCGAGGTTCACTAAACAAATGGTTCAAAAATTATTTGTCTAATAGGACTATCATCACTAGGATTGAAAATTGTGAGAGTAGAGATCAAATTTTAAAATCAGGTGTACCACAGGGCTCAGTTTTGGGGCCACTTTTATTTGAAATTTATTTAAATGATTTAGCGGAAATAAATTTTCAGGGTAATTTGTTTCTGTTTGCTGACGATACCGTTCTGCTGAACGCAGGTTTGCAGGTAGAAGAAGTAGTTAGATGTGCACTAAACGACTAAAATGTAGCAAATTCTTGGTTTCAGAAAAACAAACTCTCCTTAAATGAAGAAAAAACCAAATATATGATCATTCAGAGTAGGCACAAGTTAAATAACTTATGCATTAAAACATCTAATTATAACTGTCAAATTAATAATTAACCAAAATGCATGTTCCTGCCCAATTGTGAAAGAGGTTAATAAAATTCAATATTTGGGGATTTATATTGACCAAATTTTAAATGGAAATCGCACATAAAATATACTTGTGATAAACTATTGCCAAGCAAATGTGATAAGCTATATGCCAGCTTTGTAAGATGCAAGGTATGCATCTTACAAAGTGTTGAAGTTGAATACACTTATTCCATTGGATGTCATAACAATGATATATAAAGCTCTCTGTGAATCAATCATTAGGTATGGTATCAGTATATATGGATGCACATATAAATCTGTTTTAAATAAAATTAAACGAATACAAAAAAGTACTCTAAAAATATTGTTAAATTCAATAAACATGCAATTAATGAAGAACACATTGGCAATATTTTTTCATTAACTGAACATTTTATCAGTTGACTTATATATTTATGTAACTATCTTTAGAAATTACTTTAAAAATGAACACAAGGAGAAAATTTTGCATGTGATCAATACAAGACGAAAGTGTGAAAATTATTTTGTTCAACCAATTTTTCACAATAATTATGGAAAAGCGCGGATATCTTATCAAATACTCAAAATTTTTAATTCTCTACCGAGAGATCTATTATGCCTGAGCACGTATTCAGAAATTAAAACTGAAGTTTCGAAATGGTTATTAGATGTAAATATTTGAAAACTAATGTTTAAAAAGTCATATCCTGTATCTGGTATCTTTTAAGCAAGTGCAATTTTAATGTGAAATGATGACTTGTACAATAGGAGATAGTTTTGTGCAATATGTGCTGTAATCCGAAATTTTATAGGTTTATTTTATAAATGTGTTTAATTTTTCATGTCTTATTGTTGTTGTTATTGTTTTAGTTTCTGTTTTTAATTATGTGTTTATTTTCCATTATACATGTCATATTCTTTAATAAACCTGTCGTGTTATTGAAAGGAATCCTGCTGACAAGCCATAAAGCTTAGCGGGGTAATCTATGTATATAACCATAGTAAGGCTTAATAAAGATATATTATTATTAAAAAAATAATTAAACGACTGAAATGGAAAGTAAATGAGTAAGTAAAAATATTGATTTGAAAATATTAAATCCTCTCATAAACGTTATAGTTACGCTTCCGCAAACATGAGTTTTATGCGGAAACATTTAAAGGGACGATTTTCCCATTTAAATAATGAACAGGCAGGAGACTGCGTTCTTGGATGTCATTTCATATTCTTATTTTGTTATTATTATTATTTTCAAATGTAGAGTGTTTGCATGTATGCGTTAGTATATTATTAATACGAATGTACTGCATATGTGCTTATTATATGTTTGTGTTTGAATGTATCTAGGTGTGTATGCATTGGCAGGTTCCCTTAAATAATAATATTAATATGTCTCGGTGAAATAAAAAATTTTAAAATTAACCGAACAATTTAGAAGCTTCCTTAATTGGCTATTAATTTGCGTTGATTATCGACAAAGATAGATAAAAACAGATATTTTGTAATATGAAAATAACGAATGAAAATAATTTACAGAATGACAATTATGTATTCCTCCGAACAGTGATAAGGTATTTCCTCGCGCAGCAAAATACTCACAATTTACTTGAGCTTAACGCTCAACCAAATAGTCAGCACTATTGTGAGAATTAGTGCTTTAATGAGCAAAATATTCCTTAAAAAAATTAATGTTTCTTATTGTGAAAAAGCGTTATGTTGGCGGATGGTAGGTGACGAATAGTTCAGTTTCGATTCCTGAGTCATAGGAAGAGCTGTAGTTGGATTCTCTGAGCCTGAGGAATGGCTGTAGTTGGATTTCGTAAACCAGAAATCGAGTATGTGCACGAAGTAATGTGACGAATAATCACGACGAATCAAATATCACCACGAAAAAATATGTTAAAATATGTTAATAATGTTAAATACACAATTAAATGACGTGATATCTGAAATTACTTGTAAGAGCACCTACATCAGATAAAGCGAAAGCAAAGTCAATAATTGTGCAATTAGGCTGCAAAAGAATTCGGGATAATTGCTTTAAATATTAGAGATTAGACAAAAAAATTCCTAGGGAGATTTAAGAGATATTTGAAAAAGATAAATTATATAATAATGAGCATTTCACATCAAAAAATAAATGCCAAATAATGTTAAGAAACTTAAAATGCGTGAATCATAAATTTGCATGGGTAAGGAATTACGAAACATTTTTTGAGAAAAGAAATGAAAATTTCAGATTGCATTCTGGTTAAAATTGGAAACAATGGGAAATTAAAAATAATGTATCTGATACAGTCAAACGAAAAACGTTTGTTCCTAGGCATATTTGTCTAGATAGGCTATGTTTTTTTACTTTCACGAGGCACATTTTTTTTACACATAATAGGCTAAATAGCCAGGTCACGAGGACCCCCAGAGGCTCAGATATGGGTAAGCGAAGGGGGTATACCGGATGGCTGTTCAGAGACAGTGAACGCTTTCCGTCAAGACATTCAAGTATTGCACAGAATATGAATGGCCTGCCGACAGAGCCACAGCTTTAACATCCCATATGACGTACAGCATTCCTTCCAGGCGCATCGGTATCCTCTTTCTCTGTGAGGTTAAAATAGTGATTAAAGGAGAAAACTCTCAACTTATGTACAGTTGGGACTCGAACCTCAGAATATTACTAGCCTGCCTCGCTACCATATGAGCAAATCCCCGCTACGCAAAAAATATTAACTCATAAATTTTTTTAGTGAACAGAATAAACGCTTTACTTCCCACCGTAAAGAAGGTCTTTAGAAATCAACTGCAGCACAGGAGGGGGGATGCTTGCCCAATCAAAGTATTTAAACGTCGGTTTTGTAATGCAAAGCGGCAACAAAACGTGCAAACAACTAATGGTATCCATTTCCAAAGACATTTTGAACGATGCATCGCAGAGGCTTCGTCCTCTATTATTAAACTGAAAGAAGTTCCTCCGTTGTATTGGGATGAAGAAGAAGATCGGCAGCAGGGATGAGCATCGATGCACGGGGCTCATCAATAATGCAGCGCAGCACTCCAATGCGATCGCTTCTGTCGGCCGAATCTGACCTCGGAAGCTGTTGCTTAGTAACTGGGTTGAAGGAGCCGCCTCGCGTGCACAGAACCATTGTTGCTCCCACACGCACGAGAGAATGTATTGTCGCGTGACCCTGGTGCACGTGCGGTGGAACACGGAGCCTCGTCGACAAGTTTTTTTTTTAATAGTATGTCTCGGTGAAATTAAACAAAAATTAAAGAATTAAAGAAATAGTTTAGAAGTTTTCCTAATTGGCTATTAAGTTGCGTTAATTAATGTGGAACTGAGATCCGAGATTATCGACCTGGAAGATTGGAAGGTATTTTAACGAATTCCATTCATATATGTTTCACAGGTGGTTTTCGGTCAAGTCCCTCTGTTACTGTTGCTTTGTCATCTACATACGGTGCAACAATAAGTGGACTTTCTCCTTCATCTCACAGAGAAGCAGATCAACAGAATCTCCTTGGTGTAAATAATCCACCTGTTGTTTATATACTGATAGCGAAAAGAACGGAAGGAATCTGGTATTACGAAATCATATAAAACAAATATTTGAAATTTATTCTTCGATGTTTTATAATGTATATATTAATTTTAATTAATTTTAGATATTTTATTTATATATTAAATTTTTTATATTGATTATTAATTTTTTTGACTTAAGCAGGGAACTAGCGGTTCCTTAGATTTTATTCGAAAAATATTACATTTTAATCGATTTCGGATCATAAAACGAAGTTCGGAGAGAGACAATTATTTAACTAAAATTGAAAATACGAAGTTCGGAGAAGTAAATAAGGAAATAATTTTAAGTCATCCATAAAGGGAGCATTTGCAGACACCACTAACTTTCTGTCAGTTTTAATTGGGAGCCAACTGATTGCCTTGAACTGTGGGGAAGGCATTATGGGAAGTCAGACAGGCGAATCATGGCCATCCAGGGTGTTCTTTAATGGAGAAAGAGTGGATCTCACCAGCACACGAGGCCGCAGCTTAACAATCCAATTGGATGAAAATACACTTTTGAAAGGAAATAGTGTTTCTTTTTCTAAATCAATTTTAATCAAAAATTTCCCCATTCAATTTATCACATATTGTAAATCCTGACAAACTCCAGCTTATTTGCAGGATATTTGTTAAATATACGTTTTTTTTTTACCATTTAAATTCAAAAACAATATACTCGTATTTTACTTTTTGTATTAAACATTTATTTTCTGTTTAGCAACCAATGGAATAAATTTTGTTTCTCGAGCGAATCTGTTTAGAATGAAAATTTGTCGCCGCAAGTAATAAAATTTTCTGTATAATAGGGGTTGGGTCCCCCCCCCCCCACCTCTGAGCGGCACTTTTTTGCACACAATGGATCAGGGCCGGACTTTGTCCTTCTGAGGCCCTAAGCTATGACAAATTTAAGAGTCCCTAACTATGGGAAGTTTAAGAGGTCCCAGAAATTTTAGAGACGAAATCAGTGCCGGATCTAGGAGGGAGAAAGGAGCACCCCCAACACCACAGTTTTGAGAATGCTAGTAAGGGTTGGGTTGTTTGGGTTGTTTAACCTCTGAGCGGCACTTTTTTGCACACCATGGGCTAAATGGCCAGGTCACATGGACCCCGTGGGCTCAGAGAAGGTTGGGGGAGGGGACCCACTGGAACAGCTGTTGGGTGACAGATGATAACCTCCCGTCAAGGCCATCCAGCGTGTTCTTTAACGTGCACAGGGTATGGCTCTCCCGCACACGGAGCCACGGCTTAACGTCCCATCCGACGGACGGCGGCTTTTCCAAGCTCATCGGTGTCCCCTACTGACCGTGGGCAGGGCGGGGGAATTTTGCGGAGATAAATCTCAACGCTGACCCAGCTGGGACTCGAACCTGGGAACTACAGATTACGAGCCTGGCGCTCTACCGACTGAGCAACCCCCGCTAGTAAGGGTAATGGAGACAAAAACAATTGATTAATAGTGGATTAATATACGAATTGATAGTGGATTCAGTTATTTTTAAGCTATTTATTATTGTATTATACGAAATTATACGCTTTACAAATAAAAGATATTACCCATATATCGAATTTTTGATTTAAAATTTTCTTGGGTCTCCTCTCAGAAAACACTGGCTAGCTGCCTGCAAATAATTTAGGAATTTCCAACCTCTTCTGTGTCATCTATCGACCTAATCACTATAGGTGGACCTGAAACAATGGCTTGAATTCTCAAAATTCGGTCGAGTATGTTTACTCTGTGGACTCCCTAAGACCTGATCAAATACAAATAACATTCTGCTTGTGGTAAATGGGGAAACTCCCTTATCAGTTGACCTGGTTTCTTTCCATAACAACCTGCCCATTACCTCTAGAGTATATTAAACAAGATGAAAAATGCTGCAAGTTCCACGAATACATTTTCTTTAATTATAAAATATCCACGATTCCTTTCTAAATAGAAGAGAGGGAATTTAATATTTCCTAGTTTGTGCGTATTTCTTCACAAGAGGCAAACATTATAAGCAGGCAATTACAAATGAAAATAGAACCTTTTTGATATCAGTGGCATAAAATCCATAATCACTAGAACTGATTTCAAATTTTCAGTACACAATTGAATATCTCTTCACATCGCACTTAGAGAGAAGCCTCCTAAGTTAATTTGTACGAAACTAAAGTTACTTTTAGGGTGACTCTGGATTTGCCATAGTATGCAATATACAGTGAGAGAAATTTCGAGAACAAGGCTTGAAATGCGCATATATGGAGGCGAAGGGCGTATTTTTTATATGATAGTCAAAATAAAGTGGTCTAATGCTGACAGAAAATATTCTGATATTGAGTGATTAGGGAATTCTTGCGATTTTCTTTCTAAAACGAAAAGAGACATTTTCCAAAGCATTATTTTGGAATGGAGAATGAACAGAATTTGAACCTTTCTTTTCGCTGCCAAGTGGATGGACACAGAAAATGTTTCTCGAATCAATTATGGACCGAAAAACCGACAAAATGAAAACACTCTTATCCTAATCTCTGAGGTTTATTAATGAACTAAATTAGCGAGTTTTATCAAACTTCACAGCCCGAAAGGCGCTGCATTTGATTGACAATGATATTCCCCAACCTGTCGGAAGCACAAAGATGTTAAAGGGTTGCGAGATCCGAGAAACGTAAAATGTTTTTTTACTGCAATACTAAGTTCAGTACTATTCAACTGGAGGGAAATGATAAGATGAAGACTCCGAAAATCAGCGGTTTTCGGTAAAAATATAAGTTGAAACTTCCAAATTTGAATAGCATTCCAATTTGAATAATTGAGATCGAAGAGTTCGAAACCGGCAAACTTGATCCTTATTTGGCTTGGTTTGGAAATCGCTCCTTGTGTTGAATTTGGACGAAGAGGCTTTCGCCACATTCAGTATTCCTGTGTAGCAAACAATTGGAGTTAATAACTGAAAAACGTGCTGACACTTTCAAAACACAAGTTTTCAATCTAGACACGAACCAGGTTTCTCAAAGTAAAATAATTAACCTCAGAAATAAGCCTTTTGACGTTTAATACCATTCCCATCTAGTAGACCATTGTAGGTATTCTTGACACAGACTTCATACCTTAATAATTTCAATTCAGTCGATACATAATTAGAAATTCATCTGTTGAACGAATCTGCAGAATTAATGACAAAAGCATTTCTATTTCTGATTGGTCTTAATCAGTAGGAAAAACACACTTAAATTTGATATTATAAAATTATATACAGCGCCGTATTTAGCCTATGGTCCGGCCATCTTACATATACCGTCGGGGTTCTTCTGACTCGGCCATTTAGCCCATTTTATTCACAAAAGATGCTCAAGGTAAAACAACGAGTTCAAATGGCATTTTAAGTTCCCTGTAGAATTTGCATTTCCACTATCTTTTTTCCTAGACTTGTCAAAAAAGCTTTCACGTTCTGTGAAACGCAGAAAAACATGAAATGGTGTCAAAAACTTTGTATAACCTTTGCAATTAAAAGAGAAACGCCGTGACAATTTGGCGTCAAATGACATTTTTGTATGCAGTGTAAAATTTTCACCATTACCGTCATTGTATATACAGGGTGAATCTGAAAAAGTGGGCAAAACTTTACGGGGTGGTAGAACGCAGCTATACGAGCAATATTCGTCATAGATTGTATGGTCGGAACGCAAGCGGTGAGAAGTTAAAAGGTAGTTTTCCACTGTCACATTTAAAGAATGAACACAAGAAGGAGAGGAGATACTATGTGCCTCACTTGCATTCCCGTCTGCCGCACCGTACACAAAGTGCATATCCGCCATTTCGTGGTTAGTATAACCAGCCATCCTCTCGGCAATCCACGGTAGACATGCCGTTGGGTGCGAGGACCGACCCTTTTATACCATTTCCAACACCACCTAGCGGCTCGCCGTTTGCGTTCCGCCCATACTTTCTATGACGAATATTGCTCGTATAGCTGCGTTCTACCACCCCGTAAAGTTTTGCCCACTTTTTCAGATTCACCCTGTATATGTCTACATAAAATTCTTGTATCATTTTTATCGATAGAGAAAAATTAATTGCAAGAAACAAATTTTGATGTTGTCATTAATTTTTTTAACGATTTTGCCAACAAAAACTAACTAGAAAAAACGAAACTGACTCGTTTTTTAGTGCAATGATTTGTTTTATAGATATAAAATAATCATTATAAATATGTCACTATTTTTTGTTGAATACTATACCATTACTTTTAAAGGTATTTTAAAAATAGAAAATCAGAATTTTCAATTTTAAAAGTCAATATTTTAACTATAAAAAGACGCATTTGTTTTTTTACCGTAGGCGCCATGAACCCTGGATTATGAGTACATTTTTATGTACTTAATATTTAAATACCACAATTGTCTAGATAATGTTTTTTCACAATTGGTGTTCCAGAAGCTTTTGAAAAAATAATACAAAATTCTAATCATTTTTAATTTATTGCCATCGGCATTCATTTATTTTAACTCCTACCGCAGAAAATCATCGATGTCCTTCATTTTGATTATCTGTATCTTTGCAGAAGCAAGGTCCAGAATCCATTTATGGCTTTACCTGAAACAGTAATCGGCCAACTCCATGGTTTGTCCTCCAGCCCACCTGACGTTTGAAAGCAACTGCATCCATCTTATGTTGCGGCTCTATCAACACAGCAGGGATGACTCGCGGTGAAGAGAGTCCCCCTCACTTGCTCTACCTCGCATTCGATCGTTTATTCCCGTATCGAGACGGTCCGGAAACGTCGAATCTGAGAAGAAAGGAAGCTTTGCCGAATGGGACTTCTACGCCTCCCTGGTCTTACGCCTACTTAACAACGGCGATCTGCCCAGCTGCGAACGTTTGCGAGGAAGAGGAAAGAGAAGATTCGCCCACTCTGTCATGCCGGACTGATCATCGGTGGGGAGGAAAAGGGATTGGAAGAGACGGAAAAGGAGAGAGAGGAAATGCGTCCTTTGTCACGGGAAGAAACAACAGCTCGTCGAACGCCTACTCACCATCAAGTGCAGCAAAGCATCTCTGTGGGAGTTAAATCGTCTCGGGGGGTTTAAAGTATTGCCACATAACATGGACGGGTTGAGTTGTTTTACCACTTTACAAACAGTGGGTTAAATGGCCAGGTCACAAGGATCCCAAGGGCTCAGAGCAGGTTGGGGGAAGGGGAACCATGGGATAGCTATTAGAAGACAAAGGGCAATATCCCGACAAGGCCATCCAGCGTGTTCTTTAACGTGCACAGGGTATGGCTCTCCCGCACACGGGGCCACGGCATCCGACGGACGGCTGCCTTTTAAAGCCCATCGGTGTCCCCTACTGACCGTGGACAGGGCGGGGAATTTTGCGGAGATAAATCTCGACGCTGACCCAGCTGGGACTCGAACCTAAGAACTACAGATTACGAGCCTGGTGCGCTACCGACTGAGCCACCCCCGCCCCTAGCATGGACAGAGATTCAACTTTGGGCTTCCTAAATCCATTGAGACATTTGAGAGCAGAGAATTTTAGATCTGTGCTGGGTGAAAGTTCAGATTTCTATGATAATCCCCACTCGACCCTGGATGAGAATGGGGATGCCGATGGGCATGGAAAAGTCGCCATTTATTGGAGCAGATATTAAATCTTGTGCAGGAGTGCTATATTCTGTGCACTTTAAAGAAGACGTCGAGGATGGCTTTGACGGAAGTGTCCTAACATGCTGTCCAGTGGGTCGCATTCATCTACCCAATCTGAACCCTCGGGGTTGGCCATTTAGCCCATTGTATTCACAAAAGACGCCTCAAAGGTAAAACAACTTCAAATTCAACATTTTGTATTATATATTTAAGTCAATTCACCACAAGAGTTTAATTAACTCGCCAGTGGATTTAATAATATTATAAATTTTTGCTCATCACGTTTAGTATATAAACATACATTGGTATAAAGGTTCTAATAGAATAGTATTTGGTATGACAAAATATTACATTAATTTGATGCATATAATATTTATCAGCTTAACAACCCTAATATAATCTCTTTTTTTAATGTCATAGTATTAGTTATACAGGGTGTCTCAAAAATATAGGTACAAACTTTTAGGGGAGGTAGATAACATCTAAAGGAATGAGAATTGCATAGGAACCCATAACCAGAAACGTCATCATAAGTCAATAGGTGGCGCTGTTCATCAGTACGCTAGAGGGGAAATTTCGGATTTCCTCATTCGAGCGGTAGTCGGCTGACGAAGAGCATGCAAAGGTATTCGAACAGGGAGCTGGCATATATGCACTTAGTGTATGGAATAACTGAGAGCAACGGACGAGCGCTCAACGAATGTATCAAGAATGCTTCCCACATAGACATGTACCGGGCCACCGTTTGTTTGCGCGTGCGCATCAAAATTTGTGTTGATTATGGGTCATTAAGAGGTAGCAGAAGTGAGGGCAGGCCACGATCGACGCGTACTCCGCCATGGAAGAAAGTGTGTTGGATGCCGTGGAGACTAATCCTAGTACCAGCACACGTGCCGTTGCCTCTGCCTTAGGAGTGTCTCGTTGCAGTGTACAGCGTGTTTTGCACGGCGAGTCCTTACACCCCTTTCATTTCCAAAGGGTTCAGTTACTTCTCCCCGCAGATCATCCTGCACGTGTGCGTTTTGCGCAGTGGTATCTCCAAGAAAGTGCCCAAGATGTGAATTTCCCAGCTTATGTTTTGTTTACTGATGAGGCCAGTTTCACTCGGGATGGCGTATTCAATCAGCACAATGCGCATTTGTGGGCTCACGAGAACCCCCACGGTGTGCGCACCCATGCAGCACAACATCGTTTCGCAGTAAATGAGTGGGCAGGTTTGGTCGGCGACTGCTTAGTCGGGTCATACCTTTTACCATCCCGCATGACCTCCGCGAAGTATCTGATCTATCTGGAACAGGTTCTACCAGGCTTACTTGCTCATGTTCCAGCAAATGTGAGACGCAACATGTGGTTTCAACATGATGGGGTGCCTCCCCATTATGGAAAGTGTGTTCATGTGCATTTCAACGTCTTTTGGGCAACGATGGATTGGGCGTGCTGGACCAGTTGCCTGGCCCCCACGCTCACCTGATTTAACGAGCGTTAATTTCTTCTGTGGGGGGTCCTCAAAGCTACCGTGTATGAATCGCCTGTGGAGTTTGACAGGGATCTCGTGGCAAGGCTCGTCTGCGCTGCTGCTACTATCAAAGAAACTCCAGGTGTGTTCGACCGTGTCCGGCAATCAATGCTCCGTCGGTGTCACGCATGAATCGCATCTCATGGTGGTGGAAACTTCGAGCATCTGCTGTAACATTATGAAATGTATCATCTAGTATGCCATTTGTAATAATTATGTCCAATAAATGTTTTCCCATTAACCACTGTCTTGTGTCCTTTCAGATCTTGTACCTCTGCTACCACTTTCCCATGACGTTTTCTGTTATGGGTTCCTACCCATAACAGAAAATATGTATGTACCTATATTTTTGAGACACCCTGTATATCTTACATTTTTTGGTAAATTACTACATTTTAGGACCAGAATAGCCAAAATATCTTTTAAAAATTCATTATTTGGTTACGAACAAACAGTTCTACATTTTCCATGGATCTGGTATTATAAGAGTTTTCAACTCTATCAAACACGCAAAAAAAATTAAAAGTTTTAATATATATATTTGTTCAACATTTAATAAATTTGGATCCAAAGAACTTTGATAAGAAGAGTCATATTTTCTTTTAAATGTTATTACTTTTAACATGCATTTATGTATTTGTTTTATTAACTTTAAATGATTTTTACAGGTTTTTCCTCAGAAAATTAAACGTTTTTTAATGTACATATATCTAACAATTCTCTCAATATATACATTTGAGGCATAATTTCTTTAATACTTTTAAATATATTATATGATTATTCCAAGTCAAATGTTTATCAAAAATGACACCTAAATATTTCATTGTATCTATAGAATTTTTTTTGTTACAGTCATACTGAAAATTTGTAACTATTTTACTACCAGACAGAAACAATAAAGTGTGATAACAGAGATCTCCAATACCTCTTTGCAGATACTGCAAATACCTCTTTGCATATTAATATATATATTGTCTTTTTATATTAACAGATAATTTATTCCTATCAAACCACACCTTAAAAGTTTCAAATCTTCATTTATTTTTGTTTTCAATCTACTCTCACTCTCATCAACGCATATAATAGTTACATCATCAGCAAATGAAACTATTTTCCTTTAAAATTTACATTTGAAATATCGTTAACATAAATTAAAAAAACTTGTGGTTCTAATACAGAACTTTGTGGTACTCCCAATTTAATTATTCTTTGCTTACTTAATATGTTTTTAATTTTTAATTGTCGAGCTGTATTTGCTAAATATGACTTTAACCACTTCCATTCCGATATTATCTATTTTCTTTAATAATATTTACACAGATAAAGAATCAAATGCTTTAGAAATATCAATAAATAATACCGACTCTTTTAAATTTTCATTAAAGACCATTAAAAATTATATTTAACAATACAGCTACATAGCATCTTCTGCACCCCTTTAATCACGAAATTAGAAAAAATAAATAAATAAAAACTCCAATAGCACGTTAAGTTTTTGAGCATTTTGTATTTTTGCCACTTTTGCGCCCAATCTTTTCAAAAACTTTTTAAGTTCTGTCAAACACAAAACATGCAATGCTATCACAAAGCTGTGCTGGAAAGAATATTATCATAAGTGGTATGAATGTCTCGAGAGAGAACTGCTGCAAATTCCTTTGTAATTAAAAGAGAAATGTTTTTAATCAGTAAAAGTATTCATTGAACTAAAAATTGTGCTTTCTCCCCAAGACAAAAACTCCTTGTTATATTCTTCCCCCCCCCCCCCCAGACTTGGCCAATGCCCTGCGGATGTGGGATGTGTACGAGGAGTGGAGATTCAGTCAGAAAACACAGGTGATTCTAAGGAACTTTTGTTCCAATCGCATCTTAAACTTGAACATTAAATGATCAATTTTCAACTTTGCGCTTACTTACAAAACAATCCCTAATGAATGATAAGAGTGTGATTCAGTGCCTTTACCAATCCTGAAAGGTAACAGAGCAAATCACAAAGTCATATCGATGCAGACGTTTATGAATTCACGAACTGTTTCGGAAACTCCAGACAAACCCTCCATTACTCGAGTCGCATTATCATAGTACTATTGTTTCTCATTATTCCTATGATCTGATCCATTTTATCGTAACTAACTTATTTTTGGTAAAATTAATCTTCGTAATTAAAAGTAATCGTCGACCTGCTTCGTCAACTGAAATCTGCCACGTCTTTAATGACCATTGGGATATTATGGAACTACCAAAACAAATTAGTCTGCGCCAATCAAAGTGTTTCTCCTGTTCAATGATATGCATACATGGTTGTTTACTTTCATGACTACGTTAATACGCTACAAACTGTTCATTACTGAAATGCGCAGTGATGTATTATTCTCGATAAGCATGGTATTATGTCAACATCTAGACTAATAGCACCCGATGTTAGAGGATCAACTTCCCTTGCACTAAATGAAATGCAGAGGAGGAAGAACGGAGATGTCTGCATCTTTAAAGGTTTCCTTAACCGCCAGCGTCTTTAAGGTATGGCTTCCCTTATTCAATGCGGCGGCACGAGAAAAATAATTATCACTTTTGCACGACTTTCAAGGAAAAGCTGAAATTTCTTTTATGTTCCTAGACGAGTTTCAAATTCTAGGACTGTGTTCATAGTCTTTGGATTGCTTTACCTCTGAGCTGCACTTTTTTTGCACATAATGGGCTAAATGGCCAGATCACAAGGACCCCAAGGGTTCAGAGAAGGTTGGGGGATGTGCACAAGGTATGGTTCTCCCGCATATGGGGCAACGATTTAATGTTCCATCCGACGGACGGCGGCCTTTCCAATTTGCAAGCCCATCGGTGTCCCCTACTGGCCGAGAGCATGGAGTTTTGCGGAGATAAATCTCAAACTGGCTCAGGTGGCACTCGAACCTTGTAACTGTAAATTACGAGCCTGACGCTCTACCAACTATATATATATATGAGATATCTTGAGAGGCAAAAAAATGGATTAATACGTATATGACAACTGCATGAATAAAAAGATGAAATTTTTTGCAAAATCATTCTTCCGTTTTCCCTTAGGTCATTGAGGCACCGTAATTTCAAAAATAAGCTTTCTGATGGAAAAATGGAAGTAGTTAGTCGAAATTTTTAGCCTTTTTTTATCGTTTAAAGAACATGGAAGCTGGAATGTTTAATAAAAGCATCTTGTCTCGATTGCTTTTAACAAAAATTGAAGTGAAAATAGAAAACGTCATTATACGTGTTAAAAACTATTATCCCTTTTGTTTTAATTAACTTTTGTGATGAAATCTTATCTGCGTGAAATAGTTCAATATTTCAGTTTTCATAATTCTTCAATATTTCAACGAATAGTATCGAAAACCATGATTAAGATGTTAAATCAAATTTATCCTCACCCTAATTTTACCATAAAAACTCATTTTATGCAATTTCGAATTACTTTTCCACGGATGTATCGTGAAAACGATCGAACATTTCTGCTAACGCAGTGTATTTCGCTCTTAACGAGATTTACGAAATGCAGTCAGCCTCTAAGCAAGCGCAACTGCAACAACGCTGCATACATCTTCAAGGATTGTAGATGAGGGCACTGGTTGCTAACAATTGTCGTCCTGCGCAACATCCTTTGGTAGGTCTGTAAACCTCTGCCAGCCTCAGAGGTTTTGACACAATTTGGGAGGAGAAATTCATAATTGCCTTGAGCAGATTTTAATGTACCCTTTGCTTTTGCAAGCTGAAACGTCTGAAGGCACAGCCGCAAACACTTTCGTATCAAAACACATTTAGAGATGTAAGCGCATTCAGCCCACTGTGTGCAAAGAGTGTTAAACACGATTTGCTCATTAGGAAGTTTTACAGAGAACGAAGAAGAAGATACTTTAAGATTGGGAAACAAACGTTACAACATTTAACGCAAAATTAGAGATTAATGTTGGAATTTGAACGTAAGCAAACAAAAGATTAAAGATTTCGGCTGCGATGATTCGTCTAATTGTATCCAGAATAATAAAAGAAGACAACGTTCAGAATTATAGAATAAAACATTTCGGTTTCTTTATATTCCCAATATTTCGACATTCGAAAATAATTTAATCGTGCATAATTGTCAGAATGCCCTTGGCTTTAAAGCTTGTTTTCAATCTCCAGCCAGTAAAATGGGCTGTGTTTATGCTTCACGTTACTGAAAGTAAACAAATGCTACTTTTGTTATTTGTTGATACGAGTCTGACAGTTTGAGGAAAGGTTAATGAGCAACTTATAAGCGTTCGCTTGTTTCACTTCTGAGAGAAGCCTTCCGATTGCGCAATGAGCTAAATGTGTTCAGGTTACAAGGGTTGGATTTCTTTTGGGTTGTTTTACCTCTGAGCGGCACTTTTTTGCACACAATGGGGCTAAATGACCAGGTCACAAGGATCCTGAAGGGTCAGAGAAAGTTGGGTGAGGGGACCCATTGAAGCAACTGTTGGGAGATAGTTTGTAGTCTCCCGTCAAGACATCCAGCATGTTCTTTAACGTAACAGGACCACGGCTTAACGTCCCATCCGGTGGACGGCGGCCTTTCCAAGCCCATGGTGTACCCTACTGACCGTGGATAAGGCGAGGAGATTTGCGTAGATAAATCTCAACGCTGACCCAGCTGGGACTCAAACCTGGGAACTGCAGATTACGAGACTGGTGCGCTACCGACTGAGTCCCCCCCTCTCCGCCTCCAGGCCATTAGGACCTCAATACTTAGAAGAAGACTGAAAAGGAGATAAATTGGATGCCTGTCGGAGCAGATGAAAGTCTCCCGTTGAGGTCATCCAGCGCGTACAACTCAACTTTTTTTTCATGAGAGAGTTTGTTTTGCGTGTGTGTGGATCTCTTTTCCATCGAGGACGAGTGGATAAGATCTGATACTGTTCAGATTCGAATCCACGGCAGTCATGTAACGAGACAAGAACGCTACCAAGTGTGTTACCTGGTTTGACTCTTATTTAGTGTGAAACCCAATCACTATTTTCTACGACTCAAAGGTTCGAAACACATTTTAAGAGTTCTGTTTTAAAATTCTTAAAACATTTAATATGTCCTTTATTTTATTGGGATGCTTATAAGCTATATAGAAATGCTTAACCTACATAATATTTCTGTATCTGTCCTTGAACAGGATGCTTAGAAAAACTACATTTGGCGCGTAAGCAATTTCTTAACAATAAATACAAAACAACGATGTAGTAAGGTTAGTGCTTAAACTAACAGGTCTTAGTTTCTGTTAAAAGAGATTTTATTTCGATTAAAAATTTTCGATTCCAGAATAATTGACAAGCAGTGTTCTTTCATCTCCCCTTCTCTGGAGAGAGCATTTGAATATGTCCGTCTTTAGTCGCTGAATTGAAGGAAATAGATCCTCAACTTAAGACAATTCACTTTCAATTAATATTTATGACTTGTAGTTCGAAATTACTTTCGTTGATTGGTTCGTAAGAAAGCAACCGAAATATCAAAATGTACTAGACTTTTATGCAAAAATTCAAACTGGGTATAGTTTTACTGCGGTGATAAAATTTATTTTTTTCTGTACGTGAAAAGTTTAACGTCGCCTTAATTCCGTAGGTGAAATGCCTTTGTGGTGTCAATTTGCGACCTAAGCATTTGAGAAAATGCTGGTGAAATGCCTTTGTGGTGTCAATTTGCGACCTAAGCATTTGAGAAAATGCTGGTGAAATTCCTTCTGGCTCTGCTTGGAGTCGAAATGTACGATAGCACGAAATGGTGGCATCGGTTGCTGCAGGAGCAAATCGCTTGCAGCAACAAACCCAAGTTGTGCAACCTCGAAGGCAGATTATTGCCCAATGCCCAGGAGTATCGACATCCAGTTACTATAACAACGAAGGCAAAGAGGCAGCAGTCGCTTCTCCTCTTGGAGATACATTCCATCAAGATACACAAATCTTCCGAAATCAATATTTAAAAACAATATATATATATTTGAAAAAATAAAAAGCGAGAGGAATTTATTTATTGCAAAGACGGCACTCGGTTCCTTTTTTTTTGAAGATGAGGAGCTGCAGGAAAAAAAGTTCCTTGCGTAAAATATCTTGCAGCATGGCACAACCTTTGGGACTTTTCGGTTGGGTTGTTTTACCTCTGAGCGGCACTTTTTTGCCCACCATGGGCTAAATGGCCAGGTCACATGGACCCCGAAGGCTCAGAGAAGGTTGGGGGAGGGGACCCACTGGAACAGCTGTTGGGAGACAGATGGTAGCCTCCCGTCAAGGCCATCCAGCGTGTTCTTTAACGTGCACAGGGTATGGCTCTTTCCCGCACACGGGACACGACTTAACGTCCCATCCGACGGAGGGCGGCCTTTCCAAGGCCATCGGTGTCCCTTACTGACCGTGGGCAGTGCGGGGAGTTTTGTGGAGATAAATCTCAACGCTGACCCAGCTGGGACTCGAACCTGGGAACTACAGATTACGAGCCTGGCGCGCTACCGACTGAGCTACCCCCGCCCCACCTTTGGGACTTTTCACAGTCTACGATGACAACTGAAACCAGACATTTTAGCAGAAGGAACGAAAACTGAAAATGGCATCAATAACCGCTTTATTTTTGTTCGTCAAACTACCTACGCCTATTTGAATTTTTAGTTCTTCCCATTCGCATAATTCCGAAAAAATATTTCACCCTTCATTTCGTTCTTCACAGAGTTGTAATCCTCCTATCTTCATTTACTTCAATAAGCCATATGCTTTTGGATTCTTTTCATTCGGTCGTCCCATTTTCATGATCGTATATTTTGCATCGACGGTGAAATAATTCTTTCTTTCGCTTTAACTCTTTTTCACATTTTCCTTTCTGCGTACTTTTTCCTAGTTCGATAGATTGCTCCCTCGTCATGTGTTCGGTATGGTTATGTCATTCCGTTAATTTTCATGAGATGACGTCGCGAAGAGTTGGAAGTCGCGAAATTCATATTATTGAAGCTTATCATTTTTAGCCATGACAACATTATAGCTGCATGGTTTCAAATATTCTTCAAATCAATGCTCTTTTCCATTAAATAACACCACTGATTATATAAGGGTCTGCACACACTTTACCCTATTTTGCAAAAATTTGAAATGTTTTTACTTAATGTCAATGTATTTCCAATTCGGGGTGATTTGAATGACTCATCCCTCTGCCCGCTTGCCATGGAGGTCTTAGAAGATCTGTGAGGAAAGCGAGACCTCAGAGAAAAACCCCCTAGAAAGAAACATCCATGTGTTAATCCGGAATTCGAATCTAGGTTCCTTAACTTCGCAGCCAAGCACGCTCACAGCCTCAAGACGTAAATGGGTAGGAAATGTTGAAAACTCTCACTTTCATTTCAAAATAACAATAACTTTTGATTTTCACTTTAACTTGTATGTAATGAAAAGTTATTAATCATAGATAATCAAAACGTTTAAAATCAATAGTGCATAAAAGAAAGAAAAAAAAAACGGATGGGACTAATTAAAAAGGTTAACATTTTCGGAATAGCATTGAAATTTAATTATTGAAGCTACCCGACTAGCATATTAAGTATCTGCCTAATACAATGCCAATTTGCAATGTAAATGTGTGGCTATGAAATCCGTTTAATTCCAATAGTCACTGAATATATATATGAATGCTTAAAATACTTAGCAAAAAAAATGCACAAAAATCTAATGAAATAGGTGTTTAAAGTTAGTAACTCATAGGCTTATATGTCAAAGAACACTCTTCTACTGTCTGCACTTAACAGGACTTACTCTGAACCTTGGGGGCTATTGTGACTTTTGTTGATTCGTTTTTGCTCCTGTGGAGTGAAAAAGCTTAAAGCGAAAGCTGAGCCATCGAGGCCATTGCTCTTGCCATTTAGTATCCGTTTTATGAAAGCATCATTCAGACTGGAAACCAAGTAGCGAAGAACTTTCCAATTCGTTTATGAATTTTCTTAACGGAGAATGTCAGCTAAAAATCAGATATCTTTTCGAGACGTAACTTTTTCATCTGCCAGTTCAAAAGGCAACGGTTGGATGCTCATGCGTTTGCATCCCTGACAAGCCGGTTCGAATTCGAATGCTTCTTCTGGAGAAAGAAATAGTGGGGGAGGGGAGAGGAATGGAGGAAAGCAGAAATATGAGCAGGGAAGAAACAATCAAGATGGAAAATTTCATCCTAGTTCCATCTCCTGTAAGGAAATCGAATCTACAAACCCACGGAAGAGAAACGGGCCGTCGTTTTGTCAAAGGATATTTTTTCTAGCAAGAAGCTCGATTATCGGATCTAGTGAGTGCAGCATTCTCATCCCTCGCAGTCATATGTCTGCTCAACATGGTTAAGTGACACACTGAGCCGTTATTTAATTTTGACGGGGGTCATTGTCCGATGCAAGTACCTAGTCCAATAAGCCTTTTTTCCTTCTTTCGCCGAATGACAGAAAGACCAATATATGCCAACCTGCAAGACATGACTGCGGATTATCAGTTTTGCCGTCGAGCAGCCGCACGGCAATTCGCGCTTCCGCGTCAGAAAGTAGCCGTGGAGATCCTCTCCCCTACACAATGCACGTGACCTCGTTGTCTCCGTTTGTGATCGCATCCCACAGCAAGAAGCCATTATTGTCAAACAATAGCTCGAGCGATTTAATGGCGACATACTTTTTATTTGGAGCTCGATGCGCTATTATTCCTCCGGAACGGTTTTTCCCTTTCGCTATGTTAACTATTTTCGAAATTCATGAAGAGAAAACTGTTGCCAAAAAACATAAAATTCTGAAGTGACAGGAAATATGCTTGGACTACAATAATAAAGTAAGCTATATTTCTGCACAAATGCAAAATATATTTACAACGTTTACTAACTGGGAAGGAAAAATGAAATTGTTGCAACGAGTCAGTAAATGCTGATAAACCAGCATTTTTATTCTCTTTATTTTCGTAAGCAAGGGAAAGATACTGCTTTGCAAGCACTTTATTAGTTCAAGCTTACTTTGGCTATCTGAAAGTTAAAACTATACAAGTCTTCAGGGATGCGCAGACCACATTAATCAAGGGGGGGGGGGGGTTTATTAAGTATGGAACAAGAGACAAAGGACGAACAGGGTTAATAATTTCAGCAGTTCAGAGTCTCAGAAATTTTGCCAGACTGCGTCAGATTCTGAGATAATCGAGGCTGAGAGCTTGGGTTGTTTTACCTCTGAGTGGCATTTATTTGCAGACCATGGGGTAAATGGCCAGGTCACAAGGACCCCGAAGGCTCAGAGAAGGTTGGGGGAGGGGACCCACTCGAACAGCTGTTTGGAGACAGATGGTAGCCTCCCGTAAAGGCCATCGAGCGTGTTCTTTAATGTGCACAGGGTATGATTCTCTCGCACACGGGGCCACGGCTTAAGAACGGACGGCGGCCTTTCCAAGCCCATTGGTGTCCCCTACTGATCGTGGGCATGGCGGGGGAAATTTTGCGGAGTTAATCTCAACACTGACTCAGCTGTAACTCGAACCTGGGAACTACAGATTACGAGCCTGACGCGCTACCGACTAAGACCCCCCCCCCCCCGAGGCTGAGAGCAGTGGACCACAACCCAGTGGGACGTTTTAAGAGGCGTGGATGTCGATTGCTAGAAGTTGAATCCGCGTGATGCAAGACAGATACAATGTCCCTTTCCAAGACTAATTAAGTGACGTAACCAGGATGTCATGCCATCAAGGCCCCCACCTGACGAAAGGGTTGCCAATTCTCCGAAGCAAGCTGCTGACCCTCCTAAGGAATCAAGGAACCCCTATGGGTTACCCACTCCTGCAGTCCCCGCAGAAATAACTAACGAACGATCTGGCCACCAAGTAACGACGGATATCGGCAGCAGGACCTCCGAGAGAACACTCCCAACATATTAGGTACGAAGCCACTCCCTTTTTCCTCTGGTTAAAAGTCAGCATCACGTGTCTAAATTAGAGAAGAAGTTTGGCAGTGCCTAAAAGTAAAACATTAGTGTGCGTACAATTTATTGAAATTATGGCAGTTTATCTCACAACGGAAGTGAAATATTAAAATTTTTTTAACAATGGTGAATATTGAGTTCATTCAAAAAATTCATATACCTCCTCCGCTAAGGGGAGGGCTTTGAAATAATACGGCTTCTCTTCGCTAACCGACACAACTATTGTCAGCTACCGAAAGGGAAGAAAATCCAACGCCACAAAATTAGCTACACGCTACTGCATCTCCAACTCAGGCACGTAACACTTTGTCTCCGCCCTGCACACGGTCAGTAGGGGACACCGATGGGCTTGGAAAGGCCGCCGTCCGTCGGATGGGACGTTAAGCCGTGGCCCCGTGTGAGGGAGAGCCATACCCTGTGCACGTTAAAGAACACGCTGGATGGCCTTGATGGGAGGCTACCATCTGTCTTCCAACAGCTGTTCCAGTGGGTCCCCTCCCTCAACCTTCTCTGAGTCTTCGGGGTCCATGTGACCTGGCCATTTAGCCCATGGTGTGCAAAAAAGTGCCGCTCAGAGGTAAAACAACCCAACCAACGTAACACTTTGCAAACCAGTTTATTAATTCAAAGGTACTTTGACTATCACGAAATTAAAATTACAAGTCTTCAGGGATAGAAAATTACTACTGAAATGCTAAAAGCTGGAAATGATTCCTTGTCACAGGGCTGATTTTATTAGTGTTGAATATTTTCTATGACGATATACTTTTTTTTTTCGAACTCGGTGCAGAAACATTCCGCCAGAACTCCTTTCTTGAGTTCAGCTATTTTCGAAAAACAAACAGAAACTTATTACCAAAAGACATCGTTCTTAAAGATGCTTCTAGAAGTATTATTATCCTTACATTCAAAAATGGTGATAGCAATTTTTGGATATTTACAGGGGCATCAGTCAGCTTCCTGTTTCAAAATTGGAGCGGGGTAGCTCAGTCGGTAGCGCGCCAGACTTGTAATCTGCAATTCTCAGGATTGAGTCCCAGCTGGGCCACAGTTGAGATTTTTCTCCGCAAAACTCCCCTTCCTGCCCTCGGTCAGTAGGGGTATCGGTATGATGGGCATGGAAAGACCGCCGTCCGTCGGATGGGACGATAAACCGTGGTCTCGTATGCGAGAGACCCATGCCCTGTGCACGTTAAAAACACGCTGGAAGATATTGATGGGAGGCTTCCATCTGTCTCATAACACTTATCCAGTGGATCCCCTATCCCCAACCTTTTCCGAGTTTTCGGGGTTCTTGTGACCTGGCCATTTAGCGCATGGTGTGCAAAAAATAGTGCAGCTCAAAGGTAAAACAACCCAACCTAAGTTCCAGGTCATGGGTTTTTGTTCTTAAGACAATTAAACATTCAATCGAAGAACAATTGGGGATGAAAGTGTGGGTTCAGAAGTGGTAGGGGATGCACAGATAAAGGAAATGGTAGAGCATAAGATAAACAAGAGAATAGGCATTACTGCTGGGACTATAAGAATCTGTGGAGATTGCAGAAAAATAGACATATACTGTACATATATCTAGAGACTAAAATTAGAATGTATATGATTTAGATGCTTTCTAAGTTTGCTATGGCATTGAAAAATTGGACCCTTTGTCTCCCCTCCAAGGCAAAGGAAAACTTGATGCCTTTGATTCTAATGTTCTCGTAGCATTTTGGGCATTAGGTGGTTTGTAAGTAATGATGAGATTAGGCGAAGAAATCAGCAACCATCTTTGAGCAGCATTTTGTGCAGAGAGAGTTGTTGGGTTGGGTTGTTTTACCTCTGAGCGGCACTTTTTTGCACACCATGGGCTAAATGGCAAGGTCACATGGACCCCGAAGGCTCAGAGAAGGTCGGGGGAGGGGACCCACTGGAACAGCTGTTGGGAGACAGATGGTAGCCTCCCGTCAAGGCCATCCAGCGTGTTCTTTAACGTGCACAGGGTATGGCTTTCCCACACACGGGGCCACGGCTTAACGTCCCATCCGACGGACGGCGGCCTTTCCAAGCCCATCGGTGTCCCCTACTGACCGTGGGCAGGGCGGGGAATTTTGCGGAGATAAATCTCAACGCTGACCCAGCTGGGACTCGAACCTGGGAACTGTAGATTACGAGCCTGACGCGCTACCGACTGAGCCACCTCCGCCCCATGCAGAGAGAGAGAGATTGAGTTGGCTTGGCAATGCTGCCTGCATGCAGGGCCGCATCTGGGGGAAGAGAGCCATGCGAATCGCCCCTCCCCACCCTTTCATAATGCTAGTAAGAGTAATAGAGGCAAAAAATTATTAAACTTATTTATATTTCAAGCATTTTTCAAGAAATGTTTCAAAGATCTACAAAACGGAAGGAAAAATGTTATATGCTGATTGAAAATTAAGTCTCTTGCACCCCCCCCCCCACCTTTACATTTTTTTCGGTTCGATTATGTTTCTCCCTCTCCTTTCGATTTTTTTTTCTAGATCTGGGATTGCCTATGTGCATAACTTTAGATTAGCAACTGGTTACGAATAGTGTATGGAAGTCTTTATATGTAAGGTCGTCTGCTCACTTTACGAGATACTTTCGTTTGACCCCAATAGCTGTTCGTGAATCACCTCTTGGGGCGGGGGTGGCTCAGTCGGTAGCGCGCCAGGCTCGTAATCTGTAGTTCCCAGGTTGGTTACTGGATTTTACTTTACTTTACTAGCTGGGTCAGCGTTGAGATTTATCTCCGCAAAACTCCCCGCCCTGCCCACGGTCAGTAGGGGACACCGATGGGCTTTGAAAGGCCGCCGTCCGTCGGATGGGACGTTAAGCCGTGGTCCCGTGTATGGGAGAACCATACCCTGTGCACGTTAAAGAACACGCTGGATGGCCTTGACAGGAGGCTATCACTTGTCTCCCAACAGCTGTTCCAGTGGGTCCCCTCCCCCAACCTTCTCGTAGCCTACGGGGTCCATGTGATCTGGCCATTTAGCCCATGGTGTGCAAAAAAGTGCCGCTCAGAGGTAAAACAACCCAACCCAACGTGAATCACCTCCAGCTCTATTCTAGAATTGGGAATTCTTGGGACCTGGCACTTTTTATTGCATTGTGTAACATAAAATGCTGTACAGGGGTCAAATAGGCAAATTAGATTTTTATACTGTGAGCTTTTAATAATACGTGAAAAACAACTGCAGTTCACGCTATCTTTGCAAATTGCAGCTTAATCATTACAATACTCGTGTGTTCAAATTTCCAATATTAGCCCAACAGCAGAAATTCAGAATCGTGTTGTTGTAATCTCGCCATTTTATTTCTAAGGATCTTAGCAATCAAGATCTATGGAATGTTATGTTTAAGAACGAAACCTCCATCATACGTAAGTAAACGAAATTCGCAACTAAACTGCCAAACGCTTTACGGATCATTAGAGCATAGGCCACATAAAAGCACACTTGAACAGTGCACACTTTGTTATTACCCGCCATTTTGTAACGGATTCCGAAGACAGGTTGTTTCCACCATAACATGGAGTACAGTCGCTCAAAAAAGTATCCGAACACTATGGTTGATTACAGAATTCAGAAAATATATCTGGCAACGATTTTTTTTAGAAATTAGTGATCTGGCAACCTTCGTGTCACGTGACACGAAGGTTGCCAGATCACTAATTTCTAAAAAAAAGTCGTTGCCAGATATTTTTTCTGAATTCTGTAATCAACCATAGTGTTCGGATACTTTTTTGAGCGACTGTACCAGTGTGAACCAAGCTGATATTGATTAGAATTTAATATCCCTTTTCACAAATAAAGACATTTCACTTTTTTGCTTCATCGATCTCTTGACATACTTTTGTCTCGATTCGAACGTGAGAATTGTCGTCACCAAACTTCAAGAAGTGGCAGCGATGGAGTTTAGTTTTAGCAGATTAGAGACACATCGAAGGCCGTGCCCTGGTTTCTGTGACTAACTGTTCGAAAAACAAGTAGTTCCAGATTGGATCTTTTTTATTGAGATTTTTTTTTAATATCAATAGGTAAGGAAATAGAAGTGCGCAATCAATTCTGCAAAGAATACGGCACAAAAACATTTATTAAAACAATCCACAAAAAAACTAATTCCCAAACAATTGCATTCTGGCCATTTAGTAGCTCGTGATTAGTCAGGGTTGTATTATTTTATCTCTGAGCGGCACTTTTTTGCACACCACGGGATAAATGGCCAGGTCACATGGACCCCGAAGGCTCAGAGAAGGTTGGGGGAGGGGACCCACTGGAACGGCTGTTGGGAGACAGATGGTAACCTCCCGTCAAGGTCATCCAGCGTGTTCTTTAACGTGCCCGGGATATGGCTCTCCCGCACACGGGGCCACGGCTTAACGTCCCATCCGACGGACGGCGGCCTTTCAAAGGTCATCGGTGTTCCTTGCTGACTGTGGGCAGGGCGGTGAGTTTTGCGGAGATAAATCTCAATTCTGACCTAGCTGGGACTCGAACCTGGGAACTTCAGATTACGAGCCTGGCGCGCTACCGACTGAGCCACCCCCGCCTCGCTTAACACGGAACCACGACTTAATAATGCTCCATCGCATGAACGGTGGCCTTTCAAAGCCCACCTGTGTCTCCTTTTTCACTGAGAGCAGATCGAGAGTTAGAGGAAAGAATCTGGCTATTCGAACTTCGGAACATTATTATACATCTTTTTCAATTAACATTACTACAAAAATTTTGAATTTGTTTCAGTTGCAACAAAGAAATAGTAAAGAAAAACTTTGCAAACGATTGTAATTCAGATAAAAATCGTCATTAAACAGTCTGTTTCATCTTTAAAATCTTTAAATGGTAAAAGATCTTTTCTGCCTTAAAATTGCTAACAATCTAACATGCTATTTGGCGCATTTACTCTTCAAATAGTGGTGTGATTTGGAGTGTATTATAATGTGATAAGGACTCTATACTCGCACAAAACAGCTATAAATTGGCAATCACTTGACCATCCGTACTCTTTCCTTCTTATCTTTTTATAGTGAACTAAATGGAACAAATGGGAACATACAAATGTGGTCTGTAATTCCCATATCTGGTTGCTATGAATTTTACTGTACAGCAGGGGAGGAACTAGGTGGGTGCATTCCCCCTCCTAGAATTGTAGTAAAGGTAATAGAGGCTAAAATTATTAACTTATTTATATTTCATTGATTTTTCAAGTAATTTTTTAAAGACCTGTGAAATGAAGGGGGAAATGTTGTACTGCATTGGAAATCCACTCTCTGGCCCCCCCCAGCCCCATTTTACATTTTTAAAATTCGATTGTGTTTCTTCTCCCCCCCCCCCCTCTATTTTTTTCTAGATCCGGGCCTGTATCGTTTTTGGTCCTTTCATTAATGAAGGTATAGGCAATTTTTGCGGCTAATTTTTCCATTTAAATCCTTCATCACGGGTTAGACAAAATGGCAGATTCGGTACTGATGAAAAGAAACATTTCAAGCCAAAGTTTTCTTTTGATGCTGTCCTTCCATCGATGCATCAGTCTGCAGAACGATGTGGAGAAGTGCCGAAAAGGAACAGACGGAGGATTTAGTCCGCAAATGCTAAACTAATGTTGGCATTTCGAATCGTGAAGATAATAAATCCGTCAGCCAATCAGCCGCAGCGGAAGAGTAAACAGAGAGTGTATCATCGGACTGGAGAACTTTAGGCAACAAACTGTTTGGTTTGAAACCGGAAGCTCCGAAAACGCCTCTTTGTACAAATCCATCTAAAAACATCGATGCTTGCGGTTTGCAATGGATAGTCAATGAAAGCCAAACTGGTGAATGCTCGCACACGCCTCGTCCAAAGTCTTAACTGATGGAATAAATTTGTTTCCAAAGAGAGCGCTCCTCAGAAGCCTTCCTCTTCGCAGAGCAGCTGTTCGTTTCAGCATCTGCTCACGTGACATTGAGTCGGAGAGCTCCTGGAACCATCCGGATTGTAAGAGGACAAGTGACGGGATGTATTTGAGAAACCCGGGAGCAACGACCGCAATGACCCGGAAGTGAAATGAAAGAAGAAAGAAATGGGTCCTGAGAGGCTGAAAGTGAATCCACAGAAACACATGTGGCCCTTACAGATAGCGATGACGAATCACCACGTGCAGTCCCCAGCATCCAGTCGTACGGAAGAATTCCCGGATCGTTGTGACACTAAACCCGCCTCTTATCGCTTTCTCATCTTCGGGTTTTCCTTTCCTTTCATTTCTATCGATCTTTTGCTCATCGATTACGTTGAAACTTCTCCTCTTTGCGTGAAACAGATTTACGAAGTTTCAGAATGAGGAACAGAATGACGAAGAAAATATATATCTGGTACCATATTAAAAAATAATATATGTCTGAAAAAGACAAACGAAATGATTCCGTCGTGCGCAATGCAACGAAATGATATTGGACTAAAGAACAGAAGAATATTTTGCACAAATGAACTAGAAGAGAATTAAGTTCACTTTTTATTTTATACATAGCAGGGAAATATTTCTTCTTAATGGAAGATCTTTGAAAATCTAAAACTCCGCTGATCGAAAATCCGCTGCTTCCAAATGAATTATCTTATCCATTTGACATTCCATTAGCAATAAGTTTTACTTGCCGGCTCCTTCCGCTAACCCCAAGCCTGCCCTCCGTGAGAAATGAGAAATCGATGAGCTTGGGAAGGCCGCCGTCCTTAGGGTGGGAATTTAAGTCGTCATCCCGCGTGCAGGAGCACCACACCCTTTGCACTTTAAAGAATATGCTAGATGGCCTGGAAGGTTGCTCCCTTCTAGGAAAACCTCCTTTCCTTTTCTGTCTCCACGCATCTGTCAGTAAATCCACTTCCCTAATCTTCTCTGAGCTCATGGAGTTCTTGTGACCTGGCCATTTAAGCCATTACGTGCAAAAAAGTGCCATTCAAAAGTAAATCTCCGCTCTCTCTCTTACACCTTATAAATCTAAGCATCCTATATATTTTTCGCAGGGTTCAAAAATTCATAGGATGCTTAATCCCTTGTGCTAAGGTTGGGTTGTTTTACCTCTGAGCGACACTTTTTTTGCACACCATGGGCTAAATGGCCAGGTCAAATGGACCCCGAAGGCTCAGAGAAGGTTGGGGGAGGGGACCCACTGGAACGGCTGTTGGGAGACAGATGGTAACCTCCCGTCAAGGTCATCCAGCGTGTTCTTTAACGTGCCCGGGATATGGCTCTCCCGCACACGGGGCCACGGCTTAACGTCCCATCCGACGGACGGCGGCCTTTCAAAGGTCATCGGTGTTCCTTGCTGACTGTGGGCAGGGCGGGGAATTTTTGCGGAGATAAATCTCAATTCTGACCCAGCTGGGACTCGAACCTGGGAACTACAGATTACGAGCCTGGCGCGCTACCGACTGAGCCACCCCGCCCCTTGTGCTAAGGTAAAAAAAAGGATTCGTTTAAAATTTTTAAATATTTTTTTTTATTTTCTTCTGACGAATAAGAATGTTGAGATCCTACTTAGTGAAATCATCTATGCAAAGACATCTGTGCGCACGTGTATTTATGAGAAGGGAAGGATTTCGTTGTAATTATTCTATCTCCGAGCGGCACTGATTTGTAAAAAATTGGGTAAATGGTTCCAAGGAGGTAAACAAGATAAATAAAAAAAAATAATAATAATCCTTCAAGCAGCTGTTTGCCATAGAGGTCTGACAGGAGCCTATCAGTTTATATGCTATAGTAGAAGGTCTGAGAGGATGGCAGGACCTCAGCAGGAAAATGACACATGCCTTACCCGGAGCTCGAACCCAGGTCCCTTAGATCAGTAGCCAAGCGCGCTAACCACTCGGCCACGGGATGGCTAAACCAGATAGGGCATTTAAATCATTCTTCTGCGTGGGTAATAAGATATAAAGTGGATGTGTCGGTGTCAGCTTGTATTCGAGTACCTTGCAGATCATTCTCTAAGATCTTTTCAGTAACAGGATGAAAGTTTTAACAAGACGTCACGTGAAGTGAGAAAAGAATGTTGAAGAAATTCCAATGCCTAATGGTGGAATAACCACCTTAACTTGTAAAGAGGACACTTGAAAAAATTTGGGTATCCCGGGACAAACTGAAAGCCTCATTTTGGAGTCTGTAAAGCATAACCATTATATAAGGGCTAATACCCTGCAATAGGAAGGCTGCATAGCGGACGAGAATATCTTCATAGAGAGGCGAGATCTGCTGCAAAGAGGCCGTTGGCTCCTCTGCTTTTAAAATCCCACGTGAATTTCAGCTCTTTTCACTTCTGCCGCTTTGGAACAAGGAGAAGACTTTAAGCGAAATGGAGATGGTTTCAGAGGCGTATGTCAATTTACAGTCCCCTGCTGACTACTATCCGCTGACGAAAGGTTTCGCCAAAAAAATGGTTAGCACTTACGTTAAAGGGATAATAATATGAAATAAAAAGAATGAAGTATATAAATTAGAAAACTTTAAAAATATCCACCTTCCTATAATGCGCTCTGAAAATAAAAATAATTAAACGTGCCAATGATTAAATTGAATCCATATTAGCTTCAAAAGGAGATAAGACTCGTCATCAATTGGTCAGAGAATTCAGTCTTCACGTTCTGTTTTCTTTTGAAGTTAATAAGAAAGAATTCAGTAAGTGATTTCATCATTGGCATGCTTTGCTTTTTTTTTTTAAACTTTTTATAGCACATGTGATAATTTTTTTAGAGTTTTAAATTACATAATTTTTTTTTTACTCTTTTGCAGCAACTTTGCAGAGAACTTACTCACTAAAGAAGTTAAAAAAGTTGACGATCTATAATAATATTTATAATAATAGTGCAATAATTTAGACCTACTACCGTTAAATTTCGATTCCCCTAGGGGAAGACAGGGGCATTGAGGTGGCCCATGATTACTGCCTCTATAGCGCAGTGGTAATGAGAAACCAGAACAAATCTGATTGAACTTCTGCTTTTTTTCCGTATTTTGTGTTTTTTAAAAATATATGAAAAAATAATAAAATTCCCACCATCACAACTTTTATCTGAGATATAATCAATGGTTCAGTCCTTCAAAAAATATACAGGGGTGTTTTTTCACTTTCTCATCGGAACAAATGGAGAGAGAATTGTATCCCAGGAAATTCCGCTTCCCCTTTTTGGCTGTGTAGGGAAGAGGAGGGGGGAGGGGGGCACGCTCCTGTCAAACCTCTGTGCCAAGCAGCTGCTTAAAGGGGTATTTATTATTTATTTTATCGGTCAAAGAGTTGGAAAGATACATTATATATAGACGTAATATATTAGTCGCTATCGTTAAGTAGAATAAGCTTGCAAACGCTCATTGATTCTCAAAGAGAGATGTTTATTTCCTCAGCAGTCACGACAGCAGAGGCATTGCAAGGGCTTTCATTGTGGATTCAGGGACAGTCAATAGTTATTATTTTCTTTTTATTTACTAAAAAACTAAAATTGTTTTTTAAAATAGTAAGAAATGAAAGGTAGCTAAGATTTATATTGACTCACTCCATTTTTTTTTGGGGGGGGGGGAATGCAGAATATAATAAATTGGATCACAGTGATATAAGAATAAATAAAGTCATCTAAAATATTTCAGATAAGAAATAAAGAAATGGCAGTTGAAATAAGAAGTCTTTAGTTAAAAGCACCGTCGAAGTTTAAAATTTCAAGAATCAAAGTTATTTCGGTAAATCAATACAACGTAAACGCTTTTTTAAAACAGCCAGTTAGGAGAAGTAATAACGTCCACTGGGAATCCATTCCACACTTTTCCTTCTCTACAAATGGAGGAGTGATACCTCGCAAATGGAATATCAAGTACAGTCCTCAAAAAAAATATCCGAACGCTATGGTTGATTACAAAATTCAGAAAAAATATCTGGCAACGTTTTTTTTTAGAAATTAGTGATCTGGCAACCTTCGTGGCACGTGACACGAAGGTTAAAAACGGATTTTTTTTGAGCAACTGTACATAGAAAGAAAAAACGGTTCTTTGGATTATAATACGAAATTCGTTGAATATTTTTGAAATTCATATAAAAAACATTTTTTACTCAAAAGAGTGCACAGTATTTTTTTTTATAATCTCTTTTCTTACTATTTGTTACGAAAACCTTTTTTTTTTATGAAAGACCCCGAGTTTTTTTTTCCGTTTCAATGTCAGACAGCTGACGCAGCGCTCTTCTGATTTAACGTTTTGCTTGCGCGTGTTAGTTTCAGCCTTTCATTTTCTGCTTAACATTGAGTTTTTCTTTAAGAAATATGATTTCATATTTGTAATGAAAGCTGCATTCTCTGTGAAATATTTCTTTCAGTGAGGATGGGACTTCATTACCTTAGCTAGATTTCAATATCGATACCTGAAAAAGAGTATGCTCGAATGGGGAATGTCGATCGTAATGACTCATTTGTTTTCCTCCATGGCCAGTTCACAAGGACCTCATGGGTCAGGGAAGCCTGTTGAAGGTCTCCCTCCAATCGACAGATGTTAGGATACAGATGGTAGCCTCCTAACCATCCTGCGTGTTCTTTAAGTGAATAGGGTATGGCACGTGGGGCCACGGCTTAACTTCTCACCCGCCAAGCCCATCGGTCACCCCTTTTTCACCAAGAACAGAGTGGTGGTTTAGCCGAAATAAATCTCTACAGATTAAGAGCTTGGGGGCTACCGAACGAACCAATTCCCGCCCCCCATAGTCGATTGGTTGGATCAACAGGACCTGGGTTCGAGTCATGAAAAGGCCAGTATGTTCCTTATGTTTTCTTTCTGCTGAAGTCTCATATTCTACACAGATATAATTTCTTATTCACGAATTATTACAATAAAATCTTTCAGCGGATGGGTCAACACCAGATTTTTTCAATTTTCCACTCCAGCCATATCTAGCCTAGTGGTTAGCGTAACTGACTGTTATATACGAGAATCCAACACAAGACAAAAGCTTACAGGTTATCCCAGTCCTTCGTTTTTTCATAATTCCCTTTTAAGTTCAATATTAAGAATTTCGATAGAACAAACATCGTGACCCTAATTTACTAAATATAAGCACTGAAAAGTGATTTAAGAAGAGGAAAAGTTCATCTCGGAAACCAAGAAGCAGAATGGCAAAACAGCTTCCAACCAGTTTTAGCTAATTTCAGTCTCATGTTTTTGTTTTCGGGCTGTCTTCCCAGAAATTACCCAAGTTGTTTTGACCCATCGGCACTAGCAGGCTCTTTTAATAAAACGGTGAAAGACTTCTCCTAGTGGTGACGAAACGTCAGCCAGAGAGAGTTCTGTTATAATAGTACCGCGACTTGTTATTGGCCGCAACGGTAGCAGAGACAGGGCCGAAAACTGGCTCTAAACAGTTGACACTGTGATGAAATATGCGTTGGAGGAGCTCTGCCTGCTCTTCCCAACATTCCTCCAGGCTAAGCAGTCGCCACATCCGAGAGCACTCGGGCGCACACAACTAGCCTTGTTCCATCAGACCCATATCCGGCTTTCAGTCAATATTTTGTGTTTGCAGAAGTTGGAGAAAGTGTTATACATCAGAGAGGAGAAAGTTCCTTCACCCCGGCCACTAGTTCACGGTCGCTGCAGAAGTTCGACAACAAAGAAGCTGGTTTAATTCTGGATTTATATCCCTGGGCGAGTCTCAGTTGACAGTTGTAGCTCCTTCGGCAGCTTTAATGCGACTCCTGGTGGAGATCGTTTCGTATGATAAAGGACCGATAACTGAGAACAGAGAGCAATAATCGTTACTTGAGATGGACGCGAAAGGTTCCAGACACGAAATCCCACTTTATCAGGGCATTCAAACAAAATGTAGGCTTAAGGAGAAACTATCTTCCCAAACTTACTTAACAAATCTAATTTACATTTTAAGTCAGATTTTTACAGTAAAACTGTAAACATAGCAGTTCATTTTAATGTTCTCGCCTATAATTCTCAGGCACGTTTTATATTTTAATTTTTGAACATCTTCTTTCATGAAAGAAGCGTTTAAAAAGTTTCACTATGTTGTACTATCTTTTCTTTGTTTTTCAGCTAATCTTGAGACTAAGAACTTTAGTAATGTCATTCCATCTTGAATATATTTTTGCGTAGGAATATTGAAAACAGGTTTTGATCAATTATATGTACTGGACAGAGCTGTTAGGAGACAGATGATAGCCTCCGGTCAAGGTCATCCAGCGTGTTCTTTAAAGTTTACAGGGTATTGGCTATGCCTGTACATGGCTTTAGGTTCCATCCAATGGACGGTGGCCTCATCGAAGCCCATCGGTGTCCCCTATTGATCGAGGTCATGGTGGGAGTTAAGCGGAGATAAATCTCAACTCCGGCGCAGGTGGGACTAGAACCTGAGAACTACAGATTATGAATTTAGCGCACTTCCGCTCCCAGAAAAATTGAGTATATATTGAATAAGTTTATTTCAACCAAACATATATATATATTGGTACATAAAACGAGGAGGAGCTTACAGGTGACAAAGGATAACTGAAGTGTGATTAAAAGATGACCGACGTGACTGGGCACCCAACAGAAAAGGATAGTCGTTGTGGCTGTTGATGATGGAGCTGCGGCGGATCTTAAACGGAAAAAGATGAGGCCTAGGCCGCACAGAGATCGAACCAGTAGGGAGCAAAGCGAGTCGAGTCGGTGTAGAAAACCTACTGATGATGATGCTTAGCCACTATGTGGTGAGAGGCAAGACTGCTAGCATGCAACTCTGCAATGAAGATGGAACACTGCTGTGGGATCTGGTCTACAATGAGAGTATCACAGCAGACCATAGCCGATCCCACTGATATGCTGGACTTCGAGTCATCTATGAAGACAGGTAAGAAGTCCGGGTGCTCAGCACGGTGGCTGGTAAAGAACAGTTGCTGGTATACGCAGTACCAGGAACTGTCCTTGTCACATCTTTTGGCAACATCTTTCCTTGTAGCATCTTTCGGGTGTAAAGACCTTTCCCATCCTGCAAAGAGAAAAATCGCGGGAAGGGCTCAGCTCTCGAATGGGCAATGCTATAATTATCAGGTAGAAGTGTATTTACTAAGAAACCTAAACAGTCACCATTGTAAGTTAGATGTTTAGTGTTTTATGGAGCAAGAGCAACTGATATTGCGTAACTAATATAACTATTTTCAAGGTTGGTCTGGCAGTCATTAGCGTAAGTGAGGCATATGCACAATTACTATTAATTAATAATTATTATTTACATCTATGTACCCGTGGCCGAGTGGTTAGCACGCTTGACTACTCATCAAAGGGACATAGCTTCTAGCCCCAGGTGTGTGTGTTGTTTTTCTGCTGAGGTCCCGCCATAACTCTCAGACCTTATACTATGGCATATAAACTTACAGGCTCCTGTCAGACCTCTGTGACAAGCAGCTGCTTGAGGGGGTATTTATTTATTTTTTATAAGGTACTCTAAGGGTCACAATACTCCCTTAGCTCCGCAGCTACACACTGTCCCAAAGGATACTAGCTGGCCTAATCTCATGAGCCAAGCTAGGGCGCAGATCTCATTCCTCCAGCTCTCTCACGTTCAGAGAGGGACTCTTCTTTTTTGCACTCTTTCCATCAGTCGGGAAAAACATCACAGGGAGGGTTCAGCCCTCATCCCTTCTCGCAACGACGCCATGTGTGGGCCAATGGCTCACACTGACACACTCTCACACTGACACACTCCTAAGGAATGTAGTATATGGGAACACGGGAATCTGACCACTGTCCACACCATCGGACCTTCGTAAAACAGTCAGCTCCTCCACGTGAATGGAACTGAACGTTCATATAGTTGAAGCTGGGAAGGAAACCCGCATCCCTCTCTCCATCTCCAGGAATCGTTGGGTTGGATTGTTTTAACTCTGAATGGGCTAAGTGGTCAGGTCACAAGGACCCCGAAGGCTCAGAGAAGGTTGGGAGAGGGGACCCACTGGAACAGCTGTTGGGAGACAGATGGTAGCCTCCCGTCAAGGCCATCCAGCGTGTTCTTTAACGTGCACAGGGTATGGCTCTCCCGCACACGGAGCCACGGCTTAACGTCCCATCCGATGAAAGCGGCCTTTCGAAGCCCATCGATGTCCCCTACTGGCCGTGAGCAGGGAGGGGAGTTTTGGGGAGATAAATCTCAACGCTGACCCAGCTGGGACTCGAATCTGGGAACTGCAGATTACGAGCGTGGCGCGCTACCGACTGAGACAGGAATCGGTGGTCTATCAAATGAGAGGGAGGGGGGAAACTCACCTCCGAAGCATTCGACTATGACAACTATGGCGTCATCATTGTAACAGTCAACATTACAACAATCACACATCATATTTTCGGAGGGAGCCCAAGCAAAATTTTGAGAAGAGTTAAAAATAAAAAAGACGAAGAAAAAAAAAATCGATATACATGCAATAATTTTTTATTCTTGATATTAAAAAGTATGCATATAATTACATGCAATACAATAATAAATTGGCTAAAATCAACTAAATAAATATAAAAACCATTTTTTTAAATCTAATTCTAAAATGTTTGTACCTTCTTAGAATATTTGGGGAGGACCTCGCCCTAAGAGCCACCCCCCTGGTGAAGTGCTTGGCAACAACAACAGTAAGAATCATCGCCCTTCCATCCGCCATTTATAAGATGAAGCGTGGTTTTCATATTCGCTTATCTTCCAAGCGAAATAACCTTTCTGCGCAAATTTCTGAGGCCAGCAATATACAGATTACAAAAGAGAATTTGGCAGTTTTTGAGCCTTTACACTTGTTAATTTCTGCGTTCTTGATCCCTCATCTATGGAGACATCTTCCTGGCTTTCTTTCTTGAAGCGAAATTGGCAGGCAAATTACTTTGGTTTCATGCGATCCAAAGTGTTAACTGACAACAGGCGCGGCAGCTATTTCTGAAACCTCCGACAATAGAAGAAAAAAAGTGACAGAAAAAGAGCAAAACGAAGCCACCTCCTTACGTCACATGAAATGACCGACATCGGTGAAGGCTCAACGAATGCTGCGTCTGCGCAGAGGACCAAGTGAAGTAAATCCATGCTTTGCTGAAGGCAGCAGGCGATTCGAACGAGGACAAAGGAGATGAGGAGCAAATGTAGAGGTTCGCTGCAGTTCCGTCGAGGGCAGAGGCGAACCGGAAGTGCTGTAGGACATCGATGTTTATCTAGTCTGAACACGGAAGTCTTAACTGCAAATTTTCACGAGAGAAGACAAAATGCAAAAGATAAATACAACCGATGAACTAGGTGTTCCCTCTTCATGCTCTAGAGACCTGAAGAGCAAACGCATCGGAAAGATTATGATTTTCAAAACAGAACTGATAATTGTCCATTACTTCACACAAGAGCAGGAATATTCCGTAGATAATCTTCCTTCAGTAAATTTCCTGCTATTTTCTTGTGTGATCTGACGTTTCAAACTTACCGTATTGTTGATTTCCTCTGAGCGTAAGTTTATGTCTTAAAGACAATTTTACAGATACTTTTCAGGCGAGAAGTATTAAAGTCTCACTTTGCAAACTGAATCGACATGTTTGCCTAAATATTTATGGTCGTTTTTAATTGATGCTTTGCATAAAGATATCTCAAAATTTAAATTAAATGGTGAAATATTTTGAGTTATTCTATAACTGAGAGTCAGAGTTCTTTTATCTGCCCAGTAAGCGAAATGACCAGGTCCCAAGAACCTCAAAGTTTGGGGTCAAGTTTGAGAAAAGCGATCAGTTTAATTATTCGCACGTGGTTTTGTGAATTTCGCTTCTTTTTCGTCGATTTCCATTTCGTCCCCGTAAGAACTGAAATTCTCCTCAGCGATCCTCTGCAGCAAGCTAGTTGGGTTCACGTGAGCTGGATGCTTAATTTTGCTGTTATGCCGAGGCAGTTGTTGCAACCAGAAATAATTCCTATAATTAAAATCTATTTGATTTTCATGAAAACATTAAATATAGGTTAATATTTCTTAAAAAGTGTTAAAGAAAAAAAAAGGTACATAAAATAAATAACGGTAAATCATTCGACCCAATAAAACCTACTATGCGCATTTTATCGATATTTACATTTAATGATAAAAATGAAAGATAACACATGACTCAATATCCGATAAATCTAAAGATTGATATAATTACTCTGGATAAAGTTTATTTTCTGCAAAACTTTGTGGTTCGTTATATTCAAGTTTCGATGCAATAGTTAAAAATTAAAAAAAGACCACTTATTAACCTATTAAACCGCGCGCTGCATTCTTTTCAATGTCTCGTTAGAGAAAACTAAACATATCAGTGACCCAATATAGACACCGACTAATCCCATTTCGCCATCTACGCTGAAACGACTTATTATCATTTGGCATTAAACGTGGCACTTGTTAGCCAATGAGGTGTCATTGCCCTCTTGATCCCTAACAGAATACTCTTTCGAGAGCTTTCGAGAAAAACGAAAGGGAAGCAGAGAAAGGAACCTTTGGCAAGGAAGGATTATCGTCAAGGAATTAAACTGTCTCTGCCAGTTGGTGTCGAATGTCGGCCACCGCGGAGACGCACGGCTTCGGTTGGAAACTGAGAGCAAAGAAAGGTCAGTCACGGTGACCGGTCACTGCAAAGGTCGCAGAGGTGAGGGAGTCAGCACGTGTGGGGTGGCACGTCTACCACCTAGCGTCTTCCGACCGTCCGATTCGAGCTCAGCTGTTGGAGGATCACTTTGCGCTAATGACATCAAGAGGAGAAAAAGATCCGATATTCCGTTACTTGATCTTCTGCTGCAGAAGATCAGGTGGTGGTGGAACATGTGGAGGTTAAGAGATTAAAATAACTCTATTTCAAGCGCACTCCAGTTTGAAAAAAGGAAAGGTTTCTCGCTCTGGAGATGGAAAATAGTCGCATTCTTTTTCTACTGCTTTAAGTACGAAACGAAATAAAGAAACTCTTGAAGAATTTCCACGCTGACTGAAAAAAAACGTACTTTAAAGTTTTTGTTGAAAAACTGGGTTTGAAATTATTTCAAACCCATTTGTGAAATTGGGTGAATTCTGTTCATCCTGGGGGCCGAGTGGTTGGATGTTTGAGTTGTCGTTCTGCTGAGACCAACTTGCTCACAGATTCATCTCTATATTATACTGATAGCCTCCTGTGATAAGCAGCTGCTCGAGGGGTAATTTTTTGATATTTTACTTTGTACAAATCTGTGATCCAATTCTGACAGAATCTTATTGATATATGTATGGTAAAGTCGGTTGACTCGATTCGACGGTAACCCGATTTTTTTGGGTTTGGTATGGATCGTAACTCCAACCTCATTCACAGGTCGCTTCTTATCAACCATTTATTGTTCGTAGAAAAATTCTCGTGGTGTTTCTATTTCGTCGGTGCAGCACCGAAGAGCAACGGACACTGTCAAATTTCCTGTTGAAATTCAACGGGTCTCGCGATGAAAAGGAAAACCAAAATGATTTTAAATTCGGATTCTATCATAGGTAGAGAATTTGAATCTTGAAGGCAGCATGGAGTGGCAAAGAGGAAACCGGCAGGAGAAATTTGGGACCAGACGGAAAAATATTTGAGAGGTTACAGGGGTGGGTGTGTGGATGGGTTGGGTTGTTTTTCCTCTGAGCGGCACTTTTTTTGCACACCACGGAGTGCAAAATTAGAGGAAAGGTAAAGGGATTTGATGTTCTAAATTGGGTTCTTATTGTAAGAGACTTGAAATTTTAATGCAACCCCGGGTGGGACGGAGATATGCCCGAATATGAAATATGGAACTGGGAATATTTGGAAAATTGCGGGATTTCCAAATCTGATGAAAATGACAGAAAATTTTTCAAAATTCATGAAGTGGCATGCTCTTCTGTTTCTCATATCTTATTGAAACTTTGCCAAGAGTTACATTAGCATGTAAAGTGCGTTGCTAGAATTCTATTGTAAGTGTAATTTTCCGGAATTAAAAACGCTCCAAGGGCCAAATGTGTAAACCACTGGTCCAACTATGCAAAATCGTGAAACGATTGGTCCAAGAGTTCCTGCTCTCAACATTGTCGGAGATAGCGCGCTGAGTTGTTGTTTGGGTTGTTTTACCTCTGAGCGGCACTTTTTTGCACACCATGGGCTAAATGGCCAGGTCACAAGGACCCCGAAAGCTCAGAGAAGGTTGGGAGAGGGGACCCACTGGAACAGCTGTTGGGAGACAGATGGTAGCCTCCCGTCAAGGCCATCCAGCGTGTTCTTTCATGTGCACAGGGTATGGCTCTCCCGTACACGGAGCCACGGCTAAATGTCCCATCCGACGGACGGCGGCCTTTCCAAGCCCATCGGTGTCCCCTACTGACCGTGGGCAGGGGGGGGAATTTTGCGGAGATAAATCTCAACGCTGACCCAGCTGGGACTAGAACCTGGGAACTACAGATTACGAGCCTGGGGCGCTACCGACTGAGCCACCCCTGCCCCTTATGATCGTGATTAAAACAGTTGTATATTTAATAGTGAGGGAGGGGCATAAATTTTCGGGGGAATCTACTTCTGGCTATTTTCTTATGGATAGGAGCGAACATGCTTCACGATTGTCCAGGATTATTGAGTACTAAATAATACAGGACCTTGGGTGCTGCAGAATTTTCTGTGTCAAATAACAAAGCACGCATATCATAGAACAAGTCATGTGACCAACTCCATCACTGCAGGCCATGCTCTGGATGCCGGAAATGCCTACGAGATGTAGTCAGCCTGGTTAATAACTCTAATCATTCAGTGGCAAGACAGTAAGGTTGAGCTCTTAGGTCGTAATGGCTTGCTATGAAACATCGTGTCTTGTTACTTGTCCGTCCGTTTCCTTGCTAGTCAGAGAGGTGAACAACCGGCTCATCTATCCCACTGAGTGGGGTCAGGGAGAAAAAGGGGCGTCATTCGGTTGCCCATTCGCTGCATGCAAATGAGGCGCTGCTCCGTGCCACCCCTCGAACCCGTAATTGTTTTGCCAGACTCAATATCCTGTGGACGAAGCGAGCTCGGAAATTTCGTCCGCAGATGATGCGACATTCGCCCTTTGTGTCCGCGTCAGTAACAGAAGATGAGCGCTTTAAGTCCAGTCATTAAATTGCGGGGGGGCTGTAGATAACGGGGCTAATCATCTCTGACATTCTAATTATAAGCTGAGCATCTCTTACGAAGGGCTCGCATTGCAGAGTGATGAAAGATGAAAAATGGGTTTGCGGAATTAACTGACGGAAAGAGATGCAGCAGAGAAAGACAACTGCAACTTGTCGTAGGCTTAGAAATGACCTGCTGCGAGACTATGTGATAAACTAACATTGTGGTTTCAGGTTTAAAATGACTCTCCCACGAAAGGCAAAGAAAAAAAATTATGGAAATTTGCAGGTGAAATATTTGTGTTATGAGTATGGGCGAGTTGAATTCGACTGCTGAATGGCATTTATTTCACTTCAGTATCCTAAGGGCTGCAAAGCTCGGAGGGAAGAGAATTAAGGAAAAGAGAATCTTTTGTCAAGTTGATGCGATGACGTCTCTTTCCTGTATTTGAAGCCTCAATTTAGCGTTCAGTCTGATCAAAGACGACCTTTTCAATAAGAATGAAGTGGGCTTTAATGTTTATAGCGTTAAACAGTGATGTGGGGGAGGGGGGGGCGCCAGTTCGAATCTCGTATGAAAAGACAAAGTTGGTTCGTTCTGCTACTGAAGAGGTGAAGACTGGTGTCAGAAATCTTCTGCTTCCGAGAAGTTCTGATCTTGCACCGCCATTTAATTCAAGCCCCGATATCTTTGGCTTTTCCTTTGGGCTCAATGAGGTTTTAGCCAATTTAAGTAATGGGCATTTCATTATTATCAGGGCCTTTCAGCGAGGCAAGAAAGCTTTTAAAATTTCAAGCTCCTGCATCCTAAAAATGTAAAAAATAATTTTTTAAAAGTCAGAAACCTGTTAAGATTTGGTGACCCCGTTGAGCTTGGAGTTCTGATTGGAGACCAAGATTTGGAGACCCGTCAAATGTCTCTCCTGGCTCCTCTCTGAGAGTTGGAATGATGCTGCAGACATCCTAAAGCAATTCAAATTCCTCCCACCTCTTATGGGGCATATGATGAGTTCTTGGGTTATCATAACGATAGCATTCTTATTCCTCAGTTTATTGATGGATTGTGGTAAGTGAGCGAGTGATAAACTGCAATAATTGATTATTGATGTGTGACTGATTTAGACAATCTCTCATTTTACAGTAGGGAATGGGAAGGCGCCCCATCTTTTCAAAAGTAAAACTTCTTCTTTTTCAGTTATCATTGATTTGTGGTAACAAGCCATTCCCGAGCATATTTTGATGAACGTGACACTTGTAACTGCCTCCCCCCCCCCCCCAAAAAAAAAGAAAGATACATAAACTTCTGCAAACGATGAAACCAAACTCGATGCATTTCTCTTCACTGGTATGTCATTCGTTTCCCATTCGAGTGTCAAACGATTTTCCTGTTTGAAGCTGGAAAGTTGCTTTGTAATTATTCTATGTAATGCTCAATACGTAAATCAAATTAATTTCTGTGTTGAGTCTACCTAACACTATTTTAACCTTTAAGCAACGATGCACTTAATTTGGAGCATAGTTACTGAGTGAGTCCCAGAGACCCCCTCATATATTTTTATCACGTAAAGTGCGAGTTTTTTTTTATTAATCAATGGCAGCTATTCCTTTGCTACAAGTAGGACATACTGGTACATGTGTTACCAGTTTAAAAGAGTGCCAATAAAAAATTAAAGGGCAAACAGTGAAAGATGTCAGAAATTATTATCTGAAGTTTTGGCGGAATGAAAATCTGTTGCGGTCTTCAGATCACCCAACAATGGTTAAGAGTAAAAGGCATCGCAAATCGAACTAAAATACGAGTGTACCTAACATTGCAAAAACTAGATTTTAAAGTAATTCACTGTTCCGACTGGTTACAAGTGCATAAGGTATGCGCTGCATTACCCTCATCAGCTGAGTTTTAAGTGTGATCGAATGTCGCCTGTATATGCATTTTTAAGCTCATTTTATTTCTCATTCTTCCTCGCTCCCACTTAAAGAGCAGCATATTTTAATTTTTTCACACAGGTGTGAGCACAGAGGGGAGGGAGAGAGGGTCGAACCCCTCTCTGGTTCCCCTTTTAGACCAAGCCCTGATCTCATTCAATTCTCTGATTGGAAATAAATAGCTTCCGAAAGGCTAAATTAATATCTTCCTAAGGGATTGGCCGTCATTATGGTAGCTGACCAGGAGGTGAGGAGGGACAGCTGTCTGTAGAAAGTACTATAGATCATCCTTATATAAAGAATGCTAAATATTTTATATTTGTAAAGGATTAAGACAGTGATATTCAACATCTATCTCGTGAAGCACTTTTCTCGGTTCCGCACAGTGACTGCAGATCAGTATCAATATTTTTGCTTGATAATCCATTTAAATCAGTTTCTGTTTATTCTGAAAGAGGAACTTCAAAGTTTCACTTTAAATGGTATTAATAATACGAACTAGATTAATCATTAATGCTGATGATGACTCACGAATTGCGATTATTATTTAAAAGTGACCCGCCAGCTGTTTTCAGTCTTGCAAAACGGACCCGCAAGTGAAAAGCTTGAACGCTCCTGAATTAAGCAAATGCTCTTTTCGGTGTAATACGAGCATTCAGGGGCGAAACTAGATTGCCATGGACCCTGATACAAAATATTCGTGGAGGCTCTATCATATAGTTAAAAAAAAGGGAGGAGAAGAGGCAGTCGGGAATAGGACCCTGCACCAATGGTAGGTTCGCTCCTGAGAGCATAGATCTTATTTATCCACTTATACACTGACTCAACAAACTTATATTTGGGGAGGCTAGTATTTGTTGTTCCGTGGCCGAGTGGTTAGCGCGCTTGGCTACTAAAATCAAAGGGACCTGTTCAAGCCCCTGGTTGTTGTCGTTCTGCTGAGGTCCCGCCATCCTCACAGACTTTCTACTATGGCATATTAAATTACAAGGCTCCTGTTAGACCTCTGTGTCAAGCAGCTTATTGATGGAATATTTATTTTAATTTACTTTGTTCGATAGATATCAGCTCCATCTATGAAAGATGTTTCATTTCTGTCCCTATTGCACGAGAAAGCGTTTTTTCAACACAAGCATTACCTCCAATCAACGGGATTCGTTTATATCAATCCAAAGCATTGCCATCTGGCGGTAATAAAAGGAGAGAAAAAAAATCACTTTATCGGAAACCTTTTAAACTTGGTTTCGGAACCAAGGGAGTCTACCAGACACTACTATATCTTAAGCAATCAAGGCACATCCTATCCCTTTTTTTATAAGATCTAATTCGATAATATGCTAAAAGTATGATACACCGAAGTTCTTAAAATGATGAATTTCGCGTTACTTAATTTTCGAACGAAACTTTTAATAACCACCCCCCACGTGCATCATCATACAGTACTGTGCAAATTAGTTGGGACAATAGGAAAATGCAGTAACAAAAACACAACTAAAATATTTATTTGTTTAATAGTGTAGTTAATAGTGAATGTGACCCCCCCTTAGCTTTAATTACTTCTTTCACCCTCTCAACCATTGATGTCACTAGCTTTCCACACATCTCCTTCACTTCAGGGTCGTGGTACAACACTTTCATGACACTTTCTATCATTTTGGTTTTCGTCGTGCAATCCATCTTAGATATGTGCTCTTTAATAATGGCCCACAAATTTTCAATGGGGTTTAGATCGGGTGAATTTCCTAGCCACTCCAATACCTTCAAATGTTGCTGGGTAAAAAAGCTCTTAAGCAAGCTTAGAATTGTGGCATGGAGCCAGATCCTGTTGAAATACCCCATCGCCGTTACGAAACAGCTTCTGCAGTGTTGGGACCGTTTTCGCCTGCAGAACGCCTATGTACTTTTTGCTGTCCATCATTCCTTCAATGGGGTGAAGCGTTTGTGGCCCGGAAGCTGTGAAACATTCCCAAAACATGACCTTGGGTGGGTGTTTCGGGGATTGCTGGATGTAGCCGGATCGAAGAGGTTCTCCAGGCTTTGCTTGTCCCAACTAATTCGCACAGTACTGTAGAATGCAACTCTCGTGTGACATCGAAGCCTGCAGAGCATCATAGTGCTGAAGATAGCGACAACGGACACGTCAACATTCGCACCTCGAAAATAGAATAAAAGTAACTTTGGGAATATTTTAAGTTGTGATATAGATATTTAAAGAAAACGAAATGATGTGGGGAAAATGCTGCTTTTTGAGCTCTAGTATGGCACTCGTAAAAAAACTGTTCGCCGGTAATATTTTGATTAGAGGTATTCCACTGTTCAGAGCTGAGAAATGTCAACAAGCAAGCACTTTGTTGTTAAAGGTTTGGTTGATGAAATTCTAAAGCTCTATTTATTAGAGAAACGGAGATCATTTATTAAGAAGGAATCATGCGAAGATATTGGCATACTCAAGGAATGGACGGGATTGAGTCACGTGCCAGCAGGACCGAAATTTATTGGCAACTTGAAAATACTTCTGTTGAATTTGTAATTTATCCAAAATTTTCAATATAGAAACGGATAATCTGGGAGTTTAATTTATTGGTAGAGTTTAAATGCAGTTTCTTGTTTATCTTTAAAAAATAACATTTACAATTATGCTTGATTCTTTCTTTACTCTGGGGCGGGGGTGGCTCAGTCGGTAGCGCGCCAGGCTCGTAATCTGTAGTTCCTAGGTTCGAGTCCCAGCTGGGTCAGAATTAAGATTTATCTCCGCAAAACTCCCCGCCCTGCCCACGGTCAGTAGGGGACACCGATGGGCTTGAAAAGACCGCCGTCCGTCGGATGGGACGTTAAGCCGTGGCCCCGTGTGCGGGAGAGCCCCACGGTCAGTAGGGGACACCGATGGGCTTGAAAAGACCGCCGTCCGTCGGATGGGACGTTAAGCCGTGGCCCCGTGTGCGGGAGAGCCCCACGGTCAGTAGGGGACACCGATGGGCTTGAAAAGACCGCCGTCCGTCGGATGGGACGTTAAGCCGTGGCCCCGTGTGCGGGAGAGCCATATCCCTGGCACGATTAAAGAACACGCTGGATGGCCTTGACGGTAGGCTACCATCTGTCTCCCAACAGCTATTCCAGTGGGTCCCCTCCCCCAACCTTCTCTGAGCCTTCGGGGTCCATGTGACCTGGCCATTTAGCCCATTGTGGGAAAAAAAGTGCCGCTCAGAGGTAAAACAACCCAACCCCTTCTTTACTGAAAATTTAGATTACTCTTAAGCTAATTTCATAAAAATAATAAAAATAAATATCCCCTCCATTCATAAAAATTAAGTCCTTAGGAAATTTCTCCTCGTCATCTTTTCTGTGTGAAGTCGAATTCAGTCTAAACATTTCCCACTGCCTTTGAAGGATTAAAGGAGGGATGATTTATACGCCGAGGCTTAAGGCTAATATTAACTCTTCAAAAAATTTTTTTTCGTCTGTTAGTGAAATGGAACTCTCTGAATGAATTTTCATTTCATAGGAATGGTGAATGTTAGAGGGGCCTTTAGACTAATCTTTTTTCAGATCGATTTTTATGGATGCTTTTGGGAATTTAGGTAAACATATTTCTTACTTAATTTCTTAGAAACAAAAATAATATTACTACAAAAATCAGAACTAGCAGCACTTTCACAAATATATAATGCGATACTGTTGTTTTCTTTGCAGTATCGTAATAATTAATAACATTTTTGTATTTTAATCATTTTTATGGGCTGCAGGATGTTCAGATACTTTAACCTTTCGTAAGTCACAAATGTCCAAAATTTATTTTTATGTAAGAGATTCTAGGAAAGAAAAAAGATCTTTAACTTCACAATTAGTTATCAAAAGTTGATAAATTTCAGATAGCGGAAAAATTAAGAAGTACGATTATAAGTTTCTCTCGTAAATCGTTTTTAGCACATCATTCATTGCAAAACAAGAATTTATCCCCCCCCCCCCACCATATTTTCATGTTAATTTCTCTTAGTATTTAATTCCATAATTAATTTATCTAGGGCAAATGTTGATTGTCTCAATATGAAAATTGGTATGAAACTTGGTTAAAATACGATTACACATCAAAACCTTTTTTTTTCATAAACGCAGAATACCTGTAATGAATGATTTTCACCAAACAGCATATGAAATGAATTCTAATAAGCAGACTACGCTAGGTATGAAATTGACGAAGTGGAAACTTTCTGCTGTTTTCGTGTAACGTTGAAACGCGAAACGTTTAACTAAACATTTTCTTCCTTGTCAACAGATGGCGGCACCATCTAAAACGAATTAGAAACATTTCTCATTTTCTCATTGTCAAAAATAATAAATAAATCATAACTTTAAAAAATCCTCGAACTAATATGCGATAAAAATATTGTTTTTTGAAAATGTGATAATAAGCTACGTAAATTCGAATAGTTCTGCTACTTTCAAAATATTTATTGGCCTATATTTTTTAAATTATAAGCTTTGAAGCTAATATTTTTGTTTAGAAGCTATTCTAAATAAGTTGTTTGTGAAAGTAACATAGTTGAAAGATATTTAAGTTTAATTGTCAAATATAATTAAGTCTGATCCTTTTAAACATATAAACAAAATTCGCTCATTAGAATATATTTTGCAAAACTTTTGATTAATAGATGGCAGCACTGTACAGATCAGAGGCACGCGTGTTTTCATCGCTTTTTCTCATGTTTTCGCAAGTAATAGTCAAATGATATTCAGAAAATTCAGAGTAAAAGAATGTGCGTTTTAGCCATTTCATATTTTAGTAACCAATATCATATTAATATCTCTAACTATATATTTTAGTTTATACGTAGTTAGCACGTTTGGCTACTTAGCTAAGGGACCTGGGTTCGAGCCCCGGATAAGGCATGGTCGTTTGTGTTGTTTTTCTGCAGAGTTCCTGCCAACCTCACAGACCTCTCAAAAGACTCCTCTGAAGAGGTTCTGCCTCTGAAAGCTAGAGTACCGCAAGGATCCTCACTAAGACCTACTATTTAACATTTATATCAGTAACATTCTGTATTTTGCTAAGGTTCATACAGCTCAGACCCAGATCAAGAAAAAAAAAAATCGACCTAGGGGAGTGGGATTTCTAAATGCAGCAAAAACAATTTCCCTCCATTTTAGAGGTCTTTAATTTTTTTTTTTGAAAAATGCATGAAATATAAGGAAGTCTAATAATTTTTGCCTCCATTACCATTACTAGTATTCTGAGGAGGGGTACATGCCCTCCCCCTAGATTCGGCCCTGCTGGCACTCTTAATTTCAGCTTCAGTTAGTCCTCAGATTGCACTCAAAAGAATGTAAGACCCCTTAGGCGTGCTCGAAACTTGGTTTGCAAATAAAGATTATTGCGAGCAAAAATACGCAGTTCTATTTACCCATAAAAGGTTACATGACATACCTACACTTGAAATTTTTAATACTGAGATAGAATGAAGAAAATCTACAATCTACTTTGGTGTGACCCTAACTGAAAAGTTAAATAGAAATGAACATTTCTCAATTATTCTTAACAAGGCCCAAGCAATCGGATGCACTCTAAATCCAATGATCGGAAGAAATGCAAATCTCTCCATAGATAATAAACTAATTATGCAACACGGTAATTAGACCGGTTCTACTTTAGGCATGTCAGATCTGAGGTTGCGCGAAAGATTCTTCGATTCCAAATTCTTCAGACCTCCCAAAATAAAACGACGAGGACAAGAATGCCACGTGGTATTGTCGCCATTAAAAATCTGTATAGAAACCTGAAAATTGACTGAATAACCAAGACCATTAGAAAGTTATCAAAAACATTTTTGATAAAATGGAGAACAATACAAAAATGGCTATTACTGACTTATTATTATTACATGACCACGAATGTCAGCAATGACATAAAAGATCTCGGCCTATTCAACTTTAAACAGCGAATATTCCCAAATTCATTTTCAATTATCATAAACCTGTTTCTGGGAAAATATACAGCTGTCATTTCACCACCCAAAGCCATTCTGGCCCATCTCGTATGGTTTGAATTTCAATTAAGATCGGAATTCGTCAGGAAGCCGTCCCGTGGCCGAGTGGTTAGCGCGCTTGGCTACTGATCTACGGGACCTGGGTTGATGTTCGTGTTGTTTTCTGCTGAGGTCCTGCCATCCTCTCAGATCTTCTACTGCATAAACTGACAGGCTCCTGTCAGACCTCTGTGGCAAGCAGCTGCTTGAGGGGGTATTTATTTTTTTATTTATTCGTCAATCACTGATCTCTCGAACAGCTTTTCGAAAACTTATGTCCACCGGTTATTTTTCGAGAGTCTGCACTGCCTATTCCTTCTAGATGATTGCTATAGAAATAAATCATTCCAAAAGCACACATAATGAGTTGAATACAGAGCAATTCCAGATGCTATTTTCCAATATATTTTTGGAGAAAATGTTGGCGTTTTATCGAACAATCCCTCTTCATTTTACTTCGCTTTAAACGTGTTTGCCATGAATGCACATTCTTCTCTCTGATTCTTCTAATTAAAATTCCTGATGCCCTTTCCTAAAACTTGTTACGCAAACGTGTTTTTTCTGCATTAGCTACAAAGGATAAAACATAATCCAGAAATAAACGTGGAACCAGATAGTAGGCTTCGACTGTTTTCAATTGAATCAAATATTTTTATCCTTCCAAAACACCTGCTTGAGGGGGTATTTATTATTTATTATTTATATTTTCGGAACACAATCACCTTCTTCTTTTCAATAGAATTATTTTGGAAGGGATTACTGCAATTTCAAATTTGAATATTATGCCATTAAATATAAAAGTTAAACATGAATTATTTTCATCAGTTAATTGTAATGGAATCTAAATTTTTGTTTAGTTGTTATCTTTTTCTTGCGCATAATCCTATTTCTAAGTTATCTTATTTGCGAAAAGATGACTTTCAATGAAGTGTTACTTTGTCTGCTTCCTCTGATTAGAGATTCCGTTGTTTCGGTCTAATATTTAAAAACATCCATGGCCTATTAAACACAAGTTATCGAGACAGACGCATCATTCCCAATTAACTAAACAGATATCCTTTAACCTGGGGCGGGGGTGGCTCAGTCGGTAGTGCGCCAGGCACGTAATCTGTAGTTCCCAGCTGGGTCAGCGTTGAGATTTATCTCCGCAAAACTCCCCGCCCTGCCCACGGTCAGTAGGGGACACCAATGGGCTTGGAAAGGCCGCCGTCCGTCGGGTGGGACGTTAAGCCGTGGCTCCGTGTGCGGGAGAGCATACCCTGTGCACGTTAAAGAACACGCTGGATGGCCTTGACGGGAGGCTACCATCTGTCTCCCAACAGCTGTTCCAGCGGGTCCCCTCCCCCAACCTCTGGGCCTTCGGGTCCATTCCATGTGACCTGGCCATTTAGCCCATGGTGTGCAAAAAAGTGTCGCTCAGAGGTAAAACAACCCAAATTCCTTTAACCAACTGGGTAAGGATTTCAATTCTCATTGAATGGAATTTCAATTGAATGCATCGTTTAAATAGTGCTCGGCCTTACTTTAGAATGTTAAGTCTTCTTAGAATATTTCTCCTCTTACGAAAACGTTTACCGCAAACCAACATTAGGAAGACGTTTGCTATATTTTTTTGTAGACTTTTAAATCTAATTTCCCGAAGAAGTACAGTCACTAATTTCTAAAAAAATTCGTTGCCAACCATAGTGTTCGGATATTTTTTAATGTGCCTATATAATGCAATGAATATGGAGCGTGTGCAGTTACCGTTCACAGCAAACTGGAGCGGTTGCGGTTAATGTTCACAGCACATTGGATCGTGTGGGCTCACTCACGGAAATATTGAGCGTGTGCAGTTACCGTTCACAGCAAACTGGAGCGTGTGCAGTAACTGCACACGCTCCAGTTTGCTGTGAACGGTAACTGGAGCGTGTACAGTTGCTGTACACGCCCCAGATATTTTTCCTGATTCTGTAATCACGTGACACGAAGGTTGCCAGATCACTAATTTCTAAAAAAATTCGTTGCCAGATATTTTTTCTGAATTCTGTAATCAACCATAGTGTTCGAATACTTTTTTGAGCGACTGTACCACTAGGATTAGGTTTCTGAAATGCAGTCACAGCTCAAACACAGGTTCATGAAAAGGACACTCGCCGACAGCATGCGACATCAGGGCCAAAAACGAAACAGCAGATATCAATGACGCTCGTATACGAAACTAATTTGAAGAAAACTTAAATATTTAAATCGCAGCAAATACATTAAAAAAAAACTGAAGATAGTATTTTAAAGTTTGCAGCATGAAGCTATTATTTGGGTTTATACAGTACTGTGCGAATTAGTTGGGACAACCAAAGGAATGCTAAGTCCCTTCCGCTGCAGAGTCTAAACTGCTGCAAGTCTAAACTAATCTAACAGACGCTTCACCCCATTGAAGGAATGATGGACAGCAAAAAGTACATAGGCGTTCTGGAGGCGAAAACGGTCCCAACACTGCAGAAGCTGTTTCGTAACGGCGATGGGGTATTTCAACAGGATCTGGCTCCATGCCACAATTCTAAGCTTGCTAAGAGCTTCTTTACCCAGCAACATTTGAAGGTATTGGAATGGCCAGGAAATTCACCCGATCTAAACCCCATTGAAAATTTGTGGGCCATTATTAAAGCGCGCATATTTAAGATGGATTGCACGACGAAAACCAAAATGATAGAAAGTGTCATGAAAGTGTGGTACCACGACCCTGAAGTGAAAGAGATGTGTGGAAAGCTAGTGGCATCAATGGTTGAGAGGGTGAAAGAAATAATTACATTCACTATTAACTACACTATTAAACAAATAAATATTTTAGTTGTGTCTTTGTTACTGCATTTTCCTATTGTCCCAACTAATTTGCACAGTATTGTAACTCGTGGATTATGCGTTTTATTTCTCATTCTATGTCTATCTTCTTCCTGCCGAGCTTTCGCCTTCCTCCCAGGTGTCTATAGACTGTTAAACTGACAAACTCCTGTTCGAGCTCTGTGGAAAAGTAGCCGCTCAAGGGCACTTAAAATTTGTAAATCTATGCTGCAATTAACCAGGTATGTAATATAACGATCTTGCAAGCATAAAAATCAACTTTTAAGAAATGTTTACGTGCATATTTGTCAAAGTTAGACAACATTGAATGTATGTTACTGTGATTAAATAATATTTTGATAGCATTTATATAGGAACTGATATTGGGTAAAACTGCATATCCACACTACTCGTGATAGTTAATATTTTTTTAAACTTTTTATTTTTTATTTACTTTCTTTATAACAAAAATCAATTAATTTTTTTTATAACCTGGAAGAGCTCGAAAGCTCCTTGGTTGTTCACACATACTTATTGATGGTTTTTTGTGCTTTTATTATTTCTCTGTTCTTTGTAAAGTGTTGTATTAATAATGTATTAGACAAAATGTTGTGCATCGTGTGCTTATTGTCCTCGTGTATTTCTTATGTTATAATAAATTTGAATTTGAATAAATAAAGCCATTATTATTAAAAAAATGTCATATTGTTGGTTTTCAATTTCCGACCACTTCAAGAAAGCCATTTCCATGGATTGTTCATCTGCAGGCTCCAAGCGATGCTTCAGAATCGAAGTATCTTGTTTCGATTGCGATGCGAATCATCTTCCATCGGCAGAGGAGTGGAGAAATCATCCGAAGCCTGCGACGCGGCAACGAAGTCTGGCGTCAGTTCCGTGTTTACAAAGCCCGAAAGCATTTAACCCTGGCCTTGTCTACGGGTCAGTGGCGATGACGATCGAGTGAGCGATAGCGTCGCCACCGCCGCTCGCTGACTGACGTCGTAAGCGCAGGGTACAAAAGTAGCTGCTCTTTGAAGTCCGCTCGCTCTGCGCACCCATCTTGGCGTCACGTCTTCTGCGGAGCAAGGGAGCGGAATTCATTAATTACCCAACCACACCCCTCGCCCCGTGACGTCAATAGGCACGTGGGGCGTCAAGCGCATAATCGCGGCAAATAGAGTTGCAACGATTAGGATTCCCTTTGTGGCTGCTGGGATTTTTTGTCGGGAAATGTTACGATTCAAGTTACGGTAATTATGAGATTAACTTAACCGAGGCGATTCAGAAAGGGACGCCCTGGGCATGGAACCGAAGCCAGAGGTTACAATGATGGGCTTCCATTGGGTTAGAGGTCAAGGTTACTGGGTATAACTTGTAAATCTTTTCTTTCTAATTAATTAGCTAAGGAGATTCTTCACACGATTACAGCCAATAAAAAAAGTTTTGCGTGGAAATCATCAAATCACAGCTATCTTCTTATCAGACGAAGACCACGTAAAAAGATTAAGTTGTTTAACTTTTGAGATGATTTTTCCTTTGCTTTGTTGCCCAATGGACCAGACGGCCAGGTCATAAGGGCTTAATATACCAGAGGCAGAGAAAATAGACTTGCTGAACTATTGTTAACACGTAAGACAATCCAGTGTGTTTTTAATACGTAATGTTTGAGTCTCTTTCATTGCTTTCTCTAATGTTTCTGAGACCCGAATAAAGAAAGTTTCTATCCCGTTTCACTTTGTAATATTTAATAGTCTTTATAAATATGCGGTTAAGGGCTTTTCTTTCAACTTACCATTTATTTTAGTTTATTTAGATCCGATGGCGTAGCGTGGGTGGCAATTGAGGACGCAATGAAGAGACTATGAGACTGCGCAGTTGACGCTTCGACAGTTGTCATAGATGATAGGCCAATGACATATTCATCACCTTTGAATCAACCAATGATCTATGAAAGTGTCGAAGCATTCTTACAATCTCTCCATTCCTTCCTCTCTTGCCACACAAGATACGCCCCTTTAGAGACTTGTTGCTATTAAACTACTTTTTTTAGTTGAGCTCTTTTACCTCTGAGCGGCACTTATTTGCATACAATGGACCAGGTCCCAAAAGCTCAGAGAAGATTAGGGGAAGCGAACTCACTGGACATCTGTTATGAGACAGATGGAAATTTCCCATCAAGGCCATCTAGAGTGTTCTTTAACGTGCACAGAGTGTTGCTGTCCTCACGTGAAGGCATCTGTGGCATCGGAAGGCTTTATGACCGATGCCACAGATGGATTTTCAAGCTCATCGGTGTCCCCTGCTGATCGACAGCAGAGTGGCGTTTTTACGGAGATAAATCTCAACGCTGCCACAGGTGGGGCTCGAATTTGGAAACTGCAGATTACGAGCCACTGCTGTCTTACTTCTTTTTAATATCTGGGGTGGGGGTGGCTCAGTCGGTAGCGCGCCAGGCTCGTAATCTGTAGTTCCCAGGTTCGAGTCCCAGCTGGGTCAGCGTTGAGATTCATCTCCGCAAAACTCCCCGCCCTGCCCACGGTCAGTAGGGGACACCGATGGGCTTGGAAAGGCCGCCGTCCGTCGGATGGGACGTTAAGCCGTGGCCCCGTGTGCGGGAGAGCCATACCCTGTGCACGTTAAAGAACACGCTGGATGGCCTTGACGGGAGGCTACCATCTGTCTCCCAACAGCTGTTCCAGTGGGTCCCCTCCCCCAACCTTCTCTGAGCCTTCGGGGTCCATGTGACCTGGCCATTTAGCCCATGGTGTGCAAAAAAGTGCCGCTCAGAGGTAAAACAACCCAACCCAATCTTTTTAATATCCACAATTTCGCATCCCATTATTTTGAAGAATCCCAGCACTTGCATCTATTTCGTGATGTTAAGTGTGACCCTGTGAGATCTTTTGCAGCAGAGTTACGTCATTTCTGACGTAAGCGAGAATTTGCAAGTCCTTCATACAATTCTTTAAATATCAGACGAAGAATGTTAACAATTAGATTTTTAAACAGATCTGAAACAGATGTTCCTATCAAGAGTGGCCTTTTCTCATAAAAATTTTATTCTCGAAGTTATGAAGCTTTGAGTTTGACTTTCCATTCAAATAAGACGGAAGTGTCTCATGACTTTGAGCAATATCATTGTATGATCTCAAGGTTCGAGATGGCCACTCTTTTCATCAGAAATTCCTCTGCCCCTTAACCAGAGAAAGCAATGCAAAGTAAACGGGTGTTTTTCACGTTGAAATGTTTTGTGTATTGGCTTACTTATTATGATTGTTATTCATAAAAAATTATCATCTTTATTTCTTGTAGAAAAAGCTCATTTTTTTTATCTTTATAAATGATCTTTCGTTGCTAATGTACTCGTGCTTAACAGCAAATAAATAAATAAATAACGTGTATCATTTGGATAAATGTATGGATTGGGTTGTTTTACCTCTGAGCGGAACTTTTCTGCACACAACGGGCTAAATGGTCAGGTCACAAGGACCCCCGAAGACTCAGAGAAAGTTGGGGGAGGGGACCCACTGGAATAGCTGTTGGGAGACAGATGGTAGTCAAGGCATTCCAGGGTGTTCTTTAACGTGCATAGGATATGGCTCACCCGCACACGGTGCCATGTTAAAGACCCATCCAATGGACGGCGGCCTTTATCAAGCCCATTTGGTGTCCCCTACTGACCATGACTGGGAGTTTTGCTGAGATAAAATCTCAACGCTGACCCAGCTGGGACTCGAACCTGGGAACTGCAGATTACACTGGGCAACAAATTTTCATAAAAGTTATGCCTCTGAAATAAAAGTAGCAATTTCTTAAAGATTTCAAGGTGCTGAACACGAATATGAAAATGCAAAATTGGCTACGATTTCTGAGAAATCCGCAATAGTTTCTTATATAATAGAGAATACCTATATATGACATGTATCGGTAAAACTCCGCTTCTACTTCCGATGTCGCTTGTACAGCTGCTCAGGATCATCTCTAGCGAGCGTCCAACAGTAGTCAGCCAACATTGAAGTGGACCAGTTTCCCTGGTATCGTTTCTCCATCGTTGCAATGTCCTGGTGAAAAAGTTCACCATGCTCATCACTAACCATGCCACAGTTGTCGGAGAAGATATCGAAGTGGGAATAGAGAAAGTGGATCTTTAAGGACATATTGCAGTCGAGTTTGTGATACAGAGACAACATGTCCTTAACCAGTTTCTTGTAGTTATGTGCCCTGACATTCCCGAGGAATTTAGTTGACACCAGACGATACGCGTCCAAAGTCTTTTTCCCGTCACCCTGAAGCAGGTTGTCGAACATCTGGTCTTTGAACAGCTCGCGGATCTGAGGACGTACAAAAATTCCCTCTTTAATTTTTACTTCGCTGAGTCGAGGGAATTTGTCAGCCAAGTACTTGAAAGCTGATGCAGTCAGGTCCATGGCTTGTGCGAAGTTTTTCATCACACCGAGTTTGATGTGTAGGGACGGTAGCAGGATTTTGTGAGTTTCTGCCAGTGCTGTGTGTTCCACTTTCTTCTCTCCGACCTTCAGAGATTTTCTCTGAGACCAGTTTCTCTTCACGTAGTGCAAAGTCTTTGCTCGGCTGTCACATTCACATAAGAAACAGCAGTACTTCGTATATCCCAGCTGCAGACCCATCAACGGTTTTTCATCCACTACCTTCAAGTCACAACAGAGATGCCAGCCATACTTGCTGTATTGAAGACAGTTCAACAGCTGTCTTAGGTTGTTATAGGTTTCTTTCATGTAGACAGCGTGTCCGACCGGAATGGATGGAAGTCGATTTCCATTATGCAGCACCACCGCCTTGAGACTCAATTTTGAGGAGTCTATGAATAGTCGCCATTCTTGAGGGTCATGTCTGATTCCGAGGACATTCATCAGGCCATCTACATCGGAGCAGAACAGAAGGTCACCTTCCTTTCTGAAGTAAGGTGCAAACTGCTCATGACGAGTTCTAAACGAAGTCACTCGGACATTTTCCTTGAGAAGATTCCATTGTTTAATTACTGATGCAAGTAACTCTGCTTCGGCCTTGGGCAGCTCCAGATCGTGAACAAGATCGTTCATTTCTTCTTCGGTGAGAATGTGTGGCGCAGATGACGCACTGTGGCAGACGTATGGATCATCATTAGACACTGAAGGCTGAGGAGAACCCGACGTCGGTTCGCCTCCCTTTTCATCATCTGAATCAATGAAAAATTCTTTTGGAAGTTCGGAAAGGCCTTCGCCATGTGGAACTGGTTGGAGAGCAGATTCTATATTCAGGTACGCTATTGTCCACTTCTTTTTCCTTGTGATGCCTCCAGAAACAGGTGGAACCATGCAGAAGTAGCAGTCATTTGCATGATTGCTTGGCTGTCTCCAAAGCATAAGAACAGCAAATGGCATCACCCTTTTTCGCCTTTCAGCCACTTCGGAAGATTTCTTGCACACGTACTGCAGCATATGTGTGAGGCCCAGGCCTTGTCCTGATCCCCGATCTTGCATCCAAAATAAAATTCAAACGCCGCTTTCACTATTGGAGTGATAGCCCTTTACTGGCTTGCAAACGTCACTTCCTCGCAAATGTAATAAAATGTATCTGCACTATTAACACAGTTACGAGGCATCACTACTGCTGGATTAAAACTGCAAGGATCACTTGTGTTGTACTTATGACTCAGGAGTCTCTCAAAAGACTTGCTCACCCTACGAGATGTCGCTTACAACTAACGATTGCATCATTTTTTGTCCGTGATCGTAAAGCCGCGATGTATGTCTCAACTACATTACATCAGACAATGATGCAATACCCCCGGTGATTGCGTGTATGTCGGGCTGATGCAATACAACGCAATATGTTGCAATCTGGAGTTTAAAATACAGCGTTTTGAAATGATTACCTATGTACTCAATGCGGACTGAGTCGTTTATACATGACCATCTCTGTCTCTCCTAAACAAGAGCCAAGTGATAAATTTTATTGTCATTTTCGTGTTCAGCACCTCGAAATTAGTGAAGATTGGCTATTTTCATTTCAAAGTCTTTTTGTGTGTTGCCCAATGTTACGAACCGTATAACCCCCGCTCCCGTACGAATGCATGAAGCAGACGCATATTCACGATGTTTCAAGGAAGAGCAAAACGTTTCCATATCCCGAAATAAAAAAAAATCAATTAAGAAACGAATTATTATTCAATGTAATTTTATAATAAAATTGAAATTATAATTATTAATAAATTAATACTCTAAGCTGACAACTTGCCCATTCGCTGGAAAATATTTCCTGGTCAAGTGCCTGATTCAATTAACACTTACCAAGAAAACATTATCATATTAGGCAACTTTCATTGGTTTGTTGGCTTTAAATAAAATGCATTCAATGGCACGAAGCTTCTGTTTGGAATTTCAAATGTATGAAAGTTTCGATGACATAAAGAGCTGGTGCGCTTATTAAGTTCTTTTGCTTTTTTAATTAATAGTTCTCTTTTAGACACAAGAAAATCCATCGTTCTAATGTCATATAAAGTTAAATCCTGATCACATTTATTTCGAAAGTCAAAAGTGGTGAACGTCTAAGGGGTTTACATTAATCTTATGCAGATCACATGTTTTACTAAACGGAAAACCATAATCCATCCGAAATTAATTTCCCACTTATTGTTTGAAGTCTTACCGAAGAGCATTTAGCAAAATCCTTTTTAACACAAGAGAGAACAGCGTCTCTTGGAGTTAGTGCTGCCATCTATTGATAGGAAAATGCACATGTTTTCCAAGAATGGATTCGAATATCGCCAGATCCGATAAGCAGCACGGAGATTTCTTTTATTGCTCGGGATATCGGTTTCATTGCAACAAATATGCCCGTCAAGAAACGAATCGTCCAGTCGATAGGAAAACATTAAAATGCGTCCCTCCCATCATTTTTTATGTAAAATGTTTCTCTTCAGTTAACTCGAAATCAACTTCATTGATTGATTAGTTAGAATCAAAGTTTCTCGCGCTCAAGTGGTTGCCTACTATTGCATATTCTGCGTGGGCGGATATCCTGTCTAGATTACATCGAAACAAAAACCGCAATGGCAATATTCGCAACTTACTTTGTGATATTTTGCTCTGAAATGTTTTAAACTATTACCACGCTTGAGGGGGGGGGGGGGTCAGTCAGCAACGCGTCAGGCTCGTAATCTGCTATTTCCCAGGTTCGAGTCTCAGCTGGACCAGCGTAGAGACTTTTCTCTGCAAAACTCCCCGCCCTGCCATCGGTCAGTAGGGGACATCGATGAACTTGGAAAAGCCGTCGTCCGACGAATGGGATATTAAGCTGTGCCTCGTGGGCGGGAGAGTCATACCTTGTGCAATAACGCGCCAGTTACTCTATCATTTGAACTAAGGTAGGATCAATAGCACTTGATTAAGGTTTTGATGGCTTTGTGCTATGAGGCTTTACCATGTGATTATAGTAGAACCATCACAAACTTTCTTAAGCAAGCGTGAATTGCCCCCGCCTTAACCCAACTGATAGAGCTATCCCGAGTCCATCTATAGGGAAGAACCACCTATCCGGTAATTACAACAAACTGATGATCACTTTGTGAGATTGACCCCTTCTTAGGTTCCTTTCATGAGCAGCAGCCAAGTACACTGACTATTCAGCCACAAGGACGGTCTTGTTAAGTAATTTTAAAAACAAGGCTGAAGGAAAAAAATAGATAATAAAAAAATAAATAAAAAAATAAATAATAAAATAAATAATAAAAAATAAATAAAAAAATAAATAATAAAATAAATAATAAAAAATAAATAATAAAATAAATAATAAAAAAAATAATAAAATAAATACCCCCTCAAGCAGCTGCTTGCCACAGAGTCTGACAGGAGCCTGTCACTTTATATGTCATAGTATAAGGTTTGAGAGGATGATAGAGCCTCAGCAGAAAAACGACACATAAACTAAGTATAAAAATGTAAATTCATTAATTTTCCATTAAGGCATTTCTTCCACTGCAGTGCATAAATATTGAACATATAACGTTTCGCCAATTAAGAATTTTTTTTATGATAATGTCTTTATGATAATGTCTTGTGTCAATAAAACTGAAACCTTTTTAAGACGGAAACACCTCCTCTAAGCAGAATTTTTGTCAGACACGTGGGTTTCCGCTATAGAAAGATTTCGCTGTGGTTGAAATCGATAATAGTAGCGATACGGAAAATGTTGGTTGCCTAAATGCATTCCAATTCCCAAGGGAGTAGAAAGATTTACTTTTGCTAAAAGGTAGGTGGAGAAAGAATTCGGTAGTTTGCTTTTCAGGTAACCTCCACTTGGAATTCTCCACCGACCGATATCACTTCTTTAAATTCCCAAACCTATGACCAACACTATCTCCTCCCCCATCTTTGCTATTTTTTTGTATTTTTCGCAATCCTTTTTCCTCTTTACAATCATTTAATATATTACTGTCTGTTGTTTTTAATTTCCTCTCGTGATAGATTTATATTGACCTCTTTTTACAACGCTTTCTATCATACTTCCCATCAACCCTCGTCTGTGCAGCTTCTTTTTTTATTTATGTATCATATAGTCATGCAATTTCTGTACCCACGTTTGCATTTTTGTACATGTCCTTGGCATTTTCTTTTAACTTCCCAAATGCACTGCGGCATCAAGCCACTTGAACATTTAAATCAATATCTAATATTACTTGTACATTAACTTTACTGTAAATCCCTCTCCCCCTGCATTGAATAAATTATAGTAATAATAATTAGAGATCTCCCTTTCGAATGAGTCTGATTTAACTTTCCTCTAGTTCCTCTTCAGTCTGTACAAGAATATTCAGAAATGATAGAGAATTCATTGCTTTTGTTTTCGCTGATATATAAAGTGGGCAATTATATTAATCTTATTTCTGGATTTGAAACTCTTCTATTTGGAATGATGTTGCATGCTGGCAACAACTGTTCGAGAAAAAATGAAAGTGAAACATGGCGTTTTTCTTTTACAGCGACCGTCGGAATTTCTGATCGTTCCATCTATTGCTCGTGCGCTCGATCACTGCAGGGGACTTTCTCTCCGGATGATCAACTCTTGTTAACCAAATATTACACATCACCCAGATTGTAAATCGGCACTCCCACCAACCAATCCACTTTCTCGTTCAAAACCTACACACTATTCTCCATGGTTTGGTTATCAAGCAATATAGACTTATAAAATATTAATATTATTTCTTCGTATTTACTCAATTTATTACATTTATACTAATTCGTTTCACCTAATTCTGTAAATGGTACATCACATCAACCGGGGGGGGTAGTCATTTAATTTTGCATCCTGAAAGGCAAAATATGTCAGTTCGTAAATGGATTCTTTAAAGGTATAAATAATAATATAATAAATACCCCTTCAAGAAGCTGCTTGCCACAGAGATCTGACAGGAGCCTCTCAGTTTATATGCCATAGTAGAAGATCTAAGAGGACGGCAGAACCTCACCAGAAAAACAAGACGAACAGCTAGCAATTAAGCTAGCGATGGATCCCCCATTCGGCCAACCCTCTCTGAGCCATCGGGGTCCTTATGACCTGGCCATCTAGCTCACTGTGTGCAAAAAATGTGCCGCTCAGAGGCAAACAACCCAACTCACCTTTTGCGGTGCGAAGAAATGCCTTGGCCGTCTTTGACTGCGGGATAATGACGACTTTGAAAGCGAGTAAGTTAATTGTGCTCTTCAACGTGTAACTTGGAGAGTTTTTGTGTTTCAGAATTGAAATGTTCGACAGCGGAGAATAATAATGGTCGATAACCACGAAACTGAGGCGAGCAGAGTCGGTCAAAGAGATCGTTCCAAAGGAAGCAAAGCAACTCCTAAGACAAGCTGCTGCCTGCCACACGAAGCACAGCGAATTGTTCTGACCAGAGAACTAATTAATTATTTGAGACTGAATAAACCTGGTACCTAAGAGGGAAGGAAAACCGGTAAGCCTAGATTTGAAAAGCATTTCTGTAATAATGTACTTTATTGTAATGGAAATCTTTCGCAAGCAATTCTTTTGTGGTTGCCACGACATGGTTTCCAATTGTTACAGGATGTTCGATTGCAAAGACTTTAGACAACATACAATGGATAGAATACAAAAAAACTTCCCAGACAAGCTGTGTTAGGTTGTTAGGTTGAGTCTAGACGGATTTTTTTTTTAAGCCGAGGTTATATCTGTCGCAACGAAGTCTTAATTATAAGTGCACATGTCAGTTAAAGAGACTGGAACTCCATTGTTGTTCGCACCCTCAGATGCACGGACCTACTTTCCACACGCGATGGAGGGAACGACTTTAAAATTTACTGCAAGTCTTGGAAGGACAAATCAATGAATGGCACCGAAGCCAGAAAAAAAAAGAATCCAAGAGTTGTTCGTGCTTTTAGCTTTCGCGTGCAGAAGTTAGATTAAATTTAATTGTAATAACTTTTACGATAAATTTCGAATATGGAGGACCAATTTCTTTGACCATTCCGAATAGAAAGAAATTTAAATATTTAATAACAGATATAAAGTTTTCACGATGGTAGTTATTTCTCTCTGAGGAGAATTTTCATCTGGGTGATTCTCCTCAAAGATTTCGGATGAAAGAAGTGTAAAATTCTTGCAGGGATCCGAAACGTAGTGGCCTCATGAAGCGTATAAAACGATAGATATATTATTATTGCTCGGAACTCCAAGAATCTGATATAGCAGAGAAATCTGATTTAGCTCTAAGAACCTCATGTAAGAGCATGAATCATGTTATTAAGGAGCATTTTAGTGTGACCCACTTTCTGTTAATGACAAGGGAGGGAACGAAATTGATAATTGCCTCACTCGAAGCATGTATTCAAAACTTTTCACAGCAAAACGTCGCTTTAAAAAAATTGGGAAGGCTTCTCCTAGCGAAGAGTTGGATAAACTGATCGAAAAAAAAATTTCACACAAGTTTACTTTGTTTCAAAAAATAGACAGTATTGATGTATTTGGGCTTTAATGGCAATATTTAAGGAAGTAAATTTTAATAATTTTTAATAATATTCTTGAAGAGTTGTTTGGGTTGTTGGGTTGTTTTACCTCTGAGCGGCACTTTTTTGCACACCATGGGCTAAATGGCCAGGTCACATGGACCCCGAAGGCTCAGAGAAGGTTGGGAGAGGGGACCCACTGGAACAGCTGTTGGAAGACAGATGGTAGCCTCCCGTCAAGGCCATCCAGCGTGTTCTTTAACGTGCACAGGGTATGGCTCTCCCGCACACGGGGCCACGGTTTAACGTCCCATCTGACGGACGGCGGCCTTTCCAAGCCCATCGGTGTCCCCTACTGACCGTGGGCAGGGCGGGAAATTTTGCGGAGATAAATCTCAACGCTGACCCAGCTGGGACTCGAACCTGGGAACTACAGATTACGAGCCTGGCGCGCTACCGACTGAGCCACCCCCTCCCCTTCTTGAAGAGAGACAATGAGCAAAATAGCGCATCCTCAATCTCTTGTTATAGATTAAGCAGAAATCATTTATGCAACGGTCTTTGTTGCGTAAAGGAACAAGGTAAAGCAATCAGGTTTTAATTTCCGATGCGGCAATTATGGAAGGTGTTTCGGTGTGTTTTATCACACAAAATGAATTTTACATACCAATTCATCATCTTCAAGTGAATTTCACTTACACATCTCTATAGCTTATAACATCTTTTTTTAAATAAAAAAGCAGAGAAAAAAATACTTCCCTTCACACAGGACGGAGATAACCTAGAAGTACTATTGGACTTGTCCTGGTTTCTCACACAAACACATATACAGGGGCATGCCCGCTGGTCTTAGTAATCAGGTGCATTAACCACTAGGACAAGTACGGGCTACTGGCAGAAAAGAATATTAATAATTATTTTATTCCCGATTAATTTCTAAATAATAAACTTGTATCTGAAGAAACCGGACTGGGCTCATTATTGCCAATAGAATATCTACGGTGATCTACAAAATAGACCGCTTGCTACTAGTAAAAATTGATTAATGAAATATGCTGATGCCTAGTTAACGTTGGACATCATCAAACGAAAAGCTTCTTCCAAAGTAACAAGGATTTGGAATTTGTGTGGCATTGATTTCGGTTCCGATAAATAGGTATTGAGTCCAAAGGCCATTTGATGCTAAAATATTTTTATTTTAAATAGAAATTCTAAATTACTTCATATTTGTAATATTATCATAAAATTTTATTACATTCAAGCTGTGGCCTCGGGACTTCGTGCTGAAGTGCAAATCCAACATATTAAGCAACTGAAAAACAATTATCACTTCATAAAATATATGGGCAAGGGAACATATGAGGAGGGAAATCGAAAGAAAGAAACATGTTGGCGTCATTGATATTTTAATCGCTCACTATATGTATTACTAAGCTACTATAGTATACTACATGTATATATTGAGCTACTATACACCGAAGAGCCAAAACATTATGACCACCCGTCTCCTCCACGTTCCGCCAAAACAACTCCTACCTGGCGAGGCATGGACGCTAGAAGATTTCTAAGGGTATCTTGTGGTATCTGGTACCAACACGTTACCAGCAGACCTTTAACTCTTGTCAGTTACGTGGTCGGACTCAGATCGGATATGTTGTTCCAACACAAACCACAGATGCTCGCTTGATGTCTGGGGAACTGGTGGCCAAAGCAATACCTGGAAGTCTTCCTCATGTTTCGCGAACCATTCTCGAACAATCCGGGTAGTGTGGCATGGCACATTATCCTGCTGAAAGAAGGCACTACTATAGGGGTATACCGTTGCCATGAAAGGATGTACCTGGTCTGCAATATGTTTAGGTAAGTGGTTGGGTTGGTTTACCTCTGAGCGGCACTTTTTTGCACACAATGGGCTAAATGGCCAGGTCACATGGACCTCGAAGGCTCAGAGAAGGTTGGGGGAGGGGACCCACTGGAACAGCTGTTGGGAGACAGATGGTAGCCTCCCATCAAGGCCATCCAGCGTGTTCTTTAACGTGCACAGGGTATGGCTCTCCCGCACACGGGGCCACGGCTTAACGTCCTATCCGACGGACGGCGACCTTTCCAAGCCCATCGGTGTCCCCTACTGACCGTGGGCAGAGCGGGGAATTTTGCGGAGATAAATCTCAACGCTGACCCAGCTGGGACTCGAACCTGGGAACTACAGATTACGAGTCTGGCGTACTACCGACTGAGACTACCCCCCCCCCCCCCCTTGGTAAGTGGTAGATGTCCTGCACATGAATGACTGGACCCAGGGTTTCCCAGCAGAACATTGCCCAAAGCACTACACTTACTCCACCAGCTTGTTTCCATCCCATGGTACATCCTGGTGCCAACACTTCCCCAGGTAAATGATGCACATGTACCCGGCTGCCCTCATGGTGCAACAGCAAATGAGATTCATTGGACCAGACGACCTTCTTCCAATCATTCAAAGTCCAGTTTCATTGGTTTTCATTTGTCCATTTTGATTGGTCCAGTTTGATTGCATGCCCATTGTAGGCGCTTTCGACGGTGAACCGAGGTTAACATGGGCACTTGGAGTGGCCTGCGGCTACGCAGCCCCATTTTCAGCAGGATTCGATGTACTGTGTGTTGCGACACATTACTCCCATGAAAAGCATTCAAATTACTGGCGAGTTGCTCCACAGTATCCCTTCTGTTGGCTCGTATCATACAGGATAGCCTTCGCTCATCTAGAGCATCGATGAACCGTGGTCGCCCACACCTTGCCAGCGGTTCTTGGTTTTTCCCTTCTCCGAGTACTTTTTGAAGGAACTAACCACGCTGACCGTGAGCAGCCCACAAGCCTTGCCGTCTCGGAAATCCTCTGACCCAGTCGTCTGGCCATTATAATTTGGCCTTTGTCAAAATCACTTAGGTCCACTGCCTTTCCCATCTGAAGAACAAGAATAAGACTGATTAACAGAGCTCAGTATGAAACTGTTGTGACAGGTGTGACTGTTGTGACTGTGTTGTGACAGGTGTTATTTATACCGTTTCATGACCTTCACACCCGCCGTCGTTTAGCTGCAGTTGCTTCGATTTGCATAAAGACGCGCTGGTCATAATGTATTGGCTCTTCAGTGGGTTGGGTTGTTTTACCTCTGAGCGGCACTTTTTTGCACACCATGGGCTAAATGGCCAGGTGACATGGACCCCGAAGGCTCAGAGACGGTTGGGGAGGGGACCCACTGGAACAGCTGTTGGGAGACAGATGGTAGCCCCCCTCAAGGCCATCCAGCGTGTTCTTTAACGTGCACAGCGTATGTCTCTCCCGCACACGGGGCCACGGCTTAACGTCCCATCCGACGGACGACCTTTCCAAGCCCATCGGTGTCCCCTACTGACCGCGGGCAGGGCGGGGAATTTTGCGGAAATAAATCTCAACGCTGACCCAGCTGGGACTCGAACCTGGGAACTACAGATTACGAGTCTGGCGCGCTACCGACTGAGCCACCCCCTCTTCAGTGTATATTATATGTATGCATTAAGCTACCATACGTATATACTGAGTTACTATATACTAAAGTTACAACTGAAGTAAACTTTAAAGAACAGGAAGAATGTCCTGGAGGCATTATTAATTATAATAATGGCCACTGCATTCCTAGGCTATGTTTTACCCTGAGATCAAATATACTTTTGTGCTATCTTGCTGTCTACAAATTAGAACAATACACGTATATACATATGAGAAAATATCCTCTATAGCGAATCTGCTTATCAGCATGTAAAAAGTGTCCGACACTTTTCTTTTACCAGTCGCATGTAGAATTTTATTATACGCATTATGGACGGTTTAGAATTTGATGCAAATAACCCTTGACCTTCGCTGCCACCTTTTCTATGGCTCAGTCATCAATAGATTGTAGTATCGTAAAAATATGCATGATTTAATTTTATCCCTGTTTTTAAAACTCGAATGAGAGAACTTGCTTCTGAACAACCAATCAGATCAGGGAGGAAGGGGGAGGGGGTCGTTCAGTCGGTAACGAGCTAAGCTCGTAATCTGCAGTTTTCAGGTTCAAGTCCCAATTTGACCAGGGTCGCGATTTATCTCCGCAAAACTCCCCACACTTCCCTCTATCAGTAGGAGACACCGATGGGCTTGGAAAGGCCGCCGTCCGTCGGATGGGACGTTAAGCTGTGGGTCCGTGTGCAGGGAGAGCCATACCCTGTGCACGTTAAAGAACACACTGGATGGCCTTGACGGGAGGCTACCATCCGTTCCCCAACAGATGTTCCAGTGGGTCCCCTCCCCCAACCTTCTCTGAGCCCTTGGGATCCTTGTGACCTGGCCATTTAGCCCATTGTATTAAATTAGCGGCATTACATTTTAACAGATAAATTATTTGAAGCGAAGCATTTTACTCATTCTTGCATGTAAATTTCAGATTTGCCTCGAAAAAGTAACAAGGAAAATACATTTCAATATTTTAAATAAGAGCAACATAGAAAGGTTAGTGTATGATTTAAATTTTTTTTAACTCCAATGGAATGTAGAAATGTGGAACAATTAATTATTTAGATTATATGTAGGAATGATAAATGTTTTTTTTTTAACCCGAATTTAGTTTTTTTTGGTTCCCACATGCCTAAGAATTTTTGAATATTGTTTATTTTTCTCTTCTTTTGAATACGAAACTTATGACGAACTCTACAATTTTTTTCGAAAATTACAGATGATTCAAACTCTGTAAATTTAGAAAATCATACAGCATTAAATCGTTCCCATTTGGAGACGTTACACTTTGAAAGATATTTGCTTTACTATTAGCACTACTTAAGGTGATAAAATGTTTTAGCAGCTAAAGTTTTCAGATATAATTTCAACAGAAAAACATTTGCGTAAAATAGAACTATAAGCAATGCTAAATTATAACAATTGCAGAATAACAGCAGACGAATTCTTTACTGGAAGATATTAAGAGTACGCCACTGCATTAGAAGGCAGTTATGAAATTTACGTATTATCCATCTAAGTAAATTGAGCAATCCTTGAAAGCGCTGATTTTTGTAGCATATATTTTCCAGCATTTGCAATAGTTGATTGCTACATTATTTCTTGCATCCTTGTCCAACGTATTTAAAAAAGAAAATTTCACATTGTAAAAAAGTTTATTGAAGGGTTTAATGATTAAATAATAAAAAATATATGCCAATTTTATAAACGATTTATTTTGATTGTTATTAAATTGAATGAGGCATGCGACAAATAAGGATTTTTCCTTTTCCCATTGCTTTTAAAGGTGGAGGCCACATTGTAGCAATCGCCTCTAACCCTGTGACCCGATAACCAGCGGCCATCGGCCTCATCTCCGATTAATCAGGGGTTGTTAAAAGAAGACAGGGGACAATGCCTCGAGGAATGATTGGTCGGGTGGATCTGCACGGCAGCACATGACAGGGAATGGGGCTGAAAGCTTAAGGAAGCCCAAATCGCACTCTGCTCAAAGGCCAATGGAAGCTTGCAACAACAGATGCAGCCCCTCCCCATTTGCATTCCCTCCCCAGAATGCTGCCCTTGTCAACTTGCAATCGTGCATCTGTCATCGTAGCCAAAGCACAGATGAATCACGTTCTTCTCTTTCATTATTCCACTGAATCTCTTTTTCGTAACATTATACGCGCAATAATTCTTGGTTTGCATGTTTCAGTCCAAACTCCGATACAAAATCAAAATTTAACTTCTCTGTTCTTGCAGCATTACAAGGGGGACTTACAAGGGGGACATTACAAGGGGGACTCTTGCAGCATTACAGCATTATGTCTACGTTGAGGTGCAGAAAAGGGAGCACGAGCTTCTGCAGCTGTTTCAAGGTGCGATTTCATGACATGAAACAACAGAACTTCGATGGGCGTATTTTTGAGTGTTACTGCGAGTACAGTCGCTCAAAAAAAAATATCCGAACACTATGGTTGATTACAGAATTCAGAAAAAATATCTGGCAACGAATTTTTTTTAGAAATTAGTGAACTGGCAACCTTCGTGTCACGTGATTACAGAATTCAGGAAAAATATCTGGAGCGTTGGGTTGTTGGGTTGTTTTACCTCTGAGCGGCACTTTTTTGCACACCATGGGCTAAATGGCCAGGTCACATGGACCCCGAAGGCTCAGAGAAGGTTGGGGGAGGGGACCCACTGGAACAGCTGTTGGGAGACAGATGGTAGCCTCCCGTCAAGGCCATCCAGCGTGTTCTTTAATGTGCACAGGGTATGGCTCTCCCGCACACGGGGCCGCGGCTTAACGTCCCATCCGACGGACGGCGGCCTTTCCAAGCCCATCGGTGTCCCCTACTGACCGTGGGCAGGGCGGGGAATTTTGCGGAGATAAATCTCAACGCTGACCCAGCTGGGACTCGAGCCTGGGAACTACAGATTACTAGCCTGGCGCGCTACCGACTGAGCCACCCCCGCCCCTATCTGGAGCGTGTACAGCAACTGTACACGCTCCAGTTACCGTTCACAGCAAACTGGAGCGTGTGAAGTAACCGCACACGCTCCAGTTTGCTGTGAACGGTAACTGCACACGCTCAATATTTCCGTGAGTGAGCCCACACGATCCGATTTTTTTAGAAATTAGTGATCTGGCAACCTTTGTGTCACGTGACACGAAGGTTGCCAGATCACTAATTTCTAAAAAAAATTCGTTGCCAGATATTTTTTCTGAATTCTGTAATCAACCATAGTGTTCGGATATTTTTTTGAGCGACTGTACAAGTTTGAGTTCGAGTCTCCAAAAATATACCTGTACCGTTCGGTAAAAGATGTAAATTTTTTGAAAGTATTAAATAATTGCAAATCTTTGATAGATATCTGATACTGGAGAGTTCCGAATAAAAAGTGACCCGACGCGTCTTATCTCCGCAAAATTCCCCGCCCTGCCCACGGTCAGTAGGTGACACCGATGGGCTTGGAAAGGCCGCCGTCCGTCGGATGGGACGTTAAGCCGTGGCCCCGTGTGCGGGTGAAACATACCCTTTGCACGTTAAAGAACACGCTGGATGGCCTTGACGGGAGGCTACCATCTGTCTCCCAACAGCTGTTCCAGTGGGTCCCCTCCCCCAACCTTCTCTGAGCCTTCGGGGTCCATGTGACCTGGCCATTTAGCCCAGGGTGTGCAAAAATAGTGCCGCTCAGAGGTAAAACAACCCAACCCGACGCGTCTTCATTAAAGCCCACTGAAACTGCTGTCGGGCATCCAATTGAGTAACTCTGCCATTACCAACAGATCTGTCTTTTGTATTAGGATATGGAAAGACTTTTTATGGGAATGTTTTATTCTTGAAAATAACTTAGCAACTGTTGAAAGCCTAGACACCAAAGCATCATCTTTATCTTTCAAGATATTATTTTGCACATTACTTTTAAATATAAAGCTGTCAATCGTCGATAAATGTTTCGAAAGTAGTATTTCGTGTTTTTTCGACATCCGTCAAAAATCAATACAAGCGCTCCGTATGGCGTTTGAAATTTCTTATACACTAAACAGCGATAAAAGTATCGGAGCACGTGTCTTAATCCTAGAATTTCCAAAGGATATATCTGAGGGATCTTTTAATCACGAGACTAGATTGAAAAATTGTAAAAATCTCTAAAATCTTCATCTACTTGCAATTCGAAAACCCAATTTTTTCTACCCAATATTTTTTAAAGCTTTTCACGAATCTGGTTTAATCAATGTAGACAGGGTTGGGTTGTTTTACCTCTGAGCGGCACTTTTTTGCACACCATGGGCTAAATGGCCAGGTCACATGGACCCCGAAGGCTCAGAGAAGGTTGGAAGAGGGGACCCACTGGAACAGCTGTTGGGAGACAGATGGTAGCCTCCCGTCAAGGCCATCCAGCGTTTTCATTAACGTGCACAGGGTATGGCGCTCCCGCACACGGGGGCCACGGCTTAACGTCCCATCCGACGGACGGTGGCCTTTCCAAGCCCATCAGTGCAATGTAGACAGAGGTCGAAGAATTACAAAATACCGACAAAAAAAAAGTGAAGAGAAATATAACAACAAGATGTTATCTTTTTTTCGGTTTTCTAGGATTCCTCACTAATTCTTTTACCATGGTTCTGTGCGTAAACGATTTCAAGTGAAAAATGTCAAGCCAAAAAGGATTTTTTTTTTTCGTCACGGTTCCAATACAATTTTTTTCGTCTGCAATCCTATTGGCATTCTCATATATAATAAGCTACCGAGATTGGTGTTTTCATAAAATCCAATCACGTCTGCCCACCCATCAGATACTGATGATGATTCAGGGCTGACCTTCATTAACAAATTTTGGTCATGTTCAATGCAGGATTATGATTAGCTCTTCCAGGAGTGCTGACATTAATTCAGAAAAGGTTCTCGAACCGTGATGAGATTAGAAGATTACAGAAACAAATGGACGTTCCCGATTGCACGTGGAAGATTAGCACTTAATTGGTTTCAAAAACGCTAAGACGAAAAAAAAAAACGGGTAGGAGAGAAGCAGAGATATTTTCTGCCTTGGTGAATCACTTGTTGAAAACGAATAACACTTTTGGGAAAAAAATAGCCTCTTTTTTTTTTCTTTTATTGTCAAAATGAGCTCCCATTCTGATAAGAGTATCAAGTTTTTATTGAAATAAAATATCTGAAACTGAATTCACGGGTCGAGGAGCAGGAATACAGATTGATTGACTCTAGCGGAAATTAGAACCGTGAAGTCTGAATGTAATCTACTTATTGAAAGGAAAATTTTGTCTTTGAATTATCAACTGAGATTATACTTCAAAAGACAGCTAAAGAAAACAACCAAAACGCTGATTCACGCAGCTGAGATAAAAGCGTTGTCCCGATAGAAATTCTAGGAATTTTATATGAAAAAGTGTGCTTTGAGTTCATTTATGATAATGGCTATCTTGAAAAAAAGAAACTGAAGATTTCATTCTGGTGGGTTGGGTTGTATTATTTTACCTCTGAGCGGCGCTTTTTTTGCACACCACGGGATAAATGGCCAGGTCACAAGGACCCCGAAGGCTCAGAGAAGGTTGGGGGAGGGAACCCACTGGAACAGCTGTTGAGAGACAGATGGTAGCCTCCTGTCAAGCGTGTTCTTTAACGTCCACAGGGTATGGCTCTCCCGCACACGGGGCCACGGCTTAACGTTCCATCCGACGGACGGCGGCCTTTCCAAGCCCATCGGTGTCCCCTACTGACCGTGGGCAGGGCGGGGAATTTTGCGGAGATAAATCTAAACGCTGACCCAGCTGGGACTCGAACCTGGGAACTACAGATTACGAGCCTGGCGCACTACCGACTGAGCCACCCCGCCCCTTCATTCTGGTGAATAAGAACTATTGTGTAAGAAAAAGATCGTGTTGCTTAAAAATGTCTTCATACATCAAAAAGTACATCACTGGCATTTGATTGAAATGTGATTTATGCTAATTTCGTTTCGCCCCTAAACTTGTGTTTGATCTAAAATTCTTAAATGAATACTTCAGTCGTCATGGAAATAGTGCGTCACAATAACCTGAACTTAAAAAAAAAAGATGCGGTAAACAAACTGACGAACTTTGCATTTATTTATCACTGATACTTTCTCCGGTTATAATGTACAGTCGCTCAAAAAAGTATCCGAACACTACGGTTGATTACAAAATTCAGAAAAAATATCTGGCAACGATTTTTTTTAGAAATTAGTGATCTGGCAAAATTCGTGTCACGTGACACGAAGGTTGCCAGATCACTAATTTCTAAAAAAATCGGATCGTTTGGGCTCACTCACGGAAATATTGAGCGTGTGCAGTTACCGTTCACAGCAAACTCGAGCGTGTGCAGTAACTGCACACGCTCCAGTTTGCTGTAAACGGTAACTGGAGCGTGTACAGTTGCTGTACACGCTCCAGATATTTTTCCTGAATTCTGTAATCACGTGACACGAAGGTTGCCAGATCACTAATTTCTAAAAAAATCGTTGCCAGATATTTTTTCTGAATTTTGTAATCAACCGTAGTGTTCGGATACTTTTTTGAGCGACTGTACAACATACTTTGGTCTCCATAGTCACTTTGATAGGAAATGTCACTGATCACTATTAACTTCAATGAATTGAGCACGTTACAACATCAACAGAACAAAGGGAACAAACCATTTTACAAATTTTATAAAAGAAAAATATTCTGCCTGGGTGTCCAGAATTTTAGGCCACTTTATCTAGAAGGATGGAGAATGTTTTTCCAGGAGGCGTGAAGCGCTGGAGCAATTCTCTTCCATTATTGAGAGCCAGCACCCAAAGGCTGGCTGGTAATTTCCTCCCCAGGAGAGCTTGTGCGATATTGCCTGCGACAGCAGAACAACCGGTGATCACTGTCCCTCGAGACTACTTGAGTTCGAGCAATGACGAAAGCTGGCGACAAGGCCACGCGTGTCCACCCCATTCACTGGCACAGATCTTTCTTTCACCTGCTCAGAATCCGCTTAGCTCAGCTTCTCTACATCAGACTCGAATTCCTACATAGCCATCTGAGCAGGGATAAGTGGAGCGTTGGCATGACAACGCTCGATACTCTCTCTGTCGATGGGCATCCGATTGTCCCAGCAAATCCCCTCCCGTGCAACACGTTCGTGAGTCGGCACGCCCGTCGCTGCTTAGTTTGCCCTTGAATAACAACCGCTAATCTTTCGGACGTGCCAGCAGTTTCCCTTTTCCTTTCGTCGTTTGCATTCTCTTCGCCAACGATGGACGACACAAACCTTCATCACGGCAGCGGATCGTCGACCACGGTAGAAAGATGCATGAAGAAACCTTAACTGGCATAGTGGTTAGGCAGCTAGCGACTGTTCCAGCAAGGCAAACTTTGTGTGTTGTCTAAGGCAGTGGTCAGCAGTGACTTCGGTCTTAGTAGGGCATGTCCTTGTATGAGAAAGCCTGTATTAAGCTACGAGTAGCTTCTAGGATTCTTCTCTGTCCTATATGTCGCAAAAAAAAAAATTAACAAACACTCCACAAGAATTCGCTAGATGAGATTATAGAACGCCGAAAGTTTTCAACACTTTTGCCTCTTTTGCTAAGCGAGTCGGATAAAAGTTAATTGAAACATTTTTTAATCATTTCAGAATCCAAACAAGCTAACACTAAACCGCAGCTTCATTATAGAGGAAAATTTTAATTATCCGACTTTCGATTATCCGATTTCCCATTTAATCGGTCAAAAAATGGATAACCCGGCGAAGAATGGTCGGTTGTGTAAACGCCGAAAGCAGATTCACGTTGGAACACGTTGTGCTACCGAGCATCATTCAGATAGTCAATCTAATATTTCCCCTTAAATGAGACTAAAAGAGCACATCCTCCTCTTTCTCCATATCACTCCCCGCCCACGTCTTTTATTGACAGTTAAAGCTCGTTACTTTCCATTCCACGTGCGTCCGATTCCATTGTTTTCGCTTCTTCGCAGGGGTCACAACTTTGCATTTTTAATTTCATTCGCGATCCGAAAGACATTAATTCTGCTTACACCCGTTGAATCGGATACAAATTTCTCAATATCATTAATTCATACGTCACGATTGAATTCTTTTCAAATGATTAAAAGTATTCCAAAAACATCTTTTCTCATCACGAGTCTCAAGGTTTACCTTTCGCTTGCTTCGCCATTTATGAGATTGCCATTTTTTCAGGATCTGAAACTGTTTCTTTTCTAACAAAGCAATGAGACATTTTACGATCGTATAATTTCCATTAACATATTTTCAAAAAGGTAAATAATGGTTCATAACTCAACAATGAGTTTTCAATACTTCTCTATATATAGGGGCGGGGGTGGCTCAGTCGGTAGCGCGCCAGGCTCGTAATCTGTACTTCCCAGGTTCGAGTCCCAGCTGGGTCAGCGTTGAGATTTATCTCCGCAAAATTCCCCGCCCTGCCCACGGTCAGTAGGGGACACCGATGGGCTTGGAAAGGCCGCCGTCCGTCGGATGGGACGTTAAGCCGTGGCCCCGTGTGCGGGAGAGCCATACCCTGTGCACGTTAAAGAACACGCTGGATGGCCTTGACGGGAGGCTACCATCTGCCTCCCAACAGCTGTTCCAGTGGGTCCCCTCCCCCAACCTTCTCTGAGCCTTCGGGGTCCTTGTGACCTGGCCATTTAGCCCTTAGTGTGCAAAAAAGTGCCGCTCAGAGGTAAAACAACCCAACCCAACTCTCTATATATAGTATATTTAACATTATAGTGTTTGCATGTTGTTGTTGTTTTTTTGCATTTATTCCTGCATATGCACAGGAAATGCTAATACTCCTGTAAATTGTTTTCATTCTGTACATGTCATTTACCTTAATTTACAAATTACGCGACTTTTCGGTTCAACTGACGAATTTCCCTCTTCCCCTTCCAATAGATCCAGATAATTAAGGTTTTATCGCATACGTGTTCAATCGGAGAGAAAATCTTTTAAAATCAATCTAACCTATTAAAATGAAAGTGATCAGATCTCTGTGTTTTAAAACGCTTCTCTGGAAATTCCCCCCCCCCCCTCACATAAACGAAATTTCCTAGAAATTGATATGCGAATCATAATGAGGGAAATTCAAGAAAGAATTTGATCGTAAGGTTTTGCTGAAAGTTATGTTTTTCAGTTGTGAACACATATTAGGTTATTCACACTCTTGAAGAGCTCGGAAACGAGTAACTGAAGTGTGGGTAGGATGAGGCTGATGCTCCTCCTCGTGTCGATTCATCCCCATCGTCATCATCTTCCTGTCCCATTTCACCATAGCAACCCATTTGCTAGAGTCCCCCCTCTCTCTCTCTCTATTCTCTCCCTTTCGATGCTTAACCCACATTGGCAGGGGCCAAATATTTATGTTTCTCGCAAGTGAAGAGCCAGCATGATTTAGATCCATCTTGTCCAGCAATAAACGTCTACATTGATAGCCTTCTTCATATGAGGCAGATTTTCATGGCATCTGGGCAGCAATTGGCTACGGTGGGGATGAAGAGAGGAGAGGAAGAGGGTCAACGGAGAAAGGAGCTTCATTTTATTGCTTTTCGGTTGCATTCTTTCACACGTGGACCGTTTATGATCTGCAAAAGCCTCCTCCTCTTAGTCATCTTCTGCACCTCTGTTGATGACGAAGAAACTTTCAGGATTGTCTCATTTTTGGGGCTTTTGGAGAAAACGGCGACCAATGAAGAAACCAATATTAATTGCTCTATTCGTTATTGGTGAGACTGATAGTCTTGAATTTAAAGGGATGAATCGGAAAGGGTGAAGACATAGACCTGAAGAACGAAAGGTATTCTTTGTATGCAATTAATCTCATGAACGCTATTTCAGGCTCCTCCTCCTTCCACTACCCAAGACTCTTCTTTTTCTGACTCTTTCAGACTTCCCTTTCTTCCATGTGCACTCCATACACTTTTATACTTGATTTTTCAATAAAGTGAATCCGATCACTAGTTCCGGGGCATTCTTCCTTAATAAAAGAGGATTTCCATAAGCAACAATCTCTGTCTCGAATGCCTCATTCAAAACACAGCTTGGTGCATGTGCAAGCGCCACATATATTCGTTGACATCTCAAGATAAAAATAAAATTCGAATGAAATTTTGTAATTTTCGTCATCCGAGATCTGCATTTCATTTTAAGCATTAGATCGCTTAGTTTACAATGCCACGTGAAAGAACTAACATTTAATGTTTTATCCGATTCTTTGCAATTGACAACCCTCAAATGATTAACTCTTATATCTTCCCAATATAAACAAGTTGTATCGTCCGTGATTACTCTTATGGAAACGAAATGTCAGATGCACAAGTAAAAAATGAAAAGTATTTTATTAAGTATCGAGAACTTTTTCCTATCTGAACCAGACCTAGAAGGAATGAAAAAAAAAACACATCGCCGTGTTGGTAGGGCGCTAGGCTTGTATTATTATTATTGCCTTTGGTCGGCGTTTGAGAAGTCATTCCTCCCCAATAATACATATTATCAATTCCCCCATGTGGAGAGAGAAAATGTTGATTTCTTCCCCAGTTGCAGAAAAAAATGCCTTCCAGCAGAGCCCACAGGGGGAGATGGCCTCCTCCTCTTAGTTTATTAGATTCGGGAGGAGGACGATGGTCATCCTCCTGACTGTAAAAGAAAGGAACGAAATTAATGTCAACACCAGCCATTAGGGCAATGCACAATGCTATGCTGCAGTTGCTTAATGTGGAAGAGAGACATGTGGTTCCGTTGGCAGAGCGAGCAGGAAGTGAGAGTGTCTACCTCTGCAAATCGTAAAGTGTACGAGTTCAGCAGTGGGCCGGATTGTTCGAACTGACTCTTAGCAGGGCCACCTAGTGTTATTTGTAGCAGCTTGCAGTATTTTAGGAAGCATATTAGCGTTTTGTTGCGTTGATGGACGTAATATGTGTAAATAAACCTCTAAATATCAGTGCAGCTCAACCTCAATTTATTAAGTGCCATCATTAATCATGCATATGTCTCATTCATGATACTGATGACGACTGCCACTCATGATATTTTAAGTTTTCAGGTTCGAATCCAAACGGTTCGGAAGGGGTGGTGGTGGGGGGTTAAAATTATGATGTTTACGAAAAATTCCATATACTTGTAATATCTTTTATTTCCTAATATCAAAATATGTAATTAAACACAGTAATTAGATTAAAAACAAGAAAATGCACTCAAGAAATTCTCTTCTCAATTATTCATATTCTTCATTTTCTGCCTGAGAATTTAGTATTACGTGTCTGTCGCTATTGTGTGCTTGGTGGGAAAATGGACACCGATGCGATTGGAAAGGTGGCCGTCTCTCCGATGGAATTTTAAGTCGTTACCCCGTGTATATGGGAGAGAGAGACGGCCATCTTTGTGATGGCTTTAACGGGAGGCTTCTCTCTCTCTCCTAACAGATGTCCCGTGGGTTTCCTTTCTCCCGTGTGGTTCCTTTTCCGTGGTTCCATTCGTCTCTGAGTCCATGGGGTCCTCGTGACCTTGCCATTTAGCTCATCGAGGTCAAAAACGTGTCGTTCAGAGGTGGTCAATTCAAGGACCTGAATCCGGTACTTTGCATTTTAGCCAAACGATATCCGGATTGACAAAAATTAAGTGATTCATCCAAATTCAAGGAAATCTTTACTGCAGAGTTCAAAAGCAGCCAATGAATGCCTCTTAGTCAGTTTGCTTGTTTTTGCGATAAAATCGCGAATTTCTCATCTTTCAAATATTTAAATGCAAAGATTTTCTACATTTTCTACCTTTCGTGTTAATATTCCTTCGTACCTTGGTCAAATATTCAATTTGCTACATGCAACTGCATCAGAAAGAAAACAAACAGCACAATTGATTCCGATTCTCAATAATTAAAGCAAAATGGCTGAACCGGTTACAAATATAGGATGAGAGTCCTAAACGCCCATCCCGTTTCTTGTTCGCTGATGTGTATACAAGCCTCAAATCATTCCTGAACTTTCCTTTCTCCTTCTGACCTCTGAGATCGACGTTCGCTTATTTTAGTTTCAATTCCCAAGTAGCTTATGTCCCACGTCAGCCGAAACCTCGGAATCGTAGCCAATGTAGCCCTGGGGTTGGGCTTGGTAGACGCATTTGCCGTACGGGCCAGCAGGGACGTCACCGCCACAAGTCCAGCTATCCATCATCGGCTAACAAGATCGGCCGATAAGCAACTACCTTATGAAATATGGAGTGCAGCGCCGAATGTCAACACCACGGGGGCATCGGTGCTAATCGCGTTCGTGGCCGACGAGTTCTGACGTTGTGCGGGCAACATGCAGAGCAGTCATCCACCCGCAGAAGTAGGACGCGATGGATCGAGAAATCAGACGGATGAGGAATGGAGATCCTTGTCGTTAACACTTATTTGCTGCGGCGGACGCTCTGTTGTTTCCCTCACCGATTAAGGTTGCAAAGAAATTATTTTCTTTTCTGAACAAGGAAGTCAATCATTTCATGCCTTGCCCAAATGTAAGGGGGAAGTCAATCCATCAGAACTCGTAATTAATTTGTTAATGCTTTACGCTTACTTTTGGGGTGACTCAGTCGGTAGCGCGCCAGGCTCGTAATCTGTAGTTCCCAGGTTCGAGTCCCAGCTGGGTCAGCGTTGAGATTTATCTCCGCAAAATTCCCCGCCCTGCCCACGGTCAGTAGGGGACACCGATGGGCTTGATAAAGACCGCCGTCCGTCGGATGGGACGTTAAACCGTGGCCCCGTGTGCGGGAGAGCCATACCCTGTGCACGTTAAAGAACACGCTGGATGGCCTTGACGGGAGGCTACCATTTGTCTCCCAACAGCTGTTCCGGTGGGTCCCCTCCCCCAAACTTCTCTGAGCCTTCGGGGTCCATGTGACCTGGTCATTTAGCCCATGGTGTGCAAAAAAGTGCCGCTCAGAGGTAAAACAACCCAACGCTTACTTTTTGGAAGCTGAGATCTCTCTGATGACTTGGAGGTGACGATTCTTCAAAGGGCCATTTACTACATATTTTTGATGGCGCGGGAATGGCTCATTCAATTGCACTCTACACTCGTAATCTCGAGTCCCAAATATGCCTGCAATGAGAATTTTCTCCGCCAATTCCCGCTCTTCCTTCGATGAGAAATGGGATACTATTGAACTTAGAAAGGTCGACGTCCGTCAAATGGAATGTCAAGCCGTTTTTAAGTGTGCAGGAGAGACATATCCTCTATATTATGAAAGATGGACACGTTAAAGATGATGCCAGATAGCTCTGACAAGAAGTTCCCATGGCTCTTAACTGCTAACCAGTGCGTTCACTTCCCATAACCAACTCTGAGCGCTTAGGGTCCTTGTGACCTGGCCATTTAGTCCATTGTGTGCAAAAGGAAAGTGCCACACGGAGGTAAAACGACCTAACCTAACATACCTCTAATAGCATTTACTAGTTTTCAAGACAAGATCTAGACTAGTGGGGGAATCCTCATCAAAGGGGGGGGGGGTGGAATCAATAGATATCTCTCATCTAAGTTTTAAACTCGGACACAACCACTGCCAACCCACAGATCCAGCGTAGATTTTAAAGTTCTCCCTTGAATCTTTCCCTAAAGATTTCAAATATGAAAAGAAAGTGTCCTATATGCTTTTGAAAAGAATCCGAAGCTCCATTTAATATTTAAATTTCGTTTTTCTCTTTATTAGGCAACGTACCCTATTACATTCTAAATGCAAAAACACAAACCGTGATATGTGCATAAATGGAATGCAGGAAAATATCATCACTTCATCGAAATACTTTTTTATTCGCAACTAAAAGTCGCCACTATCCTCATTTCACCTTCCTGTTAGATTTTGCTCGTTCCGAGAGCATCCAAAGATTACGTTCCACTCTTTTTCTTGCTCTTTGCCCGGTTTTTGTTACCATTATTTGAGAGGGTGGGAAATATTTTTATCCTCATTAAATCTTTTCCCCAAAAAATTATTTCAAAACTGAGTAACTACAGAGTTAATTCCTCCTGTCTCTAACGACCTTTTCGGAGTCAGAATGGAGGCTGTAAATCAGCTCTGAATGGTTGTTTTTTCACGACAAACACAATCGTTCTTTTAAATCTCGGAGTCGCTCGTTCCTCCTCATTGCACTGATTAATGTAATACAGGATGTAAGGGATGAGCTCTGGCTCTTCTGCCCACGTCACGCCGCCGTGAACGCAGCATCTGAAACTCTCCGCATCCTTGCGCAAACGCAAATGAAATGTTTACAAGCCTAGCAGCAGACGCCGCATTATCAGTAGCCGATCAATGCGGGAACGATGGTTGCGTAATTACCGTGATGATTCACAGCACACGGGCTCAGAAATCCCTCTGCTCTTCGGCTTCCTTTAGCAGACGTTCGAGGGAAGGAAATTTAGAGGCAGATTGCTGCATTTACATGCTACGATGCAAGATTCGTCGCTTCAAATATTATTATTGGACGCTGCAAGCATAAAATCTTGGTTACTCTGATTTTAATGCGCGAAGCTGGAAAGTTAAATTCTATTTCTATTTTTTCATAGCAATGTGGAAACCTAGAAGAACAGATGACAGCATTACTGGCTAGTGGCGGGAAACAGGGTAGTTGCGCTAATAGTTTGACAAGTAATGATGTTTTATTGAGAACAAACGAAAAGGGAGAACGAAATTGCGCTTCAAACTGTAATGTTACTCGAGGATTAGGTAAAAGTTTAGAATTAATTAGCTTCAAAAACCTGTCACACCAATATCAGTTAAGCAGATTATTCCCCTTATGCTCTTTACTAAAGAGGAATCACTAAATGAGCATCCCTGTTAGATGAGTTATTCATCAAGAATACATTTGTCTGTGGAATACATTGCCCATCTGGCCGAAAAGATGTCTATAAGATTCACTTTGCCAATATTTGCTTGAACTTCAGGGTCCTTGTAAACTTGGCCATGTGAAAAATAATATATTCGAGTAATAAAGGGTAGAGGTCTTTGCAAGCCATTGTACATCAAAGTTTTGCTCTCAGATAAAACAATCTAAACAAACTCGGTGTAGCAGTGGATATGTTTCCTAATATAAGCTCAGCCTACATTGTGACAAGAACTTTCAAGATGTCTCTCCAAGTCATATTCTTAAAAGAATTTATCTTACGAGTTGGTGATTTTTAACAAAATACGGAAAATATTTACTACTTCTTCTCAGAACTGTAACGCAAAATGCTTCTACCGAAAACTGTGACGGTAGGTGACGTTAGTTGTTAGAGTTTCAGAATGGTAACCTAATGTTTTCAGGTTTCATTCTCCATTACACCTGGGTTGAAATTTTCTTCTCTAACCTCGATATAAAAGAGGGCACTGACCGACTTGCGAAATTCAATATTGGTCCGAAGGACGTTTAGGTCTCCTTCTGAAAGAGTCATCCACTGTGTGCTCTCCTTGTGAAAGACAGTCATCCACTGTGCGCTCTGCTTGAGAAAGAGAGTCATCCACTGTGTGCTCTCCTTGAGAAAGAGAGTCATCCACTGTGCGCTCTCCTTGTAAAAGACAGTCGTCCACTGTATGCTCTCCTTGAGAAAGAGAGTCATCCACTGTGTGCTCTCATTGTGAAAGACAGTCATCCACTGTGTGCTCTCTCCTTGAGAAAGAGAGTCATCCACTGTGTGCTCTCCTTGAGAAAGAGAATCATCCACTGTGTGCACTAAGGAACATGCTGGATTGACTTGATGAGAGGCTTCTGTCTGCCTCCTAACAGCTGCCCATTAGATCCCCTTTTCCCAACCCAGCTCTGAGCATCTGGGGCCCTTATAACCTGACATTTACTCATTGTTAAAAAAGTATCTCTCGTGGGTAAAACAGCTGAACCCTACGAAAACAAAAAATGATTTAAATTATTATAAAAATAAAGTCACATTCAACTAAATCTTAATTGATCTTATTGAATTTTTGGAACAAAAGTATTAATATTATTATTCTGATTGAATTTCAGTCAGATTATTCCAGTATGGTTGAACCTCCATAGCCCGTCACTACTTGAGGATTTATGAATGCATATATGTTTACGTTAGGAAGGAATGGTGTTTACATCAGTTCCAAGACAAAATATACATTTGTGAAATATGTATCTGTAGTTTATATACAACTTTAAACGTAGCAAAATCTCAAATAGTAAATTTTACACATGGTGTCCTAAGAGATTTTTATTATCAGAGCAAGAGATGTTTTAACCAAAAGTATTGCTTCATAATTTTTTTGACATTTTTCATAGCTTCTTACGATTTCCATTTTTACGAAGGCTGAGAAATGGTCTCCATGAAGTACACGCCTCACCCCATTAATCATCTTTCTGGGAGGTCAATTTAAGAGGATGATAAATGATGTGAGGAGAACAGCAGAAAAGGGAGAGTAAAAATCTTTGAAGAGTAGTTAATCACAGTTCTAGCTTCCTTCCGTGGCAGGATTTTAATCTGTTCAGAGCTCGGCGGTTTCGACCACTCTTGGAATCATGCTTGAATCACTCTGGGGCCGGACTTCTGCATCTTCCTCTTCACAAGTCTTTGCAAAAATTGTGCTAGGTGGCAGTTTGTGCGCATCGTGTACGTCATTTCCACGTCACGGAGGAACGCATTTTGTTAATAATAATTATTTTCGAGAAATAAAGTGGAGAGGAATCTGCGAGACACAAAGGAATAATCACCAGAAAAGTATTGTGTCACTTGGGTCAACATATTTTGATGTCTTCAGAAAGATAAATTAGGATTGAAAGTCTGCCGTCTCCATGGTTACCCGAAGAATAGAATTTAGCTCATTAAAAGCTCGCACTCGAGGGATGCAAATGAGGTCAATAACGAGCAACTAAGTCTTGCTTCGCGGAGAGGAAACAGAAAATGACTGCGAACATTGAGACTTTAATTACGATCAAGCTCATAAATGGATAACATTTGGTATCTTACAATGTCAAAAAACCTCCTTTTATAATTAAGTACTTTCTAATGAAGCTGCACTGCGAGTGGAATGAGAGATGAATGAAGAGGCAAAACGCGAATGATTTCAGGTTCCACTCTCCTGAGTAACTCCAAAGTATAATGAATCACATTGTACTTTGGAGAAGTGGCCTCAATCAGAGAAGGTGGGATTCGTTTTCGACGAGTAGCGTCCACTTCGCTTGCTAATGACCGTGAATTGCGTTCAAAGTCTGCTTATTGTGCATTTGTTCCACGTATTTCAATGGCAAATGAAAGATGGCATAAAAGTTAGGGAATGGGTAAAAAAAAATCAGAAGAAACTGAAGAAGATTTTAAAACCTTTGTAATCATTTTCAGTTTAAAATCTTTTATGAAGGTAGTTTTTTTTTACTGCGTTTAAAGCGATTTCATGTAAAACACTATTTAGTGATTTTAAAATGTAAAGGTGGCTAAATTTCGATAACGATTTTTTTTCTTCCACTTTCAAAGAAAATATGACGACTTTGAAGTTGTTTTTTATGTTCAAATGAAACAATTTCAACCTGAAAATTATTCAGCTTCTATTCTGGGATTCAGAGTCAACTGTTTTAGCATACAAGTTTGCAGCTTACAAATTGACATTTAAATTTCATTTACATTTATAAAGGATTCGTTTCTTTTTAAATTTTTTATGTTTAATATAGAGTTTGTTGTGAGTAGTTATCTGTTGTATGAATTAGGGAACAGGATGAAAAACTTAATCTTTTCAACATCTTTTTATTAGAGAGAGTTTCTTAGTGTGCCTGTCTACTCGACATCTCAATCTAGAGGTCAGAGCTACGACCACCAAATTTCGTCTACAGCTTCATCTCACCGTAACTTAAGTACACTGTCAGAGATTTTAGACACTCCCCTCCAAAAGTCGAACACGAAATGGCTGTCCATTGATACCTTGGAGCATCGATAACGTACTATTACATTCGCAACTGTCGGCTCTCCATTCATAATATAGGTAACGGCAGCACCCCAGAGTTTTTGGACGTTTGCGATTGGTTCAAACCCGATCCACCGCAGTTGGGCCCCCGATCTCTAAAACCTATGTGGCAAGAACGAGTTGGGGCCATACCAAATTCGCAACTGATCGGTCGAGTACCTGAGAAATTATGGGAGCCGAAAAGGTCCGCCACCAGTGACGTCACCGTGGACGTGTGCAAGTGTTCCGTTCGCGTACCCGTTATGAATACGTCTGCTACTTGAGTCATTTTATCGAGGCCCGAACAACGCCGTGTGATTCTGCTAGTATGTTATAGATAAAATAAATTATCCCTCTAACAGCTGCTTGCCACACATTTCTGTCAGGTTGGGTTGTTTTACCTCTGAGCGGCACTTTTTTGCACACCATGGGCTAAATGGCCAGGTCACATGGACCCCGAAGTCTCAGAGAAGGTTGGGGGAGGGGACCCACTGGAACAGCTTTTGGGAGACAGATGGTAGCCTCCCGTCAAGGCCATCCAGCGTGTTCTTTAAAGTGCATAGGGTATGGCTCTCCGCACACGGGGCCACGGCTTAACGTCCCATCCGACGGACGGCGGACTTTCCAAGCCCATCGGTGTCCCCTACTGACAGTGGACAGGGCGGGGAATTTTGCGGAGATAAATCTTAACGCTGACCCAGCTGGGACTCGAACCTGGGAACTACAGATTACGAGCCTGGCGCGCTACCGACTAAGCCACCCCCGCCCCTTTCTGTCAGGAGTATGTCAGTATAATAAGGCATGAAAAAACATATATGTATAAATGAAAAAGGATTTCAGCAGAAAGATAACACAGAAAAGAAATATGCATGCCTTATCCGGGACCCGAAAACAAGCCCTTTTTCACTAAGAACTTGGTCATTTTATTTCAAAAGACTTCTTTAGTATCGACATTTTTATTTTATTTACAATAGAGAATGATCCGAAAAGCAAAGGTGAAAATAATAGAGTAAAGTAATAATCAGAAAAATGCTGCAATATCATTAGAAAAGAGTGATATCATTAAAAATATTCCGAAAGACTTCAAAACTCACGAATTCTTAATATTTCTAAAATTAAACAAGAATGCATATAAATGTACACACACACACACATATATAAATTGTTCAAGCTTTTCTCTGGGAGGCTATTTTTCAAAATGGAAATAATAGGCTGGCCATTTTTCAATAATAGAGGCAACTCGCATGCCAGAAGATTTATCAGTAATACTGATTGTGTTCCATGGTATCAAAATTTTGAACAGCTTAATTTCGTTTTTAACTACAACTATCTTGCACCACGAGCAAAATTCTTTGAATCTACAAAGCATTGACTGAATTCAGCTTTCCTTCAGTTTCTCTGCAAGAAGCGATAAACTGCTTTAAGTTTAATGCCAATTTTTCAGTCAGACCGGTTTCATGATCTGATGCATAAATTAACGGTGCGTAAATCCATCGGCATAAGTTTATGTCTGTTATGTGATCAACGGGTTGGGTTTAAAAACTTATTTGTATGTTTTAACTTTTAGATTTCTCACCCATTCCTTTACCTCTTTAAAAAGGATAGTTGAATTTAATCTTTTAGAGTATTTAGTAACGAGCCAACAGTGTTGGAAGGAAGTTTTCTGCTTTCTTTCTTGATTTCATAAATTTTAATTCTAGAATTCAATACATTTTCAAAGCCTTATACTTTGGAAGAAACTTAATTTTTTTTCTGAAGCTTGAATTGTTAGAAAAGGAAAATATAATTTCTGTGAGGCCAGAGACCGATTTTATAGACCTCTACTGGCATTGTTGTTAAAAATTAAGGTTGCCCAGGAACCCCAGACAACACTGAACCCCTAACAATGTGAGCATACATTAGGGCAGTCGCCTGGCATTTTCCGTTACTTGGTCATCATTCTACTTTGACTAACATCTCTAAATATGTTTTTGTCACCTAAGCACGAGTTGTAATTCCTCTTAAAACAATCTGAAGCCATCAGACATAAGTCAATATTTGGGCCCTAAAAAAAAGCAGCCAACATTCCTTTTTTCAACTTTTTTCCGCCAGCAAATTATATTGTCAAATATTTGAAGTTCGGTATAATCCATTCCCGAAGTATAGTTATTGCAGAGCTAATAAAGGGGAGTAAACAAGATTAAAACGTGTTTAACTCACGGGAATAAATCTCCAACGATGCCCTCCACACACGCACGTGCACGAAAGGATCCCCCACGAACCCCACACATCCCATCTTGTGCAGTTCGTGGGTCGACTCTGCGGTGGTCGCAGGTGTGCGATGACCTTGGCAGCAGATACAAGCATCCTTCACGCTGCACACACTCCGAGTTTGCCGTTGTCATGACGACACGCAGCTTCTTGCGATACCGGCCGTTTGACGACAAATCGACGCACGAATCGAGAGTGGGACCTCGTGTATTCTTTTGAGCGAAGGATCACGACGGCGGGATGGGGGTAGCTCTTGCCCATAAAATATTAATCCATTTTTCTATTTATGTTGAAAATTATTCATATTGTTTTATCTTTGAGTGGAACTTTCCTGTTGTATATTCGGTTGGTTAATAGGGACATGTGTATAAAGAAATGGATGAAGTGGCCACGTGCCAAAGATCCCGAAGACGAGGGTAAGATGTTGTAAGGAAAAGCAGAGTTAGGGACAGAGGGCGCTTTCTACTCACTCCATAAAAAAAAAGGATCTTTAAAATATCTACAATAATAAAAAGAAAATCATCCCCATAGTAACTTTCTCGACTGCCGATTGGACTTGGATTCGAACTGCCGTTAAGTCAGAGATATTTCTTGTGTTGTCTTTCTACTGAGGTCAAGGCTTCCTCGTAGAACTTTTTTCTAATAAAAAAAAAATACCCCCTCAAGCAGCTGCTTGCCACAGAGGTCTGACAGGAGCCTGTCAATTTATATGCCACAGTAGGCTCTAAGGTGTATAAATACCGATAAGTTCCTGTCAGATCCCCATGGCAAGCAGGCTGCTTGGTGGGTAATTTAATTGCCAGAGATTAAAGAAGAGGGTCAACTTATCGATAGAATATGCAATGAAACTAGGTTTTGACTATACAATGAAAGGCATCTATATACACCCCCCCGTCCCGAATTCAACATTGATTGCACTCCTAGCCGTTACATGGATTGGAGCTGTAACCTTCATTTTCCAACCGGGTGTACTATCAACTCAGCCATTCTCCTGCTCCACTAATTGCTGAATTCGTCCGTATTCAGCTAACGTACTCGTCGGTATTTTGCAGCTGATAACAATTTTAAGCTGAGTTTAGACATTCTCTTTTTGATACTGAATACATTTGATTTCCCTCTGGTTAACCCTTCATTGCATTATACCTATAAGTGGGCGCAAGGGCTGGTGAAAACCAAAAAAGATATCAGATGTGTGGTATTTGGGCGAGAGATGAGAGAACCAAGAGAGAGCTCTTTCTGCATACGATGATTGAGAAGCATTACTTATGGGTTAAGCAAGATTGGAAGGAGAGCCCCACCCTCTTATGATACTAATGGGTTGGGTTGTTTTACCTCTGAGCGGCACTTTTTTGCACACCATGGGCTAAATGGCCAGGTCACATGGACCCCGAAGGGTCAGAGAAGGTTGGGGAAGGTGTCCCACTGGAACAGTTGTTGGGAGACAGATGGTAGCCTCCCGTCAAGGCTATCCAGTGTGTTCTTTAACGTGCACAGGGTATGGCTCTCCCGCACACGGGCCCACGGCTTAACGTCCCATCCGACGGACGGCGGCCTTTCCAAGCCCATCGGTGTCCCCTACTGACCGTGGGCAGGGCGGGGAATTTTTGCGGATGATACTAGTGTATGTTGGTGAAACAGCAGAAACAGAATACAGGAACGAAAGTTACAGCGTTCATCTCATCATCATATTTAAAAAAAAAAATGCCCTTTGCTTATAAATATAAAATGCAAAAATATAAACTTTTTTTTTCCATAAGGCTAAGAGAACGTCCAAAAAATTTTGACACCTTCAAAATTAACGCAGAAAGAAAACTATTTGATGCTTCATTTCGTTAACACTCTGATTTCTGTTTCAATCACTGGCAAAAATCTGTGACTTTGATGGAAAGCGACGCCATACTTCTTGTGCATTTATTGTGACATTTCACCAACATTAGAATCGTAAGTGTGCAACTTCTTCAAATTTTGCTTAACTCATACGTAATGCTTCATGACATCGTCATGTGTTCCTAAAATTTGACCACTGATCTATTTACTTGCCCTATAAACATTGAATCTCTTATGGTTTTTACTTGTGCTTTCTGTCCACTTATACATTATGTTACAAAGTAATCAGATGGAGCAAAAATATCCTCAGCATTGCAAAGAGAATGACTGAACTTAATTGAAATATAATAATTTCAAAAGGGGAGTTTTCACGCTTCTAAATATAAAGCTTCAAAATACGGTAACCAGGTGTTTAGACTCAATGTTTAAAGTGGCTGTATCATTCCGGTAATTCCTCGGCGTCGCATCCCTTTCTGCTTTCCGTCTCTGGATCAACATCAATTGACATGATCACCAGTGTTAAGTCATAACATATTAAAAATAACTTCCGACTTCGTTTCCTGAAAATTAAAACGACTTGGTGGCTAGAGCATATTTTTTACAGCAGATATACTTTTTGTGTTCTGCTTGCTCTGAGGCAGTTGGCAACAAACTATACTGCTCACAGAAATTAGGGGATATTTCATCGCTTCATATTCATTTTGAAATATCCCTAATTTTTGTGAGCAGTATAATTTCGGTGTCAGTGGATCACATCTTCCCATGAGAAGCCCATGAGTGGCTCCTAAGAGTGGCTCTTAGGATCTTTCTCTGTTCTATGTATAGCAGATGAAAAGAAGCAAATATTTGCATCAAGAATAGCAAAAATGCAAACTTTTCTAGCTATTTTTTGCTAACGGTGAAAAATTCAAAAGGCTGAGTGGCGAGGTATAAGACACATTTTGGTTTAAAAAAAATTCGTGTTTATTCAGAAGCTTCATTGGAAAATCTTTTGGAAAATCTAATGGAAAACCGAACCAAAACAAAAAAATTGATTTTTTTATCCACCTTATTGCACGCCATTGGTTCGTTAAATACGAATCCTTTTCCCTCCGAAAATAGCATGCGCTTGTTCCCACCATAAATGTGAGGCTCGTGACAAAGTTTACCCTTCACTTCTGTTAATAATATTTTTTTCAATTGACTGAGGAATTCTCGTAATAATATTGGAGCTTAATCAGTTCTCAAATTTATGACACTGACCCCAGACACAAAAGACTGGCCTGACAACAGAGCACTCCAAGTGACGCTTGGAGCGACACAACGGTTAATGATTAGATGTAAATAAAATAAATAAATACCCCCTCAAGCAGCTGCTTGCCACAGAGGTCTGACAGGAGCCTGTCGGTTTATTATGCCATAGTAGAAGATCTGTGAGGATGGCAGGACCTCAGCAGAAAAACGACACACATCCATGCCTTACCCGGGGCTCGAACCCGTCTCTTGAGTTTGCTCTAATCTTAACACGATAATTCCACGAATGTAAAGTACTAATACCGTTACATGATTTTGATAGTATAGTGATTTTAAAATCCCATCAATTACTTATGATCTGTCTTGTATTTCTTACAAGTGTGAGCAAAAAAACAAATACAACCCAAAAACTTGTAAGATCGCTCGAGGTGGCAAAAATACAGTCAGATAAAGCGTCAAAAAAAAGCAAATTCACTTAAGAGAGCACACAAAAGATTGTTTGGGGACGGCAAAACGCAAGTTTACTTGCAGGTGGTAATAAAGTTATTTCGATCTGGGTGGCAAATTGTCTTCGGTCGGACACACACAAAAAAGGAAACCTAAAATATGGAATGAAGAAATGTCAAAAGTTGTTGAATACACTTACGATTGCTTTCCATGCACCACTTAAGTTTTATCAAATGCAGAACTACTTATCTGAGAGTGCTCTTAGGCATTCTTTGTCTGGAAAGAGAGGGGAGACGTGTAACACTAAAAAACCGTCCTCTGAGATGCATACTGCTAATCTTTATGTCTCGTGCATTTAGAAAAAAAAATTGTCTTTCAAGTGATAAATCATAACGCTCTCAACTTCTAAATTCACTTTCAAACAGAAGTTGTAATTTTTGAATGTATTTTTACGTTTAAGTTTTCCCTAAAAAAATTCGATGCGATCTTTCACAATTACATAGTATGTAGCACTAGTGATTTTATAGTCTCTTTTTCCAACAACGACACGGCTGTTGACCAAATCTGACATTTGTCGAAATGTCCTGATTTATGATCTGATTTTCCCATCTTAAAGTTTTAAATATCTAATATTGTCCATTATAACTCAAATACAAATGAATTTAACCTAACAACATATTTTTTGCTTCATTTTTACCCCCCCCCTCCCCTTTTCTGAACTTTGGTGACTTAATGACTTTAGCCACTTTGAGTATTGTGCAGCAAAAAATACTGTCCTGAGGGCGGGAAGCGGGGAGGGGGGGTGGAGTAGCCCAAATCGATTCTCACCTCCTCCTTCAGAATTTTTTCAAAACCGCAAAATACTCTTCTCAGCAAATCTGACACTCATTTAAGAAATTGCTTATCAGCTGAGAAAATAACTGCTGCGGAAGATTAAGTTGCGGCTCCATGGTATGAGGTAATCTTCCTCATTTTACAAAATGCTACCACTTTATTTACATTAATTGAACATCCACGGTTTCGCAAGGGAAAGCCCCTCCTTTTTTTCTCTCCATTCAAGAGAGGTGGGGGGTCGAGAGAGGAGGAAAAAAAACGATATTCCAACAGGTCGTTATTCACTATCAGAAGGGAGGGAGCCACTGGGCTCTGTCCTAAATGCCCGCTGCTTTCATATACTACAAGTGCTACACGGAGCAATTACAGGTAATTACAGTCATTACTGGCTCCTTTCAGCCCGTGTCAAATGATGGCGTCTCGCCTTGACACTGACTGGCTGGCTACTTCTATCAGATTACTCCATCGGCAACTCATTAAGGCTGTTGCCTTGTTGCTATTGTCGTGTAGTGGGGATGGGCAAGTCCTTTTGATCTCCTTAAGACGTGCAAAAACTCTGCTGGGATTAAAAGGGAGCAAGTTCTACTTCCAAGTCTCGAAATTCCATCTTGCAACGCACTATAAGTAATTGGCATTCGATTCGCAAACGACTGAACTCTAGAACTGTTGCTCCATTTACGAAAATATGAAGGGGGGAAAAATATGTGCTAACGAGACTGAAGTCCGAAATAGAGATGCCTATTTTTCGCGAAGTTAAAATGAGTCGAAATGATGCAACTTTTGGTTCATAAGATTTAGTAGCAATTTTGAGAGGGACAGTCGGTAGCGCGCCAAACTCGTAATCTCCGTCCGTCGGATGGGAAGTTAAGGCGTGGCCTCATGTAAAGAGAAAGCCAACCCTGTGCGCGTTAAAGAACACACTGGATACCTTGACGGGAGGCCATCCAGTGTGTTCTTTAACGCGCTGGATTCAGCTGTTCAGTGGGTCCCCTCCCCAAACCTTCTCTGATCCTTCGGGGTCCTTGTGATCTGGCCATTTAGCCCATTGTGTGCGAAAAAGTGCCGCTCAGAGGTAAAACAACCCAACAATTTTGAGCTTTGGCTTTATGCACAAAGGAAAAAAAGCTGCTTGATTTTGCTTTTTTCAGAATTTCTTTGTTTCCCCCCATCTTTGAGCCAAGACCTATTAAGGATTGCTTAACCATACAAACCTTTTAGCAGACATTATGACTGCGAATTTTTCTCTTGGGGATTAATCTAGCGTCGCATTTGGACAAAGTTTCCTTCCCTAAAATCAAACTCTCACATATACAACCTAATAAAAAGTGAATGTTGATTGCAGATAGGGGGATGAACAAAACTTTTCGAAATGTTCTCGATTGTTTCAGCTATTCGTTGTCTGAACTAATGATTACCTCCGAAGTCTTCAAAAGAAAATCATTTTTTCCTCTTCGGATAATGAGAACTTTCATATTTTGTGAAGAAGAAACTTAAAGTTCAAAATCATCAAGGGGCGAGGACTGACTCAGTTGTTAATGAGCCAAGTATGTGATCTGATGTTTCTAGATTCGAGTCCCCACTGGGCTCGTGAATTCCCCGCTCACTCCCGCCCTGTTCTAAGTAACAAAGAGGACATCGAAGGGATTGGAAGTCCTCCGTCCATCGGAAGAGATGTAAAGCTTTGGCAGCACTCATACTCTGTGCATACTAAAGAATGCGCTGGATGGCCTTGATGGGTTACGTCCATCTGTGGAAATTCCAAAAGCTGTCCAGTGTGTCCTCTTTCCCTACTGAGCCCTTGGAATGACAAGATTTGTGTCCTGCGATCTGGATATTTAGATCATTGTGTTGGCAAATGTATGCTCAGAGGTAAAACAAACACACAACTCGAATCCTCCTCATTAAAGTGTGGAGGAGAAATGTCCAAGTCTTTTTGTTCGTTATCCCCCAGCTAGAGATTTAAATCAAATCTGAACATTTAAAAATATGCCCTCAAAAGGTAACAGCTAAAGAGCTCTTGCGACTTAGACATTTCACCTTTTATTTATTTAAAACGTTACCTAACTCTGGGAGCTCGATGAGCTGGCACCTCATACCCGAAAAAAAGTTTGCAAAATATTATTAGTTTATTTACATATAAGTATGACATACTATCATCAATTGCATAGTAAGGCAAAAGAAAATCTTTTTTAAATAACAAGGTAACAAAATCGAATAGAGATTTAAACAATGAATAATCACAATTAGTTTAAGAGGTTAGTTTCAGAAAGAGTAAAAAGCATTTAGACGAAGCATTTGTAATGTGGTTATGGGAACCATTAAAAGATTTGAAAGAGTAAAGTCATTTAATTAAAGTTCTTCAAGAATAGTGAAGAGCTTTTTTACGTTCACTTTCATACAGAGTACAATTTAATATAGTATGAGTAATAGTTTCAGGTACTTTACAGTAGTGACAGTTTTTTGAAGATGTTTTTTAGGTATTTAGACTCGCAAAAAATATTGAAATAAAGTGTCTAGGAAAATTTAGATTTTTGATTTTTGATAATTTATTATCCAGAAAAAAATCTATGATTACAATTGAAGGGGCCATTTATTTGATAGTAGAGATTGAGTGAAGTATATTCAAAAAGTTTGGTTTCAATTTTGAAGTTAGAAAAAAAGTAGTGTGTGGGGGTTATGTCCGGAAGAAGTAATGCCTGTTTTGCATAATAGTCAGCCCAAAAATTTCCTTTTATATCACAATGGCTTGGAATCCATTGGAATTTAAATGTATTGTGAGAATTAATGTAGTTTCTAGTTAAAAGATTATAGAAATCAGAAAGAATTGCAGGATGGTTAGTATAGAAATAGTCTTGTTTTAGAGTTTGAAGGACTGATTTTCAATCGGAGTAGAGAATAATATTTTTATAGGAAAGGGAGATAGAAGCCCATTTCATGTCGAAAAGGATAGCGTAAAGTTCAGCTTATAAGATGTGTTAATGGGAGTCAAATTTAAATTTCGAAAACGATTTTGTGGTAGGAGAAGAGAAGGCAGCTGAAGAAAATTTTGTATATGAATCCACAGATCCATCTGCGTAAATAGGGAAAAGTGTATGATATTGTGTAGAACAGATGGACTGTGGGAGTGATTTTTGACACTGTGTGGAAAGTGATTTTGAAATTAACGCCGGTATTTCAGTAAAAATTTCCGGTTGGATAAAAGCCCAAAAAGGGTCATTATTTATAAGATCACCTTTTAAAGCTTTAAAGGTCAAACGGCCAGATCTATTAAAAGCAAAGAATCAATCACCAAAGTTGATAGACACCGAAAGGGAAACTTTTTAAAAGGTACACATATGTACAAAGTAAATGGGTTTACGTAACATTTTTATGTATTAATTGTGAAGTGTTCCTTTGCGTTTCACACAGCGTGCTTAATGGACAAGTCACAATTACTCCAAGAACTCAGAGAAAGTTGGGGGCATTGAACAGTTGTTAAGAGACAGCTGGTAGCTCCCATCAAGGCCATCCAACGTCTTCTTTAACACAGGGTATCGCTCTCTTGCACGCTCCTGGATTAACGTCCGACATAGTTTGCCTTTTTTTCAGGTTTCATACAAGCAGATCGTTTTACAATAAATGTCGAAATTCACTAAAATGTCCTCCTTTACGTCTTTAGTTGGTTGGCTTACACTGTATAATATCGTTCATGTATGCTTAATTACGAAAAATGGTAAAAATTTATAACTTATAAACAATGCTGATTGTGAGGTTGGAATCAGCGCCGTCAAACGGCGATAACGTTTTTTTTTAATTCTGCCAGTAGTGGCCTAGTTTCCGCAATATCACAGATGCTTCAGATAAACTTTAGAAGGGTTTCACTTTTCGAATATACAACAGTTATGGTTGTTATATACACTACATTTGCAAAATTGTAAATTTTGCAAATTTCTGCAATATTTTTAGTCATTTAAAGGGAATATTCCTCCCGTTTTGTGTGATTAAGAACCAGTGGTTCTCAACCTTTTTGATCCCAGCATACCCCTTACCCTTTTCTCATGCTCCTTTCTTGGAATTCAAAATATTTTTTCCTGTATAAAAATAGTTGAAATAAAATTTACCGTGTAAACAAATTTATGATGATTATATCCTCTTTTTTATGATGATTTATATTTATATTATATTAAATTTATGATGATTATAGCATCCAGGAATTCCTAAGATTTTTCTGTCGGAATAAAAATATTGAAAAAAGAGTGGTTAGCACGCTTGACTACTAATCTAATGGACCTGGGTTCGATCCCCGGGTGAGGCATGGATGTGTGTCGTGTTTCTGTTGAGCTCCTGCCATCCTCTCAGACCTACTACTATGGCATATAAACTGACAGGTTCCTGTCAGAACTCTGTGGCAAGCAGCTGCTTGAGGGGGGTATTTATTTTTTTATTTATGTTAACCTAAGAACGTTCGATATTTTATTTAATCTATTTCTACCGCAAAACTCTAAAATCCTCCCCCTCAATATTTCTAAAACTCTCAGGTGAGAACCACTATTTTAAACGATATGAAATTACGTTTTATCTCAATTAGGTGAGTCACTAGAATAGTCCAAATATATTATTGTTTTAGTGTCTCTCACTATCGCAATTAAAGAAATGACACTCTCCTTAAAAAAAAAACAGCAAACTGCTCCTTCGAAACTCTTCGAGAGCTTTCATTTTACCTTTTCTTCGGAGCGGGGGTGTCTCAGTCGGTAGCGCGCCAAGCTCGTAATCTGTAGTTCCCAGGTTCGAGTCCCAGCTGCGTCAGCGTTGCGACATATCTCCGCAAAACTCCCCGCCCTGCCCACGGTCAGTAGGGGACACTGATGGGCTTTGAAAGACCGCCGTCCGTCGGATGGGACGTTAAGCCGTGGCCCCGTGTGCGGGAGAGCCATACCCTGTGCACGTTAAAGAACACGCTGGATGGCCTGACGGGAGGCTACCATCTGTCTCCTAACAGCTGTCCCAGTGGGTCCCCCTCCCCCAACCTTCTCTGAGCCTTCGAAGTCCTTGTGACCTGGTCATTTAACCCATGGTGTACAAAAAAACGCCGCTCAGAGGTAAAACAACTTAACCCAACCTTTTCTTCGTATGTTTCTTAAAATTGTAACTACCCATGCTTCATGTTGTGAAAGTGATCTTATCATCTCTGTGCAACTCTTTTATAAACGAGTCTTACTAGAAGTTTATTTTTCAGTCCGCTCTCTACAGAGACTTGTGCCCAATTTCGTTTAAGAATTACTTTTGTCTAGTAAACGGAAGAGATTGCACTCAGAGAAAAAACTACAAAAAAAGCTACCCCGTAACTGATTTTTTGTTTTCCTTAATTACCGCTGTACATTCAAATAGTCTAATCCCCCCCCCCCATAAGGTTTATCAGTTAATTAGTCAACTACAGTATAAATGTTATCATCTCGTGCATACAAGAAAAGTTTTTCGTTCTCGATTTCTGCTATCACGCGAGCATAAATTCAAGCAGGCTCCTGAAGCAAGTGTCCTTCAGCATGCCACACAAATCGCAGCTTTCACTGGAATCTAGCTGACTCATCCTAAACCTCCTTATGCTGCACTGGCCTTCCTTTAATGTCCTTACGAATTTATCTCCGTAGATGTTTTCATTGTAGACGAAACAAGAATACCGGTTGTCTTACATATTATACATCATCCTCGATTAATGTGAAAAAAAAAAGCACACACATTAATACACCAGGAAAGACGTAACTGACGAGTGACGTTTCAGCCAAGGAGACTGCGTCGACTTTTGCGTAGGAGCTTCAAGTTGAATCCCTTTTCTGTCATCTGGTGTTAGAAACATGCAAAAGCATTCTGTTAAAAACACGACAAATGTTGATTACCAAAAGAGCAAGCAATGAAATGTGGTGAAAAAAAATTCACAAGTTTCATATTCGATTTTTTCGTTATCCCTAATTTCATTTTTATTGGAAATGCCTAATTACAGTAGGACCCAATGAGCTCACTCTAACATCTTATTTTATTCTATAAGATAACCAAGGAATTAAAATTATCTTAAACCAGGAAATATGAAAGGGAATTAAAATCATCTTTAAGAATAAAATATATAATCCTATCTATGACATAACTGTGATCTGATGAAAGTGTTGTAACCTTCGACTGCTAGAGAATTATTCTTGGAATAACTGAGCGAAAGTATATTTAGCATACAAAATCAATACATGATTCCATATATCTATATCTCTTTCTATTCAGATTATATATCTATATCTATTCAGGGTGAAACAATCCAATGCTACAAGTCTGTTTTCGGTGGAAAGGGGTAGCAGAGGACAGTCTCATAAGTTGACAGCTGAGTCGCTCCTTCCAACTTCTCTATGGTTGAGATGATTCCACATCGGTGGGTCATCGATATCTCTCGATATTTACCTTTAACAGCGGCAGTAAGATTGCAGTTTTATTTACCCTAACGTAATACATGCAGCACATATTTAGCACGTGAGGATATATGTAACCAAACGACTCACCTCTTTGGCGTAATTCAAAAAAGAGTATTTCCCAACAGCTAGGCATGATGAATTGTCATTTAGACATCCATGATGGCACAACAGATGGGCATCTGAACCTACATTTGTGGATCGAACCATTCATCCTTGCATTCCTAATCCTCCACCTATAATTATCCTTAATCGTAAGTGCACTAGGAGAAAGTAAGGAAGGCTAGACTGAAGCAAACACGAAGCGTCAGCGGTGTCGCCCACCTGAAGCGTCACCTGCGTTTCCCCAGCTGCACATGTCCACCCCAGCAACTGACAAGCAGCACCTGCGAGCGAAGAGATTGCACGGCCTTTCGCGGTATCCTAGCCACTCTGCATCGTAACAGAATGGGGTCAGTTTCTCGCTCGCTCTGTCAACTGTTTCTCTCTTGCTACCACTTCTACTACTACCTGGGCCGAGTGGGTGCGCCTTTCACGTGCAGGAGTCTCACCCTATTGACCTTGGGAACATGACGTCAAAGTGCACGTGCTCCGACTGTACGATCCCATCCCGAGAGGGGATCAGGTGGGGAGACGAGGGGAGGAAGATGTGGGAGACGCGGCCGTGAAATGGACGTGAAAACATCCGCAGCATCGAGGTGCACCCCTTCCCACGGCAGAAGCTGTTTCATGTTGGCAAATGATATAACTGTACGTGGCATGTGGAATGCACGAGGCAGAGTATCGCCCACTTACGCAAACATTTACGCCTCTCACAATCTCTGCTCGCAGTTTACTCAGAAACTCATCGGGATGAGGAAACGGTCTCTGGAAACGCTTTCCCTTCTCGCTTCCCAGTTGATTAAATTACGACTTTTGACTTAAGATTCTTTAAGTGCAATCTGAAGCTACAATTATTTATTTACATAGTGACTCGATACAGATGCATTATTTTTACACATGTGAAATACAACAGGTGTTTATTGTTTTAAAAAGTATTTCGCCAATTTTAAAATCAAATTAAACAATAAGCTTTGCCGTATTTTCCACATTACTTTTTATCTCTGTGATATAAAGTCTAAAAAATTCGTCTCGATCTTGCTCCAAGTTTGGGGTTGGCCAGAGGTCGGTAGCCTGCTAGGCTCGTAATCTGCAGGTTTGAGTCCCACCTGTTGCGATTTATCTTCGCAAAACTCCTCGCTCTGCCCTCTGCCAGTAGGGAACACCGATAGGCATCCAAAGGCCGCCGTACGTCGGATGGGACGTTAAGCCATGGCTCCGTGTGCGGGAGAGCCATCCCCTATGTACGTTAAAAAAACGTTGGAAGGTTTTGATGGGAGGCTTCCATCTGTCTCCTAACAGATGTGAAGTGGGTCCTCTTAACCAAACTTCTCTGAGCCCTTGGAGGTCCTTATAACCTGGTCAGTTTGCCCATTCTGTGGAAAAATGTGCCGTTGAGGAGTGAAACAACCGAATGCCACAAGTCTCTTTTTGGTGGAAAGGGGTAGTAGACGAGTCTCATAACTTGACAGCTGAGAGCTGTCAAGGTGGAAAGGGGTAGTAGACGAGTCTCATAACTTGACAGCTTGAGATTATTCCGCATCGGTAGAATGGAGCATTAATCTTTGCAAGGAGTGCATGAAAGCCACACTCTGTGCAAATTTCATTGAAGAGGAAGATCAGTGGCCTTGTTGAGAAGTTTCTATCTCCTAGCAGCTGCAAAGTAAATCTTCTAATATCAATTATTTTAAGTCCTGTGACTTAGCAAGGAATTGTTCAGCAGAAGAGTGGGGTGAAACCACTCAATTGCGATCAAGAAAACCATGCGTTAATTTAAATAACTGACAAAATTTCGGAGCTGTTTAAAAATAAGAACGATTTTCCGATTCTGTGGACAAATTTCACCAGACTGAAGATGAGAAGAGGCCTAGAAACTTGGAAGCAGGTGAGCTACTAAACTTCACATAGCACGCAAAATGACATATGAGTTGTTGGTTTAATTATTAAAATGAGGCTTTAAGGTTGAGTCAGGAAGGAAACATTTCTGAATTTCTCATTCTCTCTCTCTCTCAGATCTCTTAGCTCTCTATTTCTCCAGGATGTTTAAGTCTTCAATTATTTTTAACATTAAACAGAAAATATTGGTTTGTCGAATATATAATTCCATGCCATTCCCGTGATTAACACATTCTATATAACACATTCTTCTTCGTTTTATTTCGTCATTGCATTTCAGTGTGAGTAGCTTTACTCTCATCGTGTCGACCTGTTTTGGGAAGAGAAGCCTCTCAGTTGCCAGCATCTGTTGGGCCTCCAAATACTTCGGCGGGAAAGAGCGCGCGATGAGTCGAAGATGAGAAAAAGTGGGACATTCGGAAAGGCAAAGCAAACGGGCAGACGACCTAATTAAGATGCGATTCGGTTGTTCGTTGTTGACTGAAACAATCTGTCCTTGTGGTCACAGATGCAATATTTGAAGACAAACACAGTCGTGTTCTAATTTCTAAGAGAAACCTCGAGCTACCGCGATGGCTTCGTTGGCTTTCTTGCCGAGGCCCTCCTTTTCAATAACACCTCCACACTCACGGTCAGAAAAGTATCGCATCTCTCAGGTGCAGGAGAATCCTTTCATCCCAGATGACGTCTAAACTCGGTCCTATTCAATGCTGGTGAATATCTGCAAGCAGAACTCTTTCATATGAAAAGCCGCTATAGGAAAATTTTCAGAAGCTTCGAACTACCTTATTTTATTCACAGCCTGCGAATCTCAGAGCGCATCTTTCTCTGGATCCGTTGAGACAGCCTCTGTGTCTATATGCTCAACTGGAGGAAATCGAGATTTTCGTATGAACCTTAGTGGAATTCGCAGATGCCAGTCCAGTAAAATTAGAATATAAATTCTCCTTCACAGTTGCAGCAATGCTTAAATGATGAATGAAGTCAAGCGCTACTCGCTTTTAAGAAAACAGTCGACATAATATAAACTTATTAGAATGAAGAAAACCTAGTGGCTGGAGAACAAAATTTAATTCCATGCAGTCAAAGTCATTGATAATAATCCTGTAGGTTTAGCGCTGAAAACGGGTTGGGTTGTTGTCTCTGAGCGGCACTTTTTTTGTACACAATGGGCTAAATGGCCGGGTCACAAGGAAGGTTCAGAGAAGGTTGGAGGAGGGGACCCACTCGAACAACTGTTGAGAGACAGATTGTGTGTTCTTTAACGTGCACAGGGTATGGCTCTCCCGCACACAGGGCCATGGCTTAACGTCTCATCCGATGGATGGCGGTCTTTCCAAGCCCATCTGTGTCGCCTACTGACCGTTGGCAGAGCGGGGAGTTTTGCAGAGATAGATATCAACGCTGACCCAGATGGGACTTGAACCTGGGAATTGCAGATTACGAGCCTGGCGCGCTACCGACTGAGCCACCCCTGCCCCAACACTGAATGGGAGAAACGCAACTTTTTTGTTTTAATAGGTAAATGAAAAAATTCTTTTGGGATGGAGGTCCTAATGAAATATTACTTTTTCGCATTTTTTGAATTACCTATTTGTTCTAATTCTATCGTTAGAGGGCGGTAAATTCGAAAAATGACGAGCTTCATTCTCTTTGAAAACGAGCATTCTATATTCGCCAGAGGCGATATGCAATTCTTCTGGTATTTTTTATTTATCACTTTGGAGCGGATCCTATTCCAAACGTTAATTGTGATAACCATTCTTGTGAAGGAACAATGATGCAATTCTGCGATGTAAATGGCAACAAGAAAAAATTTACTAAGATATTTCAATAGCCTTGAAAACACTGATTCGTCTGAAGTAAATGCAGCAATATTCCGAAATTCTGAAATCAGATTAACTCTTATTTGAATTGAAAAAAAACTCGAAATTAGGACAATTAAAGTGGCAATTCTAAGTAGTCTATTAAAAGGGTGAATGTGGAGAAAATAACGAAATGGAACACCGAGAATGGGTCGCGAAAAGAAATGGTGATCTCGGTGGCGAGAGAGAGAAATGGAGGCAAAAACGACGAGCCATTGAGCGAGAATGAGGCGGCCGGCGTTCGAAAATCGTCTTCTGAAGTCGTACGTGAGCCAGTGGCTCTGTTTGGCAAGAAAACACTGTTGTAATGTAGGCCAGCTGGTTAGTGCTAGCGACTGACTTGATGTGGAGGCGATGCCGATGCAGTAGCGAACGGCAAGGGAAGTAGGCCACTTGGCCAGGAATCAAGAGAACGGTCAGTTGCAGTGAGGAGAGCTGCAATTCCTCTTTCCTGGAGACAATGACCGGCCTGTGGTCCAGGTGGATGCGGATCTTTTGAAAACGCGACTCAAATTGGCGGGATATCTAAAAACGTTATCGCTGAGTTCGCGTGTGCATATGGAGAACAGAGATGGTGGAGGGAGAGAGCACGTGGGGAGGATGATTAAAGAATGGCAGGTTGAAGAGGGAGTCGATATGGGTTGGAAATATTCCCGATCTGTTTGACGTGACCTGTCAATATGCGAGACACAGTTAGGAACAGCTGTGATATGTGGGAAGTTGGAACTTGACAGTCAAAGTGGGTCGCAGCACGAGATATTATTCCCCTTTTTATGAGGCAAAAAAGGGAAACGGAGTGAAAAAGAGTCAGTAGTGTGTGCGGAAAGGGAGACATCGAAAAAGTTCGGCTTTAACTTTAAAAGTTGCATTTGTAGCAAGCTAATACTTAAGATACAGGAATGACTTGTTATTCTACACTGCCTGGCCAAAATCATTATGAGTTACGGTACAGTTCCCAAATATGAAACTTTCACTTCTATGCGTGTACTTTTACGAGTCATCTCGCTCAGATGTTGAACTTTCGGAGCTCTCTTTTGCCATACAGTCCGTGCCAACAAATTTCTGTCCCCGCCTATCAGAACCTTTTTCCTCCCGCACTTGCCGTGATTGGCTGAAGTTTTTTGAGACCATTCTCATTTTCACTTGGGGTATTGTGCCCCGTGATTTTCCGCCGAGTTCCATCGCCTCCGTTGTGGATACTCCTGCGCATCGTCCTCCAACAATGAGGTCCGCCAGATCAGCCTTTTTACCCATGTCGCACTTGAACTTACTTTCCACCATGCCTTTACGGCTCTTTTAGGACTTCGTAGTTAGGTAGAATACTTTCGTTAGTAAGAAATTCTGCGTTGGGTTGGGTTGTTTTACCTCTGAGCGGCACTTTTTTGCACACAATGGGCTAAATGGCCAGGTCGCATGGACCCCGAAGGCTCAGAGAAGGTTGGGGGAGGGGACCCACTGGAACAGCTATTGGGAGACAGATGGTAGCTTCCCGTCAAGGCCATCCAGCGTGTTCTTTAACGTGCACAGGGTATGGCTCTCCCGCACACGGGACCACGGCTTAACGTCCCATCCGACGGACGGCGGCCTTTCCTAGCCCATCGGTGTCCCCTACTGACCGTGGGCAGGGCGGGGAATTTTTGCGGAGATAAATCTCAACGCTGACCCAGCTGGGACTCGAACCTGCGAACTACAGATTACGAGCCTGGCGCGCTACCGACTGAGCCATCCCCGTCCCAAGAAATTCTGCATACATTGGAATATTTCATGGTATTTCCTGATACCATGGGGGCGAGGGCGACTGAGCCATCCCCGCCCCAAGAAATTCTGCATACATTGGAATATTTCATAGTATTTCCTGATACCATGGGGCGGGGGTGGCTCAGTCGGTAGCGCGTCAGGCTCGTAATCTGTAGTTCCCAGGTTCGAGTCCCAGCTGGGTCAGCGTTGAGATTTATCTCCGCAAAATTCCCCGCCCTGCCCACGGTCAGTAGGGGACACCGATGGACTTGGAAAGGCCGCCGTCCGTCGGATGGGACGTTAAGCTGTGGCCCCGTGTGCGGCAGAGCCATACCCTGTGCACGTTAAAGAACACGCTGGATGGCCTTGACGGGAGGCTACCATTTGTCTCGCAACAGCTGTATCCAGTGGGTCCTCTCCCCCAACCTTCTCTGAGCCTTCGGGGTCCATGTGACCTGGCCATTTAGCCCACGGTGTGCAAAAAAAGTGCCGCTCAGAGGTAAAACAACCCAACCCAACCCTGATACCATGAAGTATTCATAATTTGGCAAGACAGTGTTGGTGAATCTTAAAATATGTATTTTATTGAGGGAGGGAAAAAAAGACTGAGATTAACAGCCGAAAAAAGAAAACTTAACTGAATCTTGAATCTTAAGCTGTTTTTGTAATAAAGAAAATAAAAAAGATCCCCTTAAGCAGCTGCTGGCCACAGAGGTCTCACAGGAGCTTGTCAGTTTATATGCCCTAGTAGAGGATCTGCGAGGATGCAGTTAAGTTTAATTAAAATATTTATGGAAGAAGAAATAGTTAACTACTACCATTGCCGATTTTTAAACTTTTCTAGGATTAATTAGAGAAATAAGAATTAAGTTTAATTGAAATAATTATGGAAGCAGAAATATTTAATTGCTGCAGTTGCCATTAGAAAGAATTTATCAAATAAATAAAGGAAATAAAAATTCTTATATAAAAAATTACTTTATGATAAAAGCAGCTTTTCGAAATTTACGTCTTTTAATTTTCGCACAATTTAAAGAAACCCTTTTATGATGTACTGTGCCGTTTTCAAACGTCTCAGCGTTCACAATTTCTTAATAGTGAATATTTCTGAAAATTAAGTTTCTGTTATATTTTTAATATCGTAGCTTTTGATAAGCACTGGAATATGGTTATGAAAGATGTTGATGAAGTATATTTAAAACCACGTAAAGGTAAGGCACCGTTTCTTCGTGAGTTGAAACCAGACCTTACACCTGAGATGCAGCCAAAAGTTCCAAAAGTGAAGAAAGTTCAGAAAGATGCATCTGAAACAAATAAGGATGCTGGTGAAGTTGTAAAAGGAAGTGGGAATGCGAGAGAAGCACCAACGGAACTTGGAGTGTAACTGAAGAAAGTGTAACTGAAGAAAAATTGATTTGTGGTATACCAGATGATAATCAAAGCAAGCAAGATAAAACTGCCGAGGGCTAATCAGCTCCTAGTGGAACGTTGGGTTGGGTTGTTTTACCTCTGAGCGGCACTTTTTTGCACACCATGAGCTAAATGGCCAAGTCACATGGACCCCGAAGACTCAGAGAAGGTTGGGGGAAAGGACCCACTGGAAGAGCTGTTGGGAGACAGATCCCCGTCAAGGCCATCCAGCGTGTTCTTTATCGTGCACAGGGTATGGCTCTCCCGCACACGGACCTACGGCTTAACGTCCCATCCGACGGACGGCGGCTTTTCTAAGTCCATCGGTGTCCCCTACTGACCGCGGGCAGGGCGGGGAATTATCCGGAGATAAATCTCAACGCTGACCCAGCTGGGACTCGAACCTGAGAACTACAGATTACGAGTCTGGCGCCGCCCCCTCCTAGTGGAACAGAGTCTGCAGTGGGAAAGTCAAACTTCAAAGTAAAAGTCAGCTGATGCTGAAAAGAAAAAAAAACGAAAAAATAAAAGGTCCTGAAATGTGCAAGCGACATGTTGGACTAGTCTTTGTTCGTGGCGACAATTAAGTAAATGCTTACTGTGTTGGCTCCTGCGTCATAAAAGTAACATTCCTTTAAATTGAAAGGACGAGTTGAGAAAATTGCTCAAAGTAATTGCTTTATTGCATTAAAAAAAATAAATAAATCCCCCCTCAAGCAGCTGCTTGCCACAGAGGTCTGACAGAAGCCTGTCAGTTTATATGCCATAGTAGAAGGTCTGAGAGGATGGCAGGACCTCAGCAGAAAAACGACACAAACAGCCATGCCTTACCCGGGGCTCTAACCCAGGTCCTGTAGATCAGTAGCCAAGCGCGCTAACCACTCGGCCACGGGACTACATTTCTAAAAATAAGCAGTAGAATAAGCTCATTACTTAACTGTTGTTAATAATAAGTAGGCTTTATTCCATTATCTCTCGTAAATCTTTTTCTAAAAACATCATCTTTTGTTTCCTTCTGTTATGTGATATTTCACCACTTTTAAAATTGAATAACCATATTGTGAATAAAGTTCTAGAGCTAAAAAAAACATCTTTTACAGCCTCTATGGCGCAGTGTCCATGGTTACTGATCATTGAAAATTGGTTACTGGATATTATAGTGTCCATGGTTACTGATCAAAGAGACCAGAGTTCCAGATCCGGATAAGGCACGGATGTTTCATTTTTGTGTTGTGTTTCTGCTGAGGTCTCGCTTCGAGATCTGGACAAGGCATCGATGTTTCTTTTCTGTTATTTTTCTGCTGAGGTCTCGCTTCGAGATCTGGACAAGGCACCGATGTTTCTTTTCTGTTATTTTTCTGCTGAGGTCTCGCTTCGAGATCTGGACAAGGTACCGATGTTTCTTTTCTGTTATTTTTCTGCTGAGGTCTCGCTTCGAGATCTGGACAAGGCATCGATGTTTCTTTTCTGTTATTTTTCTGCTGAGGTCTCGCTTCGAGATCTGGACAAGGTACCGATGTTTCTTTTCTGTGTTGTTTTTCTGCTGATGTCTCGCTTTTTTATCACATATCTTGTCTAAGGCGTATCAAGTGCTATCTAAATGTGACAGGTTTCTGAGAAGAAGCTAATTGTGTTTTTTTTAGTCACATATTCTATAAAAAAAAGTAAAACTTGGAAGTTAGGAAATTGTGTCTCCGTTGCCATAGCATGGAAGAATCACGAGACTTTTGATCGTAGAAACTAAACTGAATTGTAATTGTTGTCTTGCAGTTTCGGAAATGAAACTTCCAACAACAAATATTAGAGATTGTTTTTTCTTCGCCCCCATTGCAATCCCTTGAGAGTCGCTTGCATTGTGAATCCAAACTCTTTGATGCTTCGGCTCTCCTGGCGTTCTCTCCCTCGCTTTAATTTCGAGTTCATTGATTGAAGCCAATACTTTGATGTTTTCCTCTAAGCCTACTAGTAACGCTGGTGACAGGGGCATCGACCTAACGTTGTCATTTTCTTCTTCTGTCCTCTCGAGCGACTAAGAATTAATTTGCTTGCTTCATCATCATCCCACGAGAACTTCTCGTGAATAAAACGCATTATTGTTGTGCGAAAGGATTTCAGACGACCGCCCCAAGGCGGAGAACCAGTTCGCGCCACACGGGGAGACGGAAAACCAAGTCTAAGAACCATTTTTTTTTCAGTTCTGTGTTAAGCGGCAAAAAATATTTATCTTTTGTGAGCTTTCATGAAGTGGCTTAAACAAATTAAGCATCTTGGGTATCGCACACTCAAATAAGAAGATAAAGGCAAAAAGTAAAAGGTGAGAAAATTGCAGTGTCTGGTCTTTGCAATACATCGCAATGGAGAAGAGTAAATGATCCCGTCTCAGCTGAGCTGTGAGAGTGAGGCTGCCTTACTTTAGTGAAAAGCAAAACATCTTTCGCTAAAGTTTTCTTGCAGTCCTTTTTTTGCTGAATCGCTATAATTTCATGCAGAGAAACTGATACAATATTCTCGTTTAGACTTAAGAAACGAAATTTTATTTGCATTTATTTACTTTTAAATATTACTTTGTGTATCAAATTTTTTCTTTCTACCCTTCCCCACACTCTCTGTGAAAACTGTTTTCTGCTATCTACAGTAGATCAAAAAAGTATCCGAACGATATGTTTGATTACAGAATTCAGAAAAAATATCTGGCAACGATTTTTTTTAGAAATTAATCAACTGATGAAAATTGGTCAGGCAGGTTGTGATTCAGTTAATCTGAATGGTTGCAGTCTTGAGCAGGTGTCACAGTTTAATTATCTTGGGAGCTATGTAACAGATAATGGTGATGTGCGGCATGAGATTAACAGACGAATAGGGATTGCTGCCGGGACTTTTAAGAATCTATGGAGAGTGTGGAGAAATAGGCGTATACACCTAAAGACTAAAATTAGACTGTATAATAGTTTGGTTCTTTCTAGGGTTAGTTATGGTAGTGAAACTTGGACGCTATGTAAACAAGATAACAGGAAACTAGATGCTTTTGATTCCAGATGCTTACGCAGTATCTTGGGCATTAGGTGGTTCAACTTTGTAACTAATGATGAGGTTAGGCAAAGGAGTTTGCAACCTCCTTTAAGCAGCATATTGTGCAGAGAGAGACTCCGTTGGTTTGGCCATGTTGCCCGTATGAATAATTATAGATTGGCGAATACGGTTATGAACAGTGTGCCTAAAGGCCTCAGAAAGAGGGGGAGACCTAGGATGCGGTGGGCAGACAATGTCAAACAGGACCTTGTTAGAATTGGTGTGCAGTGGCCGGATGCAGTAGATGTAGCTCAGGATAGACTTGCTTGGAGAACTAAATTACACGGTCTGGTTGGACCTCCGTAGCCCATGACTGTTGAGGAGGACGATCTGGCAACTATCGTGTCACGTGACACGACGGCTGCCAGATCACTAATTTCTAAAAAAATCGTTGCCAGATATTTTTTCTGAATTCTGTAATCAAACATAGCGTTCGGATACTTTTTTGAGCTACTGTACCTAGTATAGTAGTTAAACATAGATGCTTACTATTTAGGTCATGAAACTCTTCAATAGTTAAATGCAAGCAAAATTCTTCTTCCAAATAGTTATTTTTTTAGTAAAGCTGCATAACTTCTGCATTGATCGCTTTTATTAGGGCTAGGGCTTAAATTCTAGAAAAATATAGGCAGGCACAATAATGCAGCTCTTAAGTTGGATTGTTTCATTTCTTTATGTACTTTTATGTACACATATGCTAAATGGCAAAGTCACAAAGACCCCAGTGACTTAGAGCTGGGTAAGGGTTGGGTTGTTTTACCTCTAAGCGGCTCTTTTTTGCACACAATGAGCTAAATGGAAAGGTCACAAGGACCACGGAGGCTCAGAAAAGGTTGAGGGAGGGGACCCACTGGAACAGCTGTTGGGAGACAGATGGTAGCCTCCCGTCAAGGCCATCCAGCGTGTTCTTTATCGTGCACAGGGTATGGCTCTCCCGCACACGGGGCCACGGATTAACGTCCCATCCGACGGACGGAGGTCTTACCAAGCCCATCGGTGTTCCCTACTGACCGTGGGAGTAGGACCGTGGGAGACCGACCTACTTACTGGGTAAGGGAGAAGAGATATTAGATAGCTGTTGGGAGACAGATGCAAACCTCCCGTCAAGGTCATCCTTTAGCGTGTAGAAGGTATGACTCTCCTGCACATCGAAACACGACTTAAGGTCCGTTGCCACGGAAAACGATCTTTCCAAGTCCAACGGTATCGCCTGTCTTACCATCGTTGGAGGGTTATCAAGAAAATCCCAAAGCAGTCACAGTGGTCACTCGAACCTAAGTGACGGGAAGCTTCCGTCTGTCTCCTAACATCTGTCCAGTGGGTCCTTTTCCTCAGCCTACTCTGAGCTCCTTGTGACTTGGTCATTTAGGCCATTGTGTGCAAAAAGTGCCGCTCAGAGGTAAAACAATCTAACGTAACACTCGAACCTACAAGCATCAGGTTATACTTACTAAGTCAGAGGTCCCAAATTTAAATCATATAGGACCAAAAAGCAGTTACTTCTCCGTATATGGATTCTCCGCATTGTCCTTAAGCAATCGTGTAGGACAAATTAGATACTTCTCAATGTGGGGACGCATTTCATGTTAAGCAATAATCAAAACATATTCACTTAAATATCTGTCGGCTTAACGAGATCCTATTCACCATATTCGCGTGCGATCATCACAGTCGAGCCAAGCTAGTAGTAGGAAACAATTCGCTAAAATGCACAAAGTGACTTCCTGTTTCGAAATCCTTCTCTAGGCCAACTTCCATCTCTAGGCCAACTTCCATCTCTAGGCCAACTTCCATCCTCACACTCTAAAGGCGTTATACGAGTGTCATCTTAATGAAGCAAGAACTCTAATAAAATGATGGTGAAATAATTATTGCATTGAGTTTTTTTACCCCATCTGTAAATTTCTACTCTGAACCGAGCACACATCTTGTGCTTTTGTATCCCAATGGGAACAGATGATGATGCTCCGCTTACAAAATAGAACAGCATGGTCATCTTTCTTTACATTCATTTCTTACTCTGCAGAATGATCTTGCATCATTTCTTCTCTTCCAAGAAATATCGATCGCTTGCATTGAAGAGAACATCCTTTACGGATGAATGCTTCTTCTGCACACATCATCTTTTCCACACAAACTCATTTCTTTCCCCCCTGATTTGGCTCTTTCCATTTTTCACGCTCTTGGCAACGAGAAATACCGCGAGCCCGTTTGTTGCCGCCACGAACACCTGGAGCCTGCATAAGCCCCCGCAACCCGGAAACGTCGTCTCCGAGTTCGGCAGACGACAGTGATGTATCGTCACTTGAAAGTTGGTTCTTCTAGTCGAACCAAATAGAAGTCTCGCGACGAACCCTCTCGTTCCGTCACAACTGCCAAGTGCCGCGAACAAAGTGAGCGGAGGTCAGCGCCTGTGGAGTGGCGCTTGCTCTTCCATCCAAGGCCTGCTGCACTGGAACAAATTGCAGACTCCACGCACGCATGCACGTACACGAAGGGGGAAAAGAGTTGGAGGGAGTCCGAACACGTGATCATTCTCTCCCCACTCATGTGGGTGTGAACGACCGCGCGGTCCGTCGCGATCAATCGCCTCTGCCCCGTGTCCATCAATAATGGATCACTTTCAATGAGGCTTCAATCGCTCTTCTTCTTCTTCTTCCACATCCATCAAGTTTCTGGACCTCTTCTGCTGTCGCCTTCGTTTTTCATTGGCCGCTTTCCCATCAGATTTATGATCTCCTACTGGGAGAGTGAAGCAAGTCCCATTTCCCAATTCTGCACAGATTCTGAAGAATTATCGTTCTTTTTAGTTTATTTATTCCAACAGCCATTTTTTAACTGTCTCGCCGAAGATGGTAGCTCAAATCAAGAAAAAAAAATCTGTTCATTGTGTGAGATAATATATTTTTTTCATTCAGTAGCATTTAATATTTGCATAGCAAGATTCAAAAGCTAGTTTGGATTGTTCTTTGATGGGCATTTTTTTGCACACCATTGTTAAATGGCCAAGTCACAAGGACCCCAAGGGCTCAGAGAAGATTGGGGAAAGAGACTACTGGACAGCTGTTAGATGACAGATGGAAGCCCGCAGACGTTGCACACAGAGCCACGGCTTAATGTAGCATCCGATGGACGACGGCCTTCTGCAATCAAAAGGTGAACGACTAGTGAAACGGGTACAATCAGATATATATTGATGGACTTATGTGAATGATGCAAGAAACAGAATAGACGATACTTGCAAGTATTAAAATAATTACTATCAATTAATAAGGAAAATAACAATTCACGCATTATGGCTGGAGAATTTATTACCCTTACAACACTGGTTGGGAAATCGTAACACTAATAAAGCACGGACGATTTTATTCCCTACAAACATTTTCAATATGTGATGGTTGTGCATCCAATACCATTTGCAAACGTCGACTGTAATTGGAGTCCAGTATTTCTTATTCTTAGTGATGTTTTCCATAGCAGATGCAATTTGTGCCTTTTAATTCTTCCAATACATTGGGAATATTCGTGAAAAAGTCATTCGGGAATCCCCATAAGAAGTAATCATGGGAATTCAAATCCGGGGGATAAAACGGAACAAGACCATCCAATTTCAAATCATTCAAGATATGGATTAGAAATGACCATATTACGAAAATGTCATTTAGGAAATAGGGTTGGGTTGCTTTACCTCTGAGCGGCACTTTTTCGCACACCATGGGCTAAATGGCCAGGTCACATGGACCCCGAAGGCTCAGAGGAGGTTGGGGGAGGGGACCCACTGGAACAGCTGTTGGGAGACAGATGGTAGCCTCCCGTCAAGGCCATCCAGCGTGTTCTTTAACGTGCACAGGGTATGGCTCTCCCGCACACGGGGCCACGGCTTAACGTCCCATCCGACGGACGGCGGCCTTTCCAAGCCCATCGATGTCCCCTACTGACCGTGGGCAGGGCGGGGAATTTTGCGGAGATAAATCTCAACGCTGACCCAGCTGGGACTCGAACCTGGGAACTACAGATTACGAGCCTGGCGCGCTACCGACTGAGCCACTCCCGCCCCATTTAGGAAATAGAGAAACGCATTCCCCTTATATGGCCGAGCTCCATCATGTTGGAAAAACCTTCCTTTCATAATCCCCTCCATTGATTTAAACAGAGTTCAGCATTCGCCGACTCTTCAAGGAAGGTGACGACCACGAATTATCATTTGTTTTCTAAAGTTCTCAAGAAATACATTTTGAAACTGGATGATGTGGAAACTTTTTTGCATTAATCTACTATAACTGTTATATGTAACATGGATATTGAATGTTTCTGACTTTCTGACTTTCACACTTCTGGATTAATAGAAATTTTTTGTTTTGAGTTGTTTTCGTTTTTTTTTTTGTGTATTATTCAATGTGACGACTGATGTTTTCAATTGAAATTGTTTCTATACTGAGATCTCACGAACGAGCCTGCTCTTGTGAGACCTCAAAAGTTTTTGTATACTGTAAAACATTATCTGAAATAAAAATTATCTATCTGTCTATCTATCTAATTACAGCAAATAAAATAGCGTGTATTTTGGTGGATGTCACGAGTGTGTGGGGACTATTAAATGCTCCATGCAGGACTATTCCGTTTTTGAACTTACCCGTTGAGATGGAAGTGTTCTCTGTCGGTTAACCAAATATGAAAACTGTTTTGTTTTCTTCCAAATATTGACGAAATGAACCACAAAAGTCGACTCGTCTATCTTCGTCCACATCGTTTAGGAATTTTTTAGGGAAACATTTTTAAATCCTTTCAAACAGTGACTAAAGAGAAGGTTTATTTTTAACCCAGTTGTTGACTCAGTTCGTTTGGGAGAACAGCGCGGGCTACTTCAGCATTTTCTGTACACGTGCAATATTTTTGGGCGATCTCACAGACTTCTTTCTACCAACAATACCCTTCTTATTGTCTTCCCCAGCACTAGTGTATTCGATCTTCATTACTGACCTCTGAATTATTCATCTGCTTGGACTTCTATACAGTAAAATATCACTTTAAACTCAAGTTACACGTAATAAATACCATCTGTTTGAAAATACCTTTTCCCACGAAACACAGGCTGCTTATTAGTGTAAGCCATTTGAGCATAGCTGCTTACAAAAGTTCCTGCTATGAGGTAGCTGGAAAGGCCACCGTCCGTCGGATGGGACGTTAAGCCGTGCTCCGTGTGCGGGAGAGCCATACCCTACGCACTTTAAAGAACACACTGGATGGCCTTGACGGGAGACTACCATCTGTCTCCCAACAGCCATTACGGTGGGTCCCCTCCCCCAACCTTCTCTGAGCCTTCGGGATCCTTGTGACCTGGCCATTTAGCCCATTGTGTGCAAAAAAGTGCCGCTCAGAGGTTGGGTTGTGTTGTTTTACCTCTAAGCGGCACTTTTTTTGCACACCATGGGCTAAATGGCCAGGTCACATGGACCCCGAAGGCTCAGAGAAGGTTGGGGGAGGGGACCCACTGGAACAGCTGTTGGGAGACAGATGGTAGCCTCCCGTCAAGGCCATCCAGCGTCTTCTTTAACGTGCACAGGGTATGGCTCTCCCGCACACGGGGCCACGGCTTAACGTCCCATCCGACGGACGGCGGCCTTTCCAAGCCCATCGGTGTCCCCTACTGACCGTGGATAGGGCGGGGAATTTTGCAGAGATAAAACTCAACACTGACCCAGCTGGGACTCGAACCTGGGAACTTCAGATTACGAGCCTGGCGCGCTACCGACTGAGCCACTCCCGCCCCGCTGCTCAGAGGTAGAACAAACCAAACCAAGCTATGAGGTAGCACTGACCGATACTAAACTGCCAACTATTGCATATTTTATGACACACAATTCCTTCCATTCAGTACATCAATAGATAAGTACTCCGAATGTTTTTGATAATCCTCTAAATGCACCCTTGTTGCGATTTCTATGTCTTGATTCACGCATCAATTCTTGTGCACAGCTGTTTGCTCTCCCTTCTTATTACTGACAGTAAAATTGGGTTTTCATGGAACCCTGGAATGGAAGGAACAACTCCATCTGGGGAAAAATTTCCTAAATCATCTCATTGGTTCCCTCATTCCTCTGTCTCGCTTGCTACGCTCCTTTGGTCCATTGTTAGAAAAAAGTCTGACCCCTTATCTCACTCATTCTTTGCTTTTTATATTTTTTCCTTTGTCCTCGGCCCCGTGAGTCGGAGAGCCATATCCTGTTTAAGCCAGCTGCTAAAGAGCACGCTGGATGGCCTTGACGGGAGGCTACCATCTGTCTCCTAACAGCTGTCCAGTGGGTCCCCTTCCCCAACCTTCTCTGATCCATTGGGGTCCTTGTAACCTGGCCGTTTAGTGCAGTGTGTGCGCAGAAAGTTTTGCTCAAAGATAAAATAACCAATCAACCAACCTCTCCCCGCTGTTTTGATTGATTATCGAAAGTTGAATCTTTTCTGCGTTCCCGTCTCCATCACTAATCCTTCCTTTATATAGTCACATGGCGCAGCTAATCTCTTCCTTTTGTGCCTTGAAAGCTAATAACTTTTCAGATATTATTGATCAACAATGACTCTTCATCTTTGCCACGAGGCTGATGAAGTGTCAACTACGGGAGGCGCCACCAAACGATGAATGCAATCGATGGCGTCGATCGATTTCTCCATCAGAGGATAAGAGCAGACGACGTCATTTAGGTCGTAAGCTATCGTTCGATTCCTTTGAATGCAAGTGATGAAGTCTGAGCTTTAATATTATCTTCTTGATAAGACTACTTATCCGATAAAGATATAATAATAATCATGAGGAATTTGATTAAGACACATCAAATTGTTTAGAATTCCAATGATGTTTGCTGGCTGTTGATATCCCTGAGAGAGAATTTTTTTCTGCACAAATGAACTAGTCGAGTAGTCTAGTCCCAGGATAATCCCCCACCTTTGCACAGTGCTTTCCACCCCTATGACGTCACTGGTCACGTCCACTTCCGGTCACGTGATATGACCCCTTTATTAAAAAAACCCTCTTATTAAAAAAATCCTATCCAATTTATTAAACACTCGTGGCGCCATCTAGTGTATAGAATGAGTACTATTTTTAGAAAAAGCCCCACTTTTAGTCGTAATTTTTCCAATTTTTGACTCCCCTTTATTAAAAATTCCGCCCCCTTTATGAAAAACCCGTGGTGCCATCTAGTGTATAGGATGAGCACTATTTTTTAGAAAAAGCCCCAATTTTAGTCGTAATTTTACCAATTTTTGACTCCCCTCATTAAAAGACCCCTTATCAAAATTCCTCCCCCTTTATTAGAAACCCGTGGCGTCCTCTAGTGTATATGATGAGTACTATTTTTTAGAAAAAGCAACTCTATTTTAATCGAAAATTTCCCAATTTTTGATTCCCCCTCATTAAAAAATCCCCTATCAAAAATTTCTTCCCCCTTATCAAAAGTTCCACCCCCTTTATTAAACTTCTCCGATCACAAACTCCCCTGGTATCTACGCTCATCTGAAATTTTCCAAGTCCACTAAACTTTTTTGGTGGCAACGATCAGAATGGCTGATGCAATCCTCTAAATAATTACAAAACTAAACTTTGGATTGCAACGATCAGAATGGCTGATGCAACCCTCAAAAATAATTACAAAGTCACAATTTTTAATCCCCTCACTAAAAAACCCCTTATCAAAAGTTCAGTCCCCCTTTATTGAAAACCCTATCAAAACTCCCCCCTGGTTGACATGTATTTTTTAATCCCCCCCTTATTAAACTCCCCCTCGCCGATCCCAAACTCCCGTCCCTTTGGTTTCTATCCTCATCTGAAATTTTCCAAGTCCACTTAACATTTTTGGTGGCAACAATCAGATTTTTTCGCCGTTTCCCTTTTATTAATTTTTTTTATTTTTACCCACAGCATTTTTTCATTTTCTGCGGGACAGTCTTTTAAAACAGTTACTGCGGGATAGTCCTTATTCTAGTGAAGGTCGAATTCGCAAAATATGGGACCTTGTAATTATTTTTGAGGATTGCATCAGCCATTCTGATCGTTGTCACCGAAAGTTTAGTTTGTAATTATTTAGAGGTAAATTATTATATATAATTTACCTCTAAATATAGGGGCGGGGGTGGCTCAGTCGGTAGCGCGCCAGGCTCGTAATCTGTAGTTCCCAGGTTCGAGTCCCAGCTGGGTCAGCGTTGAGATTTATCTCCGCAAAATTCCCCGCCCTGCCCACGGTCAGTAGGGGACACCGATGGGCTTGGAAAGGCCGCCGTCCGTCGGATGGGACGTTAAGCCGTGGCCCCGTGTGTGGGAGAGCCATACCCTGTGCACGTTAAAGAACACGCTGGATGGCCTTGACGGGGGGCTACCATCTGTCTCCCAACAGCTGTTCCAGTGGGTCCCCTCCCCCAACCTTCTCTGAGCCTTCGGGGTCCATGTGACCTGGCCATTTAGCCCATGGTGTGCAAAAAAGTGCCGCTCAGAGGTAAAACAACCCAACCCAAACCTCTAAATATATATAGGTGTATTATTTAGAGGTGTAAATTTTTTATCCCGCGACATAAAATAGATGATTCAGCATCAGCAAATAGAGAGATGAGGCCAAATTAAAAAATGTAATTAATCAAAAGAAAACCGTACATCTGTGAAATAACATTATTTACACTTGAAAAATCAACTTTTAAATAAAAAATAAATTCCCTTCAATAGCAGCTATTTGCAATGGAGATCTGAAATGATGACTGCCAGTTTACAGGCCATAAAAATATCTCTGAGGAAGGCGAAATCTCAGCAGAAATAAAACACAGGAAAGACGCATCCAGACCTTATGCTGGGCTCGAACCCGAATACCTTGGATCAGTAGCCAAACACGATAACCACTTAACCACAGGGACTTTTAACTTTTGCTTCTCCAGTTTCAATTAATAATAATAATAATTCAATATTTGTGAGTATCGCCAGATATCAAAACTACTGAAAAGTACTTGCAGTTGCTGATTGAAACCTCCTCTTCTGTTAAAATTTAATTAGTCTGAAGGCATGTTGGGATCAAAAAGCTGAGTGAGGGAAAATCATGCGATTCAGTTTTACAGAGAATGAATCCTGGTTTAAAAATATCGTCTGCTTTCTGAGATGCCCCATTCCTGTGTTCGGCTGTTTCTTTTATGGGACTAAACCAAGGTAATGTTTCTCAAAGTCTTAAATGATCGTTAATTTTAGTGGTGATATTAGACACAAATAACAAAGCAAATATTTTGTCTTCCTCTGATAAATCTCGAAATCTATTGAGGAACATTTTAGATCCTGCTGTAAGTGATCCAATTTTAACCGTTCCGTAGAGTGTCATTTTGTTGTAGAATTAAAACTTTTTTAAGGGTTTTAGTCAATTTACCTGGCTTTGGACTCTTTACGATGTAACAACTTCCGAGTCATGAGAGTTGGGTTGTTTTGGGTTGTTTTACCTCTGAGCGGCACTTTTTTGCACACCATGGGCTAAATGGCCAGGTCACAAGGACCCCGAAGGCTCAGAGAAGGTTGGGGGAGGGGATCCACTGGAACAGCTGTTGGGAGACAGATGGTAGCCTCTCGTAAAGGCCATCCAACGTGTTCTTTAACGTGCACAGGGTATGGCTCTCCCACACACGGCGGCCTTTCTAATTCCATCGGTGTCCCCTACTGACCGCGGGCAGGGCGTGGAATTTTGCGGAGATAAATCTCCATCCGAGTCATGTGGAATAACTGTAAATGGATTGTACACATTCATTCTGAGTTTCATTGCTTTAACTTAGCAGACAAGCGCATTTCATTTACTTGGACAAAATTAGTAAATAAAACGTAATTCTTGCTATTCCATGCCTGCGATAAACCAATGAAAAAATGAATTTAATGTCGCAAGAAGTGAATTATTTGTGGGAAAATAATTTATTTCTTTGGTGTAGAAATAGATAACAGTGCGATGATATTTATTTCAAGGACTGCATCCTCATCAATTAGGGGCAGGGGTGGCTCAGTCGGTAGCGCGCCAGGCTCGTAATCTGTAGTTCCCAGGTTCGAGTCCCAGCTGGGTCAGCGTTGAGATTTATCTCCGCAAAACTACTGCCCACGTTCAGTAGGGGACACCGATGGGCTAGGAAAGACCACCGTCCGTCGGATGGGACGTTAAGACGTGGACCCGTGTGCACGTTAAAGAACACGCTGGATGGCCTTGACGGGAGGCTACCATCTGTCTCCCAACAGCTATTCCAGTGGGACCCTCCCCCAACCTTCTCTGAGCCTTCGGGGTCCATGTGACCTGGCCATTTAGCCCATAGTGTGCAAAAAAGTGCCGCTCAGAGGTAACCCAACCCTCATCAATTAACCACCCATCTCGAAGGCTGATGGAATTCTGCCCAGGAGAACTTTTCAAAGTCAACTGTCTCGTCTATCGACCTGATGTTTATTTACAGCAACAATGTTAAACCTTTTGCCGCCGCAACACAGAGAACGCAGCAAATTAGCCGTCAAATGAGGGGAGAGCGCCTATCTCTGAGGCTCGAGATGGAAGCCGAAAGAACAGTAAAACAGCATGATTTAGGTTTCTATTGCCGTCTGATTCCTTGCCATCAGATTTTGAGCTTGATATATGAGGAAGCCAGCAGACAATGTGCTGATTTCCTGACGCGATAAGAAAGGCCTTATCTTCTTCTGACAGTCTCCGTACAATACTTTGTGGAGGATCGGGCTCTCTTTGATAAGGGCACCTCACAATGACTCCTCGGGCTACTGTCAACAGAAGGGTTACGGGGTCAGCATCTCACCGCAATCTCTTACATCTCTGTCTCGTAATTACAACATCGTCATCTATTTCCTAGCAACCAGCCACTCATTCCGACACGTAGCAAACAACACCCGCGGGCTCTGCTGCGGAGACAGCGTCAAGGAAAACTGCTTCCAAACATCGGGGTTTGCCCCGATGTTGATGGTGCCTTAAGAGCTTAAAAATAGATCGAATCGGAAAGAAACCCTTTGCTAGCTATCGTACGAGATTCACATTTCCTCATAAATATTTATTTCCTCCTTTTATCAGTCTCTGATCTCTAAAGATTAGTTTCGTGGCTTCAGTTTTGCTCCTTCGAAGTGCTGTCTTCTCTCTGCACGAGATTCTTAACGCATTAAGATCAACGACTGACTAGCTTAGATTTAAACTCTTAATTAAATGTATTTCTCAACGTCTTATTTATAGATTACAGAGCAGAAGGAAACGAGAGAGTTCAGCTTTTTTTTTTATACGCTATTCTTTTTCGATTTATTTAACTGTTAAATTCTGCGACACACAATTTTGAAGGTCAACTTTTTTGAGATTGTGCAGTTGATGATTGGACAGTTCTCATAGATCATAGGCCAGTGATCTAATAATAGCCTATCAATCAACCTACAATCTGTGAGTACTGTTGATGAGTTAACTGCGCAGTCTCGATCGTCTCGCTAGTTTTCCCATCTTATGCCACCGATAACAATCTGTTAACCTCTCAATTCGGCGAGATTTTTGGTCGCTACCAATTTTACAAGAATGTTTTTTGTCATTTCTACGAAAGTCATTTTTCACTGCCACTGAAATGAGCTCCCCCGCCCTGCCCACGGTCAGTAGGGGACACCGATGGGCTTGGAAAGGCCGCCGTTCGTCGGATGGGACATTAAGCCGTGGTCCCGTGTGCGGGAGAGCCATACCCTGTGCACGTTAAAGAACACGCTGGATGGCCTTGACGGGGGGCTACCATCCGTCTCCCAACAGCTGTTCCCGTGGGTCCCCTCCCCCAATCTTCTCTGAGCCTTCGAGGTCCATGTGACCTGGCCATTTAGCCCATGGTGTGCAAAAAAGTGCCGCTCAGAGGTAACCCAACCCAACCCTGAAATGAGCTGAGTAGCAGAAGATGTGTTTCAAAATGTGTATTGGATGTTGAGGAAGACTTTTGCTTGTTAAAGGTAAATGAAGAATAAGAATTGTTCTTGCATCCAATATACAGTGACGATACTGCACAGACGTCGACGAAAATGCTATGTGTTTATGTTCCCCAAGCGACTGACTTGCAGGGTCATTCATGAAGTGCCAATGAAGCAGAGTGACTAGACGTTCTGCTTTTCGATACAGACGAATCTCATCAGGATTTAGGTTTCAGCTGGATGCATAAACGTTCGGTCTTTCCTATGCATTGCTGCAGATGAGAGGGAATTGAAACAATTTTACAGTTTACATCTCCACCCTGCTCATTGCTTTAAAGGATTTTCCTTTTCACCCTTTTCTTTAGCAGACTAGCCAATCCACGCCTCCATGCGATAGGCTGCAAACTTCATCATTGATCTTTCTTCCCTCTTTCGTTTCATTGGTGTGTTGGTGGATCATCATTCATTTCACATCAGAAGGAAGAATTCCCACTAAGAATGCTATCACAAGAAAATAAGGTTAAAAGCAAATATAACCCGAACAATTCATAATCCGTTTCATTATGAACGAATGCAACACTGGGTTCCTCTTTTTAATTGATGCAAAGTAATCCGTTCTCAGTGGGGCGAAAACATTTGCAGCAATCCGTTCTCAATGAAGTTCCTTATATTTCATGAAAATGTTTAGCAATGTAATGAAAATTAATGAATGCGAAAAAGCGCAAGTGCGGAGAGATTTTTCTTTATCACAACTGCTAAAAGCGTTAACTTTAATGAAAATAAGCAAATGAAAAAAAAAAACACCAACAACTATAGAATATTTTCCGTATTATTTGCTTGCGCAATCAGTTTATATAAAAGTGATAAGTTTTTAGGATTATGTTTGTGTGATGAAGAAATGTTAAACAGTGGAGGAGGCCAAGTCATTCTAAAGGAGTTAGATGTCTTTCACGGAGGAATCTCGCCAATAATAAACAAAAGTCTATTATGATAATAAAATTTCTGGAAAGACTGAGCTAGCTTGTTTCAACTTTCAGCTAACAACTGATTTGCGACTTGGCAAGCTCAGCTAAAGCCAAAAGATGTCGCCAGACCCTTCCGATGGCATCTGCCACTCACCTCATCGCCATGGCAATTCAGAACTCAATCAAAAGATAATAGAAATCGCGTGATCCGATGATTCGACATCATTCCCCGATTTGCAAAGATCGGAAACAAGTGGTACTTACTGATTATCAACGATGGCGAATGGAAAGGATACAGCATAATCCCACAGTACTTCCACCGCACTTTCCCGGTTCTCTGAGGTCTAACCCTCGACCCCGACGACTTCCCCATACCAGTCTGTCACCGCCGAAGCAGTGACGTCACGCGTCGGCCCCTCCTTTCTCCCCTTCCGCCCTCCCCCGCACAACACATGAGTGACGACAAACCAACAAGGCGCCTCTGTTCCCTCTCATGCCTTCTCTCTCTTCTGTCAAGCTCGCCGCTCTCACACCACTAAAGTTCATCTAGCGTTTCACGTGCCCTCCCTCTTTGTCGACCCCCTCCCTCCTTCCATCGCACTCCACAACAGCGGAGCATTTGTTGATGCTTTTTTTTTCCGTGGACTTCCAAGTGGCTTGGGCGAAGAATCGCCGTCCCTCTGACACATTTCTCTTTGCGGCCACCTGACCTTGCAGGTCCCGACTTAGTGTGCAGTCGCAGCCAGAGGTCAATGTGCGGACGGAAATAGCAGGCCAGTTATCCCAATATGTGGTGTGGAAACAATTAGTTCGGGAACGGTAACTGTCACGGCCTCTGCAGGTGGAGGCAAAAGAAACCATGTATCCTTGTCTGCTTCGATGCTGCTGAATGAACTTCCTTGAACAGTTTCTTTTCAATATGAATGCCGACAACTTAGGGCAAAATTTACACTTCAGCAGAGAGTTTTGTTTTAGCAAGAGAAGCCGGCCTGAAATTTTCCTGCATCGAAACAGCCGTGTTGAAAGTTAAATAATAGAAATCTAATAATACAACATCCTCAATTTACAAATTAAAATATCGAGAAAGATCCTAAATTATTTCTTAAATGAAAACTTATCATCTTTATATTTCAGAATTTAAAGAAGCTGCGATTCTGTTTCTAATGCTTGGAAAGCTAAGAAAGAAAAAGCACACACTAATGGTATTTCAAAAATTAGTACTAATTTGTCGGAAGAGTGGACCATTTTCGATGAGCAACTGTAGAAGAAATCCCAAGAGCTGTCGATGAACTCAGGTCACTTCACTGGACATCTGTTAGGAGCAGAAGAGAGGAAGAAACTTCATTTGACAGCTGTTACGTTCGCATTAAAGCTGGGTGGATTACGTACCAATTTTTAACTCGCACGAAACTGATACAGAAAGTATAGAGTTCCTTTCTGATGATGTCAAGGATCGAAATATTTGGAGTATTTGTTCTCAAGTAAAAGAGATTTTCGGTTTAAGTTCATGTTACATTAAAATTTAAATAAAAGAAAAACACGTTTCCTATTATCTTGCTTACAAAAAGTTCAAGTTTCACTGCCATAGCATTTTGAGAAAGAATCAAACTATTAAATAGTCTTAGTCGATTTTTTCAAAACTTCCATATTTTCTTAAAAGTTTCAGCAGCAATCCCTATTCTTCTGTTTACCTCGTGTCGCACGTCACCAGTATCTGTTGCACAGCTCCCGAGATAATTAAACTAAGAAATTTGACCAAGAATGAAGCATTCAGAAGAAATTAAACACCGCCATTTTCTTACAGCAAGCCTTTGAAAGTCAATTTAATTTTCTTTAGATGTCAAGCGAGGAAGAATAAGGACCACGATGAATTAAACCATTGGGCCGCAGCAGAAAGACTCTTGGATAGGGATACGAGATCTGGCTTTGTCTGTTTGAATGGTTTTCTACTGACATTTACAGAATTCCATCATAGGTCTTGTCTACGTTTCTATTGGCTCTTAGCCTTCGTGATCCTGTTAAATTACAACGGACACTGGCAGGCTGATTTATGTAATGCATTCGTACCTAATTCGGATTTGGGTTGGGTTGTTTTACCTCTGAGCGGCACTTTTTTGCACACCATGGGCTAAATGGCCAGGTCACAAGGACCTCGAAGGCTCAGAAAAGGTTGGGGGAGGGTACCCACTGGAATAGCTGTTGGGAGATAGATGATAGCCTCCCGTCAAGGCCATCTAGCGTGTTCTTTAACGTGCACAGGGTATGGCTCTCCCGCACACGGGCCACGGCTTAACGTCCCATCCGACGGACGGCGGTCTTTCCAAGCCCATCGGTGTCTCCTACTGACCGTGGGCAGGGCAGGGAATTTTGCGGAGATAAATCTCAACGCTGACCCAGCTGGGACTCGAATCTGGAAACTGCAGATTACGAGCCTGGCGCGCTACCGACTGAGCCGCCCCCACCCCCGCCCAATTCGAAAATAAAATAATGAGTCATAAAAGAAATCCTATTACTTAAAAGAAAATTCTTTTACAAACAAGATAATAAATCGAAATTCCACCATTATTTTCCTCTTTAAAATATGGATGATTTCCAAGTAAATTTCCCTCGCTCTTTCCCAATAAAAGTGAATATCTGACATCGTCTTTGTCAGAAATTACTCCTGTGTCATTGGAAAGCATTTTCCCTTTTTAGTATCCCTGTTTCTGATAGATGGGAAACATTCGTTATCAGTAAGCATGCCCCGAACGCCATCTTAGCCTAACCGACGCAATGCAAACTGAGGGAAGCCAGAGTGAAGGAGATCGACATCGCAGGGCGGGGTATTTGAAGTGGAGGGGACAGATCTACTCTAGTCCGGAAAGGAGAGACAAAGAGAAGCCATTCCACTTCAGTATTTGTGGATTCATTCACGAAGGATGAATTCTCTAAAATTTATTCATGAAGTAGATGTAGTGCATGAAAAGATACAAAATGCAACGAAGGATCCAAAACCCAGAGAAACAACGATACGAAGAGAGAAAAAGATAACGATACGTGAAAGAAAAATCTTGTTCAATGCTTACGGAAGGAGAGATTGATTCTCGTCCCATTCCTCTCTTTCTATATAAAGATTTTCACCGAGCCGAGAAAAAAGAAACACGTCGGACATGATGTTTTAGGATGTCGCATGGAACAGATCCATGAAGACAAATAATAGGAAGATTTAAAGAGCGGTTATGGTTCATTTACTAGAAACAAGGGATTCAAGAAAGATGGTTTTTTACGCTTTGACTATAAACTTATTTGTGAACATGATTCTCTTGAAGTTGGAGCGGCGGGGGTGGCTCAGTCGGTAACGCGCCAGGCTCGTAATCTGTAGTTTCCAGGTTTGAGTCCCAGCTGGGTCAGCGTTGAGATTTATCTCCGCAAAATTCCCCGCCCTGCCCACGGTCAGTAGGGGACACCGATGGGCTTGGAAAGGCCGCCGTCCGTCGGATGGGACGTTAAGCCGTGGCCCCGTGTGCGGGAGAGCCATACCCTGTGCACGTTAAAGAACACGCTGGATGGCCTTGACGGGAGGCTACTATCTGTCTCCCAACAGCTGTATCCAGTGGGTCCCCTCCCCCAACCTTATCTGAGCCTTCGGGGTCCTTGTGACCTGGCCATTTAGCCCATGGTGTGCAAAAAAGTGCCGCTCAGAGGTAAAACAACCCAACCTTGAAGTTGGATTGTTTTTACCTCTGAGGAGGAATGTTTTGCACATAATGGACAGCTAACAGAAGAGAAATGGAAGTCCCCCAGTCAGGTCCATCTAGCGTAATTTTTTTAACGTTAACATCTTATGTCTCTACAGCACAAGGTGTCACGGTTTAGCGTCCCATCCGACGGACGGCGCCTTTTCATCTCCAACGGTGTCTCCTCTTTCACTGGCAGCAAAGTGAAGGTTAGCGGAGAAAGCTTTCATGCAGACATTTGGAGACTCGAACCCGGGACCATCACATTAGGAACCTGAAGCAATTCTTTCTGTTCATTTGAAGATAAAGAAATCGCGACATAAGAAGCATGCTACTTTTTCTTTTTTAAGCTGATGTATACCTTTTAATACAGTTTAGTACGAACAATTTTGCTGAATTTTTATGTCCATTGCAAAAGAGCATTATCTCTATGTTTATACGACAAAAAAAAACGCATTGAAAATAACTAAAACCAAGACGACAATTTTTTTTACGTGTCTCTTAAAGTTTTTGTCAAAAGATAATTCTTTACCCTCTTAATTAATACTAACATAAAAAAGTTTAATAATCATTAACAAAACTGTGTTTCATCTAACAAATTTTTGAAATGCAAGAATGGAATTAAGTAAGCAAAGATTGGGTCTTTTTTTTTTACATTGTATTAAGGGACTCAGAAGATTCTGATTCGAATATTTGCATTTAATTGGACATCATTTTGAAGAGGCATTATTTTTTTATTTCCGTTTCAGTTTTATTAACAAAATGCATCATATTGATCCTTTTTAGTCCCAAATTGATTTTATTAGGTAACATTGTTTGGAGCACGTTATTATTGTTAACTGATGGCAGACATCTTTGGGAAGACTAAAAAATTGCAAAAGCATTTCTAACATCGGAAACAATTTTAGAAAATGTATTTTATTCGTTTTATATTAATTAAAACCGGCTTTGCTGTTAGTGTTCCCGTATGTTCCGGCACGTGGTGATAACAGGGTTAGGTCGGTGAATTTCTTTCGCAGTAAAAAAGTTTTAAAAATACCTATCTTCCCATACGAGCTTTAAAAAAGCGGAAAATGAATCTAAAGCATATCGATGGTGCAATCAGTCACCGAGTTCGTATTCATTTCAAAGGAAGATGGGGCGCCGGCAATCTTATTGTGAAGGCAAATCGGCGCCTTACCTTCCTTTTAATTGAATGTGAACTCAGTGACTGATTGCACCATCTATATGTTTTAGGTTTATTTCTACTTTTTAGGGGCTGGGAGGGGGTGGCTCAGTCGGTAGCGCGCCAGGCTCGTAATCTGTAGTTCCCAGGTTCGAGTCCCAGCTGGGTCAGCGTTGAGATTTATCTCCGCAGAATTCCCCGCCCTGTCCACGGTCAGTAGGGGACACCGATGGGCTTGGAAAGGCCGCCGTCCGTCGGATGGGACGTTAAGCCGTGGCCCCGTGTGTGGGAGAGCCATACCCTGTGCACGTTAAAGAACACGCTGGATGGCCTTGACGGGAGGCTACCATCTGTCTCCCAACAGCTGTTCTAGTGGGTCCCCTCCCCCAACCTTCTCTGAGCCTTCGAAGTCCATGTGACCTGGCCATTCAGCAAATGGTGTGCAAAAAAGTGCCGCTCAGAGGCAAAACAACCCTAACTCGTAATTGAAAACTCTTGGGTTCGGAAGATATAGCGGAACAATGATTTTCATGTTTCTCCTTTATTAGGGGAATGAAACGGGGCTGGAATTTTTTTTCACCTGTAACATTCTCCATACCACAAGCTTTCATTTGATGCAAAGCTTCTTACTTTCGGCCCACACGTTCCGAATATATAAAGGAACAATCATTTTCATAGTTCCGCTCTTTAGGGGGGGGGGGGAGAGAAAGCATGGGGGTTATTATTTTTTTTTATAGCCTGTGACATTCCCTGCTTCACAAGCTTTAATTTGACACGTAAATCATTAAGTTTCTCCATCGCGTTCGAAAGATATGGTGGAACAGTTGTTTTGACAAATGCACAAACCGACAAATGACGAACGGAAACCAATAGGGAGATATGAAAAATATCTCTCGGTTGAGGAAAATCTCTTGTCTCCGAAAAATTTTCCTTCAAAATACAAGAAATGATCCAGTTTACGGACAGGTAAATTGATGGCTGTCCTTAAAAAAAAATATTCCATAAGTTTAAAATAATCGCTCATTAGGTTTGATACGATTGCTATCCAAAGGAATGAGCATGCCCCTTTCACATAATCGAACCCTTTGCAACTTGGGGCGGGGGTGGCTCAGTCGGTAGCGAGCCAGGCTCGTAATCTGTAGTTCCCAGGTTCGAGTCCCAGCTGGGTCAGCGTTGAGATTTATCTCCGCAAAATTCCCCGCCCTGCCCACGGTCATAGGGGACACCGATGGGCTTGGAAAGGCCGCCGTCCGTCGGATGGGACGTTAAGCCGTGGCTCCGTGTGTGGGAGAGCCATACCCTTTGCACGTTAAAGAACACGCTGGATGGCCTTGACGGGAGGCTACCATGTCTCCCAACAGCTGTTCCAGTGGGTCCCCTCCCCCAACCTTCTCTGAGCCTTCGGGGTCCTTGTGACCTGGCCATTTAGCCCATGGTGTGCAAAAAAGTGCTGCTCAGAGGTAAAACAATCCAATCCTTTACAACTTGGTCGTTTGTAGCAATTTACGACTGTAGTGAAGGAATTTTAATTCTCGGGAAAAATAGTACGAAGAATGCATAATTTTAACGAAAATCGAATATCCCGTTATACGACGTGGAGAAATATAAATGAGAATTTTGTTTACATGAACCGTGGTATAAAAACCTCATTCAATATTAAGCGAGTCCGTGAACTTGAGCAAGGAAAAACTGATCGGCTCTCCGCTGCTATTGATTTGAACAATTTACCTCTGAGCTGCAATTTTGTACACGTAATGGGCTAATCGGACGAATCACGGGTAAGAGAGTTGATCCGCTGACAGCTCTTAAGCAACGGGTAGTAGTCTTTCGTCAAAGCCATGCAGCTTATTGTTTAACGTACACATGCCACAGGGTCGCTTGCAAACGCCGCCGTGGCTTAAAGTCCGGTCCGATGGACGGCGGCCTTATGAAGCTCATTGGCAGCCCTTTTCTCACTGAGGACATAGCTTGGACTAATAGAGGAAATATCAACTGAGACTTCTGTTACTACAGGGTAGATCGTGGGGGCGAGAAGATGGTCGTCACAACATGACGTCAAGCTGTCTTTCATCAGAATAGTTGGAATGAGAACGAGGAAAGAAAACTGCATCCAACTGTATCTCTAGTATCCTTATCTGTGGTCAGGTTCATTCCCGAAATCGTGATCCAAATATTTGCATGTGTAAGTGAAGTATTGAACATCCCTCAAAAAGTGAAACGGATTAATCGGATTTGGGTCGTTTTACCACTGGAGTGACTTGGATTGAGTTGTTTTACCTCTGAGCGGCACTTTTTTTGCACCCAATGGACTAAATGGCCAGGTCACAAGGACCCCAAAGGCTCAGAGAAGGTTGGGAGAGGGGACCCACTGGACAGCTGTTAGGAGACAGATGATAGCCTCCTGTCAAGTCCATCCAGCGCGTTCTTTAACGTGCACAGGATATGGCTCTCCCGTATAAGGATTCACGACTTAATGTCCCATCCTACAGACGGCGGCCTTTTCAAACCCATCGGTGTCCCATAGTGACGGAGAATAGGTGGGGGAGATTTGCGGAAATAAATCTCAGTGCTGGCCCACCTGGGAAGTTCGAAGTATACGAGCCTGGCGCGCTACAGACTGAGCCTCCCTGGCCCCTTTCCAATTAGAAATTCAGCAGACATACAAAACAAAAAATGACTAAATAAGGCGTAAGTTAAAAATGTGTGCATGCGAATGAATTAAGAATAAAAATTTTAGATGTTTTTTTTTTCTGATTTATTTATGCATCTAAGTTGCTTTGGGATTAAAGACAGAAATTCCGCAATATTGAGATTCGGTAGAAACAGTTTTTCTGTATTGACTGTATGCGAGAGTGGCATCTTCTACAGTTATGTAAACTTCCATTTGTGAGCAACCTTATGTTTTGCGAAGAGGTAATTTGTGTTCGAAATTTTGCAATTGAAAAGTTGAGTGAGTCCCTTTTTTTCATGAGCCAATCCAGCCCATCTGTGTTTCGTTCCTCTGCTCCCTTTCTGCAGTTTAGGGTCGTTAAGCGCCCTGCTGACCTTTTTTCCCCCATAGGAGTGCAGATTATTCCCTCAGAGGAGATAAAGAGGTCATCCACCCTTGGCAGTTGACCACACAAATCTGACCTCCGATAGCATCCATGGGTATACCTCGTACACAATGTCCCGTTGTTTTGGCTCTGCAGGTCATCTGTATTCCCTTCCTTTCCCAGCCACTGTGCAGAGGAGGAAGTCGCCCCCTCAAATACATTCTCATCTGAATACAGATCCGAATCCTGAGCGATGATGTTTTTCTCTTCGGTCGACTATCACGTTCGGATTAGTCGCAGTTCTGCTGGGGGAGGGGGGAATTGTGGACACGGTCTGATGCTTCCTGATACTGGATCACAACGCGTGACGAGACCAAAACATCGTGACAGATTTAGACTAGCAGAACGCCTACTTGGAAACTAATGAGTCAAAGTTAAAAATAATCTTCGTTTTTTGCTTGGAGTGATTTTAAGTCTTTAATTCTATTTCAGTCTTCTTTACCTATACGATAAAATAGCCAAAAATTTGATTGAACTTTTTTCCCGCAATTAACTGCCCACCGCGCTAACTTTCAAAAACACTTAGTTTTGAAATGTTTACTTAGTAACTTCGAAATGGATGTGATAAAATATGGATTACGGCTCAGGAGAAAAATAAAACAGAGAGCATTATAACATTTGCACGACACATTAGAAGTATTTGAGATCAAAACAATGAATGCAAACAATTTTAAAGAATGGCTTCGAAAACGTTAAAAGCTTTAAAAACTTCTTCTTCATCAAACAATAATTATATTTACTCCATTTTCCTTATTATAGTGTAAACTCTATTATTTTCCGACCAAAACACATAAGCATAAACACATTACCCGGCATGAGCAGTTTAATGCTTGTTTTCTGAGTAAACACAAATAATAGCAATCATGCATATATTTGGACATTTAACTTGAATCTCTTATTTTATATTAATACTGTAATTTAAATTAGAACATTTTTATTTACATGTCATTCTATTTTACATTTTCATCACATTCCAGACAGAATGAATAATTTTACAGATGAAACAATTAAACTATTATGGAAGTTACTTAAAATTCCCTACGTGTTTCCAAAATCTAATTACCAATTTAGTAACATAACTTTAAACGTAATTTTTTGATACTGTTTGCTCACCTGGGCGTAATTTAATACAGTGCACATAGGAACCATTTTCTTGCTAACTACAGCAGAAGCGGAAATAATTTTATTAACGATTAAGATTCTCGTACTTTTTTGCAAATATTGTCATCACATCAGATTTTCAGTTAATGGAAAACTTGGATTCATTAAAAATATTTCATGTAAATGTATTCTGAATAATGAGAAAATCGTGTCCTTAATTCATAAAACCAAGCTCATTAAAATATTGAGTCTTTTGTTTTCGCAATTAAGAAAATAGCAGCTGTAGTGCTACTATCGTCTTCATTCGTAAGTGAGGGTATTCATCAGAATAAGCAAAAATATTCCTAACTGTTTATTCGAAAAGATTGATATCAATGTCCTTATTACTCTTCACAGAAGAAGCCTAGATCTTTGCTCTTAAAAATAAAACCAGTTTTTGATTGACGAATAATTAATTCATCGTCAGTATAACCAAAAAATTTACCCACTTTCACGAAATGGAAAATGATCAATTTCTAGGATTCTTCAATTTTTATTGAGGAAGCAAATGCTCTTCGACGGGGCTTAACAATGAAGAAGTTCAATCTCATTCGACGTTCACCTAAATGAATCTAATTCCTTCGTTAATCGCTTTAGCTGAGCGCACCCAGACCTTTGCAATTATCGATCAAAAGCCAACATTCCAATGCCGCGAGGTTATTAGAAACAGGGTGTGTAGGAATGCATGCGCGCGCTGATTTATGCAGCTGTATTTTCAAGTAGCTCCATGGCTGCCACGTAGAACGCGGAAAATATTCCAAGTGTTATCTCTGCTTCCCTGGGGAACGGAGCTGCCTTCAGAAGAAGAAAAAGTGTTCAGAAATGAAAGACTGAGATCGTTCTAGCGGATAAAAACGGAGACAGTCTCAGAGACAGCACGTGCAGGTTTCACATTAACCGCCAGATTATACAAGATGTTATGCGCTGAAGGAAATTTGGGTAACATGTTCTTTTAAAAGAAGCGAAACAGATCGTGACAAATGGAGAATGTGCTAATGAGAAATGTGCTAACGAAATTCAACTCTATGCAGGGATCGCAACGAGGCGACAACATTGTAGCATTAAGTGTTACGGTTTAACATTAAATTTATCCTTTAAGAAATGTTCAGAAATAAAACACACTCCCTTTTATCTGCAGCAATGGGGAAGAGTAATATCTGGATCATACAAGCCACGAATAATTCGAAAAAGATTTAAATTAACGTTGATTCCGTTAGTACTTACATTTGAAAGCAATCCTGTGTCTGATCTGTCTTGGTAATTCCCTAAACTTAAAATAAACTATGATACTGTCACTTAATGGAATTTCGAGCATTAGAATCAGCCATTTAGAGGAAATAACACTTAATTGTCCATTTTTCAACGTTATTATAATCCCATTTTCGGTAAATAAAAATGAGAATTCCCTGTGATAAAATTAAAAAAAAAAAAATTGCAAGTGAACAGCTTCTTATTTGGGAGAAATGTTTCCCACACTAGAAAAGAATGTACCACCTCATGAAGGGATAAAATGGCCATTAATATGTGGCTCTAAAAGCACCTTGGATAATCAGTTCTCCCGATTATCGAGTTGACATGCTCTACATATGTGCAATCCGGGCTCGAAAAAAAAAATTATTTGACTTGGAAAAATTGTCTATTTTAGCTTTGTTTCAGCTTTAAATCGAAACAGCACTTGTTACAATTTCTCTCTGCCAGTGAAACTAATGAGTGTGCCAGAGAGACAATAATAAGTGCTTCAACCTCGCAACTTGCGGTTATTCTTTTCGAGATTTTTTTCGAGAGATTTTTTCCAATTTCACTTGTTTGAAGCAGTTGTTTCACGCAATTGAGAAAGCCATTTAACGTCAATTGGGTTGACGTTAAGCCGTAGCCCAGTAGAGAAAAATCTAACCTAGTGAATTTTCTATAAAATGCACACTGGTTGGCCTTGATAGGAGATTCTCTTCTGCCTTCTAAGAACAATCTAATGGGCGACTTTTCTCCAACCGTTTCCGAGTAATGGGCGTACTTGGGTTGGTTGTTTTATCTCTGAGCGGTACTTTTTTGCACACCATGGGCTAAATGGCCAGGTCACATGGACCCCGAAGGCTCAGAGAAGGTTGGGGGAGGGGACCCACTGGAACAGCTGTTGGGAGACAGATGGTAGCCTCCCGTCAAGGCCATCCAGCGTGTTCTTTAACGTGCACAGGGTATGGCTCTCCCACACACGGAGCCACGGCTTAACGTCCCATCCGACGGACGGCGGCCTTTCCAAGCCCATCGGTGTCCCCTACTCACCGTGGGCAGGGCGGGGAATTTTGCGGAGTGGGCGTACTTGGGATTGGCTAATTAGTCTATCAGAAGAAAGTCATCGTGAATGGTAAAATGAATCCAACATGATCTCTTACCACTTCCTCTAACTCTTTCATATCATTCTTATATGTTAGGCTAAAGGATTCTCTCTAATAACAGAAACAATTTTTTAACAGTAAAGGAAGTTTACTTAGCTAATTGCTCTTTGCTATTATTCTATTGCCAATTCACCTTTAACGTGATTATCAATCTTTGGTTTACTTTTCATTCAAACCGCTGAAATTCGATCCGAGAATTAATTAATCTTCTAGACGAGGTTCATTAATACTCTGAAGGTTTGATGACTTCCAAATATAAAATAATAATAATAATAAATACCACCTCAAGCAGCTGCTTGCCACAGAGGTCTGACAGGAGCCTGTCAGTTTATATGCCACAGTAGGAGATCTGAGAGGATGGCAGGACCTCAGCAGAAAAACGACACACACACATGCATGCCTAATATCCATGCCTAATCCGGGGCTCGAACCCAGGTCCCTTAAATCAGTAGCCAAGCGTGCTAACCACTCGGCCACGGCTCTCCACATACTCCCACATAAAAATTATCTTTCAAGTATCGACTATTAAAGCGTAAAAATGTATTATTGTTTAGAGTGGAGATCGAATTATTATTTTCCGATTAAATTTCACAGGTGGGTTGAATTTTTCCCCAACTGGAATATAAAGCAGAATAATGTCAACACTAGAACGCGCCTCGGACTTTGAGCAACAGCCGCTCTCATATCATTAATGTCACCTGAAATTGCACTTTCATAAATCGAATATTTAGTATTAGGTATTTTAAGCATTACAAATATTCAAACATTTGTAACGGTTTCATTGGTATGCAGGATACATCTTCCAACTACATAAAAATAAATATGAATAGAAATTTTCCTAAAACGAGCATCTAATCGTAATTTAACCAAGTTTCTTTACAAATAAACTCCCACTGTTAATTCGTTTTTATACGAATTATACTTCATCTCTATTTCAGTGTTTAGTCTCCTTCATTTTAAATCAGCGAGAAATTATTTATTCATTTAGGCGTGCTCGTCAGAAATGAATGTTCAATTTACAGAGGATGCATAATAATCAATAAAATTAAGTAAAATGGTAAAAAATATAGTAGCATGTGAATAAGAGTTGAAAGGTCAAAAGTCAATTGAAACAAATAAATATTAAGAAGAGAAGTTATCTCTGTGATCAGTTTTAAAGCTGAGCGTCAAAGAGAAGAGAAAGTCTCCATTGAGTCTCCAAAGTTGAAAGAATGTTGGCCAACACCTGAAATGGAAGTTCCTCTGAATGCAAGAAAAGGACACTTTGCAGATGAAGTTGATCGAATGTCGGCATTCGATATCCTCTTAATAATCCGGGCGCTGCGTCTGCTTTATCTCGTTGCGAACTTGCTCGATTTCCTAGCGATGGGCGTTAATTCGTCCTGTCATTTTATGACGTCCTATAACGTCGCAAGGCATCGTTACAGGTAGAAAAAGTCTGCCCATAAAAACGCCACCTCATCACCTAAGATGTTGACGCGCCATGAGCTAGGGTACACACAGCAATGCATACAAAATAAGAGTAAGACCCTCGGAAACCCATTGCACTAAACGTTACATTAGAGGAAGAGGATCTAGAGAGAGTGTCTGAAGTTTGAGACAGTCGTAAAATCTCTCCTTCTTCCGAAATGGTGTTGCTAAACATTTGCATGGGGTATTAAGCGAACTTAGGCTTAGTTAAATTTAGGTTAAACAATTGTTGTTCGCATTTGTGAAGAAGTTAAACTATTTTCCGAAATGCCCTCTTTATTACCGACAGTGTTAGTAGACTTCCAAGCTCAAGGGAAAGCATTATTCAAAAGTTACCAACTTTGAAAATAAGCTTTTTGATGGAAAATGACGCTGGAGATAAAATGAAGATATTTCATTCAAATCCCTCTCTAAATATCAATTTCCAACAATATTCGTTTAATATTTAAAACTGTTCATAATTCGTTCATGGCCTTTACCTGTCAAATCAATGCAAAAAGTAGAATAATTCACCGTAATGTTTGAAACCATTGCTTTAGGTTCTTCATCCTCGGTGTTGAAAGCGGACTACACCTGTTATCCGTTAAGGAAATGAAACATCGCTAGTCATAGAACTAAAAAATAAATTTCATTTGATTCATTTGATAAAGTTTCCGAAATGATTCAATTTTTCTCAGTTTTTAAGAAAGTATTGAAGACTTCCATAACATCATCGTTGGCTGTTATAGCTTCAATAACTCTTTAAAAATTAATGAAATACTTTTAGAAATAGAGAATTAGATATATTTGAATTCAACTTTTCAATTAAACTTCAATGATACTTTTCTCTTAAAAATTCATTTTCAAAATTAGCAAACTTTGGATTGTCTTTCCATTTAAACGAATAGAACGCCATATTCAAAGTTGCAATGTAAGTGTCCGAACACTTTTTGTAATATACTGTACATATAAGATAGCAAGCTTTGAGAAAAATGCCATACATGCAGCAAATGCTGTTAATAAATTACTTTTATACTAGATTTGATTTTACGAGACGTGATATGAAATTGTTACCGGCCATTGCGCTAAGATATCTAGAACGGAAAAGATAATAATCGGACTTCTAAATCTTTCTTTTAAGCAACGAAATAGGTGCGAAGAAATATTAATTAAGGCTAAGACGTTAAAATCCCCTCCTTTATCGATATTTATCTGTCCTTTTTCGTTTTCCATTTGCTCACAACGCGTAAGCAAGTTACGGACCTTTTCACACATGGTTCGTTTGCTCTTAACAAAAACGAAACAAATAACATCTCCTGGATTGCGTCACCAAGAAAATCTCCCGAGGAGTACCTCGTTACAATTAATAGGAGCAGAATGTCTGAGGTCAGTGGCATTTCATAAAACGTGATTCGTGCCACGGTTCGACGAAACTCGAATCAGATTTTGTTTGTTTTTTTTCCCACTGGAACTAATTTGCACTACAATGGTCGAAGTTCTTCTTTCGGGATAACAACATTTTGGCGCGTGCCCAGATTCAATGAGATCCGCGAAGGAAAATTAAAACGAAGAATTCGGGAGAAGCAAGATTCAACTGGGATATTAGTTTCCATGGAAACAAGCAGGAAAGGGGAAAATCTCTAGGTCCAAAGAGACCGGAAAAGGAACTGCTGTTAGATGAGCTATTACCTGTTGACTCTTGACATGGATGAAATTATTTCTCACGTAACTATCGGAGCATAATACGTGAGTTGTAACTTTAGCATGTGCACAGCTGCAGTTCCCGGAAAAATGTCTGTTCTGGTTGAGATGCTGAATTTTATGCGAAATAATAACGCGGTGAAATTATTTTCAGCTGCGCGAAACATCAACATTCTCAGTAAAAAAATAAGTAAAGTATTAAGCGTAAAGTAAAGAGCGAGTTTTTTGTAGAATTAAAAATATATTTCGAAGCACGACAGACTATTTACATTAAAAAATCTTGCTTTCCACCCACATTGTTTTTTACTAGGTAACAATTTTCTTATTATTCGAGACTTCAGTCATAGACTTCACACATCAGAATCCTTCACTTTCAAATTGGTCTCTGTAGCAGATATCTGTGATCAATGAAGTTGCGAAAACTTTTTCAACCTGTGTTTATGTAATTCATTGATAACAGAAATGAACTGAAAACTATCAACAAAATTATGTTGTTTAAAAAAATTATGGGTTTTGTGATAGAGAAATACATTTATCTTGGATATTCAAGAGAGATTGCAGATAGTTTTTTTTAATATCCAACCTTCAAATACTTTTCAAAGTTTTGCATGCCGTTAGACGGCATTTCTCATATCTGCCCAATATTTTTCTCCCAATGCCCTTTTTCTCATCGCTCCATTGTTTTTCTCTGCCTTCCTCTTTTCCTTCCAGCTGCTTCTCCTTCTATATTTTGCTATCAGACATCATCCATCCATTCATTCATACATTCATCACAGTCTTTTTCTTTCAATACATTCTCCAATCTCTTTCTTTACTCCCACACTGCTTTTAATTTTTTCATTTTATACATTCTTGTCTTCAACATACTTCTCAGAAATCTATTTCGATAGCTCCTAAACGTTAATTAACATGAGCGTCCATGTCTCTGATACACCTAGAGTTGTATGATAAGCTATTTTTTTTAAAATAAAATTATACCCATTTAAAATGACTTTAGCATTGCTATTGCTTTCATGGTCTTTTCTTTCTCTCACATCTTACATGAACATCTCCCGTTCACGTGGATGAAAGGCCTCAGATGCTTAAATATGTTCACCTTTATCACCATTTTACATCCACCTCAAGATATTCTCTTCTATTACTTCTGCTCACAGATATTTAGTTTCCTTCCTGAATTTATTTTTTTCCTACAAATTTTCATTTTCTGATCATATATTTTGAATCATCTTTATCCTGCGCAATTATTACCTTATCATCTGCAAAAAAATAAGATGCGTCCTTCTACAATTGGTTTACCTATTCTCTATTCCATTCTTTCTTAACCTTCAATTCTTCGAATCATTCAGCTCTTTGCAAATCAATATTCCATTTGAGTCTTGATTCTTCCGAAATCTTTGTTTCAATTTCCATTCGCCGGTTTCACTAAACCTCGCTTATTTGTCAGACTGTTATCCTTAATCAAGAACTACGACTGTTAGGCTAGAGTAGCTTGGCTAGAGGCCTTTTGTACATATTTTTTGTTTTGTATATTATTTTGCATTTCACCAAAGAGGCCTATTGCCATGTAGGGATGCCTCCGTTCCAGCAACGCCCTGGTAGTGCAACAATTGCTGGAATGTTAATCGATGTAGCAGGTCGGTGAGAGGGAGGGCCACTCAACTTGCGGGGTGTCCGCTGACAGTTGACTCTGGCCGTAGGTCAGCGACCTTGCCACATGGCCGAGAGTTCGGAGAAAGGAGAGGGAGGTCAACAATGATGAAGAGAACAGAGAGAGCCGAACGAAGAAAGAGCACGTAAGAGTTTTGGCTCGTAAATGCCGACTCGAAATAACGTCATTGGGCTCTGTGAGTTGGATTGTTTTACCTCTGAGCGGCACTTTTTTGCACACCATGGGCTAAATGGCCAGGTCACATGGACCCTCAGAGAAGGTTGGGGGAGGGGACCCACTGGAACAGCTGTTGGGAGACAGATGGTAGTCTCCCGTCAAGACCATCCAGCGTGTTCTTTAACGTGCACAGGGTATGGCTCTCCCGTACACGGGGCCACGGCTCAAAGTCCCATCCGACGGACGGCGGCCTTTCCAAGTCCATCAGTGTCCCCTACTGACCGTGGGCAGGGCGGGGAATTTTGCGGAGATAAATCTCAACGCTGACCCAGCTGGAACTCGAACCTGGGAACTACAGATTACGAGCCTGGCGCGCTACCGACTGAGCCACCCCGCCCCTGGGCTCTGTGAAAACAGCTGAACAGACATAGTAAGCTGGTGATGTAATGCCATTTAACTGAGCACATGTCCTTGTCCATCAGTCATGTGGTTCAATACATAATTGTTATATCTAACTAAAGACTGGAGTTGAACCATTTTATTGGGAGGAACCTGAATATTGAGTCCCTGCATTTTTCCTCGAATCACAGAAGTCTTAAGAAAGACTCTTTCACCCGTTCGCGTATTACGATCGGACCGGAGGGACACTCCAAAGTGATCTCAACAGACAGACCACCGAGAGTGACATCACAACGACCATTGTATTCTGTGCAACCTTTAAAGAGAAACAGATATTGATTTCCGTCTCTGATCTGCATGTGATTGTTTATGCCATGAGCCAAATGCTATTTTCTGAAAATATTATGTTACATAAAAAGAGAAGATGATGGTGACAGAGTCAACCACAGACAGTTGGTGAAAAAGTTTTACACGTCCGATTCCCGGATTCGAACACGGCATCTCCAGGTTTTGCGTCAATTGCTGTTGCCAGTTGAACTAAGGTGGTATGTGCGAGTATATTGTATGGTATATAAAAAAAAATAATAAAAAATAAATACCCCCTCAAGCAGCTGCTTGCCACAGAGGTCTGACAGGAGCCTGTCAGTTTATATGCCATAGCAGAAGGTCTGAGAGGATGGCAGGACCTCAGCAGAAAAACAACACGAACATCCATGCCTTACCCGGGACTCGAACCCGGGTCCCTTAGATCAGTAGCCAAGCGCGCTAACCACTCGGCCATGGGATGGCTAAGGTATATATACTCGTATATATGTATTTTCATCTTTTTTTCTCTTTTGGAGGAGAGGGCGAGCGTTTATCTCTTGATTTTCTAACCGCCCACTTGTCATATCAGTGGGGATTAAACACTAATAAAAATATATATTTATCAATTAATATAGATAAATTAGGGGCTGTTCTTACCACTAAATCGAGGTGTTTCTTAGCATATTTTTATATTTAATATTTGAAAACGAAACAGAATTTTTAGCCTCAATAGTTGTATCGTGGGTTTCGTATGGATACATAAGGATTGAAGACAAATCAAAATGTCCTTGAATAATACAAACAGTTGATGATAATGAAAGGGGAAAATTAATCCACAGAATGAGACATCTTACCTGTAAATGTGCAGCTAAATAACAATCGCCGACTGATTCGAAACTGGCACTTGATATCGTACTTTTTGTTCTCTCGACTCTCCCGACAACTCGTCTTCCTTAAAAGGTGAGGCATTTCCGGTATAAAAAAGCGACTCACAAGAAAAGAGATGTAGAATATCGGAGAGTAGAAAAAAAGAGATCGACTTAATGCGTTTCTTTCTCACGTGTTCTGTTCCCCCTTCTGAACCAGCGATGCTTTATTGGATCATCTGTCTTCCGAAATTCAATCTTCGAGCAACAGCAGCTGCAAAGCGGCTCAAATTAACTTCTTTATCGACGAAAAAGAACTGCTGAACTAGGGTGGCTCAGCTATTAATAAACACACGGCGAGGGAGATCTCACTGAATTGATAACGATTCACTCTCCAGACCTATGGTAAGTATTAAATGTTTTTTTTTCCTTAACTGGATTTCGATACAGTTATTTGAGCGTTGTTTTAAATTTGATCTTGTTTCAGACGAAAGGAGATGCAAGTTGATCACTAACTGGCTGGCCAATGATTTAATCTAAAATATTCCTCAATATTTCTTGTAGGTCAAAATAAAGTAATTGGTTTTAACGATCAAATGTTCAGAAAATTTTACCACCACTTCTTCGTACGTGCTTCTCTCAACTGGAAAAACATTCTTGGAAACAGCCACAGTGCACCTTTTTTAAGTTGATACATAGGATGCTTCTCGACTTACTTAATTCCCACCTCCAGAAGCTTACCGAAGAACAGCAATTTACGAAGACATCATCGAAGTGAATTTCTTTCGCTTCGGACGAAGAAAGTGGGAACTAACAAGCGATTGCAACCTTCGATCGCCACTGAACCTCGTCCCAATGTCGCAACTTTGTGAAATGATGCTGAGAACATGGAGGGAATGAAGTGGTCCTTAGAGCCCTGTCTACGTACGTGACGAGCACCACGTACGACTTTTTCGCCTGTGACTCCAAAAAGACTCCCAACGGAACTGCAGCAGTGTCGAGGGCCTGGCGACTCCTTCGCCGAATCCCAAAGAAACTGGCAGCTATACTGTTCGTTTGTGTGGATCGCGGTCTGCACTTTGGCACCCGTCACGTGACGGCACCTCTTCTCTTGCAAGCCAGTCGCTGACTTCAGAGGGGGAGAGAGCGATCTCGAGGAGCTACTTGAGAGGGAGACTTATTTCCCTGTTGTCTGGTGGACCATGAAAGGACGCTGGCAGCCACTCACGCCCAGATCGCGTGTCAGCCACACGACGGACAGACCAACGGAGACGCACTGGAACGCTAAGCAGCAGATTTCGTTACTTCTGGGATGCTTATTGGATGGCATCGATGAATTATTGCATCGGTTTCTGATTATTTGACGTCATTCTTGTCTTGAAATCTGCTTCATGTTGTAAGTTTCGTCTGTCTCGAACCTTACTCGTTAGGAAAACGAATGAAAAAAATTTGGTCGAAACATTTCGTCTTATCAAAGAACTGGCATAAAGATTGCATTTCGGTGAAAATGAAAGCATGGTTTTCTTTTCTTAAGTAAAGCTGGATGTCACGCACGTAGTCAAAGGATTGTCCTTGAGGTTTAGGCCTCCAAATATTCTAAGACAGTAAAAAAATTAGAAGATTAAGAAAGGCATTTTTTGTGGTGTATTAGTTGTTTACAATGAGATCATTGGTTGATTGGTAAGAAATTAATTGCTCAATTAACCAATGATATGTGAAAACTGTTAATGGGTCAAACGCGCAGTCTTCTTGTCAGAATTTCTTCCCAAGTTGCCATACAAGCTTCTCTACTATCTGAAGCCTCTTTAAAACTGAAACAAAACTTTTTTTTTTCAAATATTAAACATCAAACCTTCAAATTTGATATTATACAAAGGGAGACGAAACGTGACTAATTTCTTTTTATATTCCCATTGACGATTTTTCCCCCGCAAAGTATCCATCTTTAATCCGCAGTGCTCTTTTAATTGAGTTCAATGAACTCCATCTGCACAGGGAGAAATGTCCTGCCGGATGCGAGTGGTGTTCATCTCTCTCTCCAGAAGAAAGGAATCAAATGAAGAGATGAACATTGGATTTGGTCTAAAAATATGGATGGACACGGAGAGAAAAAATTTGAATAATTTCAAGTAAGGAAAATTTTATGTCTTCTGTACTTCAAAGAAATTGCGTTTCATTATATTTCGAAATATATTTGTATTTCTTCATCAGCTGAAACAACTATCCTCTTGGAGTTTGATGTTTCCTCAAATTAAAGCAAAAAGTTTGGTAACAGAATTAATTTTACTAGAACCTTGCAGCACGGATGGAGTTGACAGCAATTAAAAAAAGAATACCGTGGATTAAAAATTGATATTAGAGTGGATAAAACCACAGATAGGATTATAAAAAGCAATTAGATATAGTTTTTGCCTGCATTTGTCACCAAAATATTAAATATGGAAATTACCTTTCCAGGTCAATTAAATGAAAATTATTTAATTAAATTTATGCGATTAATGTGACAATGGTTTATTAAAACAGTTATTATTTATAACAAAAAATGAACAATACAAATGCAATATTTTCTTTTCAAATATCACCATCTCCCACATTCTTGGCTTTATATTTCTAAAATCAGAGGGTGCCAAGCAAGGATAAAACCTCAAAGTGAAGAAATTGCAAGAAATTTATTGTTGATGTATTTTGTACATATATATTAAGAGTTTTATATTTAAAATTGATATGATTAAATGAAAATAAATTTTATATCAATATATCGAAGACAAATACGAGGTGATCAGAATAAGATGAATCCCGAGCAAACTTTTACAGTTCATCAAGGAAATAAATATTTTTTTAGTTTACCGAATTCCAGAATAATTCATTACAAGAGGTGTTGAAAATGAAAACCAAACATGCCTGAACCCGTTTTGCTTGATTAGCCGATCCTTTTCCCAAAACTGTAACAAAATTTTTTGAATAGCATTAGTGATGTTACTTTTTATTAAGTGATATTTTTTCCTTGTAAATTAAAATCACAAGGAGTTAAATCAAATGATCTGGGCTTGGAAGATGAGAGTGTTAGCGAAACCAGCGATAAAAGTTTCTATAGGAAGTGCATAGCGTCAAAACACATCGAAGTCGTTGTACATCCTAGGGATTTGGCCAGTTACGATGGGGCTGGACGGTCCACAAGCGTCATGACACGTTCCAGATAACGCACCTTTCGCTGAAATAGCTTGAATTTTACGGGACTAATTGTAGCGTATCTTCTCCGAGTTTTTCTGAAACTCTTTGAAGATTCTGTTATAGCTCTTTAAAGTTCTTTACTAGGATATCATGTCGTTAATAGAGTAAGTCCACTTCCCAAAGAAAACCCCATAGCACTGATACTATTAGTTGCTCAAACGTAACAAGCACATTGCATAGTCGAATGGCATCAACATTTACCGTCGTCGATCGGCTGGGGAGGTCCGCTGTCCGTCGGAGGGAATTTTAGGCAGTGAAGTCGCTTACAGGAGTGCTCTTCTTTGCACGTTAAAAGAGCAAAAAAGTTTCATCTGTCTCCTTATAGCTGTAAAGTGAAGTCCCTTTTCCAATCTTCTCTGAGCCCTTGGCCATTTAGCCCATTGTGTGTAAACAAGTGCGGCTCGCTAATCCAATACCACTCCTATGCTCTGAAAGTCATAAAATATATAATGGCTGCATTCTCTTAAGTAAATAAATAGCATTAGACTTCATCAGAATCTAAAACTTTTACATGAAAATTTTGCCAGTTATTAAATTTATAACATTCACGGATGCTCGTACATATTAATAAAGAATATTTTTAATCTTTCGTGCAGGACTCGAATTTCGGCATAACTATGATTCTGATCGCATTTTATTTTGCCTCACCATCGTATCCCCATAATCCCTTACTCCTAGTTCCTCCGTGAAAACGACTTTGTCCATAAACATGTTGCCACTCTTAAATATTTGGGGCAGTAGTTCAAAGACTGGCGGGTCTCTCAACATCGGACATCAGTAAGTAATCAAATAAGGAAAAGGAGAAAAAAAGCCAGCTCTTCATCCCAACGCTGTCTGCAGACCGAATCTCAGCAATTAATGAGACTTCTTTCCCCTGCACCTTCCGTTTGCGATCACGTTTCACATTAGTCGAGCGATTCATTCTGGACAACAGGAAGAAGCAGAAGAGAGGAAAAGAAGAATCTCGAGCAGCAGCAAGTGTTGCATTCCAGTCGCGTTTTGGTGCGAGTCCGACGAGGGTTGGTCAGATAACCTTGGGTGTCTCGGTTCAAGATGAAAGATCCCGCTGCTGATGACACGACATTGCTCATCTCTAGAGTAGTTGCGCTTCTGTGGATCTCACCGGTCGACAGAGAAAGTTCCGCCAACGGGTGGTAGCCAAGTGTGAATTGCAGAAGGTTTCGTAAATATTTCTCTCTCAGTGGGAGAGGGAGAGATACGATCAAAAGAGGACGCCTCTGATGCTGCCATTAGAATGGTCCTTTGGGTATTTGATTTCCTACTGCACACTGCGATTTAGATGTTTATGTTGAGGGTTCGTTTTGTTAAAGAGTTTTTCCGCTTAGTTTATCTTTACACCTCAGTTTCTCATCCTAATTCGGTAATATTTAATCCCATTTACTAAGAAATACAAAACGAATGATGAATTCGTAAAATGCTTTCAAAGTTTTGCTGAAAAGGTTTGTGAAAAACACTGTACACTTTTCGTTATTCTTTTAAAGCAAACATTATTTGTGTTTGTTATAGTTGGAACCACTTAGATTTTTGAGTAATGCACTTGAATTTTAGCTCGTTTATTTGAAAACGAGCACTTATATTTTTTCGTCTGTCTGTCTGTCCTCGTTTGTAGAGAATTATTTTAGAAACTCAGGAAAAGAATTTCAACAATCAGAATCAAACAGCACAAAAAGAATTTTTAAGAAAAATTCCTTTTGTGTTGGATAATTAATAACGAAATATTACAATTTCCCAAATCTTCCATTAAGCTGAATTCCCACCGTTAGAGGGCGCTAAATTTCGAATCGGACAAAACTTTTTATCCTTGAAAACGAGCATTCCGTATTCACCAATGATGATGAGACTTTCTGGTTAAGCAATTAAACATTTCAATTTGGGTTGCAACTTTTATTTTGCTACGTGTGGGTGGGCCGTCCCGTGGCCGAGTGGTTAGCACGCTTGGCTACTGATCTAAGGGACCTGGGTTCGAGCCCCGGAATTAGGCATGGATGTGTGTGTCGTTTTTCTGCTGAGGTCCTGCCATCCTCTCAGATCTCCTACTGTGGCATATAAACTGACAGGCTCCTGTCAGACCTCTGTGGCAAGCAGCTACTTGAGGGGGTATTTATTTTATTTTTTTATTTACGTGTGGGTGGGGGACATTCAGCTTTTAGCCAAAGAAGGACATTAGATTAACTTATTAACGCTGTTAGATTTTCATCATCATCATCATCCTCAAGCAGCCATGGGCTACGGAGGTCCAACCAGACCGTGCAATTTAGTTCTCCAAGCAAGTCTATCCTGAGCTACATCTACGGCATCTGGCCACTGAACACCAATTCTAACAAGGTCCTGTTTGACATCGTCTGCCCACCGCATCCTAGGTCTCCCCTTCTTTCTGAGGCCTTTAGGCACACTGTTCATAACCCTATTCGCCAATCTATAATTATTCATACGGGCAACATGGCCAAACCAACGGAGTCTCTCTCTGCACAATATGCTGCTTAAAGGAGGTTGCGAACTCCTTTGCCTAACCTCATCATTAGTTACAAAGTTGAACCACCCCAAGATACTGCGTAAGCATCTGGAATCAAAAGCATCGAGTTTCCTGTTGTCTTGTTTACAAAGTGTCCAAGTTTCACTACCATAACTAACCCTAGAAAGAACCAAACTATTATACAGTCTAATTTTAGTCTTTAGTTGTATACGCCTATTTCTCCACACTCTCCATAGATTCTTAAAAGTCCCGGCAGCAATACCTATTCGTCTGTTAATCTCATCATGCCGAACATCAACATTATCTGTTACATAGCTCCCAAGGTAATTAAACTGTGACACCTGCTCAAGACTGCAACCATTCAGATTAACTGAATCACAGCCTGCCTGACCATTTTCATCACTTTAGTTTTCTCTCTGTTTATAACCAAACCTACTCTACTACCAGTTTCACCAACAGCTGGAATGAAAGAGTTCATCTCATCAACATCATTTGCCAAAAGGGCTAAATCATCAGCACAATCTAAATCAGAAATTTTAGGCAACTTTAAATACGTTTAATATACGTAAATAGATACTTGATGTACAAGTACTGGACAGAAAAATGGGAACAGTTCCATGTTATCTGAATAGAAAATCGCATTCAGAGCTCAATAACTTCTTCAATACGATTTTTAATGAAAAATATGTCTGAAGATAAATTAAAGATCTCAAAGATCTCAATCACATATATCTAAATCGATTTTAAACAATATTTGTTCAGCATTGAAAGAGTCATGAAAGCTGGAATTTTTAACAGTTATCAGTAAGAATATAGGGTGCTTGCACCAGTATTCTACTAGAGTCAACTACGATCTCTGAGCTCTTTAACCTGTTTTAATATTTTAATTCTGGGGTCAATTTTTTTTCTAGCCTATTAAATATTGCAGCATTCATAACTCTTTAAATACTGAACAAATATTGTTTAAAATCGATATTTAGATAAAATTAAAGTTCTCAGTGAAATCTATCTTCAGACATATTTTTCAATAAATATCGTATTGAAGAAGTTATTGAGTTCTAAATGTGATTTTCTATTGAGACAGCATGCAGCTGTTTCCATTTTCATGTCCAGTACCTGTATTATCACTTGAAAAGTCATTTTAAAATAATTCATTGCATTATTAAAAATGTTTGTCGCTAATGCTATGTGGGCTGCATTTGTTAAGTTTAGTTTTACTAAATTTGGAATGATGAATAGCTGTTTGTAAGTTCAGGGCCTGACAAAAAAGGAGTATAATAAATAAATAATAATGAATACCCCCTCAAGCAGCTGCTTGCCACAGAGGTCTGACAGGAGCCTGTCAGTTTAATACGCCATAGTAGAAGGTCTGTGAGGATGGCGGGACCTCAGCAGAAAAACAGCACACACATCCGTGCCTTACCCAGGGCTCGAACCCAGGTCCAGTAGATCAGTAGCCAAGCGTGCTAACCACTCGGCCACGGAACGGTGGCTGCTATTAAAACTATGGGATCTGTGGGAGATGCCTTACGGTACCATGTTACTCTGAGGCCAACCACTATGTTGCCAACCAACAGTTTTTTTTCTCAAACCTGAGCATCGACTCATAAACAGTTATGTCGAAGAGTTGCGTGAAACAGACATGCTCAGAGAGCTAAATACGAATCAGTTGCACGTGTTCCCTCGTCTCGTTGCGCAACACTTTTTTATTTATGTGAACCAGACTATTTGCAAAATATTCTTTCGTCCTTGATTCTTCTTGAAAGAAGAGACATTTTGATCTAAGAAAGTCGGAAGGACATTATTTCAGAAGAAAGGACTGTGGAAAGGACTGTTACTAAGAAAGGGTAATAGGCAAACTTAATTTAAATTGCGATCAATTCCACTTTTAATCTTAATAACTGGCAAAGTTGAAAAGGATAAAATAAATAAATAAATAAATACCCCCTCAAGCAGCTGCTTGCCACAGAGGTCTGACAGGAACCTGTCAGTTTATATGCTACAGTAGAAGATCTGAGAGGATGGCAGGACCTCAGCAGAAAACAACACGAACATCCATGCCTTACCCGGGGCTCGAACCCAGGTCCCGTAGATCGGTAGCCAAGCGCGCTAACCACTCGGCCACGGGACGGCAGATAAATAAATACCCCCTCAAGCAGCTGCTTGCCACAGAGGTCTGACAGGAACCTGTCAGTTTATATGCCACAGTAGAAGATCTGAGAGAATGGCAGGACCTCAGCAGAAAACAACACGAACATCCATGCCTTACCCGGGGCTCGAACCCAGGTCCCGTAGATCGGTAGCCAAGCGCGCTAACCACTCGGCCACGGACGGCAGATAAATAAATACCCCCTCAAGCAGCTGCTTGCCACAGAGGTCTGACAGGAACCTGTCAGTTTATATGCCACAGTAGAAGATCTGATAGGATGGCAGGACCTCAGCAGAAAACAACTACAGTAGTAAAAGTATGTGAAAAGTGGATGTATTAAATGGTTAATTAAGATCATGTTCGATTACGGACAACAAGATTTTCCCTTTGATACTTTAAACTAACTGGATAGAACTAAGTAATTGGGAATAGAAGAGTATGTAAAAAAAAAAACGCCACTCCTTCTCCCGGATTCGAACAAGAGAACGAGGCTACCCACCAGTTGCTAGGCTATTGGTTGACAATTTGTTAATCAATTACGATGAAGAGGCAGTGGAAAAGACTTCAAGATTCCTATTAGTTTTATTAAAAGAGACCACTGGACAGCTCTTTAAGGCAGATGATAATGATGTCCTGTCAAGGGCATTCGGCGTGTTCTTTAGCGTAGACAGGCCCAAGAGTTGAACTGTTGAACGAAGGGAGCGATCTTTTCAAGCCTATCGCGGTGCCTCAACCTTTAATCAAGGGCAAGGCAGAGATAATCTCGACACTAGTACGTTTCCCGCTAATGCTAATCGAACTAGCACAGAAATGTTGACAGATCTGAATCGGGTTAAAGAATCTAGAAAGCTGTCGAACAATTTGTTTGAGCCCTAAAATTGGGCAAAAATTGACCTTTTTTTGTAGGTTTTGTAGACAAAATTTACGCTTCTGATATTTTCAAAAGATGTTTATATCACTTCAGTTTCCTCCAAAGTACATCCTCTGGATGTCATTCGCAATAAAAAGCTGAAAATTCCTTTCAATCTTCATTTACTCTCAAAGTTCAAATGTCTATTTACGTCCTAGAAGTTTTCTGACTAAAGAATAATCGCATGACTAAAATAACTAAAGAAAAATCGCATCGTGGCAACAGAATTGGGTTAATTATTCAAATGAATCATTTCGCTGAAACGACTGTGAACGCGAGAAAATGTCTGAAGACGCCGCCGCTGCATTGGAAACGCGCGGGCGCTAATTGAATCCCTTCGCCCAAATGGCTCGGGAATGGATGGCGGCGACGGAGCATGCGCTTCCCTTCGCGTCGGTGACATTTCGAATGTCAGCGCGTGCGAACCCCGACTAATGAAGCGGTCGAGCAAAGTGTCACTTCGAGGAAAATGATCCTTCGATCCAATTATCTCTCTTCCACTGCAGAGACCATTCTTCGGGGTCATAATTCAGTGCGAAGAAGCGAAAGCTCCGGATCTTAATCGTACTTCCATCGGGGTGCGAATGGAAGATGAGCGAGACCTCTCCCTGTCTGTTTCGTGTCCAGAAGGAAGAATTCCCAAAGGAGAGAATGAAAGCGACCCTTTTACTGTTTCAACAGTAGAAGCAGCGTATAAGGATAATAATCAGAGGTACGAATATGCAGATTTTATCCGTATATTCGCCTCCTGCCCCTCGTTGAGAATGAGAACACCAGTGGATACTCAAAGTCAATCTTCCATCCAGTGGCGAAACTAGATAACCATAAGCCCTGGTGCAAATTATTCGAATGGGCCCCTATGATATATAGTATGAAATGAGGATCCCCAGGACCTGATGGGGGGGGGGGGGCAATATCATGGGGTCCCCGTGCATTGCACCGTCTGCACCAATGGTATTTTCTCTGTTGCTTCCATCGTAGTTGGACTGTAGAAAATGTGGCGCCAAGCGCAACGGATTCATTACTTTGTCCATTAGAGGCGGGCTGGATGGTCAGTTGTTCACAGACTTTCATTTCAACTATTTCCCGAGTTTTGTTGGGCGAAGTTAATTCAGGCTGTGGCGAGTCTGGCTCGTAACCTATTGCTACCAGGTTCAAATCTCTAATGTACCTGAGTGGATATTTTTTCTTGAAACTCCAGTTCAGCGTTTGATGACAAAAAGGACGTCGATGAATTTGCAAAGAGCCATCCGACCGATGGGACAATCGGCCGTGTGCTGATGTGCAGGTGTGCACATTAACGAACATGCTAGGTGGTCTTGAGGAGAGGCTTCAATCGCCAGCGTATAATGCTGCCCAGTGGATCAACTTCCTGCCCTTTGAGGGCCTTGTCAATTAGCGAAAGTGCCATTCAGAGGTCCGATTCAATCGCTAACACCAACTAGGTCCTCTGGGAGAGGAAGTGGACACCTATGGATTTGGAATGGTCGTGGCTTGTCAGATGGGACACTGTGTACGTTAAAGAACACATTTGATGGCCTTAACTGGAATAACATGTATCCAATGGATTCCCTTTCTCTACTCAGCTGAATCCTCGGGGGTTCTTGTGACCTGGCCATTTAGCTCATTGTGTACAAAAAAAAAGAAGCCCTCAGAGATAAAACAACGCAAACCAAGACTTGTAGTCACTTTATTTAGTTCTTCGAGTACCTGAAAAATGTTGATGTGGGGTAATAGCTTTGATTTTTGCTTTAGAGTTTTGAAAGCATTTTGGCTAACGATCCTTTCCATTGCTGGGCACTTCGCAACTTCCGAACGCACGAGAAATATTTCGCCCACTTAAGTTGCCGTTTTAGCGTATTTATGTGTCAAGTATTCATTGGTAATGCACATTTGTGTTCTAGTATTCGTTAGCGATATTTATACAGTGATATTTGTGTAGCAAAGGTTTATGAGTTCCATTTTTTTGTAACAAGTGTTCAATTCGAAATATTAATTTTGTAAGCTTAATTATAATAGTAATGAAAGTTCTAGCTAATGGATTTCGTTGATTACACTCCATCATTAACATTTTTGATTTTGCTTAAACATTCAATTTTTTAATTAAAATACTTGTTTATAAATATCACAAAAAAAAAAGAGAAATTGTCTTTTTTCCCCGCTGAATCGACGATTGGAATTTCAATGGCACCCCGTTTTGATCACGAAGATAATTCGATCGCCGAAGGTTTTTCGATATTTGTTTTCCATTTTGCCATTTATCGCCATCATTAGCACCCACACTGCAGCCTTGAAGGCGCGAGAAATCTAACGCGTCCGGCCTACGTACTTAGCCCCCGCCGGTGACCTTGCTACAACGTGACAGATGGACATCTGACAGACACGCCATATTAAGGAGGTCGGGAGGGGGAGGGGGAAGAATGCATGTAGCGGATGCGGTGACAGAAGGAGTAACAGAATCTTACAGGTCGGTGGTCCTCAGAATCCCACCATCGGTAAACGAAATCTTGTAGGTAACCAACCAAATTGAAATTTAATATAAAAGGCTGAAGAATATGAAACCGAATTCACTCATTGTATAAATGTCTATTTTCAAAAAGCAATTTAAATAGTCTGGTCTTTTTCATCGATTCACCTATTCTAAACAGGGTTGGGTTGTTTTACCTCTGAGCGGCACTTTTTTGCACACCATGGGCTAAATGGCCAGGTCACATGCACCCCGAAGGCTCAGAGAAGGTTTGGGGAGGGAACCCACTGGAACAGCTGTTGGGAGACAGATGGTAGCCTCCCGTCAAGGCCATCCAGCGTGTTCTTTAACGTGCACAGGGTATGGCTCTCCCGCACACGGGGCCACGGTTTAACGTCCCATCCGACGGACGGCGGCCTTTCCAAGCCCATCGGTGTCCCCTACTGACCGTGGGCAGGGCGGGGAATTTTTGCGGAGATAAATCTCAACGCTGACCCAGCTGGTACTCGAACCTGGGAAATACAGATTTTTCGCGCTACCGACTGAGCCACCCCCGCCCCTATTCTAAACAGGACTTTTTGTCATGGTGACGTTAAACATTTAAATGCTGCAACAGTTGAATAGCCAGATCGATTTCTGCGATTTTGCTGCAAGGTTATTGCAACCAATAGAGCACAGGCTTCATTCAAATGGCAATATATGAAAATATATTGCCATTTGAATCGTCATCAATGCGCATGTCTCGCTGTTAATATCGATTTACTAGCTAGTAGCTAACCTAGGGAGTAACTATTAAATTTCTTCCACAAGCGAGTTTTTACTCTTTAAACCTCAATATTTTTTCTCAGACTTTTACAGAAAAATGTAGGAAAAAATTATAAAACACTAATGAAATATATTAAGATTTTGTATATATATTGGTACGAATGAAAATATGTTTTTTATTAGAGAAACTATGTATAAAGTAAGTCCTGCTGACAAGCCATAAGGCTTAGCGGGGTAATCTATGTATATAACCATACTAAGGCTTAATAAAGTTATTATTATTATAAAAAAAAAGAATATATATTTAAAAATGTAATGCTTTAAAATTGTGTATCTAAGACATACAAGATTGTATATATTTCATTGTAATTTCAGTTCTAAGGTAAAAACACGTAAATGTAATGTTACTGCATATTCTGAGAATAAGTCTATCTGTCTGTCTTATTAGAAGAAGGGAACTGTAGACAAGTACATTATTGTATTACAGTGGAATTATTCTATTGTGTAGAGCGAAATTATACGAGAAGAAATTTCTCGCGCAATATTCTCTCTGTATGTGATATCACGTTTTAGTTTTCGACAGACCACATATGTTAGAAAATAACAACCTCTTGTAAATCTTAATCACTCCCATATTTTATTACGGATCCAATACCTTTTGTTCATTGTGGCAGCTAAATAGTTAATCGTAAATATACTAAGAATATTTTATAAACTATTTAGTAGCCACGTAATATGATGAAATTATTTACTCCTACATAGAGTATCGATTCTTATTTTAGTTTAGAGTCTTTAGAAAAAGATAATTCCGCCATTAAGAATTCTTTTTAAACATCAAAGTGAATTATGGAAGCTTTTACCTGCGATTCTATGATGCATGCCAAGCCCAAAGGATTTAATAAATCTTCCTATTAAAATGTCTATTATTAATTTGCTTATATTAAGAAATTACTTTCGTTTATAATTTACCTTTATCATAATCTAGTCTCGAAAGTGGAACTTCCAGAGAAGGCAAAGAGGAAATTTCAAAAGTCTGAAAAGGATGGCTCTAGATTCGAATGCCAACTGTGCCTCCGTTGGGATCATCTCGACTCTATCCTCTGGGATAAAAGGGCACCGATAAGCTGTGGAAGGGACAGTGTAGAGAAGAGCCGTATTCTGATTAAAGAGCACGCCGAATTAACTCTACTCCCATTTGCCTCCTAAGAGCTGTCTAGTGATTCCCTTTACCAGCTTTCTCTGAGCTCTTGGGATCCTTGTGACCTGGACATTTAACCCATTAAATAAATAATAATAATAACTTTATTAAGCCTTAGTATGGTTATATACATAGATTACCCCGCTAAGCCTTATGACTTGTCCGCAGGATTCCTTTCAATCACATGACAGGTTGGGTTGGGTTGTTTTATCTGAGCGGCACTTTTTTGCACACCATGGGCTAAATGGCCAGGTCACAAGGACCCCGAAGGCTCAGAGAAGGTTGGGGGAGGGGACCCACTGGAACAGCTGTTGGGAGACAGATGGTAGCCTCCCGTCAAGGCCATCCAGCGTGTTCTTTAACGTGCACAGGGTATGGCTCTCCCGCACACGGGGCCACGGCTTAACGTCCCATCCGACGGACGGCGGCCTTTCCAAGCCCATCGGTGTCCCCTACTGACCGTGGGCAGGGCGGGGAATTTTGCGGAGATAAATCTCAACGCTGACCCAGTTGGGACTCGAACCTGGGAACTGCAGATTACGAGCCTGGCGCGCTACCGACTGAGCCACCCCCGCCCCCACATGACAGGTTAATTAAAGAATAAGACATTTATAATGGAAAATAAACACATAATTAAAAACAGAAAATAAAACAATAACAACAAAAAAAAAAAACACGTACAGACATAAAAAAAATTAAACACATTTATAAAATAAACCTATAAAATTATGGATTACAGCATGTCAGGCTAGAGGCCTTTTTAAATATTTTTTTTTGTCGGGTTTTGAATGTTATTTTGGATTTCACCAACAAGGCATATGCTACGTGGGAGGCCCTCTGTCCCAGCATCTGCAGAGTTAATTGAAGTAGCAGTGCCCGGAGGGACGGAGGTCACCCCACTGCTGGCGGTCTTCCCAGATGGTCAAGGCGGAGAGAGAAAGAGAAAGGGTTGGCAACAACGAGGAGGAAGAGAGAGCCAGTCGAGGAACGAACGCGTGCGGACGAAAAATTGTAAAGCTGGGAAATGCCGACTGGTAATAACGGCATTGGGCTCTGTGAATACAGCTGAACAGGCATAGTAAGCTGGTGTTGTTGTAATGCTATGTAATTGAGCATATGTCCTTGTTCTATCAAGCATATTTGGAAGGTTCAATAAATAATTGTTATTTTTAAGTAAAGTCTGAAGTTGAACCAATTTATTGGGGAGGAGCCTCAGTATTGAGTCTCTGCAATTGTGATAAAATCTTTGATTTTTGATCTGAAAAACTCTTTCACCCGTCGCGTATTGCGATCGAACCGAGGGGACATTCCTAAGTGGTCCCAATAGACAAACAAACGAAGAAGAACCATCACACAGCACAATATTGCACAAAAATATCACCTATTGTACAAGTCATCATTTCACATTAAAATTACACTTGCTTAAAACGATACCAGATACAGGATATGACTTTTTAAGCATTACTTTTTAATTGTAGGCAAAAGAGTCGCTCAGCGGTATAAAACAGCACAGTTTCATTCAAAATAGCTACGTTGCTAAAATATGTAACTTTTTATTTGTTTGAAATAATTAATAGCAGTGGTGGCTCAATCAAGTACACTCAGTTGCGGTCAATGACCTGGTCGTCTTTGGCCTTGAAAAATAAGAATATTTAATAATAATAATAATAATCTTTATTCATATTCATGTTAGTTATACAAAATTTTAAACAAATGACCCGCAAAGCATTTGCTTATCTGTTATAATTTATTAGTTGGTCAGTTCACCGGGCTGGTGCTCCAATCTCAGAGGTTGCGCCTCTGAATGAATCGCGGTCTGCTTCATGGTAAGAGGCGCAGCTGTTGGATTGATGAAGTCTGCTGCTGTTCATATAATTTCATGTCATTGATAGTTTTGTAACAAAATGCTTAAGGCTAGTTCAGTTCTGTGGCGATTTCGGTTCCGTCTTAAGGACTCGTCGCATGGTGGGGAAACTTTGACTCTGCATCTCTCACAGGCAGCAGCAAAAGCAGATCCTTCCGTTTTAGATTTCATCGTCCATTGCAAGTGTCAGCGCGACATTGAAAGTCGATACGAGCTACAAGATTAACCCGAGAAATAACACGATTCAAACAAGACTCCGAAACATCCAGCTATCAGTGCAGTAGCCTCTCTGGGAGGCAGCGAGATGGCAAGAGTCCAAAAATGGCCACTAGGGCGCAGACGGCAGTTATCAGTGCATGCTGACCCTGCCAGATGATGAAACTGAACACCAGTGCCACACATTTCGTCGTTTCTGCAACTTCATCGGAGCAAGAGGGGCGTCCTTATCTGTCCCTGGCGGACAAGTGGCTCCTGCGGCAGCTAGGCGACGGACACTTGGTGCGCGTGCTCCGTCGGGAGGGTGAGCAGAGAGAGGGACAGCAGGAGCATCTCAGGGTTAATGGAAGTCGGCCTTCAAGATGGCACCTTCACCGAGAGAATAAGTGGCTTCAAACTTTCTTTTTCGGGAATGTCTTCTTCGGAGAGTCGGAAAGAAGTGATGTCGCTGCGATGTTAGCTCCTCCCCTTATTCTCGGCGATTGTTCGCGAATGGTCGTTAGCAGAAGAGCGGTTGCATTAACACGAGGAAAGCATCGAGTTCGAACTGAAGAGAATTGATCCTGGCTTGATGGCGTCGCCGCATCCCTCGGCTTCAGAAGACGCTCTCTCTGCGGAAACGAGTCATTTGATCGCGATGGGATCGGAAGAGCCTCGATCGCCTATCTTAATGATGGCACTGCGCATTTAAGGAGTTGGGAGATGTAAACATCGATACAAGAAGTAAGGAAGCATCATGGGATACATTCGAAGAACTTGGGAGTTCGACGAGTGATGTAACTTTTTTGACAGGACTACAGGAGAACGGTATCATGACATTACTGATATAGCAGCAAGAACTGCGTAAGTTACACTAATATTACAAAATCATCATTATCCTGAATTCAGAAATACAGACGGGCAAAAAGTGGGATTTTCTGATCAGTAATGAAAATTTCTTGATTCTAGAGAAGAAAGAGCAGCAGATACTTGAAGCTTAGCAGGTTTCATTGAGACCATGACGTTGATTGTCTTTGCTTATCAACATCCCTCTGAGAAAGAAAAACGAGGCTTGCAAAGGCATGCAACGGCAGACCTTGTCTCAGATTAAAAAAAAGACCTACTCGACGCAAGTTTAAAAAATGCATTGGGTGGTGCAGAAAGGAGGTTTTGATAAGTTGATCCCGATTCTCGGACGAAACTTTGGATTATTATGAGAAAGCAACTGAATTTCTTCAGGATATTAGAAATATTTCTTACTGCACGACGTCTTGCTGAAAACTCATAGTTCTTTTCAAAAACTAATAACTCGTACAAATGATAGCGTTATTATTCATCTTTTCAAGTATTTTTAACATGGGCAACAGTTCAGAATCAGGTGTTTGACAGGTTTTACTTTAGATGATTTTTTGCAGATGAAATAGGCTTAAGTAAGAAAAAGTTGTTACTTTCAGCAGGCATTTCTAAAGATATAAACAAGGTAATGACATGATAAAATGGTTCGCAATGAAAAAAAAATAATTTAATGTCTTGAACTCTCTGTAAAGTATGACAAGGACATATATTTTTTTTATGTAGTTCACATGTGCCTCGTTTCTTGTTTTTTCTCTTATGACTGTGATTCACACTTCATTTTCATGTCATTTGAAAGTACAGGCATAAAAAGCGAGAATTCGTTAACTGATGAGGGGAATATGGACAGTGGTTCAAAATGAGAGTTAAATCTTGAAGATCACTTTCTTCTGTAGACTAGAAAGGTTAAAGTACGATCTCTAGTCTTGTAGAACCCTCCAATATTTTTGACGAACTTTTGATATTTTTATTCTTATTCGTCTGCCGATGCATTTTTTCGCACAATGATTTTCAGTGCCTTTCTTTGTTTTCGGAGTGTTTTGTCGGCCCACTTTCTACAAAGTCCAGTCGCGTGTCCTTCCAAGTGTTTTTTCTTCTGCTGTTTCATGCGAATGAGTCATTGCGATCGTTGGCGAACAAGGAACTGAATGTGCACGACTTGGGAGTGAAGGACGCGTCTGTCTTTAGGCAACAGGCAGTTCTATGTTCACGAAAAGGGTACCGAAAGTGAAGGCAGACTGTCCCCGACTTTGAAGCTTCGAGAGAGGAAATTGTAAAATTCTTATCTCTTTCAGGTGCAGATGTAACCTCGTCTTAAATAGTAATTGCATGTCTCAGGGTCTGGTAAAGATCGGGGGAAAATAATACAAAAGGATGACAAAAACATATGTATCTTATTCGAGAATCAAACGTAGACACTCTTTAATTCAGTTTATCAACGTCAAACGCCAGATACCCAAATTGTAAAACTTTTCATTTTCCAATTTCCAACTCTTTCAGCATCATTATCCACTTACCCTCGTCTAGATATCTTTTTATCTTAAAATAGTAATTATGAGAGCAATCAAATTGTTTATCCTGTCTCATGGCTTAGCCTCGATTAGTGGACTACAAAGACTCGAAATGGGTCGAACCCGGTACGAAGTTCGTTGAATCTGGCATACACGTTATATACACTATATGAAATGAATCCTAGTTCCTTTTCATTTGTTATGACAAAGGACTCTATATAGATTTTTTTATCATTCTAAAACCAAAGAAAAAAAAAAGCTATGCCAAAGACCAAATTGCTTTTATTAGAAAATAAAAATCTGTTTAAAAAGCGACTAATAGTGAATCTAGGTTTCACTAAGACTATTGACTAGGTTAAAAAAACTCAACGATTCCGTCGTGTCTGATTTCTATTTCATAGAAGGTTAACTGTTTACTCAAATAGTTTCCTTCCTTCAGTAAAACTTTCATAAACGAAACTAATTACTTCAGTAACCATGACAGCACCGAATGCTTCTGTATTGAGCCCTCTTCCTACGCAAGAGAAAGTTTTTCAGTCTTCTTATTCCACCGAATGCGAAAAGTCGAAGGGCTGACAGAACGTCAAAGCATCATTTATTTCACTCCGCAAATCTCTTTCCCACAAGTCACCATGCCTGTTAGTTATGATGGCAACAATTTCACAGTTTTCATTTCAATTCTGTTTACTAAATATCAGAGGGCAGAGATCAATCTTCAGTCTCACGTCGGTAATGGTGGTGGCAAAAGTCCTAACGAGAAATATCATTCCGAATAGCAAAGAATTTGACATTTCTGTTACTCTTATGATCTTTTGGTGTGTGAAAGTTTAAAAAAGAAAACGTTTCAGCTGAAAGGTGAAACCCGCCTGCTTGGGCGGACCATACACCGCAGCTAAGAAGGGAGGGAATCAGTGGAAAACATAAGCGAAAAAAAATTGGAAATTTCTTCACAGTAAACATTCATTTATAAAAGTCGAAGAATATACTTAGAAATATCGTTTAATTTTCTTCTTTTTATATGAAATAACCGAGAAACAAGTTTCAACAGGCACATAGACCTTGAACTTTCACCCAAGGAACATAGATCTATTAAGGGAAAGTGATCCAATTTTCTTTTTTATTTACACCTACTGTTGGAAAGAAGGATTTGGGTCGTTTTACCTCTGAGCGGCACTTTTTTGCACACCATGGGCTAAATGGCCAGGTCACATGGACCCCGAAGGCTCAGAGAAGGTTGGGGGAGGGGACCCACTGGAACAGCTGTTGAGAGACAGATGGTAGCCTCCCGTCAAGGCCATCCAGCGTGTTCTTTAACGTGCACAGGGTATGGCTCTCCCGCACACGGGGCCACGGCTTAACGTCCCATCCGACGGACGGCGGCCTTTCCAAACCCATCGGTGTCCCCTACTGACCGTGGGCAGGGTGGAGAATTTTGCGGAGATAAATCTCAACGCTGACCCAGCTGGGACTCGAACCTGGGAACTACAGATTACGAGCCTAGCGTGCTACCGACTGAGCCACCCCCGCTCCTGGACGGTCTTGACGGGAGGCTGTCATCCATCTCTTAACAGCCGCCCAGTGGGTCCCCTTCTCTACCTTCTCTGAACCTCTTTATATAAAATATTATTGCATATGCTGAATTTTATCTTTGGGTGCTGTGCATTATTCTAGTGTTAAACTGCTCTAACATGATCAAATTTATGTTTTTAGTTGCATGCTGATAATGATTACGTTAACGAATTTTTACGCTGGAAAAAAGAATATAAAACTTAAACATTAAAAAAGTTGTGTACATTTTTTAGGAAATTAGAAATTCGGAAGGAAATATGAATTTGTACCTAGTTAGAAAATTTGTGAAAGATATTCATCTATCCAGAAAGAAATTCACTGGAAAAAAAACTGTGTAAACAGTTAAAAATCCTTATTACTAATTATAATAAGTGGCAAGTAGACTGTTTTTGAATAAATGTATTTACTTACTATCGACACGAGGAGCAGCGTATTTTAAAACTGTGTTTGGGAGGGGGGGGGAAATTTGATTTTTTCGAAAGATTAAAATATAGGTAATACGTAAATATTAAAAAAGACAACTAATAAGCAAATGAAAACCGCTGGTACATTTTGCTTCAATGCTGGATATTTGCTAAATGTTTCAAAAGTATAAAAATGCAAAATGATTTTTGAAACTTGCATTTGGGGGTAGTTTAAACCACCAACGAGGGAGTTTTTTTAAAAAGTTCCTTCGGATTTAAATGCAATTTTCCTCTGATCTTACGGAAAGCTTTAAAATTGTATGATAAAAGCAGATTTTTTTTAAAGAACAGAAGAATGGCCGTATAGCATAACAACAGCGATGATCCGTTTTAAGGATTTAATTTTCTTTGTTCTCCTTTTTAAGCTTTTTTCTGATTTTGTAAACTGCCCCTACAATTTGTCTAAAGAGGAGATGGAATGTACAACGCATTCTATAAAGAAACTTTTGCAGTAGAAAATAAAAGTCTGTTTTCACTCTATTGTTATCAATCATCATTTTAATAAGTATTCAACATTAGCATGGCTTCTAAGTTAGCAAAATAGATTTTTTAGGTGAGATTTAAATTTATCGTTATTTATAGTAATAACTTTAATTTTTGGAGAGGCTTTTTAAAGACACCAATGCAATTAAAAATCTGTTGAAATATGATCCCATCTAGATCCCAAGTTCAAAATTATTATACATATTCTTAAGATATGAAAAAATGAACAAGTTTTAAAATTTTGAAAAAAATTCATGTTTTTTGAGAAATTTCAGATCAAAATTTCGAAACAATGACCTTGAGGTTTGATCTTGTCGGAAAGTAATCATGTGACATATCAATTTAAAGCCCATTAAAAAAAAGAACAAAACGGCACTATATTTGTTGTTCTATCTCATTTCTAACTCAAATTGTTAGCAATAATATGATTATCGGTAGGTTCAAAATTACGAAATTCTCTCAAATTGAAGTCTCTGCACAGAAAAACCCAATTGATATAAAATTCAGGATTTTTAATTATCTATGATAGTACAGTAAGTGCGCAAAATTTCATGCAAATCCAAAACATCAAGTTTTCTTGTTGGATCGCTTGACATGGAATGACCCCTAATTTTTAACTTTTGTATAAACTAGGGACGCGAATTTTCACAAACGGTCTTCTCTTTATTCCGCAGACGTAAAATTATTCCGCAGACGTTTTTCATTTTGTATTTTTTCTCTCTAATGACGTTTTTTGCGCCTCTTTTGGTAGTATAACGGCGAAATATACACTGCACCTATTCAAAAATATTTAAAAAAAAAAAAAAATAAATACCCCCTCAAGCAGCTGCTTGCCACAGAGGTCTGACAGGAGCCTGTCAGTTTATATGTCACAGTAGGAGATCTGAGAGGCTGGCAGGACCTTAGCAGAAAAACGACACACACATATCCATGCCTAATCCGGGGCTCGAACCCAGGTCCCTTAGATCAGTAGCCAAGCGTGCTAACCACTCGGCCACGGGACGGCTTAAAAATATTACATTTCAATAATTCTGAATTTTCTTTTGAACAGAACCGAAAGAATAATTCAAAAAAGAAAAAAATATAATTACTAACCCAAGCGTTTTTCCATTTTCTAGTTTTTGCACTTCCCTGATGTGAATTTACAACAGAATTTCATTTTGTTCCTCGCATTGTTAAAGCTATACTAAGCCCTATGATAGGGCATGTTTCTCTTACCGAACCCGGAAGAAACGAGCTCGAAAAATTGCAACAGGTCACGTCAAGTCTTCAGGCTGTAAAGATATAAATGTTTCAGATTCTGAGAAACCGCCAGGTGTGAAAGGTTCGCAGGTCGGTCGCAAGGTGTGGCGGGAAAACCTTAAATATCTCAACTAGACAGACGAGTCTTTTCTGCTAAGTATCACATGTTCAAATGTTTCGTCATTTTTTGGAAACAGAACGAAAAATAACTCAGCGACCAGGTACAGTTCCATGCTATGCCAATACTCAAATATTGTTTTTATTAAGTTTTGTATCTAAGAAGTTACTATTTTAGGAAAAAAAAATATGCCTAAGATAATTTTAAAATCTGGAAAATCGAACTTGAAATCGATTTCATTAACATTTTTCGTTCGGGTTGGGTTGTTTTACCTCTGAGCGACACTTTTTTTTGCACACCATGGGCTAAATGGCCAGATCACAAGGAACCCGAAGGCTCAGAGAAGGTTGGAGAGGGGACCCACTGGAACAGCGGTTGGGAGACAGATGGTAGCCTCACATCAAGGCCATCCAGTGTGTTCTTTAACGTGGACATGGTATAGCTCTCCCGCCCAAGGGACCACGGCTTAACGTCCCATCCGACAGACGGCGGCCTTTCCAAGCCCATCGGTGTCCCCTACTGACCGTGGGCAGGGCGGGGAGTTTTGCGGAGATAAATCTCAACGCTGATCCAGCTGGGACTCGAACTTGGGAAATGCAGATTGCGAGCTTGGCGAGCTACCAACTCAGCCTCCCCCCGCCCCTGCGCTCTGACAAGTTATTAAAAACAAATTAAAACGAAAGCAATAGCGTTATGATAAACTTGAATAACGTGAGTACAGTGTACCACCGCTTGACGACATTAATCTGTTCCGGAGACCCCATCGTATTGGGGAAACACTGTAATGTGAACCCATTAATGCACCTTGTTTTTTGTAATTCGTTCTAAGATCTCGGATGCTATTTCTCTCTCAAATGGGCGATTTTTACAATCGAAACATTTTCGTATAGAACAGTAAATAAATAAGTATTAAAACAAGATAAAAACTTAAAAAACGCCAAAACTTTTTTTTTACCAAAATGTTATCTGAAATGATGTGCAGGTTACAAACGTTTAAAGAACAGCAATAAATTAATATTTAACTTTGATTGGAAAGGCTGCTTCTTAAAATCAGTGATGAAGTTGATGGAGAGGAGATTACATGTTGCATGGAAGGAGGACATCCCTCAATCAAGATGTCAGGATTACCTGCAGGATCTTGTGTTCTTTCTGATCGCTGCCTCCTGCCACTTCTGGTGAAAAAACTGTCCAAAGGCATTTGGTTTTGGCATTTTTTTGGCGGTTCTTGAAGTAACTTAACACCTGATTTTCAAATTCCCAGGTAATCATTTCAGTGGTTTCAATGTCTGGGTTTTTCTCAGTGTTCGCTTCACAATGTTCCACGGAGCAATCATATCCTTAATTTCTTGAGGTTGCGATAAGCAGCCATCTACATATCGAGTATACCTAGTCAGTGTTTGCAGACATCGCCATTCGTCCAATTTCCCCGAGGTTCTGCCTAGAAGGCAAAATGGAAGAGAGACGAAGTGTGTAACGACAACAAAATCGCCTGCTATGTTAACATGTTCTCACGAATTCCAACGTTGAAAAACTTCTGTATAATGATTATGAAATCAATACTCTACCCATGTAAATATTAGTGTGTAAATATTGTGCCTCCTTCGCTTCATCATTGTGTTCATATTAAACGTAAATCATCACTGATTATCTTTAACGAGGTCAGTGCTTCCCGTTCTCGCTTCTGTTGTTATTTTATCACCTGCGATGACACCGTTCATGAACCTCAATACCTGCTACTGTTCAGGCAACATTATATTTACGGGTTAAAATTTTTCCTAACAATCGTAAAAGTGCATACTTATCGTACACTGAACTTTATTTTATTATGGAGAGTCCAAAGCAGAGGGGGCGGGGGTGGCTCAGTCGGTAGCGCGCCAGGCTCGCAATCTGTAGTTCCCAGGTTCGAGTCCCAGCTGGGTCAGCGTTGAGATTTATCTCCGCAAAATTCCCCGCCCTGCCCACGGTCAGTAGCGGACACCGATGGGCTTGGAAAGGCCGCCGTCCGTCGTATGGGACGTTAAGCCGTGGCCCCGTGTTCGGGAGAGCCATACTCTGTGCACGTTAAAGAACAACATGGATGGCCTTGACGGGAGGCTACCATCTGTCTCCCAACAGCTATTCCAGTGGGTCCCCTCCCCCAACCTTCTCTGACCCTTCGGGGTCCATGTGACCTGGCCATTTAGCCCATTGTGTGCAAAAAAGTGCCGCTCAGAGGTAAAACAACCCAACGCAAAGTGATTTGATTGTAAGCTGAACCAATCGTAAAGCGGGGTGCATTGTATTTTTAGCAGTTTCGTTATGGTCAAGGATTTTTTTGCAGAACGAGCTCACTTGCTGTTGTTGTTTCAGCTCCTATTACTCTTTAAAAACTGAAAACATATTGTTGAAAATCAAATTTAAATAAATTTGATTGACATTTTTAAATTTTCAATCACATTTTTTCATACATATCTTATTTAAGAGGTTACTTAGTTCTGTATCTGAATTACTATCGACATAACATGGAATTGTACAAAATAAAGTGGGCGCTGAATATCACAATTAATGGGGGGTGGGGATCATTAAAATATTGCTTGAAATCATTTCGTGAATTAGGAGATAAAGCGAAATTTTTAGTCATGCCATTGAATCAAGGCTTTCCCCATTTTTATTATATTGAAAATGGATATATATTTAGGATAAGTTTTCATCTGAAATTGTTCTTCAAAAAAGAATGTCATTATGCAGTAACATAAAACAACATCTCTTTGGTGAAAAATGTTTCCAATTCTGTACATTTCCCTCCTTCCCTCAAAAGAAAAAAAAATCTGTGTTATTTCCTATCGTTAGATATTCGAAAATTTTCTCATAAGCTATTATCTTTATGTCACTCGTCAACCAAATTAACGTTACTTCTAACAGAGGGCAAGTCTTTACTGCGCAAAGGCCATGATGCGCCACCACGATGCAAATGGACTGTATTTTATTTGGCTTCAAAATGTTGTGTGATTAATAACATTAAAAAAAGTAGGAAATAATATTCGATAGTGCAGACTACTAATCATTTACTCGATGCTCGCATATCCGATCAGTTCGGTTAATTTGGGTCAGAATGTTCGTTTTTTGTCGTACATTACGCTAGATCAGATAGACGCTTAAGTTTCAGGAGAGAGTCTGAGAAAAGAGCTTACTAAATAGCACTTAAGGGTGGATCGGATTCTATCTTTAAGACCATTCAGCGCGTTCTTTGAGGAGCACAGGGTGCTGCTATCAAGAACATGAAACTATACCTTGACATCTCATCCGATGGACTCCAACCCGATCAGGGGCCCCCTTTCACGTTGAACAGACATGGGGAGAAAAATCTTGACTTTTGGTATTCTCACATTAATGCTTTATTATAAATTTGTTTGATCTCTTTGAATTGTTACTTGTAAGGATTTCAGACGCAATTTTTAAAACTTTTTAGCTCAGAAGAGGCAAATATGAAGCGAGTCAAAGCAGATGCCTCTCTGCTTTTCCTTTCGGCTGCTAATCCTTCGCATCCGTTCGGTGTCTGCTTCAGCACTCCTCGTGATGGAGTCTCGAGCAGATGCGTTTGCTTGAGACAAACACGAGAGCCAGAGACGAGAGAGCACAATACACCTTCAGGTATCTCCTGTCGACAGCAAACACGGAGCACTTTCGGAAACAAAGGGAACCGAAAGATGGGACGTGCAAGCACCAACAGATGGAAAGCAAGCTAAGGAGATTTCTCTTCGTTTCTTCCAATAGAACTCGAAGGGGTTTTGTCATTTTTTATTTCGGTCATATCTGCTATGGTTTCGGCTTTTTTTTTTTTCATTTGCAGCTGAGCGTCTAAGAGAAATAGCAAATCAGAGAGAAGTTGTGATCTTTTTTTTTACAAGAAAACAAAGACAAGAGAGAGGAATTTTTTCAAGATTGTAGAGCAATGGATCCTCTGGAGATATTTTCTTGTGGCCGCATTAACCAGCCACGAGAAATTCGCTGTGGCCGCATTAATAAAAATAAAATGAAATGCTGAACATCTATGTACAAACTCGTAAGGAAAACTTAGAAAATTATTTCTTTTGGAAATATAAAAGCTTTTATTTTTTCATTTCTAATACATAATTGGTTAATCATCATCAAATATGCAAAGGATGTGACCATCACTATACATCTTTGGTTTACGGAAATACTTTTATTATGAAATAAGGGTTGGGTTGTTTTACCTCTGAGCGGCACTTTTTTCTACACCATGGGCTAAATGGCCAGGTCATATGGACCCCGAAGGCTCAGAGAAGGTTGGGGGAAGGGACTCACTGAAACAGCTGTTGGGAGACAGATGGTAACCTCCGGTTAAGGCCATCCAGCGTGTTCTTTAACGTGCACAGGGTATGGCTCTCCCACACACGGAGCCACGGCTTAAAGTCCCATCCGACGGACGGCAGCCATTCCAAGCCCGTCGATGTTACCTACTGACCGTGGGCAGGGCGGGGAATTTTGTGGAGATAAATCTCAACGCTGAATGAAATAAGGAATACATAATATGTTTGAATATATACTGATGCGCTTGTTTTGAAGATTTGCAATTTTACTGCCTTAAAAGTTGGCGTAGAAGATTTTTACTAAATTCCCCCAAATGTGAGTGTGTAAAAATAAGTAAATGAATAAATAAAACAAGCTCGTTTGAAAATGTTTTGTGGATGATGCGTACGGTAAACAAAAATTATCATTAATACTTTTATTTCAATTATTGAAATTTTGGGTTGGGTTGGGTTGTTTTACCTCTGAGCGGCACTTTTTTGCACACCATGGGCTAAATGGCCAGGTCACATGGACCCCGAAGGCTCAGAGAAGGTTGGGGGAGGAGACCCACTGGAACAGCTGTTGGAAGACAGATGGTAGCCTCCCGTCAAGGCCATCCAGCGTGTTCTTTAACGTGCACAGGGTATGGCTCTCCCGCACACGGGGCCACGGCTTAACGTCCCATCCGACGGACGGCGGCCTTTCCAAGTCCATCGGTGTCCCCTACTGACCGTGGGCAGGGCGGGGAATTTTTGCGGAGATTGAAATTTTGTGGTGCCGACCTAGAATGTAAGGTGGCAGCACTTGAGAACTACAGCTGCAGGGACATCGTAATTCCGCCTCCACATTTATTGCTGCACAACGAACCAAATGATCTTTCATAAGAAAGAATAGTTGGAGGACGCTGAAATAAGGATATTCACTGAGCAACGTTAGAGGCAATTAGAATTTTCTCTTTATTACTATGGCTCGATAGTAACCAATTTTTACTTCCAATATTATCAGTAGCATCGGATATCTTAGGGGTAGTTTATCAGGCTATTTTTACAAGGTATTGTAACATGCTGTTTACAGTAATCTAAACTTTTCTAAACATTAATAAAAAAATAAATAAATAAATAAATACCCCGTCAAGCAGCTGCTTGCCACAGAGGTCTATCAGGAGCCTGTCAGTTTATATGCCACAGTAGAGAAACAGGCAGGATCTCAGCAGAAAACAACACGAACATCCATGCCTTACCCGGGGCTCGAACCCAGGTCCCATAGATCAGTAGCCAAGCGCGCTAACCACTCGGCCACGGGACGGTTGCAGTTTCGATTTCGTTTTTAGTGCGAACTTAATAATTGAAGAAAATTCTTTGTTTTTCGGAGTAGCCTTTGGACCACATATTCAGTTAAAGTGATTTCTACTTCAAGATCAATTTGAAATTAATCCGCTCTCTCAAAATCCGATTCAATTTCATGAAAATATTTGCTCAACACTGTCTCAAATTACAGTTTCCTATTAAGCATTTTAGTACAGCTACGTTAGAGTGAAATTTTTATGAATATTTGACATTTTCTTTGCATTGCTACGTAAGATATTACGTTGTAATAGTTTGTGTTTCCAAAGCTATATGTATTTAGGACCACTGTATTCACTAAGAAGACGTTCGCACACATAAAAAAGGGCAATGGATATTTTCTTAGGAAAAATTATTAACTAAATCACTGAGGCTTCAAGATTAATCTAAAGTTCATGGAATGGCTTATTAATGCAATGAACAAATTGATCAAACGAGTGGGTATTATCCTATTTAAAGGGCTATTACTGTTACTCATCCTACAGCGTTAAATATAGTTTCAAAGAGAAATCGTTAAAGGAAAAGTGTAACTATTTTGAGAACATCAGATAGAAACACCTTTACCAAAATGAGGAGAAAAAAAAAGAGTTGTTGTCACTGAAAAAACCTAAAGACCCCCCCCCCCCTTCCGTGCTTACCACTCAGTACGAATATATTTTTTTTTCGAGAGCAACGACTTGACAGATACGAGCATGACATCGTTGCCATCGCCGCATCCATCCGACATCCTCCATGAGCAGCGCATCCCTCCGCATCAATCAAGGAAAAGAAAAAGTCCTCTCCGATCTGAAAGCCATCACCAGAGAGCCACGTTCATCGATAATGACAACGCATCCGATATCTAGCTTCAATGAAGCATGGAAGAAGGAGCTCTTCGGAAGAGCGAGATTTTGCAGGAGCTGAACGATAAAAGAAAGCAGCAGACAGCAGCGGCGAAGAAGTCAACTTGCATCAGCTGTCTCCTCCAATACGGACTTCATTTCTGTCTGAATAAATGTCTTACCTGACTGAGTGGAGCAGGTGCCCGCGCTTCCAATATGCGAACTCACCTAATATGGTTAAGGAAAACCGTAAAAGCTTTTGTCCTTAGCTATTTCTGGCATGTTCTGCTGAAATTGTCTTTTTTTTTATTTTGCTTCAAACTGATATAGTATTAAAAATGTACAAGGAATTAGTAAGTTCGTACTCTCTCGTGGAAACGTTTTAACAAGTTAAAATTTTTACATCAGTCCGATATTGATGGGCAAGGAAAATGGATTTTAAACGACAAAATGCAACAGAAATAAAACTTTTGCAAAGTGATGCTTCAGTAGTGAGCATTGATAAAAATACAAAAATATTTGTTTAAAATCATGACACATAAATGACTCTTCAAAGAGCAGCTTTATGGAACTGCAATTACTAAATACAGATAAAATATGCAAATAAAGCAATTAGTATTTATGAAATAGGAGAGAAACCAACTTTAGTTTATACAACATTAGAGCAGTAGAAAACAATAATTTTATTATTCCGAAACCAATTACAGAAATATTGAAAATCCATAATGGATATTATATTCTACAGATATTTAATTAATTGTCATGAGAAATTAAACATAAAAACAATAAAATATTGTTTTCCTTTTTTAAAAAAAAAGAACTGGTGTTATGGATTGTTTGTCAGAATTTAATGTTAACTTGGAGCAGTAACCTTTGTTGAGTTTATCGTAAATCCTATTCAGTTGTATTCACCGACTGTACCTTTTGCATAAAAATGTCTACATGCAGGTTAAAATGAATTGTGATATGTTATCCACTAGCGAGTTCTCGTCGACTTCGGCTCAAATATATATAATAGTAATCTATGTAATAATACTTTAGTTTTTTCAATAAAATGTTGTTATTTTGTTGCCGCAGTGTTTCTGTGCTATTTTTTTTTGTCTCATACTGCTACATGCTTCAGATTCAGACATTCAGTCGCTGAATTCGTATTCCCTTCAAAGGAAGGAAAAGTGCAGGCAGTCTTGTCGAGTAGGTCAATTTTCACCCTTCCTTTGAAGTGAATGCGAATTCACTGATTGACCGCACCATCGATATGCTCTAATTTCATTTGCTACTTTTTAGGGTGCATATATAAAGATAAATTGAAAATTTTTGAATATACCTATTTATATTTGAAATCTGTAGAAGAATTCTTTCTTTGTCCCTAAAACACATACCACATATTTCCTCTTCCTATTTCTAGTGTCATGTTTAAAGTAGCTCATGACATTGAGACGTCACAAGCTTTAATTTGAGATATAACTCGTTTAGATTCATCACCGCGAAAATTCGCCTTTTTTTGGGGGATGGGGAAAAATGTTTTGTTCGGGATTCGAAACATCTATGACGGTCCTCATATGAGCTTTCATTTGACACTTAACTCATAATTGTAGGCCCTCGCTTTCGGAAGATATAGCGGAACAATGATTTTCATATTTCCCCTTTTTTTAAAGGAGAAAAAGCATGGGGGTCAATTTTTTTTATATCTTATGGTAATCCTCGCGTCAGAAGCTTTCATTTGACGCAGCTTGTTATTTTCGGCACTCGCTTTCTGGAGATATAGGGGAACAATCGTTTTCATATTTCCCTTTTTTATGGGGGAATAAAGCATCGCGTTCGAAAGATGCATATATAAATGCATCTTTATCGAAAGATGCTTTATATATGCATCTTTATATATCGCCCTCTCATCGCGTTCGAAAGAGATGGTGGAATAACTGTTTTGATAAACTGACAAACTGACAAAAAACAACAAATGAGAGAGAAATGCAGTAGGAAGATAGGTAAAAACAGAAGCCCGAATACAATGTAGAATATCTGTGAAAAAGCAGATTCTTAGTGTTCTTAAATTCTTCATTCTTTGTAAGTTTTTTTGCCACAGAAGTTTGAAAATCATCGTCCTATTCTTATGCATGTCTTTAGGTTTCAATTTGAGTAAGCTGAATGAAAAAAACAATTCTTTAATTCCAGCTTTGACAACCTGAAGTCTAAACCTAATAAAGCCTTTTCATTTTAACATCTGATTCTTCCGTGATTAAAACGAAAACAATCTGACCTAAAGTGCAGCAGTTCAAATGGTGCATTGTTTCGAACTCTATTGGTCGTAAGTAGCTACGGACGACACTTCACTCACAAATGAGAACTTTGTTGCAAACCGACGACGCTGCAGAAGGGTGAAGCAGCAAGAGCAGAAGCGAGCGTCTCTTTAGCCTTCTGATTTACGATGAATGTGTGTGTTCGGTGTCGCTGCTTGATGCAAGCGGTTATTTCAAGGAACACTCCTGATAACAACGGCAAGATGGCGGTGGGGGGTTGCCTGCTCTGTGTGTCGCTGACCACATGCTCGGAGCAAAACTTCTTAGGCGCTCTTCAAGGCTGCACAAGACACGTTGGGCAGAATGCCAAGGGTAAGCAGCACTCGGTAGAAGTTGACTTGCTAAATGGTGGGGTGTTTTTTTTTCAGAATAAAGCTTTTTCATTTTTAAAATAATATTTTTCGTGGAAAGTTCTATCATATGTCAATGTATGCCCATGACTTGAAGGTGATTTGATTTCCTTTTTATTGCTCTAACATGAAGTGTTCTAAATACATCTTGTATGAAAAACTAATTAAGGTTTTACTGGTACACTTGTTCATAAAAATACGCTTTCGTGAAACTTGTTCAGCTGAAACCTTTTGTACAACTGGTTTCAATTGGATTGTAGCAAGCATTCATGGAAGGGCATGGGAGATCAGGGGCGGGGTGGCTCAGTCGGTAGCGCGCCAGGCTCGTAATCTGTAGTTCTCAGGTTCGAGTCCCAGCTGGGTCAGCGTTGAGATTTATCTCCGCAAAATTCCCCGCCCTGCCCACGGTCAGTAGGGGACACCGATGGGCTTAGAAGGACCGCCGTCCGTCGGATGGGACGTTAAGCCGTGGCACCGTGTGCGGGAGAGCCATACCCTGTGCACGTTAAAGAACACGCTGGATGGCCTTGACGGGAGGCTACCATCTGTCTCCCAACAGCTGTTCCAGTGGGTCCCCTCTCCCAACCTTCTCTGAGCCTTCGGGGTCCATGTGACCTGGCCATTTAGCCCATGGTGTGCAAAAAAGTGCCGCTCAGAGGTAAAATAACTCAACCCATGGGAGATCAAGTTTCTTCTAGCATTAGTAAATTTTGAAGCAAAAATAAAAAATGACTTTATGAGTCTGTTACATTTTTTCAAACATCAAATTTTTCCACAATTAATATTTCTACTGAAATTAACAGATTTCTAGAAATATAAATGCATTTGGTTAAGACTATATTTAAATTATTATTCATTGCAAATCTAAGGAATTTGAATCAAATTCATTTGTCATAAAGGTGCAATAAAGCTTCTTAACCTGTCTTTATTGCAATGTTTACCTCAAAAGAACAGAGCGTTCTGAATAACTTAATTTGTTTTCGAATTGGTCGTGATTTTTCTCACTCTCTAATATTCATTGCATTTTTGATGCACATTAAAAAAATGAAGTAGGCTTCAGTGTAACAGATAAACAGATAAAAGGCACATTAAAGAAAATTAAAAGACCCTCATCAGCCAAACACACCAAGCGGAAATTTATCCTTTCTGAAACAGGTTTGGCTATTGGGCATCGAAAACAAAAAATTTAGTTCGTTACTTAAATGGAATGGAACTGCAGAAAATAGCAGTTTTCTCCAAACCATTCCTTTCGGGAGTGGAAAGACTTCAACGTGTGTCATTGCTCCCTAAAACGTTCAAGCAACGATGCTATCTTCGCACAATTTTTCTTCGTCTTCTTAAGGGCTTAGCACGGTCTTAAAAATTGAGGACTGCAGCAACAACCTCTGTACTTAGAGGCAGAAAGAGAATGGCACAATTTCCGTTCTCTTAACCAAATGATTAAACCGAGAGTGCGGGAACGGGCAGTTTTCGCGTGCAGTTGGGAAGTGGCGCACGTGCCTTCAAATCCCAATACCACCTCATCCGGTCTGAGCTTGAGGAAGACAGAGCCAGGTTCCGCCTCTTGCATGAAACACACGCAGCGCCATAATTAAATAGACATAAACATTTCGCCAGTGCTCGTTCCTGCGCGATGCGGACTTTAACCTGGGATGGAAAGGTACCCGACGTTGATTACATGTCTTCAAAGATGACTAAAAGACGCTGGAAACCTCCCTGCAGGTGGGGGGGGGTAAGATCGTGTGTGTGGGGGGGAATGAATTGGTTCGGCGCCTTTCAGAGTCGGTTTTGCGGACATTTGTTTTTCTAAATGCCTCATATATATGCGACGCGAGCGGCGACACGGCACTCATCATAAAACGCCGAATATTAATCGTAACGAAAGCGACAGTTGAGCACGCTCTCGAAATTTATCTCGCTTGCTGCTAAATGATTGTTGTCAGATCGGTTCGTGAGAAGGGAAGGAGAGCGCGAGGGATCGATGCACGTGGTCGCAAGAAGACGAAATGAAGATCAGCAGAAGAATTCGCCGTGAATGACTCGTCTTCCCCTCCTCCCTCAAGCGAGTACTTGTTCCGCATTAAGACAAATCACGTGCTCAGTCTTCATCGCACTCATTTAGTCACCGCTGAAAAAGATAATTATGATGCACTGGAAGCAGCTTAAGGGAAGAAAGGCGAGAATAACGCTTCTGATAGAGGAGGGGGGAATTCTCCTTGCAAGTTCCGATTTTGCCTTAGAAGAAAGTTTAGGAAAGAAAAAAATTTCGAAACTTGCAGGTTTCAAAATGCTAGCTTTCTCATTTTAAGAAAAGAAAGTTTTAACTTTTGAAATTCGAAAAGATTTTCGGAGGTTTGACTGGCAAATGTTTATAACAGCTTTATGTGGATATAGGGTCGGAGGTGCCTCAGTCGGTAGCGCGCCAAGCTCGTAATCTGTAGTTCCCAGGTTCGAGTCCCAGCTGGGTCAGCGTTGAGATTTATCTCCGCAAAATTCCCCGCCCTGCCCACGGTCAGTAGGGACACCGATGGGCTTGGAAAGGCCGCCGTCCGTCGGATGGGACGTTAAGCCGTGGCCCCGTGTGCGGGAGAGCCATACCCTGTGCACGTTGAAAGAACAAGCTGAATGGCCTTGACAGGAGGCTATCATCTGTCTCCCAACAGCTGCTCCAGTGGGTCCCCTCCCCCAACCTTCGGGGTCCATGTGACTTGGCCATTTAGCCCATTGTGTGCAAAAAAAGTGCCGCTCAGAGGTAAACCAATCCATCCTAGGTGTGGATGCTACTGCAGCAGGATCGCAAAAAAAAACAACTGTTGAATTGTTTCATGAAGTTGCTCATTCTGAAAAACGCAAATTCGCTGGATGAATCGCGCTCTCTTTCAAGAAATATCGAAGTCTGTTATCGCATTTGATACAAATCCATATTCTGCCACATTCTCAAAAAACATTTTTTCGAGTGTGCATAATTTTATTCATACTAGAGTGATTTATAAAGTCTGGACGCTTTATCGTCTACTTTATTACCACGATATAAAAAAGGAAGCTTAGCGAAACATAAACCGTCAGTTTCAGTAGTCAGTAGAAGTTGTTCGATTCCTCTTCGATGCCTTGATTGTTCCTTGGAGGTGAAAATCTCTCGACATCCGCTTTCGACTTCCTGAAATGTTTGAGTCCGCCTATCTAGAAGAAAATGACCCATGAAGCGGAAGATGTGGTAGGCGGAAGGAGTTAGGTTCGGACTACATGATGATTGAGGAAGAAACTCAAATGCCTGTTCTCAAAGTTTTCCTTTGGTGCAAAGTGTGCGATTTATTGGAGAATTGCTTGTTATCTGTTAACCAATCCCGGGTAGCGTTGAAGCGTTACAGAATGCACGGGCTCCAGCTGTGCTGAGTTGAGGTCGGCATTGAATCAGTTCGAACTGCACCCTCAACATTCCACCAAACACACAACATTGCCTCAGTTTCAAATCTTCCTTTTTTGCTTTGGGACAGGAAGTGCGGGCTGACCAGGGTCAAGCCACTGCTTTTGAGCGTTCGGATTCTTGAAAAATATCTTTCTTTGTTTTCACTGCATCTAACAAATCGCTTGATGAAACGGTGGTGGCGTGGATTCGCGGGGGTTCGGTTGTTTTACCTTTGAGCGGCTTTTTTTTGCACACCATGGGCTAAATGGCCAGGTCACAAGGACCCCGAAGGCTCAGAGAAGGTTGGGGGAGGGGACCCACTGGAACAGCTGTTGGGAGACAGATGGTAGTCTCCCGTCGAGGCCATCCAGCGTGTTCTTTAACGTGCACAGGGTATGGCTCTCCCGCACACGGGGCCACGGCTTAACGTCCCATCCGACGGATGGAGGCCTTTCCAAGCCCATCGGTGTCCCCTACTGACCGTGGGCAGGGCGGGGAATTTTGCAGAGATAAATCTCAACGCTGACCCAGCTGGAACTCGAACCTGGGAACTACAGATTACGAGCCTGGCGCGCTACCGACTGAGCCACTCCCGCCCCCGGATTCGCGGGGGAGTTTCCTACAAACTTCGATACGATGTTTGCTTGTTCAGTAGTCAGTTCTTGTGGAACACTTCGGCAACTCCTGGCTACTTTAGAGATGCCGCTCTATAGTTGCATGTGAGTAACCAAGTTGGGATGAAAGCCTGTGAGTGGATGGATCAGCTTCGAAAACGTGACACAGAATATTGCGATCTACCGATATTGACTTTGCCAATCCGGCTTTCTTTCGAGGTTCGTGTCACGATCTTTGAACTTCTTGAACAAGCTTGATCAGCACGAATGAAGAGTTCCCTCTCACCTTCCACTTCGTATATTTCTCGGGCCGCTTCGGTAGCTTTTAATTCCTTTTTTTTCAGTAATGACGTAAAATTGCGCGAATTTCTATACTTAACTCACTCATTGTATCGCGTTTCTAACGATGTAAACCAAGACTTTGATACTTATAGTAGTTTTGGACTGACGCAGTGGATTTTATAATTTCCCTTAGTACTACGTTCAGGGGTATACAAATGCAACACGGTGACACATCACCATACACATTTCGCATGCCGAAAAATGCACAGATTTATGAATCACTAATAGAATATAAAATTTGTGATATAATTTTTTCACTGTGAATGTGTTTGATTTTATGCATCGTAAGGATTGCAGAAATTCAACAACATAATTCTCTGCAACCATAGGACTTCATAGCGATGTGTGTGTAGATGGCGATGTGTGTGTAGATGAGGAAGACATATTTTCTCAACCCTGGAAACACCTCTGAATTTGAAACTAACAACATCACCATAAAAGCAATTTGGTGACATTCTAACCGAATTTTTATTCTTTTGTTATCCTTTGCATTTTTTTTCCCGGTTTATTTCGATAAGGGATCTTCCAATTGCATTACAGTTTCGAGAGACCAGATTGAAGTTTGGATTACTTTATCTCTGATCAGCACTTTTGCGCTCACAATGGGCTAAATGACGAGGCCACAAAGATCGTAAGGCCTCAGAGATGGGCACGGGAAAGGGTCTCACTGGGCAGCTGTCAAGAGCCAATGAATGTAGCCATCCAGCTTATTCTTCAACGTACAACAGGAATGGTTCTTCTGCGCACAGAGCCACTGCTTAATGTCTTATCCAATAGATGGCATGCCTTCCTAGGCCCATCGATGTCTCCTAATCGAGGGTAGATTGGTGATCGGCGGAGAAAATCTCAACACATGCGCAGTTGGAACTCGAAACTGGGAACATCGGGTTAAGAGCCTGGCGCGCTATCTACTGAGCTAACTTCCGCCCCAGTAAAATAAGACAGAGAGGGATTTTGATCAGAATCTGACACCATTCTAAGTTTTGTTTATGGAGATTAACAGTACCATAAAGTAAGCGTATGATTGAAGAATTCTGATTTAGTTCGTGAGAAAAAAAATTGGTTATTGTTTCCATTCTGTCGTCTCTCTGTGTGTCACTGAACGCACATTTCACTTCTATCGTTAGTTTGAAGATCCATGCTATAATGTGCTAACATTTCAAAACTTACAAAATTTCACTTTGATAACGAACATTCCATGTTCACAGAAGTGACTCGACCTTCTAGAATTCTCTTCATTCTTTCACTTCGAAACGATTTTGCAGTGACACAAAATCGAAACTCATTTCGCTTTCTCCACAGCCATATGCCACGAAGGATGGCCAGGAAAATACCGACAGAAATCGTCACATCAAGGGAAACGGAATCATCAGGAAGAGGAAGATGTAAAAGTCTAATGCTACACAGATTCGAATCCAGATGTATTTTCAGTGCCGATGATTTCACGCTAAACATTAAGTCACAGGAGCGTACATAAGTTTGCCTCTTCGTGCCACTGGAATGAATATGGAAAAGTGTTGCATTAGGGATAAGACTAGATGGAATATGCTAGAAAACTGCGTTCCTTTTGTGACGTATTTCGCCAGGTCAGAAACGCAAATCAATTTTCTTCAGAAGGAGCGCACGCGACCACGACCTCCTTCCAATCAACACCTCTCGTGTGCAAAGTCATTTGTCCGCCAAGAAGTGCGACACAGTTCCAGTTAACTACCACAAATTCTGGAGTAGCTGAGAACAAAAGATCTCTCCTAATGACCTAAATGCGAGCAGAGATGGAGAAGAGCGGCAGTTCATCTCATCTTTCCAAGAAGCCACAGAGCGCAGGACAGCTGAACAATGGGAGCGCAGTCAGAGGAATGGAGACATTTTAGATCCTTCGCTCTGGAAACAGTTCCGGAGACATCCCACTAACTCTGCTTCCTAAGAGGAAGAAGACGATTAAGGGAAAAGATTAACTCTGTAATAGGAAATGGGAGCAGAGGAATTTTCTGGGAAAAATGGATCGGAAGAATATTCGGAGAGATGAACAACCAGGAGACGACGAAATGAATTTATTTGGCCTATAAAATCATCGTCATGGGAGAAATTAACACAAAGTTTTTCTTTGTAGTTTAGCCCTCTATTAGATTTGCGTCATCGCATGAATCGGTACACAAATAATGCTAAAAGATTACTGTACATTTACAGATTAATCAGATTAATTATTAATCAGATATACAGTTTCTGCCTATCCCGCCTTCGGGTAGGCAGATGCACATTTGGAGAGCGGCAGGCTTACCATTATCGTAATCTGCAGTTCCCAGGTTCGAGTCCCAACTGGGAGTTGGGATTTATCTCTGCTGACAAACACTCTGCCCTCGGTGAGAAAGGGGACACCGATAGTCTCGGAAAGGCAGGCATCCGTCGGGGGGGACCTTAAGCCTTAGTCTCATACCAGCGTGCAGGAGAGCACTGGGCATGTTATAGAATACGTTGTTGGATGGGGAATTGCATCTGTCTCCTAATAGTCGTCTATTGGATCCCCTTCCCAAACCTTCTCTGAGCCCTTAGGATCCTTGTGATCTGGCAAGTTATCCCATTGTATGCAGAAAAGTAACACTCAGAGGTAAAACAACTCAACGGAGGCATCACCCCCCCCCCCCACCCTTGCCTAACGAGAGGAAGTCTTGGTAACAAAGTAAGAGAGAAAATAAAATTTTCACCGAATAAAACTTATGGTTTGCAGCAATCAGTATTTAGAATTAACTATTCAAAGGCATAAATGAATGTAAGATTCATCAATATATGCTTTTTTGTGTGAAATAAATGGAGAGAGATGAAGGGAAAAAAGTAAAGATGAAATTGACTCTGCTTTCCGATTCACTTTCGGATACACATTTGCTTGAAATTCGATGGCACACCATCAACTACTTATCTTAAAGAAAAAAAGGGAAGGAAATACGAAGCGCAAAAAAAATACATGAAGGGTAATGATAGGAAGAAAAATAATGAAACCAATGGTCGTAAAGGAAAACGAGAAATTAAAAAAAAAGATTAAAAAATAATGAAACCAAATTTTTTTTTAAATGTTAATACAGAGATCAGAAGCTAAGAAAAGAATTTATAGATGAAAAATGATAATAAAAAACGCTTACAAGGTTGAAAGTGTTGCCTTCAGTTGAAATATGGCGTTTGAATAAATGGTGTCACAAAATTCGTACATAAATTGGTCATCCAAATATAAAGAACTCACGAGTTAAAAAACGAACTATGATCTATGTGGAGGAAAATAAAAATAAATTCCTCATCGCGATAACATTGGGCAACACACAAAAAGGCTTTGAAATGAAAATAATCAATCTTTACCAATTTCGAGGTGCTGAACACGAAAATGACAATAAAATTTGTCGATTCGCTCTTGTTTAGGAGAGACGGAGATGGTCATGTATAAACGACTCAGTCCGCATTGAGTATATAGGTAATCATTTCAAAACGCTGTATTTTAAACTCCAGATTGCAACATATTGCGTTGTATTGCATCAGCCCGACATACACGCAACCCCCGGGGTATTGCATAATTGTCATATATAATGTAGTTGAGTCATGACATCGCGGATTTACGATCGCGGACAAAAGATGATGCAATCGTTAGTTGTAGGCGACATCTCGTAGGGTGAGCAAGTCTTTTGAGAGACTCCTGAGTCATAAGTACAACACAAGTGATCCTTGCAGTTTTAATCCAGCAGTAGTGATGCTTCGTAACTGTGTTAGTAGTGCAGATACATTTTGTTACATTTGAGGGGAAGTGACGTTTGCAAGCCAGAAAAGGGCCATCACTCCGTTAGTGAAAGCGGCGTATAAGTTTTATTTTGAATGCAACATCAGGGACCAGAACAAGGCCTGGGCCTCACACATATGCCTCACACATATGCCTCACACATATGCTGAAATCTTCCGAAGTGGCTGAAAGGCGAAAAGTTGACGATGCCGTTTGCTGTTCCTATGGTTTGGAGAGAGCCAAGCAATCATGCAAATGACTGCTACTTCTGCATGGTTCCACCTGTTTCTGCAGGCATCACAAGGAAAAAGAAGTGGACAATAGCGTACCCAAATGTACAATCTGCTCTCTGACCAGTTGTGCACGGCGAAGGCCTTCCCGTTCCCGAACTTCGAAAAGAATTTTTCATCGATTCAGACGATGAAGGAGGCGTACCAATGCCGGGTTCTCCACAGCCTTTGGTGATCTAACGATGACACATACGTCTGCCGTGCTGCGTCATGGCGCCACACATTCTCACCGAAGAAGAGATGAACGATCTTCTTCACGATCAGAATCCAAGGCCAAAGCAGAGTTACTTGGATCAAGACTTAAACAATGGAATCTTCTCAAGGGAAATATCCGAATGACTTCGTTTCGAACTCGTCATGAGCAGTTTGCGCCTTACTTCAGAAAGGAAGATGACCTTGTGTTCTGCTCTGATGTAGATGGCCAGATGAATGCCCTCGGAATCAAACATGACCTTCAAGAATGGCTACTATTCATAGACTCCTCGAAATTGAGTCTCAAGACAGTGTTGCTGCATAATGGAAATCGACTTCATCCATTCCAGTCGGACATGCTGTCTACATGAAAGAAACCTACGACAACCTAAAACAGCTGTTGAACCGTCTTCAATACAGCAAGTATTCGAACCCAAGTCCCATTCAATACAGAAAGTGGCTGGCATCTCTGTTGTGACTTGAAGGTAGTGGCTCTGTTGATGGGTCTGCAGCTGGGATATACGAAGTACTGCTGTTTCTTATGTGAATGGGACAGCCGTTCAAAGACTTTGCCCTACGTGAAGAGAAACTGACCTCAGAGGAAATCTCTGAAGGTCAGAGAGAAAAATGTGGAACACCCAGGCAGAAACGCACAAAATCCTGCTACCATCCCTACACATCGAACTCGGTGTGATGAAAAACTTCGTAAAAGCCATGGACTGGACTGCATCAGCTTTCAAGTACTTGGCTGACAAATCATCAGGCTGACAAATCTCAGGTTGAGTCTCAAGGCGGGTTCTCAGATCCGCGAGCTGTTCAGAGACCAGATGTTCGACAACCTGCTTCAGGGTGACGAGAAAAAGGCTTGGGAGCGTTTCGTCTGGTGTCAACTAAATTCCTCGGGAATGTTAGGGCACATAACTACAAGAAACTGGTTAAGGACATGTTGTCTCTGTATCACAAACTTGGCTGCAATATGTCCTTAAAGATCCACTTTCTCTATTCCCACTTAGATATCTTCTCCGACAACTGTGGCATGGTTAGTGATGAGCATGGTGAACTTTTTCACCAGGACATTGCAACGATGGAGAAACGATACCAGGGAAACTGGTCCACTTCAATGTTGGCTGACTACTGTTGGACGCTCGCCAGAGATGATCCTGAGTATAAGCGACATCGGAAGTAGAAGCGGAGTTTTACCGATACATGTCATATGTAGGTATTACTCTATTATAGAAGAAACTATTGCGGATTTCTCAGAAATCGGAGCCAATTTTGCATTGTCATTGTCATATTCGTGTTCAGCATCTTGAAATCTTTTAGAAATGGCTACTTTTATCTCAGACGCATGACTTTTATGAAAATTTGATGTCCAGTGTAATTCAGAAAGAAGGCTGAGGCAGTTTCAAATTGGACTTGATCTGAATTTGCTTTCCCATCACTCAATGCAGCAATTAATGATAAACAAAGCTTTGCATTCGAATTGATATGGCAAATAGAATTTGGTCAAATTGGATGCAGGAAAACGCATTTTGTTACAGTTGGGGTTTTTTTCATACCGCGTCAACCGCCTAGAGACTTGAAAGCACATAATAATTAATTTGCTATTCTTTTATTTCTTGAATAAATCAAACAGAAATATTTAGGAAAGATGATTTACTTTTTTATTTTGCATACGATTAGTTTTAGAGCAACAAGGATGCCATAAATACATGAATATTTGAAAAAGATTAACTGATCTGTTAAGTGCACTGATGTTGCGCAAGTAACGTTACAATAAAGACTTTTTCAAATGGAATGAAATACAAAAGCGAAACAAGTTGCACTTGCAGACTGTTTTAAGTAGCTCTGCAGATGAATTTTTAAAAGAAGTCTGAACGGGCATAGAAAAAGAGAGCCGTTTCCAACACAAATAAAAAGCCACCCTTCCATATTCTCTCGTCATATGTTCCATCTGTGAATGAAAAATTCATTTGCAGGACAGAGCGAGGCGAATCCGGCATTTGTGCAGCTTTCGGCTCCACCAAACAGAGAGGTAGGAACAACAAATTTAAAGGGAAACGAGAATCATTTAAAATTTATTGACCAACCCATGACAAGTGAAGTAACATTTAGTTGCGAACACCGGGAAGAATTCTGGCAACGTTTTAAGGTTGCGCTTGCTGCGACCCCTGGCTTTCAAATGGAGTTGTCACAGAAGTGATTATCTCGGTCCCCGTTCTCGGATGGATCCGAAGTTGCTTCCACACGCGATCGATACAAAAATAACGGTTATTTACATTTGCTTCTTTCTTTGCCTTTCTCGATCAAGTCTGAGCTGCTTGCAGCAGGTGCCCACCGGCGAAGCTGAGAGCCAATAATCGTCAGCCAATGGCGAGGGCTTTCTTTGTCGGGTTCAAACGATTCCATTCAGAATGGGAAGATGACGACTTTGTTAGAACTCGTCACAAGGAACCATTTTCGGGTGAGCGTCAAGGTTCTCGCATCTGACGTCATCGCAGGGCCCTTTTTTTCGTTACAGGAGCGAGTTTTGCAACGAATCGAATATTTTCCGAAAGGTATTTATTTTCAGAAGACGGAGTTTGCGAGAGACCAATGAAAAGAAGCACTAAATAGGATCTTTTTTCTCGATGCATTCGCATGTACTTTTGGAATGCAGATGAAAAAATAAATTTTTAATCAAGTGAGCACGATTAATATAATTTATATGCTTGGAAAATATAAATGATTGCTTTCTGAGGTACTGCCAGGGATGTTGGGTTGTTTTACCTCTGAGCGGCACTTTTTTGCACACCATGGGCTAAATGGCCAGGTGGCCATGGACCCCGAAAGCTCAGAGAAGGTTGGGGCAGGGGACCCACTGGAATAGCTGTTGGGAGACAGATGTTAGCCTCCCGTCAAGGCCATCCAGCGTGTTCTTTAACGTGCACAGGGTATGGCTCTCCAGCACACGGGCCACGGCTTAACGTCCCATCCGACGGACGGCGGCCTTTCCAAGCCCATCGGTGTCCCCTACTGACCGTGGGCAGGGCGGGGAATTTTGCGGAGATAAATCTCAACGCTGACCCAACTGGGACTCGAACCTGGGAACTACAGATTACAAGCCTGGCGCGCTACCGACTGAGCCACCCCCTCCCCCAACTAACGGGAAATCCTTCAAATAAGAACAATCTGTAGCTCATTTATTTTAGTATTATGAACATTTACTACATGGTATCTTTAAACACGAAAAGAATCATCTGAGCGACATGCATGCAAATTTAAAAATTCCAGATTTTAAATAAAATATTTGAATTTTAATTCCTTTACAGTTTTAAAACTCTCTAAAGACTTTTTCATTTTTTCTGCCAAGCAAAATCTCAACAACGTTTTAAGTACCAAGGGAGAATTTTCAACCTAGGATATAAAAAAACTTTCGGTATATGAAAAGGAAAAAATATATATATCCTATAAACAGTAGATTTATATTTTTCGAAATGGCACTCTTATATCCTTGACAAGTATAAAGTACATAAAAAGGTAAATATAATAAACCTATGCTAAATATAAGGTTGAGTTGTATATATGCTCTCTCTCTCTTTTCAATATTTCAAAATCTCAGAAAAAAGACTGGGGAAGTCAACCCACTGGACAGCTGTTAAGAGGATCTTCTCATCAAGGCTATCCAACTTTTATCATGAAAGGATATGAATCAGCTGCACGCGTGATATTGGCTTAACACTGCATTCAACGGATACTGCCGTTCTGACTGAGAAAATCTCAACCATGATTAAATGCAATATTTATTATTTCCTCAGCATCTGAATTTAATCCCTAGAGATATCACTTCGTCTTCGTATCGAGTACGAGATCGCTTGCGATGAAATGGAAAAGATCGTAAATCAAAAAAGAAACTAGAGGAAAAAAAAATGGAACTTGAGCCTCGGAGGCAAGAAGCTGAGGCCCACGCGGAGGATCCCACACAGCTACACTAAGAGCACGAAGGTGCAGGAAGTAAGGCAATGGCAACGATGGGTGGGATAAAGGAAGAGGAATATGTTACAACTAATGTCTTCATTTGGGGACTGCTTTAGTAAAGCAAATTGGGGATGCTGCCAGCTGCAGGGGCTGAAACGTAAAGAATTCTCTGATTGTTCAAAGTTAAATGTTTGGTCTGGCAAAAATATGCTATTTCAGTAACTGTAGTGGCCAGGCCACACCAGAACTATGTTGTGTCTACATCAGCGTAGGAGTTGACGGTAATTTACATCACAAGATGAGTGACTATTCCCACTTCTAACGCACTACACCCGTGCACATAAAGACTCGGCTTCTTTCGCCAAACTGCACCATTTGCAATTCTTCATGACGCAATCATTCTCAAAAGAGTGGAGGATACACTTTCGATAATCGCGAATCTTCTGCTGCACAGTGGACCAATTGTTCAGGTCACAAGCATCCCAACGCTCAGAGTAGGGTTCAGGAACGAGATTGAATGAATAGCTTCCTATCCAAAGTCATACAGAGTGTATGAATCTCCTGCACACCAGACGACGTCTCGACAGATGGATGGCGACCTTGACATCGGCTTCTAATTTCTGAAGAAGAGAAAGAGGTTGAGCAAACGAGAAAAAAATTTATGGAAATTTAAGAATTTAAAAACTGAAGTTTGGTTGGTTTATATTTATAGGAAAAAGAAAAGAAATCGACAAAATTTTCATCTTGGCAAAGCTGCGAAAATTTCAATGTTTATGTTTTTGTGAGCAGATCAGATTCAATTTGACTAAATTTTTCCTTGAACCAGAATTTTTATTAAGATATTCATTTTGTGTGAGCATCCATGTCAATACTACATTACCGAAAAGATTGCCTTATAGTTTTGTTTTGGCGTGTTGGGGTGGGGGGGTGGGGGGGGGGGGGGAAGAACTGTGAATGAAAGGAGAGTTTCTTTACTGAGAACAAGATGAGTTGATAAAAAAAAAATACGAAGTATGTGGACCTATTAACGATCATTATCGAGATCTGCTAACGATTAATAAATTTTTGTCGTTCTATAAGTTTCGCATATGTCATATTTCTAATCAATGCACGGGGCGGGGGTGACTCAGTCGGTAGCGCGCCAGGCTCGTAATCTGTAGTTCCCAGGTTCGAGTCCCAGCTGGGTCAGCATTCAGATTTATCTCTGCAAAATTCCCCGCCCACGGTCAGTAGGGGACACCAATGGGCTTGGAAAGCCCGCCGTCCGTCGGATGGGACGTTAAGCCGTGACACCGTGTGCAGAATAACCATATCCTGTGCACGTTAAAGAACACGCTGGATGGGCTTGACGGGGATCTGTCTCCCAACAGCTGTTCCAGTGTGTTCATTCACACAACCTTCTCTGAGCCTCCGGGGTCCATGTGACCTGGCATTTACCCCATTGTGTGCAAAAAAGTGCCACTCAAAGGTAAAACAACCCAACACTAATCAGTGCACAAAACCAAAACAAAATATCTGCTGATCTCGCTCCATTTTTTTTTACTTTTTTTTGCTGCCTCATTTCACTTATTGGCGAATGAAATCTTCATTTCCTTCACAAAGCGGGACAATCCGTTTCCCTGTTGCCAACACAACCATATCCAGCAAAATATTTCAGAAGCATTGAATCATTTGGGCGGAAGAGTAAAAATTCCTGAATGGTTCGCGAAAAGTGTGGAGGTTTCGCACGAGGAGCACCGCGAAAGATAACGAGATTATTTTGCTATCAGTGAATGCATTTAAAGGGTACCTAAAAGAGCGCCTGCTCGTCTGTTGAGAACAATTGCATTTTAGAGCACTTTGGTCTCGAAGGATTTGACTCGTTCTTTTGGCTCCCTAATGCAGGAAAAAGTCTCACCGTGGAGAGAGTATAAGTGGACTTCGTGCGCCAACCCATTTCGTATGTTATTTGTAATCTTTCACCTAACAAAACTGTAATAAATGCCTTCTTAGTCCTGAATAATGGGTTTCGAAGTCACATCTTCGCACAAAATGGAACTAATGTTTCAAAAAGTGATGAATAAAGAAAGGGGAGTAAGAAGCAGTAAGAAGCATATGCAATATATCACTTAATAAATTTCTCGACGTTAGTTCACAAAACAAATGAATGTAATCACTATTAGTTTCACGTCGATATCATATGAAACTAATAGTGATTGCATTCCTTTCTGTCGTAATCTAACGTCGAGAAATTTATGAAGTGATTGAACTAACATACTCGTGGCATGCCTTGCCATCTATTTCAGCATGCTGTTGAAAACAGCGAAGACAATACCTCCAAGAGACACAGATATGTGTACTGCAAGAGGAGGTTTCATATCATTAAATGGAGGAAATCTTGATCAGCGGTCAGCGCACCTGACACGTTATCAGAGGAGGACGTGGGTTCGTATCCCACCCAACTTGGGACAATTTTCCCTCTCAATTTCACTACTATATAAACTAGGAATGATTGCATTCCTTTCTGTTATGCACAATATACAGGGTGATTCAGAATTCATCATCAATATTTAGTGGGGAGGAAGGGAATAAGAAAAGAAAGAGATTTCACATAGGAAAGTATGGGGGCAGACGAACGCATGGTGGTGTAGAGGGCGCTGTGTGTACACACCTCTCATACAGAAGCACAGCTGTTTGACGCGTGCAGTCAGTTGTCATTCGACAAGGTGAATTTGCAGAAGTAACATGAACCGGTATACGTGGAATGAATGTGCAGATATGCATGTAACTTACGGTGCGGCAGGAGAAAGATGTCTTCGAGCCAGGCAATTGTATGCAGCGCGCTTCCCAAACCGCCGTGTGCCACAGCATCAAATGTTTTCATGTATTCATCGCCAACTGCGTGAAACAGGATCGTTTGCTGCTAGTAATGTTAATCAAGGGAAGCGCAGATCGGCACGGCCAGTAGCAGTAGAGGAAGCTGTCCTACAGGAAATCGAGGAACAACCTGGTGCTAGCACACGAGGTATGGCTAGGCAGTTTGGAATTTCGCAAGCAACAGCCTGGAGGATATTACACGATGAAGGGTTACATCCGTTTCATCTGCAAAGAGTGCAATTATTGGCAGCAGACGACCATCCCAAGCGTGTTATTTTTTGTCAGTGGTTCATGCAGAGAACAGCCGTTGATCCCAATTTCCCAACGTATGTTCTTTTCACCGATGAGGCATTGTTCACTCGAGAGGGTGTCTTCAACACACACAATTGGCATGTGTGGGCTCATCAGAACCCACACGGTACAAGACCTGGAGCTGCGCAACAACGTTTTGCTGTCAATGTGTGGACTGGGATTGTCGGTGACTGTTTGTTGGGCCCGTATTTACTACCATCCCGTTTGGACGGTGCCAAGTACCTAACATTTCTTCAGACTGTGTTACCGGATCTTCTGAACGAGGTTCCTGATGGTAGTCTCCGACGAATGTGGTTCCAGCATGACGGCGCTCCTGCACATTTCGCAAATGCTGTGCGTGCTTACCTACGCAGACAGTTTGGTGGTCAATGGATTGGCCGCGGCGGACCGGATTGGCCGCGGCGGACCACGTTCACCGGATTTATCTCCAATCGATTTCTTTGTATGGGGTGCTATGAAAAACATGGTGTACGAGACCCCTGTTGATAGTGCTATGGATCTTGTAGCACGCATATCAGTTGCTGCCTCAAACATCTGGGAAATGCCAGGCATCTTCCACAGGGTCCGGCTGTCCATGCAACGCCGTTGTGAGTCATGCATTCTAGCACATGGTCGGCAGTTCGAGCACCTCTTGTAAGTCTGTACAACCAATGCAAAGAAATGTTACATGTAAGATAATAAATGTTTTTCCCTTACCACTTCCTTCTTATGTGTTCTTTCCATCATTGAACTGGGGTCATTTTGCCCTACTACATGGCATATGCGCCCATGCTTTCCTATGTGAAATCTCCTTCGTTTCTTATTACCTACCTCCCCACCAAATATTGATGATGAATTCTGAATCACCCTGTATATATTTACTTTGAACCGTGTTTAGGTCTATTTGTAACAATTTTGTGGTGCCACTAAAAATTTCCAGTCGTTCTGAGTTTTTGACTTTTTTCATTATTTTAATCATATTCTTCGATAGATATTTTGTTTTTTTTAGATTGAGATTTAACCCTTTCACGACTAAGGGAAACATTTTTCCCATTTTAAAATTGGTGATTGTCGTATTTAATTATAACCTTATCTTCATTTTTTATACAGAATGTCAAAATAGAACGTATGCCGAACTCAATTACGTAAACGGGAACGTTTAGAAAACAAAAACAGAACTGTCAGGACGCATAATATATGTACTATGTGCAATGTCCATCTTTGCCTCACTACCAAAAGAAATTGCTTCGCAGAATATCATAATTAGCACATCATTTTGTATAGTAATTTTATTTCATAATTTCGTATTATTTTAGTTAACATTTTGTTATAATCAACCAATAAATAAAAGACATCGCATAATAAGCCTAACTATAATTTGTGTTACCTTTATAGTCCATTGGGAAAAATATTTCCCATAAAATTCCAAAAAAACTACACATTGTTATGCATTTTTCTTATGATTTTTATTTATTTTACGTCTAAACAAACTAAAATAAACAGTTACATACTAATATTTACTCTTAGAAACCTTATGGTCCTGAAAGGGTTAAAAGACAAAAGCTTCAAGCCATATGACCCTTGAAGATTAAAATTTAATATTTATGATTATATTGAGCTGTTTTACCCTGAGCACGTTTTTTCCTGTATAAAGGATGAACTTACCAGGTCACAAGAACACCAACGCTCAAGGGAGGGTTGAGGAACGACACCCACTGTACATCTATCAGGCGAAGAGGAAGATGGTAACTTATCTTAATGTCATCCAGAGTGGTTTAAATTGCACAAAGCCGGCATTTTTATCAAAAAGGGTTAGGGCCTTTGAGTCCCTTGAATTTGCTTCCAAGTGTAACAGTGTCCATTTTCACATAACATGGAAGACATGAAAGTGTCTTGATTTTTGGGGCTAGTGAATAGTCTAATTCATGAGTACCTGGGTTCTAATAAACTACTAAGCTTCATAGGTTTACAAATGTTTCATCGAAATTTCGATTCATAAGTGCATATTATAAGACGGATCTGAATCAAATTTTCGAAATTCGATACAGATCCATCTTTATATGCACTTATATTTCCCCTTATATCCCCCTAGACCACTAGGATCTTAAACGTTCAGAGCTGAATAAAGATCCACTGAACGAGATACTAGAGAAAGAGGACTAGAGAACTAGAGACGAGATGCTAGAGAACGAGGACTAGAGAACTAGAGACGAGATACTAGAGAACGCTGTTAAGAGTCACGTGGTAGCCTTCTGTCAAAAGCCATCCAGCTTGTTCTTTAACGTGCACAATGTATGGCTCTCCCGCACACTGCAATGCAGGTACAGAGCGGGGAAACATTCAGTTATGACCATAGCATTCTACCGATTGAGGTACGGCGTCAAAAAGTCCTTTTAAGGACTAATCATAAAGACATGCCACTACACCTATAAGCCAACATTTCTTCAACACCACACGAAAAGTCCTTTTAAGGACTAAACACCCAGAAACTATATCACAACCTGAACACTTTCATCTCTTTGCACTCTTTTCCTGTCACTATTCTCTTCTGCTTCTGGGCCTCCTCTACTTCGCAGCTTCAGCCAGCTATCTGCAACGCATCTGACAGGAAAAAAAAATTACAACAGGAGTCCTGATTTCAAATTTCCAGCAATATTTCATCGCAGACCCTACTCCATATCAAATGAACTAACAATAAAAACTCACACCTATTGGGAAGAAAAGAATACGTTTAACACATCAGATGGCTCAACAGGCCAACCTTACTGAATTTAAAGATGATGAAGATAAGAAGATAAGCTAACCCCATCCGATATAAGGTGGAAATAATTTTTTACGGATCATATCTTTCATTCAATAACTGAACGTTGCAGGCCTTGCAGTTGCAGTTGTACGGATGATTGTGGAACTTATTAAGATACTAATTCAGATGACTGATCAAATCTTACATTTGTGGGTTGTTGGGTTGTTTTACCTCTGAGCGGCACTTTTTTGCATACCGTGGGCTAAATGGCCAGGTCACATGGACCCCGAAGGCTCAGAGAAGGTTGGGGGAGGGGACCCACTGGAACAGCTGTTGGGAGACAGATGGTAGCCCCCCCCCCCCCCCCCCGTCAAGGCCATCCAGCGTGTTCTTTAACGTGTACAGGGTATGGCTCTCCCGCACACGGGGCCACGGCTTAACGTCCCATCCGACGGACGGCGGTCTTTCCAAGTCCATCGGTGTCCCCTACTGACCGTGGGCAGGGCGGGAATTTTGCGGAGATAAATCTCAACGCTGACCCAGCTGGGACTCGAACCTGGGAACTACAGATTACGAGCCTGGCGCGCTACCGACTGAGCCACCCCCGACCCCTACTCCTACATTTGTGGCAAATGTAACGATGACAGAAACACAAAAAAAAAATCTTGCATCTGCGTATTCCCGAATGGTGCTCTTAAGACGAAAACAAAGACTATGATAATGAAGCACAAAGGAGGAGAGATTTTATCGGGATAATAAGATTATCAACTGCTATCGATTTTTCTTGGGAAATGAGATTTGTGAGTCTGTGAGGAAGTAGGATTTGTCACGCAATATTCACCTGAAGACAAAAAACTGCAAAAAGGTAGAAAAAAAAAGATTCTGTCGCTTTTATCTAGTTACAAAGATCAAATGAAATTAAATAGAGGACTAAGGTTAAAGAATGTCGATTATTTTTCTCCATTTACGTTGAGGTCTGTAGCTAGACATAAACTGGAAGGAGAGCTGTGTACCAATCCCCAGTGATGATGCACAGAACCGGCCAGGTCTAGCACCTAATGTCCGGCCCAGCCTTCTCGTTGTGCAGGCCTTTAGCACCTTTCAAAAGAGAGATTCTCTTTTGGAAAGGAACGGTAGAAGAGGGCTGCCAGTTCAGTGTGGCCTACTGATCTGGTCATCTATGGCCACTTTTTTTTTTCAACTCTGCTGAAGAATGGTCAACTTTATAGGGTCCTGGTGCTGACTATTTATACCTACTAGAATTGGACTGGTTTATGGATTTGAGCTTGATTATATATCCGGAACTAGCTGCACTGGAAACACAGAGGCAGAGGGAGAATCTGCCGCTGTGTTTTCTGTTTGCTTCTCGGTTGCCATCCCTAGTGAACAGACGATACGGGATACTTTATATCAGCTGGTGGATAATCCTGATCAGACGCCATCGCAGGTACCTGAACCTCATTTAACTAGTAGGGCATCCTAAACTGGAGTAATGGGCTGGCTGCTCAGGCAGGTCATATGGCTCTTGAAAAGGTCTACCTGAAAAGGTGGTGCCTGAAGTTCCTACCAGCAGCGGTCACTTTAGCCTACAGCGGAGGAGGAACAGGTCTTTTCCCCATTACTGCGATTAGGGGGCTGTTTGATACTGTTGGCCCTACCTCTCTCAATAAACCTATTTTCTTTAAAAATCCTACTAATCATTTTCTTTCTGCAGGTAGTGGAACGTGAGGATGTTACATAGAGATTATTCTCTTGATGTCCTCATGCAGGAATTCCAGCATTATAACCTATATATTCTAGGCTTGCAAGAGACAAGATGGACAGATAAAGGTAAGATTTTTAAAAATAATCTTCAATTCCTCTTTTCAGGAACGGAGGATGGAAAGCATCTCCCAAGTGTAGGTTTGCTTCTCAGCAGACACTCCGATGATGCTCTTCTTGGATACGACTGCATTAATGAAAGATTTCTTACAGCAAAATTTAAAACAAAAATTAAAGACTCGAATGTCCTCTGTTGTTATGCCTCCACAAAGGATTCTTATGAGAACGAGAAGGATACGTTTTACAACCAGCTTCAGGATATTTTGAATTCTGTGAAGAAAGGAGATTTTTATCTTGTGCTAGGTGACATCAATGATAAATTTGGTACTGACTCTGACCTTTGGGCAGGAGTTTTAGGTCCCTTTGGCATTAGTAGTTCCAATGGCAATGGAGAACGTCTTCTACAGGCAAGTAAACTTAATGGTTTACGAATAGCTAACATATACTACAAACATCGAGGACATTCATAAATGTACATGGGTTTCACCTCATGGGTTGCACAGGAATATGATAGATTATATTTTAATCAACAGCAAATGGGCCAGTTCGGTTAGGAATACCAGATCATACAGGGGAGTAGAAATTTAGTCTGACCATTACCTGGTCAAAAGTGCAGTCTTAAGCTGCAAGTCTTAAGCCTTGCAGTTGAAGCTTAAGAAATATTGTGCTAAGATTATTACTTTCAACACTGAAGGTCTGAAAATTCCAGATATAGCCAAAGCATACCATGATAGGCTACTTAGTCATTATGAAAATCGTGGTTTGCTTACTGCTGAAGTTGAGAAAGAATGGGATCAATTTAAACAGGTTTTTCTTGAAACCAACAGTACAACAGTACAAACCAACAGTACAACAGTACAGAACGCATTACAGCGATTTTAATAAATGTGTAAAGGATCATTTAATAGCTGATAAGAATATTTGGCTTGATAGTTTGGCTGACAAAGCAGAAGAAGCAATTAGAGAGCATAACAGCAGGGGGTTGTACCAGATTGTTAATGTTTGTGTGGGAAGAAACTGACAGGTACACAGGGATTGAGGGTTAAACGTGGTAAGGTGGTTGAAGATGAGGTTCTGTGATGGCTAGGTGAGCTGAGCATTTCAGAGATGTTCTAAATAATGTGATTATTTCTACTCCCATTGTTTGTAATTAGGATAGATGCATTACTGGCTTTTACATCACATTTGGAAGTAACTTTGGCCCTATATCATTTTGGCTATCTCTAAATTAAAACTGCATAAATCCCCATGGTGGATGAAATCACCACTGAAATGCTTAGAGATGGGAACATTTGTGTTGTCACATGGCTGATTGAAATTCTGAATATTTTTACGATAAAGGTGTTGTTCCTAAGGATAGCTTAGATAGATTACTAGAGCTATAATTGTCTCAATTTTTAAAAAAAGGTGATCGCAGTTCTTGTGATAATTATAGGGGAATTAGTTTACTTTCTGTTCCAGATATAGTTCTTTGCATAATCATACTTAATAGAATTAAGAATTTGGTTGATGGACAACTGCGTGATGAACAATGTGGATTCAAAAGTGGTAGAAGATGTATTAATCAAATATTTTCACTCAGGCAGATTCTTGAGAAATGTTTAGAGTTTCAGAAACCTGTGGTTGCTATCATTATATATTTCAAAAAGGCATTAGATCGAGATAATTTGTGGTTGATTGTTAGATCATCCACAAATTTATATGGAATATGGATCATATGGAATACATGATAAGTTAGTTAGTGTAATGAGAGCTCTCTATAATAACACTGAGTCGTGTTGGGTTGTTTTACCTCTGAGCGGCACTTTTTTGCACACCGTGGGCTAAATGGCCAGGTCACATGGACCCCGAAGGCTCAGAGAAGGTTGGGGGAGGGGACCCACTGGAACAGCTGTTGGGAGACAGATGGTAGCCCCCCGTCAAGGCCATCCAGCGTGTTCTTTAACGTGCACAGGGTATGTCTCTCCCGCACACGGGGCCACGGCTTAACGTCCCATCCGACGGACGGCGGCCTTTCCAAGCCCATTGGTGTCCCCTACTGACCGTGGGCAGCGCGGGGAATTTTGCGGAGATAAATCTCAACGCTGACCCAGCTGGGACTCGAACCTGGGAATTACAGATTACGAGTCTGGCGCGCTACCGACTGAGCCACCTCCTCCCCACACTGAGTCGTGTGTGAGAGTTGGTAAGTCTTGTAGCGATTGGTTTAGCATTACTTCTGGAGTTCGACAAAGGTGCATTTTGTCTCCTTTTTCACTTTAGTTTGGATATTGATTATATTATGCGAAATTCACTGCAAGAGAAAGATTTTGGCCTTAAGTGGTCTGGAGATACGAAAATTTCTGATTTAGATTATGCTGATTATTTAGTCCTTTTGTCAAATGATGTTGATGAGATGAACTCTTTCATTCAAGTTGTTGTTGAGACTTGAAGATAGAGTAAGTTTGGTTATAAACAGAGAGAAAACTAAAGTTATGAAAATTGGTCAGGCAGATGGTGTTTCAGTTGCTTTGAATGACTGTACTCTTGAGCAAGTGTGTCAGTTTAATTATCTTGGGAGCTAAGTAACAGATACTGGTGATGTGTGGCATGAGATAAATAGAATACGGATTGCCGCTGGGACTTTTAAGAATCTACGGAGAGTGTGGAAAAATAGTCGTATACACCTAAGACTAAAATTAGGCTATATTATAGTTTGGTTCTAGGGTTAGTTATGGTAGTGAAACATGGACCCTTTGTAAAGAGGATAACAAGAAACTTGATGCCTTTGATTCTAAATGCTTACCCAGTATCTTGGGCATTAGGTGGTTTGACTTTGTAAGTAATGGTGAGATTAGAAGGAGTCATCAACATCTTTTGAGCAGCACATGGTGCAGAAAGAGACTGCGTTGGTTTGGCTATGCTGCTCGTATCCATAGCTACAGATTGGCAAACAGGATCATAAACAGTATGCCTAATGGTTTGAGAAAAAGGGGGAGACCTAGAATGCGATGGGCAGACAATGTCAAACAGGAACTTGCTAGAATTGGCCTAGCAAGGTCCTGCCGCAGCTCAGAACAGACACGTTTGGAGAGGAAAATTACACAGTCTGGTTGGACCTCAGTAGCTTGGTTGGTTGGTTGTTTAGGGTTTAATGGCGCATTAGCAACTGAGGCTATAATGCGCCAAACGAATGTCCAAGATGTAAAAAGATAAAAGTCATGGAACCCTCAACCAATTTTTAAAAATAAACTAGAAATTTAACGAGATAAATGTAGAATAATAAAATAACAAGCAGTGAGTAACAATAAACAAATGTAGAAATATTTTGTAAAATAAAGGTAACCAGGTGACCTCAGTAGCCCATGGCTGCATGAGTATTTATGATGCATAGAACCGGCCAGGCCTAGCACCTAATGTCCGACCTCGCCTTCTCGTGGTGCAGACCGTTAGTACCTTTCAAAAGAGATACTCTCTTGTGGAAGTGAACGGAAGGGGAGGGCTGCCAGATTAGTGTGGCCTACTGATCTGGACAACTATGGCTACTTTTCTTTTTTTTCTACCCTGCTGAGGAGTGGTCAACCACACAGGGTCCTGGTGCTGACCATATAAACCCACTGGACTGGACAGATATATGGCTCTAAGCTTGATTACGGATCCTGATTTTGCTGCACTGGTGGGCTTCTGTGGAGGGAAAATCTTCCGCTGTGTTTTCTGTTTGTTTGTGGGTTGACAGCCCCAAGTGAATAGATTCACAGGATATGTTTATCAGCTGGTGGATAATCCTGAGCAGAGGTCATCGCAAGCACCTGAACTCTTTGATTAGCATCGTCAAATTCTACATTGGAGGAAGTCTTCCAGTGTAGATGGCTTCAGCCTTTAGTAGTGGGGGAACGGGTCTTTGCCCCATGTCTGCGATTAGGGGGCTGTTTGATATTGTCGGCATTCCCTCTCTCAATAAACATAGTTTCTTTAAACATCCCACTAACCATTTTCTCTCCATAGGTAGTTGGAATGTGAGGACTCTGCACAGAGCTTTTTCTCTTGATGTCCTCACACAAGAATTCCACCATTATAATTTAGATATTCTCGGCTTGCAAGAGACCAGATGGACAGATAAAGGTCAGATTCTTAAAAATAATCTTAAATTTCTCTTTTCAGGGAGGGACGACAATAAGCATCACCAAGGCGTGGGTCTGCTTCTCAGCAGACACGCTAGTGATGCTCTTCTAGGATATGAGTGCATTAATGAAAGGTTTCTTACAGCAAAATTTCAGACAAGCGTTAAAGACCTGAATGTTATCTGCTGTTATGCCCCCACTGAGGATGCTGATGAGGATAAGAAGGATAGGTTTTATGAACAACTTCAGGATATTTTGAATTCTGTCAAGAAAGGAGATATTACCCTTGTTCTTGGTGACTTCCAAAGTTGGTACTGACTCTGACCTTTCGGGAGGAGTAATAGGCCCTTTTGGTATTGGTAGCTGCAATGGCAATGGGCAACGCCTCCTACAGGTAAGTAAACTCAATGGTTTCAGAATAACTAACACTTATTACAAACACCGCGACATACATAAGTACACATGGGTTTCACTTGATGGGCTGCATAAGAATATGATTGATTATATATTAATTAACAGCAAATGGGCAAGTTCTGTTAGGAATACCAGGTCATATAGAGGAGCTGAAATTGGATCTGACCATTACCTTGTTAAAAGTGTCTTGGAACTTAAACTTAAAAAGTGTTGTGCTGGGGTTTAAAAAATTTACTTTTAATACTAAAGCTCTGAAAGACCCAGTTATAGCCAAAGCTTACCATGATAGGTTATTAGTCTTTATGACAGTTATAGTATGCTTACTACTGAAGTTGAGGAAGAATGGGATCATTTTAAATAGGCTTTTTTGGACACTAACAGTACTCTTTTAGGAAAAAAGGAGCAGAATTATTTGAGTGATAAGGCACTTGAGCTTCTTTCGGAAAGAAAGAACTGCAGGAATGTCCTTAATCAGTACCCTACTAGTCCTAATAGAAAGGATGACAGAGAGCTTAATAAACGTGTAAAAGATCAGTTAGCTGCTGATAAGAATCTTTGACTTGATGGTTTGGCTGACAAAGCCGAGACAGCACAACAGCAGAGAGCTGTATCAGATAGTTAATGTTTTGTGTGGTAGAAAATGGACAGGCATACAGGGATTGAAGGATAAACAAGGTAAGGTTATAGAAGGTGAGGATTCTGTCATGACTAGGTGGGCTGAGCATTTCAGTGATGTTCTAAACAATATGGTTAGTTCTACTCCCATTGTTTGTAATAATGATAGATGCATTGGTGGCTTTAATGTTGGCCCTATAATACAATCTGAAGTTATTCTGGCTGTTTCTAAACTTAAACTACATAAATACCCAGGGGTAGATGAGATTACTACGGAAATGCTTAGAGCTGGGAATGTTTCGGTTACCACTTGGATGACTGAAATTTTGAATATCTTTTATGATAAAGGCATGGTTCCCAAGGATTTTACCAGAGCTATTGTTATCCCTATTTTCAAAAAAGGTGATCGCAGTTCTTGTGATAACTATAGGGGTATTAGCCTACTCTCTGTTCCAGGTAAAGTTCTTTCCATGATTGTGCTTAATAGATTGGATTGGATTGTTTTACCTCTGAGCGGCACTTTTTTGCACACCATGGGCTAAATGGCCAGGTCACATGGACCCCGAAGGCTCAGAGAAGGTTGGGGGAGGGGACCCACTGGAATAGCAGTTGGGAGACAGATGGTAGCCTCCCGTCAAGGCCATCCAGCGTGTTCTTTAAAGTGCACAGGGTATGGCTCTCCTGCACAGGTAGCCACGGCTTAACGTCCCATCCGACGGACGGCAGCCTTTCCCAGCCCATCGGTGTCTCCTACTGACCGTGGGCAGGGCGGGGAATTTTTCGGAGATAAATCTCAACGCTGATCCAGCTGGGACTCGAACCTGGGAACTACAGATTACGAGCCTGGCGCGCTACCGACTGAGACCCCCCGCCCCAGGGATATAGATAAGATATATGATATAGATAAGAATCTATGGAGAGAGTGGAGAAATAGGCGTATACACCTAAAGACTAAAATTAGACTGTATAATAGTTTGGTTCTTTCTAGGGTTAGTTATGGTAGTGAAACTTGGACACTTTGTAAACAAGATAACAGGAAACTAGATGCTTTTGATTCCAGATGCTTACGCAGTATCTTGGGCATTAGGTGGTTCAATTTTGTAACTAATGATGAGGTTAGGCAAAGGTGTTTGCAACCTCCTTTAAGCAACATATTGTGCAGATAGAGACTCCGTTGGTTTGGCCATGTTGCCCGTATGAATAATTATAGATTGGCGAATAGGGTTATGAACAGTGTGCCTAAAGGCCTCAGAAAGAAGGGGAGACCTAGGATGCGGTGGGCAGACAATGTCAAACAGGACCTTGTTAGAATTGGTGTGCAGTGGCCAGATGCAGTAGATGTAGCTCAGGATAGACTTGCTTGGAGAATTAAATTGCACGGTCTGGTTGGACCTCCGTAGCCATGGCTGCTTGAGGATGATGATGATGATGTATTTTACATTAAAGAGGATCAATGTAGGAAGATGTCTTGAGCTGCTGAAAAAGATTGGGGGATAGCACCAAATTTGCGGGGACAACAGCAAAATTTATTTCATAACAAAAATGCAAAATATACATTTGCTACAATAAGAATGCTAGCTAAATAAATATGTACGAAAATTTTTGATGAATACTCATTTGTAAATTTAAAATGTAATGAGAAAATGGCAACAGATATAAGATTTAAAAATTATCTAAATACAGCATTCTCTCCTGCAAATAAGCTTTCAGCTTTATAGGTCACCCATCATTCTTAATGAATTAATTGTATTATCATTATTGGATCAAGTTTTGAACCAAAAATTGAGCTGAATGTTTAAGAACTTCCATCTCTAGAATATAAAACGTTTGGGGTCTTTTTCATCAGAGATTTCTATTTATGACGCCTCCTCGCAGAATCGAAACCAAAATGGTGATAGCAGATCGTCGCGAATTTGACATCAGGACAAATTGGAAATTTGCGAATTTCTAACGGATAAGTGCAATACATGGAAGGTACATTTAAGGGCCGTGCTTCTTCTCTCCTATTGACACGTGACTCGAACTCTTGGTGTTCAGAATCCTGAACTTCGAGCGATTATTGAATCCGAAACCCAAACACTGAGGGGCACTTCCTCTCGTTTTATGTTTAACCCTGACATTCATTAGAACAAAAGGTTTTAAATAAAAGCTCAGCACATATAATATACTCGAATCGACTCATTTCCCTAAAACCTGACTAAATCAAGAATTTCCTTACCTAGTCCTTCGTAAATAAGAGAACTTCTTACAGATGCCGTCTCTTTTTCTTTTATCCTAATCCACTTCAATATTTGGCGAATCGCGCAACTGCATCGTGAGATATTCTGCCGAAACGCAAAAGGCATCCAATCGAATAGAAAAGTGTGCATTAGAGTCTGATAGTCTTACTTTACATTTTTGCTCCTAATGGATTAGATTGGCAGGTCACATCGAGTCTTGAGGGGGGGGGGGGGGGGCTGTCAAAGAACAATTGGAGAGGGATAGTTGGTATTCGCGCAGATGGAAGCACACTGTTAAAGCCATATGTAGTCATATTGAAGCTATCTAGAGCTCTTGAGATCAAAACATTGCTTACATAGGGTCCTATCACGTTTAGAGTATCTTTTCTCATTGACGCCGGGGCGGAGAAAATCTCGAATATTGAAGGGTTAGAACTTGAACTATGGAACTCAAGTCAGGAACCTATAGTTTACCTACTATTATCTCCATTTATATGCTTTCAAGCACTATCTTTTTTCATGATTCTGAAAAAAGGAATATTTTAATATGTTTCGATGCTTTTTGCATTTACATTTTTCTCTTAGTGAAAGATACTGAAATCATTTTAAAATTTAAACTACAAAACAGAATAAATATATATAAATAGAAAGCAAACCATTCTTTAATACGATTCCTCAATCTGAATTTCTACCAGCCAAGAGTTATAGTCGTGACTATCAGCTACACAAAACCAAAAGAGGGGTTAGTCACCTCTAAAAGCTAACACGACTGATGCGAAACATCGCAACGCTTGTGTTTTACAGGAAGCTTTTATAACTGTCGTCAGAAAAACAAATCCAGATGAAGAAGAGCTCATTTGTTATGGAAGAAGCTGACTTTTTGTCGTCACTATTCCCACGGGTGATGAAAGTACGAGATGGTTCTGTTTTTGTCAGAATTTCATTTGCGTACTGCAAGGGAAATTGTTGTCGGAAAGAGTGAGTCGTTTACTTAAAGAGCAAATGAGAGAAATATATTACGGAAGAGAGCGCTGCTCCCAATCTGACAGCAAAGAACTGCTTTTATGTCGAATTTATCGAAACATAAATTGCATCCTTTTCGAATATTTTTAGGAGCATTGAGAAATGTGACTTTTCTCTTATCAGCATAACTTATTATAAATCATTTTTATAAGCAGTTTTAATTCTGAAAAAAAAAAAATCAGTTTATTAGTTTTCCGATTAATCATGTGACTATAATGTTGGATAAAACTTGACCCTTCTGTTCCTGCACCTCATTTTCACCTTGATGCATTTTTAATTTGTGTTTTTGCATTCCTAGACATCTTGACAATATTTAAAAATTCTAGCCGAATTATCAATGGAAAAAATACGGTTGCTTTGGATTTTAGGTTTTTGAAAAGACTGCTGAAATCTAACATCTTTATCATCAACAGATTTCTTCCGAATTATTTCTATCCAGTTGTAATTCCATGAATCATCGGGTCTCGAATGGAAAAGCCAAACAGTTGGCTTCTGCTTTAACTAACGAGCGAAGAGGACGACGTTAAGGAAACTTGGTTTCCATTATCGGAAATCACCATTAGCAACCAGCACGAGGATCAGAAACATCCGAGTAGAAAGGAAGCAACCAGGCACGTGCTTTTGATCGAGATGGGACGATCTCTCGCCAATTACGGCAAAAGGAATCTCGACTCTGCTCCTGCCCTAACCAAACACGCAAACCGGTATTTAGCGTCAACTTCCGGTACTATTCTACTTGAGGAGCGCGAGGAGGATTCTTCTTTAGGCAGACGATTTCCGATATCAGATACAGATTCTTCACTCACTGAAGGAAGAACTTCACTCTCGTTTGATGAAAAGATAAATCATCCTTCAGGCAGCTGTTTGTCACAGAGGTCTGGCAGGAGTCTGGCAGATAATTCAGAAGAAGCCCTCAACAGGAAGACAACACACATCCATTCGTTGTTCGAAATTCGAATCTGGATCTCTTTACTCCAGAGCTTAACATGCTAACCATTCGGCCACAGGGACTCTCCTAATAAAGAGAGACCAAAAGTATAGGTAACTAAGCAGCAACAGAGAGAGAGAGACGCAAACCGTGTGGATGGAAAGCGCAATTTTCGATTTTTCTTTCCTTTTTTAAGTATTGTGAGATCTCCGAAGGGAGAATTTTAATAAAACGTGCACGAAATAGGTTATATGCGCGCGCAATAATCCTACTTGTTTAATGACTGCACTCAAGGGGGGTGGGGGTGGGGGAGCTCAGTAGGTAGCGTGCCAGGCTCGTAATCTGCAGTTCCCAGGCTCGAGTCCCAGCTGAGTCAGCGTTGAGATTTATCTCCGCAAAATTCCCCGCTCTGCCCACGGTCAATATGGGACACTGATGGTCTTGGAAAGGCTACCGTCCATCGGAGGGACGTGGCCCGTGTGCGGGAGAGCCATACCCTGTCCACGTTATAAAACATGCTGTATGGCTTTGATGGGAGGCTACCATTTGTTTCCCAACAGCTTTCCAGTGGGTCTCCTCCCCCAACCTTCTCTGAGCCTTCGGGGTTCTTGTGGCCTGGCCATTTAGCCCATTGTGTGCAAAAAAGTGCCACTCAGAGGTAAAACAACCCAACCAAAAGTTGAACTGAAGGTTCTTGGTTTTTTATTTGTGGCAGAATAGACGTACTCGCTGTTGCGCCATAAATCTCCCAACCGGGTTTCTGCTTTTAAATTTTAAAGCGAAAAATTATCCTATAAAAAATTTAATCCTTGAAAACCATTTTGGCAATTTTTTGAGATCTCAAATTATAAGCTATAAAAGTTTCAGCCCTGTCAGCTAAAGCTCAAAACTGTTCCGTTTTAATTATGACCTTTCCGTAAATTTTGAACGAAGTGGAAACACAATTAGAATTTATTTTGATGAAGTCAGGCTGGTAATTGAATTTTTTGTTAAGTTCACAATTTGTGAAAACAATGCACTATTTCAATAGGCAGATAGAATTAATCTATAAGCAATTGCGATCTAGAAATATCAGAGTCTCTTTCGAAGATTTTTATGACCTTGAAAGATTTGTCGACAGAATATCTATCTTTTCGATAAGGTAAGAATTTTTTGCAAATGTTAAGCCGTATCACCAACGGTAATCGAAGAAGCGCTGTTAATTGGAGCATCGGACTGAGGACACCCTCTGCGTTGGTGCATTAACATGCAACAATAACTACTGCAGTTAATTAAACTTGGAAGATTTTGTATGCGCGACACGTCATTAAGAAGAGAACTACAAGACTGTGCACCGAATGCGCTCCAGCCACAAAAGTATGTTAGTAATTGAATTACCTTCTTAATTTACTTCCCTCTCAGTTTTGAGGTGATAATACTTGGCAAAGTTCCACTTCTAACACAGATCGTAGAAAGTACAAGATAATTGTGCTTTTTCTCTTATGTAACTCTTCTAATGTAATAACTATGTTATTAGCATTATTCTCCAAGTCGCGAGTATAAAAACGTTCTGCATGGAACGCATCGTTACATGCCTGGCAGCGACATAGCAGGTATTATTAAGGGATTACTTAAGAGAGTTGTGTAAGAGCACAAAATAAACTCCGGTTTTTAAATGGCGACAAATGTCTCGGAATTGACGTTCGAGTTTTCGGTCTCAACTGGGGATCTGTTCGATAATCTAATATTTCAAGGAAATAGGATTGCTGAGATTTGATTTCAAAGAAATTTCATTTGTCCATCAGACGCATGGTGGGTGGGATGTCCAACCGTAATCCCCTGTGAAAGGAAGCTGGTCTCGTAACCTAATGTTCCTGAGTTCAATTCCCCACTATGCCTGGGGCAGGGGTGGCTCAGTAGGTAAGGCGCCAGACTCCTAATATGCAGTTCCCAGGTTCAACTCCCACCTGGGCCAGTATTGAGATCGGTGGCTCAGTAGGTAAGGCGCCAGACTCGTAATGTGCAGTTCCGAGGTTCGAGTCGCACCTGGGCCAGTATTGAGATCGGTGGCTTAGTAGGTAAGGCGCCAGACTCGTAATATGCAGTTCCCAGGTTCGAGTCCCACTGGGCCAGTATTGAGATCGGTGGCTCCGTAGGTAAGGCGCCAGACTTGTAATGTGCAGTTCCCAGGTTCCAGTCCCACCTGGGCCAGTATTGAGATCGGTGGCTCAGTAGGTAAGGCGCCAGACTCGTAATGTGCAGTTCCCAGGTTCCAGTCCCACCTGGGCCAGTATTGAAATCGGTGGCTCAGTAGGTAAGGCGCCAGACTCGTAATGTGCAGTTCCCAGGTTTCAGTCCCACCTGGGCCAGTATTGAGATCGGTGGCTCAGTAGGTAAGGCGCCAGACTCGTAATGTGCAGTTCCCAGGTTCGAGTCGCACCTCGGCCAGTATTGAGATCGGTGGCTCAGTAGGTAATGCGCTAGACTCGTAATGTGCAGTTCCCAGGTTCCAGTCCCACCTGGGCCAGTATTGAGATCGGTGGCTCAGTAGGTAAGGCGCCAGACTCGTAATGTGCAGTTCCCAGGTTCTAGTCCCACCTGGGCCAGTATTGAGATCGGTGGCTCAGTAGGTAAGGCGCCAAAATCGTAATATGCAATTCCCAGGTTCGAGTCGCACCTGGGCCAGTATTGAGATATATCCCCGCAAAACTTGGGACTCGGATATTAAGCCGGACTCAGTGTGCAGGATAGCGAAACACACTAATGTTGTTGCCAATAATTTAAATGATCTGATCCAGGGCTAGGCAACAGGCTAGACTAAGTGGCGAGACTAAGTGGCTCCTAAATCTTTCCGGCTCTTATTTTTTGTTTGTAATATAACTCTTTTGATTTCTCGTATAACTTCGATTTTGGAAATTTATTTTTAGTTTTATAATGATAATAATCTTTTGAGCGTCTCCAGATACTGACATTTAAATATGTTAAGCAATGTTATGTGGTTCTCGACAGGCAGAAAATTAGATGACTATGTTTGGCTTAGTCTGGATTCTAATTTTCTTACTAAAGAAGAAATCTACTGGCCCCTAAGAATTTTCCATCATGATAGCTTTCCTGTGCAAAAAGTTAGGACTACCAGTTGAAGTTCGGCATCTAAATTCAAAAATTACATCTTATCTGTATTGGTAAATTGAATGTGGACTAAATTCAGCGAGTTTTTTGGCTCTATTAGGCAATGTTCGAAAAACCCACTCACTGCACCTCAATGATTATCTCAACAGACTTGTTTCTAAAAGTAAGATCTCTCTCTTTCTCAGGTCTTCCCCCGATGCGAATGGCAGATCCACAGAATGTTCTCTAGCGAGTGGATGGTGGTTTCATGGCAACTTCCTCAAGGTGTAGTGCTGTCTTGTATAACGGAACACCGGGATTGCCGTATTTTACTAAGTTGTGCTCTTTAAGAACAGAGCTTTCTTTTTAATGACTCTATGCCATGTTTGGGTTGCCCATCTCTCATATAGTCACATATTTTAGCTAAATTTACCACCCCTGGGAGTTCATACTTTTGTGAAATTAGGCTTTTCATTTTTATCATTAACGGTTACATTACACGGTTACATTTACGGTATTATCTGAAAGAATTTGGAGAAGGTCTGTATTTCAATTTTTATACTTATTGCCTCATACAATTTATTTGATGATAAATGAATATAAATTTATCTATCTTTTTATTTATTTACACTGTTACATGTTAAATGACACAGGACTTTCATTTGCCCCTTAACAGCTGTCCATTTGATCCTTCTCTCAGTCCCTTTGAGTCCGTTCTATACTTGAGATGCCGTTCGGAGGTAAAAAGATTCAACTCCCACAACCTGTGAAATAGAGACATACCTTGTCCACTTTAAGGTTGGGTTGTTTTATCTCTTACTAAATGGCCAGGTCACAAGGACCCCCGAAGTCTCAGAGAAGATTGGGGGAGGTAACTGTAACACTGTAACAGCTGTTGTGAGACAGATGGTAGCCTCCCTTCAAGGCCATCCAGCGCGTTCTTTAACGTGCACAGGGTATGGCTCTCCCGCACACGGAGCCACGGCTTAACGTCCCATCCGATGGACGGAGGTCTTTCCAAGTCCATCGGCCACTTTAAGGATCCTTCTGAATGACTTCGAAAAGGGTCCCCATCTGATCCGAATAGATGCGGGTGCCATTTCCTAATCCTGTTCTAAGTTTTGCAAGGAAAAAAAAGTGTAGGCGAGAGTGAAAAGAACAAGAAAACTTTAATTTAAAAAGCTGCTTCTTAATGTGCTTCGGGGGGGGGGGGGGAGACATCTGCAATAATGGTGATACATTTCAGTATTTTTTATTGGGATAGTATTTTAAGCTAGACTATGGAATTTTCTACCTGAATTTTTGCATTATTTTTTGATATGATAATGAATCCAGATATCTATAAATGATATTTCGTATGTTATCAAAGTATGAGAAGCCCAGAATAGGATGCAAATAAAATCGCAAACGGTAAGTTCATAAGCAATTTTCCGATTCATCAAAGTGGGAAGTGAAACTGACTTATAAATTTGGTAAGCACTGATAAATCGTCTACTAACACTCTGTATGGTTCTCTCGAAAGTCAATTATAAAATCTTGTAAACAATAACAAAATAGAACCAAACATATGAAAATAATATCTACGATTATTATGTACGGTATTCCCATACATCTATTTCCTATTAATTTTTGTTAGCCCATGCATAGGTGAAAAACGTCCGCAGAATTCGAGTTTTATGCAAATTCTTACCTGATAGGTGAGTGTCTCTCATCTTCCGCCACCATCTTTCGGCTCGTGGAATGGCGCGATTTTGGCGTCGAGAGCCGGCAAGCCGCTCGCTGAAGCTCCTCACGAATCTTCTGTTCATGATGGCAGACACAGCCTCCGACATCCAGGACACCGAAGAGCGCGGAGAGCTGCTCTCGACCTCAATCATTGTCGCATCACTTTGTGATCCAAACTGATCACAAACAGTGAAGAGAAGTTGGGGAAAAAATCGCTCGGTGAAGAAAGGTTTTCGATAGATTCGTCGGTGATTCAATGAATTTGTCTCAGCTGCACTTTTTATGGGATGCAAAGATATTTGGAGAAGACGAATATCCCACCAACCATTCTTCGTTGTAAAGTCTCACTTCTTTACACAATAGAAGTGTTTAACTGGCACGGCAATTTATAATGGTTAATAGGTTTTGTGAATGAGGCTTATGAATGATTTACGAGATAAAAGTCGTGTCAGATGGAATACGAAACATTGTTTTTCATCCTTAATAAATGTTTCCAGATTTATTTCATTTAGGCGAATGTTTTGAAGAAAATATCGTTAAAGCTGAAATGCCCTTAAGCATTCCTTCAATTTATTTACGAATGATAATTTGACTAAAAAACATTTACCTCATAGTTTTTCTTCTTTGATGTAAATGACGTCGAAATCTTTTGACTTTTGCGGAAGTGGTCATTTTGAATTTGGAATGTTACCATCAGGAAATCTGATCAGAATGAATTCAAATAACCATTGATGATTCTATTAATTAGTTTTAATAATCTTTCAGTTTATTAAGAGAATGGCAATACTCGGTAAAATGCAGTTTTCATGGAATAATATTCTTCATAAGAATGTAGGGAAGCAACTGAGTGTCTTTCAAAGCACCGGCTGCTGAAGTAGCTTCCTAGATAGAGCTTGATCTGTTGTCGCTGTGTCAAAAGACTCGTACGATGTTCTTCCATAACTTCATGTCGTACACATCATTTGCCATAAGCAATGAACGTCTACGGCGATCGTCTGTCGCAAAGCAGAAACGAAACATCCATCAAAAAATTTATTCCATTTTAATCATTTTCGAAAAATTCTTAATGCTTTGTTCTACGCTCTAAAGCACATTACCTTCGGTTTTCGTTGCGGAGAAATAACGACAAAGGACCGCTTTTCTGCTGTTGAGCAATCTGTAGTTTCCATTTTGACCCAGAAATCTTCCGCCAGAGCAAATGAAACAAACGAAAAGCCGATTTTCTTCGCAAGCAATGTGTCAATAAACACGAGTGATGCAATACGGCGATTCGAGTTCCTCTGGGCAGCAATCCCGTTTGCAACAAACCGCAACTCAAGTCCAACGCGCACAGTTGAAAGACGTGCAAGAACAAAACTTCACCGCTTCGGGCACACACACAAGCCGAAAGTGGGTGGGGGCGTGTTGGCGTAACGTATGCTTCTGACCTAGCTGACCCAGTTGGCGAACTTTCAAGCCGAACACAGTCGGCGGCTGCAGTGGAAACAGAGGCACAACAGATGATTCAACAGAGTCGAACCAGTGGCTGCGGCAGAAACACGGAACACAGGACTGCCGTCGTCAGCACTGCACGGAACTGCGGATGAACGGGCAAGATGGACTTTTCGGACACAGTCCACTTCACCTCCCGAGGCGGGAAAGATGGCCGCAGGTGATAACGCCGAAACAGAGAGCCGTGTGAGAACACGAGTCACGGGGTACGCGGTGCTCGGAGGGGGAGATCTGAAACGGAGCGCCACGACGCGCATACGACTAGGCTGCACGTGCGCCCCCCGCGGGGGATGCCGGGAAGGAAAAAGAAGCTGCGCCTGCGCTCGCTCCCGCACATGGCCGCTGCAGACACAAACACACATCACGTGCGAAATGATGAGGGAGGAGAGGCTCAGGATGAACTCGATTCATCTCTGCTCTAAAAGTGACACCAATTGGCTGATGCATTGTGTGCGTTTCAGAAGGACGCCGCAGCTGTAAATCTGCGTGCGCTGTCTGGCTGCACGGATGGTTAGCCACTTCCCCGAGCAGCATATCCTTTTCGCATTGGAAAGGTCCCTTTCGCGTCATCATCACGAACGATGACACAGATCCCTGATAGCATCACTGAATGAGATATCTGCCATCCGAGGAAAAAATCCTGTTCTCTTTCCCACGATGGGACAATTTCGGGCCAGGTAACCTTAACCCTTTCTTTACGAACACAAGTGAAACAGAATCGTGCATTTCCTGCTATTCGTAAGTGATCCAAACCAAAACATCTTTATGGAATAAATGCTGATGCAATGGATTAAAAAACATTCCCTCAAGCAGCTGATTGCCACAAAGGTCTGACATGAGTCTGCCAGTTTATACTCCATAGTATAAGATCTGTGAGGATGGCGGAACCTCAGCAGAAAGACACGAACATCCATGCCTTATTCGGGCTCGAACCCAGGTCCCTTTGATCAGTAACCAAGAGCGCTAACCACTCGGCCACGAGAACTTTTGCAAAAAACACCGAAAAAACCATTTTCAATACACCTAGTGATGTGACTCCCTGTTGTTATTGGTGCCTTTCAATCAATAAGATTTCTGATCTTCAATTCTCTGCAAGATTTTTCTACATTTTTGTAATTGATGTATTTTTGAAAAAACTACTACATATTAATAATACTGGACTGGGTTCGAGCCCCGGTTAAGGCACGGCTGTTTGTGTCGTTTTTCTGCTGAGGGCCTGCCATCCTCACAGACCTTCTACTTATGGCATATAAACTGACAGGCTCCTGTCAGACCTCTGTGGCAAGCAGCTGCTTGAGGGGGTATTTTTTTTATTATTCAAAACAAATAAAATCACAGGGATTCGAACTCATTACTTTAGATGAGTAATGTCAAGTATTGTAAGCACCAAACGACATATAGTGGCTTCAATTGTTGTTATCAACCCCAGGTTAAGTAATCAAATTAAAGTGAACCTGATAATAAATGATGATATTTAATGATGAGGTAAAAGCACTAAAAATAAAACAAAGGCGGCCATGTCCCCAAACTAAGGGAAAACAATATAAACAAAAAAAGGAATCTTACTATTTACATACATAATCAGTTAGCTTGCAATGAGACAAGGGGAATGATGTCACACTTGTAATATTAATCAAAATTAAAGTAATATCCGAGACATTTCGGGCTAAACCATTCTGGTCGAAACTATTTCAGCAACCCACGACATCAATGGGACAGATTAAAGATTAGGAAACATTCGTAACTCTAATCGTCACTCTAAGCACATTTAGATTGTCATTCGAGGTGTGTATGTTTCAGAAACCGTTGCAGAATTAAACCAAGTTTTGGAATAGGTTGAATGGGCACATCGCATTCTGCGGATCACGACTGTGAAACGGGTGCATTGTGGGACGCACGTGACCTCGAGTTGTTAAAATAGAGCCCACGAATGCCTTTCCATTGAATCCATATGTGAGGATAATTCTCCGTCATATATCAAAATCTGCCGGCACACAGATAACGAAAACTACAGAGACCTTACGTTGCAAAGTCGCGACACGATTGCTTCTTCGTCGCTCTGTCCTACGTGCATTACAAAAACTATATTTCAAAAAGTCTCCGGACACTTCCATGTTAGGTGAATGGAAAGTCCCATTCAGAGCTTTGGAAATAAACTTTTTAAGGAAAAAGGTCACTAGAGATGGAAAGATAAAATTTAATTCTCTCTTTATAACACTGTTCACGTGATATTAAAAGAGTTATGGCCTTTAAAAGCAACGTTATCGATCACACTTCAAAAGACAACTAAAACACAAATTATAATTGTTACAACAAAACGATTGCTAAAATAAAATGCAAATTTAAAAGTTGGTTTAATGATTCTTTCAATTTATTTTGAAAATGTTTAGAAAGAGTATAACAGCAGCGTTTGTTGCACTTAACAATCCTGTAAATATTAAAAGAATGTTTTTGAAAATCGAGAATTAGAAAATTCTGAGTGGCATCTTCAATTTATCTCCGGCGGCATTTTTCCGTAAAAAGTTTATTTTCAAAGTTACGAACTCTGAATGGGAATTTCCATTCTCATGACATGGAAGAGTCCGGAGACGAAAGCTTAGATCTCAGATGAAAGCACGGCTTAATGTCACATCCGACGGACGACGGAAAGACCGCCGTCCGTCGGATGGGACATTAATGTGTGACTCATGTGCGGAAGAGCCATATCCTGTGCACGTTAAAGAACACGCTGGATGGCCTTACGGGAGGCCATCCAGCGTCTGCCTCCTTAACAACTGTCCACCATCTGCCTCCTTAACAACTGTCCAGTTGGCTCTTTTCCCAACCATCTTTTAGCTCTTTGGGTTCTTGGGACCTGGACATTTTCCCATTATATGAAAAAAAAAGTGCCGCTATGACCCAACTTCTGTAATGAGACCAGCAACAGTGAAGAAGATATAATGAGACCCGAGGTTATGATGCCTGAAGGGCAATGCGTCCCTTCCAGAGGTTATGATGCCTGAAGGGCAATGCGTCCCTTCCAGAGGTTATGATGCCTGAAGGGCAATGCGTCCCTTCCAGAGGTTATGATGCCTGAAGGGCAATGCGTCCCTTCCAGAGGTTATGATGCCTGAAGGGCAATGCGTCCCTTCCAGAGGTTATGATGCCTGAAGGGCAATGCGGCCCTTCCAGAGGTTATGACGCCTGAAGGGCAATGCGTCCCTTCCAGAGGTTATGATGCCTGAAGGGCAATGCGTCCCTTCCAGAGGTTATGATGCCTGAAGGGCAATGCGTCCCTTCCAGAGGTTATAAACTGGACAGCCTCGATGCCATGAAATATTTCTTAGAACGTGAAAGGATTTGTTTCCGTTAACCCTTTGCTTTGACAGGTGAAGGAAAAGTCACGATTTGTCGTCCTGTGACATTCAGAGCTGCTGAGAATTTTCCAGTTCGCCCAGAAAGGCACTTAAAACTGTTTCTTCCGGAGTCTCCTGTTCGCCGAAGCAAGATGATGCGAAGTTGGATGCGCGGAGTGTGGGAGGAAGTGAAGAGACTCTAAAAGGGGAAATCCCTCTCTTCGCAGGAAAACAACCGTAGTTGTTTCAGCTCCCAGGATGGGGAGTGAAGACGAAAGGGTAAAGGTGACAGCTGCGCCCAGGGAAGAGGGATGATGGGAACGGCACAAGCCAAATGCGTCGACTTCCATTCGACCTTTAACAAGAATCTTTAGTTACAGTGATTCAGGTAAAGAAATTGCAATTTTATATTGTTCGGAGTGGAGAAGGAAATCTTACGCTTCGATGAATTGGGATTGGATGACTCTTGCGATATCACGGACGAAGGGACGAGAGGAAGAAATGCCACAGACGAAGCAGCAGTAATTACCAAATGGCATTTCACTCTTTGCTCTGAGACATTCCCGAGGATAAAGTCTTCGTGCTGTTCTGCTTCTGAGAAATTTCCCGCTTCGTGTAAGTCTTTGTCTGCGAATTAGATTTAAATAAAAGCGTGGAAATTCATAATGTATGCATAGAGAGAGGGAGGAGAATGGAGAGATTTTAACACGAAAGAGCAACAAATAAAAAAAAAATAGTTTTTAGCGCTTCCCTTGTTTCTTTTACAAGCGTGTTGAAGAAAATTAAAAAAAAGCATGAAGCAAAAAATAATCGCATTTATTATTAAACGAATTTCATGAGATTCGTGTTCCGAGAAGGCTCAATGGTAGCATACTGGGTTCTAAACATAATGTTTCCATGTCCGAATCCCAGTTGCACAAGTATTGTGGCTTGAAAACATCCTGTTTGCTAGAGAGGGCCTCTCTAGCAGACAAGGTACTAAGCCGTGGTTCTATGGTTTAAGAGAGCCATATCCTGTGAAAGCTGAAAGTTGGTTGAGTTGTTTTACTTCTGAGCGGCAATTTTTTGCACACCATGGGCTAAATGGCCAGGTCACAAGTGCCCCGAAAGCTCAGAGAAGGTTGGGGGAGAGGACCCACTGGAACAGCTGTTGGGAGACAGATGGTAGCCTCCCGTCAAGGCCATCCAGCGTGTTCTTTAACGTGCACAGGGTATGGCTCTCCCACACACGGGGCCACGGCTTAACGTCCCATCCGATGGGCGGCGGCCTATTCCAAGCCCATCGGTGTCCCCTACTGACCGTGGGCAGGGCGGGGAATTTTGCGGAGATAAATCTCAACGCTGACCCAGCTGGGACTCGAACCTGGGAACCAGCAGATTACGAGCCTGGCGCGCTACCAACTGAGCCACTCCCGCCCCAGATTATGCTGATGATTTAGCCCTTTTGGCAAATGATGTGGATGAGATGAACTCTTTCATTAGAGCTGTTGATGAAACCGGTAGTAGAGTAGGTTTGGTTATAAACAGAGAGAAAACTAAAGTGATGAAAATGGTCAGGCAGGTTGTGATTCAGTTAATCTGAATGGTTGCAGTCTTGAGCAGGTGTCACAGTTTAATTACCTTGGGAGCTATGTAACAGATAATGGTGATGTGCGGCATGAGATTAACAGACGAATAGGGATTGCTGCCGGGACTTTTAAGAATCTATGGAGAGTGTGAAGAAATAGGCGTATACACCTAAAGACTAAAATTAGACTGTATAATAGTTTGGTTCTTTCTAGGGTTAGTTATGGTAGTGAAACTTGGACACTTTGTAAACAAGATAACAGGAAACTAGATGCTTTTGATTCCAGATGCTTACGCAGTATCTTGGGCATTAGGTGGTTCAACTTTGTAACTAATGATGAGGTTAGGCAAAGGAGTTTGCAACCTCCTTTAAGCAGCATATTGTGCAGAGAGAGACTCCGTTGGTTTGGCCATGTTGCCCGTATGAATAATTATAGATTGGCGAATAGAGTTATGAACAGTGTGCCTAAAGGCCTCAGAAAGAAGGGGAGACCTAGGATGCGGTGGGCAGACAATGTCAAACAGGACCTTGTTAGAATTGGTGTGCAGTGGCCAGATGCAGTAGATGTAGCTCAGGACAGATTTGCTTGGAGAACTAAATTGCACGGTCTGGTTGGACTTTCGTAACCCATGGCTGCTTGAGGATGATGATGATGCAACATAACGAGTCATTTTAACTGGCTGAGATGAACAATAGTAATTCAAATTGTAAAGTCGAATACATTGGCAAAAAGAAAATTTTTCAAATGAAGACATGAGGCAGACTGTGTGCACTATTAAAAATGAACGCTACTAAATTTAATAAACTTCAATTATATCTAGAGCTCTATACTCTCCATGTAAAAATTCTCTTTGTTGTTACTTAAAATTCAGCATTTAGATATGTGTAATAAAATGCAATAATATTAACTAAAGCATTTTATGAAATGCATATTAGTGTTTACCTGTTGGTTATGTATTTCGGATTATTGAATCTGCATTTCCTAAGAGTTTAATTCCAATTGTAATTTCATCAACCACATGAATGGCGAAGAGAAAAAATTAGTTTCTTATTATGAAAGTTGGAAAGTTATTAGGACTCGGAAATAAAAACAGAAGGAAGAAAGAGAATCGAAAAACTGTCTTTTGCTTTTTTCTCTTTAGAACATCCATTCAATTAGCAGAATCGGAAGGAAAATTCTTTTTGGCTGCGAAAAAAACACGTCAAATGCTACAGGTCGTCGGTAAGGGCAAATTTCGTTTTGTCTTCCCAAAACTACGAATTTATTACGACTTCCTGTTCCTAATTTGCTTTTCAATTAAAAAATGTTTCATAAGGGTAAAAAAATGCATCAAACAGAAGCCAGATGGAAAAAAAGTAGAACAGAACCATGTCTCGAGGAAAATATGTACGCAACCCAATTGGAAGACGCAATTAGGAATTGTTTCAAAACACGAAAGCAAAAGGGCAAGGTGTATCATTTAATATTCTATTTGCTAACTTTGGAAGAAGAAGATTGGGATGCTTTCATATTTTAATTACTTTCAAGTTGAACTTCCCTGAAGTCTTTGTGATCTTCATTGCCAACATTTACGGCATGGGGAAGAAGTTTTAAAGTTAGCAGATTGCTTTTTTTTTTCTTTTAAAGAAACAAAGAAATAAAAAAAAAACGTTTATGATCCCCGTGGAGTGTAAAGTGATTAATATTTCGAAATTTAAATTTCAGAGTCAGGCAAGAACTTCTCGAGTAAGAAAGGGCTTTCTTGCAACAGCAGAAAGACAGGAAAAGAAATTAATTCTGCAATCCACATTCTTAACCTAGAAGCTTCCGATGCAGTAAATGGAACGAATTAATCAATTGCTTTTAGCAACACATCTGATTTTTCTTGCAATAGTACTATTTGAATTTCAATCTGTCTCGTGGCGCTTTTGACAGTTGCGAAATGCAAAGCGAGGACAATATAGCTGGAATTAATCTCGGCTCCAATGTTATAAGACAGGGGTGGGCAATTGTTTTGGCTCGGGGGCCACTTTGTGGAAGCGGAGGTTAGCGGAGAGCAGCATCTTCTAAAATGATTGCATTCATTAGTTAACTTTGCATTTCAGTAAAGGTATAAATTGTACCATAAAAATCAATAAATATAAATTAATAAAATAGTGGCAGTTTTATTCAATTTAATAAAGCTAATTTCATATCATCTATAGCTGCAAGTACATTTAATTTTAGAATCAGTTTAATGAGACAAATGTACCCTATCACACTTTTCTACAATTTTTTTGAAATCAGGAGTGAGATTGCTTGTTGAGATTCTCATTACCGCCTGCAAGTTAATGTCTGTCATGTTGCTGTTCTGTGAGTTCGTCACTAATTAAGTCAATGCGCCGCACTATAGTCCTTCTTGACAATGAAATGCTTTCAAATTTGCTTCTAACATCAGGACACAATACGCTTGCACACTCTACCATACACTGCTTAATAAACTCGCCATCCGAAAAAGGCTTGTTGCGTTTAGCAAGGTTGTAGGCTACCATGAAACTTGCTTCTGTAGCGCTATTTTGAAGTGTTGATTGCTTTGTAAATAATGTTTGTTGCTTCTTCAGCCTTTTCACACACTCCGCAGCTTTTATTTTGCATTCTTCCTTGGAAAGTTTGCAGCCAAATTCGCTATGTTTTGCTTCGTAATGTCGTTTCAGATTGTACTCCTTAAATACGGCTATCGTTTCATGACACAATAAACACACTGCTTTATTCCCTGTATTACCAAAGAAATATTTGTTTGTCCATTCTTCATTAAACACACGACATTCATCACCGATTTTACGTTTTTTCGGAGGGTTCATGGTTTCACTAAAGTTTGGAAATTTATATATTTACTGTTGCAAAGACAAAATGGAAATTAACAGATCAATCGGAAAAGCACTGCGCATCGTATCTACACTACGCATGCGTATTGATGTGGCCGTCCTAGTGGAAAATACGAGACGAATCTTCGGTCGCGCACGGGAAGGAAATCTCGGTTCAAGGCGGATTTTTCTGATTGTCTTGGCGGGCCACAAAAAACTCTTAGCGGGCCGCATGTGGCCCGCGGGCCGCTATTTGCCCACCCCTGTTATAGGACCATCACGCAGAAAGAGCTTTGGAGCGATTTAATGCTATTCACTTTTCTAATTTTCAGGCGCCTTGAAACGAAACCAATACAATGACAAAGAAAAATAATATAAATAAATTAAAAAATCTAAAACAACCGGTCTTCCTATGTGCGTCCTGAAAAATAGAAAATAAATTCAAAACATGTCGATGGTGCAAGCAGTCACTGAATTCGACCTATCGTCCTTTGAAATCAATACGAATTCAGTGACTGATTGCACCACAATATGCTTTAGTTTCACTTCCTATTTTTAGGGCGCATAAGGGAGGATATGCATATATAAATTAAAAATATTTATTTTTTCTTTGCCACTGAAAACACCTACCTTCAGAAATTTTAATTTGATATGACTCCTAATCATCGACCTCATTTTTCCTCACAATCTTTTTGGATTCGTGTTTAATGTAGCCCATGATGTTGCAGATGTTTAATGTAGCCTCGATGCTTACCTAAAAACCCCTTCGAAATTGTGGATTTATTAACTCAAGAGAAATCGGTTCAGCTTATAATAATATATAATAATAATAATCTTTATTTTATTCCGCCAGTCAGTACAATATACATTTACATAGCATAATTCTCTAATAACAATTAATATATACATGAGAAAAATTGAGAAGTGAAATAGCTGAGAAATATCAATTGCATCAGAAAAGGTAAATAACAATCATATTAAATATTAGTGATTAATAGGAAAGGCGAAACAAAAAAGGTTGGGTTGGGTTGTTTTCCCTCTGAGCGGCACTTTTTTGCACACCATGGGCTAAATGGCCAGGTCACATGGACCCCGAAGGCTCAGAGAAGGTTGGGGGAGGAGACCCACTGGAACAGCTGTTGGGAGACAGATGGTAGTCTCCCGTCAAGGCCATCCAGCGTGTTCTTTAACGTGCACAGGGTAAGGCTCTCCCGCACACGGGGCCACGGCTTAACATCCCATCCGACGGACGGCGGCCTTTCCAAGCCCATCGGTGTCCCCTACTGACCGTGGGCAGGGCGGGGAAATTTTGCGGAGATAAATCTCAACGCTGACCCAGCTGGGACTCGAACCTGGGAACTACAGATTACGAGCCTGGTGCGCTACCGACTGAGCCACCCCCGCCCCTAAACAAAAAAGGAGAGCATAGTAAGCTGACGCTTATTTTTAGTTAATGCTCCCTATTTCCTTTAAAGTTCAATTATGACAACAGTAATTATACAATAATTCAAATAGTACAATAATTCAATAGTATAAAAGTTCAAATGGTTATGAGACATATTACACTGATACATAGAAGAAGGTTTCATTGCTTTGTAAGAAGAAACGTTCTACAATTGATTTTAAATAATTTTAAAGATTTTGCATTTTTAACATCATCTGGAAATTCAGACCAAATTTTTACTGCATTATAATTGATAGATCTCTGCCCAATTGACAATCGACACATAGGTATACTCAGATCCTCTCTATGACGTGTTTCATAATTATGAAAATTCGAAAGACTCTGAAAATAGTCTTTAAATCTATCCAATTTAATCAATCTCATTGTAATCGAATACACAAAATTTCCTGATATCAGTTTGTAATTATTATAGACATTAAGAATTTTAACCTCAGAAAATAAATGTGCCACGGGATCATAATATCTTTTACCAACAATATATATAACAATTCTTTTCTGAAGACGATATATAGCATTCAGATTATAGTCAAAAGTATTACCCCAGACTAAAATTCCATATGTTATATAAGAATGAAAGAAAGAGTAGTATAAATTTGTCAAAATTTGTTTGTTAACCAGATGACGTATTTTACCAATCATACCAATATTCCTTGACAGAGTGATTCTCAGCTGCTTTACATGAAATGACGTTCAGATTTTCATCGATCCATATTCCTAAGAATTTCTATTCAGCGCATCTCTTTGGCTTAATTTCATTAATCTTCACATCATAACATTTCTCATCGATATTTTTGTTTTTATTTTTATAAATCGTGTATTTGGATTTCTTGACATTTATTAATAAATTGTTACGTCTGCACCATTAAGATATAATATTTAGAGAGTAGTTAACACTGCTAATCAGACTTGCAGAATCTTGGTTGAAATCGATAATACTTGTATCATCAGCATATAACAATATCTTTGAATTAATGTGTAACTTTGCTAAGTCGTTAATGTAAAGCAGGAAAAGGATCGGCCCAAGAATCGAACCTTGAGGCACACCTCTGTAAATAAAATGTTCATCTGATATACTACCATTTACTTCTACAAGAGCTTTTCTCTGAAATAAATAGCTTCTAAACCAGTTATTTATTTTACCTCTCAGGCCATAAAATTCAATTTTCTTTAACAAAATTTCGTGGTTAATACTGTCAAATGCTTTCGTAAAATCAAGATATACAGCTAATCCAATGTGACCTGCATCCAAATGATTGACAATATGCTCATATAAATCTGCAATGGCTGTCTGAGTAGATTTTTTATTTTGAAAACCATATAGTTGTTTTGTGATAATTTTCTTATTATCTAGGAATTTAGTTCCTTAATTAATTTTTCAGTTTGGTTCAGTATCAATTCGTTAACGGTATCATGAAAAGAGCTATTGAAGGCATTGGACTTCGCATAGTCATCAGCAATAATTGCATCATCAGAAGAAATGTCTCCTACTATTGACTTACATTTATTTCTACCCAAAACATCGTTGAGATATTTCCATTTCTGTTTAGAATTTTTGTTAGAATCAAATCTACTGTCATAATAGGCGTTCTTTGTTTGTCTGATTTGGGCAATAACGAAATTACGAAATTCTTTATATTCAGAACTGTCATCCTCTAAATGGGTATCTTTTGCTTTTTTGTATAAATTATCTCTTTTAGTTATTAATTTTTTCAGATCTTTCGTCATCCAAGGAGCATATTTATTTGGCCTTTGGAACTTCTTAATACCCGTGGGCAAATATTTATTATAGTGATTTATAAAAATATTTATGAAATAATTATATGCTTCATTTACATCGCTGATTAAGTAAAGGAATTGCCAATCAATACGAGTTCAGTCTCAGTCACCGCTACTGCGTTTTTCTCTCTATCTGATCATTTCTTTTCTCTGCCCAAAATATTGCACGGGAATGACTGAGGCAAACGCGTGGCTTCTGTTCACGTGGCTTTCAAACGGTTTCGACGACCTCCTCTCAACGCACCAAAGTCATTCATCGCGGGAATGGCAAGCTAACGATGGAGTTTCTTGGAAATGGTGTAGTGGGAATCAGGCTTTCCTCCTCCTCCTCTTCCATGTCGAAGCTAAAGAAGTCCCTGCCTCCTCCGTCCTTGGGTGTTTGCGCGCTCGTGTCAGTCGCCCTCCTGCGCCTCGACGCCCTGCAGAGAGTGGGGAGGGAAATGGGAGGGGGGAGCCAGATCTCTCCTCTCCTCCATAAACAGGTCATGAGAGTGCAACGTGTTTGACACCTGTGAAGATGGCTTTCGTTTCAGCTTCTCTGACAGTCGTCTTTGAAACGAAGCGGACAACGGATAATTAAAGGGCATCAGCTATTAACGCAATGCCAGCATCCGGCATCGGAGAGCATTTGACAGGAGATTGCGTCCTTCGAATTAATCTGAATAGCAGCAAGTTATCGTTTACGTCTGAATATCATTTGATTTTCCTGAGATAAAACTATTAAGCTCTTGCGAAAAAGCATCATCCGCACTTTCAATGGGAATCCCTGCATAACAGCAGAATCAACTCTCCTACTTCATTTGTCATTTCCCGCCTTTTCTGTCCTATTAGAAGCAAGAAAGGAGTCATTATGATCAACCACTTGTGGGAGGAAAAACAACCACTCGTGAAAATCACTTTGAAACCTAATTTATATGCATATCAGTTTAGCATTAACATACAAAGTGATGTATGATAGCAGCTTCAGTTTCCATAATTTGCCATATATTCCATTTGCTTAAAGTATCTTTGAATTTAACTGTATGTATATACAAAACAGAATTTCTTTGTATTTACACATAAAATTTCAGTCTCAATCATCGCAATTGCGATTTCTTTTACATCTGATCATTTCATTTCTCTGTGCCACATGAATGACTGAAGCGAACGCATGGCTTCTGTTGATATATGGCTTTCAACTTATGTCTTTGCTAATACATAAAGTTGTCGTGACATTCTCACATCATGTTTGAACGAAAAACTGGCGAAGCAAAATACTTTTTAAAAGAAAGTTCGGTAAGAAGTCCGTTTCAAAATTAGCAACTATTGCTTTGTAAAAACAATAGCTTCATAGTTCAAAATACGATTTTTCACAAACCAGATTAATTTTTTTTTCTTATTAAAACACAAATAAAGATGATGTTCTTTCTGTACAAATGAACTGTTGTAAATTTTCAAGAATTTATTTAAATGAAATTCGCATTAAAAGGTTTCGCTCGAAGAGTTGCGAAGTTCGGTCATATACAAATTTGCCTTGCAGAATTCGAATCATTCTTCTGATGTTATTCGTGTTGTTGTTTCATTATAATCTCAAACTGAACACATGGGGGTTGCACTCAGGAGTTTCGGTTCAAGAACTTCCGACGCATCAGATGTAAGAGTCGAGATATAATTTCAAGATACGATATTTCTGCTGCAGTCACGTGAGTTTTGGAACGTGATCTCTGGTGGAGTCTTGATTTCGTAACTTATTATCAAGATTGTTCAAAAAATAATTATTTTTGTACTCATTCATTTTTGAATGATTATTTTAAGATAATTTTAGTAAGGATAACAAAATAACAAAGGATAATTTGGGTGATAACCAACACAGGTGGGGGTGGCTCAGTCGGTAGCGTGACAGACTCATAATCTGTAGTTCCCTGGTTCGAGTCCCAGCTGGGTCAGCGTTGAGATTTATCTCCGCAAAATTCCCCTCCTGCCCACGGTCAGTAGGGGACACCGATGGGCTTGGAAAGACCGCCGTCCGTTGGATGGGACGTTAAACCGTGGTCCCACATAATTAAATATCAAAAGTGGCTAATATCCGGTAATACTAAATGCCTTTAATTATGTGCGGGAGAGCCATACCCTGTGCACGTAAAGAACACGCTGGATGGCCTTGACAGAAGGCTACCATCTGTCTCCCAACGGCTGATCCAGTGGGTTCCCTCACCCAACCTTGTCTGAGCCTTCGGAGTCCTTGTGACCTGGTCATTTAGCCCATGGTGTTCAAAAAAGTGCCGCTCAGAGGTAAAACAACCCAACCCAAAACAGACACTTTCATTATTAAAAGTAAAGCAAAAACTGAAAATTGCGTCACAGCTCAAGAACTGAATTAAGGTCTTGTAGAAGTCCACTTGAAATGGAGCTCCTGAGAGGAGCCTATCGGTATAATGCGCCACAGAAAAGAACTTTGAGAAAGGTGAAATCTCAACCGAAAGTAAACAGAGTGTATATAAATTGGAAAGAAAAAGCTCCCAGTCAAACACCATAATCTCTTGGAGACTAAGACGGTCAGCATAAAGAAACGAAAATATTTAATTCGTCAAGAATGAAGTAAATGATTGATGTTGGGGCACAAGGCGAAGGCAAACCAATGACTTCTGTTTCGATTAATTAACATCTGAACCCGGTTGGGTTGTTTTACCTCTGAGCGGCACTTTTTTGCACACCATGGGCTAAATAACCAGGTCACATGGACCCCGAAGGCTCAGAGAAGGTTGGGGAAGGGGACTCACTGGAACAGCTGTTGGGAGACAGATGGTAGCCTCCTGTCAAGGCCATCCAAGCGTGTTCTTTAACGTGCACAGGGTATGGCTCTCTCGCACACGGGACCACGGCTTAACGTCCCATCCGACGGACGGCGGCCTTTCCAAGCCCAGTGGTGTCCCCTACTGACCGTGGGCAGGGCGGGGGAAATTTTGCGGATGATGACGAAAATTTTACGGAAATTTTTCGTCGTCATTAACATCTGAACCCGAGTTCAGATGTTAATGATGACGAAAAAAAAGTACTAGTTTGCCCAGATCACGGGTTCAGATGTTAATGTTTGTGTTTTGTCTTAGAATGGAGGCCGCCCTTCAGAAGACTCGAGCAGCTTGCAGAAGCAGCTCTATTCCTCCAATCTTTATCTAAACCTAGGTGTTTTGTGACCTGGTGACTTAGCATTTTGCCGCGAACCGTTCATCAGAAAAACAAAACTCCACACAGCATATATGTTGTACTCATATTATTGGTTGGTATGAAAAACAAAAGAGAAGTAATCAGCAGTGGGGGGAAAAATAATAGCTGTCACAAGTGAAGGTCATTGGTTTGCATTCGCCTTGTGCCTCAACATCAATCATTATGCCCACGAAAGAGATAATGATTGTGAGGGAAGGTGGAGCTGAAGACGAGGGAGGCTCAAAGATAACAAGGTCCTTCTGCGGAGTCAGACACCAGGTGTTAATGAAGCGTTCAAAGAAGCCGCTACTCGGTCACTTATGGTGCCATTGTTCGATGTAGAAAAGTTCTTGGAAAGATTTTTCAATCAGTTGGAGCTTCGGCTCTTTATTCAGGTGTTTAGAGTTTTCATCGTAGTGTTATTAATTCCTTTGAGTTTAAATCAAACAAATCCCTATGGATTATTTGAAATAGTGAAGTAAATGATAATCTCATATTTGGCGGGGCATGAAAACTTCCTGATCGATTCCCTAAGTCAGTGTTTCACAACGGGGATGTTTTAGAAATTTTGGGGAGCATTTTCTTCACTTTTTTGGTAAAATAGATCATCGAATAATTCTCAGATCAACATAATTATGCGTGTTTTATTTCGACAGAAAAACTTTAGAAATTCGTGGATGCAGTATCAAAACGCTACATAGTGTAGAGAGCAAATATTATTTTAACTAGTTTTATACAGGAAAACTATTTTGGATTCCATGAAGGAGACGTTAGAAAGAGTAAAGGAGGCGTTAGAAAGGGTAAATGGGGCATTAGAAAGGATAAAGAAGCCGTTAGAAAGAGTAAAGGGGGCTGTAGAAAGGGTAAATGGGGCATTAGAAAGGATAAAGAAGCCGTTAGAAAGAGTAAAGGGGGGCTGTAGAAAGGGTAAATGGGGCATTAGAAAGGATAAAGAAGCCGTTAGAAAGAGTAAAGGGGGCTGTAGAAAGGGTAAATGGGGCATTAGAAAGGATAAAGAAGCCGTTAGAAAGAGTAAAGGGGGGCTGTAGAAAGGGTAAATGAGGCATTAGAAAGGATAAAGAAGCCGTTAGAAAGAGTAAAAGGGGGGGGGCTGTAGAAAGGGTAAATGGGGCATTAGAAAGGATAAAGAAGCCGTTAGAAAGAGTAAAGGGGGGGGGGGGCTGTAGAAAGGGTAAAGGGTACGCTGGGATCAAAAAGGTTGGAAACCACTGCTCTAAATGAATTCATTTCATAACATTTTAATTGATCATATCAAAAGTCTTAATATATTAATATATATTTGTAATGTATATAAGAAATTGGAAGAGGGATAACATGAATTCGCATGTATGATTTTTATCTTTTCCTTAAAATGAAAAAACAAGAATACAATTTTCTTACTAATCTCAAGTAGCATGATTAAAATCAGAAATCAAAAGAATGACGCGAATTATGTAAAGCAAATCTGCATATGTCTGAACTTCTCAACGCCTCAAGTGAAATCTTTTAATGAGAATTTCAATTGAACAGAGGTGTTTACAAACCAACTGAATGGCATCCATGTTACCGCAATCCCACTATTAAAGAAAATACGATTTTGTCTAGGTTTGGGCAAATACATTTTGAACTATAGAGCTATTCTGCTTTGCTAAAACAATAGTTGCTGACTTTGAAACACACTCTGTATAAGAGTAATTATTTATAGACTTTCTCTCTTTAAAGAAAGGTTTCTTCTCTAGTTTCCCATTGAAGCTAATTGGTTGCAAGCTGCGAGTAGTGCCACGACCACTTCGTGTCTCCAGATGCTTCCTTCTTCGAAATCACAGCTTCTCATTACAGCGAACTTTTTCCGTTGAAAAAGGAACCGAAAACGAGGCTTATTCGAACAGAAATCCGTAATGACACGGAAATTTGACGACGCACGCATTAATCTTCAACACGACACCGGCTAATGCCCATCTTAACAGTTATGTGGCAATTGCGCTTGAACCAAGTTGAACTCTTCCTGGGTGTTTTGTTTTAACTGCTTCATCATCCCCCCCCCCTTAACCTCCTTGTCATGATTTTCCCGCAACCCTTCCCTCATTCCACACTAGAGTTTCTCTTCGTATGAAGAGAGGAACAGGAATTTTAAAGAACCTAGCTTTCGTTTCAATCGACGCGTTTCTCCAGAACTTTGTTATTAACACTAAGCAATCAGTGCACTTTGTTAAAAGAGGCGATATTTCCTGAACCTCGAACTATACTGCTCACAAAAATTAGGGGTTATTTCATCGCTTCATATTCATTTTGAAATATTCCCTATTTTTGTGAGCAGTATATATCTGTTTGCTGTATTTTAGGGAGCTTTGGATTATGTTACAGAAATCGTTTCGACTGACTGAAGTTTCAGAATGTAAAGTGGGGAAAACTTCCTTTCAATAATTTTATTTTTGTCTTTAAGTCTTTGAGAATATTAAATCATTTTCTCCTGTCACGTGGAAAGTGATTAATAAATTTCGAGATTTTGTTACCTTCGAGACAGATCCAAAGTGATGTGGTTAAAAATCTTTAATTGCATTTAATGCGAATTAACTTGATTTTTACTCCAAGAATCTGAAAACGAGCTCGTCGAATTTGAATGATGGTCAGCAATATCTCCACGTTCAATCGAAAATTCAAGAACCGATAAAAATAAATTCGAATTTTTCCCGAATGTGCAAAGACAATATTGAGATATCTCATCTTAATTAGCAATTCTAACTAATTCGAAATGCTTCTCCGAGTTCCAGCATTTTCACAGTCAATAATGAAAAAACGTCTACTTGTACGAAGATGGCAACTCATCTCAATCGGAATCCCTTCTTTTTTTCAGCCTAAGACACGTTGATTTTTCAGACTGCTCATAATAAATTGACTATGCAAAATGAATTTTAGTTTAATCACCTGTACACCACGCATTTAATGACGTAATGGAGTTTTTAACAATGAGCTCTTTCTGAGTAGAAGGCTCAGTCCATTGCAGGACACGACTCGAACTGGTGGCACCATCTGTTGAGAAGTTGATGAAAGAAATGGAGCAGAGTTATGTATCTAAAGTGGGATTAAAAACTAATTCACTGAGAGTAGATTATTTTCGGATACTGCGAGCAGTTCAAGTTAGAAAGGATTATCAGGGAATGAGAATTAAGAGAGCTTTAAATGTAAGCAATCGGCGACGATGTACATAAATGACTTTCATGTGCTTCATGCTAAAAATGGCTGATTCGAAACGCAAAAACAGAGTTGATCAAAATCGTTTGGGTTGGGTTGTTTTACCTCTGAGCGGCACTTTTTTGCACACCATGGGCTAAATGGCCAGGTCACATGGACCCCGAAGGCTCAGTGAAGGTTGGGGGAGGGGACCCACTGGAACAGCTGTTGGGAGACAGATGGTAGCCTCCCGTCAAGGCCATCCAGCGTGTTCTTTAACGTGCACAGGGTATGGCTCACCCGCACACGGGGCCTGGGGCACACGCGGCTTAACGTCCCATCCGACGGACGGCGGCTTTTCCAAGCCCATCGGTGTCCCCTACTGACCGTGGGCAGGGCGGGGAATTTTGCGGAGAAAAATCTCAACGCTGACCAAGCTGGGACTCGAGCCTGGCGGGTACAGACTGAGCCATCCCCGCCCCATCAAAATCAGTAAAAGATGCATTGACTGTAAGCAAAAAGAGTGATTCAGTTTTCTACCTGATAGGTAATTCGTGGTATGCAAAGAGTATTACTGATGGCCAGAAGGTTATTCTATTTTTTTTTAAAGGACCATTATAAAGATATTTTTGATCTACATAATTAAAAGAGTATTAGTCCACGATCAAAATTATTCTTCTGCATTACCAAGAACAACTTTTTTAAACCTTACAAAACGTAGAAGAATGTTTTGCAGCTGCAAAAGGAATCTAGTTTTCTGATGCAGTGTCAAAATACTGTATAATTCCACAAGACATAATTAGCATATCAATATGAAAACTATCTTATTTTGCGAACCAGTGATTGCATAGCGATGTAATGTCCAACATTTCTTCAGCGTTTTATATCTGTATTAGCTGTAAACATTGAATCCTCTCTTTAACACATTTTTTCAAAAAATGCTAATACTAAGAATAATTCATTTAGAATTACTGGAGACCCGCAAAGCTGAATGCTTATCTGCAGGAGAGAACGTTACATTTTCACAATTTGTAAGGCTCCTTTGTCTTCTTCTACTTATTTGATTACATTTGAAAACAATTATACGAGGGTGGATCATTTAATTCGTCGAAATTTAATTCGTTAACGGTGGCCAACAATTAGAAGCTTTTCGTTCGAGTTAATACATGACACGTGGCAGCACAGCAACTCTTCAAGGGCAAAGAGAAATGTGGTTCAAATCGAAATACGTTGCGATGCGGTCTCAAGTAAAAGCAGAACAATACACAGTCAGTCTCTGTCTTTTTCTCTCTTTAGAATGGTGTTCGTGGTTGTGATTTTTTTTTACAGGCAATGACTGATGTAGAAACTGAGCAGCGGGATGTAATACGTTACCGTGTTCGGCGAGATTTAAGTGATGCACAGTCACAAAAACGACTCAGGTGTATGAAGAATAGTGCTTGAAACGAATCGATCTGTAAAGGATGACATAAGATATGGTCAACCAAGCACTTTTCTCCGTACACTTGAGTCATTTCTGAGACTGTCTGTGCACCACTTAAGACTCGCCGAAAAGAATAATGTATCACTTACCACTGCTCCGTTTCCAGATCAGCCAGAGCCTGCAAAAAATTCACATACACCAAAGCGGAAACCGACAGAGACTGCACACGGTTCTGCTGTTACTTGCGACAGGAACGTGTTTCAACTTGCACAAACTACTCCGTGCTCTTGAAGACTCGCTGTGTTACAAAATATCTGTATTAACTCTCACGAAAAGCTACTAATTGCTGGTGACGGTAGTCGAATAAAAGGACCCACTTCTATATATCAAAAATTAAATTTGCATACAATATAAATTTCAGTATGCTTTTTTATTTCTGATCAAATGTACTCTTTCAAAACGCTATAAAAATGGGGCTGCGTGGAATATTTTTAAAGCGACTATTTATCACTTAATCACATTTATTGTTCACTTTTTCAATTTTTTAAAGGGAAGACTCCCATACCTAAAGGACGGGGATAACCTAGAAGCTCTATTGGACATGTCCTGGTTTCTCATACAACATACAAACACACAGGGGAACGTCCGCTGGTTCAGTAATCAGTTACTCGAACCACTAGACCAGGTATGGCTAGTGGGCTACTTAAAAATGCAAATCTGCAACAATTTGTGATTCCAATGCAAGAGTTTTACATTTGCTTTACACTACACTACCTATGACACCACAAAAGAATGGGGAGGCTCAGTCGGTAGCGTGCCAGGGTCGTAATCTGTAGTTCCCAAGTTCGAGTCCCAGCTGGGTCAGCGTTGAGATTTATCTCCGCAAAATTCCCCGCCCTGCCCACGGTCAGTAGGGGACACCGATGGGCTTGGAAAGGCCGCCGCCCGTCGGATGGGACATTAAGCCGTGGTCCCGTGTGTGGGAGAGCCATACCCTGTGCACGTTAAAGAACGCGCTGGCTTTGACGGGAGGCTACCATCTGTCTTTCAACAGCTGTTCCAGTGGTTCCCCTCCCCCAACCTTCTCTGAGCCTTCGGGGTCCATGTGACCTGGCCATTTAGCCCATGGTGTGCAAAAAAGTGCCGCTCAGAGGTAAAACAACCCAACCCACAAAAGAAGGAATTTGCAATAACTATTTTTAATTTGTAGCTCCCATGAAGGCTGTTGTTGGCTTTCCCTTAGGATATATCTCATATTTCATCATTTGTATGCTTGATAACAGTATATTATGGTGTTTATAATTTTATATTCATGTAAGTTTTGGACATTACTATTCAGTCATCCATTAACATCCATCACACCCCATCTTGCTCATAGAAATCAGTCAAAAATCATTTGTAACGGTAAAATAAGACATCCCTAATCTGACGTCATTTTGTTGTTGGTCTGTTCCTCAGCTCATGACACTGGGAACAAACTGCAAAAGACTTGCTTTCCAGTTTAAAAGTTTTGCTTAATGCATGTATCAGTTTCACATAAGAAAAATCGACAACATTATCTTCTGCTCGAAAAAAGAAAATCTCTGACATCTCCATTCCCTACATCATGATCTTATTTCTTCAGGATGAAAGTTTTTTCTTGGAAATAGAGCGAATATCTGACACCTGCGAAGAGAGTCAACAACAACAACGAAAGAGAAACTTTTCTGCTCGAGACGAAGATAACAACTGTAGATGATTGAATCATCGTCATCGATTCAATTCACCAGGGAGGAAAAGGAAAAGAAGATTTATCACTCTTAGGAGGAGATTGGAAACGGAGGTGACGTAAGGAGGAGGTGTCTGTTACGTAGTCATTCGTATCGATGTTGCCATTCCATTACTAATGTAACAATGCTTCCCACGTTTGTTGCGAAAGAGACGCAGACACATGAATATTTTAATAACCAATATTTCACATTTCGAAAGCAAACTGGGTATTAAACTAACATTTGTAATGATAGTGCTACCAATTTCTGCTTTTTTCATCAGAGTTAACTTTTTTTGGGCCAACTTCTTTGTTCTGCATTTTTGTGGTTGCTAATTATGTTTCTTTTTTTCTAATTCATTTTACTATATATCAGCACATAACGTTCTGATTTATATTTTCATTCCCTAATCATGTTAAAAACTGTTTCTTTAGCCAAATACTTTTATTTCCGAAGGCACCACATTCAGTTAAGAACATGGAAACTTTATTCTTTAAATAAAAGATACTATTTTAGAAGTTTCTCTACGTGAGTATCTTTTTGAAAAGCAGAGAATTTTTCCTGTTCTGTCTCTTGTTTAGAAAGTAGATATGGTAGATTTAGAAAGATTGCCCATCCATCGGATATGACATTAACGGGGGGGGGGGGGGGTGCCATAATGTAGGATTCCGTACCGAGAATGTTGTGGGAAACTCACTTGATGCTTTGAAGGGGGTTTTTAAGCTGATTAATAAGTGTCCACAAGATAAACCACCATTGCATATATAAAACTTATATAAGTGTTCAAATCGTAATTCAACTGTCTTCACTAATTTTGCGAAATTAAGAATGTATAAGAAGTTGTCTCCTTTCCCTACAGCTTCATGAAACATTCTCTGGAAGAAATGAGGGATTTGGTGGCATTGTACTACAATTGCTAAAACATTAAATTGAATAAAAAGTCAATTATAAATAGTTTTTTATGTCATTTTCCCTTTTTCCAATTTCATTATTAGAAATATTTGCGCATTCTCACACTTGCCACTTTCTCATATATCACTTACTAAAGGGGGTGGGGGTGGGGGTGGCTCAGTCGGTAGCGCGCCAGGCTCGTAATCTGTAGTTCCCAGGTTCGAGTCCCAGCTGGGTCAGCGTTCAGATTTATCTCCGCAAAAATTCCCCGCCCTGCCCACGGTCAGTAGGGGACACCGATAGGCTTGGAAAGGCCGCCGTCCGTCGGATGGGACGTTAACCGTGGCTCCGTGTGCGGGAGAGCCATACCCTGTGCACGTTAAAGAACACGCTGGATGGCCTTGACGGGAGGCTACCATTTGTCTCCCAAAAAGCTGTTCCAGTGGGTCTCCTCCCCCAACCTTCTCTGAGCCTTCGGGGTCCATGTGACCTTGCCATTTAGCCCATGGTGTGCAAAAAAGTGCCGCTCAGAGGTAAAACAACCCAACCCACTTACTAAAATCACTCACTCTTTTAAAAAGCTCTCTCTTACTCACTTTCTTAAAGCTCTCTTTCATACTCACTCTCTAAAGCAAGTGCTCTCACACATTCATAATCACCTCCACAAGTTTCTCCACAACGACTAGAGAAACTCCCAACTTTGAAAATCGAATGTTACAATCCCGGCGAGTCACCCTCTGGGACACTCATGGCCAGAAACTATTGGCCAATAAAACAACAGTGATGTAAGAGTGGTGATTTTCCCCCTTAACCTATTATCCATTAAAAATATAGTGACGTATTTTATCAGGCTAATGAACTGTTTTCGTAGCGGGTATTGTTGAGAATTATTGTTCTGTAAACTTCAAGTTGCTTAGTGCTCTCATGTGCTAGCAACTTCGAGATGTCAAGTAGGTGTTAACTCATTTTAAACTGAGTTCATGACGACAACCTTTGCCATTTGCAAACAGGACTGCATTCCACAAGGCAACAGATGTGCAAATGAGAGCTGCCTGAATCAAAAGCAGCGGGGCAGAGTCTAGCAAGTCTCTCCGTGTCTCGATTTTGCCCATCGATCATTGTCACCACCTGCAAGATCCCCCCCCCCACAACGAAAGGATTGTCAAACTCGACTACACAGAACTCTTTCAGAAACTAAACTGAGTTTGCGGCTAACGCATTATCAGTAACCGTGCACGAAAGGAATGCATTCAGTTTGAGTGCATCGCTTCAAGGCGCTTAGAGGATCAAACCATGGCTGGTGTTGATGACAGGCAACAGAATTTCGGTGTCATATTACGCCTGAGGATGAAATGCGATTCATCCCAGTTTGAGTGTAATACGACATGCCAAATAATCGAGCCAGCAGCGCTATTGTTCCTCGTGGTTCATTATTCACCTCCCAGAACGATTCGGCGTCAATTAGGTTAACACTGCTAAACTATTACATTGTTGATGCTAACAGCCACTGGTGATTGCAAAATGAAATTGAAATCATAAACGTATCGAACACACTATTCAGTTTCTATATGTTATTGTTTTCAAGCATCCCGGCAACACTTGCGACAATGACATGGTGCTTCCTCATGATTCCTATCTAAAAAAAATAAAATAAATACCCCCTCAAGCAGCTGCTTGCCACAGAGGTCTGACAGGAGCCTGTCAGTTTATATGCCAAAGTAAAAGATCTGAGAGGATGGCAGGACCTCAGCAGAAAAACGACACACATATCCATGCCTTACCCGGGGCTCGAACCCAGGTCCCTTAGATCCGTAGCCAAGCGCGCTAACCACTCGGCCATGGGACGGCTTTTTCCTATCTAATTATATGCAAAAATTTCCTTCTTTTTATATTTAATGGTGCTTTTCAAGACTGTCGCCGGTGCAAGAAATCGAAATTATAAAGTAATGGAAATAATTGCATAAAGTTTTGAAATATTTAAAACATTCAGTGAGAGGTTGTAAAAATAAGCGAGATTATAACGCTGAAAGAGTGAGTACGTTTGAAATACAAAAATGAAAAATAAATGTGAGCTCCAGTTTTGTTCAAAAATGTGCTTCGAAGGTGAAATTGTTTAACAAGATACCCGGTCAACTGAGGTAAGAGATCTGCTGCACTATAGGTGCGAAAAAGAACTGAATCTAATGTTCGTCGGCAGCAAGAGTCGGTTAGTTTTAGAATATCTTTCCCATTTTCCGAAGTATCTAAAAGTGAATCCGACTCGTTCTTGTCGCAGACCTTTCAAAAGTTAGCGTAAGATTAATTGAAGTTACGAAAAAAAAATACACACATTGGTAGAAAATAAAGTAATTATAACGTCTTTACGACTTCTTAATGTAAGGAAAAAGAGAGAAAACAAGTTTTTTTTAGTGAATAAGACCGTACAGAAATTTTTAAAGCCATTAATAACTGAAGCCATGCAGAAAAGAGATATTTGCTTTTTAAATGGGCACCTTAATCGAATAGAGCTCAAAGAGCTGGAAATTATCGAGTGCTGCAATTGAAATTAACGCCTTCAGAGAAAGAGGAAGATCTAAGATGAGGTGGAAAGAGAGCGTCAGAATTGGCGTACGGTGGCCAAATGCAGAAGTTTGGATTGTTTTACCTCTGAGCTGCACTTTTTTGCACACCATGGGCTAAATGGCCAAGCCACAAGGACCCCGAAGGCTCAGAGAAGGTTGGGGGAGGGGACCCACTGGAATAGCTGTTGGGAGACAGATGGTAGCCTCCCGTTAAGGCCATCCAGCGTGTTCTTTAACGTGTACAGGGTATGGCTCTCCCGCACACGGGCCACGGCTTAACGTCCTATCCGACGGACGGCGGCCTTTTCAAGCCCATCGGTGTCCCCTACTGACCGTGGGCAGGGTGGGGAAATTTTGCGGAGATAAATCTCAACGCTGACCCAGCTGGGACTCGAACCTGGGAACTACAGATTACGAGCCTGGCGCGCTACCGACTGAGCCACCCCCGTCCCCCAAATGCAGAAGAGAAGCGTTTGAAGACTAAATTACAGTGTGGTAGAAGCCCTTGGCTGTTTCAGGATTTTAGATGTATGTAATATAGAAGGTTTCATGGACGTCCCGTCGGTAGAGTGGTGTAGAGTGGAGCTGAGTTCTCTCTCAAAGAATGTAATTGACTTTAAATCCAGAGTAGTAACATGTGTACTTTTGATTTCCATTGCTCTGACAAATTCAGTTTCCAGCAGATATTTCCATCGCAAATCCTGTTCGTTGGATCATTTATTGTGAAGGCTATAAGTCCCATTATGATAGCTTTTATCATTCTAAAATCAAATATTATTTGACCAAAGTAGCTTTTGCGAGATGAAATCATAGCTTTATCCTCTCTGTACCACACGAGTAGTGTGATTCACGTCAGTTGTAAAGCTGTGAATAAAATATTTTGCATACTGAGTTATAGAAATATATTAGATAATTATATCGAGAAGTAAGTCTCCAAATTGAACTTAATTTTAATATTCTAAAACTACATATTACGTGAGAAATATTAATGCCCAATTACATATTATTTAGTATTATGAATTTATTTATTTAGGATACATGAGTTGGGTAGTTTTACCTCTGCATGGCACTTTGGTGCACGCAATGGACTAAATGGACAAGTCACAAGGATCCCAACGGTTCAGAGTTGGATAAGGGTAGAGGACCCACTGGCCAGCTGTTAGGAGGCAGATGGAAGCCTGTCGTCAAGGTTCGTTCGTGTCTTCTTTAACGTGCACAATGTAGGGCTGTCCAATGTAGGCCATCCAGCGTGTTCTTTAACGTGTATAAGGAATGGCTCTCCCGCACATGGAGCCACGCTTAACGTCCCATCCGATGGACGGCGGCCATTCCAAGCCCATCGGTGTCCCCTACTGACCGTGGGCATGGCTGGGAATTTTGCGGAGATAAATCTCAACGGTGACCCAGCTGAAACTCGAACCTCGGAACTACAGATTACCACCCTGGCACGCTACCGACTGAGCCACCCCCACCCCAGACATATCCTGTGCACGTTAAAGAACACACTGGATGGCCTTGACGGAAGGCTACCATCTTCCATTCAATCTGGATCAATTCCATCCACTGGATCCCAACAGCCATTCCAGTGGGTCCCCTCCCCCAAACTTCTCTGAGCCTTCGGGGTCCTTGTAACCTGGCCATTTAGCCCATTGTGTGCAAAAAAGTGCCACTCAGAGGTAAACCAACCCAACCCATAAATTTGTGCGTTATTCGCCATGCAAAATGTGCATGATCACACATCAGCATGTTGCATACCTCTGAATGTTGTACTAAGGAAAAGTGTACAGTTCACTACGCCAGTCCATAACTATTTCAAGAATCGTAGTCTTGGTTTCCATCGTTAGAAACGTTGCACAAGAGTAAGTATTGAAATTCGTGTCATTTTACATCATTACTGAAAAAAAAGGGGGAGGGGGACTAAAAGCTACTGAAGCGGCGCAAGAAATATGCGAAGTGGATGGTAAGGGAGCAGTCTCCATTCCTGCTGCTCAAGCTTGGTTCAAGAAATTCGAAGATGGTGACACGAGCTTCGAAACTAAGTAGCGATCGGGACGGCCAATATTAGGAGATCGTAACATTCTGCGCCACGTTGATGGAACTGATCCATCGACAAACACTCGCCCCAATTTGCTCGAAAGCAACAAAAGGGTGGCGCTGCAACGCATCAGTAAAGTAGACAGGTGGGTGTTCCACATGAACTGACTACTAAACAAGCAAACCGTCGTATCAAAATCTGCAGGAAACTCCTCGCTAATTCACACGACCACGGTTTCATCTACCGTTTAGGGAACTATTACGTGCAATGAAAAAAAGAATTTTTTTTTCCAATATTCCTAACATCCAAAAGCAGTGGCTCGACCCAGGGCAGCCCGCACTTCCTGTCCTAAAGAGGGAACGATTCAAAACGAAGGCAATGTTGTATATTTGGTGGAATTTTGAGGTACAGTGCACTTCGAACTGATTCCCCGGTGGACGTGCCATCAATGTCGATCTCCGCTAAGCACTTAAGCTGGATCGCATGCACTCTTGTACTGCGATATCACTGGATCGCATGCACTCTGTGATGCTTCAATGTTGTCCAGGATTAGTAAACAGACATCAGGTATTCCTCCAACAAGATAACGCATAACAGCACACCGGGTTGTTGGGTTGTTTTACCTCTGAGCGGCACTTTTTTGCACACAATGGGCTAAATGGTCAGGTCACATGGACCCCGAAGGCTCAGAGGTTGGGGAAGGGGACCCACTGGAATAGCTGTTGGGAGACAGATGGTAGCCTCCCGTCAAGGTCATCCAGCGTGTTCTTTAACGTGCACAGGGTATGACTCTCCCGCACACGGAGCCACGGCTTAACGTCCCATCCGATGGACGGCGATCTTTCCAAGCCCATCGGTGTCCCCTACTGACCGTGGGCAGGGCGGGGAATTTTGCGGAGATAAATCTCAACGCTGACCCAGCTGGGACTCGAACCGGGGAACTACAGATTACGAGCCTGACGCGCTACCGACTGAGCCACCCCCGCCACCAGCACCAGCGGACCAAAGAAAAACTTCCAGAATAGTTCCGACGTGGCTCCTTCCACCACTTTCGCTGCGTAGCTCATTTTTTCGAGGTAGGCGGTTTCAAACATTTCAGGAAATCGAAAACGGATGTCGGGTTTTTTTTACCTCCAAGGACCAAGAATGGTATCGAAGGGGAATCGCCGACGGACACCTACCGACTTTTGAAAGTGATGTTTGCTCTTCGATTAGTAAGGTTCGTTATTTATATCGCAATAATCAAGTAGACGATAAAACGAACAGACTTATGAGACACCCAATTATTTATAGGTGTAAAGTCGCTCAAAAAATATCCGAACATTGTAATTGATTACAGAATTCAGAAAAAATATTTGGCAGCGATTTTTTTTTAGAAATTAGTAATCTGGCAACCTTCGTGTCACGTGATTACAGAATTCAGGAAAAATATCTGGAGCGTGTACAGCAACTGTACACCCTCCAGTTACCGTTCACAGCAAACTGGAGCGTGTGCAGTTACTGCACACGCTCCAGTGTGCTGTGAACGGTAACTGCACACGCTCAATATTTCCGTGAGTAAGCCCACACGATCCGATTTATTTATATATATTTTATTTGCACAAACATGTCCATCTTATAAACCTTAAGAGACTGTCCAAGCATTTTCCTTTACGTAACAAATGTTTTGCACAAATTAATAAAATATCGCAAATTAAAAGAGCGCCAAATATACTTTCCAAATTACTACCTGCAAAGCAACTGAAGTGGAACCTTTCGAGTATGCTAATATGTAGTGTGACGACACCGCCTATGCAAGGAGCCACTAATGCACTTCAAGAGTAGTGGGGGGGGGGGAACGTAAAGGGCTTTGAAGTGCACGATGCTTTAATGAGATTCGACTCTTCATAGACAGCAGATGCATATGGCCATGTGAACCGAAGCTCTGAGCCCCAGCTCCAGAGACTTAAGACATCCCTGAAAGCAGTTCAGCTGCAACAACTTCATTCACACTTCATCTCCTCGTACAGTATAATGTGTCTTATTTGCTGATCCTACTCACTATACGTGTCACTTTGTGCCAATAATTGCGTAAATCGTTAGGCAGTTTTGCAATTGCAAAGATGTTCATTTCTTTTCACAATAAAATTTAAATAAATTCGGTAACAAGTAGTCTTGTAACCTCTGCAGCTAGTAAATATGCACTTTAATGAATATACAATGGTTTCCGTAAATTAAGGAAAAATGAGAAAAAATTGCAATAATTCGCCAAACAATTGTGCGAACCTCACCAAATGTGTTCTTGTAACCAATAATTCCGAGTGAGCATATCGTATGCAAATTAGTCTAGGTTACGTCAATTTGCATAATCGGATAGCAGCATAAAAACGGGTGTTTTGGAGTGGATCGTTATTTTGTGTTGTAAATGAGTCAAGAGATTCGAAATAGCCATTTTGTAGGAATGACCTCGAGACATCATTTGCCGAATGAGCTGCGGTGGAGAGCTATAGACCGGCTCGAAGCAGGCCAAAGTCAATCAGACGTGGCACGATGACTGGTTGGTTCGAGTTTTATGGTGCATTAGCATCTAAGGCTATAATGCGCCAAACGAATGTCCAAATAAAGATAAAAGTCATAAGACCCTCAACCAACGTTTCAAACCGATTCCAACCGATTCCTGCGATAACATGACTGCCATGGTTTGATTATTGTTCGATATTATAACTACAAAACAAACAAAAAAATGTAAAACAATAAAATCAAACATAGTCGACAACAATAAACAAATGTATGTTGTTGGGTTGTTTTACCTCTGAGCGGCACTTTTTTGCACACCATGGGCTAAATGGCCAGGTCGCATGGACCCCGAAGGCTCAGAGAAGGTTGGGGGGAGGGGACCCACTGGAACAGCTTTTGGGAGACAGATGGTAGCCCCCCGTCAAGGCCATCCAGCGTGTTCTTTAACGTGCACAGGGTATGGCTCTCCCGCACACGGGGCCAGGGCTTAACGTCCCATCCGACGGACGGTGGCCTTTCCAAGCCCATCGGTGTCCCCTACTGACCGTGGGCAGGGCGGGGAGTTTTGCGGAGATAAATCTCAACGCTGACCCAACTGGGACTCGAACCTGGGAACTACAGATTACGAGCCTGGCGCGCTACCGACTGAGCCACCCCCGCCCCTAAAATGGATGGTGGTTGTGGCTACCAGACGATGTAGCGGCTGGCGGATCTTAGAAAGAACAGGGTGAGGCCGATGCCTCACCGAGATCAAAGCATGTAGCGAACTAAGCAAGTCTGTGTATAGCATGCACGATGACACAATTGAGTCCTTCTGTGGTCCATAGACTGTGGTATCAATTTCTTAGAGCGGATTCCGCGTCTCGAAGGGTTGGGTTGTTTTACCTCTGAGCGGCACCTTTTTGCACACCATGGGCTAAATGGCCAGGTCACATGGACCCCGAAGGCTCAGAGAAGGTTGGGGGAGGGGACCCACTGGAACAGCTGTTGGGAGACAGATGGTAGCCTCCCGTCAAGGCCATCCAGCGTGTTCTTTAACGTGCACAGGGTATGGCTCTCCCGCACACGGGGCCAGGGCTTAACGTCCCATCCGACGGACGGCGGCCTTTCCAAGCCCATCGGTGTCCCCTACTGACCGTGGGCAAGGCGGGGAATTTTGCGGAGATAAATCTCAACGCTGACCCAGCTGGGACTCGAACCTGGGAACTACAGATTACGAGTCTGGCGTGCTACCGACTGAGCCACCCCCGCCCCGCATCTCGAAGGTTTAGAGGAGGAAGGGCTAGAGTTACGACTATTGTACAAGACATCTGCGATTAACAGCAAGAAGTAGCAGGACGTCTACTCCCTCTCAGCTACGATCCTCTCTTGCAGCAGCCACTGGAAGGGTTGTATCAGCTTCTTCTGTGCGTAGAAAGTATCATGAGGGAGTTCTGTATGCTAGAAGGCCATTAATTTGTATACCTCTCACGTCACGTCACAGGAGAGTGTGGTTGAATTGGGCACGCACGCATGTTAACTGGACAGAAGAGCAATGGAGGTCCGTACTCTTCACAGATGAGTCCAGATATTGCTTGAAGAGTGATTCCGGACATTGTTTGATATTATTATTATTTTTTATTAACAAAATTGGAACATGAAAGTAACTTTACATTGCTTTATCATGAACGGCAATCATTACAGCACCATTTCACTGTACATGTTACACAAAAGTACAATTATTGTAATTACATTATAATTACATCTGACTGAGGAGGGGGAGAATGGGGGAGGGTGAAGTGGCAGCCAGAAGAATGTTTTTAATTATAATACTAACGTAGACGTAGTTTTCATAACTAAACAGTATGTAGTAATGCCTGCATACAGATACAGAGAACGAGGTACCCGCTATCATCCCAATAACATCCGTCAAAGAGACAGTTACGGCGGAAGTAGCGTGTGTGTTTATGTATCCTTAGGTGGACGCAGACCTTTTTGTGTTGACGAGTGGGAACCTCAATGCTCAAAGGTGCAGAGATGACATCCTGGACCCTTATGTATGTCCTTCGCTGGTGCAATGGGGGAACCATTCATCTTACAAGACGATAATGCTTGTCCACACAGAACTCGACTAGTGGAACAATACCTTCAAGAGGAGACCATTACGTGTGTGGAGTAGCCAGCTCGATATCCAGACCTAAATCTGATTGAGCATTTGTGGGATGCTCTAGGGAGACGTGTTGCTGTCCTCAACCCGCCACCTACAACAAAGGGGAGCTTATTATTGCTTTAAAGGAACAATGGTCTTTAATCCCTATTGAGTTGATTCACAACATCATGAACAGCATGGAACATCGCTGTCGTGCCTGCATTGCTGTAAAGGGTGATCACACTCCTTATTAAAGAACTTTGCCCACTGCATTCTGACATCTCATTTTTGGACAAGTTACTTAAGTGTTATTTTTTAGCGAAAAATGTTTCTAGTGTAAAATATTTTATACCATTCTGAAACTAGCATTGTAGTTCATGTTTCCATCAAATTTTATTAAAATCATTCATATCGTATTTTTTATCATAATTTTTCTGAGTTTTCCTTAATTTATGGAAATCAGTGTATTAACAATAAAAGAAGCGAATTCCTATTAAATAGTTAATAAGATTGAAATGAGAGTATAAGAAGCGAGATGAAAACTCGAGTATTAAAAGCTCTACTGAATGTAATATTTACAAAGCGTATCAATTATAATTTTGATAAAAAGAGAAAAATTTTCTTCTCTAAAGAGATATTTCGTTTTTATCTTGTAAATATTGTCTCTTTACGAGGGAACGGCAAACGCTAGCCAGCAGCAATTTAAATATTGCTAATGCTAATATAATTAAGAGATTATACAAGCACAGAACCTCATAGATATGTTTAAAATTTAACAGCGAATGACAATGCTCATATAAACAAAATTCATTATTCATGGGCTTGTTTATTGGGCTGATAATTTCCAGCCACTTAACACATTCATCCTAATAAAATTCAGCAAAATATTCAAGAGGGAAATCAATTTATTTCGGGCCCTATGACGGTGTCGTAGGATTTAAAAAGAGTGCGCACTGAAAGCATGGCGACAGTGCATCATTCCCTCATCAGACGTTGAGCTGATCGGCCTTTCAAGCACTTCAAATGTTCTGCTCTCTGTAACAAAAACGAAGATTATAATTGGGGGTGGAGATGAAAGGGGGGCTAAAACCGTCAAGGCCGTTTCGTATTTCGCTTTTTCTCCTCTGTGTTCTGTCTTCAGCCAGCAGTTATTTCAGAACTCTTTCATAACAAGATCTGTTATCATATTCTGTTGATTCAATCGATTACGCTACGTTTTGCAAACTTCAGGTTCCTGGCCATCCCCTCCGTTTCCACGGCAACGGAGGTAGGGACAGTGGTTGCCTCCGGAAAAGTGAAACTCCTCAAGCATGTCTTAGCATACGGGAGACTGAGAAGGGGGAGAACGGGGGAGCATGAAGTGGCAGCCAGAAGAATATTTTTCGAGTTGAGAAGTGTTCATTTTCGAAGCCAGAAGCACTTTGGGAAACGTTTCGTCAACAGGCTAATTTAAAACACAAAAAAAAAATACATTCCACTTGGTCCCTGAACAAGATTATCGAAAAACATTCTTCAGAAAAAAATTATCGGTATAGAAATAATAGTGAAAATATTATGGTAAGAATTTCAGGCTCCATTATTTGGAAGTGAAGGATTTATTTTCAAATCAGAGGAACTATTTATTATATATATATCTTAGCTTTTTTCGTTCATTGTACAGAAATTCCGCAAGTGCTTGATAAATTATTATTAATTATTCAGGAAACTGCAAAAAAAAAAGAGAAGAAAAATTGAAATGTATCGAAAGAGAAGATCGTTTTATTCTCTCAGAATCGTCATCTAAAGTAGTCACCCAAAAACATTTGCGAATTCCTACTATTTTAGGGGGGAAAATAATATAAATATGTCGCGGGGCATCAGTAATATGCAATTGAAATGTATTTCAAGTTGTTAGGATAAAAGCAGAAATTAATAATCGTCGAATAAATGAAACAGCAGAAAATCCAGAGTTCGAGTCCTGAAGGCAGCTGGATGAGTTCTCCCCACTTGTTTAATCCGCAAGTTTTCAGTTCAAATCAGGAAAACGCAAAAATGAAAGAAATGAATTATTCCCCAAACAATCCACTTGCCACGAGTCCTTCACTGAAGCCTCTCAATCTAATAAATTGTAGAGGGCATTTATGAGGATGGCGAGACCTCAGCAGAAAGAAAATATCAAAACCAATCCCAATTTTCACAATTCGCCTGTATTTACCAAGTGGATTCGAATTTTGTCAACTGTCCTAGATTTTTGTTGCCTCGTTTTTTGCCAAATCGACATAATTTTACAGAAGAAAATCCCAATTTTTACATCTCATCGGAATTTTGCCAACTCCTCAGGATTTTGTCAAGTTGTCCCGATTTGCCAAGTTGCCTCAATTTTGACAAGTTGTCTAGATTTTGCTAACTCCATTTAGCTTTACAAAAAAAAATCCCAATTTTCAAAAACTCATCTGTATTTTACAAAGTCGCTTCGAATTTTCCCAACTACGATTTATTTTTTGGGGGGGAGCCTCACCCCCATCCCTCATAGCTACCCCCCTGGTAGTGGGAGCTATCAGTAATTAAAATCCTGTTTATATTTGAGGAATTGTGAAGCCCATTTTACTCAGCTATTTATACTATTCTAAACTGAAAAGAATCACCATGATGCATTTATATCATATTGTTAATACCTATAAAAATTAATATTTCCATGAGTTAATATAGATAAGCATGTTGATTCATGGAACTCTATACCTTCCATGATTCAGTATGCTTATTCCTTCTTCCTGCCAATGTTCCATCTCGAAATGAATATGCAAATATTTTGTACGTCACAGCTTTTTTCTAATTCTTTTCTGCATCATCAGTTGACAAAAGTAAAAATAACCAAATGATTTATAGGGGGTATTGAAATTCTTTTTAAGGGAAGGGATAAGGGAAATTCGTTATTCAATTTACACAAACTTTAAGAAATGTTGAACATTTACTGAATGTTTCATTTTTAAGTCTTATTAAATTCCAAATTCAAAGGCAGAATTCTAAACATTTCTTAACGATCTGCTTCAGTAGAAATATCTAATTTGCACAACCGCTTTGAATGTAAATGTTGATCAATAAAAATAGCTCAACTTCTTGGTTACAGCTCAGATACAGAGTTTAGCTTCCTGCTGCTCTCATATTGGACGACCTTAATTCAAAAACAGAAATTTTTGCCAACAATATAGTCTGCTTCATCTGAGGACGTTCATGGGAAGATTTATAAGAAAAATTTTGCTTTTTAAGTGGAATGGCATTGTATTACAATTGAGATTAAACGATTCAGATGAGATGTGAAATATCGTTCATTTTAAACTATTGATTACACGGGAAACGAAACGGTCTGCAGCACCGTCACCTATAAATGAGGCTATTCTTCCCAAAATTTTTTAAATTATTCCCATAAAACATCGCTTCCTAAAGTGACGAAAACATATTTTATGTCTTTATTAAGGAACGTTATTTGAGCTCATCGCCTCGCGGTTAAGCATTTTCAAACTGTTTGTTGCCTCTCGCAGACGAAGAGAATCCATTCGATGTCACTTCAAATTAAAGCAACTTATTGTCTTCAAAAGAAATCATTCAAGTCATGTAATCTTTTTGCCTCACTGTGTGATTGGGAGAATGTAACCAAACATGTGGAAATAATGCGTAAGAAAAGTGAAAAGAATATTAAACATTTCGTAAAAAAAAACAAGATGAAATGTTCCTTTTATACTTTGTTGCCTATAGAGCAACCTGGAGGAAATTCTATCACTCCTTAGACTAAATAAATCCATTTCTGAACAACGATACTGAGAAACGCATTCAGCTGCACGCATTTGATTAACCGGTGGGTTAAAAAAAACAAACTCCGCGCAACGACTAGGCAATGACGCCTGACCGTTGATTTCTCTGTGGAGCAATTTATTATAAGGTGAAAGTAACTTTACAAGCAATATCTTTATCTGCAAAGGGTCTCGGGAGATTTGTAAAGTTCATTGAACTTTATTGTTCTGGAACAAGACGACATAGAATAAGGACAAAAGAATACAATGGGGGGTGGGGGCGTTTCTTTAACTTTGAACATTAACTTGAAAGGTTTTAATATTATTTAGACAATTTTAACCAGCTGACTAGATAAATATGGCTTCCGTGTTGTAATTAATTAAACGAGGTGCATGATCATTTCTATGTATCCCGTGCTTCCCGGTTGCCTATCCCAGCAAACCGAACTCAGGCCTACACAGGCCTCCAAGCGGGACACAGTCTCGCTGATTCAAACAAAGCATATCTCACGGCAATCCCTGACGTGACTGCTGTGGCCGAGTATGAAACACGCAGAGACTGATTGGGTTGTATTATTTTACCTCTGAGCACACACTTTTTTCTCTTTTTTGCACACCATGGGCTAAATGGCCAGGTCACATGGACCCCGAAGGCTCAGAGAAGGTTGGGGGAGGGGACCCACTGGAACAGCTGTTGGGAGACAGATGGTATCCTCCCGTCAAGGCCATCCAGCGTGTTCTTTAACGTGCACAGGGTAGAGCTCTCCCGCACACGGGGCCACGGCTTAACGTCCCATCCGACGGACGGCGGCCTTTCCAAGCCCATCGGTATCCCCTACTGACCGTAGGCAGGGCGGGGAATTTTTGCGGAGATAAATCTCAACGCTGACGCAGAGAGTGAAAAGAGCTCTCTCTCTCTCCTTCAAAGTTTCGGGGCGGGAGCCAACGTCTACCTATCAGGTGACTTCCGCTGACCTCGCCAATCAAATGCCGCCACGACTGTCCATTTCGGCGTCAACGGCTCCCTTTGGCAGAGGGACATCTCGCTCTTGAGTCTTGAGTCAGTTCCGAGCATTGTGGGAACGGCCGTGACAAGAAGCTTTATTTTTGTGTTCCATCGATAGGAAGGGGGAAGAGAATCTGCCCCTTACAATGAGTTTTGCGAGGTGTCGTCTCTGATCACTTAAGCCACGAGTTTCGAATTAATTTGATTTCCGGACCACATTTGAAACAATCGTGGTTGCTGTCAGCATTTGAAAAATAATCTGAGGTGCGTGTCATTGAAAGAAGACACATACTTCCATTCAAAATTTATCGTCCGAGATTTATATTGAGAAATATTGTACATAATGCTTATTTAACTTATTGACTAACCCACGAATGTTTAGATTTGACGTTTTAATAATTCACAACTCTCGAGAGCAAGAAATGCATTTCTCTTTAATGAAAAAATTACCAGTACATTGTTCAACAAGCAATTTAATTACTTTCTCACTCGCATTTTAATTAAAATTGTACAATTTAAAAATAGAAGGCTGTTTTTGAATTTCAGGTTTGTCTAAGAGTGGCATCATGATATTAGAAACAGACATAGCTGATAATAGAGAAGGCAATGTCGGAACTAAAATATAAATAGCTATATTTCGGTGATGGGTTTTGCCATTGCGGTATTAAAAAATAGAAATAATTTAGAATAGTTCAGGTACTAAAAAATTCAGAATATACCTCGGACAACTTCATTATCTATTGCAATTATAAATTAAGTAAAACATAAACTAAAATCCTCAATGGATTTCGAACGTTGAGATTTATCTCCTCAAAACTCCCCGCCCTGCCCACGGTCAGTAGGGGATATCGATAGGCTTGGAAAGGCCGCCGTCCGTCGGATGTGACGTCAATCCTTGGCGCCGTGTGCAGGAGAGCCATACTCTGTACACTTTAAAGACCTTGACGAGAGGCTGGTCATCCAGCATTCTAGACATCTGTTCCAGTAAGTCCTCTCCCCCCAGCCTTCTCTGAGCCCTCGGAGTCCTTGTAACCTGGCCATTTAGGCCATTGTGTGTAAAAAAGTTCCGCTCAGAGGTAAAACATCCCAACCTCAATATATTTAAAAACAAATTTTTAACAACATAAAATTGTAAAAAAATACTATTCACTCAAAAATGAACATTAAATTGGAAGTGTCGGTCAAGGGAAAGAATTACTATTATACTATCTATATTAAACCGATAAAATTATCGAAATACAGGTGCCAAGTGGAATGGAACTGTTGTATTTCGGTGTTGCAAAATCAACCGTTACACGATGTACTGGTTCATTGCATATTGCATTCACTAACTGCAGGGTTTAGTGGCTCGGTTAACGTTCACCTCATAGCGCACGATTCGCAAACATTTTGAGAGGAGAGCCCCAAGTCGTCTAAAGACACACTTCTGGAGTACCTAGGAAGTCAATTACAACTTTGGTGAGCATAAGGCATCGAACGGCAGGTTTTCGCAATCACCAAGGAGTTCAAAAGAACAGACTTGAAGAGCCCTAAAGAGCTAAAGGACAAATTTGGCGAACACCAAATATTTTCGACGACCCTCAGGCAAATAATAGGAGCTCTAATGTTAATTGCAAGATTTTCAGTTTAACTGTTTATTCCAATGGTTACCAATTGGGGCGGGTTGTTTCACCTCTGAGGGCACTTTTTTTTTGCCTACAATGGACTAAATGTCTAGGTCTCAAGGACTCTAAGGCCTCAGAGAAAGTTGGGAGAAGGGGATCCACTACACAACTGTTAAGAGCGAGATGCAAATTTCTTGTTAAAGCTATCGAGTGCGTTCTTTGACATGCACGGGGTATGACCCTCTTGTACACAGGACCAATGCTTAACGTCCCATTTTAATAACGACGGCCTTTCGAAGCCCAGCCGTGTCCATTTTCTACCAGAGGTCAGGAGAGCGGTTTTAGCGGAGAAAAAGCTCACTGCCAGTACAGTTGGAACTCGAACCTGGGAACTGCATATTATGAGTCTGACGCACAACCGATTCAGTCAACTCTCTCCCCAACTACCAACTGGAATGCTGCAATATTTGAATAAAAATATTTAAATATTATTACAGAACGTAAACTACGTTGCTTTAATAAGTAAAAATCTATAAAAATATCAATTTTAATGCTTTTTGTACTGATTTTAAGAAATTATTTAGTGTTTTTAACGTGAAATAGATACAGCGCTATCTGTAAGCTGGGTTGTTTTACCTTTGAGCGGCACTTTTTTGCACACCATGGGCTAAATGGCCAGGTCAAATGGACCACGAAGGCTCAGAAAAGGTTGGGAGAGGGGATCCACTGGAACAGCTGTTGGGAGACAGATGGTAGCCTCCCGTCAAGGGTCAAGGCCATCCAGCGTGTTCTTTAACGTGCACAGGGTATGTCTCTCCCGCATACGGGGCCAGGGCTTAACGTCCCATCCGACGGATGGCGGCCTTTCCAAGCCCATCGGTGTCCCCTATTGACCGTGGGCAGGGCGGGGAATTTTGCGGAGATAAATCTCAACGCTGACCCAGCTGGGACTCGAACCTGGGAACTACAGATTACGAGCCTGGCGCGCTACCGTCTGAGATACCGTTACAGATACCCCTCGCTATCTGTAAGAGCAGACCAAATTTCCGTTATCATCGTGCTCACGAACAGTAATAAAAAATGCATCGGCGAGTCCTTTCGATAGCTTTATCCGTGACGCTTGCGAGCCACGTTCCGTGCTCTAATGGAAAATGTTTGATTGAGTCTCTTGACAGGCGACGCTCAATTGCGAATCTTCAAAAAACTGTGATGCAGAAAGGAACTTATCTGGCACTCCAGAGATGTCCGTTAAAGAGGAATATTATTATATGTATCTTGAAAAATTATGGAGACTTAACAGTTGTATTAGGAATGGAGTCACTTTTTTTTTTCGCAAAATTCTTTACATTCGAATTTCATTTTTTGGTTTCAAAATATTTAAAGCATAAATATTTTTTTAATTTTGAAATGTACCACGGGCTGCGTACTAGACACTTCAGGATGAATGTTGGGGACTTCTGATTTAAATCAACCTGGTCTTTTTTCTCACCTACCTAGCTGATGATTTCTTTGATTGTTACGTATACACAATGAAAACTAAAAGATGAAAAAATGCTGAGAGAAAAACGAACATCTATGGAATGTCGTTCATTAAAAGAAATACACCAAAATATTTTTTTATTTCAGCTCAGATTATACCAACAGTAACTGAAGTAATAATTTGGCTTGCTAACACTTTATCTTGAATGGTGACAAGGAATGCCAAATTATGAACTGTGGAAGACCAAACCGAGCATTTGATGTACGTACAGTCGGATGTTGGACAACTAGCGAAGTTCAAAGACAAAGATGTCAAAATGTTTGTGCTAGAACTAATCCTGAAGATGTGGATGTGTTTGAAAGGAAGCAGAGAAACTATGGGTTTATTTTTCAATAAATGTAAAGCATTTCATCGATTAATTTAATGAATACAAGCATCTGCTTCTTATTTGACTTCAGTATTTGGTCATTAATTGCAGAGGAAACATGATGCAATATAGCAAAAATAAGAACAATATGAGATTTCTGATTTCCATTCGTTGTGCAAACCATTTCAGATTGACAAATATCAGCTTTCTTGAGAAGCCATGCGTAGGATGTTTGCAAATAATTCTTTGTGATTTACAAGATGAATTTCAAGCACTTCAAATTCCTTTCAGCTGTTTCTATAGTAAAGGAATCAGAGAAATCATCGGTGTTATTGCCACTAATGAGAATTTCCTTTAAAAGGAAGGGAGAAAGAAATCTGAAGAATCAGACAAAGCATCCTTTCTTCATTAAAATGGGACGTTATATTAATGCAATGGTGCAACTTGCAAAAACAAATACCAAAACAAAAGACTGTAACTAGGAAACGGAGGGAAAAATATCTGGAGATGCTAGCATATGGAAACAAAAATGTTTGGTTGCCTCAAGATGAGTGACAATGGCCAGGTCACAAAAGCCCCAAGACTCAGAACTTGGTTGAAGAAATAAACACCTGGATAACTATTCGAATCTCATATTGATTGGAATCACTTAGCATGCTCGCGAGGTGTTTCTCCTGCGTATGGGTCATAGCACCTCCAAATAAAGACAAGTGAATGATGGATTCGGAAGGACCTTGTTCTTATCAGACCCTTCTAAGATAAATCACTGTTTTTTTTTATAGTTTCATTGACGTGTTTCGTGTTTCTAAGAGTGTTTTATTGTGCTTATTGATTTCTTCTCATGTAAATAATGTTGTTGACACAGCAGATATATTACACGGAATTTTTTTTTAGTCAACATACTCGGAATTTCCCTGCTAATTTCTCCAAAAGATTGACGCTTTATAGATCCATGTAAATTCGAGAGTTCGAGAGAAATAAAGTTTCAATTCAGTTCTACAGGCAAACTATTAGATGCAGTCCTTTAGATATTGCTTGGCTATTTCTGCATAATAGTTTTATTGTGACGTTTAATTTTATATTTCTGATGATAGAATAATAAACATATGTATATATCGACAAAATACCTTCCCCTCCACGAGTTCTCACTTATGAAAGTGACAGAGAACACGCAAATAAGAAACTCCAGCTTGCGAAGATTTGTCTGAGCCTTAATGATTTGCAGCTCTCCTTTGGTAGCACTCATGAGCAAGTGTCTCAATTTCATTATCTTGGGAGCTGTTTAACAGATACTAGTGATGTGTGGCACAAGATAGAGAAGAATAGGAATTGCTGCGAGGAATTTTAAGAATCTTTGGAGAGTGTGGAGAAATAGGCATAGACACCTAAAGACTAAAATTAGGCTGTATAATAGTTTTGTTTTTTCTAGGGTTAGCTATGATAGTGAAATTTTGACCTTTTGTAAGCAAGGTAACAGGAAACATGATGCCTTTGATTCTAGATGTTTACGAAGTATCTTGGGTATTAGGTGGTTTGACTTTGTAAGTTTATGATGAGGTTAGACAAAGACTACCTCCTTTGAGCAGCATATTGTGCAGAGACTCAGTTGGTTTGTCCATGTTGCCTGAATGCATAATTTTAGATTGGTGAATAGGGTTATGAATGCAAGTACTGTCAATGTTGTAGTCCTTATCCCGTTGAGTTTTGTCAGTTTAAAATAACTCTTAAAGAGAAAAAATTCAGAATGCGGTATATGTCTTCATTGCTTGTAAATGCCCCCAGTCTGCAGTTGACTGTTGCTCTTTGGCCATCAACTTATTAGAGCCTGGTTATCAGACTCAAGGTATGAGAAACGTATTGCAACTCCATCAAGGACAACTTTCCGAATGATACTCTAACAGGTAGACAGAGAAAAATCAATTTTCTTTCAGCGGTTTCAACGTTCCCATGGCGCAATTTTTTTAATTAGTTCTGGGTGGCGTCTTTGAAAGATATTATTGCTCCTTATTCTCTGAAATAGTTTGAGAGAGAATGCATAAAGAAAAAAGGGTTTACCTTTAAATAAATATGAAAAAAAAAACCGCTCTCAGGTGAAGCGGAATTCCAAGGTGTAAAACTTCGAGGTAATATAAGAAGCAAAATGAAGCATTTGTCCCGGGAAAAATGACGTCATCGCGGAAAGGGTGCATCACGTGGCGGCGCACGTGCCTTGCAATCGATCTGTGGTCGGTTCCGGCAGCCACGAGTGTGACGTCACCCGCGTGACTGCTGCAGACGGGGAAATTTTATCGGGTGAGGAGGCAAGGGATGAATTCGCGCCCTGGAGATTTGCAATCTCGTGACATTAAAGGATTCGCCGCGGAAAATGTAAAGCATTTGTTGCAGTCGCGCTCATGAATAGTGCGAAGGAAAACCAATGAAGGATGAGAAACAGTTTCAGATATATTCTCACTATCTTTCAGCTTGGTTGTTATGGAAACGATTTAATGTAGTGAAAAGTAAAGAGGTAGAAACAAAAAAATGAAATGAAGAAAGAGGGGAATAAAAATTATTTTCATGCAATCGATATGTTTACGCTGACGCTAAATGACACCCACTTGATATTACCGATTCATATATTCATTAAATTGATGCAAATAAGAAACTGATCTGTACATGAAGCTTTATAGATCCCCCCCTCCAATTCCTTCATTTGTGTTTACCTTTTCTTTTCCCAAGGATGGGAAATGTTTTCCTTCCTTGGCAAAACTCTTGGCATATCGTAACCATAGCGATGTTCAGATCAGTTTCTGAGATTGGTTTTTTCGTAATCTTAAAGTAAGCTTTGGCAAATAGCAAAATACAAGGTCAATTCCAAAGGTTGTTGCTATGAAACGGAATCCAGTAATCGGGTCTTCCGATTTTCTTTGCCAATGTAACCAATAAAAAGACAACGATAGCAGAATTAGGGAATAAGCGAGGATGCAGGAGGAAAAGGCGAGACAACAGCCAAGAGATGTTGCAACAGCTGAGAAAGCGATTTGGAGCGAATGGTGCGCAGAGAAAACGAAATAAAATCTTTTATTGTTACAAACAATTGTTCATTTGATGGATAAAGTCATGGAACCTTTACAGGAACTGATAAGATGATTTATTGGGCTGAGATACTGAATGACACTTCTGGATTCAAAATGCACTGAATGGTCAGGTGACAAGGACCCAAAGCTTCAGGACGGGAATGTGAACCAGTGTTTTTAGCACTCGCAGTTTTTAGGGTCCGATAGAATTCGCTCCTGAAAAGCATCTGTTCACTGCTTTTCTTCGTACAAGGATTGCAGCTGGACATCATCATCCGATTAAAGAAGGCATTTGAAGGAAAGAAAATAATTGAAAAGGAAAGTGGCAGAAAAATCTTAGAAACTCCAATCGCCTCTGATGAACAAGTTTCGCTTTCAAAGAAAATATGTTTTCACTTTCCAACTTTAGTGCCCTCTTAAGAGTGAAAATTCAAACTAAAGAAAATTTGCAAATTTCTATTAGTCATATTTTATTAGTAAATATCCGACAAAGAAAGAATTTTTTTATCTTTCAGAATTACAGGCAAAATTTCGAACTTCTAGTTTGAATAGATATTAGCATTATTCGTTTTTTTACGATTTTCAAATTTTAGGTGGAAAATTTAAAATGTTGAAAGGAATATAAAAGAAAGTGAAATGATGGTAGAGAGGAATAAAAAAAAAAGTATTTTAAGCAACCAACATGATTACGCTAAGGTCAGATGACACCGACCTGATATTAGTGGTCCATATATTCATTAAATTGATGTAAATAATCAACTGATCTGCACGTGAAGCATTATTGATTCCCTCCAGATCAATTAGAAGTTATCTTTTCGCTTTATCCACAGGGTGGACAATATCATATCGTAATCGTATGGAAATCACGCCTCTAGCAGTAGAAATTCAAACCATTGGAAGATTGAGAGAATGCGAATTGTAACATCTTATTAGTGCTTTTACAATAATTATATATCATAATAACTTATTGGTGCTTATATTTCATGTACACATCATCCAAAAAGAATTTTTTTACTTATCTCTTAGAACGATAAGTGGATGTCTACATACATTGAAACAAGGGCTCTTTTTTTAAAACGAACAAAAAATCTTATTCCGAAAATCCTCTCTGAAAATAATGCGAACGTTTTGAGTCAAAATACATTTTGTTGATGTTCAGTGACGTCACTTTCAATTAAAACATGCAAGTCATTATATGTCTTTTCTAACAGTTGTAAATTTAAAAGCCACATTTCAATATGCATGCACACAAATTCTTCATGCAGCCATGGGGTACGGAGTTTCTACCCCACTGTGTAAATTTGTTCTCCAGACGTGTCTACCTGAGCTGCAGCTGCTGCATTTTGCCACTGCAGGCGAATTCTAGAAAGGTTCTGTTTGACTTGTCTGCCCTCGCATCTTAGGTTCCTAACGAGGAGGTTAGGCAAAGGAGGTTGCCGACTCCTTTGCCTAACCTCCTCATTACTTACAAAGTTGAACCACCTAATGCCCAAGATACTGCGTAGGCAAATAGAATCAAAGGCATCAAAAGTTTCCCGATATCTTGTTTACAAAGGGTCTACATTTCGCTACCATAACTAACCTTAGAAAGAATGAAACTATTATACAGCCTAATTTTAGCCTTTAAGTATACGCCTATTTCTCCACACTCTCCACAGATTCTTAAAAGTCGCTTCAGCAATTCCTATTCTTCTGTTTATCTCTTGCCGCAAATCAACAGTATCTGTTACATAGTTCCCGAGACACTTGATTAAGAGCACAGCCGTTCTAAGAAATTGCAGCAGCATCTGCTTGATTTATTTTCATCACTTTGGTTTATTCACTGTTTATCACCAAACATACTCTATTACCAGTCTCATCAACGGCCTTGGTGAAAGAATTCATCTCATCAACATCGTTAATAAAAAAGGCCATATCATCCGCAAAATCTAAATCAGAAACTTTGAAATCTCTAGACCATTTCAGGACAAAATCTTCTCCTTGCAAAGAATTCCACATAATCAATAACGAAACTAAAGAGAAAACGAGACAAAAATGCATCGTTATCTAACTTCACCAGCACTGCGGAACCAATCACTACAATCCTTACCAATTCTTACACACGACTCAGTATTATTATTCTACGGAATACATTTTCTTTCTATTATGCTAACTTGTTAAGTATTCCACATGACCTAACAATAAACCACAAATTATGACGATCAACATAATCAAAAGCCTTTTGAAACCACCCAGCTATTACGACAACCACCTTACCATGTTTATGCTTCAATCCCTGTATACCTGTCCGTTTTTTCCCACACAAACCAAAAAAAACCGTTTTTTCCCACACAAACCAAAAAAAACAAGATTAACTACCTGGTACAACTCTCTGCTGTTGTGCTGTCTAACTGCTTCCTCTGCTTTGTCAGCCAAGCTATCAAGCCAAAGATTCTTATCAGCAGTTTGCTGATCCTGAACATGTTTTTTAAGCTCTTTGCAGTGTTGTCCATTAGGACCATCCATTAGGGGTGTTAATTCATATGATTCCTTACCTTCCTTCTTTCCGATATAAATTCCACAGCCTTATCACTCAAATAACCTTTCCTCTGTTCCTTTTTACTCAAGAGAGTAATATTCGTTTCAAGAAAAGCCTGTTTAAACTGATCTTAATTTTGATTGCTAATCATGATTGTCATAATTACTGAGTAACCAATCACGGTATGCTTTGGCTTTATCTGGATCTTTCAGAGCTGCAGTATTAAAGGTAATTCTTTTAACCTTAGCACAACATTTCTTAAGCTTCAGTTGTAAAACACTTTTGACCAGGTTTTTGACCAATTCCCTACAAGCTCATTTGCTAATATATAATCGATCATATCTTATGTAACTTATCTGGTGAAACCCATGTGAATTTAAAAACATTTCGGTGATTGTAGTAGGTGTTAGTTATTTTGAAACCATTAAGTTTACCTAACTGTAGGAGACACTCCCACTGCCATTGAAACTACCAATGCCAAAGGGACCTAATATCCCTGCTCAAGGGGGGCGGGGGTGGCTCAGTCGGTAGTGCGCCAGGCTCGTAATCTGTAGTTCCCAGGTTCGAGTCCCAGCTGGGTCAGCGTTGAGATTTATCTCCGCAAAATTCCCCGCCCTGCCCACGGTCAGTAGGGGACACCGATGGGCTTGGAAAGGCCGCCGTCCGTCGGGTGGGACGTTAAGCCGTGACCCCGTGTGCGGGAGAGCCATACCTTGTGCACGTTAAAGAACACGCTGAATGGCCTTGACGGGAGGCTACCATCTGTCTCCCAACAACTGTTCCAGTGGTCCCCTCCCCCAACCTTCTCTGAGCCTACGGGGTCCATGTGACCTGGCCATTTAGCCCATGGTGTGCAAAAAAGTGCCGCTCAGAGGTAAAACAACCCAACCCCTGCTCAAGGGTCAGAGTCAGTACCAACTTTAGCATTGAAGTCACCTAGCACAAGAGAAATATCTCCTTTCTTGACAGAATTCAAAACATCAGGAAGGTGTCTGTAAAATCTATTTTTCTCGTCCTCATTAGAATCCTCTGTGGGGGTATAACAACCGGTAACATTCAAGTCTTAAATCTTAGTTTTAAATTTATCTGTAATAAATATTTCATTAATGCATTCATGTCCTACAAGAGCATTACTGGCGTGTCTACTGAGAAGCCCACCTACACGTTGGAGATGTATTTCATCCTCCCTCCCTGAAAAGAGAAATTTAAAATTATTATTAAGGATCTGACCTTTATCACTTGTAAAATATAAATATATCTGTAATATGAATAATCTCTACGCAATGGCCTCACATTCCATGTACCGAAAAGAAAATAATTGGTAAGATTTTTAAATAAACTAGTTTTATTGAGAAAGGTAGGAGCCAACATATCAAACAGCCCCCTAATCACAGGTATGGGGCAAGGACCCGTTCCCCCACTGCTAAAGGCTAAAGAAACTTCAAAGGTAGGGAATTCAGGCACCACTTTTACAACTTTTTTTTTAACCTTTTCAAGAACGGGAATATACGTAGAAAATGATCTGCTTGAATCACATTACTCCAGGGTAGGATTGGTGATGCTCATCTAACTAAAGTAAGGCTTCGGGTACCTGAAATGGTCTCTTATCAGAATTATCCACCGGCTGACATAAGGTATCCTGTGCCTCTGATTAATTAGGACTGACAACCCACAGACAAACAGAAAACACAGTGCAGCAGATACAGGATCAAGCTCAAAGTCACAAATAAGCATTTTAAATGCACCTCGAAGCTAAGCCTGCATTTGTTACGAAACACAACCTATATGCCATTTCAAGGTATTTATAAGGAAAAATGTCAAATCAAAATAACACATAAGCACAATATAATGAACATATATCTCTGTGAATGAATTTGGCTACTTTATTCTCTATTGAAGATAAATCAGATATTGCTTCCATTTCAGACTCTCGAAATATTATTAATATTTGTATGATTTTTAAAAAAAAAATGCCTGGAAATGTACTCAAAAGGTTAAAAAAAGAACAACCTTCATATATATATATTTTGCCATTGCGCAGCAAATTGACGAAATAAAGAAAAAGTTTCAATAACAATGAGAGACGAACTTTTGTTCCGTTCCTTTCTTTTGGTTGAAGGTTTGGCTCTCTTCTGTATCAGCAGAAAAGAATGTCGCAGTATGCTTTCAAATAAAAGCAGATACAACGAGACAAATCGACGTCGGATTCTTCCCTTGGAGATCACTAAAAGCATTGGTTCAAATAAAGAAAAGATCTTCGCTTATATTTCTGCTCTCTCAATTATGATTGCGAACTTGGCGTTGAAATTTTAAATATAGTTTTGAAAGTTTCCGTTGCTTCTTGCAAAATGATGGATTCACATCTTTATTTTTTCTTTATTTACAAGCTGGCAACGTTTACGTAATATTCAAAGTTATCCTAGAATAGAATCTCTAGTATTGAGTTGGGTTGTTTTTCCTCTGAGCGGCACTTTTTTGCACACAAATGGGCTAAATGGCCAGGTCACATGGACCCCAAAGGCTCAGAGAAGGTTTGGGGAGGGGACCCACTGGAACAGCTGTTGGGAGACAGGTGGTAGCCTCCCGTCAAGGCCATCCAGCGTGTTCTTTAACGTGCACAGGGTATGGCTCTCCCGCACACGGGGCCACGGCTTAACGTCCCATCCGACGGACGGCGGCCTTTCCAAGCCCATCGGTGTCCCCTACTGACCGTGGGCAGGGCGGGGAATTTTGCGGAGATAAATCTCAACGCTGACCCAGCTGGGACTCGAACCTGGGAACTACAGATTAAGAGCCTGGCGCGCTACCGACTGAGCCCCCCCCCGCCCCCCTAGTATTGAGAATTAAAAGACAATAATGACACACTAATAATGTAAAGACGAAACAAAAGACGTATTTTTATGTCTTATGAAGAGGTAATGACATGCCAATCACTCTAACGTTATTGGTTGTGGAAGTGGGAAGCTGAACTACCACTGGCACAGCATGAGAGGCAACTGGGGAGACTAGGAGACTGCGCTGTTGATGCTTCCAACCAATGATAATGTGAAAGCACCAACTGCCAAACCCTTCGAAGCTGCCCCTATCGCATCACCACTGCATTCCCTCTTCTTTTGAGTGAGGTTGGAGTTCGCTCATTTGGTAGCTCGCCAGGATCGAGTTCCAACTTTGCCCGGGTTGAATTTATTTCCGCTAAATTCCCACCCTGCGCTCGGTGAGAAAGAGGGCACCAAAATGGTCTTGGAAAGGAGATCGTCCATCGGACGAGGCGTAATGTGCAAGCGAAACACTGGATGGCTTGACCGAAGGCTACCAACTGTCTCCTAATACGCCTCGTCCGTCGGACGAGGCGTAATGTGCAAGCGAAACACTGGATGGCTTAACCGAAGGCTACCAACTGTCTCCTAATAGCTGTGTAGAGGCTCCTTTACTCAATTTTTACTGAGCCCTTGGTATCCTTGTCAAACCTAGGTCATTATGTGCAAAAAAAAGTGCCTCTAAGAAGCAAAACAACCCACAATCTTCTCTTTTCCTTTAGGATGAGACTTTGTCCCTAAAAGCATTTCACCACCCGATACTCTCCAGTTCCAGGAGAGACCTGGTTCTTTGCAATAGGCAAAACATCTTATGCGCTAAGACTCAAAAGTGAGTTGTGTCCATTAGTGGCAAAATGTGAACTGGAAGTTTTAATAAAACATTTTGCAAAATGAGCACTTCAATCTTAATTACTGTAAGTCAGGATAAATCTTAAAACACTATTACTGATCAGTTGGCGTAAGAAGTATGCTTGGCTGCTTGCTTAACACGTTTCTCTCTGAGCCCTCAGGGTCCTTGTGACCTGGTCATTTAGCTCATTGTGTGCAAAAAACAAGTACCGCTCACAGGTTAAAACAATCCAGCTCGCAAAATGAAATCGTAATTCATTTAATCTAACGTACACTCAACGAACAAGCTATATACCGATTTTTGATTGAATCTCTGAGATAAAGAATTATCAAACGCTCTAATGAAGGTGGTGAATTTTTCTCATATTAACACCTTAAGATTTTCTAAGGAATCATTTTCTTGTGCCATTTGAGCCTGAGGTCAGTAAAGGGCATCTGCCAAAGGAAATTAGTTAACTCTACAAGGAGGCCGAGAGAAATTACAAGCAAAAAAAAAATCAGTAACAAAATATGCTACATCCTTCCATCGAGTAATATCTCCACAGTGTTACCATCTCCCTTTCTGCCTAGCAACACAGTAATTAAATCCGTGATGTTGATCGAATTCTCTGCTAAAGAGATTTCAGTTTAACGTTTCAAGATAAAAGGGTGTCCAATCGAAATGCTTCCCTTGATCTTCGAAAAACTTTCGTTGTGCGTGGGAGGATGAAGTCGAGTTCTGTACGCAGCACTCGTAATGGCATTAAGTCCACTGCAAAGTGTGCTTCTTCGCTCGCCTCCCTAGTGATGCATTGCCCTTAAAAGTTGGCTGCGACACTTTCAGTAAAGACATTAAAGAAACGATGCAGCGCACCAGCGCAGTCTTCTGACTTGCTAAACAGAGGAACTGCTTCAAAGATGATGAAGTCGATGCGTAGGTGAAGAGCACATCTGCCATTTAGAATAGGAATTTCTCTCTCCGTGCGAAAGCTGAATAACATTTGTCGTTTCCATTGATTTACCTCTGAGAGATTCTTTTGCGCTACAGAGTGGACAAGTCGCAATAACATCGAGGCTTTTAACAGAATTGTGGAAAGTATCCACTGAATAGTTGAGATAAATGGTAACCCTCCCCGTCAACTCCATTTCACGTGTATTTTAATATAAACAAGATATGATTCAGCTGTTCAGGCCCCAAATCTTTCTTTTTTTTTCTGAGAAAAGGTGGGTTTTTTCCCATTTACATCGGTATTCTCTTTTCGATAAGTGCAGTCCCAGTTGAGGTTTGAATCGGGACACTTAAGGCTAGGAGGGGGGTACACCACCCACCGTACAATGAGACAACGCGTTTCTCAATCCAATGAAAGAGATACATAAAATTACTTTCCCACGTTTCGTAAATCTCAATAGAAAAGGTTTTTCCTAAAAGTCATAAAAATATTCGAAAATAAAATACACGAATTCACTTGTTGAATAGATTGTGCGTATTCTTTCAACAATTTTGTTTGCTATCATTTCTATATTAATATCAAAAGATAATTTAGGATTTTAGTTCTTGGTTAGTTGGGAAAACAGGGATGCTGTGACGCCCATTTTTCTCTTTTGGTTATACCGAAGTTAGATGTTATAATTTTAAAATAGCCAAGTCTAACAGAGTATTTACTTTCCCATTTCATCCCTACTTTTTCTCTTTCTGAAATGAGCTTTCGAAATGGAAAGGAAGCGAGTATGTATTGCTTCGATGTCATTCAGTTTCAGTTACGGCGTGGAGTGAAAAAAAAAAGCTAGCTTCGTAGAAATATCTATCCATCAGCAGATGCGAGTAACCTCTAGCTCTGCTCTTTCCTACGAAGTCAACTTCTGCCTAACTAATTAGAAATCTCGCTGCTTGAACGAATGCGATCCGCAGTTTGCGTTACGCTGGCTGTCGCTGGGCAAACGGGAACTTTTTTTGGCTGGGAGAAATGAATCTTCCGCGGATCCGATACTTCAAACGCAAAGACACTTCTCCCCTCGGAGCAAACGGGTAAAGGGACAACCACTTGATTAGCTGCTTGAAGCGACGGCAAGGGGGTTAAAGGTCGGCATTTGGATCCATACACCATTGGTCATGTGCCTAACTCAGGGGATGAGCCCCTGGGAAATCACGTGTCTCTGCTGCTCCTCATCTCCATCTCGCTTCAGCAAATAACTACTTGCATCAGTTAGGATTTCGTTGCCACTCTCTTGGCACTGTTAAACGTCTGCTGCCATTTTAGTACTTCTTCGTGTTCGGAGAAATTGGATAACACTTCATTCGCAACATAACTGAGGTTCGACATCGAACGTTTTAGATCCCATCTAAAAAACTAATTTCATACCATTTTCAGAAACGGAAAACAAATATCTTTAATTTCTTAAAATATATCCTCACTTAATAGAGTATTTCTAAAATATATACTCACTACGTAACTGGTGTTTGAACTCTCAGAATCTCCTAAATGTTGACGAGAGCAGCAGCATAACTAAATGTTGGTAGTGGTAGTGGTTTAAAGCACTCATCTCACACATAATCCGAAACGAGGTTAGGCTTGAACGATAACAAGAAATTGAATCGTGTCCGTTTATATGCCATCGTCATTATAGCCGAATACGCAGTCCAATTGGTCAGATATTTGGTGAATCTTTTAGAGGGTTAAAGGCAAAAATGACGATTGAATTCCGACGATAGCGGCGATTGGATGTTACTTGTTTAAGAGCCAAAAGCCTCCAAGAATTAACTTATCAAACCTCTCGAGATTTCGCTTTTATGTAGCTGACAGATCTCTTTCTCTCCCCCCCCCCACCTAAATGAGACTATCTAGGGTAACTATCGGCTGTCCTTCACATCATGTGGATATCTCGCTCATGGAGTTCCAATTCACAGATGTAGTTCCGATTACAGTGAGTAACAAAAGTTCCAACCAGCGACAAGGCGAGTAGAGAGGTTCCACCGACTGGATGAATAGAGAGAGAGGAACAACTGACTAAATCGAGTAGACATAGAGAGAAGTACCACAGACTAAGGCGAGTAGAGAGAGAGGTTCTACCGACTAGGAAGAGTATAAAGAGAGAGGTTCCACTGACTAGAGAGAGTATATAGAGAGAGGTTCCACCGACTAAAGAGAGCAGGGAGAGAGGTTCCACCGACTAAAGAGAGCAGGGAGAGAGGTTCCACCGACTAAAGAGAGCAGGGAGAGAGGTTCCACCGACTGGACGAATAGAGAGAGAGGAACAACTGACTAAATCGAGTAGACATAGAGAGAAGTACCACCGACTAAGGCGAGTAGAGAGAGAGGTTCTACCGACTAGGAAGAGTATAAAGAGAGAGGTTCCACTGACTAGAGAGAGTATATAGAGAGAGGTTCCACCGACTAAAGAGAGCAGAGAGAGAGGTTCCACCGACTAGGGCGAGTGGAGAGAGAGGTTCCACCGACTAGGGCGAGTGGAGAGAGAGAGAGGTACTACTAGAGAGAGGATTAAGGGACCGACTACGATGAGAGGGGAGAGAGGTTCTACCGACTACGATGAAGGGAAAGGTTCCATCGAGTAGAGTGAACACAGAGAAGTTCCAACTCTTTGCCATAAGACAAGCTAAAAGACACTTAAAAGACACTTATTTGTCTATTATTCCATGGACACGTTTTTTCCACGGCGAAGCTTACACACATACTGGCCGTGAAGAAACTCTAAAACTCATTGAAACATCAAATGATTTTACACTCCCCAAAATGGATATTGCAATAACATGAAATTAATGAGGGAATACCATGAAATCGAATACATGTATGGGCGTAAAGTAGCTAAATTTTGGGGCAGAAATGTGCATAAACAGAACGTTGCCTTTATTCATTAAACAGTTGGGTTGGGTTGTTTTACCTCTGAACGGCACTTTTTTGCACACCATGGGCTAAATGGCCAGGTCACATGGACCCGAAGGCTCAGAGAAGGTTGCGGGAGGGGACCCACTGGAACAGCTGTTGGGAGACAGATGGTAGCCTCCCGTCAAGGCCATCCAGCGTGTTCTTTAACGTGCACAGGGTATGGCTCTCCCGCACACGGGGCCACGGCTTAACGTCCCATCCGACGGACGGCGGCCTTTCCAAACCCATCGGTGTCCCCTACTGACCGTGGGCAGGGCGGGGAATTTTGCGGAGATAAATCTCAACGCTGACCCAGCTGGGACTCGAACCTGGGAACTACAGATTACGAGCCTGGCGCGCTACCGACTGAGCCACCCCCGCCCCTCATTAAACAGTATGTCCACCGTTAGCTACAATACAGGCTTTGGAACGCCGATACCTACTGTCCACTAGGTCGTCGATTGTGCTCCTCCTGTAAGTTGCCAGCAGGATTATTCCTGAAAGATCGTCCAATATGGTTCCAATCGTGGTCGATAAAAGGAAAGGTCCAGCGATTGCGAAGCCTCTTTTTAATAGGGTGTCCAAAGCCACAAAGTTTGCCCATGATAAAATGTGCAGTGTGTAGGCGGGCATTATACTGCTCAGAATGTTACGGGGAAATGGCGGCCCAACAAGGCAAACGTACTCTTGTGTGGTTCAGCATTCTAGGGTGTACATCAGTAGTGTATCTGATGTACATAATGCTACCCTATACAGTGGAGTCGCATCTTACGTGTGGATTAGGTTCTAAAATCAGCGCGTAAGGCGAAAATCGCGTATAGTAAAAATTATCATTCAAAATCTATTAAATCGCCTATTAAATACAGTATGCATGGTTTCGTGTCGCGGAAAATCCTGTACAGTACTATGTATAATTGTATAATGTATAGAGTAATGTACAGTATATAATAAAAAGTACATATCCAAAACATAATTTCACAATATTCTTATTTGCGTAAGAGAGAGAGAAACGGAAGAATTGAAGAATAAATAAGAACCTTTTTGAGGTTGAAGCAATTGCTAAAACTGCTGAGTTCCTTCTCATCAGAAGAAGGATGGATGAGATATGCAAATGTACTCGTTTGCATATCATCCATCAGAATGCTTCTTACAATTTGCATGGTTGTACATTCCCTCCTCTGTGGTGTAATAATTTCCGTGTTACATTGTACACTTTGTTTTCAACTGAAATTAATTTCAATAACTAAATATCATCGCACATTATATTTAGGTATGGTTGTTTGATTGATGACCTCTATATAACTGCTCCAATGCATTTGCTAACTTCCAGTCCAGATGGGTTTTTCGATGTACAGGATATTTCTCTTCTGCACGTTGAGCTACGGCTTAATGTACCGATGATATTATCAATAATTCCATTTCTCCCCCGAGGGTAGGTACAGAAAATGTCACTAGAACCCCTTTTCACGTCTGTTGCCCTACGCACTACAATATCTTGTGTACTCCCCTCGTTATTGTAGGTCATGGAAAATTCTGCTTCTAACCAATGAGACAACATTTGGCAAATATTGAGAACCATTTCGTTAAAGAATTATGGAATAACGAGAGTTCCCCTAGTCGACACTAGAGGAATCGTAATGGCTGGAAGACATATTAATCGAAAGCTATTACTGATCAAAGGGTGGGGCGGGGGTGGCTCAGTCGGTAGCGTGCCAGGCAAATAAGAATATTGTGAAATTATATTGTGTTATGTAATCTGTAGTTCCATGGTTCGAGTCCCAGCTGGGTCAGCGTTGAGATTTATCTCCGCAAAATTCCCCGCCCTGCTCACGGTCAGTAGGGGACACCGATGGGCTTGGAAAGGCCGCCGTCCGTCGGATGGGACGTTAAGCCGTGGCCCCGTGTGCGGGAGAGCCATACCCTGTGCACGTTAAAGAACACGCTGGATGGCCTTGACGGGAGGCTACCATCTGTCTCCCAACAGCTGTTCCAGTGGGTCCCCTCCCCCAGCCTTCGGGGTCAATGTGACCTGGCCATTTAGCCCATGGTGTGCAAAAAAGTGCCGCTCAGAGATAACCCAACCCAACTGATCAAAGGTAAACAGAAGTATGGAAACCCGATCGTAATTAAAACTTAACAATTCCTTCCTCAGCTAACCAGTGTCGCTTCATTTTCTGAACCCCTCCGTCATTCATCAAGATTTGTTAACAATATCAGCCACCGCCTAGAGTTCTCAAAAGCACAATTGATTCCTTTGTGCAACTTACAGCTGTGACCTTAGGCGCAGCTGTTACTGGAGAAGTGAACATAAATGCTTCTCTGTCGCCAACTTCACTTCTCTCTTAATTCTTTTTCTCTTTCTTTTCCCTTAGTTAAGAGGATGCGAAGGAAAACTAAGATCGTATCACGGATTACAACTCATCAGTATTCCAAAACAAACTTGGATACATCTTTAAGAGACGGAAGCTTCAATTTAGTTCAGTAGTTGAAAGAACCAAAACGTTTTCGTTTGAATTTTGTTAGAGCAAAACTGCAAACTTTTGTTAGAATTTTTTTTTGTTTTGAATTTTGTTAGAGCAAAACTTTGTTACGGCAATAAGTCTAACTGAAGAAGGGGCGGGGGTGGCTCAGTCGGTAGCGCGCCAGGCTCGTAATCTGTAGTTCCCAGGTTCGAGTCCCAGCTGGGTCAGCGTTGAGATTTATCTCCGCAAAATTCCCCGCCCTGCCCACGGTCAGTAGGGGACACCGATGGGCTTGGAAAGGCCGCCGTCCGTCGGATGGGACGTTAAGCCGTGGCCCCGTGTGCGGGAGAGCCATACCCTGTGCACGTTAAAGAACACGCTGGATGGCCTTGACGGGAGGCTACCATCTGTCTCCCAACAGCTGTTCCAGTGGGTCCCCTCCCGCAACCTTCTCTGAGCCTTCGGGGTCCATGTGACCTGGCCATTTAGCCCATGGTGTGCAAAAAAGTGCCGCTCAGAGGTTAAACAACCCAACCTAACTGAAGACAGACTCTCTTCAAAACTTAATTTGGCTAAGGTTATTTTGTACAGCTTTTTTTCAGTACAACAGTTTCGACGAAAAAAATCGAAACATTTCAGTAGCTCAGACGAAAACAGCACATTGCATCATGGAATCGGTTTCGAACCTTTTAACGAAAATTAACAGATCGAGACTCATTCTTGCTCCATTCAAATATAAAGCACTGTTTACGAAATCAAAGAATATCAAAATAAGAGCTATAGTTTAATTAAATTATTAAATTTCAAATTTAATAGGTTTGAACCCGCAGTCCGATTATTTTTTTTTAATTTTGCTAAATTTAGATCTCTATAACAGTTATTCAGCAATGTAGGAATGAGCTCTGAGGCATATTTTATTCCGAGTAAAAGCTAAATTACTAAGTTTCAAATATAACAGGCTTTGACTTGGATTCTTAAACATTCTTTAATTCAACCCAACATACCAAATTTCGATTCATTAGAACTTAAAGACTGTCCTAATTATTCATTGGAGTTAACTTGGTCAAAGCATACGCCCAAAAATGATAAAAATTGCTGACATCTTTAACAGCCAACGTATAAATAGGAAAACTTTTGCATTAAATAAATCTTTAGATTATACATGGATATTATAAAATGGTTGTACAAATTCAAACGTTTTTATTAGCGGAGTATGATGGTCTGGCGATGAGCTGGGTTGTTTTACCCCTGCGTGACACTTTTTGCCACACAATGGGCTAAATGGCCAGGTCACAAGGATTCCGAAGGCTCAGAGAAGGTTGAGGGAGGGGATCCACTGAACATCTGTGGGATAAAGATGGTAACTTCCCGCAAGGGTATCCAACGTGTTCTTTAACGTGTACAGGTATGGCTCTCCAGCACACAGAGCCACGGATTAACGTCCCATCCGACGGACGATAGTCATTACAAGCCCATCGGTGTAAGGTAGCAAAGACTGCTTCCTTACATCCAAGGGGATGGGAAAAGGCAATGCTTTCGCCTCAGGAGATTAAACTTTTTTGGGGTGAGGAGGAGATTGAAGAGGTACTAATATAAATGCTACTACTATTTACGTTATCCCAGTCATCAATTAATTCGATTTTCCATTGTTAGGGGGGCATTAATGGAGAAAAATAAAAAAACTTAATTCTTTTTGAAAAGGAGCATCGCACGTTAGACATAGGCGATGGGTTATTTTTCTAGTTAACGAATAATGTGAACAGTAACAAAAAAATTCAGTTTTTTCCTTCACTTTTGAAAGCAATGAACGAATGCCACTTTTTTATTTGCTGTTCTGGTGCATACGAAAAAAATTCGCGTTCCGTAATAGAAGAAATTAACGAATTGCCTATTTTTGGAAACAAAAAAAGAAATCTCTATGTAGAAAAGAAGTTCCTTTTCGCAAGTGCATTTCCTCTGCGTGGAAATGAAGCGAGCTCCGATGCCGCGAATTGGAGGAAGATCAATTAGATTTAGTCTCTAAAGAGATGAAGGGAAACGGCTTTCGAGAGAGGGGAATCAACAACTGATTATCCACATCCCCCTCTTCCCTTATGCTAATTCATTTATGACAACGTCCATCCGTCAAATGCATCTCTCAGTCCGTCCTCGCGCAACCTCTCAGCGATATCCGGTGTCACTGATTGAATTGTCCTCTTCTAATCATTTGCTCGCTCCAATTTCTCCGACGACCAACGAGAAAGGCAGAAATTCTATCGGAAAAGTCCTGGCAACCAATTGTTCGAATTACATCCCAACCGATTCCATTTACCAAAGATAACTTAGTAGGCTGAAGTACATTTCATTTGTGGCAGTGGAAGTTCAGAGTACTTAACTAATTTTGCATCCAGAGCATTCGACGATATTTGCACTCTCTGATGAATTCTGCTGATCGCATTCTAATAATATCGAGACTTTACATTTTGGATTCATTTCAGTAAAGTCCTATTCTGACTTCTATTTATTAGTTCCTGAAATAAAGAAGTCTCTGGTTAACTAGGTCAACATCCATTTCATACATAAACCCAATATTCTCTTCTAGCAGAATAATATTGGTTTTGATGCTAATTGCGCCGTTCTAACGATTTGCTGAATTTTTGTTATTATCAAAACGCAACTGAATACGAATAAAGAAATGATTTTCCTGCAGGGCTTAATAAACCTCCGGGGAATATTTTTTTTTTCTGTTTTGTAATTTCGGCGAAATGGCAAAAGGTTTTACCGCGCATGTAATTATTCGTCTCCTGCTGAAAAGCATCGTTATATACAGAAAGAAGTTCGACGAAACGAATGAAGGATTCAACGTGAAACAATAACAAAGACGTTTATTGTGGCTAGCATTAACAGCGACTACGTTTGCAAATGTAATAATATCCTTGCATTTAGTTTTCTGCAGACTGAAAGAATTCGGTTTGAAAAGGAATAAAATTGGAAGAGATAAAAATCTTTGCGAGGTGAATTATAATTACAGCGAAGATGGAGGAAGAAATAAAAGAAGCGCTTTCGATGCAGATGCCCTTGACGTCCTCTATGACATTGGAATTCGCTTGACGAGAAAAAATTGGTATCAGACGCTTGACAGACACTGATACGAAAAGATCACGTACACAACTAAAGGAAATTGTTTTTTTTAAAACAATTAGTAAAGTGAGAAGCGAAGTCATTTTCATGATTAAGAAGCGATCGCTGACTTTATTTTGATCTTGTGCCTGGAATGATGACGCAGAGAATTATTAAGTTTCAAAGTCAAAAGCGAAAAAAGGAGCTCCGAAGGTCAACCAGGACAGGGTTGTAAATTTCGAAAACAATATTCTATGACCTTTTACGGAAGTTTAAACGGCAAGTATTGAGGAAAGTGTTTAATTAGGAAAATGTGAATATTATTTTTAAGAAGAACGAATGCTTTCATATTTTGAAGTATTGTTAAAATTGCATTTGGTTTAGAGTAATTGATTTAAATTTCAGTTTGAGACTAGTGCAATTAGATTCTGTAATCACTACAAGGTGATAAAGAACCTGTAAAGTTCGCAATAATGCTAACAAACGAAGGGAAATAATACTTGGAGAAGGAAAATTCTTGTGCTCTTTCTTGTGGTTGCAGTTTCAGCTTCTCTCTGAAAAATGACTTCAAATTTATCAGAGCACAACAAGCTCTTCGTAAAATATTAGCTGTGTTAAAAGCACAGAGAAAAGCACTTTTATCCAAATATATTACTCTGATTATTACTTACTTTGTCAGCCTTCTTTTACCTGCTATAAGGTTGCCTGAGTTTAGAGACAGTCTCTCTCTCTGTCCGCTTTTTTCGATTTCATCAGCCTTCTTCTCAAAAGCTCTTTTATTCTCATCGTCTTAACAGATCTCATCACCCCCCCCACCCCCACACACACACATCTCTCCAGTAGTTCATTGGTCTTCCCCTTCTTCTTTCTTAGGGTTCCCATTTCCACATTTCTTTGGCTTTCCCCTTCTTCTTTCTTATGGTTCCCATTTCTATATTTCTTCGGCCTTCCCCTTCTCTTTCTTCTTTCTTAGGGTTCCCATTTTCATATTTCTTTGGCCTTCCCCTTCTTCTTTCTTAGGGTTTTATGGAAATGGGAACCCTAAGAAAGAAGAAGGGGAAGGCCGAAGAAATATAGAAATGGGAATTTCTGTTAGGGTTCCCATTTCCATATTTCTTTGGCCTTTCCCTTTTTCTTTCTTAGGGTTCCCATTTCCATATTTCTTTGGCCTTCCTCCTCTTGTTTCTTGGGGTTCCCATTTCCGTATTTTTTTGGCCTTCCCCTTCTTCTTTCTTCGGGTTCCCATTTCCATATTTCTTTGGCCTTCCCCTTCTTTTTTCTTAGGGTTCCCATTTCCATATTTTTTTGGCCTTCCCCTTCTTCTTTCTTAGGGTTCCCATTTCCATATTTCTTTGGCCTTTCCCTTCTTCTTTCTTAGGGTTCCCATTTCCATATTTCTTTGGCCTTCCCCTTCTTTTTTCTTAGGGTTCCCATTTCCATATTTTTTTGGCCTTCCCCTTCTTCTTTCTTACGGTTCCCATTTCCATATATCTTTGCGCTTCCCCTCTTTCTTACTTAGGATTCTTCTTAGGTTTTTAAAAAGACAACAAATAAGTAAATAAAAGTATATTTTGTATCAACACGTAGAAGTTATTAGATGTCTAAAATCTTGTATCAACGCGTAGAAGTTATTAGATTTTAAAAAGTATTTTAAAAACTGAGACGTATGCACTTTTTTTAGAAGGGGGGGGGGGAGTTGATCCCTTAAATCTCGTCTTTAATATGTTCCTACTTACACTAAACCAGACCGATCATTTTATATACAATCTTTAGCGCTTTACAAAGGGTTTAATACCGACATAGAAAACTCTCTCTCCTTAACACTAATTTATTGGCACTATATAAGTACATACTGTATATTGATGAAAAATGTTTTTTTTTTATATATAGATAAAAAATACGGTGCAAATGCTTCGACTTTTCGTTATGTTATCAACATTTTTCAGGAATTTTACGTTTAACAATATATGGAATTTTTGCGTCAATGAGACTGCATTCTTCTTCATTTTACAATGAATGCGCAGAATTCAGGGATGAAACACTGCGTCATCCTCACGGATGACTGGGTTGGGCTTTCAAGTTATGAAATATCTCCTCCAATCCTCTCCCCATCGTGGCTATTTTCCGTAGCCCACAGTTAAAGGGCAGATCCTCCTCCTCCTCCTCCTCATTAGCCGTTTTCTGCCCCTCTTCTCTTTCCCTCCGATGCCCTGCGCTTGTTAGCTGACCAAGGTCACGGCGAGCACTCCGTCTCCTTCCATCAGCGTCGCAAATCCCTCGAAATCCGTCTCCTTTCTCTCTCCCCTTCCTCTCTCACACGGGATTTTCACTACCAGCTCCTAATCAGGACAGAATGCGTTGGCCGACGACTCGAATTGCCCTAATAGGTAAGGCTCGGGGATTAGTACGGAACTGTCCGTGGTTTCACTCGGTCAGGAACATGCTTTCGGATGTCGCGCAGCCGTGGTACCAGTATCTGACAGTTATCTCACTGAGCTCGTGCGGATCGAATTCCATAAACGGAACTTATGACAAATAGTAGTTTTAATTGTTCTCTTATCACTATTCGTGTAATAGGATCTCATTAGTGAAGGACTTAACAGTATCGGTAATTGGTAGGCTGGCAACAATGTACAAAGCTAGTGTGGTTGCTCTTACGAAATACTCATGTTTGGTGGCACCGTGTTATTCCTGAGAGTTGTTTTATCAGAATAACTTGGCGACCTCAGTCAGCAGGGCTCTAGGTTCGAGTTCCCACTGTGCCTGTGTTAAGATTGTTTTTTGCTAACCTAACCTTAAGTTGGCACTGATATATTTGGAAAGGCTGCCGTTCTTCGGATAGAATATTAAGCCATGGCAGGGCCGAATCTGGGGGAGAAGTGGAAAGAGCCAAGTGAGCCATGCCAACCCCCCTGCCCCTTTAAAATGCCAATAATAGTAAAAGAGGCAAAAAAAAAATATTAAGCTTTGTAAAATATTTCATGAATTTTTCACGAAAATTTTTAAAGACCTGTAAAACAGGGAGGGAAATTGTTAAACTGCATTGGAAATCCAGTCTCTTGCCCCCCCCCCCTTACATTTTTTCGGCTCGATTGCATTTCTTGGCCCCCTCCTCCTCGATGATTTTTTTCTAGATCTGGCCTGAGCCGTGGTATCATGTGCAGTCTGCACGTTAAAGAACACGCTGGATGGTTTTAATTCGAGGCCGCCACATCTGTTTCCTAACTGTTTTCCAGTGGATTCCCTTCCTCTACGTAACTCTGAGACTTTGGGGTCCTTGTAACCCAGCCATTTAGCCCACTGTGCAAAAGTAAAACAAAAGCAAAACAACTGACACTTTCCTGATAGAGAGAATCTCCAGATTTCGAGGAATTGAGAAATTAGATGTGTTAATCAGATGCTAGCGGAGTATGAAATCTTTCTGTCAAACTCATCCAGTGTATCGCTTCATTATTTGCAAGCGATGATATTTTGGTTCAGTGAGTTTAAAGATCCATCTGACGGAACAATAACATGCGTTGAGATTTCCAAAGATGTTTGCCAGATAAGGCACGGCCTTCCCGATCACATACTGATCTCTTTTTTCCCTGTGGACGTTCAAGTTATTCTCTACCAATTGACAACGCATGGACTTGGAAGTGTCAAGTCATTCTCTACCAATTTTTAGAAGTTTTAGAAGTGCAAGTCATTCTTTACCAATTGACAACGCATGGACTTGGAAGTGTCAAGTCATTCTCTACCAATTTTTTAGAAGTTTTAGAAGTGTCAAGTCATTCTTTACCAATTGACAACGCATGGACTTGGAAGTGTCAAGTCATTCTCTACCAATTTTTAGAAGTTTTAGAAGTGTCAAGTCATTCTTTACCAATTGACAACGCATGGACTTGGATCCCCTTTTTGGTACCATCTGCGTACAAGGATTAGAGTGCGGAAGGAAGAGGACATTAACGAATAATATTTTCACTTTGTTGTCTATCTCTCTGTAGACATTCAACTTCATTTTTTTAATATAAATTAAAAATTCTCTTTTGACTGTATAGGCATTGATGAAATATTTCTGAAATTACCAAAAACTTAATTGGTCAAAAATTTACAAATTGCTTAACGAATATTACAAGGGATGAATTTATACTAGAAATTTTGATGGCAAAGGTCATGCGGTTTGCATTGATAACAATAAGTTGCCTTCTTATACCCAGAAGAGGGTGGGTGGCTAAACTATCTAACTTCTATTTTGTGTTAAGAAATTGGGAAACTCTTTTTCAGTTGGATAGGCAATAATGAAATATTATAATTCGCATTTTCAGATCCATAATTAGTTTAATTTACACAGTTAAAGGCACTAAATATGGAAAAAGCGAAACTTTTATATACCTGTTTATGACAGAAATTTTTAATTTCGTTGGTCGAGTGTCATAATTCACTGAGAGCATCAAACTGTCTCCTTTTTCTCAGAGAGAGGTGTGAGCAAAATATTTTTTTTTGTTTTAAGGAATAAAAGAGAAATACTTCTTATACTGTATAAGTATTAATAAAATGCTACTATTTGTACTTTCCCAATCATCCATTATTTTTAATTAAAACTTTTAAATTGTGCAAAGGTCGGTAAACGAAAAACTTCTTTCTCTTTGAAAACGAGGCTCCCATATTCGTCAGAGGCGATAAATGTTCTTCTAGTTTCACTTTCTGACGTCTCATTATACTTTCCCAATGATGACGTACTGAATTATATTAGCCTTCAAGAATCGAGTCTTGTCAAAAAGATTCGCAGTTTAACAAATGCTGAGACTCTTCTGTGTTCTGTCGCTAACATCGGATTCCGTGATAATACCAGACAGTAATTCTTTTGCAAACAAATGATTAAAAAAAGACCTTGCCGACAAAGAGCACATATAACGTAGCCAAATATTAACGTACCAGAAAAACAATTTCTATAGAACAAAAAGCCTTTCTTATTTCTGTGAAGAAGAGAAAGAAACAGGCTTTTCAATTTCTACCATAATGGCAAAAATACAACATTTTTACAAATTAGTCACTGCGATAATGATTAAAATGCATGAAAATATCTTTGCTATTTTCAGATTTTTATATAAACATGTTCATCATTTAGCAGTTAAAAAACTTTAATTTTTTATGTATTCCATTACGATTTCTTTTGATAGGCTCATTTGATATAAATGAAAATTATAATTACTTTTGCCTGAATGAGAAGGTTTCGAATTTTTGTTTTATCCAATTTAAAAAAAACAAACAAATTCGGCTAACACATGAATTAGTTGTCGATATTATCTAATTTTATTAAACTAAAAGAAACTAAAGGAATTGACAAGATCATTTTATTGCACATGGTATCAATGCGAAAGTGATTTTATACAACGTAAATATCGTTTCGGGCCTTTTTTTTAAATATTTATGTTTGTTGGATGCATTAATAAATTGCATTTATTATATTTTGAATTGGGCCAACATTATATATGGCATATGAAATTGTGTGAAGTATATTACGTTGCATAATTCATCTTCCCCTGCACTAAAATAAAGCTGCAGAAATATTTTTAAGCAAATAGCGTTAAAATTGAAAAAATGCTTGATATGATACATAATAGAGAAGAAAAACCGTGATTTGATGATGATGATGATGCTGGGATTATGTTAGACGATACTAATACGTTGCGATTCTCGTTTCAGTTTTATAAAGAAAAGAGGAAGCCTCTCAAAGGGGTTGTGGATAAGTGATGAAAACAGCGCTGATAGTAAGTTTAGACTGAGGCTTAAAGCTGTAAAGAAATTAAAGGGAAGATGTCTCATTGCCCACATATAAATCTCTCAAGCAGTTTCATTTCGTGTGATTTGGCGAGTTTTAAAGTCTGGTTTGAGAATAACTAACACTTCTCACAAACACCGTAACATACATAAATACATGTGGGATTCACTAGATGTACTGCATAAGAATATGATTGATTATATATTTATTAACAGCAAATGGGCTAGTTCTGTTAGAAATACCAGGTCATATAGGAGAGCTGAAATTGGATCTGACCATTACCTTGTTAAAAGTGTCTTGCAACTTAAACTTAAGAAGTGCTGTGCTAAGATTAAAAAAGTTACCTTTAATTCTGTAGCTATGAAAGACCCGGTTATAGCTCATTTCGGAAAGAAAAAACTGCAGGAATGTCCTTAATCAATACCCTACAAGTCCTAAAGATTTGTGTTTAATAGGCGAATAGGGATTGCTGAGGGAATAGGCGTATACATCTAAAGGCTAAAATTAGGCTATACATCTAAAGACTAAACTAAAATTAGACTGTGTTCTTTCTAGGGTAAATTATGGTAGTGAAACATGGGCGCTTTGTAAACAAGATAACAGGAAACTTGATGCTTTTTATTCTAGATGTTTACGTAATATCTTGGGTATTAGGTGATTCAACTTTGTAAGCAATGATGAGTTTAGGGTAAGGAGTCGGCAACCACCTTTGAGCAGCATATTGTGCAAGAGAAAGACTCCGTTGGTTTGGCCATGTTGCCCGTATGAATAATTATAGATTAGCGAATAAGATTATGAACAATGTGACTAAAGGCCTCAGAAAGAGGGGGAGACCTAGGTTGCCGTGGAACCTTGTTAAAATTGGTCTACAGTGGCTGGATGCAGCAGATGTAGCTCAGGACAGACGTGTTTGAAGAACTAAATTGCTCAATCTAGTTGGACCTCCGTTGCCCATGGCTGCTTGAGGATGATGATGATGAATATGATAAATGAATATTTGAGGAATACTATTATATTGAAATAAAAGAATGCAAACTATATAATAATATATAAAAGTAAGATGGATGTTTTTCATTGTGGTTCGTGATACTGTTTAACTAAAACTAAAACAGCTGGTTTCACAGAAAATATTTATAAAAGTTTATTGAATCCCCCCCCTCCTTTTTAAAGATTTATTGAAGCACCACTTCTTTTAACAAACAAGTGAAATGATGAAACTTTTTATATAAAAAACTGTTTGATAAATTTGATGAAAATTTCGTGATAATTGAAAATAAATGTTAAAAAAATTAAAATGATTTTTGTATTCCAATGCCTTGGCCGACTAATGAATACTTAATTCTCTCACTTGCTATCTGTGAGTCTCAATACTTTTTTACGAATAATCGAATTCGCGAACAGTAAAACCACGATCGCGAGGGCCTGCTATATTATATAATTTTTAAATAAGAATTATTTAATGAAATATATGCTACAACAGCCAGGGAATGTTTTGGTTTTGGTTTGTAAAAATATTGCATAAAAAGTTATTGAACTACACTGAATTAAAATCAACAAATTCAAAATTTTGAATTATAGTGATATTACTAAATAAATAAAAAAAAGTGGACTTACCTTATGTTGGCACATATTCTTTTTTCATTTTAAAATTCGGACAACATGTGATATTTTACTTAGATAATTTGTGACATCCAAAGTTTACAATAACACAATATTTTGTTTGCATATTTTCTAGTAAATTAATAGGATTTGTCTTTAATTACAAGATGAATATGTTCTATAGTTTTAAAAAAGGTCCAAAAATTTGATGTTGATAGAATTTGCATTAAAATAATTTTTCAAATTTTATTTGCTTGCAATGTTAATTGTTGTTTGATTCGGAAAAACTGTACTTCCACATATTATACATAGTATTAAATATCAATTGAAGTTTATTCGACAAAATATTTACAGGTACAATTGCTCAAAAAAATATCCGCGTGACACGAAGGTTACCAGATCACTAATTTTTAAAAAATTCGTTGTCAGATATTTTTTCTGAATTCTGTAATCAACCATAGTGTTCGGATATTTTTTGAGCGACTGTAAGATTTGAAAAAAGGAACAGAGAGTAATCTTGGGATGAGCGGATATTTTTATCTTTTGTGTGAGAAGAGAAACTGTTACCATAGAAACAAACCTTAGAATAATGGAGCAGTTGCATCACCGGAAACTGGTGTTGAAGCAATCGCAGAAAGTAAAAAAAAATGTTGGAGATAAATAAACTGGGAAAGGATTTCAAGCTTAACTTTAGCGAAAGGTCATGTCAATATCATCCTCTGAATATTTCATAAGGAATTAGATTAACCTCAATGTCTCATTTTATTAAACGTATTGTTATCAGATTGATTCGTAGTCGAAATTTTATGATTTGCAATCTCAAGGCCTCTTGAACCAAACCAAAAAAAGTGTGAGAGACTTCATGATAACTTCACATAAACCTGGAATAGGATTAAACATTCTTTCGATCTCAATGTATTGTCGTTGAGATTTGCTCGAAGTTTAAAACCTTTAACTCACATCTTCTCCCTCCACTAACAATTTGCTGTTAATTTATTGATTTCGGCTCTTATTTCAAAGTTGTTTCGGTTGTTTTATCTCTGAGCGGCACTTTTTTTGCATACAATAGGCTAAATGGCCAGGTCACAAGCACCCCGAAGGCTCAGAGAAGGTTGGGAAAGGGGACCCACTAGAACAGCTGTTGGGAGACAGATGGTAGTCACCCAAGCCAGCCATCTAGAGTGTTCTTTAACGTGCACAGGGTATGGCTCTCCCGCATACGGGGCCACGGCTTAACGTCCCATCCGACGGATGGCGACTTTTTCAAGTCTATCGGTGTCTCCTACTGACCGTGGGCAGGGCAGAGATAAATCTCAACGCTGACCCAGCTGGGACTCGAATATGGGAACTGCAGATTACGAGCCTGGCGCGCTACCGGCTGAGCCACCCCCACCCCTCTTATTTCAGATATTGCCTTCAGTGCTGAGAGTAGAGAGCAAACGGCTTTTATCCTATAAGAAGCCTCTCTGCTTTCAGTGACAAATTAATCGCTCGGATTGAATGTAGAGGAAATTTTCGATACCTTCCTAAGCTCTCGTCACTTGAATTGGAAAAGATAACAATTCTTTTTCTTCAAGTCAACTGTCTAACGAGAATCCCATTAAGAGTTATTATCACTCTACTTTTAAAAAACGAATGTTTAATTGTGAAAATAAAAAAGTATCAGTTTTAGAGACCAAAAAAGAAAAGTGAAAAAAAGTAAGCTAAAAAGACTCACCGTTTAACTCCTTGGCTGAGTGGGCTCTTGAAGGGGCGCTTGTCTGGGGAAAAGAAACACGTGCATCAAGAGTTAGGTTAAAAAAAATACAACTTCGATTTTTGCACTGTTTGCTTATTCTACTGTTATGGCTTGAATCAATTGGAGCAAAAAAGCAATATTTATTTCAGTGGTTTGACTTAGAACAACAAGTGAAGCGGAATCGTGAGGAAAACAGTTACTTAAAATAATGGAAAGCTTTGGTTCTAATTTGCACATCTGTTCAAACAATAACATATTTTAATTTTAAATAGAGTCAAAAAAACTGTATGTCAGCTTCTGAAAATCAATAACCTTGAGTTTGCTAACCAAAAACACAGTTCTAGAATTTAAAGAAAACTGGAGAGGAAGAATAAAATGTTGTGCCTTTTTCACATTCGCGTGACATTTTTGCTTGTTTAATTAAGATTGAAAGAATAAGAAGCAAAATAAAAACACCTCCCTGGATTACAGAGAAATCATTATACGAGTGTTCTTATACAAAATAGGGTTAAATATTTTAGCTTTTCACTGGGGCTTTAGGGTTAATTGAGTAAATAATGCCTACCAGTATTCATAGTTTGACATTTGAAGTTAGCTGTAATAGCGAAAGTGATTTCATTTTTATACTGTATTAAACAATTTTCGATCTGTTCTTCCAATAAACAAACTTAACAGGTTTTGTTGACAAATAGCATCGGCAATATTAATTATTCATTAAATGACCGTCTATCGATTGTATTATTAAATTGATACATTTGCCTCTATTATTTATGAGTTTTACATTCTAATATACAACTAAGCTTGATGTAAGGCATGTGTCATGTCCCTCGAATTTTGTATTTATTTATTTATTGTATATTTTTGTTATATTTTATTGTTGTATATATTTTTAAGTGTTCTTGGAAATGTTTGTGCTGGGATGACTCACTGTTGTTGTTTTTCTGGTCTAAAGCTGCTCCGTGTAAGTGGTGACGAATGCCAGCAGTTGTTTATGCCGTAAATGACTAGCCTAAGGCGCTAGTTCCACGCACGAGGCTAGGCGGTAGATTTGAAGCTTTAGTTTGTGCATAGCTGTCGAACGAAGAGGCCGTTTCGTCACACGCCGCCTTTCTCAAAAGTAACCCTTGAAGTAAGGGTGCGATTCCAAGGGGGAATCGAGATTCTTGGAGAATCTGTTTTATTATTCTTGTGATTCAAAGGAACCACAGTGTAGGCAAAGGTTGGTTATCCTTTCTCCAAGTTTAAAGTCTGTAAAGTGAGAACTTGCAGAGTGTGCGATTCTCCACCTCATTGTTAATGTTTCCAGCAGCAAGGCAGCAAAGGCCCACGGAGTTGAGCGCATTCCCAGCAAGTAGCTGTATATATTATAAATAAAACTGCGTCGTCCCTATCTAACTCTCGTGCAGTAATTAATGGACTATTGTTATTCATCATTCAACACCAGTTTCTTCAAAAGCGTGCAGTGGCATGGGCTTAAAAACCCGAGAACCTGTAGTTTCACCGAAGTGATGGTGAAGTGAGGGGGAAGTAACTATTAAGCAACAATCGCATCGTCCTCCGGCGGCCACGACGTTTGGCTCAGTCTCCGTAGATCTGAGAAGGGAGGACATCACATCTGGCCCAGTCGGACAGGATCCGAACCCAGGCCATCACATCTGACATAGTCCGACAGAACCTTTTCTTTTTGGGTCACGACAACATGCTACACCTTTTGGTCACGACAACATGCTACACCAAAACCTTTTTAGCTTATACACCGTCAAAGACATTTATTATATTTTATAAGTAATATAGAAGTAAATACAAGACCAAATGGTTATTATCAAAATGTTCAATTACACTTTAAACGTACGTACAGGTAAGAAAACATTGGCATTTTGTATGTAACTTGGTGCTGATAAACTGATATAAGAGACTGAGTTAAAAGGCCTGGCTGCAGAGAGCACTAGCACAGCTCTTTGGGGATTGTGTTTATATATAGATCTAATTGATGAGTTGAGTTGTTTCCTCTGAGGATAATGTTTTGCACACAGTGGACTAAATGGCCAGGTCACAAGAACCCCAACGGCTCAGAGATGATTCAGGAGCGAGGGGACCCACTGGACAGCTGTTGGGAGACAGAGGTAAAATAAAAAAATAAATAGAATAAATATCCCCTCAAGCAACTGCTTGCCACAGAGGTCTGACAGGAGCCTGTCAGTTTATATGCCATAGTAGAAGATCTGAGAGGATGGCAGGACCTCAGCAGAAAAACTATACAGACATCCATGCCTTATCCGGGGCTCGAACCCAGGTCCCTTTGATCAATAGCCAAACGCGCTAACCACTCGGCTACTCATCAATACCATCCAGCGTATATGCTTCCCGATGGCTTAATCTCCTATCTGACGGATGGTGGCCTTTCTAAGTCCATCATCATCCCCTACTGACAGAGGGAAGAGCGGAGAGTTTTACAGAGATAAATCTCAACGTTGGTCCAGGCAGGATTCGAACCTTGAAACTGCGAGCCTAGCGCGCTACCGATTGAGCCATAGCCCCCTCCTCCCCAATTGGTGAACTAAGCCCCAAGGGCACTAATTACGTCAACTGAGAGTCTCGTCTGTGAAAACGAGAGAGTGGATACCCTATATGACCTTGGCGTGAGGTTCCAGTCTATTCGCAATAACAGTTCCCTTGCGTCGCTGCTCTCTACATAGATTAACGTAATGGCTTGTAGATGGGACGCTGAGACAAAACTCGACCTTTGCCGAAATGAATACTGGCGATTCCCTCACTGCCCAAAACTAGCACAACGGAATATTTGTGTTCTCGACGCGTGACGTTCGTAATTCAGTTGCTTACAAAGATCTACTTTTTGACGTAATATGAAAATATCTTAAATCAATTAATCGCCTTAGGGATGGAGTAATAGCGACTTTTTCACGGTTGAATCTTTGATAAAACGTCGAAATCAATTCCATATCAGTACACCTATCCCTCCATTCACACTGCTTTGCTTTTGATTTACACGACATAAATTTTGTTCGGATCATTTATTTCATAAACTTTATTTTTTAACCGCAACGTATAAATTTTTATTTTTTTTTTTGCTTTGCGACATATAAGACAGAGAAGAATCCTAGAAGCTACTCCTAGCTTTTACAGGCGTTCTCATACAAGGACATGCCCTACTAAGACCGAAGTCACTGCTGACCACTGCCTCAGTTAGAGCTAACACAACACACAAAGTTTGCCTTGCTGGAACAGTCGTTAGCTGCCTAACTTATATAAATTTAAATATAATAACAACTATTTAGCTGCCTAAATATATATAAATATTCGGTGTAGCATCATTTGCGGTATTTTTTTTTTACAATTCCTTCTATTAAATGCAAATTTAAGCCAATGCCACTTTCTACAGGAAGCGTAAGCTCTCTTTGTTAAACCTTAGTTACAAGATGTTATTGGGATGGGGGTGGCTCAGTCAGTAGAGTGCCAAGCTCGTAATATGTAGTTCTCAGTTTCGAGTCACACCTGTCCAGCATTGAAATAGATCTCAGCTAAACCTCCCACCGTGTCCTCTATCAGAAAGGGCGCATCCATGGGCTTGGAAATGCCGCCGTCCGTCGGGTGGAACGTTAAGCCGTGGTAGCGCGTGCAGAAGAATCATATCCTGTTTTAAATGGAACCGTCTAGTACGTTGAAGAACACGCTGGATATCCTTGACAGTTTGGGTTGTTTTACCTCTGAGCGGCACTTTTTTGCACACAACCGTCTAAACGGCCAGGTCACAAAGACCCCAAAGGCTCAGAGAAGGTTGAGGGAGGGGATTCACTGGAACAGCTGTTGGAAGACAAATGGTAGTCTCCCATCAATGTCATCCAGGGTGTTCTTTAACATACACAGGATATGGCTCTCACGCTCACGGAGCCACGGCTTTACGTCCCATCCGACGGACGGCGGCCTTTCCAAGCCCATCGGTATCCCCTGCTGACCGTGGGCAGGGCGGGGAGTTTTGCGTAGATGGCCTTGACGGGAGGCTTCCATCAGTTTCTTAACAGATGTCCTGAGGGTTCCCTTCCTGAACCTTCTCCGAGCTCTCGGGGTCTTTTTTGACCTGGCCATTTAATCATTGAGGGCAAAAAATGTGCCGCCCAGAAGTAAAGCAACGCAAACAACTCAGGATATTATTATTGGTTTCTAGCACTGTACGCTTAATTTCACTATTGAATTAATAAAGTAATTATAACGTTTCATTGTCGTTTATTTTTTTTTCTTTCGTTAATATTTACTTAGTAAATGAACTGATTTCAAAATTTAGAATTAATTAGTTCTTTACATTTGGTGCGAATTTTCATTCTTTCCATTTCTTTTGTCTGACTTGTGCAGCTGCTTCCGAAAAACTTACTACGAGGCCATCCTTAAAAAGGACTTATTAAAAAGGACTTATTCCTGTATGAAACAATATTCTTCGAACGTTTTATATTTGAGCAATTCTATCGCCCCAAACATTATCTCAGAAGAATTTCGATGAATACCACCAGAAGCATAAGATTCTTTATTTTGAAACAAATTAAGTGAAGCATAAAAAGAATATGAAAGGGGCGACTTAGATCAATCATGCCACGCAGACGGATCTCAAAAAGAAAATGTTTAAAAAAAAATCAGTTTTCTTTCTTATCCACTTTCGATAAAAATCGATGCTCTTCATTCTGGCAAGCTGATGGCGCCCCCTGGCAGCATTAAGAGCAAAAGATGTTTGCGAGACTGTCCGGATATGACAGCGCGTGAATTTTCGAAAAAAAGAAATCAGTCTCCAAAGAATACGAACTATTGTAAATAAATACAGAATTTCTTCTACCACATTTTTCTATTTCAGAATGAGAGAAAACCTTGTATGTAATGCAATGTTCGCTATCATTTCTAAAACCCAATCATTGAGATGAGAATAAAGCTTTGATGCTCAGAAACAAAATGAAGAGCTCGTTCGTAAAATAGTTCAGTTGAAAATTGACGAAAATGAGTTGAGTGCGAAGATGCTTAGCTCTGAAGTTATTCCATTGGCACGACAGAAAGATATTTTCCCATCAAGTGTTTTTCTTTTGACTTCATTTCGACATTTTTTGTGTAGAGCAAACGAAACTTGATTTCAAATTCCACACAGAAACGAATCTCTTTCGACTGTCGCTGGGCAGAAGCTCGAGCAGGGCGGGAACCATCATTGCGCATGCCTATTTGTGAAGAACCTGTCAGCGACTGAGGGGAGGGGAGGAGGAAAGTGACGCTCTCATCCCCCACAGTTACAATAAACCATGTTCTGGTTCGACGTTTCTTCAGTAGTTGCAACAGAAACTCGATTACCAAATCGAATACTTTGGGAAGCTCATTATTTCATTAACCGATTCGAAAACTTCGTCGGCTCAATCACATTCCAAGTAATTCCATTAAATTTGCGAAGGTTTTCGGCGTCGACGTCGCCCTTCGTTTTGTTCTTCCTCCGTCAGTTTATTACTTTAATGGCTCCGTCATTAAAAGCATTGTTCCAAGAAGGAGGCGAAGAGAGAAGCCAGCCATTAAATTTCGTCAAAGCTCTTCGAAAATGGAGAATGTAATACGGCTGGCGAGCAATCTCAGTGCGGCACAAAACTCCAATTTAAAGTACGCCTACGATGAAAGAGGCGCTCACAGCTGTGGCGAGATGGTGGATGGAAATGAGCGAGGACGAACATATGTCAGCAAATGGGCAAACAGCGGTGTAGAGGGATGCACGTGGAGCTCGTTTGTTCTTCTTCTAGAAGACATCAGCCTCTGACGACCAACTCTTTATTCATCTTAATGAGCACATGAAGATCAAGAAATGGCGTAACACCTATATAGGGAAATTTATTTGTAACTTGGGCCATTCGCAATTTCTATCCGATTTTGCACTGCCCCGATAAGACTGAATGGAGTTTGGAATGGGAGGACAAATCACTCCTTCTAGGATTCTCAGAAAAAGCATCACACTCAAATATCATATTAGGGAGACACCTTAAGAGAATGACATCTTCTTAATTGCCCACTGACCTGGACAAAAGGAATTGCTAATAAAATGGCTTACAGAGGAAAGGGATCGAGAGCACAATGGCTCTCCTTCGCCCATTCTCACTGAAGTCCAATTCTGAGCTTCTTTTGACTTTTGACACTTACTCCAATGCGTGGTGGGGTGGGGGTGGCTCAGGCGGTAGCGCGCCAGGCTCGCAATCTGTAGTTCCCAGATTCGAGTCCCAGCTGGGTCAGCGTCGAGATTCATCTCCGCAAAATTCTCCGCCCTGCCCACGGTCAGTAGGGGACACCGATGGGCTTGGAAAGGCCGCCGTCCGTCGGATGGGACGTTAAGCCGTGGCCCGTGTGCGGGAGAGCCATACCCTGTGCATGTTAAAGAACACGCTAGATGACATTGACGGGAGGCTACCATCTGTCTTCCAACAGTTGTTCCAGTGAATCCCCTCCCTCAACCTTCTCTGAGCCTTCGGGGTCCTTGTGGCCTGGCCATTTAGCCCATGGTGTGCAAAAAAGTGCCGCTCAGAGGTAAAACAACCCAACAAAACCCAATGCGTGGTAAAATCATACTGTATAGTGAAGAGTTGGGTTGCTTTACCTCTAAAACGGTTGGGTTGTTTTACCTCTGAGCGGCACTTTTTTTACACACCATGGGCTAAATGGCCAGGTCACAAGGGCCCCGAGGGCCCAGAGAAGGTTGGGGGAGGGGACCCACTGGAACAGCTGTTGGGAGACAGATGGTAGCCTCCCGTCAAGGCCATCCAGCGTGTTCTTTAACGTGCACAGGGTATGGCTCTCCCGCACACGGGGCCACGACTTAACGACCCATCCGACGGACGGCGGCCTTTCCAAGGCCATCGGTGTCCCCTACTGACCGTGGGCAGGGCGAGGAGTTTTGAGGAGATTAATCTCAATGTTGACCCAGCTGGAACTCGATCCTGGGAACTGCAGATTACGAGCCAGGCGTGCTACCAATTGAGCCACCCCCGCCCCTACCTTTAAAGGGGACTATTATGCACACAATAGGTTAAATGGCCAGATCCCAAGATTCCAGGACTCAAAGTGGATAAGGAAAATGGAATCCACTAGACATGGAAAAGCCCAGTCAAGAGCATCTACCGTATTCTTTAACATGCTTAGAATATGGCTCTCCTGTCCATGGGGCCACTGCTGAATGGCCCATCCGATGATCGGTGGCCTTTCCATCGATGTTCCCTTTCTCATCGAGAGTTAGCGGAGAAAATCCAAATAGGAGTAGTGCAGATGAAGTGATGCAGCCTTGCTGACATGATGTCGAATTCTCGTGATTAGGTTCTTTTCCCAACTGACTGAAATTTATTTCTGTTCCAACTGAACTATTTTTTTTCACATACCTTTTTATTGAAAGGATGCCTTTTGGAGGAATTTAGAAATAGTTCGGCGATTCTTTCTTCAGACTTATGTTTTCAATCCAAGGATAGTCTCATGAGTACAGTATTGCTTCTGCGATCACAAACTTCGCATGCCACCGATTATTCTGTGCGCTTCTACTGTTTGCAAAACACTTTCTCAGGTAACGAACTTTGGAATCCGTAAGCTTTATGTAAACCAATCAATCTAAGGATAATTATGCTGTCAACTCTACACGGACTGAATTGGATTGTTTTACCTCTGAGCGGCACTTTTTTGCACACCATGGGCTAAATGGCCAGGCCACAAGGACCCCGAAGGCTCAGAAGGTTGGGGGAGGGAACCCACTGGAACAACTGTTGGGAGACAGATGGTAGCCTCCCGTCAAGGCCATCCAGCGTGTTCTTTAACGTGCACAGGGTATGGCTCTCCCGCACACGGGGCCACGGCTTAACGTCCCATCCGACGGACGGCGGCTTTTTCAAGCCCATCGGTGTCCCCTACTGACCGTGGGCAGGGCAGGGAAATTTTGCGGACACGGACTGAAAAATGAGCGATTTTCCATTAGAATAACCAACATTTTCGAAATCATTTCTGCAATCAATCTGGTTCAAATCATAATTTATGCAAAGAATGATGGTGTTGTCATCCTGTTTTCGTACTTCATAAATTTATATGCGAGATATCGGTGACTACTGACTCCTCGGAAGAGGTTTGTTTGGTAAAGACAATGCATGCAATATTTACAACTACGAATCAAAACCTATCTTCAGAAAACAGGTTAGGAAAACCTGTCTTCGTTTTTTCTGGCAGAAAAGTGGAACGACTCGTAAGATTTCATGATCAAGATTTTCAGTGATCATCAATCTAGAGTGAAAGACTGGTCTCGATTATTACGGTAATGTTCTACAAAAACGATCTGGTGAAAAATAATAAGAACTAGTTTCTTCAAGTTTGAAGTGCGAAGAACATAATGTAACACAACGAGGTACGTGGCAAGAATGCCGAACAGTTTTACTTAATTACAACAGGTGAGTTATTCTCTTGTACGATGGCAGTGCTTATTTAGACCTAATTAGAACAGAATAATTACAGGTTGCAAGTTCAATAGGTAGAGGTTACCGAGCCCATTCTCATCTGCACTCCAGCAATTTGATTATCTGTTGATTAATTGCGCCCCTCTGCAGACAACAGTCGCGTGGAAATCGGCACCGCTCGAGGTATGCCATCTGCCGAGATCTTGGAACGTGCGGGGAATTGGCAACAACTCGGTGCGAAACTTACAACGAGGAAATGACAAATCTGTCTGCGAAAATGGAGGTGATAAATATGAAGCTGTTAAGATTAGTAAATCGTGATAGGCAATCTTACGAATACTGATGATGCTGCAGGGCTGGCTAGTTTAGACAATAATTTCTTTTGAAGAATGCGTTCATCAATAGGATTGTGATAGTTGTTAAGTCTCGTACAGTAAGTACTCCTATTACATATGAACTGCTTTCGTTTCAATCGAAACGCGTTTTAATTTAAAAATTAGGCTGGTTTTACTCCCGGGCGATACTTTTCTTACAAGACATGGGGGGCTAAGTGAACAGATTACGTAAAGACAAATCTCAGATTTGGACGGAGACCAAATGGATAATGATTAAGGGAAACAGGAAATTGAGCTTCGATGTCATACAAAATGTCACGTAAAGTGCACAAGATATCGTTTAATAGCTAATTATTCAGCCATGTCAAAAACCACAAGATTTTCTTATATAAATCACTATCTTATCCTTTGTCTTACTTATATGACTTCATCACACAATGCGACAAAGAATAAATTTTCAAGCTTTAAATTTATTATTTCAGTCCTAAAGCTTACGTGTCTCTCTGATAACTGCATCAATTTTCAGACTAACCCAAAGCCCCTTCTGGAACAGTAACTAGGTTCTCTATCCACTAGACCAGTTAGGGCTAATACCTAAATACCAAAACTAGAATATGAGTAATCATATATGGGGTTGAACATACCAAATCATTCCAATCTTGGCCAGAAGTCAATGTGTGTAGACTTTTTCTTAAACTTTTAATGTGGAGATGTTTATTCATCTCAATATCCTATTCTCGTGACGGGTCAACTTGTTCCATCCCTGCGGCAACGGAGTGTCTATGCAGTTTATTGAGTACAGGCCAGGGAAAAACTTTGTTTACTCAACGAAAACAAATTAGTTACTGCATGCTAACTCATTGTTCTGGACTGGCTCTGGAAGGTTTGTGTATTCGCTTGTACTTACATGTGTGTGTGTGTGTGTAAATCCTTGTGGTGGCAGTCAATTGTACAATTCTTCCTGTACAAATTCTGTAAAAAGCTATTTTTTTTCTTTGTATAGTGACTTAAAAAAAATAGGAGGTTTTGTACAGTGAAAAAGAAAATGTATCTATCATATAGTACGAAGTATTTTAACACAATCCTAATATGAACAATGCAGCGTAATTCTTCTGCCATCTTTCTAATCTGCAGTCTCTGCAAAATTTAGACACATCTGTTATGGGACGAGTTTTTCTATTGCCTATTAATAAAGATCTGTATCCTTTTTCCTCAACCATCGTTTGTTAAACCCTAAGTGCTGAAGGATGCTGACAAGTGGTCCATGCGACATATTCAAGTCACGTTGCTGTTCACTTTCTCTAATCCTTCTGCTGTTGAGACTCATCGGTGGGTGTTGCTGTTTATGTCTGTCGCTCTTTTCACGCAATGTTGCAGGGCTGGCTGGTTTAACAACAGCTTCCTTTGACGACTTCTTTCCGCAATCCTTTGTGCAGCCTCTTCCGCAAACAAAGCCTTATACTCTTAAAGTTTAAGTGTGTACCGGTGAAGCACTGAAACGATGACTGAACAAAAAAAAGGGCACAAAATTCTATAGACAAGGAATAGAAAACTCGTCCCACTATATGTTTGCGGAGACTATGTCGAATAGCAGTTGGGTTGTTTTATCTCTGAGCGGCACTGTTTTGCACACAATGGGCTAAATGGCCAGGTCACAAGAGCCCCGAGGGCTCAGAGAAGGTTGGGGGAGGGCACCCACTGGAACAGCTGTTGGGGAGACAGATGGTAGTCTCCCGTCGAGGCCATCCAGCGTGTTCTTTAAGGGGCGCAGGGTATAGCTCTTCCGCACATGGGGCCACGGCTTAACGTTCCATCCGACGGACGGCGACTTTTCCAAGTCTATCGGTGTCCCCTACTGACCGTGGGCAGGGCAGAGATAAATCTCAACGCTGACCCAGCTGGGACTCGAACCTGGGAACTGCAGATTACGAGCCTGGCGCGCTACCAACTGAGCCACTCCTGCCCCCATCGAATAGCAGTGGGATGACAGTAGAATTAGAAGGGAATATTCTTAAGACCTACCATCTCTTTATATATGAACTACACCCTTCGTTCTCAATAAATGTACAGCCTCTTCACTCTCTGAGGTCTGCTGCAAAGTGTTCGTTTCCCCCTCCTCCCTTCGGCTTTGGCTATGATGAGGAGGCACAACACAGAGATGCAAATAGTTTCCGTGGCTTCTATTTATAGAAAAAACCGGTGTAGGGAATAAATTGTAAAGTTTTTCCTTTTTGTTTTCTCACTGTGGTTTTTTTTTTTTCTTAATTCTTTTCTACCCCATTTTAACAGCTATCGTTTTGACCTTTTTTTAATTCTAAACCATGAATGTAATGCTAATTATCGTTCCTTTGCTATCTTTGTGAACTAGTTAAGATAATTTTTCCCTATGTCGAGATTCTGACTGTGTCAAATTACTCTCTCTCTCTCTGACTGGAGTGCAATGAATACAGCAAAAGAGCATAAAATGCTTTAAAAGTGCTCTTCTTCTTCAAGTGACGAAGTTAAGATTTTCCTCAATCTTCAAGAGTACAATTTTCCTTTTGGAACTTCCTCTCCACGGCGCATAACTTTCCTAGTCTCAACAACTGACCTCCCAGGTCGACAGCGGGGGTGGTCTTTACTCCGAGGGTGACACAAAGGTCAGTCGGAGTGTGTGTTCCCTGACCCTTGGCAACCCCCTGATGTCTCCCGTCAGAAGCCATTGTGAAATGCACAGGGGGGAATGAAGGCTCCCTCCCCAGCGACGTTCTTCATCTGCCTTCCCTTCCCGTCGATTGCCCGAAACAGAAAAGCTGACTCTTACCAAACTAGGCGAATTTTTTATGTCAGTGTGGTCGGGTTCACGAATTTTCTTGAGTATCTGACTCTTTATGTGGATCGAGCAGATTTCTTTGCGCAGACAGATTTCTTGAAGTTTAAAATATTTTTAAATCGTATTCATCATTCCAGTTTCAAGCAGAAAGTATTTTTATTAAGATTTTTCATAGTTTGCTCCTAGAAATTCAGATTAAATGGGTTGCCATTCTGTTAATGTAATTGGGTTGGTTGCAGAAAGCCAAGCACGCTCCCAGAGGGTGACACAGACCCTCTCCGAAATTCTAAAATCTTGGATAGTAAAATTAGAATATTAAAATTTAGGAAATGAATCTATGCTTGCAATGTCTTGTTTTAAACCAATTTATTATCCTATTGCATTAAGATATAAATTTTATCAATAAAGAATACTATATCTATATCCATATATATACCTTTTCTCTCTAAAACATCTTTCCCCACCTCTCGTCCCGTTAAACGAAAATGTTTTCCGGCTATGTACCTGCAGATTAACTGGTCAATATTCTGGAGATGAAAGTTGTTTGGGATTACTTTTTGAAATACACCACCACGACTATTGCTCTAGAAATATTGCTCTCTTTAATTGACCAAACACGATGTAATTTTCCAAATAATCTTGATTTATACATCAAACTGAAAACTCTTCTCGTGAACTTTGTATAAAGAAGAAAAGCGTTTTGCGTCATTTTCGATTTTGAACGCTCTTTTGAGACCTGCATCCCAATGGCAAAAGAGAGAACATAAAGCTCTCGGGCCTCCCCAGCTGTCAGTCCATCACTTACTTTTTTTTCGCTATTCAGCGAAATTTTGCAGCTGCTTTTCAAAAGTTTTTTCCCCCCTAACATTCTAAAGAACTGGGTCAGTATGTAAAGAATGAAAGCAAGACTTGCTCCTTCGAGTTCTCTTTCCTTTCGAAACTTTTAAATAAGCAATTTCTTGACGTGTCATGTCCTCCGCGAGTCCCCCCTCAGGCGAGGAATATCCAAAAACAGACATTTGCATGAAACCAACACGATCTCTCGCGCCGGGTGACGATGCTGCCAAAGGACAGGCCGTGACAGCAGGAAACCAACCGAGATCGTGCTCAACCACGTGATGTCCATTTCCGTCAAGCATCTGCCCGTTAATGGCCGTCTTTATCGATTGAACGGCCGAGTGGTTATTGAGATATTCGCTGCGACTGGGATTTTCGGTTCCAGGGCGGTAATTTCCTACATCAAGACTGTCACTTGCTGCGCTTCGGTTGGCAGGTTAGCTGAGATATCTGCACTTGCTGAAAAGGTGACAGACTTTTTCTTCGTTGCGTTCGTCTTCGCAGAGCAAACATCGCCAGAAAAATGTTTATCGTTATTTATCATGGAAGGGGAAAAAAAATACTTCTTCACACTGCTTATATATCAGTTTTATAATTGGCAAAAAATGCCAAAGGTGAGGCAGATGAGAAATATACGAAATCCCAAGATTTAATGTATCACTTATTTACTTTATAAAACAGAATATTTATATATTTAATATTCTATTCTATACACGGCTAAAATAATTGATAAAGATAATCTAAAAATAAAAAATGAGTCGTAAAACATTTTTCTTTGAAGACAAAATAATTTAGTAACTATATTTGACATAGAATTTTTATTTTTTTTCCATTCAGTATTAGTACCTTTCTGTACCTCGTTTACCACCTGGTACTTTTCATTTCTTCCAATCGACTCTGAACTCAACAGTAGTATTTTCTAACAAACAGTGTTTTAATCTACTGTCCTTATCGACCTTTATTTCAAAATGTAATTAATTTTCCTTGCTACCTAAATTCGGCTCTGAAACTGTATTGCTAATATACACCTGTCAGCTGATTGTTTATATTTTCACCACTTTTTCGAAGTGTTTTTCGAGCATGCCTTGTGATCCTCCTCGCCGAAATCGTGACATGAAGGCAACAACAGAATAATCTTCTCTTCCAGCACATCGGCAGAAACAAGATTAAATTGCAATGAAACGAAGTACTACAATCATAGGAAGAGTTGGGTTGTTTTACCTCTGAGCGGCACTTTTTTGCATACCATGGGCTAAATGGCCAGGTCACGTGGACCTCGAAGGCTCAGAGAAGGTTGGGGGAGGGGACCCACTGGAACGGCTGTTGGGAGACAGATGGTAACCTCCCGTCAAGGTCATCCAGCGTGTTCTTTAACGTGCACAGGGTATGGCTCTCCAGCACACGGAGCCACGGCTTAAAGTCCCATCCGACGGACGGCGGCCTTTCCAAACCCATCGGTGTCCCCTACTTACCGTGGGCAGGGCGGGGAATCATTCAGGTCAGATTCCACTTTAGCTGTAAATATAAACTGAGTGTTTCTATTGATTTTTAATATTTATCTCTGAATAACAGTTTTAATTTTCGTGTTTATAAGTCAAAGTAATATCGAAGAGTAAAAATAATTTTTTTTAATGCTACATTTAATCCAGGATGAGCCAACTGTATTTAAAATAATCCTCAAAAGATGATGTCCACCTGTAATTCCTGCTTAATGTTTCTGTCTGTTGTTAATTATAAAAATCATCTGACAAGTTATTCGATGAGCGCCAATGACATGAAAAATTCTTTTTCAAATTAAAAATCATCTGACAAGTTATTCGATGAGCGCCAATGACATGAAAAATTCTTTTGCATTTGATTTTAATCGGAGGGGTGGGGGTGGCTCAGTCGGTAGCGCGCCAGGCTCGTAATCTGTACTTCCCAGGTTCGAGTCCCAGCTGGGTCAGCGTTGAGATTTATCTCCGCAAAATTCCCCGCCCTGCCCACGGTCAGTAGGGGACACCGATGGTCTTGGAAAGGCCGCCGTCCATCGGATGGGACGTTAAGCCGTGGCCCCGTGTACGGGAGAGCCATACCCTGTGCACGTTAAAGAACACGCTGGATGGCCTTGACGGGAGGCTACCGTCTGTCTCCCAACAGCTTTTCCAGTGGGTCCCCTCCCCCAACCTTCTCTGAGCCTTCGGGGTCCATGTTACCTGGCCATTTAGCCCATGGTGTGTAAAAAAGTGCCGCTCAGAGGTAAAACAACCCAACCCCAACATTCTCTGAGCCCTTAGGGTCCTTGTGACCTGGTCATTTAGTCCATTGTGTGCAGAAAAGTGCCACTCAGAGGTAGAACAATCCATGGTTCAATATATCAAACATTTGTTTATTCACAATTTCTATTTTTTTTAATTTTAATTCTTGTGTTTAAAGAGTTATGAAAACTGGAATATTTTAGCAGCTGCAATACGTTGAAGGAATTTATAATTACGAAATGAACATTATTGGAAATCTTGATTTAGACAGATTTAATTGACATTTCTCATCAGTCACATTTATCCAAAAAAAGGTCATTTTAGGAGCTATAAAGCTTGGAAGTTGACTTCCTACCGATATAACAAGGAAGTTATTTCCCATTGATATCACGTGGTTTGCAATTTAATTTTTGGATACCAGTGGTGTATGCACAACGAGCAAAAAACTGAGGAAACGAAGAAAACATCAACCTTTCCTGTGATCCTTTATTAATCAGTTTTCTTTTAGCTTCTGAATATCAGTGTTTGCTAAAGAAATTGCCAAAAGTATTTCACAAACACGTGGAAGTTGATGAATTCGATTAAGATGACGAGGTCAAAAAATAAGCGCAATTGCTGCACTGTGGAGCACAGATCTCCGAAGGCGGAGGGAAGATTACGAGACTGAACAGGAGGAATTATAAAACACGCTAAGAATACAGAAAAATTCAATTCGTTAACAAAATGTGACTTATAAGGATAGCAAAAGAAATGTCAAGTTTTATTAAATTCTTGTGATATTGCAACGCTCACACTACTAATACTTAATACGATACCAATTGTTCGAAGTTTTCGAAGAGCGCAAAATGCCGAAAACATTTCTTTATATTTACTTATTTAGACGAAGCAAACTTATCCGTTTCTGAAATGCAGGTAGCAGCTGAAGGAGGATTTTATGAATTGAAATTTATTTTTCGCAATTGAAATCTAAGAGACTTTAGGTCGGTTGAGAAGGAAAGCTCATCAAAATAATTCAGCTTACATCTGTTATATAATCATTTGTTTTTCTCGACAATTCGGTCTAAACTTTTAATATATATTATTTCTTTAAACTCTGTAATTTTTCGGTTTTAATAATGCTGTGTTAGACATATTTTAAGGCGTATATCGTTATTATCATTATCAATTTATTAGTTTACAGAGATATCAATGCTTCAAAATTCACTTCTAGAGTGGCCTTAAATTACATCTTTAATGTTTTAGGAATGAACTCTTCAAAAGTATCTAGCAATACTCTGTAAATGAGCACAAGAAACGAAAGGTACGACAAAAGTGAGTTGGGTTGGGTTGTTTTACCTCTGAGCGGCACTTTTTTGCACACCATGGGCTAAATGACCAGGTCACATGGACCCCGAAGGCTCAGAGAAGGTTGGGGGAGGGGACCCACTGGAACAGCTGTTGGGAGACAGATGGTAGCCTCCCGTCAAGGCCATCCAGCGTGTTCTTTAACGTGCACAGGGTATGGCTCTCCCGCACACGGTGCCGCGGCTCAACGTCCCATCCGACGGACGGCGGCCTTTCCAAGCCCATCAGTGTCCCCTACTGACCGTGGGCAGGGCGGAGAATTTTGCGGAGATAAATCTCAACGCTGACCCAGCTGGGACTCGAACCTGGGAAGTACAGATTACGAGCCTGGCGCGCTACCGACTGAGCCACCCCCGCCCCCTACAAAAGTGAGAAATGAGGTTTAACAATGGAAGAGAGCTAAATATGTCTGCTTTTAATGACAGGCTCAGACCTCCTGGTCACATTGGAAATGAGCTTGCTCAAGAGTTGCCAAGTTCTTTCAAGGGCTGAAATGAACTGCAGATAGATCGAGGATGCAAGGGTACCTAGATAATGAGGGCAATTTTGATGACATCGGGAGAGGAGGAATGTTATTTAGGAATTTAAGTATAATATTAGTGCAAGTTGTTTTAGATATTTAATGAATATTCGTCCACTATCAAGCTGTTTTTAAGTGACAGAAGATGGGTGTAGAGGAAAATTGTCTTGAGCCAGGTGGGATCTGAACCAACGACATCCTGATCACATGTCAAGTGCTCTGACTAATCTGATCACTGATGACATCAGTGATGATCATGATCAAATGATGAAAAATCATCATTTCATTTTTAGTCATCAATGATGAACATGATGATCATCTGACCAATCAACTTGTCGCTGATCAATCTCCGCTCTACTGCTGATGTTTATATTTCTACTTATTTACCCAAAGCTAATTTATCCGTTTCTGAAATGAAGGCAGCTGTTGAAGACTCGAGACAATTTTTCCTCTTCACCCATCTTCTCCTGTCACTTAAAAACAGCTTGAGAGGGGATGACTACTCATTAAATCAATGATGAGCTGCGAATATATTTAACAAATGGATAAAACAGAATTAAAAATATATTCATTCAAAAGTTTTTTTTTTTTTTTTGGTATTTATGCAAAAATATATTTAGTAGTATTTATTTATTAGACCTATCCTACAACTACTTGCAATAATATTAAAGTTATAAAATAATTTCCCTCCTTTTATGACGTCATTAGATTCGTTGTCGTAACCTTGGTCAGAGTGCGGAAGAGTTAGCCCCAGTGCATCATATCCAGCACGTGTAACGCGGCGTTCACATTGGCTGACTAAATTGGCCATGATGGCTTATCCTGCAATTAATCGGAGCCCAGGAACAATTGCCCCTCCCAACAGATGTATTAGGAAAGATAATTCGATCCCTGTAGGTGACATCACTCAAATTACTTAATATGAAAACAAGATCCGTTCGCGTCGCGGCTCTCAACGTATTTCTCCTCCTATCATCACAGAATTTTCACTGCATGTGTGCCCCTTCTGGGTCTGCTGCAGAAGGAAAAGACAAATAGACATTCTCCATACACGTGTACGCCGATCATCAAGCTAGAAACAGAATCTGGATTCGTGATTGAACAACACCGATGACTCTTGATCTGGAGAGCAGGAAGCAAGAACTAATTTGGATCGAGCTGCGCGATTATCTCGCCGAAGTGAAGGAATTCCACAAGGTGGTGAGAAAGAAAGTCATTTTTCGTGCCGACTATTCCTCATGGATGCTGTGGATGATGTTCTTGATCTTCTGAAGATGAAAATTGGATCGCAAGTGGCTGTGAAAATTGATCGCAACGTGCCTGCAACGTGACACAAAGATCCTGTCTAGGGTTCATTACGTGGAGACAGCCAACATAGTGTTTCCCTACGTCTCTTGTGTCTCTGTATCTCCTTCAGAGTTTGGGGCGGGGGTGGCTCAGTCGGTAGCGCGCCAGGCTCGTAATCTGTAGTTCCCAGGTTCGAGTCCCAGCTGGGTCAGCGTTGAGATTTATCTCCGCAAAATTCCCCGCCCTGCCCACGGTCAGTAGGGGACACCGATGGGCTTGAAAAGGCCGCCGTCCGTCGGATGGGACGTTAAGCCGTGGCCCCGTGTGCGGGAGAGCCATACCCTGTTCACGTTAAAGAACACGCTGGATGGCCTTGACGGGAGGCTATCATCTGTCTCCCAACAGCTGTTCCAGTGGGTCCCCTCCCCCAACCTTCTCTGAGCCATCGGGGTCCTTGTGGCCTGGCCATTTAGCCCATGGTGTGCAAAAAAGTGCCGCTCAGAGGTAAAACAATCCAATCCAATCTTCTATAACTTTGATTGTAACTATAACTGAATCAAATAAAATTTGAGAATCCCACAAACTCAACCCTTGGGAATGCGACAAAAGAGAGCACTACCAAATCTTATTCCTTATTGCCTTCTTTCCTCTTGAGAGGCTGAAGGGAACTTATGAAGGATTGTCAGATTACATCAGTCTCTTGCTATGTGAAGCAGTTATTCCGATTCATATGATGTACAGATGCAGCCTGAATATTTCTATTCACGTAGTTGTCTTTCAATAAAATATGAGCTCTGTAAGTGAGCACAGAGATGATGCACAACAACATAGTTTTCGCATGGAATGTTTTGGTTGTTGCTTTTATGGAGAACTAGCTAGACAATGAATTTATTTTTTAGTGTAGTAAAAGCAAAGTGTGCTTTCCTGATATGCCACGTGAGAGAGCAAAAATGTGCAATATGGAAAGGCATAGTATCATGCCCATAATGTCTAATGCTTAGTTTTTCTTTCAGTAGTTTCTTCAAGATAAAAATCGAAAACTCAGAATCTTATATGGAGTTGACAACAATTCTTAAAGCGACTTCTAAAACGATTGCTGCCTCAGAAGCTACTTTCACGGTGAAACATTTCCTTGTGGTTCACATAAAAACGAAGACCGACCTTCGAGAAAGCAATGATTGTTGTTAGAGAGTCACTTTTTGAAGACTTTAAAAACAAAAATGGAATTCTATCAGCAATGCGTGAAATGTCTTTGGAAGCGAACATGATCATTAAAGAACAGAAGTTCGTGAGGAAGTTACTTGTAATCAACTAAAGGGCTATTTGGAATATTCTTTTCTATACTTTCAAAAGGATGAATGCCCTCGTGTCAATGACACCGCAAAACAGATGATATTGCTCACGATACTTTTTTTTTGCCTTGATTTGTTTCGATTTTTGTCAAGATAAAGTAGTTCCTCGATTATCCGTGATCCGATCAATCTCGATTTCGTTTAACCATGCCGCAACGCAAGGAAAAACAGTTGAGGGGTTTCAAATATGTGCTGAATCGGAGGGTGCCTGTATAACCTTTTCAAACGGTTACTGAATTAGTTTTCTCTGTATGAATTCGTTAAGCATTACCTGCTGAGGCCAGGGTGGCTCAGTCGGTAGAGCACCAGGCTCGTAATCTGCAGTTCCAAGGTTCGAAGTGTGAGATTTATCTCCTCAAAACTCCCCACCCTGCTCTCGGTCAGTAGGGGGGCACCGATGGATTTGGAAAGGCCGCCGTCCGTCAGATGGGATGTAAAGCCGTGGCCTCATATGTGGGAGAGCCATAACCCTGTGTCCGTTAAAGAACATGCTAGATGACCTTGGCGGGAGGCTACCATCTGTCTCCCAACAACTGTCCAGTGTATCCTCCCCCCAAAAAAACTTCTCTGAGCCCTCAAGGTCTTTGTGACCTGGCCATTTAGCCCAGTGTGTGCAAAAAAAAAGTGCCGCTCAGAGGTAAAACAACCTGCTCAGTAAAAAGTATTTCTTTGGGTTTTTAATGCTACTCGATGATAATTATAAATAACGCATATGGAAATTTTCTCAATTATCCATCATCATCTTTTTCTCAGTTATTGGCACGGATAATTAAGATCCTGATTCACATTGTTTTGTCTTCAAGAGTTAGAACCAGAGGAGAAAATCTGTTTAAAAGAATTCAATAAATCTATCAGCGAATCAACATTCCCATTCCAAAATCGGCTTCAATAGATAAGGCTGGTAATACTTCACTTATGCTTGGGTTGCAGTTCAGCTTTATTGCTTTTTGCAAACGAGAACCATGATACTTCAATCTTCATCCATTATATTATATAATACACTGATAGTGTCGTACCAGAATCTTGAATCTATTTCGTGTTAGATATATTTGTGTAAATCGAGAATTACATTCGTGTTAGATCTATTCAGAATTGTTTAGAGTGTGTTAGAAGAGGATAGTTTTAAATAAAAAGGTCTAATCTGCCAGATTCCGGCAACCGAAACCTCTACTCCAAACTAATGCTTTAAAAGCGTGAAAGTAACGTTCAAGTGTGTTGTAACTGTTTGTGTTGTTCACGCACTGACCGATGTTTACTAACTTTCAATTCGGGAGGCAGGCGGGCCATGTGGACAGTTGCGGGAATGTATAGTTTTGTTTATGCGTTGTACTGGGAGAGGAGGATACTTTCCTTACACATGAAGGGGGTTGGGTGACCGCTGGGCAACTGCGTGGCCTTGCAGAAAGGCATAACTCACTCACACAGATCTGTTTGTCACCTGAGTGTCCAAGCAGCGACAGATTAATTGCTTTGGGTCAACGGGGGCGGAAACTTGGCGTCAGCTTCGGGAAGGAGAACGCCACTGAATGGCAGAATGGATGGAGGCGAGCTCCTATCTAGGTGGGGAACCGGAAACTTTTGGCCATACCCTGTGAAGGTATAGCAGTGATACCTGCTGATTGTGAACTGAGATGCCCTGTGCATATAGGGTTGGGTTGTTTTACCTCTGAGCGGCACTTTTTTGCACACCATGGGCTAAATGGCCAGGTCACATGGACCCCGAAGGCTCAGACAAGGTTGGGGGAGGAGACCCACTGGAACATCTGTTGGGAGACAGATGGTAGCCTCCCGTCAAGGCCATCCAGCGTGTTCTTTAACGTGCACAGGGTATGGCTCTCCCGCACGCGGGGCCACGGCTTAACGTCCCATCAGACTGACGGCGGCCTTTCCAAGCCCATCAGTGTCCCCTACTGACCGTGGGCAGGGCGGGAAGTTTTGCGGAGATAAATCTCAACGCTGACCCAGTTGGGACTCGAACCTGGGAACTGCAGATTACGAGCCTGGCGCGCTACCGACTGAGCCACCCCCGCCCCTTTACTAAGCAGAAAGAATGCAGAAAAAAAAAATGAATTATCTAGGACATAGATTTTTTCAAAGGTTTTACAGGTAATTAGTATGGAGAAAAAACATTGTACTCTTTGAAGAATTAATTTCTGAAATGATGCACATATCTTCCCTCTAAAATATTTCTTGTTTCAAGTGAAGTTTTTGGATTTTTTATTGATCAATTTACCCGAAGTAACGAATTATTGATTTATAGCTGAAAAGGATAAGTTTTGATCCTTTGGAATTTTTTTCCGAATATTCAAAACGAAAATACAACCCACTGAAATGTATCAGATATAATGCAGTGGCTCCATCTATTGAGCGCTTTTGTTATTAGAGAAACTCTTCTGACAATATAAGGGAATATAAACAAAAAAGAAATTGAATCGAACACAACTGAAGGTCACCATTTGTTAAATATTTCGATATTACTTTTAAAAACAATTAGAAATCATTGTGAAAGCTCCATTTTTTCTTTTTATCATATATGCATGCTTTTAACCTGTATTCAAAAGACCAATAGACACTAAGGTTTTTATTCCTGATGCTTTTATCAGAATATAATTTTCTTGACGGGTTTGTTGAATTGCCTCCATATTGTTTTTCCATTTCATTGTACATCAAGTAAGTGTTCACGTTTTAAAAAGTTAATTCGACACATTTTGGTTATTCGTTTTAAATGGGATCGAGACTAGTTTGAACAATATGATGTGTTATTCCAAGGCATCTGCATTTTAATCTCAACACGTTATTTAGGAAATACACAATAAACCGTTTGAAATTTTTAGTATAAAACCCGTAAGCAATTGTTTTGAGACGTCAACTTTTTTGCTGTAAAATGAGTTTAATTGTCCAGATGACGATATCCCTAAAAGTTGGATGGGGGAAGGGGAGAGAAACCATTGAACGGTTGTCATGGAGACTCCAGTCAGTACATTACAGCGTGTTCTTTAACGTCAACAAGATAAGGAATTTATTCGCACGGGATACAGCTTAACATTCGATCAGAAGGAAGACGTCATTTCCGTCTCTTTTCACGCCGTGCAAGGGCAGATGAGAGTGAATGGAATACTTCTGAATAGCGGCAGAGTTGGGATCTGAACTTGGGAACCTCGGTGCACGATCCCGGCGCATCTTTCCTTTATCTTAAGTCCGAAGGTGACTTTATTTGTAGTCTGAAGGGCACTTATCGGAAACCATTCATGAAATGGTCATTGACAAGACACTGATTAATCGCAATCGATCAACAAGTGGTTGTTGGATGCACCCATTGGGATAAATGGTAAGCCACAAGGACTCAAAGAAGGTTGGGTAAAGGGGTCCGTTGAACAGCTGCTAGAAGACGGAAGCCTTCCCTTAAATCCATTCAGCTTTAACATATACGAGGTCTTGGTCTTCTGCACAAGAGGGTAGACAATGGCGAAAGAATAAATGTTGTCTGATATGCAAATGGCGTCGTCCTGTAATATCTTTGAACAGGCAAAAAAAAAAATCTAAAATCTGTGAAAATTCCCGAATTTCTCCATAAATGCGAATACTATAAACTTCCCTCTTGAAAAGAATTATTTTAAATTTTAAAATAGCCTTCTCTATGGCCGAGTGGTTAGCGCGCTTGGCAGCTGATCAAAGGGACTCTGGGTTCGAGCCCTGGTAAGGCTTTTGTTGTCTTTCTGTTCAGGTCTCACCATCCTCACAGACCTTCTGCTATGGCAATATAAACTGACAGGCTCCTGTCACACCTCCGTGTCAAGCAGCTGCTTGAGGGAAATTTAAAAAAAAAAAAAGAATTTGCGTTTCGTTGCCTTTTCAGACGCGACTGCTCCAACTGATTTCGGTCCAAGCGCGGTTTAGGAGAAATACTAAGGAAGGGTTGATTGCCATGACAAAGTGACCACGATTAACAGACGAACGCCGTCCTTCCCAACAAACATCATTACTTTCCTTTTCGCTGAAAGTGAGAGAGAAATCTTATTTCTGATGATGACGTCAAGTGTTGAACTGGTGACGCTATGGGTAACGTTACTAGGCCTGGAACAACTGATTATGCAAGAAGCTTTATACTCCCCTTGAGAGAAAAATGAACTCACTTCACTCTGTCTCAGAAATATATTTCTAAAACATGCAACGAATGAATATAATTTTTACAATTATTGTGATTTGGTATGTAAAATATAATTTCCTCCAATCTTATAATTTCTGTAATGCTGTACATCAATGGTTTCATTAGCTCCCTGAGGGTTTGGCAAATTATGCAAATATGTTCCTGCATCCCAGGATTAATTCTGTGCTCACTGGACCCTTGATTAGGATCATTCCCACGTTATGCTAATGGAGAATAAAAGTAGAAGCTCTGTAGCTTCTTAAATAAACAACTGAAGGAAAAGATCTCAATGATACGAGACTAAATTTCGATTCCAAACAATATTGAGTCAGTATTTAAAGGGTTATAGGAATTTGAATATTTAACAAGAGCAATGCCAGTAATAAGAATTAGTCCCAGAAGCTGATTAAACTTAATAAATATTTTTTCAAATCATTAAGGAAGCGTATTTAGAAGTTTGTATAAATAATTCTTCCAATTATCGACAATTTTCTTAGTTTCTTAGAACTGGATTGCTATTATTAATAATTATAAATAATAATAATTCTTGAAATTCTGAACGAATATTGTTGAAAAAAAAATGATATTCAGATAGATTTGGTCGAATTTTTTTCTTCGGGAGCACTTTTTTAAATAGAATGTTTATTTAAAAAATGGAGCTTCTAATTTAATTCTATTGTATCTAAATTTCAGTTCTCAATAATATTGATTCAGTATTTAAATAGTTATGGGAATTTAAATATTTAGCAAGAGCAATGCCAGAAATAAAAATTATAAAATGGATGACAACCTAACTTGGGATAATCGCAATAAATTGGCCAATGAAATTAATTGGTCAATGAAATTAATTGGCCAAAATAATTGCCCAGTTGTTTGTTTGGGTTGTTTTACCTCTGAGCGGCACATTTTTGGGCTAAATGGTCAGGTCACATGGCTCAGAGAAGGTTGGGGCAGGGGACCCACTGGAACAGCTGTTGGGAGACAGATGGTAGCCTCCCGTCAAGGCCATCCAGCGTGTTCTTTAACGTGCACAGGGTATAAAAGGAGACGGAATCTGTAAGAAGTTCTCAACAGTCTCCCAACAGCTGTTCCAGTGGGTCCCTTCATCCAACCTTCTCTGAGCCTTCGGGGTCCATGTGACCTGGCCATTTAGCCCATGGTGTGCAAAAAAGTGCCGCTCAGAGGTAAAACAACCCAACCCAAGGGATGGCTCTCCCGCACACGGGGCCACGGCTTAACGTCCCATCCGACGGACGGCGGCCTTTCCAAGCCCATCGGTGTCCCCTACTGACCGTGGGCAGGGCGGGAATTTTTGCGGAGATAAATCTCAACGCTGACCCAGCTGGGACTCGAACCTGGGAACTACAGATTATGAGCCTGGCGCGCTACCGACTGAGCCACCCCCTAATTGCCCAGTTTGAAAGTTTCTGTTTTCAGCATTTCCTATGAATCAAAGCATCCTTTCAACCATGCACTGGACATTTATATTACATAAAGTGTGTGCTTTTCCAATTAACCATTTAAATAGAATGTATGAAGTGAGAGTGTTTTTTGAAACAAGCTCGATACGCGGCTGCTGAGAAATGCTGATCTACAGAATTTGTCGCGTCAATTCAAAGCGGGAAATTAAATCCTCTTTTCGTGAGTGCAACTGAGGTCATTCCCAGGTGACCTTCTGCTCGCTAGTTTCATTTTCATATCTTTCACTTTTCCCTCAAAGGAAGTGATTGTCTCCTCATCACGTTCTCTTCAATCCTTTCCTTTTCCCATTCACGTAGCTGATGAATGAAGACTGGAATGTGCCACTTGATGAGTGAAGCGCATGCGCACAGCCGGAATGGTCGTCAAGTTTCATTGTTTCGCGGTTTGCTGACGTCACGAGAGCAGGTTTTTGTTCCCATTCATCAACGTCAGGGAGAGTTTGGCTTGTGAGCAGGTGGCAACGATGTGTCGGGGCAATGAGAGATTAGACACAGCAGAAAGGGCGGGAGAAAATTGGCGGCATTCCTGCTATCCGCGAAAGCACGCCTGGCTAGTTTATTTTTCATTCTGTGCACAATAGAACTCGGAAGATTCGTGTAATACAGTGAGGGATGTGGCGTGTTTTGACAAGATCACTCGTGAGCGTGTGGTATGCATTTTTACTTTTCTGAAACAGCAAATGATCTATGTCGGAATGTGATGCTGGTAGCGGCTTCCTGCTTTAAGTCGTATGGCAGCACAGAGAGGTAGGACTTCAGGGGGGGGGGGGCAGAATGCCACATAAAACGTGAGCAGCATCTTCCACAGAGAAAATTGTTTATGTCTGAAATAAAAAAAGAAATAAAAAATAGGGCTTCCATTTTACGTTCCATTCTTCCTTGTTCCGAGTAGTTTGGTGGCCATTATTTCTATCCAAGGTCAAGGTGAAATTTAATCTGACCGAAAGAACTTTGGGGTGTAATAGCAGAATGATTAATTGTAGCAGAGTTCTGATGAATGTACTCAAAGGTTCACGTTTGATTCTCTTCATAACGATTAAAAGAAAGTGCATACTCAGTTATAAGCTTACCACACTGTTAAGTCATTAAAAGAATGAATGGATTTCAAAATACTTCCCTCCCCCCATGTTTCGTGTCCACTTTTGGTTTTCTTATGCGACTGATTTTTCTATTTCTTGATTTACACATTTTATCTTCTAAGTGTTAACACTCTATTGCAAAACAGAGTGCAAGAAAAAAAGATTAAAACTTGACAACTGTTATTAATCGAGAGTTGCTTTAAGAGAATTCGTTATCATATAAACGAATTTTTAATTCATTTTCATAGGCATTCAACTTCACATGGCCGAGTGGTTAGCACGCTTGGCTACTAATCTAAGGGACCTGGGTTCGAGCCCCGGGTAAGGCATGGATGTGTGTTTGTTTTTCTGCTGAGGGCCTGCCATCCTCTCAGATCTTCTACTATGGCATATAAACTGACAGGCTCCTGTCAGACCTCTGTGGCAAGCAGCTGCTTGAGGGGGTATTTATTTTTTTTATTTTAAAACTTTGAAAACTTCAGTTCTAAATCTCATAGATTTCATTCGTTCACTTTTGGCACATAAATATTTGGAAAACCTAACATATAAATTTTTATTTCATATTCGTTTCGGCTAAATTTTTTTGCAATAATTATGGACTTGTGTTTGTTCCAGTGATGAGTAGTATACTTCTGAGTTCCTGCTTTAAGTCGCATGGCAGCACAGAGGGGGAGGCATGCAGGGGAGGGATCATGCCACAGAAAACGTGAGCAGCATCTTCCACAGAGAAAATTGTTGTGTCTCAAATAAAAAAAGAAATCAAAGATAGGGCCTCCATTTTACATCAGCACTTTTTATTCTGCGTGTTGCATTCTTAAACGAATGTCTTGTTTACGAAATAATGCTAATGGAAACTGGCAATCTCTTGGAATAAGAGAATGAAAGGAACAAAGGGTCCTCGAAAAGATTCCTTTGAAAGGGAATAATCAATTGCAGTGAATCAGCGATTCGTCAATTTTCAACTGCTTGATAGATTGAAAGGAAAACTCAATAAACTTAAAAAAAAAGACTTCAATCAATATCACCGGCATTGGTTTGGTTGCTCAAATGAGGCGAATTAGTTATGACACAAGAATACCAAGGTTGTGGAAGGAACTTACTGAACAGTTATTAATTGTGGGAAAGGAACTCGCTGAACAGTTATTAGGCGCAAATGGTAGCCTTTAGTGTAGGTTATCTAGTAGGTTTTTAAGACACACAATGGGATTCTGAAGCATATGGGCTCCAGTTTAACATTCATCTGAATGATGGCATTCCCGATCCTTCACTCACTGAAGGGGGGGGGGGGATGCGATTGCTGCCAGAATTGGTTCAGAAGATTTACGTTACGAGCAAAAAAGGACAACTGACTGCGTCGCTTTGAGTACCATGGATGATTTTGAGTGATTATTTACCACTAAAGAAATTGGTTTCAGCTTTACATCGCTCTGTAAATATAGGCTTTTTTTTTATTTCTGCTTCCATCAAGGATGGAGAAAATTTGGAATTCTATTTCGCATATAGAGATTTATTTTCGCAAATTTCAAAGCCAGCACCTAGGATCGAAAGAACACCGGACTCTGACTCCTTCAGTGCTAGAGCATTGCAAATCTGGCAAATTAATTTCTACAGAAGCAATTTGCAGCACTTGGCTTCCTTTATCAATAAAGCGAAGTAATGAACAGCCTCGGATCGAAATGTCAATGATTTTCTTCTACTGGAACCTCAGTGATCGGTTCAAAAATTTCTCGCAGGTAGAGACTTTAGCTTTCATTTAGTTGCGCAGCAACTTACTTCGTCTTCTTATAATGGCAACTGAGTTGGGTTGTTTTACCTCTGAGCGGCACTTTTTTGCACACCATGGGCTAAATGGCCAGGTCACATGGACCCCGAAGGCTCAGAGAAGGTTGGGGGAGGGGACCCACTGGAACAGCTGTTGGGAGACAGATGGTAGCCTCCCGTCAAGGCCATCCAGCGTGTTCTTTAACGTGCACAGGGTATGGCTCTCCCGCACACGGGGCCACGGCTTAACGTCCCATCCGACGGACGGCGGCCTTTCCAAGCCCATCGGTGTCCCCTACTGACCGTGGGCAGGGCGGGGAATTTTGCGGAGATAAATCTCAACGCTGACCCAGCTGGGACTCGAACCTGGGAACTACAGATTACGAGCCTGGCGCGCTACCGACTGAGCCACCCCCGCCCCAATGGCAACTGATAATTTCCCTTTCCGAAAGATGAATAAATTATGAAAATCTATGAGGATTTAAAGTTGGAGTTTCAAAGTTTTACAGTTATCAAAAAAGGGGTTAACTTCCCTTTCCGAAAGAATATCTACAGTTGAATGTACACGTAAAAGGGCAGACACGTTCTCTTGGAATCGCACAAAAAGCAAAATTCAGTTAATCATTTCTTAACTGAAACGGGACATAGCTGATTGTTTTCCATTTCAAGTTTTTGTGCCCTTAACGTGCTATTGGTAAGTTTATTTCCAGATTTAGTGACGTGTTGTCAAAATCTTTTCCTTAGTACGATAGAAACTTATTTTTTAAAACTTTCAACTGTTTCAAAACTGTTGATCACTTATTATAAAATTTTTATAATTATTTGTAAATCGTTTTATGAAAGAAAGTTTTTAGGAATCAACGGCAAAACTTTTTCCCACAAAACTATTTGTTGATTTATTAACTTCAAATTCAGCAAGCAACTCTGTGGATACTATTAATTGATTATACAATTGTTTGTATTTCCGTTATTTTATTGTACAGCATTCGGTGGTGTTTGTTTCGTTTGGTAAATGACGAGAACGATTTCTGTTCGTCAACTGAATTAAGACAAGGAGGTTCAAAAGTGCATCTGGAAAAAGTTAATAATCAGTCTGGCAACAGGCTCAATTCATGGTATTTTAAAAGTTGAACTTCTTGTTTTGTGGTTCAGAAGTAAGAAAGGCCTGATCAAGTCTTTTCTCAAATCTGAAATTCTGAGACTGGTTATATGATGTTATTGGTATATTATTTTTGTTTCAGTTTAAATTTGAATTTTTTTAAAATCAAAAATGAATAATTCATTTTCAAATTTAGTTTTTATTTCTCGGTAGATTATCGACTACGCAATAATGCAACAAGAGCAGCGATTTTTGCTTCTTACCTTCGCCTTCGAGGGTCCTCCTCCTGCGGCACGTGCAGCCGTCGGAGGTGACGATTGAGTAGACGATGAGCCTTCCCTCTTCGCCGCTAGATGGCGGTGGGGACGCAGCATGGGGGCTGAAGCCGATTTTACGTTCAGTTCGCTGATGAGCACGTGAGGCTCGATGGGCGGAGGATGGGCTCTCAGTTTCTTGCTGCTCGCCTTCAGCGCCGATGGGAAGGAAGCAGACTGACCCTGAGGATCGATGGCGATGCTCTCCAAAGCAGAGATCAAAGAAACCGCTTTGACAGTATGCTTCTCCTCTGATGAACTGCCAGTCTTCGAATTTCTCGAAGATGCTGCATTGTTCAGGAGGCGCTCAGTGGATTCGGATGAGACAGTCCCATCCGCAGACTCCTGAGCTTCTGTAACAGGAATCGCACTTTCCGGCGCAGCTGCATTTCTCTCTGGACTCCCGCTGGGTCGGCTCTCTTCTGATCTTTCGGAGCACGCAGAAAGAGAGAGGCTGCTGCCTTCCGACTGACGGGGAAGATCCCCCTCTTCCGAGCTGATAACGGGAGAAGACGATGAAGATTGGGAGAGGTTGGCTTTCTTTTCCGAAGGGCAATTGGAGCACGAAAAGATGAAAAGGCTGTCGTCTGAAGCACTTCGGAGGTTGGAGGAATCCCAATCGCTGCAGTCGCACTCAGTCACCCACGTGAAACTGGAACTGAAACAAGAAATGCATTACGATTAGAGATTAACTGGTGCAGCAACATCACTATTAAAAGAAATGAACTTCTCAGGGAATTTCATCAACCTCTCATGGGTAGAGTTGGGTTGTTTTACCTCTGAGCGGCACTTTTTTGCACACCATGGGCTAAATGGCCAGGTCACATGGACCCCGAAGGCTCAGAGAAGGTTGGGGGAGGGGACCCACTGGAACAGCTGTTAGGAGACAGATGGTTGGGTTGGGTTGTTTTACCTCTGAGCGGCACTTTTTTGCACACCATGGGCTAAATGGCCAGGTCACATGGACCCCGAAGGCTCGGAGAAGGTTGGGGGAGGGGACCCACTGGAACAGCTGTTGGGAGACAGATGGTAGTCTCCCGTCAAGGCCATCCAGCGTGTTCTTTAACGTGCACAGGGTAGAGCTCTCCCGCACACGGGGCCACGGCTTAACGTCCGATCCGACGGACGGCGGCCTTTCCAAGCCCATCGGTGTTCCCTACTGACCGTGGGCAGAGCGGGGAATTTTGCGGAGATAAATCTCAACGCTGTCCCAGCTGGGACTCGAACCTGGGAATTACAGATTACGAGCCTGGCGCGCTACCGACTGAGCCACCCCCGCCCCATCTCATGGGTAGAATTAGTGAGATAAATTCATCTAGCAACAAGAATGAATATAATCTAGATGTGCATAATCTGATGCTAACTGCAATTTCAAATGCAATCCTATCAATATCAGTGAAGCTAGATTAACTTAAGTATAAGTCGAAAAAATATATTTCTAGCCTCATTTAAAAGGACACTCGCATTGATTTAATTATATTCCATCTGCGAACTCTTGAATAACCATTGAAAATTATTACTGCTAATCAGCTTTAATTTAGTAATAATAATTGTGATTCATAACTTGCACTTTCCGTGTTTATGTACAAAAAGCTTAGAAAGAAGAATTATTGATGTAAAAATTTATTGTTTTATGGTTACTTTAATAACAATAGACTATCATTAATTCGTTTGAAATATAAACGAACTCATTATACTTCGGCCGAATGCCAACAACACTTGGAGAGAGAATTATACGACAGCGATCCTCACCTCCTGCTCAGCACAGGTGTGGTCTGGGTCACAGCATCCCTGTTTTGCTCTTCGTCATCTCCATCTTCCATCCCTGTGTCAATATCCTTTGCTCCGACGCAGACATCTGCACGAGGAGGCGGGTGATAGGTGCTCGATTTCACTTTGCGCATAAAGGCAGCTAGCTCATCCATGCTCTAGGTAAAAACAAAAGCGTCATTTCAGTAACAAGGATCATTTCAGTAACAAGGATCATTTCTGTAACAAGGATCATTTCAGTAACAAGGATCATTTCAGTAACAAGGATCATTTCTGTAACAAGGATCATTTCTGTAACAAGGATCATTTCAGTAACAAGGATCATTTCTGTAACAAGGATCATTTCAGTAACAAGGATCATTTCAGTAACAAGGATCATTTCTGTAACAAGGATCATTTCAGTAACAAGGATCATTTCTGTAACAAGGATCATTTCAGTAACAAGGATCATTTCTGTAACAAGGATCATGGATCTCAAAATTATTTTCTAAATATTCACGAATTTTTCTTTGAGAATTCTATTCCAGCACTGCGCAACCAATTTGACAATTAATTGAAAAGAGAATGAGCATTTTTGAGCCCTTTTTGAAATGTCAAAAAATGTCCATATCAGGGATGTTATTTATTTCTAAATGGAACCCATTTCAACATTGTCATATTCCGCGAAGGGAATCTCTAAAGTTAATATCACAATTAGCCGTGTGGTTTAGTTATTTTATGTCTGAGTGGCATTTTTAAGCACATAATAGCTAGATTAGAAGAACCCCCAAGGCTCAGAGTTTTATAGAGGAGGTGGACTTATTGGGCAGCTGTTATTAAGAGACAGAAGGCCCTTCGATCATTAACATCCAATGTGATCTCTCCACACACAGAGTCATGGTTTAACGTCCATGTTAACCCCACACTCGTTAAGAAAGGAAATATCGATGGCTTTTCCAAGCCCATCGATATTTCCTTTCTTAATGAGTGTGGGGTTAACAGAGATAAATCTTAATGTTGTCACAATTGGGACTCGAACCTTGGAGCATTAGCTTACCAGCCTAGCACACTACAGACTGAGCCAACCCCCTTCCCTAATTTAGAGTGTGAAAATAGTGTTAAGGGAACATTGTAACTGTTTTTGTGGTTCATGCATTGGCCCAAGCAAAACCTTCAGTTCTAGGATGGCAGGACATGATGATAGTTACAAGAATGTATGGGGGTTTTTTTTTTTCGTTGTTTGTCCCGTATAGGGAGAAGAGCATTTTTTCGTTACATGTGAAAGGAGCCGGTGAAAGAAAGGTGGCTGCACGGCCTGGCAGAATGGCATAACACAGTCATTGTGCAAGATCTATTTGTCGTCGATCTAATATCCGAATGAGGCCAAGATGCTGAAAGATTAATTGCCTCGGATTGGGATAAGTTAGCATTGGCTGCAGCTTCGAGAAGAAGAGAAAGGCAGGAAAACTCAAAGAGGCTGGAGGTGAATTCCTAGATTGGCATACATCTCGAAGTGATGTGCATCTCTGGCTATGGGCTGAGAGATGCCCTATGTTTAACAAAGGTTGTTTTACCTCTGAGCCGCACTTTTTGCACACATTGGGTTAAGTAGTCGCAAGGACCTCAAGGGCTCAGAAAAGATTGAAAGAGGGAACCCATTAGACAATTGTAAGGAGCTGTTAGTTATTAGAGAAACACGGGTATATGCCGCCAATACAGGATATGTCTACCCACAGTCAGCAGACATCATTGCTATATCTCACAAACCCCTTTAACTCATTGATTCTGGCCTCTCACCAGCCAGGAACTCACCTCCAGCCATTTTCCAGTCCTTCTAACTTCCGAAGCTGCAACCTGATCAAAGGCAATTAATCTGTCACCACCTTGGTCGAATTCCGATACGTGACAGATGCGAGTTGCACAGTGTCTGCATTTGTAATTCTCTAAGGAGGACTCAAGACCTCCTTCTCTTAGCATGATTGTCATGTCCCCCGAATTTTATGTTTATTTATTTATTGATATATTTTTGTTGTATTTTATTATTGTATATATTTTTATGTGTTCTTGGAAATGTTTGTGCTGGAATAACTCACTGTTGCTGTTTTTCGGGTCTAAAGTGCTGTGTGCAAGTGGTGACAAATGCCAGCAGTTGTTTATGGCCGTAAATGACTAGCCTAGAGCGCTAGTGCAGCAAGGAGACTAGAGAAGGGAGATTGAAGAGTTAGTCTTGGTGTGAGCTGTCGAACGAGGTGTCGTCATTTCGATACGCATCATAAGGACACCATCATACTCAAAAGAAACCCTTGAAGTGAGGGTGCGATTCCAAAGGGGAATCGAGATTCTTGTGTGAATCTGTTTTATTCTTGTGGATTCAGAGTGAACCACAGTGTAGGCAAAGGTTGGCTATCCTTTCGCCGAGTTTTGAGGTCTGTAAAGTGACGACTCGCAAAGCATGCGATTCTCCACCTCATTGTTAATGTAGCAAAGCAGTAAAGGCTCACAGAGTTGAGCGGTGAATCTGATAGTAGTTTTGAGGATTCAGAGCGAACCACAGTGTAGGCAAAGGTTGATTATCCTTTCTCCGAGTTAGAGGTCTGTAAAGTGAGAACTTGCAGAGTGTGCGATTCTCCACCTCATTATTAATATTTGCAGCAGCAAAGCAGCAAAGGTTCACGGAGTTGAGTGGTGAATCTGAGAGTAGTTTTGAGGATTCAGAGCTGAGTGGTGAATCTGAGAGTAGTTTTGAGGATTCAGAGCGAACCACAGTGTAGGCAAAGGTTGATTATCCTTTCGCCGAGTTAGAGGTCTGTAAAGTAAGAACTTGCAGAGTGTGCGATTCTCCACCTCATTATTAATATTTGCAGCAGCAAAGGTTCACGGAGTTGAGCGGTGAATCTGAGAGTAGTTTTGAGGATTCAGAGCGAACCACAGTGTAGGCAAAGGTTGATTATCCCTTCGCCGAGTTAGAGGTCTGTAAAGTAAGAACTTGCAGAGTGTGCGATTCTCCACCTCATTATTAATATTTGCAGCAGCAAAGCAGCAAAGGTTCACGGAGTTGAGCGGTGAATCTGAGAATAGTTTTGAGTATTCAGAGCAAACCACAGTGTAGGCAAAGGTTGATTATCCTTTCGCCGAGTTAGAGGTCTGTAAAGTAAGAACTTGCAGAGTGTGCGATTCTCCACCTCATTATTAATATTTGCAGCAGCAAAGCAGCAAAGGTTCACGGAGTTGAGCAGTGAATCTGAGAGTAGTTTTGTGTATTCAGAGCGAACCACAGTGTAGGAAAAGGTTGATTATCCTTTCGCCGAGTTAGAGGTCTGTAAAGTGGGAACTTGAAGAGTGTGAGATTCTCCACCTCATTATTAATATTTGCAGCAGCAAAGCAGCAAAGGTTCACGGAGTTGAGTGGTGAATCTGAGAGTAGTTTTGAGGATTCAGAGCTGAGTGGTGAATCTGAGAGTAGTTTTGAGGATTCAGAGCGAACCACAGTGTAGGCAAAGGTTGATTATCCTTTCGCCGAGTTAGAGGTCTGTAAAGTGAGAACTTGCAGAGTGTGCGATTCTCCACCTCATTATTAATATTTGCAGCAGCAAAGGTTCACGGAGTTGAGCGGTGAATCTGAGAGTAGTTTTGAGGATTCAGAGCGTACCACAGTGTAGGCAAATGTTGATCATCCTTTCGCCGAGTTAGAGGTCTGTAAAGTGAGAACTTGCAGAGTGTGCGATTCTCCACCTCATTATTAATATTTGCAGCAGCAAAGGTTCACGGAGTTGAGTGGTGAATCTGAGAGTAGTTTTGTGGATTCAGAGCGAACCACAGTGTAGGAAAAGGTTGATTATCCTTTCGCCCAGATTGAGGTCTGTAAAGTGAGAACTTGCAGAGTGTGCGATTCTCCACCTCATTATTAATGTTTGCAGTAGCAAGGCAGCAAAGGCCCACGGAGTTGAGCGCATTCCCAGCACGTAGCTGCATATATTGTTATTAAACTGTGTCGTCCCTATCTAACTCTCGTGCAGTAATTAATGGACTCTTGCTATTCATCATTCAACACCAGTTTCTTCAAAGGCGTGCAGTGGCACGGGCCTAAAAACCCGCGAACCTGTCTTTTCACCCAAGTGAGGGTGAAGTATTATTTACCATCTATTTACAATATATTATTATCTATTAAGCAACAATCGCATCGTCCTCCGGCGGCCACGACGTTTGGCTCAGTCTCCGTAGATCTGAGAAGGGAGGACATCACATGTGGCCAGGTTGGACAGGATCCGAACCCAGGTCATCACATCTGACTTAGTCCGACAGGATCGAACCTTTTTTGGGTCATCACAATGATTCTCTCCTATTACGACAGCAAAATCAAAGTCATCCATTCCCATAACTGTCAATGTGGCCCGCCTTCCTACAACCGAAGATTCATGTGAGCTAGTGCTTGGATCACACAAACAATTACAATAGATTGGGTTGTTTTACCTCTGATTGGCACTGATGAGCTAAATGCCCAGGTCACCACCGAAGGCTCATAGAAGGTTGGGGGAGGGAACCCACTGTAACAGCTGGTGGGAGACAGATGGTAGCCTCCCGTCAAGGCCATCCAGCCTGTTCTTGAACGTGCACAGGGTATGGCTCTCACGCACACGGGGCCACGGCTGAATGACAGTTACAATATATTTAAACATTATTTTCAGACTGCAAATATTACTTTTGGAGCAGAATAAGTTTGAAATATTAGTTTTGGAGTAGAGGTTTCAGCTGCCGAAATCTGACAAACATTTGCATTTTTATATAATATTGGTATGTTTTAAACTATTTAAAAATAATGGAAAGTTGGTTAAATAATTAGGCCCGTCTTTGAAAGTAAACAAGTAAATAACTCTCAGTGGTAAATCAATAAAATGTACAATGAAAATAAGGGACTCTCGGGTCAAAGGAGCTTGTTCTCCATATTGTTTCAAATAATAACATTCTTAATTTGAAGTGATGCTATTGACTGCTCAGTAAGGAATTTGCTAAAGTTTCAAAAACCTTTTTTTTACAGTTCTCACTTTTTGCACAAAAAATCTTCTTAATTACACTTATAAATGCATTAGGTTCAGAATCAACTTTCTATCGCTTACCTTGTTCAATTTAGATTTGTTAAGATCTAAGTTTTTTTTTTAATCTCTGGCATATGCTTTTTGTTGATCACATTCGAAAAATTGTCATTAAGGCAAAAGTTTTTTAAGTTTCAATTAATGCGAAAGTTCGTGACATTAATTATGAGTGCAGGTTTCAAAAAATATTCTTTTTTTTTTTTCATTTTAAAAGTATATTTTTTTATGAACATGAAGTTCTGGAGTTCTGGCAAAATTATCTATTGCAATTCAAAAAGGAAAATTTCCAGAAAACTTAGAGAGCGTCAATTGAAAATATTATTAATTTGCAGGAAGTATTATGAAAGATGGGAATGAAAATCTATAATGATTTGCATCTAAATGTTAAAAAAACTTGTAAAAATTTATAATTCACCAACTGGACAAAATCCAGCCCTTGATATTAAATACTTACTTCTTTATTATCAATTTTTTCTGGACTGTAACACCAAAAGATACCAGTGTAGCTTATCACACAAAAAACTAAAATCATTATTTTTTCACCACCGTTTGTTTCTTTTTATGCTGAAATTCTCTTTTTTTATTGCATACAAGATATATATACTCGTATTATAAAGACTAAAATTCTTGGCACTAATCAATCTTTTTTAATCGTAAGATAAGCATAGCAAATGGTTTGTATAGTTTTAATTTTCAGAACCTTCTCAATGATCTAATGGAGAGAGAGACCACACGAATATCACAGCCACAGAGCATCTACGAGGTAAAAAGAGAGGAAAAGAGAGAAAAAGAGAGGAATCTATCTGTCGTGCTCTTAAAGTACCCAAGGAGTGGTTCTTCCACCAACTGAATGACAGCAATCTAACTTTTAATCAATTGTTGCTTTACACTGTGCTAATTTACACGATTCGCTAACTGCATGTTCTCAAGTACCTAACTTTGAGATGTCTGTGTAGAACTATTTCCCTTTACACATCCTTTGACAAAAATAAACGCTCTTCTGAGAAGTACGACAAATTAGGGGAATACTAAGACGACGAGACGATTCTTAAATCAGTCATTCTCTCCTCTCTGTTGCGAACACGAAGTTCAAAGGCTATCAGCCAGTTTTCTAACACTGCAAAAAAACCATCAAATGAGATGAGAAATTATGCACCAAGCAGGTCTCGCATAGAGCAAACGACTGACCCTAATTAACGGAAGGTCGCAATTAACTGTAATCACTCGATTACTGACTTCGCTTTTCGCGATTAATTAGAGGTACACGTCACGAAAGGATCGGACCACCGCCATGGTTGCTAGATTGTGGCGCCATCTAGGGAGATAAAATGATAGTGAGAGATCGTTTAGAATTTTGAGAAGGCGGAAGAGCTTCTCTGTTGGTCTTCTTAATTGCAAAACGGAAATAGAAGTTGGAACAAAGAGTAGGTGTGTCCGCTCTAAAGTCCTCGTTCAGTAGCCATTATTAATTCAAAATGAGCCATCCTGTCGAAGAATGAAAAATTTATATATTTAATGATAAATTATTTGGATTGGTTTAGCAATAAATCAGGATATCAAAAGAATTGCAATATTTCTCCATAAGTCAATCACATTAAACAACAAAACGATGTTTTGATAGCATTTATGAGACATTTTATTTTTGTTAAAAAAAAAGAAATCACAGTAACAATTCATTCTTCCTTATCTTGGAAATTTCGTTGGGTTGGGTTGTTTTACCTATGAGCGGCACTTTTTTGAACACCATGGGCTAAATGGCCAGGTCACATGAACCCCGAAGGCTCAGAGAAGGCTGGGGGAGGAGACCCACTTTAGTGTTTAGTTTTTTGTGTGATAAGCTACACTGGTATCTTTGGTGTTATAGTCCAGATATAACTGATAATAAAAAAGTAAGTATTTAATATCAAGGGCTGGATTTTGTCCAGTTGGTGAATTATTAATTTTTATAAGTTTTTTTAACATTTAGATGCAAATCATTATAGATTTTCATTCCCATCTTGGAACAACTGTTGGGAGACAGATGGTAGCCTCCCGTCAAGGCCATCCAGCGTGTTCTTTAACGTGCACAGGGTATGGCTCTCCCACACAAGGGGACACGGCTTAACGTCCCATCCAGACGGACGGCGGCCTTTCCAAGTCCATCGGTGATGGAAATTTCGTAGAATCTTTTTTGCACATAAGTACTACTTTCTGAGATTTGTCAGAATCAAGTCTTGAGAATGGAAGTGCAAATAATCATTTCAAAAATAACCTCAAAAAATATTGATTCTCGTCTTAACAACTGTAAAAACAGTGTAAAAAAAAACGTGGGGGAGGGGCATTTTCACTTACCATTTATCAGTGATGAAATAATTCAGGGGTTCTCAACATGGGGTACGTGGTAAAAGTTTTTGGGGTATGCCGTGAGAGCTCAAAAGTCGCTAGATCTAGTAACAAAGTCACTAAGTTGGCAACACTGCTGTGCAAAAAATGTCATTTTTTGTGTTTATTGATATATGTAATTTCTGAATACAAAATTTAATGTGTGTGTATATATTTTTTTCCCATTGTGGTTAGCACGCTTAGCTACTGATCTAAGGGACCTGGGTTCGAACCCCGGGTAAGGCATGGATGTATGTGTCGTTTTTCTGCTGAGGCCTTGCCATTCTCTCAGACTTTCTACTACGGCATATAAACTGACAGGTTCCTGTCAGACCTCTGTGGCAAGCAGCTGCTTGAGGGGGTATTTATTTATTTTTATTTATTATTGTTATACTATAACTATAGTTTTATCTATCTATACAAGGGGTACGCCAGTTACATACACATTTCCAGAGGGTACGTGAAACATAAAAGGTTGAGAACCACTGAAATAGTTAAATAATGTTATCATGAAATAGACCCTACTCTCTGAATAATATTGAATCTGAGAAGATACAAAACAAAATAGAACTGACAATTAAAGAAATCTTATTAAATGACAGATAACTGAATCGTTACAGATAATTACAAATACATTGAGAGTTCAGTTGTTTAAAAAATGTTTCCCCAGAAATGCATAACAACATTTACTATAATAAAATACAACATTTACTATAATAAAATCTAACCTCTTCAAAGCATTTTAATTAATAATATTGCTTTAAAAGTTTTCAAACTATATTTACCACTTGTGAGATGTTTGAGACTGCAGATGATGAAGATGACCGCTGAGGACACTGGACAGGTTCCATCTCCATCGGTGTGTTCCGCCCAGCATCTTTCGGCAAAGAATTGCTCCATCTTTCCAGTGCCTTGATGCGGTCAATGTTTTTAGCATTCCTGGTGGTCTTCAAAACATTCTCAGTTAAAGTGCAAGTCACGGAGTTGGATGTCTTGTTTTCAGCGGAGCTTTCACTTTCAAATACATCATCTTCTTCCTCCGTTTCATCGTTAGAACCTCCACGGGATGGCTTATTAGACGAAGAACTCATGGTGGATTCTAGTGAAACTTTGGTTTTCCTTTCTTGTGTTTCGCAATCGCTTCTCTCAGTTGAGACCATAAGCTCTTCTTTGTTACCGTCAGGTCCAGTTAGGACACAAGTCGTGCTAGCAACGGTGGCACAATCTTCAAGTTCTACGGATGCTTTGGGAATGACTCTAGCCAACCTGTGAATCTCTTTGTTGTCGTATTCCTGCAAAGTGACTGGCTCATACATCAACAGAACGCTGTTGGCAGCCATCAAGAGGCGTTTGGTGGCAGATTTTGCTTCAGTGATACCTTTGTCACCCGTTGCCAACATTGAAGAATTCTTGGAGATCCGCTCTCCCTTCAAAGAACTTTCATCTTCGGCCGCAACATTCCGTTCAGGGTTTTGGTTGTCTTCAAACTCGGGAGGCGGAGGAGCTATGCTTTCATTTACCTGAACATCCGTTTCATCTCTCTGCGATAAACTATGTGGAGGTTGAACTAACTGAGACTCTTTCGTTTTGCCAGCTTGGGGAGAACTGGTAGAACTGACAGCACCTTCGCTGACTTCTGGAGTTTCACAACCGATCTGATCAATCCCACTGTCCGGTGACGGACATATCACCTGCAGATCGTAGATCGTTTTGTTCCCTTTATTTCCGCTACCGAAAGGAAGTGGGAGCTTCCCATATTTCCGACCATCCATTCCATCCTTCGAGCTCTTAGTCTTCCTCACGTGGTGATTTTTATTCCCCTTCGACGATAGACTGGAATGGCCAACCTCGGTATCTTCGTTGTCTTGCTTCGTGGGACTGAGGCTGGAAGCTGAGGATGGACTAGAGCTGACCCCGGAGCCGTACAGATCCCCAGACATGCTGCGATCGATTTCGAGCACTAGATTGTCCGCCCAGATCGACAACAAGTTGACATCACCACTCGGTGGCCTGGGAAATGTGTGATATTGTTCCTCGAGAGTCACCGTTCTCAATACGGGTGGCGAAACCTCGGAAAAGGATCGCTGCCTCATCCTTCTTCTCCCTTCTTCCGGCGAGAAGAGATGAGGAAAAGTATTGTCCGAGTTGAATAAATCCGTTGTTCCTTTTCCGGACAAATTGCAACTTGATGTTTCCCTTTCAACATTCTGATCAATGAGGGATCTGTTATTTGTTCGCGTGACCGGTTCGTGTGCGTTGACTCCATTGTAGCCCTCAGGCAAAGAAACGCAAGGGCGGAGTTGCATAATCTTCCGTCTCGTGACCGGAGAGCAAACAACATTCCCATCCTTGACGACGTCTCCGTTCTGCACCAGAATGTTCGCGCCAATTTTAGAGAAGAATGAGCCGGAAGGAGGAGAGGAATGAGCCTTACGAAGAGGATGGGGAGGAGATCGGCTCTTAAAGCTTCCCGCCAGATCCAAGACATTGCCATCATAACACACTCGACTCAGTGTAGCGCTGGAGGTTTGATCCACTGGAACGGACGCCAACTTGGAAGATGTTCGAAGAGGAGCAGGAAGTGCTGCTGGAGTGCGAAAAGCAGGAGGAGGAGGAAGGAGGGGCTCGCAGTGGCTCCATTTGCTACCGTTGGTGGAGTCGAAAGCACCACCCTGCTGGAGGAGCTCTTCAAACGCCTTACCAATTTCCTCCTGAAATATGCAACAAAATGATTGGATAAGTAGAGAAAGGTAAACATGAGCAGTAATTACTTTGTATTTTCTAACGACATTTATGAATAATAAAAGAAAATTATTCATACTGGAAGACAGGAGGAATTTGCTAGATGTAATTGGAATGGTAGTTAAAGATCACAACCTATGTTATCTGTGATACAATGATCAATTAGTTTAACTGTAGCCTCTGGGCGCTGTCTAGTAAGGAAGGAATCTGAACAAGCTGCGAATAGATTCTTGATTTTTGTTTATCCTATGTAGAGCAGGCCAAAAAATATTACATTTCTTATAACGAACTGATAAAAACTTCGAATTAGATTGCTAATGTAACTGGCACGTGGCACTTTATATACAGTTTGTTACGTAGTTAATAAATCGTGTTTATATATTCAGTTTTTTTTTTTGCTTGAAATTGGCATTTTTAATTTTTATTGGCCCTATTCCAAATATCACCATTTGTTGATCATGATAGGTGGCATTACAATAATAATCATTGTTGCCCTTTCTATTAGTTTTTTTAATTACTATATTATATTATTCATCACCACAACGAAAAAATGAATGAAGAATTGCATCATTATTCTAAGTAAAAAGCAAAAAGTTCGTTTAAAGTGCTTCTCAGTGGAGACCGCAATTCGTCGCTCAAATCGGGCGTAACTCGAAAAATGGCGAAATTAAGTTAAGCCCACAGATGGTACCTACAGTATGCCTATGAAATGCCCAACTGTCGCAGCTCTCAGACTTACCGTTATGTAGTTATAACGAATTGGGTAGGAGGCGTATCTCATTTTGGGACACCTGATAAAAAGACGAACTGGCTATTTGTCTTGTTTTGTTAAGGATGGATGATCAGTTACGCCCTCTGAGAACAGTGTATAGGGATCATGAATTTTAGATTCGGACTAAAGCCATTACTCCCTGAAATATTGGCCTTCTCAATTAATTATTTGAATCATACTGATCTGCACTTACTTCTGTATGTCCTTATTAAATGCAAAAATGGGAGTCTTAAAAGTCGGTCTCTTTAAAAGAAATGAAATGTGTTGAATAACCTGAACATTAGATATCGGAAGAGAAAGATTTATTGGAAACCACAAAGGAAGTGATATTTTGGGAAAGTAATTGCAATCGAAAGTGAACATGTCTTAGGGACAGTAATGATCTGCCCTTAAAAAGAGCGGGGCGGGGGTGGCTCAGTCGGAAGCGCACCAGGTTCGTAATCTGCAGTTCCCAGGTTCGAGTCCCAGCTGGGTCAGCGTTGAGATTTATCTCCGCAAAATTCCCCGCCCTGCCCACGATCAGTAGGGGACACCGATAGGCTTGGAAAGGCCGCCGTCCGTCGGATGGGACGTTAAGCCGTGACCCCGTGCAAAAATGGGAGCCCGTGTGTGGGAGAGCCATACCCTGTGCACGTTAAAGAACACGCTGGATGGCCTTACGGGAGGCTACCATCTGTCTCCCAACAGATATTCCAGTGGGTCCCCTCCCCCAACCTTCGGGGTCCATGTGACCTGGCCATTTAGCCCATTGTATGCAAAAAAGTGCCGCTCAGAGGTAAAACAACCCAATCCAACCCTTAAAAAGTTCACAGTGCAAAGCTTATGAAATTCCATTGCCAGTTCTTAAAAATAGACGAAAAACAATTTCATTAAGAAAATTGTCCACTATATTTAGAGAGAGGACGACACCTTGTCAGAAGTTCTCTCAGACCTAGATAATAATACGAATGAAGATCCTACCTTTATATATGTATGTAAGAGGGCGAAGTGAACGACTGCAACCAAGAAGCATTTAATCCTTGTCAATCATGTTTGACTTTGCTATGCTGATGTCATTTTTCAATCACTAGACCACGTGGAATGATCACAAAATAGTAGTGCGAGAAGGGCATACAAATGCCACAACCATTGAATGGCCATCCAAAAGAATTAAATCAACATGGAATACAAATGAACAAATAACATCAGCTTCGATGGTGAAGGTTCCAGAAATATTGAAATAAGAAGGTTGGGTTGGGTTGTTTTACCTCTGAGCGGCACTTTTTTGCACACCATGGGCTAAATGGCCAGGTCACATGGACCCCGAAGGCTCAGAGAAGGTTGGGGGAGGGGACCCACTGGAACAGCTGTTGGGAGACAGATGGTAGCCTCCCGTCAAGGCCATCCAGCGTGTTCTGTAACATTTGGGTGTTTTACCTCTGAGCGGCACTTTTTTGCGCACCATGAGCTAAATGGCCAGGTCACACGGACCCCGAAGGCTCAGAGAAGGTTGGGGGAGGGGACCCACTGAAACAGCTGTTGGGAGACAGATGGTAGCCTCCCGTCAAGGCCATCCAGCGTGTTCTTTAACGTGCACAGGGTATGTCTCTCCCGCACACGGGGCCACGGCTTAACGTCCCATCCGACGGACGGCGGCCTTTCCAAGCCCATCGGTGTCCCCTACTGACCGTGGGCAAGGCGGGGAATTTTGCGGAGATAAATCTCAACGCTGACCCAGCTGGGACTCGAACCTGGGAATTACAGATTACGAGCCTGGCGCGCTACCGACTGAGCCACCCCGCCCCATTGAAATAAGAAAGAAGAAATATTGAAATCAAGAGGAACAAGAAAAAAGGTCTCTCATGAGCTGCGAAGCCAAGGTCAGAATATAAAAATCTTAAGACGGGAAAGGAAATTCCAGGAAGAGACACTCTTAGACCAAGGTGCATTTTAACCACCCGTAGAAAAACTTGAGGTACATTCTACCTTGATAACTGACAGAGAGAGATAAAATGATGTTTCTCCAAATTAAATATCCAGTCACCAAATTCAAAAAGAGTACCATTGGGCAATTTGTTGAAAGAGAAACTACAAAACATAAAACAAAGGTTTGGCAGCATTCAATTGCAAACTTCGAAAGATTTCCCCCTAATTCAATCACACTATTAAAGGAAGACTACCAAACAACAGAATTTACATTCAGGTTTGACGATTATGAAAATGTACATGTTTGTCGAAGAAAATATCATAACAGTAATATTAAAACAAGGTACCAAACAAACTTCCCCAGTATAAGCATGTTTAACTTGCTATTGAGGTGATAACAGGGAAAGGGAGATATAACGCTTTCATAAACAATGTCGAAAAAATAGTCTGCAGAAGGAAAGGCGACACAAAGTTTGATGAAACTGAATAAGAAAGTTGTCTCTGTTTTGACTTACAAGCTATATTTTTGCCAATAAGTAAGGAAGCCAGCTGTTTTATTGTCGTCTATTAATCAATTTGAATCTTACGATTTACATCAAATCGAAGCAATGTGGCTGCTTAACCTGGTATGTACGCATTTAGCAAACGAGAAGCATATTAGAATGCAACAAGCCTGAGCTGTTAAAATAAACAAAATAAAAATAAATTCCCCCTCAAGCAGCTGCTTGCCACAAGATGTCTGACAGGAGCCTGTCAGCTCGAACATTAACACTTTTCTTTCTAATCTCAAAAATTGGTTCGAAACAACTGATAAACATCGCAATCAAATACTAGTTGGAGACTTTAATTTAGATATCAAAAATATCAAAAAACACGGAGTTGCCAAATACGTAGAATTGTTAACCGAGTTTGGTTTCTCACCTATTATTACTGGTATCACCAGGGAAGACATCATTGGTGACTCTCTTTCTCAGACATGCATTGATCACATTAACGTCCGACTTGACATTAAACTCGACACAAATTCAATGATTTTTGGCAGTAGGATCGCAGACCACTACTTAATCGCGGCAATTTGCGGGGGGAAAAAACTTGGGAATTCGTCCAATCACACTAAAAAGCTAGACAGCAATTTTAACACGAAAACTATCTTAGATCATAAAAACATATGCAAAGAAATAAGTCTAACAGACTGGCTGGACAGAGGCACTGGAAACGAAGCCCCAAATTCAGAACTAATAGACGTACTTTATGAAACATTCATAAAAAAATATATGGCGATTGTCAACAATAACAAAATTAATAAACTATCGGATGGCTCAAAAATGAAACAACGAAATTGTAGTAAAGGCTGGATAAATCAGGAAATAATAAACTTAATACGTAAAAGAGACTCGGCTTGGATTGATTACAAAAATAACAAGAGAAACAGAAATTTTAAATTACTATACACAAACTTAAGAAACACAGTCACGTCCGTTATTAGGCAGGAAAAGAAAAAATATTACTTCAAACAATTTGAGTCATGTAAAAATAAACCAAAACAAAATTGGGAACTCATCAACCAAATTATCAACAATAAACATAAAACTGCCATTGACGATTTTATCATGAAGAATATGCCACAAGGTATGTCTGAAACTCAAGCAGCAGAGAAATTTAACAACACCTTTGCAGACATTATTGTCAATCTCAGAGACGATAACCGTATACAGAATCTCTCTACAGTTCCTAAACATATCCAACCTTCTGTCCCCTCAATTTTTATTCCTCCCATCTCAAAACAAGAAACTTTCAAAATTCTAAGTGACTTAAATGAAAGAAAATCATGTGGATACGATCAGGTACACATAAAGCACATTAAAGCATGCAAAACCTCCTTAGCTGATCTCGTGACAAACTTTATCAATGAAAGCATATCCACAGGAAACATCCCTAATAAACTCAAAATTGCTATTCTAAGACCAATTTACAAAAGTGGAACTAAATCCGATTGCACTAACTATAGGCCCATTGCCATCTTACCCGTCCTTCACAAAATACTTGAAAGATATGTAGCTAACGTTCTAGCCAATTTCTTGAAAAAACATAACATTATTAGTGAAAAGCAATATGGTTTCCAAAAAGGTAAAAATACAATTACACTTTTAACGGAGTTTTCTGACGTCATTAATGGAACTTTAAACAACGGAAAAAAAGCAGCAGCTATCTTTCTGGACTTTCGTAAGGCATTTGATACGTTGGATCACGATATTTTGCTTCAAAAATTGTATATTTATGGTGTCCGAGGTATTACCCTTAAATGGTTTGAAAATTATTTAAAAAATAGAGTGCATGTTACCAAAATTAATGGCGTTTTTAGTGAGAAGAGAACAGTGTACACTGGTGTTCCACAAGGTTCAATTTTAGGTCCGCTTTTATTCATTATTTATATTAATGATCTAGCTAACCTTAAACTGAAGGGCTCTCTTTATATATATGCTGATGACACCGCCTTGGTTAACGTGAATCACAATATAGGAGACGCAGTCCGAGATACACAGGATGATTTTAACAAAATTATTTACTGGTCTAACATTAATCGTATTTACATAAATTCAGAAAAAACCAAATGGATGAGCTTTCATTCACCAGGATACTATGATCTCTCATCTTATGCAATTAAAAACCACGAACCCTTGTGTCCCCACAACATGATAACCCATGACCCTGACTGCTGCGACTGTGATGTTATTGAGCGTGTTGAGAGCCATAAATATCTTGGACTCTACATGGACACAACCTTCCGATGGAATACACATATTCAAAAGTTAGCAGGGAAATTGCGTCTATGTGCATCTAAACTTTATAAACTACAATTTGTTGCAAGCACACATACATGTATTTTGGTTTACAAAGCTATCTGTGAATCTATATTGACCTATGGTTTGACAATATACGGCTCAACTAACCTCACAAATATAAAGAAAATAGAAACTATTCAATCATCCATTGCTAAAAATATAATCCCATACAACTTAAGAAATTCATTTTATCATAGCGAAGAAAGACTAAATTATCTAGGCATACTCTCTTTTCACAACCTTTACAAATACAGCATCACTTTAAAATATTTTTTTGATAATCAATTTAAATATAATATCTCTCATGGGAAAAACACAAGGTTACAATCCAAAAATTATTTCCAACTTCCAAAAATATTAAACAATTACGGGAAATGTACAAGGGCATACACAATACCTTACGTGTTCAATCAACTGCCAAGGGAAATTATTTTATTAAACAATTTTAAAGAAATCAAAAATAAGACAAAAAATTTTCTTCTAGGCACTAAATTTTAAATAAAAATTTCAACCACTACAATGGAGCTTCCACTGAAATTCATATAATTGGATGACATTGTTTTAAACTATATCTTATGTATTTTCATGTAACGTTATTATTCTTCTCTCCTGCAGATAAGCAAATGCTTTGCGGGTCATTTGTTTAAAATTTTGTATAACTAACATGAATATGAATAAAGATTATTATTATTAAAAAAAAAAAAAGTTGTTACCTCCGAAAAAACTCGACAAGGAAAAGATTGAAGAGGAATCATTATTCGGTGATAGTTGCAGAGGGGAATATAAGAATTTGGTGTTAACTGCTATGTTGCTTAATTCTGTGTGTAATTTGAAGAACATACAGTCTCATAGTGTCATCAAAAAGGATATCGACAGAGCGGGTGATTTATTCTTGCCCAACTTATTCCAATCTTTAGCAAGATGCAAAAAGAACTTTTGCATTGTGCTTATATTAGAGCACTTCTTGTACACTGCACGACATTGAAATTGCCCCACCAAGAAGGAGTGAGGGGATAGGGGTGAAATGTAGCACACACATAGCAATACATATTAGCACACCATGATATAATTTGCAGCCACTTACAGCGGTTAGAAGATGAGATAATGCAGCACAGTGTGACTGTTTCAGTAAGTGGTTGCACTGTTGTGAACGGCAATACAGGCAGCAGTACAGCGTGGCTTGGAGTCATACAGTCGACGGATATGGTCCTGAGGAATTGCACACCAAGCAGCGTTGATTTGCTCCGAAAATTCATTGAGATTCCGAACCGGCTGGTGAGAGGATTGCACTTGGTGAGAGGTCCAATGTGGTCCCACAGATTTTCTTTTGGGGATAAATCTGGAGATCGTGCTGGCCATGGTAATATTTGAACACTGTACAAACGTTGTCTGGAGACCCTAGCAGTGTGTACACGGGTGTTGTCATGCTGGAAAATGGGCTGCTGCATGCGTCCCAGGAACGGTAACAAAACGGGCTGCAGAACCGCACTAACGTATCGTGCAGCTGTCAGTATTCCTGTGATGTGGACAAGAGGTGACCTGCTATCATATCCAATAGTACCCCACACCATTATGCCTGGCTGATGGGTGGTGTGCTGGTTGTGAACAAATGCTAGATCCATCTTGTCACCAGACCTGTCGATCATCAGCACCCAGACAAAAACGAAATTCATCACTAAACACAACAGTAAAAAGACGAACGAAGACGAACTGGGGTCACGAATGGAACAGTGTTCCATTCGTGACCCCAGTTCGCACGATTTCGGCACCAAGCCAGACGAGCGCTGCGATGGTTTGCAGTCAATGTAACGGTTGACTAGAGCGCAGATGTGCTTCATGCAACCTTCGGTTTACCGTTCGGGTCGTTATGGGGACATCTATCGCTGTTGACACAGCCTGTCGAATATCGCCTTGCAGTGCTCTCTGGTGACGAACGAGCAATTCGAACAATGAAAATTCAAGCCGTGCTGACGTCTGTTGGAGGGCGCCACTCTCTCTGCGACGCACTCTAGAACCTTCATTTCACCACTGTTGCCAACAGCGTCCAACAGTTCGTGCATCTCGATGAACATGGGCAGCGACACGACATGTAGTGCATCCATCCATTCACATAGGCCTATAATTCTTCCTCTCTCAAAAGCATCCAAATGGCGATAAACCTGCCGACGGTGTGTACCAGGCATTTTCGGCCTTCGCTGAACAATTTCCAAGCGGAACCACCTAATCTCAACCGTTCGCACGACTTCCACCTGCATAAACACAATATCATCCCTGTTCTTTCTTGCATCTTTTATCTCTTGAGTCACACACGTCATTGGCTCCGGACTATCATCCTTTGCATATCTCAACTGCGCACACCCACCCTGCTATTTGCATGTTTGTACGACATGTACTTCTGGGTGGGGCACTTTTAATGTCGAGCAGTGTATTTATAAGTTCTGGAAAAAGACTTCCACATATTATCAGTAAGGTAAGATGACAATGAAACGGTCTCCAGAAACGGTATCATATCTCTTGATCAGTACAATGACCCTCTCTTGCAATACCAATGATACGATTACCTGAAAACGTTCCCCCGCCCTGCCCACGGTCAGTAGGGGACACCGATGGGCTTGGAAAGGCCGCCGTCCGTCGGTTGGGACGTTAAGTCGTGGCCCCGTGTGCGGGAGAGCCTTACCCTGTGCACGTTAAAGAACACGCTGGATGGCCTTGACGGGAGGCTACCATCTGTCTCCCAACAGCTGTTCCAGTGGGTCCCCTCCCCCAACCTTCTCTGAGCCTTCGGGGTCCATGTGACCTGGCCATTTAGCCCATGGTGTGCAAAAAAAGTGCCGCTCAGAGGTAAAACAACCCAACCCAAACCTGAAAACGTTCACTTTTTATAAGAACTTGCCTTATTAAATGTACTTTGAATATTATTGCTTAACTTTTCTAATACTAAAAAAATATCCAAAGTTATATAACTTGAAGTTGTAATAACTATTTTTTATAATAATATTTATTACATTGCAACTAATATTATTTATGGCTTATTTTTTTCATTGAAATCCCTAACAAATCATTTTTGTAGGTACAAAGCTTACAAAATTGTTTTACTTAAAATGCGCAATTTCATTTGGCAAAAACGCATCAAATCGATAGACAATAACAAATCATCCCTTTTAAAGTAGAGGCGTAACTCACGTATATTGCTCAACAAAGCACGAGGGAAAAAAGACGAAGTGTGTCGTAACTGATTTAATGGTGAATGTCACCCTTTATTTTATTATCGATAATGATGAGTCAGTACACCCGATAATGATGAATATTGGTTTAACTTCAAATAACAACACAAGCCCTAAGAGGAAAATGAGTTACTCCCTTTCGTCTTTTGAGCGACAAATTGTGCAAAAGAGTCCGAGTATTTTTAACTCTATTCATTTCCTAAAACGTCAGCCAATCGAATAAGTTAAACTTAATCTTTTGTCACCACGAGTAACTAAACAAATAGTTTAATTAAAATGTTACAAATCGAAAAGAATCAATAAGCCTTCTGTAGCAGGAATACATTACAACTGCCTTGGGGAGTCGAATCAGGAACAGAAGATGCATTATCAATGAGAGGTGCATTTGCTAACGGAAGAGACTTTCAGATGCAGTGATGACTAGGAAAGAATTGAATGGTAAACATTCCTTATTTCTTGCCAATCATTCTGATTAATAAAAATAAATAGGTTCAGTTCTGTATTAATAAATGATACTAATATTAATTATGAATAATAATGGAAAGCTGATGCAGATATCTTAACATAAATGTTAAGATACATTTTACACAAATTTTGTCACCCAAAGAGGATAGATTCAAAAGAATTTGTAAGTATTTTGCATCATTCATGGGTTTTTTTCACTTGTTACAATTTGGTACATGCTATTGGGAGCAACTACAAAAATAACTTTCATAATATATTTACCATTCATAAGAAAACTTTTAAGTTAACTTGTAATATATCAGCTCTTACAATGAGACAAATATTGATAGTATTTTTATTTATCAATAAACACTGGACACCTACATCTACTAATAACTACATCAACTTAGAACATGAGAAGAGGAAACCATAGAATTGGTGTGCCTTTGCCTCATAAAAATGTATTAAGACGTCATTTTTTATATCTAGAAGCAAAATTTAATAACATCTTAGATCTCAGTTTATAAAAGGGAAGTGAATCTATCAAAACTTTAGAGAAAAGGTTCGGGAATTTATTTCTATAAGAAATAACTACGAAGAAATATTCAGAAACTAATTTAATGTAGCTATTTGGTAGAGTTGGGTCATTTCACCTCTGAGCGGCACTTTTTTGCACACCATGGGCTAAATGGCCAGGTCACATGGACCCCGAAGGCTTAGAGAAGGTTGAGGGAGGGGACCCACTGGAACAGCTGTTGGGAGACAGATGGTAGCCTCCCGTCAAGGCCATCCAGCGTGTTCTTTAACGTGCACAGGGTATGGCTCTCCCGCACACGGGGCCACGACTTAACGACCCATCCGGCGGACGGTGACCTTTCCAAGGCCATCGGTGTCCCCTACTGACCGTGGGCAGGGCGAGGAGTTTTGAGGAGATTAATCTCAATGTTGACCCAGCTGGAACTCGATCCTGGGAACTACATATTACGAGCCTGGCGCGCTATCGACTGAGCCACCCCCGCCCCTATTTGGTAGAGTAAAATATCTTTGTTATTTCCACATCAACATTCTTTTCAATTAAGTACGAGCCAATGAGCAATGTTTTGCCATAGATTTGAAATATGGTGAAATTAAATTGAAACCTGGACCGGTACAGTCGCTCAAAAAAGTATCCGAACACTGTCGTTGATTACAGAATTCAGAAAAAATATCTGGCAACGATTTTTTTTAGAAATTAGTGACCTGGCAACCTTCGTGTCACGTGACACGAAGGTTGCCAGGTCACTAATTTGCCAGGTCACTAATTTCTAAAAAAAATCGTTGCCAGATATTTTTTCTGAATTCTGTAATCAACGACAGTGTTCGGATACTTTTTTGAGCGACTGTACTAGGATACAACACCTCGGTTTCAATTGTGAATATTACTTCTTTTCTTTCTGCAATTGTTTGTATTATCTCGTTAATATTAAATAAGTAATAAACAATAAATTTGATTCCTTTTGAAACAAAGAACGAAAACATGATTTGGATATTTTATGCTAAATTCTCCAATTTCTAAAAAAAAACAACATCAAAATTCTCCAAAGTAATATTTCTTTCAAAATAATTAGTTTCTTTTGCATTTCATAAATTGCAGAACCCAGTCGTTGCCAGTTCTAATTATCATAAAGACTTATGCTTAAGATTATTTCTATCAAAAATTACTTCGTGTTGAGAAAAAAAAAAGTGCCAAGACTTTTTAAGTTGGAAATGATAACAACACTCTCTGGCGAAACATAGATATATTTCAAAATGTCGAGGTGAGATCTTTTAAGCTGGGTAATGTATTGGATGAAGTCACAAGTGATGTATGAGGTCATTTATAAACCACGTAGCAGGAGGTATAAGCTCCATCAGGATATTAGATATGTCTTAAACTTACAGGAAAATGAAAAAAAAAATGGCCAAATGACAATGTTCAGGAAAGATTCTCTCTGGAATGTCACAGGAAGGGAAAAAAAAAATCTCTCTTCTCTCCTCAGAAGGAGAAAAGGCGCATTTGGACAGGAGTGCCGAACGTTTTTGTACGGGACCGCCCAGAAGGTCGTTGCCAATCCCCGACACCGCAAAGGATGTGCTTGGCTTGTAATCCTTCGGGCTGCACGCAGAAGCGATATGCATCGGCAGGAAGGGACTCACAGCTGCTGCTTTGTATGGACCAGCATGCACGTGGTCTCAGGCACGTGCAGCCACGAAGAACAACGTTCGTGAGCTGCTGCGGCACGTGATGATTAGGGCAAATCCTCCTACTCCGCTCTCTGTCTCGCTGCTGTCAAGCGTTGCTTGGAAACGACGACGAAGGATTCTTTCTTCCTCATCCTTTGCTCTCCGTACCTCGCCGTTTGGAAGTGGGACAATGGGATCGGGAGAGCTTTCTCCCTCATCCTTTGCTCTCCGTACCTCGCCAATGGGATAGGGAGAGGAGAAACGGCTCTTCGTCTTCTTTAAATAGAGATTTTATTCGAAAATAGAGCTATACACAGGCTGAAATTCGATCCCCTATGATTAAGTTCGACAGAGAAAGTTTCAATATAAAACTGAGTTGCATAAATAAATTCCGGGAAAGCAGCCAAGTGTGACAAGCGTAACATCATTCGAGAAATTCTTGCCTTTCTCGAAAAACAACAACCATTTGTATTTTTTACGAACCAAGACATCGCAAGCCTCTCACGGCAAATGATTTAAATTAATTTTTAAGAATCAAGACATCGCAATTCCTTAAAGGCAAATGTTTCAAATGCTTGCATGAAAGACAGAACACTTGGATTTACTAAATGTTTTACTGAGTACCAAATGACAATTTCCGAAATTAAAACGCTCCCAGTGGGCAAAAGCAAATTTCCCCGGCAAGTAGGAAAATTGTTAGTTTCCCTTGAATTATGATTAAAATAAAAAATAAATACCCCCTCAAGTAGCTGCTTGCCACAGAGGTCTGACAGGAGTCTGTCAGTTTATATGCCAAAGTAGAAGGTCTGAGAGGATGGCAGGACCTCAGCAGAAAAAACAACACATTCACCCATGCCTTATCCGAGGTTCGAACCCAGGTCCCATTAGATCAGAAGAAAAGCGCGCTAACCACTCGGCCATGGGATGGCTGTAATTAAAACCACGACCTATTTATATTTATTTCTAAGGATATATTCTTACCGTAGAAACAAAGTTCAGAGCATTTACTTCAAGTATCAGAGCTATTCTTGTTTGCTTCAGAACAGACATTTATTTTAGGCAAGAAGTGTCGTTTTTTCTCGAGACAAGAGGGTTCATTTGCTCCCTCAAGCTATGGTATTAAAAACATATTATTTATAAAGTGTTAATTTCAAAATTGGATTTTTTTTTATCATATAGGTTTTCTTTTTTTCCTAGATGATAGCGATCCCTAGACTAAAATCCTAAAGACCACCTTAGAAGAGTTCCAGGCTCAGGAACATAGAAATAAGAAACGGAGAAACAAATATTGATTCCGTTTAAATACTATTGCAATCGATTTATCCATTGTACGTGTAAATTGCTTTTGGGAGCAAAACCAGGCCAAGTTTTACTCATTGTGCTTTTTCTATAAACCATTTTGAGCAGAATCGTTTTGAGGAAACAAATATTATTACCAGACCATTATTGAAACCATTCTTGAAATATTATTAATATAACTTTGACATTTGACTTAGCTTCAGGTTAATAAGTAAAGTGTAACTTTGTTTAGAGGGAAGGACCATCGCGGAACTTCCAGGGCTCTGGGATTTTATGTTCTGCATGATTAGATAACGTAAAGATGATAATAGAAGGAATGAAAAGAATTTCAGAGGTGTACAAAGTAAGGACAAAAATGGGATAGTGTTTTCATTTATCCATTTCTTGAAGAGATGTTCATTAGATTCAAAAACACTTGGCTTTGGTGACGGACCATAATAGAAATAATCTAATCCATATCAAGGGGGGCGGGGGGGGCTCAGTCGGTAGCGCGCCAGGCTCGTAATCTGTAGTTCCCAGGTTCGAGTCCCAGCTGGGTCAGCGTTGAGATTTATCTCCGCAAAACTCCCCGCCCTGCCCACGGTCAGTAGGGGGACACCGATGGGCTTGGAAAGGCCGCCTTCCGTCGGATGGGACGTTAAGTCGTGACCCCGTGTGTGGGAGGGCCATACCCTGTGCACGTTAAAGAACACGCTGGATGGCCTTGACGGGAGGCTACCATCTGTCTCCCAACAGCTGTTCCAGTGGGTCCCCTCCCCCCAACCTTCTCTGAGCCTTCGGGGTCTATGTGACTTGGCCATTTAGCCCATGGTGTGCCAAAAAGTGCCGCTCAGAGGTAAAACAACCCAACTCATATCAAGGGTCGTTTTTCGATCATTGAGGAAGCTCAATCTCAACTAAAGTCGTGTGCGATTTCTGATAATCTTGTATGATAATAAGCTTCTGCAGAACACTGTGCATACCACATTCAGTCTGTTATCGGACATGAAATAGGAACACTCAACCCATATTCAATCTCCCATGGCAGCAATTCACTGCCAATGCATGGAGTTAAGAGTGGTTCTCTTGTTAGATTCCACCCGATTTTGAATTCGAACTATTGTTGTAGACCAGGGTGCGAAAACTGCGAGAGAAGAGGGGGCAGACGAATTACATTTAAAAAATGACGAAAAAGAATATTAACGATTTTTTTTTTTTGCAATCATACAGGCTAACCGTTTTTTTTAACATTTTTGAAGATTTTTCAACTCAACTGTTGTTTTGTTTTACTTCTGGGCCGCACTTTTTTAAACACAGTGGACTAAATGGCCAGGTCATAAGGACCCCAAGGGCTGGGTTATGTGTCCTCTGAGCAGCACTTTTCTTGCACACACAGGTATGGCTGTCCTCTGAGCAGCACTTTTCTTGCACACACAGGTATGGCTGTCCTCCATTCGACTGGTGGCGGCCTTTCTAAGACCCTACGTGTCCATTCTCACCGAGAGAGGAATCGGAGTTAGAGGAGATAAATCTCAACGCTGAGATCCGAGTTGGTTGGGTTGTTTAACCTCAGAGCGGCACTTTTTTGCTCACAATGGGCTAAATGGCTAGGTCACAAAGACCCCGAGGGCTCAGAGAAGATTCGGGAAAGGGGGACCCACTGGACAGCTGTTAGGAGACAGACGGTAATCTCCCATCAAGGCCATCCAGCTTGTTGCTTAAAGTGCACAGAGTCTGATTCTCGGACACACGTGGCCTCAGCTTACGTCCATCCGACGAACGCGGCCTTTCCAAGCCCATCGGTGTCCCCTATTGACCGAGGGCAGGCGAAGAGTTCTGCGGAGATAAATCTCAAAACTGAAAAAACTGGAACTCGAACCTGGGAAAATGCAGATTACGAGATTGGCGCGCTACCAACTGAGCCAACCACGCCCCCAATTCAACTGTAATCGACCTACTATGCCGTTAAAATTAATTGTAATTGGTTTTGGAACTCATTCGATGATGATTCCACGACAATGTTCAACGACTGCCATATATCTAGCAATATAAGGGAGGAAATCGGTGGGTCTGATAAGGGTTGGGTTGTTTTACCTCTGAGCGGCACATTTTTGAACACCATGGGCTAAATGGCCAGGTCACATGGACCCCGAAGGCTCAGAGAAGGTTGGTGGAGGGGACCCACTGGAACAGCTGTTGGGAGACAGATGGTAGCCTCCCGTCGAGGCTATTCAGCGTGTTCTTTAACGTGCACAGGGTATGGCTCTCTCCCGCACACGGGGCCACGGCTTAACGTCCCATCCGACGGACGGCAACCTTTCCAAGCACATCGGTGTCCCCTACTGACCGTGGGCAGGGCGGGGAATTTTGCGGAGATAAATCTCAACGCTGACCCAGATGGGACTCGAACCTGGGAAGTGCAGATTACGAGCCTGGCGCACTACCAACTGAGCCATCCCCCTCCCAGGAGTGTGATAAGTTCTCAGAAGAGTTTGCGCACCTCTGTTATAAACCACTTCCGTTTCTGTTTTCGACCTCTCTATTTGTGTTCACTCTGTGAGATCTAAATGACGACGACTGTATAAAGAAAATGTGTTTACTGTTATGCGAATTGTGTTGTATTGCTACGTTCACTTACAGATGCCTTCTTCTGTAGTCTTGGTGCAATATCACATTGATTAGAATATCGAAACAATGTCTGCACTTCCCTGACGACATTCTCGAAGCAAGTGCAGCACGTGCTTGCCGACACGTGCAGGCAGTAATGACGCAACATCGATGGCGGACACCCCGGTGCTTGATGGGATATTTATTCCACCACTGTGCGACCTGCTGGAATCTTCAACCCTCGACGCCGGTCAGTTGCTTTGCACACCCGGCAGCGACTCGGTTAAAAGATTTCCTCAGGACTCGAGAACAGGTTCCGTACTGGTTCGTGATATGCAATATACTTAGTAAAGTTAAAACCAGGTTTGATTTTGGCTTTCCCATTCTGTTTCCTTGGCTCTTTCGTGTTATTGCTCACCCTTTCGTAGAAAGAAGAACCCACCGGCTGTGCCTCTCGCTCGCGAAACAGGTTCGATCTGTTACGTATATGTATGTATAACTGGCAAGGCAGTCCTAGAAATCATTTCTTGCACGAAGATGACGCAATACAAGGTGAGCAGAACTGTTGATGAAGCGAGGAAATGTGCTTCCAATCAATTAACAACAGGGTTCATTACAGGTGAGCAAGAAAAGGGTTGAGATAACAATGAACTCAAGTAATAGGTTTCATTGCTTGAATGAAGGTTACTTTATTTTTTATAAATTTTTATTCAGTTTTAATTCCATAATTTTTTCCGTTACTTTTTAGAACCAAATCAAGTCTCACAAAGCTAAAGAGCTTGTCTGCAGGAATCCAAATACATTATACAATAATCAGTTATAATATTATAAAAATGAACTCATTATTTACATTTAAATGATACCACAGAGTAAACAGCTTTAAAATTTAAAATATTCTCCAGAAGCCCTGTCTGGAAAAAAAATTTAAACGTCTCTAATTTTTTTTAAATTAAATAACTCCTCAAGGATACCGTTGAACACAGAGGGAATTTCATAGTTTCTACAATTTTTTCCCATAATTGTTTTTTAAATATGGTAATTTGTAATTACCTTCAGATTTATATCTAGAATTTTTATTATAATTAATCTCTAATTTATAACTATTATCAAAATAATACCTAAGTATTAATTTATATTTATATAGTTGACTGATAGATGATATATTCGTAATAACGTAGCCCTTATTGATATTAAGTATGATAATTGCAATCAAAATTTTATTACAATAAAATTACTCCCAATTTTAACAATTGAATCGATGAGTCACCAAATATTTCACTAAGGTCTAGAGCGAGCCCAACGGAGCCCACTGCACCGCACCCCTGAACAAATTCGGTGAATGAGGGGAGCTTCGTTGGAAACGAAATTGGCAAAACATACTTTTCGAACGAAAATGGCCCGCCCCTATATTTAATGAGTAGAATAAAATGTGCACTCTAATGTCATGAAATGGATAACTGAAATTTAAATCTTGCTATTAAGGAGGAAGAGGCATAAGAAATTAAAGTTTATAACTATTATTGCGAGTATTTTATCGGTATTTTATTACTTGATGCCAAGATCCAATCAAACACAATTGCAAAACGATATATATGTTTGTGACTTTTGTTTTGGGTTGTTTTAGCTCTGAGCGGCACTTTTTTTCACACCATGGGCTAAATGGCCAGGTCACATGAACCCCGAAGCCTCAGAGAGGGTTGGGGGAGGGGACCCACTGGAACAGCTGTTGGGAGATAGATGGTAGCCTCCCGTCAAGGGCATCCAGCGTGTTCTTTAACGTGCACAGGGTATGGCTCTCCTGCACACGGGGCCACGGCTTAACGTCCTATCCGACGGACGGCGGCGTTTCCAAGACCATCGGTGTCCCCTACTGACCGTAGGCAAGGCGGGGGAATTTTGCGGAGATAAATCTCAACAACTGACCCAGCTGGGACTCGAACCTGGAAACTACAGATTACGAGCCTGACGCTATGTTTCTGACACTTCTTATTTTAGTCCTCACCTCTTATAACATTTGTTGACACTTCTCGTCTTCACAAGGAATGCGAAAAAAAAACGATAAATATTGCAGTTCATGCAAGAGCTAAAACTGGTTTAACCATCTGCCTTGATATCACGATTCTTAATTCTAACCATTAGATCATTCCCGACATTAATTTAATAGCAAATGGGTTGGGTTGTTTTACCTCTGAGCGGCACTTTTTTGCACACCATGTGCTAGATGGCCAGGTCACATGGACCCCGAAGGCTAAGAGAAGGTTGGGGGAGGGGACCCACTGGAACAGCTGTTGGGAGACAGATGGTAGCCTCCCGTCAAGGCCATCCAGCGTGTTCTTTAACGTGCACAGGGTATGGCTCTCCCGCACACGGGGCCACGGTTTAACGTCCCATACGAAGGACGGCGGCCTTTCCAAGCCCATCGGTGTCCCCTACTGACCGTGGGCAAGGCGGGGAATTAATAATAGCAAATGTAAAAACATAAAAATTGCGACTAAAGAACGGCAACACTGTCTATTGTTTGTGTCATCAATAGGGCGCAAAAAATCAATAGGGGTAAAAAGGGTCTTAAGAATTTTTTAACTTTTTATTGCATTCTTTCCCTATTTTTTACATTCTTTTTTGTTACGATTAAATACGAGTTTCAGTGGAATGAAATAAGAATCCGCAGAGTAAGAAGTTTCACGTCAGGAAACAGAACTGGTTATCAAAAGGCAATCTTCTTTTTTAGTTGAACTCTAGCAGTGAAAAGTACACAAATAAAAATTGGATAAAGTTTAAATTCATAGTGACAAAGATGAATAAATGATGAAGTTCACGTGACCCAAGTTTATTGCTTAAGGAAAGAGCATTGCATTCTGGGAGAATATGCTTTAGACATTCTTAGCACGTTCCCAGCACACCGAAGAGAAAAAGATTTGTTTCTTCACTTCATAATTAGCATAACTTCCTTTGTTCAGAAAGAAAAAAGAACAAGGTACGAGTTAATGAAACATTTTGCTTCCTACGTGTTGTTGAGCTGTAATGAGATCTTGGGTGATGTATCGGCTTTATTATGGAACACAAAATATCAACAGGTTAGCATTAATTTCAGTTATTATCGACCCGCAGAACTAATGTATGCTAATTTTGCGATAAGTCGATGACTTGGCCGGTATCTTTTTTTATTCTGAATGCCAAATTTACCGATTCCGTACTATTTGGACAGTTTTTGCTTATGACATTGTAAAAGGAGGTAAAAATTTGTTTTCCGTTTATTTCCATAAATTATTTCATTGTCTAATAGTGCAAGATTAACACAACTGAGTTTCTGTTCGGTGGGAGTTAAATCAATCTTTAGCACGTCTGGGTATTATCATCGGTTCGAGTCCCAACTGTGTCTGTGCTGAGAATTTTGTCCGCTAACCCCGGTTCTACCCTCGGTGAAAAAGGGGACAGATTTGAGCTTGGAAAGTCCACCATCCGTTGGATGAAACGTTAAATCATGGCCCCGTGTGCAGGCGAGCAATACTCTGTGCACCTTAAAGAACACAGGCTTCCATCTGTCTTCAACTAGCTGTCCAGTGGATCCGCTTCTCCCAACGTCCTCTGAGCCCTTGGTGTCTTTGTGACCTGACCATTTGTGTGCAAAAAGTGCCTCTCAAAGGCAAAACCACTTGACTCCTTCAGTCCTTGTGATCTGGCCATTTAGACTATTGTGTGAAAAAAAGGGGCCTATTAAGAGGTAAAACAACCCACTGAGATTTGAAAGAATTATTATAAAGCACGATGAACAGGTTAGCACCATTTATAAAGCACGATCTTTATAATTCTTTCTATTGACTTCTGCTAAGCATCCGAATAATTACCCTTGCGCCAAAAAAACCTCAACCAGCCAACCAAAAATCATCCTCTAATCAATGTTTTATAATTATGAGAGAATAGGGGTGTTGTTTTATCCTTAAGCCATCGACATCCACCTTACTGCAGGATGTACAAACCCTCTGTTGTGGGATCCCATCCCCCCCCCCCCCAGGGAGAATCTCGTGCTCCATCTGCACTACACGATGAAAGATGTACAGTCGCTCAAAAAAGTATCCGAATACTATGGTTGATATATTATGAAATTAGTAATCTGGTACCTTCGTGTCACGTGACACAAAGGTTGCCAGATCACTAATTTCTAAAAAAAAAATCGTTGCCAGATAGTTTTTCTGAATTCTGTTATCAACCGTAGTGTTCGGATACTTTTTTGAGCGACTGTATAGTAGCATCCTGTCAGTTTTTCTCTCTAAGACGCACTTCGGCCTTTAATTTTCGTTTCACAATTGGCAGAGTTCAAGAATCACAAGTCTCAGAAGAGGATTTAACGAAGAGGACATCGCATCTTTTCCAAGTCAATAATTCTCTTTCTCTCCACGGCTGGCGAACGGACAAAGAAAGAAAATCATCGCTAGCCTATGCTAGCGATGATTTTTGTTAGCTCAACTATTTGAGCTAACAAATATCAAAAGTTGTTTTTGAATGACTACTCAGCGTCCATCGCCTATATATCGGAAGAGACTCTTCCTTAACAGCTGTGAGCATTTTGATTTTTAGCTTAAAATTGATGATGAGAGCTATTAGCCTTTTCCCCATTATCGGTCCTGGGCTCGATATTTAATTTTTTTCAAAGCAGAATAAACATTCCTACTGTAAGGGAAAGAGAATGAGTGCAAAGCCCAGTTGTGAAAGAATTTCGCATGGCACTCACGGAGACAAGTAAAATGCTCTTTCGATTCTTTGCAGGTAAAACTATTCGATAGAAAGGAATCGAGTGTCCACTTGGACAGTTGCATCCAGAAATTTGGACCGAAAAGGCTTAGTAGGAATATTAGAGAAGAAATATTATTTAAGCAAAACAAGAGAGCGGCAGAGAAGAAAGAACATCACAAAAGATATTCAATTTGGCAGTGAGATAAGTGAAATGATTTGTGTTCAGTTTCCTGATTTCTCCTTTCAGCAGAGGCAGCAACGGACAACTCGTCTCGCCCGCTGGGTTCAAACGAAAACGAAGCTGACAGAGCCGAAGAGGAAGGCAGACGGGTTTCTTTCTTTGCTGAGTGAATGCTGAATAGCAACCTTACGTAAGAAAAGCTCTCCTCTGACATCCCTTCGTTGTGCTTAAAGGAGGAGAGGGGAAGGGATCGGCGGCATGTGCGGAACGAGCACAAAGTAGGTAGTCACCGCATCAATGGCAGCCATGTCATGAATGCCATAGCAGCAGGGGACGCCATTCATTCGGATTTTTTATTTACCTGGCTAAATGGTTACCGCTGTGGGTAGTTTATCGCCTGCCCTTTGTGACCAGCGGGCGCCTCCTAGCGGAGTGTTACATACCGAAGCACTTGGAGAGGTTCCGATGACATCAACTCTTTTAGCTCCAATGGAAAAAATAATCTATTTTCTAACACCAAACTTTTTTCCTTTTACGTCTCATGAGCAGAGAGAAATTTTCATCAATAGGAGCGACAGACAATTTTTTTCAGACTAACTCTCCACTTGTTCGGCTTTAAACGAAAGGGCAGATGAAGGGACGTGAATCAGAAGAAAAAGGCTCCACTGAATCCGTTACTCAAACACCATTTTTTCTCTCCCCCCCTCCTTTGTTTTATATTATTGTAGGCGTTTGCTATGGCTTCTTATCGACATACAGAAGATTTTTCTTTTGGGCCTGTTTTGCCACCACTGAACAAGGAATGAGAATGAAAATATATTAACACTGTAAATGTCATTTGCCATCATTTCAGGGCATCATCATCATCCTCAAGCAGCCATGGGCTACGGAGGTCCAACCAGACCGTGCAATTTAGTTCTCCAAGCAAGTCTATCCTGAGCTACATCTACTGCATCTGGCCACTGCACACCAATTCTAACAAGGTCCTGTTTGACATTGTCTGCCCACCGCATCCTAGGTCTCCCCTTCTTTCTGAGGCCTTTAGGCACACTGTTCATAACCCTATTCGCCAATCTATAATTATTCATACGGGCAACATGACCAAACCAACGGAGTCTCTCTCTGCACAATATGCTGCTTAAAGGAGGTTGCAAACTCCTTTGCCTAACCTCATCATTAGTTACAAAGTTGAACCACCTAATGCACAAGGTGCTGCGTAAGCATCTAGTTTCCTGTTTTCTTGTTTACAAAGTGTCCAAGTTTCACTACCATAACTAAGCCTAGAAAGAACCAAACTATTATACAGTCTAATTTTAGTCTTTAGGTGTATACGCCTATTTCTCCACACTCTCCGTAAATTCTTAAAAGTCCCGGCAGCAATCCCTATTCGTCTGTTAATCTCATGCCGCACATCACCAGTATCTGTTACATAGCTCCCAATATAATTAAACTGTGACACCTGCTCAAGACTGCAACCATTCAGATTAACTGAATCACAGCCTGCCTGACCAATTTTCATCACTTTAGTTAGGGCATGCGAGCATATTTTTTAGATCCGAAATTTCAGTCCTCCTAAAACTTCACCTAAATATGAATTTTATTATGCGATGCGGAGTCCAATTTAGGGAATTTCCCATTGGCAATGACTTTACAGATAGGGTCTTTTAACTTTCAATTCCATCGTCAAATATTTGCATCGTGAGACAAAGCAAAAGATAAACATCCAAGGATTTTCCAAATTTTATCATCGTGATCCAGTAATTTAGATTGTGTCTCCTGTGAGTTTGCATGAAAAAATAGATTTTTATCTTAAGAAAATCAATGTCCCACATTCTTAATGGAGTAGGTTTTTCTTCGTACTAGAGTGAAATTGGTGGTTGTAAAAAGCTTTCTTTATTGAAATCAATCTTCAGGCAACTGTGGCAGAGCTCGTCTCGAGCACTGGTTTAAAGGAAAATGAAGGTGAAGGAAAATGAAGGCCCAGTACTTGTGTCATTTTGATTGAAGCAATTGCTCCATGAATTTGTTCCAAAAACAATAGATAAAAGTAGCAAATAATTGGGTAATTCCCATAGTTTTCGTAGGGAGTCCATTCCCTCGATTTTCACCATTGATGTTCGCCATTTCAAAAGCAAAATGCCATAAACATAATGCAGCCGTGAAGCTATTTATAGGAGGTGCTTTTCCGCCTAAATAGCGAGACAAGAACAGATATTTGTGTCGGTGATCGTTTCTCTCGGTCGTTTGGCGGAAGTTCGTTGAGACTTTGAAACAAAGGAATCGTTCTCTGCTCACACATAGGAGAGACATTGTGGCCACACTTCTTCATTGGCGAGGCATTGGGAAGTGGAGTGTTCCACTTCGGCAATTCGGTTGTCGAAGAATCCATTGACGATGATTTTCTCGTCAATTGCCGTAAAATAGGTCATTGGCGCAAAATTTAGCAGGGTGCGAAATTGAAAACTTACTCTAAATTTACTCTTAAAAGCCTCTACAAGAAATTTGAATGAGAAGATTTAAATGTAACAGTAAGATAATCCATAATGTGCGAAAAATTCAGTTCGCCTTAAAAGTTAGAATTAAGTCTTGGGCCATGTGGGGTGCAAACTCCACCGCTGTCAATTATTAATGCAATTCCTAGTGACACTAATCGTGCATTCTTTTCATAAATGGGAAAAGCTAAGTACATTTCTATCAGTCGGACTCTTCAACTTTATTCAAAATACTTTCATTGAACGACTGCATGGTATAACCAACCTCATCTGGTCTGGTGGTTAGCGTACTTGACTGCTAAACCAGGGGGCGTGTCCATGTGTGTTTGATGTTGTATGAGAAACCAGGACAAGCCCAATAGCACTTCTAGATTATATTTCCAATAGCACTTCTAGAATTATCTCTGTCCTTTATGTGGTGGAATGCCTTCATGCCTTTGAAAAAAACAACAACATTCGTAGGTGTTCAGAGGAAATCATTCTAGATAGTAGCTTATCGGTAAAAGGAAGTCTTGGGGTTTCTAGCCAGCCAGATCAAGACATTATCCTTCTTTACACTTAAAAACTTTGTCCAGCAGATTAACACTAAAGAATTATTCATTGGCCCCTTTTATTACGCTGGCTGTACAAGGAGGCGGGGGGGGGGGGGGGGTACGATATCGTAGAAAAAAAAGAAAGTACACTGGATTGATGTCAAAATTTACTCACTTAAATTCTTATTTTTAATCTAAAGTGGTCTAGGTCACTTTTATCTTTAAGCAGTGCTTTTGGCACAAACTGAGCTAGATAGCCAGGTCACAAGCACCCCAAATGCTCAGAGAAGGTTAAGGAAGGGGAGGAGGTAGCGGAGAAAATCTTTGGCGCAGTTGGAACTTGAACCTGGGTTGGGTTGTTTTACCTCTGAGCGGCACTTTTTTGCACACCATGGGCTAAATGGCCAGGTCACATGGACCCCGAAGGCTCAGAGAAGGTTGGGGGAGGGGACCCACCGGAACAGCTGTTGGGAGACAGATGGTAGCCCCCCGTCAAGGCCATCCAGCGTGTTCTTTAACGTGCACAGGGTATGGCTCTCCCGCACACGGGGCCACGGCTTAACGTCCCATCCGACGGACGGCGGCCTTTCCAAGCCCATCGGTGTCCCCTACTGACCGTGGACAGGGCGGGGAATTTTGCGGAGATAAGTCTCAACGCTGACCCAGCTGGGACTCGAACCTGGGAACTACAGATTACGAGCCTGGTGCGCTTCCGACTGAGCCCACCAAGAAGCTGCAATATAGTATGTTGTTCAATTTCATAAATACAGTTAATTTTTCTGAAATATTTATCTCTGGAGTGCTTTTTAATATTTGTTTTTTGGGGAACCTCAGTCCCTATTGGGCGAAAGCAAAAACGGGCCAAGAGTTGAATTCATCCTTTCAGCTTCCGAAGGAATCATCTGACATCCGCTATCTGACCTTCCTTCTCTTCCTTTGTATATAAACAACGAGTGAACCATTCGAGCAACGAGGGTAACGTAGCCTAAGCTGTAGAGGTATCGGCATCGTCGATTCCTTCGGACGGCAGGCGACCCTTTCCACTTCCCCTCCTGTGACCCCTGGGTAGCTGCCGACCAAGGTGAAGATCGGAAGGCCATAATTAACTCCCGCCGATCGTCAGGGTCGAAAGAAAAAGTCGTTTAATTATTCGGGTTATCGCCAGCACTTGACGACGGATGGGTGGCTGGGTCACGTGACCTCGGCCTTGTGCAGAAGAGCGCTCGCTACCACATCGCTCCTCGGGCACGGATCGGAGCTTCGATCACGATGGTTTCTCTCATCGGCAGTGGAAAGCAACAACTTCGCGACTTGACTAAGGTGAGATAAATATTTTCATCGCTTCGACGCTGAAAGAAGTTTGCCTCCAGTTAGATGATTTAAAGCAGTTGCAAAATTACAGAAAAGATTTCGTTTCGCCCCATTTATTACAATTTTTTTTATCCAACTGAGAAATACACTGCTCACAAAAATTAGGGGATATTTCAAAATGAATATGAAGCGATAAAAAAAGAAGCATTTGATCTTTTTTATTAAACAAGAACATCAGAAAACCCAACGACAAGTCAAAGAAAGTTGTTCGATTATGCAAATGAGATGCAAACTCAATTGTCATGATTGAGTAGCAAGTGACATATTGGTGGGGGTGAACAGAAGCATGTCAAACTGGACGAGAGTGCCACACATTGACTGTTCAGTAGGGTGTATGGTCACCCAAGACTGCCAAAACACACTGACAGCGATGGGGCATGGACAGCATCAGAATGTCCAGCAGTTCTTGTGGGATCCTCTGCCACTCTTGCTCCAGGGAAACTTCCAGCTCAAGAAGTGTTGTGGGAGGCATTGGACGGTTTGCCAGACGTCTTCCCAGTGCATCCCAAGCATGTTCAATGGGATTCAGGTCTGCAGAACGTGAAGGCCAGTCCATGCGTTCGATTCCTGCCTCCTGAAGCATGTTGTTGACGAGATGCGCACGGTGGGCCTTGCATTATCGTCCATGAAAAGAAAGTTGTTTCCAACTGCTCCAGCATAGGGTACCACTATAGGGTGCAGGACCTCATCTCGATATCTGACAGCAGTCAGCGATCCGTTTCTGATGACGTGGAGGTCGGTACGACCACCAATGCTGATGCCAGCCCACATCATGATTCCACCACCACCGAAGGAGTCCCTTTCTCGCATGAAAAGTGGATTCTCCCATGTTTCTCGTTCACGCCAGATCAGGACACGATGATTGTCAGGCTGCAGACTGAACCGTGATTCATCAGAGAAGAAGACAGTTGACCACTCATCACGGGTCCAATGACGATGCTCATCAGCTCATCTTCTACGGGTTCTACGGTGTTCAGCAGATAACGGAATGCATACCATTGGTCGCCGGGCATGCAATCCAACACGATGGAGCCGATTTAATATGGTCTGGGTGCATATCCGTCGTCTAGTGGCAGCAAGAAACTGTCCCCGCAGCTCTGTTGCATTGCTGCGCCTGTTCCTTCTTGCCAATAAGGTCAAGTAGCGGTCATCTCTTGCTGTTGTGGCAGATGGGCGACCCTGCCCTCGTCTTCTTCGCACTGTGCCAGTCTCTTGAAAGCGATTCCACAGTCTGCTAATCACGCTTTGGGATGTTCCAAGTGCTGTTGCCACTGTCGTATGTGTTTGACCAGCTTCAGACGTCCTATGGCTCTCCAGGCTTCGCATTCGGGCATATCGTGTTGCAGGGGCATTGCAAGGGCTGGGAAATTGCAGGATGTGCACTTTCAAGATCAGGGAACGTGCAGATACTCCAGTACTTTCAGCCTTTTGTATAGTGCATTTTCACCAATGAAATAAAAGTTGGTTTTGCATCTCATTTGCATAATCGAACAACTTTCTTTGACTTGTCGTTTGCTTTTCTGATGTTCTTGTTTAATAAAAAAAATTCAAATGCTTCTTTTTTTTATCGCTTCCTATTCATTTTGAAATATCCCCTAATTTTTGTGAGCAAGGTACATAACAAAAAAGAGCGCATCGGATACTTCGACATTTCAGTAGTTTTTGAACAAGGAGAGGGAGAATCCTCACAACGGATCGGATATCTGACGTTTTGCGCTTTCATCCTGAACTGGTTTTACTTTTTTAGGTGAACTTGCCCTTTTGCTGATAGTATGTTGCTCAGAATTTTCCCTCAGCACGAAGGATTAGGGTAAGATTGAAGCATGAGCCTGCAGGTGAAATTGCTCTGTTGTTACTCGTTCATCTAGGGCGTTTGTTTTTTTCTTTATTAGTTCTGAAGTAGGATTTCTATTGAGGTTCGCATTCCCCTCAGATCATCTCTTTGGGTCTTTATTATACTGACAGATGTTGATTCGCAATTTACTCGTAAGTAAAATATAAAAGTTTATTAAATATCTGCTGCAGCTCTAGTTCATTAATCCTTTATTTATTCAGGATAGATAGAATAGAAATGAACAATATGTCCTAATCTTTACAACAAAATAAATAATATTTTATACTTTATTCCCATTTCAATGAAAACAAGAAACAATAAAGGAAAATCTATAATGTATAAATAAAATCCCCTCAAGCAGCTGCTTGCCATAGGGTTCTGACAGGAGCCTGTCAGTTTAATGTGGCATAGAAGTGTGTGAGGAAGTCTAGACCTCAGCAGAAAAACAACAGAAACGCCCATACTTTACCCGGGGCTCGAACCAGTCTCTTTGATCAGTAGTCAAGCGCGCTAACCACTCTGCCACGAGACGGGTAAAAAATCTATAAAGGTGCAAGATATTTATTAAGTAAATAGCATAAAATACCTGTTCGATATCAAACATCGTGTGCATCCATGCACTGAATTAATGAAAAGTATTAAGTTGGTCCTAGTAACTGTAGGAAAAGTTCTTGATTCTTCAGTTCGTTATTATCCTCAATATCTACTCCGATGCTCAGTGTTCAATGTTTACATCAAATACCTCGATTTTTCTGATAGAGTTGAATTTTTTGAGCTGCTAATTATATGTTGCGAGTTGGGGTTGTTTTACCTCGGAGCAGCATTCTTTTTTGCATACAATAGGCTAAATGGCACAAGGATCCCCAAGAGTTCAGAGAAAGTTAGGAGATCCCCTAGATAGCCGTTAGGAGACAGATGGAAATTTTTCGTCAACGCCACCTTTGTGTTTTTTAACGTGCACAGAGCATGGCTTTCATGCTCACTGGATCACGGCTTGACGTCCCATCGGAAGGACGACTGCATTCCCGAGCGCATCGGCGCCCTCTTTTTCCCCGAGGACTAACGGGGGTTTGCGCAGAAAATTCTCAAACGCATCCTCATTGAAACTCGAAACGAGGAACAGCAATTGCTCCCAGGTTACTTGCTTCGAAACAAACTCATCTTGAAGCTCGTGGCATGCTAAATTAAAGTCTCCCACAGGTGGAAGTTTCTGTTCATGTCAAAATGTGCTTCATTTAGTGTTCATCGTGAGTAGTATAGTCCCGTGGCCAGAAGTGACGTCATAGGGGGAAAGCACTGTACAAAGGGGGAACGCCAGGGTGGGACTATACTATTATCGTGTGTGACTGCTCAAGTGATCTCGACTTCGATACAAAGTACCCAAGTTGAGAAGTCTCTCGTTATCCCTTTTGTAAAAAGGAAAACGGGAATAAATCCCAATGCTAACGAGATCGATTCACCATCATCATCCTCAAGCAGCCATGGGCTACGGAGGTCCAACCAGACCGTGCAATTTAGTTCTCCAAGCAAGTCTATCCTGGGCTACATCTACTGCATCTGGCCACTGCACACCAATTATGAGGAGCCAATTGAAAAATTCCCATCTCATACCAAGGGGTAGAATGACCAACTGAAATTTTCAACTGTCTTTATACTAAAAATCAAGGCCAACTATCCAATCCGCTCTTGTGAATGAAACTTTTAGCTTCCGCGTGAGTTGTGAATCTTAAAGTGCGGTGCTGCAATACCACAACCTGATTGCTTTGCCGTAAAGTCACAAATAAATAAATAAATACCCCCTCAAGCAGCTGCTTACCACAGAGGTCTGACAGGAGCCTGTCAGTAATACATAGCTTCAAATGACTTTTTTTATATATTAGGTTGGTGCAAAAATAATGAGCTTTTTTAAACATCAACTTCAACAAATCGTAACTCAGCTCATAACAAACTTTATTAATCGAAATAAAAATTACAAGAATCTACACATTTTTGCCAGTTAGAATCAAGTTGATTTATACCATTTCGATTTAAAAAAAAACGAAGTTCTGCAGTTGATAAATTCTTTGGAGGCATTTTCTGCTGCTTTCACGGTTATTGAGGACATTTTTTCGTGCAGAAAGTTGTCGAAATGTTTGAGTAAGTGGTAATCCGTTGGCGATAGGTCAGGTGAATATGGAGGTCAGGGTCGAGTTTTGTAGCCCAATTTGTTCAACTTCTGGAGCGTCATTTGTGCAATGTGTGCCGAGCATTGTCATAGAAATGAATGGGACCTCTTCGATTGACCAATGCTGGATGTTTATCACGCAACTTCAGATGCATTTCATCTAGTTCGTGAAGTGATGATGTCACCTGGATTCAAGGAGCTGTAGTGGATGGTGCCGACCGCAGACCACCAAAAACTCACCATAACCTTCTTTTGGTGTAACTTAAGTTTGGGGAGGTGCTATGAAACTTCATCGCAATCGAGCCATTGTGCCGATCGTCGGTGGTTGTTGTACAAAATCCACTTTTCATCACAATCCGATCCAGAAATGGATCGTTTTAGCTACGCAAACGCAGCGAAGAACACACTTCATAACGACGAGTTTTTTGCTTTACTTCATTCAAATGGTGCAGAATCCGCTTCTTAAGCCTCTTCACATGCCAAGCAATAGTTGTGTGATCAACGTTTAGCCCTTCCGCAATCTCTCGCGAGGTTTTATGTGGGTCTGCTTCAACCACTGCCTTCAATTGGTCATCGTCAATGGCAGGAGGATGTCCCCGATCTTCCTCATCTTCAAGGCTTTTCGAACCAATGCCGCACTGTACATCCAGAAGTGCTTCCCTCGATCCATGCTTCGACAACATTATGGCTTATTTAGGTCGCATTGTGGTCAAGTTTGAACTCGTACAACAAAATTGTACGCTATCCCCCCCCCACCTCCCTAACGTAACTTTGAGACAGCTGAACATAACAAAAATGAAACTTTCTAAAAACAATTTTAGCATAGATTAAGCAAAAAATAAGCTTTAAAACGATATATAACATGAACCAAATGTATATGTATTAATTCACAATTAACGGAAATAAGAACAACAAAATTGGCCTTTATTTTTGCGCCAACCTATATATTAGCAATAACTGTTAGTATTAATATATATTGGGTTGGGTTGTTTTACCTCTGAGCGGCACTTTTTTGCACACCATGGGCTAAATGGCCAGGTCACATGGACCCCAAAGGCTCAGAGAAGGTTGGGGGAGAGGACCCACTGGAACAGCTGTTGGGAGACAGATGTTAGCCTCCCGTCAAGGCCATCCAGCGTGTTCTTTAACGTGCACAGGGTATGGCTCTCCCACACACGGGGCCACGGCTTAACGTCCCATCCGACGGACGGCGGCCTTTCCAAGCCCATCGGTGTCCCCTACTGACCGTGGGCAGGGCAGGGAATTTTGCGGAGATAAATCTCAACGCTGACCCAGCTGCGACTCGAACCTGGGAACTATACATTACGAACCTGGCGCGCTACCGACTGAGCCACCCCCGCCCCAATATATGTTGGTAAAATAAACTAACTGTTAAAGATGAAAAATAACCCTTTTAACATAACTTATGTTATTGCTCAATTATTCTTTCGGCTTAACGAACGAAATTAAATCCAAATTCTTCTCACGCACAGTATTCACCCAAAAGCCACCTGCTTTTCCTCCTCAAGAGAGATCGGGATGAGAGGGCGCCTGCACTCGAGTAATGCAGAGCTGATCACCCACACGCTCCCGAAGCAACGCAGAGACCCCACCAGAAGTGTCGAGCAGCACAAAGAATAAACAACATAGGAGTCGACCACGAGCACACTCAAGTTGCCCACCGACAGGAAGCGCCATGCGACGACTACAAATTCACCTTTCTTGACACCACAGACAGACAGACGATCGCAGAAGATGTGGCAGTGTCCGACTCTGGGTGCTGAAATATCGCTGGACACGTGTAGCGGGAGCTCAGCTTGGAATGCTGGCTCGCTAGACATTAAATGAATTAGCCGCCATCCGATGCCACCAGCCCAATATGTGAGGAAGATCCAGCCAGGGAAACACGGGAAAGTTGGACCAGCAATCGCGCCGACCACATTTATCAAACAGGATGGTTATTACTGTATAAAACAGGGGCGGGGGTGGCTTAGTCGGTAGCGCGTCAGGCTCGTAATCTGTAGTTCCCAGGTTCGAGTCCCAGCGTTGAGATTTATCTCCGCAAAATTCCCCGCCCACGGTCAGTAGGGGACACCGATGGGCTTGGAAAGGCCGCCGTCCGTCGGATGGGACGTTAAGCCGTGGCCCGGTGTGCGGGAGAGAGCCATACCCTGTGCACGTTAAAGAACACGCTGAATAGCCTCGACGGGAGGCTACCATCTGTCTCCCAACAGCTGTTCCAGTGGGTCCCCTCCACCAACCTTCTCTGAGCCTTCGGGTCCATGTGACCTGGCCATTTAGCCCATGGTGTGCAAAAAAGTGCCGCTCAGAGGTAAAACAACCCAACTGTATAAAACGGGAGAGAAACAAAGTAATGACACATTAGCGTTCACAAGTTCAGATGGTCGGTACCTTTGGTCGGAGAAGTTAGCCAGATAGGAAGAGAGGGATGTACGGTAGCAAGGAGTAGCAGAGAGCGACTTCATGCCTTGAAAGCCCCTACCTGGCGTAAGGGTTGGAGGACTCTTCGAGGCGCCGACGGCCCTGATGCAAGCTGCTGACCTTCCGAAGGAACGGCTTCCCCATCCCAGCAGAAGGTACCGAGGAAAAGGGTGAGCCTTCGTACCTCATGCATTAGGAGTGTTCTCTCGAAGGCATGCTGCTGATGTCTGCAATTAAGCTGTGGTTAAAAGTGCCCCACATGTCTAGATTAGAGGATGTTAAATTAAGTTTTGGAAGTGCCTACAAGTAAAGAATTAGTGTGCTTAAATTTTTTTATCCCACAATGAAATTGAAGTATCAAATTTTATATTCTGTTTGTACAGAACCAGAGTGAGAATTGGATTAACACAAAATTCCTACCCCTCCTCCTCCAAGAGGAGGGATCGAATTGTTAATGCGGCTTCTCTTTGCTAACCGATATAATCGTTATCAGTTAGTGACGAAGAAATAACGCAACTGAATAATCTACACGTTATTGCACCTCCAGCTCTCAGGGGTGTGGGCAACAGTAACATTTTCGTCATATTTTTTGTATCTTGATGTTATTTTCATAATGAACAATAATTAAAATGAATCGGAATAGAAAAAAATGGAATTGAAGCAACCTGATGACCAAATAATCATTTATGTTCATTGCAAACACTATAATTCGTTTCTTTTGCATCTTGATTTCAATTTTCTTTTTTTGTGTGTGGGTGTGCGTCGATGAAAGGATCCCAAATGAGAACAAATTCTCAAGCAAAGCCAGAACGAGCAACCATCAAATCCTCTTGGATAAAAGAAGGTGCGATGGCACAACATACTCAGCTGGAGGCAGAGTTCAATTAAATTCATTTTCACGGTTAGCCAAATCCATCTGAAATAGAGGGCAGAAAGAACGTTTTCCCTTTTGCTTTCGGTTGCCTCGAGCGCCGAGCATTTAGAAGCGATTACGGGCATTATCCTGCAAAGCGAACCCATTGAGCAGCCATTAACTGTGTACAACACAATGATTCCACGTTACCTTGTAATTTTCCTTGCCCCTTAATAGCCACCATCATGGAAGCAAACACTCTGACTCTTTTTTCGCGGCGACTCTTTTCATTCAGGCCATCATTCGTAAGAGAGAAAGTAAATGAAGCAGAGAAAGAAAAGGTGGACAGACAATGGCGTGCAATGGGCAGAAGAGTCGAGGCCCACCAAGTGCCCAGCTTCTACGATCCGCCTAGATCGTTGAGCCCAGCTCATCCACCCATGTTGATTATCAGCTGTGGAGAGCGAGACGGATTATTACGTCATGCTGGGGTGGTGGCACGATCATTACGTCATGCCACACACGTGGACGGCAGCAGGAAAACCTCGGACGAAATTCATTAGGTTCGAAAGTTGCTCTTCAGAACAGGCGGTCATTGTCGACATTCGGTGAAGCGGGAAATTAAGTCATCCGCATGCTCTTCCGTCGGATGACTCGACTTCTTGGGAAAACTCTTATCGCTGGCTGAGCACTCCGTCAGTTCCTACCAAAGGCAGAGTCTTTAGCTTCGCTGTTTACAGAAAGACTCTCTCTCCACTTGGATCACGTTTCGTTGGGAACTCTCGAGTTATAATGTGAAAGAAAAAACGGCAGTTTCTCACTAATGAGAGAGATCCACTCTCAATTAACTCAAGTCTCTTGACGTTGCTCGTGGAGTTTGCGAATCAGTGGAAAAAGAATTCTCTGGGGAAAACTGGAAATTAGAAATATCATCGATGACTGTAGGGAGACGTTTTAGGAGGAATATGAAGCATTGCTTAGCATTGCAATATATCGCCTACGTCTTTTCGTAATAAGAATGACTGTCGCAATAGTGCACGAGGTAGTCACAAAGGTAGAAATTATCCTTTTAGAGAAGTCGCGGGGGTGGGGGGGAAATATTTACTTTTGGTAAAAATTTTAATTATATCATGAAATAATATACAGGTTAAAAACAAATCAATACACAAAAAACGAGTTTTTTAAATGTTGATCTTTTAAATTTTTTACAGTTTTAGTATTTCGGATTCATGTGGGCGGTGGAGGGGGGAAGGGGACGTTATTTGTCTAGCGCGAGGTAGAGCATAACTGCTCAAGATTTGCAAATAGGTGAGTTCAATGGGAATCTCTGAGGAAGAAGTTCAAATGCATTTGCTGGGGAAGAGGGTCGGCTACAGTCGAACTCGAAGCATATCGAATCGAAGGGCATCTCGCAAGGGACTTTTCCTTTCTGTACTTTATTTTTTGAAACCGCTTTCGTATTTCCTTTCTTTTCAAGCATCATGGGAAAGTGATTGACTTGAGATCTCAATTTTATTTTTCAAGTAGCTCGTATGAAGTTAAGGGTTGCTTACCCCAGCTATAGTTGAATTTCATCAAGATAGTTTTAGTAAGACTACCTGGTCTTTCCGAATGCAAGTTTATAACATCCACTATTTGTGATGGTGTAGATTGGTTAACAATCCAAGAATCTATTTTACAGAATATAAGATAATTTTTATTTCAGATAATGTTTTACAGTATACAAAAATTTTTGAGATCTCACAAGAGTAGGCTCGTTCGTGAGATCTCCATACAAAAATAATTTCAATTGAAAACATCAGTCGTCACATTGAACAATACACAAAGAAACGAAAACAACTCAAAACAAAATATTTCTAGTAATCCAGAGCCTTTAATTCGTGTCTTGGACCTTAGCAAAACAAGAAGGCATTAACCGTGTGTGCCCTTTCTTCATGTCAGAATCAATTGTAAGCATCGTTCTTTCAATATGTCGAGTTGGAAAGGGGCGGGGGTGTCTCAGTCGGTAGCGCGCCAGGCTCGTAATCTGTAGTTCCCAGGTTCGAGTCCCAGCTGGGTCAGCATTGAGATTTATCTCCGAAAAATTCCCCGCCCTACCCTCGGTCAGTAGGGGACACCGATGGGCTTGGAAAGGCCGCCGTCCGTCGGATGGGTCGTTAAGCCGTGACCCCGTGTGCGGGAGAGCCATACCCTGTGCACGTTAAAGAACACGCTGGATGGCCTTGACGGGAGGCTACCATCTGCCTCCCAACAGCTGTATCCATTGGGTCCCCTCCCCCAACCTTCTCTGAGCCTTCGGGGTTCATGTGACCTGGCCATTTAGCCCATGGTGTGCAAAAAAGTGCCGCTCAGAGGCAAAACAACAACAAAAACAACAACGTCGAGTTGGTCTTGTCCGGGAACTCTCTCCTCCTAATATTATGTTGTCCCCTAATTTACATACTTTTAAAGATCGTCTAAACTAAGGGTTCTCAACGTGGGGTATGCGTTAAAAATTTTTGGGGTACGCCGTGAGAGCTCAAAAGTCGCTAGATATATGTTTAATTTTATTCCCATTGTTATAGTATAACTATAGTTTTATCTATCTATACAAGGGGTACGCCAGTTACATACATATTTCCAGGAGGTACGTGAAACATTAAAGGTTGAGAATCACTGGTCTAAACGATTGACACATTTCGTAATTTGCATCTTGTGTTTTTGATATCTCTTGAATGGTGTTAGTGTATATTTTTCAACCTTGCTCGTAACAATTGAAATTAATTTCCTAATTTATTCAGATTTTTATACCTTTTCTTGTGATAAAACATTCACCTAAATTATTTCTTATTAGTTTAGGAATTCGTCAAGTGAACAATTTCATACCTGAGCTTTCTCCAGGTACAACTCAACTTCTCTGTAAGGATCATGACAGGCGCTGGAGGCACTCATTCTCGGAGGTGTTGCTGACGTCAGACACTAATGTTACGTCACACCCAGTGTGGCATCAAGTCCAAGACAGAGCCGCTCACTCATTAGGCTGGGGAAGAGAGACCATTGGGAAGAGACTCGCCGCTGGAAAGCAAAAGGAATGGCTTTAAGAGAATTCAGTTCATATCATACAACCATTTGCAATTAATAAGAAAGCAATAAAGAATTTCAAATTCCCTTCATTTTGTTTTCTGAAATGTATCAAAGTTTGCATACATTAAAATAAGAATTTTAATGATAATTTAAGTTTGTAATAAATTCTTCTCCGTTAGTTCTTGACTGGCACTTTAAGAGCTACAGATCAATGGGGCCTGGGTTCGGGTCCCGTCTAAGGCATGGATGTTTTCTTTCTTCACAGACATTCTCTATGGTGTATTACACTGAAAGACTCCTGTCAGATCGCTGTGGCAAGCAGCTGCTTGAGGGGGTATTTATTTAACATATATAAATGCGCTCACATTTCTATTAATATAACTGAAAATAAAATTGACATTCTCCCTTACGATGCTTTTAAACAATTTCCCAAGAATGAAGAAAGAGGAAAAGCGGCTGGAAACGAATTGATCCCTGTATTTAATCTTTTTTTTATTTTGGGCCTCCCAAAGGGTGAGAGTCGCTTTTATTCGTCTTCCATTTGCCTGGGCAGCATGAAAGAGTTGGGACGCCGTAAATACAGAGTCACGCCGCAGAAAGTTATTAAAGTCTTTCGGCACTTTGACGTTTGTCAAGGAGAGAAAATGTGTCGCTGGGAGAAATGGTAGGTGAAAAAAATATTTAAAAAAAAGAAAGGCAAAAGGTGCACCTCTCCGGATTGCTTTCACTTTGGCTGATCCAGAACTGAACACAAAAAAGCAGGAGCACGATGGATGGGCAATAGAAGGGGCGGCACATGCTTTCATGTCCTCGCCAGTCACGGATAACTTTAATGACGTCATGCACACGACCTTCACTGAGATTTAAACCTTTTGTATATTGCCGTGGAAAGAAGCAGGAAGGAATTTTTATCCTTCTGCGCTATTCTCGAGTCCGCCACGTCCTTTTTTTTCTCTTTCGTCATCTTTATTATTCTTCGCTCGTTCTTGCTTTTATAGCCAAGGGGGGACGGTGAGTATGAGGAGAGAGAGGTGAGTCCTATGGTGTCTGCGATACAATGAGTTATAATGCAATTTCCTTCACCACCTTTGAACAGCATTCATTACCGAACATAATACTGGTTTTGGGAGTCTTAATACCTCTGAGTGTAATGCGATCATCTGCCACAAAGTAAGAGTTGAGAATGTAATAAAAATAAAAAAAATAATACCCACTCAAGCAGCTGCTTGCCACAGAGGTCTAACAGGAGCCTGTCAGTTTATATGCCACAGTAGAAGGTCTGAGAGGATGGCAGGACAGCATTTGGTACTCCAATAGGAAACGTATCACAAGAGGTTGCATTGAACTCTCCCTGCGGGAAACTAATCGTTGTTATCCTGTTTCTTCAATTTTTTAAATTTCAAAAATCATTCACTCTATGTTTTGTCGTGATCGAACGTTTGCTATGTGAGCCCCCATCCTATTATTCTAAATGGAAAGGGAAATACTGATTTGATCTCGCAACTGTAGATCAAGAGTCTTCGAGGAGATGGTCCTGGATGAGACAATGGGCAGCTGTTGGGTATCCCTTTCAAAGAAATAAAAAGAGTGCAATGAGCTATGGGGCCACGCATAGTGTGCGTGTCTCAGCTGAGATGAGATCGCCATGTGGGGTTGAAGCGGAATCCCTCTCTGCATGTCGCAAAGACGTCCGGGTGTGGGTTCCACAGTGAGCCAGATTGTTCGTACTGCTTCCTTGCTGAGTAACCGTGCAATGAGGTCAACTGGAATACTTTTTGCAGCTGTTGACAGAGAGATAATTATCTGAACCTGATAACACAGATTGGCGTTATGTTGATACTGATCTACGCATATTTATGTAAATAAACCTGTAAATATCAATGCAGGTCTAATCTCAGTTAAATAAGAGCCATTATTCCTTTGTGCACGTTGCTCACCCAAGCTGACTGGCACGAGGACCACTTTGACACGTTTACTGACTTTCATAAACTGTGGACTATTATTTTCTTTTTACTCCTAAGATCATCTACTATAAATTTTTTACTGTTAGTATTTTACATTAACACAGTTAATGTTATGTATATGCTTTGAACATTTGCTACTTAAATGGGATGCTAAACTACACATAACTAAAAACCAAGTTTTGTTCAATCCTTCAGGACGATTATTTCTTCTGCTTTTTTTTTTCTTTACAACTAAGAAACAAGTTTTGTTTGTTTTGGGAATTTAATCCTTCATTAATAATAAAAACTGGAAGAAACATAAGATTAAAAAACAAACCCCCTTTTTAAACCTCTATCGATCTTCCTCCTTTATTTCCTTCCCGAAATGCATCTTGATGAGTGTGATGAGCGGTGACAGTAATTCGAGCTATGCGGGCAAAGCCAAATAGTCACACCCCGATGAGGGAGATGTCACGAGCTGATAACACACGTGATATGTGGGTCACCATGAGGTCAGCGGGTCATGGTGAAATAACAAAAACGAACGAAACATCCGGAAACAGTTTGGTGGCTCCGTGCGAGCTTTATAACAGACCCGATGACATATTTTCTTACCCCATGTCAGAAAGATGAGCCTCGTTATCTTTGTTTTCAGTGCAGTCATCAATGTGCTCAGTTATACGGAAGAGGCTAGACAAGGAAGCAAAGATCGTGCAAACTTTCCTATCTGAATTTCCCAACGTTTTATTGACTCTGCATAGCGCGAAGGGCTTAGATACCATTATCGTGAGGCAGTGAGGTTCCGAATAAAGACCTAACTCTAAAATATCTTCGCATATTTCATAGGTGATTATAATAATTCCTAACTAATGATATTTTTGGACTATGCAGGATTAGATTTATATGCATTTTCTGTTTACTCCAATCAAATATGAGGTAGAAGATTACCATAATTTGTGAAGTTCTGTTGCTTTATCTTGAAGAGTATTTTTTTATCGTCAAAACAACGGATCAAACGGCCGTGTCACCAGGACGCCATAATCCGGGATGCAGAAATAGGATTCACTAAACCGGATAGGAGCGAGTTTCCCATCAAGGCCATTCAGAGTGTGCGGCTTTCCTCTCCAGAACCTCTCCATCCCTTTCATGCAAGCCCAAATGCGACTTTTTTCTCTTGAGGGCAAGGTATGTGCGTGTGGATCTAATGCCAATTTCTTATCCCTCGTGCACTGGGCTAAAAAGAAGCTCTTGTTATCTCCTCAGCAAATGCAGACAGTGGCAAAAAAAAAGAATTAAGCAACTGAGGTTCGAATCTAGTTCTGAACATGATACGTTACCATTGAGCCACCGGCCCTGGATTCCTTCACGGCGCCGCTGATGCGTTCCATGGATTCGTTAGGGATTCTGGAAGTCTGGTTTGTTTTACTTCTGAGCGGCACTTTTTTGCCCACACTGAGCTAAATGGCCAGGTCACAAGGAATCCGACGGTTCAGAGAAGGTTTGGCGGAGGGGACCCACTGGAAAAGCTGTTGGGAGACAGACGGGTTGCCTCTCGCCAGGCCATCCAGCATGCTCCTTTCTTGCACAAGGTATGGGTATCCCTCACACTGGATCACGGCTTAACGTCCCATCCGGCAGACGGTGGCCTTTCCAAGCCCATCGGTGTCCCCTACTGACCGAGGACGGGGAATTTTGCGGATTTGGGTTGGGTTGTTTTACCTCTGAGCGGCACTTTTTTGCACACCATGGACTAAATGGCCAGGTCACATGGACCCTGAAGGCTCAGAGAAGGTTGGAGGAGGGGACCCACTGGAACAGCTGTTGGGAGACAGATGGTAGCCTCCCGTCAAGGCCATCCAGCGTGTTCTTTAACGTGCACAGGGTATGGTTCTCCCATACACGGGACCACGGCTTAACGTCCCATACGACGGACGGCGGCCTTTCAAAGCCCATCGGTGTCCCCTACTGACCGTGGGCAGGGCGGGGAGTTATGCGGAGATAAATCTCAACGCTGACCCAGCTGGTACTCGAACCTGGGAACTACAGATTACGAGCCTGGCGCGCCACCGACTGAGGCACCCCCGCCCTGAATTTTGCGGAGATAAACCTCAACGCTGGCCCAGCGGGGGCTTGAACCGGGAACTGCAGATTACGATCTTGGCGATTCCAGAGTCTTTCCTTTCCTGAAGGAGGAGAGTTCCGCCACTCATAGAACCAAACCCATTTGGTTCCGTCGAAACTTCCACCTGCTATCTCCAACAACTAAATATATTCAGTTAAAGATGGAAAACAAAACTCCTAAAAAATGGAAGTCGTTTTACAGTGTGAAAAAAAGTCATTCGTAAGAAACAGTCACACTTGGATTTGTTTAATAAAAAATAAAATACTGCTCATGCAACTTTCATTTAATTGAGGTCTGACAGCAATCTGTCGGTACAATATGCCACAGATAAGATTTATGAGGAAGACAAGACCATAGCAGGACTCTTTGAATGGGTATAGATACAGCATTCAATGGTTGGGTTGTTTTACCTCTGAGCGGCACTTTTTTGCACACCATGAGCTAAATGGCCAGGTCATATGGACCCCGAAGGCTCAGAGAAGGTTGGGGGAGGGGACCCACTGGAACAGCTGTTGGGAGACAGATGGTAGCTTCCCGTCAAGGCCATCCAGCGTGTTCTTTAACGTTCGCAGGGTATGGTTCTCCCGCACACGGGACCACGGCTTAACGTCCCATCCGACGGACGGCGGCCTTTCCAAGCCCATCGGTGTCCCCTACTGACCGTGGGCAGGGCGGGGAATTATTGCGGAGATAAATCTCAACGCTGACCCAGCTGGGACTCGAACCTGGGAACTACAGATTACGAGCCTGGGGCGCTACCGACTGAGCCACACCCCGCCCCACGGGTACAGATACAGCATTCAATGGCATGACATTTGTGTATATAATGGCAGTGCTCCCAGAAACTCTACCATTATTTGTCGGATTATTATCTTATTTTAATAATAAGTCTTATATGTTCTGAAACCAAAAATATGAAAATGCCAATGAAAATTCCATGGCTTAGAAAAAAATATTTTAATAAATTGACATCTCACACATTTTAATTTAAGTTATTGTTTCCGCTTTGTCCTCTATTTGTCTGTAGACATACAAACGTTTTGAGTTGAAAAATACTTTTTGAGTTGGCACAAATGAAATACTGTATTATTATTCGCAATTTCAGAATCTTCGAGTAGTTTGAATTTCTATTGTTAGAGATCGCTACATTTCAAAAATAGTGAAATTTGAACTTAGCATCGCATGTATCTTCATACTAGAACAATAATTAAAGTAGAGCTTCCGAGTGCTGTAATTAAAATTAATACTTATTCAACTCAAAAATAACTTTTCATTAATCTGTTAAAATAAAATGTTTTGCCATGCCTTGTGTGAGAAAAGAGAAATTGTCCCTGCCTGTGGAAATCTCTTAATCATCGCACTCCACTACTAAAATATCAAATTTCTTGCCGGAATAGATCGTTTGCAATATTCGTTTAAAGTTTTGAAATGTTTAACTTTTTTTCCCCATCGTCATAGAGCGCAATTAAAACACTTTGGAGATTCGAAAAATGTGAATCGTAATGCTCTATCAATATCTATCCAACCCCAAAAATGTTTTAATTTACCTCTAAAACAAACAATTATTTCTTAAAGCAAAAAATCCCCCCCCCCCACTCCCCCGGAGAATATGAGTGAAAATGATTGTTGTTAATGCAAACTTCGTGACATACAGATTTCACCACCAAAATTTCAAATTTCGAACATAATTATATCGCTTGCAATAGTCGTTTAAAATTTTACCATTTCCAAATTTTCTCCGTTAGAAAGCGCAGTGATAAGTTAATGCGAGATCCCTAAAGTTGAAAAGTGCGAATCGTAATATGTCATCAATACCTATCCAACCCAAAAGGAAGTTTTAATTTATATCTAAATACAAAAAAGTTGGATGTCCACAAAAGCAGAGACAGATGACAATGTTAAAACTTTAGCTCGTTTTTTTTTCTGAAATAGAGCTAAAAAGTAAATTTTTGTTTTGCGATTCTAAATCGAGTCGTGTGATTAATGAACACCGAAATTCAAACATTTCTTAACTTAAAAATCAAATGAATATTTTGTAAAACATGGTGTGAGATAAATCCCAAATGATTTGGTTTTGAATGACTTTTCAATGCTATTTTGCAGGTGGATGAAACTAATTAGGAATTCCTGTTCTGAAGGATTTCTCTTTAAAGGTCCACAATGGCACACCTTACAAAAGTAAATTTCTTTTTAAAACCATATCGGTTGACGTTGTTTTACAAAGCTAAACTGCTTCTCAAATTAAATATTTCATAAAGAGGAGGAAAATTTAATTCATAAATGGAACAACGGAACTTGCCATTGAGTATCGTATGAGAAATGCTCCTCCATCTGTGAGCTATCGCTGAGGAATTCCAAAGTCTATTACGTGGCACTTGAGCGTCGAGAGGAAGAGCGGAAATGATCCCTCTCTTCTTATCGGAATATTATCCAGAGCATTGTCAGCATTCGTGTTTGATGGGATGATAAGTGCTCGGCTCTCCTCAGCTGCCCTAGAGAGCAGAGATTGGGTGAGAGTTTGTCTACCGCACTAGTCGAGAGAAAAGTAATCCTACTAAGAATGTGACAGTCGCTGCTCTCCCATATATAACGAATCTTGAAGGATGCGAATATTTTTTCTTCAAATTCTAAGGAATTGACTCGTTACCTTTACACTGCATATTGTCGTTCTACTGAGGCCTTTATCACAGGGGGCGGGAGTGGCTCAGTCGGTAGCGCGCCAGACTCGTAATCTGTAGTTCCCAGGTTCGAGTCCCAGCTGGGTCAGCGTTGAGATTTATCTCCGCAAAATTCCCCGCCCTGCCCACGGTCAGTAGGGGACACCGATGGGCTTGGAAAGGCCGCCGTCCGTCGGATGGGACGTTAAGCCGTGGTCCCGTGTGAGGGAGAGCCATACCCTGTGCACGTTAAAGAACACGCTGGATGGCCTTGACAGGAGGCTACCATCTGTCTCCCAACAGCTGTTCCAGTGGGTTCCCTCCCCCAACCTTCTACGAGCCTTCGGGGTCCATGCGACCTGGCCATTTAGCCCATGGTGTGCAAAAAAGTGCCGCTCAGAGGTAAAACAACCCAACCCAACCTTTATCACAGATCTTCTGTTTGGGTTATTATACTGACACGCTCTTGTCAAACCTTTGGGGCAAATGAGTTGCCTGAAGAGTATTTTTTCCCCAAGTCTTTTACTTTAAAATGAATAAAATTTCTTTACCGGAACTACCATTTACTTTAGAATCATCTGGTAATAGATTCCTTGGCACTTTACTCCTTTCTCTTTTTAAGAGTTGTTTAGCACTTGCCACCGACTCCTTTCAGCTGTCTAATTGATGTCGCAGCGACGCTGTCGACCCAAAACAAACACCATCCATCCTTCGATTTCCACCACTGTGCTTAAAAAGAAGAGGTCAAGGCTGCCTGTGCGACAAAGTCACAGCTCTGTGTTTACATGAGAAGTGGGCACCTGCTGCCTCCCCCTTATCTCTTCTCCCTTTCTCTTTCCCAGCAAAGACACATAATTAGCCTGGAGCCAAGTCGTGGTGAGCAGAAGTGGGTACTCTCCAATTAGGTCGCCCCCTCCCTCCATGCTCCATTGGACCCCTTCCTTCCGCTCGTGGCCTGCTCCCCTCAAGATGTCTGCCGTGGGAAGTGTCGTCACTTGTCACCGGGGCATACCCACAGATGGTGAGCCCTCGCTCCCCTCCAGCACATGCCAGAACAGCGACGTGTCTTCATCTCGTGCCTCTGGAGTGGATCTCGACTTGGCCCTTCGGAGTCGAGTACTTGACGCGCAGATCACCGAATTGCAACTCACTGTAGCAAATCAGCGCCAGAAAGAAAAAGGTGTGCTGCTTTCAAGATTTAACATTTTGAAATTTACCCTTGTTTGTGTGTGGAATGAATTTCGCATTGTAATTAATCTTTCCTATTTTTCTTGAAATTCATTATCATTATAGAAAAAAATTTTACGTTTAATAACAGAAATCTGAATAACGTTTACTTTATTTTAATCGCAATGAAATATCACCAGTGAATTACTTTTAATACATCAGGGGGAGATCGATGGGACATAGATCACCAGCTAACTCCATGACGAAATATATTTCGATATGGAAATGAAAATCTATTTGCTATTATGGGACATTTTTTTTTACTTTTAAATACAACATTATGATACTAAGAAGTTTTCTTATAAATCTAGAGTGTATATATTTCATAGTCTTCAAGAGGAATATTATAATTTATGCACATTTAGGGGCTGGTGTATACATTCGACTTTTGCTTCTGCAGAAAATGACAGACCAATGATTCTCAGAGGGTGTGTGCCGCGAAATTTTGAATGTTGCAGAAAAAGGGAAATTTATAAACTATTCTGTTGCTACTTTCGGCCACTGATTCTTCATTTTAACTCTTTCTGTTTAATCAAAAACTTTTCCATATTAAATCTTAATATAAACTAAACAGAACAAGAATAGAATGACTATTATTGAAGGCAAACTGCGCATGCGCGAGTTTTTCATAGTGTTGTCATCTTAAATTTTTAGTGTGCCGAGAGTATTCACGGCGAAAAATAGTGTACCGCGAGCAAAAAATGTTTGAGAGTCACAGTGATAGACTGATCAAAACAGCTAGGTATTCCATTCCTTAAAACATTCCTTAAAACATTCCGCCAAAAGGAGAATCTTTAATTCACTCAGGCACTTGGGATGGATTCATCCGTCCCTCCTCTCGCTTTAATTCCTCGTTTTTCTCGGTGGAAATTCCCTTTAGCAATACACTAACCATTTCAATAAAAGTGTGAAAGATAATATTCCTCTTCAGTATGGGAAAGCCTGAGGAAGGGCCTCCCAATTCTTGTGATGTACTGAATTCCTCTTCAGCCAGGAAACAAAGGATTGTCAAGATCGAAAAATTGTCTTTTCTCAAAATGCAAAAATTTATCTCTGGGATATATCTTGAAACGTCACTTTTTGGTTGATTCTGTAAAATTCGATTACTAACGAACCAGTCTGAAATCAAGCAGTAATGGACAGTGTGTTTTGTAAGATTATACTAAAGAATAAAATCTAGCTGTAGTGATTATTTTTGACGCTTTAAAATTGGATGCGGTTTCTCAGAATTAACATCGTTTTTTATAGTAATGTATTAACGTGAGAGGTCAAAAGTCGGACCACAAGTTTCGGATGCTGTTTAAAAAACAACTCAGGTCAGTGGTTATAGATCTGAGGACATTGAATATCAGTCTTCCAAGTTCAGAATTTATGTCACAGTTCGTACGAGTGTTGGGTTCTGTTGCAGAGACGAAGCCGCTGACGGACAAACAGATGGCTTTGAGTTATATGACACACACTGACAGAGTATCACGTGTCAGTGGGCTTCAGAGCGTCCGTGTTCATCTCTCTTCCTGGTGCAGAGGCTGAAGATTTTCTGCGAAACTCCAGACGACTCTGTAGACTGATACGCCCCACTTTATCACCAACTGCTCATCACAGCGAGGTTTTTTTTTTTGCGCCTTTTAAATTTCTATTCAAAGCTCGGGCTGTGAAAGAGAGAATTTGTTCTCTTGTTCGTTAACAAGAAGCAAACGAAATGCAATCCCCTGAAGAGAACTGCGCTTGCCCAGTCGAGATCTAATGGATGTCTAAAGCAGAAAGGCAAAAAGAGCATTTGCTTCTCTCCTGCTGTGATTTAAAGGCACCCCAAGACGTTTCTGCCAGCTTTCAGTAATCTGAGGTCGGCCTCTATCACAACAGATACATCGAAGTGACTACAACCTCGTTTTTGGTCTTGATACGAAATGCCAGCGTTATCTCCAATTCTAAATACATCTCGCATTTTATTTGCAGCTGTGAAATCAAAGATTACCAGACCTCTTCAGCTTGCTCAATCGCAAGGCGGAGATGTTTACGTGGAGTTCACTCATTTGGAGCAAATTCATCTCCTTGGTTGTTCAAAGTCATAGATGCATGAACACTGAAAGTTCGAAAACACTACAGTGCACGGAGCACTGAACAGAAGACAGAAACTAAATTTATAGAAAGAACTCTCATTAAAACGTCTCTCGTTATAATGAAATTTGAAGTGCGACAATATTAAATTAGCCCTGCAAAAGAAACAGCGTTTCTTTCATCATATATTTAAAGTCGATCGCATATTTGTATGTCGAGTTATACTGCTGCTTTGTGGTAGCGTTGGTTATTGTTTTTTTTTGCTTCTGTGTGGCATTTATTTTTTGCATACAATGGACTAAATTGGCCAGGTCACAAGGACCCCAAGGGCTCAGAGAGGTTACGGAAAGGAAACCCAATGGATAGCTGTAGGAAAAAGATGGTAGCCACCCGTCAAGGCCATCCAGCGTGTTCTTTAACGTGCACAGATATGGCTCTCCTGAACACGGCAGCGTTGAGATTTATCTCCGCAAAATTCCCCGCCCTGCCCACGGTCAGTAGGGGACACCGATGGGCTTGGAAAGGCCGCCGTCCGTCGGATGGGAGGTTAAGCCGTGGCCCCGTGTGCGGGAGAGCCATACCCTGTGCACGTTAAAGAACACGCTGGATGGCCTTGACGGGAAGCTACCATCTGTCTCACAACAGCTATTCCAGTGGGTCCCCTCCCCCAACCTTCTCTGAGCCTTCGGGGTCCATGTGACCTGGCCATTTAGCCCATTGTGTGCAAAAAAGTGCCGCTCAGAGGTAAAACAACCCAACCCAATCCTGAACACGGAGCCACGGCTTAACGTCCCATCTGATGGACTCTTTCTCACGGAAGGCAAAACGGTAGTTAGCGGTGATAAATCTCAACGCAGACATGTTTGGGATTCTAACCTGAGAAGTGCAGATTACGAGGCTGGCGCTACCGACTCAGCCAATCCCCATCCCTAGTGATAGTGTCTGTGCCTGATTCAGGACTGCTGAATGTAATCTTGAGACATACATTTGTGATCACATATCGAAATAAAGCATCACAATATGGTTAGATTTTCATCTCAAACAACTGCTACTTCAGTGTGCTCATATTTTTGGCAGTGCAGTCAGTGGTGAACCATATAGTTGCATCTGCCATTATTACGGATACTTCTTTGCTTTCACCTTCTGTATTGCCGTTTGGAAACCATAAAGGTTTATATTTCACATCATTTGTTATTCATTTCCCAATTACTTTTCACATGACAAGCATTAACAGATACCTTTCTCTCGTAACCACAAAGACTGAATTTACTTCTTTACTCTTCTGTCATCGTTTAAATAACACGAAATCCGAACCAGTAGCCCATGTTTTTGAAAGTTGGTAGCACAAATTACGAACAAACCTTTTAAAATAGGAAAGCTGCTTAGAAGATATGAAAAGAACATTCAAATAAAATAAATTCAACTTCGATCTTTTCCAAATGGTTAAAGCAAGTCAGTTAACCACGCTCCTTAAATGATAATCTATAATCATTGATCCCTCAACAGGTCCTGAGTTGCTCTGTCTTCTCCCTCATTTGGCTCTTCCTTCGCGGGACAAAGCAAGAGCCAAAATGTTCCCTTTCGATTACCATTCAGTATATGGATGAACAATTATGATTATGAAAACGATTCGACTGCAATTTCCTCTACCGTCAGCATCGAAATGAGTGAGCCCCGTCTCTTCCAATGAAATGGCCTTCATTCGCAAAGATTCAGTGCCAATGAACTGAGTAAGGGAAACACCCGATATCGAATCCAACTGATACACCGAGCCCAATAGTTTCTGATACGATCATCATCCATTGCGTTCTTTTGACGTATCTTCAATTAAGATTCGTGATGGGAAGAACACAATGTAGCGATATTCATTCGCTTTGTCTTTGTCCAATTGAACCTCTCTCAGTTTGCTTTTGCCTTCTTTATCTCTTAGAGCAGGAGCCGGCGAGGAGAACTGGCGATGCAATCGTCACGGTTATTGACGAAGCGCTGCCACAATTAACGCGAATATCATCTATCAACCTGTTAACCTTGCAACGCATGCATGTTGTTACACTCAACAGAAACGTGTAACTCATAACGTATCAGTTGTGGGTCTGAATTAGTAAGCATCTCTCATAACTGAGCGCATGATCTTCTATAATTAAGTCTTATCATCATCATCCCGTTTCAAGCTTTTCGTTTCTTCAATAGACGGTTACGATTGCATTAACAAACAAGGCAATTCCATTGATCGTTATTTTTCTTTTTAATTTTTCGCAAAATAAAATTAAGTAATGAGGATATATGGAATTTTAGGAACATAGCCTGAGAAGAAAAAAATTACGTGCAACTATTATATTGAACCGATGCATTTTATTTCAATCAGTACGGGAAAGGCAGTTTGACATTAATAAAAGTTTCATGAAAATATTTCAGATAAAGCCAGTTAAAAACTTGTCGTGCTGCTGGTTTAGACCAATAAAAAATTACCCCTTCATTCAAGTTCAAGCAGCTGCTTGCTTCACAGAGGTCCGACAGGAGCCTGTCAGTTTAATAGGCGATAAGGAATCTGTGAGGAAGGCCGGTTGGGTTGTTTAACCTCTGAGCGGCAGTTTTTTTGCACGACGGACTAAATTGCCAGATCACAAAGACCCCGAAGGCTCAGAGAAAGTTTGTGGGGAGGGAACCCACTGGATAGTTGTTGAGAGATAGATGGTAGCCTCACGTTTAAACCATCCAACATGTTCTTTAACGTGCACAAGGTATGACTCTCCCGCACACGGGGAGCAACTGCTTCATGTCCTATTCGAAGGACAGCGATCTTTCCAAGCCCATCGGTTTCCATTACTGACCGAGGGAAGGAGTTTTGTTTTGTGGAGATAAGTAGATTCTCAACCCTGGCCCAGGTATTACTCGAACCTGGGAACTGAAGATTACGAGCCTAGCGTTCTACAGACTGAGCCATTCTCGCCTTTTGTGAGTAAAACAAGATCTCATGCAGAAAGACAACACAAGCATCCCTTTGATCAGTAGTCAAGCTAACTGGTCACTGATCTGGCAACCGAGCCCTGCTTCGGGGCTGCAATTTGATGTAGTCAACAACAGGAAACATGCTGTAAATCTGTCTGTGTGGTCAATGCATGGCCTTGAGTTAATGTTTTATGGCTATGACACCTCACTGAGGAATTCTGATATGTAAAAGGGCTGAGTGTAGCCAAGGGAAGGGCGAGTTGAACTTGTGTGGGGGAGGGGTGCAAACTGTCACCTGAGCAGAATGCCAAACAATTACCGGGAGCAGTGGAAAACTTGGCAGAAGAGGATAACATGACTTAGAGAAGAACGGAAGCAGTTCCGAGTGGAGAACGACTTCCGACTCGGGGGAAGGCAGAGTCCGTTCCGAGTGGCTAGGAGATGATTTTTTAGCTGTGGGTTTTGGAAGCCCTGTGCCTGCTGTGGACTGGATCTGTGCGATTAAATCCGTACTTCTTCCTCTCCTTCATTGGTACTACATAAGGTACTACATAACCTGCCACAAAAATAAGTTCTACAGTGCTGACAAATGAGTGAAATAAGTGCTCGACTGCCCAGTGCTGCCTCCCCGTGACTTGTCTTTTGAAATAAATGTTATCGTTTTAATTTATCGGACTGTTGATTATTAATCGACGAGTAGCAGGAATGGGACATCTTTTGCTGCCGAGCACACGAACCAAAAGTACATTGCAGACGAACCAAGAAAAGAATAAATTAAGAGAGGGGGCGGGCGCCGTAACAAGCATTATTAACCTAACACTAATCATTCGGTCACCAGAAGATCTTTGTCAGCAGTCATAAGATAGAGAAACATCACCTGGTAGAAACGCCTCACCCTATCCTCCCCATCATAATATCTGTCATCATAATTTTCCTCCATCTCCTCATCATCGTCATCATAATCATTTGTTAATTTTCTCGATCACTGAATGATTTACTTTTTACAGAAGATCCACTTTCTACGGAGAGGCATGAATTGATTTCCCCAGAAATGGGAATTTTGGTCTTTGATATCGCTGTAAGAGATATCCAGAAAGAATAACACCTGGGCATTGAAAACGCAGAAGAAAAACAATGTGACTTTAGAGTATTCAAGAGCCGATTTGTTTCCCCAATATGAATTCATTTTATTGGGTTATATATATACTCACATTAAAAAATACAATTTTCGAAGTTTTAGCTTCATTTTTTTCCTCTTCCATTCACTAAAGCACTCACTTTGCTTCGTGATCCAATGTTAACTTCTGACTCAGCAAAACAATTGCTCCTTCACAAGCGTCGATTCTTCTTCATCTTCTCGTGCTCCCATCAGTGATGGTGCCACGCAGCTCTTCCTCCCACTGCAATTTCCGACTGTCCCAGAGGTCAATTGGCATCCGCCCGAAGCAGCCATGAGTCCTTCCGGAGTCAACCCCCCCCCCCCCCTCAATCTCTCTTTGGGTTGATGGTGATCCCTGACAGGAAATGTCTCTGGCTCCACCAAGTCCCTCGATGCGAGCATTAATCATGCGCTTTGAGGGCAATTCTGATGATGAATTTCATTTCTACCAAGGCACCAATAAAGAGAGGTCATCTTTTATGTGGTGACATCGTCTTTTCCCAACCGCTACAAAACACGTCATTATGCACCAAGCACCATTACGAAATTTCTTAAACATTTATGATTCTATGTAAAAAAAAATTGATTTCGAACATTCCTGTTAAGTAATGATAAACCGAAAATTTAATTTCTGTTTGCGTAAAAATTGAGCAAATTTATTCAATCTATAATGAAGTTATATATGAGGTTAGGCAAAGGAGTTTGCAACCTCCTTTTAGCAGCATGTTGTGCAGAGAGAGACTCCGTTGGTTTGGCCATGTTGCCCGTATGAATAATTATAGATTGGCGAATAGGGTTATGAACAGTGTGCCTAAAGGCCTCAGAAAGAAGGGGAGACCTAGGATGCGGTGGGCAGACAATGTCAAACAAGACCTTGTTAGAATTGGTGTGCAGTGGCCAGATGCAGTAGATGTAGCTCAGGACAGATATACTTGGAGAACTAAATTGCACGGTCTGGTTGGACCTCCGTAGCCCATGGCTGCTTGAGGATGATGATGATGATGAATTAGAAAGCAGAAAGTTTCAAATAAATATACCGATCCCGTTTTGGCGCAAATTCGCAAACACCAATAGGGAGGCTAAACGATACTATGAGACTGTTCGTTTTCATCGATCATTGGTTGAATGGCAGGTGATTCATTAATTGATAGGTCATTCATTGGCCTATGCGAGCGGTTTAAGAAGTGTCAACTGCGCAGTCTCATAGAGTCGCCTCTTTCCTCTTCTTCAAATCTCCAAATTGAATATTCTTATGTTCTGGAGAACTCCCGAACACAAACTCAGTCAGTCAAACTTTCTGTGACCATATTTAATTATATCTTTATATTTTATTTATTTATTTTATTTTTTTTCATTTTCTTTCATTCATTTTTTTTTTAGTATCTTTTTCCAATTTTTTTGGAACATTTTTATATTTATATATATATTTTTTTCTTATAGAGATTTTTTTTTTATAATGAATCAAACAGACCAACAGATCTTAGAAAAGCCAACAAATAATTGTAACAAATAATTTTATCTGCATTTTTGACTGGTTCCAGAATGTTTTTAAAGTCAAAAGTTGTAATATACAATTGATTTATTAATTTTGTAAAGTATATATTCCTTTCTAATGTGTATTTGTTACAATGAAATAAAATGTGATCTAAATTTTCATATATTGAACTTCTATCACAAACAGGATTATCAGATTTTTTCATCTTATAAAGCAGTGATTTAGTTAGAACAGAGTTGGCTTTTATTTTTAGAATTGGGTTTATTTCTCTTTTTTTTAAGCCATATTCATTAAAATTTATTAATTTTATTAGATATTTTATATCTGTGTGTATTGCTTGCCTTGGAATCATACCAATTTTGAATATCATTTATTAAATGTTTTTTGCATTGCTTTTTGTGGATGTATATGAGGAAGTGGGTTTCTAAGTTTGAATTAATATTGTTAGCTTTTTTAGCTAATTTATCTACAATTTCATTGTGTTTAATTCCAGAGTGAGATGGTAACCATTGTACATGTATAATATTTTGTTGTGTAATGTGTTGTTTTATTAATATTAAAATGTCACTAATAAAGATTTTAAAATTGCTTTTAAGAGGATTGTTATATAGAGCTTCTATTGATGCTTTGTTGTCAGTAAATATAACTACATTTTTTTTCTCAAATTTTAGGGTCCAATTAATGGCCAAAATTATAGCTGATAGTTCTGCAATAATAATTGGATAAAGAGTAGTAAATTTAAAAAGATGTTCATAATTTTCAACAGGTCACCAAAAGGCACCAGAAAAAGCATTCTTGTCTAAGTTGAAGAACCCATTTGTGAATATATGAATAAAGTTTAAATATTTATCATTTATATAAACTTAAGTCAATGTTTTCAAAATAATTGTATCAGTTAATTTTTTTTGATTCAATTCCAAGTATGTTAGTGTTTAAAATTGGAAATGTTGAGGTCCAGCAAATAATTTGTATAATATAGTCAGGTTATTATTTATGATATTTATTAATTTATTTTTGTTTGTTGATGAGTTTATGGAAATATCTGGATAATTTTCTTTAATTTTATCAGTTATAGGATGATTTTTGTTTTTAACTACTATTCTGTATAATAAATTCTCTAATAAATATTTCTTTTTTATGTGTATGGGAGGTAATGCAGTTTCAGCATAGACATTCAAGTCATTTAAGTTCTGAGGAAGTCCCATACAGAACTTAAAAATTTTTATTTGTATTTGCTATAATGATTTTAATTTAGTTTTAGAAATATTATTTGTTAATTCTATGCCATATAAAAATTTTGGGAAAATGACAGAATTATAAAGTAATAGTAAAATTTTAGTTGAGCATCTTCCTCAATTGCAACTACAAATCACTTTCATTTTTTATAATTCAAAAGTAAAAACTAGAAAAACAAAATACAAATTGCCAACTTCTTATTTCCTAACAGTTTATGGTTCGTCTGTTCACTAAATACTCGTACCATACGATTTGCAAACGAGCATTTTTAAGTCGAATTTTCAATACGTTGCAGTGAGACGTAAAACGACACATGGAATAGAAAGGATAAACATTGTATCGAAATATTATTTACTCTTTCAACAATCTTTGGCTTTATTTCCAGAGGGTTGCACGAGCGTCGGCAGATGGTGGGAGGAGAGACAGTTGCTCCCTCCTGGAAAAATTGGGCAAAAAATTAAATTTATGTTGAATGCCGAGTGGTTAGCGCGCTTGGCTACTGATCAGAGGGATCTGGGTTCGAGCCCCCGTGTAAGTCATGGAAGTCTGTGTTGTTTTTCTGGTGAAGTCCCGCCATCCTCAGACATTCTACTGTGGCGTAAAAACCGACAGGCTCCTGTCAGATCTTTGTGGCAACCAGCTGCTTGAGGGGATATTTATTATTTATCAAACATTAATGTCGTTTTTTCTCGTAACGAAATGAATCTTGATATTTTTTCATGTTTTTTTTGCATGCATATCATTAATATTTAATAATTAGTAAAAAGAAACTTTTGAAATATATATTTTTTTTTGTATTGTTTACGGGCATCTTTAGTTGCATTATGGTATATGCGCGATTGCTGTATTCGCCACTGCACTCATTAATGAACTGCTCGATCTAAATATTTTTCTCTTTAATCATTGTTTTTCCCACTCGCGCTAAAAAAATTCCTATTGACGCCCATGTGTAGGTTTCTAATGACATAAAGGCGAAAGCTGTTTTTTGTAACACGCAGTGCACTAATATTTTCGCGGTTCAGTTCATGTTAATTGTTTCAATTGCTGTTAGTGCTGGTGAAAGGTTAGCGCGTGTGCCCCACCTCCAAAAAAAGTAAAAGACCCAATTCGAATGCAAATGAATCCCAATGCTTGAAAGCGTTGCAATTTCAAGGTCGTTAAGGAGCATCACAATGCTTATTCAATAATAATCTGGTAAGGCTCTTTCCTTACATTTAGCTGTGGACGCGGATTTAACGCAGCTGTAATTACTGCACATTCTTAATCACGAAAAAGTGTAACAATCTATGGGTAATGGAAATAATGACTTTTTTACTCTCATTATTTTCAATGAGTTCCACAATAAATATTCTCCATGAACTAAAATGTATGTTAAAATTAAGATCTTACAAATAACTTAATGCTTTTTAATGGTTATATCAAAAGAAGTCGCTTCCAATTAAATTGGATCCCCGTGCATCATTAACCTCAACGCATCTGCGTAATGAGAACACGATTTGCTAACATCACGTGACCCCCGTCATCTCACCACTTAGTGCACGAGGCGCTTGAGCTCACGTTGTAAGGGCGAATGCGCTCGCTGAGGTAGATTTTATGAAGATAAAGAAAAATCCTCTTTTCTGCAAACATTCACAAAGGAGTTGAAACAGCCCGTGGCAGGAGGGCATTCACTAAGGAATGTTGGACTCGTTTAGAAATTAGTAGGATGTTCCAGAATCCCCCTCCCCCAACCCTCGACCAGCGTTGGTTTTTCAGAAAAAGGTTCTTATCAAGAACATTGTCGCTGTCCGCATTACCGACTTCGAGTTAAGTAAGGGTGGAGGAGGTGGGTGGTTGGAACCGAAACACCCATCTCATAACTCAAGGGCGTGTTCCCGTCTTCTGGCGAAAAAAAAAACACTTTAATTTTTTTTTCTCTTGGAGCATTTAAGAGAAGAATAGTTGCTGGAAAAGACGGCTGATGAGGCAAAGTGGGGTCACTTGTTGATCTTTGGCAATAACCCCCCGCCGCCCTCTGCCTCGAAAGGTTTCAACTGAAATGGAACTTAACAGACGAAGAGAAACGACTTAAGTGATATGAAGCCATCTTCAGTTTTAGGATTATGCTCGGACAACATTAGTTGAGTACGATGAAAACAAATCTAAAAGTTTTTTTTTTTAATGTGGGAATTGGTGAGTCTCATTTTCCTCCAATCTAAAAGTTTTTTTTTTTTAAATAGTGAGTCTCATGTTTCTCCACTAGACTACTTTTATAATTTTCTCTTTCTAGTTTTCATTTCGCTTAATTTCTTATCAACACAGCTACAAAACTGATTACAAAACGAAGGAAACATAATGCTGACTTTCTTAAATTAAACAATAATATCAATCTGTATTTAAATAACTTAAAATAAAATTGCTCGTTACAAAAATAACAATAGCTCTTCGGCTGCCCTATAAAATTTCTTCATTTCAAGCACAAAGGCATCAACAGAAATACTCTTCCTGAAAATAGTGTTTAAAAATAAACGTTGTGACTCAAATTATGGCAAAAGCAGAAATAATTAATTCTATTGAACAATAAAAAAAGAATAAATATCCCCTCAAGCAGCTGCTTGCCACATAGGTGTGATAGTACGCCATAATAGAAGGTCTGTGAAGATTGCGAGACCAGGACAGAAAAACAACAGAAACATCCATGTCTTAACCCGGGGCTCGAACCCGGGTCCCTTAGATCAGTAGCCAAGCGCGCTAACCACTCTGCCACGGGACAGCACAATGGAAAAGTAATTTCAAAATGCAGCGTTCGAGAAAGAAATTCTAAATCGAACCATGATAATGTAGCGAACCAAAGCGCTGGTAGCCTATGACAGAAACCTTACGAAAACTAAAGTTTCCTTTCTAATGTCTTTGAAATGGGTAGACCTAATTAGATATTTTACTTGCACTGTGCATGAACTGCAACGTCGCTATTTACGGTATCTGTCAGTCTCTGCTCTAGTCATCAGAAATATTTTAATTTAGGTATCCATCGACCCCTACTATAGAGAATTAGGGCATCCCATTTCCTTACTGCTTATAGTCCCGAGTGTCATTCAAAAACCAACAATATCCTGTTATGACAATGACAAGTCGAATTCGAAGTTTCGCAATTTTTTAAATAAGCTTTTTTTTTATGTGAAATTCTCAATCAAATCTGTATGTATATTTTCGATAAATTTGCTCAGCATTTGAAGAAATATTTATATTATTTATTAAAGTGCAGTACTGACAACCATGAAAATTTATCTCATAAGATAAAACATAAATTATTTATGAAATCAGTTGGGTTGTTTTACCTCTGAGCTGCACTTTTTTGGACACCATGGGCTAAATGGCCAGGTCACATGGACCCCGAAGGCTCAGAGAAGGTTGGGGGGAGGGGACCCACTGGAACAGCTGTTGAGAGACAGATGGTAGCCTCCCGTCAAGGCCATCCAGCGTGTTCTTTAACGTGCACAGGGTATGGCTCTCCCGCACACGGAGCCACGGCTTAACGTCCCATCCGACGGACGGCGGCCTTTCCAAGTCCATCGGTGTCCCCTACTGACCGTGGGCAGGTCGGGGAATTTTGCGGAGATAAATCTCAACGCTGACCCAGCTGGGACTCGAACCTGGGAACTACAGATTACGAGCCTGACGCGCTACCGACTGAGCCATCCCCACCCCATTTATGAAATCAGTTTGCCAAAATAATTATATTTTAAGTAATTTATGTGACGATTCTCTCATATTCCATTTTTTTTGTATTGAATATAGTTATAGCCGTCCCGTGGCCGAGTGGTTAGCACGCTTGGCTACTGATCTAAGGGACCTGGGTTCGAGCCCCGGATTAGGCATGGATGTGTGTGTCGTTTTTCTGCTGAGGTCTTGCCATCCTCTCAGATCTCCTACTGTGGCATATAAACTGACAGGCTCCTGTCAGACCTCTGTGGCAAGCAGCTGCTTGAGGGGGTATTTATTATTTTTTTTTATTATATAGTTATAGAAATATTTCTCTCGTTTTTCCTTAAAACGCTTACTTTAGATGATACGGGGGCTTTGAATTCGCCTTTCCCTTAACTTTAAGTTGAGACTTTGTTTTTCAATCTATGTACTTGAGTGTATATCGTCCCTTAGTATTGAGTGGAGCAAACGCATCATGTCAAACCACTTAAATTCAATGATACTGGATCGAATTCTGTTTGCTTTGCGTGGTAATGTGATGGCCGTGACGGGATGGGTGAAAACGCCAAAATGAAAAAAGAACTCCTCGAATAAGAAAAGCGTTTTTAAGATGCGTTAGCATACAGTTCTGAACCAGTCGCTTCAACCATACCCTGTCATTACTTCCTTCGCAACGAGGGAGTGGTGTCAGCAGAGCTCCTATTGCACCACCTTCCCAACTCAAGTGGACTCTAAAATCGTACAAGTCAAAGCTTTCATGCAAATGGCGTACACTTGATGACTACGAAATGTTCCTGCTCCTTTGCTGCGAAATGCAGATGCATGTATTTATGACTCGCAACAGAATGTTCAATTATTTACAGACGGGTGTAATCTTGTTTTGCCTCGTCTGCAATGCGGTGGTTCTGTTGTAACGTTTTATCCGCACTAAAAGAATTATCTGCAAACGGAGTGTGAATTAACTGACTCTGGAAACATTTCGTTATGTTTTGTTACAATAAGAAATAATAACAGAATTGACTATTTTTCTTAACCTAGGAGAGAGCAATTATTTCTTCGGATGAATAAAAAGATCATAGCATTTTCAATTTTAAAAAGAAGGTACTCTTTTACACAAGAGATTGAGATAACCCTGAAGTTCAACTGGGCTTGCCCTGATTTCTCGTACAAGATACAAACACAGCATAAAATGTAAGATGTTCGTACTCATTCCACTCAAAGAAATAGTTTCAATAAACCCGAGATAGTTTGCAAGTGATTTAGCTTCAAAGTTTAACAGCCATTTCCTCTCACCTCACAACATTTCAGATTCTTCGAAGAAATGAGGATGCTGAACCGGCATGGAAGAAAGAACGATGGCTGATGCTCCTCTAGTTCTGCAGTAAATTGAGAAACAAACTAAAATTTACTTTACCTAAATTGTGTCGATCTTATAGACCTAGGGGCAGATACTCTATTGCCCTCCTTATAGAAATATTCTGGCTCACTCCGCATGGGAGGAAGTGCTTTGCTTCAGCATTAGGAGTGGTGAACTACACCAAGCAAACGTAAAAGATCAAATGGAAGAGAAAGCCACGAACTAAACCGATTTCTTTTCTATTCCGAATCGAATCAAAGAGACAGACGCAATAAATCATAAAAAGTCATTTTGGAGCTCTTCGATTCCCAATTTTTCTTCCTCTCACCTGTCTTCTGCCAGCAACCTGCATCGACAGGTTTCCACGAGAGCGGCGGAAATTCCTGCTGCTTCTTCCCCTGACATTATCTCAAAGAGGAGGAAAACTTTCCTTCCCATGGACACCCGCTGTTTGCAGCAGACAGCTGCTGCATCGAAGCTGATAGCCTATCGCCGCACTCGAAGAATAACTGTAAATTTTCACAACGTTAGTGAGCTCCTGTCTTCTGCCTCCTCTCTGTGAGCGGGAAGATTTAATGTAACCAGGGAAATGGCGGGCTTTTAGCATCGCTTTGTTGCCTTTGGCACACCTCTGGGTAGAAAAGTGATCCTTTCACAGAGTGAGAACTTTACAAAAAAAAAAAGTTTCAGTTTTATTTCGTGGACAAACCTGTGCGCAATCAATCAATTAGTAAAATCAAAGGAGACAAATTTCTGTAACACAAAGTTCGCAAATTGGAGTTCCAGACGTACAAAATGTTGTCCTTCGCATGTCATGGGATAGGTTTTTTACTTTTAAAGTGTCCAAAGCTAGTTAGTGTTTTTTATCACAATTAGATCTTAAGTAGCCTTCATTTTAATTTGAAAATTTGTTATTTTATTATTCAGAATGAACTGTTCCTTCTTTTAGTATGTATGGAAGACCTGTTAGTCGCTGCAGGATAAAAATAAAATGCGTTAAAAATTGTCTTTCATGCATGGTGAAAAACTTGAATCTTTATGGCTTAATGGTTCAGTGTTTAAATACTCTGTGCTTTATAATAAAAACCTCATGGCTCCGACGAGAGCATCCATCACATAACAAATGTTCAGTAGAGTCCTTTGCCAGAAGATATTGGGTCCTTTTCTTCCATAACATAAAATACAATATCACTTTGAATAAGTTTCCTTGAAAGGAAAAAAAAAATGAGATCGATAAATCCACTGATATAATAAAGAAATTCGGAAACTCAGTAAAAGCGAAAGCAGCAAATGACAAAGTACAATATTCTGAAGAAGCGATATTTTTTAGTAGGGGCGCAAAGATTAGTGAATCGCCAACGAATCAGATTTCAGACGACGCTTAGAAAATGAAAATGACCACTGACAGCATATAACGATTGGGAAATCCCTCGAAAAGGTTCGAAGGTTCAGGAAACGAGACAAATCTAAAAAAAAAGGACACGAGGAAATTTTCTTGCGATAAAGTGGTATGTGGATTACGTTACTGATAGTTAAAAAGAGTTATTCTGTTTTTGAGCTTTCGCTTCTAAGCACTACATAAGTTCAAAAATATTTCAATTCTCTATTTCTTTCCTCTCTTGTCCGATCCAGATTCCACGTTAGCTTCCGTAATTTACATACAAATACTTCAGACGACAAAAATGGAGGGTTGGGTTGTTGGGTTGTTTTACCTCTGAGCGGCACTTTTTTGCACACAATGGGCTAAATCACAAAGTGGGTAAAACAATGGGCTAATCATCAAAATGGGTAAGGTCACAAAGACCCTGAGGGCTCAAAGATGGTTGAGGGAGGGGACCCACTGGACAGCTATTGGGAGACAGATGGTAGCCTCCCATTAAGGCCATCCAGGCGTGTTCTTTAACATGCATAGGTTACGGCCCTCCTGCACAAGAAGCCACGGATTAACGTCTCATCCTACTGACCGTGGGCAGGGCGGGGAGTTTTGCGGAGATAAATCTCAACGCTGGCCCAGTTGGGACAAGAACCTGGGAACTGCAGATTACGAGCCTATCGAGCAACCGACTGAGCCCCCCCCCTCCCCATGGAGGAAGGTAATGTTGCTTATAAATAGACGAAAGGAAAATGCGCCTCTGAAACAAGTTAGTCATGCATCCATCAACAGAGTGAGAAACAAATTTTGCTCAAAGAAAAACAAATTCGGCATCTGCGCAGCATTTGTAATAACGAATTGTTTTCACTTGTACTGCGCATGCTCAAAATCATGCTTTGTTACAGAAATGGAGCTCATCTTTCGGAAGAGCCACAAAGTGAAACACGAGTGACAGTTAGGTAGCGAAATCAAAGCAAACAAATTGCTATTCCTTCCACGTCAATGCATTCAAGTGCAGACTTGCATGCATATAATTGAGTGAATGCCTTCCCCCTCCTTTGGCTTATTCTCGTGTATTTTTTTAGGAGAGAAGAAAAGGAAGTCCCCACAAGTTCGGATGAATCTCCTCATCATCAGTTGCATCGAAAGAGGCTGTCGCATCATCTTCTTCCCTCCCAGCCACCGACCTTGGACGCTAGGCGGAGCTCTAGAAGGTGGACGGGGTCAGCGCGCTATTATACCTCACGAAACCGTCCATTACGTCACTCTAACGAGCTAACGACACGATCAAAGGCAGCGCGTGTTGCATCTTTCTCATGAGGAGTTTTTTCTTTCCAGAAACATTCATGTAAGACAGTTTTTTTCGAGGAAATTGCGTTGCAGTAGAGGAAATTCACTCCCACGTAGTGGCTGTCATCAGAGCAAACCAGGAACGACTTTCTTTTTTCCTCGGTGGGGAATCTGTTGTTTTGATTAACTGTGAACATCCACAAATTCTATTGTCAGTATCAGAAAATATACATTCATTCTTCACCTGAATGAATGCATTGAAAAGGATGGATTTGTTTATTTTATAAAAAGCCTTTATGTGGGTAAAATTATAGCTTTTTTTATGTAATTCATCAGTATTTAAATAAAAATAAATAAATAAATACCCCCTCAAGCAGCTGCTTGCCACAGAGGTCTGACAGGAGCCTGTCAGTTTATATGCTACAGTAGGAGATCTGAGAGGATGGCAGGACCTCAGCAGAAAAACGACACACACATCCATGCCTAATCCGGGGCTCGAACCCAGGTCCCTTAGATCAGTAGCCAAGCGTGCTAACCACTCGGCCACGGGACGGCTTCAGTATTTAACAGGAACTTTTAAATCTGTTACAATTTAGTAAAATGTTTTTATGAACTTAGATTCCGTAATCAGTATTCTTTAATATTTTCACAATATTTTCACAACAAAATTCTAAACTCTGTTAAATATACGATATCAAAGTATCATATGCAGAATTAACTGACCGTAGAATCTTTCAGATAAGTTCATAAAATATACTATGTTGAAAAAAGTGTCCGAACACTTTAATGTTATATGTGAATGGAAAGCCACTTTCAAAGCTCCCTAACATTGAAAATAAACCTTTTACGCCAAAACTGTTATTGGCGATAAATTGTAGCTGTCACTCAAATCTCTCTAAATATATTTCTCGTAATATTCGTTTAATATTTAAAGAATGAATGTAAGCTGAAGCATTTATCTTCAACTTTTGACATCTGTGAAAAATTACTTCAATAGATAAAACACAACTCTTGTAACAATTTGTTCACTAGCATAAATTAAATATCTGAAGTTTGTATGACGATTTTTTAAGATTTCATCAATTTGGAGGCAATGTGACAGTGTCGTCTGCTGTTAAATGGTCCCGCTTCAATGACTCTTTAAATATTGATCGAAGATTGTTGAAAATGGACACTGTCACATTGCCTCCAAATTGATGAAATCTTAAAAAATCGTCATACAAACTTCAGATATTTAATTTATGTTAGTGAACAAATTGTTACAAGAGTTGTGTTTTATCTATTGAAGTAATTTTTCACAGATGTCAAAAGTTGAAGATAAATGCTTCAGCTTACATTCATTCTTTAAATATTAAACGAATATTACGAGAAATATATTTAGAGAGATTTGAGTGACAGCTACAATTTATCGCCAATAACAGTTTTGGCGTAAAAGGTTTATTTTCAATGTTAGGGAGCTTTGAAAGTGGCTTTCCATTCACATATAACATTCAAGTGTTCGGACACTTTTTTCAACATAGTGTATATTTATACAACTCATTTTTTCTACGTTAAATATTTCCACATAGAGATTTGTTTCTTAAATATATACACTTGGCCATTGAATTAGGAAAATCCCATCTTACAGAGACATACCCATGATTTATGTTTCACGGGGGGATCCGTGAATTTAGTTTTGGGAGGGGGGGGGATTCGAGAATTTAGTTTCAAGTGGTCAAGGAATAAGATTTACCGACAGGAAAGTTTAAAAGGATATTCTATGTGGAATGAGATTTTATAGTTGTCTTTTAAATCAATATTTAGTGTCGGATATAAAATCTGGGGCTAAACTAATATAATACAAAGACAAAAATTTTCTCGATTCCAAAACTGGTAGACAAGTTTGAAATTTCGTATAAGACGACAAGATTTTCGGGAGGAGGAGGTCCGATCCCCCCCCCCCCCGGTACGTCCCTGCCTCCCTATGCTGAAGAATGAACCGTGCGAGTGGAATGAAACCTGGTGTACTCCAAAAGTGTAGTTTATGAGGTGTATGAATTAAGAGGTGATGCTAATAATCAGCAAACGGAGGAATTTATCAGAATATGAAAGAGGCACGATTGTTGGCGCTAGGTATGTGGATGTCCCTATCTCAGAAACAGTATATATCCCATTGATTGTTCCAAAGCAGCTGTTGTAGTAAAACTACATGGGTACTGAAGGATTTAGGTTGTTTTACCTCTGAGCGGCACTTTTTTGCACACCATGGGCTAAATGGCCAGGTCACATGGACCCCGAAGGCTCAGAGAAGGTTGGGGGAGGGGACCCACTGGAACAGCTGTTAGGAGACAGATGGTAGTCTCCCGTCAAGGCCATCCAGCGTGTTCTTTAACGTGCACAGGGTATGGCTCTCCCGCACACGGGGCCACGGCTTAACGTCCCATCCGACGGACGGCTGCCTTTCCAAGCCCATCGGTGTCCTCTACTGACCGTGGGCAGGTCGGGGAATTTTGCGGAGATAAATCTCAACGCTGACCCAGCTGGGACTCGAACCTGGGAACTACAGATTACGAGCCTGGCGCGCTACCGACTGAGCCACCCCCGCCCCGGGTACTGAAGGAGAAACATAAGCAAAAGTTGAGACACTCACCTACGGGATACAAGGCTAACAGTCACAACAGCAACACATTAGCAGGCTCCGCACGATATTGGGTTAGTGGTCAGAATTCAGTGGCTGTTGAGTATGTAGTTAGAGAAATAGAAGAAGAGGTGCTGGATCGAGACCACTTCTGAGATGTGTATTATTTTCTGTGCAATGACATGAGCTCACAAGGACCCAAAGAATCGAGAAAAGATTCCCAGAGCACTAATCGGCCAATAATCTGTCAAGTCATTCACAAAATCTTCGACTTCCGATTCATATTCAACCTAGAGCAACGTTGAAATGTTCATTTGAAAAGATGGCGATCTATGCAAGTCAGCCTATGCAACGGATCTGGAATCGGCCGGGAAACCTTAGATTGCGAACACGTGGCCATCACTCCTTATCAAGACGTACAGAACGGGGCCTTTCGTTATTTGAGAGATATACAAGTTGGCAATGATGATTAAACGAAAGCAGCGCGTATTGGATTACCTCTCACTTCCTTATTTTAAATTGGCCATTTGCCGGATTGATTGCTACCATTGGCAAGTCCATTTCGCAGAATGAGGAACTCGCCATCGTCATCATGCAATACGGAGGCTACGTCATTTCCGATGGTCATGAAGTCATTTCCTAACCATTCACTAAAAGTGACTTTTCAAAAATTTTAAGAGACATGTACTCAATAAAAAATAAGTCACAGATTACCTGCTGACATATAATTCATGAAATTATTTTGTGGAAAAAATGCTTCGCCGATGAGTGGGATTCGAACCCACGCCTCCCAGTTATTAATTCTTGCATTAATAACGCTTTAGTGTGAGTGACTTTCTTTATTTAACATTTATATATTGAGCAATGATGGATAAAAGTTGCCTTTCCTGATCATAGATGGCGTCTTGAGCTGCAAGGTCAGTGAGATTTCAAAAGTCACAACTAAGTGGATAAATGACAGAACTGGTGATATCTTAGTGATTAGAGCACCTGTCATGTAACTGGGAAGCTGGGTTCGAATCCCACTCATCGGAGAGACCGGTACTGTCTGAAATAACGACTGAAGACTAAATGAAAAAACTGAGTTGGTGGCAGTGGAACCGAACCCACGACCTCCTGAAAACATGCGAGCCATTTCGCATTGATAATTCCTCTGGACAGTTGGTCCGCCTCTTCCAGCCAATAGATGGCACTACAAGCACCTGCCAATCATGAAAGCAAAATTTATCATCAGCCGTTTGATGCTGGATTTGAAATGGGTTAGAGAGAGCTCCGGAGGGAGATCACCTGGCATGCTTTCAAGAGGTCCTAGATTCCCATCCCACTCTCGCCGGAACTCAATTTCTTTCAGCTAATTCCTCATTTCTGATTTGGTCATTTCCTGTGCTTTACTGTTATGGAATATCTTTCAAAAACAATTCTGAGGACACCAGGTTCTAAATAACGACCCACTTTCTACAATTTCATGTATTGAGCAGTGGTGCGGTGGACATATTTGTTGGGGAAGACATCTTGAAGGTAAATTTCATGCTACACTGCATTTGAAAGTGTGTCGAAGAAAGTTTCTGTTGTTTCTAGAACTGAAGTTCCCGGATTTCTCGTGTTCAGGAGTTGGCTCAGTCGATAGCGCGCCAGGCTCGTAATCTTTAATTCTCAGGCTTGAGCCCCAAATGCTCCTGCGTTTATTACCCTATTAAGCCAACTCGTAGTCACAAATGTGCCTGTGAGGCTTACCTCCCACCTTACCCTCAATGAGACATTGTTGGGCTTGGAAAGGCCGCCGTCCATCGGATGGGGACGTAAAGCCATGGTTCCGTGTGCAGGAGAGCCATTCCTTGTGCACGTTAAAGAACACGCTGGATGCCTTGACGGGAGGCTCTGTCTCCAAACAGCTGTTCCAGTGGGTCCCCCCCCCCAACCTTCTCTGAGTCCTCAGGGTCATTGTGACCTTACCATTTAGCTCATTGTGTGCAAAAAAGGCCGTTCAGAGGTAAAACAACTCAACCCAACTTGAACAAGTGAAGCAATTGGGCTAAATTAAGATTAAAGAGGGTGCATACAGAGCGAGTTAATAGGTTCGCAAATCTCCATTTTTTTTCCTTATCAATACCAAAGAGTTCTAAATGACACTTGAGAGCGGTTTCATTTATATGAAAAAAATCATAATAACGTTTTCATTTAATGTTAAATCTTCCAAATGAAAAAAATAACGAGCGAAAATTCCTTTTGTTCTCCTCTCCATTTGACGTGTGTCTTGATTTCTCCTGTCGGTGTTGGGTGCAGCTGAGCTACAAGTTATACAACTCAGGAGGAAATGTCAGCTGAGAAAATAACAACACTTTGTGTTGTAACAGTGTTGCTATCTTCTTTACCACGTGTACGAATTTATCTTGTTGCAGTGTGCGAGGCAATTTGCAATTTTCTAATCAAATTCTGAATTCTCCAGGAGAATTCCTCATAGAAATCTTCGGGATTAAGCATTGCAGTCAATTTTGAAATCCAGGGGCTAAATTCCCGTGCCATTTCACGAAATATCCTCAGTTCCATTTCACAATAATGAAATAAAATACGTTAAGCGTCCAGTGTCAACTCAGACAATCAATGCCTCTTGCAGCTGAAATAGCAATGATGCGTTGCAACGAGCAAACGTCGTCATGGAGACTAAACTACTCTTGAGCATCATTTTCCTGTGGCCAAGGAGATGAATCGTCATTTGCCGGAGCATTCCTCATCGATGGAAAAACAGAAAATTGACATTTTGAATAAAATTACACAATTTTTTCTGAAAATACTTGGACTCTGAAAATGTTCTAGAATTACGTGTCTTTTTCGCATTAATCATTGTCTATTTCCTTCAATTAAATAGTCTTCTTGCAAAGTATCTCCTTTACCTTTTCAGTAGTGATGCAAAAGACAGCGAAATTGATTTTTTTTTTATCTCGCACAATCTTTAGAATAGAATTTTCAGCCTCCATCTTCATCCTTTGTACTTCAGAGACGAATTACACAAAGCAGAGACGAATTACACAGCGAGATTCGCAACTTCAGAGACGAATTACACAGCGAGATTTACACAAAGAAAGACCATCACCAGGTACTGAACGGCTTTCCTTATCTCCAGTGCTCTAGAGTTTCCCATTCTCTTGTAAGCAACAAGGGCAGCCATTTCAAAGACCATTAAAGCCGTGAAGGAATCGCAGAGGGTGGTCGATTGGGACTTGAAGATGCGCATGGAAGTATTCTAGGAAACGCACACCCTACAAATGCCAAGTTTCGAGGTATTGAGGATGTAAACATGGGATTCATGATGCTCCCTCCCCCCCTACCCATTTCAGTCCCTCCCAAAGATGCATTAAGACTTTCGAGACAAAGCTACTCGTCTCCCTGAGAGCAGCGAGATTTACACAAAGAAAGACTTGCAAACGAAAGCTTCTTTATAGCCAAAGGACACTACGCAGAGCATTCCTTAAATATCTGCTCCAGATAAGGGTTGGGTTGGGTTGTTTTACCTCTGAGCGGCACTTTTTTGCACACCATGGGCTAAATGGCCAGGTCACATGGACCCCGAAGGCTCAGAGAAGGTTGGGGGAGGGGACCCACTGGAACAGCTGTTGGGAGACAGATGGTAGCTTCCCGTCAAGGCCATCCAGCGTGTTCTTTAACGTGCACAGGGTATGTCTCTCCCGCACACGGGGCCACGGCTTAACGTCCCATCCGACGGACGGCGGCCTTTCCAAGCCCATCGGTGTCCCCTACTGACCGTGGGCAGGGCGGGGAATTTTGCGGAGATAAATCTCAACGCTGACCCAGCTGGGACTCGAACCTGGGAACTACAGATTACGAGCCTGGCGCGCTACCGACTGAGCCACCCCCGCCCCCTCCAGATAAGGGCGATGTCGTAAACGGTCAATTGGTTTTTGTCCGTGTTATTTCCACTTTTTTTTATTCATCTAAGGTATAAAATTTTCTTCTTCGACATAAGAAAGTGAATGAGGACACTTGAAAAGATTTTGTAAATATAAGAACAGAGACTCAGCAAATATATTATTTGTGGCTGGGAATCGGGAATCATTCCTAATTATAAAGCTATGCGTTGCGTAGACAAAACGCGTAGCGAATTTTCGTGTTGTATCAATGGAGTACCGATGGGCTTAGAAAGGCTCTCGTCCGTTGGATGGGATGTTAAAGCGAGCAACAACCTGTGCACGTTAAAGAACACGCTGGATGGCTGGGTGGGGTTGTTTTCCCTCTGAGCGGCACTTTTTTGCACACCATGGGCTAAATGGCCAGGTCACATGGACCCCGAAGGCTCAGAGAAGGTTGGGACCCACTGGAACAGCTGTTGGGAGACAGATGGTAGCCCCCCCGTCAAGGCCATCCAGCGTGTTCTTTAACGTGCACAGGGTATGTCTCTCCCGCACACGGGGCCAGGGCTTAACGTCCCATCCGACGGACGGCGGCCTTTCCAAGCCCATCGGTGTCCCCTACTGACCGTGGGCAGGGCGGGGAATTTTGCGGAGATAAATCTCAACGCTGACCCAGCTGGGACTCGAACCTGGGAACTACAGATTACGAGCCTGGCGCGCTACCGACTGAGCCACCCCCGCCCCACGCTGGATGGCCTTCACGGGAAACTTTACCTGTCTCCCAACAATTATTTAGTAGGTCCCATTCGTCCTCCATTCTCCGAGTCCTTTTGGTCTTGCTAATTAGTCTGTTGGGTGCAAAGAAAAGTGCTGCTCAGAGGTGAAACAATCAAAACTGAGCTTTCCAAAGAGAATTGAAGCAAACAAACGATCGAAATCAAATTAATACCAGCTTTGATTTAAAACAATAACAATAATCAGATATTGCTTCAATATAAAACTACTGGTCTGTAAATGGTAGCTAGGTAGTCACTGGAAGGAGAGCTATGCTCCAATCCCCTGTGATGATGCATAGAACCGGCCAGACCTAGCACCTAATGTCCGACCCCGCCTTCTCGTGGTGCGGATCGTTAGTAACTTTCAAAAGAGATACTCTCTTGTGGAAGTGAACGGAAGGGGAGGGCTGCCAGATTAGTGTGGCCTACTGATCTGGACAACTATGGCTACTTTTCTTTTTTTCTACCCTGCTGAGGAGTGGTCAAACATAGGGTCCTGGTGTTGACCATATAAACCAACTGGACTGGAAAGATATATGGCTCTGAGCTTGATTATGGATCCTGATTTTGCTGCACTGGTGGGCTTCTGTGGAGGGAAAATCTTCCACTGTGTTTTCTGTTTGTTTGTGGGTTGACAGCCCCAAGTGAATAGATTCACAGGATATGTTTATCAGCTGGTGTATAATCCTGAGCAGAAGTCATCGCAGGCACCTGAACTCTTTGCTTCTATTGGTATCGTGAAATTCTACGTTGGAGGAAATCTTCCAGTGTAGATGGCTTCAGCCTTTAGTAGTGGGGAAACGGGTCTTTGCCCCATGTCTGCGATTAGGGGGCTGTTTGATATTGTCGGCATTCCCTCTCTCAATAAACATAGTTTCTTTAAACATCCCACTAACCATTTTCTCTCCATAGGTAGTTGGAATGTGAGGACTCTGCAGAGCTTTTTCTCTTGATGTCCTCACACAAGAATTCCACCATTATAATTTAGATATTCTCGGCTTGCAAGAGACCAGATGGACAGATAAAGGTCAGATTCTTAAAAATAATCTTAAATTTCTCTTTTCAGGGAGGGACGACAATAAGCATCACCAAGGCGTGGGTCTGCTTCTCAGCAGACACGCTAGTGATGCTCTTCTAGGATATGAGTGCATTAATGAAAAGTTTCTTACAGCAAAATTTCAGACAAGCGTTAAAGACTTGAATGTTATCTGCTGTTATGCCCCCACTGAGGATGCGATGAGGATGAGATGGATAGGTTTTATGAACAACTTCAGGATATTTTGAATTCTGTCAAGAAAGGAGATATTACCGTTGTTCTTGGTGACTTCAATGCCAAAGTTGGTACTGACTCTGGCCTTTGGGGAGAAGTAATAGGCCCTTTTGGTATTGGTAGCTGCAATGGCAATGGGCAACGTCTCCTACAGGTAAGTAAACTCAATGGATTCAGAATAACTAACACTTATTACAAACACCGCGACATACATAAGTACACATGGGTTTCACCTGATGGGCTGCATAAGAATATGATTGATTACATATTAATTAACGGCAAATGGGCTAGTTCTGTTAGGAATACCAGGGCATATAAGGGAGCTGAAATTGGATCTGACCATTACCTTGTTAAAAGTGTGTTGCAACTTAAACTTAAAAAGTGTTGTGCTAGGGTTAAAAAATTTACTTTTAATACTGAAGCTCTGAAAGATCCAGTTATAGCCAAAGCTTACCATGATAGGTTACTTAGTCATTATGACAGTCATGGTTTGCTTACTACTGAAGTTGAGGAAGAATGGGATCATTTTAAACAGGCATTTTTGGACACTAACAGTACTCTTTTAGGAAAAAAGGAGCAGAAGAGACAGAATTATCTGAGTGATAAAGCACTTGAGCTTATTTCGGAAAGAAAGAACTGCAGGAATGTCTTTAATCAATACCCTACTAGTCCTAATAGAAAGCATTACAGAGTACTTAATAAACGTGTAAAAGATCAGTTAGCTGCTGATAAGAATCTTTGGCTTGATGGTTTGGCTGACAAAGCCGAGGAAGCAGTTAGACAGCACAACAGCAGAGAGCTGTACCAGATAGTTAATGTTTTGTGTGGTAGAAAACGGACAGGCATACAAGGATTGAAGGATAAACAAGGTAAGGTTATAGAAGGTGAGGATTCTGTCATGGCTAGGTGGGCTGAGCATTTCAGTGATGTTCTTAACAATGTAGTTGGTTCTGCTCCCATTGTTTGCAGTGATGATGGATGCATTGGTGGCTTTAATGTTGGCCCTATAACACAATCTGAAGTTATTTTGGCTGTTTCTAAACTTAAACTACATAAATCCCCAGGGGTAGATGAAATTACTACCGAAATGCTTAGAGCTGGGAATGTTTCGGTTACCACTTGGATGACTGAAATTCTGAATATCTTTTATGATAAAGGCATGGTTCCTAAAGATTTTACCACAGCTATTGTTATCCCTATTTTCAAAAAAGGTGATCACAGTTCTTGTGATAACTATAGGGGTATCAGCCTACTCTCTGTTCCAGGTAAAGTTCTTTCCATGATTGTGCTTAATAGAATTAAGAATCTGGTTGACAGTCAATTGCGTGATGAGCAATGTAGATTCAGAAGTGGTAGGGGATGTGTGGATCAGATATTTTCACTTAGGCATATTCTTGAGATATGTTTAGAGTTTCAGAAACCTTTGGTTGCTAGCTTTGTTGATTTCAAAAAGGCTTTCGACTCTGTTGATCGTCATAATTTCTGGTTGATTGTGAAATCATATGGTATACCAGACAAGTTAGTTAACATAATGAAAGCTCTCTATAATAACACTGAGTCGTGTGTGAGAGTTGGTAAGGCTTGTAGCAATTGGTTTAGCATTACTTCTGGTGTTCGACAAGGGTGCATTTTGTCTCCTTTTCTCTTTAGCTTGGTTATTGATTATGTTATGCGAAATTCACTTCAAGGGAAAGATTTTGGCCTTAAATGGGCTGGAGATACGAAAATTTCTGATTTAGATTATGCTGATGATTTAGCCCTTTTGGCAAATGATGTTGATGAGATGAACTCTTTCATTCGAGCTGTTGATGAGACTGGTAGTAGAATAGGTTTGGTTATAAACAGAGAGAAAACTAAAGTGATGAAAATTGGTCAGGCAGGCTGTGATTCAGTTAATCTGAATGGTTGCAGTCTTGAGCAGGTGTCACAGTTTAATTATCTTGGGAGCTATGTAACTGATAATGGTGATGTGCGGCATGAGATTAACAGACGAATAGGGATTGCTGCTGGGACTTTTAAGAATCTATGGAGAGTGTGGAGAAATAGGCGTATACACCTAAAGACTAAAATTAGACTGTATAATAGTTTGGTTCTTTCTAGGGTTAGTTAAGGTAGTGAAACTTGGACACTTTGTAAACAAGATAACAGGACAATAGAAGCTTTTGATTCCAGATGCTTACGCAGTATCTTGGGCATTAGGAGGTTCAACTTTGTAACTAATGATGAGGTTAGGCAAAGGAGTTTGCAACCTCCTTTAAGTAGCATATTGTGCAGAGAGAGACTCCGTTGGTTTGGCCATGTTGCCCGTATGAATAATTATAGATTGGCGAATAGGGTTATGAACAGTGTGCCTAAAGGCCTCAGAAAAAAGGGGAGACCTAGGATGCGGTGGGCAGACAATGTCAAACAGGACCTTGTTAGAATTGGTGTGCAGTGGCCAGATGCAGTAGATGTAGTTCAGGATAGACTTGCTTGGAGAACTAATTTGCACGGTCTGGTTGGACCTCCGTAGCCCATGGCTGCTTGAGGATGATGATGATGATGATAAAACTACTGAGATACATCTGATTTAGATAATTGACTTCCCATCCCATTTTCGGGACGGGGGTGGCTCAGTCGGTAGCCCGCCAGGCTCGTAATCTGTAGTTCCCAGGTTCGAGTCCCAGCTGGGTCAGCGTTGAGAGTTATCTCCGCAAAATTTCCTGCCCTGCCCACGTCAGTAGGGGACACCGATGGGCTTGGAAAGGCAGCCGTCCGTCGGATGGGACGTTAAGCCGTGGCCCCGTGTACGGGAGAGCCATACCCTGTGCACGTTAAAGAACACGCTGGATGGCCTTGACGGGTAGACAGGCTACCATCTGTCTCCCAACAGCTGTTCCAGTGGGTCCCCTCCCCCAACCTTCTCTGAGCCTTCGGGGTCCATGTAACCTGGCCATTTAGCCCATGGTGCGCAAAAAAGTGCCGCTCAGAGGTAACCCAACCCATCCCATTTTCTCTAATAAAGTATTTTAGAATTTTTTTTATTAGAGAATCAAATTTCTTGAGCAGTTTCAAAAATCAATTTATTAATTTTGAAAAACTAAAATGTATACAGAAATAAAACTTACATCATTGGAAAGAACATCTTCCTTTTTGATGCCCTGTTGAAATCCATCATCTATTTCCTTTGTTATTCTGTACACATGAAAGCGATAATCAGTCTCGTGCCAAACATGTTTCATCATATGACGATCACTTTTCGCAATAATGTTTCTTGTTCTCTCTCTTAAATTATCCAAATCTGCAGTCAGTGGAAGAACATAAACTTCATTTTTTGACAAAGCCCACATAAAGCAGTGAATGAGGGGTTACACCTCGCGATCGCCAAGGTCTGCAAATGAACCCTCCCTCAGCCAATCCTAAGATCAGGCAATTGCACGTGTATTCCTTTACATATAAGAATTGTTTCTCCGGTGTATTTATTATATACTATTATAAAATACGTATTCATTATATACTATTTATTATATGTAAAGGAATAAAGATGCAATCCTTCACATATAAGTTATTTCTCCAGCGTATTTTAAAAAAGGGTGAGCTGTTCTTTCCAATGGCGTAAGTTTCATTTCGGTACGTTTTAATTTTTTGGAAATACATTTTTGAAACCTCTCAGATTAGTTGCAATCAACCCGTACATGTAATCCTCAAGCAGCCACAGACAACGAAGATTTAACTGGTTCTTTTCAAATCAATATATTCAAAATTTTATTTATCGGGAATATCGTTTCAAAACGAAGCACATTCAGTACAAGCATGCATAAGAATGACTCTCTTCGTAGGGGTGAGAGATGACTCAATAGCGCGCTAGGCACCTATCTGTAGTTCCCAGGTTCGAGTCCCAACTGCGTTTGCGTTAAGATATTCCTCCGGTAACTCCCGTTCTGCTATCGGTGAGAAAGGAGATACCGATGGGCTTGGAAAAGTCACCGTTCATCGGATCGGAAGTTAAGACTAGCGCAGTTGGCAGCGCGTCAGTCTCATAATCCATAACAAATGGGCGATCTGAAGGTCGTGAGTTCGATCCTCACCCGGGGCAACAACCATTCGATTTTTTAGCCGTCCCATGGCCGAGTGGTTAGCGCGCTTGGCTACTGATCTGAGGGACCTGGGTTCGAGCCCCGGATAAGGCATGGTTGTATGTGTCTTTTTCTGCTGAGGTCCTGCCATCCTCTCAGACCTTCTACTTTGGCATATAAACTGACAGGCTCCTGTCAGACCTCTGTGGCAAGCAGCTGCTTGAGGGGGTATTTTTTTTTATTTATTTATGTGAGAGTCATACTGTGCACATTAGAGACCACGCTGGATGGCCTTGAGGAGAGACGTCCAACTGTCTTCTGTCTAATTGTGTGCAAAATAGTGCCACTCAGAGAATCTCTTTGCTGCAGCTTCTCCAAACGTACCTATACATTTGATTCAATCCCGCCTTAATGTAAAGATTCACAATGTTGGAAATTACCCTAATAACAGATCGGAAGTCTCATAAATTAACCAAAAACGAACTCTGCCAGAAATAGTATGACTATTAGAGATTAAGCTGGTATTATCTACACTGGTTTCTATAAATTAAGGAAAATCCCTATGTTAAGTAAATGGGAAAGTAACGTCAAAGCTCTATAATTCCTAATTTTTTTTTTTTGTTTTGAAACATGTAATTGCAGATAAAGATCTCAATCAAATAAATCAATATCTCGATTTTCAACAATATTCGTTCAGTATTTAATGAGTTATTGAAATTTGAATATTTAAAAACAGCAATGCCAGTCTTAAGAAACTTGCACAAAACTGAAGAATAGTGAAAGAAATCTTTACACGAAGTTCAAAAATACAAATTTATTTTATTAAACACTTTGATACAATACTTATTACTAAGTTTTAATTAACTTCTGAAGTCAATTTTTGTGGCTGGCATTGTTATCGCTAAATGTTCAAACTTCCATAACTCATTAAATACTGAACGAATATTGTTGAAAATCGTGACATTGATTTATTTGATTGAGATCTTCATCTGCAATCACATTTTCCAAAACAAAAAAATTATTTTAGAAGTTATAGAGCTTTGACGTTAGCTTTCAATTTACTTAACAGAAGGATTTTCCTTAATTTATGGAAACCAGTGTAATTCAAATTAATCAAACGCCATCTTTTCTTTACCTGTACCAAATGTTTCCTTCAAAGTCATAAATTTAAAACTGTTCAATTCTCAACTTTTGTCTCGCAGTATGATTCATTTTCTCACGATCAATCTGCATTCCCATTTATCTTAATCTCGAAGCCTATTTAGAAGTTGACAAAGTGGACCCCCTCCCCCCCCTGCTTGGGTGGTCCATTCTCCTCATCCGAATTAATATTTTCACTGTACCTCATAGAAATCAATTTAATACCCTCCTGTGGGCAATCTGCCCAGAGCTAACGGCTGCGTCAGCCATTCCTCTTAATGTCCTTGAGCACAGACCAGTGAGTTGTAGGTTGTCGAGCAAGGCGATACATCAACGCTTTCTACCCTGTAGGAAAAGTACACCCTTGAGATTATACGATGAGAAAATTTTGAAATGCGATTTGTATCTCAACAGTGGAAGAACTTTTCGGTGACTTATCAACAATTGCATTCATTAAAATGTATACTTATTATTTCTTTTACATAGACAACTACACTGAAACAAAACACTGAAATAATCTTTCCCCGAAGATTTTTCTGTTGGCTTGAAGGTCTGTAGAGACTTAAAAAAACTGCAGTTCTCTTCTGACCAGGATACCAATTAGATTAGGAAACTTCCTCGTCAAGAGCTCAATGGGGGAAAAGGGCAGACAGCAATAATGAACAATTCACAAATAATTTGGAGCAAATTAGTTATACGAAAAACATCTTAGGTAGTCGGGCAGTGTTGACTCAGTCGGTAGCGCGCCGGGCTCTCAATCTGCAGTTCTCAGGTTCGAGTCGCAGCTGGGCCGACGTTGAGATTTATCTCCGCCAAATCCCCCCCCCACTATTCTCGGTCAGAGAAGGAACACCGATGGGCTTCGAAAAGCTTCCTTTCTTCGGATGGGACTTTGAGCCGTGCCAGCCATACCCTGTGCACGTTAAAGAACACGCTGAAGGCCCTTTATGGGCGGCTTCCATCTGCCTCCTAATAGCTGTTCAGTGGGTCCTCCAACCTTTTCTGAGCCTTTGGGGTACTTGTGACTTGGCCATTTAGCCCATTGTGTGCCAAAAACTGCCGTTCAGAGGTAAAACAAACTAACATTTAGACAGTAGTTAACAAATATCACAAAAAAAAAAGTATTATGTGCAAGAAAAATAAATGTGATGCAGTCAAAAATATTTCAGATATCTAGAGCAGTAATTCTTTGATAATTTTAGCTACTTCTTTAGGTATGAAGTAGCTGGCGTGTTTCTCTGTAGAGCAAAAGAACTTGAGTTCCAGTTCTGAGTGTCATCCTCATTCACAAATCTTTTCCATTACGGTGTAAACTGAAAGTTCTTGTCAGATTTTTGTGACAACTGGCTGACAGGCGAGAAATTTTTATGTCGTTTAATGCTTCAAAAATATTGCAAAAAATGAAAAAAAAAATTTTTTTCAGTGTTAAATTTTGTTATGGTTGCTACTGTAATTGGTGCGCAATAATTAACTGACCGTTTCTGGAAACTCCTTAAAATAATTTTCGTTTTCCAATTCCTACACTTCTGTAAATGATGCGCCCAAGAGAGCAATCCTCAGTGATCCTCTCCGAATTTGTTTCTCTAACGTCTATCGACGGAGGGGAAGACAAGATGTGAGTGGATGCACAGAGAGGGCATCAATCCTGAGACAGCTGATTGATGGGATGAGTTGCTGAGAGTTCACCGCGTGTTCCGACGAAAGAAACCGGCCAGCAGCAGCATGCAGGACTTTCCCTGCCATTTTCCATTACGAGGTCACCGGCGAATGCGTCTCGGCAGCTTCGCGTTCCCTGCGGTGAAGGGCAGTGACACGAAGGGCATCTCGGCAGAAAGGGCAAAGGTCATCGGGATCAGCTGATAGACTGACGTGCCGTGACCAGAACGTCGCCAGGGGTCGCCACCTTGGAGACCAGCGTGCCCTTTGACCAATGAAGTGATTAATTTCATGTGACAAACAAACATCATCAATAAAACTTGGACGTCTTCATTTCACAGCACGAAATTCAACTTTCGCTTCCTTCCTCAAATTCTTACCATCGCTGAAATTCTCAGCAAGGCTATATCGACGCATAAAGAGATCGGGAACTATCCATGGAAATGCGAAAGAAAAATCCTGAAGCCCATCAAAATAAAGAAACTTAATTATTATTGTTATAGAGATGACAAGAAGGTAAAATATTAGCATACTAATACTGGACATGGGAAAGTACTTTAAATTTTGAAACATTTTAGAAAAGGTGATAGATCGAATTTCTTACGTCTAAAAGAAAAAGAAATCAATATGTGGAGAAGTGACCATCTAAAGACTATTTAGCAATTGCGGAAGCAAAGAAAATAAAGAAGACTGTTCCTAACACGGTCCCTTGTAAGCCTCCACTTTTGATGGTTCTGAGGATTGGGTTGTTTTACCTCTGAGCGGTACTTTATTTTGCACACAATGGGCTAAATGGACAGGTCACAAAGACTCCGAAGGTCTCCCGCACACGGGGCCACGGTTAACGTCCGATCCGATGGACGGCGGCCTTTCCTATCCCATCGGTGTCCCTTACTCACCGTGGGCAGGGCGACGAGTTTTGTGGAGATTAATCTCGATGTTGACCCAGCTGGGAACCTGGAAACTGCAGATTACGAGACTGGCAAATTTATGGTTATTAATAAAAAATAAAATAAATACCCCCTCAAGCAGCTGCTTGCCACAGAGGTCTGACAGGAGCCTGTCAGTTTATTTGCCAGAGTAGAAGGTCTGAGAGGATGGCAGGACCTCAGCAGAAAAACAATACGAACATCAATGCCTTACCCAGGAGCTCGAACCCAGGTCCTTTAGATCAGCAGCCAAGCGCGTAACCACTCGGCCACGGGACGTCTTTTACACATTTTATTAATACGCAATAATAATAATACATAACAATTGTATAAAACTATGAATGATTTTACAATGTGAAGCAGAAGAGTGCATTCATATGTTGTTTGTGGTCAGTGGGAAATGGAGATCACAGACTCTCGGCATCAAATATATCTGTTCGAAGGAAGAAAAATTAATGACTTTCTTTAATGAAATTGCAAGTTTGGATATTTTTGTAAGGCGTGGATGTGTGTGCAGTTTTTCTGCTGAGGTTCTGCCATCCTCACAGACCTTCTGCTATGGCATATAAACTGTCAGACCTCTGTGGCAAGCAATTGCTTGAGCGGGTATTTATTTATTTTTTATTTATTATTACAATTTAAAGGATGCATAATAAAATTCGTATTTCACGAAATGTGAATGAGTGCTCATAATCAGTACGGCATCGAACTCAGAAACGAAAAATCATCTACTGCAGCAGTTAGTTGATCATGATAGGTTCCTTAGTCATTATGACAATCGCAGTTTGCTTACGGCTTAAGAGCAATTGGGATCATTTTAATTCTTTTCAATCTAAGGATGGAAACGATCTTCTTAATTTCGTTCTAACTTGAAGCTACTGCCGCATCCGCTCATCATTCAATGATTTCTCATTCGGCTTTAAAAACGAATTCCGCTAAATTGAGCGGATTAAGGCTCGAGAACGTTAAGCAGATTATTCTCCACATCAGTAAATGCTGTTTCGGATAAAAAGGAGAAGTGGACGACGAGTCCCGTGACTTCATAAGCAACATATTTCTGATAAAAAGGAGAGGAAAACTAAAACAACAATTCACTATTCTTAATAGATAGCATTACAGGGAGCTTAATAAACCACTAAGGGATCAATTGAACTCTGATCACTTTTTGACTTGTTAACTGAGTCAGTTGTACCGAATAATAAATGTTGTGGGTAGGGAAAAAAGTAGCATAGAAAATGAAGAATAAAAAGCGTAAGTATTGAAGGATGATTGAAGATGAGAATTCTCCCATGACAACATCAGCTGACCATTTCCTGGATGATTTTTAGCTTCCTATTGACTTAACATAGGGAGTTTCCTATATTTATGGAAACCAGTGTATTTTGCAAAAGTCATGTCTTGATAGAATATTTTAACGTCTGAGGTCCTTTTCATTTTAAGTAATTTTTTCGAGATAATATTCAACACATGGGAAATTACGAAATTTCTAGTTTTTTCAATAATTGAATATAAAAAGTGTCACTTTATAAAATCTTTTCATTTTAAATCTTACAATCTTGTTCGTAGATAATATCTATGCATTAATTCTTACACGTATAGCTAACAGGTAAAGATTTTCGAATGGCGAATAATTTTCAAAATTGATTTCCATTTAAGTGAAATTAGAAAAGAGGGAAAAAAATCCCTTCTGAATGAAAAAGAACAAACTAATTGCCATGTAATGTATGAGAAGACACGAGTCCCGTGACTTCATAAGTCATTCATTCCCCAAGCGAATCTTCTTCACCTGTAGCAGAGTCATTGAAACGATCATCGGTATGATGATGTCGAGCAGCAGAAACCTGCTTCGAGAAGCTTTTCTTCTCTCAAGTATGATTTCGACCCGTTTGCTTCCTCCCCATCCTAATCGGATCCTTGCCTGCATGTGTCCAAGTGAATCGACCAGGCGCTAGAAAAGCCTCTTCTAATAATATCTCCTTGGAAACGTCCTTTGGTTCCTCGAATTCCGTTCACTTTGGACACGGACGACTGGTTCGAGAGGAATCCGTCATCGCTAACATTCGTTGTACAAACATTTCCGCACGCGACTGACATTGACGTAACCAAAACATCCCTCTTGACGTCACGAGGAATTTTCGCGGCCTACTCTGCACGAGCGACGAGCAGCTATTTCAACAGAACCTGTCGGAGACGTGTCCCACCCCCTTCGACCCTCCCTCCTTCTAATCACCACCCCACTTTCCTCCCCAGCTACGGTTCGCACGACCTGCTCAGTACCGCGTGCGGCCCATGTCTCGGATGACAGTCATTTAGTTACGGTCCAGCGACGATGAAGTTGTTTTCCCTTGTATCGAAGGGAAGCCGTTGCCAATCGAGAATCTATCGAGAGTTCAATGGAAGGAATGCGTCCCTTCAGTCACGGTGTAAAAGGGAAAGGAGGGTCGAAGCACCGAGGGTCTAGTGGGAGTCTTTCCATATTTTATCAAAATGTTTTTTTATGATTCCCTATTGATTGCATGCAAAGCATTTCATTTCGATCCAGAGATGTTTCCATAGATGTCTCATTAAAGAGCACCTACAGCCAGCTACGACGTACACGGTTTCCTGAATTCTCTTCGCCATTGAGTCGGAAGCATTTTGCTCTCCATTCAATGTTTCCAATTCCTCAAAATGTTGCAGCACTTATTTGGTCAAATAGTGAAAAGTGAATCAGTCGTTTTTTCACTTTATTCCGTCGGCATTCTCTTTCAGTGTTGGGGCGGGGGTGGCTCAGTCGGTAGCGCACCAGGCTCGTAATCTGCAGTTCCCAGGTTCGAGCCTCAACTGGGTCAGCGTTGAGATTTATCTCCGCAATATTCCCCGCCCTGCCCACGGTCAGTAGGGGACACCGATGGGCTTGGAAAGGTCGCCGTCCGTCGGATGAGACGTTAAGCCGTGGCCCCGTGTGAGGTTTAACGAGAGCCATACCCTGTGCACGTTAAAGAACACGCTGGATGGCCCTGACGAGAAGCTGCCATCTGTCTCCCAACTGCTGTTCCAGTGGGTCCCCTCCCCCAACCTTCCCTGAGCTTTCGGGGTCTTTGTGACCTGGCCATTTAGCCCATGATGTGCAAAAAAAGTGCCGCTCAGAGGTAAAGCAACACAACCCAATCCAACTCTTTCAGGATTTGCTTTCTTCGTTCGGAACTTTCAAGATGCTTCATTAACCTTTCATTATAAATGACAACTGAATATTCTGAACTCTTTCATTTTGAGAATATTTCTTTTATCAAAGTATCTGGATAAGAACTGGGCTGTAGTTTAGAAATGAAAGATATCGAAATACCTGAATCTCGAGAAACTTGCAACGAAAGCAAAGAAACATATACATTGATAAAGAAGGTTAAAAAGGGTTCGATGATTTTTACATCTGAGATGCACTTTTGTGTACCAATAGACGAAATTGGGGCACACGGAACCAGAATGGGAATATACAGAAGCTCTCAGTTGGATAACCCAGAGTTGGGTTGGGTTGTTTTACCTCTGAGCGGCACTATTTTGCACACCATGGGCTAAATGGCTAGGTCACATGGACCCCGAAGGCTCAGAGAAGGTTGGGGGATGGGACCCACTGGAACAGCTGTTGGGAGACAGATGGTAGCCATCCGTCAAGGCCATCCAGCGTGTTCTTTAACGTGTATAAGGAATGGCTCTCTAGCACACGGGGCCACGGCTTAACGTCCCATCCGACGGACGGCGGCCTTTCCAAGCCCATCGTTGTCCCCTAGTGACCGTGGGCAGGGCGGGGAATTTTGCGGAGATAAATCTCAACGCTGACCCAGCTGGGACTCGAACCTGGGAACTACAGATTACGATCCTGGCGCGCTACCGACTAAGCCACCCCCGCCCCGGATGACCCAGAGTGTTCTCAGAGGTATGACAGTGCAGCACAAGGAGACACGACTTAACGTCCCATCCGATGCACAGCGACTTTTGCAATCCCATCGGTGTCCCCTTCCTCTCAGAGGATAGAGAGAGGCTAGGGGAGAAAATATCAGCGGATACTGTGAGGACTTGAACCTCGAAAGATCAAGAAGAAGGTGAAAATGAGGGGGGGGGGGGGGTGCAGAGTCAAAGAGACCCTATAATTCCTCTCTTGTGCCCTGTCTATTGAATCGGATGCAACGTGCTCTCACTACTGTTGCATCACGAGAAGCACTGACAATCGCCGCTACGTTGACGTCATAAGTGTTGTCTGTGACGTTTACGCCTGTTGACTCCAGTGCTTACGAGGTTCATGCGATCACACATGCAATTTGCCACAGCATTCACTCTAAAGGAAATAATCACCACTGTTAAAAAATAATTTTGAGAGAAATACAAGAAAGGTATATTTCAATAAAACCATCACACTTCTCAGAAATGGAAAAAGAAGCGACGGAACCTATTAACAAAGGAGAGAAAATGTGAAACAGAAATTCACTTCTCAGTAGTTCGAAAAGGTCCTATTAGTTGATTCGAATCTCGGTTAAACGTCGCTTCAATGACAGAAACCTTCGATAAAAGTCTGAAAAACAATGGCAGAGAAATGAAGAATCCTTTTTATGATTAAAACTTTGGGTTGGGTTGTTTTACCTCTGAGCGGCACTTTTTTTGCACACCATAGGCTAAATGGTCAGGTCACAAGGACCCCGAAGGCTCAGAAAATATTGGGGGGGAGGGACCCACTGGAACAGCTATTGGGAGACAGATGGTAGCCTCCCATCAAGGTCATCCAGTGTGTTCTTTAACGTGTACAGGGTATGAATCTCCTGCACACGGGACCACGGCTTAACGTCCCATCCGACGGGCGGCTGCCTTTCCAAGCCCATCGATGTTCTCTCTGACCGTGGGCAGAGCGAGGAGTTTTGCAGAGATAAGTCTCAACGCTGACCCACCTGGGAACTGCAGATTACGATCCTGGTGCGCTACCGACTGAGCCACCCCCGCCCCTACGATTAAAGCAAAATTATAATTGATTGAAAAGACAAACAAATGAACCACGATCAAGGGGAGTTACGAGGAAAAGAGTTGAGTAGGATTTCCCATTACTAAAATACTCCACCGGAGAGGAAAAGTTAAAATGATATTCTATAAGGAATAAAATTTTTGTTTACTTTTCAAATCTAATTTAATTTCGGGCACATAACATGATGTTAAAACCCGTGGATACGTCCTTGGTTTCGATTATGTTGTTCGATTTTCCGTGTTTTCGGTTAACCCTTTCAGGACCATAAGGTTTCTAAGAGTAAATATTAGTATGTAACTGTTTATTTTAGTTTGTTTAGACGTAAAATAAATAAAAATCATAAGAAAAATACATAACAATGTGTAGTTTTTTTGGAATTTTATGGGGAATATTTTTCCCAATGGACTATAAAGGTAACACAAATTATAGTTAGGCTTATTATGCCTAACTATTTATTGTATTATATAATATTTTATTTATTGGTTTATTAGAACAAAATGTTAACTAAAATAATACAAAATTATGAAATAAAATTCTATACAAAATGATGTGCTAATTATGATATTCTGCGAATCAATTTCTTTTGGTTGTGAAGCAAAGATGGATATTGCACATAGTACATGTATTATGCGTCCTGACAGTTCTGTTTTTGTTTTCTAAACGTTCCCGTTTACGTAATTGCGTTCGGCATACGTTCTATTTTGACATTCTGTATAAAATATGCAGATAAGGTTATAATTAAATACGACAATCACCAATTTTAAAATGGGAAAAATGTTTCCCTTAGTCGTGAAAGGGTTAATATGTGTCCTCTATGGTCCTCGACATGGATAATCTTGAGAGTACTATATAAAGAGGGTACCTTTCATTAAATTTCAAGTTTCTACTCAGCTAATTAAAATTATCAGGTGAAGGATTAAAATCATCATTAAAATCAAAAAATGCCAAAGGAATAAGCTGAGTCAGCTGTTTGAAAAAGAAACATCACTACAAGTCTCGCTTGCAACGGATTGAACCCCCTTCAGAGATGTTTACGACACCCTTTGACGGAGTGACATCTTCTGTTGCCGTGTCGCTGCATCCTCCTACGAATAGCCGTGACGCAATCTAACGCTTGAAAGTAAGCAACAGGTCGAAACCGGACGGCATGGCATGCAAATGTGTCAAAGCCGGCATCAGCAATGACGGCAAGGAATTAGTATGCGCACTTCTCCACTCTAACAGCAGGTTTTTCAAGACACTTGAGGCATTGCATCAGCACCCACAATGAGCTGATCCGATAATGCTCTCAGTGTTCTCTTCCTCTATTGCCAATGGGGATGACACACGAATGAAGCGACAAAATAAACTCAAGATTTCCTCTGATGTTTCCTTCCAGTTGCGGCTTCTGATTCACTTCCTTAGTTCTTATCTTCAACCTCATATCGTGATCAAAAGGGGGCGGGGGTGGCTCAGTCGGTAGCGCGCCAGACTCGTAATCTGTAGTTCCCAGGTTCGAGTCCCAGCTGGGTCAGCGTTGAGATTTATCTCCGCAAATTCCCCGCCCTACCCACGGTCAGTAAGGGACACCGATGGGCTTGGAAAGGCCGCCGTCCGTCGGATGGGACGTTAAGCCGTGGCCCCGTGTGCGGGAGAGCCATACCCTGTGCACGTTAAAGAACACGCTGGATGGCCTCGACGGGAGACTACCATCTGTCTCCCAACAGCTGTTCCAGTGGGTCCCCTCCCCCAACCTTCTCTGAGCCTTCGGGGTCCATGTCACCTGGCCATTTAGCCCATGGTGTGCAAAAAAAGTGCCGCTCAGAGGTAAAACAACCCAACTCGTGATCATAGGATTTAAAGTTAGAATTTTTAAGTAGATCAAAACCATGGATCCAAAATTAAAGAGTACACTATGTGGTGCTAGGACAGAATATAGAAGTGGGAGGGGACTTAGCCACCACATAAAGTTTTTTCAATTCCAGCCTGCTTCGCATATTTCTTGGAGTTGGGTTGTTTTACTTCTGAGCGGCAATTTATTGCACACAATGGGCTAAATGGCCAAGTCACAAGGTCCCCAAGGGCTCAAAGAAGGTTGGTGGAAGGGGACCCACTGGACAGCTGTTAGGAGACAAATGATAGCCTCCCGTCAAGGCCATCCAGCGTGTTCTTTAAAGTGCCAGGATATGGCTGTACTGCACACGGAACCATGGCTTAACGTTCCGTCCAACGGACAAATGACCTTTCCAAGCCCGTCCGCTCCCCTTCTGACCGAGGGCAGAGAGGAGAGTTTTGCGGAGATAAATCTCAACGGTGGCACAACTGGGGCTGCAGATTATGGGCGTGGCGCGCTACCGACTGAGCCATCCCACTCCTCTATTCCTTGGATGCACGGGGTTCGTTGGAGGCAGTTTTAGCACGAGGGGCTTTTATTATTCGATCATTTTTTCAATCAGTCACTCAAAGTTTCAACCGAGACTTGCCGACGCTTCCAGAAGTTTGTGAAAAAAAAAATCCTGATACTTTGAATAAAAGAAACAAATTCCTATTTGTAATGTGGAAGCTGGATTCATTATTACTTCAAATTTTAAGAACGCCCATAATCTGTTGAAACCCGCTGACGTGCAAGGATTTCTCTTTTTAAGCATAAGCAGGATTAATACTTTCATCATTTATAATTCTTACCAATGAGAGAATTAAAGATCATGCGAGTGAGCTCCCAGTTGAAAGCGGATTTACTTACAGTAATAAAATAAATACCCGCCTCAAGCAGTTGTTTCCAATAGAGGTCTGACAGGAGGCTGTCAGTTCATACGCCATAGAAGGTATGTGAGGATGGCAGGACCTCAGCAGAAAAACAACACAAACATCCATGCCTTACTCAGGACTCGAACCCAGGTTCCCTATATGAGTAGTCAAGTGCGCTAACCACTCGACCATGGACGGCTTTCTTACCATAATTCAGGATGCAATTGAAGACTGGTTTCCCTTCAAGGCTATCTAGAATTTGTTTAACATACATAAGATACTCTCTTGCCCACTGAGACGTGGTTTAACGTCACATCAGAAGGATAGTGTCCTATTAGGAAGAAGAGGTCAGAGTAGGGATTAGGGGAGAAAATCTCATCATAGGTACTTTTTGTTGTTTTACCTCTGAGCGGCACTTTTTTGCACACCATGGGCTAAATGGCCAGGTCACATGGACCCCGAAGGCTCAGAGAAGGTTGGGGGAGGGGATCCACTGGAACAGCTGTTGGGAGACAGATGGTAGTCTCCCGTCGAGGCCATCCAGTGTGTTCTTTAACGTGCACAGGGTATGGCTCTCCCGCACACGGGGCCACGGCTTGACGTCCCATCCGACGGACGGCGGCCTTTCCAAGCCCATCGGTGTCCATCCCCTACTGACCGTGGGCAAGGCGGGGAATTTTGCGGAGATAAATCTCAACTCTGACCCAGCTGGGACTCGAACCTGGGAACTACAGATTACGAGCCTGGCGCGCTACGGACTGAGCCACCCCCGCCCCAAGAAGATAGTGTCCTATTAGGAAGAAGAGGTCAGAGTAGGGATTAGGGGAGAAAATCTCATCATAGGTACAATTGTGATTCTGGCGCACGACCAGGAAGGGGACCAGGAGGAGAAAATTTAATTGAAATATTTTGAGAGTGAAGGTCACGCTCATAAACATATTAATCACTAAAAGTAAAAAACAAATGAAGACATATATACAGGATAAATGAGAGATTGAAGATGAAGTCAGACGGAGTTGTCCATCTCTCTCTTCCGATTTATTCATCAACAGCAAATTGGCGAACAGGGAAGAAATAATTCTCAATTGGCTTCTGACGCTGCATGATCAGCGTTGCCAGCACTCGACACCAATTCGTGGCCGAGAAGGAACTGTTGACACGGAAACGAAGCCGATGCCGCATCGACGAAATGGCGACTGGTTCTCTTCATCTGCATCGGAAGAGCTTCCAGGTCAACAGTTAGGCACTGGCCTTGTTTCAATAGGTCACCAACAGGTCGCTAATGCTGCTTATACTGACGGCTAAGGGACAGTCGGTATTTCGCATATCTGTGGAAAAAATCCTGCAGACTTTGAACGTTTCTTCACTGCAATTATTTCAGTCTCGAATTAATTTGATTAATCTGATACGCTGTTTGGAGCGCGATATTATTGTTTGGTATGAAAAAAGCATCTTTAGCAAAAAAAAAAATGTAAGAAAAAAATGAAAACGAAAATATACAAAGTGCAATTTCTATTGTAAGATCAGTTACCCCAGATAGACTCTCGACTCTGTGAACTGTTTTATTTTTTACATCTTTAATCTCCTCCTCACCAGTAGATACCAACTTCAAACCCGTGAAGTGACGACGATCATGAAGGCGGCAAGACTTTGGATACTGAAGACTTCAAAGATGCCTTTGGGAGGATTTTTGATTCTTTCCCATACGAGTTGGGTTGTTTTACCTCTGAGCGGCACTTTTTTGCACACCATGGGCTAAATGGCCAGGTCACAAGGACCCCGAAGGTTGAGAGAAGGTTGTGGGAGGGGACCCACTGGAATAGCTGTTGGGAGACAGATGGTAGCCACCCGTCAAGGCCATCCAGCGTGTTCTTTAACGTGTATAAGGAATGGCTCTCCAGACACGGGGCCACGGTTTAACGTCCCATCCGACAGACGGCGGTCTTTCCAAGCCCATCGGTGTTCCCTACTGACCGTGGGCAGGGCGGGGAATTTTGCGGAGATAAATCTCAACGCTGACCCAGCTGAGGCAACACGCTGTGCTCAGCCATTTCAGATATCTCCATCTTAGGGATAAAGGAATTTTAAATTCTGAGATTGCATTTTATGTCAATTAACGATCGATGCATGAGAAAACATGTGCAATGTTTCTTCGTGGTACCTCAAGTTTTATACTTGAGGTTAGCGTGAATCAAGAAAAAAAAATGGCTGCTCACTTCATACGAAACATAACTGATCTGAAAGCAGAACAATTCTTTATTCCAAATTATGGTTCTTTGCACTTCAGACATTCTGGGGGAAGTTTCATTGTGTATTTTATTTTTCAGAGAATGAAACGGTTTAAACCTTAAAATAAATGGGTCGGGGCTGCCAGTTAATAGCCCGCCAGGATCGTAATTTGCAGTTTCCAGATTCGAGTCCCACCTGGAAACCGCAAAACTCCCCGCCCTGCACTTGGTCAGGAGGGGACGCCGATGAGCCTGGAAACGCCGCTGTCCATTGTATGGGACGTTAAGACCCCGTATGCGGGAGAGTCATACCCTGTGCAAGTTAAGAACTTGCACAAGTTAAAGGCCTTGACGGGAGACTACCATCTGTGTCCCAACAGCTGTTCCAGTGGGTCCCCTTCCTGAACCTTCCCTGAGACCTTGAGGTCTTGTGACCTGGCCATTTAGTGCAAAAAAATGCCGCTCAGAGGTAAATCAAACCAGCTAAAAAGAAATCCCGCTGTTCTTTGTTGAGAAATGAATGGAAAGTCGTGCAAATTGAGACAAAGTAGTTAGGGCAGACTCATGCGTTTACCTTGGAAGCCAACTGACAGTTTCTAACGGTTTCGGCTTCGACTTTCGGTTTCTAATGTTTTGTTTCTTGGCGCAACCCCTTGACCTAGATCCTTGCTGGTTGTTGCCAATGGCTAAGAACGAAAAAACAAAAGCATTTTTTTTTTGGAAGTGTCACGGAAGTTCTTTCGTAACGGTAATCAGTAGCAGGGAGGAGGGAAGAAACACGAACAGAGAAAAAATGGCGAGGCCAGACGGAAGAAGGAATCGGAGAAATGATTTCTGCAAGAATCATTCTCTCTCAGGGCTTTGAGTTGTTGGGTTGTTTTACCTCTGAGCGGCACTTTTTTGCACACCATGGGCTAAATGGCCAGGTCATATGGACCCCGAAGGCTCAGAGAAGGTTGGGGGAGGAGACCCACTGGAACAGCTGTTGGGAGACAGATGGTAGCCTCCCGTCAAGGCCATCCAGCGTGTTCTTTAACGTGCACAGGGTATGGCTCTCCCGCACACGGGACCACGGCTTAACGTCCCATCCGACGGACGGCGGCCTTTATCAAGCTCATCGGTGTCCCCTACTGACCGTGGGCAGGGTGGGGAAATTTTGCGGAGAAAAATCTCAACGCTGACCCAGCTGGGACTCGAACCTGGGAACTACAGATTACGAGCCTGGCACGCTACCGACTGCGCCACCCCCGCCCCCTCTCTCAGGGCAGAAGTTCTGTTTCTTTCATTTGTTGAAAACAAAGCTTCGATGATTTATGGTTAATACTTTTTAAATTATTCTTTTGGGCTTTATACATACTAGTATTAGTTAAAAATAACTATATTGTCGATGGACTTTCTTTTTTGCATTTATAAAATAACAGAAAACAAAAAGCACTCTAAGATTTAGAGGGGGGGGGGGAATTCATATCGCACAGAAGTATGGCATGGCCACACTGAAAACGGGTTAGCGTTATTAACATTTCTAAAATTTCTGGAGTTTTATGATTTGAAAGGAATCGCCGTCAGTATTCACAACCAGACTCACTTGTATAAGTTTGAGTGTTTAGTTGTGGTCTTTTTTGTGTCTTTTGTGTTTTATTTTTTAGTAGTCATATAGAAGTTCTCTTTTTGAGTAATTGCTTTCAGCGGTTTCTTGAATATATTTTCGTACAGTATGTGAAGGACATAAATTTCTATTACTATTTGAAATGTAAAGAAAATAAATTATTATGATGATGCACATTGGTCATGCACACTCTGGTCAAGCTTTCAATGAGCTTATCGAGCTGAGTTTGCCTAAGAGTTGCCCAGAGCCTTTGAAGGAACTGCGAATGGATCGAGGAGGCCACAGTGTGCAACAGTTTGCGTCAGTGCATGATACCATGGGGCTCATGGGATTCAGATCCGCTGACTAAAGTGGCCATGATCTTATTTTCCCCCAATGCATCTTGTGTTAACTTAGCGATATGGGTGTGGGCCTTACCCTGTATATAATCGGAATCCAGGAACAACTGCTCCTGTCAACAGATGTATTAGGAAAGATCATTTAGTCCCTGTAGGTGACATCATTAAAATTTCTCTGGATAAAAACGAGATCCTTTTGGGAGGTTCGACGGATCGTTCCTCACACCATTACAGAACTTTCACCATAAGGGTGCACCGACGTTCTCACATGACAGAAAGAAAAGCTAAACATCTTCCGTACACGCTTACACCTATCATCGGAAGAGAAACAGAGCCTGAACTCATCGCTGAAGAGTAGAGATGACCTCCGATACAGAACCCCAAGTGTCATGCTCAAGAGCAAATTGAAATCGAGCTGGGCGTTTGCCTCGCTAGAGTGAAAGAACTTTTTGAGTCGATAATAAGAAAAGTTCTATATGTCCTGGTGGTTGATTCAATTCTGTCTACTCCCGACACTTTGGCTCTATTTTGGGGTCCTCTAGACTGTTGTATGGTTTTATGTTGTGTGCGAAACTTCGTGTCATCGATGAACTCGAGCACAGACTTTTTTTTTTATGGAAAACGCTACAGTACAAAATACTGAACTATCTAGGACAAAGATTGATTATTCACCACACCAGCATGTAGAGGACGCAATATACCATATGCCTTCACTTCCCCCTTCAGTTTCCAAGGGAAGAAATGCAGTGTACCTCACGCTACTCTCATCGCTGCACCGAACAACTTCACTTCGCCAGCACATCCCAGCCTTTTAACACTCATCCACGGCTAGCTCTCCTCATCAGCGTCATTTTAACTCCCTGGGCTCAAACACTTTAGCCTAAAATTTTGCATCCTGCAGTTTAATCTTCCCTGATTGCCCAGATAAGTCCCATTCGTTAAGTTAACCCCCACGTTGATACTTCTTGTAAACCAGACGCTGATTATCATGTTTCCATGTAGCGATGCTTCGAGCTACGTCTAGTCAAAGAATTGTGAGAGATCACTTGCATTTACATTGTAAGAATCATACAATATATCCATATATATATATATGCGTAAATGAGGGGAGGGGAAGAAGTACAGAAGTCCCATTTTCACGTAGATGCTTTCCGATGGTTTGAGCGCCGAGGATGACGTTCTCGACCCTCTGGAAATGACAACCTAATTGTGTTGTGACGTCGAAGTATCTCCATAATGCGGAACACTGATCCTGTCAGTGGGCTTCCAGCAGGGTTTCTTTCAACACCCTTCTGTCTTCACCCCCTTTTTTTTAAACATTTCGTCCCCCATTAAATGATGTCTCTCCATTTCCGCAGCGCACATTTCTTCGTCTCCAGACACCTCACGCACTTTATACACCAACTAGGCAGGTGCTGTGGGATCTGGATTTCGTTTATAATTTTAGCTATTACGTTAGCTTGCTGCAGCTGCTCATGTCTATATAAATGTCTACGCAGCTGTCTAAGCAAACGCATACTAACTTCCATGGCGTGACCCTGGAGCCTTTACTATACAAAGTGATTCCGTACCATCGCGTGTCCTCTGAACTTTTTATTCAATATCTGTAACTTCTTCTACGCATTGTATTTTTAAGCAGCTTTAAGGGTTTAGAGATCGTGTCATGCATTCATAACATTGTACTTCATGTGAAATTATCGCCAAGAGCTGGGAAAGATAGGCAAGCAACGTTTCCAGCAGAGAACGAAACGGGTTATCGTTAAAGAAACAAAGGGTTGGATTGTTTTACCTCTGAGCGGCACTTTTTTGCACACCATGGGCTAAGATGGCCAGGTCACATGGACCCCGAAGGCTCAGAAAAGGTTGGGGGAGGGGACCCACTGGGACAGCTGTTGGAAGAGAGATGGTAGCCTCCCGTCAAGGCCATCCAGCGTGTTCTTTAACGTTGGGTTCTTTCACCTCTGAGCAGCACTTTTTTTGCACACCATGGGCTAAAATGGCCAGGTCACAAGGACCCCGAAGGCTCAGAGAAGGTTGGGGGAGGGGACCCACTGGAACAGCTGTTGGAAGACAGATGGTAGCCTCCCCTCAAGGTCATCCAGCGTGTTCTTTAACATGCACAGGGTATGGCTCTTCCGCACACGGGGCCACTGCTTAACGTCCCATCCGACGGACGGCTGCCTTTCCAAGCCCATCGGTGTCCCCTACTGACCGTGGGCAGGGCGGGGAATTTTTACGGAGATAAATCTCAACGCTGATCCAGCTGGGACTCGAACCTGGGAACTACAGATTACGAGCCTGGCGCGCTACCGACTGAGCCACCCCCGCCCCAAAAGAAACAAAGCATAACAATATTAGCATAACTGAATTCAATGTCAGATGAGAACGCTTCACCTTCCGCAGATTTCCCACTGCTCTCTTCCAGAGCGTCACCACGTGATCGAGACAAAAGAGTTGGCGATGAGAGCAACAGGATCTTTTGCCGATGGAGCAGGTGGGAATGAGCATGAAGAATCATGATCACCAGAGGCAATCCACCCGATGTAATTGGGCAGTGATGGCTGCTCAGACTCAGGCAGGCGCCATCACTTCCTCCTCAGATCAACTCGACAGGAAATCCAGCTCAAAAACTGTGGAAATTACGAGAAGCATAAAACGTAACTGAACAATGCAAACTCTCGGAAACTTCGAATTTTCACCGATTTGACAGAATCAGAAGTCAGCCGAAGTTGAAAGTCAGAATTTCAGAAATTCGAGTTCCTTTCTTCTTCCTTATAGTAATGGATTTTATTTCTGAAGAAAAGTGTGAAATACTTCGAATTTTTGTTTCGCCACTTGGCTTGATGCTATTTCTAATGACCTTGTAAAAATGCCCTTTTCATTAATTTATGAAGGATAAATTAATTTTACAGAAATTCACTCACTGACAGCATTATTAACTAACAGATCTTCAGCACGACTTACAGAGATCTTAAAATTTGTTATGGAGTTCTATTATTTGTATGAATAATAATTGTCGCATTCTCGGTTATGTTTTAAAGCATTGGTATTTTGGGTTGGATTGTTTTACCTCTGAGCGGCACTTTTTTGCACACCATGGGCTAAATGGCCAGGTCACCTGGACCCCGAAGACTCAGAGAAGGTTGGGAGAGGGGACCCACTGGAACAGCTGTTGGGAGACAGATGGTAGCCTCCCGTCAAGGCCATCCAGCGTATTCTGTAACGTGTATAAGGAATGGCTCTCCAGCACACAGGGCCACGGCTTAACATCCCATCCGACGGACGGCGGCCTTTCCAAGTCCATCGGTGTCCCCTACTGACCGTGGGCAGGGCGGGGAATTTTGCGGAGATAAATCTCAACGCTGACCCAGCTGGGACTCGAACCTGGGAACTACAGATTACGAGCCTGGCGCGCTACCGACTGAGCCCCCCCCCCCCCCCCCCCCGCATTGGTATTCTTCCCCTGTATACGAATATGGAATCGAGTGGCAGTAATTGAAATATTGGTCTTTTTTTAGATTAATTTCGCAGACATTTATAAATCACAAATCAAATGTAATAATAAATGTGATATAATGTAAACGTGATGTGTTTCGTTGAATAAATTGTGTGCTTATTTTCATTTACTGTTTCTGAAACAATTCAGACGTTTAGAATTTGATTAGAATCTAGCATTCATTATGGTACTACTGGACTAATCTATTCCTCATCATATAGTAATGATGCGATCATCATGTCTTCTGTCCTCTTATTGTTTTCCTTTGTTTAGCAGCAGCAGCGTCTCCTTTTTGTTTCGTATTTAGTTCGGGCATTTGCGAAATGTAAACTGAACAGAAAAATGGAAGCAATTGTTGAAAGCACAAATGAAGAGAAAAAAAAGTCGTTTTGAAGAGTGGCAGTAGCAGAGCCTCAAAATTACATTTACATTAGAGTCATGCTTTGTTATTTGTGGGCTCTGTGCGTTTTGGAATTAAATCACAGTCAAAAATAAGAATTTTGATTCGACAAAGTGGAGGGCGAGTAAGAAAAGGGTTGGGTTGTTTTTTCCTCTATCTTCTATCTATCAATCTTATCTATCTTATCAATGGGATGATAAATGGCCAGGTCACAAGGACCCCCGAAGGCTCAGAAAAGATTGGGGGAGGGGACCCACTGTAACAGCTGTTGGGAGACAGATGGTAGCCTCCCATCAAGGCCATCCAGCGTGTTCTTTAACGTACACAGGGCATGGCTCTCCCGCACACGGGGCCACGGCTTAACGTCCCATCCGACGGAGGCGGCCTTTCCAAGCCCATCGGTGTCCCCTACTGACCGTGGGCAGGGCGGGTAATTTTGCGGAGATAAATCTCAACTCTGACCCAGCTGGGACTCGAACCTGGGAACTACAGATTACGAGCCTGGCGCGCTACCGACTGAGCCACCCCCGCCCCCTGGGGGGAGGGGATTATAATGTGTCACTGGAGACATTAAAAATTGCTGCTTGCCACAGAGGTCTGACAGGAGCATGTCAGTTTATATGTCATAGTAGAAAGTCTGTGAGAATGGCGGGACCTCAGCAGAAAAACAAGAACATTCATGTCTTACCCGGGGTTCGAACCCAGGTCCCTTAGTTCCAGGTTCGAGTCCCAGCTGGGTCAGTATCAGGTCTTAGATCAGTAGTCAAGCGCACTAACCACTTGACCACGGGACGGCGCATATATTAAAAATTTTGACATAACGCTTGCATTAAAAATAAATAACCAAAAGGTTCTGGTGTAAATGTGAGTTGCCTTTTTTTTTTACCCTAAACAGAAAAAAGTTGAATATCAAATTCTCTACAACTTCTGATGCATAAATAATGAATCAGTGTAGTCAGCTCAGGTGTGTCACATGGCATCCATACAAAGAACGGATGGCAAAAATTTAATATCGATCTTATTAACCGAAGATGAGGTTATCATCCTCTTCTAGATGACACCACTGCCCACATAATCTTTTTCAGCCAGAAGACTGCGAACGAATGACGGCGCATGGGTCATTTTCTCCCCGTTGTGTTGGGTTGTTTTACCTCTGAGCGGCACTTTTTTGCACACCATGGGCTAAATGGCCAGGTCACAAGGACCCCGAAGGCTCAGAGGAAGTTGGGGGAGGGGACCCACTGGAACAGCTGTTGGGAGACAGATGGTAGCCTCCCATCAAGGCCATCCAGCGTGTTCTTTAACGTGCACAGGGCATGGCTCACCAGCACACGGGGCCACGGCTTAACGTCCCATCCGACGGACGGCGGTCTTTCCAAGCCCATCGGTGTCCCCTACTGACAGTGGGCAGGGCGGGGAATTTTGCGGAGATAAATCTCAACGCTCTCCCAGCTGGGACTCGAACCTGGGAACTACAGATTACGAGCCTGGCGCGCTACCGACTGAGCCGCCCCCGCCCCCATTTTCTCCCCGTTCCACGACACAGTGAAGTTCGCACTGGTCAAAGCATCCGTTGGCAACAGGTTCCATCGGCGACGGCAAGGAAGGAGTTCTTCTGCAGCTGCCGACTCCCAAGGCGGTAAGCGAAGACTGGCTCGTAATCACTGTCTCGACGGGGCAGTGGCAAAAACTCGCTAAGTGGTTTCATTCAATTTGTCAGATGCAGAGAGAGTACAGTGCTCACGGTGATGAATGAAATGGCAAACAGCAACTACAGAGCTCGGTGAACTGACCGGTAAATGCTTGGCTTCGGGCATTTGCAGGCTTCGCAAGCGAAAGAAAAATAATCAGCGGCGAGGAAATTACAGTGATCGGTGAACTTCGTGATGGCCATTTGGTTTGCACACGGCTTCGTCTGTGCAACACTGGAACGCAGATATCGAGTAATGATATTAATAATGACGTAATTAAGTGGTAAAATTAAGTGCTCTGGAAATGCAAATGACGTCGCTGATTTCAAATGGCGAATGCTCACAATGAAAACGCTTCTAGGAATGCAAATAATTGATCGACAGAAACATTTGCATAATGAAATGGATTCGATGTTTGTATCACACGAAAATTACGTTAGGTGTAAGAAACGTGAAGTTAATTATTTACATTTGAATGACGGTGGCCAAACAGAAATCCTTTCTCAAAGTTTATTGATTAGTATTCTTCCCCTGTATGCGAGTATGGAGTCGAGTGAGAGATTCCATATTCGTGTACAGGAGAAGAATACCAATGCTTAGAGTAGCAGATTTAGCCGGCGTTGTTAGGGTCTGAAACTTTCTAAAATGTAGAGTAGATGGCCCTCCCCACGCGTTACGCCCCACGTCGCAAGCTGTCATTTGGCATAAATATCATTACATTCGATCTCCTCAATCTCCGAGGGGCGGCGATGGTGACACGTAATCTTCAGTAGCGCGCCAGACACGTAATCTGCAGTCGCAGCTTTGAGATTTATCTCAGCAAAACTCACAGCCCTCAGCAACACCGATGGGCTTGGAAAGGCCGCCGTCTGTTGGATGGGACGTTAAGCCGTGACGGGGTCTTAACGTCCCATCCGACGGAAGGCGGCCTTTCCAAGCCCAATGGTGTCCCCTACTGACCGTGGGCAGGGCGGGGAGTTTTGCGGAGATAAATCTCAACGCTGACCCAGCTGGGACTCGAACCTGGGAACTACATATTACGAGCCTGGCGCCCTACCGACTGAGCCACCCCCGCGCCTCTTCTTATGGAACCACGGCTTGTCGTCCGATTGAAGCCCGTCTTTCTTCGAGTCTTGCAGTCGTGCTCCCTCAAATGAAGAGAAAATGGGTTGGGATATTTTACGTCTGAGCAGCACATTTTGTTTTGCACGCAATGGGCTAAAACAACAGAAGAAGTACTCGTAAATCCAGAGCAATATTACAGTTTGGAAAGAGGGATTGGTTCACAGAGCATTAGTAGGGTGGGTTTCGAGAAGAATTAGCTATTAACTAGTCAAGGCTCTCTTAACTTCAATGCTACATTTTGACCTCTTCTGCAGAAGTGAAGAAATTGACCAGAATCGCTGTCATTCGCAAAAAATTCAATCGTTGTAAGTGATCTCTGAATCTTAAATTCAATTCTTCTCAGCAAGGAATCAGACACATTTTCCGTTCAGGAATTATCGTGGTCGGAAAAAATCATTTTTCTGTCTGCTGTGCGAAAAGGAAATTCTCCTCAGCACACTAAACTGCACATTCCAACGTTTTACTTATTCATTGAATAAGCAAGCCCATCCACAAAAAGACGCTTCCATCACTCAAATTTCTTTTAAAATGGATGGCTTGTTGACCTAGTCCAAAAATGAAAGGAAATACTATTCAACTGTACGTAAACAGCAGGATTTAGTGCCGAGGATATGCAGCAATTTATGCAAAAGTCAAAGCAACTTAATCCGTTCATGTACTGAAAACAATTTTTTTATCACAAAGAATCAAAGATATTCCTGTGTTGACATGGTGAACTTGGAAGGACTGAGGTCAAAATAGTTATATGCAAATTTATAAAAAGTTTATAGTCTGTTCTCTTTGCTTAAATCATTAAAGAGAACTAAAATGAACAGAAATAAGGTCACAGAAAGTTCTCAATGAAATATCCCTCAGAATATCTGTGTATAATCTTCTTATGTTCTTAAGCTGATTGAAATATGAAATGTTCATACGCTGGCATGAATGAATAGCGTTGATATTAATAACATAAATGAAAGTCAAATTGTTTCATTCACAATAGTTCACCATCCATTCAAGAAAAATAAGCTCTAGTTGTATTTCATCACTTTGAGTTTATTCATGCACCTTCTTTTTGATTTCTTTCCCTCCTAATATGCAGGGTGAATCTGAAAAAGTGGGCAAAACTTTACGGGGTGGTAGAACGCAGCTATACGAGCAATATTCGTCATAGAATGTATGGTCGGAACGCAAGCGGTGAGAAGTTAAAAGGTAGTTTTCCACTGTCACATTTAAAGAATGAACACAAGAAGGAGAGGAGATACTCTGTGCCTCACTTGCATTCCCGTCCGCCGCACCGTACACAAAGTGCATATCCGCCATTTCGTGGTTAGTATAACCAGCCATCCTCTCGGCAATCCACGGTAGAAATGCCGTGGGGTGCGAGGACCGACCCTTTTACAACATTTCCAACGCCACCTAGCGGCTTGCCGTTTGCGTTCCGCCCATACTTTCTATGACGAATATTGCTCGTATAGCTGCGTTCTACCACCCCGTAAAGTTTTGCCCGCTTTTTCAGATTCACCCTGTATATATAACAAGTAAAAAAAAAAACATTCTCCCCCAACTAAAGCAAAAAAAATTAGCATCATTTACAAACTCACTACAAAAAAATGAGTAAACATTGATATTATGAATCCAACCTCAATTCAAACATCGTCAAATATTTGGATCTTTAATTTTGACTATGGAAAATCATCACAAAATGACTTCAGAACAGGTGAAAAGAAAATTTTTTTTGCTTGTGGCGATTCTTTTCCAATGCAATGGCGCCTCAGCAATGCCATTCCCGAGTGTTTTGGCTATCCTGATCTGGCATTCAGACTAAAAGGGCCCTTTAAGCAGTCGAACAATCCAAGCTCAGCTCTTTAGGGATCAGAAGAGTTCATCCCAATCTGAGAATGATTTTCTTTTCAATTCCTCATTACTGTAAAAAGAAGACGAAACTAATAATAGAAATAACTTTGCAAAAGTCAACCTCCTTTTGAGAACTATATCAAAACTTTATATCAAAGTGGTATGAGATTAACAGGCGAATAGGGAATGCTGCCGGGGCTTTTAAGAATCTATGGAGAGTGTGGAGAAATAGGCGTATACACCTAAAGACTAAAATTAGACTGTATAATAGTTTGGTTCTTTCTAGGGTTAGTTATGGTAGTGAAACTTGGACACTTTGTAAACAAGATAACAGGAAACTAGATGCTTTTGATTCCAGATGCTTACGCAGTATCTTGGGGTGGTTCAACTTTGTAACTAATGATGAGGTTAGGCAAAGGAGTTTGCAACCTCCTTTAAGCAGCATATTGTGGAAAGAGAGACTCCGTTGGTTTGGCCATGTTGCCCGTATGAATAATTATAGATTGGCGAATAGGGTTATGAACAGTGTGCCTAAAGGCCTCAGAAAGAAGGGGAGACCTAGGATGCGGTGGGCAGACAATGTCAAACAGGACCTTGTTAGAATTGGTGTGCAGTGGCCGGATGCAGTAGATATAGCTCATAATAGACTTGCTTGGAGAACTAAATTGCACGGTCTGGTTGGACCTCCGTAGCCCATGGCTGCTTGAGGATGATGATGACAAATGGAAGAGAGAACAAAACTTGCTGATAAGTGGGGCAAAAGCAATTCTATTATCATTTACATTTCTGAGAGAAAACTTCCCCTCCGTCGTACCTTGCGTATTTCACCCTAATGCAGTTGAAGATTAAACGCAAACTGGAGTTACTTGAAATGCGAGGAGTCAATTTCGAGTTTTTAACGTCAACAAATGCAGATCGGAAGGTAAATAAGAGACGACGTCTTTTTTCAGCACCCAGAAGAGCAAGAAGTGTCTCGTAGAGCTCGTTGCGCTCCGGAAGTGCCGAGGGTGTGCTTTGCCCTGTTGAATGGAGACGAAGAAGTGAAAGAGCGACTTCGAGAGATGCAGACAGATGCGGGCTGGAGCCACCGAGGCCTGTCCTCACAAAGCATCAGCTGATAACGAGAAGAAACAACAGTCGCACTATGGTTCCGTGGTGGCGGGGTCTTACCTGCGCCTCGAGATATGAAACGGGAGACGCGAAGATAGTCGAGGCTGACTGGTCTGCGATTGCTTCAAGTGTCGATTTCGATAGCCGCCACTTGTCATTTGGATCTCGAGAAATCTTCAAGTGGAAAATTGTTCTCAACACACTCGGTGAGAGCAATGTGGAAATAAATTGATTGCATCGATTGCAAACAAACTTGACTGAGGAAGTTGATTAATCTTCTTGATTTCCACCTCTGAAACACAGGTGTTCCTCTTAGGCTCAAAAATTAATGGAAAAGCAATCTTCTTAGGTATTTTTAATATCCTAGGTGGAAAGAGCTCATATAAAATTCTTGGTTCTTTAAAATTCTGCTTAGGAATCTCATAATTACTATCAAGCGTATTTTTTAGAAAAACAAAAATGTTTTCGTTCATAAATATTCTATGTTTTTCCGTTTATTCATTGATTATCAAATTATTAGATTTTAAGTTGTTGCTCTTTGTACATGGAATTTTTCACACGTTAGTTTCGTGCCTGGTTGTCCTCACTCCACTGACCCGTAACCGCCAGGTGCTGTCAACAGATCGCTGATACTGTCAGGGAAGTTAAAAACCACCTCAAGTGTTTTCCTTTTGGCCAACTCCTTGTCATCACATAATGTACTTTGCGATATGAAATCAACCGACTCGACACTGAAATAAGCTTTCGTGGCCATAAAATATCAACAGTCCCAGATTCTGTTCAGCATCAGTTGCAATCAACTTTATTGCCCAAAGCCTAAATGATAAGGATTAAATGTTGGATGTTCAGAGCTGGCAACGAGTCAGAGATAAACCAGTTGCTAAGCAACCGCCATGGAGACAACAGGTCCTCGGGAAATATGGCCTGTCTTATGGGAGGAAAAAAAAAGGACAAGTTATGCGTGTATGACAAGTATGACATACGACGTCTGTGGGTAATTGAGATGCGCGCCAGTACACACCAAAGAGAGTTGATAAGTACCTCGATCGGGCATTTCTCGCCTTCGGTTGTGGTCATTTTTAAGGGCAGCGTCGAGTGCCACGTCCCCTAAAGTAATGATCCATGACAACATGCACTCTACGGGCTCTTCATTTCCTGAAGAAGAGGACTTCAGATCGAGAAGAAAGAACCCAGTTGGGATGATCCGTATGACAAGCATCGTCAGGAAGTTCAAATCGCGATATCGTCCAAAGCGCTGTCCGCATTTTTTTTTTTCCCCATCCCGAGGCAGTGCGAGGAGTGGCGGCTTCGCTGATTGCTTGTTAACCCGAAACGTCTTGCTTTTGGTCAGAAGGCTAAAGGATCGGGTCAAAGAACCCGAACTTTCGAGGTGCTGGTCCTTAATTTTGAATTATTGACAAGGCGAAGAAAAAACAGTCGGCAGCATCCGTTACTTAGAGATAATGAGACTTATTTTTATCTAATCCGAATTACCGTCGCATTTTTTTCTCGTGCACTTACTGTCACTAAACGGATATTTTAGAGAAATGCTGTTCGTTAAATATGGAGTCGTCCGTGACCCAAACTTATCACACGAAATAACTGTCGCGAATAAATATTAGTTCAACGTAACCAATTTTAATTCTAAAGGAAGGAAAAAAGATTTAAATTCAGTGCACCTTCTGTACTTGTCACAAAAAATAGAAAGGTTTTTTGATGGGAGAAGAGTATAGCATTAGATGGAGAGGGAGAGATGGCGCTTTTGTGACAGGATCGCACATTTTACCATTGGGGGAAAAAACTTTTTTTGTTACGCTGTTTGTTATTTGGATCGGCATGCGTGGCCTTGGAGATTCAAATGGTAAGAATTAAAGTGACTTCTCCTCAGGAACTGTCAACATATCATAGATGTTCATTTGATCAGAAATATGAATTCAATACGTTCGGACAAGAACGTTGCACAGTTCATCAGAGCTGTAATCAGAAGGTTAACAAGTCCGACCAGCCCCCTGTCCAAAAACGTTAACAGAAAAGGAGACCGAACCTCTTCTTATGCAGCCGGAAATAGAAAAGTTCCAGTTTCAGTGTGTGTCGCTATTCCCCTCTTGCTCCGAAGAAAAGCTTTGAACGACCACTGTCCTTAGAGCGGGATGCTGAGCTTACGTTTCAGGGCCAGAGAGCGACCTACCTGAACGTTAAAACAAAACGCCCTGGGTGACCATTTTGTGAAGCTCCCATGGAGCCCCTGAGAGATGTTAACATTGTTTCTCAATCCTTAGCCTTGGGATCTTCGTGACCTGATCATTTTGCTCCTTGTGTTCCAGAAAAATGTTGCTCGAGGGGCGTTTGTCCATTGCTTTATTTGCTCCTGAAATTAACACAAGAGCACTCATTTACAAACGATTCGAAAAATTATGGAGAGATTAACTCATCCATCGTTCATTAAAAGCCAAGGAAATAAGTGCTACTTCTCCTGCGAATCATAAAAGTGCTCCACGGTGAAAACAGGCGCATCACGTGCTTTAAGATTGCTTCCAGTGGAATTCCATCGCTCGGGGGAATGATCCTTGGGATATTCCTCTCTCTATTGTGGACAACTTAACTGCACAGCCTCTTGTCTATGATCACATATGGAAGATTTTTTTTTGTCAGCCTAACATCTGTGGCATGTAACTGCCTGAGGTAAAATTCATTCCTGTTATCACTTGTAAGCCCTCCTTGGATGCAGGCCACGTACACCGATCTCAGCGACATGCAACACCATGAAGAGATACAAGCATCAATCTGACACGCTCAATTACTTCTCTCCTTTGGAAGAGAGAGAGCATCCGTTTCGATGAAGAGATGCCACAGAGACTTTTCTTCCTTCTCTCGTCCAGAGGCGCCAGAGGAGAAGAGGAACAATTACCATCCTTCAGCAACAGCATCCTCCGTTGTCGATGGCTAGGAGTAGTGCGAGTTCTTGTTGTACCATTTCCCGCCACTGGTGACTAATCAGCCTGTCAACAAGAGAAGGAAGGATCCTCCTCGGAGCATTGTGCTCTCCGGTCGCGATACACAATGCAAAGGTCTTCGTCGACATGTGGGGCTGGAATCGAGAAAAGGAAATGGGCGGAAAGAAATCCTTAGTGTTAAATGGCAACAAAGAGAAAGGTAAGAGGATGCTGAAGCATTATGGGTATATGAAAAGCTAGGTCTTTAGCTGGGTCCTCCCCTCCCTGGCCGCTATCACCAAGACAAAAATTATTTCATCACTGAAGAGAAAAAGAATGGTTTTTCATCCCTCTTGTGTGCTTCTCCTAATAGCCAGTCTTTTAATCGGAAAATAATAGAACCAATTAAACTCAGGAAGTGCGATATAGTTAATCGCAGTCTTAGGTTTAATCCAGTCATTTAACTGTAATAATAATCTAATCCTGCAGATTACACTATGTCTGCAGAGTCATGAAAATATCTTGAACCTCTGTATGGACTGAAAGATCTCTCGTTGAAAAGAGCATTTTGGCAACAAAAATTTTCCCTTTGTTAAAGAAAAATTAATTCTTCGAGATCAACGATTAAATCCAAATTATTTTAACGATGCGTAATCGGTTGCCGCGTGCAGATGAAGAGTTGCGCAATAAGTGCGATGATGCGGATGTCTCGTGCACACGGGATCACGACTTAATGTCTTCTTCAAAACGGACGAATGTGGGCAAAGGGAAAAAATCTCGATACTGGTATAGTTCAGACTCGAACCCAGAAACTTCTTCTAGGCCATTAACTTACATTTAAAAAAAAAACAGAATGAGTGTAATTTCCATACCACATCACTTGTTACTTTCTTTTCCCTGTCATTTCTCCTGCCTCTGTCAAAGTCATCCAAAACTTCATAGCAGTAAAATGTTTCTACCACTTTATGGGTTGGGTTGGGTTGTTTTACCTCTGAGCGGCACTTTTTTGCACACCATGGGCTAAATGGCCAGGTCACATGGACCCCGAAGGCTCAGAGAAGGTTGGGGGAGGGGACCCACTGGAACAGCTGTTGGGAGCCAGATGGTAGCCTCCCGTCAAGGCCATCCAGCGTGTTCTTTAACGTGCACAGGGTACGGCTCTCCCGCACACGGGGCCACGGCTTAACGTCCCATCTGACGGACGGCGACCTTTCCAAGCTCATCAGTGTCTCCTACTGACCGTGGGCAGGGCGGGGAATTTTGCGGAGATAAATCTCAACGCTGACCCAGCTGGGACTCGAACCTGGGAACTACAGATTACGAGCATGGCGCGCTACCGACTGAGCCACCCCCGCCCCACCACTTTATGGAAGTCATCTCTCAAATTTTATCAGTTTAAAATTCACTGCTATCATTTTATACATTTTTTTTCTCCCGGCAGTCAGTCTAACGCCACTTTTAAGCCTGATAATACGATATGATGAAAGATGTTTACACAATAGATTTGTATTATAAGTTACTCTTTTTAAAAGTTCATTAGGAAAAAATGAAACATTAACTGAGGAATCCAAGTTGCCTGCTTCTGTCCACTTCATAATCTGCTCAGTGGGAAAAGGAAAGGAATTCCAATGAACGTTTCCTCCAGATGTTCAACCACCCCCTCATCAAGGGAGTCTCTCTCACGCTGAAGCAATAATTATCATCCGCTCTTCCACTTCGTTAAATGTGGAAGCAGCTGCAGGCTCCGTCTGCCAATGCCCTGCCGTGACAACGAGCGCCTTTAACTTCCGTCCTGGGGGCGACAAAGGGAAACTTTCATTCTCGACGCCCCCGCAAACACGCAACACCACCACCACGAAACCGACACCACTCCGCGATATTCGATCACTTATTGAAGAGGCACACTCTCAGCATCCTGATCACTGGGAGGGATTCGGCTTCTGCGGAAGTGACAAAAGTCCAATTATGTAGGCAGAGGATCAAACCGCGCAGTTGCGGCTTAGTTGCAAAAAGAAAATGTCTTTCAGGAGAGAACAAAACATCGACTTATCGCATAACTGCAATCGAAAGATGCTGCTCAATAAAATACAGTACTGCCTTTTTCCGAAGAATGTTTCACAAACGCAAATATTTAAATTAGTTCCTTTTTAGCTCGTCTGCAGTTGATGTGGCCAAAAATTCATGGCATTTGGCTTTCTCAGCAGACCCGTTTTAAATTTTTTTTTGTTTGAAATGTATTAAGAAAGTTTCGAAAAAAAATTAATTTTAGCAAAAATTTCTGTTGAAAATGATTTTGAAATTTAATGTAGTTAAACATTATTAACAAGATAAAAGCTAAGTCGAAGGAACACTTTATTTACGTTAATGAAAATTAGCAACCATTTCGAAGTTTCATTCCAATTCCTACTGGAGGGTATTAGTTCAATAGGGTAGCCATCGGGTGTGTAGCCTGATGTTTCTAAGTTCGAGACCCTCCTCTGCCTAGATTGAAATTTTCCCTTAAACCCCACTCAGTCCTCCTGAGAAAGGGAGAAACAATGAGCTTGGAAAGACTCTCTCTCTCTCTGTGGCCTCCTGTTCAGGACAACTATACCATGTGCACATTAAAAACACGCTGGATGATCTTGACAGGAGCCTTCTGTCTCCTAACATCTGAATCTTTTACTCAGTCCTTAGCGCCTTTGCAACCTATCTGTATTCGTATGCAAAAAATGCCAGTTAGAGACAAAATGATCCAATTCAAAATAATTTTATCTTTTTGAGATGTTTAACAAACGGGCTTGTGGCACTGACTTGTGGAATACAAAGCATCAATAGTCTGAAACTTAACGCAAGAAGAAAAAACTGTCGATTTCAAAGACAAACTCTGATGAACAGAGTCACGAGGCATTTCCAGTCGTATTGCTTCATCCATTTCCAATCTCTTCATTGGTGCAGAGGCGATGACGAGGCATTTGTTGATTCGGGCAACGGAAAGCGAAAATATCGTTACCACAGAATTAAGAGTTCCCTTATTATGCAAGTAATTCCATTGATTAGTTATGCGAAATAATTCATTTCGAAAGAAGAAGTATGAAGCTTAATTGTGACTTGCTTGCACAATCCGGTGACAAGGCAAGTATTTTTGGCTTTTTGCCATCTGACAACTTCAGTTTGATGACAAATATGCGCTGTCTTTTGCTGCTTTTAGGAAGAGCACTTCTAAGATTCGAGTCCCAGCTGTACATGGGTGGAGATTTTTCTCTGCTAAGCACTCGGCGAGAAAGGAGACACCCCAATGGCTTTCGAAAGGCTGTAGTCCTTCATCGGTTACGTTAAGCCACGGCACCGTGTGAAGGAGGGCTGTACCCTGAACCTATTAAAGAGCATGCTGAATGGATGGGAGGCTTCCATTTGTCTACTAACAGCTGTTCAGTGTTAACTCTTCCCCAATTTTTTCATAGTCCTTGGGGATCCTAGTGAACTGGAGCCCAATGTATTTAAAAAAGTGCCGCTCAGAGATAAAATAACTCATCAACAACTTTCATTTTTAAAGCGCCTTGGCAAATTTTTAGCATACCAAGAGATTCTTTTTTATTGCAGACACCGTGAAGTTGCAGCCAAAGCCTTGCGTTTTATAGAACACGTCAGCCATTGCTCTATTTCTATGTATTAAACACTTCAACCGAATCAATAACATGTAAGGGAGAATATTTTGGCTTTACTAAATAAATAAAAAAAATACCCCCTCAAGCAGCTGCTTGCCACAGAGGTCTGACAGGAGCCTGTCAGTTTATATGCCATAGTAGAAGGTCTAAGAGGATGGCAGGACCTCAGCAGAAAAACGACACGAACATCCATGCCTTATCCGGGGCTCGAACCCAGGTCCCGTAGATCAGTAGCCAAGCGCGTTAACCACTCTGCCACGGGACGGCTTTGGCTTTACTATTTTGAGTTTAAAATGGGATTTTAGAATAGATATTAATCAAGTTTTTATTATTCTGCATTAAAATATCTATTTTTTTTTCAAAAAAATTTTATGTGCTGATGATTTTGCATATGTGTCATTTTAAAGTTTAAGAAGTCTTTTAACCTCCTTGGTAGCTCAGATGTTTCGCGTGGCTTGCGGCGACACTGCAATTGTCGAGGTCTGGGTTCGAGTATTTGAGGGGCTTGTTCAGTTACCTGTATACATCGAAAGTGGCATATTCCCATTTTGGGACTTAAAACACGATTGGCTCTAATTCCCATCAACTCAATTTACAAAGAAAGAAGTCTGCCGTTAATGCAAATATAATAATAAATAAATACCCCCTCAAGCAGCTGCTTGCCACAGAGGTCTGACAGGAGCCTGTCAGTTTATATGCCATAGCAGAAGGTCTGAGAGGATGGCAGGACCTCAGCAGAAAACAACACGAATATCCATGCCTTACCCGGGGCTCGAACCCAGGTCCCGTAGATCAGTAGCCAAAGGAATGTGCAAATCATTCTGTTTAGAAGCGTAACGTCAGAGAAATCACTTCAGAAGTGATTTGAGCGTATTTGTTGTATATGAATTCAAACTTAGATTGAAGCGATGCATCATCATCAACATCATCATCCTCAAGCAGCCATGGGCTACGGAGGTCCAACCAGACCGTGCAATTTAGTTCTCCAAGCAAGTCTGTCCCGAGCTACATCTACTGCATCTGGCCACTGCACACCAATTCTAACAAGGTCCTGTTTGACATTGTCTGCCCACCGCATTCTAGGTCTCCCCTTCTTTCTGAGGCCTTTAGGCACACTGTACATAACCCTATTCGCCAATCTATAATTATTCATACGGGCAACATGGCCAAACCAACGGAGTCTCTCTCTGCACAATATGCTGCTTAAAGGAGGTTGCAAACTCCTTTGTCTAACCTCATCATTAGTTACAAAGTTGAACCACCTAATGCCCAAGATACTGCGTAAGCATCTGGAATCAAAAGCATCTAGTTTTCTGTTATCTTGTTTACAAAGTGTCCAAGTTTCACTACCATAACTAACCCTAGAAAGAACCAAACTATTATACAGTCTAATTTTAGTCTTTAGGTGTAAACGCCTATTTCTCCACACTCTCCATAGATTCTTAAAAGTCCCGGCAGCAATCCCTATTCGTCTGTTAATCTCATGCCGCACATCACCATTATCTGTTACATAGCTCCCAAGATAATTAAACTGTGACACCTGCTCAAGACTGCAACCGTTCAGATTAACTGAATCACAATCTGCCTGACTAATTTTCATCACTTTAGTTTTCTCTCTGTTTATAACCAAACTTATTCTACTACCAGTCTCATCAACAGCTCGAATGAAAGAGTTCATCTCATCAACATCATTTTTCAAAAGGGCTAAATCATCAGCATAATCTAAATCAGAAATTTTCGTATCTCCAGTCCATTTAAGGCCAAAATCTTTCCCTTGAAGTGAATTTCGCATAACATAATCAATAACCAAGCTAAAGAGAAAAGGAGACAAAATGCATCCTTGTCGAACACCAGAAGTAATGCTAAATCAATTGCTACAAGCCTTACCAACTCTCACACACGACTCAGTATTATTATAGAGAGCTTTCATTATGTTAACTAACTTGTCTGGTATACAATATGATTTCACAATCAACCACAAATTATGACGATCAACAGAGTGGAAAGCCTTTTTGAAATCAACAAAGCTAGCAACCAAAGGTTTCTGAAACTCTAAACATTTCTCAAGAATCTGCCTAAGTGAAAATATCTGATCCACACATCCCCTACCACTTCTGAATCCACATTGCTCATCACGCAATTGCCTGTCAACCAGATTCTTAATTCTATTAAGCACAATCATGGAAAGAACTTTACCTGGAACAAAGAGTAGGCTGATACCCCTATAGTTATCACAAGAACTGCGATCACCTTTTTTGAAAATAGGGATAACAATAGCTCTGGTAAAATCCTTAGGAATCATGCCTTTATCATAAAAGATATTCAGAATTTCAGTCATCCAAGTGGTAACCGAAACATTCCCAGCTCTAAGCATTTCCGTAGTAATTTCATCTACCCCTGGGGATTTATGAAGTTAAGTTTAGAAACAGCCAAAATAACTTCAGATTGTGTTATAGGGCCAACATTAAAGCCACCAATGCATCTATCATCATTGCAAACAATGGGAATAGAACTAACCGCATTGTTTAGAATATCACTGAAATGCTCAGCCCACCTAGCCATGACAGAATCCTCACCTTCTATAACCTTACCTTTTTTATCCTTCAATCCTTGTATACCTGTCCGTTTTCTACCACACAAAACATTAACTATCTGGTACAGCTCTCTGCTGTTGTGCTGCCTAATTGCTTCCTCGGCTTTGTCAGCCAAACCATCAAGCCAAAGATTCTTATCAGCAGCTAACTGATCTTTTACACGTTTATAAAGTTCTCTGTAATGCTTTCTATTAGGACTAGTAGGGTATTGATTAAGGACATTCCTGCAGTTCTTTCTTTCCGAAATAAGCTCAAGTGCCTTATCACTCAGATAATTCTGTCTCTTCTGCTCCTTTTTTCCTAAAAGAGTACTGTTAGTGTCCAAAAAAGCCAGTTTGAAATGATCCCATTCTTCCTCAACTTCAGTAGTAAGCTTACCATGACTGTCATAATGACTAAGTAAACTATCATGGTAAGCTTTGGCTATAACTGGGTCTTTCAGAGCTTCAGTATTAAAAGCAAATTTTTTAACCCTAGCACAACACTTTTTAAGTTGCAAGACACTTTTAACAAGGTAATGGTCAGATCCAATTTCAGCTCCCCTATATGCCCTGGTATTTCTAACAGAACTAGCCCATTTGCTGTTAATTAATATATAATCAATCATATTCCTATGCAGCCCATCAGGTGAGACCCATGTGTACTTATGTATGTCGCGGTGTTTGTAATATGTGTTAGTTATTCTGAAACCATTGAGTTTACTTACCTGTAGGAGACGTTGCCCATTGCCATTGCAGCTACCAATACCAAAAGGGCTAATCACCCCTCCCCAAAGGTCAGAGTCAGTACCAACTTTGGCATTGAAGTCACCTAGAACAAGGGTAATATCTCCTTTCTTGACAGAATTCAAAATATCCTGAAGTTGTCTGTAAAACCTATCCTTCTCGTCCTCATTGGCATCCTCAGTGGGGGCATAACAGCAGATAACATTCAAGTCTTTAATGCTTGTCTGAAATTTTGCTGTAAGAAATCTTTCATTAATGCACTCATATCCTAGAAGAGCATCACTAGCATGTCTGCTGAGAAGCAGACCCACGCCTTGGTAATGTTTATTATCGTTCCTCCCTGAAAAGAGAAATTTAAGATTATTTTTAAGAATCTGACCTTTATCTGTCCATCTGATCTCTTGCAAGCCGAGAATATCTAAATTATAACGGTGGAATTCTTGTGTGAGGACATCAAGAGAAAAAGCTCTGTGCAGAGTCCTCACATTCCAACTACCTATGGAGAGAAAATGGTTAATGGGATGTTTAAAGAAACTATGTTCATTGAGAGAGGGAATGCCAACAATATCAAACAGCCCCCTAATTGCAGACATGGGGCAAAGACCCGTTCCCCCACCACTAAAGGCTGAAGCCATCTACATTGGAAGACTTCCTCCAATGTAGAATTTGACGAAGCCAGTAGAAGCATGAGTTCAGGTGCCTGCGATGACCTCTGCTCAGGATTATCCACCAGCTGATAAACATATCCTGTGAATCTATTCACTTGGGGCTGTCAACCCACAAACAAACAGAAAACACAGCGGAAGATTTTCCCTCCACAGAAGCCCACCAGTGCAGCAAAATCAGGATCCATAATCAAGCTCAGAGCCATATATCTGTCCAGTCCAGTGAAACCTGCTCGAAATATCTGTAAATCATATGGGGAAAAATGCAGTTAGTTAGCGTACTGCTCAAAATTCACTCGCAACATTTTCATCTGGTGAGGACTGTTAAAAAATGAACTCCGACAGGGTGGAAGATCCATCATCATTGATGGACGACGAAGTGAAAGACTTGACGTAGTCCGATTCGAGAAAGACTCGGTGAGAATTCTGTCACTGTCCTTGACAGAACAACCAGATTGCACGTGCATAGCATTGACAAGATCCGTAAGATCAGTAAATGGGTTCATGCGATTTGAGAAGCATAAAAGATGAAAACTTCTCATGAAATAAATCTTACTGTGTGGTGAAAAATAGGTTACGATATATATAGTACTAAGCGATCACACCAATGGCTGGTCACCCAATGAGAATGCTCGTCAATTCCAGAAATGTGCCAAAGGAAAATTTTGTATATGGTGAAAAACGGTCAGCATCGTATATTAAGAGCTTTTAAGTCCTGACAATCATAGGACGTTTACTCGTTACAATTTTAATGGATTCCAGACAAACTGCTTGAAAGGCAATCTTCATTGCTCAATTGCAAAGGTGTGTTCCTGCAAGGCAATCAGCTTCCGCATGCAGGAAGTTGTTGTGGCCACGTCAATATAATGAAAGGACAAGCTGATATACCTCTGCTGACCAGTGACCACTGATCAGCCTCCAAATCAGGTGCAAAGTAAAATAGGCCGATTGTCTTTACAGTTTGTCGGACATCCTACGCAAACATGTAGACAATCTCCTCGTAAGCAATCAAGTCCTGCAAACAGCGAAAACGACGCAAGAAAAAAATCCCCTCTCTTGGTTGGAGAGTTTTAACCCTCCCAACCTGTTCCTCTCTTTGGATAAACATTCGAAGAATACGCCACTCAAAACACAAGAGGGCATCAAAAAGAAATCGAAATCTTCCTTCTCTTCCGAAGGCCAAGATTTCTCCTCGAAGCGACATTGTCAATATTGTTTCTCGTTGGGAAAAAGTTGCAATTTGTAATGGTGATTACTTCCTCGAATAAAATGAACTAAAATCTTTTTTTTTTCTTTATTCAAATTAAAATGTAGAAAGACTTGTCTGGAGAGCTGATAATTAGGAGCTATTAAGTACGAGTTTCAACTTTCTTGATTTCTATTTTATGTGAAATACACGGAATATTAATTTCGGTATGTTTTCACAGTTACAATTGTTAATAAACTGCCAAATACTGAAATTCACTCCAACGAAACATTTTTCCACTTGTTATTAATTATAAAGTTAAAACTAGGTTATGCAAACTGCTTTATAGCCTTTTATGTACCAACGGTACTCAGAAGCACCAGCCGTTCAGATTGCTTATGTGGACACATATTTATATGGACAATATTTTTAAGACCCATTCATAATATTATGACCTTAACACAATAATGAATGGCTCATTTTCGGTATTCACGAAGCCATTTCCTAATCATGATTTTGCTTCTGATAATATTAAAGAAATGTAATATTTCGAAAATTTGTTGCATAAAGGTTAAGCAACGTTAAGAATTGTTGGGTTGGGTTGTTTTACCTCTGAACGGCACTTTTTTGCACACCATGGGCTAAATGGCCAGGCCACAAGGATCCCGAAGGCTCAGAGAAGGTTTGGGGAGGGGAATCACTGGAACAGCTGTTGGGAGACAGATGGTAGCCTCCCGTCAAGGCCATCCAGCGTGTTCTTTAACGTGCACAGGGTATGGCTCTCCCGCACACGGGGCCACGGCTTAACGTCCAATCCGACGGACGGCGACCTTTCCAAGCCCATCGGTGTCCCCTACTGACCGTGGGCAGGGCGGGGAATTTTGTGGAGATAAAACTCAACGCTGACCCAGCTGGGACTCGAACCTGGGAACTGCAGACTACGAGCCTGGCGCGCTACCGACTGAGTCACCCCCTCCCCTAACGTTAAGAACAAAAAATAGCCTACCCTAGTGTGGTGCAAATAGTGGCCTGCAATCACTTGTTTCGGCCAGAGCGGTTGTTTTGCTATTTTCGTTACTGTGGCATGAAAATCTGAAAAAAAGTTTCTAGCACGTCATTGGTGCAAAGTTAGGATTATCTGACCACAGAGAGAAGGCATTTGTAGGGAGGGCGGAAATGCTGGATTAAAATTTTTAAGAAATTCTCTAGGTAACTATTTTTGACTTATTGCAGTTGGAAAACAAAAAATAATGATGTTTTATAACTTTTGGTAAAAGTATTCAGAGATATAGTTTTCTTAAAGGAAAGTGTTAGAAAAGAGAAAGCTTGGTTTGAAGATTATCTGGCCTCGTGTTCAGTTTGAAAACTCGAATCCAGTTAGGCTTATAGCTGAATCACACTGACCTCTATCAGTGGTAAACTTTAAATTTCCAAAACAGTAATTAATTTTTTCACGATGTTCTCTTTCACAAAGCTCCACTGGAGTTATAGAAAACGAATCCTTCATCTAACTTTTATTTCCCAATCTGAGTTCAACGAAGACTGCTCTGCTTATTATTACTTACTCTCGATCGATTCATTTCCTTCCTAAAAGTATTAAAAGCCGTTCGCAAAAGAAGTCGTTTTAGCTGGAGCTGCCAGTAAACACCAAGCCTATTATTCCTCGGTCGGCCCATTACAACCTCTTCGCTCTCTCTTCCTCCTCCTCCTCTCCGTTCTCTTTCAGCCTCCCTGCAGAGACGGATGACACTGTCCTACCCCAGACATCCGGACACAGTAATGACGGTTTATCGGTCTACATCTAAGTCGGCACGGGACGAAATCTCCCCCTCCTCCCGGAGCGCGGTTGTCATAGAAACAGCATATGGACAACCGAACCCCCTGCATCCCAAGATGTTATCTACACCTCTAGGCATTTCACTCCCCTCCCCATCCACCTTAGCCTTTTCAGGCATTGAAGTTGGAGGCGAAAAGGGTCGACAGAGGGGGAGGGGGAGGGGGGGCTTATGCAACATTTCTTAACGCTTGTCACAAGATGTTCGGCGTTGAAGTATACGGCAGACCTGCAACAACGCGTCGCTTTTACCGAGATGACGCTGATATGAAAAATATTCTGTGTACAGTCTTATGCAAATGTGACAGGTGCTCTGCTCGAACGAGTTAAATAAGAGAGAAAGAAACTCGATCTCGCTCTGCGCGGAGCCGCCGAAAGAAGGAATGCGAATAAGATTTCGTAACTAAAGGGGTGGGGAACGCGAAATGGTTTTTAATATGAAGAAAAGAAGCAACCATCCCGAGGCTTAAAGCGTTTCAGATGAAGAAGAGGAAATCATCACTTGATTATCTCATTTCAGTCGAAGCACCAGACGAAGTGAGGTCGGATTCGAAATTCTAATCCTGCAGTCATCTCTCTGCTTTTACGAATCAATGTACTCGATCATTCCGTCAATTCATGCTATGAACGATATAGAACAGCGTTAACCTAAAGGAAAGCCAATTCAGTTCTCAAATAACTAAATGCTTAATCACAACTCTTTCCTTAAAGGGAACAGTAGTGATCCACTGTCATCACATCGACCAGGAAAAAAATATAGAGTTCGAGATAGAGCACGATTTTGACATTTACATCACTTTTAATGAGGAGCAGTCAGTGGCGTGACAGATTTTCTGGTTCGAATCTCAAACGTCGCTCCATCGAAGTATGGGGCCAGAAATGCAGTTCCCAAACATCTCGATGAATTATTCTCTTTAAACACAATAATCGAATGGCAGACACCATTATTCCGAATCACATGATTCCTTAAAGTAGCCAGTTCAGCTTTAAATAATCGCAAGATTGTTATTTATTCGTAAGAAATCTCGTTTATAAAATCTTCAAATGAATGAAATTGAAATATAAACAAAATCAAATACAATTAAGACAGTAGTGTGGGGGCGGGGGGTGGCTCAGTCGGTAGCGCTCCAGGCTCGTAATCTGTAGTTCCCAGATTCGAGTCCCAACTGGGTCAGTGTTGAGATTTATCTCCGCAAAATTCCCCGCCTTGCCCACGGTCAGTAGGGGACATCGACGGACTTGGAAAGACCGCCTTCCGTCAAATGGGACGTTAAGCCGTGGTCCCGTGTATGGGAGAGCCATACCCTGTGAACGTTAAAGAACACGCTGGATGGTCTTGACGGGAGGCTACCATCTGTCTCCCAACAGCTGTCCCAGTGGGTCCCCTCCCCCAACCTTCTTTGAGCCTACGGGGTCATTGTGACCTGGCCATTTAACCCATGGTGTGCAAAAAAGTGCCATTCAGAGGTAAAACAACCCAACAATCCAAAGGCATTAGTAAAATATCCCAGGAGATAATATCCTGTAGATATGGGGCTCGTGAAATATTCAGCTGAAAAAAATTAATTTTGCCGCGTGTGGGATTCGAACTCATATTTCTCAGTAACATGCCAGATATGTTATCCATACATCATCAACGGTTAAGGTTTTTTTTTTCTTCGGTTAGTGTGACTTATAAACTTTCCTGTATTTTTTATGTGATTCGCTTGTGGCTTTATCTATGTCGGAAAACGGACAACCAAGTTGTCTCATTGATGGAATTTAATAGTTATCACATACCTAGCATATTACTGGGAGAGGTTGGTTCGAATCCCACTCACGGCAAAACCAATTTTTTTCCAGCTGAATATTTCATAAGTCCCATGTTTACAGGACATCTCCTGGGATATTTTACTACTGAATTATTGATTTAACGCCAAGACCGTGAGTGATTACTATTAAATTCCATCAAATGAGGTAACTTAGTTGTCCGTTTCCCGACATAGAGGGCGTCACGAGCGAATGAAATAAAAAATGCGGGAAAGTTGATAGGTCACACTAGCTGAAGAAGAAAACTTTAGCCATTGATGATGTAGTGGTTAGCATACCTGGCAGTTACTGGGAGACATGGGTTCGAATCCCACTACGGCGAAACCAATTAAGGCAGTTTTTCAAGTTATTAGTCAAAATCAAATGATTAGTCCAAAAAGAAAAAAATAAACAAATCCATCATAATATTAAAAAACTCGTACCTCATTGATGCAAAATGGAAGCGAATTTTTATGCACTTCTGCCAGGATCCGAATTTCCTAACGGTTAACAAATTCTACCTCCTTCGTTTATTTGCCGTCAACATCGTATCTCAGAAAAAGAGAACGGCAATATATCACCGAGACACAATTTTGCCTGCAAAACACAAACACCTACTTCGCAACACTTCGATGGTAAAGAGGAATTAAAAATTCGTTAAAATATTTCAATCACGTTACATAAAGCAAAAAAAATGAACCAGGATCAGATAAAAAAAAGAGAGCAGAGACATTCAGAAATCTATCTTTTAACCGTAGACCAACGTTTGCTTCTCATTGGCTCCACTAATCACTTCAAATCAGCGCCTTCTGAAATGGTAAGCGAGTCATTAGCAGCAAAGCCCAAATCGATTATTTCCGAGACTTTTGCCTCTTGGCTATTTGGGATAGACTTCCTCTACAAGGTAAGAAAAAAATTAAGTTGCGTTTTTTGAAAGCAAAAAGAAGTGTAAAAAGTTTTAAGTTGTATTTGATTAGGAAATCTTTTTTTCAACTTCTGAAACGGTTGTGGAAGTCGTAAGGCGTTAAGGTGTCTCCATGCGTAAGAAACAATTTGAAAGGAAATTGTACGTTTCCGTCTCTTTGCGAGAAATACCTTTCAACGTACAATTATGGGGGAAATACTGGGAAACAGTATTTATGTTAAGAGCTTTATGCGAACAACTGGAATGGCAATCGGTTTTCATGATCACTAAATGTAACACCCAATCATGCGGTATTTCCCAAGATTTCTAAGAATAAGGATTCTTTAAACCTTTCAGCATTTCTTCTTCTAAAACTCCGAAATTCATTAGAAAATTTAGTAGTAATAAATTATGCACAAAAATTCATATGTATGCACTCAGTCCTTAAAGAAATATTATTTTTGCATCGGTAGCGTTGGATTGGATTGTTTTACCTCTGAGCGGCACTTTTTTGCACACCACGGGCTAAATGGCCAGGCCACAAGGACCCCGAAGGCTCAGAGAAGGTTGGGGGAGGGGACCCACTGGAACAGCTGTTGGGAGACAGATGGTAGCCTCCCGTCAAGGCCATCCAGCGTGTTCTTTAACGTGCACAGGGTATGGCTCTCCTGCACACGGGCCACGGCTTAACGTCCCATCCGACGGACGTCGGCCTTTTCAAGCCCATCGGTGTCCCCTACTGACCGTGGGCAGGGCGGGGAAATTTTGCGGAGATAAATTTAAACGCTGACCCAGCTGGGACTCGAACCTGGGAACTACAGATTACGAGCCTGGCGCGCTACCGACTGAGCCACCCCCGCCCCATTCGATACCTGAAGCAGAAGAGGAGAATGAAGTGGAGGAATCCCCTTTAGCCCTTTTCGATACCTGAAGCAGAAGAGGAGAATGAAGTGGAGGAATCCCCTTTAGCTCATTTCGATACCTGAAGCAGAAGAGGAGAATGAAGTGGAGGAATCCCCCTTTAGCCCATTTCGATACCTGAAGCAGAAGAGGAGAATGAAGTGGAGGAATCCCCTTTAGCCCATTTCGATACCTGAAGCAGAAGAGGAGAATGAAGTGGAGGAATCCCCTTTAGCCCATTTCGATACCTGAAGCAGAAGAGGAGAATGAAGTGGAGGAATCCCCCTTTAGCCCATTTCGATACCTGAAGCAGAAGAGGAGAATGAAGTGGAGGAATCCCCTTTAGCCCATTTCGATACCTGAAGCAGAAGAGGAGAATGAAGTGGAGGAATCCCCTTTAGCCCATTTCGATACCTGAAGCAGAAGAGGAGAATGAAGTGGAAGAATCTCCTTTAGCCCTTTTCGATACCTGAAGCAGAAGAGGAGAATGAAGTGGAGGAATCCCCTTTAGCCCATTTCGATACCTGAAGCAGAAGAGGAGAATGAAGTGGAGGAATCCCCTTTAGCCCATTTCGATACCTGAAGCAGAAGAGGAGAATGAAGTGGAGGAATCCCCTTTAGCCCTTTTCGATACCTGAAGCAGAAGAGGAGAATGAAGTGGAGGAATCTCCTTTAGCCCTTTTCGATACCTGAAGCAGAAGAGAAGAATGAAGTGGAGGAATCCCCTTTAGCCCATTTCGATACCTGAAGCAGAAGAGGAGAATGAAGTGGAGGAATCCCCCTTTAGCCCATTTCGATACCTGAAGCAGAAGAGGAGAATGAAGTGGAGGAATCCCCTTTAGCCCTTTTCGATACCTGAAGCAGAAGAGGAGAATGAAGTGGAGGAATCCCCTTTAGCTCATTTCGATACCTGAAGCAGAAGAGGAGAATGAAGTGGAGGAATCCCCTTTAGCTCATTTCGAACCTGAAGCAGAAGAGGAGAATGAAGTGGAGGAATCCCCTTTAGCCCATTTCGATACCTGAAGCAGAAGAGGAAGAATGAAGTGGAGGAATCCCCTTTAGCCCATTTCGATACTTGAAGCAGAAGAGGAGAATGAAGTGGAGGAATCCCCTTTAGCTCATTTCGATACCTGAAGCAGAAGAGGAGAATGAAGTGGAGGAATCCCCTTTAGCCCTTTTCGATACCTGAAGCAGAAGAGGAGAATGAAGTGGAGGAATCCCCTTTAGCCCATTTCGATACCTGAAGCAGAAGAGGAGAATGAAGTGGAGGAATCCCCTTTAGCCCTTTTCGATACCTGAAGCAGAAGAGGAGAATGAAGTGGAGGAATCCCCTTTAGCCCATTTCGATACCTGAAGCAGAAGAGGAGAATGAAGTGGAGGAATCCCCTTTAGCTCATTTCGATACCTGAAGCAGAAGAGGAGAATGAAGTGGAGGAATCCCCCTTTAGCCCATTTCGATACCTGAAGCAGAAGAGGAGAATGAAGTGGAGGAATCCCCTTTAGCCCATTTCGATACCTGAAGCAGAAGAGGAGAATGAAGTGGAGGAATCCCCTTTAGCCCATTTCGATACCTGAAGCAGAAGAGGAGAATGAAGTGGAGGAATCCCCCTTTAGCCCATTTCGATACCTGAAGCAGAAGAGGAGAATGAAGTGGAGGAATCCCCTTTAGCCCATTTCGATACCTGAAGCAGAAGAGGAGAATGAAGTGGAGGAATCCCCTTTAGCCCATTTCGATACCTGAAGCAGAAGAGGAGAATGAAGTGGAGGAATCCCCTTTAGCTCATTTCGATACCTGAAGCAGAAGAGGAGAATGAAGTGGAGGAATCCCCCTTTAGCCCATTTCGATACCTGAAGCAGAAGAGGAGAATGAAGTGGAGGAATCCCCTTTAGCCCATTTCGATACCTGAAGCAGAAGAGGAGAATGAAGTGGAGGAATCCCCTTTAGCCCTTTTCGATACCTGAAGCAGAAGAGGAGAATGAAGTGGAGGAATCTCCTTTAGCCCTTTTCGATACCTGAAGCAGAAGAGGAGAATGAAGTGGAGGAATCCCCTTTAGCCCATTTCGATACCTGAAGCAGAAGAGGAGAATGAAGTGGAGGAATCCCCTTTAGCCCATTTCGATACCTGAAGCAGAAGAGGAGAATGAAGTGGAGGAATCCCCTTTAGCTCATTTCGATACCTGAAGCAGAAGAGGAGAATGAAGTGGAGGAATCCCCCTTTAGCCCATTTCGATACCTGAAGCAGAAGAGGAGAATGAAGTGGAGGAATCCCCTTTAGCCCATTTCGATACCTGAAGCAGAAGAGGAGAATGAAGTGGAGGAATCCCCTTTAGCCCTTTTCGATACCTGAAGCAGAAGAGGAGAATGAAGTGGAGGAATCTCCTTTAGCCCTTTTCGATACCTGAAGCAGAAGAGAAGAATGAAGTGGAGGAATCCCCTTTAGCCCTTTTCGATACCTGAAGCAGAAGAGGAGAATGAAGTGGAGGAATCTCCTTTAGCGCATTTCGATACCTGAAGCAGAAGAGGAGAATGAAGTGGAGGAATCCCCTTTAGCCCATTTCGATACCTGAAGCAGAAGAGGAGAATGAAGTGGAGGAATCCCCTTTAGCCCATTTCGATACCTGAAGCAGAAGAGGAGAATGAAGTGGAGGAATCCCCCTTTAGCCCATTTCGATACCTGAAGCAGAAGAGGAGAATGAAGTGGAGGAATCCCCTTTAGCCCATTTCGATACCTGAAGCAGAAGAGGAGAATGAAGTGGAGGAATCCCCTTTAGCCCATTTCGATACCTGAAGCAGAAGAGGAGAATGAAGTGGAGGAATCCCCTTTAGCCCATTTCGATACCTGAAGCAGAAGAGGAGAATGAAGTGGAGGAATCCCCCTTTAGCCCATTTCGATACCTGAAGCAGAAGAGGAGAATGAAGTGGAGGAATCCCCTTTAGCCCATTTCGATACCTGAAGCAGAAGAGGAGAATGAAGTGGAGGAATCCCCTTTAGCCCATTTCGATACCTGAAGCAGAAGAGGAGAATGAAGTGGAGGAATCCCCTTTAGCCCATTTCGATACCTGAAGCAGAAGAGGAGAATGAAGTGGAGGAATCCCCCTTTAGCCCATTTCGATACCTGAAGCAGAAGAGGAGAATGAAGTGGAGGAATCCCCTTTAGCCCATTTCGATACCTGAAGCAGAAGAGGAGAATGAAGTGGAGGAATCCCCTTTAGCCCATTTCGATACCTGAAGCAGAAGAGGAGAATGAAGTGGAGGAATCCCCCTTTAGCCCATTTCGATACCTGAAGCAGAAGAGGAGAATGAAGTGGAGGAATCCCCTTTAGCCCATTTCGATACCTGAAGCAGAAGAGGAGAATGAAGTGGAGGAATCTCCTTTAGCCCATTTCGATACCTGAAGCAGAAGAGGAGAATGAAGTGGAGGAATCCCCTTTAGCCCATTTCGATACCTGAAGCAGAAGAGGAGAATGAAGTGGAGGAATCCCCTTTAGCCCATTTCGATACCTGAAGCAGAAGAGGAGAATGAAGTGGAGGAATCCCCCTTTAGCCCATTTCGATACCTGAAGCAGAAGAGGAGAATGAAGTGGAGGAATCCCCTTTAGCCCATTTCGATACCTGAAGCAGAAGAGGAGAATGAAGTGGAGGAATCCCCTTTAGCCCATTTCGATACCTGAAGCAGAAGAGGAGAATGAAGTGGAGGAATCCCCCTTTAGCCCATTTCGATACCTGAAGCAGAAGAGGAGAATGAAGTGGAGGAATCCCCTTTAGCCCATTTCGATACCTGAAGCAGAAGAGGAGAATGAAGTGGAGGAATCCCCTTTAGCTCATTTCGATACCTGAAGCAGAAGAGGAGAATGAAGTGGAGGAATCCCCCTTTAGCCCATTTCGATACCTGAAGCAGAAGAGGAGAATGAAGTGGAGGAATCCCCTTTAGCCCATTTCGATACCTGAGTTGGGTTGTTTTACCTCTGAGCGGCACTTTTTTGCACACCATGGGCTAAATGGCCAGGTCACATGGACCCCGAAGGCTCAGAGAAGGTTGGGGGAGGGGACCCACTGGAACAGCTGTTGGGAGACAGATGGTAGCCTCCCGTCAAGGCCATCCAGCGTGTTCTTTAACGTGCACAGGGTATGGCTCTCCCGCACACGGGGCCACGGCTTAACGTCCCATCCGACGGACGGCGGCCTTTCCAAGCCCCTCGGTGTCCCCTACTGACCGTGGGCAGGGCGGGGGAAATTTTGCGGAGATAAATCTCAACGCTGACCCAGCTGGGACTCGAACCTGGGAACTACAGATTACGAGCCTGGCGCGCTACCGACTGAGCCACCCCCGCCCCATTCGATACCTGAAGCAGAAGAGGAGAATGAAGTGGAGGAATCCCCCTTTAGCCCATTTCGATACCTGAAGCAGAAGAGGAAGAATGAAGTGGAGGAATCCCCTTACTTCTTTCGGTTCCAGAGGCTGTAGAGAAATGCCCTTAGCCCTTTCGATTCCTTGATGCTGAGCGCCGACGACGATTAGTTTCAGTGTTTGCTTGCCACACTTCCTCAATGACCTGATGACACCGTTGCTACAGCAACCGCTATCAGCTAATGATAAACAGCCAGGAAGCAACAGAGGCATTTTCTTGTAATTGCATTTGTAATTTTAAACACTTTGAAGAAAAATAAAATTTGTGCAAATGAATTGTTTAGACTTACTAAAATTTATTTTAACTACCGACTCTCTATTTTTAAGTCTTACGTTCGAAATGATTGCTTCCTCACACGAAAGAGATTCCGGTTTGTTGAAGCTTCAGGCTGTTATTCAAAGGTAGCTTATCTTATCAAATGGGAATATAAACTCGTAAATCCTGCAGTACATCTACGCAAAAAATAAGTTTAAGGAAAGAATGAGATTATTTTTCCACGTTCTATTTGTTTTCCTTTAACCTTTTAGATATTGTTAAGCTAAGCTGACTCTCATTTGCGAAAGTGGCACCAAGTCATTTGCATATTTTTAACTTTTATAATTGTGCATCAATGGGCTATGATGTTAACGTCTTTGCACGGAATAAATTTGAAAATAATAAAACGAACATTCAGAATAAATATTTTAATCAAATTTCATTCCTAGTGTGTGCCACGCGGCTCATAGAGGGCAACCAATGTAAAAAACCCATTGTGAAAATCTTTGAGAGTTGATAATCTTTAGCAGTCTATTAACCTTGAGACATTCGTGAGTTGTTTTAATCTGTTTCTTGCACAATGTGATAAATGGGCAAGTCACAAGGACCCCACTAACTCAGAGCAATTTGGGGTTGGGCTGTTTTACCTCTGGGCGATAGTTTTTTTTTTTTTTTGCAAACAATGGGCTAAATGGCCAGGTTACAAGATTGTTAGGTTGTTTTACCTCTGAGCGGCACTTTTTTGCACACCATGGGCTAAATGGCCAGGTCACATGGACCCCGAAGGCTCAGAGAAGGTTGGGGGAGGGGACCCACTGGAACAGCTGTTGGGAGATAGATGGCAGCTTCCCATCTAAGGCCATCCAGCGTGTTCTTTAACGTGCACAGGGTATGGCTCTCGCGCACATGGGACCAAGGCTTAACTGCCCATCCGACGGACGGATGCTTTTCAAGCCCATAGGTGTACCCTACTGGCCGTGGGCAAAGGAGTTTTTCGGAAATAAATCTCAACGCTAACCCAGCTGGGATTCGAAACTGGGAACTATAGATTGCGAGCCTGGCTTATTTGCATACCAAGACCGCGCCATGCGCCATTGGTACACGTGACCTAATTTGAATTGCTAAAAATTCGCTGTTGTACCGTTTTCCTCGTCTGCCGTGGCAGAGTGTTGCAAAACGGAAATGTATTGAAACAAAAATCGGAAATTCAATTTTTGCGAATCACACAATTTATAAATAATGTTAAAGCTAAATCGGCATTGACCTGAACGTGCTAATTTTATTAAATTTAATTAAGTAAAACAAGCCGTCCCATGGCCGAGTGGTTAGCGCGCTTGGCTACTGACTTAAGGGACCTGGGTTCGAGCCCCGGATCAAGGCATGGATGTATGTGTCGTTTTTCTGCTGAGGTCCTGCCATCCTCTCAGATCTTCTACTGTGGCATATAAACTGACAGGCTCCTGTCAGACCTCTGTGGCAAGCAGCTGCTTGAGGGGGTATTTATTTTTTTTATTTTAAAACTCACTTTTTATGCTCCTAAATTTTGAGAATTGAACTTAATTTTTATTTTGGGAAATCAACCTGCGCGACTTGTGAACAACTGAATAAATTCACAAATGGCTGGTCGACGGGCTCGGCTACTGATGAAAAGGACCTGGGTTCGAGCCCCGGGTAAGGCATGGATGTTGGAGCTGTCTTTCTGATGAGGTGGGCGGGGGTGGCTCAGTCGGTAGCGCGCCAGGCTCGTAATCTGTAGTTCTCAGGTTCGAGTCCCAGCTGGGTCAGCGTTGAGATTTATCTCCGCAAAATTCCCCGCCCTGCCCACGGTCAGTAGAGGACACCGATGAGCTTGGAAAGGCCGCCGTCCATCGGATGGGACGTTAAGCCGTGGCCCCGTGTGCGAGAGAGCCATACCCTGCGAACGTTAAAGAACACGCTGGATGGCCTTGACGGGAGGCTACCATCTGTCTCCCAACAGCTGTTCCAGTGGGTCCCCTCCCCCAACCTTCTCTGAGCCTTCGGGGTCCATGTGACCTGGCCATTTAGCCCATGGTGTGCAAAAAAGTGCCGCTCGGAGGTAAAACAACCCAACCCTTGATAGTGTAGAGCAGACTGCTGAATAGTGTAGAGCAGAAACTCCAGTTGAAACAATTTCGCCAGGCTCGTAATCTGTAGTTCCAAGGTTCGAGTCCCAGCTGGGTCAGCGTTGAGATTTATCTCCGCAAAAATTCCCCGCCCTGCCCACGGTCAGTAGGGGACACCGATGGGCTTGGAAAGGCCGCCGTCCGTCGGATGGGACGTTAAGCCGTGGTCCCGTGTGCTGGGGAGCCATTCCTTATACAAGTTAAAGAACACGCTGGATGGCCTTGACAAAAGGCTACCATCTGTCTCCCAATAGCTGTTCCAGTGGGTCCCCTCCCCCAACCTTCTCTGAGCCTTCGGGGTCCATGTGACCTGGCCATTTAGCCCATGGTGTGCAAAAAAGTGCCGCTCAGAGGTAAAATAACCCAAATCTGATGAGGTCTTGCCTTCCTCACAGACTCTCTACTATGACGCACTACATTGACAGGCTCCTGTCAGACCTCTGTGGCAAGCACAAAAGGGGAGTGTTTATTATTTATAACACTAGAGCACTTTCGCTATGAAGGAGGCAAGATCATACCTCTTACGGTGGTTACACCCACACACACCCATCCACTCTTTTGTTATTTAATAAGCTTACGATTCCATGTGATTTCGAATCCTTCGCCGTTGTAGTTATTATTCTGGCTAACACCATCGCAAATTAGTATCAGTTATATTCTTGGATTGAATCGAGGAAGTAGTATTGAACCAATTGGAGGAGGAATTCTTTTAATGATATTACCACTATGAAATACGTGCATTTAATAAAATTTATAAATTTAAATAATATTCATAATGAAATATTTGAAAATAAGATTTGAACAATTGAACAAAAAGTAGAGTTAAGAATTGCGAAAAAAAAAACCTGTGAAACAACTTTTCGTGTCTTTTGTCCTAATTTAGAGGAACACCTTGACATCAACTATAATATATACATTGGGATGATTTGATGTCGTCCTGGGTGGCTCTCTAAATGGAAGGAACAATCTCCAAAGTAATCGGTTTTAGTAGCCGGAATAAAAAGAAATTTTGGTTCTTAAAGAGAACCAAAGAAGTACTAAAGATTCAAGAAGTCTTAATGATTTTTTATCGTCTCCTTTTCAAAGATTAACTTTGCTGCCTTAATTAGGAATGATTATCAACTACATCAAAGCCAGATTATTTTGGGTTCAGTATATTTAAGCCCCTCCCCCCAAAAGAAAGAAAAACATATTGGAGGGGGGGCTGCCCTTTCTGCTACCCCCATGCCTCGACTGCTTTTTATGCTCTCTCTTTAATTCGAGTTCTCATAACACAAGTTCCATAAAACAAGTTCAGAGAAAAATCGACTTTTAAAATTTTATAGAATCTGTAATTCTGTAATGAAGCAATTTCTAAAAATTTTCTCTTAAAGATAGAATAAAAATGCATGTCAGCGTTTCAGGCACATCAAATTATTGAGCTATTATAAAAAACAGCAAAAATAAAATGCTTTTTCACCAGACCATACTCGAGGGAGTTCCTTTCTGGAGTCAAAGAGGGCATCGTCTCGTTGTTCTGTTGGCTTCACAAAAGTAATGAACAATGGCGAATGCCAACGTGAGCGCGCATACGATGATCACGGTCAAGGAAGCAGAAGGCACGTGCTGCGCTGAGAGGAAGTGATGAAAATCTGTCTCCTGAGATAACAACATTTCCTACCTAGCAACGGGCAGCTGGTGTGTCCGCATTTACTAGTAGAGATGTCCAAAAGAAATTCCTTTAATCACAAGACAGAATTCGCTTTCAGATTAATAATAATAAAACAAATAATACCCTCTCAAGCAGCTGCTTGCTACAGAGGTCTGACAGGAGACTGTCAGTTTATATGCCACAGTAGAAGGTCCTGTGAGTATGGCAGGACCTCAGCAGAAAAACGACACATACATCCATGCCTTGACCCGGGGCTCGAACCCAGGTCCCTTAGATCAGTAGCCAAGCGCGCTAACCACTCGGCCATAGGATTCTTTAATAATCTGTGGCCTTGGATTACAACTTGGTCTTATCGAAGATTAAAAATCCAAAATGTTTTCAAAAGCCATTTCTTAATCATTAGGCTTTCAACCCTTTTTTTCAAAAAAAGTGACAATTTAGGTAAAAGCAAAACACTTGAGAAATTACCAAGTTTAAAAGCTGGATTTATGAGATGTTTTTCATCTAGCCAGTGAGTGTACCTAGAGAATTCCTATGCCAATGAGAAGCAAAATTCGGTTGTTTGAAAACTTCAATAAACTTTTTTGTGGAAAATTGGAAAAATCGGAAATCTCAAATTTATTGAATTTTGATTTTCGACAATATTCGCTCAGCATTTAAAGGGTTTTTATGGAAGTTCGAATATTTAACAGCATCAACGTTTCACATGAATTTACCACAGAAGTTGGCTCAGTGGGTAGGGCGCCGGACTCGTAATCTGTAGCTCCCAGGTTCGAGTCCCACCTGTGTCTACGTTGATATTTATCTCCGCTAACTCCCGTTCTGCCTTCGGTGAGACAGGAGACACCTGATGGGATTAGAAAGGTGATCGTCCGTTGGATGGACATTAAGCCGTGGCTCCGTGTTCAGGAGAGCCGTGCACTCTAAATGACGCCGTTGACGAGGCTAACATCTTTCTCTTAATAGCTGCACAGAAGGTCCCCTTCCCCCAACCTTCTCTGATCGTTTGGGGACCATGTGACCTGGTCATTTAGACCTTTTTACGCAAAAACAAAGTGCTTCTGCAGCCACAGAAGTCATTTGAAACAAAGATTATTTCAAACCGTCTAAAAATGGACTCTTATTAAAAGTGGTCTAGGCAATTTATATTTCAATAGAAATTAAAATATTTATTGTTGTAATGGCTAAATTACTAAACTTGATAATTTTTGGAACCGTAGTAACCATTTGTTTAGAAAAGTCGTAATTACATTGGGTGGTTTGGAGACAGATGGCAGTCTCCTGTCAAGGCCATCCATCGTGTTCTTTAAAGTGCACAGAGTATGGCTCTTTTGTACAAGGAACCACGGCTTAATATATCACCCGACGGATGGCGATATCGCCGAGTCCATCTGTGTCCCCTTTTCTTACCGTGGTCAAAACGGGGACTAGCTGCCCTTCAAACCCCATTTCAACGAGAACTATGCGCAAAGCATTGAAATTTAGCGAACTGCGTCACGATTCATAAGACGAAGCATTTAGGTGGGTGTTCATAATAATTTATAAAGACAGTGTAACTGCATTTGGTCTTTGCACATGAATCATACCCACGGTCAGTAGGGGACACCGATGGGCTTGAAAAGGCCGCCGTCCGTCGGATGGGACGTTAAGCCGTGGCCACGTGTGCGGGAGAGCCATACCCTGTGCACGTTAAAGAACACGCTGGATGGCCTTGACGGGAGGCTACCATCTGTCTCCCAACAGCTGTTCCAGTGGGTCCCCTCCCCCAACCTTCTCTAAGCCTTCGGGGTCCTTGTGACCTGGCCATTTAGCCCATGGTGTGCAAAAAAGTGCCGCCCAGAGGTAAAACAACCCAACCCAACCCATGAATCATAACATAAGAATGAGAAATGCAAAACAAATGCATCGGTTAGTTAAGAAATAAGTTAATAAAAATGACAAAGAGACGAAAAGGTCATAATCCTGCTTCTTTATTAATTACCAAGTTTTTTTTATTTCCATAACATTTTCTTTTTTCCTAAATATCTTCACACACCGCGCAGTTTTGAAGCCATTAATATCGGCAAATGTCTCCGTATTATATAATTAGCTGGAAGCATCTCGTACAGAGGCGCTAAGAAACAAGAAAAGTGAACATACCAACAAAGCGGAGACGGTCGACCACCCCACTCTGGTGACCCCGAGGTCAGTCCACGGTAGAAGACGAACGCTCCAGATGCCGACCGACGATAACGGGGACTTTCAGATGAGGCTACTTAAGCCATTTACTGAGTGGCTGGCAGCTCGACTGACAGCAGCGTGCGGAACGCAACTCTCACCGACCAAATGGCAGCTCCTCCTTGATCCTCAGATATTGGATGCAGAATAAGACTCTTCTGCAACTAAATACTGCAGTCAATCTCGACAGAGTGGTCGAGTTTCAGAAAAGACTGACTCCATATTTTGATACGTTTTGGCCATTTTGCGACTTTTAATATGTTTGAAATAAAATCCATTGATGAATATTTCGCTCGTATTCTTCTGTGAAATTTTTTGTTTCTGTACTTTTTTTTTGGGTTATGCTCTTATTGTAGACTCTTTTGGTAATTTGAAGGAAGAAAAGAAGCTGTAGTTTAAAGAAAACTGCTTTTTATATTTCGCGCATTCTAGGAGATCTGCCAAAATGAATTTCGCTTTTACGTCTTTTTTCTTTCAGCACTTTTTTCGACATTTTCGATTTGCTTCTGACAATTTTTTTAGAGTTCCATTTAGTAGCAGATCAATAAATCTGAAGTGCTCAAAAGTTCCCAACTTTGGCAGTGTTCAGCTTTACAGAAATATTCATTTGCGGAGTAGAAAATTTTTATCTTGACACGCAATTATCTGTTGGTTTCATGCGCGTATCCAGTTTTTTTTTTTTAGGGAAGGTGCTGAACCTAAAATTTTTAAAAGCCATGAAAAAATCTCGACAACCCCCCTACAGTAGCGTGGACAAGGCATTTGCAATGGGGGGGGGGGGAGTCTATCTTTTTTGCATATATAGATTTGATTTTTATTTAAATATTTCTATTTGAAGCAGCTGACGTAGAATCAACTTGTTCTCTTAACCACAAAAGGTGATTTTTTTGCCTTGTTCTGCATTGGTGGATCAGAAAATCAAAAGTTCGCAAATTGACTGATCATTTTATCGCTTGCTGATTAGTGTTTTATTTCATGTTTATTCTTTTGTAGTTACAGATTACAAATAAGAGGGAGGCCATGCCCCATTTCCTGCACTCTGACAAACAAACTGCTTTAGTATTTTTTTTTTACTCGCTTTCTTGAACCACGCTTGTGAATAATTTTTTTTATCCCCTCCCCCCCTTGAACACGCGGCTGGTTAGATTCGACCTACTTTAAATAACAGGTTTAAAATATACACAGAGCTAAAAAAACGGGGGAACAAAACAAATTACCATTACTAACGAATACGAAGTTGAACCACCTAATGCCCAAGATACTGCGTAAGCATCTGGAATCAAAAGCATCTAGTTTCCTGTTATCTTGTTTACAAAGTGTCCAAGTTTCACTACCATAACTAACCCTAGAAAGAACCAAACTATTATACAGTCTAATTTTAGTCTTTAGGTGTATACGCCTATTTCTCCACACTCTCCATAGATTCTTAAAAGTCCCAGCAGCAATCCCTATTCGTCTGTTAATCTCATGCCGCACATCACCATTATCTGTTACATAGCTCCCAAGATAATTAAACTGAGACACCTGCTCAAGACTGCAACCATTCAGATTAACTGAATCACAGCCTGCCTGACCAATTTTCATCACTTTAGTTTTCTCTCTGTTTATAACCAAACCTACTCTACTACCAGTCTCATCAACAGCTCGAATGAAGGAGTTCATCTCATCAACATCATTTGCCAAAAGGGCTAAATCATCAGCATAATCTAAATCAGAAATTTTCGTATCTCCAGCCCATTTAAGGCCAAAATCTTTCCCTTGAAGTGAATTTCGCATAACATAATCAATAACCAAGCTAAAGAGAAAAGGAGACAAAATGCACCCTTGTCGAACACCAGAAGTAATGCTAAACCAATTGCTACAAGCCTTACCAACTCTCACACACGACTCAGTGTTATTATAGAGAGCTTTCATAATGTTAACTAACTTGTCTGGTATACCATATGATCTCACAATCAACCACAAATTATGACGATCAACAGAGTCGAAAGCCTTTTTGAAATCAACAAAGCTAGCAACCAAAGGTTTCTGAAACTCTAAACATTTCTCAAGAATCTGCCTAAGTGAAAATATCTGATCTACACATCCCCTACCACTTCTGAATCCACATTGCTCATCACGCAATTGCCTGTCAACCAGATTCTTAATTCTATTAAGCACAATCATGGAAAGAACTTTACCTGGAACAGAGAGTAGGCTGATACCCCTATAGTTATCACAAGAACTGCGATCACCTTTTTTGAAAATAGGGATAACAATAGCTCTGGTAAAATCCTTAGGAACCATGCCTTTATCATAAAAGAGATTCAGAATTTCAGTCATCCAAGTGGTAACCGAAACATTCCCAGCTCTAAGCATTTCCGTAGTAATTTCATCTACCCCTGGGGATTTATGAAGTTTAAGTTTAGAAACAGCCAAACTAACTTCAGATTGTGTTATAGGGCCAACATTAAAGCCACCAATGCATCTATCATCATTGCAAACAATGGGAGTAGAACTAACTACATTGTTTAGAACATCACTGAAATGAACAGCCCACCTAGCCATGACAGAATCCTCCCCTTCTATAACCTTACCTTGTTTATCCTTCAATCCTTGTATGCCAGTCCGTTTTCTACCACACAAAACATTAACTATCTGGTACAGCTCTCTGCTGTTGTGCTGTCTAACTGCTTCCTCGGCTTTGTCAGCCAAACCATCAAGCCAAAAATTTTTATCAGCAGCTAACTGATCCTTTACAAGTTTATTAAGGTCTCTGTAATGCTTTCTATTAGGACTAGTAGGGTATTGATTAAGGGCATTCCTGCAGTTCTTTCTTTCCGAAATAAGCTCAAGTGCCTTATCACTCAGATAATTTTGCCTCTTCTGCTCCTTTTTTCCTAAAAGAGTACTGTTAGTGTCCAAAAAAGCCTGTTTAAAATGATCCCATTCTTCCTCAACTTCAGTAGTAAGCAAACCATGACTGTCATAATGACTAAGTAACCTATCATGGTAAGCTTTGGCTATAACTGGATCTTTCAGAGCTTCAGTATTAAAAGTAAATTTTTTAACCCTAGCACAACACTTTTTAAGTTTAAGTTGCAACACACTTTTAACAAGGTAATGGTCAGATCCAATTTCAGCTCCCCTATATGCCCTGGTATTCCTAACAGAACTAGTCCATTTGCTGTTAATTAATATGTAATCAATCATATTCTTATGCAGCCCATCAGGTGAAACCCATGTGTACTTATGTATGTCGCGGTGTTTGTAATAAGTGTTAGTTATTCTGAATCCATTGAGTTTACTTACTTGTAGGAGACGTTGCCCATTGCTATTGCAGCTACCAATACCAAAAGGGCCTATTACTCCTCCCCAAAGGTCAGAGTCAGTACCAACTTTGGCATTGAAGTCACCAAGAACAAGGGTAATATCTCCTTTCTTGACAGAATTCAAAATATCCTGAAGTTGTTCATAAAACCTATCCTTCTCATCCTCATCGGCATCCTCAGTGGGGGCATAACAGCAGATAACATTCAAGTCTTTAACGCTTGTCTGAAATTTTGCTGTAAGAAACCTTTCATTAATGCACTCATATCCTAGAAGAGCATCACTAGCGTGTCTGCTGAGAAGCAGACCCACGCCTTGGTGATGCTTTTTGTCGTCCCTCCCTGAAAAGAGAAATTTAAGATTATTTTTAAGAATCTGACCTTTATCTGTCCATCTGGTCTCTTGCAAGCCGAGAATATCTAAATTATAACGGTGGAATTCTTGTGTGAGGACATCAAGAGAAAAAGCTCTGTGCAGAGTCCTCACATTCCAACTACCTATGGAGAGAAAATGGTTAGTGGGATGTTTAAAGAAACTATGTTTATTGAGAGAGGGAATGCCGACAATATCAAACAGCCCCCTAATCGCAGACATGGGGCAAAGACCCGTTCCCCCACTACTAAAGGCTGAAGCCATCTACACTGGAAGACTTCCTCCAATGTAGAATTTGACGATGCCAATAGAAGCAAAGAGTTCAGGTGCCTGCGATGACTTCTGCTCAGGATTATCCACCAGCTGATAAACATATCCTGTGGATCTATTCACTTGGGGCTGTCAACCCACAAACAAAAAGAAAACACAGCGGAAGATTTTCCCTCCACAGAAGCCCACCAGTGCAGCAAAATCAGGATCCATAATCAAGCTCAGAGCCATATATCTGTCCAGTCCAGTAGGTTTATATGGTCAGCACCAGGACCCTGTGTGGTTGACCACTCCTCAGCAGGGTAGAAAAAAAAGAAAAGTAGCCATAGTTGTCCAGATCAGTAGGCCACACTAATCTGGCAGCCCTCCCCTTCCGTTCACTTCAGCATATTGTGCAGAGAGAGACTCCGTTGGTTTGGCCATGTTGCCCGTATGAATAATTATAGATTGGCAAATAGGGTTATGAACAGTGTGCCTAAAGGCCTCAGAAAGAAGGGGAGACCTAGGATGCGGTGGGCAGACAATGTCAAACAGGACCTTGTTAGAATTGGTGTGCAGTGGCCAGATGCAGTAGATGTAGCTCAGGATAGACTTGCTTGGAGAACTAAATTGCACGGTCTGGTTGGACCTCCGTAGCCCATGGCTGCTTGAGGATGATGATGATGATGATGATGAACGAATACGATATTGACCTAAAATCTGGCTAGAGTGATCTACCCCTTAGAATGGGGGGGGGCTCAGTCGGTAGCGCGCCAGGGCTCGTAATCTGCAGTTCCCAGATGGGTCAGGGTTGAGATTTATGTCCGCGAAACTCCCCGCCCTGCCCACGGTCAGTAGGGGACACCAAATGGGCTTGGACAAGGCCGTCGTCCGTCGGATTGGACGTTAAGCCGTGGCGCCGTGTGCGGGAGAGCCATACTCTGTGCACGTTAAAGAACACACTGGATGGTCTTGACGGGACGCTACCATCTGTCTCCCAACAGTTGTTGCAGTGGGTCCCCTCCCCCAACCTTCTTTTAGCCTTCGGGGTCCATGTGACCTGGCCATCTAGCACATGTTGTGCAAAAAAGTGCCTCTCAGAGGTAAAACAACCCAATCCAAATCCCCTGAGAGTTGTTTTTTGGATGAAAATAAGTATGACGACATAGATGCTCAATACAAATTAATATTTCTTCGACATCGAATTAATCGAAACTTTATTGAAGTATGCGTTGTTGGTTGCATAGCAAGTGGGCTGCTTTAAGAAAACTGGATTTTTTGACTCCTCTGAAAGGCAACAATGATGACGACCACAGGTTTGAATAGCTGTAAGAGCCTTGCCTAATAAGAGCGAAATTTTTTGCCAAAATTAGCGAAACTCGTAAACTAAAGTTAGACTTTATTGGACAAGATAAGCAAATGATCATACTGATTCATCTAATTTCAATTTTACTTTAAACTTTTTTGCATCTTTCAATTGGGTTGGGTTGTTTTATCTCTGAGCGGCACTTTTTTGCACACCATGGGCTAAATGGCAAGGTCACATGGACCCCGAAGGCTCAGAGAAGGTTGGGGGAGGGGACCCACTGGAACAGCTGTTGGGAGACAGATGGTAGCCTCCCGTCAAGGCCATCCAGCGTGTTCTTTAACGTGCACAGGGTATGGCCCTCCCGCACACGGGGCCACGGCTTAACGTCCCATCCGACGGACGGCGGCCTTTCCAAGCCCATCGGTGTCCCCTACTGACCGTGGGCAGGGCGGGGAATTTTGCGGAGATAAATCTCAAAGCTGACCCAGCTGGGACTCGAACCTGGGAACTACAGATTACGAGCCTGGAGAGCTACCGACTGAGCCACCCCCGCCCCGCATCTTTCAATGATTTTATGACAATTCCTATTCTTTCGGGGGGAGGGGGCAAAGACTTTTCTTTCGAGTTCATTTTATGACATATTGAGGGATAAAAATAGGCTTGTATCATCTTTAAGAGCGGCAGTAGCTCAGTCGGTAGAACATCAGCTTCGTAATCTGCAGTTCCTAGGTTCGAGTCCCAACTGGGCCAGCGTTGAGATTTATCTGCACAAAACCCCGCCGATCTTCCCTCGGTTAGTAGGGCACACCAATGGGCTAGGAAAGGCCGCCGTTCGTCGTAGGAGACGTTAACCCGTGTGCGGAAGAACCATACCCCGTGCATGTTAAAGAACACGCTGGATGGCTCTGAAGGGAGGCTTCCATCTGCCTCCTGTCCAGTGGATCCTCTTCCAACTTTTATTTGATCTCTTGGGGTCTTTATGACCTGGCCGTTTAGCCACTGTGTGCAGAAAAGTGCGACTCAAAGGCAAAACTACCCAATCCAACTATCTATCATTTTTGCGTGAACTAATGATTCGAGTTTTTTAACCCACTGTCAAATGTAGGAAGAGCTCAACTGCAGGCACATTTAAGGGGAGGTTTAGAAGGTTCAGTTCTTCCCCTCCTCTTCCGAATGTATACCTTTCAATGTTTTTCTTCAACTTTTATGTTTTTGAAACATTTAGTAACCCCTAAGCATTGCTGTGGAATATGCCATTGGGTTTTATTTTATTTATTGATTACCTAATTGCCTTCTCTTAACGTTAACTAATTGATTAACTATTTTTAAACTTTTGAAAAAAAAAAAATCAACCCTCCCCCTCCAAACATATTTTCAAAATACGCAATTGGACATAGATGATGTAAATCTGAAATTTGGTGAACTGAGAATAAGTTTGATGAACAAAGATAAATGTCTAATTCCTCTCTTCAGATAAATGTCTAATTCCTCTTTTCAGCAACGAAAGCGTTTGAAACTGCGACTGCCCCACGGAAATGAACTCAGGTGATCACCTGCATCAGAGGATTCCATCCTCTTTGCAGATGATGAGGCCTCTTGAAACAAACCAGCGGAGCAAAGTGCATCTCTCCTGCCTCCCGAGGAGGATGGACATCTGACACCCTCGCTATCTCTCCTGCTCTCATCAACAGAGGGGTCAACAATCAATCGGTATATTAGATGGAAAAACACCAGTGAAAATAGGAGCAAAACTAACCCACAGCTATACATGTGTCGATGAATTCGTATTCTCTATCACCTGTTCATTATCTTTAATATTACCCGCAATTAAGTTTCACTGACGAAAAGAGTTTCTAGCAATAAAAAAAATACCCCCTCAAGCAGCTGCTTGCCACAGAGGTCTGACAGGAGCCTGTCAGTTTATATGCCAAAGTAGAAGGTCTGTGAGCATGGCAGGACCTCAGCAGAAAAACGACACATACATCCATGCCTTACCCGGGACTCGAACCCAGGTCCCTTAGATCAGTAGCCAAACGCGCTAACCACTCGGCCACGGGACGCTTCTAGCAATAGGTAAATAAAATTTATCGCTAATGCCACTTTTGTGAAAAATAAAAATTTTCGTTACACGACACATTTGGATAATGTGTAGGAAAAGGCATTTCGTAGCGCGCTTGGCTCGTAATCTGCAGTTCGCAGGTTCGAGTCCCACTTGGGTCAGAGTTGAGATTTATCTCCGCAAAACTTCCCACCTTGTCCACGGTCAGTAGACGACATCGGAAATGGCTTGGATAGGCCGCCTCCGTCGGATAGGACGTTAAGCAGTGGTCCCGTGTTCGGGAGAGCCATACCCTATGCGCGTTAAAGAACACGCTGGATGGCCTTGACAGGAGGATACCATTTGTCTCCCATCAGCTGTCCAGTTGATCCCCTCGTCCAACCTTCTCTGAGCACTTGAGGTCCTTGTGACCTAGTCAGTCAGTCCCGTGTGTGCAAAAAAGTACTGCTCAGAGGTAAAACAACCCAGCTCGTGAAGCAAAATCTCACGGTAAATAAACTAATAAGACGAAAAAATCCTTGTCAACTGCTATTGCTTTACTTTCGCAGAGTACATTTTTTACACCCTCTCTGTCGGCCTAATTGAACGAGATGTGGTCAGCTTAATCTAACTCCAACTTTTCATTTTTTATTTTGGTAATTCCCGCTAAAATTAAAACAAAAGAGAAAACTAAACATTGTTTGATGTTTGTTATGAAAAATTTGGTATAAAAAGGTAAATATTTAACAGAATAGCGAAAACTTTCTGCTCTAGGTTTCAAAATCATCGACTCTTATTATACAAAAAAAAAATCCCTCCGATGCACTCCCCCCTTCCCTTTAATCCAGTAGACTTTATTCTCCACGTGAGACGATCAAGTGTTGATGAACTCTGAGCAGAAAGATATACTTCTGCCTTACTGGGATTCGAACCAGGGCGAAAAAGACGAAGCCTGGTCACCTGATCGCTCGTACTTCAACAGATACATTTATAAAAACCAAATAAAAGCGAAAAATCGGGGGGGGGGAAATTCTTAACTTACAGTTATTGCTAAGTGATTAACCAACACGAGGGTCGCGAGACGATTACTTTTTATCTGTATCTGTTGTGTCAATCCGAGAGAGATGCTTTTCGTCCGCCCTCCAAGAATCTCTTCAGTTGAGATCACTTGATAATCCTCGAGGCAGACACGTATCGAGCCATTACCCCCTTGCCCATTGACTTTTACAAGGCGCGACCGGTCACTCCATTTCTTCTTTTGCTTGCACCTGTTTACAAACAGCACGGCTTGAAAGCCATGAATGCATTACGAGGGGATAAAGGGTAGGGGAGTGGTCGACGATGGGAAGTCGAAGGGGGGAGGAGGAAAAGGAGGCCTTCTGCAGGCGAATGTCCACCCCGTCCTTACGCAGCGGGAGAGGAGACGGTGAGCGCCTCGGAAGAAAGAGACTCCTCGAGTCAATCCCCCCCCCCTCTGGAAAGCTTTCCAGTCAAGGGTCAACTATTTGGCACGAGGGAAGGTGCACAAATTGATTCTTGGACTGCAGTCAAAGCAGGAAGATTTAAAGGATTTTCAAACTAAAAACGAACGCAGAAATAAATTGATTACATTGATCTTCATCGTACGCATCCAAATGATATATTTTAATTCAAGAGCACAAATTTTTCTGAGCCTCGTTTCTTGCTATGACACAAATTGGAGCTGGGCTCTACTCCCATTTCGGAAGGCTTTTTGCAATTGATCGGAATTGGCAGGATTATGAATATATCATAAAAGTCGATCAATATTTCCCAAGTTGTAACAGTTTTTGTCTGGAGAACTATAAGAAAAACCAAGGGAGGAGAGGAGGGATCACAAAAATCACGAAATTTGAAGAAACTTCTCTTCATGAATCCTAATAAAATCCCATTTCAGACACAAAATCATAATTACTAAAAATATTATCATTATAATCTCCACAACTTAAACTAATCTTCGAATAAAATATTTTCCCTACCATGATTTCGACAATTCTTCCAGGGGTGTTAATAACTGAAACATGTCATTTCTCAACATGATTAAAAACTAGCTTAAAAAACTCAAAATACTTCTGACAAGTTTTTAAACGTCTCTGAGGCATCCAAAGTGTTGTCAATTTCCGTAAATAAATTTGCATGCACAAAACAAAGTTCTTAAACTTCTGTTTTTAAAGTTCTCGATTTCCTTTTCTGTCAAGAGATTAGCAATTTAAACACATTTGAGCGTACACCAACTTAATATCATCTTCTTCGCGAAGGTCGTTTTTTTTTGTCTCGGCGTTGTTTCCCTTGATGAGATCTCGGAACCATTTCTGCTTCGCAAGCAAAGACAAAAAAAAGTCATTTGGCCATTTTTAACCAAGCAGAAGAGTTTGGCTTTGGAAGTGATGAAATATGACGTCATCTGCGCGTGGTACGAGAAAGCAGCGCAGGCAATATGACCTCACAGCTTTCATCTCTCTCTCCATCTGAGCAGGGAAACACCTGTTGGCTACCAGATGACAGAAGAGCAAACGACCAGGTCGTCTGCATTTCGGAATAAAATACGATATTGTTTTTGGAAAGGGCTGCAATATCTCACGCGATGCTTTATCGCAGCAGACAATTTGCAGACAAACATCGGATTACATCTGATGAAGTTGGAGGCGTAAAGCCATCCTTTGATGCCGAAAGTTGAATCGGCTGTGGAATTGATGGCATCATTTATTTCTCGCCAAGTCTCCAAAGCGTAAACTGTGAGGAATGTTTTTTTTTTATTTCATTAAATGAGTTATTCGCTAATGACAACGAAAAAGACAAAAGTCTGAGTAGAGTTGATTTGCGGGATGTGATGATAGAGTTGTTTTGCAGGATGATATATAAAACTTAATTTGAAAAATAAGGGAATTTCAGTCGAGAATGTAATTTCTCGATGGCAGAATGAAAGGCATTTCTCCTTCTCACAATTGCGTTTTCTTTTGCATCAGTTAAAGTGATGCACGATTACATCAGCACGAATGATTTTCATTCAATGAACGGAACAGGATTTTTACAGCAAATGAACCATTCGATAGAGGCAAGAATAAAAGACACTTAGACAAATGCGTAACCTTTTAGCACACTAAATATTATTCAAAGTAAAATCCACTGTTCCCGATGGACGCCTTTTAACACCCATTCACCTCAAGGTACAATCATAGAATGTACTTCTCTAAATTTCACACTTGTCCAAATTAAATGTGATGAGGATGGCGTGGTGAATATGATAAATAATGGTTGTTAACATCTGAAAGATTGTTCCGATGCGGTGATTTCATTTCTTCGCCTTTAATTATTCAAATACGAATGGGTTGAATTAACGAAGGGTTGGCTGAATGGTTACTGATCAAAAGGACCTGGGTTCGAGCCCTGGGTAAGGCATGAATGTTTGTCTTTCTGCTGAGGTTTTCTCTTCCTCACAGACCTTCTCTATGGCATATTAAACTGAGAGGCTCCTGCCACACCTCTGAGGAAAGAAGCTGCTTGATGCTTTTTTTTTTTATCACTTGAACCATTGAGATGGCGAAGGGAAAACTTTTACCTATGGCCAAAGCTAACTTGAAAATTCTAAAGATGTGATATCATTAACTGTACCTGTGAAGTTTCCCTTTAAAAATAATAAATAAATACCCCCTCAAGCAGTTGCTTGCCACAGAGGTCTGACAGGATCCTGTCAGTTTATATGCCACAGAGGTCTGACAGGAGCCTGTCAGTTTATATGCCACAGAGGTCTGACAGGAGCCTGTCAGTTTATATGCCACAGTAGAAGATCTGAGAGGATGGCAGGACCTCAGCAGAAAACAATACGAACATCCATGCCTTATCCGGGGCTCGAACCCAGGTCCCTTAACTCAGTAGCTAAGTGCGCTAACCACTCGGCCACGGGAACGGACAAGTTTCCCTTTAAATGAAATAAATTATTAGAAGACATAAAGCAGGTTTAAAGGAAAGAGAAACTAGATCGGACAATTGACAATATACTGCATGTCTATATTCAGAGTTTTTGCCCATCACGCAGGGCCGGCGCGAGGCGGGTTCAACGCATTCCCCGGAACCCGGCCCCGCGGCCCACGAAAATCTCATCGTAAAAAAAGACGCCATTTTTCTATCTTTAACACAGCAGCCGACACAATGTATCCTCGTTCCTCTAGTTCCACCTCCCACCACCAAAGCGCAGGTCAGTTGTTTTCCAAGCCCAATAGTAAATCCAATCGCAGAATCCGCTAATCGATGACTAACCATTCTTTCAATAAAAAGCGAAATCGGTCAATTTTGATGACGTCATTAAAGATTTTGCGGCGAAAACGGCGAGAAGAATTATGTAATATTTATAATATACTCGGTGTTTTATAAACTCTGTGTTTTTTTTTAAGTTGCACGTAGATATGTACCGCACTTTGTACTTAAAATAAATAATTTATTAATGTAAAATTTAGAAGTACATATAAATGCGTTTTTTTTTTTGGCCCCGCAAAAGTTCACGCCGGCCCTGCCAATACCACTGCTGAGGTTTCGCAAATTGTGTCCAGTGGGCCAAAAATACCTTCTCTATACCCGTACATGGGGAGGGCACAAGCCCAAATTCTTATGAGGGTAGAAAATGTCTTTGGGAGTGTCCAAAATGAAGAAAATGATAATAGAAGATAAAAAATCAGAACAGGAGCAAATTTTTTATTGTTACTTGTAAAGGGTATAACGTGCAATAACAATAGTCAACAGGTTAAAAACAAGCTAAATACAAACAGAAGGTTATTACTTAAATTTTAATCTCTTGCATTTTTTTTTACCATTTTAGAATTTAAGGGGAGGCAAGGACCGCCCCCCCCCCCCCCCCCCCCCCAAGATGTGTGCTTGTAGCTCAGCCCAATTAAAAATACTCTGTCCAGTTTGCGAAAAACTTGGAAAATGCAGTCCAGAAAAATACTCTGTCCAGTTTGCTTTGTCCAGAAGAAAGGAAATGCTGTATTCTTTTGAATGAAATCAAATCGTGAAGAATACATTTGAATGCAGCAGAAGAACGCCTAAATGCTCTCAAGTGTTCTCTGCCTGCATTTGCTAACTCTGGAGTACACTGTGTTATTTGCGCCTGCAAGCTTTACTAGGATCACAGAGGCTGAGAGTGGAGCGAACCTCACAGCTGCTTATAAAACACTTCAATCTGGCTGCGTTCAATACGGTATCATTTCCTACAAAATCCTCAATTTTTCCTCTACTTTGGGTTGTTTTACCTCTGAGCGACACTTTTTTTGCACACCATGGGCTAAATGGCCAGGTCACATGGACCCCGAAGGCTCAGAGGTTAGGGAGGGGACCCACTGAAACAGCTGTTGGGAGACAGATGGTAGCCTCCCGTCAAGGCCATCTGGCGTGTTCTTTAAAGTGCACAGAGTATGGCTCTCCTGCACACGGGGCGCGGGGGTGGCTCAGTCGGTAGCGCGCCAGGCACGTAATCTGTAGTTCCCAGGTTAGAGTCCCAGCTGGGTCAGCGTTGAGATTTATCTCCGCAAAACTCCCCGCCCTGCCCACGGTCAGTAGGGGACACCGATGGGCTTGGAAAGGCCGCCGTCCGTCGGATGGGACGTTAAGCCGTGACCCCGTGTGCGGGAGAGCCATACCCTGTGCACGTTAAAGAACACGCTGGATGGCCTTGACGGGAGGCTACCATCTGTCTCCCAACAGCTGTTCCAGTGGGTCCCCTCCCCCAACCTTCTCTGAGCCTTCGGGGTCCATGTGACCTGGCCATTTAGCCCATGGTGTGCAAAAAAGTACCGCTCAGAGGTAAAACAACCCAACCCAATCCTGCACACAGGGGCACGGCTTTACGTCCGCATCCGACGGACGGCGGCCTTTCCGAGCCCATCGGTGTCCCCTACTGACCGTGGGCAGGGCGGGGAGTTTTCCTCTACGGAAAATGAACTTCGAGTCGAAGGAAGAAATAACACCATCAAACTAGTTTAGTGCGTTTGCACAAGTAAACATTACGAACAGAAATTATTTAAGTGTTTGTGGCGATTGCATTTAGTCCGTGAAACAGAAAAATCCTTACGAAAAAAGATTTTCTTAACATTGAATTGCATGTTCCTGAATGGAAAGGGATTACGCAGACATTCTTCTTCATTCAATGGTCCGTCGGATTGGACATTATCATACGAGACCTATGGAAACAGATTGATGGTGTGGAAGAAATTGAGATTCGAACCTTTGATTCGCTGCGATGCCTCGCGCCTCATTAGCATTACAAATGAATGTCTCGCGCCTCCGTCACGATTTGTATACGGCCCCCTCCCTTCAGCAGTGATGCAGTTTCCGTCATCTCAGGGCCAACAAAAGCAAGAATCAAGGTCTGAGAGGCCGTGACACTTGGCAGAAGGATCGGAATTGAAGAGCAAGGGCTCGCGCCTTTCCTCTTGCTCATTCTCACTCTACCTTACACTGACGAGTGAAAAGATGCGCACCTGCATTTGGACACGCGCTCTCACGTCACTTCCCATTGCACAATTCCTCTATTAAGCGGCTTGGGAAGATAACGAAATGTAGGATAAATTTTAGTGGAGGGAGAAAAATGAGAATAATATTTAGGTAAATAATCGCGAAATTTTGAAAGGATTCTGATTCGGTCTCTTGTCGATGGTTAAGCGAAGAAACGAGCCAACCCCTCTCACTTCCCTTGCTTCGAAAAAGGGCGATTTATTGCGTTGGCCAATTAGCTGCTTAACAGCTTTCCAAAAAGAAATCAAAATTGGGTTAAATAATCCCCTCAGGTCGAATTTGAGCAGAATAATCCGGTGCTCACGAGCCAATTTCTCTGCGAGTGATTAATAATAGATCTCGTGGTGCTGACGAATCGGTTTTCCGAAAGGAAATGGGCTCAACTGCTGAAGTGAATGAGGAAGCAAGGAAGCTCCGTTGCCAAGGAGCTTTTTTCGCTCTCTTCTTATTCGCTACCGTATCATCACCACCAATTGCAATTTTTCCTCTGACGTTATTCTTTCAACTATCTTGCTGATATGGCGCGCGCAAATGAAAGGAGAACCAAAGAAGCCTCATCCGCTTTCTAATTCATAATGCCTTGCTCAAAATCAACAAGGTTAGCAATATTTTATCGAGATTAATTTCTCTAAGTTGTTCGAGCAAAGGTATCGAAATCTGTTCAGGGATCGATTCTCAAGTGACGAATAGAGATGATGTCTTCTCTCGAGACAGTGGACGAAGAAGATCCTGGTCAAGAAGACTCTTGCTGATTCGTGTAAAGAAACATTGCGATAGAATTATATTTGTTTCGTAATTTCCAAAGATAATCATCAGCAGCAAAATTATTTAATATCCTGACAAGAAAACTAAAAACGAAGGAAATTTACATAGTGTCTGCAAAATAAATAAAAAAATTTGATTTAAAAATTTGATAATGTTGGAAATATTTAGTGTTTTTTAATAAAATAATAGATTATATTAATCATTTGTCAAAAGAGGGAAAAGTGCTACCTACAAAACGCATGGACGATATTAATACTCCTGTAGAATTATAATCTCCAAATTTGTTGTACATTTGTGTTGTACATCTCTTAAAATTTTCATATTACCATAGTTGTAGTAATACCATAATGTATTATATAGTATTAATGTAGTTAATGTATAAATAGTATTATGATAAAAATACCATATACCATAATTAAGATTTAGACAATGGAAATCTTAACTGTGGTAATAAATTATCAAAATGTTTCATCTCTGAGCAGCACTTTTTTTGCACACAATGGGGTAAATGGCCAGGTCACAAAGACCCCGAAGGCTCAGAGAAGGTTGAGGGAGGGGACCCACTGGAACAGCTGTTGGGAGACAGATGGTAGTCTCTCGTTAAGGCCATCCAGAGTGTTCTTTAACGTGCACAACGTATGGCTCTTTCCCGCGCACAGAGCCACATTTTAACGTCCCATCCGAAGGACGGTGACCTTTCCAAGCCCATCGGTGTCCCCTACTGGCCGTGGGCAGGATGGAGAGTTTTGCAGAGATAAATCTCAACGCTGATCCAGCTGGGACTCGAACTTGGGAAATGCAGATTGCGAGCTTGGCGCGCTACCGACGGAGCCCCCCCCCCCCCTCTCAATTTTGAGAATAAATCTTAGCTCTAGCTAAGAAGAACCTTTGGTTACGCAAGTTCAGATTTGAGAATCAAAATGGCTGAATGACATAAAAAGAAAATTCGGACAACTGCAACGATTAAAAAGCTATCTGAATGAAGTCAAAGTTTCCGTTTTCAACTTTCACTAAATGTTTCAATTTCTCGGTGAAAATTCGATGCTTTACTTTTAGACATGCAATACAGAACAGAATCCGAGTCATGAGATCTAGCATTCACGAAGCAGAATAGATCTGTAAAGTCGGCCCTTCCTCGTCCAGGTGTGAAGACAAATATGGAAATAATGATTCGAGTCCCCAATCTCAGCTACGAAGTTTAGAGAAATACTTTTTTATGTTGATAAGGAAATTTGTTCGTTTCGATAACAGCAATTTGTAGTTCTTATCGCCTTTTGCGTTCGAAGTCCATTAGAATTAAGCGAATCACTGAATGGACTGAGCTACTTGTTTTCATTGAGGAGACACGAAAGCAAATCAATGACAGATACGATGGCCGGTAAATGTCTGATAATACTTGAACCAAAAAGATGAAAAAATTAACCTGATAGAAGAATTCTTGTTAGTCGTGCACAGGATTTGTCCACAGCAGATGATTACACATTAAAGGAAAATATCGTACACAGCAAATAAAATGATATTTTAAAACTTAAAATTAGCACATGGTTAGAATTTCAATTAATAGAAGCAGAGGCAGATTGTCCTGCCAAAATATTGAATACCTAACAACGTGTCCATTCAATTTAACGAGATAAGGATCAGAATCTATTCTGTCCACTACGTGTTTCCACAGAGGCAGATAAAGAATAGGGGGAAAAAAAGCTCATCGTAGCAAATGCTGCGATTAATTCTTCTTCCTGTTACCGTTTTTTTTTGAAGGTCATGAATAAGGATTCATGACCTTCAAAAAATGATATTTGATAGAGGAATGAGGATTTCTTTTCTAATTCAAAAGAGTGGAAGACACATGACAGGAATAACCGCAGAGGGAGTACGACTCCTCCTCCTCCGTCCTTTTTCAAAGATAGTAAGCTGCAGGCCATTTGCTGGTTTTGGTTCACCGAAAAAAATGGTTTTCTTTACGTAGAATCACTTGTCAAGATCTCTGCTGGAGCTTTACGTCAACTTTCAACGATTTATTGCTCCCAGCACAGCGAAACTTATTTTTGCCCATCCCATGAGAGACGTTTGAAGCTGATAACTGATCTATCGATAATACTGTAGCTCAGGATTTATTAACGTTTTGTGAAACGCTTGTCCTTTTGGATCAGGCCCATTTTTTCTTTTCCTTTCGGATTAACCCTGATCCGTAACGACAAAATATTGTTTCAAAATCATACATTTCGTCATTATCTCTAAATTTTTACAAAAATCGTAAAACCTAATCTTTATTGCTTTTCAAAGACCAAAATATATACAGGAATACTCTCATTTGGGTCACGCTTATTTGCCGATTTCGACTGATCCAGTGGGTTTCTAATTGAAGTGAGCTATTTCAAACTTATTGCGATGTTCAAATTCTGTTTTAGATCCGATTGAACTAGGAACTCGGCTTGTAGCGGGGGGGGATCTTCTTTGAATAGCATTAGCAGCGAGGGTTTTCTCCGTTCGCTCTACCCCCGGATGAGACGCTAAACTGCTGGGTTCAGGGTTGGGTTGTTTTACCTCTGAGCGGCACTTTTTTTGCACACCATGGGCTAAATGGCCAGGTCACATGGACCCCGAAGGCTCAGAGAAGGTTGGGGGAGGGGACCCATTGGAACAGCTGTTGGGAGACAGATGGTAGCCTCCCGTCAAGGCCATCCAGCGTCTTCTTTAACGTGCACAGGGTATGGCTCTCCCGCACACGGGGCCACGGCTTAACGTCCCATCCGACGGACGGCGGCCTTTCCAAGCCCATCGGTGTCCCCTACTGACCGTGGGCAGGGCGGGGAATTTTGCGGAGATAAATCTCAACGCTGACCCAGCTGGGACTCGAACCTGGGAACTACAGATTACGAGCCTGGCGCTCTACTGACTGAGCCACCCCCGCCCCTGCTGGGTTCAGAGTTTCACATCCACTTTAAATGGTCTTGATGCGAGGTTCTCATCAATTCCTAACAAATAATCGGTGTATGTCGTTCGCAGTCCTTTCGCTCTTGCCACCTCACTAATGAATGAATACCTTGCGCAAGAGTTCCCTGCTTAGAATTGAAACGAACCCAAGGGAACTGTGATGAGGTTGCGCTCATTGGAGGGTTTTGGTGCAAAGGAAATTGTCGCCTCGAAAACCGGAAGACAAGCAGGAAGGAAAATGAGCTCGCTTTCAATTTGAAGAATGACTGGGAAGTGTCATTTCTACCCTTTGATTCAATCGTTTCCGTCAGTGATTCTCAAGAATGTGTTTTACTAATTTTAATTTTACACAGCTTTTTAATCGGAGATAGGGGGGGGGTATTAAAAATAAATGTATTATAATATAAATAGAGAATGTGTCATATGAAATGTGTAGTTAATGTCGAAACTCTATAATTTCTAAAGTGACGTTTTATAGGATAAAGCGACTCAAATCGACATTCTCAATGAAATTTATCCAAATTTCCTTCCAGCACTTAAGTTATGGAAATTTGAATATTTAACTACAGCAATGACCAGTTGTAAATATTTTCCACTGAAGTTAATTAAAACTTAAATAATAAACATTGCTTCAAACCTCCCATGGCCGCGCTGTTACTGATCTAAGGGACCTGGGTTCGAGTCCTGGGTAAGGCATGGATGTTCGTGTTGTTTTTCTTCTGAGGGCCTGCCATTCTCACACATTCTTCTGTCAGTTTATATGCCAGAGTAGAAACTCTGGCATATAAACTGACAGGCTCCTGTCAGACCTTTGTGGCAAGCAGCTGCTTGAGGGGGTATTTAGTTATTATTTTTTATTTAATAAAATTTAGTTATTATTTTTTATTTAATAAAATAACTTACATTTTATACTTCTGTACAGAAATTCTTTCAATATTTGACAATTTTGCGAAATTTCTTAGAACTGACATTGCTGTTAAAAATTCAGCTTGCATAAGTCATTAAGTACCAATGAATATTGCTTAGAATAATCGAGATTTCAATAAAACTAATTAGGATCCTTATGTCCTTCAGAAAACGTTTATTTTAGATGTCCTACCGAAGTAAATAAATTTTTGGAGTTAAAATAGAATTTTATCTCTTATTTAACATTCAGTTTAAAGAAATATGGAAAACACTTTCAGAATTTTTTAGCAAAAAAAAAGGCAACCACTTACACTTAGGCACCTATTTGTTGTCGGTATTGCAGAAAAAATTAAAAATTTGTCTCCATCATATATATTTGCTTTTGCAGTTAAAAGGTTTATGAATTAAAGTCCGCAACTAATAATTTAATCTTTAAGATAAAAAAAAACATTAATTTATAGCACTGTAATATTACACATTAATTTTAACATGTGTGTGTTTTTTTTTTGTACGTCTACAATGCATGACAAAGAAATCAAGGAACTTCTCTGTCGCGGTAATGAGAAAATTCCCCCAGTTAAACAACCCTGGCCACAGGATCAATCACCAAAGCGGCAATGGTTATTGAAATAAGGGTTTTAAAAAAAGTTGATAGCTTTCATTTCTTCCGTTATTTTATTATGGATTGCGCGTCTGGAAGAAATTCGCCGATTCAGCACGTGGCCATTCTCTGTGGCCACATGTTGACTTCGCAACAAGACAGACTGGCTGACGTTGCTAGTTAGAAGAGGGGGGAGTCCCGAGGAGAGGGAGATGGGAAGTTTATGGCACTGGTGTCATCAAGAGATAAGGCAGAGCGACCACCAAGGATACTTTCAACAGATAGTTGCAGAAAACGCCTTTGTCAGCTGCAACCAGCTACGCATACGCAGGAAAAATGTCAACGGTAGAGAAATTGTTTTACGACCCCTGGGCCAGAGGCAAGTGAAAGAATTGCTGCGGAGAATCAGGAAAGAAAGCCGATTCGATCTTCAGGGGGAGTGGCGTAATGGTTAGGGATTTAAAACCCGGACACGTTTGCATCACAATACTGCGAAATACCTTTTTTCAGCCACTACGAGAATAATTGCAATTCCTCTCCCTCCGCCGCGCTACAATGGAACTTCATTCATGGGCAAGGTGCCAGAATGGGCCTCCTTTCACGTGGCTGACCCTTCAGCATTTTGAATGGCTGGAGGTGAGATCGTATGCGATGATGTTAATGAAACCTTCCGAACAGCCGATTCCATCGTCTCCTTTTTCGCTCTGGGGTGCACCGGACGACAGCTGATCGTCTATCAGTCGGCCACTCGAAAATCAATCATGTTGAGAAACTTTTCAAACGCTCGCGCTGTTGGAACTCGAACCAAAGAATGCTTTAACCCGTTGTCCCAAAGTGCTCATTTTGCGACGATACCTGCAAAATTATTTTCAACCAAATAAAATTGCTAAATGAAATACATTTTCAAAAATTATTTTCCGTGTGGGAATATGCAACATATTTACAATATTTTTATTTTATATTTTGTATATGATTTGTATTGTATTTTGTATATTTTGGTTAGCCTAACATTATCGTGCTGCGAATAATGTTAGGCTAACCAAATAAATGATTTGATTTTGGGTTGGGTTGTTTTACCTCTGAGCGGCACTTTTTTTTGCACACCTTGGGCTAAATGGCCAGGTCACTTGAACCCCGAAGGCTCAGAGAAGGTTAGGGGAGGGGACCCTGGGTTGTTTTGGGTTGTTTTACCTCTGAGCGGCACTTTTTTGCACACAATGGGCTAAATGGCCAGGTCACATGGACCCCGAAGGCTCAGAGAAGGTTGGGGGAGGGGACCCACTGGAACAGCTGTTGGGAGACAGATGGTAGCCTCCCGTCAAGGCCATCCAGCGTGTTCTTTAACGTGCAGAGGGTATGACTCTCCCGCACACGGAGCCACGGCTTAACGTCCCATCCGACGGGCGGCGGCCTTTCCAAGCCCATCGGTGTCCCCTACTGACCGTGGGCAAGGCGGGGAATTTTGCGGAGATAAATCTCAACGCTGTCCCAGCTGGGACTCGAACCTGGGAACTACAGATTACGAGCCCGGCGCGCTACCGACTGAGCCATCCCCGCCCCATCACCTCCTTGCAAAGACTTTCATTTGACCTTCTAAAAAAGAATTATTTAAAATAACTCTTTATGCTTCCGAGACTGTTTCCTTGCACATCATTTCCTTTCAAGCACTTTGCTGACCCTTTTCTTCCAGTTTCTACTTCACCAAAGTGTGTGCATGTGTGCTTTCCTGCCTGTGTGCACTTTCCGCGAGTTCGAGCTATGACCTACAGCGTCCAGTCCATTGAACTCCGTGTCCAGTGGCAAACGACGTTTTGGTTTGCCCAACCACTACCTATCAAAGTTTTTGCAGAACCAAACCACTCCCATTCAAAATAAAAGAATATGGTAAGTATTATTATTATTTTCTGCTCATTTTTATTTTCAGATCTGAATCTTATCATTTCAATGTTACCCTTTTGTAGAAATTTTAAAAGGTATTTTTCCTCCTATTTATTTTTTCCTACTCAGAGCATGTACTTGATTGAGATTCTTTATGCCTCTTTATTCTCGATTTTTCAAAGCGATGACTTCTTTATTGTACTTTTTTTATGTTCAGTAAATCTTTTCTTTAGAGAAAAACGTCGATGAAAACCTCCTTAACAGAGATGGAAAACCTCCTTAACAGAGATGGAAAACTGCGGTTAAAATTTCACAAAGTTTGGCCTGAAATAAAGAAAATAAAACTTTTAACTAGTTTGAAATATAGTATTTTAGATCAGCAGCCGGCAGACTTCTGAAGATGGGCCCCTTTTGCTGAAGAAGGATTTGTTGGAAAAGAGATTAAACAGGAGAAGGCTGGAGGTACATTTCTTCTCCGTTTTCATCTAAAGTTGCCTGGGAATGGGGGGGTGGGGGGGGTTCTTGTCCCTCAATCGCGAATGTACCAAATTCATAACCTGATGCTTCCTGCTTCGAGTCTCCACTTGACCTTCGAAAAGATCTCAACGAAGGTCAAGTGATGAGGAAAGGGGCATCGATGGACTTGAAAAGGCTGCCTTTCATCAGACGGAGCTTAAACCACGGCTTATGCCATCCATTACTATTTAGGGGATTTTTTTTTCCTCTTATGTAGGTAAATATTTTGGTTTCGAAATTACTTTTGCGCTATTAACTCGAAATTCATGATGCAAAGAGAAAGTAACCACTAAATTTTAAAATTCTGATTTTTATAATATTAACTTCACATTTTCGTAAATTAATTGAATCTGTTAAATTTTTTTTAAATCAGATTTTTGATATTTTGACTATATTTTAGTCGAGCAACAATTTCTGCCTCGTCCTCATTTTTCTTAACATTTTCCTCTGACATTCAACGTATCGTTCTAAGGGCTTGGGTTGAGTTGTTTTACCTCTGAGCGGCACTTTTTTGCACACCATGGGCTAAATGGCAAGGTCACATGGACCCCGAAGGCTCAGGGAAGGTTGGGGGAGGGGACCCACTGGTGTGCTCTCCCGCACACGGGACCACGACTTAACGTCCGTGTCAGAAGGACGGAGGCCTTTCCAAGCCCATCGGTGTCTCCTACTGACCGTTGACATGGCAGGAGTTTTTCGGAGAAAAATCTGAACGCTGACCCAGCTGGGACTCGAACCTGGGAACTAGCAGATTACGAGTCTGGCGCGCTACCGACTGAGCCACCCCCGCCCCGTTCTAAGGGCTTGAATTTATTTAATAAACCAAAAACTTATTCTCACCTACCCAGAGGAATTTCACAAAATTAATACCACGTTTTTATTCTAAAATATCGATGCTTATTACCTCTACAGCAAATTGAAAGCATATGTAGCTTGTGAAGGAATCGAGATTTGATTACTCGATTCCTTCACATTGAGAGTTGTAATCTCTCCAACTTCCCAACTCACGTTGCGCCACTCTCAATATTCATGGGTTGGGTTGTTTTACCTCTGAATGGCACTTTTTTGCACACCATGGGCTAAATGGCCAGGTCACATGGACCCCGAAGGTTGGGGGAGGGGACCCACTGGAACAGCTGTTGGGAGACAGATGGTAGCCTCCCGTCAAGGCCATCTGGCGTGTTCTTAAACGTGCACAGGGTATGGCTCTCCCGCACACGGGGCCACGGCTTAACGTCCCATCCGACGTCCATCGGTGTCCCATACTGACCGTAGGCAGGGCGGGGAATTTTGCGGAGATAAATCTCAACGCTCACCCAGCTGGGACTCGAACCTGGGAACTACAGATTACGAGCCTGGCGCGCTACCGACTGAGCCACCCCCGCCCCAATATTTATGGGAGATATTGATTTAAATGCAACAAAATACATGATTCAAAAGTTTCGAAATAATTGTTCCATTTCCTTTAGATTTTGACAAAGTGAATAAAACGAACTAATTGAATAAGAATATACCAAAGTCGTTTCTGTTGGAAAAATGCATTTGTCTATTTCCTTTGAAGGGAATTTTCGCTGGAGAGGAACTAGCAGACAGATGAAAGCGGAAAAGTTGAATTTATAAATACATAATGCAGTTACAGTTCGGTAACTCTCTATTAAATTCAGCACTAATGTTTCTTCCTTCTATTTCCGATATATCGTTTCATAATTGGTTTGAAAAAGTTCCACGCAGCTAATTCAACATGTATTAATTTATCAGAATTTGTGCGTTTGCTATTTTCTCATTTCTTCCTTTCCCTATCGTCACTTAAACTTAAAGAAATTTTCTTTTAAACAGCTGTAAGCGCTTCCTGATTTGATGACGAAATTCTACAATGGGCCACAATACGATGAGTTGGCAGTGGAAGTTGATCTTTTAGTCAAGCCCAAAAAAGATTATCTTTTAGTTCAAGGACATATTCATCACATAAAGGTCATTATTTCACTGAAGAGTGTTCCTCAGTTGCAGCTAGTCTAGAGGCAAAAGAAACAGTAATATTTTTTAAAAACTCCGCTTCAAATCAAGGGGGCGGCGGTGGCTCAGTCGGTAGAGCGCCAGGCTCGTAATCTGTAGTTCCCAGGTTCGAGTCCCAGCTGGGTCAGCGTTGAGATTTATCTCCGCAAAATTCCCAGCCCTGCCCACGGTCAGTAGGGGACACCGAAGGGCTTGGAAAGGCCGCCGTCCGTCGTATGGGACGTTAAGTCGTGACCCCGTGTGTGGGAGAGCCATACCCTGTGCACGTTAAAGAACACGCTGGATGGCCTTGACGGGACCATCTGTCTCCCAACAGCTGTTCCAGTGGGTCCCCTCCCCCAACCTTCTCTGAGCCTTCGGGGTCCATGTGACCTGGCCATTTAGCCCATAGTGTGCAAAAAAGTGCTGCTCAGAGATAAAACAACCCAACCCAACTGTAAATCAAGTAGTAATCCAATCGTTTTTATATCTCCGTTATAAGAGGACTGCTATACTAGTGCCGGTTATACTAGCAAATGTTTTTTCCATATCCGCTGCAGGAGATGAAGATATTGTTAGGAACACAGGAAAAGGTTGAACCAAAGTAAGTCAATTCTTATGGCTTAGCTAAAAGGAAAATTTAACATGAAGATATCGTTTGAAAATGAAAAAAAGTACCCTTAAAAATTCTGGTTAATAATACAATCTTCTGATTAAAAAATAATCACGAACTACTTTATTAGCATTCTGGTATAAATATATCGTAATATACTTAAAAATACATACGTGATGAAAAATAAATCGAGTTTTATTTATCAAATTAAAATTAGTAGAAAAAAAAAACCGTTTTCACTTCAAATGCAAAATATGTAGATGTTGCCTAATGTTAATAATCTGCACAACACTTTCCCCAAAAACCTCTCCAAAGAAATGAAAGCTTTTTAATCGAAGAAATTAGCTCTGTTTTTGAAATGGTGGGGGGGGGGGAACAAAAATCTAGTGTATGTTTTTTAACCACTAAAATTTTTGTGTTCATTGGATTCACACAGAAGCGTATTATTAAATTCAGTAGCGTAGCAATTCATATTGTTTTTTTTTTGGGGGGGGAATAGAATTTAAAAACGGGAATCTGAAAATAGAATTTAATATCTGGGGGGGGGGGTAATAATAGAACATGACTCATTCACTCATTCACATTAGTTTATACTTTTTTGTGTTTCACAATTCTTTACAAGCAATTTCTGCAATTTAATGAATCCTTTGTGAATTAATCAAATTACTTCACGAAGCTCTTCAAAATTTATACCGTAATCCTTCGTTTAAGAGCTTAATACCTCCCGCGAAAACTCGCAAAACGAAAGATAATTTACCATTACCTCCCATGCTGGAAATTTTAATTTGGTTCCAGAGATCAAAAATTCCGCCTTAAGCATACAAAGTTCGTCTCAGTACAAAACAGGACGATACCTAAGTATGAAAAAAAAAGAAAACGATACTAATGGCCAGTTACTGTATTTAAATGGCATTCTTAATCATTAGCCTATGCATAAACAAATATTAGTACCACTGTATTTTAAAAGTGCTGTTATGCGAATAACAGATTTATAGGGCTTTTCAATTACGCATTGTTAAGCTCTCAGCGAGATGGAATGCAATCTTAATGCCTCTAAACGAAGGAATAAGATTAGACTAAAACACATACGAGATGCTTCATCCTCTCTGATGGGAATTCGAGATAATGGAAACAGAAAATCCCGAAAAGTTTAATGTCGCATTACGCAGTCATTAAGAGAAAAATAGATATTTGCTTTACATAAATTCATTTCGCAATTATTTCATCAGTTATCCTCCCCCACCCCCCACCCCCCGCAAACCCATTCGTTATTACTATAACACTTATAAAATCTATAAAGTTAGAAACACAGCATGAAGTTCAAGAGTTCGTAAAGGTTCACTATAATGCAACGTCTGCCGTATATACGTACTTTTACGTACAGCATTATAGTGAACTTTTTCGAACTCATAAAATCTATTTCGTTTCAAATATTCTTAAAAATTTGCATATCATCCCAATTTGAATTAAAATTTCAAATTTCTTAGAGGAACGACTTAAACTGTAATGAAATTGATCTGGGAATGCACCATGCTCAATTTCATGTTAAATGTTTAAAGTGTGAAATTTGAAGAGTCCGAAAAAAATCGCTGATTATATTTGTTTTCTCAACAGCATAAGTCGAAATCAAAGAAAATAAAAAAAATGAAAATATCGGTTAAAGTGATCAGACAACAATACCGCAGTTGATGAAATTGATAAATGAGACGGAGAGGAAAACTTCAAGATCCGAGTCCCCACATTTAAAGCTTTGCGTCACACAACGGACACTTCGTTATATGCACTAAGAGGAAATTGCAGAGGAATTGATGAAGAAGAATTGCATCGTTACCAATGATTAGGTCATCAATATTTCGTCACTTTTCAGCCTTCGTCTTTCAAAGCCCATCCAAACATGACGCAAAAGCTCTTCCAACGGCATAAAGGTCACTTCTTATCAAGCGCTTTTTTTTCTCTTGCGAGCGATCCAGTTAACCCCTGGTCCCGACACGGATCATCGCTGTGCATTATCGTGCCCTTCTCATCTCGTTACGCCTGTCCAGATTATGCAAATGAACACCTGTGCTATCGCAGGTGGCGATCGCAGCAGCGGCGGCCAAGAAGACGTCACTCATGCACGAAACTTCTGCCAGCGCTAAAAGAGAACAAAACCACGTGGGCTACTTACCGAGGCTGTGGGAGGGTGGAGGGCTGGTCAGGTGCTTCACTCGCAACACAAACTAACACACGGCCAGCTCGATTCCGAGCGCACGCAACAGGTTGTTGGAACAGCGCGTTACACTTTTGGTGGGTATTCCTTGAGACACGTGAGTGTGATGGCACGATGCGACGCTGACACTGTATCCACGGCAACGAAATCGCGACCAAGTCGGAGATGGGACTTGGACTGCTTGGACGACAAGCGAACCGAAGTTCACGTGGCTGAGCACCCACGGGACCCGAGGCTAACCTTGTACAACACGTACCACGCTGGGCGAGGCACTGACTGACATGCTGCCTGACCACGTGAGCCGCCAGATAAGCAATGGCCAATGGAGACAGGCCGCTGTACGGGAGGACGGGTCCATTCGCGCATTGGAGGAGAAAGCAGTGAAAGTGTGGGAGGCGGTCATTAACGAACGGTTGCCATTCCTTCTGCATTCTGATTTTTAACCAGAAAACAAATATCATTATATATTTTTTCCCTGTGCTTCTTTGCAATTGTTCATTGATATCTTTAAAGAAAATATTTACGAGTGAATAAACTTTTTTTTTAATCTGCTTGTTATTAGCAGGACAAAAAAATTTCCAGCATTCAGTACCAGTTGAATACCATGACGCAATGCAAACCCTGGTGCCGAAGAAGCGTCCAGATGTCCTAATCACTAAATCATCAGAGGCCAACTCTTTTTTAGCGAAATGGGACTATAAACCTTCCAGACTTTATTGTGCAAACTAATTGCTGAAATTGTTTAATTTGTTTGAATTATCGATTTGGAAACGAGAAAAAAAAAACCCGGAAGGTTTACAATCATAATTAGCTGAGAAAAATGGGGGAAAATCGCGAAGGTTTATAGTCACCTAGAGAGACACAATCGAGACGGAAAAATGCAAAAGAGGAGGCCAAGAGACTGGATTTCCAATGCAGCATAACCTCCCCCCCCCCCCCCTCCCGATCCTATTTACAGGCCTTTAAAATTCTTTTGAAAAATGCATCAAATATAAGTAAGTCTAATAATATTTTGCCTCTATTATCCTTACTAACATTCTGAAAAGGGGAGGAGGCATGGCGCCCTTGTCCCCACTCCCCTCCTCCTAATCACAATAAGCTGAGGAATAGTCAGCTGCTGGTTGGGTTGTTTTACCTCTGAGCGGCACTTTTTTGCACACCATGGGCTAAATGGCCAGGTCACAAGGACCCCGAAGACTCAGAGAAGGTTGGGAGAGGGGAATCACTGGCACAGCTGTTGGGAGGGAGATGGTAGCCTCCCGTCAAGGTCATCCAGTGTGTTCTTTAACGTGCACAGGGTATGGCTCTCCCGCACACGGAGGCACGGCATAACGTCCCATCCGACGAACGGCGGCCTTTCCAAGCCCATCGGTGTCTCCTACTGACTGAGGGCAGGACGGGGAGTTTTTTCGAGATAAATCTCAACGCTGACTCAGCTGGGACTCAAACCTGGGAACTGCAGATTACGAGTCTGGCGCGCTACCGACTGAGCCATCCCCGCCGCCAGCTGCTGGTAGTTTAGTGGTTAGAACATCTGACATGTATATATCAGGAGATGTTGGTTCGAGTCCCACTCACGGCGAAACTCGGTTTTCAGCTAACTCTTCATGAGGTCCCATGTTTGCAGAAAATCTCCTCTGAGACTCTACTAATTAAATAAATAGTATTTATTTTTTTCAATAGCATAATTATTGTACGTTTTATAAATGCAATAAACAATGCAAGTATTTCAAATTAGGGGGAAGCAGTAATTGTTTTAATTTGTGAAAACTTAAAAATATTTTAATATACTGCTCACAAAAATTAGGGGATATTTCAAAATGAATATGAAGCGATAATATATCCCCTAATTTTTGTGAGCAGTATAGTTGAAATTTTAAATTGAATTCGGTTTGTCATTTGAGTTAGTGAGGAGAGTGGGTTTGATGAAATATTAATACCGCTGATAAGTAACAATATAGAACTTTTAAATATAAATATAAACTACACTTATTATCAAGTCAATGATAGAGTCAGACCACAAGAATTCATGTGCTCAAATAAATGTATAAATGTATAAATTTAGGTCACCTGCATTGTTTTAAATTTAAGTGTATTTCAGGAAACATTTATTCAAAAGCTACGGCTTATTATGTTCTCCTTTTTCACCTGTGAACTTGTCTGTGTTTTATCTACCAATATATGTATGTTTGGGTGAAATAAACTTATTCAATTCAATTCAAGTTCACTTCAGCAGAGAAGAATCTTTTCCTCCAAGGTTTCGCTGCCCCCCCCCCCCCCTCTCTCTCTCTTCCTAAAATAACCAACACCGATTCATTTTGTGCCACTTCTTGAGAAAAGTAACTTTTACAGCAGGTGCATGGATTCCGCAAAGAAACTAACTGCACCAGTTCCCAAAGCATTTTATCTTCGCAAAACTCCCCGCCTTGCCCACAGTCAGTAGAGGACACCGATGGGCTTGGAAAGGCCGCCGTCCGTCGGATGGGACGTTAAGCCGTGTGCGGTCTGTGAAAGTTAAAGAACACGCTGGATGACCATCTGTTCTTGACGGGAGGCTACCATCTGTTTCCCAACAGCTGTTCCAGTGGGTCCCCTCCCCCAACCTTCTCTGAACCTTCGGGGTCCATGTGACCTGGCCATTTTTCCCACAGTGTGCAAAAAAGTGCCGCTCAGAGCTAAAACAACCAACGAATCCCAAATCATTTTTAGAGAATTTGAAAAATGTTCATTATATTATTTGTTTAGTTCCCATTCATTTGAGAAAGAATTTTGTCATTTAAGGCAAAAAGTTACGTTTTTCCGCCTCCTGGCGGAGAAGGGTCAAATCGTTGCTGTCAACGTAAACCTCTTGGCCTCCACATTCCTCCACCGAAATATCAGGGGCGGAGGTGGCTCAGTCGGTAGCGTGCCAGGCTCGTAATCTGTAGTTCCCAGGTTCGAGTCCCAGCTGGGTCAGCGTTAAGATTTACCTCCGCAAAATTCCCCGCCCTGCCCACGGTCAGTAGGGGACACCGAAGGGCTTGGAAAAGCCGCCGTCCGTCAGATGGGACGTTAAGCCGTGGCCCCGTGTGCGGGAGAGCCATACCCTGTGCACGTTAAAGAACACGCTGGATGGCCTTGACGGGAGGCCACCATCTGTCTCCCAACAGCTGTTCCAGTGGGTCCCCTCCCCCAACCTTCTCTGAGCCTTCGGGGTCCATGTGACCTGGCCATTTAGCCAATGGTGTGCAAAAAAGTGCCGCTCAGAGGTAAAACAACCCAACCGAAATATCAAATTTCTAGTTCGAATCGTCGTTCGAAAAAGGTCTTTTGAACTATTCGGTTAAAGTTCTGCAATTTTCCATTTTTTTTCCCACAGTTAGAGGGCGCAATTGAAACTTTTGGGAGATTCGAAAAGTGTGAATCGTAACATTTCATCAATACTGTTCAACCCGAAAGGAATTTTCAATTAATCTTTAAAAACAAACAATTTTTTCTTAAAACGAAAACGTTGCTTTTTCTCCATCCCCTGGGGATAAGAGGCACGAAGTTTGCATTGTCAAGAATCATTATTTATTGACAATGCAAACTTCGTGATCTCCACATTTCACCGCCAAAATTTCAAATTTCTACCATAAATTATATTTTCTGACGTTTAAAATTATTCAATTGTATATTCGTTTAAAATTTTGATATTTTCAACTTTTTCTACCGTTAGTGGGTGCAATTCAGAAAATGCGAATCGTAATTCATCAATGCCTATACATTTTCAAGAGTTTTTTTTATCTCTCAAACGAGCTAAAAAGGTGCAATTCGTATTTTTTGCCTTAGGTGCCATGAACCCTGGATCTCCACTACTCTAAAGTATAGAAGTAAATGGCACTCCTAGCAATCTTTAATTTGATGTAAAACTCATTGCGATAGATCCCTCCCCGTGAAATTTCCTTCCCCCTATTTTTATGGTGTGACGTAATTTCAGGTAGCGCATGATATCCCTTTACGTCAGAAGCTTTGTCTGGAAATATAACTCCTTACGCTTGGTAATCGCTTACATAGGTGCCCTTTCTTCGGGAAGAAAGAAGGATTGGGGAGGTTGCTCTTTCGAAGATCGATTAGAAGCAATTATTCTTCCGTTTTCAGATGGACTTTTTCTTTTGAGGAGGGGTGGAAGAAGGATTAAGGATAAACCCCTTTAATATCTTTTATTTTTCTAGTTTTTTCAAAGGTTTCATGCTCATTGCTGAGTACTGTTTCAAATCCGTAGGATGGAATCAGCGCTATGCCATTCGAGGACATTCCTGTGAAGTCACCTGATGCTTTCCCAGCTGGGTCCCAGCTGGGTCAGCGTTGAGATTTATCTCCGCAAAATTCCCCGCCTTGCCCACGGTCAGTAGGGGACACCGATGGGCTTGGAAAGGCCGCCGTCCGTCGGATGGGACGTTAAGCCGTGGCCCTGTGTGCTGGAGAGCCATTCCTTATACACGTTACAGAACACGCTGGTGGCCCTGACGGGAGGCTACCATCTGTCTCCCAACAGCTGTTCCAGTGGGTCCCCTCCCCCAACCTTCTCTGAGCCTTCGGGGTCCATGTGACCTGGCCATTTAGCCCATGGTGTGCAAAAAAAGTGCCGCTCAGAGGTAACACAACCCAACCAACCCACCTGATGCTTTCCCTATGGACTTTTGCGCATCTGGACTCTTGAAACGGGCTCTTGATAAACGTCAATCATGGACTATTGATGTATTACGGAAAACTCGTAAAGAGGAATGGGATCGATTAGATATGGCCGTGCTTCGCAGAAGCCCACTGCAACACTGTAGGGCAATTGCTGCACAGCAGGGACACCAGATCGAGCATGATCGATGGTAATGTAAAGGGATGCCATATTCTACCGCCCTCTGAAAACAGCGCCATGTAACGCAACCAATCTCATTAGAATATAAAAATCAACAATGGGCAAGCCCGGATCAAGAAAAAAAATAAAGGAGGGGGGAATGGGGGAGTGATGCAATCGAATCGGAAAAAAGTTAAAAGGGTCATGTCCAATAAACTGGAATTCCACTGAAGTACAACATTTTTCCCTCAGTTTTATAGGCTTTAAAACACTCTTGTGAAATATGCACAAGTTCAATAATTTTTTGGCTCCATTACCTTTTCCAGCATTCTGAAAGGGAGGGTGGCAGACCCCCTTCCCCCTAGTTCTGGCCCTGACAACAGTAGAGAGGCTTGGGTTGTTTTACCTCTGAGCGGCACTTTTTTGCACACCATGGGCTAAATGGCCAGGTCACATGGACCCCGAAGGCTCAGAGAAGGTTGGGGGAGGGGACCCACTGGAACAGCTGTTGGGAGACAGATGGTAGCCTCCCGTCAAGGCCATGCAGCGTGTACTTTAAAGTGCACAGGGTATGGCTCACCCGAACACGGGGCCACGGCTTAACGTCCCATCCGACGGAAGGAGGCCTTTCCAAGCCCATCGGTGTCCCCTACTGACCGTGGGCAGGGCGAGAAATTTGCGGAGATAAATCTCAACGCTGACTCAGCTGGGACTCGAACCTGGGAACTACAGATTACGAGCCTGGCGCGCTACCGACTGAGCCACCCCATAGTAGAGAGGACAAATGTAAAAAGCAAAAAGCTACAAGTGTAACAATTCAGGGGAAAAAAGTTTAAATACGCTTTACCTTTGTGAGACATCTGTGACAAAACAGCTGCTTGAGGGGTAATTTTTTAAATTTATAATAAAGAAATGAAGCTGATTCATGATTTCATAACTTCTCCGATTTCTGTTCTGCATTTGTAAACTAAAGCTTCCCCAACTGCAACGCATCGCCAACTTTCCCAAGTTTTAATCATTTCAGAAATATTACATATCAAATAAATACCTGATATACCATATAGTCTACTCAAATTTCAAGCGTCTCAGCACATTTTTTGAATGCTGGATCAGAATAATTAAATAAATAAATGAAAACGTCGTCTTCTATTCGGGTAAATAAGATAATTAGATCGCAAGCAAGACTGTCGTTCACAAATATTATTCCATACGATATTTATTTTTAAAAAAAATTGCACTTTAGAGAAAAACTTTGTTCCAAACACAAAAAAGAATCAGAATTGAGATGGATTTCTCCCTACTTCTCCTCTAGCTTCCTAACCTGACTGGGGCGGGGGTGGCTCAGTCGGTAGCGCGCCAGGCTCGTAATCTGTAGTTCCCAGGTTCGAGTCCCAGCTGGGTCAGCGTTGAGATTTATCTCCGCAAAATTCCCCGCCCTGCCCACGGTCAATAGGGCACACCGATGGGCTTGGAAAGGCCTCCTTCCGTCGGATGGGACGTTAAGCGTGGCCCCGTGTGCGGGAGAGCCATACCCTGTGCACGTTAAAGAACACGCTGGATGGCCTTGACGGGAGGCTACCATCTGTCTCCCAACAGCTGTTCCAGTGGGTCCCCTCCCCCAACCTTCTCTGAGCCTTCGGGGTCCATGTGACCTGGGCATTTAGCCCATGATGTGAAAATGAAAAGTGCCGCTCAGAGGTAACCCAACCCTACCCTGACTCCCCCACCCATGAAGTAAACCTAATGTAAGGTCTCAGAAAGGAAGCACAACCCCAACTATCAGTCGAGGGTGATGTAACAAAGAAACTTTTCATTTACTTTGTTAAATATTCCAAGTTTTGATTAAAAAAATACACTCCTTAACCCTTTAAAAACAATTCCCATAATTCCATTTGCCAATCTGTAATTCTTCATCTCAGTAACATAGCCTACAGAAGAAACTGATTAAAGTTGTTTGATTAAATTACGACTGGACTCTTTAACATCCTTGCTAACGAACTAAGAAATGTTCGCTAAATTCTCTAACATTCCTCCTTTCAAAAATGTGGTAGCATAAAATTACCCTTGCATATTTAAGACGATTTATGACATCCTGAAGCAAAACCATTCAATTCCTTGCCTAGCTTTTCAACAACAATTCTTTGAGCCGTCCTGAAGCACATTAGCTATTGGAGCAAAATCTTTCAAGTTCTTTCACTGCAACTCTTTGAGCCGCTCTGAAGCAGAATTGTTTGATTCCTTTCCCAGTTCTTCAAATACAATTACAATTCTTCAACTACAGTACATGGAATTCCTTGCCTAGTTCTTCAACAACAAATTCTTTGAGCCGCCCTGAGGCATATCAGCTATTGGAACAAAATCGCTCAATTCTTTGTCCAGCTCTTCAACTCCAATTCTTTGAACCGCCCTGAAGCACATTAGCTGTTAGAGCAAAATCGTTCAATTTGCAAGCCAAACTGAAAGTGAGTAATTGGTGCTCAACGTCTGTTCTCTCATCCATCAAAGAACGGAAGGTGAGTCCATCGGCTGCAATTGTGGTGATTTAGAAAAATGAGCCATCGCGAGAGAAAGGAGAGCTACTGTTGATGACCCTGGTGGGTAAGGAGCAGACGGTGCAGTTGGAGTGGTGGCGTGACACGTCCCACCTTTGTGGCGGACACTTCCTACACAAGCGTCTGCTCCTACCTGGTGCGGCCTCCACACCTTCTTCAGCAGGGATCTGGGCCTTATATGGCAATCGAGCTATGGAAATGCGCAAAGCCAGCCAGAACAAGGCTCAATAAGACACACCCTGCATCAAGAGCAAAAAAGAGTGACCTACGCTTGCAACCAAACTTGCCTCCTTTAACAATGCGTTGAATGTTAGGATTTGCATATTTTAATGCCCCCTCGCTTGTTTCTCACGATTCTTGCGGAGTGTTTCAGCTGAGTTCATAGGTGCAAGGCCACATGATGTAATTTATTGTCTTCAAGTAACAATGCAGTACATCTTTGAAAATGTTCATATTTTAGTGATAACAAATAGAGGCATTTGTGTGAGAACCATCACTTTTTTTCATAAGCTTTACCCTAGTTGTATTCAAATTCAAGAAAGGGAACAAATTTTATCTGGCCTTCACCAACTACAAACAATAAGTGTGAGAACTGAAATCACAGAGGAGAGTATTAATTCTTAGGCAGATGCATAGAGCTTCTGTAAGGATTTTTTTCCCCTCCTTTCTACTATATATTGGCTGTCTTAAAACGGTTTGCACCACAAATGAGTTTGCTTTGCGTCGTTCCCAAAACAAATTTTTTCTGCTGTTGCCTTAAAGGAATTTATTTTTTACCACCCCTCTTAGATCCATCTGCTCCTACCTATTGCCATGCAAATAAGTTTCAAAATTATTCTATAACATCTATTTCAGGGCCACGATGTCTACACTAATGCTTCTGAAACTATCTGATGTGGCGAACCGTCAATTTTTTTTCCCAGTGTGCCAGGAAACGGTGTAATGTGGCCGCGCATGAGCATGGAAATTCTATCTCCGTGTTGCCCAAGAAACAAGGTCTGTCTATGCGCATGGTACTTTTTCCACGCCGCATGACACGACGCCATCCTGGAGTGTTGGAACGTTCGAAATGCAACACTATGGCATTCAATGTTATGGCTTCTGAAAACGGATTTCTGTTCGGGGAGCTCGCTGAGCAACACCTGTCAGCTGATCACTTTGAGAAGCACTGGGGGACACCACATAAACGGGGAAAACAGGCGTTGCGACTTTTGCAAATAATAATTCGAAACCGAAGAATACTTACTTTTGTGTTAACACCGACTACAATGTAAAACGCATACTTCGAATAGAGTTAATAAATGAAAAACTAAGACCATGAAATCATTGAAGATTTATTACCTAACTAGTCAAAGTACCCGAAGAAAAAGCGCTTTTTTTAAAACAAGGGCACGTAAAATTTCGTGTGCTGAACAATATTTTGGATTTAGAAACCGTTCCTTGAAAGAGCGTTTCTGTATGAAATCTAACGAAGAACTGCAAAGATATTTATAATAATATAATAATTTATTTCATGCAGGGGGTTACAGTAAAACCAAGGTACAGTCGCTCAAAAAAGTATCCGAACACTAGGGTTGATTACAGAAATCAGAAAATATATCTGGCAACGATTTTTTTAGAAATTAGTGATCTGGCAACCTTCATGTCATGTGACACGAAGGTTGCCAGATCACTAATTTCTAAAAAAATCGGATCGTGTGGGCTCACTCACGGAAATATTGAACGTGTGCAGTTACCGTTCACAGCAAACTGGAGCGTGTGCAGTAACTGCACACGCTCCAGTTTGCTGTGAACGGTAACTGGAGCTCTGAATTCTGTAATCAACCATAGTGTTCGGATACTTTTTGAGCGACTGTACCCGACTGTGTACGTTGTTGAGCTGATGGGCCTCTACAATGCCTTTTCTTGGTTCATCCCCCCTGCAGAGTGGTTGTGACGCCCCTGTTCCTGGCAGGTAATGTAACTGGTAACCTGAAGCTCAAGTTTCTGTTGGTTTATCATTCTGATAATTCACGAGCAGTAGTTGGATAGCTTAAGATGCTTCTTCTAGAAATTTGGAACTAAAAAAAGGCACGGATAAAAATTAGTGCTTTCGATGATTGTTGTCCAGCTGTGGGAAAAATACTGTAGGAAGAAACTGCTACTAAAGTATTAATGGTGGTCTAACTTGTGGTTATTAAACATAATAGGAATTGAACATTTTTCTCCAAAGCTCCATGTATACTACTTCCTCTTCTTATGATGGAACCGTTCCTTGAAAATCGTTCTTGTAGCCGAATTTCTCATTAATTTAAATACAATAATTTGAGATACGAAGACCTGAGATACTACACATATATATGATACTTATGAAAGGAAACACGGTTTGTCTACCACAGCTCCAGGCTTCAATGGCAGAACGCCGACGAAAAAAAATGCAGAATACGAAAACGCTGTTGAATGAAATGCCACTGGCACTATGCCGTACACAAAAACGTCTCCAGAAAAAACAATGGGGAAAAATATGCCGCCTATGCAAAATGACATCTTTTCCCATCGAGAGTAAAAATGCTAATCAAATATAATGCCGCCTAGCAATATGCTTCGACTAGCTAGTTTTCACACAATGTTAATGAACTTTCTATTGCTTTTTGCTTACTAGTTAAAACAGATGTTCCGCCATATATGTTCGGAGCAGTGGTTGGCTCAGTCGGTGGCGAGCAACTACCGTAATTTATTCCTAGTCACAGCGTTGTGGATTGGGTTGTTTTACACCATGGGCTAAATGGCCAGGTCACATGGACCCCGAAGGCTCAGAGAAGGTTGGGGGAGGGGACCCACTGGAACAGCTGTTGGGAGACAGATGGTAGCCTCCCGTCAAGGCCATCCAGCGTGTTCTGTAACGTGTATAAGGAATGGCTCTCCAGCACACAGGGCCACGGCTTAACGTCCCATCCGACAGACGGCGGCCTTTCCAAGCCCATCGGTGTCCCCTACTGACCATGGGCAGGGCGGGGAATTTTGCGAGATAAATCTCAACGCTGACCCAGCTGGGACTCGAACCTGGGAACTGCAAATTACGAGCCTGGCGCGCTACCGACTGAGCCACCCCCGCCCCCGTAGTCACGGCTATGCCAGCTTTGAGATTTATCTCGCTGGGCGAGAAAGGGAACAGCGATGGGCTTGCAGTGGCTGCCATCCGTCGGATTGAAAGTTAAGCCGTGACCCCGTGTGCACGAGAGAGTCGTGCCCTGTGCAGGTAACTCGGCGGTCTTAACCAAAGACTTCCATTTGTCTACTAACGGCTGTCAGTGGGTCCCTCTTAGATCCGGTCTTAGATATTATAACAAGACTGTCTTAAAGGGAATTGATTCAAAGATGAGAATTGTTCTCCTTATGAGTTGCTTTTCCCCAAAGGGGCAATTGTTTACACAGACGTCAATGAAGAGTTTTCGTATAACGACTCCGTTTCATCGGCGCAATTACCGCGATATTCGTTCATCGCGCTAATTTACTTATATGCATCGCATTTCAAATGTAATATCGAATTCTAATATTTACCTTCTCTAAGCCTCGGGGTCCTTGTGACCTGATCATTTAGGCCTTTATGTGCAAAAATGCGCCGCTCAGAGGTAAAACATCTCAAATCTATTATTTACGCCTGTCGTAAAAAAGAGGAAAGTGCTTTCTGGTTATTTTAAAAAAGTACAAAGAAAGCCCTAATTCGACGACACCAGTGTTCCTAAAACTTTTTTCTCTTCGTGCACCTCTTAAAACCACAGAATGCTCTCCCTAATCTGTGCTTAAAACTGTCTTCAAATTCCGTTCCCCTTTAATCCTAATCTTTTCTCTGCATCATGGCCATAGACGGTTTATCCAAAATCACAGAGGTATAGTCAAAATAAATATAATAAAACAAATTACTGTACTGGTTTTTTAATATACAAATTAAGATGAAAACTTTGTGGAGGCTGCCTGGAAAAGCTTCAAGGTCACTCTGGGGACCGGCGGCTCACGATTTCAAAAACGCTGCATTCTGCCACTGCTACTATGGGCTTGGAAAGGCTGTCGTCCGTCGGATGGGACGTTAAGCCGTGTACCGTGCGCAGGAGAGCCATACCTTTTGCACGTTATAAAACATCCTGGATGGAAGGCTACCCATCTGTCTCGTAACAGCTGAACAGTGGATCCCCTTCCCCCAACCTTCTCTGAGCTTTTGGGGTCCTTGTGACTTTTCAGTCCATTGTGTGCAAAAAAAAAAAGGTTCAGCTCAGAGGTAAAACAACAACCCTATCCACTGGTACTACTCCGTTTTCAATCCGTTTTTAAGGTAAAGATCATCAGATCTCCAGATGGCAGCACTATCCAAACGTAATTGATACTAACAGAGCAGGCGCTAGCAATTTTGCCGCCCGGAGCGAGATTCGACTGTGCCGCCCCCTTTCCCAGAATCGAATCTTAGATTTTGGGTTGTTTTACCTCTGAGCGGCACTTTTTTGCACACCATGGGCTAAATGGCCAGGTCACATGGACCCCGAAGGCTCAGAGAAGGTTGGGGGAGTGGACCCACTGGAACAGCTGTTGGGAGACAGATGGTAGCCTCCCGTCAAGGCCATCCGGCGTGTTCTTTAACGTGCACAGGGTATGGGTCTCCCGCACACGGGGCCACGGCTTAACGTCCCATCCGACGGACGGCGGTCTTTATCAAGCCCATCGGTGTCCCCTACTGACCGTGGGCAGGGCGGGGAATTTTGCGGAAATAAATCTCAACGCTGACCCAGCTGGGACTCGAACCTAGGAACTACAGATTACGAGCCTGGCGCGCTACCGACTGAGCCACCCCCGAATCTTAAATAATAGTGATTAATTTAGCCTAATTTAATGTCATTTTGAAAAGTACTTGAAATTCATCTGTTGAAAAATATGTCATACTTACTCTAGTCAACTTTACGCAGGTGTGGTCGTTAGTTTCCAAATCTGCTTCCCCCCAGAAAATATTGCCCGGTGCGGTCGCAGCGGTTGCACGTGGTAGCGCTGCCCCTGGATATTGCAACAGAATCATTCATGAGATTTCACCAGATGTTTAAAAAATTGATAACAGCACCATCTTTTATTTTAAAAACATTTCTTAAACTGTAAGAAACAATTACGGAATTTGGAATAATTATTGTCATTTGGATATGAAATATCAATGTTTCGAGAAATGACGAGTATCTTGTATAATTTACTGAACATTTTCCCAGTGGTGGAGTTGTATTTCAACTTATACAAAAAAAGCATTGACCCTCAAGCACTTGCTTGCCAGGGAGGTCCGACAGGAACCTGTCAGTATAATTCGCCATAGATAAGTTCAGTGAAAAAAGGTGAAGTATTAGCAGAAAAAGAAAAGAAAGACATTAGAGAAAGAACACATCCTTATTCTTGCCTCGAACCCAGATCTTTATACGCAACAGCAAAGTACGCTAGTTACTCGGAATAGAAACGAAATTTTCTAATACATCTATATATAATCCATTGATAACCCTCAATGTTCCTTTGGTTAAAAATTCTGTCTTTGCTCTCGACAAATAGCAGTGTTCCGTTCAGGCGATGAAATTTGATTTCGATGTTGCCCAGTCGGTTGTCGACTGGGCAACGCTATCAAGACTGATATTGATGTCTCTGAGGTAGTCTTGGACATGCAAACCGAAAGGATGAATGGCAGTCGAGTGATTAGTGTTCAGCATTTCCCATTTAAGACAAAAAACACAGTCCCAAGTGGGATGGCCAGGCAGGGATTGCAACTTTGATGCGCAGTGTACAGACAACTACTGACGGTGAATAGATAAAGATGGTTTGTCGGTCTCAAGTAGATTCTGAACCAGCGAGATACAGAAGGCCCCTGTGCAAACACGGAGGGGTCCAGCACTCTCACCACTGAATCTTGGAAATTGTATAATTGGGATCTGTAGTCCAGTTTCGACTGGATAAGTGCACAGTACAGGCAGAGCAATGAACAGGGAGGAGAGCACCTTGAGGATGTTCAATGCCCATATGCACTTGGACCTGAGATGATGGATATGAGATAAAAAGGTCAATTTCTAATCAAAGATGAGACCGAGAACCTTGGTCTCCACCACAACTGCAATAGTCGTACCCTTGAGCTGCGACTAGGGGTCCAGATGAAGATTATGCTTGCGGCCAAAGTGCACCCAAGTGATCTGTGGGGAGAACCAAAACCTATTGGCAGTCGCCCAAACCGAGAGATTGTTCAAGGCAGTTTGCAGTTGCCATTCAATGATCCTCATGCTGGACAATGAGCAAAAGATGCTAAAATCGTCAACTTAATTGCCTAATCTCAATGTTGGATACCCCCAAGCCTTATGAGCTGCAGTGCAGTTGGGATTCCACCAAGGTTTCGGAAATTGTGGAAACTGGGTTGAGGTTTGAGGAATGGTTGAGGCAGCTGCATGGATGATAGGCCATCAACTCCACCACTGCAACATTGATTGGCTCCTGACTGACCAAGTGTTCATCAGATTCACAAAGGAGTTCGAAGCCACTCCAGGCAACCTGATCGACTCCGTGATACATGTAAATGGTTGCAAGGGACCCCATGGGAGATGGTAAAACCACAAGGAAGTGATCGATCCCATGTGGGTTGTCCTCGACCACTCGTGTAATGAGTGGAAGGATCAAGAAGATTGGGAGGTTAATGGTAGTGAATGTGCAGTTTAAGGAATGAAATTATGTACTGACACTGATGTTCAACATGGAGAGTGAAGGATGCAGGAGCTATTGTTCGAGGATCTCACCCCTACCGTTGGTGTCAGTACTACCCAAAAGAGGACTGTGTCCATTGAAATCCCTATTATTAGGAAGGGCAGCAGCTACGTGATAAGGTCATCAAGGTTTTTCCAGAAGATAATACTTTCAGGCGGCAGATAGACAACAAAAATTTCATGAAGAGATGGATGACAATTGCCTCTAAGGTGGTGGTGAGGGGTATGACTGTAATGGAGAATAGTGACCTCACGAGGATGGCAACATTCCCCTGCAAGCTGATCTATTTCCATCCTGGTCCCCAAGGAAGAACCTGCACAAGAACGGGGGGGGGGGGGGAAATGCCAGATAGTGAGATCATTGGCTGTCTGCAAATACATCTCCTGCAGGCACACAGTGATAGAATTGTCCTCAGGAGACCCTTGATGTCGTTAATATTCCTCTGGAATCCACGACAGTTCCATTGTAGGAGTGTGCCATCTTAGGATTTAGAGGAATTGGCGGACGGTGATTTCCTATTTATTTTCATTCTAATCGGAAACTGTTTGGGAAAATTGGGGTGATCTGTATCCATATCCTCGGAGTCATCCGAGGGACATGGATCCAAGATTGCCGCTCGAGGTGTTTTTTCTTGGGCCCCAGTGGTGGCATCTTTGGTTTAGAAAGTCTAGCAGTCTGCAGTCGGTGAGGGGGCTTTCCAGTGGTGAAAGTGGAAGAATGTCATGGGGATTTAATGAACAGCAGGAATGGAAACCAGAGTATGTTGAGATGGAAAGTGCTTGCTGTAAGAGGTACTTTGCAGTTGACGAGAAAAACTATGATGGTAGGACACTGATATCAGTCAGCACAGCTGTGAAAGCCATTGGAATGATGAATCTTGGAAATTGTGTAATTGGGATCTGTAGTCCAGTTTCGACTGGATAAGTGCACAGTACAGGCAGAGCAATGAACAGGGAGGAGAGCACCTTGAGGATGTTCAATGCCCATATGCACTTGGACCTGAGATGATGGATATGAGATAAAAAGGTCAATTTCTAGTCAAAGATGAGACCGAGAACCTTGGTCTCCACCACAACTGCAAGAGTCGTACCCTTGAGCTGCGACTAGGGGTCCAGATGAAGATTATGCTTGCGGCCAAAGTGCACCCAAGTGATCTGTGGGGAGAACCAAAACCTATTGGCAGTCGCCCAAACCGAGAGATTGTTCAAGGCAGTTTGCAGTTGCCATTCAATGATCCTCATGCTGGACAATGAGCAAAAGATGCTAAAATCGTCAACTTAATTGCCTAATCTCAATGTTGGATACCCCCAAGCCTTATGAGCTGCAGTAGTAGTTTCATCACAACCTACCGTTCCCCCTTTGCACAGTGCTTTCCCCCCCTATGTCGCAATCGTCCACGTTGCCTTCTTGACTTGGACCCCCTATGTCACAATCGACCGGAAATTGACCTGTGCTGGGCCACGCTGCCTTCTGAACTTTGACCCCTATGTTGCAATCAACAGGAAATTGACCCTGGCGTAGCAACTGTCGTGGCATCAATAATTCATAATTAATAATTCATAATTAATAATTCATAATTAAAAATCCCTCCCCCTTTTAACCCCTTGTGCTATCTAGTTTTTAACTCTAATTTTAAGTCCTCCTTCTCGAATAGTCTCGATTTTTCTTTATTTCAGATCCCCCAATGGTTGGCTTATATTTTAAACCCTCCACTTGCAAACCCCCTGGTTGACCTATATTTTAAGCCCTACCTATATTTTAAGCTCCCCTTCTCGAATAGTCTCGATTTTTCTTTATTTCAGACTCGCCTTTTATTTTAAAACCTCGATTTTGCAAACCCCCTGGTTGAGCTATATTTTAAGCTCCCCTTCTCGAATAGTCTCGATTTTCTTGATTAGACCCCTACACATATTTTAAGCCCTCTTCATAGACCCCCTGGTTGACCAATATTTTAAGCTCTACCTATATTTTAAGGCCCCTCCTTCCCTCGGACCGGCTGATGCACGCCTCAGAATAATTGCACAGAAAAGGATGATACAAGTCTCAATTGTAAAATCAACTCCCAAAGTTGTATTCTTATTAAACCTCCCTCCCCTTAAAAAACTAATCGGTGGTGTCCAATACGTATTTTAGTACATCTCCTGTATTTAAAAACTCTCTAGGTATTCATCTGAAATTTTACAAGACCACTCAACTCTTTCTGAATGACAACGGTCAGAATGCCTAATGCAGCTCTCTAAATAAAACTTTCTTTAACAGAAAATCAACTCTCAAAGTTGTATTCTTATTAATTAAACACTCACCAAAACCACACATCCCTTCTATTAAAAGTTACCTCTATTAAAACTTCACAAACTCACGTCCTTTTACAAGTTCTCTAAACATGTTGTATATTCTCTGTATTTATTCCTTATAATTAAACACTCATCAAAAATTCTCTCACCTTTATTAAAAAATCACTCCACGGTCGTAATAAAAAAGTTTTCTGTAGATGGGTTTCATCCAAAAAAAAAAAAAAAAAAAAAATCCTCCACCTGCAGTGAGATTCGAACCGACTATCTTGGGCTCGATAGCCGGACGCACTCGACTATGGTTTGTACTTAATGTGGCCTAGAAAGGTGTCGAACGGATCAGACATTTCAAATATTAACCTAATACGTTTTTTACAACCTTCGTATTCTTTATAACTAGTTTTTTCTACGTATTTCTTATAATGAACCCGATAGTCCTTTCACATTAACATATGTATTTTTTATAACTCACGTATTTTAAGTCCGTTTCAGTAACACTTATTTCTTTTAACTCCGTGACTGTTGGCTGTCGCTTACTAGGACTATCCACAGTAACTATTTTTAAAAGACTGGCCCGCAGAAAATGCCGATGGGTTAAAAATTAATAAAAACTGATTATACTCGTCATGATGAAAAATATTGAGGGGTAGTAGGGCCGACCTAAAAGACTCAGTGTTCGGATCCTCACCCTGGACTACGTTTCACTGACGGATGGTTAAGTCCTGTGAAATTATTCCAAACGGGGAATCACAAGGGTTTTATTAACGAATGAATCTTGGATCTGTGCTGCTTCCGTGTCAGGAGCACTACCCTACATCGTGAAAACCCACTAGCACTCTTTATCGTGGTTTTCGGACTCGATATTTTTCCAAGTCCCGAGACGGTTCTCCCAATTCTATCCTTTACGATACAAGGGCGTTTCAATGTACCCAATGTAGACAAACCCTTTTGAAATGACGCGTCCTAAACCTCCAAGTTCTGGGCTTATTAAAATTAGTCTCCATCGGGTTGGCCCCGTCAGATATCTGTGTTTCCACGTAGTAATGCTACACTGAAGAAAAGTCGGCTAAAAAACCGTCTTTAACATCGTTTGCGTGCGAACGTATGCCGCATCACGCTGTTGTAATCGGGTAAAAAAAATAACTTTTTTTTTTTGTACGCAGTAGAATGTTCAAAAGTACGTTGCAGTTACTGTTGCGTAAAAACTTTAGTTCCATCACGAATGCACGTTAACGGTGTAGGGGAACATTAGTTTTAGCAAATACTTCAACTATAAAAAAAAAATAATACAATGTCTCATGCACCCTTTCAACTTACCTGCACTAATCCACTGATATTTTATTTGCAGCTGGACTGATAGTCAAAATTTAGCAAATATTACAAAGAATCTCTCAATTGTAAAAATCAACTCTCAAAGTTGTATTCTTATTAATTAAAACCCTTTCTATTAAAAGTTACCTCTATTAAAAATCTTTTGCTATTCATTTTGCTAGGACTGCTAAACGATTCCCTTTTATTAAATTTCAATTCTTTGGGATTCATTTTTTCCACCCCCGTTAATCGATCCCCTAGTAAATAAAAACTCTCACTCACCTTTATTAAAATCATCCAGCGCTCGTAATAAATCAGTTTAATCGGGAAAAAAAAAAAATCATTCCCTCGCTAGCGTACCTCAACGTTAATTTCGGGAAAAAGTCTCATCGGATCCAAGGTTCACGTATTTTACTAGAAGAATGACACAGTAATTGTTCCACAGGAAAATTAATAAAATTTGGTTTAAATTATTCGTAGGACTTGTATATAAGATCTACCTTGCAATAGACGTTCAACAGGCTAAAAGTTTTCCAAGTCCGTTATCAGTGTATCGGAAATCGAACATTTCCTGTTGACATCCTTCAGATCGTTTATCCGTGGGTAACAACAGCACTTTCGCCACATCACACGATATGGTGCAATCCTTTCTCAGCTGGAAGATCAAAAGGTCAAATGTCCAGCGCTTCACTGTGTCTGCATTTGACACTGATAAGGTTTAAAAATAGATGTTTCCTAGAATCCACATTGCCTTCTCAGATTAGACTTTGAACCCTATGTAGCAACCGACCATATTTTAAGTCCTCTTCATAGAACCCCTGGTTGACTTATATTTTAAGTCCCTTTCTCGAATTTTCTTGTTTTTCCCCTGTTTAACCCATATTTTAAGCCCTCCCCTCTTCATAGACCAACCTATTGATCCACCTATATTTTAAGCCCTCCTCTCTTTAAACCAAATCAGTTTTTGCGCATTTAATCGGTGTCATCCAACGTCCATACTATTTTTAGTACGTCTCCTGTATTTAAAAAAAAAATATTGGCTTTCGTCGCCGTATTTGAACGCGCTACCTCAGTGCCGATAGCTGAAGTGTCATCGCCAGGGCGCGGATTTTTGCGGAGCTAAATCTCAACTCTGGCCCTGCTATCCGCTCGACAATATTTGCTACTGATAAAACGATTTCCTTCATTAAAAATAAAAACTAATTAAATAATGGGGTATCACTGGGAAAATACTGGGAAGAACCCAAACTGATTTCGTGCTAAAACATCTCCAGATTTCAGCTTACTTGAAAAACTATTGTTAGAAATGAACCAGTGACTTGAATCACTCAACTTCCATAAGAATACACAATTATGGTACAGTGTCGGGAAGAAATATGTTTCAACGAAATTCAATTGCATGTATTACGATCAGAAAAATAATTTAGTGGACAAAGTTTAAAATAGTTATTAAATGGTACCTTACAGTGCAAGTGCGCTTCAGGCGAAAAGCCTCCCCTTCGAACACTGCACCCCGTTTTTCCGAAGTAACTGTGTCACAAGTCTTCCTACATCATCCCTAAACAGAGAATCGGATTCAATGTGCAAGAAGATCAAGACCTCATTTGAAGGAGCACATAGTGGATACTGTACTCCATAGTGAAATGAACATTGGCCTCTTGCGGGACCTAGTTATATCCCTACTCCAAGAGAATTACTAATGAAAACGTGCTATTGTTAATGTATGTAATTCCGACAAAAAATGTTTTGTCTGTTTTAGCCACTTTGTATCCTGCAATAGGAAACACTGAACACTTTAACAACTATATACATTTAGAAGAAAACACATCAGGTCTAATTTTCCCTTTAACAATAAATCAAATATCTAAATTCGAAAAAATTAACATTTCTGTCTGGATACGAGAAAGAGATGTTCCCACTCTACATCACACCATTCAGATTTAAAGCGCACGCAAATCTCCTACTGTTATCAGACGATGAAAAGCAGCATTATTGTTCCATTAAGAATTTGTTTCTATGAAATTCAAAGGGAGAATGCTGTTTTCCATATTATAGGGAATGCAATTAATAATTCCTTGCAGAAGGTTGTCCTTTAGGTTATGAAATAATCTTATTAGAATGCTTAAAATTGAGATGACACACATTAGCTCCTCGGAGAAGCGCTAGCGGGTAGAAGACTATACCCGTGTAATGAAAATATTCATTCGACATAAAAAAAAAAAACCTACGCCAATATCGCGTACACTGACGTGCTCCTCTTAGCTGATGTGTTTGGTGGCAGATACTGACCTATGCTATGTTTACACAGCTCCTGCCTTCATACCTGAAGATGACAAATACTAGAGTTGATAACCTACAATGTATCTTTTTGGAAGGCATAAGAGGAGGAATTTCGGTGATATGCAGACAAGCATTTAGAATGAAAAACTGATTGCAAGTTTGCTTTACTGTCATACAAACCTGAAAAGAGGTGAAATGGGTAGTACTTTACCCGTGATATACCATGTGACTAGGTCGTTAAATCAAATTACATGCATAAACGAAAATTAGAAAAACAACGAAATGCTTGGTAAGTTCAATGAGAATCACTAAAATGTAAAGAGTGTTGGAATATCTGTAAATGCACACACATTTCATTGGATAGGTGAATATTTTCACAATTCTTTGGAAGTGGAAGACACAATAACTGTAAAACATACTGTGACGAGAGAGAAAGTATAAAAATGTAGTGGGATGGTTGTAAAAAATCGCTTCAAAACAGAAAATTACAACGCAAATACTGAAAGATAGAAAAAAAAACGACTATTCGACGGTTATTCCAAACTGCTATCTCACGCTCTTTTCAGATTTCCTGGTTCTATAGTTCCCTGGTACGTAGCGCATAAGTGTGGGTGTAGATGGCTATTTTTCGTTGCAAACACAAGTTGTTTTCACTATTAGTTATTTTTCCTGCATGAGAATACACATTTCTATACTACATTGCGTACACACGGATGGACGAATATCACAAAATACTTTGCATATAGAAAACATCAGCAAAGAACCACAGAAGTTTGAAAATTTAAAATCTGAAAACTCAGTGTTTATAAGAAAACAACAATATTTTCAGTACTTCCATGAAAAGTTGAATCCCAGAATCGATCCGCTAGACCCGACTTTGCATTCTCTGACTTCAACCACTAATAAAACGTAATGTAAGCTCTCTCGTCAGTTATCCCAAGCCGCTATCTCTTTTCAGAGTTTCTGCCCCTCTCGGTACGTTTGAATAAGCGCATAAGTGTGGGTGAAAATGGCTATTTTTCGCTGCAAACACAAGTTTTTCGACAAAGATAGGGTGTTTCACTACAATCTAACACGGGATTTCATGTGTGTTTAGTTATTTTTCCTGCATGAGAATATTTCTAATCCTTCTCATAGACAGCAGGTTAGTTACTTCTGATCTAACAAAACCAAGGTTTGAGATCCATAATAAGACATGAACGTTTGTGTTGTTTTCCTACCAAGATCCCGACATCCTCTCACCCCCTTCTACTGGGTCGTATGAAAAAATCCTGTAACTGTTACGACAATTAGCTGCGTGAAGGCGTATTTATTTTTAAAGCAAAGACACACTAATTTCGGACTCGCTAGCTAGAGAATGATATATTAACTTGCTAAAGTTTGATTTTAATGATCAGATAGTGTATACATCACCACTTTTTTAGTTCATACTAATATCTTCTAACTTTCAAAGGAAATATTGTCTCATTATAAGCGATTTCATACAAAGAGATGCGCACTCTATGCTTCACATTTAAATCTATAGAGATAACGATCACTGCCCATGGAACACATCTGTGAAAAACACGCTATGATAGGGTTTGAGGAAGATTTTTAGTCCATGGGGGTGCTGCACTGCAGGAAAGCACATTATCTTTGAGATCAGAACCTACATGAAAGTTATACTGTTTGGGTTTGAGAAAGATTCTTTAGTTCACGGGACACTGCATGAATAAGTGCATAAGTGTGGGTGAAGACGGCTATTTTTCGCTGCAAACACAAGTTTTTCGACAAAGATAGGGTGTTTCACTACAGTCTAACACGGGATTTCATGTGTGTTTAGTTATTTTTCCTGCATGAGAATATTTCTAATCTATCTCATAGACAGCAGGTTAGTTACTTCGGATCTAACAAAGCCAAGGTCTGAGATCCATAGTAAGACATGAACGTTTGTGTTGTTTTCCTACCAAGGTCCCGACATCCTCTCACATGAAATATTACTGTACTAGGATCTAGAAAAATCACTATTCATTACATTAATTTTTTTATTACATTCATGTATTTCACCCCCATTTTCTTGTCAAGAGCTAAAATTATTTGATGAATGAACGACAAAATATCTTCAAATGCAGTGGACGCATGACAGAATAACTTCAAAATAAGTTCCAATAGCTGAAAAAACAACTGTAAAAATTAGATAAATACAGGGATAGGGAAAGACAGAATTGCTTTCAAATCATTAAAATACCTTAAATGTGTGGTTGAATCACCACCAAATATCTCCAGCACACTTTTAAAGGAAATATTTTCTCATTATAAGCGATTTCATACAAAGAGATACGCACTCTATGCTTCACATTTAAATCTATAGAGATAACGATCACTGCCCATGGAACACATCTGTGAAAAAACACACTACGATTGGGTTTGAGAAAGATTTTTAGCCCATGGGGGTGCTGCACTGCAAGAAGACACATTATCTTTGATATCAGAACGTACGTGAAAGTTATACTGTTTGGGTTTGAGAAAGATTCTTTAGTTCACAGGGCACCGCATTACACTAAAGCACACTGTCTTGTACGTATGTCTATCTGTATGTTTGTTTCTCTGTGTGTGTGTGTGTGTGTTTGTGTCTATGTGTAAATATGTATGTTACTACGAAATGTTTGTACGTGTAGATGTGTGCATATATGTCAAGATGTAACTGTGTCTGCATGTTTGTTTCTCTCTAGGTGTGTGTGTGTGTTTCAGTGAATCGTGTATGTGTGCGTATGTGAGTGTGTGTATGTTCATGTATGTTAATATGTTTCTTTATATGTATATGTTTTCGTGCGTATGTGTTAAGATGTCTGTGTGCACATAGTCGTTTCTCTGTATGTGTATACGTCTTCATGTTTGTCTCTCTCTCTGTGTGTGTGTGTGTGTTAAAGTGTCTGTATGTGTTTCATCTTTATGTGCATATGTTATCGTATGTGTGTGTGTGTGTTCACATGCACGAATAAACACATTGTCTTACGGACACTTGCTTGCTACAGAACAAGCTAACAATTTAAAACGAGACTTGTGGCTATGCAAAATGTTTCATCACAGATCTTAACTTGAATACTCATATTTCAGGAGATGTAAGGATTTTTCTTCAGCACGTTCGAATATTTTTTGAACACGACTGTCTTATGTTACGTTTCCTGTCAGATGTCTCGTAACGAGCAAAGCGTGTGTGTGTGTGTGTTCTGCTAATACAGAAGAGGACATTCAACAGAGAATATTTCAAACTTAGAATAATACGACATCCTGAAGTTTGAAATATTCTCGGTTGAAAATTCTCTTCTGTATTAGCAGAACACACACACACACGCTTTGCTCGTTACGAGACATCTGACAGGAAACGTAACATAAGACAGTCGTGTTCAAAAAATATTCGAACGTGCTGAAGAAAAATCCTTACATCTCCTGAAATATGAGTATTCAAGTTAAGATCTGTGATGAAACATTTTGCATAGCCACAAGTCTCGTTTTAAATTGTTAGCTTGTTCTGTAGCAAGCAAGTGTCCGTAAGACAATGTGTTTATTCGTGCATGTGAACACACACACACACATACGATAACATATGCACATAAAGATGAAACACATACAGACACTTTAACACACACACACACAGAGAGAGAGACAAACATGAAGACGTATACACATACAGAGAAACGACTATGTGCACACAGACATCTTAACACATACGCACGAAAACATATACATATAAAGAAACATATTAACATACATGAACATACACACACTCACATACGCACACATACACGATTCACTGAAACACACACACACACCTAGAGAGAAACAAACATGCAGACACAGTTACATCTTGACATATATGCACACATCTACACGTACAAACATTTCGTAGTAACATACATATTTACACATAGACACAAACACACACACACACACACAGAGAAACAAACATACAGATAGACATACGTACAAGGCAGTGTGCTTTAGTGTAATGCGGTGCCCTGTGAACTAAAGAATCTTTCTCAAACCCAAACAGTATAACTTTCACGTACGTTCTGATATCAAAGATAATGTGTCTTCTTGCAGTGCAGCACCCCCATGGGCTAAAAATCTTTCTCAAACCCAATCGTAGTGTGTTTTTTCACAGATGTGTTCCATGGGCAGTGATCGTTATCTCTATAGATTTAAATGTGAAGCATAGAGTGCGTATCTCTTTGTATGAAATCGCTTATAATGAGAAAATATTTCCTTTAAAAGTGTGCTGGAGATATTTGGTGGTGATTCAACCACACATTTAAGGTATTTTAATGATTTGAAAGCAATTCTGTCTTTCCCTATCCCTGTATTTATCTAATTTTTACAGTTGTTTTTTCAGCTATTGGAACTTATTTTGAAGTTATTCTGTCATGCGTCCACTGCATTTGAAGATATTTTGTCGTTCATTCATCAAATAATTTTAGCTCTTGACAAGAAAATGGGGGTGAAATACATGAATGTAATAAAAAAATTAATGTAATGAATAGTGATTTTTCTAGATCCTAGTACAGTAATATTTCATGTGAGAGGATGTCGGGACCTTGGTAGGAAAACAACACAAACGTTCATGTCTTACTATGGATCTCAGACCTTGGCTTTGTTAGATCCGAAGTAACTAACCTGCTGTCTATGAGATAGATTAGAAATATTCTCATGCAGGAAAAATAACTAAACACACATGAAATCCCGTGTTAGACTGTAGTGAAACACCCTATCTTTGTCGAAAAACTTGTGTTTGCAGCGAAAAATAGCCGTCTTCACCCACACTTATGCACTTATTCATGCAGTGTCCCGTGAACTAAAGAATCTTTCTCAAACCCAAACAGTATAACTTTCATGTAGGTTCTGATCTCAAAGATAATGTGCTTTCCTGCAGTGCAGCACCCCCATGGACTAAAAATCTTCCTCAAACCCTATCATAGCGTGTTTTTCACAGATGTGTTCCATGGGCAGTGATCGTTATCTCTATAGATTTAAATGTGAAGCATAGAGTGCGCATCTCTTTGTATGAAATCGCTTATAATGAGACAATATTTCCTTTGAAAGTTAGAAGATATTAGTATGAACTAAAAAAGTGGTGATGTATACACTATCTGATCATTAAAATCAAACTTTAGCAAGTTAATATATCATTCTCTAGCTAGCGAGTCCGAAATTAGTGTGTCTTTGCTTTAAAAATAAATACGCCTTCACGCAGCTAATTGTCGTAACAGTTACAGGATTTTTTCATACGACCCAGTAGAAGGGGGTGAGAGGATGTCGGGATCTTGGTAGGAAAACAACACAAACGTTCATGTCTTATTATGGATCTCAAACCTTGGTTTTGTTAGATCAGAAGTAACTAACCTGCTGTCTATGAGAAGGATTAGAAATATTCTCATGCAGGAAAAATAACTAAACACACATGAAATCCCGTGTTAGATTGTAGTGAAACACCCTATCTTTGTCGAAAAACTTGTGTTTGCAGCGAAAAATAGCCATTTTCACCCACACTTATGCGCTTATTCAAACGTACCGAGGGGGGCAGAAACTCTGAAAAGAGATAGCGGCTTGGGATAACTGACGAGAGAGCTTACATTACGTTTTATTAGTGGTTGAAGTCAGAGAATGCAAAGTCGGGTCTAGCGGATCGATTCTGGGATTCAACTTTTCATGGAAGTACTGAAAATATTGTTGTTTTCTTATAAACACTGAGTTTTCAGATTTTAAATTTTCAAACTTCTGTGGTTCTTTGCTGATGTTTTCTATATGCAAAGTATTTTGTGATATTCGTCCATCCGTGTGTACGCAATGTAGTATAGAAATGTGTATTCTCATGCAGGAAAAATAACTAATAGTGAAAACAACTTGTGTTTGCAACGAAAAATAGCCATCTACACCCACACTTATGCGCTACGTACCAGGGAACTATAGAACCAGGAAATCTGAAAAGAGCGTGAGATAGCAGTTTGGAATAACCGTCGAATAGTCGTTTTTTTTTCTATCTTTCAGTATTTGCGTTGTAATTTTCTGTTTTGAAGCGATTTTTTACAACCATCCCACTACATTTTTATACTTTCTCTCTCGTCACAGTATGTTTTACAGTTATTGTGTCTTCCACTTCCAAAGAATTGTGAAAATATTCACCTATCCAATGAAATGTGTGTGCATTTACAGATATTCCAACACTCTTTACATTTTAGTGATTCTCATTGAACTTACCAAGCATTTCGTTGTTTTTCTAATTTTCGTTTATGCATGTAATTTGATTTAACGACCTAGTCACATGGTATATCACGGGTAAAGTACTACCCATTTCACCTCTTTTCAGGTTTGTATGACAGTAAAGCAAACTTGCAATCAGTTTTTCATTCTAAATGCTTGTCTGCATATCACCGAAATTCCTCCTCTTATGCCTTCCAAAAAGATACATTGTAGGTTATCAACTCTAGTATTTGTCATCTTCAGGTATGAAGGCAGGAGCTGTGTAAACATAGCATAGGTCAGTATCTGCCACCAAACACATCAGCTAAGAGGAGCACGTCAGTGTACGCGATATTGGCGTAGGTTTTTTTTTTTTATGTCGAATGAATATTTTCATTACACGGGTATAGTCTTCTACCCGCTAGCGCTTCTCCGAGGAGCTAATGTGTGTCATCTCAATTTTAAGCATTCTAATAAGATTATTTCATAACCTAAAGGACAACCTTCTGCAAGGAATTATTAATTGCATTCCCTATAATATGGAAAACAGCATTCTCCCTTTGAATTTCATAGAAACAAATTCTTAATGGAACAATAATGCTGCTTTTCATCGTCTGATAACAGTAGGAGATTTGCGTGCGCTTTAAATCTGAATGGTGTGATGTAGAGTGGGAACATCTCTTTCTCGTATCCAGACAGAAATGTTAATTTTTTCGAATTTAGATATTTGATTTATTGTTAAAGGGAAAATTAGACCTGATGTGTTTTCTTCTAAATGTATATAGTTGTTAAAGTGTTCAGTGTTTCCTATTGCAGGATACAAAGTGGCTAAAACAGACAAAACATTTTTTGTCGGAATTACATACATTAACAATAGCACGTTTTCATTAGTAATTCTCTTGGAGTAGGGATATAACTAGGTCCCGCAAGAGGCCAATGTTCATTTCACTATGGAGTACAGTATCCACTATGTGCTCCTTCAAATGAGGTCTTGATCTTCTTGCACATTGAATCCGATTCTCTGTTTAGGGATGATGTAGGAAGACTTGTGACACAGTTACTTCGGAAAAACGGGGTGCAGTGTTCGAAGGGGAGGCTTTTCGCCTGAAGCGCACTTGCACTGTAAGGTACCATTTAATAACTATTTTAAACTTTGTCCACTAAATTATTTTTCTGATCGTAATACATGCAATTGAATTTCGTTGAAACATATTTCTTCCCGACACTGTACCATAATTGTGTATTCTTATGGAAGTTGAGTGATTCAAGTCACTGGTTCATTTCTAACAATAGTTTTTCAAGTAAGCTGAAATCTGGAGATGTTTTAGCACGAAATCAGTTTGGGTTCTTCCCAGTATTTTCCCAGTGATACCCCATTATTTAATTAGTTTTTATTTTTAATGAAGGAAATCGTTTTATCAGTAGCAAATATTGTCGAGCGGATAGCAGGGCCAGAGTTGAGATTTAGCTCCGCAAAAATCCGCGCCCTGGCGATGACACTTCAGCTATCGGCACTGAGGTAGCGCGTTCAAATACGGCGACGAAAGCCAATATTTTTTTTTTAAATACAGGAGACGTACTAAAAATAGTATGGACGTTGGATGACACCGATTAAATGCGCAAAAACTGATTTGGTTTAAAGAGAGGAGGGCTTAAAATATAGGTGGATCAATAGGTTGGTCTATGAAGAGGGGAGGGCTTAAAATATGGGTTAAACAGGGGAAAAACAAGAAAATTCGAGAAAGGGACTTAAAATATAAGTCAACCAGGGGTTCTATGAAGAGGACTTAAAATATGGTCGGTTGCTACATAGGGTTCAAAGTCTAATCTGAGAAGGCAATGTGGATTCTAGGAAACATCTATTTTTAAACCTTATCAGTGTCAAATGCAGACACAGTGAAGCGCTGGACATTTGACCTTTTGATCTTCCAGCTGAGAAAGGATTGCACCATATCGTGTGATGTGGCGAAAGTGCTGTTGTTACCCACGGATAAACGATCTGAAGGATGTCAACAGGAAATGTTCGATTTCCGATACACTGATAACGGACTTGGAAAACTTTTAGCCTGTTGAACGTCTATTGCAAGGTAGATCTTATATACAAGTCCTACGAATAATTTAAACCAAATTTTATTAATTTTCCTGTGGAACAATTACTGTGTCATTCTTCTAGTAAAATACGTGAACCTTGGATCCGATGAGACTTTTTCCCGAAATTAACGTTGAGGTACGCTAGCGAGGGAATGATTTTTTTTTTTTCCCGATTAAACTGATTTATTACGAGCGCTGGATGATTTTAATAAAGGTGAGTGAGAGTTTTTATTTACTAGGGGATCGATTAACGGGGGTGGAAAAAATGAATCCCAAAGAATTGAAATTTAATAAAAGGGAATCGTTTAGCAGTCCTAGCAAAATGAATAGCAAAAGATTTTTAATAGAGGTAACTTTTAATAGAAAGGGTTTTAATTAATAAGAATACAACTTTGAGAGTTGATTTTTACAATTGAGAGATTCTTTGTAATATTTGCTAAATTTTGACTATCAGTCCAGCTGCAAATAAAATATCAGTGGATTAGTGCAGGTAAGTTGAAAGGGTGCATGAGACATTGTATTATTTTTTTTTTATAGTTGAAGTATTTGCTAAAACTAATGTTCCCCTACACCGTTAACGTGCATTCGTGATGGAACTAAAGTTTTTACGCAACAGTAACTGCAACGTACTTTTGAACATTCTACTGCGTACAAAAAAAAAAAGTTATTTTTTTTACCCGATTACAACAGCGTGATGCGGCATACGTTCGCACGCAAACGATGTTAAAGACGGTTTTTTAGCCGACTTTTCTTCAGTGTAGCATTACTACGTGGAAACACAGATATCTGACGGGGCCAACCCGATGGAGACTAATTTTAATAAGCCCAGAACTTGGAGGTTTAGGACGCGTCATTTCAAAAGGGTTTGTCTACATTGGGTACATTGAAACGCCCTTGTATCGTAAAGGATAGAATTGGGAGAACCGTCTCGGGACTTGGAAAAATATCGAGTCCGAAAACCACGATAAAGAGTGCTAGTGGGTTTTCACGATGTAGGGTAGTGCTCCTGACACGGAAGCAGCACAGATCCAAGATTCATTCGTTAATAAAACCCTTGTGATTCCCCGTTTGGAATAATTTCACAGGACTTAACCATCCGTCAGTGAAACGTAGTCCAGGGTGAGGATCCGAACACTGAGTCTTTTAGGTCGGCCCTACTACCCCTCAATATTTTTCATCATGACGAGTATAATCAGTTTTTATTAATTTTTAACCCATCGGCATTTTCTGCGGGCCAGTCTTTTAAAAATAGTTACTGTGGATAGTCCTAGTAAGCGACAGCCAACAGTCACGGAGTTAAAAGAAATAAGTGTTACTGAAACGGACTTAAAATACGTGAGTTATAAAAAATACATATGTTAATGTGAAAGGACTATCGGGTTCATTATAAGAAATACGTAGAAAAAACTAGTTATAAAGAATACGAAGGTTGTAAAAAACGTATTAGGTTAATATTTGAAATGTCTGATCCGTTCGACACCTTTCTAGGCCACATTAAGTACAAACCATAGTCGAGTGCGTCCGGCTATCGAGCCCAAGATAGTCGGTTCGAATCTCACTGCAGGTGGAGGATTTTTTTTTTTTTTTTTTTTTTTTGGATGAAACCCATCTACAGAAAACTTTTTTATTACGACCGTGGAGTGATTTTTTAATAAAGGTGAGAGAATTTTTGATGAGTGTTTAATTATAAGGAATAAATACAGAGAATATACAACATGTTTAGAGAACTTGTAAAAGGACGTGAGTTTGTGAAGTTTTAATAGAGGTAACTTTTAATAGAAGGGATGTGTGGTTTTGGTGAGTGTTTAATTAATAAGAATACAACTTTGAGAGTTGATTTTCTGTTAAAGAAAGTTTTATTTAGAGAGCTGCATTAGGCATTCTGACCGTTGTCATTCAGAAAGAGTTGAGTGGTCTTGTAAAATTTCAGATGAATACCTAGAGAGTTTTTAAATACAGGAGATGTACTAAAATACGTATTGGACACCACCGATTAGTTTTTTAAGGGGAGGGAGGTTTAATAAGAATACAACTTTGGGAGTTGATTTTACAATTGAGACTTGTATCATCCTTTTCTGTGCAATTATTCTGAGGCGTGCATCAGCCGGTCCGAGGGAAGGAGGGGCCTTAAAATATAGGTAGAGCTTAAAATATTGGTCAACCAGGGGGTCTATGAAGAGGGCTTAAAATATGTGTAGGGGTCTAATCAAGAAAATCGAGACTATTCGAGAAGGGGAGCTTAAAATATAGCTCAACCAGGGGGTTTGCAAAATCGAGGTTTTAAAATAAAAGGCGAGTCTGAAATAAAGAAAAATCGAGACTATTCGAGAAGGGGAGCTTAAAATATAGGTAGGGCTTAAAATATAGGTCAACCAGGGGGTTTGCAAGTGGAGGGTTTAAAATATAAGCCAACCATTGGGGGATCTGAAATAAAGAAAAATCGAGACTATTCGAGAAGGAGGACTTAAAATTAGAGTTAAAAACTAGATAGCACAAGGGGTTAAAAGGGGGAGGGATTTTTAATTATGAATTATTAATTATGAATTATTAATTATGAATTATTGATGCCACGACAGTTGCTACGCCAGGGTCAATTTCCTGTTGATTGCAACATAGGGGTCAAAGTTCAGAAGGCAGCGTGGCCCAGCACAGGTCAATTTCCGGTCGATTGTGACATAGGGGGTCCAAGTCAAGAAGGCAACGTGGACGATTGCGACATAGGGGGGGAAAGCACTGTGCAAAGGGGGAACGGTAGGTTGTGATGAAACTACTTGCAGTGCAGTTGGGATTCCACCAAGGTTTCGGAAATTGTGGAAACTGGGTTGAGGTTTGAGGAATGGTTGAGGCAGCTGCATGGATGATAGGCCATCAACTCCACCACTGCAACATTGATTGGCTCCTGACTGACCAAGTGTTCATCAGATTCACAAAGGAGTTCGAAGCCACTCCAGGCAACCTGATCGACTCCGTGATACATGTAAATGGTTGCAAGGGACCCCATGGGAGATGGTAAAACCACAAGGAAGTGATCGATCCCATGTGGGTTGTCCTCGACCACTCGTGTAATGAGTGGAAGGATCAAGAAGATTGGGAGGTTAATGGTAGTGAATGTGCAGTTTGAGGAATGAAATTATGTACTGACACTGATGTTCAACATGGAGAGTGAAGGATGCAGGAGCTATTGTTCGAGGATCTCACCCCTACCGTTGGTGTCAGTACTACCCAAAAGAGGACTGTGTCCATTGAAATCCCTATTATTAGGAAGGGCAGCAGCTACGTGATAAGGTCATCAAGGTTTTTCCAGAAGATAATACTTTCAGGCGGCAGATAGACAACAAAAATTTCATGAAGAGTGGATGACAATTGCCTCTAAGGTGGTGGTGAGGGGTATGACTGTAATGGAGAATAGTGACCTCACGAGGATGGCAACATTCCCCTGCAAGCTGATCTATTTCCATCCTGGTCCCCAAGGAAGAACCTGCACAAGAACGGGGGGGGGGGGGGGGAAATGCCAGATAGTGAGATCATTGGCTGTCTGCAAATACATCTCCTGCAGGCACACAGTGATAGAATTGTCCTCAGGAGACCCTTGATGTCGTTAATATTCCTCTGGAATCCACGACAGTTCCATTGTAGGAGTGTGCCATCTTAGGATTTAGAGGAATTGGCGGACGGTGATTTCCTATTTATTTTCATTCTAATCGGAAACTGTTTGGGAAAATTGGGGTGATCTGTATCCATATCCTCGGAGTCATCCGAGGGACATGGATCCAAGATTGCCGCTCGAGGTGTTTTTTCTTGGGCCCCAGTGGTGGCATCTTTGGTTTAGAAAGTCTAGCAGTCTGCAGTCGGTGAGGGGGCTTTCCAGTGGTGAAAGTGGAAGAATGTCATGGGGATTTAATGAACAGCAGGAATGGAAACCAGAGTATGTTGAGATGGAAAGTGCTTGCTGTAAGAGGTACTTTGCAGTTGACGAGAAAAACTATGATGGTAGGACACTGATATCAGTCAGCACAGCTGTGAAAGCCATTGGAATGATGGTCTTTCCTATGACCTCACTGGCATAGGAAACCTTTCCAGGTGGGGAGGAAGGGCGCAGCGAGCTTTCTCACCTCAGGGTAAGTGATGTTATTTACCATCTTAAGGTTTGCTACTGTACAGCCCAGATTAACATGATCCTACTGCCACAGCAAGTGCAACTGAATTTACCACAGCAAGCCGTGTGGGCATAACCATACATCTGGCATTGAAAACAATGCAAAGGATTGGGGATGTATGGCTGTACCTCACAAAGTAGATAGCCTGCCTTGATCGCAGTAGGCAGGCGAAGCGTATTAAGATTTAGTGTCTTGGTGGACATTAACTTTCCATTACATGCTGAAATCTGTCGGACTGCAACTACTCCCTGTGGGACTAACTTGGAGCAGAGCTTTTTCTCAGAAACTTTGAGGGACCCCACTTTGTGACCACCCCACAAGAATTCAGGGACTGATGGGACAACACCAAAACAGGCACTTGTGGCAAGCACGTTTATTGCTCGAGGCAGAAGTGAATTCATTGATCGAATTCATGGTTGTTGAAATGGTGGTTCAGTGCCCATGGTCCTCATCCACCACAGAGCCCAAGGGGATGCTCAATTGGCCACCAGGGCACTATACTCACACAGACAGCGAGTCAAGTCCTCACAATTTAACAAAAGCAAAAAGAAAAAAAGAATGAGAAACTCGCCAGTTTTCACAAAATGAAATAAACAAACTGTTAGAACCTAACTATCTGCCCAAAATAAAGAGACCTACGAAAGGAAAATAATGTGGGGAAAACTTGCAAACCTGTATCTGGGCAAGAAACTTACAGTACTGCATAGTTGGCCTTAGCAGGTCCAGCCCATCAGCCGATTAATCCTGAGGGGGCCATCTCAGGAACTCCAGTTTACCTAAAGTAGCAGCCAAAGCAGTGTGCAGCAGCAGCCTTAGAAATCTCTGCCCAGCCCCACAGTGAACAGACTCCCCAATAGCAAGATGGACCAAAGAGGATGATTACGAGCTGAGGAGAGCATACAAGGACCCACAAGCAACTACCAGGATCCTCCTTTCCAGGGACATGGGTCACTGTGCACAGCATGTGCAGTGAACATGCGGGCAAGCATTTAGGATCCTTTGATGATATCCAAACAAGCAGAACCTTCAACAGGTGGCCCCTCACCACAGACAGGAGCTCGCACTGAACGGTTATGTTTTCAGAGATAAGTGAAAATTCCTTTTTTAGGTTGCATAGGTACTGATAAAATATTACTTCTGCATTTTCCGAAACTTTGAATAATTCGAATTTTCATCGTTAGAAGGGATAAAATTCGAAAAATGACAAACCTCAATTTATTTGAAAACACGCATATCCACATTTGCCAAACACGATTTGCTGTTCTCCCAGATTAATTTCTTTGTCATACTTTCTTCCAGAAAACTGCTCGTGAGGTAGGCAAAGGTATAGGCGTCCATATGAACAAAGCGGTCAGATACCTTCCGAGAGTTTGGCGACCCCTAAGATGTCAACTTATCACAGACAAGAATATTAACTGTATTTAGTACACACATTTTTACGAAGTGAAAAAAACCTAAGTATACAAAATCCAAAATATACTGCATTAAAACAAAATTAAAAAAACTATACAACTCTTATTCAGTTTCGAATCCACAAACTGAGTTCCTACTGGTAAAGTATGGTAAAGGAAGATGAAAGAGTGAAATTTTTTGGATTTTAATTTTTACTGGAATGACAGTCTGAATATGCGTTTCTTTTTAAAAAAATATCGGAGCAATTTTTTATCCACGGTTGGATTGCTTTACGTCTGAACGACATTGGTTTTGTACACAATGTGCTAAATGGCCAGGTTGAAGGAACTCACTGAACTACTGTTAGGAGACAGAGGTAGCTTCGCATGCATTATGTACCTTTCAGGTTTCCTAATTATCCAACATCTGATCAATCACAAGAAAAATTAAGTGACAAACTTCCCACACATGGGGCCACAGCTTTTCTTTCCGTCCGACAGACAGTGGCCTTTCCAAGCCCATCGGTATCCTCTACTGAGGGCAAGGAGTTTTGCAAGAGATAAATCTCAACGCTGGCAGCTGGGACTCGAAGTTGGGAACTGCAGATTACGAGCCTTCCTGTTCACCAAGGAAGAATTAAACCATGGAATAACACAAATTTGGGTGAAAACAAACACTTGTTTACAAAGAAAATGTATTTCCGCTTTAGCACCCTCTAACGTTGGGAATTCGAAAAACGTAAATAGTAATATTTTTATTAGTACTTATCCAATTTAAATTCCCCCCCATCATCTCTTAAAATGTTGGGTTTTACCGCCGCCCCCGGAGTCAAACCGTTGGTATCAATGTAAACACTTTTACTACTCACTCTATATATCGGAATTTCAAACATGAATAGTTCATTTATAATAGTCATTTCAATTTTGCCATTTTATAAATTCAACGATTTCTTATATCGGACATTAAAGCTATTAGGAAATGCGAATCCTTATAAAAAAAACTCCTGTAGATGGGGTAGCAACTTAATAGTCCATCCGATGAATGGCAGACTTTCAAAAACCACCACCATTTCATTTTCTCACTGCGAGCATAGTACAGACTATTAAAGAAAATCTCAATGTATGCAGTGTGGAGGCTCGAACCTGAGAACGTTACTGACTGAGCAACCCTCCGCTATTAGTGTAACCAGTGTAGGCAGACTTTAGTCGAAAAATGGTTGAGTAGGCAGTCTACCGTCACTTGTTCATTGTGAACCCGAATTACTCGGTATAAAGCTTCTCTGAATGTTTATACCTGCCACACGTCAAAAATTGGCTTTTGAATCAAGGTTAAGATTTTTTTCGCAAATCACGTAATTATTCTTGCGATTGATCAGATGCTGAATAGTTAGAAAACCTGAAAGGTATATAACGAAAAAGGTAAATATAGCGCAAATGATGCTCTCTTACTGCTCGCAAAACATTCGGAAATTTTCCCCTGCAAAAATGAATATTCAGTAAATTTCGTCTTGATCCACAATACTGGTTATACAAGCATAAAGTTTCGTATGAAAATCAACTAATCTAGATGGCATTTATAACAATGTATAAGGAATTTCAAATAAAAGTACACAAAGGCATACCACTTAAAAATTTTTTTTATTCTTTTGCTCAAGAAATGTACAACACACTATAAGTCAGCTATATATGAATCAGTTACATAGGAATTTACACAATAAAATTATTAAGAAATAAAAATAATCATCGTTGAAATAGAAACTGCAATAGTTTCATCCAACAAAAAGGAACAATATTTCACTAACAGCAATTCTGAAATATATGCGCTTTTAATACTCGACTATATGAAAGAATTATTGTGCAACCTTTTTTTCCCCCTTCTGTTTCAATACAGTCATCACAAAGAAAAATCTAGATTTACTCATTGTCACTGTCTTCTTCTTCTTCTATTTCAGGACTGGTAGGGCTATATGATGGAGATGAAGGCGAATATCCAGGACTTGTTGGAGAGTAACTAGAGCCTTTTGGACTTGTTGGTGAATACGTTGGGCTTGTAGGGCTGTATTTTGGAGATGTTGGAGAATATGTTGGAGATGTTGGAGAATATTTCGGGGAGGATGGACTATACTGTGGTGACGTTGGGCTGTATTTTGGTGAAGAAGGAGTGTATGTTGGACTGGTGGGAGAATACTTTGGACTTGTTGGAGAGTACTTTGGACTTGATGGTGAATACGATGGTGATGTAGGTGAGTAAGTTGGGGATGTTGGACTATATTTTGGTGAAGCAGGTGTATATTGAGGAGAGCCAGGGGAATAACTTGGGCTTGTAGGGCTGTAAGATGGAGAAGTTGGAGAATATTTAGGACTACTTGGTGAATAACTAGGACTACCTGGGCTGTAGCTTGGACTTTGTGGTGAATAACTTGGTGAACTTGGCGAATAGCTTGGACTTGTAGGACTATAAGAAGGCGATGTTGGAGAATAACTAGGACTAGTTGGTGAATAGCTGGGGCTAGTTGGAGAATAAGAAGGTGATGCTGGTGTATAATTTGGAGAGCTAGGAGAATAACTAGGGCTTGTTGGACTATAGCTAGGACTTGTTGGAGAATAACTTGGACTTGTCGGTGAATAGCTTGGACTTGTTGGTGAATAGCTTGGACTCGTCGGTGAGTAACTTGGGCTTGTTGGGCTGTAGCTAGGACTTGTTGGACTGTAGCTTGGACTGGTAGGTGAATAACTTGGACTTGTTGGAGAATAACTTGGACTTGTTGGCGAATAACTTGGACTTGTAGGAGAATAACTCGGACTTGTTGGGCTGTAATTTGGAGATGTTGGAGAGTAGCTTGGGCTTGTAGGTGAATATGATGGAGAAGTTGGAGAATAACTTGGACTTTGAGGAGTTAAAGACGGTGACGTAGGAGCATATGATGGTGACGATGGTGAGTAACTTGGTGAAAGTGCTCCTGCAGGACTTGGAATATATGGGGAGGCTGGTGATGCAGGAGATCCAGGCTGAGGCGACCAAGCAGGACTGTATCCTGGGCTATAGCCACTGGCATCACTTGCAGCTGATGGTGAAAAACCGGCAGCACCAGGGGTCATTCCACTTCCTAAGCCAGGTGACCAAGCACTGGCATATGCTGGGGTAGCAACTTGAATCCAAGGAGTCATTTGTGGAGACATTCCACTTGAAGGGCTTGCTACACTGCCAAAAAATACACCTGGCCCTCCTGAAATAAAGTATTTAAACTTAAAAATATAATCCATCGATTCTTATTATTACTAAATGCAATTAAAAAAGCATCAATTGCAAAAATATATATCTAAAGTAAATAATTTTTACTAAAACACTAATCAATATCAAATATTATATAAAAAGATCTAAATAAGAAGTAAATAGTTTTGTAAAATAATTTCAGCACATCTTTTTTTCATAAAAATGTTATATTTATGTCATCTAAAAAATGAGTGAAACTTAAAAAAAAAATTGCTTTATAAATGCCAGTTAATTCAATTCATAAATGCTATCTCATTGAAGGACTTCGTATGCTGTTCACAATTTGCAGGTTTAGAGGTAACGCCCTGTCCTTTATGATAGGTAGTCATAATCTTTGATACAGTCCCTCATATAGTATTACCTATTTTTCCATCGTTTTAGTTACTGAAATTCCTGCAAGACACGCACCAATGATCATGCCCTTTTGGAGGTCACTGAGATCTGACATTGTTAATAATTACACCACAACAGCTGTTTCTTTCACCTGCACCTGCAGCACTGCTACATGATAGCTGACATTATACTTCTCCCCTTTATATACCTCACGTCGCAGGTGATGTCATCCCTGTGATATGCATATGGCACATTGTATGTACTCCAGTTGCATTTCCATTATTTTGATAAACCCTGTATATTTGCTTCCCCTATATTTAATAACAATCTGACAATCTAATTCAAAAGCATTGTAGAACTGTATTGTGGAAAGTATTGTAAAAGTATTTTATAACTATAAAAATATCTGCAGATTTATCTAGCATTCAATGATTCTCAGTTCAAATTTCTACATATATTTTTAAGCTTTCACAACATACCCATAGATCCTAATCCTGGTAAAGACATGGGAATTTCTATTCCTTGTTTGCATTTTTCAGCATCAAGCATTAAATCAAAAGCTCCAGTACCCATTCTTGGAAGTTGACCCATTATGATATTTTCAGATACTCCCTTCAGAGGATCCACTTCTGCATGAGAAGCTGCATCTAACAAAATGTCAACCTAATTGAAAAACAGAAGCAGAGTTAAAAATAAAACTTGTGTAAGAATCTAATTTTTTTATATTTAAACCTACTCCATTTATATATTTAATTTTTTTATATTTAAACCTACTCCATTTATATATTTAATTTTTTTATATTTAAACCTACTCCATTTCAAATATACGGAGCAGTAAAATATTGTTACAGAGGAAGAATTAGTAGTATAATAGTACATTATGGTGCACAAAGTTATCAATGGACAGATTGGGGAGGGGCCTAATTTCCTGGAGGTCGAAACCCTTACAGTGCACTAAATTATGGTGAGATGAAGCTGTATATGAAGTTTTGTGGTCCTAGCTCTGACAGATTAGAAGTTATTGAACAAAGAGATAGAATTTAAAAATTATAATATTAAAAATTATAATGTTAAAACACAGTGACAAGTTATTACAATTAGCCTTAACACATAATCCACTGTATACATTGAAGTGCCATTGAATTAGGGACAGCAACCTAATAACGTGTTGGACCCCCCCCCCCCCCCCCCCCCCCCCGGCCCCGAAAATGGCCACCACACGAAGGGGAAGGGCTCCACAAGCTTGTGTAAATGTTTCACAGGTATGGCGACGACTCATGCATACTCCAGAGCTGTCCACAATTCTCTTAAGGTCATCGCTGATGGGATACGGGCTGGAACACTTTTCTCGACGGTATCCCAAACCAAAGATTTTTGATGGGATTTAAATCTGGGCTTCTAGGTGGCCAATTCATTATTTCAAAGTTAGCAGAATTCTCCTGCAACTATGCAGTAGACAACCTCGACCTGCGAGATGAACAGTTGTCTTGCGGATAGACAACATCTCCATTGGGATGCATGATGGCCATAAATGGGTATAAATGGTCAGCCACAAGTTCTATGTACCGGGATGCATTGAGAGTTGTCGGTATATGCACCAAAGGTCCCACAGACGTCCAACTGAAGACACCCTAGGTCATCACTGAGCCACCACCAGCTTGTACTGTTCCAACTTGACATGCAGGATCCATGGCTTCATGGGACTGGTGCCATACCCTCAGTCTCCCATCGACGTGATGAAGTTTAAATCGGGATTCATCACTCCAGGCTATCCGTTACCAATTTTTGGTGATCCAGTTTCGATGTTCTTTAGCCCATGCAAGGTGTTGAGCCCAGTGCCATGCCGTTAGAAGTGGGACTCTCGTAGGTCGGCAGCTCCTGAAGCCGAGATGATGAAGTGAGCATTGCACAGTCTGTGCACTGACTTCCCGGCTGGAACCCACGTTCAGATGAGAGATGATTTAAGATAATGTCTGGCCCCTATCAGTCCACATGATGCGGATCAGACTGCAAAGCCCAAGATCATTCTAGGCTGGTTGTCCTTTGCAGTTTGTCCAGGTGTTTGTTTTTTTGCCAGAATTTTCATATTCCAGGAACATTCTTAAAACTGTTGTACGATAAAATCCAAGTTCATTGACAATTTCAGAGATCGAGTGTCCCATCCGTCGGGCACCTACGATATGCCCTCTGTCAAATGCATCTAAATCCTGCGCCTTTCCCATTACGCTTCTCACAACGAATGCTTGGAGAAGCCAAAGCTGACAGCTATATATGACCAGAGTTTCAGCCACGCATACACCACAAATGCAGAACTTGCAGTACTGAATTTGGATAACGTCTCCTATCCCTAATTCAATGGAACATCGGTGTATATCCAATATATACATAATCACTGTATATATCCAACATATACAGTGATTATGTGTTAAGGCTAATTGTAATAACTTGCCACTGTGCTTTAAACATAATTTTTAATATTATAATTTTAAATAATAACATACATGTAATAAACGTTTGAAAGATGATTGTGAATTAAAGCTGTCCCTACATCTGAAGATTCAGCGGTTGAATTTTTTACCAGCATGAAAAAGACTGAATGTAGTACCAAATTTCTTAAAAATACCTAAGAAAAAATATGATTATGTATTTACTCAGAAATATACAACATCCAGAAATTAAATTATTAAATGCAGTAATTAGGAAAACTATGGGGGATATTAGAGAAATTGAAAATAAGGTATATAGGCAATATTTATATCTATGTAAAATTAACACAGATATAGTGCAAATAATGGCAAATATATTTGAAAAAAAAAATGGAAAGAGAAAATAGTAAGATCAAAATTAAACATCAATGAAAAATTGAGGAATTAAGATGAAAAGATTTAATTGGAAATAAACATCATAGTAAAAAGCAAAATGGGAATGAACGTAATGCAGAAAATCCTGTAAAAAAATACATATCAGTTATGGGAGATAAAATGTAACATAATGCAATTTAGTGTAACACAAAATATAATGTAATACAACAAGATTTGAAATAACACATAATTCAGTAGAATCTGAAAGTATAATGCAACCTAATAATATAATAGATGATAATAGGATACAGAATATAAATACTAGTAGACTTCAACCAAAGTTCATAAATCTAGCTAATGTAAATTTAAATATACATAAGGTAACAGCCTTGGAAAGAGGGGCAAAATTTGCATACCCCAGTAAAATTCCACTTAATACCACAGATGGAGCAAGCATTAAGAACTATTCCACAAATGTAAAAAGATGCTGTTAGATTTAAATTATATCAAACAATAAAACAAAGAAATCAAGTAAGAATACAACATAATCTACAAATTGAAATAAATGTACTATGAAAATTAAAAAAGTTTAAAAATTTAAAAAAATAAAAAAAACTGTTGAAGCAACAATATGCTGAAAAAATAACACAAACATTAAGAGCATTAAAATGTAAATCAATGCAAGATGACCCTATACCAAAAATATTAAAGAAATTAGAGAGATTAAAAAATGATGCATTTCTTCCCAAAAACATAGCAAATTAGTGTAGACTGCCTATGTACTACCCAGTGTTACCACAACCCATTTGATGTCGTATCATTGTATCCCAAGACTCTGGTGTTGGATGCAGCGATGCAAACGAACAAAAAATGGCTGGAGGAGGCCAGGTCCATGAAACAGAAGTACTTTAGAATGGCCCTCCATGAAACAGAAGTACTTAATAATTATGCCCTGGACTATGCCACCTCATCCAATTGGTTTCAAAGTTAATGGCAGGATGTGGGTCCAGACCCAGGAGATTCCAATGGGATTGCCTCTGTCTGGACTGATGATGTCTGACAACATATAGAAACTGAGGCCTTAAAGTTTATATAATACAAACCATGATTACATATGCATTATATAGAAGATGTGCTTTTAATTTGGGACCATGACCTTGATAAATTGCAAACAATGCTTAATACTTTTAACAGTATATTATCGACCATTAATTTTACCCATGAAAAAGAAACTGATAAACAATTACCATATTTGGACATTATGATATCTCAGAAAGACATAAAATGTGAAACAACTGTGTACAGAAAAACTGATATATATATATACCAAATATAATCCCTGAAAACTCAGCTCACCCTGGACATTATAAAAAATCAGTATTTAACTCTCATTTTTTGAGAGCTTATAGATATTGCTCTAATAAAAGAGCTCTAAATTTAGAGCTACACCATAGTTACAAAACAGGGATGCAAGCTAGATATAAAAAAGAATACTTGGAAAAAAATAGAGAAAAAAGTTGAATATAAATATTTTGCAACTTCTCATATAACTCCTGCACAAATATCACGAGTGAATATAGCATATACAATAGCTTTCCCAGACATTCCTGGTTTCTCAGAAGTATTGGCTAAAATATTAAAGAAATATGGTATAAAATTACCTCTAAAAATTATTAATAATGTTAAAATATTGATGATTAATTATAGGGATTGAAGTATACCTATGAAGGAATTTATCTAATGGAAACAGAAGATGTAAATAAAGTAGTATTGGATGATAATAAATATATAGGGAAAACATACTAACAGATGGCAGCACGAATGACAGAGCATCAATATGATTTGGATAACAAATTAGGAAAAACAGCATTAATGCAGACCATCCTACAAGTCAATTTGCATAATTATGCTTTAAAAGCTAAAATAATCGCATTACCCAGAATGCACTCGAAGTAATATTGATAAAAAATAGCTTTTTTCATATTGTAGCTTAAAAATTTTTTAAATATAAATATTATCAAAATACTTGCATGCAAAAACTATTTTTATTGATAAGGACCTTTATACATATTTATGGAACAAAAATAAGTAATTTACAAAAAATAAGTAATTTACAAAAAATAAATAAAAACAAATAAAAAACAAACCACGAAAAAAAAACAATAAAAATATACATAAACAATAACAACTTATAATTTTTTAACATGTTTTTCACTTTCATCACAGTTGTTGAAAACAAATTCATCGTCACTGCTATCAATTGCGCTATAACTTCTATTACTGTATTTATTTTATCTGCGATGTTTATGGGTAAAAATTATGATCATGACTAATAATACAGAGCACAGATATGACACACAACCATCTGCTACAGATGTTAGTGCCAAACTGACCATAGCGTGTCTCCGTGAGCTTTATGATGAAATCAAGATGGCGCCGCTGTGGTGCCCTCGAGTGCAAAGGTTAAATTATATGGAAAATTTATTGATTAATTAAAACCAGAGTAACTTATGTAATACAGATATAAAACTGGGTACCATCAGCATGGAAATAAATTTTAAATCACTTAGCAGGACAAGCACTGGGTGTCCACTTGTCCTGGCTAAGTGATTTAAAATTTATCTATATAAAACATCTAATGTACCAGCAAATTGTACACTACCTGATGAAGATAAGCGAAACACACATAGCAGTATTTTTAATAGAAGCAAGGCTGGGCTTATGCATAAGCTAAAAAGAATCCTGGTTGTAAGGGGAGAGAGAGAGAGAGATCAAAGACAGTGTCTCGAAATTGAGTGCATCAGCCAGCAATTGCCATGGACTTACACAAAAGTGGGAAAATGCAGTAAAAAAAAAAATGCTTTTACTCTCTCACCACTTTAAAAGTAATCTAAAGTGTTTCTCAGCTAAAATAGATTGAATATCACCTGTCTTGTGTAAATAAGGTTGATATCGGCTTAAAAAGTGGTTCATTATGTTGTCATAAAAGCATCAAATATAAACAGTGATTAAGTGTTAAGGTTAATTGCAAACAGATAGAAATTCTATTCATGAAAATTAGAATACTAAGATGAACCAATCAGAACATGCTCTTATTTGGCAGTTCAATGTAACTTTATTGTAAACAATGAAAATAAGCTCGATGTATTCCATATCAACTAATAAATCAGCACTCTAGCATCAATTTAAATTTTAGAGGAAAAATTGTCTTGAGCCGGGTGGGATAAGAACCCACGACCTCCTGATAACATGTCAGGTGCTCTGGACCACTGAGCTACCGGCCGCCGATCAAGATCTCCTCTAATTAGCACTTATGTTATCAGGAGGTCGTGGGTTCGTATCCCACCCGGCTCAAGACAATTTTTCCTCTGAAATTTAAATAGAGCTAGAGTGCTGATTTATTAGTTGATAACTTTATTGTATGTAATAAATGATTGCAATGTGGAGGGAACTGGAGAGTTTACATACTGAGTTGTTTAATAGTGACTGTGTCCACCCCTTGCTTGTATGACTTGCTGTACACAGAGAGGTATGGAGCCATACAAATGTTTGATGCTGGATTGTGGAATAGCTATACAAGCAACTCACCTGTGCCCAACATTTGTCAGGATGTGCTAGCATTGCTGCAACCTCAGTTTGACAATATCCCATACAATTTTTATTGGTGACAAATCAGGGGATCTAGTTAGCCATGGAAGGATATACACATTGTTTTGCCTCAGGTATTCAACAGTGTCAGCAGCTGCATGGGTCTTGCATTGTCCTGCTAAAATATGTTGTGTGGGACACTACATTGTTCTACTACATTGTCTCTACTACATTGTTTAAATTTTAATGCTTTTCTATTGCTTATAAGAATTAATCTTTAAAAGAATGGAAATATATAAAGTAATTTAATTCTCTATGACACTGTTAAATGTTTTTAAGCACTTCAATTAATTCCCATCCTCTACGGCATGATACGTAAATCTCTCTTTAATAATTATTGATACTTGATAGCATAGCCCATGTGTTGAAGTGCTTAAAAACATTTAACAGTGTCATAGAGAATTAAATTACTTTACTTTAATTACTGCACTGTGTACCTCTACTGTAATTTTATGGAAATATATTTTAACAACATACCGTTTCTTCAAATGAACAGCGCATAAGAGCTCCTGTATCTTGACGGTTAATACCATGACGTGTAATAGCCATAAGATGCCCTTTGGCTGTCATTACATCACAAAGAAGAGCCAGATGACGATAGTTTACATAAGAACCATCAAAGGATATTACATGATTCATTTCTTTCTCTACAGCTTTCCTTACTGCCTCAATTCCCATAACCTAAATGAAATAATAAAAAACTGTCAGAGAATGCAATTTGCAATTTATTACATTAAATATAAATTCAAAACACTCAATGAGAAACAAAATTCTAAATAAAAATTTCAATAAGGATATTAGTTGAGTGCATTAGGTATTTACATGAACACATCTATAAAGAACAAAAAAAAAGTACAACTATATAATTTAATTGAATTTCTAAAACCTATTTGAATACTTTTAGCACTTTTGCAATTTGACTAATGATAGTCATTTATAATATTAATTAAAATAAATCATTTTAATATTGAAACACCATACCGAGCAAAATACATTAGTCTCCTTGTAGTACAGTAACAGATCATTATAACAAGGGCAGATATTTTAAGAAATGCCTTCAGAACAAGATTTTTTAATGTTCCACTCAATTTTATATGCTTAAATAGGTTAATCTCCATGTAATGAGCTAAATTGAAGAACAAATCTGATACAATGATGCAAAAACCAGCAATTTTATACTCTTAGTGCTTTTTTCCTAGAATCTGTTTAATCACAACCATCAATAATCTACTTATGGTATAACAGAATAATGGCATAAACTATATCATCGTTACGTTGCTATTTACAGTGACTATGCACATATGGTTCACTGCAGATTCCAATAGATTTATTTTTAAACTTTATCATAATTTTTTCAAGCGGAATCAACAGGTAAGAAATATATATCTTAAGACTTAAATGTTATTTTTGATATTTGATTAGAAACAGTTAAAAAAAATTCAAATTTCTATTTGGAATTTGTTTTACAACTTTGTATTATGGGAATGAAATTTACTTCTCCCATCACTAGAATTCGTATTAAACATTTTCATATTTCGACGAAAATTATTAATATGGCTCTAACAATGGAAAGGGTTAAAAACATTCTAAAAATAAAGGGTCTCTTTGATCAGTAGTCAAGTACACTAACCACTCGACCATCAAGAAGGCTTCCCTTTAATTCCTTTTAATTTGTCAAGGAACCTACTACTGAGCAAACAGCCATTGATCAAAATCTCCATTAACAAGTGCTACAAAGATAGCCAGTTGACAGAAGCACCAAATTGCTTTGCACATCAGTTCAAAAGGACAGATCCAGTGTTACTTAGAAATGAGACTAGACCAGTACTTTTGATTGATATCCAAAGTGAAATGTTCTGGCATACATATCTTTATAGCTCTCATTAGTGATCTTGATTAGAGCTTAGCATAACAACTACTGACAAACTTTCTACCTTATTATGCTAAAAATGAATGATAGGGGTGGGATACAAACCACACAACCTGTTGATAATACATCAAATCCTTTACATCTTAGTATTAACTGTAGCTTCACAGTTGAGCACCCAACACATTACACTGGTTTGCAAGGTTTTTATAACATGAACAATTGTAGCTGCTTTTAACTATTTTTCAGGTGCTGAATTCAGATCTGGCCTTAAAAAATGGCTAGCACGTCATGTTTTTGTGTTATTGGTCATTTCGATGCATTCAGATCTTCCTATATGAACATCTCCAGACAACTGGGAGGATACTAGATATTTTACTTTTTGTGACTGGCAACACTGATAGCCAAGTGGGAGAAAACATGTAACAGTAACCTAAACCTCAGACCACCATTCTTGTTGTTTTCATCGTAGGAGGAACAAGTGCTGTATGTTGAAGAGTGAATTTTGGCATTTAATGGCACAAAGGCAGCGTCACGAATGTGCCAGATAAGTTTTGCTATGTGTGTGGAAATTATATTTTAAAATCCCAGGGTCATTCTTTGACAAAGATTGTGAAGAAAGCCTATAACTCATATTTTGGATGTCATGTTAGAGATCAGGACAAAACATGGTCTACACATGTGTGCTACATTTCGTGCTTTGTTGGTGCCTGAGTGAATGGTAAAATAAATGGAAAAGTAAGATAAAATCCATGCCCTTTGCAGTTCCAATGGTTTGCATGAGTCAACTAGTCACTTGCATGATTGCTATTTTTTAACTAAGATGTTGGGCTTTTCAAAAAAAGGACAAAAGAAAAATACAATACCCAAATATGCCTTCAGCCACAAGGCCAGTTCCTCATGGAGATCTTCTTATATCAACACCTCCAAACAACTGGGAGGAGATGGATTCACATTCATCAGAGAAAGACTTTGAAGCACATACAGATCCTGATCTTTTATACACCCCTAAAAAGTTAGACGAGCTTCATCTGATTCAGCAAAATGAACTAAATGATCTTGTTCGAGACCTAGGACTTTCCAAACAAGCTGAGGTTTCAGGTTCAAGACTTCAAGAGTGGATCTTCTTGCTAAGGGTACCATAAATTATCTGTTCAGAAAGAGAAATTTGGCTTTATCTGCTTATTATGAGATGCAAGATGGTTTGTGTTTCTGTACAGATATTTCAAGGCTGATAAAAGAAATTGGAACAACTCATGACCTTAAGGAATGGCATCTATTTATAGATTTGTCAAAATTCAGCTTAAAAGCTGTCCTTTTGCATAAAGGAAACCAAAAACCTTCTATTCCAGTGACACACATTGTGGGAATGAAGGAAACTTATGAAAGCATGGAAAAAATACTAATTGCTATAAAATATGACCAGTTTAAGTGGACAATATGTGGTGACCTAAAAAGTCACCTTCTCTTGCTCGGGCTTTAAGGAGGCTTCACAAAATTTTGCTGTTTTCTGTGTTTGTGGGATAGTAGGGCCAGAAAGGAACACTACAAAACAAAAGACTGGCCAAAAAGAGATGTTTTTATTCCCGGAAAGAGTAATGTGAGGTATAAACCTCTAGTTGACCCCTCTGATGTTCTGCTCCCACAACTACACATCAAACTGGGGTTTATGACAAAACTGGTAAAGGTTTTTTGCATTTGAAGGAAAAATTTCCAAAACTAAGTGATGCCAAACTCAAAGAAGGGATCTTTGTTGGTCCTCAGATCAGGAAGCTACTGAATGATACTGTCTTTGAAGAAAAACTGAATATGAAGGAGTGTGCTGCATGTAAATCCTTCACATCTATGGTCCAAGGTTTTCTTGGGAATCACAAAGAGGAAAACTACCACCAGCTCATTCAAGATCTTGTCAAAAACTATGAAAATCTTGGCTGCTGAATGTCTTTGAAAATCCATTCCTTGCACTCGCATCTCAACTTCTTTCCCTAGAACTTAGGAGTTGTCAGTGATTAGTAAGGTGGAAAGATTTCACCAGGATATCCAAACCATGGAGGAGAGATACCAAGGCAGATGGGACCCAACAATGATGGGTAACTACTGCTGGTTCTTGCAGAAGGAAGATACCTCAGCATGTAAAAGACAAAAACGAACTTTTTGTAAGTATAAAAGATCCCTATCCATGTTTTCTTATTTTGCATTTCAATATTATTTCATTTGTTACTTTATATTCAGTGGTCTATAACTATGATGTTTCTAATTTTTTTTTGCTGTAATCATGTAATTAATTAATGAGTTTTAAGTTGCAGTTTAATAAGACACATTTTCATTTCTCAGATATGTGTAATCATTGAAATTTGAAATACATCAATCAGTAATTTAAAAAAAAACTGTACATGCTGCAGAATTTTCACAGCCTAAAAGTAGTTAAAAACATTTTATTTGATCAATGTTATAAAAAAAAAGAGTTTCAATTTGTTATCTAGTGTTATCAGGAGGTTGTGGGTTTGTCTTTCACTCAGCTAATTTTCTCACTAATTTGAAATTTGGCTTTTAATACATTCCAGGTTTTCATGTTGACACAGACTACTATTACTGCCTATAAAACTATTAAATAAAAGAAAAAACTTTCTTCACATTTACATACTATTCCTTACATTGAAATACAAGATATCCAAATATTCTTACACATACCGCAAATATTTCACAAATGTCATTAGAGTATGTACGAACTGGATCAACATCTTTTTCACTTAAAACTCTCATTAAACTTGTTCCATCAGTTTCCAATAACCACTCAGCAATAGCTTTGAATTCACCTGTCTCTGTTATCACAATTCTCTTTTTGCTGTCTGTTGTAGGAAGATGCATGTATACCTGAAAATAGTTAATATAAAGTTGAAACGAGTGAATTGCAAAACTTTGTGTAATGCCAATAAGCATTTTATTTACAGTATGCAGTTAAAAATTAGATATTTGGCTAACTTGTTACTAAAAGTAATATTTACAAATAGAAATGACACAAGTAACACCATAATTAAATCTCTATCTCAAGAAAAATGCAAATTTTGTGAAATGAGAAAATTTCAAATTACAATAAAGGTCCAGTTAAATCCTACTGTACCACATAACAAAATTAATTATAAATTTACCCATTTATAAACAATATCATAGCAAAATTTCATTAAAATTTATGGCTACAGACCACTTATACTTCTTAAATCAAAATATTCAGTGAATATTACACAATACTATTTATATCAGAAGGACAGAAGGTTCACAATATGTAGCCAATGCAAATAAAATGTCCACACTAAAACTATTTAGAACATGGTCCTTAGTGTTCAACTATGTGAACTAACGACAGTGGATTTATGAAACTATCACAGCTGAGGTGCTAGTGATGCACTTTAATTTTTCTGCAGAAAATATTCACAACATAATCTTGTTATAAGTGTAAAGCTTTAACACCTATATGTACATCATTTTGTTTTGATTTAAATGCAATTTTGCAACATGAATATTTTAATTTTGAAATCTTCTTCTTAAAAATTAATTTTGAAAGCTACTGAATAATGGAGTTTTTTTAAATAAAAAAGAAACATAAAAAAACATGGTTTAATTGGATCCACTTTACTTATAAGCCACATATATTAATACATTCAGCTACTCACATAATTTATCACAAAATTTACAAAAAATAAACTCATTCAGCTATTCACATAATTTACAAAAAATAAACTTCACTAGAGATTCCTGCAGGTCTTCCTTAGTAGTACTGCTTTAAAAGTATAAAAATGCTTCCAAAGTTATTTTAATGGTTTCACTATTAGTGGTAATTAATATTAAAGGTCAAATAACATTTCATCATTATTAACATTTTCACAACCAGGCTACTCATTATATATTATTAACTCAGCTGTACTTTAAAAGATAATTATAAAATGCTGGTTTATTCCATACACGGAACAATAATACTAACTACTATTTTGTATGTGACAATTTTAAATCTTAAAATTATTTCTATTAATATTACTCTTCAAGTAGCATTATAATTAATGTTAATACCCACATGATGAAAAACAATGGCCCACCTAGAATACAAGAAATAACTAAAAGCGTAAAATGTCTGAAGTATGAGAAATTCATGCACATAGATCATATCTATTACGAATTATTAGTGTGAGAGTAAATATTCTTTAAGTCAAATTTGACAACTGGAAGAGTTTGTTCAATACTTTTTTACCAGTTCCTTAAAAACAAGGGCTATATAAAGTTTACAATTTATTATATCATCCTTATAAACTAACAATACCTTGGTAATTGCTTCAATGCCTTGCAATGTCATATCACTTAACATATTAGCTTCTATGCATCTGAGAAATACATCATCTTCCATTTTGTCAACTTGTTCTTCTTCCTACAAGAATACAAAAACACATATTTTACTAAATAAAAGAGGATCAAATTTATTTGTAATTTTCTTTAACTCTGTTGACAAAATCATGCACATTGTATTAATAATAATGAGTGCCAATAATAGGACAGTACAGAAAATTCTTGAACACAAAAAAATTACACGCAAAGCTTCTCAACTCAAATGCAAAAGTTACACACCAGTTTTCCTTAATATTTTGAAAAACATAATGAATTAAAATTTGACAAGTATATGATATCATATGGTGACTGAAAATTAGAAGTAAAACTGCTTCAGAGATTCCAAACACAAAAATGAACACTGTTACAAAAGGTGCTCTCCAACAAGTTTTGAGCACTGTTTGTCCACAAACTGCAAATTGAAGATTATTATTTTGTTAAAAATTTCCACAGATGTAATTTAAATAACTCATTAAGGTGGTATGCCTTTGAAAGAATGGAGGCTGGTCAGCCTCTAGCCAATGGGGCCAGATGGCTGAATGTGTCTTGAATGATGGCATCCAGGTTCTGGAGACAATCTCAGGCACAGGTTGTTAGAAGATCAATACAAGTTTACCTAAGACTCACATCTCAAAGTGACTATTATCTGGCTTTGATTGCCAAGTGTCAATAGAGCACAGGCAGCTCCCCAACTTGCTTCAGAGCTAGTTTTGTTCACAGGAGGGAGAATTTCAGACTGGACAGTTTCAAGAAGACTTGATGGGTGGGGATATGCATAATAACTAGTGGTATGTGTTCCCTTATCTCCCTCCCACAGAAAAGATAATCTGAATTGGTTACGGGCTTTAATTCAAGAACAAAAAAAAGGTTTTTGAGACTGTGCATTGTGAGAGTTCCAATGACAGTTTTTACAATGCCATTTCAACTCAGCTGATGGGAGTATTGTGACATCCTATTGGGACAAACATTGATAAAAGTACTTTATCATCACAACATCACTCTCACACACAGCAGTGGATAGTTTTATTCCTTTACTTTTTTGGTTCAAATTCACAATGCCCCTATAAAGACATTTCCTAAAAGGTTTTTGAGACTGTGTATTGTGAGAGTTCCAATGACAGTTTTTACAATGCCATTTCAACTCAGCTGATGGGAGTATTGTGACATCCTATTGGGACAAACATTGATAAAAGTTACTTTATCATCACAACATCACTCTCACACACAGCAGTGGATAGTTTTATTCCTTTACTTTTTTGGTTCAAATTCACAATGCCCCTATAAAGACATTTCCTACCATTCTCTACTTTCATTGAATTTCACATTTATAGTTCTGCATTTCATCATATATTGACATTTTGAATTTGTTATTAAAAAACTATTATTTAATGTGTGTTTTATCCTCAAAGAGAATGGTGATTCCTTCACTACAGACATAAATTTCCCACAATTTTTTATAAGCATTCACAGCTAAAACTGCAATGCATAAGTACTATGATTATAAGAGTCTGAATGAATATAAAATATGATAAGATATTTATTTTATTTACAGTACTTCTCAAGATATGAACTTTTGCTTATTTGTTTACTTGCATTAATATTTTCTATGGATTGCACTATATTAATCAATTTAAATGCCCTTTTTGAAAGTTTTTGATATACAGGGTGTCCATAAATTACTCACCTTACTATAAGCCTTTATAAATTCATTATTATAGGAGCAATCTTAAAACAGTTTGCAGTAATTAAAAACACAACTCAAGACATTTTTTTTTCTTTATTTCTCAGACTATCAGCTAAGGGTGCAATGACAACAGTGAAGGTGAAAGCAATGTGTGTGCTGTGGATGTGGGAAACCAAATCTTCAATTACTGTACAGAGGCATTTTTGAGAAAAATATCAGAAAACTTCACCAACAAAGCAATCACTCAAGCAATGGCTGAAACAATTTCAAGAAATTGGCAGTGTACTACATCAGAAAGGAGCTGGTAGGCCAATGTGTCTGAAGATAGGATAGCAGAAATTCAAGATGCATTTATCCACAGTCCTAAAAAATCCATCTGCCAAGCAAACCAAGAACTGAAAATACCGCATTCAACAGTGCATAAAGTGGTTCACAAGAGGTTGGAACTTTACACTTACATATTGTAAACCTTGCAGAAATTTTGATCAAAAGACAAACCCTAATGATACAATTTGCTGTTGACATTCTTGGCTATATTAATGAAGATGAACATTTTTTGAACAATGGCATTTTCAGTGATGAAGCAACATTCGATCTGTCTGGTAAAGTCAACAGACACAAATGTCATATATGGGGATCAGAAAATCTGAACGATTTTATTGAACACGAATGCAACAGTCCCAAGATAAATGTTTGTTCTCTTCCATACCCATGATTGGACCATTTTTCTTCCATGAGAACACTGTGAAGGCTACAAATTACCTAGGTATGCTTGAATCATACGTATGCTGCACCTCAACTTGAGAATATGCAGCCCCATGGGCACCAAGTTCCCTTCTCATTGGATTGGGCAAGATGGCCCTATTCCATGGCCTCCTCACTCTGCAGATACAACTCCTCTGGATTTCTTTTTTATGGGGCTACATAAAGAACAGAGTGTACACAAAGAAGGTTAATGACACAGAAAACACCAGATTGAAGAATCATTAGCTTCCATCATGCAAGACATCCTTCCTAATGTTTGAAATGAAATCATCTAGTGCCTTGATGTTCTGCATGCTACTAATGGGGCTCATGTGGAAGTTTACTAAATTCTGATTTACTGAAGTACTGACTGAACTACTGACTGAACTGTGGTAGTCTACTTAATTAAAACAATTGTGTTATTAATTATTGCACACTGTTTTAAGATAGCTCCTAAAATAACGAATTTATTAAGGCTTATAATGGGGTGAATAATTTATGGACACTTTGTATTTACAAATAAAAATCAACCAAAACATTCACTAGAGTAAAATTTTAGACTATTATTTACAACATTAAATTTTTTACATGTGCACAAATATTAATTAATATCAAAGAAATATTTATTTCTTTGTATATTTACCTCAGCAAGGCAAGAACAAGACCACAAATTTGACTTTCGGCTGCAATAACCAGGATGTTTTTAAGATTAAGTTGGGAAGTGAATATGTTATGCATGGCTAGTAAAAAGGTACAGGTCTGAATTTCCACTGGATTTGCATTGGGATTTCCACTATGAACTTTGGTTTCACCATCAGTGAGAAAGGGGACAACAATGGGCTTAGAAAGGCTGTCATCTATCAACTGGGACATTAAGCTGTGGTTTAGCATGCAGGAGAGCCATATCCTATGCACACTAAAGAACATACACATGGCCTTATGGGAGACTTCTATCTGCCTTTCAATAGTTGTCCAATGGGTTCCCCTCCTCTACCCAGCTCTGAACCCTTGGGGATATTTGTAACCTGACTATTTAACCTATTGTGGACACAAAAGTGACACTCAGAGGTAAAATAACCAAAAAAAAAAAAACTTTGTAAAAAAGAAGCAGTATGCAATTCTTACAAATATCTATTTTTTTTAAATTATTTTACATTTGTTCTATGTTTCATGTAATTATTTTGTTTAAAAAAGATTTCTTTTATATATATTTATACAGTGACTTACCTCTTGCAATTTGCTGTCATCATTATTCATAATTCTTATTCTTAGCACCAGCTTTTCAGCATTATCATCATTAAATATGCAGTTAAGATCATCTCCAAATCCAGCATTTATCTTTTCAGCAATCTGTTCCATTGTTAACTTCTTATCAGTCATTCTCTTGCGATCCAGCTCAATTCGAAGTAACCATGGAGAAATACGTGATGGATCAAAATCAGGCATTTCATAGTATACATTAACAAATTCCTGATCTTCAGCGATAACTGTGTTTTGGGGATCAGGATCATAGTATATTGCAGTATTTGCTGTTACTTTCCTTAGAGTAGTATGCTCTAGACGACACAAAACATCCTACAAAAAAAAAACTACATTTCAATACACAATTCATTTCATACTCTATTAAAATATCTTTTATTAATCTTAAAGTTTAAACACTATATGCATTGAAAAACATTAAATATAAATTTTACATGGTTTATGTGGAGCTCAGCATCAGTAATTACTTACTGACACTGTGCTCTATAAACTTGGGATATCCTACTCTTAACCTGCTTTATTTTTAAAATATAAACACTTAAACTAAAAAGAAACCCCAATTTAACAAAATTTCATTATAGAATACCATATTTATAACACTGAAAAATCCAAATAATTTAAATAATGAACATTTCAAGCCAAGCAAACTAATCTTTGATCAAATATCTTTATATTTTTCTACAATAATTGTGTTTTGCATGTAAAATTTCCTTGGTGTAACAAAAACATTTTTGGATTATTGATAGGTTATGATTATTGTATGTTGAAAATTAAATATGGCTAAATATACTGTCTTTTTATATGCTGGTAACTGAAGTATTCTTTTTGCATAGGTTTCTCTTGATATATGCAATTTCAACATTTGATTTTCATTAGACATTAATTTTGATTACTTTTATTCAGTAAACAATATGAACAATTCAAACCTTCTTTTTATTTTTATATTGGTCACTAAACTACCAAATGTCTTAGAGCAGTATTTCCAAAATATTTTTTGGTCGTGACACAATAACAGCAGTACAGGCTAACTAATTGAACCAAAAGCCTTTGAAACCCATCAGAAAACCATTATAGCCCTGGATTAGGAAACCCATCTTAAAGATTTGCATTTCATTAGAACTCCTTTGACTATTTGCTGCAATATATCTATAATTATGAGACTGTATTAATATTCAACAGAGCAGGCAACATGTTTATACATATATATTTTTAGTTATCATTTAATGTTTCAGTGTCCATGGATATTCCAAAAGTTGGGTTTCTTTTCTGTGAAAAATCCTATTACACCACTCCCACATATAAATTGCAATAATAAAAATTCTATATTAAAAATAAAATATTTCTTTAAATACAAATGCCATACAATAAATAAAGCCCTTCTAGAAAAAAGTATTTTTTTTGCATCAATTAAACTAGTAATGGCAAACCCTTTTTTCATAGGAAATCAAAAAATTAGATACAATGTGATATCCAACTGCTTGCAGCCATATTTATACCATATATCTGGGTTTTGATTATTAAAACTTTTCAGTCTACAGAGGACACTTTGCTAGTATATGCAAATTTACTAACCAGAAAGCCAGATAGATTATTTTTCTACAAATTTTTTCATACAAATATTTTCCTAAAATAATAATAATCATATTTTATTTTCAATTAAACATTAATTTTTGTTTTAGTTTGACAATCAGATTTTACACTTTTCCAAATAATTTTTATTTCTATTGTAAATCACCCTTTCAGAAGGTTCGGGTATGATGATTATACGAGTCTACATGTCGACAGATTATTAGGGAGCTTTTTTGGTTTCTTAAATGGCAGGATATATGCTTCATTCCAAATTTACAGAATTACTCCTTGGAATTATTCCAACCTGCTTATATGTAGTAGTTTTCTCAGCTGTTTGAGCAAGGTTTTCTAAAAACAGTATCTAAGATACCAGATTATAGACGTGTCTTTTTTATGTGCTCAGAGAATAAGACAATTCTTGTTCTGTAGAATCATTTTCAGAATTTGCCTATTGTAGTTTGATAGGTATGTTATTATTTCCTGCTATTACGGTTACTTGTTTTAAGTTTCACACCAAGTTCATCATCAATTTCTTCATCAATTTCTTCATCAACTCTCATGTTTGCGTTTGTGTGGTTCAGTGCCTGCTGTCCTCACCCTCCACGGAGCCTAAAAAGACACCCAGTTGGATGACAGGGCTACGAGGGCACTATACCCACACAGATAGTGAGCCAAGCCTTCACAAATAAGTAAAAGGGAAATGAAAAGAGAAATATGTGAAAAAAAACCTTTCTTCACAAAAGGAACTAAGTAAAAAATAACAAAATTATGAACAGCCAAATTTGGCACACAAAGAAAGGATAACTACAAAAGGAAAATAAGTTGTGAGGAAACTCACAAACTTGTACCCGGATGTGGGCAAGGTTACTTACTGCTATGCAAGGTTGACCCTAGCAGGTCCTGCCCACAAGCCAATTGCTCCTGGGGGGGCACCCCAAGAGCTCCCGTTTACTGGAAGCACAGGCCCCGGAATCTGCTGCCCAGCCCTGCGACGAACAGACTCCCCAATGGCAAGGCAGCCAAAGGGGACCCTGCCAGTCATGAGCTGAGGAGACAGAGACCACTGAGCAACTACCAGGACCCTCCTTTCCCGGGGACATGGGTCTTCACACATGGCAAACACACGGGCGAGCATTCAGGACCCTGTGAAGACACCCGAGCCAGTGGAACCTTCACAGGGTAGTCCCCTCGCGTACAGGAGCTCACACCGGGGGGGGGGGGGGGGGGGGGGGGGGGGGGGGGGGTACAGAAAGGTTGCATTCCTAAAAAGTTGGTCATAAAATGAATTTCCTTATAATGGACCTATTTCCCCCATTGAATCCTATTATGTAATGATGTATTATTACAAAAAAAATTTTTTTTAGATCCGAAACTTCATATAAACACAATTTGTTTTATCTTTTTAACATTTGAATAAGAAGAAAAACGTTTTAACACTTTCAATGCTAACTCAGTTTTTGATTATTTATACGATACCTCACCTCATGCCACAAGTATGGAAGGGATTATTTGTCTGTGTGCCTAAATTATCTTATAACTATATATATTATTTTGTGGATATGGAGTGAAAAGTATTTTTAAGTTAATAAAGATCCATCTCTCAAAAAGTTGCATATGCACAAATGGACACATGTAATAATATTATAATGAATGAAATGCAAAATCAGTAGAATAACATATTAATTTTAATTTAAAATAAAAATTAATTCATTCTGATATGCACTGCCAGGCTGGTTTGACCTATTAAAAAAAAGAGAAAGGGCAAACCAACCGGTAGTGAGCATTAGAAGTGTTAAATAGATTTCTATAAATCACACTGTACTTGAGAAATAAACTGCATAAATAATTCTAGTCACCCCCAAATGCAACTGTATATATAGAAAATAAATGTGTTGTCCTCTACATAGTGCAGTGGGCATTTGCTTTATTACAGTGAAAGCACATCACCTCTAACACACACCAAAGAACAGGTGTAACAACCTGCAAATCGGTGGCTCTACCTATAACCATAGGTGGAGATAAATCAATAGAGATAATTAAATAACAAAAAAAAAAGTTTGGGAATCACCACTTTGAGCCATGACAACATTCTCAATGTCAACTGTTACATTTGTAACTGTAAAAATTTAAAACAAATTTCCGAAAATTTACTGTAACTGTGGAAATGTTTGCCATGCAACAAAACTGGGTGCTGAGATATAATTTCTGTAAGTGTGAAATTCCATATAAAAAGACTCTGTAAATCAAGGATTACCTGCATGTACATTTATATTTTTGTTTCCTTCATTATTGTCAGAGTGTTGCATGATTTTTTTTTCCAGTTTGTGAAATTTTTAATGTGATATTGACTAATTTTATTTCACAGGAAATGCATAAAGACTGGGAAATAATAATGGTCCAGAATAATTATCCACTTGACATCTGAAAGCCAGTGGAAATTGTTTGGAGTATATACTAAATCAAGATAATTTTCTTAACTAACTTTTATTAAAATATGTAAGACAATTTCATGTAAATTAAGATTAAAATGTACCATGAACTTAATATGATTTTATTTCCTCAGAGCACCTGATCTGCTGCTATAAAATTATGAAATGCTATAATATACTGAGAATATTCTACAAATAGTGGGAAATATTCAAGAATACTCCATCCCTAGTTATTTAGAAGCAATGCATTTAATAAATTCATAAAAAATATGTGATTTCTAATTCTACATCTACTTACTTTTGCCTTCTCAGCATCACGGGCTGCTGCTCCAGTTAAGAAAACTGTCAGAGATGGAGTTTTAGGTCTTTTTGAGATATTAATAATTTCTTTCAGTCTTGGCACACCAAGTGTTACATTTTTAGCTGATACACCAGCATAATGGAAAGTATTAAGAGTCATCTGAGTAGCTGGCTCTCCAAGTGACTGAGCTGCTAAAGCTCCTACCATTTCTCCTGGCTGAACCTAAAAGTATATTACACTGTTTATATACACTGAGAAACAGAAATTTTCATACAATAAGACCAATATTTGCGTTATGAGTAAATTTATACACTGCATTTTTTCTATACATTAAAATAATGCTGAGGGTGAAATTAATTTTAGCTTAATATTTACACTATGCAGTAGTAAATAATCCCATTTAAATGTTGCTGAATACAGTCTTAAATCTAGCCCAGTGGTTTCATGAGTTTTGTCAGTGGGAGTGCACCATACAGACTGAAAAAGATGGAATGAATGAAATATTGCCCCAGATATAAAATAGCAAATTAATTGTAAAAATACACTTAATTTATTCAATAAATATTAATAAAGGAATAAATTCATGAATTTTATAATGGAATTATGTATATAACCCTAAAACTGTACCAACATTTTTGTAACTAAGTACTAACTTCTAACTAGATCAGAAGTATTGCTAATTTTAGCCATACTTCTGATGTTCAACAAGGGTGCATTTTGTCTCCATTTCTCTTTAGTTGATTTTGATTATGTGGTATTATGATACATGTGGAATTCACTGCAAAACAATGATTTTGGGTTTAAATGGAATATAGATCTGAAAATTGCTGATTTAGATTATGCAGATGATTTGGATAATGATGTTAGTGAGATGAATTCTTTCATAGAGTTGTGCATCCTTGAACAAGTATCTCAGTTTAATTATCTTTGCAGCTATGTAACAGTTACTGGTGATGTGCAGCTTGAGTTGTGTGTTGTTTTACCTCTGAGCGGCACTTTTTTGCACACCATGGGCTAAATGGCCAGGTCACATGGACCCCCGAAGGCTCAGAGAAGGTTGGGGGAGGGGACCCACTGGAAGAGCTGTTGGGAGACAGATGGTAGCCTCCCATCAAGGCCATCCAGTGTGTTCTTTAACGTGCACAGGGTATGGCTCTCCCACACATGGGGCCAAGGCTTAACGTCCCATCCGACAGACGGCTGCCTTTCCAAGCCCATCGGTGTCCCCTACTGACCGTGGGCAGGGCGGGGAATTTTGCGGAGATAAATCTCAACGCTGACCCAGCTGGGACTCGAACCTGGGAACTACAGATTACAAGACTGGCGTACTACCGACTGAGCCACCCCCGCTCCAGGTGATGTGCAGCATGAGATAAACAGAAGAATAGAGATTGTTCCTGAGAGTGTGGAGAAATAGGTGTACACAACTAAAGACTAAAATTATGTTGTATAATAGTTTGGTTCTTTCTAGGGTTAGTTATAGTAGTGAAACTTGGACTCTTTTAAACAAGGTAGCAGGAAACCTGATGTCTTTGATTCTAGAAGCTTATACAGTATCTTGAGCATTAGTTGGTTTAACTTTGCAAGTAATGGTGAGATTAGGCAAGGGAGTTGGCAACCTCCTTTGAACATCACATTGTGCAGAAAGAACTGCATTGGTTTGGCCATGTTGCCCATATGCATAACTATAGATTAACAAATAGGGTTATGAACAGTGTGCCTAAAGGTCTCAGAAAGAGGGGGAGACCTAGAATGTGGTGGGCAGACAATGTCAAACAGGACCTCATTAGAATTGATCTATGGTGGCCAGACGCAACAGATGTAGCTCAGGACAGATATTTTTGGAGAACTAAACTGCACAATCTGGTTGGGCATCAATACCCTATGACTACTTGAGGAGGAGGATTGTCAATTGTCAATGTTATCTTCAGATATTACTAGATTTTAACTGTTACACATAAGAATGGTAATTTATACAAATTCTCTATGTTATCTTCAGATATTACTAGATTTTAACTGTTACACATAAGAATGGTAATTTATACAAATTCTCTATGTTATCTTCATATATTACTAGATTTTAACTATTACACATAAGAATTGTAATTTAAAGTTTAAGATGTTTAAGTTTTTGGTGAATTTAAACAGAGTTGAATGCGTCATCATCATTCTCAAGCAGCCATGGGCTACGCAGGTCCAACCAGACCGTGCAATTTAGTTCTCCAAGCAAGTCTGTCCTGAGTTACATCTGCTGCATCTAGCCACTGCACACCAATTCTAATAAGGTCCTGTTTGACATTGTCTGCCCACTGCATCCTAGATCTCCCCCTCTTTCTGAAGCCTTTAGGCACACTGTTCAGTACCCTATTCGCCAATCTATAATTATCCATAAGGGCAACATGGCCACACCTACAGTCTCTCTCTCTGCACAATATGCTACTTAAAGGAGGTTGCTGACTCCTTTGCCTAACCTCATCATTAGTTACAAAGTTGAACCACACCTAATGCTCAAGCTTTATATATTTTAACTAAGGGTTCTGCCCCTGCAGCCTAGGTCACCAACACCATTAGGGGGCTCTGCCAAGGCCACCTCAATACACCAGGAATGGACAGTGCAGTAATAGAAAAACTACATTTGAAATATATAGCACTTTTAATTATATCTTTATTCTTGAAAATTTAACTAGTAGTTATTAATTTTTAAAAACTTGGTAGTAAATTGAAAATATTCTTAAATAATTTAATAAAATTGTAAAGAATAAACTATTTCATTTTGCATAGCTTAAAAAATATATAGCTTTCAGTTAAAGTGTAGAAAAATTAAACACACAAACTTTTATGCATAATTAAATTTACTCCTTCCCTCCTTTTACTCAACAGCTGTCCAGGCCTGGTGTATTGAAGTGGCCTTGGCTCCATGCCCCTGAACCTCCAGTTGCTGGCTCGCTTCACTTGCACCTCCCAGAGAAGTGAATCATTAAATAAAAAAAAATAATATCTCCTCAAGAAGCTGCTTGTCACAGAGGTCTGACAGGAACCTGTCAGTTTATATGCCATAGTAGGTCTGAGAGGATGGCAGAACCTCAACAGATAAACAACACATACATCCATGCCTTACTCGGGGCTCGAACCCAGGTCCCTTAGATCAGTAGCCAAGTGCGATAACCACTCGTCCATGGGACGGATAAATTATCAAACCATATAAAAATTTGTATTTATGGATGATGTAACAAAGGAACAAATTACTTTCGTAGCAAACAAACAAAGTACATACATTGGTTCACAGATCTAAAAAACCACAGACAGATGATAAAGTTCATACAGCAGTGCTGTATTGTTTGCATAATAATCATAAATACACTGGGAAAACTTTATATATGTTATATATGTATTAAAAAAGTTATATATGTATTCTTTTGCCAAAAACTGTATTCTTGGCAATGGAACGAAATTTGTCTGTCTGGGGTAAAAACATTTAAAACACTTCATTTGATTGGAATCATTATATGGTAATGTACAAACTGTTTACTGTGATGGTGAAGTGAAGTTGTCATTCAATGATAGCTATTCTTGTGATGGTGAAGTTGCCATTCAATGAAAACTATTCTTGTGATAATCTAGTAAAAAACATTTAAACTTATGGACTGCACTGGCAGAGATAATATTGATTATTTAATCAATCTGTATAATAGTGCACATTTCTATTTTTAAAGCAATAACTTTACAGTTGAAAAAGTAAATTCTTCTTCTTCAGAAAAATATAATGCAAAAAGGGTTGGTTGTTTTGGGTTTTATGGCACATGGGTGACTATGCCATATAATGCAAAAAGGGCATGAGAAATTTATTTCAGGTTGTATGCATCATATTTTTAGGAATCTGTATCTATCTACCTGTGCTTGTTGAAATCTTGTTTCAATTTCCCCTAGTAGCCATTCAAAAGCTTCAGCAGATAGGCGAAATTCTTCTCCTACTCTTTTAGTGCAGAGTACTGAATGCAATAATGCTCTGAAGAGAATTGTAGCATTATCATTGGCTTGAATGCTGAGCCTGTCTTCTCCAGGAACTATCACTAGCTTTTTTACAAGCTCTTCAACACCTTCAAAAAAAAGGGGGAAAATATAATATTTAGAATTGCGAAACAAAATACAAAAAATTATACAAACATCCAAATATTATTGAATCATCTGCTTCCAGTGTCTACTATTTCTTTATTATTATTAAAACAAACAATAAAATTAATGAGATTAAACAAAATTCCTTTTTAGTTTCTTTGCTTACTATTATATGATGGAAAGTCAAGAGCACATTGTTTTCAGCTAGATGAGATTTGAGCCTATTACATGTTAATGTTTGATGCTCTAACTTCTGAGACTATCAGTGTTCAGTTTTCTCTGTGATCTCTTAATGTTTGATGCTCTAACCCAGTGGTCTCAACCTTTTATGCTTCATGTATCCCCTGGAAATGTATATGTAACTGGTATACCCCTTGTATAGATTGATAAAACTATAGTTATAGTATAACAATGGTTATTTTTACTTTGTTATCAGGTCTAGCAACTTTTGAGCTCCCACGTCGTACCCCAAAACATTTTACAGCGTACCCCACGTTGAGAACCCCTACTCTAACCTATTGAGCTACTTACACTAGCTTCAGATAAAATTAATATACTAAGCAATAACAGTATTAATTCAATCTGAAGATGTTGTATTTTAGTCACTGGAGAACCTGTAATGCTATCAGAAAGTTGTGTTCACATTACCTAATGAAAATCAATTTCTTTTTTACAAAATTTTCTTCTATGTGTATTAATGCTAATACATTAATACATACACCCATCCCTCATTGTTAAGAAAATGCAACCAGTGTTGTTTTACATTATTATAGACTCAGTTTTACACAGTACAGATTTTGATTTATTTTTATGTATGTAGATATAATATATATTATGAAGTATCAGTGACATAACATCATGGGAGACTATTAGACTGTTATCCCAAAGTAAAAATCAGCTAAATTGGTTTAGTTGACTTTATTTTTTCGAGAATAAATCAATAATAGTAAATTCCTATAGTAGTAAAACCATCTATAAAAAGTTATATATGTATTCTTTCACCAAAAACTGTATTCTTGGCATTATAATGCAATTTGTTTCGTGGCATCTTAATGAAATCAAATCTGCTTTGGATCAGCAGCAAGATCTGACTTTTCTAAACTTAATTCTCTCAGACAAATAAAAACTGTGCTTTATCTCACTTTTAGAAGCAAATTTAACATTGTAGATTATTATATATGCTAAATACAGCTGATTTGTAAGTAGATTCATAAAATATCATATACTGATTTTACCAAATAAAGCAATAAGTTGATACAAATGCTTAATTTTTAATATGTATTCATTTCATAAATATCTTTTTTCTACAAATTTCATCTTCAAATTCGAAAGTATATGAATACATTAACAACTAAATATTTTTCATGACCAAAAAAGAAACGTCTGAGAAATTAAGCTTATCTGAATTAATGCAAAGTACAAAATAATGTTACATTAACGTTTATTATTACTGCTGAAATGAAACTTGTGAAAAATATGTATAAATAAAATTTTCAATGTACATTTTATTACTAAAGATTTCTTTGAAATCTATACCCCATTTTCCCCCATAAGTTGTTGGTCTCAATTTGAATTTACAGAGTAATTTTCCAGAACCTATCTATTGTGTAAATTGAGGGATGGGTGTATTTGATTTGGCAATGCTGTTAAAGCATATTCTGTTCATTAAAAATTTATCATCTTTTGATAGAAGCACAATCCAAATTCACTATTTCAGATTGATACAGTTAGGCAAATGGAGACAGTTTCTGTATCCATTTTTTTAACCCAAAAGCAAGTGCAATTTTGAGGCAAACATATGTGAAACAAAACTATAAGACTATTATTCTGTCACTTATGCCAGAACATTTTCACATAACCTATCAGTATGATCTCACAGTTTGGCCATACCAGTAATTTTTGAGTAGCTGTCATTGGCATTTCACCCCCATGAAGGGAGTGAAATGAATTTGGGGGTGAAAGACACTTTTGTGTACACAAAGGGCTAAATGATCAGGTCACAAAGACCCTAAGGGTTCAGAGAAGACTGGGGACTTGTTAAGGCAATACAGCATGTTCTTTAATCTGCACAGAATATGGCTCTCCTGCACATGGAAGTCATCTGACAGACAATAGACTTTCTAAACCAAATGGTGGCTTTCTTTCAAATAGGGCAGGGTGGGGGTTAGTGGGAAAGTCTCAATGGAAACACATTTGGGACTTCAACATGGAACTGCAGATTATAAGCCTAGTGCACTACTGACTAAGCCAATACCCACCCCATTGGCAATGGATTGCAGCAAGTGAACAACAGACCATGACAGCATGTTAGAGCTATACTTTTCAAATATGCACAACCTCAAGATGATTGTTCAGGACCACCACCAAAGAAAAAGGAATGTTGTATATACAGACATGCAATGTTTTTGCAGTTTACATGCAAAAAGCATATATTGCAATATGATACATTGTAGAAAAACAAAAAACTGTAGAAGTACAGAAACTGAAAGTGAAACCTAAGAAGTGTAACAGGTTTATTAATTTCTGAAAAGTCAAATCAATATGCCCAATTTATTTGAATATCTTTTTTTTCTATAGTTTCTACATCATAATATGTTTTGTATAAAATGAAAGTATGTTTATTACAAAACTAGAAGATTAACATATCACCTCTTGCAAATATGAGATGCTAGTTTTTAAATCAAATGAAGATTTTCTTTTTCTGAATTTTGCTCCATTTAATAGCAGTAATTTGTACTAATGGGTGATTGGATAAGGTAAATAGCAATATATTATTAGCCCTATACAACATAAAAATAATTTCTCATTGATCCCTTAAAATGAAAAAACTGCATTTTCTCATTCCCTATGAAAAAGGGATAATGTATATAAAATAATTTATTACTACTATATTAAAATATCATTGAAAATTTTGAAATTCTGCTTTTTTAACTAACAGCAATTTAAAGAAAAACACACATGAATATAATTATACTTTTGTTCTTGATAAACACATTCTACAAGAATTTACATTTTCTAACATAAATATAACATTTGCAATATTACTTCAAGCTTTACATTTTCTACACTAACACCCTCTAACAATGTAAATTAAACCTGTTTGGAGGATTTGAAAACTATGAATTTTAGTATTTTGTTAGCAACTATTCTACAAAAAAAGAATTTTCCATTAATCTCTCAAAACAAAAAGTTGCATTTTCCCACACCCTGGGGGTGAAAGAACAAATTTGCTGCCAATGTAAATATCTTGATCATCACATCCACTACTAAAATAGAAAATTTTTAGCCCAAATAGATTGTAATATTTGTTCAAAAGTTTGAAATTTCCAACTTTTTACACTGTCAGAGGGCATAATTAAAACTTTTGGGAGAATCTAAAAGTGTGAATTGCAAGTTTACCAATGCACACAAAACACAAAAAGAATTTTTAATTCATCTCTAAAAACAAACAATTACCTCTTAAAATAAAGAAAATGCATCTTCCCCGCCCTCACTGGGGATAAGGATGAAAATCATCGTTGTCAATACAAACTTCATGACTTTCACATTTTACCACCATAAAATTCGAATTTCTACTAACCTAATTACAGTGTTCACAATATTCGTTAAAATTTTACATTTTCAACATTTTCCCACTTTAGAGGTATACTGAAGATTCTAAAAGTACAAATCATATTTTATTAAATACCTATCAAACCCAAAAAGAAACTGAATGTTTACATATGGAGAGACACATGATAAAGTGAAAATATTACGTTTCTTCTGCTAAAAAAACGAAACAAGCTAAAAAATGAATATTATGAAAAATCATTAGCACAGGAAGACGTAATGAAAAATATTTAAACTTACTTTTCCTTGATTACTATTGTATTTTAAATCACTGTATAGCTATTACCGCTAACAAAATCATATAATGTATTATGATTAACATGTTCACTGCCACATGCATTACATGCTAACAAAATCATGTAAAATATTATGATTAACATGTTCACTGCCACATGCATGTCATGGTAGTCTAGTGGCTTTGCCTGGCTAAACCGGTCAGCACTGTCATTGCATTTCTTCTCGCTACAGTGGCAATCAGGTTGAGGTTTACGTCCTTTGTGCATGATTTGGACTTTACCCCCATTGCTTTTATGTCTAGAATATGTCTTTATATCTAAAAATTGACAATTTTTACAACTCAATTCTGGGTCCATCATAATATCTGATGGTGCAGATAGTAAACTTACAATTCCAATAACATCTGAATCTAAAATTCAATTTTTTTTTCTGTTGTTAAAAATATGCCTAAATTTAAACCCTATTTGATTGAAGGGGTCCCCCAATAAAAAAAGAGATATCATCCATCAGTGATATTACTTGAAGACCATTTGATAAACCCATTCTTTGATAAAGCTAAGATATCAAATTGTATTCAAATTCTTTCATGAGAATATCAAGATAATAATTTTGATGGAAAATCTTCATTGCCATGAAAAATCAAGAAAAAAATTAGCAACATTTATTAATAGGTTTGAGAAAAGTTATTTAGTACAAAACTGCAAAATAGTACTGCATTTTGAAATAAAAAATATTAATAAATAATTATAATAATTTTGAATAAATATTTGAATTATATAAGGGCCATTCAAATTAAAAGTGGACAAGTCAGAAATGAATTCACCATGCCTACTGAGACATTTGTCCCAACATAAAATTAGTAACTTAATATCTTTTTTCCTAGAGTGACTTGCATGAGGAAGACAGCAACAATGCACTGAACTTCTTCAGACTTCAACTTCCTTCTTTTCATGGTGTCTTTTAGATGTCCAGCACTGCAAATATCTAATAGGGGAGATGCATGGACTACAGCGAGGATGTTCCAGGTATTCCCAACATTTTCTATTCAATATTGTTACTGTTAACTGGGCAGTATGGGGGTGGGCAATATCATGCAATGAAACAACTTCCATTTCAAAGGTCTTAATAAAGTGACCTTATTGCCTGCATTCAAATGCATTTAGTTTTACAATATTGTTGCAATTTGATGGTGTTACCATGGTCTAGAGATAATTAGCAGCAGACATCAGCATACCTCACATTGTTCAATTTGGATGCTTCCATGTGGGGTTTGGGGTCCATACAATGTTTATCACATTCAAAGGATACTTACCAGTGATTCTGGTGTTGTCCTTCTTTGTATATCAAGTTCCCTGTGTGGGGACACAACAATCACTCAGTCCATTACACAGATATAGGTCTTGTCCACTTTTCATTTGAATGAACCTAATATTTATTATTAAGTAATCATGTCTTTAGAATGAAGAGCAAATAGCCATTAATTACTACAAAGACCATTTTCTCATTTCCTATTTACTTAGTTCCTCAAGCTAGTAGGAACTTAAAACACCACAGTTGGCTACTGAACACTTTAAAGAACCATCAGGGTTCAGGTATCTGTGATGACCTCTGACCAGGATTCTTAACATAAAGGTATCCTTCTGTAATGCATAGTTTTGAGAAATAAAAAAATAATAACTATCCTCTCAAGCAGTTGCTTGCCACAGAGGTCTGACAGGAGCCTGTCAGTTTATATACCATAGTAAGTCTGTTAAGAAGGTGGGACCTCAGCGGAAAAACAACATAAAACAAACATCCATACCTTACTAGAGGCTCGAACCCAGGTCCCTTTCATCAGTAGCCAAGCACACTAACCGCTTGGCTGTGGGATGGCTTAAGTAATACTTTACGTTTATGTTGTCTAGAAACGAGGCATTAGCTTATCTATAAACTCATACCCCCATCAAGAATATTAAAAGGCAAACCCAGTATATTTTTCAAGTCTACTTCTATTGACATTTTAAGAAATCCAAAGCATTTTACTCAAATCTAAATAACAAACTAACACTGATCTACAACTATGAAAAATGCAGTGGGGCATAAAGAGTGACATTAGTCTTGTTTATGTACTTCTGGCTCAGAATCTGGAAACTGACAACTCTTGTTTCGTTCCCCTTTAAAGAAATACTGCTCCTGAACGTACTAACAATATGCATTGTATGAAGGCAAGGTTAGATATTAGGTTACACACGATAAAGAACATATAAAACTACCATAACTAGCAAACTAAGTTTCACCTCTGCTATATCTGGCTTAAAGCATGAAATATAAGAGTACTAGCAAATTTACTGCATTGCTTAGGTCTGAAACTCTTTCAAGCATATAATAGATGGCACTCCCCACATCTCAAGCTTTCATATGGCATAAAATTTGTTTATGATTAACTCCCATTTTTAGTGATGAGAAGAAGTGGACATAATTTGGGGTATGCCTGATACTTTCCAAGTAAGAAGTTTCTAAATTGAAGAATAGTACTGCTTCACTAAGAAAAATTGAACTTCAAATCATTTCATATGCAGCAGAGTTATTTGTATGTATTTTGTCTGAAATAGGTAATCCTTTAGTAAAAGAAAATTAAATATGGACAAATTTCGTATGGAGTGTCTAAGTTGTATGAAACCTGTGTACATATTAGAAGTTTAATATTTCACGATATATGCTGTTACATTTAAATTTGTTTAAAAGCTATTATATCCCAAGTAAACAAAACATAATTAAACAATAAAACAAAACAACACAATTAAACAAATTGAAATGTAACAGCATATATTGTGAAATATTAAACTTATATCATGTTAACTGTGCTACTCTTTATTTAAATATTAAAGTGTAATTTACAATGAAAAACATTATTATTTAACATTAATGCATTTAGTAACATAGTTTACGAAATATGCATTTACTACCTCAAAGAACATCTTAATACATTAAAGATTTTTTTATAAACTGCATTGATTACTTTAATGTTTGATACAAAATTTTCTTAATTTTCAAATGTCTTCATTTCAACAAAGATTACGTTCCACTTGTGCTATTTATCCATTTTTAAAACAATGCTTTATCCCACAAAAGGAGAAATTAATTGAAGCATTATTCTTTTAAATCTATTTGTGGCAATTATTTTCAATAACTCCTAGTCTGTGGGAATTTTGAGGAATTCAAATCATTCCACACTGATTTTGGTTGATCAAGTGGATTCACACATAACCTATAATCTTTCTCTGGGGAAGAGAATGTTCACTGAGGGGGCTGAGTGCATAAGTGAACAAAACTCTTTTATTTATATATATATAAAATTATGGACAAATTGAAATATTTCAAAATCACAAAATTACAAGTTATTCTACATGTTTATTTAAGATTTAGCAACTCTAATTTAAAGTATCATATTAAAACAGGACAATAAGAGTATTTAGAAAATCATATTAAGAAAAACCTTTCCACATCTTGGAAAAATGCCTTTACCTACTCTTTTTTTTCTGCACCCCATTTATATCCAAGCCCTATACTTATGCCTTACTTTTAAATACAAAAACTCAATGAAGCCCATGACATATGATTTACCTTGCATTACCCTAAGAGGACTCAAGTCTGTGGGAGCTCTTGCATTCACATGGAAAATTTTTTGGGCATTCCAAATCATTCTATGGAGGTTACAAGGAAGGACAACCTAATACAGAATACAGAAATTATAAATTTTCATATGAAGAATGACATTTTGCTAACACAAATACAATCATCCAAGTTAAGAAATATTTTGATATTATAAATTAAGGTAATATGAAGTATACAAAATATAGTGCACTCAAAGATGTACAGATAATCTACAATGTTGATAAAAAAAACTAGAACATATGTAAAATCAAAATAACGCTTAAATCATTATCTGCATAAACCGACACAAAATTCTTAATTGATAACTACTGCAAAGATGAAACCACCAAGACGCTGAAATATTACAAAACACTCAGTATACTCTGGCATGTTTCTGGAGAGATGCGGGTTCAAGTCCAGTATGTCAGCGAAATTTTTTCCATAAAATATTTATTGATATATTGACATTAAAATGTTACTCAGGTAATGCTGTGATTGTCACCTATGTTCAAATCATTAATAATGCTAAATAGTGTGAAGAGACTTTATTATTTCCATCTCATTCAGCACAATATAAAAAGGAATTGTTGCCATCTGTTGATCATAATAGATGGTGCCAATGGTTGGCACCGTAAATCATCAGTGAAAGATTTAAAGTCTTAAATTAATGGAAAAAAAGTTGAGCTGGCATTAGTTCAATCGGTAAGAATACTCTGGCATGTTTCTGGAGAGATGTGGGTTCAAGTCCCGCATTGGCAAAATTTTTTCCACAAAATATTTATTGATATCTTACTATTACTAGATTTCTGTGGAACTGGAGAAGAAATCAGTTTTCATTGAGAGCATTATTAAGATTAATAGCATGAAATGTAAAGGGAGAGGGTCACTATTAGTCATAAAATTAATTTAATAACACAAATTCATCACAGTACTAGGTTTCAAATGCCCTCAGGCCAACCTTTAATGTGGGTTATTTTACCTCTGAGCGGCACTTTTTTGCACACCATGGGCTAAATGGCCAGGTCACATGGACCCTGAAGGCTCAGAGAAGGTTGGGGGAGGGGACCCACTGGAACAGCTGTTGGGAGACAGATGGTAGCCTCCCGTCAAGGCCATCCAGTGTGTTCTTTAATGTGCACAGGGTATGGCTCTCCTGCACATGGGGCCACGGCTTAATGTCCCATCCAATGGGCGGGGCCTTTTCAAGCCCATCAGTATCCCCTACTGACCGTGGGCAGGACGGGGAATTTTGCGGAGATAAATCTCAACACTGACCCAGCTGGGACTTGAATCTGGAAACTGCAGATTATGAGCCTGGCGTGCTGCTACCGACTGAGTCACCCCCGTCCCACCAATCTTTAAAGTTTGCTACAAGTTTAAAGTCTCAAGTTACTCATTGCTCCAAGCAATGGATACTAGAAACCATTTTTGATCTAAATGATCTGAACAGCAAAAATAACACAACTGGCAAAGCCTTATATGCTGATGTATGCCGTAGATGTATACACGGTGAAACGCGTTGCTCTGGGGTGCCTTGATGCAGGCTGGACAATTTTTTAAAGTCTTTTTAAAGTCTTTTAAACGTTAATATGTTGTTGTTTTTTTGAAAATTTGAATAGCTTAGTTGTAATAAGTTACTATGTGTGTAAGATACAAAACTTGGATAGCCTTGGATATCGGCCACTTAAGATTGTTAACTGGAACTGTGTAATGGCTTTAACAACATATGGAACTGTGTCTACTTCGTTGATATGAAGATGGCTTCACAACTAGTGTTAAAGTTAACATATGAATGTGTATAACAATAGTTATTTCGAAGCATAGCAGCTTCTGAAGTCGATATCAGATTCAGCACAAATATGTTTTTATACGCACATGACCAAAGGGGTCTTGGACTCAGAGAATGGTGATCACAAAGTTTTGTGCATGACCTATATGGAATATCAGCTGAATAGTAGCAGAATACCATCGATTTATGTGTCCATCTACTTAAAGCTTGTATCCTAATACAGTGGCAGAAGTCATCAGTGGCACATTATTTTGCTGTGAACAACATTATACAGCAGGTTCATCATCTTAGGACTGGTAGCTTACAAACATCGGGGCTATGAGAATTACATCATCTCATCTGTTAATGCCTATGATAAGCAATTTTACCAGATACTACAAAGTGGTAACTATCTTTTGTTTAATTTAAGGGTTGGGTTGTTTTACCTCTGAGCGGCACTTTTTTGCACACCATGGGCTAAATGGCCAGGTCACATGGACCCCGAAGGCTCAGAGAAGGTTGGGGGAGGGGACCCACTGGAACAGCTGTTGGGAGACAGATGGTAGCCTCCCGTCAAGGCCATCCAGCGTGTTCTTTAACGTGCACAGGGTATGGCTCTCCCGCACACGGGGCCACGGCTTAATGTCCCATCCGACGGACGGCGGCCTTTCCAAGCCCATCGGTGTCCCCTACTGACCGTGGGCAGGGCGGGGAATTTTGCGGAGATAAATCTCAACGCTGACCCAGCTGGGACTCGAACCTGGGAACTACAGATTATGAGCCTGGCGCGCTACTGACTGAGCCACCCCCGCCCCCAGTTTAATTTAAGGTCTAATGTATTTTTGCATAGCTTTAAGATTACAATTATGGCTCTTAAGTTACTGAAATATCAATTTATCCTAGTTATTATGCTCTCAACTTTTGCGGGAAAAAATATGCGCTTCGCATACTAGGATTGTGATACACTGTGCTACCAAATGTAACAGCTTAATCGTGATATATTACAATTTTTTAATTATTGTTAGCTGTGTTTAAATTATATATAGATAAGATTACAGTCTTGATATGTGTACTCAGACATTCAGATGTTAGTTGAAGTGAACATAGCTTCATTCATGTTATACCACGAGGTGCTGTCATGACAGGAAAATTGAGATATCTTCTTATCAAGATATTCAAAAATCTGATTTAACCTATTTCACTGCAGTAAAACTTAAATTTATAAATCCCTCCTCTAAAAACTATCTGATTCCCAATTTCAAATTTTAAACTAGGGCACTAAATTTTCTTATCCAACTCTTACAACCAAAATAAATTAACACCACATTTAGAACAGCTATTTAAAAACACTCACAAATTCAAAAAAGATAATGTACCATTTCAATTATATTGCTTTTAATTATATTATTTTATTATTTATATTATTATCATGTTCAGAGGACATTCTACCAACTACATTTTGTAATCAAAACTCTTGAATTTGAAAAAAAAAAAAAAAAAAAAAAAATTTGATTTAAAAATCATTCTTGCAAAGGAAACAGACCAAATAATCACAACAGATAAAGATGAATAATAATATTAAAGTTAAAAAAACTATAACTGATCAAAAATGCCAACCTTTAGATTCTAATCCTATACCTAGAACTTTGCAGAAGTTGAAAGAATTATGGAGTGGTTCTTTCTAGCTTCATGAAATTGCTAAATCTTGTACACCCCAATATGGCAGGGATGACTCTGTGGGTACCGTGCCAGACTCGTAATCTGCAGTAACCAGGTTTGAGTCTGACCTGTGTCAGCATTAAGATTTATCTTAGCAAAAATCCATGCCCGCAGTCAGTACTAGGACAGGAGGGGACATTGATGGGCTTGAAAAGGTTGCCATCCATTGGATGGGATGATAAGATATGGACTCATGTGCAGGAGAGCCATACCCTGTGTACGTTAGAAAGCATGCTAGATGGTCTAGATGGGAGGCATCTGTCTCCAAACAGCTGTCCACCTTGTCCCCAACCTTCTCCGAGCCATGGGGTCCTAGTGACCTGGCCATTTGGCCCAATTTGTGCAAAAAAGTGCTACTAAGAGGTAAAATGACTCCTCTCCCCAGGTATATAATCATTCTTGGAACGTTTATTAAATTAAAATTACACAGAGCCAGGACATCCATTTCACCCTTAATATCCAAAAGAAAATCTCCACAATATTTAGAAAGGTAATTCTTTTAATTTTTTGTACCATTTTCTACATCATCAATACAGTGCTCCTGTCACAATGTTGCAAGGATCATACAAATATGCACAGTAACTGAAACAACCTTCATTCACTCACTTAATGCTTGTTTTATGATGTGTAACTGGACATTGATCCAGAGGGACCCAGTCCCATTGTGATCATGGCTGAAGTTATGAGACACATTAAAATAATAGCTCTTGAAACTCATCTTTGTATCTCCTTTATATTTATTTTAATTCAATAAATGTTTTTGGCAAAAATATTTCTCGAGTTCAAAGTTTACATGTAACTTAAATGACAGTCATTAAAATTGTCATCTATGTAACAGAAATAAAAAGACAAAGTAAATTTTGGGATTAAAAAATATCTAAAAGAGATTTTTAATAATGTGAGTTGGAAATTGAAGGTACACTGCCATATCTGGATATCATTATAACTTGTCACAAACTGTCAGAAAATCATAGTTTATCAAAAACTGACATATGTCCCTAATTCCATACCTGGTCTAGTGGTTTGCATACCTGACTACTAAATCAGTGGGCATGTCCTTCTGTATGTGTTTGTATATGAGAAACAAGGACAAGCACAATACAGTTTCATGGTTATCTCCATTCTTTATGTAGGAGAGTAAATCCTTCCATTAAAAAAAATTATGGTAAATTCTACTCATTCCATTGCACATAAAAAATCTGCATTTAACACATACTTTCAAAGAGCATACAGATACTGTTCTATACCATAACTACTAAAACAGGAATAAAAATTTATATATGATATAGGATTGCAAGCAGGTTATAAATTATATTTCAATAGTAGACAGAAGTTACAATTAAAGCAGTAAAAATATATTTTCCAGCAGAAACTTTTCTTGAATTAAATAAAATTAAGAGAAAATATACATAGACAGGTAAATTTTTATAACAAAAATCAAGTAACATCAGACAAATGGAGAATTTTATCTTATTAGCAAGCAAATTCCATACGGTATAAAATAATAAATGTATAATAAGCAATGCAACAGCATTTTCCCCCTGTGAAACAATCTAAAAAAATAATCTTTAATGAAATACAAATACGTTTTTAATATACAAACAGCTTAACTTACATTGCTATTTCCAGTAGGAAATATAGAACGGAGAAGATTTCTGTCCGACTTTAATTTTTCCCATTCTTTCTCAAATTCACTAAGAGCTGTGGCACTGCCTAAAAGATCCCTTACAACTTCTTCTGTAAAAATTCGCCTCAGGTATCTATAAAAATATTTTTTTATATAAAAAGCATGAATTTACACTAAGTTAATTTTACCTAAAAGTTAATTAGTATACTCAAGGCTTAAAACTCTTCTTGCTCAATTCAAATTGAAAAATAAAAAGGTAGCTCTGGTACATAATTATAAAACAAAAATAGGAAAATACCTTCTATGGACCTACATTTCCTCATAATAGTAAAACAATGGCATTTTAGACAATTCTTAAAACATTTTAGCAGTGGTAGAAGTTCCAAATAAAAAAAAAACTATATAAATGAAGCTTAAAGATACTTTTTTTAAAAATCTTTTATCCTATAAAATTCTACTAAAATATTTGTGTTTTAAGAAACAAAAAATTTATTATATTCACTTTAATGAAGCTTATAAGCTTACTCAAAACATACATTGCAAATTCTATTTTAATAATTCATATAATAATTTCTAATATTAAATGTAATCAAGTTATTTTAGTAGGTGACATAAATATTAATATTACTTTAAATAGTAATGATGTTAATGATTATTTAAATTTATTTACCTTTCATATACACTGGTTTCCATAAATTAAGGAAAACAGAAAAATTATGATAAACAAAAAACTATATGAATTTTGATGAAAACATGAATTACAATGCTAGTTTCCGAATGGCATTAAATATTTTACACTAGAAACATTTTTCGTAAAAAAAAGAACACTTACAGGAATTTGTCCAAAAATGAGGTGTCAGAATGCAATAGACAAAATTCTTTAATAAGGAGTGTGGTCACCCCTTACAGCAATGCAGACATGACAGTAACGTTCCATGCTGTTTATGATGTTGTTAATCAGCTCAGTAGGGAGTAACGACCATTGTTCCTTTAAAGCAATAATAAGCTCCCCTTTGTTGCAAGTGGTGGGTTGAGGGTAGCAACACATTTCACTAGAGCATCCCACACATGCTCAATAAGATTTAGGTCGGGAGATCGAGCTGGCCACTCCATGTGCATAATGGTCTCCTCTTGAAGGTATTGTTCCACTAGTTGAGCTCTGTGTGGATGAGTGTTATCATCTTGTAAGATGAATGTTTCACCTATTGCACCAGCATAAGGATGTTCATAAGGGTTCAGAGTGTCATCTCTATACCTTTGAGCATTGAGGTTCCCACTTGTCAACACATAGATGAGAATGTGGCGTCAGTGGGTAGAGGAGGAATGAACTCACTGACATGAGGGATTTCAACAGCCCTGTCACACAAATGAACGAGGACAGACATTTCATGCGCATGGCTTTGAATGATTGTACACCCACATCAAACACCTTAGTTCAACAGTTAGGGTGTGTTGCACATCAACTAGTGTCTGCACGTATGGTTTGATGTCAGCTGCAGCATATTAGTGGATGAGTGTTATCTTCTTGTAAGATGAATGTTTCACCTATTGCACCAGCATAAGGATGTTCATAAGGGTTCAGAGTGTCATCTCTATACCTTTGAGCATTGAGGTTCCCACTTGTCAACACACAGATGAGAATGTGGCGTCAGTGGGTAGAGGAGGAATGAACTCACTGACATGAGGGATTTCAACAGCCCTGTCACACAAATGAACGAGGACAGACATTTCATGCGCATGGCTTTGAATGATTGTACACCCACATCAAACACCTTAGTTCAACAGTTAGGGTGTGTTGCACTTCAACTAGTGTCTGCACGTATGGTTTGATGTCAGCTGCAGCATCATGGTATCTTTGCTAGGCGGCCATTACTTCGGCTACCATTGACTCTACAACACAAACATATGCAACTGCAATGCTGCCAAGAACGTTGCGCAGGGAAGTGTGAATGGAATCGCATTGCCTTTTCAGACGAATCCCACTTCAATATGCAGCACCATTATAGACGAATCCGTATTTGGCAGTACTGCAGCGACAGGCTCAGTGAGACATGCATGATGCAGTGCCATACAGGTCTGACCCCTGATGTTATGGTATGGGGTGCCATCGGACTCCACTCATGCACATGAGCCTCGTACGCATTACTGGTACTTTGAACAACTTAGTATAGTATGGCAATCCTGGTGTACAACTATTCAAGATAGCATACCACCTCGAGGGAGCTGCCATGTAACTACATCCACTCACTAGCCAGAGAACATTCATGTAGATCCTGACATTCGCATCAGGGGAAGACCTGTGGAAGAGAGAGACCTTACTTTTTGAACAAGTCTGTCTGATGAAATAATCATTGAGGTGCAGTGAGTGGATCATTTAAAAAACCAAAATCACTCACTGATTTTTGTCCGAAAACTTTGCCAAAACATATCAGATGATACCTTTAGAATTTAGAAGCCAAACATTTGTAGAAGTCCCAACTTTTTGAGTCTTCCGCAGTGGAGACTCCCAGGCTGTCCCATCGATAAGCCACGCCTAATCGGTGCCCACCAGCCTTTCAGCATGATCCTCAACTTCGTCCTCTCCATGGAGCCGACTCGCGGCCCCCCAGGGCACAGGCTGCCACCCACTTTGGGGCTTGCAACGGGCCTTTCACAGATGCAGGAGTCTGCCTACTCGGGTTCACCACGTCCTTGCAACAGACCCTCCTTTTCTAGGCATCTCCAGGGGGTTGCCGACTCGGCTGCACGCATAAGGACCACCAGTCCACCCCACTTCTCGGAGGAACCTAAGCTCCTCCACTACGAAATCTATCTGTTTTGCCAAAACAGTTCATGTGGGACTCTTAGTTTGGCTGTTCCATCGATAAGCCCGTCGACCAGGTTAGCCACTACCGGTCGCGAGCCTTCAACTTCTACCTCTCCATTGTAAGCGGGCCGAAGCTCCCCAGTGTACAGTCTTCCGACCCACGATATCACTGTGACCACATCGATGAGCCCACTGGACCGGGTTCTCCAGGCCTGGTCTGCAGACCCCCCAAGTACGGCCCCTCAACCGGGGCTGCAACCCCTAGCTTCTAAGGGGACAAGTCAATAAGTCCACTGGACTGTCCCCCCCCCCCCCCTAGAACCAGTCCGCAGACCTCCAACAGGTCCCCCGGTGGAGGGGGCTGTTGGCCCACAAGATATCATGAGCTCCAGAGTGTGCCAGCAATCCGAACCCAACTTCTCAGAGGCACCATAGCCCCCCCCCCCCATCAAGGTGGTCCCACTTCGGGGGGGGGGGACTTTGAACAACGAATTGAAATTATGACATTCCTGGTGCACCACAGCTCTTGGCTGTATATCACCTTAAGGGAGATGTAACTGAAACCACTATGAACTAGAAAGCTCCTGTCTTTTAAGCTTGCCTTACATTTGTCCTACTTACAGCGAGAGAAGACCTGTGTGAAGAGAGAAGCACTGCCTGATATTATTGCCTCTTCGAAGATATAATCATTGAGGTGCAGTGAGAGTGGGATCTTGTGAAATTTTGAGCGATGCCTAGGAAGTGCCCATCACTCACTGAATTTAGCCAAGAAACTTGCCAATAAATAAATAAAAAGATCTTAGTCTTTTGAATTTTGAGCCAGATATAAAAAGGAAGTCCTAACTTTTTGGGTCCTCTGCAGCAGAGGCCCAAGGTACTTCCATCAGAAAGCCACACCTTGAGGGTCTCCAAACCTCTCGGCACGACCCCCAATTTCATCCTCTCCATAGAGCCGGGCACCACAGCCCGCTCACCTTATCGGCATCTTTCAGCCTACCGGGCAGCGTCTTGCAGCATGACAGGGCTCACAACACTGCAGCACCCGGACCCCACTTCGCAGAGGAACCAAGTTCCTCCACTGCAAAAGCCATACAGTCCAAATCTCATTCATGTGGGACTCTTAGTTTGGCTTGTCCATCGATAAGCCCGCTGGCCACTGTCGGAGTAACAGGGCCGCGAGCCTCCAACTTCGTCCTCTCCATTGTGAACGGGCCGGCATTACATCACTGAACTGTTGGAGCCTGTGTCGTACCTTATCTTCAGGGACTCTCTGGTGCCATTTACCAACTGGACAATGCCAGACCACGTATCGTTCAACAATTCCTGGATAGCCACCATGTGACATTTCTGCCTTAGCCTGAAAGTTCACTGAATCTGTCCCAAATTGAGCATGTCTGGCCCACAATCTCATGATGACTAGCACACCAGCAGCTGCTACAACAGATGAACTTTGGCTACATACTACGTATCGAAACTGTATGGACTGACATTACTAAACCACACATCTGACGTCTCACCCTCTCAATGCCAGACTGTGTAGCAGCAGTTATTGCCACTCATGGTGGCTACAAAAGATACTGATTTCTTTGTATTTCATAAATCTAACCAAGTTGTATTTGCAATCCTTTGATCCTTGTAACATAAGCATGTATTCACTAAATATGGCTTTGATATCTCTTGTCTTTCCTGGTGTTGCATTTTTAATGGTGAACAGCATATATATATGTGTGAAAGAGCACTCTTTTTTGCAAGTTTTCCATTATGTGGCCATTTACAGGAACCACCTATCGCATTACTACAAGAATTAGGTGTACCTAAATAATCTACATCTAAATACCTTAACAACCTAATTATAATGCTGTAAAATAATACAAAAGTAACACACACCTTTCATTTGTAGCATCAAACTTGAATTTTTTCTCAAAAGCTCTATCTGATGGCTTTAATGTTGGCAAAGCTTGATGCTCAACAGTTGTTCCATCCAGTCCATCTTCTCCATAACGAAGTTGAATAACCTGTCCTGTACTATTTCGCACAGTCCCATCGTAAGTTGCCATCACACTTTCCATAGCCTTAATCAGCCTACGCTGAATATAACCTAAATACAAACACACCATGAGATAAAAGCACAATGAAATCATAATAAATTATGAAGTTTCATTATTTACTAAAAATTTAAAGTGAACCAATATTAAAAATTATTAATCAAAGAACACTCTTCCGTGCTTTCCACAACTTACTTTAAATCAACATATTTTACATGAGTTATGCATATTTTGTCAAAAAAATTTAAATTCATTTTAAATTCAATTAAATGAAAAATAGCTACAAGTCTACTAAAACATTTCCTACAGTGTGCTAATAAATGGCTTGGGGGCCTAAATGTTTGGCTAAGTTGATTAAGACTTGTTCAAAAAATTTGAGGTGATAATTTCAAAACCTTATCAAAGTTTATCTCAGCTACCAAGCTGCTTCTAGTGATCAGAGAATTCAGTTTCCCATCTCCAGATAGAATGGACTAGCAGACAATTAAGTGTTTTTTTTATACTTGTTATTTCCTGATTCTTAGTCATTTGAAATATCAGTGAGTTCAACTACTAATTATAAAACTAAGAAGAAGAAAAAAAACACAGGAAAAAAAAAAGCCTACAGTAAATAAAGAAAAAATCACTCTGGTTGCAAAGAAAGAAAATTCAAAAATTTCATTTTTTTTTAGCCTGGGCTTTTTAGTCAAAGAGTTGGATTATGACAAAATTGGCTTCTGTATGTTTATGTAAAAGAATTCCTTCAGGTTAATGGAGGGATATTGGATATCACAACACTGCAGAAAATACAATTGCTTATTTAAATAGTTTTCCATATACAGGCTGCTACCCTATGACCCACACAAGGGCCACAAAATTCAATTCCTTAAGGTAAAAGGAAATAAAGTTATTCTGATGCGTTTTGCATTTGGGCTGTAGTTTATAAGATTATCGGGCTGAATGGTGCAGGGATGTCAGAAATTCAGTTCTGGAGTGATAGTGCAATATCCGATAAATGGCAAGGTCAAAATAATGAATAACAATGGAGACATAACGAGAGTCTTGTTATTTAATCAGAAAACATGTACTGACAACGACATATAATTAGATTACTAATGATCAAACATGACAGCAACAAAAGAAAAGGCACACAAAATAGTGCAGTTGAACAATTATGAGGTCAATTTATGAAAAAGTCACATTAGGTGTTCGAATTGTGCATCTTATTATTACAATCATGGAAACATGGATATGTGTAACTAGGTCTTCTGGGATAGTAGATGGTGTTTCGTATACCAGTGCTTTCAAATGTCCCCCCCCCCCCCCAAAAAAAAAGAAGTCCAATGAATTGAAATCTACAATTAGCTTTAACACATAATCACTGTATTTATATATACTTTTTTGACAGCACAGTGAACCCACCTTTAAATCGATATCAACCTCTATCTTATTACACAAGACAGGTAATATTCAATCTATTTTAGCTGAAGAATACTTTAGATTTTTAAAGTGAAAAGAGAGTAAAAGCGTTTTTACCGCATTTTTTCATGTAGATGCAAGTCCGTGGCATTTGCTGGTTGGCGCACTTGGTTTTGAGACACACTGTTGTTGATGTCTTCTCATGGTCTTTAATATATTGAGATGCCAGCCCCTTATACCAGGATTCTTCATAGTTGTCTAAAATCTACACTATTGTCATACATATGGTTGAATATTCTGTGGTCTTTGCCACTCTCTTTATATTCCAACTACGTGGTTCACTATTATCACAGTATGACATGACAACTTAAAAAATATACAAAAAAGTTATCCCTCTATTAAAAACGATAATATTTTTATTTTCTGAAAATTTCTGAAATGGTAGTGTTTTATGTATTAAAGCTAATTGTAATAACTTGTCACTGTGCTTTTAATATTATGCTTTTAAAACTATAATTTTAAAAGGATTGAAATCTGTAGACTCAGCTGGTTAAGCAATAGAACAACCAATCCATTAGACAGGTGGCCGAGTGGTTAGCGCGCTTGGCGGGATCACAATGGCGGATCAACTTGGGGAAATATTCACAGGATCTGGGTTCGAGCCCCGGGTAAGGCATGGATGTTCGTGTTGTTTTCTGCTGAGGGCCTGCCATCCTCTCAGACCTTCTACTATGGCATATAAACTGACAGGCTCCTGTCAGACCTCTGTGGCAAACAGCTGCTTGAGGGGGTATTTATTTTTATTTTTACTGTTGCACCACTCTACCAAAACGTCAAGGTGCACCATTGTGTTAGAACCACAAGGATAGCCATAGAGTCAATGGCATATCCTCCAGCAAATCCTGGAGTACATCATGCAAGAAAACGTTGGGGATTACTTTATCGATCCACAATATCTTCCCACAAACTGATGCTCCATTGCACTTAATGCCAATCATGCAAAAGAACATGGGGGTTCTGCAGCACTCTAATGGGTGTTATGGTCATGATTCATGGGTACAGTATCCTGTTTACAAATATGTTGTCTGCACCTTGTCAATGTGTCGGTCAAATACAATATCTAGGTGCGCAGGATAATCTAGGTCTGAAGAGACACCCTGAGTTAGTGTGAAATGGTACAGGTGGAGTCTTTGCGTAAAATGCCATACATAGTCATGGCTGTTCTGTTACTGTCCTCAATACCTCATGCAAAATGGCTGTAGGATGTTTCCTAATTATTTCCAGCACATCATCTTATGCATGCATGGCCCTACTATCACTGTTGTAGACCAAATAGCCTTTCTCATGATGTCTGTGCAGCCAGCACACAGCATATTTCTTGGGTGCAACTGCTGTCATGACATTTGCTGAGTAGTATGTATTGCAGGTTTTTATTGAAAGTGTAGTCCATGCCACATGGAACAGTGATCATGGGAACTTGTACTAAAGTAACTGACAAAGAAAGTTTAAGCATCTTCCTGTAGCCAATGCAATTTGCATACCCACGCAATTCAACAGACAAGGCACATTTTGACCAAAAAGCCAAGGCTAAAAAAAAGAAATTGAAATTTTTGGAATTTTCTTCCTTTGCAACCAGAGTGGCTTTTCCTTAACCATTCTTTTTTTTCTTATTTACTGTAGTCTTTTTATTTTTCCTGTGTTTTTCTTCTTCTTAATTTTTTAATTAGTAGTTGAACTCACTGATATTTCAAATGACTAAGAATACGTAGATATGCAAATCTGTTCACTTGCCTGTTGTGTGTACCATATGAAGTATAGTGCTGATTTAATGCTGGAATCTGCATACATGCATTCCATATGGCTTCTTTATCTGTATTAAACATCACTGCAACTTTCAGCCTGGTTATTTGTAGAATTATGGCTCAAATCACAAAATGTATCAGAGAACTTTGCTCCTCTTTACCCGAAGAAATAAAATTTCAGGATGCATGTTTGGATCACATCCTGTATGCCAATTCTAATATTCAATTGCAATAATTGAAAGGGAGTTGAATGTGAAGAATAATAGTGTTTAAAACATAAAAAGTTTGTTTAAAGGATGAAAAAGAGAAAACAATTTGTGAAAGGCCAAGTAAGGCTTTTATTTTTGTCACCAAGTTGATGTTCTCTTGCTCCATAAGAAAAATAGTTTTATCTACATAGAAAGTTCCTGAAGAATTTTGTGTTGGCATTGCCATTCTGTTTATATTCCTGAATTTTCTTACATTACAAGCTGGTTGGGAGAAATAATTTAGCATTATTTCCCTTTCGTGTTTTCTTCCATTGTGAATTTTGCAAGTTCTCTTTTGTTATGTTTTATTGGTTAAGAGTATATTCCATTCCTAAAGATTTAAGCAAAATGAATCAATAGTAACAATTAATACAGAGCAGAATCCTTTAACAAAAATAAAAATGGATGTAGATTAAAAATCTAAACTAAGTAGAAACCAATATATTTGCTTCTATAATTTTTCAAGTTCTTAATTTCTTTTTACCTGTTTCAGCTGTTTTCACAGCAGTATCAATAAGACCTTCACGTCCACCCATAGCATGGAAAAAGAACTCTGAGGGTGTCAGCCCAGCAAGGTATGAATTCTCAACAAATCCTCTGCTCTCTGGTCCATAATCATCTTTAATGAAATGAGGCAATGTACGTTTTCGAAATCCAAATGGTATACGTTTTCCTTCTACATTCTGTTGACCCACACATGCAATAACCTAGAAAAGAGAAAATGATACTATTCGTTTTAATATTCATTTGGTCATTTAAAATGTTTACTTGTAATTCAGTTCATGAAAAAAGTCTTCAGAGAAACATATAGAAATGTATAAGTCAAAACTTCTGTAGGTTACTTATTCAAACAAATACATGGATAAATTTATGCATATAATCAGATATGTTAACCATTATACCAGTAGGTCTTACAATAATTAACATTTTTTCAATTACATTAAAGATAGTACTGCAGCAGAGAAATAGTAATAACATATTCCTCATTTTCAAATCAAAAATCTTACATTCTAATTTACAATTTTATCATTACACATGAAAGCTATCATTTACCATATAAACTAACCATCTTACATATCTAACAGTTCCAACCAAATACAAATTTATGCAATTTGAAAAATAGATAACTTACTTGAGATATATTAATTTTAGAACCCTTGGCTCCTGAAACCACCATGGCCTTGAAGTTATTAAATTCTGATAATGATTTTTGAGCACTGGCACCAGTTTTGTCACGAGCATCATTTAAAATACGGTTCACCTAAGAAAAATATGAAACATTATAAAAACATAAAATGTCATATCATGCATATTGTCCCAAAAAGCATTATATATATATAATTATATACATATGTAGAAAATCAATGAGCAACTGTAGGCTGTAGATTCCACAGGATCATAGCCAGAACTTTTGCATGTGGGGATTAAAATACTTATTAATATTCTATTCATATAAGCAATATTAATTTCAATCTATATATATATAAATAATATTAGGTTGTTGTTGCATATCAAATGGCTGATTTTGCAGTTGCATGAAGTTTTTGATGTTTTGAGGACTGAAAATGTTCCCAGATGGCATTTGTGATATTATATTAAATCATGAAGTTTGCTTACAATAACACAGCAGCCATTTTGCCAGTAGATTTTGTGGTAAGTGATTATAAGAGCTAAAAGAGAACAATGGATAAGAGTCAAATTCGTGTTCTTTTCCTATACAAGTTTAAATTGTGAAACAATGCTGCAGAGACAACTCACGTCAATGCAGCATTTGGGGAAGGCACAGCTAGTGAATGGATAACACAATGTTGGTTTAAAATATTTTGGTCAGGCAACCACAGCCTTCAAAATAAGCCATATGATCGACCCGAAGAAGTGATTAATAACGATTGACTGAAGGTTTTAATTGAATCCAACACACAGCAAACCAAGACATTGCAGGCATATTATGTATGTGTGCATTGTTCAACAGTTTCCTGGCACCTGGAAGCCACCGGGAAAGTGAAGAAGTTGGATAAATGGGTTCCACATGAATTAACAAACACTCATAAACATGTCAACTTGAAGTGTACATTTCCCTTCTCACATGAAACCAAAGAGATCTATTTTTGCATAGAGCTGTAAAACATGAAAAATTCATCCTATATGACAATCACTGACATTCCGTTCAATGGCTGTACATCACGAAATCATCCAAACACATGCCCAAGCCTGATCTTCACACGAAGGTTATGTTGGGCATTTGGTGGCCTGCAGCTGGTGTTATCATTTATTTATTCCTAAAAAAAATGCAAGAAAATTATGCAGGAAGCAGCCTGCATTGGTCAATAGACATGGCATCCTACTGCTCCATGATAATATTTGACCTCACATCTCACAAATAATGGTCCAGAAAAGCCATCAGTTACAGAATGAGACTCTTGCTCACTCAGCATATTCACTAGACCTATCGCAAATCGACTACCACTTCTTCAAGCATCTTGACCACCTTCTTTAAAGGGGAAAACATTCAGCAATGAGACAGTCATTCAAAACACCTTTGAAGAATTAATCAATTCCAGGAACTTAAGATTTTTTTACCCACAGCATAAATGCACTTGTTTCATGGTTGCAGAAGTGTATCGAATCTGTTGGCGCATATTTTGATTAAGTTATTTTTAAAGAAGTTAGAGTTTTACTAACAATTCAATTATTTCAATTGCAACAACCTAATACACAATGTAATGATAGAATAATAAAATGTTTTCAGATAATTAAATGACACCAAAAATGAAACAGGTATTGCATATACATATATAAAATTTTGCTAATCTAATTCTCCCAGTTGTAAATTTTGCTTCTTAAACACAATGCTGAGCATTATTTTTACCATTATGGAATTTTTTTTTTTAGTTTTCATGTAATGTTAATCAGAGAAGGAAAAATCCATGTAAATCTTAGAAACCAGATGTTGTGGGAATATGGTGAGTCTCATAAAATTTATGTTATCACCAGCACAAAATGTTGGTTGTCCAGGATATTTCCACTCCTAATTTTAATAGCAACTTTAAGGCTCATTGCATATTTCTAAAAGCATCCCTCAGTATACTATAAAGAGATAGTCAGTTCAATATCCTTTATTAGGAACAAAGAATTGTAATAAATTAGGTACCTGATTTTCAAATGTTTGTCTCAACGTGTTACCAGGTGTTGGCTCAAGTTCATCATTATGGGCCTTTTCAATAACATCAATCACATCAACTTTAGCCTTCTTAATGGTGTTCTGTATATCAACATATGTTTGAGGATCAGCAATGGTATCTCCTATGCCTATAGTATGCCCTTCCAATAAAAGCCAGTTATTGACAACAGTTTGAATGTGGCCATAGAATGCTCCTGCAACTTCATGGCCCAATTCAGCAAAAACGACATGCATCAATGATCCACTAGCTGAGCCAACAGTTTTTTTGCAAACAATGCCAGTGATAAGCTCACCATGTTCAATTAAAACCTGAAAAAAGAAAATAAATCTTTATGGGCAGCCACAACAAATTATAATATAAATTGTGCAGCAAAAATAAAAATTCATATCACATACTAATTACAAATTGCACATATAAAACAATATTACAGTTTTTTTATATTGTACTTTGAAAATGGCTGAAAAGTTTGAGTTGTTTTACTTCTGAGCAGCACTTATTTTGCACATAATGAGCTAAATGGCCATGTCATAAAGACCGAGGAATTTCACACAGGTGATAAAGACCCATATGAGACTTATTACCTGGACATTTAATCCATTGAGAAGGTTAGTGTGTATATGTGTGTAGGGGGACCCACCAGACAGTTAGGAGATAGATGATAGCCTCCCATGAAGGCCATCCAGTGTGTCTTTAACACGCACAGAGTATGGCTCCTGCACATGGATCAGCTTAACATTCCATCTGATGGACAGTGGCCTTTCCAAGCCCATCGGTGTCCCATACTGAGTGAGGGCAGTGGTTTTGTGGAGATAAATCTCAATGCTCACCCAGCTGGAACTCAAACCTGGGAACTGTAGATTGCAAGCTTGGTGTACTACTGACTGAGACACCCTGCCTCTAGGCTAAAAGGCTAATATATCCTTTGAGCGAAATAAATAACAGTGTTTTACTTAACACTTTGAGTGTGACTGCCATACTATCACAGTGAACTATTGCTAGACTTGTGAGTGGTTGTTACAATAATATTATTCCACTACTTATGCTCATGCTAAAAGTAGCAACTTTTTGGCATCTTCTTAAACAAATTTATTCATTTAGATCTTTCTCCATCCACTAGATGACATTAGTTGTCCATAGTAATATAAAAAAAATTACACTTTAAAAGTAACAACAAAAGATTGTATTGAGGATGACACAATGACTGAGACTACAGCTGGACCAGGCTTTGTGATAAAAAAGAAACTACTGCTGGGCAGGTTTTGTAACAAAAAGAACACCTGATGGAGAAATTTACCACTCTTTTTGCAGATAGTATTTCAGAAATTGAACAAGCAAAATATGATTTATGTTGATGGATATGAAGATATATTATGAGTAAGATATTTATTAAAGTTTTTTTGTGTATGGCATTTTCAAAAAAAAACTATTCAGTTCTGTTTGAAACTTTTTCTTCTTCCTTTTGGTATTTGCTAATAATTTTGTTTTAACTGAATTTGGCTGTAAACAAGTTTCATCACTAGTAACAGTTTATTTTCATTTCAGAAAAATCATCTAATGATGAAAATGATTTTGGAGCAGTTACTATCCAATGCCCAACTAGCAAGTAAGGTTCAGGTACCTGTGATGGCCTCTGATTAGGATTATCCACCAGCTGATATAAGGTATCCCATGCCTCTGTTCACTTAGAGCTGGCAACCCAGAAGCAAACAGAAAACACAGCGGCAGACTCTCCCTCAACAGAGGCCCACCAGTGCAGCAAGTCCAGGATCCATAAACAAGTCCAGTCTAGTAGGTATAAATGGTCAGCACCAGGACCCTGTGAAGTTGACCACTCCTCAGCAGGGTTGAAAAAAAAAGAAAAAAGTGGCCATAGATGACCAGATCAGTAGGCCATACTGAACTGGCAGCCCTCCCCTTCCGTTCCCTCCCAAAAGAGAATATCTCTTTTGAAAGGTACTAACGGCCTGCACCACGAGAAGGCGGGGTCAGACATTAGGTGCTAGACCTGGCCGGTTCTGTGCATCATCACAAGGGATTGGTGCACAGCTCTCCTTCCAGTTTACGCAAGCCTAAACTGGATTAATGTGTCTCAGGCAGGCCATGTGGCTCTTGAAAAAGTCCACTTGAAAAGGTGGTGCCTGAAGTTCCTACCAGCATTGGTGACTTCAGTCTTTAGCAGAGGAGGAACAGGTCTTTGCCCCATGCCTGCGATCAGGGGGCTGTTTGATATTGTTGGCCCTACCAATCTCAATAAACCTAATTTCTTTAAAAATCCTACTAATCATTTTCTCTCTGCAGGAATGTGAAACGTGAGGACATTACATAGAGATTATTCTCTTGATGTCCTCACACAGGAATTCCAGCGCTATAACCTAGATATTCTAGGCTTGCAAGAGACCAGATGGACAGGTAAAGGTGAGATACTTAAAAATAACTTTAAATTTTTCTTTACAGGGAGGGAGGATGGAAAGCATCACCAAGGTGTGGGTCTGCTGCTCAGCAGACATGCTAGTGAAGCTCTTCTAGGATATGAGTGCATTAATGAAAGGTTTCTTACAGCAAAATTTCAGACAAGCATTAAAGACTTTAATGTTATCTGCTGTTATGCCCCCACTGAGGATGCCGATGAGGATGAGAAGGATAGGTTTTACGGACAACTTCAGGATATTTTGAATTCTGTCAAGAATGGAGATATTACCCTTGTTCTAGGTGACTTCAATGCCAAAGTTGGTACTACTCTGACCTTTAGGGAGGAGTAATAGGCCCTTTTGGTATTGGTCGCTGCAATGGCAATGGGCAACGTCTCCTACAGGTAAGTAAACTCAATGGTTTCAGAATAACTAACACATATTACAAACACTGCGACATACATAAATACACATGGGTTTCACCTGATGGGCTGCATAGGAATATGATTGATTATATATTAATTAACAGCAAATGGGCTAGTTCTGTTAGAAATACCAGGGCATATAGGGGAGCTGAAATTGGATCTGACCATTACCTTGTTAAAAGTGTCTTGCAACTTAAACTTAAAAAGTGTTGTGCTAGGGTTAAAAAATTTACCTTTAATACCGAAGCTCTGAAAGACCCAGTTATAGCTAAAGCTTACCATGATAGGTTACTTAGTCATTATGACAGTCATGGTTTGCTTAATACTGAAGTTGAAGAAGAATGGGGCCATTTTAAACAGGCTTTTTTGGAAACTAACAGTATTCTTTTAGGAAAAAGAGAGCAGAGGAGGCAGAATTATTTGAGTGATAAGGCACTTCTGCATATTTCAGAAAGAAAGAACTGCAGGAATGTCCTTAATCAGTACCCTACTAGTCCTAATAGAAAGGATTACAGAGAGCTTAATAAATGTGTAAAGGATCAGTTAGCTACTGATAAGAATCTTTGGCTTGATGGTTTGGTTGACAAAGCCGAGGAAGCAGTTAGACAGCACAACAGCAGAGGGCTGTACGAGATAGTTAATGTTTTGTGTGGTAGAAAACAGACAGGTATACAAGGATTGAAAGATAAAAAAGGTAAGGTTATATAGAAGGGGAGGATTCTGTCATGACTAGCTGGGCTGAGCATTTCAGTGATGTTCTAAACAATGTGGTTAGTTCTACTCCCATTGTTTGTAATGATGATAGATGCATTGGCAGCTTTAATGTTGGACCTATAATACAATCTGAAGTTATTTTGGCTATCTCTAAACTTAAACTTCATAAATCCCCAGGGGTAGATGAAATTACTACAGAAATGCTCAGAGCTGGGAATGCTTCGGTTACCACTTGGATGACTGAAATTTTGAATAACTTTTATGATAAAGGCATGGTTCCTAAAGATTTTACCAGAGCTATTATTATCCCTATTTTCAAAAAAGGTGATCGCAGTTCTTGTGATAACTATAGGGGTATCTACTCTCTGTTCCAGGTAAAGTTCTTTCACTTAGGCAGATTCTTGAGAAATGTTTAGAGTTTCAGAAACCTTTGGTTGCTAGCTTTGATTTCAAAAAGGCTTTCAACTCTGTTGATCGTCATAATTTGTGGTTGATTGTGAGATCATATGGTATACCTGACAAGTTAGTTAACATAATGAAAGCTCTCTATAATAACACTGAGTCATGTGTGAGAGTTGTTAAGTCTTGTAGCAATTGGTTTAGCATTACGTCTGGTGTTCGACAAGGGTGCATCTTGTCTCCTTTTCTCTTTAGTTTGGTTGTTGATTATGTTATGCAAAATTCACTTCAAGGGAAAGATTTTGGCCTTAATTGAGCTGGAGATACGAAAATTTCTGATTTAGATTATGCTGATGAAATCATCAGCATTTTTGGCAAATGATGTTGATGAGATGAACTCTTTCATTCGAGCTGTTGATGAGACTGGTACTAGAGTAGGTTTGGTTATAAACAGAGAGAAAACTAAAGTGATGAAAATTGGTCAGGCAGGCTATGATTCAGTTCATCTGAATGGTTGCAGTCTTGAGCAGGTGTCACAGTTTAATTATCTTGGGAGCTATGTAACTGATACTGGTGATGTGTAGCATGAGATTAACAGAGGAATAGATATTGCTGCCGGGACTTTTAAGAATCTATAGAGATTGTGGAGAAATAGACGTATGCACCTAAAGACTAAAATTAGACTGTATAATAGTTTGGTTCTTTCTAGGGTTAGTTATGGTAGTGAAACTTGGACGCTATGTAAATAAGATAACAGGAAACTAGATGCTTTTGATTCTAGATGCTTACGCAGTATCTTGGGTATTAGGTGGTTTAACTTTGTAACTAATGATGAGGTTAAGCAAAGGAGTCTGCAACCTCCTTTAAGCAGCATATTGTGCAGAGAGAGACTCCGCTGGTTTGGCCATGTTGCCCGTATGGATAATTATAGATTGGCGAATAAGGTTATGAACAGTGTGCCTAGAGGCCTCAGAAGGAGGGGGAGACCTAGGATGCGGTGGGCAGACAATGTCAAACAGGACCTTGTTAGAATTGGTGTGCAGTGGCCGGATGCAGCAGATGTAGCTCAGGACAGATATGCTTGGAGAATTAAACTGCACGGTCTGGTTGGAACTCCGTAGCCCATGGCTGCTTGAGGATGATGATGATGATGATGATGATGACTATCCAATGAACTGTCTCGACATGTAGACAAAGTGCACTTATGAGATTGAGGGACAACTTGAAACTCCAGATTTTACTGTAATTGTTGATTGTTCAGACACCAAATTACTGAAACTACCACAATTGTCTAAAGATGTAAAATACGAAATATAAATGCAATAATCATAAAATATTGAAAAAAAAAAGAGTAGCACCCCACTAGCAATCCTAGAACTAGCAGATTACTTGGAAGAGACCACTTTCAAGTAATGGTTCATACAACAGCTAAAGTCTAAGAAAAAGCACAAAGATGCTACAAAGTATGTAGCAATAAGAGCATAAATTCAGGTGTAAAAAAAGAAAAATTTGTGCCATAATGTGTAGTAGATGCAACAATAGATTTTGCCTAGAACACATATTGTTTATGATTTGTAAACTACTTAAAAAAAATTCTGTTTTCTGATTATGACATTTTTATTATGATTTTTCTTCTTTAAATAGTTCTTTAATTTCAAGTAGCTATATTTTTGATCAAAACAAGTGCATATATAAATATTTACTATAATACATGGTTAAACTATTTTTTTTTGCAAGAAAAAAAATTTTTTCCTTCAAATTTCAGACACAAATATTACTAGTATTTTTTTATTTTCACATTAATTAGACTTTGAAATTACCAGAAAGAGTTGTCATTCATATATTGTGCTTTGGTTTATAAGTTTTTTCATAATGAATTAAAAAAAATGTTTCAAACAGCCATCTTGAGAGCTTAGCAAATTGTTTAGGGTGCTATCTTCATAGTGTTAAAAAGCTATGGTATTAAAAAACACAATTTTTTTTTTAATTCAGATTTTAAAAATCTATTTGCCCATTTTATCCAGGAAAGAAATTCACTGTTAACAGGTGAAATTATATTAATTTAGTCAAATTATATAATGGGGTGAAGAAATATCAGTTAACAAACATTTGGCTATTCAGAATTTTGGCATTAAAATATTGGACAAATTACAAGCTATTAGAGAAGGAATGAAGTTCTTAGAATTCACATTGTCATACTGATTGCAAAGTTGACCTCGATTCACAAAGTGATTAAATATGCAAAAATTATGTAGTTTAATAAGAAATTTGAATAGTCCAGCCATTGTCAATGATCAGTGATTAAACTGGAATAGAGATCCTCCAAAATTAATTTTCAATTGTAGTTCACAATAAACATAATTCACCTTTGTATCACCAACTGATATATACTTATATGGTCCATCATCTTCATCATCTGGATGAGTGCTGTGTGTTCTGACCAAGTTAACATTTCCTGGGATAATGAGAGAAAATAACTGCTTCCCAGTCCACAATGGTTTTGGCTTCAAAATTGAAGGCATAGGCATTTTTCCATCCCAAATAGGGAGAAACATTAGAAGGTTCATCATTTGATCCTGAAATAAAAAGAAAGATTATGTTGTGGCTTTAAATCCATAATGAGCACATTCAGACACATAAAAATATCTATAATGCCTACAATGGTGAATTAATTAATCTACAACATATTTAATACTGCTTGCTAACCTGTTTTACCATTTTTTAGTGAAACTACTACCAGCAATTTTTCTTTAAACAATTAATGTAAAGTTCTCATGCTATATTATGAAGAGAAAGAACATTCAGTTTCAAACAACAGTAACTCTTGTATGCACAAATATGAATGACACAGAAATTTGGTTAACTGCTAAGTGATAACAAAAGTGAACAGCTTTTCTATTATTTTGCACCTCAAACAAAATATAAAGCAAAATTAATACAAAGCAATGCTTTTAAAATTGATTATTAGTTCCAAAATATGAAAAATAAAACACAAGAAGAGAAATTATGTAGATCTTTAAAAATTTAAACAACAAATAATGATCTTTAATAACTTAAACAACAAATAATGATCTTTACTTTAGAAACACCAAAGACTATCATTCAATTACATTTATCTCTGAATTATATCTGAACTAAGAGAAAAACTGCTACAGGTTTTAAACTGATCATGGAACAGACCTTTTAATGCAATTGCAACATAATTGTGATAAATTTCCACTAATTATTAACTCACTCTGAAAACTTACACTAGATTAACAATAGCCAATATATAATTATATAGGATGTCTAAGAAAGAATGGCTACATTTCAAACACATTTCATGAATAAAATAAAGAAAGGAAAATACAGTTTTCATCATAGGAAAAAGCAATGCAAGATAAAAATGAATGACACAAGATTAGTTTTCACCACATGACAGTGGCCCTCTCCTTATGGATGTACACAAGACCAGATGTACCCACATATCAGTCACATCTTTACAAAATCCAAAAGCCCACATCATGCATGTTATAAAAAGCATCACATCTCAAATGAGCACCAATGCTTCACAGGCATTTGGACATTGTAAGAGTGACAAATGGTGTTCAGGTTGAAATGCTATAAACTTTTTGAGTTGCTTGTTCATATAGTTTACTGTATTTTTATAATATATTAGGAAAAATTATATATAATTCCTAATATATTTTCCTAATATATTAATTCATATAGTGTAACTGTATTTTCCTAATTTTATTTTCTCATGAAACATATTTGAAATGAATCCATTCTTTCTCAGACACCCTGTATAATATGAATTGACTTTGGAACTGATCCATTAACATTATTTAACCAGATTTAAGTAAATCTTTACTGGACTATAAAGTGGGCAATGAAGTGATTTACTCATTGACCACTTTATTATTAGCTCTTCCCATATTAAAAAAAAAATACTAGAATCATTCAAAAGACCAACTATTTTCCAGCATACAAAAAATAGTGAATTTTAGAATACTATCCTGTAATTACTAAACAATAAGAAGAGATGTATCACATTATATACCAAAATAAAGTGCAATTTATTTGATATAATGAAATAACAGAAATTCTATATTAAAGTGAAAAAGCCTACATACATCAATGGTGTGGGAAGGGTTAATGTTATTAAAGATGTCCCATACAAAATATTATTACAGATTTTATGAAATCAGGATATGCATTGAAGAGTTAGAATAAAATTACATTATCAACATAACATTTTTTAAACTGCTTACACACAACCAACACAATTTACAAACACAATAACCTTTCCAACTACTAAACCATTCAAAATGAAATGGTGGAATGGATGGCATTTGGATATAAACCTGTCTGTATTAATCCTTACAATCCATAATGGCCGAGATTTCAAATGAACTCAGCAAAACAATGCCATTACTTCCTCTTCCATACCTCTTTCCTCTAGCTTAATGTAACATCTGACAACACATAAAAAAGTAGACTATCACTTCAAACATCAAAATAAAACATTTTTAAGAGAGAAGTTATTAAATAAAATGTTAATCAAAGTCTTGAACTCAAATAACCTTGCACCTTTGTCATGAGGAAAAGATTTCACCTCTCTTAAGCATAACCATTTGATTTTATTAAAGATAGTAATAGTGCAGAAGTTTCACCTAGAACTTCAAAATAAGATCCAACATGATATAATATCATATTTGAATCTATGATATCCTCTGTTGCCAAATAGTACATTTTTTGCACACACTGATCTCAATGAAGTAACCATGCATTGTATTATTTTCATCCAAGCACTTTTTTTCTAATTCTAGGAGCATATCATTACGCATTGGATTCACACAATCAACACTAAAAATAGGCGAGTTGAATTCCCTAATAGGTAAATACTTCCACCTCTGAATGATTCTTTTTCATCTCCTTTCACAAAAATACATAAGTTCTGATTATAGTCTGTGTATTTTTTTTACATAGATTGCAACCACCATATGCAACAGAAAGCATCAATTACACACAAAACAGAAAACATGTTTTATGGAATGACTCAACTAATTAAAAGGCAATACTTTCAATAGTTTTCTCATAGGGTATGAAAACTTTTGTGGACAGGTATTAGGTTGGAACTGGTAATCTCATCTAGTAAATGAAATTTAAACTATTTCAACAGTCATCAGTGACTCATGGTACAGAGTGGGCAGGATCTTTTGAAATTCATTCCCGGTCTGCAGGAAAGGAACAAGACACCGGTGCCTTGTGATGTGTGGATGTGTTAATTCACACTTCAATTCAAATATATATATACACACACACACTAAGAATAGTTAAGCAACAACTAGCACTATCAGCTGCCTGGTATAAGTATCATAAGCCCCTAACTGCACTATGTCAATATAGTGAACTAGAAGAATGGTAGCAGCTCACTCATGCTGAAGTTAACATTACAATTCATTATTTTTATTGATATCAGTAACACAACTAAAACAATATACATAAATATCAAAAGAGTTAGTCCAACTTTTAAGCAATTTGCATCTCGAATTACAATATTTTTGGTTTAGGAATGAAAATCACTGTGTGTTGGAAATAAAATTCAGATTTAATAAGTTCCAAATTTAGCACAACTCATCATCATTCAATAGCCAATTAATTTTGAAATGTTTTTTAAAAACAAACAACTTTAAATAGGTAAAGATCTGATGCTGATTCAATTGAAATTTGATGAAAACCCTCTTGAAAAACTCAAAGAAGAAAAATTGTCTTGAATTGGTGGTATTTGAACTCATGACATCTGGATAATATGCCAGGTGTTCTGACCATTGAGTTACTGAGCAAGATTTCCACTATTAATGATATGACTATCTCCCAGCAGTACCAAATATCCAAGTGTGTTACATGAAGGAAAGTATATTTCGAATATAATCACAAGATGCAATGCAGTTCAACAGAAATTCAACAAAAGCACTCTTGAACTTCAAATTCAAAGTCAGAGGAAAAAATTTTCTTGAGGTAGGTAGGATATGAATTCACACCCCCATGAAAATATCAAAACCCTGACCACTGAATTAATGGCTGCAGATTATGATTTCCTCTGATAGTGGGGGAGGGGTTTGCTCAGTTGATAGTGGGCCAGGCTTGTAATCTGCAGTTCCCAGGTTCGAGTTCCACTTGTGACAGTATTGAGAATTATCTCTGCTAAACCCTCACCCTGACTTTGGTCAGAAAGGGGACAATGATGTGCTTGAAAAGACCACTGATGTCCTTGCATGCTGCACAATGATCATGCATGCTGGTGAGGATAACAGAGGAGGTCGGATGGCAATAAATGCTACTGTTTTGTTAGTACAAATCGATTAGTGCCTCTAGGAGGCCCTTCCCAGAAGCCTCTGGGAAGGGCCTCCTAGAAGAACCCAGATGCATCTCCCCAAAGCATCCTGAAGAGCATTAATGCCTTTTCCCAGAGCATCCCAGACATGATCAGTATGATTAAGATCCAGAGACCTGGCTGGCCACTCCGTTCCGTAGATATCCTCACTCTTGAGATAACTGCCAGTTGAACCCTATGAGGAAGAGTATTATCGTCCATAAAAATGAAATTGAAGCCAACAGAACCCTGAAAAGCCTACACAGGGTTCAAGGATCTCTTCTATGTGAGCATGCATGGTGCCACCCTCAAACACATGGAGTGGCATATGGCCATCCAGTAATATGCCTCCCCACACCAGAAATAGGAAAGGGATTTGCTCAGTTGATAGGCCAGGCTCGTAATCTGCAGCTCCCAAGTTCGAATTCCACCTGTGACAGCATTGAGAATCTGTAGTTCCAGGGTTCAAGGATCTCTTCTATGTGAGCATGCATGCTGCAACCCTCAAACATATGGAGAGAAGATCTCCTCCTCCATAGTGGTCTTGTTCCCAGAGGTTGCAGGGATGGTTATGCTTTCCTCATTCTCTCCAGATGACATGTCAAGAATCTGTAGTCAGATTGAAACAGGATTTGTCCATGAAGAGCATATACACCCACTGCTTGTCCACGTGTGGTGATGCCTGCACCAAGTCCTTCAAACTCTTTTTTGAGGGGGAGAGGGAGGGAGAGGCAATCCATCAGTCTCCTAACATAGAGATCCTCTCACAAAGCCATTTGGACACAGCTCTCCTTAACACCATTGTGGCTGAAACACAGACAAGTTCAACAGCAAGTTGTCTGGCTGTCATTTCCCTATGCCTTCTCACTGTTAAAGCCAGATATTGGTCCTCCTGGGATGTTGTGATCCTTGGCAAGCTTGGAACTGGTCATCAAGATACATTCCCTGATTCCTGATATTGTTGTTATAGCCTGGAAATGAACATTCGAGAGAGACACTTCAGCTTTGGTCTGTCCTGCCAACATCTTACCAATGGCTATCCATTGGGTTGGGTTACTTCTGAGCGGCACTTTTTTGCACACCATGGGCTAAATGGCCAGGTCACATGGACCCCGAAGGCTCAGAGAAGGTTGGGGGAGGGGACCCACTGGAACAGCTGTTGGGAGACAGATGGTAGCCTCCCGTCAAGGCCATCCAGTGTGTTCTTTAACATGCACAGGGTATGGCTCTCCCGCACACGGGGCCATGGCTTAACATCCCATCCGACGGACAGCAGCCTTTCCAAGCCCATCGGTGTCCCCTACTGACCGTGGGCAGGGCGAGGAAATTTTGCGGAGATAAATCTCAACGCTGACCCAGCTGGGACTCGAACTTGGGAACTACAGATTATGAGCCTGGCGCGCTACCGACTGAGCCACCCCCGCCCCAATGGCTATCCACCTCTGCGAGAACTCACTAGAGAAAGTTTAAGCCTTAAAAACAAAAAACCTCAAAAGGTGGATCACATCTTACCAATGGCTATACATTTCTGCAAATCATCTCACTAGAGAAATTTTAAGCCTCGAAACAGTAATTAAATTATTTGTTTGATACTGTCACACTTACCTTTTCAAGAAACACATCCCTCTTAGTCATTTTTCTGACAGCAGTGAGAGTATCTTGTACAATACCCATAACTGGTTTGTTAGATTGGGGAGTTATGATCTGTCTTGGTACAAGAGCAAGCTCTTGAACTTCTGCCCTTGTTTCCAAAGACTGTGGTACATGAAGATTCATTTCATCTCCGTCAAAGTCTGCATTATATGGTGTTGTCACACTAAAATATATACAAAATAAGAAATATATACTTTTATGCATTTGATGAGCACTATAGATGCATAAATTGGGATCCTATAATCAGAAGTGTAGCCTGAATGGAAACTAGGAAGGTTAGGTGAGAGTATGAAACTGAGTTGAAGCTTCAATAGTTCTCATAGTTTACAAGCCAATAAACAACCAATCTCCTGTCAATCAACCAATGATCTATAACAAAAGGTAGGGAATTATAGCCTCAGTTTTGTGCAGCCTGTCAAGTGAATGTATATGCAAATTAATATTTTCATATGACTGTTAAGCTGACATTCAATTTAAAGCAGTTTGTATTTATTCTTAAAGAAAAATTGCAGAAAAGTTTCTGAATTCAATCAGCATTCTGTAGATGTAGGTGGCAAATGAAGTTGTGTTGTCATTTACACATTTTAATACAATTCTGTAAATGGTAGCTAGGTAGTCACTGAAAGGAGAGTTATGCACCAATCCTCTATGATGATGCATAGAACCGGCCAGGCCTAGCACCTAATGTCCGACCCCGCCTTCTCGTGGTGCAGACCGTTAGTACCTTTCAAAAGAGATACTCTCTTGTGGAAGTGAACGGAAGGGGAGGGCTGTCAGATTAGTGTGGCCTACTATCTCGACAACTGTGGCTACTTTTCTTTTTTTTCTACCCTGCTGAGGAGTGGTCAACCATAGGGTCCTGGTGCTGACCATATAAACCAACTGGACTGGAAAGATATATGGCTCTGAGCTTGATTATGGATCCTGATTTTGCTGCACTGGTGGGCTTCTGTGGAGGGTTTAGAATCTTCCATAACCTTACCGTTACGTTTAGAATGCTTCTTCATCTTCCACTGTGTTTTCTGTTTGTTTGTGGGTTGACAGCCCCAAGTGAATAGATTCACAGGATATGTTTATCAGCTGGTGGATAATCCTGAGCAGAGGTCATTGCAGGCACCTGAACTCTTTGCTTCTATTGGCATCGTCAAATTCTACATTGGAGGAAGTCTTCCAGTGTAGATGGCTTCAGCCTTTAGTGGTGGGGGAACGGGTCTTTGCCCCATGTCTGCGATTAGGGGACTGTTTGATATTGTCGGCATTCTCTCTCTCCATAAACATAGTTTCTTTAAACATCCCACTAACCATTTTCTCTCCATAGGTGGTTAGTATGCTTCTTTATATATATTCTATATATAAATATATATAGAATATATTTCTCTCCATAGGTGGTTAGTATGCTTCTTTATATATATTCTATATTATATATAGGTGGTCTGTAATGCTTTCTATTAGGACTAGTAGGGTATTGATTAAGGACATTCCTGCAGTTCTTTCTTTCCGAAATAAAAGGAAGAGTGAGGACTCTGCACAGAAATTATTCTCTTGATGTCCTCACACAAGCATTGCACCATTAAAGTTTAGATATTCTCGGCTTGCAAGAGACCAGATGGACAGATAAAGGTCAGATTCTTAAAAATAATCTTAAATATCTCTTTTCAGGGAGGGATGACAATAAGCATCACCAAGGCATGGGTCTGCTTCTCAACAGACATGCTAGTGATGCTCTTCTAGGATATGAGTGCATTAATGAAAGGTTTCTTACAGCAAAATTTCAGACAAGCGTTAAAGACTTGAATGTTATCTGCTGTTATGCCCCCACTGAGGATGCCGATGAGAAGGATAGGTTATATGGACAACTTCAGGATATTTTGAATTCTGACAAGAAAGGAGATATTACCCTTGTTCTTGGTGACTTCAATGCCAAAGTTGGTACTGACTCTGACCTTTGGGGAGGAGTAATAGGCACTTTTGGTATTGGTAGCGCAATGGGCAACGTCTCCTACAGGTAATTAAACTCAATGGATTCAGAATAACTAACACTTATTACAAACACACGACATACATAAGTATACATGGGTTTCACCCGATGGGCTGCATAAGAATATGAATGATTATATATTAATTAACAGCAAATGGGCTAGTTCTGTTAGGAATACTAGGTCATATAGGGGAGCTGAAATTGGATCTGACCATTACCTTGTTAAAAGTGTCTTGCAACTTAAACTTAAAAAGTGTTGTGCTAGGGTTAAAAAAATTTATCTTTAATACTGGAGGGCTGAAAGACCCTGTTATAGCTAAAGCTTACCATGATAAGTTACTTAATCATTATGAGAGTCATGGTTTGTTTACCACTGAAGTTGAGGAAGAATCGGATCATTTTAAACAGGCTTTTTTGGACACTAACAGTACTCTTTTAGGAAAAAAGGAGCAGAAGAGACAGATTTATCTGAGTGATAAGGCACTTGAGCTTATTTTGGAAAGAAAGAACTGCAGGAATGTCCTTAATCAATACCCTACTAGTCCTAATAGAAAGCATTACAGAGAACTTAATAAACGTGTAAAAGATCAGTTAGCTGCTGATAAGAATCTTTGGCTTGATAGCTTGGTTGACAAAGCTGAGGAAGCAGTTAGGCAGCACAACAACAGAGAGCTGTACCAGATAGTTAATGTTTTATGTGGTAGAAAACGGACAGGTATACAGGGATTGAAGAATAAACACGGTAAGGTTATAGAAGGTGAGGATTTTGATATGGTTAGGTGGGCTGAGCATTTCAGTGATGTTCTAAACCATGTGGTTACTTCTACTCCCATTCTTTGGAATGATGATAGATGCATTGGTGGCTTTAATGTTGGCCCTATAACACAATCTGAAGTTATTTTGGCTGTTTCTAAACTTAAACTACATAAATCCCCAGGGGTAGATGAAATTACTATGGAAATGCTTAGAGCTGGGAATGTTTCGGTTACCACTTGGATGACTGAAATTCTGAGTATCTTTTATGATAAAGGCATGGTTCCTAAGGATTTTACCAGAGCTATTATTATCCCTATTGTCAAAAAAGGTGATCACAGTTCTTGTGATAACTATAGGGATAGCAGCCTACTCTCTGTTCCAGGTAGAATTCTTTATAATTGTGCTTAATAGAATTAACAGAATTAAGAATTAATATTAATTGTGCTTAATAGAATTAAGAATCTGGTTGACAGGCAATTGCGTGATGAGCAATGTGGATTCAGAAGCGGTAGGGGATGTGTGGATCAGATATTTTCACTTAGGCAGATTCTTGAGAAATGTTTAGAGTTTCAGAAACCTTTGGTTGCTAGCTTTGTTGATTTCAAAAAGGCTTTCGACTCTGTTGATCGTCATAATTTGTGGTTGATTGTGAGATCACATGGTATACCTGACAAGTTAGTTAACATAATGAAAGCTGGATATAATAACACTGAGTCGTGTGTGAGAGTTGGTAAGGCTTGTAGCAATTGGTTTAGCATTACTTCTGGTGTTCGACAAGGGTGCATTTTGTCTCCTTTTCTCTTCAGCTTGGTTATTGATTATGTTATGCGAAATTCACTTTAAGGGCAAGATTTTGGCCATAAATGGACTGGAGATACAAAAATTTCTGAATTAGATTATGCTGATGATTTAGCCCTTTTGGCAAATGATGTTGATGAGATGAACTCTTTCATTCGAGCTGTTGATGAGACTGGTAGTAGAGTAGGTTTGGTTATAAACAGAGAGAAAACTAAAGTGATGAAAATTGGTCAGGCAGGTTGTGATTCAGTTAATCTGAATGGTTGCAGTCTTGAGCAGGTGTCACAGTTTAATTATCTTGGGAGCTACGTAAAAGATAATGGTGATGTGCAGCATGAGATTAACAGACGAATAGGGATTGCTGTCGGGACTTTTAAGAATCTATGGAGAGTGGAGAAATAGGCGTATGCACCTAAAGACTAAAATTAGACTGTATAATAGTTTGGTTCTTTCTAGGGTTAGTTACGGCAGTGAAATTTGAACACTTTGTAAACAGGATAACAGGAAACTAGATGCTTTCGATTCTAGATGCTTATGCAGTATCTTGGGCATTAGGTGGTTCAACTTTGCAACTAATGATGAGGTTAGGCAAAGGAGTTTGCAACCTCCTTTAAGCAGCATATTGTGCAGAGAGAGACTCCACTGGTTTGGCCATGTTGCCCATATGAATAATTATAGATTGGTGAATAGGGTTATGAACAGTGTGCCTAAAGGCCTCAGAAAGAAGGGGAGACCTAGGATGCAGTGGGCAGACAATGTCAAACAGGATCTTGTTAGAATTGGTGTGCAGTGGCCAGATGCAGCAGATGTAGCTCAGGATAGACTTGCTTGGAGAACTAAATTGCACGGTCTGGTTGGATCTGCGTAGCCCATGGCTGCTTGATGATGATGATGAATCAACATAATGCATTAATTTTCTGGCCTACAAGTTGCCTTCCATTATTGTAAAGTGCCTTGCCACTGAAAAAGGTTCAATTCTCCTGATATATGAGAATTGCTGAAGTTTCAACTGTGCAGTTTCAGTGCTTGCTACCCTCTCTAGTTACTGCCCAGACACTACACCATTCATTGACTATAATACATGCATTGTAATTCATGAGATTCAATGGAAGCTACAGAAATTTTGGATCTTTTGTGAACTGCAATAAAGATGCTACATTAAAATTAATAGTAAAAAAACTATAGCATAAGATCAATGAGCTCCACTTCAATTACTTAATAAATAAAAAGAAATTAGTATGTGGTTCAAATCCTAGTTTAGTTGGAAATATTTTTCAATAGCTAAATAACTCAGTTAATGTTCAAGGCTGATTGGTTGTCTGGGGTTTCAGTTGCAAGGGCAATTAAGGCCATGTTGCACAAACAAGATATACAGTAAAGGAATAACAGATAAAAATCATTTGAAACTACAACAGTAAAGGACACTAAATTGTGTAGCAAAAGAAAAATATGGGCATAAAAAGAAAATTACAAAATACAAAAATCAACATTGGGTGTAGAGGAAACAAGAGTAAAAATACAAAAGGGTAAAAAAATATGCTTAAAATACCCAGTATAACATAATAAACAGAAAGATAAAAGCAAATGATCAGATAAAACAAGTTCAAGTGTATGGGGCTCAGACATAAATATCAGGAAACAAAAATTAATGTGCTGCTCAGGATTAAAATAAGGGAAATCAATTAAAATGTGTTTATAGTTAAAACAGTGTCATAAAACTTGACATAAGTTGGTTGCTGTCCAAAGAAGGTTAGAAATCCATGACCTAGCATGGACCAAAAAAGAGGACTTACCATACTGTCTTAAATAAGTGTAATATACATCTCTATGTTTTGTTTCTTCCAACCTGTGCAAACATAGCAGTTGGTTCAATGAATAGATTCTATAAAACCTTAGACCCATTTTCTTGATAATAATGCCTCAAATGAAAAAAAAAAAATCTGACATTTTCAACTTTTCCACAAGGAATCACTCCATGGGAACAATTTGCATCTACCCTATATAATTTTAACATCATACCTGAATTAAAATGAATGATGAGCATCAGATTAAGAACTTCAGCATTTGCAGTTGGAAGATTAAAACATTTCACACAGATGCTCAAGATAACTCAGTGGGTGATTATATTTTATGTAGAAATGGACTCATATATGAATTTTGTTATTTATAATTGTTCTTTAAATATACTTTAATAGGGTCAACTTAATACAGAAACACCGTGTATCTTACCTCAAATTCATTCTGAAGGTAGACCATGGTAAAACTCTAATCCTATGACCCATCATAGACATCTTGTGCAACGTAGGCTGTCTGTTAAAAATAATAACATCTCCATTTCTAACATGTCTTTCCACCTAAGAAAAATATTTTTTTTAAATTATGAATTATAACATATACTGCACTTAAAACCATTTAATTATGCAATGATAAAAACCTTTCATTTTTGTTTACAATACTAACATTTTGAAAGTAAAAATTTTCTGTTTCATTACATTAATATTCTGTTAAAAAAGGAAAATAAAATTAGCTAAATATAACATATCTTTTCATATTGTTGTTGAGAATAGAGTTCAAAATTTCATACTTATTGAAATGAAGAACCTCCCAGCCCTCTTCATTTATGAGTGGCAAGACAGTAGCTTTTATTTGTACATGAAACCCTTGTCCATCACTGATGAAGTGGGAGCTGGCTCAGTTGTTAGCATACCAGGCTCATAATCTGCAGTTGCCAGGTTTGAGTCCCAACTGTACCAGCATTGAGATTTTATCTCTGCTACACCTTCTCCAAGCCTTTGGTCAGAAAAAGGAAACCAAGGGATTTGATTTGACCCCCTCAAGCAGCTGCTTGCCACAGAGGTCTGACAGGAGCCTGTCAGTTTATATGCCATAGTAGAAGGTCTGTGAGGAGGCAGGATCTCAGCAGAAAAGCAACACAAACATCCATGATCAGTAGCCAAGCACACTAACCACTTGGCCACGGTAGTCCACCCAAAATAAATTAAACAACCACTAATTATTACATGTAGCAGTTAAAATCTTCCTGAGATGAAAGTGTCTTAATCATGTACCCACAGCAGGGTTTTTTTCAGCATGGGGCACAGAACAGGGGTCCAGGGAGTGAAAGAGAAATGTTTCAAAAAAAAAAACCCACTATAAATGGGGATATGAGAACTGATAGGGATGTATAGCTTCCATATATTGCTGCAAGGGATGTGGGATCTAAAAAAAGGTTAACAACCCCTAACCTAGAGAATATATTCAATGAACAGACTATATAGGTGTGATGCTGTTATCTTACACATTACAGAGATGGAGGAGAGTTCGCTGAAACTGTATTTTAAAAAACTTATTAGTTTATAAATTTACATTAAGATGCCAAAAAGGTTTTTCAACCCCCACCCTTCCCTCCAAATATCCTGCCTATGCCACTGAGAATAGAAATATTTCACTATGTTAACTTATAAATTTAATACACAACTGAATTTATAAAGTGATGTTAAATATGTCTAAAAATAAATTCATTTAACACTACATTAGGCACATGGAGGACAGTTGTCCCCCCAGTCAATCACAGTTACATGCTGTTTGAAGCTGGTGTGTTTTATGCATGGTTTTCAGCAGCTGCCAAGTAGTCCAAGGGTTACAATATTAGTTTACTTCTAATGCTGTTGCTGTGTATAGTAATGCAGAAACAAGTGGCAAATCGAACTGGTGAACTTGTGTCAAGCACATGCCTAAATGCATTATAATTTTATGAGATAATAGGTACTATTTTTTGTCCTGTTTATTGCAACCTCTAATGATCATTTAACAATTGGCATACTGAAGCAAAAATAATATTAGGCATTTCTATATCTCATCTGTAGGCATTTTCTGCAACTGAGAGCTTTATTACTTTCAGAAATGTCTGAAGCTAAGAAGTGAAATGTTGAGAGCAATTTGGTTCCAAGCATATGGTTAAAATTTTATATGTAAGTATGGGTTAAAATTTTATATGTAAGTGTGGTTTAAGATTTGAATTTAGAGTTTATCTCTTAGACGTGCAAGAAATTTGTTGGGAATTGATGTCTGCAGTTCCATCTCCTAAACAGAATGGATCCAGAGGTTGGTGATATGAATATGGGTGAAGTTAGGATAAAACAATGAAAAAATGGTGTTTCAAGTGCCAGAAATGGGCATATGGCAATCACTGAAAGATGTCTGTAGGTGTTAACTGTAAAATTAAGGTGTAATATTTTTTCTTTTGCATGAATTAGTAAATTAACTTTTTTCTTCTTCACTATTCATTTAAATTATGGCATTAGAATCTCTAATAACATAATGGTGTTGTTACAGTTTAAAAAATCATTGCATAAATAATAAAATGTTGCAAAATATTGAGAGACAGGTGTCCGCCATGTGCTTACTGTAGTGTTAAGAGAAAGGAAATATTATTCATTTTACTTACTTTATAACCACACTGTAAGTGTAAATCACTGGCTTTAGGATGAAATCTCAGATCAATTCTTTCTCCACTGTCACGAATAATGTATTTTGCTCCTGGATACTGATTATTTCCTCTTCTAACAAGTTCATGCATTCTGAAATGTTAAATAATTAAAACATAAGCAAAAACTACATTTATAGAATATATAATAAATAAAAGCAATTATTTTGAAATCTGAACATTATATAAAAAGAGCAATATACAATAATAAAAAATTTATAAATACCCAGTTTGAAAGGATAATCATGAAATGTAGAAAAATGCAGAGCAAAAATTTACTATAATGAAAACCCCAGATACCAAGAAAAATTCTTTCCGTTTAAAAGGTGTCAATTATAGTTAAGAAAAACAACCATTAGTAACATTTTTTCTCCAAAATTAGTGACACACATATACAAAGGTAAACCCCAACTTCATCCACCTCCTTCTCAAGCAGCCATGGGTTATTGAGGTTCAACCAGATGGTGCAATTTAGTTCTCCAAACACATCTGTTCCGAGCTATATCTCACAGATTCCAACCAAGTCCTGTTTGACATTGTTTGCCCAGAGCATTCTAAGTCTCCCCCTCTTTCTGAGACCTTTAGGTACACTCTTCATAATCCTATTCACTAATCTATAGTTATGCATATGGGCAACATGGCCAAACCAATGCAGTTTCTCTCTGCACAATATGCTGCTCAAAGAAAGTTGCTGACTCCTTTGCCTAACCTCAGCATTACTTACAAAGTTGAACTACATAATGCCCAAGATACTTAATAAGCATCTAGGATCAAGGGAATAAAGTTTCCTGCTATCTTGTTTACAAAGGGTCCAAGTTTCACTACCATAACTAACCCAAGAAATATTATACATATTTCTTCATACAATTATACATATTTCTTCATTATTCAACTTCATATTTCAAACTATTATACATATTTCTTCATACACTCCACAGATTCTTAAAAGTCCCAGTAACAATCTCTATTCTTCTGTTTCTCTCATGCAGAACATCACCAGTATCTGTTACATAGTTGCCAAGATAATTAAGCTGAGACACTTGCTCAAGGGTATACCCATTCATCTGACCAATTTTTATCACTTTAGTTTTCTCTCTGTTTATTACCAAATCTACTCTACTATCAGGCTCATCAACAGCTCTAATGAAAGAATTAATCTCTCCAAGATCATTTCCAAATCTCTGCATAATCTAAATCAGAAATTTTCAGATCTCTAGACCATTTAAGCCACAAATCTTCTCTTGCAGTGAATTCATAACATAATCAATAACGAAAGAGAAACAGAGACAAAATGCACCCTCATTGAACACCAGAAGCAATGCTAAACCAATTGCTACAAGCCTTATCAACTCACACACAATTCAGTGTTATTATAGAGAGCTTTAACTATGTTAACTACCTTATCTGGTATGACATACGATCTCACAATCAAACCACAAATTATGACAGTCAACAGAGTTGAAAGCTTTTTGAAATCAATGAAGCTAGTAACCACAGGTTTCTGAAACTTTAAATGTCTCTCAGAATATGCCTAAGTGAATAAATCAGTTGTTTACATCTCCTACCACTTCTGAATCCACACTGCTCATTGAGCAATTGTCCATTAACCAGATTCTTAATTCCATTAAATGCAATCATGCAAAGAACTTTACCTGGAACAAAAAGTAGTCTGATACCCCTACAATTATCACAAGAACTGCAATCATCTTTTTTAAAATTTGGGATAATAATAGCTCTGGTAAAATCCTTAGGAACAATGCCTTTATCATAAAAGATATTCCAAATTTCAATCAGCCATGTGGTAACAGAAGAATAAACATTTTAGTTGTAAACAATTCATGCTTACATTGGGTTGGAATGTTTTACATCTGAACATGGTACAGATATGCAAACTCCCTATTCAATTAATAAACACAGCTCCCAACACTTCAAAATGTTTAAAACTGTTTGAAGATATAATACTAGAAATTTCCCTATCCTGCTAGCATTTTCAATCTAACTACTTTGTAGTTAAATATAGCAACTTTGAAAGCTACTTAAATTTTATAATAGCTATTTTTTCAGCTACACTTTTGATTTCTTTTGGTAACAGCTATTTATTTTTTTCAATTGTGATAAGTTTTGGAAGTTGGAAATTTATTAATTGATACAGTACATCTAACCAACTAATGTATGTTTCATAATATTTGTTTAAATTATAAGTTGTGGAAAGATGTTATGAGATAAATGCTATCAATTCATTGTCAACAATAAAGCTATTTCAGATGACAGAATGCACTTTAGTCTTTGAACACCATTGTTTTTTAATGCAACGCAAAAAAAAGTACTTTCCGATCATTCTCACAACACCTCCAGACCCTAACAGTGTTCCTAGAAAAAAGGTTGTTTTTTTTCATTATCATGGTAATGATAATTTGGATTTACACCAAATGCAACATACCATTACCACAATAACTTTCATTTTAAACAAATGCAACGTAACAAATATATTGAACAATACCCCCCCCCCCCCCACCAAAAAAAAAAAAAAAATAAATCCTCACAACCACAAATTATAATAGTGAGAAATAACATTCCTATAAACACACAAATCACATTAATGAAACACAACAATTGCTTTCCCACATACTCCCTTTTTTCCAATATTTAAAACACTCTATAAATACATCCCAAAAAATTAAATTCTTAAAACAAGTCACACAAACCAAATTAACAAAAAAAAAAACCTAAATAAAACACCAGAATTAATCTCATCAGAGTTAACAAATTTTAAAAAACAAAATCAGAAACACTGCACTGTCAATCTTAATTATAAAAAATGCCTCTGGAACTAAACAATATTACCAAAGAAATGAATCTAAATAAAAAACAAGAAAACCAGAAACCATTGATTCAAATTAGATAAAAAACCAGAACTAAATAATCTCATCAGAGGCCACAAATCTTAAGAAACAAGAAAATCAGAAACAATGCACCACTGTCTGAATTACAAAAAATCCCCTGGAAATAGATAATACCATCAAAGAAAAAAAAAACTATGCCCACCATTATTTCACATTTCACCCTGCAATATTTATCACAATGCTAATTAGATTTCTGCACCCATTAATATACTTACCAGACATTTTTGGCAATTAAAAATCCACATTAAACTTCTTAATCACAAATAATAATAAATAAGAAAATTTAAAACAAATACTAAATTCCATAACTAAAAATATTAATAACTAACACTATTAATATTCATAAACCATAAATATTAATAAAAGCTCACATTAGCATACTGAACTAAGTAATCAAAAACATTACAAACTGCATTCCATCCATTAAAAAATGCATATTTTTCAAAAAAAAACCTCCACTGAATTACTTTTTAATCTTCTTGCCTCCATTATGAACTGCCATTTTTCCACACCGATAACTCGACAACATACAAAATTTTCATATAAAAAAAAGCCACCAAATGCTTTCAAAAAATCTGAATTAATCATATTAATAATGTTAAAAAATGCTTAACATTCTAAAAAATTAATATATCACTAAAATACACTAATAATTATAATAACTAATAATAACCACTCAATTCATCATCTCAAACTACTATAACAATATACATATGTTCATTATAACCACCATATTAACTCCCATACACAAAAACCTCGAGCATTCTTTCGCAAAACCTTTATCCACCCACTACAATGTTAGAATCGTCTGAAAACCCACCATACGTTTTCCCAAAAACTATTCTCCTACACCTGAACACCGCATAAAAAATTCTCTAATTTTTATTTCATTTCCCCACATTCGGATATTTTGCCATCTTCTTCCATACTTTCAACAAAACACTTTACTACATCCTACTAAACACAAATATACGATTAAAAATAGTTTCGACACTCCCCCCTCAAACACTCCCTTCACCTCCACACCCATAGACACAAGAAGCTAACTCCCACTTTTGAATATCCATAACATTACAAAATAGCTCACTAATAGTTTCAAACACTTTGAAAATTAAATAATATTAATTCCTAAATACCTTAAATAACTTATTATTTACCACATTTTAACCACATTAAAAAAAAAGACAAGGTAGGAATTAATTACCCCTTTCCTGCCTATCATACAAACTCTTCATAAAATATATATTATACATATCCACTTACTTGCGACTACTATTCCTAAAAATTAACCGAGAATGACAAAATATCCAAACATAATGTCAAATCCCACACAATATGTTTCACATATTCACCCAAAAGACACAAATCATACAACCTTAAGCCACCAATAGCCACAATTACTCTAATGTTACATTTAGACACCATACTTTATGCTTTAATGTCATACATTTCCTGAGCAGTGCTGTCTCTTGGCAAAGGAAACATGAACAGCCAACTAACCTTTCAAACCTTAAGGGCATACTCAAATATTGAAAATTGACTCTTAAAGTAATGTATATACTGTTAACAAATACTATATGAAGCCAACTTATAATTTTTTTAATTCAAAAATATAAAAACTAAACATGTACTTCTTTGTTCCCTTTATATAAAGAAAGTTTATTTTTTTTGTGGTGATGATGGAATGCATTAATGGATTTAACACTATTTATTATGGTGAAAAGCAATTCAACATACAAGCTGTGATGCCCCACCATTCACTTTTGCTTTACCTTAACCAGTTTTGTTTAATTTACGTTATATTTATCATTTTGGGGATTTTTATTTCCTTTTCGGCATCACAGCACTCGTTTTCAAGTTTCTAGGAGTTGCGTATGCGCAACTCCGAACTTCCGACCGTAACCGTTAAAGCGCGTGCCAAGGACACGCCCCCTCTTGCGTCATAGCTTGCGTCGTTCGTCATAGTATGCAAATGTCTTTCCCGGCATGCGCCGGCTTATTGTCAAAAACCGTGACCTGCGAGTCACTGACAGAGAGAGAGAGAAGGAAAGAGATGTAGTAAGGTGCGTAGCACCAAGCACCGTGCGTGTAGCACAAGAGTTGTGTTTTTTTCATTGATGTCTTGGTGAGTTAATTATTTTGGAAATAAATCTATTTTGTTTTGTTATACAAACTTTTGAGTCTGTAGTTTTTTTATCTTGACAACGCTAATTAAGGATCTTTTTTACATTAATTCTTATTAGTTGACAATCATTTTTGATTCTTACTTATGAATGCTCACTGGTATTTGAACCCTAAATCAACTTATTCTACTTTTGGCAATTTGTTAATTATTGCCTGGCGCCCATCTAAGCTATCCGGAGCATAAAACTTAAAGTATTTTGCATTTGTTTTGGAGCGTTACAAAGCTTATGAACACATTTCAAGTTATGCATTACAATTTTAAGTTGTAGTCTACTTGTACACCCATTCTCTTCTGCAAGTGGAAGCATATTGAAGAGGATGTGGGGAAGTCAGTTTTGAATTTTGATTTCCACTAGCAACAAAGAAATGTTAATTTTATTCTGTTGACCATCTGCATACCTGACTTTGCTGACAGTGTGGCCGAGTGGTTAGCGCGCTTGGCTACTGATCTACATGACCTGGGTTCGAGCCCCGGATAAGGCATGGATGTATGTGTCGTTTTTCTGCTGAGGTCCTGCCATCCTCTCAGACCTTCTACTATGGCATATAAACTGGCAGGCTCCTGTCAGACCTCTGTGGCAAGCAGCTGCTTGAGGGGGTATTTATTTATATTTATATCCTACTACAAAGATCTGAGATGAGAATAATATATTTGACATAAATTTTCATTATATAAAGGTTATTAACTGGAGTATTTGTAGCACATGCTAGTTGGGTTGGGTTGTTTTACCTCTGAGCGGCACTTTTTTGCACACCATGGGCTAAATGGCCAGGTTACATGGACCCCGAAGGCTCAGAGAAGGTTGGGGGAGGGGACCCACTGGAACAGCTGTTGGGAGACAGATGGTAGCCTCCCGTCAAGGCCATCCAGCATGTTCTTTAACGTGCACAGGGTATGTCTCTCCCGCACACGGGGCCACGGCTTAACGTCCCATCCGACGGACGGCGGCCTTTCCAAGCCCATCGGTGTCCCCTACTGACCGTGGGCAGGGCGGGGAAATTTTGCGGAGATAAATCTCAACGCTGACCCAGCTGGGACTCGAACCTGGGAACTACAGATTACGAGCCTGGCACGCTACCGACCGAGCCACCCCCGCCCCCGCACATGCTAGTTTTACCAAATAACTTAATCATAAGATTTATCAAGAACAGAATTCTGGAGTATTTCTGCTGCATTACCATTTTAATTCTTAATATTAGAATATAAGATTAAATGCCTAGATGCCATGAAACTTATTTATCATTATTGAACTACTTACTTATCAATATTAAATGGAGTAACAATCTCTGGAAAAGTCAAGTTTTGTGCTATTGATCTTGGAACTCCAACTTCATCTATACGAAGATTAGGATCTGGAGTAATTACTGTACGAGCAGAAAAATCTACTCGTTTTCCCATAAGATTGCCTCGAATACGACCTTCTTTACTTTTTAACCTTTGTTTAAGTGATTTTAAAGGTCTTCCAGATTTCTGCATAGCCTATGGATAAAGAAGAGCAGATTCAGAAATTAAAGCATACTTTATATTACAACTAATAATAAAATTTATTCCTACAACTATTAGTACATTCAAACCCTGCAACCTCTTAAAAAACCTTGTTTGAGGTTGCAACTAGCTGTTTTACATTTAATTCATTTACAAAATTTCCATTTGACTTAATAAAACTTTTAATTTCATATTTTGTTTATTATTCATTAGCCATGCTTAATTTCTACAATATCTGGGTAAAATTAACACCACTATAGTGAGCAAATGTTACTTTCTTTCAAGGTATATAAAAAATAATAAATTACCTCTCAAGCAGATGCTTGCCACAGAGGTATGGCAGGATTCTTTCATTATAATATGCTACAGAAAAGATCTGTCAGGAAGGCAAGAGCTCAACAGGACAACACAAGAAAGGAAACATCCATACCTTACCAGAGGCTTGAACCCAGATCCCTATGATCAGTAGCCAAGCAAGCTAACCACTTAACTGCCAGGAGTCATAATTATTAATATATTTGTTACATTCCAGTATACTTGAATATTTATCTATTAGCTGATTAAATAAAATATATAATTCAAAGAAAATCTAAATGCAATTTAAAAATTACATATCTTCCTAAAGGTGTCCTAAAAAGTAGAAAATAAACCTAAAACATATAGACAGTACAATCAATCACTGAGGGCACCAACAATCTTGTTGAGCATATAAATCGGCTCCCTATCTTCCTTTAAAGTGAATACGAACTCAGTGACTGATTGTACCATCAATATGCTTTAGGTTTATTTTCTACTTTTTAGGATCCATATAGGAAGATATAAATTATAAAATTAAAAAAATATATATATTTTGTCACTAAAACAGCTACCTATAAAAACTTTCATTTGATATATGACTCATAAACATCACCACATTTTTCCTCCCTTTTGGAGTTCTGTTTGAGGTAGCCCATGATATAAGTGATATCACAAGCTTTAAATTTGAGATATGACTCGTTAAAATCTAATCCTGTGAAAATCCCCCCCTTTATCAATGGGGGAGAATAGTTGGAGCAAAATAGTTTACAATGGTCATTATATGAACTTTCATTTGACACCTAACATAACTGTAGGCCCTTACATTCAGAAGATATAGTAGAATGACTTTCATATTTCCTGTTTTTAGGAAAAAAAGGGCATAGGAGAGGTAAATTTTTTATAGCTTATGACAGTCCCCTCGTCAGAAGCTTTCATTTGATGCATAGCTTCTTACTTTCTGCACTTACATTCAGGAAATGTAGGTGAACAATGTTTTCTTATCCCCCCACTTTTTTTTGGAGGGGGGGGGGTCAATTTTTTAGATAGCCAACGACATTCCCCACATCACAAGCTTTCATTTGACTATAGCTGGTTACTTTAAGCATTTGCATTCTGGAGATATAGCAGAAAAATATTTTTCATATTTCCCCCTTTTTAGGGGGAAGAAAGCATGAGAGGGTCAATTTTTTATTGCAAATGACATTCCGCATGTCACAATCTTTCATATGACACATAAATCATTAGCTTTTCCATCGTGTTTAAAATATATTTGTCAAAACAGGTGGAACAACTGTTTTGACAAATCCACAAACTGGTAAATATCAATAAGAAGATATGTAAAAAGCAAACCTTATCAATGATGATATCCACTTACAGAATTCATGTTAAGTTAAAGGAAGATAAATTTCATTGTTAAAATTATAAATAATAATGAGAGGAAAAAATGATATATTCTAAATAGGATTGTATTATAGGTAGGGACAAAATGTTTTAACACAAAATGGGAAGTAGAGGGAAACCCATGTATGAAATTTGAGACTTTTTTTTTAGCCTATACTAATAAGGACAGAATTTTTTGAACAATCAACTTAGTCTGCCCTCCAATCCATATGTCCCACTGGAAATCTGCCAAGCACTACATAAACCTATATACTGCCATGACATTGTTTGGAAGAAAAAGAGGCACAATTTTCAAAATTAAAAAAAATTCTCCTAGATTTAAATGTGTGGCCTTTTTTGAAAATCTGAAAACAATAGTCTAATCTACAAAAAATTGTGAAATGATTATGATCATGCTATGACTAATACTTTTATAGATCTCTTGGTACAAAGTATTGGTGCACATACCTACATATATAGCCAAGAATTTTTACAATATAGATGATACATTACAAGCTTTCATATGATTGTAGACAGAATTCAAGAAATAATGTGTCAGAAAAAATGTGTTTTGCCACAAATGGGACTGATTTTTCTACTACACTATTTCTTGAATTTCATGTCTACAGATAATCTGCATAATTACTATTGATTGATTCTTGCTCTAATAATGCTTTAGCATGAGTGACTTATTTTACATTACTTCTGAGCAATATGAAAAGTTACCATTCCTGATTATAGCACCCAAAGCAAAAAGATCAGGAAATGTTATAGCCACAACTAACAGATAAATAAACTAGCCATTGAGAGTTTAGTGGTGAGAATATGCAGCATGTAACTGAGAGATGAGGGTTTGAGCCCCACTCATGGCGAAATTCATATTTTCTGTCACATTATTCAAAGATACAAAAACTATTTATTTCAAACAAATATTTTCAAGATTTTAACATGAATTTGGAATTAAATTGAAAAAGTCAAAGAATTCTACTAGCTATCTTATTAATGAACAACTTATCAGTAAATTGAAATTTGCATTAAAATTTTCCTTGTGTTTTCATACTTTCAATGGACCTATTTTTCTTATAAGTATTATCAGTATTGAAACATATCTCAAAACACAGCTTCTCTATATAATTCAAAAAGAGAAAGCAGTATGATGTCATCTTTAGTAAAATCTACAAAAAAAACTACTAAAAGATTAGAAATGAAATTATAATTTGCTTTCAACCTTACAATTTCTACTCATTGACTACTTATCATTTACTGTACAATTTATATTTTTGCTGTTGTGCTTAAAATTAATTATGCTAAAAAAAGACCTAGGTAATTAATGCAAATTATCTGCAGTTATGCACTGATCTTGCAGATTATACATTTATAGTTAAAGAAGTTTGTGATTGATAATCATCATCATCATCTTCAAGCAGCCATGGGCTATGGAGGTCCAACCAAACTGAGCAATTTAGTTCTCCAAGCATATCTGTCCTGAGCTATATCTGGCCACTGCACACCAATTCTAATAAGGTTCTGTTTGACATCATCTGCCCACCACATCCTAGGTCTCCCTCTCTTTCTGAGGCCTTTAGGCACACTGTTCATAATCCTATTCGTTAATCTATAATTATCTATATAGGCAACATGGCCAAACCGAAAGAGTTCTATCTCTGCACAATATGTTGCTCAAAGGAGGTTCTGACTCCTTTGCCTAACCTCATCATTACTTACAAAGTTTAACTAATGCCCAAGACACTGTGTAAGCACCTAGAATCAAAGGCATCAAATTTCCTCTTATTTTGTTTATAAAGGGTCAAAATTTTGCTACCATAATTAACCCTAGAAAGAACCAAACTATTATACAGTCTAATTTTAGTCTTTAGGTTTATACAACTATTTCTTCACACTCTCCATAGATTCTTAAAAGTCCCAGCAGCATTCCCTCTTCATCTGTTAATCTCATGCCACACATTACTATCTGTTACATAGCTCCAAAGATAATTAAACTGAGATACCTGACATATTTTATGATAAAGGCATTGTTCCTAAGGATTTTACCGGAGCTATTATTGTCCCTATTTTTAAAAAAGGCGATTTTCCATTCTTGTGATAACTATAGAGGTATCAGTCTACTTTCTGTTCCAGATAAAGTTCTTTCCATGATTGTGCTTAAAAGAATTAAGAATCTGGTTGACAGTCAATTGCGTGATGAGCATTGTGGATTCAGAAGTGGTAGGGGATGTGTGGATCAGATATTTTCACTTAGGCAGATTCTTGAGAAAATGTTTAGAGTTTCAGAAACCTTTGATTACTAGCTTTGTTGATTTCAAAAAGGTTTTTGACTCTGTTGATCTTTATAATTTGTGGTTGATTGTGAAATCGTTTGACATATCAGACAAGTTGGTTAACATAATGAAAGCTCTCTATAATAACACTGAGTCGTGTGTGAGAGTTGGCAAGGCTTGTAGCAATTGGTTTAGCATTGCTTCTGGTGTTCGACAAGGGTACATTTTGTCTCCTTTTCTCATTAGTTTGGTTATTGATTATGTTATGCAAAATTTACTGCAAGGGAAATATTTTGGCCTTAAATAGTCTGGAGATACGAACATTTCTGATTTAGGTTATGCTGATGGTTTAGCCCTTTTGGCAAATGATGTTGATGAGATGAATTCTTTTATTCGAGCTGTTGATGAGACTGGTAGTAGGGTAGATTTGGTAATAAATAGAGAAAACTAAAGTGATGAAAATTTGTCAGGCAGGCTGTGATTCAGTTAATCTGAATGGTTGCAGTCTTGAGGAGGTGTCACAGTTTAATTATCTAGGAGCTATGTAACTGAAACTGGTGATTGATAATCAGAAACATTAATGACTATAGCAGGGAATAGAGACAGAAGTAAGGAGGAATGGTAAATCATTGCCTAGGGGTGCATGACCTTTAAATGGTCTGTGGCTTAAAGTACATATTAGCCTTACTTAGAGGCCCTATATAGGTAGAGGCTGGCCATCTCAAAATTGGGCATCATGTTTTGTCGTCGCTCGGATTGTTTAGTGTGCAATAGCTGAATGGTATTGCACAGTATTTATGGATTCGGACAAGGGTAGGGTAATATTTGATACAGATTTCAGTATTCATGATTGTAAGCACTTTAGAAAACAGCTAAAAAGGGAAAAGTAAATTTTAGGGCTTTCTTTTAAAAAAAGATATAATTTCACTTTGCTGTCTGTCCGTCTGTAGACATCGAATTTTTTTGTTTATACAGAAAAATAAAAAATTATTTTTGTGTTACATAGGTATTAATGATATATGACGATTTGCATTTTTTGAGTCTTTCAAAAGTTATAACTGCACCCTCTAATGGTGGAAAAATTTGAAAATTCCAAAATATCAAACAAATATTCCAAATGATGTAGTTATGTTAGAAATTTGAAATTTTGGTGTTAAATTGTGAAGGTTATGAAGTTACCATTAGCAACAATCACTTGACCCTTTAGACCCGGGGAGGTGGGGGGGTAGGTGAATGCAATTTTTTTTTTGCTTTAACAGAAAATTGTATATTTTTAGACATAAATAAAAAAAATTTTTTGGGTTAAACAGGTATTGATGAAATATTACAATTTGCATTTTGCGAATTTCCCAAAAGTTATAATTGTGCCCTCTAACGGTGGAAAAATATGAAAAATCCCAAAATTTAAAACGAATACTGTAAACGATGTAGTTATGCTAGAAATTTGAAATTTTGGTGGTGGAATGTGACGGTCTTGAAAATTCCCTTAACAACGAGTTGACCCTAAGCCCAAGGTAGGTAAGAAACGGAACAGTTTTATTTTAAGAGATAACTGAAAATCTCTTTTTTAGTTGGTTACTAATGAAATGTAATTCGCATTTTCAAAGGTAGTTTTAATTTATATCATTAGAGATCACTAAATATCGAAAGTGCAAAACTTTTATTGAATTTTTCAAATGATCTATTTATGGTAGAAATTTCGGCGTTTAGAGTTGTTATGGTAGAAATTCCACTGACAGCAATGATCTGCCCACTATTTTTAGAGGAATGAGAGAAAAGCAACTTTTTAAATTTAAGAACTAAGAGACAAATACTTTTTATGTTTTATAATTACTAATAAAATACTGCTATGTGCATTTCTCTCATCATACATCAAAAAATAAATAACCCCTCAAGTAGCTGCGTACAGAGGTCTAACAGGAGCCTATCAATTTATACACCATAGCAGGTCCATGAGGATGGCAGGATCTCAGCAGAAAAACAATACGAACATCCATAATTAAAACTTTTAAGGAGTGAAAAAGTAGGCAAAGGAAGAAGAATTTCATTCTCTTTGATAATGAGATTCCCTTATGCGCCAGAGGCGATATGCATTCTTCTAGTTGTTTTACACTTTCAGTACCCTCTGACAGTGGAAATTTGAATTACTGTATAATTGAGAAAATAAACTACTAATACTTTATTAGTACCTGTAATGTGCAAAAAGAGTTTTTCATTTATTTCTTAAAGCAGAAAAGTTGCATTTTACCAATGGGACAAATCATTAATATTAGAGTAAACCACTTGACCATAACACTCTGTGACCAAAAATTTAAGTTTCTAGCAAAAATAGATCGTTTGCAATATTTATTTAAAGATTTGGTATTTTCCAGCTTCTTCCGCCACTACAAGTCGCCTTTCGAGTTTTTATTGATGACTCTCTAACACTGGAAATTGCAACTGATGGGGATTCAAAAAAAGTAAATATTAACATTTTTGTAGAATAAAATTCGCCGACATATGGGATTTGAACCTGCAACTCTCCAGAAACATGCCAGAGCATTCTAACCTGTTGAACCAAAGCCAGCTTCTTTCACAAAAAACATTTGATTTATAGACGTTTAAACGTCTATAAGTAATGCTGAGATTATCATATATTGTTTAATCATTAATATTTTGTTAGTGCCTGTAAAACAAATATATATATATGTAGTTTCATTTATCTCTTAAAAAATTTTCATCCCCATCCCCTTTCGGCTAAGACGGCAAAGCCTTGTTGCCATTGTAACTAGTTCGTTTGCAATATTCGTTAAATTTTTTTTAGCATTTTCCATCTTTTCCCACCGCTAGAGGGCGCTATTAAAGCTATTGAAAATTTTCAAAATTGCTAATCACAATATTTGTTTGACACCTATCCAACCCAAAAAGAATTTTTCATTTAGCTCTAAAAGTAAAAAAAAAATTGATTGTCTATAGATGGACAGACAGATGAACAAATACTGGCATAGGCAAACAACAAAGTGAAAAACTTTAACTCATTTTTCAAAAGAACCTTAAAAGAAATTATTTGTTGGTTTCCGGTTAGCTCGTTTCACTTTTGCAGCCGTTTGCGGTCTTCTGATAGAGTTTCTAGGGAAAAAATATTCATTAATTTATTTCTTCGAGTAAAATATTTACACCCAAATGTAGCATAGTGAGGCATTCATAAAATATGACAGCTTTTATAGGCAAAAAAAGTGGTAGAAATATATAACTATAACAACTGAGAAGTTTTAACTTGGTACATACACTAACTCATAGGCTTTCATCTCACGGTACAACAAAACATGGCGTCCATAAACTACGTGACTCAATCAACCAATGGCAGTGAATCACCGAGATGGCCAGCCTCTAACTATACAGGACCTCTAGTCTTACTGAGCAACAAATAATACTCAAACAGGAAAACTGACCTTAAAGCATAGAAATCAACAATATTTTAGAGCTCAGAAACCTTTTCTATCACATGCTCCCATAGGAATCAAAATAAATTTAATGATGATTTATTGAATGTTCCAAGTTGTTGCTCAAATGTGAAAACAATTCTCAGAGATTTATCAGTGTAAATCAACAGAAAAGACTTGAGATAGAGGCAAGATTTCAACAGAAAAACATAAATACAACCCAAAACTTTCTAAATTCCATTTACACAAACAGAAGAGATTTTATATAGTTTCAAGAAAAATTTCAAGTAATCCTTTTTTGTAATATTTCATAATCAACAAAATACATATATTTGGAATTTTAAAGGTTTACAAAAATATTTTAAAAGTACATACCCTTGGCAATCCTGGCAACTCATTATCAACAAGGGTAGCAACATGAAACTGTAACATTTTTATGTTTTCTGCTATTATGTGTGCTGCTGCTCCACTTTGTTCATTGCGTATCAGTTCATTGTTTGCCTTAACAATGTCAGACAACTTATGCGTAAGATCATCCTAAAAGATAAGTAGATATATGTTTAAATATAATGAAAAATCAACTGTACATTAAATAAAATTTACAAAACAATTAAGAACTGCATAAAATTTAACTACTCTGACTGCCTCAGATATTATTGATTGATTGTGTTATAATCATTCATGCACTAGCTGAATAGTACCTGTCACTGCTTGGGCCTCGCTTTTAAGAAGAAATCTGTATAATCTGAATTTCATTGCACTAAAGCCTAGTTTTGTGAGAACTACCCCACCCCTTAGTAAAGATTTAACACATACAGGGTGATTCTAAACTCTTTCAACAAAAAAAGAGGGATGATAGTGCACATCAAGACGAACAATTTTTGCAATGGAACCTAGGGTCGCATTCCACTTCTTCTGCCAGAAAAGAGTACTTTCGAAAAACGCCACGCATGCACAAGTATTTCCAACCAGTGCATGAAAAGCACAAGATGCAAATCAGGTGTGCTGAGCAAGTGCATAGACAATTAAGAAAAAACATTTAAAAATGCAGCCGAACCTGTTCATCGACATTATCATGATAATGTCACGATAAGTGACATATTTGTGAAGGACATGGAAAACTACACATACGAGGAATTGACGGATATGCATCTGATGTACGGCCAAGCAGGTGGTAATGGACGTGAAGCACAAAGATTGTACCATGAGAGATTTCTGAATCGTCATATTCCTTACCATTCGACCTTCACCAGTGTTGATCGAAGACTGCATGAAACTGGTTCGTTGGTTATCTCAATGAGTGATATTGGACATTCGTGAAGTGTGCGGACACTGGAAATGGAAGAACGTGTCTTGCAGCGATTTGCAGAAGTTCCTTCCACAAGTACAAGTGGTGTCATCCGAAATGCGAGTTTGTCAAACCTCGGTGTGGAATGTCCTACATGAGGCACAATGCATCCCTTCCACGTGCAGAAGGTCCAAGCTTTGAACGAAGATGACTATCCCCACTGGGTAGAGTTTGTTAGGTGGATGCTCCAGATGAACAATGTTAATCCGCAATTTCCCAGATTAGTGTTATTTAGTGATGAGGCCACGTTTACCTGGGAACGCATTTTCAACAATCACAACCAGCATGCTTGGGCTCAAGAAAATCCACACGTCACTGACCCTCGTAAACACCAGCAGAAATTTGGTGTCAACATCTGGGCAGGTATCCTGGGTGATTGTCTGGTGGGACCTTACCTCTTGCCAGAACGACTGACTAGCACAGCATACTGTGTGTTTATGGAGCAAGTGCTTCCCTGTCTGTTGCAGGGTGTTCTGCTCACCACGCAGAGGGACACGTGGTTTATGCATGATGGGGCCCCAGCACACTTTTCCATCGAGGTCCGATACTTCCTAAATGCAACATATCCTGGGCAGTGGATTGGAAGTGGTGGACCTGTGGCTTAGCCTCCACACTCCCCGGACCTCAATCCACTAGACTTTTTCTGGGGGCACATGAAAACACTTGTGTACGAGACACCTGTGGACTCCCTGGAAGATCTCGCCATGAGAATCGGTGTTGCAGCGGACAAGACCAACACCACACCAGGAGTCTATGAGAGGGTTCAACAGTCCTTCATTCACCAGTGTGGGCTGTGCAACAATGCCCTTGGATGCCACTTTGAGCAGCTACTTTGAGTCTTTCTCTGACGCAAATGTAATTAAGCAACTCATAAATTGGTTAAGTGCCTTTGTTTTCACTGATGAAGGATCAATGCGGATATGTAACTTTACACTTCTCTGGCGGAAGGAGTGGAATGCGACCCTAGGTTCCATTGCAACAATTGTTCGTCTTGATGTGTACTATCACCCCTCTTTTTTTGTTGAAAGAGTTTACAATCACCCTGTATATATATATATTGGATTGTTGTAATAAGGAAAAACAATACAATGCAGTATTGTCAACCCTGAATGATAAAATTGCACAAAATGGTCTACAGAAAATCATTAAAAATATGCTACACAGTTCATTAAAATCATAAAAAAAAAACACTACCTCTGGCTGGGAAAGAAATTATATATTTCCTGAGTTTTCAACATGCTAAATAATGTGAGCAAATGAATGAATGAAAAAGAAAGGGAGATTATTATTCCTAAACTTCAGAAAATGGGTTGTTTTACCTCTGAGCAGCACTTTTTTGCACAGAATGGGCTTAATGGCAAGATCACAAAAACCCCAAGTGCTCAGAGAAGGTTGGGGACCCACTGCACAGCTATTAATTAAGAGACAGATGGTAGCCATACTGACCAAGGGCAGGACAGGGAGTTTTGCAGAGATAAAGCTCAGCTCTGTCCCAGCTGGGACTCAAACCTGGGAACTCCAGATTGCAAACCTGGTGTGCTACCGAACCACTCCTGCCCCTAAGAGCAAAAAAAAAATGCTTGCTGCCATATAACATGAAAAAGAAGACACTGAGTTTGCTGTAGAGTCATGTTCAGATCTGGTGGTGGATGTGTGTTGGTGAAAGAAGGGGAGAGGGGAGGCATAGAGACAATTCCCACTCCCCCATGCTCCCTTTGTTCCAAGAAACTCCTCCTACTTAGTACAGGCCTTTCTCATACAATGAGACACTACTAAGACCAAAGTTACTATTGATCGCTGCCTCAGAGCTAACACATAAAATTTGCCTGTTGGAATAGTAGTACCTTTCCAAGCCCATTGATATTCCCCACTGACTGACATGGCAGGGAGTTTTGCAGAGCTAAATCTCAATGCTGGCCCAGGTGATTTGAACCTAGGAACTGCAGATTATGAGCCTGGAGAGCTACCAACTGAGCTACCCCCACACCTCAGAAAATGGCAACAATGCATTTGGCAGCAATTATTATTTTCCATAGGAATAATATGGCAAATAGCTTTGCTTTTAGCAAGTCATTTTTTGGAATTTCAATTTGAAATCTGCCACTGCAACCTTGGATGACAAACAAAAACAGTTATATTTTAAAGTGTCCACCACGATTTTCTGATGAGTTATGGCTGTCACAAACACACATCTTTACTATTATAAGATGAAGAAACAAAAAAAAAAAGTGTTTTCAGACCTTTCATAAGCAACTTTAATTTTCTTAACAGCATGCTGATCAGTATTCAAGTATTAACACATGATAGAGTTTATGCCATGCAATTATATAGAATCTAGAAACCAACTTCAAAAATTTATGGACACACAATCTGTGGAAAAATGAAGTACTTATTCTGACCAGAAGAGCCTTCAAAATTCAAGGTATGGTTGGATGTTGGCCTGTATCTAGGTGGGAAAAAAGGAAGGAAGGGGGATTATGTCTGATTGAACCAGAATGCCATTTTGGTATACATACAAAGGTGGATCATTTGATTCGTGCACTGCCATCACCAACAATTTAACAACTTTTTGTATGAGTTGATGCATGGTATGTGAGAACAGAGTGACTCTTCAAAGGTATAGAGCAATGTGTGCAAAGCTGCAGCATATTGTGATATGGTTACAATAGAACAGCATGCAGTCAGTCTCGGTCATTTTATCACTTTCAAAAGGCGTTTTTTTTTTGCAGATTATGGCTGATCTGGAAACTGAGCAGTGGTATATAATGGTTACTATGTTTAGCAAAACTTAAGTGGTGCACTGACAGTTACAAAACTGACTCAAGTGTATGGAAAACAGTGTTTGGTTGCCCACATCTTGGATTGTCCTCCACAGAATTGCCCATCTATAAAGTATTTATGCCCCTTGAAAATTCACTTCATTTCAAATGCTGTTCTCCACACATTTGAGTTATATCTGCGACTGTGCACCACTTAAGCCTTGCCAAACACAGTAACATATCACTTACCACTGCTCAGTTTCCAGATCAGTCATAGCCTGCAAAACACACACACAAAAATAACTTTTCCAAAGTGAGAAAATAACAGACCAATTACATACTCTTCTGCTGTTACTTGAGAACAATTGTAACATGTTTTAATTTGCACACACTGTTCCATCCCTGGATGAGTTGCTGTGTTGCCACATATCATGTATTAACAAATATGAAAAGCTGCTAATTACTGGTGATGACCTCCCACAAATTAAATGACCCACCTCAGTATGTATATATATATCACCTTGTTTTAATGGTCTTTTTTAAAAAATATTCTTGCAGAATATGTATAATTTACATAGGTGGATGCCATTGCCAACAATCAGAAGCCTATTGTACAAGTTGCAACACAGTGTCTCTTCAAGGGCATGGAGTAATATGTGCAAGTTGAAACCCATTGTGATACAGTCACAAGTAACAGTAGAAAACTTGCTTTGAAAGACTTTAATGTGTTTTTTTTTGCTGGCTATGACTGATTTGGAAACTGAGCAGCAGTATGTGATATGTTACTATGCTTGATAAGGCTTAAGTGGTGCACAGTCGAGAAATGATTCGAGTATGGAGAAGAGCATTTGAAATGAAATGAGATTTTCAAGTGGTACAAATGCTTCACAGGCAAGAGCAATTCTGTGGAGGACAATCCAAGATGTGGACAACCAAACACTGTTCTCTATACACTCGAGTCATTTTTGAAACTATCAGTATACCATTTAATTCTCACTGAACACAGTAACTCACCACATTCCACTGATTACATACCAGGCTAGCATAACTCCGCATTCTGATTGACAGCAGCTAAGTTTGCGTGGAAGGATATGCCCATATATGTCATCTAGTGCATGATAATTGTATGCAAATGTGGCTTCCCCACACGATGACACGTCACAGTTTTACAAATCAAGAATGTATGGCAGAGTGACAGGAGGTCACAGAATTAGTTGAGAGTTGGCAATGTGTTAATAGAGAGTTAGATGGTGAATTGCTCAGCTGCTAGTATGAGCAGTTGTTTATGGTTATTGTGAAGGAGGAGGATGCTAGTTTGTGTCTTTGGTGCAACATATTTTTGGTGAGTCTAGATTTTGAATAAACATTTCTTTCTTTTACGAAATTTTTGTTTGCATTTCTTTATTTTCTCTTGAGCAGTTTTTGAGCAGTTTTCTTGAGCATCTGTACTGTATTACAGATGTAATACTTACATCTGTAATACAGTACAGATGTTAAACTGTACCTATTGGAAATTATATATGCCACAAATATTGTGGCATATATAATTTCCAATAGGAAATGGAAAAAAAGATGACACACTTACACCACTGGAAAAGAGAGACATTGTATATACGAATTAGGCACAATGAAACAAACTTTCAATTTGGTTTCGAATTAGGCACAATGAAACAACCAACAGCATCCACAATCCTCATTCCATTTGACTCCATGCATAAAATGAAGCATCAAAAGGCAGCATTTAATGCAGTATTTAGAAGAAATATGGCATACAACATAAATCAGGATGCATATAAATAGAAACAACAAATATATGCAATTGGCCAACAAGCAGTACACCCATATAGCTGAATCAAAGCAATAGAAAAAATATACACATTAAAATACAATGCAACTAACAGCAGTGCAATGTAGCCATCAGAAGCATAGGTATACCATACCAACTCAAAACAGAATGGCTAAACAGTATTATAAATTAGATTTTTAAATCCTCATGTCAATATAAAAGCCCCAACCAGTAACAGATGATCTACGATGCAAATTATAAAGAAAGACTGGGATCCTAATCCACCCACAGGGGGAATATACCAAATTCCAATTAGCAAAAACTTATCATAAGTGGCACCGCAAAATCAATACCGGCTTGTTCATATGGAACAGATTATCTATAAAAATTGCGCTAATTATGAGATCTATGTGCCACCACTCCCATGGTATCAACAATTGATGGAAGAGCATCTAACAGCTGTGTATCTGACAACCCTCCCCCAGCTTCTACATAAGTATATTTTGTGGCATATGGCACCCATTTACATGGGAGCTACCATATGATTCCATCCCTCATATGGGGAATAATCATGTAGGAACATGAACATGTAGGAACAGCAGTGACTATCAATTTAACACTCCCTCACACTGCTTTCCAACTTCCCCCTATCTGGAACTATTCATGAAATTGGTTACCTGTATCCATTTATGGTTGTACCTGGGACCTTAATAATTGATAGGCAGTTTGTATAACAGCAATTCCTAAATGTTCCTTAAATGCAATTCCCTCTTATAACACCACCCCCTGCCTTCCCCTAGACTCTTCCCAATGGGTAGAACCTGGGTTTTATTTAGGTGTCCCCCTTAGCCTCCTCCTTTGCCCCTCCCCATATTTCAACCTACAACCACTTACTGGGATGGTGAGGCAAATGTATGCCACTATATACAAATATGTGTCTGAGCATAATTAATACCAGGGTGAGCAGGTGCTCTCTTGATATATAAGGTGACTGAATGTACCAGTCCATACATCCCAGAAGATGTCAACACATCATCGAAACTTGAGTCGGTATACCAATGTGTGTGTGAGATTGGTGTAAGTAATTAGTTGATTAAATTCAAAGGAGCACAAGAAGATCAGCAATGACCAAAATTGTAGAATGCTGCAAAACTTGGTGAGTCTGTTCTAATTTGAATTTTGCAAAATAATAGTGAGCATAATAATGTTACAGAGAAAAGCACGAATGAAAAAGGAACAAAATGGACAATAAATATGCCAATGAGGACCTCTACTAGGTAGCACAGAACTTTTTGTTGAAGTGCTTTAAAACATGTAACACTGTCATAGTCTTAAAGATATTAATTTAATTTTAATTACTGCACTGTTAAGTTCTACTGTAAATTTTTTTATGAGGTAGTATGTTAGTACATTGTAATATGTGTATTTGTAGCAATAGTGTAAAGATGTTAAACTGTACAGCTAAAAGAGTTAATTTTTCAATTGCTAGATAGTGCTGTGAAAAGAAATAATTGTATAGCAACAAGTTTCAGCTTGCACACATTATTCTGTGCCCTCGAAGAGTCACGTGTTGCTACATATCACTTGTACAAAAAGCTGCTAAATGTTGGTGATGGTAGTCCATGAATTAAATTATCAACCCTTGTATATGCTTCTTTTTTAACCTTTGTTCTGGCTATTAAACTTTTCAATGAGGGTGGGACATGGCCTTCTTGTCTTCCCCCACTCATCTGATTCAACCCTGGTTGAAGGAACAGCTGGACTTGCTTTATCCTCATGCATAACTATTTTTGATATCCATGGCTTATATAGTCAGGTCACAAATTTCATTTCAAACTGAAACTTATTTAACAAATTATACAAGCTACAGTTTCTCTGGATCACAGAAATCATGGTTTCCAATGATTCAAAGATAATTTAATTATTATGCCCAAATGTTTTTATTTTTGTTGTGCAACAAGCTAAATGACTAATAACAAGGGCACATGACTCTTTAAAAATCATTAATGATCATCAATGCAATGCCTACAAGTAAAATATATGCATTACATGAAAATTAAAAAAAAAAAAAATTATTATAAAGTTTTGCAAACCTGATTTCGAGCTGATCCAAACATGACTACAGCTGGTCTTACTGGTAATGGTGGAACTGGAAGCACAGTAACTATCATCCAGTCTGGACGTGCATATTTTGGATCCATACCAAGGATAACACATTCTTCATCTGATATATGCTTAAATATTTCCCACACACGTTCTGCTGTTAACTGAATTTTTCTTTCTTGAGAATCTTCATTAATATGCTTCCATTCTGCAGTTAAATCCAATCCACTTCTTCTTATTGAAGGCTGATAGCGACCACAACCACCATGACCCTTTAAAAAAAGATACAAAAATAAAACTCTTTCACAAATATTTTGGTCACATTTAATTTACTCACACTTAAATTCACATTTTTGTAATACTTAAGTCTAGATATTTGTAAGAGAAAAAAAATGTTACTCATATTTTAAAACACATATGATGCATTAACATTTATTTGCAGGGAAAAAAATCCTGGTTTTTCCTTTATGTGAGAGTGAATCAGCTTGAATTATCCAAACTATTTCTTCTCAGGTTGCCACTTGTTATAGCAGCCTGACAAGAGATTGTAAAAATATTTTGCTACAAATATCTGTGAGGCAGACATGATTTTAGCAGAAAGATAATACAAACATGCATGAATTATATAGGATTTGAACCAAGGTCCCTTTGCTCAGCCTTAAAGTGCTAAATACTCAGCTACTGGAATCAGCACTATAATCTTAGTCAGATATTTTCACATCTCTATATCAATATCATGTCTTTTTCTTTAAGTACTGTTCATAATTAGTCATCAAATGAAAGGGAAACGGAGACAAAATTCCATCTTGCCTATCTCCAATTGCAATGCTATATCAATTATTACAAGCTTTACCAACATTGAGAGATTATATTAGTCACATTAATTCAGTGTTAGTTTAAAGCCATCATTAACCCTAACTAACTTTTCTGGTATTCCACAATCTCAAAATCAACAGAATCAAAAGCCCCCTTTAAATTTTAAAAACTAGTACCTACACATCTTTAGAATCCTGAAACATTTTCAAATAATTTAAAATATTTGATCAATGCAGCTCTACTACTTTTGAACCCACATTTACCTGGAAGTTGTCTTTCATCCAAATGTTTGTGGCAGGGGTGGCTCAGTCGGTAGCACGCCAGGCTCGTAATCTGCAGTTTCCAGGTTCGAGTCCCAGCTGGGTCAGCATTGAGATTTATCTCCACAAAATTCCCCACCCTGCCCACGGTCAGTAGGGGATACCGATAGGCTTGGAAAGGCTGCCGTCCATTGGATGAGATGTTAAGCCGTGGCCCCATGTGTGGGAGAACCATACCCTGTGCACGTTAAAGAGCACGCTGGATGGCCTTGACGAGAGGCTACCATCTGTCTCCTAACAGCTGTTCCAGTGGGTCCCCTCCCCCAACCTTCTCTGAGCCTTTGGGGTCTTTGTGACCTGGCCATTTAGCCCATGGTGTGCAAAAAAGTGCCGCTCAGAAGTAAAACAACCCAAATAATCCAAATGTTTAATTTCATTAAGTACAATTGTGCTAAGAATTTTATCAGGAAAAAAAAATTAAGGATTATTCTTTAAAAATTAAGAAATTATTCTGTAATTATCATAAATGCTGTGATCATCTGTGTTGCAAAGAGGAAAAATTACAACTCTAATAATATCCTCTGGAACAACAGTTCAATCAATCATATGACAATGCAATTCCCCATCTCCCAGCATTTCATCTCCCTCCAGTGATTTGGGTAGTTATTTGACATAATCAAAGTAATTTCACCATGTAATAAAAGGCCAATATTAAAGCCAGTGATCAGTATCAAATTAATGAATAGGTCATCAAGGCACTGATCTAGGGTTCCAGGAATAGAGTGGCCACCAATTACTCAAATAAGAATATTTTCCTTTGCAAAATTTCATGACTTGTACCATGATGGACCTCATTGCACTTCAATCCTGACAGTGATACATATATCTTCATTGCAAACAATAAAATATTATTCAGATCACCTTTGAAATGTTCAGTCTATCTTGACATGACAGAATCCTCACATTCAATTACCATGCCAGCTTTATCCCTATCCTGCCTATCTTTATCCCAATCTCTATTCTTGCACACTGTCCCACAGAAAATGTTTACCACTGGGATTACTATTCTTACTGTTGTGATGTGTAGAACATTCACTGCTTTACCAAACAGGTCATCAAGAAAGAACATCTCACATTCCTAGTAATACTGTTCATTAATTAGGAAGTTGATTCAGCTTTATCTGTAATACTCTCAATTAGAAATAAGTTTCATTGCCTTATCACTCAGTGACTGTCTGCTCCTTTTTACCCTGAACAGCAGTTGGTTTGAAGAACGATCTGCTTTAAAATGGCCACCTTGACTTCAATTATAAGCAAATCATGTTTGTCATAACAACTATGTAATCTATCATAATAATCTTTGGCTACCTGTGGGTTTTTCAGAGCCATAGTATTAAAGATAATTCTTTTAGACATTTCTTAAGCTTCAACTGTAACACACTTTGGAAATCAAATTCGAATTCGGAAATAAAATTTTGGCAATTGAGGCAAACTTTACAATACTATAATTATGTCTTTTTCAGGAATGTACCTAGGATTTAGTTTCAGGGTGTGTGTGTGTGTGTGTGTGGAGGGGGGGGGGGTGAGAATAAGACTTCAGTAGGGTTTCACAATTAACTAAAATATTCCACTAGACAGGAAAGGTTAAAATTATATTCTATTCAGGAAAGGTTAAAATAATATTTTATATGAAGTAAAATTTAATAGTTGTTTTATAAATCGGATATATACTATGGGCTTAAAATAATATTATATAAAGACAATTCTTTTGGACTTCAAAACAGGTAGACTAGTTTGAGATTTTGTATTGAAACTGTATTTTTACCAAAACACTTCAAATCTGCCAATCCCTCAAGATTTTTCCAAGTTGCCTCAATTTTGACCAAGTTGCCCCCTTCCCCTTAACTTTACCAAATAAAAAAAAAATCTCACTATCACATTTCACCTGAAATCTATCAAGTTGTTTAGAATTTCACCAGCTCTCCAAGTTTTTTGCCATGTTGCCTCAGTTTTGCCAACTCTCCTTAATTTTACAAAAAAAAAATCCCAATTTTCCCAATTCACTTCAAATTTTGCTCCAGTTAAACTCCTATTACTAAGTAAACTCCTATATGCTAAGTAAACTCCAATTTACTTAAGGGGGGGGGGGGGAGGAGGTGAGCTACATAGCAACATCTCTGTAGACAGGCTTTAGTTGTAGAATGGGAAGATATCTTTGATTAAAAGCATTTCATTCACCAGCTTGCACAAAAATGTTTTCTTTTTTCCAAAAAAAGTAACTTTTTTTCCAACCACACACATGTAACCAAAACTGATTACAAAGTTATATTGCTTTAACCCATTATTAACGGTTAATTTTTCTTGGAGTTAGTTTTTATAAATTTGGTTATTTGTTTTTAGTAGGGACTAAACATTTTATCATCATGTTTGATGATGATGATGAAACATTTTGTAACTATACTTACAAATCATCAAAATTTTAGGCTATGCTTTGTCTGTCATGGATAGGTTGGGTTGTTTTATCTCTGAGTGGCACTTTTTTTGCACACAATGGGCTAAATGGCCAGGTCACAAGGACCCTGAGGGCTCAGAGAAGGTTGGGAGAAGGGGACTCACTGCATAGCTGTTAGGAGATAGATGGTAGCCTCTTGTCAAGGCCGGACATCCAGCATGGTCTTTAACTTATACATGTTATGGCTTTCCAGCAAATGAGACCACAGCTTAACATCCCATCTTATGAACAATGGCTTTTTAAAGCACATCAGTATCCCTCTGACCGAGGACATGGCAGGGAGTTTTGCAGAGATCAAATCTCAATGCTGGCCCAAATGGGACTCAAACCTGGGAACTGCAGATTATGAGCCTGGTGCACTACTGACTTAGCCACCATATCATGGATGCACAAATCAAAATGTCAGTTGAGAATGGACATTGTATTAACTTGCATAAATATCACATTTTATAACAAGAAAATAAAAAAGTTAAAAAAAAATTCTGTGTTTATTGTGGCGAAAAATCTAATATGAAGAACATTATTAATGCTCTTGCATAGATTAAACATGTCTGATCATACTAAAAATAACTTTTGTTGCCATTTCCAGCACTGGCTGGACCTACAGAAATTTTTATGTGTTGTTTGCCAATCACATTGTGTAAAGAAACCAACACAATAGCCACAGATCTAGATATTCTTTGTTGTGCAGTTTCAGTCTGCAGCATTATTTCTCAGTATCATGTTCTCTAAAATAAGAAAATAAGCAACATGGAAGAAATAAGCTCACCAGACAAAAAATGAGTCACCTCTGGCTGAATGTTACCTAATGGGGTGTAATGCCTCCGTGCAACCGAAGAACAGTCGAAATCCTGTCTGGCATGGATGTTACCAGTGTGTGGATATAGTGCACATCAATATTCATCCACTCTTCCAGCAGCAAATGCCGCAATTCGGCCAGATGGCTGGGACGGCACTTCACTCATTGCCCCAAATAGTCCCACGAGTTTTCTATGGGATTCAAATCCGGGGATTTCGTGGGGCAGTCAAGATGTTTGAAGGCTTCAGAATGCTCGTTGTGCCAATCCAACACACTTTGAGCCCTGTGCATGTGACAATTGTCTTGGAAGAGTGGGGTATCCTTCTGATGTTCATTGTGGAGATGCTGCACATAAGACAACATGTGGCTGTCCAGTAGTTCCATATAGCCCTTCTGATTCCAGTGTGACATAACCGCAACCAAAGGACCCATTTCCTCGTATGTGAAACACCCCCAAAACATCACAGAGCCTCCTCCAGCTTGAACAGAACCTCGCACACAATCTGCATGGAAGGCTTCTTGTGGCTTATGATGTACCAGTCGCCTCACATCATTCAAGTACAAGCAAAAATGTGACTCATCTGACCAGATCACATGCTTCCAAGAGTCAACAGTCCAGTCTTTGTTGCGCCGGGCCACTGTAGCTGGTGCAGCCTTGTGCAGAGCTGTTAACAAGGGTCTCTTCTGCAGTACTCTGCTCCAGATATCCATGGCATGCAGTTCCCTTCGGAGTCTTCGTTCAGAAACAGCTTGTTGTAGTAACAGCTTGTTGTAGGCCTGCATTGACTGACTGGGGCAATTCCTGCCTCGTTGCAAAGCGGTTTGCCCTAACAGTGTGTGACACATTGCAGCGGTCTCTATTGGTGAGCACAGTCTTTCTGTCCCAGTTCTGGTAATGATTAGTGGTGGACTGTGATGCACGCCACTGCTGGAAGACCCTTTGGACAGTACGTTTCGACACGACACACCTGCAAAGGCAGCAACGTCTTGTATGCTATGCCCTTTGGCTCAGCCAAATGTAATAACACCTATTTGTCACTCATTCACATCTTTGGCATGACCCATGTTTCATGGAGTGACTAACACACACATGGCATACAACCACTTCTTGTCACTGTATGAACCCCATAGCACATGGCACAGCTATTTGTAGAAAGCGTTTATTACTGGTGAGTCCTCTGTTGCTGTCGAACGGACATAACCTCTTACAGCGGGAGATGACTAATTTTTTTTTCCGGTGAGCTTAGTTATATACAGTAGCAACAAATTTTTATAGAAAACTATCAGTCTTCCAACTTCACTTATTCGCAATTTCTCACTGGAAAAATTCCTACATATTCAGTAGTAAAATATTCCACTCATGGCAAAACTAAACCTTTTCAGCTAACTATTCCTCACATATTTCTTACAGTATCAGGAGTCCCAAAGTGTTGTTCTTGGACTCATAGTGATCCAGAGAGAGATTTTCAAGGCCATGATTAAGCCATATGCTCTCCAAGTCTAGGTTAGATATCAGTAATATAATTAAACAATTTCTTAAACTGCTGTACCATTAACCAGTCCCATCTTTCATCAACAATAATAATCATTCATTCATTAACAATAATTAAAGTTAAAACACACAAAATTAAACAATGTACAGCATACATAATTTAAGACCCAGCACTTTCAGGGTTAACTTAAAGTGTTAGAAGACACTACAGTTCTCAAAGAACTTTACTGCAAGTATTTATTTTTTAACCAACAGAATCGCCCATTTAAAAGTTTTCTGAACTAATCATGGAAATTAACAAATTACATTTTACACAGCATGTCCTCTTATATTACTATTATTGTTCTTTTGGTTTTCATGTTTGAAACACTTCAGTACTTTAAGGATTAATGATGATATTTGAAGGATTAATTAATCTTCAGATTGTTAAAAGAGGGGATCCATGTCTCCTAATAGGAGGCTTAAGGGTGATTGTCCATGCAAATTTTTGGAATCATTACCAGCTATTTAAGTAAAAATGAAAAAAAGGGGGAAACTATATATGTAAATTAATAAAGCATTGAAGATATTTTACCCCTTTTTTTGTGCCATCCTCTTGCTGCTGTCCCTCAGGTCCAAGCTTGGCATCAATTTCATCTCCACCTTCACATATGTTTTTCCCTTTACACAAATCATAAACATGAGCAAGGCGTTTTCGTGGTTGGCCTTTGGATTTTGATACAATTTCTTTAATCTTAGGGTTATTCTAGGAAAGCAAATGAAAAAAAAAAATCAGTTTTCAATCAAAATGTCATGCTACATAAATTACTATACATTTATTATACAAAATACATGTAAACAATTAGTAAATCCAATGTTAAGTTTCTTTGGCATGAGAATAGTTCTAATTACATGGAAAGGGATGAAATAACTGCTGAAATAAAAAATTACACTTTAAAATTAAGAATATTAGGTTTAAATATTAAAAGCATACATAAAAAATTTGATATTAGGCAATTTAGTCTCCAAGAATCTATATAATAAACCAAGAAATTACATCTGCTTGAACAAAATCAGGCAATACCTTTACAAATGAGCTGTATTTGTGTCAGAGATCTATAATTTATCAAAAAAAAAAATGACAATTTCAGACCTCCACTACCAAATACACTTCTTCTAACAATGTTATGGGACTGGTTGTGGGTTCTTACCATCTTCCAAATCAGTACATCTGCTTCCAGCTGCAGAGAAATTCTAGACTTGTGTGGGAACAGAACATGACTCCATTGTTATTGGGTTCAAGCTATGTGATTGTAATACCATTTCAAATGAGTGTATCTGAAGGTTAAAGGAATGCATATAATGCATCAAGAGGCAAAGGATGTCTTTTGAAGTTTTCTGGTCACAACTAAGACAAATACCGGCTGTCCTGTGGCTCCAGAAATGTCTGAGGGCAGAGATGCTTCTGTCAGGAGAGTAGTCCTGTATAAAGCAATCACCTTGAGGGGTTGTAAAGGTTGGGGGGGGGGCACTGGACAACTGTTGAGAGACAGAGGGTAGCCTCCCATCAAGGCCACCCAGCATGTTCTTTAATGTGCACAGGGTATGGCGCTCGTGCACACAGGGCCACAGCAGCCTTTCCAAGCCCATTGGTGAAACCTACTGGCTGAGGGCATGGCGGGGAGTTTTGCAGAGATAAATCACAATGCTGGTACAGGTGGGACTCTAACCTGGGAATTGTAGATTATGAGCCTGATGCACTACTGACTGAGTCATTCCTGTCCCTGTAAGCCTAAGACATGCTTGAACAGGTCTTCTGACAATTGTTTGGTCTGTTTTAATTGCTGCCATAAACTTGAGATAACAGAATGGCAAACACCAAATATAGCCACCTCCATTGTTCGGACAACCTACAGCAACCATCCATCATTTTATGCCATCAAAAAATTTTCTTTGAGCATTGAGGCATCATGAAGCAATCTGCTGTTCCACACTAATATTATAGCATTTCAATTTAAAATGATCAAGCATTTATGAAAGTACTCTTTTTATAAAGCATCTATTTTATAAATTTCATGATGTTATATGGCAGTAGCAGTTAAATTTTGACTAGAATACCCAACACGCATTAAAAATCTTTCATTTATCTCTAATGATTATTTTATTATTCACATTTTGGTGACTCATGCTTAACTTTTGATGAGAAAAGAATATTTTTAGTTATATTGAAAAATACAATATTTCATACTTACTGGAGACACCAACATCTTTGAGCAATAGAAACAAACACATCTGAGAACTTTAATTGATTTTGTTAGGAAGCCAACATGGAATACAGGTTTTGCTAATTCAATATGTCCAAAATGGCCTGGACATTCTGTCATATTTCCAGCACATGTTTGACATCTGGAAAATCTGTCTATAACACCTTGACGGGGATCCATAAGTCCTCCTAATTTTGGTCGACCTCCTTCATATACTTCAGGATAACGAATTCCTCCTTCTGTTACAGACATGCGTCTCTAAAATGGGGGAAAAAAACTTTTAAATAACCCAACATTTGGTAACTGGCGAAACATATGAACAATTTTAATTGCAATAAGATTGCAGGTAAACTTTTAAATTGAATTCTGCAATTTGATACAAGCATACTTATCATAATATATTATATATATTATATATTATACTTATCAGAATAAACTTAGCAAATATTGGTAAAAAAAAGTGGTAGTATATATATTAGTTTTAATTAGTGTGTTAATTGCATCTGACAACTAAAGCAAGCCCTATCCTTGTGTATCTATAAGGTGTATATGAAAACCAGCAAAAGCCAGAAAATCTAGATCAGTGCTTCTCAACCAGTGTATTCATCAAGCAGCTGCTTATTACAGAAGTTGACAAAAGTTTTTCAAAAGTCACTATAGAGAAGATAAGAATTAAACAGAAAAACTTCCATTCCTTATCCAGAACTGGAAAGCAAGTACCTTTACTTCAAATGGAAGACATTAGCTAATCCATATTATCTGCAGAAATAATAATACATTATATAATCTGAAATATAGCAAATTTAGATACAATATAAAAAAAAATTATTTTTAATTATTCTTACTATTTCATCTGGACTCAAAATACCGAACTGGACTTTTTTCACTTCCCTCAAAGTGGCCTTTGAGTCTGAGGTTATTATTGTAGACATGGTCGAAGAAGAAAAATATACAGTTTATCTGAAATAAAAAAAAAATTAGAATATCACATATACAATAAACAATTTTCAGAACATACTGGATATAATTAAATTAATCCATTAAACAACTACTCACTTCTTAACATCTAGTTTTTATAATTTAAGTGCATCTATCACTTGATTTATAAACCAACATAATACTTTTTTTTATATATATATATTTTATATAGAGGGTGATTCAAAAAGAATTGAACACTTTTGAAAAATTTATTACTCAGTAACTAGGCAACTTACCTAGAGACTTCTTGTGAGAACATAAGGCTTCTTGTGATGTTAAAACAAAAACCTAATGTTTGTACCACCTCTTCCTAACAGACTTAAGGAAATGAAAGAATGTATCATGGCTGTTATTTCAACCATCAACGATGATATGCTACAAAGGGTCTGGGATGAATTACACTACAGGATTGATGTGTGTCTTGTGTCACAAGGGGTGCATATTGAGCATTTATAAGATTATAAAAATAATTGCAATAGTTTCTTTACAAATTGGTTTTGACAACATGTTCATATATAACCCAGTAACTAATAAATTTTTAAGTGTTCATTTATGAATCACCTTGTATATGCATCACATTTGGGGTGACAAATATTTTGTTTGACTGCCCATATAAAATGTGCCAGTCACAGCAAACTAGCTCTAGGCTTGAGCCTCTTGATTTGTCATTCTAATAACTTCCCTTAGAAATATATGAACAGATACATCATCATCATCCTCAAGCAGCCATGGGCTACAGAGGTCCAACCAGACCGTGCAATTTAGTTCTCCAAGCATATCTGCCCTGAGCTACATCTGGCCACTGCGCACCAATTCTAACAAGGTCCTGTTTGACATTGTCTGCCCGCCGCATCCTAGGTGTCCTCCTCTTTATGAGGCCTTTAGGCTCACTGTTCATAACCCTATTCGCCAATCTATAATTACCCATACTGGCAACATGGCCAAACCAACAGAGTCTCTTTCTGCATAATGTGTTGCTGAAAGGAGGTTGCCAACTCCTTTGGCTAACCTCATCATTAGTTACAAAGTTGAACCACCTAATGCCCAAGATACTGCATAAGCATCTGGAATCAAAAGCATCTAGTTTCCTGTTATCCTGTTTACAAAGTGTCCAAGTTTCACTACCATAACTAACCCTAGAAAGAACCAAACTATTATACAGTCTAATTTTAGTCTTTAGGTGCCTATTTCTCCACACTCTCCATAGATTCTTAAAAGTCCCAGCAGCAATCCCTATTTGTCTGTTAATCTCTTGCCACACATCACCATTATCTGTTACATAGCTCCCAAGATAATTAAACTGTGACACCTGCTCAAGACTGCAACCATTTAGATTAATTGAATCACAGCCTGCCTGACCAATTTTCATCACTTTAGTTTTCTCTCTGTTTATAACCAAACCTACTCTACTACCAGTCTCATCAACAGCTCGAATGAAAGAGTTCATCTCATCAACATCATTTGCCAAAAGGGCTAAATCATCAGCATAATCTAATTCAGAAATTTTCGTATCTCCAGTCCATTTATGGCCAAAATCTTGCCCTTAAAGTGAATTTCGCATAACATAATCAATAACCAAGCTGAAGAGAAAAGGAGACAAAATGCACCCTTGTCGAACACCAGAAGTAATGCTAAACCAATTGCTACAAGCCTTACCAACTCTCACACACGACTCAGTGTTATTATATCCAGCTTTCATTATGTTAACTAACTTGTCTGGTATACCACATGATCTCACAATCAACCACAAATTATGACGATCAACAGAGTTGAAAGCCTTTTTGAAATCAACAAAGTTAGCAACCAAAGGTTTCTGAAACTCTAAACATTTCTCAAGAATCTGCCTCAGTGAAAATATCTGATCTAAACATTCCCTACCACTTCTGAATCCACATTGCTCATCACGCAATTGCCTGTCAACCAGATTCTTAATTCTATTAAGCACAATCATGCAAATAACTTTCCCTGGAAGAGAGAGTAGGCCAATACCCCTATAGTTATCACAAGAACTGTGATCACCTTTTTTAAAAATAGAGATAACAGCTCTGGTAAAATCCTTAGGAAACATGCCTTTAACAAAAAATTCATACTATTTCATACTGAATTGCTGATTAACAGTGCTGCTCTGGAAAAGCATTTAAAATCTGGTCTCTTTAATAAAGCCAGAAATCATTTACATTAAAAAAAAGAGTCAAATAATAAAAATACTTTATTAATTGTACCAGTCACCATTTTCTGACTTTGACTGTAAGTAGAACACATCCAAATGTGAAATATATGTGTGCCAGTGCATTGCTGAAAAGACTCTTATAATGGATGGAGCCTAATTAAAACCACTAAAATGTAACAAAACCTACCTGATATCATCCAAAATATGTGGCACACGCCATGCTAAAACATTTTCAAAAATTTCTGAGGTATAAAAAAGGGTTATTGAAAAAGGTCACATAATTTTTGGACAGTTTTTGATGTGTCTCAAATCTTTCAGATTCCAAGGTGTCAACCCTGATGCCAATGGCAGATCCAGGGGACGGATCACCCCACTAGAGCCTAAGAAAAAATTAATTCACATTAATGAATCTATTGAATGTGTTATGTATATGCTTGTGGGTGAACAAAATTACGATCAGATCAAAAACCTAAGGATCACCAAAAAACAATCAAGAGGTATGATGCATTCGGTCATTTGATTTCCCAAAATGGGATTATCAGAACAATAATATTTTAAGCTGGAGAATTTTGAAAGTTACTTAGTCATTATGACAGTCATGGTTTGCTTACTACTAAAGTTGAGGAAGAATGGGACCATTTTAAACAGGCTTTTTTGGACTATAACAGTACTCTTTTAGGAAAAAAGGTGCAGAGGCAGAATTATTTGAGTGATAAGGCACTTGAGCTTATTTCAGAAACAAAGAACTGCAGGCATGTCCTTAATCAATACCCTACTAGTCCTAATAGAAAAAATCACAGAAAGCTTAATAAACGTGTAAAGGATTAGTTAGCTGCTGATAAGGATCTTTCGCTTGATGGCTTAGCTAACAAAGCCGAGGAAGCAGTTAGACAGCACAACAGCAGAGAGCTGTACCAGATAGTTAATGTTTTGTGTGGTAGAAAATGGACAGGTATACAGTGACTGAAGAATAAACAAGGTAAGGTTATAGTAGGAGAGGATTCTGTCATGGCTAGGTGGGCTGAGCATTTCAGTGATGTTCTAAATCATAGATTCCCAACGGGGGTGATACCGCCCCCCCAGTGGGCGCTGGAGCCTTCCATGGGGGCGGTAGCGGATCCAGAGGCAAATGGGGGGCATTGAGGCAGTCAAGAGGGGCGGTCAAATAAATAAATAAATTTAATGGAATTTTCTATGACAACTTTTTTATCTCTTCTATTCTGTGGTGTCTTCCTGGTGATTCTGGTCATCCACTACCTCATCCGTCATGTACAGCTTTTCAACTGCAGCTTGGACAATAAGTTCCCTGCTACCACCTACTAGCGTACTGGTACGTCTGAAGTCGACTGAGATGCTCTCAAAAGTTCTCTTCAAGATCACAGATTGGATATAAGCTTCAATATGTTTTCCCACTCCAAGTTGCTTTGAGTATGCTTTATGGTACGTAGTTACAATACCATCCCACGCCAGAACATAAGGAATAATATTAACATTACACTTGTGAATTAGGCTCAACTCATTAGCCAGCAGATCATACTTCCTCTTCTTTTCAACCTCTACTGTCTGCAGGTTATCCTGAGATGTTATTCCTACTTAGATAATTGTAATCTCATTCAATACCTTATCATGCACTACTATATCAGGCTTATTATGTTGGACATGTGTGTCCGTCCTGATAGGCAAATCAACCTTGATGCAATAATAATATAATAATAATAAATTTATTATATTTAATATTTTTTTTATAATTATTTTTTTTAATATAATAAAATACTTTGAAAATACCTGTTTTTATGAATAAATATTTTATCTAGCTATGTAAATTATCTTATTGTTATCGCGTTAATAAAATAAATAAAATAAATACCCCCTCAAGCAGCTGCTTGCCACAGAGGTCTGATGGAGCCTGTCAGTTTATATGCCACAGTGGAAGGTCTGAGAGGATGGCAGAACCTCAGCAGAAAAACGACACATACATCCATGCTTTACCCGGGGCTTGAAACCAGGTACCTTAGATCAGTAGCCAAGCGCGCTAACCACTTGGCCATGGGACGGTTCGCATTAATAAGCATTTTTAAATTAGCATTAGGTATACCTATACCTAATTTGTTTTAGCTTAGAATAGATTGACGGTGACAAGTCCTTGCAAGTTGGTAGGCAAACACGTGGTTCATGCAATTTAACATGTTTCGACAAGAATATGGGAGCTTGAAATGACTTGTTTACGGAGCAAGTGCGCAGGCATAGCAAACATACAAGTTAATGCGTGCACAAAATCAAATCTATAAAAGCGATAGCTCTAGGAATGTTTTATTATTTTTATGTGCTTCGCCGTGATAAATAGTCGTGAGTGATAAGTGTTAGAAGTCATTATAAACATTATTTTTATAACTATCTATAAATCTGTTGGAAGTTAATTTGTATTGGAAAATGTCTGAATCTACATCTAAAAAGAAATGCCGGCAGTACAGTATTGAGTATTTAAAATATGGATTTACATACTCTCCTACAAACCAATTTTTAAAATTTATTAAAAACCTATGTGTTTAATTTGCCGAAAAGTTTTTTCAAATGAAGCTATGAAACCTTCTAGGCTACAAGAGCATTTAAATAAAATGCCTGCTGATAAGAAGAACAAAGATTTATCCTATTTTCAAGAACTGGAAAAGCAGTATTTAAAACAGCCAACTATGTCAAACCTTTTTGCATCGTCTTCTAAACAAGATGATGATGGACTACGAGCCTCATATAACGTTTCATTGTTAATCGCAAAAGCAGGAAAACCACACACAATTGGCGAGGAATTAATTTTGCCGGCAGTCAAAGAGATATTAAAAACTGTTCTTCATCATAAGACACTGTCAGATATCATCAAAAAATTCCTCTCAGTAATAATTCAGTGCAAAGAAGAATAGATGAAATGGCAAAAGATGTTGAAATATCATTATGTGATTACTTAAAGACTTGCAAATTTTCCATTCAACTCGATGAATCAACTCTACCAAATAAGAAGCTCTACTCTTATGATACGTACGATTTATAAAAGAAGAAAAAATTCATGAAGATTATTATTTGCTAAAAATTTGGAATCTGATACAAAGGGAGAATCTATATTTAATACCATGCAAAAGTTTTTTCAAGAGAAATTCCTATTTGCAATATTTTGTCTGCTGCTACTGATGGTGCTCCAGCAATGACAGGGCGTCATAAGGGTTTCATAGCGCATTTGAAACAAGCAGTACCAAATATACTCGTTGTACATTGTATTATTCATCGTCAGCATTTGGTTGCAAAAAATTTGAATGAATGTCTGCATACGTCGCTCCATTACGTTATTAAAGCAATCAATAAGATTAGAAGCAATTCATTGAATGACCGATTATTTGGTAAGCTTTGTAATGAAAATGATGAAGATTACAATCGCTTGCTGCTGCACACAGAAGTACGTTGGCTCTCTAAAGGTGTTTGTCTGAATCGTTTTTTCAATCTATTTGACTCAGTACTGGACTTTCTTGAAGACAGACGAAAAATTGCGCGAAAACCTGATTACATCAAAAAATGACATCGCTTATTCGACAGACCTGTTGAAAATATTTAATCAAGTTAATTTACAATTGCAAAGTGATGAGTTGAATTTAATTAAAACAAAAAACGTCATAGCTGCTTTTGCGGTAAAACTTCTTCTATTCAAATGAAATCTAGGTAGAGGTGAATACAACCACTTTCCCACATTATCAGCAGTCTCTGCAAAACCGGAAGATTTACTTACTTACTGCCAACACTTGGAAGTTCTTCATGTTGATTTTACGGAGCGTTTCCAAGATATTTTAAACATGAATATACCGAGTTGGGTTTTAGATCCTTTCGCAAACACAGATACTGAAGAATCATCAAATTTGGAAGAGGCACTCTTAGAACTCACGACTAACGAAGTACTCAAAGTAAAATTCAAATGTGGATACCAAGAGTTCTGGCTTCAAATATCAATACCAGTTCTCTACCCTGGATTGTGGGCAATAGTACAGAAGTTTTTAATCGCATTTCCTTCGTCCTATATGGCTGAGCGTGGATTCAGTGCAGTAGCTAATTTACTGTCAAAGAAGAGGAACAGACTACACATCCCTGAACGTGGCGATCCGCGATTGATGTTAACGAAATTGGAACCCGACATTAAAAAATTGTTAACACTCCACCAGCCTCAACCATCTCATTAATTTTTTTTATTTGTTATTAATTTTGTGTTTATCTCATTATTTTTTATTTGTTATTGATTCTGTGTTTATTTTTAAAATTTTAATAAACAATTTTACTGTACATTTGGTTATCGTTTTATTAATTTCTGCTTTATGTTTTTTAATAGATAAATAAACAGATAAATTAGGTACAGATAATATGCAACAATATTTTAATATTTCATATAAAATTACTATTATGGACTAGGGGGGCGTTGAAATTTTTGTTCTCTTCTAAAGGGGGCAATGGTCCAGAAAAGGTTGGGAATCACTGTTCTAAACAATGTGGTTAGTTCTACTCCTATTGTTTGTAATGATGACAGATGCATTACTGACTTTAAAGTTGTCCCTATACACAGTCTGAAATTATTTTTCGCTATTTCTAAATTTAAACTGCATAAATCCCCAGGGGTAGATGAAATTACTACGAAAATGTTTAGAGCTGGGAATGTTTCAGTTACCACTTGGATGACTGAAATTTTGAATATATTTTTATGATAAAGGCATGGTTCCTAAGAATTTTACCAGAGCTATAATTATCCCTATTTTTTAAAAAGGTGATTGCAGTTCTTGCAATAACTATAGGGGTATCAGCCTACTTTATGTTCCAGCTAAAGTCTTTGCATGATTGTGCTTAATAGAATTAAGAATCTGGTTGACAGGCAATTGTGTGATGAGCAATGTGGATTCAGAAGTGGTAGGGGATGTCAGGATCTGGTGGGATATGAACCCCTGACCTCCTGATCAGGAGGTCAGGGGTTCATATACCACCAGATCCACATGGATTAAGACACATGATTAAACACAATTTGGCCCACATTGCTTAAGACAATTTTTCCTCTAAAATTTGAATCAACTCAAAAGTGGTAATTACTTAGTGTATATCAAAAAAGTTGAGTTTATTCAATATATAATACAGAATTCACACCTGTTATTTCCAATGGGCTTTTTTTTTTTACTATTAAGGTACCTTGTTTAGAAAAATGCATTGTTGTCCCCTGTGTTTTTTAGTTTTGTGGGTTTTAAGTGCAGAATCAAAGATTTCTGTTTTGGATTATAGTTGTTGCATTTGATGTTTTATTTTTCCAATTTTTTTTAGCAGCTATCAGATGCCAGCTCAAATAGTGTACATGGACAAGCCAAAAGCTACTGGGACCCAGCAGGGAACTGATGTATACCAGGAGGTGCACGTGATTTGAATCATCCTGCCACTGGAAATTGTGATGAAAATCAGATAGATGATCTAATGTTTTGAATTATGACCAGCAAGACCAGGCTCATCATAACAGTCATACACACTGCATTCAAATGGTATGATTTCAACAGTTTTAATTCTAAGGTGAACCTATTGATAGGTTTGGAAGTCATTATAATTTTAAACACTAGACAAAAATACAAGTACAATTTTTTAGTTTTTGTTTCTTTCAGACAAAAATCCAAGGTTTGAACATTGAGTAAAAAGTTCATTTTTTTTTGCCATGAAAAGCAAAATAAACTTCTCAGCATTTTCCTTAGTTCATTACGTTTTGAAATCGAATTTGTTTTTTGTTTTTTCAAAAATGATTTTTTTTTTCTCTTCGTACAACATATAATTATTCGATTACAAAGATTATAACAAAATCACACATCAAGTCTATGTTAGATATCACATATTTTAAAAACTAAATCTATTCAATGATATTGATTTTTAAGAAAATTGTTTATTTTATTGCTTTGCAGGATTTAGAAATTTTTAAAATCGTATTACTAAATATTTTTTATTGCATCACTAAACAATTTACTATTTCCAATTCCCTAAATCTTGTTTACTATCTTCTGGAACACAATTACAAAATCATTCATTTCAAGCAGTAAATCCATTTATGCAAGTTACAACAACTTAACCACACTTAACATACCTTTATAGAACCTGATACAATCTCAGGCTTGGAATTAAAGGCTATTTATATCCTTTAATTCCAGAATTCATTCACATATATATAAAACAGCACAAACTGCCATTGCACCTAATTTCACAGTATTGCAAAAGACCACAACGTAACGTTTAGCATTACATACTGAATTGTTGTCTTCTATCCGTTCGAAACTAGCAATGCCTACCTTTGGTAGATATTTTAAACATTATGACGCATAAGAACCTGATAGAAAGCCTTATGCTGCGTCAAACTTTATTAAACGAAAGGAACAAAATGGATAAAAATACATCGAACAACCCACCAAAATAACAAATCAAGATGCATAGAAATTAAACGCAAAAACTGCAGTATAACGAGTATGTATTTTAAAAAACAGCAATGGATCGAGGTTGTAACGTACTTAAAAATCTTTGCCTAAAAATGACTACTGAAAATGATGGGTCAAAAACGGCACGTGTTGTATTCGTAACATTTCAGGAACTATTCATTCAACAAAATTCGTTTATTTTTCATTTAATATCTTACGTATGCATCTGAAAGTTTGGTTCTTTTATCGTTAATAGAAAATTATGAAAAATTGCCAAAATCAGGTAAAAAAACTGAAATTCAAAATTTGGCAACCATTTTCGGTAGTAATGAGTAAATAACTACTGCAAATTTCTAAGCAATTGCTGAATCATCTCTCTCTACAAAATGTTGCGCTTTAAAATATCAAATATAATGCTAAAAATATTCGATCAATATCAATATAATGCTTTAAAATATCAAATATAAATGCTAAAAATATTCGAAAAATAAAAAATATGGTAAAATTTGAAAAAAAAGACGTATTTAGAAAATTTGCATTCCAAAAATCTGAAACTTTCGTAGATGAAAAACAAAGACATCAGCTAATTCTATAAGGAAATAGATGTTAATTTACACTCAGTTATTTTTTTCCTCATAATCAACAAATACACACAATTTTTAACTGTGTTCCCCATTCCGCAATAAAAATACTTGTCAGATGAAGAAAGAGAGAGACGTTAACTTCTAAACTTGACAGCTATGGTATGCTCTAAAACTTTCAGTCGTTTGGCTGATGTTTATCATCGTCACTTCTTAAACCTTCAGAAATCCTGGACTGTTGGTACATCTCCAAAGAGTTCGCTTGTTACACACTGTTGTAGTATTTTCATGCTTTATGCAGGTTACAATTACAACTTAGGAAAGTTTAACTTACCTTTCTAGGACATGACACAATCTCAGACTTATTAATTTTATCTTTTAATTCCAGATTTCATTCACACACACATATACAGGGTGATTGTAAACTCTTTCAACAAAAAAAAGAGGGATGATAGTGCACATCAAGACGAACAATTTTTGCAATGGAACCTAGGGTCGCATTCCACTTCTTCCGCCAGAAAAGAGTACTTTCGAAAAACGCCACGCATGCACAAGTATTTACAATCAGTGCATGAAAAGCACAAGATGCAAATCAGGTGGGCTGAGCGAGTACATAACTTTTAAGAACAAACATTAAAAAACGCAGCTGAACCCGTTCATCGACATTACCGTGATAACGTCACATGATAAGTGACGTATTCGTGAAGGACATGGAAGACTACACATACGAGGAATTGGCGGATATGCAACTGATGTACGGCCAAGCAGGTGGTAATGGACGTGAAGCACAAAGATTGTACCGTGAAATATTTCCGAATCGTCCTATTCCTTACCATTCGACCTTCGCCAGTGTTGATCGAAGACTTCATGAAACTGGTTCGTTTACTATCTCAATGAGTGATACTGGACGTCCGCGAAGTGTGCGGACACCGGAAATGGAAGAACGTGTCTTGCAGCGATTTGCAGAAGTTCCTTCCACAAGTACGTGAGTGGTGTCATCCGAAATGGAAATTTGTCAAACGTCGGTGTGGAATGTGCTACATGAGGCACGGATACATCCATTCCACGTGCAGAAGGTCCAAGCTTCGAACGAAGATGATTATCCCCGCCGGGTAGAGTTTGTTAGGTGGATGCTCCAGATGAACAATGTTAATCCGCAATTTCCCACATTAGTGATGAGGCCATGGTTACCCGGGGACGCATTTTCAATAATCATAACCAGCAAGCTTGGGCTCAAAAAAATCCACACGTCACTGACCCTCGTAAACACCAGCAGAAATTTGGCATCAACATCTGGGCAGGTATCCTGGGTAATTGTCTGGTGGGACCTTACTCTTGCCAGAACTGACTGGCGCAGCGTACCGTGTGTTTCTGGAGCAAGTGCTTCCCTGTCTGTTGCAGGGTGTTCTGCTCACCATGCAGAGGGACATGTGGTTTATGCATGATGGGGCCCCAGCACACTTTTCCATCGAGGTCCGATACTTCCTAAATGCAACATATCCCGGGTGGTGGATTGGACGTGGTGGACCTGTGGCTTGGCTTCCACGCTCCCCGGACCTCAATCCACTAGACTTCTTCTTCTGGGGGCACATGAAAACACTTATGTACGAGACACCTCTGGACTCCCTGGAAGATCTCGTCGCGAGAATCGGTGTTGCAGCGGACAAGACCAACACCACACCAGGAGTCTACGAGAGGGTTCGACAGTCCTTCATTCACCAGTGTGGGCTGTGCAACAATGCCCTCGGATGCCACTTTGAGCAGCTACTTTGAGTCTTTCTCTGACGTGAATGTAATTAAGCAACTCATAAATTGGTTAAGCGCCTTTGTTTTCACTGTTGAAGGATCAACATGGATATGTAACTTTACACTTCTCTGGCGGAAGGAGTGGAATGCGACTCTTTTTTTGTTGAGTTTACAATCCCCCGGTATATACACACTACAATGCAAAAAAACCCTTCTACCCCCAATCGAACTATTAACACAGTATCTGAAAATACGAACTAAATTTTAAGGTTAAAGAACAATATTCCAGATTGGACAGTACTTCATTATTACGATACCAGCAATGAAAAAAAAACCACAGAGAATACATAGGAAAGTCACGACAGAAAGCAAGAATCTGGATTCCCAAAAGAAATGCATCTGAGAGGTCTTTGTTTCATGTAATGTGCACCATCATGTACTTGAATTTAAACTTTTTGGAAACGCACATAATAAATATCTAAGATATATTTCGAATTTGGTAGTTCGTAATTAGACATTTTGGAATGAAACAGGGCAGGTTCTATTCAGGAACAGGGAAGGGGGCGAGGAGTCATGCCCTCACTCTTTGAGAATATTAGTCTGTGTAATAAATGCCAAAATTTAATAAATTTGGGCATAATTCACGTATTTTTCATGATTGTTTTGAAAACCTCTGAAGTGAAGAGAAAAATGTTATATTGCAATGGAAATCTAATCTCTTTTCTCCCCCCCTTAATTTTTTTTGTACTTCTGTGCCTGGAATGAATAATATTTACCACTTTCTTCATAAAATATTGGTTCAGTTGATTTTAAACGGGCATAAACAAAATTTGCATTAAAATGCTTATATAGTTTCGACTAAATTATTTTGAATATGATTCATTTTCTCGAATATTGAAAAACTAGAAGGATAACATATCATCTCCAGTTAATATGGGATGCTCGTTTTCAGAGAAAATGAACTTTTCCATTTTCTAAATATGCACTCTTTAACAGTTGTAATTTGTACTAATGAGTGGTTGGGAAATGCAAATACAGTAGACTCCCTCTTATCGGACCCTTACAGGACATGGCCCTGGCCGGACGAAGAAAAGGCCGGTTAATCCGAAAATTGTGTCAGAAAATAAATCGGCAAATGATATAAATAATAACTGTACTGTATTTTAATTAATAATTTGTTGTACAATATTAACATTTTGCTAACACTCACTTGAGTGTGATTTTCTCACACTCATTTGATCATCAAATTTACTCACACTCACTTAATCGTGATTTTCTTTTGCTTCTTCGAACTTAACACTTTTTACCTGCAAAATCTTGGCATTTTTTAATAAATATCACATCAATCGCAGATGAGGCCTGTTGTTATTTAATGTATCTTACTGCAACATCAAAAGCTTATTTTCCTTAATTATGGCTAACTTTCCCTTCTTTCTCTTCTTCCTCTTCTTCTTCATTCTCCGCTTCTTCTCCGTTCCCTTCTTGGCAGACTGCATTGATAATTTCGCCATCATTCAGTGTTTCATTTTCCAACTGTTCATCACCTTTTAACCAAATGTCATCTTCTTCAAATAAGTCACATTCAGGCAGCAGTTTAAAGTCATTAAGCAGCGAAATATTGTCATTATCCGTCATATCTTCGGCTCGATACTTTCGTGTTGACGTCTTTGGTACTTTCTACACAGTTTTCAATTTCGGGCCATAGTTTTCTTCATGACTTCACAAACGTTGTACGAGGCATTTCTTCAAGAGCTCTTGCCAATATGTAGATCACATCCTTGATATTTATTGTTTTCAAAGCATTTAAAAGTCCTATTCTGTCATTTTCGGATCACTGTAGAATTTCTGAAAGAAGCTTTCTCCTGCATCGCCTTTTTAAACTTACAAACACCCCTTGATCCATTGCTTGCATAAAGATGTTACATTAGGTGGCAAAAACATGGCTTTTATGTTGGGGCATTGTCGAGAATGAGTAGGGTCTTCACAGGCATTTTAAGACTTGTCAAGTTATTTTTTACTTTTGGAACAAATTCTGTAAAGAACCACTCTTTAAACAAATACGAATCTAGCCAAGCAGACTTTTGAGCTTTGTAATAAACTGGCAGAGCAGCGAAATTTAAATGCTTGAATGATCGGGGTTTTTCTGATTTTCCAATTGCAAACAGAGGAAGGAAGCTGAAGAAACCTGCAGCATTTCTACACACAGCCACAGTGATTCTTTCTTTGTTTGTTTTAAATCCTGATGCTGAGGTTTCTTGCGCTGTCACAAACGTTTTTGTTGGGAGAAGTTTAAAATTTAACCCAGTCTCATTCACGTTGTAGATTTGTTCTGAGCACAGGCCTTCTTCTTCAATAAGCACTAAAAATGCTAAAAGGTTTTCTGAAAATTCCTCTGCTGCTAAAGGATCAGCTGACAATTTCTCACCACAAACATCAATGTAATGAACACCATGCCGTTTTTTCCAGCGAGAAAGCCATCCCTCGCTTGCTGAAAAATCTCCCCCATTATCGATTTTAGAATGAAGGATAAATGCTTTTTCTTTCAAGATTGGCTCACTGTTTGGCGTTCCTTTTCGACGCTCTTGCATGAACCATAATCAAAGTGCATCATCGAAAACATAATTTTTCGGCTTTTTAAGAGTGCACTGAGAAGAAAGCGTTTTCTCAGACTCGACTTCAGTGCAAAAATCTTGTGAAGATTTTCTATTCCTTCTCCAGTCATTTACCCGTGCTTTCACCAACACCTAGTTCATCACAAATATGTTTTACTGGATCACCTTTGTCAAGACGTTCTAACGCTTTTAATTTCATCTCTATCGTAACACCATTATGCTTATGTTTGCACCCACTCATTTTGTACCACGCAATAATTAATAGATCACAACACACACTCCTGTATATGCACAGTACACTGTAGACTCTAATATTCACAAAGGAACTGAGCCAATATGTACTGTACTATAAACAAAAAATGCAGTGGCTTGCTTGCACTTCTTGGAATGACTGGTTAAAGTGGTGGCCGTTGAGCCGAGACCAGATAAGAGAGAATGTAATAAAAAAAAAAATAAATACCCCCTCAAGTAGCTGCTTGCCACAGAGGTCTGACAGGAGCCTGTCAGTATACATGCCACAGTAGAAGATACTGTAGTAATATATCATTATCCCTGTAAAACCATAATCTCATTTATCCCTGAATAAAAAAAGTTGGATTTTCTTATTCCAGAAGGGGCAAATCGTCAAGTGTATATAAAATTATTTATTTTCATTATATTGAAATATTACCTAAAAATTTAAAATCAAATACTAAATCTATAAAAATAAGGAACAACCAATCGAATTTTAACCAATTGTAATTTAATTAAAACACACATGACTCAATTGTTCCCTTTTTTTTATCTTCACATTCACCAGAATTTCTAATTTCTAACATAAGCATATCGTTTGCAATATTACTTCAAGTTCACATTTCCTACATTCACTGCCCTAAAAACGATAGTAAATTAAAGCCATTTGGAGCAAGATGAATGAAAGTAAGGTAGAGTCACTACTCGAGAGAACGTTTCTTGATATTCGTTGGCTAGGAGTTTTGACTTGCATAGGGAGACTGATGGTAGGCAAATCTTATAACAAGCGTACCTAACCACACTTCCGTTGACAGTATATGGTTACGAGGAAAGTATTTTTGTTATGGAAATACACTCAACGACTATTTTATTGGGTAGAGTTCCATGTTACATTAAGAGTAACTGAGATACAGCTCAGTAACTTCTTAAATAAGCTTTTTATGAAAAAATGAATTTGTAAAATATTAAAAAATTATAATAAAATCTATTTAAATTTCAGCTTTTATCAATATTTTGTAACTATTTATAGAGTTAAGGAAAGGTTCACATAACAATTATGTTAATTTTTGCCAATTTTGAATGATTTTTGCAGAACGAGCAAATTTGCTAACTATTTCAGTTTCTGCACCTCTTTAAATGCTAAAAGAATAATGTTGGGAATCGACATTAAATAGACTTCATCTTTTGAAATTATCTCCGGTCACATTTTTTCACAAAAAGCTTATTTAAGGAATTACTGAGTTACTGAGTTCTGAGTCTGTATATGAGTTATTATCGACGTAAAATGAAACTACTTAATAAAGTAGCCCCTTGAATGTATTTTGATATTACAGATTTCCTGATTTTATCATATGTTCTTCATGTCAAATTGCTACAGAATTATCAAATTCGATAGAATTTAAACATCAGATCTCAATTTAGTACAACTTATCTTATTTCAACTGTTAATGATCATAACAAAAATGTGAAGAAAAATTAAATTTTTGCTGCCTGAAATACGTTTCAAATGTTTTCCCTTCCAAAAGGCATTTAATTTGGCCTGGTACAAACATAGTTTTAAATTCACTGAGAAATGTTTCTCTGGAGTTTCCAATGAAACAACTTTGTTATTTTTTTCAACTTTTCACTTGAATTTTGAAGTTGTTATTCTGGTGTATGAAATTGTATCTATGTAAATACCAAAGAATATGTAAGGAGAAGAGTGAAAGTCTTGTATCCGGAGCTGAGTCACTACTACCACCACTCAGCCTCAGATACACGCTCTGCTGTGAAATGTGCTTACAGGGGCAATGCGGCAAACCAGTTGTTGGCAGTCTAGGATTGATTATCTCTACTCATGTGCGATCTATGGCTTTTCAGCACCTTGTGTCTGATCGACAGCAGATATGATCTCGAATTTCAGGTACGCTGAATGTTTTTGTTTTCTCCTTCAACACTTTTATTTCCTATATTTGCTACTCAAAAAAAATGTTAGTAAAAGCTTGATTTGTAACAATATAGATGTAGTTTTCCAAATGCAATCTTTCTTACCAGATGCACGTGGTTTACCCTAAGCTTTGCCGCCATGTTGGCAGTTACGACAGGCGATGACTTGTAACCTGTCAAGCAATACTTGTTGTTTTCCCGCTATAACTGTAGGGTTAATTCCAGAAATATATCTAGCATTAAAAAGTGACCGATGCTTACAGACCGATTATCTGTTTCAGTATACTTTCGTTATCATGAAGCTACGCTTGTTGCAAACTTCAGTCCTGTTCATACCTCACACTTCCGGTCCTGCTGCGGAAGAGTGCTTGCAGTGGAGCATAGTGAGGGCAAGGAGTGTCTAAGGGAGAAGAGAGCTAGCTTCCATAGACGTAATGTAAACTTTTGGATTGCAGCGCCCTCTAAACATGGCAAATTCGTGCATTGCAGTGAAGCCACCTAGCCAGGGAGAGGAGCGTGTTCCCTGCATTAATTTTCCACCGCCGAGCAAAGTTTCCAATTGCTTACAACACCTTACTAATTTTACATACAATTTGACTCTGAAAAATGTTCATTTTCTTTATGAGGTACAATCATAATTTTCTTTTCGTTTAGAAAGAAAATATCAAAAGTAATGAAATCATTCTCTTTAGTAAAATCCAATTTTGTAAAACTGGTAGCAGCTATGATAAAGAAAAAAAATTTAATATATATTGAACAACCAACGGCATTTATATATTATAATATATTGAGATTTATGAGTCAATGCACGATAACATAATCTATATAATTATATTTTATACGATTGCTGATATTTTCAATAAATATCATATCGAGTTTTTGACTTGTATAAACGTTCAACAGATGGCAGCAGGCACTTCCCGTATCAACCATAATAAGAGAATTACTCTGTTAGAGCAAAGTGCAGAAGCCAATGTACATCGATATGCTCCAGGAAACACAAACCTGCAACATACATTGACTTATATATATTTGCAAGATGATTAAATGTATTAATTTACATATTAATTTTAAAAATTCTGCAAAATTACTCAAAATAAACATACAACGGCTTTTCGAGGTATCGTAAAATGTACTCCTGAACGGGATAAAACACTCATTGAATAACTTTAGGGTCAGCTACCACTGTGCCAAACAGCCATAGCTGTTAGACATTTGGAAAAACTGGTTAAATCGCAATATATATATATACCAATAGTAAGACAAACCATAGCTGCAGTGGGCTAAAATGATTGCATTGCGCATGCGCAGATTGCCCCTTACAGTTATTTTTGTGACAGCACATCAGTTTGCCACGTTCAGCTTCGGTAAAATTCCGCAGAACGGCGCCACTTACGCTTGTGCAAAGCCAGCCTTCTTCTCCTTAGACTTTCTTTGGTGAGGGCCGGCATGCTGAGATTCCAAGGAGTCTTCCTGCTGGTCTTCCTCACCACAATCGCAAAGCAGCAAGGAATATGAATTCACATGAAAAGTGCATGATTTTACTATCTTATCATTTCTTTATAATTACAAAATTTGAAAGAGAGGTTTGATATTTTGCGAACATTGCAAATAAAATTTATACTCATTGGCATAATCTGTTGTAGCCAATTTCTCATGCTGTAATATCAGTTGAACATACGATATTAAATAAATTTTCTTAGCTCACTTCTTAAATTTTCTGTGATTTTTTTATTTTATTTACATTCATTGCATATGCAAACAATTTATAAAAGCTCGGTGCTATTAAAATTCTAAAAAGGAGAAAGATTTCGTAGACATTTGACAGTTTCAGCTTGTTATATGGAATGTCATCATCATCATCCTCAAGCAGCCATGGGCTACGGAGGTCCAACCAGACCGTGGAATTTAGTTCTCCAAGCAAGTCTATCCTGAGCTACATCTACTGCATCTGGCCACTGCACACCAATTCTAACAAGATCCTGTTTGACATTGTCTGCCCACCGCATCCTTGGTCTCCCCTTCTTTCTGAGGCCTTTAGGCAAACAAATATAAAACAAATTCGGGAATGATTGTATGAGACAACAAAAAATTAAATATTCATATCAAATTTTTTTATCAGATACGTTTGTTGAACACAGCAAAAAAGTGGAGTAAGGGAGCTGGAGGGGTAGTAAGGAATGCAGTACATTGGAAAATTATGTGTACATATATACAGGGTGAATCTGAAAAAGTGGGCAAAACTATAAGGGGTGGTAGAATGCAGCTATACGAGCAATATTCGTCATAGAATGTATGGTCGGAACGCAAGCGGTGAGAAGTTAAAAGGTAGTTTTCCACTGTCACATTTAAAGAATGAACACAAGAAGGAGAGGAGATACTTCAGAAAACATTTTATTAACAGGAATGTAATTGAGGTACATGCTCAAAGAAATTGCTCAAAAGAGCTGCCGCCAGCTGTAATGCAGGCTTCACACCTGTGGGATAGGGATCGACGCACATTTGCGAAGACACCAGGCATCTCATCGGAAACCGGTCGCGGTAACGTCTCTGTGCCTCACTTGCATTCCCGTCCGCCGCACCGTACACAAAGTGCATATCCGCCATTTCGTGGTTAGTATAACCAGCCATCCTCTCGGCAATCCACGGTAGAAATGCCGTTGGGTGCGAGGACCGACCCTTTTATACCATTTCCAACGCCACCTAGCGGCTCGCCGTTTGCGTTCCGCCCATACATTCTATGACGAATATTGCTCGTATAGCTGCGTTCTACCACCCGTAAAGTTTTGCCCAATTTTTCAGATTCACCCTGTATATATATCATTAAAAATTGTATCAATCAAGATTTTACTAATATTTCCTTTCAGGAACATTACGTAAAAGTAACGAAGGAGAAAAAAAAAACTATTTCATGCGATGCGAAAACATTCCCAAATGCTTATAATACATATTAAAAAAATATATAAATAATACGACACTATAAACAACAGCCGCCGAAACTAAAAGTTCTCACGGAAACAAATATGCAAGTTCTCTTGGCCCCTGTGATCACGAAAAGCAGCTTCCCTGCAGCACAGCACGTGTACCTGCAGCCTTGTGACGCAGTAGTCAAAAGTGTCTTACATTTACTTTTGACCACTGCGTCACAAGTAAACCAAGAACTACTGCGTCACAAGTAAACCAAAGAATATGTAAGGAGAAGAATGAAAACTAAGGAAGTTTTCATTCTTCTCCTTACATATTCTTTGGTAAATACCACTGTTTTTTATTTCGATCTTAATCTTGTTTGCAAAGCAGATTTTTCCTGCGCTTTACTTAGTTTTTTAATAATAGTTTACAACTGCTGTTCTAATTGTTCAATGTAACCTATATTCTGACTCTGACGCGCTGACAATAAGTTTTTATTCTTTGATCAGTGCACTATAAAGCTGAGGTATTTAATTCATCGATTGTCTGCTATAATACCACTTTTCAGTAGGCATATTATCGTAGTTTTCAGGGAAACTGATTTATCTATCCAACACTCTTTTGCGTTTTTCCCCGAGACAACAATTGTTTGATCTGAGTAAAAGGGGTCGTCATAACCAAGAGTGAAATTTCGAATTTTCGTGCTGCAAATAAAAGGAATAGATTTATCCTTTAAGTTTACGTTTAACGGGGATTCCTAAGACTTCGCTTCACAGGTCACGATTGCAACAGGCATCTCAAAAATGCTTACTACATAACATGCTACAGATCAAATTTGTGTTGATGCCGACAATGTATCATACACTTCTTACTAATTTTCTTCTGATGAGAATGAATATGAAGCATAACATTTCTCATTTTTCGAAATATAATTATGGACTTTGCTATTGCATAACTGGGCACGATCAAAAAACTAAAGTTACCTGAAAGACTTCACTAAAGGAAATATCCACCAAGCCAAGAATACAGATACGACACTAAAGAACGGATGATTATGTAAATCTTTTAGCTCAGGTGGCTCAACTGTCCCCATTGTAATAATTTAAATGACACAAAAATGACCTTGGAAAAACTAACCTAAAACTAACCTAAAAAAGAGCTTTTTGACGCCCCTTATATATAAATAAATAATAAATAAATACCCCCTCAAGAAGCTGCTTGCCACAGAGGTCTGACAGGAGCCTGTCAGTTTATATGCCAAAATAGAAGATCTGAGAGGATGGCAGGACCTCAAGGAGAAAAACAACACACACAAACATGCCTTACCCGGGGCTCGAACCCAGGTCCCTTAGATCAGTAGCCAAGCGTGCTAACCACTAGGCCATGGGAAGGCTAGGCTCCACCCTATATATACTCACTTTGATTTGAAGGATTTGAAAACTAAGAATCACCATATTTTGCTAATACCTATCCAACTCAAAGAGAATTTTTCATTAATCTCTGAAAAGAAAAAGTTGCGTTTTCCCACTCTTCCTGACAGGTGAAGTTGGTGGTGAAGGGACAGATTGTTGCTCCAGTGCAACCCCCTTGATCATCACATGTCACCACTTAAATATCAGATTAATAATAATAAGGCGCTCGTTCCTCGGATTTATATTTGGCGAAATTATTTTCAGTCAACAAAACCATAAGAATAAAAGAATAAAGGAATCCACAGAAATGTTAAAGAAGTAATTTGTGGAAAGAAAAAAAAAAGGAAAGAGATAAAAGTTAAGGCAGCATGTGGAAGGGGAAGCAAACAATCACCGATGACCGCAGATGGCATGCAGTGAAACAGATCCACAGGCGATGAAATGGCTAGGCCTAATGGCTTAGCAAGCACTCAAAAAGTTGAAGAAATTACCCAGAGGTATACTTTTTAAAGCCGAAAAAGGGATGAGAATATAAAACAATGAGATTCGATGATTTATATCGATGCATGCCAGTAATCTCATTACGTAAGATCTGGGAGTAGACAGGGATCCATTGCAGAAAGAATGGACTATTATTGAAAAAGGAGATATCATGCATTTTGTCTATAATTTTACTCACCAAGTGTGGATGTTTTCTATATTCAGAATATTTGTCAATAGAGTTGAGAGCTGATTTCATCAGTTAGAATCACAAATAGATTGTTTGCAAAATTCGTTTAAAATATTGAAATTTTTAAAATTTCCCACAGTCAGAGGGCACAATTAAAGTTTTAAGGAGATTCTGAAAGTGTGAATTACAATAGTTTGGTTAGCGCACTTGGCTACTGATCAAAGGCTGTCAGACCTCTGGGGCAAGCAGCATATTGAGGGAATAGTTATTTATCTATTTATTTATTTTTATACTTATCGAACCCAAAACGAATTTTCAAGTTATCTCTAAATATAAACAATTATCGCATAAACCATAAAAATTGTGCTTTCCCACTCCCTTTGGAGGTAAATGTGAAATCATTTTTGTCACTGCACACTTCATGATGATCATGAACATTTTACAACCAAAATTTCAAATTTGTAACGCAATTACATCGCTTGAAAAATTAGCTTGAAATTTCGCAAATTTCAAATTTTTCCATCGTTAGAGAGGGAAATTTTAAACTTTTGGGAAATTCCGAAAGTGCGAATCAAAATATTTTGTCACCATCTTTCGAACCCAAAAAATAATTTTTTAATTAATCTGTAAAAACAAAAAAGTTCGATGTCTACAGACGACAAAGCGAAAACATTAACTTGTTTTTTCTGAAAATGAGATAAAAAAAAATAGTGTAAAAGCAGCAAAGGAATAGGGAAAATTAAAAGTGATAATATTAAAAATTTTCTAGCCTTTAGAGTTAAACAGAAGAGTTGAACTTATCGCCGGAAATCTCATATCGGACAGAAAAAAATGACGTCACATTAGCCTATCATCGTGTTATATTAACGCAGTTCACTGCCAAGCTCAGTCTTTGAGACAATGAGTTCTGGCCCATAAGAAACAAGGAGAGGAATTTCTAAATAGGGAAAACGAAACTGATTATTCATAATCTGTTATTATTCGTTCAAAGTTATAATAAAATATTACGGGCTGTTTCTTTAATAGTTGTATATCGTTTCAAAATAAATTTTCCTTTTTTTTTTCCGCAGGGGCGCGGATTTCGCGGGGATTGTGGGAAATATCAGTACGTTTCTGCCTTAAATGCAACTACTGTGACAATGCAATAATAATAACAGAAGACTGATCTTATTGGACTCGTGGTGAACTAACCTACTCTTACTATCTGGTGCTGCGCTCTATTGAGTTATATAACTTATATTTGGAAGAAAGTGAAGATGGTACATTGAAATGGATTAGATCCAATGTGATGAGATTACAGCAAATTACGCGAGACTATGGCCGATCCTACCGAGTCCCCAGACTTTGAGTCATCAGTGAAGACAAGCACAAAGTCAGGATGCGAAACTCAAAGGCCGGTGAAGAGTTGACAGTACGCACAGTCGGGCGTGAAACTTTGAGCTGGAAATTGGTTTCGAAACATTTAGGTTCCACTACTATTCACGAGCAAAATTAAGGTTGTGAATTTACTGTTTTTACATTGGGAGATAAAACGTTAGAAATATGGAGTGGTCAGAACACAAGTGGTTTAAACAAGTTTTTAAAAAAAAACGATTGAATATCGTATATAGTTGTAAATTTATGGTGAAATAGTTTCTATAACTTTAATTTTAAAGATAGATTTCCAACTCATTTTAATGTTTCAGACACATAAAAATATTTTCTCCAAGCTAAAATAGGAGCAACAATAATAATCATAAAAATTTGGACCCCTTGTGCTCTGAGCGTTCCATATTTGGATCGTTAATTACACAAATCAATTTTTTTGCACACGTTTATCATTTTTATTTTTATAGTGAAAAAAGATCTTTAGATGAAAACCTTAGTGAAACGGAATTTTTGTCCTGTGAGTTACTCTTACAGAGGTTGTACCCAAGCAACCCGAACAGCGCTGGGTATATCTGATAGTACACATACATAGTGTTGTTCGGGTCTGAAACTCTCTAAAATATATAGCAGATGGCACGTCACAGGCTTTCATTTGGTATAAAACTCATTGCGATGGTTCTCCCCCTTTCCTCCTAGAAATTTTCTCCCCTTCTTTTAGGAGAGGAAAGAAGTGGACATATTTCGAGGTACCACACGATACTCTCCATCTAAGAATTTTGTAAGTCTAAAAAAAGTATTGCCTCTCTCAAAAAAAATTCAACTTTTTAAATAATTTTTTACCCAGAGAGTTACTAGGTTACAATTTGCTAAGCATATCAATCGGAAATTTTCTAATGGCCAGATCATTTAGAACCAAAATCTGCTTCTTGCAATGAATTCCATATAACATAATCAATAAACAAACTAAAGAGAAAAGGAGACAAAATGCAACTCCACTAAGTAATGCTAAACCAATCACTACAAGTCCTATCAATTCTCACTCAAAAACTGTCATTCAGTGAGATTCAGTGTTATTATAGAGAGTCATTTTAATGTTGTAAGGTATGTTCCAGGCTGTATGACAGCGCCAGCCCAAGCAAACTTATCATTTTCGTGCTTCTGCCTCCACATTCCAAATGAAGTACCAGTTAAATCATTAATAACAAGGTTTCAAAATTGCTATGCTCGCTTATATGTAAAGATTTCAGCACTTTCATTTTGAGTGGAAATTGCGGAAAACCCATCCAACTACTAGCATGCCACCCTTAAAATTCTCTGCTGCCAGTGAAGAGAGAATGATGATACCTATGTTTTTAACACATAATAATAAGTTTTGCCGTCCCGTGGCCGAGTGGTTAGCTCGCTTGGCTACTGATCAAAGGGGCAAGTGGTGTAGCCAGGTTCGAGCCCCGGATAAGGCATTGATGTTCGTGTCGTTTTTCTACTGAGGTCCCGCCGTCCTCACAGACCTTCTACTATGGCGTATAAACTGACAGGCTACTGTGAGACCTCTATGGCAAGCAGATGCTTGAGGGATATTTATTTATTTATTTATAATGTCAAATTTAGACAAGCTTTCAAACAAGTCGTAGCTGGTTAACTTCGGAGGAACGAGTGTCAATCTATAGACACGAGTCAAGAACATTTAGGACGCCCTCTGTATAGTAATAAATCTGATATGCTGCACAAGAGTTGAGAAGATGTTTTGCTGATTGTCCCCAACTCCCCACTTTTCCCACAGGTCTTTTAGTCTCGCGGATTGGATTTACCCGTCGCAGCAATCTTCAGGAACGTAACCTCGCGATCGGTGAGAGTCTACTGCACTTTAAATTCACTGAAGTTCTTCAAGTACTTGGAAATCTCGAAGTACCAGGTGCAATATACGCCGAAAATCAAATGCATGTAAAAAGGTTTCTTCATAAGTGTCGTGTAATTTCTCAACTTATTTCAAAAATAGTCAAACTGATAAAATGTACAATATTTTCCAAAATTAACACCTTTTAATCTGAAAGGAAATTTATATACGTATGACATGATGCATATTGCGAGTAGAGAAATTATTCAATTTATATTTTTTTTAAACAATTACAAGCAAAACTAGAAACTTTAATCAAAACTGATCATGAACTCATTTATATGTAGAGTTAGTGGTATAAGCACAAAATCACTTAATTATGAAGAGCCTTTCATTAGTTTGTGTACATAAAGATAAAATAAAGGACTTTTTTAATTTTAAGTTTTAAACACTTTATTTCTTATTTGAATTATAAAGTTGAATGAGAGTTAAATATTTGAAAAAATATTAAATTAACGATTACCATCAAACATTAAGCATAAAAAGTTTGAAATTAAAAAAAAACGACCTTTTTTGAAAAATACTCCTAATTTCTGATATCTTTCCAAAGAAACTGATTAAAATAAACGAAAATAACTTTCCCTACGTTTACCTCGTATTCTATGTTAGCATAGTTCTAATGAGAAACAACTTGTTGATCTTCCACGAGATTAAACGTTATGACCTACTGCTCAATATCTTTATAAAAGTTAAAATATTTCAAAAAACATTAGAGACTATTAAATTTTTCAAATGTCGATGCACATAGTGGTGGTGGATTAAAAGCGGATGCAAAGGAAGCCATTCCCTGAAATGGAACAGACGAGAGCACACTCGTAGAATATCTTAAAATAAAAATAGCGTTTATAGAGACAAACGTTAAAATTAATCACTTTTCTAAGCCTTAAAAGAAATTAGCAATTAAAATGAACTAATTTAGGAGGAAAACTGCGCATCTTTATTTCTTTTGATACATAAAAAAATTTCATTTCGCTTCTCTCTCTTCCTTTGCAATTCATTTGATTTGCAGTAAATTATGCAACCATTGACATTTTCTTATTTTAACTTTTTATAGCTCATATACAAAGGCAGTCTTTGAATTTTATTTTATTATTAGATTTTAATTGTAAATTCTCCTCCTTTGGAGGGGGAAGAATAGGGATGAAAGAAGAGGGATTCGTTTGTTTTACATCTGAGCAGCAATTTTTTTTTCACAATGGGCTAAATGGCTAGATCATGGGGACCCGATGGTGTAGCCAGGTTCCAGCATCAGAGGAAGCGAGTACATAAAAAAGGCACCATCCCACCAGGCAGGTCTTCAGGGGGTTGATCGATGGTTTTTCTAGCAATCTTAACAATAGACATATAACACCCTTATAAAATGAAAAAGAAGCTTAAACTTGTTTCTACAATATACACCGAAGAGCCAAAACATTATGACTAGCGCGTCTTTATGCAAATCGAAGCAACTGCAGGTAAACGACGGCGCGTGTGAAGGTCATGAAGCGGTATAAATAACACCTATACTGAGCTCTGTTAATCAGTGGTTATTCTTGTGTCAAAAAGTGGTCCAAGGAGGGAAAACCAGGAACTGCCGGCAAGGTGTGGGCCGACTATGGTTCGTTGATGCTAGAGGTGAGCAAAGGCTATCCCGTATGGCACGAACCAACAGAGGAGATACTGTGGCGCAACTCACCCGTAATTTGCGCTAAATATTTGCAAGGTGGTGGGTGACAGGAGTAATGTGTCACAAACACAGTACATCGAACTCTGCTGAAAATGGGGCTGCACAGCTGCAGGCCGTTCCAAGTGCCCATGCTAACCTCTGTTCACCGTCGAAAGCGCCTACAATGGGCATACGAGCATCAAGAATGGATCTTGAATGATTGGAAGAAGGTCGTCTGGTCCGATGAATCTCGTTTCCTGTTGCACCATGTGAACGGCTGGGTATGTGTGCGTTGTTAACCTGGGGAAGTGTTGGCACCTGGATGAACAGTGGAACGAAAATTAGCCGGTGGAGGAAGTGTAATGTTTTGGGCAATGTTCTGCTGGGAAACCTGGGTCCAGTCATTCATGTGCAGGAAACTATGACGTACCACCTACCTAAACATCATTGAAGACCAGGTTCAGGGAAGGCACGTACCCAGGATTTAGTTTCGGTGGGATGAGGGGGAGTCCAAGAATTTTGTTCGGCGGGTCCGAGAATTCAGTTTCGGGGAGGTTCCGAGAATTTAGCTTCGTGAGTTTGGGGAAGGGAGGGGGTTGCCTAAGAATAAGATTTGAGTAGGGTTTTCCAATTACTAAAATAATCCACAGAAGAGGAAAGGTAAAATGATATCCTATACGGAATGAGATTTTATAATTGCTTTTCTTTAATCTATTTTAGTGTTGGGCATAAATTATGGGGCTAAAATAAAATTGTACAAAGACAACTGTTTTGGATTTTGAAGCAGATAGAGAAGTTTTAGATTTAATATAAGACAACAGGATTTTCGGGGGGGTCAGTAGATGATCTGGATCCCTGCCCCCCTCCGGGTACGTCCCTGAGGAAGGGGATCGACTGGACAATTGTTAGGAAACAGGAAGCCTCCCGTCAAGATCATCCAGCGTGCTCTTTAATGTGCACAGGGTATGGCTCTCCTGCACAAGGGGCCAAGATATTACGTCCCACCAGACAAACGGCGGACTTTCCACCAAGTCCATCGGTGTTCCCTTTCTCACCGAGGAAAAGTAAGGAATCTTAACGCAGGCATAGTTGTGACTCGAACCTGGGAACTGCAGATCATGAGCCTGTGTGCTATCGAGCTAGCACAACCCTTGCACCAAAATAAATTGGAACAAGAGTACTTTGACAAAACCAGAAACCCACGAAATTATAAATTCCAAGCGATAAAATCAAGGATGACAGGAAAAGAGCGTGAAATTCTTAAAATACTTGAATTCATTACAAACTGCATTATACAGTATTCAGCACTTAAAATGCATTTACACAGTTGAAAGCTGTCATTGAACGGTGACTCAGTATTTAAGCTCCTCCAGTCCCTTGCCAAGAGCGATTCATTCCGAAAGAGCGTAAAATTAAGTTTTCGGTTGAAAAGGTAACGTAATGCAAGATTCAAAGCTTTTAATTCTAGGAGCATAAATATAGCAATGGCTATAAGCACACTTAATAAAATTTTCTGCTTTACATGCTAAATAATGGACTTTACGAAGTAACGGAAAAACACAAATCTACCTAAAAGAATCATTAACGAAGGCTTACCTTTGAGAACAGGTGGTCTTTCAGTCTACGCAGTCAAGAGAAATGTTCTAAGCAGCATCTTCTTCTACAGAGAAATGCTCCTCGAGGAGTCTGTGAAGTGAACTCTGTCTATATTCTTTAAGCACAATCCTGCTGCATCTGCTGCAGAGAGCGATTCAAAAGTCATATTCATCCTATCTGCAACAATAGGGTCGTGACAAATTTCGTTTTAATGACGTTATCATTTTAGTTTTGCGCTGTTTCATTAATTGAACCGAAATACTTTCGAAACTTAATAAATTATATTGTAGTGTATTATGTATACTCTGATTTAATCTTTAATCAATTGCCCATGTGTGCCAATCGCCAAATTAAGCATCGTATATTACACAGATTAAAAAAGTACGTTGTTAGGAACGCATCTCCATATGAGGTATTTTGGAATGCCTCTGTTGAAACTTGATCCGGTGAAATTGAAAGTTCTTGAAATCGGATCCTCGCATTCAGAGGTGTATTACTCAACATACTCAAGTTAAAATATTTGAAATACCAAGTACTCAAACTAAAATACCTGAAGTATCAAATAGCCGTTCTTAAAAGCATTTTAAACGATTTGAAATATTTGCAAGGACTGCCACCACTAGAATCTTCTCCATAGTATTTTTCATATACCATTTACTTTTTGGCAATCATTCAAATTCTTTCGAAAAATTTGCATCGGTCGAAAATCGAAAATTTTTAAAGACCATTAAAGTTCATATGGATTTCGAATAATATTTAAATAAAGAACTAAAAAAAATCCATTAAACTGTTTCGGTGGAAAAAATAAAGTCACAAAAAATGCAATTCTTTTCTTGCTTCGTTACGAAAATTTTTTTATATTATACAGATCAACTGTTGATGAAGTTATCAGACAGATACAAATTCCATTTCTGGTGTTCCGCACTACATAGCAATTGCGTTCCACAATACTTGTACCGAACATTCTGTGCAATTCCGTGAACTACTCAGGAGTCTGAGAATAACCACAGAGGTGATATAATCGTAGCTGAAAGTCAACTCTGTCAGTCCGTTCTGCCCTCGATCAATAGCAAGACGTGTATCACTTCTTGGATGATGGGAGAAATTCCGCATCGGAGCATCCCTGCTAGGAATAGACCAGCCTGCATCGAGTGCGCACGCTCTGTAAGGTTCTTCTCTGCCTGCGAACAGCGAGCAGCAGAGGTGAGTCTCTCGCGAGAGAATAAAGCCGCAGCTTCATCAATGGCCGTACACTTCTGATGTCTTCGCCTGTGAAGAGGCTTCAGAAGGATATTTCAAGCACGTTTTGCCCTATCTCGCAATGAGGTGTTGATTCGTCAGCCAACTGGGCCAAGACAAAACAGCCGTTGCTTACAGGATTATTAATCAAAGACTCTAAGTTTAAGAATTATCAGTTTGCGATGCATCATCAATAGATGTGTCCAGTGTTTGTGAATATTGGTTGCTACAAACCGAACCATAGTTATTGCTGGGACAGGTAGTGCTTATGCTAGGTTGTACACACGATACGAAATCAGAGAGTGAACTGGATGCAATTCATCAGCAAATGCTTCTGATTGGACTCCGAAGCGACAAGATGCACAGAAAGAATGCCTAATGCGTCGTGTGCGCATAGCATTTCTTGAGACTCTATTTCTGCCTGTTTATCTCAGCAGCACTCAGTAGACTTCTTTTTGGTACATGAGAAATGTTGCTTTTAGCGACGGAAAAAGTTTGAGTTTAATGTCATCACGGATCATGTGTGTAGCAGACAAAACATTTTGTTAACCGTGGCTTCTTCTAAGAAGCATCAATTCGTCGGAAAATCTGAACTCTGGAGAAGAATGCGGGCATCACGGACATTCCTACCCTCTACGTTTCTTATCTTAGAACGATATGAGCATCTCTTCATCACTCGATCGCGCCTCTGTTGGCCTCCCCTCTAACATCGCCGCATTTGCTTCCTTTCCAGACTCAGGCTATGCTTTCTTGCGTACTCCTTGTTTCCCTCCGTCCAAAGATGACGCCATAACTTAGACTTTCGCAACAGAAGCTGCACAAGTGCAATGTTTGCTATAACGTGACCTCTGACTTCGTCTTCCACGAGGCATAATGGACGTGGCGCTGTGGTGCACGCTGCTTCTGCTGCTCCCCTCGTGGCAACCTGTGCGCTGTGATGGGCGCCGCGTCGCTTCCAGAGTCATCAGCACAAAGTATGGCTCCCTGAGAGGCTTGACCATCACAATTCCGCACCGCAATTTGCCACCCGTGGAGGTGTTTCTTGGAGTGCCTTACGCCAGCCCTCCAGTAGGACCTTTGCGGTTTATGCCTCCGGTGAGCCCGGCACACTGGCGGGGAGTTCGTGTGGCAGATCGCCATGGCCCAGTGTGCCCACAGCGCTACCCTGACATCAAAAACGAGACAGAATCTCTGAGGCATATGCCAACGGGCAGGTTGGAATACCTGCGAAGATTACTCCCCTTCTTGAGGAATGAAAGCGAGGACTGCCTCTACCTCAATGTTTACAGTCCGGCCCCAGGTGAGTGGTTTGCATAACTTGCAGATAAAGTGATTACAATGTAGATGACATCTGAACAAGTATACACATTGCGTGACCGCTTGCTTGATCAGACAGAAAAAAAATGAATTGCTTTCCCCTTAGTAATTAGACATTTTTATTATCAACAGTAAAATGATCGAATGTTGCATTTCAGTTTTATCATTCGATGCAGCAGATATTTACAACAAAAATGATTTATTGCAGTTTAAAGGTCGTGTAAATGAAAAGTGGACAACTCCTGTATCTGGGTAATGGACAGAGTCCATGCAAACCCCGAGGTTGAACAAATTGCGTTTTAACTATTACACTATTAGGGTCTGCTTGCTGTTGATCTACGTGAAAGTGTTGATATCATCAACTCGCAACGATATTGCGGAACTATGAGGATTTGAAGGTAGCCTATAAAGTCGAAGCGCCAAGACTTTTGTTGCATGGCAACATTTTTTTGGGCTTACCATACTGACCAAGTATCAATAGCAAGTTGAACAAAAAGATACGGTTGGGAATGCATTTAACATCCTTCCCAATAGTCCTGGCATCTCCCCTATTAGATTTTCTTATTTCTCGACTTCTAAAGAGCGCCGTGAAAGTAAGAGGTGCAGTGCATTGTCACAGACTTCCTCATAAAATAGTCAAGTAGCTGTATGAAGGAGGTTAAATATTGTTAATTTCACGTTGGAGGAAATGTCTCAACAGGCATGGCGAATTTGAATACATCAATAAATAATTTACGCTTTCATATTCTAGAACTTTAAAAAAAAAATACTACAATGAGTTAATTTGCCTCTGAGTGGCATGGTTGTATTCACATTATTTTGAAACAAGAGGACAATAAGGTCTCAAAGTAGAGGAAGGGTTTTAATGGACACTGTTAAGAGACAGATGGTAGCTTCTCCTCTTGGACATCTAGCGGGTTTCTTAAACGTGCTTAGAGTATATTCTGATGCATACGGTTAACTTCCAATCCGATGTGCAGTGGCAATTTAAAACCCATTGGCATCCTTTGGCTCACTGATGATGATAGAGTGGCCAAAGGGTCTCAATGCAGGCACATTGGTTCTCGAACGTGGAACATCAAAAGTAAGTAGCCGGCATCAAGTAAGTTCATTTATTGCATTCTAGATCTAAGTCATAAAGCTACAAAAACGTCTTTCTAACAGATATTTGATGATGATCTTAAACCGATATGGTTCAGGTTCCAGTGGAGAATAATTAGATTCAGCCACTGTAGAGTGTACTGTTGAATCTCTCCTCCTAGAGAAGGTGGCCATCAAAATAAACAGATTTCACAAAGACAATTTCTTCAACAGATAAATATAATGTGAGGACTTTGTACAGATCACACAAATATTTCAGCGTTATAACTTTCACATTCTAGAAATGCAAGAAATCAGATAAAGATCAGAAATTAAAAATGATTTTAAATTTCTCTTTTCACAGAGGGAGGATTGAAAGCATCTCCAAAGGGTAAGTTTGCTTCTCAACAGACTCACCAGTAATGCTCTTCTAGGATATGACTGCATTAATGAAAGATTCCTTACAGCTAAATTCAAAACTACGATTAAAGACTTGAATATTATCTGTTGTTATGCCCCCACTGAGAATTCGGATAAGAACAAAAAAAAAGCAAGTTTTATGGGAAACTTCAGGACAATTTTAATTCTGTCAAGAAAAGAGATATTACCCTTGTTATAGGCGACTTCAATCCTAAAGTTAATACTGACTGTGACCTTCCGGGAAGGGTGGGTTGGGTTGTTTTATTTCTGAGCAGTACTTTTTTACACACGTGAATAGCTGTTCAGTGGAAGGGAACCCATTGGAATAGCTGTTGGGATAGCTGTTGGGAGACAGACAGTAGCCTCCCGTCAAGGCCATACAGCGTGTCCTTTAACGTGCAGGGAATGGCTCTCCCCCACACAAGGCCCTGGGCTTAACGTCCCACCCGAAGGACGGCGGCCTTTCCAAGCCCATCGGTGTTCCCTACTAGCAATGAGAAGGGCGGGGAGTTTTGCGGAGATAAATCTAAACGCTGACCGAGCTGGGACTCGAACCTGAGAACTGCAGATTATAAGCTTGGAGCGCTACCGACTCAACCACCCCCCGCCGCAGCATCCAACACACGTGTGAAATTCTTGAAAGAACTTTGGTATCTTGACTAGAGAAGAGTAAAGGTTTGCAAGTGAAAAGAACCATAACAGAAATAACTTTTCTTTAAACAAGTACACTACTAAGCAAACATGTATATAAGATTGTGTTAAAAAAGGCCAAGTGGAACAAAAGAGTTTTACACATGTGAGAAAAATTTTTAGTTTATGCTTGAATACCATATTTTTAAATAAATACGTAAACAATTGATATTTAAAATTTTAGGTGAAGCTAATTTTAAACCAACTCATATGCGTAAAATCCTTCGGTTCATATTCAGACGGCGATATCACTACAGTACATATACAGATTTAAAGTAGTAACTGTTAGTAAGACTTCCCGACATTAAATTTTCAATTTTGTTTATTCCAAATCTTTAATTAATAAAGACATTACTAATTATATTGTAAAAAATCCTCGCAGTTCACATGTTTCACATTCCTGCACTACAGGTTGACCAATTTGAATGGTTTTTGTATGCAACTTTACGATATTGTGATTAAGCGAAAGGATTTCTTCGAAAAAGGAAAATCAAAATAAATGTTAGTAGTATATACTTTATAGCAGGTACACAGAGTATATATTTCCCAGGTTCGATTATAGAATTTTCAGCGTGTTTTCGAAAAAAGAAAACGAATTAATGTTATTTGTCTATCCATCCGACAGTCAACGTTTTTATATCGTTTTAAAAAAAAACATGATAATAGTTTCACTCTGTTTCTCGACAAAACGTTTTTGCTTATAGAGACAAATTAAAAATTCTTTATGAGTTGGATCATAATTGGATCATATTTGGATTACTAACAGTTACTACTTTAAAACTGTAATATGTACTGTATATGTAAATGTATTGAGGGCAATATTATTATTCGCACTTTCTGAAACTTTCTATAGCTATAATTGCGCTCTCTAACGGTGAAAAAAATTTCAAACGAACATTAAAACTGTGTATTTATGCTAAAAATTTGAAATACTCGTAGTGGAATAAAGGGTTACGAATTTTCGATAGGCAACAATGAGTTGATCCCTTAGATGAGGGGTTCTCAACGTGGGGCACTCCGTGAGAACTCAAAAGTTGTTAGATCTAGTAACAAAGTCGATAAATTGGCATTATTATACTATAACTATAATTTTATCTATCTATATGAGGGGTACGCACAGTTACATACACATTTCCAGAGGGTACGTGAAGCATAAAAGGTTGAGAACCATGGTTATAGTATAACAATGGGAATAAAATAAAACATATATATATATAACATATATCTAGCGACTTTTGAGCTCTCACGGCGTACCTCAAAATATTTTACCGCGTATCCCACGTTGAGAACCCCTACCTTAGAGAATGGGGTGAAATACAACAGTTTTAAAGAGAAAATTGTTTGTTTTTGTAGATAAATTTTTTTTTTCAATTGGTATTGATGAGATGTTACGCTTTGAACTTTTCGAAACTCCCGAAAGCTCTAAATGCGCCCTCTAACGGTGGAAATATTCGAAAATCTCAAATTTTCAAACGAATATTGTAAATGATGTATTTAAACGATAAATTTTTATTTTTGGTGGGAGAATGTGAAGGTCATGTTGTTTCCATTGGCAGCAATGAGTTGATCTCTTATGCCCAAAGTGGGTGGGAGATGCAACTGTTTTAAGAGATAATTGGAAGACTCTTTTTTAATTGGAATTTTTAAAAAAATCAAATATTATGATATGCATTTTTCAAATAAATAGGTAGTTTTAATTTATATCTTTAGAGATCACTAAACATGGAAATGGCAAAACTTTTGGCGAATGTTGCAAGTGATTTGTTTATGGTAGAAATTTGAAATTTCGGTGGCAGCAAAAATCAACTCTCTTTCTCAGAAGGATGTGTGGGAAATGCAACTTTTTAAATTTAAGGAATAAAAAACCAATAATTTTATGTTGTATAATAAATATTGTTTTAAATAGATACTACTACTACTTGCAGTTTCTCTATCATCCCTTAGCTCAAATTAAAACTTTTAAGGACAGAAAAAGTAGGTAAACGAAAAAACTACGTTCTCTTTGAAAACCAGATCGCCAGATTACATATCTATATTATGATATAGATAATCATATATATCTATATTATAATATTCGCCATAGACGATATCTGTTCTTCTAGTTGCTTTTGGGGATAAGTTTGAAATTCTTTTCGGGTAGGACTGATACTGATGAAAAATAACGATTTACATTTTCTGAATCTCTCAATAGAGTTAATAATGAAGTCTAATGACGGAAATTTCTGAAAAATGACCAAACTTTACACAAATATTGGAAACAACCCATTTATGTTAGAGATTGACATTTTGTTAGTAGAGTCTGTTGGTCAAGAGGTTTACATCGGCTGCAATGATTGTCCTCCTTATCGTTGGAACGAGGGGGGAGGGAAAGAAAAAATTGTTTTAAGATAAATTAAAGATTCTTCTCGTGTATTATATTTTATAATCAAATATTATTATTTGCATTTTCATCATCATCATCATCATCATCATCAAGCAGCCATGGGCTACGGAGGTCCAAACAGACCGTGCAATTTAGTTCTCCAAGCAAGTCTATCCTGAGCTACATCTACTGCATCTGGCCACTACACACCAATTCTAACAAGGTTCTGTTTGACATTGTCAGCCCACCGCATCCTAGGTCTCCCCTTCTTTCTGAGGCCTCTAGGCACACTGTTCATAACCCTATTCGCCAATGTATAATTATTCATACGGGCAACATGGCCAAACCAGCGGAGTCTCTCTCTGCACAATATGCTGTTTAAAGGAGGTTGCCGACTCTTTTGCCTAACCTCATCATTAGTTACAAAGTTTGAACCACCTAATGCTCAAGAAGCATCTAGTTTCATATTATCTTGTTTACAAAGCGTCCAAGTTTAAATACCATAACTTGCTCTAGAAAGAACCAAACTATTATACAGTCTAATTTTAGATTTTAGCTGTATACGCCTATTTCTCCACACTCTCCATAGGTTCTTAAAAGTCCCGGCAGCAATCCCTATTCGTCTGTTAATCTCAAGCCGCACATCACCATTATCTGTTACATAGCTCCCAAGGTAATTAAACTGTGACACCTGCTCAAGACTGCAACCATTCAGATAAACTGAATCACAACCTGCCTGACCAATTTGCATCACTTTAGTTTTCTCTCTGTTTATAACCAAACCTACTCTACTACCAGTCTCATCAACAGCTCGAATGAAAGAATTCATCTCATCGACATCATTTGCCAAAAGGTCTAAATCATCAGCATAATCTAAATCAGAAATTTTCGTATCTCCAGTAGGCTGATACCCCTATAGTTATTAAGAACTGCGATCGCCGTTTTTAGAAATAGGGATGATAATAGCTCTGGTAAAATCCTTAGGAACCATGCCTTTATCATAAAAGATATTCAAAATTTCCGTCATCTAAGTAGTAACCGAAACATTTCCAGCTCTAAGCATTTCCGTAGTAATTTCATCTACCCCTGGGGATTTATGAAATTTTAGTTTAGAAATAGCCAAAAAAAACTTCAGATTGTGTTATAGGGAAAATACTAAAGCCACCAATGCATGTATCATTATTACAAACAATGGGAGTAGAACTAACCATATTGTTCAGAATATCACTGAATAACTAACAGAATCTCACTTCTATAATCCTCACCTTCTATAACCATACCTTGTTTATCCTTCAATCCCTGTAAGCCTGTCCATTTTCTACCACACAAAACATTAACTATCTGGTACAATTCTCTGCTGTTGTGCTGTCTAACTGCTTCCTCGGCTTTGTTAACCAAGCCATCAAACCAAAGATTCTTATCAACAGCTACTGATCTTTTACACGTTTATTAAGCTCTCTGTAATGCTTTCTATTAGGACTAGTAGGGTATTGATTAAGGACATTCCTGAAGTTCTTTCTTTCTGAAATAAGCTCAAGTGCCTTATTACTCAAATAATTCTGTCTCCTCTGCTCCTTTTTTCCTAAAAGAGTACTGTTAGTTTCCAAAAAAGCCTGTTTAAAATGGTCCCATTCTTCCTCAACTTCAGTGGTAAACAAACCATGACTCTCATAATGATTAAGTAATTTATCATGGTAAGCTTTAGCTATAACAGGGTCTTTCAGCCCTTCAGTATTAAAGATAAATTTTTTTAACCCTAGCACAACACTTTTTAAGTTTAAGTTGCAAGACACTTTTAACAAGGTAATGGTCAGATCCAATTTCAGCTCCCCTATATGACCTGGTATTCCTAACAGAACTAGCCCATTTGCTGTTAATTAATATATAATTAATCATATTCTTATGCAGCCCATCAGTTGAAACCCATGTGTACCTATATATGTCACAGTGTTTGTAATAAGTGTTAGTTATTCTGAATCCATTGAGTTTACTTACCTGTAGGAGACGTTGCCCATTGCCATTGCAGCTACCAATACCAAAAGGGCCTATCACCCTTCCCCAAAGGTCAGAGTCAGTACCAACTTTGGCATTGAAGTCACCAAGAACAAGGGTAATATCTCCTTTCTTGACAGAATTCAAAATATCCTGAAGTTGTCCGTAAAGCTTATTCTTCTCATCCTCATCGGCATCCTCATTGGGGGTATAACAACAGATAACATTCAAGTCTTTAACGCTTGTCTGAAATTTTGCTGTAAGAAACCTTTCATTAGTGCACTCATATCCTAGAAGAGCATCACTAGCGTGTCTGCTGAGAAGCAGACCCACACCGTGGTGATGCTTATTATTTTCCCTCCCTGAAAAGAGAAATTTAAGATTATTTTTAAGAATCTTGCATTTTCCTGTCCATCTGGTCTCTTGCAAACCTAGAATATCTAGGTTATAGCGCTGGAACTCCTGCATGAGGACATCAAGAAAATAATTTCTATGTAATGTCCTCAGTTCCACATTCCTGCAGAGAGATAATGATTAGTAGGATTTTTTAAAGAAACTAGGCTTATTGAGATAAATAGAGCCAACAATATCAAACAGCCCCCTGATCGGAGGCATGGGGCAAAGACCTGTTCCTCCTCCCCTGAAGGCTGAATTCACCGATGCTGGTAGGAACTTCAGGCACCACCTTTCCAAGTGGACTTTTTCAAGAGCCATATGGCCTGCCTGAGACACATCACTCCAGTATATGATTAGCAATACCCAACTAGCTAAGTGAGGTTCAGGTACCTGCGATGGCCTCTGATCAGGATTATCTACCAGCTGATATAAGGTATCCCATACCTTATATTGAAACACAGCAGAAGATTCTCCCTCAACAGAGCCCCACCAGTCCAGCAAGTCTAGGATCCATAATCAAGCTCAAATCCATAAACAAGTCCAGTCTAATAGGTATAAATGGTCAGCACAAGGACACTGTGAAGTTGACCACTCCTCAGCAGGGTTGAAAAAACGAAAAAAGTGGCCATAGATGACCAGATCAGTAGGCCATACTGAACTGGCAGCCCTCCCCTCTCCGTTTCTTTCCAAAAGAGAATATCTCTTTTGAAAGGTACTAATGGCCTGCACCACGAGAAGGCGGGGCCGGACATTAGGTGCTAGACCTGGCCGGTTCCGTGCATCATCACTGGGGATTGATACACAGCTCTCCTTCCAGTTTATGCCTAGCTATCATTTACAGACCATTTGCATTTTACCAGTTCTCTATTATTGCATTTTATTATGAATTCTCTATTATTGCATTTTACCAGTTATTTATTAATTCGATTTTCCATTGTCAGAGGGTGCTACAGACGTAAAATAAAAAATTATTTCTTTTTTGAAAACGGTCATTCCATATTCACCATAAGATTTGTTATTCTTGTTTGTTGTTGTTGTTTTTGTTGTTGCTATTGTTAACATTAAACAATTACTTTATTAAATTATATTACGAACTTTTTCTGGATGGTTATATTGCAAAGAAAAAAAATGTCTCAATTTCGGAAAGCTGAAACCGGGCGAATTGCTGAACGATTGCTCAAGATTTATAATAATCGAGATCTGATAATTGTACTTATGAGTGAATGCAATTTTGGAAGCCATTGCACCAGGGCGAATAGATCAAGAGAGGATTCATCTTGAAGAGCTAGCTCGACTTCCGTTTATTTTTCATTTTGACCCCACAGAAGCCAATCTGATCCACACTTGTTATTTGGTAGCACGTGCAAAGTTTCTGATGCATAAATTGTCAGTTGCTAATACGGGTGTAGCATTGAAACGATTATTCAACATAAGAGTATTTTGTGAATGTTTCATGTAAGAATTTATGAATGAAAAGGAATTAACAGCTGTTAAATAACTAAGATAAGCAACTGAATGGTTGTACACATGTTGGATTTTTATTTGTCTGTAAAATCAAAAGTAAATGATAAAATCTCTGGAACATCAAACGTACAAAGTCTCTCATTGGTTCAGGAAAAAAGTCGCTGATAAATATTTAAATCTTGCTAAGTAAAGGAAGTTCAAAAGCCGAAAACTAAATTGGCCCGAGAGGATGGAGCTTAGACGTTCAGTTCTGAGGGGAAACGTAGAAAAAAGAACATTTTCTTCACATCCACATTTTGACAAAAAGAAAAGAAAAACCAGTCGCATCTTTTTTTCTAAATAACATGTAGGAAGCATAAAAAAGTAAATAAAAAAAGATATTGGTCAATTAGATCCCTAATGATGCATGGTTTCAAGGACAGGGTAAGTAAAAAATGACAATTAAGGCTCATGAAAGTAGAGTGCAAACAATCAGTTCTACAGAGAATATTACAGAGCGAGATATGTTTTTTCTCTAATATGTATTTCAAAGAAATAGTGAAGTTAAAGAAATCGAGGGTGTTAAATTTTTCTCGATGGAGGGCCACTTTTTAATAACGAAGCTAACAGGTGGCCAGACCGTTAGCATATACTCTGTTTTCAGATGCAGTTTTCTTCAACCACGAGCAAAGCCACTTGTACTTAAAAAGTGTCGATTAAATTCAGAAGGTTTCCTACAACTTCTCCGCAAGAGTAAATATTAACTGCTTTAAAGTCCAGTTCCCAACCACGCGCCGAGATGTCAATATCCACCTACATTGACTCAGCGGCCGGGCAAATCTATTCCCTTGGTACGAAAGGGAGCAGCAGATTTCTTTGCAACACATTTCACCAGAGGCGTGTAACTACGGTCATAGTTACTCGTCCTTTGACGTATAGTAAAAATATGACGTATAGTATAAACAATGCATTCTAAAAAAGATATTAAAATAAAACAATTCAAGAATTTTTTTTTAAAACACTCAGAATGTATTTTGTCTCTTTTCCTGTAGTGGGCTTAAAACACATTCGGATTCTGATAAGTACAGGGTTAAAATAAGGGCATCTCTTACAAAAAGGATATAGCTTAAATCGAGTATCCTAAGGAAATTTAAATTAAAGTTGATTGATAATTCATGGTTTGGTAGTTTGCAAAAAGAATAAAGATTTTTTAGTCAAATGCGATACCTGCATTCCCAAGAATGGTCGCGTAATTTGAATATTTTTTTCCCCTATTAACAGTAACTTTATAAATGGAGGTTGCTTACCAGAGCATTTTATGTCAATTCACATTTATGCATGAAGTTATGTTATTTCTATTCATTTTTGGCCAATATATACACTATATTGCAAAAAGTATCCGGATACTTTCATGTTAAGTGAACGAATAGCCACATTCAAATCTACCTAACTTTGAAAATAAGCTTTTTACGGAAAAAAGTCAATAGACACAAATTAAAGATCTCGGTCAGAGCTCTCTAAATCTCTATTTTCTATAATATTAATCTAATATTTAAAAAGTTATGGAAGCTATAATATTTAACAACAGATGTTATCACACACACTTCCAAAACATTTCTCCCCCAAATTGATGAAAACTTCAAAAATCCTTACACAAAATTCAAATATCGCATTTATATTGCGAACAATTTGTTATAACAGTTGCGATTTAACTTTTTGAAGTAAATTTCCAAAACTAGCAAAAGTTTCACTTAAATGTTTCAGCTTCCGCAACTCTTTAAATATTAGATTAATATTATAGAAAACAGAGATTTAGAGAGCTCTGACCGCGATCTTCAATTATGTCAATTGACTTTCTTCCGTAAAAAGCTTATTTTCAAAGTTAGGTAGGTTTGAATGTGGCTATTCGTTCCTTAACATGAAAATGTCCAGACACTTTTTGCAATATAGTGTATATTTAAGGAAGAACTACTGAGATTGATTGGGTTACATGGCGCTGTTTTCAGAATATCACATATAATAACATTACCACCGTTCATGATCGATCTATGGTTCCTCTTGTACAACAATTGTCCCACGGAGTACTTTTCCCAGTGGTGGGCTTCTGCGGAGCACTGTCATATCTAATCGGTCCGAATCCTCTTTACAGGCTCTCCACAATCCATCAACAGTCTGCGGTCGACGTTTACCCAGAGCCTGCTTGAAGAGACCAAAAGCGCAAAACTCCATGGCTGAAGCATCCAGTGACTTTACAGGAATATCCTCAAATCCTACAGCGCGGATTTCGGTTTCGTCTACCATCAGTTGAAGATATTCGAACGTTGACGCTGAAGTATGACTCGAAGCTTTGTCTTGAGACAACCATGCGCTATTGATGTCGTACCATACCAGGCAGGAAATTCGTCCCAATATACTGGTTCCAAGACTTTTCATCACTTTAGTGTTCTCTTTGTTTATCACTAAACCTAGTACTACTCTACCAGTTTATCCTACTACAAGTCTGTTTGAATTTAACCAATTTCAACAACTTTAATGAAAGAGATCATCTCGTTAACATCATTTGACAAATGGGCCAAATTATCGGCATAATTTAAGTCAGATATTTTCATATCTCTAGACCAATGGTTCTCAACCTTTTATGCTTCACGTACCCCCTGGAAATGTGTATGTAACTGGCGTACCCCTTGTATAGATAGATAAAACTATAGTTATAGTATAATAATGGGAATAAAATAAAACACTGACTTTGTTACTAGATCTAGCGACTTTTGAACTCTCACGACGTATCCCAAAAAATTTTGCTGCATACCCCATGTTGAGAACCCCTACTCTAGACTATCTAAACCACAATCTTTATCTTCCAAAGAATTCCTCATAGCATAATCAATAACCAAACTGAAGAGAATAGGTGATAAAATGCAGCCTTGTCGAACTCCAGTAGCAATGCTAAACCAATTACTAAAGTCATCATTATGTCTCTGAATGAGTTCACTCTCTATGAGAGTGAGAATATTCAATGTGTGATCTGTTCTGTTCATCATTATGCTAACTGAAGTATCATGGATGCCATACAATCTCAAAATCAACCATAAATTATCGTGGTCAATAGAATCAAAAACCTTTTTGAAATTTAAAAAGCAAGTAACCATAGGTTTTTAAAACTCTAAATATTTGTTAGGAATCTTGAATAAATGCAAAGATTTGGTCTATGCAATCCATGTCACCATTCCAAAGTTGTCCATGAACCAATTTTTGATTCCGTTTAAAACAAAAATGGAGGTAACTATACCTAAAACAGTGAGAAGACTGATGCCCTATAATTATCACAAGAATTGAGATCGCCTTTCTTGAAAATAAGAATGACAATACTTCAAATAAAATCCTTAAGAACATTCACTTTATCATAGAAAATATTCAACACTACAGTCAATCATCTGACAACAGTTAACTCCTAGCTCTAAGCATTTCTGCAGTGATTTCATCTGCCCCTGGAGACTAGATTAGTTTTAATTTAGAGACAGCCAAACTAACTTCAGAACGTGAAATAAGGATGTTATTAAATCTACCTAATAGGGCCATCATCATTGAAAACTATGGGAGTAGAACTAACCACTTTGTTCAAGACAGTTCAGAAATACTCAGCCGATCTCGCCATGACAGGAACCTCAACTTCAATCATCTTTCCATTCTTATCCTTACTCCATGTAGATCAGGCGTGTCCAACCCCCGGCCCTGGACAGCTAGTAATGCGGCCAACAAAATCGTAAATTTTACGACATAAGCTTTCAACATGATTATGTGATTTTCAGCGATTTTTGATATCCCACTAGTTTTATGATGCCCTTTTTTCAATTTTATAATAAAAAACATAAGAAAATAAATGAAGTTTTATTATTATTACTATACATTGACTATATTATATATTTTATATGCGGCCCAAAACAATTCACCTTCACTCAATGTGGCCCTGGGAAGTCAAAAGGTTGGACACGCCTGATATAGATCATTCTGTTTTCTCCTACACAACATTTAACTGTCTGATACAACTCTCTGTTGTGTTCTCTAGTAACTTTTTCTGCTGTCAGTCATGCTATGAAACAAAAGATTTAACTAATCTTTTACACATGTATTAAGTTTATCGAGGGGGCGGGGGTGGCTCAGTCGGTAGCGCGCCAGGCTCGTAATCTGTAGTTCCCAGGTTCGAGTCCCAGCTATGTCAGCGTTGAGATTTAGCTCCGCAAAAATTCCCCGCCCTGCCCACGGTTAGTAGGGGACACCGATGGGCTTGGAAAGGCCGCCGTCCATCGGATGGGACTTTAAGCCGTGGTCTCGTGTGCGGGAGAGTCATACCCTGTGCACGTTAAAGAACACGCTGGATGGCCTTGACGGGAGGCTACCATCTGTCTCCCAACAGCTGTTCCAGTGGGTCCCCTCCCCCAACCTTCTCTGAGCCTTTGGGGTCCATGTGACCTGGCCATTTAGCCCATGGTGGGTAAAAAAGTGCCGTTCAGAGGTAAAACAACCCAACCCAAGTTTATCGTAATACTGTCTGCTAAGATCAGTAAGGTATTAAATCAGTTTATTCCTTCTTTACCACTCAAATGAAATGTTCCCTATGCCCCATTTCATCCAAAACACTACTGTCGATTTGAATAATAACCTGTTTAAAAGGGTCCTATTCATTCTCAGCCTCAATAGTAAACAAATTATGATTGTCATAATGGCTGAGTAACCTTTCAAGCTAAGTTTTGGCCAGCTGGAGGTATTTCAGACCTTAGGGTCAAAAGCAATTCCAACACAATATTTTTTAAGTTTCATTTGAAGACACCTTTAAGAAGGTAATTCTCAATTTCCCTATGCAATCTATTGTTCGCAATAGAGCTAGCTCACTTGTTCTTAATGAATACATACATAATCAATCATATTACTATGCAACCCATCTTCTTTTTTTGACAGAATTCAAAATATCCTGCAGCTGCTCATAAAATCTATCTTTCGCATTCTTATACGAGTTCACAGTGGGGAGATTACGAAAGATAATATTCAAATCTTTAATCCCTATTTTTAATACATTCATATCTCAGAAGAGTAGCACTGGCATTCTTGCTGAGAAGCATAGCTGCACTCTGTAAGAGCTTGTCATCGTCACGTCCTGAAAAAAGAAGTTTAAGATTATTTTGAAGCGTATACTTGTTCACCTGGTCTCGTGCAAGCCCTGCAATCCGCTGGAATTACTTTGCGAGGACATCCAGAGAATAATCTTCCCATTCCTAGTTGCTGTTGAAAGAAACTAGGGTTTGAATTCAAGCCGCCATATTGGTAGGAACTGAAACAAGTAACGGATCTCTTTACCATCAGAATCCATAAGCACCCTTTCGAGAGCTTATCAAGCCACGATCTGAGACATATTAGTTTATTTCTTAAGGTTTAGGTTCAGGTACCTGCGATGGATTCTGTGCAAAATCATATGTCAGCTTACATAAAGTATCCTGTGCATCTGTTGAGTTATGGCAGGAAACCCAGGAAAAAAAGCAGAAAACAGAAACTCAACGGGTAAAAAAGGAGAAACAAATGGCCACTGAGGAAGAAAAGAGTACGTCAAATTCATCTGGTAGCCGTCCTCTTCCGCTCCCCTTCAGGTGTGAGAATATCTCCCTTAGAGGTACTAACGGCCTGCACCACGAGAAGGCAGAGCCGGGCCTTACGTACTCTGCGTGGCTGTTCAGTGCATCATTACAGAGGAATGGAGAACAACACTATTTTCAGCTACACCTAAGCTATCATTTACAGGCCATTTACATTAGATAATGTAATTACACTAATGCTCTTTTTGTACATTTCGTAGTAGCAGGATATTTACAATTTATCCCAGTTACCATATATACAGAAACCGTTTAGCTATTCATTTGTGTTGTCATCATATGTTAATGGATAATATAACTTTTCATCACTTATGATTGTTGGTAATTATTTTTTATATAAACCACTGTAGAGGAAGATCTCTCAGATGCGTAATTGGTAATCGATAAGGGATTAATAAATAATTGGTAAGGTTAGATAACGATATACTTATTTAATAATTAGCAGACGCATGCAGCATATACTTTGCATTCATGGAAATACGCCACTCGCGTACTAGAACGTTATACGTATACATTTAATCAACACTAAATACACAAAACTCTGGTTCAAGTCGTAGCTTTCGCTGTCAGCGTTACTTCAAAGAACGAGCGAAGTGAAACTGTTGCTTTGGAAGTGCTTTTCTTTTCAAACCAGTACACGGATAATTCTTGGAAAAGTCCAAAGTCACCTTTAGCATAGTTTCCTTGCAAAATGTTCCTCCATCTGGAGCTCGGATGGATGCAGACTAAGGCCATTAGGGCTTAGCCTGTTAATTTGGCCTTTGGACTGGAGCTTTAGCAGCAGCCCATGCATAAATCCGTTTGTGACTTTCCCTTGTTCACACTAGTAAGAGCTCAGCTTTTTCTCTCCCAGATATTGTGTCTTAAGTTATTAAATCATATTCACAATAACTGAACTCTGTTTGTGTAAGGGTGATAAAGAGAATTTAAATGATTAGGAATATCTCAATCCCTCCAACCTCCGTGTCAACGAAACATGGACAGCATATAGGCGGCATCACGTGGGCCGCCCTGTTGCTACTATAACGCCGTTCCCTGCGTTCATCGTTTCGAAGCCTTCCATGCCACCACAGAAAGTATTTCTACTCATGTGCGATGATGGCACTCTTGCAAAACTGTTTCTGCACTATTGAGCAAGTCTCGGACCAGCAGAACCCAAAAGTGCTGACCTCTACATAGAGAACCCGACTATGGAGTCGGTAAGAGCAGCAGAAGCGATGGCAGGTGTTAGCCATTGCTGAGAAAGGATGGCCCAACGAAAATTACATCGGCATCCATATTTGGCAGCCGAGGATAAAAATCTTCAATTCATTACGTCTCTCTTATTGGCAAGGTAAATTTGCACGCTTACCTGCTGCAATTAGCCTACACCATATACGGTTTCCCGAGTTCTGCACTTGACGTGATCCAAGACACTGATGCAGGCTTTCGAAAGAGCGCAAAGCACGCCATGTGGACACTTTCGGCTCTCGACAGAACGAGAGGTAGCAGGAGACCTCCATCGACCATTGTTTGGCCGTATCCTCTGCGCTAATGACTCTGTCCACTGAGACCTACGTGGTCCGGATTAATGGATGAGAAATGCATCACGGTTAGTTTCTGTTAGTGGCCCTTGTGGGATAATAGTGAGAGCTAGCATTAAAGTTTATACGTGTATATAATACATACGAGGTGTGTTTGTCTTCAATCTAGTCACGAAGAAGTGATCATCCTGATGAAATTGATTCATGTTTCCTGTTCAATACCCCTACTCGCATCACGCTTTCCACTAGGCAAACGACAGCATAAATCAGAAAATCTTTCACACCTGAACAGCAAGCAATCAGGATTATCAGCTACTTAAGTACTGCCTATGTGTCGTTTCCTAATTATTATCACCCATTTTCTATTTACCTTGCTAAAAATTTGCATATTCTTCGTTTCTTAAGCAGCAAATGCAACTGCAATGGCAGGCTAATCGCAACCTCTATTAAGCCATTTGTGGCACAATGTTGCAAAACGAAAAACGTTCGGAGTATCCGAAACTGCTAATTTATAGAGAAGAAAAAGAAGGTTGCTCAACAGACTCTGGACAGATTATTTTTTATCCAACACCCTAGAAGACTGTTCAGTAAGTAGCTGAGTCATCGTCACTTTCTTCAGCATAACACTCTCCAATGAAATACTCAAGACTTTTTAAGCCATAGCATGCAATAATAATAATATAATAATGATTATTATTATAAACTAATCGTATGTATTTTACATTATTAATATGCACATGGTGTATTTTTCAATCCCATTCTGCATTATTTTCCTCTGCTATTCGTCATTACTACTGCTTAAATATTTCATCGTGTGGCGTAGAATTTCGTTTTGTTAAGAGCGTAAATAAAAAACTTTGCAGAGTAGAACCTATCTCAGGTATTTCTTATGATAAATAGGATATCGATTAGCATCGTGATTTTCAAAAACCTATCACCGACGCAAAAACGAGGTGTTGGTGCATTTTGTTTTCGCACTTCCCCTCAAATGAGATATTTCAGCCAAAGAACTTTCAAATGCTTCGTCTCTGGTGATAACTGCTTCGCACAGTTCAAAATGCTAGAAACTCCGATTCCCTGCTGAAAACACTTTCAGCACTTAGGTGCAAATGTAGTATCTGCTTAACAAAGTATTTTAACCATTTGTTTGCTGAATCACTCCACGGCACTTAACTTGCTTCAAAGCTTGGTTCAGCCACAGGAAGGATTACGTCAAAAGATCTACAGAAGGCTTCATGAGAGAGATCTTTAAACAGATTCCAGACGAACTTTCATCTACAGAGGATGAAGATTCTGATTTCAGCCCATTAGCATCAGGAAAAGAGAAATTATTGAAGTGGTCAAGCATCATTGTCAATGGCCATACAATCCTCCATATGTTCTAAGAAGGGACTATCAAAGTTGTCAGGTATCAGGTTGCGATCCTCCAGACTACATTCTGTTGTACGATAATACTCATCAATAGAGAACTCACCTAGTCGAGAGTGAGACTATAGAGTATATGGATTGACCAGCAAGATATTCAAATCTGAAACCTATAGATCTTGTCAGGGATTCTTTAAGGATAAGGATTAACAGTCTTAGCCACCCTAACAAAAGACCTCGCTGAGCTGCAGTCTCTTCTTAAGCGAGAATGTAGCTTTCTATCTCTAGCACTAATTGACAGCCTCGTTCCTAGCAAGACGAGTCAGTGTCAAGCCGGTATTGTTCTCAGAATCGTGGAGAGCGCTCGTCGTATTAGGGTATGTTTCCATTGACTCCCGATGTACCTTTTTTTTTTAGCCTATTATGAACTCTATAGCATAAATATTTATTTTCAGATTGGAATTCACCCACTCTTTGGGGGCGGGGGTGGCTTAGTCGGTAACGCGCCAGGCTCGTAATCTGTAGTTCCCAGGTTCGAGTCCCAGCTGGGTCAGCGTTGAGATTTATCTCCGCAAAATTCCCCGCCCTGCCTACGGTCAGTAGGGGACACCTATGGACTTGAAAAGGCCGCCGTCCGTCATATGGGACGTTAAGTCGTGACCCCGTGTGTGGGAGAGCCATACCCTGTGCACGTTAAAGAACACGCTGGATGGCCTTGACGGGAGGCTATCATCTGTCTCCCAACAGCTGTTCCAGTGGGTCCCCTCCCCCAACCTTCTCTGAGCCTTCGGGGTCCATGTGACCTGGCCATTTAGCCCATGGTGTGCAAAAAAGTGCCGCTCAGAGGTAAAACAACCCCAAAAAAAGCCCACTCTTTGTACATTAATAAGAGATACCGCAACACACTCTTTCGCTACAAAGCCATCAAAATCTATTGAAGTATTTCTGAATTATTCAATCATTTATGATCAGAACCGCATCTAAAACAAAATAAAGGTGAAGAGGACAAACTAAAGGTGGGGTTCCAATATGAAATTCTTCCTTCCATTTTAGTGGTCTTAAAAATTTATTTAAAATCGTGTGAAAAATACGTGTTTAATATACCGTCATTCAGGATACTAAACATTCTAAAAGGGGGGAGGGGGACATGCCCCCCTGCACTTCCTAGACCCGGATTCTGCACGATTAACAATAAATTCACTTCTAATTCTTCCTTTACAAATAGTTTAAACAAAAAGATTAACATCCATACCCTCTTGATGCTACTTCTGGTAGTGGGTTTTTTTAGGACGTTCCTGGATGTTGGGAATTTGCAAAAGTTAGGCATTTGGGCATGCACGTTTCCTTTATTCTTAATGCGGCCCTTATTTCATATTTGCATATTTATTTTGAAACGCTCTAAATGCGCTGGCAATTTAATTTTCATGCAGGATTGGGGATTTAGACTGTTTTCCTCAGTTTGTTTTTAATGACATTCAAATAGGGAAATAATTGCTCAATGACGCATCGAGAGGAAATCGAAGGAGTTTCTTTTTTAATTCAGTTGGCTTAGGTGTCCAGTAGATAATTCCAAATATTGAATACAAGTCAACATTGTTTTTTAAGACCAATCATTTCAGTCTTATCTCGAACCGATCCTTTGTAGCGAAATATTAACACGAACATTTCGTTAAAATTTAAACTTTTCTTTTCATTGTTACTATATTGGTAATAAATTCAAGTTTTGTGATTAATATGAAGAGTAATAAAAAGTGCCATGGATGCTTTCAAAGAGCTGCCAATTGCCAATGCCTTAAAAAGTGCCATGGATGCTTTCAAAGAGCTGCCAATTGCCAATGCCTTAATTAAGTGCTGCGCAGAGATTCACACAAAATGAAACTTAACTCAAAAATTCAAAATGGATCCATCTATTGAGCGTTCAGCTAAAATATCTGTCCTGAAACTTCCTTACAAAGCCTTATTCTGAAATTTAAAAGTCCTCATGCATTCCCATAATTCGTAACGAACGAATGTTTAAATAGAATTTTAAAATCCTATTAAAGGGTTATGCTGAAGAATGGATAAACATTTTTTCATTTTTTCTTATCGTTCAACATTTTCTTGCGATTCAGCATTCTTCTGAAAGTAATTCTTCAAGCAGAAGGCTTCGTTTCGAAGCGTGGGCAAGGCATAGTCTCGCAGCGATCAATAAAACTTTCGAACGGAAATATCACTTTATGCTATTAGGAGAGGCCACAACAACAGATAGTACGAGGCCCGGATCTAGAAGAAAATAAAAGAGGAGAGGGGGAGGGAAGAAACTCAATCGAGTTGGAAAAAGGTAAAAGGGAGACTGGATTTCCATTGTAGTATTGCATCTTCCTTTCCGTTTTAGAGGTTTTTAAAAATTTATTGAAAATTGCCCGAAATATACATTAGTCATTTCTGCTTCTGTTGTCTAGATCCGTCCCTGAATAGTAGTTAACGAATCTTTCCTATTTCGAGCAAGTTCTGTTTCAAAAGTCGATAAACATTTTTTTCGAGGGTTCCAAGATATATTTCACCTGATATTTATCATGATATATGTCATAACATTTATCCATTGATCTATATCAAGACACAAGTCTACCAAAAAAACGGTTAAAACTTCTCAAGATGTTTCCTAATTTATCTTCCTCCTTATTACTTCAAGCACAAAACAAGTGATAATTTTATTCAACCTTTTATGTATATATATATATTTCTCATTTACAGGCTATAAACCTAAATCTCGATGATTAATCGTCTAATAACCCATGGAAAATCCTTATGAGCTAATGCCGCTTTTCCCTTCAAAATAATCTCTCTCTGCATCTCTACACTGTTGCTAAAGGTTGTTAAAACACCTTTAGTAGTTATTTTCGAGAATATCGTTCGCAAACTCTGTCATATCCGTTTGAACATGGAGCAGATTTTGTACTGTGACAAATTGAAAATGAATACAGTTACTCGGAGATCTTGACACGAAACGTCCCGGACCGATCCACGTTTTCATCAGAGCATGCAGTAGAGGGGTGACCCGACTTGGAATCACCTTTAACATTTCCCTTCAGTCGCGAAGAGGCTCCACCTCTTCACCACTAAAAACCATCAGAATTCCTGGTAAATTTTCATCTCGATACATATCAATCGATAAATGCCAATGGCATCTATTATGATGAATATCGGGTGATGGATATCCCTGAATAAGCTGACGATAAAGTTTTATTTCCGTAATCTTGTTACAACAGCTGATTATTAGATTTTCTCTTCACTCGTTATTCGTGCATCTCAGTTCGGCGCGAAGATACAAACGGAGAAGCGAGATGCACGTGCTTTGCCAAAACTTCCATCGACATTCGGAAGGAACTAAGTCTACGTATGCGTAAGCGAAAATACGTAAGTTCAGTGGCACACCCAAAAACCTCCAATGAGAGGAAGGAGACTTTGACATTTTTGAGAATGGAGGTGGAGTCATACAAAAGTCTCTGATTTTCAGGGTACATCCTTAGATAAAATATGCTATTCATACATATCAAGGTGATCAAGTTCATCAACTGATTAAGTTCATGTATATTTCGAGATGAAATCGGAAAAAATATAAGTCCTGGAACTTTCGGAACATACCTTACAGGGCTGAAAATGGGGGGCGGGGGGGGGGACGCTGGCGTACGCTGCTCCTTCAGTTCCAGAATTTTTTTTCTTTTTTTTTTGATTCCGTGTATTAAACGACAGGAAACAGATCCACTGTATATATATGTCCACTCCTTTATAATATTTTTGGTCATAATTCCTGGGTTTTCAAACAGATTTTTTATGTATTACTTAACGTCGACTACGAGAATTTCTTTTCAACTGATCCTGGAACTCCACCTACAGCAGTTCCGCAAACCCATTTTCACTCCTGATACCTTCTATACATAATATATAAATATATGTAAATTGATTCAGAATAATGAACTTAAAAGCCATTGTTTCGTCACCAACATCGCATTGTAATTCTAAATTGTGTGCTTTGTAATTTTCGTTTCCTCTGTGCTTTCATCAAATCATCGACTTGTTAATCACCGTTGCAAATTGGTACTTAAGCATTCAGAGCTTGTTTGGTAATTGCAATTTATTTCTACTTGTTAATTACTGAAAAAAATTAGTTTAATTCATTAATTGCTTTATCGTTAGGTACTGTTAAATTAAACTAACCCAAAGTACTTAAGATGTAGTCAACCATTCATGGTGGCATAATTGATTTCATTACTTTGTGTTTGTACTTTTCTAGTTAAATATTTCAGAAAAGCATTTACAGTTATAACCTAATGTAGGTTACTAATACAAGCACACTGAGATACCGACAACACTCTTTCATAAATCATACAATTCAGTGATGCATAGAAAGAAGATTATATCTTATTCTCGAAAATTTTTCGACATGCATTAACAATTGACATATATTAGATATAAGTCATAAATATCGAATATTTGTATAAATATATTTTCTAACTCCCGCAAGCGAAAAAAAAAATGCTTGTCATCGTATTTGCAAATATAATCACAAACGGCCATTTTAAAATAATATAAAAGAATGAATCAAAGTGTTAAATTCTAGATTTTATTTAGAGTGGGTTTTCCTTTTCTCATCCCCGGTAGTTACATCGCTGATGACCTAGTTGAAATTCTCATGAACAAGACATGAGGCTGTTCAACAAGTTCTTGAGAAGATGAAAAAAAAATCAATATTCTCCGTTTCACAATTAGCTCTCTTAATTAATCTATTAACCTGTTGTCATTACAGGATTAGCAAGGAACTCGGTATTTGTGTTAGCATAAAAAAAGGCAATAATAAATGGAAATATATTTGCATTAAATATTCGCATAACAAGTAGAGTTACACGAAGACGACATTACATTTCGAGGTTGCATAATCAAGGTTTAGTGCTGAAAATCAAAGGTAGTTTTAAAAATGGAAAACAAAGTGGCCTTTTTTCAATGTTCCCCTTATGTCGACGTGATGTTGCGATGTGCCGAAATAAAAAAAAAAGTTCGAGGAGGAGAAGAGGGGGAGGGGGTAAGAAGTCTACTTTGAATTATCAAAACTGAAGCTCTTAGGAAACTAGAAAGGGAAGCCATAAGATTTATTTGCGTTCCGTTTTAAAGCATCTTGCATTGTGTTTCTGAACCCTTTTTTGTTCGCGTTGCGATGACCTAAATATTTTCTAATTCCCGCATCTTCACCCAAGACAAAATTTATCTATTTCCTGACCAATACAATTGGCCGGGGCGTCAGCATTTACAGAGAGGCTCGTAGAAGTGGCGAGGTCAGGTCAGCCGCACAACCAATATATCGATCTCGCAGCTATTTGCGGCCGACACGAGCTGACCGGGACCAGCGCCGCACTGTGGCATGTTTCTAGAAAAGGAGCGATACACCAAGATCCGCGGAGCATGTAGCGACACCCTGAAGATTAACCGTTTCCCTCTCCTAAATCTGAGATTAGGTACTGGCAGCCTGGGTTATGTTGACGAATGTAGCGTTAAGTCCTCAGAAGGGAAAAGAAACCAGAAGATTAAAAAAAACAAACGCGATTGATTTGGAAGATGAAAAGGAGGACGAAGGAAACAGAAGATTCGTCTCGTTAATAATGAAAGTGGGGATTAAGCGAAAATGTGGTAATATCCGAAAACTAGAATGGGAAGAAGAAGAAAGAGAAAATTTGTGAAATTAGCTCTTTAGAAACATATAATCCTATTGGAAATCTTTTGTCCCATTCTGCAGGAATTAATCTGTATTCATAGAGAAACGTTTGACAACAATAGTAAACTTTATTTTTCTTTCAGCTCAGTATTACATTAATATATAACCTATTGCCGTTGAAATGCAAAGTTAATCTGCAGGAGGCGAAGAACAATAGAATAGTCGAAGCTTACTTAATAGCCTAAATCCAGTCGAAATTATTCAGTAATTTAGTGGCAAGATTTAGCAACTTTAGTGAACACCAAGTTCTGTTTAATCTTTTCCTTTTTTCTTTCATTATTGAAAAACAGAAACAGTAATCTTCTTCGTAAGTGATTAAAATCGCCGCAATTCGAATTCTGTTCAGTATGAGTTCCCTTATTGTTACTGAAGCTGGAGGAGTGCTATTAAAAGCTAAAAACAATTCATTAGCAGAGTTGATCGGGCATTTCATTAAGTTAACGACGGGCCATCGGAAAATTGCAGTTTCAAATAAAAGCATTTGCTTGGCTGCATATTATTTTTTAATTTTGAATGAAACTCTATATGATCAGCAGCTTCTACGCAGACAATAGTAAAAATATTTGTGCTAGAATCGCAAATGAGTTAAAAATTTAAGTAGGTAAGTAAAAATATAATTGTATAGTAAGTGAATAAGCTATATAAAGTTACATATTTAGCACCACCGCATTGCAGCAAGGTTTTGGCAGTTTAAGTTTTCAATCTCTCGGTCTTAACATATCAGAAAAGCTTTTTCTGTGTTATCCGAGGCAGATCTTTTCGCAGCAAATAAAAATAAATGAACTATGGATAGCATCTTCTCAAAATGACTGCAAAGAGAATAGTTGAGTAAGAGAAACCATTTCAGCCGATCTTACTCCTGCAGCAACTTGTCCCCTTAAGTAGAGCGCTCAATGTCATCCTTTTACATCACCCTTTGCTCTTCATAGCCAACGAAATATCATTTTCTTAAACTTTTAATAAATATAAAGACTCTAGTTGAAGTTCACCTTCCATAAAGGTATTAACATTTACCACAGATCGCTGATTATTCGGATGTCCAATTATTCACTTCCAATTTACAAAATGTATGGTTCAAAGTTTAATCCTCATCCTCTATTGCACCTTGCTCTGAAATCTTATACACTATATCCCACGTAAATCCATCTCCTGAGAAATATTTCCTCCCTTCGATACGAGAGTGAATGTGCTAGTTTTCGTTTTTTCTTCCTATTCAATAAGGAATCGAGCTGTAATCTCAAGAGAGCTCTGATAGTTTTGCTTTGAATTAAACTTTTATATACCAAGCTGATTCAAAACTATGGAACTCTCTCTCTCTCTTCAACTGCTTTGTTTAAAAAGATTATTCTGCTTGAGAAACAATGACACCTTCCATCTTGTTCTAATCTGCTTACAGAACCTTCTGTAACCTTACATTGTTTATCCTTCAATCCCTGCGCACCTGTTCGTTTTCTACCACACAAAACATTAACTATCTGGTACAGCTCTCTGCTGTTGTGCTGTCTAACTGCTTCCTCGGCTTTGTCAGCCAAACCATCAAGCCAAGGATTCTTATCAGTAGCTAACTGATCCTTTACACGTTTATTAAGCTCTCTGTAATCCTTTCTATTAGGACTAGTAGGGTACTGATTAAGGACATTCCTGCAGTTCCTTCTTTCCGAAATAAGCTCAAGTGCTTTATCACTCAAATAATTCTGTCTCTTCTGCTCCTTTTTTCCTGAAAGAGTACTGTTAGTGTCCAAAAAAGCCTGTTTAAAATGATCCCATTCTTCCTCAACTTCAGTAGTAAGCACACCATGACTGTCATAATGACTAAGTAACCTATCATGGTAAGCTTTAGCTATAACTGGGTCTTTCAGAGTATAAGTGTTAAAGGTAAATTTTTTAACCCTAGCACAACACCTTTTAAGTTTAAATTGCAAGACACTGTTAACAAGGTAATGGTCAGATCCAATTTCAGCTCCCCTATATGACCTGGTATCCGTAACAGAACTTTCTCATTTGCTGTTAATTAATGTATAACCAATAGGCTAAAAAGGCTAGGTCTCCTTGCCACCGGGGGGGGGGGGGTAGCTCGGTCTATAGCGATACAAGCTCGTAATCTGCAATTCCCAGGTTCGAGACCCAACTTTGCATGCGCTGAGAATTTCATCCGCTAATCCCCCCCCCCCCCAACCTCCCTGACCTCGGTGGGAAAAGGGGCACCAATGGCTTGGAAAGGTCGCTTCGCTGTCCATCGTACGGGACGTTAAACCGTTGCTCCGTGTACAAGAGAGCGAAACCTGTGCATGTTAAAGAACACTCTGGATGTTTTTTACGGGAGTCTTTCATCTGTCTTTAACAGCTATCCAGTGAGTTCCCTTCCCCAACTTTCTCGAAGATGTTGAAGTCCATGTGACCTGGTCATTTAGACCATTGTGTTAAAAAAGTGCCTCGCAGAGATAAAACAATCCAACCTAACCTCTTGCCGTCATTCCCTTTCCCCCAGGGAGGTCGGGTTCCGGAAATATCCATAGTAGGGAGTAAACAGAGTTATTATGAAAACATTATCATATCTCTCTCTATGTATTGGAGTAGGAGTGTATTAAGACGCTTTGCTTTCTTATTGAGGAAAAACAGTACATGTTTTTTGCAATAATTTTCTTGTCGCTTGGTTTGATGGAGAAAATGTAAATCTTTTGCCTTTGTATGCAATAAAATGTAGAAGTAGTTAATGAACAACATTTTCTATCATTTTAAGTACAGCTTAATTTGTTCAAGCCAACAGCAAGTCACTTCTATGGAATATGCATATACATACCACAGTAGATAAAAGCTTTTAAAATATACATTGCTTTGGAAGTTCGTCGCAGAAATCTCTTTACACTAGAGTTTTAAAGAAGGACTACGTGAAATTCTTAAGCCTAAAGGTACACGAGAATTAAGTAAGGTTCCTTCGAATTGACGTGATCATAATTCCTTTGAAGAATCTGTTGAGTGAAAGATGCAAAGGCAATAGAAAAGAACAGGAAGCTTGCTCGTCTGCCCCTTCGTTACTTCACGCCGATAAATACTGGTTCATTTGTGAGTTCAACCGTTTGCATCGCTCTAGTCTCCAGAGACATTTCTTCGAAAACATTAGGACTTGAGTACGGAAGTGAAGGTCTTAACTAAAGACCTATTTCAAAGTCACAAGAATCAGCGCTAGAGCTTATGTGTTGTATAAGTGAAGGACTCGAGTTTCACAATATGCTGAAACATGTTATAGGAGTTCTCCAACTACCAGAAAGGTTGAAAAGCACTACTTAAAAGAGACTTTTTAACATTCAGAGCTTTCCTCACTGCCTGTCACTTTCATTGGCGAGTTCTGATTTGTGTGGAATGTACAACCTCGAGGCTTTTGTTCCTATTTGCGGTCAGTAGGGCAAAGCCAAATAGGTTAACAAGAAACCACTCCGCAAACTGGAAGCGAAATTTCATGCGTCGAGCATGACATTGAGGAGAAAGCATTTGCTGCAAACCTGACTGTTAAATGAAACAAGTTGATCGTTATCACATATTACAGCAGAGAGAGAAAAACTCGTTTCCCATCAATTCTAATGAGCTTTAACCACTCATACTAGTAGAAAAATTAAGAAACTACCGTGAAATAGTGTCAGTCTTTTAGTCTTTATCCTGACACCCTATTTTGATTTATATTTCGTGATATTTACTGAAGTTCAAGGCCCCAGTTACTTTTAATATTATTCTGATTAGAATTCATCTTGTATGATAACGTAATTCCGATTAGATTATGCTCCGTCTGATATAGTGATAATTCTCATTAGGTTCTGCTCAGTATGATATAATGATAACTCCAATTAGAATCACTTCGGTCTGATGAAGTGATAATTTCAATTAGAATCACTTCGGTCTGATAAGGTGATAACTCCAATTAGAATCTGTCCTGTCCGAAGTACTGACAATTCTGATTAGAATCTGCAATCCGATAATGGCAATTTCGGTTAGACTGTGCGTTATCTGATAGAACAATAACTCCGAATAGAATCTCGCCTATCTGATCTAGTTGACAAATCTGGTTAGAATTTTCCGTGTTTGATATTGGACATCTTGCGTATTTTTCCATTTGAAGAGTTCAACTACCTAAGAAAGGAACTTCAGCATTCCACCTTCTCCCTAAATAAAGGCTACGTGAGGCGAGTAAATTCAATTCTGTTTAAATATCGCACATGGTCAGGGGAGAGAGACACATGGAAAAGTTGAATTCTCTTCAGCAGATTTTAAAACATTTGGATAAAAATTTGTGCGTCATTGATATCAGTAGGTGAAGATGATAAATAAATTTGAATGACTTGAAAGCGTGGTCAGACTCTTCACATCTCAAAGGAATGATGCAGAATTCTCCTCCCATTTAATTCTTAACCACCAACATTTTGGTCTCTCATTTTATAGAAACAACAAGACAAAGAACGAATGGGCCAAGACTGAACCGTGAGATCCGGATACACAAGACTGAAAAATCCACATTTCATTGGAAGATGTTATCTCTCACATTAAGGTAATAAACAGTAAATCGAAATTAAAGTGAAAAATGATATCATCCGTTAGAGGCAGTGTTCTAGAGCGAGCACTCTAAGCTTTGCCTTCTCAGCGAGCGGAATCCTTAAGATGTCTGCTACGATTCTGAAACTTAAAACCCAAGAAACAACTCAAGAACTTGATTGCGGGAAAGGATTATTCCCACAGGAGTTCCGTTAGAATGCTTTCAAAGGAGTCAGTCAATAGACCAGGCAATAAGCATTGCGTAAGCGGCTCCCCGGGCTTAATTAGTCGTGAGCGCCAGCTGCTAGGAGTGCCCATCAAGTTGTCACGTTAATAAACTCTGGGTTGGATGCTGGGATAGAATGGCATCGGCTTCCGACGTCTTTCAGGGTATTAATCTCGTCGCCGCTGACTTCCAGGTATTAGTACGACGCAATAAGTGTCGAGACTATAACACGTAGATCCGCTTCTTGGAGTTGTTGGTAAATGGATGGCGATCACCTCCTGCCAACGGTCAATATGTCTTTGCTAGTAATTAACTGATTCCAGGTCTGCTTTTCTGCCTCTAAGCATACACCCAACTATGGAGCTCAATTTCAACAGCTCTATGGGGAAATTCTTACTTGAAGTTCCAAGCCAGTTGCCTTCTGAAGTTCGACGCCATAAAAGAAAGAAATGTTAAAATGAATAAAATCCATCTCTATAGACATGTGCTGGATGAGTCAAAAAAAAGAACAGCAGAAAAAAGCAGCTAATTCGATTGCATCTTGAAGTAATGGTGATTTGCCGTTGCAAAGGTAACTCTCTTCACAGTTGCGAAAATTCTTCTCCATTACAGCCGGTGTATCACTTGATAGCGTGTTGCCATAGTTGACATTTGATTATAGACAAGTGCAATTCATCGACATAGATGTTTTTGCATGTTTTATGAGAAACCAATACAAGCCTGATAGAGCTTCCAGGTTATCTCCGTCCTCTATGTAAGAAAGTACTTTCTTCCGTTTAAAAAAAAAGGTGGCGGGGGGGGGGGGCGGTCTTAGGACTGAACTTCTACCAAGCGATTCCTTTCTTCACGTATTGAAGCAATGTCAGTGGATATGAAGTTTTTAGGGTCGTTAGAATACAACGCCACATAATCACTAAGAGATATGAAGTCTACATATTATTAACTGAGAACTCTTTTTTCTGATTGTATATCATAAACGATAAATTTATTATTTTATTTGCGACATTTAAGAAAGAAAAGAATCCCAGAAGCTACTCCTAGCTTTTACAAGGATTCTCGTACAAGGACATGCCCCACTAAGACCGAAGTCACTGCTGACCACAGCCTCAGTTGAGCTAAGAAGACTAAGCCCTCCTAGAACAATCGCTAGCTATCAAACCACTATGCCAGTTGAGGCTTATTCATTTCTAAACAATTCATTGTAGTTTTTAGTTCCTAGAGATTAACATTTTGGTGAATCATTATTACATATATCGTGACTAATGTTGAATTTAATTCGTTCTAAAAATTTTACGACATATTCATTCTTTTACAATTTTACCCCAGCACATGAACTCAGTAACCTTTAATTATAATTAATTATGTGAACAGAATCCACCCTTTATTATGTCAATGATAAAAGAGTTTCGAATCTCCGCAATTTTAAAATTAGCGCTTTATGAAGAAATCTGACTGAGGATAAATTAAAGATCTTAATCAAATTTATTTAAATATCAGCTTTCCGCAATCTCCATTCAATGGGGCGGGGGTGGCTCAGTCGGTAGCGCGCCAGGCTCGTAATCTGCAATTCCCAGGTTCGAGTCCCTGCTGGGTCAGCGTTGAGACTTATTTCCGCAAAACTCCCCGCCCTCCCCACGGTCAGTAGGGGACACCGATGGGCTTGGAATGGACTTGGAATTTGGTTTGGGCTGTGGTCCCGTGTGCTGGAGAGCCATACCCTGTGCACGTTAAAGAACAAGCTGGATGACCTTGACGGGAGGCCGCCAACAGCTGTTCCAGTGGGTCCCCTCCTCGAACCTTCTCTGAGCCTTCGGGGTACTTGTGACCTGGCCATTTAGCCCATGGTGTGCAAAAAAGTGCCGCTCAGAGGTAAAATAACCCAACCCAAAATCTCCGTTCAATATTTAAAAAGATCCCGTCTTCTCGTGGTGCAGGCCGTTAATACCTTTCAAAAGAGACTCTCTTGTGGAAGGGAATGGAAAGGGAGGGCTGCCAGATCAGTGTGGACTATTGATCCGGACAACTATGGCTGCTTTTTTTTTTCTACCCTGCAACTACACAGGGTCCTGGTGCTGACCATATAAACTTACTGGACTGGATTAAGGCTCTGAGCTAGATTATGGATCTTGAATTTACTGCACTGGTGGGCTTCTGTTTGGGGATAATCTTCCGCTGTGATTTCTGTTTGTTTTTGGCTTGACAACCCCAAGTGAATAGATTAACAGGATGCGTTTTATCAGCTGGTAGATAATCATGATCAGAAGCCGTCGCTGGTACTTGAACTCTTACTTCTACGGGCATCGTCAAACCTACATTGGAGGAAGTCTTCCAATGTAGATGGCTTCAACCTTTAGTAGTGGGGGAACAGGTGTTTGCTCCATGCCTGTGATTAGGGTGGCTGTTTGATATTGTCGGCACCTCCTCTCTCCATAAACATTGTTTCTTTAAACATCCCACTAACCATTTTCTCTCCACAGGTTCTTAGGATGTGAGGATTCTGTACAGAAATTATTCTCTTGATGTCCTCACGTAGGAATTCCACCATTATAACTTAGATATTCTTGGCTTGCAAGAGACCAGATGGGCTGATAAAGGTCAGATCCTTAAAAACAATCTTAAATTTCTATTTTCAGGGAGAGGCGAAGGATAGCATCTCCAACGTGTAGGTTTGCTTCTCAGCAGACACGCAATTGATTCTCTTCTAGGATATCACTGTATTAATGAAAGATTTCTTACGGCTAAATTTAAAACTTAAGAGTAAAGATTTAAATGTTATCTGTTGTTATGCACCCATAGAGGACTCTGATGAGGATGAGAAAGATAAGTTTTACAGAAAACTTCGTAATATTTTGAATTTTGTAAAGAAAGGAGATATTTTTCTTATGCTAAGGAACTTGAACGCTGAAGTTGATACTGACTCTACTCTTTGGTCAGGGGTGTTAGTTCCCTTTGGCAATGGGGAACGTCTCCTACAGGTAAGTAAACTTACAGTTTGAAAATACTAACACTTATTACAAAAACCGCGACATATATAAATACAAGTGGGTTTAACCAGATGGGTTGGATAAAAATCTGGTGAAACCCACTTGATTATATATTAATTGATTACATAATGATTAACAGCAAATGGGCTAGTTCTGTTACAAATACCAGGTCATATAGGAGAGCTGAAATTGGATCTGACCATCCTAGTTAAAAATGTCTTGCAGCTTAAACTTAAGAAGTGTTGTGCTAAGGTAAAAAAATTAGCTTTAACACTGAAGCTCTGAAAAGCCCAGTTATAGCTAAATATTATCACGATAGGTTACGTAGTTATTATGGCAACGGTAGATTGCTTATTACCGAAGTTGAGGAAGAATGGGACCGTTTCAAACAGGCTTTTCTTGAAACTAACACTACTCGTTTGGGTAAAAAGGAACTGAAGAGTCAAAGTTATTTGAGTGATAAGGCACTGGAGCTTATTTTTGAATATACTCCCATTCTTATCAGAATTGAAAGAATATCCTTAATCAACACCTAACTAGTCCTAACGGAAAGCGTTAAAAATAGGACTATACCGTAATAAACATGTAAAGGATCATTTAACAACTGATAGGAATCTTTGGCTTGATAGCTTGGCTGACAAAGCCGAGGAAGTAGTTAGATAGCAAAACAGCACAGAAATGCACCAGAAAATATAAGGACAGGTTTACAGGGATGGAAGGATAAACAAGGTAAGGTTATAGAAGGTGAGAATTCTGTCATGCCTAGGTGGGCTGAGCATTTCAGTGGTGTTCTAAACAATGTGGTTAGTTCTACTCCCATTGTTTGTAACGACGATAGATGCATTGGCGGCTTCAATGTTGGCCCTACAACACAATCTGAAGTTGTTTTGGCTATTTCTAAACTTAAACTACATAAATCCCCAGGGGTAGATGAAATTACTGCGGAAATGCTTAGAGCTTGGAATATTTCTGTTATCACGTGGCTGACTGAAACTTTTAATATATTTTGGTTTGGGACATATAGGACAGAGAATCTTAAAACTTACTAGTAGCTTTTACAGGTCTTACATACGTACAAGGACATGTTCTATTAAGACCTAAGTCATTGCTGACCACTGCTTTAGTTAGAGCTAACACAGCCCACAAAGTTTGCCGTGCTTGAATATTCTCTAGCTGCCTAACCACTATGACAGTTAAGGCATAAACAATGGTACTTAGCTGCACTGTAGATGGTTACTGGCCTCAATGGTGACACATATACGTAGAACCGGGCTTAATGGTGACACATTTATGATATTGGCATTGTTCCTAAGAATTTTACTAGAGCTATTATTATCCTTACTTTTACAAAAGGTGATGGTAGTTCTTGTGATAACTATAGGGGTAGCAACCTACTTTCTGTTCCAGGTAAAGTTCTTTGCATGATTGTGCTTAATAGAATTAAGAATCTGGTTGACAGGCAATTGCGTGATGAGCAATGTGGATTCAGAAGTGGTAGGGGATGTTTAGATCAGATATTTTCACTTAGGTAGATTCTTGAGAAATCAAGTTTCAGAAACCTTTGATTGCTAGCTCTGTAGATTTCAAAAAGGCTTTCGACTCTGTTGATGGTCATAATTTGTGGTTGATTGTGAGATCGTAAGGCATAGCATACCAGACAAGTTAGTTAACATAATGAAAGTTCTCTATAATAACACCGAGTCGTGTGTGAGAGTTGGTAAGGCTTGTAGCAATTGGTTTAGGCATTACTTCTGGTGTTCGATAAGGGTGCATTTTGTCTCCTTTTCTCTTTAGTTTGGTTATTGATTATGTTATGTAAAATTCACTGCAAAGGAAAGATTTTGGCCTTAAATGGTCTAGAAATTTTACAATTTCTGATTTGGATAAAGCAGATGATTTGGCTCTGTTGTCTAATGATGTTGATGAGATGAATTCTGTGATTACGACTGTTGATGAGACTGGTAATAGAGTTCGTTTGGTGATAAAATAAATGAAAATAAATGCCCCCTCGATCAACTGCTTGCCACAGAGGTCTGACAAGAGTCTGTCAGTTTATATACCATAGTAGAAGGTGTGTGAGGATGGCAGGACCTCAGCAGAAAAAAGAACACAAACGTCCATGTCTTATCCGGGGCTCGAACCCAGGTCCCTTAGATCAGCAGCAAAGCGCGCTAACCACTCGGCTAAAGTGATGAAAATTGTCAGGCTGTGGTTCAGTTAATCTGAATGATTGCACTGTTAAACAAGTGTCTCAGTTTAAGTAAACCGGGACTTTTAAGAATCTATGGAGGGTGAGGAGAAACAGGCGTATACAGCTAAAGGCTAAAATTAGGCTGTTTAATAAATTGGTTCTTTCTAAAGATAGTTATGGTAGTGAAACTTGGACTCTCTGTAAATAAGACAAGAAGAAACTTGATGCCTTTGATTGTAGGTGCTTACGAAGTATCTTGGTCATTAGGTGGTTTAATTTTGTAAGTAATCATGAGGTTAGGCAAAGGAATCAACAACCTCCTTTGAGCAACATATTGTGCAGAGAGAGAATTCTGTTGGTTTGGCCATGTTGCCTGTATGCATAACTATAGATTAGAAAATAGGGTTAAAAACAGTATACTTAAAGGCTTCAGAAAGAAGGGAAGACTTAGGATGAGGTTTGCAGGCAATGTTAAACAGAACCTTGTTAGAATTGGTCTACAGTGACCAGATGCAACAGATGTAGCTCAGGACAGATGTATTTCGAGAATTAAGCTGCTTAATCTGGTTGGACCTCCGAAGCCCATGGCTGCTTGAGGATGATGATGATGATGCCCATTAAAAACTGAACTCTTAAATAGCAATATTTTCAGTTCTAAGAAACAACAAATTAACGAATAGCGAAAGAATTATTTGAACAAACGTTTGAAATATGAATATAATGTATTAAATCAGAGATGTTAAAATTTCCACATGTCTGTGGGTCAAATTTATCGAGACCACGGGGAGTGAGGTCAAGATTGTTGCTTAAACTAGAGTAAGATTTTTAGTTCTGGCTTATTTTATAGAGTAAAAAAACCTCAACAAAATTCTTGCGATGAAAATGTGAAATTTCTTTCATATGCTAAGAGCAGGGCAGAATTTTAGATGAAAAGTACAGAAACAAAAAGTACAAGGAAAAACATTTGTTGAAACAAATACACTACGAAGCACACATCTGTATTGTGCTTAAAATATCATGTGAAACGAAATATTTTTCTTCTACTTAGTTTTACGAAAGAGAAATTTAAACAATTGTAGCTAAAAATATTAGACGCAGCTCGTTTTTAGCAAACACGTAACCATGGAAACCATAGGCTCACGAACCATAGACACTGAAATCCCCATAGATGGGCCGAATGACTATCTCTGCAGACTCTCATATACATATTTGAAATAGAATTGGTACTAATACTTCCCGAAGTTAAGTTTTCAATTTACTTTATTCCGAATATTTGGATAACAAACCCAAATACGTTTACTAATTCATAATATGGAAACATTTAACGTAGGCAGAATGAAATGGTTTCAAAGGCCGCATACTCATGCTCTTTGAGACCATTTCATTACATGATTTGAAATATTTCTAAAATTTTGACTTCTGAGGTAAGTTTTATGTGTGGCATTGCTTCTGTTAAATATTTAAACTTCTATAATTCTTTAAATACATAATACATAACCATCAAATTTTCAAGGGCTACGCAGGTCCAACCAGACAGAGAAATTCAGTTCTCCAAAGATGTCTGTAATGAGCGACAGTTGGTGCGGTTGGCCACTGTAGTCCAATTGTAAACAAATCCTATTTGATATTGTTTGACCACCACATTCTAGGTCTCACATATTTTCTGAGGCCTTTTGGCACACAGTTCATAACCCTATTTGCTAATTTTTATTTACGTATACTATCAACATGGCCAAACCAACGGAGTTCTCTCTTTGCACAACATGCTGCTCAAATCAAAGGAGGTTGCTGACTCTTTCTTCTAACCTCATCATTACTTACAAAGTCAAACCATAGATTCTTAAAAGTCCCAGCAGCAATCCGTAATCTTCTGTTTATCTCTTGCCACACATCACTAGTACCTGTTAAACAGCTCCTAAGATAATTAAACTGAGATACTTGCTCGAGGGTGCAACCATTCAGCCTGTCTGACCAATTTTCATCACTTTAGATTTCTCTCTGTTTATCACCAAACCTACTCTATTACCAGCCTCATCAAGAGCTCTAATGAAAGAGTTCATCTCATCAACATCATTTGCCAAAAGGGCTAAATCATTAGTGTAATCTAAATCAGAAAATTTCAATTCTCTAAACCAGTGGTTCTCAAACTTTTATGCTTCACGTACCCCCTGGAAATGTGTATGTAACTGGCGTACCCCTTGTATAGATAGATAAAACTGTAGTTATAGTATAACAATGGGAAAAAAATAAAACATATTTATATATACACATTAAATTTTGTATCCATAAATTACATATATCGATAAACACAAAAAATGACATAAACAATTTAACAAATCTTATAAAATTATAAAATCAGTGAAATGGACTTGTTACTAGATCTAACGATTTTTGAGCTTTCACGGCGTACCCTAAAAACTTTTACCGCGTACCCTCAAGGGGTATGCGTATCCCACGTTGAGAACCCCTGCTCTAGACCATTTAAGAGCAAAATCTTTCCCTTGCAGTGAATTTCGCATAACATAATCAATTACCAAACTAAAGAGAAAAGGACACCCTTGTTTAACTCCATTCTGCAATGCTGAACCAATCACTACAATCCTCACTATTACACCCAACTCAGTGCTTTTAGAGAGGTCCATCATTATGTTAAATTGTCAAGTATGGCTATATACAGTATTTCACGATCAACCACCATATTAGGACGATCAACAGAGTCGAAAGCCTTTTTGAAATTACGAAACTAGCAACGGTAGATTTCTGAAACTAAACATTTTTCAGGAATCTGCCTAAGTGGAAAATTTAATTTATACACCCCTTGGCTACATCTGGGTCTTTCATGCTCCAGTTTAAAGGTAATTCTTTTTACATTAGCATAAAATTAAGCTTCGGTTGCAAGACACTTTTTACACATCAGTAGTCAGAACCAATTTCAGCTCCCTATAAGACTTGGTATTAATAATAATAATAATTTATTTCATGCAGGGGGTTACAGTAAAGTCAAGATACAGGTAATTTTGGATATTAATTTAAACATTCAAGTGGCTTATTTTGGATATTAAGTTAAACGTTCCAAGGGGTTAGTTTCTAACAGAACTAACCCATTTGTTGTTAATTAATATATAATCAAATGCAAATAACCACCCCTGTCTTCTGGTTGTCCATATTAGTTTCCCAAATGAAAAACTGAAAATAGAATGAATTTATTATTATACTTAAACTTTATTGTTATCCGATGTAAACAAATATGCGCAAAGTTATTTGAAAACGGTTTATTATCTTTCCGTGATAAGTTGTTTCTGCAAGCAATAGATCCTCGTGGTTTGCTTTCGGAGCATTAAAAACCTGAAATATTCGAATTCTGTTTCACTTTCATCTTTCTTCATAAATGATTAGCTGATTGATTTTGCTCAGAAATGATCAGCTGCAAGCCGCTCTTACTAGCAACTGTCGCATTCAGTATAAAATAATAAAATAAATAATAATAAATACCCCCTCAAGCAGCTGCTTGCCACAGAGGTCTGCCAGGAGCCTGTCAGTTTATATGCCATAGTAGAAGGTCTGTGAGAATATGGTGATGTAAAAACAATCGCAACCATATTCTTGACAAAATCTTAAATATCCTCAGCAATCCTTAGAGAATAGCTACTTGTTATGCGCCGGAGTTGTTTATGTAAAAAACGAAGTTTGGAAAACGCCCTTTACCAAAGATGCACGAGAAGGAAATCCTAATTGCTGAGTAATTACACTTTCAAAACTTTTCTTATTTATTAATTTAAGTAGAAGTGCAGAATACAGTTCTCTGACAGGACTCTCTTTTTCTTCCTATTGGACTCCGTCCAGAAGAACAAAGACGTTATGAAGTCCTCAAGTTTTTTTTTCTTAAAAAAAGATCGCCAACAAAGAGATTTTTATTCTACAAGCTTCCACAGCCTCCAAGGAATAATAAAGTCCATTAATTCTCCAGAAACGTTACTGACTGCCATTTTTTTTTGCCTCCTAAAGCGATACATAAAAGAAGCTCTTTTTCGTCGCATCATAAGACACTTTCAGATGACACGTCAGTAAACATGGAAATTCCCCTTCACGCTCAAACTATGTAGAGAAGGATCAATCATCTTCCGTGAATGTGGAATGCTCCTTTTCGAAAACAAAACGTTTCGCCATTTTCCAAAATTTAGCGCCCCCTAGCAATATAGGATAAGAAGAGTAATATTGCATTAATCTAGTTTTATTATATTTTAATTTATATTTAAATAAATGGAATTTGTAAGTATGGATTACGCCAGTTTAATATTTTAATTAGTATCTAAAATTATTAATTAAATAGTTACAGTTATTATTATTAATTAGTAGTGATAGTTTTAAATAATCATTTAAAATAGTATCTGAATTTGGCTTTACTGTAACCCCCTTGCATGGAATAAAATAATAATAATAATTATTAATAATACTTTTTTCATAAAAATATAAGAATTCGCTAATATCGTTTTTTATAACGATACTGCCAAAAATAGCATATTACACGATAAAAAATTGTCCGAAAACGTTTTCGCTCCTTTATTTAAAGGCTGTGATTAATCATTTGCTTTTCACTATATCTGCTCAGTTAATACCAGCTGAATTTCTTGCCTACAAAACATTGTAGATGACGTCAACAACGCGTGGGAATTCTGAAAGGAAGAGAAACAGAAGAAATTAGATTATTCATATTTCCTCCACATGTTGTGAAATTTTGTAATTGGCAGATACTTTTACGTCCCGGATGGTTTAATTTTGAATTTTGTAAATCATATAATAAACAAGCAATGCAACAGTACCTTTCTGTTTTTTCAATTCAATTCGAAATACTGCAATGAAAGTGGCAACTTTTTTCCCGTTACTATTGGAATTCGTTGGCTACATATTTGTCGCAGTGAGTCGCTGCTTTCGAAAATAAAATTAAAAAAAAGTGTAGATAATTTTCTTCAAACTATAAAACCTGACTGAAAGCAGAGAAAACAATGAAAATAACATATCACAAGATTCAGATGCCCTATAGATAGGGAGAATATTCTTACTTTGTCTGCAAATGCATTTTCCCAGTTTCTCAAGTATCTGTCTCGCTAGAGTTGACTGGGCACTTACTAATGCTGGAGCTCAAAAGAGACTTTCCTCCCAAATTCTAAGAGCCAAGGCATACATCATCTTGGCAGCTAATACGAGGCAGGAAGCAGACTTATTTGAAAGATGCGCAAAGTCCCTTTCGCGAAACAGAAGTCAACATTTTTCTCGAAAGCAAGCGGCCTTAATCCAGTGAATAGATGTCTCAGATGTCTGTTGTTCTCTTGGCTGCGTTGAATAGTCAGCAGAATTGCAACGAGGCTCCACAGATCGAAGAATGTGCATATTAATGACACAAAGTTGCACAGAATTTTAAGTGTTGTAATACCGAAGGGAGATTTGGAGTATTTCGATCAATTAGACTGCTTCTCGTGCTTCAATATGATCAATCACTCAAAAGGTTCGAATTCTCATGATTCACGTTTTACCTTCGTGAAACCCATCAGTGCGTCAGTTTTTAGTTGTTCTCTGTACATATCTTGGATGGCCAGGTCACCAGGACCCCCAAGTCTTGGAGAAGGTTTGGGTCTGTCTGCTAACGACTGGACAGCTGTTAGACAGATGAAAGCCTGCGGTCAAGAGCATCAAGCATATTCTTTAACGTGCACAGGGTATGACTCTCCGGCAGATAGGGCGACTGCTTTACGTCGCATCCGACGGATGGTGACCTTTCCAAGTCCATCATCCCCTTTCTGACCGAGGGTAGCTTTGTTTCCTCGCGGTACAGTCGCTCAAAAAAATATCCGAACACTATGTTCGATTACAGAATTCAGAAAAAATATCTGGCAACGATTTTTTTAGAAATTAGTGATCACTAATTTCTAAAAAAATCGTTGCCAGATATTGTTTCTGAATTCTGTAATGAGCCATAGTGTTCGGATATTTTTTTGAGCGACTGTACACTTGCAATCTTCAATATTGTCTCGCGGCACAACTGCCATTGACAGTGAATTTGTGGGATTTTTATAGAAGTGCGTGTTACTGTAGCAACAAAGAAGAAAATCGTGAAGTTAGGCTGCCTACGTTAAAGTCAATTAATTATTTTGAAACTTCTTCACAAAAATGATAGTTGATAATGATAATCTGTCGTACATTAATGTTGTCATGCGCAATCTGTTCCCCGTGATCGCCGCGGTCTACTCGAAGCTGTTGAAAGTGATCGCCGATGCATCTTTTCTTAGTACTTGCGAGCAGGATCATAGCTCAAAACGTCTTTTGCTGTTTCCGATACTTAGCACTAAAATAATAACCAATTAGTTCAACGAGTATTATTATTTCTTTTATAAGCGAGATTTCATAAACATCGCTTTTATATTATTTGCATTGCTTAAATATCGAAATTTCTGTGATTAAAAAAAAAAAGTTTCCCGTTAATTTATTTTTTTACAAATAACATAAATATACAGAGGATTTTTCAAATTAATGATAATAAAATTTAAGCAAAAGTTCCCAATAGCTTTTCCTTGAAGAGGGTAGTTAAAAGTTTTTAGTGATACTCTTAAGAAGTTTTTGATGCTAGAATATTACTATATTTAGAAAAACACATAAAAAAAAACTAACGGTAACTTATTTATTGAAACATTATACAATAAACTCCCTGTTATCCGGCATTTATTGGTCGCCATTAAATGAATCTGCCGTTTGCATGAGAAATATTTTTAGAGAAATCAAATACAATAGGTATAATATTGTGCTCAAACCTTAGTTGAAATAATTACTGACAAAGAAAAAAATATTAATTAAAAAAATGTCTATCTTCCTATATGCACCCTAATAAGTAGAAAATAAACCTAAAGCATATCGATGGTGCAATCAATCACTGAGTTCGTATTCACTTCAAAGGAAGATAGGGCGCCGATTTACCTACTCGACAAGATTGCTGGCTCCCTATCTTCCTTTGAAGTGAACACGAACTCAGTGACTGATTGCACCACCGATATGCTTTAGGTTTATTTTTCTACTTATTAGGGCGTATATGGGTAGATAGATACTTTTTAAATTAAATTTTTTCATTTATTTGCATTTTTTTTTCTCTTCTGTCGTATAAAAAATAAAAGTAGACTTTTTGGAATTGCTCTGCCTTTTAGAGTGCAAGAGTGAAACTGATTTTCCTTCTACGTTGTGCCCGATAATTTGGTGTATCCACACAATGTTTTACGTGTAAGCAAAGGATATAAAAATACAGTAAGATTAATCTAAGAAACAGGCATCACTTCGCTCTGTACCTAAACGTCACTTCCATCCTATTAACAATTAATTGCAGAGATTAAGAAGTTAACCCTATTAATAGTCGTCAGTTTCCGAAATAAATCCTGTTAATTGTCGTTCAGTTTCTGAAATGTCATCATCGTCATCCTCAAGCAGCCATGGGCTACGGAGGTCCAACCAGACTGCGCGATCTATGTAGTTTTCCAAGCATATCTGTCCCGAGCTATATCTGCTGCATCTGGCCACTGCACACCAATTCTAATAAGGTCCTGTTTGACATTGTCTGCCCCTTGCATTGTCCCCCTCTTATTGAGATCTTTAGGAGAGTGTGCTTAAAGGCTTCAGTAAGAGACTGAGGTCTCCCTCTCTTACAGAGGCCTTCAGGCACATTGTTCATAACCATATTCGCTAATCTATAACTATCCGTACGGGCAACATGGCCAAACCAACGGAGTCTCTCTCTGCACAATATGCTGCTTAAAGGAGGTTGCTGACTCCTTTGCCTAACTTCATCATTACTTACAAAGTTGAACCACTTAATGCCTAAGATACTGCGTAAGCATTTAGAATCAAAAGCATATAGATTCCTAATATCCTTTTACAAAGCGCCCAAGTAAACTACCATAACTAACCCTAGAAAGAACCAAACTATAATAGTCTAATTTTAGCCTTTAGATGTATACTCCTATTTCTCCACACTCTCCATAGATTCTTAAAAGTCTGGCAGCAATACCTATTCTTCTGTTAATCTCATGCCTCACATCACCATTATCTGTTACATAGCTCCCAAGATAATTAAACTGTGACACCTGCTCAAGACTGCAACCATTCAGATTAACTGAATCACAGCCTACCTGACCAATTTTCATCACTTTAGTTTTCTCACTGTTAATAACCAAACCTACTCTACTACCAGTTTCATCAACAGCTTAAATGAAAGAGTTCATCTCATCAACATCATTTGCCAAAAGGGCTAAATCAGCAGCATAATCTAAATCAGAAATTTTCGTACCTCCAGTCCATTTAAGGCCAAAATCTTTCGCTTGAAGTGAATTTCGCATAACATAATCAATAACCAAGCTAAAGAGAAAAGGAGACAAAATGCACCCTTGTCGAACACCAGAAGTAATGCTAAACCAATTGCTACAAGCCTTACCAACTCTCACACACGACTCAGTGTTATTATAGAGAGCTTTCATTATGCTCACTAACTTGTCAGGTATACCATATGATCTCACAATCAACCACAAATTATGACGATCAACAGAATCGAAAGCCTTTTTGAAATCAACAAAGCTAGCAACCAAAGGTTTCTGAAATTCTAAACATTTCTCAAGAATCTGCCTAAGTGGGAATATCTGATCCACACATCCCCCTACCACTTCTGAATCCACATTGCTCATCACGCAATTGACTGTCAACCAGATTCTTAATTCTATTAAGCACAATCATGGAAAGAACTTTACCTGGAACAGAGAGTAGGCTGATACCCCTATAGTTATCACAAGAACTGCGATCACCTTTTTTGAAAATAGGGATAACAATAGCTCTGGTAAAATCCTTAGGAACCATGCCTTTATCATAAAAGATACTCAATATTTCAGTCATCCAAATGGTAACCGAAACATTCCCAGCTCTAAGCATTTCCTTAGTAATTTCATCTACCCCTTGGAATTTATGTAGTTTAAATTTAGAAACAGCCAAAATGATTTCAGATTGTGTTATAGGGCCAACATTAAATCCACCAATGCATCTATCATCATTCAAACAATGGGAGTAGAATTAACCATATTGTTAGAATAGGGGTTCTCAACGTGGAGTACGCGTATCCCTTGGGGGTATGCCATGAGAGCTCATAAGTCACTAGATATATGTTGTATATATATATTATTTTATTCCCATTGTTATACTAATGACTATAGTTTTAACTATCTCTACAAGGGATACGCCAGTTACATACACATTTCCAGGGGGTAGGTGAAACATAAAACATTGAGAACCACTGGTTTAGAACATCACTGAAATGCTCAGCCCACCAAGTCATGACAGAATCCTTACCTTCTATAACCTTATCTTGTTTATCCTTCAATCCCTGTATACCTGTCCGTTTTCTACCACACAAAACATTAACTATCTGGTACAGCTGTCTGCTGTTGTGCTGTCTAACTGCTTCCTCGGCTTTGCCAGCCAAGCCATCAAGCCAGAGATTCCTATCAGCAGCTGACTGGTCCTTTACACGTTTATTAAACCCTCTGTAATGCTATCTATTAGCAGTACTGAAGTTAGGAAGAATGGGACCGTTTTAAACAGGCATTTTTGGAAACTAACTAAAGGAGCAGAGGAGACAGAATTATTTGACTTAAACTTCTTATATACTTTTATTTTCTTCATTTAATGTTCTAGCTGAAGAGCATTTTTTTTTAATTTTCTCGATGATTTTGGAATGTTTGCGAAAGTAAAACTTTCACTCGTCTAATACTTGAAGAGATCTAAGGTGCAGATAAATTCATCAGTTATGGATGCACTTCAGTAAAATGGAAATTAAGTAAATTTTCATTCGCTATTGAAGTTTTTTTCATCTGATTTAATAAAAATTTTAGTATCTTTCCGTCGTTAGCGTTGAGAGAGTCGACGACACCTCTTTTCAAAAAAGAATGCTTTCGACCAGTAAATGATAAAATACACAGCTAAAAATATTCGTTTTTATTGCAGTTTATTCGTATATTTTCCGTTAGTTTTTGTTAGGAATTTTGGGTTCTTATAAAAAAATTGCTTATTAATCTTTTTTTTTACACATATATTTTTAATTCCCTTTAGACTTCTTGAGCTAGACAAAGAAAAAGAGCCCAATTTTATCCCTTTAAATGGCAAATATAGAATAAGAAAAATCATATTTTGAATGTTTTCTGATGTCGCACCAACAACTAAGACTGCCATATGCAAAAAATAAAATAAAAGAAAAAAAACAAGATAAAAGGAAAAATAATTAATTTCTCTACCAAAGTAAAAAACCAGAAGAAGAACAAAGCGAGAACAATGAGAGAAGATAAGAATGATATAACACCTAAGGTATAATGTCCTGGGATGAAATATGAGTGAACAGCATTAAATTTAAGCACATTTAAAATAATCAGTAAATTTTAAAAATGCAAAAAATCTTGAATGAAATATAGTGTCAGATGAAAGTTTAAAGGTATCGGACTGTAAATGATGACAACTGAAATAAATCGAAAGACCATCGTTGAAACAAGAAACGATTAAAATGTGGATAAATTTATAAAACAGTTTTCACAAAACTCGCACAAAAGTTGTTCCTCCGCTCAAAAAAGAGTTAAAAGACAACGACTTTTGTTGAGCTGAGGAAATACACCTTCCTCCTTGCGATTCCTGCGAAAATAAGGTTTGGAAAACAGACTTGATTTGAACTTTTCCGCCACTGTGTACGAAGCTTGATGGTAAAACATTGCCGGAAATCACGCAGCAGGATGAAATCACGCATAAGGATCACGCAGCAGAAGCGGATCTGGCAGCAGCATCTGCCAACTGTTGCCTCTGATGGCGAGAAAGCAAAAAGAACTGGACTTGGCGGCAGCCAGATGATAGAGTTTCTGCGAATCTGGACACAACAGGGTGAGAATGACGTCTCACTGAGATCAAAGCCTGTAGCAATCTAAGCGAATCGTTTATGTGGCTCAGCGTTGGTGATATTTATCAGCTTGAATTACGATATGAATTTTTTTGCTAGGAAGGATCGGTCTTAGGATTCAAGTGGGCGTTCACTAGGGGGTTTGTTATTATGAAATAACTATGGGTCCAAGACATGAAAGCTTGCAATTCTGCAGAGGACATGCTGCACTCGTTCAAAAAATATTATGAAACAATCATAATTTTTTTTTTCATTTGTACAAAATATTCGATGCATTATTTAAAATATATCATTTTCTTAGAACGGCAGTTTTCAGTCTACATCTGATTAGTACAACCACAAGGCATTTTCATTACTTCCTTAACGATGGCGACAACTTATTAGCCTGCGAAATGGACCGAACTTAATCCTCTGAGGGGGGGGGGAGGAGAAGTAATTACTGCAGTCGAGAACTACTGTTGTGAAATACTAAGTTATACGTAATTATAGAACACTAAGAAGGAAAAATATGTTGCACTTCATTTTTTAATCAGCGACAAAATAGCGAATAAACGCAGAAATTTTTTAACAATGCAAATTATCCGTACGCGATCAATGTTCGAGCTGCAAATGAGGCTGAGGTTCTTATCCACATGGAAATCAAAAACTGAATTAGCAGCGGTTAATCTTTGGGTGGATAGATCTTAGGATTCAAGTGGCTGTTCACTAGGGAGATTATTACCTTAGAATAATTCCGACCTTCTACAGAACCAAACATTCGTTACTAGTAAAAATTGATCCATTGATATATACATATATTGTTAATCTTTTAGCTACTTTTGTTTGACAACATCGTGCGTGAATTCGAAATAACCAAACAGATAATAAATGAACTGATTTAATATATAAAGCAATCAATTTAAAAGTAATGAGTAGAACCAGAAGCATTCACTACTTGATATACAAATAGACTAACTAAACCAATCGCTAATTACTATTGGCCTTCCTTAAATATCAAATACTAAATGAATATAACACTGGAAAGCTGAATTACTAAGTCTTCTGCATAACAATTCACAGGATCACTTTTTTTAACTAAATAACATAAAATATTTACTTGGAACGATATTCCCTAAAACAACTAAAGATGCTCCGTTTCACATACAACAATCTAATCCAACAACGCGCACTGCACACAAGTCAAAATCGTCTCAACTTTGCACTTTTTCCTCTCTATTCCTCTCTTCAAACTTAATTGTGTTCCATTCTCAACATGACGTACTTCCACAGTCCGTGCAGTGTCTCGTAATGCAATAATAACGCTTCAATTGTTGAATGTGAACGTGTCGTTTCAGTATTGATTCCCGGTAAGAAAGTGATAAAAAGAGAAATATGAGAGAGAAGTGTTGCAAAGCGATGAAAACAGAAAAGATGAGAAAGGATGAAAACAAACTTTCACACAGATGATAAGGATTCGTTTGAGTGGAATTGGCTTCGATTTCAATAGGCAAGTCTCATACAAATGAAGCAAAGCTTCAGCAGTTGGAAACTAGAAGGATAAGATATCGCCTCTGGCAAATATGATTTCGCTTTTAGAAAAAATAAAGTTTTCCATTTTTCGAATTTTTTCACCCTTTAACAGTTGTAATTCTTACTAATAGGTGATTGGAATAATAATATATTATTAGTCCTATAAAACACAAGAGGATATCTCATTTATGCCTAAAGTGAGTTGGATTTTCTTATTCCCTAGGATTAAAGGGCAAATCATCCGGTGCTTACAAAATAAATTATTATTATTACTATTATATTGAAATAGTATTAAAAATTTTTAAACATTAAATTTATAAAAATAAGGATTAACCGGTCGGATTTTAACCAATTGCAATTCTGTCACCAGAACTTCTAATTTCTAGCAGAAATAAACTACATCGTTTGCAATATTACTTCAAGTTTTACATTTTTTATATTTAGGGCCCTCTAATGACGGTAAATTAAGGCCATTTGGAGGATTTGAAAACTATGAATCACCATATTTTGCTAATACCTATTCAACTCAAAAAGAACATTTCGCAAATCTCTCAAAACGCAAAAGTTGCGTTTTCGCATTCCACCTGGTCGTGAAGGGACAGATTATGGCTGCCAATGTAAACCCGTTGATCTCCACTACTAAAATAATCAAATTTCTAACCCAAATAGATCGTTTGCAATATTCGCTAAAAATTTCGATATTTTCAAACTTTTCCACTGTCAGAGGGTGAAATTAAAGCTTTCAAGAGTTTCTAAAAGTGTGAATCATAATAGTTTATCAATAATAATCCGACCTAAAAAATTTTTAATTTATATTTTAAAACAAACAATTTATGCTTAAAATATACAAATAGCGTTTTTGCACCCCCCCCCCCCCTCTGGGAATGGAAGGTAATAATCATTATCTGTACAAATTTCTGCAATTTTTAAAAATTTCCACCGCCAGAGGGCGCAATTATAGCTATAGGGTGATTCCGAAAGTGCGAATCGTACTATTTCTTCAATACCTATCCCACCAAAAATAGAAGTTTTAATTTACTTCTAAAAACAAAAAAGTTCGATGTCTGTAGCCGGACAGACTGACAAATAACAAAAATGAAATCATTAGCTCGTTTTTTTTCTGAAAACGAGCTAAAAATGCGTTTTTCCGATGCGCGGAGCTCGAGCCCACGTCTCTTCAGATTCATGCCAGAGTGTTCTAACCACTGAACTAACATCAGCTCCCTCATTGATCCACTAATGTGACTTATAAATCATCACGAACCAGTCACTTATGGCGCCATCTTTGATCGGGGAAGGCAATTTCTTCTTCCAATGTTGCTTTGAATTAGATGTAAATAAGCAATGAAGTAGGCAATAAATGGTAACTACACAGAGTTGCATGTTGACATAGAAATGTAGTTGCATTTACAATTAATTAAAGATTAAACATTTCCATTCCTTTTCATTTTAAGTGAAACTGGTGTTCGGGGGAATAACAATGCGAAGAAATAGAACGCTAGGTGTTTGTAAAAGTAAATTTCGTATCAGTTTTATTAACTGAAAACATTATCAGTTCACTAAATATATTTATTGATTAATTATGAATAAATCAATAATTATATTTGGTAAATTAAATTAAGCGTTCAGTAAATGCACTGCATTTATAGCTTCTGCTCCGTCTGTATGGAACTCTCAAGTTTCCATCTTCCGTTATTTACACTTTGATTGGACTATGTGCTGGTTCAAATTCAACGTGCAATGGCTTCATAGAAAAACACCAGAACGAAGCGAATCACGGATAATAATTACGATCGAATTATCTTCAACTGATTTTGAGAAAAACGCGGTTGAAAATTATTTCGTTTCACCCCCTAGACTTAGCATTAAAAACGGCAGATACATTAATTTTAGGTATTTTGATTTTTAATTTCATAATTTTAAAAGCTAAAATTACTATGGTTGCTCATTAGTTTGTCCAAAAAATGGAGAAGATTTAAAGCCAAAAATTCATCGATTAGGAATTGATAATTTTAGATATCGTTGTTTCCATATCTCGGCCCATCATGACTGGGGGCGGGGGTGACTCAGTCGGTAGCGCGCCAGGCTCGTGATCTGTAGTTCCCAGGTTCGAGTCCCAGCTGGGTCAGCGTTGAAATTTATCTCCGCAAAATTCCCCGCCCTGCCCACGGTCAGTAGGGGACACCGATGGGCTTGAAAAGGCCGCCGTCCGTGGGATGGGACGTTAAGCCGTGGCCCCGTGTGCGGGAGAGCCATACCCTGTACACGTTAAAGAACACGCTGGATGGCCTTGACGGGAGGCTACCATCTGTCTCCCAACAGCTGCTCCAGTGGGTCCCCTCCCCCAACCTTCTCTGAGCCTTCGGGGTCCTTGTGGCCTAGCCATTTAGCCCATGGTGTGCAAAAAAGTGCCGCTCAGAGGTAAAACAATCCAATCCAATCCCATCATGACTGAGAATTCTGGTTGTTTGCACGGTGTGTAAAGGGTACGATGTCTGCAGTGTGTAAGGGTAGCGAGTTCCAATTTTGTTTCGGTGCGAATTTCTTCTCTCTAGATACTCCGCCATTGTTTTTGGAGCACCTGTGCGTTGCCCGAGTTTCGCAAAAATATCTCAGCAAATGCCGTCCTCCATGCGTGGCGTACTTGGTGCTTACAATCGCCATTCTTCTCTCTACAAATGAATGCACTACATTTCCTCTGAGCAGGAAAACATGCTTCTTGATTCGTCAGAGAAGACATTACGGCTGCATTCGAAATTCACCAGCGCCAATAATCTCGAAGCAGCTGCCGAATTCTGTTTCCGCGGAGCTCTGGCTAATGCAGTGGCTGGCCGACAGATGGAAGACACAGCTGCCGAGTTCCCTCACCAGCAGAAACTGACACTCGTCCTGTCGTCTGTTGAGGTACGAGGCTTCGAAACGCAGAGAACAAGGCTAATTAATGAGGTGAAATTAAGATCGCCTACAGAAATTGCACTCTACATTTAGCACATGGAATCAGGGTTTAATCTTGATTTTATTTCAAGTTGGCAAACTAATACAAAGGATTTTTTATGAGTTAAGAGCGCGGGTTACGTGCATTGCTGAATTCAGACATGTTTCAGGACTATCTCTTCTCAATTTCACATTTTTGTATTTCCACGCTGGGTTGTTTATTCGGTGTTGCTCTTAAATATTCTAGCTTTGTTGTTGGGGCGGGGGTGGTTCAGTCGGTAGCGCGCCAGGCTCATAATCTGTAGTTCCCAGGTTCGAGTCCCAGCTGGGTCAGCGTTGAGATTTATCTCCGCAAAATTCCCCGCCCTGCCCACGGTCAGTAGCGGACACCGATGGGCTGGAAAAGGCCGCCGTCCGTTTGATGGGACGTTAAGCCGTGGCTCCGTGTGCGGGAGAGCCATACCCTGTGCACGTTAAAGAACACGCTGGATGGCCTTGACGGGAGGCTACCATCTGTCTCCCAACAGCTGTTCCAGTGGGTCCCCTCCCCCAACCTTCTCTGAGCCTTCGGGGTCCATGTGACCTGGCCATTTAGCCCATGGTGTGCAAAAAAGTGCCGCTCAGAGGTAAAACAACCCACAACCCACTTCTAGCTTTGTTAACTCTTTAAATACTGAACGAATACCACGGAAAAATCAAGATTTCGATTTGATTTATATTCTAGATTAGAAGAATTCGCGGCATTGCACGGGTCTTACATACAGCAGACGACACAAGCAAGCTTTCACTTTACAGAAAATTCAATAAAATCGACTTGGTGAGATATTTTCGTCCACCTGTTTTCTGAGTCAGAAAGCAGGAGGCACAATTTTAGTAGCTTATAATATTCTCCACATAAGTAGCATTCATTTCAGATAAAAACAAGCTCTGTAATCGTTTATGTAATTCTCTCTCGTTTTGGTGTTTTTGGATTTGAAGTTTAGGAAGTTCCTTTAACCCTGTAACTTGTCCTTTAAATATCAACCTAACTCCAATCGCATTTTCTCGCAAAATACCGATTTTACACTTGGAACTTCAAATCAGTTTCTCCACTCTCACAACGTGGAAACCGGCGAATTATTTGGTAGAGATCTTTTTCGTTCACTTTTTTTTTCATTGTTACATAAATAATTAATAAATACCCCCTCAAGCAGCTGCTTGCCACAGAGATCTGAAAGGAGCCTGTCAGTATATATGCCATAGTAGAAGGTCTGAGAGGATGGCAGGACCTCAGCAGAAAAACAACACACACATCCATGCCTTACCCGGGGCTCGAACCCAGGTCCCTTAGATCAGTAGCCAAGCGTGCTAACCACTCGGCTATGGGACGGCTACATTGTTACATAATCTCTTTTATTTCCTCACAAAAGTTGTTGTAACAAACGTCATTTATTTCGTAGATTACTTCTTAACGCTCTTGACTGCAGAGGCCTGCTTACGTTCCATAGAAATGTGAGTATTGGTGAAAAGAATTTTAAATTCCGTATGAGTATTGTCTCGTGCAGCAGGGGCATGCAGCCACAAAATATTTTCGGAGGGAAGAAGGAGCTGAATTCGGGGGAAATCAAATAAAGCTAATGGGGGTGGGGGATTTCGATGTAGGGGCATCTTTCTTCAGTTACTTTCGATAAAATTTATAATTGTACTTAACAGAATAACAAATGGGTTTAAAATAAAATTGCACAACACAAAAATTCGTTTCTTAAACCTTCATTTTCATATATTTTTATTGTTCTAGAATTTCTGGGGGATGGCTGGTCAATCTCCTTAGCTCTGATGATCCCACCCAAGATTGAACCAGAACAATCGGGAATGCTTTCCATTGTATATATTTTCCCCCATTTTTAACGCACTTTTTAAAAATTTCTTGTAAAATATGTTAAATATTTATATTTCATTTTTTCGTCTCTATATCGATAATTAAAAGTCTCAAGTTAGAGACAAGACCCCTTTAGAAACCACCCAAATGCGATCTTAGTTCTAAACTTTTATTCAGATTATTTCCGAGCTTCCCCTTCTCCTCTCGCCTCTCTCCCTGATCTTGATTGACTAACCTATTTTGTTTACATCTTCCGTCCCTTCAAGATTTTACGAGATAAAAATGCTCTCATTACTGACATAACATCCAATTAACGATTTAGAACAAAATTTCAGCACAGAGAGTTTTTTTTTTCAAAATTAATTAACAACTGCTAAATAGGATCCCCAAAGTCGATCTTATTTTTCTTCTGCGGGATATCGAATATGTCCTTCTAATTTATGATTCACTGAATTTTAGTTAGCGATAATAAGAAGCTTTTACGGCGGGCCGTGGATATTATTTCCCAACACGCAAAGAAATTAGTATAAAGCAGAGTTTGACTGTAATTATTGTACTGTTTTTTATTTGGCCCATCTCATTTTCTTTGGGCAGCTCATTAATTTACTGCAGCGCTGTTAAAATCGAGTGTCGAACTAGGATGATACGGCGGAGAAGCACGAGGCAAAGAAGGCCCACTGTCGGCATGACCCTTAGGTCTGCAGAGTATCCGTGTATTGATTCCATCCCGTAGGAGAAAAAAGTCCCGTTCCTCTAGTCATATCAGATTTCTGGAGGCTCTCCGAAACTTTCAGTAATTAGTGTGACACCTCAAGTGCACGGGCTACGCAAAAGACGTCTTCTAATTACTTTCGATGATGTCGAAGGTGTAATTGAAACGGTGAATGGCAATAGGAGGAACCGGAACGCCACCTAACGGATAGAGGGATATTGACGGACCAATGAAATGAAAATGCATCAGATAATAACTTGGTTCGACTTCCTGTCGACGATATCTTTAATGAAAATCATATATCACGTGGGCAGAGATCGTCAGAGAATGCCAACTGAAAACGGTATTCTTTCACTGAGGTAAAAATGATATGTATTTTATTTATTAAGGGAAAAGACTTTTCGATTGGGGCGTTTTCTGTAACAAGGGACAGGGAATCGTGGAGTCTTAATCCTTGATAATGGAGGAGGGCATGCAATCGGAGATTAATTGCTCACGGTATCAGTTTTTACGAGCAATGTGCAATATACAGGTGGTTCTCGATTTTTGCAGTTAATGCGTTCCTGATAATTATCGAGTAAATCAAAATAGCGCAAAACGGGAACAAATTTTCCATTCAAAATAATTCAAATGTGATATAGAATACAGTAAGTGCAATACAACAATTAAAAATAAAAAATAAACTTAAATCTGAGACAAATATATATGGAAAAAGAAACACAATAATGAAAAGCAAGAAAGCCCAGCTCTTTATTCCGAGAATTTTAGGGTTTTGCGTTCGGATGTGCACAAGTGCAAATAAAAAACCTTCCTTGGACCAAAAAAAAGAAACTGCTAAGAAATTAAAAACGAAAATCTAACGAAATTTTAATTGCTTTATATATATATTATATTTTTAATTAATGCCTTTCTTTTTTAATTAATGCTTTTCTTCTTTTCGAACTGGAAAATTCTCAGCAGCTCTGAATGTCACAGGACGACAAATGGTGACTTTTCCCTCACCTGTCAAAGCAAAGGGTTAACGAAAACAAATCCTTTAAATCCTTTAAACAAATCCTTTAAGAAATATTTCATGGCATCGAGGCTGTCCAGTTTCTAACCTCTGGAAGGGACGCATTGCCCTTCAGGCATCATAACCTCGGGTCTCATTCTAACCTCTGGAAGGGACGCATTGCCCTTCAGGCATCATAACCTCGGGTTTCATTCTAACCTCTGGAAGGGACGCATTGCCCTTCAGGCATCATAACCTCTGGAAGGGACGCATTGCCCTTCAGGCATCATAACCTCTGGAAGGGACGCATTGCCCTTCAGGCATCATAACCTCTGGAAGGGACGCATTGCCCTTCAGGCATCATAACCTCGGGTCTCATTATAGCTTCTTCATCTCTGGAAGGGACGCATTGCCCTTCAGGCATCATAACCTCGGGTCTCATTATATCTTCTTCACCTCTGGAAGGGACGCATTGCCCTTCAGGCATCATAACCTCGGGTCTCATTATATCTTCTTCACCTCTGGAAGGGACGCATTGCCCTTCAGGCATCATAACCTCGGGTCTCATTATATCTTCTTCACTGTTAAATAATAAAATAAATACCCCCTCAAGCAGCTGCTTGCCACAGAGGTCTGACAGGAGCCTGTCAGTTTATATGCCATAGTAGAAGATATGAGAGGATGGCAGGACCTCAGCAGAAACAACACAAACAGCCATTCCTTACCCGGGGCTCGAACCCAGGTCCCGTAGATCAGTAGCCAAGCGCGCTAATCACTCGGCCACGGGTGGTCATTATATCTTCTTCACTGTTGCGGGTCTCGTTATATCCTCTTCACTGTTACGGGTCTCGTTATATCCTCTTCACTGTTGCGGGTCTCGTTATATCTTCTTCACTGTTGCGGGTCTCGTTATATCTTCTTCACTGTTGCGGGTCTCGTTATATCTTCTTCACTGTTGCGGGTCTCGTTATATCCTCTTCACTGTTGCGGGTCTCGTTATATCTTCTTCACTGCTGCGGGTCTCATTACAGAAGTTGGGTCATAGCGGCACTTTTTTTTTTTCATATAATGGGACAAATGTCCAGGTCCCAGGAACGTTGGGTTGTTTTACCTCTGAGCGGCACTTTTTTGCACACCATGGTCCCAAGAACCCAGAGAGCTAAAAGATGATTAGGAGAACAGCTGTTAAGGAGGCAGATGGTAGCCTCCCGTAAGGCCATCCAGCGTGTTCTTTAACGTGCACAGGATATGGCTCTTCCGCACATGAGTCACAAATTAATGTCCCATCCGACGGACGGCGGTCTTTCCGTCGTCCGTCGGATGTGACATTAAGCCGTGCTTTCATCTGAGATCTACGCTTTCGTCTCCGGACTCTTCCATGTCATGAGAATGGAAATTCCCATTCAGAGTTCGTAACTTTGAAAATAAACTTTTTACGGAAAAATGCCGCCGGAGATAAATTGAAGATGCCACTCAGAATTTTCCAATTCTCGATTTTCAAAAACATTCTTTTAATATTTACAGGATTGTTAAGTGCAACAAACGTTGCTGTTATACTCTTTCTAAACATTTTCAAAATAAATTGAAAGAATCATTAAACCAACTTTTAAATTTGCATTTTATTTTAGCAATCGTTTTGTTGTAACAATTATAATTTGTGTTTTAGTTGTCTTTTGAAGTGTGATCGATAACGTTGCTTTTAAAGGCCATAACTCTTTTAATATCACGTGAACAGTGTTATAAAGAGAGAATTAAATTTTATCTTTCCATCTCTAGTGACCTTTTTCCTTAAAAAGTTTATTTCCAAAGCTCTGAATGGGACTTTCCATTCACATAACATGGAAGTGTCCGGAGACTTTTTGAAATATTTGATTCTCTTAGGATTCTTCTTTCAAATTATTATTTGCATATAATAGAGTAACATCTAACTATACGTATAATTTTTTAAAAATTCTCCTATCTAAACAACTGACATAACCTAGAAGCACTCTAAGGATTGTCCTGGTTACAACACGCAACATTATACAACATACAAAACCATGCATCTCAGGACTCGAACCCAGACAGCTGCAGTGTAACAGCGAGCCAAGGCGATACCACTAGGCCAGGCCTCCTTTGCTGCGAGTCTTTTGAATCATCGTTTCTTTTATTCTTTCAAAATTCTTCAAGAAAGTTCTGTATTTTTCTTTCAAACCAAAAGCATCTGAATTATTATTTGATTTACAAGTTATTCAAGATCCATCCTGCACAGATCTACTTTACAGACGCAATTAACATAGAGACTCGATTCAGAAACCTACGATCACTCGCGGTAGGTGTCGTAGCAGTTCCGATCAGCGAAAGTACTGAACACAGAAATGTTACATACTTTGAAAAGAGTTTCTGTCTTATTTAATGAGTGGTGGAAATAGCTTTTCTTAAAGTGTTAGCATATTCTGAAGAATAGCCTATTACTCATAAAATATATGAAGTCCTGTAAAGTATAGGATTAACTTGCCTATTTTCATGGTTACTAAAATTAGCCTAGTAATATTTCTGCTTGTCAAAATTAGACCTACCTATTTTCATGCTTGCTTGACTTCAGCCTGGCAGAATGTGAACTCCAACGTAGGAACTGCAGATTACGTGCCTCGAGCGCTACCGACTGAACCAATCCTCCCCCCACTCCCACGTGTTGATGGTTTGCTTTCTATCATGTTACGACGTTTACATAGATCCTATTGCACGTGGGATTCAAGATCGCGTGTTATCAAAATTTTTCTGCGATCGAAAAATAATTGTTGCGTTTATTTAAGAGCATACAATGAAATCTGGCGATTGGTCAATGGTTTCCTGTACTTCAATGGATCGGCTAAGGGTTTCCTGTAATTTAATGGATCGGCAAAGGATTTTCTGCACTTCAATTTATGTTGGCAAAGGGTTTACTTTACTTCAATGAATTGGCAAAGATTTTTCTGCATTTGGATCGGCAAAGGGAACTCTACTTAGTGATTAGCGTACCTGACTATTATTCCAACGGGCGTGTCCTTATGTAATGTTTGTAATGGTACGAGAAACCAACATAAAAGCTTACAGGTGATCTCAGTCCATGATCTCGAACATTTCTCGTTAGATGTCAATGGATATTATTGGTGGAAACTTCCCGGGTTTTTTTACTGGAATATTTTACGGAATAATGAAAAAATTTAGAATGTGAAGGTATGCATGTTTCATACTGATTTCCAAAACAATATAAACATTTAAGTACATAATAAAATATATTCATTGAAATGAAAGCAAAGTAATTTAAAAATTACATAATGGGTTGGTACCAAATATTTATAAAGAAAGCCATTCGCAGTTAAAGCCACTGTATGGTTTTCCTATTTCCCAGAATGTTTAAAAACTTTTCATTTTTGGCAATAATTTTTGTTATTTGCTGAACTTTGGTCTCGAGAGAGATGAGTGTAACCCAAGTGTTGCCACTTGAAAATTATGAGTGTATCGTGATCTCCAATCTCAGAATGTGAAAAGTCTTTCGTTTTTTTTTTTAAGTGAAAACATTAAACAAAATATTTTTCTCTGTTCTCTCCAACTTGTATCTATTTCCTAAAGTGAGTCAGTTAAACTTAAACACTCTTAACGAGACTACACTGAGATGCCAGTATATTAACTACACCTCGTCACATTAATTTTTAAATTTTTTAAAATAAATTTTTTATTTAATTTTTTTAAAAAGAAGGACTGAGATAACCTGTAAGCTTTTGTGTTGGTTTCTCGTACCAATACAAACATTACATAAGGACATGTCCGTTGCAATAATAGTCAAGTACGCTAATCACTAAGCCAGGTAATGCTTAGGGTTGATTTATTCCAACCCGTATAGCCGTCCCGTGGCCGAGTGGTTAGCACGCTTGGCTACTGATCTAAGGGACCTGGGCTCGAGCCCCAGGTAAGGCATGGATGTGTGTGTCGTTTTTCTGCTGAGGTCCTGCCATCCTCTCAGATCTCCTACTGTGGCATATAAACTGACAGGCTCCTGTCAGACCTCTGTGGCAAGCAGCTGCTTGAGGGGGTATTTATTTTTTTTTAATAGGTCATGCGACAGCGGTGTGCGGTATAAATCAGGCAGATCATCTCTTCGAGCATCAGAATGGACCAAATGAGCGAACTGACCGACTTTAAATGTGACATGAGAGTTGGTGCTAGGCGTGCCAGTTCCAACATATCCCAAACCACCACCTTCCTGGGCATTTCACGCACAACCGTTTCAAGGGTTACTGAGAATGGGGCGAAAGGCAAAAAAACTACCAGCGATCGGCGATCCTGTGAACGAGAACAGCTTATGTATCAGAGGGGTCAAAAGAGATTGGCGAAAATCGTGCAAGCGAACAGACGGGTCACAATCAGGGAAATCACAGCAGAACTAAACATTGGTGTGCAGAAGGTCATCCATAGAGTTTAATTTAGTTTGATTGGTATTAATGGAACATTGATGTGATTGGTATTAATGGAACATTGATGTGCAGAAGGTGTGCAGAAGGAAAGCACCACGTATCGAATCTTGTCGTGAATGGTCTACAACAGCTGCCTACCATGTCAAGTGCCGATGTTGTCAGTGAAGAACACGAAAGTGCATCTCCAGTGGGTGTAGAAGCATCGACAGCTGGTCGGACGAATCAAGGTTCCTTTGCATCATGCTGATGAAAGGAGCAGAATTTGGCGCAAGCAACATGAGGCCATGGACATCTTCTGGTGTCTACAAGCAGGTTGTGGCGGTGTGATATCGTGGGGAATGTTTTCCTGGCACACATTAGGCCCCCTGATACCCATCGAAGGACACCTGAACGCCACGACGTATTTGAATATCGCTACTGGCCAAGTTCATCCCTTCATGGCTGCAGTTTATCCTCACTCAGATGGACACGTTCAGCATGATAATGCACCTCCTCACAAGGCACGTATCGTCACCGAATGGTTTCAGGAATATACCGACGAGTTTTCCTTGCTTCATTGGCTTGCACAGTCACCAGATTCAAATCCTATTCAGGATCTATGGGATGAGGTGATAAGGGCTGCTCGCAGCGAGACTGCGGCGCTGTTCAATTTACAGCAACTGCGCGACAGAATTATTTCCGCATGGCACAACATTCCTGCACAGCGCATCCAGCATCTTGTAAGTTCCATGCCCCAACAAATTCGAGTTGTTCTCAAGACCAAAGGAGGCGTAAACACGTTACTAAGTAGGGGTACTTAATAAACTGGCATCTCAGTGTATATGTCCCGCAAGCGAACTAGTGAACCACAATATCAACAGTTGAGAAATGAGAGAAGGCGTTTCTGGCAACTGCAAAGTTAATGTTGTTGATTTAATAAAAATGATTTAAATAATGATGATCATAAATATGAGTTACAGTTTAATTAAATATAAATACTAGGCTGTTCTTCAAAACCATCGTAATGTATACAGAGAGTGTGTGTTATGATACAGCCTGTTTCTACCGCTTGTTGCAAACGAGGAACAGAAATCAATGCCCTAAGCGCTTCATGCTTTAAAAATAATGCAGAGCAATTTATTTTTTACCGAATGAACCATAGAAATTTCATGTTTAAACTTTTATTTTTGTTCCGATGATTTGATTCCAACTAAAACAGAAACAACGAGATAACAGAAATAAATTTCAGGTGGGGGCGCATTTTCAGAGCCAGGAAACTCTGAGGGTCGTTTAAGGAACAGTAATTATGCTATTTAATAAATCATCCTGATGCAAAGCAACGCGTTTCTTCTGTGTAGCGTTAATTATCAATGCCAAGGGAATAGCCCAAAGCTGTAGAAGTAGCGCCCGACATAACGAGAAATGTTCGAGATAACATGGCTGAGATAAAGGGCCTTATAATTCATTCTGCAACTCTCTGGGCGCCATTATTTCTGCTCCGCAGTTGGCTGATCTCTTTCGCTGTGTAGGAGCAGCGGAGAAGAAAGGGTTGTACTCAGCAGATTAGTGGCTGCTGTGATTAATGCCTTGCCAAGGAATACATTAAGAGGATGGCTGAATCCTTTTCGCCTCGGCTGGCCTACAAGCAGAGGAAAAATTGCCCTTCACTTGTTGCCAGGCCTCATTGGCTCTTCGTTGCTCAGGCCACTTCCATTCACTTCCCGCCCCTTCACCTTCCCTTCTGGCATACGCTGTAGAATCCACAGAGGGGGAAGCATTCCACTAGAAGCAGCCAAACCCAACAGAGAGTCCTTGCTTTCTGTTTCGACTAGTGATGAACCTTTTAGGATTTGGGGCTTCTGCCAACATCTCCGGTTTCAATTCGGTCTCCTGGCGACTCTCGAGATAGAAAAGAAATATTAAAATCCACCTGGGATATCGCTTTTCCCGCACTGCGCATGGATTTGTTGCAAAATATTTCCTCTTTTGTATTTCTAAAGAGAATTGCAAATGCATCCATTTCAGTTCTGCAACTTTTTTTTTTAAATATCCAGAAGAAGAAACATTTCCTATTCCATTTATTTATTTTTTATTTAGGAAGTGACGGCGATTCCCATTTTTTTTTTCTTGATGTCACACGTGTGTGGAATCATGCTCATTTCTCCTATTTTCCTGTTTACCTAAAGAATATTTAGTCCATGGTTTTCGAAGAGGAAGCATGCTCATTTCGTCTTTTATTTACCGAAAGAAAGATCATGCCGCATTATCATATTTCGGTTTTGGTCCCATAAGTGGTAAGGAAGATGAGAGTTCTTGAACAATGTTAAAGTATAGGGAATCCCATGTTAACTTATGGGAGACTTTTCGACAGATGAGCTTTTAAACTAATTTTCAGAAAAGTGCTCTGTGTAAAAGACAGAAAATGATGGGTTTGGTTGAGAAAATGTTGCACACTTTACTGAATTATTGGGTTCGTGGGTTGTAAAAAAACCGAATAAATCGGAGAAGGCCCTGTTCGGCTATTTACTTATTCCAGGAATCAATTTTTTTCTTCTTTACAAATGAGTTTTTCAATAATTTTTCGTATTGGAAGGCTTAAATCATCTTTTTTTTTTCTCGTTTTCAAAGTAAACGAGATAATAGTTTCGCTTTGTCGTCTGTCTGTCTAAAATATTACGATATGCACTTTTCAGATCTCTCTAAAGCTATAATTACGACCTCTAGCGGTGGAAAAAGTTGAAAATTTCAAAATTTCAAATGAATATTGCAAACGATGTATTTACGCTAGAAATTTTAAACTTTGGTGGTGGAATGTGAACGCCATAATGTTTCCACTGGCAACAGTGAATTGACCTCTTAGACCCAGGGAGGAGTGGGAAAAGAGATTTTTTGTTTTAGCAGATAATTGTTTGTATTTAGAGATAAATGAAAAAATCTTTTTTTGGGGTTAGATAGGAATTGATAAAATATTATGATTCGTACTTGCGGAATTTTTCGAACACTATAATTGCTCCCTCTAATGGTGAAAAGGTTAGAAAATTCCAAAATTTCAAACGAATGTGTTATGATATGACCTCTGGCGCATAGGAGCATACCATACCAACGAGGTGTTAATGATAGAAATATGAAATTGATGGAATGTGAACGTCATGAAGTTTCCATTGTAAACAATGAAAATGATGATTAGAGTTCAATTTAGTTTGATTGGTATTAATGAAATATTATAATTTGCATTTTAGAAATACTTATTTGTTTTAATATACATATATATCTTTACAGACCACTGAAATGATGAAACAGCAAAGCTATTATCGAGTTTTACAAATAATATGTATTAAGCAAAAATTTGAAAATCAGTGGTAGCTTTATGAAATATTCCACTGACAGCAATAATCGATTCACTTTTTTGAGAGAGTTGTGGGAAATGCAACTTTTTAGATTTAAGAATTAAAAGACGAATGAATACTTTTATGTTGTATAATTACTAACGAAATACTATTTGCATTTTTCCCATCATCCGCTAGCTCAAATTAAAGCTTTTAAGGAATGAAACTGTAGGTAAAGAAAAAACTCCTTTATCTTTGAAGACGAGATTCTCCTATGCGCCAGAGGCGATAGGCGTCCTTCTAGCTCCATATCTGCAGGAGCAAGAGTCATAAATATGACAGTAGACCATTACGGTTTAGACCTAGAGATCAAGGGGGCATGGAAGTTTTTCCAAATTATGAAGAAATTTAGAAATATTAATTCAAGAAAAATATCATTTTCAAATAAAAACATTTTCTAATTAAACAGTTTGTTAGTTTTAATTGCAACTAGAATATATATTATACATATTTCAGTAAGTGTTTATCTGTTTATTCGACTCTTTAAGAAGAGCTCCTAAAAGGTAAGACACGAAATTTGGTATACAACTTCCTCTGGAAATAACTTGAAGTAACATAAAGGTTTGCCCCCCCACTCTTTCTTCCTACCCCCTGAAATATGAAAACGGAGGAAGAACGTCTCTTAAATGGAAAGAGCTACGATTACAAGAATTTGATATGCAGTTTCCTCTCATCAAGACTTAGAGCAATATAAGAGTATTTACACACGCATCAGTTTGGTTGCTGCTTATGCCATGGATTATTTCCACCTCTTAATACAGGTATCTTACCACAGTTTCCCAATTCAAGCAGCAATTCTCATCCCCCCCCCCCAATAGGTTTTGTCGCAGAATTACAGAGAGTCATGAATTACATCTCAAATGACAGGTTCCAACGTGGGGAATATAATAGGCCACTAACTCTAATTACTAATCTTCTCACAAAAAAAAAACACGGGTAGAGAAATTTCACGAGGATCAATTGTAACGAGTGCACGTCAAATGAAAGCTTGCGACGTGAGGAGTGTCATCCATTAAATATTGTAGGATTTAATCTAGTCGAATTTAGGATTAGAGTAAAACTGGATAAATCTCATAGTATACAAATTATGCATATTAGTTAATTGCGATCAATATCATCGTTACCATCATCTTCACCATTAGAGGAAGGAGGGGGGCGGTCGTCTCCAGTTAATAATGATCTAGATCTCAGTTTGACTATAAGAGACCGCTGCTTGCATGTCGTCCATCGGATGAACTAAATCCTCCTCCTCCTCATTCTCAAGTGAACCGAATGAAATGGTTGCCATTGCTTTGGTATATTTAAATCCTCCTCCTCCTCATTCTCAAGTGAACCGAATGAAATGGTTGCCATTGCTTTGGTATATTTAAATCCTCCTCCTCCTCCTCCTCATTCTCAAGTGAACCGAATGAAATGGTTGCCATTGCTTTGGTATATTTAAATCCTCCTCCTCCTCATTCTCAAGTGAACCGAATGAAATGGTTGCCATTGCTTTGGTATATTTAAATCCTCCTCCTCCTCATTCTCAAGTTAACCGAATGAAATGGTTGCCATTATACCACAGTATCGCAGCTGGGAATGAAAGGGTTGCCATTGCTTTGGTATATTTAAATCCTAGCTTATCTGAAGCGTTAAAATATATCAACTATTAGTTTAAAAAATGCCCAGATGATCAAAATTTTAAAAGTCACAATCCATTGAGATGAAATACGAAAGAATAACAAGCCTCGAAGGAAAGCACAAAGCAGAGAAGAACCCTAAGAAGAAAAATGCATAAAAGAAATGGAAAGGCGAAAACATTAAAAAAAAGCATAAAAATTGAAAAAGAAATCAGTTTTTCGGACATCTAACCCTTTTTCTGCACTCAAATATATTTGTTGCGTATCCGTTAAACCCTTAGAGGAGTTTAGAGGAATGAAAACGAAATGATTGTGATTATCATGCGATTCTAGAAGAAATGCTTCTGCAGTTTTTCTTGTCTAAATGGTTCTAGAGCAATGCATTCAACAAATTGGATGATTATTGAAAGCAGATACAAATCATTACTCCATTAAAAACCAATCGTTCGAGATTTATCTCGTGACTCGCGATGTCTTGTGCATAATCAGGACCGGACCCCAGAAAAGAATCGAGGAGGGGGGGGGGATGAAACACAATCGAGCAGGGAAAATGTAAAAGGGCAGCAGACTGCATTTCCGGTACAATATAACATTTTTACTACCGTTTTACAGGTCTTTAAAAAATATCTTGAAAATGCATTAAATTTAATAAGTTTAATGATATTTTGTCTCTATGGCCGTCCCATGGCCGAGTAGTTAGCGCGCTTGGCTACTGACCTGGGTTCGAGCCCCGGGTAAGGCATGGCTGTTTGTGTCGTTTTTCTGCTGAGGTCCTGCCATCCTCTCAGACCTTCTACTGTGACATGTAAACTGACAGGCTCCTGTCAGACCTCTGTGGCAAGCAGCTGCTTGAGGGGGTACTTATTTTTATTTTATTTATTACCCTTACTAACATGCTGAAGAGGGATATGGCATCCTTTCTCCCTCCTCCCTAGATCCTTCCTTGTACATAATTGATTAATCACTCAAGTCAAATCTAATAAAGAAGAAACTTTGTTCGTTTGTCTGTCCGCACTCTACCCCCAGATCTAATATTTCACAGAAACTCACAGAAGAGCTAGAGACACCAAACTTTGCACGAACGTTCCCTTCACCCAGGGAAGAATATAGGCTATGTGCGAACCCGCTGGGGTGGGCGGATATGAATTTCTAGAAATCGCCATAGACTTAGCACTAGCGGTTAAAAACCGATCGCTCATTGACTTACCATTGGCAATTATTCAAAATCATGAGAGGAGTGCCATCTACTATAACCTTAGAGAGTTTGAGACTTCCCCTAAAGAGGAGGAAAAAAATTATCTCCGGGGGGGGGACGAATAAATCGTAATGAGTTCTATGCCAAATCAAAGCTTCCGGAGTGGAGAACTTTCTCTAAAAGAGAATGATGGAATTTTTATTGGGGGGGAGGGGGTAGCGGGGGGAGGGTTGAACGATATTAGTGAGTTTTATGCCACATAAAAACGTCGGGGTGGGGAATGCCATCTATTATACATTCTAGAAAGTTTCAGACCTGCAGTGAAAGTTGGGGTGGCTTACTCTGGTAACGCGCCAGGCTCGTAATCTGCAGTTCCAGGTTAGAGTCTCAGCTGGGACAGCATTGAGATTTACCTCCACAAAACTCCTGACCACGGTCAGTAGGGGACACTGAGGGCTTGGAAAAGCCGCCGTCCGTCGGATGAGGCGTTAAGCCGTGGCCCACGGTGCGAAAGAGCCATACCTTGTGCACGTTAAAGAACACGCTGGATGGCCTTGATGGGAGACGACCATCTGTCTCCCAACAGCTGTTCCAGTGAGTACCCTCCTCCAACCTTCTCTGAGCTTTGGGGTCCTTGTGACTTTGCCATTTAGCCTGTTGTTGCAAAAAAAGTGCCGCTCAGAAGTGGAACAACAACCAGTGAAAGCGGAAGATAGAATTCTTACCGCGGGGGGGGGGGAGGTAACTGATTGTAATGAGTTCTATGCCAAATGAAAGCTTCCGTCGCGAGGACTGACAGATGGAGAGTTTCTGACCTCCACTAGAAGAGGAGGATAAAAATTTTTATCGAGAAGAAGGGTGGCAGGTGGAGAAGGGATTGAACGATCCGTAATGAGTTTTGTGTCAAATGAAAGGTTCCGCATCTTAGTTCTGTAAAACGTTTTGCTAATTTTTTTTGTTGCAAATTTGACATTTATTGCAGGCTGCAAATTGATCGCTTTTGCCCGTGAGCAGTTACAGTTTATAGATCAGAACCCCTGTTTTAAAGTATTGCTCTGTTTATAAAATTCTACGAAAATTGTATTATGACAATGGAAATTGTTCAGATTGAATAGATTTAAATGAATGGGTTGCTCGAATTGGTTAGAACGAGCGCGAAAAAATACTAAACAATAAATATTGATCGTGTATCTTGAATTATGGTAGGAAACAGAAACTGTGGTAAGATACCTTTCTTATGAGGCGAAATATTCTGTGGAATAAACAGCAACTAAACTGCTGCTCGTGAGATGGGAATGAATGGTGACAAGTGGAAAAAATATGAATTGTGGCGCCAAATCACTGCTCGTCGGAAAAATGAGAAAAACGGAGAGAAATGGTTACTCCTAGAGATGTCATAAGTGGATCGAACCATTGCTGGCGAAGGTGCAAGAAGCGGAAGCCAGCTTATTGATCGTCAAGGTAACTTGATAAATGAAGACAAATCATTGCTCGTAAAGATGATAAGTGAAGACAATAACTATTAATGAAGAAAATGAGATAAATCAATCAAAATCGTTTCTCGCAATGATTTTTTAAATGTAGTCAATTCATATTCGTAAAGGTAATATGATAACTGGAGTCAAATAACTGTTGGTAAAAATGCAACAGCGAATACTGTTACTAAACTACCCAAGATAAACTATAATGCTTTTGGTAAAGACCTGAACCGTATCATGCTCTTTCCATTTGCTTTATGACAAAACCCAGAGCAGTTAATAGATAAGAGAGATAAATTTGTAAAACTTGAGTCTGCAAGTCTGTTTACTTTGTCCTACCTGATTTCAATTGACATTGAAAACTGTTTAGAATACGATAAAGTTTTGACTCTTTCTTGTTCCGGGAGGGTGTCATTTGATCGCTTCACCAACAATACCTTGAAATTTCAAACCATCTCTTCTCAATTACATTTCTTCGGTAACCCATTGATTTCGAGCAATGCGATTGGTGTCTCCAACTTCAGTCATATTTCTCCATAAGTTGCATATTTTATTAGTTACGCAATTTGGAATTCCGTTTGCACTTGAAATAACATGGTCTGTTGGCATTTCGATGACATTTTAGGATACAATAGATCTTTCCAGAAATGAAGTCATGTCGATGACGCTTTAGGATACAATAGATTTTTCCAGAAATGAAATCGCCATGTATGTCGATGACACTTTAGGATACAATAGATCTTTCCAGAAATGAAGTCATGTCGATGACATTTTAGGATACAATAGATCTTTCCAGAAATGAAGTCATGTCGATGACATTTTAGGATACAATAGATCTTTCCAGAAATGAAATCGCCATGTATGTCGATGACACTTTAGGATACAATAGATCTTTCCAGAAATGAAATCGCCATGTATGTCGATGACACTTTAGGATACAATAGATCTTTCCAGAAATGAAATCGCCATGTATGTCGATGACACTTTAGGATACAATAGATCTTTCCAGAAATAAAATCGCCATGTATGTCGATGACACTTTAGGATACAATAGATCTTTCCAGAAATGAAGTCATGTCGATGACGCTTTAGGATACAATAGATCTTTCCAGAAATGAAATCGCCATGTATGTCGATCACGCTTTAGGATACAACAGATTTTTCCAGAAATGAAGTCATGTCGATGACACTTTAGGATACAATAGATCTTTCCAGAAATGAAGTCATGTCGATGACACTTTAGGATACAATAGATCTTTCCAGAAATGAAATCGCCATGTATGTCGATGACACTTTAGGATACAATAGATCTTTCCAGAAATGAAATCGCCATGTATGTCGATGACACTTTAGGATACAATAGATTTTTCCAGAAATGAAGTCATGTCGATGACGCTTTAGGATACAATAGATCTTTCCAGAAATGAAATCGCCATATATGTCGATGACACTTTAGGATACAATAGATTTTTCCAGAAATGAAGTCATGTCAATGATACTTTAGGATACAATAGATCTTTCCAGAAATGAAGTCATGTCGATGACACTTTAGGATACAATAGATCTTTCCAGAAATGAAATCGCCATGTATGTCGATGACACTTTAGGGTACAATAGATCTTTCCAGAAATGAATGGTGCAAAAATAAATGATGAAGTGGTGTAAAAATTGATGATGCTGTTGGACAAATATTGATGACGATGATGTGGAGCAGTGAACTTCAACTGACTTTAGACTCCCATTCATCACTCTAATGACCTCAAAAAGATATGAAAAAATTGTACGTTTTCAAATGTAATTAAATTTTTGTTATAAAAGTTAATTTAAATATAATTCTTCAATTTCTAATAGTAATATATTTTCAAAATGTAATTTCTCACTGAAAACTATAGCATGTTAAATACTTGTGTTATTCCATTAAACGTTTATATTATTTAAGATTTTTTAATGAAATTTTTGAAACACTTCACAGTAGTTTAATAAGAATTCTTTAAATTCTAGAAATTGCTTATAAAGGTTGTGTGACAAGCAAAGAGTATAAAATTAATGATGATGGTCAAGTTCCATTTTTGAGCCTTCCATTGAGTCCTTGGAAATTTTCGATTTAGCAAATTCTCTTTGGATGTTATGAATTGTTACGCCACTGACGTCTCTCTGTGACACGAACATGCAATTAATATTCTTATTGTCACAGCTGGCGCATTAGGAATACCAAGAATACCAATCCGTGATCTCTTTGGGAGGACGAATGGTCTGGAAGTTGCAATAGAGATCACCATGACCGTGAATTTAAATGCTGACGTATACTGGTGCTTAAAAGTGCATACACAAAACCTTAAATCAATACAAAAATCCATGATGGATTTTGATGACATTAATAGTGAGAAATGTGTAATGATATGATCAAATAATGCGCAAAGACTGGGCAAATTCTGATCTTTAAATAAGAGTTATGCTAATGCATTCAGGAGCAGACAAAGCATCAAGAGTCGATAGAAACATATCCTAACGTGGCGTATGATCTCCTTTGGCAGAATTTTCCTTATGCGGAGTTCGAGGCTGCAAATTAATGCTCGAGGTAACAATTTCCATTCTCGCTTATGGGCAGATTCCAGGTCATCAAGACTTTTTTGGGGTGGCTCCGATTGGTGATCCTCCTCCTTAGAACATCCCAAACATTCTTTATAGCAGGGCTGACCTACTAGACTGGACTTGTTTATGGATTTGAGCTTGATTATGGATCCTGGACTTGCTGCACTGGTGGGCCTCTGTTGAGGGAGAGTCTGCCGCTGTGTTTTCTGTTTGCTTCTGGGTTGCCAGCTCTAAGTGAACAGAGGCATGGGATACCTTATATCAGCTGGTGGATAATCCTAATCAGAGGCCATCGCAGGTACCTGAACCTTACTTTGCTAGTTGGACATCGTCAAGCCTAAACTGGAGTAATGTGTCTCAGGCAGGCCATATGGTTCTTGAAAAAGTCCACTTGAAAAGGTTGTGCCTGAAGTTCCTACCAGCATCGGTGACTTCAGCCTTTAGCGGAGGAGGAACAGGTCTTTGCCCCATGCCTGCGATCAGGGGGCTGTTTGATGTTGTTGGCCCTACCAATCTCAATAAACCTAATTTCTTTAAAAATCCTACTAATCATTTTCTCTCTGCAGGAACGTGGAACGTGAGGACATTACATAGAGATTATTCTCTTGATGTCCTCATGCAGGAATTCCAGCGCTATAACCTAGATATTCTAGGCTTGCAAGAGACCAGATGGACAGGTAAAGGTGAGATACTTAAAAATAACTTTAAATTTCTCTTTACAGGGAGGGAGGATGGAAAGCATCACCAAGGCGTGGGTCTGCTGCTCAGCAGACATGCTAGTGATGCTCTTCTAGGATATGAGTGCATTAATGAAAGGTTTCTTGCAGCAAAATTTCAGACAAGCATTAAAGACTTGAATGTTATCTGCTGTTATGCCCCCACTGAGGATTCTGATGAAGATGAGAAGGATAGGTTTTACAGACAACTTCAGGATATTTTGAATTCTGTCAAGAAAGGAGATATTACCCTTGTTCTTGGTGACTTCAATGCCAAAGTTGGTACCGACTCTGACCTTTGGGGAGGAGTAATAGGCCCTTTTGGTATTGGTAGCTGCAATGGCAATGGGCAACGTCTCCTACAGGTAAGTAAACTAAATGGTTTCAGAATAACTAACACATATTACAAACACCGCGACATACATAAACACACATGGGTTTCACCTGATGGGCTGCATAAGAATATGATTGATTATATATTAATTAACAGCAAATGGGCTAGTTCTGTTAGAAATACCAGGGCATATAGGGGAGCTGAGATTGGATCTGACCATTACCTTGTTAAAAGTGTCTTGCAACTTAAACTTAAAAAGTGTTGTGCTAGGATTAAAAAATTTACCTTTAATACTGAAGCTCTGAAAGACCCAGTTATAGCTAAAGCTTACCATGATAGGTTACTTAGTCATTATGACAGTCATGGTTTGCTTAATACTGAAGTTGAGGAAGAATGGGGCCATTTTAAACAGGCTTTTTTGGAAACTAACAGTACTCTTTTAGGGAAAAAGGAGCAGAGGAGGCAGAATTATTTAAGTGATAAGGCACTTGATCTTATTTCAGAAAGAAGGAACTGCAGGAATGTCCTTAATCAGTACCCTACTAGTCCTAATAGAAAGCATTACAAAGAACTTAATAAACGTGTGAAGGGTCAGTTAGCTACTGATAAGAATCTTTGGCTTGATGGCCTTGCTGACAAAGCTGAGGAAGCAGTTAGACAGCACAACAGCAGAGAGCTGTACCAGATAGTTAATGTTTTGTGTGGTAGAAAACGAACAGGTATACAGGGATTGAAGGATAAACAAGGCAAGGTTATAGAAGGTGAGGATTCTGTCATGGCTAGGTGGGCTGAGTATTTCAGTGATGTTCTAAACAATGTGGTTAGTTCTACTCCCATTGTTTGCAATGATGATAGATGCATTGTTGGCTTTAATGTTGGCCCTATAACACAATCTGAAGTTAGTTTGGCTATTTCTAAACTTAAACTTCATAAATCCCCAGGGGTAGATGAAATTACTACGGAAATGCTTAGAGCTGGGAATGTTTCAGTTACCATTTGGATGACTGAAATTTTGAATAACTTTTATGATAAAGGCATGGTTCCTAAAGATTTTACCAGAGCTATTATTATCCCTATTTTCAAAAAAGGTGATCGCAGTTCTTGTGATAACTATAGGGGTATCAGCCTACTCTCCGTTCCAGGTAAAGTTCTTTCCATGATTGTGCGTAATAGAATTAAGAATCTGGTTGACAGGCAATTGCGTGATGAGCAATGTGGATTCAGAAGTGGTAGGGGATGTGTAGATCAGATATTTTCACTTAGGCAGATTCTTGAGAAATGTTTAGAGTTTCAGAAACCTTTGGTTGCTAGCTTTGTTGATTTCAAAAAGGCTTTCGACTCTGTTGATCGTCATAATTTGTGGTTGATTGTGAAATCATATGGTATACCAGAGAAGTTAGTTAACATAATGAAAGCTCTCTATAATAACACTGAGTCATGTGTGAGAGTTGGTAAGTCTTGTAGCAATTGGTTTAGCATTACTTCTGGTGTTCGACAAGGGTGCATTTTGTCTCCTTTTCTCTTTAGTTTGGTTGTTGATTATGTTATGCGAAATTCACTTCAAGGGAAAGATTTTGGCCTTAAATGGGCTGGAGATACGAAATTTTCTGATTTAGATTATGCTGATGATTTAGCCCTTTTGGCAAATGATGTTGATGAGATGAACTCTTTCATTCGAACTGTTGATGAGACTGGTAGTACAGTAGGTTTGGTTATAAACAGAGAGAAAACTAAAATGATGAAAATTGGTCAGGCAGGTTGTGATTCAGTTAATCTGAATGGTTGTAGTCTTGAGCAGGTGTCACAGTTTAATTACCTTGGGAGCTGCGTAACTGATACTGGAGATGTGCGGCATGAGATTAACAGACGAATAGGTATTGCTTCCGGGACTTTTAAGAATCTATGGAGAGTGTGGAGAAATAGGCGTATACACCTAAAGACTAAAATTAGACTGTATAATAGTTTGGTTCTTTCTAGGGTTAGTTATGGTAGTGAAACTTGGACGCTGTGTAAGCAAGATAACAGGAAACTAGATGCTTTTGATTCTAGATGCTTACGCAGTATCTTGGGTATTAGGTGGTTTAACTTTGTAACTAATGATGAGGTTAGGCAAAGGAGTCTGCAACCTCCTTTAAGCAGCATATTGTGCAGAGAGAGACTCCGCTGGTTTGGCCATGTTGCCCGTATGGATAATTATAGATTGGCGAATAGGGTTATGAACAGTGTGCCTAAAGGCCTCAGAAAGAGGGGGAAACCTAGGATGCGGTGGGCAGACAATGTCAAACAGGACCTTGTTAGAATTGGTGTGCAGTGGCCAGATGCAGTAGATGTAGCTCAGGACAGATATGCTTGGAGAATTAAACTGCGCGGTCTGGTTGGACCTCCGTAGCCCATGGCTGCTTGAGGATGATGATGATGATGATGATGACCAACTTCTTCAAGTGTTAGGAGGGCCGCATCACTCAGCTAAAACCCGCTAGGGAGTCGCATCTTACTTATTAGTGTGTAAGTATGTGTAACATTTTTATGAATATACGTATAATGTGTTTTAAGTTGAACTCTTTAGGGATTGACAAAATATGCATGCACACAAGACATCGCAATTTTTCTTATTCTACTGATAAAATAATATCATTTTCCCATCGTTACTGAAATATTCTATTTTCGTCTCACAACGTACGGTTTTTGGCTCACTGCACACTCAGAGTTGTAGGTATTTTTAGAATAAATAATAAGCAAATAAACCTAAAGGAAATGGAAAAAATAGAAACAAACTGTAAATGAAATATAACAGAAACACAAAATAAATTTAAAAAGATATTCCTTTTAAAACAATTTACCAGAGGCCTGAGGGCAGTAAACATACTATCATGGGACCGTGAGTTGGAAAGCCATGCTCTACAGCAGTGGTTCTCAACCTTTTATGCTTCACGTACCCCCTGGAAATGTGTATGTAACTGGCGTACCCCTTGTATGGATAGATAAAACTATAGTTATAGTATAATAATGGGAATAAAATAAAACATATATGTATATATAACATATATCTGCGACTTTTGACTCTCACGGCGTACTCCCAAAAATTTTACCGCGTACCCCACGTTGAGAATACCTACTCTACAGGATTGAGATTAGGTGTGATTCTGCATGCCAATTCATACGGATATAATCTTGCTATGAAAGTACTATCGCTCTAAATAAGCTCTTTATAGACGAATATTAAATAATAAAAACAAATACCCCCTCAAGCAGCTGCTTGCCACAGAGGTCTGACAGGAGCCTGTCAGTTTATATGCCACAGTAGGAGATCTGAGAGGATGGCAGGACCTCAGCAGAAAAACGACACACACACATCCATGCCTAACTCCGGGGCTCGAACCCAGGTCCCTTAGATCAGTAGCCAAGCGTGCTAACCACTCGGCCACGGACCGTCCATTAAAAGAAGTCTGGATTCATTGCTATTGTAAACAGACGACATAACGATCGAGTTTCTCATCTGGATACTTGCCTTTGTGAGAGTCTCTAATGAGAATACACGGAGGTCAGTTCAGCCATTGATAGTGATGTTCGACGACAATATCAGTAATCACCGCCATAATTTCCCTGATGTTAGGGGGGTAAGATCTGGCTCTTTGTCCTCTTAAATTCCATCTTCATTGAGAATCTGTTTTAAGATTTAATCGCGAATCATCTGTGAAGAGAACTTTGATCCATTGATCCAGTCGAGGTGTGGTTGCCAACAATTCAAACAGACTCTTCTGTAAGAGTGTTAAGAAAGCACAGAGAGCAGACTGAAGACCTATCTCACGAAGCCTTCTATAGAGTGTATGCCTTGATGCAACCATTCCTGTGTAAGCTCAGAAGCAAGTTGACATCCTGTGAAGTCTTAAAAGGAGCTTGCTACACAGACCACCTAATGATAATCTTGTATTGAAATAACTCTTGACCAAGTTTCCGAGATATATTTCGAGATTTGTTTTGGAAATGGTTCTACAATCTGCTTGTGTCACAGTTCTGTTGCACACTGTGCCACACTCATATTCAGCAGGTGGGGTCGCTCTTTCACCTGACTTTGACTTGCCTCCATTTTCACTATTGCTCTCCCCCTGAAAGACCTCATTCAAAAGGCTTCTTTGTGACATTGTCAAAATAATGATTATCTTAGACTCGATAATTCGAGCACCGAAAACGAAAAAACGAAATAGAGTTTCTGAGACTGTTTTTGACCGAGTTCCTGATTAACACAGTTTTAAGTAAATTTATTTAGATCATTAGCAGAACTTGTTTATTTTCACACAAGAAATACGTTTGGTTTAGTTATTTTAATTCATTGAAATATGTTTAACTCGTAAGCCCCAGTGTATGTGGGGCGGGGGTGGCTCAGTCGGAAGCGCGCTAGGCTCGTAATCTGTACTTCCCAGGTTCGAGTCCCAGCTGGGTCAGAGTTGAGATTTATCTCCGCAAAATTCCCCGCCCTGCCCGCGGTCAGTAGGGGACACCGACGGGTTTGGAAAGGCCGCCGTCCGTCGGATGGGACGTTATGCCGTGCCTCCGTATGCGGGAGAGCCATACCCTATGCACGTTAAAGAACACGCTGGATGGCCTTGACGGGAGGCTATCATCTGTCTCCCAACAGCTGTTCCAGTGGGTCCCCTCCCCCAACCTTCTCTGAGCCTTCGGGGTCCATGTGACCTGGCCATTTAGCCCATAGTGTGCAAAAAAGTGCTGCTCAGAGATAAAACAACCCAACCCAACTGTAAATCAAGTACCGTTCATAGCAAACTGGAGCGTGTGCAGTAACTGCAGACGCTCCAGTTTGCTGTGAACGGTAACTGGAGCGTGTACAGTTGCTGTACACGCTCCAGATATTTTTCCTGAATTCTGTAATCACGTGACACGAAGGTTGCCAGATCACTAATTTCTAAAAATATCGTTGCCAGATATTTTTTCTGAATTCTGTAATCAACCGTAGTGTTCGGATACTTTTTTGAGCGGCTGTACCATGCAATGGCAATGTAGCCGTAATGTCGTGCTGTACGGAGGATATTCAGAGAGGATCGAGCCACGTCACCTTCATTGCATGCTGTATCTTGTCCAGGTGAAACAAGATTTACAACAGAATCGATCACACGTTAGTCGGACATTCTATGAAAATGCAGATGTTGTTTCTTATTGTCTTGATCCATCTCCACTGCAGTCAGTTAGCTTTGTGACTTTATTAAATACAGAGATCTGAGCACCCTACCCTAAAAAAGTGCTCACCTTCATCACATCCTTCAACAGTAATCACCTCCAATAATTTTCGATTGGTGAAAATCTTTACTGAATATAATGGAGGACGATCCGTCATTCATCCTCAACATATTGTGGACACCGACGAAACAGGGTTGACCCTTTGAGGTGGTTTCAGTAAATATAATCAGCATACTGGGTACTGGAGAAAAAAAATAAACCTGAAAGCAGACACTTATTATCAGTGCAAATGATCCATTAATTCGTGGTGCGCATTTCAAACAACCAGAGCATCGTAATGGCGAATAATAATAAAAAAAATAAATACCCCCTCAAGCAGCTACTTGCCACAGAGGTCTGACAGGAGCCTGTCAGTTTATATGCCAGAGTAGAAGGTCTGAGAGGATGGCAGGACCTCAGCAGAAAAACGATACACACATCCATGCCTTACCCGGGGCTCGAACAGAGGTCCCTTAGATCGGGGAGGGGGTGGCTCAGTCGGTAGCGCGCCAGGCTCGTAATCTGCAGTTCCCAGGTTCGAGTCCCAGCTGGGTCAGCGTTGAGATTTATCTCCGCATAACTCCCCGCCCACGGTCAGTAGGGGACACCAATGGGCTTGGAAAGGCCGCCGTCCGTCGGATGGGACGTTAAGTTTTGGCCCCGTGTGCGGGAGAGCCATACCCTGTGCACGTTAAAGAACACGCTGGATGGCCTTGACGGGAGGCTACCATCTGTCTCCCAACAGCTGTTCCAGTGGGTCCCCTCCCCTCAACCTTCTCTGAGCCTTCGGGGTCCATGTGACCTGGCCATTTAGCCCATGGTGTGCAAAAAAGTGCCGCTCAGATGTAAAACAACCCAACCCAAGGTCCCTTAGATCAGTAGCCAAGCGCGCTAACCACTCGGCCATAATACTTCTTGTAAATCTTGGGGACTCGGTGGAAAACAGGTCGGAGAAAGCGTCTCTACAAGATGTCCAAAACATATGGTACCAGGGCAATGGAGGACCTATGCCATTTTTTAGTGTTGACCGTTCAAATGCCAGGGGATCGGATACAGTTCAAGGTTCAAAGTGTTGTAAGGTCAATTTGTGTAGCACCATTACTAACTTTGCAGCATCTCGAAAAAAAAATGAAAAACAATAATCGCACCGTCTAGCCTCCATGCTAAAGCCGTCCGAGGGAACCTAATTGCACGGGGGGGTTTTGGAATTTGCATTTCTCTAAATATATGCTTGTTTATATCCATAGATTTTATGCTGTATGCTTCCTGTTTATTAGGTACTCAATCTTATTTTTTGCGCATAAATGCTCTGAAATTTCGTATTGACTTCATTCTTTATCTGCCATAGTTTTGAAGGTTGAAAAATTCCAAATATGCCACCAGGAGCGTTGAAATCGTATTTTTCTAATTGACCCAGACTAATTTCTATGTTCACTTGTCATCAGGACAATAGGGGAGAAGGAATAAATAAATACCCCTCCATCATTTGAGAATGTTAGTAACGGAACTGAGACGACAAAAATATTAAATATATTATCCATATTTCACGAGAAACATTTTCAAAGTCAATATTTCCTCTGCCCCCCCCCCCTGCCTAGATCCTTCCTTTCTCCAAAGAATACCGAAAGAAAACCCTGATAAATATTTTGAATCCTAATTGAAGTAAAATATTTGTAGAATCATACTCGTTTCATATTTCTTTTCAGTTATTAGTAATCGAGTTAATTATGCAGATAATTTATGGCATAGGAACCTAATTTTGAACCCTAACGTGTTTTTGGTGCCCTTGTGTATTAATTCTAAGTTGCATAATGATCAGAAAAATTCGTACAATCTTCCTATTTCATTTTTATTTTATTTGCAACAAATACGACAGAGAAGAATCCTAGAAGCTACTCCTAGCTTTTAGAGCATCGAGAAGTACAAGGACATGCTCTACTAAGACCGAAGTCACTGCTCACCTTTACCTCAATTAGACCGAAACCATCATACAAAGTTTGTCCTGCTGGAATAGTAGCTATTTCCCCAACCACTACGTCTGTTATGTCTCATAAAATAGTACTTACAGTTTTCACCGTCCTATGTGTGAAATGTAAAAAAGAAAAGTTTTTCTAAGAAGAAAGTAATTAGAGAATAGACTAAAGAAATGTGTTTTATGCATGGGCATTTCATCTACTAATAAATAAAATATAAATTGCTGAGATATAAGAGAAGTTTCACATTGAAAGGTGCCATTTACACACCATTGCTCATCATCCAACAATTCACACACAACTTTTCTACTTGAATTATCATAAGTTAATAAGTTGTTGATTGGTGGTTGGATTGATTTTTGATTGGTGGTACTTTGACCAGTTTATGCCAACGTAGCTTGCATTAGATCAAAGCTGGTCCTTGCGCAGTGCTTGCGATATTGCTGGAGAGAGGTACGAAGAGCAAATCAGCTGAGCTGACGACAACTCTCTTATTTGGAATGCCGTTGAAGAAGGAAAGGTTCGAGGAGAACCACCCAGAAGCTGTCGACAGCGCCTTTCCTGCTAACCTTGCTCCTGAGCGGATGTCGGCAGAGATGAAGACATTACCATTAATAGCCACACCATCCATCACGTCATTGTTGCTAGGCTCCTGGCTGCCTTCCAACGAGTCACATCATACGGAGCAGCTTAATTGGAATATTGAGTGGCGCCGACAAGCATCCACAGTATGGGACTAATTGTCTGTATCGACCCAATCAAGATTTATTTCACAGCGAAGGCTGAAACACACGTCCAAGACTTGGCGAAGTTGGCGCGACGTGCAAAGTTATTGTAACGGTGAGAAGTGAACACTGCGGAAAATGCAAGAGGTGATGGTGGTGGAGGGGGGGGGGGATATCCGAGTCAGACTATGAAAGGTGTTCTGTGCGGAAAGCCTTAACTGCTAATGCGAGAATTAACTAAGAGAAAATTTCTGGTTAGGCAGGTATTTGAAAAGTTTTACGAATTCCCGGAGCCTCAGATGCATTATTTCTTTTACATCTGGGAATTTCAATAAGGGACACTAATTTGCATTCAAAATGAATTTTTACAGTAACAGAGAAAATTATGCACTATACATTCCCAATGGGGGAAAAAAAAGAAAGAAAACCATTATCTGGGCTTACAATAACTCGTTTAGGAAGCTCCTATATTCTAATCCTAAGCAGAAACAATTTTTTCCTTTGTGTTTAGCAGAAAGGAAATAATTCTGCTTTAAATCAATTTAGTCAAACAACACGACCGCGACATTAATGAATCCTTTCACGTGCAATTTCATTCCTTTCGTCTTCTGGCGCCTCTCCTCGTCACCTTTCCTTCGAAAGGATCGGCAGTCACGAAAAGGACGCCTCTCTTCGCCTTTGGACACATCGCATTCACTCCTCTACCTCGCAACGCAGTAATTGGAAATTCGACGTGAGCGCGCTATCGCCGACTTAAAAGCGACGCTGAAAAGCTTTTAAGTCAAAGAAGATGCAAATCTTACCAACAACCTAATACTCGAATCGTACTCGAAGCATCTCCGCAACCTTTTCAGCAGTCTCCAGTTAATGAGTGATTCCAGGAAGATTCCCTCTCTTTGTCGCCGTCTGTTTAGAAGGCCGGAAGCAAATAAAGGACCTTTACGGGCATCGCATCCCGTATCGGTGGCACCACATTCTAAAGGAAAATCAGTCAAGCGACAGCTATTCGCTACGTCAACATTTGGCGAGCAGAACGAGCAAACAGTCCGCACTTTTGTTGCTCACGAACACCACCGTGTAAACACGAAGAGAGCGAAAAAAACTAATCGCGCGAGCCAGCATGAAAAAAACATATGCTTCGAACATTTCTCCGAAGTACAGTTTCATATTGTGGGAATGGAAATGTCGATAGGCACGTGATGCACGCAATCGATGTTTCCTGTTCGCAGGAGGCAGCTAATGCGCGGTAATGTGCCGGGAAGCCCTCGGGAATGAGAAGCTACCAGGACGCGATTTAGCGCCTAGGGCTACTACAGGCTCAAGGGCTGACATAATTAAATCTCCTGCGTCTCGCGATTTTTTATTCGCTCGGAAAGATTCTCCCTGTTTTCCATTCCCCTACATTACAGATATTAATACGGAATAAAAAGGATAAGTTAGCTGAAGGAGGAAGAGGAGGAGGAAGTGGTAGTGGGAAGAAAGACTCCCCCCCCCCCCCCCTCTCACACAAAGAGATAAATGTAGCACACGAAAATCTCGATGAACTTGGTTAGTCTTTGTAAGTAAATGAAATTCTCTTTCTTTTGGTCGTAATTTGGCATTGATGGTTGAGAAAGACTCGTGTCCACTCTTTGCATTCAGCAAGCTGAGATTGCTCTGGCAGAAGGAATTGCACAGCCAATCTAACTGAGAATGAAATGACTGATGAAATGCTGAGAGCTCGGGACGATTGATTCTCTTCTCACATGGTTCACTGAAGTGTTGAATATTTCCTCTGATAAAAAAATGTTATTCCTAAGGCTTTTTACCAGAGGTAGTATTGTTCCAATGTTTAAACAAGGGATCTCCGATGTTCTTATAATTATAGAATCATCGTTTGTTTCCGAAAATATTCTTTTGTAACTAGTACATAATAGTTCTTAATAAGATTGTTAATTTGTCTGATGGACTTTTCGAGATGAACATAGTGGCTTCAGAAACGGAAAAGGTTTTTAGATTATTAAAAAAATGCTTAGAATTTATAAAAGAAGATGCTCAGAATTTCATAATTGGCTACATCCGTCACTGCTTGAGAAGTTAATTAACCTAATAAAGGCTTTCGGTAATAGAACCTGCGTCATGTACAAGAGTTGATAAACGTTGGACGACAGTCACTTTTTATCTTTAATTTAGGTATCTACTTTTTTATGAAGAATACTTTTTATGATAGAGATTCACGCCTTAACTAGTCCAGAGACCTGTAAATATCTGAATTAGATTATGCTGATGATTTGGCCTTGTTGGTAAATGATATTCATCAGATGAACCTTTTCATTATAGCTGTTGATACTGTCTATTCTTATCTCAGCTATTCCCCACTCGTTGCAAAATGGGTAGTGATGGGAAGGTCGTCTTCCTTCTGTCGGATGGAGAGTTAAGCCGTGGCTCCGTTTGCAAGACAGCCATATCCTACACATGCTAAAGAACATACTGTCTGTAAATGGTAGCTAGGTACTCATTGGAAGGAGAGCTATGTACCAATCCCCTGAGAAGATGCATAGAACCGGCCAGACCTAACGCTAATGTCCGACCCCGCCTTCTCGTGGTGCAGCTCGTTAGTACCATTTAAAAGAGATATTCTCTTGAGGAAGTGGACGGAAGGGGAGGGCTGCCAGATTAATGTGGCCTACTGATCTGGACAACTATGGCTACTTATATTTTTTTCTACCCTGCTGAGGAGTGGTCAACCACACATCAGCAGTATCCTGGTGTTGACCATATATACCAACCTGAACGGAATTATGGCTCTGAGCTTGATTATGGATCCTGATTTTGCTGCACTGGTGGGCTTCTGTGGAGGGAAAATCTTCCGCTGTGTTTTCTGTTTGTTTGTGGGTTGACAGCCCCAAGTGAATAGATTCACAGGATATGTTTATCAGCTGGTGGATAATCCTGAGCAGAGGTCATCGCAGGCACCTGAACTCTTTGCTTCTATTGGCATCGTCAAATTCTACATTGGAGGAAGTCTTCCAGTGTAGATGGCTTCAGACTTTAGTGGTGGGGGAACGGGTCTTTGCCCCATGTCTGCGATTAGGGGGCTGTTTGATATTGTCGGCATTCCCTCTCTCAATAAACATAGTTTCTTTAAACATTCCACTAACCATTTTCTCTCCATAGGTAGTTGGAATGTGAGGACTCTGCACAGAGCCTTTTCTCTTGATGTCCTCACACAAGAATTCCACCGTTATAATTTAGATATTCTCGGCTTGCAAGAGACCAGATGGACAGATAAAGGTCAAATTCTTAAAAATAATCTTAAATTTCTATTTTCAGGGAGGGAAGATAATAAGCATCTCCAAGGCATAGGTCTGCTTCTCAGCAGACACGCTAGTGATGCTCTTCTAGGATATGAGTGCATTAATGAAAGGTTTCTTGCAGCAAAATTTCCGACAAGCGTTAAAGACTTGAATGTTATCTGTTGTTATGCCCCCACTGAGGATACCGATGAGGATGAGAAGGATAGGTTTTATGAACAACTTCAGGATATTTTGAATTCTGTCAAGAAAGGAGATATTACCCTTGTTCTTGGTGACTTCAATGCCAAAGTTGGTACTGACTCTGACCTTTGGGGAGGAGTAACAGGCCCTTTTGGTATTGGTAGCTGCAATGTCTTCTACAGGTAAATTTCTCTTTTCAAGGAGGGAATTCTCAAATTTCTCTTTTCAGAGAAATTTAAGAATTCCCTCCCTGAAATTCTGAAGTTAAGCAAACTCAATGGTTTAAGAACAACTAACACTTATTATTACAAACACCGTAATACACATAACTACACATGGGTTTCACCAGATGGGATTGCATTAAGATTGGTTATATATTAATTAACAGCAAATGGGCTAGATCTGTTAGAAATACAGGGCATATAGGGGAGCTGAAATTGGATCTGATCATTACCTTGTTAAAAGTGTCTTGCAACTTAAAAAGTGTGCTAGGGTAAAAAATTTTACTGTTAATTCTGAAGCTCTGAAAGACCCAGTTATAGGTAAAGCTTACCATGATAGGTTAGTTAGTCATTATGCAGTCATGGTTTCCTTACTACTGAAGTTGAAGAAGAATGGGACCACTCTAAACAGGATTTTTTTGGAAACTAACAGTACTCTTTTACAGAAAAAGGAGCAGTGGAAGCAGAATTATTTGAGTAATAAGGCACTTGATCATATTTCAGAAAGAAGGAATTGCAGGAATGTCCTTAATCAAAACCTTACAAGTCCTAATAGAAAGCATTACAGAGAGCTTAATAAACGTGTAAAAGATCAATTAGCTGCTGATAAGAATCTTTGGCTTGATGGCTTGGCTGAAAAAGCCGAGGAAGCAGTTAGACAGCACAACAGCAGAGAGCTGTACCAGATAGTTAATGTTTTCTGTGGTAGAAAACGGACAAGGCTAAACAAAGTAAGGTTATGGAAAGTGATGATTCTGTCATGGCTAGGTGGGCTGAGCATTTCAGTGATGTTCTAAAGAATGTGATTAGTTCTACTCCCATTGTTTGCAATGATGATAGATGCATTGTAGTTTTAAAGTTAGCCCTATATACAGTCTGAAATTATTTTTCGCTATTTTTAAATTTAAACTGCATAAATTCCCAGGAGTTGATGAAATTACTACGGAAATGTTTAGAGCTGGGAATGTTTCGGTTACCACTTGGATGACTGAAATTTTGAATATCCTTTTATGATAAAGGCATGGTTCCTAAAAATTTATTATTATTCCTATTTTTTAAAAAGGTGATTGCAGTTCTTGTTATAACTATAGGGATATCAGCCTACTCTCTGTTCCAGGTAAAGTTATTTCCATGATTGTGCTTAATAGAATTAAGAATCTGGTTGACAGGCAATTGTGTGATGAGCAATGTGGATTCCGAAGTGGTAGGGGATATGTAGATCAGATATTTCCACTTAGGCAGATTCTTGAGAAATGTTTAGAGTTTCAGAAACCTTTGGTTGCTAGCTTTGTTGATTTCAAAAAGGCTTTCGACTCTGTTGATCGTCATAATTTGTGGTTGATTGTGAGATCACATGGTATACCACACAAGTTAGTTAACATAATGAAAGCTCTCTATAATAACACTGAGTCGTGTATGAGAATTGGTAAGTCTTGCAGCAATTGGTTTAGCATTCCTTCTGGTGTTCGACAGGGGTGCATTTTGTCTCCTTTTCTCTTTAGTTTGGTTATTGATTATGTTATGCGAAATTACTTCAAGGGAAAGATTTTGGCCTTAAATGGACTGGAGATTCGAAAATTTCTGATTTAGATTATGCTGATGATTTAGCCCTTTTGGCAAACGATGTTGATGAGATGAACTCTTTCATTCGAGCTGTTGATGAGACTGGTAGTAGAGTAGATTTGGTTATAAAAAGTGAGAAAACTAAAGTGATGAAAATTGATCAGGCAGGCTGTGATTCAATTAATCTGAATGGTTGCAGTCTTCAGCAGGTGTCACAGTTTAATTATCTTGGGAGCTATGTAACAGATAATGGTGATGTGCGGCTTGAGATTCACAGACGGATAGGGATTGCTGCCGGGACTTTTAAGAATCTATGGAGAGTGTGGAGAAATAGGCGTATACACCTAAAGACTAAAATTAGACTGCATAATAGTTTGGTTCTTTCTAGGGTTAGTTACGGCAGTGAAACTTGAAAACTTTGTAAACAGGATAACAGGAAACTAGATGCTTTTGATTCCAGATACTTACGCAGTATCTTGGGCATTAGGTGGTTCAACTTTGTAACTAATGATGAGGTTAGGCAAAAGAGTTTGCAACCTCCTTTAAGCAGCATATTGTGCAGAGAGAGATTCCGTTGATTTGGCCATGTTGCCTGTATGAATAATTATAGATTGGCGAATAGGGTTATGAACAGTGTGCCTAAAGGCCTCAGAAAGAGGGAAAGACCTAGGATGCGGTGGGCAGACAATGTGAAACAGAACCTTGTTAGAATTGGTGTGCAGGGGCCAGATGCAGCAGATGTAGCTCAGGGCAGATATGTTTGGAGAACTAAATTAAACTATCTGTTGGACCTCCATAGCCCATGGCTGCTTGAGGATGATGATGACGATGCTGGGCTCTGACGAGAATTGGGGGGGCTCAATTGGTTATGCGCCAGGGTCGTAATCTACAGTTCCCAAGTTCGAGACCTAATCGTTCCTGCGTTGAAAACTTTCTCCTCTAAATTCTGTTTTGCCTTCGGTGAGAAAGGGAAGTTGGACTTGAAAAGGTTGCCGTCCGTCGGAGGGGGCATTAAGTCATGGTCCCAGTGCACAGGAGAGCCCTTCCCTGTGCACGTCAAAGAGAAAGAATGCATTGGATAATCTTTATTGTAATTTCCATCTATCTGTTAACAGCTGTGCAGTGGATCCCTCTTCCCCATCTTCTTTGAGACGTTGAGGGGCCTTGTGTCTTTACTATTTATGCAATTAGGTGCGAAAAGTGCCGCTCCGAGGTAAAACAACCCAACCTGCTGTGAGGATTCCGTCTGTACCCAACTCTGGGTCTTTGGACTCCTTGTGACTTAACCATTTAATGCAAAAGTGGTACTCAGAGGTAAAACAATCTAATCCAACCGGGCTATTTTCTACGCTCTGTACTGGAATTGCAGTAGGAAACGAAATAAAATTAGCGGTTTATTAAATAGCGGTTGAAAGGTGCTAATGAATCTATTGTCACGTCTTGGAATGATTTTTATTTTTAATTAAAGATTATTCTCAAATCATGCGATATATGGTTATTATACATGTCAGAATGTTATTAGTCTTGTTCCTTGTTAACCCATTCAGGACCATAAGGTTTCTAAGAGTAAATATTAGTATGTAACTGTTTATTTTAGTTTGTTTAGACGTAAAATAAATAAAAATCATAAGAAAAATACATAACAATGTGTAGTTTTTTTGGAATTTTATGGGAAATATTTTTCCCAATGGACTATAAAGGTAACACAAATTATAGTTAGGCTTATTATGCAATGTCTTTTATTTATTGGTTGATTATAACAAAATGTTAACTAAAATAATACAAAATTCTGAAATAAAATTACTATACAAAATGATGTGCTAATTATGATATTCTGCGAAGCAATTTCTTTTGGTTGTGAAGCAAAGATGGACATTGCACAGATGCAACATTATTGCAAAGATGGACATGGACTAAACGTTCCCGTTTACGTAATTGCGTTCGGCATACGTTTTATTTTGACATTCTGTATAAAAAATGCAGATAAGGTTATAATTAAATACGACAATCACCAATTTTAACATGGGGAAAAATGTTTCCCTTGGTCGTGAAAGGGTTAAATTATATTCCTATATATACATTATATTTATATCTGGAATTATATTTAGTCTATTATCTGGAAATAAAAATATCAACGATACATCAAAGTCAATGCACTGAGAAATAAAATTATCTCCTTTACATCTCCTCAATGCGAATTTCTGAAATTTGATTTGGGTGTTACTGTTCTCATTAAATTTCCACTCTCCATGCAATGATAACATCACAAAGGAAGCCAGCTGCGGCGCTCTCAAGATTCTATGTTGTTGCAATAAATACAAATAGTCTAGCTATGCAATAATCTTCTAAATAGTCCTCTTGCAGAGTCCACTCTCTGACAGTGAACGTACCTCAGCTAGAAGCAGCGGACGAATTCGTGTGAGAATTCAATCTCAGCGTGGAATATATGCAAATGATTACGTTGCCAGAACAAACACGGTGTCAGCGGAAGATAAGCGAACATTCAATAGCCCAGCAAAACTTTCCGGTTTCTGTGGTTGATTTAAGGCAGCTCTGGAAGAGAGAAAACCACAGGCAGTGACAACAAACGTACTGAATTGCCAGGATGACATGCTGCCAGCTGGACGGGTTGTAGCGAGGCAGAATCGTAGGAGGGAGCGGTGGTCGAGTGGGCGACACTCCTGGGACGTGATGAGAGCAGGGTTTGGGACGGTGCGAATGGTGTGCCACACCTGACTTCGAGCTTGAAGAGGAACTAAAGTTGTTTTAAAGCATAGAATCCAAAATTCTGAATGTTTTTTCAACGAAATTCTCATCATTACAGTGAATTTTTCCGTAGCTGCAATAATGATATAACATTAGAAACCCTGTCTCAAAATATTAAGGAGGTATTTGAGGTGAGGATTATTATGTCTGATAGCTTGTATATCGTTATTGATTTCCTTTCACCATTTCAGAAACTCACTCTATTTTTAAAGTTTTCTGTGTAGGTTTATGGAGGATCAATTTCTAACCTTTTATACTTTGTCACATGAAAAGGAGGCCCACAATGACAAACTGCACTTGACTCATGATGACAAGATGCATCCGGTTCCGCAAAAAATACTCCCTAAATCTGAGGCCATCAAATATTTTTGGCAACAGTGGCACCAGGATGACATGCACACTCGTTGTAAAGAGTGGAGGGATTGGTCTATCTGCAACGTTTAACCATTCAATAAGTTAAAATGGGTGTCTTGTAATGCTCCATCAAGTACAACACTATTGCCAGGCTACTTGCAGAGACAGGGCGCGTTAGACAATTGCGTTTAGACAACTCTCCCCTTAGCGCCAGTTACCTCTGACCATGCAGAATCATCTAATGTAATTGGACTCTTGTCATTATAGGGCAGTAGTCCCCAAGCCTTTTGATAGGCGATCACATTGGCTCGAAATCCAAAAGATCATTTTATAGGTGGGAGCATAGATAACATGTGCAATATTATAAATTACCGGTTTAGCTTTACCACAGCTCTGGAAGGGTCAGATGAAATTCTTTAAAGGTCAGGATCGGCTCGAGCAGCAGTAGTTTGGGAGCTCCTGGTGTAGGGAAACCAATCACCAGGAATGACAACTTGTCAACTTCAACAACGAGTCTGGTTGTTTTAGTGCAGACGATTACTTCATCCACCTAAGGAGATATTGTGAACACAATTCGAATCCATCAGCCATTCGTGAATGCCACAACACATGCACAATAGTTTCCTTATAAGAGGGTCAATTAGTTTAAGCAGCAGTCGCTTCTGGTACGTATTTATCGAATGCCGTCGTTCATTCTACACCCAGTTGCACTATCGTTTCTGGCAGATGTTCTAGGCGCCGCGTTCAATCAGTAGTATGCTCCTCATATTGCAATTACATCCTGGGAATGCCTCCAATACGCCCAGATTGTGCCGTGGCCGGCAGATTTCGCAGAGATGCCTCCAATGAGACATGTTTCGGATACGATAAGACGTCGTCTCTCAACTCACATACAATTTAGACTCCCAATGGGAGAAAATGAACAAGGCGTGGTGGACATTTATATGCGAGACATTTGTCTAATTCGGTGCTGTGACAGGTCGCTGCACGTAACTCCAATTTTGGCAGATACAGAATCCACTAATGGTTCATCGGTTCAGTATTGCACCCAGAAATTTCCAATGATAGAGGAGTGCGACATGCATAGTCTAATGGCAAGTATACGATATCTTGAATCTCTGGTTTTAGGGGACTTCCATAAAAAAGATGCATTACTCAAACCTCAAGTGATATCTTCAGCTGATTGACAGATCATATTTCAATTATCTGTCAATCAGCTGTCAATCAGTCAAATATCTGTTCAACCTTATGATGCACGAAATATTGTTGAAGTGTCAATTGCACTGTCTCGTAGTCTCCCCATAAGCTATGCTATTGGTCATTTACTTTTACCTTTGAAACGTGTTCGCTTATAATTGTATCGCTCTTATTAAAACAAGAGTAGAATAAGAGTAAAATAAGAGAGATAAAAGAGTCTTAAGTTCACTCTATATTAATCTTATTCTTGTCTCAAAATTTCATCTTAAGTGGTTTTTAAATAAATGCTTCTCTTTACCAACTATTTTTGGAACCTTACATTCATGTTTATAGTGTTTATAGTGTCTGGTACCTTGTTCTGCCATGCATATTAACTGGTGTTGTGCATATCTGTGTCTTCCCATTAACAAAAATCAAATTATATACCCTTTGATTTATCATTTTTCACAATACACTACACAAAGACATGTATGCAGTGTTAATAAATTATGATCCATTTTTCTATTTGCGTCGCTAAAACATTCTGGTGTCCTCGATTTCAAGGCAGCAAATGCAATTGCAGTGACAAGCCAGCAGCTGAGGAACTTCGTCTACTTGGCTCACCTAGGAAACAGTGAAAATATGGAAGTACAAAATGGAAAAATATTAGGAACAAAAATCAAAAATCCACTTTTATGCGAATCACATGACTTTTGTTAAATCACACACACACATATATATGTGCCACATAGAAGATAAATGTCCAGTTTACCTGAGGCTCCAAATTTATAGAAAGAAAATCCTGTTCATCAGCCTCTGTGCCGCTTCTGCTTTCTCTACTACCTCAGTAGGCAGTTGAGTTGGTAGCTGAGCCATCGTTGCTTTCTTTACAGTAACAGCCTAAACGTTTTAAGGACATGAACTTCTCAAGCTATAACTTAGAAACATTTAATATTATTTCACATTTTTCGTATGTATTTATCGTTATAAATATGGCAAATGTACTGTATTCTCTACTTTTATGAATAAAAATATATATTCTTAAAAAATATATATATTCAATTCTGTTCTTTATTACTTCGTAGATTGTAGATCGTATAATCATATTCGATGTACCGGGTAATAATTTTACCCCTAACCATCTCCATCATAAAGATATGCCTATTTGGCATGAGTAAGAACAAAATATATAAGTAAACCACCCTTAGGTGGGCCCCTAAGGGCAAACATAAGAAAAGGTAAAACTAGCAGTAAAAATGTATAAGAAACCTAAAACGGGTAGGTCTCAGACAACGCTACCTATATACACTTATAAAACGCACCTCAAAAAATATTTTTGAGGTGCGTTTTATTATATATGGTCGATGCCCAGGTCTTTATGGCGTTGTCTGTTAGCGACAAACCAGGGGGCATCGACTGCAATTCTCAAAATCTTGTTCTGTAAGACCTGAATCTTGAGAATATTGGTGGGTGTAGTATTTGCCCATATGGGTGAAGCATAGAGAATCACCGGTCTGATGATCATAGTTCTTTATTACTTTCCTACAATATTGATTATTATTATTATTACTATTTAAATGTTTAACGGTAAGGGGGTTTAAATGTTAACCGTAAAATTTGCAATTGCTAAGAATTTAAATAACCGCCAGAACCTATTCCAGGTACTTGAATGATTTCTTATGGTAAAAGGTTTATCGATCCTTGAGATTTTCAGAATCCTAACCACGACGCAAAAACGAAGTTTAGTATATTTTCCTTATTGCTAGAGTCAGTACATATGTTAAAGTTAGTTAGTTTTAGAGATTTTACACATTCAAAATTTTCAAGCCCCCATTTCTTCCTACTGAGCGGAAAGCAGTTCAGAGAATTTAACCATCGCATCAATAGCTGCGGTTGATGCGATCACTGTGAAACGTTGTTTCTCTTGATCTACATGTCAGCATGATGAACTGTTTTCCAAATAATCAGCAAACATTAGACTTCCATTTTAAAGGAAGCCGCACCTAGCATAACACTGTGAGGGTTAGATGCTCCTTTATCAAGGCACTGTGAGGGTTAGATGCTCCCTTTATCATGGCACTGTGAGGGTTAGATGCTCCCTTTATCATGGCACTGTGAGGGTTAGATGCTCTATTTATCAATAGCATTGTGAGGTTTCAAAAATCCATTTATCAAGAGCAATGTGAGAGTTAGATACTCCCTTTATCCATGCCACTGTGAGGGTTAGACACTCCCTTTATCCATGGCGCTGTGAACGTTAGATACTCTCTTTATCCAGAACATTGTGAACTGTGAGGGTTAGATACTCCCTTTATCCAGGACTCTGTAAGAGTTATTCTCTTTATCCAGGGCACTGTGAGGATTAGCTATTCCTTTTATTTAGTGCAATGTGAGGGTTAGATACTCCATTTATCAATAGTGCTGTGAAGTTTAGATACTCCATTTGCCAATAGCATTGTGAGGTTTAGATACTCTATTTATCCAGACAATATGAGGGTTTGATACTCTCTTTATCCATGACGATGTGGTTAGATGCTCCAGATTGCAATTTATAAAATCTAACGCATTGTGAAGATTAGATACTCCCTTTATCCAGGACTCTGTTAGGGTTACCCTCTTTATCCAGAGTACGGTGAGAGGATGATACTCCTTTTATTCAGGGCACTGTTAAAGATTGATACTCCCTTTATCCAGGGCGATGTGAGAGTTAGATACTCCTTTATCCAGAACGATGTGAAGGTTAGATGCTCTCTTTATCCATGGCGATGTGAGGGTTAGATACTCCTTTTATTCAGGGCACTGTTAAAGATTGATACTCCCTTTATCCAGGGCGATGTGAGAGTTAGATACTCCTTTATCCAGAGCGATGTGAAGGTTAGATGCTCTCTTTATCCATGGCGATGTAAGGGTTAGATACTCCTTTTATTCAGGGCACTGTTAAAGTTGGATACTCCCTTTATCCAGGACTCTGTTAGGGTTACCCTCTTTATCCAGAGTACGGTGAGAGGTAGATACTCCTTTTATTCAGGGCACTGTTAAAGATTGATACTCCCTTTATCCAGGGCGATGTGAGGGTTAGATACTCCTTTATCCAGAACGATGTGAAGGTTAGATGCTCTCTTTATCCATGGCGATGTGAGGGTTAGATACTCCTTTTATTCAGGGCACTGTTAAAGTTGGATACTCCCTTTATCCAGGGCGATGTGAGGGTTAGATACTCCTTTTATTCAGGGCACTGTTAAAGTTGGATACTCCCTTTATCCAGGGCGATGTGAGGGTTAGATACTCCTTTTATTCAGGGCACTGTTAAAGTTAGATACTCCCTTTATCCAGGGCGATGTGACGGTTAGATACTCCTTTTATTCAGGGCACTGTTAAAGTTAGATACTCCCTTTATCCAGGGCGATGTGAGGGTTAGATACTCCTTTATCCAGGGCGATGTGAGGGTTAGATGCTCTTTATCCATGGCGATGTGAGGGTTAGATACTCCTTTTATTCAGGGCACTGTTAAAGTTAGATACTCCCTTTATCCAGGGCGATGTGAGGGTTAGATACTCCTTTATCCAGGGCGATGTGAGGGTTAGATGCTCTTTATCCATGGCGATGTGATGGTTAGATACTCCTTTTATTCAGGGCACTGTTAAAGTTACATACTCCCTTTATCCAGGGCGATGTGAGGGTTAAATACTCCTTTATCCAGGACGATGTGAAGGTTAGATGCTCTCTTTATCCATGGCGATGTGAGGGTTAGATACTCCTTTTATTCAGGGCACTGTTAAAGTTAGATACTCCCTTTATCCAGGGCGATGTGAGGGTTAGATACTCCTTTTATTCAGGGCACTGTTAAAGTTAGATACTCCCTTTATCCAGGGCGATGTGAGGGTTAGATACTCCTTTATCCAGGGCGATGTGAGGGTTAGATGCTCTTTATCCATGGCGATGTGATGGTTAGATACTCCTTTTATTCAGGGCACTGTTAAAGTTACATACTCCCTTTATCCAGGGCGATGTGAGGGTTAAATACTCCTTTATCCAGGACGATGTGAAGGTTAGATGCTCTCTTTATCCATGGCGATGTGAGGGTTAGATACTCCTTTTATTCAGGGCACTGTTAAAGTTAGATACTCCCTTTATCCAGGGCGATGTGAGGGTTAGATACTCCTTTTATTCAGGGCACTGTTAAAGTTAGATACTCCCTTTATCCAGGGCGATGTGAGGGTTAGATACTCCTTTATCCAGGGCGATGTGAGGGTTAGATGCTCTTTATCCATGGCGATGTGATGGTTAGATACTCCTTTTATTCAGGGCACTGTTAAAGTTACATACTCCCTTTATCCAGGGCGATGTGAGGGTTAAATACTCCTTTATCCAGGACGATGTGAAGGTTAGATGCTCTCTTTATCCATGGCGATGTGAGGGTTAGATACTCCTTTTATTCAGGGCACTGTTAAAGTTGGATACTCTCTTTATCCATGGCGATGTGAGGGTTAGATACTCCTTTTATTCAGGGCACTATTAAAGTTAGATACTCCCTTTATCCAGGGCGATGTGAGGGTTAGATACTCCTTTTATTTAGGGCACTGTTAAAGTTAGATACTCCCTTTATCCAGGGCGATGTGAGGGTTAGATACTCCTTTATCCAGGGCGATGTGAGGGTTAGATGCTCTTTATCCATGGCGATGTGATGGTTAGATACTCCTTTTATTCAGGGCACTGTTAAAGTTACATACTCCCTTTATCCAGGGCGATGTGAGGGTTAAATACTCCTTTATCCAGGACGATGTGAAGGTTAGATGCTCTCTTTATCCATGGCGATGTGAGGGTTAGATACTCCTTTTATTCAGGGCACTATTAAAGTTAGATACTCCCTTTATCCAGGGCGATGTGAGGGTTAGATACTCCTTTTATTCAGGGCACTGTTAAAGTTAGATAGTCCCTTTATCCAGGGCGATGTGAGGGTTAGATACTCCTTTATCCACTGCGATGTGAGGGTTAGATGCTCTTTATCCATGGCGATGTGATGGTTAGATACTCCTTTTATTCAGGGCACTGTTAAAGTTACATACTCCCTTTATCCAGGGTGATGTGAGGGTTAAATACTCCTTTATCCAGGACGATGTGAAGGTTAGATGCTCTCTTTATCCATGGCGATGTGAGGGTTAGATACTCCTTTTATTCAGGGCACTGTTAAAGTTGGATACTCTCTTTATCCATGGCGATGTGAGGGTTAGATACTCCTTTTATTCAGGGCACTGTTAAAGTTAGATACTCCCTTTATCCAGGGCGATGTGAGGGTTAGATACTCCTTTATCCAGGGCGATGTGAGGGTTAGATGCTCTTTATCCATGGCGATGTGAGGGTTAGATACTCCTTTTATTCAGGGCACTGTTAAAGTTAGATACTCCCTTTATCCAGGGCGATGTGAGGGTTAAATACTCCTTTATCCAGGACGATGTGAAGGCTAGATGCTCTCTTTATCCATGGCGATGTGAGGGTTAGATGCTCCTTTTATCCAGGGCCAGATTCAGATCCTTGAAGGCAGTTGGTGTTTCCGTTTTGGGGGTGCCGCATCTGCCGAAATGACCTCCAGGTTGGAGGTCATTTCGGCAGATGCATTTTTATGGGTGCATTGATTCCGATGGGTGATCAGAATTATATTAATAATTTTCTCGGATAGCAAAACGACATGTAACAGACCTTAACTATTGATTTCATCTCTGTTTATTCACGAAGAGACCTTAGTTATAACTTTTTTTATAGAAAGGAGAAAAAAATAATGGTAAAACTTTTTTAGTACCACTTACAGGTAAAACAACCCAACCTCCCTTTCTGTTGATGGGGTTGACTCAGTCGGTAGCGCGCGAGACTCGTAATCTGCAGTTTCCAGGTTCGAGTGCCAGATTTGAGATTTATTTCCTCTAAATCCTCATCCTGCCCTTAGTAAGGAAGAGAGGATATTGCTTGGTCGGGGTTTTATGGCGTTAGGAAAACTAAAGCTCTGCTGCGCCACTATGGCGTTGGGCAAAAGGTGAAGAGAGCGCAAATTATATATAAATATATATTTGAAGGTCATGTACACCTGCAACCAAAATGAAACAAACAACGCAACAATAAAAGTGTATATGGAAAACAGCGAGCGAAAATTTAACCCATGCATAAACAGAAACAATAATGATAAAAGAGAAGAAAAAATTTAACGAGTTTATAGAACCCGAATAAAAAAGGCAAAAATAAACAAGTGTAAAATGCAAAACGTAGAGGTAAAATATGAAATACGTAAGTTGGTTGTGTGGGGTTTTATGGCGCATTAAAATCGAAGGGATAGAAAATATATGAAAAGAGAACAGAAGTCAGACAATCTGCAACCAGATTCAAAAATAATAGACATAACAATAAACACAAGGAAAAGGGAAAAACAGCAGCAAAGGATGTAAAACCATTGTAAATGGGGGGGGGGGAATGGTGACAACAAGTATAAAACATAAAATCCAAAGGTAAAATATTAAACACAAGTGAAATAACCAAGAACTCTTAAAGAGGTAAAAACGGGAAATAAAAACGAATGATCAGGTAAAAGGTATCCAAGTGTAAGGGACTTGGACGGTAAATGATGAGAGCTAAAACAGATTCGTCTTTCAAGGTTAAAGCTTTCCAGTCGATTAAAATATCTTTGAATCGTTTAAACAGGTCACAAAACCCATAGTTAGGTTCGTCGTCTACCGGTAAAAGAAAAGAATGTGCTTTATAAGAGGAGGTGAGCAAGTACAACTTCATCCTTACTATTCCTGCGAAATGATGACTGCCCTAGTTTGACAACAGACTTCATCACAAAGAGTTTCTTGGCAATCTGTTCCGAACAACATCTTTACCCTGTGTTTGGAACTCGATGCAGAAAGGGAACACCGACGGCCTTGGAAAGGTCGCCGTTCGTCGTATGGGTTGTAATGCAATTCGATACATGTATGGGATGTAAAGCCGGGGTTCTATGCACGTTAATAAACACGGTGGATGAGCTTAACGGGATATTGCCCGCTGTCTTCTAATAGCTATCCAGCGAGTCCCCATCTCCAACTTTTTCTGAGCCCTTGGGATCCTTGTGATCTGGCCATTTAGCTCACTGTGCCTAAAAAAATAGTACCACTCAGAGCAAAGGCGGATTTACCAATAAGAGGAATAAGCGGCCGCTTAGGCCCCGTCTACTGAGGGGGCCCTAAATCCTTCTGTGAATTTATAATTATATGTTACTTACAAATCAATAAAGCCCGTGAACCTCTAAATCCACTGCTGACTCGGAAATAAAACAACCTAACAAACTTTCCTTTATTTTTTCTCAATTATTTCTAGCCGCTTTTTGTCTTCTGAAAATGTCCGAGTCCAATTCGATGTATGCTGACGACACTCTTCGTTTCAAATATTCGAAAACGTTTTTACTACATACTTCTTACCAGCTGATATCATTTAAAATTTCCTTAAATGAAATCTACACTTTTCGTAAACTAACTTTATTGTGTGGGAAGAGAAAAATTCGGAAACAATTCACCTCTTCCTTAGTTCTTAAGATGCATTTTTCGTTCTGAAAATTCCATGTAACTCATAACTTGTGTCTTTTGTAGCGAACAGAGAAACTTCGCGAGTTCCTGTCATAGTGTTCATTCACGGCGAATCCTACGAATGGAATTCTGGAAATTCTTACGATGGAACAATTTTGGCTGGCTTTGGCGATGTTGTCGTCATCACCCTGAACTACCGACTTGGAATTCTAGGTAAAGCACCATGTCCACCTGTATATTTGTATAGAACATTAAACTATTTGCATGTTTTTCAAGGAAAATATTTTCTGTTCAAGTATGAAAGATTCTACGTTAATTCTCTTATTTCGTTGGATCACGGGAGGGATTTACTGGATACGAAAGCAGAGGCATGGCTTAGTCTCTTTTAGCTTCCGTATCCGGTATTGGGTAGGGCTTAAAATATTAAGAAGATCGAAAAACATATATTTTTTTTCATTTAAAATCAGAACATTCATTTGAAATAATTTTTTCAAATGTCACATAAACTTCCTATTATGAATGAGGATTTTTTTATTAGTTTATATACTTGTTTAAATGCAGATGTATTTAATCAAACCTTGCAAAGAAAATGCAAGTTTACTCTGAACGTCAACAGATAATGTTTCCTTTCTACAAACCTCCAATAGCTCTAAATACGTCGATTCCCATGTCTGCCTCTACCCCCCTCCCCTCCCACGCAGCAAGTATGAAAATTGGCATTCACCCCTCCCCACCTGCCGAAAAATATAAAACAGTATCCCACATTAAAAGGGTAATTTTCGGCGTTGAATCATTTAAAACCTACAGCGATCATACGAACTATTTGATATACGCACTAACTGTGGCTGTAAAAGTGCACAAGATTTCAGTTTTTATTTGCGCGCTGGGAAAAATAAAAAAACCATCACCAATAAATAAACATTCCAAGGTCAGATTTTGAAACCTTTTTTATTATCTTATTCGTTTTTTTAAATGGATACCGATGCGATAATTTTCCTAAAAACCTGGCTTCTTTCGATTCTTTTATGCAAACGTAACATAAAAGGGGAAAAGAATAGCTCCCATCGACGCTTCCGCCACTCCTCTTCAAATGAAGTCATTATTTTGGCATTCTTCCTCAACCTTTTTACCACTGTTTACAAATTATTAATGCATTTGTTTTTCTCTGTCTCCTAAATGAGCTTCTAAAGATCCGAAAGACGAAACTTTCGCCATTATCTATTTTCGTGCACATAAAAATTAAGGCAACGGAAGAACGATGGAAATAATATTTTAAGTAGGCGATCTCGTCTGCCGAGAATGACCACTCAGAGTTCCGAATGACTGCCATTGGAGCTTCTCTAAATACTCGCAAACTGGCTGCCTCGTCTCGTGGCGAAAAACATTAGGGGCGCAAAGTTTCGTCTGCATTCCGTCATCCAAGTCCCATTAGCAGAAGAGCAACGAGTGCTGCTTAGAGACGTAATGGAAGCAAGAGAGCCATCGGAATTGCGCAGATCCTAATCGAGCCAGCGAAGGAGGAGGAACTTAGATGCATGGAAAGACGCATCCTGCGAAGGAACACAGTTTGCATTCGGATAATAGTATAGAGAGCCTTGCAAGAAATCACGATCCGAGATCCGTGGATGTTTCGGCTGCTTAACGGATGATATAAAAATGGGGTACGTGTGGAACAAGGAAGAGCAGAAAATGTTTATGAAAATGAACTCCTCGAACAGTAGTTGGGAAAAGAAAGTGGAAATGCAATTTTTCGTACGACAGTTTCCGTGTGAAGATTTTGTCTCGTGTTTTAGTGAAAGAGATTAGTCCCACCGGAAATTCACGTCGAACAACATGAATCAAAATAGGATATGACGATCGCTGAGGAATTATATTTCGAAAAATCGCCGCGAACTTACCCGGCTTTTGGGAAACGTAGGATTAAGCAGAAAGTTTATAAAGACTAGATTAGAACTCACTAAGTTTCCTCGGATTTTCTTCCTCCTCTTCTCAAACATGTTAAATTTTCGCCGTCTTCTCAGAAAATGCAAAATACTGTAACGACAGGAAAACGTGCAGTAATAAAACCGTTACTGTGATGTCTTGTGACGCTCGTGATATGCCTTAGTGACAGAATTTCGTCACTAATCTGTTGGAACGAAGAATAAACTTTGAATAATAAACGATAGATGAAAGCAAAAAAAGGTGAACTTTTAGTGGCTGGTGTGTCATTTAAAGTTACGGTTTGTGTTGACAGATTTCAAGTTGAAGTGCGTGTGTTCTTTGGAAAGGTGGCCTCAGTTACTGCTGATATTGAGAAGCAGGCTGGGGCTAAATTCTGTTCAGGTAGTAAGGTTAATCAAACCTATAAATATATCGACAAGATTTCTGTGTTGCTTATTAAACATTTTAATAAAATTATGTTTATGCGTTGAGTTAAAGATCTGTGCAATACAAATATTTGTAAATCAGTAAATCAAATATGTATGACTCTTCAGATGGTTTAATTATTTGATAAATACTGATGGAAGACATACTGGTGTTTAGTATAAATTGTTATTTATGAAATCTCATTATTTTTGTAATTAAATTAGTTCATTTATAATATGATTGTTCATTTTGAATTCACGCTCGGTTAACCACCAAATCTGTAACACTATTTAAGGCACCGAAAAATGGCAAATATTTTTGCCAAATTGAAAAGAAATCCTCTGCAGGAATTATTTCAACAACTGTCGTTGTTGCGCCCAAATCTTAAGGCGCTTGCCGCTGTTAATATGTGTAGCTTCATAACTTGGTGAGGAGTAGATATTTGAAGGATATTTCCCTCAACAGAAATCTTGAAACACCTTCATGATGTGAGTGATGGTGGTGCTTCATTTCATTTTCACAACTTATATTTTACACTGATTAATATGTTGGAGAATTTGAAAATTTAATACAAGAAATGCTTATTTCGGAGACACACAGTATACTGCTTTGGACAGTCCAACTAAAGAAGCTTTTTAATTTCTTAACCACTAACAAGTATCCCAAACATTATACCGCTTGATTTTCTTTCATGTGTAAACATGTCGAAGAAAATGTATCCACGTCTGCATTAATAATTTGCAAATTCTTCAAGATGTAAAGTATTGATGACCTGAAAATTTCGTATCACTGATGAAATTGCATCAATTTACGAAGACAGCCGTCCCGTGGCCGAGTGGTTAGCGCGCTTGGCTACTGATCTAAGGGATCTGGGTTCGAGCCCCGGATACGGCATGGATGTTCGAATTGTTTTCTGCTGAGGTCCTGCCATCCTCTCAGATCTTATACTGCGGCATATAAACTGACAGGCTCCTGTCAGACCTCTGTGGCAAGCAGCTGCTTGAGGGAGTATTTTTAATTTTTTTATGTTGAATTGTACGGTTTGAACTTCTGTTTGATGTGATCCGCGCTAAAATGAGGGTTTACACTGAGGTGTATTAACTTTGCGGGTGGGGGAAAAACTTCTTAAGTTGGACTTTCAAATGCAGATGGCAGCACGTCTCCGCAGAAGGAATTTTTTTCAATTCAATTTATATTTATTTGTATGAGAAACAAGGACAAACCTAATAGAGCTTTTAGGTTTTCTCCGTCCTTGTGTGGTGAAGCACCTTTTTCGCTTTAAAAAATATTGTCCAGGCACTTTTGGCCCATCCTGTATATTATTTTTGTTTAAAATTCCAGCTTTGAGACAAAGCCCTTGTGTCTTCCTCCCTCCATTGAGAAGATAATTATTAATGAGATGAATCTCATCCCATCTGTTTGTTGGGGGCAAAATCAAAGATTAGCATTCGCTTCCTGAGTTTCGATATTCAGTTAAGGTGATGTGCTATCGGAAGTGCGTCTACCCGCAGGCGCCTGCTTTTAGGAAGAAGTTCGGGCTTCACCTTCGCAAAGATGGCACGGGCTGAAGCCATATATTTATTAGGGAGCAAGTCGCCGATCGGAAACCTATGGACAAAGGAGCAAGAGGTGAGATCTCGAGACAAAGGGCGTTCAATTTCGAGTTCAAAGGGCGACAAGGGGATTTCGAAGTGAAAGGCTGAGCGGTGCAAGAGAGCAAGAGAGGACGAGGCCCGCAGGTATATATCTCTTTTTGCGGCACGTGGAGTTTCCGGGCACGCCTAAGTGAAGGCGTAGGGCAAAGAGCTCCGTAAACAACAGAAAGTGATCGGATAAGGGTCCGTTAGTCTTCAAGGAAAGATTTAGAATGAATATTAAGTAACAAACTGGGTGATGAGGAAATCACGAAAAATGCTAAATTTGTGCTCTCTACGAAGTGGAAGTAGAGTGGTACCACAGAACCAGGAAACAGCTAACAGCCAGAGTCTCAGGATGCGAAACGCATTTTAAACTCCTGACAAATTCCTTATCCCTAAAGAAGCTGAAATAAATATTCTCACAAGATTCAAAAGAATGTTTTATGGATATATTGTGACTTTTTTTGTAACGTCTGCTGAAATCGGAATTCTGTAAAAAGAATCACGAGGGGAAATCAGAAAAGCTAAGAAAATACAGAAATTGGCGCAGTAAATTCAGAATAACCCTTAGATATTGGCGCAGATGCGTCAGGATCCGCTACAGCAGTAGTTCTCAACCTTTTATGTTATCCTTTGGAAATGTGTATGTAACTGGCGTACCCCTTGTATAGATAGATAAAACTATAGTTATAGTATAACAATGGGAATAAAACTTTGTTACTAGATCTAGCGACTTTTGAGCTCTCACGGCGTACCCTCAAAACATTTTACCACGTACCTCACGTTGAGAAACCCTACGCTACAAAGACGTCTATGAAATCAACATTTCCTTTGCTCTGAAGCGACGGCATTCCGGAGAAATTAGAACAATTAACCCTTTTGCTGTCAATTAAATGTATCAACTGATAAGCAGTTGCAAAGTATAACTAAAAGGCTGTAGCATGGCTAAGTTGGGTTGGTTATAAATGCATTGATGAAGTTCATAACCAGCCTAACTTAGCTGTTATTCAAGTGAATATTCGTTTACTCTGGTGTGCACAAATCGCTACTTAACGTAGCACAAAGCAACCCACTTCTTTAGTCTAGGAAAGGCTTTGGATGACTATTGCTCTTACAGCATATTTTGTTCAATATTTTCACTATTGAAAATGAGTATTAATTTTCCCACCAAATGAAAAAATAAAAGAAAGCACCGAAGAATAAAAAAGCTCTATTTATCTAACACGCGATTCAGCATTAGGTGAGAAAAGTTGTCGCCTTCATATGTCGGCGATGGCGACATTCTGCATCTGCGAGAAAGGGGATCCGTGTTAGATTGGAAGAGCTACCCGCCATCTCTCGGAAGGGATGTTAAGGTGTAATTAACGTTAAGCCCTGGCTCCATCTGAAGGAAAGGCTTTCACCTGTGGATGCCTTTCAACGCAGTCTTTGACAGGAAGCTCTCGTCTGCACCTAACAACTCTCTTGTGGGCATTCTTTTTCCGCTTTCTTCTGAGTTTGGTGTCCTTGTAACCTCACCCTCAAACCCCATGTGCAACAGATGAAAAAGTGTCTCTCTGTGGCAGGGGACGATACAAGAGGTTTAAAATAGCAGCAAAAGCCCATACAACCACAATCTTCAGAATATGTCCAGAAGACATAAGATGACAAATGGATATCCAATGGACATCGCAGTTATTTTATGGATATGTTGTGGATGTTGTGGTTGTGTGGGAATTAATATAACAAATGCATTTTCATTTGTTCAAAATAATTTCTAATTCACCTCTCTTTCCTAAAGTGTACTTCTGCTGCTCTTTCACACGACCGATTTCTGTAAAATAACGTTCCTTTTATCATTAAAGCAAAATGTATTGTTTAGTTCCAAACAGTATAGTTGCTGGTAAACATTTTATACAATCAGTCATTTGTTTACAATATTCGACAGAAAAAAATAAGACGATTGACTTGAGAAGAAACAGATTTTGAAATTTTTTTCCAGAAGAAATCTGTGTGGTTTATTTTGGAATAAATAATTCATCAGTGTTTTTCTGCTTAGCACTCAATGATATTTTTGCCATGGTCTTCAAAGAGAGAAAATGAGAGAACTGGGTAGGGCATGGCGCGTACCCTTTGGCAAAAGATCTCCGGTGAGGATTTTAGTCTGCCAGAATCAAACAAAACAGTCTTTCGCTAATTGGAATCAATGACCTCCAACGGAGCCGTAATGCTTAGGTCGAAATATAACAAAAAAGTTAAAAATTACTGTTTTTTCCTTCCAAAAATGACATTTAATAAAAAAATAAAATCCACCATTCAAACAAGTTATAGCAACAAGAGTTGAATTGTATACAACTATCGGAATCGACTTCGATTACGATCAGGTTTTAGGCTGGTATAATCATTAACCTTTCTCAACATCCTCCTCCTTATTAAGTTACAGATAAATAAATATCGCAAAACGAAAAACGAATTTTTTTTCTCATATATGGTATTATGAAATTTTTTTGAGACACGGTCACGAAAAATTATTTGAAGAAAAATGAGTCGCTGACATGGACGTCAGCAGGATATTCAGGTTGAGATATTTGTTGGTCGATATACAAAAATATATTTTTAAAATTCCGACATGTGGAGAGAAGAAATTTTTAATCCCTCAGTGGTAACGGGTTAAAACGTTTGTTGTCCACTGCGAAGTAATATTCATATTCAATTTATTGTGAACCTAGATCGTGCATATATCATAATACCCAACCAATTCAAATATTCGAAATATTAGTTGTGAAATAAAACGACGCGATTTCCACATTTGTTCACATTGCAATACTTATGAAACATCATCAGTAGTGATGATCATCTTCAATTATTGTGCTCCTTTTCGCAGGATTTCTTCCAGCAATGGAAGGATCAGCTCGCGGTAATTATGGGCTGATGGACCAAATCACCGCTCTTCACTGGATTCAAGAGAACATCGGACAGTTCGGAGGAGATCCTCGCAACATCACCCTTCTAGGCCATGGCCACGGAGCGTCCTGTGTGCATTTGCTGATGCTCTCACCCAGGGCTAAAGGTGAGTTACGGGAGATCTCATTTCGCTTCACAGTTAATGGAAACTCAATTGAAATGATCTAGCTGATGAGGCAGCATTTATTCTATTTCAAAAAAATTAAAAGGACCTCAGTTCTCATGTGAACCGTGATCTCTGTACATTTTGCAATAAGTTGCCTATTGCTGTTTCAGAAGCAAAACATATTTATTTTTGGTTGAAATATAAAATCTGAAATATTTTCCATCTTCATAACAAAGAAAATTGTTTTTATCATTTACTTTGAAAAGCAATTACTGTTAAACATTATGTATTATAAGTGGACAGAAAATATGATTTGCTTTTGGATAAATTATCATCTTAAAGATATTTAATTATAATTTTTAATCCTAGATGGAAATAACACTTATACCATGTAACAAAGAAACTTTCATTCTCGTAAATTTTATTATATTTAAAAGTAGATGTATAAGAATTCAGTACAATTTTCCTGAATTTACTGTAAAATATTAGTAATAAAATTATATTTCTATTGATAAAACTAGGGACTGATTACATAGCTGCTTGAAAAAGTCGCCTGATTTTTATATACGATTTTACAAATGTGCTGTTTTTGAGATTTGAGTTATAAAACATCCGCTCTAATACACAAAACTACGTATATATATTCTGAATAGATATTTAATTCCGCGTTCATATCTTTTTTTAAAGATTTCCAATAAAATGGCTGGATTTTAAGCTACATGAAATGAAAAACATGGGTTGGGCCTTTTCAATTTTTTCTGTTTTTAGATTAGGCTGCTTTGGACTTATAAAAAAATGGATATATATCTCTAAGAACTAATCTTTTTTCGAAGCAATTTTCTGTTCCGAATACTTTATAAAAACTGCTGAATGAGTTTTTTCCCCCCTTAAAATATCTCTCATAATGTTACAGTAGGTGATAAAAGTTTGCACATTTTTGGGAAAGTAATTTTTTCCCTTCTTGGTAGCAATTATTATTATTATCATTATTATTTATTCCATGCAGGGGGGGGGGGGGCGTTATGGTAAAGCCAGGTACAGGTAATTTTAGATATTAATTTAAATGTTCAAACGACTTGATTCCCTAGTCATCATCATCATCATCCTCAAGCAGCCATGGGTTACGGAGGTCCAACCAGACCGTGCAATTTAGTTCTCCAAGCAAGTCTATCCTGAGCTACATCTCTGCATCTGGCCACTGCACACCAATTCTAACAAGGTCCTGTTTGACATTGTCTGCCCACCGCATCCTAGGTCTCCCCTTCTTTCTGAGGCCTTTAGGCACACTGTTCATAACCCTATTCGCCAATCTATAATTATTCATACGGACAACATGGCCAAACCAACGGAGTCTCTCTCTGCACAATATGCTGCTTAAAGGAGGTTGCAAACTCCTTTGCCTAACCTCATCATTAGTTACAAAGTTGAACCACCTAATGCCCAAGATACTGCGTAAGCATCTGGTGATTCCCTAGTACATTTAGGAAATTAAGAAGAAATTCAACATGTGTACAGAAATTGTATAATTATTTTGAGTATGAGTGTATATAACTATTATGAATTATTAGTATTCGTTACTGTGAATAATTTTATAGATCATTTCATAAGAGATTTTTATGCTCCTTCAAATTCTATAAAACTGTTTAATAATATTAAATAAGTGAACAAAATGTTTTGTCCAGATACGTGTTTATGTCTTTGGTCAATAGTGTGAATTATCTGATAGCGTTATCAAACCTAACAGAGATTGCGATTTCCAGTAACTCCATCATAGGGTACGAGCAGTAAACGTAATTTCAACATTCTCGAATAAGTTTTTTAAGCGAAAACTCCCACACTGAATTTTCTGAAGATGAAGTTGCCGATCTTTCTTCTGTTTGCTGGTAAAATGTTCATCTTGCACTCGGTGTTGGTTTAATTTCTAAATTAGACGCTTACCAGTAATGAAAGTGTTTCAGCTGTAATATGAATTAATTGAAATAGATCGACAAGTTTGCACCATGTAAAAACTGCGAAAAATGAACTCTTTTCCTTATTTGACTAATTTGATAGTAAGATGTGCTAAGAGCAGCAATATTATATTAAAACAGTAATATATTCAAGCATTACTGTATGTTTCAACTTTTTCAGTTCAAAATTTTTGAATAGCGATTTATTTTGAAATCTATTATCTCTGACTACATAGTAATATACGTTCACGGTGTTTAGTAATTTAAAAGTCTAATTTACACTCTTTCATCTATCTTTTATTTAACTCTGCAAACTTTTGTGCACATTTGATCATGAGCAGTCCCGAATCTAGAAAAGAGTCGAGGGGGTGAGGCGCAAGAAACAAAATCAAGCCGCAAAAATGTAAAAGGGAAGAAAAACATTTCCTCCTTCGTTTTACAGGTAAATAAAATATTTCTTAGAAAATGAATAAAATATAAATAAGTTTAATCATTTTTGCCTTCTATTACTCTTAGTAACATAACATTCTGCACGGGGGCATGCCCCCTTGCCTCCCTTAGATCCGACCCTGATCAAGCGTTATCCTGCTGTTCAAATCCATGGCTTTAAGTTAAATAAAAGAATAAAACCATGATACTTTGGAAAAATCTAAACGTTTCTTAAACATTATGTTTATATCAGTTGCTTTAGTTAACCTTTGCACTGTTGTCGAGGAACTTTCAGAATTTTTAAGATAATATAATTTTTTCTTTAACTTAAAGCCATAGATTTGAACAGCAGGAACTCTTAACAAATGTGTACAAAAGTTTCCAAAGGTAAAAAAAAAACTGAAATAATGTAAATTAGTATTTTAAGAATACTTTCTCTGACATTTCATATTTTTATTCGCTTTGAAAGCTGATTTCTGAATTTCCGTATTTCAGGTCTCTTCCAACGCGCCGTCCTACAGAGCGGTTCCGCCCTCAGCCCGTGGGCAGTGGCTCGTGAAGCGATGACGTACACTCGTCACGTGGCCCGCATCCTCGGCTGCCCGGTAAAAGACAATCCTGCTCTGGTCCGCTGCATGCGGCAACGCACCATCACAGACATGATGCGGGTGCAGCTGATGGTGCCCGAGCATCTCACTGCGTTTGGACCGACAGTCGACGGTTTAGTGATCCCTGCAGATCCTTCGACCCTCCTGGAGCGACCTTCTGAACTGCACGGCCAGCACGATGTTCTCATTGGCATCACTCGCATCGAGTCTTTCTTCCACTTCAGTGCCAACGAAGAACGCTACGGCATCGAAGCCGACAGACGAGATCGGCTGCTCCGCACCCTCGTCAGAAATCTGTTCTCTTTCCACCTGCAAGAGATCTTCCTCACTATCGTCAACGAGTACACGGACTGGACGCGCCCCGTGCAGCATCCTGTTAACATTTTGGACGGCACTGTCGATGCACTGACGGACGCCCTTGTGGTGGCCCCGAGTGTCCGAGCTGCCAACTTGCACTCTTCGCTGCATTACAGGACGTTCTTTTATGTCTTCAACTACCAGACCGAACTTGGCGACTACCCACAGAGGCTGGGCTGCATCCACGGAGAGGATCTGCCTTACTTGTTCGGCGTCCCACTCGTCAGCTCCCTGGGGCACTTCCCTCACAACTACAGTAAGGCCGAAACGGCTCTGTCTGAGGCAGTCATGCTTTACTGGACAAACTTCGCCAAGCTCGGGTCAGTTTTCGATATCTTTAATGCGTTTAAGATTGCTGCAGAAATATGCCACTGAAGGGATAATAACACACAAATATAAAAGTTTCGATCTTAGCACTTTGTCGCAAACAACTGCTGTTCTAAATTACAGGAATCTTAAGCATGGCATCGAGTATTAAGGTCTTACCTACAAACGAATTCTATTTCTATACTTTAATTCTTTTCGTCCGTAGTGTTCATATTAATTTTTCTATTAAATAAGATGGACAGGTCCAGTTAACACAGACCAGGGCTTCTCAATGGCGGAATTACATCAGGCGGCAGATTTTGCAACCCGAGACAAGATATAAATGCAAAAATAAAAACAAGAAACGTATATTTATTTTTCGCTAAATAAGTACAAAAAGGAAACAAAGCAGCGGATGGAAAACGCAATATCATAAAAAAAAAAGTCTTTTTTTTTCTGGCCAGCGAATGAATCTAAAATTAACAAATAAAAACTGCAGAATTAATATGACTCTTGTGAATACGGGATACTTGTTTTCGAGGAAAATTAAGCTTAAAATTTTCAAACTTTTGCACCTTCTAATGATGGAATTTTGTACTTAGATTGGATGATGGGCATAATGGATGAAAATGCACATAATAACATTTCATTAGTAGCTACCCAACGCAAAAACTAATATTTATATCTTAAAAGAGTTTTTTTACCTTCCTTCGGGATAAGGTGTAAAACTGCTGCTCTCAGGTAAGTCTCTTTACCACCACACTTTTCCACCCAATTTTAAATTTCCATCATCAATAGATCGTTTACAATATTCGGATAAATTTTACCATTTTACGATTCTAGAGCCATCTAAATTTAAAACTCGAGAGATTCGGAAAATGGGAACGTTTCATGAGCAAACATGCAATCCAACACGAATTTTTCCACTGATTTCTAAAAAAAAGTTAAATGTCTATCAGGGTGAAGGCAATAGTTCGTTCTCTGGAAACGAGTTAAAAAGAAAAAATCTCTCCCTCTTCAAAATGCAATTGACAATCTTGATACCTGTGTCGTCGAATCCTGAAGGTCAACGGGGGTCGTGGGGGACGAGTGCCCAAACGACGCTCTGATACTTCACATGAGATCAGAGCTAAATGACCTACGAATCACCAGCCAATGAAGTTTGATCTGTGGAAACTGTCAAAGCATCAACTGCGCAGTCTCATAGCCTCCCCGGTTAGCACTTCCGTTACACTTCTACTGCCTGATTTAGGATATTTATAAAAAAAACCAAATAGTTCTTAATCTGGATCAATACTTTAATTCATTTTGGGGAAACGTTTTTTAATAATTTTAGTTGGGTTGGGTTGGGTTGTTTTACCTCTGAGCGGCACTTTTTTGCACACCAAGGGCTAAATGGCCAGGTCACATGGACCCCGAAGGCTCAGAGAAGGTTGGGGGAGGGGACCCACTGGAACAGCTGTTGGGAGACAGATGGTAGCCTCCCGTCAAGGCCATCCAGCGTGTTCTTTAACGTGCACAGGGTATGACTCTCCCGCACACGGGGCCACAGCTTAACGTCCCATCCGACGGACGGCGGCCTTTCCAAGCCCATCGGTGTCCCCTACTGACCGTGGGCAGGGCGGGGAATTTTGCGGAGATAAATCTCAACGCTGACCCAGCTGGGACTCGAACCTGGGAACTACAGATTACGAGCCTGGCGCGAATAATAATTTTAGTAGTTTCGAAAAACTAAAAGGAGTAAATACGTATGTAGCATGAATTGGAACGCATATCGTTCTTTTTCGAAACCTTTTAGTAACACACTTTAGAAAAAAACTATAATAGTTCAAAGACTGCAATTTTTTTATTTTGTCGAAATTAAAGTTTTGAAATAGCTTTATTGAGGACCATCACCAACGATAGCAGATTTACCATCAGAAAATATCTGCATCACCTGAAATGCAAGAGACTGCAATTTCCATATTTCCATCTATTAAGAAAGAACTACAATTTTTTTTGTGCAAAGAAAGAATTTCTTAGGATAGGAAAAATTTTCGTGAAAATCTTTCCAAATAATCAATAATTTTCAAAAACGTTACTTTCACTGTCAATTAATCTTTCATTTATATCATAATCAACCATTGATTTCCATTTCCCTTATTTACCCTCTCATAAACTGGAAACTAATAAAGCAGCCTAACCATTTTTATTCCTCTTTAAACATGTCACAGCGATCATATATGAAACCGAATTATAAGGGCCCTTCAAATGATAAGTGGACAACCCTTAATGTATGGGCAACGCATTAGGGGATCTTTGTGCCCTCACACAGGGAAATGGGCACAAATAGAAAGAACTCATCAACACAAGAAATAATGGCAAGTATCAGCTTGAAAGTAATGGACGGTTGTAATAAAGCTTGTATGGAAGCATCCAAAGTTAAACAACATACTGTATGCTGATGTTTTAATTTGACTGTCGAAGTCAACAGTTAATTAAGTTTCTGGACAATGGTGACAACATCAACTCGCAAAGATATTGAGAAACTACAGATATTTAAAGGTAAGCAATAAAGTCGAAGTGCCCAGGACTTTTGAGTACGAAGATTAATACATGAAGCGAGTGCTTCCACATTGCACAAATAACAATAACAACGTTAAACAGGACTAGTTGGGAACGCCTAAGAACATCTACTGTAGTCCTGGCATCTTCCCTTTTAGAATTTAGCATTTCTGGACCTCTAAAAAACGCCATTAAAAAAAGAAAGTTGAAAGTCAGACGACGAGATGCAATATATCGTCACAGACTTCCTCATTCAACAACCAAAGCCGCTCTAGTAAAAACAGTATCGTGTTACTCTTTTCGTATAGATACAGATCTCTCTCTCCAGGAATGGCGAATTTGAACAGACCAATAAATTATTTACGATTAATTTCAGATTTGTTCACTTTTTATTTAAACCATCCTTATATATCAAATCTTGATAGAAAAGCTATTGATAAATGTTACATTTCTATTCTTAATGAAACTCTTAATAACAATTTACAAGAAATATTCCTCCGAACACTTTTAGGATTAATGTTCTTTCCGAAGGTCATGAGCACATTTATTTTATGAGACATTCAAAGATGTATACACAAAAAAAGTGACATCGATAATAGTGTCTGGTATGTACTATTTTTTTTATCTTAGAAGTCTCTGTAACGGTCAACCACTCTACCAGAACTTGACAAGCTTGTAAATTCAGCTGGGTTAAAAGTCCGTTCTGAACTGACTCATCTTTTCAGAGTGATGGCTTCTAAGTGGTTCCAAAGATGGAAGTCGGAGGGTGCAAAGTTCCGACTGAAGGGAGAGGAGTCTTTTTTTCAACAAAGAATTCAATCGCTGCACGTTGTCCGACAGAAATTTCGTTGGCAGCCATTTGTTTCAATTGGCATGTAAGGATGAAACGTAAGAGAGCATGAGACTAATCGCTTGTACTCTAGGTAAAAATGTCATTACTCCTCTGCTATCTCAAGCAGTTGGAATCAGCGTGCATAGTCCTATCGTGCTCATGATTTTCGGTAACATTGTCATACCGATCGTATATGTAACCCATATACAATCGAGGTAGGAGAGGGGGTGGCTCAGTCGGTAGTGCTCCAGGTCCATCTGGGATCAGCGGGGAGATTAATCTCCGCTAAACTCCCACTCTACCCTCGATCAGAAAGGGATACCGATGGACTTGGAAAGGCCTCCGTCCGTCGGATGGAACGTAAAGCCGTGGCTCCGTTAGTAGGAGAGCCATACCCTGTGCACGTTAGAACACGCTGGGCGATCTTGACGGGAGGCTTCCATCTGTCCCCTAACAGCTATGCATTGGATTCCCTCCAGCCTTCTCCATTACCACCATTAGACAGCTGTATGAAAAAAAAAGTACCGCTCAGAGGTAACAGAAGCCAATCCAACGATACAATCGCACCATTTCCCATGTCACGCGAGATTACACTTACTCGCTACGCATTCCACGTAATTCCTTTCATATAGTAGAGCCACACTCTCTACATATTAAAGAACACTCCGGATGGCCTTGTCAGCTATCCAATTCCGTTACACTGCTGCCTGTATTCAATTCAGCCCATATTCCCATATTCAATTGAGCCCTTAAGTTATTTTTGTGACCTGGGTATTTAGTCCGTTGTATGGAAAAAAAAGTGCTGCTCAGAGGTAAAACAATCCAATCCTCTCTCACAGACATAACACATGCCACCGTACCTCTTCAACATTTCAGAATTCGTGAACAACAATAGACTTGCCATTCTTGAGAGAGAACGCAAAATTTTCCTCTTCTAGCGAAGTGCGAATTACTCGAGGATATGTTGACAAAAGTTTGCGCCAAGGAAGTATTCCCGTCACCAATAAGATCACTTCATTTGCCTGTGTGTCGCATAGATAGAGCCAGATTTATGCACTCTGAGATCCATATTGACACTTGGAATGCATTTTAGAGCACCTACCATAAAAAGTCGAATCTAGACGAAACCTTGAGAGATTTTGAGTGACACGCCATAAATAGGAACTCTGCGAGAAAATGAAATATGAGTATGTTGGAATTTCGAGTGTTAATGTACGAAAACATGAGGGGTATTTCGGAAATAAGAAAAGATCAGAATCAGAAAATCTGGCTAGATCAGAATGGAAAAATCCGTTTCAAATGCAATGGCTCGAGAGAAGTGAGAGATGTTTTCCATTTAAATAGTGTTCTTCACAGAAATGCTAAAATTCAAATAGAAGCGTACAATGTGTAAATTCATTTTCGATCAAAAATATTTTTACGAAAATTTGTTTATACTGACAAAGGTTGTATAGGAAAAGTTTTCAGTTCCAAATGTTATCTATAATAATGAAGCGAGAGTAGGGTGAAATAAGCATATATATATTTCAATTGAAATCAGAACAACTGACTTCAAATTTTTTATGTTAGATTTTTAAGCTGTAATATTTAACAAAGATAATTCGCAATTGAGTCCAATAAAGCAATATCATTTCCTGGCATGAACATTAACGGATTCCTTACTAAAAATTCTATCAAAAGAATTAACAAAACTGAGGCAATTTTTCAATTGTTTTTATGGTAGTGTTCTTGAAAGAGCGATATCTTAGTATAGCTTTCAATAAAAAAGAGCCACGGAAGACAGAAGGAGCTCGACAGACAGAAGGCTCAGGGAATTTCTTATTTCAGCATTATGGTCGATACTTAGATGTAATTGCGGTCTCCCTAAAAAATTACAGAATGGTAAGCTCTAACGAAAGCAATCTATCACCCAATCACAACACTGAAGGGAACATATACTGCCTGGCCAAATTATTATGAACACTAGATCCTGCGGGATGTACCATGTAACATGTCAATCTGTCTGGATTGTTTTACTGACATAAGTATTTTACATCTACGAAAAATCCCATAAAAGCCGTAAAGACATGGAGCAGAGTGTGACATGGGACTTCGAAATGACTGACTGACTTCGAAAGGGGGTCATTGTTGGGGCGCGAGGGACAGGAGCATCCGTAACGGATTGGAATGGGTTGTTTTAAATCTGAGCGGCACTTTTTTGTACGCAATGGGCTAAATGACTAAGTCACAAGGACCCCAAGGGTTCAGATTGGGTTGTTTTATCTCTGAGCGGCACTTTTTTGCCTAAAATAGGCTATATGGCCAGGTCACAAGGACCCCGAGGGCTCAGAGAAGGTTGGGGGAGGGGACCCACTGGAACAGCTGTTGGGAGACAGATGGTAGCCTCCCGTCAAGGTCATCCAGCGTATTCTTTAACGTGCACAGGGTAAGGCTCTCCCGGTTTAACGTCCCATCCGACGGACGGCAATCTTTCCTAGCCCAAGGGTTCAGAGAAAGTTGGAGAAAGGCTACCCCACTGGATCAAGGCCGCGTATTCTTTACGCGCACAGAGTATGACTTTCCTGCATAGGGGTCGCAGTTTTACATCCCCAACTATGGACGACGACTTTCCCGAGTCCATCGGTGTCCTTTTTTGGCCGACGGCAGAGTGGGGATTCAGCTGAGATAAATCTAAACGCCAATCCAAGGTGGGACTCGAGCCTGGGAACTGCAGATTATGAGCATGGGCCTCTACGAATTGAGCCAACCTCCTTCCCAGAAGAGGGGGGGGGGGGGGGGGTAGGATGGAACTCAGCGGAAAATCACGAGGCACAATATTCTAAGTGTACGGAGAATGGCAACGGTCTCAAAAAAAGGCCGCCAGTCGTGACAAATGCGGGAGGAAAAAAAGCTCTGACATGAACCATACGCGCAAACAGAGTTGCTACAGTTCATCAGCTGAGAGATATGAAATGTTAGTAATACTTCATATCCCATTTCAACGAGAACTATGCGCAGAGAAGTTAAAGTTTTATATTTGGGGACTGTATCATGATAACATATGATGAAATATTATGTAGGTATTCGTAATAATTTAGCAAGTAGGTGTTGTTGGAACTATAAATTAATTATGTGTTTAATAAACAACACACTAACAAGTGCGTTTAATTTTTTCCAAAATATGATTTTGGAAATGAAGCTCAGACACCGCGCACCCGGAATAGCACGTCATACACGGCTCGGGGAATTTCGAATCTGCGCCAAATCTTGAATGGACCTCGCATTGCTGTACCATGAATCATTACAGCCTTAAACTACAAGTTTCGCTCCACCCCCCAAAATCGAAATGATTGTGAACGGGTGGTTCATAATCATTTCGATTTTATGTGAGAGTGTGTGCTGACGGGTGGTCAGCACACACTCTCACACAACCTCAATGTCTTTCTAATACGTTCTTGCATTATTCAATTCTTCTGATTCTTTGCTTCAATCGAGAAAAAATCTGGATTTTTTTGTTTTTGTTCCGGCAGCTACGGAAGTATAGAGACGTAGTGATGGAAGACGCGATAGGACGCCCCACTAGTTCCAAAGATGGAAAAAACTAGCTGCATCCTGCGTAACACACACCGTTCTAGAGAAGCGTCTGATGACTGTAACCATTCTCAAGACCGGCATGGGTGTGGCGATATTTTTTGCCAGGCTAAACTAATCGCTAAAGAAAGTATTCTTTTATCTGGGGTGGGGGACATAGAATCGATGTATTTTGCTGTATTCCCCTAGTAGTTCAAAAATTCCATTTCCAGCATTGTTTTTTTCTGAAATCTCTCATGCTGGAATGCCAGGCGCATTTCGAGACCTCTATCCCGGTAGGAAATGAAAAAAAAATTAAGTAAAAGTTTACAATAACTGGTTTATGATCTTCTGAAACTTAGTTTATTTGGTGAATTTGAGATTATTTTGAAATTTGTAGAATTTTCTTTCGCAATTCTTAATGTAGTAGCTTTTGGATCTTACCAGCACTGCTGAGAAGACTTTTATACGAATGCAAATCTTTAAAGAATTCACTAGATGGCAACATGAATTCTGTCAACGTAGTGACAACAATGACCAATGGTTGACAACTTAAGATACTTCAGTTCTTAATCAAGGTGGTTTCAAGCTATCAATGCTATCCCTAAGAGTTGCCAATATCTTATCTCAGCATTTTTCTTTCCTCTAGGAAGATGGGAAAGTGATCTGTAAAATGAAATATTGACAAAGTTGTTTCAGCATTAAAAAATGGTGGAAGAATATCGACTGAGAACAATACACTAAATAATTTGATGTTGTGTTGATGTTTTAAATTTAATTTTTTTTAAATTTTAAGATTTTAAAGTTTTAAGAGTACGAAACAATTGGTGGTGGCCCTCGTGATCTGTCGCATGCTTCGCTGTATGACTTCAGAGAGAATGCTTTTTCAGATTCTCTGTCTTCTGGCGAAAGAGTCTCTTACGTCTTTCACGTGAAAGAGCAATAAACACATTTGCATTAGTGTATGAAAAATTTTACTTTTCCATCTTCTTTTGTAAAACTGAACTTTTAACAGCTTCCGAAGTGGCTCTAATAAAAAGCATTATTTACGAAGCATCTTCAAGCACCAACAAAAAAGGTTACAAACTACATCTGTGACTAACACTGGCTGTGGTTTTTTATTATTTACTTATATACTATCAAATCAGTCTAACGGAGGTATTATAGGGATCGAGAATCAATTAATTCCAACAATATGCATTTCAGGACCTCACAATTATACACAACTGATGTCTGTGAACCAGATCAGACACTCAAGTACTAACATACTACTTTTCAAATGAAGAGAACTTTCTCAGCTATACAAAGTCATCTCGAGTTGATGTTTTCTTTTTCTTTTTTTCAGAGATCCGAATGTCGTCCATGATCTCGAGTCACCGGACAAAAGTAGGGGTCGCTTCGAACGTTTTCTTTGGCCTCCTTACGACAACATCAACCAGAAATATCTGTCGCTAGGTGAGTCGTTTGCTGCTGGAAGCAAATACTTTTCGCTAAAGATATTCATTTCCCTTAATGTTGTTTATTTCCAAAGGGTATATATGTTTGTCATGTCCCTCGAATTTTATATTTATTTATTTATTGTATATTTTTGTTATATTTTATTGTTGTATATATTTTTATGTGTTCTTTGAAATGTTTGTGCTGGGATGACTCACTGTTGTTGTTTTCGGGTCTGAAGCTGCTCCGTGGAAGTGGTGACGAATGCCAGCAGTTGTCGATGGACGTTAATGACCGCCTAGGGCGCTAGCGCAGCTAGAAGGCTTTGCGGGAGATTTGAAAGCGAGATTTGAAAGTTTTGGCGTGAGCTTTCGAACGAGAGGGAATCGTTTCGATACGCGTCAGAAGGACGCCGCCATACTCAAAGGAAACCCTTGGAGTGAGTGAGGGTGCGATTCCAAGAGGGAATCCAGATTCTTGGAGAATCAGTCTTTTTATTCTTGTGGTTCAGAAGGAACCACAGTGTAGGCAAAGGAAAATACTTTCGTGGAGTTTTTGAGGTCTATAAAGTGAGAATTCGCAGAGTGTGCGATTCTCCACCTCAGTATTATTGTTTGCAGCAGTGAAGCAGCAAAGGCCCACGGAGTGGAGCTCATTCCCAGCACGTAGCTGTATATATTGTAAAAAAAATAGTGTCGTCCCTATATAACTCTCGTTCGTGCAGTTAACTGATGGACAGTTCCTATTCTTCATTCAACACAGTTAAGTTGAGGCATACAATGGCACAGGCGTAAAAACCCGAGAACCTGTAATTTCATCGAAGTGAATTAAGTATCAACATCATCGTCCCTCTCTCCTGTTCGGCTCGGTCATCACAATGTTATCGGCAAAGTGTAAAATTAGGCATTGTATAGAATGCCGAAAGTGGGACGTCAAAGTATGAAACGCTTAGATTTTCACACATTTCGTAGATATTCTATAGAATGCCAATAGGCAAATCGGCAAAGTATAAAATACTCCCGGCAGTGACGTTTAATGTCGCAAGGCGAGTCACGTGACTATCGACGTTCGCCTCAGAGCCAGAGAACTCAGTCCAATACGAAGTGACCAGTAGATACCCCCTGGGTCCACTATAGGCCCACCCCGATTGCCAGATCCACCAGTCCCTAGTTTCGGTAAAAAAAGAGCGCTGTATTTGGTCACCTTGGACACCAAAAACACACTCTTCCATTCGAAAAAGCGCCCCCTAGCGCTGGAAGAGTGTAAAAGAGGGTTGCTCCAATGGGACCCTAAAGTTTGAGAACCCTAGCTGCCACAGAAAAAGAGTTAAGGTCAAAAAACAGATTCAAAAAAAGTCATCAAAAAATGAAATATGACAGCATCTCGGAACTCCATTGAAATCGATTTGACAAGTAGTAAAGTGAAATACTAGTATCCTAACTGGAATTGCAAACTTCGAATATTCAACACTTTACTGATTCGTTCTCACTTGGCTTCACCTCATTTGGGGCGTTTTTTTATAATGCTGACGACAGATTCATTACAGGTTATGATGTTAATATTTTGTGTACTCTTTGCTTCAATATTGAGAATGCTGTCGAAGGTAAAAATCGATCTAAAATGAATCTGGAAATATAGGCCAAAAAAATGAAAATGGATTCCCACAAAAAAATTTCTCCTGCACCTTTGGGGGCCACTGCGCGAGTTCCTATCGCAGACGTCGGCAAGGGACAGCCGCTTCCGCTCAGTCGACAGGTAGCGGCCAACGGTTCGTGAGGTGTACTTGCAAGACCAAGTGCCGAAATTTGAAGTGCTTTTGTATGAAAAAGGCAGTTAAGTGCAATTCAAAATGCCATTCCAGTCTACCTTGTAGCAACAAGTAGTTCAGCACTGGTCTGAAGAAAACTTTTTTTCTGTAGAAAAATCCCGTAGCTTACATTTTGTACTTCTTACATTTTCACATGCATCTTTTCAATAAAAGCCTTTTTTTCACACTTTGCCGAAATAGTATTTGTCATTCTATATAATGCTTAGGTATTCTGTACAATACCTAGGGAAAGTATGTAAAATATTAAAATAAAACAGACATTTCATACTTTGCCTAAAATCGTCACCCATTCTATACAATGCCTGCTTTTCACACTTTGCCGGTAACATATATATAATAATATATAATATAATTTTAAATATAGTCTGTCTACAATTTCTGACTAACAATATACCTAAAAAAAAGTTTGCGTTTTATAGTTATTCGCCCTCTGGAGAATTTTTTAATTTCACAAAACTTGTAAAAAACGTGTCCCAGTGATGAAAACGTGCCCCAGTGAAATTGCACGGATAGACACAGAAACCAAACATTCTTGCAAGCTGACGGAAAGATCCCTCACAGTCAGTAGCACGCCAGGCTCGTCATCTGTAGTTCCTAGGTTCGAGTCCCAGCTGGGCCAGCATTGAGATTTATCTCCGTAAAACTCTCCGCTCTGTCCACGGTCAGTAGGAGACACCGACGGGCTTGGAAAGGCTGACGTCCATTGGATGGGACTTTAAGCCGTGGCTCCGTGTGCGGGAGAGCCATACCCTCTGCACGTTAAAGAACAGGCTGGATGGCGAGAGGTTACCATCTGTCTCCCAACAACTTTTCCAGTGAATATCCTTCCCCAAACCTTTTCTGAGCCATTAGGGTCCTTGTGACTTGGCCATTTAGCCCATTGTGCGAAAAAAGGTACCGCCCAGAAGTAAAAGACCTCAACCGTCTTATCAAAGCCATCCAGCATGTTCTTTAGAGTGAAGAGAGGGAACTTGTGTAGGAAATTTGGAATCTGTTGGTTAAATATCTAAAAAATTACAGGGGGCCGAAATATTTTAAAACAGAGATAAAACATTGCATAGTAATTAAACAATTGCCAACACTGAGCGTAACTACCGCAGAAGAGCTCATGTGAACATGCTGTAGAAGAAGACGCATTCGTAATGCCCGTCAGGTGGCTGGCTGCCCATGCGTACGCATCACCATTTCGTTTCTGATTCCAATGTTTCATGTTTTTTCCTCTCGATGTTCTACGTCACAGCGTTGATTCGTCTGCTGGATTCCTTTCCATTGGATGGACAATTGTTGCTTTCGTTCTTTCATCCCCTTTCCTTATTTTATTCTAATGTGACAATTTGGAAACTTCATCTGCACGAGCCACATTGTTTTGCATTCTTTTGGTTTGCGTGGGCGAGTAGTTAAATGATCGGCTGCAAATGAAATAGACTTCGATTCATTGTTAAATTAACAGTAATGTTAAATTCACCTTAAAATGATAATTTCCCCATATACAGTGTCATTTAAAATTAACCGAAAAGTTCTTAAAAAATTTCGCTTTCTACCCCTGGGAAATGAAATTTCTATTTTAGAACAAGCTGGATGGCTTGATCGCATCATTTATATACCTCTAATGGCGAAGCAATTGAAACAATGAGACTGCGCAGTGGATGCAACGACAGTTCTCATAAATGAGACGTTGATCGTCGGATCAGTGAGCTATGAGAACAGCGCAGTGTGATTGTCTCAATCGCTTCCATATTGACATAACCGTCCGCCATTGCTCTAACGGACGTCTACAACTGGATCAGAACACTATGGTTGATTACAAAATTCAGAAAAAAAATCTGGCAATGATTTTTTAGAAATTAATGATCTGGAAACTTTCGTGTCACGTGACACGAAGGTTGCCAGATCACACATTTCTAAAAACATCATTGCCAGATATTTTTTCTGAATTCTGTAATCAACCATATTGTTCGGATATTTTTTGAGCGACTGTATAACAAAGGGATAATTTTTTTGCTGTTTATCTATGAATACAATTCTGTTTGAAGGTGGAGGAGAGAGTGAAGTTGAGAGACATGTTGAATAAATTGCACTCTTACAAAAAGGAAAGTGGTATACGGAGCGTGTAAAGAGAGGAAAGGAGGCAAAGTTTCGTGTTATGAGGAAGGAAAGATTTAAAAAAGAGTTACGAAATAAATGCATGGCCTCGGATCAGTCTGTTCTGCAATCGAAAGTGGTCATTTTAAGGACGACGAATTCTATTGCCGGTGACTAAAAATTAAATGCCATGTACCTCAAATTGTTGGACTCGATTAGGTTTAGCATTAGGATTGGCTTGTTTTACCTCTGAGCGGCACTTTTTTGCACATCATGGGCTAAATGGCCAGGTCACAAGGACCCCGAAGGCTCAGAGAAGGTTGGGGGAGGGGACCCACTGGAACAAGCTGTTGGGAGACAGATGGTAGCCTCCCGTCAAGGCCATCCAGCGTGTTCTTTAACGTGCACAGGGTATGTCTCTCCCGCACACGGGGCCACATTTTAACGTCCCATCCGAAGGACGGTGACCTTTTCCAAGCCCATCGGTGTCCCCTACTGACCGTGGGCAGGGCGGGGAATTTTTGCGGAGATAAATCTCAACGCTGACCCAGCTGGGACTCGAACCTGGGAAGTACAGATTACGAGCCTGGCGCGCTACCGACTGAGCCACCCCCGCCCCGTTTAGCGTTAGAAAGATGACTATTGTCGAAATTGCTATGGCAGAAGATTAAATTCGGCATTTGCGTCGCTAGGAGCGAATATGTTGTGAATATTTATCTTTCGGCTGCTAAGATTTCTGCGAATGGAGGAAATGAAGCAGAGCTGAAGTCTCAAAGGACGCTTTTCTGCGCCAATGCCTCATTGGAAATGCATCAGCTTTCGACGCCTCAGCTGCTCAATGCAAAAGAGAAAGCAAATCGCAAGGAAAGAACGAAACGGATGAATGCTGTCAAAGAAAGCGCTTGACAACTGAAAGAAATATTTCGTGATTTAATCGAAACAGAATGAATGCCAACTAACGCTTGACCTTGAATATTCATTACGCTCTTTTCCCCAGAGCTTCAGAAGAAATGATGTCCCCATGCCACCTCTTCAACCTTTTACATACGTTTAAATATTTGCCAAGGAAACCTTTTCACTTGTTTTAATTGCATGTTTTAGAAGTGTCCCAACAATTGTCTTCCATCACAATGCTCTTTAGAAAAGAAGATATATATCTAAGGCATGTCAAAAACTCCATTTACTATAATTCATTTTAATCATTGTGATCAACCCACTTCATTCTTTCATACATTAACGCTTAGAAATACTTTTGCGGTTATATTTGAATAATATAATTGGAAAACTAGCCACAAGAGTTACAAACTCGACTGTGAATAAATAAATTAATAAAAGAATACATTATATAAAGTAAAAACATATTTTATGTAATATTGTTATTGAGTTATACTGTTATTGAGTAGTTAAGTTCTAACCATTCATAATTAAAAAGAATAGAAAACTCCTCTTGTCTTAATCACAAAAGAATTTTACAGTGAGCATTGTGTGCAAAACTCATTTTGATTTTTCCTTTTCAGCGATGAAGCCGAAGATTAGGGATCATTACCATGCGCATCGCTTGTCCTTTTGGCTGAGTCTCATTCCTAAGCTTCACCGCCAAGGGACGTCTGGTGTCGCCCCTCAGCATCACTTGCTAGATGACCACGACAACCCCCTCACCTACGACGGCATCGTCCGCCAGGTCCCTCTGTCTTCAGGTCCTACTTCCACCTATCCGCCTCCTGTTCGGCCCACTCCCAATCCGTTGACTCCTACGGTGGCCTCGGCAGTCCGACTCAGTGAAGTGCACCTACCTCAGCAAACGACCCACCGCATCCCAACTCGAAGTCCTCAGGAGCCCGTCACTCTTCCCACTGCCCTGCCCAGTGCACCCAACGTGTCGAACACCCTTGCCGCCGTCCTCGTGCAGAAGGACGCCTACGCCACAGCACTCAGCGTCACCATCGCTGTCGGATGCTCTCTGCTCATCCTCAACGTGCTCATATTCGCTGGAGTTTATTATCAGCGAGACAAGCACAGGCTGGACGCGATGCTAAAGAGCAGGAACTACAAGGTAAGCATCACTTCACTTTTGTCTATGCTGTTTCAACTACAAAGTAAACACAATCAATTCGTAGTTTCTGTTTGCTGTTAAACGACGGAAGCATTCACGTGAAACTGTCGCCTTGGCAATAACATTGTGGCTATCCAACGTTGTCCGACTATTATTCACCATCCTTGCGCCTTTGAAATGAAATTCGGATTACTTGTCACGAACTATTCCTAATTCCTAAGAAATTATGTCAGTAGATGTTCTTAACAATTCCCATGACTCAGCTATGTGAATAATTTTTCACATGAAGAAATTTTGTCATCAAGATGATTGACTTGAAGAAGTATTTTACGTCCAGTTCAGCTAAATTAATCTTAATCAGAAAGAGAGAAACTGTAGAATAGGATCTTAATAAAGTTTAGTTAAAAATGGCAGACCATACACCGAAGAACCAAAACATTATGACCATCATCATCATCATCATCAAGCAGCCATGGGATACGGAGGTCCAACCAGACCGTGCAATTTAGTTCTCCAAGCAAGTCTGTCCTGAGCTACATCTGCTGCATCCGGCCACTGCACACCAATTCTAATAAGGTCCTGTTTGACATTGTCTGCCCACCTCATCCTTGGTCTCCACCTCTTTCTGTGTCCTTTAGGCACACTGAAATTATTATTTCATTGTGCGATTCCCTATTCGCCAATCTATAATTATCCATACAGACAACATGGCCAAACCAACGGAGTTTCTCTCTGCACAATATGCTGCTTAAAGGAGGTTGCTGACTCCTTTGCCTAACCTCATCATTACTTACAAAGTTGAACCACTTAATGCCTAAGAAACTGCGTAAGCATCTAGAATCAAAAGCATATAGATTCCTAATATCCTTTTACAAAGCGCCCAAGTTAACTACCATAACTAACCCTAGAAAAAACAAAACTATAATAACCTAATTTTAGCCTTTAGATGTATACTCCTATTTCTCCACACTCTCCATAGATTCTTAAAAGTCCCGGCAGCAATCCCTATTCGCCTGTTAATCTCATGCCGCACATCACCAGTATTTCTTACATAACTCCATAAATAATTAAACTGTGACATCTGTTCAAGACTGCAACCATTCAGATTAACTGAATCAAAGCCTGCCTGACCAATTTTCATCACTTTAGTTTTCTCATTGTAGCGCGTTTGGCTGCTGATCTAAGGGACCTGGGTTCGAGCCCCGGGTAAGGCATGGCTGTTTGTGTTGTTTTTCTGCTGAGGTCCTGCCATCCTCTCAGACCTTCTACTTGGCATATAAACTGACAGGCTCCTGTGAGACCTCTATGGCAAGCAGCTGCTTGAGGGGTATTTATTATTTTATTTTTTTATTATAACCAAAACTACTCTACTACTAGTCTCATCAACAGCTCGAATGAAAGAGTTCATCTCATCAACATCTTTTGACAAAAGGACTAAATCATCAGCATAATTTAATCAGAAATTTTCGTATCTCCAGATATTTAAGGCCAAACTCTTTCTCTTGCAGTGAATTTCGCATAGCATAATCAATAACAAAACTAAAGAGAAAAAGAAGACAAAATGCACCTTGTCGAACAGCAGAAGCAATGCTGAACCAATTGCTACAAGCCTTACAAACTATCTGACACGATTCAGTATTATTACAAAGAGCTTTCAGTATGTTAACTAACTTGTCTGGTATGCCTTATGATCTCACGATCAACCACAAATTATGGCAATCAGCGGAGTCGAAAGCCTTTTTGAAATCAACAAAGCTAGCAACCAAAGGTTTCTGAAACTCTAAACATTTCTCAAGAATCTGCCTAAGTGAAAATATCTGATCCACACATCCCCTACCACTTCTGAATCCACATTGCTCATCACGCAATTGACTGTCAACCAGATTCTTAATTCTATTAAGCACAATCATGGAAAGAACTTTACCTGGAACAGAGAGTAGGCTGATACCCCTATAGTTATCACAAGAACTGCGATCACCTTTTTTGAAAATAGGGATAATAATAGCTCTGGTAAAATCCTTAGGAACCATGCCTTTATCATAAAAGATATTCAGAATTTCAGTCATCCAAGTGGTAACCGAAACATTCCCAGCTCTGAGCATTTCTGTAGTAATTTCATCTACCCCTGGGGATTTATGAAGTTTAAGTTTAGAGATAGCCAAAATAACTTCAGATTGTGTTATAGGGCCAACATTAAAGCTGCCAATGCATCTATCATCATTACAAACAATGGGAGCAGAACTAACCACATTGTTTAGAACATCACTGAAATGCTCAGGTAAATCCTTAGGAACCATGCCTTTATCATAAAAGATATTCAAAATTTCAGTCATCCAAGTGGTAACCGAAACATGAGCCATGACAGAATCCTCACCTTCTATAACCATACCTTGTTTATCCTTCAATCCCTGTATACCTGTCTGTTTTCTACCACATAAAATATTAACTGTCTGGTACAGCTTTCTGCTGTTGTGCTGTCTAACTGCTTCCTCGGCTTTGTCAGCCAAACCATCAAGCCAAAGATTCTTATCAGTAGCTAACTGATCTTTTACACGTTTATTAAGTTCTCTGTAATGCTTTCTATTAGAACTTGTAGGGTATTGATTAAGGACATTCCTGCAATTCCTTCTTTCTGAAATAAGCTCAAGTGCCTTATCACTCAAATAATTCTGCCTCCTCTGCTCCTTTTTTTCTAAAAGAGTACTGTTAGTGTCCAAAAAAGCCTGTTTAAAATGTCCCATTCTTCCTGTCCCATTCTTTCTCAACTTCAGCAGTAAGCAAACCATGACTGTGATAATGACTGAGTAACCTATCATGGTAAGCTTTAGCTATAACTGGGTCTTTCAGAGCCTCAGCATTAAAGATAAAATTTTTTACCCTAGCACAACACTTTTTAAATTTAAGTTGCAAGACACTTTTAACAAGGTAATGGTCAGATCCAATTTCAGCTCCCCTATATGATCTGATGTTCCTAACAGAACTAACCCATTTGCTGTTAATTAATATATAATCAATGATATTCTTATTCAGCCCATCAGGTGAGACCCATGTGTACTTATGTATATCGCAGTGTTTGTAGTAGTAGTAGTGCTCATCACTTGAATTGGATATTTCTTGCCTCTTGAAGGCAAACTCATCCAGAGACTTTTTGAATCTAAATGAAAGTAAAAGAGATGGTATAGTATTGAATAAAATTATGATAATGAAATTTATTTATGATTTCAGTCATATCCCCCCCCCCCCTTTTTTTTTATAAATTGTCAAGAATTTTAGAATTTTTTCAAAAATTGAATGAGATAAATTACTGTAATAAGTGTTAATTATTCTGAATCCATTGAGTTTACTTACCTGTAGGAGACGTTGCCCATTGCAGCTACCAATACCAAAAGGGCCTATTACTCCTCCCCAAAGGTCAGAGTCAGTACCAACTTTGGCATTGAAGTCACCAAGAACAAGGGTGATATCTCCTTTCTTGACAGAATTCAAAATATCCTGAAGTTGTTCATAAAACCTATCCTTCTCATCCTCATCAGGCATCCTCAGTGGGGGCATAACAGCAGATAACATTCAGGTCTTTAACGCTTATCTGAAATTTTGCTGCAAGAAACCTTTCATTAATGCACTCATATCCTAGAAGAGCATCACCAGCGTGTCTGCTGAGAAGCAGACCCACGCTTTGGTGATGATTGTTATCTTCCCTCCCTGAAAAGAGAAATTTAAGATTATTTTTAAGAATCTGACCTTTATCTGTCCATCTGGTCTCTTGCAAGCCGAGAATATCTAAATTATAACGGTGGAATTCTTGTGTGAGGACATCAAGAGAAAAGGCTCTGTGCAGAGTCCTCACATTCCAACTACCTATGGAGAGAAAATGGTTAGTGGGATGTTTAAAGAAACTATGTTTATTGAGAGAGGGAATGCCGACAATATCAAACAGCCCCCTAATCGCAGACATGGGGCAAAGACCCGTTCCCCCACCACTAAAGGCTGAAGCCATCTACACTGGAAGGCTTCCTCCAATGTAGAATTTGACGATGCCAATAGAAGAAAATAGTTCAGGTGCCTACGATGACCTCTGCTCAGGATTATCCACCAGCTGATAAACATATCCTGTGAATCTATTCACTTGGGGCTGTCAACCCACAAACAAACAGAAAACACAGCGAAAGATTTTCCCTCCACAGAAGCCCACCAGTGCAGCAAATTCAGGATCCATAATCAAGCTTAGAGCCATAATTCAGTCCAGTCCAGTGGGTTTATATGGTCAGCACCAGGATCCTGTGATATTGGTCCTTCACGTGCCGCCAAAACAGCTCTTACCTGGTAAGGAATAATTTAGATATTCTCGGCTTGCAAGAGACCAGATGGACAGATAAAGGTCAGATTCGTAATTGGACAGGTAAAGATAAATGGACAGATAAAGGTCAGATTCTTAATTAGAATATTCTCGGAGACCAGATTTACAGATAAAGGTCATCTTTATAATTTCGATATTCTCGGCTTGCAAGAGACCAGATGGGCAGATAAAGGACAGAATAATCCAGATGGACAGATAAAGGTCAGATCAGACGCTACAAGATTTCTAAAGGTGCCTTGTGATATCTGGTACCGACACGTTAAAGGCAGATCCTTTAACTCTTATGAGTTACTGGTTGAGCCGCCTCATATCGAATATACTGTTCCAATACAAACCACAGATGCTCGATTGGATTGATGTCTGAGGAATTCAGAGGCCAGGGCAATTACCTGGAAATCTTCCTTATGCTCTGCGAACCATTCTCGAATAATCCGGGCAATGTGGCATGGCGCATTATTCTGCTGAAAAGAGACACTATTAGAGGGCAATACCGTTGCCATAAAAAGCTGTACCTGGTCTGCAATGATATTTAGGTAGGTGATAGATGTCATAGTTTCCTGCACATGAATGTTTGGACCCAGGGTTTCCCAGCAACATATTGCCGCATTACACTTCTTCCACTGGCATGTTTTTGCCCCACAGTGCACCCTGGTACAACACTTTCCCAGGTAAACGACGCGCATGTACACGGTCGTCCACATGATGCAACAGGAAACGAGATTCATCGGACCAGACGACCTTCTTCCAATCATCCAAGGTCCAGTTTTGATGCTCGCTTGACCATTGTAGGCACTTTCGACGGTGAACCGAGGTTAGCATGGGCACTCGGAGTGGCCTGCAACTACACAACCCCATTTCCAACAGGGTTCGATGTACTGTGTATTGCGACACATTACTCCCGTCATTAGCATTCAAATTACGGGCGAGTTGCGCCACCATATCCCTTCTGTTATCTCATACCATACGGGATAGCCTTAGCTCACCTCTAGCATCGAGGAGCAGTGGTCGGCCCACACCCTGTCGGCGGTTCGTGGTTTTTCTCTCCTCGGACCACTTTTTTAAGTTACTAACCACGGCTGACTATGAGCACCCCACAAGCCTTGCCGTCTCGGAAATGCTCTGCCCTAGTCGTCTGGCTATTACAATTTGGCCTCTGTCAAACTCACTTAAGTCCGTTGCCTTTCCCATCTGAAAAACAAAAATAACAATGATTAACAGAGCTCAGTATCAGGTGTTATTTATACTGTTTCATGACCTTCACATGTCCCGTCGTTTACCTGCAGTTGCATCGATTTGCATAAAGATGCGCAGGTCATAACATTTTGGCTCCTCGCTGTATAAAAGTCTGCTGAAATCCGGAAAAGATGAAAGATCAAGTGCGAATTTTCTCTTTCCAAACACTGAATCTTTGATGTTTTGAAGATATATATTTGACATATACATATGGACACATAGATGTCCAGTTCTCACTTATCACGGAACTGATAAACTAAGAAGCTCTCTCTTAGTTTATCAACTCCGTGATGCAGAGTGTTGGGGCTCAAAGTTTTGAAGCCTGCTCGAGAATTGGGTTGGGTTGTTTTACCTCTGAGCGGCACTTTTTTGCACACCATGGGCTAAATGGCCAGGTCACATGGACCCCGAAGGCTCAGAGAAGGTTGGGGGAGGGGACCCACTGGAACAGCTGTGGGGAGATAGATGGTAGCCTCCCGTCAAGGCCATCCAGCGTGTTCTTTAACGTGCACAGGGTATGGCTCTCCCGCACACGGAGCCACGGCTTAACGACCCATCCTAAGGATGGCGGCCTTACCAAGCCCATCGGTGTCCCCTACTGACGGTGGGCAGGGCGGGGACATTTTGCGGAGATAAATCTCAACGCTGACCCAGCTGGGACTCGAACCTGGGAACTACAGATTACGAGCCTGGCGCGCTACCGACTGAGCCACCCCGCTCGCCCTGCTCGAGAAAAAAAAATGCGAAGCATCGTTAAAACGAATGCGTAAAAATTCATGCCTTTAAACTATCATTCTAATTCTTCGTATTATAAGCAGTACAGTCGCTCAAAAAAATATCCGAACACTATGGTTGATTACAGAATTCAGAAAAAATATCTGGCAACGACATTTTTAGAAATTAGTGATCTGGCAACCTTTGTGTACAGTACACGAAGCTTGCCAAATCACTAATTTCTAAAAAAATTATTTGAAACAAAAAAACTATTAAAAATAATTCATAGACTGAAAAATTCTTACTAACATAATTAAAAGAGCTAAGAGCAATTAATTAAAGAGAGAATAGCTGAAAAATAATCAAAGACTGAAAGGTGCTTATTAAATTTAATTAGTACATTGATTAAGGGGGAGAAATCATAATGAGAAAAAATTATTTTTTCCCAAAATTTTAAGTGATTTTTTAAAAATCAATTACGATTTATCCTTGGCTCGAACTACTCTTTATTTTCCATCAATAGTTTTCCCCAATCTTTTCCATTTATAAGGAAATTAAGAAAGTGCTTTCTTCCTAGACTTTCCTTTCTAAAATTTTTTATCGATTCTTTATATTGTCTTTCGTGCTATCATTTAATTAACAAACGCCTTTCATTGACTCTTGTGGCTGAGATAAACTTCGATTTTTCCTACGAAGATCAGAATCTGTCTCAGTTTAAAGTTCTGGCGATTTCTGCATAACAAAATAACTTTTCTGTGAGAATGCTTCAAGTGACGACTTCTTCAACAACAATAGTCTCTTGACGATGATGGCTCGTCTGACGAAATTAAAATGTGCAAAGAAATGGAAATTTGCCCCACTTATTCTGTTGTTTATTTAGCACACAAATAAGACAAAATCTTTTCATATTAACCTTTTTTCTTTTCATTTCGAGGTGCTGAACAAAAGCATTATTTCTATATTGAAAAACTTAATTATCGTACACATTCCTTTCGCCTGTACTTCTATTTCCTTTTTAATGTGCGGGGCGGGGGTGGCTCAGTCGGTAGCGCGCCAGGCTCGTAATCTGTAGTTCCCAGGTTCGAGTCCCAGCTGGGTCAGCGTTGAGATTTATCTCCGCAAAATTCCCCGCCCTGCCCACGGTCAGTAGGGGACACCGACGGGCTTGGAAAGGCCGCCGTCCGTCGGATTGGACGTTAAGGTGTGCGGGAGAGCCATACCCTGTGCACGTTAAAGAACACTCTGGATGGCCTTGACGGGGGGCTACCGTCTGTCTCCCAACAGCTGTTCCAGTGGGTCCCCACCCCCAACCTTCTCTGAGCCTTCGGGGTCCATGTGACCTGGCCATTTAGCCCATGGTGTGCAAAAAAGTGCCGCTCAGAGGTAAAACAACCCAACCCTTTTTAATGTACTTCCTTCAATTTTTGGCAAGTTTCCTCTGCTCTGCGTTTGACCTTCAGTTTTAGATTGAATTTCCAGTGTTTCGTAAACCATTTCAGGTGAATAACTTTCTGCACGTGCTTATCAAATGTGCATTTCTCGACGGAACGTTCTCTGGCATTCCAGACTCTCCATTGGAGTATATTATGTAGTTCCCGAGGATATTTGCATAGAGCATCAAACCATTTTCATCGATTGTGCCACGTGGAGATTTTTCTTGCTTTGCTAGCGATGCCATTTAATTAATCATCTTGGCCAGCATTGCTATGAGTTTGACGTCTTCCGTGCTCATCCATCAAATGCAGCAAAGCTACCTATAGAGGGAAACTAAGTCCAGATATATCGGGAAATAGCCTTCTCCTGCGAGCTGCGAAAACCTCCACCCTCTTGGCATCACGGTTCCGCAAGCGCTGATGGACGTCAGGGTGCAAACGAACAGATAAACCTCCGTATGTTTCAGCAGCGATGACTGAGGCCTAGCATAATATGATGGACTCTATCCGGATGCAGACTTAGATGAAACGTATTAAACAAGATGAACTGCTTTCGTTTCTGACGGAGAGTGTTAGTGAATAATTATTGATTGCAGTGAGCAGAAGTCAGGATGGCAGCTGGAGACGATGCAGGAGATAGGAGCGAAAGCAGATGCTTCATCGCGAGCGCAGAACGTGAGCGAAGGGAAGCTGAAAGATGAACGCTTGTCACGCGACGAGAGAGAAATACAAAAACCAGCCAGTGGTCATCGGTACTACCAAAGAGGAAAACCGGCTTTTCAAAGAAGAACTGTGACGGTGAGGTCAATCATTTTGAATGGCCTGCGAATTTTTATTGAGGCAAGCAATGCGTCAAGGTTGGATCTTTTTAAAAGAAACCCATTTTTGTATGAGGTTAAAATAATGGTCGTACAACTTGGCGCGGATCTCGCTTATAAGTCAAGGTTTTAACTGTTGCTATTTAATCGAGTTGTTAAATCTCTGGCCTTGAATCATCTTGGAAGAGGACTTTTTTTAATCTTGTGATTTAAACAATTATTTCCGTTTGATATTTGTCACTAATAGTGAAGCAAGAATATTTCAAGTTATGATCATGATTCAATCTGCTATCTTGGGATCTGTTTAATATATTTGTAAAATCAATCCGTTTGAAACTTTAGTTCTTTCTCAGCAAGCCCATTTTTCGAAAACGAATACTTTTCAAGCAATCACTGGGAAAATCTTTCTAGATGCTGTAACCGCTGATCAGGTTTGGAGATCATGTTGCATAAAATGTAGCATCTAAAGCCCTAACCGCGTCACCTGATGCAGACAGCGATATCTTTCAAGCGATGGAATCTCTGTCCAAAATTCACTTTGTTCGATTGATCTAGTCTTCTGTCCCCTTCCTGCTGAGAACCGGCAAACTTAACAGAACTTGTTCTGTTTTTAAACCACCCGGACAATCTACTGGTATCGATTTTGATTATTTTGTTTTTAATTTTTGTTTTAGTTTGATAGAAGTGTACAGAGGGGGTTATAATTAAACTGACATTATTCAGAGCGATGTAGAGAAGGATCTACTCGATGGATCACAGCGAAAAGTGATGGATACCTTAATAAGAACATGGGGTAGAGAATTTGCGAATAAAAAGAAAATAGTTAGTGTTAGTGCCACCAGGTGGCGTGGGTGCGCTAAAACATGCTAATTTAGTAATTTCGTGCGTAGAACATGCTAATTTCTCGTGACATTGCAGCCAATCATACGTGAGAGTCGCATGAGGCACACTCTAAAATGTGATGCCTTCCCTATAATCGCTAGAAGGAACCATGAGTATCTGCAAGAAGGACCGAGCTTTGCTAGTGAAACTCTTTTACCAAAACGGTAGTAATGCCGTTGCTGCAATACGCGAATATCGTCATCTGAAAGTTATAAGGTAAGGACTTTTGTCGCTAAATAGACTGAAGAATATGATACAGAAATTCGAAAAAGGGGCGATTGGGTGTGGCTCCGGGTAGAGGCTAGCAGCCTGTTGCAGAAAGCAATGTGTGACGTCGCACATTGCTTTCTGTGTAATGAATATGACGTCGCACTTACCGTTGAAGAAATCCAGTCGCAATTGGAGCTATCCGTAGTTAGTGCGAGACAGGTGTTCCCGCAACTACAACTTCCGTGGTCAACTGTCCGTAAAATTATATATGGTCCATCCTGAAATGATATCCTTATAAAATTAAAGGTGTGCAGCAGCTGCAACCACGTGACCCTGAATAGCGCACCGCCTTCGCTTTGCGAGTTCTATCGAGGATGCAGCTCGACCACACGTGGCCTTCGAAAGTCTTATGGACCGATGAGGCGCATTTTTCTCTACATGGAGCAGTGAATACGCACAACTGCCGAATATGGGAACCTACATATCCGCAAGATGTGCATAATATGCTCTTACTCTCGGACTATATTACTGTATAATGCGGGCGGGGGTGGCTCAGTCGGTAGCGCGCCAGGCTCGGAATCTGTAGTTCCCAGGTTCGAGATTTATCTCCGCAAATTCTCCGCCCTGCCCACGGTAAGTAGGGGACACCGATGGGCTTGGAAAGGCCGCCGTCCGTCGGATGGGACGTTAAGCAGTGGCTCCGTGTGCGGGAGAGCCATACCCTGTGCAAGTTAAATAACACACTGGATGGCCTTGACGGGAGGCTACCGTCTGTCTCCCAACAGTTGTTCCAGTGGGTGTCCTCCCCCAACCTTCTCTGAGCCTTCGGGGTCCATGTGACCTGGCCATTTAGCTCATGGTGTGCAAAAAAGTGCCGCTCAGAGGTAAAACAACCCAACCCAACTGTATGGTGACTCCATAACCTTAATGTAGGATGGGGCGCCACCCCATATTGCACGTACGGCAACGCAATTGTTGCGTACTACATTTGGCGAGGACAGGATAATTCCTGGAACGTTTCCCAAACTTTGGCCACCACGTTTCCCCGACCTAAACCCATGCGTTTTTTGGTTTCGGAGTAATTGGAAAAGCCGAGTTTACCAAGGCAATGTTGAATTGTTTGCTGAACTGAAGGCAAGAATAACACAGCATGTTGCAGCCATGCCGTATTATGTTTCCAGCACATTTTGCATACGAATGGTTCACATATTGACAATCTTGATTTGTAAAATAAAGGTTATATTTGTTCAACTTGGTATTTTCTTTATTTTAGCGCACCCATGCCAACTGGTGGCACTAACACTAACTATTTTCTTTTTATTCGCAAATTCTCTACCCCATGTTCTTATTAAGGTATCCACCACTTTTCGCTGTGATCCATCGAGTAGATCCTTCTCTACATCGCTCTGAATAATGTCAGTTTAATTATAATCCCTCTGTACATTATTACAATGTAAACAACCCAAGAAATTTAGCTTATCAAGGTTATTGTAATATTTAACAGAGGAACACAGTAATGACAACGTATTTTAACAAAAAATATATGCAATCTTAAACATTTTCAATGATATATATTAGACTTGCTATTCAGGTGGCCTCCTCTGGCGGAGAATCTATCACAATGTTTTCCATTTATTTGCGAGTTTACAGCTCGAAACGAACGAGGGAGATATATCAGCTGAAAACCACCTCAAGTACTTGAATTCTTGCTTCTAGTGGCATCGAGGATCCAAAGTCGGATTAATGTGTCTCAGCCAAGTCAGTCTAATTTTTTCTTGAAAAAAGTTCATTCTAAATATGGTGTCTGAAGTTCATATCAGAATCGGTGATTAGGAAACGGATCTCTGTCCCATGCCTGCGATCAAATGTTGTTGACCAGACCTCTCATAATTTCACCGTTCTTTTTAAGAAACCCACTAATAATTTTCCTTTACAGGTAGTTGGAATGCGAGGAACCTCAGGACGAGTCCCCTTTTGATGTCCCCTCATAGAATTTCAGTTTTACGACCCTAATCTTCTGAGCTTAAAAGAGACCAAATGGACAGCAGAAGTAGCAGAAACGAAACAGATATTTGTTTTCAAGTCGTGAGAATGATAAGCACAGACAAAGGGTAGAATTATTACTTAGCAAGAATCCAGAAAAACTGTTTTACGATATGATGCAGAAAATCACGATATGATTGCATCAATGCAAAATATAAAATAAGGTAAATTTAAAATAGGGAATAGAATTTCAAAACTGATTTGAATGTCATCTTTTGCTATGTTATCAATGATCTTTAAGGAAAGAAAATGTTTTTCTTGTGTTAAGTGACGTAGCCGTCCCGTGGCCGAGTGGTTAGCGCGCATGGCTACTGATCTACGGGACCTGGGTTCGAGCCCCGGATAAGGCATGGACGTTTGTGTTGTTTTTCTGTTGAGGTCCTGCCATCCCCTCAGACCTTCTGCTGTGGCATATAAACTGACAGGCTCCTGTCTAGACCTCTGTGGCAAGCAACTGCTTGACGGGGTATTTAAATTTAATTAATTTAAGTGACGTGAATACCAAAGTTGTTATTAACTCTGTCCTTCAGGCAAGAGCAGAAGCAGACTGGGTCAACTGGCGAAGGTGGTTGGCTGACCCATAGGAGTCAGTCGGGCCTTATGACTAAAGAAAACGACTGACTGAAAATTTTTAAAACCAACTTGACAGAGATAAAAATTTATGACAGCCACAGTTTGTAAAACTTGAAAACAGATTTACAAAGTAATAAAGAAATTTGTTAGTCATTCTCGTTTAGTGTCTACCATTTTAGAAATATTGGCATAAGCTCGCACATCGCAAGCCAAAATTTGATACGATGGAAACGAATTTTCCTTCGGCTGTCTTAAATTCGAAATCGGGTTCGATTATAACGAGAGACAATATATTTATATACATTATTATTTCTCAAAGAATTCTTTTTCTTAATGAATATGGCGGAAAACTAATTGAAGGTTCTGAAGCAAGCAAGATGGAGAATGGAGGAGATGTTTATTTGGTGCTGGTTGCGTCAGAGAACAGTAAAAAAAATCACAGACCGCCACTAGGCAGGATTGATAGGCCATTATGGCTCTGACAATTCGATAGCAGTGGAGAAGTCTACAAATAATTAAATTTGGTTTGAGAATAATTAGCATTTTCTACAAACACCTGGGTATTTATATGTAAGAATATGATTAATTAGATATTAATTAACCTTCGAATTCAGTTACCATGTGCTCATTAAGTTAGGAACACCAGGTCGTACAGAGGAAACGAGATTGGGTCCTTGTTAATAGTGTCCTGCAGTTGAAGCTTAAAAATCACTTTTAACATCGATACTTAATTGAAATACTGGAAAATAGTAAAAAAAAATAAATGCTTATCATGATTTATTGCTTAATCGATACGAAAAATATCGTTTACTTACAACTAAGGTAAGGAATAATGGGGAACATTTGAAGCACGTTTTGCAAAAACAACCTAGTCAGGAATATTTGGTTCGTATAAAGTTGAGTTTTAAAAAATGTATATAGAAAAAGTAAAAATGCATCTTACAAGTAATCGTTAAATTATTGCTGATGACCCGTAAAGATTAAAACTTATCGTAGGATGTAGACTAATTTCAGTTGCAAATTATTTCCAGCTTTTTCTGAAAATAATTTAAAAAATTCTCAAAAACTTAGTATGTAACAAATTGCATTTAATTTGCAAACTCTTTCACTCCGTATGTCATGCAGCTATTTGGAAAAAAGAAAAATAATCTCTTTCTGAAAATGCTCCTCTCTGGTGAGCCGGCATTTTTTCTTACAAAGCTACACTTGAAACCAAAAGGGAAAAACAACATTTGGGTAAAAATGGATTGCGCTGATTAACAAATAAAGCAATGCACCTTATTCCCGATAGACGAGACTGCAGGGAAATATGAATCAATGGCCTAGTGGTCTTAATAGAGAGCGTTATAGATATCAATAAACGTTTAAATGAGTAATTTAAATGTTGTTTTGGTTGGTTGTTTTACCTCTGAGCGGCACTTTTTTGCACACCATGGGCTAAATGGCCAGGTCACATGGACCCCGAAGGCTCAGAGAAGGTTGGGGGAGGGGACCCACTGAAACAGCTGTTGGGAGACAGATGGTAGCCTCCCGTCAAGGCCATCCAGCGTGTTCTTTAACGTGCACAGGGTATGGCTCTCCCGCACACGGGGCCACGGCATAACGTCCCATCCGACGGACGGCGGCCTTTCCAAGTCCATCGGTGTCCCCTACTGACCGTGGGCAGGGCGGTATACGAAATACGATAGTAGTTTTTTTATTAAAGGCGAGAATTTTGCGGAGATAAATCTCAAACGCTGACCCAGCTGGGACTCGAACCTGGGAACTACAGATTACGAGCCTGGCGCGCTACCGACTGAGCCACTCCCGCCCCATTATTTAAATGCTTTGGGAAGATAAAATGGCTGATGAAGCAGAGATAAATGTTAAAAAACACATTAATAGATAGTTATAATAGATATAAATGATCTTTTGTGGGATAAAAAAGCAGAATGATATGAAGGTATTAAAGAATAAAGAAGTGAGGATTCAGTCGTGGAAAGAATGGATGAAGGATTTCAATGAGGATCGTTGTGCACCTATTACGATGAAAAATGTTTATATGTGCATAAAATTCTATTTACTACATTACAAAATAATATAAACAGCAGAATTAGGTTTGGCGTTGCACTCTGCCAACCTCCAACACTGAGATAACAGATGAGGATCATGATGAGGATCTTTATAAAACCGCATATACCCATTTAAATAAGGGGAAAATAAATATATTCGAAACATTAATAGGTTTGGGACACGTAGCTGTCATATACGCAATTAAATATAACTAAGTTACTCCAACTAAATGCTAAGGCACATTATACATATAAACCAGTAAAATTTCATTTACTAGCTAACAAGGTTTATTCCTCTAAACGTATAATTCATCATTTGCCAGAGTGTTTATTATAAACAAAGCTTTACTTGGGCGACTATGGCGGAATGTTGATAATGAGGCTTTCTTTATTCATCAGTGACAGTCATGTTATGTGGCAGTTTGTGGTCACTAGCCCTGTTGACTTAGCTGCACATATCTTGACATAGCTATGCTGGAAGCAGATTATTTTAGCAACAGGAAGCGTGTCGTTTCAACCTGTGCTATTTTACCAAGAATTTAGAAAAAAAAACAGCTTATTCGTTGTCATCATTCTTAATATAATGAACGCATAATTACTTTTTGCAGACGTTATGAAAGTGAATTTGCATAACGGAGCATACTTTTGTCAAACGATGGTTTCAGTTAACAAAGCATAGTTATAAATAATAGTAATTCACCTCCAAATGGGATAAATATGTCATTGGATATTTCGGGTAGATATCCTTGCTGCTGAACATCAACATCAAGCCACAAGTATGACCCTACGAAATGTTATTTGGTTACAATTTAAGAAAGCGGTTGCTCCCTACACAAAAGATGGTAATAACCTATAAGCTTTAATTTAGCTTCTGCTGCTTTCTCATACAACTTATAAACACTTAAACAAAAGCACGCCACTAGTAGCAAGATTTGCTAATCACTTAGGGTTTGGATCACATAATTTTATATTTTGAAAACTATTTTTTGATTTACCGTTAACCTTATATCGCGAATTTTACTATAGCGATCTCAATATTAAAGACATACAAGTCATCAGGGGTAGATGAAATTACTGTTAAAATGCTGAAAGACCGGAGGATTTTGATATCATCTGAAATTCTGAATATTATTTATGAGGTTTAATTTTTTTTTTGATCTTAAAGATTTTACCGGAAGAATAACACTAGACAACAAATTGAAACTTTTTTTATAACATTGGTCAAATAGGATGTTTTTAACTAATTCTGGGCTGCTGAATTCAAATGTGGCTATGAAAAATCTGCAGCACGTAGTTTTTTTTTTAAATTATGGATTGATGTATTTCAAATTTCAATGAATACAAATATCTAGGAAATGAAAATAAATGGGACTATTTTATTAAATTGCAGCTTAAAACTCATTAATTAATTACATGATTACATTGAATAAAATTAGAAATATCAAGTTATAGACCACTGAACATAAAGTAACAAATGAAATAATATTGAAACGCAAAATAAGTAAACATGGGTATGGATCTGTTATACTTACAAGAAGTTCGTTTTTGTCTCTTATGTTCTGAGGTATATTCCTTCTGGAAGAACTAGCAGTAGTCACCCATCATTTCTGGGTCCCACCTGCCTTAGTATCTCTCCTCCATGGTTTGTATATCCTTCAATTCAATTTTCAATTCAATTTTTATTCAACATAGATATGTATCAATACAAAAATCCTGGTGAAATCTTTCCTCTTACTCATCACTGACAGCTTCTAAGTTCTTGGGAAAGAAGTCGAGATGCGAGTGCAAGAAATGAATCTTCAAAGACATTCGACAGCCAAGATTTTCATAGTTTTTGAGAAGATCTGGAATGAGCTGATGGTAATTTTCCTCTTTGTGATTCCTCAGAAAACCCTGGGCCACAGACATGAAAGATTTCCATGCAGTGCGCTCCTTCATATTCAGTTTTTCTTCGAAGACAGTATCATTCAGTAGCTTCTTGATCTGAAGACCAACAAAGTTCCATTCTTTGAGTTTGGCATTAGTTAGTTTTGGAAAATATTCCTTCAAGTGCAAAAACACTTTACCAGTTTTGTCCATAGCCTTTATAAAGTTTTGTATAAGTCCCAGTTTGATGTGTAGTGGTGGGAGCAGAACATCAGAGGGGTCAACTAGTGCTTATACCTCACATTACTCTTTCCAGGAATAAAAACATGTTTTTTGGATCAGTCTTTTGTTTTGTAGTGTTACTTTCTGGCCCTACTGTCCCACAAACACAGAAAACAGCAAAATTTTGTGAAGCCTCCTTGAAGCCCGAGCAAGAGACATATGACTTTTAGGTCACCACATATTGCCCACTTAAACTGGTCATATATTATAGCAGTGAGTATTTTTTCCATGCCTTCATACGTTTCCTTCATTCCCACAGCATGTATCACTGGAATGGAAAGTTTTTGGTTTCCTTTATGCCAAAGGACAGCTTTTAAGCTGAATTTTGACGAACCTATAAATATACGCCATTCCTTATGGTCGTGAGTTGTTCCAATTTCTTCCATCAGCCCTGAAATATCTGTGCAGAAACACAAACCATCTTGCAACTCCTAATAGGTAGATAAAACCAAATTTCTCTTTCTGAACAGAGAAACTCTGGTACCCTTGGCCAGAAGATTCCACTCTTGAAGTCTTGAACCTAAAACCTCAGCTTCTTGTTTGGAAAGTCCTAGGTCTCGAATAAGATCACTTAGTTCATTTTGCTGAATCAGATGAGGCTCGTCTAACTTTTTAGGGGTATATGTAGAATCAGGATCTGTATGTGCCTCAAAGTCTTCTCTGATGAATGTAAATCCATCTCCTCCCAGTTGGTTGAAGGTGTTGGTATAGGAAAATCTTCTCCATGAGGAACTGGTCTTATGGCTGAAGGCACATTTGGAATTGCATTTCGCTTTTGTTGTTTATTGAAAAGCGCGACACTTCAGTTAAACAAAAATAGCAATCATGCAAGTGACTAGTTGGCTCATTACCATTAGGACGCCAAACCAGCAGGGCGCACCAAACCATTGGAACTGTAAAGGGCATGGATTTTATCTTATTTTTCAACCATTCACTCAGGCCAAAAAAGCACGAAATGCAGTGCACGTGTGGAACTCATGTTTTGTCGTGATCTTCAACATGACATCCAAAATACAAGTTATAGGCTTTCTTCACAATCTTTGCCAAAGAACGACCCTGGGATTTTAAAACACAATTTCCACATACCTAACAAAATTATCTGGCACATTAACATCCGCGACGCTGCGTTTGTGCCATTTAAACGCCAAAATTCACTCTTCAACGTACAGCACGTTTTCCTCCTACAATGAAATCAACAAGAATGGCGATTTGAGATTAGGTTACTATAACATGTTTCCTCCAACTTGGCAATCTGTTGCCAGGCACAAAAGATAAAATATCTGGTATCCTTCCAGTTGCCTGGAAGTGTTGGTATAGGAAGATCTTAATAGGAGTCTAAGGACAGATGTGCAATTATCCATGAATATCTATCCTTAGCTACACCTGGCTAGTGTACAGCAATTCTAACAAAGTCCTGTTTGGCATTGTCTGCCCACCGCATCCTAGGTTTCCCACTCTTTCTGAGGCCTTTCGGCACACTGTTCATAACCCTGTTCGCCAATCTATAATTATTCATACGGGCAACATGGCCAAACCAACGGAGTCTCTCTCTGCACAATATGCTGCTTAAAGGAGGTTGCAAACTCCTTTGCCTAACCTCATCATTAGTTACAAAGTTGAACCACCTAATGCCAAGATACTGCGTAAGCATCTGGAATCAAAAGCATCTAGTTTCCTGTTATCTTGTTTACAAAGTGTCCAAGTTTCACTGCCATAACTAACCCTAGAAAGAACCAAACTATTATACAGTCTAATTGTAGTCTTTAGGTGTATACGCCTATTTCTTCACACTCTCCATAGATTCTTAAAAGTCCCAGCAGCAATCCCTATTCGTCTGTTAATCTCATGTCGCACATCACCAGTATCTGTTACATAACTCCATAGATAATTGAACTGAGACACTTGCTCAAGGACGCAACAATTCAGAGCGACTGAAGCACCAACTGCCTGACCAATTTTCATCACTTTAGTTTTATCTCTGTTTATCACCAAACCAACTCTATTACCAGCCTCATCAATAGCCCTAATAACAGAATTCATCTCATCAACATCATTAGCCAACAAGGCCAAATCATCTGCATTATCTAAATCAGAAATCGTGAAATTTCTAGACTATTTAAAGCCAAAACGTTTCCCTTGCAAAGAATTTCGCATAGCATAATCAATAACCAAACTAAAGAGAAAAGGAGACAAAATGCACCCTTGTCGAACACCAGAAATAATGCTAAACCAATTGCTACAAGCCTTACCAACTCTCACACACGACTCAGTGTTATTATAGAGAGCTTTCATTATGTTAACTAACTTGTCAGGTATACCATATGATCCCACAATCAACCACAAATTATGACGATCAACAGAGTCGAAAGCCTTTTTGAAATCAACAAAGCTAGCAACCAAAGGTTTTTGAAACTCTAAAAATTTCTCAAGAATCTGCCTGAATGAAAATATCTAATCTACATATCCCCTACCACTTCGGAATCCACATTGCTCATCACGCAATTTCCCGATTCGCAGATTCTTAATTCTATTGCTCATCACGCAATTTCCCGATTCGCAGATTCTTAATTCTATTAAGCACAATCATGCAAAGAACTTTACCTGGAACAGAAAGTAGTCTGCGATCACCTTTTGTAAAAGTAACTGGAACAGAAACAATAACTGCGATCACCTTTTGTAAAAGTAAGGATAATAATATCTCTGGTAAAATCCTTAGGAATCATGCCTTTATCATAAAAGATATTCAAAATTTCAGTCATCCAAGTGGTAACAGAAACATTCCCAGCTCTAAGCATTTCCGTAGTAATTTTATCTACACCTGGGGATTTATGAAGTTTAAGTTTAGAAATAGTCAAATTAACGTCAGACTGTGTTATAGACTGTGTTATAGGGCCAACATTAAAGCTACCAATGCATATGTCATCATTGCAAACAATGGGAGTATAACTAATCACATTCTTTAGAACATCACTGAAATGCTCAGGTCACTTAGCCAAGACAGAATCCTCACCTTCTATAACCTTACCTTGTTTATCCTTCAATCCTTGTATGCCTGTCCGTTTTCTACCACATAAAACATTAACTATCTGGTATAGCTCTCTGCTGTTGTGCTGTCTAACTGCTTCCTCGGCTTTGTCAGCCAAACCATCAAGCCAAAGATTCTTATCAGCAGCTACTGATCTTTTACACGTTTATTAAGTTCTCTGTAATGCTTTCTATTAGGACTAGTAGGGTATTGATTAAGGACATTCCTGCAATTCCTTCTTTCTGAAATATGACCAAGTGCCTTATCACGTAAATAATTCTGTCTCCTCTGCTCCTTTTTTCCTAAAAGAGTACTGTTAATTTCCAAAAAAGCCTGTTTAAAATGGTCCCATTCTTCCTTAACTTCAGTGGTAAACAAACCATGACTATCATAATGACTAAGTAATCTATCATGGTAAGCTTTAGCTATAACTGGGTCTTTCAGAGCTTCAGTGTTAAAGGTAAATTTTTTAACCCTAGCACAACAGTTTTTAAGTTTAAGTTGCAAGACAGTTTTAACAAGGTAATGGTCAGATCCAATTTCAGTTGCCCTATATGACCTAGTATTCCTAACAGAACTAGCCCATTTACTGTTAATTAATATATAACATGTCATATTTTTATGCAGCCCATCTGGTGAAACTATTTGGTTGATGGCCTACCTGAGACGAATGGGGCAATTTCAGAAGTTGGGTACATTTTCTTTCACTTAAAGAGATTATTGTGAGATGTTAAAATTCCAAAAAACTGCGTTTACTGTAGATTTCAAAAATGTTTTTCTTTTACTAATCTGCACAATTTGTAGTTGATCATGAGAACATATGGAAGGCATGAAAAATGAGTTCTTATAGTTGCTTTCCCTAAATTCGCTGAGTCGTGTATCAGAGTTAGTAGAAACTATCAGCGTGTTCACCAGCAGATAGAAACTACTGTATAGTGAATGGTTCAGTCTTATTACTAGAGCTAGACAAAGCTACATTTTTTTACTTTTCCTATTTAATTCATTGATTTGACTATGTCATGGTGAAAGCGTTGAATTGGGAAACTGAGACCTTAGATGATCTAAAGGTCTGAAATAGCTGATATAGATTATGTTGATGATTTTGCTCTCTTGGCAAATGATATTCAAGAGATGAACGTTTTTTAAATTAAATCTTCACGAAGCTTTATGATCAATGTAGAAAATATTAAAAGTTATGGAAACGGATCAGGTGGATGCGTTTCATTTCTCTTGCATAGTTACTCTTTGGAATAAGTTCTCAGTTTAATTACTTTGGAAATTGTGCGAAATATATGCTGGCTAGCAACAAAAGCCAAAGAAGAAAACGGGAATTACTTCTAAAATAATTAGGAATCTAGGGAGAATAAAAAGACAAACTGAGGCGTTTTTTAACGGTTTCGTCTTCTTTGAAGTTGCCTCTGATCAAAGCCCTGTCTAGGCTACGGCATAGTGTATAGACGGTAAACGCCTTGAAAAAAAATCTCCATTTAATGTATAATGAGAATCAAAGTAAAATTCGAATTTTTTGCCTCAATAACAACGACTTTAGTCTGTCAAATATTGAGTATGTTGAAAGAGAACGCTAGAGGATGAAGAATGTACTCTCGATGAATCGCTAATGGAGATCTTGAATTACCACATGCTATTATAACATGCCTTGGGCAGTTGTTGTGGCAACAGCGCTAATAGCATACAGGTGTGTCATTTTGAATGGTCTTCAATTTTTGTTAAGTTTTTTGTGAATTGTGTAAAGTATTCTTCGGAATTTGTTGGATCTTTGCATGAATGATTGGAAAATAAAATATGAAGTAAAAGATGTTATTTCTGCTTTAACTGAAAGTTAGAAGTTGATAAAAAGAACAAAAGCTGCTATTTTACTACGCAGCTCTTCGGATAAGGTGAAAAGCTCGAGAGACATTAAAGAATATCCCCTGTTCCTTCACGCGGAGTGTTGTCTCTTGCTGCACGTATAGCATTATCTATTGTTTCGCATTTAGGCTAAAAGCCTTAGTGCGATTTTTTGCCTCAATAATAACAAATTTAGTGTGTCAAATATTGAGTATGTTGAAAGAGAACGCTAGGAGGTTGGAGCTAAAAGCTTTAGTGCGTGTTAAATAAATACTACTAAAGCCTTAGTGCGTATTTCTTAGTGCGAAAAGCTCTAAGGCTTTTGCAATAGAACTGTAAGTAAGAAATAGTAACTGCTATCTTCTGATTCTTTGTTTTATAAGGTATACATATTATCAATATTACAACGATGGTTAACTTTTGTATTCAATGAAAAAAAGAAATTCTTGATGCTTCGGAGACATTGCAATGCAATACAGGCAAGTGTGAATTGCGATCTCACTTTTATTGTGTGGGTATAAAAGAAATATACTTCAGAAAAATGAATCTTGAAAATAAGAATAAATGGAAATGCAATAAATGTAAAACGGATGGTAGGAAAAGGGAAAAAATGTGAGACTGAAATGTATGATACTAGTGAATCTCGTGTAGATACATTACTAAACTCTGAGGAAAAAGTATTGACAATGGAAGTAATTAAGCATGTCACTGAAATGTTTAGTGAACAGATGAATACACTTAGGAAAGACATGAGAGAAATGAATGAGAAGTCGAAAAATGAGTTATTAGGAGAATTCGCAGAATATAAAAAAATACTTTATATTGTTCAGACAAACTTTATGATAATTTGAAAATTATTACTGAAATGTTTAAACAGTTGAAGGAAATGCAACATCAGAATGAAAAGCTTGCAGCTGAAAATAAAATGATGCAAATTGAAATAAAATAACTTAAATGGAGGGTAAATGATTTGGAACATTATAGTAGGATTACAAACTTAGAAATAGTAGAAATACCAGAAACACCCAACGAAAATGTATCTGAAATAATAACCTCTATTGCTTAGACACTACAAGGAGAAAAAAAGGATTTTGATTATTTCATTATTTCAAAGTCAGTCATTATTTCATTATTTATTAATTCATTATTTCAAAGTCAGTCATTATTTCATTATTTATTAATTCATTATTTCAAAGTCAGTCATTATTTCATTATTTATTAATTCATTATTTCAAAGTCAGTCATTATTTCATTATTTATTAATTCATTATTTCAAAGTCAGTCATTATTTCATTATTTATTAATTCATTATTTCAAAGTCAGCAGAATGCTCGTGCAACCATGCGGTAGCCAACCTGGACCTGTGAGATGAACAGTTGTCTTGCTGGTAGACGCCATCCCAATGGTCAGCCACGAGTTCTACATACCAGGATGCATTGAGTCATTTCCATCGGCGTGATGAAATTTAAATCGGGATTCATCACTCCAGGCTCTCCGGATTCTATGTACCAGTAAATGGTCAGCCACAAGTTCTACGTACCGGGATACACCGAGAGTCGTCAGTACACGTACCAAAGGTCCCACAGATGTCCAACTGAAGACACCCCAGGCAATCACTGAGCCCACCACCAGCTTTTACTGTTCCGACCTGACATGCAAAATCCATGACTTCATGGGGTTGGTGCCATACCCTCAGTCTCCCATCGGCGTGATGAAATTTAAATCGGGATTCATCATTCCAGGCTCTCTGTTGCCAATTTTCGATGGTCCAGTTTCGATTTTTTTTAGCCCAGGCAAGGCATTGAGCCCAGTGTCGTGCCATTAGAAGTGGGACTCTCGTAGGTCAGCGACTCCCGAAGCAGAGATGATGAAGTGAGCATTGCACGGTCTGTGCACTGACTTCCCGGCTGGAACCTGCGTTCAGATGGAAGGTGATTTCAGATAATGTCCCCTATCGGTCCGTACGATCAGACGGCAAAGCCCACGATCATTCAAGACTTGTTGTCCTTTGCAGTTTGTCTGGGTATTCGTTTTTTTGCCGGAATTTTCATATTCCGCGAACACTCTTGAAACTGTCATACGAGAAAATTCAAGTTCGTTGACAATTTCAGAGATCGAGCATCCCATCCGTCGGGCACCTACGATCTGCCGCCCTCTGTCAAATGCATCTAAATCCCGCACCTTTCCCATTACCTTATTTTCATGACGAATGCTCGGGGAAGCCAAAGCTGACAGCTATATATGACCAGAGTTTCAGCCACGCATAAGCGCAAATGCGCGACAATGCGGTACTGAATTTGGATAACGTCTCTTATCCCTAATTCACTGGCACATCAGTGTATATTTCCGATTGAGACAAAATCAAAGAGATAATTTGAATATCGAAATCATTTTATCATATACTTAAATGCATCGGTAATGGTTTTTCATGCAAGCCACTAGAAGGTGCTATAAATACTTAGTTTATTATCAATATGTACTCTTAACTTGAAATAAACACGTTAATTCTTTAATAAATAAACATAAAATAATTGTGGTACTATTGTATTATCAGAAATTTTGCAAATATTACACTTTTAAAACTAATCTAAATGCAATGATTAAATCCTATTTAACATATGGATTAATTTCTTGGGGTGGAGTATACTACAGCAATATTAAGCCATTAATAAAACTCAAAATAGAATAATTAGATGCATTTTAAGGAAAAGAAGGTATGATAGTGCTAGACACTTTTATAGTGAATTGCGTATATTACCTTTAAGAAAATTATATATATGCAATATCATTGTATATGTTAAAAAGCACTGGATTGAAAGTGATATTAGACATATAAATTATAATACAAGAATAGCTAAACATATAAATCTTATTTTATCTCTTCCTAAAAAAAATCATTGTACAAAAACATTACATATATTTAGCACCAAAAATATTTAACACTTTACCTGGAAATTTTAAAGATGAAGCAAACTTTCACTTGTTTAAAAGGAAGTTGAAAATCTGGATTTTTGAATATAGTGATATCGAAACACTTCCTTAAAAATGTTAATAATCATTATTTTGGTAGGTATACGTTTTGTGATTTTGAATTTCCGTCTTTCATTATTTTGGAAATAGAATGGAAAATAATATCACATCTATAGATTTTATATTAAATTTGTTGCCTTTTTCAAAAATGTTTTACCAAATTGTATAAACCCACATGCGAGTTGCTTGAACTCTTGTCGATGTTTTTAAAATTCCTAAAGTTGAATATATAATTTTAGAAAATATGTTATACAAAATTATTTACATGAAATGTACAACTTGCCTCTTCAATGGGAATAAATGTTTATGTCTATGTCTATGCCTTGAGACAGGGGTGGCTCAATTGTAGCATCCCAGGGTCGTAATCTACAGTTCCCAGGTTCAAGTCCCACCAGGCCAGCGTTGAGATTTATCTCTGCAAAACTCACCACTCTTCTCTCAGCAGGAGACTACGATGGCCTTGGAAAGGCCGACGTTAAAGAACACGCTGGATGGCCTTGACGGGAGGCTACCATCTGTCTCCTAACAGCTGTTCAATGTGTCCCCTTTCCAACCTTTTCTCAACCCCTAGGGATGCTTGTGTCCTAGTTAAAACTTGTGCAAAATGGAAATTTTTCAAGACGAGATTATTTTTAAAAAAAAACCATTTTTCGAGAATGTTCGAAAAAGGGAAAACTTTGCCCAGGAGACTGGATTGTTTATTCAGGAAACGAAAAAAGATTAATTTCTGCTTTAGTTTCAAACTCTTTAGAACAGAAAATATTCAGTATTAACTATTGGACGCAATGGGTGGAAAAAATTCATCCGTTTATTTGAAAGGGCAGGATAGATATAGCGACATTTCAGTTCCTTTCTCAAGTGGATGGATTGCGGAAATTCTACAGGAATGTAATCACTATACATAGCATTTTATCAAGATCATTAAAATTATAAAGACACTGGGAGTGGTATTGATAAGAATAACATCATTGATTAATCTGCATGCAATTCGAAATTTAGGATTAAGATGAATTTCTAGAAAATTGAACAAATAATGAGAGCTCTTTGGAAATTGTTTGGTTTTGGCAAAATTTGATCTTGATATGAAGGAGCATAATCAAAGAGAAAAATCCAGAGAGGAAAATCATTTCACTCTTTAAGTCAGGCGTGTCCAACCTTTTGACTTCCCTGGGCCACACTGAGTGAAGATGAATTGTTTTGGGCCGCACATAAAATATATAATATAATTAATATATATGAATAATAAAACTTCATTTCTTATGTTTTCTATTATAAAATTAAAAAAAGGGCAACATAAAACTAGTGGGATATCAAAAACTCGCCGAAAATCACATAATCATGTTGAACGCTTATGTCGTTAAACACGTAATCTTTACGATTTTGTGGGCCGCATGCGACCCGCGGGTCGTGGGTTGGACACGCCTGCTTTAAGTAATAGAAATCAAAACAAAATTCTTAATTTATTAGCTTCTCGCATAAAAAATAATTCTTTTATTAAGGGTAACTCAGGCAAAATTTTATTCTATCATTCATAATATTAATTATAAAGAATATTTGACGATGATTGTGTAAATTTGTGACTGACGAAGTAAAATCTGTCAGACTCGAAAACATTTTCATTAATTATCATTTTTTGAGGTGTACTGAAATATCGAAAAAGAAATAGCTGAGAAAACAATTTTCTTGCAAGACTACAAACTACAGTTTAATTTCCACATTTACAGACAAAGCTATGACAATATTCTAAATATATGTGGCAAAAACAGTGAAATCAAATACTGGATTTTAATTCGATAATGCTTTTATAGCACGTTGTGCTCATTTATTGAACTTCGATTTATATGGCTCTGGGAGCTGCTGGCCAAGAAGCAGAGCCTCGCCTCATTTAATAAAGTCAATATACTGTATTACTTTTGGCATTTACACGAATTTGGGAAATATTATACATTCCAAACCTAACAGTGAAACCATTAATCCTTTATCAGGAAAGGGAGAGGGGGGGGGGGTCATTTTTACTTCCTATAATTCTTTAATTTAGTGTTTTTTCGCAAAACTTTTATTGATAGAAAAAAATAAAAAAAATAGCTAAAGCTTTATGTTAAAAATAGCTACATTACTTTCAAACAGGCAACTTGCCCAATAATCTTTCACCATCCTGACAGAAGTTGGACGATAACTGTTAACATTGTGCTTGCCGGAAACATTTTTTTTTCTTCAGAATACACAAGTTTTGCTTCATTTGCAAGCGTTATTTTATCTTTTTTGATCGATGCATCCTTACTTCAAAGACAGCTCTCCTATTTCTCCTATTCCCAATGGTGCAGGTCTCGGCTCTTGGAAAAGGACCAACTTTCTTCTAAGTAGGTCTTAGAGTGATCGATAATTTTTCATAAAACTTCTCCGTAAAACGTATGTAAATATAAATTAAGCACAATAAATATATTTTTAAAACTTTTGCAAACTTTTAATATTTGAAAACACTTATAGATAAGATTTCCTCCGTTCGTTGGTTATGCTGAGATAAACCCTTTCAAGTCCAAATATGTTTAATATAAGCCGCAGTTTGGCTAAAAACTAAAAATAATTTTGGATCATCACAAAAACACTTTAGAGTGAATGATAAAAGTTTTACATTCCTGGCTAGAAATCAGTATGAGCAAGAGAAACACGCAGAAACCCAGGTGTGTTCAGGACTTTTTGCCACCACTGTAGTTACAAAGAGGGCAACGTTCCTAAAGGACTAGAAACGAAAGTACAAACCTAAAATAAAGTAGGTGGACAATGTTCGACATGACCTCATTAGGATCGTCATTGGTTAAATGCAGCAGATATTGCACTCGGTAGACATGTTTGGGAACCTAATTGTAATCTTCGTTGGCCTCTACAGACTTTGTTTAAGATTTGGTATGACGTTGCAGTAATTTTGATCAGAAAACATTCAGATGCATTTTTTAACATCTTGGTTTTTATGCATGCTATTTATTGTAGATATGTGTGCGACTGTTGAAATAAAATTTTTATTGTTAATAATTCTATTCGTTGCTAGAAGAAAAGACCACGTCGAGTAAAACTTATGCGCAAAAGATAATAAATCCTCTCGTTAGTTTCTGCAAATCCGTTTCATTTTAATTTTAAAAGCGAAATAATTTCACTATTCCCATGAAGGTTGCAGGCTGCATCATCCAAGAGAGATATTGCGCTAGTCATTCACTTTCCATTTCCTAAGAGTCGGAGCTCAGAAAACATCTGCTCTACTTGTAGTTAATCCTCAAAATGAAAACGGATGTCAGTTGGACTGTTTTACTTTCTTTATGCATTCCCGGAGCAGCAGAGCTTCTGGAGCATACTCCGTCATCGAGTGGTGCCGCAGAACAAATATCGAAGCTAGCCACATTGGGGTCCAAAGCAGGAAAAACAAATACCTGCATGATGGGCGAGCAACGAACATTCCGTTTGTGTTTGCCTACGCTCAGCGGACTGAGTAATTAGAAACGAAAGGAGGCAGGAGGAAAATGCCGAACGAAGATCGTGGGACGAGCAGTGGAGTAGGAAATGGGATCCTGCGAGCTGAATGGAAACAAATGGAACATCTTCATCAGCAGAAGACAGATGGATCATCTTCGTCGCAACAAAGCAAATGGATCATCTTCATCAGAAAATGTATAATGAAAAATGTTTTGTTTTATCAAAAAAAATGAAAGTTGATTTCCGTGTTTTAAAATATAGACCTTCTCATATTCTATGAAACAAAACTATTCTTCGTAGTTTTGTTTCATAGAATATGAGAAGGTCTTCTTGTTTCTTTCAACTTTTCCTTTTAAATAATGTTCTTTGAGAAAAGGCATAAAATTTCTCAGAGAGTTGATGAATGTGCCTGACGCCGTAATGCTTCTTTCAATTTAAAATAAGATAGAAAGCTTTGATAAAAGTTTAACATTCAGAAACATCCAAAAGCAAAGGTTCGAAAAATTCCAAACTTTCGACATTACTGCGATATGAAATATTCTGATAAACACGGGAACAAAACGTTTGGTGGAAACTATCTATGGACAAATTTGGTGGAACAAGTCTAATGGTGGAAATTAAAGCAAATGGAAGATTCAGAAAATACGAATGATAATATTTTTCCATTCCTATCTAACCATAAAAAAGTTCTCACTAAAAAACGAAAAAACAATGCGTTTTTTTCCTTTAGCATTCTCGCCATTTTTCACTTCCAAGGGACAAATCGCTGCTCATCAATGTCAACATCTTGACTCCACACTCTGCCACCTAAATATAAACTATCTAGCATGAAAAGAGTGGTGACTATTTCTTCTAAGATTTCGATATTTTCCAACTTTAGCAACTTTTACGTAGAAATTCAAATTACTGGAAGATTTGAAAAATGCGAATCAGAATATTTTACTACTACATATTCTACCTAAGCACAATTGTTTTTATTTCTTTTCTCTTAAAACTAATAGCTGAATGTCTACAGACAGGATAAATGACACAGAGAAGCAAGAACACGTTGTTTTTTAAAGAAAAATGGTTTTCGTCTATCATTTCAGATAACATACTTTTTTTTTTCGTTTTGCTTAAAGGAACTCTTTGAGGAATGATACAGAGAAATAAACCAACAAGCTTAAAGCTTCTAGAACTCGTTTGCGAACCCGAAAGATTCAAAAATAACCTTCAGTCACACAGGAGGACAATACTTGGGTTGTTTTTCTTCTGAGAGGCACTTTTGTGCACCCAACGGACGAAATGACTAGGTCACAAGGACCCTAGGGCTCAGAGAAGGTTGGGAAAGGGAACCTGTAAGTTTACTGATGGAATTCCTCAAAACCATTTAGCGTGTTCTTTAACGTGCACAATGCATGGCTGTCCTGCACAGGCACCACGGCCTAATACCAATCGGACAGATTGCGACCTATGGAAGCCCATCAATGTCCCCTTTATCCCCCCAGGGCTAAATGGAGATTGGTGTCCCTTTGATCGCCGACATAGGACGAGAGGAACAGAATCTGCAGTTAGGAGCCAGACTGCTCCACTTCGCCTCTTTGTATGTCTGGACGGAAGTGGGTCGAAAGGGAAACGAACTTCGAACTGCTAAGAAATCTCGTGGCATGTGCGCGTGCTGAACGCGTATTACTACGAACAAATTTGATTTGCATTGTCAAGAGAAATTAATGAGAGAGTTTAACTGCGCAGTAAGAAAACCCTTTGCGTTCATTTGTGCATTTTTATGGCATTTCAGCTCTTCCCAGACCTTATACTATTTTTGTCTTTGGATTTACATTTTTTCCTTCTTGCTCAAAAAGAATTTCAGCAGAAGGTCTGTTGTTGATTACAATGAACCTATTTTTACAGCGTGTTGAATAATTAATTATAGCACGAAGAATTTCATGCTCAAATTGACAGTTTCGTTTCTTTATCGCTGCAGTTCATCATCGTGTGGCGAGAGCATTCTGTTATCTTTTCATTGCACCTGTTGTTGTTCTGCTTGAACACCTATTGATTTCCTTCCAGACTCGACAACCTATGGAACTCGAAAGTGCTCCTAACGTTGTGATCACGAAACAGCATCCAGTGCGAGCTCCACCTCCATCTCCAGAGAGCCACCTGCAACCTCCACCTCAGTTCATTCCTCCCCCGCCTCTGCCAATACAAACTCTCAACAGCCTTCCTCCGAACATCTCGTCGCTGCCTCCCAACTTAATTCCACTTCAAGAAACTGCCAACAGGCGCCACTCCGGACCACAAGACTGTCACACGTAAGTCAATAATTTATTTCCTATTATTTTCATAAGAATATAAATGACACATTTTTTTCAGCTCAACTGCCAATTGCTCCATCTGGTGGGCCACTAAACGCACTTTGCATAAAATGTTAATATTGACCGAGTAATTTTTCTCGAAGCATTTATCTGGAAATTCTGACTTTTAACAAAACATTTCACCGCATAAAAAGCCAACGAAAAAGAAAAAAATGATTTATATCATCAAACAAAAGTGACAGGTTATCTTGAAAGCTGCTCTAAACATATATTTCTTCTAAGTTTTTATTGCTGGAGAAAATAAAAACATGATGCGAAGACTTTTTCTATCCCTTGGCATCGTTTGGTTAGTCGTTATAACAAACTCTAGTGGTAAATGGAACAAAATCTGCCAAATTTTATGTTTTTATATTTGAAAATTGAGATTAAAAAGAAAACGTGAATGAGACAAAAACGGAAGAAGCGTGAAGAGAAAGAATAAAACAGAAATATGGGACGGATCACGACTTCAGGGATAAAGGAAGGATTGGGGAAGAAGAAATAAAACATGAGCACGCGTCCAGATGCTTTTAGCTCTCGATGCTTGCGAGGCATCTAAAGTATTAGGAGGTTGGATTTTTTGGATAAAGACGAAGATCGACGTAGGAGTCTTGTGCAGGGATAGATTGCGATGGTTTGGCCATGTTGCTCACCCCCAGGAACGTAGGAGTTCATCACAAAGAATTCCGAGCGTTAAATAACGGCACGAGGAAGATGGGTCGATAGAGAATGACTGCCAAGGTAAAAAAAAGACTTTATTAAGATTGACCTGCAACTACAGAAGGGACTGGTCGGAACTAGGCATTTTCTCTCTCGAGCGAAAATGCTGAATTACGTCCCTCCACGTATCAGTCAATCATTATGAATTTGTGGTCTAAACATTGTACAACGGTACGTATATTTAACCACAAAAATAACATAATCGCGAAGTATGTATAATAATATAACAAGGAAAAATTTGTCTGTACATTTAAATAAAACTCATAAAACGAAAATCCCAACTATTAGTTTGAAAAAAAAAGACATAAATGAAAAGATTGGTATAATATGTTTCAAATTCTTTTACATCAATAATTTATTTCTTAGAATTAAACGTAGAATTTAAGTAACATATGCGGTAAACTGTAATAAATAAAGAAGGAGCAATAAATTCTTAAATTTCTAAAAGGAAATTCTAAAATTCATCCGTGCGCCCCTTAGAATTTTTCCTCCGTGGATGGTGCACAGCTCGCCGCACGCTAATTTGGACACTGGTGGCAGTTGTTGGTCATCATCGACTTGTTTGGAGAATAAAATTTCTCAGACTGGTTGGACCTCCGTAGCTTTCTGTTGATTGAGATTAATTTCATGCATGTATGATTGCTAAGACAAAATGTTCAAAATGAGGAACAGATTAATTTCATTCTTATTGATTCCAGTTTTAAGACCGAGGCAAAGGTGGTTAAAATGATGAAAATTAAGACAGGCGGAGGCAGATGAAAAAGTTAAAATAAGGCCGTCAAAAATGCAAATGACGGAGACTGGAAGGACATAGAAAGAAATATCCGAGACGGAAATCAAGAGGAAGAGATTAAGAGAGAGTGGGAGAGATGAAAATAAATATCTGGGACAGAGGACAAAGAGATAAAAAGAAAAGGGACTACGAGGGAAGAAAGTGAAATGAAGAGAGGAGAAGGAACAGATGGAGGAGGAGGAGGAGCCAAAGTTAGAAAGTATTTAGGCAGGAGAGATGGTCGAAATGAAAGCATGTTTGAGAGGGAAGTGAGTAAAGAGGCAGGTAGGATAAATCAAATTCTAAATGCGATTGAGACAGGAAAGGCCAAAGCGACAGAAATTGAATTTCTTCTCTTACATAATGCTCGAAAGAATTCATCCTATGATTACAACACCATGAAAATTCAGCAAACTGCAAGAAGGGAAGCACAAAGGAGGAAGAAATAGACTCAAAGAAATTCGTACTTTCATTTTGTGCATTCAGGTAAGTCACTGTATATCTGACTGCAGATCTAAAATATTCGTGAGCTCAATTCGTTTACTGAGTTCAGTGAGAAGGAAGGGGGAAGTAAGAGGAAGGGAGGGCTATGTTTCCAAATCCCAGCGGCGAAATTCCTATGGAAAAATTTATGTAAAAAAAAAAAATCCATTTGTTGAACCTTGAGAAGTTTTGTTTCCTGACAATCTTTTCCCTTCTTCCACTTCCCAACTCTAAATTTATTCCCTCACATGCCATAGATTGAATCGCAATGTTTTGCTGCAGAATGATGCAATATATTCGGAGTGTTTCTCGCTCAAGAACTACGATATACATTTTACGAGCTTCTCTCTTGTGGGCTTCATTTATTCTACACTCTTGCATTTATAACTCTTCCGCGCGTTCAGGAGATCACAGTGTCATTTGCGTAAAACAATCAGGAAATTTTATATCATAGTCTGCACTACCAAAACTATTCGGAAACCTTCATACTATGTCTTGGAAATCCAAATTCGAAATTAAATAACATCTAAAATAAGATTTTGACGAAAAATTAAAGTAATGTAAAAGTTAAAGTAATAAATCAAATCTATATAAATCTTTATTTTCAACAGCATTCGTTTAGTGTTTTAAAGAATTTTAAATCATTTAACCTCAGCGTCGCTCGCTTTAAAGAGTTTTTTTTTTTATAAATTCAGGAAAACTACGAGAGGTTAATGGGTTTAGTAGCGAAAAAAAACGGACTTGGATTTAAATCCCGAGAAGACATGTTTGCGTTTATGTGCGTTGTTTTCGTTCTGAAGTGATGCATCCCTCCCACTTCCAATATCTTTTTTTATGGAGTATTTGACTTATAGATTCCTATTTGATAAAAAGAGTTTTTCTTAAGAGAAAGTTATTATTTGCATTTTAAGAAATAACAGTTGAGATTTTTTTTAATCTTCTGTTTGATATTGATATATTATTACATATTATACAAGAAACTAAAATATATAATTTCTTTTTATATAAATTTGCCGTTGACAAGGTTACAACTCATAACTGGTATAATACACAAGTAAAATATAGGTTTCATGAAAAAACAACAATTTAAATTTATCCCATGATGCCCGAAAAATTTCTCATTTTAAAGTTTGTTGGAAAGTAAATTATATCTCCCTTTTGTGATGTAGTAAATCGAAGATGAATAGATTTCAGGGAATTGTAAACGTCTATTTTAAAAGTTTAAATTGTAGACGTCATCTTCGAAACGAGAAGAAATCACTCCGAACAATATTGCGGACTTTCTAACCATGTGTCAGTGTTTTGAATTTATATAGCTACACATGGTTGATGCTTTTTTTTCTTCACTATAGTCGCTTATTTTTGAGGAAGTTAATAACTTTGAAGATATTTATCACGAGGTTGTATGATTTTATGTATTTAAATTAGCATTAGTAATATTTAGAGAACCTCGGTTCATAGATCGGTCGATAGATTAACATGACTTTGTTTTCTGTTGCTAGGGGCAATGGCTGTCACTCAATGAAGGTCCTATGGGCATCTGATGGAACAGATGGAGATCGGGATGCCGTGTGGCTGTGACAAAGAATCACGGAAACCTAATGATGCTCTGAGATTGTCGTAATAATAATACTAAGGTATCTCTCTACAAGATGACAGACTGAACAGGAGTACCAGAGGATTGTGTGCCCAGACATGAAGTCGCCTCTAGTGGCTAATCTTGGATGGTTGATTCAAAATATTACAAATTTACAAGTAACCAGCATGTCAACGATCAAGTGCCAGCCTGCCAACTAAGCAAAAATCAGGTTGCCTTTTTAATTTCCGAACACTGATCATCATCAACAAGAAACTAATAAAATATTCATGATTTAAAAGTTCCCAAGATCAGTTTTGTTCCTGCTCAGCAAAAAACAATCATATGCTTTCTGTTGCAGGAAAATATTTCTTAAGCTTGATATAAGATGGGATGTGTATCTTTTGTGGTATTAGAAGCGAAACGCTGTTAGATCAACTGATACGTCATCTCCAGTTGCTTCTGACACTTTTGATTTTCACCTAATATTATGGACTATTATTTTCTCGTTGCTTCAAACGACAGCAAAATGTGTATCTTGGGAACAAATCAGATCCTTAGACGATTGAATTGCTCAAAGAGACTAAATGGTGTACAAAATATTCACTATTTTAATAACAGCAGTTAGAAAGTTAATCGGAAATTTCTCTCGTAAGAGAAGAGTAGAAGATATTTTATCTTTGCTGGTCGCACTTCATTGTAGCTAACTAAGCCTTACGCTCAGTAATGTGCTCGCTCTTATGGTTGTATTTTCAGACGATAAATTGATGATGCTGATACGAAATACGTTATAGGATCATCTCTCCTTTCTCTTCGGCATCGAAGTCTTTGCAACTTGGAGAATGAAGATAAGACTGTAGAAATTGCTAAGAAGGTAAAATATGTGATTTTGAAATCTGAACAACTCGGGTTTTCTGATTGATCCCGTAGCTGCGTATTTGGTGAAAAGAACGCAATGAACTCGCGAGTACTGGATCACTGTTAAGTGCCCCTGCATCTGGCTGAAGGAAAGAATGTCAGCTATTCGTCTGAAGTGAAAAAAAACAACTCTTCCATTTAGTAACTAATATCCCTCGCAGTTTATGGTGAAGTGGACTCTACAGCAAAGCAAGCGATCAAGCCGTTTCTGTAAAAGCATTAATGGCTTTGAATCTGGACACTAATATAAATTTTTGGTCTCCGATATGTATGAATACTTTGTTTAGAATTTTTTTACGGATTAAGTTTTTCAAATTTGATGGATTATTAGAAAGTAATGAGCATGCGTGTGATGGCTGAGAAGAACTCCTAAATTTAAAATAGGCAAAATGATGCCAAATAACTGAATGTAAGGAGAGAACATTACTTCTGCTAAAAGAACGTCAGATTTAGGATTTATTGGAGTTGTTTTGGACAGCAGGAACGTGAGGACTTCTGCTAAGAAGTGATCAGTTAAAAAGAGTCAATGATCACCTTCGCTGGTGGTCATCAAGCGTCAGTCTAGTCATTTTCCACGTGGCCACGGATTAAATATCTTCTGTTCTGATAACTTCAGATTACGATTATTTCCTTCTATAAATATTGTTTGTTCAGTTTTTAAAAGATAATTATGAAAGTAAGAAATATACTACACAATAATAATTCTCTAGAAAATGTGAAACTGACTAAAAACAGATGATACACGCAGTCAGGTTAAATTCTGAGAAAATATTTATGATTTGACAATAGTTTCGACTCTCCGCTTAAATTTTTCGATTTAAACAGATTAATGTCAATGATAACGAACAATGAAATTTTCGATTAACTGATGCAATTTAATTAGAAGAAAAAGCTTGCAAAAGATAAAAATGTAAAATTATTGAAATTTTGCTTAATAGTTTTTTTTACCAAAAGCAACTGATAAGCACTAAAGTATAATTACATCGGATTTGACATCATGCTTGTTTTTTACATGAAACCACTTTCAAATTCTGTTACATGACAAACTAAACAATTGTTTTTTAATATCTGCGAATTGCAATTACATAGATTCACGAAGGAAATATCGCACTGCCCAATAAATTTTTCAAACCATTTGAATTAATAATAAGTTTAACATTCGAGCTTACGTGAACGCTTTGGAAGTTGTGGTACGAAAAATTACTAAAGAAGTCTGTCGATGTCATCACCAAAACCCAGTTTTTTTAGAATTACCTGTAATAAGACTTTTGGACACAAATGTTTTTGACTTTTTTGTATTTCCTTTCTAAACTGTAAGCAGGTCAAAGGTTACTTCCTTTCTATCTGTGTGCATCTTTCTATCTAAAATATGTCGTAAATTTTCATCTCTGAATGATAATTATTTTACTTTTTTATTCGCCATTAATAAGAGAAATTAAAATGTGTTTTAATATCAGAATCATTAAAGGTTCGACTGTTTATTCTGGGAATGTTGAGACTGAATTATTTTAAATTTAGCAAATGGTTCTCATAAACGTCGAGGAAGCTGTGACGTTAATTGTTGAATCTGACACCACTCCATAAATTTTTTTTAACCATACTTGATCCAAAAAAACCCCTCATAATTTAAGTTGGTAGAATGTAAAAAATTTCTATTTACTATCATATTCTGAAGTTCTGAATGTTGTACACAGATATATGTCTGAACAGATCAGATATGCATATCTTATGCATTCATACTTTGTAATTAGTCGCAAATGTGGAAAAAAACATATAATGATTGATATTGATATTTAAGGTGTTGAGTAAATTATGACTTATCTAATGCAAGTAATCAAAAATCTTATGATTCCAATAGCAGAACTTATGATTTACAGAGTTCACAAATATTGGCCATGTGTTTGTTTGAACGTTTGAAGAGTGAATATGCGCGTTTGCCTCCAAAAGTATTTCTAATGAAAGAATTCCGTGTGTTCAGAAGAACTGACTGGGTTTACCAAATGTGCTGCAGCGTAAAAATATAATTTGACAGCAAGATCTTCCGGAAGAAACTCTTCCCGTTCTGCATCTTCAGTGTGACGTTGCAGAAGCGTTTCATCTCAGTTGGCTTAGAACTTGGAATCGTCCCAAAGTGAAACGTAGTTGGCACGTGCTCAGCTCTTCGCGATTTTCTCTTACAAATGGTTTTGTATAAAAATGGAACTGAATGAAGCCTTCAAAGCGGAAGCTGTTTATTTGCCATTTTTCGCGAATTCGAATTAGGACATAACTGCAACGGAAGAAAAAACGGTTTTCTGAATTGTCGATGCTAGAAATGACCTCGTTTTCAGATCCTGGTGCATTGCATGCTGAGGAAAAAACACCGACAATCAAAGGGAAAAAGGTACTTTACAAATCGAGACAAAGAGGCTTATTAAACATAAGACAGAAATTTTACCAAATGATCAGAAGTATTAATCTGTATAATAAGGTATCTAGAATTTTTTTAGGGGATGGTGACGATCCTAAGGTTTTTTCTGGAATAATTTTGATCCATGCGTGTAACCAATAAAAAGAGAAGTAAACACGTAATTTTCCAAAGAACCTTTTTAATTAATGTATTTTAAATATTATTGCAATAAAGTCGAAATAATGTAGGTTATTTTTATATATGTATAAACAGAATCATTCTCAAAATGAGACTAACGCATTTGTTTTTACCTCTGCTTGCATAATTCAAAATGATTTATCAACCTAAGAACTTTTTGAACACTATATGCTGTAGGTGAACATGGCCACAGAGGAAAATTGTCTCTTCAGTCGGATGGGATCTAAACCCACGTCTTCCTGATAACGTGTCAGGTGCTCTGACAGTTGAGCTACCGGCTGTCGATCAATTATCCTCTATTGCGAATGTAACAGATGATTTATAATAGGTACTGGAGATACCAAAGAATTGTGCATGAGAGTTGAGGATAACTCATAAGAAAAGCCAGCCAATTGTGCCCATGGAGTGTGGCTTGTCATTGGCCCGTAAGGTGGTCAAATAACGTGGTAAGACCGGGAGATCTGCAATAAAAGATCCTTCACTTGCAGTTGTAAGGTAGCCACAAGAGGCTGACTGTACAATGAAGGGATTTAACATCCACAACAGAGGAAAATTGATCTGAAGCCGAGAGCTCAGCGGTCATAGCACTGACATGTCATCACGAGGTTGTGGGTTCAGATCCCAACAGGCTCAAGACAATTTTCCCCTATGCCCACTTTGACCTGCAGCATAATAGCGTTCAAAAACGTTGTTGACACGAAGTGCTGCAATTTAAAATGCTATTAATCTAACAGATAATGTATAATGATTTGTCATCGTAAAACAAGCCAAAATGTCAAACAGTGATTCCGACGTTTCAATATAAATAAATATATAAAAATACCCCCTCAAGCAGCTGCTTGCCACAGAGGTCTGACAGGAGTCTATCAGTTTATATGCCATAGTAGAAGGTCTGAGAGGATGGCAGGACCTCAGCAGAAAAACGACACACACATCCATGCCTTATCCGGGGCTCGAACCCAGGTCCCTTAGAGCAATAGCGAAGCGTGCTAACCACTCGGCCACGGGACGGAGACTTCCTACGGTCGCACGAGGCGACTTCGTCAGAACAATAATGTAATAATTTTATTTATGGTCATAAAAATTTTCATATGCATAGAATACTTCACTCAGCCATTTGACTTTTCAATAGGATCCATATCAAAAAATAGATGAGCATGGTGTTATCAAATCAATAAGTATAGGCACCTAAAGTAAAACATTTCACAAAATATGTTGTCGCCGTTGTACAAAGCATTTCGCTATAGTATATAACACAGCATTAAGCCAGATACTGGCTTATAACCTTTCCAGATACTGGATATAAATCAGTATAATATTCAAAAACAATGTAAGTTTTTTACACTATGAAGATTTCTCCGTAGATAAGAGAGCAAAGCTAACATCTTAAAAAGAATTTATATATTCGGGAAACAGTCTTTTATATACTTTTTAATAAATTTCCGTTAACAGTGCGTTTTCCGCAAGTCCTCAAATCTACGCCTGTCGATTGTTTTATAATTTGCAATTTTCAGTTTTCAAAAATGTAATATAGATGCTCCAGCACTCTAATTCCTTCCCTCTAAATATATTCTGAATCTATCATTTTAGGGTTTAGCTCTGGGGAACAGTGTGAACATTTTAAGTAATCGTTGTTTGGAAATCTTCCTAATTTTCAACATAAAAAAGGATCGATTATGGTGGGCCGGGAAGGGAGCGTGCAGGGAATGTATTTCGCTGCAATAAAATTGTCTCCGGAATGTTTGATTGAATTTTAACAGTTTTGACAACAGTAAAATCAGATCAACAAAATAACGACAAGAGGGTAATTATTAATCGTTTTTTTTTCAACTCAGGCAGTGATGGTCAATTTTCATCGCCTTTCAAGATTAAACGGAAAAGCACTTCCCGCCGCAAGTATGCTAATTACCTCACTGATATGATGGGCAAGCAGTCGATCGATTCTCAAAAAGTTTCTTAACATGGACGGATAAAAATCTTTACTTACAGGAATAACTCACCCCCTGCCTCTTCACGTGGCCCTTAAGGGTTTTAAAATATTCTTATACCCTATAAAAAACACATTAAATAGAAATTTTTTCTAACGGCATCGTTGTAGCAACGTGATGCAAACTTAGAGTAGCGCCATCTAGGGGCATCAAAGAAATATGAATCTTTACCAAATGTTGATGTTCTGTGAGATCTAACCTGCGGCAAGTTCAGCGAAATCAAATGGATATTAATATTTTCTGATGGTTGCTAACTGGAATTCAGTTTTAAAGAATATGCATATTAATTAGAATCTATTTAAGACTTTCCTCAATAAGTCGCAGTGGCGGTGTCAGGAACCACATTTGGGGAGGAGGGCGAGTCAGAAACTCTGAAACACGGAACTCATTGGAACGACGCAATGATTCTCTCCAACTCCTTCTCCTAACCTGTCGGGGGGAGGGGGAGGGGGCGAGCGCTACTGCTATGTCGGGAGTTTCGAAACATTTTGACTCTGCACCTCACTGCCCCCAGTAGCGATCAGAAGAATCTTTAGATCTAGAGAACTAGAATCTTTAGATCAGCAGCTTGGCTACTGATCTAAAGAACCTAGTTTCGAATCCTTGATAAAGTACGGATATTTTCTTTTCTCCCTCACAAATCTTCTCTAGGGCTTATTATCCTGGCAAGTTCTTGACGTCAGATATTTATGGCAAGTGGCTGCTTGAGGGGAAATTTTTTTAACAACATCCATCTAAATCACTCTCTTTTCTATCCTAACCCTAAAGGCTATCCCTTTACTTAAGAAAGGCAACGTAAATTAAGAATAATTGTTTTTATTTATCACCAGGGCATTGCGACGCACATTTGGAAACCACTGCTCTATATAAAGTGATGATTAAATCTTTTTATAATAATAACCACGTATTTCGCTATCATCCACTATTTTCATACCGATTAGGTATCTGAAAAATTCCGTGCAATCTAGATAAATACTGCATTAACTCAACACCAGTGGCGAAATCTAAATTGCAATTGAGGCATCGATGGTTCTTATGGATCATTCATTGGTCGACTGAGCTATCAATTACTTGTCAACAACTCTGCAATGGAAATACAGGCTCTTGGCCCCCTATTTTATCTTTTACAGGCTCGATTGCGTAGCTTACCCCTCCCCCCCCCCCTTAATATTTTTATAGATCAGGTCTGCTTGTCAACCAACCAATTTTCTCATTCGATAATATATTGATTGACAAGTCTCATAGATCGTAATCTCATAGATTTATTGATAGGATGAGACTTGTCGATGAACCTATGATCTAATGAGCGGTCTACGAGAACTGTCGATGCATTAACTGCGCAGGCTCGTTGTCTCCATACTCTGGTCGCCAGTATTCAGCTTTAATGTCCTGCACGTGATGCTCTTCCATTATCGACAAAAATCGATAAGCAATGGAATATGACGAACGCTTTGTGTATGCGAATTATTAAATTACCTGTACCTTGGCTTTACTCTAACCCCCTGCATCGAATAAATTATTATTATCAGTATTAAAACACAATAATAGGTAATAAATAACGAAACGTTTGATTAGGTTCATTAATGGCATGGTATATTTCCATAGCCAAACTGGGTGTGTGGGCTACATGGTTAATTGTTCAGGAGAGGGTAATTGAAACGAGTCTGTCATCATCAATGAATACGTCAGCAGTTTATAGAAATATTAATGCTTTGGTAAAATAATGCAGTATTTACCTAGAAAATAATACAGTATTTACCTAGATAATAATGCAGTATTTATCTAGAATACAGTTAAGTAAAATTAATGCTTTGGCTTAGAGTTAATGGCAAAAATGCATTTTTTTCCCCAGAAAATCATATATAACTTAGTCTGTTAGAAAACTTCTGCCGCTCATTGTAAATAACCCTGTAGCATTCAATTGCATTATCAGATTCTTTGCAAAGATAGGAAGTCTCATTCACTTAGAGGTCCATATTTTCTATAATTGACCAAACCAAATCCAAAACCACTAAATCGAAAACTATTCCTAATATAAAAAACAGCTTAGAACGAGATCGCACTGAACGGGAGTGACTTGTATTCGGAATGGCAGTTTTCAATAAAATTATTCATCAACAGATCATCTGTAGCATCATCAACACTATTCACCAAACAATCGATACAAATAAGATAAATATATGTAAGAAAAAAGGACTATCCAAAAAGAGCAATCAAATGAAATGGTACAGCCGCTCAAAAAAAGTATCCGAACACTATGGTTGATTGCAAAATTCAGAAAAAATATCTGGCATTGATTTTTTTAGAAATTAGTCATCTGGCAACTGGGCGACTGTACATGCAATGAAATAGTAATGCATTTGGATCATGTACCAAATGAAAGATTCTAACGCGGGAAGTATCATTAGGTCATACAGAATGTTCCCTCTCCATGATTTCTTTCCCTTTAAGAAAGAAGAAATGTCTGAATCATTCTTCCAAATTCCAAGGCAGAAATAAAAGAGTTAGGTGTTAAATGAAAGCGTCTGGTGTGGGGACTGTCGTTGTCTATCTCAAGTTTTTGCTCCCCCCCCCCCTGCAAAAATGGAAATGGAAATTTCATGGTTGTCGATAGCAAAGAATTATATCTCAAATGAAAGCTTGTGGTGTCGAGAATGCCGTGAGATACCTAAAATTATGTCTCCCTATAAAATGGGGGGAAAGAAACTTAACGAACGTTGATCTTTAGGAGTCGTAGGTCAAATAAAAGCTTAGCACGTGCATAGTACCAATGTAACAATTCTTTCTTTCGAAGAGGGGTGTTTCTCCATTTTTATTTTTTACTTTGTCGCTAAAAGCACCTATCTGCTACGTACACCTTAAAATATAAGAAAATAAAAGTAAAGTCAATGAATTCGTATTAACTTAAAAAGGAGATAGGGAGACAAAACCGACTTTTTTTTTACTGACTGAACGAAAATTGCCAGCGCTTTATCTTTCTTTGAAATGAATACGAGTGCAATAAGTGATTTCATCGTTGGTTGCTTTACTTTTTAGGGTGCATTTAAAAAGATAAATAAATTAAAAAGTTAAAAAAATGTTTTTTAATGGTAAACATAAACATGGTATTTTAATAAAAATAAAAATAAATACCCCCTCAAGCAGCTGCTTGCCACAGAGGTCTGACAGGAGCCTGTCAGTTTATTTGCCACAGTAGAAGGTCTGAGAGGATGGCAGGACCTCAGCAGAAAAACGACACAAACAGCCATGCCTTACCCGGGGCTCGAACCCAGGTCCCGTAGATCAGTAGTCAAGCGCGCTAACCACTCGGCCACGGGACGAGTGGTGAGATATGGTGAGAATACTTACTGAAGGTAAATAATGTATAATTTCTAATAACTCGTATCCCTATCAACAGAACCTACATTCTGCAGATATGCAAGACAGCAAATATTTAATGCAAGTACTCTCATCGAAAGAAACATTTTGATATTTTTTTGTTTTTTTACTATTTGTATTTTACAACTACTTTGGTATTTTATTATTATTGCAAACGTTCTGACGTTGCAATAGTAATAAAATATCAGCAGGAACAAAAAACAAACAAACAGAATTTCTTTAAAGGAAGCATGAATTCCGGCAAGCAAAAGAGATAATATAGAACATTTTAGATGTCCTAATTTCTGATGAAAACTTTTAATGCCAGAAGTTGGGTTAGTTAGATTCGTTAGCCACTCTACATGATGTCCCACTCTACAGCGGAAGTGACGTAATTACACACACAGAGATGGAATACTACAGCACAGAGATGGAATTTATTTCCATCTCTATAGAATAAATTCTCTTTCGACTGAAAGAGAATTTATTCTATAGAGATGGAAATCAGCGAATAAGGACAAAATTCTTCATAACTATAAACTAAAGTGTTAGTTATGTTTCATCAGAGGTTTAGTTTTTTTTATAAACTAAAGTGGACACATTATTAAATATAAAGATTCTACATTTTTTTTCTATTAAAATCCTGAATAATGTTAAAGTGATGTTTCAAAAAATGCATCAGTGGCTTCTTATTATTACTTATTATTTATCATTCGGATGGTTGTTTATGGACATTCATGGTTATGTAGACAGAGAGTTTGATTCCGATTTCAGTAACTTCTTCAACAAGCTTTTTAGAAATATCTGAAAGCATTTTTTAATAAAATCTTTGTAAATCTCGAGTTTCAACAATATTATTAGAATAATTAAAGTGTCACAGCAGGTTAAAACGACGACAATAAACGTTTTACTGTAATATACAAGTTTATTTTTGAAGATTTTTGCAATGTAATTTTAAATTTTTGCCATTTTCGAGTTTTCTTTTACCAAACGAGATAGTTATTAAACATTTCAGTTTCCGTAACTCTTTAAATGCCAAATAAACATTATTAAATCGAGATTTGGGTTTGATTGAAATTTTTGTCTTCAGTTATTTTTTCCATAAAGCACATTTAAAAGTCAAAAAATGTCATGGCCACAGAATGCATATCTCGTGGGAAAACGAATAAAGTAGAATCAATCACATAAATATATAATAAAACTTAAGGAAGATATCACTCTGAAGTTAAGTAGATCAGTTTTAGAGGATAAATTGTCTTGAGCTGGGTGGGATTCGAACCCACGAATTCCTAATAAGATGTCAGGTGCTCTGGACCACTGAGCAAGATCTCCTCTAATTGATGATATGAACTTTCTACCAACTGTTGGTAGAAAGATAACAGCTGACATGTTATCAGGAGATCGCGGGTTTGCATCCCAACCAGCTGAAGACAATTTATCCTCTAAAATTCATCGACGTTAACTTCAGAGTAATATCTTCCTTAATATTCATTAAATACGTCAAAAAACATTTCTTCAATTTATATAATAAAACATTCAACGGAATCTAATTGAAAATATTTTACTGAAAAGTTCTGTAGATTAAATAGAATTTTAATTTGCAGCCAAACTAATGAAATAGATTTCATGATAACAAACGTAATTTGTAAAAGAATACTTATTCTAAGTGCCTTGTCTATTCTTTTTCAGTAATGCAATATATCTAACCACTTCAGCTGCATCCACGTCAGGAAAATATTAAATTATGAACAGTACGAATGAACTGAACTCGTTGTTGCTTGATAAAATTCCAAATAATTGGAATTGTGGGCGATCCCGACGTTCACAGTCACGTGGGGCATGAAAGGTGCTTTTATGAGTGTTTAGTCTGTCGTTTGATGCTCGTTTTATCTGTATACCTCAATGGAGTTATGTTCTTCTTTGCCAGCTTCTTTTTTTCTTTTTGTTTCTCAAATATTTTCGTTTCCTAGATGAAGACATCCGATGGATTGTCCCTTGGATTCTCCAGTTGCATCACTCTATGAGGATGACGTTTCTAGAATGGATAATAAAAGAATACCAAGAGCTACCCTCGGAGAAATGCTTTCGGATGCACAACTGCAGATGCTTCCGAAATATCACCAGCGAAGTTTTGTGCGAGACATTTACTACTGACATCATAATTGACTGTCATCGTGCATAAATCGGTTTTCTTTTCAATTATGAATTTCCTTTTGATGTAATAATACTTTGCCATTGACAATAATTTTAAAAAATTATGGGAACTTGCTCAATAGATTGCACTTCGGCAGAAAATATCATGAACTCAAATAATGCATTAATTGGTTTTTAATTTGTAACAAATCCGATACGATTTTCTGCGATTCAGAAAGAAAAAAGCTATCTCATCCAAAGAAGGGGAGAAGGAATTTCTTAAATACTTTAAGAGTTTAAAGAATTTATGTACCATATGGCTGAAGCCAATTTTTCCTCTACAATTGTTAATCAATAAAGAGTGTGTTTGAACATTAGATCACAAACCTGCATTATGTGTTTACACTTGCATACTTGCAAAACTATAAAATAACGTATGTAGATTTGCTGGCTCCATTTTTTGCGCTCTTTTAATTTCTCGATAAAGATTGAAATTATGCACAAAAATAAGTTTTATTATAATAGCAAAGCTCACATTATTCGGATGACAATGATTACAAACAACGTTAATAATATTATAAATTCAGAATTTTTTTACGGAAATCATCAATCGCCGTGACCCATTTATCTTTCACGCCTTAATAAATAAATAGCAATCACTTGTCTTCGTAAAAGTTTCACGTCGCTTTATTTCATTCTCGTTATCATTTCAGTGAATTATCCATGGAGCCAGGCTGCTCAAGTCCTAAAGAAATCGCTCATTATCGGAAGGTTTTTATGATTATCTTTCCAAATTCATCCATCATTTGGGATCAAAGGCAGCTGATGACTTCGATGTGACAATGTTTGGACTTTCTGATCGTCTGAAATCATTTTATAGCTTCCTCTGTTACAAAGAGCACAATCTTGTTCTAAGTCGAAAGACTTGGGAAGCATTACCCTCGTTGAAAGCCGCAAGGGTTTTATGATGTGGATATTTTAGCATTCATAAAACTCAAATAAAACCTTGCCACTTGATTTTTCTCAAGAGCAAAAGCTTACGGATTACATCCTTCCATTTTTCACTGAATTCACTTCCATCATTATCGTTCCTAATCCTGATTGTCGTTTAGGACAATCTCAGTTGTGCTTAATATTTTTATTCGCTTATTGAGTAATCACCTGGAAAAATATTTTCAGCAATCTTCTGCTAGTCTCCACCCGCTTGCTTCATGGTTCGAAACAAATTTCTGGCGATCGCTGAAGGGGAGCTTCTGGAAAAAAAACAACAACCCTTTTCACTCAGAGCAGAAAATTCTCCAACTTCGAGTTTTCAATTGTCTCCTATCTTTAGAGCCAGCTTTTCGGTTGACGAAATCCCTGGGGCACGGGAAAGTGCAGGATCCTTTACAAAATGTTCGGTTAGATGTATCTATCCCCAAAACAACGAACACAGATGATAACATTGTTACGAATACAATATTTACTATAGTAACGGTAAATGTCGGAAGATAATGATAGATCGATATTCCCTTTTTATAGGACGGAAATCTTGTATTGGTTTTGGTGGCTGCTTCTGTTATCTTGACGGGTTAAGCTACTGGATTTCTCACTGCATGAGGTAATGAACAGAAAATAAATCTGGGAGTCGCTGGACCGATTAAATAGTACGCTATGAGAAAATGCACCGATTACACCACCCTGAGAAAGGTTCTCGTTGTAGGCAATTTACTCAGCATTTTTCTTCGCAATTTTTCTGGGTTGTGATATTAAGTACTTTTTGCGAGAAATTCTTACTTTTGAATTCATTGAAAAACACTCGGAACAAAACTTCACTGGCAAATAAAATGAAACTGATAGAGAGGTTTACACAGTCACCTTCTATTTTGCAGATGTAATTCAGATAGAGTATTTGGGAATACATTTGAAGCTTACGAGAGACACACTTTAAACTTCAAGCCGTAAAGAGGGTTGGGTGACCTCTGATGGGAATACATTTGAAGCATACGAGAGACACACTTTAAACTTCAAGCCAAAAGAGGGTTGGGTTACCTCTGAGCAGAACTTTTGCACAAATACTACTACTTTTGCACACCATGGGCTAAATGGCCAGGTCATAAGGACCCTGAAGGCTAACAGAAGGTTGAGGGAGGGAACCCACTGGAACAGTTGTTGGGAGACATATTTTAGCCTCCCGTCAAAGCCATCCAGCGTGTTCTTTAACGTGCACAGGGTATGGTTCTCTCGCACATGGCTTTATGTTTCATCCGACAGATGGCGGCCTTTCCAAGCCCATCGGTGTCTCCTCTGACAGTGGGCAAGGCGGGGAGTTTTGAGGAGATAAATCTTAACGCTGACTCAGCTGGGACTCGAACCTGAGAACTGCAGATTACGAGCCTGGCGCGCTACCGACTGAGCCACCTCCTCCCCGCCCGCCGTGGTTCTTGAGCTTAGAGGTAAGAGAAACCTTTCCCACCAGCTGGATAGCATTTAGATCATAAGAACAACGTTGCTAAGTCAATAGTCACAGCTTAGAGTCACTTCCGGATATTTTTCCCAAGCTATTTTTAACTTAATGTTGGTCTAGAACAGGGATACTGATACTCGATATAGGACCGCAAAGGCGTTCTAAGTGGGCAGCGTCATAGTAAAATTTTGTTTATATTTTATGTTTTATAAATTCCAAAAAACTGGGAATTCCAATATAAATTTCCCCTTAAAATATGAATTATGCAAGCAATAAATTTTACATCATCGCATATATTTAAGCTTTTTTTTCCAAAACAAACTCTGCTCTCACTTTATTGTCTATTCGTTACGGTAGAAAGGAAAAAAAATTGTTTTTTTTCCTCTTCGTCTTCCGATAGCACAGAAAAGCTGACAATCCATCTTCTGGAGAGACATGCAGTTTTATTTCCTATATCAGAGGGGAGGACTCTGTTATAGGACGTAAAGGACGTACCCGAAAATCCTGTCGTCTTATATTAAATCTCAATCTTGTCTACCTGCTTTGAAATCCCAAACAGTTGTCTTTGAACAATTTTATTTTACCCCATAATTTATGGCCGACACTAAAAATAGATTAAAAAAAAATCTCATTCCATATAGAATATCATTTTAACCTTTCCTATTCGGTGGAATATTTTAGCAACTGGGAAACCCTACTCAAGTCTTATTCTTAGGCACTAAAAAGTTAATAAGTTCTCGGATCTTCCCCGTAACTAATTCTCCCCCCCCCCAAAAAAAAAATTCTAGGACCTTTCCCCCTAAAACGTAAGTCTCGAGATTCTGCCCCCCCCCCCCCCCACACACACACACTAAATCCTGGGTATATGTCTGGCCTTTGGGTTAGGCAAGATTTGTAGATATAACATTATTATTAAAGAGATAATGCGTTCCTGGCAAATTGTCGTTCGTCGAGGGTAACATGTATTTCAACAAGATAGGGTCCAACCCTAAGGACTCAAAGTATATCATAAAGTTTAAACACAGAGTAAAAATAAAGATTAGTAAACTTTTTGCTTACAAATGAAATGCAAACTGAATGTAAGAATACCATAAAATCTCTTGCAGCCTGCTGCTTAACGAAATTAACGCACTGGGAATAGCTCTGACCCGAAAAAGGAGTCCAGCATGGTCAACTTGACATTTTTTTTCGCCCGTAATATAAGTTTCATGGCACTCTCTGTTGTGAAGTCATAGTTCTGCCCCAATCGAAAAAGCCATGGAAAGAAAGTGCGTCTTAAATGACTTCGATAGTCAACCCTTTCATAAAACCTCGCTCAAGACAAAAAAGGCATTATAGATAGATTACCAGCTATGCATCGATTACTCTCCGGTAAGAAAGTACACTGGTTTCCATAAATTAAGGAAAATCTCCATGTTAAGTCAATGGGAAGCTAACGTCAAAGCTCTATAACTTCTAAAATAAGATTTTTTTGTTTTGAAAAATGTGATTGCAGATGAAGATCTCAATCAAATAAATCAATATCTCGATTTTCAACAACATTCGTTCAGTTGGCCGAGTGGTTAGCGCGCTTGGCTACTGATCTAAGGGACCTGGGTTCGAGCCCCGGGTAAGGCATGGATGTGTGTGTCGTTTTTCTGCTGAGGTCCTGCCATCCTCTCAGATTTCCTACTATGGCATATAAACTGACAGGCTCCTGTCAGACCTCTGTGGCAAGCAGCTGCTTGAGGGGGTATTTATTTTATTTTTTTATTTATTTAATGAATTATGGAAGTTTGAATATTTAGCGATAACAATATCGCCACAAAAATTGACTTCAGAAGTTAATTAAAATTTAGTAATAAGTATTGTATCAAAGTATTTAATAAAATAAGTTTGTGTTTTAGAACTTTGTGTAAAAGAATTATTTTCACTATTCTTCAGTTTTGTATAAGTTTCTTAAGACTGGCATTGCTGTTGTTAGATATTCAAACTTCCATAACTCATTAAATACTGAACGAATATTGTTGAAAATCGAGATATTGATTTATTTGATTGAGATCATTATCTGCAATCACATTTTCCAAAACAAGAAAATTATTTTAGAAGTTACAGAGCTTTGATGTTAGCTTCCCATTGACTTAACATAAGGATTTTCCTTAATTTATGGAAACCAATGTATTTGGATGTTTTATTAAGCAATTCGATTAGGATCGGCGGCCGTTAAGCGGGAGCTTCTTGTACTAGCATGAAAGAAATATCAGAAACGGTTCCCGTAAAAGTAGAAGAATTATGGCGTACAGTACATCGCTTCTCATCGCGTCCGATGATCATAAGAAAAAAATGCTTCTTACTTATAAAGAAAAATATAAGGATGTCAAGAGATATTTGCATAACGCTGAACAGACAGAAGTATCGGCGTTTTCAAACGAAGCAAAAACAAAACTCTTTGACGTTTTATGATGGAAATGTACCGATTCTTAGTCATAGTCCAAAATCTCCGATTCTGATGATAAGCGATGCCTATGAAATTTTGATTTTTGCTATTTCGCCAATTACAGGATCATAAGTATGTGGCTTCTTCTATTCTTGTCATACGCTTAGGGCAAGCATGTCAAACACGCGGCCCGCCGGGAACTGTTCTGCGGCCCGCAAAGATTGATATAAAAAAAATAAATAAATACCCCCTCAAGCAGCTGCTTGCCACAGAGGTCTGACAGGAGCCTGTCAGTTTATATGCCACAGTAGAAGGTCTGAGAGGATGGCAGGACCTCAGCAGAAAAACGACACAAACAGCCATGCCTTACCCGGGGTTTTCCGGGGTAATGTTTATTTAACTTTTGACAACACTGGATTCTTTAATTAAAATTATAAGTACGTACACGGTACATGAATTAAATAAACGTATTTCAGAAAACATTTCCATTTATATATAAGGGAAACTATTGCGCATTAATGTATATGTCGGAGCCTGATCGTAGAATTGCTCATATCATGAAATGCCCGATCATTTCATGAAATAGTGGCATTTCATGATATGAGCAATTCTACGATCGGGCTCGGACATGTATACACATGTCTCGAGGTCATTCAAATGTACGTACTTTGCGCATGGCAATGAGTCACGAAATGCCAGTAGAGTCGGAAGCTATTCGTTAGCAGTCAGTGAACGAATACTGCGTTCTAGTCTAGTTGGCACATAACAATTTTCATCTGTTTTTTTTTTGTTTTGCGGCCCGCGATTTAATATATAATACTTAATATGGCCCTCGGTGGTTAACGAGTTTGACATGCCTGGCTTAGGGGGACCTTTCTCTGTCTATATGAAGCAAATGAAAAAAAAATGTATTTCACTGAGATCAGTTATTTGACTGAGAGCGTTCAAAATGCAAACTTTTCTTGCAATACTAAAGGCGAGAAATTCAAATTCAGCGATGACGAAAGACGTGGAACTTGCGTGCCAATTTTATAAAAATACTTTAAATTGCTGTTTATACCAACTAAGGTTACATATCCGTTTCTCATTGGTCAGGCAGGCTGTGATTCAGTTAATCTGAATGGTTGCAATCTTGAACAGGTGTCACAGTTTAATTATCTTGGGAACTATGTAACAGACGCTGGTGATGTGCAGCATGAGATTAACAGACGGATAGGGATTGCTGCTGGGACTTTTAAGAATCTATGGAGAGTGTGGAGAAATAGGCGTATACACCTAAAGACTAAAATTAGACCGTATAATAGTTTGGTTCTTTCTAGGGTTAGTTATGGTAATGAAACTTCGACACTGTGTAAACAAGATAACAGGAAACTAGATGCTTTTGATTCTAGATGCTTACGCAGTATCTTGGGCATTAGGTGGTTCAACTTTGTAACTAATATTGTACTAATGATGAGGTTAGGTAAAGGAGTCGGCAACCTCATTTAAGCAGCATATTGTGCAGAGAGAGACTCCGTTGGTTTGGCCAGTTGCCCGTATGGATAATTATAGATTGGCGAATAGGGTTATGAACAGTGTGCCTAAAGGCCTCAGAAAGAAGGGGAGACCTAGGATGCGGTGGGCTGATAATGTCAAACAGGATCTTGTTAGAATTGGTGTGCAGTGGCCAGATGCAGTAGATGTAGCTCAGGATAGACTTGCTTGGAGAACTAAATTGCATGGTCTGCATGAACCTCCGTAGCCCATGGCTGCATGAGGATGATGATGATGATGATGACAAATTAATTAATGCAAAATGTAAAGGTTTAGATTCCATAATTATAAAGGGAAAATTAAGAAATAAGCAGTTGTTTATTATTACCAAAATCATTCATTCAAACTCAAAAATTCACATGCGACCTTCTCAGCGCATCACTGAGATCATGCCGCCGTGATAAGCATGAAGTGAATTTTCATTGGCTGAGAGATGCAAAGAGATCTCTCAGGGAGTAAATCGAAATCATAATTTTAAGATATAGAGAAGTGCTTTTAAGGAAAATAATTCATAGATGATCGATTTAGTGCATGTATTTTTTTTTGGGGGGGGGCAGTATATTTTGCGATGCGTAATCAGTTATTTGACGAGATCTTTATAACATACGATCACACATTTGAAGCACTAACTACAGCAACTGAAGTGCTAATTATTGCCAAGTCCAGCAACTCTATTAATGACTTCTCCTCAGAGTTGCATTGTTAATCGAGTCACCAAATCATGCATCCCTTTTTTGGAATATATAAGCAGGTCAATTTCTAAGTTCTATGACATCCTTTCCATACGTAGCCATGGGCTAGGGAGGTACAACTACACTGTGTAATTTAGTTCTCCAAACACAACTACTACATTAGGCCCCTGCAGATCAATTTTAACAACAAGGTACTGTTTGATATTGTCTGCAACTGCATCCTAGATCTTTCCCTTTTTTTCTGAGACCTTTAGGCACAATGTTCACAATCCTATTCGCTAATCTGTGGCTCTGCATGCATGCGAAATCAATGAAGCCTCTCTCTGCATAATATGCTGTTCAAAGGTGTTCCCTTATAAACCGAGGGTGGGGTTTGGTAGAGATAAATCTCAAGTCGCCACTCGAACCTGGGAACTGCAAGTTACGAGCCTGGCATGCTACCGACTGAGCCACCCCCCACCATTAAAAAAAGAGAATTTAGTGATTGAATTTCCTGATAATTTTCTAGAACAGTGGTTCTCAACCATTTATGCTTCACGTACCCCCTGGAAATGTGTATGTAACTGGCGTACCCCTTGTATAAAATATATAGTTAAAATGATAATAATGGGAATAAAAAAAATATATATATATAACATATATCTAGCGACATTTGATCTCTCATGGCGTACCCCAAAAACATTTTACATTGGACTGGATTGTTTTACCTCTGAGCGGCACTTTTTTGCACACCATGGGCTAAATGGCCAGGTCACATGGACCCCGAAGGCTCAGAGAAGGTTGGGGGAGGGGACCCACTGGAACAGCTGTTGGGAGACAGATGGTAGCCTCCCGTCAAGGCCATCCAGCGTGTTCTTTAACGTGCACAGGGTATGGCTCTCCCGCACACGGGGCCACGGCTTAACGTCCCATCCGACGGACGGCGGCCTTTCCAAGCCCATCGGTGTCCCCTACTGACCGTGGGCAGGGCGGGGAATTTTGCGGAAAAAACATTTTACCTCGTACCGCCCGTTGATACCGCAAGCACCCCTATTCTAGAAGATTTGGAACATTATCTTGCGGGATGTTGGGAAGCATAGCACCCTGTGTTACCATGCATAGCCATACAATATTCAATGGTTGACAGACTAACTTTTTAAACCGATAGTTGGATAACAGAATGTCAGTTAATCGAGGTTTTACTTTATGTCAAAAGCCAATGCCCTCCCCCTGGGGACCATTTTCCTGCTAATCTACTGCGTGAAATGGTGCATTGGTTGAAAGGCGAAATACACTGAGATGCCAGTTTATAGGTACACCACCTTTCGCCACATAAATGGCTCATTCCAACACGTAATACATCGCGTGATCGTGGTGTGTTGTATAAATAAGGCAGACCAGCCCTTCAAGCATCAGTAAGATTTTGATTGATCGCCAAAATGGGCAAAACGAGCGACCTTGAGCAACTTTGAATGTGGCATGATAGTTGGTGCTGGGAGCGAAAGCTCTGGCATCTCGCAAACAGCCGTCTTCCTGAGCCTTTCACGCACAACAGTTGCAAGGGTTTTTCCTAGAATGGTGCGAAAAGCAAAAAACTACAGGTGATTGGCGATCGTGTGGACGAAAACAGCTCGTGTATCAGAGGGGTCAATGAATCTCTTGTTGCGATCTTATGCAACCACGGCAATTCCCGGTTCCGCTTGTACAGCACTACCTGGTTATGAAGAGCCGTGCTTATCTAGAGCCGGGGGCAAGGAATACGCCCTATAGGCGCACCTCAACCCCAGCCTCACATGGCAGCAGTCCTATAGAAGGAAAGCTGACCACCGGAAGAAACCTTGCTTTAATCTATTCCCCGGTTAGCCATGAACAAGGATATATAGATCCAAGTTCGATCGGCGTCCGGGGTGGAGACTCTTAGTAAGACCCAGACTTTTGTGAGGGCTCTGGCTTACTAGGAATCAATCCGTTCTGCCGAGCCCTCGAACAGCTCCACTGAGCTCCTGATAGGTGAGGTCTCCAACGCCGTCACCATCCGACCGGCAATCAAGCCGGCCAGCAGCGTCTTCAACCTCGGTTGGCTTCAGCAATGCTCCAGCCGGGGACCACCCCAACCGGCAAAACCTTAGCAATGCTCCAGCTGTTGCCCACTACAGCCGGCAAAGCCTTTGGCATGCTCCAGCTGGGGATCATCCCGACCGGCAAAGCCTCAGCCGGGTTGCTGGGCCCTAGGCCCCCCCCCCCCCCCACCACCACCACGACAAGGTGGTCCCCTATCGGGGGGGGGGTATCAGAGGGGTCAAAGGAGACTGGCAAGAATTGTGCAAGCGAACAGACAGGCCACAACCAAACAAATCACTGTAGAATTAAACATTGGTGTGGAGAAAGCCATCTTCGAACGCCACACGAATCGGATCTAGTTGCAAATGGGCTACAACAATCGCTGACCGTGTTGACTGCCGATGATGTCAATGAAGAACACGAAAGTGCGTATCCAGTGAATGCAGGAGCATCGACACTGAGTAGTTGAGGATTGGAAAAAGGTAGCCTGGTCGGACGAATCAAGGTTCCTTTTGCATCATGCTGAAGGAAAGATCAAAATTTGGCACAAGCAACATGAGACCACAGAGCCATCTTGTCTGGTGTCAACTGTACAGGCCAATAGTGGCGATGTAATGGTGTGGGGAATGTTTTCCTGGCATACATTTGGTCCTCTAATACCCATCGAAAGGCATCTGAATGCCACGGCTTATTTGGACATCATTGCCGACCAAAGTCATCCCTCCATGACTACAGTTTATCCTCACTCGGATGGACACATTCGGCATGATAATGCACCTACTCACAAGGGACGTATTTTTATCGAATAGTTCTAGGAACGAAGAGTTTTCCTTGCTTCATTGGGCTGCATAGTTCCCAGATTCAAACCCTAACGAGCATCTTTGGGATGAGTGGTAAGGGTTGGTCGCAGCGAGACTCTGCCGCCGTCTAATTTTCAGCAACTTGGCGACATAAAACATTTCCGCACGGTATAACATTCCTGCACAAGGAATCGTACATCTTGTAATTTCCAGGTCCCGACCCACCCGGCTGTTCTGAAGACCAAAGGAGGCGCAGCACGCTACTACGTAAGTATACCTAATAAACTGGCATCTCAGTGTATATATATTGTTAATGAATGAAATTCTGATGATAAATTCTCGAATCCGTTCAGGAGACAATAGAGGCAACATAATCACTGACAGAGAAATTTCTTGATTTTAATGCCTCACCGTTGCAGTAACTCTGGCGAATAAAACTCTCTACACTTCAAAAGATTCTTCCGAAGTATTCTTTCCAGTAGCTGCTGCAATTTTTTGAACTGCAATATGTTCCATGTTTCATACTTTACATAAACACTTGACAGCATTCTATAGAATGACTAGGCATTTGCACATAAAGTTCAGAAAAAGTTAGGATGTCTGATTCTCCGTGCATTGTCTAAAAAGAAACTAAACTTTCTACGGATAGTCTGGACATCTTTAGAATGCTCGTATTGCAATACTCTGACTATAACGCATTCATAATGGTGATCATCTGATCTTTTCTGTAAAGAAATGAGAAATTTTATATTTGGAATCAATATTCAGCGAAAGCTCAGGTCTTCCTTCCTGTTTGACAGCACAAGATTTACGGGCTAACATTTGGCGTCTCTCTGTGCCCTGAATGCAAATCGGAACGAGTTTTCGTTCCCCATTGCCATGGCGATGAAACTGCCTCGAAAGGAAGAAGACAAGGAGCCGGCCCCGCGCTCTTTCACGTGATCTCATTGCTTGAGTCGATCTCACTCGCAAGCCTCGTGAGGCGTGACAATAATCAGAAAGACCGGATGGGAAGAAACATTTATTTCTCGACGATGAGAAAGCCATTCCACTGCGAATATTGCATTTACATCTTGAAATGAAGATGTAATTTCTGTCAGACGAAATTTCATAAAAATGAATTTATAGTCAGAATTGATTTTATTTTTAAAGAAGGCAATGAACATTGGAGAAGTTTTCATATGATCGATCCAGGGATAAAAATGGTAAAGCAATTTTTTTTTAATCTGATATTTTCACCAAGGTTTTTTTTTTTAATCTCTTCACACATATTCACGAGAGGAATAAACTGAGATTGTCCTTAACCTTTGATGTGAAGCAAGAATTGTGTCTATTGCTACATTATCCAAGAGCAGTTGCTTCAAAGGGGCTCACTTTCGATTCCGATTGACAATTGTGCGATCCGTGGTACCTTAAAGAATATCAAGTGAAACAAATCTTCGAAATGGATTATGTTCTGCGAGATGCATTAGTCAGATGGATCACGAGGCAACAAAACAGGAGGATTCCGAAATATTGGCGAACAAAATAAACGAAAGACGAAAATCATTTGCCGTTCTCTCATCACTAGGACGGAAATTCGAAAACTGCAATTAGCAATTTTTCCGAGCTTAGCCATCTGAAAGCTTGATGGTTTGCCCCTTTGCTTGGATGGCTGCGCTGTGGGCAAAAAGGTCAGATCAATGTATCCCAATACTTCGAGAGCTGTATACCCAGCGAACAGCTGTTAAGAGACAATGCTACGCGGAATGTCTTTAAGTTTCATTAGAAGGGAAGATGACTTTCGCAAGTGCATCAACTCTCTCAGCGGGAGCAAGAAGAGAAAACCTTAATGTTCAAATTATTAGAACTCAAAAATTTCCTTTAAATGAGTCGGGGGTTTTAGCGATGGTCCTCTAAGTTGCGAATATTGTAAAGAATCTCTTAGGAGAAATAAAGAATATCGGAAAGAATTCTCTTTCAGCTAACGATTAGTGCATTGCGAAACACAGAAGCAGCATTGAACGAAACCACTGAAGGAGGAATTTATGATTAGGCTCCCAGAGGTAATATCTCGGATAGAATTTTCACAGAAATGATCTCACCCAGCAATTAGCAGTGGAAGTTAATGGAAAAAGTTTAAGCAAAGAGATGGATACAGGTGGCAGGATTTAGTGTAATATAACGACGAGTTCGTTACAGTCGGAAAAACGCATCCAGCTCTGATAGTTTATAGGCACACATTATCGACAGAAAATATGTGGAAGAAATTACACCCAAGGAGTTAATTTGATTGAGGACGATGCAGAAATGAAGCCTCAAACGTGTTCAAACTTATAGCACCCTGTTCAGAAAATGACAGATATTATTAGAATAGCAAAGTCCGATCAAAAAGTATTATAATTTCTAAAGTTCATTTCGAAGAATCGAGCATAATTGATAATTACTTCGATTTTACATTTACAATTCCCTTAAAGTTTCTAGAAAATATTAAAACTTTTATCTAGCCAAAGTCCAAGTAATATTTATCTTATCGAATTAGAATATTAGAAATTCGATAGATCAAAGTTCTCATTGATGAATCAATATCTCTTAAACGATTAGAAGCTGGCTATCAAAGAGGTTATCAGGTGAAAGGGTTAAACACAAGACAGGGAAGATTTTGGTGAAGATTTTTTTAAAAAAAGGCAAGGAAGATTCTATAGTTTACTATAGAAGTTTGATAAAAATGTCTCCTGAAATAAAAAAAAAATTTCAAACAATCTTATGATCAGAATTTTAGGATCTTAAACAACATTTGAACAGATTAATTTAAATTTTTTCCTTAAACAAGAAACTTTGTCTGAGTAAACCTTAGTATTTAAGGTGAATCTTTTCCTACAGAATATATAATTTCCTGCAGAATCCGAATTCTAATTGGCTGGCTTCCTGCATTATGAAATTTGTCATCCTCTGCTGGAAGGTAAGTGATAAATAAGAAATATTTAAATCTAGTAGTTTAGAATAATTTTGAGAATGTATGAAGTTTGTATAGAGAGAAGAGTTTTTTAATGTTACCGTACTTAATTCAAACTAAATAGAAATCAATTTTGTTTTACTTAATGTAAAAAAAATTACTTTTCTTTCGACATAGGTTATTAAAATTGAAAACGAAACTAATTTGTAAGAATCTGGATTGCATTTAAGGCACCGATAAAGTAAAGTTTTTCCAAACAGAAAGTGTCAACTCGTTTCAATGTTTTCATCCTCTTTAAAGCATCCTTAAGCTTCTTCGCTTTGCGTGCCTATTTGAGAGTCTTATTTCGCGCATCGTGGCAGCTTTACACCTCTAAATGAAGACGAGGGAGTGAGATTTCTTTCACGGGTGGAGTTTCGCGCGGGATCTCCACCCGGCATCCTTCTCCCACAAGATGGATGTCTCCACTTCATTGCGAGGAGATTCTTTCTCGGGGAGCCAGAGCAAAGACGACATTTCTCAGCCGTTCTTAATCACATCGCTACCAGTCGGATGTCGTGATTCCAAATAAAAACCATCCATCGGAGGGATCTGTTCTTGGCGCTCTGCCAAATGTCCCTTGAGGAGCAGCACCGGCTCACAGCACGCGCTCCAAGAACTGCTTCATCTGTGGTGGTAAACAGCAGTCGCTGAAGGCACAAAAGCCACCCTGGGACGATCTGGGGAACAAGAAACCGCAACGCAAGCTTCTGGAAAACATCGACGCTATTGATCACGGAGAACAGTGGCATGGTTCTTTTCATCATATGTATCTATCGAGACAGAAAACCGAACCTTCAATATTTCTCTTTCATCAGCTCTTAAATAGATTTTAATATTAGAAAGGAGCAAAGCAACAGATGATGAAACTCAGATGCTGATATCTCCTCGGCCACGCAAGACTTCGATGAAAAAGGACTTGCAGTCAAAACTAAAAAGGAGAAAAGTATCGGACAAACCAAAAGAAGTTTCTTGCAATGCTGCGACGAATAAGAGCTTTGGATGAGGAGAAGAGCTAACAGGGAACACCTCGAAAACGAGATAAGAACGAATCGAAATGAAAATGGAATATGTTGCTGTCTTGCAACGAAAAGAAGAGCGAGGCGTGGCCGAAGGAAAGAATAAAAGTAAACGGATTTCGCCAGACAGTTGCAAAGATAAAACAGAGAAAAGTGTTTCTGAAGATAAAATAAAATTAGCGCTTTGAAGCGAGCTCAGTTAGAAGCGCCAGGGATATACAGCGAAAGGAACGTCGTAATAAAAATAAATGCGGAGAAGGTTTCAGAGCTGAGTGGAAGGAAAAAACGTGAGAGGCAGAAATTGGTTGAGTCTGGCTGCTGTCTGTTGCTAGGAAGCCGCCATACCTCATGACCCAAATCTGCATTAACTGAGAAGAAATATGCGGGATCGGAAAAGGAGGAAAACAGAGAATTTCAATAGTCAAAGATTTAAATAAATGTACATAAATAAGAAGAATAAAAGCTGTTGCACTATCTCTAAAGCAGTAATCAGAAGATGAAATGGAGGAGAGACTTTTCGCAATTCATTACGAATGATTTGTAGTCAAGCTATTTAATGAATGACGCTTAAAGAGTCAAGAAATCTTGCAAAAGGAAATATTTATGAGTGCATAATTTGTTCATGTAATGCAACTGCTTAAAACTAATGAAACATAATTCGATAACTCTGATAAAATTTTAATTTTAATCATTTTTCTTTGAAACCGCTTTTGTTGAAATAAGCGAACTATTCCCACTTGTCTGTTTACGTCCATGAGCCTTAGTTTAGCATTGAGCAAGTCAGACTCAGCTGAGCTGGCTTTGATTAGCAATAAAGCTGAGCTCGGCGGCGTTATCTCTAGTGGACAATGAAACTGAGCAGCTCGATGAGGAAACGGAAGGTCCAACAGAGCTTCCCGTGATCCTGTCCATATGGCGCCACGAGCTGTGACTGCCTCTGCCCAGAGAAAGGAACACCACCAGATCTCGTCTGCCGTGGCAGCTAACGGAATTATGTCACCACCGCTCACTGGCCGTGCCACATTTACGGCTGTGGACGGCGCTTAATCTTTCTTGACGTACACACGGAAACCTAAAGCTTGCCCTTCACTGGCAGTTAATCAGAGATTCTGGTTATGCACGCGCCGTGCTGCGCTTTCCGTTCCCAAGCGGACTCATTTATCTCTTCTGCTGCCATTTATCTCCAATGCGTGTGTGACAATAACTTCTCTCGGCGCTTCCTTGCCAATGCGCACCACCGCCGTGCTTCGGAATCCACCTCGCCGAACATTGTTCTGCGAAGCCGCAGCTTATTTATCTGCGAGAATAAAGGATGTTCGCAGCGCTCGCACTTGGAGAATTTCGCCGTGTCGGTTTCCCAGCAGAATGGCCTCGATACCCTCCGCAGACCCAGCGATTGTCAGCCGGCGATAAAGCACGAAACGCGGCAACTGCAGATGAGAATGCTGCCGAGAGTAATTGATAGCATGTGGACTGCAACTAGGTCTGCTCATATAGCAAACAACGAGCCCTTTGAAGGGCACCGAGAGAAACCGGCGGCGATTCCACTGTAATTAAGATGGAATTCTAATCCTTTGTGAGGAGACTGAGCACGTGCAAATGGGAACAGTTCCGGCGGTTATAAGAAACAAAACGTTTCAATGGAACCTCCCGGATCATGGGAATTGAACCACGTGTTCCCACTATATTCCCTTCGAATCTCTGAAGAAGAAAAAAGGGGAGGGGGGGGGGAGAGGATTTTTGAAAGATTTGAAATCACAGGTTACAAATTTGGGAATATCTTGGTGTTAAGAATTCAGATTGATTCAACTGAGATGCCTTGCTGGCAAGAGTCCCATACCAACCAACCATGCCGTCCTTGGACAGTCCATACACCACATTCCATTCAAATAAATAAAAATATCATTCTTAATGTCCACTGACCAAAAAAATTTTAACCTTTAGTGAAAATGCAAATGTTTTCGGCCGAACGAATTTAAAATTACCGGATTAAAATGCTATTGAAACCAAAATTAAAAAAAAAATTCATTTTAGGTAAAAAGTTAATATTTAACTAATTAAAATGCTGCACACTAATAATAATCGTATTTTTACTTTTAATTCAAACAAAAGGATCTGTTGACATAACTAGGAGAGAGAAGAAAACGTGTCGCCATTCGTTTCGAGAAAAATAAGGGAAGACTCATTTTGCCGAAAATATATTAATTCCCCAGACATATTAATGTTAATTTTTTCTTTGCAAACAATATGAAAATAACTTTATTACCTCATCATGCAATCCGCTGACAACTCAATTTACGTCTTGTACCTATTATTAACCTTCGCTTGAAGAGTTATCGCCGCAGCGGAGCGAATTGTTGCGAAATTTTTACTTTATCATCTTTGTCCACAAAAATCAATATTTTCCATTATAACAGAAGAACGATAAGTCACAAAAAATCATCTTTATCCCTCATCCTTACGGAGGAAAAATTCTTTTTCCGATGAACCATCACGCCACCATTCATTAAAATCAGTCCATTCGTTGGGGAAATAAGAGAAGAGGCGGATAGGCAAATTAACAAGTGGTAATCTCCTGAAAGAAAAACAGTGGTTTCATCATTCCATCGCACATTTCTTCGTAAGTGTCCCTACAGGCCTCACGAGAATGAACTGAAACACAAAAGCCCGCATTCTGTTGCCAAATGGCTTGAATGGGCACAGGGGAGCCTTTGCCATTACACAGAGTAGGAATCTTCCAAAGTAGGAAAATTTCAAGGGGGGGGAGGGTTGTATATTTTTGATAGTGGATATTATTTCTGAACAGGAAGTTGTTGTCGTCAGTGCGTAATGAAACTAAAATTTAATATTTTAATAAAGTGTACTAGAAAACAAAACATTATGTTTCATTTTCCTTTTATGACTTCTTTCCCATTTAATACAGTATTAATAATACAAGGTCCGAAAAACAGAGCTAAACATAAGATTTAATATTTGTGTTCAAAATTATTTTATTACACTAAAAACTATTACATTTTTATAGTTTTCATTTAGTTAAAAGATTTCTATCGGTAATTTAAATCGTTGATATTTAAACCACTGAGCAACTGTGTCTGTGTCATTGTTGTCTAGAGTACGGGTTCTCAACGTGGGGTAGGCGGTAAAATGTTTTGGGGTACGTCGCGAGAGCTGTTTCACTGATTACCCAGTAAAATGTTTATAATTTTATAAGATTTGTTAAATTGTTTATCTCATTTTTTGTGTTTATCGATATATGTAATTTATGAATACAAAATTTAATGTATTTATATATATATATGTTTTTTTTTATTCCCTTTGTTGTACTATAACTATAGTTTCATCGATCTATATAAGGGGTACGCCAGTTATATACACATTTCCAGGGGGTACGTGAAGCATAAAAGGTTGAGAACCACTGCTCTAGATCAGCTCTAGATCTCTAGATCAGTGGTTCTCAACCTTTTATGCTTCACGTACCCCCTGGAAATGTGTATATAACTGGCGTACCCCTTGTATAGATCGATAAAACTATAGTTATAGTATAAAAATGGGAATGAAATAAAACATATATATATATATAAAACTATATCTAGCGATATGAGCTCTCACGGCGTACTCCAAAAAATTTGACCGCGTACCCCACGTTTAGAACCCCTAGTCATCCCATAGTAGATTTAAGGCATCACGTTCCTTAAATCATCTCTGACTGGACATATTATTTCCGAGTGGTAATAGCCATGAATACTAAGAGCAATACTATGCAAAGAAAAGATCATCAATCAATCTGTAAACAAAAATATAAAACAATAAAACTAAAGAAGTTGAGCAAAGCATATTGCAACTTTTAGTTCATTTCTTCTTCCTTCCGTTTGTAGATATTAACACTTTTTGTTTATAGAGATTAATGACAAATTCATATTTGGGTCTGGAGAGGAAACAATAAAATATCATAGTTTACATTTTCTCAATCATCCATTAGTTCGAATTTTCACCGTTAGAGTGTGGGAGAAAGTCGAAATAAAAGAACTTGATTCTCTTCGACAGAGAGCACTCCATATTCGACAAAGCTGGTATGTAATTCTTCTATTTACAATTGGTATCAAGGAGTCAATTTACCTTCCAGGTAACAATGCAAATGTATTAGAATAAGTACTAAAAAGATTCTAATTTTCAACAATGGGAGAATATCGCGTATAATGATTGAGTAGCAATTTTTCAGGCTTTAAAATTGTTCTCAGAGAGTTGCAACGTTTTAGGTGCTTTCTTCCAATTACGGCCACCTGATGCAGTGGCGATGTAACAAGGAGGGAAAGGAATTCCTGTCAGGGAGCGATTGTAGTCAGGTCTATGAGAGGAGTCTAAAGGGTCAGTCAAGCATTATCGCTTGCAGAGCGAAGCAATATCCTGTGAATATCAGCATGACCTGCGCTCCGATCAAGAACTCTCACGCATTGCTTATGCGTTCTTTTCAACTGGATGTATCTGTATGACTAACGCATGGATAACTATTCGGGTAAAACTGGGATGCTTCAGTAAAGCATTCGCAAAACTCCGCAACACAGCGATGAAAACCGATGGGTTCATTCTGCAATGCAGTTCCTGCCTGGAAGGAAATGAATGCGCAGCGAGCTAATAACATCAAAGCTCATTTTACTAAGATAGTCTTAGATGGTCTAGATATCGCAGACTGTCCTAGATTAAGCTAATGATTTGAGAAAGAATGTTACCAAATGAATTCTTTCATTAGAGAGAATTACAACTCTAATGAAATTATCTGATACAACAGATAATGAAAATGAATCTCAATGCCATTATCTGATGAAACAGATAATGAAATTGCTTGGTAATAAATGAAGAGATAAAAACTGGTCAGATTCATGATACTTCAGTTTTTTTGAAAGGTATGATCGTCAGCCAGTTTCTCGGCTATTTTTGGTTGATTTGGTCGTTGGGGATTTTATGACACAAGAGCAACTACGGCTACATTGCGCCAAAAGACAATTATCTTGGCGGTTGTGTAACTGACATTGGCAGTAGCTGACGTGAGGTAAGCAGGAAATCTGCCTATGCTGATGGAACTGTTAAGAATCTGTGGAGTGGGGAAAAACAGAACACACCTAAAAACTAAAGTTATCCTATATAATAATTTGTAATCCCTAACTGTGTAGTTACATGGACTCTTTGCAAACAAGATAAATAAAACCTTCATGTTTTCACTTACAAAACGTTATACTGTACCTTGGATATCAAGTTAATTGAGTAACATCAACTTATCAGAGGTAAGCATCTGGAAGTGCTACGAATAATCTGAAGTATGAAGAAAAAACTGCCTTGAGATGGGACAAACTCCTCTTAGCAAAGAGCACACAACAGGTTATGAGGAGATGGTGTCTTCCTATCCCATTTGACCTAGCGGTGGGGGGGGGGGTAGGCAAGATCGAGTCGAAACGGCGTTCCGACATAAAAGTTTTCCATCCATTTAACTGCTCTTTTAAAAATGTTGAAAAATATTGCAATAAATATGTTTAGTATTCATTTAAATCCTTTTTTCTTACTATCATTCTCAAAGCGGGATTGGGATTTAATTCAAAGAATTACATATCTAGATTACTGATTTTGGTTCTATGCTTTATGGTGGAAGAAATATTATATCCTGAATGTGTCTTGAGCTACTTATTGGTATATTAAGGCTATTACTAATGACTTAGGTAATGTTTCATGATTTCGATTTTTTCATGCTAAGCATCTGAAGTACATTTTGAGTAATTCTTGATGCTTTTATGCTAAGTCTAAGTATTCTGAATGGTAACTGATCTTGATGTTTTATATACTGTTATAGATTGATTATTGCTTTGAATTAATAATGATCGAACGATAGTTTTGTCTTAAAATTATGTTTTTCAAAATACTGTCAAGAGTTAGTCTTTGGTTATGACTTCAGTGACAGAGTTTAAAGTCATTGGTGCTTAACCATAGGATTGGGCACCACCTGAGTCACTGATTCAATTTAATTTTAGTTTTCTTTCAGATTTATATACGTAAAATATTGCTTAAAAGTTCTATATTTCGTGGACTAGCTATTAGCATCTTCAAGTGTCATAAGCAAGTTAGGTATTATGATTTCGTGGTGACGTGGTATGAGTTTGAATTTCTTCATGATATACATCTGTAATATACACTATAGAGAAAAAATATTGCACCACCTGGAAGGATTAATGCCATTTTATTGAAACGCAGGCAGCTGTCAGCATACACTGAGATGTGCGATTGATTACATTAACAAACAAAAATGTGGAAAATTACCACTTTACCTACCCGGTAAAGTGGTAAAATTCTGATATTGGATGATATAATTAGTATGATGTTAAACCGCCCAGCGCAACAATGTATTCATGAACACGGCAGGGAAGGCTATCCAACGCCAAATAGCGCGAAGTCACTGTTCCATTTTAGCGACATTGGTTGGTGCACCTCTTGGGTGTTGTTGGAGCTGTCGCCCATCATGTCCCAGACGAGTTCAATAGATGAAAGGTCCGGCGAGCGTGCTGGCCATGGTAGTGCCTGAACGTTTTGCTCGTGTAGATACTACAGACTAATGCGGCCTGTGTGGGGACGGGCGTTATCTTGCTGCTAAAAGGTTCCATTCCGCTGAGCAAATGGGACAGCCACTGGCTTCAAAATGTTGGTAACATATCTTTGGGTAGTTAGCGATCCCCTTATGAAGATCAGTTCTGATCGATTTATTTATTTATTCAACGTTACAGATATTTGAGAGGTCCTTATACAGGCTTTCTCATCATACATTTTTTAAAAATAATTAACTATAACACTTTTTTAGTTAATTTTCATTTTACTCTTTTTGTTTTTGTTTATTTACTTATTTATTTATTTATTTTTTAGATTCTGTTCCATAAATCTGTAGAGATTAGAAATTCAAATAAAATTTTATAAATTTTAATTTTAGAATCAAAATCTTTCTGGTTCAAAATTAAATCAGTTCTAATCTCCTGAAACCCATGTTCCTCTAGTGATTTAACCCCTTAACAGTTTCTTTTTTCTGCCATATTGTGTCCAAAAATAAGCCCATTTTTGATAAACAATTTTGTATTCAAATCGATCATATAAATTCAAATCAGCAGTCAAAACTGTTACAAGTATTGAATTGCATAATTTACGATAATTTTTAATTATAGCGAAAAATTGCCATTTTTACTTAAAGTTTGCTTTTCCGAACAAGAAACTTCAGAAACTATTATTTCAAGGAGTTTACAATCAAAGAAAATATCAAGAAACTGTAAAGTTCCATTACTTACATCAATATCCAAATGAACAGCAGGATTCGCTGTGAAAGGAAATCGCGGCGGTGCTGGAGGAGGATTACTAGTATCAATTTCACAAAAGTTCCGCACCTGAGTTAGATCATCGGAACTTTCCGTTTCCTCATCACTAGAGAAGTCCGATAACGAACTTTCACAACTTCCATAATCATTTAGAGAAATTTCCGATTCATTATCTGATCCAATATCAGAATTATATTCTGTTATGAGCCGCTCACTGTCACTCATTCCCCTTTTATTTTAGCACAGAATTCAAAAGAAATAGTATTCGCAACGTGTGATACACTACACAAGTGAAAACAAAATTCACTCCTTCCCCCGCTTGTAAACAAAAAGCAGTAAAACCTGATATAAAACCGGTGTACGCATGTTTTGCATTACAATCTTTACTGGACTACTAGAGCCGTCTATTAGAAACATTGCAAACGAAAAAAAAGTTAAAAAGCCGGGCAAATCATTGGATTGGCGTAGAAAAATAAGATGCCCGAGCGGCGTACGGGCAAATCAGAAAAGTGTTCGGGCAAAACTGTTAAGGGGTTAAAGAATTTTTTCCTTTGAGTTGTGTTGTTTATACAGTTAAGTAAAATATGATGAATTGTTTCGGCTACGTTACAATTTTTGCAGTTTGGAGAGTTTGAAAGTTTAAGATAAAATTTTGTTTGATTTAGCATTGCTGTATTTGTTCTAAGTCTATAGAGGATATTTAATTGCCTTTTCTATGTGTAGATTTCTATGTGTAGATTTTGAATATAATTAATATTTTTTGAAAGAACGTATCTAAAGTTGTTATTTTTAATGATGCTTCAATTTGAAAGAATTGTTCTGTCAATTTAAATTCTATTTTTTTAATATTTTTTTATAGTGTTATAAAAATTGAAGCAGTTGCTAATTTTTGTTAAGTTTATGAGCATTTTTTGCTAATCCATCAACAAATTCATTTTCAATGATCCCTATATGACTAGGGATCCATTGAATTGTAATTTTATTATTTTTGAATTGTTTGTTAAATGTATTAAGTGTTAATAGTTTGTAAATGTATATATTAAAGTCTGATTGGTATAATTCTTGTTGTAATGTTTGTAAGGCTCCTTTGGAGTCCACAAAAACTGCAATTTTACAATTATTTAAGTTATTTAAAAACCAATTAAATGTTTCCATTATTGCTATTAATTCTGCATGCATTATTGAAGTATTTTGTGGTAATTTAAAAACTGTAGAAAATTTATCTTGGGGAACAAAAATTGCAGCTGTAGAGGATCCACTATCTGGTAGTACAGATCCATCTGTAAAAATGTTGAGGTGTTTTTTATATTTTTCTGATTGAAAATTTTTAAAAATTCAGGTGGAATATTCTTTTTAGATGTTATTAGAGGAATTTCACTAAACATTTCGGGTTTTTCATAACACCAATGAGGTATTAGATCTGGCAAGTCTCCTTTTAATAATTTTCCTAAATTTACATTAAAAAAATTCATGTATAATTATATCATTTTGAAGTTTTTTAATTAAGGGATTATTATTAAAGTTTTTGTAAAAGGGATGGTTAGGAAGTTTATAATGTAATCTAAGAATATATTTTAGAAGTAGAATTTTTTGCCGAATTTCAAAGAGTGGAACTGCCGTTTCTGCTATAATAGAAATTGTTGGACTAAATTTCGGTACTCCAAGTGCAATTTTAATGCACTGATTTTGAATTGAGTTTAATTTTTTAAATTTTGTGTTTAAAGCACCTTGAATAAATTCAAGTCCATATTCGATTTTAGAACGTATTAAATTTTTATAAAGTGTAATTAGATAGAATTGATTTGTTCCTCCATTTTTAAAGGTAAAGAATTTTAAAAAATTTATTAATTTAAGACCAGAATTATAATTTTTTTCCAAATGAGAGTTCCAGTTCAACTGGAGTCGAGGTTGATTCCTAAAAATTTTCCCTGATAGAGTAAAGGAAGTTTTTCTTTATTAATTTGTAAAGTAAAAGTAAGAATAAATTTTCGCCTTTTAAAGAAGAGGATACAAAATGATTTTTTAACATTAATTTCCAAGTGCCATTTTTGGCAATATTCTTGTAGTAAATTTATTTGTGTTTGTAAATTCCTTTGTAACAGTTTTTCATTTTTATTTGTTGACCAAAAAATAAGGTCGTCAGCAAACCCTGTAAATGTAATATCGTTTAAAAATATGTTTTTAATATCATGAAAGTAAAAATTAAAAAGAATTGGTGACAATATGGATCCCTGGGATAAACCTTGCGTAATAATATACGTTTTTGATAATAAATCTCCAATTTTGACTTGTAGTGTTCTATGTAGTAGAAAATTAGAGAGGAAAAGTATAAAGTTTGAGCTTAGATTGATATTTAATAATTTTAATAAGAGTCCATGGATCCAAATTGAATCAAAGGCTTGTGAAAAGTCTATTGAAACAGCCAATAAAGTTTGTTTAGAATTTTTAGCAATATTAATATCATTAAGTAAAAGAGAAATATTTTCTTTTGCTGAACAGTTTTTGCGAAATCCAAAGAATGTTGATGGAAAAAATTCTCCGGATTCCAGAAACCAATTAAGACATTTAAATAGGATTCTCTCAAATAATTTAAAAGGATTTTATAGCAATGAAATTGATCTGTAAGAATTTAGGTTAATGGCATCTTTTCCAGGTTTTTGAATAAATATGATTAAACATGTTTCCATGAGAGTGGGAGTTCATGAGTTTTCCAAATAAAATTAAAAATATCTAAAAGTTTATTTTTCCAATTTTGGGGAAGGTTGTTTAAAAATTTGTTTGAAATTGAATCTGCTCCTGGTGCAGATTTTAAATTAATTTTTTTAAAAGCAAAATTCATTTATTGTAAACCGTTGATCCAATATTGTATAAGATTGTTTAAGATTTTTAATTTTATAATGAATATTTTTAAGTTTTTTTTCTTTATTTGTGAATTTTACATTTTGCATAATTTTTAGGTTTTCGGCAAATAAATCAGTAGTTTGACCTAAAGTAATTTTATTTGTAATAGCAATCTGTGAAAGAGGTAATTTTTGAGTTGTAATTGAATTTTTTTTAAATTTTCCATAGATTATTTTTTGTGATGTAGTATTTAATTCATTTGTTATCATTATCCAATTTTCTCTATATATCTGTTTTAATTTTTTTTCTAACTAATCCTTTTATTTTCTTACAGTTATTAATATCTGTAAAATCCCTAGATCTTTTTGCTTTATTTTCAGCCTTTTTACTTAGTGCTATAAGTTTATTCATAAACCAAAAGTTTTTATTGAGTTTAGGATTTTTGTTAATTGTGGTTTGAAAAGCAGGTTGAGTTAAGTTTGAAATTTGGGAGATGAAACTATTATAATCTAACGAGTGTTCATAAGGGGAATTTTGTTCCAAAATATTTTTAAAAAGGTGTCAGTTGTTGAGATAAATTAGTTGTTTAAATTTGATATTAAAGTATGTTTTTATTAAAATTGGGTGGTGGTCACTGCCCCAGTATCTGGATGCCAGTATCTGGAAGCAGTGACCAATTTAAAGTATCTATTAATTCAGTAGAAATGAAAGTTAAATCAATAATAGATCTTTGGTTGTTTGGATTCTCATAAGTTCTTTCTTTAGAGTTGAAGTTTACCAAGTTAGAATTTGCAATATATTTACTCAAATGGATGCCTGGATAGTTAACAGTATATGAGTACCATGATGCATGGTGACTATTAAAATCTACCAGAAGAACATGGGGTTCTGAGATTTGAGACATTACATTTTTAAAAAATGATTCAGGTAAAACTATACCTGGATTATATAAATTGACAATGGAAATAAATAAATTATTAATTTATTTATTTCCATTGCAAGTCCCACAGCAAGTTCCCATTGCAGGTCCCACTGCAAGTATTTCAACATTGAAATTATCAGTATTAATATTTAAAATTTTATGATTAATATTATTATTAATAATAAAACATATTCCACTATTACTATGTGAAGAAAAGGAAGGATAATATAAATAATTATGAAAGTTAAAAGTTCTTTTAGATTGAACCTCTTGCAAGGCAAAAATGTCAATATGTTTGTATTTACATAGCACAACAATATCTTCCTTTTTAGACATCAACCCCCTGCAGTTCCACTGCAGGAGGTTGAATTGCTTATTTCTTGAACTGTTGTAGGATATCCGAAATTAAAAAAAACTCCTCGACAGAGTGACAGATAAATTTTAACAGATGAAGTATTAAGTCCACTATTAAGTTTGCAGTGAAATGTTCTGAGCCAATTTCTTTTGCAATGTCCTCTGGTGAGAGTGAAGGTACACTTTTAGGAGAATTTTTCTTTTTTTTTTTCCTGAGTTTTTTTTTCATATTATTAGATTTTGTAGTATCAATATAGTTGTCAAATCCGTTAAGAATGGTTTTTTTTATGCTGTTTAATATTATGTATAGTTGAAATTCTTTCATCATCATCAGATAGTTCAGTGTCAGAGTCCTTTTTATCATGTTGAGAAGTTTTGCTGGCAGGCGGTTTGTAATCCTGGTTTACACGGATCTGGGAGAGGCCTGCATTCATCTTTGCCTGACGAAATGCAGCTGACCAGCTACATTGCATTTTTTGCTGTATTTTCAAGGCGCTGCAGGCAATTTTTTTAATTTTACAACCAAAGTAGGTGGTCGGATGGGTCCCTCCACAGTTTGGACAATTTAAGTCATTAGAATTACATGTTTTATATGAATGAGGCCCGCTGCATCGTTTGCAGCGTACTCGACTTCTACAATTGTAGGCACCATGTCCCCAGCGAAAACAGTTTCCACATAGAACTGGGGATCCAAAATATTCAGTAATATTAAAATATGAGAAGCCTATGTAAGCACAATTAGGTAATTTGTTAAGCGTTGAATATGTAACAATATTTTGAGTGGGAATTCTTAAATAACCATCATTTGTGTTATTAGGAGTATACCTACACATGCGTCGTACTTTGTAAACTTCATATTTCTGAAGGCATTGAAGGAGATAGTCATCGGTATATTTTTCATTAACATTTACCAGCATTCCCATTGTGAAACTTCTATTTGGAATTCTAGAATCTACTTCTACATCAAGTATTTTATCAATTTGTTGTATTTTAATCAAGTCAGCTTCAGTGTCCGGAAATACAATAATGTCACTTTTTTGTGTAGCGACCTTTAACACTTTTCTTAAAAAGGTTAAAAAAAGTCAGTTACTTTGGTGTCATCAAGATCTGAAAGTTTTTGGTTTTCATTGAAGAAGATAAGTGAAAGTTCCTCATGATTAGTCTTCTTAATAGTAGAGTGTTTTTGTGTATTTTGCGATGTCACTGAATAATTCTGTATCCTGTTTTCGCGCGGTGACACTGAGCAAGTTGGATCCAATTCTTCTTCAGAATGAGAATCCTTTGATCTGTCTGAATGTTCCGGTGAGTCCATGTTGGGAACAATTCTTCTATCACTAATAATGGAGTTGTCCTGAGGAGGTCTTGAAGGATTTCCGGAATCAAAAATTTCACTCGAGTCCATCAAGTTTGAAAAATCATTAGTGGATAAAGTTTTGTTGTCCTTAATCAGTTGTAATTTTGAGACATATTTTCCAAATTTTTTAAGCTGAGCCTGTTCTGAACACTTGACAGGAATGCCAGAGGTCTTTTTCAGTTTATTACTTACATTACTAATTTTCTTTTTTCCTCCCATTCTACCCAGTGACCAAACAAAAATAAATTCAGTAAAGTTCACAAAACAGAATGATTTCTTAAAAAGCATTAAGAGCCCAATTTGGCCTGCTTATAGCTCCGACTCTCAAGTCGGAATCTGTTTGAAAAAGTTCTAAATTGAGTTAAATCTTCTAAGAACATACAAGTTGAATTGTCGAATTTCAAATCAATAAATTATTCGCGAATTGTTTTCCAATCTTCTCAATAGATGGATGGATCACTCATTTATGGGGGCACTTTTCAATCAATCTCATACTTGAAGAAGACATCAGATCAAAATGACGAAATATTACAAGAAAAACGTACCTCAAATCACGAACAAAATAGTTCGACTCACTTTAGAGAAGAAACCAAAACTAACTGACAGCATTTTCTATAAAAATTCACCAAAGAAATCGCACACAAACAAATTAGTCGTATTGACAGTTTGGCATACTGTTGAGATGTCCGACTAATGGCACCCCACACCAAGCTGTGTGACAATGTCACATGCACTGGGTGGCGTTCCTTTACCCTGGATGACGGCGAACAGGTTGTCTACCGTCGTGCTGACCAAGACAAAAACGAGATTTGTCACTAAACACCACGGTACTCCACTCGTTCTTTCCAGTTCTGTCTGAGGTGACACCATTGAAGATGTGCTTGCATGTGGGCAGATGTAAGAGGCAAACCCAATGCCGAGAGTTAGGCTCACAATGAAAACTGTAAAAGCCTGTTGTTTACCGTCTACCTGGTAGGTATTCGATGTGTTACCTTTTGTTAACCGTAGGGCTAACTTAACCTGGTAGGGCTAAGCATTTCAGTGATGTTCTGAACAATGTAGTTAATTCTGTTCCTATTGTTTGTAATGATGACAGATGCGTCTTCCTCATAAACCTTTTACTATGGCGCATTAGACTGACAGCCTTCTGTCAGACCTCTGTGGCAAGCAGCAGCTTGAGGGAGTATTTATTTTATTTTAGAGATAAAGGGGTGGATGAAATCACCACTGAAATGCTTAGAGAGGGAATGTTTCACATGGCTGACTGACATTTTGAATATCTTTGTAATGCTTTCTGTTAGGACTAGTAGGGTATTGATTAAAGATATTGCTGCAGTTCTTTCTTTCTAAGCTAAGCTCCAGTGCTTTATCACTCAAATAATTTTGCCTCCTCTTCTTTATCGTTTTCCTAAAAGAGTACTGTTAGTTTCTAGAAATGCCTGTGTAAAACGGTCCCATTCTTCCTCAACATCAGTAGTAAGCAAACCATGACTGCCATAATTACTAAGTAACCTATCATGGTATGCTCTAGCTATAACTGGTCCTTTCAGAGCTACAGAATTAAAGGTAACTTTTTTTTAACCTTAGCACAACACTTGGGTTGTGTTGGGTTGTTTTACCTCTGAGCGGCACTTTTTTGCACACAATGGGCTAAATGGCCAGGTCACAGGTGCCCCGAAGGCTCAGAGACGGTTGGGGGAGGGGACCCACTGGAACAGCTGTTGGAAACAGATGGTAACCTCCCGTCAAGGTCATATAGCGTGTTTTTTTACGTGCACAGGGTATGGTTCTCCCACACACGGGGCCACGGCTTAAACGTCCCATCAGATGAACTGTGTCCCCTACTGACCGTGGGCAGGGCGGGGAATTTTGCGGAGATAAATCTCAACGCTGGCCCAGCTGGGACTCGAACCTGGGAACTGCAGATTACGAGTAGCACAACACTTCTTAGTTTCAGTTGCGAGTCACTTTTAAAAAGGTAATAGTCAGATTCAATTTCAGCTCCCTTATATGACCTCGTATTCCTAATAGAGCTTATATCGCTCACCTTTTTCACCAGGTATGCATTTTTTTTTATATCGACACTAATGCTGTTGAAATAAGCAATTATTATTATTAAAGTGGTAAAGGCATGCCCCCTCACCCTTATATATCCGACCTGGGAGAGAGTACTTTGGTTTGCCTCTGTTGTTTACATTTAAAATGACGCATTAACATCGGTTATGAACATTGTGTACAGGCTACACGAAAGTGGCTGGCCAACAGCATCTGGTTTCTCGGCAGTGGTCAATTGCAGCAGCTGTTGCTAAGAATAGACGTATTCCTATTACTAAATTAAACAGTCTGATTATAGCTGGACAACGTTTGGCTGCTTGAAGATTATGTCTGCAGGTACTGAGAGAAAGGCCTAAGCAGGGTGAAGTGAAGCAAAACAGTTCAGGGATGAAATATCAGGCCGATCTCTGTCACCGAGTAATGCGCCGCGAAATTTCGTCCAGAACAATTCGGAGATGCGACAAATGGCCGAAAGAGGGGAGTAAATGGAATGATTGTAATCTTTATTTTGCAATTAGTTGGTCCGTTTATTACAGTATGGTATTACACGAGGTATTCGGAATGACGCCCTTCCATCTGTTTGCAGATAATGGCTCGCCAAACGACTGATGCACGTCCATCGCATGCATCTAGAGCCATTAGCATATCGACCTATTCACGATTGAAATAATTGCCATTGCCGTATCTGTAATCCAACTGAGATGGCCAGCCAGTCCCATGCCTCCTATTTTAGAGGACACCTACCTTGGACGTCACCGATGACGAAACACGTCTCTTCTTCCTAATCTGATCTCCTTTCCACGATTTTTCTAAAAGCTCCACGGAAAATTGAACGGGGTAACCTATCATTTGAAGTTGACGTTCTAAGTTCACGTGATACTGTAATGACTGCGAGGTGTTAAGAACGGGCCTTGGATGAAACAGAGGAAGAAGACGATAAGATCGCTGCAAGTTACACGTGTTTAGAGCATTTGCTACCGCATTTCAACTTAGAGCAATCGGCATGTACAAATTAATATATAAAGATGTACAATCGCTCAAAAAAGTATCCCAAAGCTATGGTTGATTACAGAATTCAGAAAAAATATCTGCAACAATTTTTTTTAGAAATTAGTGATCTGGCAACTTTCGTGTACGTACACGAAGGTTGCCAGATCATGGGCCCAATTTAAATATGTTACACGGGACATTGATTTGACAAGCCTTAATTCAATTAAAAACATTGATTTGACAAGCCTTTGGGTTAATTTTACCTCTGAGCGGCACTTTTTTGACACAAAATGAGCTAAATGGTCAGGTCACAAGGCCCCCGAAAGCTCAGAAAAGGTTGGGGGGGGGGGAATTTTACTAATCATTGAAGATTTGAATTACATAACATGAAGTATACTTTTATACTCAAATGATATTACCAAGAGCATTAATATCTCGGAAATTTTAAATGCAATATATTCCGAAGCTCGAGGTTATTTTTCGCAGATCGCTTACGTCATCGGCTCAGAAACACTCTGGTGAAGAGGAGAGTATGTGCAGAAAATATTTTGATAGAAGACTGCGATCATTTAAAATATTTTTCAAATGAATCCAGCGAGAAATAACATCTTATGAATTAGATAACACTGTTTAACTTCATAGCATATTTTTATCGGAATTGTTTAAAATTTATTTATTTAAAGACGACACAAATAGTGGCCTGAATATTTTAAGCATTTTCTTATTTATTTCTATTGGCTATCCCATATTATATATACAAATGATGCAATAAAATATATGTAAACTTAAGTAATAATATCAAAAGATTTTTTAATAGAGACGAAGAATGCAAGAAGGAAACTTATAATTCTTCTCGAAAAGATAAACGTCGTATTTTTGCTTTAATTCTCTAATTCTCTAATTCTCCACAGAATTCGCGGAAAACAAAAATGCGCCAGCAGCTAAAAACAAAATCTAATAGCATTTTCTGCAAGCATAATAAAAGATGAATTCTACGAAGTATTTAAAAATTCAAAAGGCACAAACCTGTGTATAAGAAATCTAAATTAGATGAACTATGTATTAAGGCGGAAAAGAGAGAGAAGTGGAGCCCCCGCATCGGTATCATGCAAGTCTGAATCCAATTGCATTTATTAGGAAAGAAGCCATTGCGTGTTGCAGCACAGCGAAGATTAATGTTACGCTTTGAAAGAGAAATGTGAAATAATTAAATTTAAACAAAAGTAATTGAAATAAAAATTTTATCGTGTCATAATTTAATACAAATTGCCATCAGGAATGTGATATAAAAAGCAAAACTTTTCAGGCAAAAATTCAGCAGCATCAATTCTATCGCAATATATTTATTTAAAAAAATTGCATTTTTTAACTGCTCAGAGGACGAAAACATTAACATTTTCCTGGGTTTTGATTAAAATCTTAACCTATATACCACCAATAACACAATCATTGTTGGGTTTTGATACCGAGTTTTATGCTCCACAGCCAAACGATACTCTGTTAGACCAGCCACAAAAAAAGCCAATAATGCTGTCTGTCCATATGCCCCACTGATAACGAAAGCAAAAAAATTGTTTTTTATTCGATTAGGTACAATGAAAAAAAAAAGAGCAACTAACATTCGACCAGAAAAACGACAGAATAAATGCTATTACATAAATTCTCGTTCATACGGGGGGGGGGGGGTCAGAATTCTCTTCCCAATTTTTTTTAGATCAAATTGTGCAGTACAAGAATTAAGAGCATGCCATAGAATGTTTCCCTCGGTGATGTACAATAACAATACCTAATATATAAATCATGAGTCTTAATAGAAAACATATCCAAAACATTAAAATCATAAATTGAAACTAATACTGCACTCAACAGCATACCAATCAAGACGATAATACACTTCTTGCCATAGAGGCTGATTAGCTGTGAGAACTGCTATGCGTATCATCAAAGAGCATATTGAATTTTCCTAATATGCTTGTCTACAATCCCCAATGCGCACTAGACGCTGATATTCACCTTCTGGGTATAAGTCTATCACAATTAAACCGATTTAATCATAATTAAACAAAATTACACCGATTCCATCAAAATTCGAAAGGCTTTTCCTTCCCTTTAATAAATCTAAAAGGCATTCCAAATTCAGGCCAACCAGAGGAGGCGTTCTTCTGCAGTTATACACAAACACATTGAGCATTTCGTATCTGGCATAAGCCTGCTTTGTTCGCCAATAACAACGCGTACCAGTGACTAAGTGCGCTTCGCGATTTACTAACTTCCATGCAGAAATTGAATCCTGCTCTGCGTTCTCTCCCATTAATCAGGAAATCAAATAAGCTTAGCTCACTTCCACTAATATTTCCTCTGGACCAAAATCGCAGTAGCAAAGCATCGAGGATTAATGAAGTCAACGCAAATACGGTTGTCAACACTAAAAATGGCTGGAAGACAAATTCATTTGCGTCGTGTAAGGCTCCTGCGTCTAAGATTAATTCCACCATGTGTTCAAATGCGTTGTGGGTTAGTACGTTAAACGGCATTCGAGAAATAACTGTCAAAGTTACGAAATGAATCTTTGAAAACAATCTTCGTTACCAAAACTTTCTGTTATTCTTTATCTCATTCCTCAATAGCTTCATTACATTGTAAGGAGATCATTAAAATCCGAAGGAATTTGTCCTGGGGCTTATGACAAAGGAAAACTTACAGAATGGATTTTGTTGTTCAAAGCGGATCATTTGAAGTCTCAGCTTACGTTCATTTTCCCTTCATATAAATATTTAAATTATTTATTACGAATAATGAAAAGGAGATGATTTATTTGGCCTACACCTATTTACGCTCATAAACTATAACAACTTTTACCCTCTCAAAATAACTCTGAAGACACACCAAAACAAAAAAAAAATTAGAAAACTATTATACCTACTTATGTCACTTTCAGCATGACTGCATTCCAAGTACTTGGCCTATTTTGTAGCTATCAGAATCTCTATTTCAAGAATTACCCAATGATTCATTAAGTCTTTAATTATCAAAAAGATTCATTACAAACGACTAACAATTGCCACACGATAGATAAAACAAACGAATAAAAATTAGTAAACATTTGCTACTAATTACCAATATTTTACAAAACTGTAAAAGAAATTGCCAGGCAAGCAAGCAATATGTTAACTTATACGTAAGCTGTTTCCAAATTCTAGTGGTCCAAACTTTTAAAAAGGATTTTATCAACTTCGTAAGCACTCAAGGTTCGAGTTAATTATCTTTTTCTTTTTTCATTTTTAAAACTGATTTTTTAATTTACTTATTATACTATCAAATGTAATAGGTATAACAACCTAGTCAAGCTTTTGCTTTTGAGTTGTTTATATGCTGATTTAATTTAATTTACAATATCTATGATAAATAAACTTGAACTTGAACATATAGGTCGACCGGCATTGATGTTGATGTGCTATGAAAATCTTATAGTACTGTTACGACAGATGAACGTGCTACAATGAACTTGTGATGCGTCTCTTGAGATCGCGTGAACTACAGCGTGAAAATTACGTCACTAACACTACTTCGAATGAACTTAACTTAAAAAAATAAAGAATAAGTTGTATTAAGAGGAATTAGAATGTGAAGGAAAACATAGTTTGTCTTTGTTGGTGCACTAAAGTATAAAAAAAAGAAATTATTTTATTTGGTATGTTCGCGGGAGGTCAAATAAGTTTATTAGTGTGGATCCTGTTAGCGGACTGGTAAGAAAAAGAATGATGTTTAGGACACTTAAGGATGTGGCTAAGGAGGTTATATGTTAGTCGAACAAGAAGAACTGATCTCGACTTTCGAACAAGAATATCATATAACCTCCTTAGATCTCGACTTTCCTGTAGGAAGAGTTTATGAATTGACGCACAGTTATATTTAGTTTGTTTAGGAATTGGTACGGCAGGTTTGTTCACAGATATGGTTGTGCCACCTATCGACTGTTATAAAAGCCTTTTTTTCTCTTTGTAGGAATAGTAAAAAGATGCTTTGTTCTTCTGAAAGTTTATTTTTATGCCGATGAAGATTTGTGTTGGTTGACTTTAGTTTATATAAGTGTTTTTATTCATACTTTTGAAATAAATTATATTATTTTAGAATTATAATTGTTAAATACTATTTTTGAACTCACGCTCAGTTTCGATCCATTAACCTCGTACAGTACCATTGCTGAAACATGAAAAAAATACTATGTATTAATGATATTTATCTTGAAGTCTAAAGTACAGAAATATTAATGGATAGCATTTACCAACTGTTTCAACAACTTCCACACAAAATAACTAATTTGAATTTTAAAGAATCGAGTTTTATTTTAAAACTTACTCTTCTATAACTTGCATCATTTTATATCTCACTGATCACATGGATTGTTCATATTTTAAGCTTTCACGGTTTTTTAAATACAAAATGAATATTGCTGAAAATAAGGATTGCTGAGGTCTCGCCTTTCTCATAGACCTTCTCGGCTACGGTTCAGTGTAGGGCCCTCAGCAGGCCATCTTGGACTTTTCGCTGGGAAAACCAGAGAACTTCTAACATTGAGTTAAAATTATAATAATAATTTATTTCATGCAGGGGGTTACAGTAAAGTCAAGGTACAGGTAATTTTGGATATTAATTTAAACGTTCAAGTGGCTTGATGCCCCAGTACATTTGAGAAATTTAAAAGAAATAGTGATGATAGTACAAAAACAGGAACATATTTACAGAAATTGCATAATTATTATTATTTGATACATATAAACAAAATGACAAGTTGTACAGACGAAGACAAATATATAATATGAAATATGATAAAAAAAACATAATAAACTTAGGAGGAAGGAGAAGATGGTATAAGACAACAGAGAGTAATATTAAATGAATGAACAGGGGGTGGAGATAATCCAGACAAAGGGCAAAGATAGGGAGTGGGAATAGGGGTGAGGAGATATTGTTGGTCAAACGTTTAAATATTTTAATAGGAGTGGAGTAATATAGTTTTTGAATTTTGTTTTAGAATTTAAGGAAGTGATATCGTTCGGTAGAGGCATCCGCATGTTTGAATATTTATTGCTGCTTAAAATAGTTGACTTCAGTGAGATTATTTGTTTTTGGGACTTTCCTTATAAGTTCAGCAAGCGATAAACGTTGCTAACAAAGTGCAACTGTCGTTTAGGACAGAGGTTTACAAAATTTCCTAAACCTAACCCATGTCCGAGTGGTTAGCGCGCTTGGCTATTGATCTAAGGGACCTAGGTTCGATTCCCGGGTAAGGCTATGGCTGTTTGTGTCGTTTTTCTGCTGAGGTCCTGCCGTCCTCTCAGACCTTCTATTATGGCATATAAGCTGACAGGCTCCTGTCAGACCTCTGTGGCAAGCAGCTGCTTGAGGGGGTATTTATTTATTTTTAAGATGAAACAGATTTTTTTACAGAAGTACGAGCTCTTTTTCCTGGGTGTGCTATTGTATTAATGGTAATTGTATTAATGGTAATTGGCTGCTCTTCTGAAATTGGGCTTAAAACTGTATGCGACGTTTTTCTAAAACTGAGTTCAAGTTTTTCATAAATTCCTTTGACTGGGCCACTAGAAGGATCTAGGCTCTGATGTTGACAGTAACGTTTTGCTCGAAGATGTCTTCAGCGATGGTTTTCAGCGAAGATGTCTTCAGCGATGGTTTAATTTCTACGGTGTCTTTTTTGCTACTTTTCTTTAAAACGTGTTGCAAGAAACTTACAATTATTGTATTCACTTTGAATTAATGGAATTTTAATAGAACTTTTCTAATCATTTCTATTTTCACACTTTTTTAAGTAAAAAAATAGAACCTTGGCACCATTTGTTTTTTTACATAGCTGCTCATGTAATATGTGCAAAGAAGAGATTGAGCATTTCCTGTTTGCCCATTTGAGACTGCTTCTGCCTGAATACCCAAGTGGTATATCCTCAAAGCCAGCCCTATTTTTCGTGTTTCTTTATTAAATATATTCTCGGCTTTTCTCTTTCATAAAGCGAACGACGAAATCTGCTGGAACTCACCGGCGAATTCTCGGTGATGGTGAATATTTGAAGAGAGAGAGAAGGCTTTCGCTTGCGATGAAGCCCAAATGCCAACAGTAAATGGCTTTTTTCCTATCCCGCCGCAAATGAAGTGCCATATTTAAGGGACGTGATGATGTGGCAAGCTGACGTTCATATGGATGTTGCTGGTATTGGCTGGCACGTGTGTCTGACAGCTGGCACAGCCTGCTGTCACCTGACCTCGACCACAACCGAAGTTGCTGGCGACTGTAATAAAACAGCGGGAGTCAGCAAAAAGAGGAGTTTTTATTAAACAATCGACGAGGCGCACGGAGAAGCGCTCGACGATTCCCTCGAGAAGCGAGAAGCGAGGGAATCGCAGAGAAATCCTTGCCGTCTTGGCTTTTGCCTCCACAGAGCAGCGGGTTGCGACAAACCGCAGAGGAAGGTTGTCGTCAAATGAAAGTGGAAAGAAGGAAAAAAAAAGCAATTCAGGAGGAAAAGAAAAGCTGGGAAATTATCTTTTGCATTTCCTGCTTCCTAGCGACAATTTTTACGAGCGTTTCTTAGAATTCCTCAACTCTTTCGCAAGGGAAGTGCGCAGGCAGGAAACAAAGAGAAATCCCAGTTCAGTGATTTAGTTAAACTAACGTGTCCTTTATTGGCAGCCAGCACAACGCTTTAAAGTGAATGTGCTGCATATCTGCTGTGGGAGTGGCAGGTGCAATTAGAAGTATGTCAGACTTGTAGCCTAAGGCATACAGATTCGGGACCTATATTTGAGATTTTCTCCACTTCTCTAAGATTAGAAAAGAGGTATTCGATGCGCTTGGATTAGTTTGGTTGCTTGGGGTGTTATGGCTTTATGGCAACTAAAGTCATAACATCCTTTACCAGGAAAAAGACAAAATAAACGATAAAACGAAAACTGCCAACCAAAATTTGAAACAGCAACACGAGAGAAAAACAAAAGAATATGGTAAAAGGTAAAACAATAAAGAAAAAGTGTTAAAAAATATGTAAAACAATCATAGAAATAGAAACACAAAATAAAATCAACTCAGATGTAAAAGACTCGGATTAAATACACTGCTCGACATAAAAATTGCCACACCATTAAGGAATGCACGAAATGAGACGAAACTTACCACACATGTATACAAGTAGGTGGCCTGAGTCAGTAGGTCCTATGACCGGCATGCTGGGACATACATTCGGCAACACGGCGTGGCATCGAGTGGAAAAGTCCCCAGATGGTGTGCTGAGGTGTCGTGGACCATGCATCGTTGACCTAATGTCCATAATTCTTCAATATTGCAAGGGGGTGCAGAAACGTGAAGTCGTTTGCCAATGACGTCCCCTCACGTTCTCTATTGGGGAAGAAGTGTGGATCGCACTGCCCAAGGCAGCATCTGGACACTTTGTAGGCACTCTCTGTTAATGTTGACAGTATGCAGGTGGGGCGTTATCGCGTTGAAACTGAGCATCAGGGATACCACGGAGATACAGCAACAAAACGGACTGCAGAACTTCATCAATGATTCGTCGTGCTGTCATTGTATTCATTACGCGTACGAACGGTGAATGGCTGTTGAACTGTATGATGCTCATGGTTGGCAGCAAGATCAGCCCCGTGACCAAGTCGTCTCCAGACTTCAATCGACGATCGTCGACCCTGAGACAGAAGCAAGACTAATCGCTGAATAACACACTGTTACATTCGTCCCGCCACGCATGTCTGGTATGGTACCACTGCAACCTTGCTTGACGATGTGCTGAAGTGAGTGGCAGTCTTAGCAATGGCTAGTGAGAGTGCAAATCTTCCTTCACCAATCTGCGATTCACAGTCTGTGTTGACAAAGGGATGTCTGTAGTTGCCTGTACACTGCATCGAATGTTGTCCACTGTGGATTGTGGAGCTGCTAAGCTTGCCATCAAATGTGGCAATTGAGGTGTTCGGATGTCTGCCTATGTGCACCAGTCCCACTACGGTGATGCACGTTACTTTCCTCCAATCAATGTCGCCAAATTCGGTTGACAGTTGTTACATCCCGATGCTTTTCCACTGTGATGCAACGCAGGGACCAACAACAGTCAATTAAAATATGTTTGATAGTTAAAATGCTGCCATAAAACTCACACTTAGGTTCGTCATCCGACCGTAGAAAGTATGAATGTGCAAGAAATGAATGACCTAATCGAAGCCGAGTAAGCAGAACTTCCTCTTGCGATTCCTGCGATAACATGACTGCCATGGTTACACAATAGGATTGATCTCAAAGAGCTCCTTTGCAAGCTACCCAGATCTCCGTCACTGTGTCCAGAGCTTGATGGTAAAACGCTGCCGTAAGTCTAGATATGGAAGAGGCAGTGGAGAGCTGGAAGGGATATGGCAGATTTGGCAGCATTATCTGCCAGGTCATATGCCAACGTGAAAGGGCACCCAACAGAAAAGGATGGTTGACTTGGATGCCACATGATGGAGCTACTGGCGGATCTTGAACAGAACTGAGATCAAACTCTGTAGCAAGCTAAGCGAGTTGGTGTGAAGCACACACTGCTGAGGATGCTTAGTTGCCAAGTCGTCCAAGCAAGGCTGATAGCATGCAGAAAGGCTGATAGCATGCTGATAGCATTCTGCAGTGAAGATCCTCTGAAATGATGGTATCATAAATCTATGGCCGATCCCACAGACGTGCCAGTCTTCAAGCCATCTGTGAAGACAGGTATGAAATCCGAGTGCTCAGCATCGTGACTGACAAACAGTTGCTGGTACACACAATTGGGTGTAAATATTTTCCCCATCCTGCAAAAAGAAATATCGCAGGAAGGGGAAACAGCATGCCGTGGTGGAAGTGGTTCAGCTGTCGACTGGGCAACACTATCGAGATTGATGTTAAAAAGTCTGAGGTAGTCTCGGATACACAAACCAAAAGGACAAATGGGAGTTGAGAGATTTGTGTAAATCATTTCTTGGGATTGCAAACAGTGCCAAGTGGGATGACCTGGCACGGATTGCAATCTTGATGCATATTGTAGGAACAACTGCTAACGGCAAAAATATAAAGATGTTTCATCGATCTCAACGTAAAGACTAATAATTTGCGAGGTGTATGCATGGATGACGAACCTAAGTGTGCCCACATGCAAACATCGAGGGCATGTTGGTGAAGGGGGCAAATGTCTTCACCACCAAATCCTGGGTAGAATCTTACACCTGGGATCAGTAGTCCAGTTTCAACCAGACAAGTGAAAAGTACAGGCAGAGCAAAGAACATCGGTTTGCTCCCCACAAGAGAAAGGAGAGGACCTTAATGATGTTCAATGCCTGTGTGCACTTAGACCAGAGATGACTATGTGCAGTAAAAATATTAATTTCTGGTTGAAGATGAGAACAAGAAACTTGGTCACCGCCTCAACTATATTGAGGGTACCCCCGAGCTGCAGGTTGGGGGTCCAGATATGATTATATCTATGGCAAAAGTATGCACATGCAGTCCTCTCTGGGGTGAACCGAAACCCATTAGTCGTCGCCAAACTGAATGATTGAGTTTGGCGACGACTGAGGTCAGTTTGCAGTTGTCATTCAATGACCCTCACTCTAGAAGAAGGGCAAAAAATACTAAAATCATCAACATAGAGACATTGCCTCTGTCAGAGGACGTTGTCCAGTTATAGAATTGATCTTGCCAGCAAAAAGCATAACACTCAGGACACAGCTTGTTGTACCCTCTTTTCTTGCGGGTAGGGCATGACAGAGTGTTGCCGACGTCGATGATAAAAAGTTGGAGATGAAGATCTGCATGTGACCTCTCAAGCTGAAGGCATGGAGGTCGCGAAAAATGCCGAATTTCCAGCCGTGTCGTACGATTTACGATGCACTTCGAAAGGAAAAGCTGCCTTTCAAGATGTGACGTCGAGGTGTAATAACTGATTCAGGAGAGTCAGTGTGTCAAGGATGTTCCTATCTTTGAGTTCATGTGCATCCCCCTGGTACGACAATGATTAGGCATGAGCCATGTGCTGCACACATGACCTGCCTGGGATCTGCCGGACTGTGGAGCGCTCAGACACACGACGCAGGGAAAATGATTAATGACAAGTCCTGATAATATGATTAATGACAAGACCCAGATGCTCCTTAATAATGCACTACAGCTATCGGGATAATACCACGTTTTACCACTATCCACCGTCGCGGCTGAACAGTACTATAGAAGTAAAGTCCAGCCTTTGGCAAAACCTAACCATAATCTTCGTCCTGGGTCGCCACAAACAAGGATATTGAGAATCCAAGTTGACTCAGCGCCGTGACGCGAAGGCCAAAAGGGTCTCTAAGTGATCTTCAGTCATTTTTGCATCAAGAAGGGGAGAGTGAATAGAGGATCACTTCTATCGCCCATTGACAGAACTGGCAAGGGGGAGCCCAATGGAAATTCCATGGAATGCTGTAGAAGAAGCCTTTGGGGAGCTCAAAGCCCAACTATACAAGGCTGTTGGCTGTCGACAACCAGACCTTAAGCAGCCATACTGCTTACATTGTTAATGCCTCGGATTATGCAGTAGACCTTGAACATGAGCTGCTGGATGCAGTGTGATAAAGTAAGGATAGAGGCACCAATTGGTTTTGCATGGCAAAAGCTAGATCCCACTCAAAGGAAGTGGGCAACAATCAAGAAGAAAGCTTTCGCTGTAATTTGGGACTCACGAAAATATGAAACCTGGTTGTTTTGGTTACAAGTGGAAATATACTCTGATCACAACCCTGTGACTTATCTGACGCAGGCCTCACCCCAAAGTACTAAACTTTTGCAGTTTCGTCTCGGATGAGATTTAACGTGCAGCTTAAGTATCGCAAAGGTAGAGAGAACCCAAACGCTGACTCCATGAGCAGACTTCCAACCCATTAAAGGGGGAAAACACTGTTCTGGCTAATAGGGGGAGGTGCGCCAACACCACCACTGCAGTCAGATCAAAGTGGATAATTGCTGTATTGATTGGTCTTGTCTGGCTTCAGGCAGAGAAGGAATGCATTGATATATAAACATTCCTGTGTATTGGGGGGGTGGGAACTAGCTAAAGGGAATGTTGTGCCCGTGATCGTATAAGCTTTTGTCAAGAGGCTATCATTAATATATATATATTAGTTCCAGTGTAGAATTATGCAGCTAGATGCTAACTAAATAACAGCTAAACTAAGAGATGACTCTGTCGTATATAACTAGTTACGAAGAAGAGTGCGAGGCTTAGAAGAGAAAGCCTAACTAATTTAAACTGTGCATTCAAAGACACACCTACGAACTTAATAGGTCAGTAGGCTGAACAGTGAAGATTCTTGGAGGGCACATGTCAAGAATGTTCCCATTTTTGAGTTCATGTCCCTGGTACGAGAGTGATTAGGCACGAGCCATGTGCTGCCCACATGACCTGCAAGAGATCTGCCAGACTGCGGAGCACAGATGCATGCAGGGTGTCAAGACCAGAAGGGTCTCCAATGAAATCTGCAGTCATTTTTGCAGCAATGAAGGGAAGAGTGAAGAGAGGATCCCTTTTATTCTGACCATTGAACGGGTCTGCAGTAAAGCGAACGCTGTGCTCTGGGAGCCAGCATAGGAGAAAGACTTGACGAGAAATCTTGTGAGTCAGCACTCAGGGAGTGTGCCACTAAAGTGTTATAGCGGGGTAATGGACCAAGGCTTCGCCCAATTCCAGTAGTTCTCTTTGTGATGTAAAGTGTTGTAAATATTAAATATTATATATCCTATAGATACAGAGTGCCTTAATTCTATTCCTTTATGAACATTTAAGCACGGCTGAAATAAGGTCCAGTAAAGGCATTCATCGGCTAGCAGATCTCTGAAATAAATAGAGAGGTCTTTACAGTCAGATTTTATTCTTCAGAGTCAAAAATTCTGGATGTCTTTTATGGAAAGCTCTCATGCAGTGTTTCCCCCAGGAACTGAAATGAAGAGGGGAGAATGGAAGATTGCAATGTTCTAAGGGTGTTCTGCTTTTATGGAAATGGTGAAATGCCAGATAAAAAGGACTAAATTGACAAAGATACTGTAACTATAATACTATAATAATAAAGTATCACAGGAAATGTCCTATTGAACAAAGAAACACTTGAAATAATTTGCTGAAAAAATTTTTTTTTTCATCCTGAGTAGGATTCGAACACACGTCTCTCAAAAGCATGCCAGGTATCATAACGGTTAGACCATCAGAGACTAACCATTTTCTTCAATTTTGCTTCCATCACATGAGGCAGCTTGATTTGACACATGAGGCAGACCATCAGAGACTAACCATTTTCTTCAATTTTGCTTCCATCACATGAGGCAGCCTGATTCCCGACATAGATGGCGCAAGTGGGGAATCAGCAAAATATACGGGAATGCTTATAGGTCACATTATTGAAGAAAACTGGAGTCTCTGATGGTCTAGCACACCCATGGTGGCCCACGGGCCACATCTGGTCCGTGAACACTTTTCAAGTGGCCCGCGAATATTGCCGAGCATGTTATTAAATTTTTTATTTCTTATTCTTAAAGTACCTTGCGGAATATAAATTTTTTTCTTTCCCAATTTACCTTTACATTGTTTTTTAAAGTTCTTTAGTAACCTAAATTTAATTTACGACGACGACAGACTTTGCGCATAGGGGCAGATCGGGTTTTCTGAATGTACTGTTCAGCTCCCGATTAAAGAGCTCGGCTCTCACTCAAAGAGACTCTACATCAGTAAACATTCTTAATTATGAAAGTTATCAAAGGCCAACATAGAAAAGAAACATTTGAGGAACTCATGGGTGCATTAAATACTCAAAAAAATTATTTACCCAAGGGACTCAAGACTCCTATGCTATTGTGCGTATAAGTTTTGCTGTTATTGAGGAAATTGTCAAACGTTGTGGAAATTATTCTGATGGGAATTTGTAAAGAAGTGTCTGCAAACACTTTTTGGTATGTTTTTCCCAGAGAGAAAAAAGGATGATAACGTAAGTTTATTCTGCAGAATCGTAATCTGGTGTATCGATGAATTCGCTGCCAATATAAAAAATACCTTCTCATCAAAATTTGAGTATTTTTCTTTGGTACTTCATGAAAGAACCGATGCTTCTAATACAGCTTAATTAGTGATATTAGTATAGAAGTCGGAGTCGATGTTATTTCCATTAAAATACGTTTCATTTTTATCTAATTATGCTGTTTACTTTCAGTGTCTCACATATTTAATCATAATTTTAATTAAAAGTAGAACTTTTTCATTAAAATTGTAAAAAGAATAATTTCCTTTTTGAAACAAGCAGGTACATGTAAAAAATTAATTGTTTACTCATATTATGTATAGAGGGCATTTGACGTGGGGGGGGGTAAGTTTAGAATGCTTAATACCATAAGTAAGGTTGTGGCCCGGGGCACTCGAAAAAATCCTCATCTGGCCAGCCAATGAGAAAAGGTTGCCCATCCCTGGTCTAGCAGTTATGACGCCTGGCATGCTTCTGGGAGACGTGGGTTCGACTCCCACTTAGGACGAAATCATTTTTTTTCAACAAGTTATTTCAATTATTTCTTGCCAAAAGGACATTTCCTGTAATACTTTATTACTGAATTATTTATAACTTACTGAATTAATTATTTATATAACGCTCTGAGCGTGAGTGACAAATATTTTTTCCATTATATGAGGTAGCTCAGTTGCCCGATTCCCTAAACAGATGGCGCCAGTGGCGAATCAGCGAAATATACTGGAATGCTTATATGCCACTGTTGAAAAAACGGTTAGCCTCCGTGGTGGTCTAGCGGTTATGACGCCTGTTATGCTTCTGGGAGACGTGGGTTCAGCAAATTGTGTCAAGTTAATACTATAGTATATAGGTGGGAATGTGCTGAGGACATTCAGGTGTGTAGAGGGAGAAATCCCTTCTCCCTTTAACCTCTGTTCAGTGACCAATACTGCTGTAGCACACAATATTTCTTATTGGAGGTTCAGTCATGCAAAAAAAGGATAACTTTGCATCAATTACAACTCCAAATGCAGCAAATGAATTACTTCAATGATAAAGAGTGGACCCTCGCATAACGAGTTTCATTCGTTCCCCAAAAACTTTCGTTGTTAGAAAAATTCGTTATCTGAATTTGGGAATACATGGTGAAGATTTGCTTCATTCAAAGAACACCAAAATTAACCTTTTTGACCTTAAAACAGAGTATATAAAATTTAGACACTAATTCTTGAAAAACACCATAATAATATGGCATAAAGGTTAAAATTAATACAAACATAGTAAAAGAATCAATAAATAATGTATTAAAGTATTACAGAAAAGGTATCACTCAATTTTGTAGCTTTTATTTTATCCCTCTTTAGCAAGATGACGGAAACTGTTGATCAAGGAAAGCTAGTTTTTGGTTAAGCACATTTAAGCTAACCGGACAAAAAATTAGTCATCTCCTGCCATAAGAGCGTTATGTTCATTCGACAGCAACAGAGGATGCATCAATAATAAACGCGTCCTACAAATAGCTGTGCCGTGCGCTATGGGGTTCATACAGTGACAAGAAATGGTTGTGTGCCACGTGTGTGTTAGTTGCTCCATGAAGCATGGGTCATGCCAAAGATGTGAATGAGTGTCAAAGAGATATTATTGCGTTTGCCGAGCCAAAGAGCATAGTGTACATGTGTCGAAACGTACTGTCCAAAGGGTCTTCCAGCAATGGTGTACATTGCAGTCCACTGCTAATCGTCGCCAGAACTGCGGCAGAAAGACTGTGCTCACCAATAGGGACTGCCGCAGTGTGTCACGCACTGTTAGGGAAAACTGCTTTGCAAAGAGGCAGGAATTGCTCCTCTCAGTCAATGCAGGCCTACAACAAGCTGTTTCTGAACGAAGACTCCGAAGGGAACTGCATGCCATGGATATCTGGAGAAGAGTACCACGGAAGAGACCCATGTTAACAGCTCTGCACCAGGCTGCAAGGCTACAGTGGTCGTGGCGCCACAAAGACTGGACTGTAATATAATGAATGACAACTGTCGACTCTTGGAAGCGTGTGATCGGTCGGATGAGGCACGTTTTTGCTTGACTCAAATGATGCGAGGCGACAGTTACATCGTAAGCCGCATGAAGCCTTTCACGCGGATTGTGTGCAAGGTTCTGTGATGTTGTGGGGGTGTTTCACGTACGAGGAAATGGGTTCTTCGGTTGCGGTGACGTCACACTTGAACCAGAAGGGCTATATGGAGCACTGGACGACCATATGTTGCCTTTTGTGCAGCATCTCCACGTGAACACCAGAAGGATACCCCAGTCTTCCAAGACAACAATTGTGTGTCGGATTAGCACGATGAGCATTCTGAAGCCTTCGAACATCTCGACTGGTCCGCCAAATCCCCGGATTTGAATTCCATAGAAAACTTGTGGGACTATTTGGGGCAACGAGTGAAGCGCTGTCCCAGTCATCCGGCCAATCTGGACACACTGCGGCATTTGCTGCTGGAAGAGTGGATGAATATTGATGTGCACTACATCCGCAAACTGGTGGCATCCATGCCAGACAGGATTTCGGCTATTCTTCGGTCGCACGTAGGCGTTACGCGCTATTAGGTGACATTCAGCCAGGGGTGACTAATTTTTTGTCTGGTGAGCTTATTTTGACTCCATTTTAGACTTCTCAAATCTTTTTGCCATTTTCAAATTATCCTTATGGCCATGACAATCACTATTAATTTATTTTCAAATAAAAAAGAAGTTGAATAAAAGGACGTCTTCAACAGAGCTTTTTTTACAACCAAAAACAATGCAAACTAAGATAATGGAGATCCAAACTCTCATAAATGAGCGTCGCTAATTGGCCACAATTACTCGCAAGCATTCTGATTGGCTGCAATTGGTGAGCGTTTGACTTCGTAAGCAATTCGTTATGAGGGGGTCCACTGTATTAAATATAAATCATCACACGACATTTTCCTTTTAATATACAAAACAATGCAGAATTTCAATAAATATACGTATTAACTTCCTTACAAGAAGAATACATTCAAGATCCTGTATAAGCATAAAACTTTAATGCTAATATCGGAAATACATCAATTTTGCATACAAGTAATATATTTAAATCCTGCTATATTAATTTCATATATGTTGCAAACGGACATCGTAGATAATAAGTGCAGCATCTTGCCTCCAAAAGCGAGTATCCACTGAAGTGAATCCTCGTTTCTAGAAGTAGGCAATTTAAAATCCGTTCAAAGAGAAACACAATTCGAATTTTCAATGCGCTCTTTTCAGAACAGGATATTATTTGCATATATAGAAATACTGAATCCAGTTAAACCCTCAGCTCAATCGTAAAGAAGAATGGAATGGACTTTCTAAAAATGGCGTCATTACATAATATTAGCATTTTTATCTTTAATACTAACATCCTAAATTTTTTAGAAACGTTTTCTCATTATTAATTTTAAATATATCAAATCAATTTTAGGTTTATTGGAAAGATTTAGTGGCAATGATCAGACGCTTACACAAGATTTAGTTTGGGACGGGGTTTGGGTTGTTTTACCACTGAGAGGCACTTTTTTGCACACCATGGGTTAAATGGCCAGGTCACATGGACCCCGAAGGCTCAGAGAAGGTTGGGGGAGGGGACCCACTGGAACAGCTGTTGGAGACAGATGGTAGCCTCCCGTCAAGGCCATCCAGCGTGTTCTTTAACGTGCACAGGGTATGGCTCTCCTACACACGGGCCACGGCTTCACGTCCCATCCGACGGACGGAGGCCTTTCCAAGCCCATCGATGTCCTGTATTGACAGAAGAAGGCAGGGCGGGGAGTTTTGCGGAGATAAATTTCAACGCTGACCCAGGTGGGACTCGAACCTGAGAACTGCAGATTACGAGCCTGGCGTTGGGACGGGGGATAAGACTTGAATAGTTCCGAGAATAAGACTTGAGTAGAGTTTCCCAATTACTAAAATATTCTACCAAACAGTAAAGGTTAAAAAGATATTTTATATGGAATAAAATCTCATAATTGTTTTTTAAATTTATTTTTATTGTCGGACATATAAAACGGGGCTAAACTAAAATTATACAGATACCTGCTTTAGATTTCAAAATAGGTAGACAAGTTTGAGGTTTTCTGTAGCAAAAGTTAAAAGCTTCGCGTTTTCCACATTTCGTACCCTCTAGCATTGCAAGGACGTACTAGATCCCCCCTCCCCTCCCCTCCCTGGTAAGTCCTTGTGAATGGCGTAAGGTTACAGATCTGTAATACTTCATTTCGTACCCTCTAGCATTGCAAGGACGTACTAGATCCCCCCTCCCCTCCCCTCCCTGGTAAGTCCTTGTGAATGGCGTAAGGTTACAGATCTGTCATACGTCCACTTGAGAGTTTGAATAACATATTTTCTAAAGCAGTCCTCGTAAAAAGCAAGTCAACCTCACCCTTGACTATTAATTTTAATTTTAATTTTAAGGCTATTGCATATATAAGTGGAGGCCAGCTCAAAAATATATAATTCCCTTAAATATTTCCATATAATAAAAATATTTCCATATAATAAAAATATTTCCATATAATAAATAAAAATAAATACCCCCTCAAGCAGCTGCTTGCCACAGAAGTCTGACAGGAGCCTGTCAGTTTATATGCCATAACCCTATTATAATTTGCCTATTATAATTATTACCTGTATATAATATTCTATTGAGGTCAGTTGGAGCATTTCCACGATTAATATCAATTTCAGTTATTTATTTATTTGTTGAAGGCGAAATACTTACCATCTTCTAGGATACAATATGATTTACCATCTTCGTTGACGCATTCAATTCATCAGGGTGCTGTGTTAATCTGATTACATATTAGGCGCGACAGTGGAACATTTCGTTAAACCTTTCTCGAATGAAAACTTTTACCATTCGCAGATTTCTATTCTTTTATCATTTATTCGGAATGCTACGCATACGAAACTCCGAGATCGAATATTGAGCTGCCTGCGCAGCGAGGACCGAAATTTTTCGTTGCATATCTTCGTATCAAGCAGACGAACGAATTCTTTGCATATCTTATGAGACGACGACTCTGCTTCAGATGCCAGATGCATTTGCTACGTAGAGCGAAACTTATTCTCATCGAATGACGTCACTCCAACTCTCCCAAAGATCATCCAATTTGGAAGGTAGTACTGGCGCGCCCTTGCCGTGCTCTAGGGAGAGCGAGCTCTGGCCACTCGGAGGTGAGCAGGACTCCGGCCCCTGAGACTTCGCAGGGCACGGATTGAAGTAAAGAAAATTGGATTGGCCCTGGAAGGGCGCGTGTCAGACCCGAGGCCAACTTTGTCGTTTGTTTTCGGCTCCCTCCTTCTCAGCTTCGTCTCAACCAGAAGGAAGAAAAATATTTCTCGTAAATCAAATTATTCTTTAGCTTTGGGCAATGCTCATTAATAGTCATGGAATTTTCTGCTTTGAATTGTGTTTAAGAGCGCTTCGTCTTGCCACAGACGCGCCCAGCTTGCTCTGCCAATCGAACGAGTCGAAGCGATATGTCGGCGTTTGGCATTCATTTGAAAACGATTCACAAGTGAGGCAGAAAGGGAATGCAGCCGATTTCTCTTCGATAGCAGTTTCTAGAGCCTCATGTCATTTTTTAACAGAAACCTCTTGTGGGGTTGAAATCCCGCTGCTTAATGTTGATTCTTCCCATTTTTGCTTTTCCATGCATTGGTCTAGCCAGAGAGGCATACGATTTCTCCACACTCAATCGAAGTTTCCTTAACACTTCCTCAGACTTTGCCAGCAAAATTATTTAAAAAATAGCAGAAGAAACATTTTTCTCAAACAAAACGATCTTTCTCAATATCATAAAATTCGAAAATAATTATTATCAGATCCATGTTTTTTTCTAAACCGCTACCTAATTCACTGTTGTCGTCCTCTATCATTAAGTTTGTCTTTCAACCGTAATTTCGAAATAACGGAAATTTTTCAGGCGGCATTTTGCAGTTGGTTATTTGGGATAAAATTATAATGTGTTGAAAAATATTAAGTCATAGGCCAGTCGTTAGGAATCGGAGGAGCGAGTGCTTACTACAAAAGGTTTTTCATACAGTGATTATCAATGATGAACAGTCTCTCAGTTTCTATATTCAGCTACATCCTTGTTAGATGAGAGATCTATTTTTTTATCACGTTCACAAAAAAAAGAGATTAAGTTCGCTTTGTCGTCTGTAGGCATTAACTTTTTTATTTTCAGAGATTTTGCGCTTGATCCGTGCTTATGAAAAATTACGATTCGTCTTTTCCAAATCTTCCAAACGCCTTACAACTAAAAGTTGAAAAATGTGAGAAGAGTGGCAAAATTTGAAAATTGCAAACTTTTAAACGAATATTGAAAGCGATGTATTTACGAAAAAAAATTGAAATTATGGTGGAGGAATGTGTGGGTCTGCATTGACAACAATAAATTGCCCCCTTACATCTGGGGGGGAGGTAGAAAAGCAACTGTTTTAAATGGCAAGTGGAAAATCCTTTTTTAGATAGGGAATAATAAAATATTTTGATTACAATTTTTCCCATCTTTAGGTAATTTTAATTTGTATCGTTAGAGGGCTAATTATGGAAAATGTTAATCTTTAAGCCACCGCCTCCGTGGTGCATTGGTATCGTGTTGGTTCCTGGTATCACTGCAACTGCTGGAGTCCAGGTTCGGGCTCCAGAATGGCGCGGCAGTTTGTCCTGTCATGACCTCCAGGTTAGTTGTTAGCATTTCAGGTCTCATCAAAAAATTAATATATATATTGCAAGTGATCTGCTTATGGCAAAATTTTGAAATTTCAGTGGTAGAATGCGAAAAGATATTCTATTGATAGCAACATTCTGCGCCTTTTTGCTCAGAGGGATGTGAAGAAGCAACATTTTCGTTTTTAGGACTAAAAAACAACACTTCCTATGTCGCACAAGTTCCACAAAATGTTGCTATTTCCATTTTCCCATCATCCCTTATTTCGAATTAAAACTTTTGAATTGTGTAAAAGTCGGAAAATGCGAAACTTCATTCTGTTTGGAACGACGAGGCGATGTACACTAAGATGCCAGTTTATTAGGAACACTTACATAGTAGCATGTTGCGCCTCCTTTGGCCTTCAGAACAACCCGAATTTGTCGCGCATGGAACTTACAAAATGCTGGATGCGTTGTGCAAGAATGTTGTACCGTGCGGAAATGATTCTGTCGCGAAGTTGCTGAAAATTAGATGGCGGCAGAGTCTCGCTGCGACCAACCCTTACCACTCATCCCAAAGATGCTCGATAGGGTTTGAATCTGGGGGCTATGCAGGCCAATGAAGCAAGGAAAACTCGTCGTTCCTAGAACTATTCGATAAAAATGGTGCCTTGTGAGTAGGTGCATTATCATGCCGAATGTGTCCATCCGAATGAGGATAAACTGTAGCCATGAAGGGATGACTTTGGTCGGCAATGATGTCCAAATACGCCGTGGCATTCAGATGCCTTTCGATGGGTATTAGAGGACCAAATGTATGCCAGGAAAACATTCCCCACACCATTACATCGCCACTATTGGCCTGTACAGTTGACACCAGACAAGATGGCTCTGTGGTCTCATGTTGCTTGTGCCAAATTTCGATCTTTCCTTCAGCATGATGCAAAAGGAACCTTGATTCGTCCGACCAGGCTACCTTTTCCCAAGCCACAACGGTCCAGTGTCGATGATCCTCCACCCACTGGAGACACGCTTTCACGTTCTTCATTGACAACATCGGCACTCAACATGGTCAGCGACTGTTGTAGCCCATTTGCAAACAAGGTCTGATACGTGGTTCTTTCAGAGATGAGCTCCTGCACATTAATGTTTAATTCTGCTATGATTTGACTGGTTGTGGCCTGTCTGTTCGCTTGTACAATTTTCTCCAGTCACCTTTGATCCCTCTGACCTACACTGCTGGCCATTAAAAGTGCAACACCAGGAAGAACTCAGCAGATTATCCCGAAATATTCAAGATGGGTAGCACATGTGAGAACATGTAAATGATTCAAAGCGCAGCACATATGCACATCATGTGTGACAGTAACGCCCCCTGGAAGTGATATGAGGAGATTACAAAGAGCCCGTGCAAAGCACTGGAATTGTGTTTGTTCGCAGTTCTTGCGCACTAAAGGATCGAGTACGCACCGTCGAAAACAGCATCCTTGCGACCAGGCTTCCGACTTTGATCGAGGGACAATTGTGTGATTATGGGAAGGCGGATTATCGTACCGAGACATCGGTGCTCGTGTTGGACGGAATGCTGCAAAAGTGATGAGAATATGGCATCAGTGGGTAGAGGAGGAACGAACTCACTGACGTGAGGGATCTCAACGACCGTGTCACACAAACGAACGAGAGGACAAACATCTCGTGCGCATGGCTTTGATCGTACAGCCACATCAAACACCTAGTTCAACAGGTAGGGTGTGTTGCACATCAACCAGTGTTCACATGTATGGTTCGATGTAATCTACAGCATCTTTGCTAGGGGTCATTGTTTCGGCTACCATTGACTCTACAACACAGGTGTATGCGACTGCAATGGTGCCAAGAACGTCGCGCATGGATGTACGAATGGCATCGCATCGTCTTTTCAGACGAATCCCACTTCAGTATGCAACACCATGATGGACGAATCCGTATCTGGCGGTACCATGGTGACAGGCTCAGTGAGACACGTATGATGCAGTGCCATACAGGTCCAGCCCCTGGTATTATGGTATGGGGTGCCACTGGACTCCACTCACACACACGCCTTGTACGCATTACAGGTACTTTGAACAGCCAGCATTATAATACTGAGGTGTTGTACCCTGCGGTCGTACTTTATCTTCAGGGGCTCTCTGGTGCTATTTACCAACAGAATAATGCCCGACCACACGTGGCATGCATCGTCCAACAATTCCTGGATAGCCACCATGTGACACTTTTGCCTTGGTCTGCGCATTTACCGGATCTGTCCCCAATTGAACATGTCTGGTCCATGATCTAATGACGACTAGCACACCAGACATCAGCAGCTTCTCCAGCAGATGAACTTTGGCTACGTATCGAAATTACATGGACTGACATTCCCCAAACACATATCCGACGTCTCATCCTCTCAATGCCGAACCGTGCAGCAGCGGTTATTGCCACTCATGGTGGCTATACATGATACTGATTTCTTTGTATTCCACAAGTCTAACCGAGTTGTATTTGTAATCATTAGATCCTTGCAACATAAGCTATGTATTCACTAAATATGGTTTTGATATCTCTTGTCTTTCCTGGTGTTGCACTTTTAATGGCTAGCAGTGCATAAGCTGTTTTCGTCCACAGGTCCATTGATCAATGACAATTTTTGCTTTTCGCACCATTCTCAGTAAACCCTTGAAATTGTTGTGTGTGAAAAGCCCAGGAGGATGGCCGTTTGGGAGATGTTAGAACTGGCACGCCTAGTACCAACTATCGTGCAATATTCAAAGTCACTCATGTCGTTCGTTTTGCCTATTCCGATGCTCAATCCAACTCTAACTATGCTCGAAGAGCTGGTCTGCCTGATTTGTACTGCACACGCGGTTACGTGACGTATTACGCATTGGAATGAACCATTTATGTGACGAGTGGTGGTGTACTTAATAAACTGGCATCTCTGTTTATGTTCTAGTAATTTTATGTTGTTAATGGCACTCTTTATATTAATCGTTTACCGTTTTGTACCGTTACCGTTCGTTTTCGTAAATACATCTATTTTTCGATAATATCACCCGAACGACAGAGAGCATTTATGATAATATTAATATAAAAATTTTCTTCCACTAATGTATATTAATTTCTTTGCAACCGATGTATATTAATTATTTCTTCATTAGAAATGTTTTGATGTCGCATCATGTGGACATTATTTCCCGGGGAACCGCAATGCCTAGGATAGACACTGCTTATGTTGATCTTCAGTGAAATCTTTGGAATGCAGATCATCACATGGACTTATTAGATTGCGAGTGTGCAATGGCATGAAAATCGACCTGAAAGAGCATTCGTGATCCATTGCTTCTTCCCTCTTGATCTGATTTTTTAGGTGTAAGGTTGGTTGGTTGTTCGGGGTTCTAAGGCCATGCTGCGCCATGAAGTGTAGAGAAGCAAATATTCAACCTCTCCACGAGACTGATTCTCTTACCAATTGACGTTCACGAGGAAATCAGTCTTGACGAACACACATGATTCGTTGCTTCTTATATTGATCCTCTGTTGCAACTGTACTCAATGTCTCACAGCAATTTTGTCCGATGCCCGTATGCCTCTGTTGGAATGATGGTTTAACTTCAATAGCATAATGGTTCGTTGCTTCCTATGTTGTGTTTCAAATGTAGGAAAGGAAATATTCAACATTTCTAGGAGTTCACTTTGATGCTGTTCGTGGTGATGAATGAAAAGTGATCGCAAAGAGAGTGCACGACTCGTTACTTTGATGAGTTTCAGGTGGAAGAGTGTAAATAGTGAAAGTCATGTTGCGGCACTTGTTTTTCACACAATGGGCTAAATGGCCAGGTCACAAGGATCCCGAAGGCTCAGAGAAGATTGGAGGAGGGGACCTACTGGAATGGCGGTTGGGAGACAGATCGTAGCCTCCCTTCAAGGTCATCCAGTGTGTCCTTTAACTTGGGGAAGGGCACTCACTGGACAGCTCTTACACCAAATCTACTGCCGGCTGCGCCAGATGTGATGTACTCGCGCCAATCCTGTTGAACTGCGCCAGAATGTGATGGACTCTTCCGTTCCGAATGCGATGGGCTGGGGCAAATGACAGAGGACGATGAATTTGTTCCTTAATTACCGACACCCTTACTTCGGTGAAATGAGAGGTTCGCGGGTGTTACATCCGTACCGACGTATGCCTTAGACTTGCTGCGTCAAGTGATGTATAAAAATATGCCCAACAATTCACAAATGAGAAGTGAAATGAAATGCTCCGCAGGCCTTTGCTGCTGCAAACAATTACACAATGAGGTGGAGAAACGCACACTTTGCAGATTCTCGTTTTAGCGACCTTAAACTCAGCGAAAGGATAATTAACCTTTGCCTACAATGTGGTTCACATAGAATCCACAGAACTATATCAGATTCACCAAGAATCTCGATTCTCACTTAGAACCGAACCCTCTCCTTAAGGGTTTTTCCTTCTGAGCAAGAGCGGCGTCCTCTTGACGCGTATCAAACGTCCTTCCAGTTTCACAGCTACCTCAAAACTGACTTTCCTTAATTGCGTACTCGCCTCTTGCGCTGACACTGGCGCCCCAGGCTAGTTGTAAAAAGGCCATAAAAGACTTCTCGGCCATCGACATGTAGAAGCAGCCAGCTCAGACCCGAAAAAAACGTATGAGTCACATCACCACAATAGCACTTCCAAGAACATACTTAATACATAAAAATATTTACAATAATAAAAAAAACACAATAAAATGCAACAATAAATAAAAATAAATAAATTAGAGGGACATGACAATAGGGTATGGCTCTGCTGTATAAAGAGCCATGGCTTTATGTCCAATCAGATGGATGAAGACTTTTCCAAGCCCATCAGTATTCCCTTTCTTACCAAGAGCAGATTAGCAGAGAAAAATCTCCACGCTGGCAGAGGAGGGAGACTAAAATCTGTTAACTTCAGATAATGAGCCTGGCGCTCTACCGATGAGCCATCTCCCACCCCTTGGAAATCGCTCGATCAGAGATGACAATATATCTCAAAACTCATATGTGGTTCATTGCTTCCTACATTTGTAAGAACGCAAACACTCAGTATCTGCGCGAGATTACTCCTAGGCTTCTCTTATGATAATATAGAATATAATATAGATATATTATGTGGTGTGGAATGACGATCCATCTAAACGTTGCATGCATGATTCGCTCCTTCTCGAGTGTTTCTGGTGTTTCAGCAGTAGGAACGAAAATGCTGAACGCGAGTAGGGAAAGATTTGTTTGCGTGTTGTTAGCGTGTGCGTGATGTGGGACGAGAAGCTGTCTCAAGTGTATATAGGTCTCGTGGTTTGCTATGCTCTGCTTCAGTTTGAAGTGTTGGGGTGAAAATATTCAACAGCTGCGAGAGATTCACTTCGTGGTGTCATGCTGAGTCCATAATATGCGATGAGAAACGTTTTCAGAGCGCATACATGATTTTCCTTTCTAATACGCTCCAGTGTTTGAATTATAGGAGTACAAAAAAAAATCAATGCCTGTGGGAGCTCGATTTTATTGTGTTGCTGGTGTGCATGAAACGGAAACAGAATGGGAATCGATATCGAAGATGACGTAGGATTCGTTGCTCCTTATCTAGTGCCTCAGTTTCAGGTGTAAGAGAGCAAATGCTGAACTTCTGTAAAACTTGGATTTTACAGCATATTGTTCGTCGAGGAATGGCAGTATATATTGTAAGATGAAACTTGATTCGTTGCTTTTTCGCTTAACATTCAATGCAGGAGTTCTAATACTCAATCTCTACGAGATTCCTGTTATGTTTCTATTATTTCCGATGGGTGTGAATACGTTCTAAAATGTCATACACGATTCCTTGCTTCCTTTGTTGTTTCTGCTTCTCTAGGGGAGAGGCAAACATTTTTATTTAAAAGTTTGGTTTTGTCGTGTTTTGCTTGATGCAGGATAAAAAAATCTTTAGGAGCACACATGATTCGTTACTTCCTGGATTATGTTTCGAGTGGAAAACACTGAATTCTCTCTAAGAGACTCTTTGTGGATTCCATGTATATATGTGCTCCTCGCATACTTGTGTATACGAGGGCGCAACTATAATGCCATCCCTCAGGTGCCCACAACTAATTTGTCTGACGGCTCAAGCAAGTTTGAAAATAATTCTTCCCACGAACCTCACATTAGTGAACGAACATACATTCCATCGTTCAAATCGAGATTTATCTCCCGAAAATAATATTTGAGTGATTAATTAATGTTTAGACTTGATGATTTATTGTTATTGATTTATTGTTATTATATATTGTTATTGATTTATTGTCATTATATATTGTTATTGATTTATTGTTATTATATATTGTTATTGATTTATTGTTATTATATATTGCTATTGATTTATTATTATATATTGTTATTGATTTATTGTTATTATATATTGTTATTGATTTATTGTTATTATATATTGTTATTGATTTGTTGTTATTATATATTGCTATTGATTTATTGTTATTATTATTGCTATTGATTTATTGTTATTATATGGAAGGAGAGCTATGCACCAATCCCCTATGATGATGCATAGAACCAGCCAGGCCTAGCACCTAATGTCCGACCCCGCCTTCTCATGGTGCAGACCGTTAGTACCTTTCAAAAGAGATACTCTCTTGTGGAAGTGAACGGAAGGGGCGGGCTGCCAGATTAGTGTGGCCTACTGATCTGGACAACTATGGCTACTTTTCTTTCCTTCTACCCTGCTGAGGAGTGGTCAACCACACAGGGTCCTGGTGCTGACCATATAAACCCACTGGACTGGACAGATATATGGCTCTGAGCTTGATTATGGATCCTGATTTTGCTGCACTGGTGGGCTTCTGTGGAGGGAAAATCTTCCGCTGTGTTTTCTGTTTGTTTATGGGTTGACAGCCTCAAGTGAATAGATTCACAGGATATGTTTATCAGCTGGTGGATAATCCTGAGCAGAAGTCATCGCAGACACCTGAACTCTTTGCTTCTATTGGCATCGTCAAATTCTACATTGGAGGAAGTCTTCCAGTGTAGATGGCTTCAGACTTTAGTAGTGGGGGAACGGGTCTTTGCCCCATGTCTGTGATTAGAGGGCTGTTTGATATTGTCGGCATTCCCTCTCTCAATAAACATAGTTTTTTTAAACATCCCACTAATCATTTTCTCTCCATAGATAGTTTGAATGTGAGGACTCTGCACAGAGCTTTTTCTCTTGATGTCCTCACACAAGAATTCCACCATTATAATTTAGATATTCTTGGCTTCCAAGAGACCAGATGGACAGATAAAGGTCAGATTCTTAAAAATAATCTTAAATTTCTCTTTTCAGGGAGGGACGACAATAAGCATCACCAAGGCGTGGGTCTGCTTCTCAGCAGACACGCTAGTGATGCTCTTCTAGGATATGAGTGCATTAATGGAAGATTTCCTATAGGAAAATTTCAAACAAGCATTAAAGACTTGAATGTTATCTCCTGTTATGCCCCCAGTGAAGATGCTGATGAGGACGAGAAGGATAGGTTTTACAGACAACTTCAGGATATTTTGAATTCTGTCAAGAAAGGAGATATTACCCTTGTTCTTGGTGACTTCAATGCCAAAGTTGGTTCTGACTCTGACCTTTGGGCAGGAGTAATAGGCCCTTTTGGTATTGGTAGCTGCAATGGGCAACGTCTCCTATAGGTAAGTAAACTCAATGGATTCAGAATAACTAACACTTATTACAATCACCGCGACATACCTAAGTACACATGGTTATCACCTGATGGGCAGCATAAGAATATGATTGATTATATATTAATTAACAGCAAATGGGCTAGTTCTGTTAAGAATACCAGGTCATATAGGGGAGCTGAAATTGGATCTGACCATTATCTTGTTAAAAATGTCTTGCAACTTAAACTTAAAAAGTGTTGTGCTAGGGTTATAAAAATGTGCTTTTAATACTGAAGCTCTGAAAGACCCAGTTATAGCCAAAACTTACCATGATAGGTTACTTAGTCATTATGACAGTCATGGTATGCTTACTACTACAGTTCAGGAAGAATGGGATCATATTAAACTGGCTTTTTTGGACACTAACAGTACTCTTTTAGGAAAAAAGGAGCAGAAGAAGCAGAATTATCTGAGTGATAAGGCACTTGAGCTTATTTCGGAAAGAAAGAACTGCAGGAATGTTCTTAATCAATACCCTGCTAGTCCTAATAGAAAGCATTACAGAGAACTTAATAAACGTGTAAAAGATCAGTTAGCTGCTGATAAGAATCTTTGGCTTGATGGTTTGGCTGACAAAGCCGAGGAAGCAGTTAGACAGCACAACAGCAGAGAGCTGTAGCAGATAGTTAATGTTTTGTGTGGTAGAAAACGGACAGGTATACAAGGATTGAAGGATAAACAAGGTAAGGTTATAGAAGGGGAGGATTCTGTCATGGCTAGGTGGGCTGAGCATTTCAGTGATGTTCTAAACAATGTAGTTACTTCTACTTCCATTGTTTGCAATGATGATAGATGCATTGGTGGCTTTAATGTTGGCCCTATAATACAATCTGAAGTTATTCTGGCTGTTTCTAAACTTAAACTACATAAATCCCCAGGGGTTGATGAAATTACTACCGAAATGCTTAGAGCTGAGAATGTTTCGGTTACCACTTGGATGACTGAAATTCTGAATATCTTTTATGATAAAGGCATGGTTCCTAAGGATTTTACCAGAGCTATTGTTATCCCTATTTTCAAAAAAGGTGATCGCAGTTCTTGTGATAACTATAGGGGTATCAGCCTACTCTCTGTTCCAGGTAAAGTTCTTTCCATGATTGTGCTTAATAGAATTAAGAATCTGGTTGACAGTCAATTACGTGATGAGCAATGTGGATTCAGAAGTGGTAGGGGATGTGTAGATCAGATATTTTCACTTAGGCAGATTCTTGAGAAATGTTTAGAGTTTCAGAAACCTTTGGTTGCTAAACCTTTGGTTGTTTGTTCGACTCTGTTGATCGTCATAATTTGTGGTTGATTGTGAGATCATATGGTATACCTGACAAGTTAGTTAACATAATGAAAGCTCTCTATAATAACACTGAGTCGTGTGTGAGAGTTGGTAAGGCTTGTAGCAATTGGTTTAGTATTACTTCTGGTGTTCGACAAGGGTGCATTTTGTCTCCTTTTCTCTTTAGCTTGGTTATTGACTATGTTATGCGAAATTCACTTTAAGGGCAAGATTTTGGCCTTTAATGAACTGGAGATACGAAAATTTCTGATTTAGATTATGCTGATGATTTAGCCCTTTTGGCAAATGATGTTGATGAGATGAACTCTTTCATTCGAGCTGTTGATGAGACTGGTAGTAGAGTAGGTTTGGTTATAAACAGAGAGAAAACTAAAGTGATGAAAATTGGTCAGGCAGGCTGTGATTCAGTTAATCTGAATGGTTGCAGTCTTGAGCAGGTGTCACAGTTTAATTATCTTGGGAGCTATGTAACAGATAATGGTGATGTGCGGCATGAGATTAACAGACGAATAGGGATTGCTGCCGGGACTTTTAAGAATCTATGGAGAGTGTGGAGAAATAGGCCTATACACCTAAAGACTAAAATTAGACTGTATAATAGTTTGGTTCTTTCTAGCGTTAGTTATGGTAGTGAAACTTGGACACTTTGTAAACATGATAACAGGAAACTAGATGCTTTTGATTCCAGATGCTTACGCAGTATCTTGGGCATTAGGTGGTTCAACTTTGTAACTAATGATGAGGTTAGCCAAAGGAGTTGGCAACCTCCTTTAAGCAGCATATTGTGCAGAGAGAGAATCCGTTGGTTTGGCAATTTTGCGCGTATGAATAATTATAGATTGGCGAATAGGGTTATGAACAGTGTGCCTAAAGGCCTCAGAAAGAAGGGGACACCTAGGATGCGGTGGGCAGACAATGTCAAACAGGACCTTGTTAGAATTGGTGTGCAGTGGCCAGATGCAGTAGATGTAGCTCAGGATAGACTTGCTTAGAGAACTAAATTGCACGGTCTGGTTGGACCTCCGTAGCCCATGGCTGCTTGATGATGATGATGATGATGATGATGATGATGATGATGATGATGATGATGATGATGATGATGATGATGATGATGATGATGATGATGATGATGATGATGATGATGATATATTGTTATTGATTTATTGTTATTATATATTGTTATTGATTTTATTGTTATTATATATTGTTATTGACTTTATTGTTATTATATATTATTATTGTTATTATATATTTTTCACTAATTCACGACTCGATTATAGATTTGGAAAAAAAACAGAAAATCATACTATACAAGAGATGAAGAAAAAACAGCCCAACAACATTCAACTCACAATATAATTAATCACCACTCCTATTTTAATCAATTCTAAACAGATAGGAATTTTTTAAAAATAGAAAATTGCGAAAACTCGAGAGCTATTTTGATATAAACACAAAGCAAAAAAAGTGGCTGATAGAAAATCTATTTAATTTCCTCTTATATTCTTAACTGTTTTAATTCACATTGGAATTGGTAATTATTTTTGTTTTGGAAAGCATAAAATACGAGTAAATATGTAACAAATGTGGAATTCAACGTACCCCCCCCCCCCCACCCTTTACCATACACGATTTGCTGATTCCTCTGTTGTTACTGTGTTTCAGGTGTAGGGCTGCAACAGTTTTATGGATGATATAAATTAAAGCAAACTGGAAATGAGCTTTTATTGTCCTAAAGATTAGTCTCTTGATCCACATCCTTCCTGAAGCTTATTGTGCTACTTTTTTTTTGCCATCTTATTTTTTAATATGATGTTAATACGTGAACCTATTAGAGTGGAGACCAATTGTTATGAATACAAGCATCGGCCATAACGTGATTAAATGTTTCCTCCTGTCTTATGCTCCATGCGCTCAATGGAATTTTCTTTCGATTTGAGCAATTATATAGTGAACATCTCGCTTGTAAAATCTGTAATCCAGCTGAATATCACCAACGGAAATGAATCCCTAACTGATTTGACTCATAATCAAGAACTGATCTTACTATATGTCTCCTTCTGAGCTGTAGCGGGCAAGATGCAAGGAAGGCACATTATCGATATTTTCAGATTCTGCATAAATAATGAAATAGATTTCAGAATTCCCCTTCTTGTTTTATGATTTATTTACTTGTTAGAAATCATCACTTTCCCGATTTTTTTCTAATAGTATTCTCGTAGCAATAGGCAAAATTCCCAAACGATGATGGAGCACCATCGAAGCAAAGCAGAATTTAGCAATAAAGACTATTTACAAGAAAGACATTGCCACGTCAATTAAGACTCTCTATTGATCACCAAACCTGCATGATTAAATTAAAAAAAATTGAAATAAATTTCATTTCCCCCAGCTCATTTCCCCCAGAGTGCTGACATGAGTCTGCCAGCACCATCTGCCGTAAAGAAAAGCTCAACGTACAGATAACAGCAGCTGATATCGAGCTTATGTCCCATTGCTCAAATCAAGAGCCAAATACCCTTAACTAGTTGGCCACTGGGACGACCATTAGCAACTTCACAGGGAGAGCAAATGAAAGAGTTAATCTTGTAAACACCATTAGCAGATTTCACTTAATTCCCCCTTGTGTTTCGTTTTTCAGTTTCCGAATAATCTATCATTCCATTTAATGAGTCTCACTAAGTGCGACATCCCCAAAGGAACAACAACACAGGAAGAATGCGCCACATTCCCATCGGATGTGCCAAGCTACCGATTTGCTTACTTCTCCCTTAACTTTAAACCTATGGCGTAGCTCTTCTGGCCTCTTTCTCTTCTATGCACAGCCACGCTCCGAAGGATGTTCAGAGGAAAGTCATCGATCGCACTTACTGATGAATCAAGTTGTCCCTCCATAGAGGTTCCTAGTTGACAGCACATTTCAGGTTCTATAACTCCCTCTGGTTTTGTTCAGGGATGAGACGACTCTTCCGGAGATTGTGTCCGATGTCTCGAGGGAAACGTTGTTTCCTTTCTCTCGTCGGTGCAAGGATCTCGTCCCCGTCGAGTATTGCTTTCGTCCCAGTATTACAATACACCAACAGAGAGGACACAGTTCGACCTCTGTGAAGAACTTCTTAGCCTACCAATTCTTGTCTAAGGGCTGCAGGAGAAAAGGCCACGTCGTTTCTCCTCATATGTAGTTTCACGATCTCACCGGCATTTTCAATTCTGACTTCTCTTACAAATATGTTTGCACCTTTTTTTCTCTTGCCTTGACGTCATTTCAGTCACTCAGACTAACCAATAAACATCTGGAAAAGCTTTGCGAATACATACAAAGGAGAGGAAGATTTTCGATTCAAATGCCATCATATAAATTTACTGCTATACTGTACAGCAGTAAATCTATTCTGAGAAAACTCTTTTTTTCTGTGAGCCAATAAGGTGAGGGAGATTTTACAGTGCTGTAGGATTTTTCTCACCTGCTCCCCCAAGAACTAAGACGTTGTTCAGATACAAAAAAAAAATCAGGCGCAAAGCCGAATAAAGATAATATTAAATAGAAACGTAAACGGAGTAGTCAAGTCCATAACCAGCACACATTTTCTCTTCTTAATGGGGGCGGGGGTGGCTCAGTCGGTAGCGCGCCAGGCTCGTAATCTGTAGTTCCCAGGTTCGAGTCCCAGCTGGGTCAGCTTTGAGATTTATCTCCGCAAAATTCCCCGCCCTGCCCACGGTCAGTAGGGGACACCGATGGGCTTGGTAAAGGCCGCCGTCCGTCGGATGGGACGTTAAGCCGTGGCCCCGTGTGCGGGAGAGCCATACCCTGTGCACGTTAAAGAACACGCTGGATGGCCTTGACGGGAGGCTACCATCTGTCTCCCAACAGCTGTTCCGGTGGGTCCCCTCCCCCAACCTTCTCTGAGCCTTCGGGGTCCATGTGACCTGGCCATTTAGCCCATGGTGTGCAAAAAAGTGCCGCTCAGAGGTAAAACAACCCAACCCAACCAACTCTTCTTAATGGGATAAATCGCCCAGTGAAAAGAATCTCAAATCTTAGAACACGTTCAGAATTGTGTATAGGGATCCACTAGACAGATGCTTAGTAGGCAGACGAGAGGCTCCGTCAAGATCATCCAGCGTGTATTGTGATCTATACAAAGCGAGAGTAACATTTGGGCTACGAGGGTATCATTTGGGCTACGATTTAACGTTCCAACCGACGAACAGTTTTTACCCAAAAGGGATTTCATTCCCCCTGAAAATAGGTGGAGTAGTATAGAAAATCTCAATGTTGGCACCGGAAAGTCTCGAACCTGACGTTTCTCAAAGCTCTGCGATCGTAACCAAAAGAGAACTTTCAACTGCCATCATCTAAATCTAGAACTGAGCTTCGTGCTAATCCTTTTCGCATTTAATAACAAAAGTAATAGATGAGAAATCATGTCAGTGTGATGACGTGTTGGTTTTTGTGTTCCAGTGAGAGAGTCTAGGTTCGATTCCAAAGTCAGTTGTCGATGTTTCTAATTGCTTCTTGTTTCAAGTGCTCGCTTTCGGAAAGGAATGCTAACATTGAAGCTTGTCCTGTGAGTGGCAGAGTTACGCTCTTTTGAAACAATAACACCATAAAATTAAAATCATATTTATCTGAATTATTGGAAAACTTTTATTTCAGAATTATAGTCGTAAAAGACTCGTTACTTAGGCTTGCCGACCATTTACAAAGAATTTGAACATATTTGCTGAATATTCACAAAGATGGTGTTACTGAGAAGAATTATTACAATACTAATAAGAATATTACATATTACTAAAACACACATATATTCAAGAAACATGGATTCGAGTCGCACTCACGAGAAAACTCAATTTTTTCAGCTCACTATTCATGAGACGTGTTTATAGGATATTTCCTGTGCTGGTCTACTATTGAATATTAAAAAGTGTTGAAAACATTTCTTTTTGAAGAATCAAAAAAACTCTGATAACATGTCAGGTACTCTACCAGGAGGCTATCTTAAGGCACCTAATATGTTATCAAGAGATCCCATTCCTAGCGAAGCTTACATGATATTTCTTGTGCTTTTCTGTTATTGATTTCTTAAAAAGTTGTATTAAAGATGCTTTAAATTTGAAAGGACACGGGAAGCCATATTCTAGTGCTAGAGTTGTCAATGCTGAAAGAAGTGAAGTGAAATGAGAACCATGAAAAGAAACTCCGCTTTGAGAAAGGAGATATTTTTGGAGTTGTTTTAGTTCTAAGTGACATTTTTTGTACATAGTAGGCTAAATGGTGAGGTCACAAGAACCCCGAGGGTCCAGAGAAGGTTGGGGGGAAGGGGACCCACTGGACAGTTGTTAGGGAACAGATGTAAGCTTTCCATCAAGGCGATCCAACGTATTCTTTAACGTGCACAGGGTATAGCTCTCTTGCACAGTATGAGCTAAGGCTTGACTGGTGATGGCGTTTCCAAGCCCAGCGGTGTACCCTTTCTCATCAAGGGTGAAAAGAGAGTTTATTTCTCGACACAGGTGCAATTGACACTCGAATTTGGGAATATCAGATTACGAGAGTGGGGCGCGACAGACTGAGCCAACTCAAATTTTGGGAAACAAATTTCTAATGGAATATTAGATTTTTTTTTTTCTTTCAGAAAACTGACGTTAGGCGAAAATAAGATCAATGTAACAAATACGGCCACGAGTTTAGAATGTTACATCATTAATAGAGATTTTATCTCTTAAAACTTTGGCTATCCTTAAGTACAGCATAAAAGGTAAAAGAATTTCGTATAGAATTATAAGCAGTATGTTTCACTAAGGGTTGATTTTTATGGCGAAAAATTTCATTTTAATAAGCATTAGAAAGTTCTGAACTGTCATGATGATGCATTCCTTACCATTCGAAGAGATGGAATGAAATAAATTCCCGGCTAATCTAAAAAGAATCAAATGAGAAGGCAGCACACGGAGGAATGTCATTTAACAGAGATGCCCCATTAGCGGAAGTGTTTAATTTCACCTCGTCAAAATTCTAAATTCCGGAATTGTTTTTTCCTCCTCCCCTTAGTCAACAGATAGTCAGTTGCTGTTCGGTGGGTGACGCAAATCCTGGTGATAGAGTTGCGAACTGCCAACTTCGTGGAATGGCGATCAACATTCATATCTGGAGATAAAAAGAAACTCTTTATCTCCAGTTTATCGCGACATTTGAACTTCTATGCTGCTTCGTAATGAGATGAAGAGAAATGCATTTCGGATGGAAACGTACACTCTTCTTTGAACGATTGCTGGGTGACGTCATTTGTCTCCCCGATGATTGGTTTAAATCACCGTGACTCGATAAAAAGATTTCGATATGATCCATTACTAATATTTCTTCGGTTTTGTTTGATTTTTAAATATTTTTGTCAGGAACCACGAAAAATGTAACAGTCGACGTCTTTAGAATGGGGCTTTGCAATTAAAAGTTATTTAATATCTTAGCATAATTTTGGGCACTAATGTAATTTAAAATACTAAAAATAAATGAGGGACGGCCCAAAAATTTCGAAACTTTTAGAGATGGGTAACATGTTTACTCCTGTAGAGGAGGGATGATACTTAAAGTCAGAAATGTTACGTAAATAATCATTTAATCCTTTATAAAAGGAAGGGTCCATTATATTCTGAAACTGATCAGACAGGGATAATGGGTCAAGTTGTTTAGAGAAAGAAAGACCAATAAGCAAGGCCTGTTCAAGGAAATACGGCAGCCAGGGGAAAGGCTACTTTCAGCGCCCCCTATCGTTTTCAGATTTATAAATAAATTCCACATTGAAGTATTCAGATTCTAAAAATAAGGGCATTTAAGTTAATTAACAACAGGAATATAAAACTAGAACGACGCATATCGCCTCTGGCGCATATGAGACTCTCGGTTTCAAAGATAAAGAAGTTTTTTCTTTACCTACAGTTTCTTTCCTTAAAAGTTTTAATTTGAGCCAGCGGATGATGGGAAAAATGCAAATAGTATTTCGTTAGTAATTATATAACAATCAACCATAGTGATCGGATAATTTTTGAGCGACTGCATATATTAAAACTACTAAGTATTTGAAAAATGAGAATTATATTTCATTAGTACCAATCAAATTAAAAGAGTTTCCTAATTATCATTTTCATTGTTTCCAATGGAAACTTCATGATGTTCACATTCCACCACCAAAATTTCATATTTCTGTCATTAATACATCTTTGTAATAATCGTTTGAAATTTTGGAATTTTCAATCTTTTTCCATTGCTAGAGGGAGTAATTATAGCTTTAGGGAGATTCGGAAAGTGCATGTCGGGATATTTCATCAATGCCTATCGAACGCAAAAGGAATTTTTAATTTATCTCTGTAAACAAAAAAAGTTCGATGTCTACAGACGGACAGACAAAGCGAAACTATTATCTCGTTTTCTTTGCAAACTAGATAAAAAGAAAAACTTATTTTGCAATTTATTTCTTCGAGCACTTGGTGCCCCTTTGGTTGATGACGCCTCGGGCAACTACCCTGTGAGCGAGTGGCTCGAGAGTCCCTGTCCGTAAGTCCAGTTGATTGGTCTTTGGTTGATGACGCCTCGGGCAACTCCCCTGTGAGCGAGTGGCTCGAGAGTCCCTGTCCGTAAGTCCAGTTGATTGGTCTTTAGTTGATGACGCCTCGGGCAACCCCCTGTGAGCGAGTGGCTCGAGAGTCCCTGTCCGTAAGTCCAGTTGATTGGTTTTTGGTTGATGACGCCTCGGGCAACTCCCCTGTGAGCGAGTGGCTCGAGAGTCCCTGTCCGTAAGTCCAGTTGATTGGTCTTTTGGACAGTTTTAGCAATTGACTTACTTATGCAAAATGAACTTACTTATACAAATGTAATAGGAGTTCAACGAGAATCACAAATGTTATCACATCGTCGCTTCGCATTCTAGTCTTTTCCCAATTAGAAGTCTGCCCCCTCCCCCATCTTCGAAGCAGTTTTATTGTTTTCGTAATTTTTCAGCGCAGGTTTACATTTATACTTAGACGCCAACAGAAAAAAATCGTCATTTAGAATTTTTGATTCCGTTACTCATTCTTATATTTGCTGTAAAAGAAATTCTACTAATTTTCATTTACTTGATCAATTCGATGTGAGCAAAAAAGAAAGCATTGATTTAACGAAAAGAAGGAAAAAAACTGCGCATTTTGTTTCTGCCCAAAATTTGCATTTAAATGTTTCGAATGAGATTTATGCAATTATTTGTGCATCTCATTTTTGCTCTCAATAATGACGATATTGGAGATAAGAGTGTCCAGACTTCGATGAATAAAAACCAGGAGAATTCAGTAAATGTCGCGGGTTTCAGAAAGCTGATACCGGGACAGTTTAGTTAGGGTTCCGATTTCAGTTTAAAGAAACTGATACATTTCTTCTCAGAAGTGTGTGTGTGTTCTCAGATTGCGTTGGGTTGTTTTACCTCTGAGCGGCACTTTTTTGCACACCATGGGCTAAATGGCCAGGTCACATGGACCCCCGAAGACTCAGAGAAGGTTGGGGAAGGAACCCACTGGAACAGCTGTTGGGAGACAGATCCCCGTCAAGGCCATCCAGCGTGTTCTTTACTGACCGTGGGCAGGGCGGGAAATTTTGCGGAGATAAATCTCAACGCTGACCCAGCTGGGACTCGAACCTGGGAACTACAGATTACGAGCCTGTCGACTCCCGACTGAGCCACCTCCGCCCCCTTTCTCAGATTGCATAAGCATAGGCAATCTATGCAACATGTCTCACATAGGTGTGACTTTTATCATTTGATGAGCTTGTTGGAGAGACGATTTCTCTGGTGTCACGGCTAATTCGAAGCCCTCACGTGCGATGCTGCTGTCAAGTTTATTCTTCGCCAAGAACACTCAACTACGTCGCCATCATGCCCCGACTGTTTGGGCTCAGTGAAAACCACGTTTTCCACAAAAGAAGAAATTGTTGACGTAAATTTTAAAAAGGTTAAAATACCGTGGCTGATTCAATACAAAAAGGCATTAAATCCACATAAATTGAGAGCAGATTGCATATCGTCACACGAAATCGGGACATTTTGATTCAAGAATTTTTTTTCGAAATATTTCTTTAAAGCCCAGGAGGGAAGAACACCCTCATTTATGCCTAAAGAATTTGTTACTTTCGATTGAGTAAAAAGACCATTTGGAATTCTTCTTAATTCTTCCTTCAATAATCGGTAATAAAGTGTAGTCATTATCCATTCCATGATGAAGCTGAAATGAAGTTATGCCCAATGTGTTCACTCTTTCAACGAAATCAAGTCAACATTAACGTAGAAATATTTCTATGAATAGAAAGTTTTCGGGGAAAGATAGTCCTTTTTCAGAATGCAGTTGATTCCCGTTATATGCACTTCCGTCAGCCACATTTTCGTCTCTGCAGTTTCATTTCACTCTCCCATTCAATTAGGAAAGGGTGGATGACGTCAACGATTTTCAGTGAATATTTTTCAAGAGATCTGCAAAAAAAAAGTCAGTTGCGAAAGAGAGAAGATTGTCTTCAAAATGTTCATTATTACAGATAAATCGCCTGACAACCCATCAAATGTTGCTGAATTTAATGAAAACATTCCCGTTTGATTCCCCTAAGGATTTCTCCATTCCATGGATCAAGGGATTACACGAACTTTTCATTTCAGACCAGCCATTAACATTAAGATGTCGATTGATATCATTCGTGCTGCGTGAGACGAATTCATTCGGCACTCTGGAAATAATACTGACCTTGTCAGTTATAATGTGAAAACTGACTACACTGAATAAAAATATCGATGAGATCGACGGTTAAACACTTGGTATTAAATTTGCTCAGATAATAGACAAAACAAGTAAATGCAGTCAGGAGATAAGGAATCTAAATCGAAAATTCAAAAAACATTAATATTTAATAATCGAACATAATTTTCATCTCTACGTCCTGACGACCTCCGACATTTTCCTATTTTCACCTTTAAGAATAAAAAAAAACGAGATTAAGCTATTCCACGGAAGAAAATTGGGCAATGTCTTCTGCTCATGCACATTCTCAGTGTGACTATGCAACGGGCAGATCCAAGAACCAAAAGTATGAAAGGCTTTCGATCATCAGCAGCCGTCAGACATCATTACCGAACACTTAGCCACAAGACAGCCACTAAAAGCATCGTCAAGGCATTTTTTCCCTGCAAGAATCCTCCGCAGCAGCAAATGGGAAGCCTTCTCTGTTGCACCTGATCTCGCATCGTTTGGCCTCAATGGAGAATGAGATTAAACAGCCACAAGGAGACTTGAGGAAAAAATAACATGCTGGCTCAGCCTCTTAAACAGATTATGCAAAGAGGCTTCTAATCTTTCAATGAATTAAGAAAATTGCGTTATTCAGCAGATATTTAAAGTTAAGATGAGACCGAAGTGGCTCCTTACCTGCCAGCAAGATCGGATCTTGATTTTGCGAGGTCAGGGCAGAAAAGCCACGCGAGTAGTGAAGTTCCACTTTGGAGGTAGTGACGTCACCGACACGTACCTTCCGGCCACGTGATATGACGTCACTTCTAGTCACACACCCTTATTAATATTCATGATTAATAATTAATAACTGATAATTAATGATTAATAAAGACCCGTTTATTTTTAAATCCCCCTTTATTAAAAAATCCACTCTTTATTAAAAACCCGTGGCGCCATCTAGTGTATATTCATCATCATCATCATCATCATCATCATCCTCAAGCAGCCATGTGCTACGGAGGTCCAACCAGAGGTGCAATTTAGTTCTCCAAGCAGGTCTATCCTGAGCTACATCTACTGCATCTGGCCACTGCACACCAATTCTAACAAGGTCCTGTTTGACATTGTCCGCCCACCGCATCCTAGGTCTCCCCTTCTTTCTGAGGCCTTTAGGCACACTGTTCATAACCCTATTCGCCAACCTATAATTATTCATACGGGCAACATGGCCAAACCAACGGAGTCTCTCTCTGCACAATATGCTGCTTAAAGGAGGTTGCCAACTCCTTTGACTAACCTCATCATTAGTTACAAAGTTGAACCACCTAATGCCCAAGATACTTCGTAAGCATCTGGAATCAAAAGCATCTAGTATCCTGTTATCATGTTTACAAAGTGTCCAAGTTTCACTACCATAACTAACCCTAGAAAGAACCAAACTATTATGCAGCCTAATTTTAGTCTTTAGGTGTATACGCCTATTTCTCCACACTCTCCATAGATTCTTAAAAGTCCGGGCAGCAATCCCTATTCGTCTGTTAATCTCATGCCGTACATCACCATTATCTGTTACATAGCTCCCAAGATAATTAAACTGTGACACCTGCTCAAGACTGCAACCATTCAGATTAACTGAATCACAGCCTGCCTGACCAATTTTCATCACTTTAGTTTTCTCTCTGTTTATAACCAAACCTACTCTACTACCAGTCTCATCAACAGCTCGAATGAAAGAGTTCATCTCATCAACATCATTTGCCAAAAGGGCTAAATCATCAGCATAATCTAAATCAGAAAGTTTCGTATCTCCAGCCCATTTAAGGCCAAAATCTTTGCCTTGAAGTGAATTTCGCATAACATAATCAATAACCAAACTAAAGAGAAAAGGAGACAAAATGCACCCTTGTCGAACACCAGAAGTAATGCTAAACCAATTGCTACAAGCCTTACCAACTCTCACACACGACTCAGTGTTATTATAGAGAGCTTTCATTATGGTAACTAACTTGTCAGGTATACCATATGATTTCACAATCAACCACAAATTATGACGATCAACAGAGTCGAAAGCCTTTTTGAAATCAACAAAGCTAGCAACCAAAGGTTTCTGAAACTCTAAACATTTCTCAAGAATCTGCTTAAGTGAAAATATCTGATCCACACATCCCCTACCACTTCTGAATCCACATTGCTCATCACGCAATTGACTGTCAACCAGATTCTTATTTCTATTAAGCACAATCATGGAAAGAACTTTACCTGGAACAGAGAGTAGGCTGATACCCCTATAGTTATCACAAGAACTGCGATCACCTTTTTTGAAAATAGGGATAACAAAAGCTCTGGTAAAATCCTTAGGAACCATGCCTTTATCATAAAAGATATTCAGAATTTCAGTCATCCAAGTGTTAACCGAAACATTTCCAGCTCTAAGCATTTCGGTAGTAATTTCATCTACCCCTGGGGATTTATGAAGTTTAAGTTTAGAAACAGCCAAAATAACTTCAGATTGTGTTATAGGGCCAACATTAAAGCCACCAATGCATCTATCATCATTGCAAACAATGGGAATAGAACTAACCGCATTGTTCAGAATGTCACTGAAATGCTCAGCCCACCTAGCCATGACAGAATCCTCACCTTCTATAACCTTACCCTGTTTATCCTTCAATCCCTGTATACCTGTCCGTTTTCTACCACACAAAACATTAACTATCTGCTACAGCTCTCTGCTGTTGTGCTGTCTAACTGCTTCCTCGGCTCTGTCAGCCAAACCATCAAGCCAAAGATTCTTATCAGCAGCTAACTGATCTTTTACACGTTTATTAAGCTCTCTGTAATGCTTTCTATTAATACTAGTTGGGTATTGATTAAGGACATTCCTGCAGTTCTTTCTTTCTGAAATAAGCTCAAGTGCCTTATCACTCAGATAATTCTGCTTCTTCTGCTCCTTTTTTCCTAAAAGAGTACTGTTAGTGTCCAAAAAAGCCTGTTTAAAATGATCCCATTCTTCCTCAACTTCAGTAGTAAGCATACCATGACTGTAATAATGACTAAGTAACCTATCATGGTAAGCTTTGGCTATAACAGGGTCTTTCAGAGCTTCAGTATTAAAAGCAAATTTTTTAACCCTAGCACAACACTTTTTAAGTTTAAGTTGTAAGACACTTTTAACAAGGAAATGGTCAGATCCAATTTCAGCTCCCCTATATGCCCTGGTATTTCTAACAGAACTAGCCCATTTGCTGTTAATTAATATATAATCAATCATATTCCTATGCAGCCTATCAAGTGAAACCCATGTGTATTTATGTATGTCGCGGTGTTTGTAATATGTGTTAGTTATTCTGAAACCATTGAGTTTACTTACCTGTAGGAGACGTTGCCCATTGCAGCTACCAATAATAAAAGGGCCTATTACTCCTGCCCAAATGTCAGAGTCAGTACCAACTTTGGCATTGAAGTCACCAAGAACAAGGGTAATATCTCCTTTCTTGACAGAATTCAAAATATCCTGAAGTTGTTCATAAAATCTATCCTTCTCATCCTCATCGGCATCCTCAGTGGGGGCATAGCAGCAGATAACATTCAGGTCTTTAAAGCTTGTCTGAAATTTTGCTGTAAGAAACCTTTCATTAATGCACTCATATCCTAGAAGAGCATCACTAGCGTGTCTGCTGAGAAGCAGACCCACGCCTTGGTGATGCTTATTGTCGTCCCTCCCTGAAAAGAGAAATTTAAAATTATTTTTAAGAATCTGACCTCTATCTGTCCATCTGGTCTCTTGCAAGCCGAGAATATCTAAATTATAATGGTGGAATTCTTGTGTGAGGACATCAAGAGAAAATATCTCTGTGCAGAGTCCTCACATTCCAACTACCTATGGAGAGAAAATGGTTAGTGGTGATGTTTAAAGAAACTATGTTTATTGAGAGAGGGAATGGCGACAATATCAAACAGCCCCCTAATCGCAGACATGGGGCAAAGACCCGTTCCCCCACCACTAAAGGCTGAAGCCATCTACACTGGAAGACTTCCTCCAATGTAGAATTTGACGATGCCAATAGAAGCAAAGAGTTCAGGTGCCTGCGATGACTTCTGCTCAGGATTATCCACCAGCTGATAAACATATCCTGTGAAACTATTCACTTGGGGCTGTCAACCCACAAACAAACAGAAAACACAGCAGAAGATTTTCCCTCCACAGAAGCCCACCAGTGCAGCTAAATCAGGATCCATAATCAAGCTCAGAGCCATATATCTGTCCAGTCCAGTTGGTTTATATGGTCAGCACCAGGACCCTGTGTGGTTGATCACTCCTCAGCAGGGTAGAAGGAAAGAAAAGTAGCCATAGTTGTCCAGATCAGTAGGCCACACTAATCTGGCAGCCCTCCCCTTATGAGTACTATACTTTAGAAAAGCCCTCTGTTTTAACCGAAATTATTCCCATTTTTTAAGCTCCCTCATTAAAAAACCCCATTATCAAAAGTTCCACCCTTTATTTAAAAAAAAACCCGTGGCGCCATCTAGTGTATATTATGAGTATTATATTTAGAAAAGTCCTCTATTTTAACCGAAATTATTCCCAATTTTTGACTCCTCATAAAAAAAAACCCTTATCAAAAGTTCCACCCCCTCATTATAAAACTTCTTATCAAAAGTTCCGCCGCATTTATTAAAAACCCATGGTGCCATCTAGTGTATATTATGAGTACTATACTTTAGAAAAGCCCTCTGTTTTAACCGAAATTATCCCAATTTTGACTCCCCCTTATCAAAAGTTCCGCCCCCTTTATTAAAAACCCTATCAAAACTGGTCAGTCGTTTTCAAAGGGTAAAAAATAATTCTGCAAAGAATTTTGTACACGGCAGAATGCTATAGAAAGTAAGCAATGCTAAAAGTAGAAAACAATTTATACGTTGCAGGTACCCTTGCATTTCTGCTTCTTCATCATCATCATCATCCTCAAGCAGCCATGGGCTACGGAGGTCCAACCAAACCATGCAGTTTAATTCTCCAAGCATATCTGTCCTGAACAACATCTGTTGCATGCGGCCACTGCACAGAAATTCTAACAAGGTCCTGTTTGACATTGTCTGCCCACCGCATCCTAGGTCTCCCCCTCTTTCCGAGGCCTTTAGGCACACTGTTCATAACCCTATTCGCCAATCTATAATTATTCATACGGGCAACATGGCGAAACCAACGGAGTCTCTCTCTGCACGATATGCTGCTTAAAAAAGGTTGCAGACTCCTTTGCCTAATCATTAGTTACAAAGTTAAATCATCTAATACCCAATATACTACATAAACATCTAGAATCAAAAGCATCTAGTTTCTTGTTATCTAGTTTACACAACGTCAAAGTTTCACTACCATAACTAACCCTAGAAAGAACCAAACTATTATACAGTCTAATTTTAGTCTTTAGGTATATACGCCTATTTCTTCTTCGCACGTGCACATACTTGTATTCTCCTTGCTGTCTTTCAAACTGGCACAGGGCGCCCTCTGTTGTGCTGTTTTGTATCTTAGCTTTTTTGAGGCGAATTACTTTTACGTTACGTTTTTGATATTTTTTCTTTTTATGTGAGAATGCTCTGTAGGATTGTTTTCTTTCGCTTTCCTATCGCTTCTCTTTTTCAATCCTCCTTCTGTAATGTGGCGATTGATTGCCTTGATGAGTGTTTGCGACCGAAGTGTGAAATAACCGTTGAAAGACTTGGCGCTTTATGCGTTAGGTCCAGAAAACAGTTGAAATGCAAAGTATTGTCTAACAGATCGATTCTGGGAGTCCTCTCCTTCAGAATCGAGAAGCATTTAGTACATACTAATGGAATGTACTGGAGTAATGCTACTTTCTATAAGTAGTGTTATTTCAGATTTTAATTTTCCAAACAAGTGAAACACGAATACATAACATTATCAAAAAACGTGTCCTTGCCGGAAAAACAACCATTTTCGCACTTACACTAACTTACATACTTGTTCTAAGAATTCCACACTAATATAGAAATATATATTCTCATGCAGGAAAAATAACTAAACCGATTCTTAGACATGAAATGCGCATGTTAGATTTCCTCGTGTAGTAAAACATCTAATTTCAGCCATGTCATGACTTTTTAGTTCAAATCTTAATTATACATTGTCCTCATCATTGTTCATTGACCAGGTTTGTTTTTAGCAAGGTGCATGGTCATATCGCTACTGTGAGAAAGATCGCCCCCCTGCACCATTTCTGCATCGAAGACACCACTGGAACTGTCCGGCAGAAACTGTATATTATCGTGGTTGGAAAAAATAAAAGAAGTTGAAACTTAAGTGATGGAAATGATGCACCCCCCTGAATGTCATTTGAAAATTCGTGGGGAATAATACCAAAGATTTCGCATCACTGCTACATCATATCACACTGTGATTGAAATTGTCACACATTCTGTTATTTTGCGACATCAGTACCGTTTTGCGAAATACGTCACACATTTTTTATGACATTAACAATTTTCTGTCTGTGCTCCTAATAGTGATTTTTCCCTTTCTAATGTACTTCCTTTTGTGCTCAAACCCTATTCTCCCGGTAACCGCTACATACTTTCTTTAATTGTGATGAACAGTATAAGAGGACATTTTAAAATTAGCTGACTGCTTGGAGTTTTTGCACGCAGTAAACTGCTGTGTCCTTAAGCTGAAAAGATTCCCCTGAAGATAAGAGGGGAGCTTCCGTTGACCTATCCGATAAAGTGTGGCATTTCGACATGAAACGAATAATTATTTCACTTTGTCAATAGGGTTCAAAAGATTCTTGAGGAAGATAAAAGTCACGTAGCAGGCAGCTCTTCCCTTGAGTAAAGGATTTAGATAAACAGCAGCATATCTGTTTTCACATTGAAAGGGTGACGTCAGTGCATAAGTGCCCCATGACCTTTGAGTTATCACCGGTTCGACTGGTTGTTCATTGGCGCGCTCATCTCCCTGCCATTTCTTCAAATTAAGCGCCCTAGGTCATGTTAAATTTTAAGAAGCGAGAGAGTACGGAATTTTCCTATATTTGAAAAGAGCATTTCTGGACTTGGAATATTTCACACCGAGTGTCTTTTAGTTTCTAAAGACATTATTTTTTGTCTGTCACTTATATCCAATGCTGATCTAACCATTCGCATTAAAAGGAAAAAATTCATCAGTCGCGATCGTTAACCAAGTATTTGCATGAAAGGTATATCAGTGTCACTTTTCTGCACAGAGGAAAAATTCGTTTTCACCGATGTCACTGAACAGTAATAAGTATCAAAAACTTTTTGCTGAGGTTTGTACTTTCAAATTATTCCTGAAAATTTTTAGTTAGGCGGATTTTTATGTTACTGAATCGAAGAAGCTTTCTCATGTAGCTTGTTCCATTAGATATACTGATATAATCGCTGAAGTATTTGCTAAATTTTGACTATCAGTCCAGCTGCAAATAAAATTTTGGTGAATTAGCTCAGGTAAGTTGAGAGTTGTTATCAGTATATCGAGTGAAACTTATTAAATGCATTACTTTTTATAGTAGCTTAGTGTATTTTGTAGTATTTGTTAAAATTAATATCCCCTACACCATTAACATACATTCATGTTGGATGTAGAACAAAAGTTAGATGTTTTACGCACCATAAGCAGAAACGCAAGGGTACCCGCAACGTATGAATTGTTTTCTACTTTTAGCATTGCTTACTTTCTATAGCATTCTGCCGCATACAAAATTCTTTGCAGAATTACTTTTTACCCTTTGAAAACAACTGACCTGGTAAAGTGTAATGCACACACGTGTACTAACGAGAGGTCGCAACGCGAAATAAAATCTCATCAGCGTGATGAGTCATTGAATCACACGTTCGCCGGTAAACGGTGGAAAAGACGATTTAAAAACTGTGAGAGCGTTTAGAATTGTGGATTTTTTTAAAAAATGATATCTTACCTTCAAACAATTAGCTGATTTTTCTTCGGAGGAAGAAATAATGTTATCGATTGTTACTGAGTAACGTTACTTCCTAGGAAAGAGTAATATTTTACATCATGTACTGAGGATACAGGGGTAATAAGTATTAGGAATAAAAAGTTTAAACTTGTGATCGCGTAAAGGATATATGGAAATTTAAAAATTTTGTTTTATTGGTTCAATGCAGCGTAGTCAGAAGGGCTGTCAATGAGTGACATCTCTGGACTTAGAAAAATTTCGAGATGTATCCGAAAACTACGATCAAGAGTGTGAGTGGATTCAACTTACGAGGAAATAAAAATTCGCGACAGGAGTTTTTCAATAAAGGGAGCGGAACTTTTGATAACGGATTAATTAACGAGGGTGTGGCAGTTTCGATAGGGTTTTAATAAAGGATGGCCGAGTGGTTAGTGTACTTGGCTACTGATCTAAGGGACATGGGTTTGAGCCCTGGGTAAGGCACGGATGTATTGTCGTTTTTCTGCAGAGGTCCTGCCATCCTCTCGGACCTTCTACTATGGCATATAAACTGACAGGCTCCTGTCAGACCTCTGTGGCAAGCAGCTGCTTGAGGGGGCATTTATTATTATTTTATTATTATTTTTGATAAGGGGTTTTTTTAATGAGGGGGAGTCAAAAATTGGGACTTTATAATTATTTTTGAGGATTGCATCAGTCATTCTGTGAGGGGATGATCTGAACGTTGCCACCGAATGTTCCGTTGGACTTGGTAAATTTCAGATGAGGGTAGAAATCAAGGGACTTATTCGGGAGTTTGTGATCAGTGAGTGGGGAGCTTAATAGGGGGGCGAAACTTTTGATAGGGTTTTTTTAATGAGGAGGTGGCAGTTTTGATAAGGGTTTTTTTAATGAGGGGGAGTCAAAAAATTGGATTAAAATAGAGTGCTTTTCTAAAGTATAGTACTTATGATATACACTAGATGGCGCCACGGGTTTTTAATAAAGGGGACGGAACTTTTGATACGAGGATTTTTTAATGAGGGGGGAGTCAAAAACTGGAAATAATTTCAGTTAAAATAGAGGGCTTTTCTAAAGTATAGTACTCATAATATACACTAGATTGCGCCATGGGATTTTAATAAAGAGGGGATTAAAAGAGAAGGTGGTCTTTATTAATTATGAATTATTAATTATGAGTTATTAATTATTAATTATGAATATTAATAAGGGGCATGGTTTGTGATGCCATATCAGTGACCAGAAGGGGCCTTTTCTGCGACACCACCTCTCACGCGTCTCGAAATTGGGATTATTTCAGACAAATAAAGATTGGCAGTGTTATTTAGTAACAGTGCAGTAACACATGCATTGAAAAAAATTATTTCCAGCTTCAAAAAAATGAAATTATTATATTGTTCTTAGCTGACGAAAAAAAAGCTATATTGTAAGCACCTGATACTGAGATTAGTTAAGTGAAAACGTATTAGATTTTGCATTTGCAATAAAAGTGACAAGGAATTTAATAAGTGAATTGTTGTTTCGTGTCAGCCATTTGTTTTAATCGGTGCAATTTTAGCGAGTTTGATTTATTGATAGAGTTTTAATGCTGTACTAGGAACTAAGGCTGCACTGCCTCAATCAAAATAAAAGAGATATTTAAAAGTACCAAATCCGAAAAATATATTTTATTGAAAACATTATTGATACTATAGATAAGTACATTGTTCCGAAAACAATTCCCTTAAAAATTTAACCTTTTAAAATTTGAACCTTTCAAACACAAATTTACTTTTTCCAAAATCATTAACTAATGGGAATTTATTTCTTTATTATTTGTTATTCGCCATTTCACTTTCGAATGTGAGCGTGCAATGCACTTCATCCTCCTTTACTCCAATGTTGCCACGAGAATTACTCCGCATCTATGTACTTGACTATGGATATTGGTATCCATATGTATTCTCTCCATTTATTCTAACGCGAACACGTGGTGTCAGCTTCTTCGTTTCAACTTCTTGAAGACCGGCGTCTTATCCATCTCCTTGTTTTATCTGCCTGAATATGGATGTAACATCTGCCTCTTCGTTTTGCGTGCCACCACTCATCGCCATCTAGTACATTTGATGAGAATTTCTTCTGCTCCGGTTTTCAAGACGAAAGAAGGTCGTTTAACATGCGCTTGCCAAACTCTTTTGCTCCAACCGATCAGCCAATGGCAGGTTTGGATGAGTGTCTGCTGCGAGTTCCTTTTTCTCCTTCTTGTGCACGAAGATGAGACGTGGGATGGGCGAAAGAGCGAGTGATGAGTCCCGAGATGACGCTTGAGCATCTTGGCTGTCATCAGTGTTGGGAATAACGGATTAGTTAGATGGAATGAGCTGACGCGCAGGATGCTGCAGCTCATCTATCACGGTCAATGCTTCACTGAGTGCTCGCCTCGGTTCATCCTGACAAATGATTTCCTTCCTCTGACCCTCGCTTCTTGAATTTGCATCGTTCCCTCTCGAGCTAAAAACAAAGCTCTGAATTTTAAGCTTTTCTTCTCTGATTCTTGCCCTCAGAAAAAGAAAGGGAATTCCTCTTGAGGCGATTTGCAAACTGACCGAAGCATTGCCAAAGGTACATGACTCCAAATTCAGTGAGTTTGCATTGGTTTCGACAAACAATCGCTTCAACTGAAAATTGCATTTCAATATCCTCTAGACTAGCGGATCTCAACGTGGGATACGCGTACCCCTTGGGGGTACGCGTATCCCACGTTGTTTTCTTTTCTCACGGCATACCCCAAAAATTGAAATGATTGATTGAAATGATTTTCAATCAATCATTTCAATTCAATGAAATGAAAAAAAATTTCAATTCAATGAAATGAAAAAAAATTTCAATTCAATGAAATTTTCAAAAAATTTTGTGAAATTCATTTCACAAATTTCAAAAAATTCAATGAAATTCACTTCAATTTCAATTCATTTCAATTCAATGAAAAAAAATTGAAAAAATGAAATGATTTTCTCACGGCATACCCCAAAAAATTTTTTGGGGTATGCCGTGAGAACTGTTTCACTGATTACCCAGCAAAATGTTGTTTTTTTAATTTTAGAAGATTTGTTAAATTGTTTATGTCATTTTTTGAGTTTATCGATATATGTAATTTATGAATACAAAATTTAATGTGTATATATATGTTTTGTTTTATTCCCATTGTTATACTATAACTATAATTTTATCAATCTATACAAAGGGTACGCCAGTTACATACACATTTCCAGGGGGTAGGTAAAGCATAAAAGGTTGAAAACCACTGTTCTAGAGTAATGGTTCTCAAACTTTTATGCTTCACGTACCCCCTGGAAATGTGTATGTAACTGGAGTACCTCTTGTATAGATAGATAAAACTGTAGTTATAGTATAACAATGGTTATTTTTACTTTGTTACTAGATCTAGCGACTTTTCAGCTCTCACTCTTACCGCGTACCCAACGTTGAGAACCCCTACTCTAGACGATACTTTTAAATAAAAAGTTAGCATACCAAAGAATTCGACAAAAAATTGAAATAATATCTGTGGCAATTTCTTCTTACCTAGACACCAATTTTTGGCTTCATAGCTTTTACAAGAGTACATTTTGCATCCCAACTCAATAGACTTTCTGCCCATTCCATACTATTGAAATGCTAGTTAAATATGTCAGATCTCTATAATAATAGCGACTCGTGTGAGAATTCAGTGAACAGTTTAGTATTACAATTTGAGTTCGACAATGCTGCAATTTGCCCCTTTTCTCATTGGTTATTGATTATGTTAGAAAAATGAAAGACTGGGTGCTCCAGTGCAGTGAAACCGACCGCTGTGCTTCAGGTGTCAATCCTATTCTCTAAGTTGTAAATTAAATTTTTTATATTTAGGAAAGCCGTCCCATGGCCGAGTGGTTAGCACGCTTGGCTACTGATCTAAAGGACCTGGGTTCGAGCCCCGGGTAAGGCATGGCTGTTTGTGTCGTTTTTCTGCTGAGGGCCTGCCATCCTCTCAGACCTTCTACTATGGCATATAAACTGACAGGCTTCTGTCAGACCTCTGTGGCAAGCAGCTGCTTGAGGGGGGATTTATTTTATTTATTATTATATTTAGGAAGTCGAAAGCAAAAAAATTATCTTCCAGTTATTTGAGAACAGAAGTGCTTAGTGGGGAAAATATGTATGATGACGTGAAGGCGATGCAAGTTAATTCCTTTGAAAATTTCAACCGAATTTTGAAAAAAAAAATGCACAAATGAAATGCACTGCTGGCCATTAAAAGTGCAACACCAAAAAAGACAAGAGATATCAGAACCATATTTAGTGAATACATAGCTTATGTTGCAAGGATCAAATGATTACAAATACAACTCGGTTAGACTTGTGGAATACAAAGAAATCAGTATCATGTATAGCCACCATGAGTGGCAATAACCGCTGCTACACGGTTCGGCATTGAGAGGTTGAGACGTCGGATATGTGTTTGGGGAATGTCAGTCCATGCAATTTCGATACGTAGCCAAAGTTCATCTGCCGGAGAAGCTGCTGATGTCTGGTGTGCTAGTCGTCATTAGATCATGGACCAGACATGTTCAATTGGGGACAGATCCGGTAAATGCGCAGACCAAGGCAAAAGTGTCACATGATGGCTATCCAGGAATTGTTGGACGATGCATGCCACGTGTGGTCGGGCATTATTCTGTTGGTAAATAGCACCAGAGAGCCCCTGAAGATAAAGTACGACCGCAGGGTACAACACCTCAGTATTATAATGCTGGCTGTTCAAAGTACCTGTAATGCGTACAAGGCGTGTGTGTGAGTGGAGTCCAATGGCACCCCATACCATAACACCAGGGGCACATGCAGTGCCAAAATTATGCGGCATATGTGCCGCATAATTTTGGCACTGCATCATACACTGCATCAATGGCACTGCATCATACACTGCATCAATGGCACTGCATCATACGTGTCTCACTGAGCCTGTCACCACGGTACCGCCAGATACGGATTCGTCCATCACGGTGTTGCATACTGAAGTGGGATTCGTCTGAAAAGACGATGCGATGCCATTCGTACATCCATGCGCGACGTTCTTGGCACCATTGCAGTCGCATACACCTGTGTTATAGAGTCAATGGTAGCCGAAACAATGACCCCTAGCAAAGATGCTGTAGATTACATCGAACCATACATGTGAACACTGGTTGATGTGCAACACACCCTACCTGTTGAACTAGGTGTTTGATGTGGCTGTACGATCAAAGCCATGCGCACGAGATGTTTGTCCTCTCGTTCGTTTGTGTGACACGGTCGTTGAGATCCCTCACGTCAGTGAGTTCGTTCCTCCTCTACCCACTGATGCCATATTCTCATCACTTTTGCAGCATTCCGTCCAACACGAGCACCGATGTCTCGGTTCGATAATCCGCCTTCCCATAATCACACAATTGTCCCTCGATCAAAGTCGGAAGCCTGGTCGCAAGGATGCTGTTTTCGACGGTGCGTACTCGATCCTTTAGTGCGCAAGAACTGCGAACAAACACAATTCCAGTGCTTTGCACGGGCTCTTTGTAATCTCCTCATATCACTTCCAGGGGGCGTTACTGTTACACATGATGTGCATATGTGCTGCGCTTTGACTCATTTACACGTTCTTCCATGGGCTACCATCTTGAATATTTCGGGATAATCTGACGAGTTCTTCCTGGTGTTGTACTTTTAATGCGCAGCAGTGTATTTTGTTTTTTATCTTAATATCATAAAATTACCCATCGTAGATAAATAGGCAGAAAGTGGTTTTTAACCATTCTGGGTTTAATAGACGGTTAAAATAGAAAGGAAATCAATGACTGATGCAATAGCGGCCTACCCAGGTGAACATAAAATATAAAAAAATATTTATGGATTAGAAATAAATAAGGATAGCTCCAACTAATAATCAGGTATTGTTTTAAAACAAAAAACAGCCATGCATTTTTTGTTTTGTTTTTTCTGGTGTGCCGCAATAATTTTGGAATGAAAAAGTTTGAGAACTGAGGTCGAGATCTGAAAATAGCTGCCACAGATTGTGGTGACGATTTGTCCCTTTTGGGAAATGATGTTCACAAGATGAGTTCTTTTATTACAGCTGTTGATGAGGTTGATAATTGAATTGGCTTGGTGATAAATAGAGAGAAAACTAAGTGATGAAAACTGGCGAGATAATGTGCGAGCTGTAATTCTTTTAAATTGTTGTGCTCTTGAGCACGTTTCTTAATTTAATTATCTTGGGAGTTGTGTGATAGATACTGGCAATGTGCCACGTGAAACAAATGAGAGAACAGATATTGCTGTTGTAACATTTAAAATTTGCGCCGAGTGTGAAAAAAAAAAAAGTCGGATTCACCAGGACACTAAATTTAGACTACATAATAATTTGGTCATCTGTAACGTTTGCTATGGTAGTAGTAACTTGTAACCTTTTACAAGGGAGATAACACAAATAAAAACACTTTTTGTTCCTGGTGCTTACGAGACATCTTGGGTATTTTTCAATTTGATTATGCTGAAATAATGATATATAATAATAATATATAATTATATATATAATATAATAATATATATAATAATAAATAATAATATAATAAATCAATGATAAGGATAAAGGAAAAAGTCATTAAACGCCTTTGAGCAGCATCCTGTGTAGGGAGAGCTTGCATTTGCTTTGCAGTTATGTTCGCCTTCATAACGCTGTCTTAGCAAATAGAGTATCGAAAAGTAAGCATAAACTGATGAAGGAACAGTCCTAAAATGAATTGGATGAGTGGACAAGGTCAAATTAAGTATAATTAGAATTGACATGCAGTAGCTTTAGCTTAGGATCAAGGCATTTGGAGACCTAAGTTGCACAGTCTGGCTGGACCTCCAGAATCTATGATTCCTTGAGGATTATGTATTTGTATACAATGTTATATCGCTCATTTAAATAACGTATTGCAAAGATTTATTGAAACTTTTCACACTCATTGCGTAAGAGTAAATTATTTCACGTTATCCAATATTTCAATCCTTTATGCTGTTTACGCTTTTCGTTTTCTTCTAATACACGTTTTGTTGTTTAGGGATCATAATTCATCAATTAGGCTCCAGTTAGTTGAGAATAATTTAAATGAGAGAACATACCTTTATGTCGTGTGACTCCAACTAATTAAGCATCTAGTATTGAAACTCGTAACCGGAGAGAGAGATGAATCAATCATTAACTGCATCACAATGTGTCGGTCTTCCGAAGATGATGAAATCTAATAAAGCCAAACAACGTAGTCTCTTTTGAGTGATGAATAATTAGGAAGGTCATTAAAGAAAGAGTTAACGTGAAATTGATTTGTTCCTTAACATTTAGTGCTATCATCCTGTTTGTCGGGATACGTCCTATGAAATTGGCATTGCAGCTCATACAGTTGCACAGAGAGATTGAATCACTTAGTCCCGCAGACTAAAGAAATAAATGCGGTTGGTCACATAGACAATCTGATGCATTTAGTCACACAGACTATTCTGATAACTCGTGCTGAAATCGATCATGTCCTACATTGAGATGTTGCCTCTGATGTCAATCCAATCGACTCCTTGATCAACTCTTTGATGTGCCGTAGGAATCTGCCTGCCACCCGTGACATCGTTGGACCGTTTCCTCTGCCGCTAATTACCCTGAAGCTATCCGCTGGGCAAAGCAACGGTGCTGTGATATCCCATAAAGGATCTATCCTGTCGGACTATGACAGATGTCGTGACCCAAAGAGTTCCGATCCTGTAGGACTAAGTCAGATGTGATGAACTGGGTTCGAATCCTGTCCGACTGGGCCAGATGTGATGTCCTCCCTACTCCGATCTATGGAGACTAAGTCAAACGTCGTGGCCGCCGGAGGACGATCTGATTTTTGCTTAATAATTACTTCACCCTCACTTCGGTGAAATTACAGGTTCACGGGTTTTTAAGCCCATGCCACTGCAAGCCTTTAAAGAAACTGGTGTTGAATGATGAATAACATCATCATCATCATCATCATCATCATCATCATCATCATCATCATCATCATCATCATCATCAAGCAACCACAGGCTACGGAAATCCAACTTGACCGTGCAATTTAGTTCTCCAAGCTAGTCTATCCTGAGCTACATTTACTGCATCTGGCCACTGCACACCAATTCTAACAAGGTCCTGTTTGACATTGTCTGCCCACCGCATCCTAGGTCTCCCCTTCTTTCTGAGGCCTTTAGACACACTGTTCATAACCCTATTCGCCAATCTATAATTATTCATACGGGCAACATGGCCAAACCAAAGGAGTCTCTCTCTGCACAATATGCTGCTTAAAGGAGGTTGCCAACTCCTTTGACTAACCTCATCATTAGTTACAAAGTTGAACCACCTAATGCCCGTAAGCATCTGGAATACTTCGTAAGCATCTGGAATCAAAAGCATCTAGTTTCCTGTTATCCTGTTTACAAAGTGTCCAAGTTTCACTACCATAACTAACCCTAGAAAGAACCAAACTATTATACAGTCTAATTTTAGTCTTTAGGTGTATACGTCAATTTCTCCACACTCTCCATAGATTCTTAAAAGTCCCGACAGCAATCCCTATTCGTCTGTTAATCTCATGCCGCACATCACCATTATCTGTTACATAGCTCCCAAGATAATTAAACTGTGACACCTGCTCAAGACTGCAACCATTCAGATTAACTGAATCACAGCCTGCCTGACCAATTTTCATCACTTTAGTTTTCTCTCTGTTAATAACCAAACCTACTCTACTACCAGTTTCATCAACAGCTTAAATGAAAGAGTTCATCTCATCAACATCATTTGCCAAAAGGGCTAAATCAGCAGCATAATCTAAATCAGAAATTTTCGTATCTCCAGTTCATTAAAGGCCAAAATCTTGCCCTTAAAGTGAATTTCGCATAACATAGTCAATAACCAAGCTAAAGAGAAAAGGAGACAAAATGCACCCTTGTCGAACACCAGAAGTAATGCTAAACCAATTGCTACAAGCCTTACCAACTCTCACACACGACTTAGTGTTATTATAGAGAGCTTTCATTATGTTAACTAACTTGTCAGGTATACCATATGATCTCACAATCAACCACAAATTATGACGATCAACAGAGTCGAAAGCCTTTTTGAAATCAACAAAGCTAGCAACCAAAGGTTTCTGAAACTCTAAACATTTCTCAAGAATCTGCCTAAGTGAAAATATCTGATCCACACATCCCCTACCACTTCTGAATCCACATTGCTCATCACGTAATTGACTGTCAACCAGATTCTTAATTCTATTAATCACAATCATGGAAAGAACTTTACCTGGAACAGAGAGTAGGCTGATACACCTATAGTTATCACAAGAACTGCGATCACCTTTTTTGAAAATAGGGATAAAAATAACTCTGGTAAAATCCTAGGAACCATGCCTTTATCATAAAAGATATTCAGAATTTCAGTCATCCAAGTGGTAACCGAAACATTCCCAGCTCTGAGCATTTCGGTAGTAATTTCATCAACTCCTGGGGATTTATGTAGTTTAAGTTTAGAAACAGCCAGAATAACTTCAGATTGTATTATAGGGCCAACATTAAAGCCACCAATGCATCTATCATCATTGCAAACAATGGAAGTAGAAGTAACTACATTGTTTAGAACATCACTGAAATGCTCAGCCCACCTAGCCATGACAGAATCCTCCCCTTCTATAACCTTACCTTGTTTATCCTTCAATCCCTGTATACCTGTCCGTTTTCTACCACACAAAACATTAACTATCTGGTACAGCTCTCTGCTGTTGTGCTGTCTAACTGCTTCCTCGGCTTTGTCAGCCAAACCATCAAGCCAAAGATTCTTATCAGCAGCTAACTGATCTTTCACAAGTTTATTAAGTTCTCTGTAATGCTTTCTATTAGGACTAGCAGGGTATTGATTAAGAACATTCCTGCAGTTCCTTCTTTCCGAAATAAGCTCAAGTGCCTTATCACTCAGATAATTCTGTCTCTTCTGCTCCTTTTTTCCGAAAAGAGTCCTGTTAGTGTCCAAAAAGCCAGTTTAATATGATCCCATTCTTCCTCAACTTTAGTAATAAGCATACCATGACTGTCATAATGACTAAGTAACCTATCATGGTAAGTTTTGGCTATAACTGGGTCTTTCAGAGCTTCAGTATTAAAAGCACATTTTTATAACCCTAGCAAAACACTTTTTAAGTTTAAGTTGCAAGACATTTTTAACAAGATAATGGTCAGATCCAATTATAGCTCCCCTATATGACCTGGTATTCCTAACAGAACTAGCCCATTTGCTGTTAATTAATATGTAATCAATCATATTCTTATGCTGCCCATCAGGTGATACCCATGTGTACTTATGTATGTCGCGGTGATTGTAATAAGTGTTAGTTATTCTGAATCCATTGAGTTTACTTACCTGTAGGAGACGTTGCCCATTGCAGCTACCAATACCAAAAGGGCCTATTACTCCTGCCCAAAGGTCAGAGTCAGTACCAACTTTGGCATTGAAGTCACCAAGAACAAGGGTAATGTCTCCTTTCTTGACAGAATTCAAAATATCCTGAAGTTGTCTGTAAAACCTATCCTTCTCGTCCTCATCAGCATCGTCACTGGGGCATAACAGGAGATAACATTCAAGTCTTTAATGCTTGTTTGAAATTTTCCTATAGGAAACCTTCCATTAATGCACTCATATCCTAGAAGAGCATCACTAGCATGTCTGCTGAGAAGCAGACCCACGCCTTGGTGATGCTTATTGTCGTCCCTCCCTGAAAAGAGAAATTTAAGATTATTTTTAAGAATCTGACCTTTATCTGTCCATCTGGTCTCTTGCAAGCCGAGAATATCTAAATTATAATGGTGGAATTCTTGTGTGAGGACATCAAGAGAAAAAGCTCTGTGCAGAGTCCTCACATTCCAACTACCTATGGAGAGAAAATGGTTAGTGGTGATGTTTAAAGAAACTATGTTTATTGAGAGAGGGAATGCCGACAATATCAAACAGCCCCCTAATCGCAGACATGGGGCAACGACCCGTTCCCCCACTACTAAAGGCTGAAGCCATCTACACAGGAAGACTTCCTGCAGGATGACCACTGCTCAGGGTTATCCACCAGCTGATAAACATATCCTGTGAATCTATTCACTTGGGGCTGTCAACCCACAAACAAACAGAAAACACAGCGGATAATTTTCCCTCCACAGAAGCCCACTAGTGCAGCAAAATCAGGCCCACTAGTGCAGCAATATCAAGATCAAAGCCAGATATCTGTCCAGTCCAGTGGGTTTATATGGTCAGCACCAGGACGCTGTGTGGTTGACCACTCCTCACAGGGTAGAAAAAAAAAAGAAAAGTAGCCATAGTTGTCCAGATCAGTACGTCACACTAATCTGGCAGCCCTCCCCTTCCGTTCACCTCCACAAGAGAGTATCTCTTTTGAAATGTACTAACGGTCTGCACCACGAGTAGGCAGAGTCGGACATTAGGTGCTAGGCCTGGCCGGTTCTATGCATCATCACAGGGGATTGGTGCACAGCTCTCCTTCCAGTGACTACCTAGCTACCATTTACAGACCGATGAATAACAACAGTCCATTAATTACTGCACAAGAATTAAATAGGGACGACACACTTTAATAACAATATATACAGCTACGTGCTGGGAATGCGCTCAACTCCGTGGGCTTTTGCTGCCTTGCTGCTGCAAACATTAATAATGAGGTGGAGAATCGCACACTCTGCAAGTTCTCACTTTACAGACTTTAAACTTGGAGAAAGGATAACCAACCTTTGCCTACACTGTGGTTCCTTTGAATCACAAGAATAATAAAACAGATTCTGCAAGAATCTCGATTCCCCCTTGGAATCGCACCCTTACTTCAAGGGTTACTTTTGAGAAAGGCGGCGTGTGACGAAACAGCCTCTTCGTTCGACAGCTATGCACAAACTAATGCTTCAAATCTACCGCCTAGCCTCGTGCGCGGAACTAGCGCCTTAGGCTAGTCATTTACGGCATAAACAACTGCTGGCATTCGTCACCACTTACACGGAGCAGCTTTAGACCCGAAAAACAACAACAGTGAGTCATCCCAGCACAAACATTTCCAAGAACACTTAAAAATATATACAACAATAAAATATAACAAAAATATACAATAAATAAATAAATATAAAATTCGAGAGACATGACAGGTGCGACCCAAGTAGTGCCATAAAACTTCATGTAGCTGCAAACAACTCTATAGCGAACAAGACGAGAAGGCGGGGGAAGGAGAGGAGTTCCTCATTAGCACCGCACGAAAACTCCAGGTCACACGAAGTTGATCGCCTCCTAAGTTTCACACATTTCTCTGATGTGTTTTATATCAGGTACAGTGCCATAAAATTAGACGTTCCCAGCAAACAGAGTAGAGCGTACAAGGGGTGACATTGTGATGAAAAACAAAACGGCATAAACATCATCTAGACATACACTACAAATAATAAGAAATCTCAGCAACTAAAATAACTGCATCAATGTATATATCTCAAATTTTTCCAATATTTCACTTATTAAAAAAAATCATTAATTCTGCGAAGGATATGGCAGTGTCCATATTTCGGCGCCGATTGGCAACAACTATAAAATATAGAGGCTTTAACTAGCAAACTGTGTCTGTGTGTTTCGAGATGCACAGGGAAATTCAAAAAAATGCACAATTTTTCTAATTTACACACGTTTCTTAATAATTCTCTATATTTTGAGAGCGAAGTTTCTGTTCCTTTTAAAAGGAGACTGCGAAGTTTCGCTGTTTGTTTATTTAAAAAATCGAGAAAAATCAAAGTTCTTGCAAAAACATATTTTGAAATATTTAAGTGTCAAAACTTTAAAATGGAAACAGCCACAACATAATAGGGCTTAAAACCATTTAGATAATCGTTTTTCCGCATAAGCTACACCGTCAAAAAATAAATTAATAAATAAAAAAAGTATAGATTAAAAAATACCTATCTTGCTCTATGGGTCCTAAAAAGTAGAAAATAATCCTAAAAATATCGATGGTGCAATCAGTCAATGAGTTCGTATTCACTTCAAAGGAAGATAAGAGAGCCGATTGACCTACTCGACAAGATTGCCGGCACCCTATCTTCCTTCGAAGCGAATACGAACTTATTGACTGATTGCACCGTCGATATATTTTAGGATTATTTTCTACTTTTTAGGGCACTATAGGAAGATAGGTATTTTTTTATTTTTTTTTATTTTTTTTATTGTCACTGAAAACACACTTTCCAGAATGTTGATGTGCGACCCATAAACATTCAACAGATTTACTCCCCTTTTGGAGTCACGTTTGAGGTAGACCACGACATTGGTGACATCACAAGCTTTGAGATACAGCTCATTAAAGTCGAACCCAGCAAAACTCCCCCCCACACACACACACATTTTATCAGGGGGAAATAGTGGAGGCGAAATTCCAAATAGTTTACGACCGTCATTATTCGAGCTTTCATTTGACATCTAACTCGTGACTGTAGGCCCTGGCTTTTCGGTGATATGGCAGAACGACCATTTCCGATTTTTAGGGGGGAGTGAGCATAGGGGGTCATTTTTATAGCCTACGGCACTCTCCGCGTCACAAGTTTTCATTCGACACATAGCTCGTTACTTTCCGCATTCGCGTTCAGGAAATATAAAGAAATAATCATTTTCACGTTGTCCTCCTTTTTTAGTGGGGATGAAAGAATGGGTTTCATATTTTCATAGCCTATGACATTTCACGCGTTACAAGCTTTCATTTGACGTATATCTTGTTACTTTCGGCATTCGCGTCCTGGAGATTTAGCGGAACAATTGTTTCACATTTCCCCTTTTTTAAGGAGGAAGAAAGCATGGGGGGTTCAATTTTCTACAGCCTATGACACTCCTACGGCACTCCCGCGTCACAAGCTTTTATTTGGCACATAAATCATTAAGCTTCTCCATCTCGTTCGATAGATATGGTCGAACAACGTTTCGTCAAATCCACAAACCGACCGAACGACCAACAGACAAATGTCAAAGCCGAAAGCAATGGGAAGATAGGCAAAAAAAAGAGAAATTAGAATTTCAGAGAATGATGCTGGGATCAATTCATAAGTAGAGAAGCAAGAGATCTGCAAAGTTCTTCATTTCTCAAATATTTCGTATCAGGTGAAACTAATTCAGATGTTTCCTACTGATTATGGGTTTCGTGTTGTTGTTTTTTTGTTGTTTTTTTTTCTTATTCAGGAGAATGGCCCGATTTTTTTTACTTTATTAGCATTTCATGCATTTCGTTTAAGGAATCAACTAGCCAAAGTTTATATCTGCCCATAGATATTGGTATTCATTCCGGTGGAGGAAATTTTGCATTGAAATCGCGAAATGAGAGAATCATCATCAATGGTCCGATATTATCTTACTTTGCTTCCACACGCGCAGCATCAATAAGCAACCAACGCTTAATAAGGAGCGAATCCATCGGAGCCAATGGCAAGATGCCCTCGAAGAAATACCGCAACTTCTGTTCTTTGCAAACCACAGAATCGCTTTTGTTACCTGATCGGCATCCAAGTATTTCGCCACTTCTGCCTTTTGTTGTGGAAATGTCGGCAGAGAGAAAAAATGCTTTGAAAGACCATATAGGAGATTTTCGATTAAAAAATAATAATCATAATTGCAAATCTCGTGCAGCAAGATGGCGCCTCATTTGCCATTTGGCGACCAGGAAGAAGCGCGAATGGACTGTCAAAGAAAAGCAAATGAGATCAGCGATGCAGCAGCAGTCGACTTTGTTCCTGCAGCACGAGGTGTTTCAGCGGCCACGCTAATTTGCATTAGATTTTCTCCTGCAACAAAAACGTAAGTGACAGAAGGAGGGAGGGAGAAACAATGGCGACGGGAGGGTTTTGTTTCGCAAAAGGTTGTGCATAAGAAATGAACGACAGATTAAAAGATGGCTTAAATTGCGTGTTCAATCTGTGCAGATTAAAAGTTGATGGCAAAATACGGAAAGATGGCAGCCATTGTGATGGAAAGAGAATTCGACTGCGGCTTACGTGGGATGGACTGAAAAATATGCCTTTAATCTTTCATTCAAGCGAGCAAACCACAAATTCCCGATGGACCTTTATTTTATTTATCGTATGCACCAATATAGAAAGCCCTTAACAACAAAGCGAAAATAACTCCATTTAAAACTCATATTGTAGCAAAGTATAAAATTTTTTATAATCTGAATACCATTAATAAACTAATAAATGAAGAAAATCTCTTTATTTCACACTCTAATGCAATGCAAACAGGTGAATCGAAATTAGCAATCACAGATCTGCAAAGTATCATTCCCTCTCAAAAAAGAAGCAAAAAATGTTCTCAGAACTCTTCCGACTGGAGACGCAGAGCATTTTCCAATTTGTGAAATAGTAACAAGTGAGAAAATTTTCGAAAGCGACATTTCATCCAACATCGCGTTGCAGAACTAGCAGGACGACGAATTGAATGAAAATTGAACAACAGTTTCAAAACAGACAAATCAATCGCAACAAAAAAGAAAGTAAAAAAAGAAAACAGATAAGTTGACCCTACAAGGGAAGTTCGTCTCACGACAAATACATAGTGCAGAAACACTGTCATCGAAAGCTGCAATTGTTATGATGTGAAACGAGGATATAATTTTTGGGAAACCTACATTTCTGGAGCAATTTTCAATGAAGTCTGTCACTCTTGCATCCTGTTGGTGCTGTAATAAGATGCAATATCGCCTTCTACAATGCCAGTGCATGCAACTATTTGTCAACCGGAAATACGTCACGAAACGTTGAGCGTATTTTTCTCGACATCTATGGCTTCAATTCGGGTTCTTCACCTCTGAGCGTCACTTCAATCGAAAACCATCTTAAGAACATTAATTACATACCTTGTGCCGAGGAATCGCTCCGAGAAAAATTCAGTAGCTACTTCAGCCACATTATAAATATATCCTAAACAATTCAAGAATCGTGAATTTCTGTGCCGCAGCTGGCAAATTTTGGCTCTCTGGGCATTGAACACGAAAGGCAACCTCAAATCAACTAATAAGATACTAGGCGCAGTTACTTCTACGCTTTTGAAAAAGAACATGTGCTGTCAGCATGAAAATGTTAAAAATAAAAAAAAATTTGCGCAGTCTTTTGAAATCATTATTTTAAATTTTTGCTCCCTCTAAATTACGGTACCGTGGGGCAAAGCCTCTGTCGCTCCGCCCTAGTTACGGCTGTTGGGAATTTTAAGTTCTCTCTTTTATCACAAGAGCAAAGCCTGCGATCTAGAAGTTAATGAATTGTTTTGGGATTGTTCGGAGGTTTTCTGCTATGGCAACAGTCTCCTGTCTGTGCACTAAAGCTAAAACTATCGAACTAACTCGCAAGAAAAGCAGCGAATATCTTGGAATGGCATTTTCTTAAAAAGATGTGTTTTTGCATGAGTGCTACTGATGCTCTCTTCAAATGACATTCGACACGAACAAGAAATTTCTCGTTTCCTCTCTTGAATCTTTTTAAACTAGAATGAGAATTCAGCATTTTCTTCGATTGATCCTGTCTAATTTTAACCTTGTTAGGTACTTGAATGTTTTAAATGTAAGAGGTTTTTACTTCGTTTACTTCGCTTTAAATTATTGTTTATATCTATCTTTGGAACGCAGCCGCGTGCTACTTCGCTGAATCATCCTACTCATATTTGGGCCGGATGGTGTTTAAGTGTGGTGGTAGTCATAGTAACAGAAGTGTTGCGTAGATCAAGTGATGTTGAATGTTGATCATACAAGATTGAAGTATAGTTGTTGGTGTCAGGCAGGCCTGCCTGATATCACTGCGGATATTTAATATGATTCCTGATGTCGGAAAAGTTATATTTGCTTCAGTAAATGTTTCATAGAAATGAAGAATCTTATAAAACGTTGCGCTCAGATGTAGCGCTGTTGCTAGCTGCGAACTCATATGAGCTGCTGTTGTTAATATATCGCATGAATGCAGAGTGAAAGAATTTTTATTTGAATATTAATGCTCGGAAAATAAGGGTTGAATAAGATGAACTGGAAGTGAGTTCGAGTGTGTTTAATGCAAGTAAAGAGAAAAAGTTTTACATCTTGTTGCCCTCTTTCGAAGGAATGGTGGATCGAAATGATGGAAATAATTCGGCGTGTGTATTATGATTACAAATCGGCGCGCTCTAAGTAATTTTTTTGTTTTCCCACTCAGTTTTATTTTTCAAAGAACAGTCTGTTCACTCAGACGTCTTACTGCAAACGAGATAGCGGTGGTTGAGGTTTAATGGAGAGGAAGAGTGACGACCAGGAAACTTTCAATTTCAATGGTTCTCATTTGACGAACTTGAGTTTGTTTTTCTATAAATTTCTTAGAAACGATATAATGGGCCAAATGGCCAGGTCACAAGTACCCCAAGGGCTCAAAGAAGGTTGGAGGAAAGGGATCCCCATTGGGCAGCTGTTAGCAGACAGATGGTAGCCTCCTGTAAAACCCATTCAGCATATTCTTTAACGTGCACAGGGTATGGCTCTCTAGCATAGCGGAACACGACTTTTTACAACACATCGAAGCCCATCGATGTCCCCTTTCTCGACGAGAGCAGGGGAATCAATCTCAATGCAAGCACTTCGGAACCGAAGGTTACATGGTTGGCGCGCCTGACGATTGAGCCCATCGTTTACAAAAGAAAAAGTTTTTGTCATTTCCCAAATGTAGCGCCCTCTAAAAATGAAATTTAAAGATGGAAAAATCGAAACCTGCGAATAGCAATATTTTATTAGTATCTGTCCAAAAATTTGTTTTTCATTATCTCTTAAAACAAAAAAGGCATATTTTTCCCGCCTCCCTAGGGGTAAAGGGGCGAATCGCTGATGTCGATGACTTCATCACACTCACTCTACTCTCCATCAGAATGTGAAATTTCTATCATGATAGATTCTTTAGAATGTGGGTTTAAGGATTTGCTGCTTTCAAATTCAAAGTCCTCTAACATTGTAAATTCAAATTATTTAAAATGCGGAAAGTACGACTCGTAATATCTTAATACCTATCCATTACAATGAGATTTATTTTCATTTTTCTCTTAAAGCAAAAAAGAGTAATGAACAGACAGATGAGAAATAAAAAACGATCGCTCGTTTCACCTTCGAAAACGTGATAAAAGCGAAACTACTTTATATTCTATTAATCTTATTTCACTCCCACTCAAGTTGAAACAACATTTAATTGTTTTGCTCCCTTACCTTTTGCGTTGCTCTAAATGTTCAAAGGAATAAAATAATAAGCCTAATACATAATCTTGAGCTACATCATACCAAATGACTTTTCGTTAATTAGCCAGTTCATATTTTTGCTATCCCCTACCTTCATGAGTATATTCTGGTATACGTTTTGCGAATGCACAAAAGTAGAAGTGAAAAATAAACGTCTGTCTGAAAAAAAATGCAAAAATTGCAATGTTTCTCCCTATTCGTGAGGAAGCAGATTATCATCATAAAGAGTAAGAGAATAAGAGAACGATATTTTGGTAGAACTCGTTTTCCCAACTTCGAAGTGGAAAGGCATTCTTTCTTCGATCGTTTGTGAATGGGATCCGATGCCGAAAGGTCGCGATGAATCTCCGAGCCCAAGACAAATGAGCTTTGCCTCATTTCATCCATGGCCACGCGCTCCTACGCAGAGAGGAGAGAGAAAGTCTCGTCTCGCGAAATGAATATTCGTTTCAATCAGATGATTTGTCTAAGGAAGCGGAAGAGCGAAATGAAATGCAGAGGATCTTGGGAACAGGAAATGGAAATCAGATAGTTACGAAAAATGCTCGAGACTTTAAAACTGATATTAAAGAAATATCAAACACAGAAAAAAATTATAAAAGTAACAATAAATTTTTCGATCTCAAAGCACTTTAAAAAATAACAGCAAAGTCCTGGAAATATGAAATTTGCCTTCGCTTCTAATTAAGTTTTGAAAATCGATTGCTGACTGCAGTGCTGTGCGATTTCTTATGGTGATGATTCGCAGCCAGAATTCTCGAGTCTTATTACAAGCAATGCGTGAAAATAACGTTTCAAATGCTATGCAAAATGCTTGCGTGATTCAAGAATACAAATATAAAATTAGTTTGAAAATGAACAAAACATATCAGTAATAAATCGTGATTTGATTTGCAATAAATCTTGGTTGTTAGGTGATAATTTTGGCATTTACAAATGATTGTAAAATCTCATATATTTTTAACATGCTTCCGTGGAAAATATTAAGTGTTGATGGTTATAATAAGTTAAAGAAAAAATTAGAAAAAAAGGTTTAAAATCAGCAAAAGTATGAAACGAGTCTAAAGAAAGTTAATGATTAAATGTCATAATTGGTGAGCGGTTGCCTTTCAAACATGCAATTAACGAAATGTTGCAATTTATTATAAATTTTATTTCACATATTCTTATTATGTACAAAGTGTAATTATACAAATTCCTGCAGATAAACTAATAGCTATATGGGTCACTATGATTAATAATATGTATAGAGTGTAAAATTCTTGAATAACGAATCATTTCAAAAAATATTGGCGTAGCCTATATTTTTTGAAATGATTCATTATTAATATGAGCATAATGAGCTGAGAGTGGCATGGCCGCATCATGAACGATGCGGCCATTCTCAGAAGCTCATTAGTATTCAAACTGTGACCGATTCTGCACTTCAGTATATTTATTACTCGGCTTATCTTTTTCTTCAATAGTGGAATAACAACTCGTGAAATAGGGGCAAGTAAGTTTTGATGATAGCAGACCGAAACACCATTTGATATCTATCACTTACGAAATTCTCTTTACCGTTATGTCAGTAACGTTGAAGTCAATAAAAAAAAAGAATCCTTTAATCATCAAAATGCTTCCATTCTGCTTCCTTCCCTTGTAAGCTGATTATTGTCTCCTGATTATTTTCACAAAAATTGAGCTAAATTGAAGAGGTGAAAATGGAAAGAAAAATGGTTCGATATGTCTTTCTAGTAAACGATTTCTCCACTTATTCAATGACGGATAAAATAAATTTTATATTTTTATATGAATAAATTTCAGATTGTTTGTGCTTAATACCTAATATTTCACAAATATAATCCTAAATACCTAATATTTCACAAAAGTCGTTTTATTTTATATAAAAAGAAACGAAAAATTATTACACCACGAAAAATACTTGTCATAAACAAAGTTTTATTACGAATAATAAATAATAATGTGCAAAAATAACAAACAACTTGCAAGCAATAAGTGTTCGATTTGTAAACTCATGAAAATGAAGAAATAATAATTTATTCGAAGTACTAACAATAATTAAAGAGCACTTAATAGCGAAAATGTACCGAACCGAAGAGATTTTAGCTGTAATTTTCACAAAGCGTATTGAAATAAAAATCTCATTTTGTTCGGAATCATCTATTAAAGTTGTCTTAACCCTTTTTAAGGTTTTGATTGATAAACTAAAGGGGAGACACCAAGTGATGATATGCTGTCAGTTTGACGAACAACATGCGGGACTAAGTTAATGATGCAACTCAGCATTTGAATGATGCGGCCATGCCACTCTCAGAAGCTCATTAGTATCAAACTGTGGCCCGCTAATATCAAAGAGTTGAACGATTCTGCACTTCACTATATTTATCACTCGGCTTCTATTTTTCTTCGTCTGTTGCATTAAATGCTGCACGAAAGTAGATGAATTGTGCGTCTGCTGACGACGTTCTAGCTTTCACTTCTTCTGTCTGCTCTGCATAAGCAGCAGACTTTTCTTCTCTTAAGGAATCGGTTACAGAGCACGTGACGTGAGAGAAGCCAGAAGAGTTGCAACCGATTAATAAACACTAGACAGGTCAAAGTGCTCGTCTGCGCTGGCAGCAGGATTAAAACAAAAGAGAAACCTCGTCCTTTTCTTTTCTCCAAACAGAAGGCAATGACGGAGAAGAGGAAATGCTATTTTTAAGCCAGATCTCTTCGCATTGGAATAAATTCTGTTTGCCCAAAATTAAAACTGTCATTCTTCCGGACTCAGCAACCCTTAATAACTAGTCGCTCTGGCAAAGTGTGGTGGAACCTTACGAATAAAACCGACGAAATGCCGCAAAAGCCATTCCAAATAACCACTTCATGCTGAGCAAAATTTGTAAAGAAATGAAACTTATTTTTTAAAAAGTTCTCTGCAATTAATTATGATAACGATGCGAACTGGAAAGCGAATACATCTTTGCGTACTCAAAAAATCGAGTAATGACTGAATTTGACTGGAGCAGTCGATGTGATGAACCTCGCTGCCTTACAACGGGAAGCTCATTACAGAGAAGCAGTCAGCACTCAACGCTTCAGTGCATTATGAAGATGTTATAAACGGTCCTCAGGAGCAGAAAAGTCAATAAAATGCTCTTAGATTTAAATGCACCACGAATGCTGCTTGGAAGAAAAATGCATCACTCTTGTGAATTAATGCTTTTATGTAACTTATCTGTAACAAGTGGCTTCACCTGTTTCCTAAACAAGTGAAAAGGTGACTGCTGATGCAAGTTGAGTCTCCAGTGCGACCTTTTCATCTAACGGATCATAAACATTTTGCAAATTTTGAAATAAAAAAAGAAAGCATTGCATGTTTTGCCTTGAAACACTGAAGAGGTGCAGAAAAACCTCCTAAAACTTTCCCAACAGAAATATAGAAAGTAGCTCTAACGGACACCTACTCGATACTATAGCAACGAAAATCATTATTTGGCAATAATATCATTATTTATTGATCCACATTTTCTTTTAACCGTTTCAGTCCCCATCTGCACATATATGAAAACACTAACTCTAAAAACTATTTCTAATATAAAACTTTTAAATAAAATGGATTTTGGGAAATTGTTTCCCATATAAAGCCATTTAATATATTTGCAATTAATAAAGGAATTTATTTTTCTGCATTTTATTTTACATATTTTTTACTTTTTTATTTTCACAAAGTTAATATTTATTTGGATCCAAATAACAATAATATCGTACTTAAAATATTGTTAGTCAAATGAAATTTTCAGAGCTGAAAAGGCAAATCATTGTACTTCAAAAATAGATTCTGAATATAATTTGGCATCGTCTAATATATCAGAGCAACAAATAATGACTGCAATTGAAGCTATTTCCGATTGGCTATCCCGAAAGAGCAATTTGAAATCGCTACTCTCATCACCTGATGTAATTTTTAAATATGCTACATTTATATATAATCAATGAAAAAAATTAAGGCGCGAAGATATGAAATAGGTGTACTGCACTTTAAACTTAATGTTAATTAAGAAATCATAAAATTAATACATATTATATATAAAGTGCTCATAACAATTACATAATAATATTTTACAAATACAAACACTTCAAAGCAGACCATCTGAATAAAGGCTGGATTACTGGAGAATTGAAACAGTTAAAAGCAAACGAAATCCGCAACTAGCAGAAGAGCAGATCGCCTCTGGCTAATATGGATTGTTCGCTTTCAAAAAACAACACAATTAGGTTTACCTCAAGCATAGATTTCGGATTCTATTTTGTCCTCAATATATATATAAGCTACGTTTGCAGTCTTCACTTTAATTCGTAAAAAATACAGTGTGAAAAAAATTCCTTTAGCCGCCTCTCGAATTGAAACATGGGAATGCCTGGTCACGCGCCAGTTGCACAAATGTTGTGGCGCTTAACCAGGAGATCTGGTATTCGAATCCTGGAATCGGCTGCATGGATTCTTTCCCACTTGTCTTCTTTACGAACTGACCACGTCATCACCTTCGAGTAAGGGACACCGATGAGCTTGGAAAGACCACAGTCCGTCGGATGGGACGTTAAGCCGTGGCCACGTGTGCGGGAGAGCCACACCCTGTGCACGTTAAAGAACACGCTGGATGGCCTTGACGGGAGGCTACCATCTGTCTCCCAACTGCTGTTCCAGTGGGTCCTCTCCCCCCAACCTTCTCTGAGCCTTCGGGATCCTTGTGACCTGACCATTTAGTCCGTGGTGTGCAAAAAGTGCCGCTCAGAGGTAAAAACAACCAACCAACCAACATCACCTTCGAGATTTCAGTTACTAATATAATTTCATTTCTTCTACAGGTGATACTAAAACAAAATGCACCGAAGAAAATTGATAAAATTAGCGAAAACATACAAAAAATATTCACTTTGTAAATAACTTCCAAATAAATTTAAGTTAACGAATTACATATATACAATGGCTTATTAGATAAAAATGAGCATGACTTAGTTTTAAAGTGATATGATATGACAGCATTCTAGAGACGCTGAGTGATATGTTGTTGTACATAAACTGAATAAGGATAGTGTCCTTAAGACGTTTGGATGCTCAAAAATAAATAATGAAACTTTTTTATGTTTATAGACAGAAATTACAAAAATTATGTAATGAATATTACTCTCAAATGAATATTGCTCTCAAATGATAAAACTATAAGATAAAATTAGTTCATATCACGAACTTACCAATGATAAACATTCCTGGTGATTGTTAAATGAATTTTGCAGAAAAATTGAATTCAATTAAATGCTATTAAATGTTCCCTATTAATACAAGATTTAAACGTAAACAAGATTTAATGTAGTAAACAGTATGATCTAAATCAGTGGCTTTTAAAACTGAGGTAATTTCCCCTGAGGGGTAATTTTTTCCAATTTCGGGGTGGGGGGGTGGGGGGGGGGGTAACAATTTATTGCTACTGTCAAGAAAAGAACTGACTTGTCACTCGGTGTAGATTGAGAATTGCTGTTTGAAGTGAATGCCATAATTTTGAATAGAAATCTTTTGTGCAATTAATAAAAATAAAATACTGTTATTTGTTCATGATTTACTCTGAGTTCAGCGCATATACTGTAGGGATGTATTCTATCTGCTTTATTTTGGACCACTTAGGTGCTAAGCATCTGGGTCATGTGTCAACAAATGGATTCTCTTAGCTTGCTGCAGGTTTTGATTTCGATGAGTTCTTTCTGCTCCCTCGAACATCCATCATCTGACAGCATCCACTTGTGTTGCGTACTCAGCCATCAAGAACAATGACAGCAGATGCTTCTGCCAGTCAGCTTCGCCGTTATTTGTAATCCACTGAGATTTCAGTACGTAGTTTTCCGGTGATATTTTACCACCAAGTTCTGGTCACGGTGGCAGACATCACAATCAGAACAGATGGAAAAAAAATCCAAATTTTGTTTGTGGCCAAACATGATATTTTGTTTTCTCTGGGATCACAAGGAGAAAGTTATACTTTTTCAGATCAAAAGAGATCGTGATTTTTTAACTCGTCATTTACTTTTCGGGTTGAACAACAACCTCTGTGCAAGTTTTGCAATACTAATTTATCAGTTTCTCCTCTTTCAATAATTTGTTTTTGGTCTCTATGTCATGCGTTCGATTATCATCAGAGCCCCTTACAGTTTTATTCCACAATGTTCGCCGTTTTAACATTTAGTTGATTTTTTAATGATATATAATTTTACTGTTGTTTGTTCTTACTTTTTGTCTTATTTTTGATCTTGTTATCTTCGAACAATTATTTTTTTTTTCGTTTTTAACTTCAGTTCCATGACTAAATGTTTACCCTTTTACGGTGTTTTGAAGCACCACAGCCTTAATTGTGGGGCATCATTAAAACGTAACCATCGTTTTTCACTTTTCATATTTTCCCATTTCAAAAGGATAAGAATAATGACATTTTTTTATATTTCAAGGGGTAGCAATGACAAAAATATTAAGAATATTAAAAAGACAGGTTATGCATGTGTAAAACTATTTTTAGACTTTTTATTGTTCATTATAATTATTAATTTTTATCGTTGTCTGCAATGAATGTAAATGTTGATGTAAATAATATGGCTGCATCTCTGGAAGTGTCATAATTATGGACATATAATTATGCGTTATGATGATGATGATGATGATAAACAGTTAACAGTAACCCTCCGTCAGTCGCGTTCTGTTTTGCAACACAGATAGTCGCACTGAGTTTCGCAGACCTATGATATGTTTCTTAACATTAAACACTTATGTGTTGTGTTTTTCTAATGAAATTTCGTTTTACTAATTTGAAACATATTCTTATATTAATATATTTTAGGTCATAAATAATAGTCCTAATTTTTTTTGTTTCAGTAATCAATATTTCCCCATTTTATACTTGTGAATGACATCAAAATGCATTTCTAAACACCAGATAAGAAAAGAATCGGTATATGAGAGTGTCTGCCTCTCTATTTCTCTGTTCACCCATAAAAGGAGTGGGGGTTTACTCTTCCCACCCCAAAAAAGCCCCCTTTTGAAAGCAGTAGGAATTTCCTCTAAATGTTAAGCGCTTCTTTCTTGACAAAGAGACAAAAGCCTATTGAAAGTAAGAAAACGCCATTGCCGCAAGACTCGATGACGATTTCTATTGGCATCAATACTCACCACAGACGAAAAAAACATTAGAGATACAAGTGGCAATTCACTTTATCAGAAATCTAATGACACCCCAACTTAGAAACGTCTCGATTTACTAGAAAATAAATCTTTACTCGTACTTAATGCAGCGACATACCCAAACAATTGAATGGGGGGATTCCGATCGATTACTTCTTTTAAGTGCTCCTCTGGATACTTCAAAAGAGGACAGAAGTAACTGTCTTAATTGGACTTTCAATATTAATTATTGCAATCATTTCATTTGTCGATACGTGAACCTTCATCAAGGATGAAATAATGCCTCAAAGGTCACGAAGAACCATTTAGCCCCCTTTTGCGCTGGAGCATGGATTCTCGAGTGTTGCCACCATGCCAAAGTCGAATTTTCCAAAATAGGCCAAAAATTGTCTAAATGGAAACAAACGAAAATTCGAGACCAATTTCCTCTCGTTAATTGTGCAATACTGGCGACAACGCGCATTGCGATTGGCGAATCTCCCTCACCCGCTGACTTCCCCTTTCAGCGGATATCGATCGGCCCTCTGCACCGACTCTCCCGCGAAATTCCTCCCTCGAAATGCGCATGTGCGTGCTTTGGTTGAATCATCGATCTGGTCTAGTCTCGGTCCACATCCACTTCAGATCGAATCGTTGGTTTTCTTTTCCACCATCTGTGACGACCCCTTTGTTTCATTTGAACATTTCATTTCTTACTATCTGCTAACATGGCTGTCAGAAATGTCTTCGCTCAAAAGGAAAGAATAAAAACGCTTCAAAAATCGTCTGAACCGAAATCCAGAAAGGAGGTGAAAGCAATTCATAATGTCCCAAATTAATTTCCTAGAGAACATAGTCGTGACTATGGAGAGGATGAAATAAAGAGGGATTAGTCTCGAGGAAGCGGGGCAGGGGTGGCTCAGTCGGTAGCGCGCCAGGCTCGTAATATGTAGTTCCCAGGTTCGAGTCCCAGCTGGGTCAGCGTTGAGATTTATCTCCGCAAAATTCCCCGCCCTGCCCACGGTCAATAGGGCACACCGATGGGCTTGGAAAGGCCTCCTTCCGTCGGATGGGACGTTAAGCCGTGGCCCCGTGTGCGGGAGAGCCATACCCTGTGCACGTTAAAGAACACGCTGGATGGTCTTGACGGGAGGCTTCCATCTGTCTCCCAACAGCTGTTCCAGTGGGTCCCCTCCCAAAACCCTCTCTGAGACTTCCGGGTCCATGTGACCTGGCCATTTAGCCCATGGTGTGCAAAAAAGTGTCGCTCAGAGGTAAAACAACCCAACCTATATTGTAAAAACTTGAACCACCCAATTCAGTATACTGTTTCCTTAAACAGCTATTTAAAGTAGAGAAATGAAGAATAATAATAAGAGTATGGTCCTCGATATTTCTTCCCCCATCAAAAAAACAGCTCCCAGGAAGACCTTTTGATATTTCCTCTAGAAAAACGGGGACAGTTCTCTTAAATGGTAATTGCTGTAATTATGGAATTCGGTATAAAACTTCCCTTCATAATAGATGAAAGAAACGCAGGACTTTGTTTTCCTATCTCCCCCAAAAGCCCCCCCCCCCCTCAACAGACGTGAAAATACCGGAGAATTTCACCTGAACGATGAAAGGTAGGATCGTCGAATTTGACCTACAGCTACCTGCCATCCCCGCTTTAAGCACTTTCACCCCAACCTCTTCCTCGCAAAAAAAAGCCCTTCTACATAAAACAGCAAAAATAATTTTTCCTAAACAGTAAGAGCTGCGATCACCTAATGTGACCTAAAGTTTCGTCTCATGATGGCTCTAAGCAATGTAAGGGTGGCCTCCTTGTCCTCCCAAAACGAGGGTGACTTACGTAATCTAATACCGAGCCTAACGAATCTCTTAAAACAAAAAGTTTCATTTCCCTCTCCTCTTCCGGCGGCACTATCAAATCCTACAACCAAAATTTGGGATTTCTAGCGATAATAGATCGTTTGATACATTCGCTTAAATTTTGGCTTCCGTCATAAGAGGGCATTTTGAGGTTTTTATTTCCGGCCTTTAACGTTCTTTACCAGTGAAAATTCAAGCCAATGGACGTTTGGATTTGATTGCTTGACCTCTGAGCGGCCTTTTTTTGCACACAATGGGCTAAATGGCCAGGTCACAAAAACCTCGAAGGCTCAGAAGGTTGGGGTAGTCTCCCGTCAAGGTCATCCAACGTGTTCTTAACATGCACAGGGTATGGCTCTCCCACACACGGCTTAACGTCCCATCCGATGGACGGGGGTATTTGCAAGCCCATCGGTGTCCCCTACTAAGCTAGGGGAGTTTGGCAGGGATAAATCTCAACGCTAGCCCAGGCAAGGCGGGAATCTGGGAACTGCAGATTATGAGCCTGGATGGATGTTTGGAGAAATGGAAAATTGTAATATTTCACTAATACCTATATACCATAAAAAGAATTTTCATTCATCTCTTAAAACAAAAAAATTGATTATTACCACCCCTACTGGGGGTAAGGGAGGAAATTATTGCTATCAATGCAAAACTTTCAACTGCTACATTCCATCACCAAAATTTCAAATTTTTATACAAATAGATCGGTTGCAATATTTGTTTTCAAGTTTTGGCATTTTTCAACTTTTTTCGCCTTTAGAGGGAGCTGTTAAGCTATTGAGAGATTCAACAAATACGAAAGGTAATATAACATCTAAGGTAATATTACTAAGAAAGGTAATATTACATCAATTCCTATCCAACCAAATAAATAATTTTTAATTTATCTCTTAAAGCAAAAAAAAAGTTAACACTAGATGTCGGATAAATGAGGTTCTTATATTAATCTAGTATTACTTTTAAAAAAATCCGTTATTTTTGTAATAATAAGCAAAAGTGGGGGATATTAAAATATATCTGATATCCCCAAATAGTTACACGCCGGGTCTGTAGTAGTAGTAGATACTTCACGCTTACTGAGAGGTCCGATTGCCGGCTTTCTCAATGCTCCAATCAAAATTCAGGACACGCCGGGTCTGTGAGACCCATTCGTTACAATTATATGTCCTATCAAGTAACTAATGCGTGGATCTAAGCGAATTGCACCAAGGAATAGTAAAGGAGATGTTTGAAAGGTACCGAGAAGGAATGGGCCTTAGCCAGTGTCATTTAAAAAAATCAAGATACAATAAGGTTAACGAAAGAGGATTAAAAATTCCAGTTTAACAATTTGCGCGCTGAATGACACATTCGAAAACTCTGTAACTTCGAAAATAGATTCTTATGAAACAGACGTCATTGGAGATAAAGATCTCAATCAAATCTTTCTAAATCTTGTTTTTTTATGAACATTCTTTCAGTATTTAAAGAAATTTCATCATTAAGCAATGGCCTTGTCAGTCACATAAGGATCTATTTCAACGGTTAATTAAAACATAATTAAGATCTGCTTGATCGAATCTTTGATAAAAGATAAAGATTCAGTTTTATAGTTAATTTTAACGAAAAATTTTCAGAGAGATTGTTCAATGCTTCCAATTTTTATAACTGTAAATATCGAACGAATAGAGTTGAAAAACAACATAGAGAGAGATTGTATTGAAATTTGAAACATATTTCCACGGATTTCTTTTCTATCAAGAGCTTTTTTGAAGATTAGGGAGCCTCGAATGTTGTTTTCTACAGACGTAACATGCATCGTCTGCTGAATGTTGTTTTCTACAGACGTAACATGCATCGTCTGCTGAATGTGTTTTTTTCTCTTACCTTATTCCATCCCGGTTAAAAACAAGAAAACGTTGCGACTATTTTGGATCGTGGTATTTTATGGATACATCCAGAAATGGACTCTTCAATTTTAGATAAGGACTGTTCCTCAGCCAAGGTAGACAATAAATAAATAAATCCCTTTTGACGTAAAATTCCTCTATTATTATATTCGCTAATATGGTCCTTATAAGTATTCATTGTACTATTTTCCATAAAGTTTGACTCATCTTCGGCAGCGCTATATAATATATAGATAGAGTGATTCGCAAAGGAATGTTGTAACTTAGCACCATGAATTAAAATGTATATTGTATAGGAAGTCACAGAATGTCCTATACGAGTTCCTGAAACTGCTCACCAATCTAGCCTGTCCAAATTTCGCTCCGTGAACGTACCAAAGAATAACAAACAAATTTTTTCGCACCCATTTTTTTCGTTAGGCTGAAGTTTCCTTGTCAAAAGGTGGACCTATTGAACTGTAGACATCCAGCTAACATCATTTCAGTGGTCGTTCAGAGTGTCTCCGCTATGGAGATATAGTGCAAACTTTCGAGAGCTGTATCTTGGTCAAAAAGCAGGAGATTTTCGATTACAAATGTCATCCCGGAATGCTGCTAAAATCGTGCTGTTCGTTTCTGAATCCCCTTCTGTGTTGATCAGTTCATTGTACTACTATTTGAGAACGGTGAAAGACAAATGCCTTTCCATAAAATTTCCTTACAAACTCTCTAACTCTGTCAACCAGTGGGAAATTACTCTTTAACCTCATGTCGCATATTACATTCAGTCATATGGCTATAAAAAACTTAATTTTTTCTTCCTTCCTTCATTGCGCCTTAAAGAACCGGCATCTCTATTCTTCTACGCATTTGAAACGATTCTTCTCAGAGCAGCTCACCACAAGCTTTTGAAGTCATCGAAGCTTCTTCAGCCGATATTGTACGAACAGAAAACATCCGTCTTTGTTTGGTCATAGAGTTAACTTTAACTCGTGCTTGCTCCTCCGAAGCAGGTTTTTATCCCTAAAGACGAAACTGAGAGTTCTCCTTGCATAATCTGTTCAAAAGTCGCTCTTAAAATGCAGCAAGCAGCCCCTAGGCCGTCTCCTTTTGTCTCGAGGCCTTCCAAATGAACGTTGACCTAGAGCAGAAACCGCAGCAGGTTCAGAAAGTCGATGACGAAACAACAGCAGTCGAATGTTTCAGCATGCAAACAAAACATTCGGGTTAGCGCCTGTTTTATTGCGTGCATGATGTGCGAAAGCATAAAAAGTTGACTTCAAAAGGATAATGGGTGTTGTTCACAACTATTACGTCCAAAGTGTTATTTACAATCAAAGAATGTCAAACTTTGCTTAAAGAGAAATTCTTCGTGAGTTTTACTATTGAATAAATCTTGAGAATCCTGAAATGAAGTATCATAGTTTATTAAGTGTTTTCTGTTTTTATTCCTTGCAGAATTCTTTAAGTATTTATGACAACACATTTAAATTGTCATAATGAAGGGAAATCGGAAAATGCGCATAAGGCAAAGTAAAATTCTTGCCCAATTTCGTTAGAATTGATTGGGTTACACTCTGTCCGTTCTCCGCAAAAATTCCCCCGCCCTGCCCACGGTCAGTAGGGGACACCGATGGGCTTGGAAAGGCCGCCGTCCGTCGGATGGGACGTTAAGCCGTGGCCCCGTGTGCGGGAGAGCCATACCCTGTGCACGTTAAAGAACACGCTGGATGGCCTTGACGGGAGGCTACCATCTGCCTCCCAACAGCTGTATCCATTGGGTCCCCTCCCCCAACCTTCTCTGAGCCTTCGGGGTTCATGTGACCTGGCCATTTAGCCCATGGTGTGCAAAAAAGTGCCGCTCAGAGGTAAAACAATCCAACGTTAAAGAACATGCTGGTTGGCCTTGACGGGAGGCTACCATCTGTCTTCCAACAGCTGTTCCAGTGGGTCCCCTCCCCCAACCTTCTCTGAGCCTTCGGGGTTCATGTGACCTGGCCATTTAGCCCATGGTGTGCAAAAAAGTGCCGCTCAGATGTAAAACAATCCAACCCAACCCACTCTGTCCGAAATTAGCCTTTTCAGTGTTTATTCCTCAACAATGGAAAACATACCCTTAAAAATTCGAACGAATTAAAATCACGACACTTCCCCGATTTCAGTTCGAAGAGAAAACATTTTCCGCGCTGGTTTATCACATGGAAAACGTCGACTGATGATTCATCCATCAAGCTACGAAATTTCAAATTCTCACATTGACCAAATAGTTTTTAAACCTCCTGAATCATGTGTTAAGGATCATCCTGCAAACAACTGCATGGACATTATACGTTAAGAGAGCTGCCCTGCTCAGTAATTACGGAAAAGCAATTCTCCGGAGGAAAAGGAGTATATGGCAGCGATGCTCAGCCTGATGCGGGACACGTTTTCTCTCATCGAGACTCCTAAGAGCAAAAGGCACTCTAACCTCAGCATCCCCGTGTGACTAACACCTGGCGATGTCTGCTATTGTATTCTTGTAGCAACTGAATCCACAGAATGCACCTTGGGATATTCTTAGGGATGCTGGAAAAATTTCTGCCTATCTGTAAAGGAAATCTAGATCTATTAAATTTTAATAGAGACATGTAAAACAAATTTTAGTTTTCTTTTATCATTCATTATAATTATTAGCTTATTACTGTTATCATTGATTGTCTGCAGGGTTTTTAAATGTTGATGCATATATATATTCTGGCAGTGTATTTGATGTTTCGTAATTATGGATAGTGATAAGAGGACGATAAATGGTTAACGATAAACGAAAATTTGCAACTGATCAAAGATATTTGACTGATGTGAATTTCAAATTTCGATTGAGACAGTAATCAATAAAAAAATATAGGAGCGCCAAAGGTCACTTTCGCCACAAGAACAAAAAAACTGACTAGTTAACCGCATATATTATTATGTCTAAAAAAACTTTATGTAATATTACACTGCTGGCCATTAAAAGTCAACATCAGGAAAGACACGAGATATAAAGCCATATTTAGTGAATACATAGCTTATGTTGCAAGGATCAAATGATTACAAATACAACTCGGTTAGACTTGTGGAATACAAAGAAATCAGTATCACGTATAGCCACCATGAGTGGCAATAACCGCTGCTACACGGTTCGGCATTGAGAGGATGAGACGTCGGATGTGTGTTTGGGGAATGTCAGTCCATGCAATTTCGATACGTAGCCAAAGTTCATCTGCTGGAGAAGCTGCTGATGTCTGGTGTGTTAGTCGTCATTAGATCATGGACAGACATGTTCAATTGGGGACAGATCCGGTAAATGCGCAGACCAAGGCAAAAGTGTCACATGATGGCTATCCAGGAATTGTTGGACGATGCATGCCACGTGTGGTCGGGCATTATTCTGTTGGTAAATGGCTGATATCTTAAATTAATTTTTTGAGCTCCAAGCCTAGGGCTTATATCTCGAAGTCTAAAATAGTGCCTTATTGGCAATTACAAAGTTAAAACACATAAACCCCAAAGGGGCCACTACGGCAAAGCAAATTTGCTATAAAAAGAACAACCAGAAGTTAAACATGCGAATGTCAAACACCATTATCTTAGGACGCTTGAATTGGTTTAAAACCAATGGATCATAATCAATCAAAGATCTAATTATATCATAAGGATTATCTCCTACTGCCTCGAAAAAGGTCTGCGCGAGCTTCCGAATACGAGTGTATATGTGGTCAGTGCTCAATTCAGTGTGAATGGTCTTGCTTTTCACAAATCAGGGAGCACTGTCCACAGATCTGAGGATTTTATTTTGGAAGCTCTGAAGCCTCCTGACATTGGTATTGGTTATTGCCCCACAATGGTGAGGCATACGTCAGGACTGGCAGCAGAAGAGTCTTATAAAGAAATAATTTCTTTTCTAGAGGCAGTTTCGAGAACCACCCTATCAGCACATAATCAATATGTGCATTTCAACAAAGTTTTTTATATATAATGACACCAAGGTATTTCACCGTTGGTGTCCAGGATGTTTCAACTCAAAAAATTTAGAAGAATCAATGTTAACAATCTTCTTTCTAGAGAAGAGAACTGACTGGCTGGTAAATGGTACCAGAGAGCCCTTGAAGATAAGGTACGACCACAGGCTTCAACACCTCAGTGATGTAATGCTGGCTGTTCAAAGTACCGGTAATGCGCACAAAGCACGTGCGTGAATGGACCCCATACCATAACACCAGGGGTCGAACCCGTATGGAGCTGCATCATGCATGTCTCACTGAGCCTGTCACCGCGGTACCACCAGATACGAATTCGTCCATCATGGTGCTGCATACCGAAGCGGGATTCGTCTGAAAAAACGATGCGATGCCATTCGCAAATACATGTGAGACGTTCTTGGCACCACTGCAGTCGCATATGCCTATGTCGTAGAGTCAATGGTAACCGAAGCATTGACTGTCTAGCAAAGATGCCCCAATGAAGCAGACGATGTCGAACCATATGTGCGGACACTGGTTGATGTGCAACACATTCAACTATTGAGCTAAAATATTTGATGTGGCTATGCGATCATATTCATAGCCATGCGCACGAGATGTCTGTCTTCTCGTTCGTTTGTGTGACAGGTCCGTTGAGATCCCTCACGTCTGTGAGTTCGTTCCTCCTCTACCCACTGACGCCATATTCTCATCACTGTGGCAGCATTCCGTCCAACACAAGCACCAATGTCGCGATACGATAATCCGCCTTCCCGTAATCCCACAATTCTCCCTCGATCAAAGTCGGAAACCTGGTCGTATGGAGCTGTGTTCTTCGACGGGGTATACTTGATCGTTTAGTGCACAAGAACTGCGAGCAAACACAATTCCTCTTATACCACTTCAGGGGGCGTTACTGTCACACATGATGTGCGTATGTGCTACGCTTTGAATCACTTACGTGTTCTCCCATGGGCTACCCATCTTGCATATTTCGGGATAACCTGACGAGTTCTTCCTGGTGTTGCACTTTTAAAGGTCAGCAGTGTATATTCAATCATGTCACTTTACATACAAACTAATAATTTATATTAATTATTAATTATATACAGGGTGTTTGTAAACTCTTTCAACAAAAAAGAGGGGCGATAGTACACATCAAGACGTACAATTTTTGCAATGGAATCTAGGGTCGCATTCCACTCCTTCCGCCAGAAAAGAGTACAGTCGCTCAAAAAAGCATCCGAACACTCTGGTTGATTACAGAATTAAGAAAAAATATCTGGCAACAATTGTTTTACAAATTAGTGATCTAGCAACCTTCGTGTACAGTACACAAAGATTGCCAGATCACTAATTTCTAAAAAAAATCGATATATGCCAGATAATTTTTCTAAATTCTGTAATCAACCATGTGTTCGAATACTTTTTTGAGCGACTGTACTTTCGAAAAACGCCACGCATGCACAAGTATTTACAACCGGTGCATGAAAATCACAAGATGCAAATCAGGTGCGCCGAGCAAGTGCATAGACGATTAAGAACAAACATTTAAAAACGCAGCCGAACCCGTTCATCGACATTACCGTGATAACGTCACATGATAAGTGACGTATTCGTGAAGGACATGGAAGACTACACATACGAGGAACTGGCGGATATGCATCTGATGTACAGCCAAGCAGGTGGTAATGACGTGAAGCACAAAGATTGTACCGTGAGAGATTTCCGTATGGTCGTATTCCTTACCATTCGACCTTTGTCAGTGTTGATCGAAGACTGTGTAAAACTGGCTCGTTGGCTATCTCAATGAGTGATACTGGACGTTCGCGAAGTGTGCGGACACTGGAAATGGAAGAACGTGTCTTGCAGCGATTTGCAGAAGTTCCTTCCACAAGTACGCGAGTGATGTCATCCGAAATGGGAGTTTCTCAAACGTCGGTGTGGAATGTGCTACATGAGGCACGGATACATCCATTCCACGTGCAGAAGGTCCAAGCTTCGAACGAAGATGATTATCCCCGCCGGGTAGAGTTTGTTAGGTGGATGCTCCAGATGAACAATGTTAATCCGCAATTTCCCACATTAGTGATGAGGCCATGGTTACCCGGGGACGCATTTTCAATAATCACAACCAGCAAGCTTGGGCTCAAAAAAATCCACACGTCACTGACCCTCGTAAACACCAGCAGAAATTTGGCGTCAACATCTGGGCAGGTATCCTGGGTAATTGTCTGGTGGGACCTTACTCTTGCCAGAACTGACTGGCGCAGCGTACCGTGTGTTTCTGGAGCAAGTGCTTCCCTGTCTGTTGCAGGGTGTTCTGCTCACCATGCAGAGGGACATGTGGTTTATGCATGATGGGGCCCCAGCACACTTTTCCATCGAGGTCCGATACTTCCTAAATGCAACATATCCCGGGTGGTGGATTGGACGTGGTGGACCTGTGGCTTGGCTTCCACGCTCCCCGGACCTCAATCCACTAGACTTCTTCTTCTGGGGGCACATGAAAACATTTGGGTACGAGACACCTGTGGACTCCCTGGAAGATCTCGTCGCGAGAATCGGTGTTGCAGCGGACAAGACCAACATCACACCAGGAGTCTACGAGAGGGTGCGACAGTCTTTCATTCGCCGGTGTGGGTTGTGCAACAACGCCCTCGGACGCTATTTTGGGTCTTTCTCTGACGCGAATGTAATTAAGCAACTCATAAATTAGTTAAGTGCTTTTGTTTTCACTGTTGAAGATTCAACGTGGATATGCAACTTTACACTTCTCTGACGGAAGGAGTGGAATGCGACCCTAGGTTCCATTGCAACAATTGTGCGTCTTGATGTGTACTATCACCCATCTTTTTTTGTTGAAAGAGTTTACAATCACCCTGTATATATAAACTATAAATTTTTATATGCAAATGCTCATATCAAAAAAGATAATAAAACTCAATAATAGCATTAATGACACACATGGAGGTAAGTTGTTGTGTTGTTTTACCCACAACTTTCTTCCATGTGTTGCGGCGCTCTTGACACACAGTGAGCTAAATGGCCAGGTCATAAGGCCCCCCAAGGGTTCAGAGAAGGTTGAGGGAAGGGGATCCACATATGATAGCCTCCCCGTCAAGGCCATCCAGCTTGTTCGTTAACGTGCACAGTGTATCGCTCTCCTGCACACGGCTTTACGTCCCATCCGACGGACGGCAGCCTTTCCAAGTCCATTGGTGTGCTGGCCGAGAGCGTGGGGGGGGGGGGGGGTTCAGAGATCAATCTCAACACCGGCCCAGTTGGGACTCGAATCGGAGAACTGCATATTACGAGCCCGACGACTACCGACTGAGAAACCCCGCCACAGGAAGGAGGTGAAAAATGCGATGTTTCAATTATCTTTATTATTATTATTATTATTTTTATATATCAGTAGATTTATTTCGGCATTTCTCGAATCTTTAATTCACTCCCTAAAATACATATGCAATAGATGTTCTCCACGTCACAAGCTTTCATTTTACGTACAACTCGTCACGATCGGCCCCTGTGAAATCACCCCCCACACACATACACACACACTTGTTGGGTGGGCAGAAAGGAACACAATTTGAGGTAGTCCATTACACCCCGCAAAAATCGGCATGGGGGAGGGGAAATTAGGACGCCAAACCTTACATTGATTTCGCTTATGGTAAGAGAAACCTGTGTACCAAATTTGGTGATCCTAGTCCTTATCAGTTTAAAGCTCTTCCCACTTTTAAAATTTTTTTGTGGGGGACGAGTTAGAAATTTTAGTTAGCATGCTAGAAATTATTAAGGGGGCCAACTGTTTCTTTGGGCTATGATAAAAAAATATGCCTACATAGCAATTTGGTTGACCTAGCTGTTACCGTTTAGGAAGAATTCTTGACAAAGAGACAAAAGCCTATTGAAAGTAAGAAAACGCCATTGCCGCAAGACTCGATGACGATTTCTATTGGCATCAATACTCACCACAGACGAAAAAAACATTAGAGATACAAGTGGCAATTCACTTTATCAGAAATCTAATGACACCCCAACTTAGAAACGTCTCGATTTACTAGAAAATAAATCTTTACTCGTACTTAATGCAGCGACATACCCAAACAATTGAATGGGGGGATTCCGATCGATTACTTCTTTTAAGTGCTCCTCTGGATACTTCAAAAGAGGACAGAAGTAACTGTCTTAATTGGACTTTCAATATTAATTATTGCAATCATTTCATTTGTCGATACGTGAACCTTCATCAAGGATGAAATAATGCCTCTAAGGTCACGAAGAACCCTTTAGCCCCCTTTCGCGCTGGAGCATGGATTCTCGAGTGTTGCCACCATGCCAAAGTCGAATTTTCCAAAATAGGCCAAAAATTGTCTAAATGGAAACAAACGAAAATTCGAGACCAATTTCCTCTCGTTAATTGTGCAATACTGGCGACAACGCGCATTGCGATTGGCGAATCTCCCTCACCCGCTGACTTCCCCTTTCAGCGGATATCGATCGGCCCTCTGCACCGACTCTCCCGCGAAATTCCTCCCTCGAAATGCGCATGTGCGTGCTTTGGTTGAATCATTGATCTGGTCTAGTCTCGGTCCACATCCACTTCAGATCGAATCCTTCGTTTTCTTTTCCACCATCTGTGACGACCCCTTTGTTTCATTTGAATATTTCATTTCTTACTATCTGCTAACATGGCTATCAGAAATGTCTTCGCTGAAAAGGAAAGAATAAAAACGCTTCAAAAATCGTCTGAACCGAAATCCAGAAAGGAGGTGAAAGCAATTCATAATGTCCCAAATTAATTTCCTAGAGAACATAGTCGTGACTATGGAGAGGATGAAATAAAGAGGGATTAGTCTCGAGGAAGCGGGGCAGGGGTGGCTCAGTCGGTAGCGCGCCAGGCTCGTAATCTGTAGTTCCCAGGTTCGAGTCCCAGCTGGGTCAGCGTTAAGATTTATCTCCGCAAAATTTCCTCGCCTTGCCCACGGTCAGTAGGGGACACCGATGGGCTTGGAAAGGCCGCCGTCCGTCGGATGGGACGTTAAGCCGTGGTCCCGTGTGAGAGAGAGAGAGCCATACCCTGTGCACGTTAAAGAATACGCTGGATGGCCTTGACGGGAGGCTACCACCTGTCTCCCAACAGCTGTTCCAGTGGGTCCCCTCCCCCAACCTTCTCTGAGCCTTCGGGGTCCATGTGACCTGGCCATTTAGCCCATGGTGCGCAAAAAAGTGCCGCTCAGAGGTAAAACAATCCAATCCAATCTCGAGGAAGCGATATTTTCTATTCTTACAACTATTTCTGTTTGTGGGATACGCATTTGCATGCCATTATAAAGCTCAAAACCAGTAAATTCAAAAAGGTATAGGCATTCCTTTTGTGAAAGAAACATTTGGACAGAGCTTTCTGCATATTCGCTATGGTCGCTTTATCTACCAGAGGAAAATCTCTACATCTTCTGAGAACCAATGTTAGGGAAAAGTTTTGAAATGAGTTGGGAACAGCCTTTAACACATTGAAGGGAGTTTTTCGATATTTTGATAGAAAATCTGCCTAGCTTTGAGGTAAAAAGGAAAAAAGGATTCACATGTGTTGCTGTGGAAGCCAGGAATGTGCCCAGGATTTTGTTTCGGGAGGGGGGAATTCTCGGAAGGGTGTCCGAGAATTGTTTCGGGGAGGGTTCGAGAATTTAGTTTTAGGTGGGGGGGGGGGGGTCTGCGAATTTATTTTTGGAATGTGTACCTGAAAATAAGACTTCCGTAGTGTCTCCGAATTATTGAAATATTGAATCGGATCGAAAGAAGGGAAAAATTAAAAGCAATGGTTTTAATGATATTCTACATAATTTATATTCTATATGGAATAAAATTTTATAGTTAGCTTTTAAATGCGCTTTTAGCATCGGACCTATAATATGGGTGCTAAAATTTTTGGTTGTTGGTTGTTTTACCTCTGAGCGGCACTTTTTGCACACCATGGGCTAAATGGCCAGGTCACAAGGACCCCGAAGGCTCAGAGAAGGTTGGGGGAGGGGACCCACTGGAATGCTGTTGGGAGACAGTTGGTAGCCTCCCGTCAAGGCCATCCAGCGTGTTCTTTAACGTGCACAGGGTATGGCTTTCCCTCACACGGGACCACGGCTTAACGTCCCAACCGACGGACGGCGGCCATTATGGGGCTAAAATAAAATTATAAAAAAACATGGATTTTGCATTTTGGATTTCAAAGCAGGTAGACAAGTTTGGGATTTCGTAAAAGACGACCATATTTTCGGGGGGCAGACACCTGTGTCCCCCTCCTCCTTCCCTGGTGGAAGCAATATACAGCAACGACGATTTTTTTTTCTCTTGAGAATAATTGCACCAGATCAAAGATCAGCATTCTTTCCACAGTGACGGCCTACCATGGAAAAATTTTTAACCAACAGCAAATGGCACTAGCCTCCAGTTCCATCTATTCGCCTTTAGCTTTTTGTCCATATATTAACTTTTTATCGCCAGTGTTAATATGATCCTTTAGAGTTCGTTTAAGCGCACAGAAGACGCCAATGGAATTCGCCAATGCTCAGAGCCACCGAAAGCCAGCAAAGCCTCCGTGGAAAACAATCTAAACGGGGTCCCTTTTTCAATTGTCAATTGTCAAAGTCTCTACAACTTGAATCTTCCTGTGACCTACAAATGGTCACAGACTCATTCAGAAAGGTCCCTTTCTCAAACATTTTGGTAAATTATAGAACAAAATCATAATAGGCCAAGCCTTGGGCCTCTTTTACAGCTACGGGCCAACATAGTCTCTTGTTTTCTGCTTTTCTCGATCAGTAGGGTTGGGTTGTTTTACCTCTGAGCTGCACTTTTTTGCAAACCATGGGCTAAATGGCCAAGTCACATGGACCCCGAAGGCTCAGAGAAGGTTGGGGGAGGAAACCCACTGGAACAGCTGCTGGGAGACAGATGGTAGTCTCCCGTCAAGACCATCCAGCGTGTTCTTTAGCGTGCACAGGGTATGGTTCTCCCGCACACGGGGCAACGGCTTGACATCCCCTCCGACGGACTGTGGTCTTTCCAAGCTCATCGGTGTCCCCTACTGACCATGGGCAGAGCGAGGAATTCTGCGGAGATAAATCTCAACGCTGACCCAGCTGGGACTCGAACCTGGGAACTACAGATAACGAGCCTTAGCGCGTTACATACTGAGCCCCCCCCCCCCGCCCCTTTCTCGATCAATATGTAGAAAAAGGAACCCCTATTTAATCTAAGCCGTCCCGTGGCCGAGTGGTTAGCGCGCTTGGTTTCTGATCTACGGGACCTGGGTTCGAGCCCCAGATAAGACATGGCTGTTTGTGTTGTTTTTCTGCTGAGGGTCTGCCATCCTCTCAGACCTTCTACTATGGCATATAAACTGACAGGCTCCTGTCAGACCTCTGTGGCAAGCAGCTGCTTGAGGAGGTATTTTTTTATTGAATCTAAAGCGCGTTGATGTTATCAACAACTGAGTATTAAAAAAAATGGCGGAGTTTTTATTCGTGGAATGTGAAAATTCAGCATTATATTCACTGTGGGAGATTTTTATTCAAGTTGCTTGATAACAAGATTCTTACAAAATTTCTGCTTTCCTGTTCGCAGTAATGCTTCGTCATCGTGTTTTATGTACAGACTTTTACTTCGGAGGAAAACTAGAAGTTCCTCTGCAAATGACTAGCTTCAGCTTCTGCGGTTGAAGACTCTTCACTTGCATCCAGAACCACTTCGAAGTGCGACTCATAATCGAGGGATTTTCAGGAACTGATATGACAGCATTTGATGCATTGGCCAGCAGGAGTGCTCCCTACAGAGAACAACGAAGAAGCAGACATCCCACCGCTCGCGGCTTTCCTCAACTCTCCCCATAATCCTCTGATTTCCGGGATTAGGGAGACTTCCGGAGTCTTAGAAGTCATTAATGGCTCAGCAGGAAAACTTCTCCTTGATTCTTGGATTTCAGCTAACATCCTCTTCCCTAGTAAAGAGAATTCAAAAAGGGATATTTTCAGTTTCATTCCTTCACACATCTCTCTTACAGAGGGAGAAATGGAAACCTTCGCCTTTGCAGAAATCTTTCTCCTAAACGATCCTTTTTCAGAGGATGAATTCTTTGAGCATTGCAAGCTGTTGAGAAACAATACGATTCAGTTGCATTCTTCATTATAAGTTGCTTTCAATCAGGGCCGGATCTAAGTGGAGGGCAAGAAAACCATGCACACCCCCCCTCCCTTTTTTTTTTTAGAGATTGCTAGTAAGACTAATGGAGGCAAGGTATTATTGAAGTTATATACATATTATGCATTTTCCCAAAAAATTTTCTAAGACCTTTAAAACCGAGATAAAAATGTTATACTGTAATAGAATCCCAGTCTCTTGTCCCCCCCCCCCCACCACCACCAATCCTCCCTTTTTTTATGAAACAAATCCGGGTCTTCTTTTAACGAATACTTTAAAAACATTGAATTACTTATAGTACGTTATGACACGTACACAACTTCCTAACGGAGGCGTTTTCACGGCTTTCCTTTTGCCATCAATGAAAGGAAAAATATTAAGAAAAAAATCGTGTAAGTGGCGAGAAAAAGTCGTTCTCCCTGACAGGAGGCATTTCCAATGCACACCACAGAAAAGCCCACCACCAGCACCACATAAAACCACGTGAATTACTTATCCATTTAGAATAAATTTCTCCCCTGGTTTAAACTAAGATCACTTAGTTCAATATAGAGCTTCCCCTCAACAGCGCTTTAAGCAACCTAAGGTTTGAGCCCCCCCCCACCTCGTTGACACCAAAAGAATGGGGAATGCGTAGGCAATTACCGAGCGTGACGAATCATATCTCGGAATAAAGTTTCTAACCTGGCGAGTATTAAGGAATACCGCAAATCCATCCTACCCTCAGAAAAAAAGAAGAAAAATTCCAAGAGAGTCGATCATAAGAAGTCGTACGTCAAATGAAAGTTTGCCACGTGGGAGATGGTCCTCTACTATATATTTTCGAGAGTTTAACACCAAAGCAGCTCTGGGTAGCTCTGCTAGTATTAAAATAAAAACGAAATATTCGTAAGTTAATTAATAAATAAATATCGAATTTTTAAATAAAGGAAAGAAGGTACTCTACTACCCAAAGGACTGAGATAGCCTAGAAATTCTCTTGAGCTTGTCTTGGTTTCTCATACAACGTACAAACACCCATCCACTTGCCCTCTGGCTTAGTACTCAGGTACGCTCACAACTAGATCAGGTATGGGCTTTGGAGTTTCCCTTTGTTTTTTATCCATTTCATATTTTCTTCTTTCCAAGAAATTGCAGAAGAACATGGGAATCTCTGACAAAAAAAAATCGTTCCCCATCAGTCTTCGCCCCTTCTTTCGATGGCGGCGGAATTCTCGTTCGGTTCGTCGGTCTCCGATAGTTTAAAGGTCACCCCTCTCAGCCCTAACGAACATCACTATCTCCTTTAAGAGATGTTGCACGTGCTCGAGAGCAGCTGCCGATCTTCTGATGTTGCCTCAGCAGCACCCTCTGCTGCAATTAAATAACAAACGCTCCCGGCAACTCCTATCGGCAAAAGTCGCGGAAGTCTACAGAGCGCGATTTATTCGCTCGGCGCTCGTTGCGTTCTCGCCTGATCAATATGCGCCCCCCGAGTCTCGTGCTTCTCGAGCTGCGTGACTGTGCTCATTGCTTCGAGCTTCAATTTCCTCTGCCCGTTTCCTGCTTTCAGCACCGAAAGGGAAGAGAAGCTTTTGGGACGCAACCTGACGGATTAATGGGAAGCCAAAGAGGACGTCTGCCTCGATAATAAAATGACTTGTGTGTCTTCGCTGAGTTTACACGAAACATCTACTTGCGGAATTCTTGCAAACATTAAGCACCTGGACGAAAGAGCTCAGATTGCTCTGAAGGGTGGGTTAATACGGTCTTCGAAGAAATGAACGTTCTCGGAGAGAAAAATAAACATTGAGAGTTCAATCAAGGAATTTTATTTCCAAATATAATAGAGTCAAGAAATACGTTTACATTTACATTTCACAGTTAGAAAAAGACACTCCCCACAAGAGTTACAAACTCGCCTATGGATATTAAAAAATGTGGTAAATGTTCGAATAGTAGCCCCTGGGCTACAATTTACAATTCTTGCTCGTATCCGGCTACTATTCAACTGGGATAGAGGTTGGCTCAGTCAGTTGCGCGACAGGCTCCTAATCTGCAATTCCCAGGTTCGAATTCCAGCTGGGCCAGCGTTGAGATTTATGTCCGCAAACCTCCCCGTCCTCTCCTCGGGGCAGTAAGGGACACCGATGGGCTTGGAAAAGCTGCCGTCCTTTCGATGGGACGTTAAACCGTGGCTCCGTACGCGGGAGAGTCATACCCAGTGCACGTTAAAGAACACACTGGATGGCCGTGACGGGAGGCTGCCCTCTGTCTTTCAATAGCTGTTCTAGTGGCTCCCTCTCTCTCACTGAGCACTCGGGGTCTCTATGACCAGGCCATTTAGCCCATTGTGTGCAAAAAAGACGTCGCTCAAAGGTAAAATAACCAACCAGCTACAATTCAAACACAGGTTAAGGTATATGTTATATAAAACAAAACAACATTTTTTTTTGGAATGTTGAGTATATTGAATAACTTGGTTACAATCTAAACATAATTCATAGAGCATTATACAACAGTGGTCACAGTAAATCGTCTATGTTATGCGTATTATGCAAGCAATTTCCTAGTATTTTACTAAATTTATGAGAATTTCTTTCATTTTACAACATTCTGGCATTTTATTGAATATTTTAGGGGCTCTGTAAGTAAAAAATATTTACGAATAAGAGTTTTTGGTGGCCTAGAAATATGAATATTAGGGTGTTTGCTACTATTTTCATAAGCTGATGTTACTAAAATTTGTTTATCCCAGTTTTAAAAACCAAATCAATAGGATCTTGAATACATAATAATTTTCTTACAGATAAAATTTCTAAATCTTTATAAAAATATCTAATACTATCATTTTTTTATTCTTCCATTTTTTTCCTTATTTGATGCGAAATTTCAACTGATGAACATCTGTCACTTTCCCACTTGAATTCCATTTGAACAAACGGACGATTCGGAAAATGCAGACAATTATATTCCATTAGTTCCTGTCTAACCCAAAAAATATTTTTTCATTTCTCTATTAAATCAAAAAGTTGCGTTTTTCCGCGATTCTTGGGAGTAAGGAGGCACATCGTTGCTACCACTGTCAACTCCCAAAACAGCAGACTCTTTAACACCCACATTTCGGATTTCTAACATAATTCGTTTAGAATTTTGTCACTCTCCATCTTCTGTGCCTTTTAACAGAGGAAATTAAAACTATCGAGAGAATATCATAATCAGAATCCCAATACATTTCTCGTCATGGAAATGGGCTCCATTTACCAGGAATACTCGTTTTGAGCTCAAAACGTGTGACAGATAGCAATGCATGTAGATAAGAGACGATTAAGAAGTTTGTGCATCATATCAGCTATATATTCACTTACGAAAGTACGGTGTGCATCAATAAGAGGTATGATTTCCTTAAACAGCGATACAAGCAGCCAAACGTCGCTGTAGTCGAAGTTTGTGGAAGTAGTGAAATTCAGATCCTTTGTAAGTGGGGCGGGGGTGGCTCAATCGGTAGCGCGCCAGGCTCGTAATCTGTAGTTCCCAGGTTCGAGTCCCAGCTGGGTCAGCGTTGAGACTTATCTCCGCAAAATTCCCCGCCCTGCCCACGGTCAGTAGGGGACACCGATGGGTTTGTAAAGGCCGCCGTCCGTCGGATGGGACGTTAAGCCGTGGCCCCGTGTGCGGGAGAGCCATACCCTGTGCACGATAAAGAACACGCTGGATGGCCTTGACGGGAGGCTACCACCTGTCTCCCAACAGCTGTTCCAGTGGGTCCCCTCCCCCAACCTTCTCTGAGCCTTCGGGGTCCTTGTGACCTGGCCATTTAGCCCATGGTGTGCAAAAAAGTGCCGCTCAGAGGTAAAACAACCCAACCCAATCCTTTGTAAGCAAGAGGACAGAAACTCGATGGCTTTTAATTCTATATTGTTAATGTCGTGTTTTCGTGTTACCTACGAAAATAATGATAAAATTGATCGAAGGATTGAGTTGTTTTATGCAGAGATAGAGATTAGCGAATGAATCAGAAAAAAAAAATCAATTAACCCCTAAAGCAACTGCTTGCCAGAGAGGTTTCCTCAGCAATCTGTTGGTGTCATACAGCATATAAAAGGTGTGTGAAGAAGGCAGATCTCAGCAGAAAGGCAATGGAAGGAAAGAAATATTCATGTCTTACACATATCGCGAACATAAGTCCCTCTGATCTACACAAGCAAGCCGAGAATTGGGTCACCGGGGAGCCGGTCACGAAATCGCACAATTTGGTTTCATCTCTCTAACCATGTCTGCTTAAGAATTATGTACGCATATGTATATGCTATTTTTAAACAGTTTGCAATTTTAGGAATTTTTTTTATTATGGTTTCAACATCTTTGACAGTTTCGACACCTTCATGGAAGCTTCACTCCAATGTTCTTTAATCACTTTTCCTTTTTCCCTTTCTAAGAAGAATGTTTCTTTTATCAATATAAAATTCCTTGAATTTTGTCCATAATGAGTTGAATGATTCCCGCCATTCCAAAAGCATGACTTCAATATTTTCGTGAGTTATAAACACTTTCTTTCTCTTCATGCTTAGCGTGAAGCGTTTGAAGATTTCTTCTTTCTGCATTTAGTCACATATCATTCCATTCTTTCATCTCTCAACAGGTTTTGATATTTCCTGGAAACTTATCTTTCTACCTTGCTGTAAGAATATTAACTCTTTTCCGCATTAGTAAAATATTATCATTTGCATCTTTCCAAAATTTTTTCCGACTTTGCATTCATTCTTCAGTTTTGTTTTGTTATTACCTTCCCACACTAGAATATGTCAACGCTTCATAAACATTCCAGTCACTAGGCACGTGGCTATATTCAAACGCCTTACGAGGGTTCCGATCACTAGGACACTGATCGACTTCAAAAATCCCTAGAAGCGTTGCAGTTTTTAGGGAAGTAATCACTTTGAAATGCCCTACAAGCATTTTGACCATTACGAAATTGATCAAGATCAAACGCCCTACGAGCATTTTGACAACTGAGGAATTGGCCGAGATCGGAGGCCCTAGAAGCATTTTGATCATTAAGAAAGTGATCAAGATCGAACGCTCTACAAGCGTTCTGGCCACTAGTGATCGACTTTGAATGTCCCTCCAAACTTCCATTAAATATACGATTCATGATCCTTTAACATTATTCCCTATGAGCATCTTAACAAATGGAAATTATATGTAGGTTACGTTAAACTATAATTTGGTAATTACTATTATAATTTACAATATAAAATTGCGTTTAAATTAACATTAAAAAAGCAGCTACTAACGCGAACTAAAGAAGGAATGCACAGTTTCGGAGACAAATTTTAGGAGGATGTAAATCGAAATATTTTATTAAACATTGGTATTGTGATTGAAGGTTCGGGGCGGGGGGGGGAAGCAACAGAGATCGCTTTCTTTCCTTCGACACTGATGATGCATTACTCGATTCAAAAGCTAACTCGAAAACTACTTTCATTAATATGCATAGTTTCGGGGTGATGTAGGGGGGGGGAATAAAAGTAACGCATTTAGGTCATTTATTTTGGTCAGGCAGCCTGTGATTCAGTTAATCTGAATGGTTGCAGTCTTGAGCAGGTGTCACAGTTTAATTACCTTGGGAGCTATGTAACAGATACTGGTGATGTGCGGCATGAGATTAACAGACGAATAGGGATTGCTGCCGGGACTCTTAAGAATCTATGGAGAGTGTGGAGAAATAGGCGTATACACCTAAAGACTAAAATTAGACTGTATAATAGTTTGGTTCTTTCTAGGGTTATTATGGTAGTGAAACTTGGACACTTTGTAAACAAGATAACAGGAAACTAGATGCTTTTGATTCTAGATGCTTACGCAGTATTTTGGGCATTAGGTGGTTCAACTTTGTAACTAATGATGAGGTTAGGCAAAGGAGTTTGCAACCTCCTTTAAGCAGCATATTGTGCAGAGAGAGACTCCGTTGGTTTGGCCATGTTGCCCGTATGAATAATTATAGATTGGCGAATAGGGTTATGAACAGTGTGCCTAAAGGCCTCAGAAAGAAGGGGAAACCTAGGATGCGGTGGGCAAACAATGTCAAACAGGACCATATTAGAATTGGTGTGCAGTGGCCGGATGCAGCAGATGTAGCTCAGGACAGACTTGCTTGGAGAACTAAATTGCACGGTCTGGTTGGACCTCCCTAGCCCATGGCTGCTTGAGGATGATGATCATGATGATGATGATTTATAATCCTCCAGCAACTGTTGGCAACGGAAATCCACCCAGACGGAACAGATCGAAATGAAAAGATCAACATATCCCTCGTGGCAGATGTGGAATGATCGTTTTCAAGTAGAGCGAAGTTCATCGATTCAAGACTTAGCATCTTCTGAGAGTGGAAATTCGAGCTAATGGATGAGTTGGGAAAAAAAACGTAGGATTCAGTTAACACGTAATCAGTCTAAAAAAATTCCCAAAACAAAATGGTTGCGTTTTCCCACCCTCCCTGGGGGTAAAGGGGCAGATCCCTGCTGTCAGTGCAAATCCCTTGAACATCACATTCTTCTACCAAAATTTCAAATTCTTAGCATGAATTGATCGTTTGCAATATTCGTTTAGTTGTCTTTTGCATTTTCCAAATTTACAGCCCTCTAACGATGGAAATTAAAATTATTGGGAGGTTCGAAAAATGCGAATTCAATATTTCGTTAGCACTCATCGAATCCCAATATTTCGTTAGCACTCGTCGAATTGAAACAACTTTTGATTTGCCTCTGAGAAGAAAAAGTGAAATGCTTAAGGACCGACAACAATGCAGGAACAAGAGTTGCGTTTCTTTGGAAATGATCTAAAACAGGCTTTAAATGAGTCCGCTTTGCACTAATCATTTGAAGCCCTAATAGCTAAGTTTTTTAGGAATGAGATTCCTTTTTAACGCAGATGTAGAGGTTCGCATTTTCATCATCTGAGTGTTTACCGACTGATATGTTGCGATGTTTTTCTAACCTTTCATGTTCGCAGAACTGAGAATGACGTTTCCGATTTCGTCGTATTTTATGAAAGAACGAAATCATTTAAGTAAGAAACGAAAATAAAAAGGACTACTTGAATTACACTTAAAAAGCTTTCACTTGTACCAATGTAACATTTCAGAATAAAAAAGGGAAATTTGTCCACATCACCAGAGATGTAGAAGAGTGAAGAACAAAAAAAGGTCTCTCTTCTGCTCGCCCCGGCTCGTTCTGCTGGTGAGTGCTTTCCCCTCCACCATCCCCCTCTCACTTGAGTGGTTTCGGTTCATTTTGTGGTTGCCTCATTAACCCAACAGTTTCTCTTTGGGAAGCCATAGGTCGACTGCCATCGTTCACAAATAAAAACTTTTCTGCATAATTTACGTGGCTAATCAATTTTTAAGAAATAGTGGTAAAAGGAATCAGCTGCTGGGTTAGTTAACGATCCGTGAAGCCGTCGGCTGCTGGTTAGTAGAAGTCTTTCGAGTGTAGTGGGGGAGGAGAGGAAAAAGACGACACGTGACAAGAACTAGGTCCCAGCAGTCATCAGCTGAAGGGAGGAGCTTTCGATGCCAAGGGGAAAACAGAGTTTCAACGAACCATTCCAGGCTACGAGAAAATCAGCCATGATTTACATCTGATGTTGCCATGGCTTCAAATAGGGAGGCTGACCTTTTTCCTGCAACGTACCTCGCATTACGTCGGAAATGTGCTGAAAAATGTTTTTTCAAGGAGGATCCGGAAGCCACCCAAGACCAATTTGGTTGGTTGTGTTGTTTTTACCTCTGAGCGGCACTATTTTGCACACAGTGGGCTAAATGGCCAAGCCACATGGACCCCGAAGGCTCAGAGAAGGTTGGGGGAGGGGACCCACTGGGATAGCTGTTGGGAGACAGATGACAGCCTCCCGTCAAGGCTATCCAGTGTGTTCTTCAACGTGCATAGGATATGACTCTCCCGCACACGGGGCCACGGTTTAACGTCCCATCCGACGGACGGCGGCCTTTCCAAGCCCATCGGTGTCCGCTACTGAGCGTGGGCAGGGAGGGGAATTTTGCGGAGATAAATCTCAACACCGACCCAGCTGGGGCTCCAACCTGGGAACTGAAGATTACGAGCCTGGCGCGCTACCGACTGAGCCATCCCCGCCCCAGACAATTTGGAAAAGCAAAAGAAATCGGGAGGCTTCCCAAATCTGTGCGCGCCACAGGTTGTCCATCTTCACAGATTATGAAGCAAAGCTGGGTAAAGCTGTGTTATTAAGCCAGCAGAGATAGACGATTCCCATATATGGAGCACAGAAGAACCGATGCTAGCGCTCCTGCCAAGCAGCGGAAAAATGCTGTTCCAAGAGTTTTCGCCACACTCTTAATGGCGTCGACCATCCGGCGGAGGCGCCATTGAGGAATTTGGAAGAGAGGAATTTGGGGGGAGGCTCCCCCTAAAAAGTAACTCGGAGTTGGAAAAATTCGAAGGGACTTCGTAAAATCTAGGTGAGTTGTGAAAATTTGCAATCATTTTTTTGGTAAAATTAAGGGGAGTTAGCAAAATCGAGGCAACTGGACAAATCTAGGGCAAGTGGGAAAATGGAGGCCACAAAATCTGGAGTACTTGGCAGAATTCGAAGCCACTTAGTAAAATACAGGTGAGTTGGGAAAATCGGGACAACTTGGCAAAATTCGGAGTGACTTCGCAAAATCTTGGGAAATTGGCAAAATTCGGAGTGACTTGGCAAAAACTTGGGAAATTGGAAAAATTCGGAATGACTTGGCAAAATCTGGGGAAGTTGGCAAAATTCAAGTGAGATGTAAAAATCGGGATTTTTTTTTCTGTAAAATTATGGCGAATTGGCAAAATCTAGGAGAGTTGGAAAAATTCGGAGTGACTTGGCAAAATCTTGGGGGAATTGTCAATATTCGGAGTGACTTGACAAAATCTTGGGGAAGTTGGCAAAATTCGGAGTGACTTGGCAAAATCTTGGGGGAGTTGGCAAAATTCGGAGTGACTTGGCGAAATCTTGGAAAGTTGGCAAAATTCGGAGTGACTTGGCAAAATCTTGGGGGAGTTGGCAAAATTCGGAGTGACTTGACAAAATCTTGGAAAGTTGGCAAAATTCGGAATGACTTGTCAAAATCTTGGGAAGTTGGCAAAATTCGGAGTGACTTGTCAAAACCTTGGGAAGTTGGCCAAATCTGGGGAAGTTGACAAAATTCGGAGTGACTTGGCAAAATCTTGGGAAGTTGGCAAAATTCGGAGTAACTTGGCAAAATCTTGGGGAAGTTGGCAAAATTCGGAGTGACTTGGCAAAATTCGGGGTGACTTGGCAAAATCTGGGGAAGTTGGCAAAATTCGGAGTGACTTGGCAAAATCTTGGGGGAGTTGGCAAAATTCGGAATGACTTGGCAAAATCTTGGGAAGTTGGCAAAATTCGGAATGACTTGTCAAAATCTTGGGAAGTTGCCAAAATCTGGGGAAGTTGACAAAATTCGGAGTGACTTGGCTAAATCTTGGGAAGTTGGCAAAATTCGGAATGACTTGTCAAAATCTTGGGAAGTTGGCAAAATTCGGAGTGACTTGTCAAAACCTTGGGAAGTTGGCAAAATCTGGGGAAGTTGACAAAATTCGGAGTGACTTGGCAAAATCTTGGGAAGTTGGCAAAATTCGGAGTAACTTGGCAAAATCTTGGGGAAGTTGGCAAAATTCGGAGTGACTTGGCAAAATTCGGGGTGACTTGGCAAAATCTGGGGAAGTTGGCAAAATTCGGAGTGACTTGGCAAAATCTTGGGGGAGTTGGCAAAATTCGGAATGACTTGGCAAAATCTTGGGAAGTTGGCAAAATCTTGGGAAGTTGGCAAAATTCGGAATGACTTGTCAAAATCTTGGGAAGTTGCCAAAATCTGGGGAAGTTGACAAAATTCGGAGTGACTTGGCTAAATCTTGGGAAGTTGGCAAAATTCGGAATGACTTGTCAAAATCTTGGGAAGTTGGCAAAATTCGGAGTGACTTGTCAAAACCTTGGGAAGTTGGCAAAATCTGGGGAAGTTGACAAAATTCGGAGTGACTTGGCAAAATCTTGGGAAGTTGGCAAAATTCGGAGTAACTTGGCAAAATCTTGGGGAAGTTGGCAAAATTCGGAGTGACTTGGCAAAATTCGGGGTGACTTGGCAAAATCTGGGGAAGTTGGCAAAATTCGGAGTGACTTGGCAAAATCTTGGGGGAGTTGGCAAAATTCGGAATGACTTGTCAAAATCTTGGGAAGTTGGCAAAATTCGGAATGACTTGTCAAAATCTTGGGAAGTTGGCAAAATTCGGAGTGACTTGTCAAAACCTTGGGAAGTTGGCAAAATTCGGAGTGACTTGTCAAAACCTTGGGAAGTTGGCAAAATTCGGAGTGACTTGTCAAAACCTTGGGAAGTTGGCAAAATCTGGGGAAGTTGACAAAATTCGGAGTAACTTGGCAAAATCTTGAGGAATTTGGCAAAATTCGGAGTGACTTGGCAAAATTCTGGGTGACTTGGCAAAATCTGGGGAAGTTGGCAAAATTCGGAGTGACTTGGCGAAATCTTGGGGGAGTTGGCAAAATTCGGAATGACTTGGCAAAATCTTGGGAAGATGGCAAAATTCGGAATGACTTGTCAAAATCTTGGGAAGTTGACAAAATTCGGAGTGATTTGTCAAAACCTTGGGAAGTTGGCAAAATCTGGGGAAGTTGACAAAATTCGGAGTGACTTGGTAAAATCTTGGAAAGTTGGCAAAATTCGGAGTAACTTGGCAAAATCTTGGGGAAGTTGGCAAAATTCGGAGTGACTTGGCAAAATCTTGGAAAGTTGGCAAAATTCGGAGTAACTTGGCAAAATCTGGGGAAGTTGACAAAATTCGGAGTGACTTGGCAAAATCTTGGGAAGTTGGCAAAATTCGGAAAAACTTGGCAAAATTCGGAATGACTTGGCAAAATTCGGAGTGACTTGGCAAAATCTTGGGGGAGTTGGCAATATTCGGAATGACTTGACGAAATCTTGGAGAAGTTGGCAAAATTCGGAGTGACTTGGCAAAATCTTGGGGGAGTTGGCAAAATTCGGAGTGACTTGGCAAAATCTTGGAAATTGGCAAAATTCGGAATGACTTGGAAAAATCTTAGGAAGTTGGCAAAATTCGGGGTAACTTGGCAAAATCTTGGGAAGTTGGCAAAATTCGGAGTGACTTGGCAAAATCTTGGGGGAGTTGGCAAAATCTTGGGGGAGTTGGCAAAATCTTGGGGGAGTTGGCGAAATTCAAGTGAGATGTAAAAATTTGGATGTTTTTCTGAAAATTATGGCGAGTTGGCAAAATTCTAAGTGACTTTAGAAAAATCAGGCGAGATGTAAAAATTGTTTTTTTTTTCTGTAAAACTATGGCGAATTGGCGAAATTGACGAAACTTGCCAAAATCTAGGGGTTTGGCAAAATTTGGAGTGGCTTGGCAAAAAACAGGTGATATGTAAAAATTGAGAATTTTTTCTCTAAAATCGTGGCGAGTTGGCAAAATCAAGGAAACTTGGCGAAATCTAGAGCAGTTGGCGAAATTCGAATCCACTTGTTAAAATACGGGCGAGTTGTGAAAATTGAGATTGTTTTTTATAAAATTAATGAGTTGACAAAATCGAGAAAACTTGGTAAAATTTTGGGGAGTTTGAAAAATTTGAAGTGACTTGGCCGATTTAGGAGAGATGTAAAGATTGGGATTGGGTTTGTGTAATTAAGGAAAGTTGGCCAAATCAAGAGGAGTTGGGAAAATTCACACTGACTTGCTACAGTTCAGGCGAGATGGAAATTTTGGGATTTTTTCTGTTCTGTGAAAATATGGCTAGTTGGCAAAATTTGAAGTTACATGGCAAAATGCAGGAGATTTGTGAAAATTGCCTACGCCCCCCCCCCTCCCCCCATCCCCACGGAGCGAAAATCTAGGTATTATTATTATGATCGACATATTATCTAGACATTATTTTGTCATTTGGCAAAATTTGATTTTCGAGTTGGAAAATTTTCGATTTCTCCCCCCCCCCCCCCCGCAATCATAGTCCTTTGCTACGCCCCTGATAAATGGGCACCTCGAACTATGTCCATTTCTTTTCTCCCCTAAAAGAGAGGGAGAATATTTTAACCTGAAGGGGAGGTTAGGTTGTTTTACCTCTGAGCGGCACTTTTTTGCCCACAATGGGCTAAATGGTCAAGTCACAAGAATCCCGAAGACTAAGAGAAGGTTGGGGGAGGGGATCTATTATTGGAACAGCTGTTGGGAGACAGATGGTATTTCCCGTTAAGGCCATCCAGTGTGTTTAACGTGCACAGGGTATGGCTCTCTCTCGCACACGGAACCACGACTTAACTTCCTATCCGACGGACGGTGATCTAACGAAGCCCATCGGTGTCCACTACTGACCAAGGGCAGGGCGGGGAGTTTTGTGGAGATAAATCTCAAAGCTCACTCAGCTCGAACCTGTGAAATATAAATTACGATTCTGGCGCGCTACCGACTGACTACCCTCTCCACGTCCCCCAGAGGTTGGGGATATCGAGTGTAACGATATTTATGCCAAATGACAGCTTGCGACGTGGGGAGCGCCGTCTGTTCTCCATTTTAGAAAGCTTCAGACCCCAGCAAAGTCCCGAGAATCTGTTAATATATTTTTCAATTTTATAATTGAAAATCTGCTAGCAATTGTCATACACGAATGTTTATTAACTTCTATTCGTGTAATCCAGCTAGAAATTTGTTTTCTTCTTTACACGTAATTTGGGTTAAAAACATTTGCATTAGAATATTATACATATATATGCGTTTCACATATATCAAAGCGAGTGAAAGAAAAACACCCTTAAATACATGTTAGATTAATAAAATGCGAAATTATCCTTAATTATTGACACCTAAAAACTTACCACAGAATGAATTCTTTTACATTTAATTATTGAATCGAAACAAAGGCGATTTGCATCCGGGGAAGAAACAATTTGGCAGAGGAAAAATTACGGTAACGAGAATGAGTACAAGAAATGAAATGCTGGATGGTCGACGCCATTAAGAGTGTGGCGAAGACTCTTGGAACAGCATTGGTTTTCCGCTGCTTGGCATCGGTTTTTCTGTGCTCCATATATGGGAATCGTCTATCTCTGCTGGCTTAATAACACAGCTTTACCCAGCTTTGCTTCATAATCTGTGAAGATGGACAACCTGTGGCGCGCACAGATTTGGGAAGCCTCCCGATTTCTTTTGCTTTTCCAAATTGTCTGGGGCGGGGATGGCTCAGTCGGTAGCGCGCCAGGCTCGTAATCTTCAGTTCCCAGGTTCGAGCCCCAACTGGGTTGGTGTTGAGATTTATCTCCGCAAAATTCCGCGCCCTGCCCACGCTCAGTAGCGGACACCGATGGGCTTGGAAAGTCCGCCGTCCTTCGGATGGGACGTTAAACCGTGGCCCCGTGTGCGGGAGAGCCATATCCTATGCACGTTGAAGAACACACTGGATAGCCTTGACGGGAGGCTATCATCTGTCTCCCAACAGCTGTACCCAGTGGGTCCCCTCCCCCAACCTTCTCTGAGCCTTCGGGGTCCATGTGACCTGGCCATTTAGCCCACTGTGTGCAAAATAATGCCGCTCAGAGGTAAAAACAACACAACCAACCAAATTGGTCTTGGGCGGCTTCCGGATCCTCCTTGGAAAAACATTTTCCCTCCTGCGATTTACATATCTCTTAATTCCTTCGTGTTGCGGTTCCCACTTTGAGCAGTGCACGACAATAATGCAATACGACCATATTTGACTACTTAGTTTATTTCAATATTAGAAGAGTGATATTATTCGTGATGCATCGATTTATTTTACTAGAATTTTATTAAATATAAATTTATCAATGTCGTAACTGTTTTAATTACAGAAATATCATCACTGTGAATAATATCTAATGCAGTTGGATTCAACTGTAATCATAATTTTGATTATTTCAAAGCATTTTTTTCGTGAATCTTTCATCAATTTGGATTTGAATTTTCATATATCTTTTACAAATTTCAACTATTTGGAAGGATCATCCATAAATTAAGCCGGAGTGTAGGGGTTAGTGATTGCATTAAACTGCCTCAAATAAGGGGGGGGGGTTACGTAATACTAAAATTAATACTTTATAAATTATATATAGAATTAAAAACAGTGATTAGCTTTATAATATATATTGTTGAATTCATTTTTATATATTTTTTTTACGGTTTTCTGATTAAGAAAACAGCTAATTTATAATATTGCTTGCATCCTTTATTAACTGTAAATACAAACGAAGCATAGCGTAACTCAGAGGGAAGAGAATCGTCTAAAACAGCGTTAAGTAATTTATGGACGACCCCATGTCGAGGGGAAAAAAAGATCATTTTACAATCTTTTTTGTTGCTGTTCCGTAATATTTCCATCAAGTGCTATCAGGTATTTAAAAAGGCTTTTCTGGAGCAATTATTTCTTGTCATTTAGGGCAAAATTAACTTTTTGCATTTTGCTGATTTCGCAAATAAAATAGGGAAAATAGAAACCAGAATCAGATAATACTTATTTCTATTCTTTTTTTTTGCACTAAATATCTTTCGCATCGCGCGAATATAATCTATCGCCGTTTGGAAAGTAATTTACAGTTCATTTTAAGGAGCGAGTCGAGTGCTTTAAGAAGTGTAGGATTGTCTTCATGAGAGGCTCAAATGCAACAGAAAATTCTCCAGGAAATTGTCTTATCGACTTATTCCGAAACGAGGAGCTCGAAATGTTTTCTTATCCAATTGCCTAATGGAGCAACGAGGAGCGTTTCTTGCTCCCAGGGAACTGCGCCAACGGAAAGAATGCACCGCTGTTGCCCGGCTACACTGAACACCGATGAAGTCATCCCTCCTCGATAGTTCCGGCTCTTTTTCTTTCAACCTGGGGTGGGATTTAATGGCTCCTGCTCCGGGGGGCACTGATCGGCAGACCGGAAACAACATATCAATGTTCAGCATCCGGTGAGCTTTTGTATAACGAATAAATCTGCTGCACGGAGTGATATTACATTCGAGCCTTGAAACAATTTCTCTTCACTTCCTCATTTTGGGAATGAAAAGGCTGAAAACGGAATTTCTTCGGCCATTAAGAGAGCAGAACACTTAACACGTGGCGCTTTTGGTATTTGGAAGTTCTACAAATCATCTGTCGTGAGACGTCATTTCATGATGGATTCGATACGCACAGAGTTCAAATTTCCTCTTTATTACATATTCAATGATAATTCTCTCGCACAAAGAGGAAAGCCACTTGCGGACATCAATAGCAGCAGCAATGTTAATGGGGATTGCCTAGGAATATAAATAGCTTTTTAATCCATTTCTCTTCTTCACACAGTAACTCAGAGAAGCTATGTCAATATGCCGATAAAAGAGAGAAAAGTTACATTTATAGTTCAGCAATGCGAAGAAAAAGAATTGTGAGTTGGTTATATTCTTAATCGATAAATATCGTAAAAAGAAATGCATTAGAGCCAAGTAAAAAAAAATCAAAGCGAAAAATGTTTTCCTAAACTAACTTTAAAAGAGCGAACTGGAAACAGGAAGTTGAAACAGAGCATTTTTTTTTTCAGAACAATTTCGTTGCGTCGTACAAAGCAAGGCAATATAATGAGAAAGAGTGCTCCTACAAATAATAAAAATATAATAAATAATATCATTATCATAAAATGAAATTAATCTATGTTTTTTGTTTAACTGTCAAAGAATGTCTCACTCTTAATTTAACGTCGATGTGAATTTTGGAGGAAACATTTTCTTGAGCCGGGTGGGATACGAACTGATAACATGCCAGGTGCTACTGGCCGCCTATTAAGATCTCCTCTAATTGATGTTATGAACTTCCTACCCACAGTACCCAATTCTCTGCGTCTCATGAAGGTATTGTTCCAGCAGCTGTCTCAAGAAGCAGATGATAAGTATGTCATGAAGATGTCAAACACCGAATTCAGTTTTACGATTTTTTTCTCATGAATCTACCAAAAAGTGAGGATTTGAGGAAAGTTTAGACCTAAATATGAATCTAGCCTTTGGTTATAAATGAAACAGAGAAGCGGATATTCAGGGGAGGATTGGGGAAGGGGGGGGGGGGTTACATTTCTAGTTTTTTTTTTTTTCAGAACAATTTCGTTGCGTCGTACAAAGCAAGGCAATATAATGAGAAAGAGTGATGATGATGAAGAGTGATATGATGCTACGGGCTCGAGCTCCATCTCCCCTTAAATCTTTGAAAGCTCCAAATAAAACAATGATAAAACTATTCACAGGTAAAAGGATTTGGGGAAAATGCCTTGTTAACTGAGATTGAGTAAAACGATACTAAAGCATTTGCAGCTTCTCAGGGTATAAAAAAAATGGGGCATGGCCTTCTCGTCATTTTTCATTTGCAATCACGAAAGAATAAACATGAAACAAGATGCTAATCAGCAAGCGATGAAATCATTGGTCAGTTTTTGGTTTTCTGAACCACCGGTGAGCATAGCGTTGTTTGCAACAAGACGAACCATCTTTTGTGGTTAAAAGAAAAATAGATAATGTATACTGAAGTTATCACATTAGTAACATTTCAAATCGCCGCACTTCATAGTGACAACTTTTTAAACCCTGAAAGTGGCCAGAGAGAAAGGAGGAGTGGGATCTGAACCCACGACCTCCTAATTGAGAGAGGAACTTACATGGCATATCCTCACATTTTATTAATCTAGCATTTGGTGAAATTTCTCTTTCACTTAGCTTAATATAAAACACACATAACATCCTAATATTAATATTTCTAACCCAGATTTCGTATAAAGGGTAAAGTTAATTTCTATTTGAACAACATGAACAGAAGTCAACAAACGTTCGTGTGCAGCAATTGAAATTGCCGCCATAGTTGCGGGCGAACGAATGAGCTGACATGCGCATCCTTAGATGTGACGTCATCGGTGGCAGAAATTCTGAGTTGCCTGTGATTCCGCGCACACTTGGGTAAAGTTAACGAAAGGTTAACTAAGTTAAAGATTTTTTCATAAAGTTAACTTTAAGTTAAATATTAATGACCAAAAAATTAACTAGTTAAAAGCTAAGTAAAAAGTTGTTCAAATTTTTAAGATTTGTAGTACAACAGAATAAAAAAAGATCTGTTAAATTTCAAGAGCCGCTCAAAATTGGTATCTGTGCTTAGATCCCTCCGCTTAAGGAGAACATGGCCACCAATGCTAAATAACCTCTCAACAAGTGCAGAAGAACGAATGTTGTACCCAGAGGCGTAGCTAGGCTTTTGGCGCTCTTGGTAAATTTGTAATTATCTGCCTTGTTCAGTTATTGATAAAAAAAAATACACACGTTATTTATACAGTAGACCTTCGTTATAGCGCTGCTCGCTATACCGCGCACTCGGTTATAGCGCGGGCGATGTTCGCGATAAGTTCAAACGTTTATACAGGTCCGTTCGGCGTTAGTGAGTATCGCATTTTATTGTTACTGCGTATTGAGTAATTGTGTATGTATTGAGTTCCTGCATGTATTTTGAATAGTGTTTAATTATTGTATGCATGATGAGTAAAAGAAAAGCTTACAGTGTGAAATTTATTGTGTCGCCACCGGTATATTGTTCGCTCGGTATAACGCGGGTGTTGTTTTCCGCCCGACATGCGCGTTATATCGGGGGTCCACTGTATTATATATATTTATTGTCATTATTTTAATACAGTTGCATGAATAAATATTAATTACACATAAATAATTGCCAAAGAACTTGAAGTGAATTATTTTTTAAAGTATTTTAACTTTTCCTACTTTTTCGTTGGCAAAATCTCATCAAAATCAATTTTTTGAGTCAGTTCTCGCTCGATTGATAGGAAACCAAATGATGATGTACACTCCTGTCCTGATGTTGATCTTAAACAATCCCGGGGTTTATAAACAATAATAATTCAATAAAATGTACAAATTATGAACTCCCATCCAAAGAAGAATATAGCTATGTAACATAATTTTTTGTAACGGCATGATTTGTAAAAGCAATATGAACAGTTGGAAATTGCGCCCCCAAGCTGTTTTATGGCAAAGCGCGGTGTAGGGGGGGGGGGGGGGCTGTTATTCGTCCGCCGATAAAAGGAAAAAAATATTTTTGTAGGAAAAAACGAAAATCTCTAATATGCTGTCTTGACAATAGACCGTACAAACAATACGTATTAAATTCAACGAACTACGGGCGGCTAATTATTCAATTTCCTTTTGCACATAAACATCAGATATCGTGGAATGGCTCGTGCCGCCCAGTGATTCCGATGCCAACACGTTCCTACGCCTCTGGTTGTACCTGACAAAAAATTTCTTAATAGCACCTATCATCTCTCCAGTTGAGGAAGTCAACTACTGATTTACCACCTTTCCGAAATCGGGATCTCCTCCTCTTCAAATTGAAAGAAATTCTTTGTCTTGTCAGGCTCTCGCTGTTTGATACCTCGAGCTTCACGCGGTGCCACTGCAGCTGTGAGATCCGATCTTAACTGGTATCGCTCATTTGAACTGGGACATTTCAGTCCTCTTAACTGGTCCTCCGACATTTGACTTGACAGTTGACAACGGTTCAGGAAACGTCAAAACTTCGCATTTAAAATTTGGGAAATACTCGGAAATTAATGATTAACGTCTAAAAAAATCATTCACGTTAATTCAAAAAATTGACGCGTTACGTTAAAAATTTAAATATGTACAAAAGTTTACGAATTAAGTTAAAAGTTAAAGAAAATGTTAACTTTTAACTTAACGTTTAACGTATTAACGGGCGTTAACTCAAGTATGGTTCCACATATGCTTAAGAGATAGGTGCCAAATTTGGCGGGTGATCCCACTTGGTTCTCGCTGTGCTGGGTTAAGAGATCGTGTTCGTAGCAGCCGTGATGCGGAGGAATCCCTCTGAAGGTGTCCGAAATTTCTGGGGGCGCTGCCGTCGCCTACCTGGGAATGGAATAATACATTTGCAAAATAGTTATGAGTGGAGTAGTAGGTTAATGGTGAAAAGATGCGAATGAAGTTATCGATGGGGAAAAGTTATCAATAAACAAACGTCGCGCGCCAGACTTTTTTATAATAAATAATGGGCATATTCCAAAGGAACAGGCGGGTGAGAGGGCTGACACCTCTATATCTTTCACATTTATCCGTGATGATAAATGAGGGTGAACTAGCTCAAACGGTTGACAAATTCTTATCGACAGATTTCGGCGACTTGTAATTCCCGAGACCTGAACGAGTAATCCCAAATTGGTACGCGGGTGCCCTCTGTTGAGAGAAAAGATCAGGTGGCTGTCCTTTCCAAATGGGTGGCGCTTCCATCGGCTCCACTATCGACGAAAGTTATGAATGGAGATAAGTTTCCCACCATATCCGAAAATTATGAAAGTTGTTAATGGAGAAGAGAAATAAGTTTCAAGCCAAATTTTTGGTGGGAGTTAACTAATCACCATTTTAAGCAAATAATAACAGTACTTTTATAATTAACTAGGATTTTACTTTGAGGGCAATATTTCATTCCTTCCATTTTCTTCGCCGTGGCTTGTACACTCTCACCAACAATACTCACGAGTCAACAGCCATTACTGAAGTCATAATCTATCATTTGACATGCAAGTCGTTAGTATCAACTTATGCTATAGTATATTATACTGATAAAGTTTACAAATTCCGTTCCTTTTGAGGGAAATATTTTACAATTAATGATGTTTCTGGTTGTGGGTGATCCTTTGGTACAGCAAGTGAAACTAAGTTTCATCCCCAGATAAATACAGATGAGCAACTCCCTAGGGCCCATGTATCGTGTCCCTAAGTTATTGTTTTTTGTATATCTCTATTACATGTACAATTTAAGAAGTGTCTTAAATGGGAATATTGCTCATCAGTCAGCCCTTCTCACCTGGCCATTTAGCCATTGTGTACAGAGGTAGGGACCGCTAGAGGGAGGACGAGTAAGAGGTCAATTCCCCTCCCCCTTTTCGATGCTAGTAAGTGGAATAGAGAACATTATTAAATTTGTATATATTTCACGCATTTTTCAGGAAATGTTTCAAAACCTAAAACAAAAGTTAGGTTGCGTTGTTTCACCTCTGAGCCGCACTTTTTTGCACACAATGAGCTAAATGCCCAGGTCACAAAGACCCGAGTGGTCGGAGAATGTTGGGGGAGGGAAGCCACTGAACAGCTGTTAGGAGACAGATGCCTCCCATTAAAGTCATCCAGTGTGTATTTTAATGTACACAGTATCTCCAGAACACGAGGTAACGGCTTAACGTCCCATCCAACAGACGGCGGCCTTTCCAAATCCATCGGTGTTCCTTACTGACCGAGGGCAGGTAACCGCAAACTTTTATCTCTTTCTAAACGGAGTTTTGCGGGGGTTTTGAGGGAGTTTTTCGGAATAAATCTCAAAGCTGGGCCAGCTGGGACTCGAACTTGGAAACTGCAGATTATGAGCCCTAAAACGAAAGGGAAAATATTACATGGAAATTATTTACAACAGATGCCACCATTTTGTTTTTGTAGGAAAGAAGTCCATGAAAGTAGTCCCATTTTCTCCATAACCTTCAAACCAAATTTTACTTACATCACTGCCTCATACGAAACTTTTTGCAAAAATTTTTACAAAACCTAAAAATAAAAGGCACAAAATTGTAAACAACAAACCGCCGTTCCGCCTTCGAAAAATCATAATTATTAAAAATAAGAGTTAAATAACCCAATGGGCTAAAACAAGTACGAAAACGACCAAAATCATGAACAACGAACCGCCGATCTACACTCTAAAAAACGCACTGGAGATTAAATAGCCCAATGCATAAAAAGACACCAAAACTATAGTGACTAATCCCCCTCAACACATAATAGAAAACTATCCATGCTCAAACCAGATTTCCTTTTCTGAACACATACAATACTATCCTTAATTAATATTCATATTCCACTCAAACACTACATCAAACTCTCAACATCTAATACAACGAAATTTTCAAACTCATCTATATTCTCTCCATTATCACAACAACAACCATGCTGGTAGCTGAAACATAACATTCAATGTGCCAGGATCAAATGACCCCATAACCATTTTCATCTGATGATCGCCGATAAGGCCATGAGTCAAAGACAGTACAAAAGTTAGTTCACCAAGCTATGGTGAAACCCCGAAGGGCTATGAAAAGAACACGTAGGAACAGGAGCAGAAAGCAAGAACTAAACCAAAAAGGTATCCATATCGAAGATCAGGGGTCTTGCTCTTTTGATCCTGCTCTGAGGATCGAACAAATAATGCAATAGAGAAGAAATCAAATCATGAGGGTTTGAGTCAACACCATCAAAGAAGACCTTCGAGGTGTTCCTAATAAAGTTATAAATGTGTTCAACTCCAAGATCGTGATGAATTCTTCTGTTGGTGACGAACCAGCGAGCATTCGTAACCTGTCGTAGCACTTTGTTCTGATATCGTTGTAAACAACGGATATTTGTCTTTGTCGTATTCGCCCAGACAGGGGCAGCATAAGTCAATACTGGACGTAGCACAGAAAAGTACAGAAGTAATTTGTGGTCAATAGAAAGGATCGAATTTCGACCCAACAACGGTCCAAGTTGGCACCGGATGATGTTAGCTTTATGAACGATGTATTTAATATGGTCATTCCACTTCAATTTATGATGCAAAATCAGCCCTAAATACTTTGTAGTTTTTTGCCAAGGAATAGAGTTATTAAATATACATAAACTGCTGTCACAAGAAACTTTCTTCAAAAAAAATAGTAGCGCTGAACTTTTGTCAGCGTTTATTTTGATCTTCCATTTAGCGTACCATTTTTCAGCCAGGTCTAGACCTTTCTGCAGCCTGTCTATAGCTATCGAAGACCTCAGAGATGTAGAAAGTATAGCTATGTCGTCCGCGTACATAGCATAAAACAAACGGTCATGCAAGGGAAAATCATGCATGTAGATAGAGAACAGAACAGGGCCAAGAAGGGAACCCTGAGGGACCCCTGCCTGTATACTCTGGACTGCAGATAGACTCTCATTGACACATACTTGAAAAGTACGGTGATGTAAATAGGATTCGATAAAAAGAATCATCCCTGATGGGGCCTTTGCCCTGATGAGCTTAGAAATCAGCCCATCAACCCAAACCTTGTCGAAGGCCTTTGCCACATCGAGGAAGGCAGCAGCTACGAATTCCTTCTTATTTAAGGATTCCTTTAGTTTACCAACGACTCGTAAAAGCTGGTGATCTGTTGACATCTTATTCCGGAAAGCAAATTGTATATCCGGAATCACCTGATGTTGAGAGACGAATGTTTGCAGTCGATTCAACATTATTCGTTCCAACAGCTTACTGAGACAAGACAACAGGCTAATCGGACGGTAGCTACTTGGAAACTTGTGACTTTTCCCTGGCTTAGGGATCATCATCTTGATCTTTGCTCGCTTCCATACCTCAGGAAAAACTCCATGTCTTATAAGGACATTAAATATAGAACACAAAAATGCAATTGCATTGACGGGTAAATTCCTGATCATGGCATTTGTAACCAGATCCAAACCAGGAGCCTTATTTCGCTTTAGCTTCCCGATTGCTGCCTTAATCTCCTTAGGGGTAGTGAAAAGTGTCTGACTTGTCGGACGCAGATAGAAATGATGTAGTTCATCTTTCATCTCTCGTTGAGTAATTTCATCCGACAAGTCAGAATTTTCCTGGAACTGGGTGACCAATGTTGAGGCAAAAGCTTCAGCTTTCTCAGCATCACTATATACCACCCCCTTTTCACCTTGTATAGGCGGGAGGTTATTTTTAGTATTTTTTAGCCTCTTTGTAAAGTTCCAAATAGAATTATCATAAACAGAGAGGTTTTCAATCTTATTTTTCCAAGAGGTTGCTCTGAATTCTGCGATATCTGCTCAAACTCTGTTCTTGAGGGCATAGTACATAGTTTTATCTGCAGGATACCGAAACCTTTGCCACCGATGTCTAGCTTGGTTTTTGGCCTTGACAAGTTCAAGTAAGTGGGAAGGTAACTTAAAATAAACAGGAACCTTTTTCCTCGTATAACTAGCCTTCCTCTTACATGTATGAAGAATAGCAGTAAACTTTTCAATGACAGCCTCAATATTGTGGAAATGCGGAGAACTGCATTTTCCTTTGAAAGAAGCGTGAACAAGTTCTTTGTAAACATCCCAATTTGTTGAAACGGAAACAGGAGGAGTTGCCATATTCGATATGGAGAGCTGAAGAGAGATTGGTATGTGTTCCGAGTTTAGCGATTGTATGGTAGCAAGACTGTAGGCCGGAAAAAAGTGTCCCAGCAGGACTCTATCAAGCACATCTGCATGTATTTCGGGTTGTACGGAAAATAAGTGGGACTGGAAGGTGCATCCACAATGATCCCCTTACTAGTAGAATATTCAAGCAGGGTGCGACCATTTAAGTTACACCTTCGAGAATTCCAAGCAGTATGTTTGGAGTTTAGATCACCAGCAAGAATTGTGGGACAGTCGGTTTCAAAGATCCAATCCAGATCCACAGAACGCAAATAATATTTGGAGGCTTATAACCAGAAATGATGTTTAGTTTTCCAATACTAGTCCGGGGAATAGAGATGGCAGTTACTTCAATGGAAGCCACTTCAGGAAGCAGATAATGGAAGTGTGGAATAGAGCTCTTTACAAAAATGGCTGTCCCACCACCTCCATTATGTATTCTGTCAGTTCGATAAACTTTGTAATTTGCGACATTTAGCGTATCACTAGCCCTTAAGTGTGTCTCACTCAGTAAAGTCACGTCCACATTAAACTGCAGAAGAAAGTTCAGAAACTCGAAAAGGTCTCTTTTAAGGCCGTTGCAATTCCACGCAATAATCTGAAGCTGGTCATGATAGTAAGGTGAATCACCCATCGGGGTTCAGAGCGTTGAGGAAAAGATCAAAAGCTCGGACCCCGACAGCAATTTTGGCCATCAAGCCTTTAGCACTTTGATACTCTGTAAATTAATTTTTAATGGTGGTCAGAATAGCAGTAAGATTTAACTGTTTGACAAAGGAAAAAACGTCTGTGATATCATTAATCAGAATTGAGTCGAAACCTTTTTTATCCCTCTTAGAGGATGTTTGTACTTTAGGGTTCTGCTGAACAGGAGTAGAAGTACGTTCATGTGAAGCTGGTGAAGGAACAGCAGTAGACTGTCCAATCCTAGATGTCGATGATGAAGCAACTGCATCAGCATACGAAAGAGAAGTAGATGTTTTAGCAACAAACGGAGGAGTCACCTTTCCCTTTCCCAGAGGTACAGACTTTGATTGTCTATGAGATGGAGGCATAGTTTTAGTAGAACCAAGTTTAGGATAGAAAGCACATCCCTTATAATTTGCTGTATGTGTCAGCCCACAATTAGCGCAAGTCACCAGCTTTTCACTACCCCTAAGGAGATTAATTGGAAAACAACAATCGTTGGTGGGCCATCAGTCTTGCTTCTGGAACAAGTAGTTGTGAAATGATCCCCAGCGCATTTCACGCAACGGGGCCTATTATGGCATCCACTCTGCGAATGACCAAACGATTGGCAGCGGTGACATTGAGTGGGTGCAGGTCCTTTTCTATAATTTTCAACCTTGATTCTTAGGTGAAAAAGACTAGTAACGTTGAAAAACAACAACCATCACACTCCAAAACACTATTAGGTGTCAAATTTCCCACGATACCTTTTGAACGAATAAAATTCCACACATCTGAACTACACTTATTCGCGACATTAACACACCCACTCACTCCTAGTTACTACTTAATTCTATTCATACGCCAAAATACGATGTTCCATTATATCCCTACGCCTCTACTGACGCACTGTACTCGCAACTCCATAGACTTAACATTACAACAATATACGCGATAAAAGAGTCCCTTACAAAAATGCTTTTTATTACATACCTATATTAATTTCGAAAAGCCCCTTTCTGATCTAAGTTTAGATATCCAAAATACACCAATTTACCACGATTTTAAACACCTTAACCCCTAAATAACCTTAGTAACGTTTGCTAAATATCTACCGAAGCCTACTTTGAAAATCTGAAATGTGTATTACCAACTGTAAAATGTTCTGCCTATCCATTCTTGTCCATGGCTGCAGGTGTATTCTGCAGTGGGAACTTGTTCGTATATTCACCTCTCCTGCTCAGTTGAAAATAAAAAGTTCTCGGTTAAGTAAATGGTGGCAGCACCTTCGACATTCCGGTTGGGTTAGGTTGTTTTACCTATGAGTGGCACTTTTTTGCACACCATGGGCTAAATGGCCAGGTCACATGGACCCCGAAGGCTCAGAGAAGGTTGGGGGAGGGAACCCACTGGACAGCTGTTGGGAGACAGATTCCCGTCAAGGCCATCCAGCGTGTTCTTTAACATGCACAGGGTATGTCTCTCCCGCACACGGGGCCACGGCTTTACGTCCGCATCCGACGGATGGAGGCCTTTCCAAGCCCATCGATGTCCCCTACTGACCATGGGCAGGGCAGGGAGTTTTGCGAGATAAGTCTCCACACTGACCCAGCTGGGACTCGAACCTGGGAACTACAGATTACAAGCCTGGCCCGCTACCGACTGAGCCACACCCGCCCCTTTCGACATTCCAGACTTTCGCGTCTGTCTATGAGTTTTACATTTCAAAGATTAATCTCAATAATAATGCCGAAATTGAGTTAATTGTTTTCGTAATAAATTACCTAGTCGTGTCATGGATTCATGAAAAGTAAATCAAATCCTTTAAGTGTATGAAGAAACTGATTACGAAAACTTTCCGTGGTATTTAGTATGCATGTGGCAGCATTGCTTTCATGAAAATTTAAATGTCCATAATTTCAAAAATGATTCCAAGCATCATGCGCTGTACATTTTGCTTTGACTTGAATTGTCAACGAAGAAGTACGACCAAGAACAATGGTCTGGTCCTGCAAAGGAAGAGGACAGGTTCTGCTTCAGATCGTCATGGCTCAGATTCTCAAGACATACCACAATGCAAGAAGATTGCCTCATCTGCCAGAAAGCACCTTTAAGCGACATCTACAGCAGTCCATCGCAATGTGACACCTGCAATGCATGACGATGTTTGAATGAAGCTGAATTACATGCAGAGTGTCCCCTGTACAGATTGTCTCTGAGTGCTAATCATCGCCAGGCATGTCGTCTGTGGTGCATCAAGCGTGTGTCATGGGAGAGGGAATGGCGCCTCGTTGTCTTCTCGAATAAGTCATGCTTTGGTTTGGCATTGCCATGGCCAGCAGTAGGATCTGGCACACATCTGGGAGTGCCACACTGCCTGCACACCCGTGTGTGGACACTGTGATATGGCACAGTGTGAGGTGACATCAGTTATGACTCCAAAACACCTTTAGTGTTTCCCCAGGGAACTTTTACAGCTCAACCATACATGAAAGTTATTGTGGGGCCCCATTTCATCTGTTCCAGCCGAGCTCTCCAAGTGTCATTTTCCAGCAGGGAAAGGCAATTCTCCATAGGGCACGCATTGTCCAACCGTGTCTTGGTTGTCTATGGAATATCACCATCTTCCTCAGCCCACTATTTCCCCGGATTTCTCCCCTATAGAGCACATATGGAGCATCCTGCTGAGGTCCCGCCATCCTCATAGACCTTCTACTTTGGCGTATAAACTGACAGGCTCCTGTCAGACCTCTGTGGCAAGCCGTGCTTGAGGGGGTATTTTAATGCTCTACCACTATGCTCAGTTTCATTGAGATTCGAGGCTTGCTTAATGGTGTTGCAATTTTTGTGCTTATGAGTGTGTATATATATATACACACACACACTCATCACAATTATCATATATATGTATCAAATATATTTTCTGAGGAAGATCAGAATTCCTTTTCTACTTGGGCCGTGCTCACTACCCAGAAGACCCCTGGCAATAGAGAAAAAAAAAGTAGAGGGAGGAAGTAACAAGAATACATTAAAATTTAAAAATTTTGCAAAGAAGAAAACTATACATTTTTACTGCGCCAAAGCATTTGAAGAAAAATTGGAATCCACAATTAGTTAGAATATTTGCGAGAGACACTCGACAATCTAAAAATTTATTTCTAAAAAACATTACTGTTTGAAAAAATCTAATTACCAAACACAATTTTTTTTGGCTCCCAAAATTTTTAATACTTTACCAAATGAAATTAAGGAAATAATTAACATTAAAACATATATTATTATGCAAGTTAAAAATTGGATATTAAATACTGAGAATATAAATGTATTGTTCTTAATCAAGCAATCGTGAATTAATTGAAACCATGTTATTGAATTAATTTAGATCTCCAAACTGTTTTACTGGTTAGCCTCTAGGGGTCCACCCACGAATGGTTTACTCATTTCATGTTTTAACTTATGCCAACTGGGCTTATTCTCAGATGGAGATGGTAATGGATAAAGTTTTACCTGGAACATCGCATATCCATACACGATCTACGACTGTTTTATTCAGCTGTAATTTACGTTTGTTTACATATCTAGACTTTATGTATACATGAATTTAGTTATGTTAAATAATATCCACATGACTCGATAAATGTATATGTATGCAGGCATTACTACTATATATTTAGTATTGAAAACTACGTCTATGTTAGTATTATAATGTAATTACAATAATTGTACTTTTGTGTAACGTGTACAGTGAAATGGTGCTGAATATGATTGCCGTTCTTGATAAGGCAATGTAAAGTTACATTCATTTTGGTTAATAATCATCATCATCATCATCATCATCCTCAAGCAGCCATGGGCTACGGAGGTTCAACCAGACCGCGCAGTTTAATTCTCCAAGCATATCTGTCCTGAGCTACATCTACTGCATCTGGCCACTGCACACCAATTCTAACAAGGTCCTGTTTGACATTGTCAGCCCACCGCATCCTAGGTCTCCCCCTCCTTCTGAGGCCTCTAGGCACACTGTTCATAACCCTATTCGCCAATCTATAATTATCCATACGGACAACATGGCCAAACCAGCGGAGTCTCTCTCTGCACAATATTAAAGGAGGTTGCAGACTCCTTTGCCTAACCTCATCATTGGTTACAAAGTTAAACCACCTAATACCCAAGATACTGCGTAAGCATCTAGGAATCAAAAGCATCTAGTTTCCTGTTATCCTGTTTACACAGCGTCCAAGTTTCACTACCATAACTAACCCTAGAAAGAACCAAACTATTATACAGTCTAATTTTAGTCTTTAGGTGTATACGCCTATTTCTCCACAATCTCCATAGATTCTTAAAAGTCCCGGCAGCAATACCTATTCGTCTGTTAATCTCATGCCGCACATCACCAGTATCAGTTACGTAGCTCCCAAGGTAATTAAACTGTGACACCTGCTCAAGACTGCAACCATTCAGATTAACTGAATCACAACCTGCCTGACCAATTTTCATCACTTTAGTTTTCTCTCTGTTTATAACCAAACCTACTCTACTACCAGTCTCATCAACAGCTCGAATGAAAGAGTTCATCTCATCAACATCATTTGCCAAAAGGGCTAAATCATCAGCATAATCTAAATCACAAATTTTCGCATCTCCAGCCCATTTAAGGCCAAAATCTTTCCCTTGAAGAGAATTTCGCATAACATAATCAACAACCAAACTAAAGAGAAAAGGAGACAAAATGAACCCTTGTCGAACACCAGAAGTAATGCTAAACCAATTGCTACAAGACTTACCAACTCTCACACATGACTCAGTGTTATTATAGACAGCTTTCATTATGTTAACTAACTTGTCTGGTATACCATATGATCTCACAATCAACCACAAATTATGACGATCAACAGAGTCGAAAGCCTTTTTGAAATCAACAAAGCTAGCAACTAAAGGTTTCTGAAATTCTAAACATTTCTCAAGAATCTGCCTCAGTGAAAATATCTGATCCACACATCCCCTACCACTTCTGAATCAACATTGATCATCACGCAATTGCCTGTCAACCAGATTCTTAATTCTATTAAGCACAATCATGGAAAGAACTTTACCTGGAACAGAGAGTAGGCTGATACCCCTATAGTTATCACAAGAACTGCGATCACCTTTTTTGAAAATAGGGATAATAATAGCTCTGGTAAAATCTTTAGGAACCATGCCTTTATCATAGAAGTTATTGAAAATTTCAGTCATCCAAATGGTAACTGAAACATTCCCAGCTCTAAGCATTTCTGTAGTAATTTTATCCACCCCTGGGGATTTATGAAGTTTAAGTTTAGAAATAGCCAAACTAACTTCAGATTGTGTTATAGGGCCAACATTAAAGATAACAATGCATCTATCATCATTACAAACAATGAGAGTTGAATTAACCACATTGTTTAGAACATCACTGAAACGCTCAGCCCACCTAGCCATGACAGAATCTTCACCTTCTACAACCTTACCTTGTTTATCCTTCAATCCCTGTATACCTGTTCGTTTTCTACCACACAAAACATTAACTATCTGGTACAGCTCTCTGCTGTTGTGCTGTCTAACTGCTTCCTCAGCTTTGTCAGCCAGGCCATCAAGCCAAAGATTCTTATCAGTAGCTAACTGATCCTTTACACGTTTATTAAGTTCTTTGTAATGCTTTCTATTAGGACTAGTAGGGTACTGATTAAGGACATTCCTGCAGTTCCTTCTTTCTGAAATAAGCTCAAGTGCCTTATCACTTAAATAATTCTGTCTCCTCTGCTCCTTTTTCCCTAAAAGAGTACTGTTAGTTTCCAAAAAAGCCTGTTTAAAATGGCCCCATTCTTCCTCAACTTCAGTATTAAGCAAACCATGACTGTCATAATGACTAAGTAACCTATCATAGTAAGCTTTAGCTATAACTGGGTCATTCAGAGCTTCAGTATTAAAGGTAAATTTTTTAACCCTAGCAGAACACTTTTTAAGTTTAAGTTGCAAGACACTTTTAACAAGGAAATGGTCAGATCCAATTTCAGCTCCCCTATATGCCCTGGTATTTCTAACAGAACTAGCCCATTTGCTGTTAATTAATATATAATCAATCATATTCCTATGCAGCCCATCAGGTGAAACCCATGTGTATTTATGTATGTCGCGGTGTTTATAATATGTGTTAGTTATTCTGAAACCATTGAGTTTACTTACCTGTAGGAGAGTTGCCCATTGCCATTGCAGCTACCAATACCAAAAGGGCCTATTACTCCTCCCCAAAGGTCAGAGTCGGTACCAACTTTGGCATTGAAGTCACCAAGAACAAGGGTAATATCTCCTTTCTTGACAGAATTCAAAATATCCTGAAGTTGTCCGTAAAAGCTATCCTTCTCATCCTCATCAGAATCCTCAGTGGGGGCATAACAGCAGATAACATTCAAGTCTTTAATGCTTGTCTGAAATTTTGCTGTAAGAAACCTTTCATTAATGCACTCATATCCTAGAAGAGCATCACTAGCATGTCTGGTGAACAGCAGTCCCACGCCTTGGTGATGCTTTCCATCCTCCCTCCCTGTAAAGAGAAATTGAAAGTTATTTTTAAGTATCTCACATTTACCTGTCCATCTGGTCTCTTGCAAGCCTAGAATATCTAGGTTATAGCGCTGGAATTCCTGCATGAGGACATCAAGAGAATAATCTCTATGTAATGTCCTCACGTTCCACGTTCCTGCAGAGAGAAAATGATTAGTAGGATTTTTAAAGAAATTAGGTTTATTGAGATTGGTAGGGCCAACAATATCAAACAGCCCCCTGATCGCAGGCATGGGGCAAAGACCTGTTCCTCCTCTACTAAAGGCTGAAGTCACCGATGCTGGTAGGAACTTCAGGCACCACCTTTTCAAGTGGACTTTTTCAAGAGCCATATGGCCTGCCTGAGACACATTACTCCAGTTTAGGCTTGACGATGCCCAACTAGCTAAGTAAGGTTCAGGTACCTGCGATGGCCTCTGATTAGGATTATCCACCAGCTGATACAAGGTATCCCAAGTCTCTGTTCACTTAGAGCTGGCAACCCAGAAGAAAACAGAAAGCACAGCAGCAGATTCTCCCTCAACAGAGGCCCACCAGTGCAGCAAGTCCAGGATCCATAATCAAGCTCAAATCCATAAACAAGTCCAGTCTAGTAGGTATAAATGGTCAGCACCAGGACCCTGTGAAGTTGACCACTCCTCAGCAGGGTTTGAAAAAAAAGAAAAAAGTGGCCATAGATGACCAGATCAGTAGGCCATACTGAACTGGCAGCCCTCCCCTTCCGTTCCCTTCCAAAAGAGAATATCTCTTTTGAAAGGTACTAACGGCCTGCACCACGAGAAGGCGGGGTCGGACATTAGGTGCTAGACGGCCGGTTCTGTGCATCATCACTAGGGATTGGTACACAGCTCTCCTTCCAGTTTACGCCTAGCTACCATTTACAGGCCTTGTTAATAATAATAAATAATAATCAGTTTAGCAAATAGTGACTTAAAGGAGAGGTAATATTCTAGTCTGCCTCGGGTGAAAAATCACCTGGAGCCGGCAATAACTAAATTCATGTAGCCATAAAAATTCAAGTTTCTTTCAAGGTTTGATTTGTCAGATCATAGTAAGTATACCACTGCATGGTTTGAAATTATTAAGGAGATTAATATTATTCATCTGAGATTAGTTAAGGCTCAAATATTCTAGTCCCAGCGCGGTTAATTTTCCACTTTGGTTTGGTTCATTTTTCATGAACTAATCTTTAGTTCAATTTTTAAATTCGACTGTAAAGGGTTCCAACCAATTTGTCTGAGGTGCGTTTTGAAAGAGCGTTTTGAAAAATTTGTTCTATGTTAAAATTCAAAATAAATACTGATTTCAATAGTATTAGATTTTCTTTTATTATATTTGTAGAGTTTTAATAAAACATTATCATTATTTAACCATGGCATTACTGCTAAAGCCGTCGCGTGGCCGAGTGGTTAGCAAGCTTGGCTACTGATTTACGGGACCTGGGTTCGAACCTCGGGTTAAGGCATGGATGTTTGTGTTGTTTTCCTGCTGACAGGATGAGTCCTGCCATCCTCTCAGACCCTCTACTGTGGCATATAAACTGACAGGCTCTTGACAGACCTCTGTGGCAAGCAGCTGCTTGAGGGGGTATTTATTTTTATTTTATTATTACTGCTGAATTGTAAGTTCAGTCACGTGATCAATTTTCTTTAACATTTTGGAAAATATATGGAATCAAAAATCAAAAACTGAGTTAATGTTATCTGATGTTGTGAATATGCAAATCAACTGTAAAACTGCTTCAGAGGCAGTGCCATCTTAACAGTGCTGCAGGCCCCTGGGCAAAGCAATGCACTGCGGCCCCTACCCACCCACCCACAGGAATGAAAATGTAAATGGTCAATAAAATTAAGCCTATAGATTTATTGGTACTTTTAACAAAATCAATGTTTAAACATAAAAAACATGTTGTAAAGCGAGGATTAATCAACACAAACTTTTGCGAAATTTAGAATCGTCTGGCCGGCCTTAAGAACAAAGAGGCTCTTTGTTCCCAAAATTTTACCACACCTTTCAGTTATAGGGAGTAAATATCAAAACGGAAAGAGAGGACAGAAGAGAAAGCACGTGACACTTAATTGAGCTAAAAATTAAGAATTGTGAAAGGGGCTGGAAAGCGGAGATGGAAAAAACTTACGAAAGAGTATAATATCGGATCATCAACATTGCATGATAGAAGGAATATAATATATAATATATATATAATATATATATAGAACCTGATATATTATTACATTTGAATGCTCTTTTGATTGCCCTCCTGCTTCCTACTATCAACTAGGTACGTCCAGTAGGTAATCCAACTAGTGAATACTAGGCATACTTTTAAAATTGACATTAGAGTAGATGAGCAGCATTTGCTCTGACTTTCTATATTGTCATTTGTCTACATTTAGCAAATTGAGCTGTTATTTATATTTGTAACCACTAGCATAATCTTTTAATCATTATATAACACTTACAGATGTAAACAATTTCAGTTGTCTCCAAATCTGCGCCACCTCTAGCTATACAGTACTTCTCTAAAACAGGGAAAATTCTAAAATCCGATTCCTCAGTCTCTAAGGGGATCGATTTTAAGCAGTTTAATGCATATCTATTTCTCTTGCTTCACCTGAAAGTAAGTGAATTGTTAATATTTTTAGTATGCAATTGCATATCAAATTTTAAAGGGCATATAGTGCTACATCTTGACAAAGTCTCAGTTCAAATAAACTCTGTAAACTTCAGATTAAAACTGCGTGATACCTAGAGTATATTTTCATATATAGATAGTAACATGATTAAATACTTTTGTTAGCATTTTTTTGTGTGTGAAGGGGAAAGCCCGAATTTTTTCGTTGGAGATAAGATGGCAGCGACTGTCGAAAAGTTGGAAGACATTAAGTGAAGTATTTGCCGAGAGAAATAAGTCTTTGTCCAATGCATACAATTAAGGGAATGTTCCATACTATTGGCTTTAACTTTAGCATTGATTCAATTCTTTTTAAAAACGTCTTAGCAGGTTTTTCTTTCCACAGACACATCGAACGTAAGGATTCGTCTGCTCTCTTGATCTTCGCACGCAAGAATTCCATTAAAATAACTGGAACAATCTGTGCTTGCAAGACACCTGATGGGCAAGGGGGAAATATTGGAAAATAACTGATTTTGAAAAGTCTACAAACAAGATGTGGGATTTCTTTTGAACGATAACAATATTCTTGTACGATGCGCTTGCATTAATGAAATATTTCTGACATTCGAATTTACAACCGAGATTAAAAATTTGATTTACCTCCTGCCAAGAAATTATATCTATTCCCACGGAAAACTTGGGAGTGCGGAAAGAACACATTTTAAGGATAACTTCAAAACATTTCGAATTATTTTTAAAAATGGGGGAGATTTCATGTGATGGATAAGTTCCATGCCAAAGTTGGTGTGAATTGTCTCAACAGCAGGGGTAGCTAGTCATTAGGGGCCAGTGGGGATATATACCAAAATATTAAATTCTGAATTAAAATAAATAATAAAAATAATAATTTATTTAAATATGTGTTTCTTAAGGCGTTTTTTCCATTTCCCCCCCCCCCATTCAGTAGGCGTTTAATGAAGTGATACACTCGAAATAGCCTTGCATTGCCTTAATTATAAGCGCGAGATATTATGGGACAAACTGCAAATGTGCCAGAAGCTTCCATCATTTGCCATGCTAGTGCGAATCATTTGCCGTACTGCGTACAACGTTTACAAGTTAAGGCGAGGTCTGGGCAACTGTGATGCGAGCCACATTCTCACCACAATTCCTTGATTAGATATCCAGGCGGTGAGCGTGGTGGCGTAGATAATCGCTTCCGGTCAACTGCAATCATCAATGCCGCTAAAGATCAAGGTGGGGTGGTGGTGGTGGGGGGGGGGCAATGAGAGAGGATTATATCGCAGATTGATCCAAAGTGTAAAGCTAATGTGTTTGAGCCCAGGGGGCTTGTGAGATGCCTGGAGAGAAAAGGAGAAAGGGGGATTCACTTTGGATTTCTCCACTGGAAACTGAAGGGAGAAATCCGTGCATATTCATAGGGGTTATGCGTCTTCTACGGCTGGTAGAGTATGGGGTAATTAGTCGCCAAGATTGCCAGACAGCTCAATATTCATAACTGTATTGTTATTCAATAAATTATTAAGTTTCTATTCTGCCTTTTGTCGAGTAATTGATAACTACAAGTATAAAATCGATAGGTACATAACCAATAGGAACTGTAACGAGTAAGCAAGATTAAAACCAACCTACGGCCATAATGATCATTATGCACACATACACCCCCCCCCCACACACACACACAAATTAAATCCTGGTTACGTGCCTCAAGGGAGAAATAATTTTCGCATTCTAAGTATTGTCTCTAAGCTCTAAGCACTGTACTGTATATTTCATAATCACTCTCCATAGATTGACGGTAAGCTTATACCTCACAGAAGTGCGATTGTTATTGCTCCTTGGAAAGGTGTAATTTTTCTCTTTGGCACGGCTAATTCGAAGCATTTACATACGATTCTTATGGTCCAGTTTGCCTTGCCGACAACACTGAACTTAGTTTCTAGTGTGCAACTGATTGTTTGGTGTTCAGTGCAAACCGCGTTATTCCATAATAGAAAAAATGACCACGTAAATTTAAAAAGGCGTGCAAAATACGATAGTCGCATTATTCCAAAAATGCGTTAATTCAATCCACATAAATCAAGATCCGACTGTATATTGTCATAAAAATTGCGACATTTGGATATCTCAAAAAATGTTTTTAGACACCGGGATAGCTCACCAAAAAGCGAAATGCATGGACACCGTATCCTAACGTTTTTACTTTGTGGTCTGTCTTTTTTTCACAACAACAACAACAGACAGTCAACTTTTTTTTTTTGTAGAGGTAAATTAAAAATTCCTTTTGGTTTTGATAAGATTGATGAACTATTACGATGTTTTGCACTTTTTCAAATCTCCCAAAAGTTTTAATGGCGCTCTGTAATAAACGATGGAAAATTTTGAAAATTAAAATTTTAATATGAATATAGACTGGAAATTTTGGTGATGGAATATGAATGCCATGAGATTTGCATTCATAAAAATGGGTGGAATATTGATTAACTGCGTTATCTTCGGTTAGCGGGGGGGGGGGGGGGGATGAGGGGATTTTTGGCTTTAAAAGAAAATTGGGAAATATTGTGGGATAAAGTGGCCTAGTGGTTAGCGCGCTTGGCTACTGGTCTAAGCGACCTGGGTTCGAGCCCCGAGTAAGGCATAGATGTATGTGTTGTTTTTCTGCTGAGGTTCTGCCATCCTCTCAGACCTTCTACTCTGGCATATAAACCGACAGGCTTCTGTCAGACCTCTGTGGCAAGCAGCTGCTTGAGGGGGTATTTATTTATTTTTTATTTTTTAACACTGGGCAACAAATTTTCATAAAAGTCATGTCTCTGAGATAAAAGTAGCCATTTCTTAAAGATTTCAAGGTGCTGAACACGAATATGACAATGAAAATGCAAAATTGGCTACGATTGCTGAGAAATCCGCAATAGTTTCTTCTATAATAGAGTAATACGTACATATGACATGTATCGGTAAAACTGCGCTTCTACTTCCGATGTCGCTTGTACTCAGGATCATCTCTGGCGAGCGTCCAACAGTAGTCAGCCAACATTGAAGTGGACCAGTTTCCCTGGTATCGTTTCTCCATCGTTGCAATGTCCTGGTGAAAAAGTTCACCATGCTCATCACTAACCATGCCACAGTTGTCGGGGAAGAAATCTAAGTGGGAATGGAGAAAGTTGATCTTTAAGGACATATTGCAGCCAAGTTTGTGATACTGAGACAACATGTCCCTAACCAGTTTCTTGTAGTTATGTGCCCTGACATTCCCGAGGAATTTAGTTGACACCAGACGAAACGCGTCCAAAGCCTTTTTCACGTCACCCTGAAGCAGGTTGTCGAACATCTGGTCTCTGAACAGCTCGCGGATCTGAGGACGTACAAAAATTCCCTCTTTAATTTTTACTTCGCTGAGTCGAGGGAATTTGTCAGCCAAGTACTTGAAAGCTGATGTAGTCAGATCCATGTTTTACGAAGTTTTTCATCACATCGAGTTTGATGTGTAGGGCCTGCTTCGCTTGATGTTACACTTAATGTTGAATTACGTGATGTCTTCACTTGATGTTGAATTACTTGATATTAAAAGCAACTGAAGCACCATCTGCCTAACCAATTTTTATCACTTTAGTTTTTTCTCTGTTTATCAACAAACCTACTCTATTACCAGTCTCATCAACAACCCTAATGAAGGAATTCATCTCATCAACATCATTAGCCAACAAGGCCAAATCATCTGCATAATCTAAATCAGAAATTTTGAACTTTCTAGACGGTAACAGATTTTGTGCGTTTCTCCCAGTGCTGGGTGTTCCACATTCTTCTCTCCGGCCTTCAGATATTTCATCTGAGTCCAGTTTCTCTTCACGTAGTGCAAAGTCTTTTCTCGGCTGTCCCATTCACATAAGGAACAGCAGTACTTCGTATATCCCAGCTGCAGGCCCATCAACAGAGCCACTACCTTCAAGTCACAACAGAGATGCCAGCCATTTTTGCTATATTGAAGACAGTTCAACAGCTGTTTTAGGTTGTCGTAGGTTTCTTTCATGTAGACAGCGTGTCTGACCAGAATGAATGGAAGTCGATTTCCATTATGCAGCAACACTGCCTTAAGACCTAATTTCCAGGAGTCTATGAATAGTCGCCATTCTTGAGGGTCATGTTTGATTCCGAGGGCATTCATCAGGCCATCTACATCGGAGCAGAACACAAGGTCATCTTACTTTCTGAAGTAAGGTGCAAACTGCTCATGACGAGTTCAAAACGAAGTCACTCGGACATTTTTCTTGAGATTTCATTGTTTAAGTCTTGATTCAAATAACTCTACTTTGGCCTTGGACAGCTGCAGATCCCGAACAAGATCGTTCATTTCTTCTTTGGTGAGAATGTGTGGTGCAGATGGCGCACCATGGCAGATGTATGGATCATTATTAGACACCGAAGGCTGCAGAGAACCCGATGTCGGTTCGCCTCCCTCCTCATCGTGTGAATCGATGGAAAATTCTTTTGGAGGTTCAGGAATGGGGAAGGCCTTTGCCACGCAGAACTGGTCAGAGAACAGATTGTATATTCGGGTACGCTATTGTCCACTTCTTTTTCCTTGTGATGCCTCCAGAAATAGGTGGAACCATGCAGAAGTAGCAGTCATTTATGTGATTGTTTGGCTTTCTCCAAACCATAGGAACAGCGAATGGCATCGGCACTTTTTCGCCTTTCAGCCACTTTGGAAGATTTCTTGCACACGTACTGCAACATATGTGTGGGGCCCAGGCCTTGTCCTGGTCCCTGATATTGCATTCAAAATAAAACTTATACGCGGCTTTCACTAACGGAGTGATGGCCCTTTTCTGGCTTGCAAACGTCACTTCCCCGCAAATGTAACAAAATGTATCTGCACTATTAGCACAGTTACGATGGTGCACTACTACTGGATTAAAACTGCAAGGATCACTTGTGTTGTACTTATGCTGAGGGGTAAATGGGAGTCGCTCAAAAGACTTGCTCACCCTACAAGACAGACGTCGCTTACAACTAACGATTGCATCATCTTTTGTCCGCTATCATAAAGCCGCGATGTCATGACTCACATTACATTGCATCCGACGATGATGCAATACTTGCAAGGGTTGTGTGTATGGCGGGCTGATGCAATAGAACGCAATACGTTGCAATCTGGAATTTAAAATACAGCTTTGCAAAATGGTTACCTATGTACTCAATGCAGATTGAGTCGTTTATACATGACCATCTGTCTCTCCTAAACAAGAGCCAATCGACAAATGTTATCGTCATTTTCGTGTTAAGCACCTCGAAATTAGTAAAGATTAGCTATTTTCATTTCAGACTTTTTGTGTGTTGCTCAGTGTAATTACTGATGAAATATTACGATTCACATTTTCAAATCCTCAAGCAGTTTTTCCATCTTTAGACAATGCAAAACGCGAAACTTTAACGGAATATTACAAGCGACCTTTTTATGTAGAAATTCGAAATTTTGGCTGTATAGTGTCAAGAGATATAACACTACAGAATCTTCTTTCGAAGTAATCATCTTCCATTGACTGATTGTTTGGAAAAAATAATTGAAGGGTAAAGCTCAAACAAGAACACTGTTCTATTTTTGTAACATTATTCTCTAGCACTTTTCCTCTATATTATTTTTAATGGGATTTTAAATAGGATTATTGTAATATAAGTAATTTATTTCCTTTTCAAAATTTTTCAAAAAATCCACACCAACAGCCTAATTTGTTGCACATTATATGCTGCACTAAAAATTAATATCTTGACAGGATGGGAATCATAGGCATATACATGTAATGCAGAATGGCATTATTTGGACCATCTCAACTTTACATACATAAATAGAAAATCCTCATGCAGCCATGGGCTACAGATATGTCACCAGACTGTGTGATTTTCCTCTCCAGATATGTCACTTCTGAGCTACGGCTGCTGCATTTGGCCACTCTAGGCCAATAATAGCCAAGTCCTGTTTGACATTGTCTGCCCATCGCATCCTAGGTCTGCCCTTTTTTCTGATACCCTTAGGTATATTGTTCATAATCCTCTTTGCCAATTTGCAGCTATGCATACGGGCAACATGCCCAAACCAATGTAGTCTCTCTCTGCACAATATGCTGCTCAAAAAAGGTTGATGACTCCTTCTTCTAACCTCATCATTACTTAAAAAGTCAAACCACCTAATGTCCAAGATAGTACGTAAGCATCTAGAATCAAAGGCATCAAGTTTCTTGTTATACTGCTTACAAAGGGTCCATGTTTCGTTTCCATAACTAATCTTAGAAAGAACCAAACTATTACACAGCCTAATTTTTGTCTTTATGTGTATACGACTATTTTTCCACACTCTCCACGGATTCAAAAGTCCCAGCGGCAATCCCTATTCTTCTATTTACCTCATGCCGCACATCACCAATATCTATTACATAGCTCCCAAGATAATTAAACTGAGACACTTGCTCAAGAGTGCAGCCATTCAGAGCAACCGTAGCACGATCTGCCTGACCAATTTTCATCACTTTAGTTTTTTTCTCTGTTTATCACCAAACCTACTTTATTAGCAGTCTCATCAACAGCCTTAATGAAGGAATTCATCTCATCAATGTTATTAGCCAACAATGCCAAATCATCTGCATAATCTAAATCAGAAATTTTGAAATCTCTAGACCATTTAAAGAACAAAATCTTTTCCTTGCAAAGAATTTCGCATTACATAATCAATAACCAAACTAAAGAGAAAAGGTGACACAATGCACCCTTGTCTAACTCCACTAGCAATGCTAAACCAATCGCTGCAAGACGTACCAAATCTCACAAACGACTGGGTGTTATTATAGAGAACTCTTATTACACTAACTTATCAGGTATTCTGATATGATCTAACAATCAACCACAAATTACGTCGATGAACAGAGTCAAAAGCCTTTTAGAAATATATAAAGCTAGCAACCACAGGTTTCTGAAACTCTAAACATTTCTCAAGAATCTACCTAAGTGAAAATGTTTCCTCAATGCATCCCCTACCACTTCTGGATCCCCACTATTCATCACGCACTAATTCCCCTATAATTATCACAAGAACTGCGATCACTTTTTTTAAAAAAATTGAGACAATGATAGCTCTAGTAAAATCCTTAGGAAGAACGCCTTTATCATAAAAGTATTCAAAATTTCAGTCAGTCATGTGACAACACAAATGATCCTCATTACAAACAATAAGAGTAGAAATAATCACATTAGTTAGAACTTCTCTGAAATGCTCAGCCCACCTAACCATCACAGAATCCTCACTTTCAACCACCTTGCGACGTTTATCCCTCAATCCCTGTGTACTTGTCTGTTAATGTTTTATGTGGGAAGAAATAATCTGGTACAACCCCCTGCTGTTGTGCTAACTGCTTCATCTGCTTTGTCATTCAAGCTAGCAAGCCAAAGATTCTTATCAGTTATTAACTGATCCTTTACACATTTATTAAGCTCGTTGAAATGCTGTCTGTTAAGACTAGTAGGGTGTCGATTCATATTAATCCTGCACTTCCTTCTTTCAGAAATAAGTTCCACGGCCTTATCACTCAAATAATTTTGTTTCCTCTGTTCCCTTTTACCCAAAAGATTACTGTTGGTTTCAAGAAAAGCCACTTTAACTGATCGCATTCTTCCTCAACTTCAGCAGTAAGTAAACCACAATTGTCATAATGACTAAGTAGCCTATCATGGTATGCTTTGGCTATATCTGGATCTTTCAGACCTTCAGTGTTCAAGGTAATTTTCTTAACCTTAGCACAACATTTCTTAAGCTTCAGCTGCAAGACACTTTTGACCAGGTAATGGTCAGACCCAATTTCGGCTGCCCTGTATGATCTGGTATTCCTAACTAAACTAGCCCATTTGCTGTTAATTATAATATAATCTATCATATTCCTGTGCAACCCATCAGGCAAAACCCATGTATATTTACAAATGTCCCGATGTTTGTAGTATGTGTAAATTATTTGTAAACCATTGTTTATTTACCTGTAGGAAACGTTCCCCATTGTCATTGGAACTACCAATGCCAAAGGGACCTAAAACTCCTGCCCAAAGGTCAGAGTCAGTATAAACTTGCGCATTGAAGCCACCTAGCACAAGAAAAATATCTCCTTTCTTCACAGAATTCAAAATATCCTGAAGCTGGCTGTAAAACGTATTCTTCTCATTCTCATCAGAGTCCTCTGCAGGGGTATAACAAAAGATGACATTCAAGTCTTTAATTTTTGTTTTAAATTTTGCTGTAAGAAATCTTTCATTAATGCAATCATATCCTAGAAGAGCATCACTGGCGTGTCTGCTGAGAAGTAAACCTACACCTTGGAGATCTTTCCATCCTGACTCTCTGAAAAGAGAAATTTAACATTATTTTTAAGAATCTGATCTTTACCTTTCCATCTGGTCTCTTGCAACCCTAGAATATCTAGGTTATAACGTTGGAATTTCTGCATTAGGACCTCAAGAGAATAATATCTATGTCATGTCCTCACGTTCCATGTTCCTGCAGAGAGAAAATGATTATTAGGATTTTTAAAGAATCTAGGTTTATTGAGATAGGTAGTGCCAACAATATCACATAGCCCCCTAATCGCAGGCATGGGGCAAAGACCTGTTCCTCCTCCGCTAAAGGCTGAAGTCACCAGTGCTGGTAGGAACTTTAGGCACCACCTTTTCAAGAGCCATATGGCCTGCCTGAGACACATTACTCCAGTTAGAATTGACAATGCCCAACTAGCTTGACGTATGATATCCGAGATAGCCAAACGTTAAATAGTGACCAGAAGAAATCTTTTGAGGGAAGAAATGAGGTTACCGAGCAAACGGGAGGGTCCAGGCTGGACAACGCCATTCTGAGGTAGCCACATGGCTAAATGTGAATCGTAGTGTTGTAAGCCACCTTTGGAATCTATTTCATAAAAGCAAACCATCGTTAGAGCTGTTCCAGGATGTCCGATGGGCACATCGCCTACGGACGTCAATTACTTGTTCCTGAGTGCAAGATACCATATAGCCAATACAGCACGCCAGCTCACTTTTGATCTCGCTGCATCCACAGGACGGCTGTATCCTGGAAAACTGTGTCCAGAAGGTAGGCTAATTTTGTGTAAGATAACCAGTTGTGTCTGCCCCTTTAACATCTGGCCAGCACAGAGCCCTGATGGTCTTGACAACATTGCAACTGATCAATCGATTTGTCTGCAAACCGATTCCCAACGACTATTGGTCTGGAGACTGACTAGAACGAGATATCATCCTATTAACATCGGGGAAGGAGACAGTTTTGGAACTGGTGGCAATTTGGTGTGAGCAGACCTTCACGTCTTTCCAGGAGAGGATCCAACGGCTGTAAGGTATAATGAGAAAGTCAAACCTTATGTTCGTTCATTTTTAACTAGCAATGAGTCCTGACTCTGTGTTAATGTGCAATAATGCTCGCTTGGTGTACCAATACGTGGAGAGCGAAATCATAAGCCGTATGGACTGTCCTTTCCGATCTCTTGACATAAATCCAAGAGAACGTTTGGACACTCTAGGACGACGTATCGCCAATCGCAATCTGCCTCGCGGGACCCTCCAGGAGCTCCGATATGCACTCATGCACGAATGGCAATTACTCCCTCAAACCCTCATTAACATCCCGATTTGCAGCCTGTATCGCTCTCCAAGATGATCACATACGATATTAAAGGTATGTTATCAATGAACATTTGCATGCCATTTTGAGATAATAAGTTCCTAATTTGAATACAGTGCATCGTATTTTATGCGAATTTCAAGTAGTGCGATATAAAAAATATTAATAAAATCTCACTTTCTGCCAAAAATTTTAAATATACCGGAATCACCCCAAAAAAAATTTCGTCAAGAATCGCATAACTTTAAAGCTGGCCGGCCGATTATATGGAAAACTTTTTATTCTTTTTCCACATCCCATGTAGGCGCCACTTTTTCTGGCAGAAATACCCACAATCCTTTGTCAGTATCGTATGAACCAAGATGTTGTTTACGTGCATCAGTGCATCGGAACTTTTGTGAGTGGTTATTGTGCTCTATTTTAACATTCCCTGTTATTATAATTTAAAATATTTTTCATATCCTATAACAATGTCTGGTGTGCTAGTGCTGAAGAATGCGGTCAAAAATCAATAACTTTGGTACGGAAGCTCGATGTGATAAAGCGCCATGACGAAGGCCAAACAACCGCAACGATACACCTGCTGTTAATTTAGGAGAGTGAGCACTCAGCGAAATATTAGAGCTCATGTTGAAAAAGTGAAAAGCAGAATTAAAACAATATGCCTTTAAGTTTACAAAAATCGCCATATAACCGGTCAGGGATAAAGGGGAAAAAATGAAAAAACTGCTGGCGATATGACTGCAAGATCAATGCCACCTTAATGTGCCCTTAAGCCAAGTTATCCTCTATGCTAACATCCGTGCGAAGTAAATTTGCTGATTTGAAAGGTAACAGTGACATAAAATATTTTACTGCAGATCATTGTTGGCTTTCTAGTTTTAAAGCCAGTCATGGTTTAAGAATGTAAAAATGAGTGGAGAAGCTGCTCATGGTGTGGGCTACGTTCTGTTGGTATGAAACGGTCCCCTAATATTGCTGGGTGTCCTCCAAAGATTATCTGAACATTGTTGCCGATCAAGTCCATCCTGCAATATTGGCATTTTTCATCCAGCAGGTGATGGCTTTTTCATGGATGACAATGCTGTCCATCGCGCAAGATGTGTTCAGCAGTGGTTCAGCGAGCATGTCAGCGACTTCCATCTTCCTTGGCAACCACAAAGCCCGGATGTGAATCCCGTTGAGAATGTATGGGACATGTTAGAAAAACAGACCTGGGAGCAAAGTCCTCATCCGTCAAATCTGAGCCAGTTAAAGGACTGTCTGTTGAACGCCTGGTATGTTGGAGATGTAAAGGCACTCCAACAACTTGTGGAATCTATGCCAAACTGCATACATGCTGTAATTCGGTCTAAAGGTGGTCCAACTTGGTAATGAATAAAGTTTCTAATTCAGGGGCCAGTGTGTGTAAAATCCTAACGTTCATGGTTAGATATTTTGTACACTGGCTTACCAAGTGTCTTTTTTTTTCCACCTCACCTTCTACCCTTTTTTTAATTTTTGAGCGATTAGTGATGGTTACCAATTACTTTTCCAGTATAGAAAAATCCACGATGCCAAATAATAAGCTGTTAAAAGGGATTTATCAGGTAACCAAAAACGTTTGTGCGGTTTCTGAGGGTAAAATTAAACCATGCCTTAAAAAGTGAATAAAGATATTTTATTCAGGAAAGTAAGCATCAGCACAATCTGTAACCTTTTCCCAACGAGATACAAGTTTGTAAATACTACTCCAGTAGAAGTCCCGATTTTTAGAAGTGAAGAAAGCAGCCAAGTCCGTTTCCAGTACTTCGGTTTTGAAATTGTTGGTTGCGCATATGATTGTCCAGAGCCAAGATGGTAGTTTGATGGTGTAGAATTTCCCAACCAAGGTTATGGAGCTTGTCTTAGGTCCTCACGCTGAGGGCAACCTTCAGGTCACGCTTGCCCTGAAGGATCAAAATGCCCTTGCAATGACCAAGTGCAGGGTGCTTGTGAAGCAGTGCATCTGCAACCCGAAGTAGCTCTGCCAAGTAGTCATTCACAGTGATTGTTTGACCAGTGGCCAGAAGTTCATAATGGACAATACGAGCTGTAATCCACCAGACACACATTTTCCGTTGGTAGATCCTTGGCTTTGGTGTGTGCGGAACAGGTTCACTGGATAACAACCAATGACACAAACGTTTGGTGTTTCTATAGACCAGTGGTTCCCCATGTTTTTTTGTTCCATGAACCCCTTTCAACCAAGAAAACGTGTTGCGAACCTCCAAAGTAATAATAACTAAAAAAAGCTCCAAATCAAAGTTTACATTATATAATCACCCACCCAGAAGGAGTGAGGGGATAGGGTGAAATGTAGCACACACATAACAATGCATATTGGCATACCATGATTTAATTTGGAGCCCCTTACAGCGGTTAGAAGATGAGATAATGCAGCACAATGTGACTGCCTCAGTAGGTGGTTGCACAGCAGTGAACGGCAATTCAAGTAGCAATATGGGATGGCATGGAGTCATGCAGTTGACGGATATGGTCCTGAGGAACTGCACACCAAGCAGCATTAACTTGCTCCCATAATTCATAGAGATTCCATGCTGGCCAGTGAGAGAATTGCATACATCATCCAATGTGGTCTCACAGATTTTCTTTTGGGGATAAATCTGGAGATTGTGCTGGCTATGGCAATACTTGAACATGTGCATTGTCTAGAGACCCTAGCAGTGTGTATACAGCGTTGTCCTGCAGGAAAATGGTCTGTTGCATGCCTCCCAGGAACAATAATAAAGTGGGCTGCAGAACCACACTAACGTATCATGCAGACAAGAGGTGACCTGCTGTCATATCCAATAGCATCCTATACCATTATGCCCGGCTGACAGGCGGTGTGTTTGTCGTAAACGAAAGCTGGATCCATCCTCTCGCCAGGTTGACACATACACAGACCTGTTGAATGTCAAAACCCAGACAGAAATGGGATTCATCACTAAACACAACAGTGTTCCATTGGTGACCCCAGTTCACACGACTTCGGCACCAAGCCAGATGAGCACTGCGATGGTTTGCATTCAATGGCAATCGACATAACGGTTGCCTAGAGCGCAGGTGTGCCTCATGCAACCTTTCAGGTCATTATAGGGACTTCCATGGCTGCTGACACAGCCCACTGAATATCACCTGCAATGATCTGTGGTGATGGATGAGCATGTATAACAATGTACCTATCAAGCCGTGCTGATGTCTGTGGGATGGCACAACTCCCTCTGTGATGCACGCTAGAACCTTCATTTCACCGCTATTGCCAACAGTTCATGCATCCTGATGAAGATGGGCATTAACATGATGTGTAGTCCATTCCAGCTTCGCATAGGCCTATAATTCTTCCTCTCTTAAAAGCATCCAAATGGTGATAAACCTGCCGATGGCATGTACCAGACATTTTCAGCCTTCGCTGAACAATTTCCAAATGGAACCACCTAATCTCAACCGTGTGCATGACTTCCACCTGCATAAACACAATACCATCCTGTTCCTTCTTGCACTTTTATTTTTTTGAGTCACACACGTCATTGGCACCGGATTATCATCATTTGCATATATCAACTGCGCACAACCTTCTATTTGCATGTTTATACATGTCCTTCTGGGTGGGACACTTTCGATGTCGAGCATCGTAATTTATCTGCAAGACTTCATATTAAATTTCCCTATTGCATAAATTTTTTTGAATCGCTGCAGAAACAAACCTATAATGTTTCAAACATGCACGTTTGTTGTCACAGAGTAAAAATATATTTATAGCATAATGGGTAATTCTTTACTGCTTAAGACACTATTACTGAATTTTTAGCGCGGACCCCTTGGGGCTTGCAAACCTCAAATGGGAACTACTGCTATAGACAATCAATTTTTCATCGCATGTCAACCTGTCGAAAAATGACTTTCTTCGCATGAAAGCAGCGACAGCAGATCATAAGCTGCTGGAGTATGTTGTCAGCAGTCAGTTCATGTGAAACCCATTTACTCAGCTTCCAGAATTTTCCTGGGTGATGCAAATGGTTTCATGAAACCTTTTTGCAAGCTCTTGGTACGTTTGACGTAAATCCAACTCGATGCTGGCCTTCACTTCATTGTCATCAATGACCGTCGGTTTGCCTCGCAATGTGCATCTTTATGCGTCTCTCATCGCCTGAGAAATTTTCTGAGGCACTTACTATTCTCCCTCCAAATGCTGTAGATATCTTGCGGGCTGCTTGTGACACTTTAGTTCCCAGTTTAAATTCCTAAATTAAGCATGCTCAAATAACTGTATTTGACGAAGACATGTTTTCGTCTGTTTTTCTATGAACCACTTTCCACGTTTGCTTCACATAAAATCAGTGTACCACGTGCTTTCGATTGTGTATTGACGCATGCACACCACTTGCATACATACATACATACAAAATCCTCATGCAGCCATGCCCTACGGAGTTCCAACCAGACTGTGTAATTTTCCTCTCCAGACGTGTCACTTTTGAACTACAGCTGCTGCATTTGGCCACTCTAGGCCAATTCTAGCAAGGTCCTGATGATACTGTCTGCCCATCGCATCCTAGGTCTGCCCCTTTTTCTCATACCCTTAGGTACACTGTTCATAATCCTCTTTGCCAATCTGCCGCTATGCATACAGGCAACATGGCCAAACCAACGCAGACTCTTTCTGCACAACATGCTGCTCAAAGGAAGTTCATGACTCCTTCTTCTAACCTCATCATTACTTACAAAGTCAAACCTTAAAGAGACAAGATATTACTGATTACAAGATACTGCGTAAGCATCTAGAATCAAAGGCATCAAGTTTCTTGTTATACTGCTTACAAAGGGTCCATGTTTCGTTTCCATAACTAATCTTAGAAAGAACCAAACTATTTACACAGCCTAATTTTTGTCTTTATGTGTATACGACTATTTTTCCACACTCTCCACAGATTCAAAAGTCCCAGCGGCAATCCCTATTCTTCTATTTACCTCATGCCGCACATCACCAATATCTATTACATAGCTCCCAAGATAATTAAACTGAGACACTTGCTCAAGAGTGCAGCCATTCAGAGCAACCGTAGCACGATCTGCCTGACCAATTTTCATCACTTTAGTTTTTTTCTCTGTTTATCACCAAACCTACTTTATTAGCAGTCTCATCAACAGCCCTAATGAAGGAATTCATCTCATCAATGTTATTAGCCAACAATGCCAAATCATCTGCATAATCTAAATCAGAAATTTTGAAATCTCTAGACCATTGAAGGCCAAAATCTTTTCCTTGCAAAGAATTTCGCATTATATAATCAATAACCAAACTAAAGAGAAAAGGTGACACAATGCACCCTTGTCTAACTCCACTAGCAATGCTAAACCAATCGCTGCAAGACGTAGCAACTCTCACACACGACTCAGTGTTATTAGAGAGAGCTGTAATTACACCAACTTATCAGGTATTCCATATGATCTAACAATCAACCACAAATTATATCGATCAACAGAGTCAAAAGCCTTTTAGAAATCTATAAAGCTAGCAAACACAGGTTTCTGAAACTCTAAATATTTCTCAAAAATCTGCCTCAGTGAATATATTTGATCAATACATCCCCTGCCACTTCTGAATACACTCTGTTCATCACGCAGTTGTCCATCAACCAAATTCTTAATTCTATTACGTTTAATCATGCAAAGAACTTTACCTGGAACAGAAAGTAAACTAATTTCCTAAACTAATTTCCCTATAATTATCACAAGAACTGCGATCACTTTTTTAAAAATTGGGACAATGATAGCTCTAGTAAAATCCTTAGGAACAAAACCTGTATCATAAAAAATATTCAAAATTTCAGTCAGCTATGTGACAACACAATTGTTCCCAGCTCTAAGCATTTCAGTGGTGATTTCGTCCACCCCTGGGGATTTATGCAGTTTTAATTTAGAGATAGCCAATGAGACTTCAGAATGTGATATAGGGCCACCATTAAAGCAGTAATGCATCTATCCTCATTACAATGGTAGTAGAAATAATCACATTTAGAACTTCTCTGAAATGCTCAGCCCACCTAGCCATCACAAGATCCTCACCTTCAATCACCTTACCATTTTTATCTCTCAATCCTTGTGTACCTGTCTGTTTCTTCCACACAAAACATTAACTATCCGGTACAATCTGCAGATGTTGTGCTGTTTAACTGCTTCCTCTGCCTTTTTAGCCAAGCCATCAAGCCAAAAATTCTTATCAGCTGTTAACTGATCCTTTACATGTTTAATAGGCTCACTGTAATGCCTTCTGTTAAGAATAGTAGGATGTCGATTCATATTAATCCTGCACTTCCTTTTTTCAGAAATAAGTTCCATAGCTTTATCACTCAAATAATTTTGTTTCCTCTGTTTCCTTTTACTCAAAAGAATACTGTTGGTTTCAAGAAAAGCCTGTTTAAACTGATCCCATTCTTTCTAAAAAAATAATAATAATCTTAGCACATTTCTTAAGCTTCAGCTGCAAGACACTTTTGACCAGATAATCGTCAGACCCAATTTTGGCTCCACTGTATGATCTGGTTTTCCTAACTGAACTGGCCCATTTGCTGTTAATTACAATATAATCTATCATATTCCTGTGCAACCCATCAGGTGAAACCCATGTGTATTTATAAATGTCCGGGTGTTTGATGCATGTTTTAGTTATTCGCAAACCATTAAGTTTACTTACCTGTAGGAGATGTTCCCCATTGCCACTGGAACTACCAATGCCAAAGGGACCTAAAACTCCTGCCCAAAGGTCAGTACCAACTTTAGCATTGAAGTCACCTAGTGCAAAAGAAATATATCCTTTCTTCACAGAATTCAAAATATCCTGAAACCAGCTGTAAAATGTGTCCTTCTCATTCTTATCAGAGTCCTCAGTGGGGGCATAACAGATGACATTCAAGTCTTTAATTTTTGTTGTAAGAAATCTTTCATTAACGCTGTCATATCGTAGAAGAGTATCACTGGCGTCTGCTGAGAAGCAAACCTCCATCCTTCCTCCCTGAAAAGAGAAATTTAAAGTTATTTTTAAGTATCTCACCTTTACCTGTCCATCTGGTCTCTGGCAAGCCTAGAATATCTAGGTTATAACGCTGGAATTCCTGTGCGAGGATATCAAGAAAATAATCTCTATGGAACGTTCTCACGTTCCATGTACCTGAAGAGAGAAAATGATGGTAGGATTTTTAAAGAAACTAGGTTTATTGATAGGTAGGGCCAACAATATCAAACAGCCCCCTGATCGCAGGCATGGGGCTATTACCTCCTCCACTACAAGTTGGTAGGAACAAGGCACCACCTTTTCAAAAGCAATATGACCTGCTGAGACACATTACTCCAGTTTAGGATTGGCGATGCCCACCTAGTTAAGTGAGGTTCAGGTACCTGCGATAGGTTCTGATCAGGATTATCCACCAGCTGATATAAGGTATCCCATGCTTCTGTTCACTTAGGACTGGCAACCCAGAAGCAAACAGAAAACACAGCGGCAGATTCTCCCTCAACAGAGGCCCACCAGTGCAGCAAGTCCAGGATCCATAATCAAGCTCAAATCCATAAACAAGTCCAGTCTAGTAGGTATAAATGGTCAGCACCAGGATCCTGTGAAGCTGACCACTCCTCAGCAGGGTTGGAAAAAAAAAGAAAACTAAAGTGGTCATAGATGACCAGATCAGTAGGCCACACTGAACTGGCAGCCCTCCCTTTCCGTTCCCTTCCAAAAGAGAATATCTCTTTTGAAAGGTACAAACGACCTGTACCACGAGAAGGCAGGGTCGGGCATTAGGCACTAGACCTGGCCATTCTGTGCATCATCATTGGGGATTTGTACACAGCTCTCCTTCCAGTTTATGCCTAGTAATTATGCTTTCTTTGAAATGATAACATTGAAAAACAGTACGAATCTATTTGGTTAACTGATAGAATACTAAATAATTCACAAAAGCATCACTTCTGTACTAAAGAATCCTTAGCAAGTCCTGAAATGGGCCGAGACTTTGGACGGTCCCATAACCCCCTGCCCCATCGAGTGCTTGATTGACGTATATTTTAAGTAAAAATTGGAATTTTATTGGTGCACCTCTTGCTGTGAAAACCAGCATTTCATAATGGAGCTATTACGTTAGCTGTAACAAAAAGTAATTATGGATTTAGCCGGAATATATATGTCAATTTTGAAATTGGAACATTTTCCTGGTTCATGTCTTTAAATGCGTTCTGTTCATCAATCAAATATTTGATTGTAGAAAAAGCTGAAAAAGAATGATTATGAATCTAATTGAATACTTTAAAAAAGTTCTTATTACAATTTAAGGAAGATTGATACAACACGGTGGTGAAAACCAAGTCAATGGCTCACCCTAAAAAATTTCAGTGGGCATGGTGTATATTTTGCTTACCCACGAAATTTCAATTCAATTTTAACTTTTCAAATCATAGCTACAGAAAAACGATTCCTGTATTCTATTTTAGCTCAAACTAAAATTTGAACTAAAACTGGAGAAAGCTCCTCTGCATAACCCACCATATCATTAGGGGAACTTTATTTTGTAAAAAAGGTTCTTACTAAGGAGATCCCCATTTCCTGGTCTTCTATTAAGATTGGCAAAGAGTGTACGATAATGGCTGTATTTCTGGTGTGATTATGGTATCCGCCTTGGGTTGACAACCCCTTGGTTGGAAGCTCTGACGTCGAAGGAATGTCTATGAACATACCACCCACCCTGGGTTTTTGCCTTCGCACGCCACTGAACAAGTGAAATTACTGATATAATCTAGACCATATCTGTCAAAACCAGATACATTACCTCTGAAAAGCTTTTGCTTAGCGAGATTTTTTTTATGTAAAAATAATTGTAGGTAATACTTATTGGAAAAAAATCAGCAAGGAAATTTATTACGACAGACGTGGTAGTTGCGAGGTTCAAAGTATTCAACAAATTATTCAACATTTACAAAATGTCATCATTGAACATCCAGAAAATTTGAGTAATTTTTGGAAAAATGATTTGCCAATGCTACAATTTTATTGTTTACCCAAGATCCATTTTCTAGTTAAGCAAATTTTCCTCAGTCAATACTTTAGAATTCGCCGTCACTTCTCACGATTCTGTGCATCCCTGCTTAGTCAGCTGAACATTTATTCACAATATTAAAAATTTCCCAATATTAAACATGCTTTCTCTACATTTATTAGTAAACCAAGTTTATTTTCACAATTACAATGAGGTTATTAATGATTACACTGCTCTTAAATTATGGTGCAAGGCCAAACTGTACCGCAAAAAAAAAATTGCGCCAGAGGGCAGAACTCTAAATTTACCTCTGATTCAGATTTTTACGAGGGCCACAGGTATTCGTATTTTGGGCCCAATGATTAAGATGCTTTCCTTATTGTGCACAAAAGGTTTTGAAATTATTAATGGACTGTTCCAATGATGAAAGTGTGATAACTATGAACGATAACCTTCATTTCTAACTACTGAATATTGCTTACCGAAGAACATTTTGTATGAAAACTTGTGTATTATCCGAGTGTGCTATGTCCTGTAACAGAATGCTTCTGTTCTAAACAACTTGTTTCTTTCTCCCTTGTATAAAATATGACTCAATACCTGAATTTATATATAGCTTCTACCTTAATAACATTACCCTTATTCCATTATACACCTACAAATTTCTCTTGCAGCAGATATTGCACAGCACAATCAACTGCATTTTACTCATTAATTTGGAATCCGTTATATAGTACTATTTACTCTCTCAGATTTCATTATCGAGTACTTTTTTTTTAATTCCCTTTAACAATTTGATCATAATCACCGAATGGACCGAGAAACATCGCCTATGGAAACGTACATCTTGTGAGTGCAGAAATTATCAAGTCCTCTGCTGCTATAGGTTTACAGCTGTAAACCTACATATAGCAGAATCTGTGCAGGTTACAGATTCGGCTATCTTACCACTATTTTTTTTTTAGAAAATCTCAATGTATCTACTAAATGTTTAGCGGCCGCGAGATATTTTTACTGAATAAGATTGAAACTATAACTATGGGTTACTCCTCGACAGCTGGTTTATATTGGTGTTAGAAGGGGCGCATTGGAAGCTTCAGAACTTGCCACATGAGGGCAGCACCGCTAACGGTAAGTATATAGCGATCTGGTCGGTCATATATTAAAGGGTTGGGTTGTTTTACCTCTGAGCGGCACTTTTTTGCACACCATGGGCTAAATGGCCAGGTCACATGGACCCCGAAGGCTCAGAGGTTGGGGGAGGGGACCCACTGGAACAGCTGCCGGGAGACAGACGGCAGCCCCCCGCCAAGGCCACCCAGCGCGCCCCCCAACGCGCACAGCTCTCCCGCACACAGAGCCACGGCCCAACGTCCCATCCAACGGACGCCGCCCCCCACCGACCGCGGGCAGGGCGGGGAATCCCGCGGAGACAAATCCCAACGCCGACCCAGCCGGGACTCGAACCTGGGAACCACAGATCACGAGCCCGGCGCGCTACCGACCGAGCCGCTCCCGCCCGGTCATATAATAAAGAATCAGATGGTTAATCAAATACAATAAACTAGAACGTTTCTCAGAGATACAACGGGAATAATCATTTAAACTCTCCATAACGAAAAATATGCTTAAAAATAATCGTTAGAATTGAAAAATTATTATTCATTAAAATCCGAAATTTTCAAGTGTCTGACAGGCTCCTGTCAGACCTCTGTGGCAAACAGCTGCTTGAGGGGGTATTTATTTTATTTATTTTTTATTACCCAATATTAATATTTACATCTGCTGCAACCGGCCACTGTACACCAATTCTAACAAGGTCCTGTTTGACATTGTCTGCCCACCGCATCCTAGGTCTCCCCCTCCTTCTGAGGCCTCTAGGCACACTGTTCATAACCTTATTCGCCAATCTATAACTATCCATACGGGCAACATGGCCAAACCAGCGGAGTCTCTCTCTGCACAATATGCTGCTTAAAGGAGGTTGCAGACTCCTTTGCCTAACCTCATCATTAGTTACAAAGTTGAACCACCTAATACCCAAGATACTGCGTAAGCATCTAGAATCAAAAGCATCTAGTTTCTTGTTATCTTGTTTACACAGCGTCCAAGTTTCACTAACATAACTAACCCTAGAAAGAACCAAACTATTATACAGTCTAATTTTAGTCTTAAGGTGTATACGCCTATTTCTCCACAATCTCCATAGATTCTTAAAAGTCCCGGCAGCAATACCTATTCGTCTGTTAATCTCATGCCGCACATCACCAGTATCACTTACGCAGCTCCCAAGGTAATTAAACTGCGACACCTGCTCAAGACTGCAACCATTCAGATTAACTGAATCACAACCTGCCTGACCAAATTCATCACTTTAGTTTTCTCTCTGTTTATAACCAAACCTACTGTACTACCAGTCTCATCAACAGTTCGAATGAAAGAGTTCATCTCATCAACATCAGATGTAGCTCAGGACAGATATGCTTGGAGAATTAAACTGCGCGGTCTGGTTGGACCTCCGTAGCCTATGGCTGCTTGAGGATGATGATGATGATTAATATTTAACGGTAATTCCTTAAAGAACAAATTAAAATTTTTTCCAAAGCAATTCTTTATCTAATTTAATAATTTTAATTACTGTTGTAATAGAGCTTATTTATTGTTAAGGTTTAAGTTAGTTTTTTAAATGTAATAGACGCAAAGTTTATGTTGCAGTACAGAATTGACTCTTTATATGTTAGTCTTTTTATTTCATTACTTCTCCCGACCTACAGGGGCCCCCTCCTGTTTCTTTTTCTTTGTTTTAAAGTAATGTTTTTTTTTATCATGTCAATCGACGATTTTACATAAGTAATTCAATTTTCATCATTTTTCAGTTTAGAAGGATAAAGGGGCTCCATTTAGAATATAGCTCTAAGGCTCTTATTTAGAACTTGGTCCCATGACACCCATTTCGAACTTGGCTCCAGACCTCCCAATTGCTTAATGCGCCCTGGTTCATAAACATATTTGTGCAGTTCAGAAAGCTCACAAAGTGTTATAAAACTTCAACATTCCATTAGTCATATATGTACAAGATTGGTTTCAGAAGACATGAGGGGGGGGGGGGTCCGGGTCGAATAAAATGAGCGACATTTTTACTACTATACCTAGCACTATTTTCTTTAAAGTAACAATATTTGAATTAGTGAAAAATTTTAAATTGGTAGTAACCATATTATACTTAAAGAAAGCTATAGCATTATCTTTCCATGTTACTTCAATGGGAATCTAACTATGAAGCTCTAAAACAGGGAAGACCAAACTTTTAGACTCTGCGATCGACTATTAAGACAGAAATTTTTCACGATCGACCATAATACATTCATAATAATGATTTAACACTGCTTGACCAGCTAAGCATAAAATAACAATTTAGCATCAAGCATATTAACGCGACATAGTTACATTAAAATCTTTTCCATCTAAAACTGGCAGCTACGCCATTGATTGTTTGGTCATTTCTGTTCTATAACATCTAAAAAATGTGCATTTAATAGAGAAATGTGAAGAAGATAAAGATTGATAATTGTAGACCCGTCAGGGCTAGATTCTTTTCGAGATGCTCGTCTGTGCAGAAGCGTACTTGTCTATCTTGTCAGGATGCTACTGCTATCTAGGTGGCCAATAAGCACGAACTGATTTTACATATGCACATTCGATGCAATGAATGAAAAACTGTGACTGAAGTTAAAGATAATGGAATTTATTTAAATTCTCGATTTATCCATCAATATTCGTTCAGTATTTAAACAGTTATGAAACTGGAAAATTTAATAATAACTTCTTATAAAAATCATTCATAATTATCTAACATTGAAATAATCGTTATGAAACTTTTAAAATTTATGTTTTATTAAATGATTTGAAAAAATACTTATTAATTAAATTCTTATGACCCATTACTGTTTTGAAATATTCTAGCTTCCCTAATTCCTTAAATACTAGACGAATTCTGTTGGAAATTGAGATTTAAATAGAAAAGATTATGATCTTGAATTTATTTTTAGTAACATTTTTTCATTCAATGAATATGTTAGAAGTTACAGAGCTTCCAAGATTCACATAACATAAATTCTCTAATATTTTGTTAGGGCAGTGTAACTCAGTTGCGTATATATTGTAAAAGTTTGTGATTCTGAAATATTATTTATTCAAGTGATCTCAGAATTTTTTTCTAGTTACTCGCGTCATCGTTATGTTGCCGACATATTGATGCAGCCACCTTTCTTGCAGATCCAGTTTGGAAGAGATTCGATAGAAACCGAGTTTCGCTTCTGCAAAACATCACACAATACTGCATCATCGTTCAGACTTATAGTTAAAGAAAGCAGACAGAACAGTAAATAATCACACATGAACAAATCGGTATCAGAATCCAATTTTGAAGCAAGCGGTAAACAGTGTAATAATAGCCTATACTGCAACGAAGCAAGTAAATCAGCGGAACGCCAGCGCCAAGCGGACAAAAATGTAACTAGCGCTGCTGTCGCTTCACGTCTTGAAATCGGCAGGCATTCCCATTGCGTAGGCACCGGTTATACAGGGCGATTCAAAACTTATCGTTCAAATTTCGTGGGGAGGTAGGAAATACGTCAGGAAACCGATTTCACATAGGAATGTCCGCAAATGTACGCATGCGTATGTAGAGGGTGCTGTGTGTACCCAACCAGTGTACAGCTCGCCCGACCACTCCCGCTGTCATCAGTGTACGAGCTGACTTACTAGTGATAAGATGAATCGTTTTACGCATCAAGAGCTAGCGGATATGCATCTCGCATATGGGGCAGCTGGCGAAAGCGGCCGCCGAGCTAGGCAAGTTTACGAAGACCGATACCCCAACAGAATACCGCAGCATCAAATGTTTGCACGTGTGCATCGCAATCTGCGCAAACGTGGTTCACTGCGCAGCAACATGCAGGATACGGGGAGAAGACGACTGACGCAGACTCTCAACGTCGCAGAACAAGTCCTACAGTCCATCGAAGATAATCCGAATACCGAGCTGTTGCTCAGCAGCTTGGGGTCTCTCAGTCAGCAGTGTGGCCGATACTGCACGAGGAACGTGTGCATCCTTACCATCTGCAAAGGGTGCAGTTACTGCATCCTGACGATTATCCGAAGCGTGTGGAATTTGCACAATGGTTCATGCAGAAAGGTGCCGTGGACGCGTTTTCCAGCTTCTGTCCTTTTTACAGATGAAGCTTCATTCACTCGTGAAGGTGTGTTCAATACACACAATTCACATGTGTGGGCTTACGACAACCCGCATGGTACGAGAAGTCACGCTGCGCAACATCGTTTTGCCGTAAATGTGTGGGCTGGAATCATTGGTGACTGTTGGGACCTTACTTGCTACCGCCCCGATTGTAAGGCCGGAAATACCTAATATTTCTCGAGACAGTGTTACCGACTTTTCTGGGCGCTGTTCCTACGCATATCCGTCGAGATATGTGGTATCAACATGACGGGGCTCCAGCCCATAGCACAATTGTTGCGCGTGATTACCTGAACATTCGGAGCTCGATGGATCGGTAGAGGTGGACCGATCGCTTGGTCACCCAGGTCACCCGATTTATCGCCCATGGATTTCTTTTTGTGGGGGGCCATGAAAGACCACGTGTACGAGACCCCCGTCGACAGTGAAATGGACCTTGTTGCATGAATAGTGGCCGTCGCAGGCATTGTCCGTGATATGCCAGGCGTTTTTGAAAATGTTCGGCGGTCAATGCAACGGCTTTGGGTTGGGTTTACCTCTGAGCGGCACTTTTTTGCACACCATGGGCTAAATGGCCAGGTTACATGGACCCCGAAGGCTCAGAGGTTGGGGGAGGGGACCCACTGGAACAGCTGTTGGGAGACAGATGGTAGCCTCCCGTCAAGGCCATCCAGCGTGTTCTTTAACGTGCACAGGGTATGGCTCTCCCATACACGGGGCCATGGCTTAACGTCCCATCCGACGGACGGCGGCCCTTCCAAGCCCATCGGTGTCCCCTACTGACCGAGGAATTTTGCGGCAATGCAACGGCGCTGTGAATCCTGTGTCCGTGTAAATGGTCGCAATGTTGAGCACCTACTGTGAACCTGTACTTTACCTTGTTAGAATAAAAGTCACATTCGTTACCACTTAACTGTACTGTTTCCTTGTGTTCACTTTACTTGTCCATTTTGTTCATGTAGATGACGTTTGCGGACATACTTTCCTATGCGAAATCGGTTTCCTGACGTATTCCCTACCTCCCCACGAAATTTGAACGATAAGTTTTGAATCACCCTGTATACATGTGGTAAAACTCAAATTCTTGTGTACAGACATTCCTCTCAAGGGTTCCCAAACTGAATGGGGGGAGTCCTTCTAAAGTGAACATGAAGTTGTAGATATTTTTAATTATGATTGCTAGGGGGAGGGGGTGATGCCGAAAGGTTTGTGAATTTACTGTCCTAGATAGTCTTTTGTGACAATCGTGAAATTTACTTCTTGTTTGGCTGAAGGGTTGTGTAAAAAACCACTATGTGCCACGCTTTTTTTTTTAACAAGAAACTTAATTTGTAATACACTAAAACACATAGCGAGATGAACCTATTATACTTGAGCTCTGAGCGAAGATTTCGATGTGCCATCACTTACGTTCTTAAAATAAACGAAACTCGATGCATTACTCATACGTGGTCATCACATGATTGTGACATTATATAACGAGGGGTTTGTGGGAGCTTTCAATCCACTTTATATTAAAGGTACCTAAAAAGATAACAAAAGGTGAAAGAATACTATGTTTTTCCAACTAAAAGAACTGTAAAAAAAAAAATTTGAGCCAGTTTCATTCCGCTACTGGTGAAAACTATAGATAAGGAACAATAAGGAGAATGTGACAAGAAATGAAATTAAAACCGAAATGCTCATGGAAATAAGCCAGGAGTCTACAGACGAGTAGGAAATTGTGGTTTATTAATACTTAGGGCCAGTAAAATAACGCAAGTAATAATCTAAGCAAAGCGGCTTTTATATTTTATTTGCTGACTTAGAGCATATTACCAATGGTTATGACATACGTATAGCAAACTTAGTTTTGCAACTCTGTATTAAGGAAGACTTCCAGTCTGTATACAGTAAAAATTAAGAACGTATCAGAAATCAGCTTAAATATGTTTTTGGCATTTAACTGTTTCCTTTAGTATATTTTGATTAATAATTAATATATATTCAATTCTCCGCCAAAAAGCATGCATTATAATACTGTTGATATGCAATTTACTACTTCGTTATGTTTTTGGATCAGGTCAGGAAGCGTTTTTAAACACATCAAGCCTTTGTATAGGGTACAATAACCCCAAAAAATATCACAATATGCCACTGGTATAATTAGAGCATTTTTACTTCATTTCATACCTATACATGAACCGGCTTTGTCATTGTTTTACTTACTCTCAAAATGCATATATTTTTAAATTTCCAAAACTATATGTAAAGTGATTACAATAGAAAATATCTAACGAAAATCATTATAATCTAAATTACAATTTATAACTTATGCTGGAAATATTTTTGACACTTTATAGTATCCTTTATTTGGAAGTAACATGTAAACAAAATATGGAGAACAGATTTTATTTCTGCAGACAGATTCTTAAATACAAATGAGACTGTATAAATAGACTGAACAAAAAACATGAAAAACACAATTATATTCTTTAATTCTATGTTAAATTGTTCTCAATGTGTTGAGATCACATTTTCACAAAAAGAAAACACACTGGCAGCTGAATGTGAAAAAACTTAGCATTTTCCACACTCAAACATATAATGAAGTACAAAACATACAAGTTCAGAATTACTTTTTCTAATGTCGTATGAGGTAAACTGATTTTATAAACAAAACATATTTCCTGAGTTTAAAAAAACAAAAGCGTCAATGAAAACTAAAAACATCAAAAAGTGATTAAAGATGAGCAAAAAAACCATAAGAAGTCTTGCTAGTGTACTCACTGACAAACAAGGACAGAGCCAGATCGCACTGTTTGTACACTAGATCGGACTACATAGCATTTTTACCCTTGGCACAAGAAAAAATAATTATTTATGTCTATGTAGTTTAGTGCACTGCAACAAAGGCAGTTTATTGGTACAAAATGTTAAAAAAAGTGTTTTAAATTGCAGTAGTGGTAATTATCACAAGTTTGGTTTGCTGGCAGTGGCAGTGATGAACACGATTTGGTGTATAATGCTATCTGGCAGTCTCCAACAGATTTCCTGTCTATAGAACCACTGTTGCTGGTCATTATAGTTTCAACAGATGACTGGTAACAGATGAAGAACCTAATATAGTAAGAACTTCCAAGTCTTCATACTTTCAAGCAAGATAATAGTTTGAGCAGTAATGGTTACAACCACAACTACTTTTAACTAGTTGCAGTTAATTTGTTTACTACTCTGGTTATTTTATATACAATCTTAACATTATAAAACAGGAGAAAGGCTGCTTCTGGCAACTATATTAACTATCTACAAAAATGATATGGCCAGCTATCCTGTGGAACCTCTTATTACATTTACTTACAATTCACAATCATTGTCTTCAAAAAATGCCATCTGTATACATAGCATACATCATGTATTATTTTCCTTGCACAAAAGAATTTACATAACAAAAACATTGGCAACAGATAAATACATTTTATTCCAACCTTGATGGTTATTTCACATTATTTATTAAAATGGATTAGAGCAGAAGTGGCCAACCTCCTAATAGAATGGATATCAAATCAGTTGAGTAATGACTTTAAAAATACAGCTATGCTAGTGCAAAATGTTGAATGAACCCCACTGCTATCCTTGCACTGAGCTTTATTGTAAACATCTTAACCTGTTAGCTATCTGGCAGTCTTTCACTATCCACATAGAATATATATGACACATTAATACTGTCTTTCATCAGTCGTCTGTGGCAAGCAGCTCCCCGCAAGAATGTTTTAAACTTTTTTTTAGCCCTTTTCACTGCCGCAGTTGCCAAGTCAAAATTACTTTAAATGAAATTGAAACAATGGGACCTGTGGAGAATCCAAGCTTTAACCTTGAGTCTTGTAACCAATTTGCAGCACAGTTTTGGAGTAAAATATACTTTGCTAATGGGATTGGCAAGGGTAGAAAACTGGACAAAATGCGTGTATTAGTGTATGGATTAATGAATCTAAACTAAAGGTCCTTGAATAAATAGAACTCTGAATGATAAAAAAAATATATAAAAGTTTACGAAAATATTTTAAATTTATTTTTATATTGAGTGCGACTATCTGAATGCAGAATTCCTTGGTAGATGGATTGGTATGGAGGAACTGATTCTGTGACCACCCTGTTGACTTATCTTGTAGGGATACATTAAAGATATAAAATGCATTATAAAAGATGACAGGAACTGATGACCTAAAGACTTGTCACTGATGATGAAAATTATTGATTGAGGAATAATATAACCATGAAATAGTGTGACCATACACCATATTAATCATAATTTTAAGCTGTTTTGGATCATCATTAAAGCCCTTTAGAATAATTTTCACTGATAATTTGCATCTATTATTGATATATAATAAGTTCATATTGATTTAAGGAACCATTTAAATTTTTTTAAATATATTCTTTATTTTATACATATAATTTTACAACTATGCATAAAAAAGTGATTGCAAACGTCAGTTATTCAGCATAATTCTGATGGGTAAGCAAATTTTATGTGTTTAAATATTAAAGGTAATACTTTTTAAATTACAGAATAGAATTTAAAAAATTCTGGCAAATAGTAAAAGTTTTTTATTGTTCACCAAATAAACAAAAATCATCTACAAAATGTATTAAATTTTAAAAGAAACAATGCTTTCTTGTGGTGCAGACTGTTAATACCTTTCAAAAGAGATACTCTCTTCTGGAAGGGGAGTGCTACCAGAGTAGCATGGCCTATTACTCTGGACTACTATGGCTATTTTTTTCTACCCTGCTGAGGAATGGTCAACCACAGAGATAGAGTATTGATGCTGACCATTTACACTGATGGATGTATAGGGTTTTGAACTTGACTATGGATTCTGAACTTGCTGCACTAGTGGGTTTCAGTTGAGGTAACATCTACTGCTATATTTTCTGTTTGCAAGTTGACAGAATAAACCAGGTGTACACAGAATACCCGTATCACATGGTGAATAATTCTGATCAGAGATCATCACAGGTACCTGAAACCTTGCTTCTACTGGCATTGTCAAACATACAATCGTCCTATCCAGTCTGTGTGCCTTCAGTGGTGGTGGAAACAGGCTTTGCCCCATGCCTACGATTAGGGGCCTGTTTGATATTGTCAACACTACCTCTCTCTATTAACAAGGTTTTCTGCAAAAATTCAACTAATCATGTTCTTCCCACAGGTTCATGGAATGTGAGGACTCTGCACAGAGATTATTCTCTTGATGTCCTAACACAGGAATTTCAGTATTATAAGAATTCCCTGATCTCTTGACATGATCTATATCAAGAGACCATGTGGACAGGTAAAAGTAAGAAATTTTAAATTTTTCTTCTCAGGGAGGAATGATGGAAAGCATCTTCATCCCAGTGATGCTCTACTAGAATATGACTGCATTAATGATAGATTTCTTACAGCTAAATTTAAAAGTAAAATTATATAGATTTGAATATTATCTATAGTTATTGCCAAACAGAAGACTCAGATGAGAATGAGAAAGATATGTATTTTTACGGACAACTTCAGGATATTTCAAAATCTGTCAAGGAGATATTAGTCTTGTGCTACGCAACTTCAATGTTCAAGTTACTGATAGTTTGAGAATAACCAATGCATGCTGCAAATACTGAACATTTATAAATGCATGTAGGTTTTTCCTGATGGGTTGCATAGTATTATATTGATTATATATTAACAGTAAATGGGCTAGTTCTGTTAGGAATTTCAGGTCTTAGAGGGAAGTCAAAATTGGATTGACCATTACTTTAACCAAAATGTTCATGCAACTGAAGCATAAGTAATGTTTTACTAAGGTTAATAAAATTACCTTTGACATTGAAACTCTTAAAGACCCAGATTCAAAGCTTTCCATAATAGATTGCTTAGTCATTATGAGAGTCATATTTTGCTTACTAGTGAAGTTGAGGAAGAATGGAACCATTTTACACAGGCGTTTCTTGAAACTAATAATACTCTTCTGGATAATCAGAATAGACAAAGTAATTTCAGCAGTGATTAAGGCACTGAATTTTATTTTAAAAGAACTGCAGGAACAACCTTAATCAACACCATACTAGTCCTAACAGACAGCATCACAAAGAGCTTAATGGATGTGTAAATGATCAGTTAAAGGCTAAGAATCTTTGGCTTGATATCTTGGCTGACAAAGCAGAGGAAACAATTAAATAGCCACACCAGATAGTTAATGTTTCATGTGGAAAGAAACAGGTACACAGTGATTGAGGGATAAACATGGTAAGATTATTAAATGTAAGGATTATGCCATGGTAAAGTGGGCTGAATGTTTCAGTGATGTTCTAAACAATGTAGTTAATTCTACTCCCATTGTTTGTAATTTGTAATGATGATAGATGCATTATTGGCTCTAATGCTAGTCCTATATCACAATCGGAAGTTTCTTTGGTTATCTTTAAATTAAAACTACATAATCCTCAGGTGTAGATGAACCACTGAAATGCTTAGATAAAATAATGTTGCTGTTATCACATGGCTGACTGAAATATTAAATATTTTTTATGATAAAGGCAATATTCCTGTAGGATTTTACCAGATATATTATTATCCCTATTTTTAAGAAAGGTGATCACAGTTCTGATAATTATAGGGAATTAGTCTATTTTCTGTTGTAAGTTCTTTCCATTATTGTACTTAACAGAATTAAGAATATGATTGATGGACAACTGAATGATGAACAGTGTAAGTTCAGAAGTGAAATATGTTCTGTAGAACAGATTTTTTTCACAGGCAGATTTCAAAAAAGCATTTGACTTTGTTGATTATCATAAGCTCTGGTTAAGATTGTATGGCGTACCTGACAAGTTGGTTAACATTATGATGGCTCTCTATAATAACATAGTCGTGTGTGACAGTAAGGCTTGTAGCAATTGGTTCAGCATTGCTAGTGGAGTTAGACAAGGGTACATCTTATCTCCTTTTCTCTTTAGTTTGGTAACTGATTATATTATGCAGAATTCCCTGCAAGTGGAAGATTTTGGCCTTTAGTCTAGAGATTTATTTTTTTTTTAATTTAGATTCTGCTTCAAGGTTCATTGTGTTGCAAGTTCATGGTGAAATTAGCCTCCATTAGAACTCTTTCATTAAAGCTATTGATGAGACTGGTAATAGAGTAGGATTGATGATAAACAGATAGAAAAGTGATGGAAATTGATTTTTTGAGTTCACAGGATTGGTCAGGCAGATTGTGCTTTAGTTGTTTTGAATGGTTGCACCCTTGAGCAAGTGTTCCAGTTTAATTATCTTGGAAGCTATGTTATAGATACCAGTGAGTGCGGCATGAGATAAACAAAATAGGAACTGCTGCTTGGTTTTTTAAGTACTTTTCGACAGTACAGAAAAATAAGTATAACCTAAAGAATAAAATTAGGCTGTATAACAGTTTGATTCTTTCTAGGATTAGTTATGGTAGTGAAACTTATAATCTTTGTAAACAAGATAACAGGAAACTTGATGCCCTTGATTCTAAATGCTTACACAGAATCTTGCGTATTAAGTGGTTTGACTTCATAAGAAATTATGTTTTTAGGCAAATGAGTTAGTGACCACCTCTGAGTGGCATATTGCGCAGAGAAAGGCTGCATTGGTTTGCTCAAGCACTCAGAGTCACTAACTCATTTGCTTAAAAACATCATTATACTTATGAAGTCAAATCACTTAAAACCCAAGGTTCTGTGCAAGCATCTAGAATCAAGGGCATCAAGTTTCCTGTTATCTTGTTTACAAAGGTTACAAGTTTCACTACCATAACTAATCCTAGAAAGAATCGAACTATTATACAGCCTAAATTTATTCTTTAAGTTATATACATATTTTTCTACACTGTCCAAAAATACTTAAAAAACTCAGGACCAGTTCCTATTCTGTTTATCTTGTGCTGCACTCACTGGTATCTATAACATAGCATTCAAGATAATTAAACTGACTAGAGATATTATATATGACTATAATTAACTATAGATTAGTAAATATGGTTATGTACAGTATGCCAAAAGGCCTCAGAAAAAAGGTGAAGAGAGGATGCAGTGGGCAATGCCAAACAGGACCTTGTCAGAATTGGTGCATAGTGAATGGCCAAAGGCAGCAGATGTAGCTCAGGACAGATGTATTTGGAGAAGTATATTACATAGTTTGGTTAGACCTCCACAACCCATGACTGCTTAAGGATTATGTATGTATGTCAAAGATGGGCCACTCAACTCATAACTAAATGACTGAAGATTTGCATGTGAACTCTATATGCTAAATTATTCTGTAAAATTTCTACATGCATTTAAAAGATACAAAGGCAGCCGATAATTCACCGAGTAGAGAATACAGTGTCTGAGGTTACAATATATATGGAAAATTTTAGCAGGTTCATGGTTGGTTTAGCACAACATATGCAAATTCACCAGAATGGTAATGCTTTGAAGGCTCAAACTCTACTATTTATCTAGTCTTAATTGATTTCGCATTTTTTGAGTTCACAGAACAAACTTAGTTATGTAGTAAATCCATTTTAATTAAATGATATATAATTATTTACTTTTCATTTTGCATAGGAAACATTACACTGGCATTATATTTAAAACAATAAAAACTTTCATTTGAGACAAAGTTAAACAATCATACAATTATGCATAATAATTAACGAAGGACAACACAGATAACATATGTACACATTATCTCTCATCTGTTGTAACATTCTTGTCATGATAATAAGACAGTGATGAAACCGAGTTTTTAAATAAAGCAAATTGTAAATTTATAAAGCATATAGATTACCTAAAAACTGCACAATAAATAATGCAATTAAGAAGACATTTCTTTTCAATGTTGACTTTACCCAATGATTTTACTGTATCCAGCCCTTATAGATGCAATTTAGAGCTTTTTGAATATTTAGATAAGTTTACATCACTGTCAACTGATCTGTGCAATTATATTCTAAACTCATTCAAACACTTCATTCATCATGACATCAATGCAGTAAGACTGCATTAACTGTAACGAAACTGTCCAATTCAGTAATGCCATCAGTTCTTTAATGTAATTTACAAAGTCTTGTAACTGTACAAACATCTAAATGTCTGAGGCAGTTGTTCGAAGTACATTTAGTCTTGCACCAAGTAACAATGATAATTTGGTCTTTTTCAGTTTGAAGGACGTGAAGCAACAATGTGCATGATGATTGTGGCATGATGATTATGTGCTGGCAAATCTTCTTGGCAAATGTCTCTTCTAATAATGATCATACAAATGGAATGACATGTCACGACATACTACTTGAATGGGGAACCTGAAAAAATAAATACTCATATTACTTGACCTATTCAAAAAATATGCTTATTTTATGATTAAATATCAAACCTCAGAACAACAAATTATTTACCTCACTATTGTAATACAGAATATATAGGTTTAACACATTTACTGCCACAATGCCTAGTCAGAGGAAGCTGTAATGAAATCTTGACCCTAAAAAGCAACCACTCAACACAACCTTTAAGGAACATTGGCATTCTTGAAGAAAATACTGTGACAGTAGGTTGTAAAAAAGAATATTAGTGATGAAGATTGGCATATGATCTTGCAAGACAAACCACATAAAGGCCATGAAGACACCAAATCTCAATAGTGCTGGTAAAGCGGTGTGGTTTGAAATAGAAACAGTGCCTTACTAGGATGTCAACACTCTGTGAAATGGACCATCTCTATCCTGATTACGGAGAGCATTCAAAAAGTTCTTGAATATGTCTGTAGATTTTCACCTTTTCCTCCCAAATTAACAGGCTACGACTTATTTAAAAACTCATCTAAACTTGTCATTATGTGTTAAAAACAAAGTCTATATCATCATTTCTCTCTTCATTGGCAGCAAGTAAAGTTCAGTATGCAAAATCTGTGTTGCTGCTATGGAGCCTACTAAAGATGGAGAAAGCATTTACATTTTCACAAGGATGCAGCTTGGGGATGATGAGAAAAAAATCCATGCCAATTTATCAAAATTATATGGGAATAATTCCCATACATTTGTGATATGCCAATTTATCACAATAATTCTTGCCAATTTAGCACTCCCCACATACCTGTTCATATGGTACTGTTATGGAATGAATGCACAAATTCAGAGAAGGATGACAGAAACTTCAAAGACCTCCCTCATGCAGGAAAACCAAAGGAGGCCATGAACAAGAGAACCCTCGCTGCTGCTATTGAACTCATTAAGGAAAACCCACACATCATCTTTCAAGTAATAAATTAAGATGTCAGTGTATTCATTGGCAGCATGGAAACAATTATTCATCAACATTTAAATCTGTACCAAATAGTTACCCTACAAACTGAAAGAACAGCAAAAAAGGGTTAGAGTTGACTCTGGCAATGAGATGCTGGCAATATTTGAATCTAGTGGTCCCAAATGGTTAGCACACATTGAAACATGAGATGTGAATTTATTACTATACAACTCCTAAAAAGATTGACAACTATGTTTGGGTCATAGAAGATAAATAGTGTCCCCAAATCCTCCAACAAGACTTTTGCTCAAGGATGAGGATGTTCACAATTTTTATCAATTCCCAAGAAGTGGTAGTCATGGACACCTTATCTGAAAAAAGGACTATAAATGGTCAAGACTTTATATTTCCATCTCACTCAGAGCAATATAAAAAAAGAAATTGTTGCCACCCATTGATCATAGATGGCACCAATGGTTGGTACTGAAATTCATCAGCAAAATATTTAAAGTTTTAAATTAGTGGAAAAAACATGAGCAGGCATTAGTTCAATCGGCAAGAATACATCTCTCCAGAAACTACATGTTTCTGGCGAGATGCAGGTTCACATCATGTATGTCGGGAAAATTTTTTCCACAAAATATTTATTGCTATATTGATGTTAAAATGTCACTCAGGTAACACTGTGATTGTCACCTATGTTTAAATCAATACTACACCAATACTGTTTTTCCCAAAATGGTTGGGGAGATGAAGGAGCAGCATCCAACAACAACAGGCATCTCAAGGATTCTCCTTCTTCAGGACAATGCCAGTTCTCACAAAACACAGCAAGTTATGACCTATCTGGAGCAGGAAAATATGGAACACCTGCCTCAACCTGTATATTTACCATCTTGCACCATGAAATTTTTGGTTGTTTCCAAAAATCAAAAAGAAACTTGCTGTGAAGCCTTTTTCAAGGGTGCAAGACCTTGTAAAATGTGTTCATTCAGAGTTGCAGAGTATTCTCCAATAGGAGTACCACCAAGTGTTCCAGTATTGGTGTAGATGTCTACAATTTTGCATAGTTGCAGTAGGGGAGTATTTTGAAGAACTGTAAAAGTTTTGTTGAGGTAAGTACAATTGGTTTTCAGATACATGAAAGAACTTTTTGAATGCCCCTCATAGAATTAAAATAGCCAAGAAAGTTTAAAATCTGAAAACTGTTGTAAAAATGGACAGTAAATAATAAGAGGTAAAAACTGATAAAACATTCCAAATCAATACAGTCAATTAAGATATAATGAATGGTTAAAATGGTGCCACTAAACTCACCCACAAGTTGGTTGTTGTTCATCCAAAGAAGAAAGGAATGCATTATAAATATGATATATGCAGAGCTGAGCAAATACAACTTCGTCCTTATAATTTTGGTAAGAATACCAATAATCAAGCTTGTTGTCAAATCTATTCTAACCAAGATTGCTGCCACTGTGCCCAGAAGCATGGCAGAAACACACATGAAATCCATGTATAGAACCAGGAGAATCTGTCACACCATTGTCCTTGATGTTGGTGGCATATCTGGGTACATAACAGAACTTGATGGTAAAGGTGGCAGCCAGATAATGAAGCTGCTGGTGAACACATGAAAAAACAGGATGAGGATGAAGCTTCACAGAAATCAAAGCTGTAGCAAATTAGTGAATTGGTATATATAACACACCTATGATGATGCTTAGAAACTAATACGTAAGGGTTGGATATGATCTTCTACGGTGGTGTCACAAAAGACCATAGTCAATTACATCAAAGCTCCATAATCCCAGCCATCTGTGATGGAAGATACAAAGATGGGGTTTGCAGCATGTAGACCAAAACAAGAGGTGATGGTATATATACAGCAAGTAGTTAGTGACAAAGATATAAACCTTCTTAATCCTACAAAGAAAATTGCAGGAAGGGGAAACATCAAGTTACTTGTAATAATATTATTAGTTTAGCATCAAGGTTATTATCTAATGTTTATTATATAAAATGGCATATACTGTTACAGTACTGTTTATATAGATGGTTCGTATTTAGAGTATTCATTACACACATCTCTGAATAACTCAGAATAAATTCTGTTCTGCTGAATTCATCAACATAATAACACTAAGGACTATCACCCAAAAGTATATTTGTAAAAAATAATTTTAGAAGCTTTAAAGCAAATTTTATGGCAAGGTCATTAGTCACAAAAGCTCATTTTATTTCCAATATGAATCCCACTTCACTCCCATCTCACTTACTTCAAGGTTTAAAAAAATAAATATGACATTACATCAGTTCATAAATATTCTTTTGTACTTGTTTGAAACATTTGACACTTTTTCCATTATAAAGTTTCAGATCAAATTATCAGCTTCAGCTAGGCATAAAAATAGCATTTATTTGCCAGACCAGATGGATAAATTACCATCAGTAATTAAATCAACTTTCTAAATGAATTTCTATGCAATGAAATCTGCATCACTCAGAGATATCAGTTATTTGCTGATTCCATATCATGTTACTGCCATGCTCTTTCAGCATTTAGAGAAATTAGTATAAACATGCAAATTATTAACCTAATATGTATAATTCTTAGCATCCATGTGCTAATGTGAATGTATAATGTGTGAATGTATAATTCTTAGCATCCATGTGCACACAACTTATATACAAAATTCTCAAGCTTTTATGGGCTGTGGAGGAACAACCCAGACTGTGCAATTTAGTTTTCCAAACATGTCTGACCTCAGCTATGGCTGCATTTGTATACCACTTCTAATAAGATTCTGTTTGGCATTATCTGCCCCATGCACCCCTAGGTCACCCCCTCATTGTTCATAATCTTATTCACTAATCTATAGTTATCCAAATGGGCAATATGGCCAAACCAATGCAGTTTTTCTCTGCACAATATGCTGTTCAAAAGAGGCCAACTCCTTCACCTAACTTGATTATTACTTACAAGGTCAAACCACCTAATGACCAAGATTCTGTGTAAACATCTGGAATCAAAGGATTAAAGTTTCCTGTTATCTTGCTTAAAAAGGATCCACATTTCACAACCATAACCAACTTTAGAAAGGGCCAAATTATGAAGCTAATTTTATGCTTCAAGTGTATAAACCTATTTTACACATTCTTCACAGATTCTTAAAAGTCCCAGCAGCAATCCCTATCTTTCTGTTTATCTTGCACTGCACATCATCAGTAGCTGTTACACAACTCCCAAGATAATTAAACTGAAACATTTGCCCAAGGATGCAACCATTAAAAAAAAGTGAGCCCCAAATTGTCTGACCAATTTTTATCCTTTAGCCTTCTCTCTGTTATCACCAAACCTACACTAATGATAGAGTTCATCTCATCATTTGCCAAAAGATCAATTCAAAAGATTAGGCCAAATCATCAGCATAATCAATAATGAAACTAAAGAGAAAGAAAGGTGACAAAATACATCCTTGCCAGACTCCAGTAGCAATACTAAATCTATTGCCACAAGCCTTACCAACTCTCACACAACTCAGAGTTATTACAGAGAGCTTTCATTATGTTAACTAACTTGTCTGGTATGCCATAAGATCTTACGATCAACCACAAATTATGATAGTCAACAGAGTCAAAAGCCTTTTTGAAATCTATAAAGCTAGAAACCACTGGTTTCTGAAACTCTAAATATTTCTCAAGAATTTGCCTAAGTGAAAATATTTGACATCCCCTACTACTTCTGAATACACATTGGTCCGCATGCAATTTCCATCAACCAGATTCTGAATTAGATTAAGCACAATCATGCAAAGAACATTACCTGGAACAGGAGGTATGCTAATACCTCTACAGTTAGCACAAGAACTGCACTCACTTTAAAAAAAAAATAGATATAATAATAGCACCTAATGATTTATGTAGTTTTAATTTAAAGATAGCAAAAAATAATTTATAAATGTGATATAGGTCCAATATTAAAGGCAATAATGCATTTAACCTTATTACAAACAATGGGAATAAAACTAACCACATTTTTTAGAACTCACTGAAATGCTCAGCCAACCTTGCTACGACAGACTCCTCACCTTCAATAACCTTACTATATTTAAATCTCTATTCCTGTGTACCTGCATTTCTGCCCACCAAAACATTAACTGGCTGGTATAGCTCTCTGCTGTTATACTGTCTAGCTTCTTCCCCTGCTTTGTTAACCAAGCTAAAGATTTTTATCAACCAGCAACTGATCATTTATACATTTATTAAGCTCTGTAATGCCATCTTGTTAGGATTAGTAGGGTGTTGATTAAGGTTATTCCTGCAGTTATTTCTTTCAGATATGAGCTCCAGTGCTTTATCACTCAAATAACGTTTTCTCTGTTCCTTCCAAACAAGTGCTATTAGTTTAAAAAAGGTCTGATAGTTCTCCAACTTCAGTAGTATGATTATCATAATGACTAAGTAACCTATCATGGTAAGTTTTGGATATATCTGGGTCTTTCATAGTTTCAGCATTAAATGCAATTTTCTTAATCTTAGCACTCTTCTTAAGTTGCAAAACACTTAACAAGATAACTATCAAACCAAACTTCAGCTACCCTTATAAGATCTGGTATTTATAACAGAACTAGTCCACTTGTTGCTAAGTAATATATAATCAATCATATTCTTATGCAACCAATTTGGTGAAATCCACATGCATTCATAAATATTGCAGTGTTTGCAATAAGTATTAGTTATCCTCAAATCATTAAGTTTACTTACCCATAGGAGATGTTCCCCATTTCCATTGCAACTACCAATGTCAAATTCTTAACATTATACACTAGTTGAAATTTTAAGCATAAAAATTATATAAAACTTACCGGATGTAAAATGAAATTATCATATACTTCCATAAGATCTTCCATGGTGTATTCCTCCAGCATGACAAAATCCTCTAGTACAGAACTATTCTTCCTTGCACAATCAAGGCAATGTACAACATGTTTTTTATCCAATTCTTTCACAAAAAGAATGTTAAATACCTCCACCTGCAACATTTCAATGGATAAGAAATTACATATAATGAAATTCAGGTGATTGCAATAATACTAGTGCTTAAATTTAAAGTGTAATGGACAAAAACGTGCATAACTGAAAATGATTTTCTGAAAATAAGATTAAATGTCATATGAAAATGTACTGTGACAGCAAGTGATAAAATTATGTCATTGCATGAGAGTAAGATCATATGTTAATAAAACATATGATCATCCCTGACAGATCCTTTCCAGAGTATACAACACAAGCTCAATTGGAATTAGGTCCAGAGATCTGGTTAGCCACTCCATCTTAAGAATATTTTCACTTTCAGAGAAACTGGAGACCATATGAACCCTATGGGGACAGCCATCGTTCATAAAGATGAAACCTCACACAGAGCAAATGAATTTTGTTTGTATCACTGAGAAATCATAGTGCTTCCCTGAAAAATGAAGTTTTGTGCAGCCAATCATCACAATGCCACCCACACAATCAGCAAAATGGTCCCTTTGATGTTACAGCTATTATTGGCCAGTTTCTTGTTCTCTTAGGTTGTTTTACTTCTGAGCAGCACTTTATGCACATAATGGGTTAAATGGAGAGGTCACAAGCATTCTGAGGGCTCAGAGAAGTTTGGGTGGAAGGGGACCCCATTAGACAGCTGTTAGGAGACAGAGGTAGCTCCCTGTCAAGACCATTCAGCATGTTCTTGAATGTGCGCATGACATGGTTCTCCCACACACAAAGCCACAACTTAACATCCCATCTGATGGACTGCACCCTTTTCTAACCATCAGTGTCCCCTACTGACTGAGGGAAGGGTGGAGAGTTTTGCAGAGATAAATCTCAAAGCTGGCTCAGGTGGGAGTCAAAACTGGAAAATGCAGATTACGAGCCTGGCACACTACCAACTGAGCCTCCCCCACCACCTCTTCCTTGTTCTCTTCAGATGAAATTTTTTGTTAAATTAGAAGATTTAAAGCTTGCAATGCTGAGTCACAAAAATGCAGTTCACCAAGCCTGTATATTTAGCCAAAAATGAGCAGTATAAAAAGAAATTAAAATTTTTTAAAACATAAAATTTCAAGCTAACTATTATATTCAGATAGTTATTAAAACAGACATTTGAGAGCTTGTAAATGCTTTTCTTTTCAATTTATTCTGTAATTTGATGCTCAGAAAATAAACGTTTGTAATTCTGCCATTAACAGAGCCCAAAGAATAGTATTAGCACAGTTCATGTCCTATATATAGCCTGCTCCCTAATAAGCACACTGTTACCATTAGTGTATTGACTTGTTTATGTTAAATTCACCCATAAATGTTTTTTGATTGAAGATTTCTACTTACTGTTAGGAAGTTCAACCATATTCTTAATTACAATTATAGGAAATTTTGTGATTTAAAAGACTACTTAAATACTTCTATTTTTTTTTACCGTTTACTGGATATACCTTACTAGAAATCAGTTGGTCCTTCAACACCCCTTGATTTCTAGCCTATCACCCTGACCCCTATGTGACCTTGAATGTGACATCAGATCTAAAAATTTCTCTATTTCTACATTTGCATTGCTATTTCTGCATATGTTAACAGAAAATGGGCTAGTTCTGTTAGGAATACTAGGTCACATAGAGGAGCTGAAATTGGATCTGACCATTATCTTGTTAAAAGTTTCTGGCAACTTAAAACTTAAGTGTTGTGCTAAGATTAAAAATTTACCTTCAATTCTGAAGCTCTGAAAGACCCAGTTACAGCTATAGGCTACTTCATCATTATGACAGTCATGGTTTGCTTACTACTGAAGTTGAGAAAGAATGGGGCCATTTTAAACAGGTTTTTCTTGAAACTAACAGTATTCTTTTAGAAAAAAAAAGGAGCAGAGGAGGCAAATTATTTGAGTGATAAGGCACTTCAGCTTATTTCAGAAAGAAAGAACTGTAGGAATGTCCTTAATCAACACCCTACTAATCCAAATAGAAAGCATTACAGAGAGCTTAATAAACATGCACAGGATCAGTTAGCTGCTGATAAGAATCTTTGGCTTTGATGGTTTAGCTGACAAAGCTGAGGAAGCAATTAGCAGCATAACAGCAGAGAGCTGTATCAGATAGTTAATGTTTTGTGTGTTAAAAAAATGGACAAGGTATACATGGATTGAAGGAACAAGGTAAGATTATAGAAGGTGATGATTCTGTCATGGCTAGGTGGGCTGAGGACTTCAGTGACATTCTAAACAATGTGGTTAGTTCTACTCCCATTATTTGCAATGATGACAGATGCATTACTGGCTTTAATGTTGGCCCTATAAGGCAGTCTGAAGTTATTTTGGCTATTTCTCAACTGAAATTAAATAAATCCCCATGTGATGGTCTACTCATTCACTTTTACTTTCCTTAACCAGTTTTACATTATTAACATTATATTTATCATTTTGGGGATTATTTTTAGTTGGCCATTGTTTTTCCTCATCCCGATCCGCTTAAGGAGTTGTGCATGTGCAACTCCAACTTTTGATTGCTGCTAATGCATGCATTAAGGACACACCCCTTCTTGCATCATAGCTAGCGCAAGCATGCAAGCATAAGATTATGCAAATGTTCTTTCCTAGCATGCAACACACATTGGTTGCATACCATGTGTGTGCTAAGTGATGTTAGGTCATAGAGTAAAGAGATAGTAATAAGATAGATGAGATAGTAGGAAAGAAGTTAGTAGAAATGTGAGCTTTTAGTTAGTCAGACTTTTGGATTCATCAGTTTGTTATGGTGGGTCATGAATTTTTTGGAAATAAACTTTATTATATGAAATATTTTGATTTTTCTAATTTTCCTCTTGAGCAATGATAATTGATTTTTATTAAGATTTAACTTTAATAATTGATAACCTTTTGATTTCTTACTCAATAAGTAACGCCCATATACTTAGCAAACCCTCATTTAACTTTATTTGGCAAGTTAACATTGTCTGGCACCCGGTATTATCTGGAAGTTTTAACTAAACTTACAATTTTTTTAACTAATTTGCATCAGTCAAAAGGTCCAAAAAGAAGAGGTTTAACAATCTTTTAGAACGTTACATCCAGGTGTAGATGAAATTACTATTGAAATGCTTAGAGGTGGGAATGTTTCAGTTACCACATGGATGGTTGAAATTTCGAATATCTTTTATGATAAAGGTATTGTTCCTAAGGATTTTACCAGAGCTATTATTATCCCTTATTTTCAAAAAAAAAAGATCATGGTTCTTGTAACACCTATAGAGGTATCAGCCTACATTCAGTTCCAGGTAAAGTTCTTTGCATGATTGTGCTCAACAGAATTAAGAATCTAGTTGACAGACAATTGAGTGATGGATGTATTGATCAGATTTTGATGATGAGGTTAGGGAAAGAAGTTCGCACCCTCCTTTGAGCAGCATATTGTGCAGAGAGAGACTCCATTGGTTTGGCTGTATTGTCTATATGCATAACTATAGATTATGCAAATAGGGTTATGAACAGTGGGCCTAAAGGCCTCCAGAAAGAGAAGACCTAGGATGCATGGGCAGACAATGTCAAACAGAACTTGTTAGAATTGGTGTGCAGTGGCCAGATGCAGATGTAGCTCAGGACAGAAATGTTTGGAAAATTAAATTGCACAATCTGGTTGAACCTCCATAGCCCATGGCTGCTTGAGGAGGAGGATTATGATGATGATGATGATGAAATTCAACTTTTTTATAGCAGTACCTAATGTATCAGGTAAACGAAAAAAGTTCCTGCAGTTTTTGAGGGTAAAATGAAACCTTACACAAAAAGTGAATAAATATATTTTATTCAGGAAAGTGAGCACCAGCACAATCTATAACCTTTTCACAACAAGATACATGTTTGTAAATGCCACTCCAGTAGAAATGCCAATGTTTAGAAGTGAAAAAAAAAACAGCCAAATCATTTCCAGTGCCTCTTAGTTTCATATATGATTATCCAACATCAAGAAAAGATGGCATTTGGATGGCATGATGTCTGGAAAATATGGAGGATAGGATAAAATTTCCCAACCAAAGCTGTGGAGTTTGCCTAAGGTCATTTGTGCTGTGTGAGGGAGAGCATTGTCCTGAAGGACCACAATGCCTTTGTGATGAACAAGTGTAGGGCTGTTTTTGGAGCAGTGAATCTGCAAACAATTGTAGCTGTGCCGAGTAGATGTCCACAGTGATTGTTTAAATACACCTGATTACACTCACCATTAACATCCCTTTCTCTTGGCAGGGGCCAAATGAAACTGAGAAGGGGAAGGTTAAACTTGCTGGGGAGTGGAACTTTACACATAATATGTAACACCCAATTTCCTCACTTTTAACAACACTTAATGCACAGATATGCTGAAATCACAGTAATTACCAGTGGCCAGAAGCTCATAATGGATGACACCAGGTGTAGTCCACCAGACACAATGTAGAAAGTCTGTGAGGATGGAAGGATCTCAGCAGTAAAACAACACAAACATCCATGCCTTACATGGGACTCGAACCCAGGTCTCTTTGATCAGCATGACAACAAAATTTCCATTGGTGGATCCAGGACTGTGTGCAGTACAGGTTCACTGAACGACACCCAATGATACAAATGTTTGGTGTTCTTATAGACACAATCCATTTTTCATCGAAGTCAACAATTTGTCCAAAATGGCTCATTCTTGTTGAGTGAAAGCAGCAATGAGCAAATCGTAAGCTGCTGGAGTTTGTTGTTGGCAGTCAGTTCATGTGGAATCCATTTGCTCAGCTTCCAGACTTTTCCTACACAGTGTAAATGCAAATGAATAGTTTCATCACTTACATGGAACCTTTTTGCAAGCTCTTGGAATATTTGATGTGAATCCAACTCTATACTGGCCTTCAGTTCTTTGTTATCAATGACAATTGGTCTTACCTATCTTCAAGTGTCTCATCACCTAATATATTGTAGAAAAATTTTTGTTAACATATAGGACTTGAACCTGCATCTCTTCAGAAACATGCCAGAGTATTCTACCAGTGAACTAATGCCAGCTCATCTTTTTTCCACTAATTTTAAGACATTACAACTCTTCACCGATGATTTTCTCACCTGATGAAAATTTTCTGAACTACTATTGGGCTGTCCGTTCACTCAATGTGTTCTCTCCAAATGCCATTCATATCTTGCAATCTGCTTGTGTCACCTGGCATTAGAGCACTGGCATGTTATTGAGAAGCATAGGCTCAAATCCAACTCATCAGTGAAACTCATTTCCCTCCCCCCAACAAATTATTACATTATCCTATAATTCTGAGCACCAGTGTGTATACATATCACAAAGGAACTCACAAAATGAGTAAGCATCTGGCATGAATAAAAAATTGCCAAGTTTCCCATTGGTTTAAAAATTGTATAGTAACACCCCAATGATATGAATTACCTGGAAGAGAAAGCCTACCACCACTTACTTCATAACTTGACTTAGGTAAGCGAATACCAATGCTTCAGTTTAAATAGCAGAACAACTGGCATGTAACCAGGAGGTCCCAAATTCAAATCTGTGAAGTGGCTTTTTATTTTTTTCCCCCCATGCTTGTATCTTTGAGTACTATCTGGCTTTAAAACTGTGTTTTTCTCCTCTGTGACATAATTATCTGTCGTATTACAATAGAGTATTTGGTAATAAATAACATATAACATCTGGTACATATATATATATACATGTTGCATAAACACTGCCATTTTCACTGTTCATTCAAAAAAGCAAATGGGAGCATCCATTTCATGTGACTACCTGAAAGAGAAATGCTTCCACCATCTCTTTCATAAGCTTGCTTAGAAAAGGGTGAAAGTGCTACCATCCTAGCTAAACTGGTAGAGTTATCAGGAGGTACAAAGTCTGGGAGGCACACAGCGTGAAGTTTTTTTTTTTCATGCTTGCCTATCTCTTTATATATTGGCTTCATAACTGTGGGTTTCTTTTCTGTGATTCACTATTTTTGTTAATGAAAAAGTCTAAATGATTTCTGCATGGGTAGCCATTTAAAAATGCAGCAAAATCAGTGATGTTGAAACATGTATTTACTAAATATCTTAGTGTTTAACTAAAACAGCATTGTTTTCTGGAAAATACTATGACAATTTTGCATTTGAAGTGGAAAAAAAAAACCTTATGAAATTTTATACTACATATACTTAAAATTCTCCAAACCCTACTTTTCCTATAAAGCTCACAACACATTGGTGCTCTATTTCACGGACACTTACTGTATATTCAGTTTGCCCTGTTGTTATTTTAATGATGACGAAGTTGTTTCAAGGTAATGAATAGAACCTAATGCAAGAAAAAATTGTTTATAGCAAATTTAACAGTTTCGTGACAAAAGAAATACCTCTCATCTGTACAGCTATTTATGCTGTTTTTCCATCCGATGCATTTGTTCCATATAGAACACATGTATTGCTTTAAAATATTATTTGGTTTATTAAGCATCCTAACTCAGGAAATATTTAAAACTAATGCAGTTTCCAGTGCTTTCACAATTATAATAGTAAAAGTCATATAATATTGTATTATAAATAAAATACAAAAAATTTGCAGGAATTTTTTTACAGTTTCAATTTAAATTTTGAAGCATTATTTGATTACCTACCTCACAATTAACACAATAATGAGCTGCTTCATTTTTCCCCCGTCCATGCCATTTAATTTCTTTACCCAAATGCTTCAAAAAATCCAAAGTTAGCTGACATTGGCGAAGAGTCCGCAACAAACAGTACCTAGAAGAATGAAGCTTTTACTTTTAATGGAATATGGAGGTATAACACTCTTTTTTAATAAATTTACAGCAGACATTACCTCACTGGATATTAACAATAGTTTGTAAAATGACATCAGTAAATAAATAAATAAATATCCCCTCAAGCAGCTGCTTGCCATGAGGTCTGACAGGACAGTAGGACCTCAGCAAAAAGACAACACCAGTTGCACTAATAATTTTTGTTTTTGTGAAAACTTCACTACAGAAATTTAAATCCAATCCAAGCAAACATGGTCATCAACATTTTTCTTTATAGAGCCAGAGAACATTACTTAATAGATTTTAAATGCCAAAATGTCTGGAGATGCTCTACACACTATTATTACAGAACTAACAATAAATTTACAAAATTAAGTATGAGGTCTGCAAATGGTAGCTAGACATAAACTGGAAAGAGAGCTGTGTACCAATCACCAAGTGATGATGCACAGAACCTGCCAGGTCTAGCACCTAATGCCCTACCCTCCCTTCTTGTGGTGCAGGCCGTTAGTACTTTTCAAAAGATATATTCTTTTTTGGAAGGGAATAAATAGATGAGGAGGGTGACAGTTCAGTATGGCTTACTGATCTGGTCATCTATGGCCACTTTTTTCTTTTTTTTCTTTCAACCCTGCTGAGGAGTGGCCAACTTCATAGGATCCTGGTGCTGACCATTTATACCCACTGGACTGGTTTACGAATTTGAGCTTATGAATCCTGGACTTGATGTACTGGTGGGCCTCTGTTGAGGAAGAATCTGCCACTGTGTTTTCTGTTTGCTTGTGGATTGCCAGCCTTAAGTCTAATCTAACCTTTTATCAGATGGTGGATAATCCTGATAAGAGGCCATTGCAGGTACCTGAACCCTCACTTAACTAGTTGGGCATTGTCAATCCAAAACTGGAGTAATGAGTCTCAGGCAGGTCATATGTCTCTTGAAAAGGTCCACTTGAAAAGATGGTGCCTAGTTCCTACCAGCATCAGTGACTTCTGCATTTTGTGGAGGAGGAATAGGTCTTTGCCCCATGCCTGCGATCAGGGGGCTGTTTGATATTGTTGGCCCTACCTCTCTCAATAAACCTAGTTTCTTTAAAAATCCTACTAATCATTTTCTCTCTGCAGTTACACGGAACATGAGAACATTCCGTAGAGATTATTCACTTGATGTCCTCGCAGAGAAATTCCAGCATTATAACCTAGATATTATAGGCTTGAAAGAGACCAGGTGGATAGGTAAAGGTGAGATACTTAAAAATAACTTTAAATTTCTCTTTTCAGGGAGGGAGAATGGATAGCATCTTCAAGGTGTAGATTTGCTTCTCAGCAGACATGCCAGTGATGCTCTTCTAGGATATGACTGCATTAAGATTTCTTAGAGAAAATTTTAAAACAAAAATTAAAGACCTGAAAGTAATCTGTTGTTATGCCCAACAGAGAACTCTGATGAGAATGAGGATACATTTTACAGCCAGCTTCAGGATATTTTGAATTTTGTGAAGGAATATTTCTCTTGTGCTAGGTGACTTCAGTGCTAAAGTTGGTATTGACTCTAATCTTTGGGTAGGAGTTTTAGGTCCCTTTGGCATTGGTAGTTCCAATGGCATTGGAGAGCATCTCACATACTACAAACACCATACACTAACACATACATAAATATACATGGGTTTTGCAGAAATATGATAGATTATAATTTAATTAATAGCAAATTGGCTAGTTCAATTAGCAATACCAGATCATACAGGATAGCCAAAATTGAGTCTGACCATTACCTGGTCAAAAGTGTCTTGCAGCTGAAGCTTAAAAATGTTGTGCTAAGGTTAAGAAAATTACCTTCAACACTGAAGGTCTGAAAGATCCAGATATAGCCAAAGCATACCATGATAGGCTACTAAGTAATTACGACAATTGTGGTTTGCTTACAGCTGAAATTGAGAAAGAATGGGATCAGTTAAAGAGGCTTTTCTTGAAACCAACAGTAATCTTTTGGGTAAAAGGGAACAGAGGAAACAAAATTATTTGAGTGATAAGGCCATGGAACTTATTTCTGAAAGAAGGAAGTGCAGGATTAATATGAATCAACACCCTACTAGTCTTAACAGACAGCATTTCAACGAGCTTAATGTGTAAAGGATCAGTTAATAGCTGATAAGAATCTTTGGCTTGCTAGCTTGAATGACAGAGCAGAGGAAGCAGTTAGCACAACAGCAGGGGGTTGTACCAGATTATTTCTTCCCACATAAAAATTAACAGACAAGTACACAGGGATTGAGGAATAAACATCGCAAGGTGGTTGAAGGTGGGGATTCTGTGATGGTTAGGTGGGCTGAGCATTTCATGGAAGTTTTAAATAATGTGATTATTTCTACTCCCATTGTAATGAGAATAGCTTCATTACTGCTTTAATGGTGGCCCTATATCACATCTGATATCACTTTGGCTATCTCTAAATTAAAACTGCATAAATCCCCAGAGGTGGATAAAACCACCAATGAAATGCTTAGAGCTGGGAACATTTGTGTTGTCACATAGCTGACTGAGTTTTTGAATTTTTTATGATAAAGGTGTTGTTCCTAAGGATTTTACTAGAGCTATCATTGTTCCAATTTTTAAAAAAGTGATCACAGTTCTTGTGATAATTATAGGGGAATTAGTTTACTTTCTGTTCCAAGTAAAGTTCTTTGCATGATTATACTTAATAGAATTAAGAATATGGTTAATGGACAACTGCTTGATGAACAGTGTGGATTCAGAAGTGGTAGGGGATGTATTGATCAAATTTATTCACTCAGGCAGATTCTTGAGAAATGTTTAGAGTTTCGGAAACCTGTGGTTGCTAGCTTTATAGATTTCTAAAAGGCTTTTGACTCTTGTTGATCGACATAATTTGTGGTTGATTGTTAGATCATATGGAATACCTGATAAGTTAGTTAGTGTAATGAGAGCTCTCTCTAATAACACTGAGTCGTGTGCGAGTTGGTACGTCTTGCAGCGATTGGTTTAGCATTGCTAGTGGAGTTAGACAAGGGTGCATTTTGTCTCCTTTTCTCTTTAGTTTGGCTATTGATTACGTAATGCGAAATTCTTTGCAAGGGAAAGATTTTGGCCTTAAATGGTAGATTTCAAAATTTCTGATTTAGATTATGGAGATGATTTGACCCTGTTGGCTAATGATGTTGACAAGATGAATTATTCATTAGGACTGTTGAAGAGACTGGTAATAGAGTAGGTTTGGTGATAAACAGAGAAAAAATTAAGTGATGAAAACTGGTCAGTCAGATGGTGCTTCAGTTGCTTTGAATGGCTGCACTCTTGAACAAGAGTCTCAGTTTAATTATCTTGGGAGCTATGTAACAGATACTGGTGATGTGAGGCATGAGACAAATAGAAGAATAGAGATTGCCACTAGGAATTTTAAGAATCCATGGAGAGTATGGAAAAATAGGTGTGTACACCTAAAGACTAAAATTAGGCTGTATAATAGTTTGGTTCTTCCTAAGGTTAGTTATGGTACACAGTATCTTGGACATTAAGTGGTTCAACTTTGTAAGTAATGAAGAGGTTAGAAGGAGACATCAACCTCCTTCGAGCAGCATATTATGCAGAGAGAGACTGCAGTGGTTTGGCCATGTTGCCCGTATGCAGAGATGAAGATTGGCAAAGAGGATTATGAGCAGTGTGCCTAAGGGTTTCAGAAAAAGGGGGAGACCAAGGATGCGATGGGCAGACAATGTAAAACAGGACCTTGTTAGAATTGGCTTAGAGTGGCCAAATGCAGCAGCAATAGCTCAGAACACACATGTCTAGAAAGGAAAATTACAGTCTGGCTGGACCTCCTAAGCCCATGGCTGCATGAGGATTTTGCATGTATGCATGTATGAGAAATCAAAAGATCCAGATTACCTACTGAATAATGTAAGAGCCTAAAAAAAAATGGAAGGAGAGCCCATGTGTTGCCCAATCTTGGTATAATGTAAAACATGCTAAAAGGTATTCTTTTTTTCTCTGGCCCAAGTCATGTTTTTGTTTTTACTTCTGGTTCATATTTTCTCCTTTATCTCTCACCCATAAAAATTCCTGATATTCAAACAAAGACTTGCTGGAAAGAGTAATAAATTGGCCTTGATGATCATGTAATGCATGGCCTTTTACCTTCACATCAAATCAGTAAGAATTTTTAAAACCGATTTAATACATTCTCTTTTATAGAATTTTTACTAGTTTTTTTGTAAAGTGTGTAATGAAAGTTCATTAGTAATATCCAGAGGGTGAAATAAAAACAGTTTGTGTTATACAATAAAGTGTGTATTCAATTCTCAGTAATAAATAAAAATTTAAATAACTAAGAGGAAAAGTTTTATCACTTTTATATAATGACAAAAAATTTTTTAATCTCAATAAAAATATTTGAAAATAATTAGGAGCATTAAGTGATTCATTTACTATTTTTAATTATTTAGTTAGTACAATGGAAAGTACAGGATTTTAGCAATATCACAGTAAGTTTAACTACATAAAGCTATATATTATTCAAACACAACTGAACAAATGAAGTCTACACATACAAAAAAAAAATCAGACCACCCTCCCCATATGCTCCAAGTATATTTTTCCCACCTAGTTCACAATTTCCTGCATATAAATTTGTTGAGGTAAATTTTCATTCAGAGAATTTAAAATTGTAAAACTATACTGGTAACCCAAATTTAAGAAACAAACATTTTATGTCAATGGAAAACTGAATTTAAAGCAAAAGCTCTGAAATAAGTCTTTTGTGGAAAAATCCGACTGAAAATAATTTAAAGAATCTCAATAATATACAGTGTGTCCAAACACCAATGGTGAGGTTTTGAGAACCAATATGCAGGAAAATAATACACATATTCAAGAAAGTAATATTTAATTGAAAGTATACCTCATATGATTTTGAACATACTGTACACCATCCATAACCCTGTATTTGCCCAATCCGTATTCCACTTCTTCCCATACATGCTGCAGCATATCTCTTGCTACTTGCTCAGTTGTTTCTCTTAGTCTGACTTTCAAATGATTCAGGTCTTGAATTTTGTCCAGGTACACATAATTCTTTACAAAACCCCCAGAAAAAAAAATATTAAAGGGTGTCAAATCAGGGCTCCTTGGTGGACATAGAACTGGACCATCCCTGCCAATCTGTCAGGAAATGTGCATGACAAGATGTGTGTGCTTATACCAGCTGAACATAAGTTGGTTGGTTAGATGGGGTTTAATGGCACATTGACAACTCAGGCCATAATGCACCAAACAAATGATAAAAGACAGGAAATCCACAACTGAAATTTAAAATAATACACAAACATTGGAAAAGTGTAAAACGAGTGTATAAAAAAAATAATAAAACAACTAAATAAAATCAACCCAGATGTAAAGGATCTGGGCTAAAGATAAATAACAACAACAATGAAATAAAATCAGAAGTGATTAAAATATCTGGTACATCTTAAAAATGCAAAAACAGGTGGTAAAATGCAATGGTCAGATAAAAGATGTCAGAGTGTAAAGGGCTTGAACAAAAAATTGGGATGGCTAAAATAAAAGGTGACATTAAACATTAAAAGTGGGACAATGGATTGAAATGTATTTAATGGTTAAAATGGTGTCAAAAAACTCCTACTTAGGTTTATTGCCTGCACTTTGAAGAAAGAAATTACCTAAGTGGAGTGGAGCAAGTACAACTACTTCCTTGGGATTCCTGCAAAAAACAGACTGCCATGGTTTGACTATTCGCTTGATCTCAAAAAGTTTGTTTGCAATCTGTTCCAATCAAGATCTCTATCACTGTGCCTAGAGCTCAATGATAAAAGGCTGCCGGAAAACCAAATATGGAACCAGCAGTGGACAGGGGCATAGCTGACCTGGTCAGCATCTGTCAAGTCATTACCCCTGATCCCGACATGACTGAGCACCCAACAGAAGAGAACGGAGGTTGTGACTGCCAGACTATGGAGTTACTAGTGAATCTTGGAAAGAACAGGGTGATGCCAATATCTCACTGAGATCAAAGCCTGAAGTGAGCTAAGTGAGTTGGTGTAAAGCACATACCAACAATGATGCTTAATCACTATGTGATCCAAGGCGAGGCTGATAGTGTACAACTCTGCAATGATAACATCACAGTAGACCATGGGCAATCCCACTGATGTGGTGTACTTCGAGCTGCCTGTGAAGAAGGCAAGAAGTCTGTGTATTGAGCAAGGTGGCTGGAAAAGAATTGCTGGTACACACAGTCAGGTGTAAAGGCTTTCCCCATCTTGCAAAAGAAAAGAGTTGAAGGAAGGGGAAACAGCAACAGTGGAAATGGTTTGGATGCCGACTGTGCAACGCTAGTGAAACTGGCCTTGATGTCTCTGAGGTAGCCTCGGACATGCAAATTATATGCTGTAAATGGCCTGTTGTAAGGTTCCAAGCCATTCGAGTCAAAGGACAGAGGAAAGCATTCAACCATGCTCTTCTGAGGCCAGAAACTTGGTGGAATAAGATTATGAAGAGTTGGAGGAAAACAATTCTCCCAGAGTAATGGCAATTGCTTGGGGATCAGAAATTGCTGTCCATTTTGCTCTAGGATTGATAGCAAGTGGGATGTATAATTGCCCTGGTAGTGTGGGCGATAGAAGACATGTATTGGATCCAAGATTCCTTCTGGCACCTCATGAAATGGGCTGTTGCCTTGGCATGTTTGAATGCTTCAAGGTTGGGGGGATGTTGGATATCTTTAAAACATTCCCCAAGCATTGTTCTGAGCCATATGAGCTGAAGGCAATGGAATTCCAATATGGTTTTGGAAAACGAGGAAACTACATCGAACTTGAGGAATGGTTGATGCAACCATCTCTAGAATGGTGGTGAGGGGTATAACCTAGAATGGAGAATGGTTGCTCATAAGGATGGCAATACCCTTTCACGGACGATACAGTCCATTATCTCTGCCACTGTTACATTAATTGGCTCCTGACTGACAGAGTGGTAGTCAAACTCAAGAGTTCGAAACCAATCAGATCAGAGCAATCAAGCCTCCACCATAATATGTGTGAAGGGTCACAAGGACCCCATGGGAGATGGTACATGCCACAGGGAGGTGTCACTTCCATAAGGATTGTCCTCAACCTCCCATGTAAAGAGAGGAAAGATCGAGGAGAAGATGGTCAATGGCAGTAAATGTGCAGTTTAGGGAGTTAAAGTATGTACTGACACCAGTGTTCAACAGGGAGAGTGAGGGATCCAGGAGTCACTGCTCAAGGACAAAAACCTCTCCTGTTTGTGTCAGTACTATTCCAAAGATGAGTGTGTCCATTGAAGTTCCCCATAAAAGGGAATGGCAGCTGTGAGACAAGGTCATCAAGATCTTCTCAGAAGACAATCAATGATTTCACAGATTAGACTATCAATGAAAATTCCACAAAGAGGTGAATGGCAACCATCTCTAGAATGGTGGTGAGGGGTATAACCTAGAATGGAGAATGGTTGCTCATAAGGATGGCAATACCCTTTACGAGCTGGACCATCTCCATCACATAAGGTAACTAGTGAAAAACAGATCGTGAGATCAGTGACTGGCTGCAAATATGTCTCCTACAGCACATGCAGATGGGCTTGTGTCCTCAGGAGGACCTTGATGTCGTCAATATTCTTCTGGAATCAAAGACAATTCCATTGTAGGAGTGTGGATCATTTCAGAGCGTGGTCATCTCTCAGGTCTTAGAATTATTTCAATTCAATAAAATTACTTCCTTTTTAAAATAACCATTACAGAGGATAATTTTTTGAAAATCAGGGTGGTCAGTATCCATTTCCTCAGAATCATCTTAGGGGACATGAATTTGAGATTACTAAACGAGGGGCCTGGTGGAGGCCCCTTTGGTTTTGAAGGTCTAGCTGTCTGAGGTCTTTCAGTAATGGAAGTAAAAGGCACTGAAGTCAATGTCGAGATGGACACTAACTTCGACTTGCTGTAAGATTATGAAGTACTTAGTGGCAGGTGAGAAAGATTAAGATGGTGGAACAGTAATATCAGTTTGCAATGCTACAGATGCTAAACGATAGGCTTCCCAGCAGCACAGTGGCACAGGAAAGTTTGCCAGGTAGGGGTGACAGTGCAACAATCTTTCTCACTTTTGGATATGAGATGTTCTGCATCATTTTAACACGCTATACCTCTTTCCACTTCAGTCACGGGAATATGCCAGATGGTTACCACTGCAAATGATACAGCATGCCATCTCAGCTGCAGTCTGGATCAAAGTGATCCAGACCACCTCAGTGAGCACAGGTAGGCTTACCCCAGCAAGCTGTGTGGGCATGACTGTATCTCTGGCACTGAAAGCAGCACATAGAGTTAGGTATATACGGCCGTACCTTGCAATGTAAATAACCTGCCTTGATGGAAGAAGGTAGGCATGACATGTTGAAGGTTAGAATCAGTACTTGTATGGGTAGAAATTTACCATCATGATGTATCTAAATCCGATGAGCTGCTGGAACCCCTTGGATGGAGAGCTTCGAGAGAATTTCCTCCTAGGTGATTTTGAGAAGTCCCTACTTAGAAATCACATCCCGTAAGGATTTCAATGATTTGTGGGTGTGTGTGACTGTGACAGCCATCCCACCAATCGCTGTAACTTTAAGGTTATTTCGATTAAGGAGCAATTTCAAGTGTTTTGAACAAGCAAGTCACAGATCGCAGGTGCTTGATAGATTTCAGCAAACCTGAAAGACCTTCCAAACCTTTGTTTACAAAATATGGGAGCATGTCCCCAATTACCTGATCACTTGTGGAATGGATGATCATGAATTCCGAACACAAAGACAACGATGGCATAGATGGAGGCTCATGTAAAGCCCTCTTAGTGGAATTGTTTAAATCAATTGCATTAATTGATCTCATATTGTTTAATTTGTGGTTCAGTGCCCATAATCCCCACCCTCAAATAGAGCCCAACAAGAGGACAATGCCCAGTCAGGTGCCAGGGCTGCACAAGCACTATACCTACACAGACAATAAGCAAAGACCACACAAATAAATACTGTATTTCTTCAATTCTAAGATGCACTTTTTCCCCTGTTTAAAAGTCCTAAAAATGGGGTGAGTCTTAGAATTGATGGAATCTTAGAATCACAGTTTTTTTTTTTTTTTTTTCAAACAAAACAAAATGTGTGGTGCACAAGCACCACACATTTTGCTTTTATGCGGAAACCCTGCCTGCAAGTTTGACAATTATCACATTCTCCAATTCCATTGGAGAATAAAGTGGCGTGGGTATTTTCCTGCACTTTCCAAATGTGAAGCCACCTTTATTTCATTATAGTGTAGCTCTGCGAGTGAATTATAGTGAGCTTGTAACCTTGCTGTTGACTGACAACCTTCCGCTAACACGTTTCAGAAAAATTAAGGAAGTGTTGGAATCAAAATTGGTGGAAAGGGTATCAACAGCTTGGAAGCTAATTCCAGAAAGAATTCACTCATTTAAAAAATGTTGCATCACCAATGCTCTCGATACTTCAGAAGACAATATATTATGGGATAATGGAAATAAAGACGGCTCAGAAGAATCAGACTCTGATATTGATTTAGAAGGAAGTGATGAATAACATACTTACTGATAAATAAGTACTATTGTTGTTAGTAAATTGAATTCTATTATAATAAAAAAATTTGTTAGATATGTTTCAGGGTTTTATTTATTATTTTTTTCTTAGAATCAAAGCTTTTTTTCTGTTGGTGGTACTGAAATTAAAGGTGCATCTTACAATCGATGGCATCTTAGAATTGAAGAAATATGATAAAAGGAAAAAGGAAAAAACTGTGACAAAAGCTGTCTCACAAAACTGGTATTCATAATAAAGATGATATGGCACCATTTTGCATCTCAAGTTGTTCGAATTTAGTACCACTCTAGTTACTGTTCATGATGCCTGGTAGTCAATGGAAGGTACTGTAATGGACAATGTGTCATGTAGAAGGTACTGCAATGGACAAATCATCTGCTTTTTGCAAATCGGGAAATCGTTTGTTGTATTATGGAGTGATGCTAGACTAGCATAATCACTCCGTCCTCTAGTATCATCCTCTAGCATTCATCAGATGCTTGCTGAAAACTGTGTGGCTTCTTGTAACTACTTTTATCAACACTGAATGACTCTTGTATGGTTGTGGCCAATGCATTCTGCTACATGCTAGCTTGACCACCTGCCTCAGAGTCCAATGATTTGTCATCTCTTCAACATTGTAAACTGGTGATATGGCTGACATACACATTATCTTAATATTCCATACATGCTATTCCTACTGGTTTCATTCAGTGAAATCATTCAGAATTGCACTGACCATAATCTTGTGGAGTATTGATCGAGGTGGTGGCATGTCTTGCCTTATAATTCTGACCATCTCTACCTGACTTGTCTGGAATGAAATCATTTGCATAACCTATCATGCTGAACTCACCTGCAGATTTACATAAATATTGATACCTTCTAGTGGATACAATTTTAATGTCACAGGGTGTATATATACAGAGGGCATTCGAAAGGTTCTTGACATGTATCTCTAGATTTGTACTCGTACCACCAAAGATAATGAGCTATGACTTCTTTAAAAGCTTGTCTAAACTTGAATACATGTTAAAAACAAAGGCTATATCATCAATTCACTCTTTGCTGGCAGTACATAAAGTGCAGTCTGTGAAATTGTGCATTGTTGCTATGTAGCCTATGAAAGATGGGTAAAGATTTTACATTTTCACAGAGATGCAGATTGGGGACAATGCAAAAAAAAAATCATGCTAATATATCACAAGTATGTGGGGATCGTGCCTGTTCATACGGCACTGTGCACAAATTCAGATAAGAACAGCAGAGCTTTGAAGAATTCCCTCATGCAAAAAGACCAAAGGAGGCTGTGAATGAGAAAGCCATCACTGCTATTTGTGAACTTATTAGAAAACCCACACATTGCCATTCAGGAAATAAGCTGAGATGCCAGTGTGGAAACAATTATTCATCAACATTTAAATCTGTGCCAAATGGATACCCCACAAACTGACAGAACAGCAAAAAAGGGCTAGAGTCGACTCTTGCACTGAAATGCTGGCAAAATTTGAATCTAATGGCCCTAAACAATTAACAGATATGTCACAGGTGATAAGATGTGGCTTTATTACTATACAGCTCTCAGAAAGATTGACAACTAGGTTTGGGTTGTGGAAGATGAACCACATTCCCAAATCCTCCAACAAAACTTTTGCTGAAGGAAGTGGATGTTCACAATTTTATCAATTCCCAAGAAGTCGTAGTCATGGGCACCTTACCTGAAAAAAGGACTATAAATGGCTAATACTACAGCAATATTGTTTTGCCCAGAATGGTCAAGGAGATGAACGAGCAGCATCCAACAACAGGCATCTCAAGGGTTCTTCTTTCCTGGAAACGTGACAAGGTTTTATGAGCACTGGCATTTCATACCAGTGCTTAGAAAATCTGGCAAGTTACAGCCTATCATGATAGAAATGCAGGAAAAATTCAAATAGATACTCCATCCTGCATCATGTGATTTTTGGCTGTTTCCAAAAAATAAAAGGAACTTTCTGGAAGCATTTTTTTAAGGATGCAAGATCTTGTAAAATGGATTAAATTCTAAATTGTGGAGTATTCCCCAACAGAAGTACCATCAAGCATTCCAGAATTGGCAAAGACATCTGCTACTTTGCATAGATGCTGGAGGGGAGTACTTTGACAGACAGGAAAAGTTTTAAGTGCAAATACATGTCAAGGCTTTGAATGCCCTTCATATCATATTTACCATTTCAATTTGGAAATATCAGAATGAATTTAAAATAACTGCAAAATATTGTTTCTTTAAAGGTGAAATAATTTCTAACCGATGTTACCAGGTTTCACATCCCAAAACTGCCAGCACTGAGATTTATCTCTGTTATTTCCTTCACCCATCCTCGATGGGAAAGGAAACACCATAGGGATTTGGAAAGGCTGTCATCTGTTGGATGAGATATTATGCCAGAGTCCTGTGTGCAGGATAGCATTACCATATATGAGAGGAAATTTAAAAACACACTGGATGGCCTTCATGAGAGACTTTCATTAGTCTCCTAGCAATTGTCCAGGAAGACTTCATCACCTATTCAAGTCTTTGGATTTCTTGTGACCTGGTCATTTAGCTTACTATGAGGTCTGTAAATGGTAGCTAGGTAGTCACTGGAAGGAGAGCTATGCACCAAATACCCTGTGATGATGCATAAAATCGGCCAGGCCTAGCACCTAATGTCTGACTCTGCCTTCTCGTGGTGCATATACATACATTAGTACCTTTCGAAAGAGATACTTTCTTGTGGAAGAGAATGGAAGATGGAGGGCTGTCAAATTAGTATGGTCTACTGATCTAGAAAACTATGACTACTCTTTTTTCTACCCTGCTGAGGAGTGATCAACCACACAGGGTCCTGAGCTGACCATATACCAACCTGAATGGAATTATAGTCCTGAGCTAAATTATGGATCCTGAATTTACTGCACTGATGAGCTTCTGTGAAGGGAAAATATCCCACTGTGTTTTATATTTGTTTGTGGATTGACAACTCCAAGTGAATAGATTCACAGGATATGTTTTATCAGCTGATGGGATAATCCTGAGCAGAAGTCATCGCAGACACCTGAACTCTTGCTTCTACAAGCATCATCAAATTCTACATTGGAGGAAGATTCCCAGTGTAGATCGCTTCAGCCTTTAGTGGTGGGGGAATGGGTCTTTGCCCCATGCCTGCAATTAGGGGTCTGATATTGTTGGCATTCCATCTCTCAATAAGCATAGTTTCTTTAAACATCACACTAACCATTTTCTCACCATAGGTAGTTGGAATGTGAGGGCTCTACACAGAGATTATTCTCATGATGTCCTCATACAAGGTTCCACAGTTATAATTTAGATATTATTGGCTTGCAAGAGTGATAGATAGATAAAAGTCATTCTTAAAAATAATCTTAAATTTCTTTTTTCAGGGTGGACAAATAAAAAGCATCTCGAAGGCATAGGTTTGCTTCTCAGCAGATATGCTAATGATGCTTTTCTATGATATGAGTGCATTAATGAAAGATCTCTCACAGCTAAATTCCAGACAAGCATTAAAGACTTGAATGTTATCTGCTGTTAATGCCCCCACTGAGGATGCCGATGAGAAGGAGAAGGATAGATTTTACAGACAACTTCAGGATATTTTGAATTATGTCAAAGTTGGTACTGACTCTGACCTTTGGGGAGGGGTGATAGGCCCTTTTGGTATTGGTAGCTGCAATTGTAATGGGCAATGTCTCCTACAGGTAAGTAAACTCAATGGTTTCAGAATAACTAATTGTTTACACAGCGTTCAAGTTTCACTACCATAACTAATCCTAGAAAGAACCAAACTATTATATAGTCTAATTTTAGTCTTTAGGTGTATATGCCTATTTCTCCACACTCTCCATAGATTCTTAAAAGTCCTGGTATCAATTCCCTATTCGTCTGTTAATCTCATGCCGCACATCACCATTATCTGTTACATAGCTCCCAAGGTAATTAAACTGTGATACCTGCTCAAGACTGCAACCATTCAGATGAACTGAATCACAACCTGCATGACCAATTTTCAGCACTTTAGTTTTCTCTCTGTTTATAACCAAACCTACTCTACTACCAGTCTCATCAACAGCTTGAATGAAAGAGTTCATCTCATCAACATCATTTGCCAAAAGGGCTAAATCATCAGCATAATCTAAATCAGAAATTTTCGTATCTCCAGCCCATTGAAGGCCAAAATCTTTCCCTTGAAGTGAATTTTGCATAACATATTCAATAACCAAACTAAAGAGAAAAGGAGACAAAATGTACCCTTGTCAAACACCAGAAGCAATACTAAACCAATTGCTACAAGCCTTACCAACTCACACCTGACTCAGTGTTATTATAGTTTTCATTACACTAATAAATCAGGTATTCCATATGATCTAACGATCAACAGAGTCAAAAGCCTTTTTGAAATCAGCAAAGCTAGTAACCAAAGTTTCATTTTACCAAAGTTTTCTGAAACTCCTAATCATTTCTCAAGAACTGCCCAAGTGAAAAAATCTGATTAATACATCCCCTACCACTTCTCTGACTAGGGTTGACTGAAATGATTAGGGTTCTGATTCCACACTGCTCCTCACGCAATTGTCCATCAACCAGATTCTTAATTTTATTAAGCACAATCATGCAAAGAACTTTACATGGAACAGAAAGAAGGCTGATACCCCTATAGGTATCACAAGAACTGTGATCACCTTTTTAAAAAAAACAGGGATAATAATAGCTCTGGCAAAATCCTTAGGAACAATGCCTTTATCACAAAAGATATTCAAAATTTCAGCCATTCATATGGTAACCAAAACATTCCCAGCTCTAAGCATTTCAATAGTAATTTCATCTACACCTGTTTTTTGTAGATTAAGTTGAAAAATAGCCAAAATAACTTCAGACTGTGTTATGAGGCCAACATCACAAACAATGGGAGTAGAACTAACCACATTGTTTAGAACATGAATGAAATGCTCATCCCACCAAGCCATGAGAGAATCCTCACCTTCTATAACCTTACCTTGTTTAACCTTCAATCCTTGTATATCTGTCTGTTTTCTTCCACACAAAACATTAACTATCTAGCACAGCTCTCTGCTGTTGTGCTGCCTAACTGCTTCTTCAGCTTTGTCAACCAAGCCATCAAACCAAGGATTCTTTATCAACTGCTAACTGATACTTTACACATTTATTCAGCTCTTTGTAATACTTCCTATTACGACTAGTAGTGTATTGATTAAGGACATTTTTGAAGTTCTCTCCTTCCGAAATAAGCTCAAGTGCCTTATTACTTGAATAATTTTGCCTGCTCTGCTCCTTTTCACCTAAAAGAGTACTGTTAGTTTCAAGAAAAGCCTGTTTATAATGGTCCCATTCTTTCTCAACTTCAGTAGTAAGCAAACCATGACTATCATAATGACGAAGTATCCTATAGCTGTAACTGGTTCTTTCAGAGCTTTAGAATTAAAGGTAAATTTCTTAACCTTAGCACAACACTTCTTAAGTTTAAGTTGCAAGACACTTTTAACAAGGAAATTGCCAGGTCCAATTTAAGCTCCCCTATATGGCCTGGTATTCCTAACAAAACTAGCCCATTTGCTGTTAATTAACATACAATCAATCATATTCTTATGCTGCCCATCTGGTGAAACTCATGTGTACTAATGTTTGTTGTGGTTTTTGTAATAGTAATTCTCAAGCTATTAAGCTTACTTATAGGAGATATTATCCATTGACACTGCAGCTAACAATATGATTTTGGAGAGGACCTATCATTCCTCTCCAAAGGTCAGAGTCAGTACCAACTTGGCACTGAAGTCACCTAAAACAAGGGTAATATCTCCTTTCTTGATAGAATTCAAAATATCCGGAAGTTGTCCATAAAAACATATTTCTGATCCTCAGTTGGGGCATAACAGATAACATTCATCTTTAATGCTTGTCTGAAATTTAGATGTAAGAAACCTTTCATTAATGCACTCATATCCTAAAAGAGCATCATCACTAGTGTGTCTGCTGAGAAGCAAACCTATGTATGTCTTGGAGATGATAAGCAACAACAAAAAAATAAATATATAAATAATGCCTATCTTCCTGTATGTGTTTTAAAAAGTAGAAAATAAACCCAAAGCCTACCAATGGTGCAATCAGTTACCCAAATTCATATTCACTTCAAAGGAAGATAGGGTGCCAGCAATCTTGTGTAATAGGTAAATTGGTGCCCTATCTAGTGAATACAAATGCACTGATTGACTGCACCATCGATATGCTTTAGTTTTATTTTTGACATTTTAGTGTGCATATGGAAAGATAGGTATTTTTCAAATTTTAAAATTTATTTATATTTTTTCTTTGTCACTAGAAACACCTACAATCAGAAACTTTCATATGATGTATGACTCATAAAGATCAACCACAGTTTTCCTCCCTTTTGGAGTCATGTTTGAGATAGCCCATGACATTAGAGACTTCACAAGCTTTAATTTGAGGTATGGCTTATTAACCCTTTAATGCCCATAACAGCCTTAAGTGGTCAAAATTTTGAAATGGACTCATCCAAATAGTGCCATTCCTTTGGCTATAATACCCTCTACCCTTTTCTGAAATTTCGTGAGCATTAAAGGGTTAAAACTTAACCTCGCAAAAATCTGACTTACCCCTTCTATTATGAGGGGTAGAGAATAGCAGGGCAAAATTCAAAATAGTTTATGACTGTCATTATATGAGCTTTCATTTGACACCTAACTCGCAATTGAAGAAGGCCCTTGCATTCAGAAGATATAGTAGAATGACTTTCACATTTCCTGTTTTTAGGGGGTAGTTAAAGAAAACACAGGGATGGGAATTTTTAATAGCCTATGACACTCCCTGTGTCAGAAGCTTTCATTTGATGTATAGCTGGTTACTTTTGACATTCACATTCTGGAGATGTAACAGAAGAATATTTTTTTCATACTTCCCCTTTTTAGGGGGAAGAATGGGGTTCAATTTTTTTTATAACTTATGACACTCCCTGCATCACAAGCTTATATTAATAGCTTATTATAATTAGTTATTAATATATTAATATATCAATATAATAATTATATCAATCTCCACATTCAGGAGATACAGGGGGAACAATCATTTTCATATTTCTCCCCTTTTTAGGGGTGGGTAAGAAAACAAGAGAGGCAATTTTTTTTATAGCTCAGGACACTTCCAATGTCATAAGCTTTCATTTGATGAATATAACTGGTTACTTTTGGCATTCACGTTCTGGAGATATTGCAGAACAATAGTTTTCGTATTTCCCCTTTTTTTAGGGGGGAAGTATTGGGTTCAATTTTTTAAAGCTTATGATACTCCCTACATCACATGCTTTCATTTAACACATAAATTATTAAGTTTCTCCATTGCATCTGAAAGATATGGTGGAACAACTATTTTGACAAATCCACAAACCAACCAATGTCAAAGCAAAAAGCCATAGGAAGATAATTAAAATGGCCATGAGAAATTTTACCTATTTCACGATCTTTAAAATTTTCATGATAAATTCTAAAATTCCAACAGTGGCAATATATTTAGCAAGAAAATGTGATTATTTTTTTTTGAAATTTATTTTACAGCTTTATTGCAGATTTATCAATTGATACTTGGATTACAATTGATATATGTTAAAATATATTGAGGATCTTAGAAATCTGCAGGAAGCAAAAACATATTAAGAAAAGCAGCCCCCCCCCCCCCCAAATGAAGGACATACATACAAATTAGGAAAGCAGCATATACAAAACAGAGAACACATTAATACCTTCATTCCCAAGATGTTAACACGTGCAAACACAACAACATCTTGATAGTCTCTCTACCCAAATCCAATAATTATGCATTACATAATTTAAAAGCTTATTGGAATTTGGTTTTAAATTATATTAAGAAAAAAAAAAAGAATGCAGGACATACAAACAAAATACAAAAAGCAAAATATACAAAATAGAGAACACATTAATACCTTCATTCCCAAGATGTTAACATGTGCAAATATATCAACATCTTGATAGTGAAAGCTACCTAAATCCAATAATTACACATTACATAATTTAAAAGCTTATTGGATTTAGTTTTAAATTATCTGATATCATTTTACCAAAAAATATTCCTTACTTTATCTGTTCAAATAGCTTTTGGTCTGACAATTTCAAATTTCGAGCCAAATTCCAAGTGAGATGTGCCATGGGAACAATGGATTTAAAACTCTGGAGTTTGTTCCACTCATATCGCTCTACTGCCAGCTGGTATTGTTTGGCTGTTAGTGGTCCTACATTCCAAGCAATGTTGTTACACCACCCCTGGACACAAAATTGCTCAATTTACATTACAGTCAAAATGTTTGTATAAAAAAACATGATTACTGAATGCAGACACAAAAGTCTGTAAAGCTTACAAGTCACACAATTTTACATAAAACAGAACAAGGACCTTGTAACATTGAATATTATTTTTAATTACACTGAAAAACAAAATTTGATCTTTAGTGTGTTTCGGAAGTGCAAACAAATGTTTCTTCATGTAGATTGAGGTGATAAATACAAAAATCACAACAAAAATGTCTGATTGGCTATAGTTTTTGAGATACAGTCACTTACCCCTATAATGTAATTCACTGAAGGTTGCATGTCGGTCTACAGCAACCACTGCTTATATACCAAATCTTGAGAATCTCGCATCACATTCCAGAAGTAATCTGTTAACATTGATGGGCTCCATTTTCCTTGATATCTCTTTTCCACAGTAGTAATTTCCCAATGAAAACATTCTCCATGCTCATCACTCACAGTTTTCCAGAAAGAAATCCAAATGAAAACTTAAGAAATGTATCGTCAAAGATATATTACATCCCAGTTGTGTGATATGAGGACAGCAGTTCTTCCACAAGGTCCTTGTAATTTTCTGTGTTTTTTCCCCTAAGAAGCCTGTTGCCACCTGTTGGAAGGTATGCATGCTCTCTGTTCATCACCAGTGATGATACGATCAAATACCTCATTATGTCTCAGTGAGCAAATATCTGGCTGGAAAAGATAAAAGAGGGTGTTTTTACATCACTAAGACTTAGAAATTTCGGTCGAAGGTACAAAAAAGCAGTTTGTGTCTGATCCATAGCCTTGAAGACATTTTTCATTAGGCCCAATTTTATCTGTAAAGGTGGCAACAAAATTTTTGTGGATTGTACCATCAGATGGGATTGTATATTCTTCTTCCCTGGCTCCAATGATTGTTGAGAAGGCCAAATCCTCTTCACATAATGAGATGTTTTGTCTCTGCTATTCCATTTGCAGGAAGCAATAGAACTTTGCATATCTGAGTTGTTGTCCAAGCAAAATGACTAACAATGACTTTTAAGTCTGCACAAATATGCCACTTGTATTTGTCATAGTTTATGTATTGAAGTAATTGTTTCATATTGTCCTTCATTTAACCTATTGAAACTGAAGGCAACATGTTTCCATTGTGTAGAAGAATGACTTTCATACTCAATTTCGAGGAATCTATAAATAACCTCCATTCTTCTGGAGTATGTGTCATATAGACTGATGTGAATAAATTGTCAACATCTTTGCAAACAACCAGGTTACCTATCAATATAAAGAAGAATACCAGATATTTTTGGTAGCTACAATACACTTACTTTCACAGTTCTATCAAGGATATTCCACTGCTGCAGTGTGGATTCTAGCAATGTGTCATCTGATCCAATGAATCATGCTATACATTGTTTCCCACCACTAGAATCAGTATGTCTGGTGAAAACCTGCAGAAGTGTAAAACCCCCGACTGTTTGGTTCAGACTGTGAAGCATGGAGGTGGATCCCTGATGTTGTGGGATGCTACATCATGGCATTCTTTAGGGCCATTAATTATTCTGTAGGATCGTGTCACATCTGCAACATACAAATCCATTCTCGGGGACCACCAGCACCCAATGTTGCAGGAATTATTCCCTAATGACCGCCCCTGTAATAATAAGCAGATAATGCACCCATGCATTGTGCAAAACATGTCAAGTTGTGGTTTGCAAAGCATGAAGATGAAATACAGCACCTACCCTGGCCACCTCAATCTCCAGATCTCAATATTAATCAACATCTGTGGGAATATCTGGAGTACAAGGTCAGATCACACTTTCCACCTCCAGCATCACTAGCACAGTTGGGTCATATTTTACAGGAATAACGGTCCCACATTCTATTACTGTATATGTATGACGTGTATAAGTCTATTCTACGTCAAATTGCTTCTGTTCCGAATGCCCAAGGTGGGCCTACAGCTTATTAATAAAATCTCTACAAACAGTACATTTCCATTATTTTGATAAATCCTTGTATATCCACCTAAAAAAAGGTTGAAGACAATTTCTTTTATGAGCTAAAAATATGATAAATAAAAATATCCCATTTTTATCCATATAAATGAAGGTTAAGCACAATCATGCAAAGAACTTTCCCTGGAACAGAGTAGGCTGATACAGAGAGTAGGCCCCTATAGTTATCACAAGAACTGCGATCACCTTTTTTGAAAATAGGATAACAATAGCTCTGGTAAAATCTTAAAATAAATAAAAAAAATTAAATCATAAAAGATATTTAAAATTTCAGTCATCCAAGTGGTAACTGAAACATTCCCAGCTCTAAGCATTTCTGTAGTAATTTCATTCACCCCTGGGGATTTATGAAGTTTAAGTTTAGAAAAAGCCAAAATAACCAGATTGTGTTATAGAGCCAACATTAAAGCCTCCAATACATTTATCATCATTACAAACAATGGGAGTAAAACTAACCACATTGTTTAGAACATCACTGAAATGCTCAGCCCACCTAGCCATGACAGAATCCTCCCCTTCTATAACCTTAACTTGTTTATCCTTCAATCCTTGTATGCCTGTCCATTTTCTACCACATAAAACATTAACTATCTGGTACAGCTCTCTGTTGTTGTGCTGCCTAACTGATTCCTCAGCTTTGTCAACCAAGCCATCAAGCCAAAGATTCTTATCAGTAGCTAACTGATCCTTTACACATTTATTAAGCTCTCTGTAATCCTTTCTATTAGGACTAGTAGGGTATTGATTAAGGATATTCCTGCAGTTCCTTCTTTCTGAAATAAGCTCAAGTGCCTTATCACTCAAATAATTCTGCCTCCTCTGCTCCTTTTCTCCTAAGAGAGTACTGTTAGTTTCCAAAAAAGCCTGTTTAAAATGGCACCATTCTTCCTCAACTTCAGTATTAAGCAAACCATGACTGTCATCATAATGACTAAGTAACCTATCATGGTAAGCTTTAGCTATAACTGGGTCTTTCAGAGTTTCAGTATTAAAGGTAAATTTTTTAACTTTAGCACAACACCTTTTAAGTTGCAAGACACTTTTAACAAGGTAATGGTCAGATCCAATTTCAGCTCTATTCCTAACAGAACTAGCCCATTTTCTGTTAATTAATATATAATCAATCATATTCCTATGCAGCCCATCAGGTGAAACCCATGTGTACTTATGTATGTCGCAGTGTTTGTAATAAGTGTTAGTTATTCTGAAACCATTGAGTTTACTTACCTGTAGGAGACGTTGCCCATTGCCATTGCAGCTACCAATACCAAAAGGGCCTATTATTCCTACCCAAATGTCAGAGTCAGTACCAACTTTGGCACTTAAGTCACCTATAACAAGGGTAATATCTCCTTTCTTGACAGAATTCAAACTATCCTGAAGTTGTCCGTAAAACCTATCCTTCTCATCAGCATCCTCAGTGGGGGCATAACAATAGATAGCATTCAAGTCTTTAATGCTTGTCTGAAATTTTGCTGTAAGAAACCTTTCATTAATGCACTCATATCCTAGAAGTGCATCAGTAGCATGTCTGCTGAGCAGCAAACCCACACCTTGATGATGCTTTCCATCCTTCCTCCCTGTAAAGAGAAATTTAAAGTTATTTTTAAGAATCTGACCTTTATCTGTCCATCTGGTCTCTTGCAAGCCTAGAATATCTAGGTTATAACGCTGGAATTCTTGTGTGAGGACATCAAGAGAATAATCTCTATGTAATGTTTTCACATTCCACATAACTGTAAAGAAAAAATGATTAGTAGGATTTTTTAAAGAAACTAGGTTTATTGAGAGAGGTAGGGCCAACAATATCAAACAGCCCTCTGATTGCAGGCATTGGGCAAAGACCTGTTCCTCCTCCACTAAAGGCTGAAGTCATGATGCTGGTAGGAACTTCAGGCACCACCTTCAAGAGCCATATGGCCTGCACCACAAGAGCCATATGGCCTTCCTGAGACACATTACTCCAGTTTAGGCTTGACAATGTCCAACTAGCTAAATAAGGTTCAGGTACCTGCGATGGCCTCTGATTAGGATTATCCACCAGCTGATATAAGGTATCCCATGCCTCTGTTCACTAAGGGCTGGCAACCCAGAAGCAAACAGAAAACACAGCAGCAGATTCTCCCTCAACAGAGGCCCATTAGTGCAGCAAGTCCAGGATCCATAATCAAGCTCAAATCCATAAACAAGTCCAGTCTAGTAGCTATAAATGGTCAGCACCCAGACCCTGTGAAGTTGACCACTCCTCAGGAGGGTTGAAAAAAAAAGAAAGTGGCCATAGATGACCAGATCAGTAGGCCATACTGAACTGGCAGCACTCCCCTTCCAAAAGAGAATATCTCTTTTGAAAGGTACTAATGGCCTGCACCACGAGAAGGCGAGGTTGAACATTAGGTGTTAGACCTGGCTGGTTCTGCGCATCATCACTAGAGATTGGTATACAGCTCTCCTAATCATAGTTCAGGTTGAATATTATATTATTGAGGAGGAAATTTCATTTCAATATATATAATATACTTTAACTATTTTTATTCATCAAGTTTTCCAAAATTAAGCCTTAATTGTATAGTGCAATCTTTTTCTCATATTACATTGAAAAAGGCTTATTAAAATCAATATGCTTGCAATTTTGTTTATATTATTTATTTTCCTAAAATTTGTAATTAAATTTTGTTTAATTTGGTATGTAATATGACCTATTTCCTTTGAATTTTAAAAAAATTCTAAGGTTGACTTGTTTATCTGACTCAGCACAATTGGCTAAATGCCTGGAATTTTCTCAAAGTATGGTACCAAGAAAAAAAATTACAAAAAGAGAAATATTCACTTGAAACCAAAAAAACTTTCGTTATTCAGAAATGCCTTCATATTCATGTGCATTATAATCATTTGTGTATTAGTTTTTTTATTAATAAATTTTTATTTGCATTGCCAGATGCATTTTTTTAAAAAATGGTTCTAAAAAAAGCACTATTAAAATAAAACATCTTTTTTGTTAAATATTTTATTTTCAGCATACCAGAATTAAATGCTGATTAATTTGGCACTAGCATGCCACAATTACTTTCAATATTTCTTTGGCGTAAAAGTTCTAAGGTTAATTTTTTTGGCTGAACAAGTGAAAAAATAGCTAGGCCTCTGGATGTAGACCAGTTTTTAGGCTGGACTCTAGAAGAGTCAATTATATTTAGTAATTTTCCACAGCATCACTGTAATTAACATTTACTACTAGCATTACCAACATCAACAAAAGATAAACTTTTAAAATTTAGAGTTGTGTGAATGTATATGTAAAATTGTTAAAAATATTTTCAAATATATAACAATTGTACTAACCACAGCTTGCACCCAATGTACAGTACCAGCATTAACCCAAACAAGATCACCAGGTCTCTGTAAAAAGCGATATACAGGAACATTTTCAGCAAACAGGTCATCTAAAATTGGCCACCAAGATCCATGAAGGAAATTCAAATTGTTTCTGAAAATAATTAAAAGTTTATAAGAATGCATTTTAGTTTTAAAACACATAAACTTCGATTTTAAAATTTACTATTAATATCCAAACATCAGCATTACAGTTTTAAGATAATTTACAATTTTCAGTTGGTTGGTTGTTTGGGGTTTTATGGCACATGAGCTACTAATGCTATAATTTGCCAAACGAGATAAAAAGAAGGCAAAAGACAAATAAACCCTAACCAAAATTAAAACCAAATGCTGTAAAAGGCAAAAGACAAAACCAACAAGATGTATATAATAGAAACAATAATAAAGGGGTAAAACAACAAATATATATATAAGCTCACTGGACAAAATATTAGTCACCACTGGCTGAATGTCACCTAATAGCGCATAACGCTTCCATGCGACCGAAGAACAGCAGAAATCCTGTCTGTCATGGATGCCACCAGTGTGTGGATGTAATGCACATCAATATTCATCCACTCTTCCAGCAGCAAATGCCACAGTTCAGGGTTGGCTGGATGGCTGGGACGGTGCTTCACTCATTGCCCCAATTAGTCCCACAAGTTTTCTATGGGATTCAAATCAGGGGATTTTACAGGCCAGTCGAGATGTTCGAAGGCTTCGGAATGCTCATTGTGCCAATTCGACACACAATTATTGTCTTGTGTGTCGAATTGGCACAATGAGCATTCCGAAAGACTGGGGTATCCCTTTTGGTGTTTACTGTGGAGATGCTGCACAAAATGCAACATGTGGTCATCCACATGTTGGACTTCCACCATATAGACCTTCTGGTTTAAGCGTGATGTCACCGCAACCAAAGGACCCATTTCCTTCTACATGAAACACCCCCAGAACATCACAGACATCTTGAACATAACCTTGCACACAGTCCATGTGGAAGGCTTCATGCAGCTTACAATGTACCCATTGCCTAGCATCATTCGAGTACAAGCAAAAATGTCACTCATTCGACCAGATCACATGCATCCAAGGGTCGACAGTCCAGTCTTTGTGGCGCCGTGCTCATTGTAGCCATGCAGCCTTGTGCAGAGCTGTTAACATGGGTCTCTTCTGCAGTACTCTGCTCCAGATATCCATGGCATGTAGTTCCCTTTGAAGTGTTCATTCAGAAACAGATTGTTGTAGGCCTGCATTGACTGACTGGAGCAATTCCTGCCTCGTTGCAAAGCAGTTTTCCCTAACAGTGCATGACACACTGCGGCAGTCCCTATTGGTGAGCACAGTCTTTCTGCCACAGTTCTGGCAATGATTAACAGTGGACTGCGATGTATGCCACTGCTGGAAGACCCTTTGGACAGTACATTTCAACACACCTGCAAAGGCAGCAACTTCTTGTACACTATACCCTTTGGCTCGCCCAAAAGCAACACCTTTTTGCCACTCATTCACATCTTCAGCATGACCAATATTTCACGGAGCGACTAACACATACATGGCACACAACCACTTCTTGTCACTGTATGAACCATGTAGCACACGGCACAGCTATTTGTAGGATGTGTTTATTACTGGTGTGCACTGTGTTGCTGTCGAACGGATGTAACCCTCTCATGGCAGGAGATGACTAACTTTTTTGTCCAGTGAGCTTATATATACAATGCATAAAACTAACCCAGGTGTAAAAGACCTAGGTCAGATGGCAAATAAACAACAAATTCATAAAATTACAACCTGGTAAAATAACCTGTATACTGTAAAAGAACAAAAATTGGAGGTAAAAACGTATTATCAGATAATAGATGTCCGAGTGTAAGTGGCTCGAATGTAAAATCATGAAAAGTAAAATACAAACGATGTTCAAGGTTAAAACAAGGGCAATGAATTAAAATATGTTTGATAGTTAAAACAGTGTCACAAAACTTGCACTTAGGTTCATCGTTCACAGAAGAAAAGAATGTGTAATAAACGAATGACCTAGTGGAGCTGAGGAAGTACAACTTCCCCCTTGCGATTCCTGTGGTAACATGACTGCCATGGTTTGATGATAGGTTTGATCTCAAAGAGCTTGTTTGTAAGCTGTTCTGACCAAGATCTCTGCACCTGTGTCCACAGCTCGATGGTAAAACGCTGCCAGAAATCCAGATATGGAACTGGCAACGGAGAGCCAGACAGGGGTGTGGCTGACTTGGCAGCAGCATCTACCAAATCATTGCCCCTAATACCGACATGACAGGGCATCCAACAGAAATGGATGGTTGTTGTGGCTGCCAGATGATGTAGCTGCTGGCAGATCTTAGAAAGAAGTGGGTGAGGCCAATGCCTCACTGAGATCAAAGCCCATAGTGAACTAAGTGAGTTGGTGTAAAGCACACACTGACAATGCTTAGCAGCCATGTGGTCTAAGGAGAGGCTGATAGCATGCAACTCTGCAGTGGGATCTGGTTTGCAATGATTACATCACAGCAGACCATGGCTGATCCCACTGATGTGTCAGACTTCGAGCCATCTGTGTAGACAGGCAAGATGGCTGGCAAAGAGTTGCCGGTACACACAATCAGGTGTAAATGAATATGTAATACGAAAAGGTAAAACAAATCTAAGTGTAAAAGACCCACGATGATCAAGGTATAAAAGATAAAAAAAAAATCACAATCTGCTAAAATAACCTGCATAGCATAAAAAAGAAAGAACAGAAGGTAAAAAATATTCATCAGATAAAAGATGGCTGAGTGTATGGGAGGGGTCTGCTGTAAAATCATGGAAGTGGAAATAAAAACGTTGTTCAAAGTTAAAAGTGGGAAAGAGAGTAAAATACGTTTAATCATTAAAATGGTGTCATAAAACTTGACTTAAGTTTGTCATCTGCCCGAAGAAGAAATGAATGACTGAAGCAGAGCCGAGAAAGTACCACTTCCTCCTTGTGATTCCTAGTTCGACAATGGGCTTGATCTTGAAAAGCTTGTTACCAACCTGTTCAGACCAAGATCTCTGCCATTGTGACAGGAGCTCAATGGAAAAACGCTGCCAGAAGTCCACGTATGGAATTGTCAGTGGAGAGTCAGACAGGGGCATGGCTGAATGGACAGCAGTGTCTGCCAGTCATCATCCCTGATCCCAATGTTACCGGGCACTTAACAGAATAAAATCATGATGGTGCTGGTGGCGGATCTTGGAGAGAACTGGGTGAGGCCAATGCATCACTAATACCAAAGCCTGCAGTGAGCTAAGCAAGTCGGTGTAGAGGACACACCGACAACGATGCTTAGCTGCTAACGTGGTCCAAGGCAAGACTGATAGCATGTAACTCTGCAGTGAAGATGGAACACTGCTGCAGTATCTGGTCTGCAATGATCATATCACAGCAGACCATGGCTGATCCCACAGATGCATTGGACTTTGAGCCATCTGTGAAGACAGGCAAGAAGTCCGGGTGCTCAGCATGATGGATGGAAAAGAATTGCTGATACACACAGTTGGGTGTAAAGGCTTTACCCATCCTGCAAAGAGAGAAATCACAGTAGGGGAAACAGCGAGCGATGTTGGAAGTGGCTTGGCTGATGACAGTGAGATGCTATAGACTGGTGTTAATGTCTTGCAGGTAACCTTGGACATGCAAACCAAAAGGACGAATGGCAGTTGGTCGTTTCTGGTATAACATTTCCCTCAGGGACTGAAACAGGGGGTGGGAAACATTCCACTGGGGGCAGAGGAAAGAAGGCCGTGATGTTCCAAATACCAGGCCAACTTGGTATTTACCATTCTTTCCAACACCTTGCAGATGAAGCTCATCAATGCAATTGGACAATAATTCAAAGCAATCTTGGGATCTTAGCCTAGCTTGATAAAGGCCAAGACAGTGGCCTCCCACCAGGAGTCCAGAAACAGCTCCTCAATGAAAATACAGTTGAAGAGTCAGAGCAGCCAATCCTTACTTGATGGTGAGAGATGTTGAAGCATAGCATAATGGACATTGTCTGGCCCGATGGCAGATGCACGAGAAGAGTGCAGAGCAAGGCGAAGCTCCTCCACTGTGAATGGCCTGTTGTAAGGATCCAGGCCATTCAAATGGAAGGACAGCAGAGAGTGTTTGGCCTTGCTCTTCTGGGACAGTAACTCAGGCAAGGATGAAGATAAAGAAGAGATGGAGGAAAATGACTCCCCTAGACTGACGGTAAATCAGCAACTGCCTGTCCATTGTGTTCCAGGATCGATAATGAATGGGAAGTGTACTTCCCACCCATCTTCCGGACTTTATTCCACATGACCTTAGTAATGGTAATGTGGGTGATAGAAGACGCATATTTGATCCCAAGATTCCTTCTGGCTCTGGCACTGGACAAAACGAGCTTTCGCCCTGGCGTGTTTGAATGCTTCAAGGTTGAGGGATGTCGGATATCTCCGAAACACCCCCCAAGCCTTGTTCTGAGCCTTATGTGCTGCAGTGCAGTCGGGATTCCACCACGGTTTTGGGAACCATGGAAACCGAGTCAAGGTCTGAGGGAATAGTAGAGGCAGCCACATGTACGATAAAGTCAGTCATCTCCACCACTGATTTGCTCCTAGCTGACAGAGTGGGCATCAAGCTCAGAAAGGAGCTTAAGGCCACTCCAGTCAAAGGGCTGCAACGCCCCCCCCCCCCCCCCCCCCACGGGAGATGGTGCACACCACAGGGAGGTAATCACTTCCATAAAGATTATCTGCGACCTCCGATGTAAAGAGTGGAAGAAACAAGGAAGAGCAGATGGTCAGATCAACGGTAGTGAATTTGCAGGTCGGGGAGTGGAAGCAGGTGCTGACATTCCCCGATCTGCACATTCAACAAGGAAAGCAATGGATCCAGGAGCCACTGATCCAGCCCAGAGTGAACTGTGTCCGCCTGAGGTCCCCCATGATTAGGAAGGGGATGGCAGCTGCGAGACAAGATCATCAAGGTCATCCTGAAAAATGATACTTCCGGGTGGTAGATAGCCAGAACAATCAACGAAAATTCCACAAAGAGGCAATGGCAACCGCCTCTAAGTCGGTGGTGAGGGGATGGAGACACCCCAAGCTGGACCATCTCCATCCCAGTCCCAGCGAATGAGAAGTGCCAGAGAATGGGATCGTTGGCTGTCTGCAAGTATGTCTCCTGCAGGCACATGCAGTGGGTTAACGTGCCCTCAGGAGGACCTTGATGTTGTCAATATTCCTCTGGAATCCACGACAGTTCCATTGTAGGTGTGTGGCCATCTCGGGTCTTAGAAGAATTGGCAGACAACTTAAAATTTATTTTAACCATAGTCAGTGACGGTTTAGAAAAAATGGAGTGGTCTGTGTCCATGTCCTTGGAGTCATCCAAAGGGGAGGAGACTGCAGAATGCGGGCGCAGGTGGTAAAATTTTCTTTTTAAGTCCTGGTGGGGGCCCTTAGGATTGGAAGGTCTGGCGTCTGGGGTCAGGATGGAGGGAGCCTTTCAGAGGTGGAAGGCACCTCAGCAGGAAACAGGAGTTGATGTAGTGATGGACACCGGCTTCGCCTGTGTAAGGAGGTGCTTCACTGCAGGTGAGAAAGATTCAGATAGTGGTATACTGATAACTGTCTGCACAGCCACAGACATCATCAGAACGATGGGCTTTCTGTGGTGATGTTATTCAGCATTTTAAGGCACTGTACCTCCTTCTCCTCCAGCCACTTTGGACAGTCACAGAAATTAGGCTGGATGTTGGCCACTACAGTTTACACAGCATGCCTTTTCTGCTGTGCAGTCAGGTTTGAGATGATCCCGACTGCCACAATGAGCACAGATGGGCTTGCCCTGGCATTGCCGAACCTCTGGCATTGAAAACAGAAGGTTTGGGATATACAGCTGTACCTTGCAGTGTAAGCACCTTGCCTTGATGGAAGTAGGCAGGTGTAGTGTGTTGAAAGTAATGATTAGTACCCGGGTAGGTACTAACTTTCCATCACAGTGTTGTGAAACCCAGTGGATTGCTGTCACTCCCTGGGATGAAAGCTCCAAGAGGAATTTTCTCCTGAGAAACTTTGAGGAGGCCCCACTTGGAGATCACGCCCGGGAGGAATTAAGCATCTTGTGTGGAGTGACCATGACTGCCACTCCACCAATCACTGTTACATTCAACAGAAGCTCTAAATGTTTGGAGCATGCAGTCTCCACCTGCAAGTCACCAGATCTTAGGGGCTTGACAGATTTCAGTTCTCCTGCAAGACCTTTCAAACCTTTATTTATAAAGAATGGGGATTTGTCCCTGATCACCTGTAGAGTGGATGACCAGGAATTGTGGGAATGGAGACCCACACAAAGATGATGGCAAAGACATGGAAGATGAGGGTTCGTGGTAAGTCCTCTTGGCGGCAGTGGTTGATGAATTTCCATTTTTGGGACTCATGGTATAGACATTCTTGCTCAAAAATATTGAACTGATTTAATAATAATTATCCATATTAAAAACATTTCAATGGAAAGTTATCTGTGAGCAATAGAATTGCAAGTTAAATTTTCAAAAAAAAAATTTACATTATTACAACAAATGAAAAATTATTTAAAGATTTCATTTTTGTGTAAAATGAAAATGTCAGTGCCATATTTTTAGACCACTGATTCTGGTGAGAGATAACCTGCAAGGCCTTAATGATTAGATAACTTGGATGTTAAAAGTTATATGAAGGCAGATTTGATTTTTGATATGAATTTAATCAATTTACAGCAATATAAAGAAAACTAATCCATAAAATATTGAAGGGACAGATTAAATTTCCTAACAAAGTGAATTCTAACCCAATTTTGTTTAAACATGGCATGGAAATATGTCTATTCTGAACATAATAAACCAGAAAAATGCTGGATCTCAAAGTGAAATTTAAATTTAAAATTAGCTAATTATAAATGTTCACCTTACCTCTCACACAAATTATGTACAACACCCCAATATGGCTCTGGCACACCAAACCACTCACAGTCTCCAGGACCTATATTAATATTCACAGAACAAAAATTATTGTTCTCTTGATGACCAGGTGTTCGACTACCTGGTACTTTCATGTAGAGCTGCACAGTATTCATGCCCAATATCACATGACCTACATGACTTAGCATGTTACCAGCTGATACCACCTGCAAGAAATAAAGTGTTATCAGGAAAACATATCTATTACTGATTAACATAAATATTTCTGGCTATAATTATTAAGCTTATTCATCTATAAAGTTTAGGTATTCCAAGTGAATACCAATCTTCATCTGATGCACTCTCTTACAAAATATGAAACATTTGGTCATGTAGCTGTGATATGATGCATATAAAAATAACTCACTAAAAATAAAAACAGTAAGATTAAGGTTAGGATTAAAAAAACTAATATGGTTCTATTGTTGCTTACTAAGGCAGTGGTCTCAAAGCCATTGTCATGACACAAACTTGGATCACAACTGTTTACTAATGGGTTGTGGAAGACTCTTGGCCCCAAAAAATGACACAAAGAGTTAGCTTGTAAGTTAATTACCATTACCATTTTGGTTGTGAGGTGAAAAGGAATTTTAATTTTTGATCATGACCAAAAAAACTGAAAACAGGGTATAATACAGTATTTCTCATGACAACAGATTTTGTGATAAACTACAGGGTGTACAAAGTTCAGCTAAGTAATTATTTTTGTGTTGCCAATGACAAAGTTGACAAACATACTTTCTCTTTTTGTTACAATAATTGCCCTTTATCATTAGAGATTAGTGTTTAATGATAATATTCAACATGGATGAGTAATCTTAGTGGCAAGAGAATAACCATTCTTTAAACATGTCTACATTCAAAATTATATGTTTTCACCTTACAATCACAGAAAAATAGGCTTGATTATGCACTTGTGATAACAGACGACAGTTCTGTCTAATATATAGATAATACAGGAAGGAGAAACTTTCTCAAAAGTATACAAATCTTGATATAAAGAAATCTGGAGCCTAATTTGAAAGATTGTAAAAATAACTGATAGCACAAAAAATAAAGCAATGAAATTAAGGACACAACTACAAAGAACTGGCTTGATTAGGTAGAATAGTGTTACTATGCAAGTAACACTATTCTACCTAATCAATTGCTACCTAATCAATTGCAAGTCTAGTGCACTACCAACCGAGTCACCCCCACCCCTCTGATAAACTAGAATTTAAGAGATAAAGATGGAATTGCAAAGCATGGTTGAGAATTTGTATAAATCACTATGCAAAATATTACATGTTTGGTGACCCATTTCAGTCACTGGCCATTCTTTAAGCACACCTTATTGTTATGGACAAGTCCAAATCAATGTACATGTTAAAGTACAATATCCAGCAGTATTAATTGATAAACAAAATCTTTTTAACTCTCAGCTTGAAATAAGATACCATTAATGATGTGATACGTTTATGCTTGTTCTTTCAATTCATAAATGCTTAGGGTATTTAAATACTCAAATTGCTTTATTCTGTTAGTCTTATGTAAATTACAATTTTCACAAATGCAAAAAATGATATATCTACAGAGAGAAAGTTATTGAAAAAAATACTGATAATATCAGTATTCATATTTTTAAAACAAATAAAAATGTTATTTTATTAACTTTCTACAGCTGCACAAAGGACTAAATCGGCCAGGCCACAAGTATTCTAAAGTCTCAAAACAAGAATAAGGAAAGCTCATTAAAAAAAAGGAAGTGTGAAAAAACCCACCCTGCCACCTCCTGGACTCAAACTCAGGATCTCCCAGTTATGCACCAGTTGTTCTACCATTTGAGTTAAGGCAAGGACAAATACACTTGCTTAAGGGAGGTTATGATGGTTGTGCTATGAAGCTTATCCTGCCTTAGCTCAAATGATAGAGCAACTGTAAGTAATCAGGAGATCCAGAGTTGAGAGTCCAGAAGGCAGCTGAGTAGATTTTTTCACACTTGCCTTATTACTAAAAAATGGCATCACTGTAGTGAAATTAATTTATTCCTCACAATAAAGTTGTTACAGATTGATGGAAGTCTCCAGATGACACCACCCATGTGTTGACCAGCAGTGTAACCAAAAGGTTGGGGAGGGAGTAACTTCTCTGCACCCCCTTTCAGAATTTTTTTAGGAAATTTTATTCTTAAGAAATCATTAGTTAACAGATTTACATTAACTGGCACATTAAAAAATTTTCCATCCTCTCACTTTAAAAACCCTCACTCTGCCAACGGTGGTGATGTATATAAAAAGCATATGGTTACTGCCCATTCTGGTGGAACAACAGTCATTACATATTCATCCTTTTTTTTCTTGCTGAAAGAAGAGTATGTATAACCAATAAAAGTCTTATAGAGGGAGTTCAAAAAGTTCTTCACAAGTGTCTGTAGATTTGCACTCATTCTTCCAAAGCTAACGAGTTATGACTTATTTGAAAGCTTGTCTAAACTTGTCATTATGTGTAAAAAACGAAGGTCTTATCATTTCTCTATTCATTGGCAGCACGTAAAGTTTGGTATATGAAATCTTTGCATTGTTGCAATGGAGCCTACTAAAGTTGGGGAAAGATTTTACATTTTCACAAGAATGCAGATTGGGGACATCAGAAAAAAAAAACATGCCAATTTATCACATGGGGATCATGCCTGTCTGTATGGCACTGTTACAGGATCGATGTGCAAATTCAGAGGATGGCAAAGCTTCAACCTCCCTTGTGCAGGAAGACCGAAGGAGACCATGAACAAGAGAACCATCACTGCTGTTGCAAGCTCATTAAGGAAAACCCACACATCACTGTTCAGGTAATAAGTTGAGATCTCAGTGTATTGATTGGCAATGTGGAAACAAAATTATTCATCAACATTGAAATCTGTGCCAAAGTTGAATTTCTCACAAACTGACAGAACAACAAAAAAGGACTAGAGTCAACTCTTGCAATGAGATCCTGATAATATTTGAATCTAGTGGCCCCAAATGGTTAATTGACATTGTCACATGTAATGAGATGTGATTTTATTATAACTCCCAGAAAGATCGACAACTATGCTTGGGTTGTAAGAGATGAACCATGTCCCCAAATATTTTGACAAGACTTTTGCTCAAGGAATAGAATGTTCACGATTTTTTTTTTTAATTCCCAAGGGTGGTAGATGCGGACACCTTACTTGAAAAATTAACTATAAATAGCCAATACCGCACCAATATTGTTTCATCAAAAATGATTAAGGAAATAAAGGAGCAGCATCCTACAATAGGCATCTCAAGGATTCTCCTACTTCATGACAATGCTAGTGGCTCACAAAACTTGACAAGTTACAGCCTATCCAGAGCAGGAAAAAAAAATCAAACAGCTACCTCATCCTGCATATTCCCCTAATCTTGCACCATGCAATTTTTGGTTGTTTCCAAAAATATAAAGGAACTTGCTGGAACGCCTTTTTCAAGAGTAGAAGACCTTGCAAAATGCATTCAGAGTTGTGGAGTATTCCATAACAGGAGTACTACCAAGCATTCCAGAATTGGAGTAAACATTTGCAATTTTGCATAGATGCTGAAAGGGAGTACTTTGAAGAACAGCAAAAATTTTGTTGAGCTAAGTGTAATGGTTTTTGTTCTGCAGACACATGTTAAGAACTTTTTGAATGCCCCTCATAAGAGTGTTATGGTCAGTGATCAAATTAGTTGAGCTTAGGTTATGAGATCAACAGAATGACTTATGCCCAAATATTCTTATGATGTATGACCAAAAATAGCACTAATGACTCAATCACTACTAATGAATCTGTAATAAGTTTTGCAGAATATATTACAGCAGTTTATTTGCAATGTCATTAAGATAATCATAATACATTGAATATGCCAATTTATTTTTTATAGTGACTACTAAATAGCATTTAATTATTAAAAGAGGAAGCATGTACAACAAATTGCAACCTTACCCTGACAAATGCTGGAAGTTTCATGAGCTCTTGAAGCTGTGGTCTCCATTTCTTTTCATCTGACAAATCCACATTAGTGCCAAACTTGATAGTTTTAAAAAAATTATTCTTCTTGCCCTTTTTACTCCTGGATAATATTTTTAATGAAAGGCGTATTTAATATTTAAAAGTAGAAAATCATGGGGCAATATACAAAAATTAATCTATGTGAAATACATTTCTAAATGAAAAACTTACTTCTTTCACTTTCACAACAGCAATTCCATGAACTTACACTCAAGATACAGCTATTAGAAGACATTATTACTAACTGCCAGTTTCACCCTTTAACGAAGATGTAAATTCTGCATTAAACAAATCCCTTTAAGTATTATAATTCATTACACAATTATTTTATTTCAAATTCCAACTTTGCACCGATTTGGTTACTCTTCCCTTTCAACTCCTCAATTTTACATGGCAGACTTCCACTGCACATCTCCAACCAGTCATATATGATCAAAGGGCATTTAAAATTGTTTCCCCTCCTACCAATGGAAGGCACTTCTTCCCTTCTGTATGTTAATCAAGTCAATACCACTTAGATAAATGAGATGCCTAGCTCATTTGACTAGTTGATGGAGAACTCGCCACAGTAGTGCAATACTCATTGCAGCTGTTGACACATACTCCACATGCCCCTAATTCTGTTTAATTTTGTAAAACTTGAAGTTAGTCATACTGTCTGGTAATAGCTATACTTTAAGTGAGTGTCTAAGTTAATACTATTGTCAAAGGTCTTCATTCAGAAATGCCACATAATAGTACCTTCAATGGCATATTCATTAGTGTTGACAACTTTTTTGTACAATGAGTACAGCCTAATACTCTCAAAAAATGCCTATAGTCAGCATCATATGATTATAAATATGACAGAATTCTATCATCCAATAAGAGCTAATCTAGAGACTGATGATTCAATTTTGTAAGAAATCATGTTTGTCCATGCTTGTTATTTATAATAACAATCGAATGCTGTATTAGTACCTTCAGTATCCTATTCTCAGCATAATCAATATTTAATATTATTCATCAGAGTATTATATATGTTGACACAGCACTTGTATAGTAATATACAAAGTACTTTAATTATGGTGTGTCAATTTTATTTGTTACTAAGTGTGGTGTAGGTAGGAGGATAACCCCTACCTACACCATTGTCACTTTGTTAATCAATATCTGGAGAATAGCACTGTCTCCCACCCTAAATCTGATAGAACATGCAAAAGATGCTCTCAGGAGACTGGTTGCTTCCCTTAAATCCTGTTCCTGCAAACCTCTCAGAGCAACAACATGCTTTGGAGGAGTAATGTTGATTATTGCTCACAGCACTGTTGGACAGTCTTATCAAGAAGCATGAACCAAAAAGGTAAGAAGTGATCACACTACATAGTGAAACATATAGGCATCTCAGCCAACCTTCACCTTTTTTACCATGTGCTTATATTCATATAAAAGCTTGGAATTAAAACTGCTATTCCATTTTTCAACTGTTATTCTTATGCACAGTGTTTATTTATACCTACCCATCCTCCGATTCACATCCAGCAGATACAATGGGTTTTCAGTTTGTTCCTTAACTTTATAGAACCCAGTAGTCCTTTATATGGGGTATGGTAGGGAAACTTCAACCCTTTGTAAACAAGATAATAATGAATTCATGACTTTGGTTCTAAAAGCCTGTGTAATATTTTCAGTATTAGGTGGTTTCACTGTGTATGTAATGATGAGATTAGACAAAAGAGTAGTCAACCACCATTAAGCATCATCTTATATAGGGAGAGGCTGTGTTGCCTTGTCCATGTTGACCATTTGCAAAGAGTTAAGTACACTGTGACTAAAGACTGAAGAAAAGGGTGAAACCTAGAGAAGCAATCATTGGGAAAATAATGTAAAACAGGACCTTGTTAGGATTGGCCTACAATGGCCAAAATGTAACGCTGTTGCTCAGGATAAACATATTTGGAGGACTAAATTGTACAGTCTGGTTGGACTTCCATAGCCTATGGCTGCTTGAGGAATCTGTATGCATAGCACAGATCAATTAAGTGTGTCAAGAAATATCAGTAGAGCTGTCCAGGGAGTAGAAGCTTTGTTTTGACAGGACAGCTGTTAGGGTACAAATGGAAATCTCCTGTCAAGACCATCCAGTGTATTCTTTAACGTGCATGGGATGTGATTCTACTGCACACGGGGCATCCTATTTGCCAGACACTGAATGCAGACCTTTCTCACTGTGAGCATAATGGAGGCTATTGGAGAAAATTCTCAATGCTGCCCTAGTTTCCCCAAGAACCTGGGAACTTCGATTATGAGCTTGGCATGCTACCAAGAGTCAAAAACCCTTTAATATTAACCCTGATTTTGATAACAAATTGAAGCTGTGATAAATTGACTCAACATTGTAATGCCTAAATATCTCCCTACAGTGAAGAGTATAATATCTATTTCTTAGCTTTTTATTTTTTTCTTTTTTACCTTATTTTGCTTAAATAATTTTTTTTGGCATTTTTATTTGTTTTAAAATTTTACATGCTTTAACTTTTTGTTATTTTTATTTCTATTTGTTTTGAATTTTTCATGGGGGGGGGGGGTCTTTAATTTGTTTCTTTTTTATATTGTTTATCTAAGGGGAGGTTCTTTTTTTTTGTATCTTTTTAAAAATAAAAACTATCAAAACTTTAAATTCAGAAAAACAAAAAATTATTTACAAAAAAAATTTTAGAAAAAAAAACACCTGAATAAAAAAATTTACATCTAATAAATCAAATTTCAAGAAAATCTGAATAACATTCATCATCTGATACAGATTGAATATGAGTTAAAATAATCTGCAAATCACAAAGATTACAACCATCACTAGCATAAATATTTTGCAGTGCTAGATACAACTTTCCTTCTCTTCTATCCAGCTTTGCCTCTGGTAGTAATTACTACTGAACTCTGATTGTACACTGGATGTAAATGTATTGTTGGTGACATTTTACAATTCCCCCAGAGGGAAGGGTCGATGAGTCCCTTTTGCCACCCTCATTCAACCCTCTCCCATATTCTCATTTCCAATTGTTCAGAGGGAAAGCACTACCAAAAATAGATAACACTCCTTCTCAGCCAGAATGTCGATCCTCATGAACAGAGTTTTCAGACAACCTAGACAGAAGCCTTTTTTCACTGCTGCCTTTGTTTATTCTGAACTTCTTTTACAAGATGATGTTAAAATGCCAATAATTCCCTCTATCAGTGTTTTTGCATCAACCATTCTGAAGTTGAATTTAGTGTCATTCTCAGAGAATGTCCTCTTCTGTGGTTTGGATCTGTTGAAATCACTCAGGTCATTCATCAATCACTTTCTTTCTTCCTAATTAGCATGAATGATGTGATGCTGCCAATAAGTTTCCATAAAAAAATGGGACTCCCTGGCTGGCTAAAGGATAATCCATCGTAATCTAACAAGTTGGAAAACCAGTAAAAATAGTGCATATCTCAAATCTACCTTTTTTTTGTCTGCATCGAGGAAACCACTAAAACTCTATCTCTGCTTTAGAGGAAGTCCAAAGAATGTAATATGAATTTTGTTGAATTGAAGAAATTACTGAAATAAAAACAGGAACAAGAATATTCAAGATGATGCTGAATTACATATTCCTGACTTCATCCATATAAGAACCAGCAATGTAATGATCAGTGGCCAGATTCTATCATCAAGGGGAGCTAGAGCACATAAAAACGGTGCCATCCCACTAGCAAGTCCTCAGAGAGTTGATCCATGGTTAATCTAGAAATCTTAAGAATAAGCATATAACACCCTCATAAAATGAAAACAAACATACACTTGTTTTTGCAATATACACTTGCTAGCCATTAAAAGTGCAACACCAGGAAGAACTCATCAGATTGTTCCAAAATATGCAAGATGGGTATCCCATGGGAGAACATGTAAATGATTCAAAGCGCAGCATATACACACATCATGTGTGACAGTAACGCCCCCTGGAAGTGGTATAAGAGGAGATTACAAAGAGCCGGTGTAAAGCACTGAAATTGTGTTTGCTTGCAGTTCTTGCACACTAAAGGACCAAGTATGCCCCTTTGAAGAACATGGCATCTATACAACAAGGATTTCCAACTTTGATCGAGGGAAAATTGTGGGATTACAGGGAATGCGAATTATCGTACTGGGATATTGGTGCTCATGTTGGATGGAATGTTCCCACATTGATGAGAATATGGTATCAGTGGGTAGAGGAGGAACAAACTCACAAATGAATGGGAGGTCAGACATCTCGTGCGCATGGCTTTGAATGATCACACAGCCACATCAAACACCTTAGCTCAACAGTTAGGGTGTGTTACACAACAACCAGTCCCACATATACAGTTCGACGTTGTATGCAGCATTGGGGCATCTTTCCTAGGCAGCCATTGCTTCAGCTACCATTGACTCTACAACATAGGTGTATGCGACTGCAATGGTGCCAAAAACATCATGCATGGATGTGCAAATGGCATTGCATTGTCTTTTCAGACAAACCCACTTAAGTATGCAGAACCATGATGAATGAATCTGTATCTGGTGGTACCACAGCAACAGGCTCAATGAGACATGCATGATGCAGAGCCATACAGGTCTGGCCCCTGGTGTTATGGTATGTGATGCCATTGGGCTCTACTCACACATGAGCCTTGTATGCATTACCAGCACTTTGAATAACCAGAGTTACATCACTGAGGTATTGGAGCCTGTGGTCTTACCTTATCTTCAGAGGCTCTCTGTTGTCATTTACCAACAGGACAATGCCCAACCACATGTGGCATGCATCATCCAACAATTCCTGGATAGCCACCATGTGATACTTCGGCCTTGACCTGCGCATTCAACCGGATCTGTCCCCAATTATACATGTCTGGTTCATGATCTCACGACGACTAGCACACCGCAGCTGCTACAACAGATGAACTTTGGCTATGTATTGAAACTGCATGGACTGACAGTCTCCAAACACACATCTGACGTGTCATCCTCTCAATGCCGGACCATGTATCAGCGGTTATTGCCACTCATGGTGGCACACAAGATACTGATTTCTTTGTATTTCACAAGTCTTAACCAAGTTACATTTGTAATCATTTGATCCTTGTAACATAGGCTATGCATTCACTAAATTAGACTTTGATATCTCTTGTCTTTCCTAGTGTTGCACTTTAAATGGCCAGCAGTGTATATATATATATGTGTGTATACCATGTATTAAATTGAACCACAAAATCCAACTGAATTCTGAATGCAAACCCCTGGATAGGGGCACAAAATATGTAATAACATCAATAATTTAAACATAAATGATAATCACAGCATTACCTGCTGACTTTTTATTGTCTACAAATCAATAAATATTTTGTGGAAAAAATTTCGCCATCATGTGGGAGTTAAACCCACGTCATTCCAGAAACATGCCAGAGTATTCTACTGTTGAACTAATGCCAGCTGTCTTTTTTTCACTATTTAAGACTTTAAACTAATACACCTACCAGATCTTAAACAGACAACCTAGTTTTCATACAGTTCATATAATGTCTTTTCATCAGAGTCTTAACACTGTCAACATATTACCTTTAAATAATGATTGAAAAGGCATAAATTTTAGAGAATGTGCTCAGGGGAATTTATCTCTCCCCCTGCTACCCCTTTAGCTATACCACTGCCAATAATATATTACAAAGGTATAAGTATGCAGATGGTAAAAGAAGATGAGACATTTTACCTCAAATCGTTCACTTGCAGAAAAAAAAACCTAAGATATTGCCTTTGGGAATATGGAATTTTGTTTCCAAAGAAGAGCAAGATTTTCATTTTTTAAATTTTGCACCCTTTAACAGTTGTTATTTGTACTAATGGCTGATTGGAAATATAAACAGAAATGTATTATTAACCCTACAAAAAATACCACATCTCATTTATCCCTAAAGTTTTCTCATCCATTAGGATTAAGGGGCAAATAAGTCAGCATATATATATATAGAATTTATTTACTACTACTACATTAAAACTTTATGGAAAATTTTAACACAAGTATTAATGTTTTGGTTGGTTGTTTGGGGTTTAATGGTGCATTGGCAGCTAAGACCATAATGCGCCAAATGAGATGAAAAAAAAGGGGAAAAAAAAGCAGAAACCCACAACCAAAGTTAAAAATCAAGAGTAAATGGTAAAGAACAAAACCAACAGATATATAAAATGCAAAAACAAGAAAGACACATAAAGCATTAAATATAATAATATAAAAGGAAAAACCAACCCAGGTGTAAAAGACCCAGGTTGTATAGGGTATAAAACACAAAGCCGTAAAATTACAATCTGTTAAAACAACCAGTAAAATGCAAAAAAGCAAAGACAGTAGGTAAAAAGGAGTCATCAGATAAAAGATGTCCGAGTGTAAGGGGCTCAGACGTAAAATCATGAAAGGTAAAATAAAATCGACATTAATGTTAAAAGCTGGACAAGAGATTAAAATATGTTAATGGCTAAAATGGTGTCACAAAACTCACTTAGGTTCGTTGTCCACCTGAAGAAGAAAGGAATGTGTAATATAGGAATGATCTTGAAAAGCCAACCTGTTCAGTTACCTGTTGTTGTTACCAACCTGTTCAGACCAAGATCTCTGCCACTGTGCCCGGAGCTTGATGGAAAAACACTGTCGGATGTCCAAGAATAGAATCGGTAGCGAAGAGTCGGATAGGGGCATGGCTGACCTGGCAGGAACATCTGCCAGATCACTGCCCCTGATCCCGACATGACTGGGCACTCAACAGAAGAGAATAGTGGTGATGGCTTCCAGACGATGAAGCTGCTGGCGGATTTTGGAGAGAACAGTGGGAGGCCAATACCTCACTGAGATCAAAGTCTGTAGTGAGCTAAGCGAGTCTGTGTAGAGGACACACCAATGATGATGCTTAGCTGCTAATCTGATCCAAGGCAAGGCTGACAGCATGCAACTCTGCAGTGAAGATGGAACACTACTGTGGGATCTGGTCTGCAATGATTACATCACAGCAGACCATGGCCAATCACACAGATGTACCGGACTTCAAGCCATCTGTGAAGACAGGCAAGAAGTCCGGGGTGTAAAGGCATTCCCCATCCTGCAAAGAGAAATCACAGGAAGGAGAAACAACAAGCCAAGCTGAAAGTGGCTCACAGCTGCCAACTGTGTGATGCTATTGAGACTGGTGTTAATGTCTCATAAGTAACCTCGAACACGCAAACCAAAAGGACGAATGGCAGTCAGCCGATTCTGGTATAACATTTCCACCAGGGACTGAAAACACAGTCCCAAGTGGGATGGCCTAGCAGGGATTGCAATTTTGCTGCATACTGCAGAGACAACTGCTGATGGTGAACAGATAACGAAGGTTCGTCGGTCTCAACATAAACACTGGACTGATGAAGTGCAGAAGGCCCCAGTGCAGACACAGTCCAGCACCTTCATCACTGAATCCCAGGCAGGGTCGTACACCTGGGATCCGTAGTCCAGTTTCGACTGGACAAGTGTACAGTAGAGGTGGGGCAATGAATATTGGTCCACCACCCAGGAGAGGACCTTGAGGATGCTCAATGCCCATAAGCATTTGGACCTGAGATGTCGGATGTGTGAAAAAAAGGACAATTTCTGGTCAAGATGAGACTGAGAAACTTGGTCTCCACCACAAATGGAATGATGTTGCCCCCGAGTCACAGCTCAAGGTCCAGATGAAGATTACACTTGTGGAAAAGTGCACACAAGCAGTCTTCTGTGGGGAGAACTGAAACCCATTGGCCGTTGCCCAAACCGAGATAGTTCAGGGCAGCTTGCAGTTGTCATTCAATGACCCTCATGCTGGACGATGAGCAAAAGATGATAAAGTTGTCAACATAGAGGGCATTACCTACAGTCAGAGGAAGTTGCTGTGTAATAGAATTTATCTTGACAGCGAAATGAGTAACACTCAGGATGCAGCCTTGTGGCACCCCGTTCTTGGAGGGAAGGCTGCAACAGTGTTGCCAACATGAACTCGAAAATTACGAGCGATAAAAAATTGGCAATGAAGATTGCAACATGACCTCAACATGTTGGAAAGAAGGCTGTAATGTTCCAAATACCAGGTCAGCCTCGTATTTACCATTCTTTCCAACACCTTGCAGATGCAGCTCATCAATGCAATTGGATGATAATTTGAAGGAATCTTGGGATCTTTGCCTGACTCAGAGAATGCCAAGACAATGGTCTCCCGCCAGGAGTCTGGAAACGGCTCCTCGATGAAAATGCAGTTGAAGAGTAGGAGCAGCTGATCTTTACTCGATGGTGAGAGATGTTGGAGCACTGCATAATGGACATTATCTGGCCCAATGGCAGATACACGAGTAGTGTGCAGAGCAAGACGAAGCTCCTCCGCTGTGAATGGCCTGTTGTAAGACTCCAGGCCATTCTAATGGAAGGACAGTGGAGAACGTTCAGCCTTGCTCTTCAGGGCCAGAAACTTGGGGGAGTAGGAGGATAAAGAAGAGATGGAGGAGAATGACTTTCCCAGAGTGTCGGCAATTGCTCAAGTATCAGCAATTGCCTGTCCATTGTGCTTCAGGATCGATAATGAGGGGATGTGTATTTCCCACCCATTTTCCAGACCTTATCCCACACGACCTTAGAACTGGTCGTGTGGGTGATAGAAGATGGATATTTGATCCAAGATTCCTTCTGGCTCTCATATGGGACAAAACAAGCTTTGCCCTGGTGCATTTAAATGCTTCAAGGTTGGGGACAGAGTCGAGGTCTGAGGAATAGTAGAGGCAGCCACAAGGACAATACAGTCCATCATCTCCACCACTGCAACATTGATTGGTTCCTGGCTGACAGAGTGCTGATCAAGCTCAGAGAGGAGCTCGAAGCCACTCCAGTAGGCCCGATCAAACCTCCACCAGGATAAATACATGTGAAGGGCTGCAAGTCCCCCCCCACACACACACACACGACAGATGGTGCATACCACAGGAAAGTGATCACTTTCACATGGATTGTCCTCTACCTCCCATTTTAAGAGTGGAAGGATCGAGGAGGAGTAGATAGTGAGATCAATGGTAGTGAATGTGCAGGTTGGGGTGTGGAAGTATGTACTGACACCGATGTTCAACAGGGAGAGCGAATCCAGGACCCTGCCCCTCCCATTAGTGTCAGCACTGCCCCAGAGTGGACTGTGTCCATTGAAGTCCCCCATGATGAGGAAGGGAGACGGCAGCTGTGAGACGAGGTCATCCCAGAAGACGATGCTTCCAGGTGGTAGATAGAATAGACAGTCAATGAAAATCCCGCAAAGAGATGGATGGTAACTGTCTCCAAGTTTGTGGTGAGAGGAATGACCCAGAATGGAGAATGGTTGCTCACAAGGATGGCGACAGCCCCGCGAGCTGGACCATCTCCATCCCAGTCCCAGTGAATGAGAGAGAAGTGCCGGATAGTGGGATCATTGGCTGTCTGCAAGTATATCTCCCGAAGGCACATGCAGATGGGTTTGTGTGCCTTCAGGAGGACCTAGATGTCGTCAATATTCCTCTGGAATCACAACAGTTCCAATGTAGGAGTGTGGTCATCTCAGGTCTTAGAAGAATTGGCAGACGACTTGCGATTTATTTTAACTGTCGCCAGCGACAGCTTCTGAAAAATGGGGTGGTCTGTGTCCATGTCCTCAGAGTCATCTGAGTGACATGGATCAGAGACTGCTGAACAAGAAGGTGTTAAAAGTTTCTTTTTTGGCCCTGGTAGGGGCCACTTGGGCTTGGAAGGTCTTGCTTTGGGTTGTTTTACCTCTGAGCGGCACTTTTTTGCACACCATGGGCTAAATGGCCAGGTCACATGGACCCCGAAGGCTCAGAGAAGGTTGGGGGAGGGGACCCACTGGAACAGCTGTTGGGAGACAGATGGTAGCCTCCCGTCAAGGCCATCCAGCGTGTTCTTTAACGTGCACAGGGTATGGCTCTCCCGCACACGGGACCACGGCTTAACGTCCCATCCGACGGACAGCGGCCTTTCCAAGTCCATCGGTGTCCCCTACTGACCGTGGGCAGGGCAGGGAGTTATGCGGAGATAAACCTCAACGCTGACCCAGCTGGGACTCGAACCTGGGAACTACAGATTACGAGCCTGGCGCGCTACCGACTGAGTCACCCCCGCCCCAGGAAGGTCTTGCTGTATGTGGGCAGGGTGGAGGAGGCCTTCCAGAGGTGGAAGACACAGATGCAGGAATAGAAACTGGAGTCAATCCAGCCTTAATTGGCATAGTGGTTAGGCAGCTAGCGATTGTTCCAGCAGGGCAAACTTGATGTGTTGTGTTAGCTCTAACTAAGGCAGTGATCAGCAGTGACTTCGGTCATAGTAGGGCATGTCCTTGTATGAGAAGGCCTGTAAAAGCTAGGAGTAGCTTCTAGGATTCTTCTCTGTCCTATATGTCACAAATAAAAATAATAATAAAAAAAAAAAATGTTGAGATCACAACAGACTTTGGGTTCGCCTGGGTCAAGAGGTACTTGGCAGCAGGCGAGAAAGATTCAGCAGGTGCGACGCTGATGTCATCTGCACCGCCACGGAAGTCATTTTAATGATGGGCTTTCTGACAACTGCACTGGCATAGGAGACCTTGCCAGGTGGGGTACGCGGTGCAGTCAACCTTCTTGCCTTTGCATAGGAGATGTTGAGGGTCTTTAGCCTCTGTACTTCTTTCTCCTCCAGCCACTTAGGACAGTGTAGTATGCTGGATGCCCACCACTACAATTCATGCAGCATGCCTTTTCAGCTGTGCAGTCAGGATCAAGGCGATTCTGGCTGCCACAATGAGCACAGGCGAGTTTTTCCCCAGCATGCTGTACAGGTATGCCCTGCACGGAAAGCAGCGCAGATGCCTCTGACACTGAAAGCAGTGCAGGGAGTTTGGAATGTATGGCCATACCTCACTTGCAGTGAAGGTAACCTGCCTTGATGGAAGCAGGCAGGCATGGCATGATAAATGTGATAATTAGTACACAGGTGGGTACTAATTTCCCATCATGGCACTGTGAAACCCACTGGACTGCTATCACTCCGTGGGATGACAGCTCCAAGAGGATTTCCTCCTCAGAAACCTTGAGGAGGCCCCACTCTGAGACCACACTCTGGGAGGAATTAAGAGTCTTGTGTGGAGTGACTTTGACTGCCATTTCACTAATTGCTGTTACCTTCAAGAGCAGTTCAGAATGTTTTGAGTAAGCAGTTTCCACCTGAAGTCACCAGATCTTAGGCGCTTGACTGATAATTGTTCTCCCACAAGACCTTTCAATCCCTTATTAATAAAAAAATGGGGACATGTCCCCAATCATCTCATCACCTGTAGAGTGGATGACCAGGAACCTCTGGGACGAAGGAAGACACAAAGATGACAGCAATGGTGACAAAGAAGACACTGAAGATGGGGGCTCATGCTGAGTTCTTTTAGTTGCATACCCCTCTTAAATTTTTATTTTTGGGACTCATGTTTGGGTATTAAGATTCAGTGCCCGTTGTCCCCACCCACCACAGAGTCCAACAAGGGGATGCTCAAACAGGCACCAGGGTTGCCCAGGCACCATACCCACATAGCCAGTGAGCCAAGCCCTCACAACTAAGGAAAAGAGAAATGTGAGAAACTTTCTAATCTTCACAAAATAAGCAAAAAAATAATAAAGTATGAGGAAAGAACTGGTCTCACAAAAGAAAGAAAATTATAAAATTAGATAACGTGTAAGGAAATTCATAAACCGTTGTCCAGACATGGACAAGGTTACTTACTCACCATTCTGCATGGTTGACCCTAGCAGGACCTGACCACCAGCCAATTAATCCTGAGGGGGCCAGCTCAGGACCTCTCATTTACCTGAAGCAGAGGCCAAAGCAGTGTATAGCAGCGGCCCCCGAACCTCTTGCCCAGCCCCGCGACAGACAGGCTACCCAATGGCAAAACAGCCAAAGGGGACCCCATCAGCCATGAGTTGAGGAGAGAAAACAGGGACCCCCAAGAAACTGTCAGGGTCCTCCTTTCCAGGGACACAGGTCTCTGCACACGGCAAACACGCTGGCAAGTGTTCGGGACCTAGTGAAGGTACCCTAGCCAATGGAACCTTCACAGGATGGTCCCCTCACCGTGTACAGGAGCATCATTAATGTTTTAAAAAATAAATAGCTGGTAGAATTCTAATGAATAGTTAATAATATGAATTACACTTCTGCTAATGAGTAAACTGGGTTGTTGTTCTTGGTCAACATATTCTACTACCAGAATTTATCATTTCTAGCATAAATAAATCATTTTTAGTATTACTTCCAGGTTTATATTTTCTACATTTAGCACCCTCTAATGATGTAAATTAACCCTTCCAAGGTTCAGCCTGAAAAACCGATTTACATCCAGAGGTCCAGCTATTTTTTCACTTTGATCAAGCAGAAAAAAAAATAACTTTTGAACTTTTTTGCCAAATAACTAATGAAAGGAATTATGATAAGTTATATGCCATATTAATCAGCATTTAATTGTGGATTTTCTGGAAATAAAATGTTTAACAAAAAAATGACTAGTTTTATTTTAATGACTTTTTAGAGTAATGTAGTAAAAAAATGCATCTGGCAACACAAATAAAAATTATTTAAAAAAACTAATAGACAGAAATGATTATAATGCACATGAATAGAAAGATTATTTCTGAATAAGAAAATATTTACTTGAAACAAGAAAATTACTGTTTTGCAATTTTTTCTTGATGCCATATTTTGAGAAAAGTCCAAGCTTTTTGCCAAAAAATCATATCAACAAGTCAACTTTAGAATTAAAAAAAATAATAAACAATCAAAAGAAATAGGTCATGTTATATATCAAATTAAACAGAATTTAACTCTATATCTTATGAAAATAAAAATTTCGAACAAATTACAAGCATATTAATTTTAATACGACATTTTCACAGCGATATAGTGAAAAAATAGATTGGATTACAAGTTTAAGGCTTAATGTTAGAAAACATGATGAATAAAAACTATTAAATTATATATTAATCAAAGTAAATTTCTACCCAAATAATATAATATTTATTACTTGAAACGTAATATTTATTTCTTTTAATGATTCTTTGCAGCAGGTATATTTAAAATGTGGGTTAGTGTCGTACAAGGGTGACTTGGATTGCTCGCATTTAATAAGATTTTCTGCCCGTTTATAAAATGGAAAAAATAATTTCTTGGCCGCCCTTTTTCTTTTTTTTTCTAAATATTATAAACTTTTTCTTTGGATGTCAAAGTTTAGCGATCTTGACTGAGTGCAGAAAGGTTTGTTTACCAAGGGTAAAAATAAACATCTATATCGCTATAATGGCACAGCCAATATTTTGAGAATTAGGAGGGGGTAAAAATTTTAAAAATTGTTGAATATAAACTTCAAAACTCTTAATTTGATATTTTTAAAATGAAACCTCGTGGGGGAATAATTTACGAAAATAAAGTAGATGTACAGAAATGAAAACTAAGGTTTATTTTTTAAAATAGGAAATAAAATACTAACTTTATGCAGGGAGTTTATAATCCAATTTGTTGGGAGGAAGTATTTGACTTAAATTCTCCATGTAAACAACTTGCAGTGTCAAGGAAGTCCGTTTTGCTTCCATATCCAACACTTCATTCAATTTCAGGAAATGGTACAAGATAAGTTTTTTACAAGAATAGGAAGAAATAAAAGAAATATTAACCTATAACCTAATGCAATGTTAAATAAACTCACCGGACAAAAAATTAGTCATCTCCCACCATAAGAAGGTTATGTCTGTTCGACAGCAACAGAGGGCACACCAGTAATAAATGTGTCCTACAAATAGCTATGCCGTGCGCTACGTGGTTCATACAGTGACAATTTTCATGATAAAACATACCTTTAACAGACACTATAACCAGTTACTATACCTATAAAAATATAAAATATGTAATTGCTGTCTTCTCCATATTGACACTGAATTTCATTTCTGATTTGTTTTCATTTTGTTGCAAGCAACTTATGAAAGGCTGATTATAAGCTAGTAATTTTGTTATTTAATTAATTGCTGTTGTAATTAATAAAGAGTAATGATGTTGATTAGAAATGTGAATTATGTAGCTTTTAATATGTATCTGGAAATTTAAGTGTTGTAACAAAAAAAAAATCTTACCATACAAAAAAAAAATTATGTCGTCTTTTGCATTAGTGGATACCCCATTCTGTATACTTAAAGTACATGAGATTCATATATTAGGAGTTTTTTTAAATTTAGCTCTTTGGATTTAAAATTTGCATTTAGATGAATTCTGATAGAAAAAGTTGAACTTTGGAACAGAAGTGATGAGAACACATGGGCATGCTGGGAGTTCATTTATGACGTAAAGAACAGAAATAGATACTAAATGAATGCAATTTTTTTAACCCAGAAACCAAAGCATAAACCCACTAAATATAATTTTTTTTCCAACATTTTAATAAAACTTAATTCTAAGCATAAATAGTACATACTTTGATGGCAAAGAGGAGTTGGAATCACTGTCAGAATCTCTATTATGATTTCCCTGAACTCTTTCTTGTTCCTCCTAAAAAAATATAGAATATACTAATTTCTCAAAATTTTATGTTAAATTATATCTTTTATCTTTCAATCATAATGAAAAGGTAACCATCATGGTACACTTTGGATATATCTGGGTGTCTTTCAGAGCTTTGGTATTAAACCCTTCCTAGGGTCCTGCCTGAAAAAATGATTTACATCCAGAGGTCCAGTTTTTTTTTACTGTGATCAGACGAAAAAATTAGCTTTAGAACTTTTTTGACACCTAACTAATGAAAGGAATTACAGCATGTTATATGCCAAATGAATCATCATTTAATTCTTGATTTTCTGAAAATATAATATTAACAAAAAGGAGTATTAGTTTATTTTAATAGGGCTTTTCTAGAATCATTGAGTAAAATATTTATCTGGCAAAAGAAATAAAAATTTAGTAGACGGAAATGATTAATGCACATGAATAGAAATGCTATTTATTTCTGAATAGCAAAAAAAATATTTGCTTGAAGCAGGAAAATTGCTCCCATTTTGTAATTTTTTTCTCACTACCATACTTTGAGAAAAGTCCAGGCTTTTTTGCAAATGGTGCTGAGCCATGTAAACAACTCAACTTTAGAATTTAAAAAAAAAACTACTCAACTAAAACAGGTCATGTTATATACCAAATTAAACAGAATTTAAGTACAAATTTTATTAAAATAAATTTAAGCAAATTTTAAAGCATATTAATTTTAATAAGCAATGATAAAGTAAAAAAAAAAAATTGAACTATGCAATTAAGGCTTCATTTTGGAAAACTTGATGAATAAACAGCTAAATTACATATTCATCAAAAGTAAATTTCTTCCTGAATAATGTAGTATTTTTTACATGAAACATGATTTTTATTTCCTGTAATGATTTTTATTCAGTGTGGTATATTTTAAAACATTGGCCAGCATTATACAAGATTACTTGGATTGCTCATATTAATGGAATTTTCTGTGTGGCTTATGAAATGGGGGAACAATTTTTTGGTTGCTTTTTTTTTTTACTAAACATTATAAATTTTTTCTTTGGGTGTTTAATTTTGGTGATCTTTGCTAAGTGTCCAAAAGTCAGTACACCATAGCAAAAAAAAAAATCTGTATCATCAGAGTGGCACAGTGAATATTCTGATGGGGGGGGGGGGGGGTTAATTTTTAAAAATGTTGAATATTACTTTAGGTGCTATGCCTGGCAGATTCAATCTGTAGTTCCCAGGTTCGAGTCCCAGCTGGGTCAGCGTTGAGATTTATCTCCGCAAAAATTCCCCGCCCTGCCCACGGTCAGTAGGGGACACTGATGGGCTTGGAAAGGCCACCATCTGTCGGATGGGATGTTAAGCCGTGGCCCCGTGTGCGGGAGAGTCATACCCTGTGCACGCTAAAGAACACGCTGGATGGCCTTGACGGGAGGCTACCATCTGTCTTCCAACAGCTGTTCCAGTGGGTCCCCTCCCCCAACCTTCTCTGAGCCTTCGGGGTCCATGTGACCTGGCCATTTAGCCCATGGTGTGCAAAAAAGTGCCGCTCAGAGGTAAAACAACCCAACAACAACCTGGCAGATTCTGTGATTCATTACAGGGGAGTAGTAGTACACAGCTCTCCTTCTAGTTACCATTTAAAGAAAAAAAAATGTTTCAAGGCCTAAAAATACTTTTACAAATACTCTCTAATCTGCCCACAAACATGTACAAACACTCAATCTCTCTTTAAGGTACTTAAAATACATTTGAAAATACTGCCCAGCACTAAATGAGAGTATAGTAATAATATCCATGACAACTCAACCTAACAGAAGAATGCAAAAGTTCAAAATTATCACAGCTTAATGGAGGAGCTATTCCATTTGTTAGTGCAGAGGTCCTCAACCTTTTCCATTAGCAGTAAATTATTTAATTATTAATTAAGTGTCAAAGTTACAAAGAAAGCCACACCATAAATTGAAATAATGAGATAAAATTTAGTAATCTAATAAACAACTTCATAAATCATATGCAACATATCTTGTTCTTATATACAGAAATCCAAATAAATACATCATTTACTGAAATCACTCATTTTTATTTGAATTTGAAATGGCTAATGAAGTTAATATTTTGAAAACTTTGCAAATGAACACAAAGGGAAAAATATTAACAAAATCTGAAAATCTGGAGGTGGGGAAAAAGAGATGGAGAAAACTCTCCCACTGCTTTACATGGTTTAATAACTTTATGGGGAAAGCATTTCCAATAACAAACATTAAAATATAATGCAATCTTTACAATACTGAAGAAATTATAATTTTGCAATAAATTCTGAAACTAAGCATTTTTCTACATTTACATAATTGAGAACTATTGTACTAACCCTTAATGACTCTTGAAATGAAGAAGCTTGATACTGTGCATAACGGGCAATTGTTGTGTGGGACCTATGGCTTTCACATCGCCAAACTTGCCGTCGTCTCTCTTGGTCCCAATTTTCATCAGATGACTGCATAAGCTGTAATAAAACAATTATTTAAGCATAACAGATAGCATTAAAAATTGACATTGAATAGATATTCAGTAGTAAATTCCAAATAACAATATAGGGTGTTTCCAAAAAGTCAAATCTAACTTTGGGATTGTGCTCTACTGTAAATAGTGACGAAAAAAGTTCCTTGAACAATGGACAGATAGCACATTCCAAAAGTGCAAATAAGGAAGCCAATTAGAAGGCACAATGTTAAGTAAATTTGCATCATTTGCATTTCTGACAGCATATTAGATGTATGCAAATGTTGAACAAAATCCCACCACTCCTGGGGTGAGGCATACAGTTAGTTAGCACTTGTTCTGCTAATCTGTTGCAGCAGCTGCTCTTAAGTTACATGTAAATGAATCAGTGGTCTTTTGGTTATTCTCAATTTCTTGTCAGTAGTTCATGTGTTATTTGTGACCTTGACCATGAATAATCAGTTCTCCAAAGATAAAATGGCAGACATTCACTTCATTTATGGATGAGCAAATGGAAGCTGCATTTGAAGCTGTCTCTACAGGACAGCCTTTTTCACACCATGTCCAGACAGTGATACTTTTGCAAACATCTATTGGCATCTTCAAGAGACACAATCCCTTTTGCCCATTACTGCAGATTGGGGCCAGGACAGTAGAGAAACTAGTTCTAAATAGTTCAAGATATAGCATTGTGAACTTCCATAACACTCAATACTGGGCAAAGCAAAATCCTCATGAAATCCCCTAGTCTTGGCATCAGCAGAGGTATTTTTCCTGCCACCAACACTCAATGGCCAGCAATGCGTGCATTACTCGGGGGCAGAACTACTTGCATTGCTGGAAGACATTCCATCAGCAACATGCAATCATATGTGTTTCATGCATGATGGAGCTCTGTAACATTTCAGCTTCAGTGCTTAAGAACATCTCTATCATATATATCCTGCCTGTTGCATTGGTAGAGGTGGACCAACTGCATACTCTCTCAATTTGAATACACTGGATTTCTTCTTAGGGGCACATTAAAGATACTTATGCTACACCGGTTCCTAATAAACAAGCTCTCAGCAATTGGATTGTGGATGGTTGTCAAAGAATTCAGAACACTCTAGAACTTTTTAAGTGTGTTCGACAGACGATGAGGAGACGCTGTGAGGAGTGTACTGCTGATCAGGGAGGCCATTTTGAACACTTGCTTTGATGTAGACTTACATAGTTGTTCTCAGTGATCACTTACAATGTGCTGTAATAACTGGAATCAAAACTAAATTCAAGCTTTCTTACTTGCACTCTCAAAATGTGCTATAACTCAGAAGGGAAGCATTCCTGGCACAATGTTCATAAGAACTTTTTTTCATCACTATGTATAGTAGAACACATTACCAAAATTTGATTAGACCTTTCAGAAACACCCTATATAAAACACTGATACTGATAAAATTCTCAACAGAGTTGTCCTTCATTGGTAAAAAGTACATAATGAATTATATGTCAAGATGTTGAAGTTTTTAACCTTTACAATGTTGAGTTTCTGAAACTGAATTCACTTTGGTGGCTGGATTATAATTTTAGTGTTTTCAGAAAATAAAACAAACTGCTTTAGAACCTTTCTGAAGTAACTAATGAATTTCTGTCACCAAAACAGCTCTTACCAGAAAGGTATTGACACTACAAGATTTCTAAAGGTGTCTTGTGGTATCTGGTACCAACACGTTACCAGCAGATCGGTTACCGCAGATCAGATATGCTGTTCTAACCACTGATGCTCAATTGATATCTGAGAAATTTGGAGGCCAGGGCAATACTTGGAAGTCTTCCTCATGTTCCACAAACCATTCTCAAACAATCCGGACAGTGTGGCATGGTGCATTATCCTGCTGAAAGAAGGCACTACTAGAGGGAATACTGTTGCCATGAAAGGATGTACCTGGTCTGCAATAATGTTTAGGTAGGTGGTAGAAGTCATAGTTTCCTGCACATGAATGACTGACCCAGGTTTCCCAGCAGAACATTGTCCAAAGCATTACATTTCCTCCACCAGCTTGTTTTCACCCCATAGTGCACTTCCCCAGGTAAATGATCCACATGTACACAGCCATCCGCGTGGTGCAACAGGAAACAAGATTCATTGGATCAGATGACCGTCTTCCAATAACTCAAGGTCCAGTTTTGATGCTCACACGCCCATTGCAGGCACTTTTGATGGTGAACCGAGGTTAGCATGGGCACTCGGAGCAGCCTGCAGCCCCATTTTCAGCAGGGTTCGATGCATTGTGTTGTGACATATTACTCCCATCTCCAGCATTCAAATTACAGGCGAGTTGCACCAAAGTATCACTTCTGTTGGCTCATACCATACAGGATAGCCTTCACTCACCTCTAGCATCGATGAGCCGTGGTCGGCACACACCTTGCCGGTGGTTCGTAGTTTTTCCCTCCTCGGACCACTTTTTGAAGGTACTAACCATGGCTGACTGTGAGCACCCCACAAACCTTGCTGTCTCAGAAATGCTCCGACTCAGTTGTCTGGCCATTATGATTTGGCCTTTGTCAAATGCACTTAAATCCGCTGCCTTTCCCATCTGAAGAACAAGAATTATACTGATTAACAGAGCTCAGTATCAGGTGTTATTTATACCATTTCATGACCTTCACATGCACTGTTGTTAACCTGTAGTTGCTTCGATTTGCATAAAGACGCATTGGTCATAAAGTTTTGGCTCTTCAGTGTGTCATGTTACATACCAAAAAGAAAGAGCATTTAATTAAGCTTAATAAAATGGTAAAAATTCGAAGGAAAAAAATTGTAGGTTAAAATTCCTTTTAAGTATTTTTTTAAAACCTTGCAAAATTTCAAATATATATATTTTTTTCCCCATTTTTTTCTACGTTATTTTATTATTTTAATATAAGCATTTCACAATATTTCTATTATTGCTTAAATTACATTTATTTTGTTTTTTCTAACCATTGCTTCTAAGGGTATGGCCAAACAACAATGGAGGAAGTCCTACCAGCATAGGTGGCTTAAGCCTTTAGTAGTGGAAGAAACAGGTCTTTGCCCCATGCCTGCAATTAGGGGGTTGTCAATATTGTTGGCACTACCTCTCTCAATAAATGGGGCGGGGGTGGCTCAGTCGGTACCGCGCCAGGCTCGTAATCTGTAGTTCCCAGGTTCGAGTCCCAGCTGGGTCAGCGTTGAGATTTATCTCCGCAAAATTTCCCCGCCTTGCCCACGGTCAGTAGGGGACACCGATGGGCTTGAAAAGGCCGACGTCCGTCGGATGGGGCGTTAAGCCGTGGCCCCGTGTGCGGGAGAGCCATACCCTGTGCACGTTAAAGAACACGCTGGATGGCCTTGACGGGAGGCTACCATCTGTCTCCCAACAGCTGTTCCAGTGGGTCCCCTCCCCCAACCTTCTCTGAGCCTTCGGAGTCCTTGTGGCCTGGCCATTTAGCCCATGGTGTGCAAAAAAGTGCCGCTCAGAGGTAAAACAATCCAATCCAATCTCAATAAACATAGTTTCTTTAACCCTTCCAGTGTCCAGGATGTCTGTATATGTTCACAGAATTCACAACGAGTAAAAAAAGGATATATATGGCCAAGGATGTATATATCCATTTTCAAATTTTATCTTCATCATCATCAAGCAGCCATGGGCTACAGAGGTCCAACCAGACCGTGCAATTTAGTTCTCCAAGCATATCTGTCATGAGCTACATCTGCTGCATTTGGCCACTGCACACCAATTCTAACAAGGTAGACATTAGTTACAAAGTTGAACCACCTAATGCCCAAGATACTGCGTAAGCATCTAGAATCAAAAGCATCTAGTTTCCTGTTATCTTGTTTACAAAGTGTCAAAGTTTCACTACCATAACTAACCCTAGAAAGAACCAAACTATTATACAGTCTAATTTTAGTCTTTAGGTGTATACATCTATTTCTCCACACTCTACATAGATACTTAAAACTCCTGACAGCAATCCCTATTCATCTGTTAATCTCATGCCACACATCACCAGTATCTGTTACATAGCTCCCAAGATAATTAAACTGTGACACCTGCTCAAGATTGCAACCATTCAGATTAACAGAATCACAGCCTGTCTGACCAATTTTCATCAATTTAGTTTTCTCTCTGTTTATAACCAAACCTACTCTACTACCAGTCTCATCAACAGCTCAAATGCAAAAGTCCATCTCATCAACATCATTTGACAAAAGGGCTAAATCATCAGCATAATCTAAATCAGAAATTTTCATTTATGCATATATAATGCATATTCTTAGACTTTTGATGATCAGCAAACTAAGCCTAAGTAAAGCAGTGTTATAAAAAATAATTTTACTTTAAAAACAAGATAATTTAAAATAAATTTGAAAAACGTATGAGAAAATTGATAAAGAATTATGAAAAAATTCAACAAAATGTCCCAAAGCATTTAAAGTTTAACTGAAGCACTGAATTTGAGAATGAGTCTATTTATTGTGAAGCTGCATAACTGCTACAGAAAAGTTTAATTTTTAAATTCTGGCAGAAATTTTGGTAAAAAAATTGCATATCCTGACCTTAAGTTTATTTATCAATACTTTTAATTACATTCCAACTAAATAATGTCTTACCTTTTAAAAATCACATTCTGAGTAATCCTAATGCTTGTTCTGATTGCTGCCATTAAAGATAGCTAGCAGTTCCACTTCGATCATTCCTAATTATTTATTGCTTATAATCACAGTATCCATTTGAGAAGTATTAAAAAATAATTTTAGAAGCATTAAAGTAAATAAAAAGTGTCCTAAAATCGGAAGTCTGCTAAAATACTGATCGAAAGCTGATGTGTGTAGTTCCCAGATGACCCAATTTCATGTAGTAAAAGAAAAAAAAATCAATATTCTTAACGTTAAAAGTTTAGAGAGCATTACAACTCTAGTAGAGCTATAAATAGCATAAAAGAGTGGGAAATGCAACCGCTTGATAATCTAAGTATGGCACAGCAGAATAAAGGCATGAATTGAATCGGTGCTACTCGATTCTGTTTACAGTGACTGAACATGCGCACCTGACTCAAATAGATTTAATTTTAAACTTTATCATAATTTTTTCAAGCGGAATCAACAGGTAAAAATTTGTATCATAGATTTAAATGTTATTTTTGATATCCTATTAGAAACAGTTGAAAAAAATTCAGATTTCTATTTGGAAACTTTTTTTTACAACCTTGTACTACGGGAGCGTAGACCAGTAGAATGGGAAAGATGAAAGGATTCTTCAGGCTACAACATTGAAAGGGTTAATAAAGTTCAAAAATGTAATCCTTGAGATAACCTAATTTGCTTCTTTAACTCTTTCCATGTTGGAGCCTAAGAATCGCTTTCATCTTTTGCATCCTAATGGTTGCAGATTGAAGTTTCGCTCCCGTAGTAAGGTGCTGAAAAAAAAAATTTCGAATATATATCTGAATTTGTTTCAACTGTTGCTAATCAAATATCAAAAATAAGATTTTTTATCTATAATATATAAATATATTTTTACCTGTTGATTCAACTTGAAAAAATTATGATAAAGTTTAAAAATAAGCCTAATTGTCTGCAGTGACAAGTTCAGTCAACAGTCTTGACACTGTTCACAGTGACAGACTGCAAGTTCAGTCACTGTGAACAGTGTCAAGTAGTGCCGATTAAGTTTATGCTTTTATTCAGCTGTATCATACTTAGATTTGATATCTAACAATCTATCTGGCAAGAAATACAACGATTGGTTGCATTTCTTGCTATTTTGTGCTATTTATAGATCTACTAGAGTTGTAATGACTTTCAAACTTTTAATGTAAAGATATTTATTTTTTTACTACCTGAAATTGTCATCTGGGAACTACACACATTGGCTCTCAGTCAATATTTTATCAAACTTTCAATTTTAAAGAACCCTTTTTTAACTTTAATGCTTCTAAAATTGCTTTTTATTGCTTCTCAAATGGATACTGCAATTATAAACAATAATTAATTTGAAATGATCAGCAATGAATCCACTAGTGATTCGTAATGTGGCAATTCAAAAATCAGCAGGACTACTCAAAGTGCGATTTTTAAAGAGTAGGACTTTATTTATCAATACTTTTAATTACATTTAAAACATATAAACTAATTAAGGTCAGGAAATTGTAATTTTTAACCGAAATTTCTGCCAAAATTTTAGAATTAAACTTTTCCATTGCAGTTATGCAGGTTCATAATAAAACAACTCATTCTCAAATTCAGTGATTCAGTTGAACTTTAACTGCTTTGAAACATTTTATTGATCTTTTTTAATTGCTCTTTATCACTTTTCTGTTACATTTTAAATTTTTTTTTACTTTAAATTATCTTGTTTTTAAAGTAAAATTATTTTTTTATGACACTGCTGTACTTAGGCTTAGTTTGCCGATCGTCAAAAGTCTAAGATAATGTATTATGCTTTATATGCATAAAATGAGTAAAATAGTTAGAAAAAAACAAAATAAATGAAAGATTTAAGCTAAAATAGAAATATTATGAACTGTTTACATTAGTATAAAATAAAATTGAAAAAAACAGGAAATATATATATATATTCAAAAATTTTACTAAAGATAAAGTGGAAAAAAAACAGTAAAAGTTTGCAATGTTTTAAAATGCCTAAAAAATTTAACTTATTTTTATTCTTCAAAATTTTGCCATTTTATTAAGCACAATTAAATGTTCTTTCTTTTGGTATATAACATGACATATTGCCATTCATTAGTTACTTGAGGATGAGGTTCTGAAGCTAATTTTATTTTCTGAAAACACTTTAAAATAAATCCAGCCACACTGACACCGAGTCCTTGCACACCGAGTTCAATTTCAAAAACTCGATACTGTAAATGTTAATGATTATATCTTCAACAATTCAATACAAAATGATAATGCTCTGAAAGAATTCTAACAAAATATAACACACTTTTTTTTTGATGAATTATCACTACTAAAGCACATATATAGCACAATTATTGTAATTTCAAATTCCCCTAAGAATCTGCCATCAGATTTTAAAATTCAATGATCAAAATTATTTAATAATTTATTCAATAACTTGCATATAATGCTCAAATATGTGCACTATATTAAAATTTTCTTAAGAAAATAACTTTAAAAGAAAAAGAATGAGTACCTAACAAATTTCCAGAAACTTTTTATACACAAAGCAATACACTATTATGCGATTTTCTTTGTTTCTGACATGGGGTACCAACAAAACAGGGATTGGGTTGGGTTGTTTTACCTCTGAGTGGCACTTGTTTGCACACCATGGGCTAAATGGCCAGGTCACATGGACCCCGAAGGCTCAGAGGTTGGGGGAGGGGACCCACTGGAACAGCTATTGGGAGACAGATGGTAGCCTCCCTTCAAGGCCATCCAGCGTGTTCTTTAACGTGCAACAGGGTATGGCTCTCCCGCACACAGGACCACGGCTTACATCCCATCCGACGGGCGGCGGCCTTTCCAAGCTCATCGTTGTCCCCTACTGACCATGGGCAGGGCGGGGAGTTTTGCGGGTTGGGTTGTTTTACCTCTGAGCAGCCCTTTTTTGCACACCATGGGCTAAATGGCCAGGTCACATGGACCCCGAAGGCTCAGAGAAGGTTGGGGGAAGGGACCCACTGCAACAGCTGTTGGGAGACAGATGGTAGCCTCCCGTCAAGGCCATCCAGTGTGTTCTTTAACGTGCACAGGGTATGGCTCTCCCACACACGGGACCACGGCTTAACGTCCCATCCGATGGACAGCGGCCTTTCCAAGCCCATCGATGTCCCCTACTGACCGTGGGCAGGGCGGGGAATTTTTGCAGAGATAAATCTCAACGCTGACCCAGCTGGGACTCGAACCTGGGAACTACAGATTACGAGTCTGGCGCGCTACCGACTGAGCCACCACTGCCCCACAAAACAGAGAACTTTTCCAACAAAGACATAAGGTCAGCACACCTCAATGTTAAGTTTACAAATGAACAATAAACTAATTTGCAGAGTGGGTTCAAATACGCAACAATGTCTTAAACATGATGCAATGGAATTTACTTCTGTGAATTCATAATAGGAATTCAGTTTTAATAATATGTTAACATATCTGTCAAAAAATCTTGATGGTCTGAGATATTTCTACTTCAGGTCAAGGGATAAAGTGATAGTTGAATTAACATAATTTTCAAAGTAAAACTTAAGATACAGAACTTGAGCTATATAAATTACCTGTGTCCTAACTTCAATTGTATGGTCAGGATTTGCTTCAACAAGCGTCTTAGTAGAAAAAAGTCCCAGATCTAAATGCAAAGAAAGTATACTGTCATTATATAATATGGGCATACATAAAAAAAGTACTGGGTGATCCAAAAGTAACAGAAAAAGTAAAAATGCAATAATTCAAAAAATATAGACAGTAGCACAGGCAATAAAATTTTTCGTTATTAAAAAAAAATCCAATGTCTTTCTGTGCATTTCTGTGAAAACCACATCATGCTACTGTCTATACTTTTCGAATTATTGCATTTTTACTTTTTCTGTTACTTTTGGATCACCTGGTATATGCAAGTGAAAAAATACGCACATACATTTTCTTTACATTGCTGTGTTTCTCAAAATCCCACAAAAAACAAATTACTCCCTCACACAGCTGCTTTCCCCAGAGCTCTGACAGGAGACTGTTAGTATAACGACATTAAAATCTTTGTGGAAGTGAGACCTCAGCAAAAGGCTACACTAGTTAGTTGTTTGTTTGGTGTTTATGGTGAATCAGCAAATAAAACTCTTATGCACTAAACACAAAAAATGATGAGGCCGAAAAAGTGCTTTTTGCACACAATGGGCTAAACAGCCAGATCACAAAGTCTCCAAGGCTAGAGAAGTTTAGAGATGGCAATACACAGGACAGCTGCTAGGAGACAGATGGAAGCCTCCTGTCAAGACCAGCCAGTTTTTTTAACATGCACAGGGTATGACTCTCCTGTATATGGGGCCACACTTTATGTCCCACTTGACATATGGTAGCCTTTGCAAGCCCATCAGTGTCCCCTTTCTGATTGAGGGCAAAGTGAGGATTTAATAGCGATGAAACAACTGAGACAATAATGAACCAAATATTTGACAAAAAAAAGACAGAACACTCAATCAAAATTTACAAAACACCAAAAAGCACAAAATCAGAATTCATAAAAATGTTGAGCAACAATGATAAAAAATCAACAATAATGAGCAAGTAGAGAAATTACATGTAAAAAAATGGCAATGTGTGTGTGTGCAAATATGAAATAAAAATCAACACATGCAATATTTACAGACATAAAAACATGAAACCTAAAATAAAGACATCAGTCAAGTTTAAAACAAGGACAATAGATTAATATATATTTAACAGTTAAATGGTGGCACAAAATGGCCTAACAGTAGGAGTAAAGAAGAAAGCAGAGCAAAGCACATCTCCTCTGATGTGAATGGAATTGCTATAAGGCTCCATTAAAGTGGAAAAGCAGTAGCAAGCATTCAAACTAAATATTTATGACCAGAAATTAGTGGCAACATTATGGAGGGGTGGAGAGAAAAGATTCTCTCCAGTCTTGGCAATTGCTCAACTGTGTAGTCAGTAATTGCACTTCCATAATATTCCAAGATTGATAATGAGTGGTACAAAAAATTCCCACCCATCTTCCAGTCTTTATCCTACATAACCTTAAAACTAGTGAGGCAGGTGATGGAAGATGTATACTTGATCCAAGATTCCTTCTGGCTCAGGCACTGTTATATCACTATTAGTCAGTTAGTTGGTTTTTATCCTTGAGTGGCATTTCTCTCATGAATAATTTCTGTACAGTGCGATGGATGAAAAATTGCAGATAATCAAAATTGTACTTTTTTTTATCACTGAATTCAATATATTTATAGATAAGGAAAAAATATCATAATTGATGAAAAAATTTACCACTACATATCCAAGTTCTGACTAAAGCTGTATAATGTTTGCAATTTCATCTCAATAAAAGTAACCATTTTTTAAGTACTTAACTCTACTGGCATTACACACTTATCCCCTACCCCCTTTGTGCCATAGGAAGATGTACACAAAAGTCTGTGGAGAGGCTGACACATCCCATCACACAGCTGTGACAGAGAGAACACATTCCAGATATATGGAGAGTTAATACACTACTGCCAATTATTAGTTCTCGATTTTATTGCTTATTTAGCAATACTGGTATGGAATATTTTATCTTCAATCACACAATGAGTTGCCTAAGTAATGATGACATAATCATCAGTCAGAGTTTTATAACAATTAGCTGCTTCCAAGTGAATTTGGACTAGCATCCATGATGTCACAACATCAGAGTCAACAATACAACTCAAGGACAGAACAAAAATCTCTCTCTTACAAAAAATATCTGTTCAACAATGAAACTTTGCTCTAATAAAGACAATTCTAAAAGTTGCAACAATTCTACTAATTTTCTAATACTGTTTCTAATATCTAATTTTCTAATATCTAATACTAATTCTCTAATATCTGTTTGCAATTAACAGTTAAGAGCCATTTTGCATAAATTAAAATTCCCAACTAATACACCCATCCTTTGATTACATGGTAGGTAAGTTTTGGGAAATCACCACATACATCAAAATCAGCAACTTAAGGAAAAAAGAAGGGATATGTTCCAAAAAATCCTTTTTAGGAATAAAACATACATTGAAAGTTTTATTTCTACATATTTATCTGAAATTTCAGTTCAGCAATGTAACATTATAATAAAATTAAATTGTTTATTACTGATATCAATAATAAACATACTACACTAGTAGAAATGGGAATAAATAATAATTTAACAATTAATGTAAATGACAAAAAACTTATTTACACCATCAACAAAATTTCAACTTAACTATATAGAAAATTTATTGATAAACATAAATGCAAATGTGTATATGAAATACCAAAGCAACACCTCTGCCTTCTGTATGGAATCTGCTGCTGTAGGATTGTCAATCCCATTTGCATAAACTTTTCATGGTATGAGATGCCATTTAAACAGCCTAACACTGTAGTTATGCATGCTTGACAAAGTCGATAAACGGTTTGTGAAATGCATCATGGGACCCTTTTAACTTTATGCTGATTTTAATTTGTGATGTTAAAAGTTTTGCTGTACTTATGGTTATCACAAATAGCAGGAAGATATCCTTGCATACTGTCCTTCATGCAACCGCAGCCAATATCATCCTTGTGAATTATGACATCAACTAACATCTTAACTGTGCAAGTGTAAGAGCGATCCTACAGAATGAAAATGGACTGCAGAGAAACTGGAAGGTACTATGCACAATGCAATAGCTACAGATCATGTACCCATAAGTGAATTACATGAAAACGTCCAGATGTGTCTGCAGCAAACCAACTTGTCAGTTTCAACAAAACGAGTCCAAGTAAGAGGCTACCAATTGCTGACAACAATACATCTGTCAACTGCAACCCTTGTACCAGCTGATTCCAAGTGATCAGAACTAAGAACTTGTCACTAGAGTTTCTGCTTTATTCTCCTAATAAGGTAAATAGTAAACCTAAAATGTTAGCAATGTACTAGATAGATCTGCATGATGAATCCTGATGTTCAACATAAATTGATAATATCAAATAGTTGCAATTGACCTTGTACAAGAATTTAGCTGGTAGTTAGGATCCTTTCAATATTGTATGCATAATTAGTAGATCTAGGCAAACCATACTTGTTGGTGAGGTTATATAATTGTTGCTATGACTGCTGGTTGCTCGGGGAACAGATGTAGCATTTAGGGTTGTCTCCTACGATACAGAATACAATGTAAACTGTAGATTTTAATGTTTATTAAACATTATTTTTGTATTGTCATTTGCACTAATTCAGGTAAGTTTTGACTAATTTCTCATGCATTTCTTTTAGGTCAAGAATAATACTCATTATTAAACTTTATGTTCACCATTGACTTTGAGGACGAAATTCGAAAAAATGTTTATGAACTGAAAAATAAATTAGAAATTAAACATTTGTACCAACACTTAATGCTTTATTTTGTAAAATTGGTATTTGCATATTTTATTAAACAATGCACTTGTGAATCAGATGTATTTAACCAATATAACAGTCTAAAAAGTTAAGCTTGTTGCTAAAAACGAGATTAAACATGGTTTGTACTAGTTTGAAAAATTCATAGATAAGTCAAATCTTGCTCTGAGCTACTGGTTGCTGATCAAAATTTCCTCTTATAGATGTTGTAAACTTTGCTACCTGCAGTACACAACTCTGTGCATCTTGTGGGCAGTGTCTTCACTGTTTTTAAAAAAGCCTCTTGAAGTAGATGGTACAATGTACACTACAAGTATACAAGCAAATTGCTTAATAAATTGAAGAATTTTTTCATTGTTAAACTAACACTGAATACTTCCCTGATAATTGAATGTTTTTGTTCAATTATCAGGGAAGTATTCAGTGTTACATTGTATTGTATGATTCATGGGAAAAAACTTCAAGAGTTCTTCAATTTACTATTATCTATTTATTCTTGAAAACAAATTGATATCAATTTAAATTTAAATATCTATAAAACCATTTGGTTGATTTTTACTTTGGTCAGACCTTCTACTATGGCATATAAACTGACAGGCTCCTGTCAGACCTCTGTGGAACGCAGCTGCTTGAGGGGGTATTTATTTTTGTTATTTATGACAATCTAATAATCTCCCCTGATGTTATACCATTGCTACTTCACATATAACAACATATATAAAAAAAACTCATCTGTACCATGCAAATCCAAGTCTATCACTGTGTAAATTGAAACTGGGGTTTTTTTTTGACCACATAAAACCGAAACCATGTAAACTGAGTACTGTATAAATTGAGGGATAGGTGTACAGTGCTTTTAAATTATTTTATTAACAGATAAATGGATATTGAATGTTTTAATAATCATTATTAAACCCTTGTGTTACCATATACTTTTCTACTTCTATTAGTCCTTGATCTAAAAAGTAGAATAAAGTTGATTGGATGACAAAACAGATGTATAGATTTTTTTTTAACACAATTCAAATTTTTTAATAAAAGTTCTTTAAAATATTGCAGAACACTTCTTAAGACTCTTTTCATGAGTGCTAAAACTGCTTAGGAACAATCCATGATTTCTTATTTTGGAGAGATCACAATGAACACTACATATCAAAGTTTTATTATTACTTAATGCAAACATTGCCATCCAAGGAAATGTCATATTGGAATACTGATGAAAACAAAATTTCGATAGATCTCTACAGAAACACTGTGGAATATCTAAGAAGTATGGAAATTAACAATTATGTTAGTTATCTCCAACCTTTTTTAGACATTTAGGATACTTGGATTTTATATTTCAGTGAATGGCTTACCCAAAACTGGAGCTTTTACTAATTATTATATTATTAAAATCAAATGTATATAACTACGTTTTGAAAAACTTGAATTTCTTTGAGGGAAACTGGTTGAACGTCACAAGTTAAGCTATCATATTAAGTATACAATTAAAAGACCTTCTTGCTCAAAAGTTAATTTAAAATAATTTAAAAATTCTCTGTCATTGAGCAATAAAATTTCAGAGTTTATCCTTCAATTTTCTTCTTTTATCCTTCTCCTAAGAACATTCAACATCCAAATAGTTTGAAGGATAAACTCTGAAATTTTATTGCTCAATGACAGAGAATTTTTAAATTATTTTAAAATATCATATTAAATGATGAAACTGTAGTTTTCTTATTGCTAAAGAAAAAAAAGGCTATAATGAAAATACTAGCGTGTTCTTGCATTTAGCATTGCTATGAACTCTAGAAATTAAAATGTATGTATAGATTACTGATTAAATGTATTAACTGCATTACTGCAGAACTTTCTATGCATAAATATAGTTTATGTAATAAAAATCAATATTTATTCTCATTATCATTTTGATCAATATTATATCTCATTTAAAACTTACCAAGTTTAAGAACACTAGCCAAACCACGTATCACAGCTATTGGATGTGCCAAGCAAAATTCTTGCAGTTGTGCAGAAAATGCCTCTTTCTTGTTTTCCAGCTATAAAATAAGAGCATGATATTCAGATATACAGAAAAAATATTCATTAAAGTGAAAAAAAAAATCAGCAACTTCTGGACTTGAGATCAACAGTCATGTGAGGATTATAAAATGAATCTATGGGAAGACATTAGAATGGTAATTCTTGTTTCTTTTTTGCTGAATTGAAAATGAAAAAAAGCTGTATTTGTTGACATGATTTTAGTTACTTCTTATTACTCAAAAAGCAGTCACACTTATAAATTAGAATTTTTGTTTTATTTGCTCAGAACCTTTTAGAGCAACAATTTTCAAAATAAAGTGAAATAAATAAAGATTACTAAACTATAACATTACAACATAAATCGTTTACTCTAAAACACAAATTATTGTCATTGCAAAAACATTACAAGGAGTCTATATTCAAATATTTTGCCATAATTTTACTGTTCTCTGTGCCTAAAAGTCAATGTAAGTATATAGAATGTGGCGCCACAAGGCTATGTTTTACCAAGGTCCTTTGAGTGTCATTGAGGGCGGTGCCCCATTCGTCACAGTGTGGAGAGCTCAGCTAATGTACTCACATAATCATACATTCTTTAATGTCTTTCATTGCTCTTCACTTGGTGAATTTCTCTGTGAAGTCTTCAGGTAACTTTTGCTTCTTTTTATCATGCAGAACTGTGCAGTAGCAAACTACATGAGTAATCCTTCAAAAAATGAAAAAAAAAACAAATGTTTCATATACATTCGAATTAGAAGCAAAAATTTGTATGAAGTGGGTGCTGCATTGTCAGTGTGAAGATAAATTCGATGTGCACATGCTAAGATATGAGGTAAATATTTTTCAGATGTCTTAAAATCAATCGACTTGGAAGATTTATGAAGTGAACTCTTAGGACTAACTATTAAATATAAACTAAATGATAATGCCATTCCAGATTGAAAAAAAAAACAACTTGTCACATAAAAATTTCAGAAACAGATTGCTTTGAAAACCACAAAAGTGTATCCAGTAAAAAACTAGCATCATCTCAGGTAACTGATAATTTAAATACCTTTGCTTATAGTATACTGATTCATGAGAATAAAAACTCATGTCAGTGCATCATAGATTATGCATTAGAAAATTACAGCAGCAGTTTGCTTTGCAAACAAAATTATGATCATAGCAAAAGCAGTGAAATAAACATAAATAAAATTGATACAGCAGAATAAAAATTTCAGAATTAATCAAAACAAGAAAGTAGACTTTTCATTGAATAACTCTAGGAAATAGTTTCTTCATAAATTAAAAATTATATTTATGCCACATTACATTAAATGTTTATTGGAAAGGACAAAATTTAAACCACTACTCACGGCACAGAAAACATATTTTTATTATTTTCATTACAATTATTAACATAGATGGTAAAAAGAAATTGAAATAAAGATCTTATGTTTCAATTCAATCGAATTTAATTACAAGGGCAAAATCAGAATATTTTCTCCGAATCATCTAATAGAAATTCTATAGTAATGCAGCAAAAAAATATTCAGACAGAATTACATTACTCTATATGTGATCAAATCGGAAATCTTTAAAATAGTTCTACTTACTACAAACTGATACATTATATATTTATATGATTTGTGAAATCATATAAAGTAATTAAAGAATATTTAGAAAAGCTTTTCGATTAATCTTCTATTTTTTATAGAAGGTGTTTTCCCTGAAATTTTAAAAACTGCTTAATTATTCTAGTGTTTAAAAATGGTGACACTAAGCAATTGAAAATTACAGGCCAATTTTGCTTCTATCAGCTTTTTCTATGATTCTTGAAAAAATTGCTAAATAAAACATGTTAACTTTTGAAATATGCATATTTTATTTGTCCCAAGTCAATTTGGATTTCAAAAAGGTTTGAATACTCAAAGTGCAATTCCAGAAATGATCATACAAATTTACAGAAATTTAAATCAAAATGTTAAAATAGTTATTTTTTTGGATTTGAAAAAAGCTTTCGATTCTGTGAATCATGAGATATTAGAAAAGTGAAAAACCTGTGGTGTTAGGGGAAATTTGTTTTATGGATTAAAAGTTACTTAATGACTAGAAAGCAAAAAGTAAAAATTGGAAAATATACAGTGAATAAACAAATGTACAAGTTGGTGTCCCTCAGGTTCTATTTTGCGACCTTTTCTTTTTGCTTTATATAAATAAATGACTTCTGCACAAATATATACTGGAGATGAAAAGCAAATTTTTGAGAGTATAAATAATGACTGGCTAAAAATAAGAGCATGGCTAAAAGTCAATAAACTTTCAAAATACAAAATATATATATATTTATATTATACCAAGAAAAAATCAGGTTGATTTTTTTCATGATAGGGTGATTTTCCACTCCGAATGTTCTGCTGGAGAAAATTGCAATTGTGACAAAATTGAGGGGATTGAATGCTATAAATATTTGGGTACTTTTATAGATAAATGTCCTGGAAAAATACAAATTACTGATGTTGTTAAAAAAAATTAACTGCATTATATATAGTATTTATTATATCTTGAAATTTATATATTTATCTTCATTAAAAATTATTTACATTTCTTGGATTAAATCCTATTTGCTCTATGGCTTATTATCATGGGGTGCAGTTTATTTGACAACAATCAAACCATTACAGTACGTGCAGAACCACATAATTAGATGCATGATGAAACTGAGAAAATTTGAAAGCACTGCAAATGTATACAGTGAATTAGGTATTTCACCAATAAGGAAATTGTGTGTTTCAGTTACTGAAATATATAAGGAATAATTTTAATGTTCAAGCCTTATGTAAATTTGAAAGGAATACCCAACTGTGAAAAAATCTTTTCATACTTGATTTAAAAACATACAAAACTATTTTTGAAAAACATTACTTTTATTTGGCGCCAAAATTTTTCAGCTGTTTATCAGAGTACATTAAAAGAATAAGGAGTCATAACATTTTCTTTAAGGATTTAAGAAAATGGATTTTTAAAGATGGAAAATATTGAGACTATGTATTAGAAATAAAAAAGAATAAAATGTAATATAAATTCATTAGATGCAAAGTAGCTATTAAAGTCTCAACTTTACCATTTATTAATGCACAAATTCAATGTAGTATTTTATTTCTGTTTTCTACCCAATAAAGTTTTCTTGTCCTTTATTCTTAACAGTAATTTTCAAATTTAAAAATTGGTGAATATTTACTTTGATTTTATGATCAAGCTAGCAAAATGTGAGATGTGAAATGGTAGCATGTTGCTTTTTCATTGAAACATAACTATTAATTTTCTTCCACAAGCAAATTTTTACTCTCGAGGAAGACTCAACCTTTTTTCTCACTCTTCTACTGAAAAATGTAGGTAAAATTATAAAACACTAATGAAATACAATATTAATATTTTATATATATTGGTATGAATGGAAATATGATTTTTACTAGAGAAACTATGTATAAAGAAGAATACATATTTAAAAAATGTTATGCTTTAAATTTGTGTATCTAGGATATACAAGTTTGTATATATTTCATTGTAATTCCAATTCTAAGATAAAAACATGTAAACATAGAAAATAATCTAGCAGTGAAATTGTTTAATATGAAAAATTATCTATCTTTAATATGGCTATAGAAGCTGTAAGATTTTATTTAAATTAATAACATTTTATCTGCATTGGAATTACTTGCCTATTCATTAAGGGAAAAAATATTAATTTGAATCTTTCTGAATGAATGGGACACAAAATAATTTCTATAGCTAAATAAAGCCAATTTTAAATAAAAAAATAACATTTTCAAAACTCTTCGAAAGTTCCGTGCATTACCAGAATATATGAATATGATGGAAATTTGCCTTTCAGCAAATTTGAAGTTTTCAAAAAAGTCTTATGAACATTTCTGTGATTATAATGAAAAAGCAAATGTCAACATGTGCGATGATAGACAAAAGGTTCATCTGTTTACTAACATTTGATATTGAAATATTTTACACTCATCTAGTCAGCATTTATTTCATTAGCAAAATTACTTTAAATATTCCTATCAAAATAACACAAATTCTAATAAGTTGTATATGCCCTACTGAAAGTAAACTTTGCAGTCAAAATGAAAGTGATACTGGCACCATATTCTTCTCATGCCAAAAAAAAACAGCTGCCATGACAGTTTTATTGGTAGCTGTTATCTAAAATATTGAAACTAAATCTCCTGATCATTAAAATATTAGAGTTCATTTCAACTAAACACAATACTGTTTAATAATTACAAGAGTTTTATTAATATTGTATGAATATAAAATATATACTGTATTAGACAGCTTGTGTACTAAGCATTACTAAATGCCTATGATATGGCTTGCCACCATTATTGCAAATTTCAAATTATTTAACTGCAAAAGTAATAACTTATATAAACTGAGCAGAAATATATGCCATAGTATATTATCCATTATTATTCTAATCTAATTGTCACATATTAATCACTGCATAATAAATGATTATTACTAGACTCCACATTCTTAATATAAATGAAATCAATTTTGGACATTCACCAAGTCTAGCTTGATATATCATGGTCAAGATTTGATGATTTAAAATAAGCAAAATATATATTCCTAGAAAATAAATCCCAGAAGATTCACACAATTATCTTGTTAACGATGAGTAATAGGATAATAAATGATGAAATAAAACTTGCAGAATAATCCAACACCAAAAACAAAATAGGAGGATGAATATGACTGCTTCCTTTAACAATAGTCATTTCATTGCTGTTGCAAATTGCAGTGGTGTCTGCTCTGCTCAACAATATATATTTCCTTGATAGCTAGATAGACCTCAAACAGTTAAAAAAAACTAAAATTGCAATTTTACACTTTTTCTGACAATAGAAATCTATCTTACTGTATGCTTCTTATAAGCTTTGTTTATCGTCATCTCCCCACTGTGACATCAAAATGCTTAGCCAATGACTGTCAAGAATCGCTTCCTCATGGATTGGCATCACACTTATTTCATTTACCCTGCTTAAAAGCTATGCCAATATTAGAGATCGTTAAAAAAAACTTTTGCATGATAAAGTTATTGAACTTGACATCTGGGTATATAATATGGCATCCTGGTATATAATTGTATGATATTATATACTATATATATATACATATACATCTATATATATATATACATCCTGGTATATATCGATATGATATCCTGGGTATATAATTGTAACATGTCTAGTCCCTTCTCAAACAGATACACCTCATAAACGCTTAATCTTAATTCAATCGTATCTTCTAAAACATCATTTTTTAACATGTAGATTTGTGCAATTTAAAAACTACAAAAGATATTAGTGTTTGTTACTGAAAAACAAAAATAAATTCATTATTTTAATATGCACACTAATTCAACTGATGCATTCTATCATTCAAAACTTTCATAAAATAAAGGTTTTTGCCTGCTTATTATTAATATCAATATTTGTTTCTGCACATACTCAACTACTTTATAATCATACAACTACACTGTTGCTCAAAATTTAAGGATCAAAGACTAAAATATGAATAATACAAGAATACTGTATTAGAATTTCATCAAATTATAATGAACGATAAATTATGACCAAATAACGAACATAGATGGAACAAATCCCTACTCATGAATCCAAGAGTAGGAAAAAATAGCTCTACAATGAATCAATCTATATAATAAAAACAATAGCTGAAATTTCATTCTATATGTAGTTGGGAAAGTCAACAGTTTTCTGATAATGCATGTTACTTGGCTGTTTTCAAAAGGGATATTAAAGAGGAGATATTTAACACATTGACTGCTGCAATGTTAAATTTTTTTCGAGTCCTCGGGCCACGTCTTTTTTTCTGTTAAATCAATTAAAATCAGTCTTAAATTGCTATACAATATCAGTTTACGTAATTTTTATAAATATTTTGCTTAAAAACAAAGTTTGAAAGTGTGAATCACATGTGCTTCACGCGGCCTGAGCACGCTTTTTTTATCGATAGGCCATGTGATACAAGGAAATAATAGAAAATATGCAACTTCCAAAGCAACACAGACTCGCTGGAAATGTGTCCAATGCAACAAATATTATTGTGTTCATTGTTTTACTGTTGTACACGAATGCACTTTATAAATTTTATTATTCGAGTATTCTTGACATGTGAAGTAAAATAACAATACATGTTAGATTTCTATGTTTTTATAGTTTTAGATGCTTGCTTTTGTTTGAGATTCTATTTTTTGAATACACTTTTGTTTAGTAAATAAACAGTATTTTCTTATTTTATTTAGCACCACAATTCAATAAAGTACAAAATGTCAGACTATTTCATTGACCCCTACAATATACTTTAGTTGAAATTTTGCCGCACCAAGACCATGGATTTGTTCCTCAAGCCACACTCCTGTATTACCCATAAGCAATGCATTCTAGTGTGAAATGCAACTGATTCACGACCACTGAACTACAAATTTGCATGTGAAGCATGGAAGATTCACACGGCCTCAGGAGCAAATTAAGTGTGAATCATATATGATTCATACAGCAGTCAATGTCTTACTTCATTAACTGCTGAAAAGTTTCCTGCCATTCCCTAACTACTTGACTAATTCTGTAAGTCACTGGAAGAAGAGCTATGTACCAATCCCTTTGGTGATGAACATAACTGGCAAGGTATAGTGCCTGAAGTCTGATCCTGTCTTCTCATGATGCAGACTGTTAGCACCTTTCAAAAGACATGCTTCTCTTGTGAAAAGGAATGGAAGGAGAGTGCTGCCAGATAAGTGTGGCCTACTTATGATCTGGGTAGAGAGTGGAACTGAAGCTGAAGAGTAGTCAAACACACAGGGTTTTGGTACTGACTTTATACACCAAGCAGAACGGAATAATGGCTCTGAGCTTGATTATGGAATTTGCTGCATTGGTGGAATTTTTTTGAGGGAAAATAATTGGAAGGCTAGGCAACTTTTTTAGAAGTTTATACTTACTAATTTTTGTACACTAACCTTGAAATGTACAAAAACAAAAAATGAGTTGATTGTCAAATAGTGCAACAGAATAAATTAAAAAATAAAATAAAGGCCTACAACTCAATAAACTTTATTGTTACCTATGAAAATAACAAAATTTCTTTTCTGGATATATTAATTCATCGCACTAACTCCAGTTTTCAAACTGCAATTTATAGAAAACCATCATTTATCAACAACTTAATACCTTTCAACTCATCTCACAACAGATCTTCACTTATCTCTACCATGCTTTCATTATTCTACAGAACCTATAAAGTCTGCAGCAACAAATGTTTTTTTGAATAAAGAACTTTCCTTTATATATTCTCTATGTCAAGATGCAGGATATCTTCAACAATTCATAAAAAGAATTCACTCTCCACCACAACTCCAACAATCACCAGCACCTCTTGTGACAGCTGACCTTGCATATCATTCTGCATAACGTTTACCTCTCATCTCTGTGCAACTATAATTTGAAGCAGAAATTAGAACTTTGAAATTTATCTTTGTTTTATAATGTAATTTCTAGTGTCATTTGTTGTCTGATGAAGTCCTAATAGTTTGGACAAAATCGATCACATCTTTTATATATTGTGTCGCACTATTTGACAATTAACTCATCTTTTAATTTTATACATCTTCAAGACGAATGTACAAAAATTAGTAAGTATAAACTTCAAAAAAAAAAAACTTTAGCCTTCCTATTAATAATAGGAAGGCTAAACATCTACTATACTATTCAACAAGACTATATCACTACACTATTCAACAAGAGACTATGCAACATCGACACCTTTTACAGAAAATTTACAGCTCTAATTATAATTATTATAGAAGACTATTCTCATTGCTTGTTGCACTGGTTGCCAATAGCCACTCTGCCATTACAAGGAACCTTCATTCTAAAATATATAATCTTTTTGTTATTTTACAGTGACAAAAATTGATGTCAAGACAAGACACCAATTTCAACTTCTGTTCCTAAAGGTATTTGCTGCAGGTGAGATTCAGTTGGTAGTACACTGATAATCTGTACTGCTACTGAAATCGTTTGAATGAAGGCCTTTCTCATGATCACATTGGCATAAGAAAGTTTGCCAGATGGGGCAGGTGCTGCAGCTAGATTTCTCACCTAAGGATAACTGATGCTGATAGTAGACTGTGCTGTTGAACCACCATTTCTTCCTTTTACTTAGGGCAGTCATTGGGAGAACCAGATGGGTGTCACTACAATTTATGCAGCTTGACACATCAACTGTGCTGTCTGTATCAAGGTGATCCTGGCAAACTGGAGACAGAGTTAGATTCAGTCAGTAGTGCACCAAACTTGTAATCTGCAGTTTCAAGGTTAAAGTTGCACCAGCATTGAGATTTATCTCTACTAAACACCCCCACCCTTCCCTCGGATGTCTAACTACAATAACTCCCTCTTGGGCTAATTCCAAGAGGAGCTCCTGCTTAGACACATTGAAAAGGCTATACTCAGAAATCTTATAATTACTGTGACATTCAGGAGTAGCTCCAAATGTCTGGAGCATGCACCAAATCTGAGGGGTTAACAGATTTTGGAGAACCAATGAGACATTCCAAATCCTTAAGTATGAAAAAAGAGGACATGTTTCCTATCACCTGGTCACCTGTTGAGTAGATGATTAGGAAATGAACTGGAGAACAGACAGAAAAAGCAGATGATTCAGATGATGAGAACAACGATAAAAAGAAAGATAGCCCTCATGTTAGGCCTGTGACATAAGGCAGATGAATTTGAGGGTTCACCAAGATATTAAAGATTCAATGACCAGAGTCCTCATCCACTGTGAAACCCAACAAAGAGATGCCTAATCAGACACCATACCCAAACAGATAGTGAGTACAAGTCCTGAACCACAAACATGGCATGAAAATTCACAAAGTGTACCTGGACAATGAACTCACTGTACAGTTGATCCTAGCAGGATAGACCACAAGCCAAATGGCCCTGGGAAGTCACCCCAGAATCTCCTACTTACTAGAAGCAGAGTTCAAAGCAGCGTGTGGCAGCTACCATCTAAAGTGCTGCCAGCCATACAATGAACAGGCTATCCAATGGCGAGACAGGCCAAAAGGCCACTAATCATGAGTTGTGGACGAACTTAAGATCCCTGAGCAACTACCAGTACCCTACTCTTCAGGAACACTGGCCAAACAGAGGTTATCATTTATGACCCAGTGAGGGTACCTGAACCAGCAGTGAGCTGCAGCTGTGTTACAACCACTGCCATGCACAGGAACTCACTCCAAGAAGCATATGGGCAAAGGAATGAGATCCTGTACTAGACCACAGTAAAGGAGGGACTCATCTGCACTGTCTTTTTGTTTGAGCAGAATCAAACAAAAAGACATGATGAGCTGAACCCACAGTTGATTGATTCTAAGAGGGCCAGAAGGAGATCATTCTAAAGTTAATGTACTGAAGACTGCTTAGCCTCACAACTTCCAAACTCCTCAACCACATAACATCCTAGCAGTTAAGAACTGAGGAGATGAAATACAGGACCTACTCAATCCCATGATCCTACTTTCCACAGATATGATTTTGTTGTGCACTGTAACCTTTCTGCACTGCAGAGCAAACATGCTACCCAACTACAAGGGGACATCATCATCTGTAAATACAATATTAACATTTATTATTTAAGCACTGATTGCAATTCCAAAATGAAAGAGAATATTATATTTTGTTTTAGTTCACCAAAATCTTACTATGTGAAATGCAATATAAAAAGATGTCAAAAGAATTTACTTACAAACACACTTGGTGTTGGAGGCAGCAACTGATCCTTAGGTGGAGGAGGGTAAGGGGGGTCTGGAGGTGATGGCGGTGGACAAAGTTCAGCCATAATACTAGTATTAGACACACCATTTTTACCTAGTCCTTTACAAGCTGCCAGCAGCTGGGAAGAACTCATATTAATTGATAAGGAAGCTGGACATAACACATTTGATGTACTTTCTCCATTCTCTAAAGAAGAATCTGATCCTGTAGTGGATCTCTGTTCAGTTCTTCTCTGATTTTCTGCTTCACAATTTAATTTTTCATCTTTCACATTTTGATGCAAATTTTTATCTTTATTTTTGAAGTCTCCCATAAATGTACTTTCACTACTACTCTGTGATTCAGAACACTGACGTACATCAGACATTGCTTTCCCAGATTCATTGTTATGTACTGTGACAAACATCGAGTCCCTCCTCAAACTTGGTTCTTGAACAGAAGCAACTTTTTTATGGCAACTCACACTAGAAAAAGGTTCTCCAGTAAACTGTGCTAAAAGATCTTCAGCAAGCGAAGTTGCTATGTCATTTTGTGAAAGTAAGATCTGAAGATCTTTTTCACTAATAGAAGTACTCAGGTCCTGCAGCACCACTGTAGGCTGTGATGTACTTGTAACCTATAAAGAAATCATTCCTTCAATAAATATTACCAATAAAATACATTCTTCTAAACCTAAATATCTAATAGCAGGCATATAGCAATAACTGAACCATATCATAAACATATATTCCCCTCTGCTACCATATGGAATAAACTAAATGGGAAGTTTTCAGAATGATTTTAACAGCTACATTGGCTGTTAACTAACTTTAAATATTAAATAAAAATTGAGATTTAGAGAGAGTTAAATAAATATTCAATTTATTTCCAGTGACATTTTTCCATAAAAGCTTTTGAGTGTGGCTTTCCATTTCAAATAATAATTAAATGAATAAAAAGAATTTTTGTATAATTGAGTTAACAAAATTTTCTTCCAAGTGTGCATACCATTTTGACATCGAGGGAAGCCATCGTAAGTTTCAATGTTTTACTTTTTTTAATTATTTTGCTCCTCAATGAACAAACTTTCCAAATCATAATGGTACTAAAAGCTCAGAGCAGATTTTGGAAAGGTGACTTCACAAAGGTAACTACAAGGAGGTAAAATAAGAACCTCCTGTCAAGATATCCAACATGGTCTTTAATCTGTGAAAAGAGCCATGGATTAACTTGCTAGCCACAGAATGGGATATTAGTACATGGCCAAGTTTAACTGGTTGCTTGAACTTTTATAGCGCATCAATATGTAAGCTACAATGCATCAAAGAACATAAAAAGGAACCACAATCAAATTTAAAGGCAACCTATATAAATCATAAAAGCTCTCTACATAAAAAGAAATTCCTGATAACCATTTTGAAATAAATTATGCTTTACTGGATGTTGGAAAAGTCACCCTTGCAATACTAGGCAAGTCAGGCATTGATCATTCTTTCGAACACCTTACACAAACGTGAATGCAATTGGACAATAATTTGGAGGAAACTTTTCCTAGCTTAGGGAGGGCAATGACAACATCTCTCACCAAAACTATGGACACTGTCCCTCAAGGAAAACGCAATTAAAATTGTGAAGCAGCAGATACTCTTGATGATGAAATGTTAGACCATGAAACTGTATCTCCCAACAGCAAAAACATAAGAATACAGAGTAAGGAGCAGCTTCTTCAATGTGAATGATCTGTTTAAGTAGAGACCTGCATAGATGCAGATATCCAGATTGAAAAGTATTCTGCAGATAAATATCAATATTAATGAGAATAGCAAAAAAAATTTTTTTGTAGAAACAAGTACAAACATTACTGCATTATTGGTGGCTGACATTAATTAAAACTACTTTAGATAATGTAAAAAAAAACTGGTTTGAAAATTCAGTAATAATATTCATTTTAAAAAGAGAAAAAATGTATTGGGATAAAATAAAAAAATTATATAAAAGATGCAATATTTTCTTGATGAAGCATATACAAGTTGATAAAATTACTTGAGTGTTGTGTAAGGAAACTGGAATTTAAATATGTTTGAAAATTCCAGTCATACATCATGAAGTCTACAGAGTGAAATGTAGGGGAAAGTTACAGGGTAATGAAAAGAATAATCTTTCCATAATCAAAGTGCATTTAAAAAGGGCAAAATTTATTTAGAAGATTTCACAAAATTACATTCTGGTAAATTTTTATCTAATATTTAGTGAGGCATATTTTATTGAAATACAAGATTTCTTTCACAGTATATTTTTTAGTCATTAATAAACCGTTACTGATTTACTTTAAACATACAAAGAGCATTCAAAACATTCTTGATATGTGTATGTATATTTGCACTCATTCCTCCAAAGTTAAAGAGCTACAACTTGTTTGAAAGCTTGTCTAAACTTGTCGTTATGTGTTAAAAACAAAGGCCATATCATCATTTCTAATTTTGTTGGCAGCACATAAAGTTTGGTCTGCGATATCTGTATGAAGACCAAACTTTACATGCTGATATGAAGCCTACTAAAGACAGAAAGATTTTACATTTTCATAAGGATGCAGCTTGGGACAACACAAAAAAAATTCACGCCAATTTATCACAAGTATTATGGGGACCATGACTGTTCATATGGCACTGTTATGGGATGGATGCACAAATTCAGAGAAGGATGGCAGAGCTTCAAAGACCTCCTTCATGCAGGAAGACCAAAGGAGGCCATGAAAGAGAGAGAACCATCACTGCTGTTAATGAACTCATTAAGGAAATCTCACACATCACCATTCAGGTAATAAATTTATATGTCAGTGTGGAAACAATTATTCACCATCGTTTATTTAAAGTTTGGAAAGATAGCTTGTGGAGCACTGATTTGGTACCTAACAGAATAGAAAAAAAAAAGCTAGTCTACTGATGCAAGGAGATCCTGGCAATGAAGAACCTAATGGTCACAAACAGTTAACAGTCATCACCTATTACAATGTCTGTTAACTGTTTGTGGCACTTAGGTTTATTCATTGCCAGCATCTCCTTGCATGAGTTGACAAGCTTTTTTTTGCTATTCTGTCAGTTTGTAGAGCACTGATTTGGTACAGATCTTTCAGAACTTCAAAGCATCCAACAGTAGTCAGCCAACATTGAAGTGGACCAGTTTTCCTGGTATCATTTCTCCATTGTTGCAATGTCCTGGTGAAAACGTTCACCATGCTCATTATTACATGCCACCGTTGTTGGGGAAGAAATCTAAGTGGGAATCTAATAAGAAAGTGGATCTTTAAGGGCATATTGCAACCAAGTTTGTAATACAGAGACAACATGGTGTTATTACTATAGAACTCCCGGAAAAATTGACAACTAGGTTTGAGTTGCAGAAGATGAACGACATCCCCAAATCCTCTGACAAGACTTTTGCTCAAGGAAGAGGATGTTAACAAATTTTTTCTCAATTTCCAAGGAGTGGAAGCAATGGACATCTTACCTGAAAAAATGACTATAAATGGCCAATACCACACCAACATTGTTGTGCCCAAAATGGTTGATATAAAAGAGCAGCATCCAACACCATAAAGAAGCAGTGTGTCAAGCATTCACCTTCTTCATGAAATTGCCAGTGTTCACAAAACTTGGCAAGTTATGGATTATATGGAGCAGGGAAAAATCAAACATCTTTCCCATTCTGCATATTCACCCAATCTGGCACCATGCGATTACACTGGGCAACAAATTTTCATAAAAGTCATTCCTCTGAGATAAAAGTAGCTCTTTCTTAAAGATTTCAAGGTGCTGAACATGAATATGACAATGAAAATGCAAAATTGGCTACGATTTCTGAGAAATCCACAACAAATAAAAATAAAAAATAAATACCTCCTCAAGCAGCTGCTTGCCACAGAGGTCTGACAGGAGCCTGTCAGTTTAATTATGCCTTAGTAGAAGGTCTGTAAGGATGACAGGACCTCAGCAGAAAAACAACACACATCTCCATGCCTTGAAATCCGGGGCTCGAACCCAGGTCCCTTAGATCAGTAGCCCAGTGTGCTAACCACTCGGCCACGGGACGGCTGAGTAGTTAATCTGCAGTCGTTTCTTATATAATAGAGTGCGCTTCTACTTCCGACGTCAGTTGTACAGCTGCTTACGATCATCTCTGGCAAGTGTCCAACAGTGGTCAGCCAACATTGAAATGGACCAGTTTCCCAGGTATCATTTCTCCATTGTTGCGATATCCTGGTGAAAATATTCACAGTGCTCATCACTAACCATGCCACAGTTGTCAGGGAAGAAATCTAAGTGGGAATGGAGAAAGTGGATCTTTAAGGGCATATTGCAGCCAAGTTTGCGATACAGAGACAACATGTCCTGAACCAGTTTCTTGTAGTTGTCTGCCCTGACATTCCCGAGGAATTTAGTTGACACCAGATGAAACGTGTCCCAAGTTGTTTTCTTGTCACCCTGAAGCAGGTTGTCGAACATCTGGTCTCTGAACAGCTGCAGATCTAAGGCTCCACAAAAATTCCCTATTTAATTTTCACTTTGCTGAATCAAGGGAATTTGCCAGCCAAAGTACTTGAAAGCTGATGCAGTCCGGTCCATGGCTTTTATGAAGTTTTTCATCACACCGAGTTTGATGTGTACGGACAGCAGCAGAATTTTGAGCATTTCTGCCAGTATGGGTGTTCCACATTCTTTTCTCTGAGGCCAGTTTCTCTTCACGTAGTCCAGTCTTCGCTCAGTTATCCCATTCACATAAGAAACAGCAGTACTCAGCAGTATCCCAGCTGCAGACCATCAACAGAGCCACTACCTTCAAGTCACAACAGAGATGTCAGTCATATTTGCTGTATTGAAGACAGTTCAACAGCTGTTTTAGGTTGTCATAGGTTTCTTTCATGTAGACAGCATGTCTGATCAGAATAGATGGAAGTAGATTTCAATTATGCAGCAACACCGCCTTGAGACTCAATTTCTAGGAGTCTATGAATAGTTGCCATTCTTGAGGGTCATGTGTGATTCCAAGGGCATTCATCAGGCCATGTACATCAGAGCAGAACACAAGGTCATCTTCCTTTCTGAAGGCGCAAACTGCTCGTGACAAATTTGAAGCGAAGTCACTCAGACATTTACCTTCAGAAGATTCCATTGTTTAAAGTCTTGATCCAAGTAACTCTTCTTTGGCCTTGGACAGCTCCAGATCACGAACGAGATCCTTCATTTCTTCTTCGGTGAGAATGTGTGGTGCAGATGACGCACTGTGGCAGACATATGGATCATCATTAGACACTGAAGGCTGCAGAGAACCGATGTTGGTTCGCCTCCCTCCCCACTGTCTGAATCGATGGAAAATTCTTTTGGAGGTTCGGGAACGGAAAAGGCCTTCACTGTGCAGAACTGGTTGGAGAGCAGATTATATATTTGGGTATGCTATTGTCCACTTCTTTTGCCTTGTGATGTTTCCAGAAACAGGTGGAACCATGCAGAAGTAGCAATCATTTGCATGATTGCTTGGCTTTCTCCAAACAATAGGAACAGCAAACGGCAGCTACTTTTTCACCTTTCAACCACTTCGGAAGATTTCTTGCACACATACTGCAGCATATGTGTGGGGATCAGGCCTTGTCCTGGTCCCTGATCTTGCATCCAAAACAAAACTCATACGCTACTTTCACTATTGGAGTGATGGCCCTTTTCTGGCTTGCAAATGTCACTTCCCCGCAAATGTAACAAAATGTATCTGCACTATTAACACAATTACGAGGCATCACTACTGCTAGATTAAGACTGCAAGGATCACTTGTGTTGTACTTATGACTCGGGGGTAAATGGGAGTCGCTCAAAAGACTTGCTCACCCTATGAGACATTGCTTACAACTAACAATTGCATCATCTTTTGTCCATGATTGTAAAGCAGTGATGTCATGGCTCAACTACATTGCATCAGACAATGATGCAATACCTCCAGGAGTTGGGTATATGGTGGGCTGATGCAATACAATGCAATATATTGCAATCTGGAATTTAAAATACAGCACTGCGAAATGGTTACCTATGTACTCAATGATGCAGACTGAGTCATTTATACATGACCATCTCTGTCTCTCCTACACAAGAGCCAATTGAGAAATTTTATTGTCATTTTCGTGTTCAGCACCTCGAAATTAGTAAAGATTGGCTATTTTCATTTCAAAGCCTTTTTGTGTGTTGCCCAGTGTTATTGGTTGTTTCCAAAAATTAAAAATAAACTTGATGGGAAGCCTTTTTCATGGGTGCAAGACCTTGTAAAATGTGTTCATTCAGAGTTGCAGAGTATTTCCCAAAAGGAGTACCATCAAATATTTCAGAATTGGTGCAGCATCTGGAAACTTTGCACAAATGCTGGAGGGGAGTACTTTGAAGAACAATATAAAGTTTTGTTGAAGTAAGTACAATGATTTTTAATCTGCAAAGGTGATACAACTTTTTGATACATGTCAAATGCATGTCAAGAACTTTTTGAATGCCCCTCATACATCAGACCTCAAGCATTTTCAAAATCTCAAAAGGCTATTAAGAATGCTGATAAAGTTTTGAAGATGACTGTGTGGATAAAACTGTTACTATATAGGAAAGGCTCTAGTCATAAAGCTCCAGACAATTAGAGTGAAAAGACAGCCGAAGACTGATGGTGGTTTTGCTTACATGCACATTGGAATGATTTGCACATCTGCTAGCTGAAGAGAAAGTGTTTTGATCATCCCCTAGCAAATTAAAGTCTTCTGTGGTTATGTGTTTGTGCTATGTAAATTAAAAATAACTTTCAGCATTACCTCATGGTTATACGACACAGAACAGGAATCGAAAACATGCTTACAATCAAGTCTCAACCAACAACAGATCTCATAGAGGATAGACAGGCAGCAAAGCAACTCATCAACAAACACACCACACTCAGATGGAAGAAAATCTTGAAAGGACAAATTTATATTTTATTCTCATAATTTGAACAAAATATTTTGATCCATTGGTAAACAAAAATACAGCATTCACTTAGAAATAGTGGTTCTCAACCTACATCTGATTAGTAGAATCAAAAAAGTTTTTTTAACAGTAGCACTAGCTCATTCCATTTCAAAATGTAATTATATATAACATGACAAAATAGCAACACGGGTAAAACTTGTGAACTAAAAGTTTTCTGTTAAGTTTTAATCTGTTAACCCTTAAAGTATTGGAAGCTTATTAATCAGGTTTCAAAAATCAGTACAATGAACATGCAAAATGCTTTTTGTGCTTACCTATCATTTTTTTCCCTTTTAATTTTTATAACTTTTGTTCACAATTAGATGCTTTTTCTTTTAGTATATAACACTCATTATTTACTTCCTAATAAGGCTCAGAGCAGGAGTTGCATTTCAAGAGAAAAAAAAATTTGATACTGTAATGGTTAATTTTCTGTTAATTCCTTAATCATTAACCATAAATCTGCTACATATTTATGGAGCTGTCTAGACAAATTACTCCGATTAAAAAATAGCAGTGCTTCAATGAGCATTGGGGTTCAGGTATTTGTAATTATGCTTATGCTCCCTGATGTTATGAGATTAAAACCCAAACAACTAAACCTCAGTTGCTGATGCACCAACCGACAATACCGAGTTATCCATGTATCTCCTTAGTATAGAAGACCCACGTAATTCAAAGTGACATTTCCATCAGCAAAGATGTAACAAGTGCTATGCAGAATCAATTTTTAAAAATCAACTTTATATTATTTCCTGCTGATTTAATTGAACAGAGTGAAAATCCTATTGACCACTTCATAGCAAAGCAATAAAAAAACAAGATTAAAGGCTGGATTAAACTGATAGCCAGCCATCTGCCCATAGAATGTGAACCTCAATAGAAAAATATATATATATATATCAATCATAGGAGCAACATCAAACAACACAATATACAATTAAAACAATACTACAACTGAAAATTCACACAAAAAAATAAAATTTTAGTGATTAGAATACAGCATTTGTTACAGCATATTTTAAAACATTCATATACCTGAGATGCTGTTAATGATCGTCCAGAATTAGAAGAATAACGTGAGTGTGAAGTGCTGGAACTGGGGGATGGAACAGGGCTCATCTGAACTGCGGGTTTGACCAGTGCTGGGCTACCTGTTGTTGTAGTAACCTGGCAGGATTGAGGAGAAGCAGTGTTACTTCCTACAGGTCTTACATGGCTGTTAGCAGGACTGGACTGGTTGAATGGCATGTTGTAACCATTAAGAAGTTTCACATCTGAAGCAGGAGAAGATGGTGGTCTTGAAGGTGCAACTCCACGCATAGCAGTGGAATCTGGAGATACATATCCACCAGTAACTGGAGTGATACGAGATGCAGAAAGGGTAACATTTGTATTTAGCACCTGAGGACTAGTTGTTGGCATAGCTACAGCAGGTTGACCAGTAGGCTGTAAAATTAAAAAAATATCATTTATAATTTTTTTTTTCTATCATTAAGACATTCTAGGAGATGCAACAAATTTTCTGAACTGAAGAAAAATATCAGCACTAAAAATTTTATTATGACAATTTAATATCACTGAAAAAGTTTTTGAGCAAAAGCCACACCATTCTGCCACTGAAATCAAATTCCAATAGTATCCTGTTCGTTACTTTTACTTAGTTCTTGCCTCTATTTAATTCCACATATATTTTCTCCTTACACACTTCATACAATTATTCTATGGGCATTGTAAAAATATCAATTTATTTTAAATGAATGTATTAAAATTCAAAACATTCCAACTCTTTATTGATCATTGCATTTGATATTACATTTTGGTGACTGATTACTTTGAGACACAAATCTCATCAGTCTCTGAAAAATATGTAAAAATGTTTATCTTATGTCTCAATGTTAACTTCCAGTTTAATTCATTAAAATGTAAAAAACATACATTTAATGTTGAATATATGTTGAGTTCCATAGCTCAATTTTGATTAGAATTTTTTGGTGCATCAGCAACTGAGGTTTAGTTGTTTGGGATTTTGTCCAAACAAAAATCAAGACATAAAGAAATGTAAAAGTATCAAAACAGCACAAATCATATATAACAGAAAACAACAATGGGTTGGTTGGTTGGGGTTTTTTGGTGCAACAAGCAACTAAGGCTATATTGTGCCAAAAACAACAATGGGCATAAAGCACAGTGCATAAAATCAAGAAACCACAATTACAATAGTTAATGAACAAACCCAGCAACTGAGGCTATTACATGTCAAACAAGATAAAAGGAAAAAGTGAAAAACAATAAACTACAATTCAAAAAAAGTGTTAGAGACATGAAATAAAAAAGTATGAAAAACAACAATAGGTGTAAAGAACTATTGTAAAAAAAACAAGAAGCAATAAGTGTAAAATACAAGAAATAATAAGTGCAGAGTCCTAAGCAAAGACACAATTCTAAAATATGAAGGAAAAATTTAAATTTGATTAAAATAACCAAAATTTTTTGAAAAACAAAGCAGCAGTTCTTTACTCAATGGGGGGATGTTGTGGCAGGATTTTAAAGAATGAAACACCCTTTTTTTACAAATAGGGATAATAATTACTCTTTAAAATCCTTAGGAACAATTTCTTTAGCAATAAAAAGTATTCAAAATTTCAATCATCCATGTGGTAACTGAAATATTCCCAGCATTTCTGTAGTAATTTCATCTACACCTGGGGATTTATGTAGTTGAAGTTTAGAAATAGCAAAAATAACTTCAGACTGTGTTACGGGGCCAACATTAAAGCCAGAAATGCCTCTAATAATGGAGAAGAACTAACTATAATATAATGGGAGCAGAACTAACCACATCACTGAAATGTTCAACCCACCTAGCCATGACAGAATTCTCACCTTCAATAACCTACCTTGTTTATCCTTGTTTTTCCACCACATAAAACATTAACTATCTGGTACAGCTCTGCTGCTATTGTGCTGTCTAACTGCTTCCTTGGATTTGTCATCAAGCCAAAGATTCTTAACAGCAGCTGACTGATCCCTTACATGTTTATTAAGCTCTCTATAATGATTTTCAATTAGGACTATAGAGTATTAAGGATATTCTTGCAGTTTTTTGTTTTTTCTGAAATAAGCTCAAGTGCCTTATCACTCCAATAATTTTGTCTCCTCCACTCCTTATCTCCTAAAGGAGTACTGTTAATTTCAAGGAAAGCCTGTTTCAAATGATTCCATTCTACTTCAACTCAGTACTAAGCAAACCATGATTGTCACAATGACTAAGTAACCTATCATGGTAAGCTTTAGCCATAACTGGGTGGTCAGATCCAATTTCAGCTCCCCTATATGACTTGGCATTCCTAACAAAACTAGCCCATTTGCTGTTAACAAATATATAATCAATCATATTCCTATGCAGCCCATCTGATGAAACCCATGTGTACTTATGTATATTACAGTGTTCGTAATAAGTGTTATTCTAAAACCATTAAGTTTACTTACCTGTAGGAGATGTTGCCCATTGCCATTGCAGCTAGCAATACCAAAAGGGCTGAACATCCCTCCCCAAAGGTCAGAGTCAGTACCAACTTTGGCATTGAAATCACCTAGAACAAAGGTAATATCTCCCTCGACAGAATTCAAAATATCCTGAAGTTGTCTGTAAAACCTATCCTTCTCATCCTCATAGGCATCCTCAGTGGGGGCATAACAGCAGATAACATTCAAGTCTTTAATGCTTCTCCGAATTTTTGCTGTAAGAAACCCTACATTAATGCATGTATACCTAAAAGAGCATCACTAGCGTGTCTGCTGAGAAGCAGACCTATGCCTTGGAGATGCTTATTATCTTCGTTCCCTGAAAAGAGAAATTTAAGATTCTTTTTAAGAATCTGACCTTTATCTGTCCATTTGGTCTCTTGCAAGTCGAGAATATTTAAATTATAATGCTGGAATTCTTGTGTGAGGATATCAAGAGAAAAATCTCTGTGCAGAGTGCTCACATTTCAACTACCTATGGAGAGAAAATAATTAGTACACTGGAAGACTTCCTCCAATGTAGAATTTGATGATGCCCATAAAAGCAAGAGTTCAGGTGCCTGTGATGACCTCTGCCCATATTTATCCACTAGCTGATAAAAAATTCTATGAATTTATTCACTTGGGGCTGTCAAGCCACAAACAAAAAATTTTCCCTCACAGAAGACGCCAAAGATTTGCTGCACACAATGCAGCAAATTCAGGATCTATAATCAAACTCAGAGCCATATTCCAGTTCAATGAGTTTATATGGTCAGCACCAGGACCCTGTGTGGTTCACCACTCCTCAGTAGGGTAGAAAAAAAAGTAGCCATAGTTGTCCAGATCAGGAAGCCATACTAATCTGGCAGCTCACCCCTTCCATTCACTTCCACAAGGGAGTATCTCTTTTGAAAGGTACTAATGGCCTGAACCACAAGAAGGCGGGATCAGACATTAGGTGCTAGGCCTGGCCAGTTCTATACATCACAGGACGATTTGTGCACAGCTCTCCTTCCAGTGACTACCTAGCTACCATTCATTAGATTGTATAATGAAAGATTCAAGAACTATATTTAGAGTCATGATGTCAATACAAGGATTAATTATACATATTACCTGTTACAATAATAAATTGCAATTAAAACATTTACCTGATTCTGCTGCAAAGCCAACAGCTGTTTTTGTTGCTGCTGGTGTTGTTGCATGTGTTGATACTGCTGTTGAAGTTGCTGCAGAAGAGCTCTTTGCTGAGGTGTAAGATTGGCCTGAAAAATAGAAGCACTTATAAACACAGTTCAGATTACACTTTGATCACAAATTACAGCTAAATTATTTGACTACTTAAATGAATTCCCTGTAAAATGGAATTTTTGGAGTTCGGGTAAAAATATTTCGACCATATAATATTTCCATTTTGTTTCAGGAATAGGTATATCTTGTATAAAAAGTTGATTGCCTGGCTAAAACTAGCCACATAGTTTTTAAATATTCTAATAGCTTTTGGACACAAGATACTATCTATTGGATGTATATCTACAAGATGGTAGCAGTGTATTTGAATTTTCCTTTCAATTGTTTACAATTTAATCTGTTGTATTCCATTCCTCTATCCAATTATGCACATTAGGTTGGGTTGTTTTACTACTTCTGAGTGGCACTTATTTTGCACACAATGGGCTAAATGGCAAAGACCCTGAGGGCTCAGAGAATGTTGGAAGAGTAGAGCCATTCGACAGCTATTAGGAGACTGGTGGTAGCCTCCAGGCATGTTCATTAATATGCACAGGGTATGGTTCTCCTGCACATGAGGTCACAGCTTATGTGCCAACCAATAGATAGTGACTTTTCCAAGCCATCGGTGTCCACTACTGACTGAGGACAGGGTGGGGGTTTAGTGGAGATAAATCTCAACCTGGCCCAGCTCGGACTCAAACTTGGCAACTGCAGATTATAAGTCTGGTATGCTACTGATAAGCACCCCTACCTGTATACACATTAGGTACTAAAGATTGTTAAAATTTGCAACAAATAAAACTTTTTTTATTCTTTATAGTGATACAAATTTGATCATAATTAATTAAGGCAAGAAGCAGTTAATGTGTGGCTCAAAACAGAGATCAACTTAAGCTTTTTTCTTTCTGAATGTGACAATGAGAAAAGAATATGTAAATTCAAATGAAACATAGCAAAATCTACTATGGCATATTGAAATTAGAACCTTAGTGAAATAAATTCAGAATTTGTGGCATTTCAAAAGTAGACCATCAACACCACATAGTCACTGGACAAGCAATAGTAGCCTGGGCAAAAAGAGGTATTTTGATTATTACACTCATTCTTTCAGAATCTACTTTATTAAAAACAGCTTTTATTATAAACTACTGAAAAGTACTTATATGCACATTCCAGAAAGTTATGTGAATGGAAAAGCTGTATCAAATAAAGTTAAATAAAAAGACATAAAACCCACAATCAAAATTAAAATCCACACACAAAAAGAGAAAATGAACAAAATTGACAAGGGCACAAGAAATAAAATGAAGATTGAGATACAATGTACATAAAACCAAGGTAAAAAAGAGCCAACTAGAGTAAAAAAAAAAAATCAAAAATGGGTGTATAGGACCCATATAAAATCAAATAAGTGTAAATTCCAAAAATTCAAAGTAAAAAACTATAAATATGTTAAATAACCAGTAAAACATGAAAATTCGAAAACTGGAGTTAAAAACGAGTCATCAGATAAAAGATGTCCGAGTGTAGGAGGCAGGGACAATAAAATTGTGAATGCCAAAAAATTAATTAAATAATTGTTAATTAGCCTGATATGCTTAAGATAGATAAGGTAATATTTAGACTGATTAATAGTTTACAGTAGCTAAATAGTGTTATAGCAATTACAACACCACCTAGCTCGTTTGTTATTTGTAAAAGCAGTTGCACTCCTAATTTTTGAGACAGCAATTTTAGACAGGAATAATGTACAGCTATTATCGTGAAATATATTTAATATAAAAATGACATTTGAGGTTAAAAGCAGGATAATCAAGTAAAATGTCTAATGGTTGAAATGGTGTCACAAAACTTTTACTTAGGTTTGTTGTCCACCCAAAGAAGAAATGAAGAGATGAAATTGGGGAAGGTGACCCACTGTATAACTGTTAGGAGACAGAGACTCTCATTAAGGCCATCCAGTGTGCTCTTTAAAGTGCACAGGGGTATGGCTCTCCTGCATGGCTTAATATCCCATCCAATTGGCAGCAGCCTTTCTAAGCCCATCAGTGTCGCCTACTGACTGAGAGCAAGGTGGGAAGTTTTGCAGAGATAAATCTCAATACTGGCTCAGGTGGGACTCGAACCTGGGAACTTCAGATTACAAGCCTAGTGCACTACAAACTGAGCCACCCCAGGCATTAACGGAAGAGACTAGCATTTGTCTCCTAACAGCTGTCAAAGTGGGTCTCCTTCTCCCAACCTTCTCTGAACCATTGTGACCTGGCCATTTAGCTGCATGCATGTGTCACTCAGAGATAAACCAACCCATAAACCATGGTGAAAGGAACAAAATTTAGTGTCATAACATTTTAATTAAAATTACAATTGATTATAGATACACTTTGCATACAACCATATATTCTCTACTTTCATTACTGAAATATGTGCAAATATATGTACATTAATGGCATATGCAGGGGAGCCCCCCAAAAACAATTTAATCAGGTTTTGTACATAGAGTAAAACATATAGTAAAAAAAAGTGATTTCATTAAATTTGAACCTCATTCTGAACTAATGAGTAGAATATGGCATGTTATATCTTAAAAAGAAAAAGCATGTAATTCTACATAATATAAACAGATTTACCTAAAATGGAATAATTATATAATTCCATATTTTTTCTTCTACTAGCCATCCAGGTGGCATAGTAGTTAGAATGCTTGCTACTGATCAAAGTCACCTGGGTTTGAGCCCTGGGTAAGCATGGATGTGTGTGTTGTCTTTCTGCTGAGATCTCTCTTTCCTCAAAGATCTCTATGACATATTAAACCGATAAACTCCTGTCAGAAGTCTGTGGCAAACAACTGCTTCAGGGGTAATTTGTATTTTTACAGCACTGCTGAAAGTTTCATCAGAGTCACCACTGCACTTTCACTTTGATTACCAACATTTACCACTTAAACAGGTTTTGTACAGTATACACAAGTCACATAGGGTAGAGAAAGAGACACCAAAAAATTTCCACTCTGTGCAGCAGACATGGATGGAGACAAACATTTTTGTGCATTATTTGTACTTGTCTCTTTAACAGTCTTACCCTTTAGACAAATCAAGGAGAATCATTCACTGTTAAACTTCCTGCTGAACTGAAACACTGGTTAACTCTTAAAGTGCTGGAAGACAGTAGTCTCTGGAACCAAATGCAGTTTGATATTCAATGAGAACTATAGTTCCCAATAGAACCTAGAGTTCCCTGCATCTAAGAGGTTCCCCCTCTCCCATAAATATTGGATATTTTAAAGTTATTTTTCTAAATCAATCCTGAAACTTGACAAGTTGGGTTGTTTTACCTCTGAGTGGCACTTTTTTGCACACCATGGGCTAAATGGCCAGGTCACATGAACTCCAAAGGCTCAGAGAAGGTTGGGGGAGGGGACCCACTGGAACAGCTGTTGGGAGACAGATGGTAGCCTCCCATCAAGGCTATCGAGAGTGTTCTTTAACGTGCACAGAGTATGGCTCTCCCGCACACAGGGCCACAGCTTAACGTCCCATCCAATGAACGGCAGCCTTTCCAAGCCTATCGGTGTCCCCTACTGACCGTGGGCAGGGCACGGATTTTTGTGGAGATAAATCTCAACGCTGGCCCAGCTGGGACTTGAACCTGGGAACTACATATTATGAGCCTGGCGCGCTACCAACTGAGCCACCCCCGCCCCTCCTGAAACTTTATGAAGCAAATTTGATGATTAATATAAACCTTATGGCTTATATATCCAATTAAGCTGCAAAAAATACTAAAGAAAGCATTATTCTGCTGTGGTACACATTATTGTAGCTTTTTCTGTACCCCAGTGTTTTGGTCATTTTCCTCCTCCTTTTTAATGTCCCAAATCAAAGTCCTGTGGAGAATGTTCTTTGAACTCTTGTCCTTCAGGTTTTTCTTTTGAAATTCCCTCAAAAATAACCTGTATAATGAATTAGTGGTAAACATTGATACTAAAGTGAAAGTGCAGTGGTGACTCTGATGAAACTTTCAGTAGTACTGTAAAAATACAAATTACCACTGAAGCAGTTGTTTGCCACAGAATTCTGACAGGAGTTTGTCAGTTTAATATGCCATAGAGATCTGCGAGGAAAGGAAGATCTCAGCAGAAAGACAACACACACACATCCATGCTTAACCAGGGCTCAAACCCAGGCAACTTTGATCAGTAGCAAGCATTCTAACTACTATGCCACCTGGATGGCTAGTAGAAGAAAAAATATGGAACTATATAATTAACCCATTTTAGGTAAATCTGTTTATATTATGTAGAATTACATGCTTTTTCTTTTTAAGATGTAACATGCCATATTCTACTCATTAGTTCAGAATGAGGTTCAAATTCAATGAAATCACTTTTTTTAATATATGTTTTAAATAAGTACTATTAAAATTAAAATGCTTTTTGTTCTTCGTGAATATTTCATTTTCTACGAAACTCACAATTAAATGCACATTATTTTGTTATATGACATGACCGATTTCTGCATATTAGTTATTTCAGTGTAAGATTTCACATCTTTTTTTTTCTGCTGAAAGTACTTCAAAATTAACCTGGTCACAAGCTTTTAACATAAGCATGTGGTGTGATTTACGAACTTACTGACAAGAGCAGATATGAGCCCGTTGGTTACTTTTCTATGCTCTGTGCCTGACTTGACATAACTACATTTCTCTCTACTCATCCTGTACCTTTACCTAATCATAAAGGAGTTAGAGAGTGACATATGATTATATTTACCAGTCCTTGGTTCTCGCTGGTACCGCGGCTAAGGTTGACCTCGTTAAGATATTGAAGCAGTTGTCTGATGTTCCTAGCTGCGAGTCAAATTTTCTTTTCTTAGCTTACTAGTCCTATAACCTCAGCTTGATGTTAAAGTGCAGCAGGAGGTTGTAGAAGCATTTATTATGCGTCACTTTGTTGGATGAATGGTAGACAGTCTTTCATGATGTTTGGTTGTAGTCCTGTTTTCAGCTGTTACCAAGGTTATCTTTCTTGGCCTTCACCAACTACTATCACTAATACTGGTTTTTTGTCATCTTAAATTGCACATCACACATGCTTACTTCAGCGATTTAACGGACAAACCAGTCCTATTCATTAAAATTTAAATAAATTAAAACTCCTCAACCCCACCGGAACGACGCGTTTCACCAACTAATCCATCGTTGGCATCTTCAGGTTCAGTTACCGGTAGCGTGTTCATCGGCTTTATACTATCCCACTCAATGATCATGTGCTCCGACGTAGTTGGGCTTGCGTCCACCTTATGCTGATTAAGGAGATTCCATAATGCAGGTAAGGGTGTTATATCAGTGTTACATATGTGGTTACGGTTTTTATGTATGAAGAGCTTTTCAGCATATAATAATTGATATTTTGTTTTTGGAGCTACTACTGCTTTATATTCGACTTTATCCATTTTTAAATTGTTTGCATTAGTGCGGTGTGTGGAATTCTTTTATTAATATCATTCTGATGTTCTATCATTCTTGTTTTGAATTTGGTAAATGCCTCCCGTAAGTGGTAGTTTATCCCTGTCATGTACGATGCTTTACAAGGATTGATGATTTCTAGGTTGTAATGCATTTACAGAATTTTTGCAAAAATCAAGTTGCACAAGCAAAATTGACCAAAAAATGTATAAAAAAATGTAAAAATAAAATGAAAAAAATGTAAAAATAAAATGAAGCAAAATTGACCATTTAGCATTACAAGAATTAAAATGTGAGGCAATAACCAAGGACCCTATAGTAACAACTTTAAATAAATTAAGTGAACTTAAAAATGATCCATTCCTACCAGATACAATTGCTAATAGATGTATACCCCCCATCTATCCAGATATTCCACAACTGTTTGCAAAAATCAAGTTGCACAAGCAAAATTGACCATTTAGACCATTAATCAGTAAATATAAATCTCCCATGTACAACCTAGAATTAGCTTTACACAATTTTTTTAAACCCTTTTTTCCCCGTCTACTCAATATACATTGACTTCCTGTCACCAGGCAATAACAATGATACAAAAAGCTGTAGTTACCGATAATACAACCATGCATTCGCTCGACGTCATATCACTGTATCCCAACACACCACTGCTGGATGCAGCGATGCGACTGAAAGCTGAATGGTTAAAGGTCGCCAGACCCAATGCCCCACAATACATCAGTGTACATGAGGCATTGGATCTCGCCACCTCAACTAATTATTTTTGTGTCAACAGGCGGACATGGTGCCAGACAGATGGGATCCCAATGGGATCCCCTCTGTCTGGCCTCATGGCCGACATTGTCATGAGACATGTTAAAAACATTGCATTAACAGAAGCCATATTAAAACCTTCACTCTACATAAGATATGTAGATGACATTTTGATTTTTTGGCCACATTCCATTAAATTATTATCGGAATTAATAAAAACATTTAATAATGTCATGCCGTCAATAAAATTTACCTGTGGATCGGAAAAAAATGGCCAGATACCATACTTAGATATCTTTATTACAAGGAAAACAAAATACCGTGAAACCACTGTTTACAGAAAGCCCATGTATATTTCATACCAGCAGAGAGTGCACACCCTGGTAGATATAAAAAATCTAGCATATATCCTCATTTTATTAGCGTCTACAGGTACTGTTCAGAAATGAGCTCACTGGAAAAGGAAATTGCTTATATAAAAACAAAAGCTAAAGAAATTGGTTACACAGAGCAAATATTAAATAAATGGGAAAAAGGGGATAGGTAGAATGTAGAAAATAATTCACAGCCAACCACAAAATCAAGATAGGGCCATTAATACCTATGCCAAAAGCTTTCCATACATGAAAAACATTTCAAAAACCATGACAAATATTCTTGCAAAACATAATACTAAACTGCCTATTAATATGACACATACAATTAAAAGCCTACTAATTAATGACAGGGATAAACTACCACTTACGGGAGGCATTTACCAAATTCAAAACAAGAATGATAGAACATCAGAATGATATTAATAAAAGAATTCCACACACCATACTAATGCAAACAATTTAAAAATGGATAAAGTCGAATATAAAGCAGTAGTAGCTCCAAAAACAAAATATCAATTATTATATGCTGAAAAGTTCCTCATACATAAAAACTAACTGCATATGTAACACTGATATAACACCCTTACCTGCATTATGGAATCTCCTTAATCAGCATAAGGTGGGCGCAAGCCCAACTACGTCGGAGCACATGATCATTGAGTGGGATAGTATAAAGCCGATGAACACACTACCGGTAACTGAACCTGAAGATGCCAACGATGGATTAGTTGGTGAAATGCGTCGTTCCGGTGGGGTTGAGGAATTTTAGTTTATTTTAATTTTAATGAATAGGACTAGTTTGTCCTTTTTTTATAGAATTGAAATAAATATTATTTAAATCGCTGAAGTAAGCATGTGTGATGTGCAATTTAAGATGACAAAAAACCAGTATTAGTGATAGTAGTTGGTGAAGGCCAAGAAAGATAACCTTGGTAACAGCTGAAGACAGGACCACAACCAAACATCATGAAAGACAGTCTACCATTCATCCAACAAAGTAACGTGTAATAAATGCTTCTACAACCTCCTGCTGCACTTTAACATCAAGCTGAGGTTATAGGACTGGAAAGCTAAGAAAATCTGATCCGCAGCTAGGAACATCAGACAACTGCTTCAACATCTTAACGAGGTCAACCTTAGCCACTGTACTAGCGAGAACCAAGGACTGGATGTAGATATGTCAACTCAGGCACAGAGCATAGAAAAGTAACCAACGGGCTCATATCTGCTCTTGTCAGTAAGCTCGTAAATCACACCACATGCTTATGTTGGGCTGATTGAATAACTTATTGTAATACAGCTTTTATCGTGGATTAAATTGAATATATTAAGGGTTAGTAACTGTTATATCACCAAATGAGAACTACTCAGTTTCTGGGTAGATAGCCTTCATTACCAAAAGTTAAATTTATATCATTTTCTTGAACTGATTTCAGCACTATTACTGATTTTTATCACTAATATTAAACCTGAACATACTCATATAGTTAGTTACCTGTACAGATGTCACATGAACTAAAATTTCTGGAGACAAGCATTATCATCCTGTGAAATGAATTCCTATATGCACCTGCAATAGGCAATAGAGTTGTTCCCTATTGCCCCTACATATGGTTATGTTATAAAAGACAGAATTCATTCATATTTTTATTTCTGAGTTGTCATTGTGCTGTTAGGAACTAGGTTATCTCCACAAAATTCCCCGCCCTGCCCACGGTCAGTAGGGGACACCGATGGGCTTGGAAAGGCCATCGTCTGTCGGATGGGACGTTAAGCCGTGGCCCATGTGCAGGAGAGTCATACCCTGTGCACGTTAAAGAACACGCTGGATGGCCTTGACGGGAGGCTACCATCTGTCTCCCAACAGCTGTTCCAGTGGGTCCCCTCCCCCAACCTTCTCTGAGCCTTCGGGGTCAATGTGACCTGGCCATTTAGCCCATGGTGTGCAAAAAAGTGCCGCTCAGAGGTAAAACAATACAATCCAATGTTAGGAACTAGGTAGAGATCTGTGAGACCACCTGGTGAACCCCTCCTCCATAAGTGTATCTCTCAATGCTATCTGATTGATGATGGCATGATCCTCATTTTCTTCAGATTAGTATTCATACCTTGAGTTGCTCTGCTGGGCAAACCTTGATTCATCATTAAAATGCACTGAACACATTGAGCCTCAGTCTAATCACCAGGTTGTATGTCCCAGTTCAGTTTCTGCATATGTCATGGGGAAAGCATACTGAAAGAGGCACAAGCATACTGGTCAGCAAGCATGAAGAATACCTTCATAAAGTCTCTTGCTAATGATGAAAGTTGAAACAAGAGTTCCAGCAGCCCCACAAAGATGAGAATGCAGATGAATCAGATATGCTTTAAGCTATAAGTCTAAGATATGATTGTTCTCATTTTTTGTTGTAGCCCTTGAATAATTATTTTGAAAGTCTTCTGAAATATTATTTGTCAATCAAAACAGCTACCATAGCCTGTTGACTACAGAAGGTGAATAGCACAGATGCATATAAAAATTTTAACACTAAAGAAGGGCATCTGGTAACATTAAAGAAGGGATATTGACATCTCACAACCACTGTTTGTGATTGTCCTCCTTCAATTCATCCAATCACCATCCATCTCAAACTTTCCAGTAAATATCAATGTTATAATGTGTAAGAGAAATACCACTTTCAGCAAACAGAATGCTAGTCAGATGATGCAGCAATGATTTTAGATCACTAAAGGTGATATGCAATGTGCATATAAGGAGCATTCATTTATATTTGGCCCTATTCAACAAATTTACATATCATTGCAGTATAATTTGGATACATTTTATTGTCAACATTTTGATTTATTTGAAAAGATTACAAAATTCGCTTTAAATTGCAAGGCAGTGTAGTTTGAGTTAATGAAGAACATACATACCTAATTACAAAGTAATTTACATACTAAGTTACTGATGTACACCTTTTACTTGGTTCCATTGTTGGTGATGTACATTGTCCTACACTTGAACATGAACTGGACTGTGTGCATTCACAATCATTTGGTAAGCTCATAATCATTACGTGAATGTGCTGTGCAAGATAATCGACATTCTTGGGTTTCATTGACTACCTCCAAATTTTCCCATACTCATAGTGAAAAATCATATGTGGTAAAATCTGTGTTCCTTTGGTAGATCTTCCAATGCACATTCAAATGAACATGGCATACAAATAATGGAGAACATCTTAGAAATACTGGTAAATCTCTAATATTCTTGAAGAATCTGTAGATTCTCCTTTTCCATATGATGCAATTAACTTGTTGACTTGGCAACTAACATGAGATGTAACACAACTTTTCTTCATGACAATCTATTCGCAAGTGTATGTTGAAATTCTTGCATGTGTAGTAGTGTTGACATATCAGTGGAAAATTTTTATTGCCTACCTGTATTATCAAGAGGACATTGTTTAGAAGACAATGGAAATTATAGAGTTCTTAAGGTTCTCTATAATTATATACAGTATAGTTGTAGAGAAAGTTTTGTTAAAATGTGAAGAACAATTATTTGCTTCTCATTTCAACCTTTCAAAATCCATTTTCATGTCTCTTGATCAAGAGTGGAAAAGAGTAAATCTATTCTCCAAGTATGTAAGAGTGGATGAATTTTTTTATTAATACACTGAGTTATAAACTGTGAAAATGAAAAAATAAAAATGCAGTTTTTATTTAGCATTCTGCATACTATAAGTTCTATTTGCAACTACTGAACTTCATTGACTCAGTGACATCTTCACCTGCATTGCAAAAGATCCAATTCCTATAAAGATTATAACAACATATTGCACTGATTCAAACTGATGGAAACTAAATATTTTACAAAAATATATGCTATCTATATTCATTGGGTGCTAAAATTGTGATGGTTCACCTTTCACTTTTATGTTCCCTGACCAGTTACATTGTTTACATCATATTTATTATTTTGGGGCCTTATCTTTTATTTTTTTGAACCATTGCTTTTCTCCTTCTGACCAGCAACTCATTTCAACACACTGTGTTGTGTGGCACTGTGAATGTCAACGTCACTATCAGTTGCATCATCTCTGACATATGACTGGTTATGCAAATGTGGTTCAATGACACATGGTTTGCAGGCTTGTGCTAGCATTTGTATTAAGGTACAGTAAGAGTGAAATAGCTGAGTGTTCAAGTAGGATGCTAGAGTAAGGCTGGCAGGAAGCTAGTAGTTAAAGGGCTTGATGTATCTGTGTTTGATTTGTTACTGGAATGATTAGAGTCAGAGTTCTTGACTGACATCTTGCGCAAATTTAATTTTAATAAATCGTTTGCAAAATTGATATCGATTTTGATTGAATTTTTTTGTTCTTGAGCAGAGTTAAGAGTTAACCAAGTTCAGTTTGTGTTTACTACTCTAGTTGGGCTTTCACAAATTGATACTAAAATTTGCTTCTCTTTCACTCAAAAGAACACTAATATTTGGCAAGTAAATTATTGTCTGTTGCCCAAAGTTACAAGCTATCCAGCATTTCATTGATTGATATTGGTATGATATTTGGGAGCATTTGTATAGGGATATTTGTGAATACTGAGTACTGGAATGTTAGCATTTTTCACTTGCCTGATTTTGTTGAAGATAGTTCAGTAACTGCAATTGTTGTTGGCTAAGGTAAAATGTAGGATTTCCCACTGGCCTTATTCCAGGTGAAATATTGGCTTCTGGTGAATTACCTGGTGGCTGCAGTCAAAAAATATTTATTTTCTTACCATAAATAATTTAAACAATTACTGGAACTATTAAACTCTTGTATAAGATTAAAGATTACACATATGTAACACACCTATAAAAATATTTAAAAAAGAAAATTAAATAAAATATTATATATATATTGTTACAACAGATGAACGTGTCATAATGAATTTATGAAAAACGCGTCATGGACTCTCGTGTATGCTTCAGCATGAGAGCTATGTTACCAATGAGATCGAACAAACCCGACTTCAAGAAGTAGAAAGAATAATTTGTTGGAATGAAGGAGAAATAGAGTGTGAAGAAACATGCAGTTTGTCTTTGTCTGTGCACTAAAGTTTAGAGAAGAAAAGATTTTATTTGGTGTGTTCGTGGGAGATTACACAAATATATGCTGCTCACAAAAATTAGGGGATATATTATCACTTCATATTCATTTTGAAATATCCCCTAATTTTTGTGAGCAGTGTACTTAGTTGCAGTTTTAGAATACTTGAAAGTCTAAAACCTTAGGAAGAAGTCATTTGATGTATAACTATTTATTTATTTAGGAATTGGTAAGGTTATTTTCGAGATATTGCAAGTATTCACATATACGATTCTCGTTAGATTGATAATTTGTTCATACATAAGATACACATTGGTATCTTTAGTTTATGTACATGCTTTTATCCATACTTTTGCATTAATATCCATACTTTGGTATTAAATCACATTTAGATTTATTTTTACTAGTTGTTATTTTTGAACTCACGCTAAGTTTTTATCTGTTTGAATTCATATCAATATATATACAATATTATATATATTGAAGTCCTTATGATTCAATTTATAATTTTACAAAAATACACCTCAAAATAAAAATTGCACAAATCGCTAGGGTTAGATGATATTACTGTTGACATACTGAGAGCTGGGAATGTTATCACAGTTGACAGAAATTTTGAATTTTTTTTTATAATAAATGTGTTTCTAAGGATTTTTTTAGAGTTATTATCCCTATTTTCAAAAACGGTGATAAAAGTTCTTATGACAATTACATGGACATCAGTCTACTTTAGGTTCCAGGTAAAGTTATTTGCATTATTGTGCTACACAAAATTAAGGACTGTTTGATGGACTACTTCATTATGAACAATACAGGTTCAGAAGTGGTAGGGATGAATAGATCAAATTATTCTGTCAAGCAAATTCTTGAGAAATGCTTAGAGTTTAAAAAACCTATGGTTACTAGCTTTATAGATTTTCAAAAAGACTTTTGACTCTGTTGATCATGAAATCATAGGGCATACCTGATAAGCTAGTAACATAATGATGGCTATCTATAATAACACTGATTTATGTGTAAGAGTTATTAAAACTTCTAATGATTTGTTGAGCACCACTACTAGGAAACTACTAGGAAAAATTTATCAAAGGAATGTGTCTCTTTTTCTCTTTAGTTTGCTTATCAGTAATGCAGAATGCACTTGCTGATGATTTGCACCTTTTAACAGATGATGTTGAATGGATAATCTTTTTTTGTAGAGTTATAATAGAGTAGGTCTGGTGAAATACAATAAGAAAACTAAAATCTATAACAGTAAAATATGTCTCTCTGTGGCAGCTGTAACTCATCAGGATATCATAGTTGATATTCAAACTTTGAAAGAGGGTTGTTGTACAAGTTGCAATTGCCACTTTCAAATTAAAATTCCAAAAGGGGGCTTTTGTTAGACGCAAAAATAATTGCAATGCTATTTTTCTATGGAAAATGGTAATTGCTGCCAAATTCATTTTGCCATTTTCTGAAGTTTAGGCATAATAATCTTACTTCTTCCGTTCCCATTCACCTGATTTACTCACATTATGTAGCATGCTAAAAAGTAACCTAGGGAAATAATTTCTTTCTCAGCTAAAAGTAAAACCTTTAGGTTAATTCCATGATTTTTTTCAGTGGTTATTATGAACTGTTCATCAGTTTTTAATGATTTTCTCTTAATCATATACCAGGATTTCATCTTTCAGAGTTGGCAACACTATATTTAATGGCTTTCCTTTATTACACCACCACTAATTATACACGTGTGTGTTGAATCTGTGCTAAGGGTTATGAGGGGAGGGTCCTCACGAAACTTTTATCGCAGCAAAAATCGGAATATATAAAATGCATATTAAAAGTGAGACCTGGGTAGTACCAGGTACCATTTGGGGTGGCACTTCTTTGCACATCCTCCTCTGCATCCTCCTTTGCACATCCTCAAGCACCCATGGGCTACGGAGGTCCAACCAGACCATAAATTTAGTTCTCCGAGCATGTCTGTCCTGAGCTACATCTGCTGCATCCAGCCACTGCACACCAATTCTAACAAGGTCCTATTTGTCATTGTCTGCCCACCGTATCCTAGGACTCCACCTCTTTCTGTGGCCTTTAGACACACTGTTCATAATCCTATTCACCAATCTATAATTATCCATAAGGCAACATGGCCAAACCAGCGGACTCCCTCTCTGCACAATATGCTGCTTAAATGAGGTTGCCACCTCCTTTGCCTAACCTCATTATTAGTTACAAAGTTGAACCACCAAATGCCCAAGATACTTGCATCTAGAATCAAAATCATCTAGTTTCCTGTTATCTTGTTTACAAAGTGTCCTAGTTTCACTACCATAACAAACCCTAGAAAGAACCAAACTATTATACAGTCTAATTTTAGTCTTTAGGTGCATACGTCTATTTCTCCACACTCTCTATAGATTCTTAAAAGTCCTGGCAGCAATCCCGATTAGCTATTCGTCTGTTAATCTCATGCCGCACATCACCATTATCTGTTACATAGCTCCCAAGATAATTAAACTGTGACACCTGCTCAAGACTGCAACCCTTCAGATTAACTGAATCACAGTCTGGTAGCCAATTTTCACCACTTCAGTTTTCTCTCTACTTATAACCAAACCTACTCTACTACCAGTTTCATCAACAGCCCTAATGAAAGAGTTCATCTCATCAACATCATTTGCTAAAAGGGCTAAATCAGCAGTAATCTAAGTCAGAAATTTTTGTTATCTCCAACCCATTTACGGCCAAAATCTTTCCCTTGAAGTAAATTTCACATAACATCATCAGTAACCAAACTAAAGAGAAAAGGAGGCAAAATGCACCCTTGTCAAACACCAGAAGTAATGCTAAACCAATTGCTACAAGCCTTACCAACTCTCTTACATGACTCAGTGTTATTATAGAAAGCTTTCATTATGTTAACTAACTTGTCTGGTATACCATATGATCTCACAATCAACCATAAACTATGATGATTAACCGAGTATAAAGCCTTTTTGAAATCAACAAAGCTAGCAACCCAAGGTTTCTGAAAATCTAAACATTTCTCAAGAATCTGGCTTTTTTGCACACCACATTCTAAATGGCCAGGTCACATGGACCCCAAAGGCTCAGAGAAGGTTAGTGGAGGGGACCCACTGGACCAGCTGTTGGGAGACAGATGGCAGCCTCCCATTAAGGCCATTCAGCGTGTTCTTTAATGTGGACAGGGTATGGCTCTCCAGCACACAGGGCCATGGCTTAATGTCCAATCCAACGGATGGCGGCCTTTCCAAGTCCATTGGTGTCCCCTACTGACCGTGGGCCAGGAGGGGAACGTTACAGAGATAAATCTCAATGCTGACCCAGCTGAGACACGAACCTGGGAAGTACAGATTACGAGTCTGGTGCGCTACCGACTGAACCACCCCTGCCCCTAGTACCAGGTACAGTTGTTAGTAATGAATACTGATCACACAGGTTGTACTTCAGTTAGTTCTTTTAAATGGAGGAAGAACTCTTCAGGTTGGGAGTTGTATAACAGATACTGGTGATGTGCAACATATGGAAAACAGAACCCCCAGATCCAGTGCTGGAGCCAGCCATTACTTTATGTCCTATCCAATGGATAACTATCTTTTCATGCCCAATGGTGTACCCTTTCTGACTGAAGGTCAGGGGTTTAGTGGAGATAAATATCAATGCTAGCACAGCTGGGCCTCAAATCTCAGAACTGCAGTTTACAAGCCTAGCCATACTATCAATTAAGCTAACTCTCACCTGAAATGCCTCAATGAAAACATTTAGACAATTCAAAATGACGGGATACCCAATGAAATGTTAAGACTGCTCAAACGAATCAGAGGTGGCCATATTCTTTGGTATCCACCATTCTGTAGCCTAAGGCTATGACAACAATTTCCAACACCAAAACAGTTGCCAGAAGAAATATTTGGGAAATTTTATGGTATACAACTCCCCAAGATGATGGCTGTATTCAACTCTCTGTAGTCAGATCTCATTGCAGCCAAAGGAATGTAGGAATCTGAAGTGTGGCCAGAAGGCTTCACAAGAAAGACAAGTGGCCAGAAGGCTTCACAAGAAAACATTTCAAAAATGTCTCATTCATTGACACATTTGAATAATTTTCTTTTCATTTAGAGAGAAAATAAGAATGAGGAATCAAATTTATTTTTCTTAATGAAATCCCATTTTGTAAAATAGTTAGTAGTTGTGCTCAACAAAAAAATTTTAATATTTTGAAACCTCTACAATTATAATATTAGTACATTATAATAAGTTGAGATTTATGTGTCGATGCACATTAACAAGTTTTCTATAATTATATATTATACAATTGTAGATATTTTCATTAAAAATCATATGGAATATGTTACTTGTGTAAATAGTCATCAGATGTCAGAAAGTACTTCTCTTATCAACCACAAAAAACTACACTATTATAACAAAGTGCAGAAATCTATATTCAAAGATATGCTCCAGAGAGTACAAAACTGAAACATACATTGACTTATATATTTGTAAGATGATTAAACGTATTAATTTACATATTATTAATTTTAAAAATTCTGCAATATTACTCAAAAGAAACTTACTATGGCTCTTTCAGCTATTGTAATATGTACTCCTGAACTGGATAAAAAAAACTCATTGAATATCTTTATGCTCAGCTCCACTATAGGCAAATAGCCATGATAGTTAGACAGGTTGAAACACTAATTAAATCACATTAAATATTTGAAGAGTAATATAAACCACAGTTACAGCAAAAATGATTGCATTGCACATGTGCAAATTGCACCTTACAGTTGCTTTTGTGGTCTGTAGACCAATTTGCCACATTCGGTTTCAGCAAAATTACGAGGTGCGGTGCCATTTACACATGCAAAGCTGGCCTTCTCCTTAGACCTTTGGTTATACCTACTGCCGTATGTTTGTGGAGACTGTGAATGTTCTAAGATATCGCGATGAGATCTGTATTCCTATTTCAAGCCTTATGCTGGTGTGGTAGGGATGATATCCAACTTCACCTCTCCATATGTAAATCCAATAGAACATCTATGGGCTATTCTTGGGAGATATATTGCCATCCTTCAACCCCTCCCCATATCTTCCAAGCAGCTCAGTGGACTTCACTATCCTACCATTCTCTGGATTATCTTATTGAAGGCTGGATTTGGATTGGGTTATTTTATCTCTGAGCAGCACTTTTTTGCACATCATGGGCTAAATGTCTAGGTCACAAGAACCCTGAAGGCTCAGAGAAGGTTGGCAGAGAGGAACCCACTACAACGGTTGTTGGGAGACAGATGGTAGCTTATTGAAGGCTTGATACAACATTGTACCTGCACTAGTACTAGATGGGGCCACATCCCCTTTGACTACATATTTTGTATTCAACACCACACTCCACCCTCTTTTTCAAATACTTTCCTTTGTCTTTAGAGAACGTGTAAATCATTTTGACTCAAATTTTCATGATAAATCATGAAAATTTTAGTAAATTTGAGTAAAGTGAATTGATAATGGCAAATGTAATTTGAGGAAGATACATAGATAATGTTGTGATAAATCACAACATTATCATGTATCTTCCTGTGAAATTTTAATTTGTCTATATATATTTCGAGACATGTACATTTAACTTTTAATGAACACTGTACATAATAAACTGCTATGTGGCATTAAGTTGCTGCAAAGTCTGTGTGCTGGTATTACTTTCCTTCATTGAAAATGGGTGTTTTAGCTTTGAAGTTTCAGATTCTAAGTAATCCAATTAGCATTTAGTTGGCCAGAGCAGGGAGTATTTGGTATAGGTTCAATAAATACCCATTTAGAAACAATCTATGAACTTCAACTCTGTAAAAGAATTTAAGTGTAGACTTTGCCATGTGTTCTGTCTGGAAGTGGCCAGCTGGAGTCATATCTCCTCTGATTGGTACATAAGTGAGCCCATAAGCAAGCACAGATTAGGGAGTGGTGACACAGCTGCACCTTTAGTACATTAAAAGAGCTAAATCAGAAACATTTCTTCCCTTTCATTAACATTCTCCTTTTAGGAAAAGAGTAAAAAATACTATACAATTTGGAGGCAGATTTTTGTTAGTGTGAAACTGAAAAAAACCACCTAAAATCAGATTTTATGCCAAAAATCTGAGAAAATCAGAGTAGTTGGCAGCTTTGCACTGGCATTGTTCACCTTCACCAACCTTGACCTAATTGAGGTTAAAGTTATCTGTGTGTGAGGCTGCTCTTCATCCCAATGGCCTTCGAAGTATGGGTTAATGCCTACCCAGTATCATCAGAGGCCTATTTAGGCATATTTATTATATACATAAATGAATTGTAATATAGTATATTACAAAAGTACAGAAAATTTTTAGGGTATTCTATCCTATACCCCTCCCCTTAATATATATGTTTCAAAATGTCTCTGTATTTTTTACACATTTAGCTACTACTAAGCATTAAATGCAAAATATATGACTCATTTCTATTTACTTATTGGCAGCTTTTTACTTAAGATTTGCTTATTGATTACATTTTTAATCTTTTGGGAAAATCCCCCCCCCCCCACACACACACACAATTTTCAAAATATACTACTATGCAGCATACTGTTAAATGAAATGGAACGACATGATTATGCAGTTTAAATTTTGCTTCTAGTATACTGGTAACTCAATAGGTTAAAAGTTAAACATGTGCATTTTTACTTGCTAAGCTGTAATTGACTGCAAAGCCAATTTCTGATATTTTCCAAATTCTATATTCTTCATCCACTGCTAAAGATAACTGAAGTCAATAAAAGTTCTTGTGAACCTCAATTTGTCAATTTTTTTATTTTGCTGGATAAGGCAAAATGGAATAAATATAGGAATTATAGCTAGATTTGATACATGTCATTCTAATTCCATAGTTGTATCAAATAACCAAGACTTCAAAGGATTTTTTTTAATGCTAGTGAAAAATAATTAAAAAAATGGGAAAAATTAAGTACAGAGTCAGCATGCAGCCAATTAAAAAAACCTGCATATTCCATATACATATATTTCGATCAGAAGCTTAACAACATATTATGTTTTGGTTTGTTGCAAAATGACACTAAGAGTAATGCTGAGCCTTAACTACTCACTGGGGTACAAATATGTTTAAACGTAAATTTCCTAATAGATTTGGAAAAAAAAAAAAATTATTGGTGGCTGGTAATTGTAATGCATTTAAATCTAAGTTTGCTGTAAAATCATTGTGTCCAGTGGCTAAAACCAGTTTACTGATAACTAGATTCTTTCTACATTACCTCCATTTATTTCCCTTTTCTGTGTATTTTATCAATTTTATATTTTTATTTTAGTGGTTTTATTCTAATTTCTTTTATTATTTCATTATTTTTAAAACTTCCCTCCTATTTACTAAGTTTCCATATTTATAAAAAGCTTAAAAAGGTAATATGATTGTGTAAATTATGTGATGAATGGGTCAAATTACTGAATCATATTTTATGAAGTGCAAATAACAACAAATACTGGGTGAGATAAATATTGTAACCAAACTGCAAACAGTATTCAGTACAGGAAAATAGCAAGTATTAAAAACCCATGTAAGTTTTTTGCTCACATAATTGAGGTGAATCAACCAAGGTAGCTTTAAAAAAGCAGTGTAGAAGTTTTCCATTATTTTAAACACAATTCATCCCACAACTCTTACAATTGCAACTTAAAAATCATATTAAAACTATAGCCTGATTCCACTATTGCGAAAAAAAAAAATTATCATACAAAAACTGAAAGCATCGCCAAAGATATTTCAGAGCTTAAGGTTGGGTTGTTTTACCTCTGAGAGGCACTTTCTGGCACACAGTTGGCTAAATGGTCTGGTCACAAGGACCCCAAAGGCTCAGATAAGGTTGGGGGAAGAGACCCACTGTAACAGTTATTGGGAGACATGGTAGGCCTCCTATCATGGCCACCCAGTATGTTCTTTAACAACAAATGGCAACCTTTCTAAGCCCATCAGTGTGGAATTTTGTGGAGATAAATCTCAATGCTAGCCCAGCTGAAACTAGAACCTGGGAACTGCAAATTACGAGTCTGGCACATACCAACTGAGCCACCCTCACTCCTGTTTCAGGGCTTAAAACTGAACAAATAGTCAATGGGCTTAAATGTTTCTATTCTGTTTAAAAAGTGTGCTTTTTCTAATATTGACATATCAAGAAAGTCAAAAAATGTATCCATTACATGTGTATCTATTGCATAGAAATATGCCCAACAAAGCTATTATGTATTTTTTGGGGGGGAGAAATCCAATACCATTGAGTTCATTAGCAAAGCAATTATACAAAAATATTAAAACTTGAATATATCCACTGTTTCTACCTTCAGTAAGCAATAATTTTGGTTAATGAAGCTTGAAATTGCTTGTTTTTAGAAATAGGTTGATAACATTTATATTTAGTTGCCATAGGAAAACAATCTGTGCAAAATTTCTTCACAACACCTCTCATGAAAACTAAGGTAGTAGTCACATGGCCACTGTTTGAAAGGACAATCATTTTTCTGTATCCTTGTCCTCTGAAATTATTTTTGGGAGAATATGACTCAATACTTACTTTTCTTTTAATAACTGTTTACTTTGTGTGTTTTTTTTATTGGTTATCTTTCACTTTTTGTCATTCTTTTTGATTATTTATGAGAATCTACCAAAATACAAGGAGCTGTTTCAGCATTTTATACTCATTTTCTTTGGTTCACTTTTTAGCTTTTAAAATCTATTCTCCTTAGTGAAGACTAGAAAGCACTTATCTGCAAAAAATACAGATTTTATTAACGGTGAGTTTATTCACTGCTTTTATGTTCTAATCTAACCTGATAAAGCAGACTTTAACAGAAAATGCATTTGTATAATCTGGGGGATTTCTCTTACAATAGATTGAGGTTAACCACAACTAGTATGTCATGACAACACTCAAATAGAATCATCCAATAAATGTTGTACACCACAGAAATAAGCTAAAAAGCTTTCATTACAAAGATGCCCTGAATATTTCTACGATAAAAAAAAGGTCAATAGAGAAATGTTCTGAATTTTGAGAAATTAAGCAAAGGCCATTCAAAAAAGTTCTAAACAGGACATATTTTCAAATGACTTTTTTTTTAGAGGTGGTGGTATTTGGTCCAATTATCCCCTTCAAATAAATAAAGTGTGAACAAGCTTGAAATTACCTTGTAATGATTAGAATAGTCTTACAGTACTTGCACCATTTTCATAAACATTATGGCACGGTGGTGTGGGGGAGAGCTATCTTGCCTGCTAACCCATATTCCTACCTATGGCATACCTAATATTAAAAATTTAACACTAACTTTTACCAAAATTGTGCTAAAAGCCTTGTATTCCAAGCATTACAACATAATTGCAGCCTTGTTCATACATTTATAACAAGACTTTCTTCTTGTTATAAATAACTGGTTATATATAACAATGGCAATTGTTATGAATTCAAGACAGAGGGTTGATAGTGTTCTTGCATTAAGATGTTCTTGCATATGATGATTTACTCTAAAAAGGATTTGAATTGAGGAATCAACTTTTTACACTGTTTTTTCAAAGTCTTGTAGTACTAACATCTTAAACTGCAACATAATCTGTAAAAAAAAATGCTTGGGGATTTATTTCTGAAGTGCAAAGTGAGTATATTTTACTTTCAAATGCCGAAGTCGAGGCTGACAGTGTGATGATTCAGCAGCTTCCAAGGGCAAGCAAAACAGTGAGAACAGGAACAAAATAGATCATACTATTCCCATGGTACACATGGAGGCTATTTATAATGCAGTTTAAAATATTATTAATTTAATTTTTTTACAACTGAAGATAAAATGTTTTAAACTCTAGGAAAAGTATTAATTGCATAAAAATCTATTTTCTACCTTGCATCAAATTAATCTTTATAATGAAAATTAACACAGAAGCATATAAAATTGCTGAGGCCTTTAAAAAAAATCTTCTAAAGGTGCTCATCATAAGAAATGTTTACTGTATAAGTAACAGGATATAGTACTGCCAATGAGAGTAGCTTTCAACCATTTTTAGCAACTAAACCTATAGTTTTGTGGTCAGAAATAAACTTACAATACTTTGAGTTGTTCCAGTAGCTACCTTAAACCGCTTAACAGTTTGTTGATCTTGAGAAACACTACCTGTTCCTTGCCTGTAATTTGATGCAACCTGTTGACCCTGAAAAAATAAAATTCGGAAGCAGTTTTTTTTTTTGTTTGTTTTTTAATTAATAGATACTTTGTAATGGTATTATATCAAATGTTTTGTAAATATATGGCAACAGAAAGAGAAAATCAGAATATTACACAATTCCTTTGTGTAGGGGTGGTAGAATCAATCCGTTTTTGAAGAATGTGCTGTAAATTATGGGTATATAAAATTATGCTAAACTGAGATATTAAAGTTTCCAAATACATATCTTAAGTGTAACTAAATTGTAGCTTATAATATTTTACCAACATTTTCTGTATTGACTACAAGAATAATATGGTAACTGTTGTAGCAGCAGCTGGTGTCTGGTGTGCTAGTTGTGATGAGATCATGGACAGACATGTTCAATTGGGGACATATCCAGTGAACACGCAGGCCAAGGCAGAAGTGTCACATGGTGGCTATCCAGGAATTGTTGGACAATGCATGCCACAGGTGGTCGAACATTGTCCTTTTAGTAAATGGCACCAGAGAGCCCCTGAAGATAAGGTATGATCACAGGCTCGAACACCTCAGTGGTGTAATACTGGCTGTTCAAAATAATGGTAATGTACGAGGTGTGTGCATGAGTGAGTCCAATGGCTTGGGTTGGGTTGTTTTACCTCTGAGCGGCACTTTTTTGCACACCATGGGCTAAATGGCCAGGTCACATGGACCCCGAAGGCTCAGAGAAGGTTGGGGGAGGGGACCCACTGGAACAGCTGTTGGGAGACAGATGGTAGCCTCCCGTCAAGGCCATCCAGCGTGTTCTTTAACGTGCACAGGGTATGGCTCTCCCGCACACGGGGACATGGCTTAACGTCCCATCAGACGGACGGTTGCCTTTTCCAGCCCATCGGTGTCCCCTACTGACCGTGGGCAGGGCAGGGAATTTTGCAGAGATGTTAAATCCATCTGATTGCCATTTCTTAGAAGCAATATAATTTATTGCCAATTTGTTAGTTAACATTACTCTATGCTGAAGCAATCACCTGATTTAAGCTCACAAGTTTGATTTGAACTATTATCAACAAATTTTTCCTTAAAATTTCTAAAATCTCCTGATAATTAACAAAATACTGCTATTTTTAAAAATGAAAATTTTTGGAAGTAATTATAAAATATGTACCTATTTTTTCAGTATACCACTGTAAAAAGTCTTATTAAAATTAATCAGTTCCTACAATATTAAAATATTTCACTTTAATGAAATTCAGAATTAAATTCTCTTTAATTTGGTATATAACATGACCTGTTTCTGTTAATTAGTTATTTATTAAAATATTCTAACATTGACTTGTTTATTGGACTCTGCAATAATCCTGGACTTTTCTCAAAGTATGGTATGGAGAAAAAAATTGCAAAATGAAATAAAATATTCAAACAAGAATTTTTTTTTTCTTATTCAAAAATAGCCTTTCTATTCATGTGCATTATAATCATTTCTGTTTATTAGTGTTTTTTAAATAAATTTTTATTTACTAATAAATCAGCACTTTAGCTGCGTTTTAAGCAGCACTTTAACAGTAGACAATGTTGAATGAACAATTAAATTTTAGAGGAAAAATTGTCTTGAGCTGGGTGGGATACGAACCCACGACCTCCTGACAACATGTCATGTGCTCTGGACCACTGAGCTACCGGCCGCCGATCAAGATCTCCTTTAATTAGCGTTATGAACATTTCTTTTATGTTTCATATAGGCGCTATTCAGGCAATTTAGCCACAAGCGGCTTTCTATTTGCCAACAGATGGAAGCATGTGATTACAAGTATGCAGATAATAATGAAATAAGCTTGACGTATTCCATATCCACTAATAAATCAGCACTTTAGCGTCAATTTAAATTTTAGAGGAAAAAATTCTAAAATCTCCTGATAATTAACAAAATACTGCTATTTTTAAAAATGAAAATTTTAGAGGAAAAAATTTTTTCCTCTAAAATTTAAATCAACGCTAAAGTGCTGATTTATTAGTGGATATGTGGAATACGTCAAGCTTATTTCATTATTTAAAATTTTTATTTGTGTTACAAGATGCATTTTTTTACTACATGACTAAAAAAGTCCTATTAAAATAAAACTGGTTGTCTTTTTTGCTAAACATTTTAGTTTGAGAAAATCCAGAATTAAATGCTGATCAATTTGGCATTTAACATGCCATAATTCCTTTCATCAGTTATTTGGCAAGAAAAAGTTTTAAAGTTAATTTTTTTTAGCTAAGCATAGGGAGAAAATAATTTGGCCTGTGGAAGGAAACAAGTTTTTCAGGCTGGACACTGGAAGGGTTAAGGGAAAAAAGAATGTGGCTGAATACATATTCAATATTATTAGTGAAAGGGATATTATGCCTTCAACATTTGAAAGAGTAAACAGTTATTGTTGAAACATTTTCAAAAGCACACACTATATATTATATAGAAGGGAAACAGATGTATGGATGATATATATCACTATAACTGAGAAATACTTGTTTCACATATGACAAGAGCTACATTGTAAAAAGAATTAAAAGATCATTTATAGTAATACAACTTAAAAAGTGTAGAATTAAGTTGTTGGGTATGCTTCTGAAAAAACTATTTCATTGTACAGTGAGTTAATTAAATTACTATGCTATAATGATCCCAATGCTCAGAACAGAGTTGGAAAAGGACACCTATTACACTCAGTACAATATCACTATTATGCTACATTTCGAGTACATATGATAAAAGATGAGGTTACCAACATATCTGACTCACTTTTGCATAAATTTTAAAGGATATAATCCCACGCCAGAAGTCCCTTGATTTTGCATTGTTGTCTACATGTATGTCCACAGTTTGGGTTTCATCTTTCTTCCGGTGGTAGCAGCACCATCTTCAGCTGCGATAACACTGCACTAACTACAAAGGAGCACTGTAGGTCTTTTGCACAGTCTTGGGATATGTGTTTAGGGGTTATCCAATGAAAAAATGCAAAATGTGGATACACACATATCCCAAAGATCTGAATCATGGGATTAGTGACTGTCTGCAAGTATGTTTCCTGCAGGCACAAGCAGATGGACTCATATGCCTGAAGGAGGCCCTTGATGTCAATATTCTTCTGCAATCCACAACAATTCCATTGTAAGAATGTGGCCATCTCAGATCTTATCAGAATGAAGATTTTTGATCAATTTTTACTGTCGCTAGCAACAGTTTAGGAAAATTGGGATGATCCATATCCATGTTCTTGGAGTCATCCAAGGTACATAGGTCAGAGATTGCCTAGAGAGTTGGGGGGGGGGGGTCATTGATTTTTGATTTGGTCCCAGCAGAGTCCCTTTAATTTGGAAGGTTGAGCTGTCTGAGGATGGGAAGGAGGTGGCCTTCCAGTGGTGGAAGTGAAAGGTACAGAAGCAGGAATGGAAACAGGAGACAATGTTGAATAGCCAGCCATGGTTTCTTGAAGGTACCTTGGTAGATCCAAGAGGTATTGAGCAGCTGGCAAGATAGCCTCAATGGGTCGAACACTGATGTCAATTTGCACCAATGAATGCTGTGGGAACAGGTTTCCCAGCAGGCACACTGGAACAGGAAAATTTGCCAGGTGGAGGTGGCAGAGAAACTGTCTTTCTCACCTCTGGATACAGATATTCTATAATGTTTTCACATGCTGGACTGCTTTCTCCTCTTTCTACTTTAGACAGTCACAGGAATGCACCACTGCAATTTACATGGCTTGTCATCTCAGCAGTGCAGTCTGGAGTGAGGTGATCCCAACTGCCACAGCAAGCACAGGTAGGTTTACCCTGGCAAGTTGTGTGGGCATGATGTATCTCTGGACTTCAGGAGGAGCTCAGAGTGCTTAGAGCAGGTAGTCACTACCAAAAATTCACAAGATCTTGAGCACTCAATAGATTTTGGTGATCCCATGAGACCTTCCAAACCCTTATTGATAAAAAATGGGAACCTGTCACCAGTACCTTATCACCCATAGATCATCTATCTACCACAAGACCAACAAGGAGACACCCAATCAGGTGACAGGGATATGCAACTATACCCACAAATCCAGTGAGACAGCCCTCACAAATAAAAGGAAAAAAAAAAGAGAAGTGTGAGAAACTCATCAAAATCCTAAAAATGAAACAAATCGAAGAAAATAAAAGTGTGAGAACCTAACTATCCTCACAAAAGAAAGAAAACAGCAAAAGGTAAAACATGTGTTGGAAAACGTGTTAACCTGTACCTGGACATCGGTGAGGCACTCACTATACTGCATAGTTGGCCCTAGCAGTTTCAGCCTACCAGTAGATTGATCTTGGAGGGGCCTAAGACTTCTCTGGAACCTCTAAGTTTACCTGAAGCAGAGGCCAAAGCAGTGGCCCTCAAAATTGCTGCCCAACCTCATGACAAAGAAGCTCTCGAATGGCAAGAAGAGCCAAAGGGGACACTGCCAGTCACAAACTGAGAGCGGATGAGGACTCCCAAGCAACTTCCAGGATCCACCTGTCATCGGGGTCATAGGTCATTGAGCAGAGCAAATATGCAGGCAAACATTTAGGACTCTGTGAAGGTACCTGAAATAGAGGAACCTTCATAGGGTGACCCCCCCCCCCCCCCCTCACTGCAGAAAGGAGCTTGCACTGAGAAGAGTATTCAGTAGTAGCAGTTATGAGCAATATAACTTTCAAAAACTGATTTTAATTTAAAATATTGAATATTTTTTACCTTAATTTTCTTTTAAAAAATTGTAGAAGAAATGCATGTAATATATAATAAATAAGATATGGTACATGTTAGAATTGACTTTAATATTACATATATAAGTTTCACACAGTTCATTAGCAATTAAAATTCAATTCAATTTTTATTCAACCCAAATATATATCAATACAAATTTATAATAAGATGTAATCAGTTGAAGTAACTGAATATTTGAGCGCTGGTATATAAGAAAAATATAAATACAAAAAAATTAATATAGCAACGGTTTGTAATTGAACCAATCTATGATGTAGAAGTCAAAAAATAAATTTACATACAATAATCATTCACTACTAATAACAATTATATTAGACAAAGCATACCTGCAATGCATAGCTGAGATTTCCATGTCCTGTGAAGCCTGCTTGCTGAGAACTTGAATATGACTGTCTCTGAACATGTGTATTAGAGTTGGCACCACTACGATTCTGTAAAGCACAAGATCATACCTGCTTAAAACATTTTCAAATACACCTATCCCTCGATTTACACGGTACTCAGTTCACACAATTTTGGCTTTGCACGGTCAAAAAATGCAACCAGTTTCGATTTACACGGTACTGACTGAGACGTACATAGAAAGGAAATCTCAGTCAGTACCGTGTAAATCGAAACTGGTTGCATTTTTTGACCATGCAAAGCCAAAATTGTGTGAACTGAGCACCGTGTAAATTGAGGGATAGATGTATATTAATTTTATCCTAAAATACAATATTAACATTTTAAATAGAAGATAAGTTATGCAAACTTTTTTTAGTGAATAACCAATAATTGGATCTCGTTTGGTTGTTTGTAGTTTTATGGTTATTATTTTAAAAATTAAATTTAAAATTACAAAAGAACTTGCTGGAAAGCCTTTTTCAAGAGTGCAAAACTTTGCAAGATTCATTCATTCAGAAGCATTCCCAAGAGGAGTACTACCATGCGTTCCAGAATTGGCGTAGACGTCTGCAACTTTGCATAGATGCTGGAGGTGAGTATTCTGAAGGACAGTAAAATTTTGTTTTAGGTAAGTGAAATGGTTTTTGTTCTGCAGATGTATATCAAGAACATTTTAAATGTCCTTTGTATAACAACACCTAATCATGTGTTAGAGTTGTTAAGATTTGCAATGATTAATTTAGCATTACTACTGGAGTTTGGCAAAGTGAATTTTTTTATTGTGTAGATGCTCTCAAGACTGTTGCAGAGCTTGGCAATTTTAATTTGTTTCACATTTTTTAAATTCTTAAAAATACTGTTATAAGCTACATCAAAACTTTTAGAATTTTATAAAATGTTCTTTTGGAAACACGGGTAATTTTCCATTCTGACAAAGGCAAATTTATATTTGATCCTATTTTTTTCAAAAGTGACTGCGGTTCTTGTGATAATTACATGGACATCAGTCTACTTTCTGTTCCATGTTAAGCTCTGTGCATTATTGTGCTAACAGGATTAAACATTTTGTTGCTGGAAAACTTCAAGCTCAACAGTGGCTGATTTAGAAGCAGTAAGGGTGTGAAGTTATCTGTTGAAGTCAACTAAATTAATTAATAAATAGTTTTGTGGAAAAAATTAGTTTTGCGGACATGTGAAATTCGAACCCACATCACTCCAGATTCATGTCAGTGTTCTAAGAGCATTAAACTAAAAATAGCTCCACCTTTTTTCTACTAATGTAATCTATTGATTTCCAGTCATTACTGCTGCTGGCACCATCTATGATGGGAAGGCTACTTTTTAATGTTGCACTTTGTAAGATGTAAATAAATAAGTCACTCACTCATATATTATTGCTCTCTTTCAGTGTCCAGCCTGAAAAATTGGTTTCCATCCAGAGGCCAAGCTATTTTCTCCTTATGCTCAGCCAAAAAAATTAACTTTAAAACTTTTTTGCTAAATGACTAATCAATGGAAATATGTCATGTTATATATCAAATTTAACAGAAATTAAACATTAATTTAAACAGAATTTAATTACGAATTTTTTGAAAATAAATAATATAAACAAATTTACAATCATATTGATTTTAATAAGCCTTTTTCAATGTAATATGGTGAAAAAAAAAAAACGCACTCGACAATTAAGGCTTCATTTTGGAAAACCTGCTGAATAAAAATAGTTAAATTATATATTTATTGAAAGGAAATTTCCTCCTGAATAATATAATATTCAACCTGAAATATGATTATTTCTTTTAATGATTCTTTTCAGTATATGATAATATAATAGGTATATTTTAAACACGGCCAGTGTTATGCAACGTGACTTGGCCTTCTGACATTCACGGGATTTTCTAAACTTATGAAATAGAAAAAAAACTTCCTTAACTGCTTTTTTTTTAAAAATAAATATGAATTTTTTTCTTTGAGTGTTGAAGTTTAGCGATCTTGGCTAAGTGCAGAAAGGTTTGTGCACAAGGACCAGCCCTTCCCGAAATTGCCCTCCCAAATGATGGCTGATTTCCATAGCAAGGAAGTCTTATTTTGCTTCTGTATCCAAGACATTCAACAATTAGAAAAAGGTACCAACTCAAAGTTTTTTTCATTAAAAAAAACAAGAAATAATAAAAAAATTTACATATAACCTAATGGGATGTTAAATAAAATATCCGCAACAACTTTTAAGCTGCCCTCCGATCTAGCATAACTCAGAAATATCAATAAATCAGCTGACTGAAAGTTCGCTAACTCATGGAAATAAATATACACAAATTAATTTGTTTCCATATCCAAAGATCCCATTTATTTTCAGAAAATGATACCAGATCAAAGTTTTATTGGAAAAGTAATAAATAATAAAATAAAAATTAGCATATATCTTAAATGCGATGTTAAAATATCCACAGCAACAAGTTGTAGGCAGGTCATAAAATGTAGCTTAACTATGGAAAATCAATACTTATCAAACAACGAAAGATCACAAATTTACGAAAATAAATCTACTGAAATGAAAACTAAGGAACTAAGGTTTAAATATAAAAAGTAAATACTAATTTTACAAAGGATACCCAGTATGCTGGACCAAAAAAAAAATAGCACATGGAACATGGCATGTTTCAGCAATTTGCATCTTGTTTGCCTAAGTGAAGTATAACTAATCAAATGCAGCTGCAACAAGAATTTCTAAGAAGGGTGTGTTTACTTCCAGTTTCAATTTTAAGAGCGGGAAAGATGCATAAAATGCTGGGAAAAATGATAAAAATAATTTCGGAATACTGAAATAGATTTATGACAGAAAAGAATGTGAAACAGGGGAAAAAATGGTGGTATGTACTTTGTAAATACTTCAAAATCTACTGTTTTTATAAATAGTTTTCTTTTAGATTTTCAAAAATTTAAGGAAAAATTTCTTGATGGTAGTTCAAATCAAACTTGTGAGCTTAAATCAGAAAATTGCTTCACCAAATAAAGACGTTAACAAGCAAATCGGCAATACTGTTTAGTGTTTCTAAGAAATGAATGAAAAATTATTTATATTGTAGTTTAATAAAATATGCATCATATTAAAAAACAAAATATTATTTTTGAAGCCCGAATTATATATTTTTATAAGATATATATATAAAATTACAATGGCAATTTTTATTTTTAAAAAAATCGATTTTTTTGTTGTACTAAAAACAGATACATACATCCTAGGCCCTTCATTTCAAATTCTGCGAACATATACAGATGACGTGGACACTGGAAGGGTTACTAAATTAGTCAATAAATAGTGAATCCACAGAATTCACTTACCAACTTTGAAGCCAATAAATCAATAAATAGTTTAATGGAGAAAAATTGTTTTGTCAATATGCAGAATTTGAACCCATATCTTTCCAGATTGGTGCCAGATTGTTTGAAGACCATTAAACAGCAGCTTTGGGTTGGGTTGTTTTACCTCTGAGCAGCAGTTTTTTGCATACCATGGGCTAAATGGTCAGATCACAAGGACCCCAAAGGCTCAGAGAAGATTGGGGGAGGGGACCCACTAGAACAGCTGTTGGGAGACAGATGGTAGCCTCCAGTCAAGACCATCCAGCGTGTTCTTTAACGTGCACAGGGTATGGCTCTCTCGCACACAGAGCCACGGCTTAACGTCCCATCCAACGGACAGCTAAACAGCAGCTCTGTCTTTTTTACACTAATATGATGTAAAATAAGGCTATATAATGTCATTTCTAAATATGCTAAGGAATCAAAACATGAACATTTCATATGCAAGAGAACAGAAATTTGATGCTTTTGAATCTACGCACACCAGTAACTGAATTAGAAACCTTTATTCAATACTGAGTTGGACCTCCTTTAGCCCGAATGTATGTGTTTAGCTAGAACACATGCAGTTTGGCATTAGATTCCACAAGGTGTTGGAGTGCCTTTACATCTCCAGCACACCAGGCATTCACCAGACAGTCCTTTGACTGGCTCAGATTTGATGGAAGAGGACTTCGCTCCCAGATCTGTTTTTCTAACAAGTCCCATACATTCTCAATGGGGTTCAGATCTGGACTTTGTGGTGGCCAGGGAAAATGGTATAAGTTGCTGTCATGCTCACTGAACCACTGCTGAACACATCTTGCATGATGGAGAGTAGCATTATCATAAATGAAAACTGTCACCTTCTGGATAAAAAAGTCAACATTGCAAGATGGACTTAATTGGCAACAATGTTCAGATAATTCTTGGAGAACACCCGACCTATCAGCAATATCAGTGGACCCATTGCATACCAACAGAACATGCCCCATACCATGATACTGTCTCCAGAACCTTGAGTTGTGTAATAAATCAAAGCAAGCTGGGTCCACTGCCTCATGGGGCTCCCACCAAACTCTCTGCCTACTGTCTGGTACACAACAAGGTGTACCATGACTCGTCAACCACGATTTTTTTCCAGTCTTCCACTGTCCAGTCATGGTGTTCCTGACACCACTGCAGACGAACTTTCCAGTTCTTCGCAGAAATCAGTGGTTTCCATATAGGCATGTGACTGCTAATACCAATCCTCTTCAAATTCCCTGCGCATGGTTCGCTGAGATATGGGTTGTTAACAGCCTTCATTGAATGCTTCGGTCAGTTACTGCACACATTAAGTCCTCTTTGTCCATACAAGCCACCACAGACGATGGCAATCTCATTCCTGACAGATTGTCATCACGCCACACTTATGCCTCTTTGACAAGCAATGTGGGTTATTTTTTCACTGATTAAAAAGACCCAAGATATCTCACCTTTTGAGAAACCAGTCAGCTCTCCTGTTTTTAAAATGATTGCTCCAACCAAATGGGCACCCAAAATAAGCCCTTTATCAAACCCTGAAAGATCCTTTGTTTTTACCATTGTGATCAACACTACTGATGATTACTGATGAGCAGCAGTCTTAAATGCCTAGATCATATGGTGATGCATGTGACCACGTATTTTGCATATACGCTGCACAAGTGACGTTTATGTACATCTGCATAAAGGTTTCTAATTCAGTGACCGGTGTGTGTAGGTGCTTATATAGTATTTTGGGCATTTGGGAGTTGACTAAGTAACGATGAGTTAGGTGATGGTATCACCAATCAGCTTTAAGCAGCATCTTGTCGAGTTAGACTATACCGGTATGACAATGTTGCCCACATGTTGCATTACAGAGTAGCAAATAGAAATATGAACAGTTTACGTAAACCAAAAAAAGAGGTGTCAAACAGGACCTTTTTTATAATTGGCTTGCAATGGCCAAATGCAAAAGTAGTAGTCAGAATAGATGTGTTTAGAACATTTCTCTGAGTTACAACATTGTACCATAGTGGCTTAGAACGTGAAGCACTGCAGCTGATGATTTGCACTATACTTTATTTTCCTGTCTGTGAAATAATAGAACTATTAAGTTTTAGTAATGCATAGAAAAAAATGGGTCATAACTTTTCAATGACATATAGTGGAGTGTTGGTGTATACCCATTATTTGATTTATGATGTCAGTGATTTTTAATCTAATATATACTAAAACAGCCATCAGATGTGTTCCAGCTTAATCCAGTCCTGTCCCCTCATGAATAATTAAAAAATTAAGAGATTTTTTTCAATAATGGTTATTCTTCCCTCTCATTAAATATTTAGTATTTATTTACTTACATATATGTTTATTTGTGACACAAGAAAGAAAGGTGAGGTATATATCCTCCATGCTGAAGAGCAGACATGATGAAAAAAAAACAAAGTTTCAGCTGCATCAAGCAGCTGAAGAGTGCACATTTGTAGTAGAGTTTATCATATGAGAGGCATGTCAAAGAAAGCTGCCTATGGAGTTAAAAAAGGAGCACATTTCTTCTCCCATCTTAGTCAAGTGAACTGTTAATTGGATGCATCAACATGCTACAACCAAAAATGTAGTATTTTTTTCCCTAAAACAATTCAGAGGATGGGGTGGCTCAGTCGGTAGCACACTATTCTCATAATCTGCAGTTCCCAGTTCAAGTCCCAGTTGGGCTAGCATCAAGATTTATCTCCACAAAATTCCCTGTCCTGCCCATGGTCCTTAGGGGACACTGATGGGCTTGGAAAGGCCACCATCCATTGGATGGGACGTTAAACTGTGTATCCATGCATTAGAGAGCCATACCCTGTGTACATTAAAGAACATGCTAGACAGCCTTGATGGGAGGCTACCATCTGTCTCCCAAAAAGCTGTCCAGTAGATCCCCTCCCCAACCTTCTCTGAGACTTTGGGGTCTTTGTGACCCGGCCATTTAGTCCATTCTGTGCAAAAAAGTACTGTTCAGAGGTAAAACAACCCAACCCAAATCTTCAAAATGTTCTGAAGTTTTTTATAAAATATTTCTCAACCCATTAGAATTCTCATTGGGGCATAATATAATACATCATACAGTTTTTTTTTTTTAATTCCCATCACAAAACAGCTGTAAGAAATCTTTCACCAATATAAATGCCAATATTGCATCCTGAACGAGCATCACTGACATTTCTATAGCAATAAAACATTATTCCTGTGCTAATGATCATCACAATATACAATTAAAAGACCTTCTTGCTCAAAAATTATTTTAAAATAATTTAAAAATTCTCTGTCATTGAGCAATAAAATTTCAGAGTTTATCCTTCAAACTATTTGGATGTTGAAAGTTTTTAGGAGAAAACTCTCAGAAGCTTTTCGGAGCAAAGACAGCGCTCCGTCATCAGTGAAGGACTTCACTGATGACGGAGCGCTGTCTTTGCTCCGAAAAGCTTCTGAGAGTTTTCTCCTAAAAACTTTCAACATCCAAATAGTTTGAAGGATAAACTCTGAAATTTTATTGCTCAATGACAGAGAATTTTTAAATTATTTAAAAAAAAAAAAATCACAATATATAAAGCAAAATATAAGATTGGCTTTTTTTTTTACATCACCTTACCCAACTACCTCTTCTCTCAGATATTTTTCATTGGAATTGTTGTAAGAGGATATCAAGAGTATTCTTGATACAGAGTCCTCATATTTAAGATATGTAGAGAAATATTAATGGTATATAAAAAGATGCAGCCCAAAACAACTTTAGATTTTATTTAAATTTCAGAGGTCCTAATATTTGCAAAATAAAAAAAATACTAATATTTTATCCAACAAAATAAAACTGAAAAATCTCTTACTGATTGCCCATGTGCAGCTGCATTCTGCCTAGTAGCCATTTCTTGAGATATTGGGAAATTCCATGCATCCTCAATGCACGGGAGTTGTTTTGGCCTAAGAAAACAAATGTTACAGATGACACATTAATGCAAAAATTTATTATTATTGTCAAATCATCAAGTTGCTAGATTCCTGTTATCTCAGATACAAATTAATAATTATAAAAATGAGATAAATATTTATATTAAATCAAGGAAGATTTAATATACTAAAAAAATTTAAAAAATCTGTTTGCAAAATATAGAAATTTGATATTACACAAGTTCAATATATGTTACTTTTTATGAAAGCTCTATTATAAAAATCTAAAGCAGACATGGTCCATGAACAGTGCCTAAAAATAACTTTGAACTGTATGATTGCATTTTAATGTTACCTTTAATAAGGGCTATATACCAAAATAATATTACACAGCTTTTACAGAGAACTAATCTCTATTGAAATACAAATTGTACTTCTAATGTTAAATGACTCCAATGAAAACTTCCCAAACTATATATTCTTTTCACACAACTGACTAGATGCAACTAAAAAATGAATTTTACTAGTCAATATGGCTCTAAATTTAATTTCATCATCATCATCATCCTCAAGGAGCCATGGGCTACGGAGGTCCAACCAGACCGTGCAATTTAGTTCTCCAAGCAAGTCTATCCTGAGCTACATCTACTGCATTTGGCCACTTCACACCAATTCTAACAAGGTCCTGTTTGACATTGTCTGCCCACCGCATCCTAGGTCTCCCCTTCTTTCTGAGGCCTTTAGGCACACTGTTCATAACCCTATTCGCCAATCTATAATTATTCATACGGGCAACATGGCCAAACCAACGGAGTCTCTCTCTGCACAATATGCTGCTTAAAGGAGGTTGCAAACTCCTTTGTCTAATCTCATCATTAGTTACAAAGTTGAACCACCTAATGCCAAAGATACTGTGCAAGCATCTGGAATCAAAAGCATCTAGTTTCCTGTTATCTTGTTTACAAAGTGTCCAAGTTTCACTACCACAACTAACCCTAGAAAGAACCAAACTATTATAGTCTAATTTTAGTCTTTAGGTGTATACGCCTATTTCTCCACACTCTCCATAGGTTCTTAAAAGTCCCAGCAGCAATCCCTATTCGTCTGTTAATCTCATGCCGCACATCACCATTATCTGTTACATAGCTCCCAAGATAATTAAACTGTGACACCTGCTCAAGACTGCAACCATTCAGATTAACTGAATCACAGCCTGCCTGACCAATTTTCATCATTTTAGTTTTCTCTCTGTTTATAACCAAACCTACTCTACTACCAGTCTCATCAACAGCTCAAATGAAAGAGTTCATCTCATCAACATCATTTGCCAAAAGGGCTAAATCATCAGCATAATCTACATCAGAAATTTTCGTATCTCCAGCCCATTTAAGGCCAAAATCTTTCCCTTGAAGTGAATTTCGCATAACATAATCAATAACCAAGCTAAAGAGAAAAGGAGACAAAATGCACCCTTGTCGAACACCAGAAGTAATGCTAAACCAATTGCTACAAGCCTTACCAACTCTCACACACGACTCAGTGTTATTATAGAGAGCTTTCATAATGTTAACTAACTTGTCTGGTATACCATATGATCTCACAATCAACCACAAATTATGACGATCAACAGAGTCGAAAGCCTTTTTGAAATCAACAAAGCTAGGAACCAAAGGTTTCTGAAACTCTAAACATTTCTCAAGAATCTGCCTAAGTGAAAATATCTGATCCACACATCCCCTACCACTTCTGAATCCACATTGCTCATCACGCAATTGCCTGTCAACCAGATTCTTAATTCTATTAAGCACAATCATGGAAAGAACTTTACCTGGAACAGAGAGTAGGCTGATACCCCTATATTTATCAAAAGAACTGCGATCACCTTTTTTGAAAATAGGGATAACAATAGCTCTGGTAAAATCCTTAGGAACCATGCCTTTATCATAAAAGAGATTCAGAATTTCAGTCATCCAAGTGGTAACCGAAACATTCCCAGCTCTAAGCATTTCCGTAGTAATTTCATCTACCCCTGGGGATTTATGAAGTTTAAGTTTAGAAACAGCCAAAAGAACTTCAGATTGTGTTATAGGGCCAACATTAAAACCACCAATGCATCTATCATCATTGCAAACAATGGGAGTAGAACTAACTGCATTGTTTAGAACATCACTGAAATGCTCAGCCCACCTAGCCATGACAGAATCCTCTCCTTCTATAACCTTACCTTGTTTATCCTTCAATCCTTGTATACCTGTCCGTTTTCTACCACACAAAACATTAACTATCTGGTACAGCTCTCTGCTGCTGTGCTGTCTAACTGCTTCCTCGGCTTTGTCAGCCAAACCATCAAGCCAAAGATTCTTATCAGCAGTTAACTGATCCTTTACAAGTTTATTAAGGTCTCTGTAATGCTTTCTATTAGGACTAGTAGGGTATTGATTAAGGGCATTCCTGCAGTTCTTTCTTTCCGAAATAAGCTCAAGTGCCTTATCACTCAGATAATTTTGCCTCTTCTGCTCCTTTTTTCCTAAAAGAGTACTGTTAGTGTCCAAAAAAGCCTGTTTAAAATGATCCCATTCTTCCTCAACTTCAGTAGTAAGCATACCATGACTGTCATAATGACTAAGTAACCTATCATGGTAAGCTTTGGCTATAACTGGATCTTTCAGAGCTTCAGTATTAAAAGTAAATTTTTTAACCCTAGCACAACACTTTTTAAGTTTAAGTTGCAAGACACTTTTAACAAGGTAATGGTCAGATCCAATTTCAGCTCCCCTATATGACTTGGCATTCCTAACAAAACTAGCCGATTTGCTGTTAACAAATATGTAATCAATCACATTCCTATGCAGCCCATCTGATGAAACCCATATGTACTTATGTATATTACAGTGTTCGTAATAAGTGTTATTCTCAAACCATTAAGTTTACTTACCTGTAGGAGATGTTGCCCATTGCCATTGCAGCTAGCAATACCAAAAGGGCCTATTACTCCTCCCCAAAGGTCAGAGTCAGTACCAACTTTGGCATTGAAATCACCTAGAACAAAGGTAATATCTCCCTCGACAGAATTCAAAATATCCTGAAGTTGTCTGTAAAACCTATCCTTCTCATCCTCATCGGCATCCTCAGTGGGGGCATAACAGCAGATAACATTCAAGTCTTTAACGCTTGTCTGAAATTTTGCTGTAAGAAACCTTTCATTAATGCACTCATATCCTAGAAGAGCATCGCTAGCGTGTCTGCTGAGAAGCAGACCCACGCCTTGGTGATGCTTATTGTCATCCCTCCCTGAAAAGAGAAATTTAAGATTATTTTTAAAAATCTGACCTTTATCTGTCCATCTGGTCTCTTGCAAGCCAAGAATATCTAAAATTATAACAGTGGAATTCTTGTGTGAGGACATCAAGAGAAAAAGCTCTGTGCAGAGTCCTCACATTCCAACTACCTATGGAGAGAAAATGGTTAGTGGGATGTTTAAAGAAACTATGTTTATTGAGAGAGGGAATGCCGACAATATCAAACAGCCCCCTAATCGCAGACATGGGGCAAAGACCCGTTCCCCCACTACTAAAGGCTGAAGCCATCTACACTGGAAGACTTCCTCCAATGTAGAATTTGACGATGCCAATAGAAGCAAAGAGTTCAGGTGCCTGCGATGACTTCTGCTCAGGATTATCCACCAGCTGATAAACATATCCTGTGAATCTATTCACTTGGGGCTGTCAACCCACAAACAAAAAGAAAACACAGCGGAAGATTTTCCCTCCACAGAAGCCCACCAGTGCAGCAAAATCAGGATCCATAATCAAGCTCAGAGCCATATATCTGTCCAGTAGGTTTATATGGTCAGCACCAGGACCTTGTGTGGTTGACCACTCCTCAGCAGGGTAGAAAGAAAAGTAGCCATAGTTGTCCAGATCAGTAGGCCACACTAATCTGGCAGCCCTCCCCTTCCGTTCATTTCCACAAGAGAGTATCTCTTTTGAAAGTTACTAACGGTCAGCACCACGAGAAGCCCCATCCTGCCCTCTATCAGCAGGGGACACCAATTGGGTTGGAAAGGCTGCCATCAGTCAGATGGGATGTTAAGCCATAGCCCAGAGTGCAGGAGAGCCATACCCTGTGCATGTTAAAGAACATGCCGGATGGCATTGATGGGAGGTTACCATCTGTTTCCCAACAGCTATTCCAGTGTGTCCCTCTCCCAACCTTCTCCGAGCTCTTGGGGTCTTTGTGACCTGGCCATTTAGCCCATTGCATGCAAAAAAAAATGTGCTTTTTTAACAGACACTCAGAGGTAAAACAACCTAACTTCACTTGGTTGGAATCAAAAATTCAAGATGATCTAAAAAATGCTGTTTGATGATCATGAAATCAGCAGTTTTTGCATCATTAAATATTGTCCAATTGTTTTAAGAACATGAGTGGAATTTATTTTCATGAGTGTATGATTACAATGCTTGCTTTTACTGGACAATATTACTACCAATAGCTTATTTTATTGAAGACTTTAGGTGCTGATATATGCAAGAGGACTTTGAAATAACATAAGCAGATCAAAATATCCAGTGCATATCTAAGGATTTGATTCAGACAATTTGTTAAGGAATCACTTTTGCACATTTCAATGATATCTTTTAATATACCATCGGTGATGCGTTTCCAATTTCCTGCTCAAAAAACTCCTTGTAATTTTCTGCATGTTCAGAGCAAAAAAAGCATTAAAATTCACGGAATCATACACAAAAGGCAATTTGAGTAAACTTAAGGAAAACATTGAAATTTGCAGAAATATGTGCTGCAAAAAAACTTACAGCCTAGGTATGACTCACTTCATTGATATATTTAAAAGACAGTAATTTCATGACTAGCATTACAAAATTACAATTTCTAAATGAAAAATTTGCCATTGTTTGAAATTTAACTTTTCCTTAGCATTATATAATGTAATATCAACAAAAATAAGTTATTGATTCCCAATTTCAAAGCTTTATTAATTAAATTTTACAGGTTTGAAATATTTTAAATTTTTTTCAGAGCTCTATACCTGTTTCTAGTTATATATTTTTCAGTTCTTATTTAAATTATCTGATTTAAGAAACAAAATAATTTTTGGATTCTTGAATTTGAATACAGAAATTATAACCTAATTTTTGAATTTGTCAACAGCCAGAAATCTAAGCTTATGTATTTTGTATTGTAATTAGGCAAGTGTGAAAAAAATCTGCTCATCCACCTCCTGGATCTCCTGGTTCACCTCCTCACCAGGAAATCCCAAGTGTGAGTCCGAGAGACAGAGAGGTGGATTTTTTTTCACACTTGCCTAATTATTACAAATGATTATTACTGAAGTGAGATTCATTCCTTTCATTGTATTATGCATTATTTGAAATGGCTGAAAATTTTAAAAAATAACCAAAGGAAAGAATTAATTCTAGAAATACTTATATATTAAACCCACACCAAAAGTTTGGTGCAAAATGTATTGATAACACTTTCCATCAATAAGTTCATTCACATCTTTTCACTCGATTACTACAGTCACAATTAAATCCCACCAAAATTATGTCCATTGATAACTTCATTCACAGCTTTCCACACTTATTACTCACAACATACTACTCTATTCACAAGGTAGGCAACAGCTCTGCTCCCAGAAATTTTTGGACACTTTTCGAAGGATTATTCCCAAACTGTGGCAGCTAAGAACATGATCTATTACCAAAATAGGGTTAGAACTAATGGGACACCTACCAATATCCTAAGCAACCCAATTTGAGATTAGCTATCTAGAGAGGCTCAGGGATAGTTTTCAAGTTGTATACACCACTTTAGACACAAATTTGTAACTTTCAACTCTTCAGGTGTGAATTTTGCTTAGTGATTTTTCTAGAAATGGTCAGCTGGAGTTGTATCTGAGCTTTGGGGTTTTATAGTGTGAAGCTGAGTACCTAGGGTAAGTACAGGTTAAGAATTGAGGACAATGGCACACCTTTAATATAATTAAAGAGCTAAAATCAACACAAGTATCTGAAAAATATCACTGAAAAATTCAAAATTCAGATTTCAAATGAAAATTTGGATAATATATATAAAAAATCTAAGCAGTTAGCAGCTCTGGAACACTGTTGCTTGGAAAAGTCACCATCTATTGGACAAATGTTAGGCTGTGGCCCACTATGCAGAAATAAAGTGGATTCTCGTAAACAAAAAAAAAAAGCGGGATACCCTGTATACAGTGAATGGTCTGATACAGACTCCCAGGTGTTCCAATAGCTGCCCATTGGTTCTTCTTTCCTCTTTTAAAACACCTGGTTGATGTGAAGCTATCTTCTCATAAGATGTTTACAGATTTTCCAAGGAATTAACTTGATTTTCCCTACAAAGGTCAATTTGTAAAATTCAGTGCTAAGTATGCCCAATACTGGTCCAAGACGATGAGCTAGCCACAACACACTCTCTGAAGAAACATCTGAGATATTGAACCCTTGAGCTAATTTTTGATTTATTTTATTTGATGTGCCAGTTGCGTAACAATATTTATTAATTCCAAGATCAGTTCAAATCACATGAGCTTCATTTTGGATAAATGCATTTATTTTGGGTGAAAAAATACAAAAAAGGGGAAAATCAGGGCTTACCACAAAAAAAATTCATGCAGATAGTATGAATCCTCACTAAATAAATGTAAGAATGTTTTGCTATGCAGATCAAAAAAAGTATAAAATTTTATGCTAAATATGGTCACCACTATTGTACTTAGAATTAGCAGGAGAAACATTGTGAATAACAAGATGTATACACCTTACCGAAACCATACCATTTAGTCTATTCTGAAACAAAAACAGTGCTAACGAGAGATACATCAATAAGACTGAAAGGCTCCTTGTTAGCCATCCATTGCATGTTACTGCCTGAGGAGTTTTCAGCATTATATACAAGTTCACACTAGTTAGAGAGCCCTTTTCTTACAAAGAAAGACTAGTTAGAGACTAACTAGTTAGTTACTAGTTAGAGAGCCCTCTTCTTACAAAGCTTCAAAACAGAAGTATAAAAATATTTCCATGTTGACTATGATAACTCTCACATGATGACCCAAATTATGAACCCTTTAAACTACCACATTACTCCACAAAATCAGAACCTACTTCATAAATTGCTCCAAATTATTAGGTCAGAAATTCATCATCATCATCACCATCATCCTCAAGCAGCCAAAGGCTACGGAGGTCCAACCAGACCGCGCAGTTTAATTCTCCAAGCATATCTGTCCTGAGCTACATCTGCTGCATCCGGCCACTGTACACCAATTCTAACAAGGTCCTGTTTGACATTGTCTGCCCACCGCATCCTAGGTCTCCCCCTCCTTCTGAGGCCTCTAGGCACACTGTTCATAACCCTATTCGCCAATCTATAATTATCCATACGGGCAACATGGCCAAACCAGCGGAGTCTCTCTCTGCACAATATGCTGCTTAAAGGAGGTTGCAGACTCCTTTACCTAACCTCATCATTAGTTACAAAGTTAAACCACCTAATACCCAAGATACTGCGTAAGCATCTAGAATCAAAAGCATCTAGTTTCCTGTTATCTTGCTTACACAGTGTCCAAGTTTCACTACCATAACTAACCCTAGAAAGAACCAAACTATTATACAGTCTAATTTTAGTCTTTAGGTGTATACGCCTATTTCTCCACAATCTCCATAGATTCTTAAAAGTCCCGGCAGCAATACCTATTCGTCTGTTAATCTCATGCCGCACATCACCAGTATCAGTTACGCAGCTCCCAAGGTAATTAAACTGTGACACCTGCTCAAGACTGCAACCATTCAGATTAACTGAATCACAACCTGCCTGACCAATTTTCATCACTTTAGTTTTCTCTCTGTTTATAACCAAACCTACTGTACTACCAGTCTCATCAACAGTTCGAATGAAAGAGTTCATCTCATCAACATCATTTGCCAAAAGGGCTAAATCATCAGCATAATCTAAATCAGAAATTTTCGTATCTCCAGCCCATTTAAGGCCAAAATCTTTCCCTTGAAGTGAATTTCGCATAACATAATCAACAACCAAACTAAAGAGAAAAGGAGACAAAATGCACCCTTGTCGAATACCAGAAGTAATGCTAAACCAATTGCTACAAGACTTACCAACCCTCACACATGACTCAAGTGTTATTATAGAGAGCTTTCATTATGTTAACTAACTTGTCTGGTATACCATATGATCTCACAATCAACCACAAATTATGACGATCAACAGAGTCGAAAGCCTTTTTGAAATCAACAAAGCTAGCAACCAAAGGTTTCTGAAACTCGAAACATTTCTCAAGAATCTGCCTAAGTGAAAATATCTGATCTACACATCCCCTACCACTTCTGAATCCACATTGCTCATCACGCAATTGCCTGTCAACCAGATTCTTAATTCTATTAAGCACAATCATGGAAAGAACTTTACCTGGAATGGAGAGTAGGCTGATACCCCTATAGTTATCACAAGAACTGCGATCACCTTTTTTGAAAATAGGGATAATAATAGCTCTGGTAAAATCTTTAGGAACCATGCATTTATCATAAAATTAATTCAAAATTTCAGTCATCCAAATGGTAACTGAAACATTCCCAGCTCTAAGCATTTCCGTAGTAATTTCATCCACCCCTGGGGATTTATGAAGTTTAAGTTTAGAAATAGCCAAACTAACTTCAGATTGTGTTATAGGGCCAACATTAAAGCCAACAATGCATCTATCATCATTGCAAACAATGGGAGTAGAACTAACCACATTGTTTATAACATCACTGAAATGCTCAGCCCACCTAGCCATGACAGAATCCTCACCTTCTATAACCTTGCCTTGTTTATCCTTCAATCCCTGTATACCTGTTCGCTTTCTACCACACAAAACATTAACTATCTGGTACAGCTCTCTGCTGTTGTGCTGTCTAACTGCTTCCTCAGCTTTGTCAGCAAGGCCATCAAGCCGAAGATTCTTATCAGTAGCTAACTGATCCTTTACACGTTTATTAAGTTCTTTGTAATGCTTTCTATTAGGACTAGTAGGGTACTGATTAAGGACATTCCTGCAGTTCCTTCTTTCTGAAATAAGCTCAAGTGTCTTATCACTTAAATAGTTCTGCCTCCTCTGCTCCTTTTTCCCTAAAAGAGTACTGTTAGTTTCCAAAAAAGCCTGTTTAAAATGGCCCCATTCTTCCTCAACTTCAGTATTAAGCAAACCATGAGTGTCATAATGACTAAGTAACCTATCATGGTAAGCTTTAGCTATAACTGGGTCTTTCAGAGCTTCAGTATTAAAGGTAAATTTTTTAACCCTAGCACAACACTTTTTAAGTTTAAGTTGCAAGACACTTTTAACAAGGTAATGGTCAGATCCCATTTCAGCTCCCCTATATGCCCTGGTATTTCTAACAGAACTAGCCCATTTGCTGTTAATTAATATATAATCAATCATATTCTTATGCAGCCCATCAGGTGAAACCCATGTGTATTTATGTATGTCGCGGTGTTTGTAATATGTGTTAGTTATTCTGAAACCATTGAGTTTACTTACCTGTAGGAGACGTTGCCCATTGCCATTGCAGCTACCAATACCAAAAGGGCCTATTACTCCTCCCCAAAGGTCAGAGTCAGTACCAACTTTGGCATTGAAGTCACCAAGAACAAGGGTAATATCTCCTTTCTTGACAGAATTCAAAATATCCTGAAGTTGTCTGTAAAACCTATCCTTCTCATCCTCATCAGAATCCTCTGGGGGCATAACAGCAGATAACATTCAAGTCTTTAATGCTTGTCTGAAATTTTGCTGTAAGAAACCTTTCATTAATGCACTCATATCCTAGAAGAGCATCACTAGCATGTCTGCTGAGCAGCAGACCCACGCCCTGGTGATGCTTTCCATCCTCCCTCCCTGTAAAGAGAAATTTAAAGTTATTTTTAAGTATCTCACCTTTACCTGTCCATCTGGTCTCTTGCAAGCCTAGAATATCTAGGTTATAGCGCTGGAATTCCTGCATGAGGACATCAAGAGAATAATCTCTATGTAATGTCCTCACGTTCCACGTTCCTGCAGAGAGAAAATGATTAGTAGGTTTTTTAAAGAAATTAGGTTTATTGAGATTGGTAGGGCCAACAATATCAAACAGCCCCCTGATCGCAGGCATGGGGCAAAGACCTGTTCCTCCTCCGCTAAAGGCTGAAGTCACCGATGCTGGTAGGAACTTCAGGCACCACCTTTTCAAGTGGACTTTTTCAAGAACCATATGGCCTGCCTGAGACACATTACTCCAGTTTAGGCTTGACGATGCCCAACTAGCTAAGTAAGGTTCAGGTACCTGCGATGGCCTCTGATTAGGATTATCCACCAGCTGATATAAGGTATCCCATGCCTCTGTTCACTTAGAGCTGGCAACCCAGAAGCAAACAGAAAACACAGCGGCAGACTCTCCCTCAACAGAGGCCCACCAGTGCAGCAAGTCCAGGATCCATAATCAAGCTCGAATCCATAAACAAGTCCAGTCTAGTAGGTATAAATGGTCAGCACCAGGACCCTGTGAAGTTAACCACTCCTCAGCAGGGTTGAAAAAAAAGAAAAAAGTGGCCATAGATGACCAGATCAGTAGGCCATACTGAACTGGCAGCCCTCCCCTTCCGTTCCCTTCCAAAAGAGAATATCTCTTTTGAAAGGTACTAACGGCCTGCATCACGAGAAGGCAGGGTCAGACATTAGGTGCTAGACCTGGCCGGTTCTGTGCATCATCACTGGGGATTGGTACACAGCTCTCCTTCCAGTTTACGCCTAGCTACCATTTACAAGCCCGCTACCATTTACAAGAAATTAACAAGTTTAAAAGATTTTTTTTTACCACTCCAGCATGTGCTTACCAAAGAGCTCAGACAGGAGTCTCTCAGTTTAATAAACCATATGGTAGGTTATACCTCAGAAGACAACACATGAAAATGAACATCCTTGCTTTATCTGTGGTTACCCAGGTCCCTTTGATCTGCAGCCAAGCACACTAATCACTTGACTAATACTAATAATCATATTTTATTAAAGCATTTTTACAGGATTAATATCACTATATACAAATTAATTTTAGAAAAATTTCTATTAAAAATTCTACAAATATTAAAATAACGATATTTTATTACCTTTGAATGTTACTTGATGGAACAGCTGAGAGCTGGCTCTGCAGAATTTTCACTCTTGACGACAAATTCGGATTTGCTGGACCTAAAATGAAAAACAAAATCAGTTTGAAATAAACATGGATTACTAAAACAACTTTGTAACAGAATCTGATGGGATCAAGAAAAAATTCCATTTAATGAAAGTTTTTATCTTAAAGGTATATCAATTTCAATAAATAATATCAATTATGTGTCACACATATATGTGTAATAATAATCCCTCAACTCTGGTAGCTGAAATAAATATTCCCTCAACTCTGGTGGCTGGATTAAATTTGAAAGAGTATTGCAATATATTTATAATTAATGCTTTACTTATCTTGCATTGTAGCTTCATTTCACACACTGTTGTTTTTTGAAAAATACATTTGAAGTTAAATAATATGATCCTTCAAACATTGTCAAATTAACCACATTATTTTAGGACAATGAGGTTGAATAATATACATTTGCAACTTTTTCTCTTTTGCTATCAAAATTGTGCTAACACAAAGCTTTACAAACTCAGTGCAGTTAACCCTTCCAGTGCCCACATCATCTGTATACGTTCAGAGAATCTGAACTGAGAGGACAAGGACATATGTATCCATTTTTAGTACCACAAAAAAAAAATCGATTTTTTAAAAATAAAAATTGCCATTGTAATTTTATATACACCCAATTCTGGTTTTACACAGTAGATAGGTTCCCGAAAAAACTGCATAAAAAAAATACAGTGCATATGAAAAAATAGACTATTGGTTCCAGATGTGAAAATCCAGTACAAATAACAAGTTGTTTTCAAACAAATCATATCAAAATCTTCAATTAAATCTTTCTTTTTTATTCATTTAAACACATTTTTTATTTTTTGAACTTATAAAGATAATTATATGTATATATATATAAAGTAATCTATCCTTCATAAAGAAAATAATATGTCACTAATTCAAGAATACAAAAGTGCAAAAAAATACGACTTGCCTATTAACTAGATTTTATTCGTTGTCACTTTCTGACAATAGACATATTCGTTTGTGTAAGACTGGAATTAAATCACTTTCATCACTTGAAACTTTCTGGCTGTCATGTTCATACTCCAATGGTGAAATGCTCTCTGCAGCATGGGGAACCAAATTATCACTTGTTTCCAGCGATTCTGAAGTTTGATTAGTTTTGACAATGAACTCTGTAATCGATCGTTGAGATCTTGCTTTGATTAGATCTTCATATAATTCTTGATAACATGCCATACATGACTTCAGTTCACATTTAAACTGCTCAGCTCATTCGACAACAGGATCATGTATAAGAAAATGACTTTGTAATTTACTAGTCATTTGAAGCCCTTTCTTTAATGTTCCTGCAGGGAGTGAAACCTCTTCATCACAATCACTTTTTTCTTTTTCATCAGGAGTCTCAAGGACAACTTCTGTTATTTCATCTTTGCTAAGAGCTTTGTCAACCAGCAATTCATCAATATCTGCAAACAATAAATCATCGAATCCTTCTCCAACTGCATGTGCTAAATAAATGATATTAGGATATTTAGTCGTATTTGGGGTTACAGGATCTTTGCTTTTTACATATTCTGGCCAAAAAGCTTTCCAGCATTGATGGTTTTAATTCTGATAATGTCAATCCAGCATGTCTTATACAATCTAAAATAGAAAATTTCTTCCACACATCAATAGCTGTTAGTGTTTTATCCTTATCTAATTTATCCCAAATGTATTGGAATGCTCATCTTACATAGTAAGTTTTAAATATGGCAATTATACCCTGGTCTACTAGCTGTATTAAGGATGTTGTATTAGGTGGCAGAAAACGAAAAAGCACTTTTGGGTATTCCAAAACAGGATGGCCAAGTGCATTGTCTATAATCAATAGAACTTTAAATTCGAGAATTTTTTCCTTCAAATAGCGTTTAACTACTGGAAAAAAACATTTATGGAACCAGTCATTAAAAATTTCTTTTGTAGATCATTTATTCAAATCTACACCTTTTATTGACTGCAGTCTTATGGATCTATTTATGAGCAGTGGTTTTAACATACAATCTCCTGAAGCATTGCTGCATAATAGGTCACACGATCCTTAGCTGTTTTTATGATTTTGCTATATAGGTTCTACTTGACATTTTTTTCCAAAAAGACCAGTTTCATCTGCATTCCAAACTTGATCAGGAGTGTATCCACCATCTTCAATGATTCGGGCCAATTTTGGAAAAAATTCTTTAGCAGTCAGCTCATCTGCAGATGCAACTTCACCTTTTATCTTTACATTATGAAACACGTGTCTTTGAAGAAATCCTGCAAGCCAACCTGTAATTGCAGAAAATTCACAATTTTTGTTTAACTGAGCTGATGTGGTTGTTTCCATTTCTTGTGTCTGCTTATATATTTGTAATGCCATATGTTTGATGGTATTTTTGTATAGAGGTATTCCTTTTTACAAGTTACCTTCTATCCATAGTAGAAGTACCTTTTCCATCTTCACTTTTACAATATCTCTCATGTACGATGACTTAGTGCTCAATTTTGTTCCAGAAAGCACAGATTTTCTAATAGCATCTTCATGGTCCTTACAGTAGCTTCATTCAAACCAAAATATTTACCTGTGGATGTTGAACCTTCTCCAGTTGCAAGACGATCTAAAATTTGAATCTTAGTATCCAAAGAGATAGCTTTCCTTTTCTGCTTTTGTATAGTTGAATTATCTGGCATCGTAGTAAGACTTATGAAAAATATTTTAATTGTACTTAATAAATCAGATGATGAAAAATTGTAAATTACCTATCAGTAAAATTTAATAAATTTATATTACGCACAAAATACTTCAAAAAACATTTTTTTTTTAAATTTCTCCTATTAAACATCTGAACACTTCTAACTTTAAACATGAGAGATCAAGAATAACTTATTCATTGAAGATAAAATTGAGGGGATTCCCAGAACTCAATGTTGCCACTTTATTCCGAATGAAGTAGGTTTTATACAATTTTTCCATAAAATAGAGAATAAAATAGAGACAATTTGTTGTGTAGTTATGTCAGTGTAGTTTTTATTTTGGGGATTTTAGTGCACAAAATGTGTATCTATAGTACGTTTTCAAAGTTAAATTTACTTCAAAAAATGTTATAAATGTAAATTCTAATAATTTTTTCTTGAATAGGAAATATTTTTTCAGAATTAAATTCAAATGGAGATTTTTAAAAAGGCACTGTTTGAACTGTATTAGATCAAAATAAATGGTGTAAAATGAGATCAGAAATTTTTTTTCTAAACAGTGTTAAATCAAAATCATGCAAAAAAAAAATCTGTTTAAAAACAGAATTGGGTGTATATATATATCTTATAAAAATATATAATTCAGGCTTCAAAAATAATATTGTTTTTTAATATGATGCATATTTTATTAAATTACAATATAAAAAATTTTATAAAGCCATCTGATTGCCATTTCTTAGAAGCACTAAATAGTATTGCTAATTTGTTTGTTAACATTCCTATGTGCTGAAGCAATTTTCCAATTTAAGCTCACAAGTTTGATTTGAACTATTATCAACATATTTTACCTTAAATTTTTGAAAATATCCTAAAAATAAACAAAAAAAAACTACTATTTTTAAAAACATAAGATTTTGGAAGTAATTATGAAATATGTACCTATTTTTTCAGCGTACCACTCTAAAAAGTGTTATTAAAATTAATATGTTACTACACTGCTCATATTTTTACTTCAATAAAATTCGGAATTCAATTCTCTTTAATTTGGTATATAACATGATCTATTTTTGTTGATTAGTTATTTATTAAAAATATTCTAAAGTTGACTTGCTTAACCCTTTCAGAACCATAAGGTTTCTAAGAGTAAATATTAGTATGTAACTGTTTATTTTATTTTGCTTAGACGTAAAATAAATAAATATCATAAGAAAAATATGTAACAATGTGTAGTTTTTTTGGAATTTTATGGGAAATATTTTTCCCAATGGACTATAAAGGTAACACAAATTATAGTTAGGCTTATTATGCAATGTCTTTTATTTATTGGTTTATTAGAACAAAATGTTAACTAAAATAATACAAAATTATGAAATAAAATTACTATACAAAATGATGTGCTAATTAGGATATTCTGCGAAGCAATTTCTTTTGGTAGTGAGGCAAAGATGGACATTGCACATAGTATATATATTATGCATCCTGACAGTTCTGTTTTCGTTTTCTAAACATTCCCGTTTACATAATTGCGTTCGGCATACGTTCTATTTTGACATTCTGTATAAAAAATGCAGATAAGGTTATAATTAAATACAACAATCACCAATTTTAAAATGGGAAAAATGTTTCCCTTAGTCGTGAAAGGGTTAATGGACTCTGAAACAGCCTAACTTTTCTCAAAGTATGGTACATAGAAAAAAATTACAAAAAGGAAATAATGTCTACTTTAAACAAGAAGATTTTTTTAATTCAGAAACAGCCTTTTTATTCATGTGCATTATAATAATTTCTGTCTATCAGTTTGTTTTTTATGAATTTTGATTTGTATTTCTAGAAGCATTTTTTTTTTACTACATAACTCTAAAAAAGTTCTATTAAAATAAAACAAGTAGTCTTTTTGTCAAATATTTTATTTTCAGAAAATCCAGAATTAAATGCTGATTAATTTGGCATATAACATGCAATAATTTCTTTCATTAGTTATTTGGCAAAAAATTTCCAAAGTTGATTTTTTTGCCTGATTAGAGTGAAAAAATAGGGAACCTAGAAAGGGTTAATACAAAGGTAGAATATCTCTTTTTCAGTATTTCTCTTTGAAAGTTAAAATGTGAATTACACATGCTTGCTGGGTTATACATTAGTAAATACGATTGGGTTGTTTTACCTCTGAGCAGCACTTTTTTGCCCACCATGGGCTAAATGGCCAGATCACAAGGACCCTGAAGGCTCAGAGAAGGTTGGGGAAGGGGACCCACTGGAACAGCTGTTGGGAGACAGATGGTAGCCTCTCATCAAGGCCATCCAGCATGTTCTTTAACATTCACAGGGTATGGCTCTCCCACACACAGGACCATGGTTTAACGTCCCATCCGACGGATGGTGGCTTTTCCAAGCCCATTGGTGTCCCCTACTGACCGTGGGCAGGGCGGGGAATGTAAATACGGTATGTTCATATTTTTCCCTTGTGTGAAAGATTTGCCCTTCTGAAACTGAAAACAAAATTGTTAAAAAATACTTAATTTAATAAAATACTTGTTAAAAAATACACTAACATTTTTCTCTCTTACCTTTGCCATGGCTTGCATTTAAATAACACTTAAGAGCATCTTGCGGCTGATTACAGTTTTCATAAAGAATTCCCAGATTTGTCCATGCAGGTGTATGACTTTTATCCAATTGTACAGCACATATGTAGGCTTGCAATGCATCCATTGGCTGATTCTGCTGCTGGTACAGCACACTGGAATAAAATGAAAATAAGTTAAAGAGAATGAACTAAATCAACAAACACATTTATGTGCATACCAACATATATGAACAGTAGTACTTTTTCATAGTAAGGATAACCCTTATCACGAGAAGATAATTTAAATTCCAAAGCATGCTTTAATCCTTCCCAGGTCACTGTTGAACATTGACAGAAATTGCAATAAGTGGTCAAGGACATCAGTTGACTGTTTTGTACAACACATGAAACTTCAATTTTTTTAAAACAAAATTGCCACTTTAAAATTTTCCTAGATATATCTTTTAAAAATATGCAATTCAGGTTAGAAAAATATTTTTTTTTTATTTGATGCATATTTTATTAAACTATAATATAAAAAATAGTTAAAGCCATCTAATTGCTATTTCTCAGACGTGCTAAACAGTATTGCTGATTTGCTTGTTAACATACCTCTTTCTGAAGCAACCTTCTGATTTAAACTAACAAGTTTTATTTGAATTATTGTCAACAAATTTTTCCTTAAAGTTTTGAAAATCTAAAAATTATCAAAAAAATAACTATTTTTAAAAACAAATCAATTTCAGTAATCTCAAATATTTTTATCATTTATTCCAGCATTCTATGCACTTTTCCTATTCTTCAGATCGAAACTGTAACTAAAGTCTTCATAAGTTAACTTAGTTACACACAGGGTTTAGTAGAAAGAGAAAGTTGCAGGTGTTCAAATTGCTCGCTCACACATGCGACAGTGGACCAGCTGCTAAGTGATTGAATAACAAGTTGTTTATGAGCACAATATATTTAACTCAAGTAGGATATACATTCCCTTCCTAAAGTTAGTGGTATTGTGTTTCATTTTATAATTAAACTTTAATTTTCATTTCTGTGGATTTATTTTATTTCCATAAATTAAGAATCTTTCTGCTGATCAATAATTATCGATTTTTCAAGTTATGCTGCATCGGATGGCCGGTTTAGAACTTTTTGCTGTGGATAGTTTAACATTGCATTAAGTATTCCTTCTTCATTTTCCAGTAAAAAAACTTTGATCTGTATCATTTTCTGAAAATGAATGAGGTCTTGAATACAGAAGCAAAAGGGACTTCCTTGGCACAGAAATCAGTCCTAATGTGGGAGGGCAATTTGAAGGTTTTTAACCTCCCCCCCTACCAAACTCACTGAGGATGAATTGTCCCCCCTCTTCTTAGTAAAATGTGATTTTTTTAATTGTAAGTTTTTAAGTTTATATTGAATGATTTTAAAAGCATCCCCCCCTCAGTATTTTGGCTGTGCCACTCTGACGATACAAGCAATTTTTTTTTTTTTGCTTTTGCTGATTAACTTTCACTTCACAAAGATCAAAATTTAACAATAAAAAATTTGCAATGTTTAGTAAAAAAAAGCAGTCAAGAAACTGTTCCTCCATTTCACAAACCAGACAGAAAATCCCATTAATTTGAGCAATCCAAGTAGTCTTGTATAATCCTGGCCAATGTTTTAACCCTTTGCACTTGAGAGGCGACCCTCAGTTGCCACTTGGTTTGATGCAGCAACTTGAATGGCAACTGAGGCGGCGCCAATAACTGTTTTATAAACAGATATCTTTCCTCTTTACATTTTAGACATTTCATTTCTACATCTAATGCTTATTGTAAAAAAAGAAAGGAAATGGACATCCATTTATTCATTTGAAATATGTTAAATCACTGGTCAATCAACTAAGAGGTGATTTTTGACACATTTGTAACACTTGTCCTGACAAACTGAGAATGCATCTTGGCAAGTGCTTCCTAAACTATCACATAAGGCAAAATTACAAAGCTTTTCATATTCAATATTGGGTCTTGTATAATGTAAAAATACATGAAATATTGAAATAAAATAGTTCTACCTGTTAATTTATGTATGATTTATTTTTATGTTAGTTGTAAAAAACTTCATGAATTTTTTAGCAAAAGAGCTTCGAGTTGCTACTTCTCCATAGCAAAAAAACCACTGAGTGCAAAAGGGTTAAATTATACCACATTGAAAAAAAAATATCATTAAAAGACATAAAAATCATGTTCAAGTAAATATTATATTATTCAGAAAGAAATATACTTTTGATGAATACATAATTTAACTGTTTATATTATCAGGTTTTCCAAAATTAAGCCTCAATTGCATAGTCCGATGCCTTTTTAATTTTAACACTAAGTTTTATTAATAAAATTAATATGCTTTAAAATTTCCTTAAATTTTTTATTTTCATAAAATTCATTATTCTGTTTAATTTGATATATAACATGTCGTATTTCAGTTAGATATTAAAAAAAATCCAAAATTGACTTGTTGATATGACTCAGCATAGTTGCCAAAAAGCCTGGACTTTTCTCAAAGTGTGATAACAAGAAAAAATAATACAGGAGTAATTTTCTTGCTTCAAGTAATTTTTTTATTCAGAAATAAATAGACTTTCTATTCATGTGCATTATAATGATTTCTATTAGTTTCTTTTAATAAATTTTTATTTGCATTGATAGATGCATTTTTTTACTACATTGTCTCTATAAAAGCTCTATTAAAATAAAATTAGTAGTCTTTTTTGTTAAATACACTACATTATCATCATCCTCAAGCAGCCATGGGCTACGAGGTCAAACCAGACAGTGCAATTTAGTTCTCCAAGCATATCTGTCCTGACTACAGGAAATAAAAAATGCAACACTTGCAAGAACTTATGCAAATGTGATGAAATTTAGGTAGGCAATAGTATATGGGAATGCATGGAAATGATCGAAACAATTGGACAGGCGCAAGCTGACATCACAGGTGTGGAGCAGTCAAACACAGATAAAGGCAACCAAAGCTCCCTGGTTGACAAAACATTGTAGAAATTGTTCTAAAGTGCTAAAGATGCCCTTATGCAGAGGTCGACAGCTGTTCCAACAGTTAACAGACTTTGAGCATGGAAGAAACATCGGCCTTAGAGAAGCTGGTTTGTCGTACAGAGATGTGGCCAACAAGGTTAGCCACAGTTCCAGCACCATCATATACATATGGCACCAGTGGGTTCAAGAAGGATACAGCACACACTGACAAGGATCAGGAAGACGATGCATGACCATGGAGCAACAGGATCGCCATTTGCGATGCATGGCATTGCGTGACAGATTCGCGACTACAATGCAACTGGCAACAGGTAACACATTGAATACCTACTAGGCAGATGGTAAACAAGAGGCTTTTATACAGTTTTCATTGTGAACCTATCGTTCAGCACTGCATTCACCCCCCACATCTGTCCGTGTGCAATCATGTCTTCAGTGGTGTCGCCTCAGACAGAACTGGAACGAACAAGAGTGGAGTACTGTGGTGTTTAGTGATGAATCTCGTTTTTGTCTTGGTCAGCACAATGGTAGCCAACATGTTCGCTGTCATCCAAGGGAAAGAAACGCCATCCAGTGCATGCGATATTGTCACACAGCTCCAGCATCTGGTGTCTTGGTGTGAGGTGCCATTAGTTGGACATCTCGGTCAGAACTGGTCATCAAAAGGGAATCTCTAATTGCCCAACGATATGATACAAACATTTTGTAGCCAGTAGCTGTCCCATTTGTTCAATAACACAGAACCTTTTACCAGCAAGATAACTCCCATCCCCAAACAGCCCGCATTATTCTGCAGTATCTACACGAGCATAACATTCAGGTACTACCATGACCAGCACACTCACCGGACATTTCACCAATTGAAAATGTCTCAAGTCTCAATGGGTCAACAGTTCGAACAACATACAAGAGGTGCACCACCCACTGTCGCTGAAATGGAACAGACTTCGCACTACTTGGCATTCTATCCCTCAGGAGGACATTATAGAGCTGTATGATAGCCTTCAATGCAGTGTTGATGAATGCATTGCTGCACAGGATGGTTCAACTCATACTAATTATACCACTTTACCAGGTAGCTAAAGAGGTAATTTTCACTTTTTTTTTTGATAATGTAATCAATTGCACATCTTAGTGTGCTTGCAATTTTTTTCAGGTGTTGCAATTTTTTTTCTGTAGTGTATTATATTTTCAGAAAAATCCAAAATTAAATGATGATTAATTTGACTATAACATGCTATAATTCCTTTCATTAGTTATTTGACAAATATATTCTAAAGCTAATTTTTTGGCTATCCTAGTGAAAAAACAGCTGGACCTCTGGATGTAAATCAATTTTTCAGGCTGGACCCTGGAAGCGTTATTATGCAGCTAAGATTATATTTTTCTCATGTATGACTAGAATAAGTAATATTTTTTATTATTATTTAATATTATTTGGTAATTTAAATTTAAAAACTGGAATTTCAATGCAAATGTTGAATGATGATATTGTAGATCTAATGGAAGGTAGATATTAATCTAATAACTATATACCAAGATTCATCATCATCATCCTCAAGCAGCCGTTTTCTACTTTCCAAAAATACAAAGTGAAATATGACTTTTTTTCAGCTATTTAAAATAAAAAAAAAATAAATACCCCCTCAAGCAGCTGCTTGCCACAGAGGTCTGACAGGAGCCTCTCAGTTTATATGCCGTAGTAGAAGGTCTGAGAGAATAGCAGGACCTCAGCAGAAAAACAACACACACATCCATGCCTTACCCGGGGCTCGAACCCAGGTCCCTTAGATCAGTAGCCAAGCGTGCTAACCACTCGGCCATGGGACGGGCAAAATAAATAACCCCTCAAGCAGCTGCTTGCCACAGAGGTCTGACAGGAGCCTGTCAGTTTATATGCCAAAGTAGAAGGTCTGAGAGGATGGCAGGACCTCAGCAGAAAAACGACACATACATCCATGCCTTACCCGGGGCTCGAATGCAGGTCCCATAGATCAGTAGCCAAGCGTGCTAACCACTTGGCCACGGAATATATATAAACTAGAAGATTTAACCCAGCATTGCTCAGGTCTTAATATACAATAAATGACACACCCAAAGTAACAAGCTTCTATTTTACAAAAAACTCAATAAGATTGACAGAGATTTTCCTCCACCTCTTTTTGTGAGGCAAAAAGGAGGGGTCATAATTTGAGCCAGTCTATAATATTCCCCAAATAAGTAGCTTTCAGTTCAAATTTTTAACTCATTATGATCTGTAATCATTTGAATTCCTATTTTTTGGATGAGGAAGTTTAGGGATTCCTTAAACTCCATTTATGGGTCCTTTAAATAATCAAGTTTTAATTAAAAAAAATCTTAAGATGTAGTAACATTGCCAAGGGCATCTAAAGTCAGTTTGATCCATGCAAGTATGAGTCATGTAATCTGCTACAATTTATTTACAATTACAATTAATTACAATTGGTATTCATATGGATTTCTAGCAAAAAGAGGCATCAAGATTCAAAATTAGCTTCTAACTCCTACTGTTTAGGAAGAGTTCTTGAACAGGCACGCAGTTACTCTTAAAAATATATAACAGATTATTTTTTCAAAAACTATTTTAAAAGAAATGAAATTTTTTCAATTGTTAGGTTTACTTAATGATAATTTAGCAAAGCTGGTAAATATAAGTTATACAAGATAAATAAACTCTTACTAAAAAAAAATTCAGAAAAACCAAGTATTATAGACAATATTATTAAATATTTATATCAGAATAATGAAATTACGGGGAAAAAACTGGAGAATGAATTTGAAACCACTTTTACTGAAGTAAAATTTTACAATTATTAAAAAAAGTTTAAAAATTTTGCCTTTCTTTAGAATTATTATTTCATTGTTCACAACTGAATGCTTTTTATTTTGATATATAATAGGACAATCTTTGTTAGCTACTTCAGGATAGGGTTCAAATTTTTGTTTTTTTATCTGAACCAAAAAATGGTGTGGGTATCAGCTTCAGTTTTGAAAGTGATGTGCATAAAGAGTTAATAACACAACTGCTGTATTTTCTAATGTCTCCTAAAGGTTAATAACTATGTTCAAAATGAAATCTTAGGGAAATATTTAAGGTATTCAAAAAGCAGTATTTTAAATCTAAACCTAAATTTAAAAGTCAAACACAAAGAAAAGACTATCTCCTTAGTGTGTACAAATTCAAGCATATTATCACAAAAAATTTTAAAACATACCCTATTGAACACCAGGTGTCAGCATTTGCCTCAGCTTTATCAACTGAACTGCGATAGGATACAAATGCATCATGAACTTTCCCAAATCCAGCATAGCATCGACCTAAAAAATAGAGACTCTGGCCATTGGTTGGATCAGCTTCAACAGATTTCTGTAAACAATGAAGAGCACGAGCTTGTCGCTGTGGCTTCTCACCAAGGGCTTCAACTGTATGATGCATCCACCCTGACAGAAGTTAAAAGTATGCATTTTTAAAACCGATTCCATACCTTATATGAATATTTAAAAGCAAGCATGTACTATAACTTGCTAAAATGTTTTATGGCACTAAGAAGAAGGCAAACTGTTTGCATCTATGATTAATAATTGCTGAGCATTCACAATTTTCAGGACATACATTCAAAAAAATAATAAATATTATTTCTTTATAATCTTTCCATAAAAACGGATTATATTTATTGCCAATGAACCAAAGCATTTCAGTAGTTTCTGGCTTCATCAATGGAGGGAGTATTCAAAGGAGGTATTTCAGCAATCTATTCAGCAAATACTTCCCTCACTTGGTAACAAAAACTGCTTTATAGCTTATAAAACTGAGTTAACATCAAAAGGAAAGCAGGGTCATCAAAATGAGAAGCACACAACAATACACCATATAATAAGATGCATAATTCATGGATAAAGATGCACAAAAAAAATCATTGAATTACAGCAAACAAAATGCATTTAACAGTTAAGGAAACAGTTGATTTTAGTCAAACTATTCATTGAGGCAGGGTAGGTTAAAAAGAATGCCAATCTTAGGTCTCAAGGAGATGGCAAAGTTAGAAATAGGAGCTTATTGTTACCCAATAGAGTATGCGTGTCATATGGAACTTAGTAAATGGGGTAGATATAAGATGGGAAATAAGCAGTAAAATAACAGGCACAGATGAATGGAATAAAAAAAATATCTCCTCAAGCAGCTGCGTGCCACAGAGGTCTGACAGGAGTCTGTCAGTTTATATGCCATAGTAGAAGGTCTGTGAGGATGACAGGACCTCAGCAGAAAACTGACACATATATCCATGCTTTACCCGGGCCTCGAACCCAGGTCCCTTAGATCAGTAGCCAAGTGCGCTAAGAACTCGACCATGGGATGGCTACAGGAGGAAAATCAATACAGTGCAACCTTTTGAAACCCATACTAATTCAAACTCACAGTAGTCTGAACATGCTAAGTCACTGCACTACTGCTTGGCCACTGGGTTAATCATGGTCAAATAACAGTTACATTTCTCCTACCAAACAGTATACCATTGTTGCAACCAATGAACTAAAATGAATTCAATTAAGTTATGATATCAAAAGAAACTTTTATTTTGCATTGTACCTGAGGAAAGCAACATTATAACATTAAAAAAAGTTGTATTCACTATAGCAGAAGAGTGGTATTTACCAAGTCTAAGTCTCATACAAAAGTCTTAGAGTTAGTTATTGCCTATACAAAATGATTACATAGAGAAGAGAATAAATCTGATTAATGTTTTCAGACATTACAAGACAGAATGAAAATGACTATGCAAGGGTTGACTTATTGAAGGGCTTGCAGCAATAACGAGTCAGCTCCATTTTCTGCCAATTTTGAGTAAACAAAAAATACTATTTAAAATTCCTCTTCATTACATCAAACAGAACAGATGCAGCTCCATCTCTTGGAAACCAAGGTAACTATCACTCAGAGCTGGCTCCTTCTTGCACCAAATAAAAGGCCAAATTTTTCTTTACAGGATAGCACATATAACTAAAAATGAGTAACAATTGGAGCTGCCTCCTTTTTGCTGCAAGCCCCTCAATTGTTGAAAATATTTTTCAAGAAAACAAATATAGTATGGAGTCAGATCACAAGAAAAATAATTTAACTGGTATTTTGGGAGAAAAAATAGTAAATCATAAGGATGCCATCTCTAATTTTAGCACTTGCTTAAAATAGGGAGAAAATAAAATATCCACTCAAATTCTTCTACTTTATCAGTTTCATAAGAAGCATATGAAAGGTACAAACCAGAAGATTCATGACTAAACAAAATGTAATCTACAAATTTTAGATTAATAGAAATGTACCTGAAATATGCACTTTAAAAAAATGAGTTCAGTAAAAAGAGTAGAATTTTCATTTGAAATCCAGTAATCAGAATAATTTGATTGTCTGAATACAGCCATGCAGTATATTGCTTCACATTATCAAGGATTGAACTATACTTCAAAGCAATTCAATCGTTATTGAGTATCAATTTTCTTAACCCTCACACTTCACTTCCTTTCTTTGTGGTTTTTTTTTTGTATTCTTGTAATTGCACAACTTTATCATTATTATTGTTCATCGTTAATCAGTTCTTTGAAAATTTTTATCTGCGGCATATGTCTCATCAAAATGACACTGCTAATTTTTTATTCTTCAATATTAATAAATTAAAATATATATATATTACTCCTCAAGCACATTCTTGCCATAGAGACCTGACAGGAACCCATCAAATTTAATATGCCACATAAAAGACCTGTGAGGAAGCTTCAATATTAGTTAAGTTACAAAAGTTTTTGGCAGAGAGCATGTAAATAATTTTAATCCAATGGACCAAGAGAATACCAATTAATTCTTAAGATTAAGACTAATAAATGCTTCATGTCACTTGCAATAAGATTGAAATCCTATTTCAAACACGTTTAAACATGCATATTTTACTGATCATCCAGCATATTTTTATACTTGTGTAATACCCTTGTCATGGTGGTAGCCACATAAGTTAACATGCATGATAATGGAAGATAATACTACAACTAATTAGCCAGAAGATAGCAACAGTTGCATTGAAAAATAATATTTTGCATTTGTCTGTTGAAAATTCTTGATTGAAAATTGTTTCCACAAAATTGCAACTTCATCTATGAACCTGGAAACTTCAACATGGTCTGGATGGACCTATGCTTCATTTTTTCAACATAATTCTCATTGAATGAGTAACATGGCAGAGCAAATTTTAAACTTCATTTTTACATCACTTAAATATAAAATAATAGCATAAATTTTACAAAACACAATTTGGATTGCAAGAAAAACAAATATATATTACAGTTAAAAACTTCATCATGATGAATGTCTGCCGTTCTTTTTCATTTCTGTAACATTAGCAAAAGATTTAATAAAGGCTTTTGAAAAGATAAAATAAATTTATTCTAATTCTAGAAATATGGAGACTTATCATTGACCAATATTGCAATTGATCTACTGATAAACACACGTTGTCTTTTTGTTGCTGTTGCCTATTTGTCATATATTGGGCATCAAAAATATAAGAAATATGGATTGAAAACATATATTAACTATGTAATGCAGATTTTATGCTAATAAGGAGGAAAAGGCAACACCAAGGTGAATGAAGAAAGGATGGTGCCATTATGTGAGGGAGTGTTTCTTGACAGTCAAAATGCCTAGCCAATGATGTCACAGTGGGGAGACTAAGGTAAACAAAGCATATAAGAAGCCTACAGTAAGATAGATTTCTGTTGCTACAGTAAGATAGATTTCTGTTGGCAAAAAAAGTGTAAAATTACAATCAGTTGTTTTTTTAAGTGTTTGAGGTCTATCTAGTTATCAGGGAAATATTTATTGTTATATATACACATTCAGCAGCCACTTTATTAGGTACAGTTTGGTGTTATGTCAATAGTAACTGAGAACTTGGAACATCTTAAATAATCACTTTTTGAAAGAGTGTGACTGATGACGATTTCAAGATCTGAAAATCAATTTAGACCTAAATAAAACAAATAAACGTAAATAAAACAACTCTAAACAGAGAACGAATCTTTAACAATATTTATTCTCTATTTAGAGTTAAGAAAATTGACTATTTAACAGCAATTATTCCAATTTAAATAACTGCTCTCAAAAGTTAATAATAGATATAAATAATAAATAAAAATCAATAAAGCAATTTTGTGGTAATTTATATTGAATTACTATAGAATTTCAATTAGATGATCCGTGAAATTATTATGATCTTGCTCTTAAAATTAAATTTGATCAAATTAAAACATCAGATCTTTATACCAACTATGTTAATAATCATAATGAAAATAATAAAATACAATTTTTTGTCAAAGTCAGTAGTGGTTTAAATTTTACCCCTTCTGAAAAATATTTCATGTGACCTGGCATAAATAGAGTTTTCAAATTATTCAGCAATTTTTCCTTGGAGTTTTTCAATGAAAAGTCTGCTTTTTTTTTTTCTTTATATCTGAAATTTTTATTCTGCTGTAAAATTTTTATTTACATTTATTCCACTGCTTTAGCTTTGATTGTAATCTTGTTTGCAAATCAGAGATTTTCCTTTCGGCTTTAGTTTTGAATAGCAATATGAAACTCCTGCTATAATTTTCGAATGCATAAAATGACACACTGATATAAGCTATTATTTCCATGGATCTTTACAGTATAAGTCAATGTCTTTAGATTATCAATTACCTGAGATAACGCTACTTTTTTACTGGGTACACTGTCGTAATTTTCAGAGCGATCGGTTTCTTACTCCAACAATCAATTCATTGTTTCCCATGATAACAATTCTCTGGTGGGAGTAAAAGCGGTCACAGTAATATGACCGATTTTTTTTTTTAATTCGGAATGGCATTATCATTTAGTTTACATTTCATAGATAGTCCTAAGAGTTCACTTCATAAATCTTACAGCTGGTCGAACTTAACAGGCATCTGATAAAATGTTTACCACATATCTTAGCATGCGCACATTGAATTTATCTTCATGCTGACAATGCATCACCCACTTCATACTAATTTTTGCTTCTACTTTGAATGTATATGAAACATTGCTTTTCTTATTTTTTGAAGGATTATTCATGTACTTTGTTACTGCAGAGTTCAGCATGATAAAAATAAGCAAAAATTGCCTGAAAGACTTCAAATAGAAATACACCAAGTGAAGAGCAAAGAAAGACATGAAAGAACTTACGATTATTTAAGTACATTAGCTGAGTTCTCCCCACTATGATGTCATGGGGCACACCCTCTCAGCGACACTCAAATGACCTTGGTGAAGCTCCTTGTACTCCACCTTCTATATACTCATCTTGGGTAACACAGCATACAGAGGAAAATACAGTTTGATTTTTTTAGGCTCTAATGCACCAATTAATTTTATGCTCTAATGCACCAATTAAATGGAAAGGAAAATATAGTAATGGCACTTTCTGAACCATTATGTATACTGAAAGGAAAATAATAACTTTGGACAATTGGTTCCCTTCTTTAGTTTAACCAATAGGTAAAAAAAGCTCAACTGCATTGGAATTAAATATAAATTTTTAAAAAAATACCCATCTTCCTACATGCACCAAAAAAGCAAAAAAAAAAACAGTGATGAAATAACTGCACTGATATTAACTTCAGAGGAAAATATAGAATCTTCAAGCAGCTATCAAGGTTCAATCGCACTAAATAATTCAGCCCTTCTTCAAACAAATCTGTCCTTACAGCTGCTGCATTTGGCCATTGCAGAAAAATTCTAACAAGATTCAGTTTCATATTGTCTACCTGTCTGCCTACCACATCTTGGGTCTTTCCTTTATGCTGAGGTCTTTAGGCACACTTTTCAAAACCCTATTTGCTAATATGTAATTCTTCATGGGAGCAACATGGCCAAATCAATGCAGTCTCTCTCTGCACAACATATTGCAAGGTGGTTGCAGACTTCATCTAAAATTGCATTGCCTACAAAGTCAAACTACTTAAGGCTCAAAATACTGCATAAGCATTTTTCAAAAAGTAAGAAGATACGTCACTACACAAAGGACAGAGATAACCAAGAAAGTTCTATGGGATTGTCCTGGCTCCTTATATAACATATAAATCAGCTGGTTTAGTAATCAGTATGCTAGCCACTAGACCATGTATTGCAATCAAAAACATTCATGTTGTCTTGCTTACAAAGATCCAAAATTTTTATGACTCTACAACTGTATGTAGAAAACCCAATTATTATAAAACCTAATTCAAGTGTATGTGCAAATTTTTCCACAATTGCCAAAGGTTTTTTAACCAGCAGCAATTCCTATTCTTCTTTTAACCCTTCTAGTGTCAACATTGTCTGAATACATTCACAGAACCCAAAATGATAGGTCAAGGACATATATATGTTTTTAGTACAACAAAAAAAAATCAATTTTTTTTAAATAAAATTTTATTTTATTAATTAATATTAATTGTAATTATATATATATCTTATAAAAATATATAATTCAGGCTTCAAAAATAATTTTTTTAATTTGATGCATATTTTATTAAACTACAATACAAATAATTTTATAAAGCCCTCTTATTGCCATTTCTTAGAAGAACTAAATGGTATTGCCAATTTGCTTGTTAACATTCTTGTTTGCTGAAACAATCTTCCGATTTAAGCTCACAAGTTTGATTTGAACTATTATCAACAAATTTTTCCATAAATTTTTGAATATCTCCTAAAAATTTTAAAAAAACTGCTATTTTTAAAAACAGTACATTTTGGAAGTATATACAAAGCACATACCACCATTTTTTTTCAGTTTCACACTCTTTCTGCCATACACTTATTTCAGTATTCCCCAAAACTATTTTTATCATTTTTCCCAACATTTTCTGCATCTTTCCCACTCTTAAAATCAAAACTTGAAGTAAACACATCCTTCTTAGAAATTCTGGGTGCATCTGCATTTGATTACGTATAGATCACTGAGGCAAACAAGAGGCAGATGGCTAACACATGCTATGTCTGTTCTGTGTACTATAAGTGGCTCCCATATTATTTACAGTTTTGGTCCAACATATTGGATATCCTTTGTAAAGTTTGTTTTTTATATTTAAACCTTAGTTTTCATTTCAGTAGATTTATTTTCATAAATAAGCAATCTTTTAGCCGACTGATAAGTATTGATTTTTGATATTGTTATCCTACATCGGATGGCTGGCCTACAACCTGTTGCTATGGATATTTTAAAATTGCATTAGGCTATAGATTAATTTTCATTTTACTATTTATTACTTTTCCAGTAAAACTTTGATCTGATATCATTTTCTGAAAATAAATTAGGTCTTGGATATGGAAGTGAATTCATTTCTGTAGATTTATTTCTGTTAGTTAACGATCTTTTGGTCAGATGATTTATCTATCTTTCTGAGTTATGCTAGATCAGGGGTCGCCTTAAAAGTTGTTGCAGATATTTTTTCAACATCCCATTAAGTGATATGTAATTTTTCTTTTATTATTTCTTGCTTTTTTACTAAAAAACTATGAGCTTCCACTGTTTTCTGAAAATGAATGTCTCAGATACAGACGCAAAACAGACTTCCTTGCTACAGAAATCAGCCATCATGTAAAAGGGCAAATTTCGGGAAGGAGTTCCCTCCACTGACTCACCATGAAAGTTTCACTGCCCTTCCCCCTACTCTAGAAAAATATAATTTTTAAAATTAAGAATTTTTATATTTATATTGAATTATCAATAAATATTTTGCAGAAAAAAATTTCGCTGACATACAGAATATGTTGACAAAATTTTTTCCACAAAATATTTATTGATTTATCAACATCAAAAAGTCAGCAGGTAATAGTGTGATTGTCATCTATATTATATTGAATTATTTTAACAGCAATCCCCCCCCCCACCCTCAGTACCTTGGCTGTGCCACACAGATGATATAACTTTTTTTTTTTTGCTTTGGTGCACAAAACTTTCTACACTTAGCCAAGATCATCAAACTTCAACACCCAAAGAAAAAATTCATTAAAAAAAAGCATCCAAGGAAGTTTCTTTCTATTCATAAACCAATTCAGAAAATCCCATGAATGTGAGAAGTCCAAGTCACTTTGTATAACACTAGCTGTGTTTAAAATATATACGATATTGAAAAGAATCGGGCGGGGGTGGCTCAGTCGGTAGCGTGCCAGGCTCGTAATCTGTAGTTCCCAGGTTCGAGTCCCAGCTGGGTCAGCGTTGAGATTTATCTCCGCAGAATTCCCCGCCCTGCCCACGGTCAGTAGGGGACACCGATGGGCTTGGTTGCTTGCCAACGATGGGCTTGAAATACTTTTTACATTTCAACCATATAAACTAATTCAGATTAGGAAATTGCAATTTTTCAACCAAAATTTCTGCTAGAATTTTAAAATTAAGTTTTTCCATAGCAGTTATGCAGCTTCATACTAAAACAATTCATTCTCAATTTTAGTGCTTCAGTTTAAACTTTAAATGCTTTGAAATGTTTTTATTGAATTTTTTTCGTAGTTCTTTATCACATTTCAGATATATTTTTCAATTTTTATTAAGATTATCTTGTGGTTAAAAGCAAAATTTTTTTATGACTTTTTTTTTTCTTAGACAGTCATCTTTTCTTAGGCAGTTTCTTAGGCTTACAGCTTGTCATCCAAAGTCTAATCATATGAATTATGTTTTATGCATAAATATAAAATATAATAAAAAAAATATGAAAACAACCTAAGTATTTGAAAAATGCAAATTAATTCATTAGAAATTTGGAATTTTCAACTTTTTCCACCATTAGAGGAACCATAGACTTTAAAAAAAAAGTGAGTTGTGCTTTCCACCTCCCTGGGAGTAAGGGAACCTTGGTATCTTTCACATTCACCACCAAATTTCCAAATTTCTATCATAAATACATCATTTGTAATATTCGTTTAAAATTTTTCCACTTTTAGAGGGTGCGTTATAACTTTAAGGATATTCAGAAAGTGCAAATCATAATAGTTCATTAATACCTATCCAACCAAAAAAAGATTTTAATTTGTCTCCAAAAACAATTATCTGTTAAAATAAAAAAAGTTGCATTTTCCCACCCTAGTGGGGACAAAGGGTCAACTTAATGTTAACAATAAAAACTTCATGACATTCACATTATACCACGAAAATTAAAAAATATTAGCACAAAAGCCATTTGCAATATTTGTTAGAAAATTTGGAATTTTCAACTTTTTCCATCATTAGAGGGCACAATTACAGCTTTTGGGAGACCCAGGAAATTGCAACTTGTAATATTTCATCAATACCTATAGCAACACAATAAAAACTTTTTTGTTTAGAGAGATAAAAAGTTCAATATCTACAGATAAAGAAAAACTATTTTCTCCCTTTTTAAAATAAAAAAAACAAGATAATGAAATAATTTAGAAAAAAAGGCAATTTTTTTACAAATAGGTAAAATTATGCAATATTTTAAAAAATGCTTAAAAATTTAACTTTACCTTTTTTTTCTTGTTTGAATCTTTGTTATTTTATTACTCACAATTAACTGCTCTTTCTTTTGGTATATAACAAGACATTTCACACTTCAAGATGAGGTTCTAAAGCTCGTTATTTTATTTTCTGATTTAGATTCCTATAATCATATATCCTACTAATTTCTAATTATTAGGATAATCTATCCTAATCCTAATAATTTCTGGATTAATAGCCTAAAAAACTAAATAATAAATCTGGCTCATACCAGTTGGGTTGTTTTACCTCTGAGTGACACTTTTTTACACACTACGGGCTAAATGGCCAGGTCACAATGGCTCAGAAAAGGTTGGGGAAGGGGACCCACTGGAACAGCTGTGGGGAGAGTTTTTAGCCTCCCGTCAAGGCCATCCACATCATGTTCTTTAACATGCACAGGGTATGGTTCTCCTGCACACAGGATCATGGCTTAACATCCCATCTGACATACGGTGGCCTTTCCAAGCCCATCAGTGTCCCCTACTGATCATGGGCAGGGCGGGAAGTTTTGCAGAGATAAATCTCAACACTGACCCAGCTGGGTTCAAACCTGGGAACTGAAGATTATGAGCCTGGCATGCTACTGACTGAGCCACCCCTGCCCCACTACTACTAGTGAATTTTTCTCCGTTTATCACCAAATTGAATTTATTACCAGTCTTACCAATAGCCCTAATGAAAGAGTATCTCATCAACATCATTTCACAAAATCATCAGCCTAATCTAAATCAAAAATGTTCAAATCTCTAGACCAGTGGTTCCCAGCCACTAGGGGTCTGTGAAGCTAGTAAAGGATGTCCACAAGTTAATTTTAATATTTCAAATAGCTCTAGCAGAAATTTTACATTTTTCCATTATTGCATAACCACATTATTGCTTTCTGGCTCAAATTACGTCAATTCAGTATAACAAAAATGACTACTTCATGCTGCTTCACAAAGTGAAATTGGATGTTGATGCATATATATTGGAGTATCAAATTTTTCCACTTAAATGTTTATATTAAAATTACAAAATAACCAATAAATGAATAACTGATAAAGAACTAGAGCGAAACCCATTCTTGGGACATTTAGGGAGTCCTCTGTGAGGATTTGTACTTTAATTAAAACATATCAGGTAACAATGGGAAGAGGGTCTGCACAGTTAGATTTGGTAGGTGGTCCACAGAAGAATAAGACTCTGTAGTGTGTGTGTGTGTGGGGGGGGGGGGGGTCTGCCAAAAGAATGAGACTTCGGTGGGAGCACTTGGCAGCAAAAAGAATCAGAACCACTGCTCTAGATCATTCAAAGCCAAAATCTTTTCCTGGCAATGAATTTTGTAAAACACAATCAATAACCAAAATGAAAAGAAGACAATATGCATTCTTGCCAAATTCTAGCAGTAATGCAAAACAATTTGCTACTAACTGCACTAACTCCCACATATGGCTCAGTGTTATAATAGAATAACATTAAGCCATGTGTTATAAGACTAGTAGAATGTTGTAGTAGTAGTTGTAGTAATGTTGTAGATAGTAGTTTTCAGTTAAGACTAGTAGAATGTTGTTTGACTTCATCCCTGCAATACTTTCTTTCAGAAATAAGCTCCATAGCCTTATCACTCAGAGGACTCTGCTCCTTTTTACCCAAAATAGTACTATTACTTTCAATAAAAGCCTGTTTAACATGGTCCGACTGTTCCTGAACTTCAATTGTAAGAAAACCATGGCTAAGTAACCTATCATGGTAAGCTTTGGTTATATCTGGGATTTTCAGAGCTTCAGTGTTCGTTACTTCTTTAACCTTGGAACAACATTTCTTAAGCTTCAGTTGCAAGACACTTTTAGAAAGTCAATGATCAGATGCAATATTTTGTTCAGATGCTAAGAGCAATCAGCTGTGGTGCTTATCTTACCTTGAAGTTAATATGAATTCAACAGGTTTTACTTTTTAAAGTGCATATACAAAGATAGGATTCCTTATGCTACTCTGCCATCTTAAGCTTCCTTTCAAACTACTCACTTGTAAATATCAACCCCTGTTACAGTTCCCTCTTAATTTGGAGGGGAAGAGAGCATAATTTGAGATTGCTTATGGCATGCTTGATGCCACAAGCTTTCATTTGAGATATAACTTGTTGCACTTAATCTCCATGAAATTTCCATAATTTTTGGGGAGCCAAACTTGAGGTGTAGCCTTATAATAGTCCCCAACATCAGCTTTAATTTAACAACTAACTTGTTATGCTATGCTCTTGCATTCTGAAGATAAAATGAAAATCATTTGACCTTCTCCCCTTTTTGACCTCAGAGGGAGGGGGATAATTTTGTAACCTAAGATGTTCCCAATTCACATGCTTTCATTTGACATGCAACTCACTACTCTCAGCCTTTGCCCACAGAATATATACAGAGTGGAACAATCAAATATTTCTTAAGAAAACAATCATTTACCTTCCCCTCACATACACACATTTGAGGTGGGGGAAGAAAGCATGAGGGATAAATTTTACATAACCTTTAATACTCCCCATGTCACAAGCTTTATTTTAACATATAAATAACTTTTGGTAACTCTTGCATTTGGAAGATATAGTGAAACATCACTTTTTTTATGGGGGGGGTTCGTAATTTTTTTTTTAACCTTGACATTCCTCTATCACAGGATTCAAGCTCAACCCATACATTTAAAACAAATGGAACAACTGTTTTGATGAACATACAAATGACAATCAAAAAACAAAGATAGGTAGGAAATAAATGTAAACCTTTCATTTCTATAAAGCATTTCAAAAAACTTAACATTAAATATATAAAATAATAAATATATATCCCCTCAAGAAGCTGCTTACCACAGAGGTCTGATAGTAGCCTGCCAGTTTAATATGCCATAGTATAAGGTCTGTGAGGATGGAGAGGCCTCAACAGAATGACAACACAAACATCCATACCTTATCCAGGGCTCGAACCCAGGTCCCCGTGATCAGTAGCCAAGCACACCAACCACTTGGCCACTGGACTAGACATTTTAACCCAAAATTAGACAAAAAAAAGAGGAATATTGTGCAATGAATGGTACAAAATGAAGTATTGTGGATTGAACAGTAAAAAATGGGACTTGTTAAAAAAAACATACAAAGAAAAACAAAGCTTGTCTCTAGCCATGTTCTACAGAATGATTTTGCAAGCCTAAATGCTCATAGTTTTAAGAAAGCTTGTTCCCTTATCAGCAAGCAAGTTTACAAGGCTAAATAGAATAGGTTGCATGCAAACTGGCAGTGGAACACGTAATAAAATGAACAATTTTGTGGTTACAGAATGCAATCAAACTTTTGTATTAAGTTCCAAAGATAGTTATTCTTGTCTTTGTGTGCATCAAAGAAGTGTTAAGTTAAGGTATTCCATATGATCTAACAATCAACCACAAATTATGTCAATCAACAGAGTCAAAAGCCTTTTTAAAATCTATAAAGCTAGCAACCAGAGGTTTCTGAAACTCTAAACATTTCTCAAGAATCTGCCTAAGTGAAAAAATCTGATCAATACATCCCTACCACTTCTGAATCCACACTGCTCATCACGCAGTTGTTCATCAATCAAATTCTTAATTAAGTATAATCACGCAAAGAACTTGACCTGGAACAGAAAGTAAACTAATTCCACTATTAATTATCACAAAAACTACGATCACCATTTTTTTAACAAGTTCTAACATCACGACATTTGCACTGTAAAAGAATAGAAAGTTTTTACTAGTTTGTAGCACTTGCAATCAACTTTCTTGCAATGAATGTATGGTAAAAAAATTATATTATCCAGTGGTAGGGTGTAAGTGGCAACTGGAGAGGCTAAGCAAGATTAAGAAACACACAATTACATTCAACAGTTCTAAAAGAATAATGTTTACACTTCAACTTTTCTCATTGATCATTGGCAGATTCACAGGTGAGAGGTCACTGATCTAAGATTTACAAGAACCACTGAAGTATAAACCATATAAGTTTGTAACCTTCACAATTGGCATTCACAATACACCACTGGTATCCATGAATTGGATAGTTGCTTTGATGTCTGCTTATAATGGAGTTCCTACATTCAACATTTGTAGAATAAAACTGGAAGATATGCTCTGTCAGAATATTTATTTCAAATTTGTGTAGTTCCATACATTGCATAATAAAACTGGTAAGTGATATATGAATAGCACTGATTTTAGAATTTAAAAATAATCACACTAATCAATATTCAAACACAATTACATTGTAGCAAAGAACAACCTACCTAACTGCTTCAAAGTTTCAGCTTGAACACCCAAAGCCAAATCTTTATTTTCCAAGAGTTGGTCATAAGCTTCCTTTGCAGCTTTGTACTTTCCCTGTTCATGAATATATTTCACAGTGAGTTAGAAGTGTATTTTACAAAGAAAATTATAGTATAGCTTTCCTGAAATAATCAGAACGCTTAAGACTACACAAAATACTTAATTTTTCTTACCACAAATGTTCAGAGAGGTCCGACCCACCCACCTACCTACCTACCTACCTACCCACCCACCTACCTACCCACCCACCTACCTACCCACCCACCTACCTACCCACCCACCTACCCACCTACCTACCCACTCACCCACCCACCTACCTACCCACCTACCTACCCACCTACCTACCTACAGCCATGGCCTATGGAGGTCATACCAGACTGCAAAATTTTCCTCTTCAGACATGTCTGTTCTGAGCTACAGCTGCTGTATTTTGCCACTGTAGGCCAATTCTAGCAAGGTCCTTTTGGCATTGTCTACCTATGGCATCCTAGGTCTTCCCCTTTCCTTGAAGCCTTTAGGCACACTGTTCAAAATCCTGCTTGCCAATCTGCACTTATGCATATGGGAAATATTGCCAAACCACTGCAGTCTCTCTGCATAAAATATTGCTCAAAAGAGGTTGACTCCTCCTTCTAACATCATCATCATTACTTCGAATTCAAACCACCTAATGCCCAAGATAATACGCAACCATCCAGAATCAGGGGCTTCATGTTATTCTTATCCTGCTTACAAAAGATGCATATTTTGCCACCATAACTAACCTTAGAAAGAACTAAAACTATTATACAGCCAAGTTTTAGTCTAGGTGTACATGCCTATTTTTCCACACTCTCCTGGATTCTAAAAATTCCTAGTGGCAATCCCTATTCTTCTATTTATCTCATGCTGCACATCACCAGTATCTGTTACATAGTTCCCAAATAATTAAACTGAGACACTTGTTCAAGAGTGCAGCCATTCAAAGCAACTGAAGCATTATCTGCCTGATCAACTTTCATCGCTTTAGTTTTTTTCTCTGTTTATCACCACACCAATTCTATTATCAGTCTCAGCAACAGCTCTAATCAAAGAATATCTCATCAACATCATTAGCCAAATCAGCTGTATAATCTAAATCAGAAATTCTGAAATCTCTAGACCACATAAGAAAATCAATAACCAAACTAAAGAGAAAATGAGACAAAATGAACCCTTGTCTAACTACTGAAAATGTTAAAGTAATCGCTACAAGACTTACCAACTCTCACACGACTCAGCGTTATTTAAAGAGAACTTTCATTACACTAACTACAGGACAGTGATGCTTATATTAAAATTTCAATTACATCAAATTTTATTTCACAGTCATCCTCGGCAGAAGTTCCATGTGCAAGATTATTCAGTACTGTTTTTGATCTTTACCTCTGAACGTCTGTAAATGGTAGCTAGGCATACACTGGAAGGATAGCTGTGTAACAATACATCATGATGATGCACAGAACCAGCCAGGACCTAGTTCCAACTCTGCCCTCTCATGGTGTAGCCTCTTAATACCTTTCAAAAGAGATATTCCCTTGTGAAAGGGAAAGGAAGGGGAGGGCAGCTTTATCAGTATGTCTTATTGATATGGATTACTGCAGTTAAGTTCAGCACATCGTCAGCGAGCTGCACAGTGGTCTGTAAATGGTACCTAGGCATAAACTGGAAGGAGAGCTGCGTACCAATCCCTAGTGATGATGCACAGAACCGGCCAGGTATAGCACCTAATGTCCGACCCCGCCTTCTCGTGGAGCAGGCCGTTAGTACCTTGCAAAAGAGATATTCTCTTTTGGAAGGGAACGGAAGGGGAGGGCTGCCAGTTCAGTATGGCCTACTGATCTGGTCATCTATGGCCACTCAATTATTATTAGTATCAATATTACAACTTCACAGGGTCCTGGTGCTGACCATTTATACCTACTAGACTGGATTTGCTTATGGATATGAGCTTGATTATGGATCCTGGACTTGCTGCACTGGTGGGCCTCTGTTAAGGGAGAATCTGCTGCTGTGTTTTCTGTTTGCTTCTCGGTTGCCAGCCCTAAGTGAACAGAGGCATGGGATACCTTATATCAGCTGGTGGATAATCCTAATCAGAGGCCATCGCAGGTACCTGAACCTTACTTAGCTAGTTGGGCATTGTCAAGCCTAAACTGGAGTAGTGTGTCTCAGGCAGGTCATATGGCTCTTGAAAACGTCCACTTGAAAAGATGCTGCCTGAAGTTCCTACCAGTATCGGCGACTTCAGCCTTTAGCGGAGGAGGAACAGGTCTTTGTCCCATGCCTGCGATCAGGGGGTTGTTTGATATTGTTGGCCCTACCAATCTCAATAAACCTAATTTCTTTAAAAATCCTACAAATCATTTTCTCTCTGCAGGAACATGGAACGTGAGGACATTACATAGAGATTATTCTCTTGATGTCCTACACAGGAATTTCAGTGCTATAACCTAGATATTCTAGGCTTGCAAGAGACCAGATGGACAGGTAAAGGTGAGATACTTAAAAATAACTTTAAATTTATCTTTACAGGGAGGGAGGATGGAAAGCATCACCAAGGTGTGGGTCTGCTGCTCAGCAGACATGCTAGTGATGCTCTTCTAGGATATGAGTGCATTAATGAAAGGTTTCTTACAGCAAAATTTCAGACAAGCATTAAAGACTTGAATGTTATCTGCTGTTATGCCCCCACTGAGGATGCCGACGAGGATGAGAAGGATATGTTTTACAGACAACTTCAGGATATTTTGAATTCTGCCAAGAAAGGAGATATTTATGAGTTTATTCAATATTTAATCAATTGTATACTTGTAAGATATACTTTCCATCTTTAAGGCATTTATTTGCCGCATTGTGGCTAAGATCGCCCGAACAGCACCTATATGTGACATAATGGAATATGTACTATAGGTTGAGAATGTTCATATCATCAATTAGAGGAAATCTTGATCGGCATCTGGTAGCTCAGTGGTTTAGAGCACCTGACATGTTATCAGGAGGTGGTGGGTTCATATCCCACCCAGCTCAAGAACTCTATCATTCAATCTGTTGATGAGACTGGTAGTCGAGTAGGTTTGGTTAGAAACAGATAGAAAACTGAAGTGATGAAAATTGGTCAGGCAGGTTGTGATTCAGTTCATCTGAATGGTTGCAGTCTTGAGCAGGTGTCACAGTTTAATTACCTTGGGAGCTATGAAACAGATACTGGTGATGTGCGGCATGAGATTAACAGACGAATAGGGATTGCTGCCGGGACTTTTAAGAATCTATGGAGATTGTTGAGAAATAGGTGTATACACCTAAAGACTAAAATTTGACTGTATAATAGTTTGGTTCTTTCTATGGTTAGTTATGGTAGTGAAACTTGGACGCTGTGTAAACAAGATAACAGGAAACTAGATGCTTTTGATTCCAGATGCTTACGCAGTATCTTGGGTATTAGGTGGTTTAACTTTGTAACTAATGATGAGGTTAGGCAAAGGAGTCTGCAATCTCCTTTAAGCAGCATATTGTGCAGAGAGAGACTCCGCTGGTTTGGCCATGTTACCCGTATGGATAATTATAGATTGGCGAATAGGGTTATGAACAGTGTGCCTAGAGGCCTCAGAAGGAGGGGGAGACCTAGGATGCGGTGGGCAGACAATGTCAAACAGGACCTTGTTAGAATTGGTGTGCAGTGGCCGGATGCAGCAGATGTAGCTCAGGACAGATATGCTTGGAGAATTAAACTGCGCGGTCTGGTTGGACCTCCGTAGTCCATGGCTGCTTGAGGATGATGATGATGATATCATATCAGCAAGTGGATAATCCTCATCAGAAGAAATCGTAGGTACCTCAACCTTTGCTTCTAAGGGTATGGCCAAACAGCAATGGAGGAAGTCCTACCAGCACAGGTGGCTTAAGCCTTTAGTAGTGGAGGAAACAGGTCTTTGTCCCATGCCTGCAATTAGAGGGTTGTCAATATTGTTGGCACTACCTCTCACAATAAACATAGTTTCTTTAACCCTTCCAGCATCCAGGACATCTATATATGTTCACAGAATTCACAATGAGTAAAAAAAGGATATATATGGCCAAGGACATATATATCCACTTTCAAATTTTATCATCATCCTCCTCCTCTTCCTCCTCAAGCAGCCATGGGCTATGGAGGTCCAACCAGACCGTGCAATTTACTTCTCCACGCAAGTCTGTCCTGAGCTACATCTACTGCATTTGGCCACTTCACACCAATTCTAACAAGGTCCTGTTTGACATTGTCTGCCCACTGCATCCTAGGTCTCCCCCTCTTTCTGAGGCCTTTAGACACACTGTTCATAACTCTATTCGCCAATCTATAATTATTCATGCGGGCAACATGGCCAAACCAGTGGAGTCTCTCTCTGCACAATATTCTGCTTAAAGGAGGTTGCAGACTCCTTTGCCTAACCTCATCATTAGTTACAAAGTTGAACCACCTAATGCCTAAGATACTGCATAAGCATCTAGAATCAAAAGCATCTAGTTTCCTGTTATCTTGTTTACAAAGTGTCCAAGTTTCACTACCATAACTAACCCAAGAAAGAACCAAACTATTATACAGTCTAATTTTAGTCTTTAGGGGTATACGCCTATTTCTCCACACTCTCCATAGATTCTTATAAGTCCCGGCAGCAATCCCTATTCGTCTGTTAATCTCATGCCACACATCACCAGTATCTGTTACATAGCTCCCAAGATAATTAAATTGTGACACCTGCTCAAGACTGCAACTATTCAGATTAACTGAATCACAGCCTGCCTGACCAATTTTCATCACTTTAGTTTTCTCTCTGTTTATAACCAAATCTACTCTACTACCAGTTTCATCAACAGCTCGAAAGAAAGAGTTCATCTCATCAACATCATTTGTCAAAAGGACTAAATCATCAGCATAATCTAAATCAGAAATTTTCGTATCTCCAGTCCATTTAAGGCCAAAATCTTTCCCTTGAAGTGAATTTCGCATAACATAATCAATAACCAAACTAAAGAGAATGGAGACAAAATGCACCCTTGTTGAACACCAGAAGAAATGCTAAACCACCAATTGCTACAAGCCTTACCAATTCTCACACATGACTCAGTGTTATTATAGAGAGCTTTCACTAACCTGTCTGATATGCCATAAGATCTCACAATCAACCACAAATTATCAATCGATTGAAATATCAATCAATTGATCAACAGAGTTGAAAGCCTTTTTGAAATCAACAAAGCTAGCAACCAAAGGTTTCTGAAACTCTAAAACATTTCTCAAGAATCTGCCTAAGTGAAAATATCTGATTCACACATCCCCTACCACTTCTGAATCCACATTGCTCATCACGCAATTGCCTGTCAACCAGATTCTTAATTCTATTAAGAACAATCATGCAAAGAACTTTCCCTGGAACAGAGAGTAGGCTGATACCCCTGTAGTTATCGCAAGAACTGTGATCACCTTTTTTGAAAATAGGGATAATAAACTAATGGTAAAATCCTTAAGAACCATGCCTTTATCATAAAAGATATTCAAAATTTCAGTCATCAAAGTAGTAACAGAAACATTTCAGTTCTAAGCATTTCCGTAGTAATTTCACTACCCCTGGGGATTTATGGAAGTTTAAGTTTAGAGATAGCCAAAATAACTTCAGATTGTGTTATTGGGCCAATATTAAAGCCAACAATGCATCTATCATTCTACTCCCATTGCAAACAATGGGAGTAGAACTAACCACATTGTTTAGAACATCACTGAAATACTCAGACCACCTAGTCATGACAGAATCCTCACCTTCTATAACCTTGTTTATCCTTCAATCCCTGTATGCCTGTCCGTTTTCTACCACACAAAATATTAACTATCTGGTACAGCTCTCTGCTGTTGTGCTGTCTAACTGCTTCCTCTGCTTTGTCAGCCAAGCCATCAAGCCAAAGATTCTTATCAGCAGTTAACAGATCTTTTACACGTTTATTAAGTTCTCTGTAATGCTTTCTATTAGGATTAGTAGGGAATTGATTAAGGACATTCCTGAAGTTATTTCTTTCCGAAATAAGCTCAAGTACTTTATTACTCAGATAATTCTGCCTCCTCTGCTCCTTTTTTCCTAAAAGAGTACTGTTAGTGTCCAAAACAAAGCCTGTTTAAAATGATCCCATTCTTCCTCAACTTCAGTAGTAAGCATACCATGACTGTCATAATGATTAAGAAACCTATCATGGTAAGCTTTGGCTATAACTGGGTCTTTCAGAGCTTCAGTATTAAAAGTAAATTTTTTAACCTTAGCATAACACTTTTTAAGTTTAAGTCGCAAGATACTTTTGACAAGGCAATGGTCAGATCCAATTTCAGCTCCCCTATATGACCTGGTATTCCTAACAGAAATAGTCCATTTGCTGTTAATTAATATATAATCAATCATATTCTTATGCAGCCCATCAGGTGAAACCCATGTGTACTTATGTATATCGTGGTGCTTGTAATAAATGTTAGTTATTCTGAATCCATTGAGTTTACTTACCTGTAGGAGACGTTGCCCATTGCAGCTACCCATACCAAAAGGACCTATAACCCCTCCCCAAAGGTCAGAGTCAGAACCAACTTTGGCATTGAAGTCACCAAGAACACGGGTAATATCTCCTTTCTTGACAGAATTCAAAATATCCGGAAGTTGCCTAAAACCTATCCTTCTCATCCTCATAGTCATCCTCAGTGGGGGCATGGCAGCAGATAACATTCAAGTCTTTTATGCTTATCTGAAATTTTGCTGTAAGAAACCTTTCATTAATGCACTCATATCCTAGAAGAGCATCACTAGCGTGTCTGCTGAGAAGCAGACCCACGCCTTGGTGATGCTTATTGTAGTCTCTCCCTGAAAAGAGAAATTTAAGATTATTTTTAACAATCTGACCTTTATCTGTCCATCTGGTTTCTTGCAAGCCGAGAATATCTAAATTATAATGGTGGAATTCTTGTGTGAAGACATCAAGAGAAAAAGATCTGTGCAGAGTCCTCACATTACAACTACCTATGGGGAGAAAATGGTTAGTGGGATGTTTAAAGAAACTATGTTTATTGAGAGAGGGAATGCTGACAATATCAAACAGTCCCCTAATCGCAGACATGGGGCAAAGACACGTTCCCCCACCACTAAAGGCTGAAGCCATCTACACTGGAAGACTTCCTCCAATGTAGAATTTGATGCGATTAGAAGCAAAGAGTTCAGGTGCCTGTGATGACCTCTGCTCAGGATTATCGACCAGCTGATAAACATATCCTGTGAATCCATTCACTTGGGGCTGTCAACCCACAAACAAACAGAAAACACAGTGGTATATTTTCCCCTCCACAGAAGACTACCAGTGCAGCAAAATCAGGATCCATAATCAAGCTCAGAGCCATAATTCCATTCAGGTTGGTATATATGGTCAGCACCAGGACCCTGTGTGGTTGACCACTCCTCAGCAGGGTAGAAAAAAAAAGTAGCCATAGTTGTCCAGATCAGTAGGCCACACTAATCTGGCAGCCCTCCCCTTCTGTTCACTTCCACAAGAGAGTATCTCTTTTGAAAGGTACTAACGGTCTGCACCACGAGATTTTATACATAACTCATAATAATATATAATACAGGCTTGATATATAATATTTTCCCTTTACATTTAATGCATATTTTATTAAACTATGACATAAATAATTTGTTAAAACCATCTGATTGCTATTTCTTAGAAGTGATTTAAGGTATTGCCAATTTGTTTTTTAACATCACTCTATGTTAAACCAATCCGTATCCCATGGCTGCATGAGGATTTTTTTGTATTCTAAAGTTGATTTGTTTATTGGACTTTACAACAAGCCTGGCCTTTTCTCAAAGTATGATATGGAGAAAAAAATTACAAAATGGAAGAAATGTTTACTTTAAACAAGATTTTTGTTATTCAGAAATAGCCATTCTATTCAGGTGCATTATAATCATTTCTATCTATTAGTTTTTTTAAATAAATTTTTATTTGCTTTTTTTTACTACATGACTAAAAAAAAGTCCTATTAAAATGAAACAAATAGTCTTTTTGTCAAATATTTTATTTTCAGAAAATCAATAATTAAATGCTGATTACTTGGGCATATTCCATGCTATAATTCCTTTCATATTTATTTGGCAAAAAAGTTCTAAATTGAAAATTTTTTTTTGGCTGAGCATAGCTTTACCCTCTGGATGTAAACCAGTTTTTCAGACTAGAACACTGGAAGGTAAAGGTTTTAACCTTCCAGTGTTCTAGTCTGAAAAACTGGTTTTCATCCAGAGGGTAAAGCTATGCTCAGCCAAAAAAAAATCTCGTGAACCATTTGCTTTCCACAGGCATGTGGAATGTGAGCACACTGAATAGAGGTTATTACCTTGATGTCTTTGAACATGAATTCGAGAATTACCACCTAGATATTCTGGGCTTGCAAGAGACCAGATGTACAGGTGAAGGACAGATACTTAAAAATAATCTTAAATTTCTCTTTTCAGGGAGGAAGGGTGGAAAACACCTGAAAGGCTTGGGTTTGCTTGAATATTGTCTGCTGTAATGCCCTCATAAAGAACTCTGATGAGGATGAGAAAGAAATGTTTTATAGACAAATAAGATATTTTTCATTTTGCCAAGAAACGTGATATTACCTCTGTGCTAGTTGACTTCAGTCCTAAAGTTGGTACTGACTCTGATCTTTGGAGATGGATTATGCTTTTTTTTTTGTACACACAAAGAGCTAAATGGACAAATTCCAAGGACTCGCAAGGTCTTGGACCTGGGTAGAGAATCCCTTAATAGCTATTATGAGATAGATGAAAGCTTCCAGTCAAGGCAGCAGGTTCGTTCAAACATGCATAAGTATGGATCTCCTGCACGAAGGTGATCTAACAAAGTGGCTTTTCCAAACCCATCAGTGTTCCTTTTCTCAGAGGGCAGAGTATGGGTTAGGAGAAATCTTCCAACAGGTACAGTGGGACTCAAATCTGAAAACATGTTATGAGCCATGTGCTATTGAATCAGCCAAAGATAGTATGAAGAGCAATGGGCATGATATTAGAAGGACATGGGTTCAGTTCCCACTCCTGAAAAACTCAATGTTTTAAGCTAATTCTTCACTTAGCAAAACTAATTGCTTTCTTTTTCTTGTTAAAAAAACAGTTTAGTAAAATAGTTATACTTACTAATGAAAATTTAATTTTATTAACAAAAATACTGACCTGGACCTCAAATATGTGAGCAATATGAAAATGAACTGAAAAAGAAAAAAAATCAGTTAAAAACATATTTCAAATATTATAAATATAAATTCATTTTATATGAAAGTAAAACAACCAAATGTGTAAAGAATGTTTAAAAAATTTGTCATGCACATTATTCTTTTAACCCTTTAGTGCTCAAGAAATTTCAGAAAAGGGTAGAGGATACCAAGAGACAAAGGAACATCATTATTTAGATGTCCATTTCAAATTTCCCTCAATTTGGGCTGTTGTGGGCTGTTAAAGTATACAAAAACAAACTAAATAGCCTCTAAGAATATAAACATTCACAGGATTTTTGGTTAAAATTTCTCATTTTACTGACAACTTACACAAACAAAGCATATTGTCAATTACCTAAAATTCATAACCCTATAAAAAAAAAAGCATTGAATGCACTATCAGGCACACTGACTATGCTTAAATTGCTGCTCTGTTCAACTGTACAGTTGTTCAAATTAAGAGACCTAAATGAGAGCACAACAAATTAACAGCAGATCGTTATTCAGGAATTTATGAAGTCAATCATAGTGAAGAGATTAGTCACTCCCAATATATTGTGATAATTTTATCAACCAAAAAAAGTGGTTCTTCAATTTTTATGCTCCGAGGTTATAGTTCAGGTTGTATTTTTGCAGTAGGGGACACATTATCTCTTTCTTACTCTAGTCGCTAAAAACATTAATCATCTATTACACTGGTATGTCATAGAGCTGAAAATTAAGTCTTTGCAACTTTTTGCACATTTATTACAACCGATTCCTTTATTATCCCCTTGTAAAAGCTATTATATGCTTGATAACATTCTACTCTCTGCTCCAAATAAGGATTAACCGGTGGCTCAGAACTACCACCAAATGTTGGTTTCCTAAAACAACATAACTCACCATTCTTTGAAAAACTGATCCATGTAAAACTAATAGATATTCAGGGAGCAGTAACATGGGTAGAAGCATAATCCACATGTGAGAAATACACAATATTCTGAAAAATATGTATAAAATTAGGAGTTGATTTTGCAGTTTTGCAGGAAAAAAATTGAGGAAACTGAAAGGCTAATGTTGCTGATTTTAAAAGTTTTAAGACTTGAATTTTAGTTTTATTTTGAAATTTTGGGGTGTAAAATGTTTAATGTGATTGATTTTAATTAAAGCATCTTGAGCAGAAAACAGCCTATGACATGGTTAAACAGGAGAACATAAGCCACATAATCAGCTTTATCCAGCTTAAATTTTCGAAAACTCCAAGGGTTAGTCATTAATAACCCCATGATCAGTGTCTACCTTTAAGGAAACAAATGGATGGTATACGGCATCACAAAACACCAGTGTCAGCACCCTGTGCTATCAGCAGCAGAAACTGTAGGACTGTCGGCCTGCAGTGAGAGCCTGAGCCAAACACAGCAGAAGCAACATCAGCAACAATAACTGAGCCAGCCACCATAGGACACAGAGAGACAACAAAAGCATGGTAATATAACTTTGCATTTCTTAGGAAGAGTTAAAAGCCTCCTTAAGCAAAATACCATATTAAGAGAGTTGCTAGCATAGTGAGAAAAGCAATGTAACAACCTGTAATATAGACTAGTGACTGATCAAGTGCATTTAACATCTAAACAGAAATATCATTTAACTATTAAATATGTTTAAACATTTGCTGTGTTATGAATTTAATTTGGCTCTTTCAACTAGCTCATGTGATATTAAAGGTTGTTAACCCCTGTCCTAGATGTTGGATACTTGCAAAATCTGTTGGTAAATCTTTCTAACTTTTTTTTAATGATTTCATCACTAATTCTCATTTCCTACAAATGAACAAAATTTAAAATCAATGAAATGCTGTATAAATTTAAAAATTACCTTGTTCAAAATAGCATAAAACTCGTATGGTCATTCTAAATTTACTAAGAGTCCACAGATTTACATACATTATTATAATTTAAGAATATAATGATATAAATTATTATATTCTTTAATTATAATAATGATGATCAATATAATAATGATTAACCCTCACATTATGAATGGGATTGACTTCATTGATCCCACAAACACAGTCCATAGAATTTCATCTTCTTTCTTCCCTGGGTTATGCTACTTTTATTACGCCTCAATTACCTTAAGATGCAACTATTTTTAACCCTTCCCAGATCCAGATATTTTTTTACTCTGATCAGGCAAAAAAATTAACATTAGAACTTTTTTTGCCAAATAACCAATGAAAGGAATTGTGGCATGTTATATGCCAAATTAATCAGCATTTAATTCTGCGTTTTCTGAAAATAAAATATTTAACAAAAAAAGATGAGGTTTCATTTTCAAAGGACTTTTTAGAGTCATGTAGTAAAAAAAATTCATCTTATAATACAAATAAAAATTTATTTAAAAAACACTAATAGACAGAAATGATTATAATGTACTTGAATAACAAAAAAAATTATTTTCTTGTTTAAACATTTCTTCCATTTTGCAATTTTTTTCTCCATACCATACTTTGAGAAAAGTCCAGGCTTGTTGCAGAGTCAATAAACAAGTCAACTTTAGAATATTTTAATAAATAACTAATCAACAGAAATAGGTCATGTTATATACCAAATGAAAGAGAATTAATTTAATTCTGAATTTTACTGAAGTAAAAAATATGAACACTGTAGTAACATTAATTTTAATAACACTTATTACAGTAGTATACCATAGAAATAGATACTTATTTCATAATTACTTCCAAAATCTTCCATTTTTAAAAATAGCAGTCTTTTGTTAATTTTTAGATTTTTGAAAATTTAAGGAAAAATATTTGATAATAGTTCAAATCAAACTTGTGACCTTAAATCAGGTGTTTGCTTCAATACAGTTTACAAACATATCGTCAATACTGTATAGCAATTCTAAAACATGGCAAATCAGATGGCTTTATCGAATTATTTATGAAAATTTTCAAATGGCAATTTAAAAAAAATTCAACTTTCATGTGTTGTACAAAAAAAAATCTGTAGATGTTCTCGACCTGGGAAGGAAGGGTTAATAGAATTCTTTTTCTTTTTTCTCAATCATTTTATAAAAAACGAACCAGACCAAAATGTTATTATTTTTGCTCATAATGTGAAGGTTAAAAAATAATTTTAAACCACAGTAAAACATCACTATAAACTGGGTTTCAGGAGAACCAGCATTTTCATAAACTGTGGTACTTTAGGAGATTCAGTGAAATATAACTGAAAAACCCATGAAATTATACGCTTTATAAAATGTTTAACTACAGAATACTAAAAAACTCATGTATTCTGATTTAAATGCAAAACTTACTTTAATCTAAGTTTTTAGACGTCCAATATGTCCCTTTGCCACAATGGCTGAAGGTGTTTCTTCATATACCTCTTGATGTTTCGTAAAATGTAAAAAGGAAAATCCAAAAACATCCTGTTTTACCATCATATTCATTGCTTCAATGATGTTATCCAATACTTTGCTTATTTTAAGTGTCTGTGGTGTTTTAGGTTCTTCTGTAGTGTCTCACCAATTTGTCAGAAAAAAGTGGGAGTAATCCATTTTCTTCCCGTTATGTAAAAAAAAATTTTCGGCTAGTTAAAACCACAAGAAAATTAACTGCAATAATTCTTCAGAGTGGTTTCACCTTATAATTTTTGTTTGTCTTATAGCATGTTACACATGCTAGTTATAAAGCTATGGGTTGGGTTGTTTTACCTCTGAGCAGCACTTTTTTGGAGACAATGAGCTAAATGGCCAGGTCACAAGAACCCCAAATGCTCAGAGAAATTTGGGGGGAGGGGACCCACTGGAGAGCTGTTGGTAGACAGATGGTAATCTTCCATCAAGATCATTCAGTGTGTTCTTTAAAGTGCACAAGGTATGGATCACTCTCTACACAACACCATGGCTTAACATCCCATTCCAACAGACAATGACCTTTCCAAGCCAATCAGTGTTCCCTCTATTGATTGATATGACAGGGCAGAGAGTTTTGAGGAGAAAAATCTCAATGTTTGCCCAGGTGTGACTTTAACCTAGGAACTACAGATTACAAGCCTGGCATGCTACCAACTGAGCCACTGTTCCTATAAAGCAATGGATAATCATACATATCAACGTCAAATTTTTTCCTAAAAAAATCACAAAGGCGCGATAGTGTACCAAAATCTGCAGCTTAATGAGGTGTGTTATGTAATGGAGTTACTGCATATGCACTTGGTAACTTTAGAATAATGTACTGTTTTAAACATCACACTCTTTAAACATATACAATTTGCAGATTCAACTTATTTTTATAATATTGCACTGTGAATATTTATCTCTTCTGTGTTCAATGTAACAGAGGTGTTCTGCATATACAATCATGTCTGCTTGCAATTAAGTTATTTATTGGAAATTTATTGCTGTGGTAAAAATTCCCTTTGATTATGAGGTGAAGTTATACATAACCCTAAATTATTCACACTGAGTCATTGTGATTCTACACTTTCTTTCATCACCATATATAGATAGTGGTGCTACTCTGTCCTTGATTGCCTCTACTCGACCTTTACTTCTACAATGAATGAAAGCCTAAAAATAATTCAGTAGTGCTGATTGCATGTCATAATGAGTTCTTTTTTAACTGACCACACACGAGTGCTTATGTTATACTATTCCGAGAGGTTGTCCAATTGTTTTCGTTTTTTCTTACTGATAATGCTGTCAAAGAAATATCTCACTGTTGAAGAAGTTCTTGTCTACACGTCAACAATAGAAAATGAGGAAGGAGAAATTGAAAGAGAAGCAGAGGAAGAAGATTGTGAAAATTATGATAAGAGTTTAAGTGATCACAACTCAGACTGTTCAAGAAAGCAACAACGAAAAAACTAAAAACAAGAAAAAACAATATCATACAAGCTTGTATAACTCAAGGGGTCATAAATACCTGATACAAGTAATTGAGCAATGATTCTATATGCTAGCAGTTAAAAATATTTGTTATAGTCAGTTCCAAACAACCTATTTAGGGGTATAATGAAGTGCAAAACATAAATTGAAACTCATTTAAAAATTTCTGATAGGTGTGTGCAAATGTTTCTCTTTTTATACACACTGCAAACTTGCAACCAATTTTTATACTATTTACCATCAGCATTTCTTATAATAAATTATGAGTCAAATAATTTTTGTCAGGTTCCTTCGTGTTCTTAAGTGGTTTCGATGCCCCAAATCATTGTTTTAATTTTTGTAGTGTACTCTCATACAGAATATCTTTATTTATCTTACTATTATTTATCTTACTATTAATAATTCACAGGTTTAAACAAATCAAAGAACAATTTTAAGTCAGCAAAAGAACTATTTTGAGATGGGGGAGGGGGGTGGACAAATGACTTCATAATGATGTCAGGTATATTCTGCTGACAAACCCTTTTAAGTGAAAATCTTAATTGACAGTTGTTAACTTGGTGATCTGAGGACCTGAAATATATATATCATTAAGAGGTTATGAGAAGTCGGGAGCTCAAAACAATGTTTTTGCCAACTTAAAAACGTGTTTAATTATTCACACATTTTCATCTTAATACCAAATATTGCTGCCATTAGGCAAAATGCAATCCCAAATTTAGCTCCAATTTAACAAACACTTCATGTAAATTTTTACTTAAATCTGCTTTACTTTACATATTGTATAAATTTGAATTGCAAATTAATTTTCTTACTTTCGGCTTTGGTAAATGTGCAAGGATTAGAGTCTATAAGGGCCAACTGAAAATGCTAAAATAGAAAAAATATTCTTTAAGATATAAAATTTAAAGAATAAATTTCCATTAAACTTTTATAATCAGTAAAATTCAAACTAAGCACTAATCATACATGATAATTAAAAGAGAAAATGAAAACAGTGCATGTGCTTATATATATATAAACAAATATCAATTACAGGAAGACATACATTTAAAACATTTCAGAAAAAAAGAAAGAATGTGCTCTCTTAATGAAAGACAAATTTCAATTAAGTTTCAAGCATTTCCCAAACTAGTCATCATCCTCAAGCAGGCACAGGTTACAGAGGTCCAACCATATTATGCAATTTAAATAAAATTTAATAACACGATCAAGCTGTTTTACATTTAGATAGCACAGTGTATTACAATTCCTAACCAGAGAACTGCCAAGTATATAATACTTGCGTTGGAAACCAAATAACAATAGTACGTTATTATTAGAGTAACCTAAAGTCTATATACAACCTTAAAACATTAAAGACACATTAGATCTAAAAAGAATACATAGATATTTATCATTTTCATTTGCTGGTACAATTGCTATGTCCTAGGGCTTCAGATGTAACATGATGGAATTACCATTGCCAAGGTATTATTAAGCTACCAGTCCTTGTCTACTGAACAATATCTGTAACACTAGGCCATGTGAGATGAGTACGCCTTCGTTGATTGTTCATTTATCACTACTTTCCTATCCATATGATTTTAACTCCATCAGCATATAAATTCCACACATTAATACATAGACAGATGGTATTTTGTCCATATTCTATTAGTATTCATTAGAAGTAGCCACAGTCTGGTTATCTTCCAATATACACATAGTTAGGATCCCAATTGCTGACTTCATTGTTCTATTGAGAAGTTTGCATGTCACAGATAGAACCATGTATACTGTAAAATCATTACTTATGCTGACCTCGGATTTTAACTCTTGCTTCAATCATTGGCAGCAAATTCAGACATGGTCATAAGTTGTTGTTAACCTCATTACAAAGTTCAGGATGAAACACTGGTAAGCGATAATTATCTGAGGTTATCCAACATTTGCACTTACTACATAAAGATTAAATTATTTTTACGCCTGATCTATCCCAACTGTTGTTAAAACTGATAAAATAACATTTAAAATATTAAAAGTTGTCCATTCTACATCTCAGACAATATGACACCCTGAGCAACGTGTTTCACCGTACTCTTGTTTACGGTGCCTTCAGGCTCAGTGTGGAATCCCTGCAGGTGTGCCAATTTAAGCTTGTCTCCCCAACCACATCATTGTTATGCAGACGTCTTTGCATCTGCGTATTGATGCAACAGGAGATTCCATGCAGATGGTAGCAGGGAAATCTCCATATTGCATACATTATCCTGTTGTGCAAGAACTAGCAGTTTTTCCGTGTATTGTAGTTGGTATTTTGTTTGGGGGGTGATTAACAGTTTATAGTCAATATGATTAATTTGTAAGTTATTATTCAAAATTGTTTGAGCAAAAGCCTTATTATGATTATTTTTCCATATGTCTTCTTGATGTTTGTGCATTCTGTCAGTATATTGTCGGAATGTTTTCCCAATATATATATATATCTTTGCCGTTAAGTGCATTTCAAGGGTTGGGTATTGTAATTTGATATACTCCCCCCGTGGGTGGTTTCTTATCCCTATCGTTTAATATGAGGTTTTTTACTGAATGTGTTATAGTTGTTGGTAATTTTAATTTGTATTTTTGTAGTGTATTTCTCAGAAATATTTTTCATATATGGAAAGCTATGGGCAAAATTATCAACGGTATTTTGCTGGTGGGGTTGAGGTTGCGAGTCGCAGTTTACAATGTATTTAGCATGATTATTCCATCTTTTCAGTTGATTTTGAGTGTAGCCTGCATTAGAGGCTGTTATGTTTATATATTTTAATTCATCCTGCAGCATTTTCTGTTTTGAGAATCAATAATACCAATCAATTTATGATATCAATAAATTACATGGATTTATACAAATAATAAGTGGAATTCTCCCTAGTATAAAATTCACTTTGGAATCTGAAATAAAACAACGATTACCTTACTTAGATATAATGATAACAAGACATAAAAAACATTGTGAAACAACAGTTTATCAAAAACCTACACACATACCTACCTATATCCCTGCCAATTCATGTCATCCTATTAAATATAAAAAAGCTAATGTTTTGCCCCAATATATTAGGGTACACTGCTATTGCTCAAAACAGAAAAAAAAAATTAAAAAATTTATAAATTTTCTTTGTCACACTAGCATGCATTGTAAGAAACCTAAAATTTAAGGATTAAAGTGAGAAATTCTAATTTTTCTATGCTGTATATAATTTCAGAGAAAAAAAAGGACAGAAAGGACACTTACCTTGTGTGCTGATTCATAATCAGATATTACTTTAAACATCAAACCCAACCGTAGATGAACCTCATTTGCACGAGTAAATCCAGGATCAATATAAAGAACCTGACGAAAAGTTCTGATTGCCCTGCAAAATAATAGTTTCTTAGGGCAATCACGATGAAAGGCAAAAGTTAGTTTCATATTTAGCAATACAAAATCTATTTCTGTTACATCATTATAGAGATTGCAAAAAAAATATTCACATTAAAAATATAAAAGTTTTACATTGCTCTACTTTAAATATTAATTAAATCATCATTAACAGTGTTGTTTTTCCTACATTCTAGAAAAAGGTATTATAAGTGTCCCATGTACTTATCTCAATGTAAAATGCTTTGCTTTTTTTCCATCTGTTGCCATCTTGTTTGGTAACTATTGCATAAAGGTTCCTATGTGATCTTGAATGCAGATCACAATAGTTAAAATTTCCTTTGGTTCCCAAAAAAATAATTCTTTTCTCATTTTTGTTTTCGTAAAGTGATAAATATTAATTCAAAAACATAAATATTAAATAGGAATATTTCTCATCACTCTTCTTTTCCTCTCAGGTGAAGTGAAATAAAATTTTCAAAAATGCAAGTATATTTTTTCTTTAATTATTAATTGGTCAAGTGGTCAGGTTTGTGTACTAATCAAAGGAAGCTGGGTTTAAGCACTGGATAAAGAATGGGCATTTCTGTGTTGTCTTTAAGCAGAGGTCTTGCCTTCCTCACAGATCTCTGTCATATTAAAACAGGCACCTGTCAAACCTCTGTGGCAAATAGCTGCTTGAAGGATAATATAAATAAAATAAAAATAAATACCCCCTCAAGCAGCTGCTTGCCACAGAGGTCTGACAGGAGCCTATCAGTTTATATGCCATAGTAGAAGGTCTGAGAAGATGGCAGGACCTCAGCAGAAAAAACAATATCAACATCAATGCCTTATCCGGGGCTCAAACCCAGGTCCCTTAGATCAGCATTCAAGCACGCTAACCACTCGACCACAACAATCTTACTAGTGCTTCACATACATATATATATATACATTTTAAAATCAAAATTGCTTGTTCTCATCCTGCACTTATTGTTATAAAAAATCCTCTTCAGAAATGTATTTCCTGATTAAAATTTAAATTTGAGTATTCCTAACTTCAATCAGTAAATAATCCTACGTATAGAAAGAATTACTGAAATCATACTGTTACTTGAGAGGTTTATCTTTTGTTTTTATAAAATATAAAGGATAATATAAGTATAATAAATAGATTATTAAGAAAAATATACGTGTATTTTGAACATAGTAAAAAATTTAGATTTATAGTGACCAACATAAGAGCATTTTGCTTCTGTAGTTTTTTAATAAAATTTATGTTTAAAGAAATTATAATAATACACAAATTTAAAGAGCACTTCAAACATTAATTTACAGCCATTATTACTTGCATAAATGTCATATAAACTCATATTATAAATACATTTCAATCTTATTCAGTGATGGCACTGGTGAAAGCAAAGGTCAGTTACACAAAATATTTATTAATTTGTTGAGGATTTAACCAAAAATTAATAACTTATTAACTGATTCATGAGTCCCATGTCGACAGGACAGCTCATATGATACTTTGCTACTGAATTCCTGTAACAGGCAGTTACTTATAAGGTTTTTGTTGATTTCCCAATTTTAAATCATGATAATTCCTTCATTCAGAAAGTGTAATAATCATTCTTCTCCATTCAACAGATTGAAAATTTAAATTACATTAACAGATTGAAAAAGCTAATTCCCTACAGTACCTAAAGTATCTACTTACAGATTCTTACTGTGTCATGTCATTTACATAAATCGGTTAAAGATTAACATTTTACTAAACCGACATTCTGACTACAGAGATCAAAGTCGACAGTTTTCGAAGAGATCAAAGTCGACTAGTTTCAATTCTGTTGGGTTATACTCTTCCCTTCGCAAAAAAAAAAATCCTAAATTCCACTATATACAGTTTCTATAAATTAATGTTGAATTCCTGATTAACACAGTGTTCTTTGTAATTTAGGATCCATTTAGAATGTTTTAACAGTCATCTCAGTGACATATTTTTGAAAATGCAGAAAATAACTTTTTATCACAGCATCTAATTTACAGACCAATTTTCCTAAAATACAATATATCTGATATAAAAAAAGGTAAAGATGTAACTAGCATAATATTCCACTTTAACCCTATTTTGTGAGTGATGGAAACAGAGCTTACTGCAAAGTTCTCATCTTTGCTATTAACAACCAACATAAGAAAAAATTTCATGTCATCAACAACATGGAATTTCCCAAAAGATAATGCAAAATCTCTTAAATCCAGAATGATGCTGAATTATGCATTCATATAGAATACTTAGTAGTCAATCCTCTAGATTTAATTTGTAAGCAATTGTGCTATGTAGGCATTATGATCATCTTTTGGAATTGATTAATGTTTTTTTACAAATTTTTTTTCACTAATGATACTGTAAGCTTACTATAGCACCTCAGTGTCAATTCACAGACCATTACTGTTCATTTAATATATATATTAAAGATTTGATTTTATTTGATTTATATTCTAATGGTAATTTAATCATATTTTGTGATGAAAACAAATTTCTCAGTTTTGTTGATTGCTAAGGACCTTTAGGAAAAAATGTCCAAGACAATATAATAACCAAAATTCAGCAAAAATTCACCTTGTAAAATTTTAACATAATTGATAACTGCTAAGCTTTTAATTACACAAATAAAAGGAACACTCTAAACCCCTAAAATTATACAGTGTAATAAAAAGAGTACCCAGGCACTTCCAGCAACATTTAAAGTTGCTGAACTTTGAAAATAAGCACTTTCACAGTAATTCTTCAATGTCAATAGGGTAAAATTGAAGACTTAATCTAGTTCTCAGTTTTCTACAATATTTATTAAATATTTAAAGAGTTATAGGAGCTGGAACATGTAGCAGCACATGCCACTGTCACAAACTTTCCCCAAATTGAAAATTGAACAAACATTTATACATTTTATGGTACATTTTTGATAGTGAACTATTTGCTAAAACAGTTGTGTTTTAGCTTTTGAAGTAAATTTTAATAAGTAGTGAAAGTTAAATGTTTCAGCTTTCATAATTCTATAAATATTAAATAAATATTGCAAAAAAAAAAGATTTAGAGAGGTTTGCATGAGAACTTCAATTTATCTCCAGCAAGTTTTCTCGTTCAATATATTTTCTGTTTGTAATACAGTGTAGGCATAAATATTTGTGGTTTAGAGAGAGGGTGCAAGCTCCCCTCTTCACAGGATGTTACTATAATTGGAATATGGAGGTAAAAAAACTGGTTGAAAAGAATTGAATGACATTCCTTTTAGTTGCAATTTGATTAATTTACTTGCTCCTCACCCTCCCCCCCCCCATAATTTTTTTCACAGATCTCTGTGTGCATTGGTTCTAGTTTGTTTAGTGCAGGGATCTCAAATTTAAATGAGTTAGTTGTCAATACATGGCAAACTTTATTTCATTTTAAGCAATAATAAACAAAACATTACTTACTGTTACATTTAAATATAAATTACTTTTGTTGTCCAAACGAACTTAATTTATAATGGTTTCATATTTGGTTAAACATGATCAATTCCCCATACTCATGCGAGATCACTGCAGTAAAGCCAAGTAGATAAGCAACAGTTTGTTACTTTGATAATGAATAGAACATATTGCTTATATATGCGTCAGAACGTACCCAAGCCCTCTCTACAGAATGAGGGTTCCCAACTGTGGCTATGAAAAATACTGAAGTGTTTTATGGCAAGCAATGGCAATGTTGTTCAGTTGATATAACTAATGATAAATGACATTTCTTTTTGTATATCAGCAAATTGGCCTACACTTAATATATTAGATTAATTTTGAATATTAAAGTGTTTAACAAAATATAAGAGTGAAAGATGCTAATATACAGCATTTTTCACTCAGATCAATCCATGTATTGTTTGTAAAATTATATGTAATAATTGGTTTCAACAGCAAATTTTTGGTAATTCCTAAAAAAAAATAGCAATTGCTGTGAGTTTTGTTCCTGAAATTGAAAGTCTCTCTTTACTATGTCACAGATCATATGGCCTCTCTGTAGAAAGGCCTTTGGCTGCAGAGAATGACTCCATGCTCTACTTTTTCCCATGGTTTAGTTTTCATTATGTTTATACTCATTACAAAAAAACTAGATCACACTATGCTATTAAATTGTTTAACTTACTGTATCATTTTACAAGAGTCTGAAAGCCTTCTCTTTTTGACATTTGTTTGCTCTTTCATATCATTTGGCTTCTTACAACAATTATTTAACAATGTGTTACTGGAAGCCCAAATTATCATTTTGCATACTTTTTCTGCTAAATGACCTTCACACAATGTCATGACATCCCAGAAATTCCTCACTACTTAATAGATGTAATGTCAATAAAAAAAAATAATAATAAATATCCCCTCAAGCAACTGCTTGCCACAGAGGTCTGACAGGAGCCTGTCAGTTTATATGCCAGAGTAGAAGGTCTGAGAGGATGGCAGGACCTGACTGTGGTTAAAATTCTCTCATTTGGGAAATTTAAAAATTCATGCTCATATTCACTGCAAAAATTTTTTAACAACTCTGAAATTATATACAATAGCATTTATAACACTCTGTTGTGGCCATAAAAACCCACCTCTGTCTAAGTTTTTAATTAAACTAAGCGATGCATTTAATTGAATCTTGCTATCAAGAATCAAATATGTTTTACAGGATTCACATTTCATGTTTTTTAGAACTGAATAGGCACAGTAACCAGCAAAATAGGCTAAAAAGTAAGAACTTATGTTACGTACCTTATATGAATTGTCAGTGTGAAATTCTCTCTCAATCGCTTTGATCCAAGTTTCTTTTTGAGAAATATTCTTAGGAAACTGAAATACCTTGGCTTTGTACACACTCCAATAGTTCCTTACATTTTGGAACTACACAAGAATTAGGCATAGCTGAAAACGCGAAAACGCAAATATAAAATACTTATCAACTCAACCAGCATGACTCAATCGAAACTAAAGCTATTCAAAAATGGCGACCGGAACACCAATGTTCGTGACGACATAGCTCTTCCAGCGAAGGAGTACCTTGGCCTTCTCTCTCGATGGTCACAACACTGGTGGGCTTGGAAGGCTCTGCAGTCCATCGGATAGGATGTTAAGAGGTGGCCTCATGTGCCCAGAGAGCCATAGAACCAGAGAGCCATGTGCATAGGGATGCACATTAAAGAACATGCTGGATAGCATTAACAGGAGGTTTCCATCTATCTTCTTCTCCCATAAATGGATCCTCTCTCTCTCCCCCCCCCCCCCCCACTTTCTCTGATCTCTTATTGTCCATTTTGCCACTTTAAGACAAAATAATCTCCCAAAGTTGTTGTGCGTGTGTGTGTGTTTTGCAGGGGAGGAAAGCATGGGGGGCGATGTTTTTTATAACCTGTGAACAGTTGCACCCTTAATCAAGTGTCTCAGTTTAATTATCTCAGGTAAATTTGAAGTAGCTACAAGGTCCTCACATTAGCAGCTTTCATTTGACACCTAACTGTTGGCCCTCACATTTGTACGACACAGAAGATTGTCATATTTTCCTTCTTTAAGGGGTTGGGTTGTTTTACCTCTGAGCGGCACTTTTTTGCACACCATGGGCTAAATGGCCAGGTCACATGGACCCTGAAGGCTCAGAGAAGGTTGGGGGAGGGGACCCACTGGAACAGCTGTTGGGAGACAGATGGAGCCTCCCGTCAAGGCCATCCAGCATGTTCTTTAACATGCACAGGGTATGGCTCTCCCACACACGGGACCACGGCTTAACGTCCCATCCGACAGACGGCGGCCTTTCCAAGCCCATCGGTGTCCCCTACTGACCCTGGGCAGGGCGGGGAATTTTGCGGAGATAAATCTCAACGCTGACCCAGCTGGGACTCGAACCTGGGAACTACAGATTACGAGCCTGGCGTGCTACCGACTGAGCCACCCCCACCCCTTCTTTAAGGGGGTGGAAAGAACAGGAGTAAATGTTTAACACTTCCCATATCACAAGCTTTCATTTGATACATAACGCTTTAAGTTTGGCCCTCACATTTGAAGAATATGATGGGCCTGTCTTGACAAACACAAACTGATAAACCAACAAATTACAAGCAAAAAGCAATAGAAACATGAGTAATATACAAAAAACTATACTTGAAAGATAAACCCTCCTGGTGTTATGCATTTATCTCTCTCTCACTGTTTTATAAGAACCACAGCAAGGCATAAGCAATGGTTATGTAGCGGGTCTGCTACATCACCTGTGGCAAGGAGAACACGTTCCAGTCACCTGGAGGGTTAAACTGATATTTCCTAATGAAAATTTTTCCATTTCAAATTTTCATACTATTTCCTTTTCTTACATTTTTGGGTAACCAATAAAATTTCTAGAGTAATTATTTGATTACAAAATTTGTTGTTTTTTTTTGCCTTCTTGTACAGAATTGAAAATTTTAAAACCTAGCTAAAATAAATATGACAAAAACTGCAATCTAATTTTATGACTGTAAAAGCTTTACAATCTGATCCTAACATTGAAAAAGATGGAACAGATTAAATAACATTAACTCTTGTTATTGGCAGTTACTAGTTAAATGAGCTATTTTTTACAAAGTTAAAAACTTTTATGTGCCCAAAAATTACCAATCTTGTAATCATTCAATTCATATTCAATTTCAAAAATAAAAAACTTTACTTTTTGATGAGTAAAAAAAAGCCTGTTTAGGAGCAGATTTCATCTATAATTATAAAATGAGATGTCTGTGTCATCCATAACTCATTGGGAAATCATGATCGCCACTTCAAAATTTGACACAGTTTTTTAGTTGTAGTCCAAGTTGCAGTGGCCAATTTTAAATTGAAATTCCAAAAGTGGGGCTTGCTAGAAATAAAAATATTTACCATGCTATTTTTATGGGAAAAAGTAATCAGTAATCACTGCCAAATACATTAGTGCCATTTTCTGAAGTTTAGGCATAATATCTTTTTCCATTTTGCTGAAAAATAACTCTTAATATATAATTTGTTTTTCAGGTTAAAGGCAAGACGAAAAACGATGTCGCTTAATTTAGTATTGTTCTTTATTTTTTGGTGGTGGTGATGGTGGTGGATGGGGTATTATGAATTGTCCAGAGGTTTTAAATTATTTTCCGCCAATCATTTTGCACGAATTCATCTTTCAGAATTTACAACACTGCATCTAATCATTTTTACTTATTATAACAACAATATATACACATGTTGAACCTGTGTCAAGGAGTTGGAGAGGGGGCAGGGTGTGATACTCCTAAAAATAACCTTTAGTGCAGTGAAAATCAAAACACAGATTATATAATAAAAGTGAGATCCAGGCATCATCGGGTACAGTCCCAACTCTACAACAGTGTTTAATTAAGAGATTCAATCACTGATGATTGTTATCATATCTTATACACTTTAAGGTATACACAGGAATAGAAATTCTTATTCATTGTTAACTTCACATGAAACCTTATCATCAAAACACAAAGCTTGTCCTTTGTTTGGAGTAAGAAATTTTTATATTTTTTATCATTGCATGTCTTAAGCTTTTATTTGATACACAAATCCTTAAGGTCAGCCCACGAGATAATAGTGGAACTGCATTGCCAGGTTCACATTATCAAAGGCAAATCGCACACAAAAGTAGTGCAAAAATAGGTAAAGAGCCTGAAGACCCGTGATTTGTTTTTACAATTATTACCATAAATAAACTATCACAGTAGAATTAAAAGATTAAGGATAAACACTTACCTAAAACATATGCAAATTTCCTTGTACACCGAAGCTTAGTTTACTTTAAAAGTCACGTTAAAAATGTTATATTTTATATTTATAGATACCACTAATGCTTATTCCATGAAATCAACTCTGCTACTTCTAGATTTTCGTCCACAAGTCCAACTCCAAGGCAAACTACATTGAAACAACCCACTACCCAAAGATACGCGGAGGTACGTACCATGCGAACATGAATGGTTACTGAGGAATGATTAAAACGACCGGAAGTGCAAGGCATGGGTTACAGCACACCCTCTGGCGGATCACGTCACCTCGGACGGAAATGAGCAAAGGTTTACGTCATTCAAGGACTCCCACGCGAAATGCTCGTATATGATAATAGCGATGGTGATTTTATTCATAGCCGTCATTAATAGATGTAGGCATGTTCGTCAATAGTAATTGTGGATAACAACTATGAAATTTTAAAGCTAAAATATTATCTATCTTCAAATCATTCAAAATATTTAATTGTTAAAACTTTGCCCTATATTTCACTCACTTTCAAGTACGCTTTTTCCGTTAAAGAATATTCGACACGCATCCATTTAATTGTTCATTGATAAGATTAAACGAGTTTCTATCAGAAAACGGTCCTTTTAGTCAGGTTTGCAATTATTTTATCGTATGTCACACAGATATTTGTGATCTAATAGTTGATAATTAGTCTAATAATAGATGAAATGAGTCGTCGCCTATCATTACTGAGCAGTTTAAAAGAGCAAAAATTTCCATCAGAATTAACGTAATGGAAGTCTATATGCAGAATCCTTCTAAGAAAAAAACTTACAGAACTTTTATTGGTAAATTTCACTGACATCTCTTTCCAAAAAAAAAAAACTAAGCGGAACACCTCCACGACAGCTCATCATAGTAGGCCAGGGATCTAGAAAAAAAAATCGTGGGAGGAATCAAGATTGGAATGAACCTGAAGGCAGTTCCAATACTTTTTTTTTCCCCGAAATTATTCTCGCCAAATAGCACAATTTTTTTTTTTACCGTTCGTTTAAATGGTCTTTAAAACATACATTCTTGAAGAAAAAAAGGAGTAGCCAGCCCCATCTTTTGCAAAATAACTGTAATCATTGACAGATAATTTTCAAGTCTATCTTTTTTGCTTCCCATATATGTAAATAAGATTTATTGGCGTTTCTTAAGGAGCGTGGAATACTCCTATTAAAATGGATAATTTTAGTAGATCCACGAAATCTGTTTCCAAACATTTCAACTAAAATTTCACCTGACTACCTGTTCTACTCCATTTTCATCAAAGATTTTATATTTCTGATTTCTGATACCTCATGAGTATAGGCCACAGACAGGGGAATAGCGAAGGAACTACGGTTAGGGGAGGAGACAACGAAAATTTTCCAACTCGGAAATCAAGAGAGATCAATTGAGAAAATAGGTACTTTACATAAATTTAATTATGTATCTGTCACGAACGTACCCAGATTTTAGTTCAGAGGGGGGGGGGGGGGGAAGGCATCTCCATCGGCTTTGCAAAGTGCCTCGTTTTTGCGATAACAAAATCCCTATTTCATTTTAGTTTTATTACCTATCATAAATTTTACCAACTCTCCTAGGTTCTGCCAAGTTGTTCGAAAAAAAAAATACCAATATTTTTACATCTCACCTGAATTTTGCAGTCTCCAAGTTTTCTCGATTGTGCCAACTCTCCGTAACTTCACAAAACCAATCCCATTTTTCACAACTCACCTGTATTTTACCAAGTGACTTCTATTTGGACAACTGACGTAAGTTATGCCAAGTTGCCTCGAATTTTCCAACTCACCTACATTTTGCCAACTTCATTTTTACAGAAAAAATCCAAATTTTTACATCTTTCTTGAATTGGCCAAGTCACTTCGAATTTTACCAACTCTCTTTAAATAGCCCAAAAGCAAGCCCAATTTTCACAAATTGCCTGAATTTTGCCAATTTGGCATTATTTTACAGAAAAATATCCCATTTTTTACATCTCACCAGAATTTTACCACTCCCTTAGATTTTGCCAACTCTGCTTAATTTCACAAAACCAATCCCAATTTTACCAACTCGGCTGTATTTTATCAAGTGGATTGGAATTTTGCGGACTGCCCTATATTTTGCCAAGTTACATCGATTTACCAACTCGCCATAATTTTACAGAAAAAAAAATCGCAATTTTTACATCTCACCTGAATTTTGCCAAGTCACTCAGAATTTTCCCAACTGCCCTAGATTTTGCTAAGTTGCCTCGATTTTGACAAGTTGCTTAAAAGCATAGCTATATGCGGAAAATCACACACAGGCGATCAGTCCAGTGAAGTCGTCTTACAGGGGTTAATAAAAATTGAAGTGTGTGGCGACGAAAGTACAGTGCTCTTAGATTGCCTCACTTTCCATATGTTTTCCGCAAATAGTGAATAATTTAGGGATTCTTAATTGAAATAAATATTAATATAATTAAATATTTGCTGATTCCGTTGTATTCTTGGATTTCAGTCTTATTGAAAAAAATTATTTTATGATTTAGATGTTTTTAAAATTTTTTTCGTACTTAAAGAAATCTTTTTAAAAAGGAAAATTAACGTTTCATTCGTATTGCAATTTTGAATATTCAACTTGCATATTTTAAACTCAGAAGCCAAATATGGCATTTTTTTAGAATAACATTTATTTGAGATTTGGAATAGCCTTTAAAATTTCTAAAGCTTAATCAATGATTACATGACATACGGAAATTTCGCCTCGGACTTATCCCCGATAATAGATGCGAAATTGCACAGTTTCCGCATCCAAAATGAGGGAGGAAAAGAGTGACTTTTGTCAAAAAAAAAAGTTGCGACATGATTTTTTTGAGCGCTCTTGTGTGCCAAGTAAATTCACCTAGCTTTCTACTCTTGTCTCGGGTACTATAGATAGGCCATTCCTGCAGCAGAAAAATTAATCATTTCACTTTTACACATGATATACGTTTTTCTTGGCATGCTTTACTTTACATATGATTTGACCTCAATATAGACTTTGTCTTCACCTTAATGAGAAATGTTTAGCGATTCAGCAAAGCTAATACCACAGAGTGAAAATGGCAACTATTAGGTTGGCCGTGCGTGCAAGTGGTTTAGATACCATCGCAGCCCGATATGCAGAAGACCACTTCATCCCAAACTTGCTTCCTTTCCCCCTTAAGAGGTAGCCGCTAATTGTAAACTGCGAAGCCATTCTTCTAGTAGACCTGGCAGAATTCTTTCTGTTCTCTATTAACCTTAATCTACTCTGATAAAAGGTTCCAAGAAAAGCAACCTCGCTTTTCTTTAACGCAAAACTGCTGGGCTTTTTCTTTCAGTTCCAGAGCATTGTTCCTTAAAGCAGAACCCAAATCATGCTATAACATTTATATATTAAATTTATTGTTTAGTGTAATTAAAAAGTTGATAATTTTATCTATATTTCTAAAGAAAAACATCTTTATCATAAATTGATAATCATAATTTCTTTTTATTATAACGATTGATATTTGGGAATCTGAAACGGCTCGACGTATCTAATATGTATAATAAAAAAAAAATTACCCCCTCAAGCAGCTGCTTGCCACATAAGTCTGACAGGAGCCTGTCAGTAGAAAGTCAGTGAGGATGGCAGGACCTCAGCAAAAAAACAACACAAACATCCATGCCTTAACCGGGCTCGAACCCAGATCCCGTAGATCAGTAGCTAACCAGTCGGCCACGGGACGGCTTAGTATGTATACAAATGCTATAAATTCTGATACTGAAGGTTAAATTCCAGGGGATGCAAATGATGAAAAAGCATTAGAGAATTAAATTCTTAGTTCATAATTGTTTTACATCTCTGAAACATCTGTTTATCACTGATCTGATAAGAGCCTGTCGATTTAAGACTCCAGATGACCAATTATGAAGACGAGATCTCAGCAGAAAGAAAATAGCCATACCTATAGGGTCTCGAATCAGGGCCCCATAAACTTGAAGCGAAGCATGTAAACCATTTGATCATAAGGACAATGTCAAGTTCAATAAATTTAACAAATGGCAGTATCAACGACGCAGTTTTTGTTATTCATTTCGAATCTTCTGTGGACCTTATTCTTGAACTATCTTCTTTATCATCTTTATAAGCAAATATTTCCTGCCTTAAAATTAAGGGAGGTGTGCTAAGCGAAAATTATGTTTAAAAAAAAATGATGTGCCAACTTTTGTGGGACAATAAAATTAAAAGAACTTGTATTAGTTTTTCTATTATGGTTACTCCAGTAGCGTAATCTAAAGTGATTAATTGATAAAATTAATTTTTAAAAATCTGTTTTTCCGTGATTTTACATTAAAAATAATATCACCCCCTTCAAACTCATTACTTAAATTTGGGGAAGCATGTGCCCCATCGCTCTCATTAAACTGCCTTCCGTTATTTCCAGAAACGTTTGGAATTTTCAATTCAGAATATAAAAAAAATATATATTTTAAAAACGAAAATTACAAGTACACGCTGCTTTGCAACGGATTTCAACATCTAAGTGAGTTCATATCCTTTCTTTGATTTACCACTCCGTTTTGGTTAGCGCGCTTGGCTACTGATCTGAGGGACCTGTGTTCGAGCCCCGGGTAAGGCATGGCTGTATGTGTCGTTTTTCTGCTGAGGTCCTGCCATCTTCACAGACCTACTATGGCATATAAATTGACAGGCTCCTGTCAGACCTCTGTGGCAAGCAGCTGCTTCAGGGGGTATTTTTTTTTTTATTTATTTTTCCCAGTTCTGCCTCCGGTAGTAATTAAGACCGAAACCAGACAGCTACGGCGGATGGGAACACGCATTGTCCGTGAACTCTTAACGACTCCCCGAAAGATGGCTTTGGTTGGAATCGCCTTTATCTGTCTAGTTCTGCTGTCTATACCCGATTTCCTTGCTAATAGTTCAAAGAACGAAAACACTACTTCCAATTTCCACACTCCCCCTTGGCACTCCCTGTCGGCAGAAATGGAATCTCAAGTATCCGGTTTCTAAACAACTTGGCATCTAAAGGGTTAAACTGTAGTAATGCAATTAAAAACCGACGAATTTTTCTAAAAAGGAATGGTTCGCTTTTAAAAAATATTAAATTCTCGTTTTAAAAAGCATTAAGGTGAAAAAGAAATCGTTAACGGAGCCACTATTCAAAAATGTCTTACCAGTACGTCGTACCGGCAAATAATCTCTTGCCGGTATGGCGTACCGGCCTACTTTTACCACTGAGTACTCCTCTCCCTACACACACGTCACAGAAAGTTGGTGGTCTCTCGAGTCATATGAGCCTAGGGCCTGTGAATATCTCCTTAATCCTCCACTGCTTGCTTAAAAGCAAAGCCTTCAGAATTTGAATCCAGATTTCTTTGCTACTCAACCAAATACGCTAACTGCTAAACCACCAATTCTCAACATATTTTAAAATATAATTTTTAAAAAACGAAACTTCCAAGCACTCTAAAAGATTAAAATAATTTTAAAATCTAAAGTAATCAACACAAAATATATTTTTTAAATGCAGAGTATTAATTTCCTTCGCAAATGGCTATAACTTATACTTTCCGATAGGTAGTGGTATTTTCACCATGATATTTTCTTCGAAAAAATATTTTTCCCATGATTCTTTGTGACATATTAATGTCATGATTTATTTGAATATAAAAGAGGTTTGAAAGACTGATATCACCGACCAACATTTTCTTTATCAATAATCATTTCTAAAAGTTTCCATGTTATGTCAGAAGAAAGACAAATTTCAGGCACTATAACTTACGAAAATTCTTTTTACGAAAAAAAAAATTAAGAAAAAAATCGGAATTCACGAAATGATAAGCTAAAAAATTGGTTTTCCCACTCAGGGCAACACCAATTTTTTTTCTTTCAGCTATTATTTCATGAGTTCCATGCTTACAGGAAAATCTCCTACGATACTTTATTAATGGATCGGAGTAGAACCTCCAAACTACATGAACTTGATTACACTAATATTCGTTCGAAATTCAAACAAGCTATTGAAGCAAAAACATTATTTGCATATCGCGTCCTAAAAAAAACTTCCCCCAAAATTGGAAAACGCTAAGAAAATCATTACGAAAAATTACCTTTTTAAAATAAAATGATGTAGCAATTAATATTGTTGTAATTAACAAACCTTATGTATTTCAAATTGCTTGTCTGTTCATGGTGCATTTGTAGATCATTTAAAGATAACCCCAACAAAAAAAATTTTTTTTTTCCTTGCTGTTTTACCTCTAAATGGTTTTTTTTGTAGACAATGGGCTAAAAGGTCACAAAGACCTGGAAGGCTCAGGGAAGATTGGAGGTGGAGCCAGGGCATTCTAGATAGGAGATGGTATGAGCCACGGTATGAGACCTCGGGTATGAGCATTGTGACGTCAGTCGTGTGTCACGGGAGGGGGGGCGACCTCGCGCGGACGAAGCGACCGCCTTTCGTTTGACTGGACGTAGTAGACACAGAGTAACTTGAATTGGGTTGCTTTATCTCTGAGCAGCACTTTTTTGCACATCATAGGCTAAACGGCCAGGTCACAAGAACCCTGAAGGCTCATAGGAGGTTGGGGGAGATTACCCATTGGAACATATGTTGGGAGACAGATGGTAACTTCCCTTCAAGCCATCCAGCGTGTTCTTTAATGTGCACAGTGTATGGCTCTCCCGCCCACGGGGCCACAGCTTGACGTTCCATCCGATGGACAGCAGCCTTTCCAAACCCATCGATGTTCCCTACTGACCGTGAGCAGGTCGGGAAGTTTTGCAGATATAAATTTCAACGCTGACCCAGCTGGGACTCAAATCTAGGAACTGCAGATTTGAACCTGGCACGCTACCTACTGAGCCCCACTCCCCTGGTTACAATACTGTCCGAATAATTCATGAATTTTGATTACAAACTTATTAAACGTGAAACTTTTGTTAAAAATGCTTCATTTTTTCCATCTATATCTTCAATCTTTTTTTTTTTACATAAACGAACATTTGTGGGACAACAACATGGTAGTTCTGGTTGGGTAACGATAAAAAATGCAGATCTTTCAGACTAAAAATTTTTTTAAGTCTGAAAGATCCTCATCTGTTTTCAGACTAAAAAAATTTCATAACAAAAAATCAGACTAAAAGTATGGGAAACTTAATCAGAGCCTGAGTGAACGTTTTGGGAATTTGTATTATGATCGTTATTCAGCAATTTTCTGCCAATAAAAAACAGACCTTCAAAAATTTGTACTTCACTGGACCCGAAAAGTTTCACTGTGGCCATGTTCCTAACATATAGCAATTTAAACTATAATACCAAAAGGTTTATGAACACTTCCATATTAAGTAAATGGAAAGTCACATTTAAAATTCCTATTTTTGAAAATAAGCTTTATATGAAAAAAATATCACTGGAGATGTCAAATCTTTCTCCAATTTTCGATTTTCAACAATATCTGTGTCTATTTAAAGAGTTATGGAGCATGAAGCATTTAAAAGCTGCGTCAATGATCATAACAATTTACTTCAAAAGCCCACCAAAACACAAATTATAATTGTTACAACACCGCTTACTAACAAAATAAATGCGAATTTAGAAGTTGGTGTAATGATTCTTTCAATTAATTTTTAAAATTTTTAGAACGAGCATAACAGCAGCGTTGCTGTTAAATGCTTCCAGCTTAATACCTAATTTCAAAGTTAAGGAATTCTGAATGTGACTATCCATTCACACAACATGGAATTACCTGGAAACATTTTGTAATAAAGTCTTATGAACAAATTGAGGTTTCATACTCAACGAGCACAATTTTTCTGCTAACTCAAATATGCACAAAATAATTTCCGACTTTTAATAATCCTGCTAAATCCTTCTTTATTTTCACTCACATCGATATTTCACAGTTAAACCAGCCTCATTTGAATTAGACTAAGAGAAATATCATTCCGTATTTAAGAAAAAAGTAGATGTAGTCTTTGAACTCGCTTCTTTCATTCATGACAGTATTTCAACTTTACAGGCCATGTGGATGAGCATCACAGAATGACTCAGAGACAGTGTGGGGAGCTTCCGAGAACGGCCAGTGCCCAGAGAGACCCGTCCTTCTGAAGGCCGAATGCCGGTGCAGCAGTTACGTTTGTGTACAAGCATTAGCCTCGAAATGTGTCAAGGTCTTCATTTGGCTGCCTGCCAGCCTTCAGAGCTTGCTAAACATCGATCTCTATACAGAGACCTTTGGTACTCTGAAGCGAAACAGACATAATTACTTTTAAAAATGTATTCTACCTAAAGAAGTTAATAATATACCAATTGTGATTGAAATACAGATTCTTATTTATTACATATATATTGTCCGTTACATATATTTAATATATTTAATAAAGATGCTAGTTTTGTTTTGCAGTCACCCCATGCTAACCTTTGTTACGCAAATATCAATAAAAAAGGAATAGACAGCATAAACAGAATGTGCAAAATCCCAAAGCAAACTACTCTTTTTCCCTTGAGTGACGGGCAACGTAAACCTTATGTCGTCTTCAACCCAATCAAGCTGATCTTGACAAAGCTTCCTGATCCTTTCCTCGTCTAAAACTATGTAAAATTTATGTTCGTGATCAATGATCAGAAAAATCTATTTTTGTTACCTTCCGGTGGCAGTGGTCACAGTGCTTGACTTCTAATAAAAGGTACCCGGTTCGAGCACCAGATAAGGCATGAATGCTTTCTTTCTTGCATTGTTTTTCTGCTGAGGTCTCGTCTTCCTGACCCATATTCTCTATGGTATATTTATTTTACAGACATGCTCCTGTCACACTTCTGTGGCAGGGTCATGTTATTTTAGCTCTGAGCAGTACTTTTTTTTTTTGCACAAAATGGGCTATATGGCCAGGTCACGAGAACCCAGAGGGCCCAGGGAAGGTTGAGGGAAGGGGATCCATTAGACAGTTGTTAGGATATAGATGGAAGTCTTTCGTCAAAATCATCTAACGTGTTCTTTTAGCGAGCACAGGGCGGTCTGGCTCTCAGCAGACTAGGCGACGGTTTCAAGTCTCACCTGATGGACAGCGGTTGCCCAAGCCCATCGGTGTCCCCTACTGAGGGCAGGGCGGATGGAAGAGGGGGGAGGGGGTATTAGCAGAGATAAATCTCAACGCTGGCCCAGGTAGGACTCTAACCGGGGAATTGCAGATTACGAGCCTGGCGCACAACTAACTGAGCTAAACTCCGCCCTTCTGTGGCAAGCAGCTGCTTGTGGGGTAAAATACCTTTTACTTATTTCCTTCGTTTCATTTGGCCTTTGATTTTTTTCACAATTACCTTTTTCTCTAAAAGGATTTTTTTATTTTTTGGCTGTAAGTATCGCAGCACGCGAGAGAATTTTGGTCTGTTTGAATTGGAAATTAGAGTTAAGCTTTAAGAGATTAACTCTAATTTGTGCACAGATTATTTATTTATTTACAACTTATTGAGTGCGGTATTGAGTGAATTTCAAATGACACAATACCGAAAAGATGCCTAGAAAACTACAAAAAATATTACTCAGACTAAAAACAGGCCATATAGTATTAAACCCATTTCTCTACAAAAAATAAGAAAGAGATAACCGTAATTGTCTGCACTGTCCAAACCCAGATATGCAATCTGGAGCATATACTGCTAAATTGCAAACATACAAACGAGGCAAGAGACATACTGAAAAAAAATATATACAGAAATAACCTAAGAACCCTTTATCGCAGTGGTTCTCAACCTTTTATGGTTCACGTACCCCCCTGTAAATGTGTATGTAACTGGCGTACCCCTTATATAGATAGATAAAACTATAGTTATAGTATAATAATGCCAACTTGGCGACGTTGTTACTAGATCTAGCGACTTTTCAGTTCTCACGGCGTACCCCAAAAAATTTTACCACGTACCCCAACGTTGAAACTCCTACTTTATCGTATCAAATCTATTGCATAACAATGACAGATCTGCTAGGACTAGGTTATGGGATATCCTATTCGAATTATCAAATTATTTCAAGGAATTTAAGCTTCTCATATGAAGTACTACTATCAAAAATGCATAAAAATCAATTTATATATATGCTATACTCAAGGCAGAATTAAATTAAATTGCGCCAAACAGATTTATTCATACACAGCAAATGAGTCAAATTTATATATAAAGGCCTAAAAAGCATATTTCTAGTATTCTAATGGTTGACATACACAATAGAGACAGCAGCTTCAAATCTCCTCGTCTTTTAGATCTAGCTTCATTGGCCTAGGACATGGGTCGGGAATAATGAAAAATATATAACGGAAAAAAAAAACACTGGATAACAATTTCAAGATAAATTCTACAAACAAAACCATGGACTAGCTATGGGATCACCATTAGCTCTGTATCTCGCAAATCTTAATCCTCTATTTTTTTTTATTTCTCGGCCAGAAAAAAAAAATTCTACAAAAGATACATAGATGACACTTTCTTCATCTTCAGTGCTACCGACAGAAACCTCCCAGAAGATCTTCTAAATAAAACAAACTCATTGGAAAAAAAAAGACTTAAAAATTACAATAAATAAAAATAAATACCCCCTCAAGCAGCTGCTTGCCACAGAGGTCTGACAGGAGCCTGTCAGTTTATATGCCATAGTAGAAGGTCTGAGAGGATGGCAGAAAAACGACACATACATCCATGCCTTACCCGGGGCTCGAACCCAGGTCCCTTAGATCAGTAGCCAAGCGCGCTAACCTCGCCCACGTGACGGCAAAAAATACGTGTCAGAAGTGGGATACGAACCCACGCCCACATTCGTGGACAAGAACTTGAGTCTGGCGCCTGTAAAAATCTCAATTACTGATTATAAAAAACCAACCAATACAGGAAAAATATTAGACTATCACTCTAACACCCAACATATATAAAGAAAAATCTAATCAACCAAGTAATAAAGAAGATTCAATTACAAAACACAAAGGAAGAACAAACAATAACGCAAATTAAAAAACTGGAAAAAAACCTTGCTGAAAACCATTACCCAGCTAATTTCATTCGAAAAATAAAAAATCGAAAAGTTGATAAATGAAGCAAAATAAAAACCGTACCTCACTATAAAGAAAAACTGCCATACCATACAGGTCTTAGGAAAATATCCAAATAGTGAACAATAAATTCAATATAAGAATGGCACCAGACCTGGACAAGAAAATAGAAATACACCCCAAACATCAGACAGCAATATATATATACAGAGAAAGTGAAATAATTTATAAAAGTATAATGTGAATGTAAAGAAACCCATACATTGGAAAAACAGGGAGAACACTAGAAACAAGAATAAAAGAACACGAAGATGCAATAAAAAACCGAAAGAGGACTGGATGGTACACGTAGAAAAAAACATATAGTATTTAAAAAGGGAAAAAAATGCATTCATAAGAAAAGCAGAAGGATTACTAATACAGTCAACAGACGGCACCATGAACGATGAACAAGGAATTTTGATACTCCTGGTCTCCAATCACTTCTACAAAAGAAAGTTTCAACAAAACTGCAACCTTCTCGGATAACGACCCCAGTCAGGGGTCAAAATATTAGAATATTTACTCACAAGTGAATCTATTTATCTTAAGTTCCTGCGTATATTAATCTACTATATATATATTTATTTAATTGTTCTAAGACAGCCATGAATACAATTATTACTGGCTCTTAATGTTTTTTTTTTTGTTCAGCATTCAACTCTAAAAATGTTTTAATGATTTTTGTTCTATAAACAACCACTTAGAGCAGGTTGGCAGTCGATAGTTTGAAAGCACTGATGCCATTTAAATGCTCTCTAAATTTTATTGTTGGTCGAAAAGTCTCAAACTTAAAAATCACATTCATGAATCGCAGGTTTTTCAATAATTCTTTTCAATAGTTTAATTGAATACACCTACCTTAAAATTATAAGTTAAGGTTTTATTTCTGTTAATAATCTACTGCTTATTTATTTCTGTTATGGCTCTTGACCCAATAAAGATTTACAATTTGCGGCTTTCAAAATTCGTTGGTTCATCTTTTCATGTTTTGGTTCTTCACCCAAAAAATGTTCCCGACTTCTGGCCTAGGACGTTTGAAAAAGTCATATAAGCAGCAGCTCCGCTAATGAAGGATGAAACCAGCAAGTTAAAAAAAAAAGGTGTAAGGTTACACCACATTCCGGTGTGGTCTAGCGGCAAGGAAGGATACTATATTTTTTTTTAAAAATCGCATTTTCCCCCCACGAGATAGCAATAATTATATTTTTACGTAACGAGTTTATATGAGAAAAATTCCATAAACACCTACAATCAAGGGCATAACGCGAACATAATACACAACAGAAATAAATATGCATTTAAAGAAACACACAAACTACAGTAAAGAAATCTACTGGTAGATATCACTTAAACCACTATACCAACTCAACTTACTGATTTAGTTCCTTTAGAAAACAATGCCATTTTTCACAATTTCTGCAGCCGTCATACTCTGTGATTTCAAATGAAGGTGGCGTATGATCCGTGCTTTATTTATTTACTCAGTTATTTACATTTCATTTCTGATAATATGAAGGGAGGGGGAGGCGAAATGCTGTCAAGTTGACAGCTAAAATAGTTACAATTTAAACATTTTTCTTGCGAAGGGTATATAATTTAACCTATTCTTTTTCAGCGCGTTTACTGCCAATAATTTAGTTCAATGATTTTAAAAAATTAAACTATTATTATTTCGCAAAGATTTTTTTACATGGTTTTGACTGTTAAAAGAACAATGAAATAACTCATTTTTGCATAACCTTGACAGAAATATAGATGGAAACAGGGTTAATAGTTTTCTCTTCAAGCTCAAATTTGACAACACTTTTTAACAGCTAAAAAACACTTACAAACATTGAGCTATATAGGGAACTGGAGGAGCTGCTTTACAGAGAATGGGTGAGGCAGCTTATCGATTACTTTTTTCAAGTCCAGGTGGTAAAAGAGGCGTACCTTAATGAAAACCTATGGAAAAACTCAGGATTTAATCAGAAAATTAATAAATCATAATGGCTTTCTTTCGTGTTCTCATTGGCTGCATGAATAAGGTAGACTATAAAGGATAGCCTTCAGAAGTATTTTACCTAAAACAATTATTAAAAAAAATCCGAATCAAATGCTGTTTTCAGATCCGGGATCAGTCGTAAACACTCAATAAAAGAAATCGCTTCGAAGTTTGAAAGCTTGATCCACCAGTAAAATATGCATTTTTTTTTTGTGAATAATCAAAAATATCAAAGACTGATATCACATTATATATAGATATTTATACCTTTTGAAAGGTTAATTTTAGATACTTTTATTCTGCCTTTTTCATCTGAAGGTTTTTTTTTAAAACAAATTTCTTGATTCATTCTAAAGATTTTTTCCACATTTTAGATATTAATATTTTTTTTTATAAAAAGCATTTTATTTCTATTTGGCTAATGTTGAATTTTAAATTGCTAATAGTGGATTAATTTGATTAAAAATCGCCTAACATCTTTTTTTGAAACTATTTTATCTATTTTAAATATAGTAAAAAAATTCATTTTATATACACATTATAATTAATTGTAATTGCACTTTATTGCTTTATAGTATGTTCCTATAATTTCATGCAGTTAAGCATAAGACTCAACATATTTTCGCATTTAAAAACGGTAGGATTTCGAATTAATATTTCTCTGTTGATAAATATTTTGAACCAAAAATAAAGAAATTCTAGGATTATATTCTTAATACTAAGTAAATCAAGGCTTTGTCGTTTTTTAAATTCCTATCTTATTTTTAATACTTCTGTGGATATAATTTTGGCTAACATTGATAAATAATAAAATAAATACTCCTTCAAGCAGCTGCTTGCCAGAGGTCTGACAGGAGCCTGTCAGTTTATATGCCATAGAAGAAGGTCTGAGAGGATGGCAGGACCTCAGCAGAAAAACGACACAAACAGCCATGCCTTAACCTGGGGCTCGAACCCAGGTCCCTTAGATCAGTAACCAAGCGCGCTAACCAATCGGCCATGGGACGGCAAACACTGATACATTTCCTTATTGACAAAATATATATATATTGTGATTACCTGCGAAATATTATTAATTCACAAACTTTTTCGCAATGATTGGTAGAGTCGAAATCAACAAAATCTTCTCCCATAATTAAATTTTACTACAAATAAATCTAATATAAAATATGATGATTTTACGTAGGTTAACACGTAGAGCAGACCTGTTTTGCCACTTGGGGACGGAGAAACTAAGCGATATCCCAAGCCACACTTTTACACCGGTAAAGCATTAGAGACAGTCTCTCCAGTTCCGTATTTAGCTCAATGCTTACAAATATAAGTTTTGGATATTTTTCATGATGTCAACGAGTCTGGGGTAATACTTATGACTATAATCTGAATGCTATTATCGTCTTCAGAAAAGAATTGTCAGATATATTGTTGGGGGAAAAAATATTATGATCCTGCGACATTTATTTTCATAGGTTAAAATTCTTAATGTCTATAATAATTACAAACTTATATCGAAATACACAAAATTTCCTGATTACAATGAGATTGATTTAATTGAATATAGATTTAAAGACTATTTTCAGTCTTTCGTATTTTCGTAATTATGAAACACGTCATAGACAGAATCTGAGTATACCTATGTGTCGACTGTCAAATGGGCAGAGATCCATTGAATATAATGCAGTAAAAATTTGGTCTGAACTTCCAGATGATGTTAAAAATGCAAAATCTTTAAAATTATTTAAAATCAAATGTAGAACGTTTCTTCTTACAAAGCAAGGAAACCTTTTATGTATCAGTGTAATATGTCTCTTAACCATTAAATCTTTTACTATTGTATACATTACAGTTGTCATAATTGAACTTTAAAGGAAATAGGCAACATTAACTAAAAATAAGCGTCAGTTTACTATGTTCTACTTTTTTGTTTCGCTTTCCTATTAATCACTAATATTTTATATGATTATTTCCCTTTTCTGATGCAATCGATATTTCTCAGCAATTTAACTTCGCGATTTTTCTCATGTATGTATTGTTATTAGATAATTATGCTATGTAAATGTATATTGTACTGACTGGCGGAATAAAAGATTATTATTATATTATTATAAGCTCTATGACTTCTAAAATATGCCTTTAATGGAAAAATGTGATTAAGATAAATTAAATATATATCGAAATGGACTACCTAAACCAAATGCATAAAAGTCAAGATAACATAAAATAAATACCCCCTCAAGTAGCTGCTTGCGACAGAGGTCTGACAGGAGCCTGTCAGTTTATATGCCATTGTAGAAGGTCTGAAAACCCTAAGAAAATTCTCGAAAACAGTTATGAAAATCAACATATATCGAAGATCTGAAACCTACTAAATAGATGACAAAGAAAAAATAAATAGTGGAAGAAAAACAGGCAAACGTCATACGAAGAGACATACATACATATCCTCTATCACAGCTATCCCTATCTACTTTTCTATCCCTCTTTTCTCTTCGATCCGAGTTCAAACAGCCCACAAATTGATGTGCCGAAAGTTAAAAACATGCAAAAAAGCTAAAAGACCAAACACAAAATTATAAAATTAGGAGAAGAAAAATAGAAGGCCTCAAGAAGCCTATGTTTTGTTTTCTAAGATGGTGAAAAAAAAAGATTTCAATATATGGCATATTTATTCCTACATAAAACAGCATTATTATTTTTTGGGGAAATTTTCGAAAAAAAAATAAAAAATTTGTCAGTATTAACCACAAATTAGTTTAAAACCTGCAAATAAGATAGCAAAACGAAGACAAATCGGCCTTGCCGGGATTAATATTCCAAAAAAAAAAATGCTAATGTAGAAAGTTTACAGTTGTATCACTGAAAACTCTAAACCAGTGACTCCCAACCTTTTCTGGACCATCGCCCCCTTTAGAAGAGAACAAAAATTTCAACGCCTCCCTAGTCCATAATAGTTAATTTTATATGAAATATTAAAATATTGTTGCATATTATCTGTACCTAATTTATCTGTTTATTTATCTATTAAAAATCATAAAGCAGAAATTAATAAAACGACAACCAAATGTACAATAAAATTGTTTATTAAAATTTTAAAAATAAACACAGAATCAATAAGAAATAAAAAATGAGATAAACACAAAATTAATAATAAATAAAAAAAAAATAATGAAGTGGTTGGGGCTGGTGGAGTGTTAACAATTTGTTAATGTCGGGTTCCAATTTCGTTAACATCAATCGCAGATCGCCACGTTCAGTGATGTGTAGTCTGTTCCTCTTCTTTGACAGTAAATTAGCTACTGCACTGAATCCACGCTCAGCCATATAGGACGAAGGAAACGCGATTAAAAACTTCTGTACTATTGCCCACAATCCAGGGTAGAGAACTGGTATTGATTTTTTAAGCCAGAACTCTTGGTAACCATGTTTGAACTTTACTTTGAATGCTTCGTTAGTCGTGAGTTCTAAGAGTTCCTCTTCCAAATTTGATGATTCTTCAGTATCTGTGTTTGCGAAAGGATCTAAAATCCAACTCGGTATATTCATGTTTAAAATATCTTGGAAACGCTCCGTAAAATCAACATGAAGAACTTCCAAGTGTTGGCAGTAAGTAAATCTTCCGGTTTTGCAGAGACTGCTGATAATGTGGGAAAGTGGTTGTATTCACCTCTACCTAGATTTCGTTTGAATAGAAGAAGTTTTCCCGCAAAAGCAGCTATGACGTTTTTTGTTTTAATTAAATTCAACTCATCACCTTGCAATTGTAGATTAACTTGATTAAATATTTTAAACAGGTCTGTCAAATAGGCGATGTCATTTTTTGACGTAATCAGGTTTTCGCGCAATTTTTCGTCTCCGTCTTCAAGAAAGTCCAGTATTGAGTCAAATAGATTGAAAAAACGATTCAGACAAACACCTTTAGAGAGCCAACGTACTTCTGTGTGCAGCAGCAAGCGATTGTAATCTTCATCATTTTCATTACAAAGCTTACCAAATAATCGGTCATTCAATGAATTGCTTCTAATCTTATTGATTGCTTTAATAACGTAATGGAGCGACGTATGCAGACGTTCATTCAAATTTTTTGCAACCAAATGCTGACGATGAATAATACAATGTACAGCGAGTACATTTGGTACTGCTTGTTTCAAATGCGCTATGAAACCCTTATGACGCCCTGTCATTGCTGGAGCACCATCAGTAGCAGCAGACAAAATATCGCAAATAGGAATTTCTTTCTCTTGAAAAAACTTTTGCATGGTATTAAATATAGATTCTCCCTTTGTATCAGTTTCCAAATTTTTAGCAAATAATAACTCTTCATGAATTTTTTTTCTTCTTTTATAAATCGTACGTATGATAAGAGTAGAGCTTCGTTATTTGGTAAAGTTGATTCATCGAGTTGAATGGAAAATTTGCAAGTCTTTAAGTAATCACATAATGATATTTCAACGTCTTTTGCCATTTCATCTATTCTTCTTTGCACTGAATTATTACTAAGAGGAATTTTTTTGATATCTGAAGGGGTCTTATGATGAAGAACAGTTTTTAATATCTCTTTGACTGCCGGCAAAATTAATTCCTCGCCAATTGTGTGGTTTTCCTGCTTTTGCGATTAACAATGAAACGTTATATGAGGCTCGTAGTCCATCATCATCTTGTTTAAAAAACGACGCAAAAAGGTTTGACATAGTTGGCGGTTTTAAATATTGCTTTTTCAGTTCTTGAAAATAGGATAAATCTTTGTTCTTCTTATCAGCATGCATTTTATTTAAATGCTCTTGTAGCCTAGAAGGTTTCATAGCTTCATTTGAAAAAACTTTTTGGCAAATTAAACACATAGGTAATGATGTTGACACATAGGTAATTATTGGTTTGTAGGAGAGTACGTAAATCCATATTTCTAATACTCAATACTGTACTGCCAGCATTTCTTTTTAGATGTAGATTCAGACATTTTCAAATACAAATTAACTTCTCAACAGATTTATAGATAGTTATAAAAATAATGTTTATAATGACTTCTAACACTTATCACTCACGACTATTTATCACGGCGAAGCACATAAAAATAATAAAACATTCCTAGAGCTTTTATAGATTTGATTTTGTGCACGCATTAATTTGCATGTTTGCGATGCCGGCGCACTTGCTCCGTAAACAAGTCATTTCAAGCTCCCATATTCTTGTCGAAACATGTTAAATTGCATGAACCGCGTGTTTGCCTACCAACTTGCAAAGACTTGTCACCGTCAATCTATTCTAAACTAAAACAAATTAGGTATAGGTATACATAATGCTAATTTAAAAATGCTTATTAACGCGATAACAATAAGATAATTTACATAGCTAGATAAAATATTTATTCATGAAAACAGGTATTTTCAAAGTATTTCATTATATTAAAAAATAATTATAAAAAAATATTAAATATAATAAATTTATTATTATTATATTATTATTGCATCGAGGTTGATTTGCATATCAGGACGGACACACTGTCCAACATAATAAGCCTGATATAGTAGTGCATGTAAAGGTATTGAATGAGATTACAATTATTGAAGTAGGAATAACATCTCAGGATAACCTGCAGACAGTAGAGGCTGAAAAGAAGAGGAAGTATGATCTGCTGGCTAATGAGTTAAGCCTAATTCACAAGTGTAATGTTAATATTATACCTTATGTTCTGACGTGGGATGGTCTTGTAACTACGTACCATAAAGAATACTCAAAGCGACTTGGAGTGGGAAAACATATTGAAGCTTATATCCAATCTGTGATCTTGAAGAGAACTTTTGAGAGCATCTCAGACGACTTCAGACGTACCAGTACGCTAGTAGGCGGTAGCAGGGAACTTATTGTCCAAGCTGCAGTTGAAAAGCTGTACATGACGGATGAGGTAGTGGATGACCAGAATCACCAGGAAGACACCACAGAATAGAAGAGATTAAAAGGTTGTCACAGAAAATTCCATTAAATTTATTTAATTATTTGACCGCCCCTCTTGACTGCCTCAACGCCCCCCATTTGCCTCTGGATCCGCTACCGCCCCCATGGAAGGCTCCAGCACCCACTTGGGGGCGGTATCGCCCCCGTTGGGAATCTATGCTCTAAATAGTGCTTTAATTTATGTCGACAAACGTTGCCTTGTTAGAATATAAGGAAACGTAACGGATCGCATTTAATATACCGATAACGTAATAACCTTCAAATTTATTGGCCTGTTCACTTATGTTTCATATAAATATTCAATTATAATGAAGTGTTAACCATTATTATTGTATTAATCGCAACAGTGGCCGATTTATTTAATCTTAATCTACCCGTGGCCGAGTGGTTAGCACGCTTGGCTACTGATCAGAGAGCGGGACCTGGGTTCGAGCCCCGGGTTCGTGTTGTTTTTTTGCTGATGTCCCGCCATCCTCACAAACCTTCTATTATGGCGTATAAAACTGACAGGCTCCTGTCAGACTTATGTGGCAAGCAGCTGCTTGAGGGAGGTATGTATTACTCCTGCAGCCCAATTTTCAATAGTAAAATTTTTGGGGAAAATGCGTGAAATAATGTTTTTCTTTGTGCAATTTTTAAACTCCCATTTTTTCACCTTTGCATATAAGACGACACTTTTCACCTTCATTTTATCTTTGACACTTCGATGTCTTAAAGGAACTAGTGTGCAGGTGTAACTGCAAAAAAAAAAAACGTACCGTATTACATACTAATTTTCATTTGAATCAATCAGACACAGTTTGGTTCAGCCAACAACCAATTTTGTTGGGGTATTCCAATTTTTCGCAATCAAGCTGAACTAACGTTTCCAACTTCTCAATCCGATATTTTACTTTTCATTTTGGATTACCACAATAATATCTTTAGAACGATTGCTCGCTCTTATCCGAAATCGTTGCAGTTAAAAGTTGTAAAAAGAAGCAGGAGAAACAGAGCCAAGCATGAAACCTAGTTGGATTGCACACAAGGCCTTCGAAGCAGTATTCATCTGATCCTGCAGTTGCTATTAATAGATGTGCCTGTTCCCAGAGTAGCAAGAGGCCCTTCGCCTTCACCTTGGTTAGTATAAGCTGCAGCCATAAAAATAAAAGACACTAAGTTCTACTAAAATACTGCACTCTCAAGTTTTTACATTTCTACTGATTCGGATAGCTTGATTTCTATCATTTGAAAGACTGCGCTTAAAAAATTCTGGAAGTAGATTATTTATTTCTTTAATTCTCAACTAAATAGCACTTTGTAATGCTATTCAACACAGCAGCTGTCACAGCACAATACGAACACGTGATTAATGCAAGCTCAAAGCTTTCAGTTCTATAATTTATGTTACGATAAACGTATACATAAAATTTTGTCACACAGACAAGATAGCAATTTTTTAAAAAAACAGGAAGAAGGTACTTCCCTACACAAAGGGCGGGGATAACCTTGAAGCTATATTAGGCTTGTTGTGGCTTCTCATACAACACTTACACAAGGACATGCCCAGCTGCTCTTAGTAGTCATGTATCACTATTAGTTTTTAAGTATTTACGTATTGATTTAAAAAAATACTCCCTCAAGCAGCTGCTTGCCACAGAGAACTGACAAGAAACCGTCATTTTATACGCCATTGCTGAATGTCTGTGAGGATGGCGGGACGTAAAAAAAAGTAACAACTATACATGCCTTACCAGGGAGTTCGAACCCAGATCCCTTCGATCAGTAGTCAAACACGTAACAGCTAGGCTACGGGACGACTTACGTTTATAATCTTTTTAAAAAAAACTAAACCCTCCCTACATACTTTCAAAATACGCTACTGGACATCGGTGTGCTAACAAAATTTGGTTGAATTGTTTTTCATATTCATCATCATCCTCATGCAGCCATGGGCTACGGAGGTCCAACCAGACCGTGCAATCTAATTCTCCAAACATATGTATTTGTCCTGAGCTACATCTACCGCATCTGGCCACTGCACACCAATTCTAACAAGGTCCTGTTTGACATTGTCTGCCCACCGCATCCTAGGTTTCCCCCTCTTTCTGAGGCTTTTAGGCACACTGTTCATAACCCTATTCGTTAATCTAAAATTATCCATACGGGCAACATGGCTAAACCAAACGAGTCTCTCTCTCTGCGCAATATGCTGCTAAAAGGAGGGCTTAAGATTGTGTTGAGCTGTTTTACCTCTGAGCGGCACTTTTTTTGCACACCAGGGGCTAAATGGCCAGGTCACAAGGACTCCGAAGACTCAGGGGGAGGGAACCCACTGGAACAGCTGTTGGGAGACAGATGGTAGCCTCTCGTCAAGGCCATCCAACGTGTTCCTAACTTGCACAGAATATGGCTCTCCCGCACACGGGGCCACGGCTTAACGTCCCATCCGACGGACGGCGTCTTTTCCAAGCCCATCGGTGTCCCCTACTGACCGTGAGCAAAGGCGGGCTTAAGAGAGACTCCTCTGCCTAACTTCATTATGAGTTACAAAGTTGAACCACCTAATGCCCAAAATACTGCGTAAGCATCTAGAATCAAAAGCATCTAGTTTCCTGTTATCTTCTTTATAAAGCGTCCAAGTTTCATTACCATAACTAACGCTTGAAAGAACCAAACTATTATACAATCTAATTTTAGTCTTTAGGTGTACACGCCTATTTCTCCACTCTCTCCATAAATTCTTAAAAGTCCCGGCAGCAATCCCTATTCGTCTGTTAATCTTATCTCATGATGCACATCACCAGTATCTGTTACATAGCTCCCAAAATAATTAAACTTTGACACTTGCCCAAGACTGCAACTATTCAGATTAATTGAATCACAGCCTGCCTGACCAATTTTCATCACTTCAGTTTTCTCTCTGTCTATAACCAAACCTACTCTACTACCAGTCTCATCAACTGCTCGAATGAAAGAATTCATTTCATCAACATCATTTGCCAAAACGGCTAAATCATCAGCATAATCTATATGAGAAATTTTATATCTTCGCATAATATAATCAATAACCAACCTTTAAAGAGGTTTTAACTTTATTAGCTTTAAAATAACTAACTTTATTTCAATTTATAAAGTTACCTCTTTAAAGAGGTAACTTTATAATTTGATATATATATATATTGATATTATACATTGATATATATATATTGATATTATACATTGATATATATATATTGATATTATACATTGATATATATATATTGATATTATACATTGATATATATATATTGATATATAAATTGATATATATTAATAATCAATAAATAACCTTTAAAGAGAAAAGGAGACAAAATGAACCCTTGTCGAACACCAGAAGCAATGTTAAACCAATTGCTACTGCCTGACCAACTCTGACGTACGACTCAGTGTTATTACAGAGAGCTTTCATTATGTTTACTAACTTGTCTAGTATGCCATACGATCTCAAAATCAACCACAAATTATGACGATCAACAGAGTCAAAAGCCTTTTTTAAATCAACAAAGCTAGCAAGCAACCGAAGGTTTCTGAAATTATAAGCATTTCTCAAAAATCTGCCCGAGTGGAAATGTCTGATCTACACATCCCCGACCACTTCGGAATCCCCATTGCTCATCACGCAATTCACTGTCAACCAGATTCTTAATTCTATTAAGCACAATCAAGTAAAGAACTTTACCTGAAAAAAAAAGTAAAGCTGATACCCCTATAGTTATCACAAGAACTACGATCCTTTTTTTTTTAATAGGGATAATAATAGCTCTGGTAAGCCGTCCCATGGCCGAGTGGTTAGCGCGCTTGGCTGCTGATCTAAGGGACCTGCTGTCAGATCTCTGTGGCAAGCAGCTGCTTGAGGTGGTATTTATTTTTTATTTTTAAAATCCTAGGAACCATGCCTTTATCATAAAAAATATTCAAAATTTCAGTCATCCATGTGGTAACCGAAACATTACCAGCTCTAAGCATTTTCGTATTAATTTCATCTACCCCTGGGGATTTATATAGTTTAAGTTTAGAAATTGCTAAAGTAACTTCAGGTTGTGTTATAGGGCCAATATTAAAGCCGGTAATGCATATACCGTCATTACAAATAATGGTAGTAGAACTAACGACATTGTTTAGAACTGAAATGCTCAGCCCACCTAGCCAGGACAGAATCCTCACCTTCTCTATAACCTTATCTTATTTATCCTTCAATCCCAGTATACTTGTCCGTTTTCTACCATAAAAAACATTAACTATCTGATACAGCTCTCTGCTCTTTTGCTTTCTAACTGCTTCCTCGGCCAAGCCACCAAGCCAAATATTCTTATAAGCAGCTAATTGATCCTTTACAAGTTTATTAAGCTCTCTGTGATGCTTTTTATTAGGACTTGAAGGACATGCCATTAAGGACATTCTTACAGTTCTTTCTTTCTGAAATAAGCTCAAGTGCCTTATCACTCAAATAATTTTGCCTCCTCTGCTCCTTTCTTCCTAAAAGAGTAATGTTAGTTTCCAAAAATGCCTGATTAAAACGGTTCCATTCTTCCTCAACTTCAGTAGTAAGCAATGACTGCCATAATGACTAAGTAACCTATCATGGTAAGCTTTAGCTATAATTGGGTCTTTCAGAGCTTTACAATTAAAGGTAAATTTTTTCATACTTCTTAAGTTTAAGTTGTAAGACACTTTTAAAAACAAGGTAATAGTCAGATCCAATTTCAGCTCCCCTATATGACCTGGTATTCCTAACAGAACTAGCCCATTTGCTGCTAATTAATATATAAATTATCTTATTCTTATGCAGTCCATCTGGTGAAAGCCATGTATACTTAATGTATGCCACGGTGTTTGTAATAAGTGTTAGTTATTCTCAAACCATTAAGTTTACTTGTGTGTATGAGACGTTGCCCATTGCAGCTACCAATACCAAAAAGGCCTATCACCCCTCCCCAAATGTCAGAATCGGTACCAACTCTGCCACTGAAGTCACCTAGAACAAGGGTATTATCACCTTTCTTGACAGAATTCAAAATATTCTGAAGTTGTCCGTAAAAACTATCCTTCTCATCCTCATCAGCATCCTCAGTGGGGGCATAACAGCAGATAACATTCAAGTGTTTCAAGCTTGTCTGAAATTTTGCTGTAAGAAACCTTTCATTAATGCACTCATATCCTAGGAGTATCACTAGCGTGTCTGCCGAGAAGCAGACCCACGCCATGGTGATGCTTATTATCTTCCCCTCCCTGAAAAGAGAAATTTAAAATTATTTTTTAGAATCTGATCTGTATCTGTCCATCTGGTCTTTCGCAAGCTGAGAATATCTAAATTATAACGGTGGAATTCTTGTGTGAGGACATCAAGAGAATATGCTCTGTGCAGAGGCCTCATATTTCAACTACCTATAGAGAGAAAATGGTTAGTGGGATGTTTAAAGAAACTATGTTTATTGAGAGAGGGAATGCAAGCAAACAGCCCCCTAATGGCAGGCATGTGGCAAAGACCAGTTTCCACACTATTAAAGGCTGAAGCCATCTACACTGGAAGACTTCCTCCAATGTAGAATTTGACGATGCCCGTAGAAGCAAGAGTTCAGGTGCCTGCGACTTCTGCTCAGGATTATCTTACAAGCTGATGAACATATCCTGTGAATCTATTCACTTGTGGCTGTCAACCCACAAACAAACAGAAAACACAGGGGCAGATATTCCCTTCCCTCCACAGAAGCCCACCAGTGCAGCAAATTCAGGATCCATAATTAAGCTGAGCGCCTTATATCAGTCCAGTAAGTTTATATGGTCAGCACCAGGACCCTGTGTGGTTGACCACTAGTCGGCATGGTAGAAAAAAAATAAAAGTAGCCGTAGTTGCCCAGATCAGTAGGCCACACTAATCTGGCAGCCCTCCCCTTCCGTTCCTTTCACAAGAGTATCTCTTTTGAAAGGTACTAATGGCCTGCACTACAATATCTCAAATTATATTCAATATCAGGAGTTTGCATCCTAAAATGTTTTATGAATACCATTTTAAAACCTTTAAACACCCGATAATGTGAACCTAAGGTTTATCATTTTTGAAGTAAATTCCGTGTCATGGTTAGACAATATCCGACCAGCCAAACGGATTACCAAGCGCATTGCTTACCTCAATGACACTCGAATATCTGTTGGAGAAACTGTAGACAGTGAGGGAAAGGAGTTCTCTGCTAAGGGGGTCAATTTTCTGAACGGACCGGCCGTGGGGCGCCACATCATACCAAGTAAATAATTTGATTACGTGAACTATAATGACCTGAGGGTGTAGAGAGAGGAAAAGAAGGGCGAGTCGACTTGTGCTTCTCACGGGGACTATGGGATTTCAGTGTGCCTATCTTCCAGCCAAGATATCGGCTGGAGAGCCCTTGCTTCTTGGATTGAATTGTCTTACTGCGCTACGCATTAGTAACTGTCACAGCTCATTGGGTTCTGTAAGAAGTAAGTACTGTGTATTGCTGTACACTGTTTTTTTTTTTGTTAAATAAAATAATATAAATACCCCCTCAAGCAGCTACTTGCCACAGAGGTCTGACAGGAGCCTGTCAGTTTATATGCCACAGTAGAAGATCTGAGAGGATGGCAGGACCTCAGCAGAAAACAACACAAACATCCATGCCTTACCCGGGGCTCGAACCCAGGTCCCGTAGATCAGTAGCCAAGCGCGCTAACCATTTATGAAATCTATTTTATGTTCATACGGTATGTCGGTAGTACACTAATTCCTGAATCCTTATATGCTCAGAGCCCTTCATATAAATATGACATGATTTAACAAAATCTTATTTAAAAATTATTATGGTAACATGTAATACATTTCGTCAGTTAATAAATCTTGTTGGTATCAAATCAAGGTGGGCATCAATTCAATGGTGGTGGTCAGAACCAGATCTAGAAAAAATGAAGGCTAGGGAGGCAAGATCGAATCGGAAAGAACCGAACGTTGTTCCGGTATAAACTTTTTGTTCTCGAATCAGGTGTGTATTTAACAGGTAGCACAAGGTTGGGTTGTTTTATCTCTAAGCGGCACTTTTTTGCACACAGTGGGCTAATGTCCAAGAGCTCATAAAAGTTTGGGGGAGGGAACCCAATGAAAAAGCTGTTGGGAGACAGATGGTAAGACTCCCGACAAGGTCATCCAGCGTTTTATGTGCTCTCCGACTTTTGTCTCTGTGTGGAACCTTAATGTATTGCTGAAAGTGTTTGCAACTAAGTAGTTGAAAAAAGCTTTCCAAGACTTGATAGTATAAAGAAGGATCAACAACTGTTCGAATTATAGCATTGGATTTCATGATTCAAGTAACATTGTCACATTCCTCTCCCCACATGGATGCGATGAAGAATCTACTCGAAAGCACATGTGTATTCTTATGTTGAATTTATTAAATCCACGTAATATTCACACACTATTAATATTTTCTCCATTCCAGCGACCCGGACCACATGACGAAGATTCCTCGCTACAACAGGGCCATCCCATCCCCTCATTATAGTCATATAAATAATGGCCCTCTATTCTAGTTCAAAAGAGTACGATTGCTGCACCCTAATAGTTCCCCGGTCTTTCCCTCTATTCTAGTTTAGACAATAAGATTGCAGTACAGTTTCCCTGTCTTCGCACAGGGAAAAGCAATGAGTGCTGGCGGCAGTATAGAGCTGCTGTAAATAAGACATTTTCCCACGCGAATTTCCTTTTGTCTATAGCATGGTCGTGTTGCTGCTGCTTCTTTGGTCACTGATCTACCTTGCATTCTGTCACGTTTCAACTTTCTTATTTTACTTTTTAAAACCATAGTGGAAAGTAATGCGGAATTTGTAACAGTGGAATGATAATGGTTATGTAACATTATGAATTCTTAATTATTTCTAAAAGAACTTGCAGCTACCAAAATCTAATGTACATTTCATAAATAAAAAATACCTCCTCAAGTAGCTGCTCGTATATACATACAACATAATAACATCATGCAGCCATAGGCTGCGGAGGTCCAACCAGACTGCGTTATTTTCCTCTCCAGACGTGTCTGTTTTGAGCTACAGCTGCTACATTTGGCCATATTAGGCCAATTCTAACAAAGCCCTGTTTGACATTCTCTCATCACAATATGACGCTCAAAAGAGGTTGACAACTCTTTCTTCTAAAACATCATCATTTACTTACAAAGTCAAACCACCAAATGCCCAAGATACTGCACAAGCATCTAGAATCAAAGGCATCAAGTTTTTTGTTATCCTGCTTACAAAGTGTCCATGTTTCACTACCATAACTAACCTTAGAAGGTACCAAATATTAAACAGCCTAATTTTAGTCTTTAGTGTACATGCCGATTTTTCCACACTCTCCAGAGATTCTTCAAAATCCCAGCGGCAGTCCATATTCTTCTATTTATCTCATGTCGCACATCACCAGTATCTATTACATAGCTCCCAAGGTAAACTGAGACACTTGCTCAAATAGTATAGCCATTCAAAGCAACAGAAACACCATCTGTCTGACCAATTCTCATCACTTTAGTTTTTCCTCTGTTTATCACCAAACCTACTCTTACCAGTCTCTTCAACAGCCCTAATGAAAGAGTTCATCTCATCAACATCATTTGCCAACAATGCCAAATCATCTGCATAATCTAAATCAGAAATTTTGAAATCTCTAGACCATTGAAGGCCAAAATCTTTCCCTTGCAAAGAATTTCGCATTACATAATCAATAACTAAAGAGAAAAGGAGACAAAATGCACCCTTGTCTAACTCCACTAGCAATCCTAAACCAATCGCTGCAAGACGTACCAATTCTCACACATGACTCAATGTTATTAGAGAGAGCTCTCATTACACTAACTTATCAGGTATTCCATAAGATCTAACAATCAACCACAAATTATGTTGATCAACAGTCAAAAGCCTTTTGAAATCTATAAAGTTAGCAACCAGAGGTTTCTGACACTCTAAACATTTCTCAAGAATCTGCCTAATTGAAAATATTTTATCAATACTTCCACTACCACTTCTCAATCCACACTGTTCATCACACAGCTGTTCATCAACCAAATTCTTAATTCTATTAAGTATAATCAAGCAAAGAACTTTACCTCGAACAGATAGTAAACTAATTCCCCTATAATTATCACAAGAATTGAATCACTTTTTTTTAAATATTGGAACAATGATAGCTCTAGTAAAGTCCTTAGGTACAATACCTTTATCATAAAAAATATTCAAAATTTCATTCAGCAGGGACCTTGTGTTCGAGCCCCGGATAAGGCATGGATGTCTGTATCGTTTTTCTGCTGAGGTCCTGCCATCCTCTCAGACCTTCTACTGTGGCATATAAACTAACAGGCTCCTGTCAGACCTCTGTGGCAAGCAGCTGGTTGAGGGGGTATTTATTTGTTTTTATTATTCATGTGACAACACAAATGTTTCCAGCTCTAAGCATTTCAGTGTTGATTTCATCCACATCTGGAAATTTATGCAGTTTTAATTTAGAGATAGCCAATGAGACTTTGGAATGTGATAGAGGGCCATTATAAAAGCCAGTAATGCATCTATCTTCATTACAAACAATGGGAGTAGAAATAATCACACTATTTAGAACTTCTCTGAAATGCTCAGCCCATCTAGCCATCACAGAATCCTCACCTTCAAGCACCTTGCAATGTTTATCCCTCAATCCCTGTGTACCTGTCTATTAATGTTTTATGTGGGAAGAAACAATCTGGTACAACCCCCTGCTGTTGTGCTGTCTAACTGTTTCCTCTGCCAAGCTATCACGTCAAAGATTCTTATCAGCTGTTAACTGATCCTTTACATGTTTATTAAGCTCATTGTAATGCCTTATGTTAGGACTAGTAGGGTGTTGATACATATTAATCCTGCACTTCCTTCTTTCAGAAATAAGTTCAACAGCTTTATCACTCAAATAATTTTATTCTTCTGTTCCCTTCTATCACCAAACCCACTCTCTTACTCTCAGGCTCTCTTCCCACTCTCTTTATTCTCAGGCTTTTCTTGTAACCTACAGTATTCTTTTAGTTAAGTATACCTAAAAGAATACTATTGATTTCAAGAAAAGCCTGTTCAAACTGAGCCCATTCTTTCTCAACTTCAGCAATAAGCAAACCACAATTGTCATAATGACTAAGTAGCCTATAATGGTATGTTTTGGCTGTATCTGGATCTTTCCAACCTTCAGTGTTAAAGGTAATTTTCTTAATCTTAGCACACACAAGCATCGGCTGCATGACACTTTTGACCAGACCCCAATTTCGACTCCTCTTAATGATCTGGTATTGTAAACTGAACTAGTCCATTTGCTGTTAATTAAATATAATCTATCATATTCCTGTGCTACCCATCAGGTGAAACCCATGAATATTTATTGATGCTCCAGTGTTTGTAGTATGTATTAGTTATTGGCAAACCATTAAGTTTACTTACCTGTAGAAGACCTTCTCTATTGCCATTGGAACTACCAATGCCAAAGAGAGCTAAAACTCCTGCCGAAAGATTAGTCAGTACAAACTTTAGCATTGAAGTGACCTAGCACAAGAGAAATATCTCCTTTCGTCACAGAATTAAAAATATACTGAAGCTGGCTGTAAAATGCATCCTTCTCGTTCTCATCAGAGTCCTCTGTGGGAGCATAGCAACAGATGGCATTCGTCTCCACATCAACGGTCATGACTTGGCAGGACTCCTGCAAACCCATTGTCAAATTTTTGTGATGTGTCGAGTTCAATGTTAAAAACAGAAGTAATTTCTTTTACTTGACTACTATGTTTATTGAAATATTAAGTGTAATAATATTTTTGGTAACATTTATATCACAAAAAACTTTATATTTAAAAATATATTTTATAATAATAAAAAAATTTATATACGAAACGAGTAATGGACGTTCATTTAACTCATTAAAAATCTACTACAAGAGTTCAATTTCGTAAAATGATTTTTGTTTATATATAACAAGCTCATTGTTAAAGCGATTGAGGAACGTTTTTAATTGACAGCACACCCCTGCATAAATTCACTTAAAGAGTGAAATAAATTACCTTAATGAGGAATTTACCATCTCTCTCCAAATATTCCAGAAACATTTTAAGAATAAAAAAAATTAACGATATAAAGCTCCTAATGTTATTGAAGAATGATCATCATTGCTGAAAGATTTTTTTAACTGGGGGTAGAATTACAAAGTTTACGGGCATCACCTGAAAGCCGAAATGTAAAAAACAGTCACAATAAAGCAGTGGGGCAGAAAACAAAACAGTAAAGCAGAAATCACTGTGATAACAAAGAAGCAACCGGCAAAAACAAAATTTAGTATCAATATCAAAGGGCAAAAGCAAAAAAGTTCTAGTTGAGGGCAGTTCATTAAGGAGCTGTTTTAAAGTCTTCAGTATATTTTGAAAGGGCTCTGAAGCACTCTTGCCGGTATCGAAACGGTGGTTGATTTTATGGTGAAGAGAGAAATTAGGGCGATTGAGGATCTCTTTTTAGGCTGAGAGGTTGCTGAATACAAAACTGATTTTAGTACTTTTTCTTATTTTGATAAAATTTGACTCAAACTAAGAGGAGGGCTGGTAACAGCTGTCAAAAGGCAGATTGGAAACTCCTACAGTGATCATAACAATTCAGACAGTGGCGAGCCACAGGGGAAAGTATCAGAAGCTCGAGTTTCACGAATTTTAGAAGTGTTTAAAACAAAACTGGAAAATTGATTCAGCCAGGCCTAAATTCAGATTGTGTGCAGGGCAAAGGAAAATTTGTGAACTGCTGTTCTTTGCAATTCATAATTTGTGACTAGTATTATGCACTAGTAACACTCATTTTCATTTGCAGAACGCTTAAATTCTCCCTTTTAATTTCAAAAACATTTTCTGCTAATTCTTTCAAATAACAGAAACATTTAAGAAATATTAAACATCTATTCGTTCTAGTTGCAAGAACGTTAGAGCGGCCATGAACGTGCACAATAGCGTAGATATCACACAAAGCCGTGCTCCGCCATATGAAGCAGTTGCCTCCGCACGTACGCCTGACACTGCACAAAGGCTCACTGAGTCAGCCGCTTGCTGATTGGCCATAGCACCGGAGCAGGTGGGAGAACGAGAAGCCAGGGCAGATGGTTCGAAGGAATGACACACTTGTCTGGACGGTAAACCACGTGGCGCAGCAGAACGGCAAGTGGCTAAAACAATCTAGTGGCCACAGATGCTAGAGAAATAATATTTCTGAATAACTAAGTGATTGGTTAAAAAAAACGCATAAAAGTGCGAATATGTTCGACTTCCGTGCATTGTGAAAATAAATAAAAGTAATAAATACACCCCTCAAAGCAGCTGCTTGCCACAGAGGTCTGACTGGAGTCAGTTTATACGCCAAAGTAGGTCTGTGAGGATGGCGGGACCTCAGCAGAAAAACAACACACATCCATGTCTTACGCGGGGCTCGAATCCAGATCCCTTAGATCAGTAGCCAAGCGTGCTCAGCCACGGGACGGCTACAGTAACACGGAATGGCCTCTATAAACTGGATACTGATGTCTTATGGGCATTCTTAAGTATTCATTCCATTTCATAACACATTTTTAAACCATTTGTTTTCATATATGCAATGTATAATAAAAACAAAGGTTTTAAAAAAAAACATGATTCTGAAATTTACTTTTATAATACCAAATAAGGGAATAAGTATTAATATAAAATGCTGCGAATCGCGTGACAACTAACTATTCCTGGGTACATTTAGGATGGTTTAACGTATTGTTTTTTTTCTATTTCTAATTGCATTATTTCACATTTACTGAATAGCTAAAAGTTAGAGGCTTAAAGAAAGGTGGAAGTTTTAGAGATCTGATACTCCAGCTCCCATAAAATTCATGAATTAAAAATTTGCTGTAATTATTATGCTGTGAATAGATCGCATAGTTTGGTAAATTGGGTTTCTTTTTATCCTGAGAGATACTTTGTTACATAGCAGACTAGTTATAATCAGGTTACAAGAACCTGAAACTGAGAGTAGTGCTGGTGACAGCTGTCAAAAGGCAGATTGGAAACTTCTACCAGAGCTATCCAACATTATGATTTCTAACTTGTACAGGCTCTCCTCCTAAACATATGATCATCTTGATTTAACGCCGATTAAAAAGAAAGCAGCTTTTCCAAACCCACGGTTTTCAATGACAACAGGGCATAAATCAACGGAATAAAACTGTGACACTGGTAACAGCTGGGTACCGCGCCACATCATGATTTAATTAAGTGGAAACTTTTAAATATTAATCAATCTCTAATATTGATTGCATTGACTATATATGGCCTAACGTTTTTTTCTCTTCTTTAATTCGGATGTTGCTTTACGCTAAAAATGCTCTGCTGTTTAAAGCTGATTAGAAAAAAAGTACGTCAAAACCTTAGTCTACTCAACGTGATAATGAGGAGCAGCAGAAGGCCGGACCGGATGCAGCCCCAGCACAAGAACTGCAAGGCGCATGTCGAAGAATAAGGTCAATGGCACCGCCGTCTTTACCAGGTAACCCGTTCGCCTCCGGAAGCCAACGAAGCAGATGGTCCTGGTCCTGCTTACCATGTTTGTCAGTTGCTCCAATCTCCTCTCAACGCAACTGAAGTGAATCGAGTCTCCTCTACCTGTTAATCAGGCATGTAGACAGAAAACATTTTCGCATTGCCATTTCAAAATAAATGGTAGTGAAAGCAAAAAAGAAAATCAGTAGATGCTCAATATTTTTTTTTCAACTGGTAAGGTCTCGGTTGCCGATAGATTAGCGCGCTTGGGATCTGATCAAAAGGATCTGAATTCGAGACCCGGGTAAGGATGCATAGATGTTTTCTATGGCGTATTAAACAAACAGGCTCCTGTTATACCTCTGTAGCAAGTAGCTGCTTGAAGCGCAATTTATTTTTCATTAAGCTATACAATTACTACTTCGAGTGGTTGGATCAGAGGTCTGTGAACTCCGGATAAAATATGATTGTTTCTTTTCTGGTGTCTTTCTCACATATCTCTATAGCATATTATAGTGACAGGCTCCTGTCAAACTTCTATGACAAGCAGCTGCTTGAGGGATAATGGAATAAAATAAAAATAAATTACCCCTCAAAAATATACTTGCAGAGAGGTCTGACAGTAGATTGTCAGTTTATAAAGCCATAGATAAGATCTGTGAGGAAGGTGGAAACCTCGCAGAAAGCCAATACAAAAAAAAATAAATAACATTGATAACCTTATCCGGGGCTCGAAACCAGGTCCCTGGAATTAATAGTCTAGTACGGTAACTACTCGGGTACAAAATGTTGCACAAATACATAATCCTCAAAAGGTAGTCAACAATCATAAAAATCCGTTTCAGAAATCTTATAATTTTCTATTGTCCTCGAATTTCGCGGGGGGAAAGAAGATTCTAATTAAAGGAATGTTTTAATTCCGTAACAATTAAAAAAAATACCAAAATTTGTCTGACAGTTTGGGAGATTGCTTTAAATCATATATGCATTTAAGTTTTACATTCAGTACTTAGAAGTCTTTCCTCATTAAAATGCCAAAACCAAACCTGTTCATAAGACTTCCCATAAAGTGAAAATCGCACAATACAGAACTTTGAAATGGATATATATATTAATTACTCTTGAAGTAGCTGCTTGCCATAGAAATCTGATAGGGTTGTGTTTTACCTCTGAGCGGCACTTTATTGCATATAATGGGCTAAATGGTCTGTTCACAAAGATCCCGAAAGCTCAGAGAAGGTTGGGGGAGGAGACCCAATGGACAACTGTTAGAAGACAGATGATAGTCTCCGTCAAGGTCATCCAACGTGTTCTTTAATGTGCACAGTGTATGTTCTTTAATGTGCACAGTGTATGGACTCTCATACACGGAGTCACGGCTAACGTCCCATCCGACAAACGACGGCCTTTCCAAGCTCATCGGTGTCCTCTACTGACCGAGGGCAGGGCGGAATTTTGCTGATGGTCTGATAGGAACCTTAAGTTGCATAAATAGGCCATAGAGAAAATCTGTGAGGAAGGCGAGGCCTCAGCAGAAAGACAACCAGAAACCTTATCCGGTGCTCAATGGGGGCGGCGATGGCTCAGTCAGTAGCGTGCCAGGCTCGTAATATGTAGTTTTCAGGTTCGAGTCCCAGCTGAGTCAGCGTTGACATTTATCTCGGAAAAACTCCCGCCTTGCCCACTATCAGTAGGGGCCGCCAATGGGTTTCGAAAGGCCGCCGGCCATCGGATGGAACGTTAAGCCATGGCACCGTGTGCGGGAGAACTATACTCTGTGCACGTTAAACACACTGGATGACCTTGACGGGAGATTACCATCTGTCTCCCAACAGCCATCCAGTGGGTCCCCTCTAACAACCTTCTCTGAGCTTTGGAGTCCTTGTGACCTGGCCATTTAGTTCATGGTGTGCAAAAAAAAAGTGTGCTCAGAGGTAAAACAACCCAGTGCTCGACAAACCCTAGTTCCTCTGATCAGTAGCCAAGAGAGCTAACTACTCTTACTTTTATTAAATATAAATTATACTATACTAGTGCTCATAATTAAAGAATAAAGCTGTATCACGAAAAGTGCTCTCTTTCATTCGAGCTGTTGATGAGACTGGTAGTAGAGTAGGTTTGGTTATAAACAGGAAAACTAAAGTGATGAAAATTGGTCAGACAGGCTGTGATTCAATTAATCTGAATGGTTGTTATGGTAAGAATCTGTCATTTGAGTTCAATTGTTTTAAAATTATGCAAAAGGAAAAATCACTATTTGAGAAAGTTCAAGCAAACAGTCCTCGATTTGAGACGGGGTGGCCAAAAACCTAGTTCTACGGGTTTGTAGTATTAAACATAACTGTTAAATTATAAAAGATAAAGAAACTATTAAAAAAACTGCAATGATATTAGGGAGCAAAGATTATTTTCGCCAACATGTTTATTTCCATTTTTACCCCTTCATATTTCAAGCATCAGATAAACTCGAGCACCTTTTTTTATGAACTTTACGTTTCCTGAAAACTTTATTATTATTTAAGTGGCTCAATTTCCGCTGGACAAAACTCTTACATAAAAAAATGAGTCTCTCCGATTATTTGCTCAGACCTCTAAAGAGCTAGAGGTACCAAACTTTGCATGAAACTTACCTTCACCCAGAAGTTTATAGGCTATGTGCGAACTCGCTGGGATCATATATTAAATCCTCGATAACCTGGGTTCGAGCCCCGGATAAGGCATGGATGTATGTGTCGTTTTTCTGCTGAGGTCCTGCCATCCTCTCAGACCTTCTACTATGGCATATAAATTGGCAGGCTCCTGTCAGACCTCTGTGGCAAGCAAAGCAGCTGCTTGAGGGGGTATTTATTTATTTTTTTTATTCCCATTGACTAACTTTAGGCGCCAAATAACTTCAATTATATGAACTAAAAGAATAATGTACTTCTGGTGAATATGGTATTTTCATTTCCAAAAAAACGAAGTTTTCCATTTTCCGAGTAAGTGGAAGGTCAAAATCCTTCATATATTTCGGTAATGCACCGATATATATATACCGATTATGTATCCTTTAACAGTAGTAATTCGTACTATAGGATAATTAGGGAAAAGTAAATAATAATATATTACAATCCCTATAAAACGTAAAAAGTATCTCATTTACCCTTGAAAAAGTTGCGTTTTCTTCCCTTATTTTTATTATCAAAGTCATTTCACGAATGCGGATAAAATAATAAAAACAAATATCCTCAAGCAGCTGCTTGCCACAGAGGTCCGACAGGAGCCTGTCAGCTTATACGCCATATTAGAAAGTCTGTGAGGATGACGGGCCCTCAGCAGAAAAACAACACAAACATCCATGCTTTATCCGGGGCTCGAACCCAGGATCCCTATTTAAAAGCCTTCCGCAGATAGAAGATTAATGCTGATATGGAAAGCACAAAAAGACAAAAAAAGTTTATGTTAACGCAGATATGATAAAAAAAAAGTTGCAAGAACATGGACAAATTTTATTTCATTACTGATGGCTGACATGAATGGAAAATAACCCAATGATAATATTCACTTTAAAGAAATAGAAAAATAGCACATCGCTCTGGCGAATATGGGATGCTCGTTTTCAGAAAAAATGAAATTTTGCATCCTTTAATCCTGGTAATTCGTATTAATGGGTAATTGGAAAATATAAATAATAATGTATTATCTGCCATTTCAAACGCAAAGAACATATCCCACTCATCCCTATAAGGTTAAAAGCAAATCATTCAATGCATATATTTATCTATATATCAAAATATATAGAGAGAGATTTATTATTAGTACGATGAAATATTATTGAAATTTTCAAAATTAAGTACTAAATTTATTTAAAAAAATAAGGAGCCACTTGTCGAATTAGGGGTGGGGTGGCTCAGTCGGTTACGCGCCAGGCCAAGGCTACCTCGATGGTTAAGGCAATGACAGCTATCTCAATGACATCACGTTTGGAGGGAAATTTATTATTAATTTTACTATAATATTATGGCAGGTTACAGGATATAACCAAATAAATGAATAAAATATTAAATATATTGCTCTTATGGCAATAATTCAAGGTAAAAAAATAAAATCTTAACTGAATACATATTATACATATGACTAAATATGCAAAATTGAATATACATTGTTACATTAAATGTTGCAAATAACTATTATTCATTTGTAAGATAAAAATTTAAAGCAATCTGCAATAATATTACATCAAAATTTAAAAACAATTTCCCCTCCATATCTGACGTCATCGGAAAAGCGTTATTGCCTTCATTGTCAAGATAGCCTTGGCCACGCTCGTAATCTGCATGTCCCAGGTTCGAGTCCCAGATGGGTCAACGTTGAAATTTATCTCCGCAAAACCCGCCCTGCTCTCAATCAGCAAGGGACACAGGGATGGGCTTGGAAATGGTGCCGTCCGTCAGATGGGACGTTAAACCGTGGTCCGTGTGCTGGAGAGCCATACTCTGTAGACGTTAAAGAACACGCTGGATGGCCTTAACGGAAGGCTACCATCCGTCTGTTAACAGCTGTCCAGTGGGTCCGCTTCCTCCAACCTTCTCAGAGTCTTTGTGACCTGGCCATTTAGCCCATTGTGTGCAAAAGAAATGCCGCTCAAAGGTAAAACAACACAACCGGTCGAATTTTCACTAATTATAATTAAAAGCACATATGTCAATCAAATATTCTGTTCTTCATCAACACAATCACCAGAATTTCTAATATCTGGCATAAATATTAAATATATTAGTTTCCAATACTACTTCAATTTTACATTTTCTCATTTATCACTTCTAAAGATGATAAATTAAAGGCATCTGGAGTATTTGAAAACTGTTAATCATCATATTTCCTTAGTACCTATTCAACTCAAAAACAACTTTTCATTAATCTAACAAAAATTTGCTTTTTCCTACCCACCCTGGGGGTGAAGGGGCAAATTGTTGCTGCTAATGCAAATATTTTGATCATCACACTCCACCACTAAAATATAATTTCTAGACCAAATAGATCGTTTGCAATAATCGTTTGAAACTGTCAAACTTTTAAAATTTGACACGGTAAGAGGGCATAATTAAAGCTTTGGGGAGATTCTATAAGTGTGAATCATAATTGTTTATTAATACCTATTAAAAGCAAAGTTTTTTAAATTTATCTCTAAAAACATTGTTTGCTTAAAATATGAAAATTGCGTTTTCCCACACCCTCTGAGGGTTAAAGGTGAAAATCATTGCCATTAATGCAAACGTTATGATATTCACACATTTTACAACCGGAATTTCAAAATCTAACGTAATTACATCACTTAAAATATTAGTCCGAAACTGTGCATTTTTAAAATTTTCTCCGTTAGAGGGCGCAATTACAGCTATATGAAGATTCCGAAAGTGTACATTGTAATATTTCATCAATTCCCGTGCAACCCAAAAATAATTTTTAATTTACCTCTGAAAACAAAAATGTCGATGGACAGAGAATCGACAAAGTGAAAATATTAGCTTTTTTCTGAAAACGAGCTAAAACTTAATTTTATGTGAAGCAATCGTTTTTTTTTTTTTGCAGAAAAACAGAACATAAGTTTAAAAAATTACTACAGCGTTGTATAAAAAGCTGGAATCAAATCTGAAAATTTCGGACTTGTGGATCACGAAACGAGTTTACAGTGTACAAGTCTCATTTCATAGAGGGGAATTCTGGGTTATGAAAAGTAGTCTTTCCATAATCGCTGATAATTGCATTTAAAAAAGCAAAATTAACTCAGAGGCGTTTCGAAAAATTACATTTAGCTAAATTTTTATCTGAATATTTAAGTAAAGTAGACCTCTATGTCAAGCAGCTGCTTGAGGGGTTTTTTTATTTATATTTTTTGAAATACAGGTTAATGTCTTTATTACAGTATATTTAATCATTAGTCATTAATAAAACCACTATACTGACTTCTTTTACTCATAAACATCCATCGGATGCATTTGCAAAAGTTCAAATTACATTAACACACAAAACAAGTTACAGCACAAAAATAAATCAATTTTGAATATGAAAAAATAAAAATTAACAGTGCAAAGCTATATTAGGTTGTTGAATACCAAGATTTCGTTGATGAATGAAGTTTTCGATGTTTTGAGGACTGAAAATGTTACAGATGGCCCTTGTGATACGTTATATTAATTAAATCATGAAGCCTGCTTACGATAACACAGTAGCCATTTCGCCACTGAATTTTATGGTAAGTGGATTGTAAGGGCATAAAGGGACAATGGGTCAAAGTCAAATTCGTTTTCTTTTCTTATACGAGTTTAAACTGGGACACAACGCTGCTCACAACATCAATGCAGAATTTGGGGAAGCACAGCTAGTGAACGGATAGCACGACATTGGGTTCAAAATTTTCGATTGGCCAACATCAGACTTCTAAATAAGCCACGTGGTCGATCTGAAGAAGCGACAACGATCGATTGAAGGCTTAAATCCAACACACGGGAACTGTAGGAGAAATCGCAGGCAAATTAGGCGTGCATTATTCAACAGTTTCCTAGCACCTGGAAGCCATTGGAAAAGTGAAAAAGTTGACAAATGGGTTGCGCATGAATTAACGGACACTCAGAAGGCACGTCGACTTGAAGTGTGCACTTACTTCTGACATGAAACCAAAAGGATCCGTTTTTGCATAAAGTTGTAACACGTGTGGTGAAAAATGAATCCTATACTACAATCGTCGACATTCTGCTCAATGACGACGTCGCGGAAGCATCCAAACACATGCCCAAACCTAATTTTCCCCCAAAGAAGGTTATAGTGATCGTTTGGTGGTCTGCAGCCGGTGTTATTCATTCCTAAAACCGGGTAAAACAATAAATGCAGAGAAATATTGTGCAGAAATCCAAAAAATGCATGACAAATTACGTAAGAAGACTGCATTGGCGTCCTACTGCTCCATGATAAAGCTCGACCTAATATAAAAACTCTTGACATAGAGTATTCCGCAGACCTATTGCAAACTAGAGGCCCTACATAGGTAGAGGTTGGCCATCTAAAAATTGGACGCCACGTTTTGTCGTTGTTCGGATTGTTTAGCGTGCATAGCTGAATGGTATTGCACGGTACTTATGGATTCCGGAAAAGGGTAGGGTAATATTTGGTACAGATTTCAGTGTTCATGATTGGAAACATTTTAGAAAACGGCTAAAAAAGAAAAGTAAATTTTAGGGGTTTTTTTTTTTTAAGATGTAATTTCGCTTTGTTGTCTTGTCCTTCTGTAGACATCGAACTTTTTTGTCTATACAAATAATTTCTTTTTTGTGTTAGATAGGTATTACTGATATATTACGATTTGCATTTTTCGAATCTCCCAAAAATTATAACTGCGCCCTCTAACGGTGGAAAAATTTGAAAATTCTATAATATCAAACGAATATTCCAAGCGATGTAGTTATGTTAGAAGTTTGAAATTTTGGTGCTGAAATATGAAGGTTACGAAGTTACCATTGGCAACAATCACTTGACCCTTTACACCCAGGGGGAGAGACTTGACTCTTTAGACCCAGGGGGTAAATGCAACTTTTTTGTTTTAACAGAAAAGTGTATGTTTTTAGAGATAAATTAAAAATTCTTTTTGGGTTGGACACGTATTGATGAAATATTACAATTCGCATTTCGCGAATTTACCAAAAGCTATAATTACGCCCTCTGACGGTGGGAAAAAAATCGAAAAATTCCAAAATTTAAAATGAATACTGCAAACGATGTAGTTATGCTAAAAATGTTGGTCGTGGAATATGAGTCTTGATAATTCCATTCACAAAAATGAGTTCATCCTAAGCCCAAGGTAGGTAAGGAACGGTTTTATTTTAAGAGATAATTGGAAATCTCGTTTTTAGTTGTTTACTAATGAAATATAATTCGCATTTTCAAAGATAGTTTTAATTTATATCGTTAGAGATCACTAAATATCGAAACTTTTAATGTTTCAAGTGATCTGTTTATGGTAGAAATTCCACTGGCAGCAATGATCTGCTCACTATTTTTAGAGGGGCTAGAGAAAAGCAACTTTTTAAATTTAAGAACTAAAAGACAGATACTTTTATGTTTTATAATTACTAATAAAATACTACTTTGTACATTTCCCCCATCATACATTAAAATAAATAACCCCTCAAGCAGCTGTTTGTACAAAGGTCTGAAGAGAGCCTGTCAATTTATACGCCATATTAGAAGGTCCATGAAAATGGCGAGACCTTAGCAGAAAAACAACACGAACATCCATAATTAAAACTTTTAGAAGTGAAAAAGTAGGCAAAGGAAGAACTTAATTCTCTTTCAAATTGAGATTCCCATATGCGCCAGAGGCTATATGCGTTCTTTTAGTTATTTTACACTTTAAATATCCTCTGACAGTAGAAATTCGAACAAAAGTATAATTGAGAAAATAAACTTAATATTTTATTAGTATCTGTAATGTGAAAAAAAAAGTTTTCATTTATCTCTTAAAGTCGAAAAGTTGCATTTTACCACGGGGCAAATCATTACTATTAGGGTAAACCATTACACTCTATGACCAAAAAATTTAAGTTTCTAGGAAAAAATAGATCGTTTGCAATATTTATTTAAAGATTTGGTATTTTCCAGCTTTTTTCCGCCACTAGAGGTCGCCTTTCGAGTTTTCAGATACCGCCTTTAACACTCTAACACTGGAAAAGAGCCGTCCCGTGGCCGAGTGGTTAGCGCGCTTGGCTACTGATCTAAGGGACCTGGGTTCGAGCCCCGGATAAGGTATGAATGTATGTGTCGTTTTTCTGCTGAGGTCCTGCCATCCTCTCAGATCTTCTACTATGGCATATAAACTGACAGGCTCCTGTCAGACTCAGACCTCTGTGGCAAGCAGCTGCTTGGGGGGGTATTTATTTTTTATTATTTTATTTATTTAACACTGGAAATTCCACTGATGGGAATTCGAAAAATGTAAAAATATTTTTGTGGAAATTTTTTTTCCCGACATACGGGATTCGAACCCGCATCTCTCCAGAAGCATGTCAGAGTATTCTAACCTGTTGAACTAACGCCGGCTTTTTTCACAAAAAACATTTATTGATGTATAGACGTTTAAACGTCTTCAGGTAACGCTGAGATTATCAAATATTGTTTAAATCATTATTTTGTTAGTGTCTGTAAAACAAATTTATATATATATATTATTTCGTTTATCTCTTTAAAAAAGTTTTATTTTCGTCCCCCCCCCCCCCGGCTAAGACAGCAAAGCCTTGTTACTATTGTTAACCTTCTACCATAACACACTACTACCAAAATTTCAGATTTCCAATGTAAATAGTTTGTAATATTCGTTTGAAATTTTATAATTTTCCATCTTTTTTCATCGCTAGAGGGCGCTATTAAAGCTATTGAAATTTTTCAAAATTGCTAATTGCAATATATGTTCGACACCTATCCAATTCCAAAAGAATTTTTCATTTAGCTCTAAAAGCCAAAAAAATTGATTGACTATAGAGTGATAGACAGATGGAAAGACAGACGGACAGACAACAGTTAACAGAGAAAGGGACAGACAGACGAACAGATATTGGCATAAGCAGACGACAAAGAGGAAACATTTGCTCGTTTTTCAAACAAATCTTTAAAAAAATTATTTTTGGTTTTTCAGTTACCTCGTTTAGCTTTTGCACCCATTGCTGTCTTCTGACGGAGTTTCTTAGAAAAAATATTCATTACTTTATTTCTATGAGTTGAATATTTACCCCCAAATGGAGCGAAGTTAGACACTGATAAAATACTGAAGCTTTCATAAACAAAAAACATGGTAGAAATGTTAAAATTATAACAAGTGAGAAGTTTTAGCTAGGTACGCACGCTAACTCATAGGCTTTCGTCTCACACATGGAGGTCGCTCCATGGTCTCACGGTACGACAAAACATGGCGCCATCAACCACGTGACTCAATCAACCAATGGCAGTGAATCACCGAGATGGCCAGCCTCTAACTATACAAACCAAACATTCACCTCACTCTACCACACATCAGCAAAAAAAAAAGCTCACCTCCCCATTGAACTAAAAATTGCTGCAGACAACTTAATCACACAACTATCAGACACTGACCCTACAATTTACACTGATGGATCTCATATTCCACACACCACCTCTGGCTCTGCTGCTTTTTACACCCCTTCCACCAAATTCTCTTATGTTATAAAATTAAATCATGCTGAAAATAGCACATCTTCAGAGCTAGCAATACATATGGCATTAGGCTGGGTCACCTACCTCAACTAACAACACATTAACATAATCACAGACTCAAGGCCTGCATTACAACTCATTAACACACTAACAGTAGATCCATAACAGAACCATTCCCTTTTCCACATATAAAACATAGCACACAACATTATAGACAAGGGAAACACCCTAACATTTTACTGGATTCCCTCTCATTCCAACATCATCCATAATGAGACTGTTGACTCACTTGCTAAACAAGGCCTCACACTCAGAACCCCAAATTACCACATTGTCACTACATGCAAACATCACATAAGAGAATACACAATTTTTTTTTTTATCACACATGGACCCAGAATTGGGTACAACACACTACAGATAAAAACACATTCAGAGCCACAACAGCACCCTCTCCAAACACACTACATCTTAACTACCTATCCAGAAGGGCCCAAACAGCAATACACAGACTCCGAACTGGCAGAGCGAACATCAACAAAGACATTTATGATTAGAAAACTACATTCTGCACTCTGCCCAAACTGCCAAGTGATAGAGGACATCCCCCACTACCTACTACACTGTCAAATATATAATACACAAAGACACCCTCTATCACAAACTTGCTACACTTGGAGTCACCACATTCACCTTACAGACCATCCTAAACCCCACCCATACAAAGGCAAAATCACATTTCAGGGCCCTGGCCCATTTCATACAAAGTACTGGTAAAATCCTTTAACCTTCCAACTTCCTGCAGACTCTCTATGTCAATATGTGAAATATGACTCTCCTCCCTGCAGACACCTCCTACTCAAAAGATCCATTTGGACTGGACCAAAAGATCCAGATGTCGAAAAGATCCAAAGGGACAAAAAAGAAGCATTTTGGACACATTACTGCACATCTTATTTCCCTAGTGCAATTGTATTGATGTTTTCAAAAAAATATATATATACAAAATTATAAATCTGTAACAATAGACTAGAACTCCCAAAGTACCCTTTTTCAAAAATGATTACTAGTGGTGGCAAACCATCTGCCTGACCAATTTTCATCTCTTTCAGAGTTAGTTCTTTTTCATCACTGACAGAGTTAGTTTTCTCTGTTTATAACCAAATCTACTATACTACCAGTCTCATCAACAGTTCGAATGAAAGAGTTCATCTCATGAACATCATTTGCCAAAAGAGCTAAATCATCAGCATATTCTAAATCAGAAATTTTAAGATCTGCAGACCATTTTAGGCCATTCTTAATTCTAAGAGATTAGGGGCGATTTTGAATATTTACCTTGCACCCTTCTTACCAACTTCCGGCCAACATGGGCCACACAGTGATCACACACGCTATAATTTTCACTCCCAGAAGAATTTTACTCCAAATCTCTCCCCTCCCCACCCCCTTGCCACAAAACTACGACGCAGCACTTCCTTGGCACGAAACTTCAACCACCTCCTTCATTATTAGGCGGCCTGCGGCCAAAAGCCTATCGCCAACATGTAGGGTCGCTAGCACTTCACTGTACTGGTCCCTACTTTTTGACGCACACAAAAAACTTTTTCTCGTGGACCAGATGATAAAGGGGCCAAGGTCCCTTTTACAACATGGTCCAGTTTTTAAAGAAGGATGTTAGACTCTAACTATACAGGACCTCTATTGCTAACTGACTACCACTTCTTCAACGATCTGGACCACTTCTTTAGTGGGGAAAACATTCATCAATGGGACAGCAGTTACAAACGCTATCGAAAAATTCATTGCTTCCACGAACTCAGATTTTTTTTATCAACGGCATAAACGCACTTGTTTCGCGGTGGCAGAAGTGTATTTGTTGGTGCGTATTTTGATGTTATTTTTAACACAGTTATAGCTGTTGACTGTTTCACTACAATTCGGCCATTTCATTTGCAACAGTCTAATATTTAGTTGAAATCATATTACATTTCTTATTACTTAAGCTATTTGATTTACAATCACATAAAATTATTTATAACCACTATATTAAATAGTATTAGAAATTTGAAACTAAATTAACATTTTAAAAAAGCACAAAAGGTGGTCGAATTTTAATTAATGGTAATTTAAATAAAACACTAATAAGAAAAAACTTCACGTTTAGAATTTTATCTAATTATGACTATCACATTTTACCACTACAGATTCAAATTCCTGGAATAATATAGCGTTAGCAATATTAGTTCTAGTTCTATATTTTCTGCATTTAGCACCCTCTAACAATGTAAATGAAATTCGTTGTTACCTATTCAACCCATTTTTTTTTTTCATTTATATTTTAAAAATGAGTTGCGTCCTCCCCCACAGCGGGAAAAGTGGCTAATCTTTGATGTAAATCTGAACCTCTTGATCATCTCTCCACTACCAAAATATCAGATTTCCAACTAAAATTGATCGTTGGAAATATTCGTTTAAAATCTGTAATTTAAAATTTTTTTTCACCATTGGTGAGCGCATCAGAACTCTTAGGATATTATTCATGTGAATCGTTAGTATTTCATCAATACCTATCGAACATAAAAAAAGAACTTTTATCTTAAAACAAAAAAGCCGAGTTTTACCATCCCCATGGGGATAAGGGAGAAATCATAAATAGGTTGTCAATGCAAACTTCATGATCTTCAGTACATTTCACCATCAAAATTCTACACAAATACATCGCTTGCCATATTCGTTTAAAATTTTGCAATTTTCAACATTTCCCATCGTTAGAGTGAATTTGGGTTGTTTTACCTCTGAGCGGCACTTTTTTGCACACCATGGGCTAAATAGCCAGGTCACATGAACCCCGAAGGCTCAGAGAAGGTTGGGTGAGGGGACCTAACTGGGACAGCTGTTGGTAGACAGATGGAGCCTCCCGTAAAGGCCATCCTGCGTGTTCTTTAACGTGCACAGGGTATGGCTCTCCCGCACACGGGGCCACGGCTTAACGTCCCATCCGACGGACGACGGCCTTTCCAAGCCTATCGGTGTCCCCTACTGACCGAGGGCAGGGAGTTTTCCGGAGATAAGTCTCAACGCCGACCCAGCTGGGACTCGAACCTGGGAACTGCAGATTACGAGCCCGGCGCGCATCCGACTGAGCCACCCCCGCCCCTCATTAGAGTTAAAATTAAAATTATAGCTTTTGAGAGACTCGAAAAATTCGAATCGTACTATTTCGTCTATCCCTATCCAACCCAAAAAGAATTTTTAATATATTTCTGAAAACAAAAAAAAGTTTAATGTCTATAAACGGCAGACGACAAAGTAAAAACATAGCACGTATTTTTTTAATGCTAAATGAGCTATGAAAAACATCTTTCTCATTATCATTTTCATTCATTGAAAGTGCTTTATTTCGAGAAACAAATTTGATTATATCTTTTTAGAACATTGAGGCAAGAAAACAATACATTTAGTCACAGCACTTTACAAGGCCCCTATTTCCCTGTTGAAGTATGATAATATTAATTGGGTGCAGAGGAAAAATTGACTTGAGCCGGGTGGGATCTGAACAAATGGCCTACTTGTCATTAGGACTTCAACAGCGTAATAGTGGCTAAATGCCTTGTAATTGTAAAGTGCTGTAAATTAAAATGTATCAGAAGGTTACTAATAATTCATACCAAAAGTGCCTGTAAGTGAGATCTGCCCAAAATATTAAAAAAAAACAGTCAAAGGGGTAGTTTAATTGGTCTTACGCATCTGCACGTGAGAACTCTGTGAATAAACTCTTCAACAGCAGTTAAAACAGCTATGTGCGACCGATCCATGGATTGGGCTTAACATCTACAACAGAAGAGAAATTGATCAGCGGCACCTGACAGAGAGAGTTAGACAGCACCTGACATGTTATTAGGAGGTCGTGGGTTCAGACCCCACCGGCTCACGACAATTTTTCCTCAGTGCCCAACTGGCATCATACAGTGTAATAAAAAATAAATACCCCCTGAAGCTGCTGCTTGCCACAGAGGTCTAACAGGAGCCTGTCAGTTTATATGCCATATACGTGTTTTCTAAAGGTATATTCTTAATATTTTAAATTACACAGGCGTTTACGAGTTTAATATTTCTATTTTTGTCTTTTTTGTTAAACTTAAGAATGATAATTGTCCAAGAAGTGCAAAAATATTTACAGATTATTAATTTTTTTACTTATTTAAAACTGAAAGAAAATTATTGGTTTAAGACGAATCATTATCAAATATTAATTGAACAATCAATAATCGGGAAAGAAATTATGTAAAGCTATTTGAACAATAATGGAGCCACGTATGATCGTATAACTAAACGACTCAATTAGAGAACAGTTACCATAGTTAAAACTGAACAGATTTAAAAAAATATATAGATATGGAAAAGGTTACATTTAAGATTTGTTAGGGTTATAGGTTGTAGTTCGTAAGGAATATATGTATATAAATAAATAAATACCCCCTCAGACAGCTGCTTGCCACAGAGGTAGAGACATGAATGAGCCTGTCAGTTTATATGCAATAATAGATCTGAGAAGATGGCAGGACCTCAGCAGAAAATCAACACGAACATCCATGCCTCACCCGGGGCTCTAACCCAGGTCCCTCAGACCAGTAGCCAAGCGCGTTAACCACTTGGCTACGGGACGGCTTCAACAGTGTAATAGTGGCTAAATGCCTTGTAAATATAAGAACATAAATCGATAACTCTTTTTGCAGTTGTAATACCATTACTCATTTGTTTTCCTATAAGAAAAACAAACATTTCAATTTTCAACAGTCGATATTTTCATTTTAAAAGACGAATTTCTGATATTTTTTTTTGCAATAGGGGACATGAATAAGCTTTGCTAAAACAGGTAAGAACACCTAAACGGTTTTCATACGACATAAAGTAGATGTTAAAATGTCACGAGAGATTCATATCTTCCATGACAGAGTCATGGTTGTGTTTCGGTGTTTGAAAGTTGTATTTTTCCTACTTCATATCTGGAGAATCCTGCTTTTCGTTAGATCAATGGTGCTATACAAGCCGTCATTATTATCCTTGATTATCGACTTTCCTTACCACCCTGCTTATCTTTTAGACTAGGTCAGCACGAAATTATGTTGCCCGACAAAATATGTAACATATATGAACAAAACAGAGTGGCAGAGGGCATGCATACCATAAACAGTGACAAGGGGCATAAACTCAGTAAGTGGTCGTGGCTTATGTAAGTCTAGCTCAGTGCCAGTTGGCTTAAGAATAAAAGAGGTTTAAAAATTTGACCTCTGATCCAAAGTGGCCCAAATAATTTTACAAAGATAATTTTGCAATCTACAGCACCACTGCTTTAGATTGTAAAAATCATTTCAAACATTTTAAATACATTAAATATAAGATTAAATAAATGTTCATGGTAATACAGCACGATATTGTCACGGTTCTGTGACTCCAGTCAATGCCACCCAGCGTGTTCTTTAATGTGTACAGGGTATTGTTCTCCTGCACACGGGCCATGGCTTTGTGTCCCATCCGATGAACGGCGGCTTTTCGAAGCCTATCGGTGTCCCTTTTCTGACCGAGGGCAGGGTTGGGGGTTTAATGGAGATAAATCTCAACGCTGGCATAGTTGAGACTGGAACCTGGGAATTACAGACGATATTATCACGAATTGTTATTATAGCACAAATTTTAATGTTATATTAAAAGTATACAGGGTAAAGCATTCGACGGTTAAAGATATTTGGCAGACTCCCAGATTATGCTTCAAATACTACTAGCTCGCTGAATATTAGCAATATCGAATATACACTCTCATCCTCTAAAACGAATATACATTCTAGAAATACGTACGAATGGTAGAGCCGACATAGGGAGCAGTGCAGTCCTGCCTAGGGCAGGCCAGCTGCTGCGCTAAGCTACGTGATGGATATCAGACAATAACAGGTTCCAAAGGGCCGAAGAACAGCACAGACAGATGTTCCTGACCAGGTGACTGATGCACAGCGAAAGCTTTCATTATACCAATTACACCACGGGAAGGATGGGCACTCTGGCAATTCCTACGGTTAACCTGGCATCTGCGCCATTTAGAAATATTAGTAAAACGTACCTGGTAATAATACCGTAAAACCATTATCATTAGTTTTTCAGAGTTCTCAAATTTCTTTAAACAATTGCTTGCAGCAAGGCACCCATACACAAAAGAAGGCATTCTACAAACGAGTCTCTGGATTTAAAAAAAGTATTTTTCAAATGGAATTCCAAATTTTGCATCACTAATACTCGTCAGGCGATTAAGACGTTTTTACGGCTATCAACAATTTTTCAAAAAGCAAATGAAACTGAAAAACGTTAGTTTGTTAATGGGGCTAATTTAAAACGCTGGACATCATTATATAAGGGCGGTTAAAAGTATGGAGGCGGCAGCGTCCCCTCCATACTTTTAACTGCCCAATGCAATAATTATAAGAAAATTAAAAAAAATACACTTAGATATACGATTAAATTAATTTATTTGTAAAAAAATCAGGTTTTTCTTTCTTTTTATACCTTTTAAATTTTCGCATAAGCACAAAAGTTTCGTTCCCCAGTGGCTCAGTGATTAAATAAATAAAAATATTTAAAAATACATATCGTCCCATGTGCGCCCTAAAAAGTAGAAAATAAAACTAAAGTATATCGATGTGCAATCAGCCACTGAATTCATATTCACTTCAAAGGAAGATAGGGCGCCGGATATCTTGTTGAACTACAGGTAATTCAGTTCGTTGGTTGTTTGGGGTTTTATGGCGCATTGGCAACTAATACCATAGTTGCGCGCCAAAAGACAAAATAAACGATAACCCAAAACCATAATTTAAAAGACAAAAATGCTAATACGATAAAAAGGGTAAAATAACAAAAAAATTAGTATAAATAACATATAGAACAACGATAAAAAGAGAAATACAAAATAAAATCAACAAAGGTATAAAAAAATCCTTGTTAAAAAAACGGAACGACAACCAGAATTTAAAAGTAATTAAAATAAACAAAGTCTATTAAATATCCAGTATATCGTAAAAACAGGTGTTAAAGTGAAATATCTGATACATGATGTCCGAGTGTAAGAAGCTGTGAGGTAAAATCGTGAAAGCTAAAAACCATAAAGCGTTCAAAGAAATTAAAATATGTTTGACAGTTAAAACGGTGTCGCAAAAACTCGCACTTAGTTTCATCGTCCACCCGTGGAATAAATGAGTGACCTAAGCAGTGCCAAGCAAGTACAACTTCTTGCTTCCGATTCCTGCGAAAACATGACTGCCATCAAATGACAATAGGTTTGATCTCAAAAAGCTTGTTCGCAAGCTGCTCCGAACAAGACATATGCCACAATGCACGGGGGGAAAAAATCTCAAGCAACTGCTTGCCAAAGAAGTCTGACAGGAGTCTCTCAGTTTATAACACCATAGTACAGTACTGTGCGAATTAGTTGGGACAAGCGAAGGAACGCTAAGTCGCTGCAGAGTCTAAACTGCTGCAAGTCTAAACATGTTCGTGACCTTCTACTGCAAATCTAAACTAATCTAACAGACGCTTCACCCCGTTGAAGGAATGATAGACAGCAAAAAGTACACACATAAGCGTTCTGGAGGCGAAAATGGTCCCAACACTGCAGAAGCTGTTTCCTAACGGCTATGGAGTATTTCAATAGGATCTGGCTCCATGCCACAATTCTAAGCTTGCTAAGAGCTTCTTTACCCAGCAACTATGTAACAGATAATGGTGATGTGCGGCATGAGATTAACAAACGAATAGGGTTTGCTGCCGGGACTTTTAAGAATCTATGGAGAGTGTGGAGAAATAGGCGTATACACCTAAAGACTAAAATTAGGCTGTATAATAGTTTGATTCTTTCTAGGGTTAGTTATGGTAGTGAAACTTGGACACTTTGTAAACAAGATAACAGGAAACTAGATGCTTTTGATTCCAGATGTTTACGCAGTATCTTGGGCATTAGGTGGTTCAACTTTGTAACTAATGATGAGGTTAGGCAAAGGAGTTTGCAACCTCCTTTAAGCAGCATATTGTGCAGAGAGAGACTCCGTTGGTTTGGCCATGTTGCCCGTATGAATAATTATAGATTGGCGAATAGGGTTATGAACAATGTGCCTAAAGGCCTCAGAAAGAAGGGGAGACCTAGGATGCGGTGGGCAGACAATGTCAAACAGGACCTTGTTAGAATTGGTGTGCAGTGGCCAGATGCAGTAGATGTAGCTCAGGATAGACTTGCTTGGAGAACTAAATTGCACGGTCCGGTTGGACCTCCGTAGCCCATGGCTGCTTGAGGATGATGATCTAAGATGGATTGCACGACGAAAACCAAAATGATAGAAAGTATCATGAAAGTGTGGTACCAAGACCCTGAAGTGAAGGAGATGTGTGGAAAGCTAGTGGTATCAATGGTTGAGATGGTGAAAGAAGTAATTAAAGCTAAGGGGGGTCACATTCACTACACTATTAAATAAATAAATAAATATTTTAGCTGTGTCTTTGTTACTGCATTTTCCTATTGTCCCAACTAATTTGCACAGTACTGTAGAAGGTCTGTGAGAATGGCGGGACCTAGGCAGAAAAAAGACACAAACAGCCATGCATTACCCTGGGCTCGAATCCAGGTCACTTTGATCAGCTGCCAAGCGCACTAATCACTCAGCCACGGGAGCTCGATGAAAAATCACTGTCTGAAGCCCAGGTATGGACTGGGCAACCAACAGAAGAGAATGGTGGTTGCGACTGCCGACCATGGAGCTGCTGACAAGTCTTCAGCAACAGGGTAAGGCTGTGGTCTCACCGTGATCAAACACTGTAATGAGGCGGTGTAAAGCACACACCGACGATGATGCTTAGTTGCCACGTGGTCCAAGTCAAGGCTGATAGTGCACAATCCTACAGTAAAAATGAAACACTGCAGTGGGATCTGGTCTGCAATGATTACATCACAGCAGACCATGGCTGATCCAACTGATGTGCCAGACTTTGAGCCATCTGTGAAGACAGGCAAAAAGTCCGGGCACTCAACACAGTGGCTTGTAAAGAGTTGTTGGTACACGCAGTTGTGTGTAAAGGCCTCCTTCCCCGTCCTGCAAAGAGAAAAGTCGCAGGAAGACACGAAACCCCTTCGAACGATTTCATGCCTTCGAAGTTTAACATATAACTTATAATTCTGTTAATTTCAATCAATACCACTATATAAGAATGTTATCAACTAAAATTACCTCCCTTAAAAGACCTTGTACCCTCCCTTAAAAGAATATGTATAAAAAATGACCAAAGCGGAGCCGTACAAATACAACTTCCTCCTTACGATTCCCCCAAAAACGTGACTGCTATGATTTGAAAATAAATTTAATCTCAAATAGCTCGTTTGCAGTCTGCTCCAACCAGGATCACTCCCACTATGCCCATGAGCTTGACAGTATAACACTGCCGAAGTCCTGATATGGAACCGACAACTTGGTCAATGGGGGCATATGGGAGTCTTCTGTGGGAGAACTGAAACCCATTTGGCTATCACCCAAACTGAGAGCTTGTTACAGTTGTCTTTCAATGACCCTCATATGCTGAATGACAAAGATAATAAAATCTCCAACATAGAAGGTATTGCGTACAGTTGGAGGAAGTTGTCGAGTGATGGAATTAATCTTGACTGCAAAAAGCATAGCATTCAGAATACAGCCTGGTCTTGGTGGAAAGGGCACAACAAAATATTACTGACATGGACACAAAAAGTACGAGAAGATAAAAAGTTGGAGATGAAGATCGGCATGTGTCCTCTCATGCCGAAGGTCACAAAAAAACCTATTCTTCAAGCCATGCCATACGCTTTTCCACTGTCAAAGAAATTTGACACCAGGTGCTCCCATTGTAAAAAAAAAAGGGGAATTCCTGATCACCAATTCAAGGTGGATGGATTGGTTAAGTGTTGATCATTGCCTGAGAAAGCAGCATTAGGTGTTGAAAAGAAGGTTGTGGTTTCTAAATACCTGAAGAAAATACTGGTAACGAATGATAAATACCACTGGTGATAATACCATATATGATAAATACCATTCTTTACAGCACATGCAGCCATCAACACAATTGGAACATATATAATTCAAAGGAACTTTGGGATACTTTCCTTGCTTTGGGAAGGTTAAAACGATAGCCTCCTGCCAGGAATCCAGAAACTGCTCCTCCAGAAAAATGAGGTTAAAAACTTGGAGCAGCCGATCCTTACTCGATGGTGAGAGATGTTGGAACACTGCAAAACAAACATTGTTTGGCTGAGCAGCAGATGCATAAAAAGAGTGCAGAGCCAAATGCAGCTCGTCTGCTATGAATGGCCAGTTTTCAAGGCTCCAGGCCATTCAAATGAAAAGACAGTGGAAAGAGTAGCCTTAAATGATGCCTTGAAATTAATGTGGCCTTAAAATCTCCAGGCCCAGACAGTTGGAGAAAAAGAGATGGATGGAAATGATACCCACAGAGTGTTGGCAACTGTTCGGTGGTCAGAAATTGTTTGTCCATTGTGCTCAAAGATCGATAATGAGTGGGATGTACAGTTCCTACCCATCTTCCGGACCTTATCCCACACAACCTTAGAACTAGTCATGAGGGTGATAGATGTACATTTGATCCAAGATTCCTTTGGCTCTGGCACTAGATGAAAAGGGCTTTTGCCTGGGTGCACTTGAAAGCTTCAAGACCAAAGCATGTAATATCTCTGGAATACTACTAAAGCCTTGTTACGAGTCTACAAGCTGTGGTGAACTCTGGATTCCAGCACAGCTTCAGAAAGCAAGGAAACTGTCCAAGTTTAAGGAGTGGTCGATGCAGCTGCTTGAATGATACAGTCAATCATCTCCACCACTGCAACATTCATTGGCTCCAAGCTGACCAAATGGTGGTCAAACTCACAGAGGAGCACCCTTAACCACCCCAGTAAGCCGTGATACACAATAGGTCATTAGGACCACCATGGGAGATGGTATATATTACAAGGAGCAGATTGCTTCCATAAGGGTTGTCCTTGACAGCCCATGTAAAGAGTGGAAAGATCAACAAGGAGCAGACAGTGAGGGTTGTGAAAATGAGAGCTGGGGTATCACAGCCATTGCTCAAAAACCTCTCCCGTTGGTGTCAGCACTACCCCAAAGAGGGCAGGGTCTTCTAAGAAGATACTTCTGGGTAGAAGACAAAGTAAATGTTCAAAGAAAATCCTTCAAAGATGCAGACTGCTACTGCCTCTAACGTGGTGGTGAGGGTTATGACCTAGAATGGAGAAAGGCAGCTCACAAGGATGGCAACAACCCTGTGAGCTGGACCATCTCCATCCCTGTTAATAATAAAAAAAATAAATACCCCCTCAAGCAGCTGCTTGCCACAGAGGTCTGACAGGAGCCTGTCAGTTTATATGCCATAGTAGGAGGTCTGAGAGGATGGCAGGCCCTCAGCAGAAAAACGACACATACATCCATGCCTTACCCGGGACTCGAACCCAGGTCCCGTAGATCAGTAGCCAAGCGCGCTAACCACTCGGCCACGTTACCAAGTGAAAAGTGCTAGATTCAGGGATCAGTGACTATCTGTAAATCTGTGGTCAAGAAGGAGAGGGCCTTCCAGTGATGGAAGGCACTGAAGCAGGAACAGAAACTAGCATTGGTGTCACAGTCAACACCAACCCCAGGTTCCCTGTGTAAGGAGGTATTTCACAGCATGTGAGAAAGTTTCAGTATGTGGTACACTGATATCAGTCTGCAGTGCCATGGAAGTAACTGGAATGATAGGCTTTCCAATGACTGCACCACACAGGAAATCCTGCCTGGTGGAGCAGGCAGTTGGTTGTTTGGGTTTTATGACGCAGTGGCAACTGAGGCCATTATGTGCCAAAAGACAAAATAAACGGCAGAAAACACACAACCAAATTTTAAAATAGCAACACAAAATACGAACATCGTAAGAAAGGCTCGGATTTTTGTGCAAAAATATAACTCTGTGTGAAATTGTCTCCTTTCCCCACATACCTGGCAAAGGTGGTTTATGGCTGGTGCATCTTGTGCAGCTTTATTGCCCGATTTATTTGTGATCATCTGCTTTGGGAAGTGGTCCCTTTCATCTTGGTGTGCAGGCGAATGACCATCCCATGGGACTTGGGAGGAATATGTTATGGGAAGAATTACTAATCTAAAAAAATAATGTATTCATGATATCAACATAAATTCATCCAATGTATGACTATGTAAACAGCCTGCCACAATTCTATTTTAAAAGTTCAGACTAAATATTTTTTTGTTAAAAGAAATATTCACTATACAAATACCATTTTATTACCAAAAGTGTTCTGGCTTTACATGTTATGTGAATGGAAAGCCACATTCAAAGCTCAATAACATTTAAAATAAGATTTTTACAGAAAAGTGCCATTAGAGATGAACTGAAAATCTCACTTAATTCTCTCAATTTTTCAATAGTATGTATTTAATTTTCAACACTAAGCATTTAGAGTTATTGAAGCTGCATCATTTAATAGCGGTGTTGTAAGTTATAAAAATTACCACAGATGTTAACTAAATGAAAAAACTTTTCTGACAACTCATTTACTAAATAAATCTAACTTTAGAAGTTATGCAATAATTATTTCGTCACTTTCGAAGAGATAAGTATTTAGGGGGAGCATAACAATAGTCTACTATTAAATGTTCCAGCTTCAAGAACTCTTTAAATATTTTGAGAGATTTCAGTGAGAACATTAAAAATATAGTTTCGAATGATAATAGAACAGCTAGCCCTAAAGGGAGAGTTGCCGTTCTGGCCCGAAGCGGTGCAACCAACCACCAGGACAATAGCAGCAGCTGCAGCCGATTGCAGCAGCTGGATGCATCTGCAACACCTGCTATTTGCAGACACTTGCTGATATACTACTGCTTGCCGACTCAAGCCGATGAGTGACCCGAGTCATCGATTTGCGTCATTTCAAGTGAATATTTTCACTATGTCGTTTATAAGCTACAAAAACTGAAGGAAAAAAGACACTTTTGCATCACTCTTTCATATTTTGGTTCAATCTACATGCTTACACACATTTTGCTCAAAACAGAATTCAAACATTAGACGTGAAACATGTATTTCACAAGTTTTAAGCGTATCTGTTAACGTAAGGAATGGGCTGCAAGAATACAACTTCAACTTGAAAATATAAATAAAAAGATACTTATCTTCCTATAAGCATCCTAAAAAGTAGAAAATAAAACTAAAGCATATCGATAGTGCAATGTTCCTGAATTCGTATTCACTTCAAAGGAAGATAGAGCGCCGATTGACCTACTCATTAAGATTAAAAATAATAATAAATACCCCCTCAAGCAGCTGCTTGCCACAGAGGTCTGACAGGAGCCTGTCAGTTTATATGCCATAGTAGAAGATCTGAGAGGATGGCAGACCCTCAGCAGAAAAACAACACAGCCATGCCTTACCCGGGGCTCGAACCCAGGTCCCTTAGATCAGTAGCCAAGCGAGCTAACCACTCGGACATGGGACGGCTTAAGATTTCCGGCGACTTATCTTCCTTTGAAGTGAATACGAATTCAGTGACTGATTTGCACTATCGATATGCTTGTTTTTATTTTCTATTTTTTAAGTGCATACAGGGAAATGTCTTTTTTTCTGTCAATTGTTTTATGAAGAGAAACATAACACACCCAATTTCTCGATTTACACGGTAGATTCTAGGAATTCACTATGCATAAACGAGACCAACAACTTATGGAAAAAAGGGGATTAGGTTCAGAAAAAAACCTTTGTTATGAATAAAAAAAACACCAAGTTTTATTTCGATATATATTTATCTCAAATTTCAGTTCAGTAGTAGTAATAAGCATTAATGTAACGTTATTTTGTACTTCATTTGCAGTAATTCAGATAAGCTTAGATTAATTTGGTCACGAAAAATATTCAACATTAATGTAGACATACACTATCGAATTTCAAGACTAAATTTGAAAGCACATTTATGAACTGAATATAAATTAGAAAATAATCATTAGTATCACACTTATAAATACTAATTCTATAAATAAAAAAAGGCCAGAAGATATTTTATGAAACAGTGTACGTCCGAATCAGCTATATTTAGCCTACATTGCTGTCTACAAAGTTTAACTTTTTTGCTAAAAATCAGAAAACATGAATTTTATTAGTGTGAAAAATTCAGTTTAGAAAAGTCAGATCTCACTGCTGATTCAAAATAGGCTTCATTTCATTAAGATGTCGCAAAAGAGATTGCTTTACAATGGCAAGAATATAATTTTACAGAAAGATTATAAATATAACTTGTTACAGATGCCGATTTTATTAATATAGGAATTTACTATTATCCATTTATTCTTTACTTTGGGATGACTGTATCATAATCTCTGTTGACGCTATACCACTACTTTCATATGCATTATATCTATATTTAAAAACATCTCGATCCGTACCATGTAAAACTGAGACTATAATCGTGTAAAACCAAAACCATGTAAACTGAGTACCTTGTAAATCGAGGGATGGGTGTATTCAAAAGTATGCTTAAACAATATGACCAACTAGGTATGACCATTAATGTTTTGAGAAATATATTATTGGATTTACCTCATAAAAGGCTGACACACAGTTCTCATTACAATTAAAAATGCGTGATTTTGCTTCGTTTTAAAAAATATTTAAAAATTATTTGTAAATATCCACCATCCTTCAGGAAATAAAAAATGCAACACTTGAAAGAAGTTATGCAAATGTGCCGAAATATAGGGAGGCGGTAGTATATGGAAATGCATGGAAATTATTAGATTTGAAGGACGATTAAAACGATTGGACAGGCGCGAGCTAACGCCATAGGTGCGGAGCAGTCAAACACAGATAAAGGCAACCAAAGCTCCCTAGTTGACAAATAAATAAATAATAATATAAATACCCCCTCAAGCAGCTGCTTGCCACAGAGGTCTGACAGGAGCCTGTCAGTTTATATGCCATAGTAGAAGATCTGAGAGGATGGCAGGACCTCAGCAGAAAACAACACGAACATCCATGCCTTACCCGGGGCTCGAACCCAGGTCCCGTAGATCAGTAGCCAAGCGCGCTAACCACTCGGCCACGGGAACATTGTAGAAATTGTTCTAAACTGCTAAAGATGCCCTTATGCAGATGCGAACAGCCATTCCAACAGTTAACAGACTTTAAGTGTGGAAGAATCATCGGCCTTAGAGAAACTGGTTTGATGTACAGAGATGTGACCAACCCTGTTGGCCGCAATCCCAGCACCATCGTACACATATGGCACCATTTGATGTACAGAGATGTGACCAACCCTGTTGGCCGCAATCCCAGCACCATCGTACACATATGGCACCAGTGGGTTCAAGAAGAGTCCAGCACACGCCAAGGATCAGGAAGAAGACTTATAACCACGGAGCGACAGAACCGCCATTTGCGACGCATGGCATTGCGTGACAGATTCGCGACTACAACGCAACTGCAAAGGGACTGGCAACAGGTAACATATCGAATACCTACCAGGCGGCTGGTAAACAACAGGCTCTTACAATTTTCATTGCGAGCCTATCGTCCGGCACGTTTGCCCCTCACAACTGCCCACATGCAAGCACGTCTTCAGTGGTATCGCCTCAGACAGAACTGGAACGAACAAGAGTGGAGTACCATGGTGTTTAGTGACAAACCTCGTTTTTGTCTTGGTCAGCTCGACGGTAGACATGTTCGCTGTCATCCAGGGGAAGGGAACGCTACCCAGTGCGTGCGACATCGTCACACAGCTCCAGCACCTGGTGTCTTTGTGCAAGGTGTTATTAGTAGACATCTCGGTCGGAACTGGTCATCATTAGGGGACTCTAAAAGTTGGCACAATTTGAGACAAACATATTTGAACTTGTTTCAGTCAAACAACATCAACACCTTCACACTAACTAAAAATTAATGCTTTTAATTTATTGTAACCAGAGGCGTAGAAACGTGTTGTCATCGGGGCAGTTGCTAAGGGCGCCGGAATCACAGGGCGGTGCTGGGGCGGGGCGGACAATTACACCCCCCCCCCCCCTTGCACGCCAAAAAACAGCTTTGGGGCGCAATTTCAAACTGCTCATATTGCTTTTACAAATCATGCCGTTACAAAAAAAATAATGTTACATATGTATCTTTTCGTTTGGACAGGAGTTCATAATTTGTACATTGTATTGAATTATTATGTTTATAAACCCCGAGAATGTTTAAGATCAACATCAGTACAGGAGCGTACATCATCTTAGTTTCCTATCAATCGAGTGAGAACTGACTCAAAAAAATTAATTACGATGAGATTATTAAAGATTTTGCCAAAGAAAAAGTAGAAAAATTTAAATTACTTAAAAAAATAATAACTTGCATAATTAATTGCAATTACTTATGTGCAATTAATATTTATTCATGTAACTGTATTAAAATAATAACAATAAATATATATAATATAAATAACATGTGTAATTTTATTTATCAGTAACTGAACAAGGGCGGACAATTACAAATTTGCTAAGGGCGCCAAAAGCCTAGCTACGCCTCTCATTGTAACTACATATTACAAAAATAAAGTTAATTCTTTGGCTGATATACATTCTTTTTTTCATAAGACCCACTTCTAAGTTCCCTCTTCTAAGTACCGAATGCAAAAACATAGGACATAGTTTAAGATAAAATTAGTCAACCCCAATCCGCTCCACAGGGGTTCGCCGTATTTTTCAAATTATATTAGTGGTCCTCAACTTTCAAAATGTTAGGAATCGTTGGCCTAGAGCTTTGCGGAACTGAAAGTGATACTTTTAAGGTCTCCTAGTCCTAAGAGCTTTCTGTGGGATTGTTTTATTTCAGAGACATTTAAAAAAAAACAATATGCTGAACGGCAAGGTTACAATGATTGCAAACATTCAGAGTTGAGTAGTGGACGGAGATCCACTGATTATCTGTTAGGAAAGAGATCGAAGTCTCTTATCAGGACCCTTTCGCACTGGGTGAAAAGTAGAGGTCAGCAGAGAAAATAACTAACCTAGAAACATAGGTTTAGGAGCCTGGCATGTAGCCAATACATATCCTTACGTGTCAAGGCCACAATCAGAAAGCATTTAAAGCCCGCTACATACATAGGCGGTTTTTCCTTCCGTGCCACACCAAATAGCAACGCGGCGTGTGAACTCAAATTGTCTTGCCTCCATACAGACATTCCAACTTTCATTCGTTATCACACGATCTCGTTGTGCATGCGTTTTATCGACACCTCAAGAGACGGACAGTTACAATTCACTTTTTTTATCTATACTGGTGCTCAAAGGTTCTGACCACAGGCTCTGATCCGCACTCATGCATGATGGGCAGTTACTCCCTAAAACGGTCATTGATACCCTGATTTGCAGCATAAGTCATTGACACCCTGATTTACAGCATGAGTCATTGACACCCTGATTTACAGCATGAGTCATTGACACCCTGATTTACAGCATGAGTCATTGTTTCTATCACTGTCCGATGTGATCACACCATATGAAAGGCATGTTATCATTGAACTTTTACCTGCCATTTTCATAAAGCATTTTTGAGGTAATGATTTTCTAATTCGAATATCTACTATCTGCCCGTGATCAAATGAAATATTCATGAAAATTCGTTTTTCAGGTATTACTGAGTTACATGATCATGGACTTCACCTGTAAGTTACATTGAAATCCAGCGATGCACATGTTTGTAATTCATATTTTTGTGTTCGTTACTTAACTTTTGAGCACAGTACTGAAGATCGAGAAGGTAGAGAAATGTCATTTCTATCAGCCAGAAAATGCCAGCTCTTGCTATATGACCTTATTGATAAATGAAATGCAAAATGAGGGAATTGTAAGAAAAAATATGGCAATTGGACAGTTTGGATAGGTAAAGTCATTAAAAAAACTGCTGGAGAATAATTCTGATGACTTTCGCAATTACTTAAGATTTGGGTTGTTTTACCTCTGAGCGGCACTTTTTTTCACACCATGGGCTAAATGGCCAGGTCACATGGACCCCGAAGGCTCAGAGAAGGTTGGGGGAGGGGACCCACTGGAACAGCTGTTGGAAGACAGATGGTAGCCTCCTGTCAAGGCCATTCAGCGTGTTCTTTAACGTGCACAGGGTATGGCTCTCCCACACACGGGCCACGGCTTAACGTCCCATCCGACGGAAGGCGGCCTTTCCAAGCACATCGGTGTCCCCTACTGACCGTGGGCAGGGCGGGGAATGTTGCGGAGATAAATCTCAACGCTGACCCAGCTGGGACTCGAACCTGTGAACTACAGATTACGAGCCTGGCGCGCTACCGACTGAGCTACCCCCGCCCCACAATTACTTAATTAGTGTTGAAACATACACTGAAAGTACAATTTATTATCCACACAGCACCCATCTTAAGTCTGCGACTAAGATCATCTGGAATTTCCTTATGCAAATGCAGCACATTGTACCAGAAGTACATTAAAATCTGTAGCTGCCAGGAAAAATATAGCCGTAACCGGGCGTGTTCAAGGTAAGCAACGCCTCTCTCATATTGTAACGTCAGAATGGAGGGCCACAGTTAACATCAGCAATCAATAATAGGGCAGCTACAAAAACCAATCAACGATGTCACAACTGGGTTGAGGCAGCAGACACCCACACCGAATACCCTTGCTAATAGCATGTCACCAGGCTATGAGGCTGGTGGGCAAAAGAACATCAATGGACTGGAAACGGGTAGCTTGGTCTGACAAATCAAAGTTGCAACTACAACATGCCGAGAGGAGGTCCAGTGAGTGGAGTTGCAATTACAACGTGCGGAGAGGAGGTCCAGTGACCACATGAAGCCAAGGACCCCAACTGTCAAGTCAGGATGTTACAGACCAGTGTAATGTTCTGAGGGGGAGGGTTACATGGGCTAATTTGGGACCTCTTGTACTTACTGAAACCAGCATCACTGCATATGGTTATGTTGACGAAAAGCAGTATTTATTACTTTTTTCTTATTTTGTTACAAATAAATTTTCCAAAATCAAATTCTCATTTATATTTGGAAGTCCTTAGTGAGAAAAACTGAATAACAGTTAATAATACTGGTTCACACTACTGGCTCAAATATGTTTACTCTTTCATATATATTTAACTCAAACAGATCCTACAATAAACTCCATCATTACTTAGCTTAATATTTTAGTTTCCACCATTTTGCACATAAGATTAAATGGTGTGCCAATGAAATTAGGAATACTCACTAGATGGCACCGAAAATTTCTGATTTAGATTATGCTGATGATTTAGTCCTTTTGGCAGATGATATTGATGAGATGAACTCTTTCATTCGAGCTGTTCATGAGACTGGTAGTAAAGTAGGTTTGGTTATAAACAGCGAGAAAACTAAAGTGATGAAAATTGGTCAGGCAGGTTGTGGATTCAGTTCATCTGAATGGTTGCAGTCTTGAGCAGGTGTCACAGTTTAATTACCTTGGGAGCTATGTAACAGATACTGGTGATGTGCGGCATGAGATTAACAGACGAATAGGTATTGCTGCCGGGACTTTTAAGAATCTATGGAGATTGTGGAGAAATAGGCGTATACACCTAAAGACTAAAATTAGACTGTATAATAGTTTGGTTCTTTCTAGGATTAGTTATGGTAGTGAAACTTGGATGCTGTGTAAACAAGATAACAGGAAACTAGATGCTTACGTAGTGCCTTGGGTATTAGGTGGTTTAACTTTGTAACTAATAATGAGGTTAGGCAAAGGAGTCAGCCACCTCTCTTAAGCAGCGTATTGTGCAGAGAGAGACTCCGTTGGTTTGGCCATGTTGCTCATATGAATAATTATAGATCGGAGAATAGGGTTATGAACAGTGTGCTAAAGGCCTCAGAAAGAGGGGGAGACCTAGGATGCAGTGGGCAGACAATGTCAAACAGGACCTTGTTAGAATTCGTGTGCAGTGGCCAGTAGAGACGAGAGGATAGAATGGAAGGTAGTTGAAATTCCAACAGTTATGAAATTACTGATTTGCCCAACACACCATGCCATTCACAATGATAAGCTTAATACAGTTTGTAATGAGCAGGTCATGGTGGTCAGAGCCACTAAAGGAATGGTGTGGAATGTGTGCGTAGGGCCCTAAATCTCACTGGGCTAGTTGGGGGCAGGGGGGGAGGGGGTAATAACGTTTTTTTTTACTTCTGAGTAACACTCTTGTGCATATAAAAAGGAGGTCACCGGGCCTCCATATGCTCTGAGAAGGCTGCAGAAGGAGTCCTCTATATCAGTGGTTCTCAACCTTTTATGCTTCTTGTAACCCCTGGAAATGTGTATGTAACTGGCATACCCTTTGTATAGATAGATAAAACTATAATTATAGTATAACAATAGGAATAAAATATAACATATATCTAGTGACTTTTGAGAGTTTCATGGCATACCCCAAAAAATTTTACCGCGTACCCCACGCTGAGAACCCCTACTCTAGACAACTGTTAGGAGACAGAAGCCTCCCGTCAAGGTCATCCAACTTATTCTTTACTGTACAAAGGGTATGGCTCTTCCACGCAGAGGGTCCCAGCTTAACATCCAATCAGATGGACAGCAGTATTTTCAAATCCAATAACAAGTGTCTCCTTTCTCACCAAAGGCAGAACTGAAATTAGCACATAAACTTTCTGAATGTAGGCATGTTCTTTAACATGCAAGAGGATAAGGCTCTCCTGGTCATAGCATATAATGCCCAATCAGATCAGCAGAAGCCTTCTCAAGCCAACAATGATGTCTCTTTGCTCACCAAGGGCACAGCAGGGGTTAGCAGAGAAAATTCTCAATATAAATACATTTGGGACTCAAATCTGGGAACATCAGATTATGAGCTTGGTGCACTATCAACTATACCAAGAACCAGGTATTCATCCACGAGACCAAGTGTTAGAGGTGTTCCATCCCAGCCCATTCACTACGTGTTTAGAACAGTGATAGCACCACCCTTTTGAGCACTGCTCCCTAGAGGGCATTTTAGAAATTTAGAGGTGGTTCCCTTCATCTATGTGGAAATAGAATATCAAATGCTTCACAGGTTAACATAGACTTCCATGATGGAGCGATTTAGAAAAAGGGGACATTTGGATCAAAAAAGTTTGGAAACCACTAGCTTAGAGGAAAGCAAGGGGTACTAGCAGGGTTGCCAGATGTCTTGATCAGTGTGGGACTGTCTCACTTTGCACAGTAAAATTATATCCTGCATTGACAGCTAAAAAACCCACAGCCCAAGGAGCAATTAAAATTTCACTAGATTTAATTGTGTTAAATTTCTTAGTAATGACATTTTAAATTAATTTTTTTTTTTCATTTTGACTGGGTTTTACCTCTGGGCAGAACTTTTTTTTATACACACTGGGCTAAATGGTCAGGTCACAAGGACCCCAAGAGTTCAGGGAGGGTTGGAGGAAGGAACCTACTGGACAACTGTTAGGAAACAGACAGAAAGCCTCTCATCAAGGCCATCCAGTGTATTCGTTAACATGTACAGGGTTGACTCTTATCCTACGTATATTAGAGCATGTTTTTTACATGCAATGGGTATGTTCTCCTGCATTTAGGGCCATGCCTTAATATTCCATTCAATGGACATAGGCCTTTCCAAGCCCAACTGTGTTACCTTTCTCACTGAGAGCAGAACAGTGGTTGACAGAGTAAATTCACAACACAGCCCCAGTTGGGACTTAAACTTGGGAAAATCAGATTATGAGCCTGGTGCAATACCAACTGAGCCAACCCCCACCCCATTTTTTGTTGGAATGAACATGCCTTTAGATCAGTCATGGCACCCATGTGGCCCAAGGGCAGATCAGGCCTTCACACACTTTTCAAGTGGCCAGCAAATAATGAGGAGCAAATTATTAACATTATTACCTCATATTTTCAAGTACTTTATGGAATATCAATTTTTTCTTCTTCCGCAATTTACCTCCAATCTCTGAACCTTTAATAAATGGCTGAACGTTCAGACAACACAATCGACATGTGCAAAGTTATGTCACACGAGTTGATGTAAATTCAATTCAGGCAGTGTATACTAAAGAGCCCAGACCTTGACTGTCACTGAAACAGACACATAGACATTACATAAGTAAATATTCTAGATATAAAAGTTATCATGGCCAACCTAGAAAGAAAAATTGAAAAACTTAAGGATGCATTAAACATGCAAAAAAAATTTATTTACCCAAAGGTCTCAAAAGTCTCCAATGTTATTGCTGGGCACAAATTTTGTTATTGGTGAGAAAATTGCAAAATACTGTAAACATTATTCTGATGGCAAATTTGTAAATGAATACCTGTAAACAATTTTTGGTTATGCTGTCCAGAGAGAAAAAATGGTATTGATAATATACATTTATCACACAGAACCAAGTATCTAGGCAGATTAATTAACTTGCTGCCAATATAGAATATATCTATACAAAGTTAAATATTTTCTTTGGTTCTTGATGAAAATATCAATGCTTCTAACATACATACAACATAAAAAAATCCTGATGCAGCCATGGGCTATGGAGGTCAAACCAGACTGTAATTTTCCTTTCCAGATGTGTCTCTTCTGAGCTACAGATGCTGCATTTGGCCACTCTAGCAACGTCCTGTTTGACATTGACCTAGGATGCGATGCCATCCTAGGTCTCCCCCTTTTTCTCAAACCCTTAGGCATACTATTCATAATCCTGTTTGCCAATCTCCAGCTATGCTTACGGGCAACATGGCCAAACCACCGCAGTCTCTCTCCTCACAATATGCCGTTCAAAAGAGGTTAATGACTCCTTCTTCTAACCTCATCATTACTTACAAAGTCAAACCACCTAATGCCAGTGTCGTCTTAACAGTATTGTAGGCCCCTGGTTAAAGCAATGCACTGAAGCCTCTACCCACCCACCTATAAAAATAAATAAATACCCCCTCAAGCAGCTACTTGCCACAGAGGTCTGACAGGAGCCTGTCAGTTTATATGCCACAGTAGAAGGTCTGAGAGGATGGCAGGACCTCAGCAGAAAAACGACACACGCATCCATGCTTTATCCGGGGCTCGAAAACAGGTCCCTTAGATCACGAGAATAAAAATGTAAACGTTCAATAATATTAAGCCTATAGATTTATTGGTACTTTTAACAAAATCAATGTTTAAACATGCTGTAAAGCGAGGATTAATCACCACAAACTTTTACGAAATTTAGAATCGTAGGGCCCCTGGGCAACTGCCCAGTGTGCCCATGCCTTAAGACAGCCCTGCCTAATGCCCAAGATACTGTGTAAGCATCTAGAATCAAAGACATCAATTTTCCTATTATCCTGCTTACAAAGGGTCCATGTTTCGCTACCATAACTAACCTTAGAAAGAACCAAACTATTATACAGTCTCATTTTAGTCTTTAGGTGTATATGCCTATTTTCCCATCTCTCCATAGATTCTTAAAAGTCCCAGTGGCAATCCCTATTCTTCTATTTATCTCATGTCGCACATCACCAGTATCTATTACATAGCTCCCAAGGTAAACTGAGACACTTGCTCAATAGTACAGCCATTCAAAGCAACTGAAACACCATCTGTCTGACCAATTCTCATTATTTTAGTTTTTTCTCTGTTTATCACCAAACCTACTCTATTACCAGTCTCTTCAACAACCCTAATGAAAGAGTTCATCTCATCAACATCATTTGCCAACAATGCCAAATCATCTGCATAATGTAAATCAGAAATTTTGAAATCTATTGAAGGCCAAAATCTTTCCCTTGCAAAGAATTTCGCATTACATAATCAATAACTAAAGAGAAAAGGAGACAAAATGCACCCTTGTCTAACTCCACTAGCAATCCTAAACCAATCGCTGCAAGACGTACCAATTCTCACACATGACTCAATGTTATTAGAGAGAGCTCTCATTACACTAACTTATCAGGTATTCCATATGATCTAACAATCAACCACAAATTATGTCAATCAACAGTCAAAAGCCTTTTTGAAATCTATGAAGTTAGCAACCAGAGGTTTCCTACACTCTAAACATTTCTCAAAAATCTGCCTAAGTGAAAAAAACTGATCAATACATCCCCTACCACTTCTGAATCCACACTGTTCATCAAGCAGTTGTCCTTGAACTAAATTCTTAATTCTATTAAGTATAATCATGCCAAAAACTTTACCTACAACAGAAAATAAACTAATCCCCCTATAATTATCACAAGAACTGTGATCACTTTTTTTTTTTAAATGGAACAATGATAGCTCTAGAAAAATTCTTAGGAACAATACCTTTATCATAAAAAATATTCAAAATTTCAGTCAGCCATGTGAAATGCCAGCCAAAAAAAAACACAAATGTTCCCCACTATAAACATTTCAGTGGTGATTTCGTACACCCCTGGGGATTTATGCAGTTTCAATTTAGAGATAGCCAATGAGAATGTGATATAGGGCCTTCATAAAAGCCAGTAATGCATCTATCCTCATTACAAACAATGGGAGTAGAAATAATCACATTATTTAGAACATCTCTGAAATGCTCAGCCCACCTAGCCACCACAGAATCCTCACCTTCAACCACCTTGCCATGTTTATCCCTCAATCCTTGTGTACCTGTCTGTTTCTTCCCACATAAAACATTAACAATCTGGTACAACCCCCTGCTGTTGTGCTGTCTAACAGCTTCCTCTGCTTTGTCGGTCAAGCTATCAAGCCAAAGATTCTTATCAGCTGTTAACCGATTCTTTACACATTCATTAAGCTCATTGTAATGCCTTCTGTTAGGGCTAGTAGGGTGTTGATTCATATTAATCCTGCACTTCCTTCTTTCAGAAATAAGTTCCATAGCCTTATCACTCAAATAATTTTATTTCCTCCGATTCCTTTTACCCAAAAAAGTACTGTTGGTTTCAAGAAAAGCCTGTTTAATCTGATCCCATTCTTTCTCAACTTCAGCAGTAAGCAAACCACGATTGTCATAATGACTAAGTAGCCTACCATGGTATGCTTTGGCTATATCTGGATCTTTCAGATCCTCAGTGTTGAAGGTAATTTTCTTAACCTTAGCACAACATTTCTTAAGCTTCAGCTGCAAGACAATTTTGACCAGGTAATGGACAGACCCAATTTCGGCTGCCCTGTATGATTTGGTATTCCTAATTGAACTGCCTTATTTGTTGTTAATTAAAATATAACCTATCATATTCCTGTGCAACCCCCGTCAGGTGAAACCCATGTATATTTATAAATGTCTGTGTTTGAAGTAAGTGTTAATTATTTGTAAACCATTAAGGTTACTTACCAGTAGGAGATGTTCCCCATTGCCATTGGAACTACCAATTCCAAAGTGACCTAAAACTCCTGCCCAAAGGTCAGAGTCTGTACCAACTTTAGCATTGAGGTCACCTAGCACAAAAGAAATATCTCCTTTCTTCACAGAATTTAAAGTATCCTGAAGCTAGCTGTAAAATGTATCCTTCTCGTTCTCAACAGATGACATTCAAGTCTTTAATCACAACTCTCAACTAGTGGTATTTTGTGAGTAGAATCGATGTTAATTTCCATTGAAATGCATTTCATTTTTATCTAATTATGCTGTTTACCTTAAATTTCTTACATATTTAATTCTGATTTTATTTTAAAATAGTTTTGAATTAAAATTTAAAAAAAATGACATTTTTCTAATAAATATGAATAGGTTAAAACTGAATTGTTTATAATCTAATCAGTGTAATTACCTTGGATGTAAATATATATTGTCTACTCAGTGCACTGGATATATAGGATATGCAGGTGAGTAAGTTTAAAGAATTCAATGCAATAATTAAGATTCTGGCCATATAGAAAAATTATCATCTGCCCCAATGATGAGAAAAGGTTGCTCATTCCTGCTTTAAATCTTAAAAACTCAGTACAGAATAATTACCTCCTGTGGATATGAAATGTGCTTTTTCAAAGAAAATGAAGTGCCATTCTTTTGTACCTTCTAACTGTGAAAATTCAAAACAATTAATAATCCAAAAAATGTGAATCCTATTATTTCGTTAGTATTTATCCATCTCTGCTAAAAAATTCATTTAGCTCTTAAGAAAATGCATTTTTCCACCTCCCTGAGGCTAAGGTATATAAATTGCTGCTGTCACAATATAAACTCCTTGACCGTTACACCAAAATTTCTAGCATAACATTTTCCCATTTTCCAACTTTTCCTCTCATTAGAATTTTCTATTTTAAACATTATTTGTTACCATTATTGGGAGATTCGGAAAATGCAAATCCTAAAATTACATTAGGGACTATTGCAATTCCAATCCCAAATATAAATTTTCATATATCTGTGAAAACAAAAATCTTGAATGTCTACAAATAGATGACAAAGTGAAAGCAATAACTGGTTTTCAAAAATAAGCTAAAAATGTGCCAAACGTAGGGAATTAAATGTCTCATTTGTATTTGCTTTCATTTCCCCATCCTTTCATCCCACGTTATAATTTCAGAACATTTGCTTTTCAAGAGAGAACAAAGAATTAGTTTACAGCTTCAATTTCCTACCTTCCTTTTAAGATTTTATAAAGCATCAAAAATTATAGGAATGTATTAAAATCATACTACATGATTCAAATTCATTGTGATGGAGTATATCAAGGAACATAAAAAGAAGGGAATTTTTTTAAATAATAAAATCGGCACATATATATATTCAAGAGCAACACTGACAATAAACAGCATTTTTTTTAAACTAATGAATATGCAGATACACTGAAGTGCCATTGAATTAGGGATAAGAGAGGTTATCCAGATTCAGTACCACAAGTCCAGCATTTGTGTGCATGTGTGGTGGAAACTCTGGTCATACATAACTGTCAGCTTTGGTTTCCCCAAGCATTTGTCGTGAGAAGTGTAATTGAAAAGGCACGGGATTTAGATGCATTTGACAGAGGACAGATCATAGGTGCCTGACAGATGGGACATTCGATCTCCGAAATTGACAACGAACTTGGATTTTCTCATAAGACAGTTTCATGAGTGTTCCAGAAAAATTAAAATTCTGGCAAAAAAAACAAGCACATGGACAAACTGAAAAGGACAACCAGCCTTGAATGATCATGGGCTTCGCCATCAGATCCGCATCGTACGAACCGATAGGGGCTAGACATTATCTGAAATCACCTCCCATCTGAACACGGGTTCTGGTTGGGAAGTCAGTGCACGGACTGTGCCATGCTCACTTCATCATCTCGGCTTCGGGAGCCGCCAACCTACGAGAGTCAAACTTCTAAATGGCATGACACTGGGCTCAACGCCTTGCCTGAGCTAAAGAACACTGAAACTGGACCATCGAAAATTGGCAATGCATAGCCTGGAGTGATGAATCCCGATTTAAACTTCATCATGCCGATGGGAGACTGAGGATATGGCACCAACCCCACAAAGCCATGGATCCTGCATGTCAGGTCAGAACTGTACAAGCTGGTGGTGGCCTGGGGTGTCTTCAGTTGGATGTCTGTGGGACCTTTGGTATGTGTACCAACGACTCTCAATGCATCCCGGTACGTAGAACTCATGGCTGATCATTTACACCCATCATGCATCCCAATGGAGATGGTGTCTACCAGCAAGACAACTGTTCATATCACAGATCCAAGTTCTCTACTGCATGGTTGCATGATCACTCTGCCAATTTTGAAATAATGAATTGGCCACCTAGAAGCCCAAATTTAAATACCATCGAAAATCTTTGGGATACCATCGAGCAGAGTATTCAGGTCCGTGTCCCAGCAGAGACAACCTTGAGAGAATTGTGAACAGCTCTGGAGGATGCATGGGTCACCATACACCGTGGAACATTTACGTAAGCTTGTGGAGTCCTAGCCTTGTCGTGTGGCGGCCATTATCAGGGCCAGAGGGGGTGCAACACGTTACTAGGTTGCTATCTCTAATTCAATGGCACTTCAGTGTATTTTACATGTTAAATCCTGCTAGCTAACAATGCATAATGCTTTTTTCCCCACAATTTTTTCCAGTTCTTAAGTTTTTGTTCCACTTTTTCTAGTTCTGAGGCTTTTGTAAGGACACACCCCAAGAATTGTTGAACTTTTGCCCCAAAAATTAAAAAAGCAAAACATATTGCAAATACTGACATTACTTATTCAATCTGAAATGATTTCAGAGGAAGTTACTAGAAATTTATTTCAATGGTCAAGATTGTTTTGATACCCTATCTTCCTTTAAATTAATAAAAAATTAAGTGATGCTATCATTATCAATACATATTAATACCTAAATTTTTATAATGTCCTATTAAACAGATTTAGTTTTTAGGACATGTATAATATATCCTTTTAAATTTTCATATGCTTTGGTTTTTAGTGATAGCTTCACAAAAGACTCACCAAAATCTCTCCTGCATTAAAAGGAAAACTTTATCTCCATTACTCTACCTTCATAAATTTTAATTTTGGACACAACTAAATAAAATCATCTTCCATGTTGGGGGGATATAGAACCATTTACGTTCTCTGCTTTTAAGGGAGAAAAACCAGGGGACAAATTTTTTATACCTACAAGGCCCATGTAATAATGATATGCAAAAAAATACACCTCAAGCAGCTGCCTGCCACAGAGATCTGACAGGAGCCTTTCAGTTTATATGCCACAAAGTTTGTGAGGAAGGCTAGACCTCAGCAGAAAAATATTTTGTACACAGTGGGTTAAATGGCCAGGTTACATGATCCCCAGGACTCAGAGAAGGTTGGGGGGAAGAGGACCCACTGGACAGCTGTTAGGAGACAAGGTAGCCTACTGGTCAGGCCATTCAGCACGTTTTTAATGTGCACAGTGGATGGCTTAATGTTCCATCCAACGGACAGCAGCCTTTCAGCAGAAAGACAGCACAAACATTCATGCCTATATTACCCAGGTTCCTTTGATCAGTAGTCAAGGCCAAGGATATTAACAAAGCCATGGAACTGCTAGTGGTGACATAGCAGAACAATATTTATACATTATCCCATTTTAGGGTGGAAAAAAAAAGGTTTGGGGGAGGAGGGGAAAGAAATTTTTTATGATTAAACTTATATCAGAGATTTTCATTTGATGCATAAACTTATAACCTGACGACTGATCATAATAAGATATGGTAGAGTAATTATACTGCTCACAAAAATTAGGGGATATTTCATCACTTCATATTCATTTTGAAATATCCCCTAATTTTTGTGAGCAGTGTATTTTGGCAATTCCACATACTAATAGACATATGACAAGAGTTAAACTAGAAGAATGAATATCGCCTCTGGTACATATGAGAATCACGTTTTCAAAGCAAATGAAGTTTTTCCTTTACTCCTTAACAGAGAATGAAGTACTTCCCTCTTTCACTCCTTAACAGTTTTTTTCTTTGAGCCAGTAGATGATGAGAAAAATGTAAATAGTATAATATTAGTAATTATACGATATAGAAGTATTCGTCTTTTAATTCTTAAATTTAAAAAGTTACATTTTCCACACCTCTCTCAGAAAGATGGGTAGATTATTGCTGTCAGTGATCTCTTAAAAAGCTACCACTAAATTTAAAATTTCTATTATATACATATTATTTGAAAAACTTGATAACAGCTCTGCTGTTTCCATATGTAGTGATCTGTAAAGATATATATTAAAACTATCGAAAAATTCATTTGAAAAATGTAAATCATATTTCATTAGTACCAATACAACTAAAAGAGAGTTTTCTAATTATCGCTTTCATTGTTTCCAATGGAAACTTAATGGGGTTCACATTCCACCACCAAAATTTTTTATCATTAATACAATCATTGCAGTATTTGTTTGAAATTTTGGAATTAAACTTTTTTCCCCATTGGAGGATGCAATTATATGTTTGAAAGATTCCAAAAGTGCAAATCATAATATTTTATCAATTCCTATCTAACCCAAAAAGGTTGTGTTGTTTGTGTTGTTTTACCTCTGAGTGGTACTTTTTTGCACACCATGGACTAAATGGCCAGGTCACATGGACCCCGAAGGCTCAGAGAAGGTTGGGGGAGGGGACCCACTAGAACAGCTGTTGGGAGACAGATGGTAGCCTCCCGTCAAGGCCATCCAGCATGTTCTTTAATGTGCGTAGGGTAAGGCTCTCCCGCACACGGGGCCACAGCTTAACGTTCCATCCAACGGACGGAACGTTAAGCTGTGGTCCAAGCCCATCGGTGTCCCCTACTGACCGTGGGCAGGGCGGGGAGTTTTGTGGAGATAAATCTCAACGCTGACCCAGCTGGGACTCGAACCTGGGAACTACAGATTACCAGTCTGGCGCGCTACCAACCGACCCCAACCCAAAAAGGAATTTTCCATTTATCTCTAAATACGAACTATTACCTGTTAAAAAACAGTGGGAGTTCCCACCCCCCTGGGTCTAATATACCAACTCATTGTTGGAAATGAAAATTCCATGACGTTCCTATTCGACACCAAAATCTCAAATTTCTAGCATAAATACATCATTTGCAATATTCATTTGAAATTTCAGAATTTTGAAATTTTTCTGCCATTAGAGGACATAATTATAGTTTTTGGAAGATTCCAAAAGAGTGAACCATAATATTTCATCAACTCCTATCTAACTGGAAAAAAGAATTTCTTGTTTATCTCTAAAAACAATTACCTGCTAAAATAAGTTGTTTTCCTGCCCACTGGATCTAAACTACCAACTCATTATTGTCAGTGTAAATTTTGTGACCTTCACATTCCACCACCAAAATTTCAAATTTCTAGCATAAATACATCGTTTGCAATGTTAGTTTGAAATTTTGGAATTTTGAACTTTTTCCACTGCTAGAGGGCATAACTACAGCTTTAGAGATATTTGGAAAGTGCGTATCATAATATTTCACTAATACCTATCCAACATAAAAATAATTTGCAACCTTTTAAAAAGTTTAATATCTACACATGGACAAAAAAGCAAAAATTATTATCTGGTTTTCTTTGAAAATGAGATAAAAAAAAAGAGACAACCTTCATTTGAGGTAATATTAGCTTCTTGGGGTCAAAGAATATCACATTTGGCAAGATAATAAAGAAAGTTACTTTATTTGCAGCATATATGACTTGACCTCTTTTTGGTTTGAAATAATTCTGGAATAGTTATTAAAAATGTGACTTATGGTAAATGACATTGCTTGAAGTAGTATTTTGTATAACTTAACACTTTCCAAAAACTGGTGAAATGCCAAATATCAAGCATAAAAAAAGGCCACATTATTAACAGTTCTAACATGTCACTGACTTCAGATGTCTAGATTCTTTAAATAATAATAAATATCCCCTCAAGCAGCTACTTACCACACAGGTCTCACAGAAGCCTTTGCTATCTTTGAATTTGTATTTAAGTGACAAAAAAACAAAGCTGAAAAAATCTTCAAGAAAACTCAGCTGCCCATGTTGTAGTTAGTAGTCACTTAAACTACTAACTACAAGTTCTACTTTCATGGACTCCACTTGCTTTCCCATTTAAAATAAAATAAATAAATACCCCCTCAAGCAGCTGCTTGCCACAGAGGTCTGACAGGATTTTTTTTATCAATGTAAAAATGGCAGAATATTTAGCATCTCTGAAGAAATTTTATTACATGCAGAGAGAACTGTACTGTAAAGCTACAACAAAGAATATTTAGTGTAAAGAAGGTAAGGCTAATAGAGACTTAACTAGTGTCACCAACGATCATCATGCAGTTGTATATTGCACAAAACCTAACCTCCAAGTTGATGACGACATACATTAAACTGTTTTTATTTCTTCTAGTGAAAGTTTTAATCGTGAAAGAAATTTGTTATCCCAACAAGAAATACTGTATTTTTGTATGGATATGTCAAAAAAGCATTTCTGTTCGATGCAAACATGAGGTATGACTGAAAACTAATGTTCAAGTAATTCAACAAGGGACACAAAATCAACAAGATTTTAACTTTTTCAGAGTAGAGTAGTTAAAAAAATAATAAAAATCCCATCAAGCAGCTGCTTGTCACAGAGTTCTGACAGGAGCCTATCAGTTTAATATGCCGTAGTAGATAGTCTGTGAGGACGGCAGAACATCAGCAGAAAAAACAATACAAATATCCATGCCTTACCCATGGCTCAAACCTAGGTTTCTTTGATCAGTGGTCAAGTTGTAAGGCTAACCACTCAGCAAAAGTAGCAAATTTAATACACTTCTGAAAATGAATGCAAAATGTTTTTAAAGTTTAATCAATTAGAAATCACAACTAATCCAAAATTTTCATCTCCTCTGGAGACAGGAAACACACTGTTGAATAGCAGGAAACAAAACAAATGCCATCAATTAGTTACTCTATGAAGCTTTTCAGTTTACACACACAATTTATTGTATTATATTACTAAACAAAAATAATATGAAAATATCACAGGAACATTTGCATTTAGCATTTGTTCTATAATAAATATTAGTATTAAATTTTAATACTTTTGTCAACATGCAGTCAGTAGCATAGTGACATGTCTTTCAACTTAATGTAAAGGTCCTTGGTTTGATACCAAGTTAACCAAGGGAATTTCGTTCTTCAACTTTGCTTTTTTTTCTCCTTCTGCAATGTGTATTTGATGTGGTATAACTTGCCAAGTTATTTCAGAATAACTTCAAAATAGAAAAATTTATTCTTTTGAAAAATTGCAAAGCCGAAGCAAAAGTTGTAAGGCTCATTCCCCAGACCACAGTCTGATATGTAGTTTCCATGCAACAATTCTGCACAAAGAAGTGTAGTGTCACTGCCATTGGTAAATTTACATTATATCTATGGAGCCTTTCCTTCTTTAAACTTAGGTATTATAACCAAAGAATATATATCATATTTAATAAATTTTGATTGCCAGTGACTAAACATGTGCTTCAACACATAAAAGTACTTCAAAAACAATTGAATTTCGTCAACTAGCTTTATGTGAGAACTATCCCATTTTTTTTCTCCTAATACCTACCATCTTTTGCATCTATTATTGAATACTTCAATCCATTTCCAAACATCATTTACTGCAAAGAACTACATTTTATACTACAAATTCAATCTTATTTTTGATTAGGCAATGGTGAATCCACTACTTGATCTATTAACCTTCAATAGGCTACTGTGCAACCAGGGTCAGATCCAGAGGAGGGTATGCCCTTCCACCCCTTCACAATGCTAGTTGTTATAATGAAAATTATTAAACTTGTTTATATTTCATACATTTTAGAAAAAGCTGTGAAACAGAGGGCAACCATAATTGTACTACATACCCTACTCAAAAATTTTGAAAAACTAAATATTATTCCTGTGAAAAGACAAATTTAAAACTCTGCAATGTTTAAATAAGCTTTTAGGGTAGAACTAGCTGAATGGCACTCAGTACTGCCCAGATCTGTTAAAAAATTAACCTTATTAGCATTTTGTATTTCTCACATAACTCCTGATATTATCCTTACTTCCATAGTAAATACACAGATTACCTGTAGAAATAGACTTCAACAATTATTAAAAACATCTGAATAAAATTATCACTGACGTGGCAGGAATCGAACCCGCAACTCTAGATACATGACAGAGCATTCTACCATTAAACCACACAACCATTGTAAATGATGACCAAAGACTGCGTTTCTCAAATTGATGCACGTAACAGGATTTTAGAGATTGCATGGTCACTGCAAATTATCGTGAGAAAATAACACAGAGATTTATTATGCAAATGCCTCTCTAACAAAACAGTATTGTTCTCCTGCTCCAACCAAATATAAACATTCAAGTAGATTAGGATGGGTTTTTTTTTAATCCAGGAACTTTTGAAAATTCAATTTGAAGGATTGACCAGAATTCCCTGAAAAAAGGGCATCTGGTCACTCTAGTTTTAATTCGCCTGCATTACTCACTGATTTTTTTTTTTTGTTTTTTTTTTTACTCCTACTACTTATATTAGTAAAAGATCTGCTCATGCCATGAAGTTAATTTAATATTTTAAAAAATCTAAAATAAATTTGGGGCAGTTATTTGTTAGAGCAGAGCTTTTCATCCGAGGCTGTCCCTGGAAAATGGGAACATCTTGTCACCTAAAATAAAACTTGGTGTTATTATCAAAGAAATTCAATTCACTTAGTTTGTAATGCTTGTGTAACACAATATTCTTTCATTTTGCTACAGTTTTGTCTTTTTTACTTACTCTATAGAAGTGTCATTTATGCAATGAAAACCATCTGCATTTTTGAACACAGTTTTAAAACATTTAACTCACATTTTTCTATTCAATATTACTACAATCAATTCAAAATAAAAAGGACATACACATTACCCAGTAATAATGTGCATGTGCCGAAAAATATTCATCATGTTTACATTCATTAAAGCATCATTAATATAAAAATATATAATACAAGTATTAATTATATACACATAGTATAAAGGTGTATTTGGATATGAAAGGGTAGAAAGTGCTTCTGTAAGAAAAATGTTTTAATTTTCATTGAACTATGCTGCTGGCCACAACTTATTAGAGTACTAATATAAGCATATATGTTTTCACAATATTATAAGTTTAAGAAACCTGACTACCATATTAATTGGAAAAAGTCAATAAAAATTCAGCCTTTTGGTATCCATAGCAGCAAATGTCTTTTTTTTTTATTGGAGCATTTGGCCAAATAAAACCCAACATGCCAAAATATTGTGGCCCAAACTAATACCATAGTGACTCACTTATCTGGCTCAATCCAATTCAAATATATAAGGATTTTTTTTTTACTTTGTCTATTTTTGGTGAGACCATGATCTCATATGTCCTAATCGATGAGCTGCTCCTACTTGCCATTAACGTATGGCAAGGTCACCAAAGTTCCAGTCAGCTGAAAACGATCATGAATTGCAGCATTCACTTCTTACACACAAAACGAACTTGGGCTTTCAATAACCGTCCTGCAACTCAGTGTGGTATCTAAAATATTTCCCTTACATTTTTACCTAAAACTTTCATTTAATTAAAATACGGGTAATTTCGGCGTTCAAGCATAGTATGAGATTAAAAAATATAGACTTTAGATAAATGAAAAATTGTTTATGTTCTTCACTTAGTGAGTTAGACGGTGCAACATTTGTGCTCGGAAAAATTTCTCCTTTACTGGCATTTACTTGAGCAATTTTTCTTTTAATAAATGCACACTATAATCAACTTAAAGCGGAACAAAGAGTCAGGAAAATTTATAAACATATACCTTAGCATTATTACCGATTGTTAAAAAAAAAGACTTACCCGGATTAAAGTCAATGGTAGATAATTAAGTTCCAAAGGGCAAATGTGGCAACTTATTCATGCAACAGAGGATAGGACAATTGTGAACTAGGAGCGCATGGTGAACAAAACACAAATTTCACAGACTGCACTTGCTTTGACTGAAATGCACTGATTTACACAGCTGTCACAGGTGGTAAGAACGAGGTTCAGATATAGAATTATATGGAATCCTGAGAATGAAAAAATTTCCTTTGGTTCCAATGAAAACGAAAATATCACTACGATAAAAAAAACTGGCTTCAACTTATAATGGCAGTGACCGGTACAAAGCAGGAGGGTCTGGCAGTGAAAACACATCCACACCTCACACTCACAACAAAAACCAGCCCAAGCTTCCGAGTCAACAGGGCTGCCACTGTGGCCTAGCACCTGACGTCACAAGGGCAGCGTCAGCAAGTGGCCAATGGGTGAGCTTCCAGCGGAAATAGTCTCTCTAGCCTGAGTCGCGTTCACGGACAGGCAAGGCACTATCCCACCGTTAGCCTCCCGGTTCAGACCCTCCGGTCCCTCCTGGAAGCTTAACAAAAGCACCAGCTCCACAATCAACTCTTACCTGGACCTTTCCACATGCGCATGCGCACATTAACAATTTCCTCTTTGTTCCGGTAGCATAGGCCTGGGCCGTCTCCACTGCATTGGACGGGGAGGGCCAGAGCATCACTCCAGTGGGTAAGCTGGGGCCTCTTGCTCCACACGCTCTCAGTGCTTACACTCGCGCGCACACCTACACTTGGTAGCCAATCGATAGTCAGCAGGTCATTTGGAGCGCTTTCGGTGGAAGGACACAAACCCATTGACATAGTTTCAGCAAAATATATAGCCTTGCAATAAAAAACAATACTGATCTCAAATTTCTTATTTCAACCATGAAACACATATTACTATTCACAAAACGCTTAGTAGGATCCCATGTGCTACACCGAAAGAAAATATGTAATTTCTTTTTAATCAACTACTTGTCACGAATATCTGATATATGGTGAAGGTAAATAATCCCAATGAAGAGTTATGAGTGAGCCGAGTACTATATTGAAAGCATCCATTCCTTACCCGTGATCAGAAACTACAAAAAAAATACCCCCATCAGGCAGCTGCTTGCCACAGAGGTCCACCTGTCAGTTTAATACACCATAGAGATCTGTGAGGAAGGCGAGACCTCAGACTAAAGACAACACTTTTAATACACTTCAAATATTCATGCCTCACCAGGAACTCGAACCCAATCCCTTTGATCAGTAGCCAAGCGCACTAACCAGTCGGCCATGGGATATACCCAAATAAAAAGAAATTTTTATCTTAAAATGTGAAAGGCTTGATATTTTTAAATATTTTTTACCAACTCAGTAAAATCAACTTTAAAGTCAGTACTATTAGTCCTTGGTATGAATACAAATGTTTCCGTCTTTTGTGCTTAAAATATGCTTTTGATAAATTTCATTCGAAAAACTGTTCACATGATGCTACCGAACAGTTATCATTTCCAATCGCGAATCGTTTGAGAAGAGGAAATGTTGAATTTGAAAGTTCTGCATGAAATTACACATGTCACTCGTTTATAAATCACATTTGTTGGAAATATTATTTTATTGTTACTTAAAATAAGTATTTTATAATTACTACCTTCTGGCACACAGGCAGCAAGGAGAAGAATTTCTAGTAGGGTAAACGAACGATTGTTCGCAATCCTCTTAATACACTAATTGTTTACAATTCGTTATTATTCGTTCAAAGCTACCAAAATAAATTTCGGGCAATTCCTTTAAATATCTGTATATCAAGTTTCCCATATATTTTGTAAACATATGTTTTGGAGAGGCCTCTCTAACCGTGAGCCCACTCCTTCCCCCTGCAATGCTGGACCTATCACAGTATGCAACTGGCTGGTGCCCCGCCAATTCATCGCACATCAATTCATTGCGGACAATTCATCGCGGTCAATTTATCGCAGTGATAAATAAAAAATTAAAATCCCTCAAGCAGCTGCTAGCCACAGAGGTCTGACAGGAGCCTGTTGTTTACATGCCATAGTAGAAGATCTGTGAGGATGGCAGGACCTCAGCAGAAAAACAATACACTTATCCAGGTCTTACTCGGGGCTCGAACCCAGGTCCCGTTAGATCAGTAGCCGAAGCGTGCTAACCACTCGGCCGAGGGAGAGAATAGTATTTTTTGGGGTTTCTACATCTATGCCCAAATGAATTATTTAATTTTGGCTCTGAGAGGTAAAAATGCGTCATAAGAATTTCTCTTAGAAATCTAAACTTAAAACAGCAAGTACTGTTTAAAACCATTTAATAAAACATGCATTTTAAAAGTCTGCACAATGATTATTTCAATATTAGGCAAAATTGAAATATAATCTAGTGTTGATTAATTTTTATAATTATTATTAAAGCTTCCTTAGCTCTTTTAATACTTAACGAATACAGTTGAATCTAGATTCAAATAGACTTGATTATGATCTTGAATTCATCTTTATTCGTATTTTCCCATTAATTGCATATTTTAAAAGAGCTTTAGAGTTAGATACCCCTTGAGATAACATGAAAAATTCCTATTTTGGAAGCTCTAAGTAAATTGTTCGAATGATAAATTTTTCAAAAGACCATTTTCTCAAAAACGGCTAGTTTAAAAAAAAATTGTATACATATTGCATAAGAGATAATGAACTTTTTTCTTTGAGAAAATTTAAAATTATTTTTTGGATTCGATAAGTATTGATGAAATATTAAAGTTCTCATTTTCAAAATTTACCACCAGCTTAAATTGCGCCCTCTAAAGGCCGAAAATTTTGAAAATAAAAAACTTTTAAACCAATATTCTAAACGATTTATTTATAACTAGAAATTTAAAATTTTGTTGGTGGAGTGTCATTGTTAAGGTGCCAAGGGTATTACAGGGACAGAAATGGGCCTGTAATATATACAGGGTCCTTCTTATACCTTCTTATACCGCGGAGGCGGGGGAAGACAATTCTTTTGTTTTCACACAAATTTTCGAACAATTTTCGTAGAATCATTCAAAATTGGGAATTCCCATGTTACCTCAGGGGGAATCTTAACTTTCAAGCACTATTTTAAAATATACAGCTAATTGGAAAATAAGACTAAGAATGAATTAAAGATTAAATCTAGATTTTCAACAGTATTCGTTAAGTATTTATGAGCTAAAGAAGATGGGATATTTAACAATAAATTATATTTCATAAAATTCATTCATAATTGCATAATACTGAAATAATCATTATGCAAACTTTTAAAACTCATATTTGATTAAATGTATTAAAGCAGTATTTGTTAAGTTTTAATTACTTTCTGAGAGAAATTCTTATGACGCATGTTTTGCCTCTCAAAGTCAAAATTAAATAATTCATTTGAACATGAATGTAGAAAGTCAACAAAATCCTATCTCTATCACAGTGATGAATTCATGCTGTGATAAATTAGCATCGCTAGAATTGACGTTATGATTACTGATGCGAGATGAATTGACCGCGATGAACTGACGTAGGACCGAACTGCCTCAAGCAACTGCTTGCCACAGAGAAGGGAAAGAGCCTGTGATTTAATACGCCCTAGAGAAGAGCTGTATTGAAGATGAGATCTGAGCAGAAAGGCAACACAGAAAAGAAATATTCATACCATACTACACTTTTAATCCAATTTTCGCTATAGAAATAAAATTCGCTATAGAAATAAACTGAAGACAATAAATCAATGTCTGGTTATTAGATTGTCCTAATATTTCGATCCTTCCCTGGTATCATTGTCAAAAGCTGCAATCATGTAGCAATGGTAATAGTTTTAGGGATAAATCGAAATATCAGGCCTTCCTAATCACAAATAAGGTTTTCATTGTCTTGAAGTTAATCCTATGGTGAAATTTAAATAAATATCTACATATATTTATCCGACATGGTTTATGGCATGTCTGATAAATCTTTTCCCCTCACCGAGCGCGGGCACAATAATTTCGGACTTCGGTTCGAAATTATCTCTATATCGTTTATTCAAAATAATTAATTTCATTATTTGTCTTTCGCTAATAACGCTATTTTATTTTCTTGGTTCTAAATATTACTTTGAATTAAAAATACCTGAAATTCGAATTATTCAATAATTTTAAAATCATTTTTTCTACACTAGTTGGCGTCTTCAAAATACGAATAATTCACACTTACCGTATTCCATTATTTCTGAAAACTACACAAATAATGCATTATAGGTACTTGATGAATCCAAATCATAAAATATACCAAATTTAATTGCCGCGATGAATATTCTTAAATCAGACTGTCGAGATAATCCTTCCAATCTGCTTCCCTTGAGATTTCCCATGATCACTGGTCCTACCGACTCCATCCAGAAACAAAAATGCAGGGTTGTTTTGTCTCTTAGCACCACTTTTGTGCTCACTACAGGGTCGGATTATCCGATAGGCACAGTAGGTATGTGACTAGGTCTACGAAAACACATTTTCACAATTTTTTTCTCTTTTGTACACATGGCAGAGTAGTTAGTGTGCTTGGCTACTGATCAAAGGGTCCTGGGTTCGAGCCACGGGTAGCGTATGGATGTTTGTGTTGTATTTCTGCTGACGTCCCGCCATCCCCACAGACCTACTGTGGCGTATTAAACTGACAGGTTCCTGTCAGACCGCTGTGGCAAGCAGCTGCTTGAGGGGATATTATTATTATTTATGATAAAACAAGCCGTCCCGTGGCAGAGTGGTTAGCGCGCTTGGCTACTGATCTAAGAGACCTGGGTCGAGCCCCAGGTAAGGCATGGATGTATGTGTCGTTTTTCTGCTGAGGTCCTGCCATCCTCTCAGACTTTCTACTATGGCATATAAACTGACAGGCTCCTGTCAGACCTCAGACACAAAATAAATACCACCTCAAGCAGCTGCTTGAGGTGGTATTTATTTATTATTTCATGATAAAAACCATAACAAAGATCTATTCTTCAATAAATAGGAAGGAAATTAGCTGTTAAGGCACGTTATATGCCGTTTTGCTATTCAAGAAATATTATTCAAAATAATTTTTATCACTCATCTACCCACCGAAATCGATACACACGTAAAAATACATCCACCTGCCTGACTGAATACAAGGATATACGGGTTTCAAAGGGAAGTGAATGGTTGAATCCAGATTGTTCTTGGCTACCTTCACTTTTGCCCAATGTGGGACAATTCCCGAGTAACGAACAGGTAGAATTTTCCTTTTTTACCTCTGTAAAGTGCAAGACGGTAAAGGAAGCATTGGCATGAAGCAAACCGGTTCAACCTTCATCATCTCCCGGTCGTAAGCCCGCTGGCTATCTAGTTAAGCACAGAAGTAACCTTACTATTAAATTAAATTATTAATTTTTTCCGATTTTTTTGTAATTCATTTTTTATTTTTTTTAAAAATTATATTTGACGAAGTATGAGCTTGATTATTTATTTGTTTCTTTTTTTATTTATTTATTTTTACAATTTTTTTTATAACTACTGATTATTTTATATTTTTAACGATTTTATTCATGTCTGAATAAAAATAAAATTCACATACTAAAAATTTAAAAACATAAAAAGAATCAATTTCTTTTAGGAGGAAAAAATGAAACGATATCAATCCGGAGCAGAAAGAAGAAAAAAAAATTAAAACGAATCCAAGAAATTATTGAAGACCAGAAAAATGCTATACATAGATTTCTCGTCGTCAATAAAGATGAGCCATTCCCATCTTCATCATGCAACCCTATGATCGAAAAGCTATCTACAGAAGCAGACAAAGATAAACGTGAAATTGAAACAGTGTCCTATAATAAAGAAGAAAATGTCAAAAATGAAAATGCTGAAAATACCACAGAAGATGATTTTGTCAAATTCGAAGACAGTTCTAGAGAATTTACCAAATTAGAGCCTTGCACAAATGATAATAGCTCTTTGGCCTACAATGCTATCTGATGCAATGATTGATCACTTACTTGCAAACAAACCAAAAAATATTTGAAAAATAGAAACTTTAAAATCGGTGTTTAAGGATAGGGATCAAATCTACAGGGTGTCTCAAAAATATTGGTGCAAACTTTTAGGGGACGTAGATAACATCTAAAGGAATGAGAATTACATAGGAACCCATAACCGGAAATGTCACCGTAAGTCAATAGGCGGTGTTCATCAGTGCGCTAGATGGAAAATTTCGGATTTCCTCATTCGAGCGGTAGTCGGCTGACAAAGAGCATGCAAAGGTATTCGAACAGGGAGCTGGCAGACATGCACTTAGTGTATGGAATAGCTGAGGGCAACGGACGAGCCGCTCAACGAATGTATCAAGAATGCTTCCCACACAGACATGTACCGGGCCACCGTGTTTGCGCGTGCGCATCAAAATTTATGCGATTATGGGTCATTAAGAGTAGCAGAAGTGAGGGCAGGCCATAATCGATGCGTACTCCCGCCATGGAAGAAAGTGTGTTAGATGCCGTGGAGATTAATCCTAGTACAGGCACACGTGCCATTGCCTCTGTCTTAGGAGTGTCTCGTTGCAGTGTACAGCGTGTTTTGCACGGCGAGTCCTTACACCCCTTTCATTTCCAAAGGGTTCAGTTACTTCTCCCCGCAGATCATCCTGCACGTGTGCGTTTTGCGCAGTGGTATCTCCAATGAAGTGCCCAAAATGTGAATTTCCCAGTTTATGTTTTGTTTACTGATGAGGCCAGTTTCACTCGGGATGGCGTATTCAATCAACACAATGCGCATTTGTGGGCTCACGAGAACCCCCACGGTGTGCGCACCCATGCAGCACAACATCGTTTCACAGTAAATGTGTGGGCAGGTTTGGTCGGCGACTGCTTAGTCGGGCCATACCTTTTACCATCCCGCATGACCTCCGCGAAGTATCTGATCTTTTTGGAACAAGTTCTACCAGGCTTACTTGCCCATGTTCCAGCAAATGCGAGACGCAACATGTGGTTTCAACATAATGGGGTGCCTCCCCATTATGGAAGGTGTGTGCATGTGCATTTCAACGTCTTTTGGGCAACGATGGATTGGGCGTGCAGGACCAGTTGCCTGGCCCCCACGCTCACCTGATTTAACAAGCGTTAATTTCTTTCTGTGGGGGGCCCTCAAAGCTACCGTGTATGAATCGCCTGTGGAGTTTGACAGGGATCTCGTGGCAAGGCTCGTCTGCACTGCTGCTACTATCAAAGAAACTCCAGGTGTGTTCGACCGTGTCCGGCAATCAATGCTCTGTCGGTGTCACGCATGCATCGTGTTTCATGGTGGAAACTTCGAGCATCTGCTGTAACATTATGAAATGTATCATCTAGTACGCCATTTGTAATAATTATGTCTAATATATGTTTTCCCATTAATCACTGTCTTGTGTCCTTTCAGATTTTGTACCTCTGCTACCACTTTCCCATGACGTTTTCTGATATGGGTTCCTATGCAATTCTCATTCCTTTAGATGTTATCTACCTCCCCTAAAAGTTTGCACCTATATTTTTGAGACACCCTGTATAACAGAGGTCTTTCGTAGGATCATTTTTACCGTATAAAAAAATGGAATTAAAGAAGAGATAAATTGGCTTGTATTTTCAGAAATGAGCAACTGTGAATATTGGTACCCTTGCAAAATGTTTCCCACATCGAAATCCAATTTAATTAGTGGTTTCCAAAACTGGAAAACTATTACTACAACTTTGTCCAGTCATGAATTTTCATAAGAACATATGCCATCTATGTGTATTTTATATAAAAAAAATCTTCAACTTTAAACAGAATAGATACTAATTTATTGCAACATAGAGAACATGAAGAGAGTTATTAGAAAGAAGTGTTGAGAAGAATAATATCAATTATAAAATTAATAAGTCTATTAGGACTAGCATTTAGAGGTCATGAATATCAAAACTCAAATAGAAAAGGAAACTACTTGACATACTTGGAATACCTAAGTGAATATGACAATTTTTTAAATTATATTTACAAAAATACGGTAATCGAGGACGAGGAAATATTAATTATTTGTCACATAATATTTACGATGAATTCCTAGACATCATTAGCAAACATGTAACAGCACTTATAGTAGAAGAAATTAGATTTGTAAAATATTACAGTCTTATACGCGACTCTATACCTGATGTTTTACATATGGATCAACTGACACTTGTTATATGTATTGCCAAATGGTGATATAAAAGATTTCTGGGATTCATACCGATTGAAGAACATACATCATCATATTTGGAAGAACAAGTATTGCTTATTTTAACAAAATTAGTTATAGATATTAAACTTTGTCGAGGACAAACATATGACAAAGCTGCGAACATGTCGGTAAAGTACTCAGGATTACAGGCACGCATTAAAGATTACAGTTCCAGTGAGGTCTACATCCCTTGCGCTAGTCACTCTTTAAATTTAGTCGTCAATTTTGCTGCAGAAAGTTGTAGCGTTGCACTTCAATATTTTATGTTTGTGCAAAAAAAATTTTTTTCTGCATCCACTCATCGCTGACAAATTTTGTGTAGAAAGCTGGAGAAGTGTAAAAATGTTTTAACAGTAAAAAAAAATTATCTGACACTAGATGGTCGGCGAGAGCAGATGCCGTACTGGCATTAAAAATTGGTTATTACCATATGAAAGAGGACTTATCCGACATCTGCGCTTCAAATTCGAAAAAAAAAAAACTGTAGTGGAAATTACATCCTTGTTAAAGGAAATTAACAAATATTAAACGGCACTAATGACAGTAATTTGGAACACTATTTTACAGAGAGTGAATGCTACCAGCAAATCACTGCAATCAACTGAGTGTACACTATTTAAAGGACTTGGTTTATTAAAATCTTTAGAAAATTTCATTAAATGATTCCGTGATGAATTTTTTAATGTAGAAAAAGAAACAACTGATATGACATTTTAACTTTTGAGGAACAGGATCAAATACGTAGGCCACAAAAAAGGAAAGCTTTTTCTGGTAAAATTAATGAAGAAAATCATTCGTTTTCATCGCGAGAATATTTAACTTTTAATTCTTTTAATGTTATTTGTGACAATACGATAGCAGAACTTGCTCGTAGAAATAAAACATATACGGATAATATAGAAAATTTTAAAATATTGTTCAATTTAAGCTTGCCTAATCCCGAACTATGTGGAAAAATTAAAAGAGATCTATAAGAACGATATAGATATTACGCATTTTGATGATGAATTGGAACAGTTTCTACTATTTTTAAAAGAAGATAAAGACAAATTCAATACTGCCACACAAGTATACCAGGCAGCAAGAGAAATGTCAACTTTTCCAAATATAGAAATTATTTAAAAACATTTTTGACTATTCCTATTTCCAATTCATCGGGAGAAAGATCTTTCTCTGTCTTAAAAATGATAAAAACCTACTAAGAAGCACGATGTCAGAAGAAAGGTTAAACAGTATGGTACTATTGCATATGGAACAAAAAGTATTAAATAACATCGATACTTCGAAAATAATTGATGAATTTGCTAGACAAAAATCGAGGAAAATTTTGTTTTAACTTTTTACTCCAACTTAAATATATTTCTTTTTTTTTAATAAAATAACTACAAACATGATAAAATAGGGATAATCAGGGCCGGATTAAGGCATGGGCTTTAGGGACTACAGCCCAAAGGCTTCTGACAGCTGGAGGGCCTGCAGAGATTAAGTGAAAAGTTATTTCGTTGTCAATGCTGAATCAAAGTATAAATACTCTATTTAAAAAAGGGTTTAATTCATATACTGTATATATTTGTAGTGAATATACTATGGCAAAAAGAAACACTGTACTGTATACATATATATTACTGTTTGTAACGTCATACAGACTTTATAATATGAATAAGGGTTTTATTGATTGGAACCCTGCAAAACGTTCTTTAACGGCATTTTTATTGTTTTAAAATCTGACAAGACTGACATTGGTTTTCACAGTTACTGCGGTAAGTTTATAATTATAGTATGTTATTATATCACGAATATGATAAACTGTTGCGATTAATTTTTGATGGAGATTTAGAGTGGATGCCAATAAGGCAGACATTATTCGTTTGCTAAGGCCTTCAGTTTCCAAGAAATTACGCAAAGCAAATGTTTGAACTTTAATTGTTGTTATCCTTGTAAAAATAAATTTTTCTTTTGAAAATATTACTGGGGGCCTAACAGTACGTGTAGCCCAGGGGCCTACAAAAACTTAATCGGGCCCTGGGGATAATCCTTTTTTTTTAACATAGAATATACTAAATATTTTAAACACCAAAAATTACAAAAAAATTGCTTACATTTATATGGACATTATGATTTGATTCCTGCAAAAATTTACTGGAGATAGAGAAAAGTTTCTTACGTACAAACAGAAAAGTATTTTTATGACGATATAGCTTTGTGTAAAAAATTATCTAAAATACAAAAATAATCATTATTTATCGAGTTTTGCGAAAAAATAATAAAGAAAATTAAGTATTATTCAGCTTCGTTCTTATCGCTTTTTTTAAGCAAAAATATGCCTGTAAAAATTTTTCCCTTTTTCATAAAACATTTCATTAAGTTTGGCAACTCTGCCGACTCCCATTATGAAAACAATTTACCTGTTAATACACTTTAAAAGAGGAATTCCCAATCAATAGTTTATGTATTGTCGTGAGCGTTAATATTTTAAAAATCTGCAGCAGTGAAATAACGGGAAAATAATTACAGATAGAAAAAAATGTTTTGATTTTCATCGCAGAATACTTATATAGTTTAATCTATCTGTAACCATGCGAAGTATAATGAAGCGAAAATGTTGTAACTTCTGTTTTAAACGATGTCAACTATCCCAGTGACCAAACAGTTAGTGCATTTGGTTGCGCAGAAAAAGACCCGGGTCATATCCTGCTATAAATAAAGCATGGGTGTTTTCTAATTTATTATATTTTGTCTTTCTGCTGATAAGCGTTCTTTAAAAAGGTTCCGTAATGGCGTATTACCGGTGACAAGTGGGTTGTACATAGATAGCACCACCAGCCTATTAACAGAATAACTAGCTAACACCACGACTCAATATCACTACTTGCAGCGCCACCTTTAACAGCAGCCAGTAAAACTCATTTTCCAACCGGTAACCGTCCCGTGGCCGAGTGGTTAGCGCGCTTAGCTATTGATCCAAGGGACCTGGGTTCGAGCCCCGGATAAGGCATGGATGTCTGTATCGTTTTTCTGCTGAGGTCCTGCCATCCTCTCAGATCTTCTACTATAGCAGGCTCCTGTCAGATTATCTGTAAATCAGATTGTATTTACAGGCTCCTGTCAGACCTCTGTGGCAAGCAGCTGCTTGAGGAAGCATTTATTTATTTATTTATTTATTTATTTATTTAACGTTTCAAAAAACTTTCAAAGAGAGTAGAAATCTTGTTTTGCAGTTTGTATCTGACTATTATTAAATTTTTTATTGTCCTTTACAAAAAATATGGAAAAGAAAAAATATTTATTAAGATTATATAAGAATATCATAAAATAATATAAAGTTAGCTTCTGACTTTTATTTAAAAATAGTTACCTATACAGCTTTAAAACCATAATTATATTTTATTATTTGGAACAAAATTAGTTATAAGCCGGTTCTTGGCAAAAAATTTTGTTTGTTTGAGGTTTTATGAGGGCAACAAAGGTTATATTGCACCAAACGAGGGTAAATAAAAAGATAAAAGACATCAAACCCACAACCAAATTAAAAGCAACATAGTAACGTTGTAGCAAAGCAACGAAAAGGGAAAACACACAACAAGGTGTATAACAATGTGTAGAAAAAAACAGGGTAAAAAAGTCAACAATTATAAAACAGGAAAATCAACAATGGGTGTATTGAACCCATATAATAAAAACAAGTTCCTGTAAAATAACCAGTAAGTAAATTCCTGTAACATAACCAGTAAAACATAAAAATTCGATAGCAGGGTCAGTGGCGTACCAAAAAATCTCCCCCTCCCCAAGAAATGTCTTGGGGGCCCTTTTGGTTCATTTAATGTGCACCATCATATACTTGAATTTTAACTTTTTCAAAACGTACAAACTATCTGACATATATTTCGGTTTTCGTAATTCGACATTTTGGAGTGAAACAGACAGAATCTCGAGGGGGGTGGGGGTGGCAAGCGGCTATGCCCCTACCCCTTGAGAATGCTAGTATGTGTAATGGATGCCAATATTTATAAACTTGAGCATATTTCACGTATTTTTCATGAATTTTTTTTTTTAAATCTCTAAGACGAAGGAAAAAACGTTACACTGCAATGGAAATCAAGAGTCTTGCTTTTATTTATATTACCCTCCTTTTATCTTTTTTCTGATTCGTTTGCGACACTTAATCCTCTTACTTTTTTTTTTCTTTGATCCGGGCCTGGAATGAACACTAATTCCTAAAATATTGCTTGTTACCTGGATGGTTGTTTTCAAAAGGGCTCGCTTGGCTATTGATCAAAGGGACCTGGGTTCCAGCCCCGGGTAAGGCATGCATGCGTGTTGTTTTTCTGCTGAGGTTCTGCCATCCTCACAGACTTTGTACTATGGCATATAAACTGACAGGCTCTTGTCAGACCTCTGTGGCAAGCAGCTGTTTGAGAGGGCATTTATTTTTTTTAAACAAAATTTGCATGAATACGATTCATTTTCCCCTCTATTGAACAACTAGAAGGATAAAATATCTACTCTAGCGAATACGAAATGCTCGTTTTCGGAGAAAATGAACTGTTTTCATTTTCCGAATTTTGCATTTTTTTTATTTTAACATTTAACAGTAGTAGTTCATTGTAATTGGTGATTGGAATATACAAATAGCAATATATTATTAGCCCTATAAAACGCCAAAAGCATATCTCATTTATATCTTAAAATGAAAGAGTTTGATTTTCTTACCCCTAGGGTTAACGGGAAAATCTTCAAGTGTATGTAAAATAAAACTATTTATTTATTATTACTATATTAAAATAATAGTTAAAATTTAAAATTCATAATAAAAATAAGGTTAATTTAGCAGAATTTTAACCAATTTTATACTTATGACTCAATAGTTCCGTTTTTTATCAACACCTTCACCAGAATTTCTAATTTCTAGAATAAATATATCATTTTGCAATGTTACTTCAAGTTTCACATTTTCTACATTTACCGCCCTCTAACGATGGTAATTAATGCCATTTGGAGGATTTGAAAACTATGAATCATCATAATATTTCGTTAATTTAACGAAAAATTCGACTGAAAAAGATTTTTTCATTAATCTCTAAAAATAAAAGATTGCAGTGGTGACGGGGCAAATTGTTGCTGCCAATGTAAAACCCCCTGATCATAACACGCCACCAATAAATGTCACCCCTCTCTCCGTCAGAGGGCGCAATTAAAGTTTTTGGAAGATTCTAAAAGTGTGAATTATAAGAGTACAAAAAGAATTTTCAATTTATGTTTAAAAACAAACAATTATAGCATAAAACACAAAAAAAAGCGTTTTCCATCCCCCTCGTGAGGTAAAGGTGAAATCATTGTTGAGAGTACAAACCTAATGATAATCATATTTCACAACCAATATATCAAATTTCTAAGACATAGTTGCAATATTACTTTGAAATTCCCAACTTTTTCCACAGTTAGAGGGTACAATTTTAGCTTTTGGGATTTTTCGAAAGTGCGAATCGTAATATTTCAATACCTATCCAAGATGTAGGTTTGCTTCTCAGCAGACACGCCAGTGATGCTCTTCTAGGATATGACTGCATTAATAAAATATTTCTTAGAGCAAAATTTAAAACAAAAATTAGACTTTAATATCATCTATTGTTATTCCTTCACAGAGGACTCTGATGAGAAAGAGAAGGATAAGTTTTATAGCCAGCTTCAGGATATTTTAAATTCTGTGAAGGAAGGAGATATTTCTTTTGTGCTAGGTGAATTCAATGCTAAAGTTGGTACTGACTCTGACCTTTGGGCACGAGTTTAAGTCCCTTTGGCATTGGTAGTTCCAATGGCAATGGGGAACGTCTCATATAGGTAAGTAAGCAATGGTTTATGAATAACTAACACATACTACAAACATCGGGATATTTATAAATATACGTGGGTTTCGTCTGATGGGTTGCACAGGAATATGATATATATTTTAATTAACAGCAAATGGGCTAGTTCAGTTAGGAATACCAGATCATACAGGGCAGCCGAAATTGGGTCTGACCATTACCTGGTCAAAAGTGTCTTGCAGCTGAAACTTAAGAAATGTTAAGAAAATTACCTTCAACACTGAAGGTCTGAGAGATCCAGATATAGCCAAAACATAACCATGATAGGCTACTTAGTCATTGTGACAATTGTGGTTTGCTTACTGCTGAAGTTGAGAAAGAATGGGTTCAGTTTAAACAGGCTTTTCTTGAAACCAACAGTATTCTTTTGGGTAAAAGGAAACAAAATTATTTGAGTGATAAAGCTATGGAACTTATTTCTGAAAGAAGGAAGTGCAGGATTAATATGAATCAACACCCTACTAGTCCTAACAGAAGGCATTACAACGAGCTTAGTAAGCATGTAAAAAATCAGTTAACAGCTGATAAGAATCTTTGGCTTGATAGCTTGGCTGACAAAGCAGAGGAAGCAGACAGCAAAACAGCAGGGATTCAGAGATGTTCTAAATAATGTGATTATTTCTACTCACATTGTTTGTAATGAGGATAGATGCATTACTGGCATTTATGATGGCCCTATATCACTTTTCGAAGTTGCAATGGCTTTCTCTAAATTATAACTGCATAAATCCCCAAGAGTTGATGAAATCACCAGTGAAATGCTTAGAGCTGGGAACATTTGTGTTGTCACATGGCTGACTCAAATTTTGAATATTTTTGTGATAAAGGTGTTGTTCCTAAGGATTTTACTAGAGCTATTATTGTTCCATTTTTTTAAAAAAAGTGATCACAGTTCTTGTGATAATTATAGGGGGATTAGTTTACTTTCTGTTGCAGGTAAAGTTTTTGGCATGATTATACTTAATAGAATTAAGAATTTAGTTCAAGGACAACTGCTTGATGAACAGTATGGATTCAGAAGTGGTAGGGGATGTATTGATCAGTTTTTTTCACTTAGGCAGATTCTTGAGAAATGTTTAGAGTGTCAAAAACCTCTGGTTGCTAACTTTACAGATTTCAAAAAGGCTTTTGACTGTTGATCGACATAATTTGTGGTTGATTGTTAGATCATATGGAATACCTGATAAGTTAGTGTAATGAGAGCTCTCTCTAATAACACCGAGTCATGTGTGAGAGTTGGTACGTCTTGCAGCGATTGATTTAGGATTGCCAGTGGAGTTAGACAAGGGTGCATTTTGTCTCCTTTTCTCTTTAGTTATTGATTATGTAATGCGAAATTCTTTGCAAGGGGAAGATTTTGGCCTTAAATGGTCTAGAGATTTCAAAATTTCTGATTTAGATTATGCAGATGATTTGGCATTGTTGGCAAATGATGTTGATGAGATGAACTCTTTCATTAGGGCTGTTGAAGAGACTGGTAATAGAGTAGGTTTGGTGATAAACAGAGAAAAAACTAAAGTAATGAGAATTGGTCAGACAGATGGTGTTTCAGTTGCTTTGAATGGCTGTACTATTGAGCAAGTGTCTCAGTTTACCTTGGGAGCTATGTAATAGATACTGGTGATGTGTGACATGAGATAAATAGAAGAATAGGGATTGCCACTGGGACTTTTAAGAATCTATGGAGAGATGGGAAAATAGGCATATACACCTAAAGACTAAAATGAGACTGTATAATAGTTTGGTTCTTTCTAAGGTTAGTTATGGTAGTGAAACATGGACCCCTTGTAAGCAGGATAACAAGAAACTGGTGCAAAGAGAGATTGATGTCTTGATTCTAGATGCTTACGCAGTATTTTGGGCATTAGGTGGTTTGACTTTGTAAGTAATAATGAGGTTAGAAGAAGGAGTCATAAACCTCCTTTGAGCAGCATATTGTGCAGAGACTGTGTTCATTTGGCCATGTTGCCAGTATGCATAGCTGCAGATTGGCAAGAGGATTATGAACAGTGTACCTAAGGGTATCAAAAAAAGGGGGAGACCTAGGATGCAGTGGGCAATGTCGAACAGGACCTTGCTAGAATTGGCTTAGAATGGCCAAATGCAGCAGCTGCAGCTCAAAAGAGACATGTCTGAAAAGGAAAATTATACAGCATGAGGATTTTTGTTTGTCTATCCATCTGTCTGTGTCTGTCTGTATGTATGCATGTATTTATTTATCAAACACAAAAGGAATTTTTAATTTATCTCTAAAAACAAAAAATGTCAATGTCTACAGAGTGACAGACATCTACAAGGTGAAAACATTAGCTCGTTTTTTCTGAAAACATATTGAAAATTATATAACAGCAGTAACAGAACAGAGAAATTTTAAAAAAAATAATGATAATATTGGAAACATTTCTAGTCTTAAGAGTTAAACAGGAGGTTGACTTATCACGTGAGAACTCACTAGCCTGACGGAAAAAAATTGATGTCATCCACGACTGTCATAGCTTTAGGTTAATGAAATTCACTGCCAAACTGTCTTTGACATTACGAGTTTTGGTCCGCAAGAAGCACAGAGAGGAATTTCTAATAGGGAAAACGAAGCTGATTGTTTATGGTCTGTGGTCTGTTATTATTCATTCAAAGTTATATTAAAAAAATCCTGGATGTTCCTTTAAATAGTTGTATATCAAGTTTCAACTTAAATTTATCATTTTCTTGCAGGGGACCCTAACAGTGTGGACCTTACTGCATCATTGGGAGGGGCTATTAGTACATCTCTGGTTTAGATCATGCAATCTCCATTATGTCACCAGATCTTAGCCATTTGTCTGATTTTGATGGTCAAGCGAGATCTTCCAAACTCTTAATGATAAAAAAAGGGGACATGAACTCAACAACCTGTGGAATGGATTATCAGGAATCGTGGGGAGAAAGACAAAAATGACAAAGATGATAATGATCATGATAAAGACAATGAAGAAGATGGAAGCTCTTGTCCAGCCCTTTGAGCAGCACAGGCTGAATCCAAAGAAATTTTCAATTTCACGTTTGTTGATATGTGGTTTAGTGCCCATGGTCCCCATACACCATGGAACCCAACAAGTGGACACCCAATCAGGGCTGCTTGAGCACTGTACCCATACAACCTGAGAGCCAAATACTCACAAAGCAATAAAAGGAAACAAAAAAGAGAAGTGTGAGGAACTCACCTAAATCCTCAAAATATTAAATAAGAGGAAAAATAACAGAAAAGTGTGAGGAACCGAACTAGCCTCACAAATAAATATAACAGCAAAAAAGAAAAAAAATGTAGGAAACTCGTAAACCTGTATCTGGATGTGGGCAAGGCACTCACCATACTGCATAGCTGGCACTAACAGGTCCAGCCCACCAGCTGATAGATCCTGGATAGGGCCCCGAACCTCCAGTTTACCTGAAACAGGGGCCAAAGCAGTGTGTAGCAGTAGCTCTCACAATTACTGCTCAGCCCCAAAACATTGGTTGGTAGACATGGTTGGTAGATTATTGGGGTTTTATAGTGCAAAGCAACTAAAGCCATGATGCACTACACAAGGTGTAAAGGATAAAAAGAAAGACCTAAAAGTCAAGGAAACCCACAACCAGAGTTAAAAGTCCACGACAATACCATAAAAACACAAAGTGTAAAAACGAAAACAATAAATAATTGAAAAGGCCCAGGTAAAATACAAAAAGGAATAATAAAAATATTTAAAATAATATTGCGTGTAAAGGACCCATGTAAAAAATACGAAGATAAAAGGTAGAAAATCAGAGACAATTAAAATAAAACACAGAAAGCTGAAGACAGTGATAAAAAACAGTGATCAAATAAAAGGTGGCAGAGTGTATGGAGTTTGGACATAAAATCATGGAAGTTAAAATAAACAGATGTTCAAGGTTAAAAGTGGGACACACAATTAAAATATGTTTAACAGTTAAAATGGAGTTACAAAACTGCATTTAGGTTCATCGTCCACCCAAAAATGAAAGGAATGTGTGATAAACAAATGACCTAAGCAAAGACGAGCGAGTACAACCTTCTTTTGCGATTCTTGAAAAAATATGACTGACACAGTTTCACAATAAGCTAATCTCAAAAGCTTGTTACCAATCTGTTCCAACCAAAATCGCTGCCACTGTGTCCAGAGTTCACTAGATAAACATTACTGGAAGTCCAAGCATGGGACCACCAGTGGAAAGTCAGATAGGAGTGTGGCCAACTTGGCAGCAGCGTCTGCCAAGTTTGGTTTGGTTGTTTGGGGTTTTTTGGCGCATGAGCTACTGAGGCGATAATGCGCCAAACGAGATAAATAGAAACTAAAAGTAAAGTACCCCTGAACCAAAGTTAAAAGCCAGTGCTGTAAAAGGCAAAAGATAAAACCAACAAGTTGTATTGATATATAACATAAAAACAATAAAAACAAGATGTAAATATGACAAAACAACGAGATTTAAGTATAGCAAAAACAACAAGAGGTATATAGTACTAAAACAACCCAGGTGTAAAGCCTGGATTAGACATAACAAATACGAGGCAAAATCAAAGTCGATTAAAATAGCCACAATGCTTCGAAAAGGTAAAAACTGGCGGTAAAACACAATGATCAGAAAAAAGATGTCCGAGTGTAAGTGGCTCGGATGTAAAATCGTGAAAGTTAAAATAGAGTCAACGTTCAAAGTTAAAAGTGGGACATGGAAGTAAAATATGTTTGCTCGTTCAAATGGTGTCACAAAATTCGCACTTAGGATTGTCGTCCACCTTGAGAAGAAAAGAGTGTGTTAAAAACGAGTGACCTAAGCGGAGCCGAGCAAGTAGAACTTCCTCCTTGTGATTCCTGCGAAAATAAGACTGCCACGGTTTGACAATGGGCTTGATCTCGAAAAGCTTATTACCGACCTGTGCAGACCAAGATCTATGCCACTGTGCCCAGAGCTCAGTGGAAAACGCTGCGGGAAGTCCACATATGGAACCGGCAGTGGAGAGTCGGACAAGGGCGTGGCTCACTTGGCAGCAGCGTCTGCCAAGTCATTGCCCCTGATCCCGACATGATTGAGCACCCAACAGAAGAAAATCGTGATGGTGGTTGCCAGACAATGGAGCTGCTGGCGGATCATGGAGAGAACAGGGTGAGGTCGATGCCTCACCAAGATCAAAGCCTGTAGCGAGCTAAGCGAGTCGGTATAGCGAACACACTGACAATGATGCTTAGCTGCTATGTGGTCCAAGGCAATGCTAATAGCATGCAACTCTGCAGTAAAGATGGAACACTGCTGTGGGATCTGGTCTGCAATGATTACATCACAGCAGACCATGGCCGATCCCACTGATGTGCCAAACTTCGAGTCATCGGTAAAGACAGGCAAGAAGTCCGGGTGCGCAGCACGATGGCTGGCAAAGAGTTGCCGGTACACACAGTCAGGTGTAAAGGCCTTCCCCGTCCAGCACAGGGAAAAATCACAAGTAGGGGAAACAACGAGCCAAGGTGGAAGTGGCTCTCAGCTGTCGACTGTGCTATGCTATCGAGACTGGTGTTGATGTCTCGCAGGTAACCTCGGACACACAAACCAAAAGGACAAATGGCAGTCGGCCGATTCTGGTATAACATTTCCCACCAGGGACTAAAAACGCAGTCCCAAGTGGGATGGCCAGGCAGGGATCACAATTTTGCTGCATACTGCATGTAGTATGCAATTTTGCTGCATACTGCATGTAGTATGGCAGGGATCACAATTTTACTGCATACTGTTGAATGCCATAGGGACAACTGCTGACGGCAAATAGATGACAATGGTTCATCGGTCTCAACATAGAGACTCTAGAGTGGTAAAGTATGGAAGGCCCCTGTGCAAACACGGAGGGCCTGATGATGGAGGGGGTCCAGCACCTTCACTACCAAATCCGGGGCGGAGTCATACACCTGGAATTCATAGTCCAGTTTCAACCGGACAAGTGCACGGTAAAGGAGGAGCAAAGAACATCGATCCACCCCCCAAGAGAGAGAGGAGAGGACCTTGATGATGTTCAATGCCCGTGTACACTTGGACCTGAGATGGCGAATATGAGGTAAAAATGTCGATTTCCGGTCGAAGATGAGACCGAGAAACTTGGTCTCCACCACAACTGGAATGATGTTAACCCCAAGCCACAGCTCGGGGTCCAGATGAAGATTACGCTTGTGGCAAAAGTGCACGCAAGCGGTCTTCTGTGGGGAGAACCGAAATCCATTGGCTGTCGCCCAAACCAAGAGATTGTTCAGGGCAGTTTGCAGTTGTCGTTAAATGACCCTCATGCTGGACGATGAGCAAAAGATGCTAAAGTCATCAACATTGAGGGCATTGCCTAAAGTTGGAGGAAGTTGGCGTGTAATAGAACTTATCTTGACAGTGAAAAGAGTAACACTCAGGACACAGCCTTGTGGCACCCCTTGTTCTTGGGGGAAAGGCCACAACAGAGTGTTGCCGACACGAACTCGAAAAATACGAGAAGATAAAAAGTTTGCTATGAAGATCGGCATGTGACCTCGCAAGCCAAAGCTGTGGAGGTCACGAAGAATGCCGAATCTCCATGCCGTGTCATATGCTTTTTCAATGTCGAAGACAATTGACACCAGGTGCTCTCGACGTAAAAACGAATTCCTGATCGCCGATTTGAGGCGGATCAGGTGGTCTAAAATTGACCAGTGCCTGTGAAAGCTACACTGGGTGTTGTAAAGAAGGCCATGGTGTTCCAAATACCATGCCATCCTCGTATTTACTATTCTTTCCAACACCTAGCAGATGCAGCTCGTCAATGCAATTGGGCGATGATTTGAAGGAATCTTGGGATCTTTGCCTGGCTTGGGGAAGGCTAAGATGATGGCCTCCCAACAGGAGTATGGAAACTGCTCCTTCAATAAAATACAACTGAAGAGTTGGAGCAGCCGATCCTTACTCGATGGTGAGAGATGTTGGAGCATACAATAATAGACAATGTCTGGCCCAACAGCACATGCACAAGAAGTCTGCAGAGCAAGGCGAAGCTCCTCTGCTGTGAATGGCCTGTTGTAAGACTCCAGGCAATTCGAATGGAAGGACAGCATAGAGTGCTTGGCCCTGCTCTTCTGCGCCAGAAACTCAGGGGAGTAGGAGGACAGAGAAGAGATGGAGGAGAATGACTCCCCCAGAGTGTCAGCAATTGCCTGCCCATTGTGCTCCAGGATTGATAATGACTGGGATGTGTACTTCCCACCCATCTTCCGGACTTTATCCCACATGACCTTAGAACTGGTCGTGCAGATGATAGAAGACGTATATTTCATCCAAGATTCCTTCTGGCTCTGGCGTTGGATGAACCCCCCCCCCCCCTGGCGCATTTGAATGCTTCAAAGTTGGGGGACGTCGGATATCTCCGAAACACCCCCCAAGCCTTGTTTTGAGCCTTATGAGCTGCAGTGCAGTCGAGATTCCACCACGGTTTTGGGAACCGTGGAAACCGAGTCGAGGTCTGAGGAATAGTAGAGGCAGCTGCATGGATGATACAGTCCGTCAACTCTGCCACTGCAACATTGATTGGCTCCTGGCTGACAGAGTGTTCATCGAGCTCGAAGCCACTCCAGTCACACCAATCAAGCCTCCACCGGGAGACACGCGAAGGGCTGCAAGACCCCCACCCCCCGAGAGATGGTGACACCACGGGGAGGTGATCGCTTCCATATGGATTGTCCTCAACCTCCCATGTAAAGAGTGGAAGGATCAAGGAGGAGCAGATGGTGAGGTCAATGGCAGTGAATGTGCGGGTTGGGGTGTGAAAGTATGTTCAACAGGGAGAGCGATGGATCCAGGAGACACTGCTCAAGGACCCGTCCCCTCCCGTTGGTGTTAGCACTGCCCCAGAGTGGACTGTGTCCGTTGAAGTCCCCCATGATGAGGAAGGGGGATGGCAGCTGCGAGACGAGGTCATCAAGGTCATCCCAGAAAACGATGCTTCCGGGTGGGAGATAGACAGAACAGACAGTCAACAAAAATTCCACAAAGAGGCGGATGGCAACCGCCTCTAAGTGTGTGGTGAGGGGAATGACCTGGAATGGAGAATGGTTGCTCACGAGGATGGCAACACCTTCGTGAGCTGGACCATCTCCATCCCGGTCCCGGCGAAAGAAAGAAAAATGTCGGATAGTGGGATTGTTGGCTGTCTGCAAGAATGTCTCCTGAAGGCACATGCAGAGAGGTTCGTGTGCCCTCAGGAGGACCTTGATGTCATCAATATTCCTCTGGAGTCCCACAACAGTTCCATTGAAGGAGTGTGGCCATCTCAGGTCTTGGAAGAATTGGCGGATGACTTATGATTTATTTTAACCGTCGCCAGCGATGGTTCTGGAAAAATAGGGCAGTCTGTGTCCATGTCCTCGAAGTCATCCGAGCAACATGGATCAGAGACCGCCGAACGAGAAGGAGGTAAAATTTTCTTTTTGGGCCCCGGTGGGGGCCCCTTGGGTTTGGAAGGTCTTGCTGTCTGTGGGCAGGGTGGAGGGGGCCTTTCGGAGGTGGATGTGGAAGGCATAGACACAAGAATAGAAACCGGTGTCGATGTCGAGATTGACACTGATGTCGGCTTCGCCTGCATCAAGAGGTACTTAGCAGCAGGCGAGAAAGATTCAGCTGGTGAAACACTGATGTCAGTCTGCACCGCCACGGAAGCCATCTTAACGACGGGCTTTCCGACGACCGCACCAACATAGGAGACCTTGCCAGGTGGGGCAGGCGGTGCAGCAAGCTTTCTCGCCTCTGGATAGCTGATGTGGAAGGTCTTCAGGTGCTGTACCTCTTTCTCCTCCAGCCACTTCGGACAGTCGCGGGAGTACGCCGGATGTTCACCAGAGCAGTTTACACAGCATGCCTTTTCTGCTGTGCAGTCAGGTTCAAGATGATCCTGACTGCCACAACGAGCACAGGTGGGCTTGCCCCGGCATGCGTTGCGGGCATGGCCAAACTTCTGGCATTGAAAACAACGCAGAGGGTTTGGTATAAATGGCCGCACCTCACAGTGTAAGTATCCTGCCTTGATGGAAATAGGCAAGTGTGGTGTATTGAAAGTTAGGATGAGTACCCGGCTGGGCTCTAACTTTCCATCACGGCGTGACGAAACCCGGTGGACTGCTATCACTCCCTGGGCAGAAATATCAGAGAGGATTTCCTCCTCAGAAACCTGGAAGAGGCCCCACTCGGAGATCACGCCCCGGGAGGAATTGAGCATCTTGTGTGGAGTGACTTCGACAGCCACTCCACCAATCGCTGTAACTTTCAAAAGAAGCTCAGAGTGTTTGGAGCATGCAGTTTCCACCTGCAAGTCACCAGATCTAAGGTGCTTGAGAGATTTTAGTTCTCCCGCAAGACCTTGAATACCCTTATGAATAAAAATCGGGGACATGTTTCCAAGCATCTGATCACCCGTAGAGTGGATGATCAGGAACCTTGGATATGGAGACACACACGAAGATGAAGGCATAGATAAAGAAGATGGGAGTTCGTGGCGAGCTCTCTTGACCGCATTGATCGGTGAATTTTGAGTTGCAGAACTCATGGTTGTTTTTAAGGGATTCAGTGCCCGTTGTCCCCACCCACCATGGAGTCCAACAAGGGGACCCCCAATAGGGCACCAGGGTTGTCCGGGCACCATACCCACACAGCCAGTGAGCCAAGCCCTCACAACAAAAGGAAAAGGAAAAGAGAAATGGTCAGAAACTCATCGGAGGTCCCACAAAAGAAAATAACCAACAAAGTAATAAAGTGTGAGGTAAGAACTGGCCTCACAAATGAAAGAAAACTAGAAAATGGGTTAATGTGTGGGGAAACTCGTAAACCGTTGTCCGGACGTGGACAAGGTTACTCACCGATCTACACAGTTGACCCTAACAAGACCTGCCCACCAGCCAATTGATCCTGAGGGGGGCACCCCAGGACCTCATGTTTACCTGAAGCAGAGGCCAAAGTAGTGTATAGCAGTGGACCCTGAAGTCGCTGCCCAGCCCCACGACAGACAAGCTCCTCAATGGCGAAACAACCAAAGCGGACCCCACCAATCATGAGCTGGGGAGAGAAGACGGGGACCCCTGAGCAACTGCCAGGATCCTCCTTTCCAGGGACACGGGTCTGCGAGCACAGCATACACACGGGCAAGCGTTTAGGACCCTGTGAAGGTTAACGAGCCAGTGAAACCTTCACAGGGTAGTCCTCTCACCACAGACAGGAGCTCGCACCGAGGGGCATCTGCCAAGTCATTGCCACTGATTCCAACATGATCGGGCACCAACAGAAGATAATGGTGTTGTGGCTGCCAGACAACGGAGAGAAAAGGTGAGGTAGTAGTCGCCTGTAGCGAGCTAAGCTAGTCGGAGTAGAGGACACACCAACAATGATGTTTAGCCACTATGTGGTCCAAGGCAATGCTGATAACATGCAACCCTAGAGTGAAGATGGAACACTGCTATGGGATCTGGTCAGCAATGTTTATATCACAGCAGACCATGGCTGATCTCACTGATGTGCTGGACTTTAAACCATCTGTGAAGACAGACAAGAAGTCTAGTGCTCAGCACGATGGCTGGCAAAGTGTTGCTGATAAACACAGTGGGATGTACAGGCCTTCCCGTCCTGCAAAGAGAAAAGTTGCAGGAAAGGGAAACAGCGTGCCACCATGGTAGTGGCAGGACTGTCAACTGTGTGATGCTATTGAGACTGATGTTAATGTCTCACAGGTAACCTTGGACACACAAACCAAAAGAACGAATGGCAGTCTGCCGATTAGTGTAAAGCATTTCCCACAGAGGACTAAAAATGGAACAAGTGGAATGGCCTGGCAGGGATCGCAATTTTGCTGCATACTGTAGGGACAACTACTGATGGCGAATAGATAACAATGGCAACATTCTGGTGGCAGATGATAAGCCACAGGAAAAAAACACACAAAAGCAAGCAGTCAGTCTCTAAAGTCAGTATTTGATACTTTGTAGAACTCCAACCCAATACAGGAGATGGCAATCAAGATGTATAAACCAGGATACAGAAGAGAAAGTGAGTGGGACGAGAGCAATAGGAAGAGAGAAAAGGAAAGCTGTAAAAGTTGTGGTGCTGATTGCAGACAATGAGAAGGTAGAACACCAAACAGCAGCAGTGACAATAGTGCAGAACAATTTCAGATCAAGACCTGTTAGAAGAGCTGAACATTTTGATGTCGAGTTTTCATCTCAGCTTCCATCTCCACAACCGCATTAGGTGAGCAGGGAGGGGGGACACTAAAACTCTGCAGGAAACACTCAACTTGCATCAGCATAATATAGGGCTAATGTCACTGCCATTCAGAGGGCACTTCCCAACAGTTTGCACTGGTAATTGAAAAGAACACCCCTCTCTGCTATAATACTGGTGGAGATAAATTGTGATAGCTGAGAAAGAGTGTGATGCACAAGGAATCATTATCGAGACCCGTGGCTTCATTCCTAATGGATCATCTGGCTTCATTCCTAATGGTAGAATATCAGCAATTTTGAGCATTGATAGGACTCTATCTAAACAAGGACAATCAGTGGCTTTCACATGTGATCGTCTTTATCAAATATGACACAGTCTAAGAAAGACTTGGTGATGGGGCTGTTATGGTCAGACAATCTCTGACCAGCCAAAAGTGTCACCACACAATGGGCTAAATGGCCAGGTCACAAGGACCTGGCCATTTAGCCCATTGTGTGGTGACACTTTTGTCTCAGAGAAGGTTGGGGGAGGGGACCACTGGAACAGCTGTTGGGAAACAGATGTTAGCCTCCCATCAAGGCTATTCAGAATGTTCTTTAATGTGCACAGGGTATGGCTCTCCCACACACGGGGCCATGGTTTAACGTCACATCCGATGGATAGCAGCCTTTCCAAGCCAATTGGTGTCCCCTACTGACCGTGGGCAGTTTTGTGGAGATAAATCTCAACGGTTTGAACCCAGCTGGGTCTCAAACCTGGGAACTACAGATTATGAGTCTGGCACACTACCAACTGACCAACTCCCACCCCTAATAGGTAGCAGCCAACAATCAGAAAAGACCACCATGAAAACTGGTTTGTTTCCCAGGGGAGAGAGAGAGGAAAGGGCCTCGATGATGTTCAATATTTGTGTGCACTTGTACCTGAGATGATACATATGTGGTAAAAGAATGAGAAACTTGGTCTCCACCACAATTAGAATGATAGTACCCCCAAGCCTGAGCCAGTCCAGATGAAGGTTACCCTTGTGACAGGGTCCAGATGAAGATTATCCTTGTGACAAAAGTGCATACAAACGGTCTTCTGTGGGGAGAACCAAAACCAGTTAGCTGTCACCCAACTAGAAAGTGTGTTCAGGACAATTTGCAGTTGTTGTTCAATGACCCTCAAAGAGCAAAAAATGCTAAAATCATCAACATAGAGGGCATTGCCTACAGTCAGAGGAAGTTTTCTAGTAATGGAATTAATCTTGACAACGAAAAGCATAATACTCAAGACACAACCTTTGTGGTATCCCCGTACTTGGTGGTAAGGCCATGACAATGTTGCCAACAAGGACACGGAAACAACATAAGAAGTTTACAAATTAAGATTGGCACGTGACATCTCAAACCAAAGGCATGGAGGTAACAAAGAATGCTGAATATCCAAGCCGTGTCAGATGCATTTTTGATGTCGTAGAATACTGACACCAGGTGCTCTCTATGTAAAAATGAATTCCTGTGAGCATTCTCAAGGCATATCAGGGTCTAAGGTAGAGTGATGTCTGTGAAAGCTACATTGGGTGTTGAAAAGAAGATTCTGCTGTTTCAAATGCCAAATGAGTCTGGCATTTAACATTCTCTTTAACATCTTGCACATGTAACTCATCAATGAAATGGGATGATAACTGAAAGGAATCTTGGGCTCCTTTCCTGGCTTGGGGAAGGCAAAGACAATGGTGTCCTGCCAGAGGTGTGGGAAGTGTTCCTTGAAAAAAATGAGGTTAAAAAGATGGAGCAGCTGATCTTTACTCAATGGTGAGAGATGTTGGAGTGTAGCATAACAGACATTATGAAGCCTGACAGCAGATGCACGAGAAAACTGTAAAGTGATGTGGAAAAGTAATGTGTAAAGTAATGTGAAGCTCCTCCACTGTGAATGGCCTGTTATAAAGCTACAATCCATTAGAGTGGAAGGACAGCAGAGAGCATTGAGCCTTGCTTTTCTGAATCAGAAACCAGGGGCAGTAGCAAAAAGAAATGGAAGAAAATGTTTCTCTCCCTAAAGTGTCAGCAATTGCTTGGTGATCAACATTTGCCTGTCCACTGTGCTGCAGGATTGATAATGAGTAATTCCCACCCATCTTCCAGACTTTATCCCACATGACCTTAGAACTGGTTGTGAGGGTGATAGATGATTGATAGACATTTGATCCGATACCTTCTGGCACAGGTTGAAAAAGGTTTTCACCCTGAAACGCTTGAAAGCTTTAAGGTTGGAGGATTTTGAATATCCCCAAAACAACCCTCAAGCCTTATTCTGAGCCTTGTGAGCAGCAGTGCAGCCTGCATTCCACCACTGTTTTGGAAATCATAGAAACTATGTCAAAGTCTGACGAATGTTCAAGGCAGCTGCTTGAACGATACAGTCCATCTCCACCACTGCGACACTGATTGTTCATTGCTGACAGTAGTGGTCAAACTCAGAGTTTGAAACCACTTAAGTCAGCCTGATCAATCCACCACCTGATATGTGTGAAAGGCTCAAAGCATAAGTGAAAAAATGTGAAGCTGGAACTCATTAGAACTTGCCTTGGATAATATTAAGTTGTTGTTCAGGATAGAAAAATCTGAAGAACTTAACTACTGATTCTGATCAAACCTCCACAAAAACATCAAATTAAATTTATAACTAAAAGCAAAAAGCTAAAATACTTACCACTGATATGCATTATAATGAAACAACACCAATCCAAAACCATATAAAAATGCTGCATCCTGCAAAAAAGAAAAACATTTATAAACCGAGTATAATGATAAACAAAATTAACAAATAAATATCTAACAGTGAACAGATGCACTGGATATGTTTCATCAGCTGGTGGATAATTCTGATCAAAGATCATCGCAGATACCTAAACCCCTGCTTCTACTGGCATTGTCAAACCTACATTGGAGGAAGTCTTACCAGTCTAGATGGCTTCAGCCTTCTATAATGTGGGGAACAGGTCTTTGTCCCAAGCATACAATTAGAAGGCTGTTTGATATTGGAACAGGGGATACCAAAAAACATATAGCACTTCCTCTCAATAAACATAGTTTTTCTTTAAAAATCCCACTAACCATTTTTTCTCTACAGTTACTTGGAATGTGAGGACTTTGTACAAAGATTACTCACTTGATGTTCTCACACAAGAATTTCACAGTTATAATTTAGATATTCTTGGCTTGCAGGGCACCAGATGGGCAGGTAAAGGTCAGATACTCAAAAATAATATTTTCTCTTTTCAGGGAGACATGATGGAAAACATCACCAAGGTGTAGGTTTGCTTCTCAGCAGACAAGCTAGTGATGATCTTCTCGGATATGAGTGTATTTAAAGACTTCAATGTTATTTGTTGTTCTGCCCCCAATTGAGGACTCTAATGAGGATGACAATGATAGATTTCATGGACAACTTCAAGATATTTTGAATTCTGTCAAGAAAGAAGATATTACCCTTGTTCTAGGTGATTTCAATGCTAAAGTTGGTACTGACTCTGATCTTCAGTAAAGGTGATAGTTCCCTTCTTTATTGGCAGCTGCAATAGAATGGGGAAATCCTTCTCTGGATATTTAAACTGAATGGTTTGAGAATAATGAACACTTACTACAAACACTGTGGTATACGATATGGAAATTTAGATATACAATTCACCAGATGGGTTACATAAGAATATGATTGATTATATATTAATTAACAGCAAATGGGCTAACGGTATGCTTCAAAGCATAGTTATGTGTGGAAAATCACACAAAAGTGATCACTCCACTGTCATCATCTTATAGAGGTTAATAAATTGAAGTGTGTGGCGACGAAAGTACAGTGCTCTTATATTTCTCATTTTCTATGTTTTCCGCAAATAGTGGATGATTTAGGGATTTTTAATGTGAAATAAATATTAATATATTTATATACTTGCTGATTCTGCTGTATTCTTGGATTTCAGTCTTATTGAAAAAATGATATTATTATTCAGATGCTTTTAAAATTATTTTAGTACTTAAATATTTTTTTTAAAGGAAAATTAATGTTTCACTCGCATTGTAATTCTGAATACTCAACTTGCATATTTTAAACTCAGAAGCTAAATATGGAATTTTTTTTTAGAATAACATTTATCGGAGATTTGGAATAGCCTTTAAAATTTATAAAGCTTAATCAATGATTACATGACATACCGAAATTTCGCCTCCGACTTATCCCCGATAACAGATGCGAAATTGCAGAGTTTCCCCATCCAAAATGAAGTAGGAAAAGAGCGACTTTTGTAAAAAAAAAAAAGTTGCTAGATGATTTTGTTGAGCGCTCTTATGTGCCAAGAAAAATCACCTAGCTTTCCACTCTTGTCATGGTACTATAGAGGTTGGTCATACCTACAGTAGAAAAATTAATCATTTCACTTTTACACGTGATATACCGTATATTTCCGCAGATAAGACGAAGTATAAATTTTCGTCAAAGTTTTATAGTTTTAGCATATATCTGCCCTATAAGACAATCCCAAACTATCAATGGCCTATGAATTTAGTTTAGATCGGCGATCATCATCTGGATAATAGTACTGTATACGGAACTATGTCCTATTCGCAAACATTCGCACTGATTCGGGCATTCGGGTAATGACCTATTCACAAAAGCGTCGAACTATTCACAAAAGCGTCGAATGGAACCCATATGACGAGCTTCTCAACAACGAAAGTGAGGATGTACTTGAGGAGCTATTTGCTTTAGATGATGAATGTGAGGATTTTGCAGGATTTTAAATACATTGGTGAGTGATTTGTTTTATTTTATAATGGTTTCAATTTATATAAATTTCAATCTAATTTTTTTTGTATCTGTCCTATAAGACGACCCGGATTTTGGGGGCCTTTTTTTATGATTCAACTATCGTCTTATCTGCGAAAATATACGGTACGTATTTTTTGGAATGCTTAACTTTATATATGATTTGACTTCAACATAGACCTGGTCTTCACCTTAATACAAAATGTTTTGCGATTCATCAACACTGATACCACAGAGTGAAAATGGCAACTATTAGGTTGGCCATGTGTGCATGCTTTTACCGTTTGGATACCATCGCAGTCTGATATGCAGAAGACCATTGCATCCTAAACTCTCCTCATCTCTCATGCTTGCTTTTTTTCCCCCTTAAGAGGTAGCCGCTAATTATAAACTACAACACCACTCTTCCAGTGAACTTGGCAGAATTTTTTCTGTTCTCTCCAAACCTTAATCCATTCTGATAAAAGGTTCCAAGAAAAGTAACCTCGCTTTTGTTTAATGCAAAACTGTTAGGCTTTTACTTTCAGTTTCACAGCATTGTTCATTAAAGCAGAACCCAAATCATGCTATAGCATTATTTTTATACCAAATTTATTGTTTGGTGTAATTAAAAATTGATAATAATTTTATCAATGTTTCTAAGGAAAAACATCTTTATCATAAGTTGATAATCATAATTTCTTTTTATTATAATGATTCTGATATTTGGGGATCTGAAACAGTTACACATATCTGGGATGTATACAAATACTATAAATTTTGATACTGAAGGTTAAATTCCAAGGGATGCAAATGATGAAAAAGCATTAGAGAATTAAATTCTTAGTTGATAATTTTTTTACACCTCTCAAACAGCTGTTTATCACTGGTCCGATAAGAGACTGTCGATTTAAGATGTCAGATGACCAATTATGAAGGCAAGATCTCAGCAGAAAGAAAATAGCCATAACTAAAGGGTCTCAAATCCAGATCTCATAAACTTGAAGCGAAGAGTGAAAACCACTTGATCACAAGAATGATGTCAAGCTCAATAAATTTGATAAATGGCAGTTATCAAAGACGCAGTTTTTGTTAATCATTTTGAATCATCTGTAGGCCTTATTCTTGAACTACATTCTTGAACTATCATTAGCCATCCATTATTTTAAACTTTTTTACAGATGACAATGTTGACATGCTGCAGGTCAATACTAACAAATATGCTGAAATCAGCGAAAATGATAGTGGTTATAAAAGTCAAAACTGGTAGTTCAGTATAAACTACTGATGAAATATGACGAGGATTCATCACTGCAATTGCCTTGAGTATGGGTCTTTTTTGGATGTGAAAATCTCAGACTACAGGTACGTATTAAGAGTCAGAGATTTTTCAAAAGCATTCAAAAACATCAAACAAAAAAAAAATCAGAATATTGTTACTTACAAAGAGAAAATTTACAGCAATCTGAAATTTTCTCTTCAAATTCTTCAAACTCTATAAACAAATTAACTGCACTGAAATAAAAATCATTTTCCCCAGTAGTATATTGGCAACAAGACTCAGGTGGAAAATATTTTTTGAAGGGCCTAAAACTAACCTTATGGGGAGCGATGAGGCAGAAAGTAAAAATTTGATAGAGTTATAACACCTTTTATTTAATATTCAAATAAACTTATCTAGAGAAAAGAAATATATTTACTTTCTTTTGTTAAAGTTTATAATTAGATACAAATAAAAAAATTTAAATTTATACATGCCAAAATTCTTTTTTTAAATCTTCCAAATAATTTCAGTCAGAGTTTAAGAGTGTGCATATTCTTTTACTGTTGTGTGTGAAGTATACTCTGAATACATGTCTGTTTAGAACTCACAGATGTTTAAGAGATAACAAAACAGACCACCAGTTTTTGAAATGGTTAGGAAGGACAACTTAATATTTAAAATTCATAGCAAATATTTCTTGCCTTAAAATTAAGGGAGATGTGCTAAGCAAAAATTATGCTTAAAAATAAAATGATGTACTTTTGTGGGACAATAAAATTAAAAGAATTTGTATTAGTTTTTCTATTATGATTACTCAAGTAGCATAATGTAAGGTGATTAATTTATAAAACTAATTTTTACAAATCTGTTTTTCCATGATTTTATATTAAAAATTCCCCTTTCTCTTCAAGGTCATTACTTAAATTTGGGGAAGAATGTGCCTCATCGCCCCCATTAAACTGCCTTCCGTTATTCCCAGAAATGTTTAGAATTTTCAATTCAGCAAAATATAAAAAAATATATATTTTGAAAACGAAAATTTTAAAACCACAAATACATGCTGCTTTGCAATGGACTCCAATGTTTAAAGTAAGTTCATATCCTTTCTTTGATTTAACACCCTGTTTTCCCAGTTCTGCCTCCAGTAGTGATTAAGACCAAACCCAGACAGCTACGGCAGATGGGAACGTACATTGTCCGTGAACTCTTATACGACTCCCTGAAAGACGGCTTTGGAGTTGCCTTTGTCTGTCTAGTTCTGCTTTCTATACTCAATATCCTTGTTAATCATTCAAAGGGAGAACACACTACTTCCAATTTCTAGCACTCCCCCTTGGCACCCCCTGTTGGCAGAAATGGAATTTCAAGTATCCGGTTTCTAACAGCTTGGTATCTAAAGGGTTAAACTGCAGTAATGTAATTAAAAACTGACAAGTTTTTTTTTAAAAGGAATGGTCCGCTTTTTAAAAAAATTAATTCTCGGTTGAAAAAGAATTAAGATGAAAAGGAAATCGTTAATGGAGCCACTACTGAAAAATGTCGTACCAGTACAGCGTACCAGCGCGTACCGGCTTCCTTTCACCATTGCTTCTTTATTGGTATCTGCAATAGAATGGAGAAATCCTTCTCCAGATATTTAAACTTAATGGTTTGAGAATAACGAACACTTATTACTAACACTGTGGAATATGATATGGAAATACACGTGGGTTTCACCAGATGGGTTACATAAGAATATGATTGATTATATATTAATTAACAGCAAATGGGCTAGTTCTGTTAGGAATGCCAGGAAATATAGGGGAGCTGAAATTCAATCTGACCATTACCTTGTTAAAAATATCTTGCAACTTAAACTTAAGAAGTGTTGTATACACATTACTTAGTCATTATGACAGATATGGTTTGATTACTACTGAAGATGAGGAAGAATGGAGCCATTTTAAACAGCTTTTCTTAAAACTAACAATACCCTTTTGGGCAAAAAGAAGCAGAGGAGGCAAAATTATTTGAGTGATAAGGCACTGAAGTTTATTTTGGAAAGAAAGAACTGCAGAAATATCTTTAATCACTACCCTACTCGTCCTAACAGAAAGTGTTACAAAGAGCTTAATAAACATGTAAAGGATCAGAGCCGATAAAAATCTTTGGCTTGATACTGTGGCAGATAAAACAGACGCAACTAGAGAGCATAACAGCAGAGAGCTGTATCAGATAGTTAATGCTTCATGTGGGATAAAATGGACAGGTAATAGGGATTAAAGGATAAACAAGATAAGGTTATTGATGGTGAGAATTCTGTCATGGCTAAGTGGTCTGAGCATTTCAGAGATGTTCTAAACAATGTGGTTATTTCTACTCCCATTGTTTCTAATGATGATAGACTCATTACTGGCTTTAAATGTTGGCCCTATATCACAGTCTGAAGTTATTATGGCTATTTCTGAACTTAAGATACATAAATCCCCAGGGGTATATGAAACTACCAACAGAAATGCTTAAGAGCTGGGAACGTTTCTGTTGTCATGTGGCTAACTGAAATTTTGAATACTTTTTATGCTAAAGAAATTGTTCCTAAGGATTTTTAAAAGAGTAATTATTATCCCTATTTGTACAAAAAGTGATTGAAGTTCTTGTGAAAATTATAGAAGAATCAGTCTACTTTCTGTTCTAGGTAAAGTTCTTTACATTAGTGTGCTTAATAGAATTAAGAATCTGGTTGATGGACAACTGAGTGATAAATAGTGTGGATTCGAAATTGATAGGGGATGTATAGATCAGATTTTGTCACAAAGATTATTGAGAAAAGTTTAGTTTCAGAAACCTGTGATTACTAGCTTTATAGATTCCGAAAAGCATTTTGAGTCTGCTGATCAACGTAATTTGTTGTTGATCACAAGGAAGCTGCAATAGAACAGGAAAATTCTTCTCCAGGTATTTAAACTTAATGGTTTGTAAACATTACTAGCTAGCATTATGAAAGCTCTCAATAATAACATTGAATCATGTTTGATGTTGGTAAGGCCAGTAGCTATTGGTTTAGCTTTGCCAGAGACAAAGACCCTGTGCACATTAAAGAACACACTGGACGGCCTTGATGGGAAACTACCATCTGTCTCCCAACGGCTATTCCAGTGAGTCCCCTCTCCCAACCATTTCTGAGTCTTTAGAGTCCTTTTGACCTGCCCATTTAGCCCATTGTGTGCAAAAAAAGTGGTATTGGTAGCTGCAATGACAAAGGGCAACGTCTACTACAGGTAAGTAAACTCAATGGTTTCAGAATAACCAATACATATTACAAACACCGCGACATACATAAATACACATGGGTTTCACCTGATGGGCTGCATAAGAATATGATTGATTATATATTAATTAACAGCAAATGGGCTAGTTCTGTTAGGAATACCAGGTCATATAGGGGAGCTGAAATTGGATCTGGCCACTACCTTGTTAAAAGTGTCTTGCAAATTAAAAAGTGTTGTGCTAAAGTTAAAAAATTTACCTTTAATACTGAAGCTCTGAAAGACCCAGTTATAGCTAAAGCTTACCATGATAGGTTACTTAGTCATTATGAAAGTCATGGTTTGCCTACTACTGAAGTTGAAGAAGAATGGGGCAATTTTAAACAGGCTTTTTTGGAAACTAACAGTACTCTTTCAGGAAAAAAGGAGCAGAGGAGACAGAATTATTTAAGTGATAAGGAACTTGAGCTTATTTCAGAAAGAAGGAACTGCAGGAATGTCCTTAATCAGTACCCTACTAGTCCTACCTAATAGAAAGGATTACAGAGAGCTTAATAAATGTGTAAAGGATCAGTTAGCTACTGATAAGAATCTTTGGCTTGATGGTTTGGCTGACAAAGCTGAAGCAGCAGCTAGGCAGCACAACAGCAGAGAGCTGTACCAGATAGTTAATGTTTTATGTGGTAGAAAACGGACAGGCATACAAGGATTGAAGGATAAACAAGGTAAGGTTATAGAAGGGGAGGATTCTGTCATGGCTAGGTGGGCTGAGCATTTCAGTAATATTCTAAACAATGCGGTTAGTTCTATTCCCATTGTTTGCAATGATGATAGACGCATTGGTGGCTTTAATGTTGGCCCTATAACACAATCTGAAGTTATTTTGGCTATTTCTAAACTTAAACTTCATAAATCCCCAGGGGTAGATGAAATTACTACAGAAATGCTCAGAGCTGGGAATGGTTCGGTTACCACTTGGATGACTGAAATTTTGAATAACTTTTATGATAAATGCAAGGTTCCTAAAGATTTTACCAGAGCTATTATTATCCCTATTTTCAAAAAAGGTGATCGCAGTTCTTGTGATAACTATAGGGGTATCAGCCTACTCTCTGTTCCAGGTAAAGTTCTTTCCATGATTGTGCTTAATAGAATTAAGAATCTGGTTGAAGTCAATTACGTGATGAGCAATGTGGATTCAGAAGTGGTAGGGGATGTGTGGATCAGATATTTTCACTTAGGCAGATTCTTGAGAAATGTTTAGAGTTTCAGAAACCTTTGGTTGCTAGCTTTGTTGATTTCAAAAAGGCTTTCGACTCTGTTGATCGTCATAATTTGTGGTTGATTGTGAGATCATATGGTATACCTGACAAGTTAGTTAACATAATGAAAGCTCTCTATAATAACACTGAGTCGTGTGTGAGAGTTGGTAAGGCTTGTAGCAATTGGTTTAGCATTACTTCTGGTGTTCGACAAGGGTGCATTTTGTCTCCTTTTCTCTTTAGCTTGGTTATTGATTATGTTATGCGAAATTCACATAAAGGGAAAGATTTTGGCCTTAAATGGGCTGGAGATACGAAAATTTCTGATTTAGATTATGCTGATGATTTAGACCTTTTGGCAAATGATGTCGATGAGATGAACTCTTTCATTCGAGATGTTAATAAGACTGGTAGTAGAGTAGGTTTGGTTATAAAGAGAGAGAAAACTAAAGTGATGAAAATTGGTCAGGCAGGTTGCGATTCAGTTCATCTGAATGGTTGCAGTCTTGAGCAGGTGTCACAGTTTAATTACCTTGGGAGCTATGTAACAGATGCTGGTGATGTGCGGCATGAGATTAACAGACGAATAGAGATTGGTGCCGGGACTTTTAAGAATCTATGGAGAGTGTGGAGAAATAGGTGTATACACCTAAAGACTAAAATTAGACTGTATAATAGTTTGGTTCTTTCTAGGGTTAGTTATGGTAGTGAAACTTGGACGCTGTGTAAACAAGATAACAGGAAACTAGATGCTTTTGATTCTAGATGCTTACGTAGTATCTTGGGTATTAGGTGGTTTAACTTTATAACTGATGATGAGGTTAGGCAAAGGAGTCTGCAACCTCCTTTAAGCAGCATACTGTGCAGAGAGAGACTCTGCTGGTTTGGCCACGTTGCCCGTATGGAGATTCCAATATTTGAAATAGTAATTTATTTATTATTAAATCATTATTATAATTTGTATTGAGCTGTTATTGGGTTTAAATTCTTTATGTCTCATTGATGTTCTTTTATGTGTTCATCTATTCCTTTATATGTTATTCCTATATATTTATTTTTCCCCCTCTAGTTTTTGTTGTGGGTCTTCAATTTCTATTCTGTAAAATCTCCCAGAAGATGACCTTTAGTCTCTATAGTTAATACTAATGTTTTAATATCACTAGTTATAGTAAATGGTACCATCATATTAAATTTACTAAGTACGTTTTTCATTGTGTAAGATGATTTTTTATTCAATAAGATGGAAGGTTATGAATTTCATGATGTATTATGTTTATCTTAAGAATATCATTTTCATATGAATATTTAACAACTTCTGTGCTAGTATCAATGAAAAAGTGTATATATATATATATGAATATCGAACACAGAGTTATATTTATTTGCAGATTTTCCCTCAGCAGAGGCCTGCCAGTGCAGCAAATCCAGGATCTGTAATCAAGCTTAATGTCATAAGTCTGTCCAGTGGGCTTAAATGGTCAGCAACAGGTCCATGTGAAGTTTACCACTCTTAAGCATGGCAAAAAAAAAAGATAATGTGGTCACAGATAATCAGATCAGCCACACTGATCTGGCAGCCCTCTACTTCTGTTCCCTTCCAGAAAAAAATATCTCTTCTGAAAGGTACTAATGGTTTGCACCACAGGGAGCTAGGGTCAGACTTCAGGTGCTAGGTCTGGCCAGTTCTGTGCATCATCAGAGGATTGGCACACTACTCTCCTTCCAGTATATGCCTAGCTATCATATACAGATGAAAAAAAATCTTAAATACATGAATACATAAACAGTGAAATAACATTTTTTGTTGATTTCTGATTATCATCCACTAAATATTGTATGCCCAAAGAAAATAAAACAGGAAAGAGCAAGCTTGTAACTTTTACTGAGATATATCAACATCATCTACATCGATGTTGAGGTGGGAAGGGCAAGTCATGATAGAGTCAGAGTGTTGGAGTGGAACACAGAGTAGTTAGGTACAAAATGTTGACTTTCATTGGCTGCAGTCACTAGAGTTTGGCAATTGGTTAACCCACAATTGGCAAACTCTAGAATCATTATTAGTTTCATTTTGCACAATCCAATAGAATGTATGAATGTCTAACAGTTTCATTCCTGAAACATCACACAAATTTTATTATGCTGACTAGGTGCAGATTTCCCATTAGGCACTAACTGAGGGATGACACCATAATTGTAACACCGGTAAATGTTACAATTTATTTAAGTAACAAAATTGTCTTTTTTAATTTTAATTAGTTACAGTACCCATGGGTAGCAATTACTCTCTTTTCAAAGTACTTTCTCTCTCCTGACAATCAAAAAACAAACTTATAAAAGAATATGGATTCTGGGTCAATACACTATATTATGAAATGTATTGGGATACTTTTCATGTTATGTAAATGGAAAAAAATAAAAAATATATAATACCCTCTCAAGCAGCTGCTTGCCACAGAGGTCTGACAGGAGGCTGTCAGTTTAATACGCCATAGTAGAAGGTCTGTGAGGATGGCAGGACCTCAGCAAAAAAACAACACACATCCATGCTTTACGCAGGACTCGAACCCAGGTGTCCTAGATCAGTATCCAAGCATGCTAATCACTAAGCCTATTATTTTCACTATAGCTAATTATTTTCAAAACACCCTAACTTTGAAGAAAAATATTGCAGAAGTTAAATTGTAGATCTCAATCAAATTTATCCAAATTTCAATCTAAGAAATCACTTAATATTAATTTAAGACTTATTGAAGCTGAAATATTTGACAGCAGATGCTGCTATTTTGCTTCTCCTAAAGACTGTTTCAAAATTATTGCAAAGTGAAACACATTACACAAATTTATAAAATTACATTTATTTCTGTAAATGATTTGTTTTAATTTTAAGACAATTCTTATGTGTTAAATGTTTCAGTTTCCAGAATTCTTCAAATAGTAAACAAATATTGCTCAGAATCTAGATTTGGGATATATTTTTTTGATTTTCTGCTTCTGGTGACCTTTTGCTATGAAAAGCTTAATTTAAAGTTGGAGAGCTTTAGGTTGTTGGGTTGTTTTACTTCTGAGTGGATGTTTTTGTGTACAATGGGCTAAATGGTCATGTCAAAAGGACCCCAAAGGCTCAAAGAGTTGGGTTGTTTTATCTCTGAGTGGCACTTTTTTGCAAACAATGGGCTAAATGGCCAGATCACAAGGATCTCAAAGGTTCAGAGAAGGTTGGGGAGGAGACATGACCACTAGACAGTTGAAGTAACCTTCCATTAAGGCCATCCAGCATGTTCTTTAATGTGCAGGGCATGGCTCTCCAGCACACAGAGACATGGCTTAACATCCTATCCGATGGATGACAGCTTTTCCAAACCCATCAGTGTCCCATACTGACCAAGAGCAGAGCGAGGAATTTTTCAGAGATAAATCTCAATGTTGGGCCCAGCTGAGACGTGAACCTGGGAACTGCAGATTAAGCCTGGCACACTACTGACTGAGCCACCCCATCCCATGCTCAGAGAAGGTTGGTGGAAGGGGACCTACAGGACAGCTGTTAGGAGACAGATGATAGCCTCTTGTTAAGGCCATCCAGCATGTTCTTTAAAGTGCACAGTCCTCCTCCTGCACACAGAATCATGGCTTTATGTCCCATCTGATGGACAGCAGTCTTTCCAAACCCATCATTGTCCCCTTTCTGCTTGAGGGCAGGGAAGGCAGCTTTGAATATAATTTTCTATTCAGACAACATAAAAACGTCCCAATACTTTGATAAGTTTGTTTTTTTTATTTGGGAATAAAAAAATTTCACTAAGAAAAACATTTAAATTTCGAATGAATGATTTTCTTTTTAAATATCACTGCCTACTGATTATGAGTTATTTCTATATATGATAGTAAGTAACTACATTAATTTTACTATTTCTTAAAACTGTATTCTTTTCATTAATATTCCTACATCCATTTCAATTACATTATTTCTTTTCTTCATGGTTGTAAAACCAAAAAAAATAGTAATTTTTATAAGAAATAAAATTTTGAATTAAAAATTTAATAAAATTAACATTTTCCTGCACATAAAGGGTGCAGTATCATTTTGTGTGCCTAAGAGCATGTGATGTGTAAATCTGGCCCTGATGTTTGCTGTATTACAGACATTAATATTTTTCTTGTACTGAAAAATCTGATTCTGCTCAATAATAATGACCCTCTGTATCTGCTACTCTGTGTTATACACGTTCTCTTCACATTATCCTGTGCAGCAAAACTCATTTTTCCATTAATAAAATAATTAAACTTATTCCCTTTTAAAAGTTTTTTCAAATTAAGCATTAAAATTAAAAACTACATTATTCAATATGACATGACTAAGTTCTATCAGTTACTTACTTCAGGATAAAAATCTAAGGCTCTTTAAATTTTCATGTTGAACAGAAATTATAAATAACCCGGCACTTTTAGGGTTAATAGAATCAAGCAATGGGTTGATGAACTACTTTGAGAATGAACACATTGGCTTCAGAAATGCTCAGTGTGGCATAGACTAAATGTTTGCACTACAGCAGATTTTTGAGAATTGTTTAGAGTTTGAAAATCCTGTAGTTAGCAGTTTTGTAGTTTTCGAAAGGCTTCTGACCTTATTGATCAACATATTATTCGTCAGTCATAAAGACATATGATAGTGTTCTATAATAATGCTGAGTCTATAATAACACTGTGTAAGATTTGATAAAATATAAAGTGATTGGTTTAGCATTACTACTGGAGTTAAATAAGGCTGTGTTTCGTTACTTCTGCTAGTAAACAATAAAATTTAACACCAACTTGAATGCTAAGTTTGAATATAAATATTTGTAAGATTTTATTAGCCTAATGTTTGTTTCTTTAGATGGATTTTCTAACAAAGGGTAGGACTGTTTTTTTTTGTAAGCCAAAACAAAACAAAAAACCTGTATTGCAAATATGCATTACAGCAATCAATGGAGATAACGATACCATTACACAACTATATATCAATTAATGGAGCTAATAATATAACTGCTCTTAAAAGCTATATATATATGCATAGTAAGGTCCAAAAGTTTCCAGCCCAAACATGTTAGAACAAGAATTGACAGTCTAACTCCGTCAACCCCCACCCTATGTTTTGTTGCATTGCAGTTAAAATTTTGCAGCTCTAGCATCAGTAACACTCCAGCTAGCGTTACAAATAGAAGTGCTGTTGCCCAATATTTTAAAATGTTTAAATTTGAGTATCGCGCAGTCAATAAATTTTTGACGAAAGAAGGCAAAAGCCCAGCAGAAATTAAACATTTAATTTTTTTTTAAATTTAAATTTTAAAAAGTTTTTAATTTTTGTTATTTTTATTATTTAAAAATATTAAAAAATTTTAAATTAAAAAAATATTTTAAATCAGGGGATTCTGCTAGACAACTTTAAGGAACGAAATACTACAGTTACTGGTAAATATTATGTGTCACTAATGTATAAATTGAAGGATACCATGCCAAGGAAAGCTGTCCCAGGGAGTGAGGTTATTGCATGACAATGTGACAGTGAACACTTCAGTTGCTGCGAAGGCTGCTATTCAGCAATGTGGTTTCCAGAAATTAAATCACTCACCGTACAGTCCTTACCTAGCCCCTAGTGACTATTTTTTGTTTCCAAAAGTGAAGTCATATCTGTGTGGGAAAAAATTTACAAGTGATGAAGAAGTCATTTCTGCAGTTTTAGACATTTTAAGGGCAAAAATTCAGATTATTTTTTCAGTGGTATAGAAAAGTTATTTAGCCATTCTAAAAAAGTATTGAAATAAAGGGCGATTACATTGAAATATAAAAATTATTGTTTGATTCTATTACCTCTTTAATACCCTTGGACCATAATCTTTTGGACCTTACTAAGTATAACATAATTTACAAATATTTCAATTACTTTCTTATTAACACATTAACTGCTGCTTATTCTAGGTGCTACATGGCATATATGTATGTCATTAAGTATCAGCAGTCCCACCCATCTGAACCAGTTGGCACTAGCAATGTTCCTCCTCACTCTAATGGCACACTGACTGAAGATAAAGTTATCTGTGTGCAAGACTACTTTTCATCTCACTGGCCTTTACGTATGGGTATCTAGGTAGCAGTGAATGTGCTAATCAATTATTTATCTCAAAACAAAATAAGAAAAACTAACCTTCCAGTGATCTTCTTTCAAATTATAAAATTTTTGATATGCTGATAAAGCTAAAAAGCAAAATACACCTTATTAAGAGCAGTTCATTAAGTCATTACATATGACATTTAAAAAATAAGGACAATGATTACTTATAATCCATGTTCTTAGTTTTTTTAATCTCACACAACACATTTGTACTTCTTGGTAACTAATATTAAAAAGGTAATATTAAATTACACACCATGTATATAAAATACTGAAATATTCAAGACAACTGTTTTTCACACTAAACAAATATTGAGCTTTCAATGATAAATAACAGAAGAAATGCTCTGATGCATTATTAAACATTTTATGCAATATAATTTCATTGTCTTTTCTTATAGTCTACAGATCCAGAAAACAGGATAATATATTTCAGAAATAGGAAAGCAAATAAAAAAAAGCAAGAAAAAAGTTTTCTCTCCTTTTTTTTAATATGCTTAGGAGTAAATTGGACAATGATTAGCACAATTATTGAAACTCATTCTTCTCAAATTACCTACATTAATCTTTTCAAATAAGTTTTTGATATATGGCTGCTAATATTGAAGTGCTTCTTCACACTCATCAATGTAGAAATTGTGCCATTCAATTGCATTTTAATTCATACAATAGTCTCCTCTGAACTTTTCTGTTTACTAGATATCACTGTAATTCCCAATTTTGTCTGACTATTTGTGTACACACTTCAAAAGTTTCCTGGCTGCATTCAATATAGAAGAATTAGGACATTCACAAATACAGAGTGGATCAGTCAGTTGGATTGTTTGGGTTTTTATGGTGCAAGGTCGTCATCATCATCCTGAGATAGATCATCAGCCATGGGCTACGGAGGTCCAATCACACCGTGCAATTTAGTTCTCCAAGTATATCTATCCTGAGCTACATCTGCTACATCTGGCCACTGCACACAAATTCTAACAAGGTCCTGTTTGACATTGTCTGCCCACCGCATCCTAGGTCTCCCCCTCTTTTTGTGGCCTTTAGGCACACTATTCATAACCCTATTCACAAACATATAATTATCTATACAAGCAACATAGCCAAACCAACAGATGTTTCTCTCTGAACAATATGCTGCTTAAAGGAGGTTGCCGACTCCTTTGCCTAACCTCATTATTAGTTACAAAGTTGAACCACCAAATGCCCAAGATAATTTCATCTAGAATCAAAAGCATCTAGTTTCCTGTTATCTTGTTTACACAGCGTCCTAGTTTCACTACCATAACAAACCCTAGAAAGAACCAAACTATTATACAGTCTAATTTTAGTCTTTAGGTGTATACGCCTATTTCTCCACACTCTCCATAGATTCTTAAAAGTCCCGGCACCAATCCCTATTCGTCTGTTAATCTCATGCTGCACATCACCAGTATCAGTTACATAGCTCGCAAGAAAATTAAACTGTGACACCTGCTCAAGACTGCAACCATTCAGATTAACTGAATCACAGCCTGCCTGACCAATTTTCATCACTTTAGTTTTCTCTCTGTTTATAACCAAACCTACTTTATTACCAGTCTCATGAACAGCTCGAATGAAAGAGTTCATCTCATCAACATCATCTGCCAAAAGGGCTAAATCATCAGAATAATCTAAATCAGAAATTTTTGTATCTCCAGTCCATTTAAGGCCAAAATCTTTCCCTTGAAGTGAATTTCACATAACATAATCAATAACCAAGCTAAAGAGAAAAGGAGACAAAATGTACCCTTGTCGAACACCAGAAGTAATGCTAAACCAATTGCTACAAGCCTTACCAACTCTCACAAACGTCTCAGTGTTATTATAGAGAGCTTTCATTATGTTAGCTAACTTGTCTGGCATACCATGTGATCTCACAATCAACCACAAATTATGATGATCAATAGAGTTGAAAGCCTTTTTGAAATCAACAAAGCTAGCAACCAAAGGTTTCTGAAACTCGAAACATTTCTCAAGAATCTGCCTAAGTGAAAATATCTGATCCACACAACCCCTACCACTTCTGAATCCACATTGCTCATCACACAATTGCCTGTCAACCAGATTCTTAATTCTATTAAGCACAATTATGCAAAGAACTTTACCTGAAACAGAGAGTAGGCTGATACCCCTAGTTATCACAAGAACTGTGATCACCTTTTTTGAAAATATGTATAATAATATCTGTAGAAAAATCCTTAGGAACCATGCCTTTATCAAAAAAGATATTCAAAATTTCAGTCATCTAAGTGGTAACTGAAACATTCCCAGCTCTAAGCATTTCTGTAGTAATTTCATCTACCCCTGGGGATTTATGTAGTTTAAGTTTAGAAATAGCCAAAATAATAACTTCAGATTGTATTATAAGGCCAATATTAAAGCCACCAATGCATCTATCATCACAAATAATGGGAGTAGAATTAACCACATTGTTTAGAACATCACTGAAATGCTCAGCCCACCTAGCCATGACAGAATCCCCTCCTATAACCTTACCTTGTTTATCCTTCAATATCTGTATACCTGTCCATTTTCTACCACACAAAACATTAACAATCTGGTACAACTCTCTGCTATTGTGCTGTCTAACTGCTTCCTCAGCTTTGTCAATGAAGCCATCAAGCCAAAGATTTTTATCAGCAATTACCTGATCCTTTACACATTTATTAAGTTCTCTGTAGTGCTTCCTACAGAGAAGGACTAGTAGGATATTGATTAAGGACATTCTTGCAGTTCTTTCTTTCTGAAATCAGCTCAAGTGCCTTATCACTCAAATAATTCTGCCTCCTCTGCTCCTTTTTTCTTGAAAGAGTACTGTAGTTTCCAAAAAAGCCTGTTTAAAATGGTCCCATTGTTCCTCAACTTCAGTAGTAAGCAAACCGTGACTGTCATAATGACTAAGTAACCTATCATGGTAAACTTTAGCTATAACTGGGTCTTTCAGAACTTCAGTTTAACCTTAGCACAACACTTCTTAAGTTTAAGTTGCAAGACACTTTTTACAAGGTAATAGTCAGATCCAATTTCAGCTCCCCTATATGACCTGGTATTCCTAACAGAACCAGCCCATTTGCTGTTAATTAATATATAATCAATCATATTCCTATGCAGCCCATCAGGTGAAACCCATGTGTATTTATGTATGTCGCAGTGTTTGTAATAAGTGTTAGTTATTCTGAATCCATTGAGTTTACTTACCTGTAGGAGACATTGCCATTGCAGCTACCAATACCAAAAGTGCCTATCACCACTCCCCAGAAGTCAGAGTCAGTATCAACTTTGGCATTGAAGTCACCTAGAACAAAGGTAATATGGTCTGTAATGGTAGCTAGGTAGTCACTGGAAGGAGAGGTATGCACCAATCCCCTGTGATTGCACACAGAATCGGCCATGCCTAGCACCTAATGTCCGACCCCGCCTTCACGTGGTGCAGGCCATTAGTACCTTTCAAAAGAGATACTTTCTTGTGGAAGTGAACAGCAGGGGAGGGATGCCAGATTAGTGTGGACTACTGATCTGGACAACTATGGCTACTTTTTTTTTTCTACCCTGCTGAAGAGTGGTCAACCACACAGGGTCCTGGTGCTGGCCATATATACCAACCTGAATGGAATTATGGCTCAGAGCTTGATTATGGATCCTGATTTTGCTGCACTGGTGGGCTTCTGTGGAGGAAAAATCTTCCGCTGTGTTTTCTGTTTGTTTGTGGGTTGACAGCCCCAAGTGAATAGATTCACAGGATATGTTTATCAGCTGGTGGATAATCCTGAGCAGAGGTCATCGCAGGCACCTGAACTTTTTGCTTCTATTGACATCATCGAATTCTACATTGGAGGAAGTCTTCCAGTGTAGATGGCTTTGCCCCATGTCTGCGATTAGGGGGCTGTTTGATATTGTTGGCATTCCCTCTCTCAATAAACTTAGCTTCTTTAAACATTCCATTAGCCATTTTCTCTCCATAGGTAGTTGGAATGTAAAGACTCTGCACAGAGCTTTTTCTCTTGATGTTCTCACACAAGAATTCCACCATTATAATTTAGATATCTCGGCTTGCAAGAGGCCAGATGGACAGATAAAGGTCAGATTCTTAAAAATAATCTTAATTCAGGGAGGGACGACAATAAGCATCACCAAGGCATGGGTCTGCTTCTCAGCAGACACGCTAGTGATGCTCTTCTAGGATATGAGTGCATTAATGAAAGGTTTCTTACAGCAAAATTTCAGACAAGCGTTAAAGACTTGAATGTTATCTGCTGTTATGCCCCCACTGAGGATGCCAATGAGGATGAGAAGGACAGATTTTGGAGGTCGGAATTTTGGAGAAGGACAGGATGAGAAGGACAACTGCAGGATATTTTGAATTCTGTCAAGAAAGGAGATAAACAAAACATACAGTAAAAGAATAAACGGAAAAAAAATCATTCCAACGCACAAACAAATTTTGAATCAGAAGACTAAAAGAGTAGAGGATATAATAAAAACAATAAAACTGTATAACAACAATGGACCAAAAAAACACACAAAAAAAAACAAAATTGTGTAATACAGGCCTATTATAAATGAACAAAACATTTAAAAACAATTATTGTGACTAAACTATATGAGATACAAAAACGAAAGTTACACTGCTTGAAAGAGCAACTGAAACAGTTTCTTTTTCTAACTTTAAACTGAAGTTTCATTTGTTGTGCTAGCAACACTGACCAATGCCCATGTTTCTGATCTGCAGAAATTTGGCATGATATAGTACTAATGGCACTGGAAGGTTTAAAACTATAAAATATAAAATTAAAAAATGAGAAAAGTGGCACAAACTGAGTTGGGTTGTTTTACCTCTAAGTGGCACACAATGGGCTAAATGGCTAGGTAACAAGGACCACAAGGGCTCAGAGAAAGTTGGGGGAGTGGGCACACCGGACAGCTATTAGGAGACAGATAGTAGCCTCCCTTCAAACGTGTTCTTTAACGTGCACAAGGTAAAGGCTCTCCTGCACATGGTGCCACAGACTAACATCCCATCTGACAGACAACAGCCTTTTCAAGCCCATCGGCATCCCTTACTGACCGAGGGCAGGGTGGGGAGCACAAAACCGAGAATTTCAAGAAATATAACTTAGCTTCCAGTCACCAAGTCCAAATGATCAAAACACACCCCTAGCATGACCAAATGACTACTAATGGGTTAAATTGGCAAGATACTGAGCAATTAAACATCTGGGATTATTTCTAATACTAGCTAATGATACCAATAACATTAGAAATTATTAGAAGATAATTATGACCTCACTATTAATTATACACAACTTTATCCAATTTTATGGGGCTGTAAGTAGGTTTGCAATGATACGCACATCACAATGCACATAAGTGATGATCATATTTGAAGAACAGACAAATCAGACAATTGTGCATTGAGTCAAGCCACCTCCTGAATTCAAGCACAGCATCACTTAGTTATGCATCTGTAGACCACTTAACCCTTCCAGGGTCCTGCATGGAAAACTCTTCAGGCAGCTGAAAAACTTCCAGAGGCCCATCTATTTTTTCACTATGATCAGACGCAAAAAAATTATTTTTAGAACTTTTTTGTTAAATAACTAATGAAAGAAATTATGGTATGTTATAATGCTAAATTAATCAACATTTAATTCTAACATTTTCAGAAAAAATATTTTACAAAAAAGATAACTAGTTTAATTTAAATAGGACTTTTATAGAGCATGTAGTAAAAAAAGCAGCAGGCAATACAAAAAAAGTATTTAAAAAACACAAATAGACAGAAGTGATTGCAATGCATATGAATAGAAAGAAAATTACTCTTGTTTTGCAATTTTTTCATCAGTACCATACTTTGAGAAAAGTTCAGGCTTTTTCCCAACCTGTGCTGAGTCATATCAGCAAGTCAATGCTAGAATTTAAAAAAAATAACCAGTCAACTGAAATAGGTTGACTGGTTATTTTTTATACCAAGTTAAACAGAATTTAATTTCAAATTTTACAAAAATAAAAGATTTAAACAAATTTAGAAACATTGATTTTAATAAGACTTTGTCATTATAACATAACAAAAAAGTAAATTGGACTATGCAGTTATGGCTTAATTTTGGAAAACCTGATGAATAAAAATAGTTAAAATATATATTAATCGAAAGGAAACTTCTTCCCAAATACTATAATATTTACCTGAAACATGATTTTTATTTCCTGTAATGATTATTTTTAGTGTGGTATATTTTTAACACAAGGTCCAGTAATATAGGTGACATGGATTGCTCATATTTATGGGATTTGCTGTCCTGCTTATGAAATGCGAAAAAAAACTTCCTTGGCTTCCTTTGTTACTATATATTATGATTTTTTTTCTTTGGGTGTTAAAGCTTGATGATCTGGACTAAGTGCTGAAAAGTTAGTTCACCAAAGCAAAAAAACAAAAAGGCAAATGTCTATATTGTCAGAATGGCACAGCCAAGATACTGAGGGAGGTGGGAGGCTAAATGCTTTTAAAACCATTCAATATAAACTTAAAAACTCATAAATTTTTTAATAAAATTTTGCCAGGGGGGAGTACACTGACCTTAGTGTAGTGGGAGAGGAGGGTAGAAATAAAACTTGCCAAAATTTCTCTCCCACAAGAGGACTTATTTCCATGTTAAGGAAATCCTTTTTGCTTCCACCATGCCGATGATTTATTGCCAATATGGTTAGCATTATGGTCTAATTTTTGCTGCAACTCTGTACTTCAACCTGCTTTCAGATAATAACAATAATAAAAAAACACAAAAATATAGAAATTTGTGGTTGGGCCTGGGGTGCAGTTATATAATTATGCCCAGCAATGAATGTGTTAAGGAACACACTGGATGGACTTCATGGGAGGCTTCCATCTGTTTCCCAACAGTTGTCCAGAGGATCCCCTTCCCTGACCTTCTCTGAGCCCTTGGGTACTTGTAACAACCCATTGTGTACAAAAAAAAAGTGCATTCAGAATTTAAAACAACCTAACCCTAAAGTTATGTAAAATTCACATAGTGTTAAATATATCACAAATGACTGAAACTATTAGCATTACATTTTGTGTGTTCATTAAATAGGTTATATGAAAGGACTCTCAAAAATCCCCTAACCAAAGAAAATTGGCATACATGACTTGAAAAGTAAATTTGGGGTGCTATAAAAGCTGGCTGTGATTCTTCGTCACTCATTCCCTGTAGATCAAGCATCGTGTTAATGTAGCTAGAGCATTTCTTAATAATTTGCAACAGACATCATATGGATGCTTATATGGATCATATGGGCATCATGTAAAGCAATCGGTATGTTAGAGTCTAGCTATCCCAGACTGACATAGCTGGACTCTAAATGTCTCACAATCAGTGCTTTAAATACTTTGGAGATAGTTGCAATAGCAGGATACATTATCCATAGACGATCAGAAGATCACCCAAAAGTAATCAGCCAGGCCACTCTCTCTGGTGCTTTCTGTAGCCATTGGGAGAAGTTTCAAAGTGAACTGTTTACAGAAGGCCTCACCAGAAAGGACTCTATGCTAGATGGCTGATAGTTTGTATTCCCCCAAATCCCTCCTACAGAAAAGCTTGATTAACATGATGTAGACATTGTGATTAGACCCAAAATAATGGGCACATGTGCTCTGCACCAATAAATTTATTCATTCAAACTGATTTTCATCATGTTTTGACTTGGAGAGAGCAAGGAACTCATTACCAACTCTCTAGCATCAGAGAATGAAACCATTATGGTGGTCGTTTGATGGTCTGGGGCAGCATTATGTCATATGAATGCACAGTGCTTCACATCTTTGCTAAAGCTATAGGGCCAATAACTTCGGACCAATATGAGTTTTTTCACATGTGTCATTGTCCTCCCAATTTTTTTTTTTTTTTTCCCAATGGACAATAATGCCCACCCTCATAGGGATAAGACAATGAATTCCTTGAAAGTGAAGCTATTCAGCAGATGGAATGGTCAGTCTATTCTTCAGACCTGAACCTTATAGAGCTTGGGGGAATGTGTAGGTTGTAACTTCTTCCAAGAACCCTCCAAAAGCTCCAATCTACTCTTCAGGAAGAATGGGATATACAGACACTAAACCTCATGACCAGCCAAGTAAACAGTATGAGAAGTCATTGTGATGCTTGTGTAGCTGCTTGGGGTTTTCATACTCTATATTATCCTCTCCATTCTGGTGAAGCAAGTCCCTTAACTATGGACACTCCTGACTGAAGTCATATGCATAACACATCGAAATCATGTGGTTGGTTTGCTCTATACCTTACTATTTATTATATAACAATGCATTGTCCCTACAAATCTCATTAAAAATTCTGCAATGAAATGCTATATCTTCCAGAATTTGTATATTATGCTTAACTTTTGAACACCAGTGTACTAACATCATTTGGTATGCACATTCTACTACATTTTCAAAGCCTTACTAAACAACAATAGTGGCTATTATTACCCTAGAATATTTTAATAATGTACAGTAACACAGATATTTTATTAAAAATACCAGTAGAACTAGCTGAAGCAAAATATGTATGGGAAATATGTACAAAATTCTGGATCTACTTCATTGGAGGACAAAATGAACAATTTGCTTAACATAAAATTTACATATTCAAAAACTCTTACCTTTGGTATATTCTTCCAATAGCAAATTAAAATGGCCAAGTTTACAGTATATTTTTAAATTTAGCTCTTTAGTGGGCTGCAGAACAGATTCTTTTGGTACCTGTTGCTGTGCACTGTTACTTGGCTGTTGAGGATCCAATGTGGTCACACAAGATAATGTATCACCAGCTTTTTCGGCAGTTTTCTGATTTACAGTTGAATCTTTCACATTATCTCGATGGTAATGTACCAGCACCTTTTCTAAATATTTCACAGCCTGTATGTAAATAATTTTTAGTGTCAATTCAGCATAATAGTAGAAGATATTAAAATTATAAAATTTAATGCAATATTCACTTAAAAGTAAGTCTTTTCACTACTAAAAATACCAAACAAAATGGTTATATACAGTGGCAAACCATGGGTTTTCAATAAGAAAAGCAGTGCTGTAAAATGATTCTAAGGCTGATTGAGTATTCAATGTTTTCTGTTCTTTGTTTTGGTGGCTCTTTTTTTTTCTTTTGTCTTTTTTAACAATATTTTTTTTCCTTTTTTTTAAAATAAATTCATAGTTAAAACAAAATCACACTTTTTGAACAAATCTAAATCAGAGAGATGATGTCAGAATTCATATTTGCAGAGGCAGGATTCAGTTATGAGGAAATTTCATGGACTTCTCTAGTAATAATATTTTTTTTCTCTGAAATAGAATTGATGTAAAAACTTTAATTCAGATGTTTCCAATTTTTTCCTTTACAAGTGGATGATTTTCTGAGCCCCCTCCAAGTATTTCTGAGTATTTTCTGAGCCCCCTCTGTAGGACGGACTGATAATGCAGAGAGCATTCAGCTTTGTTCTTCAGGGTCAGAAACTCGGGGAGTATGAAAATGAAGAGATGGAGGAAAAGGACTCCTCCCAGAGTATTTGTAATTGCTTGGGGATCAGCAATTGCCTGTCTATTTTGCTCCAGGATCGATAATGAGTGGGACATGTAGTTCCCACCCAACTTCCAGATTTTATTCCACATGACCTTAGAACTGATCTTGCATATAGACATATGTTTATAAAAGATATATATTTGATCCAAGATTCCTTCTGGCTCTAGCAGCAGAAGAAATGGGCTTTTGCCCTGGTGCTGCAAAGTCCCCCACAGAGGAAATGGAATACACCATGGGGAGGTGATCACTTCCATGTGAGTTGTCCTTGACCCCCATGTGAAGAGTGGAAGGATTGAGGAGGAGCAGATGATCATATTAATGGCACTGAATATGGGGTTGGAGGTTAATGTAGGTACTGACAACAGTACTCAACAGGGAGCGTGATGGATCCAGGAGCCAATGCCCCAGGATCCCACTCTTCCCACTGATGTCAGTACTGCACCAAAGTGAACTGTGTCTGTTGAAGCCCTCCCATGATGAGGAAGGGGGATGGCAGCTGTGAGATAAGATAATCAAGGTCTTCCGAGAATGTGAGATTTCTGAGAGATAGGTAGGTTGACAGAGCAGAAAGTCAACGAAAACCACACAAAGAGGCAGAATGCAACTGCCTCTATGTTGGTGGAGAGAGGCATGGCGTGGAATGGAGAATGGTTCCTCATGAGGATGGCAACACCTCCACAAGCTGGCCCATCTCCATCCCAGCGAACAAGAGAGAAATGCTGGATAGTGTGATCATTGGCTGTCTGCAAGTATGTCTCCTGCAGGCACATACAAATTGACCAATGTACCCTCATAACAACACTGATGTCATCAATATTTCTGTGGAATATACAATTCCTTTGTAGGAGTGTGGCCATCTCAGGTTCTAGTTGAATTGATGGACAACTTTCGATTCATTTTAACTGTCGCCAGCAATAGTTCTGGAAAATTGGGGCTGTCCATGTCCTCAGAGTCATATGAAGGACATGAATCAATGATCCTCAGAATCATATGAAGGGCACCATCAAATGAGGTGGAGTCAAAACTTTCTTTTTAGGCCCCTACCGGGGCCCTTTGGATTTAGAACGTCTTGCTGTCTGATGTCTGGAAGGAGAAGCCCTTTTAATCCATACAGAAAAATTATGTGCAACTGGCCTGTCTCCATGGTCTACTTTGACTGAAGCCTGTGCACTTGTGATCAAACCTTGTCACAAAATGAGGCACATAATGCGTACACCAGATATATACTGACCTTGTGACATATGCCATGTGACATTGCTGGATGACACCAATCTGTTGGAGGAGTCAAACATATCCATCCACTGAAAGCAGACATTTCATCCATACCAACCAAATACTAGATGTGTAGTGTCAATAAAACTTACCAGGAAAATCAGGGTGGAAAAGAATCAGCATATTAACAACACTGACCAATTCATCACCATATATGTGTGAAGGAAAGATAATCAATTTAGTGTAAAATGTCTTGCCTTGTACTTATTTGTGTGAAGGCAAGGTATTTTACACTAAATTCATTATCTTACCTTCACATATTTCATATATTATACACATATCACACATATCAATTAAGCCTAAAATTTTATTTTGGAGCATTCAATATTGGTATGAATACTTACTTTCTTTAAGGGATAGCACTATTTCAATATGTATATTTATCTGTAGCATGATAGATTAAATACTCTTAATTATGTTTGATGTTCTATTTAACCCTTAGCATGTCTCAGCCTGAAGAATTGCTTTCATCTTTTCCATTCTAGTGATTGGAGAGAGAAGTTTCACTCGCATAATACAAGGTTGTGAAAAAAAATGCCAAACAGAAATCTGAATTTTTTTGCAACTATTTCTAATAAAATATCAAAAATAACATTTAAATCTACGATATATATTTTTACCTGTTGATTCCATTTGAAAAAAATATGATAAAGCTTAAAAACAAATCCATTTGAGTCTGCAGTGAATGTAAGAGCATGTTCAGTCACAGTAAACAGCATCAAGTAGCACCAATTTAGTTTATGACATTATTCTGCAATCCCTTACTTAGATTATCAATCGGTTGCATTTCTGCGTATTTTGTGCTATTTATAGCTCTACTAGAGTTGTAATGCTTTCTAAACTTTTAACTTAAAGATATTGATTTTTTTTTTTACCACCGGAAATTGCATCATCCAGGGACTACGCACATCGGCTTTTGATCAGTATTTTAGCAGACTTTCGATTTTAAAGACATTTTTTATTTACTTTAATGCTTCTAAAATTATTTTTTATTGCTTCTCAAATGAATACTGCAATTACAAACAATAATTAATTAGGAACAATAGAAAGTGAAACTGCTAGCAATCTATAATGGCAGCAATCAGAACAAGCATTAGGATTACTTAGAGTGTGATTTTTAAATGGTAGGACATTATTTACCAATATTTTTAATTACATTTAAAGCATATAAAGAAATTAAGGTCAGGAAATTGCAATTTTTAACTAAAATTTCTGCCAGAATTTTAGAATTAAACTTTTCCATAGCAGTTAAGCAGCTTCATAATAAAGCAACTCATTCTCAAATTCAGGACATTGATTAAACTTTAAATGTTCTGAAACATTTCTTTTAAATTTTTTTTCATAGTTCTTCATCACTTTTCTGATATATTTTTCATTTCTTATTTAAATTATCTAGTTTTTAAAGCAAAATTATTTTTTATGATACTGCTTTACTTAGGCTTAGAGTTTGCCGATCATCAAAAGTCTAAGAATATGCATCACGTGTTATATGCATAAATGACTAAATAATTTAGGAAAAACAAAATAAATGAAAGATTTAAGCAATAATTGAAATATTATTAATGTTTATACTACAATAATAATATAGAAAAACAGGAAAATCTACATGTATATTTGAAATTTTACTAAAGATAAAATGGAAAAATACAGTGAAATTTTGCAGTATTAAAAAATGCTTAAAAAATTTAATCTACCATTTTTTTTCTTTCAAATTTTGGTCATTTTATTAAGCACAATCAAATTATCTTTCTTTTGGCATATAATATGACATATTTCCATTCATTAGTTACTTCGGGATGAGGTTCTAAAATTGTTTATTTTATTTTCTGAAAACAGTTTAAAATAAATTCAGTCACCACAGTGAGTTTAGTTTCAGAAACCAGACACTGTAAGGGTTCAATATAACGAAATTGCAGATTAAACCATTTGAATTACATACACTGTGTTAATTTATATTTATTAGGAACAATCAATTTTCTGCCTCATCCATAACTAATCAGAACAACTGAGAGAGAGCAAAACCCATGTCTCTTAAGTGAAGATGTTAATTAAAGACATCAATGCATTCCAGTATTAGTCATGATACATAATATGTTATAATTTGTCTTTAATTAGTGTAACAGAATGAATTGTAAATTATCCTTGAATACTTACCTTCAAAACAAGTGCCTTTTTCTTCGAATTTTCTGGCACACTTAACTTCAAAAATCCAAAAAGACGACTGTTAGGGAAAAAAAGGATGCTATTAATGATTTAAACTATAACTGATAATCTCAGCATTACCTGTAGGTGTTTAAACATCTATAAATCAATAAATGTTTTTGTGGAGAAAAAATTTTTTGCTGACATAGGGATTCGAACCTGCATCTCTCCAGAAACATGCCAGAGTATTCTAAACCTGTTAAACTAACCTGTTAAACCTGTATAACTGCCGGATCAGTCTTTTTTCCACTAATAATGACTATCACTCTTCCAGTAAATTTTGGGCACCTCCTTTTGGCACCATCTATGATCTCGGGTGGCAACTATTTCTTTTTAGTGCTCTGAGTACGATGGTAATAAATAATGAAGTCACATTATGCTATTTAGCATTATTAACAATTTAAACAATAATTGTCAATCTCAGCATTACCTGTAGACATTTAAACATCAATAAATCAATAAATGCTTTTGTGGAATTTTTTTTTTCTTTTCACAAAAACATGCTATTAATAATATAAAATAAATTAATTATTTGTCAAAAAACATTATATCAATCAAAAACATAATTTATTTCAGTGAAAAACAGCATTACACATCATAGATACCATCTACTGTGATGCAGGTCTAATGAAATATTTTTTTTCAAAGTGCTAGGCAGTTCATTCATTTTGACATTATAAATCTTCCCTTTTCAGTCCCATGAAATATTGTACTATGCAATGTGCATTAATCCTTAGAGTACTGGCTTTCTAAAACTGAACTCACTCTAGTGGTTGAATATATTTTGAAGTATTTACAGAAAATAAACCACATTAGAACCTCATCCTGAAGAAACCTGAACTACTATACAACTACTATACTGATAAGCCAAAGCTCGTCTGTAAGATATTAGATTTTAAAAAAGTGAAATAGTTTATAGCAACAATGTTCTCAGACCTTCTACTAGGCATATAAACTGACAGGCTCCTATCAGACCTCTGTGGCAAGCAGCTGCTTGAGGGGGTATTTTTTTTAACAAAGCAAACTTACTTCTCACGAACATATAATAAACCCGATAACATTATGACACAAATTTTTATTTAAATGCTATAAATCAAGTGAGGTGTAATCACTATAAAAGATTTTCTACATTTTGCCTGAGTATCTAGTTCATAATTAATTTAAAAAGATAAGATTTCTTTCTTTCTTTATGTTATTAGGTGAACAGTTGAATACTTTGGGAGCCTGGCATATATAATGCTTACAAAATACTGTTTTTCCAAGAAAAACCACATTTAAAAATATCACTGTTGAAAATCTGGTATTTTATTGAACGCTTTTACACTTGAATAATCCCAATCTTTAAAAATACATGTTAACAAGGGGTTAATATATAATTTTGTACTTGTAAAATTTGTAATGAACTATAATAATTTCGAATATTATCAAACTTTTTTTTGAGCATGCACCTCAACACATAATTTGAAGATTTAAAATAGTTTTCAAAATTCAATTCAAAATGGGCATGCCATGAAATAGTACCTTCTCCAAATAAGATGTTTCCAAGAATTGTATATTACTTTTAACTTGGACAAATTCAAAAGCTTCAAATAAAGTACATTCTTGAAAGCCTAACATTCAAGCTTTTTACTATATTTTTACATGCAATTTCCATGTGAGGTTATTATCTATAAATACGGTTTTGACAGATAGGATTCACTTTTGACAGATAAAGTTCACCCGATACTCAGTAGTTTAAATTCTGGAACTTATGCAATTTATCTATAATATTCTACCATATAGTACCGAAATTCTGGACAGCTCTTATAACCACTCCAATGCAGAGGCCCAGTACAACTTGGAGGACTTCCAATTCATTCCCCTTTCATGGCACCTTAGGAGCACACCCAGTCCATGCTTAACCTTGGCAACCCCATGCAGGCCACATGTGTATCCACCGATAAAAGAACAAAAAAAATAAAGAAGAGTGGGATGAGAGTGCATTGCATCTCCAATCTCGCTGCCAAGACAGTGCCTGCCTGACAACGTGCCAAAGCAGACGACACGAAATGCATCGCAATGCCTGGTCACTAACATTTCATATAGGCAACCGGCTCAGCACACTAATAGGAATGTAAAGTTTAGAATGACACCAGTGACTCATACCAAAGAGGCCGCAAAGTGCAACACCACCACACTTAAGAACTCTATCACCAAGTGAGAAGCAACAATACCAGATCTATGAAAACATCGGCTACCTAGAACAGCACACAATCTGGAATTGTCCTCTTTGAACAACTGACGAAGGTACCTCTGGAAAAACAAAGAAAATGCAGGTATGATTATTTAACCTAAATTTCACCACACTGATCTACGACTATCAATTACCACATTAGTGTCAATGAGCTGAATGTTTGTCATAATAACAGGTGACTAGTCCAGCATCTACAGTGTTTATAGAGTTAACTTCATCTATCTTTACCATTTTATACTAAGAATTTTTATTAAATTATCAAATGCAATTTAATGTCAACTTATTTCAAAGTGCCCCAAATCATTACACGTAATGAAAACAAACCTTGTAGAACATAGTTTACTTACCACAAAGACTGACTTGACATTTAGATAACAATACATAAGTGAATTACTAATTTGGATTTGTACACTGCTGAAAATGTAAGAAAGTATTTAACAAATGAGTGGCATTTGTGAACCATGCAACTCAATTGAAATTAATATACATTTATAAACTTTTTGTACTTATTATTTGTATTAACTTTCAGTTGTAAAAAAACCACAGGATGTGTCCTGTAGATATGTAACTCGTGAAATAATAATCTGAGAAAAATTGGTTTTGCTGCAAGCGAGATTTGAAACCCATGTTTCCTGGAAACATGCCAGTTATGCTAATCACTACACCATCATTGGCTAAATTTTTTTCAGTCGGTGTGACATATAAACTTTCCGGATTTATTTATTTGATTTACACAGTGGTGCCATTAATACAACCATTATTCAGCTTATTTCATGAGTTCCATGTCTAGAGGATACATCCAGTGATTCTTTACACTGAATTATTGATTCAACACCATAAGCATGAGTGACAAATATTAAAATCAATCTCTATGTGGCAACACAGTTGTCCACTTTCCCAGATAGATGACATCACTGTGCGAATGAAATAAATAAATCCGTAAAGTTCACGTTACACGGGCTGAAAAAAACTAGCCGATGATGGTGTAGTGGTTAGCATAACTGGCATGTTTCCAGGAAACGTAGGTTCAAATCCCACTCATGGCAAAACCAATTATTTTTCAGCTTCTTGTATTAACTTATTTATTCATTTGTATTTCTGAATTTTGGGAATAACACTTGTAAAGTAACAGCACATTATTATTCTCCCTAAGTATGCTGCTTCACTTCAGCACCGTTTACCTCTATCAGGTCACTAACAATAATCACTAATAATAAATAAAAAAACACATGGCATAAATTTATCTAATATTTGGTAATTCTCCTGAATTACTACTTGGGGGTTGCTTACGATGCTTATTTAAAATGCTTTTAGCCAACATTTTTGTTTTCTACCTTCAACATGACTGGGAAGATATAACAGTAACAAAGAATGTATTAATAATTTTTTTTCTTTTGGGTCAAGTTTGGGCAGTAGTGCATTTCACAGTCATTGGCAGCCCCTTATTTTATGCAATGTAACAAAATGGTCCTTTTGATGATTCCCACAATCCCCCAGACCCTAACCCAAACAGGGGTTTCTAGAAAAAAAGATTTTTTTTTTCATTACCATGGTAATCACTCAAGTTTATGTCAAATGCAACCTACCATTAGCATGGTAATTTGCATTGCAAACAAATGCAATGTAAAAAAAACATGCTTTCTCCCCCCTTAAAAACACATTTCTCACAACCATGAATTACTAAAAAAATTTTAATTATTAACAAAAAAACATATATATACACAAACCAAGACAATACAACAATTGCCTTCCCACATAATACAATTTCCAACAATCTTCACCACCACCTCTTTTCCTAATACTTAAAACACTCCATAAATATATTTCCCCAAACTCCTAAATCGTCACACATACATAAAATAACCTAAATAAATCACCAAAATTAATCTAATCATACACAAAGCTTAAAAAGCAAGAAAATTGTGAATAATACACAATCAATGAGAATTATAAAAAAGCCCCCGAAACTAAATCTCATCGGAGACAACACATTCCAAAAGCAAGAAAATCGGAAACAGTGCACTACAGATCCGAATTATAAAAAAGTTCCCAACACTAAATAATACTATCAAAGACAACTAAAAACCATGTATGCAACATTATTCCAACCTGCAATATCTATCACAATGCTAATTACATTTCTGCACCCATTAATATATTACCCATCATTTCCAGCAATTAAATATACATATAAAACTTCCTAACTACAAAAAGTAATAAACAAAATGAAAAACAAATATTTAATTCCATAATAAAATATATCAATATTATCATTATTACTATTCATAGCCAGAAATATAATTAAAACATGCATAAGCACACTGAATTAAACTATCAGAAAAACGATAGACTGCCCTCCATCCATTAACAAATGAGTCGTATTTCTCAAAAAAAAAACCTCCCCCTCAATAACTCTTTTTAATCTTCTTGCCTCCATTATGAGCTGTGATTTTTTCCACACTGACAATTCTCCATCCAAAATTTCTATGTAAAAAAAGCCACCAAACCTTTCCAAATATTCACAATAAAACATATTAATAATATTAAAAATGTAATAAATATCTAACAAAATTAATATATCCCTGTAAGAGAATGTGCCGTCCCATGACCAAGTGGTTAGCATGCTTGGCTACTGATCTACGGGACCTGGGTAAGGCATGGATGTATGTGTCGTTTTTCTGCTGAGGTCCTGCCATCCTCTCAGATCTTCTACTTTGGCATATAAACTGACAGGCTCCTGTCAGACCTCTGTGGCAAGCAGTTGCTTGAGGGGGTATTTTTTTTTTTGTAACAGAATAATAATTAACTATACATAACTACTAACAACCACTAAATTCATCTCAAAGAACTATAATGAGATAAACATACTCATTACAACTGCAATGTTCACTTCCACACACAAAAACTTCATTCTTTTGCTGAACATACTCCACCCTCACTTACATTAGAATTCTCTTAAAACCAACTATAAACATTTCACCAAAAACCATTCTCCTAAAATTCTAATACCCCATAAAAAAAACTTATAGTTTTTACCATTTTATTTCCCCATATTCCAAAATTTTTCCATTTCTTCCACTCTAACAACAAAGCACATACTACATTGAATCACTCTCAACTTACACTCCAAAGAACTTACACAAAACATTCCCCCATCACAGAGTCACAAAATGCTCCATAACATTACAAAACAGTTGACTAACACTTTCAACAACCCTCCAAATATTAAATAATTTTAATTCCTAAATATCTTAAATAACTCATTATTTACCTATTTTAACAAAATTTCAAAAACACAAGAGAGACGCATCAATTACCCCTTTCCTGTCTATGATTAAAAAACCCTCATAAATATACAGGGTGAATCTGAAAAAGTGGGCAAAACTTTACGGGGTGGTAGAACGCAGCTATATGAGCAATATTCGTCATAGAATGTATGGTCGGAACGCAAGCGGTGAGAAGTTAAAAGGTAGTTTTCCACTGTCACATTTAAAGAATGGACACAAGAAGGAGAGGAGATACTTCAGAAAACATTTTATTAACAGGAATGTAATTGAGGTACATGCTCAAAGAAATTGCTCAAAAGAGCTGCCGCCAGCTGTAATGCAGGCTTCACACCTGCGGGATAGGGACCGACGCACATTTGCGAAGACACCACGCATTTCCCGAATATCGCCGGCAACAACGGCGATCCTGGCGACTAGATCCATATCGGTTTCAATGGGGCACTCGTAGATTAGGCTTTTCATATGGCCCCACAGGAAAAAGTCCAAACACGAGAGATCTGGCGATCTTGGTGGCCAAGCTATGGGACCACCTCGACCAATCCATCGCCCTGGGAACGTTGCATGTAAAGTGTTCCGCACATCTAAGCTGAAGTGTGCAGGCACACCGTCGTGCTGGAACCACATTCTCGACCTGCTGGGGGTTGGAATCGGACGCAGCAGCACCGGCAACACCTCTCGTAGGAATGTGTTATACGATTTGCCGTCCAGACGGTGTGGCAGGAGGTATGGGCCAACCAAATGGTCATGGAGGATCCCTGCCCAAACATTTACGGAGAACCACTGCTGGAACCACTGCTGGAACGAATGAAGATGTGTGGCATGCAGGTTCGTAGATGCCCACATGTGTGAATTGTGGGTATTCAAAACGCCCTCACGGGTGAAAGTGCACTCGTCCGTAAACAGAACATGTGCACCAAAATCCGGCTGCGCTGCATTCTGCTGGAGGTACCAACGTGCGAAATCGACACGTGGCTGATAGTCCGCCGGTGACAACACTTGTACCTTCTGCATACGATAGGGGTGCATTCCTTCCTCCTGTAGCACACGGCAAACCAACATTTGGGACAAGTGTACTGCATGGGAAACCGCTCGTGTGCTACATCCCGGTCGCTCTTCCACCCTACGCAGAATGTCCTCTACAAGTTGCGGCGTCCTGACACTCCTTTCACGCCCTGCATCTTGCTTGGCCGCGGCGAAGGATCTTGTTTCACACAGCCGCCAATGCAAACGCTCGAAGGTTTTCCGATCTGGAGTGCATCTCATCGGAAACAGGTCGCGGTAACGTCTCTGTGTCTCACTTGCATTCCCGTCCGCCGCACCGTACACAAAGTGCATATCCGCCATTTCGTGGTTAGTATAACCAGCCATCCTCTCGGCAATCCACGGCAGAAATGCTGTTGGGTGCGAGGACCGACCCTTTTATACCATTTCCAACGCCACCTAGCGGCTCGCCGTTTGCGTTCCGCCCATACTTTCTATGACGAATATTGCTCGTATAGCTGCGTTCTACCACCCCGTAAAGTTTTGCCCACTTTTTCAGATTCACCCTGTATATTATACATATCCACTTACCTGTTACCCTCTCGGGCAAGTAATCCAAGATACGACAAAATATCCAACAATAACGTCACATTCACGTCAAACCACACGATATGCGACTTCATGTTACCTACCCAAAAGAACTAAATCATAGAACCATAGGCCATCAACAAACCTACAGTTACTCCAATGCTACATTTCCATGTCATAATTTATGCTTTGATGTCATGCGTTTCCTGCACACCACCATCTGTTGGCTGAGGACCATGAAAAGCCCCCTGGGGTAAGTTTGTATTCCACAACTTAAATCTTTATTTTATATTTGTGTTTTTGTCTAAGAATTAAAAGTTATGTGCCTTTTAACTGTGTAATACAAAACTCAGGTGTTACATAACTCTGCTGGGATAATACCAATACAGATTTCCAAATAAATTGCCTGCAACATTTAAAAAAAAAACTTAATTATTATCATCTGGTGCTTTTTTTTATAATGCGGCAGTCAAATAATTGTTGAAATCAATGGTAGCCTTGAAAAGGTATAAAATAACAGTCATGAATATATATAAAATGGTAGTCATCAGCAGTCAGCTTCTGAAGCATGTATATTCCTACAGATTTTAGCACTTCTAAAAAACCACTTGCAGTATTGCATAAAAAAAAACCAGATTCATATACTTTATTTCTTTCTATTGTTTTTTTAATCATACAGTAAGAAAATAGTTGTTGAGTAAAATAACACCATTTACGGTGTATTACTTGAAACATTTTTCAGTAATTACTATGAAATTAAGCATTTTTGGCTAGGATTGCCATCACTTAAATTAATAGTTATTTAAGCAACATTAGCCACTGTATCCAGCATTTTGAGCTTCTTAAGCAATGTGGAGAAATAGGCGTATACACCTAAAGACTAAAATTAGATTATAATAGTTTGGTTCTTTCTAGGGTTAGTTATGGTAGTGAAACTTGGATGCTGTGTGAACAACAGGAAACTAGACCCTTACGTAGTGTCTTTGGTATTAGGTGGTTTAACTTTGTAACTAATGATGAGGGTAGGCAAAGGAGTCAGCCACCTCCTTTAAGCAGCATATTGTGCAGAGAGAGACTTCGTTGGTTTACTCATGTTGCCCATATGAATAATTATAGATTGGTGAATAGGGTTATGAACAGTGTGCCTAAAGGCCTCAGAAAGAGGGGGAGACCTAAGATGCAGTGGGCAGACAATGTCAAACAGGACCCTGTTAGAATTGGTGTGCAGTGGCCAGATGCCACAGATGTAACTCAGGACAGATATGCTTGGAGAACTAAATTGCTCGGTCTGGTTGGACCTCTGTAGCCCATGGCTGCTTGAGGATGATGATGATGATGAAGCAATCCCGAGTATCAATTTGGGAGAATTGCCAAATTAATATGATATACACGTGTACTTGTTTGGCTAATATGTGGTAGTGTAAAAAAATGCTTTTAGTTTCCCTTTACTTGTTTTTTTGTGTTCTTAATGTACTGTAAATGGATTATCTGAATGTCTGTTAAAACTTGCTACTCTGCTTAATCTATTCTGTTTTGAACACCATGCTGTACATCTAGCAATTATGTCAACAGGTATAGCAACAACTATAGGCATAGCTATTCAAAGAGCTCTATATTACCAAAACTTGTAGTCAGTAAGAATGGCAGTCACCTTCAGGCAAATGTTTTTTAAAAGAAGAAAACAAGCCTGAAACAGATTCCACATTTAAAAATCAGGTGAAGGTTCTGAGAAGATAGCATAATCCCCAATGGCTGGCCAGGCCTCCTGTTTATATCCACTAGATATTTTCTAGGGTCAAGTCTTCGTGTTGCACAGAAAATTCACAAACATCTAGCTCGCTTATTCTTGCCTACACGCCAGTGGAAACTTGGATGTTTGAGGTTTTATTGCGCAAAGCCAACCCATGCTTCACCAACCAATGGAAACAATTTGCAGTCAGCTACGATTTGGATCATTATGATGCTGGCTGGGGTGTGCTATCACATTTCATTGCAATCAATGGAATACTAACGTAACTTCTGAGAAATAACACATATCTACTAGCAAGTGAACACCGTATACAACTCAAGTAAACAACTCACCTGTCAAGTTCTGCCAAAAGAGTTAATTCTTGTGAAGTTAAAGATGCATTGGAACAATCCTCTGGATCGGATATCATTTTCATTAATCAGACGACTGCTAAATGCAATCACCTCTTCGTATTCAACGTAAAAACGATCTATATATATATGCGAAAACACTCCTACGTGCAATAATAAATTAATCTTTAACTACCATATTCAATACGCAGAAACTACTGTCGTTACACCACGTTTGCTTCCTTCTTTTTCTACGTTTGATTCCTTCTTTTTCTACGTTTGATTCATTAGATTTCGTAGCTCGTTAGCAAAATGGTTAGCAACGAAAGAAGGTTGCAAAAGACAAAATACAGGCAAATATCTATGGAATAAAGTCGAGTCAAAACATTATGACCTTTTTAAAACTATGATGTTAGTTCTACACGTGCCGCCAAAACAGCCCTTACACGGCGAGGAATGGACGCTACAAGATTTTTAAAGGTGTCTTGTGGGATCTGGTACCAATGTGTTACCAGAAGATCCTTTAACTTCTAAGTTACGTGGTTGAGCCGCTGCAGATAGGATATGCTATTCCAACACAAACCACAGATGCTCGATTGGATTGATGTCTGGGGAATTTGGAAGCTAGGGCAATACCTGGAAGTCTCCCACATGTTGCGAGAACCATTCTCAAAATATCCAGGCAATGTGGCATGGTGCATTATCCTGCTGAAAGAAGGCACTATTAGAGGGATATGTCATTGCCATGAAATGATGTACTTGGTCTGCATTGATGTTTATGTAGCTGGTAGACGTCATTGTTTCATGCACATGAACGACTGGACCCAGGGTTTCCCAGAAGAACATTGTTTAAAGCATTTCACTTCCTCCACTGGCTTGTTTTCGTCCCACAGTGCATCCTGGTACCAACACTTCCGCAGGTAAACGATGCACACGAACCCAGGTGTACATATGGTGCAACAGGAAACTAGATTCATCAGACCAGATGACCTTCCAGTCATTCAAGGTCCAGTTTTGATGCTCACGTGCCATTGTAGGTGCTTTCGACAGTCAACCGAGGTTAGCATGGGCACTCTGAGTGGAGTGTGGCTACGCAGCCCTATTTTCTGAAGGGTTCGATGTGCTGTGTGTTGTCATATATTACTCCCATCACCAGCATTCAAATTACAGGTGAGTTGCACCTTATGTTGGTTTCTACCATATGGGATAGCCTTCACTCACCTCTAGCATTCATGAGCCGTGGTCGGTCCACACCTTGCCGGCAGTTCATTGTTTTTCCCTCATCTGACCACTTTTTGTAGATACTGACTGTGAGCACCCACACTAGCCTTGCAGTCTCGGAAATGCCCTGACCCTGTTGTCTCCCCCCCCCCCCCAACAGGGGACCACCTTGACGTGGTGGGGGTCTTAGTGGTTCCTCTGTGAAGTAGGGTCACGGCTCATTTCCTCATTTGCACATTGGGATGTTGCCTTTGCTGGCAGGGCTTGTGAGGATCTGCAGATTGGTTTGTGAGTGGCCAGTCTAGTGGGCTTATTCACTTGCTCAGGGAAGCTTTAGGTTGCAGCCCCGACTGGAGCTGTGGCTCAGGGTTCTGCAGACCGGGCTTGGCCCACCCAGTCCAGTGGGGCTCATCGGTGCAGCCTCAATAAAGTTAGGATACAGACTGCTTCTGGGGGGTAATGGGTGCATGGCACTATGGAGAGGACGAAGTTCAAGGCTTGCGATTAGGGTATGGATTGGTTGGCAGGCTTATCAATGGAAAAGCCAAATGAAGAGTCTCCACCCTGGGAGCCGAGTCAACTTGGATCTATATATCCATTTTTGTGGCTAACTGGGGAACAGATTAAATTTAGGTTTTGACCGATGGATGAACCTTCCTTCTATAGGATTGTTCGCCATAGGTAATCATCGATGAGCTGTGTCATTGTGGCACGTCTTGCCCTGGCGTAGTTTGTGGAGATTAAGGCATTCTCCTCATAGTTGGTGTGCAGCCATATGTTGCGGTACAACTGGGACTTGCCATTACTTAATGTATAATGACCCTGTTGTCTGGCCATTACAATTTGGCCTTTATCAAACTCACTTAAGTGCGTTGCCTTTGTGATGCCCCATCGTTCACTTTTGCTTTACCTTAACCAGTTTTGTTTAATTTACGTTATATTTATCATTTTGGGGATTTTTATTTCCTTTTCGGCATCACAGCACCCATTTTCAAGTTTCTAGGAGTTGCGTACGCGCAACTCCGAACTTCCGAACCGTTAAAGCGCGTGCCAAGGACACGCCCTCTCTTGCGTCATAGCTTGCGTCCTTCATCATTGTATGCAAATGTCTTTCCCGGCATGCGCCGGCCCATTGTCAAAACCGTGACCTGCGAGTCACTTGAGAGAAGCACTTAGCACTTGAGAGTTGTAGAGAGAGCAGAGAGATGTAGTAAGGTGCGTAGCACCGTGCGTGTAGCACAGAATTTAGTTTCTTCATTGATGTCTTGGTGAGTTAATTATTTTGGAAATAAATCTATTTTGTTTTGTTACAAACTTTTGAGTCTATAGTTTTTTATCTTGAGCAACGCTAACTAAGGATCTTTTTTACATTAACTCTTATTTTGTTAAGAATCATTTTTGACTCATACTTATGAACGCTCGCTGGCACTTGTACCCTAAATCAACTTATTCTACATTTTGGCAATTTGTTAATGATTGCCTGGCGCCCGTCTAAGTTATCCGGAGCATAAAACTTTAATTATTTTGCATTGTTTGGAGCGTTACACCTTTCCCATCTGAAGAACAAGAATAACACTGATTAACAGAGCTCAGTATCGGGTGATATTTATACCTTTTCATGAACTTCACCATGAGCCGTCGTTTGTCTGCAGTTGCTTAGATTTGCATAAACATGCGTTGATCATAATATTCTGGCTCTTAGGTATATTTCCCCCGTATATGGTAGGGTTATACCCACACATATGATGCACTTTATATTCACCCTAGTGTGGGGATAGGGTGCACATTACAGAATATGCTGAATGGCTTTGACGGAAGACTACCATCTGTTTTCTAACAGCTGTCCAGTTGATCCTATTCCCCAACCTTCTCAGGGTCCTTTCAACCTGGTCATTTAGCCCATTGTGTGCAACAAATGCCATTCGGAGGTAAAACCACCAACCCCATGTGTAGGAGAGCCATATCCTATGCACGCTTAAGAACATGCTGAATGTCGTGAGGGAAGATTACGATCCGTTTTCTAACAGTTGTCCTGTGGATCCCCTCTCCAAACCTTCTCTGAGCCCTCGTGGTTCTTGTAACCTGGACGTGTGCAAAACAAGTGCTACTCAGAGATAAAACAACCAACCTCCCAATAGAGGTAAAACAACCAAAATCCCAATATAGGGAGTACAGCGAAGTGAATATTTCATTTTTATATCTGAATTGTAAAATGGGTGTTGTAATGACAAATGACGGGAAGTGATGGGTAAGAGTTTATTAAAAATCCCAATGGTGCGAGCTCCTGTATGTGGTGAGGGGCCATTCTGTGAACGATCTGCTGATTCGAGAACTGTGTTCGTGACCCGTGTCTCTGGAAAGTACGATCCTAATAGTTGCTCTTAGGATCTCTTTGCTCAGGTGGGTCCCATTGGGGAGCTTGCTTGTCGAGGGCTGCTCAGAGCTTTAGAGAGGTTATACACATTGCTTTAGCTTCTGCTTCAGGTAACTGGGATGTCCTGGAGTTAGGGGCGTAGCGAAGAACTATGGTTGGGGTGGGGGGGAAAAATGGAAAATTTTCCAATTTGAAAATCAAATTTTCCTGACTGAAAATAATGTCTATGTTGGGTTCGTACATAGATTTTCGCTCCATGGGGGGAGGGGGTTGAGGCAATTTTCATCAACCCCCTCCCCCCATTTGACTTCCAATTTTGCCAACTAGTCATAATTTCAGAGAAATAATCCCAATATTTACATCTCGTCTTTGATTTGGTCAACTCTCCTTAATTTCACAAAACCAATCCCAATCTTTACATCTCTCCTAAATTTGCCAAATCATTTCAAACTTTTCAAACTCCCCAAGGTTTTGCCAAGTTTTTTCGATTTTGTCAATTCTCATTAATTTCACTAACCCAATTATCACAACTCACCCGTATTTTCCAAGTCGATTCGAATTTTGCCAACTGCCCTATATTTTGTTAAGTTTCCTCGATTTGTCCAACACTTCTTAATTTCACAAAACCAATCCCATTTTCACACCTCGCCTATATTTTACCAAATGGATTCGAATTTTACCAACTACCCTAGACTCTGCCAAGATGCCTAGATTTTGCCAACTCGCCATAATTTTACAGAAGAAATCACAATTTTCACATCTTCCCTGAATTTGCCAAATCACTTCGAATTTCATCAACTCTTCTTAATTGCACAATTTTCACAACTCCCCTGCATTTTACCAAATGGCATGGAGTTTTTCCAACTCCCCTAGAATTTGCCAATAGTTCTCGGTTTTTCGAACTCTCTTTAGTTTCACAAAACCAATCCCAATTTTTACAACTCACCTGTACTTTACCAAGTGGTTTTCAGTTTTGCCAACTCCCCTAGATTTTGCCAAGTTTCCTCGCTTTTACCACCTCTCCTTAATTTCGCAAAACAATCCCACGTTTTATATCTGTCTTGAATTTGCCAAGTCACTTCAAATTTTTCAAACTCCCTAAAATTTACCAAGTTTTCTCGATTTTGTCAACTCTCCGTAATTTCACAAAGACAATCCCAATTTTCACACAACTCGCCCTTATTTTACCAAGTGGATTCGAATTTTGCCAAATCGCCACAGTTTTACAGAAAAAAACCCAATTGTTACATCTCACCTGATTTTTGCAAAGTCACTCTGAATTTTGCTAAATTCCCCACGATTTGTCAACTCTCCTAGATATTGCGAAGTTGCCTCAATTTTGCCAACACGCCATAATTTTACAGAAAAAAGATTGCAATTTTTACATCTCATCTGAATTTTGCAAACTCTCCACGATTTTGTCAAAGCACTCTGAATTTTATCAAATGCCCCAAGATTTTGCCAACTCGCGATAATTTTACATAAAAAAAATCCCAATTTTTCCGACTCCCCACGATTTTCCCAAGCCTTCCGAATTTTGTCAACTACCCATGATTTTACCAAGTCACTCCGAATTTGAAAATTCTCCACGATTTTGCCAAGTCACTCCGAATTTTGCCAACTGTGGACCCTTGTGGTTACTAGCTTTATAGATTTCAAAAAGGCTTTTGATTATAATGATCGACATAATTTGTGGTTATTTTTAGATCATATGGAATACTTGACTTGTTAGTCTAATGAAAGTTCTTTATAATAACATGAGGCATTTGTGAGAGTTGATAGGGTTTTTGGCGATTGGTTTAGCATTGCTATAACAGGAAACTAGATGCTTTTGATTCTAGATACTTACGCAGTATCTTGGGTATTAGGTGGGACAACTTTGTAAGTAATGATGAGATTAGGCAAAGGAGTAGGCAGCCTCCTTTAAGCAGCATATTGTGCAGAGAGAGACTCTGTTGGTTTAGCCACATTGCCCACATGGATAATTATAGATTAACAAACAGGGTTGTTAACAGTGTGCCTAAAGGCCCCATAAAGAGGAGGAGACCTAGGATGCGGTGGGCATACAGTGTCAAACAGAACCGTGTTAGAATTGTTGTGCAGTGGCCAGATGTAGCAGATGTAGCTCAGGATAGATATGCTTGGAAAACAAAATTGCGCAGTCTGGTTGGACCTCGTAGCCCATGGCTGCTTGAGGATGATGATGATGAGTGGAGTTAGACAAGGGCTTTAGTTTGGTTATTGATTAAGTTTTGCGAAATTATTTACAAGGGAAAGATTTTGGACTTAAATGGTCTGTAGATCTGAAAATTTCTGATTTAGATTATGTTGGTTTAGCCCTTTTGGCAAATGATGATGATGAGACGAATTGTTTTATTAGAGCTGTTGATGAGACTGTCAGTAGAGTAGATTTGGTGATAAATGAAGAGAAAATAAAAGTTTTGAAAATTGATCAGGCTGATTGCGGTTCGGTTAATCTGAATGGTTGCATTCTTGATCAAGTGTCTCATTTTAATTATTATGGCAGCTATATAACAGATACTGGTGATATGAGGCATGAAAAAAAAAGGAATAGGGATTGCTGCTGGGACTTTTAAAAATCTGTGAAGAGTGTGGAGAAATAGGCATATATACCTAAAGACTAAAGAGAAATAGGCATATATACCTAAAGACTAAAATAGACTGTATAACTGTTTGGTTCTCTGTAGAATGGAGGGAAACGTGAACCCTTTGTAAATAAGATAATAGGAAACTTGAAGTTTTAGATTCTGGATGCTTATGCAGTAGCATTATGGGCATTAGATGGTTTTACTTTGTAAGAAATGATGAGGTAGGGGAAAGAAGTTGGCAACCTACTTTGAGCAGCATGTTGTGTAGAGAAAGATTAGTTTGATTTGCCATGTTGCCCATATGCATAACTATAAATTAGCGAATATGGTTATGAACAGTGTGGCTAAAAGCCTCAGAAAGAGGGGAGACCTAGGATGCAGTGGGAAGACAATGTCAAAGAGGACCTTGCTAAAATTGGGCTACAGTGATCAGGTAAAGCAGATGAATCTCAGGATACACATTTTTGCAAAACTAAATTGGGCAATCTGGTTGGACCTCCATAGTCCATGGCTGCTTGAGGATGGTGATGATATTTCACACATTTTTCAACACTTTTTAAAATACTCTAAATCAGTGATTCCCAACCTTTGCTGGACCATCGTCCCCTTTAGAAGAGAACAAAAATGATATATTAAATATATGAAATATTAAAATATTGTTGCATGTTATCTGTACCTAATTTATCTGTTTATTTATCTATTAAAAATCATAAAGCAGAAATTAATAAAACAACCAAAGGTACAATAAAATTGTTCATTAAAGTTTTAAAAATAAACACAGAATCAATAAGAAATAAAAAAATAATGAGATAAACACAAAATTAATAATAAATAAAAAAAAATTAATGAGATGATTGAGGCTGGTGGAGTGTTAACAATTTGTTACTGTCAGGTTCCAATTTCGTTAACATCAATCGCAGATCGCCATGTTCAGTGATGTGTAGTCTGTTCCTCTTCTTTGACAGTAAATTAGCTACTGCACTGAATCCACGCTCAGCCATATAGGATGAAGGAAATGCGATTAAAAACTTCTCTACTATTTCCCACAATCCAGGGTAGAGAACTGGTATTGATTTTTGAAGCCAGAACTGGATACATATCTGGTATCCAAACATGGATACCAGATGGGTATCCATGTTTGAATTTTACTTTGAGTGATTCGTTAGTCGTGAGTTCTAAGAGTTCCTCTTCCAAATTTGATGATTCTTCAGTATCTGTGTTTGCGAAAGGATCTAAAATCCAACTCGGTATATTCATGTTTAAAATATCTTGGAAACGCTCCGTAAAATCAACATGAAGAACTTCCAAGTGTTGGCAGGAAGTAAGTAAATCTTCCGGTTTTGCAGAGACAGCTGATGATGTGGGAAAGTGGTTGTATTCACCTCTACCCAGATTTCGTTTGAATAGAAGAAGTTTTCCCGCAAAAGCAGCAATGACGTTTTTTGTTTTAATTAAATTCAACTCATCACCTTGCAATTGTAAATTAACTTGATTAAATATTTTAAACAGGTCTGTCAAATAAGCGATGTCATTTTTTGACGTAATCAGGTTTTCGCGCAATTTTTCGTCTCTGTCTTCAAAAAAGTCCAGTACTGAGTCAAATAGATTGAAAAAACGATTCAGATAAACACTTTTAGAGAGCCAACGTACTTCTGTTTGCAGCAGCAAGTGATTGTAATCTTCATCATTTTCATTACAAAGTTTACCAAATAATCGGTCATTCAATGAATTGCTTCTAATCTTATTGATTGCTTTAATAACGTAATGGAGCGACGTATGCAGACGTTCATTCAAATTTTTTGCAACCAAATGCTGACGATGAATAATACAATGTACAGCGAGTACATTTGGTACTGCTTGTTTCAAATGCTCTATGAAACCCTTATGACGCCCTGTCATTGCTGGAGCACCATCAGTAGCAGCAGACAAAATATTGCAAATACGAATTTCTTTCTCTTGAAAAAACTTTTGCATGGTATTAAATATAGATTCTCCCTTTGTATCAGATTCCAAATTTTTAGCAAATAATAACTCTTCATGAATTTTTTCTTCTTTTATAAATCGTACGTATGATAAGAGTAGAGCTTCGTTATTTGGTAGAGTTGATTCATCGAGTTAAATGGAAAATTTGCAAGTCTTTAAGTAATCACATAATGATATTTCAACGTCTTTTGCCATTTCATCTATTCTTCTTTGCACTGAATTATTACTGAGAGGAATTTTTTGATGATATCTGACGATGTCTTCTGATGAAGAACAGTTTTTAATATCTCTTTGACACTAGGGCTATAAACTGATAGGCTCCTGTCAGACCTCTGTGGCAAGCAGCTGCTTGAAGGGGTATTTATTTATTTATTTATTTAAAATTAATTCCTCTCCAATTGTGTGTGGTTTTCCTGCTTTTGCGATTAACAATGAAACGTTATATGAGGCTCGTAGTCCATCATCATCTTGTTTAGAAGACGACGCAAAAAGCTTTGACATAGTTGGCTGTTTTAAATATTGCTTTTCCAGTTCTTGAAAATAGGATAAATCTTTGTTCTTCTTTATCAACATGCATTTTATTTAAATGCTCTTGTAGCCTAGAAGGTTTCATAGCTTCATTTGAAAAAGTTTTTCGGCAAATTAAACACATAGGTAATGATTGGTTTGTAGGAGAGTACGTAAATCCATATTTCAAATACTCAATAATGTACTGCCGACATTTCTTTTTAGATGTAGATTCAGACATTTTTAAATACAAATTAACTTCTCAACAGATTTATAGATAGGTACAAAAATAATGTTTATAATGACTTCTAACACTTATCACTCACGACTATTTATCACGGCGAAGCACATAAAAATAATAAAACATTCCTAGAGCTATTGCTTTTATAGATTTGATTTTGTGCACGCATTAACTTGCATGTTTGCGATGCCGGCGCACTTGCTCCGTAAACAAGTCATTTCAAGCTCCCATATTCTTGTCGAAACATGTTAAATTGCATGAACCGCGTGTTTGCCTACCAACTTGCAAGGACTTGTCACCGTCAATCTATTCTAAACTAAAACAAATTAGGTATAGACCTAATGCTAATTTAAAAATGTTTATTAACGCGATAACAATAATATAATTTACATAGCTAGATAAAATATTTATTCATGAAAACAGGTATTTTCAAAGTATTTCATTATATTAAAAAATAATTATAAAAAAATATTAAATATAATAAATTTATTATTATTATATTATTATTGCATCAAGGTTGATTTGCCTATCAGGATGGACACACATGTCCAACATAATAAGCCTGATATAGTAGTGCATTATAAGGTATTGAATGAGATTACAATTATTGAAGTAGGAATAACATCTCAGGATAACCTGCAGACAGTAGAAGTTGAAAAGAAGAGGAAGTATGATCTGCTGGCTAATGAGTTGAGCCTAATTCACAAGTGTAATGTTAATATTATACCTTATGTTCTGACGTGGGATGGTATTGTAACTACGTACCATAAAGCATACTCAAAGCGACTTGGAGTGGGAAAATATATTGAAGCTTATATCCAATCTGTGATCTTGAAGAGAACTTTTGAGAGCATCTCAGACGACTTCAGACGTACCAGTACGCTAGTAGGCGGTAGCAGGGAACTTATTGTCCAAGCTACAGTTAAAAAGCTGTACATGACGGATGAGGTAGTGGATGACCAGAATCACCAGGAAGACACCACAGAATAGAAGAGATTAAAAGGTTGTCACAGAAAATTCCATTAAATTTAGTTATTTATTTGACTGCCCCTCTTGACTGCCTCAACGCCCCCCATTTGCCTCTGGATCCGCTACCGCCCCCATGGAAGGCTCCAGCGCCCACTGGGGGGCGGTATCACCCCCGTTGGGAATCTATGCTCTAAATGGAGGTGAAAATGTTATACTGCAATGGAAATGTATCTCTTAGGCCACCCCCTCTACGCTATTTTGGACTCGACAGCTTTATCCCCCCCTCCCCAATTTTTCTAGATCCCGGCTAGATTGTATTCGAATATTTCTATCGCTTTTACCAAAAATGATAAAAAAAAGACCGTTCATTTTGAACACAACTGTCAGAAGGAAAAAATCATAGTTCTAAATTGAACATTTAGTTCAAAATCGTGAATTAATGTTTCTATCATGTTAAAAAAAAGTATTTACCCCTTCTAAATGTTTTAAAATTCTGCTTATAAATTTCAACATAAGAAATGTGTCAGTTTTTTCATTTCTTTCTCAGAAATAAATTTCCACTACATTAATACACGCGAACCAGTGAAACAGAAATCCGACAATATCACCGTACTACCATCAACGACATAGAATACATAGACTGCTCATAGGGCAGACATTGAGAGACAATTTGAAGGGCTCAGCACCCATGTGGTTGTCCTCTGTGGGTATAGGACAAGCTATCTAACTTTCATAGAAACTCTTACCCAGGCAGTGAATCCCTGAAAGCTAAGTAGCTGTGGTTCTAGTCATTGCAAAAGATTCAATATTAAATATATATATCTTGATATATGTTTATAATTCATTAAATCATTCAATTATTGCTTCGTTCATTTAAAAATAACTACAAATGAAAAATAAATCATCTGGGAAAATAATCACAAAGCTCTTGATTTAGATACATTCACCAGATAATTTTTACGACTAGAATGCTAGAAAGAAAAATAAGTAAACACATGTCACAATTTTTTTCAAAGACAATTGGGAAAAGAAAATCAGTTATTTAACATTCCCCTTCTCCCTTATATTTATTTTCTGGTTCGGAAACTACTGCTGATGAATTCCTAAATATTACAGTATTAAAGAATAACAGGATGTGTCCTCTAGACATGGAACTCATGAAACGATAAGCTAAAAAATTAGTTTTGCTGTGAATGGTGACACTCAAGGCAAAACCAATTTTTTTCACATTATTATTTAATGAGTTCCTAAATATTTTTTTCTGTTAATTAGGAGCTGCATTAAACTATGGGGAGATGAAATTTGCATGTTATTGACTTGATTAAAAGCATCAAAAATATTCTATTTACATTTTAATATTTTCAACATTTGATTTTATATTGAATGTTAAAATATATTTCGAATTTTCAATTTCGCATTTTTAATTCCCTGATCAAACCGTTAGATCAAACATTCAAAAAAATCTGTCAATGTCGTGTATTTATAGATTTATTGCAGACACTAAAGCATTCTGGTTTGAAATGCACAGAACAAATATTTGGGTACAATTTTTTTACTTCATGTATCCATTTTAGACATTGCTCTTCATTTCGCAACAGAAATGGAAACAAAAACTAAATCGATGAAAAAAATATTGTTTTAAAATAACAAACTATCGATTCACTTGTTCTGCAAACAAATTTTTGCTTTTTGCTTATTAATTATATATTCCATTTCCTTTTTTTTATATCTATTGAAATATTAAAATGCACAGCAACAATTAGCCATAGTCTGAGAATTTAATGTGCTTCATAAATCAAAATAAATGATATTGAAGTGAAAGAAACATACGTTATCCTATGGAGCTGAAACATTGAGGTTTCTCAATGATTGCGAACGATCTATTTTTCCTAGAAACTTAAATTTTTGGTCATAGAGTATAATGATCAAGTGGTTTACACTAACAGTAATGATTTGTCCAGTTGGTAAAATGCAACTCTCCTGCTTTAAGAGAAAAATGAAAAACTTTTTTTGCACATTACAGGTGCTAATAAAATATTAATAGTTTATTTTCTCATTTATACAGTAGTTCGAATTTCCACTGTCAGAGGGTACTGAAAGTGTAAAATAACTAGAACGCATATCGCCTCTGGTGCATATGGGAATCTCATTTTCAAAGAGAATGAAATTCTTCCTTTGCCTACTTTTTCACTCCTTAAAACTTTTAATTATGGATGTTCATGCTGTTTTTCTGCCTATGGCGTATAAACTGACAGGCTCCCGTCAGACCTCTGTACAACCAGCTGCTTGAGGGGTTACTTATTTTTTAATTTATGATGGGGGAAATGCACTATTTTATTAGTATTATAAAACATAAAAAGTATTTCTCTTTCAGTTCCTAAATTTAAAAAGTTGCTTTTCTCTCGCTCTTCTGAAATTAGTGGGAACATTGCCGAGTGGAATTTCTACTATAACAGAACTCTACACGCGGAAATTTCTACCATAAACAGATCATTTGAAATATTCGTTAAAAGTTTTGCAGTTTCGATATTTAGTGATCTCTAGTGATATAAAAACAACCTTTGAAAATGCGAATTACATTTCATTAGTAACCAATTAAACAAGAGATTTTCAACTATCTTTTAAGACAAAACCGTTCAGTTTCTTACCTACCTTGGGCTTAGGGTCAACTCATTGTTGTTAATGGAATTTTCAAAAGTGTGACATTACACGACTAAAATTTCAAATTTCTAGCATGGCTACATCGTTTGCAATACGTTTTAAATTTTGGGTTTTTTCCCCCTTTAGAGGGCGCAATTATAACTTTTAGGAAATTCGCAAACTGTAATATTTTATCAATACCTGTCGAACCCAAAAAGAATTTTTATTTCTAAAAACAGACTTTTCTGTTAAAACAAAAAAAAAAGTTTCAGTCATCTGACCCCTGGGTCTAAAGGGTAAGTGATTGTTGCCAATGGTAAACATCAAACCTTCAAATTTCAAACTTCTGGCATAAATACATCGCTTGGAATTTTCAAAATTTTCCACCGTTAGAGGGCGCAGTTATAACTTTTGGGAGATTCGAAAAAATGCAAATCGTAATATATGATTAATACCTACCTAACACAAGAAGAAAATTTTAGTTACCTGTATAAACAAAAAAGTTCGATGTCTACAGGACAGACAACAAAGGAAAATTATATCTTTTTTTTAAAAAGTCCTAAAATTTACTTTTCATTTTTAGCCATTTTCTAGTGCTTCCAATCATGAACACTGGAATCTGTATCAAATATTACCCTACTCTTTTCCGAATCCACAAGTACAGTGCAATACCATTCAGTTAGGAACGGCAAACAATCCGGGGGGCCAACAAAATATGGCGTCCAATTTTGAGATCTTCAACCTCTACCTATATAGGGCCTGTAATCTCAATCATCGATATTTTGCTGCATAGTAACATCTCATGGTTTTGCAAATTTTAAGGAGGCACACCACACTTCATTTCCCAGAGCTTGCTTGTACCACTAAAGAACTGCCATACATTTATCACACCCCCCTCTATCCTGTATGCATGTGACAGGTACCACATTATTGACGATTTGATTACATTTGCTACCATTAACGCATGACTAACTTTAATCAACATCCAAGAAACGGAAGTTCAAAGAATGCTGTCTCAAAAATTTGGCAAATAACTTGTGTTTATTATAATACAAAGACATAAATACATATAAATATTGTGCGATTATTTACATTTTTTCTGTTTTCTTCATAAGGCAAGTATCTTGAATAAATATTCAACCTGTAAATAAAGTTTTCATTAAAATTACCTTATCAATAATATCCTTAAGCATTTAAAGCTTGAACTAAAGATACAATTCAAACACACTATGCTTTGCTTATATATTAATTTAATACTAAAGATATAGCACCAAGGCTATTGCCAAGTCTTTATTTTAAAAAAATACTCTACAATTGTAATTTTTGGAGCTGTTGATTACTTTTTTAATTAGTATATTACTAACTGATTTGCCATTAATAAACACTTAATAATAATTAATTAATCACAGCAAAAGTTGATTGGTTGGTCGTTTGGGGTTTTATGGCACAAAGGCAACTAGGTCACATTGCGCCAAACAGGTATATATAAAGAAATAATAGTCACGGAAAACCACAACCAATGCTAAATGGTAAGAATGCAAGACACAACAAAAACTCAATAAAATAGGCATATAAAGGCTGATGTAAAAATAATAAACTGTTAAATACAATTAACCATACAAGTAGATGATCCATGTAAAAAGAAAGAACAAGTATAAAATACAAAGCGCAAAGGTAAAAAATCAGAGGTTTAAAATAACCAGTATAATGTAAAGTCAAAAACGGAGTAAAAGGAATTATCACATCAAAGATGTCCGAGTGTAATAAGCTCAGACTTAAAATCGGAAAAGTTAAAACATAAGAACCAATCAAGGTTAAAGCTGAACACTGAATAAAAATGTTTCCTAGTTAAAATGGTGTCACAAAACCCACACTTAGGTTCGTTGGCCGCCTGTAGAAGAAAAGAATGTTAATAAACAAATGACCTAAGAGGAGATGAGCAAGTACATCTTACTTCTGTGATTCCTGCGAAAGTATGACTGACACGGCTCAACAATAGGCTTTATCACGAAAAGTTTACTCCTTTTGTTTCTGTTAAGATCAAGAACTCTGCCACTGTACCCAGAACTAGATGGAGAAACACTGCCTGGAACCCAAGTGTGGAACTGGCACTGGAGTATCGGACAGGAGCGTAGCGACTTGGCAGCTGCCAAGTCACTGATTGATGCTGACGTGACTGGGCATCCAACAGAAGAGAATGGTGGTTGTGGCTGCCAGACAATGGAGCTACTGGCAGATCTAGGGCAGAACAGGGTGAGGTCGATGCCTCATTGAGATGTCTTTAAGCAAGCTAAGCATGTCTCTGTAAAGCACATACCAACGATAATGCTTAGCTGCTATGTGATTTAAGGCGATGCTGAGAGCATGCAACTCTGCAGTGAATGGAGCACTGTTGTGGGACCTGGTCAGCAGACCATGGCATATTCCACCAATATCCTGGGCTTCGAGCTATCTGTGAATATGAGAAAGAAGTCTGGGTGCAGCATGGTGGCAGGTAAAGAGTTGTTGTTACATGCAATTTAGTGTGAAGGTCTTCCCTGTCCTGCAAAAAGGAAAGTCGCTGGAAGGGGAAACAGCACGCCTCGATGGAAATTGTTCAGCTGTCATCTGAACAATGCTATCGAGACTGATGTCATTATCTCACAAATAGACTCGGACATGCAAATCAAAAGGACGAATGACAGTAGGGCGATTATGATAAAACAATTCCCAATGAGAACAGAAAATGCAGTGCCAAGTGGGATGGCTGGTAGGAATCGCAATAAAGAATCATACTGTAGGGTTAACTGCTGACAGCGAATGAAGTTGGTTCATTTGTCTCCACAGAAAGACTCTGGATGGGTAAAAGTACGGAAGGCTCTCATGTGAACAGGGAGGGCCTGATGGGGAATGGGATCAAACACCTTCATCACCGAATCTCTGGCAGAGATGTGGATGTGTACTCCAGGTTTCAACCTGACAAATGTAAAAGGCAGAGCAAAGAACATCGTTCCACTCCCCAGGAGAGGACCTCGAGGATGGTTATAAAAGGTTTCATGCATTTTCAACTGAGATGATGCATGTGTGATAAAAAGATCAATTTCCTGTCGAAGATGAGACCAAGAAACTGGGTCTCTGCTCAAGGCCATTTTAAACCTTCATAGGCTCTAGGTACTTTTATTTCAAGAGGTCTGTGTGTCGGATATTTTTACTCATTTTTATGCTTAATTTCATCGTTTGCATGCACAAAAAATAATTTATGAATTTTGAAAATACTCGCAAATTTTAATGAACCATGAACACCTCTGCTGACACAAAATCCTGGGTCTGCCACTGGTTCACGATACATTCAACTATGCATAAGAACATAACCCTGGAAATAATTTCAAATATTCTTTTCTAAAATTCGTTCTCATGTGAAAATAATAACCGTGTCAAGATACCATGTCATACATACCGTAATACACTGCTCACAAAAATTAGGGGATATTTCAAAATGAATATGAAGCGATAAAAAAAAGGCATTTGAAATTTTTTTTATTAAATTAGAATATCAGAAAAGCAAACGACAAGTCAAAGAAAGTTGTTCGATTATGTAAATGAGATGCAAACTCAATTGTCGTGATTGAGTAGCAAGTGACGTATTGGTGGGGGTGAACAGAAGCATGTCAAACTGGACGAGAGTGCCACACATTGACTGTTCTGTAGGGTGTATGGTCAACCAAGACTGCCAAAACACACTGACAGCGATGGGGCATGGACAGGATCAGAATGTCCAGCAGTTCTTGTGGGATCCTCTGCCACTCTTGCTCCAGGGCAACTTCCAGCTCAAGAAGTGTTGTGGGAGGCATTGGACGGTTTCCCAGACGTCTTCCCAGTGCATCCCAAACATGTTCAATGGGATTCAGGTCCGGAGAACGTGAAGGCCAGTCAATGCGTTCGATTCCTGCCTCATGAAGCATGTTGTTGATGAGATGCGCGTGGTGGGGTCTTGCATTATCGTCCATGAAAAGAAAGTTGTTTCCAACTGCTCCAGCATAGGGTACCACTATAGGGTGCAGGACCTCATCTCGATATCTGACAGCAGTCAGCGATCCGTTTCTGATGAAATGGAAGTCGGTACGACTACCAATGCTGATGCCAGCCCACACCATGATTCCACCACCACCGAAGGAGTCCCTTTCTCACATGAAACGTGTTTTCTCCCGTGTTCCTCGTTCACGCCAGATTAGGACACGATGTTTGTCAGGTTGCAGACTGAACCGTGACTCAACAGAGAAGAGGACAGTTGACCACTCATCACGGGTCCAATGACGATGCTCATCAGCCCACCTTCTACGGGTTCTTCGGTGTTCAGTAGATAACGGAATGCATACCATTGGTCGCCAGGCATGCAGTCCCACACGATGGAGCCGATTTCGTATGGTCTGGGTGCATATCCGTCGTCTAGTGGCAGCAAGAAACTGTCCCCGCAGCTCTGTTGCATTGTTGCGCCTGTTCCTTCTTGCCCATAAGGTCAAGTAGCGGTCATCTCTTGCTATTGTGGCAGATGGGCCACCCTGCCCTCGTCTTCTTCGTACTGTGCCAGTCTCTTGAAAGCGATTCCACAGTCTGCTAATCACGCTTTGGGATGTTCCAAGTGCTGTTGCCACTGTCATCTGTGTTTGACCAGCTTCAAGACGTCCTATGGCTCTCCAGGCTTCGCATTCGGGCAAATCGTGTTGCATGGGCATTGCAAGGGCTGGGAAATTGCAGGATGTGCACTTTCAAGATCAGGAAATGTGCTGATACTCCAGTACTTTCAACCTTTTGTATAATGCATTTTAACCAATGAAATAAAAGTTGGTTTTGCATCTCATTTGCATAATCGAACAACTTTCTTTGACTTGTTTGCTTTTCTGATGTTCTTGTTTAATAAAAAAAAATGAAATGCTTCTTTTTTTGATCGCTTCGTATTCATTTTGAAATATCCCCCAATTTTTGTTAGCAGTGTATTTGTTGGACAAGACACTGTTGCATTAAGGAGAGAGCAAGGTAAAAAAGATGCGGGCTATTGTACTGGATTGAGAGCATGCGCGAGATCTCAATCCAGTACAGTACCACAGTGTATTTACAAGTATGGGAACGACACAGCGTGAAATCATTGAGGTAGTAATACTAGAGACAATACTCCGATTCCCGTAGCATTGACCGCCATGATCACAGACGGCTGTGTCTGCCGACTGCTTAGTGAGGAAAGATACCCATGATGCCTTGCGAATTGGCTGCAAACAACGATGAAGGTTATTTAATACTGCTCAACAAATGATTTAAATGAGGCAGAACTTTGCTGTTTTTTTATTTCTATAAGGTTATTCCAGTGTAGTAATTAAAGCAAAATAGATTTAATTAATACACACTTACTGATTTATATTGGATGAAAAACGGAGACTCTGGAAACTGCTTCTCTTTCAAATCGAGGTTTTGTATGAAAATTTAAAAAAAATTCGATGTTCTTAATATGTGATTAAAGCTGAACAAAAGTGACTGTAAATTTAGCAGACTTTAATTCGAGCCCGTTTAAAACAAGAACAATGGTAAACATATTTTAAAATCTAATACATGATCAAATCATTCAGCTTAAGCGAAAGCCCTCAAAATTTATTGACCTTAATAGTGCAAATCCGCGCCTCATTTAAAAAAACATGATAAGTCACATTTATTTTCTTTCATTAAAAAATATAAATTTTTTATTAAAAATTGAAAGAAATAATCAGAGTGTAAACTTTTTTTTAATTCAGCTGAGGCAGGAAATCAAATCTCCCAATAAATGACAGAATTTAATTTCATGCTATAAAAAAAACAACAAATATTATAAGTTTACACAATATATAATGTTACCTAAATAATAATACACTTTGGTAAAATAAAAAATGCAAAGCAGATGTCTCATAATTTTAATGCCATATGCTTAATATTTCTTATTGCAATAAAATGTACGAAAACAATCTTTTAATTTCATGTTAATTCAGGCTTTAAATCACTACTTTACATATGCAACTATTATTAGTTTCATATATTTAAAAATTCGTGAACTACATACGACTTAGAAAGATATATTGAAAAGTTGACAACCCTTTATTTTTAAATCCCTTAGTTTAACAATTTCAATTTTTAATTTATCACAAAGAATACATCTCGTAATTTTCGTAAAGTACTAAGCTATGAAATGTCAAATTACTTCCTTTACAGCATTTATTTTTGCATCCATACACGGAGCATGAAGTAGGCAAACACCCAACTTTCTCCTCACTATCGATTAGGCTTAACATCTGTACGTGTTCATGGCGTCCGTTGCCAGTCCTGTCTCTAGTAATATTGCTTAATGCGTGAAATGGAATCACGTGCTGCCACTTGCCCTGTTGGCATCGTGTTATTCCTTATATAAAAAAGCACTATATACACTAAAAATTGGTGAATTGATACTGAAAGGTATTTATTACTTTTACACGACATAGTACATTAAAAAAAATACTCTGTAGACAATGTTTTTGGAACTGAACTACACGATGTGGAAACTATGCAACCAATAGACTCACAAGAGACTAATGAACATAACCCCATCCCCATTGCGACATTTATGGTGTTTTGGCGCATGCATACGCCTCTGCCTTACCACTGCACAGCAGAAGCCAATTTATTTTTGTCTTACCTCACCAATAGTACGTTATATATATATCGTCTATACAGCAAGTTGATTGTTATAAAGTATTTTAACAATTGTGTACTTAAAAACAAGATATTTTCGTTTCCAGCAGTACGTTTTGTGTTTTTTGTGTGTAAGTATCGCACGTTGTTTGTATGTTATAAAGTGTTAACATGTGTTTTGGCTAGAAAAAATTGTCCGACGGATAAAAGAGAAAGCGTAAGTCTGGATACGAGAAACAAAAGAAGTGATAAAGAATATGACGGGATCAATTCTAAAATTTGTAGTTCTAGCAACAAGAAAAGGTAATGACAGTATCACCAATCTGTCCAGAAATTCCGAATCAGTAGATACCAGGGATGATAACAATAAATTTACTACAAAAGACATCATCAATGCTAAACAAAATTTAAAAAAACTATTGGTGACTGTATGTCAGCCTCCTACAGAAGACACAAGCATTGAGACACCTAATGAAACTTCAGGAAAAGTAGCTCTGAAAATAAGCGATTCAGCTGAATGGGAGAATACTTCAGATCTAATACACCACTTTGCAAAACATATCCCATCACAAAATATACAATCTGATTTCTTTTTAAAGGTTAGAAGTTATGGAGATAAGGTACGAACGATATGCATGGAAAGAATATTTTATCAGAAGATTAACAAACGGGGAAATAGTCCAGAGACTGGCAAATATATCCTCCATCAACTGGCAAAACCTATTACTATGTATGCAAGCTTTTCAGTGACAATAAATTGCTTAATCAATTCCAAACGGAGTTTGATGACTGGAAAAATTTAACTATAAGGATAACAACCCATGAGCAAGCAAAATATCATCTTAGCACTCTCTCATCTTTGTTACAATGCGAAAAAGCAAGCAGAAGTAATGCAGAACTGCAGGAGATGGAAAAATTATGTACATACTGAGTTGAAGTTCTAAAAAGAATTGTTGCTGTAATCAAATTTCTTGCCGAACGAAGTTTAGCTTTTCGTGGTGACACTCAATTACACAACTGTCCTAACAATGCAAATTATCTTGGTTGCACTGATCTTCTGGCTGAATTTGATCCACTTCTAACGGAGCATATTTGAAGATATGGAAATCCAGGAAAAGGCAATGTTTCTTACCTTTCTGCTGGTATTTGCTAGGAATGCATTAACATAACGGGATCTCAAGTTACAAGCCAGATAATATCTGAAATCAGAGATGCTAAATATTACAGACTCAGTATTGACTCAAACTCCTGATATTAGTCATATTGAACAGTTGACATTTATTATTCACTATGTACAGAAAGATGGATGTGTTGTTAGAGATTTATTAAATTTATTCCAATTGAACAGAATGATGGAAAATACTTATTCGATATTGTAAGAAATTTTTCTCGAACTTCATGGTATTAATATTGCAAACTGCAGGTCACAGTTGTATGACAATGCTAGCAATATGAGTGGCATATATTCTGGTGTATAAGGTAGATTTAAAGAAATCTACAGTCTTGCTGAATGGGTTCCATGTACAACCCCCAGTCTTAACTTGGTTGGATCAACAGCAGTGGAGTGTTGTTTAGCAGCAGCTAATTTTTTTGGAATTTTGCAGGTAATCTACGTATTTTTTCCCACGCCACCATGGAGATGGTCTAAATTGTTACAAAACATGAAAGAAAATACCATTGTTGTAAAAACATTATTGTAAACCAGATGGTCTGCACAAAAGAATTGTGTACCATTGTGAAATTATATGATAGTCTATTAGCACATTTTCAAACAATACAATGCAAAATAAGTTTGATGTATTTGAGACCATGGCAAGAAAACTTAAACATCCAACTACGAGGAATCTGCGCAATGTAAACAAACAAGATCCAGCTTTGCAGACAAAGTTTTGGATAATACAGATCCATGTTTAAGTCAGAGTGCCAGTGACAAATTCCGCGCCCAATCATTTTATCCTATAATCGACAGACTTATAATTGAGATGATAAAAAGACGCGGAGCTTATAAAATTCTATGCAAAAGGTTTAATTTCCTACTGGACAGATCCATGACTAGAGATGAAGTCATTCATAAAGCAAAGGAACTAGTGAATACGTATCCATCAGATCTCAAAGATGGATTTATTGAAGAGTTTTTACTATTTTCAAGAATGTATGAGGATAAAAAATCTGCAGTAGATATGATTTGTGCACAAATCGATGATAAGCTCATAACAAGTTTTCCGAATGTAAACAATATTCAGAATCTGTCTCTCCATTTTCGGAACAAGTGCAGAAGGAGAAAGAGGCTTCTCAAAGATGAAACTGATAAAAAATTATCTCCGGTCAACAATGGGGCAGCAATGATTGTGTCACTTTCATTACTTTCAATTGAAAATGATGTTATGTACCAAATGACATTCGACAAGATAATTTCTGAATTTGCACATACAAAATGTCGCAAAGTGAACATTTAAACATTAAATTAAAAGTATCTACTAGACCTATACTACTGGGTATGTGATTGCATCAGTGAGGCTGTTGAGAAACACGACTTATTGTTTTTGTCATTCAAATATCTAAATAAACAATTTAAATTAAAATTTGATGTTTTTCTTATTTTGGGATTTTTTTAATGTATTTTTTCAAGTGAAATATTGTAGGCCTTAAAAGATTCATAGGCCCTAGGCACTGTGCCTAGTCAGCCTAATAGATAAAGCGGCCCTGTCTCTGCTACAACTGGTATGTTGGTACCCCTGAGCCAAAGCTCAAGGTCCACATGAAGATTATACTTGTAGCAAAACTGCACACAAGCAGTCTTCTGTAGGGAGAAAATATATTAGTCATAGTTCAATGGAGAGATTGTTCAGGGCAGTTTGCAGTTATTGTTCAATGAATCTCATACTGCACAAAGAGCAAAAGATCCTAAAATCATCAACATAGAGGTCTTTGCACAAGTCGGGGAATGGAAATGATCTTGACAGCAAAATGGGGAGGAGCCTTCTGGTACCCCATGTTATTGGGGGAAAGGTTGAGTGTTGCCAATATAGCCATGAAAAGTAGGGTAGATAAAACGTTAAGAATGAAGATCGGCAAGTCACCTCTCAAGCTGAAGGAATAGAGGCCATGAAGAATGCGAAATATCCAAGCTGTGTCTGTGCTTTTTCGATGTTGAAGAATATTGACAACAAGAGCTCTCTACTTAAAAAACAATTCCTGAATGCCAATGTGATGTCCGAGTGCTTAAGAGTTGACCATTGGCTGCAAAAGTCACTCTGTGTGTTGAAAACATTATGATGCACTAAATACTACCTGAGTCTCGTTAGGGCCAGAAACTTGGGTGGAATAGTATGAAGAAGAAGAGATAGGGGAAAAAACTATTTCTCCAGAGTATCAATTGATTGAGGATCAGCAATTGCCTGTCCATTGTGCTCCAGGATCAATAATGAGTGGGGCATGTAGTTCCCTCCCATCTTCTACACTTTATCTCACACAACTATAGATTTTTAGTTCGTTGAGGTTTCATAGCACATCGGCAGCTAAGGCAATAATGCACCAAATGAGAGAAATAAAAGATGTAAAAGATGCGAAATCCACAACCAAAGTTAAAAGATATTACAGTAAAAGGTTAAGAACAAAACCAACAGATATAAAGAATACAAAAACAATAAATATATGTAAAGAAATAAATATAAAGATACAAAAGGTAAAATCAACCCAGGTTGTATAGTGTATAAATTGCAAAGCCATAAAATTACAATCTGTTAAAATAACCAGTAAAACGTAAAAAGGCAACGACATGAGGTAAAAAGGATTCATCAGATAGAAGATGTCTGAGTGTAAAAGGCTCAGAAACAAAATTGTGATGACTAAAATATAAACGACATTCACAATTAAAATCTGGACAAGCAGTTAAAATATGTTTAATGGTTAAAATAGTGTCAAAAAACTCAACTGAGGTTCGTTGTTCGCCCAAAGAAGAAATGAATGTGTAATAAACAAATGACTTAAGCAGGACTGAGCAAGTACAGCTTCCTCCTTGCGATTCCTACAAAAACTTGACCATGGTTTGATAATAAATGTTTGGGGTGGCATTTTCTTAGGTGGATGTACAGACCTCTATGTGTTGACGAGCGAGAACTTCAATGCTCAAAGGTATAGAGATAAAATCCTGGACCCTTATGTATGTCCTTACGCTGGTGCAATAGGTAAAACATTCATTTTACAAGATGGTAATGCTCATCCACACAAAGCTCGACTAGTGGAACAATATCTTCAAGAGGTGATCATTATGAGGATGGAGTGGCCAGTTCGATCTCCTGACCTAAATCCAATTGAGCATGTGTGGGATGCTCTAGGGAGACCTGTTGCTGCTCTCAACCCACCACCTGAAACAAGGGGGGGGGGGAGCTTATTACTGCTTTAAAGGAATAATGGTCATTACTCCCTACTGAGCTGACATAAACAGCATGAAACACATCATCATAAACAGCATGGAACATCACTGCTGTGCTTGCATTGCTGTAAGGGTGACCACACCACTTATTAAAACACTTTGCCATTGCATTCTGACAGTTAATTTTTGAACAAGTTCCTGTGTTATTTTTTGACGAAAAATATTTCTAATGTAAAATATTTTATGCCATTCTGAAACTAGCAATGTAATTCATGTTTTCATCAAATTTCATTAAAACCATTCATATAGTTTTTTATTTATCATAATTTTTTTGAGTTTTCCTTAATTTATGGAAATCAGTGTATTATCATTAAAAATATGTTAACTAATATCATATAATTAATTTTCTTTTTGGAGAGATCTACTCTAATAATCACTCGTGCAAATCCACTTGCAAAGTAAATTAAATGGTGAAAGCATGGCATAATTGCTTGGTGAAACTTAAAATATTTGCATATTTACAGCTTTTTATTCATATTAAGTTACTTAAGTTTGCTTTTTCATGAGTTATAATATGTACACAATTGTGTATGCAATTATTGTTGTTATCTGGCAAGTTATTGGCACACAGTTTTGTACAGTAAATTTAACTTTAATGTAACAAGTCACACTATCTATTGGTATAATGCAATAAAATTTAAAAGGAACATTTTTAAATCCTATAGTCTAATTTTAACTGATTCCCTTGCAAGTGGATTTCTGCAGGAGATAATGCAATTAGAAACCTCGATTCTACAGAAACCAAATTTAGAGACATCATCTATCCCACAGCAAACTAGCAGCTGCTTCAGTTCTATTAAAATCAAAAATTCACTCTTAAATTTCTTCAAACCTATTGCTGCTGTTCTAAGTCTCCCTCATCACATCATCATCCTCAAGCTGCCAAGGGCTACGGAGGTCCAACCAGACCATATAATTTAGTTCTCCAAGCAAGTCTATCCTGAGCTACATCTACTGCATCTGGCCACTGCACACCAATTCTAACAAGGTCCTGTTTGACATTGTCTGCCCACCGCATCCTAGGTCTCCCCTTCTTTCTGAGGCCTTTAGGCACACTGTTCATAACCCTATTCGCCAATCTATAATTATTCATACGGGCAACATGGCCAAACCAACAGAGTCTTTCTCTGCACAATATGCTGTTTAAAGGAGGTTGCAAACTCCTTTGCCTAACCTCATCATTAGTTACAAAGTTGAACCACCTAATACCCAAGATACTGCATAAGTATCTAGTTACCTGTTATCTTGTTTACAAAGTGTCCAAGTTTCACTACCATAACTAACCCTAGAAAGAACCAAATTATTATAGTCTAATTTTAGTCTTTAGGTATATAAGCCTTTTTCTCCACACTCTCCATAGATTCTTAAAAGTCCCGGCAGCAATCCCTATTCGTCTGTTAATCTCATGCTGCACATCACCATTATCTGTTACATAGCTCCCAAGATAATGAAACTGTGACACCTGCTCAAGACTGCAACCATTCAGATTAACTGAATCACAGCCTGCCTGACCAATTTTCATCACTTTAGTTTTCTCTCTGTTTATAACCAAACCTACTCTACTACCAGTCTCATCAACAGCTCGAATGAAAGAGTTCATCTCATCAACATCGTTTGACAAAAGGGCTAAATCATCAGCATAATCTACATCAGAAATTTTCGTATCTCCAGCCCATTTAAGGCCAAAATCTTTCCCTTGAAGTGAATTTCGCATAACATTGGTTGGTTGGTTGTTTGGAGTTTTATGGCGCATGAGCTACTAAGGCTATAATGCGCCAGACAAGGTAAAAATATGCTAAAAAACAAATACTCCTCAACCAAAATTAAAAAACAAATGCTCGAAAGGGTAAAAATTAAAACCAACAAGATATATATATAACAGAAATAAAAAGTGAGGTGTAAAACAACAAATGTGTAGATAAATAAATACAGTACAGACAAAGGATAAAACTAGCCCAGATGTAAATGACCTAGGCAGACGGTGAATAAATTACAAATGATTAAAATTATAATCTGGTAAAATATCCTGTAAACTGTAAAAAGGCAAAAATTGGAGATAAAATGGCACTATCAGATAAAAGATGTCCGAGTGTAAGTGGCTCGGACGTAAAATTGTGAAAATTAAAATACAAACGACGTTCTAGGTTAAAACATGGACATTCAATTAAAATATGTTTGATTGTTAAAATGGTGTCACAAAACTCGCACTTAGGCACGTCGTCCGCCCGTAAAAGAAACGAATGAGTAAGAAACGAGTGACCTAAGCGGAGCCGAGCAAGTACAACTTCCTCCTTGCGATTCCTGCGGTAACAAGACTGCCATGGTTTGATGATAGGTTTGATCTCGAAGAGCTTGTTGGTAAGCTGTTCTGACCAAGATCTCTGCCACTGTGCCCGGAGCTCGGTGGCAAAACGCTGCCGGAAATCCAGATAAGGAACCGGCAACGGAGAGTCGGACAGGGGCGTGGCTGACTTGGCAGCAGCATCTGCCAAGTCATTGCCCCTGATACCGACGTGACCGGGCACCCAACAGAAATGGATGGTGGTGGTGGCTGCCAGACGATGTAGCTGCTGGCGGATCTTAGTAAGAACAGGGTGAGGCCGATGCCTCACCGAGATCAAAGCCTGTAGCGAGCTAAGCGAGTCGGTGTAAAGCACACACCGACGATGATGCTTAGTCGCCACGTGGTCCAAGGCGAGACTGATAGCGTGCAACTCTGCGGTGAAGATGGAACACTGCAGTGGGATCTGGTCTGCAATGATTACATCACAGCAGACCATGGCTGATCCCACCGAAGTGCCGGACTTCGAGCCATCTGTAAAGACAGGCAAGAAGTCCGGGTGCTCAGCACGATGGCTGGCAAAGAGTTGCCGGTACACACAGTCGGGTGTAAAGGCCTTCCCGGTCCTGCACAGGGAAAAATCGCAGGAAGGGGAAACAGCGAGCCAAGGTGGAAGTGGCTCAGCTGTCGACTGTGCAACGCTATCGAGACTGGTGTTGATGTCTCTGAGGTAGCCTCGGACACGCAAACCAAAAGGACGAATGGCAGTCGGCCGATTAGTGTAAAGCATTTCCCACTTCGGACTGAAAACGCAGTCCCAAGTGGGATGGCCAGGCAGGGATCGCAATTTAGACGCATATTGTAGGGACAACTGCTGACGGCGAAGAGATAAGGAAGGTTCGTCGGTCTCAACGTAAAGACTCTGGACCGGTGAGGTGCGGAAGGCTCCCGTGCAAGCACGGAGAGCCTGATGATGGAGGGGATCCAGCACCTTCACCACCGAATCCCGGGCCGAGTCGTACACCTGGGATCCGTAGTCCAGTTTCGATCGGACAAGTGCACGGTACAGGCGGAGCAAAGAACATCGGTCCGCCCCCCAAGAGAGGGAGGAGAGGACCTTGACGATGTTCAATGCCCGCGTGCACTTGGACCTGAGATGACGTATGTGTGGTAAAAAGGTCAATTTCCGATCGAATATGAGACCGAGAAACTTGGTCTCCGCCACAACTGGAATGATGTTACCCCCGAGCCGCAGCTCGGGATCCAGATGAAGATTACGCTTGTGGCAAAAGTGCACACAAGCGGTCTTCTGTGGGGAGAACCGAAACCCGTTTGCCGTCGCCCAAACCGAAAGATTGTTCAGGGCAATTTGCAGTTGTCTTTCAATGACCCTCATGCTGGAAGATGAGCAAAAGATGCTAAAGTCATCAACATAGAGGGCATTGCCTACGGATGGAGGAAGTTGTCTAGTTATGGAATTAATCTTGACAGCGAAAAGCGTAACACTCAGAACGCAGCCTTGTGGCACCCCCTGTTCTTGGGGGTACGGCCGCGACAGAGTGTTACCGACACGGACACGAAAAGAGCGTGTCGATAAGAAGTTGGAGATGAAGATCGGCATGTGACCTCTCAAGCCGAAGCTGTGGAGGTCACGAAGAATGCCGAATCTCCAAGCCGTGTCGTACGCTTTTTCGATGTCGAAGAAAATTGACACCAGGTGCTCTCTACGTAAAAAAGAATTCCTGATAGCCGATTCGAGGCGTATCAGGTGGTCAAGAGTTGACCGTTGCCTGCGAAAGCCACACTGGGTGTTGGAAAGAAGGTTGTGGTGTTCTAAATACCAGATGAGTCTGGCATTTACCATTCTTTCCAACACCTTGCACACGCAGCTCGTCAATGCGATGGGACGATAATTAGAAGGAATCTTGGGATCTTTCCCTGGCTTGGGGAAGGCCAAGACGATGGCCTCCCGCCAGGAGTCCGGAAACTGCTCCTCGAGAAAAATGCGATTGAAGAGATGGAGCAGCCGATCCTTACTCGATGGTGAAAGATGTTGGAGCATGGCATAATGGACATTGTCCGGCCCTACAGCAGAGGCACGAGAAGAGTGCAGAGCAAGGCGAAGCTCCTCCGCTGTGAATGGCCTGTTGTAAGGCTCCAGGCCATTCGAGTGGAAAGACAGCGGAGAGCGCTCCGCCCTGCCCTTCTGGGCCAGAAACTCGGGGGCGTAAGAGGAAGACGAAGAGATGGAAGAGAATGACTCCCCCAGAGTGTCGGCAATTGCTTTGGGATCAGCAATTGCCCGTCCATTTTGCTCCAGGATCGATAACGAGTGGGAGGTGTAGTTCCCACTCATCTTCCGGACTTTATCCCACACGACCTTAGAACTAGTCGTGCGGGTGATGGAAGACGTATACTTGATCCAAGATTCCTTCTGGCTCTGGCGTCGGACGAAACGAGCTTTCGCCCTGGCGCGTTTGAAATTTTCGAGGTTGGGGGACGTCGGATATCTCCGAAACACCCCCCAAGCCTTGTTCTGAGCCTTACGAGCTGCGGTGCATTCTGGATTCCACCACGGTTTCGGAAAGCGAGGAAACCGTGTAGAAGTTTGAGGAATCGTTGATGCAGCTGCATCCACGATACAGTCCGTTATCTCCGCTACTGCCACATTGATGGGCTCCTGGCTGACAGAGTGGTCGCCGAGCTCAGAGAGCAGCTCGAAACCACCCCAGTCAGCCCGATCGAGCCTCCACCGTGAGACGCGTGAAGGGCTGCAAGGCCCCCCACGGGAGATGGTGCACACCACGGGGAGGTGATCACTTCCGTACGGGTTGTCCTCGACCTCCCATGTAAAGAGTGGAAGGATCGAGGAGGAGCAGATGGTGAGATCAATGGCAGTGAAAGTGCGGGTTGGGGAGTGAAAGTAAGTGCTGACACCGGTGTTCAACAGGGAGAGAGAAGGATCCAGGAGCCACTGCTCCAGGACCCCACCCCTCCCGTTGGTGTCAGCACTGCCCCAAAGTGGACTGTGTCCGTTGAGGTCCCCCATAATGAGGAAGGGGGACGGCAGCTGCGAGACGAGATCATCAAGGTCTTCCTGGAAGACGATGCTCCCAGGTGGAAGATATACAGAGCAGACAGTCAGTGAGAACCCCACGAAGAGACGGATGGCTACCGCCTCTAAGTTGGTAATGAGGTTTACGACCTGGAATGGAGAGTGGTTGCTCACGAGGATGGCGACACCCCCACGAGCTGGACCATCTCCATCCCGGTCCCGGCGAACCAGTGAAAAGTGCCGGATCGTGGGATCTGTGACTGGCTGCAAGTATGTCTCCTGCAGGCACACACAGATGGGCTGGTGTGCCTGAAGGAGGGCCTTGATGTCGTCAAGATTCCTCTGGAATCCACGACAATTCCATTGTAGGAGTGTGGCCATCTCAGGACTTAGAAGAGTGGGCGGACGACGAATTCCTATTCAACTTAACCGCCGCGGAGGACGGTTTAGTGAATAGGGGGCGGTCGGTATCCATGTCCTCGGAATCGTCCGAGGGGCATGGATCGGTGACCGCCCTTTGAGGAGTGATGATTTTCTTTTTAGGCCCTGGTGGGGGCCCCTTCGGTTTGGAAGGTCTTGCTGTCTGAGGACGGGAAGGAGGAGGCCTTCCGGTGGAGGTGGAAGGCTGAACTGCAGGAATGGAAACCGGGGTTGATGTCGAAGTCGACACCACCCTCGGTCTCGCCTGCGTGAGGAGGTATTTCGCAGCTGGCGAGAAAGACTCAGTAGGTGGTACACTGATGTCAGTCTGCACCGCAACCGAAGTCATTGGAACGATGGGCTTTCCAATGACTGCACTGGCATAGGAAACCTTGCCAGGCGGGGCGGGCGGTGCAGCAAGCTTTCTCGCTTCAGCATACGAGATGTTGTTGATGACTTTGAGGCGTTGTACCTCCTTTTCCTCCTTCCACTTCGGACAGTCGCGGGAGTACGCCGGATGTTCGCCACTGCAGTTCACACAGCATGCCTTTTCAGCTGTGCAGTCAGGATCGAGATGATCCTTACTGCCACAGCGAGCACAGGTGGGCTTGCCCCTGCATGCTGTGCGGGCATGACCGTATATCTGACACTGAAAACAGCGCAGAGGATTTGGGATATACGGCCGAACCTCACAATGTAAATAACCTGCCTTGATGTAAGAAGGCAGGCGTGGCGTATTGAATGTCACAATCAACACCCGGGTGGGTGTTAATTTTCCATCACGGCGTGTCGAAACCCGGTGGACCGCTGTTACTCCTTGAGGTGTGAGCTCCGAGAGGATCTCCTCCTCAGTAACTTTGAGGAGGCCCCACTCGGTGATCACACCCCGAGAGGAATTCAAAGTTTTATGGGGAGTGACTTCGACAGCCACCCCACCAATATCTTTTACTTTCAGGAGCAGTTCGGAGTGTTTTGAACAAGCGGTCTCAACCTGCAAGTCGCCAGATCGTAAGCGCTTGACAGATTTCGGCTCTCCCGCAAGACCTTTTAAACCTTTGTTGACGAAAAAAGGGGACATGTCCCCAAGCACCTGATCACCCGTGGAGTGGATGATCAAGAACTTTGGGAACGAAGACACAGACACAGAAGACGATGGCAGAGATAACGGAGACAAGGACGAAGACGGGGGTTCATGTCGAGCCCTCTTGTTGGCGGTGATCGCATTTTCATCATTCACTCGCATGTTTGGTTTTGTGTGGTTCAGTGCCCGCTGTCCCCACCCTCCACGGAGCCCAACAAGGGGACGCCCAGTCGGGCGCCAGGGCTACGCAGGCACTATACCCACACAGACAGTGAGCCAAGCCCTCACAAATAAATAGAAGGAAAATAAAAAGAGAAATGTGCAGAACGAAAACGTTCTACACAAATGAAACAAAGCTTAAAATAACAAAATTGTGAATGGCCAACCTGGCCTCACAAAGAAAAGATAACGACAAAAGGAAAATAAGTTGTGAGGAAACTTGTAAACCTGTACCCGGACCGTGGGCAAGGTTACTCACCGCTCTGCACGGTTGACCCTAGCAGGACCTGCCCACCAGCCGATTGCTCCTGGGGGGGCCACCCCAGGAGCTCCCGTTTACCGGAAGCAGAGGCCAAAGCAGTGTATAGCAGAGGCCCCGGAATCCGCTGCCCAGCCCCGCGACAGACAGGCTCCCCAATGGCAAGACGGCCATGGGGACCACGCCAGTCATGAGCTGAGGAGAGAAGACGGGGACCCCCGAGCAACTACCAGGATCCTCCTTTCCCGGGACACGGGTCTCCGCGCACGGCAAACACGCGGGCGAGCGTTTAGGACCCTGCGAAGGTAACTGAGCCAGCGGAACCTTCGCAGGGTGGTCCCCCTCACCGCGTACAGGCGCTCACACCGAGGGGGTCGCATAACATAATCAATAACCAAGCTAAAGAGAAAAGGAGACAAAATGCACCCTTGTCGAACGCCAGAAGTAATGCTAAACCAATTGCTACAAGCCTTACCAACTCTCACACACGACTCAGTGTTATTATAGAGAGCTTTCATTATGTTAACTAACTTGTCAGGTATACCATAAGATCTCACAATCAACCACAAATTATGACGATCAACAGAGCCGAAAGCCTTTTTGAAATCAACAAAGCTAGCAACCAAAGGTTTCTGAAACTCTAAACATTTCTCAAGAATCTGCCTAAGTGAAAATATCTGATCCACACATCCCCTACCACTTCTGAATCCACATTGCTCATCACGCAATTGACTGTCAACCAGATTCATAATTCTATTAAGCACAATCATGGAAAGAACTTTACCTGGAACAGAGAGTAGGCTGATACCCCTATAGTTATCACAAGAACTGCGATCATCTTTTTTGAAAATAGGGATAACAATAGCTCTGGTAAAAACCTTAGGAACCATGCCTTTATCATAAAAGATATTCAGAATTTCAGTCATCCAAGTGGTAACCGAAACATTCCCAGCTCTAAGCATTTCCGTAGTAATTTCATCTACCCCTGGGGATTTATGTAGTTTAGTTTGGAAACAGCCAAAATAACTTCAGATTGTGTTACAGGGCCAACATTAAAGCCACCAATGCATCTATCATCATTGCAAACAATGGGAGTAGAACTAACTACATTGTTTAGAACATCACTGAAATGCTCAGCCCACCTAGCCATGACAGAATCTCCCCCCTTCTATAACCTTACCTTGTTTATCCTTCAATCCTTGTATACCTGTCCATTTTCTACCACACAAAACATTAACTATCTGGTACAGCTCTCTGCTGTTGTGCTGTCTAACTGTTTCCTCGTCTTTGTCAGTCAAACCATCAAGCCATAGATTCTTATCAGCAGCTAACTGATTCTTTACACGTTTAAGTTCTCTGTAATGCTTTCTATTAGGACTAGTAGGGTATTGATTAAGAAAATTCCTGCAGTTCTTTCTTTCCGAAATAAGCTCAAGTGCCTTATCACTCAGATAATTCTGCCCCTTCTGCTCCTTTTTTCCTAAAAGAGTACTGTTAGTGTCCAAAAAAGCCTGTTTAAAATGATCCCATTCTTCCTCAACTTCAGTAGTAAGCATACCATGACTGTCATAATGACTAAGTAACCTATCATAGTAAGCTTTGGCTATAACTGGGTCTTTCAGAGCTTCAGTATTAAAAGCAACAACACTTTTTAAGTTTAAGTTGCAACACACTTTTAACAAGATAATGGTCAGATCCAATTTCAGCTCCAATATATGACCTGGTATTTCTAACAGAACTAGCCCATTTGCTGTTAATTAATATGTAATCAATCATATTCTTATGCAGTCCATCGTGTGAAACCCATGTGTACTTATGTATGTCGCGGTGTTTGTAATAAGTGTTAGTTATTCTGAATCCATTGAGTTTACTTACCTGTAGGAGACATTGCCCATTGCAGCTACCAATACCAAAAGGGCTTATTACTCCTCCCCAAAGGGAAGAGGTACCAACTTTGGCATTGAAGTCACCAAGAACAAGGGTAATATCTCCTTTCTTGACAGAATTCAAAACATCCTGAAGTTGTTCATAAAACCTATCCTTCTCATCCTCATCGGCATCCTCAGTGGGGGCAAAACAGCAGATAACATTCAAGTCTTTAACGCTTGTCTGAAATTTTGCTGTAAGAAACCTTTCATTAATGCACTCATATCCTAGAAGAGCATCACTAGCATGTCTGCTGAGAAGCAGACCCACGCCTTGGTGATGCTTATTGTCATCCCTCCCTGAAAAGAGAAATTTAAGATTATTTTTAAGAATCTGACCTTTATCTGTCCATCTGGTCTCTTGCAAGCCGAGAATATCTAAATTATAATGGTGGAATTCTTGTGTGAGGACATCAAGAGAAAAAGCTCTGTGCAGAGTCCTCACATTCCAACTACCTATGGAGAGAAAATGGTTAGTGGGATGTTTAAAGAAACTATGTTTATCGAGAGAGGGAATGCCGACAATATCAAACAGCCTCCTAATCGCAGACATGGGGCAAAGACCCGTTCCCCCACCACTAAAGGCTGAAGCCATCTACACTGGAAGACTTCCCCCAATGTAGAATTTGATGATGTCAATAGCAGCAAAGAGTTCAGGTGCCTGTGATGACCTCTGCTCAGGATTATCCACCAGCTGATAAACATATCCTGTGAATCTATTCACTTGGGGCGTCAACCCACAAACAAACAGAAAACACAGCGGAAGATTTTCCCTCCACAGAAGCCCACCAGTGCAGCAAAATCAGGATCCATAATCAAGCTCAGAGCAATATATCTGTCCAGTCCAGTGGGTTTATATGGTCAGCACCAGGACCCTGTGTGGTTGACCACTCCTCAGCAGGGTAGAAAAAAAAGAAAAGTAGCCATAGTTGTCCAGATTAGTAGGCCACACTAATCTGGCAGCCCTCCCCTTCCGTTTACTTCCACAAGAGAGTATCTCTTTTGAAAGGTACTAACGGTCTGCACCACGAGAAGGCAGGGTTGGACATTAGGTGCTAGGCCTGGCCGGTTCTATGCATCATCACAGGGGATTGGTGCATAGCTCTCCTTCCAGTGCCCTCATCACACCAACTACTAATAAGAGGTAACAGGAAGATTATCACCCCTTTTCTGCCTAAAGAGTTGGGTTGTTTTACCTCTGAGCAGCACTTTTTTGCACACCATGGGCTAAATGGCCAGGTCACATGGACCCCGAAGGCTCAGAGAAGGTTGGGGGAGGGGACAATTTGGAACAGCTGTTGGGAGACAGATGGTAGCATCCCGTCAAGGCCATCCAGGGTGTTCTTTAACGTGCACAGGGTATGGTTCTCCCGCACACGGGGCCACGGCTTAACGTCCCATCCGACGGACGACGGCCTTTCCAAGCCCATCGGTGTCCCCTACTGACTGTGGGCAAGGCGGGGAATTTTGCGGAGAAAAATCTCAACGCTGACCCAGCTGGGACTCGAACCTGGGAACTACAGATTACGAGCTTGGCGCGCTACCGACTGAGCCACCTCCGCCCCATTCTGCATAAAGAACAGTACTGTTTCTATTTACATTTTCAATGCTATTACATATATTAGATACATGTACTAATATGTCTAATGGTATTGCCTAATGTATTGAATTGATTATTATATGATCATGTACTCATAGCATCACAATGTAAATTTTTGGAATTAACAGACTTTTGGAATTAACAAATATCCCTTCTCCATATTAGTGCATTAAATTGAGAGTTCACAGTATACCCTTTTTCACTCACATCTGAAATGGGATTATAATCTGACAACAAATAACATCTTTTGCATATACACAGTCGTGTCAGAATAATATGACCACCTACCATAGTATATGTATGGTAGGTGGTCATATTATTCAGATACAACTGTGTATATAGTGTATTTTATTTTACCTCAAGTAGAGCATCTTCTGATAAATCAGTGCAGTGGACAGCATTTTTGACTTTGTCATGTCCAAACTGTGCTCGAAGTGTACTTGGACGAAGCTGACGAGCTATTTCCTAAATACACAAAATTACTAATGACAATGTATCATACATAGCAATATTAACATATATTATATAACAGACTAATGTAACATTTATTTATATTTTCCCTGAAATTTTGATTTTAACTTGAGTATACAAAGAAAACTGCCTTTTGCTTACCCTGTCAAAATGTTGCAATCATAACACTGTTAATCTGCTGGGACAGGCATGGACAGGGCAAGGAGGTAGAGGAGGGTCTGAGAATTTAGTTTCGAGGGGGGGGGGGAGGGTGTGAGAATAACACTTGAGTAGGGTGTCCCATTTAGTATAATATTTTGCCAGATAGGGAAAATTAAAATAATATTCTATATGAAATATAATTTTATAGTTATTCTTTAAATCTACTTTTAAATTTTTACTGCTGGACATATACTATGGGGCTGAAATAAAATTATACAAAGACAACTTTTGGATTATAAAGCAGGATGACAAGTTTCAGATTGGGTACAAAACAGCTATTTTTTCTTCTTTTGGGGGGGGGGGGATATTTATGAATTATCAAACCAACATGATTTCCATGGTTTGATAATAAGAGGGACATTCAAAAAGTTCTTGACATGCATCTGCAGAATAAAAATCATTGCACCTACCTAAACAAAATTTTTACTCCTTTAAAGTACTCCCCTCCAGCATCTATACAAATTATTCCTCAACTCTGAATGAGTGTATTTACTTGCACCCTTAAAAAAGGCTTCCCAGAAAGGCTCTTTTTAATTTTTGGAAAGATACAAATATCATGGTGCAAGATCAGGTGAATATGCAGGATCAGGTATATGTTTCATTTCTCCCTGCTCCAGATAGGCCACAACTTGTCCGATTTTGTGAGCACTGACATTGTAATGAAGGAGAATCTTTGACACACCTGTTGTTGGAAGCTGCTCCTTCATCTCCTTAACCATTTTGGGCAAAACAATGTTGATGTAGTATTTGGTCATATAGCCATTTTTTTCAGGTAAAGTGTCCACGACTACCACTCCTTGGGAACTAAAAAAATTGTGAACATCTTCTACAAGTGCAAGTCTTGTCGTAGGATCTGGGAATGAGGTTCATCTTCTGCAACCCAAACATAGTTGTCGATCTTTTTGGATGTTATATAGTAATAAAACCATGTCTCATCACCTGTGACAATATCTGTTAACCGTTTGGGGCCACTAGGTTAAAACATTGCCAGCATTTCCTTGCACAAGTCAACTCCAGTCACTATGTCTGGAGCTTGAAGGTACAATGCTGCCAGGCCAGATAGGAAACTGGCAGCAGAGAGCAGACAAAGGCATGGCTGACCTGCAACAGTGTCTGCCAAATCATTTCCCCTGATGCTGACATGAATGGGCACCCAAGAGAAGAGAATGATGGTGCTAGTGGAAGCTATCAGATGATGGAGCTGTTGATCAATCTTGGAAAGAAGAGGGTGAGACCTGATGCCTCACCGAGATCAAAGCCTATAGTGAGCTAAGTGATTCAGTGTAGAAAACACATCAACGATGACACTTAGGAGCTACATGATCCAAGGTGAGGTTAACAGTGTGCAACTCTACAGTGAAGATGCAACACTGATGTTGGATCTGGTCTGCAATGATAACATCACAGCAGATCATGGCCAATCCCACTGATGTGCCAGAACTCAAGCCATTTGTGAAGACAGACAAGAAGTCTGGGTGCTCAGCACAGTGGCTGGGAATGAGATGCTGGTATAGTCAGAGATATAGGCCTTCCCCATCCTGCAAAAGGGAAAATCATAGGAAGGAGAAACATGGTGGAAGTGACTTGGTTGTTGACTGTGAAACACTATCAAGACTGGTCTTGATGCCTTTGAGGTAGCCTCGGGCATGCAAACTGAAAGGACAAATGACACTTGAGCAATCAGTGTAAAGCATCTCCCACTTAGCACTGAAAAAGCAGTCCTTAGCAGGATTCCATTGTAGGAGTGTGGTCATCACAGGTCTTGGGGGATTGGGAAGACAATTTCCAATTTATTTTAACCAATGCGAGCATTGATTTCAGAAAAATGATGCAGTCCATAACCATGTCCTCAGAGTCATCCAAGGGACATGGATGTGAGACTGCAGCTTGAGGAGAGGTTGGAGATTTTTTCTTTGGCCTTGGCAGGGGCCCATTTGGCATGAAAGGTCTAGCAGTTTACGATTGGGAAGATGGAGGCCTTCCAGTGGTGGAAGTGGAAGGTAAGATTGCCTAATATAAGAGGTACTTCGCAGTAGGTGAGAAAGACTCAGATGGTGGGATGATGATATCAGCCAGTGCCACCATGGAAGCCATCTAACAAGGTACTTTCCAATGACTGATCCAACATATGAAGCCTTGGCAGGTGGGGCAGTGAACATTCATACTTCTTCCTTCCATTTGGGAGAGTCGCAAGAGAACGCGGGATGGTTATTGCCGCAGTTAACACAGCTTGCCTGCACAGCTGTGCAGGCAACTGCAAGTGGATTTACCATGGTAAGCTATGTGAGCATGGTCATACTCCATGGTTTTTCTCTTCTTTGCCTTGGATTTCTACCAACTAACCGATTTGCCTCTGACACTGAAAGCAACGCAGAGGGTTGAGGATGTATGACCATACCTTTAATACTGGTAGCCTGCTTTGATGGCAGTAGGCAGGCAAGGTGTGTTAAACGTGAGAAATGGTATCTTGATGGGCACTAATTTCCCATCATGATGTACTGACCCTGAAGAGCTAACTCAGAGCAGAGCTCTTCCTCAGAAACTTTGAGGAGACCACTCTGTGACCACCCCATGAGAAGAATTCAGGACCATTGAAGCAACACCAAAATGGGTATCCACCAATCACCATGATCTTCAAGAGTAGCTCAGAGTGCTGAGCACAAGCGTCTCAACCAGTGAGTTGCCACATCTTAAGTGCTTTACGGATTTCGAAGATTCCGCGAAACCTTCCAAACCCTTCAGAACAGAGTTGGGTTGTTTTACCTCTGAGCGGCACTTTTTTGCACACCATGGGCTAAATGGCCAGGTCACATGGACCCCACTGGCTCAGAGAAGGTTGGGGGGGGACCCACTGGAACAGCTGTTGGGAGACGGATGGTAGCCTCCCGTCAAGGCCATCCAGCGTGTGCTTTAACGTGCACAGGGTATGGCTCCCCCGCACACGGGGCCATGGCTTAATGTCCCATCCGACGGACGGCGGCCTTTCCAAGCCCATCGGTGTCCCCTACTGACTGTGGGCAGGGCGGAGAATTTTGCGGAGATAAATCTCAACGCTGACCCAGCTGGGACTCGAACCTGGGAACTACAGATTACGAGCCTGGCGCGCTACCGACTGAGGCCCCCCCCCCCCTTCAGAATAGAGAACGGGGACATATCCCCTCCAGAGGTGGTAGTGGAAGATGTGTAACAGATATAGAAACCAAATGATACAGATATGGAAAAGTCTGTGGCAAGCAGCTGCTTGAGGGGGTATTTATTTATTTTTTTTATATGGAAAAGTCAATGTTGATGTTGACACCAATATTCCACTGCAGGTGAGAAAGAATCAGCAAATCAGTTAATTGGTTGGTTTTATGGTGAAACTAAGGCCATATTGTGCCAAACACATGATATATACAGTAAAAAATATACAGATAAAAGTCATGGAATCCTCAATCAAAAGTTAAAGGCAACATACAAAAGAATGCAAGTAACAAAAATGAGAAAGATGGAACAATAAAGGGAGTGTTGAATCCAAGAAAAACAACTGGTAGAAATCCACAGCAAAGAAGAGAAAAACCATGGATGTATAGGGCCTGTATAAATACAAGGAAACAGATAAAAGAGAAACTAACATTAAATACATGTAAAATAATCACTAAAACGTAAAATTTCGAAAACGGGTGAAAACAATTCATTAGACAAAAGATGTCAAAGTGTAAGGGGCTCAGATGAAAAATCATGATGGCTAAAATAAAAGCAGTACAATGTGTTAAAATGTATTTAAAGTTAAAATTGTCACAAAACTCACACTTAGGTTTGTCGTCTGCCCGAATAAGAAAAGACTGAGTGATAAACAAATCGCCTAAGCAGAGCCAAGTAAGTGCAACTTCCTCCTTGCAATCCTGCAATAAATTCTTCTTGGTTTGACAACTGGCTTGAGCTTGAAAAGTTTATTACAAACCTGTTCTGGCCAAAATCTCTTCCACTGTGCCTGGAACTTGGTGGAAAACACTGATGGAAGTTCACTAATGGAACTGGCAGTGAAGAGTCATCTAGGGGCATTGCTGATTTGGCAGCATCTGCCAAGTCATTGCCCCTGATCCTAACATGATCGGGCACCCAACAAAAGAGAAAGGCAGTTGAGGATGTTAGATGACAGAGCTGGTAGAGGATCTTGGACAGAACAGAGTAAGGCTGATGCATCACTGAGATTAAAGCCTGTAGAGAGCTAAGTGAGGCAGTGTAAAGTACACACCGACAATCATGCTTAGCCACCATGTAGTCTAAGCCGATGAAGTCTTGCAGCTAATAGAAGATGCATATTTGATTCAAGATTGCTTCTGGTTCTAGCACCAAATGAAATGGACTTTCATCCTGGTGCATTTGAATGCTTAAAGTTGGGGGATACTGGATATCTCCAAAACATCCAACAGCCTTGTTCTGAGCCTTATGAGCTGCAGTGCAGTCGGGATTCCATCATGGTTTCCAAAACCATGGAAACTGGGTCAAATCTGAGGAATAGTCAAAGCAGCTGCACAGATGATACAGTCTGTCATCTCTGCCATTGCATCATTGATTGGCTCCTAGCTAACTGAGAGTTCATCGAACTCACAAAGGAACTCAAAGCCACTCCAGTCCACCTGATCTGATCTCCACGGTGATACACATGAAGGGCTGCAAGGGTCCCCATGGGAGATGGTACACATCACAGGGATCACTTCCATATGGATTGTTCTTGACTTCCCACGTAAAGAATGAAAGGATCAAGGAGGAGCAGATAGTAAGATCAATGGAAGTGAATGTGTGGGTTGAAGAATCAAAGTTGGTACTGACACCAGTGTTCAACAGGGAGAGTGATGGATCCAGAAGTCACTGCTCCAGAACCCCACCACTTCCACTGGTGTCAGTACTGCCCCAAAAAGGACTGTGTCCCTTGAAGTCCCCCATGATTAGGATGGGGACAGCAGCTGCAAGACGAGGTCATCTAGTTCTCCCTGGAAAATGATAATTCTGGGCGGTAGATAGACAGAGCAGAGTCAACAAAAATCTCATAAAAAGGCAGATAGTAACTGCCTCCAAGGTGGCGAAGGGTACGACCTAGAATGGAAAATGGTGGCTCAGAAGAATGGCAACCCCCCCCCCCCTACACACACACACACACACACACTAGTTGGACCATCTCCATCCCAGTCCCAACAAATGAGAGAAAAGTGCTGGATAGTGGGATTGTTTGCTGTTTGCAACTACATCTCCTGCAGGCACACACAGATAGACTCATGTGCCCTCAGGAAGACCTTGATGTCATCAATATTCTTTTGGAATCCACGACAATTATGTTGCAGGAGTGTGGCCATCTCATGTCTTAGAATTGACGGATGACCTTTTAATTGTCAGCCACTAATGTGCGTGTGCAGCACACAATCCCTCTTGTATCATAGCTAGCGCGATCTTCAGATTATGTAAATATTTTCCAGGCGTGCAACAGCCATGTGCCGAATTTGTACGTAGCATGTATACTAAGTGACATTAAGTCACAGAGTCAGAATGAGATTGTGAACAGTAGAATTGACAGTATAGTTAGTAGAGATGTAGGAGTCAGAAGTATTGTGAGAAGTATGTGTTGTGTAGATAGATGTGAGTTGTTAGTACTCCAACTTTTGCATTCTTCCATTGAATTTGGTGAGTCTTTGAATTTTTTGGGAAATAAACTTTGTTTCAGAAACTTTTGAATTTTTGCTATTTTTCTCTTGAACAATGTTAATTGATTTTTGATTAGATTTAAACTTTAATTAAACTTGACAATCCTTTTTTGAATTCTTACTCGATAAGTAACGCTACATACAAAATGAACTCTATTTCAACTTTATTTGGCAAGCTAGTATTGCCTGGCTCTACGGAATTTTGAATAAATTTGGATCGGACAAAAGGTCCAACTAGAAAAGTTAATAACCTTTGGAGCATTACACCATGTCCTCAGAGTTTTCCAAGGGACACAGATCTGAAGCCACCAAATGAGGAGGGGATAAAATTTTCTTCTTGGGCCCTGGTGCAGTTCCATCAGTTTGGAATGTCTGGCTGTCTGAGGTCGTGACGAGGGGTCTTCCCGAGGTGGAAGAAGGCACAGATGCAAGAATAGAAACTGGCATTGATGTCAATGCTGGCACCAACTATGGTTTCACCTGCAGCAGGTGAGAAAAATTCAGGTTTTGGTATGTTGTTATCTGTCTGCACTGCCACAGAAGTCATTGCAACAATATTTCTGATCACTGCACTAGCATAGGAGCCCTTGCCAGGTGGAGAAGGTGGTGCAGTAAGCTTTCTCACCTAAGGATAGGTGATGTTATTCAGTGTTTTGAGGTGTTGTACCTCCTTTTTCTCCAGACACTTGGGACAGTCATGGGAGTACGCTGGATTTTCACCACTACAATTCACGCAGCTTGCCTTTTCTGCTGTGCAGTGAGGGAGGGTTTAGGTAATCCTGGCTACCACCATGCGTACAGGTGTGTTTGCCCCAGAAAGCTATGCACGCATGGCAGCACCTCTGACATTCAAAGCAATGCCGAGGGTTTGGAATATACAGTTGTGTCTCACAGTGAAGGTATCTGCCTTGATAGAAATTGACAGTTGCCACACCTGTCCATACTGAATGTGAGGATTAGTACCCGGACAGATACTAATTTTCCTTCATAGCATTGCTGTGATGTGCCATGATGTGTTCGAGTGGACTGCTGTCCTTCCCTGGCAAGAGAACTCCATGAGGATTTCCTCCTCAGAAACCTGGAGGAGGCCTCACTCAGAGATCACACCCCAGGAGGAATAAAGTAATTTTTTTCACAGTGATTGAACACGATTTTTTCACAGTGATGGAGAGCCCAATTGCCATCACTTTCAGCATCAGCTCTGAATGCTTAGAGCAATAAGTTTCCACCAACAAATTGTCAGATCTTAGGTCCTGACTGATTTTGGAACTCATGCAATACCTTCCACACCTTTAGTGATAAAAAAAAGGACACGTGTCCCCAATAACTTGATTACCTGTGGAATGGGTGATCACAAATCTTGGGGATGAAGAAACAGAAAAAGACAAGGGATGAAGAAAAAGACAAAGAAGACAATGAAGACAACAAAGAAGATGGAGGCTTGTGTCAAGTCCTCTTTGCAGCACTGACAGATTCAACTGCATTTACTGAACTTGTGTTTTTGAATTATGATTCAGTGCCCATGGTCCCCACCAACCTTGGAGCCCAACAAGGGGACACTAAATTGGGTGCCAGGGCTGCATGACCACTATACCCACACACAGCCAGCAAACCAAGGCCTCACAAATAAATAAAGGGAAAATGAAAAGAGAAGTGTGAGAAACCTACCCAAATCCTCACAAAATTAAATAAGAGAAAAAAAAAAGAAATAGGCGAGGAACTGAACTGCCTTCATAAAATAAAGTTAGCTGCAAAAGGAAAATAATGTGCGGGGAAACTCATTAACTTGTACCCAGACAGGGGCAAGGCACTCACTGTACTGCATAGTTGGCCCTAGCAGGACCAGCCCATCAGCTGATTGATCCTGAGAACGTCACCCCAGGAATTTGCATTTACCTGAAGCAGAGGCCAAAGCAGTGTGTAGCAGAGGCCCTCAAAATCGCTGCCCAGTCCCACAACGAACAGACACCTCAATGCAAAACAGGCCAAAAGGGACCCAAAGTCATGAGCTGAGGAGAGCTGACAAGAACCCCCGAGCAACTATAGGATCGTCCTTTCCAGGGACATATGTCTCCATACTCAGCAAACACATGGGTGAGTGTTTAGGGCCCTAGAAGGTACCCGAACTAGCGAAACTTTCACAGGGTGGTCCCCTTACCATAGACAGTTCACATTGAGGGGAATGAATGAGGTCTTGGATACGGAAGCAAAAGGTATTTCCTTGACCCAGAAATCAGTCTTCTTATGCTTGGAAGGACAATTTTGTCAAGAGCCCAGCCCCTACCAGGGAAAACTTTATTTCACAGATCTTACTCTTTATTGGTTTTAAATAATAACCTCCCCAAATTTTTGGTTATGCCTCTTTAAAAAAAACCTAAATTTTTTTTCCTTACTGCACTAACTTTTCAGCATCTTACCACAATCACCAAAACATATCATGCAACAAAAAAATGCATGGTGCCCATGAAAAAAAAAAATATCGAAGGAAGTGTTCTTCTGTTTCCATAAACAGGACAGAAAAATCCCATGATTATGAGTAGTCCAAATTCACCTTTTGAAACTTTCTCTGTTTTACATTACTGTAATGAAAAATAAAAATATTAACAAATAAATAGACGATTAGTACTAGCTGAATTTTTTTTCACTATATTCAGAAAGAAATTTCCTTTCCATTGATATATAATTTAACTGTTAAAATCATTAGGTTTTCCAAAATTATGCATTAATTGCCTAATCAGATCTATTTTTTATTATTGTTACTGTGAAAATGTCTTATTAAATGTAGTATGCTTGCAAATATTAAATTTTTTCATTTTCATAAAATTCGGAATTAAATTTTAATTTGGTACATAACATGACCTATTTTTGCTGATTTGTTATTTGTTGAAAACATTCTAAAGTTGACTTGTTTATTTGAATCATCCCACTTGGCAAAAAGACTGGACTTTTCTCAAAGTATAATACCAAGAAAAACAATTACAAAAAGAGACTAATTTTCTTGTTTCATTTATTCTTCTCTTATTCAGAAATAGCCTTTCTATTCATATCCATTATAATCATTTTTATCTATTAGTTTCTTTACCTAAATTTTTATTAGCATTGCTAGATGTTTATTTAGCATTATAAAAAAGCCCTATTAATGCTATAGTTTTGTTCAATATTTTACCATTATAAAATTTGCAATGAAATGCTGATTAATTTGGCATATAACATGTTATAATTCCTTTCATTAGTTATTTGGAATTTTTTTTTTTTTTTTTGGGGGGGGGGGGGTAGCTTAGGGAAACAACAGCTGAACTTCTAGATATAAACTAGTTTCTCAGGCTGGCCTCTGGGAGTGTTAATCACAGTTTTTAAGATAAAATATAGACTTTTGCCTTCCAAGAAGTTTTCAGCTTTTTAAAAACTAATGAAAGGTCATATGCATATCTTTTAACAGATCTAGTCCTTATTGTGCAAAAACAGAAATGCATCACTTTAGTAAACTGTACTTACTGGATTTGCAGGTCCAACAAGCTTACGGAATTCCTGTGGTGTATTAGACCCATGACTGCTGCATATCTCCAATGCCATACAAGAACCAGATACTAGTTGTGCAGTCATTTCCTGCATGAAATTACCCCTATTAAATTATGCCATCAGCAATAAGATATAAAATAGTTGTGCTTCATAGAACTTTACAGAATTTAATATTATTACATTATATGATGCCAAATATTTAATACAAAATGTCTGTACATTGATGACTTTTCCCATTGATAATGTACTATACTATTCATTGAGTAGGTGACAGTAGTGCCCCTAGAGATTTCAGACACTTGTAGCAGGTTTAATCCCACCCCACCACAGCTAGGAACCCAATCTGTAAACTGTACACAGAAAGATGCAAGTGGGACAAACACACCAAATTTGAGAGCAACTAACTGGTCAAGTACCCAAAAAATAACAGTGACCAAAATCTTCCACCACCAATGACATCACCATGTACGTGTAAGAAACATGTGTCCATGCACCTGTTCACCTACCTACCAATTTGGAATATGCCTATTACACAATATGATTAGAGAAAAACATTTCTGGTTTAAGAGTTAATATTAGTTGGGTTGTTTTATAATGTTGTTATATATTTCTGAGCAGCAATTTTTTGTGCACAATGGGCTAAATGGCCAGATCACAAGGACCCCGAGGGCTTAGAGAAGGTTGGGAGAGGTAACCCACTGGAACAGCAGTTGGGAGACAGATGGTAGCCTTCCGTCAAGGCCATCTAGCATGTGCTTTAATGTGCACAGGTTATGGCTCTCCTGCGCACGGGGCCATGGCTTAATGTCCCATCCAACAGACGGTGGCCTTTCCAAGCCCATCGGTGTCCCCTACTGACCATGGGCAGGGCTGGGAATTTTGCGGAGATAAATCTCAACGCTGACCCAGCTGGGACTCGAACCTGGGAACTACAGATTATGAGCCTGGGGTGCTACCGACTGAGCCACTCCCACCCCATAAGAAATTTAGATTTATAAAAATGTTATGGATGTAAATGATGAGAATGAAAGATAATTTAGTATACAGTGATTATATAAATCGTATTTTGAAGTATATTTCTGAATTAAGTGATCAAACTTGGATGGAATTATATTAGGTGAAATGTTAACATCGTATTTGATAAATTATTGATACAGCTTTTCTTTACTCTTAGATATGATGTATATGTATTTAAATCTGTTTGGTGTCATCAGTGATATTGGTGCATCAATTGATGTGTAGTTATTGGGATGATATTGGCATGCATATGCAGTTATATTCTGTGAGAGAGCAGAATTTGATGTAACTGCATTTCTTTTCTTTAACCTTTTAGAAAGTAAATAGTTGAGGAGTGGAATTAACAAGTTTTTTATACAGTTCGGAGTATGCAACTTTTGGATTGTAAGAATGTGATATTAGTTAGACCAATAATGCTAGTATGCAATTAACTGCCACAGTCATTGATATGTATTTACAATAGATAGCTTTTACACATGGTTAGGAGAATGAGAGGAGGTAACTTAGGTTGAGCTGGAAGATTGCATCAAAATGAGAATAGTTCGTATTATTACATTTATAAATACTCATTCCTTTTTTATTCCATTCCTATTTTTATTAATTCCTTATTTTTATTAAGTGATATGGAAATGACATAAGAGGTGTCCTCATATTCAAAATTGATCATCAAAATCTGTTAGGCTAAATTTTGACTCCCTTTGGGAGGAGTTCTGATTGTCACCCACTCACTTTTATTTTTCCTTAACCAGTTTTACCTTATTTATGCTATATATTTATTATTTTGAGGATTTTCTTCAGTTGATCATCACTTTTCCTCACCCAAATCTGCTAGAGGAGTTGCACATGAGTAACTCCATTTTTTGACTGACAGCTTTGGTTGTTTTACCTCTGAGCGGCACTATTTTGCACACCATGGGCTAAATGGCCATGTCACATGGACCCTGAAGGCTCAGAGAAGGTTGGGGAGGGGACCAACTGGAACAGCTGTTGGGAGACAGATTGTAGCCTCCCGTCAAGGCCATCCAGGGTGTGCTTTAATGTGCACAGGGTATGGCTCTCCCGCACATGTGGCCACGACTTAACATCCCATCCGATGGATGAAGGCCTTTCCAAAAGCCCATCAGTGTCCCCTACTGACAGTGGGCAGGGTGGGGAATTTTGCGGAGATAAATCTCAACGCTGACCCAGCTGGGAAAACCTGAGAACTACAGATTACAAGCTGGGCATGCTGCTGACTGAGCCTGTGAGTTTAGAAGACAGTACTTTGGAGTGTAAGAGATTGAGAATGTAGAATGTTGGTGAAGATTTTGAGTGAGCTGTTAGTTGTTCACAAAATTTTGTGTAAAAGGAGAATTCACTTTTGGTAAGTCTAGATTTTTTGGAAATAATTTTTATTCCTAATTTTTTTCTCTTGAGCAGGAAATTGTCAAGTATTAAAGTTAAATCTAGTCAAAATCAATCTTTTCGAATTGAATTCTTTTGGGCAAAGTAAAGCCTATTATACTAGAATCCTCATTTAACTTTATTTGGCAAGATTAATTGCCTGGTGCCCAAGCTATCCAGTAATTTACAAATTTTTTGGATCAGTCAAGGTCCATAGTAAAAAATTTAACATACATTTTGGAGCATTATACCACATGGTGGCTAAGCATTACCAGCGTGTGCTTTATACTGACTCGCTTAGCTCGTTACAGACTTTGATTTCGGTAAGGCCGATGTCTCACCGAGATCAAAGTCTGCAATGAGCTAAGCGAGCCTAATCATGCCTCGGTGAGGCATTATCTGCCAGCAGCTATATTTTCTGGCAGCCAGCACCACAATTTTTTTCTGTTGGGAGCCCAGTCATGTCAGCATCAGGAGCAATGACTTAGCAGACACTGCTGCCAAGTCGACCACTCCCATGTCCAACTCTCCACTACAGGTTCCATACCTGGACATACTGGATTAGTGTTTCTCCATTGAGCTTCGGGCACAGGAACAGAGATCTTGGTCTGAACAGATCAGCAATAAACTGTGTGTTTCAAGCCTATATCAAACCATAGCAGTCATGTTTTCACAGGAATTGCAAGGAGGAAGTTGTACTTGCTTGGTTTCACTTAGGCCATTCATTTGTTTCTCATTCGCTTCTTCTACAGGCGGATGACAAACCTAAGTGTGAGTTTTGTGACACCATTTTAACCATATAAAGCTTTTTTCTTCTTGTTTTAACTTTGAAAGTTTCACCCAAGAACAGGGGATTCCACAAGTCAAGTGTTATGCTTTTTGCTGTCAAGATAAATTCCATTACACAACAACTTCCTCTGACTGTAGGCAATGCCTCTATGTTGCTGATTTTAGCATCTTTTGCTCATCATCCAGCATGACAGTCATTGAACAACATCTGCAAACTTCCATGAACGATATCTGGGTTGGGGCGATAGCCAATGGGTTTTGGTTCTCCCCACAGTAGACCTCTTGTGTACACTTTTCTGCAAGTGTAATCTTCATCTGGACTCTGAGCTGTGACTCAGTTAATATCATTCCAGTTGTAGCGAAGACCACGTTTCTTGGTCTCATCTTCGACCAGAAATTGACCTTTTTACCACACATACGACATCTCAGGTCCAAGTGCATGTGGACATTGAACATCCTCAAGGTCCTCTCTTCCCTGTCTTGGGGAGTGGACTGATGTTCATTGCTCTGCCTCTACTGTGCATTTGTCTGGTTGAAATTGGACTATGGATCCCAGGTGTCCGACTCCACCAGGGATTTGGTGGTGGATCCTGTAGACTAATGGTTCTCAACCTTTTATGCTTCACGTATGCCCTGGAAATGTGTATGTAACTGGGGCATCCCTTCTATAGATAGATAAAACTACAGTTATATTATAATAATGCCAGCTTAGCAATTTTGTTACTAGATCTAGCAACTTTTGAGCTCTCACAGTGTACCTCAAAAAATTCTACTGCATACCCCACGTTGAGAACCCCTGCTGTAGACCATCAGGCCCTCCGTGTTTGCACAGGGGCCTTCTTCACTTCACCAGTTGAGAGTTTTTACATTGAGACTGACGAACTGTCCTTATCCATTTACTGTCACCAGTTGTTTCTGCAGTATGCAGAAAAATTGCAATCCCTGTCAAGCCATCCCACTTGGGACTGTGTTTTTAGTCCTCAGAGGGAAATGCTTTACACTAATCAGCTGGCCGCCATTTGTCCTTTTGGTTTGTGTATCCAAAGTTACCTGTGAGACATTAACTACAATCTTGATAGCATCTCACCGTCAACAGCTGAGCCACTACCACTGTGGCTCGCCGTTTCCTCTTCCTGCAACTTTTCTCTTTGCAGGATGGGGAAGACCTTTACACCCAACTGTGTGTTCTTATCTGTCTTCACAGATGGTTCAAAGTCCAGCACATCAGTGGAATCAGCCATGGTCTGCTTTTCTGCAATTATTGCTGACCAGATCCCACAGCAGTATTCCATATTCACTCCAGAATAGCATGCTATCAGCATTGTTTTGGACCACATAGTGGCTAAATGTCATCGTTGGTGTGTTCTTTACACTGACTTACTTAGCTTGCTATAAGCCTTGATCTCACTCTGTTCTCTTCAAGATCCGCCAGCAACTGCATCATTTGGCATCCACAACCACCATCATCTGTTAGGTGCCCTGTCCATTGCTATCAGGGGCAACAACTTGGCAGATGCTGCTGCCAGGTTGGCCACACCCCTGTTTGACTCTCCACTGCCAGTTTCATACCTGGATTTCCAGCAGTTTTTTCACTGAGCTCTAGGAACAGTGTCAGAGATTTTGGTCTGAACAGGCATAAACTGCTTACACTTAGCCTTAACTGGCATAATGGTTAGGCAGCTAGCAACTGTTCCAGCAAGGCAAACTTTCTGTATTGTGTTAGCTCTACCTGAGCAATGGTCAGCAGTGACTTCGGTCTGAGTAGGGTATGTCCTTGTATGAGAAGGCATGTAAAAGTTAGGAGTAGCTTCTAGGATTCTTTTCTGTCCTATATGTCGCAAATAAAAAAAAACTGGTCAGTAACAAACTTTTTGAGATCAAGCCCATTCTCAAACTGTGGCAGTCATGTTTTTGTAGGAATCACAAGGAGGAAGTTGTAGTTGCTCGGTTACGCTTAAATGAATGTGTGGTTCATATACCACACATTCATTTTTTGGGCGGACGATGTACCTAAGTGCGAGGTTTGTGACACAATGTTAACCATTAAGCCTATTTTAATCTTATGTCCAGCTTTTAACTTGGACAGATGTTTGTTTTTTACTGTTCATGATTTTACATCCAAGACCCTTACACTTGGACATCTTTTATTCAATGATCCTGTTTTAATTGCTGTGTTTGACTTTTTATGTTTTAATGGATATTTTAACCATCTCTGAATTTTACCTTTCAGCATTGTTTTTTACATGGGTCCTATACATACACCTATTGCTATTTTTACATATTTGTTATTATTTTTTGTATATTGCATAATGTTTTCTGTTGTTTATTGTTTTAGTGTTTACATTTATTGTCTTTCACATTGTCTTTTACTTTTAACATTGGTTGTGGGTTTACTTGACTTTTAGATCTTTCTTTATATCCTTTACACCTCGTTTCTTGCATCATGGCCTTAGTTGCCTTCGCCATAAAACCTCAACCAACCAACCAAAATTTAACTTTGAAAGATATATATATTTTGCCTTTTGTGATTTTATGTCTGAACCACTTACACTCTGACATCTCAGATCATTGTAGTTTACCAGTCTTTGACTTTTTACAATATTCTGGATATTTTAAATAGATTTTTGATTTTACATTGTTATCATTTTCTTACTGCATACAGAGTTGCCACCTACTTCAATTTTATCAGATTTTCTATGATTTTTGGTTTAAAGTCCAAAAATCCGATTTTATCTTTGAAAATCCAACTTTTACGGTTTTTTCAGTTTCACAGTAAAGGAAATCTGCTCCCAAATTGTACAGTATTTTTGCCCCTTCCCTAAAAGAATGTTAATGAAAATAAAATACTGTTTACCACATAGCTCTTTTAATGTACTAATGGTGGAACTGTGCAATGAACTGTGTCCATACTCCCTAATCTATGCTTGCTCATGGGACTCACCTGTGCACTAATCAGAGGAAATATGACTCCAGCTGGCCATTTCCAGATCGAGCACATGGCAAACTCCACACCTAAATTCTTTTACAGAATTGAAAGTTATAGATTGTTTCTAAATGGGTATTTAGCTAGGTAATCACTGGAAGAGAGCTATGCACCAATCCTCTGGGATGATGCACAGAACCAGCCAGGCCTAGCATCTAATATCCGACCCAGCCTTCTCGTGGTGCAGGCTGTTAGTACCTTTCAAAAGAGATACTCTATTGTGGAAGAGAATGGAAGGGAAGGGTTGTCAGATTAGTGTGGCCTACTGATCTGGACAACTATGGCTACTTTTCTTTTTCTTTCTACCCTGCTGAGGAGTTGTCAACCCCAGACAAGGTCTTGGTGCTGACCATATACACTTACCAGACTGGACTGGAATAAAGCTCTGAGAATGATTATGGATCCTGAATTTGCTGCACTAGTGGATTTCTGTGGAGGGAAAATCTTCTGCTGTGTTTTCTGTTTGTGGGTTGATAGCACTAAGTGAATAGATCCACAGCATATATTTTATCATCTGGTGGATAATTCTGAGCAGAGGTCATCGCAAGCACCTGAACTCTTGCTTCTACAGGCATCATCAAATTCTACATTGGAGGATGTCTTCCAGTGTAGATGGCTTCACCCTTTAGTAGCGGAGGGAAAGGGTCTTTGCCCAATTGTCTGCGATTAGAGGGCTGCTTGATATTGCCGGCATTCCCTTTCTCAATAAACATAGTTTCTTTAAACATCCCACTAACCATTTTCTCTCCATAGGTAGTTGGAATGTGAGGACTCTGCACAGAGCTTTTTCTCTTGATGTCCTCACACAAGAATTCCACCATTATAATTTAGATATTCTCGTCTTGTAAGAGACCAGATGGACAGATAAAGGCACATTCTTAAAAATAATCTTAAATTTCTCTTTTCAGGGAGGGACGACAATAAGCATCACCAAGGTGTGGGTCTGCTTCTCAGCAGACACGCTAGTGATGCTCTTCTAGGATATGAGTGCATTAATGAAAGGTTTCTTACAGCAAAATTTCAGACAAGTGTTAAAGACTTGAATGTTATATGCTGTTATGCTCCCACTGAGGATGCTGATGAGGATGAGAAGGATAGGTTTTACTGACAACTTCAGGATATTTTGAATTCTGTCAAGGAGATATTACCCTTGTTCTAGGTGACTTCAATGCCAAAGTTGGTACTGACTCTGATCTTTGGGGAGGGGTGATAGGCCCTTTTGGTATAGCTAGCTGCAATGGCAATGATCAACATCTCCTATAGGTAGATAAACTTAATGGTTTGAGAATAACTAACACTTATTACAAACACTGCAACAACATAAGTATACATGAGTTTCACCAGATATGCTGCATAAGAATATGATTGATTATGTATTAACAGCAAAGGGCTAGTTTGTTAAGAATTTCCACTTGCAATTTCTTTTATTGGCATTTCCACATGATATCTCAACATTCAGTTTAAATTTGATTTATAAGGAGCTTCCCTTGTCTGTGGCATTCTGGCTGTGCACACAAATATAGTCATCTTGTCTTCTTCAAGAGTTGTGGGTTTTAGTTTTGTTTTGCTGTTGAAATTCATAAATCTCCTAATTATTAGTATTAAATGCTATTAAAGTTGGAGTGCATCATCTAGCAACAAAATAAAGGATAATATATCTATTTCTCATAACTACTGCTTTGTTGAAAACAATAAATCAAATCTGTATATTACTTTTTTTTATGCAAACAAGTACAGTTATAGGTAGTGATGACATGTTTATTCAATAGGCAAAGAGCTGTTTGTCTACATCAGGTCTCAAGTTAGGTGAAACTGATAGAAAGAAAATAGCTACAATTGTAATAACCATACCTTACTCTTAAAACACAGATTTCACCCCAAAATTCAAAACTCAGAAATGCCAACATCGCCACCATAAGTTTCACCTTACCATCTCGTCTAACCGTGGTGGCTGGCATGTATTTGGCCAGATATGTTAACTATTTCTTTATCAGCTAACAAGATTTAAAAGGTTATTTGGTTTACTGATAAAGAAATAATTAACATATCAAACAAATCAAATCAACAAAAATTGAATCACTTGTAAATGATAGCCAGAAAAGTGGCACCTGCTCTGTTTTATTTTGAATATTACACAATCTTCAATGAACTACAAAAAATAACCAAACTTCCATTCTATAATTTATAAATAAAAAATTAAACAGACCATTTCTATTTTTGTAAAAAGTGGTTTCTTAGTTGCATTACGTCTGAACACTACCAGTAGATCATTTTCAGAGAATTAATCAACAAACAGCGGAATTAATTCAACAAATGTAACTATGGGTGTCACAAAAAGGAATAACCACTGAAATGAATGGGACAATTGATTGTATCATCACCTGAACAGTGTAATGATAATACTGGCAATAACTTATCAAAATACCAAAATATGCAATATTTAAACTTGTTAGTGTTAGTAATCTGTAGATCTTAGAAAATTTACTCCAAGTTTTGTCCATTCTACATGTTTTTACTGTTAAGTACCAGTAATCGATTGGTCATCTAGAATTATTTATCTTGTATGACACTTTTTTTTTTGCATTACAATAAAAAATTAGTATAATTCAATATTTACTTTATAATCAGCAACAACTCCTTTATATACTTCATAAAATTCAGCTGCAGTAGCTAAGTCCATTGTTATCTGCAAGAAAAATAATAACAATTTCTATCCATTGAACTTATTGAATGCTATGATCATACAGGTTTAAACTGGTGAACCAGTCATGATCTAATGAATTTACAAGAATGCATATAAATGATCAGATTGTGATGTATGTAAATATATATATTGATGTGTATTGTGATGTATGCATATATAGATATGTTTTATACATATATTGTGATGTAAGTACACACAGTCGTATCAAAATATGACCACCCATGCAATTACAGTGTACCCGTCCAGGTGTGTCAGTGCACATGACAAGGTCAACTACACAGAGATATAAGCGGCTGACCAGGACAGGTGAGCCATAGTGCGTAACATGAGCACAATGGGCAGAGGTATTGATTTGACAGACGTTCAAAAAGGAATGATCATCGGCTACCGTGCCAAGGGTGGAAGCATCTCAGAAACAAATCAAATCAACAAAATTCAAATGGTCCCACAAAACACCAACTTATCTTGAAGGGCTTGATAAAAATTAATCTTCATGGGCTGTTCACGAGGTGCTGTAGTAAGGGTGTACCAAGAATGGACCACTGGCACACTGAGTAAACTCCAGACATCATAACTAGAGCCCCAAAGGCCATCGACCCCAGAGGAGAACATCACCTCTGTCGACTGGTAAAGGGCAATTGACGCGCAAACAGTGCAGCAATTGACCACTCAAATGAAAGCTGGGGCACCAGGTATGTGGCTCCGATAACAATAGAGCGAACCCTGTTACGCATGGATCTCCATAGTCAATGATGAGTAAAGACACTCATCATGTTAACCAAGGTCCATCGGCAATGACGCATGCAGTTCGCATGGGACTACCATCATTGGACAGTGGAAGAGTGGAATAAGGTTGCCTTCTCCGATAAATCGAGGTTTTTACTCAACAGAAGTGACAGGTAGTGGTGGATATGGCATCAGACACACAAGAACCAACACCCGGACACACTTGTCAGTCAAGTATAAGCTGGGGGCGGCAGTGTGCATGTCTGAGGGATGTTTACCTGGTATGACCTGGGACTGTCAGTACCACTGGATGGGTCCCTGAACACCAATAGCTACCTGTCCATCCTCGCTCCCCCCACTCCCCAGAGTGGGACCTCCTTGACAAGGGGGGGGGGGGGGCTTACTGTGCCTCTGAGAAGTTGGGCTCGGATCGCTGGCACTCTGGAGTTCTTGAAGTCCAGTGGCCCCCAGTGGAGGGGGCCTGTTGAGGGCTGGCGGATTATTGCTGTGGGTGGTCCAGTTGGCTTATTGATTTGTCCCCAGCGAAGGGGCCATTCTAAGGGCCTCAGACGGGGCTTGGGTAACCCTGTCTTCTGCAGGCCCATCGGGGAGTACTGCGGATTGAGTTGTGCACCTCTTCGCACACTTGTATGTGGGCTCTCTGATGCGGTCTCTGTGATATTAAGGTGGACGGATGTTCACTGGGGGGCTTTGGCCCATTCACAATGGAGAGGTAGAAGTTGGAGGCTCGTGGCCTAGGTTGGCCACCATGGCCAGCGGGCTTATCGATGGAACAGCCAAACTAAGAGTCCCACAGAATGAGATTTGGACTCTATAGCTTTTGCAGTGGAGGAACTTAGGTTCCTCTGCGAAGTGGGGTCCGTGTTGCTGAGGTCTTGTAAGCCCCAGTAGGCTGACGGCTTTGTTGGGGTCGTGGGAGGGTCACGGACCGGTTTGGCCGTTTCTGGTCCTGCGTTCCCCGAAGTGGCCCTGGCACAGTCTAGGCCGAGATGAGCTCGATGGAGAGGACGAAGTTGGGGGTCATGATGAAAGGGATTGGGGGGGGGTCCCGATTAGGTGTGGCTCATCGACAGAAGTACCTTGGAGCCTCTGCTGCAGAGGACTCTAAAAGTTAGGACTTCTGTTTATTTTTCTGGCTCAAAATTCAAAAGATAAGATCTTTTATTTTATGTATTGGCAAGTTTCTGGACAAAATTCAGTGAGTGTTGGGCAATTTCCTAGGCACCACTCAAAAATTAAAAGATCCCACTCTCACTGCACCTCAATGATTATATCTTCAAGCAGGCTATTAAATCACAAGCAGTGCTTTTCTCTTCACACAGGTCTTCTCCCACTGTAGGCAGGTACAATGTAAGGCAAGTTTAAATGATAGGTACCTTTTTAGTCGATAGGTTTCTGTGACTTCCCCCATATGGTGATATGCAGTCAATGTATTGCAGTGCACCGGGGCTGTCATGATTACTTCGTTGTCCATCCTCGCTGACCACAAGCATCCCTTCACGTTGGATGTTTACCCTGATGGTGATGTTGTCGACCAACAGGACAATGCACCCTGCCATATCACTAAGGTGAACCACTGAAATTGAGATCAAGCCAGTTCAAGATTAATTTTTATCAAGCCCTTCAAGATAAGTTTTCATTGGTACTTCATAACTGACAACTTTGGAAGGTTAAACTTCATGAGAGCAGAAAAATATAATTTAAAAATTTGAAATCCTGAATGCTAGTGATGAAATTAATACCCCATGATGTCACCCGTGTGTGACTGGTTTCAGGAACACGACAGCGATGTCTCTGTTCTCCCTTGGCCTGTGAAATCACCTGACCTCAATCCCAAAGAGCACTTGTGGGACCATTTGGATTGACAGGTTCGGCTAAGGGACCCACAACCATGTCATCTGCGGAATCTCTGTGCTTTGCTGGAGACCGAATGGGCAGGTGTGCTTCTGGCAATCTTCCAGGGCCTCATTGTATCCATGCCATGCCGTCTTGCCGCTGTCAGCCGGGCCAAGGGTGGTTATTCCCATTATTAGGTAGGTGGTCATATTATTCTGATACAACTGTGTGTGTGTGTGTATATATATATATACAGATGCATGCATGCATAACCAGGAATTAAGCAGTTTGTGGTGTGTCACAGAGATGGACACCCCACCAATCGCTGTAACCTAGAGTAGGAGTGTAAAATGTTTGGAGCAAGCAGTTTCCACCAGTAGGTTGCTGGATCTTAGGTGCTTGACTGATTTTGGAACTCTCATAAGACTCTCCAAACTTTTGCTTATGAAAAAGGGTGATGTGTCCCCAATCACCTAATCACCCATGGAATGGATGATCAGGAATTGCAGAGATGAAGAAACAAAGATAATGATGGCGACAGTGATGAAGACAATGAAGAAAATTGCAAAGAAGACAGGGCTCATTTTGAGCCCCTTAGCAGCACATGCTGAATAAATTGTATTATTGCATTCATGGTTTTTAAATAGTGGTTCAGTGCCCATGGAGCCCAACAAGGGTAGGGGGGGAACAGAGTTGCACAGGCACTTTACCCACAGTGTCAGTGAGCCAAGTCCTCACAGAAAATATCTCATAAAACCAATGTATGAGGAACATAGCTATCCACACAAATTAAAAATAAGAGGAAAATGGAAAAGCGTGAAAAAACTAGCAAACATGTACCAGGACATAGGTAAGGTACACACCACACTGCACAGTTGGCCTTAGCAGGTCCAGTTCACCTGCTGATTGGTCCTGGGGAGGACATACAAGGAGCTCCTGTTGAGGCCAAAACAGTGTATAGAGGTGGCCGTCAAAAGTGCTGACAAGCCCTGCAATAAATAGGCTCCCCAACAATAAGTCAAAAGGACCTCACTAGTCTTTAGCTGAAGAGAGTAGATGGAGGACCCCTGAGTAACTACCAGGATCCTCCTTTCCAGGGGATGGGCCACCACACATGGCAAACATGTAGGTGAATGTTCAGGACACAGTGAAGATACCAAAAACAACAGAACCTTTGCAGGGTGATACCTTCACCATAGACAGCTCACATCACGGGGTATTAATTTCATCACTAGCATTCAGGATTTCTAATTTTTAAATTATATTTTTCTGCTCTCATGAAGTTTAACCTTCCAAAGTTGTCAGTTATGAAGTATCAATGAAAACTTATCTTGAAGGGCTTGATAAAAATTAATCTTGAACTGGCTTGATCTCAATTTCAGTGTTTTTTTTTTGTTTTGTTTTTGCTTTAAAATATTTTTATTTGCTTTTTAACAGCTCTCTTTATTTATATATTTTTCAGTTTCTATTTAAATTATCTGGTTTTTAAAGCAAAATAAAGTTTTATAACACTACTACCTTAGTCTTAAGAGTTTGTCAACTGGCGAAAAAAACTCATCATTATGCATTGTTTGCATTAATGACCAGAATACTTCGAAAAAAATTAAATAAATGAAAAATTTATAGAAATATTATAAAATAATGATAGAAATATTATGAATTTTTTATATTACAGTAATAAAATACTTTAAAAAAAATGGCAAAATTAATTAAATTTTTTTACTGAAGTTAAAATGGAAAAAATACAAAAATTAAAAAAAAGCCTATAAAACCTTACTTAACCATTAATTTTTTTAAATTTTAATTTTCTTACTCCAATTAAATGCTCTCTCTTTCAGTATATAACATGACCTACTTCTGTTATTTGGTGAAAAAATTCCAAACATTTTTATTTGACCGAGTAAAGGGCTTGATGGTTCTCAAAGCATATCAATGGGATAAAAATTACAATTAAGAGATCACACAGCTAAAATAGTAATAAGATTTAATCAAGAATGTGCTGTGGTAGATAGTTTAAAACATTTAAAAGCACGGTTTTTTGGGAGTAGGTCTCAAAAATGAGAGAGTGCTTTACATCTTATAAGCTAGTTATAAGTTCTGCCTTAAGATTACCCTTAGTACTATACAGCTTATCCCTGTGGCTCTTTTCACCTAAGAGCCGCTGGAAAAGAATATATAGAAAAAGACATATTTACCATATTTTGCTGGTACAATTGCATTTTGCAAACATTTGCAAGAGATCGTTAATTATGCTACCAGTCCGGTTTTAATGGAGTACACAAACAGTTGTTGTTATGCTGGTATATTTGCTGTGAGACAGGCCCGGTTCTTTTTTATCCATTCTTGAAGTTGTATTCTACACAAGTTCATGTTACACTGGTTCCTTATTTCCGTTGGTAGAGTCCACAGCTGTTACTTGCACATGTTCAACTGTTGATTCACTATGCTTATCGGGTCAAGCAGTCAGTTCTTTTTTGCTACTAGCACATCTCCGAAATTTGAATAGGTATCAACTCTGCTCCTTCCAAAACCATTACCACCTTTATGTCAAAACTTTAAAAAACTTTAAAAATGTTTTTCACGACAAACATTTAAAAATGTCATGAACCTCCCCGGTTCGGTACTCCCTGCGACGCGTTTCGCCAACGATCTCATTCACGTGGCTTCATCAGGCGGGAGTGTTGGTAAAAGTGTGCATGATTTATAGCCTGCCTCGCTCCAATCTTGTCACCTATGGTTTGCATATTGCGTGTGCATTCCGTGACAGGCTCTGCAACAGGAGACTCCACGCCGACGGGAGGGGTGGGATCTCCGTGTTGCAGAGCACGTCAGGGTGCTTGTGTATATTTATTGTTTCGGCATATTGTAATTGGAATTTAGTGTTTGGGGCAGTTCCCGCTTTATAATTGATTTTATTAATTTTAATGTTGTTTTCAAGTATTACTTTTGAAAGTGCTGTTATAGATTTCTTATTATTTATATCTGTCAGATGTTCGTCCATTCGTACACCATATCGTCTATATATTTTTCCTATATATTTGTTTTTCCCATCTAGTTTGTTTTCTGGGTCAGGAATTTCTATTTCATAAACTCCCCCCGTCAGCGGTTTTTGGTCTCTGTCGTTTAAGATTAAGTTTTTAATGGAGTGTGGAAAATATAACTACTACCTAGTTATATTTTCTCAAAGTGTTTTCCAATGTTTTTGTTATTATTTTTATGTGCGGAAAGCTTCTGACATATTGTTTTTTATTTTCATTTTGCTGCGGGTGTGGCTGAGTATCTCTTTTTATAATATATTTAGCTTTGGTATCCCATTTTTGTAACAATTTTTGTGGATATCCTATATCTTGCGCTGTTTTATAAATATATTGTAATTCCTCCTGCAATGTTTTATATTGTGAGCAATATCTATGTACTCTAATAAATTGAGGGATTATGCTAGCTTTCTTGTATTTCATAGGATGCGCTGAATCTATTGAAATATAGCTGGGGATATTGGTTGGTTTTCGATATACTGAACTTTCACAATGATTTGGTTTTCTTGTTAATTTTATATCTAAGTAAGCTAATTCAGCTTTTGTTTCGGATTCTATGGTAAACTTTATAGTAGGTAATATGCTATTAAAAGTTTTAACAAATTCATTTAACTTTTCAATAGGGTGCGGCCATAATATGAATATATCATCTACGTATCGTATGTAAAGGTCAGGTTTTAAATTAATAATATAATAAAAAAAATATGGTAAATATGTCTTTTTCTATACATTCTTTTCCAGCGGCTCTTAGGTGAAAAGAGCCACAGGGATAAGCTGGGTTTTTTTTCAGAAATAAGAAGCATTTCTATTCATATGCATCATAATTATTTCTATCTGTCTTTTAAGTAAATTTTAATTTGCATTGCAAGAACCCCTTTTTTTTTACTACATGACTAAAAACAGCCCTATTAAAATAAAACTAATCATATTCTTTATTAAATATTTTATTTTCAGATAATCCAGATTTAAATATTGATTTATTTGGCATACAACATCACAATTCCTTTCATTAGTTAATTGGCAAAAAAAAGCACTAAAGTTATTTTTTTTTGGCTGAACACAGTTGAAAAAAAGCTTGGCCACCATGTGCAATTCAGTTTTTCGGGCCTGGCATAAAGTTTAATCCTAGTTTTAAATTTAGATGTAAGACAGCTTTCATTAATACAATGATATCCTAGAAGAGCATTACTCGCATGTCTGCTGAGAAGTAAACTCATGCCATGAAGATGTTTTCCAATTCCCTCCATAAAAAAGAGAAATTAAAGTTATTTTATAGGAATTGACCTTTATGTGTCCATCTGTTGTCTTGCAAGCCCTGAATATCTAGGTTTAAATGCTGGAATTCTTGTGTGAGGACATCAAAAGAATAATATTTGTGCAGAGTCCTCACATTCCAAGTACCTGTGGAGAGAAAATAGTTAGTAGGATTTTTAAAGAAACTAAGTTTATTGAGAGGGAAAGCACAGACAATACCCAACAGCCCTCTGATCACAGATATGGGGCAACACTCTGTTCCCCCCACAATGAAAAGCTGACGCCACCTACACTGGAAGGACTTCCTCAGTGAAGGTTTCATGATGCCCTTAGAAGCATGTATTCAGGTACCCTGGATGGACTCTGATTAGGATTATCCACCAGCTGATATAAGGTGTTCTGTGTATTTATTCATGCAGGGCTATATATACTGTATCCGCAAACAAATAGAAAACACAGTGGAAGATTTTCCCTCAACAGAAGCCTACCAGTACAGCAAGTTCAGGATTCCTAATCAAACTCAGAGCCATTATTCCATTCAGGTTGGTATATATGGTCACCTGTATGGTTGACCAATCCTCAGCAGGGTAGAAAAAAAAATGTAAAAGTAGCAGCAGCAGTCCAGATCAGTAGGCCATACTGAACTGTCAGCCCTCCTCTTCCTTTCCCTTTGAGAAAATAATATCTCTTTTGAAAAGTACTAATGTCAATGTCTGACTTTAAGTGCTAGGTCTGGTCAATTATGTGGATCTTCACAAAGGATTGGTGCATAGCTTTCCTTCCAGTGTATACCTACCATTTCTAGACCACAAAGGACTAACCATATTAAATCACCATTTATGAGGATGGCCAGCTTACAACTTGTTGCTGCAGATATTATTTTTTAAATATCACACCAGATTATATGTACAATAAAACAAAAGCCCCAGTGTACATATCATTAAAAAAAAAAAATACCCCCTCAAGCAGCTGCTTGCCACAGAGGTCTGACAGGAGCCTGTCAGTTTATATGCCACAGTAGGAGATCTGAGAGGATGGCAAGACCTCAGCAGAAAAACGACACACACACATCCATGCCTAATCCGGGGCTCGAACCCAGGTCCCTTAGATCAGTAGCCAAGCATGCTAACCACTCGGCCATGGGGTTAAGTTAATAATAAAACTCTATAATACTGTATATGATATATAAATAAAAATAGCAGAAGTAAGGCAGTATAATACAACAATAGCATATCATGATCTGTGGTAACAAGAATTTACAAGAAGGGTGCCAAAATGGCATATAAGACGTGTATCTGTGTTTCAAGTATAGAGGTATATCCTTAATATAAAACGAACATTTCTATATCACTATAGAATGAAATTCTTTGCAAGAGATGATACCAATATATGAGGTTTGTAGTAAAGTAATGCCATGCAAGGAAAGTTGTTACGTATTTGATGCTTTTTACAGATCAATGGCTAATATTTAGTTGGTGGTCTACTTTATCTGACCAAATAACCTTATCTTACCAAGATCTGCTTACCTGACCTATTATTTTTTCTATATCCATTTCAATTCTGTAATTCTTGTGTGAAGACATTAAAAGAATAATAACTGTGCAGAGTCCTTGCATTCCAAGTACTTGTGGAGAGAAAATGGTTAGTGGGATCTTTAAAGAAACTATGTTTATTGAGAGGGAAAGTGCAGACAATATCAAACAGCCCCCTAATCACAGTAAAGACCTTCTTACTAATAAGGTAAGGTAATAGGTCAGGTAAGCAGACCTTGGTAAGGTAAGGGAATTTGTTCAGGTAAAATAGACCACCAACTTAAAATAGTTGTGTGCACTCAGACTTTTTAATATCAAAGCTACTAACCTTTTCAGTTAGTGCTATCTGTGCACCTGAAATTAACCAAAGAACTGTAAAAAACATCAAATACGTAACAACTTGCCTCTAGCATGGTATTTATCTTTACCTAAAAACCTCATATATTGTTATTATCTCTCATAAAGAATTTCATTCTATACAGATAAAGAAATGTTCATTCCATGTTAATCCTTCCAGGGCCCATATCTTGTATACATGTTAAAAGAATCCAAAATGAGGGACCAATGATGCCTCTATCAGTTTTTAGTACAACACATGTGCTAATGGCAAGGTTTATTTAACCTAATTTCCCATTTGAAATTTTTTTTACATATATCATACAAAAATACATTATTAATGCTTGAAAAATAATACTTTCTTATTTTCATTTGATGCATATTTTACTAAACTATGATATAAATAATTTGCTAAAGCCATCTGACTGTCATTTCTCAGAAGTGATACATGATATTACTGATTTATTTATTACCATTACTCTATGCTGAAGCAGTCCCCTGATTTAAAGCTTACAATTTAATTTAAACTACTATTAACAAAATTTTCCTTAAAGTTTTGGAAATATCCTGAAAATTAACAAAAAAACTGCTATTCTTAAAAATGGAAGATTTTGGAAGTAATATGAAGTATCTACCTATTTTTTTCACTGCATCACTGTAAAAACTTATTAAAATTAATATTTCATGAAATTCTGAATTAAATTTAATTCAGTTTAGTATATAACATAACCGATTTCTGTTGATTAGTTATTTGTTAAAAATATTCTAAAATTGACTTGTATATTTGAGTCAGCACAGCTGGCAACAAGCTTGGACTTTTCTTAAAGTATGGTACTGAGAAAAAAAATTACAAAAAGTAATATTTTTGCTTCAGGTAAAACTTTTTTTTGTTATTCAGAAATATCCTTTCTATTCACATGCATTATAATCATTTCTATTGTTATTTTTGCTTTTTTTTTTATATTTATTTGTATTGCCAGATGCATTTTTACATAACTCTAAAAATGCCCTATTAAAAAAAACTAGTCATTTTTTGTAAAATATTTTACTTTCAGAAAATCCAGAATTAAATGCTGATTGATTTGGCACATAATATGCCATAATTCCTTTGATCAGTTACTTGGCAAAAAATTTTAAAGTATATTTTTTGGGCTGAGCATATGAAAAAATAGTCTGGCCTTTGGATGTAAACAGTTTTTCAGCCTGGGCCCTGGAAAGATTAAGGAGATATATCTGTGCTTGAAATATAGACAAATACATATTATTTGTCATCAGGGGTATAGCAAAGGACAATTGATGGGGAAGGGGGGGGGGGGTGAGACAATGAAAATTTTCCAACTCTGAAATAAAATTTTTCCAACTGAGTAAATAAGTCCTTTATGTAACTTATATCTCTATCAGGGACACATCCAAAATTTGTACCTTGGGGGGGGGGAGTTACATCTCACCTGAATTTTGCGAACTCCCCACGATTTTCCCAACTCTCCTTAATTTCACAAAACCAATCCCAATTTTCACAACTCACCTGTATTTTACTAAGTGGATTCGAATTTTGCCAACTGCCCTAGATTTTTCTAACTTGCCATAATTTTACAGAAAAAAATCCTAATTTTTCCAATTCCCCAAGGTTTGCCAAGTTGTCCCCAATTTTCCCAACTCCCCAAGATTTGGCAACTACCCTAGATTTTGCTAACTCCACTTAATTTTACAAAAAAAAAAATCCAGTTTTCAAAATGCACCATGATTTTACGAAGTCGCTTTGAATTTTGCCAAATCTGATTAACTTTGGGAGGGGGAGCCTCCCCCTGTATGCCATTTTGGCATCCATCTTGTAAATTCTTGTTACCACAAATTCTGATACGCCATTGTTACAATTACTGTTGGATTATACTGCCTTACTTCTGCCTTACTTCATTATTTTTATATCATATACAATGTTATAAAGTTTATTAAATTTACATTATAGGTTAATTTTTTAAATTATTTCTTCATTCTCCAGTCAAAAAGTTTGATCTTTTATCATTTCCTGAGAATGAACGAAGGATAATGAAAGTAAAAAGGAATTCCTTGACCAGGAAATCAGTCCTCCTATGCTTAAAGGGGCAATTTTGTCAAGGGTGTTTTTAATCCCTTTAACCCTGTTAAACAAAAACAAATTTTATTATATTTAAGTGGATTAAAGGAGGAGAGTTGTAACACTGTGAAAGGTGTGTTCTTAAAAATCACATCTTTAAATTTCATCTTTTAAATAGATACACTCCTCGAAATTAATCACACTGCTCATTACTTTCTTCAGTGTGTTTTCATCAATAGCAGCGAAAGCTTCAGTAACAGATTTTCAGCTGAACCTAAGTTCCAGGACTTGCAAATTAGCTTTTCAGTAAGCCTCAGAGAAAAACAAAATCTAATAGTGAGAAATCTGGGGAACAAATTAGACATGCAATCTGAATGCTTTTGAGTTAAAAAAAAACAGACTTATTTGAAACACAGCTCATCAATTTTAGCTGTCAGCATCCATGTCATAACGTTCTATTATCAAAATTTTCCAAGGATTCATCAATAACAGTAAAAGAATTTTGCAGATTTTCTTTAAAAATATATATAAAGTTTTTCTTTAAAAATATAAAATACTAGAAACCAATTGGTGGCTTTGACACCTCTTGATTTCTAGTTGGTCACTCCAATCCCTATTTGACTTGGAATGCGACATCGGATCTGAAAATTTATTTCTGAGTGCACTGCTCGAAATAGCCCTCTTCACCAATTTGCAACATTTCTGAGATCTACAACTCAAAATACCTACAGGCACCAATTTCCAGCCCTGTAACACCAATAGATTGATATCTGATCTTTGACCTTGAAGGACCCACTGCATCCAAAATTTCGTAACATTTCTGAGATCTACAACTCAAAATACCTCCAGCAACCAACTTTTAGTTCTCTAGCACTGATAGATCTCAATTTGACCTTTGATCTCAAAGGACCCTCTGATCCGAAATTTCATAATGTTTTTGAAATCTACAACACACAACATCCCCAGACATCAATTTTTCACATTTCTAGCATTCATAGATCAAGGTTTGACCCCTATATGATCTCCATTCGACCTAGGACACATTCCATCTCCATTCCATCTCCATCTCCATTCCTTCTCCATTCGACCTAGGACACATGGGATATATACTTATCATTATATGAAAATATAATAAGTATATATCATGGAGGTCAAATTTGGAATTTTTCCTGAGATCTACGCCCCAGATTACCCCTAGGTGCAAATTTTCAGAGTTCTACCGCTTCTGCATCACAGTTAGTGTGATCTCCTGCCAGTCACTCACAATTGTATATATTTATATGATGTATGGCCTATGCTGTATTTGATATATATATATACACTTACCATTTCCAAAGCAGTAATTTGAAAGCCACCATCTAATATTGCTTGTATGATTTTACCAGATAAACCTGCAAAATTCATGCTTAATTAATATTTCATATGAATTAATTTATTAATATTTCATATGCTATTCATACAGAATTTACAATAAAATATCCATGTTAAAACAGTGTCACAAGGGTTACATAAGCACTGCAAAAGATACACTTAAGAGTGGAAAAATATCAAAGAATTAAAAATTATGTATATACATATAAAATAATTGAAATAAACATTATTTAACATTGCAAGTTTTTTATATTTAATATTCAAAACTTTAAGAATGTTATTAGTTCTAATACTTTTTCCCAAACCCTACTGAAATAAATAGCATACTCTGATGCTTGTATTTTATTATGCATTACTGATCAAAAGGATCTGGATTCAATCCCAGGAAAAGGCATGGATGCTTGTGTTGTCTTTCTGCTGAGGTTTGCCTTTCCTCACAGATCTTCTCTACGGTACATTAAACTGACAAGCTCCTGTAAGATCTGTGATAAGCAGATGCTTGAGGGGATATTTATTATTTTTTAAATTTCAAAATAAAACAAAAGTTACATCTTACTTTTTTTATCAGGGTTCCATTCACACAATGGGCCAATTTATAGATAATTATATTTTCATATAATTATAAGTATATATCATTATCATATATCATTATATGAAAATATTTCATATACTATTGTGTATGAAATATGTTTTGTAATGTGGGATATATATTTATCATTATACAGGGTGATTCAGAATTCATCATCAATATTTAGTGGGGAGAAAGGGAATAAGAAAAGAAAGAGATTTCACATAGGAAAGTATGGGGGCAGACGAACGCATGGTGGTGCAGAGGGCGCTGTGTGTACACACCTCTCATACAGAAGCACAGCTGTTTGACGCGTGCAGTCAGTTGTCATTCGACAAGGTGAATTTGCAGAAGTAACATGAACCGGTATACGTGGAATGAATGTGCAGATATGCATGTAACTTATGGTGCGGCAGGAGAAAGATGTCTTCGAGCCAGGCAATTGTATGCAGCGTGCTTCCCAAACTGCCGTGTGCCACAGCATCAAATGTTTTCACGTATTCATCGCCAACTGCGTGAAACAGGATCGTTTGCTGCTAGTAATGTTAATCGAGGGAGGCGCAGATCGGCACGGACAGTAGCAGTAGAGGAAGCTGTCCTACAGGAAATCGAGGAACAACCTGGTGCTAGCACACAAGGTATGGCTAGGCAGTTTGGAATTTCGCAAGCAACAGCGTGGCGGATATTACACGATGAAGGGTTACATCCGTTTCATCTGCAAAGAGTGCAATTATTGGCAGCAGACGACCATCCCAAGCGTTATTTTTTGTCAGTGGTTCATGCAGAGAACAGCCGTTGATCCCAATTTCCCAACATATGTTCTTTTCACCGATGAGGCGTTGTTCACTCGAGAGGGTGTCTTCAACACACACAATTGGCATGTGTGGGCTCATCAGAACCCACACGGTACAAGACCTGGAGCTGCGCAACAACGTTTTGCTGTCAATGTGTGGACTGGGATTGTCGGTGACTGTTTGTTGGGCCCATATTTACTACCATCCCGTTTGGACGGTGCCAAGTACCTAACATTTCTTCAGACTGTGTTACCGGATCTTCTGAACGAGGTTCCTGATGGTAGTCTCTGGCGAATGGGTTCCAGCATGACGGCGCTCCTGCACATTTCACAAATGCTGTGCGTGCTTACCTACGCAGACAGTTTGGTGGTCAATGGATTGGCCACGGTGGACTGGTTTCTTGGCCACCACGTTCACCGGATTTATCTCCAATCGATTTCTTTGTATGGGGTGCTATGAAAAACATGGTGTATGAGACCCCTATTGATAGTGCTATGGATCTTGTAGCACGCATATCAGTTGCTGCCTCAAACATCCGGGAAATGCCAGGCATCTTCCACAGGGTCCGGCTGTCCATGCAACGCCGTTGTGAGTCATGCATTCTAGCACATGGTCGGCAGTTCGAGCACCTCTTGTAAGTCTGTACAACCAATGCAAAGAAATGTTACATGTAAGATAATAAATGTTTTTTCCTTACCACTTCCTTCTTATGTGTTCTTTCCATCATTCAACTGGGGTCATTTTGCCCTACTACATGGCATATGCGCCCATGCTTTCCTATGTGAAATCTCCTTTGTTTCTTATTACCTACCTCCCCACCAAATATTGATGATGAATTCTGAATCACCCTGTATTTTCATATAATGATAAGTATATATCCCACATTACAAAACAAAAAAAATGCTCTGGCATTTTATATTATGTCAACAGAAAGATACCTTATTCAAAGCTCTGTAATTCCTAAAATAAACTTTTCATGAGAAAATGAAACTGGAAATTAAAGACATAATTTTAATCTTTATCTTTAAAGAATTCAATCAATTTTTTTTAAAGATTTGTGAGACAGGAACACCTATACTCTGCTTGAGATAAAGAACGGAGCAGTAAATCTGAAGATCAAAGAAAGCATTCAACCAATGAAATGAGGCCACACGCATGAGTTCTTGGAAGAACAACTCATAGATGTAATTCCGCCACAGCAAATAGTTCCACACCTTAAAAAATATATAAAATAAATACTCCACACCTTAAAAAATAAATAAAATAAATACTCCACATCTTATAAAAGAAATAAATACTTTTTCTAATGGGCACATACATTATTAATATGCATTCTTTGTGGAAGTGAGCATTTAAAAATACAGTTTTTAATTTTGGAATTTTGCACAGTACAAAATGAAGAATAATTTCTTTTACACCAGTATGTTAGCGATTAGAAATATTGCCTGGTGTTGCTCAGGTCATTGCTGATGTCAGCAACCACTCTCATAGCTCGTGGCTTTGTAACTATGAAAATTATTGAAAGTGTTATTTCCATTTTGTCAGATTTTGGTGCCCTGTAATTCAAGAGATACTTAATTGAATGGTCCAAAATTTCACACATGGGTTCCTCCTTTTGTGAACACAAGTTGGGTGAAAAAATCAGGTTCTTTTCTGCAATGGGATGCCTTAATACAATAATATCTTTGGGAATGTGATGGATCTGGCAATGGTTGATGATATTCTCAATTAGAATTATATCAACCATTGAGAATGAACAGAATCTGCAAACAGAGAAAAGTGTAGAAACATGCTTTATCCAAAATGGCGATTTCGAAATAATCATACCTATTCAACATATCAAGTTCATAATCTGCATTGTACATTCTCATGCTACACTTAATTTTCTATCAAAATTCCAGGTTCCTAGCCCTTTTATGTGAAGAGTTTCAGTAACCAAAGACATATTTTATTATTATAGATATAAAACACTTGCCATATAAGTGTGATTAATTTGATGATTTGAGATTTATATATTTTCAGAAATAGAATTTTACTTTTCATGGTTAAATGTATAAATAATGAAATAAACTCAACATATTTGGTACTACATATTTTCTACTAATAAATTACCACTTTGAAGTTAAATCAAATTTTTAGAAGAAAAATTGTCTTGAGCCTGGTGGGATACGAACCCACAACCTTCTGATAACATGTCAGATGCTCTGGACCACTGAGCTACCGGCTGCCGATCAAGATCTCATCTAATTGATGATATGAACCTTTTCAACCTACATTATGTCATATGTAGGGAGTGTTCTGGCAGTTTCACAACAAGTGGCAGACAATGCCATATAGATGGAAAGTATTTCTTACAAGTATACTGATGATAAATAATGAAATAAACTCGACATATTTGGTATCTACTAATAAATTACCACTTTGAAGTTGACTGAAATTTTTAGAGGAAAAACTGTATTGAGCCAGGTGGGATACAAGCCCAACTGGGTAGAAAACAAACCATAATTAATTAGTAAATACCAAATATGTCGAGTTTATTTCATTATTTATCATCAGTATATTTGTAAGAAATATTTTCCATCTATGTGGCATTGTCTGCAACTTGTGGCAAAATTGCCGGAACACTCTCTACATATGACTTAATGTAGGTTGAAAAGGTCATATCATCAATTAGAGGAGATCTTGATTAGCAGCCGGTAGCTCAGTGGTCCAGAGCATCTGACATGCTATCAGGAGGTCGTGGGTTCGTATCCCACCTCGCTTAAGAAAATTTTTCCTCTAAAAATTTGAATCGACTTCAAAGTGGCAATTTATTAGTAGGTATTATATATGTTGAGTTTATTTCATTATTTATCATCAGTATACTTGTAAAAAATACTTTTCTTCTATATGGCATTGTCTGCCCCTTGTGATGAAATTGCCAGAACACTCCCTACATGACATAATGTAGGTTGAAAAGTTTCATATCATCAATTAGAGATCTCGATTGGCAGCTGGTAGCTCAATGGTCCAGAGCACCTGACATATTATCAGGAGGTCATGGGTTCGTATCCCACCCAGCTCAAGACAATTTTTCCTCTAAAAATGTGAATTGACTTTAAAGTGGTAATTTATTAGTAGATGGTTAAATGTAATAAGCGACAATTGGGGAAAAACTCTTTAGGAAGACTTGCCACCCTATTCTTTATGTGAAACAGAGTATAGCAATGTTTCAATCCTAACAATGTGTATCAAATCTATATTTGTTAAAACAACAAAGCCAGTAATAACTGTTACATCAACCTAAAAATGCAGTTATAAGTTTGGGTAATGATTCTTTTAGTCTTATTTAATTGTGGAGAAAATATCATAAAATGTGTGATATTCCAATCAAATATTTCATCTGTAATAACTTTTTTTTAATATTGAATGAACATCTCTAAAAGTAAAGATTTAATTGTAATATGATTAAAAAAAGATCTTATTTAAATATTATTTACAACATTATTTTCAATTTAAAGATTATTGTAGTTGAAAATTTGAATTTTCCACAACAAAGTATGAAGTATTCTACTAACAGGGTATGAAGACTAAATGAATTACATAATAATAATAATGTTACAAATTACATACCTTCTCTCAATGCATGGGGCTTGATTATACAGCATGTACTATCTTTGAAAACTGCTGTATTACAATGTACACTTGAATTAGGTGAGAAGAAGATATCCAATTCCTTCAAATACAAAACCAGATATATAATATACAGCTCATAAGTAAAAATAGAAGATTTTGTTTTTTCATAGGTACTTATTTAGCTGATTATAAGTGAATAGTTTGTTGGTTATTTGGGATTTTATGGCCCAAGCAAAACTACAAGGGTCATTTAGAAAGTAAAGAACGTTTTGTTATAAAAGCTACATAATTTTAATTTTTCAAATATTTTATTTACAATTTTTAACTTATAACTCAGCCTATTTTTCTACATAGTTGCCCTGGACATTGATGGACTTGTCATATCTTGGGATAAGTTTAAATATTCCCTCCTCATAGAACTCGATGCCTGTCCTTTCAGCCAGTCCATTATAGCCTTCTTTAGTGCATCATCAAAATGTTGCCCACCAAGTAACTGCTTTAAATTGGGGAACAAGTGGTAGTCCGATGGCACCAAGTTCAGGTTGTAAGGTGGATGCTCAAAAACTTCCCAGTGAAACTCATCAAGAAGCTCCTTTGTCTCCCAGGCAGTGTGCGGGCAGGCATTGTCCTGTATGAAACAGATTCTTCATGAGAGCATGCCCCTGCAGTGGTTCTGAATGGCTTGCCGTAGACATTTCAGAGTTGCACAGTAGGCATCAGCATTTATGGTTGCACTTCTTTCCATGAAACTGACACGTAAGATACCTTTCCGGTCCCAGAAGACACTCACCATGATTTTCTTTGCAAACAAATTTTGCTTGACTTTTCATGTCTTTTTTGGTGTTTGAGGGTGATGCCACTAAGTGATTGTATTTTGTTCTCGGGAGTGTGAAGAAAGCATTCAACCAATGAAATGTAGATGTGTGGTCACATTATCCTAGAGGTGAGAGAACTCTTTCTGTAAACATCTACTATAGCGCCACTTTATTGCATGTGTGAGCAATAACTAGGTCACTGCACTCAACTGCACCTGATCTGCACTTTACTACATGCAGGGTACTTCACAAGTACATGCATGCTTCACTTACTTACATGCAGGGAGCTTCACAATTCTGGGGTTGCTTCCTTTCTAAGAAGGCTCATGTTTGTTACAGATTTGATTTTAATATTGAGGAAAAATGTATAGAATGCTGAAGATAAATGATAAAAATTCTAGGAATACTGAAATAGGTTTAATGCAGAAGAGTGTAAAACAGGGGAAAAACAGAGGTGTATACTTCGTAATTAGTTCTAAAATCTTGTTTTTTAAAAATAGAAGATTTTTGTTAATTTTTCAGATTTTCAAAACTTTAAGGAAAAACTTTTTGATAATAGTTAAAATCAAACTTGTGAGCTTTATGCCAAGGGGTTGCTTCAGCATATAATAACGTTAACAAACAAATCAGTAATTACCATATAGTGCTTCTAAGAAATGGCATCAGATGGTTTTAACAGAGTATTCATATTGTAGTTCAATAAAATAGAAATCAAATGGGAAAAAAAAGTTATTTTTTAGCTTGATTTATGCATTTTTAAAAGATATATGCAAAAAAAAAATCAAATGGCAATTTTCATTTTTTTAAATTGTAGTTTTTTGTTGTACTTAAAACAAACATATACATTTTGGGCCTCTCATTTCGGATTCTGTCAACTTCTATTGTAGTTGGGGACCCTGAAAAGGGTTAAAGAATTTCCCCCAGAATGCATATAATCTCCCAGCAAAATCCTCTGACTACTCCTTTGCTGTTAACTAATAATTCAGAGATTATTAGACTTAAACTAGCTTAGTTTCACTAGTAGTTAGCCCCACCCTCTTCTTACATAATATATGCATTGGAGTGATTTTCACATCTTTTCACATTCATCAAATCTGTTTCACAAAAGGCAGATGATAATGAAACACTTAAACAAAACCCAAAAATTGCTAATATACCTCATATAATATATATATCAATTTACAGATTTAAGCAATTTGCAATATCTAAAAGTATGTATTAAATCAGAAACACTACTTTCCAATGTTAATGGAGATATCACAAAAATTCAACTAGATTTATCACTGTCAAAAATAAGCATTTCTTTCAAGTAGCTTAATATTTTCTTGAAGAGAAACTTAAAAATACAGTTCCTAATTTAACCCTTTCAGTTTAGGATATCAGAAATTTTTGACCCACTTTGTTTCAAAAAATTTATTTAGTCTTGATTCTATCTCTGAAAAAATGTGCACATTTCGGTTTGTGGAAGGCCGATGCTCAAATGGAGGACTGTACTGTGACCACCGAGAGATAAGGCGAAGGGGCTGACTTCTGACATCACTAAAAGTGGTGCTTGCTGTGACTAAGAAATCGAGCAAAATCGTGCCATGGAATTTCTTTCAGAAGCATTGCAATGTTTCCTATATTCTTTTTGTGTAATTTTTCCTTACGATTTCAAAAAAATGAGCGTTTTTAAAGTACATTAAACTATTTTTATTCAATACCGATTTTTTTTTAATATGCATTGAAGAAACTACATTATAAAATAATGAAACAGAGACAATGGTAATAAAAATTTCTGATTTATTCCCACACATTTATTTTACACAAATAAGAATTTGAAGGTAATAAGATTAAATGCATAGGTTCCAACAACAATCTTACTAGTGCTTCACACATATATACAGGGTGAATCTGAAAAAGTGGGCAAAACTTTACAGGGTGGTAGAACGCAGCTATACGAGCAATATTCGTCATAGAATGTATGGTCGGAACGCAAGCGGTGAGAAGTTAAAAGGTAGTTTTCCACTGTCACATTTAAAGAATGAACACAAGAAGGAGAGGAGATACTTCAGAAAACATTTTATTAACAGGAATGTAATTGAGGTACATGCTCAAAGAAATTGCTCAAAAGAGCTGCCGCCAGCTGTAATGCAGGCGAAGGATCCCGTTTCACACAGCCGCCGATGCAAACGCTCGAAGGTTTTCCGATCTGGAGTGCATCTCATCGGAAACTGATCGCGGTAACGTCTTTGTGCCTCACTTGCATTCCCGTCCGCCACACCGTACACAAAGTGCATATCCGCCATTTCGTGGTTAGTATAACCAGCCATCCTCTCGGCAATCCATGGTAGAAATGCAGTTGGGTGCGAGGACCGACCCTTTTATACCATTTCCAACGCCACCTAGCGGCTCGCCGTTTGCATTCCGCCCATACTTTCTATGACGAATATTGCTCGTACAGCTGCGTTCTACCACCCCGTAAAGTTTTGCCCACTTTTTCAGATTCACCCTGTATATACATTTTAAAATCGGAATTGCTTGTTCTCATCCATTTTCACTTCAAAAATGTATTTTCTGATTAAAATTTAAATTTCAGAGTATTCCTAACTTCAATCACTAAATACTCCTATGTACAGAAAGAACTGCTGAAATCAAGCTGTTACCTGAGAGGTTTATCTTTTGCTCTTATAAAATATAAAGGATAATATAAGTATAATAAATAGATTATTAAGAAAAATATACGTGCATTTTGAACATAGTAAAAAACTTAGATTTATAGTGACCAACATAAGACGTATTTTGCTGCTGTAGTTTTTAATAAAATTTATGTTTAAAATAGTAATAATACACAAATATAAAGAGTACTTCAATCATTAATTCACAGACATTATTACTTGTATATTGTATACAAATGTTACATAAACTCATATTCTAAATACACTTCAATCTTATTCAGTGATGGCACTGATGAAAGCAAAGGTCAGTTACACAAAACATTTCTTGATTTGTTGAATGATCTAACCAAAAATTAATAACTTATTAACTGATTCATGAGTCCCATGTCAACAGGATGGCTCATGTGATACTTTGCTACTGAATTCTTGTAACAGGCAATCACTTGAAAGGTTTTTGTTGATTTCCCAATTTTAAATCATAATTCCTTCATTCAGAAAGTGTAATAATCATTCTTCTCCATTCAACTGATTGAAAATTTCTTAATAAATGATAAAGCTAATTACCTACAGTACCTAAAGTATCTACTTACAGATTCTTACTGTGTGTCATGTCATTTACATAAATCAGTTAAAGATTAACATTTTACTAAAGACATTCTGACTACAGAGATCAAAGTTGACAGTTTTCAATTCTGTTGTGTTAATGCTCTTCCCTTCGCAAAAAAAAAATCCTAAATTCCGCTATATACAATTTCTGTAAATTAATGTTGAATTCCTGATTAACACAGTATTCTTTGTAATTTAGGATCCATTTAGAATGTTTTAACAGTCATCTCAGTGACATATTTTTGAAAATTCAGAAAATAACTTTTTATCACAGCACCTAATTTACAGACCAATTTTCCTAAAATACAATATATCTGATATAAAAAAGGTAAAGATGTAACTAGCATTATATTCCACTTTAACCCTATTTTGTGAGTGATGGAAACAGAGCTTACTGCAAAGTTCTCATCTTTGCTATTAACAACCAACATAAGAAAAAATTTCATGTCATCAACAACATGGAATTTCCCAAAAGATAATGCAAAATCTCTTAAATCCAGAATGATGCTGAATTATGCATTCATATAGAATACTTAGTAGTCAATCCTCTAGATTTAATTTGTAAGCAATTGTGCTATGTAGGCATTATGATCATCTTTTGGAATTGATTAATGTTTTTTTACAAATTTTTTTTCACAAATGATACTGTAAGCTTACTATAGCACCTCAGTGTCAATTCACAGACCATTACTGTTCATTTAATATATATATATTAAAGATTTGATTTTATTTGATTTATATTCTAATGGTAATTTAATCATATTTTGTGATGAAAACAAATTTCTCAGTTTTGTTGATTGCTAAGGACCTTTAGGAAAAAATGTCCAAGACAATATAATAACCAAAATTCAGCAAAAATTCACCTTGTAAAATTTTAACATAATTGATAACTGCTAAGCTTTTAATTACACAAATAAAAGGAACACTCTAAACCCCTAAAATTATACAGTGTAATAAAAAGAGTACCCAGGCACTTCCAGCAACATTTAAAGTTGCTGAACTTTGAAAATAAGCACTTTCACAGTAATTCTTCAATGTCAATAGGGTAAAATTGAAGACTTAATCTAGTTTTCTACAATATTTATTAAATATTTAAAGAGTTATAGGAGCTGGAACATGTAGCAGCACATGCCACTGTCACAAACTTTCCCCAAATTGAAAATTGAACAAACATTTATACATTTTATGGTACATTTTTGATAGTGAACTATTTGCTAAAACAGTTGTGTTTTAGCTTTTGAAGTAAATTTTAATAAGTAGTGAAAGTTAAATGTTTCAGCTTTCATAATTCTATAAATATTAAATAAATATTGCAAAAAAAAAAGATTTAGAGAGGTTTGCATGAGAACTTCAATTTATCTCCAGCAAGTTTTCTCGTTCAATATATTTTCTGTTTGTAATACAGTGTAGGCATAAATATTTGTGGTTTAGAGAGAGGGTGCAAGCTCCCCTCTTCACAGGATGTTACTATAATTAGAATATGGAGGTAAAAAAATTGGTTGAAAAGAATTGAATGACATTCCCTTTAGTTGCAATTTGATTAATTTACTTGCTCCTCCCCCTCCCCCCCCCATAATTTTTTTCACAGATCTCTGTGTGCATTGGTTCTAGTTTGTTTAGTGCAGGGATCTCAAATCTAAATGAGTTAGTTGTCAATACATGGCAAACTTTATTTCATTTTAAGCAATAATAAACAAAACATTACTTACTGTTACATTTAAATATAAATTACTTTTGTTGTCCAAACAAACTTAATTTATAATGGTTTCATATTTGGTTAAACATGATCAATTCCCCATACTCATGCGAGATCACTGCAGTAAAGTCAAGTAGATAAGCAACAGTTTGTTACTTTGATAATGAATAGAACATATTGCTTATATATGCGTCAGAACGTACCCAAGCCCTCTCTACAGAATGAGGGTTCCCAACTGTGGCTATGAAAAATACTGAAGTGTTTTATGGCAAGCAATGGCAATGTTGTTCAGTTGATATAACTAATGATAAATGACATTTCTTTTTGTATATCAGCAAATTGGCCTACACTTAATATATTAGATTAATTTTGAATATTAAAGTGTTTAACAAAATATAAGAGTGAAAGATGCTAATATACAGCATTTTTCACTCAGATCAATCCATGTATTGTTTGTAAAATTATATGTAATAATTGGTTTCAACAGCATTGTAATTCCTAAAAAAAAATAGCAATTGCTGTGAGTTTTGTTCCTGAAATTGAAAGTCTCTCTTTACTATGTCAAGATCATATGGCCTCTCTGTAGAAAGGCCTTTGGCTGCAGAGAATGACTCCATGCTCTACTTTTTCCCATGGTTTAGTTTTCATTATGTTTATACTCATTACAAAAAAATCTAGATCACACTATGCTATTAAATTGTTTAACTTACTGTATCATTTTACAAGAGTCTGAAAGCCTTCTCTTTTTGACATTTGTTGTTTGCTCTTTCATATCATTTGGCTTCTTACAATAATTATTTAACAATGTGTTACTGGAAGCCCAAATTATCATTTTGCACACTTTTTCTGCTAAATGAACTTTCACACAATGTCATGACATCCCAGAAATTCCTCACTACTTAATAGATTTAATGTCAAAAAAAAAAAAATAATAAATACCTCCTCAAGCAGCTGCTTGCCACAGAGGTCTGACAGGAGCCTGTCAGTTTATATGCCAGAGTAGAAGGTCTGAGAGGATGGCAGGACCTCAGACTGTGGCTAAAATTCTCTGATTTGGGAAATTTAAAAATTCATGCTCATATTCACTACAAAAATTTTTTAACAACTCTGAAATTATATACAATAGCATTTATAACACTCTGTTGTGGCCATAAAAACCCACCTCTGTCTAAGATTTTAATTAAACTATGTGATGCATTTAATTGAATCTGGCTATCAAGAACCAAATATGTTTTGCAGGATTCACATTTCATTTTTTAAAAAACTGAATAGACACAGTAACCAGCAAAATAGGTTAAGACAGGTAGGTAGTCTCCTATTTTCACAATATCATCTTCAGTAATAGTAATGCTACAAGGAAAAGAAACACTTAAATTTTCCTTTAGCTCTCCCATCTCTGTTTGGTAGAAAAACTAGAAATGTGGATACATACTTTTAGTAGATAACACTAATTTCAGTATTGAATGCATCCTTAATTTGTTTTTACACTCACATACCTGCCTTATTGAAATGTGATATTGGCCTCCAGCTAGTTGCCTGTATTTGCTAAATCTATCTTCTAAACAATCGGTTTGGAATTTCCCAGGCAATATGTATGCCATATTTAACTTTTCACAACAATATGAAGCTAATTCCAACAAAGCATGTGTTGATAATTTTAAAGCAGTATGTGTTTCTTTGGTCAGCATACCTGCATCACAACCCATACTTTGCCATGAATGCAGCCAATCCAATAATTTATTTAAAAATAAATTCCTTTCATCTAAAGATGATGCTGTGAGAGCCATTTTTTATATATGTCATTTAGTCAAGTTCCTTTAAAAGGAGATTTAATATTTATTATATCCCACCATGTGTTAACAGTCTTAATGTACTCTACAGTACCTCAATTTGTTTTTAACCCATTTCTAAAAGTGCTTCTGCAACAAATTTATTAAAAATTTGAAGAACCAGCTTAACATTTTGTTTCTTTAAGTTAGAAAGTGACAAGGCTTTCAAAGACAAATATAATTATATTTAATAACTATTGTTTTCAATGTAATGAAGCTTTCTAAGGGTTGAAAATGCTGCTGTAGAAAAGTCATGACTTTCAACTAAACCCTCTGATCTAAATATTGGATAAAACATGCACTGCCCAGGATTTTTTTTATTAATTCAATTATTTCTTATACATTTTAACAAGTGCACAGCATCAATTCAGAAAAACAATAGTCTAACTTTGTCTACAGGATGGGGATACACAATATTCAATGAAGATGGTTTGGTGGAAAAAGACATTGCTTTTCTATTAATAGAATTATTGTCACTGAAACACATATGATTATCTTCAAAAGGAGATAATACCAGTTAGCAGCATTTGTAAAGGAACTGCATCTTTGATGAGTCTAGGCTTTTCTAACTTTGCTGTTATTACTGTCCCTGTGACTTCATCACACAAGCTTGTCTCATGCTGAATTTCACTGGCTTTAAAATGAAGTTCATATACCTACAGGAATTTTTTAATTTTAGTATGTTGGAACATTAGAACTAACAGTGAAAATTAATATTTACTATTCTAATCTATATTTGGTCTGTAAATGGTAGCTAGGTAGTCACTGGAAGGAGAGCTATGCACCAATCCCCTGTGATGATGCATAGAACCGGCCAGGCCTAGCACCTAATGTCCGACCCCACTTTCTCGTGGTGCAGACTGTTAGTACCTTTCAAAAGAGATACTCTCTTGTGGAAGTGAATGGAAGGGGAGGGCTGTCAGATTAGTGTGGCCTACTGATCTGGACAACTATGGCTACTTTTCTTTTTTTTCTACCCTGCTGAGGAGTCGTCAACCACACAGGGTCCTGGTGCTGACCATATATACCAACCTGAATGGAATTATGGCTCTGAGCTTGATTATGGATCCTGATTTTGCTGCACTGGTGGGCTTCTGTGGAGGAAAAATCTTCTGCTGTGTTTCCTGTTTGTTTGCGGGTTGACAGCCCCAAGTGAATAGATTCACAGGATATGTTTATCAGCTGGTGGATAATCCTGAGCAGAAGTCATAGCAGGCACCTGAACTCTTTGCTTCTATTGGCATCATCAAATTCTACATTGGAGGAAGTCTTCCAGTGTAGATGGCTTCAGCCTTTTGTAGTGGGGGAACGGGTCTTTGCCCCATGTCTGCGATTAGGGGGCTGTTTGATATTGTCGGCATTCCCTCTCTCAATAAACATAGTTTCTTTAAACATCCCACTAACCATTTTCTCTCCATAAGTAATTGGAATGTGAGGATTCTGCACAGAGCTTTTTCTCTTGATGTCCTCACACAAGAATTCCACCATTATAATTTAGATATTCTTGGCTTGCAAGAGACCAGATGGACAGATAAAGGTCAGATTCTTAAAAATAATCTTAAATTTCTCTTTTCAGGGAGGGACGACAATAAGCATCACCAAGGCGTGGGTCTGCTTCTCAGCAGACACGCTAGCGATGCTCTTCTAGGATATGAGTGCATTAATGAAAGGTTTCTTACAGCAAAATTTCAGACAAGCGTTAAAGACTTGAATGTTATCTGCTGCTATGCCCCCACTGAGGATGCCGATTAGGATGAGAAGGATAGGTTTTATGAACAACTTCCGGATGTTTTGAATTCTGTCAAGAAAGGAGATATTACCCTTGTCCTTGGTGACTTCAATGCCAAAGTTGGTACTGACTCTGACCTTTGGGGAGGAGTAATAGGCCCTTTTGGTATTGGTAGCTGCAATGGCAATGGGCAACGTCTCCTACAGGTAAGTAAACTCAATGGATTCAGAATAACTAACACTTATTACAAACACCGTGACATACATAAGTATACATGGGTTTCACCTGATGGGCTGCATAAGAATATGATTGATTACATATTAATTAACAGCAAATGGGCTAGTTCTGTTAGGAATACCGGGGCATATAGGGGAGCTGAAATTGGATCTGACCATTACCTTGTTAAAAGTGTCTTGCAACTTAAACTTAAAAAGTGTTGTGCTAGGGTTAAAAAATTTACTTTTAATACTGAAGCTCTGAAAGATCCAGTTATAGCTAAAGCTTACCATGATAGGTTACTTAGTCATTATGACAGTCATGGTTTGCTTACTACTGAAGTTGAGGAAGAATGGGATCATTTTAAACAGGCTTTTTTGGACACTAACAGTACTCTTTTAGGAAAAAAGGTACAGAAGAGGCAGAATTATCTGAGTGATAAGGCACTTGAGCTTATTTTGGAAAGAAAGAACTGCAGGAATGTCCTTAATCAATACCCTACTAGTCCTAATAGAAAGCATTACAGAGAATTTAATAAATGTGTAAAAGATCAGTTAGCTGCAGATAAGAATCTTTGGCTTGATGGCTTGGCTGACAAAGCCGAGGAAGCAGTTAGACAGCACAACAGCAGATGGCTGTACCAGATAGTTAATGTTTTGTGTGGTAAAAAACGGACAGGTATACAAGGATTGAAGGATAAACAAGGTAAGGTTATAGAAGGTGAGGATTCTGTCATGGATAGGTGGGCTGAGCATTTCAGTGATGTTCTAAACAATGCAGTTAGTTCTACTCCCATTGTTTGCAATGATGATAGATGCATTGATGGCTTTAATGTTGGCCCTATAACAGAATCTGAAGTTATTCTGGCTGTTTCTAAACTTAAACTTCATAAATCCCCTGGGGTAGATGAAATTACTATGGAAATGCTTAGAGCTGGGAATATTTCGGTTACCACTTGGATGACTGAAATTCTGAATATCTTTTATGATAAAAGCATGGTTCCTAAGGATTTTACCAGAGCTACTGTTATCCCTATTTTCAAAAAAGGTGATCGCAGTTCTTGTGATAACTATAGGGGTATCAGCCTACTCTCTGTTCCAGGGAAAGTTCTTTCCATGATTGTGCTTAATAGAATTAAGAATCTGGTTGACAGTCAATTGCGTGATGAGCAATGTGGATTCAGAAGTGGTAGGGGATGTGTGGATCAGATATTTTCACTTAGGCAGATTCTTGAGAAATGTTTAGAGTTTCAGAAACCTTTGGTTGCTAGCTTTGTTGATTTCAAAAAGACTTTCGACTCTGTTGATCGTCATAATTTGTGGTTGATTGTGAGATCATATGGTATACTTGACAAGTTAGTTAACATAATCAAAGCTCTCTACAATAACATTAAGTTGTGTGTGAGAGTTGGTAAGGCTTGTAGCAATTGGTTTAGCATTACTTCTGGTGTTCGACAAGGGTGCATTTTGTCTCCTTTTCTCTTTAGCTTGGTTATTGACTATGTTATCCGAAATTCACATAAAGGGAAAGATTTTGGCCTTAAATGGACTGGAGATACGAAAATTTCTGATTTAGACTATGCTGATGATTTAGCCCTTTTGGCAAATGATGTTGCTGAGATGAACTCTTTCATTCGAGCTGTTGATGAGACTGGTAGCAGAGTAGGTTTGGTTATAAACAGAGAGAAAACTAAAGTGATGAAAATTGGTCAGGCAGGCTGTGATTCAGTTAATCTGAATGGTTGCACTCTTGAGCAGGTGTCACAGTTTCATTATCTTGGGAGCTATGTAACAGATAATGGTGATGTGCAGCATGAGATTAACAGACGAATAGGGATTACTGCTGGGACTTTTAAGAATCTATGGAGAGTGTGGAGAAATAGGCGTATAGACCTAAAGACTAAAATTAGACTGTATAATAGTTTGGTTCTTTCTAGGGTTAGTTATGGTAGTGAAACTTGGACACTGTGTAAACAAGATAACAGGAAACTAGATGTTTATGTAGTATCTTGGATATTAGGTGGTTCAACTTTGTAACTAATGATTAGGTTAGGCAAAGGAGTTTGCAACCTCCTTTAAGCAGCATATTGTGCAGAGAGAGACTCAGTTGGTTTGGCCATGTTGCAGATATGAATAATTATAGATTGGCGAATAGGGTTATGAACAGTGTGCCTAAAGGCCTCAGAAAGAAGGGGAGACCTAGGATGCGGTGGGCAGACAATGTCAAACAGGACCTTGTTAGAATTGGTGTGCAGTGGCCAGATGCAGTAGATGTAGCTCAGGATAGACTTGCTTGGAGAACTTAATTGCACGGTCTGGTTGGAACTCCGTAGCCCATGGCTGCTTGAGGATGATGATGATGATGATGAATCTATATTTTTAAAATATTCTTGTCTTAGTAGCAAAAATAATAGAGTATGTATAGAAATGCATTACTCATTTAAAAAAAACTGTAAAACAAAGTATATATGTAGAAACAAATCTTACATATGACAAGAAATTTTTTAACTGTTGATTTCTCACAATTTGTTTTTATGACATGATCTCATGTGAATGCATTTTCTGGTTATTCCAAATATTTAAAAATTTTACTTTCCTTACTATATAAATGCACACACTTTTCTATGCTGGCTGGCAAATTAATGGTCAGCTCTTCAATTAATTTGAATTCATAAACTTTAGTCAAAATTGATTGATAAAATTCACAAACTTTAGTCAAAATTGATAAAAATTGATTGTGTGATCACCATTAACTTATACGTTACAAACACCCTAAACTGCATTTCCTCTAAGCTAGCCAAGGTTACTAACCTCAAAAATTACCGATTATTTTATTCCTATAAATATTTGCTAAGTATAATGATACTGAAATGCATACAAATTCAATAATTCAAATTGATTACTACAATTTTTACAATTATACAATTAAAAGACCTTCTTGCTCAAAAATTAATTTAAAATAATTTAAAATTCTCTGTCATTGAGCAATATAATGTTTGATTTTGCAAATAACATTAATATTTTATCAAGGCAAGAGATCTAATATTTATTTTATTAAACATCAAGTGGCCTTAATACCTAGACAACAAATTATTTACTTAATTTGATATACTGTGGGATTGCTGGCAGAATGCATTGTCAATTTTTTCTTTGGGTTGTAAATTGTGCAATATTGCAAATTGAAAAATTTCATTCATTAACTACTGTCAGAATTATTTAATTTGAAGTTAACATTTAAAAAAAATATAATCAGAGAGCACTGATAGTGCGTTTTGCAACAAGTTTTGACATAGTGAACTCTCTGCAAACAAACCAGCATTTTTCAAATACCATTGTAATAAATTACAAATCGCTGAAATTTTGAATCTTAAAAAATTATAAAGGATTAGAAGGAATCACCTTTTTGAGGAAGGAACCAATTAATATTATTTTATAGTATAAATAATATTTCCATAATAATTTCATATAACAAGATTTTTTTGTTTTGGTACAGTGAAACAAGTTAAAATTGATAATAAAATTACAAAAATTTACTTTGGATTAACTGACCATATTAGCTTAGCGTAACGATTTCCTGGTAAAAATTCAGTTTAAATCCTGATAACTCTTTGAATATATAGAATATAGTTAAAGAAAATAAAAGTGAGAACTTATGTTACATACCTTATTATGAATTGTCGATGTGAAATTGATCCAAGCTTCTTTTTGAGAAATATCCTTATGGAACTGAAATCCTGGACATTGTGCACATTCCAAAAGTTCCTTTATTTACACTTTGGCACTATCCATGAACTAGGCATAGCTGAAAACGTGAAAACACAAATACAAAATACTTATGAACTCCACCAGGGTAACTCAATCGAAACTAAAGCTATTCAAAAATGGCGACCGGAACACCAATGTTCTTGACAACACAGCTCTTCCGGCAAAGGAGTTCCTTGGCCTTGTCTCTCGGTGGTCATGACTGTACTCCCAAATGGAGAAGGGTTAACAACCTTACCTATAGAATATATTCAGCTTACTTACTGAAGCTGCAGACTCTCCTAAGTGTAGTTGAATTGCTTCCTACTCCACAGGATGCAAACCAACTACACTCACAGATACAGCAATGAAAGAATATGGTATCACTCTATGTATGTCAGTTATATATTGTTTATTTACTATGAAGTTTGATATATCACTACATCAGTATCACAATATGAAATTATATGCTGTCTTTCTTGTCTTCATGGATATATACTTTATGCCAGTGGCATGCATGTTAAAACTATCTGCTAACCATAATTACCTGTCTCTACTTATCAAATACAAAATTACTTACTCTTTGTACTGAATCCCTTTCAGTTGGTCCAATACAAAAAGGTTTGAAATCACCTGTAAATGAATGGAATAAAAATGGTTCTAAGATCCATTTCAAATTAACTGATTAAATGCATTTAATTATTTTAATGTTAACTAGGGATGTGTATATAATTGGGATTTATGCTGCAGAGTAGCGATGGACAACCTTTTCTCATCAGTAGGCCACATGAGGATTTTGCATGGTGCTGCGCTCCAGAACCTTAATCAAGGGTGCATTCCAATTGCACCCATCCCCCCTTCCCATGCCCAATGTTCTGAGAAGACTATACACTATTACAATCAAGGCAATTATATTGATTGAACATAAATAAAAAATACAGACAATTGAAATATATATTCATTTTAAAAATATATATATAAAATAAATATCCCCTCAAGCAGCTACTTACCACAGAGGTCTGACAGAAGCCTGTCAGTTTAATACATAATAGTAGAATGTCTGTGAGGATGGCAGGACTTCAGCAAAAAGACAACACAAATATCCATGCCTAACACAGGGCTCAAATTGATTCCTGCCTGGCCATCCCACTTGGGACTGTGTTTTCAGTCCCCAGTGGGAAATGTTATGCCAGAATTGACCAATTGCCATTCATTCTTTCGGTTTGTGCATCCAAGTTGATCAGGAAACAAGCGCGCAAACCACTCGGCCATGGGATGGCATAGAAAGGAACACAAGGATTAAATATAGAAGAAATTGAAAGAGCAAAATTAAGCTAAAATTGATACACATTTTAATGGAAATTAATATCAACTCCATGCACAAATCATCATCCTCCTCCTCATCATCAAGCAGTCATGGCCTATGAAGGTCCAACCAGATTGTGCAATTTAATTCTCCAAACACTTCTGTCTTGAGCTACATCTATTGCATCTGGCCACTGTAGACCAAATCTAACAAGTTCCTGTTCGATATTCCCTGCATCCTACGTATCCCTCTTTTTCCAAGGCCTTTAGGTACACTGTTCATAACCTATTGGCTATTCTAGAGTTATGCATATTGGCAACATGGCTAAACCAAAGGAATCTTTCTCTGCACAATATGATGCTCAAAGGAGGTTGCCAAGTCCTTTGCCTAACCTCATCATTACTTACAAAGTCGAACCACTTAATGCCCAAGGTTCCCTTAATGTCCCCACTTAATGCCCAAGATTATTTCGCAAGCATCTAGAATCAAAAGCATCAAGTTTCCTGTTATCTTGTTTATAAAGGGTCCAAATTTTACCACCATAATTAACTCTAGAGAGAACCAAACTGTTATACTGTTTAATTTTAGTCTTTAGATGTATGCACTTATTTCTCCACAGATTCTTAAAAGTCCCAGCAGCAATCTCTATTCATCTATTTATCTCATGTTACGTATCACTAGTATCTATTATGTAGTTCCCAAGATAATTAAACTGAGACACTTGCTCAAGGGTGCAACCATTCAGATTAACTGAACCACAACCTACCTGACCAATTTTCATTGAGTTAGTTTTTTTTCTCTGCTTATCACTTAACCTAATTTATTATACACTGATCAGCCAATACATTAAAACCACCTCTGCATTATGCAAACAAGTGCATATGCAGCCAATCAGTGTCATGTGCCAAGGTTGCGAATCATATATATAATACCTGAGTTGGAGTTCTCGCAGGCAGTATTTAATTTCGTCTCAACATGGGAAAAGCAAAGGTTGTTGGGTTGTTTTACCTCTGAGCGGCACTTTTTTGCACACCATGGGCTAAATGGCCAGGTCATAAGGACCCCGAAGGCTCAGAGAAGGTTGGGGGAGGGGACCCACTGGAACAGCTGTTGGGAGACAGATGGTAGCCTCCCGTCAAGGCCATCCAGTGTGTTCTTTAATGTGCACAAGGTATGGCTCTCCCACACACGGGGCCACGGCTTAATGTCCCATCCGACGGACGGCGGCCTTTCCAAGCCCATCGGTGTCCCCTACTGACCGTGGGCAGGGCGGGGAATTTTGCAGAGATAAATCTCAAAGCTGACCCAGCTGGGACTCGAACCTGGGAACTATGGGAAAAGCAAAGGATTTATCTGATTTCAACAAAAGCCAGATTGTTATGGCAAGACGCTTTGGTAAAAGCATCTCTGAAACAGCGACGCTGGAGGCTTCTCACGCTATGCAGTAGTTAGTACTTATCAAAGATGATCCGAAACAGGTAACATTTTGAACAGTCAATAAGGTGTGGGCCAGCCATGCCTCATTGATGCCAGAGGTCAGCGCAGGCTATCTCGTCTTGTCCACAGCAACAGGAGGGCTACTGTAGCTGACATTACCCATAATTTCAATTGTGGTAAAGGGCCCAATGTGTCCAAACACACAGTTCATCGTAAGCTCTTGGATATGGATATCTTCCACAGCCGCAGACTCATTTGTGTGCCTATGCTCACAGCCGTTCACCGTTGTCAATGCTTGCAGTAGGCACAAAACCATCAACATTGGTGTAACATAGAAGACTGGAAGAGGGTGGCATGGTCAGACGAATCCCATTTTCTGTTACACCATGTGGATGGGTGAGCTCATGTGTGATGTTTACCCACAGAAGCCTTCTCATCTGGATGCACTGTGGGATGGATCCAGGCAGCTGGAGGGAGCATGATGGTCAGGGCAATATTTTCTCGAGGAACACTTGGACCAATTATCATTGTAGAGCAAACTCTGAAAGCTGTCACCTACCTGAACATCGTGGCTGACCAAGTACACCCCTTTATGGTGGCTGTTCTTCCTGAAGGATATGGCGTCTTTCAATACCCATATCACACTGTGAAGAAGGTTCAGGAATGGTTCCTAGAACATGATGGGGAATTCCATTTATTGCCATGGCCCCCAAATTCGCTGGGCATGAATCCTATTAAGCATTTGTGGTTTGAGTTGGAGAAATGGGTACAAGCAACATCACCCCAACCACGTAATTTACAGGAACTGTGGGATCTTCTGTTGCAGTCATGGTATCAAATATCAAGTGACCCTACCAACATCTTGTTGAATCTATGCCTCATTGGGTGAGAGCTCTTTTGGTGGCAAAATGAGGGCCTATATTATATTAAGTAGGTGGTTTTAATGTTTTGGCTGAACGGTGTAAGTCTCATCAACAGCCGTAATCAAAGAATTCATCTCATCAACATCATTGGCCAACAGGCAAATCATTTGCATAATTTAAGTCAGATATCTTGAAATCTCTAGAACATTTAAGATAAAAATCTTTCTCCTGCATTGAATTTTGCATAACATAATCAATAACCAAACTAAAAGCTATTTATTTCGTGTCGCACATCACCAGTATCTATTACATAGCTCCCAAGATAATTAAACTGACGCTTGCTCAAGGGTGCAACCATTCAGATTACCTGAATCACAACATACCTGTCCAAATTTCACACCTTTAGTTTTCTCTCTGTTTATCATCAAACCTACTCAACTACCAGTCTCATCAACAACAGCTCTAATAAAAGAGTTCGTCTCATCAACAACATCTGACAAAAGAGCCAAATCATCAGCATAATCTAAATAATAAATTTAAAAATTCCTAGACCATTTAAGACCAAAATATTTCCCTTGCAGTGAATTTTGCATAACATAATCAATAACTAAAGAGGTTGGTTGGTTCTTTGGGGTTTTATAGTGCAAAGGCAACTAAGTCCATGACGTGCCAAATGAGGTGTAAAGAATAAAAAGATCTAAAAGTCAAATAAACTCAAACCAAAATTAAAAGTACAAGAAAATACGGAAAACAACAAATGTAAACACTAAAACAATAAATGACAGAAAACATCTATGTAAAATACAAAAAACAACAATAACAAAGATGTAAAAATAACAATGGGTGTATAGGACCCATATAAAAAATCACACTGAAAGGTAAAAATCAGGAATGATTAAAATATCCAGCAAAATGTAAAACAGCAGTTAAAACAGTCATCAAATAAAAGATGTCCAAGTGTAAGGGACTCGGACATAAAATCATGAAAGCTAAAAAACATACGTCATTTGAAATTAAAACAAGGACAATGAATTAAAATATGTTTCACAGTTAAAATGGTATCAAAATACTCACACTTAGGTTCATCGTCTACCCTAAGAAGAAATGAATGTGTAATATATATGCGAATGACCTAAGTGAAGCCAAGCAAATACAACTTCCTCCTTGCGACTCCTGTGAAAACGACTGCCATAGTTTGATAATGGGATTGATCTCGAAAAGCTTATTACCAATCAGTTCAGATCAAGTTCTTTGCCACTGTGCCCAGAGTTTGATGCCCTGGAGCTCAATGGTAAAACAATGCCAGAAGTCCAAGTAAGGAACCAGCAGTGGAGAGCCGGACAGGGGCATGGCTGACTTGGCAGCAGCAGCCACCAAGTCATTGCTCCTGATCCCAATGTGACCAAGCACCAAACAGAAAAGGATGGTGGATGCAGTTGTCAGACAATGGAGTTGCTGGTGGATCTTGAAGAGAACAAGGTCAGGACAATGCCTCAGTGAGATCAAAGCCTGTAGAAAGCTAAGTGAGTCGGTGAAGAGTCATCAATATTCACTCTGGAGTCCATGACAATTTCATTGTTGGAGTGTGGCCCTCTCAGGTCTTAGAAGAATTGGCAGATGACTTGCAATTAGTTTTTATCGTCGCCAGCGATGGTTTTGGAAAATTTGGGTGGAGTCATCTGAGGGACATGGACCCTGAAGCCATCAAAAAAGGAAGAGATAAAACTTTCTTTTTGGGGCCTAGTGAGGGCCCCTTAGGTTTGGAAACCTATAGTCTGGATGGAGGAGGCCTTCTGAGGGTGGTAGCAGAAGGCATGGATGCAAAAACAGAACCCGATGTTGATGTTAATACCAACCACAATTTTCCTGTGTCAGGATGTACTTCACAACAGGAGAGAAAGATTCAGATGGTGGTATGCGGTATCAGTCCTCATCACCACAGAAGCCATTACAGTGATGGGCTTTTCAATCATTTAACCAGCATAGGAAACCTTGCCAGGTGGGGGGACAGGCAGTGTAGTGAACTTTCTAGCCCTAGGATAGATGTTGTTCAATGTTTTGAGGTACTATACCTCCTTCTCCTCCAGCCACTTTGGACAATTGCGGGAGTACGCCAGATGTTCGACACTACAATTCACAAAATTTGCCTTTTCTGCTGTACAGTCAGGATCAAGTAAATCTGGCTGCCACAACGAGCACAGATGGGTTTGCCCCGGCAAGCACTGAGGACATGGCTGTAAATCTGACATTTTAAACAATGCACAGGGTTTGGTATATATACAGCCGTACCTCACAGTGTAAGTAACCTGCCTTGATGGAAGTAGGAAGGTTAGTTATAACCAGGATATACTAGAATATCTAAGTTATAATGGTGGAATTTTTGTGTGAGGACATCAAGAGAAAAATTTCTGTGCAGAATCCTCCCATTCAAACTACTGTGGAGAAAGAATGGTTAATCGCATGTTCAAAGGAACTATGTTTATTGAGATATGAAATGTTGATAATACCAAACATCCCCCTACTTGCAGGCATGGGGCAAAGACCTGTTTCCCTACTACAAAAGGCTACATTGGAAGACTTCCTCCACTGCAGGTTTGACGATGCCCATAGAAGCAACAGTTCAGGTATCTGTGATTTCCTCAGATCAGGATTATCCACCAGCTGATTAAACATATCCTGTGAATCTATTCACTTGGGGTTGTCAACCCACAAACAGAAAACACAGCAGAAGATTCTCCCTCAACAGAAGCCCACTAGTGCAGCAAATTCAGGATACATAAATAACAGAATACAGAAATAAATAGGCACTTTGACATCGATTTCAATTTTGGAGGAAAAATTGTCTTGAGCCGGGTGGGATATGAACCTACGACCTCCTGATAACATGTCAGGTGTTCTGGACCACTGAGCTACCGGCCGCCGATCAAGATCTCCTCTAATTAACACTATGAACATTCCCTTTATGTCACATATAGGCATTATTTTAGGCAATTTTTTAGCCCTAGCGGCTTTTTATTTGCCAATAGATGGAAAGCATGTCTTATAAGTATGCTAATGATAATAAATATTGAGATAAACTCAGATAAACATGACGGTTCAACATCCAGTAATAAATAGGCACTTTGACGTTGATTTCAATTTTGGAGGAAAAATTGTCTTGAGCCGGGTGGGATATGAACCTATGACCTCCTGATAACATGTCAGGTGTTCTGGACCACTGAGCTACCGGCCGCCGATCAATATCTCCTCTAATTAACACTATGAACGTTCCCTTTATGTCACATATAGGCATTATTTTAGGCAATTTTTAAGCCCTAGCGGCTTTTTATTTGCCAATAGATGGAAAGCATGTCTTATAAGTATGCTAATGATAATAAATATTGAGATAAACTCAGATAAACATGACGGTTCAACATCCAGTAATAAATAGGCACTCTGACGTTGATTTCAATTTTGGAGGAAAAATTGTCTTGAGCCGGGTGGGATATGAACCTACGACCTCCTGATAACATGTCAGGTGTTCTGGACCACTGAGCTACCGGCCGCCGATCAAGATCTCCTCTAATTAACACTATGAACATTCCCTTTATGTCACATATAGGCATTATTTTAGGCAATTTTTTAGCCCTAGCGGCTTTTTATTTGCCAATAGATGGAAAGCATGTCTTATAAGTATGCTAATGATAATAAATATTGAGATAAACTCAGTTAAACACGACGGTTCAACATCCAGTAATAAATAGGCACTTTGACGTTGATTCCAATTTTAGAGGAAAAATTGTCTTGAGCCGGGTGGGATATGAACCTACGACCTCCTGATAACATGTCAGGTGTTCTGGACCACTGAGCTACCGGCCGCCGATCAAGATCTCCTCTAATTAACACTATGAACATTCCCTTTATGTCACATATAGGCATTATTTTAGGCAATTTTTTAGCCCTAGCGGCTTTTTATTTGCCAATAGATGGAAAGCATGTCTTATAAGTATGCTAATGATAATAAATATTGAGATAAACTCAGTTAAACACGACGGTTCAACATCCAGTAATAAATAGGCACTTTGACGTTGATTCCAATTTTAGAGGAAAAATTGTCTTGAGCCGGATGAGATATGAACCCACGACCTCCTGATAACATGTCAGGTGCTTTAGACCACTGAGCTACCGGCCGCCGATCAATATCTCCTCTAATTAATGCTATGAACATTCCCTTTATGTCACATATAGGTGTTATTTTAAGCAAAAAAATTTTTTTAGCCCTAGCGGCTTTTTATTTGCCAACAGATGGAAAGCATGTCTTATAAGTATGCTAATGATAATAAATATTGAGATAAACTCAGATAAACACGATGGTTCAACATCCAGTAATAAATAGGCACTTTGATGTCGATTTCAATTTCAGAGGAAAAATTGTCTCGAGCCGGGTGGGATATGAACCCGCGACCTCCTGATAACATGTCAGGTGCTCTGGACCACTGAACTACCGGCTGCCGATCAAGATCTCCTCTAATTAACGCTATGAACATTACCTTTATGTCACATATAGGCGTTATTTTAGGCAATTTTTTAGCCCTAGCAGCTTTTTATTTGCCAATAAATGGAAAGCATGTCTTACAAGTATGCTAATGATAATAAATATTGAGATAAACTCAGATACACTCGACGGTTCAACATCCAGTAATAAATAGGCACTTTGACGTCAATTTCAGATTTAGAGGAAAAATTGTCTTGAGCCAGGTAGGATATGAATTTTTAAGATTGATTGGCAGCTGGTAGCTCAGTAGTCCAGAGCACCTGACATGTTATCAGTAGGTCGTGGTTTCATATCCCACCCAGTTCAAGATAATTTTTCCTCTAAAATTGAAATCAACGTCAAAGTGCCTATTTATTACTGGATGTTTAACCATCTAGTTTATCTGAGTTTATCTCAATATTTATTATCATTAGCATACTTGTAAGACATGCTTTCCATCTATTGGCAAATAAGAAGCCGCTAGGGCTAAAATATTGCCTAAAATAACACCTATATGTGACATAAAGGGAATGTTCATAGCATTAATTAGAGGAGATCTTGATCGGCGGCTGGTAGCTCAGTGGTCCAGAGCACCTGACATGTTATCAGGAGATCGTGGGTTCATATCCCACCTGGCTCAAGACAATTTTTCCTCTAAAATTGAAATTGATGTCAAAGTGCCTCTTTATTACTAGATGTTGAACTGTCGAGTTTATCTCAATATTTATTATCAGAATACAGAAATCCGGTACAACACTTAGTGTATTTTTCAGATACACTTAGTGTATTTTTATAGACGTATAAAAAAAAATTCAGCATTCAATCTTTCTTTAGGCACTCAATGATCACCGTCTACTTTTCTTCAATGCATTTTAGGTACAAAAGAGCAAAAAGAATTAAACAATTATTTTCCACTCAGAAAATATGACATACAACATGCACCTAACACTAATGATGTTACTAAACTACTATAAAGCCACTTAATGCATATTACACTTCTGCTATACACTTCTGCATCACCACAGAAGCCATTACAGTGATGAGCTTTTCAATCACTTAACCAGCATAGGAAACCTTGCCATATACATCCGTATATGGCAAGGTTTCCTATGCTGGTTAAGTGATCCAATCCCAAGCTGCAGCACCTTTTTCAGGGGACAGTTCATTTCCAAAAATAGGGTTCAAGTAAACAAATTTGGCCAGAAAGCACTGAATGGGGGAGTCTTACAATAACCCTAATCTAAAGTGAACTTCATTTGTGAGAGAGTCAAGGTGAGGGCTCTTTAATCATCAGATGAACAGCATGTTCAGAAAAATTGATCTCTCACTCTCTATGTGCAAAGTTATCATAATAAATTCAATTCAGACTACTAAAGAAAACATTTCAAAATAGTGTAAAGCTAAATTGGGAAATTAAAAATTTATATTCTGCAAAGTACTTCAAAAATAAGAGATAAAAATTTTAATGATTTGCAGGCCACTTGAAAAGTCTCCATTGATCATATCTGGCTTAAGGCCATATGTTGCCCCTGACTGCTGTAGACACTAAACAAAACAGCATTCACGTCAAACTACTAATCAACATTGCTGCAACAGGATGGTGGTTCTTCATTGAACTATGTGCAGATATATCTCTGTCCTTGAATATCCATTTTGAATTAAATTGCATCTTATGGCTGGTATACAGAAGCTGATAGTGAGGCACTTCAGTTCCGAAAACAGTCTCGACTTACAACTGATGACTGATATTGTGCAGTAGCAGCATATAGATGTCGACTACTGCACTAAAGAAGATCAACTATAAGTTCCGCATTAACAACAGAAGGAAATACAGTTAACCTGTACCTGTGCCAGCTAGTTACTACAACCGCAAGATCTGAACTGGTAAATATAGTTTCTTTGCTCTCTATAGCATCTTTACAAGGAAAAGGATAACTGTTAGAGGATAATATAAGGAATCTAATTTAAGAACTAAACAGTTCAATGCACTGTAGACTCTAAGGAATTGTAAAGCACTCCTCTTGACTTAAATTTCATAATTGCACAGTAATTAATCGTGGAATTAAATCATATCCATTTTGTTTTAAAAATCCAACTTACACAGGTAACTTTCTCCTACGGACTCCAATTTAAAATCTGATCCATTTGGATGGCACTAATGCATCTATAGAGTTCCAGTAAAAATCAAATAAAGTAAAAAACTTCTTGAATCACACTATTAAACACAACATACTGCATGTCTCTGCAGTAAGTAGGTTTTTTCAATCCATTTTCAAATTGTCTAAGGATTTTTGACTGACTTGTAAATAAAAAATGCAGTAAACATCCTGGTCAACAACGTATCCTAAATGAATGCTCAGAGTTGCTGGCACTCCAAGTGTTTATGTGAAGGCTATATGGCTTGGAGTTGCCAGAAACTCCAAGCTGGTGGTCTGTGGCATATCCTCCACAATGCCTTGGAGTACTGAGTGTTCACTGAGTAATTTCAATGAGATCAGCAATTTCACTCTACTTAAACAAAGCAGGTCCATCTAACCATTCAAAGATATTAACATGCCATTTCACATACATAAGCAAAATGCATACTAGATGAATGAAAAGAGGATAACACTATTCCTTAAACAGAGTAAGGCAGTTGTCACCCATTTTTCTGCAGAGTCATTCTAAAGCTGTAGCAAATAAGTTGATACTAATTAAATCCATGCCAAAAGTTTGGCATGAAATGTATGTCCATTGATAATTCTTCCCATTGATAAATTTAAGCACAGCTTTGAATCGTTAACTTTCTACTCACAACATACTACTCCATTCACAAGATAGGCAATGGCAGCAACCCCGGGAATTTTCGATGCTTTTCAAGGGATCACTCCCGACGCAAGGCAGCTAGGAACTAAATCTATTAACCCAACAGGGCTAGAACTAAGTAGGACTATCCCATCAAATTTGGGACCAATAACTCAAGTACCTGTGAAAATACAGGGAAATCAACAAAAAAACCAAGTGTCTGTCCACCCACTCATTCTCCTGGAATTATGTTATTATATAATATGATACTTACAATGATGCATTTCCAAACAGCAAAAAATTTGTTAAGTTGCAAAAGGCAATCATATTGATATAACTTGATTAGTTAACAGCTCTCTATATTTGAGCTATTACTGAAAGCTGGATGGATGTCTATTACAACACAGTAAAGTTTGTGATGTCATAAACAAATTTATCACCCTCCTCCACTTATGCAGTAGTTTATTACTAATACTAAGATTAACTAACAAAATTTTTTTAACTAAATGAATAAACTGCAAAGTCAACACAGAACTGTACTTACTTCATAGTAATTAGTTTCAATTTTTTTAACATAAAACATATCCTTTATTTAGCAGATTTTTTCTTCTATTGTTCTTGATTTTGGTTTATTACTTATTAATGACAATATCTTATGTCATATTTTCCTGTCTATTCCTGAATATTATCTACTGTGAAAAATACACTTTTTTTACCAAAATTTGGCATCTTAAGCAGCTGCCTAGTCTGTTTAACAAAAAATGCAAACTAAACTGTTCAGCAGTATGGCATACCTAGACCTAATAGTAGCAACTAACTTTTTCTGGATATTGTCAATGATAGGATTAGCATTAAGAAATCAAGAAAAACTTAGAGAAGTAAAAGATTAAAAAAAAATCAAATTTATATATTGCAAATTATGTTGATTTAATAAAATAAAAATGAAATAAAAAACTGCAAATTATTTTTAAAAGTTTTTAGTTGGGTTGAGTTGTTTTACCTCTGAGAGCACTTTTTTGCACACATTGGGCTAAATGACCAGGTCACAAGGACTCCAAGGGCTCGGAGAAGGTTGGGGGAGGGGAGCAGGGGCCCATTGGACAGCTGTTAGGAGACAAATGGCAGACTCCCATCAAAGTCATCCAGTGTTCTTTAACATGCACAGAGTATGGCTCTTCCACACTCGGAGCCACAGCTTAAACATCCCATCCAATGGACAGTGGCAACTTTTTAGTAAACTAAAGATGAGAAATATACTAAACAAATTACACTGCAATGCTTGAAAATTTCAATCCAAGATCAAGAAAAGGAAAATAAAATTTGACTTTTTTTTAAGCAAATTTCATTTTTCTAGAATACTTACATTTTATTCGTATTAATAATAATTTTGTGTTCCAGAATAGCATCTGCTGCTAAAATCTACTACCATAGATACTACTATCTGTATACTACCATCTGTGTTGAGCCTGCTTAATAGAGTATTGAATTCTATGAGAAAAATAATGTCAATGGAGAGGTACTCTTTTTTTAGCAAAATCTGAGTGTTCAATGAGTAATATAAATGTTCTGAGTGCCATTGAGTAATATAATAATAAAATAATGAAAAGGTTAACCCTAAAGTAATGAATCTACCTAATTGAAGCAGCTAACTTTTGCTGGATATTGTTTGCTAGGATAATGTTAGAAAATCGCAAAAAAAAGAAAAGAATACAAGTATAAATGGATATAGTATAAATTATATTAGATTAATAAAGTTTAAAAAACTTCAAATTAATAAAAAAAATGAGTTTTTAGCGAACTAAAAATGAGAAATATTTGATTCAATTCATAAGAAAACTTATGAATTGCAGACCTATTACTTACCTAACTCAGCTTGAAGTGGTTTAACAATAATCTGAGTATCCTTACTTGATGTGCATTCATTTGCTCCCAGAAGCTGTAACCATGTAGTTATAGCATTATTGCCTCTAATTTCAAGAACAATAAATGTGCCAGGTATTATATTATGGAAGAAGGAACTGAGGAGAGGGATAGGAAATATTACAACACACTGACCACATTACATAATTTTTATTGAGACAAATTGTTAAAGAAAAAAGTAATATTAAAGAATAAACAATTTGAGATACTAGCTAAGAAATCTTGATAGTCTTTGTTTAGAAAATAAATGAGAAGTTTAACCTCTGTTAATCACATCATGCAACAATACATCACTGGTGGCAATATATCTATGAGATACTTTCAAGTTCTTTTTAACATAATCAACATTAATCCTTTCACTACCATACTGGCTGAAACAGCCATGATTTTCAATGGACTCATCCAATCAATGCTATTCCTTCCTCTTCCCTGCCTCCTATCTGCAGTTTAGGCCGGTATGGTAGAGAATGGGTTAAATGATTTAAATTGAAGTTTAAGCAATTTATTTACACAGTCACTCCATGACTTATGTAATACTCGACTAAAACAAATTCAATTTTACATAAATTTTTACTGCCTTGTGCAAACTTCAAAAATTTATGGAAATGTATTTTGTATCTCATAGAAAATAAATGGAGGATGGTAAAAATACATAGATGGCCGAACTTCATAGGCCAAGTGCCTTAAAAAAAAAGTATGTACAACAGTCATTGTTTATATTGTAATTCATCTCCATTTTAAATGAAATGATGAATATGCTCCATGTGATGCTCCCGTCCCTGCACATCTATACAATTGTAGGTGCCTGATCTGCTGTCGTCAGCAGTTGTCTGGTAGGTGGCACATCATGGTCATTGCTGATAATGAATTAGTCGAATGAATGCTTACTTTACTACAGTTTCAGATTGGAGACCAGCAGTTATGCCATCAGTGTTCTTTTTAACACCATGTCAGTTGTCACCAGTATTCCTTTTATTCTTGTGTACTTATTACAATGATGAAGGGAAAGCGACCAAAGGAAAATGCAAGTGGTGGCAGTGCTAGGAAACAAAACGAAAGAAATGAAGATGAAAATGATTAAGAAGTATGATGCAGGGCAAAGTTTATCATCTATTGCATGGGAATTACGTATCGCTGCTTCAACCATACATAATATTTCATGAATATTATGGATGGAAAATCAGACCAGAAGTGAGTGCTTTTGAGTCTAATGGCCATTCAAACAAAAGCAAGAAATTTTTATGAAGATATTAAGGATAAGTACAGCTAACCCCAAGCCAAATTCATGGCAAGAAATGGGTGGTTTAACAGGTTCAAGCATTGCACTGGTTTCCACAACGTTAAAGCATGCAGTGAAGTTGCCAGTGCTGATTCTGCAGCTGTGAGAAATTTTGTGATGTACTGGAAAAAATTATTGATAAATGCAGCTCTTTGAATGCAGCAAATTTTTAACATTGATGAGACTGCTCTGTATTGAAAAAAAAAATGCTGGATTACAGACACATTGCCAAAGGGGAAAAGACAGTGCCAGGTTTCAAGGCTTCAAAAGATAGGGCAATGTTCTTTCTTGGAACTAATGCAGCAGGAGATTACAGATTTTGGGAAATCCTCATGCATTTAAGGGCATCAATAAAGCCACTCTACCTGTACATTACTGATCGAATCAGAGAGGATGGATAACAATATATCTCTTCAAGAATTGGTTTAAATCCTGCTTCATTCCCAATGTTGAATATGAATTCCAATAATGAATGAAAAATATTGTAAAGACAACGGCATTCCTTTCAAGCTTTTGCTTCTATCAATGCTCCTGGGCATACTATGCACATAGATGATTTCAGTTTTAACATGAGAGTTAATTTCTACTGCCAAATGCGGCTTCATTCATCCAACCTATGCATCAAGGTGTTATTTCCAATTTCAAAGCATACTACACTGCTTGACATAGAAAATGCCACACCAGGAAGTATTTGTCAGAGCACCATGCAAATAGGTTGGTACATGTTGACAGTTGTGTTATGTAAATGAGTGCAGTTGCAAACCAATCACATGATAGGTGAGGGAGATAACAGGGCAAAATGGCTCAGCATAGCTAAGTTTGGTCATCCTCACCTGGATGTATGGACCAGCGGTCCATACATCCAGAGTGATCTCGCTGGTGAAACATCAGAGTGATCTCGCTGGTGAAAGCATGTGTAAGGAGTGAGAATGCCTGGGATACATCATCCGGAATCCTACCATCACACAGATTTTCCAAGGCTTCATCATAGGGCTATGTATAGCTGGTTGGTCCCTGAATCACACTGCAGCAGAAATGCATCGGGATGCAACAACTGTTGGCTGAATTAGGTGACAGTTGTTGGAGGAAGGTAACATGCATCATCATAGTGGACTGGAGAGCATAGGTGGACATCCAAATGACTCGATCATCGCATTTGATAGCAGTTCATAGCAGCCCCACAATCCACAGCGGACAAGATTTGACATGGTGTACAGAAGGCTACGAACATCCTTATGTTGATATGGACTGTGAACCGCAAATTGGCTGAGGCAAGTTTGCACTCTCACCAACTATTGTGATGACTGCCACTCACCACAACACATCATTGCATAAGGTTGCAGTGGTGCTGTACCAGACATGCATGGCAGGACGAATGGAAACATGTCATGTTCAGCGATGAGTCTCACTTCTGTCTCAGAGCTGATGATCATCGACTGAGAATCTGGAGATGATATAGTCACCAGGCTGATCATGCTGCCATCCATGAGTGTCATATGGCTCCTCAGCCTGCTATCATGATTTGGGGAGCTATCAATTTCAACAGCTGTTCACTGCTCATACGCATTGTGGGTACAACAACAGCATGGCAATATGTCGATGAGGTACTACAGCCCATTTTGTTGCCATATCTCTGTGGTATCCCTGATGCCCAGTTTCACAATAATGCCACCAACAGACAGTGCCTACAAGGTGTCCAGCACAATCCCCAGACTTCTTTCCAATAGAGAATGTGTGGGATGTCATTGGCAGACTTCACACCTCTGCATGATCCCCTCACAATTTAAATGAATTACGGACAGAGGTTTTGTTTGAAATCAATAAAGAAGAGATGGAGGAGAAAGACTCCACCAGAGTATCAGCAATTGTCTGTCCACTGTGCTCCAGGATAGACAATGAGTGGGACGTGTTTTTCCCACCCGTCTTCCAGACTTTATCCCACGACCTTAGAACTGGTCTTGCGGGTGATAGAAATCATATATTTGATCTAAGATTCCTTCTGGCATTGGTGCTGGACAAAACAGGCTTTTACTATGGTGCATTTGAATGCTTCAAGGTTAGGGGATGTTGGATATATCTGAAACACCCCCCAAGCCTTGTTCTGAGCTTTACATGCTGCGGTGCAGTCGAGATTCCACCACAATTTTGGGAACCGTGAAAATTGAGTCGAGGTCTGAGGAATAGTAGAGGCAGCTGCATGGACAATGTAGTCTCATCTCCACCACTGTAACATTGATTGGCTCCTGGCTGACAGAGTAGTCATCGAGCTCAGAAAGGAACTCAAAGCCACTACAGTCAGCCCGATTAAGCCTCCGCCATGAGATGCATGCGAGATCCTCCCATGTAAAGAGTGGAAGGATCAAGGATGAGCAGATAGTGAGATCAATGGCAGTGAATGTGTGGGTTGGGGAGTGGAAGCATGTACTGACACCAGTGTTCAACAGGGAGAGAAATGGTTCCAGGAGCCACTGCTCCAGACCCCGCCCCTCCCGCTGGTGTCAGCATTACCCCAAAGTGGACTGTGTCCATTGAAGTACCCCATGATGAGGAAGGGGGACAGCAGCTGCGAGATGAGGTCATCTAGGTCATCCCTAAAAGTGATACTTCCAGGTGGTAGGTAAACAGAACAGTCAACAAAAACCCCACAAAAAGTCAGATTGCAACCGCCTCCAAGTTGGTGGTGAGGGGTACAACTTGGAATGGAGAATGGTTGCTCACAAGGATGGCTACACTCCCCCCCCCCCCCCCCTAGGATGGACCATCTCCATTCCAGTCCCGGTGAACGAGAGAGAAGTGCCGGAGAGTGGAATCATTGGCTGTCTGCAAGCACACGCAGATGGTCTTGTGTGCCCTCAGGAGGACCTTGATGTCATCAATGTTCCTCTGTAATCCAGGACAATTCCATTGTAAAAGTATGCCCATTTCAGGTCTTTGGAGCTTGGGTGGATGACTTATGATTTATTTTTAACCATTGCCAGTGATGGTTTTGGAAAAATGGGGTTGTCTATGTCCATGTCCTGGACACTGCTGGAAGTCCAGTTATGGAAACAGCAGTGGAGAGTTGGACAGGGCCATGGTCAACTTGGCAGCAGCATCTGTCAAGTTATTGCCCCTGATGCCAATGTGACTGAGCACCCAACAGATGATGGTCATTGTGGCTGGCAAGACAATGGAGCTGCTTGGCAGATCTTCGAAAACAGGGTGAGGTCAGTGCCTCACCAAGATCAAAGCCTGTAGTGAGTTACACGAATTGATGTAGAGGACACACCGATGATGACCACTATGTGATCTAAGCCAATGCTGATAGCATGCAACACTGTAGTGAAGATGGAACACTGCTGTGGGATCTGGTATGTATTGATTACATCACAGCAGATCATGGTTGATCCCACTGACATGCCCGACTTTGGGACATCTGGTGAAAACAGGCAAGAAGTCCGAGTGCTCAGCAAGATGGTTGGCAAAGAGCTCCTGATAGAGACAGTTGGGTGTAAAGGCCTTCCCCCATCTGATAGAGGGAAAAGTTGCAGAAAGGGGAAACAAGCCACGGTGGTAGTGGCTTGGCTGTTGACTGTGAGATGCTATTGAGACTGGTGTTAATGTCTCATAGGTAACCTTGGACAAGCAAACTGAAAGGATGAATGGCAATCAACTGATTCTGATACAACATTTCGTACTAGGGACAGAAAACACAGTCCCGTGTGGGATGGCAAGGCAGAGAGCACAATTTTGCTGCATACTATAGGGACAACTGCTGACAGCTAAGAGATAATGAAGGTTAGTCGGTCTTGACATAAAGATTCTGGATTGGAAAAGTGCAAAAGCCCCGTGAAAACATGGAGGGACTGATGGTGTAAAAGATCTAGCACCTTCACCACCGAATCCCAGTTGGAGTAATGCACCTGGGATCCATAGTCCAGTTATGACCAGATAAGTGCATGGTACAGGTGGAGCAAAGAACATCATTCCGCCCCCCAAGAGATGGAGGAGAGGACCTTGAGAATGTTCAATGCTTGTGTGCACTTGTACCTGAGATAACAGATGTGAGGTAAAAAGGTCAATTTCCAGCCGAACATGAGACCAAGAAACTTAGTCTCTGCCCCAAATAGAATGATGTTACCCCTGAGCTGTAGCTCGGGATCCAGATGAAGATTAGCCCAAACTGAAAGATTGTTCAGGGCAGATTGCAGTTGTCATTCATTGAATGACTGGACAATGCTCAACATACTGTCTGTATAATGTCTCATGCTCAACATAATGTCTCATGCTGGACAAGAACCTCAACATAGAGGGCATTGCCTACAGTCAGAGGAAGTTGTCGTGTAATGGAATTTATCCTGACAGCAAAAAGTGTAACACTCAATATGCAGCTTTGTGGTACCCCCTAGTATTGGGAGAAAGGCAGTGATAGAGTGTTGCCAACACAGATATGTAATGTTTGAGAAGATAAAAAATTTGTGATGAAGATTGTCATGTGACCTCTCAAGTCAAAGCTATGGAGGTCAAAAAGAACGTTAAATCTCCACACTGTGTTGTACACTTTTTCGATGTCAAATAAAATTGACACTAGGTGCTCTCGCTGAAAAAAATTCCTGATCTCCAATTCAAGGCAGATCAGGTGGTCTAAGTTAGACCAGTGCCTGTAAAAGCCATATTGGGTATTGAAAAGTAGGCTGTGATGTTTCAAATACTAGGCCAGCCTGACTTTTACCATTCTTTCCAACATCTTGCATATGCAGCTCATCAACAAATTGGACAAAAATTTGAAGGAATCTTGGGATCCTTGCCTAGCTTGGGGAAGGCCAAAATGCTAGCCTTCCACCAGGAGTCCAGAAACTGCTTCTCAATGAAAATACGGTTGAAGAGACGGAGCAGTTGATTCTTACTTGATGGGGAGAGATGTTGGAGCATGGCATAATGGACACTGTCTAGCCCAACAGCAGATGCATGGGAAGAGTGAAGGGGAGGGCAAAACTCCTCTACTGCAAATGGCCTATTGTAAGGCTCCGGGCCATTTGTGTGGAAAGATAGTGCAGAGTGTTTAGCCTTGCTCTTCGGGGCCAGAAACTTTGAGAGGTATGAAGATAAAGAAGAGATAGAGGAAGACTTCCCCAGAGTGTCGGCAATTGCTTGTGGATCAGCAATTGCCTGTCCATTGTGCTCCAGGATCGATAATGAGTAGGATGTGCACTTCCCACCCATCTTCCAGACTTTATCCCACATGACCTTAGAACTGGTTGTGCGGATGATAGAAGATGTGTATTTGATCCAAGATTCCTTCTGGATCTGGCATCAGACAAAATGGGCTTTCACCTTGTCATGTTTGAAGCTTCAAGGATGGGGAATGTCAGACATTTCCAAAACACTCCCTAAGCCTTGTTCTGAGCCTTACAAGCTGGGTGCTGTTGGGATTACACCACGGTTTGAAACCGTGGAAACTATATCGAGGTCTGAGGAATAGTTGAGGTAGCTGTGTGGGTGATACAGTCCATCATCTCCATCACTGCAACATTGATTGGCTCCTGGTTGACAGAGTGTTCATTGAGCTCAGAGAGGAGTTCAATGACATTCCAATCAGCCTGATCAAGCTTCCACTGTAAGATGCATGAAGGGCTGCATGGCCTCCACAAAAGGTGGTGCAAACTATGGGCAGGTGATTGCTTCCATATGGATTGTCCTCAACTCCCATGTAAAGAGTGGAAAGATCGAGGAAGAGCAGATGGTGAGATTAATGGCAGTGAATGTGTGGGTCGGGAAATGGAAGTAGATGCTTGCACCAGTGTTCAACAGGGAGAGTGATGGAGCCAGGAGCCACTGCTCTAGGATTACACCCTCCCATTGGTGTCAGCACTGCTCCAAAGTGGGCTGTGTCCATTGAAGTCCCCCATGACGAGGAAGGGGAACGGCATCTGCGAGACGAGATCATCAAGGTCTTCCCGAAACTCAATACTTTCAATTGGTGAAAACCTCAAATAGAGAATGGCCAATCATAAGGATAGTGACACCCCCACAAGCTGGACCATCTCCATCCCAGTCCCAGAGAATGAGAGAGAAGCGCCAGAGAGTAAGATTGTTGGCTGTCTGCAAGTACTTCTCCTGTAGACACATGCAGATGGGGTCATGTACCCTCAGAATGGCTTTGATATCGTCAATATTCCTCTGGAATCCACAATTACATTGTTGGATTGTGGCAGCCTTAGGAGATTGTGCAGACAACTTATTTATTTTAACCATCAACAGTGACAGTTTTAGAAAATTTGGATGGTGTTGTCTAAGGGACATGTATCTAAAGCTGCCAAACAAGGAAAAAGTAATACTTTCTTTTTGGGGCCCTGGTGTAGGCCCCTTATATTTGGAATTCAGGTTATCTGGAGTTGGGATGGAGGGGGCCTTCTGGAGGTGGTAGTGCAAGGCACAGACATAGGAATAGAAACTAGTGTTGATGTCGATGTTTACACCAATTGTGGTTTTTACCTTCTTCAGGAGGTACTTTGCAGCAGGAGAGGACAAATAGTTTAGGAAAAACACTTACATACAGGGGTTTATCAAAATAATGGAAACACATACTGTTTGTGGAGAACATTATATTAATATGATGCAGGCCCACTTCAGAACAGATGCAATTCAATGTGGAATACTCTTATACAAGTCATGCACATGCAGTAATGGAATGTGGGACCATTCTTCCTGTAAAATATGACTAACTGTGCCAGTGATGCTGGAGGTGGAAAGTGTAATCTGACCTTGCACTCCAGATATTCCTGCAATGTTCAATAATATTGAGATCTGGAGATTGAGGTGGCAGGGTAGCTGCTATATCTCATCCTCTGCAAACCACAACTTGACATGTTTCATACAATGCACAGGTACATTATCTGCTTTACACATATTTTTACATTTTATATGGTAAAAATATTTGGTAAAAATATGTGTAAGGTTAAAAATATGTGTTATGCAATTTTTAACAACAATTGCCTGTCCATTGTGCTCCAGGATCAACAGCAATTGCCTGTCCATTGTGCTCCAGGATCAATAATGAGAAACGTATATAACTGTATTATATGTGTTTTTACAAGTACACATTTTTTTTAACCTTTACACATATTTTTACATTTTATATAAACCAGGGTTGGTATTTAGGGAACAATGCCCGCAACATTGCGTGCAGGTGGTCCCTGAGAATGGATTCGTAAGCTGTGGATGTGACACAACTCTCAGAATAACTAATGGCCCTAAGGAATGCCATGATATGGCAGAGCATCAGAGATCCACCTTCATGCTTCACAATCAGAACCAAACAGTTAGGGTGGTAGACTTCTGAAGGTTTTTGCCAGACCTACACTCTACCAGTGGTGAGAAACAATGTAAAACACGATTCATCAGACCAAATGACACATTGCCAGTCTTTAGAATCCCAGTTTTTATGTCCTTTGCACCACCTTATATGTTTTGTTGCATTGGTAATCAGAGGTTTGTGGATTGCAGCACAGCCATAAATATCTGCACGATGAAGTTCCTGACAAACTGTTATGATGGAAACAGGATCATTCTGACTGGTGTTCAACTCTGCTGCTATTTGCAGTGCAGTGGTCTTGTGCTTCCATTGTACAATCCATGCCAACATTCGCCTATCCCTATCTGACAGCTTTGTATGGTGTCCACAATTTGCACATTTGGAGACAACACCCTGTCCTTTTTGATAGGCAGTTATAATCTTAGATACAGTCCCTAGTTATAAATAAATAAAATAAATACCCTCTCAAGCAGCTGTTTGCCACAGAGGTCTGACAGGAGCCTGTCAGTTTATATGCCACAGTAGGAGATCTGAGAGGATGGCAGGACCTCAGCATAAAAACGACACACACATCCATGCCTAAATTCTGGGGCTTGAACCCAGGTCCCTTAGATCAGTAGCCAAGCGTGCTAACCACTCGGCCATGGGACGACCCCCCTTGTGTTACACCTACTATTTACACCATTCTGGCTACTGAAGCTCCTGCAAGATGTGCACCAATGATCGTGCCTTTTTGAAGGTCACTGAGATCTGACATTGTCAACAATTACACCACAACAGCTGTTTCACCTGTGCCTGTGGCACTGCTATGTGATAGCCAACACCGTACTTCTCCCCTTTATATACCTCACATCATGGGTGATGTCATCCCTGTGATATGCATAGGCACGTTGTGTGCACTCCGGTCATCATCACTGTTTCCATTATTTTGATAAATCCCTGTATATAAATAAAACAATGTATTGAACATCTGATTTATATTGGAATACTAATAATGTAAATTGTTTGATAGGCAGTTCTTAGCTCAGTGCAATGTCATTTGACTAATAATGCAAATTATTTGATAAGCAGTGCCTAGCTCAGTGCAATGTCATCTGACTCTCAATACAAAGATCTTTGGTTTGATACCAGCAGTGGATGTTTCAGGTTTTTTGCTGTTTTTTTTTCAGTCACCTTTTACAAATTTTACAATAAATTAATGAATGATAATATATACAATAATTAATATCATACATTAATTATTATAACCAAAAAAAGGCAACTATTCAAGAGATAATTTATAAGAAATTCAGTTTTAAATAATAAATTTAAATTCAGAACAAAGTTGCAAAAAAATAGCAAATTCCTACTTTACACATTTTTTTAGGAATAGTATTTCAGAAATAGTTTAGATTAGAAATAACAGGAACATCTATCTGAATCTTGTTGATAGATGCCATAATTGTTTGGATATACTGTTATCATGAATGTGTGTACTTGGTCGGCGACAAAAAAAAGTAGATAGTCCCATCGAGCCATTGATTCACTCTGATCAGTGGACCCAGACTATGCCACAAAAACTGTCCCCAAACCATAATACCACTGCCTACAATCTGCCAAACATGAGGTGGCATCCTGGTGCCATGGTCTTGTGTTATCATATCTCTGAATGTGAACATGGCTATAATGAAGTTGGAAATGTGATTCATCTGTTCAGGGGACAGATTTCAACATGTTGGTGATCTGATGTTAGTGCTGATGTGCTCATGCAAGACACGGTCTCTTATGTCTCAAAGTGAGCATGAGTACTCGTGACAGCCATCGACTGTCATAGCCCATACAAGCTATTGCCCAGTGGATACTTGTCATGTCCTTCTAATTTATTTATTATTGTATTTTTATTGTTATTGTATATATGTATAATTATGGTAAGTTTATTTTCTGAAGTGTCCAAAATCAGAACGTGGTTCATTAGTTGTCATTTGGACTGAACTAGCTGTGCTCCATGTGCTCACAAAGCAAAAGAGCTTTTATTACTCTTCCATTGCTAGCTGAAGGCTCTAGTGTGGGTGATGGAGAGGACTGGGTAAACAATAAATTTCAGACTGAGCACTGCTGACAAACAGGAAAGTCATCTGAAGAGCATCAAAAGGGATGTAGATATTTCTCAAGAACCCTAAAGGACCAGAGTTTGGTTCTGTGTGAGCCAAGGTACAGCTCTATGTGAACCAAGGTACAGTTCTGTACGAACCAGTAGGGGTTCTGCATGAACCAGGTGGTTTAGGCAAGGATCACATATCCTCTTGCCAAGTTTTGAAGTCACTAAAGAGATTTCTGTAAAGTACAGATTTCCACCTCATCATATGAGTGCTACAGTAGCAAAGCAGCATTTAGAATAAATAAAGCTGAGTGAAGGAAGTCTACCAGAACATATGAAAATCCATTTCATTATGATCCTGAATGTAGCTAAAACCCACGGAATCGAGCACATTCGAATATGTAAATATATGTGTGAATGCAAATAAACTATGTCATCCATCTACTACTCTTGTGCATTAGTTTGTCTCATCTTTCTTCACAATGTTTAGCAGAACAGTCTGAGGAATGGTGAGGAACCTCAGCATGGGTGTTAAAACCCAGAAAACTGTGGTTTCACCTAGGTAATGGTGAATATTGATTGTGAATTAAATGACCGTCCCCTACAAAGTGAAGTGTGCAGGGAAGAGTTTTACATTTCTCTACATCTCCCCCCCCACCCCTGCAGGTCACGGCATTACTAGTTTTGCCATTCCAACACTGTACTGTGTGGTAAGCTTGACCACTGTGCTCTGTCAATGTTGTGTTACAAGATGGGACAAATGTTGCTCACCATGGCCATCAACCACATGCATCTGGTGTGCACATGACCTTTGGCTGGTTTTTGACCACTGTTGAGCTGGTCACAGTAGACTCATGACACCAGAGAATGGGAGCAGTTCACAATAACTGCTGTAGTCAAGATAATGTTACTTGAATGGTCATGCAACCACAATTGCAACATGTTCAAAGTACAAAAGATCACAACGCCAACTTATTCTTCCTCGAAGTAACATTAAAATGATTTCCATGTTGCACTCTATAATCATATATTGCATGTTCCCAATCTTGAGCCATCACTGCCATAGATACAGGGGATAGGTAGGGTCTGTAAATGGATAGGTAGGGTCTGTAATGGTAGCTAGGTAGTCACTGGAAGGAGAGCTATGCACCAATCCCCTGTGATGATGCATAGAACCGGCCAGGCCTAGCACCTAATGTCCGACCCCGCCTTCTCATGGTGCAGACCGTTAGTACCTTTCGAAAGAGATACTCTCTTGTGGAAGTGAACGGAAGGGGAAGGCTGCCAGATTAGTTTCCTACCCAAGGGAGTGTTACTAATGCAAAGCCACTCAGGGTATATATGCCTATTCTTCCACATCTGCACAAATATTTAAAAGCTCAAAAGCAATGCTTATTCTCCTGTTTATCAATGTGAAAGAATGAAATAAATATTTTAAGAATTAATAAGCTCAGAAACATATCCAAAAGTAATGAAACCAGGTGCTGTATTAAGTACTCCCTAAGAAAAGTGTTTGAAAGATGAAAAATACTGTGGCATTTTCAGAAAAGATTTTTAATTTTCAAACATTATGTTATTGTTAAGTGTTACAGCTTCCATGACACTGAATCAGTATTATTTAAAATTAGATTTCTGCACATTTTTTCTAATGAAATATACTTTTTCAGTTTTTTATGTCAGTAATATATGACTAATCGAAATTTTATGGTCAAAAACTGCAACTTTGAAATGGTAAACTTAAATGAATCAGGAAAAAAGGTGGTTTCAAGTTTCAAAATAGAGTTTTGTTGAAATTCACAGGACCCTTGACCTACTCACATCTCTAAATGAAATGCAAAAATACAAAATTGTTTTAAACTGGAACTCAGAATTTTTCATAGGTAGGGTCTGTAAATGGTAGCTAGGTAGTCACTGGGAGAGCTATGCAACAATCCCCTGTGATGATGCATAGAACCAGCCAGGCCTAGCACCTAATGTCCGACCCCACCTTCTCATGGTGCAGACCGTTAGTACCTTTCAAAAGAGATACTCTCTTGTGGAAGTGAACGGAAGGGGAGGGCTGCCAGATTAGTGTGGCCTACTGATCCGGACAACTATGGCTACTTTTCTTTTTTTTCTACCCTGCTGAGGAGTTGTCAACCACACAGGGTCCTGGTGCTGACCATATATACCAATCTGAATGGAATTATGGCTCTGAGCTTGATTATGGATCCTGATTTTGCTGCACTGGTGGGCTTCTGTGGAGGAAAAATCTTCCGCTGTGTTTTCTGTTTGTTTGTGGGTTGACCAGCCCCAAGTGAATAGATTCACAGGATATGTTTATCAGCTGGTGGATAATCCTGAGCAGAGGTCATCGCAGGCACCTGAACTCTTTTCTTCTATTGACATCATCAAATTCTACATTGGAGGAAGTCTTCCAGTGTAGAAGATGGCTTTGCCCCATGTCTGCGATTAGGGGGCTATTTGATATTGTCGGCATTCCCTCTCTCAATAAACATAGCTTCTTTAAACATCCCATTAACCATTTTCTCTCCATAGGTAGTTATAGAAGGTGAGGATTCTGTCATGTCTAGGTTGGCTGAGCATTTCAGTGATGTTCTAAACAATGTGATTAGTCCTACTCCCATTGTTTGCAATGATGATAAATGTATTGGGGGCTTTAATGTTGGCCCTATAACACAATCTGAAGTTATTCTGGCTATTTCTAAACTTGCGAAATTCACTTCAAGGGAAAGATTTTGGCCTTAAATGGACTGGAGATAAGAAAATTTCTGATTTAGATTATGCTGATGATTTAGCCCTTTTGGCAGATGAGTTGTGGGTTGTTTTACCTCTGAGCAGCACTTTTTTGCACACCATGGGCTAAATGGCCAGGTCACATGGACCCCGAAGGCTCAGAGAAGGTTGGGGGAGGGGACCCACTGGAATAGCTGTTGGGAGACAGATGGTAGCCTCCCGTCAAGGCCATCCAGCGTGTTCTTTAACATGCACAGGGTACGGCTCTCCCTGTGCACACGGGGCCACGGCTTAACGTCCCACCCGACGGACGGAATTTTGGCAGATGATGTTGATGAGATGAACTCTTTCATTCGAGCTGTTCATGAGACTGGTAATAAAGTAGGTTTGGTTAAAAACAGAGAGAAAACTAAAGTGATGAAAATTGGTCAGGCAGGCTGTGATTCAGTTAAACTGAATGGTTGCAGTCTTGAGCAGGTGTCACAGTTTAATTACCTTGGGAGCTATGTAACAGATACTGGTGATGAGCGGCATGAGATTAACTGATGAATAGGGATTGCTGTTGGGACTTTTAAGAATCTTTGGAGAGTAGGGAAAAATAGGCATATACACCTAAAGACTAAAATTAGACTGTATAATAGTTTGGTTCTTTCTAGGATTAGTTATGGTAGTGAAACTTGGACACTTTGCAAACAACATAACAGGAAACTAGATGCTTTTGATTCCAGATGCTTACGCAGTATCTTGGGCATTAGGTGGTTCAACTTTGTAACTAATGATGAGGTTAGGCAAAGGAGTTTGCAACCTCCTTTAAACATCATATTGTGCAGAGAGAGACTCCGTTGGTTTGGCCATGTTGCCCGTATGGATAATTATAGATTGGCGAATAGGGTTATGAACAGTGTGCCTAAAGGCCTCAGAAAGAGGGGGAGACCTAGGATGCATTGGGCAGACAATGTCAAACAGGACCTTGTTAGAATTGGTGTGCAGTGGCCAGATGCAGTAGATGTAGCTCAGGACAGACTTGCTTGGAGAACTAAATTGCACGGTCTGGTTTGACCTCCGTAGCCCATGGCTGCTTGATGATGATGATGAGAGGCTTTTTCTTTAAACTCTTACAGTGTCAGTTTTAAAGTATTTTCAAAAAATAAAATTACAGGCTTTATAAACTCATTCTGAAGTAACTAATGAACAAAAATGTTATTTTTACATACCAAAAAAGGAATATTTATTGTGATTAATATAATGGCAAAAAAAATGTAAGTTATATTTTTTAACCCTTGCAGTGCACCAGGTTTTTTTTTTCTTGCTAAAAATGCAACTTAACTTCTAAGCATATTATGAAACAGCTAATGAATGAAATAGTTCATGCTACATACTAAGAAAAAAGCATTTAATTCTGAACAAAAAATATTAAAATGAAACGAAAAGAAATCTAGATAAGCATTAAAAACACACTGCAAGGTCATTTGTAATGATTTTTGAAAACTATTTAATCAGCTCTTGGCACTGAAAGGGTTTAAGCATTTTTTAATATTGCAAAATTTTACTGCATTTTTTCCATTTCAACTTAGGTAAATTTTTTTAAAAAACCTTTTTTCCCATTTTTTCTAAATTATTTTAAAGCATGTAGTTCATAATATTTTTGTTAATATTTAAATCTTTCATTTAGTTTTTTTCTAAATTTTTTAGTTATTTATGCATATAATGCATAATGCTTATGATTAGATTTTTGATGATTGGCAAACTCTAAGCCTAAGAAAGCAGTGTCATAAAAAATCATTTTGCATTTCATCAAAAAAAAAACGATAATTTTAATAAAAATTGAAAAATATATCTGAAAAGTGGATAGAGAACTATGAAAAAAATTTTTTTTTCAAATAAAATGTTCCAAAGCATTTAAAGTTTAGCTGAAGCACTAAAATTCAGAATGAATGGTTTTAGTATGAAGTAGCATAATTGCTATGGAAAAATTTAATTTCAAAATTCTGGAAGAAATTTTGGTTAAAAATCCCAAATTTCTAACCTTAATTAGTTTATTTGGTTGAAATGCAATTAAAAGTACAGCTAAAGTAAGTTCTGTCTTTTAAAAATCGCACTTTGAGGCTAATTTGCTTAATCCTACAGTTCTCCCAATAGTTGCCATTAGAGATCACCGGCAGTTTCATTATTGATCATTTCAATTATTGTTTATAATAGCAGTTCACATCTGAGAAGCAATAAAAAATAATCTTAGAAGCATTAATGTAAAAAAAATTTAAAACTAAAGGTCTGCTAGGGTTGAGTTGTTTTACCTCTGAGCGGCACTTTTTTGCACACCATGGGCTAAATGGCCAGGTCACATGGACCCCGAAGGCTCAGAGAAGATTGGGGACCCACTGGAACAGCTGTTGGGAGACAGATGGTAGCCTCCCGTCAAGGCCATCCAGCGTGTTCTTTAACGTGCACAGGGTATGTCTCTCTCCCGCACACGGGGCCACGGCTTAACGTACCATCCGACGGACGGCGGCCTTTCCAAGCCCATCGGCGTCCCCTACTGACTGTGGGCAGGGCGGGGAATTTGCGGAGATAAATCTCAACGCTGACCCAACTGGGACTCGAACCTGGGAACTACAGATTACGAGCCTGGTGTGCCACCGACTGAGCCACCCCCGCCCCAAAGGTCTGCTAAAATATTGACTGAAAGCCGATGTGTATAGCTTCAGAATGATGCAATTTCAGGTAGTAGTAAAAAAATTATCTTAATGTTAAAGGTTTAGAAAGCACTGCAACTGCTAGAGAGGGAACTAAGGCCAGAAATCACAGCCGACTGATAATCTGCATATGGGACAACAGAATGAAAGTATAAATTAAATCATTGCTACTTGATGCTATTTATGGTGAATGAACATGTGTACTGCAGAATCAAGTAGATTTATTTTTAAACTTTATATGATAATTTTTCCAAATAGAAATATATATCATTGATTTAAATGTTATAATTTGATGTTTGATTAAAAACAGCTAAAAATACAACCTATTTCTATTCGAAATTTTTTGTTTATAAACTTGTACTGTAGCACCTAAGTTTACTTCTCATCATTAGAATTTGAAAAATGATACAGATTAAATACTACTCTGACATGGAAAGAGTTTCATAATATGGGGTGCAAATGGGAAACTCATATGAGAACTTACAGGAAGTCAAAAAAGGTTAATTTAAATTTCCAAACGAAAAACTGAAAAATGATGGGGAAATGTCATTTGAAGTTGTAAATAGGTTATAATATAGATATGGAACTGAATTTTCAATGTAACATATGGTGGCATAAGAGAGACTCGTATGTGAAATTTGTGACCAGTCAACCAAGTACTCAGAAAAAATTACAGGGTATTCAAATCTGTTAATTAAAAAACACAGCAACTGGAAATTTTGTTTTGCAGTTTTCCAGAAAAAAAATATTATAAAAAAAATACCTACACTTTATAATTGAGCTTTATAACAACATAAGCATATTTTTTATTCTCACTCTTGTGCATATATAGTATTTCAAACCAAAAAGCATTCTCAGCAAAATCTAAATAATACAGTTAAAGATCTCTTTCTATAATGCTGATAATTATTACACTTTTATCTTATAGTATGGCAACAGCACTTTCAGTAAGTTATAATGGTGGTTTAAAATGGAGAAAAAGAATACACCGATAGAAATTAAAATTAGATAAAAATATTTTACCAGGTAGTGACTGAGCTTCAGAGGTTCAAATATTTGCCTTTATATCTTGTTCTACAGCATTAGCAAAAAACACTTTAGTTTACTAATGACCAGGAGGGGACCTTATTTATTACTTTCAATAATGAAGTGCATTATGAATGCATTATTTTATTTCAGTTTGCATTAGTAGCATAAAATGAATGTCAAATATTTACTTACCTATTCTCCATTCCAAAACAATCGTCATTTTCCAATATTTTCATCATCCTACCTTTTGTCACTGATAAGTCATTTTTTTGCATTATATCAATAATTTTTCCCATCTTTGAGAAACCAGATTCCTTAATTATTGCAAGACATCTAAAATAATAAAGATAATGTGGTCCTTGACAACTAAATTAATATCAGGTTTAAATATAATTTTCTTCCATATTTTAATCAGCAACATTCTACAAATTCAATATAATATATAAACAATATAATCACAGTGAAGAACTGAACTCTTAAGATTACTGATTAAAACTTCTATCTATACTAGAAACATTAATAACTGAGAATGCATCAGCCATGGGTGGCCTGCTTCCAGTGCCAAGGAAATTCTTTTCACTTCTTTATCCAAGGCCTCATTCATTCTCAGGAAATCACACAGATTAAAGTTTTTCAACTGAAAAAAAAAAGAAAAAATAAAAGCTAAGAAATATTAAAAAAATCTGCAACAACAAGTTGTAGGACTTCTTTGTCAAAAAATCTAATAAGACTCTATAACACTGTATACGATATAAAAATAAAACGTAGCAGAAGTAAGGCAGTATAATCCAACAGTAATGGTAACAATGATATATCGGGATCTGTGGTAACAAGAATTTACAAGATGGATAACAAAATGGCATATAAGACGCATGTGTCTATATTTCAGGTACAGAGATATCTCCTTAACATAGAATGAACATTCCTATATCTCTACAGAATGAATTCTTTAAGAAAGATGATAACAATATATAGGGTTTGTGGGTAAAGGTAAATGTCATGCAAGGTGAGTTGTTATACATTTGATGTTTTTAACAGTTCAATGAGTAATTTCAGGTGCTAACCAAAAAGGTCAAAAACTTTGATACTATCAAGTCTGAATGCACAGAACTGTTCTAAGTTGGTGGTCTGCTTTACCTCACCAAAATTACCTTACCTTACTGAGGTTTGCTTACCTGAACTATTACTTTATCTTACCTTACCCAATTCCTGACTTGTGTTACCAATATACAAGACTAGAGGCTAGTTATTGGAGCTTATGCAGATATCAGGTAATCCAAAAGAGTATACTTTATTTTCTTTTTTACTGAAATTAATGCTTATTATAGCAATTTCAGATATTTAATTAAAAATGATTTTATGCATTACCATTATGATGCTGAATGTAACTGCTCTGCTATGGCTATGGTCAAACACATTTTGTGATCTAGTAGTTTGACCAAAGAAATTATTTTCACTTCCTTTTCCAAGGCCTCATTCATTCTCAGGAAACCAAACAAATCAAAGTATTTTTAACTAAAAACCAAGAAAAAAAAGTAAGTATGAAGAAATTACAAAAAATAATGTTAAAAAGAACTGCAACAAATTAAAAGACTTCCTTATTATAAATAAGTAGAGGTACTAGCCTACAAAGATATAGTCAAACTACTAGATCACAAAACACGTCTAGGACCATAGCAGAACAGATACATTCTGCAGCAAAATGGTAATGCATAAAATCGTTTTTAACTAAATATCTTAAAATACTACAATAAGCATTAATTTAAGTAAAAAAGAAAATAAAGCATATTCTAATACATTACCTGATGTCTGCATAAGCTCCAATAACTAGCTTCTAGTCTTGAATATTGGTAACACAAGTCAGGAATTGGGTAAGGTAAGATAAAGTAATAGTTCAGGTAAGCAAACCTCAGTAAGGTAAGGTAATTTTGATGAGGTAAAGCAGACCACCAACTTAGAACAGTTCTGTGCACTCAAGACTTGATAGTATTAAAGTTATTGACCTTTTTGGTTAGCACCTGAAATTATTCATTTAACTGTTAAAAACATCAAATGCATAACAACTCACCTTGCATGAAAATTACCTTTAACCTACAAATTTCATTCATTTTTTTGTTATCTCCCATAAAGAATTTCATTCTATAGAGATGTAGAAATGTTCTTTCTATTTAAGGAGATTTCTCTGTACCTGAAATGTAGACAAATATGTCTTATATGCCATTTTGGCATCCATCTTGTAAATTCTTGTTACCGCAGATCCTGATACGCCATTGTTACTACTACTGTTAGATTATACTGCCTTACTACTGCTATGTTTTATTTATATCATATACAGTGTTACAGAGTTTTATTAAATTTATGATATATACACTGTGATTTTATTATATTGTACTTCCCTGTCAGAAAAAAAATGATGAAGATGTATCATAACCAACTTGAAAGATCAATGCTGATTTTCAAATCTATGGAAATAAAATCACAGAGCCATCTATTGACCCCAATGTCAATAAATCAATAAATATATTTTTAGAAAAATATTGATGTGGGTTCAAGTCCTGCACATTGACAAGGCTTTTTTCCACAAACATATTTATTAATTACAAAAGTATAAATAAAATACTAACTGAAAGAACTGAAAAGGTATCAAATTGCAGGCTAAAGCCAATGCTGTATGCAAGCATAATATACACAAGATAAAAATAGACATATATATATACTTGTTTATTAATGAAATTAATAATTAATGAGAGATCCAAAATCCTTATCCTCCGATTTAAAAAAAAAACTGTTTTGGTTAATTTTCAGGAGAATTTAGGAAATTTTAAGAAAAAATATGTTCTCTTGTCATTAAATCAGATGATTACCTTCAAGATAGAGAAGCAAAGGACGAGAGCTGGAAGAAATTATTTATGATATCTTAATCAAATGCCCACCAAGTGGAAAAGGTAAATATTTTTTGAAGCTTGAATTATCTACTTTTATGCGATATATGTAACAAAAATTTCAAATGGAATTTTTATTTTTACATAAAAATAGAAGTTTTATTTGTTGTGCTAGCAAAGCCAATGTCTATGGTCCTGATGTGTGGAAATTTAAGTCTACAGAGCCAAAAACTCTGGAAGATTAAAATGGCAAAAATAGCATATTTTCAAAAGAGTCAACAAAAAATGTACCATGTTAAATGCACAACTTTTAACATCTGCATTAACTCTTTAAATTTATTATTATAAACTTATCAGTTTACAGTAGTGCAGCTGAAGAGTACACAACAAATTGTATATATTTAGAAGAGTTGAGTAAAATAAACTCACAAGCAAATGTTCTATAAAGCATGAAGAAATAATTTGTCCAAAAAAATTATTTTAACTCACTGGGATGCAATCTTAAATTTTTTTGATAACACCTAGAACATCTGGTAAGTAATCAGGAAGTCATGAAATAACCTCCTCAATAAGTTAAAAATGAAACTTTTCTGTTAACTCTTAAATTTATTAGAATATTATTCATTAATAATAATTTACCATTATTACTCTATAATTACTTACACTTCTGTATGTTGAGTGAACCTGTTTCTGGTTGCTCCATCCCCATAATCAACCAAGTTTAGCTGACGGGACAATACATTAATAAGGCTACCCACATAAAAATCTGTTAAATCAACTGTATCACATTTTATTCTTTTGAGGAATGGTCGCTTTAGATTCACATCATACTATAAAGGATACAAGAAATAATCATGTTGTTCTTCCTGAATATTTACATAAATAATTACACTCATCAAATTCTAATTTATCTTAGCAATTCTAATTTATCTTAACATTTACTATAAGGAGCCGTCCCATGGCCGAGTGGTTAGCGCGCTTGGCTACTGATCTAAGGGACCTGGGTTCGAGCCCCAGGTAAGGCATGGATGTTTGTTTTGTTTTTCTGCTGAGGTCCTGCCATCCTCTCAGACCTTCTACTATGGCATATAAACTGACAGGTTCCTGTCAGACTTCTGTGGCAAGCAGCTGCTTGAGGGTGTATTTATTATTATTTACTGTAATATCAGGTCTGTAAATGGTAGCTAGGCATAAACTGAAGTAGAGCTGTGTACCAATCCCCAGTGATGATGCACAGAACTCACCAGGTCTAGCACCTAATGTCCAAACCCCACCTTCTCATGGTGCAAGCCATTAGTACCTTTCAATAGAGATATTCTCTTTTGGAAAGGAATGGAAGGGGAGGGCTGCCAGTTCAGTGTGGCCTACCGATCTGGTCATCTATAGTCACTTTTTTTTTTCAATCCTGCTGAGGAGTGGTTAACTTCACAGGGATCTCATGCTGACCATTTATACCCACTAGACTGGACTGATTTATGGATTTGAGCTTGATTATGGATCCTGGACCTGCTGCACTGGTGGGCCTCTGTTGAGGGAGAATCTGTCGCTGTGTTTTCTGTTTGCTTGTGGGTTGCCAGTCCTATGTGAACAGAGATATGGGATACCTTATATCAGCTGGTGGATAATCCTGATCAGAGGCCATTGCAGGTACCTGAACCCTCACTTAGCTAGTTGGGCATCGCCAATCCTGAACTGAAATAATGTGTCTCAGGCAGGTCATATGACTCTTGAAATGGTGGCACCTGAAATTATTACCAGAATCAGTGACTTTAGCCTTTAATGGAGGAGGAACAGGTCGTTGCCCCATGCCTGCGATCAGGGAGCTGTTTGATATTGTTGGCCCTACCTCTCTCAATAAACCTAGTTTCTTTAAAAAAAATCCAACTATCATTTTCTCTCTGCAGGTAGTGGAATGTGAGGATGTTACATAGAGATTATTCTCTTGATGTCCTCATGCAGGAATTCCAGCATTATAACCTAGATATTCTAGGCTTGCAAGAGACCAGATGAACAGGAAAAGGTCAGATACTTAAAAATAACTTAAAATTTATCTTTTCAGGGAGGGAGGATTGAAAGCATCTCCAAAGTGTAGGTTTGCTTCTCAGCAGACACACCAGTGAAGCTCTTCGAAGATATGACTGCATTAATGAAAGTTTTTTATGGCAAAATTTAAAACAAAAATTAAAGACTTGAATATCATCCGTTGTTATGCCCCCACAGAGGACTCTGTTGAGAACAAGAAGGATATGTTTTACAGCCAGCTTCAGGATATTTTTAATTCCATGAAGGAGATATTGCTCTTGCACTCTCATGCCCATATACTGGTGATAAGGCTAAGGAACTTATTTCTAAAAGAAGGAAGTGCAGGATTAATAAGAATCAACATCCTACTAGTTATTACAATGAGCTTAATAAACGTGTAAAGGTTAACAGCTGATACGAATCTTTGGCTTAATAGCTTGGCTGACAAAACAGAGGAAGCAGTTAGACAGCACAACATCAGGAGGTTGTGCCAGATTAAAGTTTTATGTGGAAAGAAATAGACAGGTACACAGGGATTGTAGAATAAACATGACAAGGTGGTTGAAGGTGAGGATTCTCTGATGGCTAGGTGGGCTGAGCATCATCATCATCTAAATGTGATTATTTCTACTCCCATTGTTTGTAATGAGGATAGATGTATCACTGCTTTAATGATGGCCTTATATCAAATTCCGAAGTCACTTTGGCCATTTCTAAATTAAAACTGCATAAATCCCCAAGGGTGGACAAAATCATCACTGAAATGCTTAGAGCTGGAAACATTTGTGTTGTCACATGGCTGACTGAAATTTTGACTATTTTTTATGATACAGGTGTTCTTCGTAAGGATTTTAGTAGAGCTATTATTGTCCCAATTTTTTAAAAAAAAGGTGATCGCAGTTAATGTGATAATTATAGGGGAATTAGTTTACTTTCTGTTCCAGGTAAAGTTCTTTGGATGATTTTACTTAATAGAATTACTAAGAATATGGTTGATGGACAACTGCATAATGATCAGTGTGGATTCAGAAATGGTAGGGGATGTGTAGATCAGATTTTTTCACATAGGCAAATTCTTGACAAATGTTCAGAATTTCAGAAACCTGTGGTTGCTAGCTATATAGATTTCAAAAAGGCTTTTCACTCTGTTGACATAAGGTTGTAGTTGATTGTTAAATCATATGGAACACCTGATAAGTTAGTTAGTGTAATGAAAGCTCTCTATAATAACAGAGTTGTATGTGAGAGTTGGTACGTCTTGCAGCGATTGGTTTAGCATTGGTAGTGGAGTTAGACAAGGGTGCATTTTGTCTCCTTTTCTCTTTTGTTTGGTTATTGATTAAGTTATACAAAATTCTTTGCAAGGAAAAGATTTTGGCCTTCAATGATCTGGAGATTTCAAAATTTCTGATTTATATTATGCAGTTGATTTGGCCCTGTTGGCTAATGATGTTGATGAGATGAATTCATTCATTGGGGCTGTTGATTAGACTGGTAATAGAGTAGGTTTGACGATAAACAGAGAAAAAAACTAAAGTGATGAAAACTGGTCAGGCAGATGATGCTTCAGTTGCTTTGAATGACTGCACTCTTGAGCAAGTGTGTCAGTTTAATTATCTTGGGAGCTATGTAACAGATACTGGTGATGTGTGGCATGAGGTAAATAGAATTGGGATTGCCACTGGAACTTTTAAGAATCTATGGAGAGTGTGGAAAAACAGGCATGTACATCTAAAGACTAAAATTAAGCTATATAATAGTTTGGTTCTTTCTAAGGTTAGTTATGGTAGCAGGATAACAAGAAACTCAATGCCTTTGATTCTAGATGCTTACGCAGTATCTTGGGCATTAGGTGGTTTGACTTTGTAAATAATGATGAGGTTAGAAGGAATCATCAATCACTTTTGAGCAGCACATTGTGCAGAGAGCGACTGTGTTTGGTTTGGCCATGTTGCCATAGGCATAGCTGCAGGTTGGCAAACAAGATTATGAACAGTGTGCCTAAGGGTTTCAGAAAAAGGGGAAGACCTAGGATGAGATGGGCAGACAATGTCAAACAGGATCTTGTTAGATTTGGTGTAGAGTGGCCAAATGCAGCAACTGTAGCTCAGGACAAGCACATCTATAGAGGACAATTATACAGTCTGGCTGGACCTCCGTAGCCTATGACTGCATGAGGAGGGAGGGAGAAAGGGAGGTGGTCGGTATGTAGGTACGTATGTAACATCATTAGTTAATTCAATTTCCCTGTTAATAAAATAAAGTAATATTTATTTGCAATGGCAGCTCATGCCTAAAATTTTTGGTGGGGCACTTTGACTAACACAAGCAGGGCCTGGATGTAGAGAAATATTTTTGGCAGATTCCTCACACTGAACTGTAACATACTGGATGTCATGGAGGTTATTTCCCCCATCCTTTCCTGAGAATGCAGGTATAAAAACATCAAACCTATATATATATGCTACACATATTTTTCAATAAATATTTTAAACACCATCAAAACCCTAGGAAAATTTTTAAACCAGTATACTGTTCTTGCTCAATCTTTCCCATCCTTTTCACTCGGATAACCCTCCTCAAACATCAATATTTCTAGATCCAGGCCTGTTCATAAACATATGGGGGAAGGGGCATGGGCACACACACATATATATATTTCAGAAATCAAATGTTTATTCAACAAAAATACATATACATTTACTTTGCATTTGCTATTACATATCATAAAAAGTTTATAAAGTCTTGAAATAAATGAAAAGAGAAGCAAAATGCTGAGCACTAATATTACATAATCCCACTCAAGAAAGCACTCATGTGTTAAGAAAAGTTAACAGTGAAGAGACCAAAATTTGTACATCTCCATGAAGCCCAATAAAGCTTATCTACAGGGAATATAACTTATGCTTTAAAAGTGTTTAAGTCATGGTGTTTATTCTATTAGTTAATTTTTTTCTAACCTTCAAAGTAACCAAATTTTTAGTAATGGTTTTAGCCTAGAAAAGGGCAAAATATTTAGTAATTGGTAGCTGGTTGAAGAGAAAAAAGATCACGTAATTTTTAGTATTCTTTCCAGTTATTTTTAATTTTCGGTATTTTACAGAAATTTTTATAGTTTGGTTGTGTACCAATATCATGATCAATTACGTTTATGGTCATGTGAAAAATAATTCTGTACAATTATAGTGTAAAAATATAAATCTTCAAGTGCAAGAATATTATGATGAAGAAATCTGTTTATATTATTTGAAAAATTTAGCTTTTTAATGCTAGGATCAATCCATTTTAAAATAGAATTTTGTATGGCAGTTATTTTGTTCAAGTAAGTTTGAAATATATTCCCATAAATTGTTACTTCGTATCTTAAAATAGATTCCGCAGTAGAGTTGTAACTTAGTAAACTAATGTATCTTGGGATGAAAAAGATTTTGATTGCACTATGCTTTTCACATAATTTATATGTTCATTCCATTTTAAATTAGTATCAACTATCATACCTAAGTATTTTATTCCATTTACTAGTTCTAAATGTGGACAAGAACATGGAGAGTTTGATGTGTTTATATTGTTTAGGCAAAATGAATCATGAAAGAAGAGCAATGGAGTTGAAGTGAATCTGTGCCCTGTAGAGTGAATATTCATTATTTTCATTTTGTTACTATTTAAAATTAATTTGTTAATGTGAAACCATCTGGTACTGTGTTAAAATCTTCTTGTAGCATTTCATATGCTTGATTTAGATCTGTGACTATATAATAAAGCAATGCGGTCCATATATAGGTATAATTTGCTGTTGGTGATAATTTTAGCAAGGTCATTAACAAACATTAAAAATAATATTGGTCCTAGTATTGAGCTTTAAGGAACACCAGAATTTACAGTGTTAAGCTTGCTGTCATTAATAGTAATTCTTATTATAGCAGAATGGTCAGTAAGAAAATTTTTGAAATAGTGAAAAAGAGATCCACGTATTCCTGATTTTTGTAGTTTTTATAGGAGAATATAGTGGTCAAGATGTCGAAAGCTTTACTAAGGTCTACGAAGATAATGCAAGTGACCTTACCATCATTCATGCTAGCATGATTTCACCTATAAATTTTTCCAGCAGTAAGGTAGTTACTTTTGTTTGCTTTGAAATCCGAATTACTTTTCTGAAATCTGGACGTTTTAAGTCAGAAATTTTGTTAGGTGATTAGAAACATATCACTCCATAATTTTCTGAATCACTGGCAAAATTGCAATCGGTCTATAGTTAAAATTTGTTTCTGGTCTCCTGATTTATATATATTGGTCTTATAACAGGCGTCTTTAACATTGAAGGTATAACAGCAGTAGTGTAAACAATGTTCAAGAGTTTTGCCAGAATTTTAAAGATATCATTATTTGAATATTTAATATGGTTAATGTGCATATTGTCAATTCTGAGAAAAAAATTTTCACTGATTTTATCAACTATGCTGCAAACATTGAAATCAATAATTTCAGGTAAATAAAAACTGTGAGGGCAACAGCATTAAGATTATCTTCAAGAATAATGGAATTTTTTGAAAAAGGAATGGGATCAGTGAAATAGTCATTGAAGTTGTTTGTTATTTGCTGAATCATGAAATCAGAACCCTTTTTTTAATAATTTTTTTATCAGAGCTGGGTTTGTTACCCAAACTATTGTTAATAGGCTGCCAAATCATTTTGGAGTCTCCATGCACATCCATAAATTTCCTACAGTAAAACTGTTTTTTAGTGTTTTTAATAAGGCTTTTGACATGAATCCTTTCCTTACATATATAGTTTTGTAAGCCATGTTGTCTGTTATTGTATGATATCCACATTTTATCTCTATTTGTGATTTCACACTTTAGTGAGTCGGTAATCCATTCTTTATAGTTTTTCCATTGTGTTTGATCTGTGAGACAGAGAACATACATTTAAATAAAAAAAATAAAATAAAAATGACCACCTACAAAATAAATGGTTTAATATTTTATAAACATCTAAACAATGCATTATCTAAATATACACAGGAATTTGTTCTAACAGTATCTTCTAATATTATAAAGCAACATACTATTACAAATGAACACAAATAAAAATGAAATGTACGTGCAAATATGACAGTTGGCATAACATTCATTCAAAACTGAATTGAAATGTTTTAATTCATGTAGTGTTCAGCATTAATTTTTTTAAGGGTAGATTTACTTTAAATTTGCCATCACATTTATATAAATTCTGATTAGGTAGCTGTACATCATACTAACTATACAGGGTGATTCAGAATTCATCATCAATATTTGGTGGGGAGGTAGGTAATAAGAAACGAAGGAGATTTCACATAGGAAAGCATGGGCGCATATGCCATGTAGTAGGGCAAAATGACCCCAGTTCAATGATGGAAAGAACACATAAGAAGGAAGTGGTAAGGAAAAAACATTTATTATCTTACATGTAACATTTCTTTGCATTGGTTGTACAGACTTACAAGAGGTGCTCGAACTGCCGACCATGTGCTAGAATGCATGACTCACAACAGCGTTGCATGGACAGCCGGACCCTGTGGAAGACGCCTGGCATTTCCCGGATGTTTGAGGCAGCAACTTATATGCGTGCTGGCTCGAAGACATCTTTCTCCTGCCGCACCGTAAGTTACATGCATATCTGCACATTCATTCCACGTATACCGGTTCATGTTACTTCTGCAAATTCACCTTGTCGAATGACAACTGACTGCACGCGTCAAACAGCTGTGCTTCTGTATGAGAGGTGTGTACACACAGCGCCCTCTACACCACCATGCGTTCGTCTGCCCCCATACTTTCCTATGTGAAATCTCTTTCTTTTCTTATTCCCTTCCTCCCCACTAAATATTGATGATGAATTCTGAATCACCCTGTATTTTGATAGTCACTATATGTTAAGCAATTCATTCAACATGTTCTTGTGCTAAAAGATTTGTGTGACAGCAATAAAATGAAATGTTCATCACTGCCACTTTATGATTTCTGAAACAAAAATACAATATCTGATGATCCTTTGCTATCTTCAGATACTTAATTCAAATATTTCAACTTATTCTTAATGACAAATTCACTTAAAAATTGCCATCAGAGATATATAAATTGTTTGATGGATACTGCAGTTCTCTGTGTATACCGAATGACAGAACAATTCATTCACCACTTTTTAGCAATGCAAAAACATTAATATTTCAACACATGGCAGTTTCACTAGTATCTGTTACTTTAAATGTTAATCCAAATTGCCCAAACTTTAAGATCTCGAGATCCATTAAATTATACCTAATCCTACATTTAAACAAAAAAGTAGGATAATCTGGTAGATATAATTTTTACTTGCCAAACTTCTTTCCAAAATGTGGCTACATATTAATTACTCTTATGTCTTGACAAACTTTTTAGCCATGCATACATCTGGCGGTCTGTAAATGGTAGCTAGGTAGTCACTGGAAGGAGAGCTATGCACCATCCCCTGTGATGATGCATAGAACCGGCCAGGCCTAGCACCTAATGTCCGACCCCGCCTTCTCGTGGTGCGGACCGTTAGTAACTTTCAAAAGAGATACTCTCTTGTGGAAGTGAACGGAAGGGGAGGGCTGCCAGATTAGTGTGGCCTACTGATCTGGACAACTATGGCTACTTTTCTTTTTTTTCTACCCTGCTGAGGAGTCGTCAACCACACAGGGTTCTGGTGCTGACCATATATACCAACCTGAATGGAATTATGGCTCTGAGCTTGATTATGGATCCTGATTTTGCTGCACTTGGTGGGCTTCTGTGGAGGGAAAATCTTCCGCTGTGTTTTCTGTTTGTTTGTGGGTTGACAGCCCCAAGTGAATAGATTCACAGGATATGTTTATCAGCTGGTGGATAATCCTGAGCAGAAGTCATCGCAGGCACCTGAACTCTTTGCTTCTATTGGCATCGTCAAATTCTACATTGGAGGAAGTCTTCCAGCGTAGATGGCTTCAGCCTTTAGTAGTGGGGGAACGGGTCTTTGCCCCATGTCTGCGATTAGGGGGATGTTTGATATTGTCGGCATTCCCTCTCTCAATAAACATAGTTTCTTTAAACATCCCACTAACCATTTTCTCTCCATAGGTAGTTGGAATGTGAGGACTCTGCACAGAGCTTTTTCTCTTGATGTCCTCACACAAGAATTCCACCGTTATAATTTAGATATTCTCGGCTTGCAAGAGACCAGATGGACAGATAAAGGTCAGATTCTTAAAAATAATCTTAAATTTCTCTTTTCAGGGAGGGACGACAATAAGCATCACCAAGGCGTGGGTCTGCTTCTCAGCAGACACGCTAGCGATGCTCTTCTAGGATATGAGTGGATTAATGAAAGGTTTCTTACAGCAAAATTTCAGACAAGCGTTAAAGACTTGACTGTTATCTGCTGTTATGCCCCCACTGAGGATGCCGATGAGGATCAGAAGGATAAGTTTTATGAACAACTTCAGGATATTTTGAATTCTGTCAAGAAAGGAGATATTACCCTTGTTCTTGGTGACTTCAATGCCAAAGTTGGTACTGACTCTGCCCTTTGGGGAGGAGTAATAGGCCCTTTTGGTATTGGTAGCTGCAATGGCAATGGGAAACGTCTCCTACAGGTAAGTAAACTCAATGGATTCAGAATAACTAACACTTATTACAAACACCGCGACATACATAAGTACACATGGGTTTCACCTGATGGGCTGCATAAGAATATGATTGATTACATATTAATTAACAGCAAATGGGCTAGTTCTGTTAGGAATACCAGGGCATATAGGGGAGCTGAAATTGGATCTGACCATTACCTTCTTAAAAGTGTGTTGCAACTTAAACTTAAAAAGTGTTGTGCTAGGGTTAAAAAATTTACTTTTAATACTGAAGCTCTGAAAGATCCAGTTATAGCCAAAGCTTACCATGATAGGTTACTTAGTCATTATGACAGTCATGGTTTGCTTACTACTGAAGTTGAGGAAGAATGGGATCATTTTAAACAGGCTTTTTTGGACACTAACAGTACTCTTTTAGGAAAAAAGGAGCAGAAGAGGCAGAATTATCTGAGTGATAAGGCACTTGAGCTTATTTCAGAAAGAAAGAACTGAAAGGAATGCCCTTAATCAATACCCTACTAGTCCTAATAGAAAGCATTACAGAGACCTTAATAAACGTGTAAAGGATCAGTTAGCTGCTGATAAGAATCTTTGGCTTGATGGTTTGGCTGATAAAGCCGAGGAAGCAGTTAGACAGCACAACAGCAGAGAGCTGTACCAGATAGTTAATGTTTTGTGTGGTAGAAAATGGACAGGCATACAAGGATTGAAGGATAAACAAGGTAAGGTTATAGAAGGGGAGGATTCTGTCATGGCTATGTGGGCTGAGCATTTCAATGATGTTCTAAACAATGTAGTTAGTTCTACTCCCATTGTTTGCAATAATTATAGATGCATTGGTGGCTTTAATGTTGGACCTATAACACAATCTGAAGTTATTTTGGCTCTTTCTAAACTTAAACTTCATAAATCCCCAGGGGTAGATGAAATTACTTCGGAAATGCTTAGAGCTGGGAATGTTTCGGTTACCACTTGGATGACTGAAATTCTGAATATCTTTTATGATAAAGGCATGGTTCCTAAGGATTTTACCAGAGCTATTGTTATCCCTATTTTCAAAAAAGGTGATCGCAGTTCTTGTGATAACTATAGGGGTATCAGCCTACTCTCTGTTCCAGGTAAAGTTCTTTCCATGATTGTGCTTAATAGAATTAAGAATCTGGTTGACAGTCAATTGCGTGATGAGCAATGTGGATTCAGAAGTGGTAGGGGATGTGTGGATCAGATATTTTCACTTAGGCAGATTCTTGAGAAATGTTTAGAGTTTCAGAAACCTTTGGTTGCTAGCTTTGTTGATTTCAAAAAGGCTTTCGACTCTGTTGATCGTCATAATTTGTGGTTGATTGTGAGATCATATGGTATACCAGACAAGTTAGTTAACATTATGAAAGCTCTCTATAATAACACTGAGTCGTGTGTGAGAGTTGGTAAGGCTTGTAGCAATTGGTTTAGCATTACTTCTGGCGTTCGACAAGGGTGCATTTTGTCTCCTTTTCTCTTTAGCTTGGTTATTGATTATGTTATGCGAAATTCACTTCAAGGGAAAGATTTTGGCCTTAAATGGGCTGGAGATACGAAAATTTCTGATTTAGATTATGCTGATGATTTAGCCCTTTTGGCAAATGATGTTGATGAGATGAACTCTTTCATTCGAGCTGTTGATGAGACTGGTAGTAGAGTAGGTTTGGTTATAAACAGAGAGAAAACTAAAGTGATGAAAATTGGTCAGGCAGGCTGTAATTCAGTTAATCTGAATGGTTGCAGTCTTGAGCAGGTGTCACAGTTTAATTATCTTGGGAACTAAGTAACAGATAATGGTGATGTGCGGCATGAGATTAACAGACGAATAGGGATTGCTGCTGGGACTTTTAAGAACCTATGGAGAGTGTGGAGAAATAGGCGTATACACCTAAAGACTAAAATTAGACTGTATAATAGTTTGGTTCTTTCTAGGGTTAGTTATGGTAGTGAAACTTGGACACTTTGTAAACAAGATAACAGAAAACTAGATGCTTTTGATTCCAGATGCTTACGCAGTATCTTGGGCATTAGGTGGTTCAACTTTGTAACTAATGATGAGATTAGGCAAAGGAGTTTGCAACCTCCTTTAAGCAGCATATTGTGCAGAGAGAGACTCCGTTGGTTTGGCCATGTTGCCCGTATGAATAATTATAGATTGGCGAATAGGGTTATGAACAGTGTGCCTAAAGGCCTCAGAAAGAAGGGGAGACCTAGGATGCGGTGGGCTGACAATGTCAAACAAGACCTTGTTAGAATTGGTGTGCAGTGGCCAGATGCAGTAGATGTAGCTCAGGATAGACTTGCTTGGAGAACTAAATTGCATGGTCTGGTTGGACCTCCGTAGCCCATGGCTGCTTGATGATGATGATGATGATGATGATGATGATGATGATGATGATGATGATGCATCTGGCTCAGCCAATCAGTGATCATCTTTGCTTTAGAACAAAAATTTGGTTAGAATTTGGTTTTCATATTTTGTGTATATAAAATGAAATATGTGTAGTTTCAGTAGTCTTGATTTATTTATAATTAATAATGTTTGTTCAAGTAGTTTCCACCTCATTGGTACAGTCAAATGAAGATTTTGGCTAAGTAACAAAATCTTCAAACATGGTTGAATCAGCCAATCGTACAACAGGTCACTCTTAATAGGGGTCTTACAACTTGTAGTTCATTACTATTGTATTTCAGCACATGTGTAATCCACATAATAGATAACATTAATATTCCAGTGGTGCCTATAAGAGAAAAATTAGTATTGCACAAATTAAAGCAGTGCAACACTGATTCCCAAAGTGAATGCTTTGATTGTTCACATAACATGGCAAATAACAATTACAAAAGGATTATAAAAATGCTACTCTAGTTTTTTAGATAAAACAAATAATAAATACTAAACTTCAAATTTCCTTATTACTGTGTTTATTTTTGGTGGGCAGTGTGCCAGGTATCCTAATAGATTATCCAACCCTTGCTTAATTGCACAAAATTTAATATACATAAGCTTGTTTGTTTTTTATTACAAGACAATATTATTCTTTGAGAAAAAGTTTCTTTTATATTATTACTAAAATTTACACAAAGAATACACTTTTAACCAAAAGTAAAAATATTAACTGATATGTGCTTAGCGATCCTAGCTACTGTTCACAGAGAACCCCTAAACTCTTTTGTGTGTTAGATCTGATGAAGTGGTCCAAGAACCTGCCTTCTGTTTCAGTGGATTTATCTTCCCATGAAAAAAACCTAGACAAGCTATGAACAGATTCGTGATATTTCTGTCCTATATGCAACATACAGGAAATGGGCAAAAAAACTGTAAATAGCAAAATAAAATCATTAATACGGTGGACCACTATAAGAGTCCAGTACAGCCTGTATGTAACATGGCATAGAGTTATCAGTATCTGAAAGTCAGCAGGAGGGATACAACACCATTTGTCCAAAAGAAACATGATCAATTCCTGCTTGTTTGATGAAATTGGAAATGCTGCCAGAGACATTCCAAAAGTTCCCATAGATTTTCCAGTGGGTTATATTTGGTAACTGCAGTGGCCATGTTATGTGAAAAAGTTCAGTCTCATGTTCTTCACACAATTGGGTGACCATGTGTGCTCTGTGGATGGGGACATTATCTTCCTGAAAGACAGCTATCTCTATGACAGAAATGATGTACCACTGCAAGAAGATGATCATCAGGACTATCAAACAAAAACTGGCATTAAAATTGCCTTCTAATGGAATGAGTGCACTCAAACCATGCCACGAGAAAACACCCCCCAACATATAGAACAGTCAAAACCGTTGACAGTAGGAAACAAGCAATCAGAATTGTAAGCTTCCATTTCAGCTGGTTCCACACATGCACACAAGTCAGAAACAAAGTGTAGGATGATTCATCAAATCATATCACATTCCCCTACTGCTGAAGTCCTACTGCTTGTGCTCTTTATACCACTGGACAAGATGACATGAGTTGATAGATGTCATAAGTAAACTCTTGACATCTGTCAACATGTTTGTAAAGTGCAACTCAACCATGATTTAAACAATAATTGATAATCTCAGCATTACCTGTAGATATTTAAATGTCTATAAATCAATAAATGTTTTTGTGGAAAAAATTTCACCAACATACAAGGATTCAAACCCGCATCTCCCCAGAAACCTATTGAACTAACGTCGATTAAGTCTTTTTTTTCCACTAATGATGACTATCACTCTTCCCGTGAATTTTGGGTGCCTCCTTTTGACGCCATGTATGATCTCGGTGGCAACGTTTTCTTTTTAGTGCTCTGAGTAAGATGGTAATAAATAATGAAGTTATATCATGCTATTTATTATTATTAATGATTTAAACAATAATTGATTAAATCATTAATAACGTTAAATGCCAGCTTTAAATAATAATGCAAAATAGTGTAATTAATGATTTAAACAATAATTGTTTGAATCATTAATAATGCTAAATGTCAGCTTTAAATAATAATTTTTTAAATCATTAATAATGCTCAGCAGTTGTAGTGATTGAACTATCAGCCTTCCTTGTACCAACTATCCGATCATGGTCAAATGCACTTACGTCACTGCTTTTACCCATGACTACTTTTCTGTGACTTGTTTCCAATGTGTAGCGACCTACTCTACTTATATGCATTACCAATTTAAGCATCCATGACTGGATGTGATACTTCTGCTTTTGCATATTGTTGTCAGGGTATAGAATTTGTCCATTCAGTGTATCATACAGTCTAATTTTAATCTTTAGGTGTATACACCTATTTCTCCACACTCTCCATAGATTCTTAAAAGTCCCAGCAGCAATCCCTATTCATCTGTTAATTTCATGCCACAACATCACCAGTATCTGTTACATAGCTCCCAATAAATTGAGACACTTGTTCAAGAGTGGAATAATTCAAATTAATTGAACCACAGCTTGCCTGAACAATCTTAATCACTTTAGTTTTCTCTTTATCATCAAATCTACTTTACTACCAGTTTCAAACACCTCTAATGAAAGAGTTCATCTCATCAACATCATTTGCCAAAAGAGCCAAATCAGCATAATATAAATCATTAGATTTCAGATCTCTAGACCATTTAAGTGCAAAATCTTTCCCTTGCAGTGAATTTCACATAACATAATCAATAACCAAAGAGGAAAGGAGACAAAATGCACCCTTGTTGAACACCAGAAACAATGCTAAACCAATTGCTACAAGTTTACCAACTATCACATATAACTAAATGTTATTATAGAGGACTTTCATTATGCTAACTAACTTGTCAGGTATGCCATAAAACCTCACGATCAACAACAAATTATGACAATAAAAGGGAGTCAAAAACCTTTTTGAAATCAACAAAGCTAGAAACCACAGGTTTCTGAAACTCGAAGCATTTCCCAAGAAATTGCCTAATTGAAAAAGTCTGATCTACACATCCCTTACCACTTCTGAATCCACATTGCTTCAAGAAAAGTCTGTTTAAATGGTCTCATTCTTCCTCAACTTCAGTAGTAGGCAAACCATGACTGTCATAATAACTAAGTAACCAATCATGGTAAGCTTTAGCTATAATTGGGTTTAGCTTAATTGGGGTAAAAAAGTCACTTTTAACAAGGTAATGGTCAGATACAATTTCAGCTCCTCTATATGACCTGGTATTCCTAACTGAACTAGCCCATTTGGTATTAATATAAAATCAATCATATTCTTATTCAGCACATCTGGTGAAACCCATGTGTACTTATGTATGTTGCAGTGTTTGTAATAAGTGTTAGTTATTCTCAAACTATTAAGTTTGCTTACCTGTAGGAGGCATTGCCATTGCCTATTAAACCCTAAAAAACAAAGGGACCTATTACTCCTCCTCAGAAGTCAGAGTCACTACCAACTTTAGCATTGAAGTCAGTACCTCCCTGAAAAGAGAATTTAAGTTTATTTTTAACTTTCATCTGTCCATCTTGTCTCTTGCAAGAAAAGAATACCTAAGTTGTAATGGTGGAATTCTTTTGTGAGGACATCAAGAGAATAATCTCTGTGCAGAGTCCTCACATTCCAACTACCTATGGAGAGAAAATGGTTAACGGGATGTTTAAAAAAACTATGTTTATTAAGAGAGGGAATGGTGACAATATCAAACAGCTCCCTAATTGCAGGCATGAGGCAAAGACCAGTTTCCCCCATTATTAAAGGCTGAAGCCATCTACACTGGAAGACTTCCTCCAATATGGGGTTTGACAATTGTAACGCTCCAAACAAATGCAAAATACTTGAAGTTTTATGCTCCGGATAGCTTAGACGGGCGCCAGGCAATAATTAACAAATTGCCAAAAGTAGAATAAGTTGATAATAAGTTGATTTAGGGTTCAAATACCAGCGAGCGTTAATGAGTAAGAATCAAACTGATTGTCAAGTAAATTTAAATATAATTCAAAAATCCTTAATTCGCGTTGCTCAAGAGAAAAAAAAACTGTACAGACTCAAAAGGTTTTAAATATAACAAAACAGATTTATTTCCAAAATAATTCAACTCACCAAGACATCAATGAAGATACAACTCCTGTGCTACACACACTGTGCTTGGTGCTACGCACCTTGTGCTTGTGCTACTCTTATGTGACTCGCAGGTCACCGGTTTTTGACAATGAGCCGGAAATGCTTGCCAGGAAAGACATTAACATACTATGACGAACGACGCAAAAGCTATAACGCAAGAGGGGGCGTGTCCTTGGCACGCGCCTTAACGGTACAGTCGGAAGATCGGAGTTGCGCGTACGCAACTCACAACATCTTGAAAACGAGTGCTGTGATGCCAAAAAGGAAATAAAAATCCCAAAAATGATATATATAACGTAAATTAAACAAAACTGGTTAAGGTAAAGCAAAAGTGAATGCTGGGGCATCACACAATGCCCATAGAAGTAAGAGTTCGTGTACCTGTGATGACCTAAGATCAGGATTATCCAGCAGCTGATAAAGCATATCCCGTGAATCTATTCACTTGGGGCTGTCAACCCACAAACAGAAAACACAGCAGAAGATTTTCCCTCAACAAAAGCCCACCAGTGCAGCAGATTCAGGATCCATAACCAAGCTCAGAGATCCATAACCAAGATCAGTAGGTCACACTGATCTGGCAGCCCTTCCCTTCCATTCCCTTTCACAAGATGTAACACTCCAAAAGATTGTTAAACTTCTTCTCTTTGGACCTTTCGACTGATCCAAAGTAAAACTATGGATAGCATATTGGGCACCAGGCAATATTAACTTGCCAAATAAAGTTAAATTAGGGTTCATTAAATATATGAGCATTACTTATTAGGTAAAAAATCAAAAGACTGTCAAATTTTTAAAGAAATATCTTAATCAAAATCAATCAGTTGCTCAAGAGAAAACATAGCAAAGTTGAAATATTCATATAACAAAGTTTATTTCCAAAAAAATTCATGACTCACCATATAAACTGATGAATATAAAATAGTCTGAGCAAATAAAAGCTCATTTAAAAATCTCCAAAACTAACAAACTTCTCAGTTACCACTGTTCTCATTCTCTACTATCACTACCTTCCTAATGACTCTTTCATCACTGTCTGACTCCATGACCTAACATCACTTAGTATTACATGCAGCATACAACTGACATGTGTGTTGCACTCTAGGTAAAACATTTACATAATCTTAAGATCACACACTAGCTATGATGCAAGAAGGGGCACATGTCCTTAATGTGTGCATTAGTGACTGTCTATCAAAAGTCAGAGTTCGCATGCGGCATCCCTTTAGCAGATCGGGATGAAGAAAATGATGGTCAACTAAAAATAATTCCCAAAATGATATATATAATGTAAATAAAGTATAACTGGTTAAAGAAAAGTAAAAGTGAATGTGTGAGCCATCACAAAGAGAGCATCTCTTTTGAAAAATACTAACGGCCCCACCCTAGAAGATGGGGTCAGACCTTAACTGCTAGGCCTGGCCAGTTCTGTCACAGGGAATTGGTGAGTAGCTTCTCTTCCAGTGACTACCTAGATACTATTTACAAACTGAAATCAAAAAGATTAAATAAAAAATAAACACCCCTTCAAGCAGCTGCTTGCCACAGAGGTCTGATAGGAGCCTGTCAGTTTATATGCCATAGTAGAAGGTCTGCGAGGATGGCAGGACCTCAGCAGAAAAACAACACACACAACCATGCCTTACCCGGGGCTCGAACCCAGGTCCCTTAGATCAGTAGCCAAGCACACTAACCACTCGGCCACGGGATTAGAGGATCAAAAAGGTTACATACTTTATATATATATATCACTGCACTAAAAAATTAATTTTTATTAAAGTTTCATTACGAAACTTGAAAACTTATAATACTTTTAAAGCAAAATGTTTATTAGCATTAAAAATCTTAAACATTTCTAAATGTAATTTTCGCTGAATACCATTTTGAACATTCATAATATTATTATTATTTGATCATAGTATTAGAAAAATTACTTTGTTACCATTTCAACAGATCTATCTTTTGGATAGAATGTCAATAAAAACGTTCTCTTTACTTTTACTGTTGGGTCAAACCATTCAGCAACAAAACGATACTTTTCTTCATCCTTAAAAAATAAATACATTTAAAGCTAAAAACTTTAAATCTATAACAATGCAATTACAAAATTATAAAATATATACTCTTATACATTACAGAAATCAAAACTTAAAGGTTGGGTTGTTTTATCTCTGAGAAGAACCTTTTTTGCATACAACAGTCTAAATGACCTAATGCATACAAGTCTCTGAGCCCACGGGTCACAAGTGCCCCGTGGGCTCAGAGAAGGTTTGGGGAAAGCACTCACTAACAGCTGTTAGATGGAAACCTCCAGTTAAGGCCATCCAGCGTGTTCTGAATGTGCACACAGAGTCAGGTTTAATGTCTCCAGGTGTGCTACTACCTCCACAAGTCCTTTAAGTTCTTTGAGAGGGGGGTGAGGGGGAGGCAAACCAGCAGTCTCCTAGCATACAGAACATTCTCTCGTCTGGACACAGTTCTCCTAGATATCATTAAGTCCGAGGCATAAGCAATCTTATTGGCAAGCTGTCTGGATGTCATCTCCCTATGCCTTCTTGTTATTAATGTCAGATATTAGATCTCCTGGGACTTGCAAGCTGACAAATATTGGAGCACGAGAGGTATATGGTGAGTGTCATATATGCACACTTTTTTTTCTAGCATATGTTTTATGTATGGCATTGTACACACAGCAAGAATTTATATGAGAATAAAATTACAAATTTATTATTTTAATAATTTAAAAAATTACTATTGGAAAATATGGGGTGAAAAAATAAAAATGGCTCTTTCTAAATTATATGTAGGGGATTTTCTCTTACTAATGGTTTAAAATGGGAGCCTGACTCGTGTGCAGTTTTAATCTTCACAAATAACTGTGTAAAAATCTTTTAAAACTATAATTTTGCAAACTTGAATTAAGTATTTTTAAAAGATATATGCAAGAAATTTCTCAAACAGTAATTTTATTTTTAAAAAGTCGAAGTTTCAAGTGTTGTATGAAAGGCATCTATGCTCATCTTCGGTCTCTAATTTCGGATTCTATCAACATCTATGATTGCTGGGACCATGGAAGGGTTGAATATTGTGAAAAGTGAGGGGGACCGAGGCAATTTGTAGTATAAATAAATAATAAATAAATACCCACTCAAGCAGCTGCTTGCCAAAGAGGTTTGACAGGAGCCTGTCAGTTTATATGCCATAGTAGAAGGTCTGTGAGGATGGCAGGGCCTCAGCAGAGAAACAACACAAACGTCCATGCCTTATATAGGAATCAAACCCAGGTCACTTAGATCAGTAGCCAAGCGTGCTAACCACTCACCCACGGGACGGCTTTCTTTCCTACAGATGCACGAGGCGACTTCGTCAGAACATCACACCGCCCGAAGGCGGCTGGGCATGTAGCAACGACGTGCCCATCAGATGTATTATATGGGAAGGAAATTGTTTTGCTTCTTAACTTGGTTTGTGTTTATGCTTTTTTTTTTCAATTTAATTTTTTTGTAATTAGCGGTTGTTACAAATGTTTGAGAGTTTGGAGAATTTATGGATTTATTTATGTTCCATTTGTTTACAATGCAAACTACTTTTACTATGATAATGATACATTTCATTTGACATAACCTGAGTTATCGCTAGCACAGTAAAGAAAAAAACAATCTACTTTATAGAAACCAGTTTTGGGTTAGGTTGTCGGAATCATCAATAAGGGCAGTTTTGTTATGTTCGATTAAAAAAAAGAACCCAAGGACTGTAAAGTGCATTGTTGTTCAATTTTCAATTCCATAATTAATCATAATTCATAGGGTTTTTGTTTCTACGTTTACCCATCAAAAACACTGCTTAAAGTTTATTCAATTCACCAAAACCCATTAATGAAGGATATATATAATAATCAATAGGTTTATTCTGAACTTTTTATTCTTTATTTTTTTTTCTTTTTTGATGACATCAAAATTCCGTTCAGTTTCTGTTCATTTTCTTTTTGGAATTAAGTTGAGACAAGCGTTTATCATGTTCCTTAGTTCATAAAAAAAAGCTTTACTTTGTAACTGTCATTTGCTAAAAAAAAACACTCGATCTTTGAGCAATAAAAATTTGTGAGGGATTCCTACGACAGATCAGTAACTATGTTCCAAATTAAATACATCTAAGATATCAACAGCACAAAATCGGCCTTACAAATCTGAAATCTTTGAGCTGTTTAAATATAGTAAACAATTGGTAAGAACCATTCCGCTGCAAGTCAACTTATATATAACTACAACGTCATGTCACAATTACGTTGAAATTCGAAAGCTGGAAAACTAAGATTAGTCAACACGAAATTTTGAAAAAGAACGGTACTTTCATTGCTTACCATATTGGAAATTTATAACTTTGCAATGCAGGAAATAATGAAGAGTATTACGTATGAGACTTTATTGCGAAGACAAAAAAATTTGAAGAATTACAGTCTTCAATTGCAATAAAACTTAACTTTGTCAATAAAACTCATTCCCCACAACAACCACAAAAAGTGTAAGCAACAGATTCGGAACCACCGTTGCCACGTATTTACACGACAATCATCAGATTTTTTTGCAAAAAAATTGTTATTTAAATTTCAATAATTTGTTCACAAAATTACACTAAATTTCTCCAAAAATTATGCATTTCTAATTCCAGTTATTGTACATTATCTAATTTTTCAGCTTTTTGCGAATATTTGCGATCCCTGATAGGTTTATGCATTCATAGCTTTGCCGTTTAATTTCACAAAACCAATCCCAATCTTTACATTTCTCCAAAATTTCTCAAGTCACTTAAAAATTTTCAAACTCCCCAAGATTTTGTCGTTTTCTCGGATTTGTCAACTTTCCTTAATTTCACAAACCCAATCCCAATTATCACAACTCGTCAGTATTTCCAAGTAGATTCGAATTTTGCCAACTGCCCTACATTGTTGTTTCCTCAATTTGTCAAACACTCCTTAATTTCACAAAACAAATCTCAATTTTCACAACTCGCCTATATTTTACCAAGTGCATTCGAATTTTGCCAACTACTCTAGATTTTGCCAACTCGCCGTAATTTTACAGAAAAAAATCGCAATTTTTACATCTTCCTTGAATTTTCCAAGTCACTTCGAATTTTGTCAACTCTCCTTAATTGCACAAAGCAAAATTTTCACAACTCCCCTGTATTTTACCAAGTGGCTTCCAATTTTGCCAGCTCCCCTAGATTTTGCCAAGAGTTCTTGGTTTTTCCAACTCTCCTTAATTTCACAAAACCAATCCCAATTTTTACAACTCGCCTTTACTTTACCAAGTGGTTTTCAGTTTTGCCAACTTCCTTAGATTTTGCCAAGATACATCAATTTTACTACTTTTCCTTAATTTCGCAAAACAATCCCAATTTTTACATTTCTCCTGAATTTGCCAAGTCACTTCAAATTTTTAAAACTTCCCAAATTTTGTCTTTTTCTCGATTTTTTCAACTCTCCTTAATTTCACAAAAACATTCCCAATTTTCACAACTCGCCCGTATTTTACCAAATGGATTCGAATTTTGCCAAGTTTCCTCGATTTTGCCAACTCGCCACAATTTTACAGAAAAAAATCCCAATTTCTGTATGTCATTTGATTTTTGCCGTCACTCTGAATTTTATCAACTATCCTAGATATTGCGAAGTTGCCTCGATTTTGACAACACGCCATAATTTACAGAAAAAGATTAAAATTTTTACAACTCACCTGAATTTTGCCAACTCTCTACGATTTTACCAAGCAACTCCGAATTTGGAAATTCTCCACGATTTTCCCAAGTCACTCCGAATTTTTCCAACTCACCTAGATTTTGTCAACTCGACATAATTTTAGAGAAAAAAAATCAAAATTTTTACATTTTATCTGAAGTTTCCCAACTCTCCATGATTTTGCCAACTCGCCATAATTTTTCAGAAAAAAAAAAATCAAATTTTGCATTTCACCTGAATTTTGTCAACTCCCCAAAAATTTGTCAAGTTGTCCAGATTTTGCCAACTCACCTGTATTTTACCTAATGGCTTCGAATTTTGCCAACTGCTCTAAATTTTGCCGTCTCTCTATTTTTCAAACTACTCTAGATTTGACAAGTTGCCTCGATTTTGACAACTCCTTAATTTTACAAAAAAAATTACAAATTTTCACAACTCACCTATATTTTATGAAGTTGCTTCGAATTTTGGCAATTCCGAGGTACTTTGGAGGGGGTAGCCTCCCCCATAGCTATGCCTCTGACTACATTAAATCAGATTTTGGCAGAATCCTTTGATATTTAAAGTACTACGAAGAAAATTACATTCAGAAGTGTTCTTCAACAGAGATTTAACATGTAACCTGAATTAAATGTTTGATCTATAATTAAAAAAAGATTACATTAGTGACAATTTTCTGTTAAAAATTGCGATATTGTATCTTTATAATAAAGTTTACCATAACATTTCGCATGTGACACGCAACATAGACAATCCTTATAATTAAATGATATAGACTCGGTGCTCACTAAATTATGACCATCTTTCCCCGTGTTAGGTAAGTGGAACCCAACTTCAGCGCTCTATAATTTCTAAATATTTTATGAGAAAATGTAATAGAAGAATCTCTATTTCAATAAAATATGTTCGTATTGTTTTTCTGCTGAGGTCCTGCCATCCTCTCAGATCTTCTACTGTGGCATATAAACTGACAGGCTCCTGTCAGACCTCTGTGGCAAGCAGCTGCTTGAGGGGGTATTTATTTTTTTTATTTATGTATTAGAAAAATATCAAAAAATTATATCTTTTTCGACGTACATCTGTTGTATTAAATGGTGTAAAATAATATTTCTAATTCAAATTATAATTCTGAGTTGAATTTTAATACTAGCCATGCTGTTGTTAAATATTCAAACTTTCAATATTCTTCGTATAACTGTATATTGTACTTGTGTATATGGTTGAAAATCGAAATTTAAATAGATTTGACGAGATCTTTATCTCCAGTTCCATTCTGCGGCATAACGTTTTTTTTAGAAGTTAGCGAGCTTGAAAGTTAGCTTACACTGACAACATGGAGAGAGGTGGACGTAATTTAGTGAGCACTGGGTGCTTTAGAATGGTGTAGGATATGCATAAGAGAATCTGTGAAGTAACGATCTCGATGGATGTCCAGTGGATAGAAATGTGTGATTCTAAACCTTTATGAAACCTATAGAGAGCAAACGTTGGCTAACCATAGGCCATCGATAACATCTGTAAGACATGTATATATCTGCAATAACTGGGGTGACTAAGTCGTTAGCGTGCCAGGCTGAAAATCTACAGTTCCCGGGTTCGAGTCCCAGATGGGTCAGCGTCGAGATTTTTCTCTGCAAATCTCCAGTCAGTATGGGACACCAATGGGCTTGGAAAAGCTGCCGGCCTTCGGATGGGACGTTTCCCGTGTGCAGAAGAGCCATACTCTTTGCTCGTTAAAGAACATGCTGGATGGCCTTGACGGGAGGTTACCATCTGTCTCCCAACAGTTGTTCCAGTGGTTCCCCTCCCCCAACCTTCTGTGAGTTTTCCAGGTCCATGTGACCTGGCCATTTAGCCCATGGTGTGCAAAAAAGTGGCTCTCAGAGGTAAAACAACCCAACTCTGCAATAACTTTAAGACGCCTGTAACGTGCCGAAGAAAAAATCCATAAAACTATACCTTATCAGCAACGTCCAACAGACGTTCCAAAATAATCAGAAACATCCGTAATATGTCCATAAAACATCCATCACATATTAGATATTTATAAACGTCCTTAACAAATCAACAATATCTAGAGCAGTTAGGCTATGGATGTCTTCTGGCACAGAATATCTGTGGTCGTTGTTTGGGGTTTTCTGGCGCAGCAGCAACTAAGGCTATATTGCGCCATATATCTATGGTCTTCCGGTAGGTAAAGCGAATGTCTCATACTTATGCGGGCATAAAAAGTAAACCGACAAAAAGTGGGATATTTCCGGGATATCGAGGAACATTTGGAGGATATCTTGCAGATATCCTCTTAATGTAACTGTGTTGCGTGGATGTTGACGTATGTATTATAGAAGTTCTACCACGAGTGACTCACATCGACTGAATGTCCACTGGCGAAGAGAAGCAGAAATTTCTCTTTTCATTGTTTGTGGCTTAGAAGATGGAATGGGTGATGATATTCCTTTGAACATTATAGATAATTTATTTTTGCCTTTGTGATATGCAATAGAAATGTCTTTTTCATCTTTTAAAAATGTTTGTCCAAGTCCTGAAAGAACAGAAGTAACTCTAGAAACTGCCGCCATTATCTTCAAACGTTTAACACTGTCTTCTGCTTCCACCATGAAGATCAGAAAGGCAATGTAAAATATCAAGTCAAATTGGCTTGATTTAATAAACTAATTATAAATATTTAATGTTCTTATTAAAATATACCTTAACATACAAAATAACATTCACTTAATGCAGAAAATTTCGAAATATGAAGTTTAACAACGATAAATTTACTAAACTCCATGGAGCACCGAAACAGTAACGACCGCACAGGTGCATACTAATATGCGTGTCCTTAATCTTTTAACTGCTGATCTTACATATATATACACCTATGCGACAGGAGAGAATTTTGAATTGCTTTAACTTCTAAAATACGCTTTTTATAAAAAAAAATATGACTGAAGATAATTTAAGATCTCAAATCTATTTAAATATCGATTTTCAAAACACGCGTTCGGTATTTAGTTATAGAAGCAGAAACATTTAGCAAATTAGCTTGTTCTGCAAAAGAAATTAACATAAAAAAATTTAGTTTAGCGGTTATTGTCCTCGTTTTAACTTGTTTTTATTAACTTATCCGAGCAATTAAATTGATATTGTCCAACATTTCAAGTTCTGCAAATCTATAAATATTTAATATGCTGAAAAGCGGAATTTCAATAAATTTGACTGGATCTGGGGCAACAGCGGCTAAGGCTAAATTGCGCCAGTCGGTAGGAGGATTGCATACGTCGTCTAATGTGGTCCCACAGATTTTCTATTGGGGATAAATCTTGAGATCGATAGAGTTTTTGATATTGTTGATATATATATATGTAATTTTATTGAGACCTGCTCTTTTATAGCGCAATGCCAGTTTCAGGGTCCCGCGTGACACAATGTTCTGCTTTGTATATTGTTATTATGTATATAATAATTTGTCCATTCAGTGTATATTGAACTCGAATTAATCCAAGATTATTTTTTGATAGTTGTAACTATACATCATCTCTAATCCGATTATACATGATAAAAAGAATACAGGAAAATTATGTAAATATTGCTGAAAATAAATGTAGATTACGAGTATTAATTTAATAATCAGAAAAATTTATGACCAAAGTTATATGGTAGAGCCTTCCTTACATTTCCATCTTACAAGTTGCTTATTATAACTTTTGCCAAAGGGGGGGGGGGGAAAGCTGCATGGCCATTTGGCCTAGGTGGTCCCAAATATTCACGTTACTGTCAAACAAATGTAAAACACTAAAATGTCTTTATTATAAAATTTCTCTTAATAAACGATAGAAATTCAAGGGAGTATTTACTCTTAGTCCAACGTCGATATCACATTAGAGGAAAAATTGTCTTTAGCCAACAGAAATTCTTTTTTTAAACGTTTTTATTAAATATATTGGTATATTTATACGACTTTAGGTGTGGGGTGTAGGTCCCCATTCCCTCTCTCAGGCTCTTCTCACACCATAAAATTAAATGTACTATTATTGCTGATTAAAAATATTTGACTGCAAGTATATTAATTAGTTAATAGTTCATTCCATTTAATCTAAAAAAGCAATTTTTTTCAAACAAAAAATATACTCTACAATTTCGTAAATTACATAAAATTTCTCAAAATTCAAGAATAATTAATTTCATTTTCTTCTCTGATATCATGAAGTAGCTAAGCCTAAGAGGAATCCTCCTGCAAATCCCGTAGCTAAAAATGCATTATCTTGGACAAATTGATGACTCTGAAAAATAACGATGGTTTTTTAGTACCATTTACATTACAGTATGATAAGATACAAAAATAGAGAACTGATTTGAGGATTTGAATGATTTATGAAATGAAAATTAAAATAAAGTTTTCAGCAAGTTTATGTGAAAAGAATATCAGCTAATGAGTTATTCAAAAAATCTAGTTCTAGGTCACAAAACACCTTAATTACTAGAATAAGACAAGTACAGCATGATCCCAAACTGATTGCAGGACGAATCATGCACCACATTCACTAAACACACAAACACGTTCTCTCATCTCACTAAATTTTCTAAACTGACACTACTATATGTAACTAGTTGATCACTGGGAAGAGAGCAAAATGTTAACATGATTTGGAGGAACCTGCATCCCTCCTCAGCCTTTAGAGTTACCTAAATTGGTACATTTTCTTACCATCATCCCCTCAAATGGCGTTAGGAAAATCATTGAAAATTTTTTATTTCTGAAATTAACTCTAACACTTGACACAGAGATAAAAACAGAGAATATTTTGACAGTCTAATTCAGTGTTTCCCAACTTTATAATAGTGGCAGAACCCCTGAATGACATTGTAAAGTACTATAGAACCCCAAAATATGAAAAGAAAAAAATTCCAGTCCCTTGCAACTTTTTTTTTATATTTATTATAATTAATCATTACACCATAGAACTGTTAGAAAGCAGTTTTAATTATTCAGTGTGATGTTAGATGTCTATTTTAACAGGGAATATTGTGCATTCACTTTGGATTGATTTTTAATTATATATTTAATGCGTTAGCGACCTTCTCATTAACATCTGATAATCAATAGCAACAACTGAAATAGCTGCACGTTTACATCGTTTTGTTTGAAACTCAGCAAAACTACTCGACACACTCACAAAATGCCTAAACAAGACTTTCATGATGCCACCATGGGCTAAATTCAGACTTTTGAGTGGTTCTTGCCTTTAAATGTGGGCAAACATCAGTGGAAGATTTCGAACTTGGATGAAATTGAATGGAAATTGTTGGATTAACGTTCGGATTGGTCTAATGAAGGAACTCAACAAAAGATGAATTGCTGCCGAATTTGTATCTCGACTGCTGGCTCAGGACCAAAGACATTGGCTCATTGTGCACAGGGACCTTCAGAAGCCAGTCAAAAATATAAATTGGGCAACAATCATCCCAGTGGAAGAGTCCTCCTTCACTGTGAGCAAAGAAAGTGAGTCAGGTAAAGAGCGTGCTGATTTGTTTCTTTGATGTGGAGGGAATCATGCACAAGGAGTTTGCTGCTACAGGGTAAACAGTGAATCAACTCTACTACATTGAAGTCCTGAAGTTTGAGGGAGAATGTGAGGCTGAAATATCCAGGAAAATGGCATGTACAGGACTGGGTGATGCATCATAACAAAATACGCTGGTCCACACTGCTCTGTCTATTCATCAGTTTTTGGCCAAAATTAATAAAGTAGTGGTTAATACATAACTTCACATTCTAATTATGACCATTACTTGTCTATCCCTCTCTTAGGGTTAAGACACCATTTTAACAATCACAAAAACTAGAAGCCAGTATGTACTCTTATCAAGATGTTACACAGTTAACACTGCCAACTAAAGTATAAACTTTAATTTATACTCTTAAAGGATCCTAGTGTAGTATATAACAAAGGATTTATTGCAGTTTTACCAGCCTTCTACATAAATGTGGTAAACATTTGTGTAGAAGGATGGTAAAACTGCATCGGTTGTTGCAGACCAGCAGATGTAATGGCTCCTGAATGTTCCGTGCGACCAGTACTTATGCTATGATGTCATACAGCTACGTTGACTATGCATACACACATTTCCACATAATCCTTAATGCAGAATATTTATTACACACACTTATTGGATTGGCATAGATGGATAAGATATGGCTTATTCCTTTTTCTCTCAGCCGCCTTGCCATATTACTTCGCTAATACCATCTTCAATTGGCCTCAATTTCGATGTCCGCCAAACCATTGATGTTCACTTTTAATGCATTCTGCATAATTCATAACACCGGATTAACCTTTGAGGTGTTGCACATAATGGTAAAATCCTTTTATTACTCAATGATATTTTATTACTCAAGGATAGCAGGTAACCTTCAAACATGGTACAACTTAAAACATCCAAACTCGGCCATTAAAAACCTTTAAAAAACTTTTAAAAACTTAAGCCCCTCCTCAACTCAAATTGAGAGTCCATATTTACTCCTAGTGCCATTCGGAGTGACGCGTTTTGCTTGCCTCCCATTTGGTGGCTTCCTCAGGCTCTGACAGTTCTCTGTGTTGTGTCACCTTATATGTGTCACTGCCTGCCTCATCCCATGCGCAAATATGCGCATTGGGCTCAGCAACATTCTTCTGTTGTAGCAGAAGAGTCCATGCTGACAGCATGGGGGAATGTCAGTATTACATATTGTATTACTATGTTTGTGTATGTACAGTTTCTCGGCGTATGCTAATTGAAATTTTTTCAAGGGGGCAGCTAACGATTTATAATTAATATTGTGCATTCTAATATTATTTTCAATTACAGTTTGTGTCAGGGCTGTATTTGGTAGTTTCTTTTGGATGTCTATTTTATGCTCTTGAATTCTAATATCGTACTGTCGATATGTTTTTCCAATATAGGTATTTTTTTCCTTTAATTTTTCTGAAGGGTCAGGAATATCAATTAGATAGACCCCCCCCCCCCCACCGTGGGATTTTTTGCATCTCTATCGTTAACGACTAAGTTTTTAATTGATTTTGTTACTGTAACCGGTAACATTACCTCATAACTTCTAAGAATATTTTGCATAGTATCTGTTACCTTTTTGATGTATGGAAAACTATGTGTAAATTTTGTAGTATGTTGTGGTTACCTTAACGTTACTTGGGTTTCGTTTATTACAATAAATTTGGCATTATTTTACCCTCTATCCAGTATTTTCTTAGAATACTCTACTTCCATAGCTGTTTGTGTAATATATTTTATTTCCTGTTCAAAAGTATCCTGCTCAGAGCAATATCTAGGGGCCCTAATATAGTGGGGGACTATAGAAGCCTTTTTATATCTCATAGGGTGTGTGGATAAAAGCGGAATATAGTTTGGTATATGAGTTTTTTTCCTATAAACTGTCGTTTCACAGTGACTTTTCTTCCTTGTTATAAGGATATCCAGATAGGGTAATTGTTTATTTATTTCTGCCTCACGAGTAAATTTAATAGAGGGTAATATTGGTAATAAAGACCTCAATTAACTCTTTTAATTTTTTAAGTGGGTGGGGCCAGAAAATTAAAATGTCGTCAACGTAACGAAGGTACAGCGAGGGCTGACGTTCACATTTTGGCAATGCTGTCTCCTCCACGTGGCGCATAACCACATCTGCCATCAGTCCCGAGAGAGATCCCATTGGGACCCCTTCCGTTTGCTGCCACGTGCGACAATTAATATCAAAGTAATTGGTGGAGGTTGCCAGGTCCAGTGCCTTGTGTACACTAAAGTACTCGGTATAGCTGGGCCGGGCAACCCACAACCATTCCGCTTTTAGTCGCATCCAGCACTGGTATGCTGGGATACAGCTATACGACATCAAGAGAATGCATTGTAGTAGATTCTGTAACAATGGTTTGTTGTACTTTAAGTAAAGCCTCATAACAACCCTTTAGAATATATTTTGTTGGGGGAAAGTATACCTTAAAAAATTTGTGCAACGCAACTTCCAGATTATATGTAGGAACCTTTGTTTTACAAACTAGTGGTCGAAATGGGTAATCCTGCTTGTGTAACTTAATTTTAACGAACAGTTGGTGGGTATCTGGATACTTAGGGGGATTACAATGCTTAGCTATTTCATTAGGCAAAAAAGGGTCACTTCTAAGTTTTTGTATTTATAATAGTAATTGTAGGGTTAATATTAATGGGTCGACATTTTAGTTGACAAAGAACTTCTTGTATTTTTACATCCTACTGTTCTTTAGCCATTAGTACTAATTGATTTGTTTTATCTGCTAAGAAAATTTTAATTTTTTTGTTCTTTTAATTCTTGTAAGATTTTTATATTCTTGAATGATTTGCTCCTATTTTCATGTTGTAAACTTTTAATAGATCTGTATAATCTAAATCTTTCCTTATCCTTATACTTTTGTGGAATCTTATTAAGATATTGTTCTATCTGTGGAATAACCGTAAAAGGGTTAATGGAATCATTGTCATATGCAAATTTTGCTCCATGTTGTAGTATATGCTCTTGCTCGCTATTTGATATGTACTGTGATAAATTTAGAAATTGAATATTCTTCCGTTTATCCGAAGTTAACTTTAACTTATTAAATTTCCCATTTTTATCCTTTATCAATTGTTGCAACTTTTTATTATGCCTTTGTTCTATTCTAGCTGTTTCATTTTCAATCTTAAATGCTATCCTTTTTGCCCAATGAAATAGCTAAGCATTGTAATCCCCCTATGTATTTAGATACCCCCCAAATGTTCGTTAAAATTAAGTTACACAAGCAGGATTACCCATTTCGACCACTAGTTTGTAAAACAAAGGTCCCTACATATAATCTGGAAGTTGCATTGCACAAATTTTTTAAGGTATACTTTCCCCCAACAAAATATATTCTAAAGGATGATATGAGGCTTTACTTAAAGTACAACAAACCATTGTTACAGAATCTACTACAATGCATTCTCTTGATGTCGTATAGCTGTATCCCAGCACACCAGTGCTGGATGCGACTAAAAGCGGAATGGTTGTGGGTTGCCCGGCCCAGCTATACCGAGTACTTTAGTGTACACAAGGCACTGGACCTGGCAACCTCCACCAATTACTTTGATATTAATTGTCGTACGTGGCAGCAAACGGAAGGGGTCCCAATGGGATCTCTCTCGGGACTGATGGCAGATGTGGTTATGCGCCATGTGGAGACAGCATTGCCAAAATGTGAACTTCAGCCCTCGCTGTACCTTCGTTACGTTGACGACATTTAAATTTTCTGGCCCCACCCACTTAAAAAATTAAAAGAGTTAATTGAGGTCTTTAATTCAATATTCATCATCATCATCATCCTCAAGCAGCCATGGGCTACGGAGGTCCAACCAGACCGCGCAGTTTAATTCTCCAAGCATATCTGTCCTGAGCTACATCTGCTGCATCCGGCCACTGTACACCAATTCTAACAAGGTCCTGTTTGACATTGTCTGCCCACCGCATCCTAGGTCACCCCCTCCTTCTGAGGCCTCTAGGCACACTGTTCATAACCCTATTCGCCAATCTATAATTATCCATACGGGCAACATGGCCAAACCAGCGGAGTCTCTCTCTGCACAATATGCTGCTTAAAGGAGGTTGCAGACTCCTTTGCCTAACCTCATCATTAGTTACAAAGTTAAACCACCTAATACCCAAGATACTGCGTAAGCATCTAGAATCAAAAGCATCTAGTTTCCTGTTATCTTGCTTACACACCGTCCAAGTTTCACTACCATAACTAACCCTAGAAAGGACCAAACTATTATACAGTCTAATTTTAGTCTTTAGGTGTATACGCCTATTTCTCCACAATCTCCATAGATTCTTAAAAGTCCCGGCAGCAATACCTATTTGTCTGTTAATCTCATGCCGCACATCACCAGTATCAGTTACACAGCTCCCAAGGTAATTAAACTGTGACACCTGCTCAAGACTGCAATTATTCAGATTAACTGAATCACAACCTGCCTGACCAATTTTCATCACTTTAGTTTTCTCTCTGTTTATAACCAAACCTACTTTATTACCAGTCTCATGAACAGCTCGAATGAAAGAGTTCATCTCATCAACATCATCTGCCAAAAGGGCTAAATCATCAGCATAATCTAAATCAGAAATTTTCGTATCTCCAGCCCATTTAAGGCCAAAAGCTTTCCCTTGAAGTGAATTTCGCATAACATAATCAACAAACAAACTAAAGAGAAAAGGAGACAAAATGCACCCTTGTCGAACACCAGAAGTAATGCTAAACCAATTGCTATAAGACTTACCAACCCTCACACATGACTCAGTGTTATTATAGAGAGCTTTCATTATGTTAACTAACTTGTCTGGTATACCATATGATCTCACAATCAACCACAAATTATGACGATCAACAGAGTCGAAAGTCTTTTTGAAATCAACAAAGCTAGCAACCAAAGGTTTCTGAAACTCTAAACATTTCTCAAGAATCTGCCTAAGTGAAAATATCTGATCTACACATCCCCTACCACTTCTGAATCCACACTGCTCATCACGCAATTGCCCGTCAACCAGATTCTTAATTCTATTAAGCACAATCATGGAAAGAACTTTACCTGGAACGGAGAATAGGCTGATACCCCTATAGTTATCACAAGAACTGCGATCACCTTTTTTGAAAATAGGGATAATAATAGCTCTGGTAAAATCTTTAGGAACCATGCCTTTATCATAAAAGTTATTCAAAATTTCAGTCATCCAAATGGTAACTGAAACATTCCCAGCTCTAAGCATTTCCGTAGTAATTTCATCCACCCATGGGGATTTATGAAGTTTAAGTTTAGAAATAGCCAAACTAACTTCAGATTGTGTTATAGGGCCAACATTAAAGCCAACAATGCATCTATCATCATTGCAAACAATGGGAGTAGAACTAACCACATTGTTTAAAACATCACTGAAATGCTCAGCCCACCTAGCCATGACAGAATCCTCACCATCTATAACCTTGCCTTGTTTATCCTTCAATCCCTGTATACCTGTTCGTTTTCTACCACACAAAACATTAACTATCTGGTACAGCTCTCTGCTGTTGTGCTGTCTAACTGCTTCCTCAGCTTTGTCAGCAAGGCCATCAAGCCAAAGATTCTTATCAGTAGCTAACTGATCCTTTACACGTTTATTAAGTTCTTTGCAATGCTTTCTATTAGGACTAGTAGGGTACTGATTAAGGACATTCCTGCAGTTCCGTCTTTCTGAAATAAGCTCAAGTGCCTTATCACTTAAATAATTCTGCCTCCTCTGCTCCTTTTTCCCTAAAAGAGTACTGTTAGTTTCCAAAAAAGCCTGTTTAAAATGGCCCCATTCTTCCTCAACTTCAGTATTAAGCAAACCATGACTGTCATAATGACTAAGTAACCTATCATGGTAAACTTTAGCTATAACTGGGTCTTTCAGAGCTTCAGTATTAAAGGTAAATTTTTTAACCCTAGCACAACACTTTTTAAGTTTAAGTTGCAAGACACTTTTAACAAGGTAATGGTCAGATCCCATTTCAGCTCCCCTATATGCCCTGGTATTTCTAACAGAAATACCAGGGCATATAGGCCTAGCCCATTTGCTGTTAATTAATATATAATCAATCATATTCTTATGCAGCCCATCAGGTGAAACCCATGTGTATTTATGTATGTCGCGGTATTTGTAATATGTGTTAGTTATTCTGAAACCATTGAGTTTACTTACCTGTAGGAGACGTTGCCCATTGCCATTGCAGCTACCAATACCAAAAGGGCCTATTACTCCTCCCCAAAGGTCAGAGTCGGTACCAACTTTGGCATTGAAGTCACCAAGAACAAGGGTAATATCTCCTTTCTTGACAGAATTCAAAATATCCTGAAGTTGTCTGTAAAACCTATCCTTCTCATCCTCATCAGAATCCTCAGTGGGGGCATAACAACAGATAACATTCAAGTCTTTAATGCTTGTCTGAAATTTTGCTGTAAGAAACCTTTCATTAATGCACTCATATCCTAGAAGAGCATCACTAGCATGTCTGCTGAGCAGCAGACCCACGCCTTGGTGATGCTTTCCATCCTCCCTCCCTGTAAAGAGAAATTTAAAGTTATTTTTAAGTATCTCACCTTTACCTGTCCATCTGGTCTCTTGCAAGCCTAGAATATCTAGGTTATAGCGCTGGAATTCCTGCATGAAAACATCAAGAGAATAATCTCTATATAATGTCCTCACGTTCCACGTTCCTGCAGAGAGAAAATGATTAGTAGGATTTTTAAAGAAATTAGGTTTACTGAGATTGGTAGGGCCAACAATATCAAACAGCCCCCTGATCGCAGGCATGGGGCAAAGACCTGTTCCTCCTCCGCTAAAGGCTGAAGTCACCGATGCTGGTAGGAACTTCAGGCACCACCTTTTCAAGTGGACTTTTTCAAGAACCATATGGCCTGCCTGAGACACATTACTCCAGTTTAGGCTTGACGATGCCCAACTAGCTAAGTAAGGTTCAGGTACCTGCGATGGCCTCTGATTAGGATTATCCACCAGCTGATATAAGGTATCCCGAGCCTCTGTTCACTTAGAGCTGGCAACCCAGAAGCAAACAGAAAACACAGCGGCAGACTCTCCCTCAACAGAGGCCCACCAGTGCAGCAAGTCCAGGATCCATAATCAAGCTCAAATCCATAAACAAGTCCAGTCTAGTAGGTATAAATGGTCAGCACCAGGACCCTGTGAAGTTGACCACTCCTCAGCAGGGTTGAAAAAAAAGAAAAAAGTGGCCATAGATAACCAGATCAGTAGGCCATACTGAACTGGCAGCCCTCCCCTTCCGTTCCCTTCCAAAAGAGAATATCTCTTTTGAAAGGTATTAACGGCCTGCACCACGAGAAGGCGGGGTCGGACATTAGGTGCTAGACCTGGCCGGTTCTGTGCATCATCACTGCGGATTGGTACACAGCTCTCCTTCCAGTTCACGCCTAGCTACCATTTACAAGCCATTCAATATTACCCTCTATTAAATTTACTCGTGAGGCAGAAATAAATAAACAATTACCCTATCTGGATATCCTTATAACAAGGAAGAAAAGTTACTGTGAAACGACAGTTTATAGGAAAAAAACTCATATACCAAACTATATTCCGCTTTTATCCACACACCCTATGAGATATAAAAAGGCTTCTATACTCCCCAACTATATTAGGACCCCTAGATATTGCTCTGAGCAGGATACTTTTCAACAGGAAATAAAATATATTACACAAACAGCTATGGAAGTAGAGTATTCTAAGAAAATACTGGATAGAGGGTAAAATAATGCAAAATTTATTGTAATAAACGAAACCCAAGTAACGTTAAGGTAACCACAACATACTACAAAATTTACACATAGTTTTCCATACATCAAAAAGGTAACAGATACTATGCAAAATATTCTTAGAAGTTATGAGGTAACATTACCGGTTATAGTAACAAAATCAATTAAAAACTTAGTCGTTAACGATAGAGATGCAAAAAATCCCACGGTGGGGGGGGGGGGGTCTATCTAATTGATATTCCTGACCCTTCAGAAAAATTAAAGGAAAAAAATACCTATATTGGAAAAACATATCGACAGTACGATATTAGAATTCAAGAGCATAAAATAGACATCCAAAAGAAACTACCAAATACAGCCCTGGCACAAACTGTAATTGAAAATAATATTAGAATGCACAATATTAATTATAAATCGTTAGCTGCCCCCCTGGAAAAATTTCAATTAGCATACGACGAGAAACTGTACATACACAAACATAGTAATACAATATGTAATACTGACATTCCCCTATGCTGTCAGCATGGACTCTTCTGCTACAACAGAAGAATGTTGCTGAGCCCAATGTGCATATTTGCGCATGGGATGAGGCAGGCAGTGACACATATAAGGTGACACAACACAGAGAACTGTCAGAGCCTGAGGAAGCCACCAAATGGGAGGCAAGCAAAATGCGTCACTCCGAATGGCACTAGGAGTAAATATGGACTCTCAATATGAGTTGAGGAGGGGCTTAAGTTTTTTAAAGTTTTTTAAAGGTTTTAATGGCCGAGTTTGGATGTTTTAAGTTGTACCATGTTTGAAGGTTACCTGCTATCCTTGAGTAATAAAATATCATTGAGTAATAAAAGGATTTTACCATTATGTGCAACACCTCAAAGGTTAATCCAGTGTTATGAATTATGCAGAATGCATTAAAAGTGAACATCAATGGTTTGGCGGACATTGAAATTGAGGCCAATTGAAGATGGTATTGGCGAAGTAATATGGCAAGGCGCCAGAGAGAAAAAGGAATAAGCCATATCTTATCCATCTATGCCAATCCAATAAGTGTGTGTAATAAATATTCTGCATTAAGGATTACGTGGAAATGTGTGTATGCATAGTCAACGTAGCTGTATGACATCATAGCATAAGTACTGGTTGCACGGAACATTCAGGAGCCAATACATCTGCTCTTGGACAAGCTGGTCTGCAACAACCGATGCAGTTTTACCAGCCTTCTACACAAATGTTTACCACATTTGTGTAGAAGGCTGGTAAAACTGCAATAAATCCTTTGTTATATACTACACTAGGATCCTTTAAGAGTATAAATTAAAGGTTATACTTTAGTTGGCAGTGTTAACTGTGTAACATCTTGATAAGAGTACATACTGGCTTCTAGTTTTTGTGATTGTTAAAATGGTGTCTTAACCCTAAGAGAGGGATAGACAAGTAATGGTCGCAATTAGAATGTTAAGTTATGTATCTTATGTGATACTCATTGCATTTTACTGGGTTATAGAGGCATAGTATACATGATCAATTTATTGTACAGTATATTATTCTTGAGAAATTAAAGAGTTTTATCCTACTGTGCTTTTTAATATTTAAATTTCTATCACAATATGTCAAAACCCAATGGACTGCTTTATTCATTGGTCAAGAGCTGATATGATATCCTCTTCAGTGACTTTGAGAAGTTCCCACTCAGAGATCACATCTCATGACAAATTCAATGATTTGCAGGGTATCACAGAGATAGCCACCCCACCAATCGCCATAAACTTAAGGAGCAGTTCCGAGTGTTTTGAACAAGCAGTTTCAATAAGAAAGTCATCAGATATTAAAAACTTTCTGGATTTCAGTGAACCCCTGAAAGATATTTCAAACCTTTGTTGATAAAAAAAAGGGGTGACATATCTCCAATTATGTGATCACCCATGGAATGGAAAATTAGGAAACAGGTGACAACAGAAACAGTGAAGGCAATGAAGAAGAGATGATGAAGTCTCAAGTTGAGTCCTTTTATTTGATGAAATAGAAAGAGAAGCATTTGTGAAGTGCATATTTGTGAATTTGTAGTTCAGTGCCCTTGGTCCCCAACTACCACAGGGCCAAACAAGGGGATGCTTGATCGAGCACCAATGCACTATATGCACACAAGCAATGAGCAGAGTCCTCACAAATCAAAAGAGGAAAAAATAAAAGTGTATGGAAACTAGCAAAAAACCATGTCTTGCCCAGACATGGTAAAAGTCACTGCACTACATGGTTGGCTAAGTAGGTCCAACCCACCAGGTGATTGGTACTGGGGACCTCTCACTTACCTGAAGCAGAGGTCAAAGCAGGGTGTAGCAATGGCCATATGAAGCACTACCCAGTTGGTACCCGAACAAATACAAGGTGGTCCCCTCATAACTGACAGTTCAAAAAACGGTGACAGTTAAAAAAAAAAACATACTGTGTTGACCGAGGGGTTACCACAGTGTTATATTTTTTATATTTTCGAGAAAATTAGGTATTTTTTTATATATATTCATTGTGAAACAGTCTAATGCAATTTAAGATGTTTGCAAATTTATTCAAATACCTTATTTTCCTATAATTTATAATTAAATGTTGTTTAATTGATAAATAAGATGATCTATTTTTATTCATAGTGCTTAGCAAAAAAGTTCTAAATTTTATTTTGGCTAAGCATGGTGAAAAATTGAAGGGCCTATGAATGCAATCTAGGTTTTCAAGCTGGGCAATAGGAGGGTGAATATAATTAATTACTTGTTTGTAGAATTAATATTCTCAATGAATGTTTTTGTGGAGATTTCGCCAACATATGGGATTCAAACCCACATCTCTCCAGAAACATGCCAGAATATTCTAACAATTGAACTAATACCAGTTCAGTATTTTTTCCACTAATTATGACTTTCATTCCAATGATTTTCGGCACCTCCATTGGGCACCACCTGTGATCACACATGTCAACTATTTTCATTTCAGTGCACTGAGGAAAATTTCACAAGTAATAAGCATTTAAAAATACATATATCATTATCAATACTACTGTAAAAAAACATAAAATTAGAAGTTAAAAAAAAAGATATTTATTTACTAACTTCTTCAATGAACCATGGTATTTGTTTTTTAGTATGCTTATCAAGTTTTCTTTTTGCTTTCTCAATGTCTCTGTTAAGTCTTGTCCAATTCACTTTAATGTAACCTTGATGTTGTGCAACCTAGAAAATAGGATAAACTACAATAGCAGTTTTAATAATATACTTTTGCAATTTTAGTAATAATTACAAGTCTATAGCTTAAGAGAATAAAGCTCTAAATTTCAAAACATTATTAGAAATAACGCTCAGAATTTACAATTGCATATAGCATGCTAAATATGTTAAGCCTTTATGTTATTTCTAAATATGGAATTTATAAAATTTATTTCAACGAAATTTATACCATTTAATAAGTACAATAATGTAAACTGTGTGGCCAAAACATAAGAACTCTCACCTCAATATCATGCAAGACCCTCATGCACCATCAGAATAATTGAATTCAATGTTGCACATATTCATTGAGTGTTTGGAAGGTGTCTGATGTGAAGCCATTACTGTTGCAATGTAGCATGCAGTTCCTTCAGAGTCCATGGCAGTGGAGCGCATACCCTTATGCTGTGTTCCACTACACCAGTGCTGTGGAATCGAAGTTGGTATATTTTTACCAATTCCAACTCCAAACTCAATTTAAATTTTAATAAAATATATTTTTGTGTGTGACATCACTGACAGCTATGGTGGTTAAATTACTTAAACAATAAACACAATATTTTCCATTTCAGACACTAATGTCATTAATTCATTTCTTCTTTTCAGAAAATATTTTTGATTTTTAATGCTTATTTAATTTTGAGTTCTTTCTAAATTTCATAAGTTTTGAACTTTCAAGTATAAAACCCCTTTCACACAATGGCAAAGAGAGTTCCAAAGAAGTCATTTTGTGCATCAGTGTATGATAGAAGAAGATGATGGTGAAAAATTATGTCAAGCACAAATCAGTGGTTTTAGTGGCTCTGGTAAAAATGCACCAACCAGAGCATCAAATTTAAAAAGACATTTGCAGCATTTCCACCCCAAAATTTTAGAAGTTGTCATTGAGAAAGATAGCAATTTTACCTTCCAACTACTTCAAAGTTAACAAAAGATCAGGAATCTACTGAATGACAAGCACCACTTACAAGATTCTTTACTACAGACAAAATTACAGTAACAATGACCACAGAAAAGTTCATGAAGCACATCATCAGATTGGTGGTAAGAAATGGTGTAGCCTATCTTTATTTTCATAACCAGTTTTCTAAGCCTAAAAGTAACTTGGAGTTTCTTTGGAAAGACAAAGTATCAGAAAAATTATAATTGTAGAAGCCACAAATAAAAAGGAAGAACTTCAAAGAACTCTTAAGGGATGCTTTGTGTTTATAAAAATGGATGCAGCCACGCATCATAGAGTTAACTATTTTGTGATCAATGTTAGATTTGTGGTCAAATTAAAAAAATCTCTATACATTTGTGTTTTGTGATGACAATGATGATGATGAATAAAACATATTTATAGTATAAAAAAAATTTGATGAAAATAATAAAATGGTAACTCAGACAGTTGGGAGTAAAGGACACAAAGGTGCATCATGGCAGCAACTATCTTCAGAAGTTAGTGGATGAAGTTTTACAAGAGTTTGAAATTAAGAAAGAGCATATTCTATGTATTGTCACAGATAATGCTTAAAACATGCTAAGTACAATAGAAAAGCTGAATAAAGTTGAAGAAGAAAAAGAGGCCCATAAAGATTACATTCCTGAGGCTGAAACTGATTCTCAAATAGCACAAACAGAACAGAGCAACGAAAATTTAGATATTGTTAAAGAAGTATCTAAGTTCTTTCTATTCAAACATGTGTGTTTGTTGTATGTACATTGCAACTAGCAATAAGAGATGGATTGAAAGATCATCATGCAGCTACTCTGATAGGCAAGTAGCCACTGCAGTCAGGACCTCTAAAATTGATGCTATTATCCATAGATGTGCAGGAAAGGGAACTATTTTGGACCAAGCAACATGCTGGGGGAGCATATATGATGAATAAGCATTTGTTTGATCTAAAACCCTTCCTAGAGGACATTGATAATCCCAATGTTTCACTAAATGAAAGTCAATGGAGGGAGGTTATACAATTAGAAGCTTTGTTTGCTGTCATCAAAAAGTTGCAAGTACACGATTTAACTCCTGGTACATTCCTATGGGAATGGAAAAATTTAATATTTCATCTATCCCAAGCTCGAGGATTAATTGCTGATAGAATTGTATCCTCAATGAAGAGATGGTCTGCCACTGGAAAAGGAGATCTTATTAGCTGGTCTACATAGATCCAATGAAATGAATTTTGTGGACTGAAGAACAGATTGCTAAAGCAAAAGTGACTCTCTGTGATGTTGCTATTTGCATAAAAGGGCTACCACTTGACATTGTTGACAATTACACCACAACAGCTGTTTCACCTGTGCGTGTGGCACTGCTATGCGGAAGCCAACATCATATTTCTCCCCTTTATAAACTTCACATCGCGGATGACATCATCCCTGTGATATACATACGGACATTGCCCAGTTGCCATCAGTGTTTCCATTATTTTGATAAACCCCCGTAGCTGTATCTCTTAAAATCTCTGGATATGATGTTAAACTAATAAAATTAAAGCAGGTTTTTTTATGCCTTAAAAGAAGTGGAAGAATATGCTCACTCATCTAAACTGATGATAAAAGATGTCATCCCAGCATATCCAGAGATTTTAAGAGATACAGCTACAGGGGTTTATCAAAATAATGGAAACACTGATGGCAACTGGGCAATGTGCCTTATGTATATCACAGGGATGATGTCATCCGCGATGTGAAGTTTATAAAGGGGAGAAATATGATGTTGGCTTTCACATAGCAGTGCCACATGCACAGGTGAAACAGCTGTTGTGGTGTAATTGTCAACAATGTCAGATCTCAGTGACCTTCAAAAAGGCATGATCATTGTTGCGAGATTTGCAGGAGCTTCAGTAACCAGATAATGGAACAACGAGGAACTATATTGAAGATTATGACTACCTACTGAAAAGGACAGGGCATTGTCTCCAAATGTGCAAATTGTGGACGCCATACGAATTTGTCAGAGAGGGATAAACAAATGTTGGCATGGATTGTACAACAGAAGCACAAGACCACTACACTGCAAATAACAGCAAAGTTGAACACCAATTAGAATGATCCCATTTCCGTCATAACAGTTCGTTGGGAACTTCATCATATGGTTGTGCTGCAATCTATAAACCTCTGATTGCCAACATCAATGCAACAAAACGTGTAAGGTGGTGCCAAGCACATAAAAACTGGGATGCTAAAGACTGGAACCGTGTCATCTGGTCCGATTAATCATGATACACATTGTTTCCCACTACTGGTAGAGCGTACATCTGACGAAAACCTGCAGAAGCGTATCACCCCAACTGTTTGGTTACGACTGTGAAGTATGGAGGTGGTTCCCTGATGCTGTGGGGTGCCATATCATGGCATTACTTAGGGCTATTAGTTATTCTGCAGGGTTGTGTCACATCCACAACGTATGAAACCATTCTCAGGGACCACCTGCACCCAATGTGAGGGAACTGTGGGGTGGGATTGATCAGACGTGTTTGCATTTCCTCTTTGCTTTTCAGTTTAACATTGTGATTTGCAAGCATGGACTATATAAATGATAAAAAAAATGCAACTATCCTTCAAGATTAGACATGAAGATATAAAGTATGAATCTTTACTGAAACATCTAGCTTTCAAATATGGACCTAACAAGATAGATATTGCTCAAAGTCTCAACAACGTTACCACAGTGATAATATTCTTGGATGAAGACAGTGCTAATAACCTAGTTGCTGACCCTTATCCTGTTTTCAAGGTAAATCGTTTTCTGTTAAATGATTTGGAATTCCTATTAGAACAGTAACTGTTTCCGAATTGCATTTTTTTTTATCACTAATGAGGAAATTGGTACTGACTTGAAGCAGTTTGGCAGGGTCACAGATATCAGAGATTATTTTCTCTATTACCAAGATCTAGAGACCATTAAATCTGGTTCCAGGGTGATCAAAATTGAAATGCAGACTCCAATACCAAATCATTTGAAAATTGGGACATTTATGGCCATTATCCTATATCGAGGTGTTCAGAAATTATGTAGATGGTGCAAGGCATCAAACCATCTAATTAAGTCTTGTGACTTGTATGATAAGTTCAAACAGCATCAGCCTGTTTTGTCCCAGGATTAATATAGTAAGTCTCTCCCTTTATAGCAATTTTATTTATTAAAATGAAATATTCAAAATGAAGAAATACTGACCACTTTCACTATGAAGATCAATACTCAGTGATAATTTCAAACTTAGTGATATAAATATATGAATTAAACAAATGAGCTAACAATTTAAGCACATTAAACCAACAAATAAGCTTGCTTCAGTTTTGATTATGTCCAAAGACTGCAGTTGAGTGCCAAGAAATTCCATTGGGAAAGGGGACATTGCTAGGACACTATTTTCCAGGACTGACTGTTATCAGAAAAAAACTTGCATGTGATTCTGCATCAAGGGGAATGATTGCAGATTTATGCCACAGACCAGATTACCCCATGATGCACTGAGGAGACTGCCGATGTATTTTTTACATTTGCTTAATGTCTGATTGAATGTTGTCACAATTAATGAATTTCATGGATTCTGTGGATCTTAAAGAAGCCACATAAAAACATTACACATTAGATTTATATTTTTGATTTCAGAATTACATTAATTGATAAACAACATAATCCTACTCAAATTGATTTCTGAAAGTTAAGAATGATCATTACCTGAAAGAGAAGAAGACTTCCTGCTAATGCTGAGGCAGCTGTCTTTCCAACTTTGGTAAACACAAACCCAGCACACCTAAAAATAATACATTAGAAATAGAGGGTGAAAAAAATTTATTGCTATTTTTTTTTTGGTTTTTCCATTACTCTACAATCAATGGTTCTTAATTTTTATTTTCTTATATGAAATATGAAGTAACATAAAAATAAACACCCCCTCAAGCAGCTGCTTGCCACAGAGATCTGACAGGAGCCTATCAGTTTAATATGCCATAGTAGAAAGTCTGTGAAGATGTCAGGACCTCAGTAGAAAGACAACACAAACATCCATGCCTTGCCTGTGGCTTGAACCCAGGTCCCTTAGATCAGCAGCCAAGCGTGCTAACCACTTGGCCATGGGCCTAAAACATATTTTATATAAAACGTATTATTATTATATTATATAAAATATTCAATAATTTTTGACAAATTTTACATGTTTTTAGAGAATTTAGTCTCAATTATTACTGAACTGGTTATATGAGTGGTGTCTAAACGTTTTGGGCTCAGGGAGCTACTTAGCTTCCCAGCTACAGGAATTCATGGCAGGAACTCTTCCACAACTGAATGAAATTTGAAGGTCATATCTGGCATGTAACTTCATAAAGGGTCTTCAGAGGTCACACAAAAATAAAGAATTGCAGGCTGCCAGGCACCTAAGAACTAATGATTGGACATCACCGAGTTATAGGGTTCAAAAATCAACTAAAAGCACTTTGGCAAAATGAATGTCATATTCAGCAATTACAGATTTCCTACCTGAAAGCTTTATGAAAATTGAATTATGATTACATTTTGGTTGATTAAATCTCTAATTTTCACATTATTTTGGCTGACAATAATATATTTAAAAAAATAAATAAATAAATAAATACCCCCTCAAGCAGCTGCTTGCCACAGAGGTCTGACAGGAGCCTGTCAGTTTACATGCCATAGTAGAAGGTCTGAGAGGATGACAGGACCTCAGCAGAAAAATGACATAAACAGCCATGCCTTACCCGGGGCTCGAATCCAGGTCCCTTAGATCAGTAGCCAAGTGCGCTAACCACTCGGCCATATATAATATATTTTAGCTTCTCTTAATTTTTTTTATCAGGACATTTTAAATCAATGTCAGAAAGGTTCTATTACAAAGAATGAGGAGACTAGATAATGGCATATTGTGGAAATCGTTGTAAGTTAATTCGAGTGTGGAACAGTGGATGGCTTCTCTCTTCAAGTATACTCAAGAGTGAGAGTTAAGGATAAACAGCACAAGAGTATGAGGAGATCTGTGCAATGTATGATTCATCTCTAACTTTTACCTACATTCCCATTTCTGATTTTATCTTTGCATTATTCCTAAAAGTAAACTGAGGTTTTTTATATCTATATAAAAATTTATGTATTCAAAACTTATCATGAATACAACTTAAATAAAAAAAGAGTAGTTATAAGATAAAGCAGTTTGCACATTTTGATATTAAAAAAAAATATATTTCCTTACATTTGATTGCTTACTCAGTAAGAACCATAAATACAACTAACAAAAAACAGAAATGCTTGACCCATTATTAGTTAAAAACTTTGTTAGTATTCATACACAAAAAGAAAATCTGAGTTAAAATGGATAATTCCTAATTATATAGCATGTGATTAAACATCACAGCACTAACATCTAATAAAATTAAAGTGTTAATAAACACTGTAAAATGTTAGATGTATTAAAATCTTAAAGTTAACACAGTCAAATGATGTTATCAATAAGGTTTTAACAAGATGATACTTCATATTTTGGCTCATTACACAGTATCAATTTTGCAGTTTTTTAAAAGTTTGTTTTTTAACAAGTTGCACAAATAGGTTCATAAAAATGCCATTTAGCCTGTTGTGTGCAAAAAAGTGCTGCTCACAGGTAAAACAACCCAATCTACACATGGGGTTACTGCTTAATGTCCAATCTGTCAATCAGCCTTTCCCTGCAAGCTGGTATCCCCCTTTCTGATCGAGGGCAAAGTGAGAGTTAATGGGGATAAATCTCAATGCTTGCATAGTTGGGACTCAAAATGTTTGGGTTTTATGATGCATTCGAAACAAAGGCAGTGGTAGATTCAGGTATCTGAAGGCTCTAGACCTAAAAAAAAATTCAAGAGGCCCCCGACAGTCTAAGAGTGTGTGTGTATATTTTGCAACTTATGAATAGAGAAAATGCATTCAGCAAGTTAAATAGAATTACAAAAATGCATAAATATAAAATTTAATATGCTATATATAAATTTACATATACTGAAAAATAAACTAAAACTTAATTATAAAAAAAATAAATATCTATTTATTTAGTGTATTTAACAAAAATCACATCATATTTTGTATTAACCTAAGTAAAAATATGAGATGCATAAGTAAATAGTAGGTTATATTATCCAGGAAATATTTACTCAATAAAATGTTAGAAAAAATTAGTTTTGACTGTTTTGGGACCCAATGAGTATCAATGCCCTAGATGAGTACCTTGCACCTCATATGCCTATGCAGTAATCTGCCAATAAACTAAGGCAATAATGATATACATTAAAAAAGAGAGAAAAAGACAAAGAATCCACAATCAAAGTCAAAAGACAATACAAAAAACAACAAATGTTAATAATACAAATAACAATAAATACAGACACACAAAGATGAAACAAACCTAGGTATAAAAGACCTAGGTAAGACAGAATATAAAGAAGACATAAAATTATAATCTGTTAAAATACCCAGTAAAACTTACAGAAGTGATACAGGTGCAAAAAAAAAGGAATGATCAGATAAAATATGTCCAAGTATAAGAGGATTAGATGTAAAATTGTGAAAGCTAAATTAAAAACATTCTGGGTTAAAAGCGATAAATCGATTAAAATATGCTTTATAGTTAAAATATTACAAAATTTACACTTAGGTTTCTCATTTGCCTGTAGAAGAAAGAAATGTATAACAAAATAATGGCATTAAGTGGAGCCAAACAATTACAACTTCCTACTTGCAATTCCAGCAAAATGATGACTGACAGTTTAACAATAGGCTTGATCTTAAAAAACTTATTTGCAATCTGTTCCAACCAAGATCTTTGCCATTGTGCCCAGCACTTGATGGGGAAAACACTGTTGTAAGATGGAACGGGCAGTGTAGAGTGACAAGTATGGCCAACTTAGAGACAGCATTTGCTGAGTCAACTGCCCCTGATGCCAATGTAACCAGTCACCTAACAGAATAGAATGATCAACATGGCCAACAGACAATAGAGTAGTTCCTGAACTCAGAAAGAAAAGAATAAGGCCTCACTGAGATCACAGCCTGTAGGTGACTGCCCAAGTGACTTGGTGTAAATACCCAATAATGATGTCTAACCTCTATGTGGTCCAAGTGAAGGCTGAAAACATGCAACTCTGCAGCAAAGATGGAAAACTGCAGAAAATTGGTCTGCAATGATAGCACACTAGACCCACAGATGTGCCAGACTTTGAGCCATCTGTAAAGACAGGTAAGGAGTCTGGGCAACCAGCACAATGGCCAGTAAAGAGTTCTCGGTACATGCAGTCAGGTGTAAAAGCCTTTCCCCATCCAGCAAGGAGTACCACAGGAAAGGGAAACAGCAAACCATGGTGGAAGTGGTTTGGTTGTTGACTGGGATGACACTATCGAGACTGATGTTAATGTCTCTGAGGTAGCCTCAGACATGCAAACCAAAAGATATGAATGACAGTCAGGCGAAGTGCGTAAATCATTTTCCACCAAGGACTAAGAATGTTGTCTCAAGTGGGATGGCATAGATCACAATTTCAATGAATACTGTAAGGACAATTGCTGATGGCAAAGAGATGAGGATTTTTTGACATTTTCAACATAAAGACTCTGGATTGGTGAGGTGTGGTAGATGCTCGTGCAGATGTGGAAGACCTAATGAGGGAGAGGGTCCAACTGTGATGCCCCCTCATTTACTTTTACTTTACCTTAATCAGTTTTGCTTAATTTACATTATATTTATCATTTTGGGGATTTTATTTCATTTTTGGCATCACAGCACTTGTTTCCAAGAGCATAGGAGTTGCGCATGCACAACTCCGAACTTTTAATTGTCACCCACTAAAGCGCGCGTGTACAAGGACACGCCCCCTCTTGCATCATAGCTTGCGTGCTCATCATTTTATGCAAATATCTTTACCGGTGCAACAGCCACGTGTTGCAGAGCCTGTACCCTTGTTAAAACCGTGACATGTTAATCACAGAAGCTAGTTAGAAGTTGTGAGTTGGTGTTTGTTGGTGAGGAGTTAGAGTTGTGAAGAGTTGGTGTTAGTCACAGAGAGTTGTTGTTAGTAGCAGCAAGATAGTGATGATGTAGTCGATATCTCATTGAAGTTGGTGAGTGTTTAAAAATAATTTTTTGGAAATAAACTTGTTTGTTATAGAAACTTTTTTGAATCTTTGCTATTTTTCTCTTGAGCAACATTAGTTGTTTCGATTGTAAGTTAAATTAGAATTGACAATCATTTAATTTTTGAATTCTTACTCGCTAAGTAACGCCTGCTGGCATTCGAACCCTAATTGAACTTTATTTGGCAATTTGTTAATTATTGCCTGGCGCCCGACTTTAGATATCCAGAGCTTGAATAAATATTGGATCAGACAAAGGGTCCAAAACTTTAAAAGTATTATAAATATTTGGAGTGTTACACAACATCTTCACTACTGAATCCCAAGCAGAATCATATACCTGGGATCTGGACTAGTGCACAGAGCAGGTGGTATGAAGAAATCAGTGCACTCCACAGAAGAGAGAGGACTTTGACAATGTTCAATACTCATGTGCACTTGGATATAAGATGACATTATGTGTGGTAAAAAGGTAAATTTCCAGTTGATCTGAATCTGGGAAATGCAGATTATGAACTAGGAATACTACTGACTATGCCACCCACATATACAGCAGTTATATAATATGCAGTTTGATAAAAATTAATATATGAATACCAGATAATGTTATGGAATAAGTAAAACTGAGACCACATAAATGGAGTACTTTTGTAAACATTCAATCATTTTAAACTGAAACAATACATTTTCAGTCTGGATAGCTGGTTGCTTCATTTTAAGTTTTCTAAGCATTGAAGAAATTGTCGAGAAGACATGTAACATGTAAAGCCATTAGAAAGTTAGAGCTGATCCAATAATCATGAAGGTGGCTATACTCATTGTGCCCAATATTTTGTTATCTAAATGCTATGGCAGCATCTCCAAACTACCCAACTACTTAACAGAACATCTGTTCAAGGGTCTTAAGGTTACAACCTTTCATGATGATTATTATACTGGACTACTGTCCTCACAGAACTGTCCTACAGTATATGATGATGAGATGTCGACTACATCATCACTATCTTGCATTGAATATTTTTTCTTAGCATTCACTTCAAAGGAAGATGGGGCACCAGGAATCTTGTTGTGTAGGTAAATCAGCAACAGCATCATCTCTGTGTTACCTTTGCAAAATTAGTATTTGTATGATATTCATGAAACAGTGCACTTAAGAGTCATCTGGATTTAACCTATACAATTGTCTACAATGTTAAACTTGCTGCTAAATATGAGATAAAACATGGTTTTTACTAGCCTGAAAGAATTCAGTCTAGAAAAGTCAGATCTTGCTGCCAACCAAAATAGGTTTTATTTCATTAACCCTTTCCTGTGTCCAGGTCGTATGTATATGCTGACAGAATCCGAAATGAGAGGCCAAGGACATATGTATCCATTTTAGTACAGCAAAAAAATTCGATTTAAAAAAAAAATTGCCATTGGAAAATGATTTTATATATATATTACGAAAATACATTTATGCTTGAAAAATAACACTTTCTTTTTTCATTTGTTGCATATTTTATTAAATTAGGATATAAATAATTTCTTAAAGCCATCTGATTGCCATTTGCTAGACCTAATATAGTATTCCAGATTTATTTGTTAACATTATTCAATGCTGAAGCAACCCCCTGATTCAAACTCAAGTTTGGTTTGAAATATTATCAACAAATTTTCCTTAAAGTTTCAAAAAGCTCCTAAAAATTAATTTAAAAAAACTGCTGTTTTTAAAAACGGAAGATTTTGGAAGTTATTATGAAGTATCTACCTCCATTGTTTTTTTTTGTTTTTTGTTTTTTTCTATTTTACATTCTTTTCTGCCTTAAACCTATTTTAACATCCCTAGATGTATTTTTAACATTTATCCCAGCATTCTATGTGCTGTTCCTGCTCCTCAAATTGAAACTGTAACTAATGTAAATAAATTAAAAAATACCTGTCTTCGTATATGGCCCTAAAAAAGTAGAAAATAAATCTAAAGCATATCGATGGAGCAATCAGTAACTGAGTTCACATTCACTTCAAAGGAAGATGTGGCACCGGGAATCTTGTTGTGTAGGTAAATCAGCACTCTATCTTCTTTTGAAGTGAATAGGAACTTAGTGACTGATTGCACCATCGATACACTTTAGGCTTACTTTCCACTTTTTAGGGACATGTAGGAAGTTAAGGTATTTTTTTTTAGATATTTCAATTAATTTTTTTGTCACTAAAAACATCTACCTTCAAAAACTTTCATTTCATATATGATTCATAAATATCGACTACATTTTTTCCTTCCTTTTGAAGTCATGTTTCAGGTATCCTATGACAATGAAGAAGTCACAAGCTTTAATTCGAGATATGACTTGTTAAACTCTAACCCAGGTAAAATCCACTCCCCCTTTTATCAAGGGGAAGAATAGTGGGGGTAAAAGTCGAAATAGTTTACAACAACTTTCACATTTCCAGTTTCTTAGGGGGAAGAAAGCATGGGGGTTATTTTTTATAGCCTATGACCTCCCCACACAATGAGCTTTCATTTGAAATATAACTTGTTACTTTCGGCATTCGCATTCTGGAAATATAGCAGAGGAATAGTTTTCATGTTTCCCCTTTTTTAAGGGGGAAGAAAGTATGGGTGGTCAATTTTTTTATAGCGTACGACACTCCCCACGTCACAAGCTTTCATTTGACATATAAATCATTAAGTTTCTCCATTTTTTTTTAAAGATATGGATATGGTGGAACAATGTTTTGTCAAATTCACACACTGACAAATATCAAAACCAAAAGCAATAGGGAGATAAATAAACACAGAGCTGTCTTAGGCTACACGACTACCTGCAATTATGTCATGGCTCACTGCAGCGAAGGGCATAGGTAGCTCACAAGTGCAGTCTCCGTTGGGTGTGTTTAAGTGGCTCCATAACAGATTGTTTACTTATATTGCATATATTCCTTTTGTAAAGTTAGTATTTTCTTTTTTATATATAAATCTTAGTTTTCATTTCAGTAGATTTATTTTATTTCTGTAAATTAGCGATCATTTGGTCAGCTGATCTATCAATCAATTTTTCAGAATCATGTTATATCATATGGCTGGCTTACACAACTTGTTGTTATTGAATATTTTTTCTTATATATATATATATAACATCATGTTAGCTTACATATTAATTTTTCTTTTATTATTTTTTCATTTTCTAGTAAAAAAACTTTGATATTGTATCATTTCTTGAAATTCCTGAAAATGAATGAGATCTTGGATATGGAAGCAAAAAAAGACTTCCTCGGTACAGACAGAAATCTGTCCTTCTGTGGGAGGGAAATTTCAGCACAGATTTTTAACCCCCCACCTCCCCCTCAGTAATTTGGCTGTGCCACTCTGATGATATACTTTTTGTTTTCGTGCACTTTTTGGCACTTAGCCAAGGTCTCTAAAATTCAACATCCAAAGAAAAAAATTACTAAAGTCTTTAAAAAGAAAAGCAGCCAAGAAACTATTTCCCCATTTCAAAAAAAGCAGAAACCCCGATTAATGTGAGCAATCCAAATCATCTTGTATAATGCTAGCCCGTGTTTTAAAATATACCACAGTGAAAAGAATCATTAAAAGAAATAAAAATTGTAAACATAGGTGACAATCACAGCTTTACCTGGGTGACATTTTAACGTCAACATATCAATATATATTTTGTGGAAAAATCTTTGCTGACATATGGGACTTCAACCTGCATCTCTCCAGAAACATGCCAGAGTATTCTTACCAGTTGAACTAATGCCGGCTCTTAAATTAATGGAAAAAAGATGAGCCAGTATTAGTTCAATTGGTAAGAACACTCTGGCATGTTTCTGGAGAGATGCGGGTTCAAGTCCTGTATGTCGGTGAAATTTTTTCCACAAAATATTTATTAATATATAATTTAACTGTTTTTATTCCATCCCATTTACCAAAATTGAGCCTTAATTGCATAGTCCGATCTATTTTTCCACTATATTAATGTCAAAAAAAAGTATTAAAATTAATATGCTTGCAAATTTGTTTAAATTTTTTATTTTCATACAATTTGAAGTCAAATTGTTTAATTTGGTATATAACACGACCTATTTCTGTTGATTTTTTTTATTTTAAATTCTAAATTTGGTGTTTATCTGACTCAGCACAATTGGTAAAAAGCCTGCACTTTCCTCAAAGTATGGCACCAAGAAAAGAATTACAAAACAGGAAAAATGTTTCATCATCATCATCATCCTCAAGTAGCCATGGGCTACTGAGGTCCAACCAGACCATGCAATTTAGTTGTCCAATATATCTGTCCTGAGCTAATCTGCTGCATCCGGCCACTGCACACCAATTCTAACAAGGTCTTGTTTGACATTATCTGTGCACCACATCCTACATCTCCCCCTCTTTCTGAGGCTTTTAGGCACACTGTTGATAACCCTATTAGCTAATCCATAATTATCCATATGGGCAACATGACCAAACCAACAGTCTCTCTCTGCACAATATGCTGCTTAAAGGATGTTGCCGACTCCTTTACCTAACCTCATCATTACTTACAAAGTTGAACCACCTAATGCTCAAGCTGTATAAGCATCTAGAATCAAAAGCATCTAGTTTCCTGTTATCTTATTTATAAAGAGCCCAAGTTTCAATACCATAACTAACCCTAGAAAGAACCAAACTATTATATAGTCTAATTTTAGTCTTTAGGTGTATATGCCTATTTCTCCGTGTGTGGCATGAGATTAACAGACGAATAGGGATTGCTGCCGGGACTTTTAAGAATCTACAGAGATTGTGGAGAAATAGGTGTATACACCTAAAGACTAAAATTAGACTGTATAATAGTTTGGTTCTTTCTAGGGTTAGTTATGGTAGGGAAACTTGGACACTGTGTAAACAAGATAACAGGAAACTAGATGTTTATGTAGTATCTTGGATATTAGGTGGTTTAACTTTGTAACTAATGATGAGGTTAGGCAAAGGAGTCAGCAACCTCCTTTAAGCAGCATATTGTGCAGAGAGAGACTCTGCTGGTTTGGCCATGTTGCCCGTATGGATAATTATAGATTGGCGAATAGGATTATGAACAGTGTGCCTAAAGGCCTCAGAAAGAGGAGGAGACCTAGGATGTGGTGGGCAGACAATGTCAAACAGGACCTTATTAGAATTGGTGTGCAGTGGCCAGATGCAGCAGACATAGCTCAGGACAGATATGCTCGGAGAACTAAATTGCACAGTCTTATTGGACCTCCGTAGCCCATGCTTGAGGATGATGATGATGATGAGCAAGACAGATTCCATTATAATGGCAAGAATACAAGTTTAGTGAAAAAATATAAACTTGTTGCAAATGATGATTTTATTAATATAGGAATTTACTATTATCTGTTTATTCCTGAAAATAAATGACACTAACTAAAATCATACAGTTGATTTTCACCTTGGATAATAGTCTAGTAGTCTCCCTCAAGGTTATGCCACTGCTACTTTATAATTTGTATTATATTTAAATTTAAAAAAATGGAAACTCATACAGTGTAAAACAGAGTTTATAATTGTGTAAAACAAAACTAGTTGCATTTTGTTGGCTGTATAAAACAGAATTTATCACTGTAAAATGAAACTGGTTGCATTTTCTTGACCATGTAAATTGGGTATGTAAAACCCAATTTAGTGGGATGGGTGTATTTCTACTTATCTTGTATATGGTATCAATCACAAACCTAATTTCAAATCTACATTTAGTTCCATAAAAATTTAGAATTCTAATTATATTCATGCAATATGCTCCTCACTGTATAAAGATAAAAAGAATAACATCCTTTTAATAAAAAAAAAAAGAATAAAATATTTTGGGGTAGAAAAATCCCTGGGTTTATATATGCAATGACAAAGGGTGTGACTAATGGATTGTTATAGAAAACACTTTATATTTGTCAATTTAGCATCACCTTGAATAATAAATGCTGTTTGGTTTGACTGAATGGCCTCTATCAGTGCTATAGGCTGACACCTGCCATACCTGTAATGTAATGAAAGGCACAAAATGAATGTTATTCTTACCATCCTGCAATGCTTCCGACTGTTATTTGCTTTGCTGCAGAAGCTTTAGTGATATCACCAAGTTGTCGATCAAGCCAAGATTTTTCCTTTCCTTTACTTCGAATGTCCAATATCTCAAATGTGTCATCAGTTGTCATCCTGAAATCTTAAAAATAATAAGATTATTGCTTATGTAGGACAAAGCCTTTCATCAATGCATTTTTAATAAATGTAAAAGCTGTATATAATTCAATAAATTAAAATACACACTAAGGAGTTATAATAATCCACAAACTAGGTTGGCAAAAAACTGATTTCAGTGAATGGAAGTCATGGGCAAATATTCTCCCACCTAAAATCAACTTTTTATGCCAACTTAAAATTAAGGAATCATATCTTAAAATTTAATACCTATTAAAAGTCTAAAAATTGTGATACTTAAGTCACTAAAGTTATGATATATTATGTGAATTCACAAGTTTGATTCAAAAGGACCATTCTAAAGGCACTGATAGCTAAATTATTTCACACTGCACATTTTGTAACTTTGTATTAGGCAAACAGCATAACTATTTACCAAGTTTGCAGGTATTTTTAAAAACTTATTTTTAACAATTAAGAGAATTATGTATAGTCACCCTTTCTTGGAATCTCAAGCACATGGCAATGTTTTTATGTATTAACAAGGTTACTAATTAAAATAACATAAAATTCTGTGTCATTGAACAATAAATTTTTTATTTTTATCTTTCAAACAATTTGCATGTTAAGGTTTTAGTAGAAAACTCAGAAGCTTTTCAAAGCAAGACAGCACTCCATCTTCCATGAAGTGACACTATAGGGTGATGTTAGGGCTGTTAAGAGCTTCTTTCCACATGTTGTGAAGGGCGATCCAGTGTCTTAGCTGCAGGTGGCAATGAGCAAGGTAATTATTTCAATAGCCTGGCAGACTATGGTTCTGTAGTAAGTGGATGCATGTGCTAGCAGTGCGGCATGCTCTCAGTCTATGGTTGCTACATGCTGTATTGCCAGCTCAGCAGCAGCAGTCATTAGTGTTTCGGTTGACATCTGTTTGATGCTCTGTGAACCTCTACTGTAGAGAATGCATGGTTTTTCCAACATAGTAGACAAAGAAATTATCTGACAAATGTAGGGGAAATCTGTATATGCTCAATTTTTGAAGGAGACTAAATTTGTCTGAGTAATTTTTGGCATGATTTGCATAGGTCAGGAACATAGGATATAGATCCAGCAAAGGACTTTGACTACTTCATAATTGGAGTCGGTGTTTGGGAGGAGAGCCGAATCTCTTCTGTTGTTGTTTCCATATTTATTGATTTGCTTTTCTATTGCTGTTGGGTGGAAGCCATGGGACGTAGCATTGGATTGAAGTATACAATTAAAAAGACCTTCTTGCTCAAAAATTAATTTAAAATAATTTAAAATTCTCTGTCATTGAGCAATAAAATTTTAGAGTTTATCCTTCAAACTATTTGCATGTTGAAAGTTCTTAGGAGAAAACTCTCAGAAGCTTTTCGGAGAAAAGACAGCACTCCTTCTTCAGTGAAGTGATGCTATGTACTGACGTTAGGTCTGTTTAGACAAAGAGACTTTGTTATTTTAGACTTTGTTGTTTATTGCTCAATGACAGAGAATTTTAAATTATTTTAAATTGGACTGAATGTTTTTAATTTCTTTTTTAAGCAAATACTTATTTGATGATATGGTGAAGGATATGCACTTATATCAAAAAGACAATAAAATAGGCATACAAGTTTACCATAAGCCATTCACCTCTTTATAATTCATTCCATATAATTCACAACTTCCTCTAGAACAGAAGAATACATATGACCTTCTTATGAAATTTACGCTCCAAGAGTATGCTAAACTTCTTTACTTTGGACCTTTTGACTGATCCAAATTAAGTATATATTCCATATAGTATTGGACGCCAAGCAATTAATCTTGCCAAATAAAATTAAATGAGTGTTCGCTAAGTATATTGGCATTTACTTATTGAGTAAGAAATCAAGATTGTCAAATTATTAAAGTTAAATCTTAACAAAAAAATCAATTATTGTTGCTCAAGAGAAAAAAATAGCAAAGTCAAAATATTCATATAACAAAGTTTATTTCCAAAAAATTCAAGACTCAACATATAAACTAATGAATACAAAAGTCTGAGCACCTAAAAGCTCCATCTCCAAATTTAACTCCAAAAAAACTGACTTCCTCTTACTAACATTTTCCATTACTGAATATCTCCATTATCATTACTAACTCTGTGACCTCACGTCACTTATATTGTATACATGGTGCATGTGTTGCACGCTTTTAAACATATACGTGTGGCATGTGCTGCACGCTAGGAAAAACATTTGCATAAACTTACGATTGCGCACTAGCTATGATGCAAGAGTGTGTCCTAAATGCATGTATTAGCAACTGTCAATCAAAAGTCGGAGTTGCGCATGCGCAACTCCTTTAGCGGACCAGAAAAGATAAATGTGATAAATCCAACTGAAGATAATCCCAAAAATGATAAATATAATGTAAATAGAGTAAAATTCATTAAGGAAAATTAAAAGTGAATGGGTGGACCATCACACAGGGCTGGATGAACTCGAGAATGGTAACTCATTTTTTCTACAGTGCAAAAAAGCAGGATACCCAACAGCTATTATTACAATAGTCGAACATGAAGCGAAATGTATCAATACAGGTCTCTCAAAAATATACAGATAACACTGGCACAGAGGCAATCTGCTAAAAATAAATATTCTTCTAATAAAATAACATTAAAATTCTCTGTTGTTGAGCAATAAAATTTTTAAGTCTAGTATACCTCCTGTCTCATGGCTAGCTGAAACACTGAGGAATATCATGGGACCATATAATTTTAAAGTTCTAGTAAAAGCAAAAAGTAATGTATTTAATATGGTAAAAAATCCCAGTTACCCTACCTAATGATTATGAGTCCTGACAATACTATGGCAAAATCTGCAGCATAAGAATAAAATAACACCAAAAGCATGTTCAACAACAACAAAAAAATACTGCCCTAACCTGAATCATTCAGCAGAAATAAGCTATTCGTAACTTAAAAAATATAAAAATTCTAACTGCCCTGCCTAAGCAAGAAAAACTGGATTTAACAAGCAACTAACCATATATGAAAATAGACACGGCATATAACAATGAGATATAATCAACCTCCACTTCTATGGAAGCTCATCATAGATGAAGAGAAAAAAAAAATTAACAAGTAAAACATTAAGGCAAGAGGACATGAAAACCCAGCCCACGCAACAATAGTGGACTATTGTTAAAAGGGTTGGGTAACCAAAACAATGGCTCAACCACAAGAAAATCCTGGACACCTAACCCCTTCACCCCTAGAATATAACCTCATTTCACTTGGGCTGAGAGTAGTGTCTTGATAATGAAACTATGTTGACATAGTAAGTTCATGGAATTGTTGTGCAGAATGAAAAATTGTGAATAACTCCCTTGGCAATAGGCAATCAGCAAGGATCTGACACAACTGAATGCCAGTAATAACTGCTTGAAGTGTTAATGGAGCAAGAGGACCGCTTGAAACATAAGTATCACAATGCACAGTAATTTTATGATTATTAGCTTGCCTTATTCATTTACTATTGATGACTCCAATGAAAACTGAATAGTATAACTTTTAATTGCATTAACAACAATTGCTAAAAGAAGGACTTTATAGTGTACTAGTGTTATATGTTTATATATCTTTGAATTGGCTAATCATCTATATTCTATTTTAGATAATTGAATAAAAACATTGTGAAATATGACCATGATATGCTGCTTATATAAAAAGAGAATTTTCAAACTTTCTGATTTGTTGCAATGTATTGAGTGTTCTGAGAAATTTCATTTCTACTGTCTGGGGCACTTGGAATTTTTTTTTTTTTTGGAAAATGTCAACTGAAAATAAAAGTATGTAGAATGTAAAGTGGAAAGGATAAAGGTTGCACAAGAGAAAGAGGAGAATTGGCCAGGTGACGTCAAAATTTCTGTTGATGGCAATAGTCTTCACATAAATTTATTGTAGAAGAATTGGAGAAGCAATTTATGGCAATGAAGAAATAAATTATTTGTTAGAATGCAAGCATTATATCCAATTTACAGAAAGATTTAAAAATTTTAAAAAATCTGTTACTTTCTGCTCAGATGAGGTTGATGTATATATTAAAATTGTTATGAAAATGTAAAAAGTCGTCAAAGTGATGCAATTCCAAAACTCGAATCTGAGAGAAGAAAATGGAATTCTGCAACAGGAAGTAAAATATCTACAGTGGGACTTAAATGAATTGCAGCAATACACAAGAAAATCGAATACTGACATTTCCAGTATTCCAGAAGTAGAAAGGGAAAATACAGAAGAAACTGTACAAAGGTACAGATATAGAAAAGGTTGACAAAAACAAGAGATTTTTGGGCAATTCATAGAATTCCTACTCAAAAGAAAAATAGGAGTCATCCAATTGTGGTCCAGTTATGATCAAGAAGGATGAAAGAAGTCTAAATCAAGCAATGGAAACTTAAAAGACCTAAAAATGACTGAGTTGAAAGAAAATTTTAAACCTGGAAATATTTTTGTCAATGATTATCGATATCAGAAAATAAAAAGTTACTATATGAAGTAAAAGCTAAAAAATTCTCATGGATTCGTGGCAAAGATTTTGTAAAAAAAAAAAGAAACTTCTGCAGTAATTATGATTAGTACTATAGATGATCAATGCAAAATAACTTAATGTTTTTTGTTGTATTTTAATTGTTTCTGTAAATGTTTTTTATTTTGTAATGGTAATTGTGAACAGTGATTATGCTATCGATACTAAAAAAAATATGACTAGCATTTGAAACAGGTCAGATATACGATAGCGAATATTATGATTGGGAGAGGAAATTAAATTGTTTAAAAATCATACAGAGACATATATACAGTATATGCAAAAGTGGTCAAAAATTTTTTACCACTTTTAATGCGTGTTTAAATTTAGATGTAAAGCCAGATAATCGTATGACAAAAATTTGGATTAAGGATACTGAGAATGGAAACTATTATATTGAGGGCTATAAAACTTGTAAAAGCAGTTGCATAAATCGATCTGGAGGGGTGACAGTCTATGTGAAAGACTGTATTGAGGTATTAACCATATCAAAAATTGTCAAAACGGCAGATTCGATCCAATTAAATTTAAAATTAAATGGTCAAATGTTTTTACACTTTTGGATTTTACAAATTAAATGAGATTACAATTAAGAAGTTTGTTGAGGAATTAGAAATGAAACTGAATAGAATGAATGATAGATATGTAATTATATTAGGCAACATAAATTTGGATCTGCTAAATAAAATTGAATCAGTTACAGATTACTTAAATTTCGTAACAGTATATAAGGTTTTCTTTGCAGTCATGAAGAGATAACTAGGCTGTAGTCAAGAACCGCCTAGACCATGTATTGTTAAGAAATTTTGAATTATATAACTGCTATACTTGTATTATTAAATTATTATTAACAGCTCACTACTTTATTGGTATCATAGTTATGTTAAATTCCAAAACAGAAATAATTGCTAAACACTAGTTCAGTGAAGAATATAAATTAAATATAACTAAAGAGAAAGTTAAAAGAAATAAATTGTGAGCGAGTAAGAAACTTCAAAGAATAAAGGGTTTAGTTTTTTGCTTCTATTTTGCAGAAACTAGTTGAAGAATCCAAAGATAATATTTAAGAACAATGATAAAAAAAAATGAAAACTGAGGATTGCAAATGGTTTGTTAGTCTATCTCAAAGAGAAAAAAAAAGGTAAATGTTATAAGGCTAGACTTATGACAGACCAAGATATTAAGAGGTATAAGAAATATAAAACATTTTGACGAACTTGATTAGAATAGTGAAAATAAATTATAATAAAATTAAATTTTTCAACGATAAATCTAAAAAAGCATTGGAATATGATTCATGAAATGTGCGGGACACGTGAAAGAAAAAATAAGCCGCCAAAGGAAATAATTGAAGGGAATAATCAATAGGTAAGAGATGGAGTTAGCAAATAAGTTTATTATTATGCAGAGATTCCAGGTGCTTTAGTTGGTAATATATACCAGACAATGAAGACTATAGACAAACCAATTATTTAAACAATGCTTCCTTTTTTTCAGGTCTACATCACAGAAAAACAGATAGCAGAAATTGTAAAGGGTCTTGAAAATAAAATGGCTCTGGTTTTAGATGGAATATCTGTAAATATAATTAAAGAAATTTATGATGAAATAAAGGAAATTTGATGTCATTTAAAGCCATTTAATTGACATTTAATTGACATTTCTTAGAAGCAATATAAGGTACTGCCAATTTGTTTATTAACATTACTCTGCACTGAAGCAATCTCCTAATTTAAGTTCAGAAGTTTGATTCAAACTATTATCAACAAATTTTTCCTTAAAGTTTCTAAAATCTCTTGATAATTAACAAAAAAAAACCTGCTAATTTAAAAAATGGTAGATTTTGGAAGTAATTATGAAATATGTACCTATTTTTTCAGTAACCACAGTAAAAAGTATTATTAAAATTAATCTATTTCTACAATGTTCAAATTTTTTACTTTAATAAAATTCAGAATTAAATTCTCCTTAATTTGGTATATAACACAACCTATTTCTGTCGATTAGTTATTTATTAAAAATATTCTAAAGTTGACTTGTTTATTAGATTCTGCAACAAACCTGAACTTTTCTCAAAGTATGGTACAGAGAAAAAAATTACAAAATGAGAGAAATGTTTACTTTAAACAAGAAAATTATTTTTTTTGTTATTCAGAAATAAATAGCCTTTCTATTCATGTGCATTATAATCATTTCTGTCTTAGTTTTTTAAAATAAAATTTTATTTGCATTGCCAGATGCATTTTTTATTACATGACTAAAAATGTCTTATTAAAATAAAACAAGTCGTCTTTTTCGCTAAATATTTTATTTTCAGAAAATCAAGAATTAAATACTGATTAATTTGGTATATAACATGCCATAATTCTTTTCATTAGTTATTTGGTAAAAAAGTTCTAAATTGAAATTTTTTTTGACCGAGCATATAAAAAAATATATACTGCTCACAAAAATTAGGGGATATTTCAAAATGAAAATGAAGTGAAGAAATATCCCCTAATTTTTGTGAGCAGTGTAGCTTGGCCTCTGGATGGAAACCAATTTTTCATGCTGGACACTGGAAAGGTTTACAAATTATTTATGTTATAGTTTAATAAAATATGCTTCAAATGAAAAGAAAAAATATTATTTATCAAGCATTGAATTATATATTTTTATAAGATACATATAAAAAATTTTAAAACAGTAATTTCTACTTAAAAAGATATTTTTTTTTTGTTGTACTAAAAATGATTATACATCCTTGGTCTCTCATTTCAAATTTTGTGAACATATAATAATGTCCTGAACACTGAAGGGTTAAGAAACACAGTGATATGCGATATTTGCAGAATTTTCAACAAAATTTCTTGCAGCTCACAGCGGTCGATCTGGTATTAATGACCATGTTAAAGGCAACAAGCATCATAGATCTTTTACTGCTGCAAGTTTTAGTCAAACTGTTATAGCTTTCTTTTAGAAAGCAAGAGATAGAAAATGAATTTCTTTTAGCTGCAAAAGGAGCTATGCATGCATTTTATGCCATCATGCACAATCATAGTTTAAGATCAACCTGCAGATTGTATATCTCAGCTCATATTGAGCAATGCATGAAAAGAAATTCAGTTGTGCCCACACAAAACCTGAAGCAATTGTTTTGAACGTAATTTTTACAGCAATAGAGCAAGATGTTAAAACTGATTTAGCTGAATGCAATTTTATTTCAATATCTGCTGAGGTCCTGCTATCCTCTCAGACCTTCTACTAAGGCATATAAACTGGCAGGCTCCTGTCAGACCTCTGTGGCAAGCAGCTGCTTGAGGGGGTATTTATTTTTTAATTTATTATCTACAGATAGATCCAATCACAAAAAGATTAAATTAGTTCCTATTACAGTAAAATATTTCAAACCATCGGAAAGCATTCAAAGTCCTCAAATTCAAGGATCACTATGAAGAAACCTCTATTTTAATTACAAACTATTTAATAGAAGATTTGAATAAGAATAATCTGACAAACTAAATTTATTTGGTTCGCACAATAGCATAGCATGATGGGTGGATCAAAGTAAAAAGGGCAATATAATGTATTAAATTGATTGAGTATTGGATCTGATTTATTAGGAATAGGGTGTGCTGCTCATATTATTCATAACACCAGCCAAGTAGCAGATCAGCTTTCTTATTATTTAGAAGCGTGAGTTGCAAAGATATACAAGTATTTTTATATTTATAGTTTTTCAAGTAGAGAGATTGAAAGAATTTTGTCTATTTGCTAAATCAGAATATAAACAGTTACTTCGACATAGTTCTACCAATTGCCTGGCACTTTTACCAGCAGTTAAGAGAATAATTGATGTTTATCCAAACTTTAAAATCATTTTTTTCTCTTGGAAAATGCAAGCCCAGTTGCAATCCATAAGTTTTTGAAGACCCTACATCAGAATTATGGCTGCAGTTTTCACTAAGTCAATTACAAATGCTATACTGTATTAAAAATTGAAAGACAAAATGTTATGATAATCGAAGTATAGCAGTTCTGACCAATATGAAGATTCAGTTAACGGAAAGTAGAGAAGAAAAATTTACTGGGGCAAAATTATCTGCTATGGTTGGTCAACTTGCCAATGAGGGATTAGGAAAATCTGACAAGTTCTACAAAATAGTTAATGAATTCTTTCACACATCTTTAAATTATTTAGAAAATATTGCTTCCAGTGTATTTCCATTTTTCTATGGGTTTTACTAAATATAATACCAAAGTGGGCTAATGTTTCAAAATCAATGTAAGTAGTAAATAAATTTTAAATATTTCCATACACAAACTATCCACAATCGATGAAGAATCTCTATTTACTGAAAGAATGAGAATAACTAAGTTTTTAGAAGAAAAATAAAAGGCTGACGAATTCAAAAAGGATATTGCAACTAATAAATGGAGGAAACATTTGGAATGTTTTGATGAAAACTTTATCCCTTGTCAATATACAAAGTTAACTGTTGAGTTTGCCAGGAAATAACAACCCAATTGAGAAGAGTATTTAGTATTGTAAACAATATTTGGACAGAAAATAAAAACTGAATAAATGTGAATACTATAAAAATGATAATTTCTGTAATAGTTAACTCTAAAGATAAATGTTGTTGAGACTTTTATAACAGGGTGTCAAAGGATAAAACTTCCATAACTCAGAAAAGTATGTTAATTCTCCATTATATATATATTTGTCTAAAGTGCATATCTAATAGCAAAATATTCCATAATATATATCATATGCCCACACATAAAATTTATGTAATAATAGGTAAAAAGCATATGATTTATGTAAAAAAAAATAGGGCACTGCCCCCAGCCTGTTCCATCATTGAAGATGTCATCACAGAGCTTATGGGGATTGCTTTTACAATCAGTTGCAACTGCATTATAAATAATACATAAAATCTGGAATATCACCACTCCACCCCTCAAAAATCTCCTTCGTGAGATTGTGTAATGTGTAAAATTGATTAAAGATATAGATTGCGTAAAAAATACTGTCATTTCCACATAGTGCAAACAAAAGCTAAACATTTTCTGTTTCTTTTTATTCAAGTTTTGATCGAATAAATTTGCATATTACAAAAATATTACGTGAAATTTCACCTGATATGCAAAATTTCACTTCATAAAATAACAATTTTGGACTTATTTGTGTAAAAAATTCATAAGCCAATGGGTTAATTTGCCATAAGCAATTTTGCCTCAGTATTATTATTATATAATTTTGACGAGTTAAGGAAAATGACATTCCATACTGATTTTACGATGTAATGGTATATAATTTTAGACACCATATTTTAGTAATTTTAACAACTCCGAAATTAGGTAAAGAATGAAGTCACTTACTATTTCTATAGTTAGCGTTCTACTAAAAAACTTCATTTCTAATGAGGGACTATCCCCATTGCTAGGTACTAGCGTAGTGATGCGAACTATCGACATCAAATCGATAATAAAAAAAAACTAAACGAAAGTGCTGTTCGGATAGAAAACTGCTATTTTATTGAATTTTGTCGTGTTGAAGAATGTACGCTTCTTAGAAGGTAAAAATCCATCAAGTAACTTTTTCATTATACGATAAAAAAAATAAATGAAACATGCACGAAAGTTTTAATTATTCAGATACGGAAACAGTACTGGACGGAGCATGTCGCCCTCAGAAAGAAGTCGAACCGCGGTTGTCGCGGTTCGGCTAATCTCTAAGAAAATTCCAGGAAAAATCTTTAATAGAAGAGTTTTTAATATCACTCAATTTCAAGCTTAAAATAAAAAATATACTTCATCCTAAATGAAATATAATTATTCAAAAGGCCAAAATGAATGTAGGGTGGGTCAGTTGGTAGTCTGCCAGGCTCAACCCAGGTTTGAGTCCCACCCAGCCAGTGTCGTGTTTTATCTCCAAAAAACTCCCCACTCTATCCTCGCTCAATAAGGGACACAAATCGGCTTGGAACGGCCGCTGTCCATCTGGTGGGATGCAAAGTCATGAGTCCTTTGTGTGGGAGGCCATATCCTGTGCACGTTAAAGAAACACTGAATGGTGTTGATGAGAGGCTACTATCTGTCGTCAAAAGCTGTCTTTCTCCCAAACTTCTCTGAGTCATCGGGGTCCTTGTGACCTGGCCATTTAGTCCACTGTGTGCAAAAAATTGCCACTCGGTGGTAAAATAACCCAACTCAAAATAAAAGTGTCAAACTTGGCTCTCTGCATCAATATTCCGTAAGTCTTTAAATATGAAATTAAAGATTTAAGTAGACGATATAGATCTTTAATTTACTTTCAGTAATATTTTATCATAAAAACTATTTAGAAGTTATATATCTTCAAAATTAACAACCTGTTTGACATAACACGAAGTATTTTTTTGTCTAAGCAGTTTATATCCGTCCATTTATAAAAAACACAGACAAGAACCATTTATGATACAAAAAATTAAACACTACAGTCAGTAATCTGGCAAAAGAATCACTCCCTACTGTAAGCATTTTAGCAATGATTTCCATTTACCCCAATCACGGAATTAAGAATGAAAGGAGACGTCCTAATGCACTTTCCCTGTCCAAAGGTCATGATGCCGCCGCAGGAGGGGGAGTAGCCATGTTGATGCTTCCAAAACAAACTTTCTACTGCCATAATCAAGCATACTTTTCGCACTTTTGCTTGCTTCTGCTACGATATTTACTGCTTCTAGTATGATATTTACTACTTCTACTATTAATTCTAAGAAAAGTGTATTTACATAATTTCGATTTAATACATATATATATTTTTTTCGGCAATGAATATTCCTGTATCGAATAGCTATAGCAGAGTATTGTATATCTCTTCCGTTACATAACTTTTCTTTGATTACCACAAATGTTTCATACAAATAGATAAATTTGAATGAATGGAACAATAAGTAAAGAAATGTTTAAATAAATTTTGAAATTTTAGTGATATTTCTCCAAAACAGTTTGTTTTAAACATTAATGATCTATACACAGCAAATATAAGGGCCAAATCTAGAGGGGATAAAAGCCTGTGGGGGGAACACAGGCTTTTATCCCCTCTAGATGTGGCTATTCACTCTCCTTTGACAATGCTACTAAGATTAAAGGAGCTAAAAAAATTGTAAATTTGTGCATATTTCATAAATTTTTCAAGACAAAACAAAGGGGAAAATGTTATATTACAATGAAATCCAGGGTCTTGCCCCCCCCCCCCCCCTTCCATGCTGTTTCCTATGTTAACTAAATTTTTTCTTACTCTGCAGAAAAATAATTAAAAAAAATATTTTAATGAAATTACAACCACTAATCTAGAAATTAGAGCAATAGCAATTATAATTTTTTTAGTTTATTTTATTTAATTTTTGGCGGGGGAAGAATATAAAACGTATCTGCATTTCATGCAACAAAATGTGCTCTCCTCCTAGCCTTCCTCCTATTAAAGGGGAAATAACTGAAGAAACATGTTAGTCAACTATAATACTCATTGTTTAAAACAATTTTGATGTTGCTGAAATTTTAATTTATATGTCCCAACTGTGCAACGTTGGGATTTATGTATGCTAAAACCTCACCTGGCCCTCAGTGAGAAAGGGGACTCTTATAGCTTTGAAAAGGCTGCTTTCCATCGTATGGGATATTGATCCATGATCACTTACGCATGTGGGTTATTGGGGTGTTATACCTCTGAGAAGCACCTTTTTGCATACAATGGAATAAATGGTCAGGTCACAAGGACCCCAATGCTCAGAGGAGGTTAGGGGAAGAGAACCCACTGGATAGCTGTTAGGAGACAGATGGCATCCTTTTGTCAATGCCATTCAGTGTATTCTTTAATGTGCACAGTTTATGGCTCTCCTGTACATAGTACCATGACTCAATGTCCCATCTCATGGATCGCAGCCTTTCCAAGCCCATTGGTATCACCTTTCTGGCAGAAGGAAAGTTTGTGATTATCAGATATAAATCTGAGTGGTGGAGAATTCATAACAAAGATGTTTTTTTTTACAATGAATAAATTTTTCTTTAAATTTTATACTCATTTGAGAAGCCCAATCATATATGAATAATTCAACAATATAGAGATAAAAAAAAGCAAAAATTTTAAGGTGCGCATGTTTTTTATATTTTAATAAAATTACAGAAATGCAATTTTTCTTAAGAGATATTCTTTATCATCAGATAAAACACACATTACTAATTTTGTGGTAAAAATAAATGAAACTAAAATCTATATCCGAATTACTTGCGGAACGAGAGGAAACTGATTAGTGCATTTTTTTAAATAAGCTACATTAGATTCTTATTAATAATAATTGGGGGGGATTATTATCTACGGAACCTAGGTTTGAGCCCGGGTAAAGTATGGATACCATCCTCACAGACCTTCTACTATGGCATATAAACTGACAGGCTCCTGTCAGACCTCTGTGGCAAGCAGCTGCTTGAGGGGGTATTTATTTCTTTTTTATTAAACATTTTCAGGCCCATGAAATCTGCAGTTTCTTCATCACTGAAATATTGCTTAATTTTTTAAGAGCATGAACAGAGCGTATTTTTTTCTTTGTGTGTGATCACAATGCTGGCTTTAAATGAATAACTTTTCTGTCAAACATTCATTTCTTTGTAGACATTACAATAATTCAAATTCATTTATACACTGAATAATTGCTCCACTGACAGTAAATAGCAGTGCGTTGAGGGAAATACAAATTTCAAACATTGAATTCCAGATTTCCCCAACGCAATACGTCATTAGCGAAAGTCATTTAGAAGGAATTGGATGAATATTAAGACCAAAATTTTGAATGTAGGAAGAAGTTTACAGTGCATTTATGTAAAAACTAGTTACTCAAGAAAAGTAAAGGTTAACATACCAATTTCTCAAAACGTGTTTTTGCGTATTTCAGAAAAAAATAGCATAATTAAAAATTTGTGATAATTCGGAAATTTATTGAAACTGACTAAATTTGAAACAATTTCAAATTAGAAAAATTCTGATATCTCAGAGTTATAGAAAACAAAATCCGTTAAATTTCGAGGAATCGTGAAAAAAATAGGAAATTTGCGAAAAGAAAAACGTAATTTGCAAAAATTTAATCATGAAAAACTTACAGCCCTAACCAGTGCCAGTGAAATCACATCTGGTGTTGGAAAGTAGGTTGTGTTCCAAACACGAGTCTGGAATTTACCATTCTTTAAAACACCCTGCTTACACAGCTCGTCAAAGCGATAAGACAATAGTATTATAAATTAATTTTCACAACTCTCTTGCATATTGTCACATGACTTCCAATTTTGCCAACTAGCCATAATTTCACAGAAATAATCCCAATATTTACATCTCGCCTGAATTGTAGCAAGTCTGAATTTTCCCAGCTCCTCTTGATTTGGCCAACTCTCCTTAATTTCACAAAACCAATCCCAATCTTTACATCTCTCCTAAATTTGCCAAGTCACATCAAATTTTTCAAACTCCCCAAGTTTATGCGAAGTTTTCTCGATTTTGTCAACTCTCTTTAATTTTACCAACCCAATCGGGGTGGGGTTGGTTCAGTCGGTAAAACGCCAGGCTCGTAATCTGTAGTTCCCAGGTTCGAGTCCCAGCTGTGTCAGCGTTGAGATTTATCTCCAAAATAATTCCTCGCCCTGCCCACAGTCAGTAGGGGACACTGATGGGCTTTGAAAGGCCGCCATCCATCGGATGTGACGTTAAGCCGTGGACCTGTGTGCGGGAGAGCCATACCTTGTGCACGTTAAAGAAACGCTGAATGGTCTTGACGGGAGGCTACCATCTGTTTCCCCAACAGCTGTTCCAGTGGGGAAACTGATGTTAATTAATATATAATCAATCATAATCCTATGCCACTCCCCCAACCTTCTCTGAACCTTTGGGGTCCTTGTGACCTGACCATTTAGCCCATGGTGTGCAAAAAAGTGGCGCTCAGAGGTAAAACAACCCAATTATCACAACTCGCCTGTATTTTCCAAGTGGATTCAATTTTTGCCAACTGCCCTACATTTTGTTAAGTTTCCTCAATTTGTCCAACTCTCCTTAATTTCACAAAGCAACCTAATTTCTTTAAAAATCCTACTAATCATTTTCTCTCTGCAGGAACGTGGAATGTGAGGACATTATATAGAGATTATTCTCTTGATGTTCTCATGCAGGAATTCCAGCGCTATAACCTAGATATTCTACGCTTGCAGGAGACCAGATGGACAAGTAAAGGTGAGATATTATTATAATTTTAAATTAGATTAAATAAATTAGATTAAATTAAATTATATTAAAAATAACTTTAAATTTCTCTTTACAGGGAGGGAGGATGGAAAGCATCACCAAGGCGTGGGTCTGCTGCTCAGCAGACATGCCAGTGATGCTCTTCTAGGATATGAGTACATTAATGAAAGGTTTCTTACAGCAAAATTTCGGACAAGCATTAAAAGACTTGAATGTTATCTGCTGTTATGCCCCCACTAAGGATTCTGATGAGGATGAGAAGGATAGGTTTTACGGACAATTTCAGGATATTTTGAATTCTGTCAAGAAAGGAGATATTACCCTTGTTCTTGGTGACTTCAATGCCAAAGTTGGTACCGACTCTGACCTTTGGGGAGGAGTAATAGGCCCTTTTGGTATTGGTAGTTGCAATGGTAATGGGCAACGTCTCCTACAGGAAACTCAATGGTTTCAGAATAACTAACACATATTACAAATACCGCGACATACATAAGTACACATGGGTTTCACCCGATAGGCTGCATAGGATTATGATTGATTATATATTAATTAACAGCCAATGGGCTAGTTCTGCTAGAAATACCAGGGCATATAGGGGAGCTGAAATTGGATCTGACCATTACCTTGTTAAAAGTGTCTTGCAACTTAAACTTAAAAAGTGTTGTGCTAATGTTAAAAATTTACCTTTAATACTGAAGCTCTGAAAGATCCTGTTATAGCCAAAGCTTATCATGATAGATTACTTAGTCATTATGACAGCCATGGTTTGCTTACTACTGAAGTTGAGGAAGAATGGGGACGTTTTAAACAGGCCTTTTTGGAAACTAACAGTACTCTTTTAGGGAAAAAGGAGCAGAGGAGACAGAATTATTTAAGAGATAAGGCACTTGAGCTTATTTCAGAAAGAAGGAACTGCAGGAATGTCCTTAATCAGTATCCTACTAGTCCTAATAGAAAGCATTACAAAGAACTTAATAAACGTGTAAAGGATCAGTTAGCTACTGATAAGAATCTTTGGCTTGATGGCCTGGCTGACAAAGCTGAGGAAGCAGTTAGACAGCACAACAGCAGAGAGCTGTACCAGATAGTTAATGTTTTGTGTGGTAGAAAACGAACAGGTATACAGGGAGTGAAGGATAAACAAGGTAAGGTTATGGAAGGTGAGGATTCTGTCATGGCTAGGTGGGCTGAGCATTTCAGTGATGTTCTAAACAATGTGGTTAATTCTACTCCCATTGTTTGCAATGATGATAGATGCATTGTTGGCTTTAATGTTGGCCCTATAACACAATCTGAAGTTATTTTGGCTATTTCTAAACTTAAACTTGATAAATCCCCAGGGGTGGATGAAATTACTACGGAAATGCTTAGAGCTGGGAATGTTTCAGTTACCACTTGGATGACTGAAATTCTGACTATCTCTTATGATAAAGGCATGGTTCCTAAGGATTTTACCAGAGCTACTGTTATCCCTATTTTCAAAAAAGGTGATCGCAGTCCTTGTGATAACTATAGGGGTATCAGCCTACTCTCTGTTCCAGGTAAAGTTCTTTCCATGATTGTGCTTAATAGAATTAAGAATCTGGTTGACAGGAAATTGAGTGATGAGCAATGCGGATTCAGAAGTGGTAGGGGATGTGTAGATAAGATATTTTCACTTAGGCAGATTCTTGAGAAATGTTTAGAGTTTCAGAAACCTTTGGTTGCTAGCTTTATTGATTTCAAAAAGGCTTTCGACTCTGTTGATCGTCATAATTTGTGGTTGATTGTGAGATCATATGGTATACCAAACAAGTTAGTTAACATAATGAAAGCTCTCTATAATAACACTGAGTCATGTGTGAGAGTTGGTAAGTCTTGTAGCAATTGGTTTAGCATTACTTCTGGTGTTCGACAGGGGTGCATCTTGTCTCCTTTTCTCTTTAGCTTGGTTATTGATTATGTTATGCGAAATTCACTTCAAGGGAAAGCTTTTGGCCTTAAATGGGCTGGAGATACGAAAATTCCTGATTTAGATTATGCTGATTTAGCCCTTTTGGCAAATGATGTTGATGAGATGAACTCTTTCATTCGAGTTGTTGATGAGACTGGTAGTACAGTAGGTTTGGTTATAAACAGAGAGAAAACTAAAGTGATGAAAATTGGTCAGGCAGGTTGTGATTCAGTTAATCTGAATGGTTGCAGTCTTGAGCAGGTGTCACAGTTTAATTACCTTGGGAGCTACGTAACAGATACTGGTGATGTGCGGCATGAGATTAAGACGAATAGGTATTGCTGCCGGGACTTTTAAAAATCTATGGAGATTGTGGTGAAATAGGCGTATACACCTAAAGACTAAAATTAGACTGTATAATAGTTTGGTTCTTTCTAGGGTTAGTTATGGTAGTGAAACTTGGACGCTGTGTAAACAAGATAACAGGAAACTTGATGCTTTTGATTCTAGATACTTACGCAGTATCTTGGGTATTAGGTGGTTTAACTTTGTAACTAATGATAAGGTTAGGCAAAGGAGTCTGCAACCTCCTTTAAGCAACATATTGTGCAGAGAGAGACTCCGCTGGTTTGGCCATGTTGTCCGTATGGATAATTATAGATTGGCGAATAGGGTTATGAATAGTGTGCCTAGAGGCCTCAGGAGGAGGGGGAGACCTAGGATGCGGTGGGCTGACAATGTCAAACAGGACCTTGTTAGAATTGGTATGCAGTGGCCAGATGCAGCGGTTGTAGCTCAGGACAGATATGCTTGGAGAATTAAACTGCGTGGTCTGGTTGGACCTCCTTAGCCCATGGCTGCTTGAGGATGATGATGATGATCATGATGAAATTCCAATTTTCACAACTCTCCTATATTTTACGAGGTGGATTCGAATTTTGCCAACTCGTCATAATTTTACAGAAAAAAATCCCAATTTTTACATCTCACCTGAATTTGCCAAGTCACTCCGAATTTTGCCAAGTTGTCCCGATTTTGCCAACTCACCTGCATTTTAGTAAGTGGCTTCGAATTTTGCCAACTGCTCTAGATTTTGCCATCTCTCCATTTTCCAAACTGCCCTAGATTTGAGAAATTGCCTCGATTTTGAAAACTCCCCTTAATTTTTCCATAAAAAAGGTGACAAATTTTCACAACTCACCTAGATTTTACAAAGTTGCTTCGAATTTTGCCAACTCCGAGTTACTTTGGAGGGGAGACTCCCCCCACAGCTACGCTTTTTCATGCCGTGTTTGTGGAAAATAAAATTACAGCAATCGAGAAAAGAAGAATACGTAGTTGTATTATGTAATTGTCGAATCCAAGGCAACAAGAGATTTCCTAGTGAAAAAAATAAATTCGTTCCTGACTATTTTACCTAGAGTGACTGATACAAGGCGAACTGGTACTGGAACATATGATATTTTTAATCCAACACTGTGAAATTACGATATGTTGTAATGCAGTTCGCGGTATAACGACCATTTTGTTTTTGACGCAACGTAATGCTACGTTGTACTTTATGTAACTTCCTGCCCCCTACCGGCTACCGATGAAAACGGAAAAAGTTTTCATACTTAAAAAAAAAAGACATTGCCTACGCATCGTAAGTCTCTCCTTCTTTCGGCACCTTTAGGCACACTGTTCATAACTCTATTCGCTAATCTACAATTATCCATACGGCATCATACATGTACCATATGGCCAAACCGAGGCTCTCTCTGCACAATATGCTGCTTAAAGGAGGTTGCCGGCTCCTTTGCCTAACCTCATCATTACTTGTAAAATTGAACCACCTGATTCCCAAGATACTGCGTAGGCATCTAGAATGAAAAGCATCTAGTTTCCTGTTATCTTGTTTACACAGCGTCCACGTTTCACTACCATAACTAACCCTAGAAAGAACCAAACTATTATGCAGTCTAATTTTAGTCTTTAGGTGTATACGCCTATTTCTCCACACTCTCCATAGATTCTTAAAAGTCCCGGCAGCAATCCCTATAGGTCTGTTAATCTCATGCCGCATGTCACTAATATCTGTCATATAACTCCCAAGATCATTGAACTGCACCTGCTACAGACTGCAACCATTCAGATTTTCCGAGTCACAGCCTGCCTGACCAATTTTCATTACTTTAGTTTTCTCTCTGTTTATAACCAAACTTACTCTACTAGCCAGCCTCATCAACAGCTCGAATGAAAGAGCTCATCTCATCAACATCATTTGCCAAAAGGACTAAATCATCAGCATAATCTAAATCAGAAATTTTCGTATCACCAGACCATTTAAGGCCAAAATCTTTCCCTTGAAGTGAATTTCGCATAACATAATCAATAACCAAGCTAAAGAGAAAAAGAGACGAAATGCACCCTTGTCGAACACCAGAAATAATGCTAAACCAATTACAAGCCTTACCAACTCTCACACACGACTCAGTGTTATTACAGAGAGCTTTCATTGTGTTAACTAACTTGTCTAGTATGCCCATAAGATCTCACGATCAACAACAACTCGATCTAAAGACGATGCGATTAGCGAATAGTCTGACGATCTAAAGAGTAAAAAGTTTTTTTGAAATTAACAAAGCTAGTAACCAAAAGTTTCTGAAACTGTAAATATTTCTCAAGAATCTGCCTAAGTGAAAAAATCTGATCTATACATCCCCTACAACTTCTGAATCCACACTACTCATCATGCAATTGTCGATCAACTAGATTGGTAATTCTATTAAGCACAATCATGTAAAGAACTTTACCTGGAACAGAAAGTAGGTTGATACACCTATAGTTATCACAAAAACTGTGATAACCTTTTTTTTTTAATAAATAGCGATAATAATAGCTCTTGTCAAATCCTTAGGAACCATACATTATCATAAAATATATTCAAAATTTCATCATCCAAGTGGTAACCGAAACATTCCCAGCTCTAAGCATTTTCGTAGTAATTTCATCGAACCCAGGGGATTTTACATAGTTTAAGTTTAGAAATAGCCAAAATAACTTGAAGACTGTGTTATAGGGACAACATTAAAGCCACCAATGCATCTATCATCATTACAAACAATGGGAGTAGAACTAACTGAATTGTTTAGAACATCATTGAAATGCTCAGCCCACCTATCCATGACAGAATCCTCACCTTCTGTAACCTTACCTTGCTTATCCTTCAATCCCTGTATGCCTGTCTGTTTTCTACCACAAAAAACCTAACTATCTGGTACAGCTCTCTGCTGTCTACCTGCTTCCTCTGCCTTGTCAGCCATGCCTTCAAGCCAAAGATTCTTATCAGCATCTAACTGATCCTTTATACGTTTATTAAGCTTTCTGTAATGCTTTCCGTTTTTAAACCCTTTTCAAAGAAAAAAGTGATATGTTCCCAATCAATTGGCACCATCTGAATGGATAACCGGGAACTATGGGAAAGCAGAAGTAACAGATGTGGAAGACGAAGACAAAGATGATTAAAACTGGCCTTCATGTTGGGTTCGATTTGACAATGAGGCAGAAGAAGTAGAAACCACCGTGTTTTTTGTTATAAAATTCAGTGCCTATGGTCTCCACCAACTGGAGTCCAACAAGGGTGTGCCTGATCGGGCACTGGGCTTCTTGAGCACTATACTCACACAACCAGTAAATTGAGTTCTCACAAAATAAAAAGTACAGGGAGAATTAAAGTGTGAGGGAAACTTCCAAACCTGTACCCAGACATGGGCAAGAATCATTGCACTGCATGGTTGACCCAAGCAGGTCCATTCCACCAGTGACTGAGCGTGAGGTGGGAGAGTTACCCAAGATCTCCCATGTGCCTAAAGCAGAGGCCAAATCAATGTGCAGGACGCTACTCTCTGAAGCATTGTTCCACCCCCACCCCCCCATGATGAGCAGGCTCACCAGTAGCAAGACAGGCCAGAGGGAGCCCCACTAGTCATGAGGCAAGGAGAGCTGGTTGGTTGGTGGTTTAGGGTTTTATGGCGCAAAGGCAACTAAGGCTATGATGTGCCAAATGAGGTATAAAAGATAAAAAGTCAAGTAAACCCACAACGAAAGTTAAAACCAAACAACTAAATAAGAACAAATACAAGGTGTAAACTGTAAAATAGATAAGATCATAAAAAACTAATGTAAAACAATAACAGATGTAAAATACAAAAACCAACTATGGGTGTAAAGGACCAGGGCCGTGCCGTGCTATGTACAGAGAGGCGGCACCGTAAGGGGGCGGCATAAGCAGCGAAATCAAAATACAATTTGAACCATTCAATAATTAAAAATCTTTACGCAACGCTTTCCTATATTGGTCTATGTTATTCCGATATTGATGTATACGATTTATGATTTATCGTACGCCTCTGCCTAAGTGCTTTCGGTACCTTTTGATTTCGGTTTCTGGTGCATCGTTGGCGAGCGCTCGCCGAAAGACAGCGCGAAGCTATTATTTTTGTTTGTAATATACCGCGCGGCCGCTCCTAAAAGCTGAGGCGGCAATTATCACAAAAGACAATTGCACGTGTTACGTGTTGATAGTTCTGCTTTGAGCTTACAATTATTGATTTTAATGTTAGTTTGTCATGAGAAGTGGCAAGTGTCTGTGCTGTATTTAAATCAGTAAATCAGATATATCATATATCTGTATCAGTATAATATTTGTGTATTTATACTAATTCAGTTTTTGTTTAAAAAGTAGATCAGGCAAGAGAATTATTATTTTTTACAGCAATTGTAGTTACTTATTATCGTTGATAATGATTATGTTATGACAATAGGGACTCGAATTGAAAAGTAGCATTTGCATGGACTGGGTATATCTCAGGTGCGGAACGTGTGCCTCTGTGTGATAGAGAGTTATTTAGGTAATATTGGGCTACTTTTGCGTTCTGTGTGTGGTAGAGAGAGTTGCTTAGGAAATATTTGCATTTGCCTACTTCTGCGTTCGTTATTTATTGCTCTATTTTTACCAAATTCATATACGTTGAAGTGGAGACAATAACAAGTTAAAGAAAGGCATATGTCAAAACGGCTGTTGGCTGTCAATTTGACAGATATTCGTTATCTATTTATTATGTTCTGTTACCTACAAATCTTACTAGCTTTGCAACTCATTTCTATCGTTATTTTATCTACCCTCTTTTAATAGCATGATAAGCATCATCATATTTAATCATTTTCAATGACCCCCTCCCACCCCCGGTTGCATCTTTGCGAAGGACTGTGAATTTTTTATTTAATACTTTTATTATAGTATGGTACAGAAAAAATTTTCTGAAAGTCAATATAAAAAGAAACGCTTAAAGAAAGAGGAACAAGGAAGAAAGCTAAGCTATGAATTCTGAGTACAAATGTCCTGTTTAGATGAGCCGTCCACATTCACATCAACAGCGACTGCTTTGGATTTGGCAAATAAAAACTCAGTGCCGCCCCAATCATTTCCAGAAGAAGTTGTTGAAGAGAGCCAAAAAATAACACCATCAGAAGTTCATCAAGAGCCGGGTAGCAGTAGCAGCCAGCAGATATTAAACGAAATTCCTTCTGATCCTGCATTATGGAATGCTTTCTGCATGTCATCTGAAACTCGTCAAATACTGGTTGAGAGGGATCCACATCAAATTAAAGAATTCGAGTTTCCTATTAATAAAGGAAGGCGTAGATTTTCGCCCTCGCATTATGTGAAAGTGTTGAGCAACAGTGAAGTCGTTGAGAAGTTGGTTGATTTACTCTGTTACAAATGATGTCGTTTTTTGCTTTTGTTGTAAATTATTTGATAATTCGTCTGCTATTAATGACTGGCCCAAAAAAGGTTATTCTGACTGGGGAAATCTTAAAGGAGCCCTCACAATGCACGAAAAGTCTGTAAATCACAGAAATGTTTTTAGAGCATGGAAAGAATTGGACATTCGATTAAAGCAGAAAAACTATTGACGCTGAATATCAACGAATTATGGATATGGAAATTCAGCATTGGAGAGGAATTCTAAAGAGAATTGTCAATAATTAGACTATTGGCCTCACAATGCTTAGCTTTTCGTGGAACAACTGAACATTTGTTTCAGCCTAATAACGGAAACTTCCTAAAGTTGGTAGAATTGCTTTCTGAGTTTGATCCAGTTATGAAAGAACATATCAGGAGAGTTCAACGCGAGTCTGATAAATGGTCTGTGACTTATCTAAGCAATAACATACAAGATGAATTGATAAATTTGATGGGAAATGTAATTTTAAGCAAAATTGTCGAAATAACAAAAATCGCTAAATATTTTTCGATAATCGCCGATTGTACCCCAGACGTAAGTCATATTGAACAGCTCTCATTAACAATAAGAGTTAAGAGTTGTCGCTTTAAACTCCATTCAAAATAAATATGAAATTGAAGAATTCTTTATTGTTTTTTTTTAAGCTAGTGATTCAACCGGAGAGGGTTTGACAGAACTTATTCTGACATATTTGGAAAAGTTAGGTTTTGAGTTAAAGTGTCTTAGAAGACAAGGCTATGACAACGGAGCTAATATGAAAGGAGTAAGAAAGGGTGTACAAAATAGAATACTAGAAAAATATCCAAGGGCGTTTTATGTGCCCTGCGCATGTCATTCTTTAAACCTAGTTGTGAATGATGCAGCGTCTTCTTCTACAGAAACAACAACTTTTTTTTCTATTCTACAAGAACTTTACACTTATTTTCTGGTTCTACAAAGCTTTGGGAAGTGCTAAAAAAATATGTTTCACAATTTACTCTAAACCATTGAGTGCTACTAGGTGGTCAAGCACAGTAGCGTTAAAGCCTTTACGATTTCAACTTTGCGAAATCTATGATGCATTATTCCAAATAATAGAAGACATCAACAGAAATGCAGAAACTAAAGTTAAAGCAAGAGGGTTAGCAAAAAATATTAAAAATTACAAGTTTATGTGCGGTGTAATGCTTTGGTATGAAGAAGCTGTCGATCAACCCTTAACAGAGGAGAATAAATTTAAAATAAACTTTTTCAATTATATTCTGGACATTACCATTAATTCTCTGAATGAACGATTCACGCTTCTGGAAACCCATAGCAAAAATTTTCAATTTTTATATGACATTTTAAAACTCAAGGACATAGATGACAAACACTCTAGAAATTTATTGTACCAGTCTCCAGTCAATACGTTCGGTCGAAAATGAATCAGATATAAATGCAAATGATCATCAAGAAGAATTACGTGATTCTATGAAACCTTTGGATGTTTTAAATTATTTGTGCCAAAATAACTTAATTACTTTGTATCCGAATACTGTTGTAGCTCTGAGAGAAGTTTTTCCAAATTAAAATTAATAAAACACTACTTAAGAAGTTCAAAAAGCCAAACAAAACTTAGATATCTGTCATTAATTTCTATTGAATTTACATTGGCTGCCACTCTAGACTACACATCCCTAATTAACGAATTTGCTAAAGTTAAATTTAGAAGGGTAAAACTGTAGTAGATTGTTGTAGTTGATATCATTATTTTAAAGAAGTTTATATTTTCAAATTAAAAATAGTATTCGCACATTTTGTGCAGTTTTTTTTTAATCACAATCGAAGGTTATTTTAAAGAAAAAACATTTAAGGGGCGGCATTTCGAAGACTTGCATCATGATGAGAAAATCTACCGCACGGCCCTGTAAAGGACTCATAGTAAATAGCAACAAGTCTAAACAGCAAAACTTATAGACAGGTAAAATATCCGGTAAAATGTAAAAAGTACAAAATGGGTTAAAAGAGAGTCATCAGCTAAAAGATGGCTGAGTGTAAAGGGCTCAGCTGTAAAACAGTGGTAGTTGAAATAATAACGTCGTTCAAAGTTAAACGTGAAACATGAGATTAAAATACGTTCAATCATTAAAACGGTTTCACAAAACTCACATTTATATTTATCATCTGCTTGAAGAAGAAAAGAATGAGTGATAAACAAATCACCTAAGTGGAGCTGAGCAAGCACAATGTCCTCCCTGCAAAAACAGGGCTGCCACAGTTTGATAATGGGCTTGATCTCAAAAAGCTTGTTACCAAACTGTTTGGACTAAGATCTCTGCCAATGTGCTAGGGGCTCGGTGGAGAAACGCTGCCAGAAGTCCTTGTAGGGAATTGGCAGCGGAGCGTCAGATAGGGGCATGGCTGACTTGGCAGCAGCGTCTGCCAAGTCATTACTCCTGATCCTAATATGACTGGGCACCCAATCAAAAATGATGGTGGTTGTGACTGCTAGAGGATGGATCTGCTGGCAGATCTTGGAAAGAACAGGATGAAGCCGATGTCTCACCCTATTCTTTCCAAGGTGAGATCTGTGCTCCGAACCAAAGATGAACTTGGTGAAGCCGATGCCTCACCAAGATCAAAGCTTGTAGCAAATTAAGTGTGTTGGTGTGGAGCACACACTGACGTTGCTGCTTAGCTGCTATGTGGTGCAAGGCAATGCTCATAGCATGCGACTCTACAGAGAATATGGAACATTGTTGTCGGATCTGGTCTGCAATGATTACATCACATCAGACCATGGCTGATCTCACTGACATGCTGAACTTGGAACCATATATGAAGACAAGAAAGAACTCCGAGTGCTCAGCACAATGGCTGACAAAGAGAAAAGTCGCAAGAAGGGGAAACAGCGAGCCACGGTGGTAGTGGCTCAGCGATCAACTGAGAGATGCTATCAAGACTGGTGTTAATGTTTCGCAGGTAACCTTGAACACACAAACCGAAATGACAAACGACAGTTGGCCAATTCTGGAATAACATTTCCCACCGGGGAATGAAAACGTAGTCCCAAGTGGGATGGCCTGGCACGGATCGCAATTTTGTTGCATAATGTAGGGACAAAGCAAGGAGAGCAGAATGGGACTCCTCACCAATCACCAGGACCTTCCTTTCCAGGGGCAAGTGTGACAGAATGAGGGCATACATGTTGGCGAAAGTTCAGGACTACTGAATCAATGGAACCTTCATATGGTGGTCTTTTCACCACAGGCAGGAGCTTGCATCAAGGGGTAGAATAAAAGAAAAAAAAACAATAGGTGTATAAAACCCTGTTTAAAAAAGCTAACAGCAACAAGTGTAAAATGCAAAACAGAGAAGTAAAAAATTAAATAAGTTTAAGTAACAAAATGCTTTAAAAATTCAAATGATGGAACTGAAAATAAAGTATCAGATAAAGAAATCCATATGTAAAGGTCCCAAACTTCAAATGAAGAGAGCTAAAATATATACAAAGTTCACAATTAAATGCAATACAATCCATTAAAATGTGTATAAGTATTAAAACAGTGCCACAAATTCTTCTACATTTGTTATTACGTTCAATGGTACCACAAAAAACTTATACGTACGTTATTACGTTTGTCTGCTGCTCTAAGAAAAAAAAAAGAATGTGTAAATGAATGATCTATGAGCATTTTCTTATATTATTATAGATTTATAATTTTAATAACAAATAAATTTGACTTTATTTGGAACACCTAGAGTTCTGAAGGAATTCTGCACCATCCTGGTGATGACTGCCACGTGCAGTCAAAAATTCTCGGCTCATACCATCATGTACCTAGAACATTTTAGTGCCTTACTTTTAACATGTTAATAAATATAACCCGCAAAATAAAGTTTTTTTCTTTACTATATGTTAATTATGATGCATTGAAATCGTTTATTGATTTATCATTTACTTTTCTGCAAAACGTGACCTTCAGGAATTGTATTACCTGCACTGTGATTTTGACATCTAGCCATGTGGAAAAAGAACATAAAAATTGGAGCCCTTCATCCTGTTGCCACCTTCTACAATCCCTATATATCCTTCTTTCTTTGCAATATCTGCATTCCTATATATCCTTCTTATTTTGCACTATTGGAATTCCTATATATCCTTCTTACTTTGCAATATCTGCATTCCTAAAATTTTCGTCCAGGGTAGAACACTCTACATGCCTGCCTTTCTAGTAGGGGAGAAAGTAAAAAATTTTTTTACTTGAACTCAAATATCTGTCATTTGATGATATCGTCATCTTCGTTTTTAAAAAGCATCAAGAATATAGATGGCAATATATACCTTGAGTATACTAAATTATAATTAAATTTACATGACGAATTTAACGATGTTGATTCCATTGGAAGGTCATGAAATCACTCAATATGATATTTAGAAGAGGTCATGATACACATTATATATACAGGGTGAATCTGAAAAAGTGGACAAAACTTTACGGGGTGGTAGAACGCAGCTATACGAGCAATATTCGTGATAGAATGTATGGTCGGAACGCAAACGGCGAGCCGCTAGGTGACGTTGGAAATGGTATAAAAGGGTCGGTCCTCGCACCCAATGGCATTTCTACCGTGGATTGCCGAGAGGATGGCTGGTTATACTAACCACGAAATGGCGGATAAGCCTAATCTACGAGTGCCCCATTGAAACCGATATGGATCTAGTCGCCAGGATCGCCGTTGTTGCCGGCGATATTCGGGAAATGCCTGGTGTCTTCGCAAATGTGCGTCGGTCCCTATCCCGCAGGTGTGAAGCCTGCATTACAGCTGGCGGCAGCTCTTTTGAGCAATTTCTTTGAGCATGTACCTCAATTACATTCCTGTTAATGTTTTCTGAAGTATCTCCTCTCCTTCTTGTGTTCATTCTTTAAATGTGACAGTGGAAAACTACCTTTTAACTTCTCACCGCTTGCGTTCCGACCATACATTCTATGACGAATATTGCTTTTACCACCCCGTAAAGTTTTGCCCACTTTTTCAGATTCACCCTGTATAATAAAAGAGCATGATAGAATTCTATTTCAAATTTATTGCCTCCATATCAAATTCAGAAGAATAAACTGTCTGAGATAAGTTAGACAAGAATTAACATTCAGAAATAGACTCAAGTATTATACAACTGGAGTTTTTTCACACATTTGATAAATATTTTTTACTAAACATTTTGTAAATTTTTTATTGTGAATAAAGTAGCAATATAGAGTTATAATGTAAGAAAGTTTTTGTTTCTCCTTAGTTTATTGTTTTCAAGTTTTATTTTCAGCAATAAATACATTTGTAAAAATGTAAGTAAATATAAAAGCAGCATCATGTTTACAAAAAATAAGTTATGCTTTGGTTTTATTTCTAAATTTTGTGGTATTCAGCTTCATTTTGGATTAACTTTTTTTCACGAAAAAATACTCTGTTAATTTCAGAAACATTACGAGTTCACTTAATTAATTTTGTTAAATCAGTTACAAGAATAAGAATATTTTCAATGTGTAAATTGATATAAGTCCATTTAGGTTGTATATTTTAGTCCTTCTAAATTTTAGAGTCCTTTCTAAAGTTTGCTATTAAGATTTATAGATATTGGCAACAAACGACATGAGATAAACAGATTTTAGTCCTTTCTAAAGTTTGCTATTAAGATTTATAGATATTGGCAACAAACAACATGAGATAAACAGAAGAATAGGCATCTGTGGAGATTATGGAAAAAGAGGCATATACATCTGCAGACTGATATTAGGATGTATAATAATCAGGCACTTCTTAAGTTTTGCTATGGGAAAAAAGGAAACTTGAACCTTTTTGTAAGATAACGAAATTTGATGATTCCAAATATTTCAGCAGCATCTTTGGCATTAGGTGGTTTAACTATGGTAAGTAATGATGAGGTTAGAAGAAGGAATAATCAATAAAAATTGAGTGGTACCATAGGAATGTAGGGAGAAACTACACTGGTTTGCCTCATTGCTGCTTGCAGAATTCGATTGGTGATTAGCGTTGTGTACCTAATGGCCTCAGAAAAAAAGAGCAATGTAGAATGTAATAGGTGCACAATGTCAAACAGGGCCTTGTACGAATTGGGTTGCCTCCATTGGCCAAATGCAACAGCAGTAGCTCAGGATAGATGAGTTCAGAGGATTAAATTGCACAGTCTGGTTGGAACTTCATAACTCATGAATGCTTGAGTAGTCTGTCTGTCCATCGGTCATAATGAATGTTTGTGTGGTGATCCTATACCAGTCTTGTTTTGGTTATTGATGGTTTCAGTCACTTGAAATAACATTGAGCCATCTGGCACCTCATATTGGGAATGACAGCTTTTTGAAGTAAAAATTTTTATGTAAATGTAGGCTAAATTTAAGGATTTTACACATTCTTGGAACTTTGGAGCATTAGTCATTTTTGGCTCATTGCTTTCATATTAGGCAAGATATTACATAATTTCGATACTCTGTAAGTTTGATATGATTATATAAGAAATCAATCATTCTAATTAAAAAACTGATATTTGAAGTTAATTTTGAAAACAAATGTTTAGTATCAAGATCCATTAATTTTGTAACTTAGAGCCAATTCAATCAATGGTTTTACAAACAATAAATGGTTTTTCAATCCAAACTAGATGCAGTGTGGGATTACTGCAATTACTTCATATATTAAAGTCAAATAATTGTACTTCAGAAATATTAATGGGGATGTCTTAGGTAGCAGATTGTAATTTAGATTTATTTACATGATAATACATATTTTTCTTCCACTGTACAGAAAAGAAGTAGCAGCTGAAAAGCAGAATGAGTATTCATAACAGGCACTAGGGGGCATCTGGAATCTTCAGAAATCAGACCATAAAATCACCTTTTTGTTTCGATCACAGCTGGCGAGGTAACTGCCACTGGGACTCCAAGCACAACTAGTAACTGTTGAACTGAAAGGAAAATGTCAATATTAATTTATAGAACATGGAAAATTTTTCTAGAAAACTTAAATGCAATGTCATTTTGCAAAGTGAGATGTATAGACTGTAGACGACAGACTGTGGTAATAAATTTATCCATTGAAACAAATATCCTTTAAAGACAGCTGAGCAACAAGGACATATGTGCAGCATCAAGTATTGGCTGTGCCTCCTGCCTGAACCAGTTGGCACTAAACATATTCCCCTTTGCCCAGTGGCAATAAGATCAAAGTTCAATTATCTGAGTGCAAGGATCTTCTTCATCCCATTACTTTTTACAGAGGAGTACTCAACCATTTTTTTTCCTCTTTTTTCCCCTTAAAGATAAATAAAATTAATTTCATTCATTATCAGCAATATAAGTTTCACTGGACTGTTACATCTTAGTCCTCAAAATATTACTACACAAAAATTACAAGCAATATTAGTGCAAAATGAAGGAAACCTTCAGTTTTCTGATGATCAACTAAATTATATAAAACAATAAATATAAAAGTAAATACAAAACTTGCCAAAATTCTTTTGGATAATAAGCATAATGTAATCATTGATTACAAGAATGATAAAAGAGTAATCCCTATATAAAGGTGAGTGCTCCTATACACTCCTATGCAAACTCATGAAATAGCCCGTGTATAGGAGCACTCGCCTTTATATAGGGATTACTCTTTACGCTTTTATTTCATGAGTTTGCATCTCACAGTGCAAAAACATTCTTGTTATCAGACTCTTCAATGGAGGCATAGTAGCAGATAACATTCAAGTCTAACTGCTGTTTTAAATCTAACTATAAGAAATCTTTTATTAAGACAATCATATTTTAGAAGAGTATCACTGAAATTTATACAGAGAAGCAAGACTGCATTCCACAGATGTTTTCTGCCCTTTCGTTCAGAAAAGAGAAATTTATGGCTATTGCACGTATCTGACCTTTACCTTTCCATCTGGTTCTTTTGCAAGCCCAGAATATCAAGGTTATATCACTGGGGTTTCCGTGTGAAGACAACGAGAGAATGATCTCTATCTTGACTCCTCAGATTCCAAATAGATATAGGAAGAAAGCTTTTTACAGAAAATACCTAGTTTCTGTGAAAAAGTTACAATTCCTTATTGAGATAAATAGGTCCTACAATATCTCAACCAGCTCCCTAATTTTAAAGCAAAAAATTCCACCTCTATTTTACACAAAAAATCGCGAAAATGTTTTACAGGAATATATGAATAGTTATATAGTTTCAAAATATGGAAATTAAAATGTTCTAATGCATTAGTATATATTGTGTAAAAAATTCCTTTACCATGAAAATTCTCAAATCATGGTACATTGCACAAAGTCAATGCATATTTTTTTCATTTGTAGGGACTTTCTTATTTTTATTTTTACTTGAGCACAGCCTACACATTCTTGTGGGATTTTGCATTCTTTCTGTTACAAGGTTAAAGGAGGGAAAATATCTTTCATGCAAGTGTAATGGATTTGTGTTTACTCCCTAATGTTCTACATTGTCCTCTCTAACTAGTACCTTTGTTTGTCGACAACAAATCTCATTCACTTGGCTCCACAGCTCCTGCAGATTTACTAAATGTAGATTCTATGGATTCCTCATCAACAGAGTCTGGTTTAATTTAGCAAATGTGCATGCAAAGAAAATGTTTTTGAAACCTGCTTTTGAGAATTGAGAATTCATGCTACTAGATCAAACAATCCAGCCATCCACTGCCAAAAAAACATACCTTTCAAAAAATTAGCAAACCCATACATGGCACAGCACTGCCAAGTTTATTTCCATGAATATACTCGGGTGTAGCAGTGAATGGATTAAAGCCCATTACATGAAAGATACACTTTTTCAACTTATGAACAAGACAGTAAATGAGAGACTTCAGGAATGAGACTTCTTCAGTGAGGTAAGGAAGATCCTACTATAGTGACGATTTGTGAACTTCTAAACAGGTGTGTCCAATATATGTTAAATCTACTGTTCAAGGGGGAAGGGGTTCAGTTTCTCCAAACACATTAACTCTCCTCCATCAACTTCCTGAGCTTCCAACGAGACTGTATTCTCACTGGAAGTAATGAAATTTCAAGCAGGAGCAAAGGTGGATTTCCTAAGAAGTTTGCATTTTTAAATAAACAATGAATAACCCCATTAAGCTGCTACTTTTAAAAGAGGTATAATAGGTGTGTCAATATAAATCATCCATAGAGACCCTTTGAGGAAGCCGAAATTCTCAGTAGAGAAACAATGCAGAAAAGACATTCATACCTTGACTGGGGCTCAAACCCTCTCAGAACCTTTGATCAATAACCAAGCATGATAACCATTCAGCCATTAGAACAGTTTTTGTCTCATCTCATAACAAAGGAATATCAAAAAATAATTATGTAACAGGTCTGCAAAATAACATTGTTCCTCTTTGGCTTGTGCATGCCCTTGATATTTAGGGAAGTAATGACCCTAACAAGAAATTACACTAAGCAAACAACAAATCGCCTATGGCGAATATGGAATGCTCATTTAAAAAAAAATGAAGTTTGTCATTTCATGACTTTAGCACTGTATAACAGTAGAAATTCAAACCAATGGATAATTGTGAAAATGTAAATTGTAATATTTAATTAATACTGAATCACAAAAAGAATTTTTTCATTTATATCTTAAACACAAACAAGTCTAAGGCCATGTATTTCCATCTACTTAATAGCTGAATTCCTGATACCAATCGGGGTGGGAGTGGCTCAGTGTGTAGCGTCCAGGTTCGTAATCTGTAGTTCTCAGAGTCCCAGGTGGGTCAGTGTTGAGATTTATCTCCGTAAAACTCCTTTCCCAGGTTGTAGGGGACACCAATGGGCTTGGAAAGGTCACTATCTGTCGGATGAGACATGTGCAGGAGAGCCACACCCTGTGCATGTTAAAGAACACACTTAATGGTAGCCTCCCATCAAAGGAGGCTACCATCTGTCACCTAACAGCCATTCCAGTGGATCCTCTCCCCCAACTTTCTCTCAACCTTTGGGGTCCTTGTGACCTGGCCATTTAGCTCATTGTGTGCAAAAAAGTGCTGCTCAGAGGTAAAACAACCCAAGTCTGATACCAATCTAATTTTACATCATTCACTTAGTTGCCTAACAAATGTGGACACTTAAGATTTCTGGCAATTATAAATGCAATGATATTATTGAAAGAGTTTCATCAGTGAAGTATCTAGGCCTGATAGTTCCCGATTTATTCAGGTGGAAGAAACATGTAAATTATGTTTGTGCCAAATTAAGATACTGCTCTATAATTTTGTCCAGACTCCATGTTATCTTACAATTAAATGTCTGTCAAATTGTTTATCATTCAGTTGTGCTTTCCCACTGTCCTGAGGATATGGGGGTAAATCATTGCTATTAGTGTAAATCCTTTAAAACTCATAATCTATTATCAAATTTTCAAACTCTTTAGCATCAGTGGGTCATTTACAATATTCCTTTAAAGGTTTGCATTTTCAAATTTAGGGGTTATTTAATGGTGGAAATTTAAACTATTGGAAGATTTGGAAAATGTGAATGTTTAAATTTCATTAATACCTATTCAGTTACCTCTGAGAACAAAAAAGTTGCCTCTTCCCATCTGCCCTGGGGGTAAAGGAATAAATTGTTACTGACAATGTAAACTGCTTGACTGTTTTTACATTTTACAACCAAAATTTGAACTCTCTCACATGAATATATCATTTACAATATTCATATAAAATTAACATTTTCCCACTTTAGGCTTTTTACAAAGTGGAATTTAAAACTACTTGAAAGATTTTGGAAATGTGAATCTTAATATTTCGTTAGTACCTAATCTAACTCACCAAAAAGTTTTCATTTAGCTCTAAAAATAAAAAAAAGTTGAATGAACAGTTGACAAAGTAAAATGGCTTATTTAGGGGGGGAAAAAAACTAAGTAAAAATATTAATTAACTAAAAGGTGCTATGTCTATAACATACATAATATATCCATGCCCTTAGGGGCACATGACAATGTCAGCAGTCTGCTCAAAGACATATTGAATTAGCAATATATACAATAATTCAATTTAGTATATTAAAATAAAGAGACATTATACAGTGAAATACTTGAAACATTTCAAAATTAATGCATTTAAATGAAGAACACAACTTAATCTCCTGCAGCAGAAAATATGGAGTATTACTTGTAGTGAGAACTGTAAAATGAAGTTGTGCACTTGAATAAACATTTAGGCAACAAAATCGTAATAGAAATGAAGCAGGTTTTGTAGTAATGAAATAGAACACTAAATGGAACAGTATATAATCCTGAAAGTTTTTTAAGCTGCCTTAGAAACACACACGCAATGATGCTTATGCCAACATTATGCCTGTTACACCAATGGTTAACTTAAGAAATTGTTGCAAATTGAGAACTAATGACAGCAGTCTTTGCACATTTGGAGAAATCCTTGATGAAAACTTACTTTGCAACCTAAGAAAACACTTTTATCTGAGTCCAGTTTAGTCACAAGTGCACAGTAAACATTAATGATGAGGTGGAGATAATTTAAACACATAAAACACTTGTAATTTAAATTATAACACAGTTTATAATAGTCCATAGAGTCAAAACTAGGTCTAACTAGAAGAACACATATCACCTCTGGCAAACATGGGATATTTGTTTTCAAAGGGAATGAAGTTTTTCATTTTCTGACTTTTCTACCATTTAACAGTGGTAATTAAAACTAATAGATGACTGGAATTTACACAACATAAAAAGAATTTATCAACTATTCTTTAAAACAAGAAAGTTGTGTTTAAACACACTACAATCGAAATTTCAAATTTGTAGCACAAATAAATCCTTTGAAATATTTGTTTTAAGTTGAGCATTTTCTCCATTTAGTGTCCTCTAATGATGAAAACTAAAATTACCTGAAGATTTGAAAAAATGTTAATTGTAATATTTCATCATTATCTATTCAACTGAAAAGCAATTTTTCAGTTACCTCATTAAAAGAAATAACATATTTTCATATTCTTCTAAGATGTTGGATAGGTGTGATATATGTGTGCAGATAAACCTGTGGACTGTGCAGCAAGAAAAACTTGATTGCATGTTCCTGGAACCATTCGGTTTATGACACGTGTCTTGTTTGCAGGTGCATCATCATGCTGAACATGTCCATTTGAGTGAGGATAAACTGTAGCTGTAAAGGGATGAACTTGGTCAGCAGTGATGTTCAAATATGCCATGGTGTTCAAATGTCCGATAGCTATCAGGGGGCATAAAAATATAATAATAATTTCAGTGATGTTATAAACAATGTGGTTAGTTCTACTCCCATTGTTTGCAATGATTATAGATGCATTGGTGGCTTTAATGTTGGCCCTATAACACAATCTGAAGTTATTTTGACTGTTTCTAAACTTAGACTTCATAAATCCCCAGGGGTAGATGAAATTACTACTGAAATGCTTAGAGCTGGGAATGTTTCGGTTACCACTTGGATGATTGAAATTCTGAATATCTTTTATGATAAAGGCATGGTTCCTAAGGATTTTACCAGAGCTATTGTTATCCCTATTTTCAAAAAAAGTGATCGCAGTTCTTGTGATAACTATAGGGGTATCAGCCTCTGTTCCAGGTAAAGTTCTTTCCATGATTGTGCTTAATAGAATTAAGAAACTGGTTGACAGTCAATTGCGTGATGATCAATGTAGATTCAGAAGTGGTAGGGGATGTGTGGATCAGATATTTTCACTTAGGAAGATTCTTGAGAAATGTTTAAGAGTTTCAGAAACCTTTGGTTGCTAGCTTTGTTGATTTCAAAGAGGCTTTCGACTCTGTTGATTGTCATAATTTGTGGTTGTTTGTGAGATAATATGGTATACCAGACAAGTTAGTTAACATAATGAAAGCTCTCTATAATAACACTGAGTCGTGTGTGAGAGTTGGTAAGGCTTGTAGCAATTGGTTTAGCATTACTTCTGGTGTTCGACAAGGGTGCATTTTGTCTCCTTTTCTCTTTAGCTTGGTTATTGATTACGTTATGCGAAATTCACTTCAAGGGAAAGATTTTGGCCTTAAATGGGCTGGAGGTAGGAAAATTTCTGATTTAGATTATGCTGATGATTTAGCTCTTTTGGCAAATGATGTTGATGAGATGAACTCTTTCATTCGAGTTGTTGATGAGACTGGTAGTAGAGTAGGTTTGGTTATAAACAGAGAGAAAACTTAAAGGATGAAAATTGGTCTTGCAGGCTGTGATTCAGTTAATCTGAATGGTTGAAATCTTGAATAGGTGTCACAGTTTAACTATCTTGGGAGCTATGTAACAGATACTGGTGATATGCGGCATGAGATTAACAGACAAATAGAGATTGCTCTCCATAGATTCTTTCAAGAATCTATGGAGGTTGTGGAGAAAGGCGTATACACCTAAAGACTAAAATTAGACTGTATAATAGTTTGGTTCTTTCTAGGGTTAGTTATAGTAGTGAAACTTGGACGCTGAGTAAACAAGATAACAGGAAACTAGATGCTTTTGATTCTAGATGCTTACGTAGTATCTTGGGTATTAGGTGGTTTAACTTTGTGACTAATTATGAGGTTAGGCAATTGTGTCTGCAACTTCCTTTAAGCAGCATATTGTGCAGAGAGAGACTCTGCTGATTTGGCCATGTTGCCCATATGGATAATTATAGATTGGCAAATAGGGTTATGAACAATGTGCCTAGAGGCCTCAGAAGGAGGGGGAGTCCTAGGATATGGTGGGCAGACAATGTCAAACAGGACCTTGTTAGAATTGATGTGAAGTGGCCAGATGCAGCAGATGTAGCTCAGGACAGATATGCTTGGAGAATTAAACTGCACGGTCTGGTTGGACCTCCGTAGCTCATGGCTGCTTGATGATGATGTGACGATGAATATGCTTACATATTGTTCTTTTATAATCAAACTATGTGAGTTACTAACATAAAATATGTTCTATAATACACTGCTCACAAAAATTAGGGGATATTTCAAAATGAATATGAAGTGATAAAAAAAAGAAGCATTTGAATTGTTTTTATTAAACAAGAATATCAGAAAAGCAAACGACAAGTCAAAGAAAGTTGTTTGATTATGCAAATGAGATGCAAAACCAACTTTTATTTCAGTGGTGAAAATGCACTATACAAAAGGCTGAAAGTACTGGAGTATCTGCACGTTCCCCGATTTTTGAAAGTGCACATCCTGTAATTTCCCAGCCCTTGCAATGCCCCTGCAACATGATTTGCCCTAATGCGAAGCCTGGAGAGCCATAGGACATCTTGAAGCTGGTCAAACACAGACGACAGTGGCAACAACACTTGGAACATCCCAAAGCGTGATTAGTAGACTGTGGAATCGCTTTCAAGAGACTGGAACAATACGAAGAAGACAAGGGCAGGGTTGCCCATCTACCACAACAGCAAGAGATGACTGCTACTTGACCTTATTGGTAAGAAAGAACAGGCACAGCAATGCAACAGAGCTGCGGGGACAGTTTCTTGCTGCCACTAGACGATGGATATGCACCCAGACCATATGAAATTGGCTCTATCGTGTTGGACTGCATGCCCGGCAACCAATGGTATGCATTCCGTTATCTGCTGAACACCATAGAACCCGTAGAAGGTGGGCTGATGAGCATCGTCATTGGACCCGTGATGAGTGGTCAACTGTCCTCTTCTCTGATGAGTCACGGTTCAGTCTGCAGCCTGACAATCATCGTGTCCTGATCTGGTGTGAACGAGGAACACGGTAGAATCCACGTTTCATGCGAGAAAGGGACTCCTTCAGTGGTGGTGGAATCATGGTGTGGGCTGGCATCAGCATTGGTGGTCGTACCGACCCCCACGTCATCAGAAACGGATCGCTGACTGCTGTCAGATATCGAGATGAGATCCTGCACCTTATAGTGGTACCCTATGCTGGAGCAGTTGGAAACAACTTCTTTTCATGGACGATAATGCAAGGCCCCACCATACGCATTTCATCAACAACATGCTTCAGAAGGCAGGAATCGAACGCATGGACTGGCCTTCATGTTCTCCAGACCTGAATCCCATTGAACATGCTTGGGATGCACTGGGAAGACGTCTGGCAAACCGTCCAATGCCTCTCACACTTCTTGAGCTGGAAGTTGCCCTGGAGCAAGAGTGGCAGAGGATCCCACAAGAACTGCTGGACATTCTGACCCTGTCCATCCCCCATCACTGTCAGTACATTTTGGCAATCTTGGGTGACCATACACTGTAGTGAACAGTCAATGTGTGCCACTCCCATCCAGTTTGACATGCTTATGTTAACCCTCACCAATATGTCACTTGCTACTCAATCACGAAAATTGAGTTTGCATCTCATTTGCATAATCGAACAACTTTCTTTGACTTGTTTGCTTTTTTTTTTATTGCTTCATATTCATTTTGAAATATCCCCTAATTTTTGTGAGCAGTGTATATTCTTTGAATTTTTCTTACCTATGTTCTTTTAAAATCTTTTCAACTTTTCCTGTGGAAACAACCCAAATTATTACAGAACCATCTTGTGATCCTGCAGTACAATATTGGCCATCTGGACTGAATTTGGCACGAGTCCAATCACAACCAACCATGAAGCCATCAGCACTAAAAAACAAAATGTTTTAATAAGCAAATAATAATAATAAAAAAAACATATACAGTAAACTCTAAAAATCCAGAAACTTTACAAATTGGAATTCTTTAAAATCTAGCACATTATATTAGGAAAGCAATCTGGTACTCACATCTATGATCATATCTGTGTTTAAGAATTTTCCACTTTCACCACCATCACACATTGGTGGTGTTGGATATAAGCAATCATCATCAGTCATTACCAAAGCCTTCACTTTACTAGTGTTATTTTATCACAGAATTTCTACCCCATCCTTCAATTATTGCAAGTAAATATCAAGACATATAGAGAGTATACAAAAGAATGTTGCACTTAATTCAGCTAAAAAAAAAGATGTCAAATTATAAAAAGACAGTAACTAATTCAGCTAAAAAAAAAGATGTCAAATTATAAAAAGACAGTAACTTATACATAATGGAACATCTTTTCATACAATATTGGATCATCAAGTTTTGTTCATCATCCTCTTTTAGGGGAGGTCTGAAACTCTCTAAGGTATAGAGTAGATTGCACTCCCCATGCCAGAAGCTTTTATTTGGCATAAAACTTATTACAGTTTATTATTATTATACTCTCTCTAATGTTATAGTAGATGGCACTCTTCACATGATTTTGAATAATTGCCAATGCTAAGTCTATGAAAGACACCAGTTTTTAACCACTAATGTTAAGTCTAAAGAGATTTCAAAGAATTGTAAGTTCCCCACCCCAGCGGGTTTGAACATAGCTTATATTTTTCCACTGGGTGAAGAGAACATTCATGCAAAGTTTGGTGCCCCTAGCTATTCTGGGGGCCAGGTGTCTAAGGGGACAAACACACAAATAAACACACAAATAAACAAATCACAAACAAATAAACTTTCCTCTTTATACATTAGAAATAGGCTTTGCATTGTGGTTATGGCAAATAGAATGTGGTTTATAACTTTTTGGCAAAGCAGCACATATTTACAGACATTCATTGCAGAAAATTACGAATTCAGATAATTCCATTTAATATGCATTCTGGATTTCAGGTCAAATTTGCTTTAGAACCACTGGAGCAAAGTGAATTAGGTATGCAAAGTCATGAACACATATGAATATACATAAATAGGTATTTAAATATGCAGGAGAGACAAACAAGAACCATTACCACAGAACTCTACTCCATGCATTTCATACTTGCTCTGTATGAAAGGCAGATTGGTTGTTCATTTGGGGTTTAATGGCCCAAGAGTAACAAAGGCTACACTGCAGCAAACAAGAGTAAATAAAAAGATAAAAGATATCAATCAAACCAACAACCAAAGTTAAAGCAACACACAAAGAGGATGAAAGCAACAAAAATGGAAAAGACAGAACAAGAAAGCAAAGTGAAAAACAACAATGAGTGTATAGGACTCAAAAAATAAAAAAAAATATGTGTATAATAACTGTAACCAATAAAAAGGAAAAATTCGAAAATAGGGGACAAAAACAAGTCATCAGATAAAAGATGTCCGAGTGTAAGGAACTCGGATATAATATTGTGAAAGCTAAAATAAAAAGGGTGTTTAGGGTTAGAGGCAGTACAATCAATTAAAATATGTTTAATGATTAAAATGGAGTCACAAAATACACTTGGGTTCATCATCTGTCTGTAGAAGAAATCAATGTGTGAGAAACAAATCACCTAAACAGAGCTGAAAAAAGTACAACTTCCTCCTTGCAATTCCTGTAAAAACATGACTGCCATAGTTTGACAATAGGCTTGATCTCAAAAGAAAATTGTTTAACCAACCTGTTCAGACCAAATTGCTGCCATTGTATCCAGAACTCAACGGTAAAACACTAACAGCAGCATTGACTTGGCAGGCACTGCTGCCAAGTCAGCCAAATTGTCCCTAATGCCAATGTGACAGGGCACCCAAAAGAAGAGAATGGTGGCAGTGGTTGACAATGGAGTTGCAGGCGTATCTTGGAGAGAACAGGATGATGCTGATGCCTCACTGAGATCAAAGCTTGTAGTGAGCTAAGCAAGCCAGTATAAAGCACACACTGGTGATGATGCTTAGCTCCCATGTGGTACAAGGTGAGGCTGATAGCGTGCAACTCTGAAGTGACGATGAACACTACAGTGGGATCTGGTCTGGAATGATAGCATCATAGCAGACCATGGCCGACCCCACTAATGTACTGGACCTCGAGCCATCAGTGAAGGTGGGCAAGAAGGCTGGGTGCTCTGCACATTGGCTGGCAAAGAGCTGCTGGTAACACAGGTGGGTGTAAAGACCTTCCAAGTTCTGCAAAGAGAAAAGTTGCAGGAAGAGGGAATAGGATGTGGCTGGAGGATGTGGCTTGAATGACAAATGGTCAATGCTATCGAGACTGATGTTAATGTCTTGCAGGTAGCTTTTGACATGCAAACCGAAAAGGATGAATGGCAGTTGGACGATTACTGTAAAGCATTTCCTACTTAGGACTTAAAACACAGTCCCAAGTCCAATGGCCTGGCAGAGATTGCAATTTTGATGCATACTGTAGGCACAACTGATAGCAAATAGATAACTATGGTTCATCGGTCTCAATGTATAGACTCTAGACTGGTCAGGTGTGGGAGGTCCCCGTGCAAACGTGAAGGGCCTGATGGTGGAGAGCACCCTCACCACTGAATCTGCAATCCAGTTTTGAATGGACAAGTGCACATTACATGCATAACAAAGCACACTGGTCTGCTCCCCAAGAAAGGGAGAAGAGGAGGACCTTGAGGATATTCAATGCACATGTGCACTTGGACCTGAGGTGACGTATGTATGGTAAAAATATCAATTTACAGTCGAAGATGAGACTGAGTAACTTTGTCTGCACCACAACTGGAATGATGGTATCTCTGAGCTGAAGCTTGGGATCTAGATGAAGATTACACTTGCAGTAAAAGTGCACACATGTGGTCTTCTGTGTGGGAGAACTGAAACCCATTGCCTGTTGCCCAAACATAGAGATTGTTTAGGGCAGTTTGTAGTTGTCGTTCAATGATCCTCATTTTGGATGACAATTTATATTATTATCTTTTTCTTAATTGAACATTTCTGAAAAAAAAGGAGGATTTAATAATTTAAAAAACAACAAATATTACAAAATTAACTTACGCAAATGTTCTAATAACCTGGTTCATCCGTAAGTCCAATAATTTCAGGGTGTCATCCCTTACACAGCTAAGAAGTGAAATTCCATCTGTAAAAAAGACATTTTTTAACATTTTCACACTGGAGCCTTCATATTATCTGTAAATTGTTAATTTGAACTATTTTGAAAACAGCACAGTTGAAAGCATATATACATATAGAATGATTATCATTTTTTTCTGGAATTTATGATTATAGAGAGTAACTCTCAATGGAAACTGAGTCAAAAAGTTCAAATAAACATGACATGCTTCATGATGAAGCTACAACAGGTTCCAAGTTGGATTACCATTGGTAAAATGAGATAAGAAAACTCAAGTTCATAGACCTATGAATTGTTATAGGCTTGCTCTGCTGCATCCTGCATGCAATGCAATAAAAAAAGGTCCTTATTAGCACCAACGTTCATGTCGTTTTTCTGCTGAGGTCCCACCATCCTCATAGAACTTCTATTTATGGCATATAAATTTACAGGCTCCTGTAAGGCCTCTGTGACAAGCAGCTGCTTGAGGGGTTATTCATTTTCAATTTTATTATTATCAATATGGGAGGCATTACTGATACTTTTCAGGTCACATAATAGATAGAAGTCAACTGGATTCAGTAGGTAATTCATCAAGTCTGGTCACAGGTGCCTCTAGATTACATTAATCCCAATGTTGGTGATATCATATACAAGACACCCACCCACCCTTGCTACCCACAAGTGTGGTAGCAAGGAAGTATGCTGCAAAGATTATGTCTGAGGAACATTTTTCGGCAACCTATTCGACACTGTGATGAAGAATTGAAGGTACTCAGAACCTCTGAAATGTTAAAGCAACTGCTACAGGCCAATGAGAACATTTCTTCCGATACCAACCCACATGATAATGGAGAAATGGTAGCCAGGCATAAACTGGAAGGAGAGCTGTGTACCAATCCCCAGTGATGATGCACAGAACCGGCCAGGTCTAGCACCTAATGTCCGACCCCACCTTCTCGTGGTGCAGGCCGTATACCTTTCAAAAGAGATATTCTCTTTTGGAAGGGAACGGAAGGGGAGGGCTGCCAGTTCAGTATGGCCTACTGATCTGGTCATCTATGGCCACTTTTTTCTTTTTTTCAACCCTGCTGAGGAGTGGTCAACTTCACAGGGTCCTGGTGCTGACCATTTATACCTACTAGACTGGAATTGTTTATGGATTTGAGCTTGATTATCGATCCTGGACTTGCTGCAGTGGTGGGCCTCTGTTGAGGGAGAATCTGCTACTGTGTTTTCTGTTTGCTTCTGGGTTGCCAGCTCTAAGTGAACAGAGGCTTGGGATACCTTATATCAGCTGGTGGATAATCCTAATCAGAGGCCATCGCAGGTACCTGAACCTTACTTAGCTAGTTGGGCATCGTGAAGCCTAAACTGGAGTAATGTGTCTCAGGCAGGCCATATGGCTCTTGAAAAAGTCCACTTGAAAAGGTGGTGCCTGAAGTTCCTACCAGCATCGGTGACTTCAGCCTTTAGCAGAGGAGGAACAGGTCTTTGCCCCATGCCTGCGATCAGGGGGCTGTTTGATATTGTTGGCCCTACCATTTCAATAAACCTAATTTCTTTAAAAATCCTACTAATCATTTTCTCTCTGCAGGAACGTGGAACGTGAGGACATTACATAGAGATTATTCTCTTGATGTCCTCATGCAGGAATTCCAGCGCTATAACCTAGATATTCTAGGCTTGCAAGAGACCAGATGGACAGGTAAAGGTGAGATACTTAAAAATAACTTTAAATTTCTCTTTACAGGGAGGGAGGATGGAATGCATCACCAAGGCGTGGGTCTGCTGCTCAGCAGACATGCTAGTGATGCTCTTCTAGGATATGAGTGCATTAATGAAAGGTTTCTTATAGCAAAATTTCAGACAAGCATTAAAGACTTGAATGTTATCTGCTGTTATGCCCCCACTGAGGATTCTGATGAGGATGAGAAGGATAGGTTTTACGGACAACTTCAGGATATTTTGAATTCTGTCAAGAAAGGAGATATTACCCTTGTTCTTGGTGACTTCAATGCCAAAGTTGGTACCGACTCTGACCTTTGGGGAGGAGTAATAGGCCCTTTTGGTATTGGTAGCTGCAATGGCAATGGGCAACGTCTCCTACAGGTAAGTAAACTCAATGGTTTCAGAATAACTAACACTTATTACAAACACTGCGACATACATAAGTACACATGGGTTTCACCTGATGGGCTGCATAAGAATATTATTGATTATATATTAATTAACAGCAAATGGCTAGTTCTGTTAGGAATACCAGGACATATAGGGGAGCTGAAATTCGATCTGACAATTACCTTGTTAAAAGTGTCTTGCAACTTAAACTTAAAAAGTGTTGTGTTAAGTTAAAAAAATCACTTTTAATACTGAAGCTCTGAAAGATCCAGTTATAGCTAAAGCTTACCATGATAGGTTACTTAGTCATTATGGCAGTCATGGTATGCTTACTACTGAAGTTGAGGAAGAATGGGATCATTTCAAACTGGCTTTTTTGGACACTAACAGTACTCTTTTAGGAAAAAAGGAGCAGAGGAGGCAGAATCATTTGAGTGATAAGGCACTTGAGCTTATTTCTGAAAGAAGGAACTGCAGGAATGTCCCTAATCAGTATCCTACTGGTCTTAATAGAAAGCATTAAAAAAAAAAAAAAAAATAAATACCTCCTCAAGCAGCTGCTTGCCACAGAGGTCTGACAGGAGCCTGTCAGTTTATATGCCATAGTAGAAGGTCTGAGAGGATGGCAGGACCTCAGCAGAAAAGCAACACAAACGTCCATGCCTTACCAGGGGTCGAACCCAGGTCCCTTAGATCAGTAGCCAAGTGCTCTAATTAAAGAATCAGTTAGCTGCTGATAAAAATCTTTGGCTTGATGGCTTGGCAGCTGGCTGACAAAGCTGAGGAAGCAGTTAGGCAGCACAACAGCAGAGAGCTGTACCAGATAGTTGCTTTGTGTGGTAGAAAATGAACAGGTATTGAAGGATAAACAAGGTAAGGTTATAAAAGGGGAGGATTCTGTCATGGCTAGGTGGGCTGAGCATTTCAGTGATGTTCTAAACAATGTCGTTAGTTCTACTCCCATTGTTTGCAATGATTATAGATGCATTGGTGGCTTTAATGTTGGCCCTATAACACAATCTGAAGTTATTTTGACTGTTTCTAAACTTAGACTTCATAAATCCCCAGGGGTAGATGAAATTACTACTGAAATGCTTAGAGCTGGGAATGTTTCGGTTACCACTTGGATGATTGAAATTCTGAATATCTTTTATGATAAAGGCATGGTTCCTAAGGATTTTACCAGAGCTATTGTTATCCCTATTTTCAAAAAAGGTGATCGCAGTTCTTGTGATAACTATAGGGGTATCAGCCTACTCTCTGTTCCAGGTAAAGTTCTTTCCATGATTGTGCTTAATAGAATTAAGAAACTGGTTGACAGTCAATTGCATGATGAGCAATGTAGATTCAGAAGTGGTAGGGGATGTGTGGATCAGATATTTTCACTTAGGCAGATTCTTGAGAAATGTTTAAGTTTCAGAAACCTTTGGTTGTTAGCTTTGTTGATTTCAAAGAGGCTTTCGACTCTGTTGATCGTCATAATTTGTGGTTGATTGCGAGATAATATGGTATACCAGACAAGTTAGTTAACATAATGAAAGCTCTCTATCACAACACTGAATCGTGTGTGAGAGTTGGTAAGTCTTATAGCAATTGGTTTAGCATTACTTCTGGTGTTCGACAAGGGTGCATTTTGTCTCCTTTTCTCTTTAGCTTGGGTATTGATTATGTTATGCGAAATTCACTTCAAGGGAAAGATTTTGGCCTTAAATGGACTGGAGATACGAAAATTTCTGATTTAGATTATGCTGATTTAGCCCTTTTGACAAATGATGTTGATGAGATGAACTCTTTCATTCGAGCTGTTGATGAAACTGGTAGTAGAGTAGATTTGAATATAAACAGAGAGAAAATTAAAGTGATGAAAATTGGTCAGGCTGGTTGTGATTCAGTTCATCTGAATGGTTGCAGTCTTGAGCAGGTGTCACAGTTTCATTACCTTGGGAGCTATGTAACAGATACTGGTGATGTGCGGCATGAGATTTATAGATGAATAGGGATTGCTGCCGGAACTTTTAAGAATCTATAGAGATTGTGGAGAAATAGGCATATACACCTAAAGACTAAAATTAGACTGTATAATAGTTTGGTTCTTTCTAGGTTTAGTTAGTTCCAGTGGAGTCTCTCTCTACACAATATGCTGCTTAAAGGAGGTTGCAGACTCCTTTGCCTAACACCTCATCATTAGTTACAAAGTTAAACCACCTAATACCCAAGATACTAAATAAGCATCTAGAATTAAAAGCATCTAGTTTCCTGTTATCTTGTTTACACAGCGTCCAAGTTTCACCCACCAAATGGATTGGTATGCATCGACTTTAAGCTTTTTCTGGCAACACTAAGACATTCACAAACAGGACATTTGAAATTGAAGACCTGAAACACAGCAATCAAAACCAGTATACTGATTTCTTGCAGCAGTTTATTACCAGGCCTAAAGTGAAACAAGTGTCGAACCCTTAAAGTGTCAGGTTTCTAAAAGTGGCCTCACTCTGGTGGCAAAGTTAATTTTGATATGTTTTCAGAAAATAAAATACAAAACTTTAGAACCTCATTCTGAAGTAAGTAATAAAGGGAAATACTCATGTTATATACCAAAAGAAAGAGCATTAAATTGTGATTGATAAAATGACTGAAGTACTGAAATTGAGAATGTATTGTTTTAGTGTAAAGCTGCAGAACTGCTATAAAGTTTATTTTCAAATTGCAGCAAAAATTTTGGTTAAAAATCATAATTTCCTAACATTAATTAGTGTATTTGGCTAAAATATCATTAAAATTATCATTAAAATAAGTTAGAACCTTTTAAAAATTGCACTCTAGGCTAATCACGTAATCCTATAATTCGTAAGATTTATTCACGATTATGCTGTGATGGAGAGTTTAAAACATTTAAAAGCTCGGTTTTTGGGAGCAAATCTCAAAGCTAAGAGAGTGCTTTACATTGTGTAGCAAATTATAAGATCTACCTTATAATTACATATAGATTTTTATACATCTTGTCTATGTGGCTCTTGTCACCTAAGAGCCACTAGAAAGAAATATATAGATAAGACATATTTACCAAAAATTTTCTGGTACAGTTGCACTTTGCAAGTATTTGCAGATCGTTAATAAGGCTACCAGTCCAGTTTTTGAGTTTCTCAAACAGTTGTTGCTATGCTGGTGTAATTGCAGTAGGCCAGTCCCGGCTCTTTTCGATCTTGAAGTCGTATTCTAGACCAGTTTGTATTACACCATTTTCTTATTTCCGTTTGCACAGTCCACAGGTGTTACTAGCGCATATTCAACTGTTGGTTCACTATACTTATCGGGTAAAGTAGTCAGTTCTTCTTTGCTACTAGCACATCTCCCAAGTTTGAGTAGATATTAACTTTGCTCATTTTAAACCATTACCACTTTTATGTCAAAACTTTAAAAACTTTTAAATGTTTGTTGTAAAAAACATTTTAAACATTTAAAAACTTCGTGAACCTCCCCCCGGTTCCGGTACGACGCGTTTCGCCAACGATCTCAAACACGTGGCATCATCAGGCAGAAGGTGTTAGTAAAGTGTGCTTGATTTATAGCTTGCCTCGCCCCAAACCCTGTGATCTATGGTTTGCATATTGTGTACGCATTTCGTGATGGGCTCTGCAACAGGAGATTCCACGCCGAAGGAAGGGGTGGGATCTCGGTGTTGCAGAGCGCGTCAAGGTGCTTATGTATATTTATTGTTTCAGCATATTGTAATTGGAATTTAGTTTGTGGGGTCGCTCCCACTTTATAGTTGATTTTATTAATTTTAATGTTGTTTTCGAGTATTACTTTTGAAAGTGCTGTTGCAGATTTCTTATTGTTTATATCTGTGAGGTGCTCGTTCATTCGTACTTCATACTGCCTGTATGTTTTTCCTATATATTTGTTTTTACCAATCAGTTTGTTTCCTGGGTCAGGGATTTCTATTTCGTAAACTCCCCCCATTGGCGGTTTTTGGTCTCTGTCATTTAAAATTAAATTTTTAATGGAGTGCGTAATATTAGTAGGTAACGTATAGTTATATTTTCGTAATGTGTTTTCCAATGTTTTCGTTATTATTTTTAAGTGTGGGAAGCTTCGGACATATTGTTTTTTATTTTCAATTTGCTGTGGATGTGGTTGAGTATCTCGTTTTGCAATATATTTGGCTTCGGTGTCCCATTTTTGTAACAGTTTCTGTGGATATCCTACATTTTGTGCTGTTTTATAAATATATTGTAGTTCTTTCTGCAATGTTTTATATTGTGAGCAATATCTATATGCTCTAATGAATTGAGGGATTATACTAGCTTTCTTATATTTCATTGGATGTGCTGAGTCTATTGAAATGTAACTAGGGATGTTGGTTGGTTTTCGGTATACTGAGGTTTCACAATGATTTGGTTTTCTAGTTAATTCTATATCTAAATAAGCTAATTCAGCTTTTGATTCGGATTCTATGGTAAATTTTATGGTAGGTAGTATACTATTAAACATTTTAACAAATTCTTTTAGCTTTTCAATAGGGTGTGGCCATAATATCAATATATCGTCTACATATCGTATGTAAAGGTCTGGTTTTAAAGTACATCTAGCCAGGGCAGTTTCTTCGACATGTCGCATAACGACATCAGCCACGAGTCCAGAGAGAGGGGAGCCCATCGGGACGCTCTCAGCCTGGAGCCATGTCTTTCCTCCAATATCAAAGTAATTGGAGGTGGTCGCAAGGTCAAGGGCGTCAAGCATGGCAAAATAGTGCGGATGAGATGGTTTTGCCACGCGAAGCCATTCAGCTTTAAGTCACATCGCCGCATCCAATATGGGAGTATTGGGATAGAGCGATATGACGTCCAGCGAATGCATTGTGACCTTGGGTGATATTGGGGTATTCTGTATTTTGATGTAAAGCTTCCTGGCATGATGTCACTATATTTTTTGTAGGTGGGAAATATTGTTTAAAGTATTTGAATAGGGCTATTTCTAAATTATAAGTTGGAGATTTTCGTTTATTAACCAATGGTCTGAAGGGTTTTTCCTTTTTGTGTAATTTTATTTTCACAAACATTTGAGGAATATCTGGGTATATTGGTACAATGCATTGTTTCACTATTTCATCGGGTATAAATGGATCATTTTTTATATTACCTAATTTTGTAATAATTTTGGATATGAGGGTATTCTTAATGGGTTGACATTTTAAATCTTGCAACGTTTCGATTACTTTTTTTATCATACTGTTCCTTATCTATAATTACTATTTGATTTGTTTTATCTGCCATAACAATTTTAATATCTTTATTCTTTTTAAGATCTTGTAGTATTTTTACATTTGGATTTATTTTCTTACTATCTTTTAGTTTTTGAATAGATCTATACATCTTAAATCGTTCTCTATCTTTGAATTTTTGCGGTACCTTATACAATGCTTGTTCGATTTGGGTATTAATTGTTCACTATTAGTATTAATATTTTCAAATGCATATTTTGCTCCTTTTTGCAAAACAGCATCTTGTTCTTTACTTAATTTTAATCTAGATAAGTTTATATAATTTCCCTTCTGATTAACAAGTTTTGCATTGGTTTTTGACTATGTAATAGATTATCTAATTTCTTTTTATGTATTTTTTGAATTCTTTTAGTTTCTTGTTCTAATCTATATGTTAGTTTACCCATAAATTGATTTAAATTATTAACTTTTAATTTTAAGTAACTCCTATATGTCTGCTCTTCATGTTGTCGGATATTTTTCCGTGTTTCTCTAATCGTTTTCTTTAATATTATGGTTTCAGCTTTTCGTAAGACGTGATGTAAATTTTGTTCAAATTTTAATTTTTCTATACTTAGTGACTTTGGAATCACATCATGTTTTTTACATTGAACCAGAAAAGTTAACTGTAGTAACAAGTTATTTAGGGTGAGGCGGCTTTTCATAAACCTGTTTGCTTCCATTTTGCGCTTAAACCGACTCGTGCGCTATATAAGTTAAAATTAAGATATCACACAGCTAGAGAAATAGTAAGATTTATTCACGATTATGCTGTGATGGAGAGTTTAAAACATTTAAAAGCTCGGTTTTTGGGAGCAAATCTCAAAGCTAAGAGAGTGCTTTACATTGTGTAGCCAATTATAAGATCTACCTTATAATTACCCATAGATTTTTATACATCTTGTCTATGTGGCTCTTGTCACCTAAGAGCCGCTAGAAAGAAATATATAGATAAGACATATTTACCAAAAATTTTCTGGTACAGTTGCACTTTGCAAGTATTTGCAGATTGTTAATAAGGCTACCAGTCCAGTTTTTGGGTTTCTCAAACAGTTGTTGCTATGCTGGTGTAATTGCAGTAGGCCAGTCCCGGCTCTTTTCGATCTTGAAGTCGTATTCTAGACCAGTTTGTATTACACCATTTTCTTATTTCCGTTTGCACAGTCCACAGGTGTTACTTGCGCATATTCAACTGTTGGTTCACTATACTTATCGGGTAAAGTAGTCAGTTCTTCTTTGCTACTAGCACATCTCCCAAGTTTGAGTAGATATTAACTTTGCTCATTTTAAACCATTACCACTTTTATGTCAAAATGTTTTTAATAAAAAATGATAAAATAAATATATAGGAAAAACATACAGGCAGTATGAAGTACGAATGAACGAGCACCTCACAGATATAAACAATAAGAAATCTACAACAGCACTTTCAAAAGTAATACTCGAAAACAACATTAAAATTAATAAAATCAACTATAAAGTGGGAGCGACCCCACAAACTAAATTCCAATTACAATATGCTGAAACAATTAATATACATAAGCACCTTGACGCGCTCTGCAACACCGAGATCCCACCCCTTCCTTCGGCGTGGAATCTCCTGTTGCAGAGCCCGTCACGAAATGCGCACGCAATATGCAAACCATAGATCACAGGGTTTGGGGCGAGGCAAGCTATAAATCAAGCACACTTTACTAACACCTTCCGCCTGATGATGACACGTGTTTGAGATCGTTGGCGAAACACGTCGTACCGGAACCGGGGTGAGGTTCACGAAGTTTTTAAATGTTTTAAATGTTTGTTGTAAAAAACATTTTAAAGTTTTTAAAGTTTTGACATAAAAGTGGTAATGGTTTAAAATGAGCAAAGTTAATATCTACTCAAACTTGGGAGATGTGCTAGTAGCAAAGAAGAACTGACTACTTTACCCGATAAGCATAGTGAACCAACAGTTGAATATGCGCAAGTAACACCTGTGGACTGTGCAAACGGAAATAAGAAAATGGTGTAATACAAACTGGTCTAGAATACGACTTCAAGATCGAAAAGAGCCGGGACTGGACTACTGCAATTACACCAGCATAGCAACAACTGTTTGAGAAACCCAAAAACTGGACTGGTAGCCTTATTAACGATCTGCAAATACTTGCAAAGTGCAACTGTACCAGAAAATTTTTGGTAAATATGTCTTATCTATATATTTCTTTCTAGCGGCTCTTAGGTGACAAGAGCCACATAGACAAGATGTATAAAAATCTATGGGTAATTATAAGGTAGATCTTATAATTGGCTACACAATGTAAAGCACTCTCTCAGCTTTGAGATTTGCTCCCAAAAACCGAGCTTTTAAATGTTTTAAACTCTCCATCACAGCATAATCGTGAATAAATCTTACTATTTCTCTAGCTGTGTGATATCTTAATTTTAATCCTATAATTCTTCCGATGTCAGCCATTAGAGATCACTAGCGACTTCAATTTTGATCATTTCATATTGATTATTCTTTATAATAGGAGTATACATATGAAAAATGAATAAAAAATGATTCTAGAAGCACCAGAGTAAAAAAAAACTGTCTTTGAAATTGAAAGTCTGCTAAAATATTGATCAAAAGAATTCTGCAATGTTCCAGGATGACCCAACTGCCGGTAGTAATAAAATCAATAACTTACTTTAAAAGTTTAGAAAGCATCACAACTTTGCTACAGTTATAAGTAGGTCAAACAGACCAGAAATCAAAAACCAATGAATAATAAATATACTATGGTAAGGCAGAATAGAGGCATAAAGTAAATCATTGCTACTCGATGCTATTTACAGTGATTCAACATGTACATACATCACTACAAGTTTAAATAAGTATTTTTTAACTTTTTCATAAATTTTCATGCAGAATTAACAGGCAAAATATATCATAGACTGAAATGTTATTTTCAAGATTTGATTAGAAATAGTTTAAAAAATTGTCCATTTATGTTCTAAAAAAATTACGATCTTGCATTACAGAACGGTAGACCGACTATGGGCTTGGACACACATAGGGCTAAATAACATCCTTTACAACTGAAAAAAGGCATTTTACACTTTTTTGAGTGTAAACATTCAGAACTGCCTCATCAGGGTGAACTGTAATTGACAGTCTATTTTGCACATATCTGCACAAAAAGATGGCAATCATGTGGCATGCCCAGCTGGAAAACGAGAGTTAAACTGCAGACCAAGCTATTTTGCATTGTGCTCAGCCAAAAGTAATACAAAATTAAATAGAATTTAATTCTGGATTTTATGAGCATAAAATATTTAACAAAAATGAGAACTATATTACTATACATGACATATTAAACACTGGGGCTGAAATAGAAGCCTGTGCTTGAATTGTAGCCAAATTGCATAATTTGCAAATAGTGGCTGAGTCTCTTACAGGGATGCCAGACGTTTATTTGGATGTGCAGGTTCCTTTTTCGTAAATAGAAAATTATATAGTTACTTTAGGAAAGTGTTCAATTTGACATGAAAGAATTTCTAAAATTTTTATATTAAAAAAAGGTACAATTTTGTGAAAATTTTTATGTACTCACATGTACATAAATTGATTGCAAGAATTCCACACATTAATTGTGCAAGTCTCAGCTAGTTTGAATTTGCAGCCTGAGCTGGAATTGTAGTTCAGGATACTATTCAAACATTTAAGTAAGACTTTTTGTAATTTAAATAAGACTTTTTCAGAGTGATATATAAATATATATTAAAAAAAAAACTGATTAAGCCAAATAAAAATTTATTACAAAAAATCTAATGGACCAAAACAATAATAATATATCTGAATAGAAAGGAAATTTCTTTCAAAATAATAGGAAAATAAATTTTTACTTGAAACAAAAAATTACTGTTTTCTATAATTTTTTTTTCTTACTGATATACTTTTAGAAAGGATCAGACTTTTTGTCATCTGTGATCAAGCAAATACAAAAGTGAATTTGTGAAATTTTTTGTCAAACAATCAATGAATAGAAAGAGGTTATGTTAAATATAGATTTAATTTAATGTGGATTCGCTACAATGTTGCTCCTTTTCCCCATTATTTTTTAGTAAAAAGCCTTTAAAAAATCTTAAAATAGTTTATATCTATAGATAAACACACAGAAAAATTTACACGCCTTTTTTAACAATTTTTTTTTCATTAATTTAGAAAACACTGACAAAAACGAGATCGGTCTATAATTAGTCAACAGTTGTTTATCACCCGATAACACTGACAAAAACGAGATTGGTCTATAATTAGTCAACAGTTGTTTATCACCTGATTTGTAAATCGAGTGATAAACACACATTCACACATAAATCGGGTGAACAACATATTTTAGTTGTTCAATAAATTTTCCTTGTTGTAGTGATAAATTAATTAAATTAAAATGTTCAAATTATATTTAGCAATAATTTGTAGCATGGACATTGTAATGCCATCATACCCAGAGGCTTTATTTTTACTCATTGCTGCAAGTTCTTTACCAATTTCTACATCATCTGTATTTTCCATATAAAGAGATTGTGATATATAATTTATATCACATGAATAACTTAACCTATACTGATTATCAGTTTCAGGGTTCAGATATGTAATACCTTGAATAAAATTTATATTCATGCCATATGAATAATCATTATTTCAACATTTTGAATTTTTATTCTAGACTCTCTATAAGGTATGCTGAGTGCAGAAAGGAAAAATGTTAGAAATTTATTGTATAACAAATACATCCTTTCCACAGTGAAAAGCCTCCCTTCATAGAATACATCCATCAGTAGGTGATTCTTTGCCTTTTCACAAATTTCATTGTAAGCATTTATATTTTTTCTATCAACAGCTCTTCCAAATAATTTTACTCTTAGCTCTAAATACTCTAGTAATAAAATGCTCTTATAAGCTCCACGGTTAAGTAAGAATGCCAAGACCATCTGATAACATATTCTAGAATACATATAAATGGAGCATTTTGAACAATAAAAAATGGTTAACAGTACTTTAACTATGCACACCAAGTTCATAGTAAAAAAAAAAATCTTTCTCATGAGAAACACATATCAGTAAATGTATCTTTTCATAAATTTCATGTTTGTTTTTCATTTTGCAGCCAATAGTCATCCATTTAGACATTATTAGGCCCAGAGATAAATGTACTAAACATGAATTACTTTTTTCAAGTTGTAAAATCAAATAGCCGTCCCGTGGCCGAGTGGTTAGCACGCTTGGCTACTGATCTAAGGGACCTGGGTTCGAGCCCCGGAATTAGGAATGGATGTGTGTGTCATTTTTCTGCTGAGGTCCTGCCATCCTCTCAGATCTCCTATTGTGGCATATAAACTGATAGGCTCCTGTCAGACCTCTGTGGCAAGCAGCTGCTTGAGGGGGTATTTATTTTATTTTATTTTTAAAATCAAATAAGAACTTCAAAATTGAATGTCTAAATGTCTGTGAGTATAACTACAAAGATAATCTTAGAAATAAGAAATTTAAAAAGATTACGCAAATAATACATTTCATGTAAATGATTCCATAAAGCAATATGCTCACACATGATGCATTTGCACAAACATAGATCAATAGAAATTCAGAGCATGGTTGGTTGGTCGGTTGGGGTTTTTTGGCACAAGAGCAGCTAAGGCTATATTGCGCCAAACAAAAAGACATAAATGAATAAAAGTCAATTAACCCACAACCAAATTTAAAACTCACAGAAATAAAATGTCACAATAAATAAGCAAAATAAAATCAACAAGTGTATGTCAACAATAAAAATGGGTGTATAGGACCCATTTAAAATAAATAACTAGTATATAACCCAGATAACAAAGCAAACAATCATAAATGTGCAAAATATCCATTAAAATGTAAAAATGCAAAAACAGTGGTTAAAATAGAGCCATCAGTTAAAAGATGTCTGAGTGTAAGGGGCTTGGATGTAAAATCATGAAAGTTAAAAAACATGTCATTCAAAGTTAAAAGCGAGACATGAGATTAAAATATGTTTGATTGTTAAAATGGTGTCACAAAACTCACACTTAGGTTCGTCGTTTGCCTGAAGAAGAAACGAGTGTGTAATAAATGAATGACCTAAGCGGAGCCGAGCAAGTACAACTACCTCCTTGTGATTCCTGTGAAAACAAGATTGCCATGGTTTGATGATAGGTTTGATCTCAAAAGAGCTTGTTTGTAAGCTGTTCTGACCCAGAGCTCAATGGTAAAATGCTGCCAGAAATCCAGATATGGAACTGGCAATGGAGAGCCGGACAGGGGCATGGCTGACTTGGCAGCAACATCTGCCAAGTCATTGCCCCTGATACTGATGTGACCAGAAACCCAACAGAAATGGATGTGGTTGTGGCTGCCAGACAATGTCGCTGCTGGCGGATCTTAGAAAGAACTGGGTAAGGCCGATGCCTCACCGAGATCAAAGCCTGTAGTGAGTTGGGTTGTTTTACCTCTGAGCGGCACTTTTTTGCACACCATGGGCTAAATGGCCAGGTCACATGAACCCCGAAGGCTCAGAGAAGGTTGGGGGAGGGGACTCACTGGAATAGCTGTTGGGAGACAGATGGTAGCCTCCCGTCAAGGCCATCCAGCGTGTTCTTTAACGTGCACAGGGTATGGCTCTCCCACACACGGGGCCACGGCTTAACGTCCCATCCGACGGACGGCGGCCTTTCCAAGCCCATCGGTGTCCCCTACTGACCGTGGGCAGGGCGGGGAATTTTGCGGAGATAAATCTCAACGCTGACCCAACTGGGACTCGAACCTGGGAACTACAGATTACGAGCCTGGCGCGCTACCGACTGAGCCACCCCCGCCCCAAGCCTGTAGTGAGCTAAGTGAGTCAGTGTAAAGCACACACTGATGATAATGATTAGCCGCCATGTGGTTCAAGATGAGACTGATAGCCCTTTGTCTGCAATGATTACATCACAGCAGACTATGGGTGATCCCACTGACTGTATGCCAGATTTCGAGCCATCTGTGAAGACAGGCAAGAAGTCCGGGTACTCAGCACGATGGCTGGCAAAGAGTTGATGGTACATACAGTCAGATGTAAAGGCCTTTCCCGTCCTGCACAGGGAAAAATCACAGGAAGGGGAAACAGCAAGCCATGGTGGAAGTGGCTTGGCTGTCAATGCTATCGAAACTGGTATTGATGTCTCTGAGGTAGTCTTGGACTCGCAAACAGAAAGGATGATTGGCAATCGGCCGATTAGTGTAAAGCATTTCCCACTTTGGATTGAAAATGCAGTCCCAAGTAGATGGTCAGGCAGGGATCTCAATTTAGATGCATATTGTAGGGATAACTGCTGATGGCAAAGAGATAAAGATGGTTCATTGGTCTCACATAAAGACTCTGGACTGGTGAGGTGCAGATGGCTCATGTATAAACACAGAGGGCCTGGTGATGGAGGGGTTCCAGCTCCTTCACCACCAAATCCTGGGTGGAGTTGTACATCTGGGATCCGTAGTCTAGCTTCGATTGGACAAGTGCACAGTATAGGTGGAGCAGAGAACATCGGTCAGCTCCACAGGAGAGAGAGGAGAGGACCTTGATGATGTTCAATGCCCGCATGCACTTGGACCTGAGATGATGTATGTGTGGTAAAAAGGTCAATTTCCAATCGAATATGAGACTGAGAAACTTGGTCTCTGCCACAACTGGAATGATGTTATCCCCGATCTGGAGCTCGGGATCCAGGTGAAGATTACGCTTGTGGCAAAGGTGCACAGAAGTGGTCTTCTGTGGGGAGAACTAAAACCAGTTAGCTGTCGCCCAAAAAAAAAAGATTGTTTAGGGCAATTTGCAGTTGTCTTTCAATGACTCTCATGCTGGAAGAAGAGCAAAAGATGCTAAAGTCATCAACATAGAGGGCATTGCCTACTGATGGAGGAAGTTGTCTAGTAATAGAATTAATCTTGACAGCAAAAAGTGTTACACTCAGAATGCAGCCTTGTGGCACCCCCTGTTCTTGGGGGTATTGCCGTGACAGAGTGTTGCCAACACAGACATGAAAAGAAATGCCAATAAAAATTTGGAGATGAGGATGGGCATGTGACCTCTCAAGCCGAAGCAATGGAGGTCACGAAAAATGCCAAATCTTCAAGCTGTGTCGTACGCTTTTTTGATGTCAAAGAAAATTGACACCAGGTGCTCTCTGTGTAAAAATGAATTTCTGATAGCCGATTTGAGGCATATCAGATGGTCAAGAGTTGACCATTGCCTGCGAAAGCCACACTGAGTGTTGGAAAGAAGGTTGTGGTGTTCTAAATACCAGATAAGTCTGGCATTTACCATTCTTTCCAACACCTTGCACATGCAGCTCATCAATGCAATAGGACGATAATTGGAAGGAATCTTGGAATCCTTTCCTGGCTTTGGGAAGGCCAATGATGATGGCCTCTTGCCAGGAGTCCGGAAACTGTTCCTCGAGAAAAATGCGATTGAAAAGATGGAACAGCCGATCCTTGCTCGATGGTGAGAGATGTTGGAGCATGGCATAATGGACATTGTCCAGCCTGACAGCAGATGCACAAGAGGTGTGTAGAGCAAGGCGAAGCTCGTACGCTGTGAATGGCCTGTTGTAAGGTTCCAGGCCATTCGAGTGGAAGAACAGCGGAGAGCATCCCACCCTACTCTTCTGGGCCACAAACTTGGGGGAGTAGGAAGACGATGAAGAGATATAGGAGAATGACTCCCCCTGAAATTCAGAGCAACAGTGGTATCTGCAAAATAATTATACTTACCATCATAGTTTTTCCTATCAACATTATTAAGTTTTATTTATCCAATTTACACAAAAAGTATACTGCCAAGTTTCATAATACTTAGATACAGAACAAATACTTAAATCTTGAAAAATATATTTCATACCCTGAAGTCAGTATAAAAAAATGATAAAGCAATGACATTACAAATTACAAGTAATTCATACTCAGCAACATTTGAAATAGTCTCTTCATCTGAAATGCTTCCCTTGCATAGGTATTAAAAATATTTATAACCTTCACTAGAGTTATATGTATTTCTCCTGTCTTCAACATGTCAATGTATACTTCAAAGAAGCAAGATTTTTCTAACTCAAGACACATTATAACTTCATGTGATCTATTTGCGAAGAAGACGAGGGATTGTGATGAGCTCTTTTAGCAGGTTGTTTTTGAGTTCTTTTACCTCTGAGCGGCACTTTGCACACTATGGACTAAATGGCCAGATCACATGGACCCTGAAGGCTCAGAGAAGGTTGGGGGTTGGGTTGTTTTACCTCTGAGCGGCACTTTTTTGCACACCATAGAAGGTTGGGGGAGGAGACCCACTGGAACAGCTGTTGGGATACAGATGGTAGCCTCCCGTCAAGGCCATCCAGTGTGTTCTTTAACATGCACAGGGTATGGCTCTCCCACACATGGCTTAACATCCCATCCGACGGATGGCGGCCTTTCCAAGCCCATCGGTGTCCCCTACTGACCATGGGCAGGGCAGGGAGTTTTGCGGAGATAAATCTCAATGCTGACCCAGCTGGGACTCGAACATGGGAACTACAGATTACGCGCCTGGAGCGCTACCGACCGAGCCACCCCTGCCCACTTTTAGTGGCATTCGCTCATGAATTTTCATTTTGAGAACTCATGGTTGTAGTTTGTGGTTCAGTGCCTGTTGTCCCCACCCATCACGGAGTCCAAGGGAATGCCCAATCGGGTGCCAGGCTGGCCGGGCACCATACCCACACAGCCAGTGAGAAAAGTCCTCACAACAAAAGAAAAGTAAAAGAGAAATGTGAGAAACTCACTTGAGTCCTCAAAAAAGAAATAAGCAAAAAAAGAATGAATATGAGAAGCAAACTGGCCTCACAAAAGAAATAAAACTACAAAATCAGTAAATCAGTGGGGAAACTCGCAAACCATTGCCTGGACGTGGGCAAGGTTACTCATTGCTCTGCACAGTTGACCCTAGTAGGACCTGCTCACCAGTCAATTGATCCTTAGGGGGCACCCAGGACCTCATGTTTACCTGAAGCAGAGGCCAAAGCAGTGTATAGCAGCAGCCCCTGAAGTCACTGCCCAGCCCCACAATTGACAGGCTCCCCCAATGGCAAAATGGCCAAAGGGGACCTGATCAGTCATGAGCTGAGAAGAGATCTTCCTTTCCAGGATCCTCCTTCCTTCCAGGATCCTCCTTTCCAGGGTCAATTGATCCTTAGGGGGCACCCCAGGACCTCATGTTTACCTGAAGCAGAGGCCAAAGCAGTGTATAGCAGCAGCCCCTGAAGTCACTGCCCAGCCCCACAATTGACAGGCTCCCCTAATGGCAAAATGGCCAAAGGGGACCTGATCAATCATGAGCTGAGGAGAGAAGAGATCTTCCTTTCCAGGATCCTCCTTTCCAGGGACACAGGTATCCGTGCACGGCAAACACACAGATGAGTGTTCAGGGCCCTGTGAAGGTACCCAAGCCAGTGGAACCTTCACAGAGTGGTCCCCTCACCACGGACAGGAGGACACTGAGGGGTACCCCCAGGAACCAATTTTTAACTCTAGTATCAATAGATCTAAATCTGACCTTGATGTCGAAGGACCCTTTGTATCTGAAATTTCATAACGTTTCCAACATCTACAAATCAAAACATCCCCAGACACCAATTTTCATGTTTGCAGCCCTTGTAGATCATGGTTTGGCCTCTAATATGACCTCTATTTTACCTTGAAGTGCACATCAATGTTAAATTTCGGATTTTTTCTGAGATCTATGATCCAGATTACCCCTAGATGAAAATTTTCAGAGCTCTACCATTTCTGCATCACAGTTAGAATTAGTGTGATCCCCTGTCCGTCAGTCAGCCATCAATCACCTGCAATCATCTGTATATATATATTCCCAAGAACACATTACTCATAGTGAAGGCTGAATCACTGGATTAGCACAGAAGAATTTTTTTACTGGCTCAGCTAAATGTGTTGGTATTCAAGATCATAAGGCATCTGAAGTATTTTGTGTATGAGATTATTACAATGACATTTATAGCTCAGATAATACTAAATTACAACATAATAGTACTTACCTACTGATATATCTAAAGATGTTATTTTCCCTTGCAAAAGTATTTCATTTGCACTGGATTCAGATCTTGTATCCCAAAACCGGATTCTTTTATCAAAATGGCCACTAATAATGTTGGTACCAGCTCCAACACTTGTAACTATGTCATTACAGCTTGACCCAGCAAATATTGTGCGAATACCTAAGAAATGAGTTATTAATCTATTACACTTTTATACGTTTCTGTTGAATATTTTTAGGTATATCTCAAAATAAAATAATAATCTTTTTAGATAGGTATTCTTTAAATTTTTTAATTTATTAAAATATTTTGAGATACTATCTTCCTACATTTAAAAGATCTTCATTGAAAACAGATTAAAATAGTCTAATAGAATAAAATAATCTTGAACTGCATCCTTAATATGTGGATATTTTTTGGAAATGAAAATCTTTGGGGAACAGGATGCAAATTTCCCAGATCAGCAGAACCTCATCTACTAGCTGCTTGCAATCCTTTATCACTATCTCTTGTATAAGAACTATCTAGGCTTTCAGAATTTTCGTCACCACAAGAAACAGCAAGTAACTGCTCTCAGAATCATTTTCTTCTTTTGCAACTCTCCAAAGGATAGCCTCTTTACTTTCACCAATTCTAAAATGGTGTGAAAGCAATCATATGTGATTTGTTTACTTTCTTCTTGTAGTACATTTAGAACTCAAGAAAGAAAGCTTTTAGCTTTATTATACAATGCAAATGATTTATTTATGGCAGAATGACTTAGGTCATCTCACTTGCTTTATTAAAGGGAAAAAGTGCTGTCAACTTAAGTTGTCATAGCCACTTCTAACAATGAAATATCCTGATGGCTTGTCTTGGCTGCCCAGAAGGTTAAATATCATAAAGTATTTATCAATTCTTAATCATTAACATTCTGAATTTCTAATAATGAACTCTACTTGGTGGCAGAATAAGGTACTTGACTTCTATACTATGTGGATCCCTAAGGATCAACAGATCACCAGTTGCAGAACAGTATTTTAGAACATTTCTCAACATCTCTTCTTACTATGATAATAAAATATGGTTTGTAATTTAAAATTCAGCACTGTAGGTTTTTCCTTATTTTCAAATATTTCTCACTCCACTGAACATTTTAAGAGTAAACTTTCTTTGGACAAAGCCACAGGATATCTGTAACTCAGTAGAACAGTAATACTTTCCACCCATGGGGAAGAAATGGTCGAGCCACATGGGCTGACCTTGACCCAGGAGGGTCGGTAGATCTCCAGGCAGTCAAGAAGAAGGCTGTCTGCCCTCTTAGTGCCATTCATTTATATCTCTTATTGCAATCCATTCTTCATTAAAAAATAAATAAATAAATACCCCCTCAAGCAGCTGCTTGCCACAGAGGTCTGACAGGTGCCTATCAGTTTATATGCCATCAGTTTATATGCCACACCATGAATGTAGGTGTTCAACAAACAACTGCTCCTAATGCAATGCCTTAAGCTGCTCATTTGCCACCTGACAATGTACCCAAAGTAAGATTGTGAAATGAGCATCGTGGATTTTTAAGCCCTCTATGCTACCATAAGTATCATTAGCTATTATTGGCACTACTGCAGTGACGATACTTCAATCAGAAGAAAATTTCGTTATAAGAAACCAACTCATCAGCATACCGCATCACCTTCACTTCAAATGCATTTTCATTCATCACTTGCTGGCAAGAGCTTTGTAAAATGAACTTATCACTCACTATCAACTTTCATCTCTAAAGTTCTTCTCACTACCCACCAGTAGAGTACGGAAAATTTCATTCCTTACTTTTGATCATCATCATCCTCAAGCAGCCACGGGCTATGGAGATCCAACAGACCACGCAATTTAGTTCTCCAAACATATCTGTCCTGAGCTATATCTGCTGCATCTGGCCACTTTCACACCTTGACATTGTCTGCCCACCGCATCCTAGGTCTCCCCCTCTTTCTGAGGCCTTTATGCAGAATGTTCGTAACCCTATTCACCAATTATCCATATGGGCAACATGGCCAAACCAACTGAGTTTCTCTCTGCACAATATGCTGCTTAAAGGAGGTTGCCAACTCCTTTGCCTAACCTCCTCATTACTTACAAAGTTGAACTACCTAATGCCCAAGATACTGCCTAAGCAACCATAATTACTTTCGATACCAGGTAGCATAGAATTTTTGTTGAAGTGCTTTAAAACATTTAACAGTATTATGGATTATTAAAGATATTAATTTAATTTTAATTACTGCATTGTGATGCTCTACTGTAATTTTTGTTATTAATATTAATACCTATTGAACTCAAGACAAAGAGATTCACTTTCTTGTAAATAAAAAATATCCCAATATTTTGACTCCTTACTGGAGTCATCATCCAAGGAGATTGCAGTTATCATCGAACTTTCTTTTGAATTAATGGGAAAAAGATTTTGGTTAAAAGGTTTCCTTGTACATCACTCAAGGCACCATCTGTTGACAGTATCAGTAATCCTTCTGCTTTTCTTATGGATGTTTTTTTCATTTTTAACTGTTGTTGCATTCCAATTATTTTATGATTAGTTTTATGTGCATTACTATCTTCTGTCCAGTCTTGTTCCATTTTGTTTGTTTTTTATTGCAGTATTGTGTTCTTTTATTCTTGTTTCTAGAGTTCTCCCTGTTTCTCTGATTTAAGGTTTTTTATGTTCATATGTAACTTTGTAAATAATTCCATTTTCTCTCTCTCTATATTTTTTTCTTGTTGTTTAATGCTTGGGGTGATTTTCCTTTTTTTTTGTTTAGTCTGATGCTAATCATATATTGTATTTATTACTAACTCTTTGGAGTTTCAGAAAGAAAGAAAAACTTTGTAGTAAGGCATTTTTTTAGTGAAGTAAGATTTTACATTTGCTTTATTTAATTTATCTACTTTTCATTTTATCTTTAGGATGAACTTAGCTGAGCAATGGTTTTCAACATGTTCTTTTCAGTTTTTTAATTTGTGTTATTTTTTCTTTGTGTTCTGTAACTTGAATTTTCTTTATTGCTTGCTCAATTAGTTTTTTCTTTATGTACATTGGGCAGTAGAGTGGAAGTCTAGCATTTTTCCTCTATTGGTTGGTTTTTATAATTAGCTATTGATATTTTTTCATCTGCTCACAGGGAGAACTCTATAAACAAGAATAAAAGAACACAAAGGTGCAACAGACATGTAGCAAAAACTAGACATAAAGTAGAATGGAATACAGCAATAATAATTAAAAAAGAAAAAACAATTCATTCACAAAAGCAGAAGGATTATCAATGAAGTCAACAGATGGTGCCATGAACAATGTACAAGGAATCCTCTTGCCCAACGGCTAGTTCTTTCTGATACAAAAAGAAGTTCCAACAAAAGTTGCAATCTCCTTGGATGATGACCCCTACTCAGGGGTCGAAATATTAGAATATTTATTCACAAGCAAGTAATTCTCTTTGTCTTTACTTCAACAGATATTTATATTAATCTACGTATTCTAAGCCAGCCAGGAATTCAATTGTTTATGTAAAATATTTTTTTTCATATTAATAAATAAATGATGTGCTTCCAAAAACAAAAGAAAATGTTAAAAAAAAACAAGTTTAAAATTTTCCATGGGAAAAATAATTTTAATATTTGGTACACCTGACATTATTCAACATAAATTAATTTTTTGATTAATTTTTCCAGGGGGAAGCTGCCTCTCTTGCCCTTTCTGTCAGCCCAATCAAGCAGGAACATGTAAATACTGCAAATATTTAAGCACAAGCTTGGAATGTTGATAAATTGGTCACTCAAATCCCATGCTGGAAAGTAAAAGTGCATGAAGTAAATAAAAACCAACAATATTTGGTGAAAATGGTTATTGGTTTTTGAGGGTAAAATGAAACCATATGTAAAAAGTGAATAAAGATATTTTATTTAGGAAAGTAAGCACCAGCACAATCTATAACCTTTTCCCAGTGAGTATAAGTTTGTAAATGTCACTCCTGTAGCAATATCGATCTTTATAAGTGAAGAAAACAGCCAACTCTGTTGCCAGTGCTTCTCAGTTTCAAAATTGTCAGTTGTGCATATGATTGTCCAGTGCCAAGAAAAGATGGTAGTCAGTTGGCATGATATATGGAGAATATGGAGGGTGGAGTAGAATTTCCCAACCAAGGCTGTGGAGCTTGTCTCTGGTCACTTGCAGTGTGATGGTGAGCATTGTCCTGAAGGACCAAGCCTATGTGATGAATAAGTGCAGGCTGATGTTAGAACAGTGCATCTGCAACCTGTTGTAGCTGTGCTGAGTAGACATCCACAGTGATTGTTTGACTAGTGGCAAGAAATTCATAATGGATGATACCAGCTGTAGTCCACCAGACACAACAAAATTTTCTGTTGTGGATTCTAGGCTTTTGTGAGTGTGGTACAGGTCAATGGACAACAATCAAAGATAAGAATGTTTGATGTTCCTATAGACAATAAATTTTTCCTCACAAATCAACAACCTGCCCACAAATGGCTCATTCTTGTTGCATAAAAGCAGCAACAAACAGATCATAAGCCACTAGAGTTTGTTGTTGGCAGTCAGTTCACGTGGAACCTATTTGCTCAGCTTCCAGACTTTTCCTAGGCAGTGTAAATGAAAACAAGTGGTTTTGTCACCAACATGGAACCTTTCTGCAAGCTCTTGGCATGATGATTCATGATGTGAATCCAACTCGATGCTGACCTTCAGTTCATTGTCATCAATAACAGTCGGTCTTTCCTTGCAGGTGCATCTTCAAGTGTCTCATTGCTTGTCACAAATTTTCTGCATCACTTTTGGGCTGTCCGTTAGCTCACTATGTTCTCTCCAAATACCATATATATATTGCGGGCTGCATGTGCCACTTTACTTCCCAGTTTAAACTCAAAGTAAGCACACTTGAACAACTGTATTCAACACACATTTTTTCATCACCCTTCCAAATTTTACCGAACCGCTTTTCATGCTTGCTAAACATCAACCGACTCAACATGCCACGTGTTTTCGACTATGTATTGATGCATTCCTTGCAATTGTGCTTATGTACTTTTAATTGAAATGATAACATTGAAAAACTGACTCAAATGTATTTTTCATTCCTTTTGCAATGAGACTGATTTTTAATTTTATAAAACTGCAGTCTACAGGTGAGCATGACATTGTTAAAGCTGTTGCATGTCTTTTGGCAAAATATTTCTGCTTGCAGTTCATTATTAATATGGTGACACACTTGAAGCAGCATAGTTGGTGATCTGTAACTATAGTAAATAACAAAGCTTGTGACTTACAGACTTGATCCACAGATGACTTCTATCTTTCGAGGATTATGCTTTTCTGTCCTACTTATGCTTTCTTGGCTTATATGTGAGTATATACGTAATTGTTGTTCTGCACTTTAGTAATAGTTGTTGACTGCACTTAAGTAAATAGATACTAAGCAGAGCTCTCATGATTCAACTGTGCTTAACTTCCTAGTTTGTGATTACCTGACAGCTGCTGGCTGGAGAATGCTACGTATGATTCTGGTACTATATAGAAGTTATTTTACTTTTGGTACAATATGATTTTATTAATCAGACATAAACATCAATTTATGACCAACTTGAATATGCCTCAGATCTCCTTTCTTTTCTACTGTATTTTTCACAATCTAGACATCATAAGAATCTAAATGATGGCTCAAATTTAATCAGTCCCTCCTTTACAGAGACAAATGTTGTAAGAACAAATATTTGTTTTACTAATTAGAAGCATGTTTGGTAGTCCTAGTTCTCACCATCTAGGAGGAGATGTTGAACATACAGATACAAAGAAAAACAAACCCTCTGTTATATACAGGATAGTTAAAATTAAACTGATAGTACTAAGAGCGATGTAGAGAAGGATCTACTCAACAGATCACAGCGAAAAGTGGTGGATACCTTAATAAGAACATAGGGTTGAGAATTTGTGAATAAAAAAAATTAGTTAGTATTAGTGCCACCAGGTGGCATGGGTGTGCTAAAGTAAAGAAAATATCAAGTTGAACAAACATATCCTTTATTTTACAAATCAAGATTCGCAATATGTGAATCATTCGTATGCAAAATGTGCTGGAAACATAATATGGCATTGTCCACAATTGCTGAAACATGTCTCGGGGATTGGCTGCAACATGCTGTGTTATTCTTGCCTTCAGTTTAGCAAGCAATTCAACAATGTCTTGGTAAACTTGACTTTTCAAATAACTCCATAACCAAAAATCGCATGGGTTTAGGTTGGGGGAACATCGTGGCCAAGCATTGGAAAATGTTCGAGAAACTATTCTGTCCTCACCAAACGTGATACGCAACAATTGCATTGCTGTATGTGCAATATGGGGTGGCGCCCCATCCTATATGAAGGTTATGGAGTCTAAGCAATTTCTTTCTTGCAAAGCTGTAATAATCTTGCGGTGGAGATCTGTGTAACATGGTCCATTCACCAATCAACACACAGGGCCTTGAGGTGTGATCTCCTCAATGAAAAATGGTCCGATTATAAAGTTTGTGGTAAACCCGCACCATACAGTTACATAGTTAAGAGTATTGGGGCACATCATGCAGATGTGTAGGTTCCCATATTTGGCAGTTGTGCCTATTCACTGTTCCATTTAAGGAAAAATGCATCTCATCAGTCCATAAAACTTTTGAAGGCAACATGTCATTGAGCTGCATTCTTGCCAGAAATCGCAAAGTGAAGTTGGTGTGCTGTTCAGGATCATGTGGTTGCAGTTGCTGCACCCTATGAATTTAATAAGGATACCATTTCAGGATGGACCATATAATTTTACAGACAGTTGACTACAGAAGTTGCAGTTGCCAGAACACCTGTCTTGCACTAACTACAGCTAGCTCCGATTGCAACTGGATTTCTACAATGGAAAGTGCAACGTCTTTTACATTGCTTTCTGCAACAGGCCACCGCCCTCCATTCAGAGCCACACCAAACTCGCCTGTTTCTTGGAAGACATCACATTTTATAGTGTGCCTCATGTGACTCTTACGTTTGATTCACTGCAATGTCATGAGAAATTAGCATGTTCTACCACAGTTTTAGAACACCCATGCCACCTGGTGGCACTAACACTAACTAAATGTTTTTTATTCACCAATCCTCTACCCCATGTTCTTATTAAGGTATACACCACTTTTTGTTGTGATCCATCAAGTAGATCCTTCTCTACACCACTCTGAGTACTGTCAGTATAATTATAACCACCCTGTATATAGATCTGTTTATTATTTTGCAAATTTACTTTAAGCTTGTAACAAAATTAAAACTAAGTAATGTTATATGTGTTATACATTAAAGTGCCATTGAATTATGGATAGGAGACATTATTCAAATTCAGTACCGAAAGTCCCACATTTGCAGGCATGCATGGCTGAAACTCTAGTCATATATAACTGTCAGCTTTGGCTTCCCCAAGCATTTGTCGCGAGAAGCGTAATGGGAAAAGTGCGGGATTTGGATGCATTTGACAGAGGGCCGACAGCTGGGACACTCAATCTCTGAAATTGTCAATGAACTAGGATTTTCTCGTACGACAGTTTCAAGAGTGTTCGGGGAATTTGAAAATTCTAGCAAAAAACAAGTACCCAGACAAACTGCAAAGGACAACCAGCCTTGAATGATTGTGGGCTTTGCTGTCTGACCTACGTCGTATGGACCGATAGCAGCCAGACATTATCTGAAATCACTTCCCATCTGAACGTGGGTTCCAGCCGGGAAGTCAGTGCACAGACTGTGCAACACTCACTTCATCGTGTTGGCTTTGGGAGCAGCCAACCTATGAGAGTCCCACTTCTAATAGCAGAACACTGGCTCAGTGCCTTGCCTGGGCTAAAGAACATCGAAACTGGACCATCAAAAATTAGCAATGGATAGCCTGGAGTGTTGAATCCCGATTTAAACTTCTCCATGCCAATGGGAGACTGAGGATATGGTGCCAACCCCATGAAGCCATGGATCCTGCATGCCAAGGTTGGAGCAGCACAAGCTGGTGATGGCCTGGGGTGTTTTCAGTTGGACGTCTGTGGGACCATTGGTACATGTACCGACTACTCTCAATGCATCCCGGTATGTAGAACTCATGGCTGACCATTTACACCCATTTATGGTCATCATGCATCCCAATGGAGATGGCGTCTACCAGCAAGCCAACTGTTCATCTCACAGGTCCAGGTTGACTACTGCATGGTTGCAGGAGCATTCTGCTGACTTTGAAATAATAAATTGGCCACCTAAAAGCACAGATTTAAATACCATTGAAAATCTTTGTGATACTGTCGAGCAGAGTGTTCAGGCCAATGCCACATCAGCGACGAGCTTGAGAGAATTGTGAACAGCTCTGGAGAATGCATGGGGCGTCATACCTGTGGAACATTTATGCAAGGTTGTGGAATCCTTGCCTCATCGTATAGCAGCCATTATCAGGGCCAGAGGGGGTCCAATACATTACTAGGTTACTATAATTCAATGGAACTTCAGTGTAATTCTTGCATGTAACCTTAAATTGGAAGAAACCTGTTCCTTACGTTAAAAATTTAAATTCTGTTGATCAGTTTTAAACATATAATTCTCTCTTTTAAAGTGATTTAATTCAGATTAAAATGACCATATATTGTTTCCAGGTCCTAAAAATCCCTTCTTTAGTGATGTCTTTTCATTTTGAAGAATTTCTTTTGCACAGGTATTTTACTGATGATCTCAATGTGCAGAAGTTTTGAATTAAAAGATGGTAAAATATTAAATTGTTTCATATAATGATGGTTAAAAATACTAATAAAAATATTATAATACATGGAGATGCTAAAAACTAGGTAGAAATTTTGATGGTTCACCCTTTATTTACCCGATTTTAATATTTTACTCAAAATTGAGCTAAAAACAATTTTATCATTACCAATCTATTTACTAAACAACTGCTTACTTTCAAATACATATTTTTTGGCAAAACTTTCTAGATAACGTTTTAACACTATGTTATTCAGAAAGTATACTTATATTATTTAATTTGAAGCTCAAGTTTATTATTATTTGAAATTTAACAATTTAAATCAATATAAACAAATATTGATATGAGTGAATGAGGTAGGTAGTGAGGGGGGAGGGATAATGCTAATTCTAACAATGATGCAGAACTGGTAGAACTTGGAAAATTTCGGCCTATAGGTAATCTGGGTCGTAGATTTTTAGAAAAATTGGAAATTTGACCTCCAACATACTTTCAAGGTCACAGAGAGGTCAAACCTTGATCTACAAGTGCTAGAAATATGAAAATTAATATCTAGGGGTGTTTTGGCTTGTAGATTTCAGATTCGGGGGGGGGGGGGGGGTCAAAGGTTAAATTCCATTCTACTGGTACTAGAGAGCTAAAAATTTGGTTCCATAGAGGGCCATAGATCTCAGAAACATTACAAGGTTTGGGATCTCGCAGGTCATTTGACTTCAAATATCAAATTTTGATTTACTGGCACTAGTCTATATAACATATATGTTTATTAATTAAAATGGTGTCTAGTATTTCAGGTCCTACATCTCAGAAATGTTATGAAACAAATTCCAGATTAGACCAGTACATTGATCAAAGGTCAAATTTTGATTATGTGCTATGAATCTGAAAACTGATGCCTGGGGAGGGGGGGGGGGGGTATTTCTGCTTTTATATCTCAGAAACACTCTGAAATTTCTGATCTGATGGGTCCCTCAGAGCCAGAGATAAAAATTCTATCAACCAGTGCTAGAAACATAAGAATTGGTGAATAAGAGCATTTCAAGTCATAGGTCATAAAAGTTCAGAAATTAAAAATCTGGTGTCGTGTTCATGGTCAAAAGGTGCAGAAGGCAGCAACTGATTTCTCATAAAATATATTAAACACTTTACATTTACTTTATTTTTAAACCTTTATATTATCATATAAACTATGTTGCACTTAATCTGTAGTTATATAATTGGGTTCATTACATTTTGCCACAACCTTCTGCACAAGTAGTACATCATTCTCAAGCAGCCACGGGCTACAGAAGTCAAACCAGATAGTGCAATTTATTTCTCCTAGCATATCTTCCTGAGCTACGTCTGCTGCATTTGGCTAGTGTACACCAATTCTAAGAAAACTCACAATAAATAGGCACTTTAGCATCGATTTAAATTTTAGAAGAAAAATTGTCTTGAGCCGGGTGGGATACAAACCCACGACCTCCTGATAACATGTCAGGTGCTCTGGGCCACTGAGTTACCGGTCGCCAATCAAGATCACCTCTAACTAGTGTCATGAACATTCCTTTTCTGTTTCATATAAGCACTGTTCAGGCAATATTTCTAGTCACAAGCAGCATTTATATTAGCCAATAGATGGAAGCATGTACGAAAAGTATGCAGATATAAATAATTAATGAAAAAGGCTCGACATATTTCAAATCAATTCATAATAAATAGGCACTTTAGCGTTGATTTAAATTTTAGAGGAAAAATTGTCTTGAGCCGGGTGGGATACAAACCAACGACCTCCTGATAACATGTCAGGTGCTCTGGGCCACTGAGCTACCGGCTGCCGATCAAGATCTCCTCTAACTAGCGTTATGAATATTCCTTTTACATTTCATATAAGCGCTGTTCAGGCAATATTTCTAGCCACAAGCGGCATTTATATTAGCCAATAGATATGTATATAGCCCAGAGCACCCGACATGTTATCAGGAGGACGTGGGTTCGTATCCCACCTGGCTCAAGACAATTTTTCCTCTAAAATTTAAATAGACGCTAAAGTGCCTATTTATTATGAGTTGATTTGAAATATGTCGAGCCTATTTCATTAATTATTTAATTCTAAGAAGGTCCTGTTAGACATTGTCTACTGCATTCTAGGTCTCTCCTCTTTCTGAGGCCTTTAGGAACATTGTTCATAACTCTATTTGCTAATCTCTAATTATGCATACGGGCAACATGGCCAAGCCAATGGAGTCTCTCTCTGCACAATATGCTGCTCAAAGGAAGTTGCTGACTCCTTTGCCTAACCTCATCATTAAGTTACAAACCACCTAATACCCAAGATACTGTGTAAGTTTCTAGAACAATGTTTCCCAAAGTAGACGATACTGCCCCCTGGGGGATGCTGGAACAATCCAGAGGGTAAAGTGTAGCCTTGGGGGCAACTGGGGAGCAGTGAAAGCATAAAGAAAGAAGGGAAGATAAGAAAATTTTGAAAAAAACATTTGTACATGTTTCATCTGTTGTGTAACATAGAGTTAAAGTCATAGTGATTACTTCATTTTCCAAATAAACACATAAAATTATCCTTCGTTATCTTAATTTCTGTGTGCAATGCGAATGTTACTATGGTTGATTTTAATAAATATTTTATAATTTCAAGCTTCAAGGTGTCTTATTTAAAACAATATCTTTCTTTACTATGTTGTAGGACGTTGTGTTGGGTTGGGTTGTTTTACCTCTGAGTGGCACTTTTTTGCACACCATGGGCTAAATGGCCAGGTCACATGGACCCCAAAGGCTCAGAGAAGGTTGGGGGAGGGGACTCACTGGAACAGCTGTTGGGAGACAGATGGTTGTAGGACGTAGGTAGAAATATAGATACATAAAAGAATGCAAGTTTTTCACTGCATCTTTCTGTTTCTTCGCTTAAAGAAGGTAGATTTCCAGGGGGCGCTAAGTAATTTTTTTTGTGAAAAGGGGGCGGTAGGACAAAAGTTTGGGAACCTCTGTTCTAGAATCAATAGCATCAAGTTCCTGTTATCTTGTTTACAAAGGGTTCAAGTTTCACTCCCATAATTAACTCTAGAAAGAACCAAACTATTACACAATCTATTTTAGTCTTTAGATGTATAACACCCATTTCTCCACACTCTCCATAGATTCTTAAAAGTCCTGGCAGCATCCCCTATTAATCTGTTAATTTCATGCTGCACATCACCAGTATCTGTTACATACTGTAGCTCTCAAGTTAATTAAACTGAGACACCTGCTCAAGAGTGGAACTATTCAGATTAAATGAACCACAGCCTGCCTGACCAATTTTTATCACTTTAATTTTCTCTGTTTATCACCAAACCCACTCTACTACCAGTCTCATCAACAGCTCTATTGAAAGAGTTCATCTCATCAAAATCATTTGGCAAAAGGGCTAAATCATCAGCAAAATTTAAATCAGAAATGTTCGGATCTCCAGATCATTTAAGCCCAAAATCTTTCCCTTGCAGTGAATTTTGCATAACATAATCAATAAACAAATTAAAGGAAAATGGGAAGGGAAAAAGAGGAAAGGAGACAAAAAGCTCCTTTGCTGAACCTCAGAAGCAATGCTAAACCAATTGCTACAAGCCCTACCAACTCTCAAACAAGACTCAATGTTATTATAGAGAGCTTTCATTATGTTAACTAACTTGTCTGGTATGCCCATAAGTTCTCACGATCAACCACAAATTATGATGATCAAAAGAGTAAAAAGCCTTTTTGAAATCAACAAAGCTAGTAAACCAAAGGTTTCTGAAACTCTAAACATTTGTCAAGAATCTGCCTGTGAAAAAATCTGATCTATACATCCCCTACCATTTCTGAATCCACACTACTCATCCAGCAATTGCCCATCAACCAGATTCGTAATTCTATTAAGCACAATCATGCAAAGAACTTTACATGGAACAGAAAGTACCCCTATAGTTATCACAAGAACTGCGATCACCTTTTTTAAAAATAGGGATGATAATAATAGTTCTGGTAAAATCCTTAGGAACCATGCCTTTATCATAAAAGATATTCAAAATTTCAGTCATCCATGTAGTAACTAAAACATTCCCAGCTCTAAGCATTTCCGTAGTAATTTCATCTATCACTGAGGATTTATGTAGTTTAAGTTTAGATATAGCTAAAATAACTTCAGACTGTATTATATGGCCAACATTAAAGCCACTAATGCATCTATTATCATTACAAACAATGGGAGTAGAACTAACCATATTGTTTAGAACATCACTGAAATGTTCAGCCCACCTAGCCATGACAGAATCCTCACCTTCTACACCTTACCTTGTTTATCCTTCAATCCCTATATACCTGTCCATTTTCTACCACATAAAACATTAACTATCTGGTATAGCTCTCTGCTGTTGTGCTGTCTAACTGCTTCCTCAGCTTTGTCAGCCAAGCCATCAAGCCAAAGATTCTTATCAGCTGCTAACTGATCCTTTACACATTTATTAAGCTCTCTGTAATGCCTTCTATTAGGACTAGTAGGATATTGATTAAGGACATTCTGCAGTACTTTCTTTCGAAAATAAATTCAAGTGCCTTTTCACTAAAATTATTCTGTCTCCTCTGTGACTTTCTTCCTAAAAGAGTACTGTTAGTTTCCAAAAAAAGCCTGTTAAAAATGGTCCCATTCTTCCCCAACTTCAGTAGTAAGCACACCATGTCAGTCGGTAGCACACTAGACTCGTAATCTGCAGTTCCCAGGTTTGAGTCCCGGCTGGGTCAGCGCTGAGATTCATTTCTTCAAAACTCCTGCCCATGGCCAGTAGTGAACACCAATGGGCTTAGAAAGGTTGTTGTCCATCGGATGGGACATTAAGCAGCAGCTCTGTGTGTGGGTGAGCCATACCCTGTGCATGTTAAAGAACATGCTGGATGGCCTTGACAGGAGGCTACCATCTGTTCCAATGGTCCCCTTCCCCCAACCTACTCTGAGCCTTCAAGGTCCTTCTGACCTGGCCATTTAGCCCATTGTGTGCAAAAAAGTGCCTCTCAGAGGCAAAACAACCCAACCCAACTCCTTCTAGTGACTACCTAGCTACCATTTAGAAACCCAAGTAGTACAGTAAAATAAAAATTTATACCCTGTAAATGGACTATATGACAAATAACACATGTATGGTTTGAAAAATATTTTTAAAACACTTTTTTATTTTGAATTTTTGAAGCATACCTACAATTTTCAGTTATAATTCCAGGTATATTTTTATAACAATACCTATAATTCCAGTTACATTTTAAATTAAATTCAGTTTTATGCATTTTTAGATTAGGTATAAGACAATTTTGCATTATGCAGAAATTTTAGAGTAAAAAAAAATATATTAAAAAAAACTCACACGCTCGTCTTCGTAAATCCCAGATCTTGAGTGTCCTATCATGGCTTCCTGAAACAACTTTGCTTGACTCTCCAAGAAATTTTGCTGCCATCACTTTCCCACTGTGACCAGTTAAAGTATGCTACAAAGAAAACAGGGAAATTTGTTTTTACAAGGGACATTCAAAAGATTAGTAGATTGAAGCAAAAACATCTGTAGAACAAAAACCATTGCAGTACCTCAAAAAAATTTTACTGTCCTTCAAAGTACTCCCCCCTTCAGCCTCTATGCAAAGTTGCAGATATCTACACCAATTATGGAAAGCTTGGTGGTAGTACTCCTGTTGGGGATACTTTACAACTCTGAATGAAAGAATTTGCCAGGTCTTGTACCCTTGAAAAAGGCTTCCCAGCGTTCGTTTTTAATTTTTGGAAACAACCAAAAATCACATGGTGCAAGATCGGATGAATATGCAGGATGGGGTAGCTGCTTTGATTTTTTCCTTCTCCAGATAGGCTGTAACTTGCTGGGTTTTGTGAGCACTACCATTGTCTTGAAGAAGGAGCACACATCTGTTGTTGGATGCTGCTCATCTCCTTAACCATTTTGGGCAAAACAACGTTGGTGTACTATTGGCCATTTATAGTTATTTTTTTCAAGTAAGGTGTCCACAGCTACCACTCCTTGGGAACTGATTAAAAAAAAATGTGAACATCCTCTTCCTTGTGTGAAAGTCTTGTTTGAGGATTTAGGGATGCAGCTCATCTTCCACAACCCAAACATAGTTGTCGATTTTTGTGGGAATTGTACAGTAATAACACCACATCTCATCACCTGTGACAATGTCTGTTAACCATTTGAGCCACTCAGTTCAAATATTGCTAGCATCTCCTTGCACGAGTCGACTCTAGCTCTTTTTTGCTATTCTGTCAATTTGTGGGATACCCATCTGGCACAGATCTTTCGGAACTTTAAATGCTGATGAATAATTGTTTCCACACTGCCAAACAATATACTGACATGTGTGGGTTTTTCTTAACTAGTTCACGAACAGCAGTGTAGGTTCTCTCGTTTCACGGCCTCCTTCAGTCTTCCTGCAAGAGGCAGGTCTTTGAAGTTCTGCCATTTTTTTCTGAATTTGCACATCCCTCCAGTAACAGAGCCATATGAACAGGCACAATCCCCATATACTAGCGATAAATTGGCAGGATTTTTTTTTTGCATCATTCCAAAGCTAAATCCTTGTGAAAATGAAAAAATCTTTCTGTCTTTAGTAGGCTCCATAGGAACATAACACAGAATTTGCACACTGAACTTTATGTGCCATCAGCGAAGAGAAATGATGATATGGCCTTTGTTTTTAACATACACTGGTTTCCATAAATTAGGAAAAATCCCTATGTTAAGTCATTGGGAAGCTAATGTCAAAGCTCTATAACTTCTAAAATAAGTTTTTTTGTTTTTGTTTTGAAAAATGTGATTGCAGATAAAGATTTCAATCAAATAAATCTATATCTCGATTTCTAACAATATTCGTTCAGTATTTAATGAATTATGGAAGTTTGAATATTTATTGATAACAATGCCAGCCACAAAAATTGACTTCAGAAGCTAATTAAAACTTAGTAATAAGTATTGTATAAAAGTGTTTAATAAAATAAGTTTATATTTTAGAACTTTGTGTAAAGAATTCGTTCATTATTCTCCAGTTTTCTATAAGTTTCTTAAGACTGGTATTAAAATAAAATATACCCCCTCAAGTAACTGCTTGCAACAGAGGTCTGACAGGAGACTATCAGTTTATATGCCATAGTAGAAGGTCTGAGAGGATGGTGGGACCTCAGCAGAAAGACAACACAAACATTCATGCCTTACCTGGGGCTTGAACCCAGGTCCCTTAAATCAGTAGCCAAGTGCACTAACCACTCGGCCACAGGACAGCATTGCTGTTGTTAAATATTCAAATTTCCGTAACTCCTTAAATACTGAAGGAATATTGTTGATAATCGAGATATTGATTTATTTGATTGAGATATTTATCTGCAATCACATTTTTCAAAACAAAAAAAAAAACATTTTAGAAGTTATAGAGCTTTGACGTTAGCTTCCCACTGACTTCACATAGAGATTTTCCTTAATTTATGGAAACCAGTGTATAATGACAAGTTTAGACAAGCTGCCAAACAGGTCATAGCTCATTAACTTCAGAGATTCTTGACACGTATCAAATCTATAGATACGTGTCAAGAATGTTTGAACACCCTTTATACCTGAATAGTTTTTCTGAAATAATTTTCTGCTTTTAATTGTTGAGAAATATGCTAATCTGGGTCTGTTGTTTTACTGACCCTATAAAAATACACTATCTCAAAATATTTAAATGAACTGTCGAAATAACAGAAAAGTGTGTAGAGCAAAACCAATCTAATTATTCCACAATGTTAATTAACCATTTAGAATATTCTATGTTACTTTTCTCAGTATGATAAGTTAAATTTTCTTGGGGTTCAGTTTAAAAATACCACTCTATAAAGTTCTTTCACTAAAAACACTTTTTAAATATATTTTTGCAAAACATTTAGTTACTACATTTTCCATAAAACAGCTAAATTTTTTTTCTTTACATGCTTCAAATGCTTTTGTATTTTGAAACTTGCTTGAAAATGAACAGTGTATAGAATTAAGAATCTGGTTGATGGACCACTGTGTGATGAACAGTGTGGATTCAGAAGTGGTAAGTAACGTATAGATAAACATTTTCACTTAGGCACATTCTTGAGAAATGTTTAGAGTTTCAGAAACCTTTGGCTACTAGCTTTGTAGATTTCAAAAAGGACTTTTGTCTCTGTTGATCATAATTTGTGGTTGATTGTGAGATCGGATGGCATACTTGACAAGTTAGTTAACATATGAAAACTCTATAATAACCGAGTCATGTGTGAGAATTGGTAAAGCTTGTAGCATTTGGTTTAGCATTGCTTCTGGTGTTTGGCAAGGGTGCATTTTGTACACTTTCCTCTTTAGTTTGGTTATTGATTATGTTATGCAAAATTCACTGCAAGGGAAAGATTTTGGGTTTAAATGGTCTAGAGATCTGAAATTTTCTGATTTAGATTATGCTGATGAGAATTATTATTATTATTTTGATATTATTATTATATTATTATTTTGATTATGCTTATGATTAGAGAAGGTTTGGTGATAAACAGAGAGAAAACTAAAGTGATGAAAATTGGTCAAGTAGGTTGTGGTTTCTGCTAAACTGAATGGTTGCACTCTTGAGCAGGTGTCTCAGTTTAATTATCTTGGGAGCTATGTAACAGATACAGGTGATATGTGGCATGAGATTAACAGATGACATAGAATAGGGATTGTTGCTGGGACTTTTAAGAATCTATGGAGAATGTGGAGAAATAGGCGTATACACCTAAAAGACTAAAATTAAATATATATATATACATAGGTTGGTTCTTTTTAGAATTAGTCATGGTAATGAAACTTGTGGACACTTTGTAAACAAGATAACTGGAAATTATTGAAATAATAGATTAGCACATAGGGATATAAATAATGTGCCTTAAGGCCACAGAAAGAGGGGAAAACCTAGTATATGGTGGGTAGAAAATAGATTTTTTTCTCCTTTTTTGTCTACTTTAACAAGTTTATTACACCTAAGTGTACAAGTATTACAATGTATTCTTCAGAACTGCAACACATGTGAACTTCTTTCTCCATGAGTTTATAATTTCAGCTTGATTCTTCTCCATTGATGCTTTTGATTCTAGATGCTTACACAGTATCTTGGGCATTAGGTGGTTTGACTTTGTAAGTAATGATGAGGTTAGGCAAAGAAGTCAGCAACTTCGTTTGAGTAGCATATTGTGCAGAGAGTCATGTTGCCCATATGCATAACTATAGATTAGCAAATAGGGATATAAACAGTGTGCCTTAAGGCCTCAGAAAGAGAGGGAGACCTAGGATGTGGTGGGTAGAAAATGTTAAACAAGGACCTTGTTAGAATTGGTCTACAGTGGTGAGAAGAAGCTGATGGAGCTCAGGAGAGATGTGTTTGGAGAACTAAATTGCATAATTTGTTGAACTTCCATAGTCCATAGTTGCTTGAGGATGATGATGAGATTGCTATGAATATAAAAAATATAAAAAATTACTTAAGCATAATGAAAATAAAAAAAAAACGAAAAATATTTAGCTCTCTTTGGATACTTCAAGAGTAAATCATACCAATTTTTTGTTGTGAAATGAACACTAGTAAAAAATTACCATAAATAAAGGCCATTAAGACAAATGCAAAATTCAAGAAAACAGTAATTGCCAAAAAATTACTTACTCTCAATAAGCATGAATTGAAAGTGGATATTGATTATGATAATAGATAATCTAAATATTACAAACCATTTGGATATTTTTCCTGTAAAATAAAATACCTATTATAATGGAGGGCAGAATTTATCAATCTTTATCAGGTTTGAGCACATTTTAATTTCACATTTACATCCAGGCACACCCATAATTACCTGGCTCTTGTATTCTTCAATATCACAAACTTACCTGTACAGAATTCCTAAGTTGACCACTTATGGTTCTAAAAATGTTACCAATTGAAGTAGAGGTTAATTTGCATAAAAAAAGTATAATATCCTTTTATGATCTATAAAAATATGGTCATTTTCTTTTTTTGTCTGCTTTAACAAGTTTATTACACCTGAGTGTACAAGTATTACAATGTATTCTTCAGAACTGTAACACATATGAACTTCTTTCTCCACGAGTTTGTAATTTCAGCTTGGTTCTTCTCCAATGATGCCTTTTTGCATTATACCTTATGGCGTTTCCAGTTTTCATCCAAATCCATTGCAGAACAATACAATTCTGTTTCATTTTCTTCACCAATCTTTGATTTTGAAGATTTTACGAGCAGCCACAATGGAATAAAAGATTCTTCTATATAGTAAAATTTTCCTCAACGTGTAAATTACCACAATATTATTTATATAGCTGACAGACCTAGAGATGGCAAACTTCACGGGTTTCATTGTATATGAGATGCACAATAAATCAGACAAAACTACAAATTAAAATTTAAATAGAATAATGCAGTAACATTGGTTATATATGATACTGAGTGTACAACAACACATGTCCAAACCACACAACTATTTAATTTTTCAGTTATTTTCAAAGTCTTAAAAAATGTTAAAAAATGTAAGATTTGAGAAATAACACATAAACCAGATTTAAAGTGTTAAAAAGTCCCATATGACATGCAACCATCTGAGAAAATTTTAGTAAAACTAATGCATTCTGAATTAATATTATATTACAAGATATCATACCCTTAATTTCAGATCATTAACTGTCCATACCCTGCTTGCAAAGTCACATGAAGCTCCTAAGACAAAGGTTTCCTATGCAAAAAAAAGTAGTGCATAAATATTCCAACACATAAATTATATATTTTGGACTGATCCTATTTAATGGTTCCTATGAACTTGTATCTGTTATGGTTAAAATAAATAATTTGGTGAATTTACATAATCACCAGTGATTTTATAAAATAACCACACCAATTGGTAAATGTATCTAATATGTTAAACATTGCTAATATTTACCAGTGATTTAATAAAATTACTGGCAGTATTATAAAATCATCATACTTCTATGGTGAATATAATTTATTCACAGACAAGTTAGAAATCGAATTTTTATGCAATTTATTTTGATGGAAATGCTGGAGAACTGCAGTAGTTTATCAATGTACATAAACATTTATGCATGCTGGTTTAGCTCTGAGTGGCATTTTTGTGCAAGGGCTAAATTACTAGATAGCAAGGACTCAAGGTTTGGGTACAGTATTCTCTGGACAGCTATTAGGAAACAGATGGAAATTTTTCATCAAAGCTATCCAGTGTGTTCTTTAATTTGCACAGGGTACAATATTACTGCACACGAGCCACAGCTTAATGTTCCTCTAATTAATTGCAGTCTTTTTAAGCTAACTGGTGTCTCCTTTTTAAGGCTACCAAATATGTGTGTAAATGTAAAATGCAAGTCAGATAAGTGAAAGCATAAAAGTAACACGAAACGTTGCAATTCTAAATGTTATGGCAGACTTCCATAAGGCTGGGATGGGTTGTTTTAACTCTGAGTGGCATTTCATCTGCACACACAATGGGCTAAACGGCGTGGTCACAAGGGCTCAGAGAAAGTTAGGGAAAGGGGACCACTGGACAGTATTTAGGAGACAGTTGAAAGCTTCTTGTCAAAGCCATCCAGCATGTTCTTTAATATGCACAGGGTTGGCTCTCCTGCACACCAAACCTCAGGTTTAGGTTCCATTCGACAGATGGCAGCCTTTCCAAGCCCATCAGTGTTTCCTTTCTGACCAAGGGTAGGGTGGAAGTGTAACACAGATATCTTCCATAAGGAGTGACTTCAGTAGGAAGCATAATTCTAATGTATGGTAGTCTTCCATATAAGGAATGATTTCATTTTATCTCAGAACATTTCATGACCTTAACGAATAACTATCTTTCTTTGTGCCCTACTATTTAAGCTGTTGTTTTGAGTGTTTCAATAAATATTTAAAACAGAGAAATCCATTATTGCTGCATAATTAGTTTATTCACTAATTGCCTTTATGTTTTTTCCTCTCTTTGTATTTCCCAAAAGGGGTTTTCCTGATTTAAATAATTTTTTTTCATGAGGATAAATGATAAGCATTTTTATTTTTATGTATGAACCACTAGCTGTGTATTTTTTTTTTATAATTAATGATTTATTATTTTTACCACCAACTCATGGGGATTTTAGAAAATCGCCACTAAATGTAAAACATGCGTTGTATTTTTCACTTTTCCTTACTTGACAGTTTTTTTCATAATATCATCAATTACACACTTTCATCTAACCATCATCAAAATTAATCAGAGATGTTCCAGATCAATAGAGAGTATCCAAATTCACATTTGAAGTACCCTTAGGCATGCATAGCAGCAAATAGAATCTCTGTGGGCTGCAATTTTTTTTCCCCAATTTTTCATAAAAACATATAAATTAATTTAATTTACAACCACAGAGAAAAAAAAAGCAATAAAAATAGATGGATTTAAATGAAAATAAATGATATAATTTTGAAACCAAATTCCATAAAAATTAGTGTAATATTACATACAATTTAAAATATTTAAAATACAATATCATTATAAATCAAAGCCTTCATTTTAAAACATTTTGTATCTTATTTTCTGCTCTCTGAATTAACAAATTATATTCTGACAATCCATATATATTAAAAATTTACTTTACACTGTCAAAAGAGTGCAATTGCTCTGAATCATAGATCCTTGCAAGTTGGGTTGTTTTACCTCTGAGTTGCACCTTTTTTGCACACAATGGGCTAAATGGACAGGTCAAAAGGACCCTGAGAACTCAGAGAAGGTTGGGGGAGGGGATCCACAGGAACAGTTATTGGGAAACAGATGGTAGCCTCCTATCAAGGCCATCCAGCTTGTTCTTTAATGTGTACAGGATGCCTCTCCCACAAATGGGGCCGTAGCTTAACATGGGTAGGACGAAAAGTTTTAGGAAGAAAAATCTCAGTGCTGACCCAGCTGGGACTCGAACCTGGGAATTGCAGATTAGAAGTCTGATGTGCTGCCGACTGAGCCACACTTGCCTCTCTTTGCAAGTAATTTCTTTACCTTTTTAAAAGTTGGAAAGGATGCATTATTTTCAGTTGGATGAATAAAATATAACATTAAAATACTGATACCCCTAGACAAGTTCTTACAGCCTTACGGGAAATCAAGCCTGCCTACAAGATTTCCATGGAAATTGATCAGCTGATGATCCCCACAGCATTTTATATTTGTTTGATTTTTTCTTACCTAGTACCCTAAACTAAATCAACATTAAAGAAAATTTATTTTTTGCAATGAAGCAATTTTTGCAGGTAATATAATGAATGACAAACCCCAGATGCTCCGCAATTCAGAGACTGCATTGCTTGTGTGCTATAGGAATCTGAAGAAGTAAAAACAAGTAATTATTCTATGGTTTATGCAATCTATTTAGTGAAATCCAACAGTTCCTGGCATGTACTGTCGCTCAAAAAAGTATTTGAACACCACGGTTGATTACAAAATTCAGAAAAAATATCTGGAAAAGATTTTTTTAGAAATAGTGGTCTGGCAACCTTCGTGTCACGTGACATGAAGGTTGCCAGATCACTAATTTCTAAAAAAATCGTTGCCAGATATTTTTTTCTGAATTTTGTAATCAACCACAGCGTTCGGATACTTTTTTGAGCGACAGTACACCATCTATGCAAAGTTCTGACTTCTGCTGCTAGGTATTGCAAGCCTACTCCTTTGTCAAGCAGTCTGGAAAGTTTCATGTCAACAGCTTGATCTAAGCCTTCTTTACAAGCATTTTAGTGCATTTGTGCCACTTCACTTTCTTTTAACAGAAAAATGGAAGACATGAAAGGACAGTGCATTTGCATCAAGTTTTGTTTCAAACTCTAAAACCACTTCAGAGACTCAAGAAATGCTTAAGCAATCATTTGGTGACAATGACATCAGCCTATCTCAGATTTTGAGTGGCTCTTGTGCTTTAAATGTGAGTAGACATAAGTAGAAAATTCTCAATGTTCTCGTCAGTCTTCAACAAGCTGAACAAGTGAGAATGTGGAGAAAGTTTGCTAAGTCATCCACAAGGAAAGTCAACGAGCAATTAATGACATCTGTGAAATTGTTGGATTAATGTATGGATAATGCCACTGGATCCTAACACAGGAACTCAAATGATGCAAATAGCTGCCAAATTTGTGTCTCAACTGCTGACTCGAGACCAAAGACTACATCAGCCCACTATGTGCAAGGACCTTCAGGAACATGTCAAAAACTAATGAAATTTCCTTTCTAAAGTCATAATTGGTGATGAAAGCTGGGTTTATGGGAATGAACCAGGAACAAAGAAGCAATCATCCCAGTGGAAGAGTCCTTTTTCACCATGACCAAAGGAAGTGAGGAAGGTAATATAATGAATGACAAACCCCAGATGCTCCGCAATTCAGAGACTGCATTACATCTATTAGGAGAATGCCACGTTTACCACTATCCACTGTCGGGGCTGAACAGTACTATAGAAGTCAAGTCCAGCACTTGCCAAAACCTAGCTATAATCTTCGTCCTGGGTCATTACAAACAAGGATATTGAGAATCCAAGTTGATGAACATGGATATTGAGAATCCAAGTTGATGCAGCACCCATGATGCCAAGTGAGGCAGGTGTAGAGCAGTATAAAGTTGGGTTTTTGTTTACCTATGAGCAGTATACAAAACATTGACAGCAATTGCACACAATGGGCTAAATGGCCAGGTCACAAGGACCGAGAGCTCAGAGAAGGTTGGGGAAGGGAACTTACTGGACAGCCGTTGGAAGACAGATGATAGCCTCTTGCAAAGGCCTTCCAGAGCATTCTTTAAAGTGCACAGAGTATGGCTCTCCCTCATAAGGAGTCATGGCTTAACATAGCATCCAATGGACAGTAACTTTTCTAAGCCCATCAGTGTCCATTACTCACTGAAGGTGGGCGGGAAGTTTTTCAGAGAAAATATCAATGCTGGACTAGACGGGACTCAAACCTGGGAACTGCTGATTACAAACCTGGTGCTCTACCGATTGAGCCACAGCAATGTGAAGAGCATGCTGATTTGTTTCTTGGTTGGTCATTTGGGGTTTTATGCATAACAGCAACTAAGGCCAAAATGCACCAACACAATATACAGTAAAAGATAAAGAAATAAAGTCTTAGAACCTACAACCAAATTAAAAAAAAAACCACAAAAGGGAAAAGGAACAAAACTAAAGAGGACAGTACAAGAATGAAAGATGTATAATCAAAAACAATATATAGAAAGGACAAGTGTAAAACATAAACTACAAATGTAAAAGAGAATAATTATTGACTGTATTAACCCATGCTGAGCCATGGCCGAGTGGTTAGCGCACTTGGCTACTGATCTAAGGGACCTGGGTTCGAGCCCCGGGTAAGGTATGGATGTATGTGTTATTTTTCTGCTGAGGTCCTGCCATCCTCACAGACCTTCTACTGTGGCATATAAACTGACAGGCTCCTGTCAGACCTCTGTGGCAAGCAGCTGCTTGAGGGGATATTTATTTATTATTTTATATAAACCCATAAAAGCAATAAGTCTAGAGATTAAAAAGGTAAAAATATCAAAGTTGAATAAAATAGCCAGTAAAACAGAACAAAAAGAAATCAGATGTTAAAACAAAGTGTAACTAAGTGTAAGGGGGCTACCATAAAATTATGGAAGTTTAAATAAACACAACATTCAAGGTTAAAAGCGAGGCAATGAATTAAAATGTTTAATTGTTAAAATGTTGTCGCAAAACTCGCACTTAAGCTTGTCGTCTGCCCTTAGAAGAACGTGTAAGAAATGAGTCATAGGAAGAGAAAAAGTGAACCATGGCTCAGTTGCTCCTGGGTAAAATGACTGAGATTGATGCTGATTCTCTGAGGCAACCCTGGACATCCAAACTGAAAGGAAGAATGGCAGTAAGGCAATTCTGCTAAAGCATTTCCCAAAGAGGACTAAAATTGCAGTCCCAAGTGGGATGGCCTGGCAGGAACAGCAATTTTGATGTCTACTGTGGGAACAACAGCTGACAGCAAATAGATAATGATGGTTTCTTGATCTCAATGTAAAGACTCTGTACCAGTGAATTGCAAAAGGTCTCTGTGTAGACACAGAGAGCCTGATGATGGAGAAGGTCCAGCCCCTTCTCCACTGAATCCAAGGCTGAATCATATACCTGGGATCTGTGGTCCAGTTTCAACTGGACAAGTGCACAGTAGAGACAAAGCAAAGAACGTCGTCCGCTCCCCAAGAGAAAGAGGAGAGGACTTTGAGGATGCTCAATGCCTGCGTGCACTTGCACCTGAGATGATGAATGTGTGGTAAAAAGGTCAATTTCTGATCAAAGATGAGACTGAGAAACTTTGTCTCTGACACAAATGGAATGATAGTACCCCCGAGCAGCAGCTAAGGGTCCAGATAAGGAAAACTCTGGGCCCAAACGTGCACACAAGTGGTATCTGTGGGGAGAACCAAAATCTATTAGCCATAGCCCAAACCAAGAGATTGTTCAGGTCTGTTTGCAGTTGTTGCTCAACGACCCTCATGCTGAATGATGAGCAAAAGATATTAAAAATAGTGCAATTCCCATTTTGTACAAATTTTGTTAATAGAGGATATAAACAATTTCTTCCAATTTCTTCCAAATTTCTTCTCATTGCCATTTCATAAATTTTGGAAGCATTCACCATGTAAGTACAGTCATACTTGGTTGTAATGAGCACGGCTGTAATGAGCAAAAAGCCATAATGATTTAAATTTACGCGTATTCCCATACAATTGCTCACTTTTATAACAAGAGTACTAAATGGATATACCATACGAATTTTGGTGACTATGGAAACATGCAAACATTCTTAATTGCTCATTAATTTGTCATCAGTAGTTCTGAAGCCAGACAAAAAGAAATGGCTGGCCATAATTTACCCAGGGCTATTCTAAGTAAATTGTTCAAAACTCAATTAATGATTTTTAACCCTTACCCTTAGTGGGGAGGGGGAGAGATGCAATTTATTTGTTTTAAGAGATAATTGTTTGTTTTTATAGATAAATTAAAAATTCTTTTTGGGTTGGATAGGAATTGATAAACTGGCTTCAATCAGAAAGGGGACACCAATGGGTTTGGAAAGGCTGTCACCATTGGATGGGACATTAAGGCAATGACTCTGTGTATAGGAAAGCCATACCCAGCGCATATTAAAGAATATGTTAGATAGCTTTGATGGGAGGCTTCACTCTGTCTCCTAACAGCTGTCCAGTGGGTTGCTCAGAGGTAAAACAATATAACCCTCTTTTACTAAGGTGAGGCATAAAATATATGAGTTTTAGTTACTTCAGGTAATAAATAGGTTAACATACAAAATAGTTCCCCAAAATAACAACCAAAAATTATTCTACAATAGAGAAATAACATGTTATGTCAATGGGAATATAACTTCGAAGCTCTATAACTTCTAATATACACCGATCAGCCAATACATTAAAACCACCTCTGCGTTATGCAAAGAAGCGCAAATGCAGTCAATCAGTGTCACATACCAAGGTCACGAATGATATATATATATAATACCTGGGTCACAGCTCTCGCAGGCAGTATTTCGTTTTGTCTCAACATGGGAAAAACAAAGGATTTATCTGATTTCGACAAAGGTCATATCATTATGGCAAGACGCCTTGGTAAGAGCATCTCTGAAACAGCGATGCTGGCAGGCTGCTCACACTATACAGTAGTTAATACTTATCGAAGATGGTCCAAAACAGGTGACACTTCGAGCCGTCGACAAGACGTGGGCTGGCCATGCCTCATTAATACCAAAGGTCAGCGCAGGCTATCTCATCTTGTCTGCAGTAACAGGAGGGCTACTGTGGCTGACATTACCCATAATTTCAATTGTGGTAAAGAGCCCAATATGTCTGCACACAGTTCATTGTAAGCTCTTGGATGTGAGTAACACACTCTCATTGTAAGCTTTCTCTGTGAGCATAGGCAACCATTCATGTGCCTATGCTCACAGCCATTCATCGTTGTAAATGTTTGCAGTGGGCACGTAATCATTGACATTGGATCATAGAAAACTGGAAGAGGGTCACATGGTCAGACAAATCCCATTTTCTGTTACACCATGTGGACAGACAGGTTCATGTACGATGTTTACCCATGGAAGCCTTCTCACCTAGATGCACTGTGGGACAGATTCAGGCAGCTGGAGGGAGTGTGATGGTCTGGGAAATATTTTCGTGGGAAACACTTGGACCAGTTATCCCTGTAGAGCAAACTCTGACAGCTATCACCTACTTGAACATTGTAGCTGACCAAGTACCCCTTTATGGCAACTGTATTCTGTGGCAGAGATGGCGTCTTTCAACAAGACAATGCCCCATGTCGCACTGTGAAGAAGGTTTAGTAATGGTTCCTAGAACATGATGGGGAATTCCATTTATTGTCCCCAAATTCACCGTACATGATCCTATCGAGCATTTGTGTTTGAGTTGGAGAAATGGGTACAAGCAGCACCACACCAACCACGTAATTTACAGGAACTGCAGGATCTTCTGTTACAGTCATGATACCAAATATCAAGCGACACCTATCAACATCTCGCTGAATCTAAGCCTCAATGAGTGCGAGCTCTTTTGGTGGTGAGAGGAGGACCTACATCATATTTGGTAGGTGGTTTTAATGTTTTAACTGATCGGTGTATGCATTTAACAGAAAAGTGTGACTGATGATAAATTATAGATCATAATCAGTTCAATTAAATCTCGATTTGCAACAATACTCATTCAATATTTAAAAGGCATGGAAGCTGGAATATTTAGCAATAAATTATTTTCATAAATATCATTAATGATTGCTTAATATTGAAGTAAACATCATGCAAAGTTTTAAAATGTATATTTTATTAAATGGTTTGAAACAATACTTGTTATTTAGTTTTAATTAACTTTAATTTCTGAGGAAATTTTTCTGTCACATGTTTAACCATTCAAAGTCTAAATTACTGTCTTTAGAGAATTCGCTTGTGCAAAGATGAAGAAAATAAATAAAATTAAATATGCGAGTCAATCATTGTGATGAATTAATATCACGATGAATTGACATCGTGATGAATTGCTCTGCTATGAATTGACATTGTGATTAATTGATGTCGTGATGAATTGATGTGCGATGAATTGACATAGAACCATGTTACATCGGATGACCGCTTACAACATATTAATGTGGATAGTTTAACATCACATTAGATGATATGTTATTTTTTTTCCTTTATTATTTCTTTATTTTCCAATAAAAATACTTTGATCTGTATCATTTTCTGAACAGGAATGAGGTCTTGGATATGGAAGCAAAATGTACTTCCTTGGCATGGATATCTGTCCTCATGTGATAGGGCAATTTCGGAAAGGGTTTTTTAATCCCTTCCCCCCCACTAAACTCACTGAGATATTTTACTCCCCTCTTCTTTAACAAAATTGATTTTTTTTTAATTATGAGTTTTTATGTTCATATTGAAATATTTTCAAAGAACCCCCCCCCCCCCCCCCCCCATTATCTTGGCTGTGCCACTCTGATGATAGAGTTAATTTTTTTTTTATTTGGTGGATTGACTTTTTGGATTTAGCAAAGATCAAAATTTAACAACCAAAGAAAAAATTTGTAATGTGTGGGAAAAAAAGCAGCCAAGAAACTGTTCCTCCATTTCATAAACTGGAAAGAAAATCCCATTAATGCAAGCAATCCAAATAACCTTGTATAATGCTGGCCAATGTTTTAAAATATACCACACTAAAAAAAAAATCATTAAAAGAAATAAAAATCATGTTTCACGCAAATAATATGTTGTTTGTGAAGAAATTTACTTTCGATGAATATATAATTTAACTATTTTTAATCATCAGGTTTTCTAAAATTAAGCCTTAATTGCATAGTCCGATTTTTTTTAACCTTAATACTGTAAAAAAGTCTTATTAAAATTACTACGCTTCAAAATTTTCTTAAATTTTTTATTTTCATACAATTCGTAATTAAATTCTGTTAATTTAGTATATAATGTAATATATTTCAGTTAATTAGTTATTTTTTAAAAAAATTCTGAATATGACTTGTTGATATGACTCGGCACAGTTGGCAAAAAGCTTGAACTTTTCTCAGAGTATGATACCAAGAAAATAATTGCAAAACATGAATAATTTTCTTGCTTCAAGTAAATATAATTTTTTTTTTTTGCTATTCAAAAATAAGCTCACCGGACAAAAAATTAGTCATCTCCCGCCATAAGAGGGTTACGTCCATTCAACAGCAACAGACGGTGCACCAGTAATAAACATGCCCTGCAAATAGCTATGCCATGTGCTACAGGGTTCATACAGTGACAAGTGGTTGTATATTATGTGTGGGTTAGTCACTCCATGAAACATGGGTCATGTCAAAGATGTGAATGAGTGGCAAAAAGGTGTTATTGCATTTGGCTGAGCCAAAGGGCATGGTGTACAAGTGGAATCTGTCTGCACAGATGACATCACAGCAAACTGCAGCTAACCACACCAATGTAACAGACTTAAACAGCCATCTGTGAAGATTATTGCCATCTGTGAAGATGGGCAAGAAGTCTGATGATCAGCACAGTGGTTGGCAGAGTGTTGCCAGCCACTGTGCTAATAAAGAGTTGTTCATGACAGAATGGACTATCAGGTGTAAAGGCCTTTACTGTCTGGCATAGGGTAAAATCTCAGGATGGGAAAACAGTGAGCCATGGTAGAATGGGCTCAGCTGTTGACAGGGCAATGCTATCAAAACTGATGTTCATGTCTTGACTTGGAGAAGCAAACTGATTCCCTCTTAGGGCTAAAAAGGCAGTCCCAAGTGGGATGGTCCACCATGGATCACAATTTCAATTCATACTGTAGAGTCAATTGCTAATGGCAAAGAGATATAGTTCATTGGTCTCAAAATTAAAAGTATATATTGTTGAGGAGCAGAAGGTCCCCATGCAAACACAGAGAGCCTGATACTCCACCAAATCCCATGTAGAATTGTTACCTGGGATCATAGTCTAGTTTTGACCAGACAAGTGCACAGTACAGGAGGAGCAAAGAACATCGTTTTGCTTCCTACGAGAGAGAAAGAAAGGACCTTAACGATGTTCAATGCCCATCTGAACTTGGATCTCAGATGATGTATGTGTAGTAAAAAAGTCAATTTCTGGTTGAAGATGAGTCTGAGCAAACAGTCTCCACCACAGCTGGAATGATAGTATCCCCAAGCAATTGCTCAGGGGCATTTGCTGTGCCAAAAGTGCACAGATGCAATATTCTGTGGGGAGAACCCAAACTCATTGGCTGTTGCTCAAACTGAGAAATGTTCAGGACTGTTTGCAATTGTCTTTTAACGACCCTCATGTTGGATGAAGGACAAAATATGCTAAAATTATCATCAGAGAGGGTATTGCCCACAGTGTGAGGAAGTTGTCTAGTTATAGAATTGATCTTGACAGTGAAAACTGTAACACACAAAATGCATCCTTGTGGTACAAGCAGATTTTGAGGGTAAGGTCACTACAGAGTGTTGCAGACATGGACAAAAAGAATGAGGAGAAAGTCAGTGATGAATATTGGCATATAACCTTGTAAGCCAAAGGCATGGAGGTCATGCTAAATCAACACGCCATATCATATGATTTTTTGACATCAGAGAAAATGGACATAAGGTGCTTTACGTAAAGGTTTCCTGATAGCCAATTTGAGGCAGATCAGGTGGTCAAATGCTGATTGTTTCCTGTGAAAGCCACATTGGGTGTTGGAAAAAAAAAAGGCTGCTTTGTTCTAACTACCAGATGAGTCTGGTGTGATGTCCCATCGTTCACTTTTGCTTTACCTTAACCAGTTTTGTTTAATTTACGTTATATTTATCATTTTGGGGATTTTTATTTCCTTTTTGGCATCACGGCGCTCACATCCAAGAGTAAAGGAGTTACGCATGCGCAACTCCGATCTTCCGACTGTCCCGCTAAAACGCATGCCAAGGACACGCCCCCTCTTGCACCATAGCTTGCGTCGTTCGTCATAGTATGTAAATGTCTTTCCCGGCATGCGCCGGCTATTGTCAAAAACCGGTGACCTGCGAGTCACAGAGGGGAGTTAGTGCATGGGGGAGTTAGTGCAGAAGCACTAAGCACAGTGCGTGTAGCACAGGAGTTGGAGCTGTGTCTTCTTCATTGATGTCTTGGTGAGTTGAACTATTTTGGAAATAAATCTGTTTTGTTATTTTAAAACCTTTTGAGTCTGTACAGTTTTTTTCTCTTGAGCAATGCGAATTAAGGATTTTTGAATTATATTTAAATTTACTTGACAATCATTTTGATTCTTACTCATTAACGCTTGCTGGTATTGAACCCTAAATCAACTTATTATCAACTTATTCTACTTTTGGCAATTTGTTAATTATTGCCTGGCGCCCGTCTAAGCTATCCGGAGCATAAAACTTCAAGTATTTTGCATTTGTTTGGAGCGTTACACTGGCATTTATTATTCTTTCCAACACCTTGCAACATGCAGCTTGTCAATGGGATAATTCAAAGGAATCTGGGATCCTTTCCTGGCTTGGGGTAGGCCACGAAAATAGCCACCTACAAAGAGTAGGGAAACTGTTCCTCCAGAAAACTGAGATTAAAAAGTTGGAGTAGCATATCCTTATTCGATGGTGACAGATGTTGGAACATGGCATAATGGACTTTGTCTAGCCCAATTGCAACTACATGAGAGGAGTGCAGAGCAAGGTGCAGTTCCTCAGCTGTGAATGGCTTGAGGTAGGACTTCAGTCAAAAGGCAGAAGAGAATGTTAAGCCTTGCTCTTCTAGGTCAGAAACTTGGGTGAAGAGGAAGACAAAGAGAATGATTCCCACAGGGTGTTGGTAATTGCTTGGGGATCAACAATTGCTGTCCATTGCACTCGAAGACTGACAATGAGGGAGATGTGTAGTTCCCACTCATCTTCAGGAATTTTTCCCCCACAACCTTAGAACCAGTTGTGCAGATAATAGAAGAAGTATATTTAATCCAAGATTCCTTGTGGCTCCACTGTTGGACAAAATGGGCTTTTGATCTGGTGTACTTCAAAGCTTACAATTTCGAGATGTCTGATATTTGAAACATCCCTCAAGCCCTATTTTGAACCTCATCAGCTGCAATGCAATCAGGTTTCAACTATGGTTTCGTAAAGTGAGAACACCAGGTCAAAATTTGGGAAATGGTCGAGGCAGCTGTATGGACAATAAAGTCTGTCATCTCTGCCACTGCAACACTGTTTGGCTTCTGGAGCTGACTGGAGTGGTTTTAAATTGACATCATCATCATCATTATCATCCTCAAACAGCCATGGGCTATAGAGGTCCAACCAGACTGTGCAATTTAGTTCCCCAAGCATATCTGTACTGAGCTACATCTGCTGCATCTGTTCCACTGCACACCAATTCTAACAAGGTCCTGTTTGACATTGTCAGCCCACTGCATCCTAGGTCTCCCCCTCTTTCTGAGGCCTTTAGGCACAATGTTCATAACCCTATTCACCAATCTATAATTATCCATATGGGCAACATGTACAGCAGAGTCTCTCCCTGCACAATGTGCTGCTTATAGGAGGTTGCAGACTCCTTTGCCTAATCTCATCATTAGTTACAAAGTTAAACCACCTAATACCCAAGACACTGCATAAGCATCTAGAATCAAAGGCATCTATAGTTTCCTGTTATCTTGTTTACACAGTGTCCAAGTTTCACGACCATAACTAACCCTAGAAAGAACCAAACTATTATATAATCTAATTTTAGTCTTTAGGTGTATATGCCTATTTCTCCACAATCTCCATAGATTCTGAAAAGTCCCGGCAGCAATCCCCATTTGTCTGTTAATCTCATGCTGCACATCACCAGTATCTTTTACATAGCTTCCAAGATAGTTAAACTGTGACACCTGCTCAAGACTGCAACCATTCAGATTAACTGAATCACAGCCTGCCTGACCAATTTTCATCACTTTAGTTTTCTCTCTGTTTATAACCAAACCTACTCTACTACCAGTCTCATCAACAGATCGAATGAAAGAGTTCATCTCATCATCATTTGCCAAAAGGGCTAAATCATCAGCATAATCTAAATCAGAAATTTTCGTATCTCCAGACCATTTAAGGCCAAAATCTTTCCCTTGAAGTGAATTTCGCATAACAATCAATAACCAAACTAAAGAGAAAAAAGAGACAAAATGCACCCTTGTCAAACACCAGAAGTAATGCTAAACCAATTGCTACAAGCCTTACCAACTCTCACAAATGACTCAGTGTTATTATAGAGAGCTTTCATTATGTTAACTAACTTGTCTGGTATACCATATGATCTCACAATCAACCACAAATTATGATGATCAACAGAGTCGAAAGTCTCTTTGAAATCAACAAAGCTAGCAACCAAAGGTTTCTGAAACTGTAAACATTTCTCAAGAATCTGCCTAAGTGAAAATATCTGATCCACACATCCCATCCTGAATTCACATTGCTCATCATGCAATTGACTGTCAACCAGATTCTTAATTCTATTAAGCACAATCATGGGAAGAACTTTACATGGAACAGAGAGTAGGCTGATACCCTTATAGTTATCACAATAATTGTGATCACTTTTTTTTAAAAATAGGGATAATAATAGCTCTGGTAAAATCCTTATAAACCATGCCTTTGTCATAAAAGATATTCAAACTTTCAGTCATCTAAGTGGTAACTGAAACATTCCCAGCTCCAAGCATTTCAGTAGTAATTTCATCTAACCCCTGGGGATTTATGAAGTTTAAGTTTAGAAATAGCCAAATTAACTTCAGATTGTGTTATAGGGCCAATGTTAAAGCCACCAATGCATCTACCATCATTACAAACAATGGGAGTAGAACTAATCACATTGTTCAGAACATCACTGAAATGCTCAGCTGACCTAGCCATGACAGAATCCTCACCTTCTATAACCCTATCTTGTTTATCCTTCAATCCCTGTATGCCTGTCCGTTTTCTACCACACAAAACATTAACTATCTGGTACAGCTCAGAGGAGTTCAAAACTACGCAAGTCAGCTCAATCAATCCTCCACCACTGTGATATGTGTGAAGAGTGGGATCCCAACCTGGAAACCCACTTTTCACAGGTGAAATCTATGGATATTAGGTTTTACCTCAAGAAGCTGAAGAGGATGATAAGAATAAAGAAGATGGGCTTTTGTGATGTGCATTGTGCAGATGATGCAAAGAGTTTTCGGACTCCATGTTTCATTTTATGGGATTCAGTGCCCGTGGTCCCCACCTACCGTGGTGTCAAACAAGGGTTGGATTGTTTTACCTCTGAGCAACATTTTTTTGCACATAATAGGCTAAATGGCCAGGTCACAAGGACTCCAAGGGCTCAGAGAAGATTGGGGGAGGGGACCCATTGGAACAGCTGTTGTGAGATGGATGGTAGCCTCCTGTCAAGGCCACCCAGCATGTTCTTTAATGTGCATAGGATATGGCTCTCCAGCACACAGGGGCCACAGTTTAATGTCCCATCTGATGGACGGTGGCCTTTCCAACCCATCGGTGTCCTCTACTTAGAGTGGGCAGGACAGGGAGTTTGTGCAGAGATAAATCTCAATGCTGGCCCAGCTGGGACTCGAACCTGGGAACTGCAGATTATGAGTCTGACATGCTACCTACCAAACAGGGAGATGCCTGGCCTGGTGCTAGTGCTGCATGAGCATTATTACCCAGATAGCCAGTGAGGGTTGGGTTGTTTTACCTCTGAGCGGCACTTTTTTGCACACCATGGGCTAAATGGCCAGGTCACATGGACCCCGAAGGCTCAGAGAAGGTTGGGGGAGGGGACCCACTGGAACAGCTATTGGGAGACAGATGGTAGCCTCCCATCAAGGCCATCCAGCGTGTTCTTTAACATGCACAGGGTATGGCTCTCCCACACACGGGGCCACGACTTAACGTCCCATCCGATGGACGGCGGCCTTTCCAAGCCCCTCGGTGTCCCCTACTGACCGTGGGCAGGGCGGGGAATTTTGCGGAGATAAATCTCAACGCTGACCCAGCTGGGACTCGAACCTGGGAACTACAGTCCAGTGAGGTGAGTTCTCGCAAAACAAAGAAAAAAGGAAAAATAAAAGTGTCAGAAAACTCACAAACCTGTATTTGGACATTGGCAAGGTATTTATTGCACTGCACAGTTGGCCCTAGTCCAGCCCATCAGCCAACTGATCCTGTGGGGTAGGATCCCAGAACCTCCAGCTTACCTGAAGCAGAGGTCAAAGTAGTGTGTAACAGTGACCTTCTAAAGTTCTGCCTAGCCCTAGGATGAACAGGCTCCCCATTGGCAAAACAGGCCAAAGGGGATCCCATTAGTCATGAGCTGAGAACAGAAGAGGATCCCCAAGCAATTACCAGGATCCTTCTTCCCATGATCCAAGTACATGACAAATACACAGGCAAGTATTCAGGACCCTGTGAAGGTACCTGAACTAGCAGAATCTTCACAGGATGGTCCCTTCACAAGGTGAAGAACTGACACTGAGTGGGATTTTTTGGCAAAAAAGTTCTAAAGTTAATTTTTTTTGGCTGATCACAGTGAAAAAAATAGCTTGCTCTGTGGTTACAAACCGGTTTTTCAGGCTAGGAACTAGAAGGGTTAATCCTCTCTCTACCATACCTTGTAAATAATACTGGAAAAAAAAAAATCACTGGGTCAAACTGCAGGTAGGAGGTAGTGAAGAGGAAGAAATAGCATGGATTGGATGAGTCATTTAAAATCTCGGCTATGTATGGTACTGAAAAGGTTAAACCATTTACCAGTATGGTACTGAAAGGGTTAAACCATTCACTTTAAACATATTGAAGCAGTCTTATTACAATGTTATTACACGTTTTGTTTTGAGCAGAAGAGTTTGGTTGTCACATTTGTAGGGTCTGATGTTAAAGTTCCACAATGACTGATGAATACAAGGCCCCAGATATTTTGTAAAAAAAGTTACCTTAAACATTCATTTTACACAGATTGAAGCAGTCTTATAACATTCAAAGTTATTAAAAATTATTACAAAATTATACAACAGTGAAAACAAATACTTACTTCAGAATCAAAGTCTACTGACATTACAGATGAATTGCTTTCAGTTAAAATTCCCTTTAATGTTGACTGACCTATTCAAAAAAATAGTAAAATACATATAAAAATCTCCTGTGTATATAATAGTAATATATATATATATAAATACAGAAGACATGAAAAATTTTGGATTTAATTTACAATTTGCACAGCAAAACTGTTTAATACTAATATTTCTTTTTTGTAAGAGTGCAATCTAAATGAGTTATAAAATTTTATTTGATTTTTGCTTTTACTTAACTATTATTGATGCACATGGTAACGGCATTTTAGAGTAGTAAGATGCAATTTACAACCAGAAGAACAGAATACTTCCATTCAAATGGAATGACACATTCAGAGCTCCCTAACTTTGAAAATAAGCTTTTTACAGAAAAATGCCACAAATAATCCCACCTATCAACCCAAAGCTGTGAGTTCTTATCTTGCCAAACTTATGGAAAAAATAGCCAATTGAAGATTGCTCTGGCATGTTGAATACAAAAAGCTCTTAGATTCTAATTTTACTCTTTTGGTATGGCAGAAGCATTCATGATAGCTTGCTAGATTTAGTTACAAATAACTTTAAGATTCCTTTACAGTTGCTATTTTTTTTCTCTCTCTCTCTCCAAGAAGTTCCATTAAGACACATCCAAAATGCAAAAAACAGTATAGTGGCAAATGGAATGAGAGTATGTTGGCAGACTACTGTTGGGCCCTGCAGCAAGAGGCTCCAGAGATAAAATGTAAGCAAAAGAACACAACAAAATAATTTTTTTGTGTAAATATTTACATGTATCAGGATTTATTAGTGTCAACTTTAACTTTTTATAATGTACATAAATATTATAAAAATATATATATTTATCTTCCCTGATTAAAAAAGTTTTTTTTAATTTAACCCTATCTCTAGAAAACTGTAGGTGATAGAACAAATTGGCTGTCAGATTCGTATTCAGCACCCTCAAAAACATACAAATCAGACAAAATTTTGGAAGGGAGGGGGAAAAAAGTTTTTTTTTTTTTTTTTTTTTTAGATGGGAAAAAAAGTTTTTTTTTTCCCAGACCAGTGTTAGCTAAAATTGCCCTGTGGCTTTCGAGATAATTTAAAATTAGATAAAAGGATTGTGCTACCTCTCAGATCAGCTAATAAAAAACTCTGAGTGATGGATTCAAGCACTCCCTTGAGGCTAATACTTCTTTTAATTAAATCAAAATACTATTGGTGGATAATGACATTATAAAGTACCTAAAGTTGGGACTTTCCAACTGACAGGCCATATTCGTGGCTAGGCTTCATACCAAAACCATAAATTTAAAGGATACTCTTTCTATAATAGAAAAGACAGCTACCTGAAAATTTTTGTCTTGTAAAAGTAATGAAACAGTGTTTTATGTGCTATTAAATGGTAAGAAAATGCCATACACTATATAAGGGCATATAGATATTGTTCTGAAGACTCCACATTTAACACAAAAATAAATTATATAACTAAAACAGCACAAAAAGCAGGATACACCATTCAACAATTAAAATGGTAGCAACATAATGCAAAATTCATAGTATTAAAAAACTCTCAACCAAATCCCAATCAGGAACTAAAACAACAAACTTTCGCTTATAGTTTTCCCTATGCGAAAAATATTTCACATACTCTAAAAACTACCTTAAAAAAATATAACATTAATTTTCCCATTACAATACACAATACAATAAAAAATCTAATAATTAATGATTATGATTAGAAATTGCCTACTGGTGGAGTATATCAACTCGATATACCTGACCCCTTAAACATACTGAATGGTAAGAATAAATATATCGGCAAAACCTACCGACAATACAAAGACCAAATGAATGAACATCACCTTGATCTAAAAAAGAAAACTCCCACTACAGCATATGCTCAAACTATAATAGAAAACAATATTCAAGTAAATAAAATAGAATACAAACCATTAATAGCCCCTAAATCTAAGTTTCAACTGCATTATGCTGAAAATATGCTAATTTATTCACAACGTAATAATATATGCAACACTGATGTACCCCTTATTCCTTCTGCATGGAATCTTCTATTACACAACCAATTGCCTGTTATTATGTAAATCATCCGACCACTGATGTAACTGAGTGAGATACTTATAAGCTGATGCACCCTACACTGACTGAGCCTGATGACACCATAGACTAGAATAACAGTGAAATGTGTAGCTCCCATAAGGTCTGAGAGCAGATACAGCTTGTGCTTCTACAACACCTGAGCAATGGTATGAAAGCAGTCTTTTATACTTATTTTTATATCTTAGTTAATCTGTTTTTAACTTTTTAAATGTTTAAAGTACACAATTATGTCTCAAAAACTGAGGAAAGTGCAACTGTTGTCATCACTGTGAAAAGTGCCAATGAACTTGCAATAAATACTACACAAGATTGTTACTAGCTACAACATCTGCCAAGTATAACAATAATTTGGATTGAAACATCATATGCTCCACGGAACTAGACAGCATAATTGACATTTGGCGTAACTGGAAATAAGCAAACAAATGTTTGTTATCAACTACAAGGAGTAACATACTATATTACTGTACTAAGCTCAAGATAATTATGTGTCAATATATTGAACTAACACCTACAAACATATGCAATAGTGAAAGGACTGGTTTCTTATTATAACAACTTCAACCACAAATAAGAGCATCAATCGACAGTATATGAACATTTAATGTAACAGTAATTAGAATACCTACTGACTACATAGAAAATGTGAAAATCATTGACTTCTTATTGTAACAGCATATGAGCCACAGCACGTAGATGTACCAGCTTACTACTAAAGTAGTAAATATAACTATTGTTAATTGGCCTATTATGCTTTATATAACTGATAAGGAAATAATTAGACTAATTAATATTTACTTAGATCCTTTATAATTGTATTATAGCAGTTGTAATTGCAGCTAGCTGCCTCACAATTTGTAATAGCACTTGCACTCCTCATATTTGAGATTGAGTAATTTAGACTAAAGAATATTGTACAGCAATTATTGTGAATTATATTAAGTAATTATTAAGAAAATGAATACCAAAAATGTGTAAAAGTTTGACCAGAGAGGGAATCGAGGAATTTATTTAACATGCCTCCCATGGCCGAGTGATTAGCGCGCTTGGCTACTGATCTAAGGGACCTATGTTGAGCCTTGGATAAGGCATGGACGTTTGTGTTGTTTTTCTGCTGAGGTCCTGCCATCCTCACAGACCTTCTACTGTGGCATATAAACTGACAGGCTCCTGGCAGACCTCTGTGGCAAGCAGCTGCTTGAGGGTGTATTTATTGGAATATAATAATAAGTATGAAAATATACAATCAAATTTTGTTAAAATTTCTAGAGTGAACTGGTCTGATAAATAGATTGGTTGGTTGGTTGGTTGGTTGTCTGGAGTTTACGGTGCAATGGCAACAGAGGCCATTATGTGCCAAACAAAAGATAAAATAAATGATAACATATGTGAATCCCACAATCAGATTTTAAAATAACACAAAACACGAACAGTGTAAAAATGTAAAACAACAAACAACGAGTGTATAAATAACAAGCAAAACAATTACAAAAATACAAAATAAAATCGACCCATATGCAAAAATCTGGGCTAAAGATAAATAACAAGAACAAGGAAGTAAAATCAGAGTTGATTAAAATATCCAGTATATCTTAAAAATGCAAAAGCTGGTTGTAAAAAGCAACAGTTGGATAAAAGATATGTAAGGAGCTTGGATGTAATATCATGAAAGATAAATAAAAATGACTTTCCAGAATAAAAGTGGGACAATGAATTAAAATATGTTTAACCCTTTAATGCCCATAATGGCCCAAAATGACCGACATTTTGAATTGGACTTGTCGAAATAGTGCTATTCCTTTGACTTTAATACTTCTACCCTTTTTGGAAATTTCCTAGGTGTTAAAGGGTTAGCAGTTAAAATGGTGTCATAAAACTCACACTTAGGTTCGTTGTTTGCCGAAGACGAAATGAATGAGTGATAAATGAATGACCTAAGAGAAGCCGAACAGTACAACTTCCTGCTTGCGATTCCTGCAAAAACATGACTGCCACGGTTTGATAATCGAATTGATCTTGAAAAGTTTGTTACCAATCTGTTCAGACCAAGATCTCTATCATTGTGCCCGGAGGTCGATGGTAAAACACTGTTGGAAATCCAGGTATGGAACCGGCAGTAGAAAGTTGGATAGGGATCAATCCTACTCATGTGTCAGACAGGTAAGAAGTCCATATGCTCAGCAAGGTGGCTGGCAAAAAGTTGCTTGCACACACAGTCAGATGTAAAGACCTACCCAGTCCTGCAAGGAGAAAAAATCACAGGAAGGGGAAACAGTTAAACCTGGTAGAAGTGGCTTGGCTGTCAATGGTGCAATGCTATCGAGACTGATGTTGATATCTCTATGGTAGCCTTGGACAGGCAAACCAAAAGAAGAATGGCAATTGGGCAATTCTGGTACAGCATTTCCTACTGAGGACTGAAAATACAATCCCAAGTGGGATGGCCTGACAGGGATAGCAATTTTGATGCGTACTGTATGGACAGCTACTGATAGCGAATAAAGATGGATCATCGGTCTCTACATAAAGACTCAGGACTGGTGAGATGTGGAAGGCCCCCATGCAAATGTAAAAGGCTTGTTGGGAGAGAGAGTCCAGCACCTTCACCACCAAATACCAGGCAGCAGTAATACACCTGGGATCAGTTTCAATTGGACAAGTGCACAGTAGAGGAGGGGCAAAGAACAATGGTCTGCCCCCCTCCCCCCCCCCAAGGAGAGGGAGGAGAGGACTTTGAGGATGTTCAATGCCCATGTGCACCTGAGATGTCGAATGAGATAAAAAGGTCAATTTCCAATTGAAGATGAGACAGAGAAATTTGGTGTCCACAACAACTGGAATGGTGGTACCCTCGAGCTGCAGCTTGAGGTCCAGGTGAAGGTTATGCTTGTAGCAAAAGTGCATGCCAGTGGTCTTCTGTGGGGAGAACCAAAACCCAATATCGTCCAAACCGAAAAAGTGTTTGGGGTAGTTGTTTGCAGATGTAATTCAATGACTCTCATGCTGGACAATGAGCAAAAGATGCTAAAAAATCGTCAACATAGTGGGTATTGCCTACAGTCGGAGGAAGTTGTCTAGTAATGGAATTGATCTTGACAGCAAAAAGAGACTATTCAGGAAGCAGCTTTGTGACACCCCCTGTTCATGGGGGAAAGGCCAAGAAAGAGTGTTGCCAACACAGACAAGAAAATAATGAGAAGAAAAAAAGTTGCACTTGTGTGCCTGAAGGAGGACCTTGATGTCATTATGATTCTACTGGAATCCATGACAATTCCACTGTTGGAATGTTGCCATCTCAAGTCTTAGGAGAATAGGTGAATGACGATTTCCAGTTTATTTTTACTGCCACCAGCGATGGTTTAGGAAAGCTGGGGTGGTCCAAGTCAAAGTCTTTGGAGTCATCTGAAGGACAAGGATCAGAGACTGCCACTAAAGGGAGAGTCATTGTTTTTTCATTCGGCTCTGGTGGAGACCCCCTTAGTTTTGGAAGGTCTGGTTGTCTGTGCTCCAGATGACCGTTCTGAGGTAGTAGGAAGGCACCCAAGGAGAAATAGAAACTGGCATTGATGTTGAAGCAGACACCAACTGTGGTTTTGCCTGCGTTATGAGGTACTTGGCAGCTGGCAAGATTCAGATAGTGGGATGCTGATATCCATCTACACCACTATGGAAGCCATCGCAACAATGGACTTTCCAATCATGCACCGGCATGGGAGACTTTGCAGGGTGTGGCAGGCAGTGCAACAAGCTTTCTTGCTTGTGGATAGGATATGTTGTTAATGGTATTGAAGCACTATACTTCCTTTTTTCTCCTTGCCACTTACAACAGTCAGGGGAGAATGCCAGATGGTTGCCACTATAATTAACACAGCTTGCATTTTTGGTTGTGCAGTCAAGATCAAGGTGATCCTATTTGCCACAACAGTGCGTTTGCCCCAGCAAACTGTGTGGGCATGGGAATACCTCTGGCATTTAAAACAGCACAGAGGGTTTGGGATGTATGGTGATGCTCAAAGTGAAGGTAACCTGCCTTGATGGAAGATGGCAGACGTCGCATGTCAAATGTAAGCCTCATGACTAGTGTGGTCCCTTTGACTTGTATTGCCATTGGTTGGTTGGTTGGGGTTTTATGGCACATTGGCAACTGGGGCCATAATGCGCCAGACGAGGTAAATAAAAAGATAAAAGAAACAGAACCCACAACCAAAGTTAAAAGTCAATACCGTAAAATGTAAAAAACAAAACCAACAGATATAAAAAATGCAAAAACAAGAAACATATGCAAAACAATAAAGAGAAAGGTATAAATGGTAAAACCAACCCCGGTGTAAAAGACACAGGTTGCATAAGGTATAAAAGACAAATCCATAAAATTACAGTCGGGTAAAATAACCAGTATATCGTAAAAAAGCAAACACAGGAGGTAAAAAAGAGTCATTAGATAAAAGATGTTCGAGCTTAAGGGGCTCGGATGTAAAATCATGAAAGCTAAAAAACATACGACGTTCAAAATTAAAACAAGGACATTCGATTAAAATATGATTAATCGTTAAAATGGTGTCACAAAACTCGCACTTAGGTACATCATCCGACTTACGAAGAAATGAATGAGTGAAAAATGAATGACCTAAGTGGAGCTGAGCAAGCACAACTTCCTCTTTGCAATTCCTGCGAAAACAAGACTGCCACGGTTTGACAATAGGCTTGATTTCGAAAAGCTTGTTAGCAACTTGTTCAGACCAAAATCTCTGCCACTGTGCCCGGAGCTCGATGGAAAAACGCTGCCGGAAACACCGGTAGAGGAGAGTTGGACAAGGGCCTGGCTGACTTGGCAGCAACAACTGCCAAGTGATTGCACCTGATCCCAACATGACCGGGCACCCAACAGAAGAGAATCGTGGTTGTGGCTGCCAGACGATAGAGCTGCTGGCGGATCTTGGACAGAACAGAGAGGCCAATGCCTCACCGAGATCAAAGCCTGTAGCAAGCTAAGCGAGTTGGTGTAAAAAACACACTGACAATGACGCCTAGCTGCTATGTGGTCCAAGGCAATGCTGATAGTATGCAACTTTGCAGTGAAGATGGAACACTGCTGTGGGATATGGTCTGCAATGATTACATCACAGCAGACATGGCTGATCTCACTGAAGTGCCAGACTTCGAGCCATCTGTGAAGACAGGAAAGAAGTCTGGGTGTGCAGCACGATAGCTGGCAAAGAGTTGCTGATACACACAGTCGGGCGTAAAGGCCTTCCCCGTCCTACACAGGGAAAAATCGCAGGAAGAGGAAACAGTGAGCCAAGGTGGAAGTGGCTCAGCTGTTGACTGTGTGATGCTATCGAGACTGATATTAATGTCTCGCAGGTAACCTCGGACATGCAAACCGAAAGGACGAATGGCAGTCGGCCGATTATGGTATAACATTTCCCACTGGGGACTGAAAATGCACTCCCAAGTGGGATGGCCTGGCAGGGATCACAATTTCACTGAGGGACAACTGCTGATGACGAAGAGATAATGATGGTTCGTCGATCTCAACATAGAGACTCTGGACCGGTGAAGTGCAGAAGGCCCCAGTGCAAACATGGAGGTTCTGATGGTGTAGTCCTTTACACACAGTCGGGCGTAAAGGCCTTCCCCGTCCTACACAGGGAAAAATCGCAGGAAGAGGAAACAGTGAGCCAAGGTGGAAGTGGCTCAGCTGTTGACTGTGTGATGCTATCGAGACTGATATTAATGTCTCGCAGGTAACCTCGGACATGCAAACCGAAAGGACGAATGGCAGTCGGCCGATTATGGTATAACATTTCCCACTGGGGACTGAAAATGCACTCCCAAGTGGGATGGCCTGGCAGGGATCACAATTTCACTGAGGGACAACTGCTGATGACGAAGAGATAATGATGGTTCGTCGATCTCAACATAGAGACTCTGGACCGGTGAAGTGCAGAAGGCCCCAGTGCAAACATGGAGGTTCTGATGGTGTAGAGGGTCCGCAGCTTCACCACCGAATCACAGGCGGAGTCGTACACCTGGGATCCATAGTCCAGTTTCAATCGGACAAGTGCATGGTAAAGGCGGAACAAAGAACATCTGGCCGCCCCCCAAGAGAGGACCTTGAGGATGTTCAATGCCCACATGCACTTGGACATGAGATGACGTATGTGTGGTAAAAAGGTCAATTTCCAGTCGAAGATGAGACCAAGACACTTGGTCTCAGCCACAACTAGAATGATGTTATCCCTGAGCCACAGCTTGGGGTCAAGATGAAGATTACGCTTGTGGCAAAAGTACATGCAAGCGGTCTTCTGTGGAGAGAATCGAAACCCATTAGCCGTCGCCCAAACTGAAAGATTGTTCAGGGCAGTTTGCAGTTGTCGTTCAATGACCCTCATGCTGGATGATGAGCAAAAGATGATCAGCAACATAGAGGGCATTGCCTACAATCGGAGGAAGTTGCCGTATAATGGAATTGATCTTGACAGCGAAAAGCATAACACTCAGGACACAGCCTTGTGGCACCCACTGTTCTTGGGGAAAAGGCCGCAACAGTGTTACTGACACAAACTCGAAAACTACGAGAGGATAAAAAGTTTGCAATGAAGATCAGCATGTGAACTCACAAGCCGAAGCTATGGAGGTCACAAAGAATGCCGAATCTCCATGCTGTGTCGTATGCTTTTTCGATGTCGAAGAAAATGGACACCAGGTGCTCTCGACGTAAAAACTAATTCCTGATCACCAATTTGAGGCGGATCAGGTGGTCTAAAGTAGACCAGTGCCTGCGACAGTCACACTGGGTGTTGAAAAGAAGGCTGTGATGTTCCAAATACCAGGCCAGCCTGGTATTTACCATTCTCTCCAACACCTTGCAGACACAGCTAATCAATGCAATTGGACAATAATTGGAAGGAATCTTGGGATCTTTGCCTGGCTTAGGGAAGGCCAAGACGATGGCCTCTCACCAGGAGTCTGGAAACTGTTCCTCGATGAAAATATGGTTGAAGAGTCGGAGCAGTCAATCCTTACTCGATGGTAAGAGATGTTGGAGCATAGCATAATGAACATTGTCTGGGTTGGGTTGTTTTACCTCTGAGCGGCACTTTTTTGTACACCATGGGCTAAATGGCCAGGTCACATGGACCCCGAAGGCTAAGAGAAGGTTGGGGGAGGGGACCCACTGGAACAGCTGTTGGGAGACAGATGGTAGTCTCCCGTCAAGGCCATCCAGCGTGTTCTTTAACGTGCACAGGGTATGGCTCTCCCGCACACGGGGCCACGGCTTAACATCCCATCCGACGGATGGCGGCCTTTCCAAGCCCATCGGTGTCCCCTACTGACCGTGGGCAGGGTGGGGAATTTTGTGGAGATAAATCTCAACACTGACCCAGCTGACCAGCTTTCGCCCTGGCGCGTTTGAATGCTTCTAGGTTGGGGGACATCGGATACCTCCGAAACACCCCCCAAGCCCTGTTCTGAGCCTTACAAGCTGCGGTACAGTCAGGATTCCACCACAGTTTTGAAAACCATGGAAACCAAGTCGAGGTCTGAGGAATAGTAGAGGCAGCTGCATGGACGTTACAGTCCATCATCTCCGCCATTGGTACATTGATGGGCTCCTGGCTGACAGAGTGCTCATCGAGCTCAGACAAGAACTCGAAGCCACTCCAATCAGCCTGATCAAGCCTCCACCGGGATACGCATGAAGGGCTGCAGGGCCCCCCACGGGAGATGGTACACACCACGGGAGGTGATCGCTTCCATAGGGGTTGTCTTCGACCTCCCATGTAAAGAGTGGAAGGATTGAGGAAGAGCAGATGGTGAGATCAATGGCAGTGAAAGTGCGGGTTGGGGAGTGAAAATATGAACTGACACTGGTGTTCAACAGGGAGAGCGAAGGATTCAGGAGCCACTGCTCCAGGACCCTGCCCCTCCCATTGGTGTCAGCACTTCCCCAGAGTGGACTGTGTCCTTTGAAGTCCCCCATTATGAGGAAGGGGTATGGCAGCTGCGAGATGAGGTCATCAAGGTCATCCCGGAAAACGATGCTTCCAGGTAGTAGATAGACAGAACAGAGAGTCAACGAAAATCCCACAAAGAGGCGGATGGCAACTGCCTCTAAGTGCATGGTGAGGGAGCACTGACCTGGAATGGAGAATGGTTGTTCACGAGGAAGGTGACACCTCCGTGAGCTGGACCATCTCCATCCTTGTCCCGGCAAACGAGAGAAAAGTGCCGGATAATGGGATCGTTGGCTGTCTGCAAGAATGTCTCCTGAAGACACACGCAGATGGGTTCGTGTGCCCTCAAGAGGGCCTTGATGTCGTCAATATTCCTCTGGAATCCACGACAGTTCTATTTGAAGGAGTGTGGCCATCTCAGGTCTTGGAAGTATCGGTGGCTGACTTTCGATTTATTTTAACTGTTGCCAGCGACGATTTTGGAAAAATGGGCAGTCTGTGTCCATGCCCTGAGAGTCGTCTGAGTGACATGGATCAGAGACCACTGCACGAGGAGGTGATATAAGTTTCTTTTTGGGCCCCTTGGGCTTGGAAGGTCTTGCTGTCTGCGAGCAGGGTGGAGGAGGCATTCCAGAGGTGGAAGTGGAAGGCACATACGCAGGAATAGAAACCGGAGTCGATGTCGAGATCGACACCGACCACGGCTTCGTCTGGGTCAAGAGGTACTTGGCCGCAGGTGAGAAAGATTCAGCTGGTGGAATGCTGATGTCGGTCTGCACCACCATGGAAGCCATCTGGACGACAGGCTTTCTGACGTCCACACCGGCATAGGAAACCTTGCCAGGTGGGGCAGGTGGTGCTGCGAGATTTCTCGCTTCTGGATAACCGATGTTATGGAGGGTCTTTAGGTGCTGTACCTCTTTCTCCTCCAGCCACTTTGGACAGTTGTGGGAGTACACCGAATGTTCACCATGGCAGTTTACACAGCATGCCTTTTCTGCTGTGCAGTCAGGTTCAAGATGATCCTGACTGCCACAATGAACACAGGTGGGCTTGCCTCGGCATGAAGTGCGGGCATGGCCAAACCTCTGGCATTGGAACCAACGCAGAGGGTTTGGGATAAAAGGCCATACCTCGCAATGTAAATACCCTGCCTTGATGGAAGTAGGCAGGCATGACGTGTTGAAAGTGAGGATTAGTACCCAACTGGGTTCTAACTTTCCATTACGGCGTGTTGAAACCTGGTGGACTGCAATCACTCCCTGGTCTGAAAGCTACAAGAGGATTTCCTCCTCAGAAACTTTGAGGAGGACCCACTCAGAGATCACACCCCGCGAGTAATTGAGTGTCTTGTGTGGAGTGACTTCGACAGCCCCTCCACCAATCGCTGTAACTTTCAAAAGAAGCTCTGAATGTTTGGAGCATGCAGTTTCCACCTGCAAGTCCCCAGATCTAAGGCACTTGACAGATTTCGGTTCTCCCACAAGACCTTAAATACCCTTATGAATAAAAAACGGGGACATGTCTCCAAGCACCTGATCACCCATAGAGTGGATGATCAGGAACCTTAAAGACAGAGACACCCAGAAAGACTAAGGCATAGACAAAGAAGGCGGGGGTTCATGGCGAGCCCTCTTGGCAGTATTGGTGAAATTTGAGTTGTCTTGCAGATTGGTGAATTTTGAGTTGTAGAATTCATGGTCGTTTTTTAGGGATTCAGTGCCCGTTGTCCCAACCCACCATGGAGTCCAACAAGGGGACGCTCAATAGGACACCAGGGTTGCCCGGGCACCATACCCACACAGTCAGTGAGCCAAGCCCTCACAACAAAAGGAAAAGGAAAAGAGAAATGGTGAGAAACTCATTGGAGTTCCCACAAAAGAAAATAAGCAACAAATTAATAAAGTGTGAGGTAAGAACTGGCCTCACAAAAGAAAGAAAACTAGAAAATGAGTGAATGTATGGGGAAACTCGCAAACCATTGCCCGGATGTGGACAAGGTTACTCTCTGATCTGCACAGTTGACCCTAGCAGGACCTGCCCACCAGCCGAATGATCCTGAGGGGGCCGCCACAGGACCTCCCGTTTACCTGAAGCAGAGGCCAAAGCAGTGTATAGCAGCAGCCCCCGAAGTCACTGCCCAGCCCCACGACAGACAGTCTCCCCAATGGCGACCCCACCAGTCATGAGCTGGGGAGAGAAGACGGGGACCCCTGAGCAACTGCTATGATCCTCCTTTCCAGGGATACGGGTCACCGCACATGGCAAACAAGCAGGCGAGCGTTTAGGACCCTGTGAAGGTAACCAAGCCAGCGGAACCTTCACAGGGTGGTACCCTCACTATGGACAGGAGTTCACACCGAGGGGTTTGCCATTGGGGAGCCTGTTTGTTGTGAGACTATGCAGTGATTTTGGAGGCTGCTGCTACACACTACTTTGGCCTCTGCTTTAGGTAAATGGGAGGTCCTAGCGTGGTCCCCTTCTGGATAAATCAGCATCAATCAGCTGGTAGTCAACTGGTCAACAGATTAACAACAAATTTTAGCACCCAGGTGGGTGCTAATTTTCCCATTACAGTGTTGCAAAATTTGGTAGACTGCTGTTACTCCTTGAGATGAGAGCTCCACGGAAGATTTTCTCTTCAGAAATCTTGCACAGGCCCCATTTAGAGATCACATCTTAGGAGGAATTAAGAGATTTGTGGGGTGTCACAGATATGGATACCCCACCAATCGCTGTAATCTTGAGGAGGAGCTCAGAATGTTTTGGGCAAGCAGTTTCCACCAGCTAGTTGCTAGATCTTAGCCACTTGACTGATTTTCAGAGCTCCCACAAGACACTCCAAACCTTTGCTAATGAAAAAGGGGGACATGTGGAATGTATCATAAGGAATCTTGGGGATGAAGAAACACACAGAGAAGATGATGATGATGACAATGATGAAGACAAAAAAGAAGGGGGGGGGGGTCATGTTAAGCCCTCTTTGCTGCACTGACTGTATCAAATGCATAATTTTAACTCATAGTGTTAGAATTGTGGTTCAGTACCCATGGTTTCCACCCACCACAGAGTCAAACAAGGAAACACCCAACTGGGTGCCAGGGCTGCACAGGCACTATACCCACAGAGCCAGTAGGCCAAGCTCTCACAAAGAAATAAAAGGAAAAAGAAAGGAGAAATGTGAGAAACTCATCTGAGTTCTCCCAAAATGAAATAAGCATAAAAAAAAATGTGTGAGGAACCAAACTAGCCTCACAAAATATAATGAACTGCAAAAGGAAAATAATGCATGGGAAAACTCATTAAACTGTACTTAGACATGGGCTAGGCACTCACCATACTGCACAGTTGGCCCTAGCAAGTCCAGTTCACCAGCTGATTGATCCTGAAGGGGACCTCCCATTTACCTGAAGCAGAGGCCAAAGTAGTGTGTAGCAGCAGCCTCCAAAATCACTGCACAGTCCCACAACAAACAGACTTCCCCAATGGCAATACAAGTCAAAGGGACTGCACTAGTCATGAGCTGAGGAGAGCAGATGAAGACCCCGAACAATGATCAGGATCCTTCTTTCCAGGGACATGGGTCACAGTGCACAGCAAACATGCAGCAAGCATTCAAGACCCTGTGAAGGTAGCAGAACCAGTGGACCTTCACAGTGTGATTCTCTCACTGTGGACAGGAGCTCACAGAGAGGGGCATATTGTACCAGACTTTCTTTCTTGGGCTTCATTTCAGTGAAGTGTCAGCATGTAAGTTAACAACTGAAGTTAAGTAACTGTATGAACAGTATTCCATTGTTATCAACAATGGTTAGTAAATTATTTAATGGTTCCCATATAATTTTAAGATGGGGAAAATACATTATGATACTGATGGTATTGGCCTTCAGTATCATAATGCGTTTTTACAGTCATGGGTTAAAATATTTTATTTATACAGTAAAATCGTTGATATTAAGTTATTTAGAAGAGTATTTCTGAATTTCTAGGTTAATTTAAGATTGTTTGGTAAAAAAATAAACATTATGAAGAGAAAAAACAACTTAGCTTTGTGTTTAAAATGAATGAACAAAAAATATTGCAATTCTGAAGCACCAACAAACATTTATTAAAAACATTTGAAAAAAATTAACATTGGCATGACAGGAATCGAACCAGCAACTCTCTAGATACATGCCTGAGTATCTACCTGTTAAACCATGCATCAGACACTAAAATCTTCCAGAGTAAGACCTATAAATCTTTCACTTAGATGTGATGGACCTTGCACCATCTATACTTCAGAAGAGGCAACTTTTCCAACTGTTGCTAAAGATTTAATGTTAAGTAGGTCAATCACACTTAAGCTGGAAATCAATCCATACTAAATATATAGATTACCTGTAGAACTTTACTTCAACAATTATTAAAGACATCTACACATAATAAGTGTTGAACTCTATTTCTATATGTAATCTGTGTATTTACTATGGGTGGATTTTTAATAATAAATGCTTAAGTGTGATTGACCTACTCATTAACAACTAAATCATTAGCAACAATTGGAAAAGTTGTCTCTCCTGAAGTACAGATGGCACAAGGTCCACTACATCTCAGTGACAGATATTAGCATTTAATGCATGGTTTAACAGGTAGAGCACTCTGGCATGCACCTAGAGATTTGTGGATTCAATTCCTGCAATGTCAGCAATAATTTTTATTTTCAGATGTTTTTAATAATTGTTGAAGTCTATTTCTACAAGTAATATGTGTATTTACTATGGACCAACAAGCATATCATTTACTGACATGTAGAATGACTTACATATAACTTATCATGCTAATTTAATAATGTATTGATTTATAAACTTATATTTTTTAAGAATAGTTTTACAAACCCAGTGCTATTTCCCATAATTTCACTTTCCTGTCTCCACCTCCAGTGGCTAATTTTGCTCCAGATGAAGTCCATGTAACTGCGTTCACTTCACCATCATGAGCATCCTAGGCAAAGAAGTGAAGTTGAAAGATAACTTAAACAAATTTTAAAAGTGCATACTATTTTATTCGTAAAAAATATTCACAATGTCAAAATTTCAACAGGGTTGGTTGGTTGGTTGGTTGTTTGGGGTTTAATGGCGCATCGGCAACAAGGCCATAATGCGCCAAACAAAAGACAATATAAAAGATAAAAGTCATAGAAACCCGCAACCAAAATTAAAAATATATTTTCAACATGATAAATGGGTAAAATAACAAAAAAAACAGGTGCATAGAACCAGAGTAAAACAACTGAAGAAATACTAAATAAAATAATCCCAGGTGTAAGAGACCTGGGGTAAATAATGCAATTAAAATATCCAGTAGAATTAGTATATCAAATTCGATTAAAATATACAGTAAATTTTAAAAATTGAAAAACAGCGTTAAAATGACAATGATCTGATAAAAGATGTCCGAGTGTAAGGGGCTCGGACGTAAAATCGTGGAAGGTAAAAAACAGACGTCGTTCAAGGTTAAAACAATTACATTCAATTAAAATATGTTTAACTGTTAAAACGGTGTCACAAAACTCGCACTTAGGTACTGCGTCCGCCTTAAGAAGAAAAGAGTGGGTTAAAAACGAGTGACCTAAGCGGAGCCGAGCAAGGACAACTTCCTCCTTACGATTCCTGCGAAAACAAGACTGCCACGGTTTGACAATGGGCTTGATCTCGAAGAGCTTGTTAGCAACCTGTTCACACCAAGATCTCTGCCACTGTGCCCGGAGCTCGATGGTGAAACGCTGCCGGAAATCCACATATGGAACCGGCAACGGAGAGTCGGACAGGGGCGTGGCTGACCTGGCAGCAGAATCTGCCAAATCATTGCCCCTGATCCCGACATGACCGGGCACCCAACAGAAGAGAATCGTGGTGGTGGCTGCCAGACGATGGAGCTGCTGGCGGATCTTGGAGAGAACAGGGTGAGGCCGATGCCTCACCGAGATCAAAGCCTGTAGCGAGCTAAGCGAGTCGGTGTAAAGCACACACCGACGATGATGCTTAGCTGCTATATGGTCCAAGGCAATGCTGATAGCATGCAACTCAGCAGTGAAGATGGAACACTGCTGTGGGATCTGGTCTGCAATGATTACATCACAGCAGACCATGGCTGATCCCACTGAATTGCCGGACTTCGAGCCATCTGTGAAGACAGGCAAGAAGTCCGGGTGTGCAGCACGATGGCTGGCAAAGAGTTGCCGGTACACACAGTCGGGTGTAAAGGCCTTCCCCATCCTGCACAGGGAAAAATCGCAGGAAGGGGAAACAGCAAGCCAAGGTGGAAGTGGCTCAGCTGTCGACTGTGCGATGCTATCGAGACTGGTGTTGATGTCTCGCAGGTAACCTCGGACACGCAAACCGAAAGGACGAATGGCAGTCGGCCGATTCTGGTATAACATTTCCCACCTGGGACTGAAAACGCAGTCCCAAGTGGGATGGCCAGGCAGGGATCGCAATTTTGATGCATACTGTAGGGACAACTGCTGACGGCGAATAGATAAAGAGGGTTCATCGGTCTCAACGTAGAGACTCTGGACCGGTGAAGTGCGGAAGGCCCCCGTGCACACACGGAGGGCCTGATGATGGAGTGGGTCCAGCACTTTCACCACCGAATCCCGGGCGGAGTCATACACCTGGGATCCGTAGTCCAGTTTCGACCGGACAAGTGCACGGTAAAGGCGGAGCAAAGAACATCGGTCCACCCCCCAAGAGAGGGAGGAGAGGACCTTGATGATGTTCAATGCCCGCGTGCACTTGGACCTGAGATGTCGAATATGAGATAAAAAGGTCAATTTCCGGTCGAAGATGAGACCGAGAAACTTGGTCTCCGCCACAACTGGAATGATGTTACCCCCGAGCCGCAGCTCGGGGTCCAGATGAAGATTACGCTTGCGGCAAAAGTGCACACAAGCGGTCTTCTGTGGGGAGAACCGGAACCCATTGGCCGTCGCCCAAACCGAGAGATTGTTCAGGGCAGTTTGCAGTTGTCGTTCAATGACCCTCATGCTGGACGATGAGCAAAAGATGCTAAAGTCGTCAACATAGAGGGCATTGCCTACAGTCGGAGGAAGTTGCCGTGTAATGGAATTTATCTTGACAGCGAAAAGCGTAACACTCAGGATGCAGCCTTGTGGCACCCCCTGTTCTTGGGGGAAAGGCCGCGACAGAGTGTTGCCGACACGGACTCGAAAAACACGAGAAGATAAAAAGTTTGCGATGAAGATCGGCATGTGACCTCGCAAGCCGAAGCTGTGAAGGTCACGAAGAATGCCGAATCTCCATGCCGTGTCGTACGCTTTTTCGATGTCGAAGAAAACTGACACCAGGTGCTCTCATCGTAAAAAAGAATTCCTGATCGCCGATTCGAGGCGGATCAGGTGGTCTAAAGTAGACCGGTGCCTGCGAAAGCCACACTGGGTGTTGGAAAGAAGGCCGTGATGTTCCAAATACCAGGCCAGCCTGGTATTTACCATCCTTTCCAACACCTTGCAGACGCAGCTCGTCAACGCAATTGGACGATAATTGGAAGGAATCTTGGGATCTTTCCCTGGCTTAGGGAAGGCCAAGACGATGGCCTCCCGCCAGGAGTCCGGAAACTGCTCCTCGATGAAAATACGGTTGAAGAGTCGGAGCAGTCGATCCTTACTCGATGGTGAGAGATGTTGGAGCATGGCATAATGGACATTGTCTGGCCCCACAGCAGATGCACGAGAAGTGTGCAGAGCACGGCGAAGCTCCTCCGCTGTGAATGGCCTGTTGTAAGACTCCAGGCCATTCGAATGGAAGGACAGCGGAGAGCGTTCGGCCCTGCTCTTCTGGGCCAGAAACTCGGGGGAGTAGGAAGATAGAGAAGAGATGGACGAGAATGACTCCCCCAGAACGTCGGCAATTGCTCGAGGATCAGCAATTGCCTGTCCATTGTGCTCCAGGATCGATAATGAGTGGGACGTGTACTTCCCACCCATCTTCCGGACCTTATCCCACACGACCTTAGAACTGGTAGTGCGGGTGATAGAAGATGCATATTTCATCCAAGATTCCTTCTGGCTCTGGCGCCGGACGAAACGGGCTTTCGCCCTGGCGCGTTTGAATGCTTCGAGGTTGGGGGACGTCGGATATCTCCGAAACACCCCCCAAGCCTTGTTCTGAGCCTTACGAGCTGCGGTGCAGTCGGGATTCCACCACGGTTTTGGGAACCGTGGATACCGAGTCGAGGTCTGAGGAATAGTAGAGGCAGCTGCATGGACGATGCAGTCCGTCAACTCCGCCACTGCGACATTGATGGGCTCCTGGCTGACAGAGTGATCATCAAGCTGAGACAAGAGCTCGAAGCCACTCCAGTCAGCCCGATCAAGCCTCCACCGGGAGACACGCGAATGGCTGCAGGGCCCCCCGCGAGAGATGGTGCACACCACGGGGAGGTGATCGCTTCCATATGGATTGTCCTCGACCTCCCATGTAAAGAGTGGAAGGATCGAGGAGGAGCAGATGGTGAGGTCAATGGCAGTGAAAGAGCGGGTTGGGGAATGAAAGTAAGTACTGACACCGGTGTTCAACAGGGAGAGAGAAGGATCCAGGAGCCACTGCTCCAGGACCCGGCCCCTCCCGTTGGTGTCAGCACTGCCCCAAAGTGGACTGTGTCCGTTGAAGTCCCCCATGATGAGGAAGGGGGACGGCAGCTGCAAGACGAGGTCATCAAGGTCGTCCCGGAAAACGATGCTTCCGGGTGGGAGATAGACAGAACAGACAGTCAACGAAAATCCCACAAAGAGGCGGATGGCAACCGCCTCTAAGTCGGTGGTGAGGGGAATGACCTGGAATGGGGAGTGGTTGCTCACGAGGATGGCAACACCTCCGTGAGCTGGACCATCTCCATCCCGGTCCCGGCGAACGAGAGAAAAGTGCCGGATAGTGGGATTGTTGGCTGTCTGCAAGAATGTCTCCTGAAGGCACACACAAAGCGGTTCGTGTGCCCTCAGGAGGACCTTGATGTCGTCAATATTCCTCTGGAATCCACGACAGTTCCATTGAAGGAGTGTGGCCATCTCAGGTCTTAGAAGAAGTGGCGGACGACTTGCGATTTATTTTAACCGTCGCCAGCGACGGTTTTGGAAAATTAGGGCGGTCAGTGTCCATGTCCTCGGAGTCGTCCGAGCAACATGGATCAGAGACCGCCGAACGAGGAGGTAAAATTTTCTTTTTGGGCCCCGGCGGGGGCCCCTTGGGTTTCGTAGGTCTTGCTGTCTGTGGGCGGGGAGGAGGAGGCCTTCCAGAGGTGGAAGGCACAGACACAGGAATAGAAACCGGTGTCGATGTCGAGATTGACACCGACGTCGGCTTCGCCTGCGTCAAGAGGTACTTAGCAGCAGGCGAGAAAGATTCAGCTGGTGGAACGCTGATGTCGGTCTGCACCGCCACGGAAGCCATCTTAACGACGGGTTTTCCGACCACCGCACCGGCATAGGAGACCTTGCCAGGTGGGGCAGGCGGCGCAGCTAGCTTTCTCGCCTCTGGATAGCTGATGTTGTGGAGGGTCTTCAGGCGCTGTACCTCTTTCTCCTCCAGCCACTTCGGACAGTCGCGGGAGTACACCGGATGCTCACCACGGCAGTTGACACAGCATGCCTTTTCTGCTGTGCAGTCAGGTTCAAGATGATCCTGACTGCCACAACGAGCACAGGTGGGCTTGCCCCGGCATGCGGTGCGGGCATGGCCAAACCTCTGGCATTGGAAACAACGCAGAGGGTTTGGTATAAATGGCCGCACCTCGCACTTTAAGTATCCTGCCTTGATAGAAGTAGGCAGGTGTGGTGAGTTGAAAGTTAGAATGAGAACCCGGCTGGGCTCTAACTTTCCATTACGGCGTGACGAAACCCGGTGGACTGCTATCACTCCCTGGGCTGAAAGCTCCGAGAGGATTTCCTCCTCAGAAACCTTGAGGAGGCCCCACTCGGAGATCACGCCCCGGGAGGAATTGAGCGTCTTGTGTGGAGTGACTTCGACTGCCACTCCACCAATCGCTGTAACCTTTAACAGAAGCTCCGAATGTTTGGAGCATGCAGTCTCCACCTGCAAGTCACCGGATCTTAGGCGCTTGACAGATTTCGGTTCTCCCGCAAGACCTTGAATACCCTTGTGTATAAAAAACGGGGACATGTCCCCAAGAACCTGATCACCCGTAGAGTGGATGATCAGGAACTTCGGAGACGGAGACACACACGAAGACGAAGGCAAAGACAGAGAAGTTGGGGGTTCATGGCGCGCCCTCTTCGCGGCATTGATCGGATTTATATGAGTTGGAGAACTCATGGTTGTTTTTAAAAAATTCAGTGCCCGTTGTCCCCACCCACCATGGAGTCCAACAAGGGGACGCCCAGTTGGGCGCCAGGGCTGCCCGGGCACCATACCCACACAGCCAGTGAGCCAAGCCCTCACTACAAAACAAAAAGTAAAAGTAAAAGAGAAATGGTGGGAAACTCGTCGGAGTTCCCACAAAAGAATAGAAGCAACAAAGCAATAAAGTGTGAGGCAAGAGCTGGCCTCACAAAAGAAAGAAAACTACAAAATTAGTAAATGTGTGGGGAAACTCGCAAACCGTTGTCCGGACGGTGGACAAGGTTACTCACTGATCAGCATAGTTGACCCTAGCAGGACCAGCCCACCAGCCGATTGATCCTGAGGGGGCCGCCCCAGGACCTCCCGTTTACCTGAAGCAGAGGCCAAAGCAGTGTATAGCAGCAGCCCCGGAAGTTGCTGTCCAGCCCCGCGACAGACAGGCTCCCCAATGGCAAAACGGCCAAAGGGGACCCCACCAGTCATGAGCTGGGGAGAGAAGACGGGGACCCCTGAGCAACTGCCAGGATCCTCCTTTCCAGGGACACGGGTCTCCGCGCACGGCAAACACGCGGGCGAGCGTTTAGGACCCTGTGAAGGTAACCGAGCCAGCGGAACCTTCACAGGGTGGTCCCCTCACCACGGACAGGCTCTCGCATCGAGGGGTTTCAACAGGGAAAAACAACTTAGAATATGATGTTACCAATATTCAAATTCCCCTTTAAGAGGAAAATTGAAAAAAATAAAATATTCTCCTGAAGAGTCAGAAGAATATACAGCTTAACTAATTAGTTTAGATTTTCAAAGTTGTCATGATCAGATGACCTTTGCCGTGCCAAACAGTTCACCATCTGCAGCGTACTCACCAATAACATGCAGGTCGCTTGGAAAAAGAGAGAGAAGAAAACTACAAGCATCATCTGTGCCTAAAGGGGTCAGTTCCACAAGCTGCCGACAGTTGGGAGCACCGTATCACGGCTGCTTGGCAGTGGCTAACAGAGGTCACGTGAGCGGAAGTGACCAGAAGGGGAGAAGAAAGAAAGAAGATGACAGGCTGAAACCTTGAGGGAGAAAAGGGATCAGAGGGACTCGGCGTGGCAGCCAAGAGGACAGTGGAAAGTACGCTTGGCTGTCGTATAAGGGAGTGCATTGTCTTTATCGAGGAACGGTGCCAGTAACGGCCGAAGCTCGTAGCATCCTATAAGCAGGAAGTATTTTGTTTCATATGCTGGATGTAGTCTGTGATATTAAATATTTGTTAAGTTTATCCAATACCAGTGTTGGTAGTCCACTCATTCCCGATTCCGTGTATGCTCGAGACCCTTTGTTCCAGACAGAAGTGTCGGCGCACTGAGATAATGGTAGCGGCTAGCAGCCGGTAGAGATGACCTCAATGTCAAAATTTCAACAGGGAAAAACAACTTAGAATATGATGTTACCAATATTCAAATTCCCCTTTCAGAGGAAAATTGAAAAAAATAAAATATTCTCCTGAAGAGTCAGAAGAATATACAGCTTAACTAATTAGTTTAGATTTTCAAAGTACCATAGATAAGCAGCATTGTTTTAACTATTTCTGATCACATATAGACTGGATACCTATAATTAAAAGTTAACCTAGTCTGAAGACTCTGTTGCAATAAATAATGTTTGCTAAGTATCAATATTTTGTTTATATACTTTGCAGTTAATAATTAGGTAATTATATCTGGTCTAGTGGTTAGCGCAACTGGGTTGGGCTGCTTTATCTCTAAGTGGCACTATTTTGCACACAATGGGATAAATGGCCAGGTCACAAGGACCCCAAAGGCTCAAAAAAGGTTGGGGGCAGGGACCCACTGGAACAGCTGTTGGAAGACAGATGGTCGCCTCCCATCAAGGCCATCCAGTGTTTTCTTTAACGTGCACAGGGTATGGCTATCCCACATATGGGGCTATGGCTTAACATCCCATCCAACAAACAACGGCCTTTCCTAGTCCATTGGTGTCTTCACTAACTGTGGTCTGGGCGGGAAGTTTCGTAGAGAATAAATCTCAATGCTGGGCCAGCTGGGACTTGAACCTGGGAACTGCAGATTAAGAGTCTGGCGTGGTACCGACTGAGCTGCATCTACCCCTTTATGCACACCTGACTACAAACCTGTGGGCATGTGTTTGCATGTCGTATGAGAAACCAGAAAAAGTCCAACAGAGCTTCTATGTTATCTACATCCTTTGTGTAGGGCAGTATCATCTTCCCTTTTAATAAAAAAAAATATGTGAAACGAAATCAGTCCCAAAAATCATTGTAATAAAGTATTATAGTAGGTAATACTCAGGACCAAGGATGAAATGATTCTAAATAGTGTCCTTTGCCATCTGCAAGATAAAATCTAGGCACAGTACTTTCAACAGTGAAATACCTAAGGCTAATACTGCCAAGGCTGACACATGAATGACTCCATCCAAATGACAATTTTTAATGATAAATCTTTATGTCTCACTATTTCAGTGCCACAAAAATGCTTAACTTTTGGAGTCCACCAAAGCTCTTATACATGACTGAAATGCTAAATTACAGTAACTAGCTGTTCTATAATTTGCAATTAACTGTGACTGACAGTAAATAATGCACCATGGCTCTGTAATTAAATGACCATGCACTGCATATGAAACTGTTCTACTAGAACCAAAGTAACAAGTAGATTTGCAACAAGAAAGGATTCCATTGAAATTATAACACATAACATGGTTACCACCTCTGAACCATTCCTGATATTTCATACAATAATGGATATTTATTTGAGATTTAATATACTACAGGCTAATTTTTCACGTTTTTTTTTCGCATTTGACACCAAAAAGTGGCATTTACACAATGGCAAAGCATCCATGGAAGCAATACTTCCTTCCCTTAAAGTTTTTAAGACTAAAAAGATTATACATTAAATATTTGCATTAGATATAAACATTTCCAGAAAATAAGTAAAAGTATTTTCTTTAATTTATTCTAACAAAAATTTTATATTTTTCTTAATATTCTTTGAATACCAGGCTAATTGAGCTAAGAGTAAAAAAAAAATCTCACTTTACTGCTACTACGTACATTGGGCATTATATAGCACAGCAGAAGTTCCAGTTTCCGTTCTCAGCAAGCAGAAATTTTTGGCATGGAAGTGATAATTTCTGGACACTTCTCTGCATTAGTCCCTATTCTAAACAATTGTGTTCTGCTACAGATGTACAGTGAATGCGCCACTGAGCTCCAAACTAATCAGCATTGGTTAGCCATCTTCTTAGGTAGTTAGTGGAAGACATTAATTCCAAGCAGTAGCTCGATAAGTGTAAATATTTTTGATCCATTATTTAATAAGAGGCAGCCACAAGTTTCCTCTTTTCGTTTACTGTTTTGTCTCTGGTAGGCATTTTAAATATATTTCATATTGTTTAGTTTCCACTATCTCTAAATTATACATGAATTTTGCATGATGTATTTTTTGACAGCGAAATATTCATTCATGATGCCATCAAGGCCCAAATGGCATAGATCAACTGCTGAAGGGATCTGTAACTTGTTTGACTATATTTTCATTATTGCAGTAACTGCTAATGAGTGTATTTTAATACTACTATATGAATAATAGAGAGTACATAAAACAAATTGAAACAGTTGTCAGTTGACAAATTAAGGAAATCTACTAAGGGTATAATATACCAAGCTTATAGTTGTATGAGTAACTCAGTAAAATGTGAAAGATATTTCTTAATACATTTAAATTATTTCTTGAAAATGAAGGCATGCTAAAAGTGGTGGAAATGCACGAGGAATTGAAGTTATAACCCTTTCCATTGACTGTTTGAACAGCATACATTTTTAAAAAAGCTAGATCTAGCCCTGTATATAATTTTATTAATTCTGGTATTTGTACTCAAACCATATTTTCCTTTTCCCCCCTACTATTTTACTTGTAATACAATTCTATTTAACATTAGTGACTTAGGGTACTTTTCCACAACAGTTTAATGTATTAAATTTAGCTAAATTCAGTGAGATTGAAACTAATAACTCTTTGTCACTTCTGTTAAATTTGAAAATGCCCCACCCAAAAGGATATTTACAAGCAAATACTTGTAAGTTGTATCACAAACAATGTTCTCTCTAATTTTTTGAGAGTGCATGCAGAAGAAAGTTCTCATATGTGAGGCTGTCACCTGCAAACTTTTGCACATGGGACATCTTTGCAGCTGCATGATAGCATAAATCTAAAGGAAATGTTGCTCACAGTCAGTCTCTTTGTATTCATCTTACGTAGTCTCTTATTATTTATTCTATGTTATAAATATTTTTCGGTGCAGTAGCGTACCCAGAAACTACCAATGAGAGGCAGGAGATATGTTTTAGTCTCGTTTGATGTACTTGAGTCTGATTTACGAGAGCTGTCTTAGAAATAATATATATATATATTTAAGCCTCAAGATGGGAGGAGGGAGTTATAATCCCAAACCCCATACCCTGAGAATGGCACTGTTTCTGTGATCTGCAAATGTAAAGCCATCAAAATACTCTTGATAGATCATTACTGTTTCTTTCTGTTTACTAATGTTGGCAGGGGAAAATATTATGCATCTTCCACAGATGTTTGTTATAGAATTCAATATTGGATGGAGCAACCGTTCTGCATTATTTTAATAACAATAGTGCTATTATTCAAGTGCCCAACACAAGGACAATTAGTGTTCATCTAACAGGGAAACATAATAATTTAAAAATCATACAAAATTCTTTTACGTCACATAATCAATAACCAAATTTAACTAAAATTCTTGGAAGTTTGTGATTTTGAAAAAATTTTGTTAATGAAAATTGATGAAAAAAATTATTTCTTAAACATAAATTCCCCAAAAGAAGAAGGAAAATAAACTCTTAATCCCCTTCTTGCTACTATACTATATATATATAATATTAATATCACAGAACTATTTACTATAATATAAAAATATGCATAGAATTACACATGCTCAGTGGTTAAGAAACATCAGATATTGGAATGTGTTCCAGTTCAATGATTTTGAAACATAAGTAACAAAAGCAGTTCTGATTTAAAGATTTGAAAACACAAGTATCGGGATAGCATTATGGTTCAATGATTCACAAACACATGTACCGAAACAGCATTCTGATGCAATTTGAGCAATACTTTTGCTAACTGTCCAAAAAGTCAATCACAGTTCCTATTCAAAAAGTAATGCTTTACCACTGCATTTACAGAAATTTTTTATTCGAACTGCACAAAATGAATTGTTAGTGATTTACTAATGGCACCTATGATTGAAAATAAAAACTAAATTTCTAAGTATCACCATTTTAGTGCCATATAAATACCTACTTCTTGGTATGCACCAATATGATACAGACTGAAATGTAAAAATTTTTGAAGCTTTGTTTATTTGATGAGAAAAGATACACCAAAAATATGCTAATCATTGTAATAAATATGTATAATAAAAATATGTATAAAAATATGTAATAAATATGCATAATAAAAATATGCTAATCATTGTAATAAAGTATATAAAGTAGTGGCCAGTAGCGTATATGGATGAACATGAGTATAGAGGGTTATCATGAGGTCATGGGTTCGTATCCCACCCAGCTCTAGACAATTTTTCCACTAAAATTAAATCGACTTACAACGTGGTGATTATTTAGTATATACCAAGAAAGTCGAGTTTATTCAATATTTAATCAATTGTATACTTGTAAGTGCCATCCCATGGCTGAGTGGTTAGTGCACTTGGCTACTGATCTAAGGGACCTGGGTTTGAGCCTTGGGTAAGGTATGGATGTATGTGTCGTTTTTCTGCTGAGGTCCTGCCATCCTCACAGACCTTCTACTGTGGCATATAAACTGACAGGCTCCTGTCAGACCACTGTGGCAAGCAGCTGCTTGAGGGTTTTTTTAAATTTTATTTATACTTGTAAGATATACTTTCCATCTATAAGATTGTGGCTAAGATTGCCTGAATAGTGCCTATATGTGACATAATGGAATAGGTACTGTAGGTTGAGAATGTTCATATCATCAATGAGAGGAGATCTTGATCGGTAGCCGGTAGCTCAGTGGTTCAGAGCACCTGACATGTTATCAGGAGGTTGTGGGTTCATATCCCACTCAGCTCAAGACAATTTTTCCTCTAAAATTAAATCGACTTACAAAGTGGTGATTATTTAATATATACCAAGAAAGTCGAGTTTATTCAATATTTAAAGCTGTTGGAAGACAGAGTAGCCTCCCATCAAAGCTCTACAGCATGTTCGTTATGTGCACAGGGTATGGCTCTCCATACCCACAAGACAATTTTTCCTCTGCATCCAATTAACATCATCATCATATTTCAACAGCTTAATAGTGGCTAAACACCTTGCAATTGCAAATGCCGTGGATTAAAATGTATCAGGTTACAAATAACTCATACCAATAGTGCCTGTGTGCTTGTCAGATCTGTTCAAAAATGAAAAAAGCCTGTTGAAGTCACAGTGGTAGTGTAGGTGGTCTTACTCACCTGCAACTGAGTACTCTGTGAATGGATCTGCAGCAGCAATTAAGACAGCTGTGTGACTGACCTATGGCTTCGACTTAACATTTACAACAGAGGAGAGATTAATCAGTGGTCAGTAGCTCAGCAGACAGAGCATTTGACATGTTATCAGGATCATACTTAACAGCACAACAGTGACTAAATACCTTGTAAATACTTATCTACAGTTTCCTCTCCCCCCCCAAAAAAAAATCCACTTAAATGCATTAAAATTACTGCCCACTGCAGCCATACCTAATAGAATATGTATTTTACCAACTTGAAAAGTAAGATAACCATTCAAAACACATACAATTCTTTAATGGGTTACATGGTTTTATCAGAAAAAAAAAAAAGGGATCACAAACCACTATGAAACTATCTGTCATCAAGTCATACAAATTCAGAATTTTATTGGCCAATTTCTTTTATTTCTACCCTGCTGAGGAGTGGTTAACTTCACAGGGTCTTGGTGCTGACCAGTTACATCCACCAGACTGGATATATGGCTTTGAGCTTGATTATGGATCCTGAGCTTGCTGTACTGGTGTCGTAAATCCTCAGAAGAAATCCATGGATTCTCCTAAAGGAAAATCTACTGCTGTGTTTTCTATTAGTTTGCGAGTTGATGGCCCCTAGTAAATACATGCACAGGATGTTTTATATCATCATAATCATCATCCTCAAGCAGCCATAGGCTACGGAGGTCCAACCAGACCGCGCAGTTTAATTCTCCAAGCATATCTGTCCTGAGCTACATCTGCTGCATCCGGCCACTGTACACCAATTCTAACAAGGTCCTGTTTGACATTGTCTGCCCACCGCATCCTAGGTCTCCCCCTCCTTCTGAGGCCTCTAGGCACACTATTCATAACCTTATTCGCCAATCTATAACTATCCATACGGGCAACATGGCCAAACCAGCGGAGTCTCTCTCTGCACAATATGCTGCTTAAAGGAGGTTGCAGACTCCTTTGCCTAACCTCATCATTAGTTACAAAGTTAAACCACCTAATACCCAAGATACTGCGTAAGCATCTAGAATCAAAAGCATCTAGTTTCTTGTTATCTTGTTTACACAGCGTCCAAGTTTCACTACCATAACTAACCCTAGAAAGAACCAAACTATTATACAGTCTAATTTTAGTCTTTAGGTGTATACGCCTATTTCTCCACAACCTCCATAGATTCTTGAAAGAATCTATGGAGAGCAATCTCTATTTGTCTGTTAATCTCATGCCACATATCACCAGTATCTGTTACATAGCTCCCAAGATAGTTAAACTGTGACACCTATTCAAGATTTCAACCATTCAGATTAACTGAATCACAGCCTGCAAGACCAATTTTCATCCTTTTAGTTTTCTCTCTGTTTATAACCAAACCTACTGTACTACCAGTCTCATCAACAGTTCGAATGAAAGAGTTCATCTCATCAACATCATTTGCCAAAAGGGTTAAATCATCAGCATAATCTAAATCAGAAATTTTCGTATCTCCAGCCCATTTAAGGCCAAAATCTTTCCCTTGAAGTGAATTTCGCATAACATAATCAACAACCAAACTAAAGAGAAAAGGAGACAAAATGCACCCTTGTCGAACACCAGAAGTAATGCTAAACCAATTGCTACAAGATGTACCAACTCTCATACATGACTCAGTGTTATTATAGAGAGCTTTCATTATGTTAACTAACTTGTCTGGTATACCATATGATCTCACAATCAACCACAAATTATGACGATCAACAGAGTCGAAAGCCTTTTTGAAATCAACAAAGCAAGCAACCAAAGGTTTCTGAAACTCTAAACATTTCTCAAGAATCTGCCTAAGTGAAAATATCTGATCTACACATCCCCTACCACTTCTGAATCCACATTGCTCATCACGCAATTGCCTGTCAACCAGATTCTTAATTCTATTAAGCACAATCATGGAAAGAACTTTACCTGGAACGGAGAGTAGGCTGATACCCCTATAGTTATCACAAGAACTGCGATCACCTTTTTTGAAAATAGGGATAATAATAGCTCTGGTAAAATCTTTAGGAACCATGCCTTTATCATAAAAGTTATTCAAAATTTCAGTCATCCAAATGGTAACTGAAACATTCCCAGCTCTAAGCATTTCCGTAGTAATTTCATCAACCCCTGGGGATTTATGAAGTTTAAGTTTAGAAATAGCCAAACTAACTTCAGATTGTGTTATAGGGCCAACATTAAAGCCAACAATGCATCTATCATCATTGCAAACAATGGGAGTAGAACTAACCACATTGTTTAGAACATCACTGAAATGCTCAGCCCACCTAGCCATGACAGAATCCTCACCTTCTATAACCTTGCCTTGTTTATCCTTCAATCCCTGTATACCTGTTCGTTTTCTACCACACAAAACATTAACTATCTGGTACAGCTCTCTGCTGTTGTGCTGTCTAACTGCTTCCTTAGCTTTGTCAGCAAGGCCATCAAGCCAAAGATTCTTATCAGTAGCTAACTGACCCTTTACACGTTTATTAAGTTCTTTGTAATGCTTTCTATTAGGACTAGTAGGGTACTGATTAAGGACATTCCTGCAGTTCCTTCTTTCTGAAATAAGCTCAAGTGCCTTATCACTTAAATAATTCTGCCTCCTCTGCTCCTTTTTCCCTAAAAGAGTACTGTTAGTTTCCAAAAAAGCCTGCTTAAAATGGCCCCATTCTTCCTCAACTTCAGTATTAAGCAAACCATGACTGTCATAATGACTAAGTAACCTATCATGGTAAGCTTTAGCTATAACTGGGTCTTTCAGAGCTTCAGTATTAAAGGTAAATTTTTTAACCCTAGCACAACACTTTTTAAGTTTAAGTTGCAAGACACTTTTAACAAGGTAATGGTCAGATCAAATTTCAGCTCCCCTATATGCCCTGGTATTTCTAACAGAACTAGCCCATTTGCTGTTAATTAATATATAATCAATCATATTCTTATGCAGCCCATCAGGTGAAACCCATGTGTGTTTATGTATGTCGCGGTGTTTGTAATATGTGTTAGCTATTCTGAAACCATTTAGTTTACTTACCTGTAGGAGACGTTGCCCATTGCCATTGCAGCTACCAATACCAAAAGGGCCTATTACTCCTCCCCAAAGGTCAGAGTCGGTACCAACTTTGGCATTGAAGTCACCAAGAACAAGGGAAATATCTCCTTTCTTGACAGAATTCAAAATATCCTGAAGTTGTCTGTAAAACCTATCCTTCTCATCCTAATCGGCATCCTCAGTGGGGGCATAACAGCAGATAACATTCAAGTTTTTAATGCTTGTCTGAAATTTTGCTGTAAGAAACCTTTCATTAATGCACTCATATCCTAGAAGAGCATCACTAGCATGTCTGCTGAGCAGCAGACCCACGCCTTGGTGATGCTTTCCATCCTCCCTCCCTGTAAGGAGAAATTTAAAGTTATTTTTAAGTATCTCACCTTTACCTGTCCATCTGGTCTCTTGCAAGCCTAGAATATCTAGGTTATAGCACTGGAATTCCTGCATGAGGACATCAAGAGAATAATCTCTATGTAATGTCCTCATGTTCCACGTTCCTGCAGAGAGAAAATGATTAGTAGGATTTTTAAAGAAATTAGGTTTATTGAGATTGGTAGGGCCAACAATATCAAACAGCCCCCTGATCGCAGGCATGGGGCAAAGACCTGTTCCTCCTCTGCTAAAGGCTGAAGTCACCGATGCTGGTAGGAACTTCAGGCACCACCTTTTCAAGTGGACTTTTTCAAGAGCCATATGGCCTGCCTGAGACACATTACTCCAGTTTATCTCTCAGTTAGATATAATCATTAATGAACAACACTTTACATAAATACCTAAATTGAGAATAGCCTTAATCCACTACCCTATAGAGACAACACAATCATGCATTCCTTGAGTGCTGACAAATAAAAATGATTCTAATATGCTGGCTGCCACAGCACAGCACTCTACTTCTGCTCATTTCGATGAAGCAAGAAGTGAAGAAAAAATCCCTGCTGTAAGATGGCTGCATATCTCATTAACACTGCTGCAGTTACAGATTCCCACAATGCATGGGTCAGAGCTCCACAGTCTGGCACACCCTTAGTAGATCATGTGTGCAACACATATTTCTTGCCTAACAATATAATACAACTAACAACACATATTTCTTGCCTAACAAATAAATCATACAATGGAGATACATGTTAATGCTATGACGGGAATGCCCTTGACAGCAACAGACTACCGAAGTAGCAAAGTTACTAAATAAGTTAGGTGACTTTTTAAAAATAAAATAATAAATATATACCCCCTCAAACAGCTGCTTGCCACAGAGGTCTGACAGGAGCCTGTCAGTTTATATGCCAAAATAGAAGATCTGAGAGGATGGCAGGACCTCAGCAGAAAAACAACACAAATGTCCATGCCTTATCCAGGGCTCGAACCCAGGTCCCTTAGGTCACTTAAAATATTAAACATGTGCAATATTTTTTGGTGTGTAAACAAAAATGCAATACTTTTATTACAATATGTAGGACTCAATTACATTGGATTTTTGATTTCTTATATATATTTTTCTTATAATTTTTCAAAATCAATCCATTCACTTGTACACATTCTGTATTACAAGATATTTATGCATTATCACAATAGAAAAATAAATCACATACAAATTTGTATAGCATCTTCCTTGGTATTGAGGCTTCCACACAAAGAGGTACATTTTTAAATCTGCAAAATAAAAGAAGACAGTTGTAAATAATGCAATAAAAGAGTTACATAAAAATGTTTTTTAATATTTCATAACTGATAAGTCAATAGGAAGTTTCATGTTATAAACAAGATGCCAATTCACAGAGCTAAATAATGACTAAATTTATCAGGCTATGATAATCAACCCTCGCTCCAGAAAAACTGAGTTTTACTCCAATGGAGAACATAATTTTGCTACTTGATTACATTTCAGTGATAATTAAGTTTTATGAAATTAATGGTCTGTAACAGTAAACTTAATTACGTAATATGAAATCAGCAGAACACTAAATCACAATTACATATCAGCTTCTTTACATATATTCCTACTCTAACCAGTTAAGATGGCATTTCACACCAGCTCATGTAATGTTAAAGACTATAGGTACCATAATGAAAGAATGTTGGGTATAATTTGTAGCATTTAAACCATTAGAGGAACATATTTATAATACTCACTTAAAGAAAATCCAACTAAGATTGTTGCATAGTGTTTAACAAAAAGTACTTTTATTAGTTGGTGAGAACAAAATTGGCTTACCTTATTAATGAGGGATGTTATCTTTTTTAATACATTCCATGTGCCATCCTTAACCCTAGAATAGTGTGGACAGATAGGGCTTTACATTGGCAAAATCCATTTGAATAGATGTTGCTCTCCACTAGAAAATTTTCATTCATTTTACCCATATATTGCAGTCTATTTTCAAAAAAAAAAATCAAATTCTTCATGGGTGGTTTCTACACATTGAAATCTGAACACCTTGCAAAGTCCCATGGCCGAGTGGTTATCACACTTGGCTACTGATCTAAGGGACCTGGGTTCGAGCCCCGGGTAAGACATGGATGTATGTTGTTTTTCTGCTGAGGTCCTGCCATCCTCTCAGACCTTCTACTATGGCATATAAACTGACAGGCTCCTGTCAGACCTGTGTGGCAAGCAGCTGCTTGAGGGGGTATTTATTCATTTATTTTTTTTATTTTTGTAAAGTACGTACAATGCAAAATAGCAATAAAGAACTGCCCAAGGCAAATGAAGAAATGCAAAACCAACTGGGAGTGGTTGGGTTGAGTTGTTTTACCTCTAAGTGACACTTTTTTTTGCACACAATGTGCTAAATGGCCAGGTCACAAGGATCCTGAGGGCTCAGAGAGGGTTGAGGAAGGAGACCCCCTAGAAATATAAATGCTGTTAAGAGATAAATGTTAGCCTCTCATCATGGCCATCCAGTGTTTTTTAACAGGCAGAAGGTGTGGCTCGCTGGCACAGGGAGCAACATCTTAACATCCCATCCAATGGATGGCAGACTTTCCAAGCTCATTAGTGATTCTTACTGACAGAGGACAGGGTGGGGAGTTTTGCAGAGATAAATCTCAATACTGTCCCAGGTGGTACTCAAACCTGTAAACTGCAGATTACAAGTCTGGCATGTTACTGAATGAGCCCCATCCAATCAGGAGCATACCAAGAATGAACAGATGTTGTTGAACATGGTGTGGCAAGAGTAGTATGCTTCATACATAGATACAAAGTTATGCTCAGCTGCAGACAGCACATGAGAAATGCAGATGGTAAGCAGCAGGTAGTGAACTCTGTATGTGGAGGGGGTGACAAGATAGGATGAATGAAAAGTGCAAGGAATGAGTTAAAATGTTATTGAAAAGATTGCACAGAAAGAGAAGAGTTGGGGAACGATATAATATGGATTATACACTCTCACAGGTCATTGAATTATGACCTCTCCATGTTTTGGCAATGGTAAACTAATTTCAAAGATCTATAACTTATAAAATAAACATTTTATGTTTATTTTATAAGTTATAGATCTTTGAAATGGCTCAAGATACTTTAAAGATCTTAATCAAATGAAATGTCGATTTTCAACAATATTCTTTCACTATTTAAAGGCATATGGAGATTTAAACATTACAGAGCAGCAATGTGTTCTAAGAAATTTATTGAAAAAAAATTAAACGATAGAAGAAATTATTTACACGAACTTTAAAAATAAGTAGTTATTTATGAAATAATTTGAAATAATATTTCTTATTTCAGTTTCAATTAAATTCAAAGGTAAATTCTTTTGTCTAACAGTACTCATTAAATGTTCTAACTTCTATAACTCTTTATACACTGAAGGGTTGGGTTGTTGTTGGGTTGTTTTACCTCTGAGCGGCACTTTTTTGCACACCATGGGCTAAATGGCCAGGTCACATGGATCCCGAAGGCTCAGAGAAGGTTGGGGGAGGGGACCCACTGGAACAGCTGTTGGGAGACAGATGGTAGTCTCCCGTCAAGGCCATCCAGCGTGTTCTTTAACGTGCACAGAGTATGGCTCTCCCGCACACGGGGCCACGGCTTAACGTCCCATCCGACGGACGGCGGCCTTTCCAAGCCCATCGGTGTCCCCTACTGACCGTGGGCAGGGCGGGGAATTTTGCGGAGATAAATATCAACGCTGACCCTGCTGGGACTCGAACCTGGGAACTACAGATTACGAGCCTGGCGCGCTACCGACTGAGCCACCCCCGCCCCCCTTTATACACTGAAGGAATATTGTTGAAAATGACATTTACATATAATTGATTGAGATCTTTAATTTACCTTTAGTTACACTATGCCATAAAGTACTCGTTTTAAATGTTATACAGTTAACAAGTTTGCATTCTATTGACATAATACGGGTATGGAGGTAAAATTTCAATGATCACTCAGTGTGTAATAAGAATATATTGGTTGAGAAACAACCAGAATTTACATCTTTTGCGAATTACATAATCCCCTTAGCAATGCCGATGTTATTAGATAATATTACTCACTATGTGATAACAATTATAGTGACTAAACAATAAAAAAATGTGAAAAAAACCTAGTTTGCTGTAACACTACTGTAATGGAATCCACAGCTTTAACTTACTAAAGTAAGAAAAACCATCTTAGCTTAACTGATTAAAACAACGGGTAAGGAGCACGCTCAAAAAGTTCTTGACACATGGAACTGGTAAGAAGGAATGTGATTTGCACTTTCCTCCAAAGCTAATGAGCTATGACTTTTTTTGAAAACTTGTCTAAACTTATCATTACATGCTAAAAACAAAGGCTGCATCATCATTTCTCTCTTTACTGGCAGTGTGTAAAGTATGGTCTGTGAAATCTGTGCAATGTTGCTATATGTAGCCTACTATATGAAGAAAGACTTTACATTTTCAGAAGGATGCAGCTTGGGGAATACTCTGCAACTCTGAATGGATGCATTTTGCAAGGTCTTGCACCCTTGAAAATGGCTTTCCAGCAAGTTCATTTTTAATTTTTGTAAACAGCCAAAAATCACATGGTGAAAGATCAGGTGAATATTCAGGATGGGGTATCTGCTTGATTTTTTCTTGTTCTAGATAGACCATAACTTGCTGAGTTTTGTGAGCACTGGCATTGTCATGAAGAAGAACCCTTGATACACCTGTTGTTGGATGCTGCTCCTTCATCTGCTTAATCATTTTGGGCAAAACAATGTTGGTGTAGTCAGAGGCGTAGGAACGTGTTGGCATCAGGGCAGTTGCCAAGGGTGCCGAAATCACAGGGCAGTGCTGGGCAGCACAAGCAGTTCCACGATATCTGTGGTTTATGTGCAAAATAAAATTGAATGATTAACCGCCCGTAGTTCGTTGAAATTAATACATATTGTTTATAACATTGTATCGTCAAGACAGCATATTATAATTTTTTGTTATTTCCTACAAATTTTTTTTTTTTTTCCTTTTATCGGCGGACAATTAGCCACCCCCTTCCCCTGCACCGCGTTTGCCATAAAACAGCTTCGGGGCACAATTTCAAACTGCTCATACTGCTTTTACAAATCATGCAGTTACAAAATAAAATTTCGTTACATAGGTATCTTTTTCTTTGAACAGGAGTTCATAATTTGTACATTGTATTGAATTATAAGGTTTATAAACCCTGGAATTGTTTAAGATCAACATCAGGACAGAAGCATACATCATCACTTTGTTTCCTATCAATCGAGCGAGAACTGACTCAAAAAATTAATTTTGATGAGATTATTAACGATTTTGCCCAACGAAAAATTAGTAAAAATTAAATTACTTTAAAAAATAATTCATGGAACTGTATTAAAATAATGACAATAAATATATATAATATAAATAACATGTATTTTTTTATCAATAACTGAACAGGACGGACAATTACAAATTTGCCAAGGGTGCCAAAAGCCTAGCTACACCTTTGGGTGTAGTATTGGCCATTTATAGTCATTTTTTCAGGTAAGGTGCCCATGGCTTCCACTCCTCGAGAATTGAAAAATATTAACGTCCTCTTCCTTGAGTGAAAGTCTTGTTGGAGGATTTGGGGATGTTGTTCATCTTCCACAACCCAAACATAGTTGGTGATCTTTCTGGGAATTATATAGCGATAAAACCATGTCTCATCACCTGTAACAATGATCTGTAGACAATGTCTGTTAACTGTTTGGGGCTATTGGCCCTTTTCTTTCTGTTCTGTCAGTTTTTAGGGTACTGATTTGGCACAGACCTTTCAGAACTTTAACTATTGCTGAATAATTGTTTCCACACTGCCAATTGAAACACTGACATCTAAACTTATTATATGAATGGTGATGTGTGGTTTTCCTTAATGAGTTCACGAAGAGCAGTGATGGTTCTCTCGTTCATGGTCTCCTTGGTTCTTCCTGCATGAGGGAGGTTTTTGAAACTCTGTTGTCCTCCAAATTTATGCATCCATCCTATAACGGTGCCATACAAATAGGCATGATCCCCATATACGTGTAATGAATCAACACAATTTTTTTTTTGCATCGTCCCCATCAAAACCAAGTGTTCCAAAATTGGCAAAAGAAAACTGCAATCTTGCATAGATGCTGGAGAGGAGTACTACTGTAAGTTTTGCTGAGGCAAATGCAGATGCATGTCAAGAACACTTTGGATGTCCCTTGTACATTAGTTAGTATTAGTAGGAGATCTTGATTGTGAAATCCAGGAGATAAATATATGTTTTTTTACATGTCAATTTTTCAAGTAGCCTATTTTTTTTTTGAGGGCAATTTTTGGAAGCCATCATTTTACATTAAAAAAAGGGGCAAAAAATAAAAGAATTCTTAACTTTGTATGGAGCAGTAATAATATTCTCTATAATACTAACTGCACAATAAAGTTTAAATCACAACCTTCCAAAAGCATATTCTGACAAACAGCTGTGATAAGATTTAATATATGAAACAAGTTGCAAGAGAGTGATAATAAAGTTCTTAATAATGGAATATATCTTTAATACTTGGGAACCTTCTGGAAGCAGATCAGTTGCACAAAATCCTATATATATAATAAAAAACGACTTGATTTCACACTTTTTTTTTTATGTTCATCATCAGATGGAATTTGTGGTTTATTTCTTAAAAATTATTCCATTTAATCTAAAATGATGTTGACATGATAATTAGGATATTTTACTGAGATTAGTAGACCTTATATAATGCATGTATTAAAACATGGTTGCTCTCTTTTTATGCATATGTTTGCTGTTAATTTTTTAGCCACTTTGAGTGATTCAATTTTTCTCATTTTGCCACCACCATGTAAAAAAGGGGGGGGGGGGGATTACAAATAATAAAGTTTTTAATAAATATATTTATAATATTTCGTAAAGAGTGATATATCTGGGCATTATTTTCCTATCTTTTCCTCTTTTGTGTGTGTGCTTATAAACACATTTCAAATTTAAAAAGTTATCACTATGAAAACTATTGAACCTTAAATGAAGAATGTGAAATATGGCCATATTGCTACTGATCAATGGGGCAGGGGTTGGTTCAGTTCATTGCGTACCAGGTCTTTACAGCTAGGTTTGAGTCCCAACTGTGCCTACTGAAAGATATTCTATGTTATATTTTTTATACTTAAACAGCTTTTTAATTTCAGTCTCCTGAAAAATGTATAACCAATATTCAACTGTATGTTAAAAGAAAGATCATTTCATTCTGTGAAGTAAATAGAAATTCAAACAAAATAATATGTAAATGAAATTTTTAACTATTTTTTTTCTAATAAAGGAAAATATTATCTGTTTCGTTAGTCTGTTATCGTTTCTTCTACATAATTTTACTCCAACGTAAATACTTCACACTATATCATCATCATCATCCTCAAGCAACCATGGGCTATGGAGGTCCAACCAGACCGTGCAATTTAGTTCTCCAAGCAAGTCTATACTGAGCTACATCTACTGCATCTGGCCACTGCACACCAATTCTAACAAGGTCCTGTGTGATATTGTCTGCCCACCGCATCCTAGGTCTCCCCTTCTTTCTGAGGCCTTTAGGCCCACTGTTCATAACCCTATTCGCCAATCTATAATTATTCATACGGGCAACATGGCCAAACCAACGGAGTCTCTCTCTGCACAATATGCTGCTTAAGGAGGTTGCAAACTCCTTTGCCTAACTTCATCATTAGTTACAAAGTTGAACCACTTAATGCCCAAGATACTGCGTAAGCATCTGGAATCAAAAGCATCTAGCTTCCTGTTATCTTGTTTACAAAGTGTCCAAGTTTCACTACCATAACTAACCCTAGAAAGAACCAAACTATTATACAGTCTAATTTTAGTCTTTAGGTGTATACGCCTATTTCTCCACACTCTCCATAGATTCTTAAAAGTCCCAGCAGCAATCCCTATTCGTCTGTTAATCTCATGCCTGGGGGCAGGGGTGGCTCAGTCGGTAGCGCGCCAGGCTCGTAATCTGTAGTTCCCAGGTTCGAGTTCCAGCTGGGTCAGCGTTGAGATTTATCTCCGCAAAATTCCCCGCTCTGCCCACGGTCAGTAGGGGACACCGATGGGCTTGGTAAAGGCCGCCGTCCGTCGGATGGGACGTTAAGCCATTGTCCCATGTGTGGGAGAGCCATACCCTGTGCACATTAAAGAACACGCTGGATGGCCTTGACGGGGGGCTACCATCTGTCTCCCAACAGCTGTTCCAGTGGGTCCCCTACCCCAACCTTCTATGAGCCTTCGGGGTCCATGTGACCTGGCCATTTAGCCCATGGTGTGCAAAAAAGTGCCGCTCAGAGGTAAAACAACCCAACCCAATCTCATGCCGCACATCACCATTATCTGACATAGCTCCCAAGATAATTAAACTGTGACACCTGCTCAAGACTGCAACCATTCAGAGTAACTGAATCACAGCCTGCCTGACCAATTTTCATCACTTTAGTTTTCTCTCTGTTTATAACCAAACCTACTCTACTACCAGTTTCATCAACAGCTTGAATGAAGGAGTTCATCTCATCAACACCATTTGCCAAAAGGGCTAAATAATCAGCATAATCTAAATCAGAAATTTTCGTATCTCCAGTCCATTTAAGGCCAAAATCTTTCCCTTGAGGTGAATTTCACATAACATAATCAATAACCAAGCTAAAGAGAAAAGGAGGCAAAATGCACCCTTGTCGAACACCAGAAGTAATGGTAAACCAATTGCTACAAGCCTTACCAACTCTCACTGTTACCACTCAGTGTTATTATAGACCACTCAGTGTTATTATAGAGAGCTTTCATTATGTTAACTAACTTGTCAGGTATACCATATGATCTCGCAATCAACCACAAATTATGACGATCAACAGAGTCGAAAGCCTCTTTGAAATCAACAAATCTAGCAACCAAAGGTTTCTGAAACTCTAAATATTTCTCAAGAATCTGTCTAAGTGAAAATATCTGATCCACACTTCCCCTACCACTTCTGAATTCACATTTCTCATCACGCAATTGACTGTCAACCAGATTCTTAATTCTATTAAGCACAATCATGGAAAGAACTTTACTTGGAACAGAGAGTAGGCTGATACCCCTATAGTTACAACAAGAACTGCGATCACCTTTTTTGAAGATAGGGATAACAATAGCTCTGGTAAAATCCTTAGGAACCATGCCTTTATCATAAAAGATATTCAGAATTTCAGTCATCCAATGGTAACCAAAACATTCCCAACTCTAAGCATTTCCGTAGTAATTTCATCTATCCCTGGGGATTTATGAAATTTAAGTTTAGAAACAGCCAAAATAACTTCAGATTGTGTTATAGGCCAATATTAAAGCCACCAATGCATCTATCATCATTGCAAACAATGGGAGTAGAACTAACGACATTGTTTAGAACATCACTGAAATGCTCAGCCCACCTAGCCATGACAGAATCCTCCCCTTCCATAACCTTACCTTGTTTATCCTTCAATACCTGTATACCTATTCGTTTTCTACCACACAAAATATTAACTATCTGGTACAGCTCTCTGCTGTTGTGCTGTCTAACCGCTTTCTCGGCTTTGTCAGCAAAGCAATCAAGCCAAAGATTCTTATCAGCAGCTAACTGATCTTTTACACATTTATTAAGTTCTCTGTAATGCTTTCTATTAGGAATAGTAGAGTATTGATTAAGGACATTCCTGCAGTTCTTTCTTTCGAAAATAAGCTCAAGTGCCTTATCACTCAGATAATTCTGTCTCTTCTGCTCCTTTTTTCCTAAAAGAGTACTGTTAGTGTCCAAAAAAGCCTGTTTAAAATGATCCCATTCATAATGACTAAGTAACCTATTATGGTAAGCTTTGGCTATAACTGGATCTTTCAGAGCTTCAGTATTAAAAGTAAATTTTTTAACCCTAGCACAACACTTTTTAAGTTTCACTTAATCAGGTTTTTCAAATATTTTTTTAAATATGCAATTTACTATGATGTATATGCATCCAATCATCAAAAAAGTAAGTTTAACAACTTAGTGCAACAAAAAGTTTATTTCCTTATGAAACAAGATATGGAAGGCACCATAAAAAATCTACCTAGATAGAACTCTGCATGTTTAAAATGGAGTACGAGCTTAGTCTGTTTGAAACATGTGATCCTCATCACAAGTTTCAGACTAAACTGTTTGATTTGTGATGAGGCAGCAGCTCATATTACCTTTCTTGGGTACAAACATGGATTTGTTGAAGTTGGATTATCAGTCTGTTTCTCACAAAAGAAGGGAATGGGCAATCATGAATGGATGATGGGCATGTATGGTAAAACTGCACTTTCAGAATATGAAGTGAAACACTGATTTAAGTAATTCAAATGGAATAGAGCAGTGATTGTGAAACTTGTCAAGTTCATGAGATGAAATTGCAGAAATAAGACAGCATTTTCTAGTTCACATGTCAATGTAACCAAAATACTTTAAAATGCTATTTATGCTAAGGTTACATATCTGTTTATCATATTACAAATTTAATGATACAAAATAATAAGAATATAAAGCACTAAGTTTTAGATTAGCCATTATATAAAAGTGAAAATTAAAATATATAAAATTTATCATAACCAAAATTATTCAATCATACGTAATAACTCCCAAGCAACTTTTCACTTACTGTGTCCAGTGCATCACTGATGCTATGCCACCATTATCGGAATAAAGAGAATTTTAATTGGCAGAGAGAGCAAAATAGATCTTTCAAACATAGCAGTAGACTGAAACCACAACTAAATTTCAAGATATGGAGAAGTGCTTTAAAGGAAATCAATGAATTGTCGATATATATGATAAATTTAGTATGTATATTTTTATAATGCAGCTTTTTTTCCAATGTGTAATCAGTTATTTGTTGAGATTTGTAACATATATAATGTATATTAACTATTGAAGTCAATGATTAATAAGTAATTAGAGGAACATAGTTGCTACCTTTTTAAAAATGATTCATTCATAAATATATAATGAATTGGCTTGGTCCATTCTTTTCATGTCTCTACATTAGCCATAGACACGTATTTCTTATGACCTTCCAGTGGCATTCCACAAAAACTGTCTCACATGCCATAGATTTGCCATCACTGAGAAGAGCAACCCTAGAAGATGATTCCTACTCTATAAGGCCAATGGAAGTGACCACTCTAGAAATGTGACAACAAACAACAATGGGCACATTGAGCTGTCTGTGTTTGCTTCAGAATGTAATGTATCAAAACCATTCATTTTGGCTACCCTTACGATGATGCACGGGAGGTAGGGGGGGGGGGAGAGGACAGATTACAGTGTCCAAGACCAAAGCTACAGGGAGCCAGAACTGGCTTAAATCAAATCAAGAGTAATCCAGATATTCCTGACTATTTAAATTCTCTCAAACACTCTTATAGAAACACAATTAAATGATTTTAAATGTGGCTCAATCTTGTTACTGTTCAAGTGCTGATACAATGGCACCACTTTTGATACATTAACAGTAAAAAGTGTTAATAACTTGTATTTGATTTTTAAGCATATATCTCTATGCTGTGGAGAGGATTGATAGTTGTCAACTTCCTGAGAATCAAACAACCTTAATGCATCCTTGATTGTCATGGCAAAAACAATTACTTTATTGATATCTCTGAAATTAACTTTGAAATTATTGCCCATAAAGAAGGTAAGACTTAGCTTCACTTTCTTTTATGAGCAAACCATCTCTGCTTTGACAATATATCGAAATGCAATCATATAGTACCAGGCAGTTGGGTAAAATACATAGTAACAGGCCTTTACCAGTGATTCTATGGCTGATTACAGTGTCATGGTTCCAGTGGTTCAGCTGAACCAAGGCCTGGTGCTTGATATGTTTGCTTGCAAAAACTTCCAAATAAAATCTAAAATGTTGGCTACTATATTGGTGTAGCCACCCATGCATGTATTGTTTCCTTACTCAGAGCAGCCCTTTTACTAACTCCCTTCAAAAACAGGGTAGGGTTAACTTTTCTGGGGGAAATTGGGACTGTATGAATCAAATCCACACATTTCTTTTAAGAAACATATTAGTCATAAAACTTGAATCCATAACACTGAGATTCTGAAATAATGGGAGCATATACAGTGAAAACATCACAGTTTGTTTCCTACAAAAAAAATTCTGACATAACTATCAGCAGAAAAGATTACATCCACATTTTTTGGGATTCAAAATGAATTTTGTTGGTGGACTCCAGGTAGGGTTGCCAACTATACCTCATTTAAGCAAACTGTCCTCTAGTCTTCCAATGAATTAAAATGTCCTTTTTCTTTCTCAGATAAAAAGTTGTGAGTGAATAATATGATTTTTTTGGGAAGCAAGTGTGTAAAAAATTCTAAATATACCTCAACTGAAAACGTAAATAAAAAAAATATTTCTAAATTTTCGTAAATAAAGATTTTGTTTGACAATGATAAATCTAGGTGCTTGTTCACTGGAAAATAACTTTTTCCTATTTTTAATACTTTTTTTGACATTGCGAATTGCTTAAACTATTAGCATCCAATGCCACATTTATAGGAGAAAAGCCATTATGATTTCTACATTCATGACAGAAAAAACATAGCCTAAAATTCTGGCTTGATGGATGTGTTAGATTTACCTTTCAATCGCTTCTCATAATTTTTATTTATAACTATAAGTACAAAAAGTTTACAGTGTGTGCTAATTACAAATTTATAACTAGAAGAACAATACACAGTCATATCAGAATAATATGACCACCCATGGAATCATAGTGTACCCGACTAGGCGCATCATAGAGTGCACATGACAAGGTCAACCACACAGAGATATAAGTGGCTGGCCAGGACAGATGAGCCATAGTGCGTAATGTGAGCACAATGGGCAGAGGTATTGATTTGATGGACGTTCAAAAAGGAATGATCATTGGCTACTGCGTCAAGGGTGGAAGCATTTCAGAAACAGCAGACTTCATGGGCTGTTCACGAGGTACTGCAGTAAGGGTGTACCAAGAATGGGCCACTGGCACACTGAGTACCTCCAGACATCATAACTGTGGAGTCCCTAGGGCCATTGACCCCAGAGGAGAACATCGCCTCCATCAACTGGTAAAGAGCAATCGATGCCCATCAGTGCAGCAACTGACCACTCAAATGAACACGGGGGCACCAGGTATGTGTTCCCAATAACAGTAGAGTGAACCCTGTTACACATGGGTCTCCGAAGTCGATGCTGCGTAAGGGCACCCATGTTAACCAAGGTCCACTGGCAACGACATCTGCAGTTTGCACAGGATTACCGTCATTAGACAGTGGAAGAGTGGAAAAAGGTTGCCTTCTCCAACGAATCAAGGTTTCTACTCCCCAAAAGTGACGGGCATGGTGGATATGGCATCAGACACATGAGAACCAACACCCGGACACGCTTGTCAATCAAGTACAGGCCGGCAGTGTGCTTGTCTGGGGGTTCTTTTCCTGGTATGACCTGGGACCACTGGTACCACTGAATGGGTCCCAGAATGTGGCTACCTGTCCATCCTCACTGACCACATGCATTCCTTCATGTTGAAAGTTGCCTCTGTTCAGCGATGTCTCCATTCTCCCTTGGCCAGCAAAATTGCCTGACCTCAATCCCATAGAGCACTTGTGGGACCATTTGGATTGACAGATTCGGCACGCAGACCCACAACCACATCATTTCCGGAACCTTCATGCTCTTCTGGAGTCCGAATGGGCACGTGTGCCTCTGGCAACCTTCCAGGGCCTCAATACGTCCATGCCACGCCATCTTGCCACTGTCATCCGGGCCAAGGGTGGTTATTCTCATTATTAGGTAGGTGATCATAGTATTCTGATATGACTGTGTATATCAATTCTAGGGATTACATGAATCTTGTTTTCAAACAGAATGAAGTTTTTCTTTTACTGACATTTGCACTCCTCAAAAGTTTTAATTTGAACTAATGAATGAAGGAAAAATGCAAATAGCAATATTTCATTAGTACTTATACACATACAACATTTTTTTATACAATACACATACAATACACACACAACATATATGTATTATATACATACAACATAGAAATATTTCTCTTTCATTCCTTAAAATAAAAATAGTTCCTTTTCTCACACTCCTCTGAGAAAAGGGGGCAGATTGTTGCTCTCAATAATATAACTTTTGACACTTTACCAGCAAAATTTCGAATTTCTACCATAAACAGACCACTTGCAACATTCTTTAAAAGTTTTGCATTTTTCCTTATTTAGCACTCTCTAATGATATAAATTAAAATTACTAAGCATATGAAAAATGTGAATAAACGTTTCATTACTACTTATCCAATTAAAAAAGAATTTTCCAAAAGAATTGAAACAGTTGCATTTCCAACTCCCTGAGTGTAAAGGGATAATAAATTGTTGTCAATGCAAACCTCATGACCTTCACCATTCCATCATCAAAATTTCAAATTTCTAGCATAAATACATCATTTGCAATTTTCAAAATTTTTCCCCCATTACAGTGTACAGTTAAAACTTTTTGGTGATTCGGAAAATGCAAATGGTAATATTTCATCAATACCTATCAACCCAAAATTTTTTTAATTTATCTCTAAAAATCAACAGTTATCTCTTAAAAGAATATAGTTTCCCACATACCCACTCCTCCCCTGGGGATAAGAGGCAACTGATTGTTGCAAATGCAATCCTCAGGACTTTCACATTCCACAACCAATAATTTGAACTTCTAACAAAAATCCGTCATTTAAAAGTTTGCAATTTTCAACTTTTTGCACTGTTAGAGGGTGCAGTTGAAACTTTTGGTAGATTTGGAGAGTGAGAATCCTAATATTTTATTAATGCATATCCAACCCAAAAAGAAGTTTTAATTTATCTCTAAAAATAAAAATGTTGGATGTCTATGGATGGAACAGATAGGGAGACAGATGAGAAAGTGAAAACACTATCTTTTTTTTGGAAACAAGTTAAAAATTAACATAAAACTCCAAGAAAAAATAATTTTGACATTAATGGGTTTAAATCTATGAATCAATATAGAAAAGTTATATGAGGAAATATCAGTGATCATAATAATTAGCTTGTTTTAAAAAAAGAAGAGTCTGTGTCCATCTGTTAACATTCAATTACTTTGTACTAAGAGCTAAATGAAACAATCCTCTTATGTTAGACAGAATTAATATATGACTTGCATTTTCCAAATCTTTCCAATATTTTGAATTTACACTATTAGATGAAACAAAATTTGGAAAAGAGCAAAACTTTAAACGAATATTATAATCAGTATATTCATATAATAAATTTGATATTTATATGGTCAAGGAATTTACATTTGACAGGATATAGCCCACCTCCAGGAATGCAAGAAAAATGCAGTTGTTTGTGATATAAACAAAAATTCCTTCTCAACTGGATAGCAATAGGAAGATAATACAATTTGCATCTTCCAGATCTTATATTAATTTGAATTTTCACCATTAGAGAGCATAAAATTTGGAAAAGACAGTTTTATTTTTCCTTTACAATGAACATTCCATATTTGCCAGAAATGATTGAATTTTCTAGTTTTTTTTTAATATCACCTTCAAAGAAAAAATTGGAAATGCACAGTAATAAAATTTTATTATCAATAAATTTAAACAGTAACAATATTTTACAAGTTACTAAGTTTGCATTGAGAATTATGCCTAAGTTTTCTTAATGAGTGCAAAATGGTTCAATCAAGATCAACCATACATACATTAGTTTCCATAAATTAAGGAAAAATGAGAAAAAGCACGATAATTCGCCAAAAAATTGTGCGATCATCACCAAACTTGGCCATGTAACCAGTAAAGTTATGCTGAGTCAGCATATCATATGCAAATTTGTCTAGGTTGAGTCAGTTTGCGTAATCAGATAGCGGCATAAAAACAGGGTGTTTTGGAATGGATCTTTATTTTGTGTTGTAAATGTGAGTAAAGAAATTCGAAATAGCCATTTTGTAGGAATGACCTTGAGGCATCATTTGCCAAATGAACTGTAGTGGGAGCTATTGGCTGGCTCGAAGCAGGCCAAAGTCAGTCAGATGTGACATGATGGCTGAATGTGAGTCCTTCTGTGGTCCTTCTGTGAATGTGAGTCCTTCTGTGGTGACTGTGGAATCAATTTCTTTGCATGGATTCCACATCTTGGAGGTTTATCCAAGGAAGGGCTAGAGTTACGATCGCTGTACAAGACCAATATCTGCAATTAACAGCACAAAGGAGCAGGACGTCTACTCCCTCTCAGTTATGATCCTCTCTTGCAGTAGCCACTGGGAGGGTTGTATCATCTTCTACTGTGTGTAGAAGGCTTCATGAGTGAGGTCTGCATGCTAGAAGGCCAGTAATCTGTATATCACTCACATTACAGGAGAGAGTGGTTAAATTGGGCATGCATGCATGTAAGTGGATAGAAGAGCAATGGAGGTCAGTACTCTTCACAGATAATCCAGATATTGCTTGCAGAGTGATTCAGGACATTGTTTGATATGGAGAGAATGAGGTACCCGTATCATCCTAGTAAAATCTGTCAAAGAGACAGTTACGGTGGAGATAGTGTGTGTATTTTGGGTAGCATTTCTTTAGGTGGATGCACAGACCTCTATGTGTTGACGAGTGGGAACCTCAATGCTCAAAGGTATATAGATGACATCCTGGACCCTTATATAAATCCTTACACTGGTGCAATAGGTGAAACATTTATCTTACAAGACGATAATGCTCGTCAACACAGAGCTCAAATAGTGGAACAATACCTTCAAGAGCAGACGATTATGCGAATGGAGTGGCCACCACGATCTCATAACCTAAATCCAATTGAGCATGTGTGGAATGCTCTAGGCAGATGTGTTGCTACCTTCAACCCACCACCTGAAACAAAGGGGGAGCTTATTACTGCTTTAAAGGTACAATGGTCGTTACTCTCTACTGAGCTGATTCACAACATCACAAACAGCATGGAACATCACTGTTGTGCCTTTTTGCTGTAAGGGGTGACACACTCCTTATTAAAGAACTTTGCCCATTGCATTCTGACACCACATTTTTGAACAAGTTCCTGTGTTATTTTTTGACAAAATATGTTTTTAGTGTAAAATATTTTATGCCATTCTGAAATTAGCATTGTAATTCATGATTTCATCAAAATTCATTAAAATCATTTATATAGTTTTCTGTTTATCAATTTTTTCTGAGTTTTCCTTAATTTATGGAAGCCAGTGTATTATGACGAGAGTTCGAGTGGGTTGTTTTACCTCTGAGCTGCACTTTTTTGCACAAAATGGGCTAAATGGCCAGGTCACAAGAGCCCAAGGGCTCTCAGAAGGTTGAAAGGGGGGCGGGGGGAACCACTGGACAGCTGTTAGGAGGCAGATGATAGCCTTCACTCAAGGCCATCCAGGGTGTTCTTTAATGAGCAGAGGGTATGACTCTAATGTGAATTGGGCCATGGCTTAGCATTCTATCTAACTGATGGCAGACTTTTCAAGCCCATCGATGTCCCTTACTGATCAAAAAGATTTTTTTTTTTGGAGATAAATCTCAATGCTCTCCAAGGTGGGACTTCAACCTGGGAATTGCAGATTATGATCCCAGGCTGCTATTGACTGAGCCACCACTGCCCCAAGTTTTGATGAGAGAATCCTGTACATACACTATGTGTAGAGTTTTGGGCAAAAAGAAACTGAACTGGTTAAAATCTAATAAGGGCTGAATTATTTATTCACAACAATGGTGTGGCTAGAGGGAGGATAATCAAATTCTGATAAAACAGATAATCAAATTATATTCCATCCCTTGCAGAATTTACTATGTATCTCTAGGTAAAAATGTTTCATTTTTATGAATACAATTCTACTGAAGATATTATATTTATGCAATAAAAATCTATCCCAGTAAGAAAAAATATGATCACCTTGATGAACTTTGTAAAACGAAAATTCTTAAAATAATATGTAGAACATATATTTTATGACCTTTATATGCTTTGGTTTTTAGCATCTGGCAATGCTAACAATGATTTAAATGCTGTGATATGCCTATTCAATCACACCACTATGCATCATGTTCTATAATATACAAATATACACTGATCAGCCAATACATTAAAACCACCTCTGCATTATGCAATGAAGCACGCATGCAGCCAATGTCACATGCCAAGGTCGTGAATGATATATATAATACCTGGGTTGGTGTTCTCGCAGGCAATATTTCGTTTCGCCTCAACATGGGAAAAGCAAAGGATTTATATAATTTCAATAAAGGCCAGATCGTTACGGCAAGATGCCTAGGTAAGAGCATCTCTGAAACAGTGATGCTGGTAGACTGCTCATGCTATGCAGTAGTTAGTACCTATCAAAGATGGTCTGAAACAGGTGGCACTTTGAGCCATTGACAAGGAGTGGGTAGGGTTTCTGTACTCGATTCAACTCGACTCGTCGAGTATTTGGGTAGTTACTCGGATTCGGGACTTGACTCTAATACTCGACAAGTCCACGAGTTCACAAAATTTTATCAATTGTGCCTCAATCATGGAGTACATCTTGGAGTGTGTGATACTTTACATAAGAAAAAATCAAACCGCAAAAAAGAAGAGGAATTAATTGATACTGAGGATGAGAATGAAGATGTTTTTGCTGATGGAGCGGATATTGAAATAAGAACAACAACAGAGGAGGGTATGGAAGAAGTTGTTAGTATCCATCAAATAATTAACAACGTTTGAAAAGTGGTTAAGTTTTTTAGATTGTCTTCCATTAAAAATGGAATATTACAAGAAAAAATCGGAGCTAAACTGGGCCACAATCTTGAGTTAGTTTTAGATTTGTTCAAAGCGCTTAAAGATACAAAATCTTGTACCTACTAAACAGGCTTTAGACTTTGCCACACAATTATTAAAAAGACTTTACCAAAAAGAAGATAATAATGAATCAACGGAAGCTTCGCAAGACCAAGAATTAATAATAGTTGAAAATCAAAAAAATTTGACAATGGAGGAAGAACTTGATTTAATTTTGAAAAAACGCAGCTGAACCTCCAACTCCAAAAGAATCCGAGATTTATAGCAAACTTAAACAAGAATTTTTGCTTTTCAGAAATACTGGAAAACGAACAAGTAATCTTGATGACCTGTACAACACACTTTCCTCCATAAAGCCAACTTTAACTTCTAATGAAAGAACATTTTCAATAAGTAGCAGCTTCTGTACTACAATCAGATCGAGACTTGCTGACAAGTCTCTTAATTCGTTAGTATTTCTCAAATATTTCTACCTGAAGACCAAAAAAAGCAATTAAATTGAAATAAATAAATGTTCAAATAGTTATATCTAATTTTATAGTTTAATTTTTGAAAATAAATGAATTGATAAATAAATAAATTTGAGTACATTTTCTTTATAATTTCTTGGCACAACCACAAATCTCAGTTGAAAATCTTGCAATATAATAAATAATTCTAATTTTAACAAATTTTAGTAATTTTATTTTGTTACAAAGACTTCAGCTATGAGAATTGTTATTGAACTCCAAAATATTAAATTGTTGCTTATTGATTTGAGTTTAGATTTAGATCTGGTCTCGGACTCGATGAGTTTTCCAAATTTGGGACTCGTACTCGCCGAGTCCTAAAAACCCCGAGTTTTCAGAAACCCTAAGCGTGGGCCAGCCACACCTCATTGATGCCAGAGATCAGCACAGGCTATCTCGTCTTGTCTGCAGCAACAGGAGGGTCACTGTGGCTGACATTACCCATAATTTCAATTGTGGTAAAGGGCACAATGTGTCCAAACACACAATTCATTGTAAGTTCTTGGATATGGGTCTCCGCAGCCACAGACTCATTTGTGTGCCTATGTTCACAACAGTTCATTGTTGTCAATGCTTGCAGTAGGCACGTAATCATTGACATTGGACTATAGAAGACTGGAAGAGGGTTGCATGGTCAACAAATCACATTTTCTGTTATACCATGTGGACAAACGAGTTCTGGTGTGACATTTACCTATGGAAGCCTTCTCACCTGGATGCAATATGGGACGGATCCAGGTGGCTGGAGGGAGTGTGACTGTCTGGGCAATATTTTCTTGGGGTACACCTGGACCAATTATCCCTATAGAGTAAACTCTGACAGCTGTCACCTACTTGAACATTGTGGTTGACCAAGCACCCCTTTTTGGTGACTGCATTCCCTGGCGGAGATGGCGTTTTTCAACAACACAATGCCCATGTCACATTGCGAAGATGGTTAAGGAATGGTTCCTAGAACATGATGAGGAATTCCATTTATTGCCATGGCCCCAAATCCACCAGACATGAATCCTATCAAGCATTTGTGGTTTGAGTTGGAAAAATGGGTCCAAGCAGCAACACCCCAACCAGGTAACTTAAGGAAATGTGGAATCTTCTGTTGCAGTCATGGTACCATATATCAAGCGACATCTACCAACATCTTGTTGAATCTATGCCTCATTGGGTGAGAGTTCTTTTGGCGGCGAGAGGAGGACCTACATCATATTGTACTATACATAGGTGGTATTAATGTTTCAGATGATCGTGTATGCCCTGCAATTTTGCCATACTGCATTCAGTATAGATGCTCTGTATATGTGTCTTACCAGCACAATGCTTTAGGTGGCATTGCCGATTGCTCCAGAATAAAAGATTATTTTCAAACTTCGAGATCTGTGTGCGATTCTGACAGTATTTGTAAGTAATGGCAGCATCCACTGAAAAGTTCTTTCAAAGCAGTTCCAATTCACGCATTATATTCTATCATTCATTAAATTCAAGTTATTACTATCATTTTAGTTACGTTCATTAATCAGTTGTGTGATTATTCAATTACAGTCTTTTAAAAAAATAAACAATAACACAGTAATCTCTTTTATTTTGATCATTTTGTAGTAAGTAACAATCATAGAACTTTTTCAATTGCATTTCACTGTAACAAAATTTCAGTATAACTAATATATTTTGATCATTTGTGTGACTTCTTTATTTTGACCTTTCCCTCTATTTGGTTTACAGTAATAATGTTAATAATATTGCTTTATTTTTTTTTAATATCTATGAAAAAATGGTATACATTTAACTTAAAGTAGCAAAACACTAACAAAAATCTATATTCAATTCAGTTATAAAATTTCTTTGGTCAAAATTTTTGATTTGTTATAATAAATTAATGCTTGTTTTATGCTCTTTGGAAGTGTTTTTAGTATTTTCATGTCCTCTTTTTTTTGGTAAGACACAGCTGGCAACCCTAAGTGATAATGCCTTATTGATCTTGACCAGACAAACACAGCAATTTATTAACATTCAATCTAAAAAATAAAAGTTCCCTTCCAGATTTTCCTTTTTTAGTCTTCTATACCCTACTTTTTGATGAAACAGAATTGGCAACCTGAATAGCAAGTCAAACAAGTTGAATATTTTGAAAAGGGCTTTAATACTGAATAATTACTGAAAATACTTACTGTGGAATTTGAGGAAAATAAAAGTAAAAAGGTGAGGGAAGCTGATATGTGGTCTCCTGATTCTGCTTGACAATGCTACTATACACAAGTCCCAAAAAGCACTGAATGCTATTAAGGATTGTAGCTTTAAAAAATTAAATCATCTACCCCATTGTCTAGACTTGGCCTCCAGATATTATTTCTTATTCAGAATTCTAAAAAAAAACTATATAGGCATCATTTTTCAAACAATGAAGAATTCAACAGTGCCTTTCGATGTATTTGAGGGCCAATTCAGCCAAAAAAAATTCTTGCCAAAGACAAAATCTCACCCATTTTTTTTTACTGCAGTACTATTTGAAGATGCTTTATATTTAGGAGCTATATTTGAATTAAATGGAGGTTTAAAGTAAAAGATAAAAAAAAATACAAGGAGAATAACTAAACTGGCATTAAGAGGCTCAGAAACCTGTTGCTTGCAGCAAGAAATTTGCCCTCATTTATGATATCCCATGCTTAAATACAATATTAAGTACATGCCCAATTCATAGTTCCTATTTATGCCACTAAACATGACATGAACATGTCAATCACACAAGACTGCAATCAAGTCTTTCATTTCTTGGAAATTTCCCTTTTGCACATGAAATAGTGGAATTACATTGAACTTAAGGGAGACACTGAAATATAGTTAAAAATTAATTCTTCTAACTGAAATTCTTCACATTTAGATACATTACTTTTCTCACGTCCCTTGAAATTAAAAACAGATAAATACGAATATGCAAAATAACATAAAAAAATTTAAATGTAAATATTTGTGGCATATAAATTTTAACAGATGTATTGAAGATGAAATTAAAACCACTCTCAGATTTAGTTTGCAATACTATTATACAAAGGAGTTTTACTTAAAAATTATTATGGTAAAAAAAAATTACTTAGAAATAATGATAAATATTTAACAAATACACTGCTCACAAAAATTACCGGATATTTCAAAATGAATATGAAGTGATAACAAAAAGAAGCATTTGAATTGTTTTTATTAAACAAGAACATCAGAAAAGCAAACGACAAGTCAAAGAAAGTTGTTCGATTATGCAAATGAGATGCAAAACCAACTTTGATGTCATTGGTGAAAATGAACTATATAAAAGAGTACTGGAGTATCTGCACGTTCCCTGATCTTGAAAGTGCACATCCTGCAATTTTCCAGCCCTTGCAATGCCCCTGCAACACGATTTGCCCTAATGCGAAGCCTGGAGAGCCATAGGACGTCTTGAAGCTGGTCAAACACAGACGACAGTGGCAACAGCACTTGGAAAATCCCAAAGCGTGATTAGCAGACTGTGGAATCGCTTTCAAGAGCAATACGAAGAAGATGAGGGCAGGGTCGCCCATCTGCCACAACAGCAAGAGATGACCGCTACTTGACCTTATTGGCAAGAAGGAATAGGCGCAACAATGCAACAGAGCTATGAGGACAGTTTCTTGCTGCCACTAGACGATGGATATGCACCCAGACCACACGAAATCGACTCCATCGTGTTGGACTGCATGCCCGGCGACCAATGGTATGCATTCCGTTACCTGCTGAACACCGTAGAACCCGTAGAAGGTGGGCTGATGAGCATCGTCATTGGACCCATGATGAGTGGTCAACTGTCCTCTTCTCTGATGAGTCATGATTCAGTCTGCAGCCTGACAATCATCGTGTCCTGATCTGGCATGAACGAGGAACATGGGAGAATCCACATTTCATGCGAGAAAGGGACTCCTTTGGTGGTGGTGGAATCATGGTGTGGGCTGGCATCAGCATTGGTGGTCGTACCGACCCCCACGTCATCAGAAACGGATCGCTGACTGCTGTCAGATATCGAGATGAGGTCCTGCACCCTATAGTGGTACCCTATGCTGGAGCAGTTGGAAACAACTTTCTTTTCATGGACGATAATGCAAGGCCCCACCATACGCATTTCATCAACAACATGCTTCAGAAGGCAGGAATAGAACGCATGGACTGGCCTTCACATTCTTCAGACCTGAATCTCATTGAACATGTTTGGGATGCACTGGGAAGACATCTGGCAAACTGTTCAATGCCTCCCACAACACTTCTTGAGCTGGAAGTTGCCCTGGAGCAAGATTGGCAGAGAATCCCACAAGAACTGCTGGACATTCTGATCCTGTCCATGCCCCATCACTGTCAGTGTGTTTTGGCAGTCTTGGGTGACCATACACCCTACTAAACAGTCAATGTGTGCAACTCCCATCCAGTTTGACATGCTTCTGTTCACCCCCACCAATATATCACTTGCTACTCAATCACAACAATTGAGTTTGCATCTCATCTGCATAATCGAACAACTTTCTTTGACTTGTCGTTTGCTTTTCAGATGTTCTTGTTTAATAAAAACAATTCAAATGCTTTTTTTATTGCTTCATATTCATTTTGAAATATACCCTAATTTTTGTGAGCAGTGTATTAAATCAATTATTTTATAAAACATCAGGAAAATATTATTCTAAAGGTACTTGACAATAATGATAACATGTCAACTATGATTCTTCAAGGAAAACAAAAGATGATTCTTTTTCTGAAGTTAGAATAATTATAAAAATCTTCAAAATTATATTATATAGACACAGTTGTATCAGAATAATATGACCACCTACCTCATAATGGGAATAACCACCCTTGGTCTGGATGACAGCGGCAAGACGGTGTGGCATGAATGCAATGAGGCCCTGGAAAGTTGACAGAGGCACACATGCCCATTCGGACTCCAGCAGAGCACAGAGGTTCCAGAAATAATGTGGTTGTGGGTTCACACGCCGAATCTGTCAATCCAAATGATCCCACAAGTGCTTTATGGGATTGAGGTCATAAACGTCCAACATGAAGGGACACACGTGTGAGGATGGACATGCAGCCATTGACATTCTGGGACCCATCCAGTGGTACCAATGGTCCCAGGTCATACCAGGAAAACATCCCCCAGACATGCACACTGCCGGCCTGTACTTGACCGACAAGCGTGTCTGGGTGTTGGTTCTTGTGTGTCTGACGCCGTATCCACCATGTCCGTCCCTTCTGTGGAGTAGAAACCTTGATTTGTTGGAGAAGGCAACCTTTTTCAACTCTTCCACTGTCTAATGACGGTAATCCTGTGCAAACTGCAGATGTCGTTGCCAATGGACCTTGGTTAACATGAGTGCCCTTACACAGTATCGACTTCGGAGACCCACGCGTAACAGGGTTCATTCTGTTATCGGGGACACGTACCTGGTGCCCTTGTGTTCATTTGAGTGGTCAATTGCTGCACTGATGGGCATTGATTGCCCTTTACCAGTTGATGGAGGCGATGCTCTCCTCTGGGGTCAACGGCCCTAGGGGATCCACAGTTATGATGTCTGGAGGTACTCAGTGTGCCAGTGGTCCATTCTTGGTACACCCTTACTGCAGTACCTCGTGAACAGCCCATGAAGTCTGCTGTTTCCGAGATGCTTCCACCCTTGACGCGGTAGCCAATGATCATTCCTTTTTGAACGTCCATCAAATCAATATCTCTGCCCATTGTGCTCACGTTATGCACTATGGATCATCTGTCATGGCCGGCCACTTACATCTCTGTGTGGTTGACGTTGTCATGTGCACTGACGCGCTTGGTCGGGTACACTGTCATTCCATGGGTGGTCATATTATTCTGATACGACTATGTATATATAGGTTAATAATCAGCAATAAGCATTAATCCACTTTTAAAATGAAAATACAATGGGGCCTCGACTTCTGATAAGATGACATCTGATATTCTGAAGAACCAATTTACCTTCCATAAGAACTTTCATTTTAAGGACTGATGATATTTGCAAGAAATGATGGCTTTCCAATAGAGTGGGAATGATGCATGGGTAGAAATTTCTAGAAGTGTGGGTGGAGTCTTGGCCAATTAGCATGTGGAACATCACTGATACATTATCAAAGGTTTTTTGTTTTCAACCAATCAGCATCTTTGTTATTATTCAGCACAAAATCCCTGCTTTGTTTTGAAATACATGATGACAATGCTTATCTTCTGTTTGATGCAGTTGCTCAGTGTAAACAGAGTGCATTTTTGTGAATATAATTCATTTAATTGTTGTTATTTTCGAATTTATTAATTAAACAAATTGAAATGAATAACCATGGGCCCTAAAGTGTAAGTTAAGATTAAATTTTCTATTAAAGCAAAGTAGGAGATGAAAAAAATATATCAAGGAGTAAAAATTGGTGCATTAATGCATGAATATAGTTTCCCTCAAGTTAAACAAAAGGGCATTCTAAAGAGTGTGAACATTAGTGATGATTTTTAATATAAAAATCAAGTATTACATGTAAGAAATACCCATTTTATGTGCTGCTGGAGTCACCTGTCAATAGTTTGGAATGGACTACATGAAATCAATATATTATTGGTTTCAACTTACAATATTTTCAACATACAATGGTTTTTGAGGACTGAATTATCATCAGATGTTGGGGCCCCACTGTATAGTTAACTGTAGAGCCAAAATCAAAATATGTTCCTGAAATATGTAAATTACTTTCACTCAAAAATAATCAATCATTCAATCAGTCAATTAATCTTTATTGGGTCAGAATAAAGTACAAATATGAAATGTAATACCTATGCTTAAGTATACATACTACTTTTTACATTTAATTCCTTGAACAATTTAAAAAAAATTACTACTCCAAAAATATCAAAACAAAGCACAATTTATCTATTTGCATAGGCAATATATGAAAAGTAATAAAGTTTTCTTGGATCAATGTCTGTAAAAAATATAATTTTAAACTTCTCTTTCTCACTTCAAGGCTTTCAATATCTAGGAACAGAATTATTACATTAATTATTTTTTTGATAAATATGTGAACTATATAGTAAATAAATTTTACAAGTATTCCTTAACCTGCTGTTTATAAAAAAATCCTGAACTGAATTTTGAAATAGGTTACATAAAAAATAATAACTATCTCCTCAAGCAGCTGCTTGCCACAGAGGTCTGACAGGAGCCTGTCAGTTTATACACTACAGTAGAAGGTCTGTGAAGATGGTCGAACCTCAGCAGAAAAATATAGAAGAAAGAAAATATAGAAGTAGGTATACACTAAAGCAAGCTAGTTTGTGGCTGTGATTATGCATTTAAAATATGATTTTCCTACAAGAGTTTAATTCTAACACATAATTTATCAAAAATTGCACACATTAGGTAAATTTAAGTACTTATTAGATAAGAGATATTTTTAGCATTTTAATACTACAACAAACAAGTATTCATTTAATTCTAGTCCAAAAGCAAATGTTTGTTTTTGCCATAAAACCTGAGAGAGCAAATACCTGTACATATGTACTGGATAAATAAATAAATTAATTAAAAAATACTGAAGTAAAATTCATGTATTGTAAATTCTACAATAGCACTGTAAGAATAAATATGCAACCGTGTTTTATATACACTTTACTCATCAATGAATAGCTTAATATCTTTGGGCTTATAGACACAGATGCCAATATGCTAAAACAAATTTGTTCTTCACATGCACAAATACTACACATGATTAACTTGTTCACTTAATAGTCTCAAGAAAGCAACATTAAACTCATATTGCCACATAATCTGTCAAAAATCACTGTCATTTTCTGCCAAAGTCAAAATCTCACACATTTTTTTAACTGCAGTACTATTTGAAGATGCTTTATATTTAGGAGCTATATTTGAATTAAACGGAGGTTTAAAGTAAAAGATAAAAAAAATTACAAGGAGAGTAACTAAACTGGCATTAAGAGGCTCGGAAACCTGTTGCTTGCAGCAAGAAATTTGCCCTCATTTATGATATCCCATGCTTAAATACAATATTAAGTACATGCCCAATCCATAGTTCCTATTTATGCCACTTAACATGATATGAACATGTCAATCACACAAGACTGCAAGAATCATTCATGTGATTGCGGGTTTGCTTTCTACCAGGGGTGGCTCATCCATTATGCCACCTGAGGCCCTGCCCAGCAAGTGTACACACCAGAAATAATACACAAATTTGAAATTTGGTATTTATTATTTCTCTTATCTAAAAAACCATAACAGCATTTTATATACATTTCTTAACCATTATTTGCTGTGTTGTGTGGAGAGTCACTGCATTCACTTTGGGAATCCATCTTACATGATCTGCTTTAGTTTACACCATACGGCAGCAAAAGTTCTTAAAGTGTCTGAACATTTCTATTCATTCTTTGAAATGTAAAGTTTTTTTGGTAACAGAAAGACAGATTGTAAATAGTTGTAGCAGATCAACATTACATTTTTTGGCACAATCTCAGGATATTTTCACATAATAGTTATGACAGATTTAACATTAGGAAAAATAACCATACAGCACAACTTCCAAGACATCAATTTTGTGTCAGTAAGTTTTTTTACCTACTACTTACCAAATTTACAATTTATGTTGTTTTTAGGACACTTCCATTAAATCTGATGGAATTCACTTTTATCAAAGTGCTATGAAAGTTTAAAAATTTATTAGAAGATATTATGCTAAACTTTAATTGAAAGAAATTGTAAAACTATTTTTACCCTTCAGATCTGCTAAAACAATTTTCAGAAAAGGAGTGTAGCAACCAATGGATTTGAGTAGGACATACCTGTGCAAGCCAAAGTGCCCCACCAAAATTTGTTAGTTTGAGACATTACTGCTTCCTTTATAATGCATTTATGACAAACCATAAAGCTAATCAAATTTAACATAAGCAGCAGAAAATATTCTGACTGTGTATCAGGGTTCAAAATATTAATATTAATATTTTGAACTTTGTTCTACCCAAATTCTTAATTCCTTTACAAAGTCAATCTTAGTAAAACTTTGAGATCTATATAAAGTAATTTATCCATTATCCATGCCATATATACTTAAATAAAATAACACAAATTCCGACATTTGTGGTTATTCATAAATCATGTTAATGCTTTCAGGGGGAAAGGGTGGAATTAATGATTTCATTACATTACATGGGGAAGAGAGAGAGGGGGGGGGGGAAAGGAATGGATTTACATAATGTTAAAATTCTATACCTATTTCACCAATCAGCAATTTTTTTTTTTACTTTCTGATGACAAATACCAGTTAATTTTTTAAGCTTTTTCATTATAATTAACTACAGTCAACGCTTGTTAACTTTTATTTAAATTCCCAACAGAATCCTTATACATATATTATACTTTCTCTCTCTTTATTTCAAACTATTTTTCATTGTCACGTCAATACAACAAAATTTTATAAAGAATATTTCACAAAATCCATTTTTAAGAAATTTTCTCCATGAAATTTTGTTTTGTTACCACTGATGATAGTTGGTTGGATTGCACTATAACAAACGAACCATATAAAACAAGGGTAAAAATGTCAACAAGAGTAAAAAAGAGAATAATCAACAATGGGTGTATAGGACTCACAGAATAAAAAAAACAAGTCTAAAGATTAAAAAGTTAAAAACATTTAAATGAGTAAAATAGCAGGTAAAACACAAAAAATTGAAAACAGGAGTTAAAATCAAGTCATCAGATAAAAAATGTCCAAGCATAAAGAGGCTCAGCCATAAAATAATGGGAGTTAAAAAATAAATGACAGTTAAGGTTTAAAACCAGGACAATGGATTAAAATATGTTTAACAATTAAAATGGTGTCACAAAACTTGCATTTAGGTTCATCGTTCACCCATAGAAGAAATGAATGTGTAATAAATGAACGACTAAGTGGAGCTGAACAAGTACAACTTACTCCTTGCAATTTCTGAAAAAACATGACTGCCATGGATTGATAATAGGCTTGATGTCAAAGAGGTTGTTACCAATCTGTTCAGACCAAGATCGTGCCTGGAGTTTGGTGGAAAAACACTCCCAGAAATCCATGTGTGGAACCAGCAGTGGAGAGTTGGGTGGGACTGGCTGACTTCACAGCAGCATCTGTCAAGTCATTACCCCTGATCCCAATGTGACTGGGCACTCAACAGAAGAGGATGGTGGTTGTGATGACAGACAATGGAGCTGCTGGCAGATCTTGGACAGTACAAGGCGAGGCTAAGACCTCACTGAGATCAAAGCCTGTAGTGAATTAAGCAAGTAGGTGTAAAGCACACACTGACAATGATGCTTAGTCACCATGTGGTTCACGGCAAGGCTGATAACATGTTACTCTCCCGTGAAAATGGAACACTGTGGTGGGATGTGGTCTGCAATAATAGTATCACAGTAGACCATGGCTGATCCCACAGAGATGTCAGACTTCCAGTCATCTGTGAAGATGAGCAAGAAGTCCAGGTGCTCAGCTTAGTAGCTGGCAAAGAGTTGCTGCTGCACACAGTTAGGTGTAAAGGCCTTCCCCATCCTACAAAGAGAAAAGTCGTAGGAAGATGAAACAGCAGACTGTAGTGGAAGTGGCTCAGCTGTCAACTGGGCAATGCTATCAAGACTATATTGATGTCTCTGAGGTAGCCTTGGACATACAAACCAAAAGGACGAATGGCAATCGGGTGATTAGTGTAAAGCATTTCCCAGTGAAATGACTGAAAACGCATTCCCTGACAGAGGGCCTGATGATGGAGAGGGTGGGGGGGTCACCACCTTCACCACCGAATCCTGGGGGGTAATCATACTGGTGGAGTCATAGTCTCTCAATCCGCACAAGAGGGAGGAGAGGACCTTGAGGATATTCAATGCCCATATGCATTTGGACCTGAGATGTTGGATGTGAGGTTGGTTGGTTGGTTGTTTTGGGTTTTATGGTGCATGGGCGACTAGGCCATAATGCACCAAACAAAAGACAATATAAAAGATAAAAGACGTGTAACCCGCAATCAAATTTAAAACAAATGAGCTAAATTGTAAAATGGTAAAACAACAAAGAACAAATGTAAAAATACAAAGTAAAACAATAGAATACCAGGTGTAAGTGACCTGGGATACATACACAATGTATAAGGTGGTAAAATCAAAATCCAGTAAAATATCCACGTGAAAAATATAAGTTAAATCAATCCCAGGTGTAAAAGACCTGGGATATACAAAATATTAGGTAAAATCAAAATCTATTAAAATAACCACAATATTTTAAAAAGGAAAAAACTGAGGGTAAAAAGCAATGATCGGTTAAAAGATGTCCAAGTGTAAGAGGCTCGGACACAAAATCATGAAAGTTAAAATACAATTTTCTTTCAATATTAAAAGCTTCACATTCGACTAAAATATGTTTGATAGTTAAAACGGTGTCACAAAACTCGCACTTAGGTACGTCGTCCGCCCGTAGAAGAAACGAATGAGAAATAAACGAGTGACCTAAGTGGAGCCGAGCAAGTACAACTTCCTCCTTACGATTCCTGCGATAACAAGACTGCCATGGTTTGATGATAGGTTTGATCTCAAAGAGCTTGTTGGTAAGTTGTTCTGACCAAGATCTCTGCCACTGTGCCCGGAGCTCGGCGGTAAAACGCTGCCGGAAATCCAGATAGGGAACCGGCAACGGAGAGTCGGACAGGGGCATGGCTGACCTAGCAGCAGAATCTGCCAAATCATTGACCCTGATTCCGACGTGACCGGGCACCCAACAGAAATGGATGGTGGTAGTGGCTGCCAGACGATGTAGCTGCTGGCGGATCTTAGTAAGAACTGGGTGAGGCCGATGCCTCACCGAGATCAAAGCCTGTAGCGAGCTAAGCGAGTCGGTGTAAAGCACACACCGACGATGATGCTTAGTCGCCACGTGGTCCAAGGCGAGGCTGATAGCGTGTAACTCTGCAGTGAAGATGGAACACTGCAGTGGGATCTGGTCTGCAATGATTACATCACAGCAGACCATGGCTGATCCCACTGAAGTGCCGGACTTCGAGCCATCTATAAAGACAGGCAAGAAGTCCGGGTGCTCAGCACAATGGCTGGCAAAGAGTTGCCAGTACACACAGTCAGGTGTAAAGGCCTTCCCCATCCTGCACAGGGAAAAATCGCAGGAAGGGGAAACAGCGAGCCATGGTGGAAGTGGCTCTGCTGTCGACTGTGCAACGCTATCGAGACTGGTGTTGATGTCTCTGAGGTAGCCTCGGACATGCAAACCAAAAGGACGAATGGCAGTCGGCCGATTTGTGTAAAGCATTTCCCACTTCGGACTGAAAACGCAGTCCCAAGTGGGATGGCCAGGCAGGGATCGCAATTTAGAAGCATATTGTAGGGACAACTGCTGACGGCGAAGAGATAAAGATGGGTCGGTCTCAACGTAAAGACTCTGGACCGGTGAAGTGCGGAAGGCTCCCATGCAAACACGGAGAGCCTGATGATGGAGGGGGTCCAGCACCTTCACCACCGAATCCCGGGCCGAATCGTACACCTGGGATCCGTAGTCCAGTTTCGATTGGACAAGTGCATGGTACAGGCGAAGCAAAGAACATCGGTCCGCCCCCCCAAGAGAGGGAGGAGAGGACCTTGATGATGTTTAATGCCCGCGTGCACTTGGACCTGAGATGATGTATGTGTGGTAAAAAGGTCAATTTCCGATCAAATATGAGACTGAGAAACTTGGTCTCCGCCACAACTGGAATGATGTTACCCCCGAGCCACAGCTCGGGATCCAGATCAAGATTACACTTGTGGCAAAAGTGCACACAAGTGGTCTTCTGTGGGGAGAACCAAAACCCGTTTGCCATCGCCCAAACCGAAAGATTGTTCAGGGCAATTTGCAGTTGTCTTTCAATGACCCTCATGCTGGACGAAGAGCAAAAGATGCTAAAGTCATCAACATAGAGGGCATTGCCTACTGATGGAGGAAGTTGTCTAGTTATACAATTAATCTTGACAGCGAAAAGCGTAACACTCAGAACGCAGCCTTGTGGCACCCCCTGTTCTTGGGGGTACGGCCGCGACAGAGTGTTACCGATACGGACACGAAAAGAGCGTGTCGATAAGAAGTTGGAGATGAAGATCGGCATGTGACCTCTTAAGCCGAAACTGTGGAGGCCACGAAGAATGCCGAATCTCCAAGCCGTGTCGTACGCTTTTTCCATGTCGAAGAAAATTGACACCAGGTGCTCTCTACGTAAAAATGAGTTTCTGATAGCCGATTCGAGGCGTATCAGATGGTCAAGAGTTGACCGTTGCCTGCGAAAGCCACACTGGGTGTTGGAAAGAAGGTTGTGGTGTTCTAAATACCAGATGAGTCTGGCATTTACCATTCTTTCCAACACCTTGCACACGCAGCTCATCAACGCGATGGGACGATAATTGGAAGGAATCTTGGGATCTTTGCCTGGCTTGGGGAAGGCCAAGACAATGGCCTCCCACCAGGAGTCCGGAAACTGCTCCTCGAGAAAAATGCGATTGAAGAGATGAAGCAGCCGATCCTTACTCGATGGTGAAAGATGTTGGAGCATGGCATAATGGACATTGTCCGGCCCTACAGCAGAGGCACGAGAAGAGTGCAGAGCAAGGCGAAGCTCCTCCGCTGTGAATGGCCTGTTGTAAGGCTCCAGGCCATTCGAGTGGAAAGACAGCGGAGAGCGCTCCGCCCTGCCCTTCTGGGCCAGAAACTCGGGGGAGTAAGAGGAAGACGAAGAGATGGAAGAAAATGACTCCCCCAGAATGTCGGCAATTGCTTTGGGATCAGCAATTGCCTGTCCATTGTGCTCCAGGATCGATAACGAGTGGGACGTGTAGTTCCCACTTATCTTCCGGACTTTATCCCACACGACCTTAGAACTAGTCGTGCGGGTGATAGAAGATGTATACTTGATCCAAGATTCCTTCTGGCTCTGGCGTCGGACAAAATGAGCTTTCGCCCTGGCGCGGTTGAAATTTTCGAGGTTGGGGGTCGTCGGATATCTCCGAAACACCCCCCAAGCCTTGTTCTGAGCCTTACGAGCTGCGGTGCAATCTGGATTCCACCACGGTTTCAGAAAGCGAGGAAACCATGTAGAAGTTTGAGGAATGGTTGATGCAGCTGCATCTACGATACAGTCCGTTATCTCCGCTACTGCCACATTGATGGGCTCCTGGCTGACAGAGTGGTCATCAAGCTCAGAGAGCAGCTCGAAACCACCCCAGTCAGCCCGATTGAGCCTCCACCGTGAGATGCGTGAAGGGCTGCAAGGCCCCCCACGGGAGATTGTGCACACCACGGGGAGGTGATCGCTTCCATACGGGTTGTCCTCGACCTCCCATGTAAAGAGTGGAAAGATCGAGGAGGAGCAGATGGTGAGGTCAATGGCAGTGAAAGTGCGGGTTGGGGAGTGAAAGTAAGTACTGACACCGGTGTTCAACAGGGAGAGAGAAGGATCCAGGAGCCACTGCTCCAGGACCCCACCCCTCCCGTTGGTGTCAGCACTGCCCCAAAGTGGACTGTGTCTGTTGAGATCCCCCATAATGAGGAAGGGGGGACGGCAGCTGCGAGACGAGATCATCTAGGTCTTCCTGGAAGACGATGCTCCTAGGTGGAAGATATACAGAGCAGACAGTCAGCGAGAACCCCACGAAGAGATGGATAGCTACCACCTCTAAGTTGGTGGTGAGGTGTACGACCTGGAATGGAGAATGGTTGCTCACAAGAATGGTGACACCCCCGCGAGCTGGACCATCTCCATCCCGGTCCTGGCGAACCAGTGAAAAGTGCCGGATCGTGGGATCTGTGACTGGCTGCAAGTATGTCTCCTGCAGGAACACACAGATGGGCTGGTGTGCCTGAAGGAGGGCCTTGATGTCGTCAAGATTCCTCTGGAATCCACAACAATTCCATTGTAAGAGTGTGGCCATCTCAGGACTTAGAAGAGTGGGTGGACGACGAATTCCTATTCAACTTAACCGCCGCAGAGGACGGTTTAGTGAATAGGGGGTGGTCGGTATCCATGTCCTCGGAATCGTCCGAGGGACATGGATCGGTGACCGCCCTTTGAGGTGCAGTGATTTTCTTTTTGGGCTCCGGTGGGGGCCCCTTAGGTTTTGAAGGTCTTGCTGCCTGAGGACAGGGAGGAGGAGGCCTTCCGGTGGAGGTGGAAGGCTGAGCTGCAGGAATGGAAACCGGGGTTGATGTCGAAGTCGACACCACCCTCGGTTTTGCCTGCGTGAGGAGGTACTTCGCTGCTAGCGAGAAAGATTCAGTTGGTGGTACACTGATATCAGTCTGCACTGCGACCGAAGTCATTGGAACGATGGGCTTTCCAATGACTGCACTGGCATAGGAAACCTTGCCAGGTGGGGTGGGCGGTGCAGCAAGCTTTCTCGCTTCAGCATATGAGATGTTGTTCATGACTTTGAGGCGTTGTACCTCCTTTTCCTCCTTCCACTTCGGACAGTCGCGGGAGTACGCCGGATGTTCGCCACTGCAGTTCACACAGCATGCCTTTTCTGCTGTGCAGTCAGGATTGAGATGATCCTTACTGCCACAGCGAGCACAGGTGGGCTTGCCCCTGCATGCTGTGCGGGCATGACCGTATATCTGACACTGAAAACAGCGCAGAGGGTTTGGGATATACGGCCGAACCTCACAATGTAAGTAACCTGCCTTGATGGAAGAAGGCAGGCGTGGGTGTTAAATGTCACAATCAGCACCCGGGTGGGTGCCAATTTCCCATCACGGTGTGTCGAAACCTAGTGGACCGCTGTTACTCCTTGAGGTGTGAGCTCCGAGAGTATTTCCTCCTCAGTGACTTTGAGGAGGCCCCACTCTGTGATCACACCCCGAGAGGAATTCAAAGTTTTATGGGGAGTGACTTCGACAGCCACCCCACCAATTTCTTTAACTTTCAGGAGCAGTTCCGAGTGTTTGGAACAAACGGTCTCAACCTGCAAGTCGCCAGATCGCAGGCGCTTTACGAATTTCGGCTCTCCCGCAAGACCTTTCAAACCTTTATTCACGAAAAATGGGGACATGTCCCCAAGTACCTGATCACCCGTGGAGTGGATGATCAAGAACTTTGGGAGCGAAGACACAGACAAAGAAGACGATGGCAGTGATAACGTAGACGAGGAAGATGGGGGCTCATGTCAAGCCCTCTTGTTGGCAGTGATCGCATTTTCATCATTCACTCTCATGATTTTTTTTGTGTGGTTCAGTGCCCGCTGTCCCCACCCTCCACGGAGCCCAACAAGGGGACGCCCAGTCGGGCGCCAGGGCTACACAGGCACTATACCCACACAGACAATGAGCCAAGCCCTCACAAATAAATAGAAGGAAAATAAAAAGAGAAATGTGCAGAACAAAAAAGTTCTACACAAATGAAACAAAGCTTAAAATAACAAAATTGTGAATGGCCAACCTGGCCTCACAAAGAAAAGATAACGACAAAAGGAAAATAAGTTGTGAGGAAACTTGCAAACCTGTACCCGGACCGTGGGTAAGGTTACTCACCGCTCTGCACGGTTGACCCTAGCAAGACCTGCCCACCAGCCGATTGCTCCTGGGGGGGCCACCCCAGGAGCTCCCGTTTACCGGAAGCAGAGGCCAAAGCAGTGTATAGCAGAGGCCCCGGAATCAGCTGCCCAGCCCCACGACAGACAGGCTCCCCAATGGCAAGACGGCCAATGGGGACCATGTCAGTCATGAGCTGAGGAGAGAAGATGGGGACCCCCGAGCAACTACCAGGATCCTCCTTTCCCGGGACACGGGTCTCCGCGCACGGCAAACACGCGGGCGAGCATTTAGGACCCTGCGAAGGTAACCGAGCCAGCAGAACCTTCACAGGGTGGTCCCCCTCACCGGGATGTGAGGTAAAAAGGTCAATTTCTGGTCAAAGATACACTGAGAAACTTTGTTTCTGCCACAACTGGAACAGTGGTACCAATGAGCTGCAGCTCAGGGTCCAGATACAGATTACAATTGTGATAAAAAAAAGTACAAACAAGCAGTCTTCTGTGGGATAATTGAAAACCATTGGCAGTCACCCAAGCCAACAGATTGTTCAGGGCTGTTTGAAGTTGTCGCTCAGTGAACCTCATGCTGGACGATGAGGAAAAGATGCTAAAAATTCATCAACATAGAGGGCATTGCCTACAGTTGGAGGAAGTTGTCTATTAATGGAATCTATCTTGACAGCAAAAAGTGTAACACTCAGGATGCAGCCTTGTAGTAAAAAAGTGGTCCAAAAGTGTAACACTCAGGATGCAGCCCTGTTCTTTGGGAAAAGGCCACAACAGAGTCCTACTAACAGGGACATGAAATGTACAAAAAGACAAAAAGTTAAGAGATGAAGATTGGAATGCAATCTCTCAAGCTGAAGGCCTGTAGGTCATGAAGAATGGCAAATCTCAATGATGTGCATATGCTTTTGCAAAGTCGAAAAAATGGACATCGTATGCTCTCGGCATAAAAAAGAATTCCTGATCGCTGATTCAAGGCGGATGGTCTACGGTAGAGCACTACCTGTGAAAGCTACACTGGTTGTTGGAAAGAAGGTTGTGGTGTTCCAAATACCAGACGAGTCTGGCATTTATAATTCTTTCCAACACTATACCTTGCACACGTAGCTCATCAATACAAATGGACAAATTTGAAGGAATCTAGAGATCTTTTCCTGGCTTGAGGAAGGAGCAAACGATAGGATTTCACCAGGGATCTGGAAACTACTCCTTGAGAAAAACACGGTTAAAAAGTCGGTCAGCTGATCCTTACACAATGGTGAAAGATGTTCGAGCATGGCATAATGGACATTGTTTGGCCCATCAGCAGATGCATGGGAAGAGTGCAGAGCAAGATGACGCTCCTCCACTGTGAATGGCCTGTTATAAGGTTCCTGACCATTCAAGTGAAAAGACAGCAGAAAACATTCAACCTTGCTCTTCAGGGCCAGTATCTCTGGGGAGTAAGAAGATTCCCTTCATCTCTGGGGAGATGAAGGGAAAAGATTCCTCCAGAGTGTTGGGAATTGCTTGAGGATCAGCAACTGCCTTTTATTGCACAATACTGATAAGTTGCTGAAATTCTTGCCAGGTGAACAAAATTATTCTCACTGGCTATGCATTGTCATCACTGCTTTCAGGTGAACAGAGTGGGCTAGCATTCTCCCCCCCCCCTCACTACATGGCTGACCTGACAGAGAGCAAAGAATTTCTCATGGAAAGTGCTAGTTTAATTTCAATTTAGAGTTAGTTTCTCTTGGTACAGATTTAACTGTGTGCATTACAATGGAAGCAGAGCAGAAGTTGAATGTATTTTCAGTAAGTGATAAAGCAAAAGCAATCACAACTGTCAAAAGTAGTAGAAGGAAGAAAAAAAGACACTGCCAAAGAATTCGGAATTCTTAACAATACTCTATTAAGCATTCTAAAGAACCAGCAGAAAATAAATCTCTAGAAATAAAAGTAGCTAGATTGTGATAAGGAAAAAAGAAAAAGAATGAGGCACACAGAATTTCCTGATATTGAGCAGTGTTTGCTAAAATGGTTTCCTATTTATTATATGACTTAATTTTTTAACAATTTTAATGCGACTGTTTTCTTCACTTTTTATCACTTTTGATATTAAACCCTCTAAAAATTTTGTGGCTGCATTTTCTGTTCAAGATGAAAAGAACCCTGACAGTGACCAGATGGATGAAATTTACAACTCTGCTGACAACAATTTCATTGTAGAATGGAATGATATCTCTGAAAAATTGAAAACAGAGATTAGCTTTTCTGAATATGCTGGTATTGATGAAGGAATAGCTGTTTGTGGAGAAATGACTAATACTGAAATAATAGTGGAGGTGATGTCAAGATGTGAAACCTCTGAAGAAGATGTTACTGATAGAAATGAGTTAGAACTACCACTTGTTTTAACCAAAGATGCTCAACAGGCAGTGGAGACTATTATGAATTTCCTCAAAGCTTTACCTAACCTTGATAGTCAAACAGCAACTGCTATTGTTCATATCCAAGCTGTAGTGGAACAAAAGAATGCAAAAAGAAGGCAACAAACTGTACTGACAGACCTTTTTTAAAGCATGCAACTTAGTAAATATGTAAAGAATTTAAATGGAACAATTGTGTAAACTTTAGAATAAACTTTTGGTAACTAGTTTTTAAACTGCTTATATATAAATTTTTGGCACAGATATAACAAACTTTTATCATTTTCTTTGAGCTTCGAGTTAATGAGAGTTGACTGTATTTCTACTATAACAGCAACTATTATATTATTTTATTGTATAAAAAGTAAAGAACCTTATAAAATGAAAAGTGTTGAATAACAAGCAGGAATGGGGGAGAAGCTCAGTTAAGTATTACATGGGAGGGATATTAAAATTCAGATAAAACAGCATTATACAATATATAGATGATTCCTTTGTACACAATCCTCAAGCAACTGTCAAGTACGGAGGTCCACCAGACTCTCTAATGTAATTCACCAAATAGGACTTCCTGAACAATAGCTCTTTTATTCGGCTGTTTATAATTCCTTGACTGCCCATACTCCTCCATCACCAGTAACCAATCCCATCAAGATTAAAAAAAAGTAACAACATTCTAGAAGTATTGTATTCAAATTCCTAGTCTTGCCTATTGTTAAAGTAACCTTTATAACAGAATAGTTACATCACTGGCTAAGGGCCTCCAAAACACTTAAAGTGACTTTCTCTCCTCTTTAACAATTGCATATTTTACAGAGTTTGTCTCTCTGTTTGTTCAACATCTTCTCCTAAACAGTCAGAGCTAGAACTACCAAACTTTGTCTTCAGATTCATCTTCATCATCATCATCATCATCCTCAAGCAGCCATGGGCTACGGAGGTCCAACCAGACCGTGCAGTTTAATTCTCCAAGCATATCTGTCCTGAGCTACATCTGCTGCATCCGGCCACTGCACACCAATTCTAACAAGGTCCTGTTTGACATTGTCTGCCCACCGCATCCTAGGTCTCCCCCTCCTTCTGAGGCCTCTAGGCACACTGTTCATAACCTTATTCGCCAATCTATAATTATCCATACGGGCAACATGGCCAAACCAGCGGAGTCTCTCTATGCACAATATGCTGCTTAAAGGAGGTTGCAGACTCCTTTGCCTAACCTCATCATTAGTTACAAATTTAAACCACCTAATACCCAAGATACTGCGTAAGCATCTAGTTTCCTGTTATCTTGTTTATATAGCGCCCAAGTTTCACTACCATAACTAACCCTAGAAAGAACCAAACTATTATACAGTCTAATTTTAGTCTTTAGGTATATACGCCTATTTCTCCACAATCTCCATAGATTCTTAAAAGTCCCGGCAGCAATACCTATTCGTCTGTTAATCTCATGCCGCACATCACCAGTATCAGTTACATAGCTCCCAAGGTAATTAAACTGTGACACCTGCTCAAGACTGCAACCATTCAGATTAACTGAATCACAACCTGCCTGACCGATTTTCATCACTTTAGTTTTCTCTCTGTTTATAACCAAACCTACTCTACTACCAGTCTTATCAACAGCTCGAATGAAAGAGTTCATCTCATCAACATCATTTGCCAAAAGGGCTAAATCATCAGCATAATCTAAATCAGAAATTTTCGTATCTGCAGCCCATTTAAGGCCAAAATCTTTCCCTTTATGTGAATTTCGCATAACATAATCAATAACCAAACTAAAGAAAAAAGGAGACAAGATGCACCCTTGTTGAACACCAGACGTAATGCTAAACCAATTGCTACAAGACTTACCAACTCTCACACATGACTCAGCGTTATTATAGAGAGCTTTCATTATGTTAATTAACTTGTCTGGTATACCATATGATCTCACAATCAACCACAAATTATGACGATCAACAGAGTCGAAAGCCTTTTTGAAATCAACAAAGCTAGCAACCAAAGGTTTCTGAAACTCTAAACATTTCTCAAGAATCTGCCTAAGTGAAAATATCTGATCCACACATCCCCTACCACTTCTGAATCCACATTGCTCATCACGCAATTGCCTGTCAACCAGATTCTTAATTCTATTAAGCACAATCATGGAAAGAACTTTACCTGGAACAGAGAGTAGGCTGATACCCTATAGTTATCACAAGAACTGCGATCACCTTTTTTGAAAATAGGGATAATAATAGCTCTGGTAAAATCTTTAGGAACCATGCCTTTATCATAAAAGTTATTCAAAATTTCAGTCATCCAAGTGGTAACCAAAACATTCCCAGCTCTGAGCATTTCTGTAGTAATTTCATCTACCCCTGGGGATTTATGAAGTTTAAGTTTAGAGATAGCCAAAATAACTTCAGATTGTGTTATAGGGCCAACATTAAAGCTGCTAATGCATCTATCATCATTACAAACAATGGGGGTAGAACTAACCACATTCTTTAGAACATCACTGAAATGCTCAGCCCACCTAGTCATGACAGAATCCTCCCCTTCTATAACCTTACCTATTTTATCCTTCAATCCTTGTATACCTGTCCGTTTTCTACCACACGAAACATTAACTATCTGGTACAGCTCTCTGCTGTTGTGCTGTCTAACTGCTTCCTCAGCTTTGTCAGCCAGGCCATCAAGCCAAAGATTCTTATCAGTAGCTAACTGATCCTTTACACGTTTATTAAGTTCTCTGTAATCCTTTCTATTAGGACTAGTAGGGTACTGATTAAGGACATTCCTGCAGTTCCTTCTTACTGAAATAAGCTCAAGTGCCTTATCACTTAAATAATTCTGCCTCCTCTGCTCCTTTTTTCCTAAAAGAGTACTGTTAGTTTCCAAAAAAGCCTGTTTAAAATGGCCCCATTCTTCCTCAACTTCAGTATTAAGCAAATCATGACTGTCATAATGACTAAGTAACCTATCATGGTAAGCTTTAGCTACAACTGGGTCTTTCAGAGATCCATCTTACCATAACTTAATGCACTGTAAGAGTTTCAAAATCTTGTCTGTCTATCCATTGATAACTCTGCACAGTGGTAAATACCACTCTATTTATACCTTTTGATTCTCCATTCATAAGGTAGGTGAGTAATTTTTAGCATATACCACAATATTGCGAGTCATCTAAAAACAAGTAATATATTGTATGATGAAAAAAGGAAATACTATTTAAAAGGCAATTTTATGATGGATTCAAACTGAACACTGCCTGAAAATCACATTAGTTCAAAAAGAATACATATAAAACTAAATATATAATTAAGTCCAAAATAACATAATGAAAAAAAAAGGATAACCACTTTTTTTTATTACTTTACATTTTAACTTAAGATCTATTAAAAATATTGGAATCTTTAAAAAGTTTGGAATTCAGTATTAAATTTCCATTCAGAAAACATATAGTGTATATATTGGAATGGATTTTTTAAACAATTCACAGCACTCAGAAACATAAAACAGCCCATTCATAAAGACGATGTTTTTACTTATCTAAGTAGCTGCACATGGCCTGTTTACTCTATTTTCTTTCTTTAAAACATTCTAGACTAGGATATTAATGCTTCAGAAACTACAAATGTACATACACTGTGAAATTAGCACTTTAATATGCTTCAAAGGCATGATAGAAATATGCTTTTACATGGTTTTTCTAATGAACTCTAACAAATCTGATTAATCTCAAATAAATATTATATTTACCTGCTTGAGTCAATTGCAACAGGTTCTCTAGCAGCTTCTTCCAATTCTTTTTGCAATTGAGCTTGCTTTAACCTGTGAAATATACAAAGAAAAACAACTGCTTACTGTATCCTAATATTATATATAGAAATAGCAACAACATATATACCAAATTTTCAATTTGATTATCCTGCATTTCATCTTATTTCATATGGTCTTGGTATAACCACCTATATAAATATAAACATCTTAGAGTAACATTCACAAAATGTGAAAATATGTTGCATACCTGCCCTTATAAGTGGATAAAGTACAATAGAGAATTATTGAAAAGCTCAATAGATAACTTAAAGTGGTAGCTTACCATTTGAACTTGAAATCCAAATCTACAGAGCAGTAATAGCTGCAAGTTGCTTAACCCTCTATGAACCTGAGCTACAAATTCATAATGCTTAATAAATAACTGGTTTAATAATTCCAAATAGACCATTTCTAATCAAATGACCAATGTCATTGGGGTTTAAACTATCCAAATGACCATTCATTGTTAAAACATCTGAAAAAAATTATAGCTGACATGGTGGGAATTGAACCTGCAACTCTCCAGATTCATGCCAGAGCGTGCTACAGTTACACCATGCATCAGATGCTAAAATCTTTCAGAATCACCTATAAATCTTTCACTGAGATGTGACAGACCTTGTGCCATCTATACTTCAGGAGAGGCAACTTTTCCAATTGTTGTTAATGATTTAGATGTTAATGAGAAGGTTAATCATGCTCAAGCATTTGTTATTAAAAATCCATTCATAGTAAATTCACAGATTACCTTTAGAAATAGACTTCAACAATTGTTAAAACATCTGAAAAAAAAAGATTTTTTAACCATTGTTGAAGTACACAAGTACAAGTACACAGACATGGAGCAAAGACCCGAACACCCACTGCTAATTGGTTTGGTTGTTTTGTGCTTTATGGTGCAACTGCAACAAAGGCCATATTGCACCAAACACACAATACATTATAGAAGGTAAAGGATAAAAGTCATATAACCCCTCAACCAAAAGTTAAAAACAGTAGAAGTGTAAAACGGTATAAAAACAGCAAATAACAAATTTAAATACAATAAGTAAAACAACAAAAGATATACAGTAAAATAAAACAGACCCAATGAAAATGATCCAGGCCACAAAAAGTAGACACAATATAGCTATAAAATTACAAATGGTTAAAACACTCAGCAAAATGTAAAAATGAAAAGACAGTAGTTAAAACGATTCATCATATAAAAGATGCCTGAGTGTAAGGGCTTCGGATGTAAAATAGTGAAAGTTACGCAGTAAATAGTAAAAATAAAAAGACAGGAGTTAAAAATGATTCATTATATAAAAGAGGTCTGAGTGTTAGGGCATCAAACGTAAAATCATGAAAGCTACACAAAATAAATGCTTGTTAAGGTTAAAAATGATACATTAGACAAAAATATTAAAAATTAGAGTAGAGGTACACAGTGTGATAATTAAAATAAAATATATTTAATTCTCTATGACACTGTTAAATGTTTTTAAGAACTTCAACACATGGACTGCAACACAGACAATCAACACATTGACCATTCAACACATTTCAACACATGGACCACACACACACAACTCCCAATAGCAATACCAATAAGAAAACCATTATTCAGACCCCCAATGACATAATTATCTTAACCTCAAAATTCAGTTTATGAAAATTAATTCACTAAAAATACCACACTCATTATAATTATAAATTACTAGCTACAAATAATGAAGCTTCCCTTGACACTCGCTGCTCTTGGCAATTTCCCATAATCCCACACCCTTTCCCAACCTCCATCGCATGCAGATTGCATTACAACCACCTGCACATCTGCCGACCCTCCGATCCTCAGAGCTGAGCCACTGACATGTCAATTTATGGCACCCCACCCCTCCCCCATGCTCAATAACCAACTGCCTCTCCTCCATTAACTTAATAAGTTCCTCACTTCCCACTTGATGAAGCGGCGAAAGGAAGGGTGCAAAATGCACGTTGTGGATCTAAAATTTTTTTAAGCACTCTATACTATCAAAGGTATAAATAATTATTTACTTCGCCAAGGCAGGTAGACCATTGGCAGCCATCATCCTTCTTTTAATCTCCATTGAGGCATCATTTGCCAGCAAGAATGTCGATTATTAAATTTGTCACCAAAAGCATCCCAGAAGTTCCTGTTACTACCCATCCTCTACAGCATGGTATGTAAATCTCTCCTCAATAATTGTTGATACTTGATTAAAAACATTTAACAGTGTCATAGAGAATTAAATATATTTCATTTTAGACTAAAATATGATTGACGGTTAAAAAAGTGTCGCAAAATTAATACTTATGATAGTCGTCCACCTGAAGAAATGAATAAGTAAGATATGAATGACCTAAGCAGAGCCAAGCAAGTTCAACTTCCCCTTTGCAATTCCTGAGAAAACAATACTGCCATGGTTTGATAATGGGCTTGATCTTGAAGAGTTTGTTACCAACCTGTTCAAACCAAGATCTCAGCCACTGTAACCAGAACTTGATGGTAAAACACTGCTGGAAATCCAGGTATCAAACCAGCATGGAGAGTCTGACAGGGGCATGGCCGATGAGGTGAAACCTATGCCTCACAGAGCAAGCTAAGCAAATCAGTGTAGAAGACACACCAATGGTGCTGCTTAGCTATTACATGGTTCAAGGCAAGGCTGATAGGGGGCAACTCTGCACTTAAGATGGAACACTGCTGTGAGATCTGGTCTGTAATGATTATATCAAAGGAGACCATGGCTGTTCCCACTAATGTACTGTAGGCCATCTGTGAAGACGGGCAAAAAGTTTGAGTGCTATTCATGATGGCTGGCAAAGAGTTGCTGATATACACAGTCGGGTGTAAAGGCCTTCTCCATCCTGGATAGATAAAAGTTGCAGGAAGGTGAAACAGCAAGACATGGTGGTACTGGCTCAGCTGTTGATTGTGAGATGCTATTGAGACTAGTGTTAATGTCTCACAGGTAATCTTGGACATGCAAACAGAAAGGACTAATGGCAGTCGGCTGATTCTGGTATAGCATTTCCCACTGGGAACTAAAAATGCAGTCCCAAATGGGATGGCCAGGCAAGGATTGCAATTTTGCTGCATACTGTAGGGACGACTGTTGATGGCGAATAGATAAAGAAGGTTTGTCGGTCTCAAAATAAAGACTGAACTGGTGAGGTGCAGAAGGCTCCTGTGCAAACACAGTGGGCCTGATTGTGGAGGAGGTTCAGCACCTTTACCACCGAATCTTGGGCGGAGTTGTACACATGGGAGACATAGTCTAGTTTTGAGCAGACAAGTGCACAGTATAGGTGGAGCAATGAAAATCAGTGTGTCCCCCAAGAGAGGGAGGAGAGGACCTTCAGGATGTTCAATGCCTGCACTTGGATCTGAAATGTCTTATGTGTGGTAAAATGGTCAATTTTGGGTCGAAGATGAGACTGAGAAACTTGGTCTCTGCCACAACTGGAACGATGTTACCTCCGAATAAAATGCAAAAATGTACCTCGAGCTGCAGCTTGGGATCCAGATGAAGATTATGCATGCAGCAAAAGTGCAAGCAAGCGGTCTTCTATGAGGAGAACTGAAACCCATTGGCCATTGCCCAAACCAACAGATTGTTCAGGGCTGTTTGCAGTTGCTGCCCAATGACCCTCATGTTGGATGACGAGCAAAAAATGCGAAAGTCATCAACACTGAGGGCACTGCCTAAAGTTGGAGGAAGTTGTCTAGTAATGGAATTGATTTTGATGGCAAAAAGCGTCACACTAGGATGCAGCCTTGTGACACCCTATTCTTTGGAGAAAGGCTGCGATAGAATGTTGCCAACAGGCACAAAATTTTCAAGAAAAAAAAACTATGAAGAAGATCAACAAGTGACCTCTCAAGCTGAAGTTATGGTGGCCACGAAAAATGGCAAATCACCATGCTTTGTCATATGCTTTTCGGATGTCAAAGAAAATCGATACCAGGTGCTATCTGTGAATAAATGAATTCTTGATTGCTGATTCAAGGCAGATCAGGTGGTCGAAGGTAGACTAATGCCTGTGTAAGCCACACTGGGTGTTGGAAAGAAGGCTGTTGTGTTCCAAATACCAGACCAGCCTAATATTTACCATTCTTTCCAACACCTTGCATATGCAGCTCATCAATGCAATGGGGCAATAATTTGAAGGAATCTTGGGATCTTTGCCTGGCTTGAGGAATGCCAAACTGATAGTCTTCCACCAGGAGTACAGAAATTGCTCCTCGAAAAAAATACAGTTGAAGAGCCAGAGCAGCTGTCCTTACTTGATGGTGACAGATGATGGAGCATGAAACAATGGACAATGTTTCAACAGCTGATATGCAAGAAGGTATGCAGAGCAAGGCAAAGCTCCTCCAATGTGAATAGCCTATTGTAAGGCTCTAGGCCATTTGAATGGAAAGACAGTGGAGAGTGTTCCAATCTGTTCTTCAGGGCCAGAAACTAGGGGAGTATGAATAGGAAGAAGAGATGGAGGAAAATTACTCCCCCAGTGTTGGCAATTATCTTAGGGATCAGCAATTGCCTGTCCATTGTGCACCAGGAGTGATAACGAGTGGGACATGTACTTCCCACTCATCTTCCGGACTTTATCCCACAAGATCTTAAAACTGGTCATGCAGTGATAGAAGATATGTATTTGATCCATGATTCCTTCTGGCTATGGTACAGGATGAAATGAGCTTTTGCCCTGGTGCATTTGAATGCTTCAAGATTGGGGAAGTTGAGCTGCGGTGGGATTCCACCATGGGTTTGGAAACTGAGTCGAGGTCTGAGGAATAGTCGGGGCAGCTGATTGGGTGATTTAGTCCATCATCTCTGCCACTGCAAAACTGATTGGCTCCTGGCTGACCGAGTGGTCATCAAACTCACACAGGAGTTTGAAGCCACTACAGTCAGCCCATCGACCCTCAACAGTGAGATGCATGAAGGGCTGCAAGACCCCCACAGAGATGGTGAACCCATGGGGAGGTGATTGCTTCTGTATGGATTATCTTCAACCTCCCATATAAAGAGTGAAGGGATCGAGGAGGAGCAGATGGTAAGTTCAATGGCAGTGAAAGTGCGAGTCGAGGAATGGAAGTAGGTGCTGACACAGTGTTCAGTAGGGAGAGTGATGCATCCAGGAGCCTCTGCCCCAGGACCCCACCTTTCCTGTTGGTTTCACCACTGCCCCAAAGTGGACTGTGTCAACACCTCCTACAAGAGAAGGCCGTACAACTATGTCATTGAAAACGGACTACGTCTAGAGCCCCTATATACCAAACCAACCAGGGCGACCTATCCGCCATTCTTATGCCAACTGGTGACATGACTTAGTATTATGGTCAATGCAACAGCCGTGTGCGCTGCAGTTTTTCGAATCCTTAGTATATAAAAAACAATTATTGCTGCGAATTGTCTAAATAACTATAGGAACAATTGCACAGTGTTTAAATTCCAGGCTGATCCAATTAAATTTAAAAAAAGTGGATTGAAAGAATTTGACTGAGAACGTGCATTAGGCTTACAGCATTCTATAACATATACTTCTGACTATTGCTTCTGCATTTTAATGTTAATTTATGTGATATATCGAATGGTAGCTAGGCGTAAACTGGAAGGAGAGCTGTGTACCAATCCCCAGTGATGATGCTCAGAACCGGCCAGGTCTAGCACCTAATGTCCGACCCCGCCTTCTCGTGGTGCAGGCCGTTAGTACCTTTCGAAAGAGATATTCTCTTTTGGAAGGGAACGGAAGGGGAGGGCTGCCAGTCAGTATGGCCTACTGATCTGGTCATCTATGGCCACTTTTTTCTTTTTTTCCAACCCTGCTGAGGAGTGGTCAACTTCACAGGGTCCTGGTGCTGACCATTTATACCTACTAGACTGGACTTGTTTATGGATTTGAGCTTGATTATGGATCCTGGACTTGCTGCACTGGTGGGCCTCTGTTGAGGGAGAGTCTGCCGCTGTGTTTTCTGTTTGCTTCTGGGTTGCCAGCTCTAAGTGAACAGAGGCATGGGATACCTTATATCAGTTGGTGGATAATCCTAATCAGAGGCCATTGCAGGTACCTGAATCTTACTTAGCTAGTTGGGCATCGTCAAGCCTAAACTGGAGTAATGTGTCTCAGGCAGGCCATATGGTTCTTGAAAAAGTCCACTTGAAAAGGTGGTGCCTGAAGTTCCTACCAGCATCGGTGACTTCAGCCTTTAGCGGAGGAGGAACAGGTCTTTGCCCCATGCCTGCGATCAGGGGGCTGTTTGATATTGTTGGCCCTACCAATCTCAATAAACCTAATTTCTTTAAAAATCCTACTAATCATTTTCTCTCTGCAGGAACGTGGAACGTGAGGACATTACATAGAGATTATTCTCTTGATGTCCTCATGCAGGAATTCCAGCGCTATAACCTAGATATTCTAGGCTTGCAAGAGACCAGATGGACAGGTAAAGGTGAGATACTTAAAAATAACTTTAAATTTCTCTTTACAGGGAGGGAGGATGGAAAGCATCACCAAGGCGTGGGTCTGCTGCTCAGCAGACATGCTAGTGATGCTCTTCTAGGATATGAGTGCATTAATGAAAGGTTTCTTACAGCAAAATTTCAGACAAGCATTAAAGACTTGAATGTTATCTGCTGTTATGTCCCCACTGAGGATTCTGATGAGGATGAGAAGGATAGGTTTTACAGACAACTTCAGGATATTTTGAATTCTGTCAAGAAAGGAGATATTACCCTTGTTCTTGGTGACTTCAATGCCAAAGTTGGTACCGACTCTGACCTTTGGGGAGGAGTAATAGGCCCTTTTGGTATTGGTAGCTGCAATGGCAATGGGCAACGTCTCCTACAGGTAAGTAAACTCAATGGTTTCAGAATAACTAACACATATTACAAACACCGCGACATACATAAATACACATGGGTTTCACCTGATGGGCTGCATAAGAATATGATTGATTATATATTAATTAACAGCAAATGGGCTAGTTCTGTTAGAAATACCAGGGCATATAGGGGAGCTGAAATTGGATCTGACCATTACCTTGTTAAAAGTGTCTTGCAACTTAAACTTAAAAAGTGTTGTGCTAGGGTTAAAAAATTTACCTTTAACACTGAAGCTCTGAAAGACCCAGTTATAGCTAAAGCTTACCATGATAGGTTACTTAGTCATTATCACAGTCATGGTTTGCTTAATACTGAAGTTGAGGAAGAATGGGGCCATTTTAAACAGGCTTTTTTTGGAAACTAACAGTACTCTTTTAGGGAAAAAGGAGCAGAGGAGGCAGAATTATTTAAGTGATAAGGCACTTGAGCTTATTTCAGAAAGAAGGAACTGCAGAATGTCCTTAATCAGTACCCTACTAGTCCTAATAGGAAGCATTACAAAGAACTTAATAAAGGTATAAAGGATCAGTTAGCTACAGATAAGAATCTTTGGCTTGATGGCCTTGCTGACAAAGCTGAGGAAGCAGTTAGACAGCACAACAGCAGAGAGCTGTACCAGATAGTTAATGTTTTGTGTGCTGGAAAACGAACAGGTATACAGGGATTGAAGGATAAACAAGGCAAGGTTATAGAAGGTGAGGATTCTGTCATGGCTAGGTGGGCTGAGCATTTCAGTGATGTTCTAAACAATGTGGTTAGTTCTACTCCCATTGTTTGTAATGATGATAGATGCATTGTTGGCTTTAATGTTGGCCCTATAACACAATCTGAAGTTAGTTTGGCTATTTCTAAACTTAAACTTCATAAATCCCCAGGTGTAGATGAAATTTCCACAGAAATGCTTAGAGCTGCGAATGTTTCAGTTACCACTTGGATGACTGAAAGTTTGAATATCTTTTATGATAAAGGAATGGTTTATAAGGATTTTCCAGAGCTATTATTTTCCCTATTTTCAAAAAAGGTGATCGCAGTTCTTGTAATAACTATAGGGGTATCAGGCTACTCTCCGTTCCAGGTAAAGTTCTTTCCATGATTGTGCTTAATAGAATTAAGAATCTGGTTGACAGGCAATTGCGTGATGAGCAATGTGGATTCAGAAATGGTAGGGGATGTGTAGATCAGATATTTTCACTTAGGCAGATTCTTGAGAAATGTTTAGAGTTTCAGAAACCTTTGGTTGCTAGCTTTGTTGATTTCAAAAAGGCTTTTGACTCTGTTGATCGTCATAATTTGTGGTTGATTGTGAGATCATATGGTATACCAGACAAGTTAGTTAACATAATGAAAGCTCTCTATAATAACACTGAGTCATGTGTGAGAGTTGGTAAGGCTTGTAGCAATTGGTTTAGCATTACTTCTGGTGTTCGACAAGGGTGCATTTTGTCTCCTTTTCTCTTTAGTTTGGTTGTTGATTATGTTATGCGAAATTCACTTCAAGGGAAAGCTTTTGGCCTTAAATGGGCTGGAGATACGAAAATTTCTGATTTAGATTATGCTGTTGATTTAGCCCTTTTGGCAAATGATGTTGATGGGATGAACTCTTTCATTCGAACTGTTGATGAGACTGGTAGTACAGTAGGTTTGGTTATAAACAGAGAGAAAACTAAAGTGATGAAAATTGGTCAGGCAGGTTGTGATTCAGTTAATCTGAATGGTTGCAGTCTTGAGCAGGTGTCACAGTTTAATTACCTTGGGAGCTGCGTAACTGATACTGGTGATGTGCGGCATGAGATTAACAGACGAATAGGTATTGCTGCCGGGACTTTTAAGAAACTATGGAGATTGTGGAGAAATAGGCGTATACACCTAAAGACTAAAATTAGACTATATAATAGTTTGGTTCTTTCTAGGGTTAGTTATGGTAGTGAAACTTGGACGCTGTGTAAGCAAGATAACAGGAAACTAGATGCTTTTGATTCCAGATGATGATGATTGATCAGTATCTTGGGCATTAGATGGTTCAACTTTGTAACTAATGATGAGATTAGGCAAAGGAGTTTGCAACCTCCTTTAAACATCATATTGTGCAGAGAGAGACTCCGTTGGTTTGGCCATGTTGCCTGTATGGATAGTTGTAGATTGGCGAATAGGGTTATGAACAGTGCACCTAAAGGCCTCAGAAAGAAGGGGAGACCTAGGATGCGGTGGGCAGACAATGTCAAACAGGACCTTGTTAGAATTGATGTGAAGTGGCCAGATGCAGCAGATGTAGCTCAGGACAGATATGCTTGGAGAATTAAACTGCGTGGTCTGGTTGGACCTCCGTAGCCCATGGCTGCTTGATGATGATGATGATGATCAGTTTGGTTAATATCATAAAATATGCATGCGGCAAACTTCGATCGTGACGGCCGTAACCTTCCGCTTCCCATGCGGGCATATCGAGATCGGCGACTACTGTAGTCGCTAAATGCCGATCGTCGCTGGGAACAGGGAGGCCAATTTTGGATTCGGTCGCAAGGCGGAAAGTGGTCTTTGTACTGTGGGTCCTCCCTTGAAAACATATGAGTGTCTTAAAATATTATCAAGGTCTAACTTAATCGCTAATATGTAATAACTATTACCGCAGCTTTCTCTAAGGCAATAAAGTGATGAAATAAGCATTTTTTAAAATAATATGGTTTTAAAAAACATGTCAAACTTAATTTGGTTTCACCTGAAAATTATAAAAATTGGCACTTTGTATAGAAATCAGCAATTTCTGAACAGTCATCATCATCATCATCTCAAGCAGACATGGGCTACGGAGGTCCAACCAGACCGTGCAATTTAGTTCTCCAAGCAAGTCTATCCTGAGCTATATCTACTGCATCTGGCCACTGCACACCAATTCTAACAAGGTCCTGTTTGACATTGTCTGCCCACCGCATCCTAGGTCTCCCCTTCTTTCTGAGGCCTTTAGGTGCACTGTTCATAACCCTATTCGCCAATCTACAACTATCCATACAGGCAACATGGCCAAACCAACGGAGTCTCTCTCTGCACAATATGATGTTTAAAGGAGGTTGCAAACTCCTTTGCCTAATCTCATCATTAGTTACAAAGTTGAACCATCTAATGCCCAAGATACTGATCAATCATCATCATCTGGAATCAAAAGCATCTAGTTTCCTGTTATCTTGTTTACAAAGTGTCCAAGTTTCACTACCATAACTAACCCTAGAAAGAACCAAACTATTATACAGTCTAATTTTAGTCTTTAGGTGTATACACCTATTTCTCCACACTCTCCATAGGTTCTTAAAAGTCCCGGCAGCAATCCCTATTCGTCTGTTAATCTCATGACGCACATCACCATTATCTGTTACATAGCTCCCAAGATAATTAAACTGTGACACCTGCTCAAGACTGCAACCATTCAGATTAACTGAATCACAGCCTGCCTGACCAATTTTCATCACTTTAGTTTTCTCTCTGTTTATAACCAAACCTACTCTACTACCAGTCTCATCAACAGATCGAATGAAAGAGTTCATCTCATCAACATCATTTGCCAAAAGGGCTAAATCATCAGCATAATCTAAATCAGAAATTTTCGTATCTCCAGCCCATTTAAGGCCAAAATCTTTCCCTTGAAGTGAATTTCGCATAACATAATCAACAACCAAACTAAAGAGAAAAGGAGACAAAATGCACCCTTGTCGAACACCAGAAGTAATGCTAAACAAATTGCTACAAGCCTTACCAACTCTCACACACGACTCAGTGTTATTATAGAGAGCTTTCATTATGTTAACTAACTTGTCTGGTATACCATATGATCTCACAATCAACCACAAATTATGACGATCAACAGAGTCGAAAGCCTTTTTGAAATCAACAAAGCTAGCAACCAAAGGTTTCTGAAACTCTAAACATTTCTCAAGAATCTGCCTAAGTGAAAATATCTGATCCACACATCCCCTACCACTGCTGAATCCACATTGCTCATCATGCAATTTCCTGTCAACCAGATTCTTAATTCTATTAAGCACAATCATGGAAAGAACTTTACCTGGAACAGAGAGTAGGCTGATACCCCTATAGTTATCACAAGAACTGCGATCACCTTTTTTGAAAATAGGGATAATAATAGCTCTGGTAAAATCCTTAGGAACCATGCCTTTATCATAAAAGATATTCAGAATTTCAGTCATCCAAGTGGTAACCGAAACATTCCCAGCTCTAAGCATTTCCGTAGTAATTTCATCTACCCCTGGGGATTTATGAAGTTTAAGTTTAGAAACAGCCAAAAGAACTTCAGATTGTGTTATAGGGCCAACATTAAAGCCACCAATGCATCTATCATCATTGCAAACAATGGGAGTAGAACTAACTACATTGTTTAGAACATCACTGAAATGCTCAGCCCACCTAGCCATGACAGAATCCTCCCCTTCTATAACCTTACCTTGTTTATCCTTCAGTCCTTGTATGCCTGTCCGTTTTCTACCACACAAAACATTAACTATCTGGTACAGCTCTCTGCTGTTGTGCTGTCTAACTGTTTCCTCGGCTTTGTCAGCCAAACCATCAAGCCAAAAATTCTTATCAGCAGCTAACTGATCGTTTACAAGTTTATTAAGGTCTCTGTAATGCTTTCTATTAGGACTAGTAGGGTATTGATTAAGGGCATTCCTGCAGTTCTTTCTTTCCAAAATAAGCTCAAGTGCCTTATCACTCAGATAATTTTGCCTCTTCTGCTCCTTTTTTCCTAAAAGAGTACTGTTAGTGTCCAAAAAAGCCAGTTTGAAATGATCCCATTCTTCCTCAACTTCAGTAGTAAGCAAACCATGACTGTCATAATGACTAAGTAACCTATCATGGTAAGCTTTGGCTATAACTGGATCTTTCAGAGCTTCAGTATTAAAAGTAAAATTTTTAACCCTAGCACAACACTTTTTAAGTTTAAGTTGCAACACACTTTTAACAAGGTAATGGTCAGATCCAATTTCAGCTCCCCTATATGCCCTGGTATTCCTAACAGAACTAGCCAATTTGCTGTTAATTAATATGTAATCAATCATATTCTTATGCAGCCCATCAGGTGAAACCCATGTGTACTTATGTATGTCACAGTGTTTGTATTAAGTGTTAGTTATTCTGAATCCATTGAGTTTACTTACCTGTAGGAGACGTTGCCCATTGCCATTGCAGTTACCAATACCAAAAGGGCCTATTACTCCTCCCCAAAGGTCAGAGTCAGTACTAACTTTGGCATTGAAGTCACCAAGAACAAGGGTAATATCTCCTTTCTTGACAGAATTCCAAATATCCTGAAGTTGTTCATAAAACCTATCTTTCTCATCCTCATCGGCATTCTCAGTGGGGGCATAACAGCAGATAACATTCAAGTCTTTAATGCTTGTCTGAAATTTTGCTGTAAGAAACCTTTCATTAATGCACTCATATCCTAGAAGAGCATCACTAGCGTGTCTGCTGAGAAGCAGACCCACGCCTTGGTGATGCTTATTGTCGTCCCTCCCTGAAAAGAGAAATTTAAGATTATTTTTAAGAATCTGACCTTTATCTATCCATCTGGTTTCTTGCAAGCCGAGAATATCTAAATTATAACGGTGGAATTCTTGTGTGAGGACATCAAGAGAAAAAGCTCTGTGCAGAGTCCTCACATTCCAACTACCTATGGAGAGAAAATGGTTAGTGGGATGTTTAAAGAAACTATGTTTATTGAGAGAGGGAATGCCGACAATATCAAACAGCCCCCTAATCGCAGACATGGGGCAAAGACCCGTTCCCCCACTACTAAAGGCTGAAGCCATCTGTACTGGAAGACTTCCTCCAATGTAGAATTTGACGATGCCAATAGAAGCAAAGAGTTCAGGTGCGTGCGATGACTTCTGCTCAGGATTATCCACCAGCTGATAAACATATCCTGTGAATCTATTCCCTTGGGGCTGTCAACCCACAAACAAACAGAAAACACAGCGGAAGATTTTCCCTCCACAGAACCCCACCAGTGCAGAAAAATCAGGATCCATAATCAAGCTCAGAGCCATATATCTGTCCAGTAGGTTTATATGGTCAGCACCAGGACCCTGTGTGGTTGACCACTCCACAGCAGGGTAGAAAAAAAAGAAAAGTAGCCATAGTTGTCCAGATCAGTAGGCCACACTAATCTGGCAGCCCTCCCCTTCCGTTCACTTCCCCAAGAGAGTATTTCTTTCGAAAATTACTAACGGTCCGCACCACGAGAAGGCGGGGTCGGACATTGGGTGCTAGGCCTGGCCGGTTCTATGCATCATCACAGGGGATTGGTGCATAGCTCTCCTTCCAGTGACTACCTAGCTACCATTTACAGACCATTTACAGACCATTTACATCTGAACAGTGGCATTTAATAATCAATGAAATACAGATTTTTGTAATCATATAATATATTGTTTGTGAAATGTTTTCCTTCTATATGAAAGTTTTTTCCTATCACCACATTCTGCTACGTGTGTAATTAACTGTATAGCTAAGTATAAATGAATCCAAAATTGGCCTCCCTGTTCCCAGTGACAATCGATGTTTAGCGACTACGGTAGTCGGCGATCTCGGTATGCCCGCGGGAAGTGGAGGGTTACGGCCGTCACAATCGAAGTTTGCCACATGCATATTTTATAATATTAACCAAACTAAACTTAACCTTAAACGATGAATGACTACTAACTTAAACATTAAAAAAAAGTGGGTTGAAAGAAATTGACTGTGTGTAGAATTGACTGTGTGTAGATTTATGTGATATATCGATTAGTAATATGTAGATGAATGATAATTCATCTACATATTACTAATCGATATATCACATAAATTAACATTAACATGTAGAAGCAATAGTCAGAAGTATATGTTATAGAATGCTGTAAGCCTAATGCACGTTCTCAGTCAATTTCTTTCAACCCACTTTTTTTTAAATTTAATTGGATCAGCCTGGAATTTAAACACTGTGCAATTGTTCCTAACAGTTGTTAGACATTCGCAGTAATAATTGTTTTTTATATACTAAGGATTCGAAAAACTGCGGCGCACATGGCTGCTGCATTGACCATAATACTAAGTCATGTCACCAGTTGGCATAAGAATGGCGGATAGGTCGCCCTGGTTGGTTTGGTATATAGGGGCTCTAGACGTAGTCTGTTTTCTATGACGTAGTTGTACGGCCTTCTCTTGTAGGAGGTATTGACTGTGTCCATTGAAATCTCCCATGATGATGAAAGGGGATGGCAGCTGAGAGACGAGATCATCAAGGTCATCCAAGAAGACAATACTTCCAGATGGTAGGTAGATGGAACAGACAGTCAATAAAAATCCCAGAAAGAAGCTTTGGGTTGGGTGTTTTACTTCTGAGCAGCACTTTTTTGCACACAATGGGCTAAATGGTCAAATGGCTAATGGTCACAAGGACCTCAAAGGCTTGGATAGGGTTGGGGGTGGGGAACAACTGGAACAGCTGTTTGGAGACAGGTGGTAGCCTCCCGTCAAGGTCATCCAACTTGTTCTTTAATGTGTGCAGGGAATGGCTCTCCTGCACATGGGGCCATGGCATAATGTCCCATCCGAGAGACAACAGCCTTTCCAAGCCCTCAGCATCCCCTACGGTCCATGAGGACAGGGAGTTTTGTGGAGATAAATCTCAATGACGACCTAGCTGGGACTCGAACTGGGAACTGCAGATTATGAGGCTGACATGTTACTGAATGAGCCACTCATGACTCCCAGAAAGAGTTGGATGACAACCACCTCTAAGGTGGTGGTGAGGGCTATGACCTGGAATGGAGAATGGTTGTTCACAAGGATGGCAACACCCCACAAGCTGGACCATCTCCATTGCAATGCCGGTGAATGAGAGAGAAGTGCTGGAGAGTGGGATCGTTGGCTATCTGCAAGTATGTCTCCTGCAGACACATGCAGATGGGATCATCCTTCAGGATGGCAATGATGTCATCAATATTCCTCCGGAATCAACTACAGATCTATTTTAAGAGTGTGGCCATCTCAGGTCTTAGGAGATTGGGCAGACAACTTTCAGTTTATTTTAGCTGTCGCCAGCAATGGTTTTGGAAAAATGGGGCAGTTGGTGGTATCCATGTTCTCAGAGTTGTCTGAGAGACATGGATCCAAAGCTGCCAAATGAGGGGTAGATAAAATTTTCTTCCTGGTCCCTTTGATTTGGAAGTCTCACTGTCTGCGATTGGGAAGGAGGGAACCACTTCCAGCAGTGGCAGTGAAAGGTGCCACAGCAGGAATAGAAACCGGAGTTGATGTTGCGATGGGCACCGCCTGTGGTTTTGCTTGTCTAAGGAGATACTTTGCTGTGGGTGAGAAAGTTTCAGATGGTGATACACTGATATCTGTCTGCACTGCCACAGAAACCATCACAACAATGGGCTTTCCAACCACCACACTGGCATAGGAAAACCTTGCCAGGTGGGGCAGGCAGTGCAGTGAGCTTCCTTGCCTCTGGATAAATGTTGTTTGGCATTTTGAGACACCGTACCTCCTTCTCCTCAAACCACTTAGGACAATCATAGCAGTTCAGTGGATGTTCGCCAGTACAATTCATGCAGCTTGCCTTTTCTGCTATGCAGTCAGGATCAAGGTGATCCTGATTGTCCCAATGAACACAGGTGGGTTTGCCCTGGCCAGCTGTGTGGGCATGGCCATACCTCTGGCATTATAAGCAATGCAGAGGGTGTAGGATATATGGCTGTAATTCACAGTGTAGGTAACCTGCCTTGATGGAAGTTGGCAATTATGGCATATTAAAGATGAGGATAAGTGCTTGGGTGGGTGCTAACTTTCCATCACGGCATTGAGAAATGCCGTGATGGACTGCTTTATTCACTAGAATGACAGCTCCAAGGATTTCCTCCTCAGAAACTTTGAGGAGGTCCCACTTGGAGATCATGACCTGGGAGAAATTGAGCATCTTGTGAGGTGTGATGGTGACTGACTGTCACACCACCAATCATTGTAACATTTAACAAAAGCTCAGAATGGTTTGAGCAAGCAATTTCCACCAGCAAGTCAGCAGATCTTAGGCGTTTGACTGATGTTGGAGCTCTCGCAAGATTTTCCAAGATCTTTGTTGATAAAAAAGGGGGACTGTCCCCAATGATCCAATCACTCATAGAATGGATGATAAAGAATCTTTGGGACAGAGAAACACACCAAGACGATGGCAACAATGACGAAGACATAGAAGACGGTGCATTATAGTGAGCCCTATTGGCAGCATTAGCCTTTAATGGAATTCACTGTTGTTTTTGAGTTTTTAGTGCCCATTGTTCCTGCCACCATGGAGTCCAACAAAGGGATGTCCAATCGGAGGCGTGGGCTGTACAGGCACCATAGCCACACAGCAAGTGAGCCAAGTCCCTCATAACTAAATGAGAATGAAAGAGAGAAATTGTGAGTCCGCGTCCTCACGAAATAAACAAAAAAAAAAAGGAGTTTTTTTGTGTTTTTTGTGTAAAAAAAGGAGTTTTTTGTGAGGAGAGTTCAGTTCTCAACAAACTCTCCTCACAAAAGGAAACTGAACTCTCCTCACAAAAGGAAACTGAACTCTCCTCACAAAAGGAAGAAAACCACAGAATTAGTAAATGCGTGGAGATGCTCGCAAACTGTTGCTCAGATATAGTCAAGGCACTCACCTACTGCACAGTTGGCCCTAGCAGGTCAGCCCACCAGCCAACTGATCCTGAAGGGGCCACCCCAGAACCTCTTGATTACCTGAAGCCGAGGCCAAAGCAGTGTATAGCAGTGGCCCTGGAATATGCTGCACAGCCCTGTGATGAACAGCTCCCCAATGGCAAGACAGGCCAAAGAGGACCCAGCTAGTCATGAGCTGAGGAGAGCAGAAGAGGTACCTCAAGCAACTACCAGGATCCTCCTTTTCAGGAACATTGGTATTCACGCACGACAAACATGTGAGCAAGCGTTCAGAACCCTGTGAAGGTACTTGAATTAGCAGAACTCTCACCATGGGTCTGATGTCACCATTGGCCAGTGGGTCCCCTCACCATGGGCATGAGTTTGTACTGAGGGGCTCACTGCTAAAGGCTGAAGCCACCCATGCTGGTAGGAACATCATGCACCATCTTTTCAAGAACCAGAATCTAGATTGAAACCGACTTCACTGAGGCATATTACTATAGAGTAGGATTGGCAATGCCCAACTAGCTACAGTAAGGGTTCAGGTACCTGCAATGGTCTCTGATCAGGATTATCTACCCACTGATATATGATATCCAGTGCTTCTACTCACTCTGGGTGCCAAAGAAAGAGTGAGCAGAGACACTGGATACCATATATCAGTGCTGCATCTTACTGTAATGGTGGGCATCTGTTGAAGGAGATGCCCACCACTGCAGCAAGCCCAAGATCCATAATCAAGCTTAAAACCATAAACCAGTCTAATAGGTATAATGGCCAGCACCAGAACTGTGTGAAGTTGACCACTTCTCTACATGGCAGAAAAATAAGTGACCATAGATGACCAGATCAGTAGGCCAAACTGATATGGCAACCCTCCCCTTCTGTTTCCTTCCAGATGAGAATCTCTCTCTTGAATATACTAATGGCCTGCTCCACAAAAAGATAGGGGTAGAGATTAGGTGTTAAGCATGGTCTATTCTATGCATCATCATTGGTGATTGGTACACAGCTCTCTTTCCAGTCTATGCCCTATCATTTACAAATGCATTTTTATTAGACTCAGGACTGAATGGAATAATGATAATATAATGATATATAAATAACATAGTATTTTAGATATTAGAATAATATAGTATTTTAGATATAAATATTAGTCTAAAATACAAATTTCTAACCATATATTCAACCTATCAATATTTGCCACTGCACATCCACATGCTACTCTTAAGTACCTGTTAAAATTTCTGGTTCCTAGCCCTATTATATGAAGAGTTATGATGATCACAGACAGAGACATCCTCCTTTTCTTATTATAGACTAGCTGAACTGTACCCGACACTGCCCAGGTCTTACTTTTTAAGATGCAATCTGTATATTTTTATTTTCATTGAACTAAAGATTAATTTTGTGAGAACCCTCTCCCAAACCCCTTGTCACAGATTCAACACACACATATATATATATGTGGGTGCTGTAATAATAAAAATTGATTAAGTGCAATGTTGCCAACTCCAAAAGATGAAATCATGAGTTTGGTTGTTTTACCTCTGAACAGCACTTTTTTTTTTCACATAATAGTCTATATAGTCAGTCACAAGGAACCTAAGGGGCCAGAGATGGTTGTTCAGAATTTTGTAGTGCAAAGGCAGCTAAGGTCATTCATTATGTGTCGAATGAGATGTAAAGTATAAAAAGAAAGATCTAAAAGTTAAGTAAACCCACAACCAAAAACGTTGCAAAAAAAAAAAATGCTGTTAAAACTACATGGCCTTATGATAAATAGCATAGAGTGTAAACACTAAAACAACAAATGGCAGAAAAGACCCTGTAAAAAGGCAAAAATCAACAATAACACACGTGTAACATAACAATGGACATATATGGCATGTCAAAAACAAAGCTGAAAGGTAAAAATCAGAGATGGTTAAAATATCCTGTAAAACGCAAAAAAGAAAACATAGTTGCTATAAAGAAGTCATCAGATAAAAGATGTCTGAGTGTAAGGGGTTAGGATGTAAAATCATGAAAGCTAAAATATAATCTTTGTTCAAGGTTAAAAGCAATACATTCAATTAAAATGTGTCTGATGGTGTTACAAAACTCCCACTTAGGTTCATCATCCACCTAGAGAAGAAATGAGTGAGTGAGAAACGAATTACTTAAGCGAAGTCAAGCAAATAAAACTTCCTCCTTGCGATTTCTGCAAAAACGTAACTGCCATGGTTTGATAAGGGGTTTGACTTGAAAAGTTTGTTACCAATCTGTTCATAACTGGATCTCTTACTGTGGAAATCTCTACTGTGGATCTCTTACTGTGGCTCAATGGAAATACACTGCCGGAAATCTAGGTATCGAACCAGCAGTGAAAAGCCGGACAGGGGCTTGGCTGACTTAGCAGCAGTGTCTACCAACTCACTGCCCCTGATCCCAATGTCCAACAGATGAGAATGGTGGTTATGGCTGCCAGATGATGGAGCTGCTGGCGGATCTTGGAGAGAACAGGGTGAGGTCGAGGTGCAACCGAGATCAGAGTCTGTAGTGAGCTAAACGAGTTGGTGTAGGGGACACACTGATGACGATGCTTAGCTGCCTGTCAAGGTGAGGCTGATAGCGTGCAACTCTGCAGTGAAGATGGTACATTGAAACGGGATCTAGTTTGCAATGATTACATTACATCAGACCATGGCTGATACCACTGATGTGCTGTACTTAGAACCATATGTGAAGACATGCAAGAAGTGCAGGTGCTCAGTACGGTGGCTGGCAAAGAGTTCTGCAGTCAGGTATAAAGGCCTTCCTCATCCTGCAAAGAGAAAGTCACAGGAGGGGGAAATAGCAAGCCATGGTGTAAGAGGCTCTATTGTCGACAGGGCAATGCTATTGAGACTGATGATTTCTCTGATGCAGCCTTGGACATGCAAACTGAAAGGGCGAATTCTGATAGAATTCATTCGGGTGATTCTGGTAGAGCATTTCCCTCTGAGGGCTGAAAATGCAGTCCCAAGTGGGATGGCCTGGCAGGGATTGCAATTTTGCTGCATACTGAAACATCTGCTGATGGTGAATAGATAAAGATGGTTCACTGGTTTCAACATAAAGACTCTAGACTGGTGGTGGTGATGGGTTTCACATCCGTTTTTTTCACCCACACTGTTTTCGCACCCATCAATTTGGGTGAGAGTCCAGCACCTTCACCACTGAATCCCAGGTGAGAGACATAGACCAGAGATCCATAGTCCAGTTTCGACTGGACAACTGCATGGTACAAACAGAGCAAAGAACATGTCCCCCCCCCCCCAAGTAATTCAGGATGTTCAGTGCCTGCACTTGGACCTGAGATGTTAGATGTTAGGTAAAAAGGTTAATTTCCAGTGAAAGATGAGATCTATAAACTTGGTCTCTGCCACAACTAGAATAGTGGTATCTCTGAGCTACAGCTTGGGATCCAGATAAAGACTACACTTGCAGCAAAAGTGCATGCAAGTGGTCTTCTGTGGGGAGAATAAAACCCAGTGACCATCACCCAGAGTTTTTTCAGGGATGTATATGTGACCAACCAGTAGCTTGGCTCAAAAATGCATTGGCAATGTTTGCAGTTGTTGTTCAATGACTCTCATGCTGGACGAAGATCAAAAAATGCTAAAATTGTCAACATAGAGGGCATTGCCTATAGTTGGAGGTAGTTATCTAGTAATGGAATTGATCTTGATGGCAAAAAGTGTAACACTCAGGATGCAGTCTTGTGGTACCACCTGTCTTGGGGAAAGGCTGCAAAAGAGTGTTGCTGACACAGACATGAAAGGAACAAGAAGACAAAGTTGGAAATGAAGATCAGCATGTGATTTCTCAAGCTGAAACTATGGAGGTAACGAAGAATGCTGAAACTCCATGCCATGCTGTACATAACATGCTGTATTGTACCAGGTGCTCTCTACATAAAAACGAATTTCTGGCAGCTGATTTCAGGTGGATCAGGTGGTCTAAGGTAAACTATTGCCTTCAAAAGGTGTTATTCATTGGGTGTTGGAAAGAAAGTCATTGTGTACCAAACCAGTTTCATAATTACCGTTCTTTACAGACAGCATAGATCCTTCCTGCACCTTGCACATGCAGCTAATCAATGCAATCAGTCGAAGGAATCTTGGGATTCTTGCCTGGCTTGGGGATGGCCAAAACTATAGTCTCCTGTTAGGAGTCCGGAAACTGCTCCTTGAGAAAAATTCTGTTGAAAAGTTGGAGCAGCCGATCCTTATTCAATGGTGAGAAATGTTGGAGCATGACATAATTAACATTATCTGGGTCTACAGCCTGAGAAGAGTACAGAGCAAGTGAAGCTCCTCCACTGTGAATGGCCTGTTGTAAGACTCAAGGCCATTCGAGTGAAAAGACAGTGGAGTGCTGCATAATATAATAAAATGCCACCACATAATAGAAAAATCATTCTTCAATGAGGAAATGCTTACATTTGAGTGAACACTAGGAAAATGACATAGTAATGAAGTGAGAACACTTATCAAGATATAGAATACGCATATGTGCAGCAGTCATTTAGATTCAACATCATAGTCAATGGCATTACATACTTTTTACTGGATACATTTACTTGATGATGTTGACATAACACTTTTTGCTGGTTACATTTATTGATGACATTTTGAATTATTTTGAAACATTATGACATTCTTTTTAAACTGCAAGGCAGTATTTGTGATTGTTAATCTCTATAAAAAATATTTATTCTAGATATTTTAAATTCTTATCCTCTAAAATATGACCTAACCTTTGTATCCTTTCAGTCTCAGCATTTAATTTGTCTGCATCTCTAGCCTTGAGAGACATCCAACGAGATATCAATTCCTGATGTTCTTTTTCTAGTTTTTGCTTCTTTTCTTCCAAACTAGAATATGTGATGAGGAGTGCATCGTGTTCATCTTTCACTAACTGAAATACATTTCAAAATTTTAGTTTAACTTTAAAAAAGGTAAAAAAAAATGCTTTAAAATCACATTTTACTCTGATAACTTGCTTTCATACTGCATTTTGTGCCCAGTAAAGAAAGCTTTCAAATGTCAAAGAAAAAAAAGATAATTTATTGGATAATTCAATACACACTACACTACATATAATTCTGAATTATTAGATTTTCAGTATAGTCCATTTGTTTTTTAAGCACAGTCCAGAAGGTCATAAGCATCAAGACATCATTTTGCAAAGAACTATTTTGACTGTTCTTGCAGTCAAGTCCTCACAACCATAATTAATTTCATCAAGAACACTAAGTCTGATCAGTGTAAAACACAGGGGCATAATACATTTTGTGCTGCATTAAGCAATTATCATTATGTTGCTTTGAAAGGATTACAATTCTATTTTATTCACATGAATCTTAGCTGTTACATTTAAAAAAAAGTTAAAAAAATTCAGGCATGCCTGAATGCACATGTTGACATATTGCCATACTGGCAGCTGTTCTAACTATCACTGCAATCTTCCATATTTTCCAAGCTTAAAACTAGCACAGCCTTAGGTCGACCTTTTGACTTGTAAAGCTGATCAAGTTACAGAAAAAATGAAGAAAAGATATTTACCAATGCAGAATCTCTTCAATTGCTGGTACAGGTGCGGTCGCCAAATGATGAAATTTATCCACATGAGCTGTGCTTTAAATGTTAATACACTTGTTGGCTTTTCGTACTCTTTCTTACTCCCAGGGGATTTTTTATGAGTCTTGCCTTCTCTGTTGCTCGGACATAATTATCACCTGCTATGGCTGTTTACCAGTCTTTGTTGAGAAAGCTAAATTGCAGAAGTTGTTATCATCCACAAAATATTGTAGATAATTACCAATATTGCCTAAGCTGCATACTGGTTACCTTTCACTGATGTTAGAAAAGAGCATTCTGGGCACATCGGCAAAACTTAAAACTTATAAAAATAGTAAATGTTTCTATAAACATTAACCCCCCCCCCCCCCCCCCCATTGGCTACGTGCTTCACCACTAATTACAATTCTGTGGCATCCTCAGGCATGCAAGATCACACAAGATCAGTGTGAATTAAATGGTATTAAACTAGCTGTGATTCTTTATTTCTTACGGATTAAAATTCAATTCTCAAAGGTGTAATTTCATAAAACAAAATATCATATCAGTGGATGCACTCTGAAGAATAGTATTAGAAACATCTTTTAGAACAAAAGCATTGATTGCCTAATTGGTATAAATAATGAAATTCATCAGAATTTCAGAAGCATGTTTGCAAGCATCATCAGGTATATTGTTGGCAAATTGACAATTGCAAACCTGACAGAATTTTCAATTTAATACACTGCTGGTCATTAAAAGTGCAATACCAGGAAGAACTCATCAGATTGTCCCAAAATATGCAAGATGGGTAGCCCATGGGAGAACACATAAATGATTCAAAGAGCAGCACATATACACATCATGTGTGAAAGTAACGTACTCTAGAAGTGATATACGAGATTACAAAGAACCGGTGTAAAGCACTGGAATTGTGTTTGCTCACAGTTTTTGACACTAAAGGATCAAGTATTTCCCATCAAAGAACATGGCATCCATACAACCAGGTTTCTGACTTTGATCGAGGGAGAACTGTGGGATTATGGGAGGGCGGATTATCATACCGAGACATTGGTGGTCATGTTGGATGGAATGTTGCCATAGTGATGAGAATGTGGCATCAGTGGGTAGAGGAGGAATGAACTCACTGACATGAGGAATCTCATGCATATGGCTTTCAATGATCATACAGCCACATCAAACAACTTAGCTCAACAGCTAGGGTGTGTTGCACATCAACCAGTGTCCACACGTATGGTTCGACAATGTCTGCAGCATCCAGGCATCTCTGCTAGGTGGCCATTGCTCTGGCTAAGGTTGACTACAACACAGGCATATGTGACTGCAATAGTGCCAAGAACATTGTGCATGGATGTGCGAATGGCATTGCATCATCTTTTCAGATGAATCCCACTTCAGTATGCAGCACCATGATGGACGAATCTGTATCTGCGACGACAGGTGTAGTGACACATGCATGATGCAGTGTCATACAGGTCAGGCCCCTGGTGTTATGGTATGGAGTGTCATTGGACTCCATACCATACAACTTATACTGGTAATGTGTATGAGGTGCATGTGTGAATGACACATGCACCTCATACACATTACCAGTATTTTGAACAGCCAGCGTTACCTCACTGAGGTGTTGGAGTGTGTAGTCTTACCTTATCTTCAGAGGCTTTCTGGTGCCATTTACCAACAGGACAATGCCCGACCACATGTGGCATGCATCGTCCAACAATTCCTGGATAGCCACCATGTGACACTTCTGCCTTGACCTGCATTTTCACCAAATCTGTCCCCAATTGAGCATTGTTGTAACGCTCCAAAGATTTATAATACTTTTAAAGTTTTGGACCCTTTGTCTGATCCAATATTTATTCAAGCTCCGGATAGCTAAAGTCGGGCGCCAGGCAATAATTAACAAATTGCCAAATAAAGTTCAATTAGGGTTCGAATACCAGTGGGCTTAGCGAGTAAGAATTCAAAAATTAATCTAATTTAACTTACAATCAAAACAACTAACGTTGCTCAAGAGAAAAAATAGCAAAGTTTCAAAAACGTTTCTATAACAAACAAGTTTATTTCCAAAAAATTATTTTTAAACACTCACCAACTTCAATGAGATGTCGACTACATCATCACTATCTCCCTGCTACTAACAACAACTCTATGTGACTAACAACCAACCTCTGTGAGTGTGAGTATGTAACACACTCTCTGTGACACACAACCAACCTCTGTGACTCAACTCATCACAACTCTAACTGACTTCTGTGACTAACATGTTACGGTTTTAACAAGCGTACAGGCTCAGCAACATGTGGCTGTTGCACCGGTAAAGACATTTGCATAAAATGACGAGCGCACAAGCTAATGATGCAAGAGGGGGCGTGTCCTTGTACACGCGCGCTTTAGCGGGTGACAGTCAAAAGTTCGGAGTTGCGCATGCGCAACTCCTATGCTCTTGGAAACAAGTGCTGTGATGCCAAAAATGAAATTAAAATCCCCAAAATGATAAATATAATGTAAATTAAGCAAAACTGGTTAAGATAAAGTAAAAGTGGATGAGGGGCATTATTACAATGTCTGGTCCATGATCTCATGATGACTAGCACACCAGACACCAGCAATTACTACAACAGATGAACTTTGACTACATATCAAAACTGCATGGACTGACATTCCCCAAACACACATCTGGAGACTCATCCTCCCAATGCCGGACCATGTAGCAGCGGTTATTGCTGCTCATGGTGGCTACACAAGATACTGATTTCTTTGTATTCCACAAAACTAACTGAGTTGTATTTGTAATCACTTTATCCTTGTAACATAAGATATGTATTCACTAAATAGCACTTTGATATCTCTTGTTTTTCCTGGTGTTGCACTTTTAATGGCCAGCAATGTCCTAGAAATAGATGAAAATATAATACTCATGTAATGCAGAACAATTTGATTGCAATATGAACAAAATGAAACTGATCATCCAATGGTAGTTGCTAAATTTCTGCCAATCTCATGCCAGTGACGAAGGCATGAAACATGCAAATGACATCTCAGCGTGTTTAGCGTCATGTCTATACAGTCGAAACCAGCATAACTTCATGTAATTATTTCTACATGTTGTCTTATTGGTACCATGTTGTCTAGAGAATATCTTAGCAATTTAGAATGGGGGAATGATTGTTAGAGAATTCACAGAAAAAATTGAGTCACAGAAAATGTTCAGAAAGCATGTGATTTGCAGAACAGATATAAGCTGATACTTCTCATGCCATTAATTAGGAATTACTGGAATTACCGGTTGCTCTGTTTCATCAGATAGATGTCAGATATACAGTTAATGGACAGAAAAATGGAAATACTAAGGTTTGTGGTAAGCTTATGGTTTATGTCAAACAGTGGTGTCTAGGAACCAGTGATGAAGGCATGAAACATGCAAATGACATCCCAGCATGCTTAGCATCATGTCTATAAAGGCAAAACCAGCATAACTGCATGTAATTATTGCTACATGTTGTCTTATTGCTACCATGTCTGATGAAGGCATGAAACATGCAAATGACATCCCAGCATGCTTAGCGTCATGTCTATAAAGGCAAAACCAGCACAACTGCATGTAATTATTGCTACATGTTGTCTTATTGCTACCACATCTACAGAATATCTTAGCAATTTTGAAAGGGGCATGATTGTTTGAGAATGTTTGGCAGGAGTTTTGGTCACTAGGACAGAAGAACTCACCAATGTTTCACAAGAAATAGTTTCCAAGATTATGTCTGCATGGGTAACTAAATGGAAGGCATATGAAAAATTCAACAATGGGTGAAAGCACATACTCAGAATCAGGATGTTCGTACATTAGTGCGATTTGCTGAAACTGGTGAATTACAGCTGATCAGATGTGCACAGATTTCAATATAGGATGTGAGAGACCAGTTGTCAAACACAGTATGTTGAGAACTCCATGGAGTTGGATATCATGGCTGAGTTGCATTTCACAAGCCACTCATCACACCTGTCAATGCATGTTGTCATGCCAAGTGGTACAAAGAGCACAAGCAGTGCAGGAATGTGATATGGTCTGATAAATCATCCTATACCTGTTTCAACAAACAGATTGGCGCATGTGTGGCACCAACCGAAGGAAGCTTACAACTCTGATTGCTTGTCCCGTATTGTTAAGGGTTCTGGCAATTCTACAATGGTTAAAGGGCTTTCTTGTGGCTTGGTTTGGATGCACTCATTCTGTCAGAAGGCAAGCTTAATACTAATCATTCCTGAGTGCTCATCTACATCCAATGGTACAGCATTTCTTTTATGACAAGCAGGATGACAATACTCCTATTCAAAGAGCACATGTGGCTGTTGTGATGGTTCACCCATTCAATTTTACTTTTCCTTAACCAGTTTTACTTTATTTATGTTATATTTGTCATTTTGGGGATTATTTCAGACTAGATCACAATTCTTTTTTCTGAGCCGAAAGAGTTGTGCATGTGCAATTCTGACTTTTGATTGTCTGCTAACGCACACATTTAGGACACGACCCCTCTTGCATCATAGCTAGCATACAATTGTCAGATTATGCAAATGTTTTTCCCAGGGTGCAACAGACACATGACGGATTGTATACCGCATGTATACTAAGTGACGTTAGGTCACAGAATTAGAGTAGCACATGAGAGTGATGAGAGGAGTTGGGGTTAGGAAGGTGGTGAAGGAGGAGGACGTTAGTAGTCAGTTTTTGTGAATCGTATTTAGGGATGGAGTTTTTTTTAGCTACTCTGACTTTTGTATTCATCAACTGAATTGGTGAGTGTTTGAAATTTTTTGAAAATAAACTTTGTTTGCTTTATGAATATTTTGATTTTGCTATTTTTTTTATTTTGAGCAATGATCAGTGATTTCGATTTAGATATAACTTTAATTAAACTTGGCAATCTTTTTTTGAATTATTGCTCGATAAGTAGTACTATATGCATAATGAACCCTATTTCAATTTTATTTGGCAAGTTAATATTGCTTAGCACCCGATAAGCTATCCAGAATTTGAATCTATTTTGGATCAGATGAAGTCCAGCTTGAGAAAGTTAATAACCTTTTGGAGTGTTACAAAGCAGTAAAGAAAGTGACGCCCGAACAGGGACTGTATATATTTCTATGTTATTTAATGTGATTGTCAAAGTTAACAAATTTTTGAGCTCATTAGTTATTTGTACTAATCATAAGAGTTAATGGCAGCTTAAGTCAAAATTTTTGTTGAGCAAGAAGCTTGACTTTTGTGTCAAAGTCATGTGTCAAAGGTACTGAAGTTTCAGCACAGTTATTGCTGATAGTTAAGATCTTTATTGTATGTATGTAAAGATTAGAAGTGTCTGGACACACAATAGATAAACTTTTTGATAAGCAAGTTTATTTGCAAGCTTAGTATAGCTTTAGTATTGCATTATTGTATAGCAGTATCTTTGAGTGCTGCTCAAGATTAAAAAAAGTTTAAAGATTTTGGCAGATTGCTAAACATGTCTGCTAGTAATACGGCTGATTTCACCATAATGATGTGATGAAAGAAGCAGAAGTGTTAATGAATCTGCTTATAGAGCCTTGGGAGAAACGGGGAATGACAAATCCTAAATTTGCTGAAAATGCTATGTCATTCACGAACATATAAACTTTGAACGTAAAGTTCCATTTTTTGTTCCATCAGAAGCAAGTGATAGAATAGAGTATTATCAACTGTCTCAATGATGAGTTGCCAATCCATTTATTAACTGTAGTCCATATGTTAATTGGCCTTTACCTTAGATATGGTTCAAAGGTTAGAAATATTTACATGAAGTGCCTGGCAACGAAAGAGGTGGCTTTGCAGTATCTTAGTTTAACTGGATGTATTAAGCAATGGTGGAATAACATAGCATGGCATAAAATTTTGGGAAGACTTTAAAAACGAACTTTTGGAAATTTATCCTCCTTATGACTTTACACAATTAGCTACAGAACTGCTTTCATGAAGACAAAAAGGAGATTGGTTGTTTGGGATTTTATGGCACATGGGCAATGGGGCCATAATGCACCAAATGAGATTAAAAAAAAAGAGAGTAAATGATACAGAAACCCACAACCAAAGTTAAAAGCAAAAACTGTGAAATGTAAAAGACAAAACCAAAACATAAATATAATACAAAAGGAATAATGTGGAAAGCAATAAATACAGAAATACAAAAGATAAAACAAACCATGGTGTAAAAGACCCAGGATGATCAAGGTAAAAATGATAAAGCCATAAAATCACAATCTGCTAAAATAACCTGTAAAACATAAAAAGGCAAAGACGGATGGTAAAAAGGAGTCATCAGATAAAAGACGACCAAGTGTAAGAGGCTCAGCTGTAAAATGATGGAAGTTAAAATATGCACGTCATTCAAGGATAAAAGAGGGACAAATGATTAAAATATGTTTGATCGTTAAAATGGCATCACAAAACTCGAACTTAGGTTGTCATCCACCCGTAGAAGAAACGAACGAGTAATAAACGAATGATCTAAGCAGAGCCAAGCAAGTACAACTTCCTCCATGCGATTCTTGAGGTAACATGACTGCCATAGTTTGATGATAGGTTAGATCTCAAAGAGCATGTTCGTAAGCTGTTCTAACCAATATCTCTGCCACTGTGCCTGGAGCTCGATGGGAAAATACTGCTGGAATTCCAGATATGGAACCGGCAAAGGAGAGCCAAACAGGGGCATGGCTGACTTGGCAGCAGCATCTGCCAAGTCATTGCCCCTGATTACGACATGACTGGGCACCCAACAGAAGAGAATGATGGTGGTGGCTGCCAGACAATGTAGCTGCAGGCGGATCATGGAGAGAACAGGGTGAAGCTGATGCGTCACTGAGGTCAAAGCCTGTAGCAAACTAAGCGAGTTGGTGTAGAGGACACATCGACAATGACGTTTATTTGCTATGTGGTCCAAGGCAAGACTGATAGCATGAAACTCTGCAGTGAAGATGGAACACTGCTGTGGGACCTGGTCTGCATGATTACATCACAGCAAATCATGGCTGATCATACTGATGTGCCAGATGAATTGACGTCGAAGAAATCTGATACCAGGTGCCCCTGCGTAAAAACGAATTCCTGATTGCCAATTCGAGGCGGATCAGGTGGTCTAAAGTAGACCTGTGACTGTGAAAGCTACACTGGGTGTTGGAAAGAAGGCCATGGTGTTCCAAATACCATGCCAGCCTCGTATTTACCATTCTTTCCAACACCTTGTAGATGCAGCTTGCCAATGCAATTGGGCGATGATTTGAAGGAATCTTGGGATCTTTGCCTGGCTTGGGGAAGGGTAAGATGATGGCCTCCCACCAGGAGTCTGGAAACTGCTCCTTCAATAAAATACAATTGAAGAGTTGGAGCAGCAGATCTTTACTCGATGGTGAGAGATGTTGGAGCATAGCATAATAGACAATGTCTGGCCCAACAGCACATGCACGAGAAGTGTGCAGAGCAAGGTGAAGCTCCTCCGCTGTGAATGGCTTGTTGCAAGTCTCTAGGCCAGTGATTCCCAACCTTTTCTGGACCATCGCCCCCTTCAGAAGAGAACAAAAATTTCAACGCCCCCCCCTAGTCCATAATAGTTAATTTTATATGAAATATTAAAATATTGTTGCATATTATCTGTACCTAATTTATCTGTTTATTTATCTATTAAAAATCATAAAGCAGAAATTAATAAAACGACAACCAAATGTACAATAAAATTGTTTATTAAAATTTTTAAAATAAACACAGAATCAATAAGAAATAAAAAATAATGAGATAAACACAAAATTAATAATAAATAAAAAAATTAATGAGATGGTTGAGGCTGGTGGAGTGTTAACGATTTGTTAATGTCGGGTTCCAATTTCGTTAACATCAATCGCAGATCGCCACGTTCAGTGATGTGTAGTCTGTTCCTCTTCTTTGACAGTAAATTAGCTACTGCACTGAATCCACACTCAGCCATATAGGACGAAGGAAATGCGATTAAAAACTTCTGTACTATTGCCCACAATCCAGGGTAGAGAACTGGTATTGATTTTTGAAGCCAGAACTCTTAGTATCCATGTTTGAATTTTACTTTGAGTCCTTCGTTGGTCATGAGTTCTAAGAATTCCTCTTCCAAATTTGATGATTCTTCAGTATCTGTGTTTGCGAAAGGATCTAAAACCCAACTCGGTATATTCATGTTTAAAATATCTTGGAAACGCTCTGTAAAATCAACATGAAGAACTTCCAAGTGTTGGCAGTAAGTAAGTAAATCTTCCGGTTTTGCAGAGACTGCTGATAATGTGGGAAAGTGGTTGCATTCACCTCTACCTAGATTTTGTTTGAATAGAAAAAGTTTTCCCGCAAAAGCAGCTATGATGATTTTCGTTTTAATTAAATTCAACTCATCACCTTGCAATTGTAAATTAACTTGATTAAATATTTTAAACAGGTCTGTCAAATAAGCGATATCATTTTTTGACGCAATCAGGTTTTCGTGCAATTTTTCATCTCTGTCTTCAAGAAAGTCCAGTACTGAGTCAAATAGATTGAAAAAACAATTCAGACAAACACCTTTAGAGAGCCAACGTACTTCTGTGTGCAGCAGCAAGCGATTGTAATCTTCATCATTTTCATTACAAAGCTTACCAAATAATCGGTCATTCAATGAATTGCTTCTAATCTTATTGATTGCTTTAATAACGTAATGGAGCGACGTATGCAGACGTTCATTCAAATTTTTTGCAACCAAATGCTGACGATGAATAATACAATGTACAGCGAGTACATTTGGTACTGCTTGTTTCAAATGCGCTAAGAAACCCTTATGACGCCCTGTCATTGCTGGAGAACCATCAGTAGCAGCAGACAAAATATTGCAAATAGGAATTTCTTTCTCTTGAAAAAACTTTTGCATGGTATTAAATATAGATTCTCTCTTTGTATCAGATTCCAAATTTTTAGCAAATAATAACTCTTCATGAATTTTTTCTTCTTTTATAAATCGTACGTATGATAAGAGTAGAGCTTCGTTATTTCATCGAGTTGATTCATCGAGTTGAATGGAAAATTTGCAAGTCTTTAAGTAATCACATAATGATATTTCAACGTCTTTTGCCATTTCATCTATTATTCTTTGCACTGAATTATCATTGAGAGGAATTTTTTTGATGATATCTGACGGTGTCTTATGATGAAGAACAGTTTTTAATATCTCTTTGACTGCTGGCAAAATTAATTCCTCGCCAATTCTGTGTGGTTTTCCTGCTTTTGCGATTAACAATGAAACGTTATATGAGGCTCATAGTCCATCATCATCTTGTTTAGAAGACGATGCAAAAAGGTTAGACATAGTTGGCTGTTTTAAATATTGCTTTTTCAGTTCTTGAAAATAAGATAAATCTTTGTTCTTCTTATCAGCATGCATTTTATTTAAATGCTCTTGTAGCCTAGAAGGTTTCATAGCTTCATTTGAAAAAACTTTTCGGCAAATTAAACACATAGGTAATGATTGGTTTGTAGGTGAGTACGTAAATCCATATTTCAAATACTCAATACTGTACTGCCGGCATTTCTTTTTAGATGTAGATTCAGACATTTTCAAATACAAATTAACTTCTCAACAGATTTATAGATAGTTTTAAAAATAATGTTTATAATGACTTCTAACACTTATCACTCACGACTATTTATCACGGCGAAGCACATAAAAATAATAAAACATTCCTAGAGATATCACTTTTATAGATCTGATTTTGTGCACGCATTAACTTGTATGTTTGCGATGCCGGTGCACTTGCTCCGTAAACAAGTCATTTCAAGCTCTCATATTCTTGTCGAAACATGTTAAATTGCATGAACCGCGTGTTTGCCTACCAACTTGCAAGGACTTGTCACCGTCAATCTATTCTAAACTAAAACAAATTAGGTACAGGTATACCTAATGCTAATTTAAAAATGCTTATTAACGCGATAACAATAAGATAATTTACATAGCTAGATAAAATATTTATTCATGAAAGCAGGTATTTTCAAAGTATTTTATTATATTAAAAAAAATAATTATAAAAAAAAATATTAAATATAATAAATTTATTATTATTATATTATTATTGCATCAAGGTTGATTTGCCTATCAGGACGGACACACATGTCCAACATAATAAGCCTGATATAGTAGTGCATGCTAAGGTATTGAATGAGATTACAATTATTGAAGTAGGAATAACATCTCAGGATAACCTGCAGACAGTAGAGGTTGAAAAGAAGAGGAAGTATGATCTGCTGGCTAATGAGTTGAGCCTAATTCACAAGTGTAATGTTAATATTATACCTTATGTTCTGACGTGGGATGGTATTGTAACTACGTACCATAAAGCATACTCAAAGCGACTTGGAGTGGGAAAACATATTGAAGCTTATATCCAATCTGTGATCTTGAAGAGAACTTTTGAGAGCATCTCAGTCGACTTCAGACGTATCAGTATGCTAGTAGGCGGTAGCAGGGAACTTACTGTCCAAGCTGCAGTTGAAAAGCTGTACATGACAGATGAGGTAGTGGATGACCAGAATCACCAGGAAGACACCACAGAATAGAAGAGATAAAAAGGTTGTCACAGAAAATTCCATTAAATTTATTTATTTATTTGACCACCCCTCTTGACTGCTTCAACGCCCCCCATTTGCCTCTGGATCCGCTACTGCCCCCATGGAAGGCTCCAGCACCCACTGGGGGGCGGTATCGCCCCCGTTGGGAATCTATGCTCTAGGCCATTTGAATAGAAAGACAATGGAGAGCATTCCACCCTGCTCTTCTGGGCCAGAAACTCAGGGGAGTATGAAGATAAAGAAGAGATGGGAGGAAAAAGACTCCCCCAGAGTATCAGCAATTGCTTTCAGATCAGCAATTGTCTGTCCCTTGTGCTCCAGGATCGATAATGAGTGGGAAGTGTACTTTCCACCCATCTTCCAGACTTTATCCCACACGACCTTAGAACTGGCCATGCGGGTGACAGAAGACGTATATTTAATCCAAGATTCCTTCTGCCTCTGGTGTCTGACGAAATGGGTTTTTGCCAGGTGCGTTTAAATGCTTCAATGTTGGGGGATGTCGGGTATCTCCAAAACACCCCCCAAGCCTTGTTCTGAGCCTTACGAGTGCTGTACATCTTTTTTTCAATGATCCTTGATGAATATGCAAGTTGGGGAGTGAAAGTGTTGACACCCATGTGGATGACAGAAGATGTATATTTAATCCAAGATTCCTTCTGCCTCTGGTGCTTGACAAAATGGGCTTTTGCCCTGGTGTGTTTAAATGCCTCAATGCTGGGGGATGTCGGATATCTCCAAAACACCCCTCAAGCCTTGTTCTGAGCCTTACAAGCTGCAGTGCAGTTGGGATTCTACCACGGTTTTGGTAACCATGAAAACTGAGTAGAGGTCTGAGGAATAGTAGAAGCAGCTGCATGGACAATGCGGACCGACATCTCCACTACTGCAACACTGATTTGTTCCAGGCTGACAGAGTGGTCATTGAGCTCAGAAAGGAATTCGAAGCCACTTCAATCAGCCTGATCAAGCCTCCACTGGGATACATGTGAAGGGCTGCAAGGCCCCTCCACAGGATATGGTGCACACCACAGGAAAGTGATCGCTTTCATAAGAATTGTCTTCGACCTCCCATGTAGAGAGTGGAAGAATTGAGGAGAAGCAGATGGTGAGGTCAATGGCAGTGAATATGAAAGTTTGGGAGTGCAAGTGTTGACACCCATGTTCAATAGGGAATGTGAAGATCCAAGAGCCACTGCTCCAGGACCCCACCCCTCCCGTTGCTGTTAGCACTGCCCCAAAGTGGACAGTGTCCGTTGAAATTACCCATTAGAAGAAAGGGGGATGGCAGTTGCGATATGAGGTCATCAAGGTCTTCCAGAAGATGAGACTTCTAGGTGTTAGGTAGACGGAGCAGACATTGAATTAAAATCCCACAAAGCGGTGGATGGCAACTGCCTCTAAGTTGGTGGTGAGAGGTATGAGCTGGAATGGAGAATAGTTTCTAAGGAGGATAGCAACACCCCCATGAGCTGAACCATCTCCATCCCAGTCTCGGCAAAAAAGAGAGAAGTGCTGGATAGTGGGATCATTGGCTGTCTGCAATTATGTCTCCTGCAGGCACACACAGATGAACTCATGTGCCCTCAGGAGGACCTTGATATTGTCAATATTCCTCTGGAATCCACAATAATTCCATTGTAGGAGTGTGTGGCCATCTCAGGTCTTTGCAGTTTGGGGGACGACTTACGATTTATTTTAACTGCCACCAGCGGTGGTTTTGGGAAAATGGGGGGGGGGGGGGGGGGTGCCTTGTCCATTCTTCAGAGTTGTCCGAGTGACACAGATCAGAGACCACAGAAGATGGAGGGGTTAAACGCTTCTTTTTTGGCCTTGGTGAGGGTCCCTTGGGCTTGGAAGATCTTGCTGCTGCAGGCAGGAAGGAGACAACAGAAGCCATTGCAACAATGATGGGCTTTCCGCTCACTGCCCCAGCATAGGAGACTGTGCTGGGCGGGGCAGGCAGGGCAACGAGCTTTCTCACCTCTGGCTAAGAAATGTTATGCAGCATTTTGAGGTGCTGTACATCTTTCTCCTCTAGCCACTTTGGACAGTCACAGGAGTAGGCTGGATGTTCGTTACTACAGTTTATACAGTATAACTTGTTTGCTGTGCAGTCAGGTTCGAGATGATCCTGACTGCCATAATGAGCACAGGTGGGTTTGCACTGGCATGCTGTGTGGGCATGGCTGAACCTCTGGCATTAAAAACAATGCACAGGGTTTGGTATATATGGCCATACCTTGCAGTGTAAGTACCCTGCCTTGATGGAAGTAGGCAAGTGTGGCATGTTGAAAGTTATGATTAGTACTCGGATGGGTACTAACTTTCCATCACGGCGTTGCGAAACCTGGTGGACTGCTGTCACTCCCTGGGATGAAAGCTCTGAGAGGATTTCCTACTAAGAAACTTTGAGGAGGCCCCACTCAGAGATCACGCCCCAGAGAAATTAAGCGTCTTGTGTGGAGTGACTGTGACGGCTGCTCCACCAATCGCTGTTTTATTCAACAGAATATCCGAATGCTTGGAGCAAGCAGTCTCCACCTGCAAGTCACCAGATCCGAGGCACTTAACAGATTTCGGTTCTCCCACAAGACTTTTCAAACCCTTGTTTATAAAAAGAGGGGACATGTCCCCAAGAACCTGATCACCCGGAGAACGTATGACCAGGAACCTCGGGAATGAAGGAAGACACAAAGATGATGGTGACAATGACAATGAAGACACAGAAGATGGAAGCTCATGGTGAGCTCTTTTTGCAGCATTCTCTGATGTAATTTCGTTTTTGGGACTCGTGTTTGGGATTTGAGTTTCAGTTCCTGTTGTCTCCACCCACTATGGAGTCCAACAAGAGGATGCCCAATTGGGTGCCAGGGCTTCCCAGGCAATATATTCACACAGCCAGTGAGCCAAGCCCTCACAACTAAACAAAAGGAAAATTAAAAGAGAAATGTGAGAATCTTACCTGAGGACTCACAAAAAAAATGGAAAAATAAGGAAAAGTGAGAAACAGCTTATTCTCACAAACGAAAGAAAACTACAAAATTATTAAATCCACGGGGAAACTTGTAAACCGTTGCCTGGACTTGGACAAGGTTACTCACCGCTCTGCACAGTTGACCCTAGCAGGACCTGCCCACCAGCCAATTGATCCTGAGGGGGCTGCCCCAGGACCTACTGTTTACCTGAAGCAGAGGCCAAAGCAGTGTACAGCAGCGACCTCTGATTTGCTGCCCAGCCCCGCGACAGACAGGCTCCCCAGTGGCAAAACAGTCAAAGAGGGCTCTGCCAGTCATGAGACAGGGAGAGATGATGGTGGCATAAATCTCTAGACCATTTAAGGCCAAAATCTTTCCCTTGCAAAGAATTTCACATACCATAATCAATAGCCAAACTAAAGAGAAAAGGGAACAAAATGCACCTTTGTCGAACACCAGAAGCAATGTTAAACCAATTGCTACAAGCCTTACCAACTCTCACACACAATTCAGTGTTATTATAGAGAGCTTTCATTATGTTAACTAACTTGTCTGGTATGCCATACGATCTCACAATCAACGAAAAATTAAGCTCACCGGACAAAAAATTAGTCACCCCTGGCTGAATGTCACCTAATAGCACGTAATGTCTCCATGCGACCGAAGAACAGCTGAAATCCTGTTTGGCATGTGTGATGCCCCATCGTTCACTTTTGCTTTACCTTAACCAGTTTTGTTTAATTTATGTTATATTTATCATTTTGGGGATTTTTATTTCCTTTTTGGCATCACAGCACTCGTTTCCAAGAGTAAGGAGTTGCGCATGTGCAACTCCGATCTTCCGACTGTCACCCGCTAAAGCGCGTGCACAAGGACACGCCCCCTCTTGCGTCATAGCTTGCGTCGCTCGTCATTATATGTAAATGTCTTTCCCGGCGTGCAACATGACACGTTCGGCTCTTGTTAAAAGTCTGATGACATGTTGTCACAGTAGCATAGCGTAGCACCACATAGTAAGGAGCATAGTGAGATAGCACAAGTGAGATAGCACAAGTGAGAGCATGTAGCACAGCACAGCGCACTGTAGCGCAGAGAGCATAAGCATGTAGCACGGAAGAGTGCTCAGTTAATGTATCTTCTTCATTGAAGTTTTGGTGAGTGTTTTTTGGAAATAAATTTGTTTGTTATTTAAACCTTTTGAGTCTTTACTAATTTTTTCTCTTGAGCAACGTGAATTAAGTTTTGATTATATTTAGATATTTAATTTGACAATCATTTTTGAATTCTTACTCATTAATGCTCGCTGGTATTTTGAACCCTAATTTAACTTATTCTATTTTTTTGGCAATTTGTTAATTATTGCATGGCGCCTGTCTCAGCTATCCGGAGCATAAAACTAATTGGATCAGAAAAAGGGTCCAAACTTAAAAGTATTTTGCATTACTTTGGAGCGTTACACATGGATGACACCAGTGTGCAGATCATCCACTCTTCTAGCAGCAAATGATGCAGTTCAGCCAGATTGGCCAAATGGCAGGGACAGTGCTTTACTCGTTGCCTGAAATAGATAGTCCCACAAGTTTTCTATGGGATTCAAATCCAGGGATTTGGCTGGCCAGTCGAAATGTTTGAAGGCTTCAGAATGCTCATCATGTTAATCCGACACACTTCGAGCCCTGTTGTGACAATTGTTGTCTTGGAAGACTGGGGTAACCTTCTGGTGTTCACTGCGAAGATGTTGCACAAAAGGAAACATGTGGTCATCTAGTATCTCCATATAGCTTTTCTGGTTCAAGTGTGACATCACCGCAACCAAAGGACCCATTTCCTCATAGGTGAACCCCCCCCCCCCCCAGAACATCACAGAGCCTCCTCCAGCTTGAACAGAACCATGCACACAGTCCATATGGAAGGCTTCATGTGGTTTACGATGTACCCGTCGCCTCACATCATTCGAATACAAGCAAAAATGTGACTCATCCAACCAGATCACAAGCTTCCAAAAGTTGACAGTTCAGTCTTTGTGGTGCCATGCCCACTGCAGCCATGCATCCTTGTGCAGAGCTGCTAACATGGATCTGTTCCATGGTACTCTGCTCCAGATATCCAGGGCATGCAGTTCCCTTCAGAGTGTTCATTCAGAAACAGCTTGTTGTAGGTCTGCATTGACTGACTGGAGCAATTCCCACCTTGTTGCAAAGCGGTATGCCCTAAAAGTGTGACACACTGCGGCAGTCGCTACTGATGAGCACAGTCTTTCTGCTGCAGTTCTGGCGATGATTAGCAGTGGACTGTGATGTACACCACTGCTGGAAGACCCTTTGGACAGTAGATTTTGACACACCTTCAAAGGCAGCAACTTCTTGTACACCATGCCCTTTGGCTCAGCCAAATGCAATAACACCTTTTTGTCACTCATTCACATCTTTGACACACATGTAGCATACAACCACTTCTTGTCACTGTATGAACCCTGTAGCACACGGCACAGCTATTTGTAGGACGGGTTTATTACTGGTGCACCCTCTGTTGTAGTCTAATGGACGTAACCCTCTTATGGCGGGAGATGCCAAATTTTTTGTCCGGTGAGCTTATGACAATCAACAGAATCAATATCCTTTTTGAAATCAACAAAGCTAGCAACCAAAGGTTTCTGAAACCCTAAACATTTCTCAAGGATCTGCCTGAGTGAAAATATCTGATCTACACATCCCCTACCTACCTACATCTGAACTACACATCCCTTCTGAATCCACATTGCTCATCACGCAACTGACTGTCAACCAGATTCTTAATTCCATTAAGCACAATCATGCAAAGAACTTTACCTGTAACAGAAAGCAGGCTAATAACCCTTAGTTATCACAAGAACTGCAATCAGCGTTTTTAACACGTTGACTGCTGCAATGTTAAAATTTTTTTAGTCCTTGGGCCAGATGGCTTTTTTTCCCATTAAATCAACTAAACTCGGTCGTAAATTACTATACAATATCAGTTTATATAATTTTTATAAATTTTTTGCTTAAAAACAAACTTCGAAAGTGTGAATCATGTGTGCTTCACGCGGCCTGAGCATGCTTTTTCTTTATCTATAGGCCGTGTGATACAAGGAAATAACAGAAAATATGCAGCTTCCAAAGCAACACAGACTCGCTGGAAATGTGTGCAATGCGACAAATATTATTGTGTTCCTTGTTTACTGTTGTACATGAATGCAATTAATAAATTTTATTATTCGAGTATTCTTGACATATGTGATGTAAAATAACAATACATGTAAGATTTCTATGTTTTTATTTTTAGAATGTATGCTTTTGTTTGAGATTGTATTTTCAGAATACACTGTTTTGTTTAGTAAATAAACAGTATTTTCTTCTTTTATTTAGCACTGCAATTCAATAAAGTAAGTACAAAATGTCAGACTATTCCATTGACCCCTACAATATACTTTAGTTGAATTTTCGCCACATTAAGACCTATAATTTTGTCAAATTATACAAACTTCGAACTAATACAAACTTAAACAAAACTTCGCTAAGATTTGTTCCTCAGGCCACACTCCTGTATTACCCATCAGCAATGCATTCTAGCACTTTGACGTCGATTTTATTTTTAGAGGAAAAACTGTCTTGAGCCAGGTGGAATACAAACCCAATATCTCCTGATAACATGTCAGGTGCTCTGGACCACTGAGCTACCGGCCACCGATCAAGATCTCCTCTAATTAACGCTATGAACATTCCTTTTATGTCACATATAGGCGCTATTCAGGCAATTTTAGCCCAAGCGGTTTTCTATTTGCCATATAGATGGAAAGCATGTCTTACAAGTATGCTAATGATGATAAATAATGAGATAAACTCGACTGTTCAACATCCAATAATAAATCAGCATTTTGACGCTGATTCTAATTTTAGAGGAAAAATTGTCTTGAGCCGGGTGGGATACAAACCCACGACCTCCTGATAACATGTCAGGTGCTCTGGACACTGAGCTACCAGCCACTGATCACGATCTCCCCTAATTAACGCTTAATTAGAGGAGATATTAATCAGCGGACAATAGCTCAGTGGTCCAGAGCACCTGACTTGTTATCAGGAAGTCGTGGGTTTGTATCCCACCCAATTTAAGACAATTTTTCTCTAAAATTAGAATCGACGTCAAAGTGTTGATTTATTAGTGGATGTTGAACAGTAGAGTTCATCTCATTATTTATAATGCATTCTAGTGAAAAATGCAACTGATTCACGAGCCCTGAATTACAAATTTGTATGTGAAGCACGGACGATTCACGCGGCCTCAGGAGCAAATTAAGTGTGAATCATATATAATTAATACACCAGTCTTTTAAAAATAGGGATAATAATAGCTCTAGTAAAATCCTTAGGAATCATGCCTTTATAATAAAAAATATTCAAAATTTCAGTCATCCATATGGTAACCGAAACATCCCCAGCTCTAAGCATTTCCATCGATCATTGGGATTTATGAAATTTCAGTTTAGAAATAGCCAAAATAACTTCAGATTGTGTTATAGGGCCAACATTAAAGCCACCAATGGATCTATCATCATTGCAAACAATGGAAACAGAACTAACCATATTGTTTAGAACATCGCTAAAATGCTCAGCCCACCTAGCCATGACAGAATCCCCACCTTCTACAACCTTACCTTGTTTATTCTTCAATACCTGTATACCTGTCTGTTTTCTACCATACAAAACATTAACTATCTGGTACAGCTCTCTGCTGTTGTGCTGTCTAACTGCTTCCCCGGCTTTGTCAGCCAAGCCATCAAGACAAAGATTCTTATCAGCAGCTAACTGATCATTTCATCATCATCATCATCCTCAAGCAGCCATGGACTACGGAGGTCCATCCAGACTGTGCAGTTTAATTTTCCAAGCATATCTATCCTGAGCTACATCTGCTGCATCCGGCTACTACACACCAATTTTAACGAGGTCCTGTTTGACACTGTCTGCCACCACATCCTAGGTCTCCCCCTCTTTCTGAGGCCTTTAGGCACACTGTTCATAATCCTATTTGCCAATCTATAATTATCAATACGGGCAACATGGCTAAACCAGCTGAGTCTCTCTCTGCACAATATGCTGCTTAAAGGAGGATGCAGACTCCTTTGCCTAACCTCATCATTAGTTACAAAGTTAAACCACCTAATACCCAAGATACTGCGTAAGTATCTAGAATCAAAAGGATCTAGTTTCCTGTTATCTTGTTTACAAAGTATCCAAGTTTCACTACCATAACTAACCCTAGAAAGAACCAAACTATTATACAGGTGTATACGCCTATTTCTCCACACTCTCCATAGATTCTTAAAAGTCCTGGCAGCAATCCATATTCATCTGTTAATATCATGCTGCACATCACCAGTATCTGTTACGTAGCTCCCAAGATAATTAAACTGTGACACTTGCTCAAGACTGCAACAATTCAGATTAACTGAATCACAGCCTACCTGGCCAATTTTCATCACTTTACTTTTCTCTCTGTTTATAACCAAACCTACTCTACTACTAGTTTTATCTACAGCTCGAATGAAAGAGTTCATCTCATCAACATCATTTTCCAAAAGGGCTAAATCATCAGCATAATCTAAATCAGAAATTTTAGTATCTCCAAACCATTTAAGGCCAAAATCTTTCCCTAGCAGTGAATTTTGCATAACATAATCAATAACCAAACAAAAGAGAAAAGGAGACAAAATGCACCCTTGTCGAACATCAGAAGTAATGCTAAACCAATTGCTACAAGCCTTACCAACTCTCACACACAACTCAGTGTTATTATAGAGAGCTTTCATAATGTTAACTAACTTGTCTGGTATACCATATGATCTCACAATCAACCACAAATTATGACGATCAACAGAGTCGAAAGCCTTTTTGAAATCAACAAAGCTAGCAACCAAAGGTTTCTGAAACTCTAAACATTTCTCAAGAATCTGCCTAAGTGAAAATATCTGATCCACACATCCCCTACCACTTCTGAATCCACATTGCTCATCACGCAATTGACTGTCAACCAGATTCTTAATTCTATTAAGCACAATCATGGAAAGAACTTTACCTGGAACAGAGAGTAGGCTGATACCCCTATAGTTATCACAAGAATTGCGATCACCTTTTTTGAAAATAGGGATAATAATAGCTCTGGTAAAAACTTTAGGAACCATGCCTTTATCATAAAACACATTCAAAATTTCATTCATCTAAGTAGTAACTGAAACATTCCCAGCTCTAAGCATTTCCGTAGTAATTTCATCTACCCCTGGAGATTTATGAAGTTTTACTTTAGAAAGAGCCAAAAAAACTTCAGATTGTGTTATAGGGCAAACATTAAAGCCACCAATGGATCTATCATCATTGCAAACAATGGAAACAGAACTAACCATATTGTTTAGAACATCACTAAAATGCTCAGCCCACCTAGCCATAACAGAATCCCCACCTTCTACAACCTTACCTTGTTTATTCTTCAATACCTGTATACCTGTCTGTTTTCTACCATACAAAACATTAACTATCTGGTACAGCTCTCTGCTGCTGTGCTGTCTAACTGCTTCCCCGGCTTTGTCAGCCAAGCCATCAAGACAAAGATTCTTATCAGCAGTTAACTGATCCTTTCATCATCATCATCATCCTCAAGCAGCCATGGGCTACGGAGGTCCATCCAGACTGTGCAGTTTAATTTTCCAAGCATATCTGTCCTGAGCTACATCTGCTGCATCCGGCCACTGCACACCAATTTTAACAAGGTCCTGTTTGACACTGTCTGCCACCACATCCTAGGTCTCCCCCTCTTTCTGAGGCCTTTAGGCACACTGTTCATAATCCTATTTGCCAATCTATAATTATCAATACGGGCAACATGGCTAAACTAGCGGAGTCTCTCTCTGCACAATATGCTGCTTAAAGGAGGTTTGCAGACTCCTTTGCCTAACCTCATCATTAGTTACAAAGTTAAACCACCTAATACCCAAGATACTGCATAAGTATCCAGAATCAAAAGGATCTAGTTTCCTGTTATCTTGTTTACAAAGTGTCCAAGTTTCACTACCATAACTCACCCTAGAAAGAACCAAACTATTATACAGGTGTATACGCCTATTTCTCCACACTCTCCATAGATTCTTAAAAGTCCCGGCAGCAATCCCCATTTGTCTGTTAATCTCATGCCGCACATCACCAGTATCTTTTACATAGCTCCCAAGATAGTTAAACTGTGACACCTGCTCAAGACTGCAACCATTCAGATTAACTGAATCACAACCTGCCTGACCAATTTTCATCACTTTAGTTTTCTCTCTGTTTATAACCAAACCTACTCTACTACCAGTCTCATCAACAGATCGATTGAAAGAGTTCATCTCATCAACATCATTTGCCAAAAGGGCTAAATCATCAGCATAATCTAAATCAGAAATTTTCGTATCTCCAGCCCATTTAAGGCCAAAATCTTTCCCTGGAAGTGAATTTCGCATAACAATCAATAACCAAACTAAAGAGAAAAAGAGACAAAATGCACCCTTGTCGAACACCAGAAGTAATGCTAAACCAATTGCTACAAGACTTACCAACCCTCACACATGACTCAGTGTTTTTATAGAGAGCTTTCATTATGTTAACTAACTTGTCTGGTATACCATATGATCTCACAATCAACTACAAATTATGACGATCAACAGAGTCGAAAGCCTTTTTTGAAATCAACAAAGCTAGCAACCAAAGGTTTCTGAAACTCAAAACATTTCTCAAGAATCTGCCTAAATGAAAACATCTGATCCACACATCCCCTACCACTTCTGAATCCACATTGCTCATCACACAATTGCCTGTCAACCAGATTCTTAATTCTATTAAGCATAATCATGGAAAAAACATTACCTAGAACAGAGAGTAGGCTGATACCCCTATAGTTATCACAAGAACTGCGATCACCTTTTTTGAAAATAGGGAAAATAATAGCTCTGGAAAATCCTTATAAACCATTCCTTTATCATAAAAGATATTCAAACTTTCAGTCATCCAAGTGGTAACTGAAACATTCGCAGCTCTAAGCATTTCTGTGGAAATTTCATCTACACTTGGGATTTATGAAGTTTAAGTTTAGAAATAGCCAAATTAACTTTAGATTGTGTTATAGGGCCAACATTAAAGCCACCAATGCATCTACCATCATTACAAACAATGGGAGTAGAACTAATCACATTGTTCAGAACATCACTGAAATGCTCAGCCCACCTAGCCATGACAGAATCCTCACTTTCCATAACCTTACCTTGTTTATCCTTCAATCCCTGTATACCTGTTCGTTTTCTACCACACAAAACATTAACTATCTGGTACAGCTCTCTGCTGTTGTGCTGTCTAACCGTTTCCTCGGCTTTGTCAGCAAAGCAATCAAGCCAAAGATTATTATCAACAGCTAACTGATCCTTTACACGTTTATTAAGCTCTGTAATGTTTTCAATTAGGACTAGTAGGGTATTGATTAAGGACATTACTGCACTTTCTTCTTTCTGAAATGAACTCAAGTGCCTTATCATTCAAATAATTCTGCCTCCTCTGCTCCTTTTTTCCTAAAAGTGTACTGTTAGTTTCCAAAAAAAGCCTGTTTAAAATGGCCCCATTCTTCCTCAACTTCAGTAGTATGCAAACTATGACTGTCATAATGACTAAGTAACCTATCATGGTAAGCTTTAGCTATAACTGGGTCTTTCAGAGCGTCAGTATTAAAGGTAAATTTTTTAACCTTAGCACAACACTTTTTAAGTTTAAGTTGCAAGACACTTTTAACAAGGTGATGGTCAGATCCAATTTCAGCTCCCCTATATGACCTAGTATTCGTAACAGAGACTAGCCCATTTGCTGTTAATTAATATATATAATCAATCATATTCATATGCAGCCCATCAGGTGAAACCCATGTGTTTTTGACTATATAAATGTTTATGTTTATTGACTATATAAACATATAATACACTTAATAAATAAATAATGTTTATACAACATAATGAGTTAAAATAAAATCCACAATTCAGTATGAACAATTGAAAAGATATATATAAATCCATGTAATGTAAAATATTTATTGTGAAATGAAATGCAATAAAATAGAAGCCATGTGCATAAAAACAACCAATGTGCTTTATGCTCTTACAGGTTGTCAAATTAAATTATTAGTTATCAACAATATGCATTTGTAATACAGAATTAAAGGTTTAATAGTGAAAAAATTAATAATTTTAGATTTATTCATTAATGATAAGAAATGAGGTAAGTAACTTAACAATGAAATAAAGACTCAATATTGTGTACATGCAATAATCTTTGCTTAATTTTTATTTTAAATATATTTTCATTTCTTTCTTCCCTTATATTTTTTGGTAATTTAGTAAAATTTTATGGAGCTAATATTATGAAATGTTTATGGATAATTTCTTGAAAAAGTACATAATAAAGTTCTCTATTTCTAAGATTTAATTTTATATGTTGTAATTTTAAGAAATCTGGGTTTTTAAATACAAGCATAACGATTTTATAAATATATAATTGTCTTAAATTCAAAATTTCATTTTCAATAATCACATTTTTTAAATTTGTAATTTTATTATTCATAATAACCTTCAGAATTATGTTTTGTAATGTTATTAATTTATTTAAAGAATTAAGATATGTTCCTCCCCAACTAATTAAACAGTATTGTAAAGTAGATTGAATCCATGAATAATAAAGAGTTATTAGAAAGGAAGTACCTACAATTTTCTTTAGATGATATATTCTAATTATGAAATATCTTAAATGTTTCGCAATTATATTTGTATGACTATTCCACTTCAAATTATTATCAATAGTAATCCCCAAATATTTGTATCTTTTAATTTGTTTAATTTCTGCACATGTACATACAATATTATTATCACAAGTAAATCTATGATATATGATTTTATCTTTGAAATAACTCTTGTTAGTGAGACTGAAATACATTGAATACGATTTTTTGATATTTAATGTAGATGATTTTGATGAAACCATAACTGAATTTTTTTTTAAATCATGAGATTAGTCGATTTCAATTCTTTAAAATTATTACTTCTATATACTATAGCAGTATCATCAGCATAGGATATCCTTTTAAGTTATTAAAAAAGAAATCATTGAAATAAATCAGGAATAAAATAGGTTCTAAAACTGAGCCCTGAGGCACTCCTTTAGTAAGCAATAAGGGTGAACTTTTTGTATTTTTTATGTCTACAATTTGTTTTCTTCTGTAATATATCACTTAAACCATTTTAACGTATTTCTTCTAACACCAATGTAATTAATCTGCAATAAGATATCATGATTTACAGTATCAAATGCTTTTGCAATGTCTAAAAAAATTACCATAGTTTTTTGAGAATTATTTATACCGTGTAAAACAGTAGTGGTCATTTCCAGCACTGCATGATCTGTACTCTTATGTTCTCTAAACCCAAATTGCGATTTATAAAAAAATGATGAATTATTCAAAAATTTTATGAGTCTATTTTTCATTATTGTTTCGATAACTTTTGAAAAAATAGGTAATATAGAGATTGGTCTATAATTATTTAAAATATTTTTATCTCCTTTTTTGTAAATAGGCTTTACAATAGCAGTTTTCAATTGGTTTATAAAAATACCAAAATTAAACGATATATTTATGATTTGTGTTAAAAATGTTGCATGGTATTTATTAACGATTTTTAATATTTTTGGACTTATATTATCAAATCCATAAGCTTTATTTTCATCTAAATTGTTTATAATATTATTCAATTCAGCTTCATCTGTTTTTTTTAAAAACATGGAATTTTTGTTATTTAAGATAGAGGGATAATTATGAAAGTTAATAGTTGTGTCATTATTATAATTATTAAGATGAATGAAATGATAATTAAAGTCATTAGTTAATTTTACTCCATCAGTATACACTGGTAATGTTGAATCAGTTTTTTCATTCAAAATTTTCTTTACACATTTCCATTGTTTTCTTGTATCTTTTGTACATTTTTTAAATTTAGTTTCATAATATATTTTTTCTAAATATCTTATTTTTGAAACTATGTTATTTTTAATTGTTTTATAATCATCATTATATTGCAATATAAATGGATATTTTTTGTGTTTTAAAAATGCTTTTTCTCTCTTTTTAATCAAAATAATTATTTCATTAGTTATCTAAGGATTACCATTAATTTTTATGTTTCTATCATCAATATCACGTGTTTGTGTGCTGTGTAATATTGCATTATTAACTAAATGTATAAAAGTTTGATATATATCATTAATATTTGAATCATCAATTTCATCTAATTTAAAATTTAAATATTTTATCTTAGATTCCAACTTTTTAAAATTGATACTAGTTCTTTGAGATATTTCACGTTTCTGTTTCATTTTCGTATTAGGTTTAAGAATTTTTAAAATTGAAGTATAGTGATCTGTTATATCATTTAGAAATAGTGCACATTTGTAATCATATATCTTATTTTCTCTAATAAAGATATGATCAATGCAACTTTTAGAGTGATTAGAAATTCTTGTATAGTTGTTTACGAAAGATTCAAATCCATTTGCTAATAATACATTGAAATATTCATTAGTATTATTGTTATCATTACTTATATCAATATTGATATCTCCAATAAATAAAACATTTTTGTATTTAATAGTATGTAAAATTGAATCTAGTTCTTCCAGATAATCATGAGTTGAATAATCATGATCCCTATATAATGCCATAATATAAAGATCAGTTACTTTATCATATACATTTATATTATCAGCAGTAGTCATTTCAATGTTAATATTATGAAAATCAAATATTGTTTTTTTTAAATAAAAGATTATGCCACCTGATTTATTGTAGTCTCTACATTTAAAAATCATTTGAAATCCTATTATATTAAATAAACTGATTTCATCATCTTTTACCCATATTTCACTTAATATTATAACATCTAAGTTGTAATTAACAGTAGACAATAAAATTAATAATTCATCAAAATGTGCTCTTAAGCTGCAAATATTTAGGTGAAGTATATTAAAGCAATTGTATAAATCATGTCTAATGAAATTACCAAAGCCTATTATATTATCAAATTTAGAACAGTTAATATTATAGAAAGGAAAAATGTTAGAATTTATATGATCTAAATTATTCATAATTTAAGGAATATTAATTAAAATCATTAACATTTGTTATACGTAACACTCTAGAATTGTCATTTTTATCTCATATACACTTTTCCTTCTTTAGTCCATATATATTTGAAATTGTGTTCGTAACCAAACTGTTTAACTTCATAGAATAGTTTCTTATTGAGCTGGGTTAAATATTCATTAATGAAGATTTTTGTTTTGATAAATCTGGAAGAGATCTCATTTGCGTTGATTTTTTTTCTTTTTTTTTAGCAGCTTGAAGAAATTTGTTTCGTTGGTCTTTGCACTTGAACTTAACTATAATGGGCTTGATTTTGTTTTTTACTTTTGTTGGAATTCTGTGTATTTGTTCAATAGCAACTTCTTCTTTAATGTTAAGATGATTTGTTAGAGACTGAAAAATATCATGTATACTTTCATTTCTGTCTTCTGGAATACCTAATATTTCAGTATTAGAGTTTTTAGAATATTGTTCCAGATCATTTAATTGCATTTTCTTCATATTCATGTCATCCTTTAATTGTAAATTTTCATTTCGTAGGCTGAAATTTTCTTTCTTTATGTCTTTAATTTCAGATTTTAATTCATTAATAGTTTTGTTTAATTCTATTATGTAATCAGAATTGAATTCTAAGGTTTTTTTTAATATCTTCAAATTCTTCCTTTATATATTTGTTATTTTTGACAAATTCTTCACGTATACAATCAGTAATGTCTTTCTTCAGTACAAAACTGTTATCAGAAATAACTGTATGTGGTTGTAAATAATGTTTAATATTTAATTTGTGAATAGTTAGATTGTCATGATAATCATTAGTCTCTATACATCTTACATCTGTATCAGAGTAATGCCAGGGAGAAAGTTTGCTTGAGTAATGCATCTTACAGTTTTTTTAAGCAAAGCAGTTATCTTAAAATAATTCTTCAAGTGAAATGTACACACAAAATATTACCATTGAAGTTATAATTTCCACAAAGGCAAAAAATCATTAGTTTACAACAATTGAATATATTGACGAAATAATGAGCTTGAGTTACTGACATGCGATGACATATGAGCATGTAGGAATAAGAATATCTCGTATGTTCATTCTGAAGTCAATTTAAAAACAAAATACAGCAAAGTCCTTAACGATTTTACAGTTCCTTTGCGAAATATTGGAAATCAAACTATGTTGTAGCAATTATAAAAGAGTCCAAAACTTATTCAAATCATACTTCGTACATTAATGAATCAATCCTCAAATCCAGCAACAAAACAATCAAACCAAACCAGAATAAATAACAGAAATCACGGAGCGCAAAACCAACAGAACCATCAGCTTAAAAGCTGTTGCCACTATTATGCACTTATGTATATTGCGGTGTTTGTAATAAGTATTAGTTATTCTGAAACCAATGAGTTTACTTACCTGTAGGAGACATTGCCCATTGCCATTGTAGCTATCAATACCAAAAGAGCCTATCACTCCTCCCCAAAGGTCATAAGTTTGCCCCAACTTTGGTATTGAAGTCACTGGCCCAACTTTGGTATTGAAGTCACTTAGAACAAGGGTAATATCTCCTTTCTTGACAGAATTCAAAATATCCTGAAGTTGTCTGTAAAACCTATCCTTCTCATTCTCCTTGGTATCCTCAGTGGGGCATAAAAAATACATAATTGGATTTAATTATTAACCATTCTCTATCTGGGTTTCTTTGACACATTGATAAATATCAATTTATGGCGGTTAGTTCTGATATGTTCTACTACAGATAACTGAGATTTATGCTAAATCAGAATGAAAGATATGAGAAATTACACAGTGAAATATAATTATTATACTTCTGAGCCAATAACATTATTTATCTACCTGAAGATTAAACTCTACTTCTGACACCTTGTGCTGTAAATTCTTGCATGATGAATTTGATGCTATAAGAGCCAATTCTGCTTCTTGTAACCTTTTGAAAATTAATTTATCTTTTAACAGTAATAATAAAATACATAATATATTAACACTAATTTTAAAAATAAATAAAAATTCAGATAACTCAAAAGTAACCAAATTTCAAAAACATTATAAAGAAATGTACAGGATATACATAATAAATGTAAAAATATTGTTACGACAGAAGGAATCTGGCAACCGAAAGCAAAAAGTTTCAGCCAACGAATAAGAACTTTGGGAGAATTTGGAGAAGGAGAGTGGAGCGTTAACGGTCGTTGTATTGTAACGGTCGGTGAGTTCGAAAATGGACGGTGAGCTGTTCTGAGACAGTGCGCGTAAGTATCAAGAAGTAACTTGATGTGTTGTGTATACGCGGAAGGATAAAAGTGGGATCTTTTATTGTTAAGTATCAAGAAGTAACTTGATGTGTTGTGTATACGCGGAAGTATAAAAGTGGGAACTTTTATGGCTAACTTCGAATGTCTACACGGACTGTCTTTTTGTTCGGCTAGTGTGTGAAAAGTTATTAGCACAGGACGAGAATTGGTTTACGAGTGAAGATCTTCGGGTGACCTGGTAAATCAAGTAAAAGGTAGTATTTAGTAAAATACACAGAGCTGATGTGTGCTCATGCAGGAAGATTGATGACTTGTGCATGTTAATAGTTGATTTGTTAATAAGATACTTCATCCATATTTCCTTTGTAACAATTTACCTTGTATTGAATTTGGTTTTGAAATATAGCTTTTAATACTCACGCTCAGTGGCTATCCATATTTTTGTGATCCGCAACATTTGGTGTCAGAAGTGGGATTATTTATTGAATGCCGTTAACTAGAAGTATGGACGAATTAGTAAAGTTGATAAATAGCTTGAAAGTCGATATGGCTACGCAGATGACTGATATGAAAGATATGAAAGCCGATATGGCTACGCAGATGACTGATATGAAAGATATGAAAGCTGATATGGCTACACAGATGAATGACATTAAAAGTCAAAATAGCGAAATGGCCGCACAAAATAATGAGTTGAGAACTGAGATAGTTTCTCAAAAAGATGATTTGAAAGCCGAAATGGCCGCACAAAATAATGAGTTGAGAAATAAAATAGGTGACCTGGCCGCACAAAATACTGAGATGAGAGCTGAAGTGGCTTCTCAAATTGATAAGATTTCTGATAAGTGTAAGGACATTATGACCGAACTAAATAGTGTAAAAGATGATCTTGATAGTGTTAAGTTAGATTATAAACACGAAATTGAAATTGTAAAAACTGATTGTGAACGCCAGTTTCAGATTTTGAGAAATGAAATGTTACCTTCTGCCTGTGATAATAATAATTCTAGTGGAAATAATGTTATTACACATATCGCTAAAAATACAACTAAACCTTCTACATATGATGGTCAATCATCTTGGACAGTATTTAAAACACAATTCGAAGTTATCGCTACAGCCAATGAGTGGAATGAATTCCAAAAGGCCAGTTTTCTTGCAGCTTCCTTAAGAAATTCTGCTGCGGAAGTTTTGCAGTCTGTTCCAGAAGAAAAACGACTTGATTATCAAAGTCTAGTTTCTGCATTAGAACTAAGGTTTGGTGATAGTTATTTAAAACAATATTACGTGACTCAATTTAAACATCGCATGCAGAAAAATGGTGAAACTTTGCAAGAGCTTGCTAGTGATATTGAGCGTCTAGCTAGATTGGCTTATAGTAACTGTCCACCAGAAATTCAAGATAATTTAGCTCAATTACAATTTATTGATGCTATTGCTGACCCTGACACTCAGCAATCTCTGAGGATGTTGGAAGGTGAATCCTTAAAGTCAGCTGTGGTACATGCTATGAAATACGAGTGCTCCAGGCTTTCCTCCCGAGCGAACAAACGTGCAGTGAGATTTGTGAGTGCAGAAGAAACTGTAGAAAAGGATAATGAAATGAAAGAACTAACCAAAGCCATACTATCCGTTTTGAAAGATATAAAAGGTTCTTCAAAACCTACAACAGACCTCCAGTGTTGGAATTGTGGCAAGACCGGACACATTCGTACCAACTGCACTAGGAAACGAATGAGGAGTCCAAGTCCATCAACTAGACAACAGGATCAGGGAAACAGAAAATTTGTAAATCTTGCGAGGCAAAGGCTCGTTGTTGATTGGTTGGCCCCAGGAGAAGTCGCCCACGTTTCAACATTACATGGTGATAATAATGGATTAGTAGCTGATGGAGCCATAAATGGAATACCTTGCCGTATGATAGTCGACACTGGTGCAAATGTAACTTTACTCAGAACGGATATAATAAAGAAAATAATACCTCACCCAAACTTGAATACTACACAGTCTAGAATAAGCCTACAAACGGCCACTGGAGATCGTGCAAAGGTTCATGGAAAAATAGAACTTAATATTCGAGTTGGTAGCTGTCTGGTTCGCCATCCTGTTTACATCGCTGACATCTACGACGAATGCATATTAGGCCTTGATTTTCTTAAGAAACATGGATTCAACATTAGACCCAGTGATAACCTACTCATCTATGAGACAGAAGAGATTCCTCTGCTTAGCCGGACGACTGGTTCTTTATCAAGCGTAACTCCAATATTAGTGACGGAAGACACAGAGATCCCAGCACAAAGTGAAGTTATAGTCCGTGGACATCGGGCGGAGACTTCTGGGGCCTTCCGATTGGCAGTTACTGATGCCTCTGGTAAAGGAGCTTTGGCTCATAATATCCTGGTTGCAAGGACTTTAGTCAGAATAGATAAAGAACAGATCCCTATCAGAGTGATGAACTGTAACAAATCCAGTAGAATGTTAAAAAAAGGTGAGGAATTAGCAATATGTGAAGCTGTTACCTGTGTAACAAGTATAAATAAAATAGAAGTTACCGATTCATATCAAAATCATACAGACATCCCGTCTCATCTTACTGAATTATGGAGAGAAACAAGACAAATATTAACTGAAAACCAAGCTGTTAAGGCCGAGAACCTATTAAAAGAATTTTCTGACATTTTTTCTGCCACATCAAATGATTATGGCCGTACTAACCTGACAGAACATAAAATCAACACTGGTGATTCTCCTCCAGTCCATCTGCTGGCAAGAAGGCTTCCATTGGCAAAAAGAGAGGAGACGGAACAACTCATAAAGGACATGGAAGCTCAGGGCATTATAGAACCATCACAGAGTCCCTGGACATCACCAGTAGTTCTTGTCAAGAAAAAAGATGGATCTACACGATTTTGTGTAGATTATCGCAGATTAAATGACGTAACAAAGAAAGATTCCTTTCCTTTACCCAGGATTGACGATACACTAGACACTTTATCTGGGTCAGAATGGTTCTCAACATTAGATTTAAAGAGCGGCTATTGGCAAGTTGGTATACGTCCTGAAGACCGTGAGAAAACGGCTTTCAGTACAGGGAATGGACTTTGGCAGTTTAAGGTGATGCCATTTGGACTTTGTAATGCACCTGCCACATTTGAGCGACTAATGGAGTCAGTGCTCAAAGGTTTGTCTTTGGAGGTCTGCCTGGTTTACTTGGACGACATCATAGTTCTTGGAAGAACTTTTGAAGAACATTTGAGAAATCTTCGTCAAGTATTTGAAAAACTTAAGGCAGCCAAGTTAAAATTGGGACCGACAAAGTGTAAACTGTTCCAGCAAGAAGTTCATTACCTTGGTCATGTGATCACTACAGCAGGGATTAAGACTGATCCTAGTAAGATAGAAGCTGTAAGAGACTGGCCTCCACCACAAGATGTTCATCAACTTCGTAGTTTTATTGGACTTTGCACCTACTATAGAAGATTTGTCAAAGGTTTCTCCAACATCGCAAGGCCATTACATCGTCTGACAGAAGAGGGCCAGCGGTTTATGTGGACCACCGAATGCGATATAGCCTTTCAACAGCTGAAGAAAACTCTTTCCACAGCACCAGTGCTAGCGTACCCACAAACTGGAAAACAATTCGTAATAGATACTGACGCAAGTAACACAGGAGTTGGTGCTGTGCTTTCACAAGAACAAGACGGACAGGAGAGAGTTATTGCATACTTTAGTAAAACTTTATCCAAACCAGAGCGGAATTACTGTGTAACACGCAAAGAACTGTTAGCAATAGTAAAAGCAATAGAACATTTTCATCACTATCTCTATGGCCAGAAATTCCTTATACGTACTGATCATGCTGCACTTAGATGGTTATTAAACTTCAAAAACCCTGAAGGACAAATCGCTAGGTGGATACAACGGTTACAAGAATACGATTTCTCCATCGAACATCGAAGTGGTAAAATGCATAAGAATGCAGATGCTCTTCCAGGCGCCCATGTATTGACAACTGTAAACATTGCTATAATGCAGAACTGAAATTTGGAACTAAAGAGATAATGCCCATAAGACAAATAGTATCGACACAAACAAACAGTGACACCCCTAACATCTGGAATCCAATTGAAATCAGGAAGGCTCAACTAGATGATGAAGACATAAAACCAATAATGGAATTGATTGAAAAATCTGATGCAAGACCTAATTGGGAGCAAATCTCGAGGTATAGTCCAACTACTAAAAGTTACTGGGCACAGTGGGACTCCTTAAAAATGGAAGACGGAGTATTATACAGAAGATGGGAGAATCCCACTGGACGGCTGATCCGTTGGCAGATAATCCTTCCTCGATCCCGAGTGGAACTTGTGATGAAAGATGTACATGATAGTGCCACTGGAGGACACTTCGGTGTTAATAAGACATTAGCCAAAGCCAGGGAACGATTTCATTGGTTGAAAAGTAGGGCAGACGTTGAGAGATGGTGTAGGCAATGTGAAGCCTGTGCAGCAAAGAAAGGCCCTAAGACTAGGAGTCGGGGTAAGCTGCAGACGTATAACGTTGGTGCCCCTTTTGAAAGAATAGCCATTGATGTAATGGGTCCGTTTCCTAGAACTGATGATGGAAATCGATATTTATTAGTGGTAATGGATTATTTCACAAAGTGGCCTGAGGTATATCCCATCCAAGACCAGGAAGCAACAACAGTGGCTGAGATGATAGTTAATAACTTCATTAGTAGGTATGGAGTACCTTTACAACTCCACTCTGATCAAGGACGGAATTTTGAATCCAATGTGTTTAAAGGCATCTGTCAACTATTAGGTATTCAGAAAACCAGAACAACTCCCTTACACCCTCAGTCGGATGGTATGGTTGAAAGGTTCAATAGAACAATTGCTCAGCATTTAGCATTATTTGTGAACGACCACCAACGTGACTGGGATCGCCATGTACCACTCCTTTTGCTGGCATATAGAACGGCAGTGCATGAGACAACTGGACAGACACCTTCCATGATGATTTTTGGAAGAGAGTTACGTCTTCCCTGTGACCTTTTATATGGTCGGCCCGAAGCAATGCCTGTGTCCACTCCACAATACGTACAAGAATTGCAACAACGACTAGAAGAAATCCATCACTCCGTTAGACATAACATCGACATAACAAGTGACAGAACCAAAACAAGATATGACAGTAAAATAAATGGAACTATTTTCAATCAAGGAGATCTTGTCTGGCTATACAGTCCACATAGAAAGAAAGGACTATCTCCAAAACTTCAGAAACCTTGGGAAGGTCCATATACAATAGTTAACAGGATTAATGACGTGGTATATCGCATTCGTCGACGTCCAGCTACAAAGTGCAAGGTGGTTCACGTGGATCGTTTGGCTCCGTTTCATCGAAGAACTGAAGAAACTTTGGAATCCAGAATTGTTCGGGACGAACAAGACCTAGGAAGGGGGCAGTGTTACGACAGAAGGAATCTGGCAACCGAAAGCAAAAAGTTTCAGCCAACGAATAAGAACTTTGGGAGAATTTGGAGAAGGAGAGTGGAGCGTTAACGGTCGTTGTATTGTAACGGTCGGTGAGTTCGAAAATGGACGGTGAGCTGTTCTGAGACAGTGCGCGTAAGTATCAAGAAGTAACTTGATGTGTTGTGTATACGCGGAAGGATAAAAGTGGGATCTTTTATCGTTAAGTATCAAGAAGTAACTTGATGTGTTGTGTATACGCGGAAGTATAAAAGTGGGAACTTTTATGGCTAACTTCGAATGTCTACACGGACTGTCTTTTTGTTCGGCTAGTGTGTGAAAAGTTATTAGCACAGGACGAGAATTGGTTTACGAGTGAAGATCTTCGGGTGACCTGGTAAATCAAGTAAAAGGTAGTATTTAGTAAAATACACAGAGCTGATGTGTGCTCATGCAGGAAGATTGATGACTTGTGCATGTTAATAGTTGATTTGTTAATAAGATACTTCATCCATATTTCCTTTGTAACAATTTACCTTGTATTGAATTTGGTTTTGAAATATAGCTTTTAATACTCACGCTCAGTGGCTATCCATATTTTTGTGATCCGCAACAATATATATTTCACAACTAATCAGTTTCATAAATTTTAAAAGTATACTTATTTTTAAGCTTAATTATCTTATAAGTACTATTTAAATTCATGCTATTAATTACATATGTGTTCAGGGACACTTTTAAATACATCAAATCAGAGGCTGTTAATATATGTGAACAATTAATACCCAAGAATTACGATATCATCTTTAAGTTTGCAATTTCTGTATCTTTTGAAGCCTAATTAATAACACCAAAAAATTAATTAAATTACTTTTTTTGAAGACATAATTTGCTATTCATCATGAGTGTGGGCATTACAACTAGAGCAAAATATTTCAATATTTGTGAACACAATGCAAAGACATATCCTTCGGAGAAAAATACTAAAATTTTCAAACCAAAATCAAATGTCTGATAATCAGATGATGAGAAAAAAAAATTTTTTTTCGCTTTCGTATCCATTTTGTAAAACATATCCAATAGCAGATAAAAATAATTCAGAAACAAAACGATTTTAATCACAAAATACTCACAAATGAAGCAAAAACGTATGCAAGTGTACTTTCATGCAAATCATTGAAAGTTTCAATAAAAAAAAAACTCCCTTGGCATCTGACTTCATTTTATTTAAAACACATTTGAGTGAATTGTTGTTGAATGCAAACAATTCAATTAAAACACATTTGAGTGAATTGTTGTTGAATGCAAACAATTCAATTAACCTACCAGAATAGTAAGCCAGCTAGTGAAAGAATGCTCTAAATAGAGAACACTCTGAATAGGGAAGCAATCATGCGAACTGTGCTAATGCAGTTTGAAGGATCGTAAAGGTTTATTACTTTCTGACTCATCAAGGTTAAGAAATAAATTAGCAAGCAATTTGCAGTATTTAACAGTTCTGAAATGTTTATTGTTAATATACAGTCAAACTATTTTTAATATACATACAATATCAGGATAATATGACCACCTACCATTGTATGGTAGGTGGTCATATTATTCTGATACAACTGGGTAATGTAGATGGTTCAAGGTTGACATGGACTTTTTTTTTTGTTGTTTTCAACACCAAAAATTTTTTTCTACAATTTTTCAGCTAAATCACCCATTTCATTTTTGTCTATTCCATGAATTGGGTACTATTTCCCACTACCTGAATAATTAAAAATGTTTGCATGTTTTCATAATTACTGAAACTTCTCTTTTACGAGGGTAATATAATAACAGTGCATTCACTGTTGCTGTGTGTGCAAGAAAATCCATCAGGAGTAGCCATTAGCTTTCTTGCAGACAGCACTGCCTCGAATTTCTTTGACCATGGCGAAACCCTTGTGGTGCCATTCACAGCTGGCTTGCTTGGTTTCTGGATTAAAATAACAAACCCAAGTCTCATCCTTGGTCACAATCTGCTGCAGAAAATGCATCTCCCTCAGACTTAAAGTGATGCAAAAGGCTCTGTGCAAATGGTGGCATGAAATGATTTCTGATCAAATGTCAACACCTTTGGTGCACAATGTGCACACATTTTTCTGAACAGCAGGTGCTCATGGATGATTTTTTTCCACACTACCAAAACTGATGTTGACTATTGCAGCTATGTCACATACCCTTACCCTCCTTTTTTCCAAAGTAATCTGTTATACATGATCGATGTTCACTTTGGTCACAGCAATAGCAACACACATTCACATGGTTCATTTGTTACTCTTTCTCAGCTCTAGGAAAACTTTTTGCACCAATCATAGACACTTGCCTTTGACAAAGTTTTACCCCCATACTGTGCTTGCAATCTTCACAAAATTTCAGCAGGTTTCACTTTCTTCTTCATCATCATCATCATTATCCTCAAGCAGCCATGGGCTATGGAAGTCCAACCAGATTACCTCTGCCGGGTTGGGCAAGTCCAACCAGATTACCTCTGCCGGGTTGGGCAAGTCCAACCAGATTACCTCTGCCGGGTTTCGTGCCGGGTGGGACACGAACCCACGACGTCCGTCGTGGGTTCGTGTCCCACCCGGCTCAAGACAATTTTTCCTCAAAAACTAAAATCGACGTAAAAGTGTCTGCTGATTGATGTGAATATCTGTCGAGTGAACTCTGATGAGTTATTTCATTAATGAAGTCATTTCATTAATTAACTATATCTGCATACTTATCGTATATGCTTTCATCTATTGGGCAATATAAGTGCTGCTTGTGGCTGGAAATATTGTCGGCAAAAGCGCCAACGGGAAACATAGAAGGAATGTTCATAGCGCTAGTTAGAGGAAATCTTGATCGGCGGCCGGTAGCTCAGTGGTCCTGAGTGCCTGACGTGTTATCAGGAGGTCGTGGGTTCATGTCCCACCCGGCTCAAGACAATTTTTCCTCAAAAACTAAAATCGACGTAAAAGTGTCTGCTGATTGATGTTCATATCATGAACATCATTAGCTAAAAGGGCCTAATCATCAGCATAATCCAAATCAGAAATTTTCGAATCACTAGACCATTTAAATTTAAAGCCAAAATCTTTTCTTTAGACTGATTTCCTCTTAACATAATCATTAACCAATCTAAATGGAAAGGGAGATAAAATGCACAGTTGCAAAACTCCAGTAGCAATGCTAACCTAATTGCTACAAGCTTTACCAACTCTCAAACATGACTCAGTGTTATTAAAGAGAGCCAATGTTATGCTAACCTATCAGGTATGCATATGACATCATGATCAACTAAAAATCATGATGACTAGAGTCAAATGTCTTTTTTACATCCTCTAGTACTGCTGAATCCACTTTGTTTGTTGTTCACATAGGTATTCATGAACCAAACACTTAATTCTATTAAGCACAATAATATAAAGAACTTTACTCAGAACAGAAAGTAAATTGATTCCCTTATAGTTATTACAACAACTGCAATCCTTCCAGGGTCCCCATCGATTGTACACATTGACGGAATAATATTTTCTTTTTTCATTTAATGCATATTTTATTAAGCTAGGATATAAATAATTTAAGTACACAATTAAAAGGACCTTCTTACTCAGAAATTAATTAAAAATAATTTAAAATTCCCTGTTGTAGCAAGAGTTTTAAGTTATTTTTAATAAATAATTTGTTAAAGCCACTGATCACCAAATTTTTAGAAGAGATATATGGGGCTGCCCTTTTTTTTTTTGTTTACGTTATTCTATGCCGAAGCAACCTACTGATTTAAGCTCAAAGTTTAATTTGAACTATTATAAACAAATTTTTTCTTAAAGTTTTGAAATTATCCTGAAAATTAACCAAAAATTGCCATTTTGAAATAAGATTTTGGAAGTAATTATGAAGTACATACCTCAATTCTTTATTTTTTTTCCATTTTATGCTTTCTTTTCTGCCTTAAAACTATTTCAATATGCCTAGAATTATTTTTATCATTCCTCCTAGCATTCAAATGGTGCTCTCAGACTCCTGAAACCAAAATCATAACTAAATAGAACATGTTTGTGCAAAACTGCTGGTAAACTACATTACAGACCAGCAAGATGCAGATGTCAGTAATTAGTTGCAAGTGTCAGCCTGTGTGCTGCATATAGTGTCATCGGCATTGCATAACTTTTCAATTCAGTTACTATTTTATTTGCACTTTATAATTAAAACTTTGCCTTTATTTCTACAGATCAATTACGATTTTATTTCCATAGATTTATATATCAGTCTTTGAGAGTTATGCTACATCACTAGTTATGACAATGGCCATTTTACAACTTATCTTTTCGTTTTTACTTCTATCATTTATAGATTTTATTCCCACAGATTTTTTTAGAGTTATGCTACATTGCAAGTTATAACAATGAATCCCTTTACAACTTGTTTCATTTTTACTACTATTGGTTTACTGATTTCATTCCCATGATCTCTTAGAGATATGCTACTTCACTGGTTGTGACAATGGCTTGTTTATGACTTGTTCACTTTTACTTCTATCAATTTATTGAGTTGGGTTGTTTTACCTCTGGACAGCACTTTTTTTCATGCAATAGGCTATATGGCCAAGTCACAAAGACCCTGAGAGCTCAGAGAAGGTGGGGGAGGGGACTCACTGAACAGCTGTTAGGAGATGGTAGCCTCCCTTCAAGGCCATCTAATGTGTTCTTTAACATGCACAGGGTATGGCTCCCCTGCACACGGGGCCACAACTTAACATCCCATCTGACAGACAGTGTCCTTTCCAAGCCCATCAGTGCCCCCTACTGACCAAGGGCAGGGTGAGGAGTTTTGTGGAGTAAATCTCAATATTGGCCCAGCTGGGACTTGAACCTAGGAACTGCAGATTACGAGTCTGGCATGCTACTAATTGAACCATCCCAGCCACAATTTATTGAGTTTATTCCTGTATATTTATATGTCACTGTCAATCTTTCGGAGTTATAATACTTTGCTCACTATGATGATGGGCAATTTACAACTGTTTGCTGAAGATATTTTACTTAAAATCAAATTAAGTTATATGCCATTTTTTAATTACTTCTTCATTTTCTAGTAAAAAGAACTGATCTTTTATCATTTCCTAATAATGAATGATGTCTTAAATAACGATGAAAAAAAAAAAAGCCTTGGCACAGAAATCAGCCCACTTACAGTATGAAGAGAAATTTCGTCAATGGTGTTATATTTGCACTCCCACCTAGTCCACAGCTAGACTGAGACCCCCACCCACCCCCTTGCAATTTTTTTATTTTTAAACAATTATTAGTTTTTGAATTTATATTGAATATTAGAAATAGTTTACCCAAACCATTCAATATCTTGACTGTGCCAACTGAAGATTTTTTTTTTATTGATGTTTTTTTCAGCAATGGTGCTCTCTCTTTTCAGCACTTTGTCAAGATCCCCAAAAAATCAACATCCAAAGAAAAAATTCATAATGTTCAGTAAAAAAAAAGCCAAGAAACTGTACCTCCATTTCATAACCAGGGCAGAAAATTCGATGAATGTGATCAGTCCAAGTCACCTTGAATAACACTGGGCTGTGTTTTAAAATATACCATGCTGAAACGAATTATAAAAAAATATATATAAATTAAAAATTAAAAAAAAAACCTATCTTCTCATAGGGCCTTAAAAAGTAGAAAATAAACCTAAAGCATATAGATGATGCAATCAGCCACTGAATTGGTATTCACTTCAAACAAAGATAGGGCACCAGCAATCTCGTTGAGTAGATAAATCAGTGCCCTACCTTCCTTCGAAGTGAATACAAACTCAGTGACTGATTGCACCATCGATATGTTTCAGGTTATTTCCTACTTTTTTCCTATAGGAAGATAGGTATTTTTAAAATTTTTTAATTTATATTTTTCTTTGTTACTAAAAATACCTACCTTCCGAAACTTTAATATACGACTTTATTAACATCAAGCACATTTACCCTCCTTTTGGAGTCACATTTCAGGTAGACCATGACATTGGAGAAATCAGAGGCTTTAAATTTGTGATATGACTTATTAAATCAGACCCCTGCAAAAATCCTCCCCCCACATTTTATCAGGGGGAATAGTGAGGGCGAAATTTGAAATATTTTATGAACGTTATTATACGAGCTTTCATTTGACACCTACAGAGTTTATCAAAATAATGGAAACATCAATGGCGACTGGAGTACATGCAATGTGCTGTATGCATATCACAGGAGCGAAGTCACCTGCGATGTGAGGTATAAAAAGGGGAGAAGTACAATGTCAGCTATCACATAGCAGTGCCACAGGCACAGGTGAAACAGCTGTTGTTGGTGTAATTGTTGACAATGTCAGATCTCAGTGACCTCCAAAAAGCATGATCATTGGTGTGCGTCTTGCAGGAACTTCACTAACCAGAACACCGGAAATAGTAGGTGTAACATGAGGACTTGCATCAAAGATTATGACTACCTATCAAAATGGACAGGGTGTTGCCTCCAAAGATGCAAATTGTAGATGCCATATGAAGTTGTCAGATAGGAATAGGCAAACATTAGAACGGATTGTACAACAGAAGCACAAGATCACTGTACTGCAAATAGCATCTGAGATGAATACCAGGTGGAATGATCCCATTTCCGACATAACAGTTCATCGGGAACATCATCGTGCTGATATTTATGGCTGTGCTGCAATCCACAAACCTCTGATGACCAAGCAATGAAACATGTAAGGTGGTGCAAAGCACATAAAAACTGGGATTCTAAAGACTGGCAATGTGTAATCTGGTCTGATCAATTGAGCTACATATTGTTTCTCACCACTGGTAGAGTGTATATCTGGCGAAAACCTGCAAAAGTGTACCAGCCCGATTGTGAAGAATGGAGGTGGATCCTTGATGCTGTGCCATATCATGGCATTCCTTAGGGCCATTAGTTATTCTGCAGAGTCGTGTCACATACGCAACGTACAAATCCATTCTCAGGGTCCATCTGCATCCAATGTTATGGACGTTATTCCCTAATGATCGTCCCTGGTTTCATGTGGATAATGCACCTGTGCATTGTGCAAAATGTGTCAAATTGTGGTTTGCAGAGCATGAAGATGAGGTACAGCAGATACCCTGGCCACCCCAATCTCCAGACTTCAATATTATTGCACATTCATGGGAATATCTGGAGTGCAAAGTCAAATCACACTTTCCACCTCCAGCATCACTGGCACAGTTGAGCCATATTTTATAGGAAGAATGGTCACACATTCTATTACCATATGTGCATGACTTGTATAAGTCTATTCCACACCAAATTGCATCTGCTCTGAATGCCTGAGATTATTAATGAAAGGTTCTCCACCAACAGAATGTGTTTCCATTATTTTGATAAACACATTAACTAACTGTAGGCCTGGATTTCGGACGATATAATAGAATGACTTTCATACTTCCTCTTTTTAAGGGGGAAGAAAGCATGGATTATTAATTTGTTATAACCTACAACACTCCTCACGTCACAAGCTTTCATTCAACAAATAGCTCATTACTGTCCATCCTCACATCACAAGCTTTCATTCAACAAATAGCTCGCTACTCTCCACACTCGAGTTCACGTAATATATAGGAACAATCATTTTCACATTGTCCCCCTTTTTTAGGGGGGAAAAGAGCTAGGGGGTAAATTTCTCATAGCATAAGATATTCCCAGCATCACAAGCTTTCATTTGACATATAACGTGTTACTTTTGGGTTCGTGTTCTGGAGATGTATGTTAACAATAGTTTTCACATTTCTCCTTTTTTGGGGTCAAAGAAAGCACTGGGGGTCAATTTTTTTATAGCCCATTACACTTTCTGCATCACAAGCTTTCATTTGGCATACAAATCATTAAGTTTCTTTCTCCATTGTGTTTGAAAGATACGGTAGAACAATGTTTTGTCAAACCATCCAACCGATAAACTGACAAATGTCAAAGCCAAAAGCAATAGGAAGATAGGTAAAAAGAAATAAAAATTATGTTTCATGTAAATATTACATTACTAAGAAAGCAACTGCCTTTTGATGCATGGTCTTCTCAACTGCATCGTCAGATCTATTTTTTCACTATATCACTGTACAAAAGTCTTATTAAAATTAATCATCATCATCATCCTCAAGCAGCCATGGGTTACAGAGGTCCAACCAGCCCATGCAATTTAGTTCTCCAAGCAAGTCTATCCTGAGGTACATCAGCTGCATCTGGCCACTGCATACCAATTCTAATAAAGTCCTGTTTGACATTGTCTGCCCACTGCATCCTAGGTCTCCCACTCTTTCTGAGGCCTTTAGGCACACTGTTCATAACCCTATTCGATAATCTATAATTATTCACACAGGCAACATAGCCAAACCAACAGAGTCTCTCTCTGCAAAATATGCTGTTTAAAGGAGGTTGCAAACTCCTTTGCCTAACCTCATCATTAGTTACAAAGCTGAACCACCTAATGCCCAAGATACTGCATAAGCATCTGGAATCAAAAGCATCTAGTTTCCTGTTATCTTGTTTACAAAGTGTCCAAGTTTCACTACCATAACTCACCCTAGAAAGAACCAAACTATTATACAGGTGTATATGCCTATTTCTCCACACTCTCCATAGATTCTTAAAAGTCCCGGCAGCAATCCCCATTTGTCTGTTAATCTCATGCCGCACATCACCAGTATCTGTTACGTAGCTCCTAAGATAATTAAACTGTGACACCTGCTCAAGACTGCAACCATTCAGATGAACTGAATCACAACCTGCATGACCAATTTTCATCACTTTAGTTTTCTTTCTGTTTATAACCAAACCTACTCTACTACCAGTTTCATCAACAGCTCGAATGAAAGAGTTCATCTCATGAACATCATTTGCAAAAGGGCTAAATCAGAAATTTTCGTATCTCCAGCCCACTTAAAGGCAAAATCTTTCCCTTGCAGTTAATTTCACATAACATAATCAATAACCAAACTAAAGAGAAAAGGAAACAAAATGTACCCTTATGGAACATCAGAAGTAATGCTAAACCAATTGCTACAAGCCTTACCAACTCTCACCCACAACTCAGTGTAATTATAGAGAGCTTTCATTATGTTAACTAACTTGCCTGGTATACCATATGATCTGACAATCATCCACAAATTATGACAATCAACAGAGTCGAAAACCTTTCTGAAATCAACAAAAGCTAGCAATCAAAGGTTTCTGAAACTCTAAACATTTCTCAAGAATCTGCCTAAGTGGAAATATCTGATCTATACATCCCCTACTTCTGAATCCACATTGCTCATCACGCAATTGCCTGTCAACCAGATTCTTAACTCTATTAAGCACAATCATGCAAAGAACTTTCCCTGGAAAAGAGAGTAGGCTGATACCCCTATAGTTATCACAAGAACTGCGATCACCTTTTTTGAAAATAGGGATAATAATAGCTCTGGTAAAATCCTTAGGAACCATGCCTTTATCATAAAAGATATTCAAAATTTCAGTCATCCAAGTGGTAACTGAAACATTCCCAGCTCTAAGCATTTCTGTGGTAATTTCATCTACCCCTGGGGACTTATGAAGTTTAAGTTTAGAAATAGCCAAACTAAATTCAGATTGTGTTATAGGGCCAACATTAAAGCCACCAATGCATCTACCATCATTACAAACAATGGGAGTAGAACTATTCACATTGTTCAGAACATCACTGAAATGCTCAGCCCACCTAGCCATGACAGAATCCTCATTTTCTATAACCTTACCTTGTTTATCCTTCAATCCCTGCATACCTGTTCGTTTTCTACCACACAAAACATTAACTATCTGGTACAGCTCTCTGCTGTTGTGCTGTCTAACCACTTCCTCGGCTTTGTCAGCAAAGCAATCAAGCCAAAGATTATTATCAGCAGCTAACTGATCCTTTACATGTTTATTAAGCTCTCTGTAATGTTTTTAATTAGGACTAGTAGGGTATTGATTAAGGACATTACTGCACTTTCTTCTTTCTGAAATGAACTCAAGTGCCTTATCACTCAAATAATTTTGCCTCCTCTGCTCCTTTTTTCCGAAAAGAGTACTGTTAGTTTCCAAAAAAGCCTGTTTAAAATGGTCCCATTCTTCATCAACTTCAGTAGTAAGCAAACCATGACTGTCATAATGACTAAATAACCTATCATGGTAAGCTTTAGCTATAACCGAGTCTTTCAGAGCTTCAGTATTAAAGGTAAATTTTTTAACCCTAGCACAACACTTTTTAAGTTAAGTTGCAAGAACTTTTAACAAGGTAATGGTCAGATCAATTTCAGCTCCCCTATATGACCTAGTATTCCTAAGAGAACTAGCCCATTTGCTGTTAATTAATATATAATCAATCATATTCTTATGCAGCCCATCAGGTGAAACCCATGTATACTTATGTATATTGCGGTGTTTCTAATAAGTGTTAGTTATTCTGAAACCATTGAGTTTCCTTACCTATAGGAGACGTTGCCCATTGCCATTGCAGCTACCAATACCAAAAGGGCCTATCACTCCTCTCCAATGGTCAGAGTCAGTACCAACTTTGGCCTTGACTTCATTGTCACCTAGAACAAGGGTAATATCTCCTTTCTTGACAGAATTCAAAATATCCTGAAGTTGTCCATAAAACCTATCCTTCTCATTCATCCTCATTGGCATCCTCAGTGGGGGCATAACAGCAGATAACATTCGTCTGAAATTTTACTGTAAGAAACCTTTCATTAATGCATTCATATCCTAGAAGAGCATCACTAGCATGTCTGCTGAGAAGCAGACCCACGCCTTGGTGATGTGTATTGTTGTCCCTCCCTGAAATGAGAAATTTAAGATTATTTTTAAGAATCTGACCTTTATCTGTCCACCTGGTCTCGTGCAAGCCGAGAATATCTAAACTATAATGGTGGAATTCTTGTGTGAGGACATCAAGAGAAAAAGCTCCGTGAAGAGTCCTCACATTCCAACTACCTATGGAGAGAAAATGGTTAGTGGGATGTTTAAAGAAACTATTGTGATGCCCCATCGTTCACTTTTGCTTTACCTTAACCAGTTTTTGTTTAATTTACGTTATATTTATCATTTTGGGGATTTTTTATTTCCTTTTCGGCATCACAGCACTCGTTTTCAAGTTTCTAGGAGTTGCGTACGCGCAACTCCGAACTTCCGACCGTAACCGTTAAAGCGCGTGCCAAGGACACGCCCCTCTTGCGTCATAGCTTGCGTCCTTCATCATTGTATGCAAATGTCTTTCCCGGCATGCGCCGGCCCATTGTCAAAACCGTGACCTGTGAGTCACTTGAGAGTACTAGAGCACATAGAGCACTTGAGAGTAAAGCGCTGAGCACTTGAGAGGAGAGTTGTAGAGAGAGCAGAGAGATGTAGTAAGGTGCGTAGCACCGTGCGTGTAGCACAGAATTTAGTTTCTTCATTGATGTCTTGGTGAGTTAATTATTTTGGAAATAAATCTATTTTGTTTTGTTACAAACTTTTGAGTCTGTAGTTTTTTTATCTTGAGCAACGCTAATTTAGGATCTTTTTTTACATTAACTCTTATTTTGTTAAGAATCATTTTTGACTCTTACTTATGAACGCTCGCTGGCATTTGAACCCTAAATCAACTTATTCTACATTTTGGCAATTTGTTAATGATTGCCTGGCGCCCGTCTAAGCTATCCGGAGCATAAAACTTTAAATATTTAGCATTTGTTTGGAGCGTTACAGTACCACATAAAAGAAGTGGCGCAGCGAACAGGGACTCGCCAGTATTTAACGATAGTATATATATTTGTGGATAAATTTTGTATGATTGTCAAATATAGTAATTTTTTGAGCTCAATAGTTGTATGTACTAGTTGTAGATTTAACGGCAGCTTAAGCCGAGAATTTTTGTTGAGCAAGTAGCTTAACATTTGTGTGTATTATTCAAAGGTACTGAAGTTTCAGCTTTGATATTGCTGAATATTTAAGATAATTGTCGTATGTAATGATTAGAAGTGTCCGGACACACAAGTACGTAGGACGATAAGAAAAATAATTTTTTTATAAGCAAATTTATATTTTTGTAAAGCTTAGTTATAGCTTTAGTATTGTTGTATAGCAGTACCTTTGAGCGCTGCTCAAGATAAAAAAAAGTTTTCAAAATTTCCAAAATTCCAAATTTCGGCAGACCGCTAAACATGTCTGCTAACAGTATGGCCGATTCCGCCATAATGACTCCCGACATAGAAAGAGTAAAGGATAGATTGAAAGATGTAATGATGGAAGCAGAAGTGCTAATGAATCTGCTTGATGATAATCGGGAGAAAAGGGGAACGACAACAACCCCTAAATTTGCTGACAATGCTACGTCAGTTCACCAACGAAGAAACTTTGAACGTAAGGTTCCATTTTCTGTTCCGCCAGAAGCAAGCGATAGAACAGAGTATTTTCAACCGCCACAACGACAATTTGCCAACCCATCCATTAACTATAGACCTTATGTTAATTGGCCTTTACCTGAGATAAGGTTCGACGGTTCGAAACGTCCGTCATCGTGGACATTTGTCAAGTCCATGGAGGAGCACTTCCGTTTACATGAAGTGCCAAGCAACAAAAAAGTTGTTTTAGCAGTATCTTGCCTAATTGGATGTGCTAAGCAATGGTGGAATAACGTAGGATGTCGTCATGGCATAGAACTTTGGGAAGAATTTAAAAATGAAATCATGGACATATATCCGGCTTATAATGATTTTACAGAACTAGCTACAGAGTTGTTTTCACGAAGACAAAGGGAAAGAGATGACATAGAAAAATTCATATGGGGTACAGTAGAATTATACCAGCTGTACGATGTTGATGCCGCTGAAGTTGATATTGTAAATTGCATTTTGTCTCAATTACTTTTGCCCATCCGAGAATTCCTGGAAATACGAAACAAATTCCTGGAAATACGAAACGTGAATTCCATTTCTGAGTTAGTCAAATTGGCTCGGCAATACACTGCAAGAAGAGAATCTGCAGCAAATACACATAACCAACAATGGATGCCATTCCCGCCAAAGCAGCGATATCAGGTTGAGTTGCGTAGAATGACTCCAGCACGACCGCAATTTACACGGTATCGACAATTTGCGCCGAACGCGCCTAGAACTATAGAATATGAACGAAGTAGAGACTTTTTGCCACGTCAAGCTTCAAACCATAACACTAGACCTAAAACTTTGGTTAAACAACCTCAATCTTTCACTTGTAACTTTTGTGGCTGACTAGGACATATTGAGAAATACTGTTACCAAAGGAATGAAAATTCGGGAAACTTTCATTGGGATCTTTGAAGCGAGAGGCCAAAGTTCCTCAAGAAAAGCCCTCTCAGGAGTTATGCCTTGCCACTATGGCTTTTCCTTTCGTTACTGATTGCTACGAAGTAACTAAAATAACAGATCGAAACGATACAGAAGTCGATCTTCCGTTTGCTAAGGAACAAGTTTTCGATGGTACTAATGACGAATGTCAATTGACAGTGCAGCCGCGGTCCCGTGGACTTTTTGACTTACCTTGTGGTCCAGAACAGATTATTTCAGAAGCACCTATAAAATGTCCCGTTAGTGCAAATAATGAGTGTTTAAATAACGAAGTTTGTGAAGTAGAAGAATCGTATGAGGAAGCCGTTTTTGAAAAGGTTTTTAAAGTAGAAGTTTTAAATGAATGTAATAATGAAAATAATTTTGAGTCTGATTTAAGTGAAGAAAAAACCAACCAAGAAGTTGTGCCGACCGCAAGTATTCCTGACAAGTCTGGAGGTCCTCAACTATTAAAGCGTCATTTGGAGGCGGACACCAATAAGCCTAGAAAGTACGAGAAAAGGTTCTTCAAAAATCCGCACGGAGCAACGAAAAACCGACCAAACGACCAGAGCCTGCAGAGCGACAACCGGCAGCGAAGCAGCGAACATCGGGAAGATGACGTCACGAGAGAGATCTACAGCGACGACTTGACTTGAACGAGATCTTCAGTAACAACTTTACGTGAAGCCACCCAACGACGACGGAAGGATGTTATCGGAAACGGACTAGATGATTTATCGCCACGGAGTGCCAACAATGAAATTTAAGTATATTTTTCTTTCACTTGGCACTTGATTGAGTTATAAAATGTTTTTTTTCTGGAATAGATGAAGACGAAGAAGAAGCCTTATTGTGAATTATATAGTTAGCGATGTTTAATTTCTTGTTGAAACTTTAGAGTTCGATATTTATTTTTGAAAAGTGAAATTTTTGTAGTTCGAGTTTATACTTGTGTGAATAGAATTTTTTTTGTATTCTTGTTCATCGAGGTTCTAGTTATTGTATTTACGTGAGTTAAAATGTATTTTTGTAGATTTTTTTTTCAGCTGACTGATAGCTGAAAATTTTGTAAGTCGGTATTGGAAAGTTTAGAAATTGTAAAATGTTTCTGGATATGAATGAGAAGAGTGAAAGAGAATTAGTGATTTAAGAATTTGTATTGTAAAATAACGTGCATTCCAAAGTGAATTTATGTAAAAAAAAAAAAGGAGATTCGTGTAAAAGTTATTGGATGAAATGTTATCATCGTATATTATAAATTATTTACACTCTTTTTTCTTTATTCTTAGATACGATTTATGTATATGTGTTTAAATCTGTTCAGTGTCATCAGTGATATTTATGTGTCAATGATACGTAATTTTTGTGGATGACATTGGCAGTATTTATTGGTATATATAGATGATGACCAGGATGATGATTGCAGAATTTTGTTTTTTTTTGTGTACCTTTTTGGAGCTGTCCCCAAATGGCATAGTCTGATAACAGACTATGTTATAGCATAACTCCTTTGGGATTGTTATCAGCATAACTCCTTTGGGAGGGGGACGTTAGCTCTGAAGGGGGAGGTAACTAATGATTTTTTTTTTTCAGCTAGATCGCGATTTCTGTGAATAGGAGAAGAATTAGCGGATGATTACAATCCCGCTTGTTTGTAAATTTTGAATTTTCTTAGCTTTGCGTATTTGAATGTAATTAGGAGGAGATAACGGTGTTCGAATACCCGTTTTTTTATGTGATTTAGGTGAAGATTTAGCTTTCACGAATTTTTTATTGTGGTTAGGGGAAAAGCGGAAGTTATTACCCCGCTAACAACAAATGTAATGAATCACTTTTTCTTTTCATCTTTTTAACATTATTAGACTTAGAAAGTTAGGAGTTCATTAACCTCTTATTTTCTGTACAGTTCAAGATATGCCAATTTCGAGTTTGTATCAGAATGTGATACTAGTTAGACCGATGATGCTAGTATACAGTTAACTGTCACAGCCACTGGTACGTAAGTACACTAGGTTAGCTGTTAAATACATATTTTTGTTAGGAGGAAAAGGGAGGAGGTACCTTTGGTTGTGCTGGAAAATTGTGTCAAAGTAAGAATAGTTCATCATATCAAAATTTGCGCTAGCATACTTTTACTTATTTATGTTCAGCCATGTGTAAATGACGTAAGATGTGTCCTTTATTCAAAATTTGTCGTCAAAATTTGTTAGGTCAATCATTTTGACTCCCTTTGGAAGGGGGAGTTGTGATGCCCCATCGTTCACTTTTGCTTTACCTTAACCAGTTTTTGTTTAATTTACGTTATATTTATCATTTTGGGGATTTTTTATTTCCTTTTCGGCATCACAGCACTCGTTTTCAAGTTTCTAGGAGTTGCGTACGCGCAACTCCGAACTTCCGACCGTAACCGTTAAAGCGCGTGCCAAGGACACGCCCCTCTTGCGTCATAGCTTGCGTCCTTCATCATTGTATGCAAATGTCTTTCCCGGCATGCGCCGGCCCATTGTCAAAACCGTGACCTGCGAGTCACTTGAGAGTACTAGAGCACATAGAGCACTTGAGAGTAAAGCGCTGAGCACTTGAGAGGAGAGTTGTAGAGAGAGCAGAGAGATGTAGTAAGGTGCGTAGCACCGTGCGTGTAGCACAGAATTTAGTTTCTTCATTGATGTCTTGGTGAGTTAATTATTTTGGAAATAAATCTATTTTGTTTTGTTACAAACTTTTGAGTCTGTAGTTTTTTATCTTGAGCAACGCTAATTTAGGATCTTTTTTTACATTAACTCTTATTTTGTTAAGAATCATTTTTGACTCTTACTTATGAACGCTCGCTGGCATTTGAACCCTAAATCAACTTATTCTACATTTTGGCAATTTGTTAATGATTGCCTGGCGCCCGTCTAAGCTATCCGGAGCATAAAACTTTAAATATTTAGCATTTGTTTGGAGCGTTACACTATGTTTATTGAGAGAGGGAATGCCGACAATATCAAACAGTCCCCTAATCGCAGACATGGGGCAAAGACCCATTCCCCCACTACTAAAGGCTGAAGCCATCTACACTGGAAGACTTCCTCCAATGCAGAATTTGACGATACCAGTAGAAGCAAAGAGTTCAGGTGCCTGTAATGACCTCTGCTCAGGATTATCCACCAGCTTACAAACATATCCTGTGAATCTATTCACTTGGGGCTGTCAACCCACAAACAAACAGAAAACACAGCGGAAGATTTTCCCTCCACAGAAGCCCACCAGTGCAGCAAAATCAGGATCCATAATCAAGCTCAGAGCCATATATCTGTCCAGTCCAGTGGGTTTATATGGTCAGCACAAGGACCCTGTGTGGTTGACCACTCCTCAGCAGGGTAGAAAACAAAAAGTAGCCATAGTTGTCCAGATCAGTAGGCCACACTAATCTGGCAGCCCTCCCCTTCCGTTCACTTCCACAAGAGAGTATCTCTTTTGAAAGGTACTAACAGTCTGCACCACAAGAAGGCAGGATTGGACATTAGGTGCTAGGCCTGGCTGGTTCTACACGTATTTAAACGGACCATTTAAAGTTCCCTCTCAAAAAACATAAGGTGATGCCAGAGATGTAGAATAGGATTATTATTATAGAGTAGCCTTTTTTAAGGGTGCAAAACTTTTCAAAATGCATTTATTCAGAGTTGTAGAGTATTCTTATGTATGTTATTTTTGTCTATGCATTCCAGAATTGGCAAGATGTCTGGAACTTTGCATAGATGCTGGAGGGGAGTATTTTGAAGGATAGTAAAAACTTTTTTTGAAATAATTGCAAATGTTTTTTGCTCTGCAGATGAATATCAAAAACTTTTGAATGCCCCTTTGAATGCTTTTGAACTTTATACCATCATAACATGGAAACTTTTGAGTTTCTTAACATTTTGAACAATTACTTTTGTTTAAAAAAGAAGTGTGCAGTTCAAATTAAAATTAATATTACTTTTGCTACTTAATTACTTAATAAAATATAATACTTTAAAATATGGTATTCTTTAAAAGACCCTATATGCAAAGGCAGCAATAGAGGATCTGAAATTCTCTTGTGGAAGTGAACGGAAGGGGAGGGCTGCCAGATTAGTGTGGCCTACTGATCTGGACAACTATGGCTACTTTTTGTTTTCTACCCTGCTGAGGAGTGGTCAACCACACAGGGTCCTTGTGCTGACCATATAAACCCACTGGACTGGACAGATATATGGCTCTGAGCTTGATTATGGATCCTGATTTTGCTGCACTGGTGGGCTTCTGTGGAGGGAAAATCTTCCGCTGTGTTTTCTGTTTGTTTGTGGGTTGACAGCCCCAAGTGAATAGATTCACAGGATATGTTTCTTAGCTGGTGGATAATCCTGAGCAGAAGTCATAGCAGGCACCTGAACTCTTTGCTTCTATTGACATCATCAAATTCTACATTGGAGGAAGTCTTCCAGTGTAGATGGCTTCAGCCTTTAGTAGTGGGGGAACGGGTCTTTGCCCCATGTCTGCGATTAGGGGACTGTTTGATATTGTCGGCATTCCCTCTCTCAACAAACATAGTTTCTTTAAACATCCCACTAACCATTTTCTCTCCATAGGTAGTTGGAATGTGAGGACTCTGCACAGAGCTTTTTCTCTTGATGTCCTCACACAAGAAATCCACCATTATAATTTAGATATTCTTGGCTTGCAAGAGACCAGATGGACAGATAAAGGTCAGATTCTTAAAAATAATCTTAAATTTCTCTTTTCAGGGAGGGATGACAATAAGCATCACCAAGGGGTGGGTCTGCTTCTCAGCAGACATGCTAGTGATGCTCTTCTAGGATATGAATGCATTAATGAAAGGTTTCTTACAGTAAAATTTCAGACAAGCGTTAAAGACTTGAATGTTATCTGCTGTTATGCCCCCATTGAGGATGCCGATGAGGATGAATGAGAAGGATAGGTTTTATGGACAACTTCAGGATATTTTGAATTCTGTCGAGAAAGGAGATATTACCCTTGTTCTAGGTGACAATGAAGTCAAGGCCAAAGTTGGTACTGACTCTGACCATTGGAGGGAAGTGATAGGCCCTTTTGGTATTGGTAGCTGCAATGGCAATGGGCAACGTCTCCTATAGGTAAGGAAACTCAATGGTTTCAGAATAACTAACACTTATTAGAAACACCGCAATATACATAAGTATACATGGGTTTCACCTGATGGGCTGCATAAGAATATGATTGATTATATATTAATTAACAGCAAATGGGCTAGTTCTCTTAGGAATACTAGGTCATATAGGGGAGCTGAAATTGATCTGACCATTACCTTGTTAAAAGTTCTTGCAACTTAACTTAAAAAGTGTTGTGCTAGGGTTAAAAAATTTACCTTTAATACTGAAGCTCTGAAAGACTCGGTTATAGCTAAAGCTTACCATGATAGGTTATTTAGTCATTATGACAGTCATGGTTTGCTTACTACTGAAGTTGATGAAGAATGGGACCATTTTAAACAGGCTTTTTTTGGACACTAACAGTACTCTTTTAGGAAAAAAGGAGCAGAGGAGGCAGAATTATTTGAGTGATAAGGCACTTGAGTTCATTTCAGAAAGAGAGAACTGCAGGAATGTCCTTAATCAATACCCTACTAGTCCTAATAGAAAGCATTACAGAGAGCTTAATAAACATGTAAAGGATCAGTTAGTTGCTTGATGGTCAATCTTTGGCTTGATGGCTTGGCTGACAAAGCCGAGGAAGCAGTTAGACAGCACAACAGCAGAAATCTGTACCAGATAGTTAATGTTTTGTGTGGTAGAAAACAGCAGGTATACAGGTATTGAAGAATAAACAAGACTCTGCACAGAGCTTTTTCTCTTGATGTCCTCACACAAGAATTCCACCATTATAATTTAGATATTCTTGGCTTGCAAGAGACCAGATGGACAGATAAAGGTCAGATTCTTAAAAATAATCTTAAATTTCTCTTTTCAGGGAGGGACGACAATAAGCATCACCAAGGCGTGAAGTCATGGCTAGGTGGGCTGAGCATTTCAGTGATGTTCTAAACAATGTAGTTAGTTCTACTCCCATTGTTTGCAATGATGATAGATGCATTGGTGGCTTTAATGTTGGCCCTATAACAGAATCTGAAGTTATTCTGGCTATTTCTAAACTTAAACTTCATAAATCCCCAGGGGTAGATGAAATTTCCACAGAAATGCTTAGAGCTGGGAATGTTTCAGTTACCACTTGGATGACTGAAAGTTTGAATATCTTTTATGATAAAGGCATGGTTTATAAGGATTTTCCAGAGCTATTATTATCCCTATTTTCAAAAAAGGTGATCGCAGTTCTTGTGATAACTATAGGGTTATCAGCCTACTCTCTGTTCCAGGGAAAGTTCTTTCCATGATTGTGCTTAATAGAATTAAGAATCTGGTTGACAGTCAATTGCATGATGAGCAATGTGGATTCAGAAGTGGTAGGGAATGTGTGGATCAGATATTTTCACTTAGGCAGATTCTTGAGAAATGTTTAGAGTTTCAGAAACCTTTGGTTGCTAGCTTTGTTGATTTCAAAAAGGCTTTCGACTCTGTTGATGTCATAATTTGTGGTTGATTGTGAGATCATATGGTATACCAGACAAGTTAGTTAACATAATGAAAGCTCTCTATAATAACACTGAGTTGTGTGTGAGAGTTGGTAAGGGTTGTACCAATTGGTTTAGCATTACTTGTGATGTTTGACAACAGTGCATTTTGTCTCTTCTCTTTAGTTTGGTTACTGATTATGTTATGCAAAATTAACTGCAAGGGAAAGATTTTGGCCTTAAATTGTCTGGAGATACGAAAATTTCTTATTTAGATTATGCTGATGATTTAGACCTCTTGGCAAATGATGATGAGATGAACTCTTTCATTTGAGCAATTGAGTTGTAGTAGAGTAAGTTTGGTTATAAACAGAGAGAAAACTAAAGTGATGAAAATTGGTCAGGCAGGCTGTGATTCAGTTAATCTGAATGGTTACAGTCTTGAGCAGGTGTCACAGTTTAATTATCTTGGGAGCTATGTAACAGATACTGGTGGTATATGGCATGAGATTAATAGACGGATAGGGATTGCTGCTGGGACTTTTAAGAATCTATGGAGAGTGTGGAGAAATAAGCATATACAATATATAAATAATAGCTTACGCATATTAAATAAGATGCTTACGCAGTACCTTGGGCATTAGGTGGTTCAACTTTGTAACTAATGATGAGGTTAAGCAAAGGAGTCTACAACCTCGTTTAAGCAACATATTGTGCAGGGAGAAACTTCGTTTGTTTGGCCATGTTGCCAGTATGGATAATTACAGATTGGCGAATAGGGTTATGAACAGTGTGCCTAAAGGCCTCAGAAAGAGGAGGAGACCTAGGATGCAGTGGGCAGACAATGTTAAACAAGACCTTATTAGAATTGGTATGCAGTGGCCAGATGCAGCTGACGTACCTCAGGACAGACTTGCTTGGAGAACTAAATTGTATGGTCTAGTTGGACCTCCGTAGCCCATGGCTGCTTGAGAATGATGATGATGAAAGAAATCGAGCATTATCAGCAAAAAATTTTATTGTAATAAACAACTCATAGATAAAAGATCCCATGGAACTCAGGATAAGTGGAGAATTTGAACACTCAGTTTTTACTTAAGTGCATTCTCATGACCTACTGAATTTCAGAAGTAACCTAAGTTGTTATAATGGCAATTCTTACATAATGCTTCATTTGTGTGCTTAACTGTTAAAGTATTGTTTCTATGGATGCTGATCTTGTCCTTTTTTGATTAATGTTTGCTGTGTGTGACACCATCTATCTATCATAGTGAGCCAAATAGTACGAAACTGAGCAATAAACCATATACACATGACATGAGATCAGGATGCTGTGACATCATTCCTCATTCTGATAAATGCTCAATTTTAATTCTTAACCCTCCACTTGCCTCCAAATTAAGCTGTTTCTATTTACAGAGTTGACTACTCAAGTGAAACAATTTTGCAGCTATGCAAATGATATACAACACCTTTTCATGAGAACACACAGCTAAACAATTTTATATGGCAAAAAAAAATATTTTGATTGTTCAATTCATATTAAAACACAAATGACAATCACAGTGTTACCTGCTGACTTTTTAACATCAATAAATAAATAAATATGTTGCAGAAAAAATTCCGCCAACGTAGGGGACTTTAATCCGCATCTCTCCAGAAACATGCCAGAGTATTTTACCATTGAACTAATGCCATTTCTATGGTCAGTTTAATGGTAGAATACTCTGGACTATTTCTGGAGAGATGCGGATTCTAGTCCCGTATGTCAGCGGAATTTTTTCTGAAAAATATTTATTGATCAATTCATATTTGTCAAAGATTCATATTGTCTTTAAGAGAGTGCCAAAAACAAATTTAAGCTCAAACAGAAGATTCAGAACACAGTATTTTAAATATCAAATGGACACTTACTTGATATTTTTGGCAACTAATTCTTTTTCTTTATCATCAAGTGCATTTCTGAGATCTATTACTTGTTGGGCATACTAAAATAAAAGAATATCAGTTGAAATTAATGTGTTTAAAACAAAATTTCATGATTGTGAATATAATAATATTTTTATTTTTTTGTATTATACATTGTCTGGGAAGAAGGATGAGACAGAATATTTCTCTATTACAGAGGAAAGCCAAATTCTAAATACTTAATGAATATCGTTGAAAATCAAAATTTAGATATGATTGATGCGAGTCTTTAACCTTCCTGTGAACTATGTCCATGTTTTAGAATACATAAGACACCTTTTCTTTGATTATTACAAAGTTTTGAACACTATTATGCTGCAAGTTAATGTCGGTATAGTACAAAAAATTGCCTTGAGCAGGGTGGGATCTAACTCTTGACCTCTTAATGACATGTCAGGTGCTCTGACCACTTAGCAACCAGTTACTGATAAATTACCCTATATTATTGAAGGAAGCTGCATCATTGTAAAATCAGCCACTAGTGGCTTGGTTTGGTTGTTTGGGAATTTATGCAGTAAGAGACCATGTTGCAACAAACAAGATTGCAATAAAAGAGATAAAAGAGACATATAACACTCAACCAAAGTTAAAAAAAAACAGAAAAGAGGACAACTGCTGATGTCACAATAAATAAGGAAGGTGTATCGGTCTCAGCATAAAGACTCTGGACCGTGAAGTGCAGAAGACACTCGTGTAAACATAGAGGCCTGTGGACAGTCCAGCACTTTCACCACTGAGTTCCAGGTGGAGTCATATACCTGGGATCCGTAGTAAAATTTCGACCAGATAAGTGAACAGTAGAGGAGGAGCAAAGAATATTAGTCTGCCCCCAGGAGAGGTAGGAGGGGCTTTGAGGATGTTCAATGTCCATCTGCACTTGGACCTGAGATGCCGTATATGAGATAAAAAGGTCAATTTCCATTTCAAGATGAGACCGAGAAACTTGGGTCCCCCCACAAGCGGAATGGTGGAACCCTGAGCCAAAGCTCCAGGTCCAGATGAAGATTATGTTTGTGGCAAAAGTTCACACAAAGCAGTCTTCTGTGGAGAGAACCAAAACCCATTGGCTGTCACCAAAACTGAGAGATTGTTCTGGACAGTTTGAAGTTGACTTTCACTGACCCTCATGCTAGACAAAGAGCAAAAGATGCTAAAATCATCAACACAGAGGGAATTACCTACAGTCACAGGAAGTTGTTGAGTAATGGAATTGATCTTGACCTCAAAAAGCATGATACTCAGGACAAAGTCTTGTGGTACACCCTGGTCTTGGAAAAAAGTCTGCAAAAGAGTGTTACTGATACAGACACAAAAAGTACGAGAAGATAAAAAGTTGCAGATAACAACTGGCATGTGACCTGTCAAGCTGAAGGCATAAGAGCCACAAAGAATGCTGAATCTCCATGTCATATGGTACGCTTTTTTGATGTCAAAGAATATTGATACCAGGTGCCCTTTACGTAAAAAGAAATTCCTAATTATCAGTTCGAGGAAGATCAGGATTTACCATTCTTTCCAACACATCACACACGCAGCTCATCAATGTAATGGGACAATAATTAGAAAAAAATCTTGGGATCCTTTCCTGGCTTAGGGAAGGCCAAGATGATGGCATCCCCCAGGAGTCTGGAAACTTTCCTCGGGAAAAAGTACTGATGAAAACTTGGAACAGCTGATACTTACTTGATGGTGAAAGATGCTGGAGTGTTGCATAATTAACATTGTCTGGTCCAACAGCAGATGCAAACATTGTCTGGTCCAACAGCAGATGCACAAGAAGTGTGCAGAGCAAGGAGCAGCTCCTCTGCTGAGAATGGCCTGTTGGATTGATCCAGGCCATTTGAATGGGAAGGCAGTGGAGAGTGTTCAGCTTGCTCTTCAGGGCAAGACACTCTGGGGAGGATGAAGAGAAGAATAGAAGGAGGAGAAGGAATTCCCCCCCCCCCATGGAGTATTAGCAATTTCTTAGGATCAGCTATTGCATGTCAATTGTGCTCCAGGATTGATATGTGCGATATGTAGTTCCCACCTTTCTTCTGAACTTTATCCCACATGACCTTCATGTGGGCTATAGAATATGTCTAATTGTTCCAAGATTTCTTCATGCTCTGATGTTGGATGAAACAGTGGAGTGCTTGAAATATATAACATTGCAGGATGTTTGATACCCCCCTCCCAAGTCTTGTTTTGAGCCTTACAAAGCTCCAGTACGGTTGGGATTCCACCACAGTTTCAGAAATCGTAGAAACTGAGTCAAGTCTGAGGAATAGCAGAGGCAGCTGCATCAATGATACAGTCCGTCATCTCCACCACTGCAAAAGACATAAGACTTCATCAAACTCACAAAGGAGTTTGAAGCCACTACATTCAGCTCATTCAAGCCTCCAATATGATACACATTGCAAGCCCCCCCCCCCCCACATAAGAGATGGTACCAACCATGGAGAGGTGATTGTTTCTTCTTCTAGCTCTGGTGTTGGATGAAATGGGCTTTCGCCCTAGTACACTTGAATGCTTCAAGGTTGGGGAATGTCATATATTTCTGAAATTGTCAGGGAGTGAAAGTATGTATTGATACTGGCATTACAAAAGCAGAGTGAAGGATCCAAGAGCCATTGCTCAAGGACCCCACCACAGGTGGGGTCCTTGAGCAATGGCTCTTGGATTCTTTACTCTCCTTATAAGATGATATAAAGACGGAGTCAGATGAGATAAAGACGGAATCTCCTTATAAGAAGAGATAAAGATGGAGCAGCCCAGTACTGCTCCATAGAGGACAGTGTCTGTTGAAGTTCTGATTATGAGGAAGAGGGACAGCAGCTGTGAGATGAGATCAAGGTCATCCTGAAAGATGACACTTATGGACGAAAGACAGAACAGACAGTAAAAGAAAATCCCACAAGGAGGATGGCGACAGCTTCAAGAGTGATGGTGAGAGGTATAAGCTGGAATGGAGAATGGTTGCTCATGAGGATGGTGACAACCCTGCAAGCTGGACTGGTTCCAGGGAATGAGAGAGAATACTGGATCATTGGCTGTGTGCAAGTACATCCCCTGCAGGCACGTGCAGTTGGACTCATGCACCCAAAGAAGTTGGTTGGTTGTTTGGGGTTTATTGGCGCATTAGTAACTAAGGCTACAATGTGCCAAACGAATGTCCAAAAAGTAAAAAGATAAAAATCATGTCACCCCTCAACCAAGTTTAAAAATAAACAGCAAAGTCAACAAGAACAATGTAAAACAATAAAATGAAGTACTGAGGACAACAAAAACAAATGTATAAATATGTTCAATATAAAAAATAACCCAGGTGTAAGTGACCTGGGTTATAAATACAATGTTTAAAGGTGGTAAAATCATAGTCTAGTAAAATATCCAGTGTATTGAAAATATTTAAAGACAGAGCTAGAACAACAGTGATCAGATAACAGGTGTCCGAGTGTAAGGAGCTCGGACATAAAATTATAAAAGTTAAAAATTTGTTTTAAAGAAATTGTTTTAAGAAATTGTCTTTCAAAGGTAAAAGCAGGACATTCAATTAAAATATGTTTAACAGTTAAAATGGTGTCACAAAACTAGCACTTACGTATGTCGTCCGCCCAAAGAAGAAACGAATAACCTAGGCGGAGCCGAGCAAGTACAACTTCCTCCTTGCAATTCCTGCAGTAACAAGACTGCCATGGTTTGATGATAGGTTTGATCTCAAAGAGCTTGTTTGTAAGCTGTTTTGACCAAGATCTCTGCCACTCTGCCCGGAGCTCAATGGAAAAACGCTGCCGGAAGTCCAGGTATGGATCGGCAGCGGAAAGTCAGACAAGGGCGTGGCTGACCTGGCAGCAGCATCTGCCAAATCATTGCCCCTGATACCGACGTGACTGGGCACCCAACAGAAATGGATGGTGGTGGTGGCTGCCAGACGATGGAGCTGCTGGCGGATCTTAGAAAGAACAGGGTGAGGCCAATGCCTCACCGAGATCAAAGCCTGTAGCGAACTAAGTGAGTGGGTGTAAAGCACACACCGATGATGATGCTTAGTTGCCACGTGGTCCAAGGCGAGGCTGATAGACTGCAACTCTGCAGTGAAGATGGAACACTGCAGTGGGATCTGGTCTGAAATGATTACATCACAGCAGACCATGGCCGATCCCACCGATGTGCCTGACTTCGAGCCATCTGTGAAGACAGGCAAGAAGTCCAGGTACTCAACACGATGGCTGGCAAAGAGTTGCAGGTAGACACAGTCAGGTGTAAAGGCCTTCCCTGTCCTCCACAGAGAAAAATCACAGGAAGGGGAAGCAGCGAGCCAAAGTGGTAGTGGCTCGGCTGTCGACTGTGCGACACTATCGAGACTGATGTCGATGTCTCTGAGGTAGCCTTGAACTCGAAAACCAAATGGACGAATAGCAGTCAGCCGATTAGTGTAAAGCAGTGTAAAGCAGTTCCCACTTTGGACTGAAAAGCCATCAGTCAAAAGTGAGATGGCAGGGCAGTGATCGCCATTTAGAAGCATATTGTAGGGACAAATGCTGATGGCAAAGAGTTAAAGACAGTTTGTCGGTCTCGACGTGTAGACTCCATGGTATGAACTCCCACTTGGTTCCATGGTTGGAAAGAAGGTTGTGGTGTTCTAAATACCAGATGAATCTAGCATTTACCATTCTTTCCAACACCTTCCACACGCAGCTCGTCAATGCAATGGGACGATAATTCGAAGTAATCTTGGAATCCTTTCCTGGCTTCGGGAAGGCCAAGATGATGGCCTTCTGCCAGGAGTCTGGAAACTGCTCCTCGAGAAAAATGCGATTGAAGAGTCGGAGCAGTCGATCCTTAATCGATGGTGAGAGATGTTGGAGCATGGCATAATGGACATTACCTGGCCTGATAGCAGATGCACAAGAGGAGTGCAGAGCAAAGCGAAGCTCCTCTGCTGTGAATGGCCTGTTGTAAGGCTCCAGGCCATTCAAGTGGAAGCAGCAGAAAGCATTCCGCCCTGCCCTTCTGGGCCAGAAACTCAGGGGAGTAAGAGAAAGATGAAAAGATGGAAGAGAATGACTCCCCCAGAGTGTCGGCAATTGCATGGGATTAGCAATTGCCTGTCCATTGTGCTCCAGGATCGATAACGAGTGGAACGTGTAGTTTCCACCCATCTTCTGGACTTTGTCCCACATGACCTTAGAACTGGTCGTGTGGGTGATAGAAGATGTATATTTGATCCAAGATTCCTTCTGGCTCTGGCGCAGATGAAATGAGCTTTTGCCCTGGAGTGCTTGAATGTTTCAAGGTTGGGGGTTATCAGATATCTCTGAAACACCCCCAAGCGTTGTTCTGAATCTTACGAGCTGCGGTGCAATCTGGATTCCACCACGGTTTCAGAAAACGAGGAAACCGTGTTGAAGTTTGAGGAATTGTTGATGCAGCTGCATCTATGATACAGTCTGTTATCTCCACTACTGCCACATTGATGGGTTTCTGGCTAACAGAGTGGTCATCAAGCTTAGAGAGCCGCTCAAAACCACCCCAGTCAGCCCGATCGAGCAGCCACCATGAGACACATGAAGGGCTGCAAGGCCCCCCCCCCCCCACGAGAGATGGTATACACCACAGGGAGGTTATCGCTTCCGTAAGGGTTGTCCTCGACCTCCCATATAAAGAATGGAAGGATCGAGGAGGAGCAGATGATAAGGTCAATGGCACTGAAAGTGTGGATTGGGGAGTGAAAGTAAGTACTGACACTGGTGTTCAACAGGGAGAGAGAAGGATCCAGGAGCCACTGTTTCAGGACCCCGCCCCTCCCGTTGGTGTCAGCACTGCCACAAAGTGGACTGTGTCCACTGAGGTCCCTCATTATGAGGAAGGGGGACAGCAGCTGCAATACGAGATCATCAATACGAGATCATCTTCCTGGAAGATGATGCTCCCAGGTGGAAGATATACAGAGCAGACAGTCAGAGAGAACCCCATGAAGAGGCGGACGGCTACCACCTCTAAGTTGTTGGTGAGTGGTAAAACCTGGAATGGAGAATGGTTGCTCACAAGGATGGCAATACCCCGACAAGCTGGACCATCTCCATCCAGGTTCCAGCGAACTATGGAAAAGTGCCGGATCATGGGATCTGTGACTGTCTGCAAGTAAGTCTCCTGCAGGCACACACAGATGGGCTGGTGTGCCTGAAGGATGGCCTTGATGTCGTCAATATTCCTCTGGAATCCACAATTCAATTGTAGGACTTAGAAGAGTGGGCAGACAACGAATTCCTATTCAACTTAACTGCCACATAGGACGGTTTAGTGAATAGGAATTATTTTGTCACACGAAAAGAACTGTTAGCAATATTAAAAGCAATAGAACATTTTCATCATCTCTAAGGCCAGAAATTTCTTATATGCACTGATCACGATGCACTCAGGTGGTTACTGAACTTTAAAAACCCTGAAGGACAAATCGCTAGGTGGATACAGCGGTTACAAGAATGCAATTTTTCCATCAAGCATCGAAGTGGTAAAATGCATAGGAATGCAGATGCCCTTTCCAGATGTCCATGTATTGACAACTGTAAGCATTGCTATAATGCAGAGTTGAAATACGGTACTAAAGAGGTAATGCCCATAAGTCAAATAACATCGACACAAACAAACAATGATACTCCTAACATCTGGAGTCCAATGGAAATTAGAAAGGCCCAACTATATGATAAAGATATAAGGTCAATAATGGATTTAATTGAAAAATCTAAGACCTAATTGGGAGCAAATCTTGAGACATAGTCCAACTACCAAAAGTTACTGGGCACAGTGGTACTCCTTCGATGTGAAAAACGGTGTATTATACAAAAGATGGAAGAATCCTACTGGATGGTGATCCATTGGCAGATAATCCTTCCTTACTCCCGAGTGGAACTAGTGATGAAAGATGTTCATGATAGTGCCACTGGAAGGTACTTCGGTGTTAATAAGATATTAGCTAAAGCCAGGGAATGATTTCATTGGCTGAAAAGTAGGGCAGACATTGAAAGATAGTGTAGGGAATGTGAGGCCTGTGCAGCAAAGAAAGGCCCCAAGACTAGGAGTCGGAGTAAGCTGCAGACGTATAACATTGGTGTTCCTTTTGAAAGAATAGCCATTGATGTAATGGACATAACATCAACTTAGACATTAACATCAACATCAGATATAACATCAACTTAGACATTAACATCAACATCAGATATAACATCAACTTAGCAAGCGAGAGAACCAAAATGAGATACGCCAGTAAAACAAATGGAACTGTTTTTAATCAAGATCTTGTTTGGCCGTACAATCCACATAGACAGAAGAGACTTTCACCAAAACTTCAGAAACCTTGGAAAGGTCCGTATACAGCATTTAACAGGATTAATGATGTGGTATATCACATTCATCAACGTCCAACTACAAAGTGCAAGGTGGTTCATGTGGATCCTTTGGCCCCATTTCATCAAAAAACTGAAGAAGCTTCGAAATCCAGAATTGTTTGGGATGAACAAGACCTAAGGAGGGGGCAGTGTTATGACAGATGACTATGCTGCAGTGAGTTTATGAAAAACGTGACATGAATGCTCACCTATGCTTCTGCATGAGATTTATGTAACAAACGAATTGGGAGATAGAACAAATCTAAAATTTAAGAAAGATAGAATTACAATGTTGGAGTTGTGGATATGTAAAAAAAGGATGCAATTAGTCTCAGTATATATGCAATAAGTGTTTAAAAAGAAGAAATATTTTTATATGGTAAGTGAACAGAGGCATGGGATACCTTATATCAGCTGGTGAATAATCCTAATCAGAGGCCATCGCAGGTACCTGAACCTTACTTAGCTAGTTGGGCATCGTCAAGCCTAAACTGGAGTAATGTGTCTCAGGCAGGCCATGTGGCTCTTGAAAAAGTCCACTTGAAAAGATGGTGCCTGAAGTACCTACCAGCATCGGTGACTTCAGCCTTTAGCAGAGGAGGAACGGGTCTTTGCCCCATGCCTGCGATCAGGGGGCTGTTTGATATTGTTGGCCCTACCAATCTCAATAAACCTAATTTCTTTAAAAATCCTACTAATCATTTTCTCTCTGCACGAACGTGGAACATGAGGACATTACATAGAGATTATTCTCTTGATGTCCTCATGCAGGAATTCCAGCGCTATAACCTAGATATTCTAGGCTTGCAAGAGACCAGATTGACAGGTAAAGGTGAGATACTTAAAAATAACTTTAAATTGGAAAGGATGGAAAGCATCACCAAGACATGGGTCTGCTGCTCAGCAGACATGCTAGTGATGCTCTTCTAGGATATGAGTGCATTAATGAAAGGTTTCTTACAGCAAAATTTCAGACAAGCATTAAAGACTTGAATGTTATCTGCTGTTATGCCCCCACTGAGGATGCCGATGAGGATGAGAAGGATAGGTTTTAAGGGACAACTTCAGGATATTTTGAATTCTGTCAAGAAAGGAGATATTACCCTTGTTCTAGGTGACTTCAATGTCAAAGTTGGTACTGACTCTGACATTTGAGGAGGAGTAATAGGCCCTTTTGGTATTGGTAGCTGCAATGGCAATGGGCAACGTCTCCTACAGGTAAGTAAACTCAATGGTTTCAGAATAACTAACACATATTACAAACACTGCAATATACATAAATACACATGGGTCTCACCTGATGGCCTGCATAGGAATATGATTGATTATATATTAATTAACAGCAAATGGGCTAGTTCTGTTAGAAATACCAGGGCATATAGGGGAGCTGAAATTGGATCTGACCATTACCTTGTTAAAAGTGTCTTGCAACTTAAACTTAAAAAGTGTTGTGCTAGAGTTAAAAAATTTACCTTTAATACCGAAGCTCTGAAAGACCCGGTTATAGCTAAAGCTTACCATGATAGGTTACTTAGTCATTATGACAGTCATGGTTTGCTTAATACTGAAGTTGAGGAAGAATGGGGGCCATTTTAAACAGGCTTTTTTGGAAACTAACAGTACTCTTTTAGGAAAAAAGGAGCAGAGGAGACAGAATTATTTAAGTGATAAGGCACTTGAGCTTATTTCAGAAAGAAGGAACTGCAGGAATGTCCTTAATCAGTACCCTACTAGTCCTAATAGAAAGGATTACAGAGAGCTTAATAAATGTGTAAAGGATCAGTTAGCTACTGATAAGAATCTTTGGCTTGATAGTTTGGCTGACAAAGCCAAGGAAGCAGTTAGACAGCACAACAGCAGAGAGCTGTACCAGATAGTTAATGTTTTGTGTGGTAGGAAACGGACAGGTATACATGGATTGAAGGATAAAAAAGGTAAGGTTACAGAAGGGGAGGATTCTGTCATGACTAGGTGGGCTGAGCATTTCAGTGATGTTCTAAACAATGTGATTAGTTCTACTACCATTGTTTGTAATGATGATAGATGCATTGGCAGCTTTAATGTTGGCCCTATAACACAATCTGAAGTTAGTTTGGCTATTTCTAAACTTAAACTACATAAATCTCCAGGGGTAAATGAAATTACTACCGAAATGCTTAGAGCTGGGAATGTTTCGGTTACCACTTGGATGACTGAAATTCTGATTATCTTTTATGATAAAGGCATGGTTCCTAAGGATTTTACCAGAGCTACTGTTATCCCTATTTTCAAAAAAGGTGATCGCAGTTCTTGTGATAACTATAGGGGTATCAGCCTACTCTCTGTTCCAGGTAAAGTTCTTTCCATGATTGTGCTTAATAGAATTAAGAATCTGGTTGACAGGAAATTGCGTGATGAGCAATGTGGATTCAGAAGTGGTAGGGGATGTGTGGATCAGATATTTTCACTTAGGCAGATTCATGAGAAATGTTTAGAGTTTCAGAAACCTTTGGTTGCTAGCTTTGTTGATTTCAAAAAGGCTTTCGACTCTGTTGATCGTCATAATTTGTGGTTGATTGTGCAATCATATGGTATACCAGACAAATTAGTTAACATTAAGAGCTCTCTATAATAACACTGAGTCGTGAGCTAGAGTAGGTAAAGGCTTGTAGCAATTGGTTTAGCATTACTTCTGGTGTTCGACAAGGGTGCATTTTGTCTCCTTTTCTCTTTGGTTATTATGTTATGCGAAATTCACTTTAAGGGAAAGATTTTGGCCTTAAATGGGCTGGAGATACGAAAATTTCTGATTTAGATTATGCTGATGATTTAGCCCTTTTGGCAAATGATGTTGATGAGATGAACTCTTTCATTCGAGCTGTTGATGAGCTGGTAGTAGAGTAGGTTTGGTTATAAACAGAGAGAAAACTAAAGTGATGAAAATTGGTCAGGCAGGTTGTGATTCAGTTAATCTGAATGGTTGCAGTCTTGTGCAGGTGTCACAGTTTAATTATCTTGGGAGCTATGTAACAGATAATGGTGATGTGCGGCATGAAATTAACAGAAGAAAAGGGATTGCTGCCGGGACTTTTAAGAATCTATGGAGAGTGTGGAGAAATAGGCGTATACACCTAAAGACTAAAATTAGACTGTATAATAGTTTGGTTCTTTCTAGGGTTAGTTATGGTAGTGAAACTTGGACACTTTGTAAACAGGATAACAGGAAACTAGATGCTTTTGATTCCAGATGCTTACGCAGTATCTTGGGCATTAGGTGGTTTAACTTTGTAACTAATGATGAGGTTAGGCAAAGGAGTCTGCAACTTCCTTTAAGCAGCATATTGTGCAGAGAGAGACTCCGCTGGTTTGGCCATGTTGCACGTATGGATAATTATAGATTGGCGAATAAGGTTATGAACAGTGTGCCTAGAGGCCTCAGAAGGAGGGGAAGACCTAGGATGCGGTGGGCAGACAATGTCAAACAGGACCTTGTTAGAATTGGTGTGCAGTGGCCGGATGCAGCAGATGTAGCTCAGGACAGATATGCTTGGAGAATTAAACTGCACGGTCTGGTTGGAGCTCCGTAGCCCATGGCTGCTTGAGGATGATGATGATGATGATAATGATGAATTAGTTTTATTAGTGTAAAATCTAATGAGTTAACACAGATAAATAGAATGATTTGTGCCTGAAGTGAGGGATAAAAAAGTAGGACATTGACTATAAAAAAATTAAGAGGTAAACAATCAATTGAGTAGACAGAGCTAGTTTTAACTGTTCTGTAGGAAAAGATTATTACTTTACGTAAGATAGAATTTAGTTTGTTTATAAGTAATTTCATGCATGCTAATATAATAAATTGCATTGTTTTGCAATTTGCATTGTAAAAAATACTTATACCCATGCTCAGTACTTATCCATTTTAAATTTGCTACAATATTTATTGATTCACTCTTGATTATTATTGTTTAAGTAAAATTTTGATAACATTAAACATTTTGCATGAAAGGCTTCAATCATATGAATTAATGGAATGCTTCTTGCTAGCTATGAAATCCGTGTCTCATACAGAAAATCATTGATCTCAGTAAATTACAAGTTGCAGTGACATAATATCCTACAGTTATTACAGTCCAAAGACCGACAAGATTAAAAGAAGTAGAGGGAATAATCAGATGCATATACAAAATTTCCTATTCACATAAAGTTTACAATTGTGGATAATAGAATAATGAACAAGTTATTACACGTAACAGAATAATATATATTAAAAACGAATTATCTAAAAAATGCCTCCCCCTCCCCCCAAAAAAAGTTATAGAGATGGAGAACATTGCTAGAATCTTTGGGGGAGGGGGATGGTGGATGACACTACTGCATACATATATGATAAAAATATAACACATATTTCATTACTATTTCGACATACATAAATACACATGGTTTTCACCTGATGGGCTGCATAGGAATATGATTGATTATATATTAATTAACAGCAAATGGGCTAGTTCTGTTAGAAATACCAGGGCATATAGGGGAGCTGAAATTGGATCTGACCATTACCTTGTTAAAAGTGTCTTGCAACTTAAACTTAAAAAGTGTTGTGCTAGAGTTAAAAAATTTACCTTTAATACTGAAGCTCTGAAAGACCCAGTTATAGCTAAAGCTTACCATGATAGGTTACTTAGTCATTATGACGGTCATGGTTTGCTTAATACTGAAGTTGAGGAAGAATGGGGCCATTTTAAACAGGCTTTTTTGGAAACTAACAGTACTCTTTTAGGAAAAAAGGAGCAGAGGAGGCAGAATTATTTAAGTGACAAGGCAATTGAGCTTATTTCAGAAAGAAGGAATTGCAGGAATGTCCTTAATCAGTACCGTACTAGTCCTAATAGAAAAGATTACAGAGAGCTTAATAAACGTGTAAAGGATCAGTTAGCTACTGATAAAAATCTTTGGCTTGATAGCTTGGCTGACAAAGCTGAGGAAGCAGTTAGGCAGCACAACAGCAGAGAGCTGTACCAGATAGTTAATGTTTTATGTGGTAGAAAACGGACAGGCATACAGGGATTGAAGGATAAACAAGGTAAGGTTATAGAAGGTGAGGATTCTCTCATGGCTAGGTGGGCTGAGCATTTCAGTGATGTTCTAAACAATGTGGTTAGTTCTACTCCCATTGTTTGTAATGATGATAGATGCATTGGCAGCTTTAATGTTGGCCCTATAACACAATCTGAAGTTACTTTGGCTATCTCTAAACTGAAACTTCATAAATCCCCAGGGGTAGATGAAATTACTACAGAAATGCTCAGAGCTGGGAATGTTTTGGTTATCACTTGGATGACTGAAATTTTGAATAACTTTTATGATAAAGGCATGGTTCCTAAAGATTTTACCAGAGCTATTATTATCCCTATTTTCAAAAAAGGTGATCGCAGTTCTTGTGATAACTATAGGGGTATCAGCCTACTCTCTGTTCCAGGTAAAGTTCTTTCCATGATTGTGCTTAATAGAATTAAGAATCTGGTTGACAGGCAATTGCGTGATGAGCAATGTGGATTCAGAAGTGGTAGGGGATGTGTAGATCAGATATTTTCACTTAGGCAGATTCTTGAGAAATGTTTAGAGTTTCAGAAACCTTTGGTTGCTAGCTTTGTTGATTTCAAAAAGGCTTTCGACTCTGTTGATCGTCATAATTTGTGGTTGATTGTGAGATCATATGGTATACCAGACAAGTTAGTTAACATAATGAAAGCTCTCTATAATAACACTGAGTCATGTGTGAGAGTTGGTAAGTCTTGTAGCAATTGGTTTAGCATTACTTCTGGTGTTCGACAAGGGTGCATTTTGTCTCCTTTTCTCTTTAGTTTGGTTGTTGATTATGTTATGCGAAATTCACTTCAAGGGAAAGCTTTTGGCCTTAAATGGGCTGGAGATACGAAAATTTCTGATTTAGATTATGCTGATGATTTAGCCCTTTTGGCAAATGATGTTGATGAGATGAACTCTTTCATTCGAGCTGTTGATGAAACTGGGAGTACAGTAGGTTTGGTTATAAACAGAGAGAAAACTAAAGTGATGAAAATTGGTCAGGCAGGTTGTGATTCAGTTAATCTGAATGGTTGCAGTCTTGAGCAGTTGTCACAGTTTAATTACCTTGGGAGCTACGTAACAGATACTGGTGATGTGCGGCATGAGATTAACAGACGAATAGGTATTGCTGCCGGGACTTTTAAGAATCTATGGAGATTGTGGAGAAATAGGCGTATACACCTAAAGACTAAAATTAGACTGTATAATAGTTTGGTTCTTTCTAGGGTTAGTTATGGTAGTGAAACTTGGACGCTGTGTAAACAAGATAACAGGAAACTAGATGCTTTTGATTCTAGATGCTTACGCAGTATCTTGGGTATTAGGTGGTTTAACTTTGTAACTAATGAGGAGGTTAGGCAAAAGAGTCTGCAACCTGCTTTAAGCAGCATATTGTGCAGAGAGACACTCCGCTGGTTTGGCCATGTTGCCCGTATGGATAATTATAGATTGGCGAATAGGGTTATGAACAGTGTGCCTAGAGGCTTCAGAAGGAGGGGGAGACCTAGGATGTGGTGGGCAGACAATGTCAAACAGGACCTTGTTAGAATTGGTGTGCAGTGGCCGGATGCAGCAGATGTAGCTCAGGACAGATATGCTTGGAGAAGTAAACTGCGTGGTCTGGTTGGACCTCCGTAGCCCATGGCTGCTTGAGGATGATGATGATGATGATGATTTATTTGTACTGAAAATATTTTGCTAACGTCAATGCAATATTATAATGGAATTTAAATTAATTTTGCTATAATGAAAAACTTAACGAAGAATAATATTTAATTTTTGGCTGTCACAAAAACACTACTGCATACATATATGATAAAAATATAACACACATTTCACTACTATTTATTTGCACTATAAATATTTCACTATAACATTAATGTAGTGTTATAATGGAATTGAAATTAATTTTGCTATAATGAAAAATGCAACGAAGAATGATATTCAAATTTTGACTGTTTGCTTTGCAAGAGTGCATTCAGCCTTGCACTTTTTTTCATTTGCCAATGCTGGTTTAAATACATAATAAAATACATACCTCACCCTTTTTCCTATGTAGTTCTGTGAGTTCCTCTTGTAAATGGTATATCTTCTTTTCTAACACTGATGTCTTTTCTGATGGTTTAGAAACACTGGAACATAGCAGAGCATTACTTTAATTTTCAAATATATATATAAATTTTGCATAATACTTTGCTTACAATTTTAAGGCATCATAATAAGCTTTTAAATTTTTCTCATAACTTTCATATTACATTTTCTTCAGACCTATTTAGTTCATAACACCTAAGATGAAAAGGGTAGTTAAGAACTAAATAGGCCAGTTTGTGATGAAAAACACAGAAATAAGCACAATATTAAGAATCTAGTAGTTCAATAACACACTTAATATAATAGCTTCATGGGTGCACTGACTCAGGCACGAACCAATAGTATAATGATTGGTTATTGGTTGGTTGGTTATTTGGGGAATAAAGAATAATAATAAAATATAAATGTTGCACCATTCATATGGTGCAACATCAACTAAGGCCACATTATATTATTATACATTATAAGGAATGAAAAATTGAAAAGAAGTAACAAGAAACAAAAGGGTACAAAAAACAGTAAGTAGAAAAATCAAGTTAAAGCAGTCAACAAGTATAAAAGAGAAAAATTCAACAATGGGTGCATAGGTCTCTTAGAATAAAAAACAAGTCCAAATACTGAAATGGTAAAGACATTAAAGATGTGTAAAATAAACAGTAAAGCATAAAAAAATTAAAAACTGGTGTTGAAAATGAGTCATCGAGTACAAGATGTCCGAGTGTAAAAGGCTTGGACATAAAATCATGCAAGTTAAAATACAATAAATTTACTTTATATCACTGCAATGGTCAGAAGAGCTGAAATAATTAGTCGGAATTGTTATTTACGAAATTACCTTGATCCAATAAATAGGTGAGTCTATTCTCCTATGGCAGGTAGTACAGTCCAATTATTGAGAGTCACATATGCTGTTGCTTGTTGCAGGGTTGACATTAATTCTAAAGTGGCACAGAAAGACAAAATCTGTTTTTGAATCTATAATTCGCTGCACATGTTAACCAATGTATGTGTAGATTTCCAGCATATGTCATTGTGCCACATCCAAATTGATGCCAACCCTACAACAAGCCCCAACAAGAATAGCAAAATGAAGAACATATGTAAACTCATAACAATTGGACTGTGTGCTATCTACCATAGGACAACAGACTCATCTATTTATACGATATCAATCCAGGAAGCCATGTGGCACTCCCCCCCCCCCCCCCCAGTTCTTGGGGAAAGGTTACAATAGAGTGTGGCTGACATAGACAAGGAGAAAAAAAGTTGGAAATGAAGATCGGCAAGTGACTCCTCAAGCTGAAGTCATGAAGAATGCTGAATCTCCACATTGTATTGTATGTTTTCTCAATGTCAAAGAATATTGAAAACAGGTGCTCCTACATAAAATTGAATGTCTGATCACCATTTCGAGGCGATCAGTGAATGAGGTGGTCTAAGATAGACTGTTGACTGCAAATGCCACACTAGGTGTTGGAAAGAAGGTTGTGATGTTCCAAATACCAGACCAGTCTGGCATTTACCATTCTTTCCAACACCCTGCACACACAGCTTGTCAATGCAATGGGATAATAATTTGAAGGAATCTTGGCATGTTTTTCTGGCTTGGCGAAGACCAAGGAAATGGCCTCCCACCAGAATTGGAAAATGCTCCTCGAGAAAAATCTGGTAGAAAAGTCGGAGCAGCCGATCAATAAGACATGTTGGAGCATAGTATAATGGACATTGTTTGGCCTAATATCAAATGCATTGGAAGAGTGCAGAGCAAGATAAATCTCCTCTGCTTCGAAAGGCCTGTTATAAGGCTCCAAGCTATTTGAGTGGAAAGACAGAGGAGTGCATTCAGCCTTCCTCTTCTGATACAGAAAATCAGGGGAATAAGACAATGATGAAGAGATGGAGGAAAACGATTCCCCCAGAGTATCAACAAAGAATGTTTCGGATCAGCATTTGCCTGCCCATTGTCCTCCAGGATCGATAATGAGTGGAACATGTAGTTCCCACCCATCTTCCAGACTTTATCCCACACGTTCTGAGAACTGGTCATATGGGTGATGGAAGATGTATATTTGATCCAAGATTCCTTCTGGCTTTGCCACTAGATGAAATGAGCTTCTGCCCTGGTGTGTTTGAATGCTTCAAGGTTAGGGGATGTCGGATACCTCCGAAACAATCCCTAAGTTGTGTTCTGAGCCTTACGAGCTGTGATGCAGTTAGGATTCCACCACGGTTTTGAAAATTGAGGAAACTGTGTTAAAGTATAAAGAATTGTAGAGGCAGCCGCAAGGACTATACAGTCTGTCATCACCACCTATGTGTCATTAATTGGCTCATGGCTGACCGAGTGTTCATAGAACTCAGAAAGGAGTTCGAAGCCACTTCAGTCAGCCTGATCAAGCCTCCACTGTGAGATGCGTAAAGTGTTGCAAGGCCCAGCATGAGAGATGGTACACACCACAGGGAGGTGATCGTTTTCATAAGGGTTGTCTTCGACCTCCAATGTAAAGAGTGGAATGATCGAGGAGGAGCAGATGGTGAGGTCAATGGCAGTGAATGTGTGGGTTGGGGAGTGAAAGTATATACTGACACTGGTGTTCAACAGGGAGAGAGAAGGATCCAGGAGCCATTGCTCCAAGGCCCCACCCTTCCCATTGGTGTCAGCACTGCCCCAAAGTGGACTGTGACCATTGAAGTCCTCCATAATGAGGAAGTGGGATAGCAGCTAAGAGACGAGGTCATCAAGGTCTTCCCAGAAGATGATACTTTGTGGAAGTAGGCAGAATGGAGCAGAGAGTCAAAAAAAATTCCATGAAGTGGTGAAAGGTAATCACTTTTAAGTTGGTGGTGAGGGGTACAACCTGTAATGGAGAATGGTGGCTCATGAGGATGGCAACACCCTGATGAGCTGGACCATCTCCATCCTTGCCCCAGTGAATGAGAGAAAAGTGCCAGATTGTGGGATTGGTGGTTGTCTGCATGTACATCTGCAGGCACACACAGATGGGCTTGTGTGCCCTCAGGAGGATCTCAATGTCATCACTATGCCTCTGGAATCCATGACAATTCAATTGTAAGAGTGTGGCTTTCTTATGGTCTTAGAAGAATGGGTGGAAAACAATTTCCAATTTAGTTTTACTGTTGCCAGTGATAGTTTAGGAAAAATGGTGTGGTCTGTGTCCATGTACTTGGAAATCATCTGAAGGACACAGTCACAGACCACTGAATGAGGTGGGGCTCATTGTTTTCTTCTTTGGTCCCTTGTGTTTGGAAGGTTAAGCTGTCTGAAGATGGGAAGGAGGCTTTTCAGTGACGGAAACCAAAGGCATAGAAGCAAGAATTAAAACTAGAGTAGATGTTGAAGCTGACACTGACTGTGGTTTCGCATTCTCCAAGAGAAACCTAGCAGCTGGTGAAAAAGACTCAGATGATGGGACACTGATGTCAGTTTGCACCAACACAGCTGCTGTGGGAATGATAGGCTTCCCAGCAACTACACTGACATAGAAGAGTTTGCCAGGGTTGGGTTGGATTGTTTAACCTCTGAACTGCAATTTTTTGCACACAATGGGCTAAATGGCCAGGTCACAAAGACCCCAAAGGCTCAGAGAAAGCTGGGAGAGGGGATCCACTGGAACAGATGTTGGGAGACAGATGGTAGCCTCCCATCAAGGGCATTCAGCGTGTTCTTGAACATGCACAGGGTATGGCTCTCCTGCACAGGGCTTAATGTCCAATTCCATGGACTGCAGCCTTTCCAAGCTCAGCGGTGTCCCTGACTGACTGTGGGCAGAGCAGGGAGTTTTGTGGAGATAAATCCCCACACTGACCCAGCTGCAACTTGAACCTGGGAACTACAGATTACAAGCCTGGAGTGCTACTGTATGAGCCATCTCTGCCCCTAGTTTGCCAGGTAGAGGCGATGGTGTCTATATATTTCTCACTTCTGGGTATTTCTGGTACTTTCCGGGTATATATTTCTCATTTCTGGGTATGAGTGTTCTGTACCATTTTCACTTGCTGGACCTCTTTTTCCTCCTTCCATTTCGCACAGTCACAGGAAAATGCTGGATGGGCACCACTGCAGTTTAAGTAGCTTGCTGTCTCAGCCAAGAAGTCTGGCTTAAGATGATCCTGACTGCCACAGTGAGCACAGATAAGCTTGCCACAGTGAGCAAAGATAAGCTTACCCTGGCAAGCTGTGCAGCCATGACCATATCTCTGGCACTGGAAACAGCACAGAGGGTTAGTGATATATATGGTTGTAGTTTGCAATGTAAATAACCTGCCTCAATGGAAATAAGTAGGTGTGGCAAGTTGAAAGTCTGAATTAGCATCCTGGTGGGTACTAATTTCCCCTCACAATGGACTGCAGTCACTCTTTGGGCAGATAACTCTGGGGGATCTCTTCCTCAGAGACTGTGAGGGGGTCCCACTCAGAGATCACACCATGTGAGAAATTCAGCGATTTATGGGGTATCAATATGATGGTCCCCCACCAATTGCTGTTACCTTGAGGAGGAGCTTGGAGTGTTTAAAATATGCAATCTCCACCAACAAACTACTGCATCTTACGCACTTGACAGATTTTGGTGGTCCCACAAGACCTTCCAAACCATTATTGATAAAAAAAAAAAGGGGGGGATATGTTCCCAATTACCTGATCACCTGATGAATGGAAGATCAGGAATCTTGGGGGTGAAAATACAGACAAAAATAACAAAGGTGACAATGATGATAACAACGAAGATGATAGGGACTCATGCCAAACCCTCTTTGCAGCAGTGGCTGAATAATTTTTTCAAAATCGAACTTATGGTTTTTGAATTGTGGTTCAATGCCCATGGTCCCCTCCAGCATGGAGTCCAACAAATGGATGCATAATCGGGCACCAGGGCTCCACATATACTATACCCACACAGCCAGTGAGCCAAGACCTCACAAAAAAACTAAAATGGAAAAGAAAAATGTGACGAAATCACTAGAGTTCTCACAAATAAAATAAGCAAAAAAATAAAAGTGTGAGAAACAAACTAATCTCACAAAACAATGAAAAGTACAAAATTAGTAAATGTGTGGAGAAACTTGCAAACATGTACCTGGACATAGGCAAGACACTAACCTACTGCATAATTAACCCTAGCAGATCGTCCACCAGCTGATTGATCTGGGGGGGGGGGAACCCCAGGACCTCCTGTTTACCTGAAGCTGAGGCCAAAGCAGTGTTCAGCAGTGGTCTTCGAAATTGTTGCACAGCTCTGTGATAAACAGGCTCCCCAATGGCAAGATGGGTCAAAGGGGACCCTGCTAGTCATGAGCTGAGGAGAGCAGATCAGGACCATCAAGCAACTACCAAGATTCTCCTTTCCAGGGACATGGATCACCCTGCATTGGAAAGATGCAGACAAGCATTTAGGATCCTATGAATGTACCCAAACCAGCAGAACCTTCACAGGATGGGCCCCTCACCATGGACAGGAGCTCGCACCAGGTGTTACATTTAGGTTTGTTGTCCGCCTGAAGAAGAAAAGAATGCGTTATAAATGAATGACTCATAAAGAGCCAAGTAAGTATGATTTCCTCCTTGCAATTCCTGCAAAAACATGATTACTACAATTTGACAATAGGCTTGATCTCAAAAAATTTGTTACCAATCTGTTCAGATTATGATCTCTCCACTGTGCTCAGAGCTAGGTGTAAAATACTGATGGAATTCCAAGTATCTGCCTTAAGATGGATTTGCCCCTGATGCCAATGTGACCAAACAGAAGAGAATGGTGATGGTGCCTGCTAGATGATGGAGCTGCTGGCAGAAACTAAAACCAGTCCACCCTTCAATAGCTTACAGATCAAAATTGTTATAAAGTGATGCAGTTGGACAGTTAGCTACTGATAAGAATCAATGCTGAGGAAGCAGTTAGACAGCACAACAGCAGAGAACTTTACCAGATAGTTAATGTTTTGTGTGGTAGAAAATGAACAGGTAGACAAGGATTGAAGGATAAACGAGGTAAGGTTATTATAGAAGGTGAGGATTCTGTTATGGCTAGGTGGGCTGAGCATTTCAGTGATGTTCTAAACAATGTGGTTAATTCTACTCCCATTGTTTGTAATGATGATAGATGCATTAGCAGCTTTAATGTTGGCCCTATAACACAATCTGAAGTTATTTTGGCTATCTCTAAACTTAAACTTCATAAATCCCCAGGGGTAGATGAAATTACTACAGAAATGCTCAGAGCTAGGAATGTTTCGGTTACCACTTGGATGACTGAAATTTTGAATATCTTTTATGATAAAGGCATGGTTCCTAAGGATTTTACCAGAGCTATTATTATCCCTATTTTCAAAAAAGGTGATTGCAGTTCTTGTGATAACTATAGGGGTATCAGCCTACTATCTGTTCCAGGTAAAGTTCTTTCCATGATTGTGCTAAATAGAATTAAGAATCTAGTTGACAATCAATTGCGTGATGAGCAATGTGGATTCAGAAGTGGTAGGGGATGTGTGGATCAGATATTTTCACTTATGCAGATTCTTGAGAAATGTTTAGAGTTTCAGAAACCTTTGGTTGCTAGCTTTGTTGATTTCAAAAAGGCTTTCGACTCTGTTGATCGTCATAATTTGTGGTTGATTGTGAAATCATATGGTATACCAGCCAAGTTAGTTAACATAACGAAAGCTCTCTATAATAACACTGAGTCATGTGTGAGAGTTGGTAAGTCTTGTAGCAATTGGTTTAGCATTACTTCTGATGTTCGACAAGGGTGCATTTTGTCTCCTTTTCTCTTTAGTTTGGTTGTTGATTATGTTATGCGAAATTCACTTCAAGGGAAAGCTTTTGGCCTTAAATGGGCTGGAGATAAACGAAAATTTCTGATTTAGATTATGCTGATGATTTAGCCCTTTTGGCAAATGATGTTGATGAGATGAACTCTTTCATTCGAGCTGTTGATGAGACTGGTAGTAGGTAGGTTTGGTTATAAACAGAGAGAAAACTAAAGTGATGAAAATTGGTCAGGCAGGCTGTGATTCAGTTAATCTGAATGGTTGCAGTCTTGAGCAGTTGTCACAGTTTAATTACCTTGGGAGCTACGTAACAGATACTGGTGATGTGCGGCATGAGATTAACAAATGAATAGGTATTGCTGCCGGGACTTTTAAGAATCTATGGAGATTGTGGAGAAATGGGCGTATACACCTAAAGACTAAAATTAGACTATAATAATTTGGTTCTTTCTAGGGTTAGTTATGGTAGTGAAACTTGGACGCTGTGTAAACAAGATAACAGGAAACTAGATGCTTTTGATTCTAGATGCTTACGCAATATCTTGGGTATTAGGTGGTTTAACTTTGTAACTAATGATGAGGTTAGGCAAAGGAGTCTGCAACTTCCTTTAAGCAGCATATTGTGCAGAGAGAGACTCCGCTGGTTTGGTCATGTTGCCCGTATGGATAATTATAGATTGGCGAATAGGGTTATGAACAGTGTGCCTAGAGGCCTCAGAAGGAAGAGGAGATCTAGGATGCGGTGGGCAGACAATGTCAAACAGGACTTTGTTAGAATTGGTGTACAGTGGCCGGATGCAGCAGATGTAGCTCAGGACTGATATGCTTGGAGAATTAAACTGCGCGGTCTGGTTGGACCTCCGTAGCCCATGGCTGCTTGAGGATGATGATGATGATGATGCAGTTGGTAAGATTAAATTAAAAAAAATATGGCTGATACTGCCAACTAATCAAATAAACATATCACATCACATTTAATCATGTTATCAATGCAGAAGATGCAAATTGATAAAATAGAGCAAAAAAGGTTATAAAATAGAGACATCTCCATATTTTTATTAACAATCAGATCCTTTTTTAAGAGCATTTGATATCACAAAGTTTGAACAATAAAGTTTCTTTAATTGCAAAAAAATGAAACCTAATTACATTGCAAGAAGAACTGGCAATCTGTGAGCTTATGCTTTCAGTGACTCTAGTACTTTGTGTTTACTTTCCCCACCATTTGAGCATAATTTAAATATGGATAAATTTCCTTTGAAAATATTGTTGAATACTAAACTTTTCATAAAAAATAAAATTGCATAGGCATTGTAAAAATAGAGAATCAGAAACAAAAGTCATAATACTGTATTTCCTTTTATTAAAAAACAATTTGAATCAGTTACATACCAGCACATAAAATTTGGTGCAGAGCAGTATGCAGGAAGTTAGATAAATGGTTGCTCTACATTTTCCCACTGATTACCACTACATAATAACCACTACAGAAATATTAGTATCATTTTTAATTATCTATATACTATTACACTGTATTTCCATTCTTTTTGCATTGATTTCTTTATATTGCTATCTAAACTAAATATCATACTCATGATGGTTACAGTACAAAAAAGCATTTAAAAAACTTGAAACTCTATAAAATATTAATTTAAAGAGAAATAGATACTTATGATGTGCCTCCACTGCCTTGCTCATCTCCACAAGCAAGCTGGCTGTTGCAATCTGGCCAATAATCAGTAGTCTAATGTAACGAATAATTGTCCTGATGTTCTGACACTAATACTTAACAAAATGTCAACATACAGGTTATTCCAGTATGTCTTCTCTTCATCAAGGCTTAATTGCTAACAAGCTATATTATCAAAGATTATAATCCAGAGCATGTATATTGTGAGGTGTACTATGCAAGGTGTGCTACACTGCATCTACATGAGTTCATTACTTTGATCAATTCAATAAATACCAATGAATCAAAAAAAAAATAGCAAATGTCTAATAATTATTCAATTCCAACAGGCATGCAAGAACAACAGACTTACTACCATCAAAAAACAATCAACTCATCTAGTAGTTGTTTGGTTGTTTGGGGTTTTATGGCACATTGACAACTAAGGTCATAATGCGCCAAATGATATGAATAAAAGGATAAAAGAAGCAGAAACCCACAACAAAGTTAAAAGTCAATAGAGTAAAAGGCAAAGGACAAAACCAACAGATATAAAAAAATACAAAAACAAGAAAGACATGTAAAGTAATAAATATAAGGATATAAAAGAAAAACCACCAAAGTGTACAAGACCCAGGTTGGACAGTGTATAAATGAGAAAGCCATAAAATTACAATCTAGTAAAATAACTGGTAAAATATAAAAAGGCAAAGACAGGACGTAAAAAGGATTCATCAGATAAAAGATGTCCGAGTGTAAGGGGGCTCAGACATAAAATCATAAAAGTTAAAATATAACTGGCATTCAAGGTTAAAAGCAGTACAATAGATTAAAATATGCTTAACCATTAAAATGGTGTCACAAAACTCGCACTTAAGTTTGTCATTCGCTCAAAGAAGACAGGAATGAATGATAAACGAATTACCTAAGCGGAGCCGAGTAAGTACAACTTCCTCCTTGTGATTCCTGCGAAAACAAGACTGCCACAGTTTGACAATGGGCTTGATCTCAAAAAGTTTGTTGCCAACCTGTTCAGACCAAGATCTTTGCCACTGTGCTAGAGCTCAATGGAAAAATGCTGCCGGAAGTCCAGGTAGGTAACCAGCAGTGGAGAGTCAGACAAGGGCATGGCTGACTTGGCAGCAACGTCTGCCAAGTCGTTGCCAAGTCGTTCTGATCCTGACGTGACTGGGCACATAACAGAAGAGAATAATGGTGGCTTCCAGACGATGCAACTGCTGGCAGATCTTGAAGAGAACAGGGTGAGGCCAGGGCCTCACTGAGATCAAAGCCTGTAACAAGCTAAGCAAGTTGGTGTAAGGCACCGACAATGATGCTTCGATGCTATGTGGTCCAAGACAAGGCTGACAGCATGCAACTCTGCAGTGAACATGGAACACTGCTGCAGGATCTAGTCTGTAATGATTACATCACAGCAGACCATGGCTGATCCCACCAATGTACCAGACTTCGAGCCATCTGCGAAGACAGGCAAGAAGTCCGGGTGTACAGCACAATGCTGGCAAAGAGTTACTGATACACACAGTCAGGTGTAAAGGCCTTCCCCATCCTGTACAGGGGAAAAATCACAGGAAAGGGAAACAGTGAGCTAGGGTAGAAGTGGTTCAGCTGTTGACTGTGAGATGCTATTGAGACTGGTGTTAATGCGTCTCAGGTAACCTTGGACATGTAAAGTGAAAGAACAAATGGCAGTTGGTTGGTTCTCACATATAACATTTCCCACTGGGGACTGAAAATGCAGTCCCCAAGTGGAGTGGCCAGGCAGGGATTGAAATTTTGCTGCATATTGCAGGAACTGCTGATGGCAAAGAAATAAAGGTTTGTTGGTCTTAATGTAGAGACTCTGGACTGGTGAAGTGCGGAAGGCCGCTGTGTTAGCACGGGGGACTGATGGCGGAGGGGGTCCAGGACCTTCACCACTGAATCCTGGGCAGAGTCGTACACGGGATCCGTAGTCCAGTTTTAACCAGAAAAGGATCTTGAGGATGTTCAATGCCCATATGAACTTGGACCTGAGATGTTGTAATGTGTGGTACAAAGGCCAATTTCTGGTTGAAGATGAGACTGAGAAACTTGGTCTCCACCACAACTGGAATGATGCTACCCCCGAGCTGTGGCTCGGTGTCAGATGAAGGTTATGCTTGCAGCAAAAGCGCATGCAAGTGGTCTTCTGTGGGGAGAACTGAAACCTATTGGCTATAGCCCAAACCGAAAGATTGTTCAGGGTATTATGCAGTTGTCGTTCAATGAACCTCTTGCTGGATGACAAACAAAAGATGCTAAAGTCATCGACATAGAGGGCATTGCCTACAGTCAGAGGAAGTTACTGCATAATTGAATTTATCTTTACAGCAAAAAGCATAACACTCAGGATACCTTGTGGTACCCCTGTTCTTTGGGACAGAGTGTTGCTGACACAGACACGAAAAGAATGTGACAATAAGAAGTTGGAGATGAAGATCGGCATGTGACCTCGCAAGCCTAAGCTGTGGAGGTCATGAAGAAAGTCGAATCTACAAGCAGTGTCATATGCTTTTTTTATGTCGATGAAAATGGACACCAGGTGCTCTCGACATAAAAAGAAATTCCTGATCTCTGATTTGAGGTGGATCAGGTGGCATAAGGTAGGCCTGTGCCTGCAAAAGCCACACTAGGTGTTGGAAAGAAGGCTATGACGTTCCAAATACCAGGCCAGTCTGTATTTACAATTCTTTCCAACACCTTGCAGATGCAGCTCGTCAACGCAATTGGACGGTAATTTGAAGGAATCTTGGGATCTTTGTCTGGCTTGGGGAAGGCCAAGACGATGGCCTTCCGTTAGGAGTCCGGAAACTGTTCCTCGATGAAAATACGGTTGAAGAGTCAGAGCAGTCGATCTTTATTCAATGGTGGGAGATGTTGGAACATAGCATAATAAACATTGTCTGACCTGACAGCAGATGTACGAGAAGTGTGTAGAACAAGGCAAAGCTCCTCAATTGTGAATAGCCTATTGTAAGGCTCCAGGCCACTTGAACAGAAGGATAGTGCAGAGCATTCGGCCTTGCTCTTCTGGGCCAGAAACTCGGAGGAGTAAGAAGATAATGAAGAGATGGAGGAGAAAGACTCCCCCAGAATATCGACAATTGCTTTGGGATCAGCAATTGCCTGTCCACTGTGCTCCAGGATCGATAATGAGTGCGACATGTAACTCCAACCCATTTTCAAGACTTTATACACACAACCTTAGAACTGGTCGTGCGGGTGACAGAACACGTATATTCCTTCTGGCTCTGGCGCCGGACGAAATGGGCTTTAGCCCTGGTGCATTTGAATGCTTCAAGGTTGGAGGATGTTGGATATCTCCAAAACACCCCCCAAGCCTTACGAGCTGCGGTACAGTCGGGATTCAACCACAGTTTTGGGAACCGAGTCGAGGTCTGAGGAATAGTACATGCAGCTGCATGGATGATGCAGTCCATCATCTCCACCACTGCAACATTGATTGGCTCCTGGCTGACAGAGTGGTCATCAAGCTCAGACAGGAGCTCGAAGCCACTTGTCAGCCTGATCAAGCCTCCACCGGAATATACATGAAGGGTACAAGGCCCCCCCACAGGAGATGGCACACACCACAGGGAGGTGATCGCTTCCATATGGATTATCCTCAACCTCCCATGTAAAGAGTGGATCAAAGAGGAGCAGAAAGTGAGATCAATGGTTATGAATGTGTAGGTTGGGGAGTGGAAGTATCTACTGACACCAGTGTTCAACAGGAATCCAAGAGCCACTCTTCCAGGACTCCACCAGAGTCAGCATTGCCCCAGAGTGGACTGTATCCATTGAAGTTCCCTATGATGAGGAAGGGAGACAACAGCTGTGAGATGAGATCATCAAGGTCATCACGGAAAAGGATACTTCCAGATGGTAGATAGAACAGACAGTCAACGAAAATCCCACAAAGAGGCTGATGGCAACCGCCTCTAACTTGGTGGTAAGGGGTATGACCTGGAATGGAGAATGGTTGCTCATGAGAATGGCGACACCCTCACAAGCTGGACCATTTCCAACCTGGTCCTGGCGAATGAGAGAGAAGTGCTGGATAGTTGGCTGTCTGCAAATATGTTTTCTATGGGCACACACAGATGGGTTCACATGCCCTCAGATGGCTCTTGATGTTAATATTCCTCTGGAATCTACAACAGTTCCATTATAGGAGTGTGGCCATCTCAGATCTTAGAAGAATTGGTGGATGACTTTCAATTTAATTTAACTGTCACCAGAGATGGTTTGGGAAAAATTGGGTGGTCCATGTCCATGTCCTCAGAATCCTCCAAAAGATATGGTCAGAGACCACCAAACGAGAAGGGGTTAAAAATTTCTTTTTTGGCCACGGTGGGGCCCCTTAGGCTTGGAAGGTCTTGCTGTCTGTGGGTGGGATGGAGGAGGCCTTCCAGTGGTGGAAGTGGAAGGTGCAGAGCAATAACAGAAACCAGAGTTGATTGAAACCAGCAAAAACTTCGGCTTCACCTGTGTCAAGAGGTACTTGGCAGCAGGCGAGAAAGATTCAGCAGGTGGAACACTGATGTCGATCTGCACTGCCACAGAAGCAGTCTTAATGACGGACTTTCCGACGACTGCATTGGCATAGGAGACCTTGCCAGGTGGAGCAGGCGGTGCAGCGAGTTTCCTTGCTCTGGATAACTGATGTTGTGGAGGGTCTTTAGGTGCTGTACCTCTTTCTCCTCCAGCCACTTTGGACAGTCGAAGGAGTATGCCGGATGTTTGCCACAGTAGTTTACACAGCATGCTTTTTCTGCTGTGCAGTCAGGTTCAAGATGATCCTGACTGCCACAACCAGCATAGGTGGGCTTGCCCCATCATGCTGTGTCAGGATCCAGATGATTATGCTTGAGGCAAAAGGGCATGCAAGTGGTCTTCTGTATGGAGAACCGAAACCCATTGACTGTCACCCAAACCGACAAATTGTTTAGAGCCGTTGGCACTTCTCATTCAGTGACACCAATGCAGGATGATGAGCAAAAGATGCTAAAATTGTCAATACAGAGCACATTGCCTACAGTTGGAGGAAGTTGTCTAGTAATGGAATTAATCTTGAGAGTGAAAAGTGAAACACTCAAAACACAGCCCTGTTGTACTCTCTGATCTTGGGGGAAAGGTTGCAATAGAGTATTGCCAACATGGAAACAAAAAGAATAAGAAGATAAAATGTTGGAGAACACGAAGTTGGTGCCTCATGAGAGAAAATTTGTTGCTCAAGGCAGGAGTGATTTCATTAAGCAAATTCATAATTGGTTTAAAGGAAATTCAATGCTCATGGCTCCACCCACCACAGAGCCCAACAAGGGGACGCCCAATCAGGCGCAAGTGCTGCACAGACAGTATACCTACACAGCCAGTGAGCCAAGCCCAAACAAATAAATAAAAGGAAAAGAAAAAAGAACTGTAAGGAACAAAAGTGTACTCACAAAATGAAATAAGCGAAAAAAGAAAAGGCACAAGGATCTAATGTCCTCACAAATGAAAGATAACTACAAAAGGAAAATAAGGTGTGGGTAAACACACAAATTGTTACCCAGACATAAGCAAACCCACCAACCAATTGATCCACAGGGAGCCACTCCAGGACCTCCCAATTATCTGAAACAGAAGTCAAAGCAGTGTGTAGCAGTGGCCCTAGAAATCACTGCCCAGCATTGTGATGAATAGGTTTCCCAATTGTAAGATGGGCCAAAGAAGATCCCGCTAGTCATGAGCTGAGGATAGCAGATGAGGATCCCTGAACAACTACCGTGATCCTCCTTTTCAGGAACATGGGTCTTTAAGCACAGCAAACAAGCATACATTTAGCGACCTAATTGTGGCAAGCATGTAGGACCTTGTGAATGTACCAAGCCAGCAGAACCTTCACAGGATGGTCCCTTCACCATGGAGAGTTTGCTTGGAGAGGTATATGGGGGAAGGGAAGGTGTAATATCAGTGTTACAGAGTATTTCTTGACTGACATTAATTTGTAGGCTTTCAATGTAACTGAGTTGAAATCTAATTGTGGGGTTTGTAATTATTTTGGTGCTTTGAAAAGTTTTGGATAGATTATTGGCAATTATGGCTTGGGTTAATGGAATGCTTCGATTGTTGTTTGCTAGATCATGCTAGTGCTCCTCAAGTTTTACGTTAAAGATTGTATAAGCTCTACCAATATAACTATCTTTTCATTATAAAAGATAGTCAGGGTCATCTATTCGAATTTTGTACATTCCACCTTAATAACACATTAGATAATGCTGAAATTAAATTATTAAATTCATCTATTCAGAAACTACATACTGATATGGTTAAAACAAAGCATTTGACTTACCATGAGCATCTAAAATTATGCAAAATACCAATTCAGCATACTACAACCACTTAAGGAACAAATTATTTTCGATCCTGGAACACACCACCAGAACCCTACAAAAAACCCATATCAGCAAACTGAACAACTTACTAGGTAGAAAATATAAGATGCAAAACAATGCCATTCACATCCCAAATCCTTCCAATAAATTTGTTAATTTACCAAACACTTGGCACCAACCAAATTAAAATACTAAACCAAGGTGCTGAATTGCTTACATTACTCCCCCCTCCCACCATTGCATAAAATTAGACCACAACTGCAGCAGACTATGTGCAACATACCTGATATTGGAAAAGAAAAAGTATGATTTAAACTATACCATATTATGAAGCATCTAGATCAGAAATCTGAAAAAACCTCCTGACATCAAAGTTGTTCTTAAATTGCCAAAAAAACAGGATTGTTTCCAAAAAAACAAATTGCCAATAAAACAGACCAAATAGTTTTGCTTAACAAATCCTACTATATTGAGAAAATTAATTTTACTTTAGTTGAATTGGGCTGTCATGAAATACTAAATGACCCCATACCCCACATTCTACCACAATTAACTAATTAAAAAACATAACCCTTTTCTCCCATTAGATATCTCTAAAGCTTACACTCCTCCTATGTATCTAGCCATACTGCAACTCTTTGTTAAGATCACTCTCCATAAACAACATTATCTGTTTAGACCTTTAGTATAAAAATGCAAATCACCCACCTACAACCTTGAGTGTGGGTTATTTAATGTTTTAAAACCATTCTTTCCCAGGTATGGGAGCACAGGAATCAGTGCAACATGTTATAGATCTGATTCAACATACCCTAGTATACCCCAACACAACCTTAGACTCACTAAATGTTGCATCACTATACCCAAACACACCAATTATAGAAGCATCAATGAGACTAAAACCAAAATGGTTAGAAGTGGCCACACCCACAGCTCAGCAATACTTTAGCATGCATAATGCAGCAGACCTGGTAAATTCATCGAATTGGTTTCAAGCTAATGGAAAAAAGACCTAAATGGAAGGGGTACCAATGGGTCCCCCTCTCTCTGGACTCATGGCCAATGCAGTTCTGCACAACATTGAAACAACAACAACCCAAACTAACTGTCAGTCAAACTCTCATTTTATGTCCGGTACATAGTCGACTCTGTTGATCATCATAATTTGTGGTTGATTGTGAGATCATATGGTATACCAGACAAGTTAGTTAACATAATGAAAGCTCTCTATAATAACACTGAGTCATGTGTGAGAGTTGGTAAGTCTTGTAGCAATTGGTTTAGCATTACTTCTGGTGTTCGACAAGGGTGCATTTTGTCTCCTTTTCTCTTTAGTTTGGTTGTTGCTTATGTTATGCGAAATTCACTTCAAGGGAAAGATTTTGGCCTTAAATGGGCTGGAGATACGAAAATTTCTGATTTAGATTATGCTGATGATTTAGCCCTTTTGGCAAATGATGTTGATGAGATGAACTCTTTCATTCGAGCTGTTGATGAGCTGGTAGTAGGTAGGTTTGGTTATAAACAGAGAGAAAACTAAAGTGATGAAAATTGGTCAGGCAGATTGTGATTCAGTTAATTTGAATGGTTGCAGTCTTGAGCAGGTGTCGCAGTTTAATTATCTTGGGAGCTATGTAACAGATAATGGTGATGTGCGGCATGAAATTAACAGACGAATAGGGATTGCCAGGACTTTTAAGAATCTATGGAGAGTGTGGAGAAATAGGCGTATACACCTAAAGACTAAAATTAGACTGTATAATAGTTTGGTTCTTTCTAGGGTTAGTTATGGTAGTGAAACTTGGACACTTTGTAAACAGGATAACAGGAAACTAGATGCTTTTGATTCCAGATGCTTACGCAGTATCTTGGGCATTAGGTGGTTCAACTTTGTAACTAATGATGAGGTTAGGCAAAGGAGTTGGCAACTTCCTTTAAGCAGCATATTGTGCAGAGACTCCGTTGGTTTGGCCATGTTACCCGTAAGGATAATTATAGATTGGCGAATAGGGTTATGAACAGTGTGCCTAAAGGCTTCAGAAAGAGGGGGAGACCTAGGATGCGGTGGGCAGACAATGTCGAACAGGACCTTGTTAGAATTGGTGTGCAGGGGCCAGATGCAGTAGATGTAGCTCAGGATAGACTTGCTTGGAGAACTAAATTGCACGGTTTGGATGGACCTCTGTAGTGCACGGCTGCTTGAGGATGATGATGCTGACATAGAAGATTACATTGATCTTTTGGGAACATGATTATTAAAGAATTTGAGCAACTGTTTAACACCTTTAACAATGTTCTTCCATCAATTAAATTCATGCTGGAATCAAAGAAAGATAGGAAGTTACCTTATTTAAATATCCTCATTAAGAGGCATTCTGAAAAATGCACTATAACAGTCTACAGGAAACCCTCATCCATATCCAATATAATCACATGAAAATCAGAACACCCAAATAATTATAAATATGCTGCCTTTAACTCATATTTCTTCAGAGCCTACAACTATTGTTCCACACATCAACTACTGAATCAAGAAATTAAACATGAAATATACAATCAGACAGGAAGCAGGATTTAATAGGAAGCTGATTGACAGAATCCATAGAAGAGTGAAATTTAAATTATGCCAAAACACCCAACCCTCCCCCCCCCCCAGAACAATCCAATGCACCCCCCCCCCCCCTCAGTACACCAACATAGCCTTACCTTACATACCTGACTTTACACATGCAGTCCAACATACATTACAAACATATAACCTTAAGGTACACATCATGGGGCGGGGTGGCTCAGTCGGTAGCGCGCCAGGCTCGTAATCTGTAGTTACCAGGTTCGAGTCCCAGCTGGCTCAGCGTTGAGATTTATGTCTGCAAAATTTTCCCGCCCTGCCCACGGTCAGTAGGGGACACCGATGGGCTTGAAAAGGCCGCCGTCCGTAGGATGGGACGTTAAGCCGTGGCCCCGTGTTCGGGAGAGCCATACCCTGTGCATGTTAAAGAACAAGCTGGATGGCCTTGACGGGAGGCTACCATCTGTCTTCCAACAGCTGTTCCAGTGGGTCCTCTCCCCCAACCTTCTGAGCCTTCGGGGTCCTCGTGGCCTGGCCATTTAGCCCATTGTGTGCAAAAAAGTGCCGCTCAGAGGTAAAACAAAACAACAACGAAAGGTACCTATCATGATCACCTCCAAATTAAACTATTAATTATGAATGATTGAGACATTGTACCTCCTACAGGCGGCATATACAAAATTAAAACAGATGACTCTGACCAACTTTTACAATCCAAAGATAGTTATATTGGTAGGACCTATAGAAACTTTAACATAAGACTGGTGAGTATTGCGCACAGGTCCCTATGTTTAACTTTAATATAGGTCAAAATAGTTAAAATTTCCTCAGCTTCCACAGTAGATTTGATACACACACACACACAGATAAAATCCGCTGATTAAAATTTGTAAAAGGTAAAATAGTCAAAAATACATGCGACATTTCAATGAGGTTTCCTTGTGCTCATCATCCTCAGGCAAAGATGTGGTTTGTGCATCATTAGCTATGATTACTCAATTTATATCGGGGTCTTAGATGGCAATGGTGGCGGATGTTCAGGTGTAGGATCTCAGGGTATCCATGTTAGAAAAAATTGTGGATTAGGGTTGAGGTGGGCAGGTGGTGGCAAAGTATGGATGGAGGGGTAGGGGTGATTGTGGGTGTGTTGGAGGGCAGTATTTGGGGGGTTGTAAAGGGGGTTAAAAAAAGGACTGCTAATTGGAAGATTAATCTTGGATGTATTAGGATAAGAAATAATGTGTATATAGTTAGGGTTCATTCTTATTCTAATATGTCCAAGGTTAAACTTCCAACCTCAGCGTTTTTTTATCCCCCCCCCCCCCACTTATACAAAATGCCCTCCGAAAGCACTGCCCTCCAATAACCCACAACCACCCCTACCCCTCCATCCATAATTTTCCACCGACTACCCACCTCAACCCTAATCCACAGTTTTTTATAACATGGATACCCTGAAATCCTACACCTGAACATCCGCCATCATCGCCATCTAAGACCCCAATATAAATTGAGTAATCATAGCTAATGATGCACAAACCACATCTATGCCCGAGGATGATGAGCACAAGGAAACCTCATTGAAATGTCGCATGTATTTTTAACTATTTTACCTTTTACAAGTTTTAATCAGCGGATTTTATCTGTTTGTGTGTGAGTGTATCAAATCTACTGTGGAAGCTAAGGAAATTTACTATTTTGACCTACATTAAAGTTAAACCTAGGGACCTGTGCACAATACTCACCAGACTGGATGGCAAGGTACAGTGCATACAGCAGGAAAAGAGAAAGCATATGTATCCTACATAGAGATAAGTACATGATCCCTTTTTCTAGAACTTAGGAAAATAACAGTGTTAATGGTGATTTAACTAATATTTGAAATAATACATACAAAGACATAATTACCAATAATCTACCCAAAACTTTCCTAAACACCAAAATAATCACACAACCACAACCCGATTTCAACTCAATTACATAGAAAACTACTAATTAATGTCAATCAAGAAATACTCTGTAACACTGGGGTAATCATGGATATTATGTCTTTACCCCCATCCTGGAGACTGCCATTATGCAACTACGAGATGTAGTTTCATTAAGTGCCATTAAAGGAATGCTATTTTACCCTTGGTCACTTTAGTCACCTGAAGATGCAGTAACAGAAAATGGCAAAACGTGTTGTGATAAACGTTTTTTAAAACCTTTTCAATATTTTTCAAAACCTTTCAAACTTTACAAGTCCTAAGCAATGTACTCTACATTCACAATCTTCCCTGTACTACTGCTATTAAAGAACTGGAGAACCTCGCATCTTCTAACACTTTAAGTTAATTAATGAACTGTCATCACGCCATCAACACTAAAACTGCCTCCCTCGCAACAAGCACTTCTTACTCAACAACAGCTCCCCTCCTTGTCACCCCATAAGAGCACCGACCCACTGCAACTTGGATATCTGCAACAAAGGAAACCACCAAAGTGCCAGTGATTAAGGACAGTTCATAAGGCTGACTCTGCTGACCCCTCAAGCTTCAACAAATAGTGATTTTCATGAAATTATATATCATCAAGACCAGATAAAGATCAAGAGGACATTAAAGAAAACTAATGCAAAAAACCCTTAACTTTTATTAATGAATTGTAAACTCAATGCTGGAACTCTGTATCCAATAATAAAAAAAAGCCAACCACCACAGAACATACCTTCATCATCTACCATTTAACAGGTGAGAGATGGCAAAAACAGAAACCAGCAACCATCTTTGCAGAAACCACAAGGATTTAGAAGCCTGAAACTGCACTCTGAAAATTCAGAAGCTGCAAATCACAAATCCTTCATTAAGTACAAAAACTAACAAAAACCAAACATTTGACAAGACCCCCGGACAATTAATTAATAAACTGGCACTCCTGTGAATTAATTGCATTCAAATGCTTTAGACAAGTAAAATAGGTTTTAAAAAACAACTTCACATTGAAATTCTGGATTTTACAGTGAACCTGTAGACACTACATTACATTTAAAAAATATAATTTCAGTCTTATGACTGAGCATCAAATAATGCAGTAGAGTTAATACTATGAATAACAAGGAAAAAACAAGGAACAGGACAGAATGCAGCTTAACTATGGCAAAAACAGAATTTAGAATTTTTGTTTTGATTTTAAAGTTGAAAATTTTAGAAAATCTTACAAAAAACATATAAAAGGAAGAAATAATTTACCCAGATTCACACTGAACTTGTAGCTCAAGATTTTCCTGTTCGACTTTTGCCTTTTGAACAGTAAGACGAATATTCTCCTTTTGCAGAAAATCAACTGATTCAAACAGAGTATTGCCTGTAAATTAAAAAAAAAAAATGTATACAGTTAGTTCTCAGTTAGCATGAAAACAAAACATCTGAGATTTGGGTTAAAGAAAAAATTATGGCTGTTAATGAAACATAGGAAACACTCGCTTAATAGTTAATTGGTTGCAGCAAAACAGAGCGCTAAATGAATCAGTGCTAAGTGAGTGCCATATTTCCATAAAAATATGGGTTAGTTCATTAAGTGCAAGTTATTTTGATAGGCTGTTTCAATAGTTAACTTATTAGTAGAATGGTTAAAATTTGTTGAGCAACATAACTCCCCTCTTCAAAAATTTTAATATTCTTTTTGAAAATTTTGGCTCTTTCCTGATCTGCATTAGCAGCTTCTCCCTGGATTGATATATTATGGAAGTTAGAGTGTTTCAAACCTATTGAACCACCCCCTAATGCTTTAAATGTTGGAAATTGAATTAATCATTAAAAAAATTAAGATTAAATTGAATTTAATTTTTAAGTGTTGGAAACTGATTAATCAAATTTGAAAAATCACTATAAGTAAACTTGCAACATGATTTTTTTTACGCCTACCTACCATTTTTTTCATTTTAATTTTTATATCTTTTGTTGAGACTTAAATGCTTTTCCTTTTAGTATGCAATGTAAACTATTTTATTTATTAAATGTTTCATAATGAGGCTCAGAAGTTGAGTTGCATTTTTAGAGAAAGAAAGAAAAAAAAACACTGTAAAGGGGTTAATAGTGGTAAATGGTTACACAGAATTTTCAGGCTGAGCTTTTTCCAGATCTTCATGTAGGCCTTTTCCTGAATAATAGTTGAACTTATTGGATTTTACATTAGGTATTATCATTAATTAAAATATTTAGAAATCTCTCCATTTCAATCATAATAACTGGCCTAGCCCTAGTTAATTTTGTTGCCTGCAATGGGACAGCTAACTTTTCCACAGCTAAATATTGATTCTTTATTTTTTTTTATTGTTCTTACTGTTTAACTTGCTAGTCTAAAGATTGTACACATCGGCTTACCATTCACCAGAATCAATTCTTTTCAAAAAGTCTAAATTAGTTTCTCACACATTTCCTTTCCTCTACACCAACACAACACTAGAAGTTGATGCTCTTGCACTATTATCACCCATTGTCACAATTAAAAAAATATAAACAAATTAATTTTTTTTAAATACTTATCTTTTTATACAGGCCCTAAAACGTAGAAAATAAACCTAAAGCATATTGAATCAGTCACTGAGTTTGTATTCACTTCAAAGGAAGATACGGTGCCTGCAATCTAAAAAGTAGAAAAGAAATCTAAAACATATTGATGGTGCAATTAGTCACTGAATTTGCATTCACTTCAAAGGAAGATAGGGTGCCTGCAATCTTGTGTAGGTAAATCAGCATCCTATTTTCCTTTGAAGTGAATATGAACTCAATAACTGAATGCATCATTGATATGCTTCAGATTTATTTTCTACTTTTTAGGGCCCATATAGGAAGATAGGTATTTTTTTATTTATTTACATTTTTTCTTTGTTACTAAAAATGCCTACCTTCAAAACTTTCATTTGATATATAAAGGAAGAAGAGGAAAAATGTACTTCCCTACACAAAGGATAGAAATAACCTAGAAGATACATTAGGCTTGCCCTGGTTTATCATACAACATACACACAAGGACATGCTCTACTGGTCTCAGGAGTCAGGTATGCTAATCACTAGACTGGGTAGGGACTCATAAACATCAATCACATTTTTCCTCCTTTTTGGAGTCGTGTTTGAAGTAGCTCATGATATTGAAGACATCACAGAATTTAATTTGAGATATGACTCGTTAAAGTCTGACCCCATGAACCCCCCCCCCCACACCTTTTTTTTCAAGGTGAGAGGAGAATAGTGGGGGGAAATTCGAAATAGTTTACAATGGTCATTACATGAGCTTTCATTTGACACCTAACTAACAACTGTAGGCCTTTGCATTTGGAAGGTGTAGTGGAATTGTCATGATCCACCCATTCACGTTTACTTTTCCTTAACAGTTTCACTTTATTTACATTATATTTATTATTTTGGGGCTTTAATTTTCAGTTGGACATCATTTCTCTCACCCAAGATGCTAAAGGAGTTGCACATGCACAATTCTGACTTTTGATTGGCAACTGCTAATGCACACGTAAAGCCATCCCCCTCTTGCGTCAGAGTAACGCGATCGTAAGTTTATGCAAATGTTCTTCCCAACATGCAACACACATGTCAGTTGCACGCTGCATGCATACTAAGTGACATTAGGTCACAGTGTCAGATAGCATCGAGTTAGTAAGTCAGTAAGAGGTAGTAGAGAGAGGTGTGGAGAGGAAGATGTTAGCTGAGAAGTTTGTCAATTTGAGATATTTAAGTGAGTTTTTAGTTGCTCAAAATTTAAAAAAAAAACTTATTTATTTTAAAAAATTTAAATTTAAATAAAATATAAAAAAAATTGTTTATATTTTTTTTATTGTGACAATGGGTGATAATAGTGCAAGAGCATCAACTTCTAGTGTCATGTTGGTATAGAAGAAAGGAAGTGTGTGAGAAACAAATTTAGACTCTTTGAAAAGAATTGATTCTGGTGAATGGCAAGTCAATGTATACTATATTCATCAGTTTAATTGGTGTCTTTATTTTTTGGAAATAAACTTTATTTGTTTTATGAATAATTTTGACTTTTCCAATTTTTTCTCTTGCACAATGACAATTGATTTTGATTAAGAATTAACTTTAATAATTTGATGATCTTTTTGAATTAAATTCTTTGTGACTAAGTAATGAAAAAAATACACTTAGTGAACCCTCATTTAACTTTATTTGGCAATATTAATTGCCTGGTGCCCAATTCTATCTGGAAAATTAGTTTAATTTGGATCAGTTAAAAGATTCAAAGAGAAGAAGTTTAGCATACATTTGGAGTGTTACAGAATAACTTTCACATTTCACATTTTTTAGTGGGGAAGAAAAATGGGGGTCAATTTTTTATAGCCTATGGCACTCTCTGAGTCAAAAGCTTTCATTTGACACATAAATCATTGCTTCTCCATCAAGTTCAAAAGGTATGATGGAACAACTCTTTTGACAAATCCACCAACTGACAAACGTCAAGAGAAAAGCAATAGGGAGATGGTACTAACTGCTAATTATAATATGGTAAAAATGTACTAACTGCTAATTATATTTAAAAAAATGCCATTAAAAAACAACACATTACATTGCAAAGCAATGCATGTCAGATCTTTTTATGAAAGTGGAAGACTTCAGTTCTGTTGCCAGATCCATAGCAATTGTTATTTATTATAGCAATCATTATTTTATTAATAAATTGTGAGAGAGTTAAAACAGCATTATAGTGATTTGAGGCAGTGCTATCGTGAGGCTGTATGGCTTAATACACTGCTTTACCAAAATATTACGGAATTTCCATGTTATGCTAATATAATTTAACTCTGAAGCTCTAAAACTTTTTAAAACACATTGAGGTAAAGTCTTACCTTGCATTAATTGTGAAACATTCTAGTTACCATGACTCTTTCACAATGCCAAGCAAATATTGTTGAAAATCAAGATTTAAATAGATTTGATTTGACGATCTTTTGAATTAAATTCTTTCTGACTAAGTAACATATTGCCGTCCCATGGCCGAGTGGTTAGCGTGCTTGGCTACTGATCTAAGGGACCTGGGTTCGAGCCCCGGGTAAGGCATGGCTGTTTGTGTCGTTTTTCTGCTGAGGGCCTGCCATCCTCTCAGACCTACTATGGCATATAAACTGACAGGCTCCTGTCAGACCTCTGTGGCAAGCAGCTGCTTGAGGGGGTATTTATTTTTATTTAAGTAACACAGTAATCTTTAATTTATCCTCAGTCACATTTTCCATAAGTACATATTTTAGAAATTATAGAGCTTCAAAGTTGGATTCTCGTTGGCATAACATGGAAAGTCTAATATTTTATTTAATAAGACTACTAAAACGGGTTTGGTACTTAAAAAAAGGAAGATTATATAAGGATTAACCCTTCCAGGGTCCAGCCTGAAAAACTGGTTTACATCCAGAGGCCAAGTTATTTTTTTCATATGCTAAAATAATAAATACCCCCTAAGCCAAAAAAATTTCATTTTTGAACTTTTTTGCCAAAAAACTAATGAAAGGAATTATATGTTATATGCCAAATTAATCAGCATTTAAATCTGGATTTTCTGGAAAAAAATTTTTATAAAAAAAAAATGGACTAGTTTTATTTTAATAGGGTTTTTTTTAGAGTCATGTAATAAAAATTGCATATGGCAATGGAAATAAAAATGTATTAAAAAATTAATAAATGGAAATAATTATAATGCATATAAATAGAAAGGCTATTCATTCCTAAATAACAGAAAAATAAAGTTTTACTTGAAACAAGAAAATTAATCTCTTTTTGTAATTATTTTCTTGGTACCATACTTTGAGAAAAGTTCAGGCTTACTGCCGAGTCAAATAAACAAGTCAACTTTAGAATATTTTTAACAAATAACTAATCAACAGAAATAGGTTGAGTTATATACCAAATTAAACAGAATTTAATTTGGAATTTTATTAAAATAAATTTAAAAACATATAGAAATATATTAATTTTAATAAGAGTTTTTACAGTGATATAGTGAAAAAATAGGTATATACTTCATAATTACTTCAAAAATCTTTCATTTTTAAAAATAGCAGTTTTTTTGTTAATTTTAAGGAAATTTTTGAAACTTTAATGAAAAATTTATTGATAATACTTCAAATCAAACTTGTGAGCTTAAATCAGGGGATTGCTTCAGCACTGAGTAATATCACTTCTAAGAAATGACAATCAGATGTTTTTAACAAATTATTCATGTCATAATTTAATCAAATATGCATCAAATGGAAAAATTATTATTTTTCAAGCATTGATTTATAGAAAATTTTCAAATGGCAAATTATAATAACTTTAAAAAAAACTGAAGTTTCGTGTGCTGTACTAAAAACTGATATAGGCATCCTTGGTCTCTCATTTCAGATTCTGCCAACTTGTATACAACATGTGGGCCCTGGAAGAGTTAAGGAAAGAAATAAAGTGACAGCTAAGTAATTAAGCAAGAAATGATGGTTGGAAAAAGAAATGTGAAATGATAGAATGAAATAGGTTTTTGCAGCGTTTTTGTAAAAAAAAAGGAGGGGGAGGGGATTATACCAGTGGCATACAGAGGGTGTAAATGGGGTCTGATTCCCCCCCCCCCCTAAAAATAAGGTAGATATTTTCTTAAGACCAAGAATGAATAAGAAAAAAATGTTCTTCAAAATTTAAAAGTGCTTTTTATTAATTAATTATAAAAATTAATTAAATTTTTATAAAATTAAAAAAATTAATTTACCACCTCATATATTATGGTTTGATTGAATTGATTTTAAATTCCTGGTATATTCTTGAAAATTTACTCCTCCCAATATGAAAATCCTACCTTTGCCACTGGCCTGTACATATTTATACTAAATTTGGAAAATGACCTTCTCACCACTCTTCTTTCTGCATCCCCTCACTCCTCTTACCCTTAATTTGTGATAAACTTTTAAAACATTATTAAATCAAAACATTAAAAATCGGATATTTGTCAACATTGCTATGGATAAAATGTGCCAGTAGGCTGGTACTTGTGCATACCATTAAAAAAAATAAAAGCATTGGATTTTGGACAAACAATAGAAACATTGAGAGTCTTGATGAGCCTGAGGAAATCCAACAATGGTTGGATGGCTGTTAGTTTTATGGTGCATAAGCAACTGAAGCTATAAAATGTGCCAAACAAAAGTTAAATGAAATGCTAGAAGATATGGAACCCACAACCAAAATTTCAAATACAAACACGAAAGTCATGATTAGGTAGGTATAGCAACAATTATAAAAGATATATAAACAACAAAGAACAAGTATAAAAATAACATACGAAATGGCGAAATACATAGAAATATAAAATCAACCCATTTGCAAAAGATCCAGTAAAAAGTACAGAATAAGAGCAATAAAATAAAATTAAAATAACCAATAAAATGCAAAAAGTTAAAGAGAGGTGGTAAAACTTAATGATCTGATAAAATGTCTTAGTCTTGGCTGGTTTGTTGATGTTTGAGTCTAAAGGGATCAGATGGAAATGAAGAGAGCTAAAATAGACACAATGTTCAGAATTAATCGTTATGCTGCCACAACCTATAAAATTAGGTTCACGAAGCCTGAATATATGTCTATCATTTTCTTTTTTTGGCCCCAATGGGGGCCACTTGAATTTGGAAGGTTAGGCTGTCTGAGGACAGGAAAGAGGTGGCCTTTAGGTGGTGGGAGCAGAAAGCATAGAAGCAGGAACTGAAACCGGAGCTGATGTTAAAGCTGGAACCTACTGTGGTTTCACATGCTACACGAGGTACTTAGTAGCTGGCGGAGCACTGATGTCAGTTTGCACTGCCACAGATGACATGGGAACAATAAGCTTCCCAGTAGCCATACTGGCATAGGCTAGTTTGCCAGGAGGAGGTGGTGGTGCAACTATCTTTCTCTCTTCTGAGTATGACACATTCTGTACCATTTTCACTCAATGGGCCTTTCTCCTCCTTTCATTTCAGGCAGTCACAGGAAAACACTGGATGGGCACCACTGCAGTTTAAGTAGTTTACTGTTTTAGCTGAGAAGTTTAGTTTAAGATATCCTGACTGCCACAGTGAGCACAGATAAGCTTACCCTGACAAGTTCTATGGGTATGATCATATCTCTAGCACTGGAAAATGGTTGTACCTTGCATGTAAGTAACCTACTTTGATGGAAATAGGCAGGCATGGTGAGTTGAAAGTCAAAATCAGTACCTTTGTGATGGGTACTAATTTTCCATCCCAGTGGACTGCAGTCTGGACTACTCTTCCAGTGGCTGTCTCTGTCTCTACATCCTAGTGGACTATTCTCTGGGCAGATAACTCCAAGTGATCTCCTCCACAGACTTTGAGGAGGCCCTACTGAATACTTCTACAAGAGGAATTTGGTGATTTGTCACTGAATTCCTCTAGTAGAAATGTTTGTTTGTGAGAACAAAAATAAAGAAAACTACAAAAAGGAAAATTAGGTGTGAGGAATCTCGCAAACCTGTACCCAGATGTAGGCAAGGCACTCACTGTACTGCATAGTTGGCCCTAGCATGTCCAGCCCACCAGCCGAATGATCGTGAGGGGGCCACTCTAAGACTAATTTTCCACTTTGATTCCATTTACCTAAAGCAGAGGCCAAACCAGTGTGTAACAGCAGCCCTAGAAATTGCTACCCATCCTCCAAGATGAACAAATTCCCCAATAGTAAAACAAGCTAAAGGGGGCGCTCTTCATAAGATGAGAACAGACAAGGACCTCCATGCAACTACCAGATCCTCCTTTCCAGGGACATGAGTCATTGCACACGGCAAACACACAGGCGAGCATTCAGGACCTTTGGAAGGTAACAGAACTTGCAGAACTTCAGAGTGTGGTCACCTCACCACATACACTATTTTACACTTTGGTTTACGAGTTACATTTTTTTTCCACTGCTCCAATGACGAAAACGTTGTCAATGCTACACAGATAATTTTTTTTCGCACATGCAAAATCGCGAATCAAATCAGAAGAAATGAGTATATACAAAAAAAAAAATCCATATGGAGTCTTAGATAGGGAATAACAAAAATTCGTGATTCCAAATTTGAGTTATTATGGTCGCTAGAGTACTTCATCAGATTCTAAATTGACATCAGTAAAACCCAGTTCAACACAATTGCGAAAATACTTGCACTACAATTAAAATGCTCGTTAGCAGTTCCGTTAACAGGAAAAAAAAAATTTAAAAAATACTCACTTAAATACACAATATCGGCAAAGGCTTTATTTTCCTTCTCATTTCGGTGATGTAACTGTGATAATATATCACTTCTAATTTCAGAAACATGTTTACTATCAGCCATCATTCACATGGTGAACGATGTTGCCAAATTTAGAAATCGTAGTAAAAGAAATTAACAATAATAACATTTATCATTTTTAGGTATGTAGGAATTTTTGAGTGAAATTTTCAATATATCTCATTAATCGGAAGCCTAATAAAAGAACCTTAAATTAAAGATAGAAATTGGGATGTTATGTTACTAATGTCACGAAAATCAAGCCTGCTTTCTTACGCACATGCCTTTCTATGCGACCACACCGCTCGTGTGTGTGTGCACACCTTCTATGTACCAACACGGGGTAGCATTGTTATAGCATTGCTTATAGTCAGCACTAGAGACTACATAAACATATACGAATGCTGAGGAGGAGGAGATGGTTCAGTTGGTAGCGAGTTTCGCCGTACCAAACATGTAGGCAGGAAGAGAGAAAGATGTCCTATCGCTTGAAAACTGTAACCGACTTCGCCATATTTCTCTTATTCGTAAGCGTGCGTTGTCTATGTTAACGAAGGAGAGATTGTGCAAAACCGTTAGCTCCTACATAGAATATTCCTGCAGAAATTAACCTGCAAAATAGATAAAAGGAATGGTATTTCATTATTAAGAAGTTGAAATAAGGTTTTCTTTCGGAATTTTGAAACTTTTTATTTTAATTATATTGGAAAGTAGCATAAACAGCGGCTACTACTGTAATACAGGGTGTTTCAAAAAGGACGCAACCCTAAATATGAGAGTAGAATTTACTCGCATGTACAATTTATGCCATAATATTAGTCAGTTGGCATTACTGTACTAAGATTAACAGCCTTTAGTAGTTGAAATGACCTTGTCACACACTAGTCTCATTCAAGCATTCTTTCGTTATGTTGCATCAGCTATGTTGTTTTCCAAAAACGAAAGTGTATTTATTGTTGAGACTTAATGTGCGTACAAATCTTACAAACGTGCGATAGAGGTGTTTGAGCTGAAGTTTCCTGTCTGCAGTTCCCAACGTCCGGTAACATGATAGATAAACTTTTTGATAAGCAAGTTTATTTGCGAGCTTAGTATAGCTTTAATATTTATTACCCTTTGAGTACCTTTGAGAGCTGCTCAAGATAAAAATAAAAAAATAAATACCCCCTCAAGCAGCTGCTTGCCAGAGGTCTGACAGGAGCCTGTCAGTTTATATGCCACAGTAGGAGATCTGAGAGGATGGCAGGACCTCAGCAGAAAAACGACACACACATCCATAGCCTAAATCCGGGGCTCGAACCCAGGTCCCTTAGATCAGTAGCCAAGCGTGCTAACCACTCGGCCACGGGACGGCTAGTTTTTCCAAAATTCAAAATTTTTGCAGACCGCTAGCAGTTCAGTGGCTGAGTGGTTAGCGCACCTGGCTACTGATCTAAGGGTCCTGCGTTCGAGTCCCGGATAAGGCATAGACATTTGTATTGTTTTTCTGCCGACGTCCTGCCATCCTCACAGACCTTCTACTATGACATATAAATTGACAGGCTCCTGTCAGACCTCAGTGGTAAGCAGTTGTTTGAGGGGTATTTATTTTATTAAACATGTCTGCTAGTAATATGGCCGATTCCGCCATAATGACTCCCGACTTACAAAACGTAAAAGGTAGGTTGTAGGATGTGATGAAAGAATCAGAAGTGTTAATGAATCTGCTTAAAGAGCCTCGGGAGAAAAGGGGTATAACAACAACCCTAAATTTTCTGACAGTGCTCGTGAGTTTACGAACCAATAACCTTTGAACGTAAAGTTAGAGACATAGTAATGGGGGGGAGGCTCCTCCGAAAGTAATGTGGAGTTGTCAAAATTCGAAGCAACTTCGTAAAATCTAGGTGCGCTCTGAAATTTTGCAATTTTTTTTTCTGTAAAATTAAGGGGAGTTAGGAAAATCTAGAGTAGTTGTCAAAATCGAGGGAATTTGGCAAATCCAGGGCAATTGGAAAAATGGAGACTGCAAAATCAATAGCAGTTGGCAAAATTCGAAGCCACTTAGTAAAATACAGGTAAGTTGGAAAAATTCAGGCGAGATGTAAACATTGGGATTATTTTTCTGTAAAATTATGGCGTGTTGGCAAAATCAAGGCAACTTCGCAATATGTAGGAGAGTTGGCAAAATTCAAAGTGACTACAAAAATCAGGTGAGATGCAAAAATTGGGGTGTCTTGCTGTAAAAATTATGGCGAGTTGACAAAATCTAGGGGCAGTTGGCAAAATTCGCAGTAACTTGGGAAAATCGTGGGGAGTTGGCAAAATTCGGTGTAACTTGGGAAATTCGTGGGGAGTTGGCAAAATTCAGGTGAGATGTAAAAATTTGAATCCTTTTTCTGTAAAATTATGGCATGTTGGCAAAATCAAGGTAACTTCGCAAAATATGAGTTGGCAAAATTCAGTGACTTTGCAAAAATCAGGTGAGATGTATAAATTAGGATTTTTTTCTGTAAAATTGTGGCGAGTTGGTAAAATCTAGGGCAGTTTGAAAAATAGGAATCTACTTGGTAAAATACGGGCGAGTTGTGAAAATTGGGATTGGTTTTGTGAAATTAAAGAGTTGACAAAATCTTGGAGTTTGAAAAACTTGAAGTGAACTGGGAAATCTAGGAGAAATGTAATGATTGGTTTTGTGAAAACTAGGGGAGTTGGGAAAATTCACATTGACTTGCTACAATTCAGACGAGATGTAAATATTGGGATTATTTCTGTGAAATTATGGCTAGTTGGCAAAATGCAGGAGAGTTGTGAAAATTGTCTTCCCCCCCCCCCCCCCCCACAACGGAGCGCGAAAATCTAGATCCAAACCAACCAGACAGAGAGACATTATTTTCTCAGTTGGAAAAATTTGATTTTCGAGCTAGAAAATTTTCGATTTCTAACACCACCCCCACCATAGTCCTTCTCTACGCCCCTGGGTACGATTGCTACAATAATTCAAGGGAACAGTACGCTTGTTGTTTCTAGGCGATTAGCGCCGTTTGGCGGAAGAAACTTCGTCGAGAAGGAACATGCTGTTTTCGTGAATCGACAGGCAGTGTCGTATAGGACAACTGTATGGGGATTTTGAGAAATTCAAATCCGGTCATTCGAATTTTGGTTGACCCTAGCGGGTTCGCACATAGATTATATTCTTTCCCTGGGAGCCGATGCATTAGTTGACAGACAAGCTTTCATCTTTTACAATATTAACGCGTTTTTATGGGACACAAACAGGAGTTTTGCTTTTCCTGAAATTTAGTTCTTAGTCTAGTTCTGGGTAAAATTAGGCACACATCTCACAACACTGGTTGCACGGTTTTTAAAATATTTACGTATTTTGACATTTTTCAAATTTTCATATTGTTGAAACGTAATGGGAATGCCTGCCGATTTCTGCGATTCTCCATGTTAGCAAGCGCGCACATGAGGGCAGCACCGTTCCGCGGTAAGCTAACCTACGCTAATGGTAAGTATGTAGCGATTTGGTCGAAGTCATATGGTAAAGAATCAGACAGATGGCTAATCAAATACAATAAATTAGAATCTTTCTTAGAGATACAACGGGAATAATTTAAATATCCATAACGAAAAATAGGTTTAAAAATAATCGTGTTACAATTGAAAATTATTATTCATTAAAATCAGAAATTTTCAAGTGTTTACCCAATATCATTATTTAACGGTAATTCTTTAAAGAACAAAATTTATATTTTTTCCTTAAATACTACACGAATGCTGTTGAAAATCGAGATTTAAATAGTTAAGATTGTGATCTGGAATTTATAGTAAGATTTCCTTTCACATATCACAGAAATTCTCTAATATTTTGTTACGGCAGTGTAACTAAATTCAATAGAAAGGTTTCTGCGATTCCAAAATATTATTTATTGAAAAGCGATCTCAGATTTATTTTTCCAATTACTCACGTCATCGTTATGTTGCCGACATATTGATGCAGCCACCTGTCTTGCAGATCCAGTTTGGAAGAGATTCGATAGAAACTGAGTTTCGCTTCTGCAAAACATCACACAATACTGCATCATCGTTCAGACTTCTAGTTAAAAACAGCAGAAAGTAGAGTGAATAGTAAATAATCGCATATGAACAAATCCGTACCAGAATCCGATTTTGAAGCAAGCGGTAAACAGCGTAATAACCTCTGTGATTAACCTATACTGCTACGAAGCAAGTAAAACAGCGGATCGCCAGTAACAAGCGCTGCTGTCGCTTCACCTCTTGAAATCTGCAGGCATTCCCATTACGTAGCAACCGACAGGAGTCACTACAGACTACCTGTAACATAACTGTTTGGTTGAACAAATCCTACAGATATTTTTACATCATTTATTCCCTCTAGATGAGAAACACTTTGGTAAAAATATTCTCACGGGAAAAAGAGCTTACTTTGAGTGCTTTCTCGGTGTCAAAATGCCTTGCTAATGAACAAATATTATCATCAATGGATGAAAGCCATTTTTTTAAAGATATTTGCTATTGAGTGTGATGGAAACATGTATCCTTCCCAAGAAAATATTTTGGTGAAACCTGTTTCACAATATGTTCAAAGCGTGGAAATGTTAAAGCCGCTTTTGACACGTTCCTATACCTACATGTAAAGAATGTTCTTCACTAAATGCCTAATTAGCCATTGCTGGGTTAATGGTTAGCGTACCACTATTAAACCAGCGGCATGTCCCTGTGTATTTCTTTGGATGTTGTATGAGAAATGAGGATAAGCTCAGTGGAACCTTTCAGTTATCTCTGTCCTGTATGTAGGGGAGTAAATTCTTTCCCTTAAAAAAAAAAAGGGGGGGGGATTCAGACGTGCCTTCAGACGGTTATTGATAACACGAGTAAGCTAATACAGCAGAACTTTGATTTATCGCCCAGTATACGCCCCGGATAAGTTCAGATATCAGATATTTAAAAAAATGTGAATAATTAAGACCGCAAAAAAAAAAATGAAAATACACATTATGAACAATAAAGAAAATGGAAACAAAAAATCATGTTAATAAGGCATACATACAAAATTATATCTAGACAATTACTCCACACAGTGTAGAATAATCGAAGTCGCACTTTTATTTACGTACCTAGTAAATTCTTCAATGCTTTATCCACAGGCCTTAAAAAAATAGATAATGGAAGTTAATTCATTGGCAAAATTAGGAGGAATCTGGAGAATCTACATTATTAAATTCAGGGCAGTTAACTGGGATTATTTTGGTTTTATATTCTTATATTTAAAAGATAAATTTATTGATAAGTACTAAAAGGTTTTTCCCCTTCAGCAGTAAATTTTTCTGTTGTATACTTGTCTTTTTAGATATATATGATGAACCTATAGTAGTTGCCAAATTAATTAATTTATTAAGTTGCATAATTTCCTCCAAATACGAGTGATTTACTATAATGAAGGCTTATACTTAATTTCACTATCATTGCAAACCGAAAATAAGAAATTTAAATCTCTTTGGTTATCCTAAATTATACTTCATTTATTGCACAATTACAATGTTTATTTTACATTCGATTTTATTTGCTATATACTAAAAATTATGACAGGTCATATTGTTTTATCATCATCCTCAAGCAGCCATGGGCTATGGAGGTCCAACCAGACACTGCAATTTAATTCTCCAAGCATATCTGTCCTGAGCTACATCTACTGCATCTGGCCACTGCACACCAATTTTAACAAGGTCCTGTTTGACATTGTCTGCCCACCGCATCCTAGGTCTCCCCTCTTTTTGAGGACTTTAGGCACACTGTTCATAACCCTATTCGCCAAACCAGCGGTCTCTCTCTCTGCACACTATGCTGCTTAAAGGAGGTTGCAGACTCCTTTGCCTAACCTCATCGTTAGTTACAAAGTTGAACCACCTAATGCCCAAGATACTGCGTAAGCATCTAGAATCAAAAGTATCTAGTTTCCTCTTATCTTGTTTACAAAGTGTCCAAGTTTCACTACCATAACTCACCCTGGAAAGAACCAAACTATTTTACAGGTGTATACGCCTATTTCGCCACACTCTCCATAGATTCTTAAAAGTCCTGGCAGCAATCCATATTCATCTGTTAATCTCATGCTGCACATCACCAGTATCTGTTACATAGCTCCCAAGATAATTAAACTGTGACACTTGCTCAAGACTGCAACAATTCAGATTAACTGAATCACAGCCTGCCTGGCAAATTTTCATCACTTTAGTTTTCTCTCTGTTTATAACCAAACCTACTCTACTACCAGTCTCATCAACAGCTCGAATGAAAGAGTTCATCTCATCAACATCATTTTCCAAAAGGGCTAAATCATCAGCATAATCTAAATCAGAAATTTTAGTATCTCCAGACCATTTAAGGCCAAAATCTTTCCCTTGCAGTGAATTTTGCATAACATAATCAATAACCAAACAAAAGAGAAAAGGAGACAAAATGCACCCTTGTCGAACATCAGAAGTAATGCTAAACCAATTGCTACAAGACTTACCAACTCTCACACATGACTCAGTGTTATTATAGAGAGCTTTCATTATGTTAACTAACTTGTCTGATATACCATATGATCTCACAATCAACCACAAATTATGACGATCAACAGAGTCGAAAGCCTTTTTGAAATTAACAAAGCTAGAAACCAAAGGTTTCTGAACATTAACAACTCTTTTATTATTAGAAACTCTTAATATTTCTCAAGAATCTGCCTAAGTGAAAATATCTGATCCACACATCCCTACCACTTCTGAATCCACATTGCTCATCACGCAATTGACTGTCAACCAGATTCTTAATTCTATTAAGCACAATCATGGAAAGAACTTTACCTGGAACAGAGAGTAGGCTAATACCCCTATAGTTATCACAAGAACTGCGATCACCTTTTTTGAAAATAGGGATAACAATAGCTCTGGTAAAATCCTTAGGAACCATGCCTTTATCATAAAAGATATTCAGAATTTCAGTCATCCAAGTGGTAACCGAAACATTCCCAGCTCTAAGCATTTCCGTAGTAATTTCATCTACCCCTGGGGATTTATGAAGTTTAAGTTTAGAAACTGCCAAAATAACTTCAGATTGTGTTATAGGCCAACATTAAAGCCACCAATGCATCTATGATCATTGCAAACAATGGGAGTAGAACTAACGACATTGTTTAGAACATCACTGAAATGCTCAGCCCACCTAGCCATGACAGAATCCTCCCCTTCCATAACCTTACCTTGTTAATCCTTCAATACCTGTATACCTATTCGTTTTCTGCCACACAAAATATTAACTATCTGGTACAGCTCTCTGCTGTTGTGCTGTCTAACCGCTTCCTCGGCTTTGTCAGCAAAGCAATCAAGCCAAAGATTCTTATCAGCAGCTGACTGATCTTCTACAAGTTTATTAAGTTCTCTGTAATGCTTTCTATTAGGACTAGTAGGGTATTGATTAAGGACATTCCTGCAGTTTTCTTTCCGAAATAGGCTCAAGTGCGTTATCACTCAAATAATTCTGTCTCTTCTGCTCCTTTTTTCCTAAAAGAGTACTGTTAGTGTCCAAAAAAGCCTGTTTAAAATGACCCCATTCTTCCTCAACTTCAGTAGTAAGCATACCATGACTGTCATAATGACTAAGTAACCTATCATGGTAAGCTTTGGCTATAACTGGGTCTTTCAGAGCTTCAGTATTAAAAGCAAATTTTTTAATCCTAGCACAACACTTTTTAAGTTTAAGTTGCAAGACACTTTTAACAAAGTAATGGTTAGATCCAATTTCAGCTCCCCTATATGCCCTGGTATTTCTAACAGAACTAGCCCATTTGTTGTTAATTAATATATAATCAATCATATTCTTATGCAGCCCATCAGGTGAAACCCATGTGTACTTATGGATGTCGCGGTGTTTGTAATGTCTTAGTTATTCTGAAACCATTGAGTTTACTTACCTGTAGGAGACGTTGCCCATTGCCATTGCAGCTACCAATACCAAAAGGGCCAATCACCCCTCCCCAAAGGTCAGAGTCAGTACCAACTTCGACATTGAAGTCACCAAGAACAAGGGTAATATCTCCTTTCTTGACAGAATTCAAAATATCCTGAAGTTGTTCATAAAACCTATCCTTCTCATCCTCATCGGCATCCTCAGTAGGGGCATAACAGCAGATAACATTCAGGTCTTTAACACTTGTCTGAAAATTTGCTGTAAGAAACCTTTCATTAATGCACTCATATCCTAAAAGAGCATCACTAGCATGTCTGCTGAGAAGCAGACCCACGCCTTGGTGATGCTTATTGTCGTCCCTCCCTGAAAAGAGAAATTTAAGATTATTTTTAAAAAACTGACCTTTATCTGTCCACCTGGTTTCGTGCAAGCCGAGAATATCTAAACTATAATGGTGGAATTCTTGTGTGAGGACATCAAGAGAAAAAGCTCTGTGCAGAGTCCTCACATTCCAACTACCTATGGAGAGAAAATGGTTAGCAGGATGTTTAAAGAAACTATGTTTATTGAGAGAGGAAATGCCGACAATATCAAACAGCACCGAATCGCAGACATGGGGCAAAGATCCATTCCCCCACCACTAAAGGCTGAAGCCATCTACACTGGAAGACTTCCTCCAATGTAGAATTTGACGATGCCAATAGAAGCAAAGAGTTCAGGTGCCTGCGATGACTTCTGCTCAGGATTATCCACCAGCTGATAAACATATCCTGTGAATCTATTCACTTCGGGCTGTCAACCCACAAACAAACAGAAAACACAGCGAAAGATTTTCCCTCCACAGAAGCCCACCAGTGCAGCAAAATCAGGATCCATAATCAAGCTCAGAGCCATATATCTGTCCAGTCCAAGTGGGTTTATATGGTCAGCACCAGGACGCTGTGTGGTTGACCACTCCTCAGCAGGGTAGAAAAAAAGAGAAGAAAAGTAGCCATAGTTGTTACATCCAGATCAGTAGGCCACACTAATCTGGCAGCCCTCCCCTTCCGTTCATTTCCACAAGATAGTATCTCTTTTGAAAAGTACTAAAGGTCTGCACTATGAGAAGATGGGGTCAGACATTAGGTACTAGGCCTGGCCGGTGAGGGATATACCGTTGCCATGAAAGGATGTTTAGGTATGTGGTAGATGTCATTGTTTCTCGCACATGAATGACTAGACCCAGGTTTCCCAGCAGAACATTGCTCAAAGTATTAAACTTCCTTCACCAGCTTGTTTTCATCCCATGGCGTATCCTGGGCCCAACACTTCACCAGGTAAATGAAACACATGTACCCAGGCATCCACGTGGTGCAAAGGAAACAAGATTCATCGGACCAGAAGACCTTTTCCAATCATTCAAGGTCCAGTTTTGATGTTCACATGCCCATTGTTAGGTGCTTTCAACGGTGAACCGAGGTTAGCATGGGCACTCAGAGCAATTCAGCAGGGTTACTTACTCCCATTACCAGCATTCAAATTACAGGCGAGTTGCGCCATAATATCCCTTCTGTTGGCTCATACCATACGGGATAGCCATCGCTCACCTCTAGCATCAATGAGCCGTGATTGGCCACACCTAACTGGTGGTTAATGGCTTTTTTTTTTACCTCCTCGGACCACTTTTCAAAGTACTAACCACGGCTGATTATGAGCACCCCCACAAGCCTTGCCATCTCAGAAATGCTGCCAAAACAAAGGTCGTATCATTATTTCTCTCTTTGCTGGCAGTGCATAAATTTGGTCTGTAAATCTGTATGTTGTTTCTATGGAGCCTACTAAAGATGGGAAAGATTTCACATTTTCACAAGGATGCAGGCTTGGGATGATGCAAAATAATTTTTTTTTCATGCTGATTTATACTGCTGGCCATTAAAAGTGCAACACCAGGAAGAACTGGTCAGATTGTCCCAAAATATGCAAGACGGGTAGCCCATGACAGAACATGTAAATGATGCCATTCAGTCATTCAGACATTACAATTTGTGCTTTGTCAAACTTACTTATGTCCACTGCCTTTCCCACTTGAAGAAGAACACTGATTAACATAGCTCAGTATCAGGTATTCATACTGTTTCATGACTTTCACACATGCCATCATTTACTTGCAGTTGCTTCGATTTGAATAATGATGCGCTGGTCGCAATGTTTTGGCTCTTCGATGTATATAGTGCAACCAACTCATGATACATTTATTCATGCTTATGTTTATGAATGAATGACACCACTTTTATACACAAAAATGGGTTATTTGAGCTTCAATTTCTCTTTCACGGATCATCACGTCAAATTTAAAATAGCTCAAATTGATCATGTTCAAAATTTTTATCGAAACAAGTACTGTCTTTTTTTTAATAAGCTTTGTCAATTAATATATGCAGACTGATACTCTTTGATGTATTGATATTAAATAGTACTACAGCTTATCTAAGAATTTCCTTCCATTCTACACAGGAGTTATTATTATTATTAATAATAATGTTTATACAACATAATGAGTTAAAATAAAATCCACAATTCGGTATGAACTGATATAAATATATCCATGTAATGTAAAATATTTATTGTGAAATGAAATGCAATAAAATAGAAGCCATATAAGAACAACCAATGTGCTTTATGCTCTTACAGGTTGTCAAATTAAATTATTAGTTATCAACAATATGCATTTATAATACGGAATTAAAGGTTTAAGAGTGGAAAAATTAATAATTTTAGATTTATTCATTAATGACATGAAATGAGGCAACTTAACAATGAAATAAAGACTCAATATTGTGTATATGCAATAATCTTTGCTTAATTTCATTTTTAAATATATTTTCATTTCTTTCTTCCCTTATATTTTTCGGTAATTTATTAAAATTTTGTGGAACTAGAATCATGAAATGTTTATGAATAATTTTTCTTGAAAAAGTATATAACAAAGTTCTCTATTTCTAAGATTTAATTTCATGTTGTGATTTTAAGAAATCTGGGTTTTTAAACACAAACATAAGAATTTTATAAATATATAATTGTCTTAAATTCAAAATTTCATTTTCAATAATCATATTTTTTAAATTCGCAATTTTGTTATTCATAATAACCTTCAGAATTCTGTTTTGTAATGTTATTAATTTATTTAAAGAATTAAGATATGTTCCTCCCCAACTAATTAAACAGTATTGTAAAGTAGATTGAATCCATGAATACTAAAGAGTTATTAGAAAGGAAGTACCTACAATTTTCTTTAGATGATATATTCTAATTAGGAAATATCTTAAATGTTTCGCAATTATATTTGTATGACTATTCCACTTCAAATTATTATCAATAGTAATCCTCAAATATTTGTATCTTTTAATTTGTTTAATTTCTGCACATGTACATACAATATTATTATCACAAGTAAATCTATGATATATGATTTTATCTTTGAAATAACTCTTGTTAGTGAGACTGAAATACATTGAATACGATTTTTTGATATTTAATGTAAGATGATTTTGATGAAACCATAACTGAATTTTTTTTAAATCATAAGATATAGTCGATTTCAATTCTTTAAAATTATTACTTCTATATACTATAGCAGTATCATCAGCATAGGATATCTTTTAAGTTATTAAAAAAGAAATCATTGAAATAAATCAGGAATAAAATAGGTCCTAAAACTGAGACCTGAGACACTCCTTTAGTAAGCAAAAAGGGTAATTAATCTTTATTATTATTTAATCTTTCTTATATCACTAAAGCTTGAAATAAATCAGTTTTTTTTTTTCAGAAATATAATTCCTTTTAAATGTTCTAAATTTAGATCTTGAAATCTGTATGTTTTTGTAATTACTTTGTGTACAGTATGTATGAGATTTCTCTTCTGATTCTGTTTCACCATATGTGTTTAGTGTACACAAATTAGTAATTTCTTTTCTTAATTTTAGTAATATTTTTTCCTACTCTTCTTAAAAAATGTATGTGTATCGTTACTGATTTAGTTCAAAGGCATTCATGTGTGGGCCATGTTTCAGTAACAAAGGAACCTTTAGGTTTTTAAGAGCCTTTTTTTGCACATAATTGGCTAAATATTCAAGTCACCTGACTTGCCAGGATAATTTGCTAGTTTAACATAAAGAAGTAATCAGAGAATATAAAAAACAAAATGAGAATTATTGAAGAAACACACCATTACCAAAATGAAAGACAAAACTGCTAGTGTTATAAGATACAAATACTTATATTACCCATTTTCATATTATTTGGATTACAAAACTTTATCCTAAGCTTTACAGAATTATTTTTACAGGAATAAAAAATAGTTATGAAAGGAAAAAGTAATTAATGTATGCTAAATAACTAACGTTTTAATAAACAATTATGTATAGCAAAATACATTTCTTGAATTTTTTTGGAATAAAGTTGACAGAAAAACCATAGATTAACATCTATAGTAATGCTGATATGTAATTTAGGTAGTATATAGAACATGAAGCATAAATATTTTAGATTAAAATGCAGTACTTAATATCATACTTTTCATAATCTTTGCATTAGTTTACATGAAGTCATTGAGGTAATTCATTACATCAAAATTCACTGTTCTGGAAAAAAAAACACGTTTATATATATATATATCATTAATTGTACACATTAGAAATACAATATAAAAAAACTAGATGTGTAGTGTATATATATTATATTTGTTGGATATAAATTTATTAGATGCTATATATATACAGGGTGATTCAGAATTCATCATCAATATTTAGTGGGGAGGAAGGGAATAAGAAAAGAAAGAGATTTCGCATAGGAAAGTATGGGGGCAGACGAACGCATGGTGGTGTAGAGGGCGCTGTGTGTACACACCTCCCATACAGAAGCACAGCTGTTTGACGCGTGCAGTCAGTTGTCATTCGACAAGGTGAATTTGCAGAAGTAACATGAACCGGTATACGTGGAATGAATGTGCAGATATGCATGTAACTTACGGTGCGGCAGGAGAAAGATGTCTTTGAGCCAGGCAATTGTATGCAGCGCGCTTCCCAAACCGCCGTGTGCCACAGCATCAAATGTTTTCACGTATTCATCGCCAACTGCGTGAAACAGGATTGTTTGCTGCTAGTAATGTTAATCGAGGGAGGCGCAGATCGGCACGGACAGTAGCAGTAGAGGAAGCTGTCCTACAGGAAATCGAGGAACAACCTGGTGCTAGCACACGAGGTATGGCTAGGCAGTTTGGAATTTCGCAAGCAACAGCGTGGCGGATATTACACGATGAAGGGTTACATCCGTTTCATCTGCAAAGAGTGCAATTATTGGCAGCAGACGACCATCCCAAGCGTGTTTTTTTTTGTCAGTGGTTCATGCAGAGAACAGCCGTTGATCCCAATTTCCCAACGTATGTTCTTTTCACCGATGAGGCATTGTTCACTCGAGAGGGTGTCTTCAACACACACAATTGGCATGTGTGGGCTCATCAGAACCCACACGGTACAAGACCTGGAGCTGCGCAACAACGTTTTGCTGTCAATGTGTGGACTGGGATTGTCGGTGACTGTTTGTTGGGCCCGTATTTACTACCATCCCGTTTGGACGGTGCCAAGTACCTAACATTTCTTCAGACTGTGTTACCGGATCTTCTGAATGAGGTTCCTGATGGTAGTCTCCGGCGAATGTGGTTCCAGCATGACGGCGCTCCTGCACATTTCACAAATGCTGTGCGTGCTTACCTACGCAGACAGTTTGGTGGTCAATGGATTGGCCGCGGTGGACCGGTTTCTTGGCCACCACATTCACCGGATTTATCTCCAATCGATTTCTTTGTATGGGGTGCTATGAAAAACATGGTGTACGAGACCCCTGTTGATAGTGCTATGGATCTTGTAGCACGCATATCAGTTGCTGCCTCAAACATCCGGGAAATGCCAGGCATCTTCCACAGGGTCCGGCTGTCCATGCAACGCCGTTGTGAGTCATGCATTCTAGCACATGGTCGGCAGTTCGAGCACCTCTTGTAAGTCTGTACAACCAATGCAAAGAAATGTTACATGTAAGATAATAAATGTTTTTTCCTTACCACTTCCTTCTTATGTGTTCTTTCCATCATTGAACTGGGGTCATTTTGCCCTACTACATGGCATATGCGCCCATGCTTTCCTATGTGAAATCTCCTTCGTTTCTTATTACCTACCTCACCACCAAATATTGATGATGAATTCTGAATCACCCTGTATAAATTAAAAATTTAAGTTTTATGCATAAAAATATTCACATGTATAACAAAAAATTCTTGGCACGTGTCTGCTTTTGCACTCATTCCTCTGAAGTTACCAAGCTACAACTTGTTTGAAAGCTTGTTTAAACTTGTCATTACATGTTAAAAACAAAGGTTGTATCATGATTTCTCTCTTTGCTGGCAGTGCATAAATTTGGTCAGTAAATCTGTATGTTGTTGCTATGGAGCCTACTAAAGATGGGAAAGATTTCACATTTTCACAAGGATGCAGGCTTGGGATAATACAAAAAAATTTTCATGCTGATTTATACTGCTGGCCATTAAAAGTGCAACACCAGGAAGAACTCATCAGATTGTCCTGAAATATGCAAGATGGGTAGCCCATGACAGAAAATGTAAATGATTCAAAGCGCAGCACATACACACATCATGTGTGACAGTAATGCCCGCTAGAAGTGGTATAAGAGGCGATTACAAAGAGCCAGTGTAAAGCATTGGAATTGTGTTTGCTAGCAGTTCTTGCCCACTAAAGAATCAAGTATGCCCCATCAAAGAACATGGCATCCATATGACCAGGTTTTTGAGTTTGATTAAGGGAGAATTGTGGGATTACAGGAAGGCAGATTATCATACCAAGATATCTGTGCTCATGTTGGACAGAATGCTGCCACAGTGATGACAATATGGTGTCTGTGGGTAGAGGAGGAATGAACTCACCAATGTGAGGAATCTCAACGGACCTGTCACACAAACAAACAAGAAGACAGACATCTCGTGTACATGGCTTCGAATGATCGTACAGCTACATCAAACACCTTAGCTCAACAGTTAGGGTGTGTTGCACATCAACCAGTGTCCGTATGTATGGTTCGATGTTGTCTGTAGTATTGGGGCATCTTTGCTAGGTGGTCATTGCTTCAGCTACCATTGACTCTACAACACAGGCGTATGTGACTGCAGTGGTACCAAGAACGTCACACATGGATGTGCAAATGGCATCACATAGTCTTTTCAGACGAATCCTACTTCAGTATGGAGTACCACGATGGACGAATTCATATCTGGCGGTACTACAGCAAAAGGCTCAGTGAGACATGCACGATGCAGCACCATAGAGGTCCGGCCCCTGATGTTATGGTATGAGGGTGCCATTGGACTCCACTCACTCACGCACGCACTTCGTATGCATTACCGGTATTTTGAACAGCCAGCGTTACATCACTGAGGTGTTGGAGCCTGTGGTCGTACCTTATATTCAGGGGCTCTCTGATGCCATTTACCAACAGGACAATGCCCAATCACATGTGGCATGCATTGTCCAACAATTCCTGGATAGCCATCATGTGGCACTTGGCACCAGATCTGTTCCCAGCTGAACATGTCTGGTCCATGATCTCACAACAACTAAGACACCAGCATCTGCTACAACAGATAAACTTTGGTTACGTATCAAAACTGCATGGACTGACATTCCCCAACACACATTCGAAGTCTTGTCCTCTCAATGCCGGACCGTGAGCAGTAGTTATTGCTGCTCATGGTGGCTACACAAGATACTGATTTCTTTGTATTCCACAAGTCTGAGTTGTATTTGTAATTATTTGATCCTTGTAAAATAAGCTATGTATTCACTAAATATGGCTTTGATAGCTCTTATCTTTCCTGGTGTTGCACTTTTAATGGTCAGCAGTGTATCACAAGTACACTGGTGGAAAGTGAAAAAAGAACAACATTAACAACTGAAGCGTAATTTATGAGATTTATTTAGTAGAAACAACGTGTTGAGAAAGGGCAGTGATCACATGTGTGAAGTGATTCAATGTTTATTGTATCTTTTAATGATTATGCATTTTACAGAAGGCACATTTTAATACGGTGTTGAACTTCCTCGAGCAGCAATACAAGCTTCCAATCTGGCATGCAATTGGTCATACAAATGTTGGATATCACAATGGCGGATACCATTCCATGCACTTTTAACTTGGACGTGTAATGCAGGGATGGTGGTTGGCCTGCTGTGGTCTGCAGAAGAGTTTTTGTTCAATCCAGTTCCAGACATGCTCAATTGGAGACAAGTCCGAAGAGTGTGCTGGCCAAGGGAGTTGGTGCACTGCCTGAAGAGCGTTTTGAGTGCCCAGGCAGAATGTGGGCAGGCGTTATCCTGCTGGAATATCATATTTAGGATTACACTCAAATATGGCAGGATGACTGGCTGTACGATGTTGCTGATGTATGTATTGCTATTCAGTGTACCCTGTACAAACACCAGAAGAATGATGTCACATTGTCACTTTTGGACATGTAAATGACCATCAGATCCTCCTAAGCAGAATCGGCTTTCATCACTGAAGACCACAGACAGCCATTCTTCCCTTCAACAGACAGGTTGTTTACAGACTGGCATTCTTCTTGACACCACTGCAAACGTGCTGGACAGTGACAAGGTGACAGTGGTAACTGTGCCAATGGCACGAGTGCTCGTAGTCCTGCTTCCAAAAGACAATTGCATATCGTTCTTGTAGACACCCTTGATATGAGAGAGGATTGAATTTGGACACCATAGCTGTCCACTCTGCCAATGCTGCCCTCCTGATATGCTATCCTCTCATGCATCTGTAACTCTGCGTTGCCCAGAAACACGTCTGCAAGTGTGTGAATGCTCTTCTGACCATCGACACCACCATCGTACCTTTGCCAATACCTCTAATTCAACCCGGTGTGCAATTTGATGAAAAGACCAACCTGCTTCCCGAAGACCCACTATATGACCTCGTTCAAACTCTGCTAACTGAACAAAAGTTGCGCGCCTGCATCGTTCAGGCATGACAGTTTCTTCAAAGAGCACTGAACAACACGGCACAAGACAAATAACTTCTTCCTTCATGCCTTAGTCCTTAAATATGTGCTGTGTACATTTGCATGTTGTCATCCTCAGTGACATCGTTATTTCATTCAATGACTTCGATCTTAGATCACGGTTTCTGCTACCGTTAACTATTAACATATTATAACGTTCCTAAAGGAATTCCTTTTAGGTGTTCTTTTTTCAATTTCCACCAGCTAATAAAAAGGAGATCATTACTATTCATATGGCATTGTTACAGGATAGATGTGCAAATTCAGAGAAGGATAGCAGAATTTCAAAGAACTCCATTGTGCAGGAAGACCGAAGAAGGCCACAAGAGAACCATTGCTGCTGTTCGTGAACTTTTTAAGGAAAACCCACACATCACCATTCAAGTAATAATTATGCCAGTGTATCAACTGGCAGTGTGGAAACAATTATTCATCAATATTTAAAGTTCCGAAAGCTCTGTGCCAAATTGGTACCCCACAAACTGATTGAACAGCAAAAAAGGGCTAGAGTTGACTCATGCAAGGAGATGCTGGCATTGTTTGAAACCAGTGAACTCAAACAATTAACAGACATTGTCACATGTGATGAGACGTAGCTTTATTACAATTCCTGGAAAGATCGACAAGCATGCTTGGTTGCGGAAGATGAACAGCATCCCCAAATCCTTCAACAAAACTTTTGCTCAAGGAAGAGGATGTTCACAATTTTTCTTTAATTCCCAACGAGTGATAGCTATGGCCACATCACCTGAAAAAAAAATGTTTATAAATGGCCAATAATACACCAACATTGTTTTGCCCAAAATGGTTAAGGAGATGGAGGAGCAGTGTTCAACACAAAGGTGTTAAGGGTTCTGCTTCATGACAATGCCAGTGCTTACACAATCTGGCAGGTTATAACCTATCTGGAGCAGCAAAAAAATCCGACAGTCACACCACTCTGTAAATTCACCTGATCTTGCACCATGCGATATTTGGCTATTTCGTAAAAATGAAAAGGAACTTGCTGGAAAACTTTTTTAAAGGTGCAAGATCTTGAAAAATGCATTCATTCAGGGTTGCAGAGTATTCCTCAACAGGAGTACCACTAAGCATTCCATAATTGGCATAGTCATCTGCAACTTTGCATAGATGCTGGAGGGAAGCACTTTGAAGGATAGTAGAAGTTTGTTGAGGTGAGTGCAATGGTTTTTGTTCTGTAGATGCATAACAAGAACTTTTTGAATGCCCCTCATAATAGAGTTGAAAATTCTTAGATGAGTAGATCTATCATCATCATCAAGCAGCCATGGGCTATGGAGGTCCAACCAGACCGTGCAATTTAGTTCTCCAAGCAAGTCTATCCTGAGCTACATCTACTGCATCTGGCCACTGCACACCAATTCTAACAAGGTCCTGTTTGACATTGTCTGCCCACCGCATCTTAGGTCTCCCCTTCTTTCTGAGGCCTTTAGGCACACTGTTCATAACCCTATTCGACAATCTATAATTATTCATACGGGCAACATGGCCAAACCAATGGAGTCTCTCTCTGCACAATATGCTGCTTAAAGGAGGTTGCAAACTCCCTTGCCTAACCTCATCATTAGTTACAAAGTTGAACCACCTAATGCCCAAGATACTGCATAAGCATCTGGAATCAAAAGCATCTAGTTTCCTGTTATCTTGTTTACAAAGTGTCCAAGTTTCACTACCATAACTAACCCTAGAAAGAACCAAACTATTATACAGTCTAATTTTAGTGTTTAGGTGTATACACCTATTTCTTCACACTCTCCCTAGATTCTTAAAAGTCCCGGCAGCAATCCCTATTCATCTGTTAATCTCATGCCGCACATCACCATTATCTGTTACATAGCTCCCAAGATAATTAAACTGCGACACCTGCTCAAGACTGCAACCATTCAGATGAACTGAATCACAACCTGCCTGACCAATTTTCATCACTTTAGTTTCTCTCTGTTTATAACCAAACCTACTCTACTACCAGTTTCATCAACAGCTCGAATGAAAGAGTTCATCTCATCAACATCATTTGCCAAAAGGGCTAAATCATCAGCATAATCTAAATAAGAAATTTTAGTATCTCCAGTCCATTTAAGGCCAAAATCTTTCCCTTGAAGTGATTTTTGCACAACATAATCAATAATCAAGCAAAAGAGAAGAGGAGACAAAATGCACCCTTGTCGAACACCAGAAGTAATGCTAAACCAATTGCTACAAGCCTTACCAACTCTCACACACGACTCAGTGTTATTATAGAGAGCTTTCGTTATGTTAACTAACTTGTCTGGTATACCATATGATTTCACAATCAACCACAAATTATGACGACCAACAGAGTCGAAAGCCTTTTTGAAATCAACAAAGCTAGCAACCAAAAGTTTCTGAAACTCTAAACATTTCTCAAGAATCTGCCTAAGTGAAAATATCTGATCCACACATTCCCTACCACTTCTGAATCCACATTGCTCATCATGCAATTGACTGTCAACCAGATTCTTAATTCTATTAAGCACAAATCATGGAAAGAACTTTCCCTGGAACAGAGAGTAGGCTGCTACCCCTATAGCTTTCACAAGAACTGCGATAACCTTTTTTGAAAATAGGGATAATAATAGCTCTGGTAAAATCCTTAGGAATCATGCCTTTATCATAAAAGATATTCAAAATTTCAGTCATCCATGTGGTAACCAAAACATTTCCAGCTCTAAGCATTTCCATAGTAATTTCATCTACTCCTGGGATTTATGAAGTTTAAGTTTAGAAACACACAGGCACTTCAGATTCTGTTATAGGGCCAACATAAAGCCACCAATGCATCTATCATCATTGCAAACAATGGGAGTAGAACTAACTACATTGTTTAGAACATCACTGAAATGCTCAGCCCATCTAGCCATGACAGAATCCTCACCTTCTATAACCTTACCTTGTTTATCCTTCAAACCACACATACCTGTTCATTTTCTACCACACAAAACATTAACTATCTGGTACAGCTCTCTGCTGTTGTGCTGTCTAACTGCTTCCTTGGCTTTGTCAGCCAAGCCATCAAGCCAAAGATTCTTATCAGCAGCTAACTGATTTTTTACATGTTTATTAAGTTCTCTGTAATGCGTTCTATTAGGACTAGTAGGGTATTGATTAAGGACATTCCTGCAGTTCTTTCTTTCCAAAATAAGCTCAAGTGCCTTATCACTCAGATAATTCTGTCTCTTCTGCACCTTTTTTCCTAAAAGAGTACTGTTAGTGTCCAAAAAAGCATGTTTAAAATGATCCCATTCTTCCTCAACTTCAGTAGTAAATATACCATGACTGTCATAATGGCTAAGTAGCCTATCATGGTAAGCTTTAGCTATAACTGGGTGTTTCAGAACTTCAGTATTAAAAGTAAATTTTTTGACCCTAGCACAACACTTTTTAAGTTTAAGTTGCAAGACACTTTTAACAAAGTAATGGTTAGATCCAATTTCAGCTCCCCTATATGCCCTGGTATTTCTAACAGAACTAGCCCATTTGTTGTTAATTAATATATAATCAATCATATTCTTATGCAGCCCATCAGGTGAAACCCATGTGTACTTATGGATGTCGCGGTATTTGTAATGTCTTAATTATTCTGAAACCATTGAGTTTACTTACCTGTAGGAGACGTTGCCCATTGCCATTGCAGCTACCAATACCAAAAGGGCCAATCACCCCTCCCCAAAGGTCAGAGTCAGTACCAACTTCGACATTGAAGTCACCAAGAACAAGGGTAATATCTCCTTTCTTGACAGAATTCAAAATATCCTGAAGTTGTTCATAAAACCTATCCTTCTCATCCTCATCGGCATCCTCAGTGGGGGCATAACAGCAGATAACATTCAGGTCTTTAACATTTGCTGTAAGTTGTTAAATATTGCTTTATTGTTTGTTGTTATTAAATTGTTGTTTATTATTGCTGTTAATTTGTTAAAATTTGCTTTAAATTTTGCTGTAAGAAACCTTTCATTAATGCACTCATATCCTAGAAGAGCATCACTAGCATGTCTGCTGAGAAGCAGACCCACGCCTTGGTGATACTTATTGTTGTCCCTCCCTCAAAAGAGAAATTTAAGATTATTTTTAAAAAACTGACCTTTATCTGTCCACCTGGTCTTGTGCAAGCCGAGAATATCTAAACTATAATGGTGGAATTCTTGTGTGAGGACATCAAGAGAAAAAGCTCTGTGCAGAGTCGTCACATTCCAACTACCTATGGAGAGAAAATGGTTAGTGGGATGTTTAAAGAAACTATGTTTATTGAGAGAGGAAATGCCGACAATATCAAACAGCCCCGAATCACAGACATGGGGCAAAGATCCATTCCCCCACCACTAAAGGCTGAAGCCATGTACACTGGAAGACTTCTTCCAATGTAGAATTTGACGATGCCAATAGAAGCAAAGAGTTCAGGTGCCTGCAATGACTTCTGCTCAGGATTATCCACCAGCTGATAAACATATCCTGTGAATCTATTCACTTGGGGCTGTCAACCCATACACAGAAAACACAGCGGAAGATTTTCCCTCCACATAAGCCCATCAGTGCAGCAAAATCAGGATCCATAATCAAGCTCAGGGCCATATATTTGTCCAGTCCAGTGGGTTTATATGGTCAGCACCAGGACCCTGTGTGGTTGACCACTCCTCAGCAGGGTAGAAAAAAAGAGAAGAAAAGTAGCCATAGTTGTTACATCCAGATCAGCAGGCCACACTAATCTGGTAGCCCTCCCCTTCTGTTCACTTCCACAAGAGAGTATCTCTTTTGAAAGGTACTAACAGTCTGCACCATGAGAAGGTGGGGTCGGACATTAGGTGCTAGGCCTGGACAGTTCTATGCATCATCACAGGGGATTGGTGCATAGCTCTCCTTCCAGTGACTACCTAGCTACCAAATAACGAATTATTTAAAAGATTTTAGTTTTTACGATTCTAAAATATTTAATAATTAAAAAAACATAATAAATATAAGGAATGCTATAATATTTAAAAACAAGATTAAATTTCCTATGCATCAAACTGTAATGTTTTGTACATTCCAAATACTCTTCTGTTAAAATCTTTACATCAATTTAAGTTTTATGTGATTAACGAAAAAATATTATATTATTAACCCTTCCAGTGTCCAGCCAGTCTGTATACGTACGGAGAATCTGAATTGAGGAGCCAATGATGTATGTATATGCATTTAGTACAACAAATATATATAAATTTTTTTAAAAATAAAAATTTCTGTTGTAATTTTTTTAATATATATATTATAAAATATATATAATTCAGGCTTCAAAAATAACATTTTGGTTTTTTAATTTGATGCATATTTTACTAAACTACAATATAAATAATTTTATAAAGCCATCTGATTGCCTTTTTTTAGAAGCACTAAACGGTATTGCCGATTTGCTTGTTAACGTTCCTATTTGCTGAAGCAACCTTCTGATTTAAGCTCATAAGTTTGATTTGAGCTATTGTCAACAAATTTTCCTTAAATTTTCGAAAATCTCCTAAAAATTAACAAAAAAACACTGCTATTTTTAAAAACTGTATATTTTGGCCCAGTGGTTAGCACGCTTGGCTACCGATTTAAGGGACCTGGGTTCCAACCCCACATAATGCATGGATGTATGTGTCGTTTTTCTGCTGATGTCCTGCCATCCTCTCAGACCTTCTACTATGACATATAAACTGACAGGCTCCTGTCAGACCTCTGTGGCAAGCAGCTGCTTGAGGGGGTATTTATTTATTATTTATATTTTGGAAGTAATTAAAAATACGTACCATCATTTTTCCCCCCGTTTCACACTCTTTTCTGTCACAAACATATTTCAGCATTCCCAAGTTATTTTTATCATTTTCCCCAGCATTCTATGCATCTTTCCTGCCTTCAAATCGAAACTAGAAACAAACACATCCTTCTTAGAAATTCTGGTTGCACCTGCATTTAATTAGTTATGATTCACTGAGGCAAACAATGCGCAGATGGCTGACACGATATCTCCATTGTTCCGTGTGCTGTTTTTTTTTCAGTTTTGGTCCAGCATATTGGATACTCTTTGTCAAGTTAGTATTTTTTTTTATATTTAAACCTTAGTTAGTTTTCATTTCAGTAGATTTATTTTCGGAAATTAGCGATCTTTTGGCCGATCGATAAGTATTGATTTTTTTCATGCTACATTGTATGGCCGGCCACAACTTGTTCCTATGGGTATTTTAACATTGCATTAGACTATGTTAATTTTTATTTTATTATTTATTACTTTTCCATTAAAACTTTGATCTAGTATCATTTTCTGAAAATAAATGAAGTCTTAGATATGAAAGCAAATTAATTTCTGTAGATTTACTTCCATTAGTTAGCAATTTTTAGATCCGCTGATTTATCGATTTTTGATTTATCTTTACAAGCTATGCTAGATCGAAGGCCGGCTTAAAAGTTGTTGCAGATATTTTATTTAACATCTCATTAGGTTATTGTAATTTTTACTTTATTATTTCTTGTTTTTTTAGTAAAAAATATTTCAGCTTGTATCGTTTTCTGAAAATGAATGTATTGGATACGGAAGCAAAATAGACTTCCTTGCTATGGAAATCGGCAGTCATGTGGAAGTGCAATTTCAGGAAGGGATGGTATTTTGGTGCACAAACCTTTCTGCACCTAGCCGAGATCGCCGAAATTCAACATCCAAAGAAAAAATTAATAATATTTAGTAAAAAAAGCAGCTAAGGAAGTTTTTTTCTGTTTCATAATCAGTTCAGAAAATCCCGTGAATGTAAGAAGTCCAATTCATGTTGTATAACACTTGTCATGTTTAAAATATACAATACTGAAAAGAATCATTAAAAGAAATAAAAATCACACTTCAGGTTGAATATTATATTATTCGGAAGGAAATTTCCTTTCGATAAATATAAAATTTAACTATTTTTATTCATCAGGTTTTCCAAAGTGAAGCCTTAATTGTATAGTGCGATCTTTTTTTTTTCACCATATCACATTGAAAAAGGCTTATTAAAATCAATATGCTTGCATATTTGTTATTTATTTTCATAAAATTCATAATTAAATTCTGTTTAATTTGGTATATAACATGACCTATTTCCGTTTATTGGTTATTTTTTTTAAATTCTAAAGTTCACTTGTTTATCTGATTCAGCATCCTCATCATCATCCTCAAGCAGCCATGGCCTACGGAGGTCCAACCAGACCACGCAGTTTAATTCTCCAAGCATATCTGTCCTGAGCTACATCTGCTGCATCTGGCCACTGTACACCAATTCTAACAAGGTCCTGTTTGACATTGTCTGCCCACCGCATCCTAGGTTTCCCCCTCCTTCTGAGGCCTCTAGGCACACTGTTCATAACCCTATTCGCCAATCTATAATTATCCATACGGGCAACATGGCCAAACCAACGGAGTCTCTCTCTGCACAATATGCTGCTTAAAGGAGATTGCAGACTCCTTTGCCTAACCTCATCATTAGTTACAAAGTTAAACCACCTAATACCCAAGATACTGCGTAAGCATCTAGAATATAAAGCATATAGTTTCCTGTTATCTTGTTTACACAGCGTCCAAGTTTCACTACCATTACTAACCCTAGAATTTCACTACCATAACTAACCTTAGAAAGAACCAAACTATTTTACAGTCTAATTTTAGTCTTTAGGTGTATACGCCTATTTCTCCACAATCTCCATAGATTCTTAAAAGTCCCGGCAGCAATACCTATTCGTCTGTTAATCTCATGCCGCACATCACCAGTATCAGTTACGTAGCTCCCAAGGTAATTAAAATGTGACACCTGCTCAAGACTGCAACCATTCAGATTAACTGAATCACAGCCTGCCTGACCAATTTTCATCACTTTAGTTTTCTCTCTGTTTATAACCAAACCTACTGTACTACCAGTCTCATCAACAGCTCGAATGAAAGAGTTCATCTCATCAACATCATTTGCCAAAAGGACTAAATCATCAGCATAATCTAAATCAGAAATTTTCGTTTATCTCCAGCCCATTTAAGGCCAAAAGCTTTCCCTTGAAGTGAATTTTGCATAACATAATCAACAACCAAATTAAAGAGAAAAGGAGACAAAATGCACCCTTGTCGAACACCAGAAGTAATGCTAAACCAATTGCTACAAGACTTATCAACTCTCACACATGACTCAGTGTTATTATAGAGAGCTTTCATTATGTTAACTAACTTGTCTGGTATACCATATGATCTCACAATAGTTGGCTAAAACCTGGAATTTTCTCAAAGTATGGTACCGAGAAAAAAATTACAAAACAAGAAAAATATTTACTTATAATCAAAAAAGTAATTTTTTTGTTATTCAGAAATATATAGTCATTCTATTCATGTGCTTTGCAGTCATTTCTGTCTATTAGTTTTTTTTTTAAATAAATTGTTATTTGTGTTGCCAGATGCATTTTTTTACTACATGACTAAAAAAAGTCCGATTAAAATAAAATATATGGTCTTTTGTTTAAAATATTATAATTTCAGAAAATCCAGAATGAAATGCTGATTAATTTGGCATACATCATGCTATAATTCTTTTCATTAGTTATTTGGCAAAAAAGTTCTAAAGTTTGTTTTGCCTGAGCATAGGCAGAAAATAGCTTGGCCCCTGGATAGAAACCTGTTTTTCAGGCTGGACACTGGAAGGGTTAATCCACTGGAGAGTTGACTTCAATTTATTATTATTATATATTGAACAAACTTTCGAATACATTTAGATAATTAATAAATAGAATACGTTAGTTAAAATTTTCAGTACACTTTGTGATTAAGGAATATAACAGCTGAATGAAATGTGTGGTCACCTAAAGTTCAATATTACCAAAAACTAAATATTATTTTAGTAGACATCTATAGTAATTTTCTGGGCCATACTGCTTATGCATTAACAGTTGGGACAGTATTCCATATAACAAAAAATCATCAATGAAGACCATTAGTCATTTGGGAAAAATCCCTATTTTATATTTTTTCAATGCAGGCAAGATAATGATGAGGTTACAATTAGTAAATTACGCTGCATTGTGTGTAATTATTGTAGTGCAGACATTTTAACTTTCTATTATATACTTGAAATATTTAAACTTCCAATTTAATTTTAACTGAAGTCAGTTAGTTATATGTCAAGTTTGGCACTTCCTTCCCCCTCAATTCATGTGGTTATATATATATTATACAGTTTATAATTTTTATATATTCTTTCATCATATTTTGTAAATGGACGTGATGTTGACCCATGGCCAGACACTAATTGCCACCCTGCCTTGCTGGTCTCATCAAGCATTTAACAATCTGAGGGTAGTTTAATGAGTGGGTTATTCTGTGCAATCTAGTGCAGAGTTCATGGTTTTATATCAGTGGATCAAATAGTCATTTTACAAGTTTTTTTAAGACTTAAAAATATGGCTTATATCAATAGAACATAACACTATTATGAAAAGGTTACATGTCGAATTAAAATTTATTGAGAAAAAATGAATAAAAATAACAACTGCACAATTTCAAATATAAAAAAAAAGAGAGAGAGAAATAAGAAACATCCGAAATAAAACAAAATCACATATATCAGAGTTGTTTGAAAAGTAATAGCAACATATGTGGCCATTTATTTCCATGTCAAATTAACATTCCATACTCTCAATGCAATCACCAGTAGGTTAACAACTTTATTCCAAATCTATGGGAGCTGGTGTTAATGCATGTTACCAATCCATTGTGTCATGGCAATCAGCAGATCTGTTGATCATTGTCAAAAAACAGATCAAAGTCACGAGGACTCTTGTCTGGGAAGTATGGCAGATATTTCGAGATTTCTCATTGCCTCCTTGCCAAAAGTCCTTCACAAGTTAGGCCACAGGACGACAGGCATTGTCATGAATGAGAAGTGTTGGATCCCTGTGATGAAGTGTTGATTCTTTTGTAGTATGACCAGATGATGTACAAGAAACTGTTAGTAGTAGCATTCCACATTCACAATCTGCCCTGAGGCATTGTATGAGGAGAACACCAGCAATGTCAAGTGACAATCAGCAACACTTTCACATTGCTAGATTCTTGCCGCAATTTTTTCGGGCATGGAGACCTTGGATGACATCATTCATGGACTGGTATTTCAGTTTTGGCATGTATGCCCATGTCCATGTTATGTTTTGGTATGTATGCCCATGGCAGTGACACGATAAACATGTCCATGTTTTGGCATGTATGCCCATGGCAGTGACACGATAAAGAAATGAGTCACTCTCATTGTAATACCATTCCAGGTGGGGGTCTGCAGTGGTGTACCTATGCCACTTATACACCTTGGTGATGTAGTATAGAAACCAACATGCTGCAATTTTTTGCATGCCCAGGAGTCCTTCAGAATGTGCTGAATGATGGAATTACTAAGTCCAACTTCATTTGCCAATTGACACATTGTCCAATGTCTGTCAATATCTAGCAAAGATTGTACAAGTTGAACTTTCTCCTGAAGGATTGTAGGATGCCCGGCATGATGAGCATCATAAACACTATCCCAACACTGGAAAAAGGGCTGCACCCATCGTGCAACTGTGTGATAGGGTAGTGCTGCATCTCCTTATGCTTTCCTCAGTCCACGTCACCAATCTGTTGTGTTATGGCCATGTGTCACCTTGATTTTGATCCAACTATATTGTTCCAGCTTTGTGAACATGTCTTACAGCACTCTGGCAGGACTGTGATATTTCTGTAAATATGTTTTGTCCACTCTCCTAACATCCACTCCACTATTACTCATCAAATGATGACTTACCTCTGGAATAGGTTCTGCACAGTGCATGATTGGCAAACAAGTGTGTTGGGAGCACTCCGCACATTTGGCAGCAGGGTTGCCATTACTTTTTTTTAACAACCTTCATATATATGTGAATAAGAAGCATTACTGTAGGTATGAGGGTAGACCTGGATTGGTTTGCTTTTGTCAAATTTTATGATTATTGGATTTGAAAGACAATTAAATGACAATATTAATTACAATTATATTTCTGACTGCCTGGTGGTGACCAACACTCTGAGATCAAGTTCAATTCTTGTGGTTCGACTCTTTATTCCCTCATTTTGAAGAACTTCTGTTCTATATGAGTTTCAAAGTCTGAGATCCTGTGATTTGTTCAAAGGAAATTAAACCCAAACTTGTTCAATGAAGTGATAATGAACTCATTATGTTCTGCACCATTTCGGGAATATATAGTGGAACAACTTTTTTTTTAACAAAGACACAAATCAGTTGATAAATGAGAAGCAATAAGAAAGCAGGTAAAAATCCATTTTATGTAGGCCTCTTCATCTATCAACAGAAAGTATGAAACAAGATCTAAATACTAAACTTATCTTATCAAAGTGTTTGATTTCTGAACATGGAACCTGAATTCAAATCAGATGGGCATGGATGTTTATGTTGTCTTTCTGCTGAAATCTCCCTTACATGCTTCTTCTGTGGTGTATTATGCAAATATGCACTTGTCAGACCTGCATACCAAGCAATCTAAGTATTTTTTTTAAACAGTATTTGAAAAAGTAATACCTTGGCATATAATGTTAATAAATTTCCCATTTGAGGCAAAAGTAACAACAAGGTAACTTAAAATCAATGATGTATAGAGTTAACAATATGCAGTTTCTATGTTTTATTTGTATACACTCACCTTCCTATATTCTTTATAAGTGTTAACTCAGCCAAACATTTATATTTGGGAGATGTTAGGTGATCTTCATTGGTTATACTTGATAATAATTGTAGGCTAACTAGAGAAGAAATCTATTAAAAAATAGAAAGAAAATTATTTGTTATACTATGACAAAAAGAAATTAGCATATGTAAGAAAATACAAAGATTATCTGCCACACATAAACTTCTGTTCAAAGCCGGTAAACAATTCTAAACACTTTTTAACACTTACCGATTTTCTAACAGTCATGCATTTAGATTTCAAAGTTCAAACTTTCAAATTATATAAGATATACTAATGAGATGAAATAGAAGAATCATTAATATTTAAATTTTAAAATCACAGGGAACCATTAGTTAGGAAAGAAAATTTTAAGTGTATAGAAATCAGGATACAAAATCATGACCTGATTACATACTAGGTGCTCTACCACTAAGCTATTGGCTACTGATCAAGATTTCCTTTATTAACAGCTATGAACTTTATATCGTGTAGACAGTCAGTAGATGTACTCTGACTGCAATTGAACAAATTTGGTATCACTAGAATTGGCACTTTAATTATAGCCAATCATATTTAATGAAACATTAGAAATGCCAAGTTTTAATCTTGTAGCCACAAGCTAACTGTTGGGGAAGAAAAAATGTCAAGGAAAAATTGTCTTAATCTGGGTGGTATGCAAACCCATGATCACTGGTTTCATTTACACAGCTCAAGACAATTTTTCCTCTAGATTTAAATCCTTTTTATAGATGGATGAAATCATACTGTGACTCTAAATTTTAGTTTAATATATTCTACACTTGAACTCCAGCAACCTTGAGACGTGGGCTGTGTGGGACTATGGGAGGTGCACAAACAAGTAGTACACTATTTTATGAAATTAAAAACATTATGAAGTTGCTGAAGTGGTTTATACATGCTTATGTAAAATAAAGCAATAAAATATATATTAAGGTTAAAATGCATTTTAAATTAAAATATTTTACTGAATATCAAATGTATCTGAATGCTAACATGAAATAAAATGTGCAAAACACTGACCTGTTTTGTTAATACATACATTTCGATAAAGTAATTAGGTGATATCATGATAATGAATAATGTATAGAGAGTTAACATATATCCAGTTTCAAGGGCAAACATTTATTACTGTATAAGAGATATGTGCATCAACAAAACTTGTTGTCAACTGAACGTTTGTAAAAAAAAAAAAAAAAAACACGTGACTTGGCTAGATGCAAGAGTTTGGATCTTTACAAAGCTGAAATAGCTAAAAAGTTTTTTTTCACACTAATAACAGTTTGATGTAATAATTTCATCCATAAAAAAATTTCACATAATAATGTATATATTACTACTATGTGAAATTAAAATAATTTATGGAAAAAAAAAACAGTAGCTTCAACTTAATTCTACATGATAATATTGTATTTAAAACTATAGCCTTATGAACAAGTATCTGACTCTTGAGAGCTTAGTATTTCTATGCCCCTTCATACAGAAGTAACCCTTGTTAGAGTCCTATAATTTACTATACGCCTTTTACAACACAAAAGTTCTTAGTTTTAAATGTGGTTGGTTGGTTCAGGTTTTATGGTGCAAGGGTAGCAGGGGCCATTTTGTGCCAAACAAGATTTCAGTAAAAGAGATAAAAGATATGTACCCCTCAACCAAAGTTAAAACAGAAAATATAACAAAACACTGATACAAAGACAATAAAACCAGAAAGAAAAACCAACAGAGGTGAAACCCATGGATATGAAAATTAACAAATGTATAAAATGGAATCAACAATTGGTGTAAAGGTTCCATAGAATAAAAGGACACAATTCAAAAAGATAAAAAAACAAAACAAAGGTGACTGAGCCACCCCACCCCTAGCACAACTAGGCTTGTCCCAGTTCTCATACAAACACTTACACAAGGACATGCCTACTAGTTTAGTAGTTAGGTACACTAACCACTACACCAAGTCTGGGCTTTATATATGCATAAATAAAAAGAACATTTTATGTAAAAATAATAAGAGGCTTAATTTCTCTTTAAAAAATATTGCTGGTAAGTTTAGTAAAATTAACTTTAAGGCCAGCAGTACTCTTGTGATAAAATTCATTCGAGAAAAGTTTGTTCAGAGATTTACATTATTTATTATCTTTACATAGTCCTATGTCATGGCGGCAGTACTGAGCAGTGGAATTGCACAATCATTGTTCTGCACTTAAGAGCAGAGTCGGTGAATCTCAGCAGAACAAAGGCAGTCAGATGACCAACAAATTCATGTAGTGGTGTATTGTACTACAATACAATGTTTCAAAATATCATCGCTAAGTCCTGTACAAAACATAACTGCATTCAACTATTTGAAAATAAAACTATTTAACATTGTTAATTAAAAATTTATTTAATTACCAATACTGCTGGTTTTTGTTATAAAGCCCAAATGATCTGCAGCCCACTTAAAAAAAGCAAAGTGGGCCATATGTTGCTGATGCCTGGTATAGAGGATACAGCACCTTCATCACCGAATCCCAGGCAGAGTCATACACCTAGGATCCTTAGTCAGTTTCAACAAGACATGTGCACAGTAGAGCAAAAACATTGGTCTGCCCCCCAAGAGAGGGAGATATTCAGTGCTTACATGCAGTTGAAACATATAAAAAAAAGGTCAATTTCCGGTTGAAGGTGAGACCGAGAAACTTGGTCTTCGACACAAGTGGAATTATATTACCCTCGAGTAGCAACTCAGGGTCCAGTTGAAGATTATGCTTATGACAAAAGTGCACATAAGCGGTCTTCTGTGGGGAGAACTGGAACACACTGTCACCCAAACCGAGAGATTGCTCAGGGCAGTTTGTAGTTGTCATTCAATGATCCTCATGCTGGACAATGAGCAAAAGATCCTAAAATCGTCAACATAGAGGGCATTGCCTACAATCAGAAGTTGTCTAGGAATAGAATTGATCTTGACAGCAAAAAGTGTAATACTCAGGATGCAGCCTATTCTTTGGGAAAAGGCTGCGACAGAGTACTGCTGACACAGATGCGAAAAAACCAAGGTAAAAAAAATTAGAGATGAAGACAACTGGCATGTGACCTCTCAAGTCAAAGCTACGGAGGTCACAAAGAATGCCAAATCTCCACGCTGTGTCATATGCGTTTTTGATGTCAAAGAAAATTGACACCAGGTGCTCTCTACATAAAAAAAAAATCTAATCCCTGATATGAGGCAGATCAGGTAGGTGGTCTACAGTAGACCATTGTTTGCAAAAGTCACATTAGTGTTGGAAAAAAGGTCATTGTGTCCAAATATCAGACCAGTCTGGTATTTACCATTCTTTCCAACACCTTGTATATGCAACTCATAAATGCAATTGGGATGATAATTTGGAGGAATCTTGGGATCCTTGCTTGGCTTGGGGAAACCAAAACAAAGCCTTCTGTTGAACCTGGAAATTGCTCCTCGAGAAAAATTCAGTTGAAAAGCTGGAGCAGCCAATCCTTACTCAATGGTGAGAGATGTTGGAGGACAGCAGTCATAATGGACTACAGCAGATGTATGAGAAGAGTGCAATCCTCTGCCATGAATGGCCTGTTGTAAGGTGGCCATTCAAGTGGAAGGACATCGGAAAATGTCTAGCCTTGATCTTCTGGGTCAGAAACCCAGGGGAATAAGATGATGACAAAGATATGGAGGAAAATAATCCCCCCCCCCCCAGTGTCGGCAATTGCTTGAGGATCAGCAATTGAATGTCCATTATGCTTCAGAATTGATAATGAGTGGGACATGTACTTCCCACCCATCTTCTGGACTTTATCTCACGTGGCCTTAGAATTGGTTTTGCGGGTGATAGAAGAAGTGCATTTGATCCAAGATACTTTCTGGCTCTGGCACTGGATGAAATGGGCTTTCGTCCTGGAGCATTTGAATACTTCAAGATTAGGGGATATTGAATATCTCCAGTCCCCCTTCCAAGCCTTGTTCTGAGCTTTAAAAGAACAGAGTTCAGTTCTGAGTAACAGTTAAGGCATTTGCATGGACAATACAGTAACATCATGTCTGCCCCTGCAACATTAATTGGATACTGGCTCACCAAATGTCACAGAACTTGCAAAGGAATTTGAAGCCACTCCAGTCAGGCTGATAAAACCTCCACCTTGAGACACAGGAGGGGTTACAAGGACCCCCCATAGCAGATGTTACATATCACAGGGAGGTGATCACTTTCATATGGATTGTCCTTGATGTCCCATGTAAAGAGTGGAAGGATCGAGGAGGAGCAGACAGTAAGATTAATGGCAATGAATCAGGGAATCGAGGAATGAAAGTAGGTACTGACACAGGTGTTCAACAGGGAAAATGAATCCAAGAGTCACTGCTACAGGACTCAACCCCTCCCATTGGTGTCAGTACTGCTCTAAAGTGGACTGTAAGTCCCCCATGATGAAAAAGGGGGATGGAAGTTCACTCTACCTATTGCCTACAATGATACTTTTGGGCAGTAGGTAGAGGGATTAGACAGTCAACGAGAATCCCATGAAGAGGTGGATGGCAACTGCCTCTAAAGTGATAGTGAGGAGGATGACCTGGAATGGAGAATGGTGGTTCACGAGGATGGTGACACACCCACGAGCTGGACCATCTCAATCCTGGCTAATGAGAGAAAAATGCCAGATCATTGGCTGTCTGCAAGATGTTTCCTGCAGGCACACACAGATTGGCTTGTGTGCTCTCAGGAGGACCTTGATGTCATCAATATTCCTCTGGAATCCATGACAATTCCATTGTAGGAGTATGGCCATCTCAGGTCTTAGGAGAATGGGTGGATGATGATTTTCTATTTATTTTCACTGTCTCCAGGGATGGTTTAGGAAAATTGGGGCAATCGATATCCAAAGCCCCCCAAATGCAGAGAGGATAAAATTTGCTTCTTGGGTCCTGGTGGGGGTTGCCCTTTGGAAGTTCTGGCTGTCTGTGGTTGTGATGGAGGAGACCTTTTTGAGGTAGAAGTGAAAGGCACTGACATATGAATAGAAACCAGCTTTGGTGTTGATGCTGACACAAACATTGGTGGACCAACAGCCACAGACACCAGTCGCCATGGAAGCCATCGTAATGATGGGATATTGTTGTAATATTGTTCAGCATTTTGAGGCATTGTACCTCTTTTCCCTCCAGCCATTAGGAAATTTGCAGAAGTATGCCAGATGTTCATCACTATAATTCAGGCAGCTTGCCTTTTCTGCTATTCAGTCAGGATTGAGGCGATCCTGTCTGCCACAATGAGCACAGTTGGATTTGCACTGGCCAGCTCTGCAGGCATGGCCATACCTCTGACATTGAAAACAATGCAGAGAGTTTGGAATCTATGGCCTACCTCACAGTAAAGGTAACCTGCCTTGATGGAAGTTGGCAGGCATGGCATGTCAAATGGGAGGATTAGTACCTGGGTAGGTACAAACTTTCCATCACAACATTGCAAAATGCAGTGGACTGCTGTCATTCCCTGGGTCTAGAGTTCTACGAGGATTTCCTCCTCAGATACCTTGAGAGGAGGCCACACTTGGAGATCATGTGCCGGGAGGAATTAAGTGATTTGTGGGGCATGACGGTGACTGCCACCCCACCAATCATTATTACATTCAGCAGTAGCTCAGAATGTTTCGAGCAAACAGTTTCCACTAGCAAGTCACAGGATCTTAGGAACTTGACTGATATTGGAACTCCTGCAAGACCTTCCACACCTTTGCTTACAAAATAGAGGGGCAAGTCCTCAATCACCTGTTCATCTGTGGAATAGATGAGGAATCTTGGGGATGAAGAGACAGACATGGATGATAATGAAGACAATGAAGATGGGGGTTCGTGGTGAGCCTTTTTGGCGGCATTCACTGATGAATTTCTTTTAATGGAACTTGTGATTGTGTAATGAGGATTCAATGCTTATGGTCCCCACCCACCATGGAGCCCAACAAGGAAATACCCAATTGGGTGTCAGGGTTGCACAGATACTATACCCACACAGCCAGCGAGCCATGCCCTCACAAAGAAATAAAAGGAGAAAAAAAAAGAGAAATGATCTTCTAGCCCACTAGAGGGCCACCCCAGGATCTACCCGTTTACCTGAAGCCAAAGCCAAAGCAGTGTGTAACAGTGGCCCTCCAAATTGTTGCCCAACCCTGTGAAGAACAGGCTTCCCAATGGAAAGATGGACCAAAGGGGACAGTGCTAGTCATGAACTGATGAGAGCAGACAAAGACCCCAGAGCAACTACCAGGATCCTCCTTTGCAGGGACATGGGTCTCCATGGATGGCAAACTTGTGGGCAGGTGTTCAGGACCCTGTGAAGGTACCTGAACCAGTGGAACCTTCATGGGGTGGTCCCCTCACCATGTACAGGAGCTCACACCAAGGGGCCAGGGATACAGGTCACAGTGCATGGGAAACAGGTGAAAGTACCCAAACCAAAGGAACCTTCACAGGGTGCTCCTCTCACTATGGACAGGAGCTTGCACTGAGGAGTGTGGTTGTTCATCCACACTTTGCCTCAACAATGGTGATCATTGTCAATTGACAGTTCTTAAATTTAAGGATGGAAGGTTAAAGTATCACAGAACTTCTTTGAAGACTTTCCATTGGCTGGCTAACTCGGCATGGCTGACAGTCTGATGATACTTGAGATGCTCTTAGTGTCAGCTGCTGAGTATTTGATGTTCATTCTAGATACCAGTCCATCAAGTGGTTATTTGATCTTTGTTGTTTCTTTTTACTGATATTTAGTTGTTGTTGCACTGGCTCTATCATTGGAGAATTGAACTCTTCCAACTTTCTTGTAGTATGCACTGATCTATTTTAGAGACTTGCTCATTTTGCATTAGATTAACCAACATAACATTTAAACAATGACAATGTCAAAAATCGGTAATGTTTTGCCTCGTCACCTGTAATGCTTCATCTGACAAAAGTTTAAGATGTGAATGCTATTTAACCCTTTCAGTACCATACTGGCTCAGAATAACTGATATTTTAAACTGACTTGTTAAACCCATGCAATTCCTTCCTCTGCACTACCTCCTACCTGCAGTTTGGTCCTGGTATGGTATAGAAAGGGTTAAGAGTTTTTCTCCTGACAGTGGTGATTATCGTTATGGTTTTGCTCATTAAGGAGCAGGTTCCAAGCTGCATAGGTTCAGTGTTACAAATATACTCTTTATGTATATTTATTAGAATATTTTCTGAGTAATTCAAATGAAATTTCATTGGGTATGATTACTCAGAACATACAGCAGCCCCCACCAGGAAAACTCTAGACATAAAAGGGTCAGTTTGTTGTTCATGGTCCTCAGCCAACAGATGGCACTGTTCAAGAGCATATGACATTGAGGTGTAAAGTATGACGTAGAAATGTAACCGTTGGTAGCCTATGGTTCTTTGATTTCTTTTGGGTGGGTAACGTGAAATCACATTACCCACTCAAAAGTTTGTTTGTGATTTGATGGGAATGTGAAGTTACATTTGATTTCTTTCGCCATTTTTGCTTGATAAATCCTTGGGATAACATGCCTATGCGGCTAGAGGTAAGTGCATATGTGTGATATATTTAATGAGGGATTTTTAATGATAGCCAGAGGGAATAAGAATAATTCCTATTGTTTTTTTGAAATTTCATTAAAATATGATATATACTAAGTTATATAAGATAGTTTGGAATTGAAATTATTTAATATTAGAAGGGCTGTTGTTGAAAGTGTTAGTGAAATGTTTTGTAACGTTATGGTCACATTATTTGGAAGTGGGAGTTCGGAAGCTTTTTGTGGCTGTGTGTATGGGGGGAATGTTTTTTAAGTTCTCTGGAGTGAGGGGTATTTGAAGGGAAAGGGAGGAGTGGTTAGGACCAGTTAGAATTATTTTAAATATTTTTCTGTGTGTTTAGTATGATGTTGTAGTATGTGTTTTGCTGCAAGTGTGGAAGAAAATGGCAAAAGTTTATAATGTGGGTTAAGTTTTAAAAATGAGAATTTTCATGGGGTGTTAGGGTTTTAGGAGAATAGTTTTTTTTATGAAACGTATAAAGTGAGTTTTCAGAGAATTCTAATGTAGTGTGTGTGGGGGTGGGTGGGTGGGTGGGGGGGAGTATGCTTAGGGGAAAGGATGTTGGAAGTTTTTCCGTGTGAGACTGAACATGGTAGTAGTAACAAACACGTATTTCGTTATAGTAGTTTGTGATGAATAGAGTGATTTTTAGTAGTTATGTTTAGTACGGTAATTATTTGTGTATTACAGTAATTTATTAATTTTGTTATGTATTTAGGAGTTTTTAAAGTTACTTATATGATTTATTGTTAATATGTGGAAGTGTTTGGTGGCTTTTTGATGTAGAAAATTTGGGTATCATAGAATTGACTGTGTGGAAAAAATGGCATTTTTTGATGGAGTCAGGAAGGTTAATGAGTAATTTAGGGGAGGGTTATTTGAGCTATGTTTTTTTTTTCAGGTCTATGATGAGATTATTTAGTTTCGGGAGCTTTTTTTATAATTTGGTCGGCAGTATGCTGTTTCCAATTTTCATGTTTTTGAGATTATTTAGTTTTGGGGGCTTTTTTATAATTCGGTCAGCGGTGCAATGTTTCTGATTTTCATGTTTTTCGGTTTGTATTGTCTGTGAGGACATTAGTTTCGGGGGCTTTTTTATAATTCGGATCGGTGGTGCCCTGTTTCCAATTTTCATGCTTTTTGGTATGTGTTGTCTCCAACAAGATTATTTAGTTTTTCTTTTTATAATGCCGGTTGGCAATGCATTGTCGATGTTCTTGTTTTTGAGATTTGTGTTCAATTTGATTTATTCTGTTGATTTATTTAGGTTAATTATTGTGTGTGCAACTTGATTTATCAGTTTAGTTTGTGGGAATATATTTGTGGAGTGTTTTAACTATTGGTTTAGGAGGGAGGGAGATATTTCAGGAATTTGTAATATATGGGACGGCAAATGTGTTGTTGTAATTTCTTTGATTTTTTTTTTGTCGTTGTTTTGATAATTTTTTATTTTTTTAGTAATTTGTGGTTGTGAGGGATTTTTTAGTGGAATCACTTTTTTGTTACACATTTGTTTACAACGCAAACTCGAGTTATTATCATGGTAATGAAAAAAAATATATATATTTTTTCTAGAAACCCCTGTTGGGTTAGGTCTAGGGGATTGTGGGAATCAACAAAAAAGACTGTTTTGTTATGTTGCGTCAAAAAATAAAAAAGGCGGCCGAGGACCGTGATGTGCACTATTGCCCATAAAAGTATTACACATGGCCGAGGAACGAGATTGGAATCATGTATGAAAGCTGGCAGCAAAAACTGTCTTTTGAGTGAATTCGGGAACTTTATGGCACTTCTGGTATGATCACTATTACCTTGTATTTAGACAAATGAATCAACAGCTCATCATTTATTTACTATATATTTAATCACTATTAAGCTATTTAAGTAACAGGATGAAGATAGGTGTGAAAAATTGGTTTGAGCCAGAATCTGAACCATGATCCCAAAGGTGATGCAGATTCAGATTTGCTCACAAAAAAGTATCAGTTAGGAGGCTCTGAGGCATGGAGGGCCATGTGCACATGCCTGGGATAGCTCTGAACAAATAAAGTCCCCAAATGCACTCAACAGCCAGTGACTGACCTGGTGGTGTATAGCATAACATCAGCAGTAGGGGAGAGATTGATTAACAGTCAGTAGCTCAGTTGTCAGAGCACTTGACATGCCATCAGGAGATCATGGGGTAAGATCCCATCTGCTCGAGACAATTTTCCCTCTATGCTCATCTACATCCTGCTACTTAAATAGCTTAACAGTGATTAAATACTTAGTAAATCAATGATGAGCTGAGGATTCATTTGTTTAAATGCTAAAAGGAACTGTACAATCTAGTTAAGCTTACACAACCCTTGGCTGCTTATATTGTTGCCAAAAATGTAGGCACTATAATTATATCAGCATATTATGAAGAAGTTTTGATTATTAGGCAATAAATTCAAGACTAAATAAGAGTGATATTCAGTTGTGAACAGAAAAGTTAATATTATTCCATTCCTATGAAAACAGCTGATGTTAGTGAGAAATTTATTAAGAATACAATCAACTGATATAATCAACAATTTTAAATATCATTTTATGCAGAACATTATCTTAAACTTACTTGAGAAAAAATAAATGCAGAAGGTAGTACCCCTTCATCAACTATGGAATAGAAAATAGCTAGCATTCTATGCAATCCAAATGCTTTTGGCCCAAGGAGATGGCAGTTGAGCTAGGAGAGTTGTATCTGTACTAGCAAGTCTTACAATTTGTATCATTATATTTGTGCATTTATATATGTATAATATACATGCATTTATACAATTTACTTAATTTATTTCAAAACTGGATAAACTTTTTAAGCTCAATTTTATTCACACTCTATCTAAACAATTTTCAAGAAGTATTTAAAATGGACTCAATCTTCTCTGTCTCTTAAAATGGACCCAATCTTCACAGTGTAAAATTTAAAAAATAAATAAACACTACAAAATATTTAAAAAAATGGCATTTAAATATCATTGTCAAGGAAGTAGATACACTAACACATGGTAAAAACAGTTATTAATAAAAGATGAGTGCAAAGTACAGTAAAAGACAGTCCTCGATAAATATGTTGAAGTTTTTTAATGAAATCATATTAAATTTAAAGCTCATAATACAGAAGTCATTCAAAAGGTTCTTGACACTTGTTTGTAGATTTGCACTCGTTGCTCTGAAGTTAATGAGATATGACTTGTTTAAAAGCTTGTCTACACTTGTCATTACATGTTAAAAACAAAGACAATATCATCATTTCTCTCTTTACTGGCAGCATGTAAAGTTCAGTCTGTGATATCTGTGCATTATTGCTATGGAGCATACGAGAGATGGTATATGGGGAACATGCCTGTTCATATGGCACCGTTAAGGGATGGATGTGCAAATTCAGAAATGGATGGCAGAGCTTTGAAGACTGAAGGAGACTATGAATGAGAGAATCATTGCTGATGCGTGAACTCATTAACACTTCTAGTGTCCAACCTGAAACACTGGTTTCCATCCACAGGCCAAACTATTTTCTCCCTATGCTCAACCAAAATTTTTTTTTTAATTTAGAACTTTTTTACCAAATACCTAACAAAAAGAATTATGGCATGTTATATGCCAAATTAATCAGCATTTAAATCTGGATTTTCTGAAAATATAATATTTAACAAAAAAGATGATTAGTTTTATTTTAATAGAACGTTTTTAGAGTCAGTAGTAAAAAAATGCATCTGGCAACACAAAAATTTATTAAAAAACAAACTAATAGACAGAAACAATTATGATGCACATGAATAAAATGGCAATTTATTTCTGAATAACAATTTTTTTTAATTATTCAAGTAAATATTTGTTTCGTTTTGTAAGTTCTTTTCTCGGTACCATACTATGAGAAAATTCCAGGCTTTTAGCCAATTGTGCCAAGTCATAAACAACTCAACTTTAAAATTAAAAAAAAATAACCAATCAATGGAAATAGGTTGTGTTATATACCAAATTAAACAGAATTTAATTACAAATTTTATGAAAATAAAAAATTCAAACAAATTTACAAGCATATTGATTTTTAATAACTTTTTCAATATGATATGGTAAAAAAAAAGATTGTACTATACAATTAAGGCTTAATTTTGGAAAACCTGCTGAATAAAAATAGTTAAATTATATATTAACTGAAGGGAAATTTCCTCCAAAATAATATAATATTTAACCTAAAACACGATTTCTTTTTTTTTTTTAACTGATTCCTTTCTATATTGTATATTTTAAGTATGGTCAGTGCTATACAAAGTGACTCGGACTTCTCACATTCATGGGATTTTCTGAACTGGTTATGAAATGGAAAAAAAAACTTTCTTGGTTACCTCTTTTATTAAACATTGTGAATTTTTTCTTTGGGTGTTGAAGTTTGAGATCTTGGCTAAGTGCAAAAAGGTTTGTGCACCAAAGCAAAAAGAAAGAACATGTTATATCATCAGAGTGTCACAGCCAAGTTACTAGGGGGTGCTTTTAAAATAATTCAATATAAATATAAAACTAGTAATTTAAAAAAAAATAAATCTTTCTGGGGAGGGGGATAAAAAAAAACTTTCCCAAAATTGCCCGTCCACACAAAAAATGATTTTTGTGCCAAGGAAGTCTATTTTGTTTCCATATCCAAGACCTCATTCATTCAGAAAACAGTACAAGTTCGAAGTTTTTTTTTTTTATTAAAAAACCAAGAAATAATAAAAGAAAAATTACATATAATCTCATGGGATATTAAATAAAATATTCAGAGCAACTTTTAAACTGGCCATCTGATGTAGCATAAATCAGAAAGATCGATAATTCGGCCAACTGAAAGATTGCTAATTTATGGAAATAAATTTGCGTCAATATCCAAGACCTCATTCATTTTCAGAAAATGATACCAGATCAAAGTTTATTTTACTGGAAAAGTAATAAATAATAAAAGAAAATTTAACAGATAATCTAATGCGATGTTAAATAAAATATTCACAGCAACAAGTTGTAAGCCAGCTACTAGATGTAACATAACTTCGCAAAAATCGATAATAATCGATCTACCGAAATAAAGTAAATCTATAGAAATGAAAACTAAGGTTTAATAATTAAAAAAAAAAGGAAATAAAATACCAATTTTACGCGGGGAGTTTATAATCCCATTTGTTGGAGGTTTTTAACTTAAATAAGCCATGTACACAACTTGCCGTGTGAAAGAAGTCCTTTTAGCTTCCATATCTAACACCTCATTCATTTTCAGTAAATGATACAAGATCAAAGTTTTCTTACAAGCAAAGAGAGAAATATTAAAAGAAATATTAATATATAACCTAATGCGATGTTAAATAATATCTGCAACAATTTGTAAAGCTGGCCATCCGATGTGGCATAACTCCAAAAGATCGGTAGATCAGCTGACGAAAAAAACAATAATATGCAGAAATAAATCTACAGAAATGAAAATGAAGGACTGCACATGTAAGCAATAATTAGGCCAATGCACTCAACCAAAGACTCAAATGGACCTGCTACTGTAACTTACTTTCTGCACTGAATTTTGGAACAACTTCAGCTTGCTTCCTCCTTTCTAAGAAAGTTTGTAGTTACAGTTTCTATCTGAAAAGCAGGAAGGACACATGGAATACTGGGATAAATAAAAATAATTGTAGGAATATTGAAATAGGATTATGGTAGAAAGGATTGTAAAACAGGAAAGGAAAATGGTGGTATTTACACTTTGCAATTACTTCCAAAATCTTCTGTTTCTAAAAATAGCAGTTTTTTGTTGATTTACAGAGATTTTCAACACTATAAGGAAAAATTTGTTGATAATAGTTCAAATCAAACTTGTTAGCTTAAATCAGGTGATTGCTACAGTGTAGGGAAACATTAACAAAAATCGGCAATATGCATAGCGTTTCTAAAAAATGGCAATTAGATGGCTTTAATAAGTGATTTATATTGCAGTTTAATAAAATAAGCCGTCCCATGGCAGAGTGGGTAGCACGCTTGGCTACTGATCTAAGGGACCTGGGTTCAAGCCCTGGGTAAGGCATGGTTGTGTGTGTTGTTTTTCTGCTGAGGTCCTGCCATCCTCACAGACCTTCTACTATGGCATATAAACTGATAGGCTCCTGTCAGACCTCTGTGGCAAGCAGCTGCTTGAGGGGGTATTTATTTATTTATTATTTATTAATAAAATATGCATCAAATGAAAAAACAAAACATTATTTTTCAAGCCTGAATTATATATTTTTATGATATATATATATAAAAAAATTTACAATGGCAATTTAAAAAAAATTGATTCTTTTTTGTTATACTAAAAACGTATACAGCCATCCTTGGCCTCTCTTTACGGATTCTGTGAACTATACAGAAGATGTAAACACTGGAAGGGTTAAGGAAAAAGCACACATCACCATTCAGGCAATAAGTTTAGATGTCAGTGTATCAACTGGCAGTGTGGAAACAATTATTCATCAACATTTAAAGTTCTAAAAGATCTGTGCTAAATAAGTACCCCAGAAACTGACAGAACAGCAAAAACGGGCTAGAGTGGACTTGTGCAAGGAGATACTGCCAATGTTTGAACCTAGTAGCCCCAAAGGGTTAGCAGACATTGTCACAGGTGATGAGATATGGTTTTATTACTATACATTTCACAGAAAGATCGACAACTATGTTTGCATTGCGAAAATGAACAGCATCCTCAAATCCTTCAACAACACTTTTGCTCAAGGAAGAGAATGTTCACAATTTTTTTTAATTCCAAAGGAGTGAAATGGAAAAATGACTATTAATGGGCAATAATACACCAACATTATTTTGCCCAAAATGGTTAAGGAGATGAAGGAGCAGCATCCAATAACAGGTGTGTCAAGGGTTCTCCTTCTTCCTGACAATGCCAGTACTTACAAAACCCAACAAGTTACAGCCTATTTGGACACGATCTTGCACCATGCAATTTTTGGTTGTTTGCAAAAATAAATAAGGAATTTGCTGGGAAGCCTTTTTTAAGGGAACAAGACCTTGCAAAATGCATTCATTCAGAAGTGAAAATGGTTCCATTTCAGCCCTAATAGCTAATGTAAAAAAGTCAATTGTAAATGATGAGAATGTGATTATTTCAAAAAATTAGCAGATAATTTTATTTAAAATTTTAGCTAAACATTTAGAAACTTATTAAAAAATACAATTCAAACTGAAAATTTATATTTATATTAAAATTTTCTTATATCATATAAGAATGAATAACATAATTGATTTTGTCATTTGTCCAACCATAAAAGTGTAGGTTAAAGTTAATACTTTCGAGTTTTACATTACATTTATAAATTTAAATTTGGAATGATAATAATTACTCAGCAGCACATCCTCAAGCAGCTGCTTGTCACAGAGAACTGACAGAAGCATGTTAGTATCATACACCATAGAGAAGGTCTATAAAGAAGATGAGACCTCAACAGAAAAACAGCACTAAATTATCCATACTGAAAACAGATAAATGTTTACTAAGCATGGCATAACTAAGCTTAATTGAAAAAAATGTCTTTTGCTAGCTACTGTCAATACTGGAATCAATAATAGAAAAGGGAAAAAACATCTTAAGAAATAAAATTAACTAGAACATATATTGCCTTTGGCAAATATAGGAATCTTATTTTAAAACAGAAATGAAGTTTTTCTTTTACTGGATTTTACACTCTTTAAAAGTTTTAAATTGAACTAACATATATGATTGAAAAAATGCAAAGCGCAATATGTTATTAATACTTATACCATAGAAAGAAATTATTAAAATTTCTCTATATCACTGTAATTGTTGAAAAACTGCGACAATTAGATGGCATTATTATCTAGGAATTTACTTTGTTTAAAAGTTCCATCTAATTGTCTCAGCTTTTCTGACAATTTAGTGATTTAGAGAAAATTTAACAATTTTAAATCAGCATTGTGAGTTAAACCATATCTTTTACTATAGAAAGAATTGCTTTTGAGGAAAAAATGAGTTCTGTTGATGAGTGGGAACTTGAACCCCCTAACCCAGTTACATGCCAGGTTTCATCACTAAACTACCACAGGATAGCTCATTTCTAAATTAACTGACTTTTACATCTTCCCAATTTTCCAATCTCCTTGCCAGTGGCACCATCTATGATCAGGAAAAGCAACTTTCCAATATTTCCACAAACATATGTCTTGGATTCTATACCAACAGGTAATTTTATATATTTATTATTGATTTATTCTTGCATTAATAATGCTTCAGCTTGTGTGACATTCGTACTACACCTATCATGAGCAATATTGGAAGGTTGCTATTTGCAATCATAGATGATGCCACTTGTGACAAGGAAAATGAACCAATCAGTGAAGTTAGTGCTCTAGAATACCTAAAATGTAACTGGGAGATGTGGGTTTCAGTCCCACTCATTAGTGAAACTCAAAAGTAGCTCTTGGATTCTATGCCAACAGGTAATTCTGTGTATTTACTATTGATAGAAACCATTTCTCTTTTATTTCTTAAAATGAAAAAATTGCTTTTCTCACAACCCTCTGAGAAAATGGGACAGAATTTTATTCTCAGTGGAATATCTTTTGACATTCTACTACTAAATTTTCAAATTATATAATAAACAGACCACCTGAAATATTCATAAGATTTGCATTTTCCATATTTAGTGCCCTCTAATGATGTAAATTAAAACTACCTAAGGATTTGAGAAATGTGAATCATAATATTTCATTAGTACCTCCAAGTATAAAGAATTTTTCAATTATCTCTTAAAACAAAACATTTGCATTTCCCATCACCCTAGGTGTAATGGTTAAATTTATTGTAAATGCAAATCTCATTAACTTCAAATTGCACCACCAATAACATTTCAAATGTCTAGCATATACATTGTTTGCAATTTTCAAATCTTTTCACTGTTAGAACGTGCAATTAAACTTGGATGATTCAGAAAGTGTAATCATAATATTTCATTAATATTTATCCAACCTAAAACGAATTTTTAATTTACTTCTAAAAACAAAATGGCTGATGTCTACAAATGGGCAGAAAATAAAGTGAAAATATTATCTCAGTTTTTTAAATAAGAAAAAGGTTAAAAATCAACAAAAAAAATTTGATTTTTAATAAACTAAAGTTAAGGAATACAGAAAAAAAAAAACACATTTTGCACTAATTGGATTTTAATTTAACCCTTTGCACCTGAGGGCGCCACAGCTGAGCCATCTTAATTTTATCGTAAAACTCACGAGCGCCCATAGTGGTGACATACTATGGTCAGTCTGGCACTAACATCCACATACATGGTTATGTATCGTATCTGTGCTCTGTATTATTATTTGTGATAATAATTTTTACCCATAAGCATGGCAGATAAAATAAATACCAGTGATAGAAGCTATAGCGTGATTGAAAGCAATGACAATTTGTTTTCAATAACTGTAATGAAAGCTGAAAACATGTTAAAAAATTATAGGTTGTAATTTTTTGTATATGTATATTTTTTATTATTTTTCATGACATTTGTTTTGCATTTATTTATTTTTTGTACATCACTGTTATTTTTGCTCCATGAATATGTATAAAGGTCAGGAAATGATAAAAAAAGTTTTTGCTGGTATTTTGATAATATTTATATTTAAAATATTTTAAGCTACAATATGAAAAAGTATTTCTTTTATCAATATTGCTTCAAGTAACTGGTAACACCTATAAAAAAAACAACTTCGAGTGCAAAGGGTTAGCAATTCTAGCTGATTCATGATGAAATTACCAATGTAAAAATCCCTATTCTGAAACCCAATACAATTTTACTTTCTGCATCAAACTTTTTTAAGACTTTCAAATATGTATTAGCAATTAGATCATGGATTCCTTACTTTTTAGGCTTGTAGTTACATTACTTTACAATTTTAAAATTACATATAATAGCAAAAAATTTACCTGATCTTTTTTCTGCATCCTTTTCTTTGACCCTTTACTTTGTTTCTAAAATAAAGTTAAATATGCCTCAAAATTTAATAGTAACCACACATGCAGCTGACCACATGTAGTAATATGCTGTCATGGAAAATTTCAGTTTAACACACTTAAAAATATAAAACTAAGTAGCTGCTAATTTAGTTACTTAACTAACTTCAGAACAGTTGCTTTGAGCTTTGGAATTTTTTTATTGAAGGGTTTCAGAGAAAGTATGCTTTGTCAGTCTATTGCAACAGTGTTTCCTTTAATTCCACAATGCTTATAAAAATGATTTATTGCTTTGAGGAAAGTCAACAACAGTCATTCTATTTTGTCTGGATGTTGCTGAGTTGTACACCCCTATTTGCTTTGACTTTTTAATTTTTTTCTTGAGCAGAGTTTTGATTAGAAATACTAATTTAATCTAACCAAACTGAAGATGATCACTTATTTTTAAGTTCTTTTTTTCATCTAATCATCATCATAATCCTCAAGCAGCCATGGGCTACGGAGGTCCAACCAGACAGTGCAGTTTAATTCTCCAAGCATATCTGTCCTGAGCTACATCTGCTGCATCCGGCCACTGCACACCAATTCTAACAAGGTCCTGTTTGACATTGTCTGCCCACTGCATCCTAGGTCTCCCCCTTCTTTCTGAGGCCTTTAGGCACACTGTTCATAACCCTTTTCGCCAATCTATAATTATCCATACGTCAACATGGCCAAACCAGCAGAGTCTCTCTCTGCACAATATGCTGCTTAAAGGAGGTTGCAGACTCCTTTGCCTAACCTCATCATTAGTTACAAAGTTGAACCACCTAATGCCCAAGATACCGCGTAAGCATCTAAAATCAAAAGGATCTAGTTTCCTGTTATCTTGTTTACAAAGTGTCCAAATTTCACTACCATAACTAACCCTAGAAAGAACCAAACTATTATACAGTCTAATTTTAGTCTTTAGGTGTATAAGCTTATTTCTCCACTCTCCATAGATTCTTAAAAGTCCCAGCAGCAATTCCTATCTGTCTATTAATCTCATGCCTCATATCACCAGTATCTGTTACATAGCTTCTAAGATAATTAAACGGTGAGAACTGCTCAAGACTGAAACCATTCAGATTAACTGAATCACAGCCTGCATGACCAATTTTCATCATTTTAGTTTTATCTCTGTTTATAACCAAACCTACTCTACTACAACTCAACAGCTCGAACGAAATAGTTCATCTCATCATCAGCATAATCTAAATCAGAAATTTTAGTATTTCCAGACCATTTAAGGCAAAAATCTTTCCTTTGCAATGAATTTAACATAATGTAATCAATAACCAAACTAAAGAGAAAAGGAGACAAAATGCACCCTTGTCGAACACCAGAAGTAATGCTAAACCAATTGCTACAAGCCTTACCAACTCTCACACACGACTCAGTGTTATTATAGAGAGCTTTCATTATGTTAACTAACTTGCCTGGTATACCATATGATCTGACATTCAACCACAAATTATGTCAATCAACAGAGTCGAAAGCCTTTTTGAAATCAACAAAGCTAGAAACCAAAGGTTTCTTAAACTCTAAACATTTCTCAAGAATCTGCCTAAGTGAAAATATCTGATCCACACATCCCCTACCACTTCTGAATCCACATTGCTCATAACGGAATTGCCTGTCAACCAGATTCTTAATTCTATTAAGCATAATCATGGAAAAAACATTGCCTGGAACAGAGAGTAGGCTGATACCCCTATAGTTATCACAAGAACTGCGATCACCTTTTTTGAAAATAGGGATAACAATAGCTCTGGTAAAATCCTTATAAACCATGCCTTTATCATAAAAGATATTCAAACTTTCAGTCATCCAAGTGGCAACTGAAACATTCCCAGATCTAAGCATTTCTGTAGTAATTTCATCTACCCCTGCCGATTTATGAAGTTTAAATTTAGAAGTAGCCAAAATAACTTCAGATTGTGTTATAGGGACAACATTAAAGCTACCAATGCATCTATCATCATTGCAAACAATGGATGTAGAACTAACCATATTGTTTAGAACATCACTGAAATGCTCAGCCCACCTAGCCATGACAGAATCATCACTTTCCATAACCTTACTTTGTTTATCCTTGTCCGTTTTCTACCACAGAAAACATTAACTATCTGGTACAGCTCTCTGCTGTTGTGCTGTCTAACCGCTTCCTCGGCTTTGTCAGCAAAGCAATCAAGCCAAAGATTCTTATCAGCAGCTAACTGATCCTTTACACGTTTATTAAGCTCTCTGTAATCCTTTTATTAAGACTAGTACGGTACTGATTAACGACATTCCTGCAGTTCCTTCTTTCTGAAATAAGCTGAAGTGCCTTATCACTTAAATAATTCTGCCTCCTCTGCTCCTTTTTACCTAAAAGAGTACTGTTAGTGTCCAAAAAAGCCTGTTTAAAACAGCCCCATTCTTCCTCAACTTCAGTAGTAAGCAAACCATGACTGTCATAATGACTAAGTAACCTATCATGGTAAGCTTTAGCTATAACAGGGTCTTTCAGAGCTTCAGTATTAAAGGTAAATTTTTTAACCTTAGCACAACACTTTTTAAGTTTAAGTTGCAAGACTTTTAACAAGGTAATTGTCAGATCCAATTTCAGCTCCCCTATATGCCGTGGTATTCCTAACAGAACTAGCCCATTTGCTGTTAATTAATATGTAATCAATCATATTCTTATGCAGCCCATCAGGTGAAAACCATTTGTATTTATGTATGTTGTGGTGTTTGTAATATGTGTTAGTTATTCTGAAACCATCGAGTTTACTTACCTGTAGGAGACGTTGCCCATTGCAGCTACCAATACCAAAAGGGCCTATTACTCCTCCCCAAAGGTCAGTCTACCAACTTTGGCACTGAAGTCACCTATAACAAGGGTAATATCTCCTTTCTTGACAGAATTCAAAATATCCTGAAGTTGTCCATAAAACCTATCCTTCTCATTCATCCTCAGTGGGGGCATAGCTGCAGATAACATTCGTCTTTAATGCTTGTCTGAAATTTTGCTGTAAGAAACCTTTCATTAATGCACTCATATCCTAAAAGAGCATCACTACCATGTCTGCTGAGAAGCAGACCCACACCTTGGTGATGCTTTCCATCCTCCCTCCCTGTAAAAGAGAAATTTAAAGTTATTTTTATGTATCTCACCTTTACCTGTCCATCTGGTCTCTTGCAAGCCTAGAATATCTAGGTTATAGCACTGGAATTCCTGCATGAGGACATCAAGAGAATGATCTCTATGTAATGTTCTCACATTCCACGTTCCTGCAGAGAGAAAATGATTAGTAGGATTTTTAAAGAAATTAGATTTATTGAGATTGGTAAGGCCAACAATATAAAACAACCCCCTGATCGCAAGCATGGGGCAAAGACCTGTTCCTCCTCCGCTAAAGGCTGAAGTCGCTGATGCTGGTAGGAACTTCAGGCACCACCTTTTCAAATGGACTTTTTCAAGAGCCATATGGCCTGCCTGAGACACATTACTCCAGTTTAGGCTTGACGATGCCCAACTAGCTAAGTAAGGTTCAGGTACCTGCGATGGCTTCTGATTAGGATTATCCACCAGCTGATATAAGGTATCCCATGCCTCTGTTAACTTAGGGCTGGCAACCCAGAAGCAAACAGAAAACACAGCGGCAGGTTCTCCCTCAACAGAGGCCCACCAGTGTAGCAAGTCCAGGATCCATAATCAAGCTCATATCCATAAACAAGTCCAGTCTAGTAGGTATAAATGGTCAGCACTGTGAAGTTGCCACTCCTCAGCAGGGATGAAAAAAAAGAAAATAGTGGCCATAGATTACCAGATCAGAAGGCCATACTGAACTGGCAGCCCTCTCCTTCCGTTCCCTTCCAAAAGAGAATATCTCTTTTAAAAGGTATTAACGGCCTGCACCACGAGAAGGCAGGGTTGGACATTAGGTGGTAGACCTGGCCGGTTCTGTGCATCATCCCTGGGGATTGGTACACAGCTCTCCTTCCAGTTTATGCCTAGCTACCATTTACAGACATCTAATGCATTTAATAAAAGAACCCTTGTTTAATTTATTCGCAAGATCAACTGCCTGGTGCCCGAGAATTCAGCTATTTGGCAAAGTAAAGATAACATACTTTTGGAGCATTATACTAGGTATGACCATCAATAAGATTTTCTGGATTTGATACAATAAAAGTTTTGTATTTCTCCATAACATATACAAATTTGAATTTAAATGATTCAGTTTGATTGAAATCAAAAGTCATTTCAGCATGAGGTGATATACACAAAAACACCTTATTCTTGTTGCACATATATCATCACTAAGTGGTTCTCACTGATGTAGTCCAGAGAACATTTTCACTTAGCTGATGGTAAGACCAACTACTGAAATGAAGAACTATTTTCCCACAAATAGGGGGCGGGGATGGTTCAGTCGGTAGCAAGCCAGACTCGTAATCTGTAGTTCCCAGGTTCGAGTCCCAGCTGGGTCACCGTTGAGATTTATCTCCGCAAATTTCCCCGCCCTGCCCACGGTCAGTAGGGGACACCAATGGGCCTGGAAAGGCCATCGTCCGTCGGATGGGACGTTAAGCCGTGGCCCCGTGTGTGGGAGAGCCATACCCTGTGCACGTTAAAGAACACGCTGGATGGCCTTGACGGGAGGCTACCATCTGTCTCCCAACAGCTGTTCCAGTGGGTCCCCTCCCGCAACCTTCTGAGCCTTCAGGGTCCATGTGACCTGGCCATTTAGCCCATGGTGTGCAAAAAAGTGCCGCTCAGAGGTAAAACAACCCAACCCAACCCCACAAATAGACAAAGTAGCACTTTTACATTCTACACAGATTAATAACATGACACAATAAAATTATAAACATGACATTTCTACACCTAGTCCTTATTGCACTTTCTTCAGTAGCTACTATTTGAACATTTATAATAATAATATTTCCTTAATACATATAAAGCATGAAAAGAATATTTCATTATTGTTTAAAACAAAAAAGTTGCATTTTTCCACACACCTTGGGGGTATGGGGGAAAAAATCAATGCTGCCAATAATTATTCGTACAGTTATCACTCTTGACCATGTGTTGGTTCACCTTTACTTTTGCTTTACCTAGCCAATTATTTTATTTGTTATAATTATCATTTGGGGGCTTTACCTTTTCCTTTGAACCAGCTGTAATTCTTCCTCCAATCAGCTCCAAGTTTCTAACAACTCATTTTGGTTAACCGATGTTGAAGGGTCGGCAACATGATCAATAATGGAAATATGGCTCACTGACACAGATTTGTAGCTGTGTGTCAGTCAGTGTTTTTAAGAAGCAGTTATTCGTACAGTTATCATTAGTGTTGTTAATGTACAGTTATCATTCCCACTGAAAATTGTTTGATAAAAATAAAAAGTAGAATTTGAAAGTCCTGCATAAAATTGCACTACTCTACAGATTTAAGTAACTCGATGTGTCATTCATTTGTACATAAAATTTGTTAAAAAAAATCTACATTGTTAATTAAAATTTATTCATTACCAATATTGTAATCTGCTAATAAACATGCTTACCTTAATAAACAATTTATGGTCTATGCTGGGTGGGTTATAAGAAGCCAAATAAGCAGCAATAAGAAGGAATTTTGAATGGAATGATAATTCAACTGCCATTCGAAAACCAGATACTGAAGAGGACTTCTTGCTGCAAACTGTGCTTGTCTCTGAATACTTTCTATACAAAGAGTCATATTTCTGACTGAAAAATGCAAATGTAGTTATACTCAACTATGTTTACAATAAATTTCTTTACAAACAGCAACAAAGCAGAATATTAAGTTTAAATGATCAACTCAATTGAATAGACAAAATTACATAAATACCTCATTGCAAGTTTGGAAATGAAGGAAATGAATTACCCTGAGAGTTATCCCAATGGTAATGGTAGTTGAATAGTGTGAATTCAGATGTTGTATGGAATGTATAGCTGCCAACCTTGCACAGCTAAAATTATGATTGGAAAGAATGAAAATTTGGAGTAATTACACATAATTTAAACTAATAAAAATCCCCATATTTTGCAGAATTTTTGTAATACCAGGTTCTTGCAGTTTATGTTTTACATTAATAAGCATTCCATTAACAAAGTAGTCAATAGATGATGTTAATGCCATGTCTGACAATTACCCATATCTTAAAATTGTGTTTATTTTATTTACATAGTAATATGATCCAAGTAGTAAACCCAATAAAATATTGAAAAGAATGTCTCATCAAAGCTCATCAGATGTTGTTTACTTTGAGTTTAAATTTAGTAACACTGCTGCAGAACTCTGTAAAAGAACCTCACATTTGGACTGGATGCTGTAAAGGAATGCACAGCCAGAAATTGGTTCAAAAATTTTCAAAACTGGGGATGTCACTTGAAGATGTACTGTGTAGCGGCCATTGACAATGAAGCTTTGAAAGCAGCCTTTGAAGAAGATAGCAGTCAAACATGCTAAGAGTTTTCTTTGATGTTCAATGTGAATGATGAAATCATTAGAAGGCATCTGCATGAAAGTAGTAAAACATACAAATTGAGCAAATGGGTCCCATATGAATTGTCTGGCACCAATAAACAACATGCCAGCCTGCCTTACCCTGCTCTTCTGCCACAACAAAGAGCCATTTCTCAATCGTTTGCTGACATGTAAAGAAAAGTGGATCTAATATAAGAATCCTTCAAGGAAATGACATTGGATGTTACCACGGACCTTGCACCACAAACTTCAAGGCCACCACTGCATCAATGTAAAGCGCTCCTTTGTGCATAGCAGAGAGCTCGTGGAATTGTCCACTTTGAGCTGCTGAAACCATTATTGGTAAGCTCTATTCACAACAGCTTGAATGTGTTCACGAGGCATTAAAAGAGAAGGAAGCAGCACTTGTCAATTGTAAAGGAGTACTGTTACTTTAGGAAAATGCCCATCCACATACTGACAAAGTGACCACAGAGACACCAACATCTTGAATGGGAGACTGTGTCATCCACCCTATTCACTGGATGTCTCTCCTTTAAATTATCACTTGTTTCTGGTCTTTGACAATAATCTGCATGGACAAGAGTTTAAGAATAACAGGGAGGTAAAGGTCACTATAGAAACTTTCTTCTGTTCCAAAAACAGGGGCTTCTAGAGAAGGGGTATTTATAAGCACCGCCACTGGTGCTCAAAATTAAAGGATAATGTATAAATTCACACATAATTCAAAATATTTTTAAGGGAATGCAATGAAATTTGGTAAAGAGGTTTATTATTACACTAAAAATGCAAATCAAGCAGAAGAAATTCATAATTGTATAATGTGCATGTGTTAAGATCATAATCATGCAACTGACATGAAGGAGCAGTCCATGGAACAATACTTAAAGTCTGTTACATATGACATGTGGTATGTTAATATGAAAAATGATCACCCCTGACAACCATGAAGCTCAAAGAACGACTCCTTATATTGTTTATGAGGGTATTGATGAGTCTTGAGGGATTAATGACCACTTTTCGAAAAGTGTTGTTCTGAGTTCGTGGAGTGTCCTAGGAGGGGGCTAGCAAACTCCAATGCTTCTCCCTAGAGCATCGCATACAAGCTTAATGGGACTGAGGTCAGGAGATCTAGGTAGCCATTCCATTTGGAAAATATCTTGCTCTTTGAGAAAATTGACCACATATGCTCGATAAGGGCAGGCAGTATCATCCATTAGAATAAAATCTGGACTGATGGCTCCCCAGAATGGTCTGACATATGGGTTCAGGAACTCATCTCTGTACACAGGGCAGTAACAGAGCCACTTGGAAAGATGTGCAGGTCTGTATGCTCATTCGTCATGATTCCTGCCCCAACAATCATACCATGGCCACCAGAGTTGTCCTTTTCTCTGATGTTTGAGGGACTGTTGAGGGTCCCTGGTTCTCTCCAGATGTGAATCAGTACTTAAGCTGAATCACGATTCATCTGTGAACTAATATGTGCCCACTGGTCTGGACTCCAAGTGTGATGTTGGCAACTCCACATTCAGAGTTCGCTGAGTGGTGGGAGTTAGAGGGACACAAATAACAGGTCTCCTGGTATACAGGCATTGCTCACGAAGTCTCCTGTGAACAGTATGCCTTGAAACCCTCATTCCTGCAGCTGCTGCAAGCTCCAAAAACAGTTGTCTAGTGGTCATCACTCTGTTCTGTTTGGCAGTAAGACTTAGTGATCATCTGCAGCAGTTTGGCTCTGGTCGACGATGAACATATCCTGTCTGCTGAAACTGTGTCCAGTCTTGACAGGACGTTCTGTCAAACATTCAATACTCTGGAAACTTTCATCCTTCCAATCACTCTCCACCACTAAAATCATCCATATAATCACAATTTTTATGAGGACCTTTGGGACATAATCAGCTTGATATACTACTGAAGTGAAAGCAAGAGTTGCTTAGAACATCTACAAGCTGCAAATATACTCACTATAAATTACAACTCACAGCTAATTTGATAGAATTTAATTATCACGATTAATAACTATACATTAATAGAATAAAATTATTAGTCAAGAGGAGTGCTCAAGATATCATATGTAGTATCTGATTAGCTAAAGTTCATCGTGGTAGCTACTTAACTACAATCGATGTGCTCCTGACATTGTACCCTACATTGGTACTATCTGTAAGCTCTCCTTTATCTTGTAAAGGTGTTCAAGAGAAAAGGACAATATTTACTGGTTATTGACGATGAACTTTGTGGAAGTTCACTGGTACAAGTACAGTTTGCAATTATATCTCATATGTTGTTGTTTGAAGAATGGCCAGGTTGGTACAGGGTTATCATCATCACTGCTAGTTGCATTCTTGTGATGCACTACCCTTTCTTGCCAGGTATTTGGTGATCTTAATTTGACAATTGGTACAATTGTACCCATCACTGCAACTGCTGTATACCAGTCCTTATGAGATTTGCTGTTTACATTTACTTTAACAGCCACTAGATGTTATAACTCACTTATAAGTTCATAACTGGTTGATATTATACTGATGTTAAGATATTTACTTGTACATCCCCAAAACTTACTAAAAAACTTCTAAAACAAGTCAAAAGTTTAAAAACAACAAGCCCCCTCATCCAGCTACGCATTTCGCCAACCTTCTTAGTTGTGGCTTTCTCAGGCTCCCTTCCTCAGATGTTCTACTGTTTAAATACATGTCTCGTTAACATCATAGTTTATTGCTCATTGTGTGTGCGCATCTGCTCACACAACAGGAGATTCTACTGGAAGGGGTGGAATTTCTGTGTTGCAGAGCCTACGTTAGTTGGTGTGAATTAACATATTTTCAGTATGTGAAAGTTGAAATTTCGTTTGTGGGGCTGCCAATGCTTTATATGTTAATTGTTCTAATTCTAAATATAAATATGAATATGATAATATGATTGTCTGAGCTAATGTCATGTTTGGTTGTTTATTTATAATATCTGAGTAGTGTTCCTGCATTTTTTTGTTCAAAAGGCTGGTAGGTTTTCCCTATATATCTTGAGCACTCCTCTTGATTTATAATTTTATGCTGTTAATGTACAACAGCTATTAATTGTGATAATTAAATTCGAGTATCTCACACATCTCTTTTTAACATATTCCTAATTTGCATACACTGAAGTGCCATTGAATTAGGGATAGCAACCTAGTAACGTGTTGAACCCCTTCTGGCCATGATAACCACTACACGACGATACAAGGACTCAAAAAGTTTGCGTAAATGTTCCACAGGTATGGTGACCCTTGCATCCTCCAGAGCTGTCCACAATTCTCTCAAGATCGTTGCTGATGGACACAGGTCCGAACACTCTGCTCAACGGTACCCCCAAAGATTTTTAATGGGATTTAAATCTAAGCTTCTGGGTGGCCAATTCATTATTTCAAAGTCAGCAGAATGCTCTTGCAGCCATGCAGTAGCCAACCTGGACCTGTGAGATGAACAGTTGTCTTGCTGGTAGTTGCCATCTCCATTGGCATGCATGATGGCCATAAATGGTCAGCCATGAGTTCTATGTACTGGGATGCATTGAGAGTCATCGGTACACATACCAAAGGTCCCACAGGCATCCAACTGAAGACACCCTAGGCCATAACTGAGCCACCACCAGCTTGTACTGTTCCAACCTGACATGCAGGATCCATAGCTTCATAGGGTTGGTGCCATACCCTCAGTCTCCCATTGGTGTGATGATGTTTAAATTGGGATTCATCACTCCAGGCTATCCATTGCCAATTTTTGATGGTCCAGTTTCAATGTTCTTCAGCCCAGGCAAGGCATTGAGCCAGTGTTGTGACATTAGACGTGAGACTCTCATAGGTGGGCGGCTCCCGAAGATGAGACGATGAAGTGAGCGTTGCATGGTTAGTGCACTGACTTCCGGGCTGGAACCCGCGTTCAGATGGGAGGTGATTTCAGATAATTTCTGTCCCCTATTGGTTTGTATGATGTGGGTCAGACAGCGAAGCCCACGATCATTCAAGGGGGTTGTCCTTTGCAGTTTGTCCGGGTGCTTTTTTTTTGTCAGAATTTTCATATTCCCGGAACACTGTTGTACAAGAAAACCCAAATTCGTTGGCAATTTCCGAGATCGAGTGTACCATCCGTCGGGCACCTATGATCTATGATCTGTCCTCTGTCAAATGCACCTAAATCCCGCACCTTTCCCATTATGCTGCTCACAACGAATGCTTGGGAAAGCCAAAGCTGACAGCTATATATGGCTAGAGTTTCATCCACGCAAATGCAGGACTTGCAGTACTGAATTTGGTTAATATCTCCTATCCCTAATTCAATGGCATTTCAGTGTATTCCGCTTACATGTGGCATCTGTAAACGTGGAATAATTTTCCATGTAGCATATTTCCCATGTTTGTCCATTTTCAGTGCATTCTTTTACATGTGTCAGCAGCTATATACATTTTTTGTTGATCATCCTTTAATTTTGAGCACCTGTGTGGTTTTGAGATGGGAAAAGGTGACCGAATCAAATTGAAACTGCTTCGCAGAATAAAATTGTTTTTAATATGAATTATTCTCTTTTTTTATGAGGACCAAAAATGGCAAATACTTTTGTGGTTACCTGATACATTGGTTATTAATCACAGCATCAATACATATTGATTATTGGTTACAAATTATTAGCAATTAAAATAAGTTTCAATAATATAAAAAAATCATAAAGCCCCAGAACCTTGTGGGCTTTGATCAGTTTTAAGTACAAACAAATTAGGCCTTCCTATTCAAACAATTGGAGTTTAATTATTGTCATTTTATGGCACCCATTAACTAATTATGAATCAAATTTAAAAGACTAAATTCATAAAATTAGTTAAAAGAAGTTAGTGTAAAAGACTACACTAATTTCTTTCTAACAAAAAGAGTAAATCAGTTACATTTTTGCAGTGCAGAAAATCTGTTCCTTTGGTTTGTGCAGTCAGTCATGCCAGAAACTCGGGGAAGAAGGACGAGGAAGAGGAGATGGAGGAGGACTCCCCCAGAGTGTTGGCAATTGCTTGAGGATCAGCAGTTGTCTGCCCATTGTGCTCCACGATTGTTAATAAGTGGGACATGTATTTCCCACCCATCTTCTAGACTTTATCTCACACAACCTTAGAACTGGTTGTATGGATGATAGAAGATGTGTTTTTGATCCAAGATTCCTTCTGGCACTGGACTAAACGGGCTTTCACCTTGGTGTGTTTGAATGCTTTGAGTTGGGGGACGTCATATACTCCAAAACACCCCCAAGTCTTATTCAGAGTCTTACAAGCTGCAGTGCAATCTGCATTACACCAGATTTTTGGAAACGAGAAAATCATGCCAAAGCTTGAGGAATTGTAGAGGTAGCTGCAGGGACCATACAGTACGTCATCTTCACCACTGCTACATTGATCGACTCCTGCCTGACAGAGTGATGGTCAAACTCACTCCAGTCAGCCTGATAAAGCCTCCACTGTTGTATGTATGAAGGGTCTAAAGGCCTCCTGTGGGAGATGGTACATACCAAGGGGATGTAATCACTTCTGTAAGGGTTATCCTCAACCTTCCCTGTAAAGTTTGGTTGTTTGGAGTACTATGGTGCAATGACAGCTTAGGCCATATTGTGCCAAATAGATAAAAGTCATGAAACCTGCAACCAAATTAAAAAAATTATACACCAAAGGGGAAAAGAACTATAAAGGACAGAGCAAGATGAAAAATGTATAACTAACAAGTGTAAAATGGAATAATCAACAACAGATGTATAGGGCCTATAAAAGCAACATTTCTAAAGAGCAAAAGCGTAAAAATATCAAATACAAGTAAAATAGCTGGTAAAACATAAAAATTCAAAAATAGGTGTTAAAAAGGAGTCATCAGATAAAAGGTGGCTGAGTGTAAGGGTCTCAGACATAAAAATGTCGAAGCTAAAATATAGACGGCATTCAAGATTAAAAGCAATAAAATCAATTAAAGTATGTCGGATGGATAAAACGGTGTCACAAAACTTGGACTTAGGTTGGTTGTTTTACCTCTGAGCAGCACTTTTTTGCACACCATGGGCTAAATGGCCAGGTCACATGGACCCCGAAGGCTCAGAGAAGATTGGGGGAAGGGACCCACTGGAGCAGCTGTTGGGAGACAGATGGTAGCCTCCCGTCAAGGCCATCCAGTGTGTTCTTTAACGTGCATAGGGTATGGCTCTCCAGCACACGGGGCCACGGCTTAATGTCCCATCCGATGGACGGCAGCCTTTCCAAGCCCATCGGTGTCCCCTACTGACTGTGGGCAGGGCGGAGAAATTTGCAGAGATAAATCTCAACGCTGATCCAGCTGGGACTCGAACCTGGGAACTACAGATTATGAGCCTAGCAAACTACTGAGCCAACCCCACCCCCTGCACTTAGGTTAGTCATAAGCCCAGAGAAGAATGTGTGATAAATGAATGACCTAAGTAGAGCAGAGCAAGAACAACTTCCTCCTTGCGATTCCTGCGAAAACATGACTGCCATGATTTGACAATAGCTTATTTCAGAAAGTTTGTTTCTAACAAGTTCAGACCAAGATCTCTGCCACTGTGCCCAGAGTTTGATGGAAAAATACTGCCAGAAGTCAAGGTATGGAACTGGCAGTGGAGAGTTGGACAGAGCAGCAGCATCTGCTAAGTCAGTGCCTCTGATGCCAACATGACTGGGCACCCAAGAAAAGATGATGGTGGTTGTGGCTGCCAGATGATGAAGTTGCTGGTGAATCTTGGAGATAACAGGGTGAGGTTGATGCTATCGATATCAAACCTGGTAAGTGAGTCAGTGTAGAAGACACATTGATGATGCTTAGCCACTATGTGATTCAAGGCAATGCTGATAGCATGCAACTCTGCAGTGAAGATGGAACACTGCTGTAGGATTTAGTTGGCAATGATTACCAGCAGACCATGGCTGATTCCACCAATGTGCAAGACTTTGAGCCACTTGTGAAGACAGGCAAGTCCAGGTGCAAGCATGATGGCTGGAAAAGAGTTGCTGATACACACAGTCGGGTGTAAAGGCCTTCCCCATCCTGCAAAGAGAAAAGTCGCAGAAAGGGGAAATAGCGAGCCATGGTGGGAGTGGTTCAGCTGTCGATTGGGCAATGCTTTCGAGACTGATGTTGAGGTCTCTGAGGTAGAGTTCGACTGAGTAGATGTTCGAAAGTTACAGGTCAGTCACAGGTGGTTTTGTCACAGTAAGCTGTTGTGGGCATGGCCATACCTCTGGCACTGAAAACAATGCAGAGAGTTTGGTATATATGGCTGTACCTCACAGTGAAGGTAACCTGCCTTGATGAAAGAAGTGGGTACTAAATTCCCATCACAGTGTTGGGAAACCTGGACTGCTGTCACTCCCTAGAATGAAAGCTCCAAGAGGATTACCTTCTCAGAAATCATAAGGAGGCCACATTTGGAGATCACATCCTGGGGGAAATTAAGCATGTAGAGTGATGGTGACTGCCACCTATTGCTGTTACATTCAAGAGTAGTTCAGAATGTTTTCAGCAAGCAGTTTCCACCTGCAAGTCACCAGATTATAAGTGCATGACTGATATCAGTGCTCCCAAAAGACCTTCCAGACCTTTACTTGCAAAAAAAAGAGGGCACGTCTCCATTCACTTGATCACCCATAGAGTGGATGATCAGAAATCTTGGGGACGAAGAAACACATGAAGATGATGGCAACAATGACAAAGAAAACTTGGAAGATGAGGGACTCATTATAAGTCCTCTTGGTGGCATTGGCCGATGAATTTCCTTTAATGAAATTCTTGGTTGTGTTTGGGTATTTCAGTGCCCATTGTCCCCACCCACCATAATGCCCAACACGAAGACACTCAATAGGGCACCAGGGCTGTTCGAGCACCATACCCACACAGCCAGTGAGCCAAGCCCTCACAACTAAATAAGAACAAAAAAGAAAAGAAAAATGTGTGAAACTCACATGAATCTCCACAAAAAAAGTGTGAAAACTGAACTGGCCTCACAAAATGAAGAAAACTACAAAATTAATGTGTGGGGAAACTCACAAACTGTTGCCAGAATGTGGGCAAGACACTCACCTACTGCATAGTTGGCCTTAGCAGGTCCAGCCCAGCAGTTGATTGATCCTGAAGGGACCACCCCAGGACCTCCAGTTTAAAAGAAGCAGAGGGCAAAGCAATGTGTAGTAGCAGTAGCCCTGGAATTCATGCTGATGAATGGGATCCCCAATAACAAGATAGCCAAAGGGGACCTCATCAGTCACAAGCTGAGAAGGGACACAGGTCTCAGTGCAGTTCTCCCCTTTCCAAGGACACAGGTCTCAGCACATGGCAAACATATGAGTGAGCATTCATAACCGTGTGAAGGTACCTGAGCCAGCAGAACCTTCGTAAAATGATCCCCTTACCATAGACAGGAGCTCGTGCCGAGGGGCATTACCCACAAAACTGGCTTCTTCAATCAATCCTATTAAATTAAAGAAAACTCAGAAAAATTATTATAAAACAAAAAACTATATGAATGATTTTGTAGAAATTTGATGGAAACATGAATTATTTTTTTAAAAACATGAATTTCAGAATGGCATAAAATATTTTACACTAGAAACATTTTTCGTCAAAATATATCACTTACAGGAACTTGTCCAAAAATGAGGTGTCAGAATGCAATGGGCAAAGTTTTTTAATAAGGAGTGTGGTCATCACCTCTTACAAGAATTCAAGTATGATAACGAGTTCCATGCTGTTTATGATGATGTGAATCAGCTCAATAGGGAGTAATGACCATTGTTCCTTGGTTGAGGGCAGCAACACGTCTACCTAGAGCATCCTATACATGCTCAATCATATTTAGGTTGGGAGATCGAGCTGGCTACTCCATGGGCATAATGGTCTCTTCTTGAAGGTATTCAATACTTGAAGGTATCCACTAGTTGGGCTCTGTGTGGATAAGCGTTATCTTGTAATATGAATGTTTCACCTATTGCACCAGCGTAAGGATCAGGATGTCATCTCTAACCTTTGAGCATTGAGATTCCCACTCATCAACACATAAAGGTCTGTACATCCACCTAAGGAAATGCCACCCCAAACACACACACATGCAACCTCTGCCATAGCTGTCTCTTTAACAGATATTACTGGGATGATAGCAGGTACCTCATTCTCTCCATATCAAACAATGTCCAGAATCACTCTGCAAGCAATATCTGGACTCATCTGTGAAGAGTATGGCCTCTATTGCTCTTCTGTCCAGTTAACATGCGTGTGTGCCCAATTCAACTGCTCTCTTTTGTGACGTGAGAGGTATACAAATTACTGCCTTCTAGCATACAGATGGGGCGGGGGTGGCTCAGTCGGTAGCGCGCCAGGCTCGTAATCTGTAGTTCCCAGGTTCGAGTCCCAGCTGGGTCACCGTTGAGATTTATCTCCGCAAAATTCCCCGCCCTGCCCACAGTCAGTAGGGGACACCGATGGGCTTGGAAAGGCCGTCGTCCGTTGGATGGGACGTTAAGCCGTGGCCCCGTGTGCGGGAGAGCCATACCCTGTGCATGTTAAAGAACACGCTGGATGGCCTTGATGGGAGGCTACCATCTGTCTCCCAACAGCTCTTCCAGTGGGTCCCCTACCCCAACCTTCTCTCAGCCTTCGGGGTCCATGTGACCTGGCCATTTAGCCCATGGTGTGCAAAAAAGTGCCGCTCAGAGGTAAAACAACCCAACCCTAACATACAGACCTCCCTCATGAAGCCTTCTACGTACAGTAGAAAGTGGTGGCTACTGCAAGAGAGGATCATAGCTGAGAGGGAGTAGACATCATGCTCCTTCGTGTTGTTAATCGCAGATATTGGTCTTGTACAGCAGTCATAACTCTAGCCCTTCCTCGGCTAAACCTTCGAGACACAGAATCCCTGCTAAGAAAATGATTCCACAGTAGGACTGACTTTGGCCTGCTTTGAGCCAGTCAATAGCTCTCCACCACAGTTTATTTGGCAAATGATATCTCAAGGTCATTCCTACAAAATATCTATTTCGAATTTCTTTACTCACATTTACAACACAAAATAACAATCCACTCCAAAACACCTGTTTTTATGCCACTATCCGATTACATAAATTGACACAACCTAGACTAATTTGCATATGATATGCTCACTCAGCATTATTTTATGATTACATGAACAAGTTTGGTGAGGATCATCAATTTTTTTGCCGAATTATCACGATTTTCCTCCTTTTTCCTTAATTTATGGAAACCAGTGCATAATGAATAAAGATGTTAGTCAGAAGTAAACTGGAGAACTGTCTACTTTTGTCAATGGGTGGTCAAGTGATTTTTTTATTCCAAAATGGCCATGGAAAATTAAATTTAATACTATGTAGTTTGCTCTTGTTCATTACAAATCATACACAGTCAAACTTGGTTGTAATGAGCATGGAAATAATGAGATCATGGCTGTAACGAGAAAAAGGCCATAATGATTATAATTTACACCTATTTCCATACAATTGTTAACTTTTATAACGAGTGTACTACATGGGATATTAACGTATAAATTTTGATAACTTTGAAAACATGAAATATTCTTAATTACTCAGGTAGTCGGAAATAGTACCTAATTCTTCGAATAGATAAAAATGAAATGGGTGACTTAGCTTTTATGACCACTCACATCAGATTATGGGCTGGTTTATGACCTAACCTTGTTCTTGGGACCGTCACCACTCTACCTACCTCTCCAGTGTCAAGCCTCCAGTCCTGCTCTCCCCCCACTTTACTCAAACACTGTCACGATTGTAAAATCAGTTAGAAATGAACCCTTCCATTGGAAACGTGTCCACTAACGAAAGAAAGTGTTTCTTGATTTGCAAAAAAGTCAAAATTATTCACGAGTTAGAACGTGGTGTGAAAAATGTTGAAGTGTGTAAAAAGAAGTATTCTTTATTCTCTTCAACAGTATCGACATCGTGGAAGAATAAAGACGCTTACATATCGGCACTGGAAAATAACGTAACCGAAACAAAAAATTTTAGCAAGTGCAAGCTTACAAACGTCCAAGCATTGCTTCGGTAGTTCACTAGAAATTTTAATTTACTACAAAAATTACAGACGAATAAATTGGGTTTAATATTAAATGTATTGTAGTTTATACAAGCACATTAATACAAATAATATATAGGTATGTAATTATATTATTTTTTCTCTCCAATATTTCTTTTATTTTTTATCAAGATATTGAGAATTCAAATAAAAATAGGAGGTAGATTTAATTAATCATCAACATAGTGAGTAATTGTTATAACAAGGAAATTTTGTCAGTCCCGTGGTGCTCATTATAATAAAGTTTGACTGCATTTGCATTTTTAAATGCTGAAAGTCCAAATGATTGGTACTGACTTAAGTTGCTTATTTATAACATGATTTGTGCAATACTTTAACCTTTTATATATAGACATTATTCTTATAAAACAGTGAAAAAACTTACCATGAAACTTCTCTCAAATAAACTGTGTTAATAGCTTCTTTTAGGTCAGGTTCAATGCTTCTCCAAAGTTTATGAATATCAGTTACTAAAAATAAGCAAATATAAGCATATAAATTAAGACATGAATACATGTGTTAAGTCACTTCAAATTAAAAATGAACTTAAGATGCATTTGAGGTCTAGCAACTAAATAATCCTTACATTCACCAGATGAATGTTTCAATCACATTTAAGAAGGTGTCTCTCTAATATAACTATTATTTACTCCACTGTGTCAGGATTCTCTTTGAACACTTCCAATTGCTATACCTCAAATTTCTATTTATATTCAATACCTTAATCCATTCAAGATGGCTGCAGAAAGTAAGCGACTAACCTAGCACAGGAAAATGCTTAATGACCAGAGCATCAGCTGATTACTCCGACAGGTTCATCAGTCAGCTGTCAGAGTAGGCAGCAGGAAGTTTCAGGGAGTTTTATCATCAAACTTTTTAAATATGTGTCACTTAAGTTTTTTAAGTGTGACATTATATTAATGTTCTCAGTATGCATGTTTTAACTGGAGGGAGGGGGATATTACTATAGAGTGAATGATGTTTAGCTAACAAGAATAGCCATGATATCACATTAAAAATGGAACTCAATCAGCCATCATGACAGTATCAAAAAGAAAAAATGAACTGGTTCACCCAAATAAGAGCTGAGCATGCATATGTGATGCAACCAGAAAACTCAACAGGAAGCAGTTAACATCAACCAGAAAATATTCCATGAGCTTCAGAACAACCACCCAGCAAGAGTGTGCCAGCCATTTCCACAGGACTTACAAGAAAAAGAACTGTGGATAATGATGCATAATCTTAAACTAAGTCTAAGGAGCCGTCTAATGCTTGCAATGATTATTAATTGTCAGTTATTTTGTTAATGGCAAGATTACAAATTACACAGTAATTGTGGTGTAAATCCAAATAAGTTTAACATCATATGAGAACGTCATAGATTTTATCAATTAGTGACTTTTGTGCTTATTAAAACTTATGTAAATCTAAATTTTCACTGTGCAAATATGATTACTCAAAATATACAGCACTAAAATATAGGTAAAACACTCGGCCTTTGATACACAAACTCTGGGTATAAAAGTGTGACATGCAGTCAGGGAATAATATATATATATGTGCGTGCGTGTGAATGTATGTATGTGATAGCTGGCTGGCAAAAACACATATTCACTAAAATACTAAAATTCCTATGGCAATAAGTCCACTAAAGTATAAATAAAAACTTTAAAATATGGTACCCATCTTGAAAAAGTTAATTTATAGTGGCAGGGTTGGCTCAGTTGGTAGCACGCCAGACTCATAATCTGCAATTTCCAGGTTTCAGTTTTGACTTTCCAGTTTTGAGATTTATCTCTGCTAAACTCCTACCCTGATGTCAGTGAGAAGAGGGATGGGCTTGGAAAGGCTGCCATCCATCAGATGGGAGCCTTTCCAAGCCCATCTAATCTTTCTAAGCAATGGCCCCATGTGCAGGAGAGCAATAACCTGTGCAGATTAAAGAACACACTTTATGGCTTTACAGGAGGTTACCACCTGGTTTCTAACAGCAGTTCAGTGGGTTGCCTTTCCCCAACCTTCTCCTAGACTGTGGGCTCTCTCCCTTAGCCCAATGTGTGCAAAAAAAAAAGTAGCCATTCAGAGGTAAAATAACCAAATCTTTAATTTATACATTATAATTCTTTCTGACTCATGCTACCATACAAGATCAAGGAAGAACATTATACCAGATTAGTCTCGTTTCACTATTTCATTTTGTTATTTAAACCATTATTTAAGAAAGAAATTTTAGCAGGATATACAACATTCATTGCTGTACAGAATTCAGGTACCTACAAGTTCTATTTGAGGAGGATTTTATATTTATCTCCAAACAGAACTTGTAGATGTTGCAGGTAGGTAAATGATAAAAACAAAACTATATTTGAGTCTCAACTGGAATAAAGAACTGCTTCTATAAACTTGTGAAAAAATTCAAATGGAAAAAGAAAAATATAACTATTACAAACTCATTAGTCAATCTAGATAGAAGGCTATACTGTGGGTCTCCTTCCTTACATTTGTAAAATAAATACCCCCTCAAGCAGCTGCTTGCCACATAGGTCTGACAGGAGCCTGTCAGTTTATATACCATAGTAGAAGGTCTGAGAGGATGGCAGGACCTCAGCAGAAAAACGACACATACATCCATGCTTACCCGGGGCTCAAACCCAGGTCCCTTAGATCAGAACTCTGTGGCCCATGGGGTTTGTAGAGGGCTCCAAATTGAACCCAAACCCAGATCAAAAATTGTTTCAAATCAACCATTATACTTGGTTCCATCCTTTTTCTTGTCAACTTTTGAGGACTAAAAATGCAGTCTCAGGTGGGATGGCCTGGCAGGGATTGCAATTTTGTTGCATACTACAGCGACAACTGCTGACAGCAAATGGATAAAAGTGGTTTGTTGGTCTCAAGGTTCATCTGGTTGCATGTAAGGCCCCTGTGCAAACACAGAGGGCCTGATGATGAGGGGGTCCATTACCTTCACTACATAATCCAGGGAAAAGTAGTGCACCTGGGATCCATAGTCCAGTTTCGACTGGACAAGTGCACAGGTACAGGGGGAGCAAGGCACATCAGTGCACTTCCCAAGAAAGAGAGGAGAGGACCTTAATGCATTCAATGCCTGCATGCACTTGGACCATAGATGATGAATATATGGTAAAAAGGTCGATTTTTGGTTGAAGATGAGACCAAGAAATTTGGTCTCCACCACAACTGGAATGGTGGTACCCCTAGACGTAACTCAGGTTCCAGATGAAGATTATGCTTGTGGCAAAATTTCATGCAAGTGGTCTTCTGTGAGGAGAACTGAAACCCAATGGCAGTCAACCAAACCAAGATATTGTTCAGGGCTGGGTTGCATTGTGTTACCTCTGAGTGACATTTTTTTGCACACAATGGGTTAAATGGCCAGCTCACAAGGACCCCAAAGGCTCAGAGAAGGTTAGGGAAGGGGACCCACTAGAATAGCTGTTGGTAGACAGATGATAGCCTCCTGTTAAGGCCATCCAACATGATCTTTAAAGTGAACAGGGTATTGCTCTCCTGTACACGGGAACACAGCTTAATGTCCCAATGGATGGCAGCCCTTTCAAACCCACCAGTGTTCCCTACTGACTGTGGGCAGGGCAGGGAGTTTTACGGATTGTTCAGGGCAATTTGCAGTTGTCGTTCAATAACTGTCATGTTGGACAATGAACAGAAGATGTTAAATTCTTCAACCTGGAGGGCATTGCTTACAGTCAGAGGAAGTTGTCTATTAATGGAATTTATCTTGACAATGAAAAGCATAACACTCAGGATGCAGCCTTGTGGTATCCCCTATTCTTAGCAGAAAGGTTCTGACAGATTGTTACCAACACAAACACAAAAAGGAAGAGAAGATATATAGTTGGTGAAGAAGTCCAGAAGGTAACCTCTTCAACCTGGAGGGCATTGCTTACAGTCAGAGGAAGTTGTCTATTAATGGAATTTATCTTTATATGTCAGAGCTGTATGAATGTATGAAGTTTATGTATGAGAATGTATGAAGTTTATTATATACATTCATACAGAGCTGTATGAATGTATGAAGTTTATGTAAGAGAATGTATGAAGTTTATTATGTCAGAGCCATTTTGCTGTCAGCATTGCTGATTCAATAATATTCTGATCAAAAATATTTTACACAGAGAATGAAGTATTCCTAATTGCTGATTCAAGATAGATCAGGTGGTCTAAGGTAGATCACTGGAGGTGAAAGCCACATTGGGTGTGGAAAGAAGGCCATGGGGATCAGCAATTGACTATTCATTGTTCTCCAAGATTGATATAAGGGCATGTAGTTCCAACCTATCTTCTGGACTTTATCCCACAATACCTAGCAAATGGTCTTGTGGGTGGTAGAAGATGTGTATTTGATCCAAGATTCCTTATGGCTCTGGAGTTGGACAAAATGGCTATCGCCCCAGCACGTTTGAATGCTTCAAGGGTGGGGGATGTCTCCAAAGCATCCCTTAAGAATTGTTCTGAGCCTTATTTGAGATTTCCCACAGTTTTTTAAACCGGGTCTAGGTCTTAGGAATGGTCAAAGCAGCTGCATGGACAATACAGTCAGTCATCTCTGCCACTGCTACAGTGATTAGCTCCTGGCTGACCGAGTGTTCTTGAAAACTTACAAAGTCGTTTGAAGCCACTCCAGTCAGCCTGACCAAGCTGGAACAAAAATCCCATGAAGAGGTGGATGGCAACCACCTCTAATTTGTTGGTGAGGGGTATAACCCAGAATGGAGAATGGTTGCTCATGAGGATGGTGACACCCCTTCAAGCTGGTCCATCTCCATCCTGGTGCAACAAACAAGAGAAAAGTGCTGGATTGTGGGATCTTGTGGGATCACTGACTGTGTGCAAGTACATCTCCTGCAGGCACATGGAAATGGACTCATGCTCGAAGGAGGACTTTGACATCATCTATATTCCTCTGGAATTGAAGACATTTCCACTGTAGGCATGTGGTCATCTCAGGTTTTAGCATAATTGGCAGACAACTTTCGATTTATTTTAACTGTAGTCAGTGACGGTTTTGGAAAATTTGGGCAGTCGATATCCATGCCCTCAGAGTCATCTGAAGCTGCCACATGCAGAGAGGATAAAATTTTCTTCTTGGCCTGGTGTTGGCCCCTTTGGCTTGAATGGTCTAGTTGTCTGCAGTCTAAAAGGAGGTGTGTGTGTGTGGGGGGGGGGGTTCAAGTAGTGGAAGGCATTATAGCAGGAATGGAAACTGCAGTGGATGTTGAGATGGACACTAACTTCAGTTTCACCTGATTGTAAAATGTACTCTGCAGTAGGCAAGAAAGACTCAGATGGTGGGATGCTGATATCAGTCTGCACCGCCATGGAAGCCATTGGATCGATGGGCTTTCCAATGACTGCATCAGCATAGGAAACCTAGCCAGGTGGTATGCACCAGCATAGGAAACCTAGCCAATGAGCTTTCTCACCTCAGGGTAAGTGATGTTATTTACCATCTTAAGGCACTGCACCTCTTTCTCCTTCCATTTAGGACAGCCACACAAGAATGCCAGATGGTCACCACTGCAGTTGACACAGTAGAGCAGTCTGGATCAGCATGATCCACACTGCCACAGCGAGTGCGAATTTACCATGGCAAGCAGTATGGGCATGGCCATACCTCTGATACTGAAAACAACACAGAGGGTTAGGGATGTATGACCGTGCCACACAATGCAGGTAGTCTACCTTGATGACAGTAGGCAGGTGAGGTGTGTTAAGTTAGAATTAGTGTCTTGGTGGGCACTAACTTCCCACTTGACATAATGAAATTTGTCAGACTGCAACTACTTCTGTGGGGCTAACTTAGAGCAGAGCTCTTCCTCTAAGACTTTGAGACTTCACTCTGTGACCACCCCACAAATTCAGAAATTGATGGGGTAATATCAAAACAGCACCTCACCAATAGCCTTGCCTTCAGGAGCAGCTCAGAATGTTAAGCACAAGAAGTCTCAATTAGTAGTTGGGTTGTTTTATCTCTGAGCGACACTTTTTTGCACACCATGGGCTAAATAGCCAGGTCACATAGACCCCGAAGGATTAGAGGTTGGGGGAGGGGACCCACAGGAACAGCTGTTGGGAGACAGATGGTAGCCTCCCGTCAAGGCCATCCAGCGTGTTCTTTAACGTGCACAGGGGACTCTCCCGCACACGGGGACACGGCTTTACATCCCATCCGATGGATGGTGGCCTTTACAAGCCCACCGGTGTCCCCTACTGACTGTGGGCAGGGCAGAGAATTTTGCAGAGATAAATCTCAATGCTGATCCAGCTGGACTCGAACCTGGGAACAGCAGATTACTAGCCTGGTGCCCTACCGACTGAGCCACCCCCACCCCTCTCAATAAGTAGACTCACTCTTCTAACACTCAGAAAATCTTATATACACAAGTCCATATTATTCTTTTACAGTAACTCTGAATGGTTTAAAGGTAAAATCACCAGATCAGAGGCACTTAATGAATTTCACAGATCCCATGAGATCTTCGAAATTTTTCTGTGTAAAAAAATGGGAGTGTCGCAAAGCACTTAATCGCCTGTAATGGATTATCAAAAATCACCACAATGACGATGACAAAAAGAAGACAAAGATAAAGACCTCATGATGAGCAAGTTTGCAGCTCAAGGCAGAAGTGAACTCATTAAACGAATTCATGGTTGGTTAAAATGTGGTTCAGTGATCATGATCCCCACCCACCATGGAGCCCAACTGGGAGCAAGGGATACATGGGTACTAAACCCAGACAGTCAGTGAGCTAAGTAACCACAACTAAATAAAAAGAAAAAGGAAAAGTGTGAGAAAGTAACTTGAGTCCTCCCAAAATAAAAGTGTGAGAAAGTAACTTGAGTCGTCCCAAAATAAAAGTGTGAGAATCTAACTAGCCTCACCAAAGATATATAACTACAAAAAGAAAATAAGGTGTGGGGAAACTCATAAACCTGTACCTGGATGTGGGCAAGGCACTCACTGTATTTCACAGTTGGCCTTAGCAGGTCCAGCCCACCAGCCAAATGATCCTGAGGGGGCCATTGAAGGACTCATATTTCCCTGAAGCAGAAGCCAAAGCAATATCTGCAGCAATGGGTAGCAGTGGCCCTCAAAATCACTCCTGGACCTGTGACAAAAAGATTCTATAATGGCAAGATGGGCCAAAGGGGACTCTGCTAGTCAAGAGCTGAGGAAAGGAGACAAGGACCCCCCCCCCCCCCCCCCCCCCCCCACAAACAACTACCAGGATCCTCCTTTCCAGAAACACAGATCACCATGCACAACAAATATGCGGTGTGAACAAACAAAAAACATACAAAACACACAAAGGGTGAGTATTTAGGACCCTCTGAAGACACCCAAACCAGCAGAACCTTTACAGGGTGGCACCCTCACCATGGAAAGGAGCTCACACTGAGGGGGAAGTGATAAGATTTCACCTTTAATTTAAACCATTCAGAGTTACTGTAAAAGAATAATATGGACTTGTGAATATAAGATTTATTTTAATAAATATTCAGCGAAGTTTCATCTCTTATTTTAAATATACATTTTACTATTTTATTTTGCAATCTAATGTGACAGGCATTATATATTCACGAAATAATATGCTCCCCCCAAATACATTTTATTAACAAAAATAAAACCTCAACATATAATTTTAGAACAGGTGTATTCAATAATAAAGTATTACAGGAAAATGTCTGGTAGACAAGAAACACTTGAAAAAATTAGCTGAAAAAAAATTAGGTTCTGCCCCGAGTGGGAATTGCTCACTCAGGGCAAAACCCCCTCCCTTTTTTTTCAGTTAATTATTTCAGGTATATTCAAGTTTATGTAATAAAACTATTGAAAAGAATTATTAAAAAATCTGCCATTCATCAGTGTGACTTTTGAGTTTGAGACTTCTCAATCAACTTAAACAAATTTATAATTCATTAAAGCATTTACATTGCATTAGTGCTTTCAAACTATGTCTGTCAACCATCTCTGGTGCTTATTTTTAACGAAAATAGTTGAAAACTTTTCAGAGTTGATTGTTGAACCAAAAAAAGCATCAAGAGCCATTCTTTAGAGTGCTGAGAGCCACTGGTTCCTGAACCCTGCTCTAGATTATTATTCATTCAAAGTGGCCATTTCTAGTTTTGATCTGTTCCATCTCCTTGGAAAGTTATGATAAATAATGAGATAAACTCGACTGTTCAACATCCACTAATAAATCAGAACTTTGACATTGATTCTAATTTTAGAGGAAAAATTGTCTTGAGCCGGGTGGGATATGAACCCACAACCTCCTGATAACATGTCAGGTGCTCCGGACCACTGAGCTACCGGCCGCCGATCAAGATCTCCTCTAATTAACGCTATGAACATTCCTTTTATGTCACATATAGGCGCTATTCAGGCAATTTTAGCCCAAGCGGCTTTCTATTTGCCATATAGATGGAAAGCATGTCTTACAAGTATGCTAATGATGATAAATAATGAGATAAACTTGACTGTTCAACATCCACTAATAAATAAGCACTTTGACGTCGATTCTAATTTTAGAGAAAAAATTGTCTTGAGCCGGGTGGGATACGAACCCACAACCTCCTGATAACATGTCAGGTGCTCTGGACCACTGAGCTACTGGCCACTGATCAAGATTTGCGACATAAAAGGAATGTTCATAGTGTTAATTAGAGGAGATCTTGATCGGCAGCCAGTAGCTCAGTGGTCCAGAGCACCTGACATGTTATCAGGAGGTCGTGGGTTCGTATCCCACCTGGCTCAACACAATTTTTCCTCTAAAAGTAGAATCGACGTCAAAGTGCTGATTAATTAGTGGATTTGGAAAGTTACATTAACATAGAAAAAAATCCTGGGAACTTTTGGAACACCCTTTACTATTACTTTATTAGCCACATTTAGTAGCATATATAAGTGCATATTTTTGCTGCACTTCACAAAATTTCTTTTTATATTTCAAAACTATTGCTCAAGGAAATTTGAACTGAAATGTTCCAATTCTATATATAACACTCTAAGTAGTATAGTAGTATACTGCAATCTTCTAGAAAGAAGTTTGCCAGCAAAAAAATTATTATTAAATATATATTTATATATATTTATATATTATATAATATTAAATAAAAAAAATTACAAAGTATTTTTAACGATATACATTTGTATCATTATGGGATGTTAAAGATTATATAAAATAATATCACTTACCATTTCCTGATTTTGATAATTCATAATATTTTGGAAATTTAAGATGTGCCTGAAAAAATAAACAATATAATGATTAATTTTGTGAAAAAATGAGTTATACTGATGAGTGGGATTCAAACCCATGCCTCCCAGTTGCATGCCAGGTGTTCTAACTACTAAGCTATCACCAGCTCTGTAATTTATTCACTTAGTTGTGACTTTTTAAATCTTACTGACTTTGTCTCTCATAACACCATCTATGATCAGGAAAGGAAACTTATACAATATTGCTCAATATATAATATGTATGTTATAATGAAGTCACTCACGCTAAAACATTAGTAATGCAAGAATGGTATGTAACTGGGAGGCATGGGTTCGAATCCCACTCATTAGTGAAACTCATTTTTTCCACAAAATTACTTCTTGAATTATATGTCGACAGGTAATTTGTGAATTTATTAGTGACTGATATAATGATTAATTCTTTTGCTATCATGATACTGATTTACTTACTAAAAGCTAATATATAGCCAAAACAATATATTTGTTTAATATATGTTTTGGCAAATAAAAAAATAAATAAATAAATACTCCCTCAAGCAGCTGCTTGCCACAGAGGTCTGACAGGAGCCTGTCAGTTTATATGCCAGAGTGGCAAACCAATATTAATTTTCCATTAACTAAAAGTGAATTTCCCATTAAACTAAAATTGAGATAATTTCAATTTATAAAGAAAATTAAACTTCTTTAAATATGACTGAAATTTTTATATCTGTTGGAAAACAAAATTAAACACACTCTTCGTGTTGAAACCTAATATAAATATGAAACATTATGGCTTGAGAAACTAATTTGAAATGAAAAATAAAAAGGAAAAAATATCAAAAATAAATTGTCTCAGTTAAAAATAGTTCAAAAATACATAACAATCAGTCCCTTTTGAAGTTTCACTAAATAGAATGCAGAATGATGTGGTTAGTATCTACTTATTTTTTGAGATAAGCTTCTAGATATTTTTCAAAAACATCATTAATAAAGGTTCTTCAATTCGTAAGAAGAATGATTGTCATTCATATCTTGAACTCGTAAAGCTTATCTAAAAAACAAACAAACTAGGAATTAACTACATCATCTGCATTCTATTTAGTAAAACATCAAAAGGCACCAAACTACATTAGGGAAAAAAAACATTTCAAGCTTTAAAATACTTACATTTACACTTGAGAAAATTACAATATATGCTGAGAGAATGATTGTATAGCATAGGCTGCTTTATGTCCATCACATAAAGCAGCCTATGCTATACAATCACATTAATAAATCCATCACATTAATAAATGAGATAGAATATTAAATGTCTTAGGATCACTAATGCCAATAGTAACTCTTAAGACATCATACATTAATTACTACCAAATAAATACTAGTGGTAAAAGTTTGAGAGAGGTAAAATATAAGTTTTTCAATTAGAATCAAAAATAAACTACAGTCATTCTTACACTAATTATCATCATTTTTTATTTCCCTTTCCCCACTTTCAGGTTATGCATTTTTTTTAATTTATTCTTTTCACCTACTGTTAAACTTTCTGGTATCCTGAACATTTTTGATGAACTTTAACTCTTGATATGATTTTAATTTAGGATCGACAACAGAATAACCAGAAAACAGGGATTGCATAATTGTATTATATGGATTTTAGAATGAAGATGGTAACTAGATAGCAGAAAAACAACAAATAGGAACTCCCATCCAATGGACAGTGGCCTTTCCAAATCCCTGGTGTCTGCTTTCTCATCAAGGACAGGGTAGGGGTTAGCAGAGAAAAATCTCAATGCTGGCACAGGTGGGACTCAAACTTGAGAATTGCAGATTACAACCTAGTGTATGTGAACCATAGACAGACAAGGCAATTTTAATTTTAATCATACTTTCTAAAAATAAAAAACTATACAAGATTAACCCACAAATTATTCCTGGCAAAGAAATACAAATGGATAACCAAAGCATTACATATATAAAAGATCCTACTAAAAACAGCATTTACTGTATTTTGACAAAACTCATATTTGTTCAAGAAAAGTACATATATCATTTGAAAGCAATTGTTTAAAGTAAAATTTTTCTTCACAATAAAATGATAATGTTAAACGAAAGCTTAACCATTCAAACGTTTTTAGCAAAATATCTTCAGAAAAATCAGCTTAAATGTGAAATGGTTTGCACATTTTTTTGTATCATAGAAACATTTTTAGAAACAATTTTTTCAGATGAATGATTTATTTCCATAATCTCCCCATGTTTTATTGCTGAAATGAAGTTGCAAACTTCTTTCTTATTTTTCGTCTTCTGAGGTCTCATCTTCTTTACATAACTTCTCTACAATATACTATACTGAATGGATCCTGTCAGACCTCTGTGTAAAGTAGCAGCTTAAGGGGCAATTTAATTTTTTATTCCTGTTATCCTGAAATTCTACTTGTTTTACATCATAACTGCTGGCTCACTCCAGAATGCACTTAATGTGACATACACCGAAGAGCCAAAACATTATGACCAGCATGTCTTTATGCAAATCGAAGCAACTGCAGGTAAACGCATATGAAGGTCATTGTAATACTCCAAAAATTATTAACTTTTAAAGTTGGACCTTTTGTCTGATCCAAATTTATTCAAATTCCAGATAGCTGTATCAGGTGCCAGACAATAATAACTTGCCAAATAAAGTTGAAATAGGGTTCGTTAATGTATAATATCAGGCATTACTTATTGAGTAAGAATTCAAAAAGGATTGTCAAGTTTAATTAAAGTTTAAATATAATAATATAATCAAAAATCAATCAACATTGCTCAAGAGAAAAATAGCAAAATTCAAGTTTCTAAAACAAAGTTTATTTCCAAAAAATTCAACTCACCAAACTCAATGGAAGAATACAAAATTGGCGTATTAACAACTCCTTCTATCTAAAGCAACATCATCTCAACTTCCACTAACAGCACTCTTCACCACTCCACTCCCAGCCCAACATCACCACTCCACTCACAACACACTATATCTACTCTTCTCATTCTCTATCTGTTGTTCTAACTCTCTCATGTTCTAACTAACTCTGTGACCTCATGTCATTACTATAACAAGCAGAGTACAAAGCTGGCATGTGTTTATTGCATGCAGGGAAAGACATTTGCATAATATGAAGATCATGCTAGCTATGACATAAGAGGGGTCGTATTCTACACACACTCTTTAGCAGTTGGCAAATCTAAAGGTCGGAGTTACACATGCGCAATTCCTACAGCGTATGGAACAAGATTGCGATGTCCAAAAAATGAAATAATCCCCAAAATGATAAATATAACGTAAATAAAGCAAAACTTAACCAGTTTTGTTCCATTAAGGTTAAGGAAAAGTAAAAGTGAATGGGTGGACCATCACAATGAAATGGTATAAATAACACCTGATACTGAGCTCTGTTAATCAGTGTTATTCTAGTTCTTCAGATGGGGAGGGGACATAAGTGAGTTTGACAAAGGCCAAACTGTAGTGGCCAGACGACTGGGTCAGAGCATTTCCGAGATGGCAAGGTTTGTGGGGTGCTCACGGTCAGACGCAGTTAGTACCTTCAAAAAGTAGTTCGACGAGGGAAAAACCATGAATCACCGACAAGGTGTGGGCCGACCACAGCTCATCGATGCTAAAAGTGAGCGAAAGGTATCCCATACAGTACGAGCCAAAGGAAGGGATACTGTGGTGCAATTCACACATATTTTCAATGTTGGTGACAGGAGTAATGTGTCACAACATACAATACATCGAACCCTGCTGAAAATGGGGGCTGCGTAGCCACAGGCCGCTCAGAGTGCCCATGCTAACCTTGGTTCACCGTCGAAAGCACCTACAATGGGAATGTGAGCATCAAAACTGGACCTTGAATGATTGGAAGAAGGTTGTCTGGTCCAATGAATCTCATTTCCTGTTGCACCATGTGGATGGCTGGATACGCGTGTGCCATTTACCTGGGGAAGTGTTGGCACCATGATGCACCATGGGATGAAAAAAAAGCTGGTGGAGGAAGTGTAATGCTTTGGGCAGTGTTCTGTTGGGAAATCCTAGGTCCAGTCATTCATGTGGAGGAAACTATGACATCTACCACCCACCTAAATATCATTGCAGACCAGGTACATCCTTTGAAGACAACGGTATATCCCTCTAGTAGTGCCTTCTTTCAGCAACATAATGCGTCATGCCACACTGCCCTGATTGTTCGAGAATGTTTCGCAGAACATGAGGAAGACTTCCAGGTATTGCCCTGGCCTCCAAATTCCCCAGATATCAATTCAATCAAGCATCTGTGGTTTGTTTTGGAACAGCTTATCTGATCTGTGGCAGCTCAACCATGTAACTTACAAGAGTTAAAGGATCTGCTAGTAATGTATTGGTACCAGATGCCACAAGACACCTTTAGAAATCTTGTAACATCCATGCCTTGCCGGGTAAGAGTTGTTTTGGCGTCACATGGAGGACCAAAATCACATTAGGCAGATGGTCATAAGGTTTTGGCTCTTCAGTGTATAACTAAAAAGGTTTTACATTGTCAAATACAGTAACTATTTGTAATACAATAAACATTTCACAATTACTTGTCTTTATTGAAAAAAAAATACACATATATATATTTCCTACTGTGGAAAGAGTACAAAGAGAGACTTGATGATTTAAAATCAGGATCTCTTTTAAATAAATAAAACCTTTCAAAGGTATAGATAACACACAATAATAAAAATACCCATAGATATAATATTAATTTTTAAATTAGAAGAGTAACATATCACCTCTGGCAAATATGGGATACTCATTTTCAAAGAAGTTCTCATTTTCTGAAATTTGCATCCTTTAATAACAGTAGTAATTTGTACTAATGGGTGATTGAAAAATGTAAACAGTAATGTATTATTAGCCCTACATAATGCAATAAGAATTTCTCATTTATCCTTTAAGACTGTGCTTTGTCTTAGTAGCAATTTTTCATTCCCTAGGGTTAAGAGGCAAATCAGTCAGTGTATATAAAATAAAATTATTTATTATTACTATATTAAAATATTACTTCCAATTTTAAAATTAAGTGCTAACTTTTTAAAAATAAAAAGCTACTGGTTGAATTTTAATGTAGTGTAATCTAATTAAAACACATTTAAATATCAATTATACTTCTATTAGTAAGTTATCTAGGTAACCGATCTTCATCAACACATTACATCACCAGAATTTCTAATTTCTAGCATCAATATATTGTTCATAATATTACCTCAAGTTTAACATTTTCCACATTTAGCACGCTCTAATGATGTAAAATAAAGCCTTATGGATGATTTGAAAACTATGAATCATCATATTTCATCAATACCTATTCAACTTAAAATTTTTTCCCATTAATTTCTCAAAATAAAAAAGTTGAAATTAACTTGAAAAAAGGGAGAAATCGTTGCTGACAATGTAAACCCTTTGATCATCCCACTCCACCCTTAAAATATCAAATTTCTAACCCGAATTACACTGGTTTCCATAAATTAAGGAAAATCCCTATGTTAAAGTCAATGGGAAGCTAAAGTCAAACTTCTAAAATAAGTTTTTTTGTTTTGAAAAATGTGATTGCAGATAAAGATCTCAATCAAATCAATATCTCGATTTTCAACAATATTTGTTCAGCATTTAATGAGTTATGGAAGTTTGAATATTTAGCAATAACAATACCAGCCCCAAAAATTGACTTCATAAGTTAATTAAAACCTAGTAATAAGTATTGTATCAAAATGTTTAATAAAATAAGTTTGTATTTTAGAACTCTGTGTAAAGAATTCTTTCACTATTCCTCAGTTTTGTATAAGTTTCTTAAGACTGGCATTGCTGTTGTTAAATATTCAAAACTTCCATAACTCATTAAATACTGAACAAATATTGTTAAAAATCGAGATATTGATTTATTTGATTGCGATCCTTATCTGCAATTACATTTTTCAAAACAAGAAAACTTATTTTAGAAGTTATAGAGCTTAGAAGAAACTTATTTTAGAAGTTATAGAGCTTTGATGTTAGCTTCCCATCGACTTAACATAGGGATTTTCCTTAATTTACGGAAACCAGTGTATATCGTTTGCAATGTAGGTTTAAAATTTGAAAATTTTCTGCCAGAGGGAGCAATTAAAACATTTGGGAGATTTGTAAAGTGTGAATTATGATAGTTTGTCAATACCTATCCAACACAAAAAGAATTATTAATTTATCACTGATTGAGTCAATTCTACTCACACACATAGAAACCTCACACAGCATGGGCTATGAGTTGGGTTGGTTAAGTTATTTTACCTCTGAGAGGCACTTTTTTTGCAGACAATGGGCTAAACGATTATGGTCACAAGGAACCTGAGGGCTCAGAGAAGGTTGGGGGAGGGGACACACTGGACAGCTGTTAAGAGATAGGTGATATCCTCCCATCAAGTCCATACAATATGTTCTTTAACGTGCACAGGGTATGGCTCTTCCACACATGGGGCTATGGCTTTACATCCCATCCGACAAACAGCGGCTTTTCCAAGCCCATCGATGCTCCCTACTGACTGAGAGCAGGGTGGGGAGTTTTGCAGAGATAAATCCCAACACTGGCCCAGGTGGGATTCATACCAGGGAACCACAGATTACGAGCCACCCCAGCCACTGGACTATGGCTTTCCAACCAAACTGTGCAGTTTACTTCTCCAAACATGTCTGTCCAGAGCTACAATTGCAGTATTTGGCCACTGTAAGCCAATTTTAACGAGTTCCTGTTTGACATTTTCTGTCCACTGCATCCTAATTCTCTACCCCATTCTGAGGCTTTTAAGCACACTGTTCAAAACCATATTCACTAATCTGCAATTATGCACACGAGCAACAAGGCTAAATCTCTCTCTGCACAATATACTGCTCAAACGTGGATGCTGACTTCAACTAACCTCATCACTATTTGAAAAGTCAAATCACCTGATGCCCAAAATACAGCATAGGCATAAAGAATCAAAGGCATCAAGCTTCCTGTCATCTTGCTTACAAAGGGTCCAAGTTTCACTATCATAATTAATTTTGATTGGTTGGTTGGGTGGGGTTTTATGGTGCAATGGCAGCTAAGGCCATATGAAATACAGTAAAAAAGGTAAACATATAAAAGTCATGAAACCCACAACATAAATTTAAAAAAACTATACACAAAAGGGGAAAAGGAGTGAAACAATAAAGGACACAATAAGAACAAAAAAGATATAACCAACAAGTGTAAAGCAGAATAATCAACAATTGGCATATCATCATCATCCTCAAACAGCCATGGGCTACGGAGGTCCAACCAGACCGTGCAATATAGGACCCATAAAAGCAACAATTCAAAAGTGTAAAGGGGTAAAAATATCAAAAATGAGTAAAATAGCTGGTAAAATGCAAAAATTCGAAAACAGTTGTAAAAATAAAAGTCATCAGATAAAAGGTGTCTGAGTGTAAAGGGCTCAGCCATAAAATTGTGGAGGTTAAAATATAGAGAGCATTCAAGATTTAAAAGCAATGCAATTGATTAAAATATGTTGGATGGATAAAAGGTATAAAAAACTTGCACTTAGGTTTGTCATCCACCTGAAGAAGAAAAGAATGTGCGACAACAAATGACCTAAGCATAGCAGAGCAAGCACAGCTTCCTCCTTGCGATTCCTGCGAAAACATGACTGCCACGGTTTGATAATGGGCTTGATCTCGAAACATTATTTTCCAACCTGTTCAGACCAAAATCTCTGCCACTGTGCCCAGAGCTCAATGGTAAACGACTGCCAGAAATCCAGGTATGGAACCAACAGTGGAGAGTCTGACAGGGGCATGGCTGACCTGGCAACAGCATCTGCCAAATCAATGCCCATGATGCTGATGTGACTGGGCACCCAACAAAAAGTGATGGTGGTTATGGCTGCCAGAAGATGGAGCTGCTGGTGGATCTTGGAGAGAAGAGGGTGAGGTAGATGCCTCATCAAGATCAAACCTATAGTGAGCTAAGTAAGTCGGTGATCTGGTCTGCAATAATTACATCACAACAGACCATGGCTGATCCCACCAATGTGCAGGACTTCAAGCTATCTGTGAAGATGGCAAGAAGTCTGGGTGCGCAGCATGATGGATGGAAAAGAGTTGCCGGTATATGAGGTTGGGTGTACAGGCCTTCCCCATCTTGCAAAGAGAAAATTTGCAGAAAAGAGAAACAGCGAGCCATGGTGGAAGTGCTTCTGCTGTCGACTGGGCAACACTATTGAAACTAATGTTGATGTCTCTGAGGTAGTCTCAAACATGCAAACTGAAAGGACGAATGGCAGTCGGCCATTTCTGATATAACATTTCCCACTGAGGATTGAAAACACAGTCCCAAGTGGGATGGCCTGGCAAGGATCGTAATTTTGCTCTGTACTATGGGAACTGCTGATGGTCTCAAATGTTCGTCAGTCTCAACATAAAGACTATGAGCCGGAGAGGTGCAGAAGGCCCTTTTCCAAATACGGAGGACCTGATGATGGAGGGGGTCCAGCACCTTCACCACCAAATCCCGGTCAGAGTCGTACACCTGGGATCCATAGTCCAGACAAGTGCATGGTACAAGTGAAGTAAATAACATCGGCCCACCCCCCAAGAGAGGGCTTTGAGGATATTCAGTGCCCATACACACTTGGACTGTAGATGATGAATGTGTGATGAAAAGGTCAATTTACGGTTGAAGATGAGACCAAGAAACTTGGTCTCTGCCACACGTGGAATGGTAGTACCCCAAAGCCACAGCTTGGGGTCCAGATGAAGATTACACTTGCACCAAAAGTGCATGCAAGCAGTCTTTTGTGGGGAGAACCGAAACCTATTGGCCATCGCATAAACCAAAAAATTGTTCAGGGCAGTTTACAGTTTTCATTCAATCACCCTCTTGCTGGATGATGAACAAAAGTTGATCACCTTAATCCTAACAGCACAGCAGAAAAAGCAAAGTTCTAAAGTCGTCATCATAGTGTAATAAAAAAACTAATACCTTATAATATTGGTTAAAGTCATTAACATAGGAGGCACTGCTTACAGTCAGAGGAAGTTGTCATGTAATGGAATTTATCTTGACAGCAAAAAGCGTAACTTTCAATAGGCAGCCTAGTGGCACCTGCTTTCTTATGGGAAAGGCCACGACACAAAATATTCAAGATGATAAAAAATTTGCAATGAAGGTCAGCATGTGACCTCTCAAGCCAAAGCTATGAAGATCACGAAGAATGTCTAATCTCCATGCCATGTCACATGCTTTTTCAATATCAAAGAAAATTTACACCAAGTGCTCTCTGCATAAAAACAAATTCCTGATCGCTGATTTGAGGTAGATCAGGTGGTCTAAGGTACACCAGTGCCTGTGAAAGCCACACTGGTTTTTGGAAAGATGGCTGTTGTGTTCCAAATACCAGGTCAGCCTGGTATTTACCATTGTTTCCAACATCTTGCATACACAGCTCATGAACACAATGGAATGATAATTTGAAGGAATCTTGAGATCTTTGTCTGGCTTGGAGAAGGCCAAAACAATATCCTCCTGCCAGGAGTTCGGAAACTGTTCCTCAATGAAAATATGGTTGAAGAATCAGAGCAGCTGATCCTTACTCGATGGTGAGAGATGTTGGAGCATGACATAATGGACATTGTCTGGCCTGATGGCAGATGCACACAAAGTTTGCAGAACAAGGTCCTCCACTGTGAATGGCCTGTTGCAGGGCTCCAAGCCATTCAAATAAAAAGAGAAAGAGAAAGAGATGGAGGAGATGGTGGAAGGTGCCACAGCAGGAATGGAAACCAGAGTTGATCAGATTTAAACTGACTTTGCTTTTGCATGTGTAAGGAGGTAATTTGCTGTGGGCAAGAAAGATTCAGATGGTGGTACACTGATATCCATCTGCATCGCCACAGAAGCCATTGCAACAGCAGGTGGTGGCAATGCAAGCTTTCTCACCTCAGGATAAATGCTGTTTGTGGTTTCTCGCCTCAGATTAATCAGTGTTTCAAGCCATTGAATGTCCTCCTCCAGCCACTTGGGATAGTGGCGGGAGTACAATGGAAGTTTGCCACTAAAGTTCACGAGCTTGCCATTTCTGTTGTGCATTTAGGATTGAGGTGATCCTGGCTGGCACAACAAGCACAGGTGGGTTAGCCCCGGCAAACTGTACAGTCATGGCTGTACCTCTGTGGCATTGAAAACAACGCAAAGAGTTCGGTACATATGACCATACCTTGCAGTGAAGATAACCTGTCATGATGGAAGTTGGCAGGTGTGGCAAATCAAATGTAAGGATTAATACCTGGGTGGGTATTAACTTTCCCTCATGGCAATGTGAAACCTGGTGAACTGCCATCACTCCCTGGGATGAAAGCTCCAAGATGATTTCCTCCCCGGAAAGCTTGAGGAGGCCCCACTCAGAGATCATACCCCAGGAGGAATTAAGTGTCGTGTGGAGTGATGGTGACGGCCACCCCACCAATTGCTGTTACATTCAAGAGTAGCTCAGAATGTTTTGAGCAAGCAGTTTCCAACTGCAAGTCATCAGATCTTAGGTGTTCGACTGATTATGGTGCTCCCAAGAGACCTTACAGACCTTTACTTACAAAAAAAAAAGGGGACATGTCCTCCACTCAATTAATCACCTGTAGAATACCCAGATACTCTGTGGTATCTACAGGTGATCTGTAGAGTGGATGATCAGGAAGCTTGGGGATGAAGAAACACACGAAAGCAACGATGACGAAGAGACAAAGAAATGGGGGATCATAGCGAGCCCTCTCAGCGGCACTGGCTGCCAAATTTCTTTTAATGGAATTCATGGCTGCATCTTGGTGTTTCAGTGCCCATTGTCCCCACTCACCATGATGTGCAACAATGGAATGCCCAATCAGGCACCAGGGCTGCATGGCACCATACCCACTGTAATGTGATGGTCTACCCATTTACTTTTACTTAACCAGTTTTACTTTACTTATGTTACATTTATCATTTTGGGGATTTACTTCAGTTGGACTTATCAACTTTCCGATCTGCTAAAGGAGTTGCACATGCACAACTTCAACTTTTGATTGACAGCCGCTAATGCGCCCGTAAGGACATGCCCCCCTCTTGTGTCATGCTTGTGTCATAGTGAGTACGCAATCGTCAGTATAGGCAAATGTTTTTTCCAGCGTGTGCAACAAATGTGTCAGTTGTACGTCGCATGTATACTGTGACATTAGGTCAGAGTCAGTATTGAAAGAGTGTCGGTAGAGGAAGTTAGTAGAAATGTGAGCTTTTAGTAAATCAGACTTTTGTGTTCATCAATTTATATGGCGAGTTTTGAATTTTTGAAAATAAACTTTGTTTGTTATATGAAATATTTTGACTTTGCTAATTTTTTCTCTTGAGCAACGATAATTGATTTTTTATTAAGATTTATCTTTAAAAATGTGACAATCTTTTGATTTCTTACTCAATAAGTAGCAACCATGTACTTAGCAAACCCTCATTTAACTTTATCGGCAAGTTAATATTGCCGGGCACCCGATACTATCCAGAAGTTCAGTTAAATTTGGATCAGTCAAAAGGTCCAAAGAGAAGAAGTTTAACAATCTTTTAAAGCATTACATCATTCAGGCAGTAAGTCAAGCCCTCACAACTAAAAGAACAAAAAAGGAAAAGAGTAATGAGAAACTCACTCGAATTCTCAAAAAAAAAATGCTAGAACTGAACTCATAAAAGAAAGAAAACTACAAAATTAATAAATGTGTGGGTACATTGAGTGCCTTGCCCCAGACAATGGCAAACACACAAGCAGAGGCCAAAGCAGTGTGTAACAGCAGCCCCGGAATACATTGCACAGCCCAGTGATGATAGGCTCCCCAATGGCAAGATGGGCTAAAGGGAACCCAGCCAGTTATTAGCTGAAGAGAGCAAACAGGGACCCTGAGCAACTATCAGAATCCTTCTTTCCAGGGACACAGATATCACTACATGGAAAACACGTGGGAGAGCATTCAGGACCCTGTGAAGGTACCTTCACAGGGTGGTCCCTTCACCGTGTACAGGAGCTCACACCAAGGGGGATTAACTTTGGAAAGGTCTAAACTATTCTATAGCCTAATCTAAGGGGGTATACTCCTATTTAACTGAGACATCAGCTCAAAGCTGCAACCATTCAAAACAACTGAAGTGTGACCTGCTTGACTAATTTTTATTACTTTAGTTTTCTCTCTGTTTATCACCAAACTTTATACCAGTCTCAGCTCTAATGAAAGAGTTTATCTACTCATCATTTGCTAAGAGGGCTATAACACTCCAAAGTATATTATTTTCTTTGCTGGATAGCTGAAACTTGGCACCAGGCAATTATTCTTGCCAAATTAAATAAGGGTTCTTGTTTTTAAAGAGCATAAGACAAAAAAAAAGAACTTAAGATTGTCCCAAAATTGTAATTAAATTAATATCTCTAAAATAAAGCTCTGCTCAGGGAAAAATAAAATCAAAAAGTCTAATACAAAATTCATTACATTAAATAAGTTTATTGGATTCTTCATCAACACATTGCACAAAAAAAAAAATCACTGTGACTAGTTACTCCTCCTTCCTCCACCAACTGCAACACAACTACCATGACTTTACTACAACACAACTACGGTGACTTAACTACAACACAACTACCATGACTTTACCACAATTCAACTATTATCCTCTTAGCTACACACTGGCTTAAGCTAACATGGCACGTGCCGACGACATAAGTGGATGTGAACTTGCTTAGTGCATTTAGCGGCTGTTAATCAAAATGGAATTGCCCAGTTGGCTACACTAAGGGCAGGAAGAAAATGGTGATTCAAAGTAAAGAAATGCCCCAAAATAATAATTGTAATGTAAATAAATTATAACTGGTTAAGGAAATGTAAAAGTGAATGGGTGAACCATCACTGGGCCAAATCATCAATCTAATTAAAGAAAAAAAATTTTCAAATCTCTAAACCATGTAAATTCAAAATCTTTTCCTTCAAGTGATAATCCACAACCAAAGTAAAAAGAAAAGGAGACAACGTGAACCCTTGTTGAACTCCACTGGCAATGCTAAAACGATTGCTACAAGCCTTACTAACTCTTCCATGTGACTCAGTATAGAGCTTTCATTATGCTTATTTGTCAGCTATACCATATAATCTCACGAGCAACAACTTATGATGATCAACAGAGTCAAAAGCCTTTTTTAAATCTATGAAGCTAGTAATTATAGGTTTCTGAAACTCTAAACATTTCTCAGGAATCTGCTTAAGTGAAAATAATTTATTTATACATCTCCCACCACTTGTAACTCCACACTGTTCATCATACAGTTGTCTATCAAACAAATTCTTAATTCTATTAAGCACAAGAATACAAAGAACTTTACCTGGAATAGAAAGTACACTGATTCCATTATAATTATCACTAGAATTTTAATCTGTTTTTTAAAAATAATTTAATAACAATGGCTCTGGTAAAATCCTTAGGGACAACACATTTATCATTCTGAAAACAGAAACATTCCCTGTTTGAAGCATTTCAGTAGTAATTTTCTCAATCCCTAGAGATTTGTGAAGGTTTAATTCAGGTAACTTCAGATTTGATATAAGGCTAACATTACAGCCAGTAATGCATCTATCCTCATTACACATAATAGAAGCAGAACTACCTATTAGATCACTGAAATGTTCAGCCCACCCATCCATGACAGAATCCTCACCTTCAATAACATAACCTTGTTTTCCCTCAATCCCTGTGTGCCAGTCTGTTTCTTCCCACAAAAAAAAAAAACATTAACTATTAAGATCAACTCTCTGCTGTTGTGCTATCTAGCTGCTTTCTCAGCTTTGTCAGCCAGGCCATCAAGCCAAAGATTCTTAGTGTTCCTTAAACTCAGTTTTCCACTCCCCTTTTTCAGACATAAGCTAAATAGCATTGTCATTCAAATGACTGTCTTCTATACCTCTTTTTACTCACAATACTAGTTTCCCAAAAAGCCCACGAATGTGAGAAAGAATGGCACAATTCGTTTTCAACTTCAGTAGTAAGCAAACCATAATAGTTTAAAACTAAGTAACTGATTGTGGTGAGCGTTGATTATATCTGGGTCTTTTAGAGTTTCAATGTTTAAAATGGTTCTTTTATTAACCTTAGCATATTTCTTAAGCATCAGTGGCATGACACTTTTAACAAGGGTCTGATCATAATGATCAGACCCTTGTTAAAAACAATCAATTTCATCTCTCCTTTAAGACCTTTTATTCCTAAGAGAACCAGCTCATTTACTGTTATTATGGCAATTGCTTGCAAAACATAGAAACTAATCATGACCATGACTCCTTATGCAGATAATAGGCAACAAAAAATATTATACCTTGAATAATATTCATTCAAATTCTTCATATTCTTCTCATATTTCTCAATTTTGAGATAAGAAGATATCTATATTGGCAATATTTTTATGCAATTCATAAGGTGAAACCTGTGTATATTTATAAACGTCCTGGTGTTGTAGTGTTAGTGTAGGTCACAATATGCAGGGTGATTCAAAACTTATCGTTCAAATTTCATGGAGAGGTAGGAAACCGATTTCACATAGGAAAGTATGTCCACAAACGTCATCTACATGCACAAAATGGACAAGTAAAGTGAACACAAGGAAACAGTACAGTTAAGTGGTAACGAATGTGACTTTTATTCCAACAAGGTAAAGTACAGGTTCACAGTAGGTGCTCAAAATTGCGACCATTTACACGGACACAAGATTTACAGCGCCGTTACATTGACCGCCGAACATTTTCAAAAACGCCTGGCATATCACGGACAATGCCTGCGGCGGCCACTATTCGTGCAACAAGGTCCATTTCACTGTCGACGTGGGTCTCGTACACATGGTCTTTCATGGCACCCCACAAAAAGAAATCCATGGGCGATAAATCAGGTGACCTGGGTTGACCTCTACCGATCCATCGAGCTCCGAATGTTCGGTTCAGGTAATCACGCGCAACAATTGTGCTATGGGCTGGAGCCCCGTCATGTTGATACCACATATCTCGGCGGATATGCGCAGGAACAGCGCCCAGAAAAGTCGGTAACACTGTCTCAAGAAATATTAGGTATTTCCGGCCGTCCAATCGGGGCGGTAGCAAGTAAGGTCCCAACAAACAGTCACCAATGATTCCAGCCCACACATTTACGGCAAAACGATGTTTGCGCAGCGTGACTTCTCGTACCATGCGGGTTGTCGGAAGCCCACACATGTGAATTGTGTGTATTGAACACACCTTCACGAGTGAATGAAGCTTCATCTGTAAAAAGGACAGAAGCTGGAAAACTGGGGTCCACGGCACCTTTCTGCATGAACCATTGTGCAAATTCCACACGCTTCGGATAATCGTCAGGATGCAGTAACTGCACCCTTTGCAGATGGTAAGGATGCACACGTTCCTCGTGCAGTATCCGCCACACTGCTGACTGAGAGACCCCAAGCTGCTGAGCAATAGCTCGTGTGCTGGTATTCGGATTATCTTCGATGGACTGTTAGGATTTGTTCTGCGACATTGACAGTCCGCGTCAGTCATCTTCTCCCCGTATCCTGCATGTTGCTGCGCAGTGAACCATGTTCGCGCAGATTGCGATGCACACGTGCAAACATTTGATGCTGCGGTATTCTTCTGTTGGGGTATCGGTCTTCGTAAACTTGCCTAGCTCGGCGGCCGCTTTCGCCAGCTGCCCCATATGCGAGATGCTAGCTCTTGATGCGTAAAACAATTCATCTTATCACTAGTAAGTCAGCTCGTACACTGATGACAGCAGGAGTGGTCGGGCGAGCTGTACACTGGTTGGGTACACACAGCGCCCTCTACATACGCATGCGTACATTTGCGGACATACTTTCCTATGTGAAATCGATTTCCTGATGTATTCCCTACCTCCCCACGAAATTTGAACGACCCTGTATAATTCAAGGCATAATTGTAACTCATAGGGTATAATAAGGGTTAAGCACAGTCACATAGACATAAAAGACTTGAGTATGATTTAGAATGAAATCTGTTAGTCCCACCTATTTCTGAGCCTCTGGATAACATCACTGACTGCTGTTTGAGAGTATTAAATCCCACACTGACAAACCTTTTTGTATACAAATTCTGGATGCGAGTGCATATTTCATTATTTGCTTTTTATGAGAAATGAAGTTAATGATAAACTTCTAAAACATATTTGATATTGTTTCAGAACATATTTGAAGTATTTTTGAGATTTTCTTAGTTTTAATTTGATGACTAGTATATATTACAGCATTTCATAAATATTAGTTCTAAATAAAAATATCTCTCAGAAACCAATAATTCAGTAAATCAAAAGTTTATTAAAATAATTCTTACCAGATAACGCAATTCATGAAGATTTCGTGTAACCACATAAAATACATTAAGGATCATACTTATATATGCTGCATAGGAATCAGGAGTATAATCTGAAGGGCAGTCAAGGCAGAGGATATCTAAGAGTTCATCTGCTTATAAAAATATCTACTTAGAGTTTGCATAAAATATTTAACAAATCTAAACTTCATTAAAATGAATTTATAAGAACAAAATAAAATCATATGCAATATATAACCAGTAGTCATAGATAGGAATTTTGATAAAAGTACCATACACTTATATACATATTAAATATTAATTTCAAAACAGATATGAAATATAGTAAAATACACTAGGTTGCATAGCAATCAACAAATACACAGATTAAATATACAATGAAGTATTTTTGACATTAATCATGAGTCTGCTTCAAAAGCAACTTAATATTTAGTACAATACTGCTAAATGGGTTGCTTATAAATACATGTACATTTGTTGATATTTTACTAATATCCTGGCAACAGAAAGGAAATAAAAAGTTGGAACCATTGCAATACCAAATTTACAATAGCACATAGTAATATTGTATAAGGTAAAATACAATACAATATCATTTTAATAGGCCCAATGTTGAAACCTGTGTGCTAATTCCCTAGGTGGAAAATATACCTTAAAGGGTTAATTGTGAATATTGTTAAGTATTGTCATGTGATATGCAGTGCCTGGTGTGGGTGGCATATACATATCTTGTATGGACTTACCTAATCAATGCTGAACTCTGCAACTTTCCCCAAATCAAGACTTGAAAGCAATAACTTTTAATTAACAAAATAGATTTATTATATTGTCAGAATATAGTAATATTACACTGCAGGAGATCACTATTTTCTGTACAGATCTCTCTCTATTGGAATACTCACAAAGACTCTGAGACTTATATGCAATGTGTTTACAAAGCATAAGACACACACACACAATGAAACACAAAAGGAAAAGAACAGTAAAATAATTTTTTTATTGTTCTATCCTTCTGCTATAAAAGAATTATCTCTGTTATAGAATCCTTTCTTATCTCTGCTCTCCTTCATGGTGATATACAACTCTGGTTGGATAATAAGGCCTCATGGAGCAAATCCCTTGGGGAATGGAGTAGAGCTTACCTCTGTCTGCTTCTGAAAGTGCAGAAAGGGGGAGGGGCTGTAGCAACATCACCTACATACAAAGCTTGAATACTCCACTAAAATGTCACCAATAGAGGGCCAAAACATTTGAGAATGCTTTAGCCTTTTTATGCTGAAGCCCAAGGGCTCAGAGAAGGTTGGGGAAGGGGATCCACTGGGCAGCTGTTAGGAAACACATGGTAGCCTCCTATTAAGGCCATCCAGCAGGTTAACGTGCACAGGTTATGACTCTCCCTCCTGCACATAGGGCCACAGTTTAATGCCCCTTCTGACAGACAGCAGACTTTCCAAGCCCATCAGCCTCAATGCTGGCCCAGATAGGACTCAAACCTAGGAACTTCAGATTATGAGCCTGGTGTGCTAATGGCTGAGGCAACATTACCCTGATAATGCTTTAGCATTAGATGCTTCCACAACATATATTTAATGATATTTCTGATGTAATAAGCAGAGATAATAAACTTTAAGTCCAAACACTTTTAATGTTGAGCATAATTTTGCCAAATCAATGTAGAATATATATAAATGTATGTGTTTTTAAAAAAATAAAGAGATAGACTTTAGAAACTGGTCATGCATTAAATATTTTAAGAAATTATAACATACATGATTACATGATTGTTAATATAAAAATATTTACATGCAATTGCATATAAATATTTTTATATTAACAATCATGTATGTTATAATTTCTTAAAATTTATATCAACTATAGAGTTATCAGAAGGTTTAAAGCAATTGATTGAATGAAAAAATTACTCTCACAAAATATTTATATTATTATTGGTGGAATACATAAGAGTTTGCAATTTTCATTTTTTAGACACTTTCTGAGGTAAACCTTTTTAACAAGTAGTAACTGAGTAAACAATAACTCTTCAATAAAGTATTGGTTGAAGACCTTACCAGTTGGTTGGTTTGGGTTTTCTGGTGCAATGGTAGCTAAGGTCATATTGTGCCAAACACATGATGCACAATAAAAGGTAAAGATAACAGTCAATGAAACCTGCAACCAAAGTTAAAAAACAACACACAAAGCAGAAAAGGAATGAAATTACATAGGACACAAAAACAACAAAAAATATATAACCAACAAGTGTAAAACCGAAAAATCAACAAGGGTATAAGACCCCAAAAAAAGCAACAATTCAAAAGAGTAAAAGGGTACAAATATCAAATACAAGTGAAACAGCTGGTAAAATGTAAAAATTTTAAAACTAAAAAGAGTCATTAGATAAAAGGTAGCCAAGTGCAGGGGGCTAGGCCATAAAATTGTGGAACTTAAAATATAGACAGCATTTAAGATTAAAAGCAATACAATCGATTAAAATATGTTGAATGGTTATAATGGTATCACAAAACTAAAATTTAGGTTCATCGTCTGCCAAAAGAAAAGAATGTGTGATAAACAAATGTCCTAACTGGAGCTAAGCAAGTACAACTTTTTCCATGCAATTCCTGTGAAAACATGACTGCCATGGTTTGATAATGGGCATTATTTTGAAAAGCTTGTTACCAACCTATTCAGACCAAGATCTCTGCCACTTTGCCCAGAGCTTGATGGAAAAATACTGCCAGAAATCCACATATGGAACAGGCAGTGGAGAGTCAGACAGGGGCATGGCAGATTTTGCAACAGCATCTGTCAAGTCATTTCCCCTGATACCAACATGACTGGGCACTCAATAGAAGGGTTGGGTTGTTTTACCTCTAAGCGGCACTTTTTTGCACACCATGGGTTAAATGGCCAGGTCACATGGACCCCGAAGGCTCAGAGAAGATTGGAGGAGGGGACCCACTGGAACAGCTGTTGGGAGACAGATGGTAGCCTCCCATCAAGGCCATCCAGCATGTTCTTTAACGTGCACAGGGTATGGCTCTCCCACACACAGGCCATGGCTTAACGTCCCATCCGAAGGACGGCAGCCTTTCCGAGCCCATCGGTGTCCCCTACTGACCGTGGGCAGGGCGGGGAATTTTTGCGGAGATAAATCTCAACACTGACCCAGCTGGACTCGAATCTGTGAACTACAGATTACGAGCCTGGCGCGCTACTGACTGAGCCACCCCCACCCCCTCAATAGAAGAGAATGGTAGTTGTGGCTACAAGACGATGGAACTGTTGACGGATCTTTGGCAGAACAGAGTGAGGCTAATGCCTCATCGAGATCAAAGCCTGAAGCAAGCAGGTGTAGAGGATACACAGATGTTGACACTTGCTGCTATGTGGTCCAAGGCAAGGATGATAGTGTGCAACTATGCAGTGAAGATGGTACACTACTGTGGGAGTTGGTCTGCAATGATTACATCAGAGCAGACCATGGCTGATTGCACTGATGTGCCAGACTCCAAGTCATCTGTGAAGACAGGCAAGAAGTCCAGATGCTCAGTATGGTGGCTAGCAAAGAGTTGCTGGTACACACAGTTGGGGTAAAGGTCTTCCACGTCCTGCAAAGGGAAAAGTTGCAGGAAGGGGTAACAGCAAGCCATGGTGGAAATGGATCAGTTGTTGACTAGGCAACACTATCAAGACAGATATTGAGGTCTCTGAGGTAACCTCAGACATGCGAATTGAATGAACGAATGGCAGTTGGATGATTCTGATCTAAAATTTCCCCTTTGAAGGCTGAAAATGCAGTCCCAAGTGGGATGGCTTTGGCAGGGATTGCAATTTTGCTGCATACTGTAGGTTCGATTTAATGTCAGCAGTGACAGTTTTAGAAAAATGGGGCATCCATGTCCTCAGAGATCATTGAATGAGGAGGGGTGGAGGATTTTTCCTTTGGTCCCAGCAGCAGACCCTTTGGTTTGGAAGGTTTGACTGTCTGGGGTCTGGATGGAGGTGGCCTTCCTGAGGTCGAAGTAGAAAGCACTGATGCAGGAATAGAAACTGGCATTGGTTTGACACCAACTTTGGCTTTGTCTACATAAGGATTCAACAGGTGGAAAGCTGATGTTGGTCTGTACTGCCACGGAAGTCATTGCAATAATGGGCTTTCCGATAACCACACAGGCAAGGAGACTTTGCCAGGTAGGGCATATGGTGCAGCAAGCTTCCTTGAGTCTGAATAAGAGATGTTAACTGTCTTGAGGCTCTGTACCTCCTTCTCCAGCCACTTGGACAGTCGCAGGAGTATTGTGTCCAGCCATGTGGGATGCTGAAACTGGTAATGCCTATACAGCGGGTCTCTACATTGGAAACCAGACACAGAGGAGTTATCATAGGAAAAGGCAGCAACATAAGTAAGTTTGATCATGGCCAGATGGTCAGTATGAGAAAGGGTGGTTGTTCAATCACCACAATTGCTGAATTGTTGGGATTTCTATGTCAGACTGTCGCATTTGTATACCAAGACTACGTGAAATATGGCAAACCTACAAATGAGTGGGAGAAATGTGAACATAAACATGCAATTGACTCTCGAGGTGAGTGCAGCCTATCTCATGTCATTACAAGGAATCGCACAGCAACCATGGACCAGATAACGTCAGAATTAAATGAGGGCATGCCCATACACCTATGCACAAAAACTATCCATCGTACTATGGAAAAAATAGGCTATGGCAGTCAACGTCCATGTCATGTCCCCTTGTTCACAAGGCACAAAAAAGATTAGGCTGCAGTTTCCAAAGGTCTACCGCAACTTGAGTGTAGAGGACTGGAAACATGTCGTCTAATCTGACGAATCATGGTTTCAACTCTATCATGCCAAGGGAGAGTGCATGGGTAGCATAAACCCCACAAAGCAATGGATCCAGCTTGCTAAGTTGGAGTCATACAGGCAGGTGGAGGAAGTGTAACAGTTTGGGGTGCACTTACATGGGCTTCCTTATGGCCACTACTACTCATTGAGATCTCCGTCACTGGTATAAAGTATGTGAACATCCTTGTCGAACATCTATCCCGTTCATAACATTTCTCTTTCCGCACCATGATGCCATATTTCAGTAGGACAATGCTACACCACACACTTCCCAAGTGGCAACCAATTGGCTCCAGGAGCATTCAAGTGAGTTTACCACACTCGAATAGCTTGAAAAGAACCCGGAATTTCTGGGGTTGCTACCATCACTGACCTTGTGAATGGAGTGGTACGTCAAATAATATGTGTGGAAATCTGTGAGTGAAGATATCAATGGACATATATTTGATGGGATTTAATTGTGATTGGAGTGGTGGAAAGTTGTGAGTGAACTTATTGATGTGAAGTGTTATCAATATGTTTTGTGCCAAACTTTTGGTGTAGGTTTAACTAGTAATAAAAATTTCTTGTAATTGTGAAAAACAAAACATAAAATATTTTTTATTATAATTTCAACCTTTTAATCAGTCTTTAATAATTTAAAATAAGCACCATGTAGTTTTCAATTATTTTTTGTGTATTCTGTAGCTTTAGTAAATGAAAGACTTTTTGCACTTATATTGATATTACCTGCAAACTAGCAGTTTCTACCAGCATTTCCAATATTTTTCATTCCAAATATTATTTTTCTCAAAAAAAAAAAGATTATAATTAATAATACAAAAATAAAATAAATGATTAGAGACATGCAATTATGTATATATATCTTATGATGCACCAGAGAAACTTTTTTTTTCCCAAACTGGGTAAGCTTGGGCTAGAAAAATTGAGCATAACTCATTTTTAAATAGTTACAGCTGTTGCTACTTGTCTTTGATTTTTAGGCTTTAGAAAATGATTTTCAAATTCACTACTAACTTTTGGATAAGAATATAACTGGGTGAGAATGAGGATACAGCAAGCCATTCCTGTTCAAGTTCTAATCAAAAGATAAATCTAAGTCTTTCTTTTACCTAAAACCAAATACATTGAACAAAATTTACATTTCAATGCATTATTAACCCTTAAAGTATCAGGTTTTTGAAACTGGTCTCACTCCGGTGGCCAATTTAATTTTGAAGTGTTTTCAAAAAATAAAATGTACAACTTTAAAACCTCATCCTGAAGTAAAAATTATGGGAAATACTCATGTTATATATCAAAAGAAAGAACATTTAATTGTGATTATAAAATGGCAAAATTCTAAGAAAAACGAAATAGTAGTTAAAGATTTTAAACATTTTGTAAAATATTGCAAAAATTTTACTGTTTTTTTTTCTACTTTTAGCTCAGTAAAAAAAAAGAATTTTTTGATTTTTTCCAATTATTTTATTATTCTAATATTAATAAGTTAATATTTCCATTAATGTTTAAATCTTTCATTTATTTAGTGTTTTCTAAATTTTTTAGTGATTTATGCAAATAATGCATAATGCATATGCTTAGATTTTTGGCGATTAGAAAACTCTAAGCCTAAGGAGAGTGGTGTCATAAAAAATTTCATTTCAATTTAAAAACAAGATAATTTATATAAGAGCTGAGAAATATATCTAAAAAAAGATAAAGAACTGTGAAAAAGATTAAGTAAAAATATTTCAAAGTGTTAAAGTTTCACTCAAGCACTGAAATTGAGAATGAATTGTTTTAATATAAAGTTGCATAACTACTAGAAAAAAGTTTTTTTTTAATTTTGGCAAAAATGTTGTTTAAAAACCTAATGTTAATTAGTGTATTTGGTTAGAATATCAAAATTATTGCTAAAATATATTCTATCTTTTATAAATTGTGCTTTTGGGCTAATTGTATAATCCTATGATTCTTCCGACATTGGTCATTAGAGATCCCTAGTGACTTCATTTTCAATTGTTGCAAATTATCCTTTATAATTGCAGTATACATCTGAAAAGCAGTAAAAAATAATTCCAGAAACACCAAAGTAAAAAAGAAGTCTTTGAAATCGAAAGTCTGTAAAATATTGACCAAAAGCATTCGACAAAGTTATGGGATGACACAACTTCCGGTAGTAATAAAATCAATAACTTATGTTGAAAGTTTAGAAAGCATTACAACTCTGCTACAGCTATAAGTAGGTCAACATACCGGAAATCAAAAACCAATCAATAACATACTATGGTAAGATAGAATAAAGGAATAAACTTGGTTTAGTTGTTTGAGGTTTTATGGTACAATGTCGACTAAGGTCATATTGCACCAGCCAAAACAAATAGTAAAAAGACAAACAGATAAAAATCATGAAAATCTACAACCAAAGTTAAAAGCATGATGTAAAGGTGATAAAATATAGCACAAAAGTCAATAAAAATAGAGAATGTAAAAAGTCAACAAGTATAAAACCAGAAAAATAACAATGGGTGCAGAAGGCCCGTGTAAAAATCAACAAGTGTAAAAATTTACAACTGGTTAAAACAGCCACATTAACATAAAAAATCAAAGACTGTGATTAAAATTGAATCATCAGATGAAAGATGTCCGAGTGTAAGAGGCTTGGACATAAAATTGTGAGAGCTAAAATAATAATGACGTTCGAAGGTAAAAGTAGGACGTTCAATTAAAATATGCTTAATGGTTAAAATGGTGCCACAAAATTCACACTTAGGTTTGTCATCTGCTCAAAGAAGAAAAGAATGTGTGATAAACAAACGGCCTAGGTGGAACCAAGAAAGTACAACTTCCTCCTTGCAATTTCTGTGGAAACGAGACTGCCATGGTTTGACAATGGGCTTGATCTCGAAAAACTTGTTACCAACTGTTCAGACTAAGATATTTGACACTGTACCCTGATTTCAGTGGAGAGTCACACAGGGGCATGGCCAACTTCGCAGCAGTGTCTACCTTTTATTTGATTTTTATTAATTATTGATGCCGACATGACCGAGAACCCAACAGAAAAGGATGGTGGTTGTGGCTGCCAGATAATGGAGCTGCTAGTGGATCTTGGAGAGAACAGGGTGAGGCTGATGCCTCACCAAGATCAAAGCCTGTAGTAAGCTAAGTGAATCAGTGTAGAGAACATACCAACGATGACGTCTAGCTGTATGTGGTCCAAGAGAATGTGATAGCATGTAACTCTGCGGTGAAGACTGAACACTGCTGTGGGATCTGGTCTGCAATTATTACAAGACAACAGACCATAGTCAATCCCACTGATGCACCAGACATTGAGCCATCGGTGAAGACAGACAAGTCTGGGTGCTCAGCATGATGGCTGGCAAAGAGTTGCCGATACACACAGTCGAGGGTAAAGGCCTTCACTGTTCAGCAAAGGAAAAATTCACAGGAAGGGGAAAAAGCGGGCTACAATGGTGGAAGCGACTCAGCTGTCAACTGTGAGATGTTATCAAGACTGGTGTTAATGTCTCACAGGTAACCTTGTACACACAAACTGAATGGCAGTCGGCCGATTCTGATATAACATTTCCCCCAGAGGACCGAAATGCAGTCCCAAGAGGAATGGCCAGGCAGGGATTGCAATTTAGCTGCATACTGCATGGAAAACTGCTGATGCAAAGAGATAATGATGGTTTGTCAGTCTCAACGTAAAGACTCTGGACTGGTAAAGTTGCAAAGGCCCTCTGCAAACGCAGAGAGCCAGATGGTGGAGTGGGTCCAGCACCTTCACCACCGAATCCCGGGTGGAGTCATACATCTGGAATCCGTAGTCCAATTTCGACTGGACAAGTGCATGGCAAAACATATATATCGTGTTATCAATTAACAGGCAAATATATATATATATCATAAACTGAAATGTTATTTACAAGATTTGATTAGAAACAATTAAAAAATGTCGATTTCTGTTCGAAGAAAAATAAAATTTATGACCTGGCACTAGAAAACGGTAGACCAACTGGTGGCTCTCAGAAACGGTAAAGTGAAAATGGTACACTCGGCTGTGGCTCGTTAAGGGTACTTGTTCAACATCATGATTAGACACAGATATGTCATTAACATATAATACTGTGTCCTCTTCTAAATTTAATATATAAATTTGTCTTCTAAATGCAATTATAATTATAATATTGTGTCATCTTCTAAATGCAATTCTTCTACAAATATTAGTATTATTAACATTAAATTCAGATATAGCAATTTACCAAAAGTATTAGATTTCAAAGTTAGTGGCATAAAATTCTGTAATCTTAATGTAATTTCAGATTCAAAAACTAGTCTAAATTACATTTATTTTACTTTTTTTTAAAAAAAAATCTATTTTACTTTATTTAATTTCTAAAATTACATTTATTTTGGTGAATGATTTTTGTTAATAAAATGATTGTTTTAAATTTCAAGGTAAATTTTTGACTAGTAAGGATGATGTTAAATGCTTCAGCTTCTGTAGCTTTCTAAATACAATATTATATGAACAATGTTGAAAATTATGATTTAGAGAGATTTGAGTAAGATCTTCAGTTTATCTTCAGTGTCTTTTTCCTGTAGAAAACTTATTTTCAAAGTTAAAGAATATTGAATATGGCTTTTCATTCACATAATACAGAAGAGTCCAAACACTTTTGGTAACTTAGTAACTTTGTACCAGAAAAAATAAAGCCATTTTTACCACTGTTTTTGCATACCTCGTGCCTAAAAAGTACAAAGAAGCCAGGCTTCACCATCAAATGAAGGAAAAAAGGAAAATTCATGAAAATTGATTAAAAAAGATCTATTTCCTTCATGTGATATGCTAAATTTTTTGATTTGGTGGACAAAAGCAAATAACTCTTCAATGACAGGACAGCCAAAGGGGACCCCCAAGCAAATACTGAGATCCTCCTTTCCAGGGACACAGGTTGCAGATTACAGCAAGCATGCAGGTGAGCGTTCAGGACCCTGTGAAGGTACCCAAGCAGCTGAAACTTCACAAGATGGTCCCCTCATCATGGACAAAAGCATGCATCGAAGGTTGAAAAAACTTGCCACCCTGTTTATACACATATATATAAAATGTTTTTTTACAATGTTTCCATAAAAAATGTTTTTTTTAATGTTAAGGTTCTAATACAAATTCTAGAATATAATTTTTTATCACTTATACTCACTTTTATTATATTCAGGAAAATGAATTATTACAGGATCACAAAATCCTATTCTACTTCTAAATTTTTCCCATGTAATTTCTGATATGAATATACTGCAAATATTCAGTTTTGTCTGAAATAACAAATTTTATTATTAATAAAGTTATTTGCAAACAGATACTTATTATGAATAAAAAAAATTTCAAAACAGAGGTATTATATACGAAACAAAGAAATATACAATGCCTGGCCAAATTATTATGAACATCCACCCAATACTTTGTTGTATATATCATAGTACAGTTCCCAAAATTTTCAATTTTTTTCTCAAAGTTTTTAAAATTCTCTGCACATAGTGTCTAAAGATTTTAAACTTCTGGATAGCATTGGGTGCCAGGCAATATTAACTTGCCAAATAAAGTTAAATGAGGGTTCACTAAGAATATGGGCAATACTTAGTGAGTAAGAAATTAAAAGATTGTCAAATTATTAAAGTTAAATCTTAATAAAAAAATCAACTATTATTGCTCAAGAGAAAAAATAGCAAAGTCAAAATATTTCATATAACAAAGTTTATTTCCAAAAAAAATTCAAGATTCACCAAATAAACTGATGAATACAAAAGTCTGAGCAACTAAATGTTCACATCTAGTTCCATCTCTATTAACAACTGACTTCATTCCTCTTACTGACATTTTCTTGTTACTGACTATCTCTGAAATCATTCCGTGACTTAATGTCACTTAGTATACATGCAACCAACACATTTGTGTTGCACACTGGAAAAAACATTTGCATAAACTTATGATCACACTAGCCATGATGCAAGAAGATTATGTCCTTACATGCGCATTAACGCCTGCCAATCAAAAGTCAGAGCTGTCGGAATAGGTGGCGGATCAGCAGAATAGCTGGAAGATTGAACTGGTTAAGGAAAAAGTAAAAGTAATGGGTGGACCATCACAATAGTTCTCAATGAAATGGGTTTTGATGTACTGACAGCAGTCATCTCTCTCAACTGATGAACTACAGTAATTCTGTTTTGCCATGCAGTTCATGCCAACAAATGTGTCCTTGTCTATCAAAACTTTTTTCTTCCTAGATTTGCCACAATTGGAGGAAGTTTTTGAGACTGTTGCCATTCTTCACACACTTGGGATATTGCATCACGTGATTTTTTGGCGAGTTGCATCACCTCTGTTAAGGATGCTCCTGCCCATCACATTACAAAGATCAGCCCCTTTTTGAAGTCAGTCAGATCTGCCTTTTTACACACCACACTTAACTGCTCTTTTTACTCCTTCATAGCTTTTTGTAGTAAAGTAGAATACTGAAGTCAGAAAGAAATTTTGCACACACTGGTATGTTTCATGGTACTTCACAAATGATGAAGTATTTATATTAATTTGGCCAAGCAGTACAACATCATGTGGTAGTTAATAGTGGTTGTTTGTTTGGGGTTTTATAGCACATTAGCAGCTAAGGCCATAATGTGCCAAACGAGACGAATAAAAGGGTAAAGAAGCAGAAACCCACAACCAAAGTTCATTAGAGTCAAAAGTCAATAGAGTAAAAGGTAAATGACAAAATCAACAGATGTAAAAAATTCAAAATGAAGAAAGACGTGTAAAACAATAAATATAAAGATATAAAAGGAAAACCAACCCAGGTGTAAAAGACCCAGATTGGACAGTGTATAAATGACAAAGCCATAAAATTACAATCTAGTAAAATAACTGGTAAAACATAAAATGATAAAGACAGGAGGAAAAAAGGATTAATGAGATAAAAGATGTCCGAGTGTAAGGGGCTCGCACGTAAAAATAGTGAAAGTTGAAATATAACCGCCGTTCAAGGTTAAAAGCAGTACAATAGATTAAAATAGTTTAACTGTTAAAATGGTGTCACAAAACTTGAACTTAGGTTCATCGTCTGCCCGAAGAAGAAAGGAATGAGTGATAAATGAATGACCTAAGTGGAGCCGAGCAAGTACAACTTCCTCCTTGTGATATATGCGAAAACAAGACTTCCATAGTTTGACAGGGAATTAATCAAAATGGCAAGTCTCAGGTGTATCGCAGCATATGGTTGCACACCATTTATGGAAATAATGCCATACTCTCCACTACCTATGGTCGGGGCAAGACAGTGCCATAAAGACACAGCTCATCCATGACATCCTATTGCGAACAGTCCTATAGAAGGAAAGCTCATCCATCGGTCAAAATCTAAATTAAATCTGTTCCCCGGTTAGCCACAAAAATGGATATATAGATCTAAGTTGACTCAGCTCCCGGTGTGGAGACTCTTAGTTTGGCTTTTCCATCGATAAGCCTGTCAACCGGGGATCCCACTCCCAGTCATAAGCCCTCAACTTCGTCCTCTCCATTGGAGCCGAGTCACCACAGCCCAGCTTGCCAATTCAGCTGGGCCCTTTGACTTCTCAAAGGCTGTCAACCTACTGGGGTACACCAGAAACTGCAGAGCCCAAACCCCACTTCACAGAGGCACCTTAAGCCCCCCCCCCCCCCACACACACACACACCACGTCAAGGTGGTCCCCTATGGGGGGGGGGGGGCATAGTTTGACAATGGGCTTGATCTCAAAAAGTTTGTTGCCAACCTGTTCAGACCAAAATCTCTTCCACTGTACCTGGAGCTCAATGGAAAAACGCTGCTGTAAGTCCAGGTATGGAATTGGCAGCAGAGAATCGGACAAGGGCGTGGCTGACTTGGCAGCAGCATCTGTCAAGTAATTGCCCCTGATCCCGACGTGACTGGGCACCCAACAAAAGAGAATCATGGTGGTGGCTGCCAGATGATGCAGTAGCTGGTGAATCTTGGAGAGAACAGGGTGAGGCCAGTGCCTCAACGAGATCAAAGCCTGTAACGAGCTAAGCAAGTCTGTGTAGAGGACACACTGATGATGATCAAAGGAAATCGATGCTAGGTGCTCTGTGTATAAATGAATTCCTGATTGCCGATTCAAGGCAGATCAGGTGGTCTAAAGTACATATGTGCCTGCAAAAGCTATACTGGGTATGAAAGAAGGCTGTGATGTTCCAAATACCAGGTCAGCCAGGTATTTACCATTCTTTCCAACACCTTGCAAATGCAGCTTGTCAACGCAATTGGTTGATAATTGGAAGGAATCTTGGGATCATTGCCTGGCTTGGGGAAGGCCAAGATGATGGCCACCCACCAGGAGTCCAGAAACTGCTCCTTGATTAAAATATGGTTGAAGAGTTGGAGCAGCCAATCCTTACTCGATGGTGAGAAATGTTGGAGCATGGCATAATGGACATTGTCTGGCCCGACAGCGGATGCATGTGAAGAGTGCAGAGCAAGGCAAAGCTCTTCCGCTGTGAATGGCCTGTTGTTAGGCTCCAGGCCATTCGAATGGAAGGACAACAGAGTGTTCAGCCTTGCTCTTTTGGACCAGAAACTCGGGGAAGTAAGAACACAAGGAAGAGATGGAGGAGAATGACTCCCCCAGAGTGTTGGCAATTGCTTGTGGATCACCAATTGCCTGTCCACTGTGCTCCAGGATCAATAATGAGTGGAATGTGTACTTCCCACCAATCTTCCGGACCTTATCCCACACGACCTCAGAACTGGTTGTATGGCCGATAGATGATGTATATTTGATACAAGACACCTCCTGGCTCTGGTGAAGGATGAAACAAGCTTTTGCCCTGGCACATTTGAATGCTTCAAGGTTTGGAGATGTAGGATATCTCCAAAACATCCCCCAAGCCTTGTTCTGAGCCTTACTAGCCATTACTAGTTGTGGTACAGTCGAGATCTGACGAATAGTAGAGGCAGCTGCACAGACAATGCAGTCCGTCATCTCCACCACAGCAACAAAGATTGGCTTCTGGGTGACAGAGTGGTCATCAAGATCAGAGAGGAAATTGAAACCACTCCAGTCAGCCTGATCAAGCTTCTACCGTGAGATGCGTGGAGGACTGCAAGATCCTCCACGGGAGATGGTGCACACAATGGGAAGTGATTGCTTCTATAAGGATTGTCCTCTACCTTCCATGTAACGAGTGGAAGGATTGAGGAGGACCAGATAGTGAGATCAGTGGCAGTGAATGTGCAGTTTGGGGAGTGGAAGTAGGTGCTGACACCTATGTTCAAGATGGAGAGCAAAGGATCCAGGAGCTACTGCTCCAGGACCCCACCCCTCCTGTTAGTGTCAGCCCTTTCCCAGAGTGGGCTGTGTCCATTGAAATCCCCCATGATGAGAAAGGGAGACGGTAGATGCGAGGTGAGTTCATCAATGTCTTCCCAAAAGACGAGACTTCCAGATGGTAGGTAGATAGAGAAGACAGTCAACAAAAATCCTCATCAAAGATGCGGATGGCAACTGCCTTTAAGTTGGTGGTGAGGGATATGACCTGGAATGGAGAATAATTGGTCACGAGGATGGCAAAACCCCCACGAGTTAGACCATCTGCATCCCAGTCCCAGCGAATGAGAGAGAAGTGCCGGATAGTGGGATCGTTGGCTATTTGCAGGTAAATCTCCTGCAGGCACACGCAGATGGGTTCATGTGCCCTCAGGAGGACCTTGATGTCATCAACATTCCTCTGCAATCCACAACAATTCCATTGTAGGTGTGTGGCCATCTCAGAAGAATTGGCCAATGACTTTCGATTAATTTTAACTGTTGGCTAGTGACGGTTTGGGAAAAATGGGGCGGTCCATGTCCTCAGAATCATATGAAGGACACAGATCAGAGACCATCAAATGAGGAGGGGATAAAATTTTCTTTTTTGGCCCTGGTGGGGGCCCCTTGGGCTTGGAAGGTCTTGCTGTCTGTGGGCGGTATGGAGGAGGCCTTTCAGCGTGGAAGTGGGAGGTGCAGATGCAGGAAGAGAAACCAGAGTTGACTTTGAGATCATCACTGACTTCGGCTTTGCTTGTGTCAAGAGGTATTTGGTTTAAAAGTGGCTAAACCCAGAAAGGCCACTCTGGGTTTTTCTTTCTTGAAATATTTCTAAGTCCCATTAAGATTTTTTTGGGGACCTCTTCAAGGTTTAAGTTCACACAAGGAGGCTTGCCTCCTTGGAAACTGATGGTATGCTAAGTCCATTTCTCTTACAGTTGGACTTGAGATGGTAAACTGGCTTTCTAGGTTGCTGAACTTGAGCAACATACCTAATAGGGTTGATGGCAGGCCAGTATTTTTAGGAATTGAAGGGCCCAATTTGGGGCATGAGGGTGATTTATCATGATTGCCATATCTAAGAGTGGCCTACCTATTTATCGTGGGTGGTGACCCGTAATATGGAAAAGGGGATCCTGGTGGCTGAGGGTCAGAAAGTTGGAAAGCCCAATATCCTGCTTCAATAAAATGGGAAGTCTGAGCTGGCCCACTCAGATCAATCGCTTTGTGAGGCATCCCTTGTCCCCACCTCCCATAACCTGGGATGGACCAGGGATGGTTGCGTGGCCAACCGGGTGGTGGTGAGCTTTGATGACTGGAAGAGGGTCTGGCTGGGGACCAGATCTTGCTTTAGTCTGAGGGGTGATCCTAAGTCTAGGTATAAAAGTCTTATAGCTCGGATGTAGCTCTGAGGTACGAAGAGCGACTAACAAAACTTGGAGGCCTCCCCTTGTTGGACTTGGTAGTGGGTGGAGAATGCCTAGGTGGAACATCCTAAACTTCGATGGACAATATACCTTTGTCAAACCCATCAGGAATTGGCAATAAGAAATGGACTGTAAAAAAGGACAGCTAGCCCAAAGAGGCTGTCACTCCTGCAGTGGAAGTGGAGGAAGTCCCAGAGACTCCCCCTCCCAACACTTGCACTATACAGATTAAAGAAAGGCTTCCAAAAAGTGACGAGGACCCTAAGACAGGGGGCCATAAAGATCAGACTGAGGTGGCCCCCAAGGAGGATGTTGGGTTGTTTTACCTCTGAGCGGCACTTTTTTGCACACCATGGGCTAAATGGCCAGGTCACATGGACCCCGAAGGCTCAGAGAAGGTTGGGGAAGGGGACCCACTGGAACAGCTGTTGGGAGACAGATGGTAGCCTCCCATCAAAGCCATCCAGCGTGTTCTTTAACGTGCACAGGGTATGGCTCTCCCGCACACGGGGCCATGGCTTAACGTCCCATCCGACGGACGTGGGCCTTTCCAACCCCATCGGTGTCCCCTACTGACCGTGGGCAGGGCGGGGAATTTTGCCCCAAGGAGGATGAGCCCAATCATAAGATAGAGAGGGGCTCAGTGAGGCTGTCTGCTGCAACAGACCTCCTGGAGGAGCTTGCATGGGGCTATCCCAGCATCATATAGATGAATCAGTGAGGAGAGATATGATGGTGTAGCTAAAAAGATACATGCTATTGTCTGTGAACAAGAGCTCACAGTAGCAACCCTCACAGAATATCTCGAAGTGAAAGCTGTCCCCCCCAAAAAAAAAACCAAACGGGTTTTGGGGACACAGCACAAATTGGCAACATGGAAAGGCCTTATCCACTGGACATTGAGTATGTTTGCAAAGAGGGTGGAGCCAGGACCACCTCTTTTAGCGAGACAGTCCAGGTTCTTTTGAAGTGACTTTTTCCTTAGGATGACAGGAGCTCTGATGATTGGTTGGTTGTTTGGGGTTTAATGGCACATCAGCAACTAAGGCCATATTGTGCCAGACAAGACAAATGGCAAAAACAGATAAAAATCATGATAACCCACAACCAAAGCTAAAAGCAACATGTAAAGGTGATAAAATACAACACAAAAGCCAATAAAAATGGAGAATGGAAAAGGTCAACAAGTATAAAACTGGGAAAATAACAAAGGTGTAGAAGGCCAATGTAAAACATAAAATGGGTAAAAGATTATAACTGGTTAAAATAGCCACAATAATGTAAAAATTCAAATACAGGAGTTAAAAGCAATTCATTTGATAAAGTTGTCCGAGTGTTAGTGGCTCGGACGTAAAATCATGAAAAGTAAAATACAAACGACATTCGAGTTTAAAACAAGGGCAATGAATTAAAATATGTTTGATAGTTAAAATGGTGTCACAAAACTCGCACTTAGGTTCGTCGTCCGCCTGAAGGAGAAACGAGTGTGTAATAAACGAATGACCTAAGCAGAGCTGAGCATGTACAACTTCCTCCTTGCGATTCCTGCAGCAACATGACTGCCATGGTTTGATGATAGGTTTGATCTCAAAGAGCTTGTTAGTAAGCTGTTCTGACCAAGATCTCTGCTACTGTGCCCGATGGTAAAATGCTGCTGTAAACCCAGATACACAACCAGCAACACAGAGCCAGATAGGGGGCATGGCTGACTTGGCAACAGCATCTGTCAAGTCATTGCCCCTGATAGTGATGTGATCAGGCACCCAACAGAAATAGATGGTTGTTGTGGCTGACAGGCGATGGAGCTGCTGGCGGATCTTAGAAAGAACTGGGTAAGGCCGATGCCTCACTGAGATAAAAGCCTGTAGCGAGCTAAGTGATTTGGTGAAAAGCACACACTGACAATGATGCTTAGCCGCCATGTGGTCCAAGGCGAGACTGATAGCATGCAACTCTGCAGTGAAGATGGAACACTGCACAGGGATCTGGTCTGCAGTGATTATATCACAGCAGACCATGGCCGATCACACTGATGTGCCAGACTTCGAGCCATCTGTGAAGACAGGCAAGAAGTCCAGTACTCAGCACGATGGCTGGGTGATGCTATTGAGACTGGTATTGATGTCTCTGAGGTAGCCTTGTACTCGCAAACCAAAAGGACAAATGGCAGTTGGCCGATTAGTGCATAGCATTTCCCACTTTGGACTGAAATCACAGTCGCAAGTGGGATGGCTGGCAGGGATTGTAATTTAGATGCATATTGTAGGGACAACTGCTGGTGGCAAAGAGATAAAGACAGTTCATCGGTTTCAATGTAGAGACTCCAGACTGGTGAGTGCAGAAGGCTCCCATGCAAACACAGAGGGACCGATGATAGAGGGGTCTAACACCCTCACCACCAAATCCTGGGCAGAGTCGTACACCTGGGATCAGTAGTCCAGTTTTGACCGGACATGTGCACAGTACAGGCAGAGCAGAGAACATCAGTCAGCTCCCCAGGAGAGAGAGAAGAGGACTTTGATGATGTTCACTGCCCTGGTGCACTTAGACCTAAGGTGATGTATGTGTGGTAAAAAGGTCAATTTCCTGATCAAAGATGTGATCAAGAAATTTAGTCTTGCCACAACTGGAATCATGTTACCCTCAAGCAGTAGCTCAGGATCCAGACGAAGATTACGCTTGTGGCAAAAGTGCACACAAGCGGTATTCTGTGAGGAAAACTGTTTGCCGTTGTCAAACCAAAAGATTGTTCAGGGCAATTTGCAGTTTTCTTTCAATGACCCTCATGCTGGACGAAGAACAAAAGATGCTAAAATCATCAACATTCATCTGTAGGCCTTGCCTACAGATGGAGGAAGTTGTCTAGTAATAGAATTAATCTCGACAACAAAAAGCATAACAATCAGAATGCAGCCTTGTGGCACTCCCTGTTCTTGGGGGTACAGCTGCGACAGTGTTGCCCTGACACGGACACGAAAAGAATGTGCCAATAAGAAGTTGGAGATGAAGATAGGAGTGCGACTTCTCAAGCCGAAGCTATGGAGGTCACGAAGAATACCGAATCTCCAAGCCGTGTCGTATGCTTTTTTGATATCAAAGAAAATTGAAACCAGGTGCTCCCTACGTAAAAATAAATTTCTGATAAAGTCGATTTGAGGCATGTCAGATGATCAAGAGTTGACTGTTACCTGTGAAAGCCACACTGAGTGTTGGAAAGAAGGTTGTGGTGTTCTAAATACCAGATGAGTCTGGCATTTACTATTCTTTCCAAACCTTGCACACGCAGCTCGTGAACGCAATGGGACGATAATTAGAAGGAATCTTGGAATCCTTCCTGGCTTCGGGAAAGCCAAGACGATGTCCTCCTGCCAGGAGTCTGGAAACTGCTCCTCGAGAAAAATGCAATTAAAAAGATGGAGCAGCCAATCCTTACTTGACGGTGAGAGATGTTGGAGCAAGGCATAATGGTCCCGGCGAACTAGTGAAAATTGACGGATCATGGGATCTGTGACTGGCTGCAAGTATGTCTCCTGGAGGCACACACAGATGGGCTGGTGTGCCTGAAAGAGGGCTTGATGTCGTCAAGATTCCTCTGGAATCCACGACAATTCCTTTGTAGGCATGTGACCATCTCAAGACTTAGAAATGTGGACAGACGACGAATTCTTATTCAACTCACCGCTGCAGAGGAAGGTTTGGTGAATAGGAGGCAGTCTGTATAAATTCCTCGGAATCGTCCTAGGGACATGGATCAGTGACTGCCTTTTGAAGTGTGATAGTTTTCTATTTTGGCCCTGGTGGGGGCCCCTTTGGTTTGGAAGGTTTAGCTGTCTGAGAATGGGAAGGAGGTCTTCCAGTGTAGGTGAAAGGCTGAGTTGCAGGAATGAAAACCAGGGTTGATGTAGAAGTCGACACCAACCTCAGTTTCGCTTGCGTCAGGAGGTACTTAGCTGCAGGTGAAAAAGATTCAGTAGGTGGTACACTGATGTCAGTCTGCACTTGCCACCAAAGTCACTGGAACTATGGGCTTTCCAATGACTACTGGCAAAGGAAACTTTGCCAGTTGGTGAAACCAAAACAGGTTGGTCGGGCAGTGAGTTTTTTCACCTCAGTGTAAGAGATGTTGTTCATTATTTTCAAGCGTTGAACCTCCTTCCACTTGGGACAGTTGCGGGATTATGCCAGATGCTCGCCACTACAGTTCACACAGCTTGCCTTTTCTGCTGCGCGGTCAGGATCAAGGTGATCCTTGCTGCCACATCAAGCACAGGTGGGTTTGACCTGGCAAGCTGTGCAGGCATGACCATATATCTAGCACTGAAAACAGCACAGAGGGTTCGGTATATACGGCCGTACCTCACAATGTAAATAACCTGTCTTGATGGAAGAAGGCAGGCATGGCATCTCGAAGATTATAATCAGCACCTGGGTGGGTACCAATTTATCATCACGTGTTGAAACCTGGTGAACTGCTTTACTTTTTGGGGAGTGAGCTCTGATAGTATTTCCTCCTCAGTGACTTTGAGAAGGCCCCACTCAGTGATCACATCCTGAGGAATTCAGTTTTATGAGGAGTGACCTCGACAGCCACCCCACCAATCTCTCTGACTTTCAGGAGCAATTCCAAGTGTTTGGAAGCAATTCCAAGTGCTCTCAACTTGCAAGTTGCCAGATTGTAAGTGTTTGACAGATTTTGGTTCTCGCGCAAGACCTTTCAAACCTTTGTTCACAAAAAATGGGGAAATGTCCCCAAGTATCTGATCACCTATGGGAAGGCACCCAAGGAGCTTCCATTTACCGAAAGCAGAGCCAAAGCAGTGTATAGCAGAGGCCATGGAATCCGTTGTGAAGCCCTGTGACAAACAAGCTCCCCAATGGCAAGGCAGCCAAAGGGGACCCTGCCAGTCATGAGCTGAGAAGATGAGGACCTCCGAACAACTACCAGGATCCTCCTTTCCCGGGACATGGGTCTCCATGCACCATAAACACGCAGGCAAGCATTCAGAACCCTGTGACGGTACCCGAGCCAGCGGAATTTTCACAGGGTGATCCCCTCACTGCGGACAGGAGCTCACACCGAGGGGAGAACTCTTATGATGCCCTACATCAACTCCAGAGAGAGGATAGCCTGAAACGAAAGATGATGTCCCATTGATGGAAGAGGAGGTTGGAGAGGTTGTAAGTGCAATGGCCAGGGGCAAGGCCCCTGGCAATGATAGTATAACTGTGGAGGTCGTGACACAGCTGTTTAAAGAACATGGAGATCTATTCACCCAGCTCTATAACAGCTAACTGGGATGTTTCCCAAAAGCTTGGAAAGAGGCTGACTTAGTCCTCTTTAACAAAGCAGGAAAAGCAGCAGATGTTTGATCCTACAGACCAATATGTCTGTTGCCAGTTTTGGTAAGATTTTAGATAAGCTGGTCACAAACCAGATGTATTACCACTGTATACAGCAAGGCTTCCTGAATAGCAGGCAATATGGATTCAGGACAGACCAGTCCACCATTGCTGCTATCAAACAAGTGGTGGGCATTATCAAGGTGAATAAAGAGAACAAATTGCACACCTCTCTTCTAATTGCCCTGGATATGACAGGTGCATTTGACAACGTCTGGTGGCCAGCTATTCTTGGCAGATTGAAGGAATGTTCCTGTTCTAGGAACATATATAACTTGTTATCAAATTACCTTAGTAACAGAAGGTCATGCATTCCCATGCCAGTGGGGCAGTGCCATGCCACATATTAGCTATTGCCCATACCACAAGATGGTTCAGGGCAGTTTGCAGTTGTCATTAAATGACATTCATGTTGAATGAAGAACATAAAATGCTAAAATCATCAATATAGAGAGCATTTCCTATAGTTAGAAGAAATTGTTGAGAAATGGAATTCATCTTGACAGGTAAAAGTGTAAACTCAGGATGCAGCCTGGTGGTATTGCATTCTTGGAGGAAAGGTAGCAAAAGAGTGTTGCTGACGTGAAAAGAATGAGAAGATAAAAAGTTGGAGATGAAGATCAGCATGTTATCTCTCAAGCCAAAGGAATGGAGTTCGTGAAGAATGCTGAATCTCCATGCTGTGTTGTATACTTTTTCAATGTCAAAGAAAATGAACACCAGGTACTCTTGTTTTAAAAACGAATTTCTGATAGCTGATTCGAGGTGAGGAATGATCAAGGCAGCTGCATGGATGATACAGTCCATCATCTCCAACACTGCTACATTGATTGATTGGTTGGTTGTTTAAGGTTTTATGGTGCAAGGGCAACCGAGGCCATGCTGCATCAAACACATGATAAAGAATAAAAGGTAAAAGATAAATGTCATGTATCCCCTCAACCAGCCATCCTATGGCTGAGTGGTTAGCGTGCTTGGCTACTGATCTAAGGGACCTGGGTTCAAGCCCCAAGTAAGGTATGGATGTATGTGTCTTTTTCTGCTGAGGTCCTGCCATCCTCTCAGACCTTCTACTCTGGCATATAAGCTGAAAGGCTCCTGTCAGACCTCTGTGGCAGGCAGCTGCTTGAGAGGGTATTTATTTTTATTTATTTATCCCCTCAACCAAAATTAAAAACAGGGTAATTATATAAAAGTATAAAAATGGCAAAGGACAAATGTTGAAATAACAAATAGTAATACAAGGGAAATATATAAAGAGAATTAAACCCAAACCAGGTGTAAAAGATCCAGGCCAGATAAAACGAATAAATATGACAAATCCATAAAATTTGAAATGGTTAAAATACCTGTAAAGAGTAAATAGGCAAAAGCAACTGGCAAAAAAAAAGTCATTAGATGAAAGAAATCTGTGTAAGAGGTTCAGACATAAATTATGAAAGTTAAATAAACCCAGTGTTCAAAGGTAAAAATAGGGCAATCAGTTAAAATATGTTTTACTGTTAAAATGGTGTTACAAAACTCACTCACACTATGTTCATCGTCTGCCTAAAGAAGAAATAAATGTGTAATAAAAGATCTAAGCAGAGCCGAGCAAGTACAACTTCCTCCTTGAAATTCCTGCAAAAACATGACTGTCATGATTTGACAATAGGCTTGATCTCAAAAAGTTTATTACCAATCTGTTCATATCAAGATCTCTGTTACTGTGCCAGATGCTTGATGGAGAAACACTGCCAGAAGTCCAAGTATAGAACTGGCAGTGGGACAGGGTGCAGCTGTTGACTTGGCAGTGGCTATGATCAAGTCACTGTCTCTGATCCCGAAGTGAGTAGGTTGGTTGGTTGTTTGAGGTTTTATGGTGCAAAGGTAAATAAGGCCATGATGTGCCAAACAAGGTGTAAAGGTTAAAAAAGAAATATATAAAAGTCAAGTAAACACACAACCAAAGTTAAAAGTAATAACAATATGAAAAACAATAAATGTAAACACTAAAATGACAAACAGAAAACATCTATGCAAAATTACAAAAAAACAATAACAAAGATGTACAAATAACAATGGTTATAGAGAACCCATGTAATAAACTATGCTGAAAGATAAAAATCAGAGATAGTTAAAATATCCAGTAGAATGTAAAAAGGCAAAAACAGTGGTTAAAATAGAGTCAGTGAATAAAAGATGTCCAAGTGTAAGAGGTTCATAGGTAAAATTGTGAAAGCTAAAAATAATATGCCATTCAAAATTGGTCTGTAAATGGTAGCTAGGTAGTCACTGGAAGAAGAGCTATGCACCAATCCCCTTGATGATGCATAGAACCGGCCAGGCCTAGCACCTAATGTCTGACCCCGCCTTCTCGTGGTGCAGACCGTTAGTACCTTTCAAAAGAGAAACTCTCTTATGGAAGTGAACGGAAGGGAAGGGCTGCCAGATTAGTGTGGCCTACTGATCTGTACAACTAAGGCTACTTTTTTTTTTCTACCCTGCTGAGGAGTGGTCAACCACACAGGGTCTTGGTGCTGACCATATAAACCCACTGGACTGGATAGATATATGGCTCTGAGCTTGATTATGGATCCTGATTTTGCTGCACTGGTGGGCTTCTGTGGAGGGAAAATCTTCCGCTGTGTTTTCTGTTTGTTTGTGGGTTGACAGCCCCAAGTGAATAGATTCACAGGATATGTTTATCAGCTGGTGGATAATCCTAAGCAGAGGTCATCGCAGGCACCTGAACTCTTTGCTTCTATTGGCATCGTCAAATTCTACATTGGAGGAAGTCTTCCAGTGTAGATGGCTTCAGCCTTTAGTGGTGGGGGAATGGGTCTTTGCCCCATGTCTGCATTTAGGGGTCTGTTTGATATTGTCGGCATTCCCTCTCTCATTAAACATAGTTTCTTTAAACATCCCACTAACCATTTTCTCTCCATAGGTAGTTGGAATGTGAGGACTCTGCACAGAGCTTTTTCTTTTGATGTCCTCACACAAGAATTCCACCATTATAATTTAGATATTCTCAGCTTGCAAGAGACCAGATGGACAGATAGAGGTCAGATTCTTAAAAATAATCTTAAATTTCTCTTTTCAGGGAGGGATGACAATAAGCATCACCAAGTGTGGGCTTGCTTCTCAGCAGACACACTAGTGATGCTCTTCTAGGATATGAGTGCATTAATGAAAAATTTCAGACAAGCATTAAAGACTTGAATGTTATCTGCTGTTATGCCCCCACTGAGGATGCCGATGAGGATGAGAAGGATATGTTTTATGGACAACTTCAGGATATTTTGAATTCTGTCAAGAAAGGAGATATTACCCTTGTTCTAGGTCACTTCAGTGCCAAAGTTGGTACTGACTTTGACCTTTGGGGAGGAGTAATAGGCCCTTTTGGTATTGGTAGCTGCAATGGGCAACGTCTCCTACAGGTAAGTTAGTTCAATGGATTCAGAATAACTAACACTTATTACAAACACCGCGAAACACATTAGTACACGAGTTTCACCCGATGGGCTGCATAAGAATATGATTGATTATATATTAATTAACAGCAAATGGGCTAGTTCTGTTAGGAATACCAGGTCATATAGGGGAGCTGAAATTGTATCTGACCATTACCTGGTTAAAAGTGTCTTGCAACTTAAACTAAAAAAGTGTTGTGCTAAAGTTAAAAAATTTACCTTTGATGCTGAAACCCAGTTATCCAGTTGACCCAGTTATAGCTAAAGCTTACCATGATAGGTTACTTAGTCATTATGACAGTCATGGTTTGCTTACTACTGAAGTTGAGGAAGAATGGAATCATTTTAAACAGGCTTTTTTGGACACTAACAGTACTCTTTTAGGAAAAAAGGAGCAGAGGAGGCAGAATTATTTAAGTGATAAGGCACTTGAGCTTATTTCGGAAAGAAGGAACTGCAGGAATGTCCTTAATCAGTACCCTACTAGTCCTAATAGAAAGGATTACAGAGAACTTAATAAACGTGTAAAAGATCAGTTAGCTGCTGATAAGAATCTTTGGCTTGATGGCTTGGTTGACAAAGCTGAGGAAGCAGTTAGACAGCACAACAGCAGAGAGCTGTACCAGATAGTTAATGTTTTGTGTGGTAGAAAATGAACAGGTATACAAGGATTGAAGGATAAACAAGGTAAGGTTATAGAAGGGGAGGATTCTGTCATGGCTAGGTGGGCTGAGTATTTCAGTGATGTTCTAAACAATATGGTTAGTTCTACTCCCATTGTTTGCAATGATGATAGATGCATTGGTGGCTTTAATATTTGCCCTATAACACAATCTGAAGTTTTTTCGGCTATTTCTAAAGTAAAACTTCATAAATCTCCAGGGGTAGATGAAATTACTACGGAAATGCTTAGACCTGGGAATGTTACAGTTACTACTTAGATGACTGAAATTTTGAATATGTTTTATGATAAAGGCATGGTTCCTAAAGATTTTACCAGAGCTATTATTTATCCCTATTTTCAAAAAAGGTGATCGCAGTTCTTGTGATAACTATAGAGGTATCAGCCTACTCTCTGCTCCAGGTAAAGTTCTTTCCATGATTGTGTTTAATAGAATTAAGAATCTGGTTGACAGTCAATTGCGTGATGAGCAATGTGGATTCAGAAGTGGTAGGGGATGTGTGGATCAGATATTTTCACTTAGGCAGATTCTTGAGAAATGTTTAGAGTTTCAGAAACCTTTGGTTGCTAGCTTTGTTGATTTCAAAAAGGCTTTCGACTCTGTTGATCGTCATAATTTGTGGTTGATTGTGAGATCATATGATATACCTGACAAGTTAGTTAACATAATGAAAGCTCTCTATAATAACATTGAGTTGTGTGTGAGAGTTGGTAAGTCTTGTAGCAATTGATTTAGCATTACTTCTGGTGTTCGACAAGGGTGCATTTTGTCTCCTTTTCTGTTTGGTTATTGATTATGTTATGCGAAATTCACTTCAAGGGAAAGATTTTGGCCTTAAATGGACTGGAGATATGAAAATTTCTGATTTAGATTATGCTGATGATTTAGTCCTTTTGGCAAATGATGTTGATGAGATGAACTCTTTCATTCAAGCTGTTGATGAAACTGGTAGTAGAGTAAGTTTGGTTATAAACCGAGAGAAAACTAAAGTGATGAAAATTGGTCAAGCAGGCTGTGATTCAGTTAATCTGAATGGTTGCAGTCTTGAGCAGGTGTCACAGTTTAATTATCTTGGGAGCTATGTAACAGATACTGGTGATGTGTGGCATGAGATTAACAGACGAATAGGGATTGCTGCTGGGACTTTTAAGAATCTATGGAGAGTGTGGAGAAATAGGCGTATACACCTAAAGACTAAAATTAGACTGTATAACAGTTTGGTTCTTTCTAGGGTTAGTAATAGTAGTGAAATTTGGACACTGTAAACAAGATAACAGGAAACTAGATGCTTTTGATTCCAGATGCTTACGCAGTATCTTGGGCATTAGGTGGTTCAACTTTGTAACTAATGATGAAGTTAAGCAAAGGAGTTTGCAACCTCCTTTAAGCAGCATACTGTGCAGAGAGAGACTCCGTTGGTTTGGCCATGTTGCCTGTATGAATAATTATAGATTGGCGAATAGGGTTATTAACAGTGGCCACAGAAAGAAGGGGAGACCTAGGATGCGGTGGGCAGACAATGTCAAACAGGACCTTGTTAGAATTGGTGTGCAGTGGCCAGATGCAGATGTAGCTCAGGATAGACTTGCTTGGAGAGCTAAATTGCACGGTCTGGTTGGACCTCCATAGCCCATGGCTGCTTGAGGATGATGATTCAAAATTAAAACAGGGTTGGGTTGTTTTACCTCTGAGCAACACTTTTTTGCACCCATGAGCTAAATGGCCAGGCCACAAGGACCCTGAAGGCTCAGAGAAGGTTGGGGGAGTGGGCCCACTGGAACAACTGTTGGGAGACAGATGGTAGCTTCCTGTCAAGGCCATCTATCATGTTCTTTAACGTGCACAGGGTATGGTTTTCCCACACATGGTGCCACAACTTAATATCCCATCTGACAGATGGCGGCCTTCTGACTTCGGCAGGGAGGGGAGTTTTCTGGAGATAAATCTCAACGGTGACCCAGCTGGGACTCGAATCTGGGAACTGCAGATTACGAGCTTTGGCACGCTACCAACTGAGCCACCCCTGCCCAATTAAAACAGGGATAATGAATTAAAATATGTTTCACAGTTAAAATGGTGTCACAAAACTTGCACTTAGGTTCATTGTCTACCCGAGGAGCTTGTTACCAACCTGTTCAGAGCAAGATCTCTGTCACTGTGCCCAGAGCTCAGTGGAAAAACATTGCTAGAAGTCCATATAAGGAACTGGCAGCAGAGAGTTGGATAGGGGCTTGGCTGACTTGGCAGTAGCATCCTCCAAGTCACTGCCCCTGATTCCAACATGACCGGGCATCCAATAAAAGAGAATCATCATGAAGATGTAAAAGACCATGTTGTATGTCAGATGATGGAGCTGCTGGCAGATCTTGGAAAGAACAGGATGAGGCCAATGCCTCACCAAGATCAAAGGCTGAGTGAGCTAAGTAATTCGGTGTAAAGCACACACCAATGATAATGCTTAGCTGCTATGTGGTCGAAGAAAAGATTTGTTGTTGTTGGGTTGTTTTACCTCTGAGCGGCACTTTTTTTGCACACCATGGGCTAAATGGCCAGGTCACATGGACCCCGAAGGCTCAGAGAAGGTTGGGGGAGGGGACCCACTGGAACAGCTGTTGGGAGACAGATGGTAGCCTCCCATCAAGGCCATCCAGCGTGTTCTTTAACGTGCACAGGGTATGGCTCTCCCGCACACGGGGCCACGGCTTAACGTCCCATCCGACGGACGGCAGCCTTTCCAAACCCATCGGTGTCCCCTACTGACTGTGGGCAGGGCGGGGAATTTTGCAAAGATAAATCTCAACGCTGACCCAGCTGGGACTCGAACCTGGGGAACTACAGATTACGAGCCTGGCGCGCTACCGACTGAGCCACCCCCGCCCCTCAAAGAAAAGACATAGTGTGCAACTCCACCTGGGTTGTTTTACCCCTGAGTGGCACTTTTTTGCATACAATGGGCTAAATGGCCAGGTCACAAGGATTCTGAAGGTTCAGAGAAGCTTGGGGGAAGGGACCCACTCCAACAGCTGTTGGGAGACAGATGGTAGCATCCCATCAAGGGCATCTAGCGTGTTCTTTAATGTGAACAGGGTATGGCTGTCCCACAAAAAGGGCCACAGCTTAACATCACATCTGACAGATGACAGCCTTTCCAAGCCCATTGGTGTCCTGTACCGACGTGGGCAGGGCGGGGAGTTTGTGGAGATAAATCTCAACACTGACCCAGCTGGAATTCGAACCTTGCTTGAGATCAGTGATGGTGAGGGCTTCGACCTGGAATGGAGAATGGTTGCTCACAAGGATGGCAACACCCCTGTGAGCTGGATCATTTCCATCCTGGTCCCAGCAAATGAGAGAGAAGTGCTGGATAGTAGGATTGTTGCCTGTTTGCAAGTATGTTTCCTGCAGACACATGCAGATGGCTTGTGTGACCTCAGAAGGACCTTGGTGTCATCAATATTACTCTGGAATTCACGACAATTCCATTGTAAGAGTGTGGCCACCTCCAGTCTTAGAAGAATTGGCGGACGACTTGTTATTTATTTTTACCGATGCCAATGACAGTTTTGGAAAAATAAGGTGATCAGTATCAATATCCTCAGAGTTGCCTGAGGAACATGGATTCAAAGACACCAAATGAGGAGGAAATAAAATTTTCGTTTTGGGTCCTGGTGGGGGCCCCTTAAGTTTAGAAGGTCTGGATGTCTGGGGCAGGATGGAGTGGCCTTCCAGTGGTGAAAGGTGCCACAGCAGGAATGGAAACTGGAGTTGATATCATGATGGACACTGACTTCGGCTTCACCTGTGTAAGGAGATACTTTGCTGAAAGTGAGAAAGATTCAGATGCTAGTACACCGATATCAGTTTGCACTGCCGTGGAAGCCACTGCAACAATGGGCTTTCTGATTACTGCACTGGCATAGGAAACTTTGCCAGATAGGGCAGGTGGTGCAGCGAGATTTCTCGCATCTGGATGTTGTTCAGCGGTTCGAGGTGGTGTACCTCCTTTTCCTCCAGTCAATTTGGACAATTCTGAGAGTATATCAGATGTTCACCAGTACAATTCACGCAACTTGCCCTTTCTGCTGTGCAGTCAGAATCGAGGTGATACTGGCTGCCACAACAAGCACAGGTGGGTTTGCTCCGGGAAGCTGTGCAGGCTGGTCATTGAAAACAAAGCAGAGGGTTTGGTATACATGGTCATACCACGCAGTATAAGTACCATGCTTTAATGAAAATAGTCAGGTGTGGCATGTTGAATGTCAAAATTAGTACCCTGATGGGCACTAATTTCCCATCACAGAGTTGCAAAACCCAGTGGAATGTATCACTCCCTGGGATGACAGCTCTGAGAGGATTTCCTCCTTAAAAACCTTTAGGAGGTCCCCACTCAAAGGAGAAAATTAAGCATCTTGTGGGGTGTGAGTGACTGCCACCCCACCAATCGCTGTCACATCAAGAGCAGCTCAGAATACTTAGAGCAAGCAATTTCCACCAGCATGTCACCATATCTTAGGCACTTGACTGATTTTTCAATGCTCCTACAAGACCTTCCAGACCTTTGTTGATAAAAAAAAGGGAGACATGTCCTCAATCACCTGTAGAGTGGATGATCAGGAATTTTGGGAAAGGAGACACACACACAAGTGTGAGAACCAAATTGGTCTCACACTTTATTTTTTCACTTGGAAAGAAAAGTAAAAATTAGTAAATGTGTGGGGAAACCGTTGTTCAGATGTGGACAAGGCACTCACCTACTGCACAGTTGCAGTTGGCCCTAGTAGGTCAAACCCACCAGCTGATTGATCCTTGGGGGGGGGGGGGCACCAGCACTTCCCATTACCCGAAGCAGAGACCAAAGTAATGTATAGCAGCCCAGCCCCACGACACCAGTATCCTCCTTCCCAGAGACATGGGTATCCTACACAGAGCAAACGGGCAAGTGTTCAAGACCCTGTGAAGGTACCCAAGTCAGTGGAACCTTCACAGGGTGACCTCCTCACCATGGACAGGAGCTTGCACTGGGGGCATAGCCAGTGAGTCAAGACCTCACAAATAAAATGAAAGTAAAAAAAGAAGTGTGAGGAAAATAAAGATAATAGCAGAAGTATAAAAATGTGTGAGAAAACTTGCAAACATGTACCTTGATGTGGGCAAGGTACTCACCATACTGCAGAGTTGGCCCTAGCAGGTGTAGTTTGTTGTAAGTTGCTTGGGGTTTTATGGCACATTAGCAGCTGTGGCTATTATGTGCCAAACAATAGATAAAAAATAAAAGACATAAAACCCACAACCAGTTAAAATAAAAGCTCACAAACAAGTGCAGATACAAAGTATAAACATTAAAACAACAAATGACAAAAAACGACCCATGTAAAAGCAATAATGAATGTTAAAAAAAAAACAACATTTGTATGTATAAGACCCATTAGTAAACAGAACAACTAGCAGATCCAGAACACCAGCTGATTGGTCCTGGGGGGGGGGGGGGGCTGCAACATAAGTGGGAGAGCTCCTGCTTACTGGAAGCTGAGGCCAAATCAGTGTTTAGCAGTGGCCCTCAAAAGCACTGCCCAGCCCAACAACAAACAGGGTCCCCAATAGCAAGACAGGCCAAAGGGAGGGAGCCCTGGTAGTCATGAACTGAGGAAAGGAGACAAGGATTCCTGAGAAACTACCAGGATCCTCTTTTTCAGGGACCTGGGCAACAACAAACATGCAGGGGAGGGATTAGGACCTTGTACAGGTACCCGAACCAGCAGAATATTCACAGGGTGGGGTGGGGGTGGCTCAGTCGGTAGCGCGCCAGACTCGTAATCTGTAGTTCCCAGGTTTGAGTCCCAGCTGGGTCAGCGTTGAGATTTATCTCTGCAAAATTCCCTGCCCTGCCCACAGTCAGTAGGGGACACTGATGGGCTTGGAAAGGCCGGCATCCTTCGGATGGGACGTTAAGCCGTGGTCCCGTGTGCGGGAGAGCCATACCCTGTGCACGTTAAGGAACACGCTGGATGGCCTTGACGGGAGGCTACCATCTGTCTCCTAACAGCTGTTCCAGTGGGTTCCCTCCCCCAACCTTCTCTGAGCCTATGGGGTCCATGTGACCTGGCCATTTAGCCCCTGGTGTGCAAAAAAAGTGCCACTCAGAGGTAAAACAACCCAACCCAATTCACAGGGTGATCCCCTCACAGTGGACATAAGCTTGCACCGAGGGGGCATTGTTAGGTAATGTCAAAAAGGCTAGAAGTAATTTTTTTACATTGCCAAAGAAGTCATAAAAGGAAATTACAACAATTATGATAAAATGTTCTGAATGAAATGGAGAGAAATGTATTTGAATTTGATAAGCTTGTTTTGCATAATGGGAATTAACAGGGACACTAAATGTTTATGATTGTCTTTGTAACAGAAAAATAAGAATAAGCACACTAAATATTAAATAACAATTACTATCTCTTGAAGGCGAAGTAAAGTTGCAAGAATACTTGGGTCCCTATCCCTCAACATGTCAGCATCATCAAACACCTGGAAATATATATATATATTTTATATATTAATACATAAAATGTAACATTTTACCAATATTAAACAACATGTAAACAAGTGCAAATCTAAAAAAATGAATAAAAAAATTATGGAGGATGTTACAGCATGCTATACCAAAACATATTACTTGATTTGAAGGGAACTGTCATATAACAAAAGTAATTATATATCTTACACAGTTCATATTTCTTTATATTAATAATTGTTAATTCAGATGTTAATTAGTGAAAATGAACAGATGAATTTTTATGCATGAAATGTGCATATGCCCACTGAAAAGATATATTCTTTCATGTGCCACTATTGTGTGCTAGGGAATGTTATAGTAAACAGAATCAGGTGGATAGTTGTATGTTTGAAGAGAATGACAAAATTTGAGGTTCATAATCATTAATGGCAGAGATGGAACAAACCTCACTGCCTGTGGTAGATTGAGATTACTGGGTGCATAATCCTGATCAGAGGCCATTGCAGGTACCTGAACCCTCACTTAGCTAATTGGGCATCACTAATCCTACACTGGAGTAATGTGTCTCAGGCAGGTCAGTTTCTATCTAGATTCTGGTTCTTGAAAAGGTCTACTTGAAAAGGTGGGTGCCTTAAGTGCCTACCAGCATGGATGACTTTAAGCAGTGGGGGAACGGGTCTTTGCCCTGTCTGTGATTATGGAGGCTGTTTGATATTGTTGGCCCTACCTCTCTTAATAAACCTAGTTTCTTTAACAATCTTGTTAATCACTTTCTCTCTGCAGATATATGGAACATAAGGACATTGCATAGAGATTATTCTCTTGATATCCTCACAAGGGAATTCCAGCATTATCATCAAGAGACCAAATGGACAGGTAAAGGTCAGACTTAAAATCATTTTATATTTTCCTTTTCACAGAGGGAGGATGGAAAGCATCCCAAAAGTGTAAGTTTGCTTCTCGGCAGAATGCCAGTGATGCTCTTCTAGGATATGATTGCATTAATGAAAGATTTCTTACAGCTAAATTTAAAACAAAAATTGAAGACTTGAATATCATCTGTATTATGCACCCACAGAGGACTCTGATGAGAACAAGGATAAATTTTACAGCCAGCTTCAGGATATTTTTAATTCTGTGAAGAAAGGAGATATTTCTCTTGTGCTAGGTCACTTCAATGCTAAAGTTGGTACTGACTCTAATCTTTGGGCAGGAGTTTTAAGTCCCTTTGGCATTGGTAGTTCCAATGGCAATGAGCAATGTCTCCTACAGGTAAGTAAACTTAATGGTTTTAAAATAACTAACACTTATTACAAACATCACAAATTGCATAAGTACATATGGGTTTCACCAGATGGGCTGCATAAGAATATGATTTATTATGTTTTGATTAACAGCAAATAGGCTAGTTCCATTAAGAATATCAGATCATACAGAGGAGCCGAAATTGGGTTTGACCCTTACCTGGTCAAATGTGTCTTGCAACTGAAACTTAAGAGAATTACTTAATACTGAAAATCTGAAAGATCTAGATATAACCAAAACATACCATGATAGGCTACTTAGTCATTATGAAAATCGTGGTTTGCCTACTGCTACACCAACAGTATTATTTTAGGTAAAAACAACAACAGAGGAAACATTATTTGAGTGATAAGGCTATAGGACTTATTTCTGAAAGAAGGAAATCAGGATTAATATGAATCAACACCCTACTAGTCCAAACAGACATCACTACAATGAGCTTAATGAATGTGTAAAGGATCAGTTAGCAGCTGATAAAAATCTTTGGTTTGATAGCTTGGCTGACAAAGCAGAGGAAGCAGTTAGATAGCACAACAGCAGGGAACCAGATTGTTAATGCTTTGTGTGGGAAGAAACAGACAGATACACAGGGATAAACATGGTAAGGTGGTTTGAAGGTGAGGATTCAGTGATGGCTAGGTAGCTGAGCATTTCAGATATGTTCTAAAAAACGTGATTATTTCCACTCTCATTGTTTCTAATGAGGATAGATGCATTACTGGCTTTAACGCTGGCCCTATACACATTCTGAAGTCACTTCAACTATCTCTATATTAAAACTGCATAAATCCCCAGGAGTGGATGAAATCACCACTGGAATGCTTACAGCTGGGAGCATTTCTGTTATCACATGGCTGCCTGAAAATTTGAATTTTTTTTTCTGATAAAAGGTGTTGTTCCTAAGAACTTTACTAGAGCTATTATTATCCCAATTTTTAAAAAGGTGATCATAATTCTTGTGATAATTATAGGGAAATTAGTTTACTTTCTGTTCCAGGTAAAGTTCTTTGCCTGATTATATTTAATAGAATTAAGAATTTGATTGATGGACAATTGCATGATGAACAGTGTGGATTCAGAAGTGGTAGGGACTGTATTAATCAAATATTTTCACTTAGGCAGATTCTTGAGGAATGCTTAGTTTCAGAAACCTGTGATTAGTAACTTCATAGATTTCAAAAAGGCTTTTGACTTTGTTGATCATTAGATCATATGGAATACCTGACAAATTAGCATAATGAAAGTTCTCTAAAAAAACAATGAGTAGTGGTTTAGCATTGCTAGTGATGTTAGACAAGGGTGCATTTTGTCTCCTTTTCTTTTTAGTTTGGTTATTGATTATGTTATGCAGAATTCTTTGCAAAGGAAAGATTTCAGCCTTAATAGTCTATAGATTTCAAAATTTCTGATTTAGATTATGCTGATGATTTGGCCCTGTTGGCTAATGATGTTGATGAGATGAATTCTTTTAATTAGGGCTGTTGATGAGACCAGTAAAATAGAGTAGGCTTGGTAATAAACAGGGAAAAAACTAAAGTAATGAAATCGGTCAGATAGATGATACTTCAGTTGCTTTGAATGGTTGCACTCTTGAGCAAGATTAATTATCTCTCAGCTTAATTATCTTGGGATCTGTTCAACAGATACTGGTGATGTATGGCATGAGTTGGGTTGTTTTACCCCTGAGCGGTCCTTTTTTGTACACTATGGGCTAAATGGCCAGGTCACATAGACCCAGAAGGTTCAGAGAAGGTTGGGGGAGGGGACCCACTGGAACAGCTGTTGGAAGACCATCCAACGTGTTCTTTAACGTGCACAGGGTACAGCTCTCTTGCACACAGGACCATAGCTTAAAGTCCCATCCGATGGATGTCAGTCTTTCGAAACCCATCGGTGTTCCCTACTGACCTGGGGCTGCCTGGGGAATTTTGCGGAGATAAATCTCAACACTGACCCAGCTGGGACTCGAACCGGGGAACTACAGATTATAAGCCTGGTGCACCTCCATTTCAGTCACGTCCTTCAATAAGCTAAAGTTAGTGGTATGCACACTATGGGTATTCCTGCATATAAACTTTTTTTTCACAAAGTTGTCGGGACACAGTTACTCTGCTTACTATTCTTACTGTGGCAGCTGACAACTCTGATGCAAGTTGGCAAACTGACATGCCATTGCACCTTGCAGCTGAGACAGCAAATGATCATCTTGAACTCTGTTGCTCAGGGCCTACCCCAGAGCAACTTCCACTCCAGTGTTTTGAAAATATTTCCAGAGTCTGTAAAATTATACTTTCCAACACATTCATGAATCTGGGAACCTCTCTATGTGACTATCCTGCATCCATCTGTCCTTCCAAATGGTTCGTCCTTTGCAATTTGTAATCCAAAATGCCCGATAAAGCCACTTGTAATCAAAAATGAGGACTGCCCATTCATAAAGCTGCTTTTATCACCAACTTATTTTTCATATTGCACAGTCTTTTGCATTGAGAAATGCAAATTTAATAGATGAGAAATGCAAATTTAATAGATGATAAATGCAAATTTAATAGATGATAAATGCAAATTTAATAGATGATAAATGCAAGTTATTCCATGCTAAATATCCTCTGAAACTTTCATTAAATTCCAAAAAGTATTGAGATATTTACAATTTTGAACAGCAGTGTATTAACCAAATCATTGAAAAACCTCACACTTCCAAGAATTTTAGTTAATCTTGGCTATGCCACAGATTATGCAATGTGCAAGAATTATATATTATACTATTCCTATTTTATATATATTAATTATACTATTTCCTTGTTAATTTTCATCTAATTGCCATTGTGTTGTGCTCTTGAATAAAGACACTGTTATTATTAACAAAATACAGAATAATTCATCCAATATTGAAAATATAATAGATATTTGTGAAAGACAGTCAATTCCCCCCCCCCCCAGCCGATACTGGAATACAGAAAGAAATGGATGCATTACATCATTGTTAAGAGAAAGTATCAATAGTATTTTGATGACTTTAGATTGACAGATCACAGAAATAAATATATAACTTTGAAAGATCATCTAGGGAAAGAGCTTACAACTACTTGCTTGTAAAGTATCACTATCACTTGGGTGTGACCATTTCAAAATTAAGCATTGACAGAAAGTTATTAAATTAATTTCAATCTGACTTATTTTAGGAAATAAATAATAAATTACACCTGAAGCAGCTGTTTGTCACAGGAGTTTGACAGGAGCCTATCTGTATGATATGAGATATAGAAGAACTGTGAGGAAGGCGAGACCTCAGCAGAAGACAACAGAAGAAAACATCCCCATCTTACATGGGCCTCAAACCAACATCCTTTGATTAGAAGTATTGAACTACCGTGGAAAAGCAACTTATGTTGCTAATCTTAAAATGAATTATGAATAAATAGTGTAACCAAATACACATATATGGTTTGAATGCAAAATACAGAATTAATAATAAAACTATGTATAATAGGTTTCATGATTTTCACCCATTTGCTTTCCACAACTCAAACCCTGCTGGATATAAAACAGTATATGAAAAAACATGTTCTGTTATTGACAATGTATCAGAAAGGTTTACACTTACTAAGCTTATCACAAGAATTAATGGTTCCCACTAAACAATCTGACAAGATGGCTAACAGATGTTGATTGGCTTAGAGCAAGGAATGGAGCACATAAGTAGCAGAAAACAGTGCTGCAGAGAAGTGATTAGATTTATTGCCTCCTTAGGAGAAATTTCTACTTGCTGAGGATGGAAACTGGATGGTTGGTTGGGATTTAATGGCACATGGCAACTATGGCCATATTGCACCAAACACATGGTAAATACAGTAAAAAGTAAATAGGTAAAAGTCATTTAACACACAACCAAAAGTTAAAAACAACACACAAATAGGATGAAAGCAACAATAGTGTAAAAGACAAACAAGAAAAAAAAAGCGTAAAACAAAGTGTAGAAATACAACGGTAAAACGAGTCAACAATGTGAAAAATTAAAATACCAAATGGGTGTATAGGACCCTTAAGAGAAAAATGGATCAAAAGGTCAATATCGAATAAAACATTAAATACATGTAAAATACTTAGTAAAACATATAATTGAAAACAAATGTATAAATATGTTATAAATATAAACATAAAAGTCACCAGGTATAAGAGACCTGGTTAAACAAATAGTGTGATAAAAAGGGTATAAAAATATAGGCGAGTAAAATATCCAGTATATTGTAAAAAGTGAAATATATAGGTAAAACAACTATGATCAGATAAGAGAAGTCCTAGTGTAAGGGGCTCGGACGTAAAATCGTTAAAGCTAAAATATAAACGATGTTCAATATTAAAACATGGACATTTGATTAAAATATGTTTGATAGTTAAAATGTTGTCACAAAACTCACACTTAGGTTCGTTGTCTGCCTGTAGAAGAAACGAATGAGTAACAAACGAATGACATAAGTGGAGATAAACAAGTACAACTTTCTTCTTGTGATTCCTGCGGTAACAAGACTGCCATGGTTTGATGCTAGGTTTGATCTCAAAGAGCTTCTTCGTAAGCTGTTCTGATCAAGATCTCTGCCAGTGTGCCCAGAGCTTGATCATAAAACACTGCCGGAAATCCAGATATGGAAAGAGCAATGGAGAGTCGGACAGGGGCGTGGCTGACCTGGCAGCAGTATCTACCAAATCATTGCCCCTGATTACGATATGACAGGGCACCCAACAGAAATGGATGGTGGTTGTGGCTGCCAGATGATGTAGCTGTTGGTAGATCTTAGAAAGAACTGGGTAAGGCTGATGCCTCAGAGATCAAAGCCTGTAGCAGGCTAGGCGAGTCGGTGTAAAGCACACAATGATGATGATGCTTAGCTGCCACCTGGTCCAGTGGGATCTGGTCTGCAATGATTACATCACAGCAGACCATGGCTGATCCCACTGATGTGCTGGATTTTGATCCATCTGTGAAGACAGGCAAGAAGTCCAAGTACTCAGTATGATGGCTGGAAAAGAGTTGCCGGTACACACAGCCAGGAGTAAAGGCCTTCCCCGTCCTGCACAGGGAAAAATCACAGGAAGGGGAAACAGCGAGCCATGGTGGAAGTGGCTCGGCTGTCAACTATGCGATACTTTCGAGACTGGTGTTGATATCTCTGAGGTAGACTTGGACTCGCAAATCAAAAGGACAAATGGCAGTCGGCTGACTTACTGTAAATCATTTCCCACTTTGGACTGAAAACACAGTCCCAAGTGGGATGGCTAGGCAGAGATCGCAATTTAGATGCATATTGTAGGCAACTGCTAACAGTGAAGAGATAAAGACGGTTTGTTGGTCTGAATGTAAAGACTCTGGATAAGGTGCGGAAGGCTCCTGTGCAAACACAGAGGGCCTGATGATGGAGGGGGGTCCAACGAATACTGGGTGGAGTTGTAACCTGGGATCAGTAGTCCAGTTTCGACCAGACAAGTGCACAGTACAGGCAGAGTAGAGAACATCAGTCAGCTCCCCATGATAGAGAAGCTTGATGATGTTCAATGCCCGGGTGCACTTGGACCTGAGATGACGTATATGTGTCGTAAAAAGGACAATTTCTGATCGAAGATGAGACCGAGAAATTTGGTCTCCGCCACAACTGCAAGCCATAGCTCGGGATCCAGGTGAAGATTACGCTCGTGGCAAAAGTGCACGCAAATGGTCTTCTGTGGAGAGAAACAAAACCTGTTTGCTGTCGCCCAAACCAAAAGATTGTCCAGGGCAATTTTCAGTTGTCTTTCAATGACCCTCATGCTGGACGAAGAGCAAAAGATGCTAAAATTGTTAACATAGAGGGCATTGCCTACAGATGGAGGAAGTTGTCTAGTAATAGAATCAATTTTGACAGCAAAAAGCGTAACACTCAGAATGCAGCCTTGTGGCACCCGCTGTTCTTGGGGGTACAGTCACGACAGAGTGTTGCCGACAGACACAAAAAGAACATGCCAATAAGAATCTGGAGATGAAGATCGGTGTGTGACCTCTCAAGTCGAAGAAGCCATGGAGGTCATGAAGAATACCGAATCTCCAAGCTCTGTTGTACAATTTTTCAGTGTCAAAGAAAATCGACACCAGGTGCTCTCTATGTAAAAATGAATTTCTGATAGTCGATTCGAGGCGTATCAGATGGTTGAGAGTTGACCGTAGCCTGCGAAAGCCACACTGGGTGTTGGAAAGAAGGTTGTGGTGTTCTAAATACCAGATGAGTATGGCATTTACCATTCTTTCCAACACCTTCCACACGCAGCTCGTCAATGCAATGGGACAATAATTCGAAGTAATCTTGGAATCCTTTCCTGGCTTCGGGAAGGCCAAGATGATGGCCTTCTGCCAGGAGTCCGGAAACTGCTCCTCGAGAAAAATGCGATTGAAGAGTCGGAGCAGTCGATCCTTAATCGATGGTGAGAGATGTTGGAACATGGCATAATGGACATTATCTGGCCTGATAGCAGATGCACAAGAGGAGTGCAGAGCAAGGCAAAGCTCCTCCGCTGTGAATGGCCTGTTGTAAGGCTCCAGGCCATTCAAGTGGAAGGACAGCGGAAAGCATTCCGTCCTGCCCTTCTGGGCCAGAAACTCAGGGGAGTAAGAGAAAGATGAAGAGATGGAAGAGAAGGACTCCCCCAGAGTGTCAGTGTTGAACCCCCAAGTGTTCAGCCTATGTGGCTTAACAGCCACACAGGGCAGTTTAGTGAATAGGGGTTGGTAGGTATCCATGTCCTCGGAATCGTTCGAGGGACAAGGATTGGTGACTGCTCTTTGAGGAGGAGTGATAATTTTCTTTTTTGGCCCCAGTGGGGGTCCCTTCAGTTTGGAAGGTCTTACTGTCTGAGGACGGGAAGGAGCAGGCCTTCCGGTGGAGGTGGAACGCTGAGTTACAGGAATGGAAACTGGAGTTGATGTCAAAGTCGACACCAAGTTCGGTTTTGCCTGTGTACTTTGCTGCGGGTGAGAAAGACTCAGTAGGTAGTACACTAATGTCAGTCTGCACTGCCACCGAAGTCATTGGATCGATGGGCTTTCCAATGACTGCACACTGGCATAGGATACCTTGCCAGGTGGGGCGGGCGGTGCAGCAAGCTTTTTTGCCTCAGCGCATGAGATTCATGATCTTTAGGCATTGCACCTCCTTTTCCTCCTTCCACTTGGGACAGTCGCAGGAATATGCCAGATGTTCATTATACCAGATATACTAAATATTAACCACTTTGTAAGTCTATTTAATTTTAAAAAATTGTCTTGAGCCGGGTGGGATATTGTGGCTAAGATCACCTGAACAGCTCCTATATGTGACATAATGGAATATGTACTATAGATTGAGAATGTTCATATCATCAATTAGAGGAGATCTTGATTGGCGGCCAGTAGTTCAGTGGTTTAGAACACCTGACATGATATCAGGAGGTCGTGGGTTCATATCCCACCAGGCTCAAGACAATTTTTCCTCTAAAATTAAATCGACTTACAAAGTGGTTAATATTTAGTATATACCAAGAAAGTCGAGTTTATGCAATATTTAATAAATTGTATACTTGTAAGATATACTTTCCATCTATAAGGCATTTATTTGCCGTATTGTGGCTAAGATCGCCCGAACAGCTCCTATATGTGACATAATGGAATATGTACTATTAGGTTGAGAATGTTCATATCATCAATTAGAGGAGATCTTGATCAGCAGCCAGTAGCTCAGTGGTTTAGAGCACTTGACATGTTATCAGGAGGTCGTGGGTTCATATCCCACCCAGCTCAAGAAAATTTTTCCTCTAAAATTAAATCGACTTACAAAGTGGTTAATATTTAGTGTAATAATTGCCACCAGAGATCATAGATGGCGCCAATGGTTGGCCTGAAAAAAACTCCGTGATAGAGTTAAGTCTTAAAATTAGTGGAAAAAAGATGAGCTGGCATTAGCTCAACTGGAAGAATACTCTGGCATGTTTCTGGAGAGATGCGGGTTCAAATCCTGTACGTCGGCGAAAATTTTTTCTGCTAAATATTTATTGATATACTCTCATATTTGTTTTGGTGTGGTTCAGGGCCCGCTGTCCCCACCCTCCACAGAGCCCAACAAGGGGACGCCCAGTCAGGCGCAAGGGCTATCTGGGCACTATACCCACACAGACAGTGGGCCAAGCCCTCACAAATAAATAAAAGGAAAATGAAAAGAGAAATGTGCATAAATAAACTACCTACACAAAAGGAACTAAGAGGAAAATAACAAAATTGTGAACGAACAAATTGTCCTCACAAAGAAATTATAACTGCGAAAAGAAAATAATTTGTGAGGAAACTCACAAACCTGTACCCAGACGTGGGCAAGGTTACTCACCGCTCTGCACAGCTGACCCTAGTATGACTTGCCCACCAGCCGATTGGTCCTGGGGGGGGGGGGGGAGCTCCTGTTTACCAGAAGCAGAGGCTCTGGAAATCCGCTGCCCAGCCCATGATGACAGGCTCCACAGTGGGACCCTGTCAGTCATGAGCTGAGAAGACGGGGAACCTGAGCAACTACCAAGATCCTCCTTTCCCGGGACATGGTCTCCATGCACAGCAAACACACGGGCGCACGCTCAGGACCCTGTGAAGGTACCCGAGCCAGCGGAACCTTCACAGGGTGGTCCCCTCACCACGTACGGATGCTCGCACCGAGTTCAGTACCAATTCAGTAGCAGTGAAGTGAGAATTTTCATTCACTCCTAGCTCAATTAACCTGGTAGACTTGCACTTCTATTTATTATGCAACATAATATCATAGGGAAATTCAAACAACATAAAAAATATTATATTTTGTTAGAATTAATGAAGTGAAGAAAATGAATTTTATTATATGTGAAAATGTTTAATCTTACACAAATATTTAATATATCTTTTTTCTTTGATTCATAAGAATTTTAAAGGAAGTATTGCTTCTTTTGCTTCTATGAATGCTTTACCACTGCTGTGAAGTTAAGCAAAAGAGTCACCAACCATCTCTGAGCAGCATATTGCACAGAGAATGCATTGGTTTGGTCTTTTGCCCATATGCTTAACTGTGGATTAGCTAATACAGTTATGAACAGTATACCTAAAAACCTTAGGAAAAGGGAAGATGTAAGATGCAGTGGACAGACAATTTTAAACAGGACCTGGTTGGAACTGGCCTACACTGGCAGAATGCAGCAGCTCAGGACAGATGTCTTTAGAAAACTAAATTGCACATTCTTGTTAGATCTCTGTAGCCAATGGATGCTTGAGGATTTTGCTTATTTTTTTTAAGGTGCGTGTGTGTCTACCTACCTGTATGCAGGTATGTAAACTTGCAAGCCTCACAAGTGCTTCAGACAATTCTTGAAATAATTTCATTGATGTCTGTGATTTGATAGGAGAGTTATGCATTCCATATGTAAGCTTTTAGGTGTTTATTAGGTTTTGGTGATTTTTTCAAGCTCAGAGTCTAATTTCTATATTAAGTGATGATGTTCCAAATAGATTGCCTTTCATATGTCTATTTAATTTTAAAGTCATGTGACATCCCAATGACAGAATGCTTGGCTACTGATCAAAGGATCCCATATTTGAGACCCAAATAAGGCATGGATGGTTCATTTCTTGTGCTTGTCCTTCTGAGGCATCGCTATCAACATATGATCTTCTCTATGGTGAATTATACCGATAAGTTTCCTTACCTTTAGGTTTAATGCTCAAAGTAGATTGATCTTATATTGTCCAAACTTTCTACTTTAGCACAGCAATCTAGGCACTAATATAAATATTTATAGTGGGTCATAAAGGAATTTGGAAACTATGTGAAAGAGAATTTCAATGCTGCTATAGATATAGCAGCATTGAAATTCTCTACTAGAGTTGTCCAGTGACTCTTGCTTGCAGAGACACAATCCTGATTGCATCAGTGATATCAAAAATCAGAGGCCGATATAAATATAACTACAATAGAACCTCATAAATCCATCATTTTCAAGATCTAGCATGAGCCAGATTTAAGAAAATTCTTATTTTGCCCCTGGATACTCTGGATCCAGGGGAAAATCGGACTATTGCATGATAAAACTAAAGAATGCTTTTAATAGTAAACACACAGAATTAACTATTAATGTAGAATCCCAGAAGTACAGTCATGAAAAAAATGAGTTTTGCCACTGACTGGGACTTGAATCCATATCTCCAACTTTCGTAACACCCAGTTTTGGTAATTTTTCAAGCTTGAAGTAACAGTAGCAAAAAAATGAGTTTTGCCAATGAGTGAGTGGGTACCCACTCATTGGCAAAACTCATTTTTTTACACTGTTTTTCTTGGATTCTAGGTCAACAGGCAATTGTGTATTTACTATTGATTCTTACATTAATAGTGCTTTGGCATGCTAATATGTTTGATATCCCTATTAACATCTTTACTGAAAAATAATAGAAAGTTGCCATTCCCAACCATAGATGGCACCATTGCAACAAAAGTCAGGAAATTTGGGAAACAAAGTCACAATAAGGGAGAAGCGAACAAGTCGGTGAATGTTTAGTGGTCTAGAACACCTACTATGAGAGTGGGAGACATGGGTTAGTGTTCCACTTATCAGCAAAAGAATTTTTTTGTAATTTATATAATATATATATTGTAATTAAAAATTTAAATCAGAGATCACTCCAGAATATTTTAAAATACATACACAAAATGTACGAAAATAAATGGCAGCCTTTCCAAGCCCATCAGTGTCCTCTACTGACAATGGGCAGGGAGGAAATTTTGCGGAGATAAATCTCGATGCTGATCCAGCTGGGACTTGAACCTGGGAACAGCAGATTACAAACCTGCATGCTACTGACTGAGTCACTCCTACCACAATATAAGTGACATGTTCAGCATTCATAGTGGAATAGAAAATGCAAAAAAAAAAACGTTTCTGTCAAAAACTGCCAGTTTTTTTTTTCTGTTTTTTTTTTTGGTAATTCCAGATTTTTGATTGAAGGATTTATGAGGTTCAACAGTACCTACCATTAATCTAGAATCAGATTATAAGGAAACTGTTGACTGATCTTAATGAAATCTAATAGTACTTCTAGGACTAACTTTTAAAGCAGTTAAATCTGCATATGTTCCTCAATAGTTCTGTCTTCTATATAATCATGACAATAATAAAACTTACCATATAAGTTGCAGTTAAACTGTTTTTCAAGCTGCTTTCTAAAAACCTAACAAAATCACTCATATTGTCACAGAATCTTTGTGGTATGGCATTTAATACAGGGTTACTGCATTCAATAAGCTGATCAGTTAATGATGCAAATAACAAACGTGTAGTATAGGCTTCATGGCAATTTACCCATGTATATGGTACCTAAAGACAAAAATATTCAGCATGAAACATTGAAAACTATTTTAAGATAAAGTTGGAGAATAACATTTTATTAAGATTAATGTACATATAAAAAACCATTTTTACCAATAAATGAAGCAAAAATAATAATATATAAAAAAATTCAAAGTTTTTAGAAATATATAATATAGTACATCCCCACCACATGATTCATTTGTGCTTGCAAAAATTGTTATTAAGCAAAATATTGTTAATAAAGTTCAATTTCCCAACGAAAAAGTCATAAATTAATCAGTATATGTTAACACTCAGTGGTAAATTATATTACAGGTTTGTACATGTTCATTTTAATGCTGATAATGTGAAGAACAATGTAGTACCTTTTTTTTTTATTTATGAGGCATTCAAATGTTCTTAGCATGCATCTGCAGAACAAAAAACATTGCACTTGTCTCAACAAAACTCTTACTGTCCTTTAAAATATCCCCCCCCCCCCCAGTGCAGTCTTAACATTATTGTAGGCCCCTGGGTAAAGAAATGCACTGGGGCCCCTACCCACCCACAGGAATGAAAATGTAAATGGTCAATAAAATTAAGCCTATAGATTTATTGGTACTTTTAACAAAATCAATGTTTAAACATAAAAATCATGCTGTAAAGCGAGGATTAATCAACACAAACTTTTGCAAAATTTAGAATCGTGGGGCCCCCTGGGCAACTGCCCAGTTGCCCATGCCTTAAGATGGCCCTGCATCCCCCCTTCCTAGTATCTATGCAAAGTTACAAACATCTACATGAATTCTGGAATGCTTGGTGGTATTCCTGTTGGGGGAACACTCCACAACTCCGAATAAATGCATTTTGCAGTCTTGTACACCCTTGAAAAAGGCTTCTCAGCAAGTTTTTAATTTTTGGAAACAACCAAAAATCGTATAGTACATGATCTAGTGAATTTGCAGGATGGGGTAGTTCGAATTTTTCTGCTCTGGGTAGGTCGTAACTTGCTGGGTTTTGTGAACACTGTCATGAAGAAGAACCTTTACACACCTGTTGTTGGATGCTGCTCCTTCATCTTCCTAACCATTTTGGGCAAAACAATGTTTGTGTAGTATGGCTATTTATAGTTATTTTTTCAGGTAAAGTGTTCAAAGCTACCACTCCTTAGGAATGGAAAAAAAATTGTCAACATCCTCTTCCTTGGGTGAAAGTCTTGTCTGAGGATTTGGGGGACACAGTTTATTCTTCCACAACCCAAACATAGTTTTCGATCTTTCTGGTAATTGTATAGTAATAAAACCATGACTCATCACTTGTGATAATGTCTATTAACCATTTGGGGACACTCAGTTCAAACATTGCCAGCATCTCCTTGCACGAATCAAATCTAGCCCATTTTTGCTATTCTGTCAGTTTGTGTGATAACCATTTGGCACAGATTATTCGGAACTTTAAATGTTGATGAATAATTGTTTCCACGCTGCCAATCGATACACTGACATCAAAAATTTATTATCAGAATGATGATGTTTTCCTTAATGAGTTCACAAACAAATGTGATGGTTCTCTTATTCACAGCCTCCTTCAGTCTTCCTGCAAGAGGCAGATCTTTGAAGCTCTGCCATCCTTCTCTGAATTTGCACATCCCTCCAGTAACAGTGCCATATTAAGAGGCACAATCCCCATATACTAGTGATAAATTGGCGTGAATTTTTTTTCGCATTGTCCCCAAGCTAGATCTTGTGAAAATGCAAAACCTTTCTCCATCTTTAGTAGGCTCCATAGGAAAAAAGCACAGATTGTGCAGACCAAATTTTATGTGCCACCAGCAAATAGAGAAATAACGATATAGCCTTAATTTTTACCATATAATGACCAGTTTACACAAGCTTCCAAACAGGTCATAGCTCATTACCTGAGCACCCATGGATGATCAGGAATCTGGGGGACGAAGACACAAAGATGATGATGACGTAGACAATGAAGAAGATGGGGCTTGTGTCAAGCCCTCTTTGCAGCACTGATCAAATCAATTTCATTAATTGATTTCATGTGGTTTAATTTGTGGTTCAGTGCCCATGGTCCCCACCCTCCACAGAGCCCAACAAGGGATACCAAATCTGGTGCCAGGGCTGAATGGGCACTATTCCCACACAGACTGTGAGCCAATCCCTCACAAAAAAAAAAAAGGGAACTGTGCGAAACTAAACTGTCCTCACAAAATGAAATAAGCAAAAAAATAAATAAAATCAAATGTGTGAAGAACCAAAACGGCCTCACAAAATAAAGAGAACTACAAAAGTATAAACATGCATGGGGAAACTCACAAACCTGTACCCAGATGTGGGTAAGGCATTCAGCACTCACAGCACTGTATAGTTGGCCCTAGCAGGTCCAGCCCACCAGCCAATTAGTTTTGGGAGAGGGCATCCCCAGGAACTCCTGCTTACCTGAAGCAAAGGCGAAAGCAGTGTATAGCAGCAGCCCTCGAAAGTGCTGCCGTTCTACAATAAACTGATGCCCCAATGGTAAGACAGACTAATGGAAACACAGCTAGTAATGAGCTGGGGAGAGGAGACGAGGACCCCAGAGCAACTACCAGGATCCTCCTCCTTTCAAGAGACATGGGTCAACACATATAGCGAATATGCTGGAGAGCATTAAAGACTGTGAAGGTACCCAAACCGACAGAACCTTCACAGGGTGGTTCCCTCACCATGGATATGAGCTCACACAGAGGGGGAAATTACTGAAAATACTGGTAGTCTTATGCATTTTCTTTTCCTGTAGTTGTTCCTTTTATTTGAGATTGTTTCACTTAGAATGAAGAGAATGGAATAAAGATATTAACAAATCGAAAGTGAGAAAAATTGGCATTATTGCATGCTTTTATTTCCCATTGTTTCTTTTAGAAGAAAATGGCTTTTGAAAAATTCATTTATTAAAGGTATTACTGAAAAAGCAGATTATTTTATGTTGCTTGGTTTCCAGTAGTGCGTTTCTTTCATTTTACATTTGTTTCATTTAGAAGGAAGACGTCATAAAAAATCTGCCATAGTGTAAAGTTGAATTAAAGAGGGTAGATGTAAACCCTTTATTGAAAAACTGATTAAAGAGAATACATCAATATACAAAATTGTTCATATCTAAACAAATTCGTTTTACTAAGTGCATGGTTCAAGAGACTTCTGAAAAGTGTCAAATTTATTTGATATAAGGCAGATATTTTAGAATTAGTCTTAGTAATCCAAATTATTTCTGATCATTTCCTTTTTTCCATCCAGTTGTCGTCCACCCAATTGTCATACCCTCCCAATTGTCTTCCACCAGTTGTCATCCAGTTGTTGCATCCAACCAATTGCCATCCCCCAATTGACTTTCTCCCAATTGTTGCACTTCCTTATTCAAGAGTTTCTCAGTACCTGGAAGCCATTGGGAAATTGAAGAAGTTGGATAAATATGTTTCGCATGAATTAACACTCATAGGGCACGTCAACTTGAAGTGTGCATTTCCCTTCTCACATGAAACCAAAGGGATCTATTTTGCACAGAGTTGTAACATGTGATGAAAAATAGATCCTATATAACAATTATCAAAGTTCAGATCAATGGCTGGACATAGTGGAAGCACCCAAACACATGCCCAAGCATAATCTTCACCAGAAGAAGGTTATGGCGACTGTTTGGTGGTCTTCAGTCAATGAAGTCAATAAATGCAGATAAATATTGTGCAGAACTCAAAAAAATGCACAACAAATTATGCAAGCAGCAGCCTGCATTGGTCAATATACATGGCATCCTACTGCTCCACGATAATGCTTGACCTCACATCTCACAAATTGGAGAGTATTCACCAGACCTATTGCCAACTGACTACCACTTCTTCAAACATCTCTACCATTCTTAGTGCGGAAAACATTCAGCAATGAGACAGCAGTTAAAAACGCCTTCAAAGAATTCACCACTTCCAGGAACTCAGTATTTTTTACCCATGACATAAATGCACTTGTATTGCAGTGGCATAAGTTATTGAATTTGTTGGTGTGCATTTTGATTAAGTTATTTTTAACGAAGTTATAGCTGTTGAATGTTCACAACAATCTGGCCATTTCATTTGCAACAACCTAATAGAAAATAAAATATTTTTGAAAAAAAGAACGAGCATACTAATTTTATTAGTACTTCTGTCAGAGTCCTGTCAGACCTCTGTGACAAGCAGCTGCTTGAGAATATATTTTTTTGTTAGCCTTTTTGGAATTTGGCACTCCAATCCAGACAGCAACCAAAAACACTTGTTAAAATTTGAAGCTTCTACCACCAAAATTTGAAAAATACCCAATGAGTTACAGCTGGCATAGACAGATACACACACACCTTTATTATTACAGATGTAGGGGTGTCATCCAGTCAATTCCCATGGCAAAACCTGTGGAAGCCAGGAAGTTTGTCCAAAGAATATTAAGCTGAAATAAGTATAGGAAAGACACAACTAGTGTCACCAAAGATTGTCATACACTTCTTACTGCAGGAAAGCTAACCTCCAAGTCACACCACACATAGGTTGTCAGAGTTCTTTGAGTTGTTTGCATTTTCCATCAAATGGCAACACAAATATGTGTATTTCTGTTCAATGCACACATGAGGTATGACTGAAAACTAATGTCAAAGTGAATCAACAAAGGAAGAGAAACCGAGAGTTTGATGCAAAATTATAACTTCTCCACAGTGGCACTAACCAATTTAATAAACTTCTAAATAAATGTAAAAATGTTTTGAAAGTATAACAGTCTTACATGGGCTTTGTCAATGCCGCCTTGAGAGTGATGCTCTCATTTTTGGTGACCAAGGTAAGACAATGAATTGTGATTGCATGATTTGACACTGTACATTGACAAAATATGTCATATTGCTGTCCAACTCAACATTTTCTTTTGGCAAGCCCAAAAATCTCAATTTAGTAATGAATTTCTCAATTTTACTTAATGTCCTGTTTAATCGTTCTTATGGTCTCTAGTTAAAGTTAATAATTTCTTATGGCAGAAAGTTATAAAGTTTTGTTTCTTAATGCTTTGTACCAAGTGTTGTTCCTTGGGAATTCTGTTACAGTAGGCCCTTGATTTACAACAGTTTAAATGGACAAGACCGGCCATTATTGGAAGTTTGTTTGCAGGACAGCCCATGTTTCACAAAGGTGTCAAGCAATGCACACAACTCTTTCTTATTTTAAAAAGAAACATGAAAAGCCTTTAAATGATCTGAAATTGGAATTTGTAATGGGGAAAGTAATTATTTTATAGTTTGAAAATTTTCAGGTTAATTATAAATTTTTATTGTTTGCATTAAGAGAGTGGTGGGTTTATTATTATATGCTCACAAAGTGTTCGTTTAGTCAGATATAATAGAATCAATACAACAGAGCGATATATTTTGCAATGCATTTAACTTTAGGCAGGCCCAGATCTAAAAAAAAAATAAGGGGAGGGGGTCAAGAGATTGGATTTCCATCGCATTGTTACATTTTCCCCTTCATTTGGATGCTTTAAAAAAATTTCAGCTGCCAATTTAACAATAGGCTTGATATCAAAGAGCTTCTTTGCAATAAGTTCTTACCAAGATCTCTGCCACTATGCCCAGAGCTAGATGGAAAAATGCTGCCAAAAGTCAAAGTATGGAAACAGCTATGGATAGTCAGACAGGGACATGGCAGCAGCATCTGCTAAATCATTGTCCCTGACGTGACTGGATACCCAAACAGAAGAGATTGTGGTTGTCGCTGCCAGATAATGGAGCTGCTGGTGGATCTTGGAAAGAACAGGGTGATCAAGATCAAAGCCTTTGTGAGCTAAGCTACTTGGTCTGAAGAACAAACCGACACAACTATGGAGTAGAGATGGAACACTCCAGTGTAATTCTAGTCTGTAATTATTGTATCACAGCAGATCATGGCTGATCCTACACACAGTCCAAACTTCAAGCTATCTGTGATGACAGGCATGAAATGGGGCAAAAAATCAAAGATCAAATCAACTGTTCAATTGAAAGAGCATTAAACTGTAAAAGAAATTGTTAACTGAGTCACTACTAAAATATGTCTTACTAGTACACCATACTGGCAAATAATTTTTTGCCAGTAAGGCATACCAGCCTACTTTCACCACTGCATATAACATAGTATGATGTTTAACCTTTTCTCTACCATACCAATGGATTCGTCCAACCAATGCTATTTCTCTTCACTACCTCCTGTCTACAGTGGGCTGTTTTGAGCTGGGATGGTAGTGAAAGGATTAAAAAAAATCTGCAGCAACAAGTTGTAAGCCAGCCATCATCATAACTAGTGATGTAGCATAGCTCTAAAAGATCAATAATGACATAAATCTACAGAAATAAAAATGAAGGTTTAATTATAAAAATATAAATAAAATACTAACTGAATTGAAAAGATATCCAATGTTGGTGACACTATACAGAGCACACTGCATGCACATGGGTACTAATTGGTGCCATCAGTGTCAAGCCATGACCTAGTTTACGCAGCTGAATTGCACAAACATGTTAAGGTTTTAATTTCAGTAGTGAGAGAAAGCACAGTTGAATACTGAGATGAATGAGGAAAATAATTCTAGGTATAATGGAATAAGTTCAAGGCAGCTAATAGAGTGCAAAAAAAAAAGAATAAACATTTTATAATTAGTGGATTTTGGAAGCAGTTACAAAGTATCTCTGCCTATTCACTAAATCCAGTAATTATAAAAATTGTAATCGTTAGTTAATTTTTGGTAGATTTTCCAAATTTTAACAAAAAACAGTTTGCAATAGTTCAGATCAAACTAGTGAACTTAAATCAGGGGTTGTTTGAATGTAGAAAAACAGAAACATGCAAATCAGCTTTGCCATATATCACAACTGAAAACTGGCACTCAGTTACATCACATATTATAAAATATTCATTAAATGAAAAAAAAAAACTTTTTTTAGCTTGAAATATGTACATTTATAAAATATAAGTAAGAGATGACCATTTAATAATTTTTTTATTAAAAAAATTTCATCATCATCTGTTGTACTAAAAACAAATTTCAATGTATAATCAATGGGGACCCTAAAAGGGTTAAGAAATATTTCTACAAAGGTAATAAATATATTTACAAAACTTAGTCTGTTGTTTTATAATGATTAATTTCATGATTCTCAATTATGTATATTTTGAATGCAGCTCCTTTGTATTAAAAGTGGGAAATCCAACTTATGTGGACACTTGAACAGATGAAATTAATGATTAGCAGGGTTTTTTGTGGAACTGTACTGTGTTTAAGTTTCTTGTTACTTTAGTTTTCAAATTCAGTTCATCAGGAAAAGGCAAAATCAAAATTCAATTAAAAAATAAAAGCAATCATATCAATGCAATTGCAGTAACAGTAAACCATCAGCATAATATGCTATAGAGACCTATAAGGGAAGTGACCTATGCAGAAAAACAATAATTATTATAACTTGTTTATAACAAAATTTTATGGTTTATTTAGGATTCAGGCCTAGGTCATTTTTACCACAAGATTTTACTCACTTAACCACATAAGATTAAATAGATTAACAACCTCAAAAGAATCTTAATTTTTTAAATAGTATTGCTAAAGAACTGTACCTGCAATTCACGAAGTAACTGAGATACCAGTAGAGTCTTTCCACTTGATGAAGGTCCATAAATGAATATACTTTGACATGGCAAACTTGATGGCTGCAAAAAAAAAATATGCATAGTAAATATCAATGCTAAACTAGGAGTGGAAAAATCTGGAAAGCCAACCATCCAGGCAACTAAATACTTCATACTGGAGTTGGTTAACTGGGGTTTTATGGCTTAACAGCAAGCAACTCAGGGTATGCAATTCATAATACAAGATTTAAAAAAAAAGTTAAAAGAGGTAGAACCCAACCAGAGTTAAAAATACATACAATCTATATATACAAAATCCGGAAATTTGTTCGACATTTGTTTGCCGGAATTTTGTTTGACAGAAATTTGTTTGAAATGGAAACTTGTTTGAAAAACTGAGAGACCACTAGGAGAGGGCTCCCATATGGCATTAGCATTATAGGCTCTATGAGTTGGGTTGTTTTACCTCTGAGCGGCACTTTTTTGCACACCATGGGCTAAATGACCAGGTCACATGGACCCCGAAGGCTCAGAGAAAGTTGGGGGAGGGGACCCACTGGAACAGCTGTTGGGAGACAGATGGTAGCCTCCCGTCAAGGCCATCCAGTGTGTTCTTTAACGAGCACAGGGCTCTCCCACACACGGGGCCATGGCTTAACATCCCATCTGAGAGACGGCAGCCTTTCCAAGTCCATCGGTGTTGACTACTGACTGTGGGCAGGGCACAGAATTTTGCGAAGATAAGTCTCAATGCTGAACCAGCTGGGACTCAAACCTGGGAACTGCAGATTACAATAGGCTTCATGCTTTGTCAATGTAGAACCTATGGAAGGGGAGGATGTGGAAACTGAAGAATGGCAGCTGAAAAGGATCATCATGGGGTATATTTTACTTTTTAAGTGTAAAGTTGTTTTTGAGTCAAACTTGCCACCATTTATTTCTTCACAGTTTTCGCTATTACAATAAGCTACAGTCAGCTTCTTATAGAAAGGGTTGTTCAAAATTTTAAATCACAATATTTTTCAAACTCTGTAAGTTGTTTTCTAATAACACTTGTAACAATATTTCAAATAAAAAATTAAAAAATTTAAAAAGTACCCATCTTTCTACATGCATTTCAAAAAGTAGAAAATAAACCTAAATCATAATCAGTCAATGAGTTCATATTCACTTCAAAGGAATATATGCCAATCTTGCTAAGCAAATCAGTGCCCTATCTTCCTTTGAAGCGAATACGAATTTATTGACTGATTGCACCATCGATATGAAAAAAAATAGAAAAATAAATACCCCCTCAAGCAGCTGCTTGCCACAGAGGTCTGACAGGAGCCTGTCAGTTTATATGCCATAGTAGAAGGTCTGTGAGGTTGGCAGGACCTCAGCAGAAAAACAATACATACATCCATGCCTTACCCAGGGCTCGAACCCATGTTGTTTTATTTTCTACTTTTTAGGGTGCATATGAGATTACTTTTTAAAGTTATTTATATTTTTTCTTTGTCACTAAAAGCACCTACCTTCAGCAACTTTCATTTGATACATGAACATCGCTCACATTTTTCTTCCCCGTTTTTGTAGTCGTGTTTAATGTAGCCTGTGACATTGGAGACCTGACAAGCTTTAATTTTAGATATATCTCATTAGTTTGGTGTAATATGTTCGAAACGGAAATTTTTTCCAAAGGGAATCAAAGTTATTTTAGGAAAAGTGTCGGAATTATTGTATCTATCCAGTACAAAAGATTTTGGTGTTTTTTTCAATGGAAGACTGGGTGGCAGTGGGGTAGTTTTGCTTTTGGCTTTGTCGTCTGTCTGTCTATAGACATCGAACTTTTTTGCTTACATAAATGAATTAAAAATTCTGTTTGCATTGGGTAGGTATTGACAAAATATTATGATATGCACTTTCCAAATTTCTCTAAACCTATAATTATGCCCTCTAGTGGTGGAAAAATTTGAAAATTCCAAAATTTCAAACGAATATTGCAAATGATGTACCTATGCTTAGAAATTTTGATGGTGGAATGTGAATGTCATGAGGTTTCCACTGCCAACAATGAGTTGACCCTTGAGACCCAGAAGGGGTGGAAAAACACAGCCTTTTAGTTTTAGCAGATAGTTGTTTGCTTTTGGAAATAAATGAAAAATTCTTTTTGGGTTATATAGGAATTGATATTATGATTCACACTTTTTAAATCTACTGAAAACTAAAGTTGCAAATTGAAAATTCCAAAACTTCAAACAGATATTGCAAATGACCTATTTGAGCTAGAAATTTCTTAATTTTAGTGGTGGAATGTGAATACCATGATGTTTCCATTGTCAACAATGAATTGACCTCTTAGACCCAGGGGGGGGGGGAGCCAATTTTTTTGTTTTAGAGATAAATGAAAAAATCATTTTAGGATTAGATAGGAATTGATAAAATATTATGATTCGCACTTTTGCAATCTTTCGAACACAATTATTGTGCCCTCTAACGGTGAAAAAGATTGAAAATTCCAAAATTTCGAACAAATATTGGAACGAGGTATTAATGACAGAAATACGAAATTTTGGTAGTGGAATGTGAACATCATGAAGTTTCCATTGGAAACAAAAAAAAACAACAGATGATTAGAAAACTCTCTTTTAATTTGATTGGTAGTAATTAAATATAATATGCATTTTTAAAATACTTAGTAGTTTTAATATATATATATCTTTACAGATCACTGAAATGATGAAATGGCAGAGCTGTTATTGAGTTTTACAAATAATATGTGTAGAATACAAACTTGAAAAATTAGTGGTAGTTTCTAAGAGATATTCCACTGACAGCTGGAACCCACTTTTCAGAGAGAGGTGTGGGAAATGCAACTTTTTAAATTTAAGAATTAAAAGACAAATACTTTTATGTTGTACAATTACCAATGAAATACTACTTGCATTATTCCCATCATCCGCTAGCTCAAATTAAAACTTTTAAGGAATGAAACAGTAGGTAAATGAAAAAATTCTTTCTCTTTGAAAACAAAATTCTCATATGCGCCAGAGGCAATATTCGTCCTTTTAGGTTACTTCTATTTTTAATTTTTTCTATTACAAGTATAAGCTGAGTTATCATTGAAATAACAGCCACCCCATGTTATGCCAATGAGACTCTAATTTCGAAGTCCTGTAACTTTTAAAAATAAACGTTTTATGAGAAAATATGACTAAAGTAAATTAAGTTCTAAATCATTTCTATCTAAATATCCATTTTCAACAATATTCTTTTAGTATTTAAAGAATTATGGAAGTTTGAACATATAATAATAGCAGTGCTAGACATTCGAAGTTAATTGAGATTGAAATACAAAATATTATTTCAAACCAGTTCATGCATAAATACACATTTTAAAAGTGTGTGCGAATAGTTTCTTAAGTTGTTTTTGATAAATTTCTTAGTGCAGATTACTGCTCTGAAAATTTTAAACTACAATACCTGCTTAAATACAGTGAGAATATTGTTAAAAATCGAGATTTAGATAGATTTTATTCAGACCTTTAAATTATCCTCCACTACATTTTCTCACACAACACTGATTTTAGAAGTTATAGAACTTCGAAGTTAGCACCCCACTGACATAACATGGGGTGGTCTTGTTACGTTAATGTGAGATGCTAATTTCAAAAACATTACATTGACTTCAATGATTATTCAGTGTATGACTTATCTAATAACTTAGAACTTGTGAATATATTAATAAATGTTTTGGGTTTTGGGAGAGGGCCAAGTGGTCAGATCAAGAATATAACTAGAAGGATGCATATCGCCTCTGGTGCATATGAGAATCTCATTTTCAAAGAGAAAGCAGTTTTTCCTTTACCTACCGTTTCATTCCTTAAAAGTTTTAATTCGAGCTAGTAGATGATATGGAAAATGCAAATAGTATTTTATTAGTAATTTTACAAAAGTGTCCCATGGCCGAGTGGTTAGCGCGCTTGGCTACTGATCTAAGGGACCTGGGTTCGAGCCCCGGGTAAGGCATGGATGTGTGTGTCGTTTTTCTGCTGAGGTCCTGCCATCCTCTCAGACCTTCTACTGTGGCATATAAACTGACAGGCTCCTGTCAGACCTCTGTGGCAAGCAGCTGCTTGAGGGGGTATTTATTTTTTTTTTTATTTTATTCATCTTTTAATTTTTAAACCTAAAAAGCTGCATTTCCCACACCTCTCTCAGAAAAGTGGGTAGATTATTGCTGTTAATGGAATATCTCTTAAAAACTATCACTAATTTTTAAAATTTCTATTCTATATATATTATTTGTAAAACTTGATAACAGCTCTGCCATTTCATATTTAGTGATCTGTAAAGATATATATATATTAAAACAACTAAGCAACTGAAAAATGTGAATTATAATATTCCATTAGTACCAATCAAATAAAAAAAAAAGAGTTTCCTAATTATCATTTTCATTGTTTCCAATGGCAACTTCATGACATTCACATTCCACCATCAAAATTTCATATTTCTATTGTTAACGCATTGTTGCAATATTCATTTGAAATTTTCAATCTTTTTCCCCCATTAGAGTGTGCAATTATAGTGTTCAAAAGATTCTGAAAGTGCAAATCATAATATTTTATCAATTTTTATCTAACCTTTGAAAGATTTTTTCATTTATCTATAAATATTCTTTTCAATTATCTGCTAAAGCAAAAAATGTGTTTTCCCACTACCCCTAAGAGGTCAATTCATTGTTGCCAGTGGAAACATCATGACATTCACATTCCACCACCAAAATTTAAAATTTCTAGCTTAAACACATCGTTGGCAATATTTGTTTGAAATTTAGAAATTTTCAATTTTTTCCACCATTAGAGGGTGCAATTATAGTTTTCGGAAGATTTTAAAAAGTGTGAATCATAATATTTTATCAATTTTTATCTAACACAAAAAGAATTTTTCATTTATCTTTAAAAACAAACAATTATCTACTAAAACTAAAAGGGTGTGTTTTTCCCACCCGATATGGGTCTAAGGGGTCAACTCGTTGTTGGCAGTTGAAAAACACTGGAAAATTTTTGGTGGAATGTGAAGGCATGGCCACAAAGCAAAACTATTATCTCATTTTCAAAGAAAACAAGACAAAAGAGAGAACAAAAGTTTAAATAGGTCAAAATACCCAATAAAACTTGATATTCTAAGACAGTGGGTAAAAACGTGTGATCTGCTAAAATGTCTTGGAATGGTAAACTGTGAGAGATAAAACATATAGAATGTTTACAATTAAAAGCAATGCAATCAATTAAAATGTGACAAATGGTGTTGCAAAACTTACACATCAGTTGCTCAACAACAGAAGAAGAAAAAATGTTAAAAATCCATGATCTATGTGGAGTGGAGCAAGTACAACTTCTCCATTTAATTCCTGCAAAAAAAATTGTTGTCACGATTTGAAAACAGGCATGATTTGGAAGAGTTTATGAATCTGTTCTGATGAACATCTTTGCCATGCTGATGCTTTATGGAAAAACATTGGCAAAAGTACAATACCATCAGTGATGAAAAAGATAAAAACCATCAGTGTTGAGCCAAACTAAGGTGTAGTATAGCTGACATGACTGCAGCATCTGTCAAGTCAGTGTTCAGGCACTAAACACAAGAGGTTTGTTAGAGGTCAGACAATGGAGCTGCTAATGATCTTGGATAGAACAGGATAATACCAGTGAAAGCACATACTGTTGATCATGCTTAGTTGCTATGTAACATAGCAGCTAAGCATGAAAATGTAATTACGTGCTCCAAGGCTAGACTGATGTGTTCTATTCTGCTGTAAAGATGGTATATTGTGAAGAAATCTGGACTGCTATGATATCACAGCAGACCATGGCCAATCCCATAGAATCCCTAGACACTGAGCAATCTGTGAAAACAGACATGAAGTTGGTTGTGCAGTCAATGGCTGGCAAAGAATTGCTAGTACACGAAACAAATTGGGCAGGAAGCCTTCTCTGTCCTGCATGGGAAAAATCACGGGAAGGGGAAACAATGAGCCATGATGGAAATGGCTAAGCTGACAATGCTATTATGACTGGTGTTAATGTCTTTCAGGTTGATTGTTTGGGGTTAAATGGCACAACGGAAACTAAACCATATTGTGCCAAACAAGGCAATCAGGATAAATAAAGAAATAAAAATCATGTAAACCACAACCAAAGTTAAAAGCAAGATGATAAAATCAAACAGAAAAAACAAAAACCCTGTACAAAGAAAGAACAAATTCATAGCAATGGGTGTAGTGGACCCATTGTAAAAACAAAAGCAAGTGTATAAAACAAGCATCAAAGATAAAAAATCATAAACGGTTAAAATACCCTATAAATAGTAAATATCACATAAAAGGTGACTGCGTGTAAGGGGCTTGGTCGTAAAATCATGGAAGTTAAAATAAGCACAACGTTCAAATATAAAAACGGGACAATCAATTAAAATATATTATACTGTTAAAAAGTGTCACAAAAAGCTACACTTAGGTTCGTCATCTGCCTGTAGAAGAAATGAGTGTGTAATAAATGAATGATCTAAGCAGAGCCAAGCAAGTACAACTTCCTTGCGATTCCTGCAAAAGCATGACTACCAGGTTTGACAATAGGCTTGATCTCAAAACATTTATTGCCAATCTGGTCAGACCAAGATCTCTGTCATTATGCCAGGGGCTTGATGGAGAAACACTGCTGGAAATCCAAGTATGGAACCAGCAGTGGAGAGTGGGACAGGGGGTGGCATCGATCAAGTCATTGCCCCTGATCTCAACATGACTGGGAACTCAACAGAAGATAATTATGGTTGTGGCTGTCAAACAATGGAGCTGCTGGCAGATCTTGGAGAGAACAACGTGAGGGTGAAGCTGAGGCCTCAAAGCCTGTAGTGAGCTAATTGAGTTGGTGTAAAACACACACCAACAATGATAATTAGCCTCCACAAGCTCCAAGGGCAGACTGACATCATGCAACTCTGCAGTGATGATGGAACACTGCTCTGGGATCTGATCTGAAATGATTACATCACAGCAGACCACGGCTGATCACACTGATGTGCCAGATTTCGAGCCATCTGTGAAGACAGGCAAGAAGTCCAGGTATTCAACATGGTGGCTGGCAAATGCAGTCGAATGTAAAGGCCTTCACTGTACCGCAAAGGGAAAAGTCACAGGAAGAGGAAACAGTGAGCCATGGTGGAAGTAGTTCAGCTGTCAATTGTGAGCTGCTATCGAGACTAGTGTTAATGTTTGCAGGTAACCTTGGACATACAAACTGAAAGGATAAATGGCAGTCAGCAATTAGTGAAAGCATTTCTCACTGAGGACTACAAATGCAGTCCCAAATGGGATGGCTGGCAGGGAATGCAATTTTACTGCATACTGCAGGGACAATTGCTGATGGAAAATAGATAATGATGGTTCATTGGTCTCAACATAAAGATTCTGGATCGGTGAAGAGCAGAAAGTTCCCATTCAAACATGGAGGGACTGCTGATGGAGTGGGTCCAGCACCATTACCACCGAATCCTGGACAGAGTCATACACCTGGGATCCTTAGTCCAACTTTGACTGGACAAGTGCATGGTAGATGTAAAGCAAAGAACATTGGTCCACTCCCCAGGACAGGGAGGAGAGGACCATAATGATGTTCAATGGCCACATGCACTTGCACCTGAGATGTCATATATGAGGTAAAAAGGTCAATTTCTGGTTGAAGATGAGACAGAGAAACTTGATCTACACCACAACTGGAATGGTGGTACCCCCAAGCCACAGCTCAGAGTCCAGATAAAGTTTATGCTTGCAGCAAAAGTGCATGCAAGCAGTCTTATACAGGGATTCCACCAGAGTATTAGCAATTGCAGCTCTGGACATGCACATTGAAAGAATAAATGACAATCAGGTGATTAGTATAAAGCACTTCCTATTGGGGATAAAAAAAGTCCCATGTAGGATGGCTTGGCAGGGATGGCAATTTATAAGCATACTGTAAATGTTGAGTAGTTTTACCTCTGAGAGGCACTTTTTTTGCACATAATGGGCTAAATGGCTAGGTCACAAGGACCCCGAAGGCTCAGAGAAGGTTGGGGGAGGTGACGCACTGGAACAGCTGTTGGGAGACAGATGGTAGCCTCCTGTCAAGGCCTTCCACTGTGTTCTTTAACATGCATATGGTATGGCTCGCCCATACATGGGACCCCAGCTTAACGTTCCATCCGATGGACGGTGGCCTTTCCAAGACCATCGATGTCCCCTGCTGACCATGGGAAGGCCAAGTTTTGCAGAGATAAATCTCAATGCTGACCCTGCTGGGACTCAAACCTGAGAACTGCAGATTGTGAGCCTGGCACACTACCAACTGAGCCACTCCCATACTTTAAGGGCAACATCTGATGACAAAGAGATAAAGGTTTGTCATCCTCAACATAAAAACTCTGGACCTGATGTAGAAGATAGCCGAACAACTTCACTGCTGATTCCCAAGATGTGTAGATCTGTTATTAGCAGAACAATGGACATTGGTCCATTTCCCAGGTAAGAGTCTTGATGATGTTCAGTGGCGACATGTACTTGGACCTGCTGTGATGAATATGAGAAAAAAAGGCCAATTTCCAGTTAAAGATGAGACCGAGAAACTTGGTCTCCACTGGTTCTTCAACCTGATGCTTGGGGTTCGGATGAAGATTATGCTTGTGACAAAACTCATGAAAGTGATCTGCTATGGGGGACCTGAAACCAATTTGCCATTGCCCAAAACAGAAACTGTTCAGGGCAATTTGAAGTTACCATTCAATGACTCTCAATGCTGGATGAACAAAAAATTATAAAATCATCTATATATATATAGGAGAAAGTTGTTGATTAATAGAATTATTCTTGGTAACAAGATCTTTGCTACTCTGCCTGGAGCTTGATGTGAAAACACTGCCACAAGAGGTATCATCAGTGAAGAGCCAGAATGGGGCAGAGCTGACATGACAACAGCATCTGCCAAGTCATGACCTTTGACAAAACACTGATGAATCCCTGTTCTTGAGGGTAATGTCACGACAAAGTTAGTAAAAAAAACTGGCACGATATCACAAATCAAAAAGGACGGTCATGAAGAATGCCAAAATGGCCACACTGCATAGTACTTTTTGATATTAAGAAGATTGGCACCAGGTGTTCTCGGCCTAAAAATGAATTTCCTACGGCCAATGTCTGCAAAAGCCACAGTGGATGTTGGAAAGTAGGTTGTTGATCTCTAAACATTAAATTAGTCTGGCTTTAACTATTCTTCCCAATACCTTGTGCACACACACCTTGTTGTCAACTCAATAAGATGGTAAATGGAATACTTGGAATCCTTGCCTGGCCAGCAGAAAGCCAAAACAATAATATCTTCCCAGGAGTCAAGGAATTGCACCTCAATAAAAATGCAACGAAAATTTTGGGGTGATCAATCATTACTTGCTGTAGAGAAATGTTGGTGCATGGCATAATGAACAATGTCTGGCACAACAACAGTTACACAAGAAAAGTGCAGAGTAAGGTGCAACTCCTATGCCTATGAATGGTTTTATGGTTCCAGGCCATTCAAATGGTAGGAAGATGAAGGAGCATTTGGCTTTGCTCCTAAGTGCTAGAAACTTGGGAGAATAAGAGGAGGTATATATGAAAGAAAAGATTCCCTCAGAGTGTTGACAATTGAACTTTCATTGTTCTCCAAAATAATAATTAGGATGAATACTTCCCACCCATCTTCTGGACTTGATCACACACAACTTTAGAGCTAGTTGTGTTGACAATAGAATATACAGTATATACACTTGACCTTGATACACCTTCTGGATGAAACTGGATTAAGTTGAGATGACTTACCTCAGATTGGCACTTTTTTTTTTGTACACAATGAACTAAATGGCCAGGTCACAAGCACAGATTAAGCAGCTGGCATAGACAACTTCCATATATGCATTGTAGCAAAAAAGTGATGCTAGTGCTGCTCCTACTCAACAGCAGTTTAACCAATTTTGATCCAAATAATAATATATAACTATAATTTTAAAATTATACAAATATTTTTTTTAAAGCTATTGGTTATTTTATTCTATAATATTGCTATATAATCTTAATAAATAAATTTTTCTATTTTATTTTGGTAGGCAATAAAAAAAGAAAATAATAGTTGGGTGCAGAACTGCAAATCAAAATGTCTACACACTTAGAAAGTTGGTGGAAAAATGAGAATTATGACAAGATGGTGCTATAAGCAGTGGTACGGAGTTGTCCATCTGTGCCAACTAGTTATTCTGTGGGTCACAAAGGCCCCAGTTGCTCAGAGAAAGTTGCATGGAGGTAGGGGACCCACTGCAGTTAGGAAATAGATGGAAGCCTCCCATCATGGTCATTGAGCATCTTCTTTGATGTGCACAGGGTATGGCTCTCCTGTACATGGGTTGGTTATTTTACCTCTGAGCGGCACTTTTTTGCACACTATGGGCTAAATGGCCAGGTCACAAGGACCCCGAAGGCTCAGAGAAGGTTGGGGGAGGGGACCCACTGGAACAGCTGTTGGGAGACAGATGGTAGCCTCCTGTAAGACCATCCAGTGTGTTCTTTAACATGCACAGGGTATGACTCTCCTGCATGCGGGATCACGGCTTAACGTCCCATCCGACGGACGTCGGCCTTCCCAAGCCCATGGGAGGGCGGGGAATTTTGCGGAGATAATCTCAATGCTGACCCAGCTGGGACTTGAACCTGGGAACTACAGATTACAAGCCTGGCACTCTACCGACTGAGCTACTCTGCCCCTCTCCTGCACATGGGACTATGGCTTTAGGTCTCATCTGATGGATAGCAGCCTGACTTGTGGGGCCCCAGCATTATAAGGGCTCCGACTTCTGCCCTAAATTTATAATTTTAAGTGTTGGCAAGGGTGGACTGGCACAGTTTTTGGGGACACAGCTGTGTAGCAGGGAAGTCTGTGCTGTGTTAAAAATATTGATATCTTTTTCAAGATTTCATTCTTCTGAGAGTTTATATGTGAATCTTAAAATGGGATTTTCCCAATTCTATGATTGGGTTATCTCTGAGCAGTACTTTTTTTGTACACAATGGGCTAAATGGCCACAGATCACAAGGACCCCAAAGGCTCAGAGAAGGGTTGGGGGAGGGGGGCCCACTGAAACAGCTGTTGGGAGATAGATGGTAGCCTCCCATCAAGCATGTTCTTTAATGTGCACAGGGTATGGCTCTTCCACGACTTAATATCCCATCCAACAAACAGTGCACTTTCCAAGTCCATCGCTGTCCCCAACTGACTGTGGGCAGGGTAGGACATTTTGTGGAGATAAATCTCAATACTGGCCTAGCTGGGACTCTAATCTGGGAAATGTAAATTACGAGACTGGCACCCTCCCCTGCCCAATTCTAACGAATTTCTGCAAAATAACCATTAGCCTACGGTGCATCATAGGGTCCTCAGCTGCCATGCTGTAACGTTTATATCATTAAGCTCAGGAAAACCTGTAACGTTGAGTTGCAATATATCCATCCTCATGTTCCAATGTTTATCACTAATATATGCTGTTTAGAATAGTTCTCTAATGAGATTATTTATTTTCAGGGCTTTTCTTAAGTTGATTCTTTAGCAATGAGTGTTATTAAGGAAATTTACTTTTGATATTTATTTTAGGTTTTTTTAAATACGAAACGAGGTTTCATTGTTTAGCGATATGCATTATTAATGACATCTTTTGATGAGATTATTTATTTTGGGTTTATTTTTCAGTACGGAACAAGGTAATTCTTTAGCGATAAGGGCTGTTAATGAAATCTAGTTTTGATGGGAATATTAATTTTTGGTGCTTTTTTATAAGCGCAGAACAAAGGTTTATTCTTTAGCGATAAGAGTTGTTAATAAAATCTAATTTTGATGAAACTGTTTAATTTTCGGGGTTTTTTTAAGTGCGAAACGAGGGTCCATTTTGTAGCGATAAGCGTTGTTAATAAAATCTTGTTTTGATGAGATTATTCTCAGTAATTTTTTTTAAGGGCAGAAACGTGATTTTCTTCTATGTAGTGTTGCATATTTCTTTTATACATATATCCTCAATACGTATCTCAAGGTAAATGCGGAACGGCCTACTTTTACCAAACTTTTTTTTCACCGCTGCGAAATAAAACAAGATGGCGGCTGAGGACCCTATACTGCAATTCTGCCAATTATTATTAATATTAAAAAAATCTTATTCCTACGAGGTCTCAGGGAACCGGGACACTAAGGATCTGAGATGCTATAGCGTTCAGTGCCCCTTACCAGTCTGCCCTTGAGTGTTGGTACAACTTGCTTAAAACACTAAATTAGTAACTTTCTAGACACTCGAGTAGATCATCGAATCTAATTCTACAGGGTTCGGATCATTCAAAAGATGCATAATTTATGTACAAAAATAAATCCTGAACTTACAGGACCAAATAAACGAAGCAGAATATCTGTTTGATGCTTTCGATATAACACTTGTTTAAAAAGGTTCTCTAAATTCGTATCACTGACGTTGCTTATAGATAACATTGTCACCAACACAGCACAAAACACACTGCTAAAATTTTATTAAATACTTCCTTCGTTTATTTCATGATGAATAACAATAACAAGCTTTAAATTCAGCTGAGTAAACGCGGGATTTCAGATAGTGTTGCCACTAACGAGGTAATGAACTACAACGGATGCCATAAACCTTGGCCAACAATGATGAACACCACCCCCTCTATGACGCTGCATGTCGATGCAGCCTCAATGCAAAAAAATCGGTTCCCACTACACTCCTTGCCACTAGTTCGTGCATTGGCCGCCAGATAGAAGTGGTCGCCTAGAATACACAGACTCTCTAACAGAGTGTTTCAATGCATGAAGTCCTGTCAATGACCCATTTTATAAGATACACAACCAAAATTATAACTTATTTAATAATGTGGGAAAATAAAATCTGCTTAGTGATGCCGTTAGTGGAAGTAGTTCATAAATATACGGCGAAATAACGAATAAATTGCCGTTTTATGACATTCCTTAAAACGGAACTGTTAAAGAGCTTCCTAAATTTTTTTTGTCACAGTCAATAGCTGTTTCTTTTTTGTCTCAAAGCAATTAAATTTTTGGGGAACATAATTAAACTTATAGACTAGTACAGTTTTAAAGAATAATTAATTTTTCTTACTACTGTTTTTGTTTTTATGGACTTATTATTTTCTAACAATTGCAAATTACTTTTCAGAGATCTGGTTTTGAAAACATTTTTTGATATAAACTTAATCATGTACAATATTAAGTACAATTATTAATCCTTCAATATTATCTCCATAAAGCAATGTAGGCGTGTAAATGGTAGCTAGGCGTAAACTGGAAGGAGAGCTGTGTACCAATCCCTAGTGATGATGCACAGAACCGGCCAGGTCTAACACCTAATGTCCGACCCTGCCTTCTCGTGGTGCAGGCCGTTAGTACCTTTCAAAAGAGATACTCTCTTTTGGAAGGGAACGGAAGGGGAGGGCTGCCAGTTCAGTATGGCCTGCTGATCTGGTCATCTACGGCCACTTTTTTCTTTTTTTTCAACCCTGCTGAGGAGTGGTCAACTTCACAGGGTCCTGGTGCTGACCATTTATACCTACTAGACTGGACTTGTTTATGGATTTGAGCTTGATTATGGATCCTGGACTTGCTGCACTGGTGGGCCTCTGTTGAGGGAGAGTCTGCCGCTGTGTTTTCTGTTTGCTTCTGGGTTGCCAGCTCTAAGTGAACAGAGGCTCGGGATACCTTATATCAGCTGGTGGATAATCCTAATCAGAGGCCATCGCAGGTACCTGAACCTTACTTAGCTAGTTGGGCATCGTCAAGCCTAAACTGGAGTAATGCGTCTCAGGCAGGCCATGTGGCTCTTGAAAAAGTCCACTTGAAAAGGTGGTGCCTGAAGTTCCTACCAGCATCGGTGACTTCAGCCTTTAGCGGAGGAGGAACGGGTCTTTGCCCCATGCCTGCGATCAGGGGGCTGTTTGATATTGTTGGCCCTACCAATCTCAATAAACCTAATTTCTTTAAAAATCCTACTAATCATTTTCTTTCTGCAGGAACGTGGAACGTGAGGACATTACATAGAGATTATTCTCTTGATGTCCTCATGCAGGAATTCCAGCGCTATAACCTAGATATTCTAGGCTTGCAAGAGACCAGATGGACAGGTAAAGGTGAGATACTTAAAAATAACTTTAAATTTCTCTTTACAGGGAGGGAGGATGGAAAGCATCACCAAGGCGTGGGTCTGCTGCTCAGCAGACATGCTAGTGATGCTCTTCTAGGATATGAGTGCATTAATGAAAGGTTTCTTACAGCAAAATTTCAGACAAGCATTAAAGACTTGAATGTTATCTGCTGTTATGCCCCCACTGAGGATGCTGATGGGGATGAGAAGGATAGGTTTTACGGACAACTTCAGGATATTTTGAATTCTGTCAAGAAAGGAGATATTACCCTTGTTCTTGGTGACTTCAATGCCAAAGTTGGTACCGACTCTGACCTTTGGGGAGGAGTAATAGGCCCTTTTGGTATTGGTAGCTGCAATGGCAATGGGCAACGTCTCCTACAGGTAAGTAAACTCAATGGTTTCAGAATAACTAACACATATTACAAACACCGCGACATACATAAATACACATGGGTTTCACCTGATGGGCTGCATAGGAATATGATTGATTATATATTAATTAACAGCAAATGGGCTAGTTCTGTTAGAAATACCAGGGCATATAGGGGAGCTGAAATTGGATCTGACCATTACCTTGTTAAAAGTGTCTTGCAACTTAAACTTAAAAAGTGTTGTGCTAGAGTTAAAAAATTTACCTTTAATACTGAAGCTCTGAATGACCCAGTTATAGCTAAAGCTTACCATGATAGGTTACTTAGTCATTATGACGGTCATGGTTTGCTTAATACTGAAGTTGAGGAAGAATGGGGCCATTTTAAACAGGCTTTTTTGGAAACTAACAGTACTCTTTTAGGAAAAAAGGAGCAGAGGAGGCAGAATTATTTAAGTGACAAGGCAATTGAGCTTATTTCAGAAAGAAGGAATTGCCGGAATGTCCTTAATCAGTAGCCTACTAGTCCTAATAGAAAAGATTACAGAGAGCTTAATAAACGTGTAAAGGATCAGTTAGCTACTGATAAAAATCTTTGGCTTGATAGATTGGCTGACAAAGCTGAGGAAGCGGTTAGGCAGCACAACAGCAGAGAGCTGTACCAGATAGTTAATGTTTTATGTGGTGGAAAACGGACAGGCATACAGGGATTGAAGGATAAACAAGGTAAGGTTATAGAAGGTGAGGATTCTCTCATGGCTAGGTGGGCTGACCATTTCAGTGATGTTCTAAACAATGTGGTTAGTTCTACTCCCATTGTTTGTAATGATGATAGATGCATTGGCAGCTTTAATGTTGCCCCTATAACACAATCTGAAGTTAGTTTGGCTATCTCTAAACTGAAACTTCATAAATCCCCATGGGTAGATGAAATTACTACAGAAATGCTCAGAGCTGGGAATGTTTTGGTTATCACTTGGATGACTGAAATTTTGAATAACTTTTATGATAAAGGCATGGTTCCTAAAGATTTTACCAGAGCTATTATTATCCCTATTTTCAAAAAAGGTGATCGCAGTTCTTGTGATAACTATAGGGGTATCAGCCTACTCTCTGTTCCAGGTAAAGTTCTTTCCATGATTGTGCTTAATAGAATTAAGAATCTGGTTGACAGGCAATTGCGTGATGAGCAATGTGGATTCAGAAGTGGTAGGGGATGTGTAGATCAGATATTTTCACTTAGGCAGATTCTTGAGAAATGTTTAGAGTTTCAGAAACCTTTGGTTGCTAGCTTTGTTGATTTCAAAAAGGCTTTCGACTCTGTTGATCGTCATAATTTGTGGTTGATTGTGAGATCATATGGTATACCAGACAAGTTAGTTAACATAATGAAGCTCTCTATAATAACACTGAGTCATGTGTGAGAGTTGGTAAGTCTTGTAGCAATTGGTTTAGCATTACTTCTGGTGTTCGACAAGGGTGCATTTTGTCTCCTTTTCTCTTTAGTTTGGTTGTTGATTATGTTATGCGAAATTCACTTCAAGGGAAAGCTTTTGGCCTTAAATGGGCTGGAGATAAGAAAATTTCTGATTTAGATTATGCTGATGATTTAGCCCTTGTGGCAAATGATGTTGATGAGATGAACTCTTTCATTCGAACTGTTGATGAGACTGGGAGTACAGTAGGTTTGGTTATAAACAGAGAGAAAACTAAAGTGATGAAAATTGGTCAGGCAGGTTGTGATTCAGTTAATCTGAATGGTTGCAGTCTTGAGCAGGTGTCACAGTTTAATTATCTTGGGAGCTATGTAACTGATACTGGTGATGTGCGGCATGAGATTAACAGACGAATAGGTATTGCTGCCGGGACTTTTAAGAATCTATGGAGATTGTGGAGAAATAGGCGTATACACCTAAAGACTAAAATTAGACTGTATAATAGTTTGGTTCTTTCTAGGGTTAGTTATGGTAGTGAAACTTGGACGCTGTATAAACAAGATAACAGGAAACTAGATGCTTTTGATTCTAGATGCTTACGCAGTATCTTGGGTATTAGGTGGTTTAACTTTGTAACTAATGATGAGGTTAGGCAAAGGAGTCTGCAACCTCCTTTAAGCAGCATATTGTGCAGAGAGAGACTCCGCTGGTTTGGCCATGTTGCCCGTATGGATAATTATAGATTGGCGAATAGGGTTATGAACAGTGTGCCTAGAGGCTTCAGAAGGAGGGGGAGACCTAGGATGCGGTGGGCAGACAATGTCAAACAGGACCTTGTTAGAATTGGTGTGCAGTGGCCGGATGCAGCAGATGTAGCTCAGGACAGATATGCTTGGAGAAGTAAACTGCGTGGTCTGGTTGGACCTCCGTAGCCCATGGCTGCTTGAGGATGATGATGATGATGATGAAAGCAATGTAGCAGTGTGGAAAATTTTATTTTTCAAATACTTAATTTTGAAAAAGCGAAATGTTTATTATATAAATATACATTAAATTTCATATTATTAAATTTCTGGTTTTTTTTCTGTAATATTTTGTGAATAAAAGACACATTTCAATTTCTGAAATATATTTATTCTAAGTATAATGTTAAAAATTTAAAAGCCAAAATACATCAAAATAGGTCTCTCCGTTAATGAAACACCAATATGGACATTTCATCATCTGTGAATAGGAATTGTTAAATTATTAAACATCACTTCATTCCAATATTCTTTTATTATTCAGTAATTCAAGGAACATGCTAATTATCACTTTAAGCAAAGTATACAGTAGAAATTTTGGAAGTATTTTTAAAAATGGGACACTTGCACTTAATTCATTACAGGCAAAAATTGCTAAAATTGCATGGTACAAGTTGAAAAGAATATACTATTTATATTTTCCAGATATTTTGTTGTTTTTTTACAACGGAATGCTGAAAAGTTAAGGATGTATCCAGGATGCATCATGGTATCTTTAAGTGTCATGGTTTCTACAACTCAAAATAAAATTTATATGTACCTTCTTCTTCAGGAAGTTATGACAAAAAAACTGAATAAAAGTAATGAAAAATGATTTTCAGCAAATTAAACAATAACACGCTTTAAATTTTAAAAACATATAGTACGATTGCTATAATAAATCAAAGGAACTATATGATTGTTACAATAGTCAAGGGAACCGTCCGTAGAGGGCGCTGATCGCCTATTAACAAAATTTCGTTGAGAAGGAAAATGCTTTTTTCGCGAATCGACAGGCAGTGTTCGAGGAGACGGTGCCATGAACGTGTACAATTCTTAAGCCTACTCGTTAGCTAGTCAAGAAGAGGTGTGTTTGGAATACGAAAACAACGATATGGTACTACATCGGTGAATGTTGCTACGTAACAGTGCCGGATCTAAGAGGGGGGGGGGAAGGCAAGGGAGTCACTTCTTCCCTTTCAGTATGGGAGTAAAGGTCTGTTTACGCCAGCAAGTATTGCTGGCGCCAATAGCCAACTGGCACAATGAACACGTATGGCTTGAGCCCATCTGTGCCTGAGGGAGGAGAATTGGAGTGCCCAACCGAAGGCCCAATACGAGTACTAGCTAGAGTTTTCCAGAGATAAATTTCAAACTTGAACCTGGAAACCGCAGATTACGAGTCTGGTGCGCTATCGACTGAGCCACACCTTCCCCTCTGTGTGCAGAAAATGATGCTCAAAGGTAAAGCAATGCAGCCTTCATTATGTTCTTTGGGATTTTTATGCCATACAGGTGATATTAAATTTTTTTAATGATATATTGTATATCAAAAGTACCAATATTGCTATTGCAAGCTATATAATTATTATTAAATAAAAAAAAACAACCTTAAACAGCTACTTTCCACACAGATCTGACAGGAGCCTGTCACTTTAATATGCCATAGAGAAGTTTTGTGAAAATTGTTTCTGTCGTTGTGTTTCATATTCAAATTATTCAAAAATTCAAAAATATTTCAAATTGTGTTTCGTATTATTATTGAAAGTCAATGATGGACCATTACTGAAATATTTAATAGTGTTTATTAAAAAAAAATGGATAGCTGTAATATTACTCTACAGCAAGGCCGTCGCCAGATTAGATCGCACCCTGAGGCAAACAATTAAATATCGCCCCTGATGGATCACAGTCGCCGCGCATCACATACGCCCATCACAGGCGCCGTGAGACAGGCTGCCTCTATGCTACACCCTGTCGACGGTACTGTTCTACAGCAATATATTGCATGTCATAGTATCCTGCCAAAAATATACAGTAATGTATGAGAAGTGCTTCAGTATTATAATTATTTTGCATATATGTATCATAATAACCCTAGATCAACATGGTGAGATCTTCATTAATACAAACTAATGCACCTACTAATATTACTTTAAATAGACACCCTTCTGTCTGTCTTAAATTTTTTTAGAATCTTCTTTAGTTGTTTCCATAGTTAATGCACTATACTATTCTGTGTACAAGGTAGGTTAGCTTGTACACAAACCCATGTGTTCTAAAATTTTATTTACTTATATGACAAAAGATCTAAGATCCAATAATAGTAGTCATTGCGCTTATATAATTTCTACTTATATAGAGATGACAGTGAGAAAATAATACATTGAATTTGTTTTAAATGTTTCAAAACTTTGTGTGCTGAACCATAATAATATTTGCAATGAATGGTAAAGACTAACAAAATTGTGTGTGTGTGTTTTTTTACAATATACACTTAATTTTAATATTTTTTATTTTCTAAAGTAAAAATTTAACATAATTTTGTTTTCTCATAACATTTTCTTGGTTTAATATTTCAAATAGTAGAGTTCAATTTAGAAATAGGCCAAGTTGCCACACAAATCTGAGGGACCATATATGATCCCACCTTGTGATATAAATCGTGCAAATCATATTATGATTCCATAATTAAATAGCTGCATATTTAAGTACGCTTTTTATAAAGTCAAAAAGTACATATATTTTTTATCGTGTTTTTATAGGGTCCACATAACCTTCAGAAGTTTTCCTCAAAAAAAAGTGAACTTTTCACAAACATCCTTCACCCCAAAAAATGCTGTTGCAGTTTTTTTTTTCAATACCTACTGCTGCACTCCACTGGTTACCCTATAAACATATTTGCCAGTGGTTAACATGTGGCTTTTTTGTTAATGACTTTCCTTTTTTAAACTTATTGGCACCTTATTTACCCAACAGAAGATGTGAAACTCATTCCCACAAAACATGAATCCACCATTGACTACTCATAAATAATTTTCATTTTAGTTATGTAACACTTAATATTTATAATTTTCAATACATCTGTTTAATACCTCCACCATTCCATTGACCGAGTGGTTAGCATGTTTGGCTACTGATCAAAGGGACCTGGGTTCGAGTCCTGGGTAAAGCATTGATCTTTGTATTTGTCTTTCTGCTGAGGTCTCTCCTTCCTCACAGATCTCCCCCATGGTGTATTAAACTGACAGGCTGCTGTTAGACATCTGTGACAAGCAGATGCTTGAGGGAGTATTTTTATATTTATGCAAGGCCAATCAAGTAACAAGAAACCATATTCCAAACTTTTTTGGGGGAGGGGGCTAAATTATTACCACTGAGTGCAAAAATAGGGAAATATATGAATCTGCTCATAAATGATTTAAAATGATATTTTCATTAATTTCATTAAGTTTTTTAAGTCAATAAATGGCAGACTTTATTTCAAAATTTGCGGTCTTGGATGCCTTGCATCTGTTACCTTCTTCTTGGCTGGACCTGTGTTATAGGACGTGGAGAAATATTGCACCTGATTAATATTTCATGGTGGAGTACTGTTCCATGTGAACCCATTTGGATAACGAGCTGAACAGGTACCTCTTCGATAGCATGAAAACCCTGTTTAAAAAAGTGATGAGGAAAAAGATAAAAATGAAAAATATTTGAAGCAGTTTTATGGGGTATGTAATTTTTGGCTTTAAGATATATTTTTTTCAATTTCATGTCTCTTCTCGCCAACTGCTACATGGCATTGCCTAGGGGAAGTTTTGAGCTTCCCAGTTTGAAAACCACAATTAGGAGTTTTTATTTACTATTTTGATTATATTTCCCATTTAGAATATTGAAACAATTTTCACTTTGTTTTTCCACATTTTTCAGTTGAATTTTTGTGAAACAGTAAATTTCACTATTATGTTCCCTTAAAAAGGTAGAGATCAGAATGGTATTAGGGTACTTAGGTGTTAGGTATTGTTATAACACAGTTAAAACTTTTTCAGCATAAATTAAAAATATCCTGCTACCACAAAATATGCATTTTTTTCTTTACATATTAAACGTTTATTACAGACCGAGAGGCTGCTGTCTTGGATGAGTCAAAGCCATGGCTCTGTGTGAGGGAGAGAGTCATGCCCTCTGCATATCAAAGAACATACTGGATGGCCTTGACAGGTCGTTATCTCCTGATAGCTGTCCAGTGCTCCCCCAATCTTCTTGAGGTCTTTTTGACCTTGTCATTTAACCCATTGTATACAAAAAAGTGCTGTTAAAAGGTAAAAGGAACTCACTTCTAATTCAATTTGCAAGAGGCATTTACCCTGCCTTTAGAACAGCTGCAGAAATGTACTACAAATAATAAAGGATACAAATACACAAATCTTTGCTTCAATCAAAAAATTTACTAATGCCAGCAAGAAATAAACACATGAAATTTTATTCATATAGACAGACATCTGAGGCATGTCAATAATAAGCTATATTAAAATAGATATATCAAAAATGGGCTACAAGTGAGAAGAGGAAGTTATTTTTGGGGGCACAAAGCTAAATATCCCCACCAGAAAAGTGATTGGGCATTGATTTAATCTCAATAGTGCAGTGGTAGTTGGACAACAGTAGATAAATAGATTCCATAATAAAAATGACAATTGGGTGACAAAAAATGATGCATCGAAGTAAGATTTATTATAAAATTATTATGTATTACCTATACCCATGGGAGTCTGCAGAGGGGGGCAAACGGGGCACTTGCCCTCTCTGGGATCGAGTAAAAAAATTCCACAAATTATAATTGTAACAATTTAAACATAATTAATTTATATACATTATGTATGTGTTTTTCTATTAATGCAATATTGTATTCTATAATCTACTTGTGAAAAAAAAACCCTAAAAAATTAAATAATTAAATAAAAATTTATTGATGTAATTATTTGTCTCCAAGCTTTGCCCCCCCTCCCCTGGAAAATTTTCTGTGGACGCCCATGCTTATACCATAAAATAAAACACCTAAAAGTATACGAAAAAAGAGAGTAAAAATTAAAGTTGTAGTTTACAAATACTCTAGAACAAGGTGTCAAACTCAATCTTGTAAAGTGCTTTGGGTTGGGTTGGGTTGTTTTACCTTTGAGCGGCACTTTTTTACACACCATGGGCTAAATGGCCAGGTCACATGGACCCCGAAGGCTCAGAGGTTGGGGGAGTGGACCCACTGGAACAGCTGTTGGGAGACAGATAGTAGCCTCCCGTCAAGGCCATCCAGTGTGTTCTTTAACGTGCACAGGGTATGGCTCTCCCGCACACGGGGCCACGGCTTAACGTCCCATCCGATGGACGGCGGCCTTTCCAAGCCCATCGGTGTCCCCTACTGACCGTGGGCAGGGCGGGGAATTTTGCTGAGATAAATCTCAACGCTGACCCAGCTGGGACTCGAACCTGGGAACTACAGATTACGAGCCTGGCGCGCTACCGACTGAGCCACCCTCGCCCCCACCTTGTAAAGTGCCAATTTTTCTTTCAAAGTATATCAGCGGGCAGTGATTCAATTAAACTCTAATTTTATATAAAAAATTTTTTATTTAAATTTAAAGTATACATAAAATTAAAATGGCATTATGTCATAACGGTTAAAAAACAGCGCATTATTTCGAAGATTCAGATACTTGACATCTTTTCAACTTTTCTGTAATCTGTACCTATGTGTTCAATGTATAGAAAAACTATTCATGAAATTCGAGTATTATTAATTGAGGTCGCGGGCCCCATCTAATTGCCCCGGGGGCCTCTCATGGCCCGCGGGCCCCATCTAATTGCCCCGGGGGCCGCTCATGGCCCGCGGGCCGTATCTTTGACATAGCTGCTCTAGAAGTTTGGGTTGCTCTACTTCTGGGTGGCACTTTTCTGCTCACTAAGGATTAAAATGCTGGGTGGCAACGACCTCAAATCTCAGAAAAGGAAGGAAAAGGGGTCCCAGTGAACAGCTGTTAGGAGACAGAAGATCACATCAAGGCCTGCCAGGTGATATACATAGGTACAAGCACAGTTTAGCTCAGATAAAAATGGAGCATTGGTGAAGGTTTGAACCTGGAAACTGCAGATTATGAGCCTGGCACAATACCGAGTTAGCCACCCCTTCCCATTGGACGATGGTGAATGGTACGAAATATCGGGATAGCAAGCTGAGAACAGTCCTAAATATAAATGTTTGGATTAGGATTATACAGGAAAATATAGCTGAGAATTTAAGGAAAGTTATATATCCATAGAGTATGATATATTTCCTATAATGAGTTTTTGTAGAAGTAGCTGAACTACTGGTTATTCAAATTAGAATCTGAACAAAAGTTTAAATCCCATTGTTTTCTTTAACTGATTGCATATTTATCAACTTTTAATGTTGAAGCACCTGTGGCAGGGATAAAAATTAATGGAGCTACTGCTTGGTAAAAATTGAAAAGCTAATATCAATGTTTAGCAAGGAATAACTCCATTAATCTTATTTCGTTAGCAGTAACTAATCAACTAGCACTGTTTGCACAATCCACATATTCTACAAAAACATGAAATTGGTTCTCCTTTGGAAGGTATCTAAGTATTGGGGTCACTATGCCAAAGCCTATGTGGTTTCTGCTTTAATCAAGTACTGAATGCAATATATGGTTTTACAACGGAAAAAATATCTCCTTCAACTTTTTCATTAAAGCTGCAACTTATAAATATAAATTGAAGAAATGTGTACTGCATATTCATTAGTAAAACACTGGTCACCATTGTGTAGTATAAACAAAAAGAAACAATTCCCTCTCACTGCAGCAATATGTGTGAAATATTTTTTAATGAATTTCTGAAAATGACTCGAGATATATACAGAGTGCTCTAAAACATTTACAAAGAAATATGCACTCAGGAACTGTTAAAGGTTAATTATAATGTGATTTATGTGTGAAAGCAGTCTGGTATAGAACTCTCAAATGAAATATGGTTAGCGTCAATTGGAAATGCAATCAGTTATGAAAGAGTAAACGTGGTCAGCATTTAATTTTTAACTTGCAAATTGACACAAGAAAGAAATTTGTAACTTCCTACTTTAGAGAGGTAACCAACATACTATAAGAAGTAAACAAATCCCGAATGCACTGTGATTGCCTCGCTTGGTGGTCTAGATGTCACGTCCGCTAACCGAATACATTTTGCAATACATTTTGCGTCACCTTGCTCCTCAAATAGAGCAGACTTATGTTATTGGGATGATAGTGGTTACCTCATTCACTCTATATCAAACAATGTCCAGAATCACTCTGCAAGCAATATCTGGACTCATCTGTGAAGAGTACGGACCTCCATGGCTCTTCTGTCCAGTTAACATGCGTGCATGCCCAATTCAACTGCTCTCTCCTGTGACATGAGGGGTATATACAAATTACTGGCCTTCTAGCGTAAGACCTCCCTCCAGAAGTCTTCTACGCACAGTAGCTGATACAACCCTCCCAGTGGTTGCTGCAAGAGAGGATCATAACTGAGAGGGAGTAGATGTCCTGCTCCTTCATGCTGTTAATCGCAGATATTTGTCTTGTACAGCGGTTGTAACTCCAGCCTTTCCTCAGTTATATTGCCGAGATGCAGAATCCTTGCTAAGAAATTGATTCCACAGTCTATAGACCACAGGATTCACATTTAGCCATCATGCTACATCTGACTGACTTTGGCCTGTTTCGAGCCAGCCCATAGCTCTCCACCGTAGTTCATTTGGCAAACTAATGTCTCGAGGCCATTCTTACAAAATGGTTATTTCGAATTTCTTTACTCACATTTACAACTCAATAGCCCAGGGTTGGTTGAGGATGATGATGATGAGATTAATTTGCATACGATATGCTCACTCGGCATTACTTTACTGGTTACATGAACAAGTTTGGTGAGGATCGCACAATTTGTTGGCGAATTATTGCGATTTTTCTCATTTTTCTTTAATTTATGGAAACCATTGTATGTATGGTTGATCTCGATTGAACCATTTTGCACTCATTAAGAAAACAGACATAATTCTCAATGCAAACTTAGTAACTTGTAAAATATTGTTGCTGTTTAAATTTATTGATAATAAAATTTTTATTTTATTACTGTACATCACTTACTGCCAGCACATCTTTTGTAATTAAGAGACAGGCCAGAAGAGACCGCCTTTGAGACAAGCTACAGGCTGGCGTGGCTACAGAGGTCCTGTATTGTTAGAGGCTGGCCATCTCGGTGATTGACTGTCATTGGTTGATTAAGTCACATGGTTTAAGGGCGCCATGTTTTGTCGTACCGTGAGAGGAAAGCCTATGAGTTAGTGTGTGTACCAATTTAAAACTTCTCAGTTGTTATAGTTTTATACATTTCTACCACTTTTTTTGTCTATAAAAGCTGTCATATTATATGAATGCCTCACTACGCTGCATTTGGGTGTAAAAATTTCACTCAAAGAAATAAATTAATGAATATTTTTTCCTAGAAACTCCATCAGAAGGTGGCAATCAGCTGGAAAAGTGAAATGAGCCAACTGAAAACCAACAAATAATTTTTTTTAAGGCTCGTTTGAAAAACGAGCTAATGTTTTCACTTTGTCGTCTGCCTACGACAATATTTGTTCGTCTGCCTGTCCGTCTCTCTGTTAAATGTTTTCTGTCCATCTGTCTTTCCACCTGTCTGTCCGTCTATAGACAATCAATTTTCTTTTACTTTTAAAGCTAAATGATCTTTTTGGGTTGGATGGGTGTCGAACAACATTTCTGCTTTAAGAGAAAAATGAAAAACATTTTTGCACATTACAGGTACTAATAAAATATTAATAGTTTATTTTCTCAATTATACAGTAGTTGGAATTTCCACTGTAAGAGGGTACTGAAAGTGTAAAATGACTAGAAGAATACACATCGCCTCTGGCGCATATGGGAATCTCCTTTTCAAAGTGAATGAAGTTCTTCTTTTGCCTTCTTTTTCACTCCTTAAAAGTTTTAATTATGGATGTTCGTGTTGTATTTCTCCTGAGGTCCCGCCCTCCTCATGGACTTTCTACTATGGCGTTTAAACAGACGGCTCCTGTCAGACCTCTGTACAAGCAGCTGCTTGAGAATTATTTATCTTTTAATGTATGATAGGGAAAATGCACATAGTAATATTTTATTAGTAATTATAAAACATAAAAAGTATTTGTCTTTTAGTTCTTAAATTTAAAAAGTTGCTTTTCTCTCGCCGAAATTTCTACCATAAACAGATCACTTGAAACATTCGTTAAAAGCTTTGCAGTTTCGATATTTAGTAATCTCTAATGATATAATTAAAACTACCTTTGAAAATGCGAATTACATTTCATTAGTAACCAACTAAAAAGAGATTTCCAATTATCTCTCATAACAAAACCGTTCCGTTTCTTACCTATCTTGGGCTAAAGATCAACTCATTGTTGTCAATGGAATTTTCAAGACTGTCACATTCCAAGGCCAAAATGTCTAGCATTATTACATCGTTTGCAATATTCATTTTATATTTTGGAATTTTTCAATTTTTTTCCACCTTTAGAGGGCGCAATTACAGCTTTTTGTGAAATTCGCAAAATGCAAATTGTAATATTTTATCAATACCTGTCGAACCCAAAATAAATTTCTAATTTATCTCTAAAAACATACATTTTTCAGTTAAAACAAAAAAAGTTGCATTCACCTACCGCACCCCCCCCCCCCCCCCCCCCCACCGTCTAAAGGGTCAAGTGATTGTTGCCAATGGTAACTTTGTAACCTTCACACTTCTAACATAAATACATCGTTTGAAATAGTCATTTGATATTTTGGAATTTTCGAAATTTTCCACCGATATAGGGAGCAGTTATAACTGGGAGATTCGAAAAATGCCAATCGTAATATATCATTAAATCCTATCTAACACAAAAAGAATTTTTAATTTATCTGTATAAACAAAAAGTTCGATGTCTACAGAAGGACAGTCATCATCATCATCATCATCCTCAAGCAGACATGGGCTACGGAGGTCCAACCAGACCGTGCAATTTAGTTCTCCAAGCAAGTCTATCCTGAGCTACATCTACTGCATCCGGACACTGCACACCAATTCTAACAAGGTCCTGTTTGACATTGTCGGCGCACCGCATCCTAGGTCTCCCCCTCTTTCTAAGGCCTTTAGGCACACTGTTCATAACCCTATTCGCCAATCTATAATTATTCATACGGGCAACATGGCCAAACCAACGGAGTCCCTCTATGCACAATATGCTGCTTAAAGGAGGTTGCAAACTCCTTTGCCTAACCTCATCATTAGTTACAAAGTTGAACAACCTAATGCCCAAGATACTGCGTAAGCATCTGGAATCAAAAGCATCTAGTTTCCTGTTATCTTGTTTACAAAGTGTCCAAGTTTCACTACCATAACTAACCCTAGAAAGAACCAAACTATTATACAGTCTAATTTTAGTCTTTAGGTGTATACGCCTATTTCTCCACACTCTCCATAGATTCTTAAAAGTCCCGGCAGCAATCCCTATTCGTCTGTTAATCTCATGCCGCACATCACCATTATCTGTTACATAGCTCCCAAGATAATTAAAGTGTGACACCTGCTCAAGACTGCAACCATTCAGATTAACTGAATCACAGCCTGCCAGACCAATTTCCATCACTTTAGTTTTCTCTGTTTATAACCAAACCTACTCTACTACCAGTCTCATCAACAGCTCGAATGAAAGAGTTCATCTCATCAACATCATTTGCCAAAAGGGCTAAATCAGCAGCATAATCTAAATCAGAAATTTTCGTATCTCCAGTCCATTTAAGGCCAAAATCTTTCCCTTGAAGTGAATTTCGCATAACATAATCAATAACCAAGCTAAAGAGAAAAGGAGACAAAATGCACCCTTATCGAACACCAGAAGTAATGCTAAACCAATTGCTACAAGCCTTACCAACTCTCACACACGACTCAGTGTTATTATAGAGAGCTTTCATTATGTTAACTAACTTGTCAGGTATACCATATGATCTCACAATCAACCACAAATTATGACGATCAACAGAGTCGAAAGCCTTTTTGAAATCAACAAAGCTAGCAACCAAAGGTTTCTGAAAGTCTAAACATTTCTCAAGAATCTGCCTAAGTGAAAATATCTGATCTACACATCCCCTACCACTTCTGAATCCACATTGCTCATCACGCAATTGACTGTCAACCAGATTCTTAATTCTATTAAGCACAATCATGGAAAGAACTTTACCTGGAACAGAGAGTAGGCTGATACCCCTATAGTTATCACAAGAACTACGATCACCTTTTTTGAAAATAGGGATAACAATAGCTCTGGTAAAATCCTTAGGAACCATGCCTTTATCATAAAAGATATTCAGAATTTCAGTCATCCAAGTGGTAACCGAAACATTCCCAGCTCTAAGCATTTCCATAGTAATTTAATCTACACCTGGGGATTTATGTAGTTTAAGTTTAGAAACAGCCAAAATAACTTCAGATTGTGTTATAGGGCCAACATTAAAGCCACCAATGCATCTATCATCATTGCAAACAATGGGAGTAGAACTAACTACATTGTTTAGAACATCAATGAATGACAGAATCCTCCCCTTCTGTAATCTTACCTAGTTTATCCTTCAATCCTTGTATAGCTGTCCATTTTCTGCCACACAAAACATTAACTATCTGGTACAGCTCTCTGCTGTTGTGCTGTCTAACTGCTTCCTCGGCTTTGTCAGCCAAACCATCAAGCCAAAGATTCTTATCAGCAGCTAACTGATCTTTTACACGTTTATTAAGTTCTCTGTAATGCTTTCTATTAGGACTAGTAGGGTATTTATTAAAGACATTCCTGCAGTTCTTTCTTTCCAAAATAAGCTCAAGTGCCTTATCACTCAGATAATTCTGTCTCTTCTGCTCCTTTTTTCCTAAAAGAGTACTGTTAGTGTCCAAAAAAGCCTGTTTAAAATGATCCCATTTTTCCTCAACTTCAGTAGTAAGCAAACCATGACTGTCATAATGACTAAGTAACCTATCATGGTAAGCTTTGGCTATAACTGGATATTTCAGAGCTTCAGTATTAAAAGTAAATTTTTTAACCCTAGCACAACACTTTTTAAGTTTAAGTTGCAACACACATTTAACAAGGTAATGGTCAGATCCAATTTCAGCTCCCCTATATGCCCTGGTATTCCTAACTGAACTAGCCCATTTGCTGTTAATTAATATGTAATCAATCACATTCTTATGCAGCCCATCAGGTGAAACCCATGTGTACTTATGTATGTCGCGGTGTTTGCAATAAGTGTTAGTTATTCTGAATCCATTGAGTTTACTTACCTGTAGGAGACGTTGCCCATTGCCATTGCAGCTACCAATACCAAAAGGGCCTATTACTCCTCCCCAAAGGTCAGAGTCAGTACCAACTTTGGCATTGAAGTCACCAAGAACAAGGGTAATATCTCCTTTCTTGACAGAATTCAAAATATCCTGAAGTTGTTCATAAAACCTATCCTTCTCATCCTCATCGGCATCTTCAGTGGGGGCATAACAGCAGATAACATTCAAGTCTTTAACGCTTGTCTGAAATTTTAAGAAAGCGAAATTATATATTTTTTTAAAAGCTCTAAAATTTCCTTTTCCTTTTTTTAGCCGTTTTCTAAAGTGGTTCCAATCATGAACCCTGAAATCTGTATCAAATTTTACCCTACCCTTTTCCGGAATCCATAAGTACCGTGCAATACCATTCAGCTTTGCACGCTAAACAAACCGAGCGACAAAACATGGCGTCCAAATTTGAGATGGCCAACCTCTACCTATATAGGGCCTCTAGCTACAGTGTGGTGGTAGTGCCTCCTACAACTTTCAACTTTGAAAATTAAATACGTGCTCTTTGGGCTCATGAGCAGGCCTGTAGACTAATCTCAGTTAGCCCTGGTAATAGTAAACAAGGCAAGGAGTCACGTGATGTCGTCTCAGGTTTTCTCTAGTATGTGCCTCAACTCTTTGGTGCTAATTGAAATGACGTCGCAACGCCCACTAGTTTATGAAGGCTATTTTTTATTTATAATGGCGTATGTCTTAAATTTTTTTTATATCTTCCTGTAATTTTATTTTCATATTTTAGTAGCTGAAAAAGATTTTGAAAAGTAGAATATTTTTAGGTTTTCGAAAAGTTGAACATTTTTAGGTTTATGAATTTTTAGGTTTATTTCTTCTTTCAGAAGAGGTAGTACGTAGTTTATATTTCCTCTTTTTTTCAGGAACTGATTTATATATCCATTAATTCATCAATTTATTATACCCATTGACTAATTATTTGTTTTTATTAATAATTAAACGATATTTCAATAATGTTTAATATTCTACATGACTAAGTTTTGGTCTAACACTATACCTGCAATCAACTCCCGTATCACGCAGATGCCGATAAATGCGAGGGCAGAGACAGTCCTCGAGCAAGGCTGCTCTATTTTGCTCCACCGTACCATATTTCTCGAGCATGCCGTGATTTGGCGCCTTCACTGCAACCAGTTGCCGCACCATGAATTGTGGTCTATTGGGCGAAGTCAATATCAGCCTCTCTGCGATCCATACTTTAAAATGATGAAAATATATTTTATTCATTATTTTATAAAATATATCGTCATTGGTGATTAAAAATGTTGTTTATTAATTGTATGTATTAGTTGTTAATTAATCCGTCGAATATACAGAAAGGTATTAATTTTACTGCTCCGTCTTTACTAAATCACATTTACATGCCACAATATTGAACTGATTTCAGAAAAATAAATAGCGGAGATGATGTGTATGTTCTATGAATAATGGTAGAAGAAAAAATCGCAGCAGGAGGAATTTTTTTTACTACTAGTAATATTTGCACACTGCCCAATTAAATATTACAGAATTTCATGTCGGTCTAATTTAGCATTTAATTAAAAATGTGATGAAAAATAAAAACGATTACAATAAAATCTATTTAAATCTCAAGTTTCAACAATATTTGTTTAGTAATAAAATTTTACCTAAGAAATTAATCTAAATAAAGAAATTTTTTAAATCGTTTAATGAAATATATGTACACTTTTGAAATTTGTGTAATGATTTTTTTTTATATATTTATAAATAATTTTTATAAAGCAAGGTAACTTGTTAGTATTACACGTTTCAAAACTCTTTAAAACTGAACGAATATTGTTTAAAATTCGGATTTAAATAGAATAAATATCATAATTAAATCCATCTTCAGAGCCATTTTTCCATTAAATGCATATATTAAAAGTTGCGGAATTTCCAAGTTAGATTCCCATTGACAATAACATGGAAATTCTTTAATATTTTACTAGGAGCAAAAAACGGGTAAAAAATCAAATTAATGCCTCCAAAGTTTTGTTTTTTAATGCTTAATAATATAATAATACGATTCTTTTCCGGCTTCTATAACTTGCAGAAGGAGGGGGGTGGGGTCCATTGGTACACATTTGTCAAAAATCCGCAAATTTTTCCTGTACAGTTTCCAAAATCAGAAGCTGACACATGATTTTTTTTATGAGAAGAGCTGATAAAACCTTAAATTGCAAACTTGCTTGAGTAAGTATTGAAATATTTATAAGTTCTTCTCATATTACTTTTACTTTATGGCAACAAATGGTGCTGAAGTTAGCATATTGTTTTCTGAGAAACATGCAGTAAAACATTTCAGTGCAAACTGTTTTGCCACGACAGTTGAACTTAGACCGAGGTGGAATACAGCCACATTGAATTAGCGCCAGCAATCCATGTTGGTGTAACTCAGTGTCTCGCAAACTGTGTGCCGCGAGAGATTCCAAGTGTGCCGCGCGAGATTTTCAAATTGACACTAGAAATTCCAAACATTTCGACTTGACTTGTGTTATCGACGTGCTATCGACGTGCTTTAATAAAAATCTTTCAGAATTTATCAACTGGGATCTTGTAAATATTTATCAAGCTTTTTCCAAATTTTGGTATTAATTTTTGATTATTTCAAGCCATAGAATGGACAAATATTTAAAACAAACACCGAGTTATGATTAATTATATTTATTATTATATTTATTTTAAATAAAATGCATTTAACGAAACTTAAATTTCCTCTTTTTACGTAACCATCAAAAATTCTTTTTTAGGTGTGCCGCGGAAAAAAAAAAATTAGATTCAGTGTGCCGCGGAAAAAAAAAATTAGATTCAGTGTGCCGCAGAGTAAAAATGTTTGCGAGACACTGGTGTAACTGAAAGGATTTCCAAAACAGTGGCACGAAGACTCAATGTAGGCTCTATGCAAGGAGACCATTCCTATTAACAGTTTTATACCTTTGTACAATTATCGCTCTGAAAAATCAAAGACTCATTTCCAAGAAGATTCCTGGATGTTGGCAACAATTTATGCATTTTGATGCAGTTCTTAGCTCACTGTTGATTTTACAATCCCATCGAAATCTTCTTTTGGACTAAAAATTGTAAAGGTTTTTGACGAGTTTTCCAACTATTTTCAGTCTTCCTTTTGCACTTCTTGAGCACACATTGATGTATGCTGCCGATGTCTATTCTTTCGAAGAGTTCTGGTGAATGGAATTTTATTCGCAAGTGCAAGCACGCTGTCTGTACTAAAAGTTGTTTTCTTAATTCTCCCACTATTAGAAGACCTAGTTTCAGAATATCTTTTTAAAGTTCTCAAAACAATAGGAAGTTCACACCTGCATTTAAGAAAAGATTTGACGCAAATGCCTTTATATTACGATTTGATATCTGATGAGGCAAAAAAAAAAATGAAGACCGTTCCATAACTGTTCTTTTTTAACACTGCACAAAATGTTAAATGCATATGATGCATAAATGTTAACTGCACCAAGGCCACAACTTTAAACTCATCTGCGATTTTGATCGGCAACAGAACACTTCATAGAATTCAATAAATCGAAATCGCTCACTATATTGCTTTTGAAGCTACATAGTTTTATTCTTAAAATATTACAAATATTTGAAAACCCAAAAAGTTTTTAAGCTGCGTACAAAGTACTTCAGAAAAATAAAATTTCCATAAAGTTGATAATTCGGTGGGTAGAAACTGGCCGACACATTAAAAACATGTAAAAAAAAAAAAAGTATCAACGTGTTCAGGGTTTTTTGCCACCACCGTACATACCAAATAAGGTTGATATAATAAGTGAATAGATTCACAGGATATGTTTATCAGCTGGTGGATAATCCTGAGCAGAAGTCATCGCAGGCACCTGAACTCTTTGCTTCTATTGGCATCGTCAAATTCTACATTGGAGGAAGTCTTCCAGTGTAGATGGCTTCAGCCTTTAGTAGTGGGGGAACGGGTCTTTGCCCCATGTCTGCGATTAGGGGGCTGTTTTATATTGTCGGCATTCCCTCTCTCAATAAACATAGTTTCTTTAAACATTCCACTAACCATTTTCTCTCCATAGGTAGTTGGAATGTGAGGACTCTGCACAGAGCTTTTTCTCTTGATGTCCTCGCACAAGAATTCCACTGTTATAATTTAGATATTCTCGGCTTGCAAGAGACCAGATGGACAGATAAAGGTCAGATTCTTAAAAATAATCTTAAATTTCTCTTTTCAGGGAGGGACGACAATAAAGCATCACCAAGGCATGGGTCTGCTTCTCAGCAGACACGCTAGTGATGCTCTTCTAGGATATGAGTGCATTAATGAAAGGTTTCTTACAGCAAAATTTCAGACAAGCATTAAAGACTTGAATGTTATCTGCTGTTATGCCCCCACTGAGGATGCCGATGAGAAGGATAGGTTTTATGAACAACTTCAGGATATTTTGAATTCTGTCAAGAAAGGAGATATTACCCTTGTTCTTGGTGACTTCAATGCCAAAGTTGGTACTGACTCTGACCTTTGGGCAGGAGTAATAGGCCCTTTTGGTATTGGTAGCTGCAATGGCAATGGGCAACGTCTCCTACAGGTAAGTAAACTCAATGGATTCAGAATAACTTGCACTTATTACAAACACCGCGACATACATAAATACACATGGGTCTCACCTGATGGGCTGCAGAAGAATATGATTGATTACATATTAATTAACAGCAAATGGGCTAGTTCTGTTAGGAATACCAGGGCATATAGGGGAGCTGAAATTGGATCTGACCATTACCTTGTTAAAAGTGTGTTGCAACTTAAAGTTAAAGTGTTGTGCTAAGGTTAAAAAATTTACTTTTAATACTGAAGCTCTGAAAGATCCAGTTATAGCCAAAGTGTACCATGATAGGTTACTTAGTCATTATGACAGTCATGGTTTGCTTACTACTGAAGTTGAGGAAGAATGGGATCATTTTAAACATGCTTTTATGGACCCTAACAGTACTCTTTTAGGAAAAAAAGGAGCAGAAGAGACAGAATTATCCGAGTGATAAGGCACTTGAGCTTATTTCGGAAAGAAAGAACTGCAGGAATGTCTTTATTCAATACCCTACTAGTCCTAATAGAAAGCATTACAGAGAATTAAACGTGTAAAAGATCAGTTAGCTGCTGATAAGAATCTTTGGCTTGATAGTTTGGATGACAAAGCAGAGGAAGCAGTTAGACAGCACAACAGCAGAGAGCTGTACCAGATAGTTAATGTTTTGTGTGGTAGAAAACGGACTGGCATACAAGGATTGAAGGATAAACTAGGTAAGATTACAGAAGGGGAGGATTCTGTCATTCATTGATGTTCTAAACAATGTAGTTAGTTCTACTCCCATTGTTTGCAATGATGATAGATGCATTGGTGGCTTTAATGTTGGCCCTATAACACAATCTGAAGTTATTTTGGCTGTTTCTAAACTTAAACTACATAAATCCCCAGGGGTAGATGAAATTACTACCGAAATGCTTAGAGCTGGGAATGTTTCGGTTACCACTTGGATGACTGAAATTCTGAATATCTTTTATGATAAAGACATGGTTCCTAAGGATTTTACCAGAGCTATTGTTATCCCTATTTTCAAAAAAGGTGATCGCAGTTCTTGTGATAACTATAGGGGTATCAGCCTACTCTCTGTTCCAGGTAAAGTTCTTTCCATGATTGTGCTTAATAGAATTAAGAATCTGGTTGACAGGCAATTGCGTGATGATCAATGTGGATTCAGAAGTGGTAGGGGATGTGTGGATCCGATATTTTCACTTAGGCAGATTCTTGAGAAATGTTTAGAGTTTCAGAAACTTTTGGTTGCTAGCTTTGTTGATTTCAAAAAGGCTTTCGACTCTGTTGATCGTCATAATTTGTGGTTGATTGTGAGATCATATGGTATACCAGACAAGTTAGTTAACATTATGAAAGCTCTCTATAATAACACTGAGTCGTGTGTGAGAGTTGGTAAGGCTTGTAGCAATTGGTTTAGCATTACTTCTGGTGTTCGACAAGGGTGCATTTTGTCTCCTTTTCTCTTTAGCTTGGTTATTGATTATGTTATGCGAAATTCACTTCAAGGGAAAGATTTTGGCCTTAAATGGACTGGAGATACGAAAATTTCTGATTTAGATTATGCTGCTGATTTAGCCCTTTTGGCAAATGATGTTGATGAGATGAACTCTTTCATTCGAACTGTTGATGAGACTGGTATTAGAGTAGGTTTGGTTATAAACAGAGAGAAAACTAAAGTGATGAAAATTGGTCAGGCAGGCTGTGATTCAGTTAATATGAATGGTTGCAGGCTTGAGCAGGTGTCACACTTTAATTATCTTGGGAGCTATGTAACAGATACTGGTGATGTGCGGCATGAGATTAACAGACGAATAGGGATTGCTGCCGGGACTTAAGAATCTATGGAGAGTAGGTGTATACGCCTATTTCTCCACAAAGACTAAAATTAGACTGTATAATAGTTTGGTTCTTTCTAGGGTTAGTTATGGTAGTGAAACTTGGACGCTATGTAAACAAGATAACAGGAAACTAGATGCTTTTGATTCCAGATGCTTACGCAGTATCTTGGGCATTAGGTTGTTCAACTTTGTAACTAATGATGAGGTTAGGCAAAGGAGTTTGCAACCTCCTTTAAGCAGCATATTGTGCAGAGAGAGACTCCGTTGGTTTGGCCATGTTGCCCGTATGAATAATTATAGATTGGCGAATAGGGTTATGAACAGTGTGCCTAAAGGCCTCAGAAAGAAGGGGAGACCTAGGATGCGGTAGGCAGACAATGTCAAACAGGACCTTGTTAGAATTGGTGTGCAGTGGCCAGATGTAGCTCAGGATAGACTTGCTTGGAGAACTAAATTGCACGGTCTGGTTGGACCTCCGTAGCCCATGGCTGCTTGAGGATGATGATGAAGGTTGATATATTTTTCCGGACTGTCGCAAGTCCGCGTCACTTAATTTTGAAAGGACTACCCAAAATGTAGCTTTAGAAATAAAAGATCAATTGTAAATAAAGCAATTAATCCACTGTTTATTTGTTACATTAACTATTATTCATGGACGCCTAACTAACATTATCTTAAGGAAATGTTTCAGTGCGGAGGACCAAAAATTTTTTTTATGGCCAGGTATTATCAATAGGTAAATCCGTATCCGGAATTGATGAGTAATGCTTTTGTTGTAAGAGATAAAACTCTTAAACTTTCAAAGGGTGGCTGTACTTTCTTTAGACGAGTCTAATCTACTACTCGCAGATTTTTCCGGTCTCCGAAGGAAAGCAGAGGACATTGTTTTGCATTTAAATTGAACGCCAGTTACTAACAAGATATTAAGAAACTAGAAGTTCAAATTCAATCGGCGCGTTTTTTTTCTTTTATGTCTTTTTTGTTTGTAAAACTTTTAGATAAAAATATTCCTTTTGTGTTATAGATGAAATATTACGATTAGGACTTTCGGATTCGCTGCAAAGTTTTAAATTGCTCCCTCTAACGGACGTAAAATTTGAAAATTGCGAAGTTTTAAACTAATATTTCAAGACAATTACTTACGCCAGAAATTTTGGTGGTGGAATGTGAATGGCTATGTCCACACTTGTGAGCTTTCATCTTCAACTTCGCTTTTCAACACCGAGTAGTCTAGGGCATGCTTTAGATGGAATGCATTGGACGCATGCCTTCAACTGTCTACATCTGTGCATCAAATAATTTTCAATTTTTCACCAGTGTAGACGAAGTTGCAATGGACGTAACTGATGCTGCCATGTTAGCGGGTATAAATGTTGCAATTTTAGTAGTGAAAAAAAGTGAGAAAAAGACTAAAAAATACCGGCGATCGATATGGATGAAAGATTATTTTAAAACACCGAATTTTGGAATAATGAGGGAATAGGAATTATATGAAAACTTTCTTTTTAAGAAATTTACACGAATGTTTAGAACGAACTTCTATATGCTTTTGGGAATGGTGGAGACGAAGATCGAAAAAGAAACTTTTCAGAGAAGCAATACCAGCTGAAGTGAAATTAGCGATCACGCTTAGATATTTGGCTATCGGCGATTCGTTCGTGTCTCTTGTGAATATTTAAATAATTCATCAGATTTTTAGGTTTAATTTTTTATTTCAATTTATTTAATTTTTAATTATTTATTTAAAAAATAATTTAGATCACTGATGAATTACTTAACCTTTAATCTTCAATAAAGGCCAATTATTGTGCTGACAAGGTGAACAAAAAAACACAAGCTCAATAATTACAAAAACAGAACGAAACCTTCCAGGCAAACTACGAAGTTGCACTTGAATGTTGAACAAAATTCCACTATCGGTGGAAGCACGTGCGCTACTGCATGCGTCACTGAAAACGGCGCCGGTTTGGTTGTTTGGGGTTTATTGGCGCAACAGCAACTAAGGCCATATTGCGCCAAACAAACGATAAAAAGGGATAAAAGTCACAGAACCCACAACCAAAGTTAAAACGAACACCACAAAACGACAAGTAAAAAGACTAAAAAGAAACAAGAGTAGAAGTTAACAATAAAAATGGGTGTATAGGACCTATGTAAAATTGCAAACAAGAGTAAAACTAGAAAATATAGTAAAAATCAGAGACGTGTAAAATAACCAGTAAAACGTAAAAAGTCAAAAACAGGAGTTAAAAACGATGAAAACGGCGCCGTTCAACTGATTTGAGGCATGCCTTTGCGCATGCAAATCGTACAAGTGTGGACATAGTTAATGAGGTTTATATAGGCAATGAACTGCCATTTGCACCAGCAGGCAGGGTTGAGTTGTTTTACCTCTGAGCGGCACTTTTTTTGCACACCATGGGCTAAATGGACAGATCACATGGACCCCGAAGGCTCGGAAGGTTGGGGGAGGGGACCCACTGGAACAGCTGTTGGGAGACAGATGGTAGCCTCCCGTCAAGGACATCCAGCGTGTTCTTTAACGTGCACAGGTTATGGCTCTCCCACACACGGGGCCACGGCTTAACGTCCCATCCGACGGACGGCGGCCTTTCCAAGCCCATCGGTGTCCCCTACTGACCGTGGGCAGAGCGGGGAATTTTGCGGAGATAAATCTCAACGCTGACCCAGCTGGGACTCGAACCTGGGAACTACAGATTACGAGCCTGGCGCGCTACCGACTGAGCCACCCCCGCCCCCCAGCAGGCAGGGGGTAGGGGGTAAGAAGCTGTTTTAACAGATAAAAGTTATTTTTCAATTTTATGTAAGTACTAATGGAATTCTCATTTTTCAAACTCTTAAGCTGGTTTAATTTATATCATTAGGGCATTAAATATGGAAAATGCAAAGCATTTAAGAAAATATCAAGCGATCTGTTTATATTCTGTCGCAGAAATTTGTCAAATATTTCACTGACAGCAAATGCCCCATTTTTCCCAGAAGTGCGCGAGAAACCTTTCAGTTATAAACACTTATAAAATATTACAATCTTATACCATCAACTCGTTAACTCGAAATTGTACGGAACCGAAAATATTAGTTTTCGAATCTGTGCTAAAAATACACAGAAGCAGTTTAGAAACTAGTTGCAGACCACGCAATAGATTCCAACCTACCGAAATATTTTTGTTCCTATAATGAGTAAACCAATTTTATCAACTTGACTGATCAATATCAGGAAATTCTGCTTGCTTCATTCTTTTATCGCGATTTAGCCATTTTCATACCATATTGTTCTTTAAAATGGTATTGAAAGAGTTCTGCTAAGTGCCAATGTCTTTCCCCTACTTTCAAGAGCTGGGATCACTGTTTGATCACTTATGCATTCAACTTATTTCTTGCCACTGTAATGCAATTAAAAATCTACAAAAATAAGAAAAATAACCCCTTAAACAGCTGCTTCCCACTGAGGTGACAGGAGACAGTTTATACTCACGAAGTCTGAAGATGGCGAGATCCCAGCAGAAAGAACATCCATTCTTACCCTTTGATCAGTAACCAACATCTAACAGGAGAGTGGACCATGTTATGACGTCATCATATTTGTTCAGACTTGCAGCAAGTCTTCAGACAGTCTGGGTTCAGGAGTGGCTGGTAGAAATTAACACTACACGAACAATTCAATCGTCACCCTATCTTCAAGGGCAAATCTAGGAGTTTTTGGTAAACTGGGAAGCTCATTTTTACCTGAAGGTTGAAGGAGAGGGGACCCACTTGACAGTTGTTGGGAGACAGATGGTAACCTCCCGTCAAGGCCATACTTGACGGGAGGCTACCATCTGTAATAAGAGTGTTCTTTAACGTGCATAGGTATGGCTCTCAGCACACGGTTCAACGTCCCATCCGATGAACGGCGGCCTTTCCAAGTCAATCGGTGTCTCCTACTGACCATGGGTATGGCGGGGAGTTGTGCGAAGATAATCTAAACGCTGTCCCTGCCGAGACTCGAACCTGGGAAATGCATATTACGAGCCTGGCGTGCTACCACCCGAGCCACTCTGCCCTTTTGGAGACGGTTTCTACATCAGTCAAACTACGGATGAAATTAATTTATCAAAATGCATTAAAAATGCTGTTTTTTATTGGAAATAGTAAAATTATAATTATCTAATTAGGCTATCCTGCTCTAATAGCCATTTCAAGCATAGAAGCATGAAAACTCTTCAATGAACTTTAACCTGCATTTTGAAAATAGACTAAAAAATAAAATTAAAAAATGAAATAATTAGCTGAAAAACTCGTCCTTTAAGTAAAATTGGTTTTGGCATAAGAGGGATTTCGAACCCTGGTCTCCAGAATTCATTCAGGCATGTTTCCTGGAAACGTGGGTTCGAATACCACTCATGGTAACACCAATTTTTTTCAGCTTATTATTTCACGAGTTCCATTTTTGCAGGGCATATCCTGCGATTCTTTACTACTGAAAAAGTTACTTTGCTTTTTTTTACATTTTACACTTTTTTTGCCGGATTTGGCGCCCCATTTAACTTGACCCCCAAACGATCACATAGTTCGCCTATCCTTATGGAGCCGGCCCTCAATATATAGGCCTATACCTATTCAGCAGGAGCCATTTACCAGCCTCAGCTTTAGAGTCTCAATGCATTTTAAAATCCCTCTAACTATGAGTGAGTTTAATTGACTCTGACAGGTAATTTACAAGAGTAAGTTTTGAACAAACACTAAATAATGAATATCAATAGTGACAAATACTGTAAGCTTCACTACTAAAAAAAAAATACCACCATTTCAATAATTAACTTGCGGTTTTATAAAAACATTACACAATGATTCGTTAATCTGAAGAATGAAATCAACTGTAATAAGGACGTCTTCTTCCCTTCATTTTAGATTTGAGAATACTAGCAGTATCTTGTTCATCCAGCAGAAACGTTCTTCTTGATGATCCAGCAAGAGCTAGATAATGATTCATAGAATCTTCAAGATTTTTCCGGGTGAACGCATGGATAGTAGTGGCTCCTGTAACAAATTTAAGAACAGTTTTGTATTTCTATTTATTCTTAAAATGCTAGTTAAATCAAAAACTTAATTTTATTAGAAAATATTTCGTTTAGATCAGGTTTTCTCCAAGTATAGTGCGCGCGTTCTTTTGTGATATGGAAGAAAGGCTTAGTGTAAAAATATACACATAAGTTATACTACACTAACCCTCCCTCCCTGCTCTACGAGGTATATTCCAAAGGAAAACTAAAGCAGTCATATTAAATCAAATCACTGAAGGCACTGGGTTGTTTTGCCTCTGTTCGGCACATTTTTGGACACAATGGGCTAAACTGCCAGGTCACCATGGGCTCAGAGGCTTGTGAAAAGGACCCACTGGACAGCTGTTGGAAGACAGATGGAAGTCTCCCGTTAATGCCATCCAACGTGTTGAATTGGCACAGGGTATAGCTCTACAGTACACGGAGCCATGATTTAGCTTCCCATTCGATGGATGCTAGCATTTTCAAGCCCATCATGTCCCCTTTCTGACCGAGAGAAGGGTGTGGGTGTAGCGGAGCTGTAACAGGTGGAGATTACTGTAAATTACGATCCTGGCGCGCTACTGACTGAGGTAACACCCCGCAGACACTGGCAACACGGAACTGCTATTGTAACGAGTCAGAGCCCTTCTACCAATACAAATATTTGGTGCACCTCAAAAAGACTGCTTAATTTAGAATTCAATGTTAGATTGAACGATAAATTAGAGTCCTTTGACATAAGGGATACCGAGCAGAAATCAAACACTGGTAACAGTACCGGGCCCGTTATCGTCAAACAAAATAGCAAACGTGCATGAATATTCTATTATACTGAAAGAACAGGCAAGTATCAATTCAAATATAGGAATTTAACAAGGTGAACCACAATAGTGAACCAAAATCCCAAGGATTACACAGGAAGCATTTTCATATTAACTTTGATATTCCATTCAATCCAGACTTACAAAATTCGCTGTAAAAATAACTGGTATGGCCGGGCACACCTCCCCCCCCCCCCCACCGCTTCTGAGTATGACAGCAACAAGAATGGATGCAAAAAATGTTATATATTGCCTTTATTTTCCAAGAAATTTGTTTAAGACTCCTGAAATGAAAGAGGAATTATACCAGAACAGCATTCCGGTTCATCCCGACTATCTTGTGCGCCCCCCCCCCCCACCTCTTTCATTGGGATTACTTCCCTGCCAGTGTACGAATCCCCCACCCTCTTTTTTACTAGATGCAGGCCAGACAGCTAGGTACTATTTAAAATGTATCTGCTTCAGAGAATTTATGTTTTGCACAAATCCCATTTCTTCTAAACGAAAATTGTTCACGTGGAGTTTTCAATTAGACGTTTAATTCTATTGAACTACAATCAAAAGAATATACCGGATATAGACCGACCGATGAGCGAGATGTGACAGGCACTGAGGACTGACAATTCTATCAGCAGTCTAAATTCTTTGTTTACTTATTTGCTCAGTGTTTCTTACAAAGAAATCTTACGGCGAATTATTGTCACTGTTAAAATATTTATGGAAGATTGAAATTTAGTCATTAAAAGAATGAGGATAATGCTGAATTATATTAAGTGGTCGGGTGAAGGTTGGAAAAACTAAAAAGTTCACACTGGACCAAATCCAAGAGTTCCATTGAAAGGCCTATATTCATATGCACTACTAACAATATTTCAGTTTTAAAAGTAGTCTAATCTAGAATTTTGAAATAAGTATCTCAAATCAGCCCTTAGTACTATAAATTCAGCACTATTTTGAGGAAGCATATTATATAGCACTTTTTAACTACTAAATACTACATTAGTTGATCAAGCATTTAGAACCTATTATAAAGGCATTGTATATGATTAAGCACAATTCAGTAGGAATCAATAACAGATTAATACTCCTTACCAGTGTTTGTTAAAGTGTCCAGCCTTAAAAATCCAGATGCTTCTTGATATTTATAAACCTTAATTGCTCCGTCTTCTGTTAATGCAAAGAAGATCAACTCTCCAGAGGGAGTCACTATCCACGCAAGATCAATAACGCCGTATTCAAAGATTTTCTCGCTGTGGATGAAAGGGTCTGGCCTTCCAGCTTCATACCTAAGAGATAAATGAGAATTAGCGGTTGTTTTTTGTGTGAGAAAAAAGGCTAATGTATCTTTGTACGCAATGCTATATTGCGATTTACAACCGATTCTGTTAATTTTTTACTATTTTTTCTCACAAAATGAGAAAATATATTGATGTCCAAAAGTTAGGAATAATTTATAAACTTAAATATCTCGTAAAAGGCAAATGATTAACCTTTCATTTTGTGCGTCAATAAAATGGAATATAAACAAGGTCTCAAAAAGAAAGAACATCTGATCCGACAAAATTTCCATGCGACTCGAAAAAGCAAATATCTGATGCTATAGAAACTGGCTCCGATTCAGAGACATTTCTTATTGAGTACGGAGTTTGGTTCATGTTGGTAGAGCTTTTCTTAACAGAATGGCACAGACATGTTCTACCCCATACAAAAAGTACGAATAATTTACGTTAGAGTACGGCGGATACCAGACCGATATGGTTAGGATGTAAAGGTTTTCCGATCAGTTCTTTCACGACTTCAGCCGTAGACAAGTACAAGGTCGTCAAGTGTGAAATCATCTTAGAATGACCTTTATCTTGCACTAACAGCCCGATGAAATAGGGTGATATCAGCCAGGTAACTAATTTGCTGCAGCGACTGGAAGTCAGTCCAAACAAGTTTTTACAGGAGGCTTCAGAATGGAGTGTCATGTGACCGACGATTTGTGTTTCAATCCCTCCCTCCACAGGAAAGCCCAACTTAATACGGGATTCCCTGACATTATGCAAATAACCTCGTGAACCGACAAATGGCGATTCAGTCTTTTCAGACCGATTTCCGATATCCTTTAATTCGGAGATAGCAAGGAACCCGTTCCCAACCCTGACATCAAAGAACGACACAACTGTGGTGGTGGTTTGATGGTGAGGTGGAGTAATGTCAAATGGGAGCACTCCAAGTATTTGATGGAGGCATTCTGACCAATTGGTGATATAGGGACTTATCTACATCTTGAAATTCAGCAAGGTTGGCCTGTTGAGCCATCTACCTAAGATTAGACTTTTCTTGTTGAACGTATTCTTTTCTTAACAAAAGATGAGTTTTTTTTTTATTGTCAGTTTATTTGTTAGTAAGTAGATGAAACAATGCTGGAAATTTGAAGTTAAAACGGGAGGCCTAACTTCAAAATTTCATTTACCAAAGTCCATTTCAAAACATTTTATATTTTTTTCTGTCAGATGCGTTGCAGATAGTGAATTGAAATCTAGCACAATTCACTATCCCAATGAGAAAATACATTGATGTTCAAAAGTTAGGAATAATTTATAAGCTTAAATATCTCGTAAAAGGCAAATGATTAACCTTTCATTTTGTGCGTCAATAAAAAAATGAAAATAATGAAAATAAAAAAAAATGAAAATAGTGGCTGAAGCCACTATTTTCAGTAGGTCATTAGCAGAAGAGGCCCAGCCTCTGTCCAGCGATGCTGTTGATTCTAGGAGCTGGAGGTTTTTGGAAAGCACTTTTGATAAACGATAATGTTCACCTTCATAAGGATCAGTCTATGAATTCCTCGAAAGTGACTATACCTAGCCATTAGGGGGGGCAGCCTATCATCGGGACTTGAATCCTATATAGAGGATGTATAAGACGTACTTGGGAGAAGCAGTCGAAGTCTTCAACAGCTCCAAAAGTTCCAATCTGTGACGATTGAGATACAGACCCCAGACCTCATGACCAGCCTAATACACAGAACGAGAAGCTGTGATGACTATAGTAGTTCTGAATCACGTTCCGTATTAAACTCTTCATTCTGCTGAAAGATTCCCTTAAGTATGGCCACTCCTGCATTCATTTGCATAAACCATGGAAAACATTATATTGTCACTCCAAATCTCGTAGCACATTTCATATAATTCTAATCTTTTGAACACCAGTGCACATTGAGTACATTCAAGTCAGAAAACATAATGAAACAATACAAATAGCAACAACATTTCGCATTATCAATAGTTCTTGTTTATATTGCTAATTTTTCATTATTCCACATTAATTTCATGCCTCAAATGAGATGGATGTGTTAATCTTTCTGTACATTAGTAGGAATCAATATTCTGAATGCTTTGGAGATTACAAATATGAGCATGTTTGATAGAGTGTACTGAGAGCTCCTTGAGCAAAGAGTTAATTATTCAGATTATAACTGTTCAATGTTTTTCAGTCACAATAGGCATGTTCAATTAGATACTCTCATTAAGGTAAACTGTTTACCTTGAGTTTTTTCCCCCAAGAGTGGGTTTTAACTTTTTGCCTGGGGAATTCCATGTTCTCGAAGTCTTGAGGAACCCCTTCTTATATATACACTAACCCCCGTTTTTTGCACACGTGGAATTTGGAAATGACAGATTCAATTAAGGTCCTAAGTCCACGTGCACAATGTTTTTCTTGTATTTATAGCCGGTTGGAAATGACTGATCAGTTAGAGCCCCCTTTCCTAATGTCCAATAGTTATGCAATTTTCTGAGACTAGAGCGTTGCCCACTGTTGTGGGCACAACTGAAATAGAACTCTAAACATGCCTGGACTTGGACCTTAGGCACCAAGTTATTCAAATTTAAAAAGGCCCCACAAATTCGAAATACATATTGTGAATGAAGGGGAAAATAAACACGAAATTGATGTAAAAAACATTCTAGCACTGGTAAGCAAAGATGAACAGCGTTTGCACAATAGATTAAATACATTTCTTTGAAGCCGTTAGCTGTAGCTTAGTAAGCTTATGTTGTCAACATGAAGCAGGGCAAGGGCCTGCGGGCAGTTTCAAATTCTTTTCAATTTCTATCTTCACTAACTGATGATAAAACCTTCAAAAGAGGATATTTAAGATTAACGCATTATTTAATTCACGTCCTTTAGGTTAAAAGAATTAGTCGTTTGAAAAAGGCTAGTGTCCCTAGCAAATGCTTCAGTTCCTAATCTCACCTGGCCATGATATGTAGCTTAAAGGGGGGGGGGGGGAGTCAAGGCTTATCATTGAAGTAAAAAAATGCATTTCATTTAAAGTAAAATGTTGCAGTTATTTAACCGAGTTTACTAACACAAATAACTTATTCTCAGTAGTGAAGCTGGAGTGGCAATTTGTTCTCACATACTATAAATCAATGACCTATCAACCAAAGACTGTCGATAAGTAATGAACAATTAGTCACACGCGCATGTTTAAGAGGGGGAGAATTAATGGGACTTATTTGTTGTACTACTAAATCCTTAATATCACAGTGAAAATTTTTTTGTTTCATAGGTAGGAAAATACGAATAAACAAAATGATAGCCATATCCGTCAACGGTCAGCGATTGAATTCCTGTTCAAATCAGGTGATCAGTCTGCAACATCAATCCATCCAAGGAGTTTACACCTCTGAGGCCAGGAGTTTACACCTCTTTTTTGTTTGCACACAATAGGCAGGTCGCAAGACCCTGAAGGCTCCGAGAAGGTTGGGGGAGGGGACCCACTGGAAAGCTATAGGGAGGCAGATGGTAGATTTTCATCAAGGCCATCCAGCGAGTTTAGCGTGCACTGGGTATGGCTCTCCCGCACATGGGCCATGGCTTAACGTCTTATCCGACGGACTGCCTCCTTTTCAAGCCCATTAGTGTACTCTACTGACAGTGTGGAATTTTGCGGAGAAAAATCTCAATGCTGACCCAGCTGGGGCTTGAAGCTGGGAACTGCAGATTACGAGCCTGGTACGCTACCAACTGAGCTCTAAGGCCCCATTCTATGGGGACCAAGCAATTTATCAATGTGCAGAGGTGGCGCCAACGGTTCCAGAACGGGGATTTCGACATCAAGGACAAACCAAAAGACGGAAGACCAACGTTTTGTCATATACAGCGAAAATTAATAATTCATTGACCATAACTCTTTCAAAACGACAGATTGATCATCATGAGACAACTGATGGCCACTGGAGAAATGGCACAGTTGTGGACGTCTACAGACTGGGGTACAGAAAAAAAAAAAAATCTTCTCGGTGTATGCCTAAGCTGCTCGCAATAGAGATATCTATGAGGAAAGCGATCTACGGTGATCTTCTGGAGATGTTTGGTCCTGCCGATCGCGAGTGCTTTAATGGGGTCATCACATGTGATGAAACCTGGCTTTTCATTATGACTCTCAAACCAAACATCCATCCATGGAATGGCTTCAGGCGATGTTTCCTAAACGTTCCAAATCAAATTCATGACCACTTTCTTCTGGGATAACAATGGGATAGTTTTTACCGATTTCTTAGAATGTGGAACAACCATCAACAAAGATATTGTTTGTCCCTGGAAAAGCTTAATAAAGCTCTGAAAACCAAAAGACCAGACCTCAATCGGCAGGACATCGCTTCCTTACAGCACAAACTCCGCCCCCTTCTGGTTTCTTTTTTGTTCAGTAAACAAAGCATACCTGGGTGGTAAGGTGTTTGAGAGTGATAAGGAACTCATTTCAAGCGTGAAAGTATAGGTCAACCTCCTAATTTTTACCAAAGTGCATTCACTACATAGAAAGAACGTTGGAGAAAATCCATCGAGTGCAGTGGATCGTACACATTTGAGCGATATTTTCACACAGGTGGAGGATTGTATTGTCCGTTTGTGCAGTAGGGCTACTTTATCTGAAAGCAGTTGCAGCTAATTGTGCATTACTTTTTAACCCAACCTCGTATATGACAAATGTAAACTGCATAATCTTCCATTTCAATTTACGCTCTTATTGATTATAGATTGAACTTGTTTCTCCATTTCGTATATAAATGATTAGCAAGTGTGTAATTTTAGGGTCAACTAAAATCTCACTTTACAATCCAATTTTAAAACTAAATACCTACTTGTATACGGAAATTGGAGGATTGTAGTTAACCTTTTGAACTTTAGCTTCAGCAACGATCAAGAAAGTTTTCGAAGAATATTCATCGTTATGGTGCATGAGCAACACTGACTGAGCAGAGGTGGTGTGTATGGCTTGCACGGGGAGGCCAAACTTGTGGAGGCTTCTGTTCCAAATGTATATCAGTACAGAAAACTGGCTACTCGAATCAAGTTCATTGCTGGTGCTGGCTACAGCAAGAATAGTCTTGTTGGCATTCTCCACTATGGTAGACTGAAATAGAATATATAAAAAATCTATGAAGATATATTCTCAAAACCAAGAACACATTTCACTGATTATGTATGCAAAAAATCTAAGCTTTTATACAATTGCTAAATTTGTCTGTTGGGTTCTTTTAGCTGTGAGCGACACTTTTTTTGCACACAATTGGCTAAATGGGTCAGGTCGCAAGGGCCACGCACGAGGGCTCAGAAAGTTGAGGGAGGGACCCACTGGACAGGAGACATGGTGGCCTCCTGTCTAGGCCATCCAGCGTATTCAACATGCACAGAGTATGGACTACCCGCATACAGCTTTACATCCCATCCGATGAACGGCAGCCTTTCCAAGTCAATTTGTGTACTCTACTGACCAAGAGAAGGACGAGGAGTTTTGCGGAGATATATCTCTACACTGACTAAGCTGGGGCTCTAACCTGGGAACTGTAGATTACGAGCCTGGAAGAGTACCGAGAAACTTATTTGTTGGTAATTCGCAGAGTCGTAACATGGCTCGTCCTTTTGTATACAGGTTGGGTTGTTTTACCTCTGCGCGGCACTTTTTTTGCACACCATGGGCTAAATGGCCAGGTCACATGGACCCCCGAAGGCTCAGAGAAGGTTGGGGGAGGGGACCCACTGGAACAGCTGTTGGGAGACGGATGGTAGCTTCCCGTCAAGGCCATCCAGCGTGTTCTTTAACGTGCACAGGGTATGGCTCTCCCACACACGGGACTACGGCTTAACGTCCCATCCGACGGACGGCGGCCTTTCCAAGCCCACCGGTGTCCCCTACTGACCGTGGGCAGGGCGGGGAATTTTGAGGAGATAAATCTCACGCTGACCCAGCTGGGACTCGAACCTGGGAACTAGATTACGAGTCTGGCGCGCTACCGACTGCGCCACCCCCGCCCCTTTTTCACATTTTATTTGTATACAGGAGTTGAAAGGTTTGTTTTACCTCTGAGAGACTTTTTTTCACACAATGGGTTAAACAGCCAAGTCACAAGGACCCCCGATTGGAAGATTACGAGAGGAGATCGTAGCCTATGGTCAAGGCCATTCAGTGTGCCTTTAACGTGCACAGGGAAGACTCCCACACATGGGGGCCACTACTTAATGTCCCATCTGACGGACGCTGGTTTTTCCAAGCCATCGTTGTCTCCTGAGCGAGGATAGCGATTTTGAAAGGAAAAAGGTTCCGTTTTAAGTTGGAGTCAAATTTTATACAGTGATTAAGCACGTTTGCCTTCCAAATTTAACTCCCCACCCTAAAAAACTCTATACGCCACTGGTTGCCTTTATCTGCATCTGACATTACTAACGAGGAAAAATAAACCGACTCCCCAATGCTAGACTAAAAAGACGCCAGGAAGAAAATGCGAGACGGACCATGACTCGCAGAATTCTGTGCAACAAGTGGAACGGGTGCGTGTTATATGTTTACGTTAAGAGTTGTTGCTGAAAGCATCCGATTGTAACGAGTTTCACTACGAAATTTATTCAGTGTAGGAAGGAGAGCTACGGAGTTATTTTCTCCATAGGAGCAATAGAGTTTATATTTCATCGAGTTCGTGCCGAAATCACAATCTGAGTAAGAAACATCTTTCGAAACGGTGACCCACATCTAAAGAGTTGTGGTTGAGGGGGGGGGGGGGGGCGAGGGCTGCTTGGGTTCATATCCATCTTCACTTCCAAAATATGGGAAGAAAATGAGATATTTTGCTAATATGTTGATTAGCTTTCATTACAATGATTTTCCGCTCCCATCCTATTGCCAATGTATCTCTATGTTCAAGTTATAACGAAATTTGTTAAAAGAAAAATCCTTAAAAAAGTTACCTTGTATTAACTGTTCAGATGCAAATAGTATACGACGTATAACCTTTTGGTTTTTAGCATCTGAACAGTAATTCATAAGTTACATAATAAAACACTTATTTTTGTAATATGTTTCAATTTTATCTTAATGAATATATTTTGGTTGCCAGCACGACTTAGTTATACCGACTTCTCGTTGTATAGATTGTTTTATTGGTTCATTTTGTAGTGTTTACATTGTATAGATTGTTTAAAAGGCTCTGTGTAACAAATCGGTTATTAGAGTAAGAGTACTGAAATCAAATTTTAGTACTTATAATTTTTTTCAAATGCCTTAGAACACCTCTCGCAGTTCAATCCTAGAAACAATCTGCTAAGGAAAAATGTACTCTACCAATTCTTGGGCGAAATTTTAGATGTGTTGCTCATAATAACCCAAGATATGAAGATTTCTGCACGCTGTTGTGTCGCATGCATACTCTTCGAGGCTGTGTAGTCTGCATTAACAACACTATGTTCCAAGATCAAAATAATGATTAAGGTTTACGACATAGCTATTCGTTTGGTAGTCATTACCACAAAAATGCCAGTGATTAATTATTGCACATTAGCAGGTTTAGGACTAAAAAGTAGCCATCCCGGTCGATCCTGCTTTATTCTGCAATTGATTAGTCACAAGATTTATTTATTAAAGAATTTCTCACAATGTAACCAAATTCTTAGCTGCAATGTTTTTTAATCGTTTACAGTTCTTACTTTATTATAGCGCTATCACTGCTACTACTCCTTTATGTAGTCTTTTTCCGAATTTCAGTTTTACATAAGATTCTGACAAAAATTCTCGCTGTCATTATGCGCAAGTCCCTTGATACAGATTTAGTCAGTGCTCGACATTTAACATTAATTTATTTTGCATTTACTGAGCAGCAATTCGAGAACATAAGCATTGAAAATAACCTTGTCACAACACCTGCTTTGGTACCTTTCTGGTTGCTATTATTGCTATTGTGAATATACGTTGTTGTTTACCAAAATCTTGGTTGTGTATATCCTTGAATTCCTCCGTTCTTGAAAGTTTAGAAAACGTTGATATACTAACTTGTTCCTTGCTCTATTAACATTTGGTTTGCAATTTCTCCAGAAACCATTTATAGTCTTGACAATTGAAAAATCCATGTAGAATAGTTGAAAAAATTGGGACCTATGAAAGGATAAGTGTTAATTTAATGTTAAATAACCATTTGATTTGTAATTCACCTTAGCAGTGGTAATACTACCACGTGTAAGATTTATAACCATAACTTCGCCTTGTTATCACTGTTACAATACTACCACGAGTAAAGTGGATTTCAAATAGTCTTAACATGAAATTAGCACTTTTTTGGCATTTCATTGGCCCATTTTTTAAACTACGTGTATTTGCCAATTATAGAATTTATCCAAAATCAAATATTTCGTATCAAACTAAACGCTAATATGACGTTTTTGATATATTGTTTAATATTTATTTTATCGTAACATGGTTTTTACGATTTGACGTGAGTGAATCGTTAGAGTGAATTTGCTTTCCTAGCTGAGAAGTATAGTTTATTATTTCTGATCATTTCCACAATTTTCAACAACTTAAATTTCGTACCGTTCAAAATCTTACCCTTCGGTTATGAATAGTCACGATTGGTGCTTCTGTATAAAAGAAGCAGCATCACTTAGTGATCGAGCGCTTTGACTCCATAGTGTAACACTTCCTAGGTAAACAGTTATCTGCTGAAGTTGCACCTTTCTCAGAAAGCTTTCTATCGCCCATTATACTAACAGATTTTTATTCTTCTGCCATTAGAGGGCTGTCTGAGGAGCAATGCTTTCGTATTTTTATTTGGAAAAAAATTGCCTCGCATATGAAGATTATTACTGTCCTTTGCCACCAAACTTCGAAATTACTTATCTGAATAGGCCTGTCATTCTATTCAGCGACAAGAATAAAACATGCAACTTATAGAAATATCCAAAACAATATATTTTATTGCTTATTTTAATAACTGAACTACTTACCTTTCTTGCCCCCTTAGTGTTCAAGGTCTCGTAAAGAACAAAATCTCTTTCGAGATCATGAGCGCAGTACACTTTGGTATCCGCATTATACTTTTTCTCCGGACTGTCGAGTTCAGTATACACAGCACACACCATACTGCCGTCTGCAAAAACAACCACGTCTGTTGCTGGATTCATCATTATAGTTTGATAGGCTTGGAAAGCAGAAATAGCAGAATCCCAAAAATACACGGCGCCTGGGCAGTTTCCGCTACCTGAAATGTTTTATAATCATATTTTGAATAGCAAGTACTTTTTAAAAACTTTCTGTATATACAAACTGAAGAAAAGTAATTTATCAGTTTAACTTACTCATTCCTAGTGACATTTGCTTCGGATTTTCGCATCTGCAGTGTTGGGCTGAATTTTGGTTTGCAATAAACACCAATGTCAATCCCCAGGCATCAATACTCTTCATCGCTACAGCTGCAGACGATACGATTTCCTAACAAAAAAGTTAACGTACAATTACTATTTCAAGTGCACTGCCGAGTTTTTTTTGCTACTTAATCAGCCATTGGAAATTTAAATATGTAGGTTTACAATTTTTCTGGATATTTTGGAACTTTTATCCTTAAATTAAGTAGAAAACACTAAATTTAGACGTTAAAAATAAGGCGATCAAGTTTTCTTACGAAAATGTATCGGAACGCCTATGGTTTACGAGTAAATCTTAAGGGTTGCCGAATTTTGTTCCTCAGTTAATATTTCACTTCAAGGTTTTATTTGAAATACTATATATTGTAATCAAATTTGCGTAAAAATTGTGTTATGTAATACATGCAGGGATTTTACTCGCCAAAGGTTTGAAATTTAACTACAAATTTCTGAATGAGGCAATGTTGGCACGAGTTTCAATCGATGGTAATGCGGTCAATAGAGGTAAGTTTCGAGCCTCGAAATTCGATCTCTATTTTCTTCAGCAAAAATATTTGGAAAACCAAACGACGAAGCTTTAATATTTAAAAGTATAGATATTCTGACATCTTTATAAAAGATATGCTTGTTTTCTTCAATTTGAAACTATGTACAAAAGTAGCAATTGTAACATCGAAAAGGGTCTTAAAAACCCCTGATGCTTTTGTAATGCAATAAAATCGATATTTCGTAGTCGAAAAGAACAGAAACTTGAATTAAGGATTAAATCGTGGCTGAAAATATACTTCAAAATTATTCAAAATAAGATCAGTGTTCCTTTCGAATTATTGCAGCAATTGACCACCTAGGAAGTTCTTCCAGAAGGTGGTAGTAATATTTCGTTTTTTGGGGATAGTCTATGAAATTGTGATTTTCAGGTTCTTAAGTGTTGATCTATGTTATCCACTTCCTCGGATATGCTTAGACTTGCCGAAAAAAATTCTTGCAGCGAAAATTTGTAACAGTCTGCAATACAGTCAAAATTTTGAATTGTTGAGATTTTATTCAAGTTCGAATTTAGTAGATTTCACTATAGATCATTTAATTCTGCCATGTGGCAAAGAGTAGGGTGATATTCGACGGATTGATAATCGTTGGGCTCAAGAGAATTGGTAATTAAACAGATTGATTATGGTGTTTATTTCGTTATCACCACTGCCAGTAGTCATCAGTTCAGATTTTTAGAACCGGAGGGGGGGGGGGGGTGAAGCACCATATCAAACATTTCTAATGCTGCTAGTTTCACACCAGCATCTTTAACTCCTGATTAGAGGCACTCCATTAGGCATTTTGGCAACTAGAAATATATTTTCGCACTCGATTAGAAAGACGAAGAAAATCTTTATGCAACCTTGTATAATTTATTTCAAATTAAAAGTCGTCATGGTTGAAAAAGTAAACGATAAAACATTAATGACGAAATATCTTTTAAGTGAAAACGAATTCAGTTAAGGTGTCAAAAATGGTTTCTCTTACCAATTAAAAATTGCGGCGCGCTTTCTATTTAAAATGAATTCAGTAAATCGTTTTTGCTATTCTTTTTAATGGCAGGTTCGCAGGAAATAGAGTAAAAATATCATCCTCCTGTTTCGGAGAAAATTGTTGCTTTTCCCTATGTTACTGTGCACACTAAGTTTTATCTGAGGTTCGACATAAAATAATTAGGATCGACCGTGGTTAAATATCCTTTTTTCGAAAGGAAATGTGCCCATATTTGATTTTGCCCATGACGTTATATCTCAAACGCCACTTTGGAGCGTCAACTCGTTGGCTGTTGATCCCTGAGAAATTTCCCTTTTGGGGGAAGAAGTGGGGGGAATCAGAATTGAGGTAGCTAGTCTAGCTTCGATACAAATCGTTATGCGGTGCCTGTCTTTAGTGGAGCAACCGTTTACACCTTTCTTTTTAGTAGGGGAGGGATAAGACATGAAGTCAATTTCATAGCCTATGGCACTTGCTGTCACAAATTTTCATTTGGTAACTAGTTAGGATCGGTCAACGGGTTGCGAAATAATGGGGAACAAATGTTCTGGCAAATACATGAATCGACAGGTACGTTTAAAATGTTCAATATTCAGTTTCACATAAATGATTCCTTTTGAAAATGGACGACACTTTGCTTACCTCATTTTTAAATCTGAACTTCTTTTCAAAGTCGTCGTATTCATGAATCAGAATTTTACTACATCCATCACCGCTAGGAGAGATATTTGAGAGCAACAGCATATCTTTACCTCCAAGTACGGGCACATAGCTCCACGTATAAGCTCCAGGAACGGTCAATTCTTGCAAAAGCTCGTAGTATTGTAGAAGCACAGCTTGTTCTGAAAGGCAAGCAATTGAACTATGTTTTCAGTACATTAGAGACGCTTATGTCTAAGCTGCACTTAGTGTTAAATTGAATTCTTTTGGCAATGGAAAAATTTTATGGAACTTTAACATTTTCGTTTATTTAGATGTGAACAAATTGATAATTTTATGTTCCTACAGAAAACCTTATCACTGAGAAGGAGAGGTAAGTCGAGTATACTGTTTGCAGCTGAAGTACGCACTTACTTTTTTGGGATACTAGTATTATGATATTAACTTACCGGGAAAGTATTAAAAAAACTGGATTATCTGCACGAGTTAATTGCTTTGTTTTAAAACAAATTGATCTCTTTAAATGGCAAAATATTGCCAATTTTCAACGATTGACTTAACATAGTCCGATTGTAGTTTAGTTAATAATTTAGTTTACAGCGCGTAACATTAACAGATCTGGATGAAATGCGATCTAACAACAGGATTTAAATTTTCGTTATCTCTATCAATTGGTAGGGCCTTGTTCCAGAGCAGCGCTCCTTCCTCTGCAAATGGTGAAGTCTGAAAGACCAAGCTAAAAAGGTGAGATTAGATCCAAAAAGTTGACTCTAGAAACTTATCCATTATGTTTATGGTGTCTGGAGTCTATTCTCCAGCAGACGTGGCCATGATTAAGAGTTGAACTCAATGGATAGATATCAATCAGGTATTCAATTCGTTTATGCCCTAGGTACAGGTTTCCTGGCCATTCGTTTCTTTCCGACCAAAAGACACTGAAAGATATTCCACTCTCGATACCCAAGTAGTTGAGACTATTCATGGTATGACTCCAATGGAGAATACTGCTTCCTATCGCAACGGGAAATAGCTCTAAAACTCTACGTGTACTTCAGCATACCGACACTCGGGTGTGTGGTGCCGCCTGCAGTGTATGAGTAAGCACATTTTGCTTGTCTCGCGAAATTCGTACCTTATCAGAATGCAAAAAGCTTTTCAACTAATAAATTAGTTGCAAAGTTTAAAATCTGAAGTATGTGCTTGAAAGGCGTACGAAACGAGAAACATTTTACTGAACTGTTTCAAAAACAGCGAAATTTGACATGTTCTAATGTGTGTATGAGAGATAACAGTAAACGGATTAGGATGCGCTAACTTCAACCAAAGAATGTAGAGGGAGAAGTTAAGCTTCCATAGAGATTAATGTAAAATCGAGTATCGTGCATTTGGCGTAGAGGTGAAACGAACAATACAAGGGACGAACGCTTTTGTAATTACATGTTACTGTCAACTTCCATTCTCTTCGCTTTTCCTATGTAATAATTTCCCATTGATATCCTTGCAAAGTATATTAATATCAATTCTGTTTCCTGTTTCTATGCAACCAAGAAAGCTTCTAATTGTAATAATTTATTCTATAAATTAACTTCAGGCTAATTTCAAATCTATTCGTTCAATTTATAATTGTTGGTTCAACGAAAAATAATTCCAATGGAGAAAATAAACTTTTATTAAAATCATTACTTTTTTCAAATGCAAAGTGCAGTTACTTTTTTTTCTTTTTTAAAATATAAATTTTTTGATGCATAATTCCTTTGCCCCTTATTGTTTGCTACCCAGCTTAAAAAATGCACGAAACGAATCGAAACACCACTTGAGGTCGCCACTTACGCTTTGTCAAAGCTAAACTTCTTTTCCTTATACGTTCTTTGCTTCAACTGGGTAGCAAAAGCTTACTTTCAAAATTAGTCTCAGGGTACGAATTGTAGGAATAATCCTCGATATTTTCTAGATTTTTTGGGCTCAAGAGTGGATACCGATTATAAAATTCAAGTATGAAAAATAATATTGACGAAAACAAACTTTGTTTAACGCCAATATTGCAGAAAATTAATTTTTTCCATTTTTAAAGCGGTTTATTTGGGTTTGCTGTTGTGGTCGTCCAAAATAGATTGTTTCAACTATACGCATGGATTAGTTTTGATTTGACACCCATGGAAACATACAAATTTTGAAAAGAAAAACATTGTCCTATATGACGAGATCTGTATTATTTGAAGCCTTTCTGGTTCACTTCTGTTTATCAAATCTGACCATACTTAAATTGTTTTCAAATGGAAAAATTTATAATTCCCATCATAGTTAATACCTTCCTATTGAATCGAAGTAATTCTTGCTCTAACATCTGCCATCATTGAGAGCGATGAATGATCTGTCGAAGAGAAATAACACGAGTTTATGGGTTGGCAACCCTCGTTACTAGTTTCGAGGTTAATAAAAAATAAAACCTTACAAAAGGCAAAAATAAAAAATTCACTTACTGTCAAAAGCAGATTGCATTTTATCAATTACGTCATCCAGCTCGTGCAGCCTTTTCTCGAGGAATTTCAGATCTACTTCAGTCTTCGCTTTCTCGGAAAGTTGGTGTACATCCACTCCATCGATGAGACCGGAAACTTCAAGCGTACCAATTGTAAGAGGGGATGAGAAGTATTTGCTTCCAGTGATTAAATTGCTACTATCCTTTCTGACGACTCTGCTTGAAAAATCTTTTAAGTTAATCCCGTTAACGAGGCCACTTACAGTCATATCTTCTACGCTCACATTATTGTGGATAGTTTTCCTTCCTGTTACAGTCTGATCGCCATAGGTTAGAAGCAAGGAGTTTTCAGATATTGCCACGTTATCTACAAGACCAGCCACCCTAGGAATAAATGCAGTTTCAAGATTAAATAATCTAATTGCAAAATTTAACTGGGAATAAACTTAATATTTTCTCCCTAAGTTTTATTCCTAGTCTATTCTATGAATAATACTTCCCCCCCCCCTCCCAAAGAGAAATTTCTCTATACTCAATATTATAGTTGTAAAATATACGAGAATCTAGAGGCATATGTGCTTACATCGGTATTCTGGGCAGCAGCAAATGGCATTAAGAAGTCCAGTGGAAACAATAATGGAGCAGTGAAATGTCCACGGCAGAGTGTCGCAACTCTGAAAGGTTTGGTTGCTTTACGTACAAGTGGCACTTGTGTTAACAATGAGCACAATGACCACAAAGGGTTCTGAACGAGGTAGTGTTAACTAAACACACGAAAACCTCTTGTCAGACTTAACATGCATAGAGTGAGACTTTCACAAGGAGACATATCTTAACGTCCAATCGAACTGATTTGCCTTTCCAAGCCCATTGGAGTCATTTTTTCAGCAGTAGCAGAAGGGAATTAACGGAGAAAATCGTAGTACAGGAATAATGGCAACTCTAACTAGGGATCAGTTACGTATTATACGAGCGAGTTCATCTCAGACAATAGTGAATAATCACCACACTCTGGTTCATTCAATTCGTTTATGCCCTAAGTACAGAGAGTACCTTAAAATGTTTTCTGCAGATATGTCCGCAACTCTAGAGCAGTGAATGCATGAAGATTTGCTTCCACACGATCTGGTCATGGTATCCATTTATGCGAGAAGGAATAAAGGATGTGGATTCTTCCACATCCTTTATTCCTTCTCACATGCCCTTTAAAAATTAGTTGACTATAAGGCAAAAGGTTTTACTACGATTTACTACAGCTACAAATTACCTTTGTTTTAGGAACAATACAAAATTTAATTTCACGATTTTTAATGCATTAACTGAAACCAAAATATATTTCAGTGATTTCAAACCTAGACTTTTGCATTATCATTAATGTGTTTATGACCATTACATACATTTTGTCAATCTCATTTAAATAAACTTTTGAAAATAGTTTTAATCAAGTAACACGAATTTCTATCGAAGAAAAAAATTGTTAAGCTTTGAACAAAGGGTATGTTTTTGCAATTTTAAGACTTAAATAACATTAAGCTCTTAATATCCTGAACATTCTCTAAGATCAATATAATTTTGAGGTAAGCTCGCTTTTCGTCAGGTGACACCTCACCGTCCGCTGACGAGAATCATTGTTTTACACTAGGCCTAGAATTTCACTCACCTGACTTCATTCAATTCCAAGTTTTTAAAGGTTTTAAATCCAGCAATATCGAATTCGCCAACATCCTTGTAGACAGTTTTGCGTGCTAAGTCCGACAGATCAATCCCTTGAATTGTAAAACCATCGGCGATATCCAAGTCAGTTAGCACTCCGAGATTCTGAGTAAATATTTTGGGACTCAGAATATAATTTGGCTTATTATGCTGCATCACACCATCAGGAATTTTGAGTCCATCTACTCTGCCTAAGACCATCAGATCATCTGGAATATAACGATATTCAAGTTTCATTTCATCAATTTATAAAACCATAATATATGCTATTTATGTAACAAACAACGACCTAGAATACACCCTCCTCGGTTTTTGCCTGCCGCTATGTAACTAGATTCTTCGAGAAATTTTTCATAGTATCAATCCAAACTTGAGGACCAAAGTGTTATAGATCTTAATTTTAGTCTTTAGGTATGCTTATGAAGAATTTGGGGAAATGTAGTAGGCAGTCCTAGCAGAAAAGTTATTTCCATAGTGTCACAGAAAATTAATAGTTTTATTCAAATAAATTGTGAGAATTCTTGTAAATTAAGTTTTGTAGGCAGAAGACACGTAAAGAAATGTTTGCTGGTATGGCAGACTAGCAATCATTCAAATCGTTAGGTCATCAGTTTACATTTACAAGCAACTTCTGACATTCCATATTTTCCTTAGCATAAAGATGCAGTCTTCTGTAGAAGATATTTTAAATCAATTATTAGATTAGAGAAGAGATATGAAGTCTTGTTACGAATTCGTGCTGAGTTCCGACTAGTGTTTTTCCTGCCTAAATCTTTATAGATGCATTCCTTAATACAAGTTTTCTAAAAAAAATTTAAAAGGCCGCTTAAGTTTAAATATTTTGATTATGCAAATAATCTTTGATATTGACTTTCTCTTTGTTCGCCATACAGTTTAGTATTCTGATCGAAAAAATCCAAATGAAACTTTCAGCGTAAATAACTTTCTGATAACTAAGTTTTTATTTATTCCTCCCTATTTGTAGCGAAGGAAAGTTTTCTAATTCATTGCACTAAAGTCTCTGAACACAAAGATTTGGTGACTGAGATATCTAGATTTTAAATTGACTTTGCTGATGATGACGATTTGGTAATGATTGCATCATTTGACGAATTAACTCGTTAGTGATGTGACTAGATTAATAATAGAGGTACCTTCAGAAACAATACACCAAATTAACAAATGCAAACTATTGGTGCCTTGTTTCTCTAGTGGGCCGGGGAAGTCATTTTACCTCCGAGTGGCACTTTCAGGCAGAAAAGGGCTAAAGGCCAGGTCAGGGATTTTAAAAACTAAGCTAGGTAAAAGACCACTGGATAGGAGAGAGAAGCCTTGCGCCAAGACCATCCAGAATGTTTTTCACGGGCACAGGTATGGCTGAGCCACGACTTCACGCGTCATCCAACGGACTTTACACAAACCCACTGGTGTATCTTTCCTAACAGAGTGGCAGGAATTATAAAATATCTCAAAGCAGGCACTATTGGGACAAACCTGGTAACATTAAGATCTAACGACTAAGTCAATCTAAGCACCATTTAACTTGAGCAGAACTGAAGTATTTCTGGTGAAAGATTCTATTACGAAATGAAAATCTTTCATTACTTTATCTAACTTTGCCTAACTCTGGTTAATGTAACCAAAAACCTCTGTGCATGGTGTTATTTTTGGATGGCCAAGCAACGTTTGCTTTAGCAAATGTCCATTTTAGTATCGTTCCTAAATGCTACAAAAATATTTTAAATGACTAATTGCGAAAATAGTAACATTTTAAGTTCATTGTTTCGAACAGTGATAAAACATTAACACAGTTTGAATTCCATGATTTATCAGTTATGGGAAAACAGAACTAAATAGATAATGCCAAAGTAATGTCAATTTGTTGCAGTCAGTTTCTAAAGTTTTTTTCTTAAAGGTCACTATTACTTACCTTCAAAGATAACATTTTGAAAGTTGTAAGTTGTGTTGGCTGTTTGTGAACCTGTAGTTCGCAAGACCGTTCTTTCAAGCTCTTTAATGTCAACGTTGTTTATTCTACCATTGGCAGTAAATAAGTTTTTAGCAGTCATGGAGCCTGAAAAAAAATTTTTGTTTATTACTAAATGAGCATTAGTTAAGTTGCAGCACTTTACTATTATTAAATACGCTAATTAAAAAAAGTTTTGTTGGTGGACAACTTCGGGATAAACATTGTGGGTTCATTAGTGGTAGGAATACACAGAACTCCCCCATACATACAACGCAGATTCCTGAGAAATGTTTTATAGTATTTAACGAGTATCAAGGTTTAGAGAAGACCAAAGTATTGTGCAGCCTATTTTTAGTTAGGTGAGTGTGGAGAAAAATCGGGTGCACGCGCACAAAATTTCCTGATTCGTCAAAGTTCAAGCAGGAATGCTATTCTCGTGTTGAGAAATGTACTTGTTTTATCAGATTTTCAGACTGCTTTCGACTGCTGATGAACCTAATATTTGGTTGATAGTGCAATATTAATTCCCGAAATCTAGTTAATATTTCATTTTATAACTTTCCTCCGAAGCCCCCAATTGCTTATAGTTCTATAATAACACCTAGTCTTGTGCGAAGTTAAAAAAAACTGCAGAGACTGGTTTCAGTATTGCTATTGCAGTTTGACAAGGCTGCAATCGCTCACCTTCTCTTATCAATTGTTATGCGGAATTCACGACAACGGAGAGATTGGGCTTTACCTCTAAACGGCTTTATTTTGCACACAATGGGTTAAATGGTCAGGCCACAAGGACCCGAGGGCTCAGAAGGTTGGAAGAGACCCACTGGACAGCTGTTGGGAGACAGCTGGTAGCCTCCCATCAAGGCCATTCAGCGTGTTCTTTAACGTGCACGGGGTATGACTCCCACACAGTGCCACGGCTTAACGTCCCATCCGACGGATGGCTGCTTTTCCAAGCTCATCGGTGCCACCTGACCATGGGAAGGGCGGGGAGTTTTGCGGTCGTAAATGTATAGAGATTTTAAAAGGCTGATTATATTGATGATTTGGCAATGGTAAAGTCTAATGAATTTATTCATTAGGAATGCTGATGCGACTGCTAATAGCGCAGATGTAGCAATGGAAACTGGTCAGGTGGGCGATATTTCTGAATAGTGTGTTCTTGAACAAGTTTTGCAGTTTATCTTAAGATTAACTATCACGTAATTCCTATCTAAAGGAAGTTATAAAATCTTACCTTTAATTTCTAGAACATCAAAATTCATTTCAGACGATATTTTTTGATCCCGAGTAACGCTCATATAGCTTTGATTCAGTTTCACAATATCTACACCTCCAACTGTTCCATGGACTTCAAGAGGCTAAATTGGAAAATAATTCAGTTTGAATAAGACTACAAAACACTGCACACACATACACTAAAAATTATTTTGCTTAGTACTTTTCAGAAGAAAAAAATTTTCCCCTCTTCTCACATAACTTACGAAACTTTAACAGTCGAAGAATTCTTTTCTTAATGGTTAAAATTTATTATGCCTTATGTACTGTGCGAGTAAAACATTAGTGGTTATAAGACTAAACATTTTTCTCAGCTGGTCAAATGGGAAAAAAATTCAAGACGTCACGATTTTGAGTGTTCCTAGAAGTTACGCCAACTTGTTAAAATGCAAATTTGAACTTCTCTAATACAGCCCTGCAAATATTAATTGGAGGAACCACGACTCCAGTGAACAGGTTTTTCACTTAAGATGCTCTTTATATTTTATTTAATCGCTTCAATCGACGATATCACAGTGCAATTTTCGTTGCATTTCAATTGAGCAGGATAGAAGAGTCCCTATCTGGAACTTGGCTCCGAAGTTACCATTTGCTTAATCCAACTTCAGAATTAGGGAAGGATGGAACGGAAAAAAGAATAGCCAACAGACTTACTAATCTATCAGTTTCTTCCAAAAATCCCAACTGCAACAGCAAGATAGGTAATTTTGGAAATATGCATATAGGTTAATAAATTATATTTTCCCCTACAAAAATGGGACGGGGGATGGCTCAGTCGGTAGCGCGCCAGGCTCGTAATCTGTAGTTCCCAGGTTCGAGTCCCAGCTGGGTCAGCGTTGAGATTTATCTCCGCAAAATTCCCTGCCCAGCCCACGGTCAGTAGGGGACACCGATGGGCTTGGAAAGGCCGCCGTCCGTCGGATGGGACGTTAAGCCGTGGCCCCGTGTGCGGGAGAGACCCTGTGCACGTTAAAGAACACGCTGGATGGCCTTGACGGGAGGCTACCATCTGTCTCCCAACAGCTCTTCCAGTGGGTCCCCTCCCCCAACCTTCTGAGCCTTCGGGGTCCATGTGACCTGGCCATTTAGTCCATGGTGTTGGGTTGTTTTACCTCTGAGCGGCACTTTTTTGCACATCATGGGCTAAATGGCCAGGTCACATGGACCCCGAAGGCTCAGAGAAGGTTGGGGGAGGGGACCCACTGGAACAGCTGTTGGGAGACAGATGGTAGCCTCCCGTCAAGGCCATCCAGCGTGTTCTTTAACGTGCACAGGATATGGCTCTCCCGCACACGGGGCCACGGCTTAACGTCCTATCCGACGGACGGCGGCCTTTCCAAGCCCATCGGTGTCCCCTACTGACCGTGGGCAGGACGGGGAATTTTGCGGAGATAAATCTCAACGCTGACCCAGCTGGGACTCGAACCTGGGAACTGCAGATTACGAGCCTGGCGCGCTACCGACTGAGCTACCCCCGCCCCTAGTCCATGGTGTGCAAAAAAAAAGTGCCGCTCAGAGGTAAAACATCCCAACCCCTACAAAAATCCTTTTAGCTTAAGAATATGAGCATTTAAGGTTAAAATGTTTTCATCACTCTACATCAAACGTTTCAAAACAGTTAGCTACAGCTTAGGTAGTTATACAAGTTTGTCACTTACTCAGAATTTTAAGTAACATGCCGATTTATATTTTGCCATGCATATAGAAAAATATGTATTTGGCGGTCGGTTGGAAAATGATCCCAATTATCCCATTTTGATTGACAGTACCTTCAGCGTTTACAAAAAAAAAACGCTAGGTAGCAAATAGATTCGTAATGTTGATTACCCGGGAGGAAATTCGCATTCCAGAAACTTTCTGACCCGATTGTTTTATATTGTCAGATCCTAGACCATGGCCTCGGAAGAATTAAAGGCCTGGGTCAGGCATATGATGGCATTGTCTTTGGTCAAGAAGATTAGAGATGGGCTTGGAAATGCAGTCATGGCGACACAAAGCCATGGTCTCGTGTGCAGGATAGCCCTATGCATGATAACTAACAAGCTGGATGGTTTTAGATGGGAGGCTCTTTCCCAACAGCTATCCAGTGGGTCCCCTTCAACTTTCTGGCCATTTAACCCATTGTGTAAAAAAATGGTCGCTCAGAGGTAAAACAGCCTAACATCCTAGCTACGAGTTTCTATCTGACGTAGGTGAACTTTTGCAATTATATTGTACGCGGAATATTTTTTGCACATTACAGTCCGCAGTTTATATTTAAAATGAAGTGCACTAAAACTGGCAGATCTTAAAATGCATTAGCATTTAGTGTAATCCATTGCTTTTAAAGTCTTTCCAAGTACAAGAGATTAACACAAGCTTATAATAAATTAGAATTCAATTTTCACTCACCCCTTCCACAATCAGCGTATCGAATGTTTTCATGCCACTGATGAATGAATCTTCGTTTATTTTGAGGGCGGTTCTGTTCAACGTCACCACGTCAATACCACCGAACAATCCATCGACTGTGACCTCAGAAAGAAACGTCACGTCTCCATCAATAACCATGCGAGATATATTTTGATCTTGAGTCAGGAAAATAGATTTTTCGCAGAATTCTTCAATGGAAACTCCATCAATAAGACCACTTACGTGCAAATCGCCGACGATTACGATATCATTTAAGAACTGTTTTCTTCCAGATATTGCATTTACATTCGATCTTAGAACTGCTTCTTCAGAAAGATCGATGCCTTGAATATTGCCTGTAAGTGTAACATCTCCTTTAGCAATGACAGTGTTCTCGAACAGAATAAATCCATTTATAAGAGCAGATTCAGTTGTTTTCACCATGGTGGAGTTTAATTCAGTTACGTTAATACCATTAATGTATTCGTTGACATTAATGTCCGCCACAGTTAATCCACTTTTAAAGATGACATTTCCATCCACTTCTTGATCTGTCCCTTCGGTCATCCAGTTATATTTCATGTCCCATTCGGTAACACCATCAATTGATTTGCGAGTCCAGATCTTACCAAAGGCCACAGATTCTTGAAAGATCTTGCTGCCAGATATTGTTTGTGGAACATCAACAAGAACGGCATCGGCGTAAAGACTGCTCAAATCTAAGCCATTTAAAGAATCTGTTTGCAGGTTGGAATCTTCAGAAATGGTAAGAGTTCCTTTAATGATCTTTTTCCCTTTCACTACCTGAACACCTGAAATATAGAACTGCGTTAAAACCTTCGAAATATTAAGATCAAACATTTGTAATTATTGCGAAATAATTTAATACAAATCTGTACTGCTAGATTCTTCTGAAGGACTAGTCGTTACAACAGGCCAGGGCAAACGACCCACCACTTTTTGTGCGAAGTACTCAAATTTGTAAAAAAAGAACGTATAGAAGTAAAACTTCTGCGAGTGAATTCTTAAATAATTTTATTAAAATCAAGCTCGACTTTGTTATACATTATTGATTATATCGTTCTTTGGCGGCTCGCAATTCCATTTCTATGCGGTCTTTCAGTTAAAAAAAATTTCCCCAAGCTTGCTTTAGAGAAGAATTTTCGAAATCGTTTTCATACTCATGTTTGTGAAGCTGTTTCTCACAAGTTATTGATGCTGCTGGAGTGCGCTGTTAAAGACCACGGCTTCCAGCTTCGTAACAATTTCGATTTTGCAATATTTATTCAAGAGAATTTTTAACAATACCCTTTCCAATTCAGTAATCTGAACGCAGAAAACCGAATTATAAACTATCTTTAAGAATAATCTCTTACGGTAATGAGAATATAGGAAATGAATCTAAATCTTTAATTTCGGGAAATTTTATAAGAGTTATGTCAGCCGAAATATTTAACAACATACTCTCCCTAAAACGATTCGTAGAAATTTTAAGATTAGACTAACTTTTAGTAAACAGTGGTCTAATTATTACTTTTGAGATAAAATTTTCATTCATATCTATAGCTTTTGCTATAAAATATGGTAGATGCTTTTTAACTGAACTATGTTGCTGAGAATAGTTTGTTTTATTAGTTTTCAAGTTGCACTTTCTCGGATTTTTCATCTGCGGAGTGCATTCGAGTGTGCGCATCCATTATATGAAAGTCTGCATATAACCTTTTCATAGATCCAGAGCTATGATCCCTCTTCCGCTGTTAGTAAAATAGCGACAAGTCTGTTTTTCACTCAGGAAAAGTTTTCAAAAATTAAAAACTTAACCCCGAGAGTAATCGCTATGTATTGCGAAAGGATTTGTTTGCAAAACTTTCCTTTAAGATGTTGATAGAAAATGAGAAAACTAAATTCTGTATCTGTAGTAGTGTTTTATCTCTGAGCTGCACTTTTTGCACACAATGGGCTAAATGGCCATGTCACTAGGACCCCCGAAGGCTCAAGGTTGGGGGAAGGAACTCGCTGGAATAGCTGTTGGGAGACAGATGGTAGTCTCCCGTCAAGGCCATCCAGCGTGTTCTTTGAAGTGTACAAGGAAATACTCTCCCACACACGGAACCACGGCTTAATGTCACAACCAACTGATGGCGGCCTTTCTAATCCCATCGGTGTCCCCTATTGACCGAGGCAATGTGGGGAGTTTTGTGGAGATAAATCAACACTGGCCCAGGAGGGACTAACCTGGGAACTGCAGATTACGAGCTTACCGCGTTACCGACTGAGCCACTCCTGCCCCCTCTATATCAGTAGTAATTTTCGATGAATATCAAGCATGACCTGTTTCATTAGACCTTATTTAGCTAATGTACGCTCCGAGGGACTACATATATACTTTCAGACATACTCAGAATTGTTTCGATTTTAAGGCTCAGTCTAAAAGTTCCAAAACAAACATTCATTGTCCTTCATTACAGACTATTCTGCACAAAACTCAGCAATCAGAATTAAATTGTCAGTTTTCTAAAATCTGCTTAGACATTAACTTTTTTGAAAAAACTATTGTATTGGTGATTGGCCAGGTTTCCTCCCCCCCAAGTTATATTTTTAAATTATTCCAAATAAAATTTAGAACTAATCCAATACATTTCGTAAGGTTTATTGCCAGTATCATAATCGGGGAAGGTATAGATATGAAAATTCTTAATATTACTCCTAAATTATGTTTAAATCAAACATTTTGTCACTTGATTAAAAGTTTGACGATTCAAAACTATTTGAGAACTCTCCTCGATAATGATTTTCGAGAAATTACGTATTCTCATGCGTGGAGAAAATAAAAATTTCAAAGCCCTCACCCGCTCCTTAAGAAAACCCTTAATCGTTTCTCTGCAGCAATAACTAAGCCTTATAACGAAGGCTAAAGTTGTCTGAACTTTTACTCGAAGCTATTCTCGACGAAAAACGGAATTTTACGACTTGTTTGAGATAATGGATAATAAATAATTCTGAAAGTTTAACTCTGCAAATAATTCAGAGAAATATTTATACTACTAAACATTAGAATATTAGAGTTAATTTTAATGATATTGTTAAAAAAACAAGTTTTCCTACCTTCATATGTCATCGTATCTTCAATCATCTCTGCGATATCAATTTTGTTCACAAGTCCACCTACTTCCAAATTCTCAACATTTAAATTACCTCCAACAGTTAAGTCTGAAAACTCTTTCATTCCAGTGATATTTTGATCACCATTTAGAAATACGATTTCGTCGAATTCCACGCCATTTAGACGGCCATTAATCGTCATACTTCCTACAACTAAATCTCCTCCGAAGGATTTGTCAGATGTAATAGTTTGATCTCCGATCGTCAGAAGAGTGTCGTTCAGAAAACTCAAATCCACATCATTAACAAGGCCCAAAACTTGGCTGTCCCCATCTAATACGATGGACTCAAAAATTTTCACTCCTGACAAAGTCTGAGGTTTGTAGACGAACACCAGATCTTGAGAAATGTCGAGTCCGTTGACATATTCGCTCTCAAGGTCAGTAATCTAGAGGAAAGAAAAAATTTCCATTCATTTTTTCAGCTGCTTCTCAATATTCGCAAAAATTTATACGTAAGATTTTAAAAAGCAGTGCAAAATTTCCAATACTGAATCATAGGATGGTCACCCGTTAATATGGAAGATCATATCCTGAAAGCTACGATAGAAAAAAAACTCGAGTCTCGGTACGAGATAAAAATGGTGATTGTTTTGACAGAATGGGTGGGGGACTAACGGACCCACAATCCCTGCAATATGAGGGAACCCGTGGAGAAGAACATAGATATTACAATGTAAAAAAATTCTAATTTCATTAATTATAACAAAATTCGAGTAATGCCGATGCAACTTTACACGTTTGCACTTTTTTTCACAAAAATAGGTTGGATTGTTTTACCTCTGAGCGGCACTTTTTTGCACACCATGGGCTAAATGGCCAGGTCACATGGATCCCGAAGGCTCAGAGAAGGTTGGGGGAGGGGACCCACTGGAACAGCTGTTGGGAGACAGATGGTAGCCTCCGGTCAAGGCCATCCAGCGTGTTCTTTAACGTGCACAGGGTACGTCTCTCCCGCACACGGGGCCACGGCTTAACGTCCCATCCGACGGACGGCGGCCTTTCCAAGCCCATCGGTGTCCCCTACTGACCGTGGGCAGAGCGGGGAATTTTGCGGAGATAAATCTCAACGCTGACCCAGCTGGGACTCGAACCTGTGAACTACAGATTACGAGTCTGGCGCGCTACCGACTGAGCCACCCCCACAAAAATAGCTTTTTGTTCTGTAGTGCAAAAAATATTTGAAAGGAAATTGTCTATTTGTTTCTCAACAAATTAGAGGGTTTTATCAGTTTTTTTCGATAAAGCAGAAATAAATCACGAGTTAAAAAATGCTAAAAGATGCCCAATTCTTAAAATCCATTATCTGGTAAAAGTTCAATTTTCATGCTATGTTTAGCGTGCTTGACTACTAAACCAAGGGACCTGAGGGTTCGAGCCCAGGTTGGCTTGTTTTACCTCTGTGCGTCTCATTTTTGCACACAATGGGCTAAATGACCAGGTCACAGAAACCCCGAGGGCTCAGAAGGGGAGGCGAACCGCTGGATAGCGGTAGGAAATAGATGGTAGCTCCCACCCAGGCCATTCAGCGTGTTCTTCAAAGTGCAAAGGTATGGTTCTCTTGCACATGAGGCCACGGATTAACGTCCCATCCGAAGAATTGCGGTCTTGATAAGTGTCCCCTACTGACAGTGCGCAGGACGGGGAATTTTAGCGGAGATAAATCTCAACGCCGACTCAGCTGGGACTAAGCCAGGAACTACAGATTACGAACCTGGCGCGCTACCGACTGAGCCACCCGATCCCCTTCGTGCTCAGGATAAGGCAAGATTGTTTTGTGTTCTGTTGGGGGTTTACCTTGCTCACAGATCTTCTGTATGTAGTACGATGCTCACAAGATCCCGTCAGGTATTTGTAGTAAACACTTGCTTGAGTAGAAATTAATTTTCATATTCTTGTCAATTTTAATAGTGCTATAAAGTCTATTAGAGTATTAATATGGTGTATTTAAGTACTCTAGTCACATTTTCCATAGGGATTCGATAACAATTATCTAGAATAGAGTTGTAACGAAATACAATCTGCAAGTGGAATCATATGTAAAAATTACGGAAAGCGATGATCCATAGTCCAAAAAATTAACTACGAGACCAGAATAAAAGGCTTTGGGTATTCCCAAGTGTCAACATTTAGCTCGCAGTTTATTTTGAGAATTTGCGAAGTATCAAAAATTACGGGTAAAACTGGAATTTTTCAGAATTCCAAAGATTCACGATTGCTGGTGCCAGGCATGTGGTTGCCTGTCTCAAAATGGGCGGGGGTGGCTCAGTCGGTAGCGCGCCAGGCTCGTAATCTGTAGTTCCTAGGTTAGAGTCCCAGCTGGGTCAGCGTTGAGATTTATCTCCGCAAAATTCCCCGCCCTGCCCACGGTCAATAGGGGACACCTATGGGCTTGGAAAGGCCGTCGTCCGTCGGATGGGACGTTAAGCCGTGGCCCCGTGTGCGGGAGAGCCATACCCTGTGCACGTTAAAGAACACGCTGGATGGCCTTGACCGGAGGCTACCATCTGTCTCCCAACAGCTTTTCCAGTGGGTCCCCTCCCCCAACCTTCTCTGAGCCTTCGGGGTCCATGTGACCTGGCCATTTAGCCCATGGTGTGCAAAAAAGTGCCGCTCAGAGGTAAAACAACCCAACCCTGTCTCAAAAACACTATGCTCCCTACGATTATTTCAGAGTGGTTGTTACAGAGTCATAGGGACTGGAGCAGTGAAGGAAATACAAATAGCAAGCACAAGAATTACGATGGAAAATGCAGAGCGAGTATTCGAGGTGAGAGCTAGGTCCTTACGACTTCTGGTGGCCAATTTTTCAGGTATTCACTTGTGAACACAGGAACGATCAACGGATTTTCAGGATATTGATATCTAAAAGGATCAAGAGTAACAGAGTAGACGTTCTTAAACTCAATAGTGTGCTCTTAAATCCACGGATTCGAAAACTATGGTGCTGGGAACATGAATTGAGGATTTGAAAAGGTCTGCTGGTTCGTCCATCTTTCAATTTGTACCACTTAGATGACCGGCTATTTAGAAGTGAAAGCAATGGATTTTATGACTCTGTATAGATAGTGCAAGTCTGTTGGGACGCACTGGGTCCTCTGTTATAGATGCAACAAGGATGAGGACTAGTCCACCATTATTACAAATTAAAAGGTTACTTATTGTATTATGCAATTGCAATTTAGAAACGTTAAGAAAATTCACCATGTCATCACCTTGCGAGTAGCCATATTGTAACTTTCGTCAAACTTGTAACTATTATAGTCAGCGTCATGTCCCTCTAATTTATTTTTATTTATTTAAATTATTGTAGAAATTTTTATGTATAAAGTGTATTCTTGGAAGTGTTTGTGCTAGGAGTGCGAGACTCGCTGATGTTTTCGGGTCTAAAGCTGGCTGCTTGCATTGAGATGACGGATTCCAAAAGTCTTATTACCTTTTACGACTAGCCTTGGGTGTGATGTCGGAGCAGGAGATTGAAACAACAGTTTGAACGTAACTGTCGAAACGAGAAGGTCGTTTCGACTAGTCAAAAGAACGCCACCCTTACTCGAAAGAAACCCTTTAAGCAGAGGGTGTGATTCCAAGTGAATTGAGATTCTTGGTGAATCTGATTGCAGTCTTGTGGATTCAGAGTGAACCACACTGTAGGCAAAGGTTTATCTTTTCGCAGAGTTGGAGGTCTGTAAAGTGAGAACTTTCAGAGTGTGCGGTTCTCCACCTCATTAATGTTTGCAGCAACAAAGCAGCAAAGACCCACAGAGTTGAACGCATCTCCCCATGCAGGTGATTGTATAGAGTGTAAATAAACTGTCGTCCCTATACAACTCTCGTGCAGTTAATTGATGGACTATTTTTATTTTTCATTCAACAGGGAATCTGAGGCATACGGCGCTACAGGCGCAAAAACCCGCGAATCTGTCATTTCACCGAAGTGAGGGTGAAGAGAAGTAGCAATTTCATCGTCCTCCGGCGGCCACGACATTTGGCCCAGCCCCATCGCATTCCGAATACAGAGCAGGACATCACATTTAGCGCAGTCCCACAGGATCGGGCGAGGGCATCACATTTTAGCGCGGAATAATTTAGAGAAAGGGAGGACATCGCATTTGGCTGTCTGACAGGATCGTAGAGTACGGGTCATCACAGTCAGGAAGCGAGCTCGTATTAAAGAAATTGCTTACATGCAGTGTTATTGCAGGAATGGTTTGAATAACATTCTGACAACGAACTTCTCAGATCAACCCCACCGAATATCGATGGGCTGTTTTGGAATGGGCAATTCAATAGGCTGAAGTTACTGAACTGTGAGGACTTTACAGTCATCTTGGCTGAACACATCCTCAGATGTTCATGGTAACCAGTTACCATCCATACCATGTAGTGTTCGGGTAATAAGTCCGAACGAGGTCCCACAAGGTATTCAGCGACTGATCATAATCCAATAACCACTTCCAGCTGTGTAAGGGGGAGGGAAAAGTGCGACGAAAAGAAATTTGTTTCGATAGAATGTTTGCACATTTCAAATTGATGTAAAATCTGTACAGTTAGGACGGATTAAGAACGAAAGAAATTTGGAAATTTTAAATGTATTGGAGTAATCCTTTAATCCCATTTGGTTTCAGGTCTCCATGTGAAAATAATTGATACGGTAGGATGCATTAGCGTCTTTTCCGAGCCATGAGACTCGCTCAGATTACAGAGGTGAACTCTCGTTCACCTTTATAACTCAAATTCACAGTATTTTTACAATATTCTCAATTTCACATTCTCTTGCATGCGAAACTGTCGAAAATGGGCATCTTAATACATACAAGTTGTCCTGTCGCACTTTCGAAACCGTTTAGTTCGCAGGAGTTTAGACAACATTTCTCAAATTAAAGTAGGTGAAGAACGTCAGGAAAATAACAAAATGCAATAATACGTTCACTAAAAACTATTCTTACTTCTCTCAGAATAAAAAACTTACATGTACAACATCTTTAAAAACAAAGCTGTGAAAATCTGTCAAATCTGTATCTGTCAGTTTGAGGGCCTTTTCATATATCTCGTCAATGTTAATGTTGGAGACTAATCCTGTCACTTGAACGGGTCCATCCACTACCAAGTTATTGAAGATCCATGTACCTGTTTGGAAAGTTTATTATCGTAAAAGAAATCAATTCGAGTGCAAACATTTATCCTACAATAAAAGGGCTAAGCCTCACATAAAAATTATACAATTCTGCTAAAAATACATTGAAACGAAAATAAATCTAAACGATTCCTGTGTAATTAAAAATATATTTGCTTTTAAACATAACTATAGTTTCATTTCTTTAGCATTGACTTGTACACAGTCGTATCAGAATAATATGACCACCTACCATAATATATGTATGGTAGCTGGGATATTATTCTGATACGACTGTTGTATACACAATCTCCACATACGCCCAATATTCATATAATAGATGTTAAAACTATCTCTCAGCAAACCCTAATGTCCTACGAGTATAAGTGTGATATCCATCATAATAACCTTATTGTTAAACAACAGAGTGAAGTTCACCGATATGTTCCAATACCAGGTAGGGGAGAGTTATTTTTCCCTGTCATTTGTGTTGAAAATAAATTGTGCCGAAGTTTCGTTTATAGAAAACACGTTCAGTGATCTTTCCATCCCTAATGCGTGTACATTTGGCAAAGAATGAAGCACACTTAGCTGTTGGTGTGGACAAAGGAAAACTGTTTCGATATACATATTGTCCCAACAACTATTGGCAATGCCAAATTTGTTTATAAAAAAAAAAATCGCTAAATTACTTCATTTTGAGTCTTAACAGTATCTTGCACCATGAAAACATACCTTAAAGGGGGGATAAAAGGGCCACATGTGAGCAGATATTGTAAATCTGCTTGTATGAACGCCTAAAGATACATCTATGAAGTCTTTGACCTCTAAAATATTTGTCGCCAATTTTTTCGGAGAAACAATATCAATTCACATTGAAAGGAAACAACGATTTTTATATAAAAATTGTCCGTTAATTACTTCCTCTGGCAGAGTTCCGTTTTTAAGTTGCATTTTTGAAACAATGCGACATTTGTCATTTCGCTTCTAGTTATTCCGACAGAGCAAGAAAAAAAAATTGCACTTCCAATACGGTTTCTAAGCTCGCCAGATGCGAGCCTTTGCGCTCAGGAAGGCATAAAGAGAAAATTATGCTTTTAATTACTTTATCGCATTTTGAAGCAGCGTGGAAACAGTTTGTCAAAATACAGAGTGCCTTGGCAAAGCCAAACTATACTGTTTCATCTAAAAAATAATGATCTTCAGATTTTGCAGCTCCAAAGAAGTCACCGACGCCACACCCATATGAGGTTTAGCAAGAACAACCTGCCCTCTTCCCCTCACTGCAAATAGTTCCTCTTACGCAAGAAATAATAATTTACGTTAGAAAAAAGTACCTATGAATGAATGTAAGCAATTGAAAATACCTCCTATCGGTATTATTATTTACAGATTAAAAGAATCTTTAAATGTCGCGTGGCACCTTTCGTAACTCAATATGGCTTCCGCAGGTTTACCGAAAGCAATGTTCTCGAAAATCACTTACCAGTCATTCGACAGGAATAACGTTATCAGACGAGTTTTGCCCAGAGTGGGCTATTTAGCCCTTTCACTAGGACCCCCGAAGGCCGAGGGAGGGGATCCACTGGAACAACTGTTGGGAGACACTGTAGCCTCCCGTCAAGGCCATCCAGCGTGTTCTATAACGTGCACAGGGCTCAACGTCCCATCTGATGGACGTCTACCTTTCGAAACTAATCTGTATCGACTACTGACCATGGGTAGGGCGACGAGTTTAGCGGAGATAAATCTCAACGCCGACTCAGATGGGAATTGCAGATTACCAAACTGGCGTTCTACCGATGGAGCCACCCTCACCCTTGCTGCGTGAGGTAAGTTCTCCATACCCCCAGGAAGAACAGAAGATCATAAATTTACAAGGCTTAAGTGATCGAGTATGCAACTTTCATAAATACAGTACAGCAATCAAGATAATAAGTTTTTGTCATAATGAACCACCAACAGTTGAGAAGCTATTGAAAGTGGCGACAGATGACTGATTAGCTAAACTGATCAGCTAAACCAAATGTAGCAGCTGTGCGACCGACAAAATAAGCATTAATATCCAAGGCATAAAAATTATGTTCGCTGTTTCAAATATTTTGCTGTGCACAGCTTTAGAATGTTCAGAAATTGGACAAAATCTAAAGCAAATGATAAAGCCTCATTTCCATTCCACTGGTCCATTCGCATTGCAAAAGATCTGTCGTATAAGCTCACAAAAACGAGTTGAAGAGATTGATTTTCAGGTGTCACGTCAAGATTTTTATAGACTTAAGGGGGTTAAGAATACTAAGGGTTAAGTTAAATATTTTGGGTTCTCTATTAAAAAACTCTTCATTGTTAAACATTTGGAATATTTTGGGAAACTAGGAATGAACAAAAATGTAGTTTAATGAACAAGTTTACTTAAGAAATATAGATATTGATACATTTTAATCTACAGCACTTTGGAATTACAAAGAATATTTAAGCTACTATTAGGCTGTTGAATTGGGTACAGAGGAAAAATTCAGCCAGGTGGGATCTGAACCCATAACCTCCTGATAACGTGTCAAGGTGCTCTGTCCTCTGAGCTGCTGATCAGTTATTCCTCTATTGTAGATTTTAAGTGCAAGCAATAGGTAGGTCGCACATAGCTGTGCTAACTACTGTTGCAGGCACCATTCACAGATCACTCACTTGCAGGTGAGTAAGACTAGCCACACTTACTGTATTTTTAGGCAGATATCATAAGCAGTGTTGGTATCAAATATTAGTAACCTTCTGATACGGAAGGAGTTTGATTGTTTTACCTCCAAGCAGCATTTCTGCACAAATGCTATTGCAACCGATACTGAGATATTCATTCCTCAGAAAAGATTTTCAAATATTTATGTGACAAAAGCAGATCTTTTTTATTACATTGTTCAAAATTTTTCCCCTTTGAAAAATATTACAACTACTGAAAAAATTAGGGTTTGTTTTCTTGATCGCATTAATTCAAATAATGCAATACATTAAGTGAAAATTAACATTTCTTTTGGAGACAAGCTCCAAGGTTTGTAGGATGCAGGTTGTATTAGCTATTTAAAATTCATTATTATTGAAATGAAAATACTTTACCATTTGAAGTGAATGAAGTCGTACGATGCAAAGCAGTGGCTTTTAGTTCTGAAAGATTGACGCCATCAACAGATCTTCCAACATAGCTGTCAGAGTCTAAATGAATAGTGTGGAATGTCTTGTGCCCTGCAAGAAAAAAATTTGGAAATTAATGGGTTGACATTATTCATCTATATGTCGTACTCAACTTAGCTATTGTCACAGACAGGGCAGCCGAGAGAATTTATGGGCCCCTATGTAATATTATGCTCCCCCCCCCCCTTAAAAACTTTTTCTTTACAAATCATTAATAGCAATTATTCTGGACACAATGATGACATTCAGAGGAAAAAAAGCCTGTTGCGCAGTCAGGCATGCAAAAACATAGGCCTACACAGTTTGTGTCACATAAAACTTTTTAGCATTTATTTTAGGGAACATATTTTGCAAAGCTCACAGCAAGATTTAGGTTTTTTGAGTAAATTTAATATAGGCTACATAACATCATGGAGAAAAACTATGCAATTCTGCGAGTCTTCATCTTTAATTGTCAGTATGTAACGCGGACAAAAGATGTTAAGAAATGGTTCTTTCAACTACTATTAATGAGATAATATGTCATAATCCAACTAGTGTTTCTTTTTAAAAGCATATAACTAATATTCTTATGGAATTTTGTAGGATCGATATATAGCCTAACTAAGAATTTTTGTAAGAAAAAGTAAAGAGTCACTTAATCTGACGGGCCCTTATTGCTGACGGGCCCCTATGCACTAGTCCCCTTGCCCCCCCCCCCCCTGTCGGCGGCCCTGGTCACAGACATTTAAGCTCAAATATCACTAAAAATGTCACAATTGCATTTCGTGTATATACAAAACTTGCCCTTTGTTCCTATTAGCGAAATACTTAAATTTCAGCTTGAGGGTGAACAATTACGTAATTGAAGTGAACAAATTGAAATAAAAAATTACAACCATTCCTCTGAATTGCTGTCAATACAATAACAGTTACATCGAACTTGGGGGGATGTGTTTAAATGTTTCATTGAATTGAAGTAAACAATTTAACAGAAACTCGTAACAAAGAACAACGCTGTTATTTCTGCGGTTCTCATAACGTATATTCTGTTATGAGACAGTTTCTACTGTCTCATAACAGTTACTACTACTTGTCGGACAAATTCACTTTTTCCGTCCACTTCGGGGGGAAATTGGCGAATGACAGCTGTCGAGCAAAAGCACAAACAACCACTCTGTTGCTCTTAAATTTGAAGTTTTCATCGCCGTTTGAAATTTTCGCATTAAAGTTTACCAGCCGTTCCGCTGCTGAGTGGTTAACGTACTTTACTACTGATCTACGGGACCTGAATATCGCATGGATGCATTTCATGGATGCATACATGCATGTCGTTTTTCTGCTGAGGTCCCGCCATCCACCTCAGACCTGTGGCGTATAAACTGATAGGCTTCTATTAGATCTCTGTGGCAAGCATCTGCTTGAGGGAGTATTTTATAATTTATTCTTCCAGTTTGGCGCTACACTGACTACTCTGCAGTTACGTAGTGTGTAAATCGAAGGTTAATTTTTGGATGAGCCGTGGCCCAGTGATTAGTGCGCTTGGCTGTTGATCTAGGGGACCTGGGTTCGAGCTCTGGGTAAGGCACGGCTGTTCGTGTTTTTTTCTGAAGTCCCGCCATTCTCACAGACCAACTATGGCGTAGAAACTGACAGGCTCCTGTCAGACTTCTATATCAAGCAGCTGCTTGAGTGGGTATTTATTTTTAATATCAAAAACTCGGGAGAAACTAACATTGAAGCTTAAATACATTAACAAGTTTTTTTGAAAAGTATTTCCTGCCAAAATGAGAATGCATCTTGCATGCTGTAAGAGACTTTTTGTACAGGGTATGACCTTCCTACACACGGAGCCAAGGCTTTAGGTACCATCCGACGGCCATCGACCTTTCCAAGCCCATCGGTCCGCCCTTTCTCACCGAGGGCAGGTTGAAGATTCAGTGGACATCATCTCAACGCTGGCACAACTGGGCTCTAATTTAGGAACTGAAGATACGAAGCTCCCGCTCTATCAATTGATCCACCACAGGTAACGAAAGATATTAAGAATTTTTGAAGAGGAATGCTTCCGTTTCGTGTTATGGCCTCAATCTTTGAAAGTTTTATCTGTAATACAAAGTGGCAATCATAGCAGACAGCTCCTGAGCATAAGAGCTCGACGGCCTATGTTCTGCTGAGCGGTGGTCCCTGTGAAAAAATGCACTCTTCAAGAACGGCGAAAACCTAAAATTGTGGACTTAATTTGATAAAGCTAACTTTAGTTTCGCTATCAAATCTGCCTAGTAAGAGATTAAAATTAAATAGAAAGTTTGTTTTCATAACTAACCCTTCGCTTAAGTATGATAGATCATGCTTAACTGAAATACACATTAAAAGAAATACGTACCAGTTATAGTCTGTTTATAGGATTTTAGAAGTATATCCAGTTGGTTTCCGAGGTCTGGAATGAATTTTGAATAATTTACTATTCATATTTAAATAATTATATTGAAAAGATATTTTTACTGCTAGAAATTAGTGAAAGTAACAAATAAAAAGATGTCAGTTCGGGCTGTAATTTAAGCTCAACAGTTGGTACATCAAATGTTCACGATTTATGCATCAAACTAGTTTCATTACTAGTTATTTTATGAAGTTATAATATTTAGCAGATACTGCGTTTTTAATAAGCATGATATAGTAGTCTCCTTTACTATCAATGTACCAAAAGCGTAAAATCTAAGATTTATAATAGTTTGGCTAATCACATTCTGCACGGTAAAGTAATGAAGTAAATAAACTTTTCAGTTTTATAGAGGATGTTCAAAAAGTAGATTTGTACTCTTTCCTTCCAAGTTAATGAGCTATGACTTGTTTGAAAGTGTTTTTAACGCGCGACTTGTTTAGACTAAAGCCGTATCATCTCTTCGCTGGGGGGCAGCGTAACGTTCGGTCTGCGAAATCTGCGTTGTTGCGATGAGGCCTAAAGTACTAAGTAAAGATTATACATTTTCACAGGGATGACACGAAAAATTCGTGCCGATTTATCGCAGGTATATGTGGATCATGTCTGTTCCTATGGTACGGTTACAAGATTGATGCGCAAATTCAGAGAATTACAGATCTTCGAAGGCCACCCTCGTGAAGGGAGATCGAAGGAGGCCGTGAACGTGAGAACCACTCGCTGCTGTTCGGGAACTCATTAAGGAAAACTCACATTACCTTCAGATAATAAGTTTAAATGTCAGTATCGATTGGCAGTGTGGAAACCATTAGCAACATTTAAAGCTCAGAAAGATCTGTGCCAGATGCGTACCACACAAACTGACAGAAGAGTAAAAAAAAGGTTAGAATCGAATCTAGCGAGGAGATGCTGGCAATGTTTGAACCTAATGACCGAAACTGTTGGCTTTGTCACAGGTGATTAAATGTGGTTTTATTCCTATAAATCTTAGACAATTAGGTTTGTTGTTTCGAAAGATTACCACATCCCCAAACCCTCCAACAAGACTCAATGAAGAGGATGTTTCCATTTTTTCAATTCACAAGGAGTAGTAGCAATAGATACCTTACGCGAAAAAATGACTAAACGGCCAATATTATACCAACAATATTTTGCCCAAATAGTTAAAGAGCTGAAAGAGCAGCGTCCAATAACAGTCATGCGAGGCCTCCTTCATGACAATGCTCACAAATCCGGCAAGGCCTATCTGGAGCAGAAAAAAAAAATCTAACAGCTACCCCATTCTTCATATTCACCCGATCTTGCACCATGCGATTTTTGGTTGTTTCCAAAACCTTGCAGGTTTTTGTTCTGCAGATGCATGCGAAGAACGTCACTCGTACTAGAAATGTTTAAAGAAAATAAAATTAGGTGGTCCTTTTGTATATAAGCATGAACTTCAAGTAATACCTTATGCACAGGAATGCTTTGGTTGGTTTGCCCATAGTGCCAGATTGGAGGGAAATTGGAGAACAGAATTATGAAGTTCCTTAAACATTTCAAAAGGAGTCAAATTTTGATGTGAAAAGTAAACTTGCATCCAAAGGCAGAATATAGTAACTAAGGATCACAAATCTTGTTTGGTTAGTTTAACTTGCAATCTGTACTTTTTTTAGCACATAATTGGTTAAACAGCCAGGCCACAGGGACTTCAAGGGCTCTGAAGGGAACCCATAAGGTAGGAGATGGAGGGAATCCTCCCATAAAGGCGCCATCCAGCGTATTCTTGAACGTACACAGGTATGGCTGTTCTGAACACGGACCTATGGCTTGACGTTGCATCGGACGGAAGATAACTTGACCATTGTTGCCCCCTTTCTCATGTTAGTCAAGGTGGGGGTTAAGCAGAGATAAATTTCAAAATAGGCACACAGTTGGGACTAACCTTGGACCAGCAGATTAAAGGTCTGGAGTTACCGAATAAGACAACTCCGCCCTAAAGCGTGTTTGGAAGAAGTCTGAAGCACAACTACATATTATAGTTAATAAATCCTTATTACAGCTAAACTTGCGGTAGGTAGCAGAGGAAGGAATTAATATGTGGAAAGAGTAACGTTCTTTCCACTCTAAGCCTATTTTTGATTCATCACAACTTCGCTCATCCTTTCGCACTAACCAGACACATTAGACTTTCAACAGGATAAACGTTAGGCTTATGCTTATATATTTTTCTTAAAATTATGCACGTTGCTTACGCATAATCCTTAATTACCAAGATATTCGTAAATTTTACTTAAAGTCTACAGCAAAGTCTAGCAATGCAATCAACATGAGATAACTGCTCGATAATCTATATCAAAATATTAAATCTTAAACTTTCTGCTGAAACTGGTTTTAACTATACATTAAATATTACTTTAGTTGTAATTGAAATGTCGGGTAAACTAACAGTCATTGTTTCAGCAATACATTTACCTGCCATTACACTTCTCCGAATTTTTAGCTCTATTTTCACACCTTAGTACCAGTTCTCAATATTGAGGGCAGGGCCAGATCCAAGGGAGCTTAATTTCCCTTTTCAGAATATTAGTAAGGGCAGTACAAGTAAAAAAATTGTCATTTATATTTCGTACATTAATATTTTAAAGCCCACTGAAAACGAAAGAGGGATGTTAGAATGTTATACTGTTACGAGATCCAGTCTCTTGCAGAACCCCTTTTTTAGCTCGTTTATTTCTTATACACTTCCTTGTACTTATTAGTACTCGTGCATTTGGTTGCAATGTGTGGCTATAACCTTTGCCATTTTCTTTACAAATCTACCAGTTTCCAACCTGACCAATCATCGCCACGATACTTTTGTTCCCTTTACTGAAAGTCTAGACATACCCCACAGCGATTTCCATAGCCATTAAATCTCGAACGTTATTTTTCCATATGAATCCAAACTCATGTTTTCGATGCTGTAGCGAACTAATTTCGTCCGAGGTGGTGCATCTTTAAAAGCTAATTAAAATATAACCTTTAGAGTAATTTTTTAATCGCGTGTTACTCTTAGTTTTCTTATGCAATAAGATTAATTGCTTCAGAGTCAGGAAAATCCTCTGATACCTTTCTGCTTCTATCATCAGTGCAATTCTATTTCAATTTAGAGCTAAAAACTTATTCCAAGACTTGATTAAATTTTTAATAAAATTTTGCTTACCTGACTGAGTGTCGTGAACAAGTCCGAGTCCATTGATGAATTTAACGTTTAATTTAGAAAAGCTGGTATCTTTTTCAAAGGTTTGGGGTGCATTTATAACAGAGTCCTTTTGCAACAGAAGTATTTCAGGTCCTGGAATCATTATTCCATTGATGGTTGAATTTGTATATAGACTTTTACGAAGTGTCAACGATGTAAAGTTGATTGGTGCTAAAAAAGAAATTTAAAGTCAGATTGTTTTTGCATTAAATGAGAGCTTAAGAAAAAGTGCATTTTTATTTCTGTTTTGCGTACAAGTAATGATTCAGTTTATTTCTCAGAGGTTTAAACTAGTTAACTTCACCTTCTCATTCCAATCCACGGCCGGTACTCCAAGCGTTTTTGTAACAGGACCGGCGTTTATAGTGGAAAGATTTGGAAATGGACTTTGAAATATCGAAATTATAGATCAACGTGCATGAGAAAAGGGAAAGGTCATGCTGTGAAGAGTCAACACAAGGGTTGCCAATCTTGGATATAATTTTGTATGGACAAGTGAAAAATCTGCAGTGAAGAATTTTTACGTACACGTTTTTGGTTCAAAGTAAAATGGCAACGTGAGACAAATTGAACAATGCTTAATTTCTTTTATTACTTCACGAAACTTGATAAAAGCAATGCTTATTTTTGTATGTTGGGAACTCCTGAAGAAGGGCCTCCCAGAATGATTAAAAAAAAATACAAAAATCTATGTAACGTTCAAAGAGTTAATATTTTCACTTTGTTTTAAGAAATACATTAAATATTCCTTTTGTCAGATATTGACGAAATATTAAGATTTGCTTTCTCTAACCTTCAGAAGTTTTAATTTTTCTTTCTAGCGGCGGAAAAAGTTCACAATTGCAAAATTTTAAGTGAATGTTGACAGCGATTGATTACAGCTAGAAATTTTGGCGGTATAACGAGGGTGAAGAGGTTTGTACCGAAGCACCCAATTTGATCCCTTTCCCTTTTCTCATGCTTTACGCAATTGCGAAATTCATGAAGTTCTATATTTGGGCTGGTCTTGTAATGCTGAGGTCCTATGCCAGGGCAGCCTGTACCTTAATTTGGCACTGTATATGACCAGCTAAATGTAACAAATCGAAGTGAGATCCAATAGGAGAATCCTCCAAATTCTGAAGTCATTCATTCGAATCAAATATTAAAATTTAATTTCTTCCATGAAAGTGAAAAAACAAAAATGTCATGAGAATAGGCAAAATTTGCAGAGGCGAAAATTTATTTTAAGGATACAATACATTTAGTGGAAAATGATTAATATTTTTAAAGAGAAAAAACACTAGTTATTTTATTACTTGTTAATAAGGGGCAATTCGGACTTATTTCTGCAGCATTGAACAAGTTTCTTTGGAGAATTTTTTTACATCCAGCTATACAAAAACTACCAAAAACCTGTAATAAATTATAAACTCTAGGTATAAAAATAATTTTTAAATTAAAACAATCGTGAAATATTTCACTTACCTATAATATCTTGATAGCCATCTTTCCACATAACATTGTTCCACAATTCTTCTAAATCCACCTCATCTATTACGGAACCCGGACTCATCACAAACTCTCCGCTGATTACAACATCTTTAAAAGATTTTCTACCCGTTATAGTGGACGATCGATCAGTAAAGACAATATCTTCGTAAAAATGATCCAATGGAATTCCATTTAGATTTTCATTTATTTTGAGCCATTTGGTGGCCACATCAGTGAATATCAAGTTGCCAGTTATCAGTTGATTAATGCTATTTAGCAGGATCGTCTGTGGAGATATGGAGACTCCATCCACCAAACCAGAAACTTCAACATCTTTAGCACGAATCGCTTCAGTGAAAGTTTTAGCCTCTGTAATGGTATGAGTCCCTGAACGAGTCGCTAGATCTGCAATCTTAATGCCGTCAACCAATCCAGCAACTGTAATACTTGGAGCGTCAATACTTTCCACATAGAGGGTGTCACTGATCATTTGATCTTTATCTAGGAACACCAATACATTGCTCAAATTGGAAATATCTTGTCCATTTAATAAGGTGGCGGTAACGTCTTCGAATTGGCATTCTGTATCGACACACAGGAAGGATACTTCTTCGAAATTATAATTACCTAAAAATAAAATACAAAATATCAGGTAAAAAACAAAAGCTCTTAATGTTTAAAATTTCATTTCAGATATTTGTAGAAAGGTTTTGATATGTTTTCTTCATCTAACACGCCCAGGTCAAAGGTTCTCTGCCTACCTTTGATCTGGCCATTGAGAAACTTTGCATTGAGAGAAGCATGTGGAATTGGCATTTTGAAAGAACTAGTACTGAAATCTAGAACATTAAAACAAGTGCATCAATGAATGCACGAATAAAACAAAATTTAACATTCGATAAGAGTAGAAATCAAGTAATAAGAGTTTTGTTTTTAATTATGATTCAAGGGTTTAGTTATTTTACCTCTGGACGGCATTTTTTGCCCACAATGAGCAACTTGGTGAGATCGCACTCCCCCCCCCCCCCGCAAAGGCTCAGAAATTTGTGAAAGGGAATCCACTGTAAATCTTTTAGCCAGATGGAAGCCTCCTGTCAAGGCAATCCAGAGAATTTCTTAATGTGCATAGGGTATGCCTCTTGTACACGGGCCATGTCTTTAAGTCCCATCCGAAGAAAGACTTTCCAAGCCCATCTGTGCCATCTTTCTGACAGAGCACGGTGGGATTTTGCGGAGATAAAGCTCAATGCTAGCACATTGGGAAATGTGGATTACGACCCGGATATGTGAGCCTGATACACTACCAATGAAGCCCCATCGCCTCCATTTTTGATACAAATAGTAAATTAAGCGTTACTGGAGACCCGCAAACCCAAATGCTTATATGCAGGCCATGTTTTTTCTACTTATCCGATTACATTTACCAACAGTTTTATTAAAAAGAAATATAAGGCCATCCAGTATCTTTATTAAACTGAGTCTCTCCAGCGCGTGGAATCACGGTTTAATATCCTGCCAGACGGACTGCTGCCTACAGTTACAATTTACTGAGCAAGTTAATTTTCAAAACTAGTTACTATGAGATGTGCTTTAACATCCATATTCCAATGGTGATTATAACTCCAATAATCTGTGTATATGAATTATACCAGGGGTCTTCTAATTCTTTTATCGGCGGGCCACATTGGTCATTATCTAAAGCTGGCTGGCCAAATCATTTTATAAGATATTTTCATTCAAGATTTTAATAATTAAAAGAGGTTACAATAACATTTTTGTTAAAGATTTATATGTGGTATTAACATTCGCTAGGAAAGTATAATAAAAATATTTTTGAAATTATTCAGTTAATAAGGTAGAAACAATTTAAAAATTAAACATTTTTGAAACTAAAGCAAAATCACCCATTTCAGGTTGTAATGAGAACTGTGCTTTGTGCGCAGTAAATCCAACAAAATATTTTTAAGAAAATTAAATTTTTTAGTTCGTCGTTTGCTCGAGGGCCGGATTACTAAATCTGTGCGCGCCATAATTTGGGAACCCCCGATTATACGATAGAAGAGACTTTAGCGAGATGTGAAGAGAACAGTAAACACAGTTACACTTTTCTAACGACTAAATTTTAGCTCTAATAGAGCATCTGTCAGCAGTAACTTCGGTCTCGCTGGTTCGTTTCCTAGAATGAGAAGGCCTCTACCAACTAGTTTCTAGGAGTCTTCTCAGCACAAATAAAAATAGAAAATTGTCGCTGCTGTTCTGAACAGCTCTCTTAACATCTTTGAGGAAAATACTTACCAGTGACTGTATGATTTCCGCTTTTAAAGAGGGCTCCCCGTAGAAGTTGTGCAACATCCGACAACTTTTCTTGAATTTTCCATAGTCTGTTGTGCAATTCTTTTAATTTGAATAGAATACTGTGATCATAAACTTTGTCATTCTTCAGGTCTTTCAGCTGTTAAGAAATTGAAAATTGTAAGCATTGACGTTTACGATGTAGAGCAAATCGTAAACAAAATGGCTTATCAATATAATATAGGTTATATAAATTTCTGGACGTAGAAAACCAAAAATTTCAGGCTGAAGGTACCTGACGACTTTTCTATTATACATCACAGCAAAACATTTTAAACGGAGTCTTCAGGAAAATAAACCCAGTCTTATCAGTATTCGAATAATCTGTTTCGAAGGTAATAATTATTCGACCGAGAGATTTTAAAATTCACCTCTTTATCGATTACAGATTTGCCACTTCCCACAATTTACCCTGATAATGGGATTTATGAGCTTATCTGTAGTTAGGGTCAGCTGCGAAATTTGAAAATAAGAATTGGAATGTTTGGATATCATATGGTAAGTTACCCGAAAACTTACATATAATACCAAATGTAGCAAAGAAGGAATGCTCATGATTACTATGCATCTTACCCCAGATTCGTGAAAACTGACCTATATCATAAAACTTCTGGTATAATATCCTTAATCAGGTATTACATTGGCAACCTCGCGGAAAAGGTTTTTACGTTATATAAAAGGTCATCAAGACCTAGTCTTTCACTGTCAAATTCTAGTGGGAGCCAACATGTCTGCTGTAAAGACAAACATTTGCTCTCGTTCCATTATTTTATACTTAAATGTGGTTGTCCTTTTCATATAAAAAAGATTAAAGATTTTGAATTCGATTTCTCATTTTAAATAGAAAAATCCATGGCCTCTGCCGACCGGTGGAATGCTTGTTTTCAGAGTAAAGCTGTTTTTTCAGATTTTTTTTTTTAACACCCTCTGAAGATGGATATTCGAACCTAATGGACGATTATAAAAATGCGAAGTTTTTTTTAGGAACTCTCCAAAAAGATTTTTTTAACATCCCTTAAAACAAAAGCAGAGTTTTTTCCTCCCGTCTCAGAAAATTTGATTTCACCTCCAATATAAGAATTTGTTTAATTCCTGCAGACGAATGGACAACATTAGCTCGTTTTCAAAAACGAGCTAATAAATGCGCGAAGCATTTAGATTTGAAATAGTTTTCCCCTATTGAAGGTGAAATTCAATGTGTACCGTAGTATATTTAAAATTGTGTCCATTATTCAAAATATTCTCAAGGTAAGTCTCGAGATTTGTATACAGTGGTCACGACTCCAGATCACGACTTTTTTGTAGATAAACCTACGCGAGTTTCGTATTATAACCTTAATCTAGCATACGAGAAATCTTTTTCGTACTCTTAATTTGTTTGCTTGTATGATTAAGCATAGCTGCAATGACAATGGGCAACGTCTTACAGGTAAGTAAACTTAATGGTTTGAGAAGTACACTTATTTCATACACCATAGCATACACAAGTATACCTGGGTCCCACCAGATTGGCTGCATAAGAATATGATTATACACTGAAGAGTCAAAATATTATGACTACCTGCCTAATATGTTGGTCCTCCATGTGCCGCCAAAACAGCTCTTACCCGGCGAGATATGGATGCTACAAGATTTCTAAAGGTGTCTTGGGGTATCTAGTACCAATAGGTTACCAGCAGATCTTTTAACTCTTGTAAGTTACGTGGTTGAGCCGCCGCAGATCGGATATGCTGTTCGAACATAAACCACAGATTCTCGATTGATGTCTGGGGAATATGGAGGCCTAAACATCATTGCACGGAAATACATGGAAATCTTCATGTTCCGCGAACCATTTGCGAACAATCTGGGCAGTGTGGCATGGCGCATTATTCTGCATAAAGAAGGCACTACTAGAGGGATATACCGTTGCCATGAAAGAATGTACCTGGTCTGCAATGATGCTTAGGTAGGTGGTAGACGTCATAGCTTCCTGCACATGAATGACTGGGCCCAGAGTTTCCCAGCACAATATTGTCCAAAGCATTCAATTTCCTCCACAGGCTTGTTTTCGTCCCATGGAATTCCTGGTGCCAACACTTTCCCAGGTAAACGACGTGCATGTACCCGGCCATCCACATGATGCAACAGGAAATGAGATTCAAAGGACCAGACTACCTTCTTCGAATCATTCAAGGTCCAGCTTTGATGCTCGCATGCCCATTGTAGACACTTTCGACGGTGAACCGAGGTTAGCATGGGCACTAAGCGGCCTGCAGCTACGCAGCCCCATTTTCAGCAGGGTTCGATGTACTGTGTGACGAGACATTCCCGTCAACAGCATTCAAATTACGGGCGAATTGCGCCACAGTATCCCTTCCGTTGGCTCGTACTATACGGGATAACCTTCGCTCACCTTTAGCATCGATGATGCTGTGGTCGGCCTACACCTTGTCGGTGATTCATGGTTTTTTCTCTCGTCGAACTACTTTTGAAGGTACTAATCACGCCTGACCGTGAGCACCCCACAAGCCTTGCCGTCTCGGAAATGCTCTTACCCAGTCGTCTGGCCACTACAATTTGGCCTTTGTCAAACTCATGTCCCCTCCCTTTACCATCTGAAGAACTAGAATAACACTGATTAACAGAGCTCAGTATCAGGTGTTATTTATACAGTTTCATGACCTTCACATATTACTTTTACCTGCAGTTGCTTCGATTTGCATAAAGACATGCTGGTCATAACGTTTTGGCTCTTCGGTGTATATTAACAGCAAACGAGCCAGTTACGTGTATATATATATGTCATAAGAGGGGAGCTGAAATTGGATCTGACCATTACCTTGTTAAAATGTCTTCAACTTAAGTTAGTTTTTAACCTAAGGTTAAAAACGTTACCTTGAATTCTGGAAGATCCAGTTATAGCTAAAGTTTACCATGATAGGTTACTTAGTCGTTATTACAATCATGGTTTGCTTACTTTCTAAAGTTGAGGAAGAATGGGACCGTTTTAAACAGGCTTTTCTTTAAATTAACAGTACTCTTTTGGGTAAGGAGCAGGGGAGGTAAAATTATTTGTGTGATACTGCACTGGAGTTGATTTTGGAAAGAAGTGCAGAAATGTCATTAACACCCTACTAGTCCTAACAGAAAGCATTACAAAGAACTTAAACATATGAAAGGATTAGTTAACTGATAAGGCCTAATAGCTTGGTTGACAAAGCAGAGGAAGCAGCTAGACAGCGTAACAGCAAAGAGCTGAACTTGTATTATCAGATAGTTAATGTTTTCTGTGTGTGTGAAGAAACAGACAGACTGAAGGATGAACATGGTAAGATAATTAAAGGTGAGGATTGCCATGTCTAGATCGGCTGAACATTTCAGTGATGTTCTAAAGAGTGGTTAGTTTTACTCCATTTGCTTGTAATGATGATAGATGCATTACTGGCTTTAATGTTGGCCCTATATCACACAAATCACAGAGGTAGATGAAATTACTACTGAAATGCTTAGAGCTGGGAATGTTTCTATTATCACATGGCCGACTGAAATTTTGAATATCTTGTGATAATGGCTCCCAAGGATTTTACCAGTTGGGTTGTTTTACCTCTGAGTAGCACTTTTTGCACACAATGGGCTAAATGGCCAGGTCACAAGGACCCAAAGGCTGAGAAGGTTGGGAGAGGGGAGCCACTGGAACAGCTGTTGAGACAGATGGAGGCCTCCCATCAAGGCCATCCAGCATGTTCTTTAACTTGCACAGGATATGTCTGTCCCGCACATGGGGCCATGGCTTAATGTCACATCAGTCGGCGTCCTTTTCAAGCCCATCGGTCTCCCCTATTGACCATTGGCAGAACGGGAATTTTGCGGAGATAAATCTCAACCTTGACCCAGCTGGGACTCGAACCTGGGAATTGCAGATTACGAACCTTGCGCACTACCGACTGAACCACCCTCGCCCCGAATTTTATCAGCCTCTTTTTTTTTTAAAGGTGATCGCAGTTCTTGTGATAACTATACCTGGAACAGAAAGGCTGATACCCCTAAAGTTTTTGCACGATTGTTCTTAATAGAATTAAGAATCTGGTTGTCGGACAATTGCATGATGAGCAGTGTGGATTCAGAATTGGTAGGGGAAGCGTAAATCGGACTTTTTCCCCCTAAGACAGATTCTTGAGAAATGTTTAGAGTTTCTGAAACCTGTGGTTATTAGCTTTTGATTTCGAAAAGGCTTTTAACAGTTGATCGCCACACAATTTGTGGGTGATTACGAGATCGTATGACATACCTGTTAAGTTATTATAAAGAGCTTTCATTATGTTAACCAACAGTCATTTGTGAGAGTTGGTCAAGCTTGTAGCAATGTGTTTAGCATTGCTACTGGTGTTCGACAAGGGTGCGTTTTGTTTCTTTTTATGTTGTGCGAATTCACTGCAAGGATTTCGGGCTTAAATTATCTAGAGATCTAAACCTTTGATTTAGATTATGCTGATGATTTGGGCTTTTTGGCAAATGATGAGAACTCTTTCATTAGAGCCGTTGATGAGACTTGCAATAGCAGAGATTTCGTGACAAACAGTCAACTAAAGTGAATCAGGTTATGGTTCAGTTAATCTGAATGGTTGCAGTCTTGAGCAGGTGTCACAGTTTAATTATCTTGGGAGCTACGTAACAGATACTGGATATGCGGCATGAGATTAACAGACGAATAGAGATTGCTGCCAGGGCTTTTAAGAATCTATGGAGAGTGTGGAGAAATAGTCTAATTTTAGTCTTTAGGTGTATACGCTTAGCAGTTTGGTTCTTTCTAGGGTTAGTTATGGTAGTGTAACTTGGACACTTTGTAAACAAGAAAACAGGAAACTAGATGCTTACGCAGCATCTTGGGCATTAGGTGGTTCAACTTTGTAACTAATGATGAGGTTAGGCAAATGAGTCCGCAACCTCCTTTAAGCAGCATATTGTGCAGAGAGAGACTCCGTTGGTTTGGCCATGTTGCCTGTATGAATAATTATAGATTGGCGAATAGGGTTACGAACAGTGTGCCTAAAGGCCGCAGAAAAAAGGGAGACCTAGGATGAGGTGGTCAGTGTGAAACATGACCTAGTTAGAATTGGTCCAGTGGCTAGATTCAGCAGATTTAGGTCAGGATAGATGTGTTTGGAGAACTAAATTGCACAATCTGGGTTGACCTCCGTAGCCCATGGCTGCTTGAATATCAGCCTACTTTCTGGGTTTAAGACAAAACCTAGAACTAGTACACTAACTTAGATCTGGAAAAATTTTAAGATTATTCATGTATCCTATATGGCCACTGCGAAGTAGTATTACATCACTAAGACTAGAGATCATGTGCTAGATTTGTACTCTATTTCTGGTTGCGCTACTGCATCACAGCATTCAAAAATAATCCATGGCTATACTGCAGACTTAGTGAATAGCTAGCCGACGCATGAAGAGTTGAAATACTGCAAAATCGACATGCCAGTTACAATACTTAAATTTATCTGTCCAACATTTTTTTCTTTAAAGCAGACTTTGCCTTTGGTGAATACCTTTCAATTGAAGGTTTCCAATTAAAATTTTTATTTAATAAAAAATTTAGTGGCAATATTTAATAAAAATTTTAGTTCTACCTTAGAAGTGAGAAGATTTGACATTTCCAGGCCTCCGTCAAAATGAAGATTTCCATCGATGTTTATAGGATGATCTTGATCAACATAAAACACGTTTCTCATGCCATCGAGAGCATCAAGGTTTTTGGGCGAATTCGCTTCATCCAATGCGTTCATGCACCACATCGTGCTCTCCCCATGCCAAGCGCTCAAACTGTTTTCAGCGTCGAAAATCATTTCGTACAAGGTAGTGTCAGATCTTTTAGAATTGGCCACAGCTAGAAAGAAAAAGCCAAGCTTATTCAGACGTAGGCAGATCTTGGCTTTAACAGTAGTAAAGAATCCATATCCATTTTAAAACAATTTTCCTCATGAAAGAAGTTACTTTGATAACCACACACTGAATTTAATAACCAAAATTTCTCTATAAATGGAATTTAATGAATTCATTTATAAGAATTCTAATTGAAACAACTTTCAAAAGAATGCAGATAATCTGCATTTGAAACCCCTTTCCTAAAGAGTCTACCAATACTATCCCTAATACTTTTAAAGCAGATTTATACTAATTTTCATTGAGTAAAATCTTGTTTCCTATGTATATTGTTGCAATTATAGGCAAAATTCAATTTTATATCGTAAAAGTAACGATTACTTATAAGTTACTTCTTTAATCAAATAATTTTTTTGTTTACAACTTATCCTGCAAACCAACAAAGAATTAAACAAATTCATAATTGCAAGCATATAAAGATATTATGCTTACAGCTAAAAGTACAGTTTCAAGACATGCCAAGTTTATTCAGTATTTTGAAGAATTTTCAATTTTATATAGAATTTGCCATTAAAAGTAACGGAATTAATTGATCTTCAATTTAGGCGACTATATTTTATACCGACAGTCTAATGCAGTGTCTCGCAAACTTTTTTATTCTGAGGCACACTGAATCTAATTTTTTTTTCCGCGGCACACCTAAAAAAGAATAAAAGCAAACTATATAATCGTCATTATATTTGCGCTTTGTTGAAGTCATCAGTCGGGTTTTACTTTAAGGTTTGCTCTCGTTCTTTAATTCAATACTCGGTGTTTGTTTTAAATATTTGTCCATTCTATGGCTTGAAATAACTAAAAATTAATACCAAAATTTGGAAAAAGCTTGATAAATGCTTTACAAGTTCCCAATTGATAAAATCGGAAAGATTTTTATTAAAGCACGTCGATAACACAAGTCAAGTCAAAATGAAATCTTTGGAATATCTAGTGTCAATTTGAAAATATCTCGCGGAAAATAAATTAAAATTAAATTGATTAAAAAAAATAAATTGATTAAATTGATTAAAAAAATTTGAAAATATCACCCTACTGTGCCGCGGCACACAGTTTGCGAGACACTGGTCTAATGCAATAAATTAACTATATAAAACAATTCATTATTCAGACTATCACGCCAAAGTCTTCAGTTATCTAAATTAGCAAACAGAACAATTCGATTTAGTTATCAGATACCGAAAATTATTTACGTAACATTTTACTAGTGAACTTACATTTGCAATAATTTTTTTCCAAAACTCTTGAACATTGCGTTTTCCCGATCGTCTTCAGAGAATTAAGCGAGGTTATTCATCTTCTAAGGGCTGTGTTCGACGAAAGTGACGATGCAGAGTTAATATTAAAGAATAGATAGAAGACTTATATCAAAGAATCAGCACGCTTCTGCCATCTTCGTCTCTTTCGCAGCTCCTCCTCTTATTCTAGTGGGCATGTTTCAGCTGTGAGAATACAACTTTTGACTAGAGGTCCGAACTTTAATTGCTTTAACACCTAAGCGGCACTTAGTTGCACACAATGTGCTAAATTCAGAAGTCAAAGAGGACCCCTCGGGGTCAGAGAAAGTAGGGGGAAGGGGATCAACTGGAGAGATTGAAGCAGTGGGTTCTTTGACGGACACAGCTCATTACTCTTTTGCACACAGGGTCACAGCTTACTTTTATCCGATGGCTGCCAGTCTTTCCAAACATATCCATGTCCTTTCTACCGAAGGCAGAGCAAGGGCTACCAATCTTAACGCTGGCCCAGTTGGGAGTAACTTGGGTAAATAAAATACGAGGCTGGTACGCAATCTAGTTATCTCAATTAGGGTCTGGGGATTAGCTATCTATCTATTTGGGTGTAGGCTTAGTTAAGGACCGAATTCTAGAAGCGCCAAAAGCAGGATTAGATTGCTTAGAAGCCAGACACTCTAGATGTTGTAACACTTATGGGTTTCTTCAACCCACGAAATTGAAATAGACTTCTTTAGACTAAATATAAAAACGTTGCTCTAGTGAACGTTACTAATCACTGTCACCCAATTTACTCTCGCCTCAACAAGTATCAACTAATTTTGTTCCCTCGCACAATTCCAGTGGCAACTTTGGAAGCCACCGAGACAAATAGCGCAGTTGATGCATTGAGAGTTCTCGCCGATTATTGGTTGATCATTCGATGATGTCGAAGTGCGAATATCTTACCTATCGATGCAGGAATTGTGCACTCATTTCTTAATTGTTTCAACAGTTGCCATCTCATTTAGATACTGTCCAAATCCTTACCTGCTCAGCCCGTTTCAACATTTTCCCCATTTCCCCCCCCTAACATTCTCTTTCCTTATTCTTCAGCTTGGCAGATCCCCGTCACCCCAGTTCACTTTCTAATCTATTTACAGAAAATTTTAGAGTAAAATTAAAGAGTTTGCTTATTTTCATAGTCGAGATCCAACTCTTTGAATCAAGGAAGCATCAATTCTAATCTCTAACCCACCACCCTAAAGAAATGTTTCTAGTCTCGATTGTACGAGATCGAAATATTTACATAAAAAATTTAAGGTAAGCGATATAAAATTTAACTGAAACTTTAGGGTTATCGAAGGGAAAAAGTCTAATACTGTCCATGTTGTTAATATTAAAGTAACTTTGAATTGCTTAATTTAGGCCTTTTCATACACTAATGACCAAGTTGGAGTAAGCTTTATAAATCTCAACCATGGACGTTTTTGTCAGTAGCTTAAAGAATAATCTCCAAATATACACGAAGAGCAAATTGAACAGTTTGTATGGAAGTTGGAAACTGGGACATACTTTAACAAAGTATTTCTATTTAAATACTTACCAAGAACCAGCTTGTTGTTAACAGGATCTATAACTTTGTGAAAGGCAAGAGAATTCACCCCACTCGACATGCTGTTCTGTGTGAACTGGATACTAGCAGATACAAATTGCCATCCATCGTATTGATAGATTCTGACTGCGTCATCTGCATTGGCTACTGCCAGCAAAAATTCAGACCTCCCTTTCAAGGCAGAAATTGAAACTGCTCCACTTGTTAATAAGCATTGGAAAGGTACAAATTTGTCTCTGACGAATTTGTAGATAACAGAATTAACCTCTTTGTTGATCTGAGAGTCAGCTGGGAAAAAAAATGCATTTTTTAATCACATGAATTTTTTTTAATGTTAAATATATATAAATTACTTATCTTTACCATAATAAACACAGCTAAATACAGTGAAATCTCGATTCCACGAATAGTAGCCATCCGCCCTGTGCCAAACTTGTTTGCTTTTCGTTCAGTGAAAAATCTATTCGCTCTTAAATTTATTTTGGGCTTTCAACAAATGAACAAGAGGACATTTAGCAATTGTGTAAAATGCACTAACTGACGGGGTTAAGCCGTTTAGGAAAGCTTTGAATGAACTCGTTAAGAGGGCCCGATTTTCAGATACTGACGAGACAGTTTTGGCTGTCACTCCCATAAATCAGGCAAGCCTATGAAATCTAAATCAGACCGTAAGTAAGGAAAGATCTCTGCCTATGCCAATGCAGTTGGTTTACATTGAAATCTACTGTTGGTAAATCATGTGGAGTCATGGAAACACGTTAGCTATTCTGAATAAAAGTATATGTTTAGTGTGCGGTATTAATTTTGCAATTTTATTGCCATTACAGGCATCACAACATTTGTTATGTTTGTTTAATGGTGTTACTACTAATGTACTGATTTGGTTTTTCTAAGATATAGCCATGTATTTTGCACATAGTCATAAACATTAGGTTTTAACAGATACTTTCCCCTATTAATCTTAAATCGTGGGTTCACTGCATATAAAGTTATTGAGATCATAACTAGGTCGTATTCGCATCGTCTATTTACACACATAATTATTTCACTCTTATTTCAAAGCAATTGGAACAAATCGGAAGCCAATAAAGATATTAGAACAGCTATTCAAAGTTAATAAATTGAAGTATCTTTAAAAAGTCTTGTTTACTGTTGCCACTATCGATAATTAGCAAAGCTCTAACAGAGTATCGATCTCTTTTGGGATATTGAAAAGTTCCATTTCTAACGTCTCCCAATTTCTCGAATTGGATTTGGCCAGAGCCTCCGTTTCAAGAGGCTTATTATATTAAGAATGGAATTTTTAGTATAAATTCAGGTCAGGCAAATAAGTAATAAGACTGTCCTAATAAATATCTGTAGATGTTACCTTTAATCTCTGATCACTTAAGTAATCCATAGCTAGGCATCGATTCTAGATCTTTTTAAAATCGTTCAAAACAATGTAAATAATTTTGCTCCGACGTTCAAAAATCTGACCAAAAAATCATTAACGGAAGAGCCTTATGTTGCATTCTTATTGAGATCCTTTTAGTGATCTTCATGACAAGCTCTATAGATGTCCAGCATCATCATCCTAGTCTTGAGAAAATTGTTTCGCCCATTGAAAACTTCGAGCATTCCACATCACCATAAACTTCACTTAATATTTCAATAATTTTGAACCTTTGTCATTAAAAATTGAATTCTGTATTTTAATAATTGTCCCTCATTGCTATGAATCCTTTAAACCATAGCTCAATAAATTATTACAAAGACTGAGCAAGTAGGTCACTGGGAAACTAGACACTACCTATCAAGTTTTGCTGGGCAGCAAGCCTTATTTTACCATCGAATTTATGAGAGATCCTATTTACTAGCAAATTTATCCTTCCTTTCTCGGGATGTTAACTAAATTTTTCTTTTTTGAAGATTACCTACAGAATCATTGAAAGCTATTATAATTAAAAACTTTGAGATATTCACTATATTCATAAGTTTTCTTTCAATTTTTTTTTTTTGCTAACTTAAGTGGAAATTACTTTAAAAATTCCATCTTAATCCTAAGAACTGTTATTCGCCGTAATACAAAAAAGTTCGGGATGACGAGACTAGTGTCAGTTTACTTTTCAGTAAAATTTCAAAACCTCCATACTGATTTCGCTGTAGAAAAACAGCACTCTTCCAAATTGCACTTTTAAACGATAGTTAAGCGTTCGTGTTCTGACCGTTAAAACAGACAGAATGGCAAAAAAATTATTTTCTTTAACTATTCCCCGAGTTATATAAAATATATGAGCTTATTTTGCCATTCTGTCTGTTTTAAAATAAAAAAAAATTAGTTTACAAAGATTGCTAACCGATGCCATTTTTAAATCAAATTACTTGGGATAAATCTTATTGTGCAATCTTCTGGTCAGAACCAGAAAAAAGCAGTTTGCCACAATGTGTTGACAGCCTTACAAGTTGCGCTGTTATTTCTTTATGCTAAATGAAAAAAAGCGAAAAGCAATTCATGTAGAAAGTGTTTAAATCTGCCTCTCAGTTAATACATTTATAATTTCTGCGGATGATCCAAACACCAAGAATTGGATAATCGAGGGGGGGGGGGGGAAATCTTCGTCCATTGCGGCATGAACGGTTGAAGAGTTTTGTTACATAATTCTATTTTGCACAACGATCACTGTCAACATTTATGTCTTATTCACTATTAATGGGCATTTTTACCGAAAAAGTAATTGGTACTGACGATAGAACTAGCAATAAAGAGCTCAAAGAATTTTTTTGGGTCAACTTGCGCTTTATCTGGACAAACAATACATCTGATGTCAGAATTTACTTTTTAATTCAGTTTTCAATATAAAATGGAACTAGAAACTTCCATTATTTGTGGTGAATATTATTTTCTAAAGATAATTTAAATACTTAAATTAACATCCCATAACTGCGGAAATTCAAACTAATTGAAGATTTTAAAAATTGTGACAAGTAATATTTTATTACTGCCATCTAAACCCAAGAAAATTTTCCCACATATATCTTAATACAAAAAGAGTAGCATTTACCCTAGGGTAAGATTGCAAGTTGTACTATCAATAGCAGTCCCTTGACCACCCCACACATACCTAAATTAAGAGAGTACACAGTTGAAGTATCGACGGTCCACATGGATCATTTGTTAGCTGACTGATCAATTACTTGTCAGTTAGCCAAACTGATCAGATATTGCTAATCTACGAGATCAGTAGCTGCCAAAGTTGGACCGTTTTACTTCCGAGTGACTTTTTTTGCACACAATGAGACAGGTCACACGGACCTTGAGGGAAGGTTTGGGGGCATGGTAGCCTCCAATCAAAGTAATCCAGCGTGTTATTTAACTTGTGCATGGTATGGTCCCCAGCACATGTGGCCACGACTTAATGTCCCATCCGACGGACGGCGACCATTCCAAACACATCATTGTCCCTACTGACGGAGGGCAGGGTGAGGAGTTTTGCGGAGAAATCTCAAAACCGACTCGGGCAGGCTAACTGGGAATGCAGATTACCCGCCTGGTGCGCTATCGACCGAGCCACATCCTCTCGTAGCTGCCAAATAATCCACACCTCGACCAACTAAGTGTTAAAAACTGAAGTCTCATTATCTCAATTGCCTCCCCTCCGCCACTGAGTAGGTGACGAAATTCATACGCGACAGAATTATCCAATTGTGCGTCGACCTTTGGATTATTTCGAAATATATTTAGCATTGTGTAAACTGGTTTGCCAATCTAGCTCTAGTGCAATCCTAGTGTATACGCGCTATATAGGTCGATTTTTCATCTTTTTCCATCCTATTATGGAATTTTATCAATGAAAGAAAATTCCATGCATTTCAATCTTTTACATTTCTGTAAAATTTGTTTTTAAGCAAAAACTCGAACACTTGATATTGTATTAAAATGCAAATAAAGGTACTTACTATATTCTGCATAATTAGCTACTGCCAAGAAAAATTCCTCTCCTGGTCCTTCTCCAAAACTAAAGAATTCCCAGTCCATGGCACCGTACGTCCGGATTTTCTGATGCGAGCGCCATTTTTTCCTATCTTGATCAAACTTCAGTATTTCAGAGTCGACGTTATAATTCTGTTCGTCTTTTCTGTGGCTGGCGATGGCAAGATACGCCGTGCTATGGATGTGGAAAGGCTCGATATCCTTCACGTCGTAGGCACTGAAGGAATCGTATCTGTCAAAGTATGTGCCTGGAAATAAAAAGCCATGCCTTCATTACTATAGATACCCCCCTCAAGCAGCTGTGGCAAGCAGAGGTCTGATAGGAGCCCGTCAGACCTCTGTAGTGTTTATATGCCATAGTAGAAGGTCTGAGGATGACACAGGACCTCAGCAGAAAAAAAATCGTTTAATTGAATTATTGACCAAAATTATTAATATAAATAGCCCCTGTCTTTATCTCTAGCCACTTCAATGGAATATCCTTACACTGCTTGAACCAATTCAACTATCATTGGGATGGAGCTAAAAGTAGCTGGTGTAAATAAGTATCAATATTTAGAGTGAAAGTGGACAAAAGCTGCGAGGCAAACCACTGTCACAGATATCCAATTTATTTCACCCTAATAGCCAATTTAAAGGCTACAAGCAATTTCGAGCTAACTTACATCATCGACCTTCTGTCGTGAAACTAGAGATCATATTGTTACAAATTAATTGGATGCGCACTGAGCGCGAGTTCACTATGTCAATAATTACAAAAGCACGACGAAATTATTTATACAAAGTCAACCGGCACGAAAATCTACATCAAAGATAAAGAATCCATTTTCTTATTTCTATTCACACCCAAATCATAAAGCAAAAATCTAATATCATTCGATTAACAGTAAAATCATGTTTGTAAAGAAATATTTAGTCTCTCGAGATTAACTTGACCAATTCTTATAAACAAACTAAATACTATCGTAAATCAAGAAATCTCTTCCTACAGCAAAGTTAAGATTAGCTCCGTCTATTCGATTAACGTTTACCTCTTCATTTTTAATGTCCCTTGTATAACTTTCACTTCAGGCGTAAACCATTTTTATTTTCCTTGTTAATTCACTAAGAGGATTTACACTAATAAACTATTTAAACCTGCCGCCCACTCGCCACATAAAATACTTCTTTTAACCACTTTATCGCGTACAGACCGAGACCGTCTCCTTTCACATATCAACAACTCCAACCTAATTCCATCTTTCAGTTCGGTTCTACGTTCCCATTCCTTGGTTACGTAATTCTCGCACAGAAGCAGAAGCGAGCGTTCTCGACACGGTGATCAGAAATTCATTGAAGCACGTTCATCTGTCGTAACACTATCATCGCTCATTCATTCCAATATTGTAGTAGGGAAGGAGGAGGAATTAGCTCGTATTATTCAAAATTAACTGTTCAAGAATCAAAATCCTGACGCGCCTTTAGGGCATCGAGATTTACTTTTCAGAGGTCAAGGTTTATTTCAGATCCTTGGCAGGATATTTTTTGCCTAAAAATTAAAACTTGCAAGAACATTCTCATTTTTACAAATTTTAATTTTTTTAACTATTCGTTTGACTTCATTTTTAAATCCAAAATTAAATTGTGATCCGGGCTGCGAGACCATCTTCGGTACAGAATGGGATAACCTTATTAAGGAATCTTGTTAAGGGATTAGAGGATATTCTACGTCTGCTGCAAAGGATTCTTCGCAGAAATGATGCACGGCATAAAAAAATCGATGGGGGAGACAAAGCTTGAGAAATGCAGGACTAGTTATTAATAAATTGGTTGGAGCTCAGTTCGGTGAACTTTGCAGTGAGAAATGCACATAAAAGTTGCCACTGAATAGAATACGATCATTCAATTTGAACTTTCCCATAATATAGCGAATTAATCTATATGTCAAAGGCAGACTAATTTGACGCCTATTGTTAACTGAAACAGTTAAGTGATCCGAGTTCCGAAAAGCAATTTTCTAATATGTGTTCCTGCTGAAATCTTTCCTTCGGGCAAAATATCTATGCGATATCCAGACATGATTCCTATCAGACCTCCGTGGCACAGAGAACTCCGAGAAGAAATTTAATCATTATATAGCCGGAATTTTCTACTTTCATTGTATTGAGCTACAGTTTGCGTGAAACAAAATATTCTTAATTCCTAGTCAAGTGAAATGGCTTATCAAATCCTTACTAGCATTTCAACGCAAAAATCACAAATAGGATCCACTGCTTAGCCACTGATAGTACTCTATTAGACAGAAATATATAAACTTTCGTTCCAGAGAAATAATGGTAGAACTCTGCGTTAACTCTAGACATCAAGTGCATGGTCAGAAGATTGGGGGGGGGGGGGGTTGTTTGGAGTTTTATGGCGCATGAGCTGCTGAGGCTAATAATGCGCCAAACAAGGTAAAAATATGCTAAAAGACATACCCCTCAACCAAAAATTAAAAAACAAATGCTGGAAAAGGTAAAAAATAAATATATATATTATTGGTTAACAGAAACAAAAATAAAGGTGTAAAACAACAAAAGTGTATATAAATAAATACAGTAGAGACAAAGGATAAAACTAGCCTAGGTGTAAATTACCTAGGTCAGACAGTGAATAAGTTAAAAATGAATAAAATTATAATCTGGTAAAATATCCTGTATACTGTAAAAAGGCAAAAATTTGAGATAAAAAGGTTGTTTCAGATAAAAGATGTCCGAGTGTAAGTAATCGCGAAAAGTAAAATACAAACGACGTTCTAGGTTAAAACATGGACATTCAATTAAAATAGGTTTGATTGTTAAAATGGTGTCACAAAACTCGCACTTAGGTTCGTCGTCCGCCCGTAAAAGAAACGAATGAGTAATAAACGAATGACCTAAGCTGGGGGGGGGGGTTAAATATTGTCGTTAATTAAATGCAATCCTTTAGTTTTTGGAAGCATTTATTTTCAATATGAAATGACCAATTCTATTAACATTGGCAACTTTTCGTCGTACCCCCTGAAAAATTCCTGATGACGTTCACCATGCGCCTCCGAATCGTGTCGTAGCGAAATATTTCTTTGAATTTTTCATTCAAGTCGACTGCCGATGTTTCAATAGATCATATGAACACGTTACTCATCTTTCACCTGTTCATCAGGCGCAATTATCGCAGAACAGGAAAATTATCGAATACGCTCCTTTTATAAGCATAGCTAAGAGCCAATACTATCTTTGTTCATTCGAATCCAGGGGTTCCTACTTCGCTACTGATCAATGGACCTGGATAAGGCATGGATGTTTCTTTTCTAGCATTGTCCTGTGCGATCGAGTCTCTCACAGAGACTGTGGCGTATTATATTCATAGACATTCAATCATATTCTTCCAGCACTAACAAGCAGCAGCTTCAGAGGTAATTTTGTATACCTTGAATCTTATTTCGAAATATTGCAACCAGGGGCAAATCGAAGATATCTGGGACACAAAAGATTCGTTGGTATGGGTCCAGCAGGATTGGTTCAGATTCGGGAGACTAATTCATCTAGAGCTTTGGTATCGTTATATGCTAGACTACGAAACCAAAGTGACGAAATTTACCGTCGTTCATTTTCACCATACCTGCAATGTGTTTACTTTCGCCAATTTTTGCACATAACATTATATGTTAACTGTCATGCACTTTTAGTATCATGGAAATAGAGTTAGGTGAAAAATCGGTTGTTAGTGAGACTTACCCATCCAATTGTATGCATAGATTTCACTTCTCAAATCCTCAGCTTCCTCTTTTCCTTGGGAGTTAGCGATGGCTAAATGATATCGTCCGTCCATCTTCCTGTAAATAAAATTGGTGTTAAATTTCGCAGAATACGTGTTAAGTTTCTATCTTTATGATGGATATTTTAAAAAAATTTTAGTTTATAACTATACACTTCAACACCATTTCTTAATTATTTAACATATTCTAGTGTTATTTTGAAATGCGAGTGTTAAGTGGAGTACCCCATGGACAGTGCGAACACTAAACCGTTCTCGATTTTAAGTCTTTAATAAGACAAAGAAATTTATCAAAGATTTAAAGTATGGAATTTTAAAATATTTGAAAGACAATTTGAAAGTAATATTTTTCAAGTTTGATTCCTTGTTATTCACATTAGGAATTGAAACAGTAGTATACACATCGCTATTTGGCTTCCTGATAGTGAAACTGGTATCAAACAGGAGAAATTAAACCTCTATGTTTGTAAGAAAAAGCTTACTAATTTGAGTCCAATTTTAATCTCCTAGATCAGTGATTCAACCTTTTATGCTTCACGTACCCCCTGGAAATGTGTATGTAACTGGCGTACCCCTTATATAGATAAAACTGCGTACCCCACGTCGAGAATCCCTGCCCTAGTTTTTTTCTTTTCCCAGTTTTGAAAATTTTGCCTATGTTTTTCAGCAACAAAATGGGCTTAACATAGACTAACCTATTTAGTTCAAGAGTTAATTCACTACTACAAACTAGTCTACTCGTTCCAGTTTTATGGTAAAGATGAATCCAGTTTTAAATAAAAATCTACACCATGCACCAGAAAACGCACATATACAAGAAAAACGTTATGCAGTAAAAAACAAACAAATTGCAACTCCTATTTATCTTTGGCAGTACTCTAATTTCCACCTGGAACCCAACAATTTTAATGCTCACTTTGTTTTTATTTCTTAGCTATTTTATTCAACGATAAAGAAAGTGGAGCCCAATCAACCGACTAGGTTAACAAGCATAGAAAATGACCACTTACATTTTCCATACAGCCAGTGCTGTAGCATATCTGCTATTAATCACGTGATTTACCGCAAGTTTTCCAGTTGTAATCGAATACTGCAGTAAATCTGTCCCATCTCCTGAAAGAAAGATTAAATTTAAGCACATTTATTTATTTGCTGACAATTTCTCACAATCTCCGTAGAGAAAGCTCGACGCTTACCTCTGTCACTATCAGCTACTAAAGTGTACAAGTATTCTCCATCCTGAAATGCAATTACCTCCTTCGGGTCACTGGTGAAGGATCTCGCCAACGGATGCCAGCCAGTCTAAAAGGAGAGGATTAATTAGACTTTCTTTTGCAATTCCAGCTAAAGAGAAAGACTATCAAAATCTGCCTAAAAATATCAAACATTAATTTATTAACACGGGCTCTTGTACACAGACTGCAGCTAACAAAATTACTCTGGCACTTCTAAGCTGTGTGAAGGGAAAGTGCAAATTAGCTGTTCCGTAATTTTCCGTAATTTCTAAATAGTTTTTTTTTTTTCAAATAGTGTCATTGGAGAGATTAAGACTTTCAGTACCATGAAATGGTTTGAACTGGAACATTTGATAGTGTTTCTCGTTTAAGTTCATTAAAACTAGTAACTGCTGAATGACAACTAAGTTTTCAAATGGCAAAGTCTTGGGAGTGTCAACTCAAGATTCATGGATCTCCTAAATTACCAATTCTCAATACAATTTATATACAAGTTACATTATTATATGCATCAGTTTAACCTTATATTAAGTGTCAGGACTTTTTATAAATTAGAAAAAAAAAAAACATTTCGTAGTTTCGAATTCCAATAGAAGTTGGAATATAGATTAAGGTAGTTTTACTTCAGAGTTGCTTTTTAAGGCAAATGACCAGGCCACAAGGACCGATATGATAATCTTTCAATTATCTATTGGGGACAGAACCTTCCTGTTAGTCTGTTCGGTGTTCTTTCGGCTGCACAAGATACAGAGCTTCTGTGCAACTCTGTTCCCAACTCAGGTAGTGGGCAATCCAACTCGAGTCCAAGACTCCTTTTGCTACCAACTGATACAAGTCCTTCCCCCTGTAGACATAAATTTGGGGTGGGGGTCCAGATCTCGAACGCAGATCAACTGAACATTCCTCCAGAGATATTCCGCCGGCGTTTTTTTTTTTTTACGAAATTCAAGGTCTCTTCCCCATGCAACTGAACGTCTTTTATATATTAAAGATTTCAAGGCAAACGATTTCTCTTTCACTCAGGTCAATGTGCTAGCAAACTTGAACCTTGAGACAGGTTGCAAAACTTACGCGATACAAGCAATCTCAGTCCCGTGGCTCATCAGCTGCATCCATCTCATAAAACAAATCATTATAATAGTCATTATTCAACTAAGCACTACATTTTATCTTTTAATCCTGTGGCAAATTATAATGAAATAACAGAAAGGGACAATATATTTTGCAACTGGCGTATATTATGTAACTGGCGTACCCCTTATATAGATAAGGTATAATTTACTTACTTTACTGGACTTTATACCAATAAGGTTCAGTTGTTGGATTGTTTTACCTCTGAGCGGCAATTTTGTACACAATGGACTAAACGGCCAGGTCACAAGGACTCCGAGAATTGGGGGAGAGGACCCACTTAACAGTTATGAAACAAATGGCAGCCTCCCGTCAAAGCCATCCAGCGTGTCCTTTAACGTGCACAGAGTATAGCTCTTCCATTCACGGCTTTACGTCCCATCCGACGGACGGCGGCCTTTCCAAGTCCATCGGTGCCCCCTACTGACTGAGCAGGGAATAAGCTCCGACAGATGGCAGCCTATTTCTAATAAAAAAGATTTTTTTTATCATAATGTTACAGAACGATTTACAGTTGTCCCACAAAGCTACATAACTTGTCTGCAGGAAATGCAACAGTTACAATATATATTTAGAATAAATAATTCGAAGGAATAAAAAATAAAGCCCATCGGTGTCCCTTACTGACACAGGGCAGAACGGAGTTTTGCGGAGATGGGTTGGGTTGTTTTACCTCTGAGCGGCACTTTTTTTGCACACTATGGGCTAAATGGTCAGGTCACATGGACCCCGAAGGCTCAGAGACGGTTGGGGGAGGAGACCCACTGGAACAGCTGTTGGGAGACAGATGGTAGCCTCCCGTCAAGGCCATCCAGCGTGTTCTTTAACGTGCACAGAATATGGCTCTCCCGCACACGGGACCACGGCTTAACGTCCCATCCAACGGACTGCGGCCTTTCCAAGGCCATCGGTGTCCCCCTACTGACCGTGGGCAGGGCGGGGAATTTTGCGGAGATAAATCTCAACGCTGACCCAGCTGGGACTCGAACCTGCGAACTACAGATTACGAGCCTGGCGCGCTCCCGACTGAGCCACCCCGGCCCCTTTGCGGACATGAATCCCAACGCTGGGCCACCTGGGACTCGCAGATTAGAAGCCTGGGCAGCTACCGACAGCCATTCTCGCCCCGATAAGGTTAAGAAAAAAAATTGTTGTAAAATGATAAGTTCGTTAACTAGATGCTGTGCCATGAACTTACGCTAACTTGACCAATTGAGACTTCTCCAGGAGAGAAGGAAGTGGCTGCTGAGAGACAGATTGCATAAGTAACGTTGGCAACGTCCACAAAAGTAATGTCCAAAGGATGGGAGCAGAGAGGAAACAACAGGAGGATTTCTCGAAGGCGATAAGTACCTGAAAAGAAAATATATAAAGCTTTGTAATTTACTACCTCACCTTCTATCCTAAGTTCATTTACTTTTATTCTTAGCGAAAAAATTGTTTCCATTTATTCACCTAATTATAACATTGTCATCTTTTGATCTAACGAGTTGCGCACGTGTCATTCAATGCTTGTTTTCTCCCCCCCCCCCCCACGAGAGGGTGGAAGCGGTCTAGTTTTATTTTAACCTTCCCCTCACCCTAAATAGCTGCTTACCACAGAGGTCTAACAGGAGCCTATTCAGTATATACGCCATAGAAAGTCTGAGGACGGAGGGAAGTCAGAAAAACATCCATGACTTACTCGGGGCCTGTCCCCAAAATAAATAAAAAAAGGATGATACTCTCTACACAAAGGACGGAGATAACCTAGAAACATTATTGGGCTTATTCTGGTTTCTCATACAAACTCAAACGGGGACATTGACTGCTGGTTTAGTAGTCAGATACGCTAACCAGCGCTGGATTAACCATTAGGCAAAATATGCACATGCTTAGTGCATCAAGGGAAGGGGGCATCAGAGTTTTTTCCCCTAGCTATCATGCCTTTAACTCAACTCTTTCACTGCCACACTGGGGCAGTGAAAGTGATTCGACTTAAGGACAATTACAAAAAAAAAAAGACTGACATGTTCGACTCTAATCTGAATTGTTAAAAAACCCGTTTTCTTTGATATGGTGAGTGACTAAATTTTAAAAGTTTGAATACTTATTCCTCAATAAGTGCCTTCAGCCATTTGCTTCAGCACTTATTGAGTCTTAATATCTTGTCAGTTAAGCAATGGAAAGGCCGAGGGAGCACCATTGCGGGGCTGTGCTTAGGGCATCAGTTGGCCTTAATCCGGCCCTGACGCTAACCACTAGACCACATAGGCTAGTCCGTTAGCGTACCTGAATTCTGTTCTGAAGATTGCTTCGATTTTTATATAGTTTTTATCTGCAACAGGAAATTAAGTCTTCAATTCTACAAGGAGTACACCGAATTTCTTTGCTACTCTATCATTGGCTAGAGCGCTTCCGATGATCATTCTGTTTGCATGATTTTATATGCATTGTTCAAATGAGATTTCTAACTCTTAAGGGTCCCCATCCACTTATCCTTGCCATGCATTCTGATATGTTTTACTGAAGTTTATTCCAGTCCAAACTTCGCGTGAATGGCAACAAGAACAAATTCGCTTAGTGCTGCTCGCCGAGAACTTGCTCGATTCGAGGCTTGTGTTCACGATAGAACTTGTTCTTTACACGAAATTTGGACTCGAGTAAACTGGAGTAAAATCTGTAGTTGCCTTACTTGACATGCATTCTGATAAGTGGATGGGGCCCTTTATTTTCAGCAAGAGCCATTTCGAAAATTGAGCACAAGCTTGGTTCAAGGGAAAACATTTTCCCTCCACTGTAAGACTAAACTATTTAATTAGTCATATCAGTATCATACACTAAGATTAATATTAAAATGTTATTTAGAATGAAAAAATTATTGAAATAATTCCTAGAAACTGAAGATTCTTAAGAATTATGAATGCCAAGAGATTTATCAAGAGTAAATACCTGGGTTCCAGCCTCGGGAAAGGATGGATTTTTCTGCTGAGGTCCTGCAATTCACTCAGACCTACTATGGCATATAAAACTGACAGGCTCCTGTCAGACATCTGTGGCAAGCAGCTGCTTGAGGAGGTTTTTTTTAAATACCAAAAAGTAAATAAAGACTGAATGTGCTTATTTTTTATTTACTGAATACTATTAAAATATTGGAATTAGATTTTTTACCAATTCAAACCATTTCGATTCTCCTCGGCCCCTTCCTCTTTTTTAAAATCACTTGCCCAACAGGTAATCCGCGACGGTAAACAACTGCCAGAAGTTTGCTGAAAAGTATATTTTATTTTTAAAATAAACTTTTTTTCGTTTACCTGTATCGTCAATTAGTAGAGATGTCTGCAGATAACCGCTTTCTCGTTTTGAGCGTCCTTTCTTCTGCGTTGCACGAGCTGCAGAGATTTGGTCGAGGAATTCGTTTGCCACTTTGTCATATTCGGTGTCTAATTTCAGAGACTCTGAAAGGAAGGAAAATGAAAACATGTTTCATACTTACAAAAGCTTTTACCTCAACACAAAGTAAAAGGAATTCTTCGTTTTCGTAAGAAAATTTATAGATCCAAGGACTTACTCGTTTCTTCATGATGCTGCCGATTAGTCAAAGATTCTCTCATTCGAGAGAAAGCTTTGTTTTGTCTGTTTAAGAAGGAAGCATTAGCCAAACCGATGGCTAAAAGGAGGATGAATCTCCACATCACTGAAATGGTAAAAGAAAATTCTGGTTCATAATCAATGCATAGATTTAATGCTTCTCAGTGATAATTGTTCTACATTTGATATTTTCACCAAACAAAAAAAATCGGGGTGTATAGATTTCGTAAAAATTACGATTGAAAATGGGACTTGAAGTTTCAAGGCGAAATCTGTCTAATCAAAAACTTCCGAGAATCAAAGTTTTGTATTGTGCAATTTAGAGGCAAGCACCAAGGTTTGTGTTTTTATGGCGCATTAACAACTCTATGATGCACCAAACACCAAGACTTCGTGTATAACAAGTGGATGATTAAAAGTACCTCAGCCAGGAAATGAATATGGATGTTTATACCCGTGTGTCTCTCAACCATGCCTCCCCCTTCACATTTTCATCTCTAAGTTTTTCACCCTATCGAAAAACGTTTTTTAGGAGTTTGTACCTAATGTCACATCTGACCAGCAACAGTTTAAAATAACTCATTAGAAGAACATAAGGATGTACATTACAATATTGGAGCTAGATTATTTTAACTATATTTAAAATCTTTGAACTGTGCTTTCAGAAGACTGGTAAAAATTTAAGTATTCGAGAAGTAGCTTGATTACTTTTGCTTGAATAGTCCAGAGGATGGACTTATCTCCGACTACTAACCCTTAATCCTTCACAGACCTCAAGTTGTATTCAATGTTGAAGACTCTTTGGAATAGTACATGACTTTTCCTTTTGCATATAGAACTCTGCTTTAGAGGTTCAATATGAGAAACTCGCTCAAATCTTGAAGCCATAAAAAGAAAGCTTTACTGAACTCCTGTGACGTAAAATATCCCCGGATATTAGAAAAATGCAGTTTTAATGTACAGTTAACACTATCGTGTTAAATATGAATTTTTGCCGTTGTATTCAACTTCAACGAAACCCTTTGGTCATTGTGGGTGTCAGTGGTGCACTCAGGATTTAATCTTGGTGGTGAGGGGGGCGAGGGGCCCGCTGGCCCGGCTAGGACAAACGAAGTAACGCTCGGTCCGCCCGATTAGTTGTGTTCACAGCGGCCGTGATTCCCAAGAGCTATAGGGTATTCCCACCTTATGTGATCGCTAATTCGTAAATAGTATAGAAATGAAGACACGACACAACATAAATATAAAAAATAAATTTTAATTAGGAAAAATTTTTTGGAAAATTTTCTAGTGTTATTTTTCTTTAGGGGGTGCCAGGGCCCCTTTGCCCCCCCCCCCCTTCCTGGGTGCGCCACTAGTGGGAGTGTTCTTTGCATTATGTAATTTTTATTATTTCATTTTTAAAATTGATTGCTGCTGGGCACTATTAGGATCACAGTTACACTGCGAAGAAATTTAACTTTTAACAGCGCCAATAAAATCAACCATTAAAATCACTAAAAATGGCTGTCGAATCTCATGGCAAAAGGTAGCATTTAGCATCAAGATTATTACAATGTCCAAATATTTTGGGTTGTTTGAATATCCTAGATGTGTCCGTGGACTTAAGAGTGACCAGTCCTATAGTTGAAAACAAGACAGGATCTATAAGTCGGGTAAAGGGAGTTCTCAACACCTAATTTTAACAGCTGAAAAGATATCAGAAATAGTTGAGGAATTTTATTTGGAAAATTCTTATTTTTTTTTTTGAATTGAACGACGATCTTGTCCTCACCAGATCTTAATAGTGTCGATCATTTTCCTTTCGAGATTCTTAGTCCTAGGTTTAAAGTATTCGTGTTCTATTCGCAGACCCAGGTAAGGGATGGGCCATTTGGCCCCACTTTCCCGGACCCAGGGGACCAGAAATATGCATTTCTTTATATTAAAGAAATTCAAAGATTGTGGGAATTCAGTTAACTAGAAATTTGACTTATTGTAAAATATCTAATAAATATATTAGAATGGCTTTCGGAGTGGGATGGTGGCCTACATATTTGCGACTGGCTCGAGTCAGACCATCTCCACAACTGCACACTAATTAGGTGTCTTTGGTTACGTAAAACACAATGATCGATGTATTGCGTGTCGGAAACCACAAAGACCGCGAGGCGAAGCACTCTGCAGTGCCATCATAACTAATGGTTAAATTCAGACAAGTTTAAAAGGATTATCCCAACAAGAATCTCCCCCCCACCAAAGAAACTGTTCAGCGAAGTTTTAAGATTTACATTGCCAAAACTTCCCTGTTTCTTTCAGACTCCAGTGAAAAAGGGTTAAAAAGAAGCTTAGGAAATAACATTTAAAGTTTAAGTGTTGAAAAAAAAGCCTCCAGTCAAGATCTCAGTTAAAAACTGAGATCGATCTCCTGCATAGTAGGCTACTGCTTCCCATGGACGGGGACTTTCCATGGAAAAGCTGGGACCATGGAAAGCCCATCGGTGTCCACTTTTTCATGTCATGCAGAACGAGATTTAAAGGAGAAAATTCTGAATGAAGACGCAGTTGGGACTCAAACCTGGTAACTGCATATAACCCTGGCCCCCTACAGACTCCTCCCATAAGTGAAGGGGTAACGGAGAGATGCCCATTTTTAAGAATGTGCGGCAGGCAAGAAATAAGATTAATTTTTTAGAAATATATTTGTAGTTATTGAAATAAGCGCTTTTAAAGTATAGTTTTTATACGATCAATTGGTGACACAAAGTAACGTTTTCCAAAACATCATTAACACCAATAATAATTAGTTTTGTTTTTACGAAGGGAGATTACGTAAGAATTATGTCCTACTTCAAAGATGTAACTAATGGGGTAGAGTCCTCCTCCCTCATTGAATAAATCAAGGAGACATTTAATTTCGGCTTTAAAATTACGTTCGAGTTTGTTTATGGTGGTAATGGACTACGCTTAGAAATAGGAATGCCCATATAGACGTAGGTTTCTAATTACGCCATTTTCCATTTCTCTTAGTAACGACAATTGGACTTCTGCTCAAGGTACAAGGGATCCACAGCCATGTATAGCTACACTGCATCTCTTCGCAAAGAATAATTCAACCTCCAGCGGAATTTGTCTTAAATTGGTTTTCAGCAGCAAACGATAGCGTACGAATTCCCGAGAAAGAAAATTTCCCTTTCCCATTTTATTTATCTATCTTGCTGTGTGTACCCTAAAAAGAGAAAAAAAAAATTAAAGCATTATCGATGGTGCAGTCAGTCACTTAATCTGTGTTTACTTGAAATATAAAACGTCGATTTGCTTAATAAGAATTGTCGTCGCCTTATCTTCCTTTGAGGGTAATACAAATTCAGTGACTAATTGCACCATCGATATGCTTTAGTTTTACATTGGTCTTTCTAGAGCTCGCACCGAAAGATATATTTTTTACTTTGTCATTAAAAATACCTAAATTTAATGTTTAAGTCCTATCCATCCTCAGAAATTTTCATTTGACATACGATTAGTGAAGAAGGATCACGTTTTTTTTTAGGACGGGGGCGCGATTTAAGGGAGAGATTTTCCCCTTTTTTTGAGGAGGGGGGAAAGTTGGGGCACAAAATTCGAAATAGCCTACGATGCCCCTCCCCATAAGAAGTTTTTATTTGACACTTAACTTGTAACTGCGAACACTCGCATTCGCAAGCTTTAATAAGTGGGCGATTTTCACATTTCCCAAATTTTAGGGAAAATGGCAGCATGAGGAGAGGTGGAAGAATAAATTTTTTAAACCTGTAACACTCAACACGTCCCAAGATTTAATTTGATGCACAACTAGTTATGTTCGGTTCTTCCACTTGAAAGATAATGTGGTAGTAATCTCTTCGCAAACACAAAGCAAAAAGTGACGACGAAAAGCAGTATTAACATCGGTAAACGAAAGATTTTGTAAGAAATGAAATTAAAATGTGTTGGCGAATGACAGAACAAAATGGAGTACTTACCTTGTGTCAGGAAAAGGAGAGCTGTCAGCACAAAGTCCTTCTCAATAGTTTTTATGGACAGTTTCCGGATATCACGTGACACGTCTTCAGTATAAACTGCGCAGCAACTTCATCAGAATTTCTAAACTGCCGCTTTCAACTTTTAATTTTAACTTTTAATTTTTCTAAACCGCCGACGATTTAGAGCGGTGATAGGTTAACTACTGCCCGTAATAACTTTAATACTGTACGCAAAGTATTTCTGAATCCAGTAAAAAATTAAAATAAAAATTTTAGCATTTATATTCTTATTAATGCGTACTTAGTCTGTATTTAATTTAAACCTTTGCATCCTTAGCGTAACAAAAATAATTTTAATAAAAAGAGTAATAAGAGTAATTTTTTATTTAGAATTTTTATATTACGGTACCAAAAAATTTGGCCTTTTTAATAATATTGCCCAGGAAATAAAAGTTCGCCCACCACTGGTTTAGGAGAATGTTTTTTTTTTTTTTTTTTAAGCCCTTCTTATTTCTTCAGTGGGGCGGGGGTGGCTCAGTCGGTAGCGCGCCAGGCTCGTAATCTGTAGTTCCCAGGTTCGAGTCCCAGCTGGGTCAGCGTTGAGATTTATCTCCGCAAAATTCCCCGCCCTGCCCACGGTCAGTAGGGGACACCGATGGATTTGGAAAGGCCGCCGTCCGTCGGATGGGACGTTAAGCCGTGGCCCCGTGTGCGGGAGAGACATACCCTGTGACGTTAAAGAACACGCTGGATGGCCTTGACGGGAGGCTACCATCTGTCTCCCAACAGCTGTTCCAGTGGGTCCCCTCCCCCAACCTTCTCTGTGCCTTCGGGGTCCATGTGACCTGGCCATTTAGCCCATAGTGTGCAAAAAAGTGCCGCTCAGAGGTAAAACAACCCAACCCAACTCTTATTTCTTCGGATCTAATGTAAAAAACGTGTGTTTACCATGATCCAAAAAAAAAAAAACCATGTGACAGGAGTTTGTATGAACACAAGAAAAAACGATGGGTTGGATTGTTTTTACCTCTGAGCGGCATTTTCCTTTGCGCACAATGAGCTAAATGGATAGGTCAAAAGGACTCACAGAAGGTAGGAAAGGGGACCCACTGGACGGCTGTTAGAATGGGAAGCCACTCATCAAGGTCATTCAGGGTACTTTTCAATGTGCACAGAGTATGGCTTTCCTGAACAGGAACCACGGCTTAGGTTTCCATCCGACGGACTTTCCAAGCCCATCGGTGTCCCCTGTTGACTGAGAGCACGGAACAAATTTTGTTCCGGGCGGGGATGTCTCAATCACTAGTGCACCAGGTTTCGTTTGGAACCTCTAGCTCTTCTGTGGCCGAGTGCATAAATGGACAGGCAAACTTTCTTCTTTATTATATTAGATTAGCTGGATTAGGAAGATTAGGAAGAAAAATTTTTAGTAGTTTTTTTCATAAAATATTTCTTTTTTTCGTTTGGTTTTCGGGCATCCTAAGTTGTGTTTTGGGTCTGTTGTATTCATGATTGCTGAATTCGCAACTCTGCTCTTTAATGAAAGGCTCGACCTAAATATTCTTATCTTGATCTTCCCCCCCCCCTCCCCCCGTGGAAAAATTTGTGGTGATGCCCTCCCATCTCTCAACTGCAGTGATCTCAAAGGAATATGGAGAATATGATCGCCTTGATTCAAAGATGAAACTACTACAAATGGAATTCAGGTTCAATTCAGATTTGTGATTTAGTATTGAAAGTACACAATATTTAGATACTGAAACAAAAATATAAGTAATTATATTTTGCTTATTATTTCTTAAAATGAAATGAGGCCAGCCATTTACTGAGGAGTATCCTATTTTGTCGCTATGTGACATCTTAAAATAAAATGCGGCTCTCCATATATTGAGAAGCAACCGATTTGGCCCTCCATATGATTTGAAGTTCAGATCTCTGGTATCAGGTCTCTCGGTTGCAGGTACATAGAAAAGAAGCTGTATAGGATTTAATCACCTACTTTTCTGACAACAATTCGCGCCAACATCATCAGACTATGGAACTAAGTTTATCCATCTTCATTCTGAACATAGACACATATCGCTACAATCCATCATGCAGTTTAAAAGGAATATAAATTAAATAATTTACTTATCGTGATTATACAAAAAATTATCTAGTTATCTAAAACTGACTGTCACTATTGATCAAAGAGATAGGTTCCAGTCCCAGATAAAGTATGGATTTTTTTTCCCCGTGGTATCTTTCTGTTGTCTTGCTTTTCTCACATAATCCGTGGCAAATTATGCTGTCAGACATCTGTGACAAGGAGCTGCTTGAGGAGCATTTATTTTTCGTATAAAATTAATTACCAGCCAATTTAAAACAAATAACGTGCAGACGAATTTTCAAACCTTAAATATAATTCTTCACCAAATTTCCCTGTACGCGAAACGAATAAAGATTTTGCAATTGTGTGGTAGACGTCCACACTGGAACGCTGCTCTGTAAGAATACTGTGGAAATGCTGCCATTAGAGGCTATAGAGAGTAAACCCTTTGTATGGGGGGGGGGGAGGAAGGCTCAATTGGTATGTGCCAGACTTACAGTTCCAGTCTCACCTGTGAGAGCATTGACATTTATCTCCGCTAAACCGATGGGCTTGGAATGGCTGCTGTCCATCGGATGGGATGTAAAGCCGCGGTTCCATGTGCAGGGGAGTCACATCCTGTGCACGCTAAAGAACATGCTGGATGACCTTGATGAGTAGTTTCCCACCTAACAAGTGTACAATGGGTCCCCTTCCCAAATCTTCTCTGATCCCTTGTGGCCTGACCATTTAGCTCATTGTTTGCAGAAGAGTAAAACAACTCAGATATAAAACAACTCTAAAGCCTAAATACTATTCTTATTCTGTGGGTGCAGGAGCAATGACTATTTGCAAAGCTTCCAAATTGACTGCCTGAGCCCAGTGGGATTCCCAAAGGATTCAATTTTTTGGGGAGTATGGGCAGGGATCAACTCTCGAAAACGGTAATCCTTGGAGCTGCTCCTGCGACAACTTCTTTTAGCTTCTGGAGGGCGGTGATGACGACTTCCCATTGAGACTTTCAATGCCTAAGCCCCATTACTTCTGCACTTTCTGTAAATTTTGTCTCCGTCGACGTTCTCCTAAGGAATTACCAGTTCTACGATTTTTTAAGCAAACAATGCTTTAAATAAAAATAAATCTATAATTACCATTAATGCGTTCATATATTCCCTGTTACTGCACAGTGAAAAACAAAACAATGCGAATAAAATAAAAACAGTGGAAATGAAAAGTACGGTCTATGGATGCAACCAAAACACAGCCTCGTACTAAATGGTCGGTGAAGTTAAAAACTGCCTACTTACTTCAGAGTCAGAATAAGCAAGAAGAAAGCTTACTAATCTGTCTACTCATCATCATCATCATCCTCAAGCAGCCATGGGATACGGAGATCCAAACACTGTGCAATTTAGTTCTCCAAGCAAGTCTGTCCTGAGCTACATCTACTACATCTGGCCACTGCACACCAATTCTAATAAGGTCCTGCTTGACATTGTCTGCCCACCGCATCCTAGGTCTTCCCCTCTTTCTGAGGCCTTTAGGCACACTATTCATAACCCTATTCGCCAATCTATAATTATTCATACGGGCAACATGGCCAAACCAACGGAGTCTCTCTCTGCACAATATGCTGCTTAAAGGAGGTTGCAAACTCCTTTGCCTAACCTCATCATTAGTTAGAAAGTTGAACCGTCTAATGCCCAAGATACTGCGTAAGCATATAGAATCGAAAGCATCTAGTTTCCTGTTATCTTGTGTACACAGCGTCCAAGTTTCACTACCATAACTAACCCTAGAAAGAACCAAACTGTTATACAGTCTAATTTTAGTCTTTAGGTGTATACGCCTATTTCTCCACAATCTCCATAGATTCTTAAAAGCCCCGGCAGCAATCAGTATTCGTCTGTTAATCTAAAGCCGCACATCACCAGTATCTGTTACATACCTTCCAAGGTAATTAAACTGTGACACCTGCTCAAGACTGCAACCATTCAGATGAACTGAATCACAACCTGCCTGACCAATTTTCATCACTTTAGTTTTCTCTCTGTTTATAACCAAACCTACTCTACTATCAGTCTCATCAACAGCTCGAATGAAAGAGTTCATCTCATCAACATCATTTGTAAAAAGGGCTAAATCATCAGCATAATCTAAATCAGAAATTTTCGTATCTCCAGTCCATTTAAGGCCAAAATCTTTCCCTTGCAGTGAATTTTGCATAACACAATCAATAACCAAGCTAAAGAGAAAAGGAGGCAAAATGCACCCTTTTCGAACACCAGAAGTAATGCTAAACCAATTGCTACAAGCCTTACCAACTCTCACACACGACTCAGTGTTATTATAGAGAGCTTTCATAACGTTAACTAACTTGTCTGGTATACCATATGATCTCACAATCAGCCACAAATTATGAAGATCAACAGAGTCGAAAGCCTTTTTGATATCAACAAAGATAGCAACCAAAGGTTTCTGAAACTGTAAACATTTCTCAAGAATCTGCATAAGTGAAAATATCTAATCCACACATCCCCTACCACTTCTGAATCCACATTGTTCATCACGCAATTGACTGTCAACCAGATTCTTAATTCTATTAAGCACAATCATGGAAAAAACTTTACCTGCAACAGAGAGTAGGCTGATACTCCTATAGTTATCACAAGAGCTGCGATCACCTTTTTTGAAAATAGGGATAACAATAGCTCTGGTAAAATCCTTAGGAACCATGCCTTCATCATAAAAGATATTCAGAATTTCGTCATCCAAGTGGTAACTGAAACATTCCCAGCTCTAAGCATTTCTGTAGTAATTTCATCTACCCCTGGGGACCTATGAAGTTTAAGTTTAGAATTAGCCAAACTAACTTCAGGGTGTGTTATAGGGCCAACATTAAAGCCACCAATGCATCTATCATCATTGCAAACAATAGTAGTAGAACTAACCACATTGTTTAGAACATCACTGAAATGCCCAGTCCACCTAGCCATGACAAAATCCTCACCTTCTATAACCTTACCTTGTTTATTCTTCAATCCCTGTATACCATAACCTTACCTTGTTTATCCTTCAATCCCTGTATACCTGATCTGGTAGAGATCTCTGCTGTTGTGCTGTCTAACTGCTTCCTCGGCTTTGTCAGACAAACTATCAAGCCAAAGATTCTTATCAGCAGCTAACTGATCCTTTACACGTTTATTAAGCTCTCTGTAATGTTTTCTATTAGCACTAGTAGGGTATTGATTAAGGACAATCATGCAGTTCTTTCTTTCTTAAATAAGCTCAAATGCCTTATGACTCAAATAATTCTGCCTCCTTTGCTTCTTTTTCCTTAACCATTTAACTACCACGGGCCTTGGAAAACGAAGTACCTCAGAATACCAAACCGGCCGAGTTTTGAAATGGACTCTTCCTGGTTTGTCGTCCCCCCCCCCCGGTCCTTCACCCGAAGGGAGAACGGAGTTAACCGCAGCCGAGCCAGGCAGAGCTCCCCCCCACTCCGTAAATTGACTCTCATTAAGCTGAGCCTCCCTTCACCTCGAAACCCATATGGTCATGAGCTACATAAATCCATTGAACATGAGATATCAGACTCCTGTGACTTTTGCTCTTAATTCCTTTCCCAAAGCAGTTTTTAAAACGCATGCATGTGTCAATTTTTGAAACGTTTTTTCATTATTATTTTTTAATAACAACTTTTAAAAGCTATTTAAATTTGTTTTTCTACTTAAAAACTGGCATAAGATTGTAATTACTTGGATTATATCTTTTTACATAAAATAGATGTCATAATTAGAAATTTTTCAAAGAAAAAAGTTTCAAATGTTTCCATTTTTTGGATTCTTATGTCGGTTTTTTAACACCCAACAAAGAGAAAGCTGTTATTAATAGTGGAATGTATGATCAAAAAAAATTAAAGAAAGATTATTAAAATAAGAGGACCAAAAATAGAAAGCAGTAAGAGTGCTGAATTGTTTTTTAAAGAATAGATTTTAATACAATTGCAGAGAGTACTCTAACATAAGAATCAAAAATGATTTTGTGAGAAAGGTTTGCATCTGAGATAAAAGTAAACGAAGTGGATATTGCAAAAGATATCCGAGGAAGCAAAGACTAGATAAAATGAGAAATAAAGAAACTAAAGCAATCAGAGATTACATAAAAATATTGGAGGTGTAAAAAATATTTTCAAAATGAGAAAGACTTATGAATATGATGGATAAAGGAAGATGAATAAATTTAATATGGAAATGAGAACCCGCTGGAAGAAGACGGTGAAAGAGATGGAAAAATGGTATGAAAAAAAGAATGCCGAAAAGAGGACTTCAAGAGCAAGATTGCAAAGATAAAAATAAGTGGATAGAGAGAGCTGACTGGGACCACACAACTTAAACTTTGGAGGGTGAAAAGAATAAAATTTTGTATCTAAGTTTTATAGAATACATTGTTAAGTAATTGAGTAAGTGATTCAATTCGGCAAATGATTAAATCAAAAGTAGTCTGTTCTATTTTACATTTCAGATCATCAGTAATGTGACTAAAAAAGTCTTATGGGTGGAGGGTTACATACTCGAGTCCAAGGACAAGATCTAGGGAGGGGGGGGGCATCTCCTATTCCTTTTCAGAGTCCTAGTAAGGGTAATAGAAATAAATATTACTAAACTTATTTTGTTTCATGGTTTTTTCAAGAAATATAAAAAAATTTATAAAACGAGGGGAAAATGATATATTGCATTGGAAATACAGCCTCTTGCCCCCCCCCCCCCCCTTACGTTTTTCGGCTCGATTGTGTTTCTTGTTTCCCTCTCTTTTTTTTTCAGATCCGGGTTGCTCGTGTCTATTGGGGTGAGGAGGATGGAATGATGCTTGAGTTAACACATTTCGTCTGAGCGGCTCTGTTTTCTGCACAATGGGCTAAATGTCCTGGTTACAGCAAAGACCCACTGTACAGCTGTTAGGAGAAAGATGGAAGCCTGCCTCAATCTTACTGTTTAATGGCACAGGCTATAGTTATCCTGCAACAAGGCTAAAATTTTACTTCCCATTTAACTGACGTCGGCCTTCCCAATCCACTCAGTGTCATATTTTCTCCACGAGGGCAGGGTAGATATTATATATATACCCTCGTCAAACAGCTGCTTGTCACAGAAGTCTGACAGGAATCTTTCAGTTTAATACGCCATAGTAGAAGGGATTTGTGAGGATGGCTGGTCCTCAGCAGAAGAACAACACAAACATCCATGCCTTATCCGGGGCTCTAAACCTAGGTCCCTTTGATCAGCAGACAAACATGCTAATAAATAATAATAAATTTTTTTAGTTTTTTTTATCTACTTTTAGTGTTCCAAATGTAACTCTATCTATTTTTAGTTCCAAATACTAATGTTTTGGATTTCAAAGCAGGTAGAGAAGTCTGAGATATGAATAAGGCAAGACCAAGATTGCAAAGATAAATATAAGTGGAGAGAGAGAGTTGATTTGTACCACACAGCCTGAACTTGGGAGGGTGAAAAGAATGAAATTGTGTATCATTACTTATGAATTACATTGGAAAGTAATTCAGTAAGTGATTCAATTAAGCAAATGACTAAAACAAGCAGAGAGGATGGAAAAGGACAAGAGTAGTGTTTAGGCCCATGCCTAAAGCCGGTAACCATGGCAGAGTGTGTGTGTGTTGGGGGGGGGGGGGGGGGAGAGTCAGCGTGTACCAACCTAAGACCAGGGACCATGGAAAACAGAATGGGTGGATAACAATACAAATTTGTGCGCACAAAACAATACAATATTCCGGGCCCCCTGGGTACATCCTGTCTTTCTCGTTACACAAGAAGCTAGTCAAAAGTTGTTGATGTCTCCATCTGCTAACCACATCAGTAGTGTAGTGCCAACCTGGGGCACCACCACGCACTGTGTTTCCCCCCCCCCCTATGACGTCACCGACCGGAAATTGACCCGTGTTGCAATCGTCCACGTTGCCTTCTCAGATTGAACTTTGACTCCTATGTCGCAATCGACCGGAAATTGAACCGTGTTGCAACTGTCCAGGTTGCTTTCTCAGATTGAACTTTGACCCCTATGACGTCACCGACCGGAAATTGACCCCTGTGTCGCAACTGTCCACGTTGCCTTCTCAGATTGAACTCTGACCCCTATGTCGCAATCGACCGGAAATTGACCTGTGTTGCAATCGTCCACGTTGCCTTCTCAGATTGAACTTTGACCATTATGTCTCAACCGACCATATTTTAAGCCCTCTTCATAGACCCCCTGGCCGACCTATATTTTAAGCCCCCCTTCTCGAATAGTCTCGATTTTCCCCTGATTAACCCATATTTTAAGCCCACCCATCTTCATAGACCCCCTGGTTGACCCACCTATATTTTGAGCCCTCCCCTCTTTAAAGCAAATCAGTTTTCTCTATACACGTTTAATCGGTCTCATCCAGCGTCCATACTATTTTTAGTACGTCTCCTATATTTAAAAAAAAATTCCTTCCGACAGCGTGATTTGAACCCTCTACCTCAGTGCCGATAGCGTCATTGCTCTCGGCTATGCCTTGTTACCTGATGGTGTGGTTTAGATGTGTCTCAAACGGGTATAGCCATATAAATCACGTATCTCTTTATTAAGCTTGAGTTTTATATTTCAGATATTAACCTAGGTTTTTTATTATCCTACGTTTTTTTACAACCTTCGTATTCTTTATAACTAACTTTTTTCAGCGTATTTCTTATAATGAACTCCATGACTAGAAGAAGGACAAAGCTACAGTTTTAAAAGACTGTCCCACAGAAAATACCAATGAGCAAAAAAATTAATAAAAGGAAAAAAAAAACTTAAAAACTTATTCGTCATTATGTAAAAAGGGATAATATGGTGACCTATAACTTTAGTACGTCTCCTGTATTTTAAAAAAATTTGCTTCCAACGCAGTGATTTGAACCCTCTACCCCAGTGCTGATAGCGTCATCGCGCTCGGCTATGCCTTGTTACTTGATGACGTATCTTAGATGTGTCTCAAACGGGGTATAAATCACGTATCTCTTTATTATAGCTTGAGTTTTATATTTCAGATATTAACCTAGGTTTTTTTATTATCCTACGTTTTTTCACAACCTTCGTATTCTTTATAACTAGCTTTATTTTTGTGTAACCTTCGTTTATAACCTACGTATTTCTTTTAACTCCGTGACTAGAAGGACTATTCTACAGTAAGACTGTACCTCAGAAAATGTCATTGGGTAAAAAAATTTAATAAAAGGAAAAACTTATTCCTCATTATGTAGGATATGGATTGACCTGTATGGGTGTCATAAAAGTCCCGCTTTAGAATACGTGTTCGGTACCGGACCACGTTTTTATTCACGGATGTCCTGTGAAATTAAAAGATATTAAACGGTGAATCACAATGGGACCACGATTTACTGATTTACTGTTCCATCTTCACTAGATATGAACGTTGTTGTAAGAAATTGTAACATGAACGCCCTAATACTTAAAAATGGATGGTTAAACCATTGTTACCAACCTTCTTGCTGCTTTTCTAGCTGGCACATGGCGTCCTGTGTCTTAGTTGTTTTGAGGCGATGAATGCTTACGTTTTCCTTTAATGTGAGAATGCTGGGTAGGGCACTTTTCTTATGCTTCTCTATCACTTCTCCTTTCATTTTCAATCCTCTTTCTTTCTGAAATGTGATGACTGAGTTTGAAGTGTGAAAGACTTTATGCGTTAGGTCCTGTAAATGCAAAGTATTGTCTATAAGTTATTGGTGCCTCAGAATCGCGAAGCATTATGCTTACAGGAGTAATGCTCCATAGACAGTGTTCTTTCCAAACAGGGTGCATAACATTATCAAAAAACGTGTGCTTGCCAGAACCACTTTCACACGAACATAGTACCACTTGTTCTAAGAATTCCACACTAGTATAGAAATATGCAGGGAAAAATAACTAAACCGATTCTTAGACGTGAAAATGCGTGTGTTAGATTGTAATAAAACATCCTATCTTTGTCGAAAAACTTGTGTTTGCAGCGAAAAATAGTCACCTTCACACACTTATGCGCTTATTGAAACGTAGTAGGGGGACCAGGAACTCTGAAAAGAGCGCGTGAAAGCGCTTTGGAATAACCGCCGAGAGAGCTTACGTTACGTTTTATCGGTGGTTGAAGTCAGAGAATGCAAAGTTAGGTCTAGCGGATCAATTCTGGGACCCAACTTTTCATGGAAATACTGAAAATATTGTTGTTTTCTTATAAACAACAAGTTTTCAGATTTTAAATTTCCAAACTTCTGTGGTTCTTTACTGATGTTTTCTATATGCAAAGTATTTTGTGATATTCATCCATCCGTGTGTACGCAGTGGACCGTGATTTACTAGAGTGGGACATTAATATTTTATGATTTTCCTGTATTACTCCTTCCGCTAAAGAGTGACTTTTATCAGTTACTCCTTAGGTTCACTTATTTTACACACTAGATGGCGCTTGTTAATAGTCGTTTTTTTCTATCTTACAGTATTTGCGCTGTAATTTGCTGTTTTGAAGCGATTTTTACAACCATCCCACTGCATTTTTATACTTTCTCTCTCGTCACTGTATGTTTTACAGTTATTGTGTCTTCCACTTCCAAACAATTGTGAAAATATTCACCTATCCAGTGAAATGTGTGTGCATTTACAGATATTCCAACGCCCTTTACATTTTAGTGATTCTCATTGAAAATACCAACCATTTGTTGTTTTTCTAATTTTCGTTTATGCATGTAATTTGATTAAAGACCTAGTCACATGCTGTGTCGTAGGTAAAGTACTGTCCATTTCAGGCTATTGTGAGATTTTCGTCGTAATGAATTAGCAGATATATGGAATCAGATCTGACGCAGATGATGCTTGCGATTTATCTACTTTGGTCGTATGGTTTATTAGAAAGATACACATAGGGAAGATGTATTAGTGTTTGAACTTTAATTATCTTGTGAGATGTGTGAGAGAAAGCGAAGAATACATAATGAGTTTTACGAATCTATGGAGAAACGTGAATCTGAAGAATTAGTTTAAACAAACTTGCAATCGGTCTTTCATTCTAAATGCTTGTTGCTTGCCGTGCTAAAACAATTCACTGAAATTCCCCCTCGTATGCCTCCCAAAAGGTACATATTTGTCATCTTCAGGTATGAAGGCAGGAGTTGTGTAAACATGACAGGAATGAATTTCATAGTATCTGACACATAGTTTTAGCACTTCTCCGAGGAGGCGCTCATAATACGTGTCATCCCAATTTTCAAGCTCCATGTTACAGTTATATTTCATAACCTAAAGGACAGCCATCTTATTACGCAAGGAATGATCAAAAATAAGAAGATTAATTGTGTTCCCAATAATACGGAAAATAGCATTCTCCCTTGGAACTTTGAATTTCATAGATTCTTATCAATTTTTAATGGAACAATAATGCTGCTTTTCATCATCTGATAACAGTAGGAGATTTGCGTGCGCTTTAAATCTGAATGGTGTGATGTAGAGTGGGGACACCTCTTTCTCGTGTCCAAAAACATTGACAGAAATGTTGTTCATTTTTACGAATTTAGATATATTTTTCTTCTAAATGTATGTAGTTGTTAAGGCATTCAATTTATTACAGGCTCATTCACAGTTAATACAGGATTTACATATGTGGAAAGTAGTCCCAGTGGTAATGGAAAAAAAAAGAGTTAATTCCTAGTTCATTGGTAGCAAAATATCCCGTGCTTTTCCCGGTTGGTGCCGTAGAAGCTTCTAATAGCATGCTCAGGGTAGGAGATCATTTGACAGTCGAAGAAAACACAAGACGGCCATGTGTAAAGCAGAGAAAAAAAAACTAACAAGAATTGTGTGTACTAAATGTAACTCTTTGAAAAAAATTTGTTTTGCACTGTTTCATCAATATTCATGTTACTGCATTCATTCCAATAAATAATTCAGCGAAACATTAATATATACATCAACTATTGATTTTTCTTGGCTGATTAACTGGTTTTCCATGGTACAAAATAATAATAGACCGTAGAAATGTAACTTTTTGAGGACACTGATGGTGTAAAATGAAAACATTCATTCTCTTTGGAAACGAACATCCCATATTCCACCGATATGTTATTTTTCTCAGTCTGCAAATCTCCTACTTCTCGCCTTCCTAACGGCTACTAAAGGACTCATTGAACTATGCAGAATCACACCCTGCTTGTCACTTTGAATGAATTTTCATACCTTGACCTTAGTTCTCGTACCTTTTACAGTTTTCATCCTTACGAATCTTTTGAATAATGTCGTGTGTTTCTTCTCATCAGTTCTGGAAGACTATGTTTTAGCACGAAATCAGATTGTGTTCTTAATGAATGCTGTGGAATTATTTACCAAGTTTCTATTTTTAATGAAGGAAATCGTGTTATCAGTAGCAGATGCAAATATTGTTGAGCGGATAGCAACAGATCTGTCTGCAATCACCCGTTAAGAAAGTGACCTTGTCACGAACACATCCTGCTTGTTGCGAAATGCATGATGAAAGGTCGAACTCGCAAAATATGGATAAAAGAATTGCAACACCCTCGTTGCCATTCAAAAAAAAGTTTAGTGGAAAAATTTCAGATGAGAGTGGAAGTTAAAATTTTTTAATTGCGCAGGACTTAACCATCCGTCAGTAAAACGTGATCCGTGGTGTGGAACAATTTACGGTCACCATATCACACATAATGACGAATAAGTTTTTAAAACAGATTTTTTTTTTATTAAATTTTTTTAGCCAATGGCATTTTCTGTGGGAAAACAGTTACTGCAGGCTAGTCCTTGAAAGGGGGGGTGGAACTGTTAATGAGGGGGACTTTGATAAGAGTTTTAATTAATGTAGGGTTTTTAAGAAAGGAGGACTTTTTGATGATTAACGAGTTTATCGAAGAGGATCGTCAAAGGATCAGTAAATCGTGGTCCCATTGTGATTCACCGTTTAATATCTTTTAATTTCACAGGACATCCGTGAATAAAAACGTGGTCCGGTACCGAACACGTATTCTAAAGCGGGACTTTTATGGCACCCATACAGGTCAATCCATATCATACATAATGAGGAATAAGTTTTTCCTTTTATTAAATTTTTTTACCCAATGACATTTTCTGAGGTACAGTCTTACTGTAGAATAGTCCTTCTAGTCACGGAGTTAAAAGAAATACGTAGGTTATAAACGAAGGTTACACAAAAATAAAGCTAGTTATAAAGAATACGAAGGTTGTGAAAAAACGTAGGATAATAAAAAACCTAGGTTAATATCTGAAATATAAAACTCAAGCTATAATAAAGAGATACGTGATTTATACCCCGTTTGAGACACATCTAAGCCACCTCATCAAGTAACAAGGCATAGCCGAGCGCGATGACGCTATCAGCACTGGGGTAGAGGGTTCAAATCATTGCGTTGGAAGCAAATTTTTTTAAAATACAGGAGACGTACTAAAGTTATCGGTCACCATATTATCCCTTTTTACATAATGACGAATAAGTTTTTAAGTTTTTTTTTCCTTTTATTAATTTTTTGCCCATTGGTATTTTCTGTGGGACAGTCTTTTAAAACTGTAGATTTGTCCTTCTTCTAGTCATGGAGTTCATTATAAGAAATACGCTGAAAAAAGTTAGTTATAAAGAATACGAAGGTTGTAAAAAAACGTAGGATAATAAAAAACCTAGGTTAATATCTGAAATATAAAACTCAAGCTTAATAAAGAGATACGTGATTTATATGGCTATACCCTGATTTATATGGCTATACCCGTTTGAGACACATCTAAACCACACCGTCAAGTAACAAGGCATAGCCGAGAGCAATGACGCTATCGGCACTGAGGTAGAGGGTTCAAATCACGCTGTCGGGAGGAATTTTTTTTTAAATACAGGAGACGTACTAAAAATAGTATGGACGCTGGATGAGACCGATTAAACGTGTATAGAGAAAACTGATTTGCTTTAAAGAGGGGAGGGCTTAAAATATAGGTGGGTCAACCAGGGGGTCTATGAAGATGGGTGGCCTAAAATATGGGTTAATCAGGGGAAAATCGAGACTATTCGAGAAGGGGGGCTTAAAATATAGGTCGACCAGGGGGTCTATGAAGAGGGCTTAAAATATGGTCGGTTGAGACATAATGGTCAAAGTTCAATCTGAGAAGGCAACGTGGACGATTGCAACACAGGTCAATTTCCGATCGATTGCGACATAGGGGTCAGAGTTCAATCTGAGAAGGCAACGTGGACAGTTGCGACACAGGGGTCAATTTCCGGTCGGTGAGGTCATAGGGGTCAAAGTTCAATCTGAGAAGGCAACGTGGACAGTTGCAACACGGGTCAATTTCCGGTCGGTGACGTCATAGGGGGAAAGCACAGTGCGTGGGGGCTCCCCAGGTTGGCACCACACTACTCATATCATTATTTGCTTAGTCAAACCACCGACAGTTCAGCATCTAGAATACACCTATCCCTCGATTTACACTGAAGATAGGTTCCGCACAAAACCGTGTAAATCGAAATCTTGGATTTTGCTATGTAAAACCGTGTAAAACGAAAAAAAACTCTAAAATGTGCATAATTCAGTTTCGATTTACACGGTTTTGATTTCGATTACACGGATTTCGATTTACACGGTTTTGTGCGGAACCTATCTTCAGTGTAAATCGAGGGATAGGTGTAGTAGTCAACAGGAGATATTTTCTCGTTGTAGCATTACAGTGCGACAACAAATGAGCTGCAGCAAAATTAAGAGGAAAACGAATAAAATTGTATGGTAAACTCAAATAGAAAAAGAAATTCAGATAACTAAAGCTTCTATTTTTTCTTCTGATCTATAATTCAATCCCCTCATCAAATAGTTACGTACTGTGTCGGCCAATACACTTAATAATACGGCTTTGGTTGAAGTAAATGTTTTCATAATTAAATAACAAATGCTATAAATTTGAATCTGAAAACACCGTCCGATCGCCGAAGTTAAGCAGCTTTTGGCGCGTTCGGTACCTGGGAGGGTGACCATTTGTGAACACCGCGTGCAGTAGGGAAAAAATCTGCTGAGGGCCCGCCATCCTCACAGATTCCTCTATTATGGCGAATTTAACTAACAGGCTCCTGTCAGACCTCTGTGGCAAGCATCTGCTTGAGGAGGTATTTATTTTTATTTTATTTATTAATGCGCTTATTTTAAATTGTTCTTTTGATGGCGAACTTGTATCATAAATAAAAAGTATCATTAATTTCTTTTGTTATTTCAATTATCAGTAGCCTCACTTCAGAGCCTTTGATCTAGAATAAAAGACGTCAAGTTTCTTACTATCTTGTCACAAAGCAATTATTTTTCATTTAATAATTTGTTTATTACAGAGCTCCTAACATGCCAGTCGTGCAGTATAGGAACTAACAACCCCAAATTTGCTGTTAGGAAAATATGACCCCCCTCTCCCCCCACCCGAAATTTTAGGATGATTATGTAATAATATCAGATAAAGATTGAACTTAAAAAAGTTAAGTGTTCTGTGTATTAATTTGTTTTTAAACCACTTATTATTATATTACGTGAAATTATATGTTTTATGGGAATTAAAATTATGCATCTATATCTATATTTTTTCAGTTCCACCAATTTTTAAAAGTTTTGCAAACCATTCTTCCGGTAAATATTCCGCTATGAATTCTTTTCTAAAAATTAAATATTCCCTCAAGCAGTCGCCTTGAAGCAGATTACGAGCCTGCCGGGCTATCGACTAGGCCATACCCGTCATTCTCGCCGAAGAAACAATGGATATGCATATGTTATCGTATGTCAATAATAAAATTATTACCTTATATCTGAATATTTCAATTATTTTTATTTCAACACAAATTGAAAAAAAAGAAGATTTTTTCCCCGATAATTATTCATCTAATGGAGTTATTTTTAACCTGAAAAAAGTCGTACCCTATGTATAGATGTGTCTTTCTGCTGCGGTCTCGCCTTCCTCACAAATTTTGTCTATAGCGTATTATACTGACAGGTTCCTGTCAGACTTCTCTGAGAAGGAGATGTTTGAGAGATAATTTATTTTTATTTTCATTTTATTGCATAAACTGATTATTTTCCTAAGAAACAGAATTCAGTTTCGTGAATTGAAACAAATATTTGTTCTCAGTGAAAAATTTTAGAGTCGAAAAGCCATTTTACTGACTGCATCTTATCTCTAGAAACTATCCTTCAGATTGTCACTAGAACGCAACCAGTTGATGAGAATGTGACCTTCAGCTGCGGGAAAAAATGGAGGTGCGACTTTGGCTGGACTGTGCATGGAGCGAATATCTGTGCTTTGCAGTGGTCAGCAGCATGCATATTACCATTCTCTGTAACCCATCCTTACCTGCAGGGTACTGCAGCAGTAAGCGGGGTCATACCTCTAGGGCAGGGGTGGGCAATTGTTTTGGCTCGGGGGGCCACTTTGTGGAAGCGGAGGTTAGCGGAATGTTATGAAGCGGAGGTTATGAATGATTGCATTCATTAGTTAACTTTGCATTTCAGAAAAGGTAAAAATTGTACCATAAAAATCAATAAATATAAATTAAATAAAATAGTGGCAGTTTTATTCAATTTTTTTATTGTGCTAATTTCATATCATCTGTAGATGCAAGCACATTTAATTTTAGAATCAGTTTAATGAGACAAATGTACCCTATCACACTTTTCTACAATTTTTTTGAAATCAGGAGTGAGATTGCTTGTTGAGATTCTCATCACAGCCTGCAAGTTAATGTCTGTCAAAGAGCATCTATATTTACTCTTGATGATCTTCAAGCAAGAAAAACTTTGCTCACAAATATATGTAGACCCAAATATAGAGAACATTTTTCCAGCAAATTTCTTCATACATGGAAATTTTTCAGCAGACAAAGATTTGTAAAAGTCAACTAATGTTACAGCATTAAACATTTCTTTCACAATGTGATCTGACTGCATGTCAATAAGTTCAAGCTGCAGCTCCTCAGGTGCTGTGTCAATATCAGCAGTGATGGGATAAGAGAGCAAATTGAATTTAGGCTCAATTTTCTTAAAGTCCTGAAATCTGCTTGTGACCTCGTCCTCCAAACTCTGCAGATGATCCCTTATCTTAGCAAAAACACTTTCAGGCACTTTCTGTTTTCCTAATAAAGGGAAATGACAAAAATTGCCTTCACCTGCTTGCCTTGCAAATAGACCTAATTTTGCTTTGAATGATTTTACATGCTTCCACATTTCATGTGCAAACAACCCCTTTCCCTGCAATGTCACATTCAGTTCATTCAGTTTCTCAAATACATCAGCTGCAAACATCGTCTCATATCTCCACTCCTCACATCCTATTTTTGTAACAAAATCATGAGATATCTGCTTCGTGTCCAGAAATAAGAGGATTTCATTCTGCAATGCCCAGACTCTTTTTATCACTTTGCCCAAGCTCAACCACCTCACACTGTTGTGGTAAATTACGTCTTCATACTCTGCCTCCACATCCTCAAGAAAAGATTGGAACTGTCGATGGTGGAGTGCCCTTGCTCTGATTGTGTTCACCACACTAACAATAGGATCTACCACATGCTTTAAGTCCAGTGCAGCTTTACAAAGGCTCTCCTGATGCAAAATGCAATGAAAAGACAAGATATCACTGTCTGTGTCTTGTGCTTGTAACTTGTTTTTTAAAAGCTTAACCATACATACATTTTTTCCACTGAAAGCTCTGGCCCCATCTGTTGTAATGCTTGCCATTTTGTTCCAGGACAAGCCACTTTTCTCCACACAATTCACAGCACACTCAAGCAAGTCCTGACCAGTGGTTCTATCTTTCATTGATTCTAGGCTAAGTAATTCCTCTGTGATAACGAAATTTTCATTAATTCCACGAATAAATATGAGTAATTGTGCAGTGTCTTCGTTATCTGTGCTCTCATCCAGTGCCAAAGAAAACCAAACAAAATCTTTGCTCGCAGTCTTCAGCTGTTCTGTGAGTTCGTCACTAATTGAGTCAAAGCACGGCACTACAGTATAGTCCTTCTTGACAATGAAATGCTTTCAAATTTGCTTCTAACATCAGGACACAATACGCTTGCACACTCTACCATACACTGTTTAATAAACTAGCCATCCGAAAAAGGCTTGTTGCGTTTAGCAAGGTTGTAGGCTACCATGAAACTTGCTTCTGTAGCGCTATTTTGAAGCGTTGATTGCTTTGTAAATAATGTTTGTTGCTTCTTCAGCCTTTTCACACACTCCGCAGCTTTTATTTTGCGTTCTTCCTTGGAAAGTTTGCAGCCAAATTCGCTATGTTTTGTTTCGTAATGTCGTTTCAGATTGTACTCCTTAAATACGGTTATCGTTTCATGACACAATAAACACACTGCTTTATTCCCTGTATTACCAAAGAAATATTTGTTTGTCCATTCTTCAATAAACACACGATATTCATCACCGATTTTACGTTTTTTCGGAGGGTTCATGGTTTCACTAAAGTTGGAAATTTATATATTTACTGTTGCCAAGATCAACCGGAAAAGCACTGCATATCGTATCTATACTGCGCATGCGTATTGATGTGGCCGTCCTAGTGGAAAATACGAGACGAAACTTCGGTCGCGTCGCGCACGGGAAGGAAATCTCGGTTCAAGGCGGATTTTTCTGACTGTCTTGGCGGGCCACAAAAAACTCTTAGCGGGCCGCTATTTGCCCACCCCTGATCTAGAAAATCAATGAGAACTACTTTAACGTCATCTCAGACAGTTTTCCAGCTCCACTGAACAAGCGGGATTTTATCATGTTTCTTTTTTGGTGTTGTATCCTTCCTGCTGATTTTCAGACACTCGTAGACTCTATGGAGCTACGAATACAGGCTGTACTGGAAACAAGTGTTAGTCCAACACGATGTGAATGATTTTACGTTGCCCTTTCGTTTTTTCCCCCATTACCTGTAGATGTTAATAATCTAAAAAAAATCGAAAAACATCTGATAGTGCTGTTACTATTATTACTACCATTTTGTTGTAGTTATTATTATTACGTTGTTGTAGTAGTTGGGTCGCTTTACCTCTGAGCGGCACTTCTTTTGCACACAATAGAGAAAATAGCCAGGCCATAAGGATCTCAAAGTCTCAGAGAAGGTGGGGGAAGGGGACCCACTGGAACAGCTGTTGGGAGACAGATGGTAGCTTCCCGTCAATGCCATCCAGCATTTTCGTTAACGTGTACAGGGTATGGCTCTCCCACACATGCGGACTACGGCTTAACGACCCATCCGGTGGACGGCGGCCTTTCCAAGTTCATCTGTGCCATGTAATAACTGAGGCAAGGAGATTTGCGTACATAACTCTTAATGTTGGCCCAGCTGGGACCCCAACCAGAGAACTGCAGATTACGAGCGTAGTGCGCGACCGACTGAGCCACCCTGTCCACTACAGACAGAGACCTCCTATTGACTGAACCGTTACATGATGCCTTGAAAGAATTCCTCTTTTTACGAATCCACTAAACACATGGACAAAAGAGATAAATAAGCAGGCAGCACTTCCTCAACATTTAGCGGAAAAAGTACATGAGAAAATGTTTATATTGGGTCTCACCAATTGTTCGTAAACTCTAGATCAGCTGACATTGACTTTCAGTGTATTATAATCTCGAAATGAGAAAGAACTTTTCATAACATTTGTTCAGCTTCTGAAAGAAATAGCCTGAAGTGCAAATCCTACGTATCATCGAACATGCATAAGCTAAAGTTGTGAAAAAATATATTTTCTGGTGTCGAGGTAGATATGGTCTACGTCCGTTTAGGTGTTCAAAACTTTAACAAAGTTCGTGATGCTAGAGTTTAGAGTTTATAATTTAGTCAGAATCCTGGTTATCAAATGTATCAGCAGGTAAAACGTTCTGACATTATGAAAGAGCTGTTTCAATTTTTACCCAGCAAAGAAGACTTTAAATTGTCCGTGAGGTGTATTAAACTGTGGGCTAAAAGGCGTGGTGTGTATTCCAATATACTTGGATACAAAAATGGCCTCTCATGGGGAATATTAGTCGCAAGAAAATGACAATTTTATCCAAATGCGAGCTGTTCAAAATTAGTTAATAGGTTCTTTATGATGGACATGATGTTCGATGCGTTCGAGGAAACGGGTTGGGTCATTCCACAACAGATTTTTTTTTTATCTTGTACTTGAATGGAGATATGCGTTATGAAGATAAGACGGTGTTACGATGGGTACTTAATGGTTAGCTAACCATTTAGTAACGATCGTAATATTTTCTTTTCTTTATCAGTATTCTTTTGTTAATGAAACAAGTGAGTAATAAAAGATTAAATTGTGACAGGTTTTTCCTTAACAAATGATATAATGTGACGAATATTCAAATGGAATGAATTATTTGAACCAATTAACTTTTACCACTTGTGGAAGCATTCTCTTGTTTTGATTGCAACCTCCTATTCGGAAGAGACATATTTGGAATTGTGCGGTTTGGTTGAATGAGGGATTGGTTTTATTTTCTTAAGCTTAGAATCTCGTTGGAAATATTTATGAATGAAATACTAATTTTCTCTGTAAAAAAGGAAAACTTGAGTGTACTAGCCAATGGTTCTGATTAATTGGATTTGGTTTTAAAGTGAAGAATGTTAATCTAATCTTAGATATTAATAACTTTGTCCACATTATTATCAAGAATGCTGTTGCATATAAGAGGAAGTGAACTATCTAAGAAGAAACCAACTAGGAACTATTTATTTGGAAGTATTCTGCATGCAAGAAGAAACAATGATCAGTAAATATACCCGTTTCCAAGAAAATCTTTCAGGAATTAGACGTTTCTGATGCGTATTACGTCCGGCAAAATATTTTCCTTCGAAGGATATATATTTTCGTTTAATTTCATTCATTTTGAGAAATTGGAAACACGTTTTAATACAATGTTCACTGTTGTGGTGTATTATCAATGATTTTCAATTTAAAAGGGAAAACAACAACATTTTAGCTTTCTTATTTTCGTTGATATGAATTTTGAGTTATTGTACTAGGAATTTATTTCAAATGTTGGAAAAAAAGTTTTTTTTTACTTTGTTTTTGTAGAGTTTAGTAGATTTTGCAGAATAGTAATTAAGAGTTCTTGAAGAATATCATATACTTGAAACATTTCGAAATGAAAAAAATATTTTCTCAGAAAGGAAAATTGACGAACGGTGTTGTATCCCTCCTGCTGATTTTCAGAAGCTGGTAAACTCTGTGCAACTACGTATACAAGCTGTACAGAAAACAAGTGTTAGTACAACACGATGTTAATGATTTTACGTTGGTCTTCGGTATTTGTCCATTACCTGTAGATGTTAATCATTTAAAAAATATCGATAAATATCTGATTGGGCTACTACTACTCCATTTTGTTGCTGTTATTATTATTTTTACTGTGTTGTTGTTATTATTGCTATTTTTACTGTGTTATTGTAGTAGCGTGTATGGTGGTTATTATACAAACACTTATCTTTCGTTGTGTTTCCAGAGTTATTGATCTACTGAAGGACGATAAATGGCGGAAGACGTTGGACAACACCCACAAGCGAATCATCTTGGTGTTACATCTTCCGTAGATGAGCATTATCCAACAAACAGAGACCGTTTATTAACTGAAGATTTAAATGAGGCTTTGAAAGAATGCCTGTTTTATGAGTTCCCGAAAGAAGGTGTGCATCGAATGAAAGTCCTGTGAAAAATTCACAAACTGTAGAGTGTGTCTCACGGCCGATTGGTTAGCGCGCTTGGCTACTGATCTTAGAGATGGGTTCGATGACCGGGTAAGGCATGGATGGATGTGTCGTTTTTCTGCTGAGTTTCTGCCATCCTCTGATCTTTTACTCTGGCATATAAATTGACAGGCTCCTGTCAGACCTCTAAGGCAAGCAGCTGCTTTAGGGTGTATTTATTATTATTACAGATAACAGAAATAAGAAAACAGCCCTTCCCGAACATTTATAGGAAAAAGAACATGAGAAAATGTTTAAGTTTGGTCTCACGAAATGCGCGTAATCTCTAGAACAGCTGACATTGTCTTTCTGTGTATTACATCTCGAAATGTGTTGAGAAAGGACTTTTCACAACATTTGTTCAGTTTGTCCTGAAATGTAAAGTCTACGTATCATCAAATATGCATAAGTTCCAGTTGTGATTATTGTATTTTCTGGTGTTGAGAAAGATATGGTCTACGCTCGTTTTGCTCTTCATAGCGTTAACAAACTTCGAGATCTCAGAAATCACAATCTACTCAGAAACCTGCATATCAAGTGTATCCGCAACTTAAACTGTTCTCGGATTACAGAAGGGCTATTCCTATTTTTAAACAACAAAGAAGGTTTTAAATTATCCATGAAGTGTATTAAACTGTGGGCTAAAATGCGTGGTGTGTATTGCAATATACTTGGAGGCAAAGGAGCTTTTCCTGTGTAATATTAGTCGCAAGATTTTGTCAATTTTATCCAAATGGGAACTGTTCAAAAGTAGTTAATAGGTTCTTTATGGTGGTCAGAAATTCGTAGTCGAAGATACCAGAGCGTTTGAAAAACTTTCTGCCTTCAACGTCCGCACTTTTTTTTACATCTCGGATACTGTACTTGAATGGAGATATGCATTATGAAGATAAGACGGTGTTACGATGGGTATTAAATAGTCAGCTAACCATTTAGCACCTATCGTAACATCATCTTATCTTTATCACTATTAGTGTGTTAATGTAACAATGTCAGCAATAACTATAATAAAAGATGAATTTAAGAAAGGTTTTTCCTTAACAAATGACATAATGATAGGAAAATACAAATGACATGAATTATTGAACCGATTAACTTTTACCACTTGTACATCATCATCATCATCCTCAAGCAGCCATGGGCTACGGAGGTCCAAAAAGACCGTGCAATTTAGTTCTCCAAGAAAGTCTATCCTGAGCTACATCTACAGCATCTGGCCACTGCACACCAATTCTAACAAGGTCCTGTTTGGCATTGTCTGCCCACCGCATCCTAGGTCTCCCCTTCTTTCTGAGGCCTTTAGGCACACTGTTCATAACCCTATTCGCCAATCTATAATTATTCATACGGGCAACATGGCCAAACCAACGGAGTCTCTCTCTGCACAATATGCTGCTTAAAGGAAGTTGCAAACTCCTTTGCCTAATCTCATCATTAGTTACAAAGTTGAACCACCTAATGCCCAAGATACTGCGTAAGCATCTGGAATCAAAAGCATCTAGTTTCCTGTTATCTTGTTTACAAAGTGTCCAAGTTTCACTACCATAACTAACCCTAGAAAGAACCAAACTATTTTACAGTCTGATTTTAGTCTTTAGGTGTATACGCCTATTTCTCCACACTCTCCATAGGTTCTTAAAAGTCCCAGCAGCAATCCCTATTCGTCTGTTAATCTCATGCCACACATCACCATTATCTGTTACATAGCTCCCAAGATAATTAAACTGTGACACCTGCTCAAGACTGCAACCATTCAGATTAACTGAATCACAGCCTGCCTGACCAATTTTCATCACTTTAGTTTTCTCTCTGTTTATAACCAAACCTACTCTACTACCAGTCTCATCAACAGCTCGAATGAAAGAGTTCATCTCATCAACATCATTTGCCAAAAGGGCTAAATCATCAGCATAATCTAAATCAGAAATTTTCGTATCTCCAGCCCATTTAAGGCCAAAATCTTTCCCTTGAAGTGAATTTCGCATAACATAATCAATAACCAAGCTAAAGAGAAAAGCAGACAAAATGCACCCTTGTCGAACACCAGACGTAATGCTAAACCAATGCTAAAAGCCTTACCAACTCTCACACACGACTCAGTGTTATTATAGAGAGCTTTCATAATGTTAACTAATCTGGTATACCATATGATCTCACAATTAACCACAAATTATGACGATCAACAGAGTCGAAAGCCTTTTTGAAATCAACAAAGCTAGCAACCAAAGGTTTCTGACTCTAAACATTTCTCAAGAATCTGCCTAAGTGAAAATATCTGATCCATACATCCCCTACCACTTCTGAATCCACATTGCTCATCACGCAATTGACTGTCAACCAGATTCTTAATTCTATTAAGCACAATCATAGAAAGAACTTTACCTGGAACAGAGAGTAGGCTGATACCCCTATAGTTATCACAAGAACTGCGATCACCTTTTTTGAAAATAGGGATAACAATAGCTCTGGTAAAATCCTTAGGAACCATGCCTTTATCATAAAAGATATTCAGAATTTCAGTCATCCAAGTGGTAACCGAAACATTCCCAGCTCTAAGCATTTCCGTAGTAATTTCATCTACCCCTGGGGATTTATGAAGTTTAAGTTTAGAAACAGCCAAAATAACTTCCAGCATTAAAGCCACTAATGCATCTATCATCATTGCAAACAATGGGAGTAGAACTAACTACATTGTTTAGAACATCACTGAAATGCTCAGCCCACCTAGCCATGACAGAATACCTAGCCATGACAGCCTCTATAACCTTACCATGTTTATCCTTCAATCCTTGTATGCCTGTCCGTTTTCTACCACACAAAACATTAACTATCTGGTACAGCTCTCTGCTGTTGTGCTGTCTAACTGCTTCCTCGGCTTTGTCAGCCAAACTATCAAGCCAAAGATTCTTATCAGCAGCTAACTGATCCTTTACAAATTTATTAAGGTCTCTGTAATGCTTTCTATTAGGACTAGTAGGGTATTGATTAAGGGCATTCCTGCAGTTCTTTCTTTCCGAAATAAGCTCAAGTGCCTTATCACTCAGATAATTTTGCCTCTTCTGCTCCTTTTTTCCTAAAAGAGTACTGTTAGTGTCCAAAAAAGCCAGTTTAAAATGATCCCATTCTTCCTCAACTTCAGTAGTAAGCAAACCATGACTGTCATAATGACTAAGTAACCTATCATGGTAAGCTTTGGCTATAACTGGATCTTTCAGAGCTTCAGTATTAAAAGTAAAATTTTTAACCCTAGCACAACACTTTTTAAGTTTAAGTTGCAACACACTTTTAACAAGGTAATGGTCAGATCCAATTTCAGCTCCCCTATATGCCCTGGTATTCCTAACAGAACTAGCCCATTTGCTGTTAATTAATATGTAATCAATCATATTCTTATGCAGCCCATCAGGTGAAACCCATGTGTACTTATGTATGTCACGGTGTTTGTGTCATGCCCACAGAAATTGATCCTGCGGACACGACTTGGGCCGGGGGGTCCTAGGATATGCTTTTCTAATGTGAGTACAAAGACTTGTTTTGGTCACCCAGCTTCCACGAACTTGTCCATTACACCGGATAACACCGGTGGCGACCATCGCCCCGGGTGTAGAAATTTCTGGACTAGGGTCGCGCTCGACATCAAAGGTTCCGAGTAGGCGGAGCGATTTTCGGCTCAACCGTCCACAACCAATAGTGAGTGCCCGCGTCAGCCTTCCGCGCTGACCACCGCTAGAGGTTGCGGTGGGAAAAGGCGGCAAGGTTGAACAGTGAGAGGAAAGTGTGTCTTTTGCCTCGTGTCTCTCGTCTTGATGAGTTGTCTCCTCTCGTCGCACAGTCCGGTCGAGCAGTCTCCCCCCTTCCGCCCGATGAACAATGCTAGTACCTGCGAGGAATGAGCGCGAGCCTCCTTTGTCTGGCCGAGATTAGGCAGATGGGCTCCCAGTCGACAGTGCCGGACTTCCCATCCAAGGGTTCTGCAGCGGCTACGTGAGACAGGTAAGGGTCACCATCATTTGTAAATCTGGATTTTTCCTCTTAAATACTATTGTCTGTCTGCCACCGCCACCGTGCTCCAGGAAACGGACTACGGAACATGACTTTGGAGCTAGTAGCTCGGACTTAATGGATGGACTTTGCCATAGCAATTTCTTGGCTCCTCATTGTAAAGGCTGACATTGCCTAAACGCTGAGTAAAAGAAGCTGTATCCCGACGAAGGGAGTAAGTTGTGTTAGAGAGTATTTTAGTAATGCTGTTTTTAATAAATTGTGTGTAACTGGGAAAACATGACTCCTCTCCATTTTTAATTATTGTAAGTAAAGTTTTTGGGTTAATATGAAAGAGTGCCTTTTTCGGTAATCAGCGCAATCGCAGCACGGCCATTTACCAGGAAAGGAGTCAAACATTAATGTCGAACCGCCCTAATACGAAAGGGGGGTTCAACGGCAAATTGGTTCCCGTGACCAGGATATTCGAACCTGAGGGTTATTGCGGCTAGAAATCGAAGAGCATATATATATATAGATTACATAATTATTGTGTTAAAATGTGGCAGAATGTTAAGAAGGTTAAGAATGTTAAAAATAAGAGTGAAATATTGTGATATGTGGAAGGTTATGAAGTGTATGTTAGAAAGTAAGATAGTGTTTTTAGTGAGGATTGTATATCTTGTTTGAGTTAGGAATTTCAGGATCATCTGTTGAAACAAGGTTTATTGTGAAACATAGTGAAGTAATATTGGATTAAACGATTTAGTTCTAAGATAAGTATAAGACTATAGCTAGGCCCAGGTGTAGAGTGTATGAAGGGAGTACTAGAGATTCGACTAGGGACCTCTACATTATTATATTCTAGATAGGAGTGATTTTGTGTCTTGCCATTAAGTTGCATTTCTGTGTGTGCCTCCATTGCACTTAGGAGGCACAAAAAAACCCAACACACAGCACAACACGCAGCACACTATTTGCCTAGTGAGGAAGACCCCGAAGCAATGGAGAGTCAGGACACGAGTGCGCCACCCACCCAGGAGCCGTCCCCAACGACGGGACGTCTCCTGGCGGGGTTCGTGAATTTAGTAAACCCATATGAAGGAGATAGTAGCCGCACTGCCACAGCGTTTTTCGAGCAAGTAGAGGGAGTAGGGAGGATCGCATGATGGCAGCCGAGCGAGATGGCAATCATTGCCCGCTCGAAGCTGCGTGGAGCCGCTGCGGAATTTGTTAACCAATCCCTGGAATTAAGGAACGAAGAGGATTTTGGTGTTTTCAAAAGGGCGGTGTTGGAAAGGTTCGACAGTGAGGCGCCATTAACCACCCACCTGCACAAATTCACAAGCTGTCAGCAAGCGGCGAACGAGAGTGTCCGGGAGTATGCTGCCCGCATTCGGACCCGGGCCTATCAGTTTTTGAGAACAGCAGGAAGGAACATGGACAGCGAGGATCAGGGAATCGGCGATCAGATGCGCCTTGCCCAGTTTTTGGCGGGCCTGTTCCCGTGGCACAAGCGGTTCGTACTGTCCCATAATCCCCGCACTTTTGAGGAGGCTTTAGCGAAAGCTACACTGGAGGAGAGTAACGAGCGTGCCTCTGGACGAACGCCAGCCATACGAGCACTTGACGAGGAAACCCCTGCTAGAAACATGGAATCGAACCCTCTGCCCCAGCTGCAGGATCTGCTGGCAGCCTTTCCGCTGTGCCAGATCCAGGCAGATCTAGTACGTTTGGGGGAGTGCCTCCACCAGATTGAGGGACAGCAAGAGAGAAGCCATACCAGTCAGCCCCAGCAACGGCAGCACCCCTGGGCGGATTGCCGGGGTGTCACGTGCTTTGCGTGTGGTGGAGTGGGCCATTACGCCTGTCAGTGTGCGTCGCCCCCCGACCCTACGCCCATGTGACCCGTGATTCCAAACGGGGCGAAACCGGCAGCAAAATCGAGACCGAGCAACTCCACGGAGGACCCGCTGGATGAGAGATAATGGATTCCCTTTTACTCCCCCTCAGCAAGCTCGAGATCAGGGTAGAGAAGAGTTACGGCAAGCCAACCACCATACTGCTCCTTTAAACTAGAACGGGAGGGAAGCCCCGGATGCACTTCCCAGAGTCCCCTCGAAGCGTCAGCCGTCCGCATTGCCCCGTGTGCCATACTATGCAGTGATGAAAATTCACCCATTTTGTCTGGCCGCGTGGAGGACACGGAGGTGTCGGCCCTCGTCGATACCGGCGCCACTGTGTCCGTCATGAATATCCAGTGTTTTTAGCGCTTGAGAAGCCGAATCCTGCACAAAATGATCCCCCCCCCAACATAGTTGAAAACCGTATATGGCCACCCCCTTCCAGTGATAGGCAGATACATGGTGACCCTCACATTCGAAGAGATTAGTTTTGAGCACCCCATAGTGGCACTTGACATAGACACTCCACGGTACGACATGATAATGGGACACGATATCCTCAAAAAGCACCGATTCATCATAGATTGTCATTCAGGCACACTGCAAAGGAAAAAGGACAAGGAATCGAAACATAGGAGCACCCCCCTCACATTGCCTGCCTACCCTGCCCGGGAACAACCTTCACCCCCCTCCCCTACACCCACATACATTGGGCGCATCGTGCAGAAGCTCTGCGTCCCTCCCCGAGCCGAGCGCATAGCCCTTGTCGAATGTTCTGCCCCCCAGCTCCGAGGCTGCACGATCTTGGCTCAGCCACATGAGTGGCTAAAAACCAGTTCCATGCGCGTGGCCCGCTCGATGAACTGCGTGGACGGTAGCGGCCGACTCAACATCCGGGTCGCCAATACCTCCTCAGCCCCCATCTGGCTGAATAAAAGCATGTGCATCGCCATGTTGGAAGCCCTCGACGGCGAACAAATAGAACCCCCTAGCGTCCCCCGGAAGAGAAGAAAATTGCCCCTGTCCCTGGAGGATTTCCAGTTGGACCATCTTGGGCCCTGAGAGAAGAGTAAACTGGGGAAATTATTGATGAAAAATAGAGATGTTTTTGCGAGAGATGTCAGCGAATTGACCGGCAGAGATGCTGTGTACCACGAAATCCACCTCACAGACGACCGCCCCGTGAGGCAGCGGGCATACAGGGTGCCGTTCGCGCTGCAGGGCGAATTGGACCGACAGGTGGATGAGTTGTTAGAGCAAGGAATAATAAGAGAAAGCGCCTCTCCTTTTGCATCACCCATCGTTTTAGTGAAGAAAAAAGACTCCACATACAGATTCTGCGTCGACTACAGGGCACTAAATGAGAAAACAGTCCCAGATTCGTACCCTCTCCCCCACATCAACGAAATCATTGATCAACTGGCTCATGCCAAATATTTCAGCTCGCTGGATATGGTATCCGGTTATTGGCAGGTTCCCGTTCCCCCACGTGACGTGGAGAAAACTGCGTTCATCAGCAGGAAAGGGCTATTTGAGTTTAACTACTTACCATTTGGACTGAAGAACAGTCCCGCTACTTTCCAGCATTTACTGGACCACGTATTAATGGTAATGCGACAAGAGCAAGTCCTCGTCTACCTCGACGACATAATGGTGGCCTCCCAGACATTTGAACAACACACTGAACGGTTACAGAGGGTATTTGACCGCCTAAGAGCCTACAATTTAAAGTTGAAGCCAGCGAAGTGCCAATTCATGAAGGAATCCCTCACTTACTTGGGACATTTGATTTCCGCAGAAGGGGTCCAGCCGGACCCGCGGAACGTCCAGGCCATTGAAGAATTTTCTATCCCCCATAGTGTCCAGAACGTTCGAGCCTTCCTAGGCCTAACCGGCTACTACCGGCGTTTTATCGATCGCTACGCCGATCTTAAAGCCCCCTTGGTCCATTTAGTGAAGAAGGACACCCCTTTTAGATGGTCCCCAGAAGCGGAGGAAGCGTTCAAAGTACTGAAGAGGAAATTAATGACCGAGCCCCTTCTCCTCTACCCCGACTTTGGACGGAAATTTTTCCTGTTGACCGATGCGTCGGATATTGCGGTAGCCAGCGTACTGAAGCAGGAGACGGATGACGGTTTCCGTCATCCGGTAGCCTACGCCAGTCGGAAACTGAAGCCCCCGGAAACACGCTACTCAACGATTGAGAAGGAGGCCCTTGCAATCAGTTTCGCCATTACCCATTTCAAGCAATACCTGTATGCGCGACGATTTACGGTTGTGTCCGACCATGCCCCCCTCACATATTTGCTGAAGCTCAAGGATCCCTCCAGTAGACTGGCCAAGTGGAATCTGACGCTGCAGGACTACGATTTTGACATCATTTATCGGCCTGGGAAACACAATGTCCCCGCCGATACTCTGTCCCGTCACATACCGGCCGTCGAGAGAAACCCCCCTTCCCAGAGCCCCCTTGGCGATTTAGCCCATTTGAGAGACCTACAGCTGGAGGACCCCACCTTTAGGAACACCATCGAAATTTTAGAGAGTAGGACCCACAATTCACCCGCCAGTGCCACCGAACCATTTTGAAACTTGAAAGAGGGTATCCTATACCATCTGGCCCCCCCGGCTAGCCATAGCCCCCACATGGAAGCAACGGAGCAGCTAGCGATCCCCGTCAGTCTTCGAGGACAGATATTAGAATTATGCCACGACAACTGCTGCTCAGGCCACTTGGGAGAGTACAAAACCTTGCAAAGGGTAAGGTCTGAGTATTACTGGCCCGGCATGTATGCCGAAATTCGCAATTACGTCCAGACCTGCACATCTTGTCTGTAACGGAGAGGGTACCAAGACAAAAAGAAGGGAAACCTGGTTCGAACCCCACTCACAAGCCGCCCCTTTCAGCGTATAGGCATGGATATTTTAGGCCCTCTCCCCATCACTCAGCGAGGAAACAAGTACGTCTTAGTCATTATGGACTATTTTACCAAATGGCCAGAAGTCTACGCGCTGGCTGATCAGTCAGCAGAGTCGATTGCTAGAGCATTTGTAGAAGATTTCATCCCCAAACATGGAATTCCCGCTACTGTCATCAGTGATAATGGGCCCAACTTTACCGGTCGCGTGATGACCGAGGTATTTAACCAATTAAGCATTACTAAACAAAACACTAGTTTCTATCACCCGAGCTCCAACAACCTCGTGGAGAAATTCAACCAGTCCATAGCATCCATTTTATCTCATCTGGTGGCCGACAAAAATGATGTGTGGGACGAGCATCTGCCTTTTGTTTTGATGGCTTATCAGAGTGCCACTCACAGTTCCACCCATGAGACCCCCTATTTTCTACTGTATGGCCGAGACGTGGCCCTGCCTTACCAGTTGTGGCAGACGAAGGAGCCCCGACCTACGCTAACACTGAGAGCTATGGCGAACAGTTAGCCAACAAGTTGAATGAAGCATATGAGCTGGTGAAGGCGAATCTTGAAGCAGCAGCTACGAGTCAGGAGGAGCAGAGAAAAAAAGTGGCCATGGATAAAGGTATTCGGCCCGGCGACCTAGTGTTTTTATATAGCCCACGGGTCCCTCGCCGGAATACCAGGAAGTTATCAAAATTGTCCACATGGCGAGTGCTGCAGCACCTCACCGAAGTGAACTATAAAATTGCCTTAGTCACCAACCCTCACAAAGTGGAGACAGTGCATGTCGATCGCCTCACCAAACTGTGGAAACACCGCCCGTACCTGATAGGTGAGCCTTCCATCCCAGACGACCCCACACCAAAACCCCCGATGCCCCCATCACGACCCATCGTTGAGCCGGAATCTGAGGACGATGACTGGGAATCGAACCCCCGAGTCACACGGAATCACGTCACAGGCCGTCCGGCGCCAGGCGTGAGCGCGCCCTGCCACAACAAGTTCCCAGCCACCGCCACACGCTACAGCTGCCAGTCAGCCACACAGGTACGACCTTCGACCACGTGCACAAGACGGAAGAGTCGCGCCATCTCCAACCACTGCTGCTGACACACCCTCGCAAACCGTGGCTTGCTATAACGTCAACACATCCAGTGGATCAGCACCCCCTCCTCCCTTGCCTCAGCGGCCGCCACGAAGCAGACGACGCTTGAAATCACGGAATGCTGGGATATATGACGAACATGAAGAAGTGAATTCCACATCATGGGCTGATGTCGTTGCGAAGGGACGCCTTCAAGACGCATCGCCCCTGGGCAGCCGAAATCCCCCTCCCCTGGTCCGTCAGTACCCAACGATCTCCGTCTGTACACTAGCGCACTCACCCCCCCCTCCGGCTATCAAGCGCAGTGGAGCAGTGGAATCTGAGTAATAGAACGCTCACGCGAGAAATCGCGAGAATTTCTCCCGTGCGCGGTGGCCGAACCGGTCGCAAGCGGAAATGGTGACGTTTTGCGGAGACTCTGACGAGGCTGCAGTTCTGCACCCCCCCCCCACACATACACACGCGCTACAATCAATCAATCGGCCGGAAGAAACAAAGCAGCTATTGGAAATATGGTAGACCTAATGCAAAGCCCTTCACTTGAATAGTAGAGATTTGAGATTTGAGAAATAATTATAGATGATCATTGTAAGAGTAACTTAGTAAGATGATTTTGTTATTGTAGAATGAGTTTTCGAGAAGAGTTTTGATTGTCATTATGGAATGACCTAGTAAAATGATTCTGTCGCTATTAAATGAATTTATCGAGAAGTAATTTTAGATGATCATTGTAAGAGTAACTTAGTAAAATGATTTTGTTATTATAGAGTGAGTTTTTGAGACGAGTTTTGATTGTCATTATGGAATGACCTAGTAAAATGATTCTGTCGTTATTAAATGAATTTATCGAGAAGTAATTTTAGATGACCATTGTAAGAGTAACTTAGTAAGATGATTTTGTTAGTATAGAATGAGTTTTTGAGAAGTGTTTTGATGTCATTATGGAATTATTGGACAAGTTTACTGAGAAGTGACTGCTAGAGTATTATTGTAGAACGACGTAGTAAAATGATGTTGCCATTGTAGAGTGAACCCATTGAGAAGGATTTCTTTTTTTTTGGAACTGTTAAAGGGAAATGAATTAACGTCAGAAGATTATTTGAAGCATTGTGACACAAGGTGGTCTTGTGAATTTTCAGGATATCTAGATGAGTTAATTGAAGGATTATCTGTCGGAGTTATAGATAAAGAGTAGAGATAGGATTAATTGTGGGAAGAGAATAGTTCAAACTAGTGTCTTATGAATTAGTGGAACTTGTAGAAAGAGATTAATTGCGGAATAGGTCGTTCGGAGTATTGGCAAATAGCCAGGACTGAATTAATTGAAAAAAAAAAACTTAACTTTTGAATTATTACCATGAAAAACATAGGAAGTAAGAATAAATAAATGCAATGTATGTACCAATTGTAAATGTAACCTGTGCTGGGTCCAAATGGCCCCAGAGATTTTGAAGTTTCTATGTAACAGTGCGTCACGTGGCGGTAAGCACGGAGACAGACTGTGTGCTTGTGAATTAAGTACATTGTGAAATGTACATTAAGTACATTTCAGATTTGTGACCCTTTTCCCTGTTTCTCTTTCTGTTTCCTGTGCCATGGAGCCTCCTGCAAGCCGACGCCCACTAGAGCAGTCCAGGCGGACCCGAACTGTGACCCGTTGGACTTTTAGTGCACCTGTTACTGGACTCATGGAGTAAAAAGGAAAAATTCCAGATATTGATGTGTGACCAAGGAGATCGCCCTCACCACTTCCAAGACATATCCCCTCTCCCTAAAGGGGGATAGGTGTGTCGTGCCCACAGAAATTGATCCTGCAGACACGACTTGGGCCTAGGATATGCTTTCCTAATGTGAGTACAAAGACTTGTTTTGGTCACCCAGCTTCCACGAACTTGTCCATTACACCGGATAACACCGGTGGCGACCATCGCCCCGGGTGTAGAAATTTCTGGACTAGAGTCGCGCTCGACATCAAAGGTTCCGAGTAGGCGGAGCGATTTTCGGCTCAAGCGTCCACAACCAATAGTGAGTGCCCGCGTCAGCCTTCCGTGCTGACCACCGCTAGAGGTTGCGGTGGGAAAAGGCGGCAAGGTTGAACAGTGAGAGTAAAGTGTGTCTTTTGCCTCGTGTGTCTCGTCTTGATGAGTTGTCTCCTCTCGTCATACAGTCCGGTCGAGCAGTCTCTCCCCTTCCGCCCGATGAACAATGCTAGTACCTGCGAGGAATGAGCGCAAGCCTCCTTTGTCTGGCCGAGATTAGGCAGATGGTCTCCCAGTCGACAGTGCCGGACTTCCCATCCAAGGCTTCTGCAGCGGCTACGTGAGACAGGTAAGGGTCACCATCATTTGTAAATCTGGATTTTTCCTCTTAAATACTATTGTCTGTCTGCCACCGCCACCGTGCTCCAGGAAACGGACTACGGAACATGACTTTGCAGCTAGTAGCTCAGACTTAATGGATGGACTTTGCCATAGCAATTTCTTGGCTCCTCATTGTAAAGGCTGACATTGCCTAAACGCTGAGTAAAAGAAGCTGTATCCCGACGAAGGGAGTAAGTTGTATTAGAGAGTATTTTAGTAATGCTGTTTTTAATAAATTGTGTGTAACTGGGAAAACATGACTTCTCTCCATTTTTCATTATTGTAAGTAAGGTTTTTGGGTTAATATGAAAGAGTGTTTTTTTCGGTAATCAGCGCAATCGCAGCACGGCCAATTACCAGGAAAGGAGTCAAACATTAATGTCGGACCGCCCTAATACGAAAGGGGGGTTAACGGCATTTGTAATAAGTGTTAGTTATTCTGAATCCATTGAGTTTACTTACCTGTAGGAGTTATAAGCAAATTCAGTATTTAAATTGCCACTGAGACTGACCTGAACACTGTAAACGTTATTTCAATCCCGACCATGAACCAAGTGTGCTGGGCAACCAAGGGATGAATAATAATAGCTTGGGAAAGCTGCAGTCCATAAATCAGACTTTAAGCCTTGACTCAGTGTACAAGAGAGCCATATCCTGTGCGCCTTAAAGAGCATGAGGATTTAAATCACCAGGGCCTGATCTAGGGGGAAGCATGCCCCCCCCCCTCACTTTCAGAATGCTAGTAATGGTAACAGAGGCAAACATTATTAAACATATTTATATTTCATGCATTTTTCGAGAAATATTTAGGGAAGATCTCAAAAATTGAGGGAGAATGTTATGATGCATTGGAAATCCAGTCTCTTGCATTCCCCCATCCTTTACATTATTTCGATTTGATTGTGTTTAAGATCTCTCCCCCTTTATTATTTCTGGATCCGGTCCTGTTAACTATCATCTCTTCGCTAACAGCTGTCCTGTCAGTCCTCTTCCCACAACAGTCTCTCAGCCTTCCGGGATCTTGTTACCTGTCTATACACTGAAAAAATAAAAATGTTTTATGCTTTAAGAAGAAAATTGAGTTCGAAATTTCGAATGAATACGGAAAAGTTCATCCATCGCATGATAGCATAATGAAATGGGTCAACAATAATTGAGTGGGAGTCAACTGCACTGATCATATGAACAATTTTATGACAATTGAGTGGACTACAATTGGGTGGATTGCAATTCAATGGATACGATAACTGGGACGATACGACAATTGGGTGGATTGCAATTCAATGGATACGACAACTGGGAAGATACGACAATTGGGTGGATTGCAATTCAATGGATACGACAATGGGAAGATACGACAATTGGGTGGATTGCAATTCAATGGATACGACAACTGGGAAGATACGACAATTGGGTGGATTGCAATACAATGGATACGACAACTGGGAAGATACGACAATTGGGTGGATTGCAATTCAATGGATACGACAACTGGGAAGATACGACAATTGGATGGATAATGACAACTAGGGGGATACGACAATTGGGATCTGGGGTGTAGGATCTGAGTACATGAGAACTCTTTGGGGGGATATGGGAGGAGGATCTGAGTACACGAGAACGCTTTGGGGGATCTTGGGGAGGATCTGAGTACATGAGAACTCTTTGGGATTTCTGGGGGAAGGATCTGAGTACATGAGTACTCTTTGGGGGATCTGAGGGGAGGATCTGAGTACATGAGAACTCTTTGGGGGGATCTGGGGGGAGGAGAGAGAGGAAGAGATGGCAGAGAGGAGGAGGGGAGAGAGATAGGAAGAGAGGGCAGAGGGGAGGAGGAGACAGAGACAGGAAGAGAGGGCAGAGGGGAGGAGGAGACAGAGACAGGAAGAGAGGATATAGGGGAGGAGGGGACAGAGAGAGGAAGAGAGGGCAGAGGGGAGGAGGAGACAGAGACAGGAAGAGAGGGCAGAGGGGAGGAGGCGACAGAGAGAGGAAGAGAGGGCAGAGGGGAGGAGGAGACAGAGACAGGAAGAGAGGGAAGAGGGGACAGAGAGAGGAAGAGGGGGCAGAGGGGAGGAGGGGACAGAGAGAGGAAGAGAGGGCAGAGGGGAGGAGGGGACAGAGAGAAAGAGTGGGCAGAGGGGAGGAGGGGAGAGAGAGGGCAGAGGGGAGGAGGGGAGAGAGAGGGCAGAGGGGAGGAGGGGAGAGAGAGGGCAGAGGGGAGGGGGGACAGAGAGGGCGGAGGTTAGGAGGGGACAGAGAGAGGAAGAGAGGTCAGAGGGGAGGAGTGGAGAGAGAGGGAGGGAGGGCAGAGGGGAGGGGGACAGAGAGAGGAAGAGAGGGCAGAGGTTAGGAGGGGACAGAGAGAAAGAGTGGGCAGAGGGGAGGAGGGGAGAGAGAGGGCAGAGGTTAGGAGGGGACAGAGAGAAAGAGAGCAGAGGGGAGGAGGGGAGAGAGAGGGCAGAGGGGAGGGGGGACAAAGAGGGCAGAGGTTAGGAGGGGACAGAGAGAGGAAGAGAGGGGAGGGGGGACAGAGAGAAGAAGAGAGGGCAGATGTTAGGAGGGGACAGAGAGAGGAAGAGAGGGCAGAGGGGAGGAGGGGAGAGAGGGAGGAAGAGAGGGAAGAGGGGAGGAGGGGAGAGAGAGGGCAGAGGGGAGGGGGGACAGAGAGGGCAGAGGTTAGGAGGGGATAGAGAGAGGAAGAGAGGGCAGAGGGGAGGGGGGACAGAGAGAGGAAGAGAGGGCAGAGATTAGGAGGGGACAGAGAGAGGAAGAGAGGGCAGAGGGGAGGAGGGGAGAGAGGGAGGAAGAGAGGGCAGAGGGGAGGAGGGAACAGAGAGAGGAAGAGGGGGCAGAGGGGAGGGGGGACAGAGAGAGGAAGAGAGGGCACAGGTTAGGAGGGGACAGAGAGAGGAAGAGAGGGCACAGGTTAGGAGGGGACAGAGAGAGGAAGAGAGGGCAGAGGTTAGGAGGGGACAGAGAGAGGAAGAGAGGGCAGAGGGGAGGAGGGGAGAGAGGGAGGAAGAGAGGGCAGAGGTTAGGAGGGGACAGAGAGAGGAAGAGAGGGCAGAGGGGAGGAGGGGACAGAGAGAGGAAGAGAGGGCAGAGGGGAGGAGGGAACAGAGAGAGGAAGAGAGGACAGAGGGGAGGAGGGGACAGAGAGAGGAAGAGGGGGCAGAGGGGAGGAGGTGACAGAGAGAGAAAAGGGGCAGAGGGAAGGAGGGGAAAGAGAGAGGAAGAGAGGACATAGGGGAGGAGGGGACAGAGAGAGGAAGAGAGGGCAGAGGAGAGGAGGGAACAGAGAGGAAGAGAGGGCAGAAGGAAGGAGGGGACAGAGAGAGAGAAAAGGGGGCAGAGGGGAGGAGGGGAGAGAGAGGAAGAGAGGGCATAGGGGAGGAGGGGACAGAGAGAGGAAGAGAGGGCATAGGGGAGGAGGGGACAGAGGGAGAAGGGCTGTGCATCGAACCGAATAAGATATTCGGAATGAATACTGGTTCGAAGTGCAACTTCTTGAACCATTTAGTTCAATGAAAGTAAATCTCGACCCCGTTGTTCTTTTGTAGAGATCGAGACTGATTTCCATTTAGCACGATAACATAAAACTCTTCTCTCTCTTTGCAAACTTCATACATGTTCAAAATTATTCTAACCTACATTTTTTTTTTGATTTGCGACATATAGGACAGAGAAGAATCCTGGAAGCTACTTCTAGCTTAATACAGGCCTTCTCATACAAGGACATGCCCTACTAAGACCGAAGTCACTGCTGACCACTGCCTTAGTTAGAGCTAACACAACACACAAAGCTTGCCTTGCTGGAACAGTCGCTAGCTGCCTAACCACTATGCCAGTTAAGGCATCGCTTTTCACTTCAAATTCTTTCCGACTATTTAAAAAAAATAACCTAAATTACTTTTCACTTCAAAAAAATTTTTTTCCATCTAGTACCCTCTCTTCATACATTCACAGATATTCAAAGTCTATCTTTTCATCAGACCCCGTCCCCGAAAATGTCATTTTACCGGTTGATTTTGTCATATGTTTCAAACAAATTTCTCAAAACTGTCTCGATTTGTCAAATTCTCCGATTTACCTGGCTTTCTACAACCGAATAATCCAGTGAAGTGTATGATAACTCAACAAACCACATCATTTTTTATCTCTTTCACACACACACACACACCTCATTTTTGTGAAAATTTGTAAATATCTCGTCTGCCCGAAAGACTTAAATTACCTTTTTTTCACATGAAACATCCCGGTTTTTTCTGATTTTCACATATATTTTCACAAAAAACAACACCGATTTCCATGGCTTTTTACAATCGAATAATCCACTGAAGTGCATGATAACTCAACAAACCACATCAATTTTATCTCATATACACACACCTCATTTCAAACTAATCCATTTAAACTAATTCACAAATTAATTTAAACCTCATCTTTAAAAAAAACTTAAATTAGTTTTTCACATGCTAAACAATACCCACGTTTTTTCTAATTTTCACACATATTTTCACAAAAACCCACAAAAAACATACTTTTTTCCTCATCCCCCATAACTTTTCCCATGGATTTTCACAGAATTCTCTGGACCCATTTACTGGCTCAGAACACTCATTTATGCTACTACTATCAGGAACCAAACGTGATAACCGCTTGGCTACAAAGAAATCCAAAGGACAAGCTTTCCATAAATGAGGTTTCCCATATTTCTTCCTCTGAATTTTTGTTTAACAAGACCAAGATACTAGAGATATTTCAAAAGGTTTCACATGTAAGGTAACGCATCTGTGTCTACTTTAAATTCTTAGTAAAGCAATTTTTTTGTGATTCAAAGTAGCAAATCAGTACTCTCTAGAGCTACATTAAACCATACCAGTTCTTACAGTAATCTACAATAAATATGGGAGTAAAAATAGACCTAATTGCAAGACAGTAAGAAATATTTCCATGGGTTTCCCTTATTAGTGCTTTATAAGAAATTTCTACCTTTAGAATCATTATAAAATTATTTTGAAACTATTTGTAATAATTCAGTAGATAATATTTGTTTCTCTATGACCACTCCCAAATCGTGTCTGGATAGAAATTGTAAAGGAATGCGTCTAGATGTAAAGAAAAATCACCAGAACACCTTTTCGAAATATTTTTTTAGAAAACTTTGTTCTGCATCGGTACTTTCATGTTGCCTCTCCGATGTACGCTCTATTAGGCGAGAATGTTATGTGACCCAGATGATCTGCGGAACTCTGACGGCGCATCGTGTAACACCGTGACGCGGGATTTGCTGCGTGCTTACAGCGGAAAGTAAATGGGGAGTGCAGCACATTTAAAAAAAAAGCAACTTCTTTCCTGACCATTGAAAGAGTCGGAAGTAAAATGGTTTACTATGCTCTTGGAGCTAGAACATTTGATAGACTTTTCAATAAAGTCGGGTCAACGCTCTTGGAGCGTGTCACTGGATATTATTGGTGGGGTAGTGGATTAAAGCTGCGCCCTTATTAAATATGTATGTAGGTAACGTAAAATGCTATTCATTAAACAAATTATTTAACCAAGAGATACCGAGTTGATGGGTTTATTGAGTACCTTAACTACTGTGTGATTAAGATCGAGAAAAGACATTTGGCTAACAGATCTCTCAAATAAATAAAATCAATCTTGACAGAGATCTTTAAAATATTACTGAAAAAATGCACGAGAAATTCATAATAATAATAATAATAATATTTCTTCGCTCAATTACCATTAAAAGCATTCTCAAATGGTTGGTAGATGACACCCCTTGGACCCCTTGGATTCACAGCTGGAAACAAATGAATTTTAATTTATTTTCTTACGTGATTTTAGTCTAATGAAATAAGAAAAGTCATAAATTTTAGAGTCACATTGTTTTCAGACAGACAAATAATATCTAATACCGAAACAAAACTCGTAACCATGGAAACCATAAGCTTCCTTGTTTAGAAAGGTGACCATTACTATTATACGTTGATTTTAAAGATTCACATTCACTGAAGGTTCTCGAAATAAAATTTTCCTTACTTTCATTTTTGATTTGTTAATTAACAAGCCCATGGTCTTTAGCTATCGATATTTTAAAAATATCTGTACGGTGGATATAACCAACATCTTGCCAGTCAGTAGAATGCCAGTTCTACTGAATGGTAAGAAAAGATAAACATGAAGCAAAAACTAATCAGAGAGCAAATAAAATATCAGTTATTTTCTACAATATTTGTTTTCTGAGCCACCTGCGGAGCTAGCGTTGTTTAAGCATAAACCCTTTAGGTTCAGCATCCCTCACCCATAAAAGAACTTAGGTTCAGCATCCCTTACCCATAAAAGAACTTAGGTTCAGCATCCCTCACCCATAAGAGAACTTAGGTTCAGCATCCCTCACCCATAAAAGAACTTAGGTTCAGCATCCCTCACCCATAAAAGAACTTAGGTTCAGCATCCCTCACCCATAAAAGAACTTAGGTTCAGCATCCCTCACCATAAAAGAACTTAGGTTCAGCATCCCTCACCCATAAAAGAACTTAGGTTCAGCATCCCTCACCCATAAAAGAACTTAGGTTCAGCATCCCTCACCCATAAAAGAACTTGGGTTCATCATCCCTCACCCATAAAAGAACTTCGGTTCAGCATCCCTCACCCATAAAAGAACTTCGGTTCAGCATCCCTCACCCATAAAAGAACTTAGGTTCCGCATCCCTCACCCATAAAAGAACTTCGGTTCAGCATCCCTCACCCATAAAAGAATTTAAGTTCAGCATCCCTCACCCATAAAAGAACTTGGGTTCAGCATCCCTCACCCATAAAAGAACTTAGGTTCAGCATCCCTCACCCATAAAAGAACTTAGGTTCAGCATCCCTCACATATAAAAGAACTTAGGTTCAGCATCCCTCACCCATAAAAGAACTTAGGTTCAGCATCCCTCACCCATGAAAGAACTTAGGTTCAGCATCCCTCACCCATGAAAGAACTTAGGTTCAGCATCCCTCACCCATAATAGAACTTAGGTTCAGCATCCCTCACATATAAAAGAACTTAGGTTCAGCATCCCTCACCCATAAAAGAACTTAGGTTCAGCATCCCCACCCATAAAAGAACTTAGGTTCAGCATCCCTCACCCATAAAAGAACTTAGGTTCAGCATCCCCCACCCATAATAGAACTTAGGTTCAGCATCCCCCACCCATAAAAGAACTTAGGTTCAGCATCCCTCACCCATAAAAGAACTTAGGTTCAGCATCCCTCACCCATAAAAGAACTTAGGTTCAGAAACCCACTAAAAAATTTTGATTCAACACCCCACTAAAAAAATTTTGATTCAACACCCCACTAAAAAAATTTGGGTTCAGCAACCTCCTAAAAATAATCCTTCATGGGGCCATGCCGAACGTTACGATTATTGCTGATTGTACAACTGCCTTTGTTAATTTTTTTCTGTGCGTTTACAACTTCCAAGGGAAAATGTCACTAATTCATTTAAATTAAATAGGAATCATAACTAAACTGTATTAGTTTAAGCTTTCTAATGTTTGGATATTTACTTAAATATCCTGGTTGATATTAATATGCTTAAATATCCTGGTTTTTATTAAGTGAAATCTGGAGACCCTAGGTATAACAGAATATTAGTTACTCATGCTATAATAGATTAAGATATGCAGTATATTTCAGTGAACCATTATTATGTGATTTAGAAATTGCATTTTCGTAAAACCCTTTCTCTCCATTTGCACCATCTTCAACAAATATGTAACAAACTGTAATCCTCATCATCCTCAATCAGCCATGGGGTACGAAGGTTCAACCAGAACGTGCAATTTAGTTCTCCAAGCATATCTGTCCTGAGCTACAGCTGTTGCATCTGGCCACAACACAACAATTCTAATAAGGTCCTGTTTGACATTGTCTGCCCACAGCATCCTAGCTCTCACCCTCTTTCTGAGACCTTTAGTCACACTGTTCATAACCTTATTCACCAATCTATAATTATTCATACGGGCAACATGGACAAACCAACGGAGTCTCTCGCTGCAAAATATGCTGCTTAAAGGAGGTTGCAAACTCCTTTGCCTAACCTCATCATTAGTTACAAAGTTGAACCACCTAATGCCCAAAATACTGCGAAAGCATCTAGTTTCTTGTGATTTTGTTTACAAAGCGTCCACGGTCACTACCATAATTAACCCTAGAAACTATTATACAGTCTAATTTTAGTCTTTAGATGTATACGCCTATTTCTCCACACTCTCCATAGATTCTTAAAAGTCGCGACAACATTCCCTATTCGTCTGTTTATCTCATGCCGCACATCACCAATATCTGTTACATAGCTCCCAAGATAATTAAACTGTGATACCTGCTAAAGACTGCAACCATTCAGAATAACTAAATCACAGCCTGCCTGACCAATTTTCATTACTTTAGTTTTTCCTCTGTTTATAACCAAACCTACTCTACTACCAGTTTCATCAACAGCTCGAATGAAAGAGTTCATCTCATCAACATCATTTGCCAAAAGGGCTAAATCATCAGCATAATCTAAATCAGAAACGTTCGCATCTCTAGACCATTTAAGGCCAAAATCTTTTCCTTGCAGTGAATTTCACATAACATAATCAATAACCAAGCTAAAGAGAAAAGGAGACAAAATTCACCCTTGTCGAACACCAGAAGTAATGCTAAACCAATTGCTGCAAGCCTTACCAACTCTCACACACGACTCAGTGTTATTATAGAGAGCTTTCATTATGTTAACTAACTTACCATATGATCTCACAATCAACCACAAATTATGACGATCAACAGAGTCGAAAGCCTTTTTGAAGTCAACAAAGCTAGCAACCAAAGGTTTCTGAAACTCTAAGCATTTCTCAAAAATCTGCCTAAGTGAAAATATCTGACCTACACATCCCCTACCACTTCTGAATCCACATTGGTCTTTATGCAATTGCCTGTCAACCAGATTCTTCGTTCTATTAAATAGAATCATGCAGAGAACTTTACCTGGAACAGAGAGTAGGCTGATACCCCTATAGTTATCACAAGAACTACGATCACCTTTTTTGCAGATAGGGATAATGATAGCTCTGAAAAAATCCTAAGGAAACATGCCTTTATCATAAAAAGCAAATAAATAAATATATAAATACCCCCTCAAGCAGCTGCTTGCCACAGAGATCTGACAGAAGCTTGTCAGTTTATATTGCATAGTAGATGGTCTGAGAGGATGGCAGTACTTCAGCAGAAAAACAACACAAACAGCCATGCCTTACCCGGGGCTCGAACCCAGGTCCCTTAGATCAGTAGCCAAGCACTGTTACCACTCGACAGACTGTTATGGGTGCGTATTCGTGGGGAGGGTGCTAAAGCATTTCCCCTAAAAAAATCTTTGAAAGCTCAATTCATTGAAAGCTCAATTCATTGAAAAATGATAAAATTATTTATAGGCACAGTTCATTGTTTTGGGAAAAACTCGATGTTATTTGAAAGTGCGTATGAAAGAAAACAAAGAAGTTGCAGCTTGTCAGCTGGGGCGGCGTTGTTCCACGGGTTGCACTTTTTAGGGGCGGCAAATTTGCATGCAAATTAATGACCATAGCTGTAGTAAGATTAAACAGAATGAGTAAGACCTATTTTTTAGAGAAAATTTTCAGTCTGTTAAAAAATCACATTAAAATTAATTAAATTAAACTTTCATGTCTAAGATGAGATCTGGAGAAAGGGGCGGCAGAGTCCAAGCAAGAGAATTGATTTCCATTGCAATATAAAGTTTTCCCATCCCCATTTGATTAGAGGATTTGAAAAACTTTCTTGAAATACATGTGAAATATGCACGATTTTAATAATATTTTGCTTCCATCAGACTTACTACATTTTAAAGGGGGAGGCATGCCCCCTACACTCGACCCTGATTGATCACAATGTCAGTTGTTTTCCCCAAACCCTTCAGTTCAATATTTTACTACCACAAGGCAGGACATAACTCGATTTGGAATATCAAACAGATAAGCATTATACATTGAACTGATATTCGTAAGCAATGACCGAAACTGCTTTTATATATAAGCAATCAAATTTCCATTTTAGTCATAATTTTTAATATCTTCAAGACGTTGCAATCCAAATTATGTGTAAAAACAAATTGTTTGAGAAAGATGCACTTGAGTATTAAAAAGTTCAAAGTTTAAATACTGGAAATTCTACCTCAGTTGCATTATAATTCGAAGTACCAAATTTATTACTTTTCCATTAATCTTTGCTCCTTATTAGTTTTTGTGGAAGGCATGGGGATTAGCAAGGGAACTGTTTCATAATGCCATTCAAAGACGCAGGTCGCTTGTGTATTAAAATTTATTATTTGAAGTTTTGCAATTATCAGTAAGTAATTATCAGTATTTAGGAGTGCAGTGGCTAAGAAAGTTTAATAAACTTTCTTAGCCACTGCACTCCTAAATGCATTATCTGAGCAATAACTAACATTTTACCATTTAGTCCTTTGTGCATTATGCTTCATTCGGATCTATAAAAACTAATAATTTCGGAAATTGGCTTTAATGCTGTTTTTAGGAGTGCAGTGGCTAAGAAAGTTTAATAAACTTTCTTAGCCACTGCACTCCTAAATGCATTTTCTGAGCAATAACTAACATTTTAGCATTTAGTCCTTTGTGCATTATGCTTCATTCGGATCTATAAAAACTAATAATTTCGGAAATTGGCTTTAATGCTGTTTTTCGTAGCAAGTGCAAATGTACATTAAAAAAATCACGATGTATTTAAATGTAAAAGTGCTACTTTTTAAAAAGTACACGATTATTTACTTCTCATAAAGTTTAATCTAAACACTATTTTAGTTTAAAATATATTAAGGAGAAAGGTTAACCAAGCGAAGTACAAAGAAAGGAACGAAAGAACAGACGATAATGTAAATCCTTTAGCTCAGCTGTCCCCCGCTGGCTATGGGTAGCTCCGGGTGACGTTAAGGTAATATTATTTCCTCGTTCATGGTTGGGCGCATGGGCAGCGGCCTGAAGTAGGTTGCCCAACAGTGCATGGTTTTCCCACATGGTGATGTAACTTCAAAAAGTTTTCCAACGTGCACTAGCTTCGAAAATTATCAGTGAGAGGTCAATAACTATACAAACTGTCGAAATATATTTACCTTTTTTAAACAGAATTCGGCCCTTCCAATACCTAAAATACTTGATCTCTTGTCCGCAATTTTGCAATTTTTTTTCCTTCTTCCACCCCGTGTTGAATTAATATTCTTTGTCTTTATCTGTAGCAGTATGCGATTTAGATTCAATAATACTTTTTTTTACCCCTTTTGTACATTTGTTTGATTAAACATTTTAATTCGCTCTTTTCCTAACCTTTTAGCTACACAGAGACTTGTCTGTGCCTCCCCCAAATTCCTTCTATGATATCCTCTCTGTTATCCCATATTGCATTATAACAATTGTGCTTCTATCATAAAACCCGAGTTCAAGACAGCTAATAGTTCTGCAATTCAAGAATGTGTTGTACAGTCGATGAAAAAAATATCCGAACACTATGGTTGATTACAGAATTCAGGAAAAATATGAAGCAACGATTATTTCAGAAATTAGTGATCTGACAACCTTCGTGTATTGTACACGAAGGTTGCCAGATCACTAATTTCTAAATAAAATAGTTGCCAGATACTTTTCCTGAATTCTGTAATCAACTATAGTGTTCGGATATTTTTTTGTGCGACTGTACTTCAACGGAAGAGATCCTAGTATGTATCCAACCCTGAGATACATTGAGGAAGTGAAAAGGCTACATTTTAATGAATGAAATATACATTTATTTCAAAATATCGTATTGTACAACACTATTACACTTAATAAGTTGTCGGTGTCGGTTCGTTGAGGTATCCGCTTGCTTCAAATGTGGAAAATACAGAAGATTCACATGAAATTGAGTGTTGAAACAAATGTACGCAGGGTTAGGTCGAGAGATGGATTCAGAAATGTTGAATTATCTCTTTGGCATCAGGACACTAAAGGATCTCTTCAAAGATGTAGAAAAGGCTTCCTCTGTTTTATATTCTAGCTTCATTGCGAATTCATTGTTGCGATGGAATAAAGGTCCAAGTCACAAGACTCCAATGCTCAGAAAAGAATATGGAAATGGAAGAATTACATTGAAATTAATTATATGCTTATAATTTACTAAACTATGTTAGTTATTATTATGGTTATGAAAACAAAGGCTATTGAAATACTTTGCTTATTACAGTTTAAGCGTAAATCCCTGGATAGAAAAAATGAGAAAAGTTTTGTGATAACAGTGGGAACGAAGAAAAGTCTTATGTCGCGTATGCCTCAGCTTTGGAGTATGTTGAAGCACGTTAAGTGATTTGATGTGGAAGCGTAATAGACGTTATCAATAAAATTGAAAGCGAGGTTTATAGTTATAGAGAAAACTACAAACAAGGAAATTACCATTAAAAAACTTGCATAAAAGAATGAAAAGCGACAATGCATAGCTGTTATAGTACTTTGAGTGTAAAAATAATATTTACTCTACGATAAACGACTTTTCATCGTGATATTGCTTTATAACGGGTGGTGTCTTCAAAGACGTAAAGAGAATCCATTCTATATGGGTTTTGCTTTTGAAATATATTATTTTCGTGTTTACACATCAATAATTTGATGTTTAAATCGGAGATAACCTTCATATTCATTGCAAACACATATTATATATAATATTCTCCGAATCAATTATTTTGTTATTTCAAACAGCTGAATATATATTTTTATCACCTTCACCTAAAAAGTATATAGACATTAAGAGTGTTAGTTCGAATTAACCTACCTATAGTCACATCATAGGGAAAAGGAAACGGTGATCACCGCATCTGATTTTGACCATCATTTGACTACACTAACCTACTTAAACCCTACACTCATTTATTTTAGACAATGAGTGCCTTATCTATATCTAAGCAATGTTAATTGCAATAGCAGTTACCCATAGCCCCTCGCTAATACAGGTCCGAAACGAAACTTGTTAAACCAGATGCTGTGCTACCTAACGATTCATTATCTTTTACTTCTAAAGTGACAGAACGACTCCGAGTCAATTATTTTGTTATCGCAAACAGCTGAATATATATTTTTATCACCTTCAACTAAAACGTATATAGATATTAAGAATGTTAGTTCGAATTAACCTACCTCTAGTCACATCATAGGGAAAAGGAAACGGTGATCACCGCATCTGATTTTGGCCATCATTTGACTACACTAACCTACTTAAACCCTACACTCATTTATTTTAGACAATGAGTGCCTTATTCTATCTAAGCAATGTTAATTGCAATAGCAGTTACCCATAGACCCTCGCTAATACAGGTCCGAAACGAAACTTGTTAAACCAGATGCTGTGCTACCTAACGATTCATTATCTTTTATTTCTAAAGTGACAGAACGACTCCCAATGAATTATTTTGTTATCGCAAACAGCTGAATATATATTTTTATCAACTTCACCTAAAACGTATATAGATATTAAGTGTGGTAGTTCGAATTAACCTACCTATAGTCACATCATAGGAAAAAGGAAACGGTGGTCACGGCATCTGATTTTGGCCATCATTTGACTACACTAACCTACTTAAACCCTACACTCATTTATTTTAGACAATGAGTGCCTTATTCTATCTAAGCAATGTTAATTGCAATAGCAGTTACCCATAGACCCTCGCTAATACAGGTCCGAAACGAAACTTGTTAAACCAGATGCTGTGCTACCTAACGATTCATTATCTTTTATTTCTAAAGTGACAGAACGACTCCGAATCAATTATTTTGTTATCGCAAACAGCTGAATATATATTTTTATCAACTTCACCTAAAACGTATATAGACATTAAGAGTGGTAATTCGAATTAACCTACCTATAGTCACATCATAGGAAAAAGGAAACGGTGGTCACGGCATCTGATTTTGGCCATCATTTGACTACACTAACCTACTTAAACCTTACACTCATTTATTTTAGACAATGAGTGCCTTATTCTATCTAAGCAATGTTAATTGCAATAGCAGTTACCCATAGACCCTCGCTAATACAGGTCCGAAACGAAACTTGTTAAACCAGATGCTGTGCTACCTAACGATTCATTATCTCTTATTTCTAAAGTGACAGAACGAGCTCGAATCAATTATTTTGTTATCGCAAAACAGCTGAATATATATTTTTATCAACTTCACCTAAAACGTATATAGACATTAAGAGTGGTAGTTCGAATTAACCTACCTATAGTCACATCATAGAAAAAAGGAAACGGTGGTCACGGCATCTGATTTTGGCCATCATTTGACTACACTAACCTACTTAAACCCTACACTCATTTATTTTAGACAATGAGTGCCTTATTCTATCTAAGCAATGTTAATTGCAATAGCAGTTACCCATAGACCCTCGCTAATACAGGTCCTAAACGAAACTTGTTAAACCAGATGCTGTGCTACCTAATGATTCATTATCTTTTATTTCTAAAGTGACAGAACGACTCCGAATCAATTATTTTGTTATCGCAAACAGCTGAATATATATTTTTATCAACTTCACCTAAAACGTATATAGACATTAAGAGTGGTAGTTCGAATTAACCTACCTATAGTCACATCATAGGAAAAAGGAAACGGTGGTCACGGCATCTGATTTTGGCCATCATTTGACTACACTAACCTATTTAAACCCTACACTCATTTATTTTAGACAATGAGTGCCTTATTCTATCTAAGCAATGTTAATTGCAATAGCAGTTACCCATAGACCCTCGCTAATACAGGTCCGAAACGAAACTTGTTAAACCAGATGCTGTGCTACCTAACGATTCATTATCTTTTATTTCTAAAGTGACAGAACGACCTCGAATCAATTATTTTGTTATCGCAAACAGCTGAATATATATTTTTATCAACTTCACCTAAAACGTATATAGACATTAAGAGTGGTAGTTCGAATTAACCTACCTATAGTCACATCATAGAAAAAAGGAAACGGTGGTCACGGCATCTGATTTTGGCCATCATTTGACTACACTAACCTACTTAAACCCTACACTCATTTATTTTAGACAATGAGTGCCTTATTCTATCTAAGCAATGTTAATTGCAATAGCAGTTACCCATAGACCCTCGCTAATACAGGTCCGAAACGAAACTTGTTAAACCAGATGCTGTGCTACCTAACGATTCATTATCTTTTATTTCTAAAGTGACAGAACGACTCCCAATGAATTATTTTGTTATCGCAAACAGCTGAATATATATTTTTATCAACTTCACCTAAAACGTATATAGATATTAAGTGTGGTAGTTCGAATTAACCTACCTATAGTCACATCATAGGAAAAAGGAAACGGTGGTCACGGCATCTGATTTTGGCCATCATTTGACTACACTAACCTACTTAAACCCTACACTCATTTATTTTAGACAATGAGTGCCTTATTCTATCTAAGCAATGTTAATTGCAATAGCAGTTACCCATAGACCCTCGCTAATACAGGTCCGAAACGAAACTTGTTAAACCAGATGCTGTGCTACCTAACGATTCATTATCTTTTATTTCTAAAGTGACAGAACGACTCCGAATCAATTATTTTGTTATCGCAAACAGCTGAATATATATTTTTATCAACTTCACCTAAAACGTATATAGACATTAAGAGTGGTAATTCGAATTAACCTACCTATAGTCACATCATAGGAAAAAGGAAACGGTGGTCACGGCATCTGATTTTGGCCATCATTTGACTACACTAACCTACTTAAACCCTACACTCATTTATTTTAGACAATGAGTGCCTTATTCTATCTAAGCAATGTTAATTGCAATAGCAGTTACCCATAGACCCTCGCTAATACAGGTCCGAAACGAAACTTGTTAAACCAGATGCTGTGCTACCTAACGATTCATTATCTTTTATTTCTAAAGTGACAGAACGACCTCGAATCAATTATTTTGTTATCGCAAACAGCTGAATATATATTTTTATCAACTTCACCTAAAACGTATATAGACATTAAAGTGGTAGTTCGAATTAACCTACCTATAGTCACATCATAGAAAAAAGGAAACGGTGGTCACGGCATCTGATTTTGGCCATCATTTGACTACACTAACCTACTTAAACCCTACACTCATTTATTTTAGACAATGAGTGCCTTATTCTATCTAAGCAATGTTAATTGCAATAGCAGTTACCCATAGACCCTCGCTAATACAGGTCCGAAACGAAACTTGTTAAACCAGATGCTGTGCTACCTAATGATTCATTATCTTTTATTTCTAAAGTGACAGAACGACTCCGAATCAATTATTTTGTTATCGCAAACAGCTGAATATATATTTTTATCAACTTCACCTAAAACGTATATAGACATTAAGAGTGGTAGTTCGAATTAACCTACCTATAGTCACATCATAGGAAAAAGGAAACGGTGGTCACGGCATCTGATTTTGGCCATCATTTGACTACACTAACCTATTTAAACCCTACACTCATTTATTTTAGACAATGAGTGCCTTATTCTATCTAAGCAATGTTAATTGCAATAGCAGTTACCCATAGACCCTCGCTAATACAGGTCAGAAACGAAACTTGTTAAACCAGATGCTGTGCTACCTAACGATTCATTATCTTTTATTTCTAAAGTGACAGAACGACCTCGAATCAATTATTTTGTTATCGCAAACAGCTGAATATACATTTTTATCAACTTCACCTAAAACGTATATAGACATTAAGAGTGGCAGTTCGAATTAACCTACCTATAGTCACATCATAGAAAAAAGGAAACGGTGGTCACGGCATCTGATTTTGGCCATCATTTGACTACACTAACCTACTTAAACCCTACACTCATTTATTTTAGACAATGAGTGCCTTATTCTATCTAAGCAATGTTAATTTCAATAGCAGTTACCCATAGACCCTCGCTAATACAGGTCCGAAACGAAACTTGTTAAACCAGATGCTGTGCTACCTAACGATTCATTATCTTTTATTTCTAAAGTGACAGAACGACTCCCAATGAATTATTTTGTTATCGCAAACAGCTGAATATATATTTTTATCAACTTCACCTAAAACGTATATAGATATTAAGTGTGGTAGTTCGAATTAACCTACCAATAGTCACATCATAGGAAAAAGGAAACGGTGGTCACGGCATCTGATTTTGGCCATCATTTGACTACACTAACCTACTTAAACCCTACACTCATTTATTTTAGACAATGAGTGGCTTATTCTATCTAAGCAATGTTAATTGCAATAGCAGTTACCCATAGACCCTCGCTAATACAGGTCCGAAACGAAACTTGTTAAACCAGATGCTGTGCTACCTAACGATTCATTATCTTTTATTTCTAAAGTGACAGAACGACTCCGAATCAATTATTTTGTTATCGCAAACAGCTGAATATATATTTTTATCAACTTCACCTAAAACGTATATAGACATTAAGAGTGGTAATTCGAATTAACCTACCTATAGTCACATCATAGGAAAAAGGAAACGGTGGTCACGGCATCTGATTTTGGCCATCATTTGACTACACTAACCTACTTAAACCCTACACTCATTTATTTTAGACAATGAGTGCCTTATTCTATCTAAGCAATGTTAATTGCAATAGCAGTTACCCATAGACCCTCGCTAATACAGGTCCGAAACGAAACTTGTTAAACCAGATGCTGTGCTACCTAACGATTCATTATCTTTTATTTCTAAAGTGACAGAACGACCTCGAATCAATTATTTTGTTATCGCAAACAGCTGAATATATATTTTTATCAACTTCACCTAAAACGTATATAGACATTAAGAGTGGTAGTTCGAATTAACCTACCTATAGTCACATCATAGAAAAGAGGAAACGGTGGTCACGGCATCTGATTTTGGCCATCATTTGACTACACTAACCTACTTAAACCCTACACTCATTTATTTTAGATAATGAGTGCCTTATTCTATCTAAGCAATGTTAATTGCAATAGCAGTTACCCATAGACCCTCGCTAATACAGGTCCGAAACGAAACTTGTTAAACCAGATGCTGTGCTACCTAACGATTCATTATCTTTTATTTCTAAAGTGATATACACGGAAAACGACTCCGAATGAAAGTGGGAAATCAGATTAATACGTATTTTAATCTGTTAACATATATCTGGGGAATCACTGGTTGAATAAATGACTGCGCTCAGCCCTTTCGACGAACACCAATCACCCTCAACAGAAGATATAGAACGCCTGCAGCCATTATAGCGCACAACGTAATAATTAATTTACTCTATTAATTGGCGATTTAGTGTCTTGTTTTGTACGTAGTGGAGAAGGTTAAAACTGTTAATCAAAGTGTGAAATCAGACAAATACGTATTTTAATCTGTTAATATGTACCTGGGGTTCACTGGTGGAATAAGTGACTGCGTTCAACCCTTTGGACGAACAGTAATCACCCTTAACAGAAAATATAGAACGCGTGCAGCCATTACAGCGCACAGCGGAATAATTAATTTTTCCCTATTGATTGGCCTTTAAGTGTGTTGATGTGTACCTAAGGAAAAAGTTAAAGCTGATAATCATAGTGTGAAATCAGACAAATGCGTATTTTAATCTGTTAATATGTACCTGGGGGTCACTGGTTGAATAAGTGACTGCGTTCAGCCTTTTGGAAGAACAGCAATCACCCTCAGCAGAAGATATAGAACGCGTGCAGCCATTATAGCGCACAGCGGAATAATTAAATTATCCCAATTAATTGGCGTTTTAGTGTGTTGTTATGTACCTAGTGGAGAAGGTTAAAGCTCTTAATAGAAGTGTGAAATCAGACAAATACCTATTTTAATATGTACCTGGGGGTCACTGGTTGAATAAATGACTGCGTTCAGCCCTTTGGACGAACAGCAATCACCCTCAACAGAATATACAGAACGCGTGCAGCCATTATAGCGCACAGCGGAATAATTAAGCTACTCTATTAATTGGCGTTTTAGTGTGATGTTATGTACCTTTTGGAGAAGGTTAAAGCTGTTAATCAAAGTGTGAAATCAGACAAATACCTATTTTATTCTGTTAATGTGTTCTTGGGTTATTGGTTGAATAAGTGACTGCGTTCAGCCTTTTGGACACACAGCAATCACCCTCAACAGAAGACATAGAACGCGTGCAGCCATTATATCGCACAGCAGAATAATTAATTTACTCTATTAATTGGCGTTTTAGTGTGTTGTTATGTACCTAGGGGACAAGGTTAAAACTGTTAATCAAAATGAAATCAGACAAATACGTATTCTAATCTGTTAATATGTACCTGGGGGTCACTGGTTGAAAAGGTGATTGCGTTCAGCGCTTTGGACGAACAGCAATCACCCACAACAGAAGATATAGAAAGCGTGCAGCCATTAGAGCGCACAGCGGAATAATTAATTTATCCCTATTAATTGGCGTTTCAGTGTGATGTTATGTACCTAGTGGAGAAGGTTAAAGCTGTTAATCAAAGTGTGAAATCAGACAAATACGTTTTTATTCTGTTAATATGTACCTGGGGTTACTGGTTGAATAAGTGACTGCGTTCAGCCTTTTGGACGAACAGCAACCACCCTCAACAGAAGATATAGAACGCGTGCAGCCATTATATCGCACAGCGGAATAATTAAATTACTCTATTAATTGGCGTTTTAGTATGTTGTTATGTACCTAGTGGACAAGTTTAAAGCTGTTAATCAAAGTGCAAAATCCGACAAATAGTTATTTTAATCTTTAAATATGTACCTGGGGGTCACTGGTTGAATAAGTGACTGCGTTCAGCCCTTTAGACGAAGAGCAATCACGCTCAACAGAAGATATAGAACGCGTGCAGCAATTATAAAGCACAGGGGAATAATTAAGTTATCCCTATTAATTGGTGGTTTAGTGTATTGATATGTACCTACTGGAAAAGTTTAAAGCTATTAATGAAAGTGTAAAATCAGACAAATATATATTTCAATCTGTTAACACATATCTGGGGGTCACTGGTTGAATAAGTGACTGCGTTCAGCCCTTTGGACGAACAGCAATCACCATCAACAGAAGATATAGAACGCGTGTAGCCATTATAACGCACAACGGAATGATTAAGTTATCCCTATTAATTGGCGGTTTAGTGTGTTGTTGTGTAACTAATAGAAAAAGTTAAAGCTGTTAATCAAAATTTTAAATCAGACAAATATGCATTTTGTTCTGTTAATATATATCTGGGGTCACTGGTTGAATAAGTGACTGCGTTCAGCCTTTTGGACGAACAGCACTAACCTTCAAAAGAATATATAGAACGCGTGGAGCCATTATAGCGCACAGCGGAATAATTAAGTTATCCCTATTAATTGGCGATTTAGTGTATTGTTGTGTCCCTAGTGGAAAAGGTTAAAGCTTTTAATCAAAGTGTGAAATCAGACAAATACGTATTTTATTCTGTTAACGTATATCTGGTGGTCACTGCTTGAATAAGTGACTGAGTTCAGCTCTTTTGGACGAACAGCAATCACCCTCAACAGAAGATATAGAACGCGTGCAGCCATTATAACGCACAGCAGAATAATTAAGTTATCCCTATTAATTGGCGTTTAAGTGTGTTGTTGTGTACCTAATGCAAAAGGTTAAAGCTGATAATCAAAGTGTGAAATCAGACAAATACGTATTTTATTCTGTTAATATGTACCTGGGGGTCACTGGTTGAAAAAGTGACTGCGTTCAGCTCTTTGGACGAACAGTAATCACCTTCAAGTGAATATATAGAACGCGTGCAGCCTTTACAGCGCACAGCGGAATAATTAAGTTATCCCATTTAATTGGCGTTGTAGTGTGTTGTTACGTATGTAGTGGAAAAGGTTAAAGCTGATAACAAAAAGTGTGAAATCAGACAAATACGTATTTTAATCTGTTAATATGTACCTAGGGGTTACTGGTTGAATAAGTGACAGCGTTCAGCCCTTTGGACGAACACAATCACCCTCAACAGAAGATATAGAACGCGTGCAGCCATTAAAACGCACAGCGGAATGACTAAATTATCCCTATTAATTGTCGGTTTAGTGTGTTTTTATGTACCTAGTGGAGAAGGTTAAAGCTGTTAATCAATGTGTGAAATCAGACAAATACGTATTTTAATCTGTTAATATATATCTTGGGTTCAATGTTTGAATAAGTGACTGCGTTCAGCCCTTTGGACGAACAGCAATCATCTTCAACAGAATATATAGAACGCGTGCAGACATTATAGCACACAGCGGAATAATTAAATTATCTCTATTAGTTGGCGGTTTAGTCTGTTGTTGTGTACCTAGGGGAAAAGGATAAAGCTGTTAATCAAAATGTGAAATCAGAGAAATACGTATTTTAATCTCTGAACATATATCTGGGGTCACTGGTTGAATAAGTGACTGTGTTCAGCCCTTTGGACGAACAGCAATCACCCTCAACAGAAGATATAGAACGCGTGCAGCCATCATAGAGCACAGCGGAATTATTACTTTATCCCTATTCATTTGAGTTTAGGTGTTTGATGTGTACCTTGTGAAAAGGGTTAAAGCAGTTAATCAAAATGTGAAATCAGACAAATAGGTATTTTAATCTGCTAATGTGTGCCTGAGGGTCTCTGGTTGAATAAGTGACTGCGTTCAGCCGTTTGGACGAACAGCAATCACCCTCAACAGAAGATATAAGACGCGTGCAGCCATTATAGCGCATATCGGAATAATTAAGTTATCTCCATTCATTGGCGATAAAGTGTGTTGTTCTGTACCTAGTGGAAAGGGTTAAGGCTGTTAATCAAAGTGTGAAATCAGACAAATACGAATTTTACTCTGTTAATATGTGTCTGAGGGTCACTGGTTGAATAAGTGACTGCATTCAGCCCTGTGGACGAACAGCAATCACCCTCAACAGAAGATATAGAACGCGTGCAGCCATTACGCGCACAGCGGAATAATTAAGTTTTCCCTATTCTTTGGCGTTTAAGTGTGTTGTTGTGTACCTAGTGGAAAGCGTTAAAGCAGTTAATCAAAATGTGAAATTAGACAAATACGTATTTTAATCTGTCAATGTGTATCTGAGGGTCTCTGGTTGAATAAGTGACTGCGTTCAGCCCTTTGGACGAACAGCAATCTCTCTCAACAGAAGATATAGAACGCATGCAGCCATTATAGCGCACAGCGGAATAATTACGTTATCCCTATTCATTGGCGTTTAACCGTGTTGTTGTGTATCTAGTGGAAAATGTTAGATCTGTTAATCAAAGGGTGAAAGCAGACAAATACATATTTTAAATTGTTAATATGTAGGTGAGGGTCACTGGTTGAATAGGTGACTGCGTTCAGCCCTTTGGGCGAACAGCAATCTCCTACCGCAAATCTTATAGAAAACGTGCAGTAATAAGAGCGCACAAAGGAGTAGTTATTTCGTCCGTTTTGATTAGCGTCGAAAGTGTGTTGTTTTGAATATAGTGCAAAGTGTGAGAGGTTATTAATAGGAAAGTGAAATGAGTCAAATACCTATTTGAGTCTGTGAATGGATTTGTTATTCGAGAGACACTGGTTGAATAGTTGTCTGCATTCAGCCATTTCAGCAAATGGCAATCACTCTCATCAGAAGCAATAGATCACATTCAGTCATTAGATCACAGAGCGAATTAATTACTCTGCTTCTTTCGATTACGTCATCTATTGTGTTTAGTGTGTGCAGAGTGTAGAGTGTTAAAAGTTGTGTATTTAGAAAGCTGAAACGGTCGGAATATGTACTTGAATATATTCTCCCTCCACTTCTCTAGGTTGGACCCTCAGCCGTAGTGGTGCAGTGTGATATTTGTGTCAGTGCCGAATTATTGTGTGTTATCCGTTGTATTTGAGTGTGTTTCTTGTCTCAGTGTGTAGAGCTACATCTTGGATCGCCCTATACGTCTTTTGGAGTTTTCCTGATATTTTACAATAAAATGTTGAAATTTTAATCAATCATGTTTTGAAACGTAGGCCTAAAAGGCAAAGGAATAGATTGAAATGTAAAATAGAATTAGAATTAATTGAAAATTTAGAACCAATAAATCCGCTGGACGTGTTTGTAAATACGCCTGGTTACGTAAATACATAATTAATTACTTTGAACTCACTATTTCGAATAATATTATCAAATATAAGTAGTAAATGTTTATTATTCTGATTTGTATAGAATTCAGAAAAAATATCTGACAACGAGTTTTTAGAAATTACTATTCTGGCAACCTTCGTGAACTGTACACGAAGGTTGCCAGATCACTAATTTCTAAAAAAAACTCGTTGCAGATATTTTTTCTGAATTCTCTAATCAACCATATTGTTCGGATACTTTTTTGGGCGACTGTACATGGTCACTTTTGTTATTGGTGATGTTTTTAATTTAGAGAAAAAAACTAATGCGCAGACATTTCACTAATATATTATGCATGCTTTAATAGGAAAATATGTGTTTAGCTAAAGATTTAATTGCAGTAATAAACTACTTAAATCTTGATTTTATAGAAGTTTTTGTTCAGTATTTAAAGAGTCTTTGAAACTGAAACATTTTGCAAGTTATCTCGTTCTGCAAAAAAAATTCTAAATTGGAGAAAATTTAACTAATCAGTACTCGATCTACTGAAAATACAGCTACATATCTAGGTAAGGTTTCTATACCGCTTATTTCTTTCGTTTAACCTGTTTAAATTCTCTCTCCAAATGAATTATTTGCGTACAATAGCTCAGAAAAATATCCGAACACTATGGTTGATTGCAGAATTCAGAAAAATATCTGGCAGCGATTTTTTTAGAATAGTGATCTGGCAACCGTCGTGTCACGTGACACGACGGTTCCCAGATCACTATTCTAAAAAAATCGCTGCCAGATATTTTTTCTGAATGCTGTAATCAACCATAGTGTTCGGATATTTTTTTTGAGCGACTGTACATGGTCACTTTTATTATTGGTGATGTTTTTAGTTTAGAGTAAAAAAATAATGTGCGGACATTTCACTCCTATATTATGCATGGATCAAACCTATCAGTCATCATTCAATGCAAATCAAATAGTACAAAATTTTAACGGTTCAAATATAAGGATACGGAACACTAAGTTTTAGGCTTGCCATTACACAAGTGAAAATGAAAATCATTCCTACACACGCACAAACTCACATACTACTTTCAACTCTTGTGCTCAACGCATCGCTGACATTTCGATGCCTTTACTAGAATGAAGTGAATTTTTATAAGTCAAGCAAAAACAGAAACCTTAAATAAATTTTAAGTTCTGCAGAAGTGCTTTAAAGGAAATCAATGAACAACTAAACTAAAAGCTGCATCAAAAACAGACGTATTAAAGCTATCAGTTGATAGCTTTAATACGTCTGTTTTTGATGCAGCTTTTTGAGAAATGTGTAACCAGTTATTTGGCGAGATATTTTAAACATATGGATGCACAATTCAAATTCGTAATGAATAAGTAACTAATTATAACAACCTAGTCGTCATCTTGCTACTAATGATTAATCCATAAACATATATTGAATTGCTGTGGTTATTGTTTCTAATTCTCTATACTAGCCGTATTCACTATTTCTCTTCACCTCTCAAGGGAATGCCAACACAAATCATCGTGCATGTTACCTTTGGCACGCGTGTCATAAAATCGCCATCACTGCTATGAGGGCACCAACCTGAGTTTTGTTGTTAAAGGTATTGGGTTGGTGGTGGCTCAGTCGGTGAAGTGCCAGGCTCATAATCTTATGGTCTCAGGTTCGAGTCCTACCTGGGTCAGTGTTGAGATTTTTCTCCCCAAAACTCCCCGCCCTGCCCTCTGTCAACAGGGGGACACCGATCGGCTTGGAAAGGCCGCCGTCCGTCAAATGACATAACAAATGTTATAGACCATGTTGGATGGCCTTGACGGAAGCTACCATCTGTATCCTAACAGCTACCCGGTGGTTTCCCTTCATACAACCTTTTCTGAACCTTTGCGGTCCTTATGATCTGATCACTAAGTACATTGTATGTAAAAAAGGTACAGCTCCTAGGTAAAACAGTTTGTACTTATTTACATACCTGTAATAAGCATCGGAAGGAACTTCAGGTCATGGTCGCACATCAGAGGACACGTCAAGGCACGGTCGCACGTCAGAGGACACGTCAAGGCACGGTCGCACGTCAGAGGACACATCAAGGCACGGTCGCACGTCAGAGGACACGTCAAGGCACGGTCGCACGTCAGAGGATACGTCAAGGCATGGTCGCACGTCAGAGGACACGTCAAGGCATGGTCGCACGTCAGAGGACACGTCAAGGCACGGTCGCACGTCAGAGGACATGTCAAGGTACGGTCGCACGTCAGAGGACATGTCAAGGCACGGTCGCACGTCAGAGGATACATCAAGGCACCGTCCCCCCAGATCCAGCCCTGGGTCTTCTGACCTGATCATTTAGCTCATTACGCGAACTAAAGTGCCGTTGACAGGTAAAACAACCAAAGTAGAACAACGGCTCGGATCACGTTAGAGTGGGAGGGGGGGGGGGCGAAGATTGCTCAGTTAAGGTCTTGAAAATTCTCATAGGTCATATAGGTCGGCACGATCGCTTTTCCTATTAGTGAACCAATGATCTACGAGAATTTTCGAAAGCGTCAACTGCGCAGTCTCATCTTAGGCTGAATGATTGCCGCCACTCTGAAAACGGATATTCTGATTGTAATTCTTGCGTTACGACAGAGTGTGATCGCATTCTAATAATGGATCTGTTGGCTGTTACGTGACATTGTTCTACACTGATATTGTTGGTCAATTGCGTGAATTAGAATATCCGTGTTTTTGAATTATTCGGGCTTCCGTATGATTTGAAGAAATCAATTGAAATATTTAGATTAACGTTGGAATAAAAATAATAAATAAAAAAAACATTTTTTCGAATTTTTTTTCTAAAAGCTTTCAAAATGGAAACAAATTGTTAAATTATTATTATATCATTCATATCCTATTGATTTCAAAATGAAAGGTCTTAATTATTATTTTTTGGTTGGGTTGTATTAATTGTCAGCATGATTTTTTTTTACCTTCACTGGCCAAATGAAGTCACTAGGACTTAATGGCTCAGATGTAGATACAGGAAAGGGTTGAATTGTTTTATCTCTGAGCGGCACTTTTTTTGCTCACAATGGTCCAAATGGTCAGGTCGCAAGGACTCCGAGGGTTCAGAGCAGGTTTGGAGGGAGGAGAATCATTGGAGAGTTGTTACGAGACAGATGGTCGTTTCTCGTAAAGTTCACCTTAACGTGCACAGGTTATGGCTCTCAGGTTCACTTGCCTACGGCTTAACGTCCCATCCGACGGACAGTTGCCTTCCCAAGCCCATCAGTGTCCCCTCCTGACCGAGGGAAGTGTGGGAAGTTTTGCGGACATAAGTCTCAACATTCGCCCAGCTGGGACTCCAATTTGGGAACTGCAGATTACGATTCAGGTGGGATATCCACCATCAACACCACCTCCGAGTGGCACTATTTTTTTTGGCTCACAACTGAAATTCTAGGTCCCAAAAAACCAGTTTTTTAGAATTGAACAGTGGAAAAGTAGCCCCATGACGCTGTTTAGGGGACATTAAAACGGATTTTTCTTTTTGGTTTAATTAGGATCACAGGAATTTCTTTCCAAATAAGAAAAGGATCGCAGAAATTCGCTATATTTTGCCTTGTTTTCAGCGATCATTCTCGATCGGAATACTTTAATACGATATGTTTTTTACCTATATATTTTCTTATAGACATCTATTTCGTGAATTTCAGTTGACAATTAAAAATTAGCTGATTGTGAGTTAGTACGTGACAAAGGATGACGCTAATTACGACCATCATGCAGAAGTTTTAAGTCTCTGAAAATCTGCACTTAGGGGTAATTCAGATCGTAGTTCTCGGGAGAAAAAATCCGAAATTCGATCTTCGACCTGCCCTTCAAAGTCAGAGAGAGGTGAAGCAGAGATCAAAGCTTGACGTAAAAGTGCTAGAAATGTGAATATTGGTATATAGGAGTACTTCGGATCACAGATCCCAGAAGCTTTAAAAATCTCGGATTCTTTGTGTGTTGGGGCTTCGAGATCAAAAATTAAATTTTAATTTACCACTTTTAGAGAGTTAATTTGATGCCTACGGGCAAGGACGTACCTAGAATTTAGTTCGGGGCGGTCTGAGAATAAGCCTTGAGTAGGGTTTCCCAGTTACTAAAACATTCCACCGAACAGGAAAGATTAAAATGATATTCTATATGAGATTTTATAATTGTTGTTTTAATATATTTTTAGTGTCAGAATAACATATGGGGCTAAGATAAAGTTGTATAAAACTTCCAACTGTTATTGTCCAATTTCTTTTTAATATTTTTAAACTGAACGAAATAAAGACAATTGTTTTGGAGTTCAAAGCAGATAGACGAGTTCGATATTTAGTAGAAGACGACAGGGTTCTCAGCGGACTTATTTTTATTGAGGGAGGGTGGGTTAATGAAAACCCAGAGATAATGAAAAAGGAAATTCTACACAATTCATTAATAATATTATTCCACAAATATTTTTGCAATTTTTTTTGTAGTTCGTTTTTCAAACGAACTAATGTCATCATTTTGTTTGTTTTATCTGTCTGTACACTTTCATCTTTTTAGTTTTAACAGATTAATTTAAAATTCCTGTTGAATTGGATGGGTATTGATGACACCCCGTAGGCAGGGACGTACAGTCGCTCAAAAAAGTATCCGAACGCTATGGTTGATTACAGAATTCAGAAAAAATATCTGGCAACAATTTTTTTTAGAAATTAGTGGTTTGGCAACTTTCGTGTACGTACACGAAGGTTGCCAGATTTTTAATTTCGAAAACAATCGTTGCCAGATATTCTTTCTAAATTCTGTAATCAAACAGAGTGTTCGGATATTTTTTGAGCGACTGTACCTCCCCTGCCTACGAGGATATTTCTTGTCGTAGATCTTAGAAAGCTTATGAAAAATTGGATCCGACGTCTCCATTTAGAGGTCATATTTCAGTCAAACTGTAATAATAATAATAACTACACCTAACAGAAACGTGGAACATCATGTACAGGGGTATTCGAGTCCTGCATCTCTGAAGAGTTGCGAAATTTTGGATACACCAATCCGTTGAAGTCGACCAGAGGTCGAATTTCGATCCACGTGGGAGTTTGAAATTCCAAATGATGTCTGCTGGTTTCTACATCTTGGAAACGGCACTGTATTTCTGATCCTTCGAATACCTCGAGTTTGTCTATGTATCTATCTGCTAGTAAGTGAATTGGTGTGTCGAGTTATTTATGGTCGTAGAACTCAGGACGGTTAAGAAATTTCCGTTACGGTTTTGTGTTCAAGGTCACATAAGAGTCGATTGGGTTGTTTTACCTATGATCGGAACTTTCGCGCGGCCTATTTAACGGCCTCTAACGATAGAAATTCAAACTACGAAAATTCAAAAACTTTTCACAGTTCGCGGGCTCTATTAACACCTTTGGAAGATTCTGAAAGGCGAATCGTATGATTTACCTATCCAATTCAAAAAGAATTTTAAATTTATCTCTTAAAACAAAAATGTTGAATGTCTACAGACGGAGAAAACAAACAACAAAACGATGACAGGAGCTCGTTTTTTAAAAGAACTACAAAAAAAATTGTGAAATATTTTTTTAAATAATATTTTTACTGAATTGTAGAATTTTCTATTTCATTATCTCAGTTTTTATTAACCCACCCTCCCCCAACAAAAATAAGTTCCCATTCTTATTGTAATAATCTAGTCCCAATTTTCTCCTTATTTCTATTATAGATATATTAAAATAGTAAAATAATATTATATAAAAATGTATAAAAATATATTTTATTACATATATATATATATATTATTTTGGCAGGGCAGTGTATATCAAAGAATTTCCAGGTTATGTCAATGGGAATCTAACTGCGGAGTTCTGTAACTTCTAAAATGTGTATTTAATGGAAAAAATGTGACTGAGAATAAAATAAAGAACATGATCAAATCTGCATATTTAAATCTCGATTTTCAACACTATTCTTTCATTACTTAAATAGAAGATGTAATATTTCAAAACAGTAATAAATAAAAACTAAACTAATAAATATTGTTCCAAACCAAGGAATAAAATAAATCTTCATTTTTAAAAGTTTGCGTAATGATTTAATTAATATTTAATTCTTTTACAGGGTAGTATAATATCCTTATTAAACTGCACCGAATTGGTTGCTTCATTTTCTCTGGACTTCCCAAATAAAAACAAACCCCTTCTTATCCTAAGACCTAGTTCCCGTTTTACCCTTACACATGTTCGCTTTCAAAAATGCAGCACTTGTGCTGCAAATGCTTTTTTTGGTTTATATATATAATAAACCAAAAAACCGCAACCGTATCTTCCAACCCACTATCCTTTCAGAAGTAGATGACACCCAATAATAAGTTGGTCCTCTGGTTCACTTTCAGCCGTATTGCGTCTGGGCCGTCTTCTCCATAGCTGGCCAAGTTCGGGCAGGGCAATCTCATTTCCTTTCTCGTAATAGAGACCTGCGTTATTTCCGCTTCTGGCGCAGTCTATTTTTAAGTCAATTCTTACCGGGATTTTTCAGTGTTCCAATGATTTGCGGCTGCAAACAAGCAGTAGAAATGGTTTAATGTAATTTTACAATAGGAGTGCAAATAAGAATGCACAAGGAAAAAAATGGATGTAGGATTGGAAAAGTAGCAGCTGGAAAAAAATATCCACAGGTGATATGTTATCCTTCTATAGTTTTCAAAGAGAAAGCAGTTCGTAATTGTTCGATTTTAGTTTTCTTCAAAAGCGAATGGACATTCCAACTAATGTGAGGGAGGGATTGGCTCAGTGGGTAGAGAGCCGTAAACGGCAGTTCGCAGGTTCGACTCCCACCTGGGGCAGCGTTGATATTTATCTCCGCAAAATTCCCCCTCCCTGCCCAAGGTCAGTAGGGAACACCGATGGCCTTGGAAAGGAATTCAGCTATCCGTCGGGTAGGACGTTAAGCCGTGGCCCCATCTGCGGGAGATCTGTGGCTGGCCATGACGGGGGCTACCATCTGTGGCTGGGTCTACGGGGCCATCTGTGGCCATCACGGGGTCTACCCCATCTGTGGCTGGCCATGACGGGGGCTACCATCTTTCTCCCGAAACAGCTGTTCCAATGGGTCTCCCCATTTAGCCCATCGCGTGCAAAAAAAAGTGGCGCTCAGTTGTAATAAGATCAAACCAACCGTTTCTTCCAACTAGTGAGAGCTTTTAACCTCTGGGTTTTACTAACTAATATCAGAAGGGCAATGCCTGTCGCTGGAATCACGGGACTCAACTCATATTATGGAGCACCCATTTCTGATCGACACTTTTTTGCACACAATGAGCTAAACAGCCAGGTCACAAGGACTCTAAAGGCTCAGGGAAGGTTGTGGAAGCCTCCCGTCATGACCATCCAGTGTGTTGTTTCACGTGCACAAGGTATGGATCTCCCGCATGCGATGCCATGGCTTAACGTCCCATCCGACGGACGGCTGCCTTTCTTTGACTATCGGTGTCCGCTACTGACCAGGAAAGGGAGGAGAGTTTCGATGCTGTAAATCTCAACGCTTGACCAAGGTAGAGCTCGAACCGGGAACTGACGATTAGGAGCTTGGTGCGCTACCGACTCAGCCCCCCCCCCCCCGGCCCTCGTAACTAAAATAAAAGTATTCTATGCTCCAAAACGTTTTCCTGACACTTCCATATTATTATGTGAATAGAAAGTAACATTCAGAGCTCCCTAAATTTAAAAATGATTTTTTTTTACGGCAAAACGTCACTCGAGATAAATTGAAGATTCCCTCAAATCTTTCTAATTCTCGATTTTCAACAATTTTCCTCAAATTTTTACAGTTATTAAGTTGGATACGTTTAACAGCAAACTCTGCTCTTAAATTCGTTCTAAAAATTTTCGTATGAAGGTAATCATACCCTCTGCACGTTAAAGAACACGCTGGATGGCCTTGACAGGAGACTACGTCCTATCTCCGAACTATCCAGTGGGTCCCCTCCTCTAACCTTCTCGGGGCAAGGGAAGGGGATCCGCTGAATATTAATTACTGGACTTATAATTAATTAACTGCAAGAATCATTACACCAACATCTAAATTTGCATTTATTTCAGTAAGCGGCTTGTTTTAACAAATATAATTTGTGTTTTAATGGGCTTTTGGAAGTAAATTGTTATGTTCGGTGACGCTGATTTTAAATGCTTTGGGCTCCAAAACTCTTTAAATATCAAAAGAATATTGCTGAAAATTGAGCTTTAGAGAGATTTGAATGAAATCCTTAATTTATACTCAGTGACATTTTCCAGAAAAAATATTTTTACATTTAGGGATCTCTGAATATGACTCTCCATTCGCATAACATGCAAATGTCGGAAAACGTTTTGTAATATCGCATATATCGATTGGGAGTTATTTTAATTTCTAGATATGCGTATGCATATACACTGCTCGACATTGAAAGTGCCCCACCCAGAAGAACATGTACAAACATGCAAATAGAAGGGTGGGTGTGAGCAGTTGAGATGTGCAAATGGTGATAATCCAGAGCCAATGACGTGTGTGGTTCAAGAGAAAAGGTGCAAGAAGAAACAGGGATGGTATTATGTTTATGCAGGTGGAAGTTGTGCGAAAGGTTGAGATTCGGTGCTGAAACGGTTGAGATTAGAATTCTGCTTAGAAATTGATCAGTGAAGGCCGAAAATGCCTGGTACACGCCATCATCATGTTTATTAACATTTAGATGCGTTTGAGAGAGATGAATTATAAGCCTATGTGAAGCTGGATGGACTACACGTTGTGTCGCTGTCCATGTTCATCGGGATGCACGAACTGTTGAATGCCGTTGGCAACAGTGGCGAAATGAAGGTTCTAGCATGTGTCACAGAGGGAGTGGTACCATCCGACAGACGTCAGCCCTGCTTGATAGGCACATTGTTCGACATGCTCGTTCGTCACCCCAGAGCACTGCAGGCGATATTCGACGGACTGTGTCAGCAACCATGGATGTCCCCACAACCACCTGAATGGTAAACCGAAGGTTACATGAGGCACACCTGTGCTCTGGGCAACCATTACGTCCACTGCCATTGACTGTAAACCATCGCAGCGCTCATCTGGCTTGGTGTCGAAGTCGTGCGAACTGGGCCATGAATTGAACACTGTTGTGTTTAGTGAAGAATCCCATTTTTGTCTGGGAGCTGACTATCGATGGGCCCATGTATGGCAAGAGGATGGATCCAGCTTTTGTTTGTGACTGGCACACCACCCATCAGCCAGACATAATGGCATGGGATGCTGTTGAATATGACAGCAGGTCACCTCTTATCCGCATCACGGGAACACTGACAGCTGCACGATATGTTATCACGGTTCTGCAGGCCGTTTTGTTATCGTTCCTGGGAGCATGCAGCAGCCCGTTTTGTTACCGTTCTTGGGAGGCAGGCAGCAGCCCGTTTTGTTACCATTCTTGGGAGGCAGGCAGCAGCCCATTTTCCAGCATGACAAAGCCTGTGTACACTGCTACGATCTCCAGACAATGTTTACAACATGTTCAAGTATTACCGTGGCCAACACGATCTCCAGATATATCCCCAAGTGAAAATCTGTGGGACCACATTGGACGACGTTTTCAAACCTCTCAGCGGCTGGCGCAAAATCTCGATGAATTATGGGAGCAAGTCAACGCTGCTTGGTGTGCAATTCCTCAGGACCATATCCGTCGACTGTATGACTCCATGCCACGCCGTATTGCTGCCTGTATTGCCGTTCACGGCGTGCAACCACCTACTGAGGCAGTCACATTGTGTTGCATGATCTCATCTTCTAACCACTGTAAGTGGTTGCAAATTAGATCATGGTATGCCAATATATATTGCTATGTGTATGCTACATTTCACCCCTATTCCCTCACTCCTTCTGGTTAGGGCAATTTCAATATCGTGCAGTGTATATATGTATAAGTTCCTTACACATTGTTTCTGTTAAATATTCCAGCATATGAAACTCCTTAAATAATAAGAGAATATTATTGAATTTTAAGAATTAGCTCCACTAAATATAGATCTTCTTTTTTGTTTTGTTGTAGCATTTTACCATAAAGTTTAATATTTCAAGTTAGAAAGCTTCAAAAGTTAGCATTCTGTTAATAAAATATGGAAATTCTTTTATATTGTTGTCTAAACATTATATCTATACGTAGGTACTGAACAGAAAAAACGTTTCATGTTATTTGAATATGGAGTCATATTCAGATATCAGTAACATCTTAAGTAATATTAATATGGACAAAATATGACTATAGTTATACTTGAGGTCTCTATCAAATCTCTTTAAATGTAAAATTATTCACAAATAATTGTTCAGTATCCAAATAATTTTGTAAGCTGGAAAATGTACTCAATTAAAACCTGAAAAATTATTGCAACATATTAAAATGAAAAAGAAACATTCTGTAAAAAATAATACCCCCTCAAGCAGCTGCTTGCCACAGAGATCTGACAGGAGCCTGTCAGTTTATATGCCACAGTAGATCTAATGATTGAACAGTATATGAATTTTGAATGATTTTTGGTTAACAAGGTAAGTAAATGTTAAATATTCCAGATTCTATAACTCTTAAATATTAAAAATATCAAAAGCAGGTATTTAGGCATACCGCAGTCAGACCTTCAAATATGATTGCCAATAATCACATTTTTCTATAAAAAGCGCTTTTAAGAAATTGTAGAGTTGTGAATTTGATTCCCTCTTGATCAAACATTTAATATTTCAACTATTTCTACTTTTTGTTGAGAAACTATTAATGCATGAATTTATTATTCAGTCCTAAGACTTTTTGATCTCCCCTTCAAATCCAAAAGAATTATTCCATGTTTCCTTTACTTTTTGCTGAAATACAAGTTTCAAAAAGGAAATAAACACACCACATTCTGCAGTCGACTCCTGTTGCCTGGAGGATGCAGGCAGTTTGTCATTTAAACGTTAATTGATGGTCGTTTGAACCCTCTGAGCGGGAGATGGACAAAGAGGGGAGGAAGAGTTCACCCGTTCAACCTACCTTCTCCCGGCCGACGGGCCGGTACGGTAACGAAAGGGATTCGGCCGGTACGGTAGCGAAAGGGTTAAAAGAGTACTATTAGTTTCCAAAAAAGCCTGTTTAAAATGGTCCCATTCTTCCTCAACTTCAATAGTAAGCAAACCATGACTTCATAATGACTAAGTAACCTATCATGGTAAGCCTTAGCTATAACAGAGTCTTTCACAGCTTCAGTATTAAAGGTAAATTTTTTAACTTTAGCACAACACTTTTTAAGTTTAAGTTGCAAGACACTTTTAACAAGGTAATGATCAGATCCAATTTCAGCTCCCCTATATGCCCTGGTATTCCTAACAGAACTAGCCATTTGCTCTTAATTAATATGTAATCAATCATATTCTTATGCAGCCCATCAGGTGAAACCCATTTGTATTTATGTATGTCGTGGTGTTTGTAATATGTGTTAGTTATTCTGAAACCATTGAGTTTCTTACCTGTAGGAGACGTCCATTGTCATTGCAGCTACCAATACCGATAGGGCCTATCACCCCTCCCCTATCCCCCCTCCCCAAAGGTTAGAGTCAGTACCAACTTTAGCATTGAAGTCACCTAGAACAAAGGTAATATCTCCTTTCTTGATAGAATTCAAAATATCCTGAAGTTGTCTGTAAAACCTATCCTTCTCATCCTCAGTGGGGGCATAACAGCAGATAACATTCAAGTCTTTAATGCTTGTCTGAAATTTTGCTGTAAGAAACCTTTCATTAATGCACTCATATCCTAGAAGAGCATCACTAGCGTGTCTGCTGAGAAGCAGACCCACGCCTTGGTGATGTTTATTGTCGTCCCTCCCTGAAAAGAGAAATTTAAGATTATTTTTATGAATCTGACCTTTATCTGTCCATCTGGTCTCTTGCAAGTCGAGAATATCTAAATTATAATGGTGGAATTCTTGTGTGAGGACATCAAGAGGAAAAGCTCTATGCAGAGTCCTCATATTCCAACTACCTATGGAGAGAAAATGGTTAGTGGGATGTTTAAAGAAATTATGTTTATTGAGAGAGGGAATGCCAACAACATCAAACAGCCCCCTAATCGCAGACATGGGATAAACACACACACACACACATATATATATAAACATATATAAATAATATATTATATATTATTATATTTATATACAATGTAAATATATAAACATATATATATATATAAACATATATGGCAGACATGGGAACACCCGCTCCCCCACCACTAAAGGCTGAAGCCATCTACACTGGAAGACTTCCTCCAATGTAGAAATTGACGATGCCAATAGAAGCAAAGAGTTCAGGTGCCTGCGATGACCACTGCTCAGGGTTATCCACCAGCGGATAAACATTCCTGTGAATCTATTCACTTGGGGCTGTCAACCCACAAACAAACAGAAAACACAGCGGAAGATTTTCCCTCCACAGAAGCCCACCAGTGCAGCAAAATCAGGATCCATAATTAAGCTCAGAGCCTTAATTCAGTCTAGTCCAGTAGGTTTATATGGTCAGCACCAGGACCCTGTGTGGTTGACCACTCCTCAGCAGGGTAGAAAAAAAAAAGTAGCCATAGTTGTCCAGATCAGTAGGCCACACTGATCTGGCATCCCTCCCCCTTCCGTTCACTTCCACAAGAGAGTATCTCTTTTGAAAGGTACTAATGGTCTGCACCACGAGAAGGCGGGGTCGGACATTAGGTGCTAGGCCTGGCTGGTTCTTTGCATCATCAGAGGGGATTGGTGCATAGCTCTCCTTCCAGTGACTACCTAGTTACCATATACAGAATGTGCATTTCAATGTACTCAAGCAACGAGTATTGTGATATGTCGTGCTGAGGCAGTGCCATGGCAGCATAATAGAATATTTCCACTTGTGTGTTGAACAATACCCAATACCATGTCATACAATAGTTAAACGAACGCATGAGAGAAACAGGCAGCATTTTATTTGTTGAAGATTGTTGTAGAGGCCAACAGACTGTGCTGGCTTTAGAAGTGGGTGAGATTGTTTTGGGTGCGATAACAGAAAACCCTACTTGTAGTATTAACTCCATGGGAGTTTTTCCTTCGCACGAAATTATTCACTGTGTTCTGTGTAGCGATTATATATTCATCCATTTATATATAATCGCTACATCCATTTATATATAATCGCTTTCAATACAATTCACGTGTTCAAGGTTTAATGCCTGTATATTATACATATCGAATCCAGTTCTGGGAATGGTTTCTGCCACAACATGAACTGATTCGACCTTCCTATGACGAATAGAGTGGAGCGACTAGTCACAGTTTTTACCTGCGAGGCCGTCTTTAACTACTACAACAGCTATGAATGGTCCCAAGATAATTATCATTTCACACAAGATAGACATCGGTTCAAGTGGAATATCAATCTATGAGCTGAAATTATGGACTAAGTCCCACATCTTCCTCCAGATCATTTGAATGAAATGAGTTTTACGTCTTATGAAAGCTATTGGACAATTACTTTGTTTCGATCAGCACGATCTGTGGTTTCACCACGATATACAGGGTGATTCAAAAGGTCCATTCGCTGCCCCATAAGCTAAGTGCATATCTGCCATCTCAGTATTACTGTAACGATGCATCCTACTCCCGCAACGTCAACGACTCGAATGATGACTCGCACTGCCCAACTCAATTTCTGGCAAATAACGCCCTCTAGCACACTCAGGTGGGGTGGCGTTTGCGGTTATGTTCCTATGTAAAAATTATTTTTTGTATTCGTGACCTACCTTTACAGTTTGTCTAAGACCCTTTGAATCACCCTGTACATTCTGGTGTACAAATGCGTTAGCATTTAGCTTTAACTAATCAATGGATGGAGCGTGACATTCCCGTTTCACAGCCACCACACTCTGACGAACTTATTCCATTAGGGTTTTTCCTTTGGGGCTATCTGAAGATGACGTACCATACGCAAATAAACAACTTAAGAGTACTTCGTGGTCAGAGCCAACGAGTAGTTTTACGGGGCTTCCTTGTCATGTGAAAAATGAAATTAAATAAAAATGTTTTTCGAAAATGGTGGAAGATAATATTAATAATGATAAACAGGCTATCTCGCACAAAATTTTCATCGCAAATACTTTTCCAATTCGTCGAGATAGAATTTCTGTTTATCAGTGTTTTAGCTACGGGAAAGTTCAGTGGAAAGATAATTTCACTGAAAAAACCTGTAGCATTTTGGGTTCTATGCTGTAAAATGGGCCATGGATAGTTCGACATCAGTTTACCTTCAAGAGTAGGGAACTCTCTGACCATACGTCCAGGTACGGCCACCTTTCACACTCATCTAAAACCGGCTTTGCCCGAATATCAATCTCACAGTCATCTAAAACCGTAGATGCCCGAATCCTACAAAGGGATTTTGAGCTTATAAATATGGAAGTCGCAGTGATAATCGTAACAATATCTTGAACTGCCCTTCAGTGGTTTCTAAACTATGGGGGCGCCCACCTGAGGGGAGAGGATGCGCCATGAAGGACATAGAGATTTCGCCAGTAATATCCATTCTAAAATAATAAATACTTTTTTAAATGAGAACCAAAACTAATGCACCTATAGATTAGAATTTGGTATTCTTAGATTTTTTTATGGCAGAAAAGTAGTTTTGTTGCACGATTTAGCAACGCAGCCAAGTCTTGAATGTACTATATCAGTGTTTCTCAAGTTCTCTTGAGAACTTCAGGAAACTGCTTCTGATACGTTGACCATGCATGCACCTAAAGCTTCTCTCCACGTTGCCTCAAGAAATCAAGTATCGTACTTCATTGCGCTACTTTCCTCATCCCATACCCCAGACGTCACCTGGAGTGTTCGAAAATAAGAACCGCGCAGCTATGGCGTATCAATGTTATGCTTCTGAAACAGGGCCGGACTTTGACCTTCCGAAACCCAAAGTTACGTCAAGGTTAAGAAACCGAAAAAATTCGAACGTCAAAATATATAATTATTATTCTAACTGAAAAGAACGTTAAAAAAATGAACACGAAACTGACATGGTGGAAACTTTTATTATATTTTATTACTAATACAAATTCGTAACTGCAAAATTTAAAATGCATTCTTTGATGACCCCTCATATTGTGAGGGCTTAAGCTATGGCTTATGCATATGTCCTGAAAACAAAATTCTTTCTTTCCCGGCAGCTCGATTCTAGCAAGCGACTGATGACTTACAGATGAGCACCGGTCCGCGCACCACCACTTTGAGAAGCAATGTCTTAGAGTATAGCAGTTTCCAAGAAAACATTAACTTCAGAGAAGTAATTGCACATTCTCCTGTTTTTTTCAATAGAATTATGATAAATCCCGTAAGTCCTATGGTTTTGACGAGTCTTGTGAGAGAAGCCAAGCAACAAGCAAGTGGCTTCTTTCTATTCTAAACATATTTTGTGCTTTTTTCCTTTCAAATTCGTGTCGAGTGTGTTTTACTGAAAGCTTTAATAGAAATGGTACAGAACTGTCGTATTAGTATATTTTGGTTGGGGTAACAATAAAAGTTTGATTTCAGAACTTAAGAGGGCACAAGAAAAAACTCTGCCTTAAGGTATTCCAATTCCTGAAAATCTTAAAAAGGATGCTTTTATCTTTTTCATTTTTGCATTAGATTTCTCTGTGTGCCGAAATCATGATTTGCCTTCTACATTGTCAAAGAATAACAAATTGCTGTGGAATTTGGTGATTTTTTGCAAATTGTAAACTTTCTGCTTTATTTTCAAACTGTGGTCATCCTCAAAACTACACTAACCTCATCACAACTTCCAAAACATCTACTCTAAAATTAACTTGATTTTCTGCAATCTGTATTGCGTTGATAATGTTTGGCTAAACTGTAATTTTCTGTATCTCGTAGATCAATTTTCATGCCAAAATTTCAACTTTGCACTTTACGTACTGCCAAGCCTTTTTTTCTTTGCAATAAAAAAACATTCCTATTTCCCCCCCCCCCCCTAAACCTCTCTTTTCTGACACATAAACTGTGCTGACAGCTTTCCATAGATTGACAGTGCACCACTTTTACTTAGACTAAACGTTGCGACGCGTGGAAAAAAAAAAAGTATTAGAGATGCTCAGAACTGTTATTTAATAACCACTCGTCTTTAGAAAAATGTAGTGAGAAATACCGCTAAGAAATATCGCTGGAAAACGGTCGGAATTTTTGTAGTAATACCTTTTTTTTTTTATGACTAAATATTTCAATCTTGAAACTTAACAGGCAAGGGTCCAGAATTATTTTTAGTGGGGGGGTGGAGAGCCTGTTTTTTTAGATAGATGTGTGTGCTAAACCTGAATTTTTTTGGATAACCTTGAATAAAATATTGGCACGGCACACACAATAGCATGCACAAGATAATGGTGTTTTCGTGGGTGGGAGTTTTTACGTATGCCTTCGAAGCAGTTTATGAAGGAGAAACTTGTTCTCTTCATTCAAAAAACAAAAGGTAGTTGCATTGTTGTTCAGAACATGAAATTTTCATAAATTCGCTAATTTCATCGTTTACTGATTTGTGTCTTACTTCATGTTATTGTTTTGTGGTTGCAGATAAAGAGGTACAATTTCGTATATTTTTACTCAATATCAGTTAACACGGCGTTTTCCTCAAACCGTACCTGTGAATAGTTTTACCATTTTCCAATTTAGGGCTTTAAAAGATTAAAGGTGGTGCTTTAGCACTCTCCCTGAACACACACATGCCAGAGTTAACAGGAAAAAAATAAGGAGCGGGTGATGAAAGTGATTTAAAGATCAGGGACGACATTTCAGTATACTCCGTTTAGTGGTCAAGAAATTTTCTTTCAAAACGCATAATATACAATTTTTTTCGCATCTTTTCCAGTTATTAACCCATTCACTGCGTATGAAGCATCATGAAAACCCGCCGAAGGGTTATATCAATGAATACTATGAGACATAAAAACAGCCTAAAGTAAAACCTGGCAATGAATATTCTAAAAAAAAAGGGGGTCCAATTCCTACCCTTTTTCCCTAAATCCGGTTCTTAATAATCCTAAGCCTAATTATTGTTTATAGATTTCCTATTAACCAGCCATAGTAAAAATATGTAGCACCCATTTCAAATTAGATTGCTGCTTTAACGAGATTTATTAAGAACACTAATGTATACGTTAATAGAAATTGCCAAAAATGCACTTTTTCTTGTAAATGCCCAATAGTTATATATATATAGATAGATACGGTATCTTACAATGTTCATTTGACAAAATACACACGAAAAAGTTTTTACATTTTCTTTTTACCTAAGAAACAACTTTTTAAGCTATTGCCTAAAAAGAGCCATACCAATTTATTACGGAATTTCCATGTTATCAAAGGTAAAAATAATTTCGAAGCTCTTTAACTTCTAAAATACGCTTTGTATGAAAAAACATTGTTGAGGATGAGTTAAAGATCTCATATTTACCCAAGCCTCTATTTTCAAAAATATTAGTTCATTATTTCAAAAGTTACGGATTTAAAATACAGGAGAGCAACTCAGAATTAACCACAGAATTCCAGCTCCTATAATTCTATAAATTTTGAACGAATATTGTTGAAAAAAAAAAAAACAGTCACTAGCTTCCTTAACTGGCATAGTGGTTCGACAGCTTGCCACTGTTCCAGCAAGCAAACTTTGCGTACTGTGTTAGCTCTGAGGCAGTGACTTCGGTCTTAGTATGGCATGTCCTTGTATGAGGCCTGTAAAACCTGGGAGTAGCTTCTAGGATTCTTCTCTGTCCTATACGTCACAAATAAAATTGAGATTTCATAGATGACCGAGATCTTTACTTCAATGACAATTTTCTATAATAAAACATGTATTTTAGAAGTTCTAAATTATTCCATTGAAATAGTGAACAAAATTCCCATTGACATGATGTTGAAATTCTCTAATCATATATAGTGCTCTCTACTAAGTAATGACTAGTGCCATGCTGAAAGCACGGCATGCTGAGAGCACGGCCATTGAAGAGGCAAGGCTTGAGCCAAATAAGGGGAATCTCTTTTTGAGGGTCTGTTTTGGTTTATTGTAATAAAAAATGGGGCACTTCTGACTAGTGGAGAGAAAGGGCAGGGGCTCAAGCCCCTGTGACACCCTCCCTCTGCATGCTCTGGTAATGAATTTATTAATATATTTAGTACTTTGTTTTTCCTGTTAGTTTTTTCTAATGGAGGCCTTTCCACCATTTTTTCTGAACTTAATGTACAATGTGTCTTTCACTTGGAATAAATTGTTAAGATGTGTTGACACTGATGGAAATAGTGGTAGATTTACCTCTATGGTAATTAGACTTAGGGTCTAATTTTATGTCTAATTTATATGGCAATACCCACAATATAGTTTCCAATTGAGTTGGGTTTGTTCTACCTCTGAGTGGCACTTTTTTGCACACCATGGGCTAAATAGCCAGGTCGCATAGGCTCCGAAGGCTCAGATAGGGTTGGGGGAGGGGACTCAATGGAACAGTTGTTGAGAGACAGATGGTGGCCTCCTGTCAAGGCCATCCAGAGTGTTCTTCAACGTGCACAGGTTATGGCTCTCCCACACACGGGGACATGGCTTAACGTCCCATCTGATGGACGGCAGCCTTTCCAAGCCCATCGGTGTTCCCTACTGACCATGGGCAGTTTTGCAGAGATAAATCTCAACGCTGACCAAGCTGGGACTTGAACCTGGGAACTACAGATTACGAGTCTGGAGCACTACCGACTGAGCCAACCCCGCCCCATTTTCATTTGACACAATTATTTGTTGATGTGGCCATATATCAGCAACAGTGTATGGAAGACGTAAAATAATATGAATTATCAAATTTTTTTGTTTGGGTAGGAGAATATGAAAAAATTTTATATGATGTTTACATACAAATACTCCTCACCTCATAAATTTTCATTTGATGCAGAACCCGTAAGTTCAATTCCTAAGTTAGGTAGCTGATCAAAACATCTACTTTGACATGTGAGTGATGAATTGCATGCAAAAGCATTAAGCACACATAATTACCTTTGTACTTCAGTTTTGAGAAAAAAATATATGTTCATATAATGCCTTCATAACATATATAGGAACCGAAACCGATGCTTAAACTATGATTCTGGTGTTTTGCATAACTATTTGGTCATGACACTACCTCCTTACTGATGCATGGCACATCCTTACGAGTTCTACCTCTATTATATATAGAACTCGGTGACTTCAATAGAGCTGCGAAAGAATGCAAAATATCTTTTTACATACAAAGATATTTTGCATTCTTTCGCAGCTCTATTGAAGTCACAGAGTTCTATATATAATAGAGGTAGAACTCATATATTATATATGCTCGCTACATTCTACTGTATAAAAATCTGCCTTTTCTAAGAGCTGAGTTTTATTTGGTTATACATCAAATGTATAAAACGTATTACCTTATTTTAACCTGTATAATGGCCTGTAAATGGTAGCTAGGCATAAACTGGAAGGAGAGCTGTGTACCAATTCCTAGTGATGATGCACAGAACCGGCCAGGACTAGCACCTAATGTCCGACCTAGCCTTCTCGTGGTGCAGGCCATTAGTACCTTTCAAGAGAGATATTCTTTTTTGGAAGGGAACGGAAGGGGAGGGCTGCCAGTTCAGTATGGCCACTTTTTTCTTTTTTTTTCAACCCTGCTGAAGAGTGGTCAACTTCACAGGGTCCTGGTGCTGACCATTTATACCTGCTAGACTGGACTTGTTTATGGATTTGAGTTTCATTATTGATCCTGGACTTGCTGCACTGGTGAGCCTCTGTTGAGGGAGAATCTGCCACTGTGTTTTCTGTTTGCTTCTGGGTTGCCAGCCCTAAGTGAATAAAGGCATGGGATACCTTATATCAGCTGATGGATAATCCTGATCAGAGACCCATTGCAGGTACCAGAACCTCACAGTTGGGCATTGTCAATCCTAAATTGGAGTAATGTGTCTCAGGCAGGCCATATGGCTCTTGAAAAAGTCCACTTGAAAATGTGGTGCCTGAAGTTCCTACCAGCATTAGTGACTTCAGCCTTTAGAGGATGGGGAACAGGTCTTTACCCCATGCCTACAATCAGGGGGCTGTTTGATATTGTTTGCCCTACCAATCTCAATAAACCTAATTTCTTTAAAAATCCTACTAATCATTTTCTCTCTGCAGGAATGTGGAATGCGAGGACATTACATAGAGATTATTCTCTTGATGTCCTCATGCAGGAATTCCAGCGCTATAACCTATATATTCTAGGCTTGCAAGAGACCAGATGGACAGGTAAAGGTGAGATACTTAAAAATAACTTTAAATTTTTCTTTACAGGGAGGGAGGATGGAAAGCATCACCAAGGCGTGGGTCTGCTGCTCAGCAGATATGCTAGTGATGCTCTTCTAGGGTATGAGTGCATTAATGAAAGGTTTCTTACAGCAAAATTTCAGACAAGCATTAAAGACTTTAATGTTATCTGCTGTTATGCCCCCACTGAGGATGCTGATGAGGATGAGAAGGATAGGTTTTACAGACAACTTCAGGATATTTTGAATTCTGTCAAGAAAGGAGGTATTACCCTTGTTCTGGTGACTTCAATGCTAACATTGGCACTGACTCTAACTTTTTTGGGGGGGGGGGGTGATAGGCCCTATTGGTATTGGTAGCTGCAATGACAATGGACATCTCCTACAGGTAAGTAAACTCAATGGTTTCAGAATAACTAACACATATTACAAACACCACGACATACATAAATACAAATGGGTTTCACCTGATGGGCTGCATAAGAATATGATTGATTACATATTAATTAAGAGCAAATGGCTAGTTCTATTAGGAATACCAGGGCATATAGGGGAGCTGAAATTGGATCTGATCATTACCTTGTTAAAAGTGTCTTGCAACTTAAACTTAAAAAGTGTTGTGCTAAAGTTAAAAAATTTACCTTTAATACTGAAGCTGTGAAAGACCCTGTTATAGCTAAGGCTTACCATGATAGGTTACTTAGTCATTATGACAGTCATGGTTTGCTTACTATTGAAGTTGAGGAAGAATGGGACCATTTCAAACAGGCTTTTTTGGAAACTAATAGTACTCTTTTAAGGAAAAAGGAGCAGATGAGGCGGAATTATTTGAGTCATAAGGCATTTGAGCTTATTTCAGAAAGAAAGAACTGCATGAATGTCCTTAATCAATACCCTACTAGTCCTAATAGAAAGCATTACAGAGTGTAATAGGAATAAAAGTGTAAAGGATCAGTTAGCTGCTCATAAGAATCTTTGGCTTGATGACTTGGCTGACAAAGCCGAGGAAGTAGTTAGAAAGCACAACAGCACAGAGCTCTACCAGATCAGGTATACAGGGATTGAAGGATAAACAAGGTAAGGTTATGATATACAGGGATTGAAGGATAAACAAGGTTATAGAAGGTGAGGATTTTGTCATGGCTAGGTGGGCTGAGCATTTCAGTGATGTTCTAAACAATGTGGTTAGTTCTACTACTATTGTTTGCAATGATGATAGATGCATTGGTGACTTTAATGTTGGCCCTATAACACAACCTGAAGTTAGTTTGGCTATTTCGAAACTTAAACTTCATAGGCCCCCAGGGGTAGATGAAATTACTACAGAAATGCTTAGAGCTGGGGATGTTTCAGTTACCACTTGGATGACTGAAATTCTGAATATCTTTTATGATAAAGGCATGGTTCCTAAGGATTTTACCAGAGCTATTGTTATCCCTATTTTCAAAAAAGGTGATCGCAGCTCTTGTGATAACTATAGGGGTATCAGCCTACTCTCTGTTCCAGGTAAAGTTCTTTCCATGATTGTGCTTAATAGAATTAAGAATCTGGTTGACAGTCAATTGCGTGATGAACAATATGGATTCAGAAGTGGTAGGGGATGTGTGGATCAGATATTTTCACTTAGGCACATTCTTGAGAAATGTTTAGTTTCTGAAACCTTTGATTGCTAGCTTTGTTGATTTCAAAAAGGCTTTCGACTCTGTTGATCTTCATAATTTGTGGTTGATTGTGAGATCATATGGTATACCAGACAAGTTAGTTAACATAATGAAAGCTCTCTATAATAACACTGAGTCGTGTGTGAGAGTTGGTAAGGCTTGTAGCAATTGGTTTAGTATTACTTCTGGTGTTCGAAAAGGGTGCATTTTGTCTCCTTTTCTCTTTAGCTTGGTTATTGATGGTGTTATGCGAAATTCACTGCAAGGGAAAGATTTTGGCCTTAAATGGACTGGAGAATACGAAAATTTCTGATTTAGATTATGCTGATGATTTAGCCCTTTTTACAAATGATGTTGATGAGATGAACTCTTTCATTCGAGCTGTTGATGAGACTGGTAGTAGAGTAGGTTTGGTTATAAACAGAGAGAAAACTAAAGTGATGAAAATTGGTCAGGCAAGTTGTGATTCAGTTCATCTGAATGGTTGCAGTCTTCAGCAGGTGTCCCAGTTTAATTACCTTGGGAGCTATGTAACAGATACTGGTGATGTGTGGCATGAGATTAACAGACGAATAGGGATTGCTGCCGGGGCTTTTAAGAATCTATGGAGATGGTGGAGAAATAGGCGTATACACCTAAAGACTAAGATTAGACTGTATAATAGTTCTTTCTAGGGTTAGTTATGGTAGTGAAACTTGGATGCTGTGTAAACAAGATAACAGGAAACTAGATGCTTTCGATTCTAGATGCTTATGTAGTATCTTGGGTATTAGGTGGTTTAAATTTGTAACTAATAATGAGGTTAGGCAAAAGAGTCTGCAACCTCCTTTAAGCAGCATATTGTGCAGAGTGTTGGTTTGGCCACATTGCCCATATGCATAATTATAGATTAGTGAATAGAGTTATGAACAGTGTGCCTAGAGGCCTCAGAAGGAAGGGGAGACCTAGGATGCGGTGGGCAGACAACGTCAAATAGGACCTTGTTAGAATTGGTGTGCAGTGGCTGGATGCAGGAGATGTAGCTCAGGACAGATATGCTTGGAGAATGAAACTGCACGGTTTGTTTGGACCTCTGTAGCCCATGGCTGCTTGAGGATGATGATGACGAACGTGTATAAGGAACTCTCGTGTATTAGGAACCCCCTGATTTTTCATCAAAGATATTTTTATTTTAAGATATAAAAAATTTTTTTATTTATCGTCGGCGGTCTCTTTATGCACGCACCGTTGCTCAAAGAACGTGTGTACTTCTCCTCCAATAGGATGTCGCGACCCGTTGGGTGTCGGCCTGAGGCTTGTGGTGTTGCAAGTTATGAAGATTTGAGTTTCGAGGAATTGAGTAATTTGCTAATATCTATAATGCTATCCATGCATAAGAAACCCCCCTATTTTTGGGACCCAATTTTTGGCAAAAAGGGGTTCCTTATACACGTTAAAATACGGTATATAGAAAAAAATAAATACCAATAGGATAGATGCAATTGCTATTTATAAATACTCCCCCCTCCCAGTGTCTGTTTAATGTACCTAAATCACTTCATACTGAGCTTCGTTTTGAGAGCATTTTGAAAGTAATGCAAACTTTTCATTTTCCTTCTTTTCCAGTTAGCATTATAAGCAACTAATCCTTCGTGTCTTATTTCACAGCTCTATTTGCAACCACATCAAGGCCCTAGAGCATTTTTCTTTATTATTTTCTTGGATAATTAACTAATCCTTAAGGGAACACCTATTTCATGTTAACTAAATTACTTCATACTTCGTTAAATAATATGTCTCTACTTCCATTATTACAGATATAGTGAAAACGAGATATGGAGAAAAACCTTAGAGAACCTCCCCGTTACTATAATTACATCAGTAGATCATTTAATTTGCAGACTGCCGTCACAAACGATTAGCAGCTTTTCATAATGAGTTAATACATAATATGTGGGAAAACAATGACTCTTCAAGGCCAGTGGACAGTATTTGCAAGTTGAAACACGTTGTAATACAGTTCGCAGGTAATGTTAAGCAGTAGTCTCTATAGTTTTCTCAGTTGGGAAGGTGTTTTTTCTTGTAATTGTTTGCAGGCTACCTATGGCTGATCTGGAAACTACCAAGAGGTATGTGAACCTTTATTGTGTTGACATGACATCGCAGAATTTAATTTTGGGGAGGGGTGGGGTTCTGAGAATCTCCAAGAGTAAAACTTCAGTAGGGTTTCCCAATTATTAAAATATTCTGCTGGACAGGAAAAGCTGAAACGATATTCTATAGCTGCTTTTTAAATCTATTTTAACTGTAGAACATGTTAATTATACAAAGACAATTGTTTTGGATTTCAACAAGAGATTACATATAGCATGACAGGATCATTCCATTATGATGTTGCGAGACATTTGCATTACAATGGCAAGTATAGAATTTTAATGAAAGAATGTAAATACAACTTCTCATGATATTTCCATTAATATTGCAATTTACTATTATTTATTTATTCTTGAAAACAAATATTATCAATTAAAACCATTTAGCTGAGTTTTTACTTTGGGATGAATGTCTAAGTCTACCTTGATGCTATACCTCTGCTTCTTCATAACATGCATTATATCTACATACATGAAAAAAACCTAAATCCATACCGTGTGAAACAAAGTCTATAATTATGTAAAACAAAACATGATTGCACTTTCTAGACTATGTAAAACCGAGTCTACAATTAGATAAATTGGAACTCGTATTATTTTGATTGTGTAGCTGTCCTGGTGGCTAATTGGTTAAGGTACTTGGCTACTGATCAAAGGGCAGTGGGTTCAAGCCCTGAGTAAGGCATGAATGTTTGTATTGTCATTCTGCTGAGGTATCGCCTTCCTCACAGATTTTATCTATGGTAAATTATACTGGCAGGCTCACAAAATATTTTGGCTGAAGATAAAAATGCTTTTCTGCATTGAAAGATTGCCAACCTTTGGTCTAGTGGGTAAATTTTCATCAAATGGTCCATGTGTGATTATTGAACACCATTCTCAAGACTTATTCTGACATGGAAAAAGCCACATGGATCCTTGTGAGAATATTTGATATAATGTAGATTAAGTGAAGAAATGAAGTTGGTCGAAGTGGAGATAATTAGTTGGAAATTTATAGCAACAGTGTCTGACCATAGATGGGAGAGGTAATGACTGAAAACATAAATTTCTATATTAGAGGCAAAGTGGGAAACATAGTAGTTGGAGATAGTAAATTAAATAGTTATCATGATATCTAGCATAAAGAGTACGAAAAAATTTCCTATTAAATATTCCAGACTTTGTTATTAAAGAACTTTAAAAATTTCTAATCTCTGGGAACCTGTCTGCCATAAATTTATTCTGAAAATCAAAATTATTAAACTGTTCCTTTATAAAACCCTAGCAGCAAAGTGGTATATTAAAAATAAAATTGATTTCATTTGAAATTTAGTATCTTTGCACACTACTACTGAAAAGCAATTTTCTTTCAGAAAAAATTTATGTTTAGTTCATCATATTTGGTACAAAAAGCCAATTAGGCACTTCTGATGCTTTATAACAAAATATATAATGTATCTTTCAGAAGTGGGAACATGCAAATCTTACAAAACCATTTTTTCATTGTATCAAAGTCAACAAGAAACACTTCTAATTTCAGTGAGTTCATGAAGCTTCCAAGCCCTGAAAAGAAGGAAAATAATATTTTACTATCTTACTGCTTTTCCTACTGTGATATACAGATATAATTGCCTGAAAACAGGCAGCAATCTGCTTTAAAGATAGATGTTAGTACTATTATATACTAATCAGACTTAAAGCTACAGGAGTGAATGGATCCATCTGAAAATTTGCACAAATGTTGACAGGTATAAATATGCAAATGATTAGTTTTAAAACAGATGACACAGTGTAATATTGAAGGCATAAAGTAAATTTTTGAATTGTTGTAGGAGTTTAATTTTATTTTATACAAAATGGTTCTGGATAAGAGAATGCAATGACTTTTGATACATGCTAGATAACATATTTAGGAGAATTTGAGTGGGAACAGATTATTCAGTTGTTTCAAGCTGGGTGGTCAACATGGAAAAATCATTGTTTATATGACATGATGTAAGTACTGCATGGCTGTGTTTGCAACAGTAGTTACAAGAAGGTATTCAATGGCCAAGTTCTGTTAGTTGTAACAATAGTACAAGGTACTAAGGTTCCGTTAGCATGGAGTGATTGTTTGATCTGTTAACTGACAACAGGGAACAGATCAAGGAGTATCTGCTATATTTTAAAATATCATGATGTCAGATGTCTCAGCCCACATCAGTTAGTACTATTAACCCTTTACAGTGCAATGTTTTTGAAACTGAACTCACTGTGGTGGCCAGACTTAAAAGTATGTTAAAAAAAATGAACTTCAGAACCTCATCCTGAAGTAACTAATGAAAGGAAATATGTCATGTTATATACCAAAAGAAAGAGCATTTAATTGTGTAAGTGGCAAATATTCAACCAAAAAATAGCAAGAAATTTCTTTTAAGCATTTAAAAATTTTTTATTGTACTTTTTCTATCTTAACTTTAGTAAAATATAAAAAAATATATTTTTTTCTTTTTTTAAATTACTTTATTATTTTAATATAAACAGTTCATAATATTTCTGTTAATGCTCAAATCTTTTACTTTATTAGTTTTTTCTTTTCTTTTAATCATTTATGCATCTAATGCATATGCTAGACTTTTAAAGATTGGCAAACTCTAAGCCTAAGAAAAGCAGTGTCAAAAAATCATTTCACTTTAAAAATGAGATAATTTAAAGAAAATTTGGCAAATATATCTGAAAAGAGAAAAAGAACTATGAAAAAAAAAAACCAATAAAAATGTTTCAAAGTATTTAAAGTTTAACTGGAGCACTGAAATTGAGAGTTCCCATTGAGGGCTACAATGAATAGCGTAGTATGAAACTGTATAACTGCTACTGAAAAGCTTAATAAAAATCTTCTTCTCCTTATCACCTTGATTCATGTTGCCATCTAGGCACAAAGCTGGGAACTAACATCTGAATTACTCATTAATTTTTAATTAACACTGGCTGTTATGAGAGAAATCCATCTGAATTTATAAACATGACTGCTTATCAGCCAAATCAAACAGGCAGCTCCACTCAAGAGTGAAAAATGCATCATGTTGAGAGGAGGTTTCCCCAAGCTGGGATTGAACTAGGGACCCCAATGGAAGTCAGCAAGTGCCACTGAAAAGTAATGACTTAATCCACAATGCTAAGAGGCTAGCTCTGAAGGCAATTGTTACAATTAAGTACATATGCGTTCCCTATTGTAATGGCATACCAGACATTTCCTTAAAAGTTTCTCCAAAAATGTACCTAATAAGAAATGGGAGGTTTGCTACTTTTAGACCAAACACTGAGAAAGATAATACTAGAGTCAAATTTTTTAGAATTTAAATTTAAAAAAGTAGAGTTAATATTAAATTAAGACAGTGAAAAAAAAAAGGAAAAATATTATTACAAAAGGTAAAAATTGAGCAAGAAGTTTTGGAATTATGTACATGTGTTGTTTTTAGGTGGGAAGGCAAAGTTTTTTGGTGTACTACAAATATAGGACTTGAGGGCAAAATAGACATCGTACAACAACCCAAAGAGGAACTCCCATCTTCGTACATTACAACGATTTCCAACATATACCAATGCACCATGGTTGAGCCAGTTTACTTACTATATACAATAAAATGTCAGCATAACAAAATCAAGTGTGTCACCAATATATATATATATTTGTTATACTGAAATGTAATAAAAAAGTACTATGTGGTTACATACTACAAAATAATCATTACAAAAGAAACTTATCGTGTATTAGAGTATACTTCTTAAAAAGTCAGTAATTGTTTTAATCTTTGTTCCAACAAGATTCTTTCTGCGAAATCTTAAATGATATTGAAACTCTGCAACACAATGTCCAGAATATTTTTCTGTGTCATTATGAAATGGTAAAGATTACACACCACACTGGCTGCTAATAACATTGGTTTTACAAGGTTTTAATAACATGAACTGCAGTTGCCTTTAACTACTTTTCAGGTGCTGATTTCAGATCTGGCCTTAAAAAATGGCTAGCATGTCACGTTTTTATGTTATTGGTCATTTTGACTCCTATTAAGATCTTCCTATATCAGCATCTCCAGGCAATTGGGAGGATACTAGATATTTTACTTTTTGTGACTGGCAACACTGATTTGCCACATGGGAGAAAACATGTAACAGTAACCTAATCTCAGACCATCATTCTTGTTGTTTTCATTGTAGGAGGAACATGTTCTATACGTTGAAGAGTGAATTTTGGCATTTAAATGGCACAAAGGCAGCGTCTCGATTGTGTTAATGTGCCAGATAAGTTTTGCTATGTGTGTGTAAATTATATTTCAAAATCCCAGGGTCATTCTTTGACAAAGATTGTGAAGAAAGCCTATAACTTGTATTTTGGATGTCATTTTGGAGATCAGGACAAAACATGGGCTCCACATGTGTGATGCATTTTGCTTTGTTGGCCTGAGCAAATGGTTGAAAGGTAATATAAAATCCATGCCCTTTGCAGTTCCAATGGTTTGGCAAGAGTCAACTTGTCACTTGCTATTTTTGTTTACCTAAAGTGTCGGGCTTTTCAAAAATGAACAATGGCAAAATACAATATCCAAATGTGCCTTCAGCCATAAGGCCAGTTCCTCATGGAGAAGATCTTCCTATACCAACACCTCTAACCAACTGGGAGGAGATGGATTCACATTCATTAATGGAAGACTTTGAAGCACATATAAATCCTGATCCTACATACACCCCTAAAAAGTTAAACAAGCCTCATCTGATTCAGCAAAATGGACTAAATGATCTTGTTTGAGACCTAGGTTTCCAGACAAGATGAGGCTTTAGGTTCAAGACTTCAAAAGTGGAATCTTCTAGCCAAGGTACCTGAGTTTCTCTGTTCAGAAAGAGAAATTTGGCTTTATCTGCTTATTATCAGATGCAAGATGGTTTGTGCTTCTGCACAGATATTTCAGGGCTGATGGAAGAAATTGGAATAACTCATGACCCTAAGATTGGATTGTTTTACCTCTGAGCGGCACTTTTTTGCATACCATGGGCTAAATGGCCAGGTCACATGGACCCTGAAGGCTCAGAAAAAGTTGGGGGAGGGGACCCACTGGAACAGCTGTTGGGAGACAGATGGTAGCCTCCATCAAGGTCATCCAGCTTGTTCTTTAATGTGCACAGGGTATGACTCTCCTGCACACGGCCCATGGCTTAACGTCCCATCCAACAGGCAGCAGCCTTTCCAAACCCATCAGTGTCCCCTACTGACCATGGGCAGGGTGGGGAATTTTGAGGAGACAAATCTCAATGCTGACCAGCTGGGACTCAAACCTGGAGCGCTGCTACCGACTGAGCCACCCCTGCCCCACGACCCTAAGGAATGGCATCCATTTATAGATTCAGCAAAATTCAGCTTAAAAACTGTCCTTTTGCATAAAAGAAACCAAAAACCTTCCATTCCAGTGACACACACTGTGGGAATGCAGGAAACTTATCAAAGCATGGAAAAAATACTCTGTTATAAAATATGACCAGTTTAAGTGGACAATATGTGGTGACCTAAAAGTCAATCTTTCTTGCTCGGGCTTCAAGGAGGCTTCACAAAATTTTGCAGTTTTCTGTGTTTGTGGGACAGTAGGGCCAGAAAGGAACTCTACAAAAAGACTGGCCCAAAAGAGATGTTTTCATTCCTGGAAAGAGTAATGTTAGGTATAAGCCACTAGTTGACCCCTCTGATGTTCTGCTCCCACCACTACACATCAAACTGGGGCTTAAACTGAAACATGTAAGGCTATGGACAAAAATCGTTGAAGTTTTGAAAATGGTTGTCTATCACTCATTTCAGATTTGATGTTCAGAGTAGCTAGGCCATAAAACATGTATTTAAAGTGGAAAAAAAGGAATAATTACAATATATATATATATAAACAATCTTTTATAAAAACTTGACGGAAATTACACCACCTTTTATTCATATTTTCAGGGAACAATAGTGCACTCTCTATAAAAAAATTCTACATCCTAATTGAATGGTTACTTACAGATATAATATTTATTTGGTTTAGCTGCAAAGCTTGGCTCAGTTCTTCATTCTGTTGCTGCAATTTCAGCATATCATCATACAATTCTTTCATCTTTGTTTCAAACTTCAGAGTTATCTCATTCACCTCTTCCCTCCACCTGATTTTTTTTTAAAAATTATATAGTGCTATTAATACATAATATAAATGAAAATATTTACATCTGTAATTTGTTATCATACCTTTGCTTAATAATTTTTAGAATAAGTCATTTTTATAAACTATCTGTGTTATGTTGCAATGTCATATGTACAAAAACTCAAACAAAACTACTATTTCTTGTAAACAATAAGTCGCAACAAAAGAAATTATAAATTTGAACTACCATAATTATGAAAATAGTGTTAGTTTAACTGTGCTCAGGATTCACTACAGAAATTTAAAGCTCTTGGTACAGTGAAACAAATCAAAACTTCGATAGGTAGAACAGAGCAGAATATAATGGTATGGTTAACAGTACTAGGTGGAAAGAAAAAACGTAGGTTCTATTTGATAAGCTGGCAAAAGATAATATTCTTGCTAAAATAGTTTTAATTCCTATTTATCACAGTGTGCTTGCCACACTGAACTATAAGGATGGTGGAGTGCCTCTCAGAGATGCAAATTTTGTGAGCCACTGCATTTCAGTGATTTAGTGAAATTTTCAGCATGTCAAAACATTAACTGAGCAAATCATGAAAAGATAGTACAATCAGAACAATAAACATTTTTACAGGTAAGTTTTGCAATGTACTTCTGAGAAATATTTAAGTGTTTGCTAGCTGGTTTACCTACTTAAATAAGAATACAGATTTTTTTTCTTGGAATTAAACAAAATGAGTTGAGGCCTTACCAAAATAAAGGAACATTAACTTTCATTTAGATTAGTTCTAAAAATATTTTGAGATAAATTAAAAATATAAGAAAATTATGGATTCACTTGATCCCTTCCTCCCAAATAATGCTTAACGTCAGGTCAATTATTTTTCCTATTCTTATTTCAATCAACTTCTATTCTTGTTTCTAATTAAACCAATTTATTCTACCTTTTTTTACATAAATAATTCACATTTTACATTTTGATTTACTCTATTCTTCTATTTCCTAGTCCTTAAAATTTCTTCATTAATTTTCTATCAGAATTTTCTGGATACATGTCTCCATCCTAACTTACATCAAATGATATCACTCACAGAATCTTAATGTTAACAACAAAAACATAAAACAATTAATGCTAGTTTATTGCTAAATCTTTTTAAAACTTATCATCGATAATTATGTGGAAATCTGTAGTTATGAATTTGACTAATTTTGAACAATTTTTAATGCCAGAGAATCAAGAACTTTAAGTGTCTATTTTGATTGCTTTTCATAATATTTTTCTCTTTGAATCAATTTATCTTAGTTTATAACAAACATATTTCCCCTATAGCTGTCCTAGAGTAATTTTATTTTATTCTAAATAATTAAAAGACTTGCAGGAAAAAACAAAAATTTGTGCAATATCATTAGCAAAAATTTAGCCAATCAATTGTAATAATGATATCCTTTATTGCTGTTTAAAACCTGAGTCAATATTAATTAAAGAGAAAAAGATTGTCTAAAATATTTGCCGAAATTTATTTCAATATAAAAAGCTGAGAATTTGAATAAAATCACTACAAATATTGCTATATTAACATGAAGGGCTGATCCAGGTGCTGGGCAAATGGGGCAGTCAACCATAGTTTTACATTTATGGACTCCTGTGACTTGAGCTTTTATGTGTCAATGCTTATAAAATAGTATTCTTATTAAAAATATTGCTGGAAAGATGTTACAAACTTTACAACTGTCATGAAAAAAATGACAGAAAAATATAAAGATCAGCAAGAATTTAAAGCTCTTTTGGAAAAAAAAAAAAAAATCAATATTTTCCTTTAAATGCTATGGTTAACAGTACTAGGCGGAAAGAAAAAACAGAGGTTCTATTTGACAAGGTACTGGATAAATCCCATAAATTGGGGTGCAGTAGACTTTAAAAACGTGAATTATATAGATGATTTATAGAGAAATATAAAAGAGATCTTCAGAGAAATATACAACATCAGAAGTTTATTGCAGAGGCTACAATAATGATACATTGGTGAATTTTATGTTTGGTTGTTTGTTTGGGGTATTATAAAGATTAGCAACTCAGACTATAATGCAACAAACAAGATAAAGAAAAGAAGATGGTAAAAGATAAGTAACTCAAACCAAAGTTAAAATAAAAAAATATAACAAAAAAGCAAAGGATATAATATAGACAATAAAAATATAGCAAAAACAATGGGCATAATCTGTATATAAAGAGAGTCAACTATTGTAAAAGACAAAAATCATCAATGGGTGTAGAGGACCAATGTAAAAAGCAAATGACAACAAGTGTAAAAATACAAAGTTAAAATAATATATAAGTTTAAAGCATCCAGCAAAATATAAAAAGGATTCAACAGGTGTTAAAAAAAGAGTGACTGGATAAAAGGTGTCCAAGTGTCAGGGTGAGGGTGTAAGGATAGAAGGTGTCTGAGTGATGACAAAGGATGAGAGCTAAAATAAAAATGCCATTCACAGTTAAAAGTAATGTACTTAAATATGTTTAATAGTTAAAATAGTGCCAGGAAACTCACACATAGGTCTGTGTGTGTCCAGAAAAGAAATGAATGTATATAAAAAAACGACCTATGCAGGGCAAAGCAAGTAGAACTTTCTCCTTGGATTCCTGTGAAAAGATGACTGTCATGTATTGACAACAGGCTTGATTTCAACAAGTCATTGCCACTGTACCCAGTTCTCAATGGAAAAACACTGCCAGAAGTCCAGTTATGGGACCAGCAATGGAGTGCTGGAAAAGTATATGGTCAACTGGCAACAATATCTGCCAAGTCATTACCCCTGATACCAATGTGACAGGGAACCCAACAGAAGAGGATGGTCGAGGTGACTGTTAGATGATGGATATGTTGGTGGATCTTGGAAAAAAATATAATGAGTTGAGGCCTTACCACAATCAAAGCTTATAGTGAGCTAAGCAAGTTGGTGTAAAACATAAACTGACAATGATACTTAGCTGCTATACAGGGTGTCTCAAAAATATAAGTACAAACTTTTAGGGGAAGTAGATAATATCTAAAGGAATGAGAATTGCATACGAACTCATAACTGGAAATGTCATGGGAAAGTGGTAGCAGAGGTACAAGATCTGAAAGGACATAAGACAGTGATTAATGGGAAACATTTATTGGACACAATTATTACAAATGGCGTACTATATGATACATTTCATAATGTTACAGCTCTTAATGACCCATAATCGCACAAATTTTGATGTGCATGCGAAAACAAATGGCGGCCTGGTACATATCTGTGTGGGAAGCGTTCTTGATACATTCGTTGAGCGGCTTGTCTGTTGCCCTCAGCTATTCCATACACTAAGTGCATGTCTGCCAGCTCCCTGTTCAAACACCTTTGCATGCTCTTCATCAGCCGACTACCACTCGAATGAGGAAATACGAAATTTTCCCTCTAGCGCACTGATGAACAGCGCCACCTATTGACTTACGGTGATGTTTCTGGTTATGGGTTCCTATGCAATTCTCATTCCTTTAGATGTTATCTACCTCCCCTAAAAGTTTGTACCTATATTTTTGAGACACCTGTATAGTCCAAAGCAATGAATTATGTTGTTTTGTGGGGAAATACATCAAGCTCTTAGAGTTAAAGACCAAACAGATCAACATGCTAACATACTTCCACATCAGCATCTTTCATTATGCTGAGGCTATCCAAACTGGTAGGTTATTTCATGAAAGTTGTTGTCTATGATTCATGCTATTACATAGGCCATAGTAGAACAGTGTACTGTTTGAGGTCAGGAAAATTTATAACTTTGGATAATACATTAGATCCTTCATGAACACCCACAGAAAAAGGTAAGTGTGGTATAGGAGACCTCAGAGACCAAACAATTGGACTTCCCTGACTAATCCATCTTTTGGGAAATGTTTCCTGCAAGAAATAGTGAACCACAATGGTCTAATGTGGGGGGCACCATCTTGTTGGAGGATTACACCTGGATGAAGAATCCTCCAGTGTTAAGCAATTATATTAAATGCATTTATTATATCTACTTTGTTTTTCATTTGCTTACTTATATCAAATGTAATAAAAATATGCAAAAAAATTATTTTGTGCAACTGACTAGTAATTGAATTATATTCTTCCAGTTCTATTTGCAGAAAGAAAAAGATTACTTCATAATAAATTACGCAAAACTATTAAACTCTTATACAGACTGTCTCTATGCATTACATATTATGAGCCATGTATTCTTTTGCCATGCAAGATATCTCTAACATGGAATACATTGGGAAAAAAAATATTTCAAATGACCTATTTATGATGCAATTTTGAAAATTTTGTGGTAGAGTATGACAGTCCAGAGATTTACATCGGCTGGTGGACAATGGGCAGAAATAATTTTGCCTCTTAATTCTAGGTGTTGGTAGAGGAACAGTAAATGTTTCTAGAGATAATTGAGAAATTCTCTAAGGTATTACTATTTGAATTTTCCCAATCATACTAGCTTGCTAAAAGTGGAAAATAACTTCATTCTCTTTAAAAACAAACATCTCTATTCACAGAGACAATATGCTTTCTTGAGACATGATGCTAATCCAGTAGGCATCAGAAAGCACCAGAATATACTAATGGTGGGTTCATGGTATGTGGAGCCATAAGATATGGCAGTTATTTACTTCTTCACTTTTGAAGGCACAATATTATGTTGATTCCATCTTGAGATCTTCCCTTCTTCATAATTAAGTTAGTCATAATTTCCACTCTGTCGTTTTTAGCAAGATAATGTTCATTTAATGTCTGGTTCATAATATTACTCATACACGTCAAATGCCTTCAAAATATTAAAGTGCTTCCATGGACTACAAAGTTGTTTCTTTTATTTTCATATAAAGCATATCTGGAAAATGGGAACTACATGCCTCAATAAGCTCAAATTTTTGGCCAGTTTAGAATATAAGTACAGCAAATGCAGAGAGAAATATCACAGATCCTTTATGATTTGCTACTACAATGTACAGTTGACTTATTGCTCTCATAGGGGATACATACTACATTGGTATTGTTGGTATCGAGTGAAAAAATTCAGTCATATCGATTTTAAAATGTATTCCTTTCTTCTCTACATGATATCTATTCCTATAAGCAGTTTGGACTCAATATATAAACTGTTGTAGGGAGAGGGTGAATTTCAGTGATGAGCAGTGTATTTATAAATGCAGACTCTGATGGTAATAAAGATAAAACATTGAAATATAGTGAAGAAAAGGTTTATCATCATTGTACAACAGTATGGCATGAACCTAATTACTTTAGGTATGAAATGTTATAGAGTATAAAATTAAACAATCAAGCTTATACGAATAATACACAATAAAAAGGAAAATGTAAAAGAAAATTCATGAAATTTTACCTATTACTTATTTTATGTTGTGCATCCAGTAGGTACCGTAATTCACTAATTGCTTTCTTATGCTGTTCCTCTGTTGCCTGAAGTTGCTGCTGATGGCTTGCTTGTGTATGCTGCAGTTTTTGTTCCAGGAGATTAAACTAATATGATAAAAGGAAATATCTGGAAACATTTTACCCTCAAGAAAAAATAATCGTATCAATGGAATCTAACAATGAAAAAACTATTTTGGTAAAAATCCAAACATTTTGTCCAGTTTCTATTTATTTTATGTTAAAAATTTGAGTTTACCTATGATAGGACCAGAATTAAAATTTAAAACCACTATTCTTTTTCTACTTCAAGGAACTGTTAATTTTTATGGGCAATTTGCTAGTATTCTTATTAATATCTGTTCTCATAATCAATGTTTAATATAAGCATGGCTGACTTCATTTCCCAAGTAACACAATTGAAGTTCTGAATAATGTGGTCAACAATACAATGTTAGTGGCACCATCTCTTAACTAAAATAAATAAATAAAATATATCAAAATATTTCATGTCAACTCATAATTTTGAGAATTTATAGATTCAGTAATTTAACCATTAAGCAGCTTTCATTATAGCAGAGTTGTGTAGCTCCCACTGGGTCACAACATATGTTTTAACACTTTACAGTATGTTTTCATAGTTTTTTTTATATGTTCCATAGTTTTTATTACTTCACAATATGAATTCAACATGAAAATTATCTCAATCATATTCTCATACATGTTTTACACTATATATTACTTTATGCAAAATAAAATTTTGAAAGATTAAAATATTTTATTTCTCTACATTAAATATTAAGTTATAAATTTAATATATACTGCAGCAGTGTATATACATAATGTTAATGTCCAAACTGTGTTAGATGTAACCTAACACAGTTTGGACATTAACAGACACGTGCAAAGTCTTTTGAATACCTATACAATTAAAAAGAATAATATTGTGAAGTATAGTAATACATGCCTATTCAATTTAACATTTCAAATTCAGTGTCAAATATTGACACATTTATGCAAACATAGCATTAATATATTACTTACTTCAGTTTTATGTTTATTTTCTGCTGCTGCAAGGGCCTTTTCCATGAAATTGCATCTTTTTTTTAGTTGTTCTACTTGGTTAGTCAATTGAACTCTATCACTGGAAATTTCAATGAAATCTGCTTGAAATGTCTGAAGTCTTTGCTTTAGAGTTTTACATTCTGTTTGAAGATAATGAATCTCGTGTTCCTTGCTGGTAAGACAACAGGAAGTTAATTTTTTAAATGCATTTTCTTAGTTACAATTATCTACAGTCACATTATTTTATGTACTAAAACTTTTAACATAATATGAAATTAATTTCTCTAAAAATAAACTGTTTATGATTGTTCATTAGTTAAGAAGTCTTATTTACATATTAAAGAAGAAAAAAAAATGTATACACAATTTAAAAGTTTTCACAGATAAACTAAACCAAATATTAACTGATTATAAATTATAAATTTTAGATATGTTATTAATTTTATAAATGTAATTAAATTCAAATTTTAAATATAACTGGTTATAAGTATTTACACAGAATGAATTGTTTTTATACCTATGTGGCATATTGGGATGTTTAACCTTTGGGCAGCACTTTCTGTTCTGCACAGTATGCTAAATGATATAAAGGAAATTTTTAGTTTTACTCTGCATTTTGTCTTAATGAAGACCATCAATAGTGACTGAGTTGGAATCTGATCTATTAGCAGCAAATATTATAAGTTTTTTTTCTTTTCCACCTAAATATTCCCATTATATATTTTTAATTGTGTTCAGTTTATGCGTATTTATTTCAATTCTATTTTTCCTGAACATTTTGTTTGTCGCTTTCAATTCTCAATTTCATTTTTGGTGTTTTTATATAACCTTATTTCTATTCCGTTTCTGATAACAGCCAATTTTTATTTATTCTACCATTTAAGTTCTTTGCACTGTTTCAGAAATCCATCATTCAGGGAGAGTTTGTGAGAGCAACATCATCACTACTTACGAGCCTAATAATCTGTGTACTGTTCAGAATCTTTCCACTTTTCACATATTTCCAACTTCCCCAAATGGCAACCAGTTCTACACATCATCCAGTCATTTATGAAGAACAAGCTGATAGCTGCAGTGCTTGCAAAGATTCAACTTGGTATGTTCCAAGGTTTAACCAGACTGTTCATTTAAGGTGTTTAGCCTTATATACTTCTTACGCCATAGAAAGGATCCATTATAATGACCAGTTTAGAACGAGTTATAATTCAGAATGAATTAATGTGATGTACTAAACAGCTTGTATAAATCTCCTGGGTTTTGGTTTGACAATTAAAAGAATGCGATATACTCAGGATGTTGGAAAACTGAAATTAAATAAAAAGTTGTACTTTTATAAAGATGCTAAAAATATAAACACAAAAGAAGCATATAATTGACACTAAAAACAATTAAAAAAACCCCCAAAAAACAACAACCTTTCCATTTTTTTGGACTGTGTTTTAATGATACAATTGAGCAAAGTTTTCTGGATGCTAATTTTCAGATTATTTTGCACTGGGTATTCTTGAGTAATGATGATTTGAATATCAATAATCACGAAGAAATTTGAAAAAATAATAGGGTAAAATCTCGATTTTATGCACTTTGGATTTTGTGGACATCATGATATCTGGCAAGTGTGATAACAAGTTTATCCATTCCATAACAAATTAGGTTGATCTGCTTTTGTTCAGTGAGAGTCTTGATTCACTTTTAAATCATGTTGGGCTTTGCACAATGTTGGTTGGTTGTTTTACCTCTGAGCGTCACTTTTTTGCACACTATGGGTTAAATGGCCAGGTCACAAGGACCTCGAAGGCTCAGAGAAGGTTGGGGGAGGGGACCCACTGGAACAGCTGTTGGGAGACAGATGGTAGCCTCCCGTCAAGGCCATCCAGTGTGTTCTTTAATGAGCACAGGGTATAGCTCTCCAGCATATGGGGCCACGGCTTAATGTTCCATCCAACAGACAGCAGCCTATTTCAAGCCCATCAGTGTCCCCTACTGACTGTGGGCAGGATGTTTTGCAGAGATAAATCTCAACGCTGACCCAGCTGGGATTTGAACTTGGGAACTGTAGATTATGAGTCTGGCGCACTACTGACTGAGCCACTCCTACCCCAGGCTTTGTACAAATGGAACATGTTTTATACTCACAGGAAAAATATAAAGCTACCTAAAGCTAAATATGTGTACAAAGCAAAGCCTTGGAAGAACAAGACACTAATGAGATAAAGGAAGAGAAAACCATAAAAAAAATAGAACTTTCTAAAATCAGAGACATTATGGGCATAAGGTTGTAAACTTTATGAGCAACACAACAGGAAAGGAAATATAGATTTACTATCAGCATTTGATAACCTTCTTTAAAACTAGTCATACAAGGTGTGGCAAAAAAGAAACAAGACAACAACAATAAAACTTTTATTATTGAAAATTGCAGAAATCAAGGGTTGTCTCCATCAAAGCACTACCCATTGGTCCTAATGCACTTCTCCATTTTTGCCTTTCATGCTTTGAAACATTTATGGTAGTCTGCTTTGGAAATGCTTTTTATGTGCCCTATCATATGTCTGTCTCTTATCCACAAAGGCAAAATGGCTCCCTTTCAAAGGGTTGATTTGATTTTGGGCCAAATTAGTACTTCACTAATAATGATGAATGAAGAGTGTTGTCGTGATGAACACATTGCATTCAATCACATATTTTTCCAGCAAAAGTGATACACATCTTACACAAATAGGCATAACACAGACATTATTCACAGATTCTAAAATCTGAGCAGTTATTAGAATCGGAAAAATCCAGCCTTAACACATCAAATCTGTTTGAATGGTGGCAGGTATTACATAAGCTATACATGCAGGTCTCATTTCTTATTTTGTTCTCCCCCATCTGTTTTGCTCATGCATTGACATGTGGCTTATGGAACTGGGAGGCTGTGAGCATCAATCTCACCCAGTGTTGCATTATATACAGCTCTTCTCTTTCATGCCAGTCTTGTTTCAAAATAAATATTTGTTTTTGTGACAGATTTTGCATAAAAAGTGAATAAAATGGCAATATGGTCTCTAAAGGTAGTGGTGAAAGAACAGGAGTGCAAAGTTGAGTGTTAAGCTAAAGTCTGGTGTTTTGATTGCCCATCTATATGAAGAATCTATATGATTCTGCCTTTAATAATTTTCTATATACATATGTATTTTTTTCTCTCCATTCTAGTAGTATTTTGAAAAACTCTTCATGAAAAATATGTCATGTAGACATTTACTTTTTTTTCGATTCCGTTCCGAATATAAATTTAGATTAAATCATTTTAAGCTGAATTACTTGTCGTAAATTATCATTTGAACAGTTGTCCTTTTTTGGTTATAAAAATTTATTTAAAATATTAATTTATTACATGTTAACAAAACGGCCCTCAATATTTCCCCGGTCGAAATTTTAATCTTTATATTTTGTTTAGCACTCTAGATTAGTTTTGTCTACATTGTCCCCCCCCCCCCCCCCCCCCCGACCCTTTAGCACAGATTCAAAGCGAAGAATTGCCCAGCGTTGCTCAGGTCATTGTTGATGCCAAAACACGCTCTCATAGTCTGTACTTTTATCGCAAATTATCAATATTTCTGTTTCAAGCAGAACTCCTAGTTCCCGTGGTCGATAGCAATCAGTTGAACGGTGCCAAATTTCGCTCATCGGTCCCCCCTGTGTGACCCTATTTGAGTTGAAAAATCAGTTTCTTACCATGGGTGTAGGAAAATGGGGAGGCACCCTTAGCAAAGACCCTTACTATCACTAAGTAGGCATTGTTAATGTAGCTACGGAGAACTGCAGTCGTCATGTGCCTACTCAGAAAGCTGCATGCTGCAAGTCAGTTGTCATGTATCTGAATGTTTTATACGAATACTTCTTAATAAATGGCAGAATGGCAGAATTTTGTATTTGCTTCTACTACCTAATACATTGGTGTCCGAAAGTTAAGCATAATTTCCAAGTGTTAGATATCACACAAACTGAAATTATTAACATTAAATTTTGTGTATCAATGAAATAGAATATACACAAGGTTGTATGCCTCCCAAAAAATCACTTGACTGGACAGAATTTGCATAGGTGACTGAAAAAAAAAAGTGCTATAAAAGCTAGTTCTGATTCTGCAGCACTCATTTCCTGTTGAGCATATGTTGTGTTCATGTTGATTGAGCATATTGTAACAACCTTATTGCACAGAGACATTATATGAATGCTTTTACACGTGGTAGAGCAATTGATATGTTCAAACCCTGTTGATCTCAGCTTGATGTGGCTATGAATTATAATTGTCTCCCATAAGTGCTTTCAAAATTTGGAGACAATTTTCTACTGGCAGGAGAGGTTAACCGTAGATGAGTGCAAGGTCTTCCAAGCATGAGAACAGAACAAGATGACTGCTCATAGGGTAATGTCAGCCAGGAAACTCTATCTGAAGGTTTCTTCCAGTCTTGGGTTGTTGTTGGGTTGTTTTACCTCTGAGCGGCACTTTTTTGCACACCATGGGCTAAATGGCCAGGTCACAAGGACCCTGAAGGCTCAGAGAAGATTGGGGGAGGGGACCCACTGGAACAGCTGTTGGGAGACAGATGGTAGCCTCCCGTCAAGGCCATCCAGCGTGTTCTTTAACGGGCACAGGGTATGGCTCTCCCGCACACGGGGCCACGGCTTAACGTCCCATCCGACGGACGGCGGCCTTTCCAAGCCCATCGGTGTCCCCTACTGACCGTGGGCAGGGCGGGGAATTTTTGCGGAGATAAATCTCAACGCTGACCCAGCTGGGACTCGAACCTGGGAACTACAGATTACGAGCCTGGCGCGCTACCGACTGAGCCACCCCCGCCCCTCTTCCAGTCTTAAGGCTAACTCTTGACAGAAGACTTCAGCAGATGTCAGATGACCAACAGTTTGTATCCTTCTCAATCACTTTCACAGGAGAGCATGATTTACATGGTGTAGCCAACATAATGACACGACTTCAGATCAAAGGGTGCATATGCTCTTCACTGGTGAATTGCAATTCAGTCTTCAAACTGATTCTCGATGTTTCGATCTGAAGAGAGCATGGAACATACTCATTACCAATCCTCTAATATCAGAGAATGGCATGGTGGTTTGATGATCTGAAGTGGTAATATGTCAAATAAAACACACTACTTCAAATCTTTACCAGAGACACTCTGACTGATCAGAGGTATAGGAATGATATTCTTCAGTCCTATATGAATGAGGCTTTCCAGGAGTGCTGTTAATCCCGTTTATTTTGATGGACAATAATGTCCATCTTCGTAGGGATAAAAAGTTGAATTCCTCAAAAGTGAGGATATTAGAGCTTGTGTGGGATGTGCTGGGGAAATGTGTTGGAGGTCATCACATCTCCACTTTACTCTTTGGGAAGAATGGGATGACTGTCATCCAACCTCATGATAAGCCTGGTAAACAGTAGGGGAATGGTTCAGGGTCATCCATTTCTGTATTATACTCCCTGTTCTGCTGAACTGTCACTCCTGTATTCATTTGGATTTAATGTTGGCCCTATAACAATCTGAAATTATTTTGGTTATTTCAAAACTTACACTTCATAAATCCCCAGGGGTAGATTAAATTACTATGGTAATGCTTAGAGCAGGAATGTTTTAATTACCACATGGATGACTGAAATTTTGAATATTTTTTGTGATAAAGGTATGGTTCCTAAGGATTTTACCAGAGCTATTATTATCCCTATTTTTAAAAAAGGTGATTGCAGTTCTTGTGATAACCAAGGGGTATTAGCTTGCTTTCTGTTCCAGGTAAAGTTCTTTGCATGATTGTGCTTAATAGAATTAAGAATCTGGTTGGCAGTCAGTTTGCGTGATGAGCAATGTGGATTCAGAAGTGGTAGGGGATGTATTGCTCAGATTTTTTCATTTAGGCAGATTCTTGAGAAATGTTAGAATTTCAGAAACCTTTGGTTACAAGCTTTGTAGATTTCAAAAAAGCTTTTGACTCTGTTGACCATCATAATTTGTGGTTGATTGTGAAATCGTATGACATACCAGACAAGATAATTACATAATGAAAGCTCTCTATGCTAACACTAAGTTGTGTGTGAGTTGGCAAGATTTGTACCAATTGATTTAGCATTGTTTCTGGTGTTTAACAAGGGTGCATTTTGTCTCCTTTTCTCTTTAGTTTGGTTATTGATTATGTTATGCAGAATTAACTGCAAGGGAAAGATTTGGGGCTTAAACGGTCTAGAGATATGAGAATTTCTGATTTAGATTATACTGATGATTTGGCCTTGATGAACTCTTTCATTAAAACTGTTGATAAGACTGCTAGCAGAGTAGGTTTGATGATAAACAGAGAGAAATCTAAAGTGATGAAAATTGATCAGACAGGTTGTGGTTCAATTAATATCTGAATGGTTGCAGTCTTGAGCAAGTGTCTCGGTTTAATTATCTTGGTAGCTATGTAACAGATATGCATGAGATAAACAGAAATATGAACAGTGTAGCATGAGATTAACAGAAGAACAGGGATTTTTAAGAATCCATGGAGAGTAGGTCTGTAAAAGGTAGCTTGGCATAAACTGGAAGGAGAGCTGTGTACCAATCCTCAGTAATACATAGAACCGGCCAGGTCTAGCGCCTAATGTCCAACCCCGCCTTCTCATGGTGCAGGCCGTTAGTACCTTTCAAAAGATATACTCTCTTTTGGAAGGGAACGGAAGGAGAGGGCTGCCAGTTCAGTATGGCCTACTGATCTGGTCATCTATGGCCACTTTTTTTGTTTTCAACCCTGTTGAGGAGTGGTCAACTTCACGGGATCCTGGTGCTGACCATTTATACCTACTACACTGGACTTGTTTATAGATTTGAGCTTCATTATGGATCCTGGACTTGCTGCACTGGTGGGCCTCTGTTGAGGGAGAATCTGCCACTGTGTTTTCTGTTTGCTTGTGGGTTGCCAGCCCTAAGTGAACAGAGGCACAGGATACCTTATATCAGCTGGTGGATAATCCTGATCAGAGGCCATCGCAGGTACCTGAACCTCACTTAGCTAGTTGGGCATCGTCAATCCTAAACTGGAGTAATGTGTCTCAGGCAGGCCATATGGCTCTTGAAAAAGTCCACTTGAAAATGTGGTGCCTGAAGTTTCTACCAGCATCAGTGACTTCAGCCTTTAGCGGATGGGGAACAGGTCTTTGCCCCATTTCTCCGAGGGGGATGTTTGATATTGTTGGCCCTACCTATCTCAATAAACCTAGTTTCTTTAAAATTCCTACCAATCATTTTCTCTCTGCAGGAACGTGAGGACATTTCATAGAGATTATTCTCTTGATGTCCTCATGCAGGAATTTCAGCGCTATAACCTAAATATTCTAGGCTTGCAAGAGACCAAACGGACAGGTAAAGGTGAGATACTTAAAAATAACTTTAAAGTTCTCTTTACAGGGAGGGAGGATGGAAAGCATCTTCAAGGTGTAGATTTGTTTCTCAGCAGACATGCCAGTGATGCTCTTCTAGGATATGACTGCATTAAAGATTTCTTAGAGAAAAATTTAAAACAAAAATTAAAGACCTGAATGAATTCTGGGAAGAAAGGACAAATTTCTCTTGCACTAGGTAACTTCAATGCTAAAGTTGGTACTGACTCTGACCTTTGGGCAGGAGTTTTAGGTAGTTCCAATGGCAATGGGGAACGTCTCCTACAGGTAAGTAAACTTAATGGTTTACAAATAACTAACACATACTACAAACATCAGAACATTTATATATATACATGGGTTTCACCTGATGGGTTGCACAGGAATATGATAGATTATATTTTAATTAACAGCAAATGGGCTAGTTCAGTTAGGAATACCAGATCATACAGGGGAGCTGAAATTGGGTCTGACCATTACCTGGTCAAAAGTGTCTTGCAGCTAAAGCTTAAGAAATGTTGTGCTAAGGTTAAGAAAATTACCTTTAATACTGAAGGTCTGAAAGATTCGGTTAGGTTGTTTTACCTCTGTGCGACACTTTTTTGCACACCATGGGCTAAATGGTCAGGTCTCAAGGATCCTGAACGCTCAGAGAAGGTTGGGGGAGGGGAACCACTGGAACAGCTGTTGGGAGACAGATGATAGCCTCCTGTCAAGGCCATCCAGTGTGTTCTTTAATGTGCACAGGGTATAGCTCTCCCACACACGGGGTCACAGCTTAATGTCCCATCCGACGGACGGTGACCTTTCTAAGCCCATCGGTGTCTCCTACTGACCATGGGCAGGGCGGGGAATTTTGTGGAGATAAATCTCAATGCTGACTCAGCTGGGACTCGAACCTGGGAACTACAGATTACGAGCCTGGCATGCTACCGACTGAGCCACCCCCGCCCCTGAAAGATCCAGATATAGCCAAAGCATACCATGATAGGCTACTTAGTCATTATGACAATTGTGGTTTGCTTACTTCTGAAGTTGAGAAAGAATGGGATCAGTTTAAACAAGCTTTTCTTGAAACCAACAGTACTCTTTTGGGTAAAAGAGAACAGAGGAAACAAAATTATTTGAGTGATAAGGCTATGGAACTTATTTCTGAAAGAAGGAAAGCTTGATAGCCTTGGCTGACAAAGTAGAGGAAGCAGTTAGATAGCACAACAGCAGTTAGACAGTACCAGATTGCTACTGTTTTATATGGGAAGAAACAGACAGGTACACATGAATTGAGCGATAAATATGGCAAGGTGGCTGAAGGTGAGGATTCTGTGATGGCTAGGTGGGCTGAGCATTTCAGAGATGTTCCAAATAATGTGATTATTTCTACTCCCATTGTATGCAATGAGGATAGACGCATTACTGGCTTTTATGATGGCCCTATATCACATTCCGATGTCACATTGGCTATCTCTAAATTAAAACTGCATAAATCCCCAGGGGTGGACGAAATCACCACTGAAATGCTTAGAGGTGGGAACATTTGTGTTGTCACATGGCTGACTGAAATTTTGAATATTTTTTTTATGATAAAGGTGTTTTTCCTAAGGATTTTACTAGAGTTATCATTGTCCCAATTTTTAAAAAGGTGATCGCAGTTCTTGAGATAATTATAGGGGAATTAGTTTACTTTCTGTTCCAGGTAACGTTCTTTGCATGATTATACTTAATAGAATTAAATATTTGTTTGATGGACAACTGCATGATAAACAGTGTGGATTCAGAAGTGGTAGCGGATATATTGATCAAATATTTTTACTTAGTCAGATTCTTGAGAAATATTTAGAGTTTCAGAAACTTGTGGTTGCTAGCTTTATAGATTTCAAAAAGGCTTTTGACTCTGTTGATCAACATAATTTGTGGTTGTTTGTTAGATCATATGGAATACCTGATAAGTTAGTGTAATGAGAGCTCTCTATAATAACACTGAGTCTAGTGTGAGAGTTGGTATGTCTTGCAGCGATTGGTTTAGCATTGCTAGTGGAGTTAGACAAGGTGCATTTTGTCTCCTTTTCTCTTTAGTAATTGATTATATAATGCAAAATTCTTTGCAAGGGAAAGAATTTGGCCTTAAATGGTCTAGAGATTTCAAAATTTCTGATTTAGATTATACAGATGATTTGGCATTATTGGCTAATGATGTTGATGAAATGAATTCGTTCATTAGGGCTGTTGATGAGACTGGTAATAGAGTAGGTTTGGTGATAAACTGAGAAAAAACTAAAGTGATGAAAATTGGTCAGGCAGATAGTACTTCAGTTGTTTTGAATGGCTGCATTCTTGAGCAAATGTCTCAGTTTAATTACCATGGGAGCTATGTAACAGATGCTGGTAATGTGCAGCATGAGATAAATAGAAGAATAGGGTTTTTTAAGACTGGACCGCTGGGACTTTTAAGAATCTATGGAGAGTATGGAAAAATAGGCATATACACCTAAAGACTAAAATTAGGCTGTATAATAGTTTGGTTCTTTCTAAAATTAGTTATGGTAGCAAAACATGGACCCTTTGTAAGCAGGATAACAAGAAACTTGATGCCTTTGATTCTAGATGCTTACGCAGTATCTTGGGTATTAGGTGGTTTGACTTTGTAAGTAATGATGAGGTTAGGAGTCCTCAACCTCCTTTGAGCAGCATATTGCGCAGAAAGAGACTGCGTTGGTTTGGTTATGTTGCCCGTATGCATAGCTGCAGATTGGCAAAGAGGTTTATGAACAGTGTACCTAAGGGTATTGGAAAAAGGGGGAGACCTAGGATGTGGTGGGCAGACAATGTCAAACAGGATCTTGCTAGAATTGGCCTAGAGTGGCCAAATGCAGCAGTTATAGCTCAAAAGAGACATCTGGAGAGGAAAATTACAGTGTGGTTGGACCTCCATAGCCCATGGCTGCATAAGGTGTCTGTCTGTCTGTATGTATGGAGAGTATAAAACCAGTCCAGTGAGTATAAATGGTCAGCAGCATGGCTGTGTGAAGTTGACCATTCCTCAGCAAGAAATAAGAAAAAGTGCCGCAAATGGCCAGATCAGTAGGACAAACTGATCTGGCAGTTCCCCCCTCTCCTGTTCCTTCCCAAAAGGAATATATCTTTCAAAAACTACTAACAGCCTGCACCACAAGAAAGTGGGGGTCAGAAATTAGATACTAAGCCTGACAGGTTCTGTGTATCATCATTGGGGATTGCTCTCCTTACAGTGTAAAATTCCACTGAAAAGTACACACTTAAAAATGGAGGAAAATGTATACGTGTATCTGTATATTTAGGGTACATTTCGAAAAGATATACAATTTTTTTTCGTATATCATATTAGTATATAATCAAAATTAATGACCTCCAACTTTAATAAGGGCACTATTCTGTAGAATGTAGAGTTAAAACTGTAACTCAATTTAATTGACGTGGAATATGGTAGTATTACTGTTGAAATGGTATGAGTATCTAACATATAAGGAAATCCTTGAAGAAGTCAATTTTTCTACTATCTTTCCACCTAAATATGAGGTGCATTTAGTTCAAACTAGATGCATCTCTAAACATTTTAAGTAAAGTAGTAAATTGTTTTTTGGTTACTTAAATTTAGATAATACAATTTATGAGTGTAAATAATACATATTTAGAATAAATAAATGATATAGTTTTCATTTAAATTGAAAACATACTGTGGTATTTATTGCTTTATATATTTGTGATAATTTCCCATTTAGCTTGAAATATAAGTAAAATGTAGAACTGATAATATAATTTTATAAATCTTGGTTGGTTGTATCTTAAAAAATTTCAAACGTTTGTTCAAACATAAATAGTGAGATAGAAAATTAATATACTCATTGAAACTGAATAGTGATTTTTAACAGATTTATATGAACTAAATTATTTCTTTCATTTATTTCAACAACTTTTTTAATTAACCTGAGTTTGAGATCCTTTATTTCATTTTCTAAAGTTTGAGCATGAAGTTGTGATTCATCTCTGAGTCTTTCAGCCTGGGTTAGTCTTCTGGACATATCTTCAAAAATAGGATTAGAATTTGGTATACCATCATAATTCTCTTTGTATAAAGATTCCAATTCAGATTCAGCAGCACGTTTTTCTCGAAGTGCTCTTTCCAATGCATTCTGTTTTTCACTAATTCCCTAAAACGAATTTGTTAAATATCTTGTTTTTACATTGTAGAAATAATGAATAAAAAGGCACTGATGAACATGAAACAATGATACATATAATATTTACTCACTCATATCATAATTTTTAAAAAAATTATTCAAATTTTTTCTATATCACTGTAATTGTTTGAAAAACTGAGACAATTAGATTGAAATACTATTTGGGGATTTACCTTGGTTTTTTTCCTTGAGGTGATATCCAATGGGTAGATGGGTCTGTTGTCCTGTGATTTTTTTTTTGTATCTCTAAACACAGTGTATCTGTTTTTATACCTTGTGATATTTTCCAGCTATTTAACCCTTCCAGGGCTCATATCTTGTATACAAGTTGACAGAATCTGAAATGAGGGACTAACGATGCCTACATCAGTTTTTAGTATAACACATAGAACTTTGATTAAAAAAAAGTTTAAAAATTTCCTTACATATATCTTATAAAAATACATTATTAATGCCCGAAAAATAATATTTCTTTTTCACATATTTTATTGAACTACGACATAAATAATTTGTTAAGCCATACAATATATTGGGTACAATTGATCACAATTTTTTAGACCCAATATATGGTAAAGCTTATTTGTTTGCTAATGTTACTCTATGCTGAAGCAATCTCCTGATTTAAGCTCACAAGTTTGATTTGAACTATTATCAATAAAATTTTCCTTAAAGTTTCAAAAAATCTCCTGAAAATTAACAACAAAAAAAACTGCTATTTTTAAAAATGGAAGATTTTTGGAAGTAATTTCAAAGTACATACCTCTGTTTTTTTTTTAATTTTACAATCTTTTCTGCCTTAAACTTATTTCAGTATTCCTAGAATCATTTATCCCAGTATTCAATGTATTGTTACCACTCTTCAAATCAAACCTATAAGTAACAAGTCTTCTTAGCCAGAGCTTGTTGTTGTGAAGACTGCCTGCAGGATCATGATGGCAGAGCAGGTGCAGTGACCTAGTCAATTGCAGGCACAAGAGGCAGTCAAGTGGCTACATAGCGGATTATTTGCAGTGAGCATCGCTCTCACACACTGGATAACATCACCATGAATCTGAATAATATTTATACTTTTACATTTAAACCTTCATTTTCATTCCTGTAGATTTATTTTATTTATATTCATCTTTTGGTCAATCGATTATTATTAATTCTTTGCAGTTACACTATATTGGATGGCTGGCTTACAACTTCTTGCTGTTGATATTTGATTTAACATTGGTTATATGTTTATTTTTCTTTTATGATTTCTTCATTTTCCAGTAAAAAAAAATGTTGATCTTTTGTTGATTTTCCAGGAAATGATTGAGGTCTTGGATACAGGAGCAAAACAGATTTCCTTGAAAAGGAAATCAGTCATGTGGGAGGGCAATTTCAGAAAGTGTTTTTAACCCCCCTAATATTGAGGGCATTTACTCTCCCTGGAAAGGTTTTTTTAAATTAAGGGTTTTTAAGTTTATATTGAATGATTTTAAAAGATTTCACTGCCTCCCCTACCAATATCTAGGCTGTGCCACTCTTACGATAAAGATATTTTTTTTATTTTGGTGCATTAACTTTTTGCACTTAGCCAAGATCCTTAAAATTGAACACCCAAAGAAAAAAAAATTCATAATGTTTAAGTGAAAAAAATGCAGTCAAGGAAGTTTTCCATTTCATAAACAGGACAGAAAATCCCATTAATGTGAGCAATCCAAGTCAGCTTCTGTAACAATGGCCCATGTTTTAAAATATACCATATTGAAAAGAAAGTAATAAAAAGAAATAAAAATTATATTTCAATTAAATATTATATTATTCTGGAAGGAATTTCCTTTTTATTAATATATGATTTATTTTTATTCATCAGGTTTTCTATAATTAAGCCTTAATTGCATGGTCCGATCTATTTTTTCCACTATATCACACTGTATAAAAATTAAAATTAATGTTTGCAAATTTGTTTAATTTTTTATTTTCATAAAATTCAAAATTAAATTGTTTAATTTTGAATATGATGTATTTTGGTTGATTGGTTTCTAAAAAAATATTCTGAAGTTGACTTGTTTATATGACTCATCACAGTTGGTGAAAAACCTAGACTTTTCTCAAAATATGGTACTGAGAAAAAAATTGCAAAATTAGAGTAATTTTCTTACTTCAAGTAAAAATTTATTTTTTGAATTCAGAAATAAATAGCCTTTCTATTCATGGACATTATAATCACTTCAGTATACTAGTTTTTTTAAATAAATTTTTATTTGCATTACCATATACATTTTTTTGCTGCATGACTCTAAAAAAAACCCTATTAAAATAAAACTAGTTGTCTTTTTTGTTAAATTTTTTATTTTCAGAAAACCCAGTATTAAATGCTGATTATTTTGGCATGTAACATTCTATAATTCTATTCATTAATTATTTGGCAAAAAAGTTCTAAAATTAGTAATTTTTTGACAGCATAATGAAAACATAGCTTAGCTTCTGGATGTAAACTAGTTTTTCAGGCTGAGCCCTGGAAGGATTAGCTTGAAATGTAAATATAATTAATCACAAAGATTCTAATTTTTCTCCAGAAGTTAATTCAGAACAGTCAAAGTATACAATTATCACTAAAAAAATAACACTGAAACATGCAAAACTGTTATGTTTGCAGTTTTTTTTTTGCACTTGCCTTTATATGAATTGTCTTAGACTTTCTGCACATTAGATTTTACTTTAAGTAAAAACAATTTTTTTAAACCAAATTGGACTTGAATCACAATTCATCATAAATGTGTGTGTATATATTAGATAATAAAACATAAATGCACTTAGCATAAAAAGTTAAATTTTAAAAGAGTTAGATAATTTTTTTAGACCAATCTCCTGTTATGATTCACAGAACTGGCCAGGCATAGCACCAATAGTACAAGCCTGCCTTCTTGTGATGCAGGCTGTTAGTATCTTTCAAAGGAGATATTCTCTTCAAGAAGGGAATGGAAAAGGATGCTATCAGATCAGTATGGGCTAGATCTGAATATGACCCCTCTTCTTTTCTTCTTTTAAGACAGGGAGTGATAAACTTCACAATGTCTTAGTTAGTGATGAACATTTAAACCCAATGGAGCATAACTATAGATCCTCAACTGATTGTACTGGTGGACCTGTGTTGAAGAAAAATTGATTGCAGTGTTTTCTGTTTCTGGGTTAACAGCTCCAATTGAACAGATGCACAGCATATTTATATTAGTTGATAGATAATCTTGATAAGAGGCCATCTACACATCTGAACCTTTCCTTCTAGGGGCATCACCAAACCTAAACTGGAGCAATGTGTCTCAGGCAGGTCAGTTTGCCTTCTGGTTCTTGAAAAGATCCATTTGTAAAGATGGTATCTGAAATATCTACCAGCATTGGTGGCTAAATCCTTTAGAGTGGAGAAATGAGTCTTTACCTCAAGTCTGTGATTATGGAACTGTTTGATGTTGTTGGCCCTTTGTTTCTCAATAAGCATATTTTTTTTATGAATCCTACTAATCATTTTCTTTCCACAGCTACCTGAATGTGAACAGAGATTCAATACAGAAATTCTCCTTAGGTCACACTTAAGAATTTCAGCATTATAATTTGGACATATGGGTTTGCAAAACCAAATGGGGAGGTAAATATCCAATTCTTAAAAATAACCTTAAATATTTTTTTCAGGATGAGTGAGCAAACATATACAGGTTTTAGGTTTGCTTCTCAGCAGAAATACAAGTGATGATCTTTAAGGGTATGATGGAAGAAATGAAAGATTTCTTATACTGAAATTCAAAACACAGAATAAAGAGTTGAATGCTATCTGCTGTTATGCCTCCAGTAAGGATTCTGATGAAATGGGAAAGGTGTTATGAAAAACTTCATGATATTTTAAATTTTGTTGAGAAATTATATTATTATAATTTACTTTTGTGGTAGATAACTTTAATGCAAATGTTGGCACTGACTCGTACCTTATGAATTAAACTATATTATTAACTCTTCCAGGGTCCCTGTCTATCATACTTATTGACAGAATTTGAAATGATATGCCAGAGATGGCAATATCTGTTCTTTGTACAACACATGAAACACAAATGCTAAAACATTTAATAAAAAAAAATAGAAATTGCTGTTTGAAACTTTCTTTACATATTTCTCACATAATTCAAGCTTTAAAAATAATACTTTTTTGTTTGATATTTTATTAAGCTGTGATATGAATAATTTGTTAAAGTGATCTGGGTGCCATTTTTTAGATGCAATATATGGCAAAGATGATTTGCTTGTTTTGGTTTTTGTACATTGCAACAATCCCCTGATTTAAACTCACAAGTTTGATCTGAACCTTTTTTTTCTTAAAGTTATGAAATCCTCCCAAAAAATTAAACCAAAAACTGCTGTTTTTAAAATCGGAGGATTTTTTGGAATCAATTACAAAGTGCGTACATCTATTTTTTTTCATTTTACACTCTCTTTTCTGTCTCAAAACTAATTAAATATGTTGAGAATTATTTTTATCATTCATTATAGCATTCAACAGTGTTCTCCTGCTACTGAAACCAAAACCATAACTTGTTTGTGCAATCTGCTGCATAAATTAGGTCATAGCCCAGCAAGACATAGATGGCAGTAATTAGTAGCCATGTGCTGTGTATACCATTGTCATCATTGGATATCTTTCAAATTCAGTTAGTATTTTATTTATACTTTTACAATTAAACCTTCATTTTTAGAGATCTAATTTTTATTTCCATATATTTATGTCATTATTGATCTGCATTATGTTACACACTAGTTATGATGAGAGCCAGTTTAAACTTGTAATTACAGATTTTTTTTTAAATATCACATTATGTTATATATTAATTTTTTCAAATACTCCTTTGGTTTGAAGGCAAAAAATGAATTTTTTTATTGTTTCCTCAAAAGGAATTAAGTCTTGGATATGGAAGCAAAAAGGACCTCCTTGGCAGGAAATCAGTCCTTCTATAGCTGGGAAGGCAATTTCAGCAAGGATGTTATATATTCTCTTCCCCCTTCTCCAGTGAGGGTATTTCCCCCCCCCCCCCCCCTAAAAATTTCAGTTTTAAGCAGTACAAATTTTTGAGTTTATATTGAATCATTTTAAAAGAGTTCCTTCCCCTCTCAATATCTTGGCTATGCCACTCTGAGGATATGGACTTTTTTTTTTTATCATTGGCGATGCAACTTTCAACATTTTGCCAAGATCCTGAAAATGCACCCCCCCCCCTCCAACAAAAAAAAAAATGCATAATGTTGAGTGAAAAAAAGCCAAGAAAGTGTTCCTCCACTTCATAAAAAGACAAAACATTCCACATATATGAGAGTCCAAGTCCCCTTGTGCAATAATGGCCCATATTTTAAAATATCAGGTAAATATTATTCAGGAAGAACTTTACTTTTGATTAATATATAATTTAACTATTTTTATTCATTAGGATTTCTAAAATTAAGCCTTAATTGCATAGTCAGATCTATTTTTTTCCCCCTTATTACTGTGAAAAGGTCTTGTTAAAATTAATGTTTGGTGCAAATTTGTTTCAAATTTTTTAATAAAATTTGGAATTAAATTATATTTAATTTGGATACAACATACCTTATTTCTGTTGATTAGTTATTTGTTTAAAAGAATTTGAAGTTGACTTATTTATATGACTCAGTACAGCTGGTAAAAAGCCTCGAGTTTTCTCATATATTGAGAAACAAAATAAAAAGAGCAATTTTCTTATTTCAAGTAAAAATTTATTTTTCAGTTATTCAGAAATAGCCTTTCTATTCATATGCATTATGATTATTTCTATTATTTTAAAACAAATTTCTATTTGCATTGCAAGATGCTTTATCTCATTTTCAAAGAAAATGAGATAATAGTTTTGCTTTGTTGTCTGTCTATCCATCTGCAGACATCGGACTTTTTTGTTCATATAGGCTAAATTAAATTTTTTTTTATGTTGGATAGGTATTGATGAAATATTACGATATGCACTTTCTGAATCTCTCTAAAGCTATAATTACGCCTTCTAGTGGGGGAAAAAGTTGAAAATTCGAAAATTTCAAATGAATATTGCAAATGTGTATTTATGCTAGAAATTTGTAATTTTGGTGGTGGAATGTGAAGATTCCAAAATTTCCACTATCAACAATGCTTTAACACTTTAGACCCAGGATGTGAAAAAAACCCAATTTTTTTTTATTTTAGCAAATAAGTTTCTTTTCAGAGATAAACGAAAAATTCCTTTTCAGGTTATACAGGAATTGATGAACTATTATAATTCTCTATTTTGGAATCTTCCAAAAACTATAACTGCACCCTCTAACGTGGAAAATTTTGAAAATTCCAAATGAACATTGCAAGCAATGTATTTATGCTAGAAATCTGAAACTGAAACCAAGGTAAATATCTAGATCAGCGGTTCTCAACCTTTTATGCTTCATGTACCCCTTGTATGGGTAGATAAAACTATAGTTATAGTATAACAATGGGAATAAAATAAAACATATATAAATACACATTAAATTTTGTATTCATAAATTACATATATTGATAAACACAAAAAATGACAAACAATTTAACAAATTTTAAAAAATTATGAACATTTTACTGGGTAATCAGTGAAATGGACTTGTTACTAGATCTAGTGACTTTTAAGTTCTCACAGCATACCCCAAAAACCCCTAATCTAGATGATAATTCTATCCAATTGTCTCAACTTTTCCATTAATTACAGTGAAGTAAAGATTATTCAATAATTTTTGATCAATACTGTGACTTAAAATCCAAAGTCACGGAAATTTCATTGCCAACAATGAGTTGGCACCTCAAACCCAGGGAGGGAGGGAGGGAGGGAGGGAGGGAGGGAGGGAGGGGGAGGAAACTTTTTTTTGTTTTAGCAGATAATTGTTTGTATTTAGAGATAAATGAAAAATTCTCTTTTGGGTTAGATAGGAATTGATAAAATATTAAATAATTAATGAAATAGGCTCGATGTATTTCAAATCAACTCATAATAAATAGGCACTTTAGCGTCGATTTAAATTTTAGAGGAAAAATTGTCTTGAGCCGGGTGGGATACGAACTCACGACCTCCTGATAACATGTCAGGTGCTCTGGAGCACTGAGCTACAGGCTGCCGATCAAGATCTCCTCTAACATGTGCTATGAACATTCCTTTATGTTTCATATAGGTGTTATTCTGGCAATATTTTTTAGCCACAAGAGGCATTATATTAGCCAATAGATTGAAGCATGTACGACAAGTATGCAGATAATAAATAATTAATGAAATAGGCTCAACGTATTTAAAATCAACTCATAATAAACAGGCACTTTAGCGTCGATTAAAATTTTAGAGGAAAAATTGTCTTGAGCCGGGTGGGATACAAACTCATGACCTCCTGATAACATGTCAGGTGCTCCGGTCGTGGGTTCATATCCCACCCGGCTCAAGACAATTTTTCCTCTAAAAATTAAATCGACACTAAAGTGCCTATTTATTATGAGTTGATTTGAAATACGTCAAGCCTATTTCATTAATTATTTATTATTTGCATACTTCTTGTACATGCTTCCATCTATTGGCTAATATAAATGCTGCTTGTGGCTAAAAAATATTGCCAGAATAGCGCCTATATGAAACAAAAGAATGTTCATAGCACATGTTAGAGTAGATCTTGGTCGGCGGCCGGTAGCTCAGTGATCCAGAGCACCTGACATGTTATCAGGAGGTCGTGGGTTCGTATCCCACCCAGCTCAAGACAATTTTTCCTCTAAAATTTAAATCGACGCTAAAGTGCCTATTTATTATGAGTTGATAAAATATTATGATTAACACTTTTGGAATCTTTAAAATACTATAACTGCACCCTCTAATGGTGAAAAAAATTTCAAAATTTCAAAGAAATATTACAACGATATATTAATGATAGAAATTTGAAATTTTGATGGTGGAATGTGAACAACATCATGAAGTTTCCATTGGAAACAGTGAAAGTAATAATTAGAAAACTCTATTTTAGTTGGATTGGTTCTAATGAAATATTATAATTTGCATTTTTCAAATATTTAGGTAGTTTTAATATATCTATCTTTACAGATCACTAAATATGGAAATAGCAGAGTTGTTAACAAGTTTTACAAATAATATGTATATAACAGAAAAATGAAATTTTAATGGTAACTTTTCAAAAGATATTCCACTGACAGCAATAATCTACCCACTTTTCTAAACAAGGTGTGGGAAATGCAGCTTTTTAATTTAAGAATTAAAAGATGAATACTTTTATGTTGTATAGGGGGTATTTATTTTATTTATTTATTTTATAATTATAAATAAAATACTATTTGCATTTTTCCTCTCATCCACTAGCTCAAATTAAAAGTTTTATAGAGTGAAAGAGTAGGTAGAGAAAAAATTTATTTCTCTTTGAAAACGATTCTCATATGCACCAGAGGCAATATGTGCTCTAGTTTATTATTTGACTCTAAGAAAATAATCCTATTGAAAAAATAAAACTAGTTGTCTTTTTTGTTAAATATCTTATTTTCAGAAAATCCAAAAATGCCAATTAATTTGACATCTGTCATAATTCCTTTCATTAGTTATTTGTCAAAAAATTTCTAAAGTAAATTTTTTTGGCTGAGCATAATGAAGAAATAGTTGAGTCTCTGGATGTTTTTCAGGCTGGACCCTGGAAAGGTTAAATTATATCATTAAAATAGATTTCTCTTTAAAAATTATGATTGATTTAATTTTGAGCAAAAGCACATCCCATTACAATTCTCACCTATCCAAAGAAGATTGGCAAGCTACTGAAATAGACAGGAATTATGGATATCAAAATGAAAAGATCTTCATTAATTGAAAACCAAAGTAAAATTTAGAAAATCTGAAAAGCTCAGGTAAACTTTTGGGAACAGATTCTGCAGTAAATGCACATAGTGGTAGCAAACAAAATTAGCCTTTTCTGCATATTGTCCCATATTTGGAACGTGGTGAAATTCTGAATTTTCACATTTGCTAAAATAATTTCAATTTTGACAAATTTTCATTCATACTGCTCTTAGTCTCAGATCTGTTTACACTTTTCCTGAAGTTTCAGGTTTAGATCATTCATAAGAATAATTATGAAAATGCAAGTCCATAAATGCTATTCCTCATTTTCAATCATCGATGAATGGCATTTTTGCTGGGTGAGGATGGGCTTGCAGGCAACATCTGATCATGTCCCAAATGTACTTGATGGTCAGGTCTAGGGATGTTGTTGGCTATGGAATAGCTTGAGTACCTTGTAGAGATGCCCTAGATAATGCTCATCCACATACAAAGGCCTTATCTTGCTGGTAGTTTATTATCACACTGTCATATCTGGCAGGCAGGGACACCTGCCAGATATGACAGTGTGATTAGCCATAGAATATCACTGACATATCACCAGCCAGTTCATCTGACAGCACCTGACCATGTGAGATGACTCAGTGCTTCTTCAGACCATTAGTGTCAACAACATCCAACCATACTTGCATCGTGACCCACATGTGCAATGATATGGGGGATAAACCATCTCTCTTCACATAGCCTTACAATTCAAGCACAGTCAAATGTGTCCAAGCTGCTGTAGGGCTAGTAGAAGAGTTATTGTGGCATCTTCTATGCTTCAGCTTCAATATCTGCTATCTACACTCTATCTTAGCTTGTTGCAGATAATCAAAGTGCCCAGAGCATTTAGCTTAGTCAATCAGAGTTCATCTTGTGTTCTCCTGTAGATATGTATTTGTCATTGAATGCAGTCATTTCCATATATCCTTGCCCTGCACTCACATGCTGATTTGCATGCAAATCTGACCACTCCTGCTGTGTGGGGGCAATTTAAATAATGAGAAGTGTATGCTGTAATCAATAGATAAAGATTTGTAGCAGTTTACAACTGCTTTAAATAACAAATTAAATTATTCCATGTCCAATGAAATACAACATATATGAAACAAAAGAAGGCAGTAAAGGGAGTGTGGGATTATATTATTATCTTATTAGTGAGTCATCACCACCAACAACAGGACTAAAGCAAATTGTCTGTATAATTTAATAAAGTGAAAATTTAATAAATTTTCAGTTGGTCATATGCAGCCTGCAAGTTGCTGATTTCTGATAATAATACAATTCTATTTATCTTTATCAGCATTGCATCTTTTACTTGCTGTAAATAATTTCATCTTGATGTAATTATGATGCAATTTTCTCAGTTATGTTCAAATCACAAAGAAATCCTTACTCATAACTTGCAGTTGTTTTAGGTAACAGATTAAAATACAAAGTTAAAAAATATGCCCAATGAAATACATAATATCATATAAACAAGGTAGTGAAGAGAGTATGAGATTACAATATTATTTCACCACTGAATCAACTAAAATAACAGGACTAAGAGCAAAAATATTCATAGAATTTCATAATTTTAAAATTTAAAACGTTTTTGGATGGCCATATGCAGTCTGCAGGTTTCTGATCCCTGATATATCATACAACTTTTTTTTTTATCTTTATCAGTACGGTATCTTTTAATTTGATTTAAATAATTTCATTTTGATATAATTATGATGGAATTCTCTGGGTTATGATAATACCACACAGAAATTTTTACTAGCAACTTGTATCAGATTGCAGCTATATGTTTACAAGAGAACAGAAGACTTCAAGACTTCACTTTAAGACTTCAATAAATGAAATATGATGCAAACAGTCATTGAAAGAATTGTTTGCAGCAATTACCTACTAGTTCTAAACCTTGCATTTCTTCCATTAATTGCTGTATCTTTTCATCATACTGCTTTTTAAAAAGTTTCACCTAAAAATTAGGAAATGATATAATTAAAATTATAATTAATATAAAAAATAATTTACTAATCAAAAATATGAACAAAAACTATCGAATTTTATGAATTTACACCACAAGTTATGTTTATTGCTTGCAATAATGCTGCTAAATCTCTATTAATTGAACACAATTCTAATAATTCAGTAATTTGTCCCATACTACAAAAAAAATTTGTTGGAGACACATTGTCCTTGGTTGTCTGATGTTTCTATAGAATGGTAGCCTAAGTTCTAGTGGGAGGAGAGTGTAAAGGGTCTTTGCTTCAAGCCTGCTATTAGGGTTCTGTTTGGCATTGTTGATTATGTCTCTCATAATTATTACATTTTTTCAGCAAACGTAGTTTTTTTTACAGCAATATGGAATGTGAGGACTCTAAACAGAGACTATACTTTAGATGTCCCAACAAAAGGATTCCAGTGGTATAACTTACATGTTCTGATTTTGCAAGAGATGGACAGGAAAAGGTCAGATAAAAAATCTTAAATCTTTCTTTTCAGGAAGATATGCTGACAAGCAAAAGCATGGCATAAGATTGTTGTTGTTCAGCAGAAGTAACAGCAATGCTCTTTTAAGACTGCATTAATGGTTCATTAAAATAAAAATAATAACCCCCTCAAGCAGCTGCTTGCCACAGAGGTCTGATAGGAGCCTGTCAGTTTATATACCACAGTAGAAGGTCTGTGATGATGGTTCATTACAGCTTAATTTAAAATGGGGATTAAAGACTTCAAAGTTATGTAATCAAGTATCCCCACTGAGGCCTCTGATGAAACAAGAAAGATAAGTTTTATGGACAACTTAAGGATATGTTGGTTGTTTTACCTCTGAGCAGCACTTTTATGCACAAAATAGTTAGTTAACAAACACCCCATCCAAAAGGATCAGAGAAAGTTGTACTTTATAACTGTTAAGAGAAAGATGGAAGCCATCAATGGTTACCATCAAGACATTTAAGCATGTTCTCTAATGTGTATAGGACAAGTCTCTGAGCAAGGGCCCGAGCTTAACTTCCTCTACTGAAAGATAGCAGTCTTTCCAAGGCTATTGATATTCCATTTATCATTGGAGGTAGTGTGGGGATTAGTAAAAAAAAAAAGCCCCAAAAAAGTCCCAGTTGGGGATGCAAATCTGGTTGGTTGGATGATTAGGATTTTATGACACAGTGGTGACTTAGGCCATTAAGCGCCAAATGAAAGACAAAATACATGACAAAAGATATAAAACCCACAACCAAACTTTAAAATCACGCAAAACATGAACATTGTAAAAAAATAATAGAAATACAAAAAAAAAACCCCCAGATGTAAAGGATCTGGACTAAAGAGCAAAATCAGAGTCGATTAAAATACCTGGTATATCTTAAAAACACAAAAAGCAATGGTCAGAAAAAAAGATATATGAGTGTAAGGGATTCGGAGGTAAAATCAAAAAAGCTAAAATAAAGTCTGTGTTCAAGATTAAAAGCTGTACAATCTTTTAAAATATGTTTTATTGTTAAAATAGTGTTGCAAAACCAACACTTAAGTTCGTCGTCCGACCAGAGAAGAAATGAAAGAGTGATAAATGAATGACCTAATCAGAGCCGAGCAAGTGCAACTTTCTCCTTGTGATTCCTGCAGAAACATGACTGCCATGGTTTGATAATGGGCATGATCTCAAAAAGCTTGCTACCAACCTGTTCAGACCAAGATCTCTACCACTGTGCCCAAAGCTTGGGGGAAAAAACACTGTAGGAAGTCTATATATGGAACTGACAATGGAGAGTGGGATAGAGGCATGGCCAACCTGGCAGCAGCATCTTAAAACCAGGGATATCGAATTATGAGCAAGGCATACTATCGATTGAGCCAACACTTCCCCAAAGATATTTAAGTTCTGTCAGGAAAACATAGTATTCTTGTGTTCGGCTATTAAATGTCAAATTTTATATTTATTCTGACTTTTGGGTAGGAGAGATTGCTCTTTTGGTATTGGTAGTTGCACTAACAATGGAAAACATTTCCCCTACAAGTAACTAAATGATTCAAGAATAATACTTAATTACAAATGCATTTCATGGTGAGTACATAGGAATGTGAATGAGGATTTATTAATGGGCCAGCTTACTTGGGGCATTACATCATACAGGGGAGGTTGGGCTGATCACTACCTCGTTAAAAGTGTCTTACAATTGAAGCTTAAGAAATGTACAAGATTAAATGAATTACCATTAATTCTGAGGCAGAGCTATACATAAATAAAGCTTACAATGATAGGTTGCTTAGTCACTATTATAATCATGGTTTGTTTACAAATGAGATACAGAAAAAAAGACTATTTTGATGATAAATAATGAGATAAACTCAACTGTTCAACATCCACTAATAAATCAGAACTTTGAGGTTGATTCTAATTTTAGAGGAAAAATTGTCTTGAGCCGGGTAGGATATGAACCCATGACCTCCTAATAACATGTCAGGTGCTCTGGACCACTGAGCTACCAGCCGCCGATCAAGATCTCCTCTAATTAATGCTACGAACATTCCTTTTACGTCACATATAGGTGCTATTCAGGCAATTTTTAGCCACAAATGGCTTTCTATTTGCCATATAGATGGAAAGCATGTCTTACCAGTATGCTAACGATGAAAAATAATGAGATAAACTCGACTGTTCAACATCCACTAATAAATCAGCACTTTGACATTGTTTCTAATTTTAGAGGAAAAATTGTCTTGAGTCAGGTGGGATACGAACCCACGATCCTGATAACATGTCATGAATAGCGCCTATATACGATATAAAAGGAATGTAATTATCATAGCGTTAATTAGAGGAGATCTTGATTGGCAGCCAGTAGCTCAGTGGTCCAGAGCACCTGACATGTTATCAGGAGGTCGTGGGTTCGTATCCCACCCAGCTCAAGACAATTTTTACTCTAAAATTAGAATCAACGTCAAAGTGCTGATTTATTAGTGGAGACTATTTTGACAAACTTGGGCTGTTTTACCTCTGAGCAGCACTTTTTTTTGTACACAATGATTTAAATTGGCCCAGTGATAAGCATTGACTGACTGACTGATTTAAATTGCCAGGTCACAAAGATCTTGAGAGATCAGATAAGAAAGTGCAGGGATAAACCGAATCAACCTTCTACTAGTCTTAAAAGATAACATTACAGAGAGCTACAGCAATATATCCATAAATTTCTGAGAGGGGAGAGGGTTTGACATGTTTGAATCAAATAACTGAGGGGGAGGGATTTAATGCGTTTAGGTCTCTAATTTTCAGGAACTTTGTCAGAAATATATTATTCAAGACTTTAATGAAAGAATATATATCCCCAAATCTAATCCCTTCCCCGTTATTATGCCACTGGATATATAAATAAATGTCTAAGGGAAATAAATGGAAGTTAATAAAAATCCTTGGATTGATAGCCCGACAAATAAAAACAGACAGCACAAAAGAGAAAGTAGCATTAGCTAGAAAATATTTTGTGTGGGGGAAAAATTTGAATGGTGCACATGGATTGAGAAATAAAGATGAAAAAGTTGTTAAATGTGAGGATTCTGTCATGGTAAGGTGAAGTGAGCATTTCAGAGATGTCCTGAGTAATGCAATTAGATCTATTCCCATTATAAAGAAAACACATTTACTAACTTCAATCTTGGCCATATATCATAATAAGAAGTTGCTTTTACAATTTCAAAATTAAATCTATACACATTGTCTGCAGTTGATAATACTGCTAAAATGTTGAGAGATGGGGTCACATGTCTGACTGAAGTTTTGCATACTTTTTTTATGGTAGAAGTGTTTTTAAGGATTTTACTAGGTGTATAATTATTCCAATTTTTAAAAAGGCAATGACACTTCTTGTGATAATTATAGAGGTTAAGTTTATGAACAGCTTTTGGTACAATTACGAAATTTGTAAGCTATCTGATAAATAATTTTCACTAAAGAGGTCAAACAGTCCCATGGGCAAGTGGTTAGTGTGCTTGGCTACTGATCTAAGGGACCTGGGTTCGAGCCCCGGATAAGGCATGGACGTTTGATGTTTTTCTGCCGAGGTCCCGCCATCCTCTCAGACCTTCTACTGTGATCTATAAACTGACAGGCTCCTGTCAGACCTCTGTGGCAAGAAGCTGCTTGAGGGGGTATTTTTTTTTATAAAGAGGCCATGGTGAAGGTGCACTTTAATTATGTGCACCCTGATCTGTGGGAACATTTAAATGTAATTTTTTTTTCATATTCATGTTCTTTGCATTAAAAAAAATTCATGCATACTTTATTGCATGATTTTGACTTTAAAATAGTCAAGGAGTATCATGAATTTTATCCTCTGTATCTCTTTTGCAAATTAAAGTTATTTACAAGAGTACTTACCTCACTTCTGTTCCTTTCTTTAGCTTGTTCAATTACTTGATTCACAGATGCTTTCAGCTGTTGAATTTCCTTCAGGGCTTGCTGTTCCTTATAAACTGCTTCTTCCTTTTGCAGAACAGCTTTTTCAGCTGTTAACAATCCTTCTCTAGCCTCCTTTAAAGATGCTGATTCTCGAAGTTTCAATTCTGCACTTTTTAAATTTAAATTGAATATTATTAGATACATTTTTAAAATAGCAAATAATTTGCACATTACCAAAAAAGTACTTGATTCAAAATGTAATTTATCATATTGAAAAATTTAAGCTTACAAGTAAATACTGGTTATACATTTCAGTTTTGAGCAGAAACTGGTATATACATATGTAAGTAAATATCTGTTAGCCTCATCATAATTGTTTTCAATAAATAATATTCTATCTTCTGCTTAAAGGACATTAAAAAGTGACATGATAAAGGACAGCTGTCAGTCAAATGTGGTGACTAACTTCACAAAAAACTGATCCTCCACATATATTCTTCATTTTCACATAGAAGTTAATGCAGTGAATAGGTTTATATGAGCATGAGGCATGGCAGTGGTGGCAATCGACTTCCAACTTTAAGAGGTTTGCCACCCAGATATTATGGATGAATTGGAATAGTGCATGAAGTTAATAAGTCAGCATGTGTTAACTCATGAACAGTGTAGTGGCAGGCCATCAATCTTACAGCAGAAAAAAAACAGCATGTTTGGAAAGCCTAATTAGAGATGACAGATGGGTGACTGCATTAGGTGGCTATGTGAGGGCAAACATTAACATTGGTATTGAGGTGACAGCCGTCCGTGGCCAAGTGGTTAGCGCGCTTGGCTACTGATCTTAGGGACCTGGGTTCGAGCACTGGGTAAGGCATGGATGTTTGTGTTGTTTTTCTGCTGAGGTCCTGCCATCCTCACAGACCTTCTACTATGGCATATAAACTGACAGGCTCCTGTCAGACCTCTGTAGCAAGCAGCTGCTTGAGGGGGTATTTATTTTTATTTATTTTTATGGAGGTGATGGAAGTGAATGCAAACAATCGCCTTGATTTCTTCAGCACAGGAATAAAAGAGCTGGTGCATTACTGGGGCAATTATCGTAATTTCTCTGGCAAATATTTGGAGAAATAAACATTTGGCTAATATTATTTGACACATATTGATATAACAATACAAGTGCAATACAGCTGTATGCTATCTCATTCATGATCACTCACACACACTTATTCAATTAATCACACATTCACTTATCTACTCTATCTATAAATTCAGGCTGCTCACCAGTATCGTGGCAGGTTTTGGAAGTTTTGGAATCTGAGCAGTGCTGCTCCTTAAGTTATACCTTTTGACTTTCTGTATTTATTTAGGTCCTGCTTCAGTATCAAAGATGGATAATCACTATGACCATAAGTCAGATATTAGGCCCTAATCATGCAGGTAAGAATGCCATTCCATATGTCATTAAAGAACATCACAGCCCTCATCTACATCTAAAAAGTATCCTAGTGGTCTCCTTCCCAGCCTTTGAGCCTTTTGTCTGGGGGGGGGGGGAACTCTAAGAAATAAAGTAGTTCATCTCAATCTTTACCTCTGCTAATGTAGAGATGAGTATAGGCTCAAATTTCCAAATCCAAGCCTAGTTAGAAACAAAACTGTATTCTGCTACATCACAAAACATATGTACAGCAATGAATTACTCTCTCTCTATATATATATTTAATCTTTCACATTATAAGTTATTACAAATTTTTAAAGTAATTATAGCTATTTGAAAACAAAATTAAACTCATAATAAATAATGAGATAAACTGAACAGTCGAGCATTCACTAATAAATCAGTACTTTTGATGTCGATTTTAATTTTAGAGGAAAAATTGTCTTAAGCTGGGTGGGATACGAACCCACGACCCACCACGACCCACAATTTTTCCTCTAAAATTAAAATTGACATCAAAGTGCCGATTTATTAGTGAATGCTCAACCGTCAAGTTTATCTCATTATTTATTATCATTAGCATACTTGTAAGACATGCTTTCCATCTATATGGCAAATAGAAAATCTATATGGCTTTCCATCTATATGGCAAATTTTAGCTTGGGCTAAAAATGCCAGAATAGTGCATATATGTGACATACAGGAAAATGTTCATAGCATTAATTAGAGATCTTGATCGGCGGCCGGTAGCTCAATGGCCCAGAGCATCTGACACGTTATCAGGAGGTCGTGGGTTCGTATCCCACCCCGGCTTAAGACAATTTTTCCCCTAAAATTAAAATTGACGTCAAAGTGCTGATTTATTAGTGAAAATTAAACTCAATGTTGTTGGAACTAAAAATATAAATAATTTGCAAAAACTGAAATTTCATGAGAATGTCCTTATAAATAAGGACAGTCATTAATGAGAGAGAAAGAATATTTGAAAAAAATAATCAGAATCTGAAGAGTGCATTTTTATTATGTACCAAACACTGATTAAAATGTTGAAATCATAATAAAAATATTATTTATTTCACTTATTTTATAATGAGTAGAAGCAAAATCAGTAATCTCAATCTATCAAGCCTATTCCATGCTCACACTCATTTTTAGTATAGATATACAAGTATAAAGGCCTTAACATGTTTGCTGCCACTAGATGCACATGTGCATCATGCTGTTTGTGCTCAAGTACCTCTAAATGACATGTGACATGTATGTGCATTGTTCAGTCTCAGCTGTCCCTTCTGTCTGTACCTGTCAGCATTTATTCTTCCTCACCCCAGTGCCATCCAGATTGATATTATCCAGAGTTACGAGCCATTGAGTGGCATCCAGATTGAAAGTTACTGGTGTGCAAGCATCTTCCTTGTCCTGGTGACCTTCCAAGTATAGGTATCAAATTAGTAGCAAATGTGTTAATTGGCATAGTGGTTAGGGAGTTAGCTTCTGTTTCAGCAGGCAAATGTTATGTTATCTGCCTGAGGTCAGTAGTGACTTTGGTCTTAATAGGGCTTATCCTTGTATGAGAAGGCCAATATAAGCTAGCAGTTTCTTGGATACTTCTTTGTCCTACATATTGCAAACAAATCAAATTCAACCCATTAAGCATGCTAAATTCTGAGATTGTATAAAATCATGCAAAAATATGTTATATCAATAAAATGTGAAATTACTTTAGTCTACATGAAATTGAGATACAATCTATATTTATTTAAATTTTCAATATTTTCAACTCATGGGAGTTCATTAAAGGTCAATTTTAAGTTAGTGAAAAAAAACTTAGTTTTTGAACCATGAAAGATGGATCAATGACTTTCTGGTCACATGTCATTTGCCCTTACCTACTTAGTCACCTGTTAACAAAGAATGTGATAAAAGAATTTAGCTCAATCACTAAGAATATCTGAATTGTTATCAGATGATCATGGATTCACATCCCATTGTAGGAGTTGCAGCCTTATTTTTCACTACTAACAGTTAAATTTAACTTATATTAATTTCTTTTCAAAAATTATCTTTTTAAGTTTAACAATAATGTCACCTCTTTCTACCTGAGCTCCCATGTATCTTCATTTGTGAACTTTGACATATTGAGAATTCCTCTCATATAGAAAGATTTCCTTAAATATCTATATATTTGAAAATTTATCATTTCAATTATGCTGATGAAATTTGTAATGGAGTAGGTTTGATGATAAACAGAGAGAAAACAAAGTGATGAAATTTGGTCAGGCAGAATGTGCTTCAGCAGTTTTTAATAATGCACCCTAGAGCAAGTGTCTCAGTTTCATCATCTTGTGAACTGCATAACAGATACTGGTGTTGTGTGATGAGATAAACAGAAGAATGAAATTGCTGCTGGGACTTTTAATAACATTTTAAAGACTTTTTTGTACAATATATAAAATACATCAACTCTAAATTTCTCCTATTTTTCCCATGTGGGTATTGGTATTGACTTACCTCCTGTGAAGATGAAAAAAATTAAGGCCAAAATTTTTGAATTTTTTTTTAATTAACAAGGCCAAGAATAGCAGGAGGTGATTCATGGCAGAGAATAACCTGGGCAAACCCAAACTAAGCTTGTAATCTTGCACATAATGCATTACACAGGCATTGTAATATTGCATAAGGTAAATGACCTATAATGTAACAGATACTGTGGTTATTTGGTTATTTGCTTGTAAAAAATGACAACATGGAGGGGCACTTGATACTTTTGACTTTGAGGATATTCAAAATTATCTTCCATGAAATCGTAGCATACTTACTAACCCATCATGTGACTATTTGTTTCAATACACATTACTATTTGTTTCAATACAATAAGTATTTGTGGAAAAATTATTTTCACCGACATACGGGACTTGAACCCGCATCTCTGCAGAAACATGCTAGTGTTCTTACCAATTGAACTAATGCCGGCTCATCTTTTTTCCATTAATTTAAGACTTTCAACTTTTTTCACCGATGATTTTCGCATGCCATGTATGATCAACAGGTGGTAACTATTTCTTTTTATGTTGTGCTGAGTAAGATGGAAATAGTCTCTTCACGCTATTTAGCATTATTAATGATTTAAACATAGGTGACAATCACAGCATTACCTGGGTGACATTTTAACGTCAATATATCAATAAGTATTTTGTGGAAAAAAATTTGCTGACATACGGGACTTGGAGCTCGCATCTCTCCAGAAATAATGCTAAATAGCGTGAAGAGACTATTATTTCCATCTTACTCAGCGCAACATAAAAAGAAATAATTGCCACCTGTTGATCATAAATGAGCCAATGGTTGGCATTGAAAATCATTGTTAAAAAAAGTTTAAAGTCTTAAATAGTGGAAAAAAGATGAGCCTGCATTAGTTCAATCAGTAAGAATACTTTGGCATGTTGTGGAGAGATGCGGGTTAAGTCCTGTATGTCGGCGAAATTTTTTCCACAAAATACTTATTGATATATTGATGTTAAAATGTCACCAAGGTAATGCTGTGATTGTCACCATGTTTCAATACACAAATATTTTTCATATGCTGAATTTCTGTGAAGTGGCAACCACTTTTAGTGGCTTCTTATTATAGCTGATTTAACATCAATTTTTACCCTCCATTTTTATCTGCTATCCATTTTAATATTAATCTTTTATCCATGAGGTATTATCAGATGCAGATATCTGCAGACAAATCTTTAGATATCCAAATACATACATGGCTCTAATTATATAGTCTTTCTATATTATATACTCAAGAATAAAATACTGGGAAACTACTGATATTTATTTGTCACTTCTTTCTGGATGGAGGCATTTTACATGTGAACTTTTTTTCGTTTCTTGTTTGCTATCCTAAAAATTATACTGGAATATATGATCAAGCATTAGAATATAGGAACAGCTGATGTGATTTTTTGGTGAATACAAGTGTTTTTATATCTAGGGCAAAACCAGAAGAATTTAGAATTGAAAAGTGAGAAGGAAAGAAATGGGAAACGAAGGGTCCTGCATTTTGTGCACTTTCTCCTACAAACTATCACATCAGCTGTTGCCCATATTCTAATGCTTGATCATATATTCCAATACAGGGATGTCTCCTATGATTGTGGTACTAGAAGTAAATACTTAACATGAATCAATAGTTTTGTGGAAAAAATGAGTTTTGCTGATGCATGAGACTCAAACCTATATCTCTCTAGATTCATGTCAGTGTTCTAACCACTAAACTAGTACAGGCCTTATCATTTATCAACTAAAGTGACTTACAAATCTTTGCAAACTTGTTGCCCATGGCACCATCTACGATCAGAGAAGGTAACTTTCTTTTCCAACGTTGCTTTGAATAAGATGTAAATAAGAAAGCTGCTTATGCTAAAGCATTATGGAATAATGAATCAATAATATATATGCAGAGGTAACTCTGTTTATTATATTGATTAATTATTTCATTGATAATGCTTCAGTGTAAGTGACTTCTTTATTTATCAGGTAACCAAATAAGTTCATGTGGTTTTTCAATGTTATCAATTTCAACAAAAAGTATGTAAGTGCAAGTGGTGTACATGTGTCAATACAAGTCAAAAGCACATGACACACTGAGTCAGCTGATGTGTAGCAAGCGTGAAAAGCACTTTGGTGAATTAGGAAGGTACGAAAAGATGTCTGCATTGAATACAATTATTTGAGAGTGCTTACTTTATGAGTTTAATGGAATCAAAGTGGTGCATGGAGCCTGCAAGATACATACTGCATTTGGAGAGTACACAGTGAGTGAAAGGACAGCTCAAAAGTGGTTCAGAAAATTTGCATCAAGCAATGAGGCACTTGAAGATGTATCCTGTGAGGGAATACTGACCGTCATTAATGAAAATGAACTGAAGTTGGGTTTGGTTCACATCAAATGTGACAAGAGCATTTAGAAAGGTTCCATGTAAATGACAAAACCATTCATTTGCATTTACACTGCCTAGGAAAAGTCTGGGGCTGAGCAAATGGGTTCCATGTGAACTGACTGCCGACAACAAACCAGCAGCTTGTGATCTGTTTGTTGCTGCTTTCACACCACAAGAATGAGCCATTTTTGGTCATATTGTTGACATATGATGAAAAATGAAGTGTCTATAATATGGGTTCTCAACGTGGGGTATGTGGCAAAATTTTTTGGGGTACGCTGTGAGAGCTCAAAAGTTGTTAGATATAAGATATATGTGTTTTATTTTATTCCCATTGTTATACTATAACTATAGTTTTATCTATCTATGCAAGGGATATGCCAGTTACATACACATTTCCAGGGGTATGTGAAGCATAAAATGTTGAGAACCACTGACCAGTGGTTCTCAACATTTTATGCTTCATAGGAACACCAAACGTTCATAACATTGGTTGTTGGCCAGTGAATCTGTATTGCACACACACCAAAGCTCAAGATCTGCCAACAGAAAATTTTGTTGTGTCTGGTGGACTACAGCTAGTATCATCCTTTATGAGCTTCTGGTCACTGGCCAAACAATCACTACAGACATCTATTTGGCACAGCTACAATGGGTTGCAGATGCACTGCTCCAAAAACAGCCTGCACTTGTTCCTCACAAAGGCATTGTGGTCCTTCAGGATAATGCTTGCCCTCACATAGCATGAGTACCTGAAACAAGCTCCATAACCTTGGTTGATAAATTCTACTCTACCCTCCATATTCCCCAGACATTGTGTTATCCAACTACTATCTTTTCTTGATGCTGGACAATCATATGCACAATGACAATTTAAAAACAGAGAAGCACTGGAAATGAAGTTGGCTGTTTTCTTCGCTTCTAAACATTGGGAGTTCTACTGGAGTGGCATTTACAAATTTTTATCTTGTTAGGAAAAGGTTATAGATTGTTCTGGTGCTTACATTCCTGAATAAAATATTTTTATTCACTTTTTACGTAAGGTTTAATTTTACACTCAAAAACTGTACGAACATTTTTGGTTGAACCTTTTATTCAGAGCCATATTCAAAAAAGAAGTTTCCTTCCCCAATTATAGATGGCTCCATGGGCAACTAGTTTGGGAAGATTTATGAGTCATATTAGTGGATAAATCATGGAGCCAGTACTAGTTTAGTGGTTAGAAAACTCTAGCATGAATCTGGAGAGATGGACCCTGGCATCAGCAAATCTCATTTTTCCCCACTAAACTTTTTACTGATTTATTGACTACATCAATAGGTATTTCTGTGTATTTACTATTAATATGAATCACTTATATTTTTTAATCAATGACTTACTTTTGTTTCTTTATATCTGCATTTAAAGATAGTAATTCCTGAATATTCCTTCTTAATGCTGAAATTTCTTCATTGCTTTTAGATAAACTACATAAAAACAAGCACATATAAACAACAAGCAAATATAATCCTATGAGAATTTCAGAACAAATGAGGAACAAATTTTAAGTTAATGAAAAAATTGGCTTCAGCCTTATGGGATAAGAACCCACAATTTCTTGATAAATGTCAGTTGCTCTGGCCAGTCAGATGTTAGCCACTAATTAAGATTTTCACTAACAAAGGATATGAAGGGATATAAATCAACAGAAATATCACATGATTAACTATATAAAAGTAACTTTAAATTAAATGCAATACATATATATTGTTAATAGAAATTATTCTTTAAGTACATCATCTAGCATTCAATTTTTCTGCTAACTCAAAATTTGTTCTATCAACAGGTGATTTTCTAATGATGAGTTTCTTACATATGCTAAGACTGCTTGATAGGCTATTGATCTTTTTAAGTGTCACTAAAAATCGACATAAATCCATGTATGTTTCTGTTGATTATTTCTTCACAGCCCTTGCTAGTAAAAATCTTGATTGGTGGCTGGTAGCTCAGTCACCAGAGCAACTGACAATGCTATTATGGGTTCATATTTCACAAGGCAATTTTAGAAGGAAAAAAAATCTAAAATAATTTTTTTCTTCTGTTTTAGTGGTCTTTAAAAATCTGCATGAAAAATGTTTATTAAATATTTTTTCACCTCTATTTGGTTATTAATATTATCAAAGGGGAGGAGGGGACACAGACCCACCCACCTGCCTGCCCATCCATTCATCCATCCAACCAGCCAGCCAGCACTGGACTTATGGAACATGTAAAATAAAATTCTAGACCATCATATCGCTTTTCTGGGCAAGATATATCAGAGACAATATTTTCATTTGGGCATTATATAGCGATTAAACATTAAACTTTCATAGAACACCCTATTAATAATTTAGGAGGCAGCTTTGTGAATTTTTTCATGTTTGCTATTTTGCAGCCAAATAACTTATGTTCCCTTAACCTCAAGTGGAAAAGTGAATTTTTCCAGATTCCTTCATCACAAGGAACAACCAAGGAACCTTAGGTAGAGAACTATACAAAAAAGATACCTCCGTACCTAATCTCATAACAGAAAATTCATATCAATCCATGAGAAAAAGCCTTCTACTCAATGTTTTACAGAGCTTTCAGAATATCATCCAGTGCACGCATATGTCAAAGAAAATGCTCTCATCAACAAAATTCTAAAAATACAGGATGCCCTTATCAAGACCACATCACAAAATGTGAGACACAATATTAACTGGAAGAATAACATATTGCCTCTGGGAAATATGAGATGCTTGTTTTCAAAGAAAATGAAGTTTTCATTATCTGAATTTTGCACCTTTTAACAGTAGTTATTTTTACTAATGGATAATTGGAAAATGTAAACAGTAATATAGTATTAGCCCTATACAATAAAAAAATTTCTCATTTATCTCTTACAATGAAAAAGATGCCTTTTCTTATCCCTTACAGTTAAGTAGAAATCAGAGTCATAAAAATATTACCATATTTAAATATTATTGAAATTTTTAAAATTAATTACTAACTTTTTAATGACATTATATATATTTGAATTTTTTTTAATGTTTTAATTTATTTTAGCTTTAAAAACTCTTCATTTGTATCCATAGGTAGGTAATTTATGCTCTAATATTAGATTTTTGAGTCATGCTTTAAAATAAAAAAAATTGTTACTAAGTGCAACAACAAAGAGTTAAGATCAGAGCTTACTTCTTTTGCGTTTCAGCCAAGGAAGATTCCAATCTTATTGTTTTTGTAGCCATTTCCTTTTTCTGTAATGAAGTGTCATCTACATGTTTTTCCTAAAATAGAATTGTATTATATTGTAATATGTTTTATAAAAAATAAAATACACCCTCAAGCAGCTGCTTGCCACAGAGGTCTGACAGGAGCCTGTCAGTTTATATGCCATAGTAGAAGTTCTGTGAGGATGGCAGCAGAAAAACAACACATACATCCATGCCTTACCCGGTGCTCGAACCCAGGTCCCTTAGATCAGTAACCAAGCATGCTAATCACTCAGTCATGTGATGGCTTACAGTTAGTATCTTAAACAGCTTACAGTAGTAACTATTTTAAACTACAACTTACGTCTATACAGTTTGGGGACCAAATGTACAAAAATGAATACAAAATACACTCACACCATTACCATTTCTTTTGAAATATTCCTTCCCTGCACTGATGCCCTATTGCCAGAATTTCTGATGCTTCAGCATTTACTAGAATACTATGCAGTTGCTCTTTCACCTGTCCTTATGTTTGAATGTCAGCATACTGATGATAATTTTTATTGCTTCAGCCATGGAAACAGGAGAGGGTGACATGAAAACAAATCCAGGGAACATAATTCATGTGGCAAAATAGCTATCGTTTTTGCAAAAAGATGGATAGCACCAAGGAATGGATCCAAAAATCTTTGAAAAGGGGTGACTGGGGAGAGTCAACTAATAAAACATCACAGTCATATAGTGGTTATGCATTGTGCATGAATTAATGCTAGTAACAATTTAATCAATTTTCACAGGGACAGGTGCCTGTTGCTGCCACCCCCCCCCCCTCCATTGGTCTGCTACTGGACATTCAGTATATAAGTGTGCATTTTTGTGCAAGAGTAACCACTCATCAGTGACCCCAACTAAGGACAATGTGATGAATGCTCAAAAGAAAACAATATAGAACATTTTGTCCCGCAAGAATCAATTTAAGTGTCAATGAATGGTGTCATTTTAAATGCAAGGTTGTGTAAATGGAAGGTAGCTTTTTGAAATCCATGGCTGTGCCAATAAATGACAGAAAAAATCTTGTTAGTGGTTTTACTATTAGTTAACATTATGCAACATTTGATGTTTATTCTTTAGGTATTCTTGAGGGCAACTATGGCAGATTGATGCACAGGCATAAATAATGAGAGTTTCTTTAGTAGGCCTAAACCTCTCAAAACCTGTAGAGAGGGGCAAAAAAAGATTTCTATACTGGTGTCCAAAAGTTAAGCATAATTCACAAACTGTTAAATCTCTCAAAAATGACTAAAAACTATTACATTTTGTGTGCCAACAAAATAGAACATACAGAAAGCTATAAGCTCCCCAAATATCACCTGACAAAGCAAAATATGCATTATGCAACTCAAAAAGGAAATCCGGGGTGCTGTAAAAGCTGGCTCCGATTTTGTGCTACTAATTTCATGCTGATCACGTGTTGTGTTCATGTTGGTACAGCATTTTGTAATAACAGTACAATATAGAGACAACATATGGATAATTTTAAATGTGGTAGAGCAATCAGATGTTAGAATATGGCCAATCCCAGCCTGATGTGGCTAGGATTGTAAATGTCTCTCAATCAGTGCTTTCAAGACTGAGGACAGTTTTAACAGACAAGAGCAGTGTTGTCAATTCACACATAACAAAATAAGCTAGACAAAGTAAGTAAAAAAAATAAGACTAAAAAAAAGTAGTTTTGCACTAGAAAAACACATTTTTTAACATTTGAGAAAAAAACATTTTCTTTAGGTAGCAAGTTTCATTGTGCAAAGAAGCCTATATTTGGGTTTTGAGCAGGTGAAATCTCTCTATTTTGTAAAAACTGAAGCATGATTTAAAAGTTAAAGATGATAAAAAAAGATGTTATAGTGATCAAAGTGAAATCTTCCCAGAATGAAATATATTATATATTATAAACCTAATTTAAATGTATTTTTTATGTTTGTTTGTTCTTGACTGTAGAGATGGAATTTTGGGTCCCTTATATTTATAACAAGTACTACTAAAGAAATGTGGCCCAATCAATGTACAGTTTATACAAGGATGACTTTTTGACTTCATCTTTAAAGGAAAACAATTTTTGAATTTAAGAAATAGTGATTATGCAAAATTAAAAAAATAAATCAAATGCAAGAAATCATACCATTAGAAATTTTTATTGGTAGTTATTACAAAGTAGATTGTTAATGGGAATAATGAGGACTTTTATTTTCTCAGAAGGTAAAACCTATTTGGATATAGAAATATGATGTTCAGCCATATTTCAAATAACTTTATGGATCATCAATGTCAGTATCTTCAGAGATCGCAAAGATTCACTTAGATCTGAAATGGGATTTATACATTTAGAGAAAGTGTCTGAGGTGGTAGCACTTATAGAAGCTGTAGTCTGTGCACCACTGGGTAAGTGTAAGTAATCCATGGTACCAATCTCATGCAGCATTGCCTGTAGATTTTGCAATCACTAGCATTTCTACAGCATTTCTTTTATTGCCTAAAACCTGATCAAACAGCTAAAATATATTTCACCATTTCAGTACTTATTTTTTGAGTAGGTTCATTTGGCTCATAACCCTTTCCACTTCAGCATTATTCCATGAAATCACAAGAAGTAAGAGCAAACCTAATAAGTTCTTCAAGTGGATTTAAGTCTGAGGCATCTCGGAATAAGTTAATTTCATTCCATAGCTGAATATACTAGCAGTCTTAATCCATTTTCCATTACCAGGTTTCATTTCACTTCACACAATGCAAATGCACTATTCTTAAACAGTAACCTAATGAGACAATGTAAGTTGCATCAAATTTATGTAAAGAGATCATGAATAGTGATTGTGAACCAAAAAAACAACATGGTTATGGATGAATGCCTTGTTAAAGTAAGGCTAAGTTCAATGGCCCCTGCTTTGATCAGCCTGCCCTTTTAGACATGGTTAATACTTGATGGGACTGAAGGCAATATTTCAAAGGAATCAATTGCTGCATGTATAAGAGATGGAGGTTATTGCAACAGCAGTTATTGGAATGGACTAACAAATTTAAGCAAAATTTTAATTGTTATAAAAGTAGTTAAAAAGGCAAAAATAAAATGGAAAAAGTCAGTTTTTTGACAAAAAAGCCAAATTTTAAGCTATAAGCAAATTTAAAATTTTCTATGCTAGACAACTTCTGAAAAAGCTAGATTTAGTTTTAAAAAGATAAGTTGGCAACATTGGCAGGAGATGTAAGCTGTAGAAAAGTACAAGGTCATCCAAAGTCAATTAAATGTTTTCACAAGGGTAAACTAGTGCTTATAAATTTGAGGGGCCTGGAATGGTCCCATAAAGTTAGAGTGAAGGGAAGTTTAGGGGGCCTGAAAATGTCTAAATGCAACCCTGCCAAGAGTGGCAACAGTACAGGATAGCCCCTTATTTTGGCACTAAAAGCACATCATCATAAGGCAATGTCAGCCAGGCAAATCTCTCTGAAGCTTTCTGCAGCCACAGGGGGAGAGGACAGTTCAAGGCAAACTGTTTACAGAATACTTCACCAGAGAGAGCTTTATGCCAGATGACTGACTGTTTGAATTCCCACAATCCTTCCCACAGGATAGTCCAACTAATATGGTGTATTGTCACTGAACCCCAGACCAATGGACATGTGTGTGCTCTTCACTGATGAATCATGATTAATTCTTTAAGATTGATTCTTAAAATATTTTTATGCAGAGAATGTAAGGAACTCATTACATCTAATATCAGAGAACGGCACCATTTATGGTGATGGTGTGGGGGTAGCATTATGTCAAATGAGCAAATGTTGTTCCATTTTTTGCAAGAAGATTATGCTGTTTTACCTCTGAGTGGTATATTTTTGCACACAATGGGATACGTGGCCAGGTCACAAGGATCCCCAAGGGTTCAAAGGAGGACGATGATGCTTAGCTGCTATGTGGTCCAAGGCAAGGCTGATAGCATGCAACTCTGCAGTGAAGATGGAACACTGCTGTTGGATCCGGTCTGCAATGATTACATCACAGCAGACCATGGTTGATCCTACCGATGTGTCGGACTTCAAGCCATCTGTGAAGACAGGCAAGTGTGCAGCACAATGGCTGGCAAAGAGTTGCCGACACACAGTCGGGTGTAAAGGCCTTCCCTGTCCTGCAAAGAGAGAAATCACAGGAGGGGAAACAGTGAGTTAAGGTGGAAGTGACTCAGCTATCGACTGTGAGATGCTATCTGTTGTTATTCTCTCTCAGGTAACCTAGGACATGCAAACCAAAAGGACAAATGGCAGTCAGCCGATTCTGATATAACAGTTCCCACTGAGGACTGAAAACGCAATCCCAAGTGGGATGGCCAGGCAGGGATCGCAATCTTGCTGCTTACTGCAGGGACACAACTGCTGAAGGTGAATAGATAAGGAAGATTCATCAGTCTCAACAAAGAGACACTGGATCGGTGAAGTGTAGAAGGCCCCTGTGCAAACACCGAGGACCTGATGGTGCAGAGGGTCCAGCACCTTCACCTCCAAATCCATACAAGGTCATGGCCTTGCATCCCATCTGGCAGACAATGGCCTTTCCAAGCCTAATGGTGTCCCCTTTCTGATCGAGAGCAGGGTGTGGGTTTAGTGGAGATAAATCTCAGAACACTGGAACCTGGGAATTACATATGAGCCTGGCATACTACCAACTGAGCCAACCATCATACTCTCAGACAGTGATTGAAAAGTTATTCAAATTGCAGATGAAAACAAACAACCCCCCCTCAAAGCAGCTTCTTGCCATGAAAGTGAGACAGGAGCTTGCCACTTTAATATACTATAGAGAAGCTCTGTGAAGAAAACAAGACTCCAGCAGAAGGATAACACAGAAAAAAACCATCCATACCTTACCCAAGGCTTGAACACAAGTCATTTTAATCAGTAGACAAATGTGATAACCACTTGGTCACTGGGATAGTCATAGTAACCCTAAAATTTAATAAACTCAGAAGGAAACCATGTGTGATATTTTATTCTATAAGAATGAATTGTGTATATTGAAAGCAATGTGCTGTAATCATAATGCCTCAGCAGAATAAAGGAACCCGTGTTAGTTAGCCATCATTTCTGAAATTATAACAATATTTTAATTCTTAACTTTTAATTAGGTCTTAAAAAATGTTATTATTTTTCCAATAAAAATAAATTTAGGTTTTGTGATTAGTAATAGTGATAATAAAGAGCTAAGTGTATGCAAAGAAAAACCCATCTGTTACAAGGATCTTTTCTTGGGTTATCTTTTTGGTGAGGTCTTGACTTCCTAACAGCTCTTCTCTATGGTATACTACATTGACAAGAACTTACCAGACCTCTGTGGTAAGCAGCTGTTTGTGAGGCGATTTTTTTTTTTGAAAATCCACTGAAAGTGTATATTAGTACATAAAAATATGTGATTGTAGCAGCACTATTAAAATATTTGAAAGTATATTACCTTGGTTGGTTAGTTCTTTGGAATTTTTATTGCATGAGCAACAGAGGCTATTATATTGTGCAACAACAAGGTTAAATAAAAGGGTAAAAGACATTGAGCTTACAACTAAAGTTAAAATCAACTTGCAAAGAAGAGTAAAACAGCAGCACAAATGATATAAAAGTTAACAATATACAGAGATATATTAAAATTGCAACATGCAGAAGTAAATCTAAGAAAGAGATTATCATGTACCTTTTTCAAGGAAAAAAAAATATCGATAGACATTTCATGATTCTAGCTTCACAAAATTTTAATAACTTACCTAGCAATATAATGGAAGAGAAAAATGAGAATATTTAAATTCAAAATTAGACAACGACTGCTAAATATAAAAAATACCGAGTCATTATTTCACATTGCTAAGTGAATTACCTCATTTCATGGGTAATTAACCCTTCCAGGTGTCCAGCCTGAAAAACAGCTTTCAATCCAGAGGCCAAGCTATTTTCTCACTATGCTCAGCACAAAAAAAAAAACTTTAACCTTTAGAACTTTTTTGCCAAATAACTAATGAAAGAAATTATGGCATGTTGTATGCCATATTAATCAGCATTTAATTCTGGATTTTCTGAAAATAAAGTATTTAACGAAAAAGACGATATGTTTTATTTTAATATACTTTTTTAGAGTCATATAGTAAAAAAAATGCACCTGGCAACACAAATAAAAATTTATTTAAAAAAAAATAATAGACAGAAATGATATAATGCACATGAATAGAATGGCTATATATTTCCGAATAACAAAAAATTTTTTTGGTTTTAAGTAAATATTTTTCTTGCTTAGTAATTTTTTTCTTGATACCATACTTAGAAAAAATTCCAGGTTAGCCAATTGTGCTGAGTCACATAAACAAGTCAACTTTAGAATTTTTTTTTTAAATAACTAATCAACAGAAATAGGTCATGTTATATACCAAATTAAACAGTATTTAATTACGAATTTTATAAAAATAAATAATATGAACAAATTTGCAAGCATATTGATTTTAATAAGCCTTTTTCAATGTGATATGGTGAAAAAAAAGATCGCACTATACAATTAAAGCTTCACTTTGGGAAACCTAATGAATAAAAATATTATATATTATATATTTATCAAAAGGAAATTTCCTCCCAAATAATATAATATTCAACCTGAAATATGATTATTTCTTTTAATGATTCTTTTCAGTATCGTATATTTTAAACACGGCCAGTGTAATACAAAGTGACTTGGATTTCTCACATTCATGGGATTTTCTGAACTGGTTATATGAAACAGATAAAAACTTACTTGGCTGTTGTTTTTTTGCTAAACATCATGAATTGTTTCTTTGAGTGTTAAATTTTGGCAATCTTGGCTAAGTGCAGAAAGGTTTGTGCACCAAAGCAAAAAAAAAGCCTTATATCATCTGTGTGGCACAGCCAAGTTACTAAGGGAGGTGGGGGTGCCTTTAAAATCATTCAATATAAACATAAAAACTCGTAATTTAAAAAAAACAACTTATTTTTCCAGATGGGGTGGGGGGTGGGGGTGAAATTTGATGTATAGTAAGTGACATTAGGTCACAGAGTTAATGGAGAGAAGTTTCGAAGCTAGTAAGGAGAATGCTAATTGAGATGTTAGCAGCTTTTATAGCAGAGTAGAGAATGCAACTTGTAGAGATGTTTTTTAGTTTGTTGTGATTTGAGAATGTAGGTGGAGATGTTTTGAGTGAGCTTTTAGTTGATGTGGTTTATTTGATGTGGACTGTAGAAATTTCACTTGGTGAGTCTTGATTTTTTGGAAATAAACTTTGTTTTATGAAACAGTTTTGACTTTTCTAATTCTTTCTCTTGAGCAGGATAATTGATTTTAATTAGATTTAAACTTTAATAATTTGACAATTTTTTGAATTCTTTTCATATGAACTAAGTAAAGCATACTATATTTAGCAAACCCTTATTTAACTTTATTTGTCATGATTAATTGCCCGCCACCTGAAACTATCCAGAAATTTAGTATAATTTGGATCAGTTACAAGTCCCAAAGTAAAGAAGTTAACATACATTTTGGAACATTACAGTAAATTCTTAGTTCTTGAGATATGTTTAGAATTTCAGAAACCTTTGGTTTCTAGCTTTGTTGATTCTAAAAAGGCTTTTCCCTTTGTCGACCATCATAATATATGTTTGATCGTGATATCTTAGGGCATACTAGACAAGTTAGTTAACATAATGAAAGCTCTCTATAATAACATGAGTTGTGCGAGTATTGGTAAGGCTTGCAGAAATTGGTTTAGCATTGCTTCTGGTGTTCAACAAGGATGCATTTTGTCTCCCTTTCTCTTTGGTTATTGATTATGTTATGCGAAATTCACTGTAAGGAAAAGATTTTGGTCTTAAATGGTCTGGAGATATAAAATTTCTGATTTTGATTATGCTGATGATTAGCTCTTTCGGCAAATGATGTTGACGAGATGAACTCTTTCATTCGAGTTGTTGTTGAGATTGGTAGTAGAGTAGATTTGGTTATGAACAGAGAGAAAACTAAAGGGATGAAAATTGGTCAGGCAGATTGTGTGGTTAGTTAATATCTCAGTGGTTGCACTCTTGAGAAAGTGTTTCAGTTTAATTATTATGGAAACTATGTAGCAGATGTGTGGTATGAGACAAACAGATAGAATAGGATTGGGATTGTTTCTGGGATTTTAAGAATCTATGGAGAGGGTTGAGATAGAGGTATATATACCTAAAGATAAAATAGTTTGGTTCTTTCTAGAGTTAATTATGGTAAGTAAACTTGGACCCTTTGTAATCAAGGTAACAGGAAACTTGATGCCTTTGATTCTAGATGCTCACTCAGCATCTTGGTATTAGCAATCTTGGGTATTAGGTGGTTCAATGTTTTAAGTAATAATGAGGTTAGATAAAGGAATCAGCAATCTCCTTTGAGCAGCATAGTGTGCAGAAAGAAACTCTGTTGGTATGACCACGTTGCCTGTATGCATAATTATAGATTAGTGAATATAGTTATGAAGAGTGTGCCTAAAGGCCTCAGAAAAATGTAGACCTAGGATGCAGTGGGCAGACAATATCAAACAGGACCTTGTTAAAATTGGTCTACAGTGGCCGGATTGGTCCTCTGCAGTCAATGGCTGCTTGATGATCATGAAATACATTTTAATGCATTTCATTTCACATTTATTTGTTTTCACATGTTGAATTGCTTAGATTTGTTCATATTGAATTGTCCATATATATTTGATCTCATTATTTGGGTTGGTTTTATCTCTGAGCAACACTTGTTTTGTACAGAATGGTAAATGGCCAAGTCACAAGGACCCCAAGGGCTCAGAGAAGGTTTGGGGAAGGGGACCCACTGAATAGCTGTTGGAATACTGATGGTAGCCTCCCATCCAGGTTATCCAGCATTTTTTTTAACATGCACAGGGTATGACTCTTCTACACATGGGATCATGGTTTAATGACCCATCTGATGGACGGTGGCTTTTCATAGCCTATCGATGTCCCCTACTGACTGAAGGCAGGGTGGAGAGTTTTGCGGAGATAAATTTCAAAGCTGGCTCAGCTGGGACTCGAACCTGGGAACTGCAGATTACAAGATTAGTGTGCGAGCCACTCCTGCCCCACCTTATTATTTATGTATAAGTTTTATGTATCTTATATTTATTTTATATTGTGTTTTATTATTGTGTTTGATTAAGTGTATTATGTGTTATATATGGTCAATAATAAACATTAAATAATAAGGGTGTAATACATAAAGGATGAACCACGGTGCACAAAACACATGGGAAACAAGAATCGACAAATTGAACAATGATATATATATAGAGAAGTACAAAATAAAATCAAGCCAGATGTAAAAGAGAAGTAAAATTTACAGAATAAACCAATAATGACACAAAATTAAAATCTGTTAAAATCACCAATATCTTCTAGGAAAGGACTTTACAAATCATAAGTAAGTGAATCATTTAATTCGTGGACTGCTGTTGCCAGCAATTAACAGCTTTTCACAAGAGTTAAAACACGATATTTGGCAACTTAGCAATTCTTTAAAGGCATGGAACAGTGTGTGCAAGTTGAAATACATTGCATTATGGTCGCAAATAATAAAAAAAAAAGTAAGCAGTCACATTCTGTCATTTTCTTGATTTGGAAAGGTGTTTGTTTTTGAGCATCTGACTTTTTGCATGCTATGGCTGATCTAGAACCTGAGCAGCAGTATGTGATAAGTTATTGTGTTTGTCAAGACTTAGGTGGTTAACTGTAACAGTCACAGAAATGATTAAGTATGAAGAACAGTACTTGAAATGAATTGTGATTCTTCAAGTGGCATAAATGCTTCACAGATGGGGCGATTTCATGGAGAATGGCACAAGATCTGACAAACACTGTTCTCTATATGCTTGAGTCATTCTGCAACTTCTGTGTGCCATTTTTTTGTCAGTAAACTGTGCAGATAGAATTTTATTTGGTAACATTTTTCCACTGATTATTTTCTTCTGTTATATCATTAACAACTTATTAAGAATTTAAATACCTTTAATTTCTGTCAAGTTATTTTTCCTTTTTTTAACTTCATTTTCGCAGATGTACATATATATAATGAAACAAGTTATGTCTATAAGAAAAACTGTCACCTTTGATTTGAGCTGTTCTGAAAAATTCTCCACAGTTCTCTTGCATTCATTAAGTTGATCAGTTTTATTCTGAAGTTTATTTTTGACATTCCTAGCATCAAAGATAATAATCCATTACTACAGATATAATTATAAGGTTTAAAAGGTAGACTAACAAGATGCAAACTGCAACAAAATAGGACAACATAGGCATTTGGCAAATAATTAAATAAAAAACCTAAATTTCAAGGTCTAATGTTGAGGTTCATCATCAAATGCAAACATTTGAATTATAACAACCACTTTATTTGATATACCTACCTAGTAATGTGTTGTGCCTCCTTTGGTCTTCAGAACAGCCTGAATTCATTTGAGCGTAGAACTTATAAGATGCTGTATACATTGTGCAGAATGTTGTAACATGTGGAAATGATTGTGTCATTCAGTTGCTGCATATTGTATGGCAGCACAATCTCACTGCAAACAGCTCTTACCATCTCATCCCAAAGATGCTAGATAAGGTTTAGATCTGGGGACTGTGCAGGCCAATGAAACAAGGAAAATTTGTTGGTATGTTTTTGGAACCATTCAGTGATATATGTGTCTTGTAAGAAGGTGCATTTTATTGTCCTTTGATGGGTTTTCAGGGACCTAATGTGTACCAAGAAAATATTCCTCACACAATCACTGCCACTACCAATCTGTACTTTGACACCAGACAAGATGGTTCCATGCCCTCATGTTGCCTCACTTTTTGCATCAGTATGATGCAAAAAGAACCTTGATTTGTCCAAACCAAGCTATCTTTTTCTAGTCCTCAAAGGTCCAGTGTCAGTGCTCCTATGTCTAATGGAGACACCCTTTCACATTCTTGCTGACAACATTGACACTCAATATGGTTGGTGGCTGTTGCAGCTCATTCATGAAAGGTCCAATACATGGTACATTTGGAGATAACCTTCTGCACACCAATGCTTAATTCTGCTGTGATTTGCCTTGTTCTGGACTGTCTGTCTGCTTGTACAATTCTTGCCAATTTCCTTTGCCCCTCTGATCCACAAGTTGTTTTTTATCACTGGTAGTTTTTTCCTTTTCGCACTATTCTCTAAACCCTTGAAATGTTTGTGCATGAAAAGCCCCAGAGGATGGCCATTTGGGAGATGCTAGAACCGGCATGCCTAGCACCAATTATCATGCCATGTTCAAAGTCACTCAGATCGCTTGTTTTGACTATTCTGAAATGTTTGACTATATCCAACTGATGCTCAAAGAACTGGTCTGCAATATTTATGCTGCACAAATTGGTCACATGATGTTTTACATGTTGGAATGAACCATTTATGTGACAAGGGGTGGTGTACCTAATAAACTGGTATCTCAGTGTATATTATATGCAGATCAACCATTGTTTCTGAAACAATATCTTTGTTTGCTGATTCAAAAGTGAAATAATGTTATGAAAGAAAACAATGATTGGCAAAAATCTAGATATTTTGAACACAAGTGGTTAGGCAAAAAAAAATATGCAAAACTGATAATTTTCTGATTCTTCACACAGCTTTCTGAGGAAAATGATATTAAAATATGTAGAGTGGGATGTCCTAAAAATTCTCTCTCGTTTTTTAAATAATATATGTACCTGTCTTCCCAGACTTTTGGACCTATAAAAGGTATTCGTCTCTTGGATCAAGCAAAAAAAATGCTATATAATATCTATTACTCATATCAATTTTTGGCTATTTTGACTAATTCTAATAATTATTATTTTGGAGAGATGCTTTTTAGCTATAGTATTTTGATATTATTCTGCTTAACAAAATCCTGATATTTGTTAATTCTGGAAATTGTAAAAAGCTGTTATGTGACATTTCAGCTGGCTGTATACAAGAGTCAAGCACACGGTACAATTTGAAGTTGAACTTTATACATTCCAGATCTCTATAATCAGGATCTATTGTACTGTAATTATACAATCTTGTAAATGGCACTGAAACTTTCTTTGGATGCTTTCTTACGAACACTCTTCACAAGGACATCTCTGTGCTACATTTCTTCAATCTCAATTATGAGATATATGCTAAGTTAGCATTATTTTAATTGGTAGTTAAGACATGGTAGTGATTTGTTCTGTCACTGCTTTAAAGACATTTTAACCTTTTCAATCCCTTTTTTTTTCATATTGGAAAACAATTTTTTCCCTACACTAAAGCAATAACAATATATATTAAGTTTATAGTTTCTTCACCATACAATAATATATGTCACAAAAAAAATAATAAAAGTAACAATGAGTGATGTTAAATATTATATACTTTTGTTTGTTGAAGCACATTTTGTGGGCAATATATTTCTTCAGAACACACTAGCTTATTCAACCTTCTCTAATTTGCCCAGATGACCAGTTTTTGCCCTGAGGTGATAATGACTATATTGCTTCTGCAAATGTAAACAGTGTAAAAGAGTTACATTTTATTATATTTTGATAACATATCATTAATATATTACCTAATAAGTTCAACAAAATAGAAATAAACAGGTCTTAAAAGATCTGCTTATTAGACTCAGATAAAACATGAATATTACTTTGTGTTGTCTTTCTGTTAAGGTCTCACTTCACTTACATATCTTCTCTATGGCTTATTAAACTGACAGGCTCCTGCCAGACCTTTGTAGTAAGCAATTACACCATTAACAAGAATGATGAAACAAGGATCTTGACAATTGCAATTTGTTCTTAAAACTGACAAAAAAGATGGAAAGAAACTAAGAGCAAGAAAATAAATTTTCAGGGGTAAAAAAAAAGGCTATTTGAAGTGAAGAATGATGCTAACTAGGATTTGCTTTGAGAGGAACTAAACAAACATTGGGGGGGGGGGGGAAACCAATTATTTTAAACATAAACTGCTATGATACGCATAACAATAAATGAAATTTGAATTCTTTTAAACTTGAAATTCATTATGTATGAAGATAAGCAAATGAAAAGTATTTATAAACTCTGACCATGTTGTTACCAAAACCTTGTGAAAAAATATTTTTACTTATATTGATGAGATTCATTAAAAGTTCACAAGAAAGTTTTTTAATGTGTTAATGACTATATGCATAGCTCAAGAGTCTTCAAAATATTCACAGAGTCTTCAATTTATTACAAGCATCTACATTGCAGCTTATATAAGGTTTACACAGGAAACTACATAGTCAACTTATATATGTTCACCAAACCTCATGGAATATAAAGACTTCAGTAAATTAACGTTAACCACAATTTCTTTTCAGCAATTAATGTTAACCAAATTAACAGGCAACATGATATATATAAAGGCATAAACATTAAAAATTCTTAATATCAGAGTTTACTGTCATTTATGTTTAAACCTTGTTGACTGCATTTATGGAATTCTACAAGAAGCAGGATATTCAATTTTTGGACGTACTGAGTGATAAAATTTTTAATTGCAAGGTGCTTGCTAATGAGCTGTGCATCATTTGAGATCTAGGTTATGCAAAATGCATAAGCTAAAGAAATTTTTAAATCTCATTAAGCTAAAAACTATATATTTTGCTTGGGTTCAATCTAACCTGCAGTATTGTCTACCATTATGCCCCTTATCTCCTTCAAAATAATCTTCTATAGGCCATATTATCATATAAAAACTGCCTCATTTTGTTGCCACCTTTTACATATAAAATTGGGATTTGGGTTGTTTTACCTCTGAGCGCCACTTTTTTTGCACACAATGGGCTAAATGGCCAGGTCACAAGGACCCTGAAGGCTCAGAGAAGGTTGGGGGAGGGGACCCACTGGAACAGCTGTTAGGAGACAGATGGTAGTCTCCTGTCAAGGCCATCCAGTATGTTCTTTAACGTGCACTGCTTGCTAATGAGCTGTGCATCATTTGAGATCTAGGTTATGCAAAATGCATAAGCTAAAGAAATTTTTAAATCTCATTAAGCTAAAAACTATATATTTTGCTTGGGTTCAATCTAACCTGCAGTATTGTCTACCATTATGCCCCTTATCTCCTTCAAAATAATCTTCTATAGGCCATATTATCATATAAAAACTGCCTCATTTTGTTGCCACCTTTTACATATAAAATTGGGATTTGGGTTGTTTTACCTCTGAGCGCCACTTTTTTTGCACACAATGGGCTAAATGGCCAGGTCACAAGGACCCTGAAGGCTCAGAGAAGGTTGGGGGAGGGGACCCACTGGAACAGCTGTTAGGAGACAGATGGTAGTCTCCTGTCAAGGCCATCCAGTATGTTCTTTAACGTGCACTGCTTGCTAATGAGCTGTGCATCATTTGAGATCTAGGTTATGCAAAATGCATAAGCTAAAGAAATTTTTAAATCTCATTAGGCTAAAAACTATATATTTTGCTTGGGTTCAATCTAACCTGCAGTATTGTCTACCATTATGCCCCTTATCTCCTTCAAAATAATCTTCTATAGGCCATATTATCATATAAAAACTGCCTCATTTTGTTGCCACCTTTTACATATAAAATTGGGATTTGGGTTGTTTTACCTCTGAGCGCCACTTTTTTTGTACACAATGGGCTAAATGGCCAGGTCACAAGGACCCTGAAGGCTCAGAGAAGGTTGGGGGAGGGGACCCACTGGAACAGCTGTTAGGAGACAGATGGTAGTCTCCTGTCAAGGCCATCCAGTATGTTCTTTAACGTGCACTGCTTGCTAATGAGCTGTGCATCATTTGAGATCTAGGTTATGCAAAATGCATAAGCTAAAGAAATTTTTAAATCTCATTAAGCTAAAAACTATATATTTTGCTTGGGTTCAATCTAACCTGCAGTATTGTCTACCATTATGCCCCTTATCTCCTTCAAAATAATCTTCTATAGGCCATATTATCATATAAAAACTGCCTCATTTTGTTGCCAGCTTTTACATATAAAATTGGGATTTGGGTTGTTTTACCTCTGAGCGCCACTTTTTTTGCACACAATGGGCTAAATGGCCAGGTCACAAGGACCCTGAAGGTTCAGAGAAGGTTGGGGGAGGAGACCCACTGGAACAGCTGTTAGGAGACAGATGGTAGTCTCCTGTCAAGGCCATCCAGTATGTTCTTTAACGTGCACAGGGTATGGCTTTCCCACACACGGGGCCACAGCTTAATGTCCCATCCAAAGGACAGCGGCCTTTCCAAGCCCATCGGTGTCCCCTACTGACTGTGGGCAAGGCGGGGAGTTTCGTGGAGATAAATCTCAATGCTGGTCCAGCTGGGATTTGAACCTGGGAACTGCAGATTAGGAGTCTGGCACACTACCGACTGAGCAACGCCCCCATAAAATTGGGCCTAATGAAGAATAATTTTGTCAAGGCTATGGATCAGACGCAAATTACCTTTTTGTGCCTTCGACAGAAATTTTCAAGATTTGGTGATGCAAAGATAAAATAGGGTGTTTTTACAGGTCCAGATATTCACTCACTGCTGCATAATAAGGTATTTGGTGAAATCATCACTGGTGATGAACAGAGAACATGGCATACGTGGCATGGCCTAAGGAGCGACAGGCTTCTTAGGGAATAAAAAAGCAGAAAATTACAAAGACTTTGTGGGAGAACTGCTGTTCCTCATATCAAAAATTGGGATGTAGTATGTCTTTGAAGATACATTTCTTAAGTTCTCATTTGGATTTATTTCCAGAAAACTGTGGCACTCATGAGTGATATTGGGTTGTTTTATGTCTGAGTGGCACTTTTTTTGCATACAATGGGCTAAATGGCCAGGTCACAAGGACCCCGAAGGTTCAGAGAAGGTTGGGGGAGGGGACCCACTGGAACAGCAGTTAGGAGACAGATGGTAGCCTCCCGTAAAGGCCATCCAGCATGGCCTTGAAAATGCATAGGGTATGGCTCTCCTGCACACGGAGCAATGGCTTAACTTCCCATCTGACAAACAACAGCCTTTCCAAGCCCAATGGTGTCCTCTACTGACTGTGGGCAGCGCAGGGGGTTTTGTGAAGATAAAGCTCAATGCTGGCCCAGCTGGGACTCAAACCTGGGAATTGAAGATTATGTTCCTGGTGCACTACCGAATGAGCCACCCCTGCCTCGCTGTGAGTGATGAGCATAGGGAAAGTTTTCATCAGGAAATTGCTAAATTGGAAAAGAATATTGAGGAAGATGGAGCCCATCAATGTTAGAATGTGATACAATGTTCTCAAGATTTGGTATGTAAGTGGCATGTGAAGAGACAGCAGTTGCTGCAGACTGATATGCAGTTGCTGCAGACTGATATTCAGTGAATGACATAATACAGGTTAAAGACTGTATCTCAAAAACTGTAGCCTGTCAAACATTTTTGTTGTCATTTTCATGTTCAACACCTTGATTTAATAAGAAATGGCTGTTTGCACTTCTGAAATACTGCAAAAGTCAAAATCTGTTGTTCAGTGTTATTGATCATAACTGAAAATGATTTTTTCTGTATATTAAAAATACATTCAATCAAAACTGCACTATGAAACTGCAAGTTGAAAAGGTATATATTACAATGCGTACAGTGCTGTTAAAATTGTAAAAAAAATAGGTTTTATTCATAAATATTGAAATTTTAGGTGTTTTCCTTAAAAATCCACTGAATATGATGAGACATCTTTTCATATTTATAATTTTGCTTTGTTTTTAATAACAGAGTGTGGACTAGTGTTAGGCTAAATAATTATTTATTTTGGAATGATGCCTTAAGATTTGTTATAGCCAGGATGAAAAAGGATATTGCATATAAGTATTTCATTTATTTACTCCTTAGGGTATTCAACAATTTATCATAGAAGTAAGAAATGAAAACGACTTCTAAAGTTCCAAAAACAGGTGATTTTTGTATACCTGTAGCTCAAGGATCTGTCATAAAGGGATGACCTTTTATTATTTATTTCTGCTTAATGCTTTTTATTTCCATGTAAATGTATTTTTGATATTTTGTACCTGCTATAAAGCTTTTGATCAATCTATATCATAATGCATGATTTTTAACTAGCAAATTTGTGTACAAACTTCACAGCTTCTGGGAGGGAGGGAGGGAGGGAGGGAGGGAGGGAGGGAGGGAGGGAGGGAGGGAGGGAGGGAGGGAGGGAGGGACAGATGGACGGACGGATGCAGACACACACATACAAAATCCTCATGCAACCATGGGCTACAGAGGTCCAACCAGACTGTTTAATTTTCCTCTCCAAACACGTCTCTTTTGACCAATAGCTGCTGCCAATTCTAGCAAGGTCCTGTTTCACATTGTCTCCCATTGCATCCTAGGTCTCCTCCTTTTTCTGATACCCTTAGGTACACTGTTCATAATCCTCTTTGACAATCTGCAGCTATGCATACGGGCAACATGGCCAAACCAACTGTCTCTCTCTGCACAATATGCTGCTCAAAGAAGATTGCCGATTCCTTTACATAACCTCATCATTACTTAAAGCGTTGAACCGCCTAATGCCCCAGATACTGTGTAAGCATCTAGAATCAAAGGCATCAAGTTTCTTGTTATCCTGCTTGCAAAGGGTCCATGTTTCACTACCATAACTAACCTTAGAAATAACCAAATTATTATGCAGCCTAATTTTAGTCTTTAGTACCTAAAAAAACGGAGCCTAATTAATTTGGAATTTCTAATTACAAATTTATAGCACAAAACTTTGAGAACATTAATTCTAAATGTGAATAAGAACATAAAAAAAGTGAAATTTGCAAAATGAAAATTAAAATAATTTTATTTTTAACATGTTGTGTCGAAGGATTCAAAAACTCGTACAGGCGATAACAACATATAATCAGTTTAATTATCGCGATTTTATTGAATATAACATATAAATGGATATTTAAGTTAAAAAAAAAGTATTAAGTAAAATAGGTTAAGTATATAAGCAAAATGAAGTATATTAAAGAAAAAACAAATTACGATTCAAAAGCAGCCTATATCATAATTATAAATATAAAAGTTAATAACATATAATATTTAATTGTTGTATCCAGAAACTATAATAACACTTGAGAAAAACAAAAATCTCAATTTCTCGAGTCTTTGAAACACGAAAAGGAAACCGATTTTAGACCTGACTTACCTCTGAAAACTTTCTTGATTGGTCTTATTGAATTTATTTTAATATGAAACAGCTTCTCAAATTAAGGCACAATTGATGTGAAATTTTGGAATGGAGCAGGCAGCACAAGGAGCAGTTGGTGTTACCAGCTGGCTTTGTTTGAATTACAGCTAATTCTGAAATAATGTTTTATTATTTTTTTGTTGAATTATGTTTATGAAGCTTTCCACTACATTAGGGAACCTAGACATAATGTATTAATTTTAAGATTAGCTACATTCCAGTCATTATTTGTATTGTATATTAATATCATTTGCCTTATTCTAGGCCGTTAGTACCTTTCAAAAGAGAGATTCTCTTTTGGAAGGGAACGGAAGTGGAGGGCTGCCAGTTCAGTATGGACTTCTGATCTGGTAATCTATGGCCACTATTTTCTTTTTTTTCAACCCTGCTGAGGAGTGGTCAACTTCACAGTGCTGACCATTTATACCTACTAGACTGGACTTGTTTATGGATTTGAGCTTGATTATTGATCCTGGACTTGCTGCACTGGTGGGCCTCTGTTGAGGGAGAATCTGCCGCTGTGTTTTCTGTTTGCTTCTGGGTTGCCAGCTCTAAGTGAACAGAGGAATGGGATACCTTATATCAGCTGGTGGATAATCCTAATCAGAGGCCATCGCAGGTACCTGAACCTTACTTAGCTAGTTGGGCATCGTCAAGCCTAAACTGGAGTAATGTGTCTCAGGCAGGCCATATGGTTCTTGAAAAAGTCCACTTGAAAAGGTGGTGCCTGAAGTTCCTACCAGCATCAGTGCCTTTAGCGGAGGAGGAACAGGTCTTTGCCCCATGCCTGCGATCAGGGGGCTGTTTGATATTGTTGGCCCTACCAATCTCAATAAACCTAATTTCTTTAAAAATCCTACTAATCATTTTCTCTCTGCAGGAACGTGGAACGTGAGGACATTACATAGAGATTATTCTCTTGATGTCCTCATGCAGGAATTCCAGCGCTATAACCTAGATATTCTAGGCTTGCAAGAGACCAGATGGACAGGTAAAGGTGAGATACTTAAAAATAACTTTAAATTTCTCTTTACAGGGAGGGAGGATGGAAAGCATCACCAAGGCGTGGGTCTGCTGCTCAGGAGACATGCTAGTGATGCTCTTCTAGGATATGAGTGCATTAATGAAAGGTTTCTTACAGCAAAATTTCAGACAAGCATTAAAGACTTGAATGTTATCTGCTGTTATGCCCCCACTGAGGATTCTGATGAGGATGAGAAGGATAGGTTTTACAGACAACTTCAGGATATTTTGAATTCTGTCAAGAAAGGAGATATTACCCTTGTTCTTGGTGACTTCAATGCCAAAGTTGGTACCGACTCTGACCTTTGGGGAGGAGTAATAGGCCCTTTTGGTATTGGTAGCTGCAATGGCAATGGGCAACATCTCCTACAGGTAAGTAAACTCAATGGATTCAGAATAACTAACACATATTACAAACACCGCGACATACATAAACACACATGGGTTTCACCTGATGGGCTGCATAAGAATATGATTGATTACATATTAACAGCAAATGGGCTAGTTCTGTTAGGAATACCAGGGCATATAGGGGAGCTGAAATTGGATCTGACCATTACCTTGTTAAAAGTGTTGTGCAACTTAAACTTAAAAAGTGTTGTGCTAAAGTTAAAAAATTTACCTTTAATACTGAAGCTCTGAAAGACCCTGTTATAGCTAAAGCTTACCATGATAGGTTACTTAGTCATTATGACAGTCATGGTTTGCTTACTACTGAAGTTGAGGAAGAATGGGGCCGTTTTAAACAGGTTTTTTTGAAAACTAACAGTACTCTTTTAGATAAAAAGGAGCAGAGGAGGCAGAATTATTTAAGTGATAAGGCACTAGAGCTTATTTCAGAAAGAAGGAACTGCAGGAATGTCCTTAATCAGTACCCTACTAGTCCTAATAGAAAGGATTACAGAGAGCTTAATAAACGTGTAAAGGATCAGTTAGCTACTGATAAGAATCATTGGCTTGATGGCTTGGCTGACAAAGCTGAGGAAGCAGTTAGGCAGCACAACAGCAGAGCTGTACCAGATAGTTAATGTTTTATGTGGTAGAAAATGGACAGGCATACAAGGATTGAAGGATAAACAAGGTAAGGTTACAGAAGGGGAGGATTCTGTCATGGCTAGGTGGGCTGAGCATTTCAGTGATGTTCTAAACAATGTAGTTAGTTCTATTCCCATTGTTTTCAATGATGATAGATGCATTAGTGGCTTTAATGTTGACCCTATAACACAATCTGAAGTTATTTTGGCTGTTTCTAAACTTAAACTACATAAATCCCCAGGGGTAGACGAAATTACTATGGAAATGTTTAGAGCTCGGAATGTTTCGGTTACCACTTGGATGACTGAAATTTTGAATATCTTTTATGATAAAGGCATGGTTTCTAAAGATTTTACCAGAGCTATTGTTATCCCTATTTTCAAAAAAGATGATCGCAGTTCTTGTGATAACTATAGGGGTATCAGCCTACTCTCTGTTCCAGGGAAAGTTCTTTCTGTGATTGTGCTTAATAGAATTAAGAATCCAGTTGACAGCCAATTGCGTAATGAGCATTGTGGATTCAGAAGTGGTAGGGGATGTGTGGATCAGATATTTTCACTTAGGCAGATTCTTGAGAAATGTTTAGAGTTTCAGAAACCTTTGGTTGCTAGCTTTGTTGATTTCAAAAAGGCTTTCGACTCTGTTGATCGTCATAATTTGTGGTTGATTGTGAAATCATATTGTATACCAGACAAGTTAGTTAACATAATGAAAGCTCTCTATAATAATACTGAGTCGTGTGTGAGAGTTGGTAAGGCTTGTAGCAATTGCTTTAGCAATACTTCTGGTGTTCGACAAGGGTGCATTTTGTCTCCTTTTCTCTTTAGTTTGGTTATTGATTATGTTATGCGAAATTCCCTTCAAGGGAAAGATTTTGGCCTTAAATGGGCTGGAGATACGAAAATTCCTGATTATGCTGATGATTTAGCCCTTTTGGCAAATGATGTTGATGAGATGAACTCTTTCATTCGAGCTGTTGATGAGACGTAGTAGAGTAGGTTTGGTTATAAACAGAGAGAAAACTAAAGTGATGAAAATTGGTCATGCAGGTTATGATTCAGTTCATCTGAATGGTTGCAGTCTTGAGCAGGTGTCACAGTTTAATTACCTTAGGAGCTATGTAACAGATACTGGTGATGTGCGGCATGAGATTAACAGACGAATAGGGATTGCTGCCAGGACTTTTAAGAATCTATGGAGATTGTGGAGAAATAGGTGTATACACCTAAAGACTAAAATTAGACTGTATAATAGTTTGGTTCTTTCTAGGGTTAGTTATGGTGGTGAAACTTGGACGCTGTGTAAACAAGGTAACAGGAAACTAGAAGCTTTTGATTCTAGATGCTTAAATAGTATCTTGGGTATTAGGTGGTTTAACTTTGTAACTAATGATGAGGTTAGGCAAAGGAGTCTGCAACCTCCTTTAAGCAGCATATTGTGTAGAGAGAGATTTCACTGGTTTGGCCATGTTGCCCGTATGAATAATTATAGATTGGCGAATAGGGTTATGAACAGTGTGCCTAGAGGCCTCAGAAAGAAGGGGACACCTGAAATGCAGTGAACAGACAATGTCAAACAGGAGCTTATTAGAATTGGTGTGCAGTGGCTGGATGCAGCAGATGTAGCTCAGGACAGATATGCTTGGAGAATTAAACTGCACGGTGTGGTTGGACCTCCGTAGCCCATGGCTGCTTGAGAATGATGATGATGATTAATTTCAATAGCAATATACATAATGTGAAAATTTAACAACAAATGTGACTGCATTCATTTGGATTTGAGCTGCATGTGCAAATATGAACCTTTAAAAAAATGGCACAAACCTTAGTTCAATCTTAGTAGTAGATAATTCTTCACTTAGTACATTAATTGCCTCAGCATACTCTGCTTTTACCTGTTAGAAATATATTATACTGTGTTATTTTAAGAAAATATTTCTATTTCTCTAGTTACATTTCAAAATTATTGAATGTCATGCAAAATATAAAAAAAAAAACTAAAATAAATGAAAGCAATTAAAACAATAAACTCCTACTACAATTGAAAATACACTGATGTACATAATTTAAGAAAGTTGAACAAATTGCAGATATCTCAATAAATCCTTCTTGGAATTTAATGGGATTTCAAAGGATATTTAGTGTGATTTAACACATTTATCAGCTATTAAATTTGCATTTCTCATTGCAAAAGACTCTGCAATATGTAAATTAAACTGCTGATAAAAGCAGCTTCAGAAATTGACACTTCTCATTTTAAAACTAAAACTCCACTAAAATTCCATTAAGAGTGGCTTTGAGTGTTTTGGATTAGTTTCATTAAAATGCAAAGAAGGAACTATTTGGATAATGACCAGAGCTGGATAGCCATCAGATGGATGGATGCAGGCAGTCTTGACTTGTTTTCCCTTCCTTTTTCTCGGAAGTAAACGACTGTTGACAATTGAATTGGTACCTTATGTTCTATCAAATCTTTCTCTTTGTGAGTATCATTCGTAAAGAAAAACTTGGTCTCTTCAAAAATTTCCCACCCAATAACTTCACCCATTATGTGGAAGCCAAGCCTCCAACTCAATTTGTTGTGCTATGTACAATTTCCATTCTCATCGAAGGTGCTCTAGAGAATCACTACATTCCAGTACAATGTGCATGTATGTCTCAGTGGCATTAGGACATAGATTACATTTTTCAGAACAATTTAGGAATTTACTGAGTCTTTTATTCATTTCCAATGAACCAGCTCTTGCTTTACAGAGAAGTGAACTACCAATGCAATTATCCATGTAAGTTTCTTTGGTATACACAGTCTTCCTGTTATTAGGAATACACAGTTCTTTCCTAATAAGCATAGACTTGCCTTAGTCTAGGAATATTAGTTATTTCTCTTCTCCATAAATCATGTTAAGAGAGTCACACAGACAGGTTGCCAGATTCCTGAATGTGCCAGAAAATGTAATTTTCAGACTCTGGAGATATTTTCAAGATACTGGAACATGGTCTAGAACAATGGTTCTCAAATGGTGTGCGGTGGGCCTGTGCGAAGTGTGCCATGGCATTACATGAAAAAGTCTAAAAATAAGCTCAAAACTATTAAAAAGCCTGAAATATAAATAAAATGGGCATGAACGATGTAAATACATAAAAGAGGAATTGGTAGATTACATATTACTATTTTTTATTATTGAACAATATCATTTTGATAAAATTGTTAAATTTTTAAAAACATGAGTACAGAGGTTTTAATTGGATATGGCACAATGGCATTCTGTGAATGAAGGTGAAAAAATAAAGGTAATTTGATTTGATGAGCTAAAAAAAAATTGGTTTTGACATGAGTGGGATTCGAACCTAAGTCTCCAGGAAACATGCCTGTTATGCTACCACTACACCACCAATGGCTAACCTTTTCTCAACTTATGTGACCTTATAAACCTTCCGGATTTTATTTATTTGATTCGCACTAGTGGCGCCATCTATCCAGGAAGTGGACAACTCTGTTGCCTCATTAGAGATGGAATTAATATTTGTCACCAACACTCAGGGCGTTAAATCAATAAATCAGTAGTAAATAATCACAGGATAAGTTCTGTAGACATGGAACTCATGAAGTGATGAGCTGAAAAAAATTCAGCTCATCATTTCATGAATTCCATGTCTACAGGACTTATCCTGTGATTATTTACTACTGATTTAGTGATTTGATTTATCAGTAAAAGATTTTTTAATTACTAAAATGTATTAAGTTTCGTTGCTGCAATAAAGTGAATCCAGTACTAAGTGTTCCACAAAAAACTCAACTCAATACTAGATATGAGGCAATAAAGTGAACCCAATACTAGGTGCGCCATAATATGGAAAAAGGTTGTGAACCACTACTCTTGAAGAATGTGCAAGAGTAGATCCTGAGCAATTATAGTTCAAGATGAATGTTTCCTGTCCCTAACTACAAAGCACAAATAGAATGATGTCAGTGTGCCAATTTGCATTGGAGCTGTCAACTGCCACAGGAAGGGCAGTATCCAGAGTAACTGTGTCCCAAAAATTTCATGAAAGAAGGTTATATGCTGAATGACCTGTAGTGTGCATACAACTAACTTTAGCTCATTGGAGGGCACAACTGGAATAGAGCAGGCAGCATCTCAACTGGACCAATGATTAATGTGGGCAGGTTCTTTTTTCAATGAATCACAATATAGCATAAGTATTGATTCTTAGTGCCAATGCATCTGCAGAGAGTGTGGTATAATGCTCCAAAGTCTGCTATTATTTTAGTGTTAGATAGCTGGATTTCAGATGCCAGGCATTTAATATTGCCAAAAATAAATAAGAGTTCTTTATGAGATGAGCATAAGAAAGAAATTATAAATGATTGTTCAAAATAAAAGTTAATTAAATATAACTAAACATATCACACTCAAGAAAAAAAATAAAGTCAAAGTTCAATTTCATAAAAATATAAGTTTATTTGATTATTGCCTCACCAAATAAAGATTTCTATAAAACAGATATTCAAACTAACTACTTCAAAATTTCTAGCTCACAATTCACAAACTAAACTTCTCCATCTCTCACCAACTCTTACTACTGTCTACCTCCAACTCCTACTACCACTGTCTCTACAAACTACCACCTACTCTACTACTAACCTCTTAGCCCTACACTGGCTTAAAGCAAATGTGGTATTTCTATATAATGCCTGGAAGGTACATTTGCATACATGATTGTGCAATGATGATGACATAAGCAGTTGTGACCTTGCTTGAAATGGTTAGTGGCCATCAATCGAAAAGGAGTTGCACAGTTGGTATCACTATGGATGGAGAGAGGCTGCGGTTCAAAGGAATGAAAGGCCCCCAAAAAATAATTACAACATAAACAAATTAAAACTGGTTAAGGAATGTAAAAGTAAATGGTGAATCATCAAAGTGGGACATGTTATCAGGGCTGGGTTCCAAAATTGTGCAGGGCCAAAAAAACTCATTTATATGTACTTCTAAATTTTATAATAATAAATTATTTATTATAAGTACAAAGTGTGGTATGTATCTACATACAACTTATAGGAACACCGAGTATATTATAAATATTACATAATTTTTCTCGCCTTTTTCGCCGCAAAATCTTTAATTATGTCATGAAAATTGGCCTATTTTGCTTTCTATTGAAAGAATAATTAATCATCGATTAGCGGATTCTGTGATTGGATTTACTATTGGGCTGGGAAAATAACTGACATGTGCTCTGGTGGTGGGATGTGAGCTAGAGGAACAAGGATACATTGTGTCGGCTGCTGTGTTAAAGATAGGAAAATGTCGTTTTTTACGATGAGCTTTTCATGGACTTTCAAAGTGTGGGACTGGGTTCTGGGGAACCTGCTGAACCTGCATGTTATCACCCCCTGAATATCATAGAAAGGATAACAATCTTAGTTTAGTGGATGTAGTTTATTGATCTAAGGCAGTTCACTTTTAATGTCTGCACTGACTTACATGTTTTCTCAGGAGGTACTGTAACTGCCCTAAGGTATAGAGATGAGATGTTTAGAGCCTTAAAGATTTTTTTAGAGGTGCTATTGGATCAGAATTAATTTTTATGGATGTTACTGCTCATCCACATAGAGCTCAGAAGTGGAGGAATACCTTGAGAGTGAAGATCCCCACACCTAAATCTCATTGACATGCATGGGATGCTTTGCACAGGTGAATTGCAAGTCATCACCCCCCCCCCCCCAACTCAAAGAATCCTTCAGGAGTTGAGAAATGCTCTTGCAGATGAGTGCGATTTGCTGCCCTCTGTGAGCAGTTGGGTAACCTTTTTAAAAGCATGAGAGCTCAATGTGCAAGCTGTATTGCTGTTAGGCATAATCATACTCTACTAAATAACATTAACTTCAATATCTGCAGTGATCTATAATTTTTCAAAATTGAAAAAATTTTCCAATAAATTCTTGGATTGGAAATTTAATTTTATAATTAGGCAAGTATTCCAATATATTCTTTATTTCAAATGTAAATATCAACATAGTTGATATTATATATCCTTTGAAACTTCTGTTAAAAAAAAAGATTTCTTGAGATTATCCTTAAATTATGTGTAATAATGAACATAATTTAAGGATAATCTCAAGAAAAATTACACACACAATTTAGTTGTACTTAGTTGTGTGTGTAATTTTTCTGTGAAAAATGCGATCTGTCATTCCATTTTCATTATTACATATACAGTGTAATAATGAAGGCGAGGAAAAAGTGCAGCACACATTTTGTACTATAATTACAAATGTTAAATACAGCTAATTTGAAAAACTTAACTAATATATATTTAGCAATATGAATTTATCTTTTTGATGGTTCTACTGTCTTTTCAAACCATTTTAATAGCTCAATCAGATTAGAGGGAATTATGTCGATTCAAATTATTAAGAAAACTACATCTGATTTTTCAGATTTCAGCAAATCAGTTGCCAAATTACGATGCTTGATTAGGCAAAATTTTCTTGGTAAGAAAGTGCTTTGTATGTAACAGCAGTTTATCCATTAATAGCATGTGATGCTTTATGAATCATATAAAAATATTTGGCTATTTTGTGCTAACTATCTCCATGCTTGAAATTCATTTCTTATTTACAATTTCTTACAGGTGTATGTTTCAACTGAATGTTGTGGGGAGAAACAAATTTCTGATACCTTTGGGTGAGCAGATGAATATTGTCAGATGTTTTTAACATTGCACAATTTAATCATAAAATTTAAGATACCTGGCCCAAACATATTAGCAAAATATATTTGAAGTAAATGAGATTCACTTTAAAAACAGCATATCAAATAAATGTTTCTTTTATTTCACAATAATAATCGATTTGTGAGTTTGATAAGAATTGACTGCTTTATTTTATGCTTGAATCTGTTTTAATTTCCATTCATATAAAATAATGAATATAAATTGATAATAAAATTTGTATTCAATGGCTAATTAAAATGAAAGTTATAACAATAACTAAAAATAGAGACTTAATTTTTCAAATATGCAAACTTGGAAGATTTCTTTAGTTCAAGAAAGACCAATATAGACATTTATACAATTAGCTTAAGTCATTAACAATGTGACACTTCATGAATGAGACTTATGCATTTTCACATTCTGCTGGAGTTCATAAAATGCAAATTATAAACTAATTTTCGATCTGTTCTCATGTGAATCTTCAAAACTTGCTGTGTTAGCACAAATTGCATGAATGAATGAATCTTTATTAGAACAAATTAGTTAAAAATGTAATTAGGATAAGTAACACATAGTATTAAGTACCTACAACCCATTATATTTATTCCATGAACAATTATGAAATAAACTTCTATTGCAAAATAATCAAATTACTATTCAAATTATTGCCTTTATACTCTATGCTACTGCAAAAAACAATAAAATTTGTTTGCTTCATTGTTCGCAGAAAATGAAGAAGAGTAATCATAAATTTCAACTTCGCTTATCCTCTAATGTTTTTAATGTACAAAAACAAAGGCATTAATTATTTTCCAAAAAACAAATGAAGAACAGTGCAAATGAAATATAAAAAATACTTTGTATGAGTGATTTTTGAAGTAGGTTGTAAATAATAAAGCAAGATACTTCACAGAAACAATAACTCACTAGAGTACAACTAAATTGTGTGTGTAATTTTGCATATTAATACAATTTTTCATACAATAATTTACTCCTAACACATGATGTACAAAAGATAAGCATTTACACTAAAAATCTTTAATATTATTACTATATGCATATATACTTTTTCCCAATAGTACAATGGGGCGGGGGCAGCTCAGTCGGTAGCGCACCAGGCTCATAATCTGTAGTTTCCAGGTTCGAGTCCCAGCTGGGTCAGCGTTGAGATTTATCTCCGCAAAATTCCCCGCCCTGCCCACGGTCAGTAGGGGACACCGATGGGCTTGAAAAGGTCGCCGTCCGTCGGATGGGATGTTAAGCCGTGGCCCCGTGTGCGGGAGAGACATACCCTGTGCACGTTAAAGAACACGCTGGATGGCCTTGATGGGAGGCTACCATCTGTCTCCCAACAGCTGTTCCAGTGGGTCCCCTCCCCCAGCCTTCGGGGTCCATGTGACCTGGCCATTTAGCCCATGGTGTGCAAAAAAGTGCCGCTCAGAGGTAAAACAACCCAATAGTACAATTATAATGGACAAAGGTTTTTAGACACCACATCAAAGAGTTAATTATTTTAATTTTGCTTTTGGGCCAATAACAAAAATTCAATATTGTCAAAAGTAAATAACCATAACATTTTACTTGTTTAAGAAAATGCACTGGTGGGCTTCTGCGGAGGGAAAATCTTCTGCTGTGTTTTCTGTTTGTTTGTGGGTTGACAGTATAATGCTCCAAACAAATGCAAAATACTTGAAGTTTATGCTCCGGATAGCTTAGACGGGCGCCAGGCAATAATTAACAAATTGCCAAAAGTAGAATAAGTTGATAATAAGTTGATTTAGGGTTCAAATACCAGTGAGCGTTAATGAGTAAGAATTAAAATGATTGTCAAGTAATATGAAATATAAAAAAATCCTTAATTCGCGTTGCTCAAGAGAAAAAAAACTGTACAGACTCATAAGGTTTTAAAATATAACAAAATAGATTTATTTCCAAAATAATTCAACTCACCAAGACATCAATGAAATAACATAACTCCTGTGCTACACGCACTGTGCTTGGTGCTACGCACCTTGTGCTTGTGCACTCACTTGTGCTTCTCCTTCTACTCCTCCAAGTGACTCGCAGGCCACTGGTTTTTGACAATGAGCCGGCGCATACCGGGAAAGACATTTGCATACTATGACGAACGACGCAAGCTATGACGCAAGAGGGGGCGTGTCCTTTGCACGCGCTTTAACGGTACAGTCGGAAGATTGGAGTTGCGGCGCATGCGCAACTCCGATCTTATCCGATTACATATTAATTAACAGCAAATGGGCTAGTTCTGTTAGGAATACCAGGGCATATAGGGGAGCTGATATTGGATCTGACCATTACCTTGTTAAAAGGGTCTTGCAACTTAAACTTAAAAAGTGTTGTGCTAGGGTCAAAAAATTTACTTTTAATACTGAAGCTCTGAAAGACCCAGTTATAGCCAAAGCTTACCATGATAGGTTACTTAGTCATTATGACAGTCATGGTATGCTTACTACTGAAGTTAAGGAAGAATGGGATCATTTCAAACTGGCTTTTTTGGACACTAACAGTACTCTTTTAGGAAAAAAGGAGAAGAGGAAGCAGAATTATTGGAGCGATAAGGCACTTGGGCTTATTTCAGAAAGAAAGAATTGCAGGAATATCCTTAATCAATACCCTACTAGTCCTAATAGAAATTATTACAGAGAGCTTAATAAATGTGTAAAAGATCAGTTAGTTGCTGATAAGAATCTTTGGCTTGATGGCTTGGCTGACAAAGCTGAGGAAGCAGTTAGACAGCACAACAGCAGAGAACTATAGCAGATAGTTAATGTTTTGTGTGGTAGAAAACGGACAGGTATACAGGGATTGAAGGATAAACAAGGTAAGGTTATAGAAGGTGAGGATTTTGCCATGGCTATGTGGGCTGAGCATTTCAGTGATGTTCCAAACAATGTCGTTAGTTCTATTCCCATTGTTTGCAATGATGATAGATGCATTGGTGGCTTTAGTTTTGGCCCTATAACACAATCTGAAGTTATTTTGGCTATTTCTAAACTTAAACTTCATAAATCCCCGGGGGTAGATGAAATTACTACTGAAATGCTTAGAGCTGGGAATGTTTTGGTTACCACTTGGATGACTGAAATTTTGAATATCTTTTATGTTAAAGGCATGGTTCCTAAGGATTTTACCAGAGCTATTGTTATCCCTATTTTCAAAAAAGGTGATCACAGTTCTTGTGATAACTACAGGGGTAACAGCCTACTCTCTGTTCCAGGTAAAGTTCTTTCCATGATTGTGCTTAATAGAATTAAGAATCTGGTTGACAGTCAATTGCATGATGAGCAATGTGGATTCAGAAGTGGTAGGGGATGTGTGGATCAGATATTTTCACTTAGGCAGATTCTTGAGAAATGTTTACAGTTTCAGAAACCTTTGGTTGCTAGCTTTGTTGATTTCAAAAAGGCTTTCGACTCTGTTGATCGTCATAATTTGTGGTTGATTGTGTGATCATATGGTATACCAGACAAGTTAGTTAACATAATGAAAGCTCTCTATAATAACACTGAGTCATGTAGTGAGAGTTGGTAAGGTTTGTAGCAATAGGTTTAGCATTACTTCTGGTGTTCAACAAGGGTGCATTTTGTCTCCTTTTCTCTTTAGCTTGGTTATTGATTATGTTATGCGAAATTCACTTCAAGGGAAAGATTTTGGCCTTAAATGGGCTGGAGATATGAAGATTTCTGATTTAGATTATGCTGATGATTTAGCCCTTTTGGCAAATGATGTTGATGAGATGAACTCTTTCATTCGAGCTGTTGATGAGATGAACTCTTTCATTCGAGCTGTTGATGAGACTGGTAGTAGAGTAGGTTTGGTTATAAACAGAGAGAAAACTAAAGTGATGAAAATTGGTCATGCAGGTTGTGATTCAGTTCATCTGAATGGTTGCAGTCTTGAGCAGGTGTCACAGTTTAATTACCTTGGGAGCTATGTAACAGATAATGGTGATGTGCGGTACGAGATTAACAGATGAATAGGGATTGCTGCCGGGACTTTTAAGAATCTATGGAGAGTGTGGAGAAATAGGCGTGTACACCTAAAGACTAAAATTAGACTGTATAACAGTTTGGTTCTTTCTAGGGTTAGTTATGGTAGTGAAACTTGGACACTTTGCAAACAAGATAACAGGAAACTAGATGCTTTTGATTCCAGATGCTTACGCAGGATCTTTGGCATTAGGTGGTTCAACTTTGTAACTAATGATGAGGTTAGCAAAGGAGTTTGCAACCTCCTTTAAGCAGCATATTGTGCAGAGAGAGACTCCGTTGGTTTGGCCATGTTGCCCGTATGAATAATTATAGATTGGCGAATAGGGTTATGAACAGTGTGCCTAGAGGCCTCAGAAAGAAGTAGAGACCTGAAATGCGGTGAACAGACAATATCAAACAGGACCTTGTTAGAATTTGGTGGGCAGGGGCCAGATGCAGCAGATGTAGCTCAGGATAGACTTGCTTGGAGAACTAAATTGTACGGTCTGGTTGGACCTCCGTAGCCCATGGCTGCTTGAGGATGATGATCATCAATTAACCTTCAAGGAAAACTTAAACTATATAGATAGAATGGTTGTAGTAATGATATTTTTTGACTTTCAGAAGCATGGGGCACCTTTATTATGCAAACACCATCTTACATCATGTGCATTTAGAACAGTTGCATTCTTAGCTTCTTCTTCAGCCTTCTTTCAATATGATCAATCTCACTGAACATTACACCTAGCTGTAACATCTGACTATATCATGCACTTTGTCCCTTATATCTCCAAATAGCAATGGTGCTGGCAGAAGATAGCATTAAAATAACACTGAAAATCTAGTAACAGTACAACAATACTGAGTCTTTTAATATAGGGATGCCTTGTGCTGTTACTACATTTTCAGTGTTATTTTAATCTATCTTCTGCCAGGACCATTGCTATCTGGAGATATAAGGGACAAAGTGCATGATATGATCAGATGTTACAGCTAGGTGTAATGTTCAGTGAGATTGATCATATCGAAAGAAGGCTGAATAAGAAGCTAAGCATGCAACTGTTCTAAATGCTAGTGTAATAGTTGCTGTTACTGTTCAGTTGCATAAGGAGATGCATAAATCCAGTCTTTTAATATAGGGATGTTATGCATCTCCTTATGCAACTAAACAGTAACAGCAACTATACAGAAATTGCATACAAAGTTCATTCAAAATAATTTGTTCATACTCCTGTCTTTGCAACATTTGAAGTCTGATGTTCCACTTATAGTATCTATAATTTATTTTTTTATAAAATGCATGAAACTTTTTTTATTTTTAGTAATGGTAGTATAAATGATAATTTGTGAAATATTCCTTTACCTTTAAAGAATGACAAACATTCTACTAACTCATTTGTTATTATTATACTGTTAATAATTAAATACACTTTCTTCAGAACATAACATGGCCTACTTCCATTAACTAACAAGAATAAAGTGAGATAGATGAACAAAAGCAAAATAACTGAAATAGTAAGCTGACCTTCACAGGTATAAACAGTTGTTCAGACCAGGTATATTTGGTTAATGAAACTGTATTATCTTCCTGATGCCTAAAGCAGTAGTTGAGTTCATGTACTATCCAGTAGGGAATAACAGAGCATAACAGCAATTACTTAGATCTATTCTTTTATACTGAAAATGGTATGTGAATCCAACTTCAACTCAGGAACTAGTGGGAATTGTTAATGTGTTTCAAATACTTTTTTTATTATGTATTTTTACCTCTATAATATTTTCCCTCATGATGAAGTCAGTCCATTTCTTTTAGTATTATATATATATTTTAAACATTTAAAATTATATTTATATATATTACCTGTGCTATCCTTTCTTCTACAGCTTGTAATTCTGAACCATTTCTTTTTTCCTAAATGTATATGAGTGCAAAAGAATAATTAATCATATAATTTAGAGACAGATTGGTTATAATTAATATAAAATGCAATTTCAACAGATAAAAAAAAGCCATTACCATGCATTGGTATCAAAAGTTATGGTATGACTCCATGTTATGTCAATGAGAATTTAACTTTAATGCTCTGTAGCTTTTAAAATAAGCTTTTTATGGAAAAATGTGACTGAAGATAAATGAAATATTTCGATTACATTTATCTCATCATTCTCAAGCAGCCATGGGCTATGGAGGTCCAACCAGACCATATAATTTAGTTCTCCAAGTATATCTGTCCTGAGCTACATCGGCACTGCACACCAATTCTAACAAGGTCCTGTTTGACACTGTCTGCCCACCGCATCCTAGGTCTCCTCCCCCTCTTTCTGAGGCCTTTAGGCACACTGTTCATAACCTTATTCGCTATTCTATAATTATCCATATGGGCAACATGGCCAAACCAACAGAGTCTCTCTCTGCACAATATACTGCTCAGAGGAGGTTACTGACTCTTTTGCCTAACCTCTTCATTACTTACAAAGTTGAACGACCTATACCCAATAGGCCATAGCAAGAGATCTGTGAGGAAGATCAGTCAGACCTCAGCAGAAAGACAACACAAACATCCATGCCTTACCCCAGCATTCTGTTTGACCTCTGTTTTACAAACGTGGATATTTTTTGCAATTCTGACAAACAATTTTATATGTAAATTATTTAACTATTATGAAAGTAAAAATTGGTAACGTGACACTTATAGTCAGTGTTGCCATGGTACACAACATGAGGGAAATGATATTTTGACTGACTAACTGAATTATAAAATTTGCTTAAACAGGCACCTGAAAAGCTTCGTGGGCTACCAAGCACCCACAAGCTATGAGCTTATTACTATTGTATACTGTCCAGAAGATCAAAGAGAAAAAAATATCCATTACTATACTAGAGAAGTTCTAAACTCCTGGAATATTTGTGGCATGGCTGGAGATAATGGCAAAATGATTTCCTAGTATATTCAGGAGTGCTCCATAGGATTGAGGTGAAAAAAATGAGATGACTAGTCCATATATTGATGATGGTTCCTCCATATATGGTTGACAACCAGATTTCGTGTGGATGGGCATTATCATCTTACAGAATGAGAGTCTCACTTATTACATCTGCATATGTAAGAGGTTTAGGGTGCCAAATTTCAGTCACTGAAACAAATGATGCATAAAACTGTTTTTCAGCTTTTAAGATATGGGTTATCTAAGAACTTATCCAGCCTGGAGTGGTTAGCATGTTTGGCTCCAGATAAAAGAGACCTGGTTTGAATCTTGGATATGAATGGATTTATCTTTTCTGATGATGTCTTCCAGTGAGGTTTCATCTTCCTCAGAGATCTTATCTATGGTGCACTATACACTTGTCAGACTTCTGTGGTCAATAGTAAAAAGATGATGACCACTGTTCCACATTTCACACTTTAAAAAAAGTAGTTTTTTAAAGAATTCTTCTTGGAAATGCTGAATAATTTAATGTTTTTAATAAATATATGATTATAACAGCTAACTGATAAAAGCTTTATAACTAACCACAAAGTACATTAAGTTACCAAACATTAACTCACTTCTAGCAATTTCTCAAGATGTTCTATTTCTTGCAAAGCTATCTGCCACATCTCTAATACTGAGTTTTTGGCCTGAAAAACAACAACACATATTCATTAGCTAGTGATTTGTACAAAAAAATATTGAAAACATATTTTTCATACTTATTATTTTAAAAGAAAGACAAAAATCTGCAGAGCACTAAGTGCTTCAAAATACATTTTTTTAATCATACTAGATAACTCATACAATGATCATTGTGTGTAAATAATGTTAAAAATGTTATTATACTAGAACATCCATTACTACTTTTCTTTCAAACAGGTTTATGACTTTTATATATTGATATATTGTACTATTATAATATAATGACTGATTTTCCACAGATATTTTGTATGCAAAAAAAATTTCATTTTTGCATATTGAAATAATACACATAAATGAAATCTGTTGATGTGGTTTCTTTCATTCCATTGAAGTTCTATACATTATGCACTTTCTAGCTGATATTGCTAATGAATGATATTCCTAGTGATTTCCCAAGTTACTTATCCTGAAAACGAACTTACCAAAATGCATAGCTGAATGTGTGATAGATACAGAAACCTCAACTACAACAGCAGACATAAATAAGAATGTGAAGCTATTTTTTTAGACTTGACCACTGATATACCTAGGAGCAGTGTAACCAACTACCATGTGGAGAAGGGCTGGTCATCTTTCAGGGAGAGGTGGGGAGGAGTCAAAACTCAATTTATCAAACATGCAATTATGCATGTTTTGGAAGGAAGTGATGTATTGAAGTCACAACATTTGTCCCAATTGAAAAAAAAAAAATCAACGATCGTTAAAAAAAACTTGACTATTCAAGTAAGGGGAGGAGACAATGAAAGTAGTCAAACTATACCAGAAGTGAAGAAACTTAGTCTTCAAGCACAAATTTGACAAAGGGCTAAAAGTGTAAATTTGTTCTTAATGTCCCATTCTTTGAAAATTGGTTATTTCAGGGTGCATGTAGTGCAGCCAATATAGTGCATTGGAAAATGCACTGAAGAGGAAGGGGCTAAGTGAATAAAACATCAAGTTGTCCCATAAGTAATGTCTACTTTTTAAACTTTATTTCAAAATGACAACATAATTACATTAAACTTTTAATCAAGTATATATTTTCCTTTATTTTTATCACCTTTTGCCACCTTTTAACAAGATTTTCTATTTCACATTTGTAACATCTTTAGGTTTTGAATCATAGAAGGTGGGGAGTTTAGTTTCCACCTTCTGACTTCCCAGTTTTCAGAGTTCCATATTTTTTCAATTAAAATGGTTTTGAATACTTTGGAATAAATGGTAGTCTGATTAACATGACATTTTTTTCTCAACCAAGTTCCTTGATTTTGAGAGTCACAATCTGAATGATATGAGGTAGTATGTTGTCTTAATGAAACAAAACGTGCTTTAGATATGCTATATCTTCCTGTAGATAGACTGCCATGCTCTTATAGTTGTTGCAATTAACTGATTAATTTATGTTAATTATCACTGTTTATTAATTAATTATTGCTATTGTTTTTCATTCTTAAAACTGATTTTAAATTTATTTTTTGTATTGCTAAAACATGCAGTAATCAAGCTTTTGGGTTGTTTATATGCTGATTAAATTTATTCTACAATTTCTAATGATAATAAACTTGAACTTGATTGATCAAAGAAGGGTGTTTTCATTGCAGAACAGCACTCAGATGTTAAGGTTCCTGGCAATAAACAGCTGTGATCATTTAGATTCATCATTTCAAAATGGACTATATCCTGCATATCCCAACAAATGCACAGCAAAACCTTCATGAAGTGCAATCCTCTTCTTGATTGTGCTATGGTGAATCCTTGGGATTAAACCACTGCTGATGACATTTAATATTATGTTAAAGCAGTAAGGAAATATGATCCAATATAGATCTTATCTAATATTTCCATTACAATCCAATATGGTGACTAAAGTTGACAGGATTACAGTGAAATGCAAATGTTTACTCGTTGTTGAAGATTACTAAAGGTATTCCTGCAAAACCAGTATTCCAAGTTTGGTTACTTTTTGCAGTCATTTTAGTGTCAATGAATAATGAAATGGGCTCAACTAAGTTGCTAAGCAAGTTCTCTAACTGTTACAGTTGGACTGACCTTCAACTATATCTTTCAGCAAGTAACAAGTGAATTCAACAGGTTGGCTGGATAGCATGTCATTGACTACACTGTAGTTACCACACTTGAAACACATCAACCTTTGTGTGACATTTCTAAAATAGTTTTACAACCAGGGTGTTTTATATAATTTTCATTTTCTTCCCAGTGTCATAGCTATGCTTTTGGTACTCTTGGCAAATTCTTGGCTCAACACTCTTCTCATTAAAATAACTGACATTTGGCTTTATTCACATGTGTTTAGCATTTAGCAACTGCCCCAGTGCCAAAGTATTGCTATGCCTCTTTTCTTTGTTGCAATTCTCCCAAGCCTCAAAATCATATTAAATTTCTGTTAATGTTTCTGATTTACCATACAAAATTTTTCAGAAATTCTTTACTGACAAATGTGATGCTTGTCCTGGCCCCTATGGCCAATGATCCAACTAACAATTCCTTTTTATGAAGACAACTATTTCAACACTGCATTGTACAACCTTGAAAGGGAAGGGAGCCATTGACAGCTTGATACTCTACTATTGACCATTTGGGCACTACTTTGCACTCCCTTAGGAGCTTTCTATTCAATTTATTGCTCTCTTCTATAAATAAGGACTTGGAACTTTATTTTTGTACCTCATATTTATTTTCTCTTTATTTCCAATCTTCTGTTGTAATATTTTTCTCATATCATGGTGAGTACATCCATTCATGCTGCCCTCTATTGACTAACTTTATTACATACTTATTTCTCAAACCTTTTCTCAATTATTTCTTATATATCATGATCCATGCTGTCATCTTTGGCACAGAGCAGGAAACCAACTTCTGAATTCGAAAATCATCCATTTTTGATTAATTTGCAGCATGAGAGAAATCCATTTGAATCTCAACATCACTGCTTATCAGCCAGATCAGACTTAAACAGATCGGCTCAAAGAACACATTGTGCCGAGATGAAACTTCCACACTGGGATTGAACTCAAATCCAAGAAAACTGGATAAGTGCCAATGAAAGAGTCAATGCCTTAATCTGCTACACTTGAGGCTAGCACCTGGAGGATGGCATTAGGGTTAAGTATATATATATATTCTCTGCCATACATATACATTACGCTAATACCTTTGTCCATCATGCTCAACACTTTCTTATGCTCACTGTTCAATTGATTTCATTTCTTTCTACACACACATATTTCCTCTAATGTAATTTAATATGGATGGCTATATCAACAGAACATATCAAATGGCCATCAAAAGACCAGTTAGAAATAACAAATTTACTCTTTAAAATATTAGCAGGTTCCCCAACAAAATTTTAATTGAATTGTTTCAAAAATATATTAATTTGAGTAAAAGTAATGTATGCAACACTGAAATAGCCCCCCATCCAGCAATTTGGAACCTTCTGTGATATAAGCAAGAACTGGACTGGTACTGTCCTTCGATCTTGCCTGTAGAAGCCCCACAAGTATTGTGGTGAAACACATCACAGAATGCCATTACCTTTTAATTTATATGCTGTTAAAACCTCCTTAAACTTCAAAGTTTTAAATTAAATGTAGGCCTGATTGCCCAATTATGAAATTAATATGCACTAGTACTCAGAATGCATCAAAAGAAGAAGCAGTTGGTGTAACGCTTCAAAGAACTGAAATACTTTTAAAGTTTGGACCCTTTGATCCAATAATTATTCAAGCTCCGGATAGCTGTCGGGCGCCAGGCAATAATTAACAAATTGCCAAAAATAAAGTTCAATTAGGGTTCGAATACCAGCGAGCATTACTTAACACGTAAGAATTCAAAAATTAAATGATTGTCAAACTTCTAATGCAAATTCTAATCAAAACAATTAACGTTGCTCAAGAGAAAAATTAGTAAAGATTAAAAAAAGGTTTATATAACAAACAAATTTATTTCCAAAATTATTTCAAACACTCACCAAACTTCAATGAAGAAGATACTACATCATTTCAATCTCACTACAAACTGACAACTAACAAACAACTCTATCAACTCTTATCCTTCAACTACTGACTCAAAAACTCAACTAACTCCCTGTGACTAACATGTCACAGTTTTAACAAGCATACAGGCTTGGCAACACGTGGCTGTCATACCGGTAAAGACATTTGCATAAAATGACGAGCGCGCAAGCTATGATGCAAGAATGTGGGCGTGTCCTTGTACACGCACTTTATCGGGTGACAATCGAAAGTTCGGAGTTGCGCATGCACAACTCCTATGCTCTTGGAAACGAGCACTGTGATGCCAAAAATGAATTAAAAAACCCCAAAATGATAAATATAACATAAATTAAGCAAAACTGGTTAAGGTAAAGTAAAAGTGAAGAGGGGGCATCACAATCCCCCCTTCCAAAGGGAGTCAAAAATCTGGCCTAATAGATTTTGATGAGCAAATTTTGAATAAAAGGACACATCTCACGTCATTTACACATGGTTGAACATAAATAAGTAAAAGTATGCTTATGCAATTTTGATAAGACGATCTATTCTCACTTCGACACAATTTTCCAACACAACCAAAGGTGACTCCTCCCAAATCTCCTAACAAAAGTTTGTGACAGCTAACCTAGTATAAATATATATCAATGGCTGTGGCAGTTAACTGTATACTAGTGTTATCGACCTACCTAGTATTGCATTCTGATACAAACTCGTAATTGGCGTAACTTTAACTGCACAATAAAAAATGGGTTAATACACTCCTATCTTTCTTAACTTCTAGAAAGGTTAAAGAAAAGAAAAGAAAAATATTCAATTACATACGTTGCAAGCGGGGTGATAACTTCCACTTATCCCCTAACCACAATCAAAAATATGTGAAAGCTAAAGTCTTCTCCTAAATCACATAAAAAATAACGGGTATTTGAACACTGTTATCTCCTCCTAATTACACCAAACACGTGAAGCTAGGAAAATTCAAATTTGTACAAACAAGCGGGATTGTAATCATCCGCTAATTCTTCACCTAGACACAGCAATCATGAGCTAGCTGAAATAAAATAATTCACTAGATACCTCCCCTTTCAGAGCTAAACGTCCCCCTCCCAAAGGAGTTAGGCTGGTAACAACTCTGTCACCAGACTTGGCCATTGGGGACAGCTCTGACAAGGTACAATAAAACAAAAATAAAAAAAAATTCTGCAGTCATCATCATGGTCAGCTCATATATATATACAAATAAATGCTGCCAATGTCATCCCAAAAATTACACATCATCGACACATAAATATCATTGATGACATTGAACAGATTTAAACACATATACATACATAGTATTCCACTGTCTATCGACTGCAAATGAAAGAAATGGTGTTTAATAGGAACAAGGGAAAATAGGTAGTTTAATTTAAAGAAAGTGATCTACCAAAAAAAAAGTCATTTTTCTGTGTAGTTAGTCTAAAGTTAAAATATGTACAGATTCATATGCAATGAAAGATGAACAAGATAGATAAGTAGACAAGTTAAAGAGTTGCAGAAGGTTTACTATGTGTAAATTAATATGGTTTTGTTGGCTCAATAAAAATACGAACATTTATGACAATAGCCAACTTTACAAGCTTCAATACGTCCAAATTATATTGGGACTATTTTTTGGAAAAGGTAATCTTTTTTCCTTATTTTTACAAAAAAAATGTAAATTTTTACCTATATATTTAGCTTGCTTGGCTACCGATCAGAAGGATCTGGGTTCAAGTCCTGGGTAAGGCATGGATGCTTGTATTGTCTTTCTGTCGAGGTTCTACCATCCTCACAGACCTACTATAGCACATAAACTGGCAGGCTGTCAGACCGCTGTGGCAAACAGCTGCTTTGGGGGGGGGGGGGGGGGGGGGGGGGGGGGTATTTATTTTTTTTTATAATGTAAAAATGGTTTTTATTTTATATTCATGTACTGAAATATTTATCTTATGGAGGTTTAAAATATTCTTTATTTGCTGCAGCTTCTCTTAATTTTTATTTTTATATTTCATATATTAATTCCTGTTTTTCTTCTGCTAACAACATTTAGGGGTAAAAAATTTTGAGTTTGGCTTAGTGTGCTGCGAGTCACAAGTGACTCATGCTTTTCTTCTTCTCTATCAATAGGTGATTTCACTTGTTTTACCATGAAGTCTTTTCTGCTAAACGAGTCACAGGTACTTCCTCTTGCCCATCAAATCCTTTTTTTGTTGTATAATACAATATTACAAAAGATCAGCTTTGAAACCGGTAACGCCATTTAGTAAATGGAATTAAAACTACATTACCACAAGTCATTGGCAACTTATGATGCACAATGGGCAGGATCTTCAAAAGTCACTTCTGCACTGCAGAAACAGTAAGAATGAGATACCCATGGCTTGTGACACAGTGAATGTATTAAAGCATTATTTTAGCTTTTTAAATATTGGATTTTATTAACACTTACTTCTGTAACTGTTTGTAGCTGATGTTCTAGATTTTCAACTGTACCTTGTTCAACAGGTGATTCATAAATTCTTTGCTCTAGGGTTTCTTTTAACTTCTCATACATTCTGTAAAAAAAAATAACCTTAGGCCTTAAAATGCTTTTAAACAAGCATTTTTCTCTTTGCAAATGTTACTTCATAAAGAAAAAATTGAAACTAAATTATGTAGAATAAGTATATGTTCAATATATTAAGTGACAATCAATTATGTATATGGATGTAGCCCTAAAAAGAAATAGTTGCCACCCGAGAACATAGATGGTGCTAAAAGGAGGCACCCAAAAATTCATGGGAAGAGTGATAGTCATTATTAGTGAAAAAAGACAGCCAGCATTAGTTCAACATGTAGAATACTCTGGTATGTTTCTGGAGAGATGCAGGTTAGAATCCCATGTCAGCTAAATTTTTTCCACAAAAATGTTTATTGACTTCTACTATAGCATACACCAATAAATCAGCACTTTGATGAAAATTCAAATTTTAGGCGGCTGGTAGCTCAGTGGTCCAGGGCACCTGACATGTTATCAGGAGGTCGTGGGTTCGTATCCCACCCGGATCAAGACAATTTTTCCTCTAAAATTTGAATCGACATCAAAGTGCTGATTTATTGGTGGATGTTGAATAGTCGAGTTTATTTCATTGTTTACTATGGCATATAAACTGACAGACTAACAGTAATACTGAGATTATCAATTATTGTTTAAATCATTAATAATGCTAAATAGCATGATGTGACTTCATTATTTATTTCCATCTTACTCAGAGCACTAAAGAGAAATAGTTGCTACCCAAGATAATAGATGGTGCCAAAAGGAGGTACCCAAAATTCATAGGAAGAGTGATGGTCATTATTAGTGGAAAAAAATACTGAGTCGAGAATTAATTCAACAGGTTAGAAATACTCTGGCATGTTTCTGGATCTAGAGAGATGTGGATTCGAATCCTGTATGTCGGCAAAATTTTCCACAAAAACATTTATTGATTTATAGACATTTAAATATCAACAGTTATTGTATAAAGAAAATTCCTACTATAGCAACCAGTCTTGGAGAAAATTTCCAAATTGTTTATTTCTGGATCTTTGTGAATTTTCAAATAATAAAGATTATTTTTCAGTTGAAGAAACCACTTTGGGGTATGGTAGTTCAAATCAAATTGATACACTAAGCTTTTTTTCAAAGGCAGTACTGTTATCAGTCACAATCCTAAGTGCAGTCAATTGAGCAGCAACTAACATTAATTCTTATATATTTTTTTATTTTGCTATAATAATTATAAGCCCCCATCGTTCACTTTTGCTTTACCTTAACCAGTTTTGTTTAATTTACGTTATATTTATCATTTTGGGGATTTTTATTTCCTTTTTGGCATCACAGCACTCGTTTTCAAGATTCTAGGAGTTGCGCATGCGGCGCAACTCCGATCTTCCGACTGTACCGTTAAAGCGCGTGCCAAGGATACGCCCCTCTTGCGTCATAGCTTGCGTCGTTCGTCATAGTATGTAAATGTCTTTCCTGGCATGCGCCGGCTATTGTCAAAAAACGGTGACCTGCGAGTCACAGAAGCAGTAGCTTAAGCACAAGTGAGTGCACGAGCACAAGGTGCGTAGCACCAAGCACAGTGCGTGTAGCACAGGAGTTGTATCTTCATTGATGTCTTGGTGAGTTGAATTATTTTGGAAATAAATCTGTTTTGTTATATTTAAAACCCTTTGAGTCTGTACAGTTTTTTTCTCTTGAGCAACGCGAATTAAGGATTTTTGAATTATATTTAAATTTACTTGACAATCATTTTGATTCTTACTCATTAACGCTCGCTGGTATTTGAACCCTAAATCAACTTATTATCAACTTATTCTACTTTTGGCAATTTGTTAATTATTGCCTGGCGCCCGTCTAAGCTATCCGGAGCATAAAACTTCAAGTATTTTGCACTTGTTTGGAGCGTTACACCATGGCGGCGTGGTTAGCATGTGGGCTATTGATCTAAGGAACCTGGGTTCAAGACCCGGATAAGGTATTGATGTTTATGTTGTTTTTCTGCTGAGGACCTGCCATCCTCATATATCTTTTTACTATGGCATAAAAACTGACAGGCTCTTGTCAGACCTCTGTGGCAAGCAACTGTTTCAGTGGGTATTTATTCATTTTTTACAATAATTATAGTTTACAATTTATTGTTTGTTTTTAAGGCTGACTTTGTTGTTTCAATTTATAGATATAATTCATACTTTTCAAGATATATGTATGTGATATATATATATGTCTTGAAAAGTATGAATTACTTCAAGTCAAGCTTAAGAACAAACATTAAATTGTAAAGTTTAATTATTGTAGCAAAATTTAGGATTTCGACTGATAATAGCGAGCGATAAAGCTTAGTGAATCAACTTGATGTGAACGACCGTACCCTAAAGTATTTTCTTCAACTGAAAAATAATCTTTACGATTTGAAAATTCACAAAGATCCAGAAATAAACAATTTGGAAATTTTCTCCAAGACTGTGGCTACTATAGGAGGAATTTTTTTTATGCTAAGATCGCCTGATTTTAAATATCTAGAAGATACAACAGAATTTCTGAACTAACCTGATATTGTGTTGCAGGAAACTCTAAATAACCAGTTTTTTTAGAGTAAATATAATTGTATAATGCACTATAATTATTAGAATAAATGTAATCTAGTATTTAGAGCAGTGGTTTCCAACTGGTGTTATGGTATAGTAGTGTTCTAAAAAATTAAGAAAATAATACTACATAACAATTTGTACTTTAGTACTTTTATACAACTTTTTATTATGATTTTATCATATGTTGAGCTTAATATTTTTTTAAAAATTAAATTCACTGTGTGTTGTGGTAGACTTTATAGAAGTGTGTCAAACAAGAGAAAAAGGTTAAAAAATACTGATTTAGAGTATATGTAATAATTTTAATGATATATTCAAGACATCTGGTACTAGAAACAGATTTCAAAAAATATGTTTGTGAAAGAAGCAATAATGACTATGAATAAATTTAGAAGAAAAATTGTCATTAGTCAAGTGGGATCCAAACCCAAGTGCATACCTGTGATTGCCTATTATTTCAGCAATGGCTATTAATTGAACATTGATGCAAAACAAGCTGTTGTTCTGCATATACCCTTGGTTTGGTTTTCTTTCGAAAATTACTAGAAAAATGTATTAACTTAGCTTTGAATATATTCACTAGCCTGCTCAGCTGAAGCAAGTAACAATCTATAAGTGATCAATTAATCAGAGAACCAATTAAAAAACAAACTGCAGACTAGTAATTTTTTTTTTGCATTTCCAAAGCTGCAATAACTTAGTAACTTATTTTGCCTAACACACAGTGAACTATGACAACAAAATCTAATTACCTTTTATTTTCTTCTATTAGCCTCATAAACTGAAATTTAAGATTTTGCTGTTCATCCTGGAAAATAAAATCTAAGTCAAGAAGTGCATACAATAACCCAAACACCATTAAATATTAACAAAGTTCATATCTCACTGTAAATGAAATAAAGTTGTTATTCATAGTGACATTGTTCTTGCTGATGATTGGAAAGAAAACAAATGGATAAAATACTGTACTTGCAGGTGACAGTAATGTTGACAAAGCTGAAATGTAGGTACATTCCTTGTATAATCTTTAAATGGTAGTTTCCATTACAGTAGGGATACATTACAATGAATTAATATCTTAGATAAAATAATCATTATGCAACCCATGTGCATTTATTATAGTGTGATAGCTTTAAAATAAAAACCATCATGTGAAGCTACATGGGGACATCTGTGCATTTCAGCAATGCTGGCACCTCTAACAATCTACCATGTTGTAACAAATATTACACATTCTGCATGAATAAATCTCTCGACCATAAAGAAGCAGTGTATTTGTATGAACTTGTCATTGTTTCCTAATAGTAATTACAATTTGAATGTAAACGAATAGTTGAGAAATCAAGAATATGGGTATGACTAATATTCGGTTACCAATGTTGTGAAAAGATTCACTGTGTGTACATTTCTGTGCAGCACTGCAAACCAATCAGTGAATTCAGTAGCTTTTTTTGCTAAATGTAAGATAAAAATCCATAAACTGCGTCTGTGTGCCAGAGTGCATTCCAGTGGGATTTCTTTTTCTGCAAATAACTGAAATTTTGGAAAGAGTTTCAAGTCTGTACCAAATAAATGGATGATTCATGGCAATTTCCTGCCGAGATTGTCATAATCCATATAATCAGTGTTTCTTATTACCCTTAGCCAGGGGTGGCTCATCATTAGGGGCCAGGCCCCATCAACATTTCTGCAATATATGCTAAAATATTAAGTCATAAGAATGTTTAATGCCTTTTTTGCTGGTTAGATTTATTTACACAAGTACTGCAATGTGCTATTTACATGGTTGTAGGAGCCGAGTGCTTTCAACTGTACTTGGCAGTCATCTTCAGGGCAGCATACAGTTCTTTGGAGAGGTGGATTGTTGGTGACAGGTTAGATTAAACAAAACTTTTTTTCTTGCAGACATTTTCGCTGACAAGAGTCCTGCAGTGGAAAGAAGTTTCAGCATGCTAGTGGAGTAAAAGTCACTAGGTAGCAGCAGTCTGGTGTTTGCCAGTATCAGTTAGATGTAATCCTTTCTCAGTAGTGAGAGTGCATAACAGTGAGCTGTTTTCCCACATGATGGTCACTAACTTCAGTGGTACAATGCTGTGCAGTTGATGTTTCGAATTAGTTTTGTGCAGTGGGGAGGAGGGGTGTGGCTGGTTGGCCATTGGTGGTGGGAGTGGAAAATCATGTAGCAATTTGACCAAGCTGCAGGTGGAAGGGGTGTGTTAAAGTTGCAACATCTGTCTCAGAAGGCAAAAATTTGAGGGTTTCATGGAAAGTAACTTGCCCGCTTTATTTCATTTCAATAAGCATTTAATGAAGAAATACATTCAAAACTGTCTTTCATTGCCTTAATTATAAGCACTAGATATTACAGGGCAAGCTTTAAGTGTGCCCATAAATTTCCATCATTTACCATATTAGTACCAATCATTTGCCTCACGAACAACAACTGTGTGCATGTTAACCTTTAGATGATGGCTCAGTTTCTCAAAGATATCTCTTCTGTAGTGGTGCATTTCCCGCCAAATTCTTGCAGAGGGGTATGAAAAGGTGAGACACCACTCCTAGTTTCCAATGACTCTCTCCATTCATTAGTTAATCATTTTATACAGGGTGTTTCAAAAAGGACGCAATCCTAAATATAAGAGCGTAGAACTTACGCACATGTACATTTTATGCCATAATATTAGTCAGCTGGCATTACTGTATTCAAGGTTAACAGCTTTTTAGCAGTTGAAATGACCTTGTCACACATACTCACTCAAGCTCACTCTAGCATTCATTCCTTTGTGCTGTGTCAGCTATGTCATTTTCCAAAAACGAAGTGTATTTATTGTTGAGATATTGTGCCTACAAAGGCACAATATCTCATTTGATTGATAAATTTCATGACACGATCTGTACAGGATCGAAAGAGCCCAGGCCGGCCATCACTGTTAACTGCCAAAGTTCTCGATGATGTGTCAGTGTTTAACTCACTCACCCAGAAAATATCTTAGAAAGTTATCTTCATAGGTTAGACTGTCATCAGCTACTGTTTTCAGGGCTACAAAGAAGTTAAAATTTAATGCTTACCGCATTGGTGTCGTTCATGAACTGAAAGGACCAGACCATGAAAAAGTATATGGTCCTGTCATTGGTTTCGTTCTTTTATTGATGAAAATGGAATTGAGGTGTTGGAATGTGTTTATTTCAGTGATGAGGCTTGGTTTCACTTGGATGGGTATGTTAACAATCGAAACAGTCAAATATGGAGTTTGTGAAAATCCTCACTTTTCATGAACAACCATTACACACACTGAAAATTGGTGTTTGGTGTGCAATTTCCCATTGTCGTATGATAGGGCCTTTATTTTTTGATTCAACTGTAACTGGTGAAGTTTATCGTGACCTCATCCAACAGTTTATTGCACTATTGGATGTGAATGAACAAGAGTGTTGGTTTTAACAAGATGGCGTGACCGCCCATACTGCAAATGACACAATGGTCATAGTGTAGGAGTTTTTTGGTGATCATTTGATTTCAAAAAATTTGTGGCCCCCAAGACCCCCAGATCTTACTCCTCATTATTTCCCTTTGGATCTGAAATGTGTAGTGTTTCAAAACAATCCTCATACACTTGAAGATTTGAAGGCTAACATTGAAAGAGAGATTTTAAACATAGGAAAACAAACATTACGAAAGGTGACTGCAAATATCATGAAATGGGTACGATCCTGCATCCAGGTTGCAGGAAATCACTTTCATCATCTGTTGTAAAGGTAGATATATGTCTAATTTGCATCTCTTGAAATTTGTGTCTTTTGTCAAGTTTAAATAGAAAAATACAATAGAGGGTTGCGTCCTTTTTGAAACACCCTATATATATATCTTGAAAGAACTCTCAAAGTAGAAGGCCAAAGCCTTCGATTTTGAGGCATTATTTCAGATGTTATTTCCATGTCTACCATTTTCTTCTTTAGTTTTTCAATAGCTAGTACTTTTCCATCTTCAGAATTAGTGGGAAAACTACCTATCACATCCCACCCCATTTCCACGACTGGTAATATTAACTTGACAAAATGTAAAACTACGCTATTCTGTATGAATAATATTCATGCACTTATAACCTCAAATCCCAAGCAGCAGCAGTGTTTGTGTTTGATTTCTTAAAATCTCAGGTTATCTTTAAAACAACTTTATTTTCAGAATAAAAATTATTTTGACAGCAAATTAGTTGGTAGATGCACTAATACCAACACAGGAGGGACAGTCTGGGTTAATTACCTCACTTGTGTAAAAGTTCATAGTCTAATACATAGCAAATTTCCCATTGAAGTCCAATATGTCCTGTGATTCCCCCTCACCCTCCTGCAGCTATGCAAGGGTAAAAATAAAAATGGTTTTAAATTTGAACTAGTTTTCTTATTTGGTTTAAACTTCAAGTTTTTAGCACAACAAGGATTACATGATGGAAAGCTGTGTGTAAACTTTGGGAACAATACAATATTTTGATAATTTTTCCTTAATATGAAATTCAGATACAATAGGTATCATAAATGAATAAATCATATATATGTGTGTATATATACAGAGTGATTCAAAACTTATCGTTCAAATTTCGTGGGAAGGTAGGGAATACGTCAGGGTTGGGTTGGGTTGTTTGATCTGAGCGGCACTTTTTTGCACACAATGGGCTAAATGGCCAGGTCACATGGACCCTGAAGGCTCAGAGAAGGTTGGGGGAGGGGACCCACTGGAACAGCTGTTGGGAGACAGATGGTAGCTCCCGTCAAGGCCATCCTGCGTGTTCTTTAACGTGCACAGGGTATGGCTCTCCCGCACATGGGGCCACGGCTTAATGTCCCATCCGACGGACGACTGCCTTTCCAAGCCCATCGGTGTCCCCTACTGACCGTGGGCGGGGCAGGGAGTTTTGCGGAGATAAATCTCAATGCTGAGCCAGCTGGGACTCGAACCTGGGAACTACAGATTACGAGTCTGGCGCGCTACTGACTGAGCCACCCCCGCCCCTGAATACGTCAGGAAACCGATTTCACATAGGAAAGTATGTCCGCAAACGTCATCTACATGAACAAAATGGACAAGTAAAGTGAACACAAGGAAACAGTACAGTTAAGTGGTAACGAATGTGACTTATTCCAACAAGGTAAAGTACAGGTTCACAGTAGGAGCTCAAAATTGCGACCATTTACACGGACACAGGATTCACAGCACCATTGCATTGACCGCCGAACATTTTCAAAAACGCCTGGCATATCACGGACAATGCCTGCGGCGGCCACTATTCATGCAACAAGGTCCATTTCACTGTCGACGGGGGTCTCGTACACATGGTATTTCATGGCCCCCACAAAAAGAAATCCATGGGCGATAAATCAGGTGACCTGGGGAGCCAAGCTATCGGTCCACCTGTATCGATCCATCGAGCTCTGAATGTTCGGTTCAGGTAATCACGCGCAACAATTGTGCTATGGGCTGGAGCCCCATCATGTTGATACTACATATCTCGGCGGATATGCGCAGGAACAGCGCCCAGAAAAGTTGGTATCACTGTCTCGAGAAATATTAGATATTTCCGGCCGTCCAATCGGGGCGGTAGCAAGTAAGGTCCCAACAAACAGTCACCAATGATTCCAGCCCACACATTTACGGCAAAACGATGTTGCGCAGCAACTTCTCATACCATGCGGGTTGTCGTAAGCTCACACATGTGAATTGTGCGTATTGAACACATCTTCACGAGTGAATGAAACTTCATCTGTAAAAAGGACAGAAGCTGGAAAACTGGGGTCCACGGCACCTTTCTGCATGAACCATTGTGCAAATTCCACACACTTTGGATAATCGTCAGGATGCAGTAACTGCACCCTTTGCAGATGGTAAGGATGCACACGTTCCTCGTGCAGTATCTGCCACACTGCTGACTGAGAGACCCCAAGCTGCTGAGCAATAGCTCGTGTGCTGGTATTCGGATTATCTTTGATGGACTGTAGGACTTGTTCTGCGACATTGACAGTTCGCGTCAGTCGTCTTCTCCCTGTATCTTGCATGTTGCTGTGCAGTGAACCACGTTCGCGCAGATTGCGACGCACACATGCAAACATTTGATGCTGTGGGGTATCGGTCTTCGTAAACTTGCCTAGCTCGGCGGCCGCTTTCGCCAGCTGCCCCATATGTGAGATGCATATCCGCTAGCTCTTGATGCGTAAAACGATTCATCTTATCACTAGTAAGTCAGCTCGTACACTGATGACAGCGGGAGTGGTTGGGCGAGCTGTACTGGTTGGGTACACACAGCGCCCTCTACATACGCATGCGTACATACTTTCCTATGTGAAATCGGTTTCCTGACGTATTCCCTACCTCCCCACGAAATTTGAATGATAAGTTTTGAATCACCCTGTATATATCAAGTGAAAAAATTTGTAAGGCAATCCCGTCCACTTCTGAAAATAAAGAAACTCTTATAAATCACAATATATAAATACATGAAAATTTTATTACACATGTATAATATGTTCCTTCCCAAGCCAATCGATATTCCTTTTATCACTGACGGCAGTCAGGGTTAGTGCAGCAAATCGATGATATTGTTTCCTAATAGTGCACTACCCCCTGAGCCTTCACTGCCCCTGCCTAGTTGGTTTCTATATTAAAAATATATTGGATCCACTGAATAAGCTGCCACTACCCTTAGCAAACCATTTTAAGCATTTATGAACACAGTGCTGAATACTTTTTTTAAAAATAATTAAATTCCTGAAACAAATTCAGAACATGAAAAAAATAATTACAATTTAAGTGAAATATGAAGGGTTTGATATTACTGAACTTATAATAACTACTTAATTACAACAGCAATAGCAGAGCTTGGAGCCATCACAGAAGCAGGATAACTGCATTATTCAAAACAGCTATCCTTTTAATGTAATGGCTCTGGTCTATGATAAATTTGTAAACATAAAAGAACATTTTTATTCTTTGCGAATTGTGAAGAAAACCACTGCACTATTTTGCTAAGACTAAAAAAAACTTCATTACAGATTTAACATTAAATAAATATTTTTAATTTAAAACTAAAGAGACTTACTTTAACATCAAACTCTTCAATTAAAAAGCCTTGAATTTACGAGGGGTGTTCAAACATTCTTGACATGCATCTGCAGAACAAAAACCATTGCACTTACCTCAACAAAATTTTATTGTCCTTTGAAATACTCTCCTCCAACATCTATGCAAAGTTGCAGACTTTTATGCCAATTCTGGAATGCTTGGTGGTATTCCTGTTGGGGAATACTCCGCATTTTGAAAAAGGCTTCTCAATAAGTTTCTTTTTAATTTTTGAAAACAAGCAAAAAGCACATGGTGTAAGATCAGGTGAATATGCAGGATTGGGTAGATGTTTGATTTTTACCTGCTCCAGATAGGCATAACTTGCCAGGTTTTGGGATGATATCTTCATTGTCATAAAGAACCCTGTGATAAGTCTGTTGTTGGACGCTGCTTCTTTATCTCCTTACCCATTTCAGGTAAAACAATGTTGTTTTAGTATTCACCATTTATAGTAATTTTTTCAGGTACGATGTCCAGTTCTCATTTCTTGGGGAATTGAAAATATTGTGAACATCCTCTTCCTTGAATGAAAGTCTTATCATAGGATTTGGGGATGTGGTTCATCTTCTGCAAACCAAGCATAGTTGCCAATCTTTCTGGGAGTTTTAGAGTAATAAAACCACGTCTCATCACCTATGACAATGTCTGTTAACTGTTTGGGGTCACTAGGTTCAAACATTGCCAGTATCTTCTTGCACGAGTCGATTCTAGCCCTTTTTTGCTGTTCTGTCAGTTTGTGTGATATGTATTTGGAACAGATCCTTCAGAACTTTAAATATTGATAAAAAAAAAAAACGTTTCTACACTGCCAAGCAATACATTGACATCTAAACTTATTACCTGAACGGTGATGTGTTTGTTTTCATTCATGAACAGCAGTGATGGTTCTCTTGTTCACAGCCTCCTTCAGTCTTCCTGCACGAGGGAGGTCTTCGAAGCTCTGCTGTCCTCTGAATTTGTACATCCATCCTGTAACCATGCCATATGAATAGGCACAACCCCTATACTTTTGTGACAAACCAGTATGGATTTTTTTTGCATCATCCTTGTGAAAATGCAAAATCTTTCCCCATCATTAGCAGGCTCCATAGCAACAAAGCACAGATTTTGCAGACCAAACTTTATGCACTGCCAATGAAGAAAAAAAAAGATGATAGGTCTTTGTTTCTAAAATGTAATGACAAGTTTTCAAACAAGTCGTAACTCATTAACTTTGGAGGAATGAGTGCAAATCTACAGATGTGTCAAGAACCCTTTGAATGCCCTCAGTGTAACATATTTACAGTTTCAGCTGCCACAGTGAAAACAGTCATGACAACAGCTGCAGTAAAAGCTATGCAGGAATGTTATATTTCATGATTTGAAACGTGTTGTTGAGCTCCTTCCTTGGGCCAAAATGTGGACTGAACTTAATGAATATATCATAGAAACAAAATACTTATACTGAAAACTGGAATAAAAATAATTATAGATTCAATAGAATCTTGCTTTTTATTGCTCAATCGCTTGAGACAGATTCAACAGCATGCTCAAGGCCTTCTTATTGATACTACCTATATGAAAGATGAGCCTCTTCAACTTTTAAATGAAAGTGAATTTATTAGTAATATTATTATTTTTATATTGGTATGATCAAATATGAAGAGTGTCTAATTTACTTTAACCATCACTTACTTAATGCTAAGGTTTATGCAAAGTTAAAAGAAAGTAGCACCTTATGCTTTTGAATTTCTTCTTGGAGGAACTTTATTGTATTGTTATACTCGATTGATAAAGGATCCATAAAACTGTAAAAAAATTTTTGAACATAATAGATTAAAAAGACAAGTACATTACACATGACTATGGTATTGAAACTTCAATAATATCTACTATAATAGCTTTCTTTACATGTGACACCAATATATAACAGTTTAAAAGAGATGTTTTTTGAGCATTTGTAAGTTATATCTAAATGTGTGAAGAGCAATTCTGCTTGATTTAAATGGAACATTTCTTAAAAAGCAAATAAATTACATTAAGTAGCTAATTTACTTCATCCTTATAGTTTAGCACTCAATTTGTGCTTGCTGTTAAATTTTATAGTGAAACATGTATGAAACATATTTGAGTTCCATTCCTGAATCATGATGTGAATTGCAATGCTTCTATGGCCCCTTGTATTGAGTACTTTTTGCAGTGAGTATGAATGTGGTTTAACACTGGTTGTTATTGTTGCTTTACCATAGCTTAGGCTATAAATATCCAAACTTTATAACATTTTAACTGAGTCTAAAGTGCTCAATATAAAAGATAACTAAAATGCACAACCATAAAATTATATATAAGGGAAATGCTAAAAAAAGTTATAATTTTTACATCATGATATCACATATATAAAATCAATTTAATGAAATTTCCATTGGGAAATTTAAGAATAATTTTATATAGGAAAATAATTATTTCATGCCACAGCAATGCCATGAATACTGTAATATGGAAATAATTATTTTTATTAGGAAAACACAACTTTCACATTACCATGCTTTTGAGAAAAATTCTACATTATGTCTACCTGAGTATACATGTAAAAATATCTCAGACATTATATCAAAACTAATGTTAAGTCAATGAAAATAAAAAAAAAATCAGAAAAATCAACTGACAAGAATTATTTTGATGTTACAAATATTTCAGAAATGAATATACCCTCAGAATATCATATGTCACTGCTGAAATATTACATATAAAAGTTTTTTTGCCATAAAATTTACCACTGACATTTGGTGTGCTACCAATTGAGACCCCCCTCCCTAGGTAAAGGGACTGTTCATACGAAGTTTGTATCTCTAGCTCTTCTGAGGGCAGAGTGCATAGGCACACAAACATTCTTTATATATTAGATACAGCAATACTATGGGAGAGTCCAGTTAAAACCAGTTATTTCTATTTCTCCAATAACTGATTTAAAGTGGTGTGATATGCAATGATGCTACTTAAAATGCTGTTTGGCAGTTTTACACCCTTAAGCTAAAACTTGACAAAATAGGCAGTAAACTTTTTTCTCTTGCCTACCACACATCATCAGAAACATTTAACTGCTTATGTTCATTGAAAAATGCTTCTGCCTGGTCCCTCAAAGTAAAATCTCTGCCCATATATACATTTTTCAGAAAATTATTATGCAGAATTAGTTCAATGTTGTAGGATATAACCAATTGTGGTAACTACTTTGCAGTTAACTTTCCAAAATATTTCTTACAGGTGGAATATTATACATCATGTTTTAGTTTGTTGACTGACATTTAAGGCTTTGCTGTAAATACAGATTTAATGTTAACAAATGTAAAATCAAAATTAATTAAACTTCTACGGAAACACAGGTAAATATCTGTTTTGTTACACGTTTAGTGCTAATTCCATTTTTAGTGACTGCTGGACTTTCGTGAACTTCGTAAGAGTCAATTACTTTAAATAAATTTTCAAACAACTATGTCAAAATACTTCTGATATCGTTAAAATAAATCACCACCCTTAAAAAACAGAATTGCACAGATTAGTAAACCAAAAACCAACCTATCTATTTCAAATCCTGCAGCTTCATTATGTAGTTCTTGTTTATCTGGAAGATTAACTCTTGACGGCAACATTTTCAGATCAGATTACTTTTTTACCCTCTAATTTCCAACTCGGTTTACCATTGAAACCTAAACTTTGCATACTTGTTTTAACTGCCTTTTCCATTACACAGGGTTTTACACCGTTCAAACTCCTTGAACCACAAAGCAAGAAACATTATTTCTGTTTTTTGACAATTTGAAATCTTATAGCATCAAGATGAACATAACCAAATTCCAGCACAATTGCTTCGTCCAATAATTATTTAGATATGTCCATTTTGATCAAAAGTAAAATTCTATGCGTCTCACGTTTATCACTAACTCGTTTAATGCTGAATTTTCCCAGCACATTTCCAATTCATGATACTATTTTGCGCGAATAACAAATTATTGCCACTTTGGTTGCCAAAATTTAATACTTCCATTTTTGAAAGGTTTTGTAATTCCGTGGCCGAGTGGTTAGCGCGCTTGGCTACTGATCTACGGGACCTGGGTTCGAGCCCCGGGTAAGGCATGGCTGTTTGTGTCGTTTTTCTGCTGAGGTCCTGCCATCCTCTCAGATCTTCTACTGTGGCATGTAAACTGACAGGCTCCTGTCAGACCTCTGTGGCAAGCAGCTGCTTGAGGGGGTATTTTTTGTAATTTATTTGAATAATGTGAAATAGAGAGGAAATCTTTTAAACACATTTAATATAATTCTCTGTGCAGAATATAATTATTTAGAGGGTTCATTTTGCAATCCCTAATTTTAACGTTGAAATCGATTTTTGACAATTTCTAACAATTTTGCATTACTTTTGTTGCAAAAGTAATTGGAATGTCATGTCATCCTTCCCGCAAAATTGGATATTCTAAGACTCAGTCACAGATTGAGTCTTAACTCATCCAGATAATTGGAATGACGAAACCTTAAAGGATTTATAATCAGCATGCCTTGTGTACAAATCACAGCTAGAAAGGACCTTTCACATTTGCCTTTATTTTTTTTCCATAACTTTTTGGTATAAAATTAAGTCCTACGAAGCTAAAAAGCTTGTCCGCAGAAATCCAAATATAGTATACAAATAAACAGTTATAATTTTATAAAATGAACTCAATATTCCTTTAGTTTATCTATGGTCTGAAAGAAAAAAGTGTGTAAGTTGGACTTCTTTTCAATAAAATATAAATGTTTTCTGATTAATAGACAACCAGAAACAAACATATAAAACCGGATCTAAAATTCAGACCCTAGTACTGGACAGGTGGTTCGTGTTTGAAAGTTATTGAAAAATATTAAAAAAAAAAGATTTATATCGAAAACCATATTTCAATTTCAGCCAGTGGAAAGTCGAGAGAGTTAAGTATCTCGCACTTATCGTTATGTCTTGGTTTAATCTATTATGCATAAGAAACAGAGTTGTTGCTTTAACATTTCACATTTTTTTTCAAAATCGTGCCTTTGCACTTTTGCCGAAAGTAGAAAAAAAATTCACTTTTATGCTGTTAAATTCAAAGAAACCATCATCCCCCATTTCAATTTCACTTTAAAACTAATGACATAATAATGGATAACATATTTACATAGATGAGCTAAATATTCAGGCTTCATAAAACCTTTCAGGAGGTCGGCTGATAAGAGTGGCAGGTTGGATCCTCATTATGAGACTTCTACAATTTCCTCATGCTTGTTTTTGAGATAGTCTCAAAATATAAAATTCAGTTTTGCTTCCTTATTCTTATTAAAAACAAACAAACAAAATAAAACATTCCTTTGCCTCATGATTGATATTACCTTTCATTTGATATGACAGTGACAATACTTTAATCGGACAATTCTCATCTGTCGATTCTTAAAGGAGCTTAAGTTGGGTTGTTTCACCTCTGAGCAGCAATTTTTTGAACATCATTGGCTGAGTGGCCAGGTCACAAGGACCCTGAAAGCTCAGAAAATTTTGGGTAGGGGACCCACTTGAACAGCTGTTGAGAGACAGATGGTAGCCTCCCATCAAAGCCATCCAGCGTGTTCTTTAACATGCACAGGATATGGCTCTCCCACACACGAGACCATGGATTAACGTCCTTTCCGATGGACGGCGTACTTTACAAGCCCATCGGTGTCCCCTATTGATTGTGGGAAGGGCGGGGAGTTTTCTGGAGATAAATCTCAATGCTGACCCAGCTGGTACTCAAACCTAGGAAATGCAGATTACGAGCCTGGTGTGCTACCAATTGAGTAACCCCCGTCCCGATTCTTAAAGGATTTGAGTGATGGTAAACACTGCAGCATCCAGTAACACAGCTAGGAGGAAGGGGAGCATATTCTCCAATAGTGGCACCTTTTATTTCGTATATGGCCATTTTATTGGGTATGAGAAATGGCGTCCATTTTATGTGATTGCTCCCTCTAATGTTAGAACTTGGTACCCAATTGGTACGTTCTGACCAACCCCACTTGGTATGAGCAGTGCATCACAGGCATTGTTTGCCACAAGGACTTAAGCAAGTCTCTTCCCCCAGTAAGAATAATACATGCGAAATCCCCTCCTCTCCCATTATCATTTTCCGGACCCGCCAATGGTAGCAAAAGAGACATCACTGATATATTTTGGTATCCTTTTCATTTCCTTTCTTTACATATTTTAGATCGCTAGTTTTTCTGCTTTACTATTCTCATTCTTTTAGTTAGTAGTCGTTGCGTTGCCGGTGATGTATTCACTTTCGCCCTCTTCTTTGACATTATCCTGGATTCACTTTCGACTTCCATTCACAGTGTTTGATCAGTTTAAGCTTCGAGAGCCTGTGGAAAGCACTGGAAAGTGCATAAGTAGATTTTTGTTTAAGCATTTTTCCTACCGGATGTTCCATAAACGACATTTCCAACTAGTGTTTTCACCTGGTCATTTTCGACCTGACAGTCCAGTTTTGACAGTTTTTGTTATTTGGGGCATGTATAGTTGATAAGATGATGAACTGAATGGTGCTACTTAAAACCAAAACTCTTGCCGCCAAAGACACAGTCAGTTGTTGACACCGGTTAGCCGACCATTCACCCAGTGATTCGCTCTACCATATTGACACACGTTATAAGGCCTATTCTGTAGCTTTATTAACGATTTATTTCGCTCTTTGAAAAGAGTTTTTTAGTTTGAAACCACAACTAAAAATAATTTTGCATTATTAATAACAATTGCTATTATAAATAATAATTGTTTGGGATTTGTTGGATACTATCTATATTTTCTCTATGGCGTATAAACTGACACGCTTCTGCCATTCCTCTATGGCAAGCAATTACTTGTTGTAGTTCTCTTGCTGAGTTCTCTATTTCAACACTTTGAAATCCACTCAGTAGTTGAATCTTAATTTAAAAAAAATTGTCTGAGAACCATGGAACCAGATGTAAAGCGACTAGTGGAATTATAATATCTGGCTTTCGGGACGGAATTTCAAAACACTGATATTAGGCAGACACGAAGGGAAGTGGCGTTGCTTCCCAGTGATGTAAAACGAAAAAACATTAGAGAAAAAGCCCAAATGCGTATCAAAATTGTATATCATATGGATGCTTACACCTTGTCATGGTGGGGGCCTATGGTGCCGCTGAGAAGTTGGGTTCGGATCGCTGGCACTCTGGAGCTCACGATATCTTGTGGTCCTCGGTGGGGAGGGGCCTGTTGAGGGACTGCGGTCTGGTTAGAGATTGGCTGGACCAGTGGGATCATTGACTTGCTCCCTGTGAAGCTTGGGGTTGCAGCCCCAATCGAGGGGCTGTTGCTGACTGTTTGCTGGCCACAGCTGAGGTGGTGCCTCTTAGAAGTAGGGGTGGCCCGCTTTCCATTGGGCGGATGGCTTGTGTGTGCGTGGTTTGGTGGAGGTGCCGGAATGGGAGGGTCTGTTGAAAGGGTTCTGGCTTGTGGCCCGATTAGGCAGACTCATCCTGGCACCTGAGAAGGTTCGCCGCAATTCCTGATGAATGCACCCTATGCTCCGCAATTCCTGATGGATGGACCCTATGCGCCAGGAGGGCTGTGGGTCATCTTTTTTGGGTTTGGTGGCCCCGGTCGATGGACTTATCGATGGAAGAGCTACTGAGGCGCCGGTCATGTGGGCTGTCCAGCGTGGTCTCAGTGATATTGTGGGTCAGATGACTGTTCACTGGGGGCTTCGGCCCGCTCACAATAAATAGGTAGAAGTTGGAGGCTCGCGACTGGGAGTGGCTTACACGGTTGACGGGCTTATCGATGGAAAGTCCAAACTAAGAGTCCCGCAGAGCTCTTTAGGCAGAACAATGTGGTAGAGGCACTTAGGTGCCTCAGTGAAGTAGGATGGACTGGTGGTCCATGGCGTGCAGCCATATTGGCATCCCCCTGGAGATGCCATAAGATAGAGTCTGTCAAAAGGCACAAGAGCTCCCGAATAGACAGAGTCATCCTGGCATCAGTGAAGGGCCCGGTTGCCCGCCCCGAAGTGGGTTGCTGACGGTTCGCTGGGGGCCGCGAGAAGGCTCTATGGAGAGGAAGAAGTTGGGGGTCATGCCGATAGGGATTCATTGGCCCGATTAGGCGTGGGTCATCGACGGGAAAGCCTGAGTGTTTCTGCTGCGGATACAAGGCTCAAAAGGATAGGACTACATTTACAGTTCGGCATTAAAAATTCTAAAGATAATATCTGTTACATTTTGGCAATTTTTCGGACAAAAATCAGTGAGTGATTTGGCATATTCCTAGGCAAGTTTCTAAATTCTAAAAGATCCCACTCACTGCACCTCAATGATTATTTCAGCAGACAGACTTGTTTTTAAAAGTTGTGTTTCTCTTTTCTACAAGTCTTCTCCCACAGCAGGTAAGATCTAAGAAGGCAAGATCAAGATAGAAAGTACCAGGCTAGTGGATTGTGGTTTTGTGCAACTCCCTCAAGGTGTAGTGCAGTCTCTCTATTATGGAACATTGGATTGCCACACATTATTACGTTGTCTAGTGCAGGAGTTATCCGCGAGGGGTACATGGTAAAAATTTTTTGGGGTACGCTGTGAGAGCTCAAAAGTCCCTAGGTCTAATAACAAAGTCGCTAAGTTGGGAACACTGCTGTGCAAATATGTCATTTTATGTGTTTATCGATATATGTAATTTATGAATACAAAATTTAATATATATGTATATGTTTTATTTTATACCCATTGTTATACTGCACCTACAGTTTTATCTATTTATACAAAGGGTACACAGGTCTAGTGTATCTGCAGTTACTATTTTTTTTAATTGCATATAGGTTAATTATAATGCCTATTAGTAATAGTGTGTCATCTGCCTAACAAAATCTGGCCGATAAAGTGTCTCATACCAGTAGAGGGCGGTGGGCACGAAATTCTTACCTTGTTAATATTATAGTCTATGGAGGTTTCGCTTTTCAATGACTTTTAAACATAGAAGCATTTATGCAATGATTTTACCATTCAAAGAGAAAACTTGAGCAAGTATATTTTTTGTAAAACGAAGAAAATTTATATCCGTTCGATCGAAACAAACGGCATGCCTCTTTATGCATCAGAATACTGAAGTGATCGTTTTGATTGGTTTTTTGTTAATTTATTCGAATGACACGTGATATAACATATGTTCTAACATGTGACGTTTGCATTTGCCAAGTTGTATTAGAAGTCTTATGGGGTAGATATCCTTGTAAATTGCAAAAGCAATTTAAAACATTGTAATTGGCTAAACAAGAAAGAATAATCATGATATTAATAACTTGCAGTATTAAAATGCTCTAACCTATCGGTTAATTCAAATTTTAATTACGTTTTAGCTATAAACGGCAACAAATAATTCAATTTCGAAAAAATTATCCCAGGGTGCCGTTTTTAAGGATATTTCAAGGTTAAAACTCATGAATGAAAAAACGCTTAATTTTACTGATTATTTTAGTTTTATAAACTCACATATTTACAATCCAACGTTCATATGTGAATGAAAATTGACTGACAGTGGAACACTCTATGGTGCAAAAATGGTAGAGCTCTGAACATTTGCACCTAGGGATAATCCGGGTAGTAGATCTTGGAAAAAATCCGAAATTTGACCTCTGACGTGTTTTTCAAGGTCAAATATAGGTCACGTAGATTTCATTTTACTGGTTTTACATAGGTTAAACTGTGATCTACTAGTGCTAGAGACGTGGAAATTGATGACTAGCAAATTTTGATTAGGGACAGAAAAGGCGGAATACAAATGTATCTTGTTCGTGGAGAAAAGGGATGGGGAAAATGGCTTTCATGCTCTAGTTTCCGACGATTATTTATTCTAATGATTTCATTAATATATAATTAACGTATTTTTGCAACGATTTGATTAATGTATATTTAACGTAATCGTAGGTGATCACTTGACAGGAGGGCAGGTATGGGGTACTTGATATTTTCATCTCACACTATACCAGGAATCTAACAACTATATTTCAGTTGTTTTTCCTTATAGATCTTTTTTTTCTCGCTTCTTTTGTGCATTTATCAACATCTATCACAGTACTTTCTCTCTGTCTAGAGATGCAACTTTTTTTGTTTTAACAAAAAAGTGTATGTTTTTAGAGATAAATTAAAAATTCTTTTTTGGTTGGACAGGTATTGATGAAACATTACAATTTTCATTTTGCTAATTTCCCAAAAGCTATAATTGCGCCCTCTAACGATGGAAAAAAATCGAAAAAAATCCAAAATTTAAAACGAATATTACAAACAATGTAGTTATGCTGGAAATTTAAAATTTTTGTGGTGGAATGTGACAGTCTTGAAAATTCCATTGACAACAATGTGTTGACCCTAAGCCCAAGGTAGATAAGAAACGGAACGGTTTTGTTTTAAGAGATAATTGGAAATCTCATTTTTAGTTGTACAATGAAATATAAATCGCATTTTCAAAGGTAGTTTTAATTTATATCATTAATAATATAAATAAATACCCCCTCAAGCAGCTGCTTGCCACAGAGGTCTGACAGGAGCCTGTCAGTTTATATTAGAGATCACTAAATATCGAAACTGCAAAACTTTTAACGAATGATTGAAGTGATCTGTTCATGGTAGAAATTTCGGCCTGTAGAGTTCTGTTATGGGAGAAATTCCATTGACAGCAAAGATCTGCCCACTCTTTTCAGAGGAGCGAGATAAAAGCAACTTTTTAAGAACTAAAAGACAAATACTTTTTATGTTTTATAATTACTAATAAAATACTATTTTGTGCATTTTCCTATCATACATTGAAAATAAATAAATAACCTCTCAATAATAACCCTAAGAACCTCTCAATTTATACACCATAATAGAAGGTCCATGAGGATGGCGGGACCTCAGCAGAAAAACAACACGAACATCCATAATTAAAACTTTTAAGGAGTGAAAAAGCAGGCAAAGGAAGAACTTCATTCTCTTTGAAAATGAGATTCCTTATGCGCCAGAGGCAATATGCATTCTTCTAGTTATTTTACACTTTCAGTACCCTTTGACAGTGGAAATTCGAACTACTGTATAACTGAGAAGATAAACTATTAATATATTATTAGTACCTATAATGTGCAAAAAAATTTTTCATTTATCTCTTAAAGCAGAAATGTTGCATTTTACCAAAGGGACAAATCATTACTATTAGAATAAACTACCTGACCATTACACTCTATGACCAGAAATTTAAGTTTCTAGCAGAAATAGATCGTTTGCAATATTTTTTTAAAGATTTTATATTTTCCAGCTTTTTTCCGCCACTAGAGGTCGCCTTTCGAATGTTTATATACCGCCATTAGCACTCTCTAACACTGGAAATTCCATTGATGGAGATTCGAAAAATGTAAAATTTAATATTTTTGTGGAAAAATATTTTCCCGACATACGAGATTCGAACATGCATCTCTCCAGAAACATAACAGAGTATTCTAACCTGTTGAACTAACGCCGGCTTTTTTTTTTCAATAAATATTTATTGATTTATAGACGTTTAAACGTCTACAGGTAACGCCGACATTATCAAATATTCTTTAAATCATTAATATTTTGTTAGTGTCTGAAAAACAAATATATATATATATTTTTCGTTTATCTCTTTAAAAAGAAGTTGCGTTTTCGCCCACCCCATTTGCGGCTAAGACGGCCTTGTTGCCATTGTAAACCTTAATTATCTACTACCAAAATTTCAGATTTTCAGTGTAGTTTGTAATATTCGTTTGAAAATTTATAATTTTCGATCGCTAGAGGGCGCTATTAAAGATATTAAAATTTTTTAAAATTGCTAATCGCAATATTTGTACGACACCTATCCAACCCCAAAAGAATTTTTCGTTTAACTCTACAAGTAAAAAAATTGATTGTCTATAGACGGACAGACAGGTGGAAAGACAGATGGACAGAAAACAGTTAACAGGGAGGTGGACAGACGAACAAATATTGGCATAGTCAGACGACAAAGTGAAAGCATTATCTCGTTTTTCCAACGAACCTTGAAAGAAATATTTTGTTAGTTTCCAGTAACCTGATTTCACTTTTGCAGCCGATTGCCGTCTTCTGATGGAAATTTCTAGGAAAAAATATTCATAATTTCTTTGAGTGAAATTTTTACACCCAAATGCAGCACAGTGAGGCATTCATAATATATGACAGCTTTTAGAGACAAAAGAAAATGGTAGAAATGTATAAAACTATAACAACTGAGAAGTTTTAACTTGGTATACACACTAACACATAGGCTTTCGTCTTACAGTACGACAAAATTTGGCGGCCATCTCGGTGATTCACTACCATTGGTTGATTGAGTCACGTGGTTTATGGGCGCCACGTTTTGTCGTTCCGTGAGACGAAAGCTTTATCAGTTAGTATGTGTACCAAGCTAAAACTTCTCAGTTGTTATAGTTTTATACATTTCACCCACTTTTTTTTTTATCTATAAAAGTTTTTTTTTTTATGAATGCCTCACTGCGCTGCATTTGGGTGTAAACATTTCACTCAAAGAAATAAATTAATGAATATTTTTTTCCGAGAAACTCCATCAGAAGACGGCAATCGGCTACAAAAGTGAAATGAGCTAACTGAAAACCAACAAATACCGTATTTTGACGTGTATAAGGAACCCCTTTTTGCCAAAAATTGGGTCCCAAAAATAGGGGGGTTTCTTATATATGGAGAGTATTATAGATATTAACAAATTACTCAATTCCTCGAAACTCAAATCTTTATAACTTGCAACACCGCAAGCCTCAGGCCGACAGCCAACGGGTCGCGACGTCCTATTGGAGGAGAAGTGCCCGCGTTCTTCAAGCAACGGCGCGCGCATAAAGAGACCGCCCATGATGAATAAAAAATTTCTTTTTTTTTATATCTTAAAATAAAAATATCTTTGATGAAAAATCAGGGGTTTTCTTATACACTTTAAAATACGGTAATTACTTTTAAGGTTCGTTTGAAAAACGAGCTAATATTTTCACTTTTGTCATCTGCCTATGCCAATATTTGTTCGTCTGTCTGTCCGTCTCTCTGTTAACTGTTGTCTGTCCATCAGTCTTTCCACCTGTCTGTTCGTCTATAGAAAATCATTTTTTTTTACTATTAGAGCTAAATGAAAAATTCTTTTTGGATTCGATAGGTGTCGAAGAAATATTGCGATTCGCAATTTTGAAAATTTTCAATGGCTTTAATAGCGCCCTCTAGCAATGGGAAAAGATGGAAAATGCTAAAATTTCAAACGAATATTACAAACTATTTACACTGGAAATCTGAAATTTTGGTAGTAGAGTGTTATGGTGAGAAATTTTATAATGGTAACAAGGCTTTGCCGTCTTAGCCAAAAGGGGGTGCGAAAATGAAACTTTTTTTAAAGAGATAAACGAAACAATATATATATATATAAATATTTTTGTTTTACAGGCACTAACCAAATATTAATGATTTAAACAATATTTGATAATCTCAGCGTTACCTGTAGACTTTCAAACGTCTCTAAATCAATAAATGTTTTTTGTGAAAAAAGCCGGCGTTAGTTCAACAGGTTAAAATACTCTGGCATGTTTCTGAAGATATGTGGGTTTGAATCCCTTATGTTGGCGAAATTTTTTCAACAAAAATATTAATATTTACATTTTGGGAATTCCCATCAGTGGAATTTCCAGTGTTAGAGAGTGCTAAAGACGGTATATAGAAACTCGAAAGGCTACCTCTAGCGGCGGAAAAAAGCTGGACGATACCAAATCTTTAAATAAATATTGCAAACGATGTATTTTTGCTAGAAACTTAACTTTTCTGGTCATAGAGTGTAATGGTCAAGTGGTTTACCATAATAATAATGATTTGTCTCGTTTATAAAATGAGATGTTTCATCTCTAAGAGATAAGTGGAAATCTTTTTTTGCACATTACGGGTACTAATAAAATATTAATAGTTTATTTTCTCAATTATACAGTAGTTCGAATTTCCACTGTCAGAGAGTACTGAAAGTGTAAAATAACTAGAAGAACGCATATCGTCTCTGGTGCAAATGGGAATTTCGTTTTCAAAGAGAATGAAATTCTTCCTTTAAAGTCCTTAAAAGTTTAATTATGGATGTTCGTGTTGTTTTTTTGCTGAGGTACCGACATCCTCATGGACCTTCTACTATGGCGTATAAATTGACAGGCTCTTGTCAAACCTCTGTACAAGCAGCTGCTTGAGGTTATTTATTTATTTTTTAATGTATGATGGGGGGGAGAATGCACATTGCAGTATTTTATTAGTAATATAAAACATAAAAAGTATTTGTCTCTTAGTTCTAAATTTAAAATGTTGATTTTTCTCTCACTCCTCTGAAAATAGTAGGCAGATCATCCGCCCAAAGTAACTCGGAGTTGGCAAAATTCGAAGAGACTTCGTAAAATCTAGGTGAGTTGTGAAGATTTGTAATTTTTTTTTGGAAAATTAAGAGGAGTTGTCAAAATCGAGGCAACTTGGCAAATCTAAGGCAGTTTGGAAAATGGAGAGACGGCAAAATTTAGAGCAGTTGGCAAAATTCGAAGCCACTTAGTAAAAACAGGTCAGTTGGCAAAATTCGGAATGACTTGGTAAAATCTTGGGGAGTTGGCAAAATCGGGACAACTTGGCAAAATCTTGGGGAGTTGGCAAAATTCGGAGTGATTTGGTAAAATCTTGGGGAGTTGGCAAAATTCGGAGTGACTTGGTAAAATTTTGGGGAGATGGCAAAATCGGGACAACTTAACAAAATCTTGGGGCGTTCGCAAAATTTAGAGTGACTTGGTGTCCCGATTTTGCCAACTCCCGAACACTTTACCAAGTCACTCCGAATTTTGCCAACTCCCCAGGATTTTTCCAAGTTGTTCCGATTTTGCCAACTCCCCAAAATTTTTCCAAGTCACTCCGAATTTTGCAAAAAATGGGGAGTTTGAAAGTTTGAAGTGATTTGGCAAATTTAGGAGAGATGTTAAGATAGGGATTAGTTTCGAGAAATTAAGGAGATTTGACCAAATCAAGGCAAAAATTCATACTGATTTGTTAAAATTCAGACGAGATGTAACTATTGGGAGTATTTCAGAGATTATGGCTACTTGGCAAAATTGGAAGTTAAGTGGCAAAAATGTAGGAGAGACGCGAAAACTGTCTTGCCCCCACCCCTCCCCCACGGAGCAAAAGTCTAAGGAAGTTTGCTCAGTTGGCAAATCTTGCCAAAATTTTGGCTTTTCCCCCCAACCACAGTCCTTCGCTACGCCCCTGTAGGCGATCTAAAATAAACTTCCTGTCCGTAAAACGGAAGGTATGAAATCATGAAACTTCGAATTTAACTACTCATTTACGCAGAACCCAATTATTTTGCCAGCATTTTTCTATTTGAATATCAGAAGTCTTTCCAGTTATTAAATAGCTAGAATGAAATGAAATGTTTAGCTACTTGTGCAGAAGTCAATAAGAGAAAAACTGTACTTTCCCAGTTATTATCGACAGAAAAAAAATGTTGCTTTAGGAAGCATAAATAGATAAACAACAATAATTTATTAACAGAATTATAAATTTTGCTATTTAAATAATCTTTTTCCACTTTTTCTCTCAAAAACAACAAAGTGCAATTGACTTTTGCATCCTAATATGTCAGTTCAGAAAGGATTAATGCGCAGGCCAGTTCCTAGAGGAGAGAAAGGATTTACTTTGGCCCACATGAGAGCATCATTTAGAGATATAACTGATGTGTAATCTTCTAGGAAAAATACAGGACCCTAAGGAAAATAAACACAGTTAAATAACATATTTATAAAGAAAGATACACAGATACATCTATTAGAATTACAACTGAAGAACTTAACTACAAATTGTTACACTTTGAAAAAGAAACACAAAATACACATCTATCGAGTAATATTGACAAACCATTTAAAAAAAAATTGAACGCATTAGAAGAAAAAAAATTGAACGTATTAGAAGAAAAAAAAATTTTATTTTCATTACCATTATAGTGAAATATTAAAAACAATTTTTTCCTCTCCAATAACAAAAAAAACTGTTCTACATTAGTGTGGCCAATTGTCAGACCCTCAGGTCACATCTTGCGAGCGATCACTCGCATTTCTGCCCACGTGATTGCGTTCGTTTTATTATTGCAGGAGATATGCACGATTTTCTTCAATAGCTAACATCTGAGCACAATAATAGAAATAAAAAGAAACGTTTATTAAACAGCAAAGGTAAAAAAGAACCCGTTGTTGCTTAGCAACAACACATACGTTGACATCTTGTAACTGGTAACTGAACATATTCCTTTATGCTAACACTAAATAAAATACATTAAAACCAAAGTTTTTTCATATGCGCTCTAAAAGATAATTAGTCGTGGAAGGAAAAGAATCGAACGCATTGATCTACACAAAACGCAGTTATATCTTGAGAAGCTTCCATCACATGGAAAAGTTTTCCATAGTGAGAGCTTTATTAGCAAAACTCAGTGAAGCTTAAAACGTTTCTATCTCCAAAATGACAGGGGTAGTTCGAGGGATTTAAAAAAAATTATTTGAACATGTCGTTTGGATGCAATTTCAGGAGGAGACATTCATGTTGCAAAGAATAGAATACCCGCCAAACGTTATTACAGGAGCAAAGACACTTTCGAAGGGATTACAGATCCCTTTCTCAATTTCCTTTCGGGGCTGCTGCATACCCGAATTTTGAGGAAAGATTTAAGAATAAGTACTTAGGAAATCTGGAAATTCTTTATTTAAATGATATTATTATCTTTTGATATGTTATATTAGGGATTCTCAACGTAGGATCCACGTACCCCTTGGAGGTAGCGGTAAAATTATTTGGGGTACGCTGTGAGAGCTCAAAAATCGCTGGATATATGTAATATATATATATATCTTTTATTTTATTCTCATTGTTATACTATAACTATAATACGTACGCCAGTTACATACACATTTCCAGGGGGTACGTGAAGTATAAAAGATTGAGAACCATTGTGCTATATAATGGGAAAAGAAAATACTCCTCATTTAAGGACATGGCTTACTTAGACAGAAGTTAGATTCTTTGACAACTGCCTCAATTAGGATTGATACACAAACACACAACGGTATGCAGGACCTGCTTAAGCAAGGTAAATTTGCATTTGAGTTCCGATGCGAAGCCCATTTTCGCAGCTCCTTTTCAAACATTTTACAGGAGTGGTGTTGCTGAATCATTTATCTTTGAAAGAAAGGGAAGCCACGGAGTCGAGCAATGCTGGATAAATCTGCAGTATGTCAGCATGGAACTGTTTAACTTAGAGTCTTCCAATGGCTCTCCATCGTAAATTTCGGATAAATCGTGTTTTTCATTATTTCTTTTTTTTTCATTTTGCAACACATAGGACAGAGAAGAATCCTAGCTTTTTGTATGAGAATGTCTTCTCATAACAATGACATGCCCTATTTAAGACAAGTCCTATTTAACTGCCACTACGTCAGTTATTGACCAACTCAACACACAAAGTTTGACTGTTGGAACACTAGCTAGTTTCCTAATCACTTATGTCAGTTAAGGTCTTTGTAACATTCTTAAGATTTTATTCACCTTAGTAAGAAGGAGCCGTCCCGTGGCCGAGTGTTTAGCGCGCTTGGCTACTGATCTACGGGACCTGGGTTCGAGCCCCGGGTAAGGCATGGATGTTCGTGTCGTTTTTTGCTGAGGTCCTGCCATCCTCTCAGACCTTCTACTATGGCATATAAACTGACAGGCTCCTGTCAGACCTCTGTGGCAAGCAGCTGCTTGAGGGGGTATTTTTTTTTATTTAGTAAGAAGGATTTCTCAAACTGACATGAAAAAGCAACTCCACCGTTAGACATTTAGATATTTTGCATACTAGATACCAGGATACAATGATTTTCCTACATTATTTTAAATCAGGGTCATTCAATTGATACGTGATCTATTTTCGTTTAGTTTAATCAGTATCTGTTAGAATTCTTTCGAAACATCAATGCCGTTCTTAACTCGGGCACTGTAAAGGATTGCATGTGATATGAAAAAAAGTGGAAGAGTACGATGTTGGGTTGTTTTACCTCTGAAAGGCATCATTTTGTACACAATGGGCTAAATGGCCAGGTCACAAGGACCCCGAGGGCTCTGCGAAGGCTGGGGAACGGGACTCATGGACAGCTGTTTAGGAGACAAGAGCAGGCTGTTGGTAAATAAGAAGTTGCTTCAAATTGTAAAGAATAGCTTACTTATCAACTCACAGAAAGTACTTTAACACACTCTAATGCATATTTTTAATAGTTCATTTCAGAATATTTGCAAAAAGAAATCTTACCTGTATTGCTGTTCCACGTAAATAACATCGATGTTGATCAGAATGTCTTGGAAGGTGCGATCCTGTTACAACAGTTACTCCAATATCTCCTGTTGGGAGATCTTCAAATACTTTAGATGTTAAGTCTCTGTAAATTTCTTTGTAGTCATCGGACAGTCTTAGAAACAATGAAAAGAAGTTTAGGCTACATTATTTTTCTGAATATATAATTAAATCGCAGTAGATAATGAACTTTAAAAGTTTGAAACTAGCGCACTCTGTTCAGTATTAACAGATTAAACGCTTAACTGGAATATATTTAAAAGTGTCCTCAAACTATTTGCATACCAACTTTTATTCATTTCTTTCTTCCATTATTTACATCTGGCCTTTTACTATAAAATTTTATAATATTTATATAAAGAAATGTTAAATATAAATACAGATATCTGCAAAATCAATTATTAAGAGCTGCTAAATTAAAGAAATTATCTGTTTTGATTTAAACAGGAAATTTCATTTATCGAGAATCTTTTTTATATCGAGCACTTGACGCAGACCCCCCCCCCCCCAAAAAAAAAAAACACCTTTCTATGAAGTCAAGCAATACAGAATTAGGAATGTTTTCAGATTCTGTGGATAACAGATGAAAAAGTTTTCATTTAAATGGAAGAATTATTAGGAGCATGCGTGTGACGATCCCACTGTCACACGCAGATTCAGTGCTTAACACTATGCTTAGCTGGATTGGGTGTGTTAATGCGGTTAGTCTAGTAATTAGGTTGTTTTACGTTGTACGTTTGTATGTTGGAGGTTCGATGCCAGGAATCGTCAAACATTGAATATCCTGATATGAAAATGTTAGAAGGAATAATAGGAAACATTCTGCATGCTACAGAGTGTCAGGATGATTTGAAGGGTTTTAAAAAACGGGAAATATATAGTTTCCTGTAGAACATTACCTGATATTTTCTTTACTATTGATATTTGCACAGTTCCAAGTTCCATTGCGCAACGCTGGTTAGGCGTGCTGACTATATTTACTGAAACATTTATTCCCTTCCATCTGTGGTATCTAAGTTGTTCCCTTTCCCGATCACAGATGGCGCCACGAGTGACTAGAAGGAAAATTTGTAGATAAATAAGCGAAAAAAATACAATACTTTCCTCAAGAAACTTCTTGCCACAGAGGGCTCAGCACCCTGTCAGTATAATAATCCATAGAATAGGTCTGATACAACACTAAGAAAGAAATATCCATGGTTTATCCTGCACTCGAACCCAGGCCCCTTGGAGCAGTAATCCCTACTTGTCATCTTGCCTCTGCAAGATCCTAGAGAGGCTGGTCCTTGGACGCCTGGAATGGTATCTAGAGTCCAATGGCCTCCTTCCTAACAGCCTCTCGGGTTTCCGCAAAGGGAGGTGCACGTCGGACAACTCATCGACTTCACCTCTGCTACTGATCAGGCGCTTCCGTGGGGGAGACTACTGTCGCTGTCTTCTTCGACATTCAGAAGGCATTCGATTTCCTGTCCCACTCGGATATTCTCTGCAGGCTCCAGGATCTCGGCCTCAGAGGCAATATCATCCAGTGGATCGCAGCGTACCTCTCCAACAGGACTGTTCGCGTGAAGCTGGGCAACACGCTCAGCGTCTCCCACACCATCAATCATGGAGTACCTCAAGGGGGTGTTCTCATGTTACTGAACAGTTACTGATCTGAACAGCTCGATGTTACTGAACAGTTATTGACTGAGGGTGCTGTCAGGCCTACCCTCTCGACTCGAGGATAGAGTGGGTATTTCCATTTACGCTGACGATATCTGCATCTGGTTCCCTAGCCAGAATCCCTACTTTGCTCAGCTCGTGATGAAACGAGCTGTGGTCACGGTCGTCAATTTCTTCGACAACCTAAGCCTCACTCTTTCCACTGATAAGACTGTGGTCATGGTTTTCACGAGGAGACGCCTTCCACCCACCTTCCCTGACCTCTTGCTTGGGCCAGATCACATGAAGGCTGTCCATCAGCATAAGTTCCTTGATGTGGTCCTGGACAGCAGGCTGATCTGGGGGCCTCACATCCAGCATCTTAAGACAATTGCCGCTGTGCAGAGAAATATACTGTCTTTCCTTGCTGGTACCTGCTGGGGAAGTTCCTGCAAGACCCTCCTGGTCTTGTACTGGCATTTGATCCTCTTCCGCATTAACTACAGTGGTCACCTTCTGAGCAATGCCTCTGTTACACTGTTCAGCAAGTTGGCCACTGTCCACACTATATCTCTGCGCCTCTGTCGCGGACTCTCTCCTAACACACCCAATGCATCTGTCATTGCAGAGGTTGATGACATGCCTTTCCACCTGCACTCGAAGAGAAATAATACTGTGTCATCTCTCGAGGCTCCATTCCCTGCACACTAACCATGAGCTTCTCAGAAAGTTGCATGACAGGCCTCACTCTGCCATCGCTCTGTACGCCAAGGACTTCTATGACCGTGTCCTTCCTGCCACCTCCAGACGCTCTAACTGGCAGGTACAGATGCTGGAAGTTGGCAATACTCTCTTCCCCAACCTTCCACCCTGGAGGAACAGTGATCTTATGATCAATGTCACTATCCTTTCTCTTGGTTGGAAAAGCAACTCTGATCCATTGGCCATCAGACTTATCTCCACCTCCTATATCACTGAACGATATGAGAGATGTACTGAGGTCTACACTGATGCATCTGTGGACCGGGAGAGGCAACGTGCTGCCTCTGCCTTTGCCATTCCCGATACTGGCATCGCCAGAGGTTTCCGTTTCCCGCATCTAACCTCCTCCACCTGTGCAGAGCTTCATGCCATTCTTGAGGCTGCACTTTCCATCCTCAGCCTGGAGAGTGACAACTTTGTCATCCTCTGTGACTGCAAGTCAGCCTTGGAAGCTCTCCAGAAGCGAGACAGCAAGAGCTGCAACCCCTTCCTCATCCAGAAGATCATGGAGACTTGTTCCAAGGTTACTTCTGCCGGAATCACGGTTCATTTCCAGTGGATCCCTTCCCATGTAGGGATACCTGCCAATGAGCTCGCTGATCACATTGCAAAGGAGGCGCTGGAGAGTCGGAGGTGTGTAACTAATTACCCTCTCTCTCTCAGCGACTGCAAGAGTTGTCTTACAACTGATGAGCCAGTACCGTCTTGCTCAGTGGCAGAAGGACAGCAGCTGTTCCTCATTCAGGTACCTGGTTGAACCTTCTCTCACTGCTCCTAACCTTGGTAATCTTCTCAGATCTGAGGAGACCCTCCTTCATAGTCTCTGAGTTGGTGTCATCTACAGCAACTATATGCTTCACACTCTTGGCAGAGCTTACAATCCAGACTGTGCCACTTGCAGCACACCTGAGACTGTATCCCACGTTCTGCTCAAATGCTCCCTCTACAATGCTTAAAGAGAAGTTTTGTTCCAGGAGCTTCAAGCTATCGGAACCACTGACTACTCCATCAGCTCCCTTCTTGGCAACAACCATAATGCGAAGCTGCAGCGAGCGCTCTTCCGTATGATCACTGACTTCTTTCAGAACATTGGCCTCTTCTACAAGGTCTAATGTTCTCTATTTTACTTTCTCCCGAATAAAACCATTTTTTTTATGAGATAGCTGAGATACGGTTTCCTCTCCATCCGCTATCTCGCCCTTCCGTTGTGACTGGTGTAGGGAGCCTCTTATTTGGAGGCTAATTTCACCATATTTACGACACCCTGAACCCTGTTTCAGTAAAGCAGTAGTTCTTAATTACGGTTCTCAACCGGGATGCTTTGAGAGCACAGCCTTGAGATATACCAAGGGGTACCCTTGTGTGTTGCATGCAAAATGGTTTCAACAGATATTCGCTGTCAGCTATCAGCTCTGACACCCAATTTCAGCAAAATTCGCCGAAAAACTGTCGCAGCAGGTTTCTCATTATATTCAGTAAGTCTATTTTTAATTTTTTTTTAAATTTCGAGTCTTAATAATATTTACATCTTTTTTTAGCTAAAAACTTTAAGTGAAGCGTTTATATTTTGATTGAACTATAATACAGTACATACATGCAAAAAACCGAAACGCACTACTTTTTCTTAGCGTTCTATGGTTACAATAATCTTAGGGGTATACCTGAGGACCTGGCCGCCTCTCCAGGGGGGTACATCAGCAAAACGGTTGAAAACTACTGAGCTAAACAAATAGAGGACAAGTCAGTTCGGAACATTGAGCTCTATGGGTATAAATATGTTGGAGGGGTGTGGAATTTTAGGAGATATTCTACATACAATGGTCTTTGATTTGAAATCTAGTAGCGTATTTGGGAATTTGGAGCAGTAATCCAGCAAGCTGACCACTAGGTCAAAATAATAAAATAAAAAATATAATAAATACCCCCTCAAGCAGCTGCTTGCCACAGAGGTCTGACAGGAGCCTGTCAGTTTACATGCCATAGTAGAAGGTCTGAGAGGATGGCAGGACCTCAGCAGAAAAACGACACAAACAGCCAAAATAGCTAGCTCTCTATAAGCTCAGTGGTAGAGCACCTGGCTGAATTAACCCACTGGTCATCCAGCTCCTGACTTAAGATGGTGGACTTCTCACATTCAACTATTAAGTAAATTGGTGATGTCCTTAATCGATAAAACTTAAAATTGCAATAAAAAAAATTTAATTCTATGGTGAAAAAAAGAAATAAGATTGTAAATAGTGAGAACTTGCCACATTAGGAATTTCGCCAATTTTATATGGGGTTAGTAAATTGAAGAGGGTTATGCATATGTGTAGTTTAATTGGGTTATTAAATTTTTAAAAGTTTTAGGGTTTCGCCTTCTTCACCATGGTGTTCTAAACTGTAAGGCGTCTGCATACTTTTCTGGAACAGCTTACCCAGTGGAGGTTTATTTTTTAAACCATAAAGAAAACACAATTTGAATTTTGCATTTAATTATTTTATTTCTCTGGAATACCTAAACATATATACAAGTATGTTAGAAATAAGAATGCATTCTTCTTTTCTGAGAAGCTTCCAATAAGCTTTGCTTAGGGGCACCAACAGTACTGAATTAACACACTAATCATCCAGAGCTCCTATCTAATTTCGTTTACTAATCTCTTGACTTCTCAAAGAATGAGAGGTCCTCGCCTTGTGCTCCCATTGCACCTTAATCCATTCCTGGGAGCTCTCTATCTAGAGAGACTCTGATGGAAATGCATAGATCTATGAAAACTGGTAACTATGTGTTGCATATTTTTTTAGCTAACAACTCCTGTAGAGAATAAAATACAAGTTATAAAACACAACCTACTTTTGAGAATCATTCTGTGCTGCTACCCACGCTCGAAGTTCTGAGGTAAGCAAATCTTCACTGATAACTAGGTTTGCGTTGTGCACTCTTCGAATCAAGCTTCTGGAAAAGGAAAGACATATAATGGTAATCTGCCTTTGCATGCAAAACTGTGCGTACACTAGTGTGAAAAATTAAAGCAATGTACAAAATGATTCACAGAAGGGTCGGATCAAAGGGATGGCACGCTCCTCCATCTAAAAATGATAGTAAAGGTACTGGAGGAAATTTTTTTTTTTATTAAACTCGTGCATATTTCACGCTTGTTCTCATAAATTTTTGAAGACCTGTAGAACGGAAGCGAAAATGTTATAATGCAATGGAAATCCGGGCTCTTGGATTTCACTTTTTACTGCCTCGATTGCGTCGCTTGACCCCAAGCTCCCTTTTTTTTTCTCGATCCGGGCCTTCTTCGTAGCATAGAACAAACTACAAGTTATATACTAAAACAACCTACTAATTAATTTTAACTCTAATATAGACAGTCGTATCAGAATAATATGACCACCCACTTAATAATGGGAATGGGGGGTGATCATGTTATTCTGATACGACTGTGTATAGGATAAATATCAGGGGCGTAGCTACCACGGTTCCAATGGTTCAGCTGAACGAAGGCAGGGTGTTCGACACATTTTTTCTATTTAATTTTAAAAACGTGCCATTAAACCTGACATTCAGTAGTAATAAAAAAAATTGCCCATAGCAAAGCGCGAAGGATAAATTTTGTCAAATAGATTGTGCATACGTGTATTTAAAATTGTGAAATGTGATATATGATACTGATATGATATCTCGTGATTTCTGTGTGTACACGTGTTACAGATGAATACGGTTTACGAAAGCTCAATATAAGCACTAGAGATAGGGCGGCAGACATCTTAAAGCAATTCAGATTTCCTCCCACTTTCTATGAAACATATCAGGAGTTGCGATAGTGATAGTAATCTGCTTTTCAGTTCACTGATGGATTGCGATAATGGAGAGCGATAAACTGCATCTTTGATGAAGCCCAACAGAAAGAAATCGAGTCGGGGGGGGGGGGGGTTACAGTGAAAGAGGTTGTTTAAGAGGATCACTATGACCAATCCAGTGGCATGAGACGATCTCTTGCTTGCAGGTAATGGGCAGGTGCGTCATCTTGTTGATTCTTCCGGGTCGTTGGTTTGCTGTAAGAAAGAGTTCTCGGGAATATCCAGATAGAGTTGGTTCATCTCTGCAATTTTTTTGCTACAATGGGCTAAATGACCATATCACAGGGGCCTACAGAAGGCTGGGGGAAGGGAATCAATTGGATAGATGTTAGGAGACAGATGGAAGCATCCTGTCAAGGCCATTCAGCATGTTCTCTAATATGCACAGAGTATGTTTCTCCTGCACACGGGGCCATGGTGGATCCGATGCAAGGAGGCATTTCCAAGCTCAACGGTGTTCAAAAGTGGCTCAAAAAAGTATCCGAACACTATGGTTGATTACAGAATTCAGCAAAAAATATCTGGAGCGTGTACAGGAACTGTACACGCTCCAGTTACCGTTCACAGCAAACTGGAAGGTGTGCAGTTACTGCACACGCTCCAGTTTGCTGTGAACGGTAACTGCACACGCTCAATATTTTTGTGAGTGGGCCCACACGATCCAGGTTTTTGTGAGCTCACACGTTCCAATGTGCTGTGAACATTAACCGCAACCGCTCCAGTTTGCTGTGAACTTAACCGCAACCGCTCCAGTTTGCTGTGAACGGTAACTGCACACGCTCCATATTCATTGCATTATATATTCATACGCATGGATGAAGAATTGTAACCGAAAAACCTTCGTGTCACGTGACACGAAGGTTGCCAGATCACTAATTTCTAAAAAAATCTTTGCCAGACGTTTTATCTGAATTCTGTAATCAACAATAGTGTTCGGATACTTTTTTGAGTTACTGTACGTCAGAGAGTCTGGGGGGTGGGGGGGGAGGAAATTTAGCGGATATAAATCTGAACTCTGGTACAGTTGAGATTCGAACCTGGGAACAGCAGATTACGAGTCTTGCGTGCTACCGACTGAAGCCAACCTTCATCTCACATGAAGGTTCCTGCAACTGTTTTTTCATTAAAAGGAAAGACCCTTAAGCTTTGGCAAACAATGAAAAACCAACTTATGCATTTTTCTTCAACTTGTTTTCTTTTCGTGTGAGAAATAAAGTACGGAGTTATTGTATATGTTTGTAGTTATTATGCATTAAAATGCATACATTATATAAAGAAATAACACTAAACAAAGAAAGGAGGGAAAAACTTGTAGTAGGGATTGTCATAAATCTGATTTTACGTAAACGATGTTTTTTTTATGCAAACGATTTTAATATTTGCCGTTCGTGAAAAAAAGATTCAAGGCAAATGCCGCAACTAAACCCTGAAATGGCCAAATATTTCCCCAGAAGTATTATGGAGTTTATCCAATGTTCCAGCGGGAACACCATTCAGTGAGAGATTTGTAACTGCTCCAATGGGCACTCTATTGTGTGAGAGTTTAGCCACTATTCCACCTGGCACGCCTTTGCAAAAACCCTCGTTATACTTCCCAATGAATTATATTTTGGGAACATCTTTTGAATGAATCTGCACCCTAGAAGCCCGCTCGTAGGAAGTTATCCGGTGGTTAGGAAATTTTGATTACGATGAGCGAGGTCAAAATGGGCTTTGTTGTCATATATGTAATCACATAGACTGTCAAATTTTCCAAATGAGAAGAACAGGATGTAGAAATATCAAAGTACTAGAAATCAAACGGTGGCTTCGTCACCTCTTCATTTCTAGCCCTTCACTCCGACCCCTATTTGACCTCGAATGCGACACCGGAAATCTCTCTCATTTCTGAGTTCTACTGCCGGAAATAGCTCTATTCAACAATTTTTAGCTCTCTAGCCCGGTATATCGGGATTTAATCTTTGACCTTGTAGGGCTAATCGCATCCAAAAATTTGGCAAAATTTATGAGATCTGCGGTTCAAAACACCCCCCCAGGCACAAATTTTTAGTCCTCTACCACCGATAGTCTATATTTGACCTTTGACCTCGAAGAACCCATCGCAACCAAATTTTTTTAAAGGGAAGAAGATACTTCCGTACATAAAGGAAGGAGGAAACCTAGAAGCTCTATTGGGCTTGTCCTGATTTCTCATGCAACATACAAACGCACACAGACAGGGACGTACCCGCTGGTTTGTAATCAGGTGCGCTAACCATTAGACCAGGTGTGGGATAGCAAATTAAACATTTTCGAAATCTACGAGCCAAAATATACACAAAAACCAAATTTTTGCTCTCTTGTATCGATAGCTGTAAATTTTATCATTGACCTCGAAGAACTCTCCGAAATTTCTTAACGTTTTCTGCATCTACAAACAGAAAAAAAAACCCAGACACCAATTTTCATGTTTCTTGACCTCTTCGTGACCACTATTGGACGTTGAAGGACACTTCCTAGGTCAAATTTCGGATTTTTCTTCCGATCTATGACCCAGATGACTTTTAGGTGCAAATTTTCGGAGCTCTGCCGTTTCTGCATCATAGTTAGAATTATCCCCTCTCAGTCAGCCGTTAATCATTGACAATCATCCATTTAGGTATGCTTTTCCTCACCCTGCCTTTTATGTACTTTATACCTAAAATTAATATGCTAATATTATATTTATTATATCGTCAATAAATGTTTTAATTTTGTTATGTGATAATTAAGAATAGAATAGAATATTCTTTCGAAAATGGTTGCGTGACCTGGAGATAAAAAGTTACGATTCTCTTTAATACCCCGAGATGAAAGTACCACTTTAGAGGCAACTGTTTCTTTCTTCTCAGTTTATCCTTTTTAAGATCCCTAATAACGCAGAAGAACTTATTTTCTAATTTCTTTATACTTTATTCAATTTGCACATTATGCTTAATGTTGAAATTCCATCAAACTCGGCAGTTAGTTTCACATTGCAAAATTTTTCCATTTCGTTCAACTTTAATCCTTTTTAATTAACTATTTTATTTTCACTTTAATGAAAGCAATTCTTGTATTCAGAGAGGTCTGCCCATTCCCAATGAAGCACGCACCATTTTTTTTCCATTTCAATTACTTCACTTGATTCACACAAAGATATTTAATTGCATCAATATGAATGTCTAAATATATTAGAAAACTTACAAATAGGTTCTCAGTTATAGGTGATTTTTTGCCTTGTGCCTCAAATTTAATTTATACATTCACAATTTAGTGCATTGTAACAGTACTTCAACGAACAGTAATAATAATCAGTTATACAAATTTCTCTAATTTTACATAATCTAGCTTCAACGTGCAAGTTCGAAAAATTGATCAGACACGATCCCTTATATAAATGACTCAATGATTGTGAAATACATTTCTTAATGACAAAAAATAAAAAAATCGTTTCGACCAAAAAATCAGGCAAAGCGCCTTCGGTTGAATGTGCAAACCGGATATTTCAATTGAAATCTGGACTTTTGGCAGCTCTCCATGAATTGCTTCCATTACGAAGCCATTAGATTGCATTTGTTGAATGTGCCATACAACGAAAGGGAACTTACACAGCAGTCGTGAGGAGGGGAACTACTATTGGATGGAATCCTTGACGCATTGCAACTAAGGCACCAACGTAGGCACTATACACTTGCAGTTCGAAACGATGCCTGAAAATAACCAATAATAATTGAAATCTTAGTTGCTTATCTGGTTAAAAATGTTTTCATTCTCTGTAATATAAAGACAAATTGAAAGCAACAGTTCGAATTATGAATCTTAGGCATTTTACTAATTAGCGTCTACTCACACTAATGTTATAATCTTTACGTTATATTTAGATACTTCTCCTAGAGATAAAAGAAACACTCCTATATAAACATTAGTTGATTACTTAGAAATTTTGTTACAATTAATATGAATATGGCTAGTTGTTAGTTTTCTCTCTGGGAGATGACGTCAAAAAATTTTGCTTAGTGAACAACCGAGAGTACTCAAAGGTATATGGTTATAATCCCCTTTAAGATTTAAGTAAATACACTGCTGTTCATAATTTAAGAAAGTTGAACAAAATTGCAAATATGTCAAGAAATCCTTTTTAGAATTTAACGAGAGTTTCAGAGAATATTTAATATAATATATGTTAATATTTGCATTTGAAATAAAGAATATAATGGAATACTTTGCCACTTATAAAATTAAATTTCCAATTATAAAAAATTATAGATCACCGCAGCTGTTGAGGCTAACCTTATTTAGAAAGGAGTATGATTACCTCTTACAGCACTACAGCCTTGCACAACGAGCTCTCATGCTCCTAATAAGGTTATCCAACAATGCAGAGGGCAGCAAATCCCAATCCTCTATAAGAGCATTTCAAGGAGGCTCATCGAGGGTCCTTTGAGAGGGGTTGATCGACTTGCAACTGGTCTTCACACAGCCTGGGGATCTCGCTGGTCAATCCATTTTCGGAATATCTTCAATCTCAAGGTGTATGTGGATGAGCGTTATCATTATAAAAATGAATTCTGACACAATGACACTTCTAAAAAGTCTCACATAAAGCTCTAGAATCTTGTCTCTGTATCTCAAAGCAGTTAGAATCCCTCCCGAGAAGTTATTCAGGTCAGTGCGGCCATTAGCGATACTTCTCCCAGACTAACCACTCCCACAAGCACAATGCCTCACCGCGATATTCAGTGTGTGTGTGTGTGTGTGTGTGTGTGGGGGGGGGGGGGGGGGGGGGGGGGCTAATAACGTGTCTCACGTCCTTCCAGATGTATTGGCACCGAGAATCACTACTTACACTATGTTGTGTCTCATCCGAAAAGAGAACCTGTCACTATTGATCACTGGTCCAATTGAGGGACTGCCAGCTCCATTCCAGTGGTGCCCTACAATGAGCTGAGGTTAGTGGTATGCATACTACAGGTTTTTTAGCATGTAACCCTTTTTTCATGAAGTCGTCGGAACACAGTTACTCTGGATGCTGTCCTTCCTGTGGCATATGACAACTCCGATGCAACATCATGACGTGCTGACATCATTCAGTTGTCTTGAACTGTTTTTGCTCTGGGCATACCTTGGGTCGTTCTTCCATAGAATGTTCCCTTGTCTTGAGAACATCTCCAATCTAGCAATTTCACTTTCTGACACATTCATGAATCTCTCAACCTTTCTGTGTGACCATCCTGCTTACATCCTTCCGATAGATCTCCACCTCTGACCGTTATCCAAATGGTTCCTTCTTTCATTTAAACAAAACTGAAATCCTAAACGGTTGGTAAAGCTCCTCTTAATCCGAAATGAGAAGAGCCTGCTCCTGAAGCTGCTTTTATCGCCAGTTTAATTTGCATATTGCAAAGCTTTTCGTATTGAGAACGGCAAATTTAACAGCCGATAAATGTAAGTTATTTCACGCTAAATATCCTCCGAAACGTTTGTTAAATTCCAAATAGGTTTTATTAAGATATTTTTAATTTTGTGCTACTTTAAATTATGAACAGCAGCGTACATTTTTTCTGAAAAGTTCTCGAAACATAAAGCATGTCAAACACCCTTCCCTAATTAGTATTTTCTGGGTACTCCACTGGTGCACACAAATGATCAAAACTGACTTATTAAGAACGTTAACAGTTGTCAGTTCACAAATTTATAAACAGAAAATACGTAATTCCAAAAGATACGACATTTTTCGCATTGTCTTTTCATCTGTTTATCAGAAGAAAAATAAAATCCTATTCTATATCTCTGGCATCAGCTCATGTTTTTTGAGAGGGAACTTTAAATGATCCGTGCAAGTTCTTTATGCAAATGCTTTAGCTGGGTCAGAACTTAACTGAAAATTGTTTCAGCAAAATTTTAAAATTGGGCGATACTATAGCAGAAAATAACTGTAACGAATCTTGCAGGGTCAGTGAAGAATTTATTTCAAATGAAGTTATTTTCAAAAAGATCACAAACTATTTTTAGGGGTCTTTCATGTTGGTTACTCATAATGTTTTTGGACTTCTCATAATTCTGAAACGTCTGCAGAGATTAACAGGTGAGGCAGTTGAAAATGAGAACTTTGGAACACAAATAGGAGGTCCTCGTACAAAATATCTAATTAATGGTAATCTAAAAAACAAATGGAAATATATCTCAAAATCACTATATTTTGAGGTAGTAATGACTCTGTAACTTAAATTTAGTTGATATACAAAAAAGTATCTGTAAACTAAAAGGTTTATGAAACGAAACTGAATTTTGTTTCTGTCACAAAGACTGATATTAGCAGACGACTTGTGAAAAAGTTTCCTTCGATAAATTTCTGTTTTGTCGATGTACAGAGTCTTTGGGACCTAAGTTTTTAGATCTTTCGAGTCTTTTGGTCATGTAGTTCTTTGTAGGATTCAGGGCGAAAAACAGCAAAAGCATCTCGGTTTCTGATATAAATTTGCATCTGTTTGATATTTCTGTTCATTACTTCTTTTTAACCAGTTTTCAATTTGTCATCCATCCGTCTGTCCAATTGTATACACTAAGGTTTTTCGCTTTTAGAGATAAATGAAAATTCTTTTTGCGTTGAAAATGCTAATAAATTATTAGGATTCGAATTTTTCCGAATCTCCCAATAGTTTTAATTATCACCGTTAGAGGGTGCTAAAGTTGAAAAATGGCGACGCTTTAAACGACTCTTGTAAATGATCCATTCAGATTAGAAATTTGAAATTTGGATGGCAGAGTGTAGGTAGTCAAGGAGCTTACATTGACAGCATTGATTTGTCTCTTTAACTCCAGCAGGGGGGGGGGAATATACTACTTTTTTATTTTAAGAGTTAAATGAAAAATTATTCTTGTGTTGAAAAAATAATACTATTTTAATTTCGTCAATCGATTGTTAGCAGGTACAAAATCAGAAAATGTTAAGTATCACTTGGTTTTAAAAACAAGCATTCGATATTCGCCAGAACAAGTTTGTTATTCTTCAAGTTAACAAATTTATAAACGGTAAAATAATTCCAAAGGATATGACATTTTTCATACTGTCTGTTCATCTGTTTAATAATATGTATTGATCGGCCTTTTTTCTAAACGCATTTTCCGTACGATTACACGATCTTAAACAATAACTTTGAATGCTAATTCTTACCTGTCACAATTGGTGTCTTGCAGGACCTGACTCCTTACTGATCCCATTACCTGTAGCATCTGCCACACGGGCTGTAACCTCCAGGCAGGATCTGACAGGGCATCTGAAGCATTTGTAGGAGGGAGAAGTATGACCATTACAGAATTATCTTAAATAACGACAGAAACAAAATACAAATAACATCGAGATTATTTGAAATTTCAAAATCCACAGTAGTTTTGATTGCTGTTTGTCTAATAGAGCAATTCCTCAGAAATCATTTTCAATGCGTGGTGAACAAAATGACTCAGTTTTAGATGTGGAAGACGATATTAGGTGAGGTGGCGTTGAAACAAAACACTTGGAATGGAGAATGAAATCTGATAAATCGAAATATTTTGAGGTGCACTTTAATTGTCAGCGAAAAACAATACCACGATGTAAAATAGATTTTAACCAGAAGTAAATGGAATTGTTCATACTCTTACTTTGTAGTGTAACTCCTATTGACACTGAATTTTAAAAAATAAAGAAGCAATAAAAATTATTCAATTATATTAATTATATAATAAACAATATTGTAATTACTATGTTGTGTTTTAATGCATATATTTGTATAATGCTGCTATTTATTTTTGTGCAAATGTGCAGCGTAACAAATTCAATCGAATTTCAAATCTGTTGCTGTCAAATGAATGAATGAATTCGCACAAGTAAGTTTATATGAGAATTGCTACTAAGTTACAACACAGGCTAGCTAATGCCTTTACGGATGAGGAAATTAGCAGCTTTTCAAACGGAATTTGATTTGCTGCTGTTAACGTTTAGTGGTTGGGGACGATGTTCATATATTTTTCACAACGAATTATTCCTATGATTTAACAGTGATCCTACTTTTGTACGTTTTTTGTTATGTTATATATATAAATATTTTTTGTGTGACATGTTTACCTTGAAGGTTTGACTTTTTTATTACTGCCCTATATTGACGACAATAATTATAAAGGTCACTTTGATCCAGCAATACCAGGTCATTCTTAGCATATCACTTTACAGGAGTGTAATTAAGGATGAATTCTGCGGAATGTCTTTTATATTTTTTTCTGCGGTTGCCGAATATTTCCGATAGAGAAGGGTGGTTGAAACGAAAAGTGAACGATTCGTATAACTGGGTAGTGGATTGAGTAATCTTTGTGCCTTTACTCAGGGATATGGGTACATTTAGAAGGAACTCATCAATATCAGAATCAGTGGTAAGTTTCTGTTTGAACATGAAGACGTTGTGCGAATTCCAGACAAACTCCGCATGGAAACATCCAAAGTTGAATAATGTACAGTATGCTGATGCTGTTGAGTTTCTGGACCGGATACCATCAACTCGAAACGATACTGCGAAACTTCGGGCATTTCAAGGCAGGCAATAAAGTCGAAGCACCCAAGACATTTAAGTAAAACGATTGTTTGTTGGATGACTACGTCCTCTCCTATATTGCCCAAATAACGGCAATAACGTTATACAGGTATGGTTAGGAATACTTGGAGCATCCTCTCTAAAATCCTGGCACTTCCCTATTAGATTTTTCACATTTCTCAACATATAAAATCTGCCATGAAAAGAAGGAAGTTGATATTTATTACCAATCAACCTACCTTCCACAAAAGGGAGTGTAAACTTTTTTTGACCTTATAGAACAACGTCAAATCAAAATTATACCTTCAGATCGGAAGGTTCTCATCTTGATTTTTTTTTACATTTCATTCTAAAGTACCGGAGTAAAATTTTTTTGTTGTGAAATGGCAGTGTTTGGTGATAAGAAAGTATGAAAAATTTGTTTAACGGTTCTGCTTCTTCTTCTTATTATTATTCAAGCTGGTATATATATGTATTTACACAATCTAAATTAATAGAATCGTTGCTGTTACCGTTAACATATTTAAGGCCAATGTCTAAACCTTTCCTTGGCTCACTTGAGAGGAGGTAATACTGCACAACTTTTAAAAGAGGAATGTTGTTGGCATCTCCGTCCTTCGCTTCTTGCAGACAAGATTCAACAGGTGGAAGACCTGCCTAATGCAAGACAAGAAAACCAGGTTGATTCTATCCTAAGGTAAACATAAATGAATAATTACTCTACACATTAGAACATCTACAATGCGACAGAAAAGGAAAGTAAAATGAAAAAAAAGGTGACACTGTAATTCAAGTTCTACACATAAGGTAAAAACCGTATCGCACCCACAAACCTCATCCGATTCCTATGCATTGATTTTGGAAATTTTACAACTGGCGGATAATTCAACAAAGTTACGATAAAATATTTATGCATAAGAGAAATCAGTCTAATGATTTTTATGAATGTTGAAATTGGGAGGGAGATTGGAGAATGAACTACGAAATCTAAATGATTGTCAATCTAATCAGACATTAGACACGAATTGCACTAACCCCTTCCCGAATTCTTATGTAAAATCTCCTAATTAAACTTCAATTGCTTTATCACTTCAGGTAAGACAGTGACGATTTACATGGTCTAAGATGTGGGTATTATATAAGGTTCTAAGATGTGGATACCCGAATTATTAGGGGGCGCTTTCCTATTTCTTTATTGAAATCGATATTAATTAATCAGAATGGATTTTTTCCCACTTGTTTAATGTCGAGTTGAATATCAGTTGACACTAAAGTGAGTTCATAATTAATGTATGGCAGAGACGGGTTGAAATTACAATTGCCAATAAATTATGGACATCAGGACTTCCTATAATAACTCATTTGGATGTTATTATTCTTACCCATTCAAGTTTAAATAGCACAAATGGGAGAGCATCGATAAGAGAGCCAAGAACATCGAGCCTTATTTTAGTGAATGCTAATTAACACTGTGATAACTGATGTGATTAGAGTAACTAGAGAGTAGCCAGGAGATTCCAAGTTCAAATCCCAAAGATCGGTGTTGGAATTCTTCAAAATTGCATAATATCGGATTTAACCACTTTAAGTGAGACTCTGCAATTCATATTTCACGTTTTCCAGTTAAAGGCAGGGAAATACTAAGTTTAGTTGCTTCTTACATTGATATCTTTCTTAACATCAATCTTTTATCCTCACTACGGAGGGCGTTCAAATATTTCTTGACACTATAGTTTTGCACTCGTTCCTTCGATGACTTGTTTGAAAGCTTGTCTAAACTTCTCGTTACGTGTTAAAAACAAAGTTTGTATCATCATTTCTATCTTCACTGGCAGTACGTAAAGTTTGGTCTCGAAAATCTGTGCGTTGTTGCTATGGAGCCTACTAATGACGGGAAAAAATTTTACGTTTTTATAAGGATGCTGCATGGGGATATGCGAAAAAATTCTTGTCGATTATCACAAATATATGGTGATCATATCTGTTCATATGGCATTGTTACGGGATGTATGCACAAATTCAGAGAGGGACGGCAGAGCTTCGAAGATCTCCCTCGTGCAGGGAGACCGAAGGAGGCTGTGAACCAGAGAACCATCGTTGCTGTTCGTGAACTCATTAAGGAAAACCCACATATCATCTTTCAGGTAATAAATTTATATGTCAGTGTATCGATTATTGATCAACATTTAAAGTTCATAAAGATCTGTGCCAAATAAGTACCATACAAACTGACAGAACAGCAAAAAAGGGCTAGAGCAACTCGACTCGTGAAAGGAGATGCCAGCAACGTTTGAATCTAGTGGCCCCAGACGGTTAACAGACATTGTCATAGGACTCTCAAAAAGATCGACAACTTTATTTGGGTGGCGAAAGATGAGCCTCGTTCTCAAATCCTCCGACAAGCATGTTCGCAATTTTTTTCAATTCCCAAGGAGTGCAGTCGTGGACACCTGACGTGAAAAAAAATGACTATAAGCAGCCAATACTACACCAACATTGTTTTTTCCAAAATGGTTAAAGAGACGAAGGCGCAGTGCCTAACAATAGGCATGCTGAGGGTCCTTAATGACAATGACAGTGCTCACAAAACCCGGACGGCCCATCTGGAGAAGGAAAAAAAATCAAACAGCTACTCCATCCTGCATATTCACACGATCTTGCACCATGCGATTTTTGGTTTTTCCAAAAATTGAAACGGAAGTCTTTTCAAGGATGCAAAACCTTGCAAAATGTGTTCATTCAGAGTTGCAGAGTATTCCCCAACACGAGTATTACCAAGCGTCCCAGAATTGGTGTAGACATCAGCAATTTGCATAAATGCTGAAGGAGAGTACTTTGGAGGACAGTAAAAGTTTTGTTGATGTAAGTGCAATGATTTTTGTTCTGCAAATGCACGTCAATAATTTTTTGAACGCCCCTCGTATTCACTTAATTGCTAATATTAGCATTTGTGCAGTACTCTAAGAATAATCCTGATACTAAGAGATGAAAATGCAACTGAGCATGTACTTTTCAATTATGCACTATATAGGTGAATTGTTTAATCCAATGCAGCGTTGCACAAGCATGAAACGGACAACATGTAACCTTGCGACAATGATTTGCAATATCGAGGAGGCTGTCACAGGAAGATTCACTCAGGCATGAGATTGGAGAAGCATTTAATTTCGTATTACATATCATAGGATGAATTTGTACGAAGCTATTGAGGCTTGGCTTCCCCAAATGGTTCAAGGTAATACAGTTATTGGAAAGGATTTAATGAGTGTTCCTCCATCGCACTTGGTTAGCATCTCTAATTGCACAAGGGAAACACCACCTGTGTTACATGCGTTATGTAAAACAACATTTAGGCGGCACTGAGGAATAGAGGAGCACAGCCGAAGAAATCTGTGAGAGTTTTTGCCCAAAATTATTAGTGATGGGGGTTGGGAGGATAATGTTGAAAAGACTGCGATACGCTACCAGAGGGTTTAAACGTTTTTACAGTTAAGAGCAGAGTGGCTATCGATTATAGAGCATTATGTATGAGATTTTATCATTCAGTTTTCTTTATCATACATATTATCGAAGTGAAATGGATATCTGTGAATGGATTTATAGTTAAGACATCAAAAGTAAACTAAATCCAGATATTTGCTAATTAAATACTGAACCTTTGCGTGGAGGCGATTCCTTTCCGACAAAGACATGCCGCAATTTGCACACAACTGGGCTTTTTGCACCTGAGTGTCAGGACAGAGGTCAAGAATATCCAAACCAAGATCCCTGTAAAAACAGTTATTAATGACTGGAGTGTTAAAAATAACGACATAACAAATGATAATAAAAATGCTAATTTCATGAAAACTACTATTATTTAGCAAGTGAGGTTTCTAATTCAGAGGTGGCAAAAGCATTCATAGGAAAATACGGTATCTAAAATAGAAGGACTCAGCTACGTCTGAATTTATTACTTTCGGTGTCATTTCTTGACGGAATAGCATTAGGCCACCAGGTTCGTAACCTTATGTTTCCAGATTCAAGTCCCCATTGGGCCTCTGCTCAGATTTTCTCTACTAATCCTGATTAAGTCCTCGGTGAGGAACCAGACATCAATGGCTTAGGAAGGCCGCAGTCCTTCGGATGACATGCTAAGCAATGGTTCCTTATGAAGAAGAGAGCCATTCCTGTGCATGTAAAGAACACGGTAGATGCAGGAGGGGCTACCATATATCTGTCGTGCCCACATTTATTTCAAAATGTGGACACGATGGGTTCGCGCCTGCCATTACTATTGAGTTTTCCATTTTTCATCCATCTTGGAAGGCTCATCGAACGACAAGGACGATGTATCCTGCAGGTTCTGAATTTCGGCAACCCGATCCAGTAGGCCCAAATGGTCCGGACCTGCGTGACCGACGAGCTTCAACAACAACAGCCACATGGATCGGAGAATCGTACCTCGACCCGTATGGACCAATGAGAAACGCACACGCTCACCCAGATGGTAACAATTCGGTGGAGGATTCGATGGCAACATTCGAGAGGAGCGCAACGAAGCGCGAAAAAGACTTCACTTCGAGAGCAGGACAGCAACGTAGGAAGAGGGGTTTTGGAGTCCTTCCTGGGAGTTAAGAGCAAACTTAACTCCTCGGAACGTTGTTGAATCAAAAATTGTCGATTGATGGAGAGTGACTGCCAGTTACTCAACTAGGAGCCTAGCGGCTTGCTACCTTGAGTAACGCCGTGGCATATGAGCAGAGACACACGAGCGTGCGCCGACCTGCACCCCATCCCTTGGGAGAAGGGACCAGCGTTATCCAGCCCACATAGGATGGACGAGGTAAGGAGTCAATTACTCTGATCTGATATTCCATAGTGAAGTGTAGTGTAATTCATAACAGTCATGTTGCCCCTCCAAGAGATGTTAGGCTGTTGACTTTTCCAGTCTCTGAACGTTTTCTCGTAATTACGAGCTTGGACTGGCTTACTGTATGCCATTAGTAAAATCTCCCTCAGGAAGAAAGGACAGCGCCAAGAGCGCTTGTAAGGAAAGTTTACTGAGAAAGTGTGTTAAATAAATGTATTTTTATGTTGAAATGATTTTTGTTTAAAAGTATATTTATGTGTGTTATCCACCGGCAACCTGCAGGAGAGGAAGTCGGCCACTAACGCCCTTCCCTTCGAATCTTATTGTGATCAAACTCGAGTGAAGGATGGGCCTGATGAAGACACAACGCAGCTGTACCATTTCCCCTGCGTTGTGATCAGTTCGTCCCTAGAGTTATGCCACCTCCAAAATACACAGGTTTGGTTACAACATATCTCCTAACAGCTGCTCCGTAGGTCCACAACCCAGCTCTGAGTCCTTGGGGTCCTTGTGACCTGGCCATTGTGTGCACAAAATGCCACTAAGAGTTAACCCAAATCAACAACCTCTGAGTTACAGCTCCTACTTGCTCAGATTTGAAACATTCTTTTAATACTACAAAGCGAAACACTATTAAGGTAAGCTAAAAAGAAAACACTTGTTTGCATTACTCCTTTTCAGCTCTATATATATATTGATGGGATAAACGAAGCGACAAGGCCAAATTTGCGAAAATCCGACATCAATAATACGGAGTTTACGATTTATTTCCTTACAGTGGCGTACTTAAAAATGAGGATGGGTGGGATGCTGGGTTATAACCTTTATCTAGAGGACTTAAATAACATATATTTTTAAGGTAGTAATCGAAAATCAGAGGTGCAAGCATGTCGGACCGTTCGTAGAGAATAAAGAGAGTATTGCAACTTCGGTTGACCACCTAAGTAGTAGGAAATTTGATTAAGTCCGAATCTCGCAATGATTTTCAGATAAAAGCATTGTATCGATCTGAGGCGAAGGATGGAATGCAGTTTAATAAGGTGACCAATTCTATGGTGAATAAGCACGGTCAAATAATTAGAATCAATAATCCTGTGTAAAATGTGATCTTCCGATAGAAAGGGTAGGTAAATTTCCGTTGCATAAAGTGTCCGAATGGGATGTCAAAAATAATTATCCGGCAGATCTGGACACTAATTCTAGAATAAAGACTGATGTCTGTGTTAAAAAGGCGGAAGAAATTAGCCACGTAAGGCCAGATAAGAACCAAATAGGTGATATAAGTAGGTCTGTGGTAACAGATAGTATAGAAATATTGGATACGAATAAATCAGAGGAAGTTAGACAATTAATTAAAAGTGAGAATATAACTGCGAAATTATGTCAGATCGGAAATGTAAATATCCAGGAATTTGGTTGTAAGTATAAAGACAGTAATATTGTAAATAAAAAATAAATAAATACCTCCTCAAGCAGCTGCTTGCCACAGAGGTCTGAGAGGAGCCTGTCAGCTTATATGCCACAGTAGAAGGTTTGTGAAGATGGCAGGACCTCAGCAGAAAAACAACACAAACATCCATGCCTTACCCGGGGCTCCAACCTAGGTCCCTTGGCAGGATTATGTAAATAATATTGATAAAGAGAAAATGTAAATTTTGTCTTTATCCTTTTGGATAAGTTGGTAGATTTTTAGACAGGAATGATCTTAAGGAAGTAGCTTCTATAATCAATGAGAGAGAAGAAGTGTTAAAAGGTCAGTTAATTGCTGCGGAAGATATGAAAATAAAAGAGAGGCAGTTTTGTCTACATGACCGAAGTAGTGACGCTAAGATTAGAAGATTTAGCCGAGAGGCAGAGCTAACAGAAAAAGGATCTCATGTTCATACATTCATTGGACAAAAATTGGATAAATATAGCAGAAAGTACGGAAGTAGACTTTAGTGGTCAGTAACTATCGATAAAGAGTGTATTAAGAGTAGGCGTAAATTCGGTGTTAACAGGGAGGAGGAGAAAGGATTTGTTTCTGAAGTAAGGGATGGTATATTGTTCAAGAATAATGTTTCATTTAAACACGAAAGTTCGATAAAAAGTAATGATAGAAGAAATAGAAGATTTTGAGGAAAATGTCGGAAGGTAAAGGAAACAAGTCCATAGGAATACAGGGCAAATGAAATTTGAAAAGAATAGTACGTTTGGATTCATAATATAGAGGAAGAATTGCAAAATGAAATATAAAACGCGAGCAATAGCGTTTAATCATTCCTGGAAGAAACCGATTTACAGATGCCCAGAAAACTAAAAGGGGAGTATTTTGGATGAGTCATCGTCCTTGGTGCAGGACATGACGCTATACTACAGACTACAGAACACACTTGGCGCAGCAAGTCTGAGGCATACGTCAGTACAACCCGCGAACCTGTTATTTCACTGAACTAAGGGTGAAGGTAATCAAGGGACTAATTGATCGTCCTCTACTATAGAGTGGTTAATCATTCGTCAACGATGTCTACCACATTCGGCGCAGTTCAAGCAGAATATCTAATTTCACGCGACGAAATAAAACTCTGCGTCGTTCCCTTACGACAGTAACCATAGTTCAGATTTCTATGTATATATCTAGGGTATCTTTGTTTGTCACTAGAAAACGCTACACCTAGGGAAATTTGAATAGTCCTTTGGATAAGTTGGTTGGTTGTTTTACCTCTGAGTGGCTCTTTTTACACACAATGTGCTAAATGGCCAGGTCACAAGGACCCGAAGGCTCAGAGAAGTTTGGGGGAGAGGACCCACTGGAACAGCTGTTGGGAGACAGATGTAGTCTCCCGTCAAAGTCATGCAACGTCTTCTTTAGCGTGCACGGAGTATGACTTATTCCACACACAGGGCCACAGCTTTACGTCCCATCCGACGGACGGCGGCCTTCCCAAGCCCATCGGTGTCCCCTACTGACCATGGGTTGGGTTGTTTGGGTTGTTTTACCTCTGAGCGGCACTTTTTTTGCACACCATGGGCTAAATGGCCAGGTCACATGGACCCCGAAGGCTCAGAGAAGGTTGGGGGAGGGGACCCACTGGAACAGCTGTTGGGAGACAGATGGTAGCCTCCCGTCAAGGCCATCCAGCGTGTTCTTTAACGTGCACAGGGTATGGCTCTCCTGCACACGGGGCCACGGCTTAACGTCCCATCCGACGGACGGCGGCCTTTCCAAGCCCATCGGTGTCCCCTACTGACCGTGAGCAGGGCGGAGAATTTTGCGGAGATAAATCTCAACGCTGACCCAGCTGGGACTCGAACCTGGGAACTACAGATTACGAGCCTGGCACGCTACCGACTGAGCCACCCCCGCCCCTCTCTGACCATGGGCAGGGCGGGAAATTTTGCGGAAATAAATCTCAGTGCTGACCCAGCTGGGACTCGAATCTGAGAACTACAGATTACGAGCCTGGATCACTACCGACTGAGCCACCCCCGCCCCTTTGGATAAGATTCTGAATATCATATCCCAGGGTGTGATCTATGTGGGAATATACTATATTCTAACGTCGGAAATAAGTGTTAGTAACACCACATCAGAGCGAAAGTTTATACCTAGAAAGCGAAATTTAAAAATAACAAAGCGAAATCTAAAACCAACAAGCGTAAAATTAGACCGTTCTCTGTCGTAAAACAGAGTTTGTGTTATCAGTTCTTTTGGTTTTTTGGATATATTGGTAATACCAATGATGGAAGATATAAAACCATCACGAAATAATTAAAAAAATATAAAAATAAAATATTATAACGCAGCATTTCCAAAATAAAAAAAAAAATCTATTGCTTACCTTCCTAAAAGTTTTTTGAAACTATTACAGAATAGTGATATAAGATATATTATAAATTAAGCATGAAATTCAAAACAGTTTTTTTTTCACCAAGAATGAATCATCATCATCATCCTCAAGCAGCCATGGGCTACGGAGGTCCAACCAGACCGTGCAATTTAGTTCTCCAAGCAAGTCTATCCTGAGCTACATCTACTGCATCTGGCCACTGCACACCAATTCTAACAAGGTCTTGTTTGACATTGTCTGCCCACCGCATCCTAGGTCTCCCCTTCTTTCTGAGGCCTTTAGGCACACTGTTCATAACCCTATTCGCCAACCTATAATTATTCATACGGGCAACATGGCCAAACCAACGGAGTCTCTCTCTGCACAATATGCTGCTTAAAGGAGGTTGCAAACTCCTATGCCTAATCTCATCATTAGTTACAAAGTTGAACCACCTAATGCCCAAGATACTGCGTAAGCATCTGGAATCAAAAGCATCTAGTTTCCTGTTATCTTGTTTACAAAGTGTCCAAGTTTCACTACCATAACTAACCCTAGAAAGAACCAAACTATTGTACAGTCTAATTTTAGTCTTTAGGTGTATACGCCTATTTCTCCACACTCTCCATAGGTTCTTAAAAGTCCCGGCAGCAATCCCAATTCGTCTGTTAATCTCATGCCGCACATCACCATTATCTGTTACATAGCTCCCAAGATAATTAAACTGTGACACCTGCTCAAGACTGCAACCATTCAGATTAACTGAATCACAGCCTGCCTGACCAATTTTCATCACTTTAGTTTTCTCTCTGTTTATAACCAAACCTACTCTACTGCCAGTCTCATCAACAGCTCGAATGAAAGAGTTCATCTCATCAACATCATTTGCCAAAAGGGCTAAATCATCAGCATAATCCAAATCAGAAATTTTCGTATCTCCAGCCCATTTAAGGCCAAAATCTTTCCCTTGAAGTGAATTTCGCATAACATAATCAATAACCAAGCTAAAGAGAAAAGGAGACAAAATGCACCCTTGTCGAACACCAGAAGTAATGCTAAACCAATTACTACAAGCCTTACCAACTCTCACACACGACTCAGTGTTATTATAGAGAGCTTTCATTATGTTAACTAACTTGTCTGGTATACCATATGATCTCACAATCAACCACAAATTATGACGATCAACAGAGTCGAAAGCCTTTTTGAAATCAACAAAGCTAGCAACCAAAGGTTTCTGAAACTCTAAACATTTCTCAAGAATCTGCCTAAGTGAAAATATCTGATCCACACATCCCCTACCACTTCTGAATCCACATTGCTCATCACGCAATTCACTGTCAACCAGATTCTTAATTCTATTAAGCACAATCATGGAAAGAACTTTACCTGGAACAGAGAGTAGGCTGATACCCCTATAGTTATCACAAGAACTGCGATCACCTTTTTTGAAAATAGGGATAACAATAGCTCTGGTAAAATCCTTAGGAACCATGCCTTTATCATAAAAGATATTCAGAATTTCAGTCATCCAAGTGGTAACCGAAACATTCCCAGCTCTAAGCATTTCCGTAGTAATTTCATCTACCCCTGGGGATTTATGAAGTTTAAGTTTAGAAACAGCCAAAATAACTTCAGATTGTGTTATAGGTCCAACATTAAAGCCACCAATGCATCTATCATCATTGCAGACAATGGGAGTAGAACTAACTACATTGTTTAGAACATCACTGAAATGCTCAGCCCACCTAGCCATGACAGAATCCTCCCCTTCTATAACCTTACCTTGTTTATCCTTCAATCCTTGTATGCCTGTCCGTTTTCTACCACACAAAATTTTAACTATCTGGTACAGCTCTCTGCTGTTGTGCTGTCTAACCGCTTCCTCGGCTTTGTCAGCCAAACCATCAAGCCAAAGATTCTTATCAGCAGCTAACTGATCCTTTACAAGTTTATTAAGGTCTCTGTAATGCTTTCTATTAGGACTAGTAGGGTATTGATTAAGGGCATTCCTGCAGTTCTTTCTTTCCGAAATAAGCTCAAGTGCCTTATCACTCAGATAATTTTGCCTCTTCTGCTCCTTTTTTCTTAAAAGAGTACTGTTAGTGTCCAAAAAAGCCTGTTTAAAATGATCCCATTCTTCCTCAACTTCAGTAGTAAGCAAACCATGACTGTCATAATGACTAAGTAACCTATCATGGTAAGCTTTGGCTATAACTGGATCTTTCAGAGCTTCAGTATTAAAAGTAAATTTTTTAACCCTAGCACAACACTTTTTAACTTTAAGTTGCAAGACACTTTTAACAAGGTAATGGTCAGATCCAATTTCAGCTCCCCTATATGCCCTGGTATTCCTAACAGAACTAGCCCATTTGCTGTTAATTAATATGTAATCAATCATATTCTTATGCAGCCCATCAGGTGAAACCCATGTGTACTTATGTATGTCGCGGTGTTTGTAATAAGTGTTAGTTATTCTGAATCCATTGAGTTTACTTACCTGTAGGAGACGTTGCCCATTGCCATTGCAGCAACCAATACCAAAAGGGCCTATTACTCCTCCCCAAAGGGCAGAGTCAGTACCAACTTTGGCATTGAAGTCACCAAGAACAAGGGTAATATCTCCTTTCTTGACAGAATTCAAAATATCCTGAAGTTGTTCATAAAACCTATCCTTCTCATCCTCATCAGCATCCTCAGTGGGGGCATAACAGCAGATAACATTCAAGTCTTTAACGCTTGTCTGAAATTTTGCTGTAAGAAACCTTTCATTAATGCACTCATATCCTAGAAGAGCATCACTAGCGTGTCTGCTGAGAAGCAGACCCACGCCTTGGTGATGCTTATTGTCGTCCCTTCCTGAAAAGAGAAATTTAAGATTATTTTTAAGAATCCAACCTTTATCAGTCCATCTGGTCTCTTGCAAGCCGAGAATATCTAAATTATAACGGTGGAATTCTTGTGTGAGGACATCAAGAGAAAAAGCTATGTGCAGAGTCCTCACATTCCAACTACCTATGGAGAGAAAATGGTTAGTGGGATGTTTAAAGAAACTATGTTTATTGAGAGAGGGAATGCCGACAATATCAAACAGCCCCCTAATCGCAGACATGGGGCAAAGACCCGTTCCCCCACTACTAAAGGCTGAAGCCATCTACACTGGAAGACTTCCTCCAATGTAGAATTTGACGATGCCAATAGAAGCAAAGAGTTCAGGTGCCTGCGATGACTTCTGCTCAGGATTATCCACCAGCTGATAAACATATCCTGTGAATCTATTCACTTGGGGCTGTCAACCCACAAACAAACAGAAAACACAGCGGAAGACTTTCCCTGCACAGAAGCCCACCAGTGCAGCAAAATCAGGATCCATAATCAAGCTCAGAGCCATATATCTGTCCAGTCCAGTAGGTTTATATGGTCATCACCAGGACCCTGTGTGATCGTTGTTAAAATCGTTGTTAATTTCAAGTACAGTGCTGTCGCCGTCCCGTGGCCGAGTGGTTAGCACGCTTGGCTACTGATCTAAGGGATCTGGGTTCGAGCCCTGGGTAAGGCATAAATGTTGGTGTTGTTTTCTGCTGAGGTCCTGCCAACCTCACAGATCATCTACTTTGGCATATAGACTGACAGGCTCCTGTCAGACCTCTGTGGCAAGCAGTTGCTTGAGGGGGTATTTATTTTATATTGCTGTCATCGGAGAAATCGAAAATGTATCATAAGGTTTTTAAAAATATTATGATTATATGAATAATAAAAAATATTATGATTTTAAAATTATTTCGCTGTCTGAAAGGTGTCAGTGGAAAAGCGTAATTTAAAAAAGTGTAAATGACTAACCTGCATCTGACTAGCTTAAATGTGTAAACCCTAACCACTACTTGTAATTGCAAATATTAATTCATGTTATTAATCCCAACAATTCAGCAATACCTTTTCTGTCGCACTCCTGCGAAATAATGGGAACACACTTATAACACACATCAACTTTTGTGATAGTGAATTGGTTTTATCTTTTACTTTAATACAGTATTGATATGAAAACGGTGTAAAATCAGACCTTATACCCTTTTCTAATGTAAGGTGAAGCAATAAATTTGCGTTATACTCTCTTTTTTTTTCACACTCTGCATGGAGTATAACTTGGGAGATGTTAACAGTTGTAGCGAGCAGTAGTTCAGGAAGACTGGTTTGAGCTTAGGGTGTTTATCACAACTATAGGTAGTGTATAAATATAGTTCTTTCGGACTCTTTTTGAGTTTATTCCCTTAAAGCAGTATTTGTGAAACTTCGATTTAATTTACTTCAGTAACAAGAACTTCTGTCCCATTGCTATCATTTGTTACAGATCTTCTCTGTGAAGTACTAAATGCGATTAATTTGATTTGGATTTTCTTCTGCCGATTGTCTCTTCTGTTAATAAAGATTTCATTTGTATAAAAATTGAATTATGAACATAGTTAATTATTTATTGTTTATCATGCGCTCAAGTGAAGATCTTACCAGTCTCCTTTATGAACGCATCTCCACGCCAAGTATGTTAGAGCAGGTTCCAGCAGGGGACCGTTTTCATTGAGGGCTAAGGCTACACTCACCGCGAGCTCTAATTCGTGGCCTCGTAACAATGAAGAGAGCGCCCCCTGAAATAAAAAGTGCAGCAGATAAATAATTTTCGTTTAAAAAAATTCTTTTAACGTGTTACGTACAAAATACCAAAACTTATCCGTTTTCACAGTGTATTTTGCACATCCATTGAACTATAGGAAAGAAAAAAGTATCTAACTTAAGAATGACATCAGCAGGAATGTCGCAGATAAAAGTAGGAAATACCCTAAATTTTTATATGAATTCATAATTGCAATTAATAAAGATACATTTGGAGAAGACAAGAGAGATAAGAGTCAATAAAATTTTGCGATTAGTAATAATTAGTTACTGTAATGGGGGAAAATCATGATGAAAAGCGTTCTTTCAAAATCACTTTTTAACACTGATTGAAGCATTGCAGTGAAATATTTGGTAAGAGGTTAGAATTAATTATTATGTTATTCAAACCAATGTAACTCAATTTAGATGTATATACAGTAGCTGAACAAGAAAAACATTTGGTATTAATAAAACTACAAATAGAAGAGAATGCCAACCTGAATATTGTCCACAGCTAACTGACAGCAAGCTGCTAAGACTGGGGAACCACTTTGCATATACCTCTCAGTAAGATTCCTGATATTTTCTAACACCAGACTGAAAAGAAAATAAAGCTTCGAACAATATCCATAAGCAAATATTCACAAATTTCAGAAACAGAGAATTTTTTGGTTTTTTTTTCCAAAAAAAAAACTCCCAGTTTTCTTTTTTTTACGGTGATGTTTTACATTGTGAAAGCATCTATTATATGACTTCCGTGTGCTGAGAGAGAACAGGTGTCAAACCATTTTCAGAGCTCACAGTGCTTAATTGGAATCACATTAAGACCATCTATGCAGTTCAATTAATTCTTAACTTAGAGATATTTTATCCCACTAAAATTATTATTGAACACCTTCTTTAATCAGTGTAACAATAAACGTTTAATAATCTGAGATTTCTTTGTAAGCAAGCATCAGTCATGAATTGCGTGGACGAAAGGAATTTCTAATTCGATGAACAAAACCAAAACTATCGGTTCCAGTTATTCTTCCTTCTGTTTAGAAATGAAATATTACAGACAGCAGAAGGGAATTTATGTGTCTCTAGGAGAAGATAAAATTTTGGGATCCTTCCTCCAAAAACGACTCAACATGTATTTCATCAATTTTATATTAATGCAATTTTTAAGCTAGGTATGAATAATTAGAAGTAAATTTAACAATTTGAAGCAGAAAATGTGTGGATAAATGGATTATTTTATTTTTAACTGTATGTTTTAGGGCCCCCCAAGATTAAAAAGACCCTCTGGTGAGTATCCATAAGTCATGGCGGAAAAAAATTTGGAATTTTTTTCTGCCATGACATGAAAAAAAAACAATTAATTACTTTTCTCGCCAGAAAATTAAGTATTAATGCATGGCCAAATTACTTATTAGCCGATTAATAGGGCTGCAAATATTCATTCATCGTATCAATGTGAGGATATTTGCCAGCGAGCTGTATTTTTTTTTGCTGGAAAATATGATATGTGTATTCTGGTCTCAAAACCCCGAAGCTTAATTTGGGGAAAGGGAATACACTGAAAGCAATAAGGGTTAGAATGGGAGATTCTGGTTACCATGCAGAGTGAACGTTGTTGTGTTTGGCAAAAAACTGTTTTATAAAGGCGACGACCTCAGTCAAAGGATGGGATCAGTGCAAAACTCTCTTGTGCAAGAAGATACAATAATTGATTCATCAAAACAAATGGCCGCCCTCCCTCTTTCGCAGAGGGAGGGCGGCCATTTGCTTTGATGAATATAAAACTTCAATGTCAGTGCTCGGATCTGCTAAACAGATATGAGGATCTTGTTATAGCCCACAAAGTGATCATTATTTGAATGGTTCTTCTTCAGTTCAGTTCTGTTTCTTATATTTCGTCGGAAAATATCACTTTTTCCCAATTCTCCACAGTCCGGTCTCGGTGTTTCTTTGCCCAGGATAGCCTTTTTTGCTGCTATTACAATTATTGCGTGCAACGCTTAATCAAGAATTTGAAATTAAAAACAATCTATACATGGAAAGTAATAGCCACTGGTGGGTTTTGTAAACTCTTGTGGTATGAGATTGTTTGGGTTGGGTTGTTTTACCTCTGAGCGGCACTTTTTTGCACACCATGGGCTAAATGGCCAGGTCACATGGGCCCCGAAGGCTCAGAGAAAGTTGGGGGAAGGAACCCACTGGAACAGCTGTTGGGAGACAGATGGTAGCCTCCCGTCAAGGCCATCCAGCGTGTTCTTTAACGTGCACAGGGTATGGCTCTCCCGCACACGGGCCACGGCTTAACGTCCCATCCGACGGACGGTGGGCTTTCCAAGCCCATCGGTGTCCCCTACTGACCGCGGGCAGGGCGGGGAATTTTGCGGAGATAAATCTCAACGCTGACCCAGCTGGGACTCGAACCTGGGAACTACAGATTACGAGCCTGGCGCGCTACCGACTGAGCCCCCCCCCCCTGTGGTATGAGAAGTATTATCTATATATATATTACCAGAATCTGATGAAATTATATTGTAATGTAATTTTTTTACAAGCTTTCTAAAGACATATTAAATCACTATGTTTCTTCTTCAATTCGACTTTTTTATTGCTCCATGGTAATTTCGTTGAAATTTATGATATAACATTTACACATGTCGTCAGTTTGGAATAATCGGAATGTAAATTTTGCAGCATGGAGTATCTTAAATGTTTATGTATATCGAGGTAGCATAAATAGAACAGTACCTAGTCCAAGAAGAAAAATATGCAGATAGACAACGTCATTAATAAGTAGTATCGAATCTCTTGAAAGGCATTTGTGTTCCTATGAATTGATTGTATCATGTTGGCTAATGGTAAACATTGCTCGAAAACTGAGCTTACCTTTCACAATCCTTTTCCTCTTCTTTAATTGAGCTTTTGGTTTCCCCATTCAGAGTGTTTTCGTTTCCTTGAGCTTGCCTGTTGGAGTTGTTCTGCAAGACTCCGTCAGATACCGCGACAGAGACTAGATAAGCTTGCTCCAAATGGTTTTGCTTTCGATAGAATTTCAGCAATTGTCCGATGTTATGCGTTGCAATGGACAAAGGAACCACAAAAGAATTGTTCTCCTCCATAAGAACTTTAACCCACCTAGAGACGAGACATAAAACGTTTTTCTTCATATGCAAAAATAAAGCAAAACATATCTTTCGGTCAATTTGCAATTTATAATAAATTTCATCACAGAGCAAATAATAAATTTATATCTTATTGCCTGGCACGTGTGCAGATCGGCTCATAATAAAAACAAGGCACACGAATTCTGTTGTGAGAGTGCAAAGCAAAAAATAAAAAGTCCTCTGAAGAATTCCAGGCCCTGCCGTTGCTGGCGGAGGTGCTCCGCGTTCTGAGTTGGTGGGAATCATAATATTCGGAATATCGAAAGAATAAAATTTACAGCATCTAGGCAAGGCGCGCCGCCACACCTAGAGTGCGAGCCAATCTACCTTTACCCACGAAGGAGAGTTTCTGACCAGAGTTCGTATTTCTTTCTTAAACCTTTGAAACTCATAGAGCACAATATGCCAGAAAAAGAAAATCTGATAAGATTATGGCTGACGGTCTTGGCAATATGAAGCGTATATCGCTCAGTAGAGTCGAAGAAAGTGGAGGATTTAGGAAAACTGCAAAAAGGAGAATCAGTAAGAACATCACGAGCACAAATCGTGAAATTCGTTATCATGAAGTTAGTTATTCAAAGTGTTATTAAAATGAATTAGATTCCATAGAAGTGAAAAAGTCTTTCTACGTTCTCTCGTAGTCATGGGATGGGTTGTTTTACCTCTAAGCGGCACGTTTTTGAACACAATGGACATCTCACGAGGATCCCCCGGGCTTAGAGAAGCTTGCGAAAGGGGACCCACCGAAGAGCTGTTAGGAGGCAGATGGAAGCCTTCCGTCAAGGCTATTCATCATGTTCTTTAACGTGCATGAGATATGACTGTCCTGTACATGGGGCCAAGGCTTTACGTCCTATTTGACTGACGGTGCCTTTCCAAACCCATTGGTATTCCCTACTGACTTACTCGCTAATTGCTTACTCGCATTTGTCAGAGCTACTACTCAACGATGGCCCAGCTGGGGCTCGAGCATGAGAATACAGATTATGAGCCTAGCGCGCTACTGACTGGGCCAACCCCCGTCCCATACATATCATGGCTCAAGCCAATATTTTTCATTAAGAATTAGGCATTAACAACTCTCTGCGAGCATACAGGGGCAAGTTCAATAAGTTGAAGGAATGTTGCGGCATAGGTTGTTTGAAAGTTTGTTGGTAAAAAGCCGATCATGAAGCTGTTGAAGTATTCTGCTTGAAAGAAGGAATGACAGCTACTGTTTGTGCAGTGCAAACTCATTATAATTACCGAGAGTTGGAAACCAGAGTCTTTCAGCGGGGGATAATTTAATCGTGTTGTTGACCAATAAACACGAATGGAGTTTATGAGCAATATTCATGGACTGATTTCAAAACTGCTTTGTATCTGAAGCCAGGGCACACTGCTTGTCTATTGATTTTCCCAATAAATGCAAAGTTGTCCTGGTATTGATAACATCTTTGCAAAACCTAATCCTTTCAACGATAATGTTTATGTTTATCGTGATGAAATATAAGCATTTTCTTTTTATGATGTTAAATTTCATCGCTGTACTTCTCTTAACCAGCCTGATGATCCTCAAAGATAATGCTACTGTTTTATCATTGCCTCAAATTGCATCTCCGTTATACAGGACCAAAATATCCGTCATGTATTCAAGGGCCGTTATAAAGAGAGGTTTCGTGAAAATTTCTAGACGAATTATAAATGTAGAAAAGAGGTTAAGATGTTCGAGATGGAATTTAGCATAAAGAATGCATTTGGAGTGCTGCTAAAGCTTGGGATAAAGAAGCAAAAGGCATTTCGACGAATGATATCTTAATTTTTGATTTTGGAAGTTTATTCCAGATACCAAAGAAGTTTTGGCATCAAAAATCAACGTAGAAAAATTTAAAATTGTAAAATATTGTAAATTTTAAAATTGAAAGTGAAATAAGAAGCAAGACAACAAAAATATTTAAATAGCAGAATATAAAAGTCAATTTTTTTTAATCAGGAAATTCACCCAAGATTTCAAAATGGCAGAGTTTATATAACAATTTCTTGTTGTGTAGAGTCAAACGAAAGTTCCTAATAGAGACAGGGATTGGCTCAGAGGTAGTGAGCCAGGCTCGTAACCTGATGTTAATAGGTTTGAGTTCCTGTTATGCCTACATAGGTAATTTTTCTGTTAACTCCTATCGTGTCCTTGGGAAGTAAGAGCTTCAAAAGGCTGCAGTCCATCGGGTGGACATTAAGCCTTGGCACGTTGGAGAGCAGACACACCTGTGCACATTAAAGAGGAGGATTTTTCTAATAGGAGGATTCTATTTATTTGGGGACGAAATTTAGGAAGCTTTCGTCTGTCTCTGAGTGTTGTCCCTTCCTTTACAGAATCCACAGCATTTGGGTCCTTGTGATTTGACCATTTTGCCCAAATTACTGCACAAAAGTGCATCTCAGAGATACAACAACAACATTCTTTATTTTTCTGCATTCAATTCTAAAGGTTTCATGGAACACTGAGAACAGAAAATTCAAGCTGAAAAAGGTGTAAATTGTTTTTAGCAAACATGAAAATGCAAAAGAAATACTATATTTGACAACATCTATATTTAAAAAAATTTCTGACAATTTTAAATGCCAAAATATTTTAGAAAAGAAAGTTTTGGGTGAAATGCCTCTCATTCCCTTTGATAATGCAAAGATTAATTTCTTCTTTGTGACGTATTAAGATAATAATAATGAAAAAATGGGGGTGGGCCGACAGTCCGGTTTCGAGATGGATCCGAGAATTTAGCTTGGGGGGAAGGGCCGTCTGAGAATAACACTTGAGTCGAGTTTATCCGATTACTAAAATAACCCTCCGAACAGGAAAGGTTCAAATGATATCCTGTATGGAATGAGATTTTATAGGTTGTTTTTTAAATATTTTTAGTGTCCATCATAAAAAATATGGGGCTAAAATAAAATTATACAAAGACAACAGTTTTAAGTTTCAAAACAGGTGACAATTTTGAGATTTCGTATAAAAGGATCGCATTTTCGGGGGGGGGGAGAGCAGGGGTTCGGTCCCTCTCCCTTCTGGGTGCATCCCTGGATTGGGGAACTCTGATGTAAATGATCTTTCAAATGACAAACTTTTATTCTAGTTATTTGATTTGTGTTCTAATATTAAGAAGTGTTAAATGACAAACAGGCTGCATCCAATAAGGTATTTGATGAAAGGTTAAGAAATTGACTTGATTGAGAAAAAGAAATATTCTCGTTAAAGAGTTGTCATGTCTCCCCCACCGCAAAAATTAATAATTAGTTTTGTTGAAGAGAATTAGATTTGGAATAGGAAACTGAAATTTGAATAATTTTATTGTTATGTTGAAAGGGACAGAAATATAAAATGTTTGGGTCATACCATATATAATTTAGATATGGAATCTGATCAGGGGGAAAATCTGGAATTTGCTTTCCTAGATCCCAGATTCATATTGATATGAATGCAATGTACCCTCTGGCGGTGGATTTCTAGAAACTAGATGAGAGCGGGATGTTCTCGAAAGGTGTTTTCGGATGGTCGGGTCGTCATTCTGCTCGATGTCTTTCTTCCTTCACAGGTTTTTCTCTATTCAACTAACAAGCTCTTGTCAGACCTCCATGGCAACTGGGCTGTCTGAAAAGAAATTGGTTTTCTTCTTTATAGGAAAAATATCCAGGACGCACCTGTTCGAAAGCTCTTGCCAGTATTGCATGGACACACCAGGAGCTACAGCAAGGGCTTCTTTCCACTGCGAAATAAAAAACATGCGAAATGTAAACAAACAAGCATAGAATAGAACCATCAGTACACCTTAAAAGTGATTTTTGTTAATATTTTAAATATTGAAACGAAGTAAAGTTTTGCTCTGGAAATATATGATGACATCTCTCATTTGGTTTTAGAAATTCCAATATAAACTATTAATTAAATAAAAACTATTTAAAGCAAATGAAATTTAATGCAAATTAAATTTCTTATAAAGTTCGTAAAATTTACATTTCCTTTAAATTATATTTGTTAAAAGTTAAATTCTATTTAAATTAAAAAACAATTAAATTTTTATAAATTAAATTTTTGTAAATTAAATTTGATAGATATTAATTTTAAATTAAAGTAACCAAATATCATGTGAAATAAATTAAATTCATTAAAATGGGAATATACCCTAAATTAAATTTATCAAAAATGGAATTCTCCGTAAATTAACCTTAGAGTTAACAAATATCAAATTTCTTATAATATAAATTTATTAAAAGTGGAATTCACTGTAAATTAAATTCGATAAAAATTGAGTTAAAACAAAAGTTGACAAATACTCTCGTAGATCTTAAGTTAGGTAATCTATGTATGGTTCGATGCTATTGAAGAAATTAAAAACGTAAAAGCTAGTTCTGTATTAAGGAAAAGGAGGAGCAACTCTATTCGCATGGACCCTTGAGCTTGCTTGTCACGTATATGAGGTGAAGCTCTGTGACATAGAGTTAAGGCTATTCCCTCTGCAGTTCATCGTAAATTCATGCGAAATATCTATCATAAATGATTTCTAAGTGTCGATTATCAGTTATCAATAATTAACGATATTTAAGCATGCACTTAGATCATGGCTGCCAAGGGACATCGCTTACTGTGAAGAATGAGGCCACACCGGCAGTTCTTCTCATACCGCATTCAATACCAGGCTACCACTTAAAAAGAGAAAGAAAGGACATAATGGTATTCTCCCCTATTGGCTTGGTATTTATAAGAAAGACTCCGTAGGTTTGGCCATGTTGCCCTCATGCATAGCTGCAAATTGACGAATAGGGTTATGAACAGTGTGTGTCTAAATCCTCCTCCTCCTCAAGCAGCCATGGGCTACGGAAGTCCAACCAGACCATGCAATTTAGTTCTCCAAACATATCTGTCCTGAACATATCTGCTGTACCTGGCCACTGAACACAAATTCTAACAAGGTCCTGTTTGACAATGTCTGTCCACCGCATCTCAGGTGTCCCCCTCTTTCTGAGGCCTTTAGGCATACTGTTCATAACCCTTTTCGCTAATCTATAATTATCCATATGGGGAACATGGCCAAACCAACGGAGTCTCTCTCTGCACAATATGCTGCTGAAAGGAGGTTGCTGAGTCCTTTGCCTAACCTCATTATTAGTTACAAAGCTGAACCACCTAATGCGGAGGCATCTAGAATCAAAAGCATCTAGTTTCTTATTATCTTGTTTACAAAGCGTTCAAGTTTCACTACCATAACTAACCCTATAAAAAATGAACTACTATACAGTCTAATTGTAGTCTATAAATGTATACGCCTATTTCTCCACACTCTCCATAGATTCTTAAAAGTCCCAGCAGCATTTCCTATTCGTCTGTTAATCTCATGCCACACATCACCAGTATCTGTTACACAGCTAATCAAGATAATTAATCTGAGACACCTTCTCAAGACTGCAACCATTCAGATTAACTGAACCACAGCCTGCCTGACCAATTTTCATCACTTTAGTTTTCTCTCTGTAACCAAACCTACTCTACTTCCAGTCTCATCAACAGCTTTGATGAAAGAGTTCATCTCATCAACATCATTTGCCCAAAGGGCTAAATCATCAGCATAATCTAAATGAGAAATTTTCATATCTCCAGACCATTTAATCCAAATCTTCCCTTGCAGTGAATTTCGCATAACATAATTAATAACTAAACTAAAGAGAAAAGGAGACAAAATGCACCCTTGTCGAACATCAGAAGCAATGCTAAACCAATTGCTACAAGCTTTAACCAACTCTCACACATGACTCAGTGTTATTATAGAGCTTTCATTATGTTAACTAACTTGTCTGGTATACCATACGATTTCACAATCAACCACAAATTATGACGATCAACAGCCTTTTTGAAACCAACCAAAGGTTTCTGAAACTCTAAACATTTCTCAAGAATCTGCCTGACTGAAAATATCTGATATAACACATTCCATACCACTTCTGATTCCACATTGCTCATCACACATAGAATATCTATATTATAATGGTGGAATTCTTGTGTGAGGATATCAAGAGAATGAGCTCTGTGCAGAGTCCTCACATTCCAACTACCTATGGAGAGAAAATGGTTAGTGGGATGTTTAAAGAACTATGTTTATTGAGAGCGGGAATGCCGACAATATCAAACAGCCCCCTAATCGCAGGCATGGGGCAAAGACCCGTTCCCCCACCAAACTTTCTCCAATGTAGAATTGACGATGCCAATAGAAGCAAAGAGTTCAGGTGCCTGCTATGACATCTGCTCAGGATTATCCACCAGCTGATAAACATATCCTGTGAATCTATTCACTTGAGGTTATCAACCCACAAACAAACAAAAAACACAGCGACAGATTTTCCCTCCACAGAAGCCAACCAGTGCAGCAAATTCAGGATCCATAATCAAGCTCAGAGCCTTAATCCAGTCCAGTAAGTTTATATGGTCAGCACCAGAGCTCTGTGTGGTTGACCACTCCTTAGCAGGGTAGAAAAAAAAGAAAAGTAGCCATAGTTGTCCAGATGAGTAGGCCACATGAATCTAGCAGCCCTCCCCTTCCGTTCACTTCCACTCGAGAGTATCTCTTTTAAAAGGTACTAACGGCCTGCACCACAAGAAGGCTGGGTCGGACATTTGGTGCTAGGCCTGACCGGTTCTATGCATCATCACAGGGGATTGGTGCATAGCTCTCCTTCCAGTGACTACCTAGCTACTATTTACAGACCTCGCTCTACAGAATAGTGTAAATTTATGAAATACACTGAATAACTGATATTAATCGATCAAATTATTATTTAATCGAGAGTAAAATAGCAAATAAAAGTTGCAAAATACAAATTTGAATAAAAGCAAAATAAAAAAGTTGAGCAAAAATGAAAAAGTTGAAGAAATGTGAATAAAAAGTTAATTACAATTAAAATAAATTTGAATAAAAGTCAATAAACACTAGAATAAAATTTAATGTAAATAGAAAAAAATAGTACATATTTGAAAACAGAAAGTGAATAAAATTGGAATAAAAGTTAGTAGTAATATAAATAAAATAATAGACAGAATATAGGTTAGTAAAAATAATCAAAGTTAATAAAAATGAAATAATTATTGAAAAAGTGTGAATAAAATATTAAATATATTGAATAAAAAGTGGAAAGTTATTAAAAGTTGAATAAATGCAAATTAAAGATGAAAGTGAAATGAAAACAAAATAAAATAAAGAAAACGTGAGAATAAAAATTAATATAAAACTCTACAAACGTTGGATAAAAGTTGAATAATAGTCAATAAAAAGTTAATTAAAGTTAATTAAAGTATAATAAAAGTCAATGAAAATTTACAAAAGTAAAATAAATGTTAATAAGATGTAGAACGAAAGCAAGTTATAAGATGTAGAATAAAAATGTGTTAATAAGATGTAGAATAAAAAGCAGAATGAAAGGTAATCAAATGTAGAATAAATAATAATGAAACATAATTATTAATATTTAAAGTTTAATTATTGAAGATAATAGAAAGTAGAACAAGAATGACTTATAAGAAGAATAATAGTTAATAAAAATAGAGTAAAAGTTACGAAGATTTTGAATAAAATTTAATTAATAGTTAATGAAGAGTTGAAGAAAATTTAAAAAAAAGGTTGACTTATAAACAGACAAATGTCTGCACAGTATGTGGTAATATTATCTTCTAGCATATAATATGACACTAAAAGACCTATAAAATTTTATCGTTTTATATATTATGTGTAAAAAGGTGCGTTGGTTCAAGTAATAGCCAAACATTACCTCGCCTAGCTCTGCTTTCAGTTCACAATATTTTCTTAGGTTCCCAACGAATAGATAAGACTCTGCTGCCATCCTTAAGCATTCTTCTTTACTTGCAGCTCCAACACCTCCAGCTCCAAAACGAGTCATCTTTACAAGCTCTTTTTCTTGAGCTTTGGACTGCAAACAAAAGAAAAACTCTGTTTTTCTTGAAGTGAACTTAAACAGCTTGCTTATTTATGTACTGTCCGTCATTGCAACGAAATGCATAAAAAGAAATTGCATCAAACGACCATGCAACTATGGCCAGAACAGATAAACACAGTAGATGATGGGTTTTCAAACCATGGAAGCCATGGTACAGGCATACCTCACTAATACGGCGGGTTAGGTTTCAGACCAACGGCGTTAAGCGAATTACAGCCTTTTTCTCATTTGCCAGTGCATATAAAAGCCTGAAAACCTATTTACACTTCATTTATTAAGTGCGCAATAGCGCTAGACCTAAAAAAAACGATGCAAAAGTAAAAATAATAAATAAAAAAAATGCTGCAGTACTGTATTGCTAACCTTGAAATATTTTCGTCCTTTGCTTATGGTGTCTGGAGTAGCACTGAGACATGAAGTGCACGAATGCTGTAAACAGAGTGAGCGCGGGAAACAAAATGGCGCCTGTCGACTCGCTCGAATCAGCTGATGTGAGCGTCATAAGCGACGAAAATAATAATCAAGAATATAATTGAAAAGCGCCTTATGAACGAAGCTCTCTAAAGCGAGGTACGCCTGTATTTTTACATTCAATATCTCATTCCTCAGAATCCTTAGATTTAATATTTTTCCCGATAATACCAGTATATATATATATATTCCAAAATTCTTCTGTAGGTCTTTGGTGTGGGGAGGAAAGGTCAGTTGCACCATTTTTGCGCCTCATCTTCTTGACTGGGGTATGTGGGTGAAGAAGATGAGGTCGAAAAATGGTTCGCTCACTAGCTACATGTTCTACAAACACCTATAGCTACTGAGCGTCCTGTATCTAAGTATGGACCGTACTGTAGTTTATATATATATATTTAAATAAAACCTTTATTCTTTAATCAAAGTTTCACAAAATAGTCTACATTTGCCCTACCAAGGTACGTAGCTTGTCTGTAGTCAAAAAATAAACATAATTTTCTTTGTCTGCTCTACTAATTCCTACTGAATAAAAAAAGAGATAAAAAATGAGAAGAAAAAAAAACTCCCCGCTAAACTAAACCTATCTAAACTAAGTCAGATGAAGCAAAACTTTAATTCAGTTTTGAAATGCATAAGTTCTGGTCAACGAAATAACTGCTATAAATATTGTAAATTGTAGCATATACTAAACAATCATATTTTAAACGAAACATATTCGAGTATTATATATTATTATCCTTAAATGAAATACATTTGTGGTGCAGTGGCATCATGTTGGTTTACGGTGACACTACAACTGTCGGGGTTCGAATCCCGTGATCGCATGGTTGTGTATTCGTGTATTTGTTGGTATGTTGTATGAGAAACCAGGACAAATCTAAGAGAGTCTTTAGGTTATCTCCATCCTTTGTTAAAGAGGAGTACCTTCTTCCCTTCTACAAAATTTTAATAAATAAATATATTTAGAGCTAGAAGAATCTTTCCCATCATATTTTTTCGTTTGCCCTTTTCCCAAAGAAGATTCATTCTTTTGGCACTTATGATTATACTTTAAAGATTTTTGTCAATTTTGTTGCCTACAGCGATTAGAGGGAAGATTACGAGATCAACGATTACCTTCATTCAGTTGTCAACAAAAACATTGATACCATCAACAGCGATTTGAACTCTGACCTGAAAGCTGCTGCAATGTGATTCCACTGAACTACCAGGACGGCTCTGATTTTAGTAAAAGTGTAGAAACAGATTTGGAGTCTGGAATTTATATCATTAATGTAAAATTTATTTCTTAAAAGTTTTGCATCTTCATCATGCAACTTACCGCCATGAGCTTGACTACATGCTTCCTATGGACAATTCCTGTTTTGTAGGAGAGAAGCTGGTCGACGTCTTGACCTTTTAGTACCGAAACCAAATTCCATAGATTTTCAACTCCCGCAGGTGGCTGAGATAAAGGGAATCTTTTTTCAGGCAATCAACTGATAACAAACAACAAACGAAGAGAAACTTATTTAAAAGAGAAACATTTCTCATTTATATATAAAGAAACTGATATTAAAAGTCGGCGCATGAATACTTCTTGCAAGAGAATGGAAACAAATAGAGTCTAATTGAAAAGTCTGGACAAGGTGACCGAAATGGGTAATAATTAAAAGATTTAAACGTATTGAGTTGGGTTGGGTTGTTTTACCTCTGAGCGGCACTTTTTTGCACACCATGGGCTAAATGGCCAGGTCACATGGACCCCGAAGGCTCAGAGAAGGTTGGGGGAGGGGACCCACTGGAACAGCTGTTGGGAGACAGATGGTAGCCTCCCGTCAAGGCCATCCAGCGTGTTCTTTAACGTGCACAGGGTATGGCTCTCCCGCATACGGGGCCACGGCTTAACGTCCCATCCGACGGACGGCGGCCTTTCCAAGCCCATCGGTGTCCCCTACTGACCGTGGACAGGGCGGGGAATTTTGCGGAGATAAATCTCAACGCTGACCCAGCTGGGACTCGAACCTGGGAACTACAGATTACGAGCCTGGCGCGCTACCGACTGAGCCACCCCAGCCCCCTAACGTATTGATATATAGAATAAAAATTGATTGTGTTAATTAAATGAAATGTATTTGAAATGTAAAATGATATACAAAATGAAAAGCCAATTTAACCATATGTTTTAGCAGTTGGCCAGACTTTTATATTATATTATATTTGGGGGAAAGTATTTTCTCTACACATCTCGTATGTACAACATTGTTGTATATACGAGGGAATTATGAATAAGTGATGCCAACCGATGCGCCACTATAGAAGACAGTACTACATCTAATGGGTGGCACCACAAGTCTCATTCGTGTGCAATTAAAATGTGGAGAAATTTCAAAGCAGATAAGTTTGGTTTGATTGTTTGGGGTTTAATGGTGCAGTGGCAACTCAGGTCATAAAGCGCCAAGCAAAGGATAATAAACGTTAAAAGACACGAAAACAATCAACCACAATTAAAAAGAAGATAAGTTTAAAAATCAGCTACTTGATGGAATGAAACTGTAGGGTTGAAGAAGCAACTATATTATTTTTGAAGCTCTTCTTTCTCTAATGGCAAGGATTTTTCTCAAGAGAGGTTGCATTTTACCGCTGGGTACAATTCAAACAACAAAAAATTTATATTGACGGAAAATTCTCTAGATATCTTGTATTGAAATGCAATAAAAATGGAAATATGCAATGAAACCTAGTCATCTGGTATTTCGAAAGACAATGAAAAAATATAGCATGCGAAAAAAAAAAACGTTTTCGGAAACCATGGATAATGAATATTTCATTAATATACACGTATTTATATTTTATAACTCTCTCTTATTCTTTTGTTCCACTTCGATTTTTAGGAGGTAGGATAATCACATGTTCACACATATGTCAGACCACTATGTTTCCACAGCTTCAAATATTAGATTATTACTTTAAAGCTCACTATAAGGAAATAGTAGCTTTTTTGCCATTAGAGCTTAGAAAACTTTTGTTTCCTTAAAAGAAGTGTGTTCTTCCGAAACAGGTGAGTTTTTATAGTTTTATACTGACCGAGTAAGACATTTAGGGTGTATGGTGGCTTACAGTTTTTACAAGATAGAAAAAAAAAGGCTGATGATTAATTGGGGGTTAAATATTAGGTTGTTTTACATGAGAAAAACGTTTTTTGTTGCAGAATAAGTTTTAACAGCTTGCTCCACTGAGAAAGCCAAGTGTTCTTTAATGTGATCATAGTATGGGTTGGGTTGTTTTACCTCTGCGCGTCACTTTTTAGGCATACAGTGGACTAAAGTCCAAATCACAAGAACCCCAAAGGCTCAGAGAAGGTTGGGTGAAAGGGATCCACTGGACAACTGTTACGAGACAGATGTAGCCTCCCATCAAGGGCATACAGCGTGTTCTTTAACGTGCACAGGGTATGACTCTCCCGCACACGGGGCCACGGCTTAACGCCCATCAGATATATGGTAGGGATTTAACACAAGGCACTGTTAATTAAATAGTGAAATCTTTATATGTTATGGCATATGACGACACTTACACAAAACAAACCAGAAATCAGCGTTAATGTTTGCAAATGATGTCGGTCTTCAACTTTAGCAACGCATTCCTTTACACGTTTCGACTGGACACCATAGAGTCCTAAGGAATTCCCTCCACTGGACTGCTGGGTTACTGCAAAAAAGATTGAAGCAAAAAATTGTCTCATGTAAATGTAACATTTTCAGGGAGGGATATTAGTTATTATTTAACCTCTAAGTACATATCGCGAATGAAACCAATAAGGAACGCAAATAATCTGACTAAAACGTTTATCAAATATTTGATTTTATTACAATAAGTGAAAAGGTAATGGATTGTAAAAGCGTTTAATAAGTAGCAATTAAAATTATTCAATACAGATTTGACACACAGACTAAGGGTGGTAAAGCGTACCTTCAGCTTATGTGTAGCTATGTGCAGTAAAAAATAACTTTAACAAAAACATTTTATAGTAAATATTTATCTGGAAATAGAAACGATATATAATTTATTACCTGTTGGTGCAAATATTTCACTCCAAGGCCTTTTAACCAAAGCTTTAAGGAACGAAGTGGAAACCAGAGGAAGAACTGACCAAAGACGAACCGTGGAGTCTCTTGATGTGCTTGCAAACAGAAATGGTCGTTGAGGATGACAAGCCAATCCTATGCGAATGAAGCGTCGTTTAATAGAGCACGTACTGATCAGAAATCTATTTTGCTACTCGCAATGAAAGTTTGCTTACAACAAGTAATCTTTGAAATGAGAGATAAACACATTTTCATCATAAAGAAAATTTTTCAAAAAAAAAAGTCATATTAATTATATTTTGTTAAAGTTGTCGCTTGGCTGAACAAAAGTACAGTATTTTTATATTTTTTTAAAATTTTTTTGATGCACTTCTTGACCCACCTGATGATATCATCTGCTGCTTATACGGCAACAGATATTTTCATTTCAACTACTGACACTGAGCAGCTGTCTAGTTCATGTTGCCTGGGAAAATTAATGGGCGAGACCAAAATAAAATACAAAAAAATTAAGGAAAAAGCGAAACGTAAAACTTTGATTTGAATGTCTAAATTGAGCATTTCCCAAAGTAATTTTAGGAATTCATTTTTGAGGAACTAAATATCAAAAATTGATTTGTAAAGAAATAAATTTTTTAGACCTGTTGATTATTTCGATGCATTCAAGAATAATTATGCATTTATTTAGTTTGCTAATTTCGATGACTAGGCCCAAAAGCTAGAGTCTGATTTATGACTCTCACTTACCGTAAACATCTCCCCCGTGGTCCTCTATAATATCGAGGCAAGCGCCGTCACTGATGTCCCAGACCCTGATTGTGTAATCCCAACTTCCTGAGACAACGATATTAGGAAGTTCTGGATTCCACACCAGACCACGGCCATAATTTGTGTGCCCTTGGAGCACTCGGACTGCTGCACCACTTGAATAGTCCCAGATGCGAACAGTACTGGAAAATGAATCAAAATTCGATCAATAACATTTTTAAATTAAACAACTTAAAATATGAGCCATTCTCTATATAAAGTAATTTAAACTTCTGAGTCACATGTAATCACTCTGCAATTATTATTATTATTATTATTATTATTATTATTATTATTATTATTATTATTATTATAACATAAATACACGAGGACAATAAACACACAATGCACAACACTTTGTCAAATACATTATCAATACAACACTTTACAAAGAACAGAGAAACAATAAAAGCATAAAACTAAGTAAAACAATCAATAAGTATATGTGAACAACCAAGGAACTTCGAGCTCTTCCAGATTATAAAAAAATCAATTCATTTATTAAAGAAAATAAAGTAAGTAAAAAATAAAAAGTAAAGTAAAAATATTAACTGTCACAGGTAGTGTTAGGAATGAATTTTATCAAATATCAGTTCTTATGTAAATACTAACAAAATATTGTTTAACCACAGTAAACTTATTTATTTATTAGCAGTATCTAAAATATATGTAATGTGCACACTATTTTTAAAATGAAGATATTGGCAAAGAAATAAGTAAGACGTAAAATTAAAGGAGGAGCACACAGCAGTCATTGCGATTTCCCAAAATATTGTATATTCTAAAATAATACTGAGCCAAATATTATTTTTGAAAGCATCGATTTCTAAGATCAAGACGCAGCTCAATTCCGCAATGCCACATGATTGGGATTGAGTATGAATGTGACCTTTTCAAACAAGCTATTAACAACATTGTTCTCTATAAGATGAAACATAAAAATGTTTTTTAAAGATGTTGCTTACTTCTGAAAGAAAATGTGCAAGATATGAACTAAATCAATACCCTACAGGTTCTAAAAATCAGCGTTACAGAGACCTGTTTCAAATTTATCCATAAGAACTTTTATTAATTCATTCATACTCTAGAAAAGCACCACCGGTGTTTCTGATAAGAAATGCATATCTACACCCCTCAGATGTTTGCTATTATCAAGCTATAAAAATATAAATTTAAGATTACTTTTAAATATCTGACTTTTACCTGTCCATCTAGTCTCTTGCAATCCTAGAATGGTCAAGTTATAAAGCTGGAATTCTAGTGTGTGGACCTCAACAAAATAATTTCTGTGTAGAGACCTCACATTCTAGGTAACAGTTGAAAGAAAACGATTAATTAATTTTAACCCCTTCAGACGCGAAATGTTTTCATAAAAGAAAAAAAAAGATAGGTTTCTATTTAAATGTGCTTTATTTATGACCAAAGGAACAAAAATATACAAGAAAGTTTTTTACATCATTTCACTGAAATTCAGCACGTGCATTATAATGTAGAAACCGTTCTAAAAGTTGCAAAATTTCGAAGTCTCAGAAAGCAGTCAAAAGGAACATAAAAGAATTATAATGTGAATGAATATGAATAGTGTGCTTCAAGTCATCAGAAAAATGATGAGTCCTAGAATGTAGTGAGTGAATAATGTCCTGAAAAACTACGTTAGAACTGGCCTGCAGTAACCAAATTCAACAGCAGTAGTTCAGGTATGGAGATCTATATAAATTATAGTGTGATTGGATCTCCGTAGTCCATAGCTTCTTCAGAACCTTTTTGTATGTGTATATATATGTATACTCTTTCTCATCTGCTTAAAACTGAGATTGCAACATTTTGCCAATGGCATCTGTTTCTACGTGGAACGACACCAAGAGATACCTGCAAACAATGTTTGTTTAAGCAAGATGCCAGGCTAAGTGAAACAGGTAACAATTGTATTGATGCCAAGCAAAATTTAAATGGCCAGCTTTCTCTTTGAAGACTTTCAGTGGAGTCAGATTCATTATTCTGAAATTGGTTAATTTAGAATGAAATGCTCTCAATTGCTATCACGATCACTAAAAGAAAAGAAATATATTGAACTATATTTAGGTGGAAGAAATTTTATTCTCTGAACCCACCAATCATCTGAGGTACTGCACAGAAGTCCTTCTTTCAATGGCGACCATTTCACCCGGAAAACCTTTCCTGTATGACCTGAAAAAAAAAACGAGTTATAGAATATAATATCGCGCACAAATCTGCACCAGAAAATGCTTGTGTGTAAATATAAATTTAAAGTTACAAAATGAAGTATTTGGGTGAGAAGACATAACCGAAGAGAAATAGTGATCAGAGAGAGAGAGTCCACGTGCATGAAATGTTACGATCATCTTCATTGTACATTTCTCGTGTCGCGTAAATTGATTGTTAATGATGGAGTTAATTGCAGTATTAGCAAGAGACCTCGTTATGAATTTTTGATGGTTTCCGGTTAGAAATATATTAATTGCTTGGAAATTGTTTCTGAATAAGTGTGGAGAACTAACTTGCATTGGAGATAGTCATAATTTCTAGATCCGTAGGGATGGTCTTTTCAGGGTGTGAATTTGTGGAATACAATGTACAGTCAGGTGGTGCTGATGCTGATGAAGATGGAGTCTTCCATGAAAGAGATACGCAGAGGCAGATACATCCTTATTTGGATTCGGAGGTTTATCTATCGGACGATATTTATTTGTGTCTTACAATTTATCGCACGAGGGTGATCATCACATTTCACAGGTCTCAATGATTTTATGCATCTTCCCTTCCAGATATGAACTGTTCCTCAGAAAGTTTATTTTATATGATTTCTTTCTTTCTTAAAGTAATCGACACTTCAATGCAATTTTATGTATTCAATGGAATTACATGATTTTATATACGGATGGGAAAATTGAAAATCTATTGTTATTTACGATAGAGATGGAACTTCAGAGTAAATAACTTAAGCTCACCAAATGGAAGAAGTATGATAAGATATATTATTAAGTTCACTAGTTAAGGAGCTGCCTAAATAAAATAAAAATTAACGATATAAAGGAATCATAAATTTATCTGCTTTCTCATTTGGATTATAAGAGAAGATATAAGCCCTTTTTTTCTGTTCAATTGAAATTTCCTGCTGGCCCAGTAGGATAATCGAAAATAGGTTAAAATTCTTCTTATATTGATTTTTAATATTTTTCTTTGACACAGGAGTTTGTAAGACCTTGGTGTGCAGAAATAAGTTTGAAAACGATAAACGACTTTTAAATTACAAACTTCACATGGCTCTAAAATGCGACGGAATCAAACGCCTAATATTTTTTTCTTCTTGAGTGTTTTTTTTCTTCATGCGAAGAAAAGGGAGCAAAACATCTATACGAAGGAGGTTGTTTAACATCAGAGTATAACTTTTATGTTTGCCAATGAACTGAAAGGGGACTCCTTTAAGTTGCTTCCTAGTTCGGTTGCAGGTTCGTTACGCGATCGATAAAGGGACTTTCGTCTATTGGGAGCGATGCAGTTCCATGCAAACAAGAATGCATAATAGATTCAAATCTAGAAATTTGCAAAAATTTCCACGAAGAAAATTATAAATAGGCCAAGTGACGATTATTTTAAGGAAGGAAGTTTTGTTTAGCGTAAAGTTATTACTCAGTGTTCAGCCAGCTATTTTGTATATTACGATTAATTGAAACGGTTAAGGTTGTGTTAAAATTTCGGTTTAGATCGAATTGAGTAAATAAAGTAGGCGTAACAGGTAAAATGTGTGCAACAACTTTTGAACACTATTATGCTGTAGGTCAAAGTGAACATAGAGGAAAATTGTCTTGAGCCTGTTGGGATCTGGACCCACAACCTCGTGATGACATGTCAGTGCTATGACCGCTGAGCTCTCGGCTTCAGATCAATTATCCTCTATTGTGGATGTTAAATCCCTTTATTGTAGAATCAGCCTCTGGTGCTGCCTTATAACTACAAGTGAAGGATCTTTTATTGCAAATACCGTATTTGCCGGCGTATAGGACGCACTTTTTCCCCCTCAAAATACACCTAAAATATGGGGTGCGTCTTATGCGCCGGTAATCAAAATTATGAGTTGAAATTTCAGCCTAAAACTTTTGGTTTATATCAATATACATATACAGTATAAGTATTCTTTTGCATTTTGTCCTTTTGTGAAAGAGTGGTTTCAAATAAATCGTTTCCATATTTTTTTTGTTCTGTAAAAATAATAAGTTGCGTGATGTATTTTATGTTTCACTACTGATAGAGGGAGCATTCCAGTAAAATAGAGTTCAGATCCACTGACACCTCAAGGTTACGATTCATCCAATGTGCGCATGTGTGATCACATTTCACCGGCATATTTTTTCGAAAAGCGCGAGCATGGCGCGTCGTTACCGATTACAGCGCCTCAAGGCAACCAAAACGTAAACTTTTAGTACCGAAGAAGCTTTCTCACGTTTTTGCTGCGAAACATGGCTCAAAAACAACGCAGATTCTGCTATGATGTTGCATTCAAACTACGAGTGATTGAGTATGCTAAAGAACACGGAAACAGGGCAGCAGAGAGGAATTTCAGATCACCGCCAACAGAAAAGATGATAAGAACTTGGAGAAGACAGGAAGAAGACCTAAAAAAAGCTATGCGTAGTAAACATAATCTGCGACATGGAATTGCAAAATGGCCGGAACTAGAAGAAGAATTAAAAACTTGGTTGTTAGTCCACTGAAGCTCGGGATTTTCAGTTTCCACAAAAATGACTATTCAACAAGGAAGAGTGATAGCTACTAACAGAGACATCGCTGATTTTACAGGATCAACGTCATGGTGTTCTAGATTCATGAAGAGAAATAACCTATGTATAATATATATAATATACTAAAACAAAAATAGCATAAAAGATGCCAATAGAATATGAAGACAAGATTATCGAGTTTCATAAAATTGTCATTAACGCAAGAAAAAGTGGAAATTTTGAACTTTCACAAATAGGAAATATGGATGAGGTCCCACTGACGTTCGATGTACCCTCAAACAAAACAGTAGATTCCAAAGGTGCAAGAAGTGTTATTGTTAACACTTGTGGACATGAGAAAATGCACTACACAGTCGTGTTGTCTTGTTGTGCCAATGGAACAAAATTGCCGCCTCTTTTGATTTTCAAAAGGAAAACCTTGCCCAAGGAAAAACTGCCTAAAGGTGTGTTTGCGCACGTTCATCCTAAGGGCTGGATGGATGAAAGGGGGATGAAGTTGTGGACAGACAATATGTGGTCTAGGCGTCCTGGTGGACTGTTAAAGAAACCTGCCTTGCTAGTAGTTTCGGAGCTTCAGTTTCGGAGTCATAGAACTGAAGCTGTAAAAAATAAAATCAACCAATTGAAAACTCAGTTAGCTGTAATTCCAGGTGGACTAACGAGCCAGCTTCAACCTTTAGATGTCTGCATTAATAAACCATTTAAAGGATTCATGAAGGAGAAATGGAACAGTTGGATGCAGTCTACAGATTTTGAAGTGACACCATCAGGAAGAAGGAAGAGACCTAGCATTTTGCAGATTTGTGAATGGGTCAAAACTTCATGGAATGCTGTGAAACATGAGACAGTTGTAAAGTCATTTAAGAAATGTGGTGTTAGTAACTCACTTGATGGCACAGAGGATGATTTGTTATACGAAGACTCAGTTTCTGAAAAAGAGGCTTCAAGTGGTTTTTCATTTAGTTCTGGAGATGAATTTCTGGGTTTTGAGGATGAACATTAAAAGGTACCTAACTACAATGTTCCCTAGTTACATTTTTTGTATACAAAAATAACTCTAAAATGAGTACAGTAAATCTTTATGGAAATTCATGAAACAATGTGGAAAGTTTTTTCCCCTTAAAAATGTGTCTAAAAAAGGGTGTGTGTCTTATACGCCGGTGCGTCCTATACGCCGGCAAATACGGTAACTCGGGCCCATGACAAGCGCACTCTATGCGACAATTGATTGGCATTTTTTTATATGAATTATCCCCAATTATCATACACAGCTATTAGGTATCTCTAGTACACGCATCTAGTATACATTATCTGTTCGTGGATTGAGATCGCATCCGTTTCAAGACAATTTTCCTCAATTCCCGCGTGGACTTATATCATAATGGAGTTCAAAAGTTCTTACTATGAAAGTGTGATTTCAAATGTTACTTAATGTAACAGGTAATGTATACTAAATCTGGGAAAATTACTGTAATAAAAATGATGAGTGTAAAAGTGTTACTTGTATTGGTAGATAAGAATCTTGTAGTGGTAGATAAGAAAGAAAATTAGATCAAACTGATTTTGGATAAAATGATTGGGAGCGGCGTTTTTTGCTCTCGCTGGGCCCAGTGGCCTGGTCATCGGGACCCAAAGGCTCAAAAAGGTTTGAGGAAAGGAATTTGGTGCAAAACTGTTAGACAGATGGTAACCTCTGGTCATGGCCATCGAGCGTGTTCTTTAACGTACACAGAATCTTTGCACGGGGCTTTCCTGCACAAGGCACCATGTCTATTTTCCTATCCGACAGACGGATATCTTTCCAAGATCATCAGTGCCCTTTTTGATCCAGGGAAGAGAGGTGGGGAGGGGGATAAATCTGATAACATCAGATTACGAGTCTCGTGCATTCGTCTGACAGAGCCAGCCCCCCCCCCCCTGGATTAAGTGTATATTATTACTATAGTTAAAGAGAGCGTATCCGAGTTGTATACAACCACAAAGTGTCGATGACTTTCCACCGGTTGTTTCTTCTGGATGTATAAAAACCGAATTACTTCTCGGATCTCCAGCTTCTTATACACGTTCAGTCCCATTGCCACGTTCACTCCAACTTTGTGCCTCACATCACTGGTGTGTAAAAGTGATGACTGCTGCCACTTAGTGACACTATTTGGTTCTGTAGTGGCACAGCCCAGAGGCTTTTTAGTTTGGCGGGGGCTTACTTTCTGACTTACCGGAGTATTTCATCCTACAGGTACTGCACAGAAAAAATTATTCTCCCAAATTCATATAGTTCAAAATTTTGTGTGGGTAGGAGGTGCTTGTTCACCAATGTCCCAGTAGCATGTAAGGCCAAAATAAATAAAAATAAAAATAAATAAAAAATGGAAACAGTTCCATGTTATCACAATAGGAAATCACATTGAGAGTTCCAATAACTTCTTTAATATGATTTTAAATGGAAAATATGTCTAAAAACAAATGAAAGATTTCAAGCAAATCTATCTAAATGTCGATTTTAAGCAATATTTGTTTAGTCTTCAAACAGTTACGAAGGCTGGAATATTTAACAGGCTACAAAAAATGACCTAAAAATTTAATTAAAACATTAAAACAGGTTAAGAGATCAGGGATCATAGTTGACTCTAGTAGAGTACCACCGGGTGCATTGCACCTATTCTGATCTGTTAACCTGTTTTAACGAATTAATTAAATTTTGGGGTCATTTTTTGTAGCCTTTAAAATATTCCAACGTTCATAGCTTTTTGAATACTGAATAGTTTTTAAAATCCAGATTTAATTGAGATACAATTTCCACAAATGACAATTTGTCATCAATCAAAACCAGATTTGATTGAGATCTTTAATTTATTTTTAGTCATATTTTTCATTGAACATCATATTGAATAAGTTATTGAGCTCTGAAGATGATTTTCCATTGAGATAACATGGAACTGTTTCTATTTTTCTGTGCAGTACCTGTATTTTAAAAGTTTGATTTCCTTCAGAAGCTTTTAGAAATGAATGCATGAAATAAAACGAATACATGTTTCCAAGAAGAACAATAGTTTATCTTAGAATGGTGATGAGTCTGCTTACCAGTTAAGGTTTTCAAAGGCTGTGTTGTTCCACTTCCATCATAGAAAATCCTTATCTGTCCGTCTTCGCATCCTGTGGCTAAAATGTTCCTATCAGAAAAAAAATTAAAGAAATGAATTCATGATCTTGCAGGTAGAGAGTTGATCGTCATATCAGTGAAAATATAGGATGTTCATCAAATCTTGATCTAGTTGTAGATTGTACTCCTGATAAAAAAAATCATTGTATCATATTCATGGTATCAGCACCAACAGTAAGGATAGGCTTTTCTGTAAGTTCACAACGCTGTTAGAAGGGGACTATCGTAAATAGCGTGAGCAAAGAATAATGGCATTTCCCATAGAGAAAGCGAACGTGTAATTTTTGAGCAAAACGAGGCAGCATCATTGGAGTGCAACTCGAATTCCTTCAGCTTTGTGCGAAGACGCTCAAATCATCTAAAAGATTCCTTTGGTGGCGTCACAAATTTAAATCCCCAGAGCATAGACAATGTTCCGAAAGGCCTATTTTGTCAAGTACCACAGTGCGTATGAGAAAGAGGCTATGGGCGAAGCTCAAGTAAATATTTCCTGTGTCCTTTTTCAGTATTGCAGGTGTCTTTGAGTTGGCACCTAGAATCGTCGGCAAGAAGTCTATTTGATTTGATACATATAAGCCGAAGAAAGATCCTGGAAACTGCTCCTAGTTTCAAGCCCTTCTCATATAAAGACATGCTCCACTGATACTGTCTTGTGGTATCTGGTACCAGCAGATCCTTTAACTCTTGTAAATTACGTGGTTGAGCCGCCGCAGAGAGGATATGCTGTTCCAACCCAAACCACAAATGCTCGATTGGATTGATGTCTGGGGAATTTGGAGGCCAGGACAATACCTGGAAGTCTTCCTCCTGTTCCGCGAACAATTCTCGAACAATTCGGGTAGTGTGGCATGGCGCATTATCCTGCTGAAAGAAGGCACTACTACAGGGGTATACCGTTGCCATGAAAGAATGTACCTGGTCTGCAATGATGTTTAGGTAGATGGTAGACGTCATAGTTTCCTGCACATGAATAAAAGGACCCAGGGTTTCCCAGCAGAACATTGCCCAAAGCATTAAACTTCGTCCACCGGCTTGTTTTCATCCCACGATGCATCCTGGTGCCAACACTTCCCCAGGTAAATGACGCACACGTACCCTGCTGCCCACATTGTACAACAAGAAAGAAGATTCATCGGACCAGACGACCTTCTTTTAATCATTCAAGTCCAGTTTTGATACTCGTGTGTCAATTGTGGGTGCTTTCGATGGTCAACCGAGGTTAGCATGGGCACTCAGCGTTGCCTGCGGCTACACAGCCCCATTTTTTGCAGGGTTCGATGTATTGTATATTGTGACACATTACTCCCGTCACCAGCGTTGAAATTACGGGCGAATTGCGCCACAGTATCTCTTCTGTTGGCTCGTACTGTACGGATACCCTTCGCTCACCTCTAGCATTGATGAGCTGTGGTCGGCCCACGCCTTGCCGGCGGTTCGTGGTTTTTCCCTCCTCGGTCTACTTTTTGAAGGTATTAACTACAGCTGACCGTGAGCACCCCACAAGCCTTGTCGTCTCGGAAATACTCTGACCCAGTCGCCTGGCCATTACAATTTGGCCTTTGCCTCACTTAAGTTCGTTGCCTTTCCCATCTGAAAAACAAGAATAACCCTGATTAACAGAGCTCAGTATCAGGTGTTATTTACACCGTTTCATGACCTTCACACGCGCCGTCGTTTGTCTGCAATTGTTTCGATTTGCATAAAGACGCGCTGGTCATAATGATTTACCTCTTCTGTGTATACATAGAGATAAATATAGTTATTTTAATCTTGTGTTTTATTCCAATGGGAAAGGAAAGGAAAAAAAAGATGAAGAAAAAAAGCTTAACAAGTAACATTTAGTGTTGAAATATTTACAAATAAAAAGATATTTGAGTTGATAACTTTCTGCTGTAAATTTGTGGATTTGGAATGATCGACGTCCGTCAAATGGTATATTAAACCGTGTTTCAGTGCGCATAGGAGCCAGAGAACATTAAAGAAACGCTGGATAGCATCAACGGAAGACTTTCACCTTTCTCCTAACAGCTGTTTAAGAGACTGCGTTTCCCAACAGTCTCTGAACATTTGAATTTAATTTTATACCATCCTTTGGAAAACTTAAAAATTAAGATTTACAAATTAATTTTGGAGTTCCTGAAGAGGACACACTAATGGAATTTAATATAGTAAAGGAAAATGTTTGAAAAAAAAAAAGCATCTAAAATGGAAAAAGAAAAAATATATAATTAGAAGTTTCTATCCTTTAAGTTTAAGGGAAAAAAAAAAAAGAAATCCAAAATATATAAACTGGAAAATATGAAAAAACATAAAAAATAACAATAATAAAAATTCTTAAAAAAAAATATATATATAGCCTAAAAATGTAAAAAAAAAAGAGTTTTTTAAAGTCAAATAATTAAAAAAATGTTTTAGTTGGGAAAGCCTGAGAAAGGACCTCCCATTGTGGTGTCAAGTTAAAGTCAAGTCTGAACATTTGAGGTCTTTGTAATTTGTCTATTTAGCCCATTTTGTGCACATAGTGACATTCAAAGATAAGAGAACGAAAACCCGAAAATCAACATTAAAATGTAATTTAGAAAAGTGAATTATAATCATTTGAGTTTTAAACCAAAAATCTACTCTTCCACAAAATAACTATGGCATAAGATATACAAGTAGTTACAATATTTTCCATTGACCCAAAAAGTAAGGTAGATATGTAGGCTTACTCATTATTAGGGTTCCAGTCGCATCCATAAACTGTTGCAGGATGTTTGAAAGTTTGCATTAAAGTGCCATCTACTTGATGAACCATGCTAAAAGTAAAGAAAAGAAATATATATTTGTACTAAAAACCTTTATATTATTTGCGTTAACTAATTTTGCATATTAACTGCCAATTATTTTGAGCTAATTCATTTTAGAAACTTTGATTGCATATAAAGAGACTCGTAACATTGTTTGTTAAATGATTCACATTTTAAAACCAATTTTTTTTTGTTTCCAATATTTTTCTATCACCTTATAAAAGCGAGAGAAGTAATTTCTTTGTACAAAATAAATTTTCTTTTTCAAACACCTTCAAACACACCATTGTCTAATGTTTTATGAAAAGATATACCGAATTTGACAATCATTTCGTTTTCCAATTTCATGCGAATTGATTCAATTGGAAACAGAGATTACCCAATGCATTACTTTTTTCACTCCCAGGCTACATCGGGGCGGGGGTGGCTCAGTCGTTAGCGCGCCAGGCTCGTAATCTGTAGTTCCCAGGTTCGAGTCCCAGCTGGGTGAGCGTTGAGATTTATCTTCGCAAAAATTCCCCGCCCTGCCCACGGTCAGTAGGGGACACCGATGGGCTTGGAAAGGCCGCCGTCCGTCGATGGGACGTTAAGCCGTGGCCCCTTGTGCGGGAGAGCCATATCCTGTGCACGTTAAAGAACACGCTGGATGGCCTTGACGGGAGGCTACCATTTGTCTCCCAACAGCTGTTCCAGTGGGTCCCCTGCCCCAACCTTCTCTGAGCCTTCGGGGTCCATGTGACCTGGCCATTTAGCCCATGGTGTGCAAAAAAGTGCCGCTCGGAGGTAAAACAACCCAACCCAGGCTACATCAAGGAAATGAAATTCTGTCACTTTAAATAACACTTATTTCGAAGTACTGAAATTATCATGTTTTATGCTATGAAAAAATATGACTTTATCATAGGAAATTTAGGGAGAATTAAAGAAAGGGTTAATAGAGACGACGATTCGGCCCAATAATAAAGCTGCAGGAAGATGGTAATGTCCCTGTTAGAATTTGGAAGCTCTGTGAATAAATTCTGAGGGATTTGCCATTTAAATTGCGAATTATACTATAGGCAGAGTATTTACTGTCATAAATTTGAGCACCTGAAAAATTTTGATTCACTATGTCACAAGAATGAACTGCTACACTTTTGCAGTCTTATATTCGATTTGATAAATCTCTTTAGCTTACAGTAATATCAAAATGTGTTGTTCAAAGTATTGGGAGCTTTCGCTAAACTTCACCTAATTCAGATTTATATTGGCCATCCGCGTGGACTCCGATTTGCAGGATTAAGGCATCAGCTATCTAATCTTCAGACTAGGGTTTTAATAATGTGAGGAGATTTTTACGGTTACCCCTTTTTTATCGCATTTCCGTTTTCCTTGTATCATGGGAGTCTTTCATATTCGATACAGATGTACAATATGTCACAATCCGGTCTCCTGTGGCCTCGTGCGGAACCAGTTTTTTTACCTTTAGATGCACGGCATTTATATCGAAGTAACGACAAAAATTTTACTTGTTTCTGGGAGTTTGAGTTGGTAGTACTTTTTATAGACTCTTAAGAATATAAAAGGGCGTGTGTGTGTGGATATCGCCCCTTTCGCTTTCCCTGGTATCCTTTCTTATCCTGGACTTTTAGCAGTGATGTCGATGAAATGGCCATCTTGTTTGGAACAAATTAATCTTAAAGATTTTTGCTATGAAAAAAAAATATTTCAAACACTTTTTGTCCTCTTGACAATAACCCTTTAGGCATTTGCTACATTTCTGGTTATTCTACCGTCTGAATGAATACAATATTCCGGAAAAAGTTTTTGATTCGCAAATAAAATGGATGTAAATCCAATGGGATATAAATTTTATGACTGAAGCTCTATAAGCTGAATAATAAAATAAATAATAAAATAAATATAAAAATAATAAAAAAATAAAATGGGAAAAGTAATGTTATGATTTGACACTCGAGTGTATGCCAAAATCGAACCTTTACTCTATTCATCTTAATAGTTAACTGAAAATAATGTTTTTGTTTTGAATTTGCTCACAAGTTCAGCGTCGACTTCTGATGACTCCATAAATGATGACCAAAGCCTTAATTAATATCCTCTGAAATAATTAAGAATTTACATGAAGCAATTTTTATTGACTCCGTGGAAAAGACGAACACTGCAATTTTATATCAAGTATGCATTAACAGTAGAAAATATTTTTCACTTACGGAAGAGAAAACAATATATAAACGTACCATGTACCATCAGCACCAGTTGAAGCAATTTTTCTCGCATCTGTTTGGTTCCAAGCAACACAGTAGACGTAAACATTCTTACCATGCTGAAAAAGAAAATGCAATCCTTTTGTCACCGATACAGTTTTACATCTGCATAAGCAGAGGAGAAAATGCACCAAACGATAAACTTAAGAGAGAATAGCATGGTAGAGCTGTAAGTCAATGAGTCGGAGGTGGGGGGGGGCGCCGAAGATAATCAGTTCTGTGACCTGTAGGATCTCATAAATCATGGAACATCAGATATCGAACTCTTCTAAAAAAGGATCAGCATATAGAGAAAGAGGTTTTAAGTGGGGAAGGCTGTAAGATTGCAGAGATTCATCGTAGGATATAGAGATGAGTTTGTGCGCCCGAAAGAGCAGTAAACGATTGCTTACAGCCATTAAAGATACTTCCAGGAAGCTCATATATATGAAAGCATTCTCCTTGATGACGAAATACGTATATATATAACCAACAGCAGTCAGGTCATGTTACCTGAAATGTAATGGGACATGTTGGAGAATCCTTTTTCAAGTTACAAATCTCTTTGAAGAAGGCACTGAAGGGATGCCCATTTTGTGTGTGGGATGTTGAAGTGCAGCAGATTTGCACGATTGCTTTCTCCAGGAACTGAGGCAGTTCTGCGTGAAAAATGTCCAGTTGATGATGTCTCAGCTGGATCCACAACTGAATGTTTACCGTGACTTTAAGTGAATGGGTCTAATAGATTACGGGTAATTGCCTTCTGAATGGCTTTTATTGAACTTTTCTTATTCATTAAAACACTTCAAATGAAACAAAATTTAAAGAAACAAAACCAGTTTGGGTTTGAACCGGAAGACGACGGGATCATTTTTTTTACAACTTGGTTCAGTTACGATTGATAATAAAGAGTTTTGTCATTTGTGTGATTTGCTCTAATACTTTTTCTTTTGTTTCGATATGAAATTTAGAGGCAAATATTTTAAAGAATTTCTTGGTATTATTATCTTTAAGTCAATTGTTTCCAATGGAGGTGTTTTAGAAATTTGGGGGGGGGGGGCGTTCTTGAGATTTTCGGTAGAAATAGAATAAATAAAATATGGAATAGGTTCTTAGATTAATATAGTTATGCATCGGCAGAGAAGATTTTAGAAGCTCATGGATACAAATTGGTATCAAATTTTGCGCGTAAATTTGTATACATGGGAAATGGTATTTCGACTGTTCCATATACGAAGAAATATTTTGAGTAAAGAGGGCGCTGGGCTCAAAAAGGTTATGAACCACTGCTTTATTTGAATATTAATCGACTTTGTCCTTAGTTCAATGTGTTGAATGCTAAAAGCATCCGAAATGTAAACGAGTTAAATGTTAATGATTAAAAAAATAATGCACGACCAAGTTAAAATTTATTTTTTTCTGAATTTTTTTGTACTCAGTATTTGTTATAGTTTTTGTTGGTCCAGAAAATAGAAATCTTTTAAAGCATCAAAGAGAATGTTGTTAAAAATTCTGAACATTTACTACTCAAAGTAAAAGAAATTACTAAGAAAATTATAACCTCTTATATACATATTTGCATTCATAAAATTATTCACTTAATTCTTTCAATAAATAATTAAGCTAGGGGTCGAATATTTATGATGATTGAATCAAAAGTGTTTGCTGTTAAGTATTTCAGTTTCATAATTTTCTATACACTAAACGAATATTGTTGAAAATTAACGCCGATATTTTTTGCTGTCCTTAATTATCTTCGGTGTTTTATTTTTAAATAATTTATTTTAGAAATTACTGTGCTTCTAATTTAACTTCCCATTGGTATAAGGCGAGGTCTTATTTTTTTTTAATTACCGGTCAGCATATAACAAATCATTATGTAATCTTAAAGATTTCACCAATGGATTTACGCTGATGATATTGCTATACTCTCTTCATCCCTGAGTCCCAGCCTAGCCATCAGATTGAGAACTGGTACTGCAAAGTTAAACTGCTATTTATACAAGATAAAGAAATCAGATAGCGCAAATTGCATTTATTGTAACTGTGAAGAAACTATTTCACATGTTTTATTGTGGCGGGGGTGGCTCAGTCGGTAGCGCGCCAGGCTCGTAATCTGTACTTCCCAGGTTCGAGTCCCAGCTGGGTCAGCGTTGAGATTTATCTCCGCAAAAATTCCCCGCCCTGCCCAGGGTCAGTAGGGAACACCGATGGGCTTGGAAAGGCCGCCGTCCGTCGGATGTGACGTTAAGCAGTGGCCCCGTGTGCGGGAGAGACATACCCTGTGCACGTTAAAGAACACGCTGGATGGCCTTGACGGGAGGCTACCATCTGTCTCCCAACAGCTATTCCAGTGGGTCCCCTCCCCCAACCTTCTCTGAGCCTTCGGGGTCTATGTGACCTGGCCATTTAGCCCATGGTGTGCAAAAAAGTGCCGCTCAGAGGTAAAACAACCCAACCCACATGTTTAATTGAACTGTTCACATTATAACAAAGAACGTAAAATTTATTTTCAGCAATTATCTCAACTAGGAATAAATCAGTTTATTTTACATGATATGTTGAATTTTCCAGTAGATGACGTCAGAAATGCAAGCTACAACTTTCTTATTAACTTCCTGCTCGCGACTTCTTTGTTTAACAGGATATAACGGGATTTCCCCTCAACAATGGGGAAAGCTCGACCAATCAGATTTCGGTTTCTATGGTTACAGTTGTTAAATTCAATCTTTCTACTCTAACGTTCTGTAACAGAAATTTGTTCCTTCACAGCCTGACTTTGGTAGTGAATACGTGTAATATGTATGCACATATTAAATATATCATTATTACTCAGATCTTTATTTTCAAACTTTAAACAATTATTTATTTATTTTACTATTAAGCATAAAACTATTAAAATTTTATAACTATGACACTTCATTGAATAATGACAACTTATATATTTGATATGTATAATATTTAAAATATTCTCTTGTTTTGCTTTATACTTATGATTGTTTTTAACTGCACCTGGTGTAGAAGGGAGTCCTAAACATCACCATGGTTGTTAGGTGTATAAATAAATAAATAGAAGGTTGCAGCTTGGGACGGACAAAGTAGAGCGCTGGTACTCCAAATGGAAAATCAAGATTAACCCATATAAAAGCCAGTCAGTTTTCTTCTCTAGAAAGAAGATTGTTAATCCTGATTCTCCTAAGTTTTTTGGAGTTGAAACATCCTGGACACCAACGGTGAAATACCTTGGTGTCATTATATATAAAAAACTTTGTTGAAATGCACATATTGATTATGTGCTGATAGGGTGGTTCTCGAAACTGCCTCTAGAAAAGAAATTATTTCTTTATAAGACTCTTCTGCTGCCAGTCCTGACGTATGCCTCACCATTGTGGGGCAATAACCAATACCAATGTCAGGAGGCTTCAGAGCTTCCAAAATGAAATCCTCAGATCTGTGGACAGTGCTCCCTGATTTGTGAAAAACAAGACCATTCACACTGAATTGAGCACTGACCACATATACACTCATATTCGGAAGCTCGCGCAGACCTTTTTCGAGGCAGTAGGAGATAATCCTTATGATATAATTAGATCTTTGATTGATTATGATCCATTGGTTTTAAATCAATTCAAGCGTCCTAAGGTAATGGTATTTGACATTCGCATGTTTAACTTTTGGTTGTTCTTTTTATAGCAAATTTATTTTGCCCTTGTGGCCCTTTGAGGTTTATGTGTTTTATCTTTGTTATTGCCAACAAGGCACTATTTTAGACTTCGAGATATAAGCCCTAGGCTTGGAGCTCAAAAAATTAATTTAAGATATCAGATATCATTTCACCAATGGTAATAATTTTTTCCTTTTTGTGTTCACATACACGTATTCTCTGCAACCAAATTTCTGTAATTTAAAGAAATCATAGCTAAATTACATCAAATGATTAGAAATTTATATTAAGAGAATCCTAAATATTCTAATTGGCGATAAATAATCTAATATTTTAATAAGAGTGTATTGGAATAATATCTATATTTATTAATATGTAAGCGATGGGGATGTCTAAGTTGATAGCAATGCAGATTCGTAATCTGCAGTTTCCAGGTTCGAGTTTCAGCTGGGCCAACATTGAGATTTATCTCCGCAAAACTCCCCCCCCCCCCTTCCCTCGGTCAATAGGGGATATATCCGACGGACGGCGACCTTTCCAATCCCATGGGCTTGGAAAGGCCGCAGTTACCGGACGGAACGTAATGCCGTGGCTCTGTAGTGCAGGAGAGCCATATCCTGTGCACATTGAAGAACACCCTGGATGGCCTTCATGGGAGGCTACCATCTGTCCAGTGGGTTCCCTCCCCCAACCTTCTTTGAGACCTCGCGGTCCAGTGACCTGGCCATTTTCAGCCCTTTGTGGGCAAAAAAGTGCCGCTCAGAGGTAACCCAAAAATGTAAAAAATAACATATTAATATTGATGTGTTGTAATGTAATGCATGTAATTACATATCGAAAATTAAATTACTTAATTAATATTGTTAATTACATATAAAATTAAACTTAATATTAAAGAAAGGATTCGAAATCAATGAAAAATTTTAACGTTTTAAATAAAATTTTGAATCGTTCAAATTCTTTGTTGATTTCTTAAGTGAAATTATTATAATGTTGAATGTTGGGGTAGGGGGAGAGCCTTGAACCCTTTGAGCACCCCACATTTCAACACCACAGACACAAGGGGTAAATTAGAAATATTTATGAAAGTGAATATTAAATTTCTGATGTCATTAACTGTTTCGAAATTTCAAACCAATCTATCTGTTGGGTATTTCCTGCACGTATAAATAGGAGCATTTATATTGACGAAATAAAGTTAGGCATGTCAATGCTTCGATGGATTAGAACCTAGGGAACGTCTTTAAGGTATTAGAAAGTCAAATTATCTGACATTCTTAAAGTGACGACATTTTTTTTATGAAATTATTGGTGGTTACCTTTTTAAACCAAACTCTCTCTAGATAATATAGACATATGATTTATATATAACAAATAAAAATTAATAACAACTTTGTGTATTTAAATTCATCAGAGAAAATTTCATTCTAGTCATTCAAACGTCTTAAATGTGAATATTTTCCATACTATATATATAGGGATTGCTGCCGGGACTTTTAAGAATCTAGGGAGAGTGTGGAGAAATAGGCGTATATACCTAAAGACTAAAATTAGACTGTATAATAGTTTGGTTCTTTCTAGGGTTAGTTGTGGTAGTGAAACATGGACACTTTGCAAACAAGATTACAGGAAACTAGATGCAGTATCTTGGGTATTAGGTGGTTCAACTTTGTAACTAATGATGAAGTTAGGCAAAGGAGTTTGCAACCTCCTTTAAGCAGCATATTGTGCAGAGAGAGACTCCGTTGGTTTGTCCATGTTGCCCGTATGGATAATTTGTGGATTGTGGACTCTATAGATTGGCGAATAGGGTTATGAACAGTGTGCCTAAAGGCCTCAGAAAGAAGGGGAGACCTAGGATGCGGTGGGCAGACAATGTCAAACAGGACCTTGTTAGAATTGGTGTGCAGTGGCCGGATGCAGTAGATGTAGCTCAGGACAGACTTGCTTGGAGAACTAAATTGCACGGTCTGGTTGGACCCCGTAGTACATGGCTGCTTCAGGATGATGATGATGAATAATTTGTCCACTGAGACAACCAATATTTCATTCATATGCTCCCTCTTTATTACGAAAGCTTCGGATCACTGCATTTGCAATTACTATCACAAGATGGCCCCACGAAGATTATTTTTGGCGCTGTTCATTTGATAGGGTCGAGAAGTATCTTGTGCTAAACGTACAATAGCCTGGACGTTATACACTTTTTTTGGACTATATCTTATAATCCATTTTTTATTTATAGCCGTAAATAATTGCTCTATAGTTTAAGAAACGATGATCCTAAAAGGAGGGAAAGAAATGAATAAATTACGCTTTTGCAATGATTTGGAATTTTGCATTTAAAACAGATTAGCACATTAAGAATGGCGAATTTTGTTTCTGCCTTCCGTCACTTCCTCGGTTTCAGCATTTGAAATGGTGTCGAAGCATTAATTCTGGTTAATGAAGACGAACGATGTGACCTGATGCTGCACGAAACTTACGTCTTCTATTCTTCTAGTTATGCATCCCTTGGCAACGTTCCAGATGAAAATTCCATTTTTCGATGTGGCAGCAGCCAGGCAGTCAATATCAGCAGGAGCCCATGAAAGGGAATAGACAATACTTTCGTCACCAGGGGTTGTGTTCACCTGAAAAGAAATATGAAAATGAAGCTATCGATGTATTTTTGCCAGATTTATGAGAAGTACTACCTGTTATTGAAAATGTTGTAAAAAAACAATTTATTGTGCATACATTATACAACATACATTGTGAATACATCATTGAAATATTAGAAAATTCTCGTGAAAATTAAACTGTCTCTTGAACTGGAAGAATGACTCTGTTGGGGTCCGGGTTCGAATCCCGGGATGTCATGATCATTTGTTCTGTCATAACCTGCAGATTAACTGGTAGCTTTGTAGGTCTGATCACAAAAAAGAAAAAACTTGAACTCTCTTCCTATCATAGGTAGACACTTGAATTTTTAATGGAAATACGGAGCGGCATGGGGAAAAAGAACCCCATAGAAATGAATTCAAGTCCCCACCTGTAATAGAACCCGATTTCAAACTTCAGATCACTCGTTTACCCCATTTTTACAGTTCATCGTTTAAAACTTTCATTTAAGACTTTTCAACCATCATAACTTTCCAAATACTTTAACATCCTGGTACCGAATTTCTATGGATTTTTTTTAAGTATTTGAGAAGTTATCATAACTTTGATTCAATTGAATAATCTTAATGTTAATGAGTCAAACGATAAACTGAAAACATGCGGTAAAAGAGTTAAAGAAGATCTGAAGTTAAGTAAAGAGTTATCTGAAGTTTGAAATCGGGTTCTATTACAGGTAGGGACTTGAATTTTTACACAACAATTTACGACACAAGGTAAAATTGCGTGTGAAATTAGAGATCCTACAGTAAATTATTTGAGGAATATTGGGGGAGCAGAATTTAAATCTATCAAAAGTTGAGAGAAATCTCTTAACATTAAATCATGGGGCATGCGCCTCCATTGGGCGTGATCCGTGGGAAAACTGCCAAATTCTACGTCACTTTACCTAATTGGAAAATTGGCGGCAATCGCCTGTTTGATCCCTAACCATCTGTCTCCCAACGTCTCGTCTGCCAAGAAGAATTTTTTACAATTTTTTATATAGGTATTTAACATAGGGTACGTACATGTTTGGTCTGTAAATGGTAGCTAGGTAGTCACCGGAAGGAGAGCTATGCACCAATCCCCTGTGATGAGGGGCGGGGGTGGCTCAGTCGGTAGCGCGCCAGGCTCGTAATCTGTAGTTCCCAGGTTCGAGTCCCAGCTGGGTCAGCTTTGAGATTTATCTCCGCAAAATTCCCCGCCCTGCCCACGGTCAGTTGGGGACACCGATGGGCTTGGAAAGGCCGCCGTCCGTCGGATGCACCATACCCTGTGCACGTTAAAGAACACGCTGGATGGCCTTGACGGGAGGCTACCATCTGTTTCCCAACAGCTGTAACAGTGGTCCCCTCCCCCAACATTCTCTGAGCATACGGGGTGCTTGCAACCTGGCCATTTAGCCCATGGTGTGCAAAAAGTGCCGCTCAGAGGTAAAACAACCCAACCCAACCCCTGTGATGATGCATAGAACCGGCCAGGTCTAGCACCTAATGTCCAACCTCGCCTTCTCGTGGTGCGGACCGTTAGTACCTTTCAGAGATACTCTCTTGTGGAAGTGAACGGAAAGGGAGGGCTGCCAGATTAGTGTGGCCTACTGATCTGGACAACTATGGCTACTTTTCTTTTTTTTTCTACCCTGCTGAGGAGTGGTCAACCACAAAGGGTCCTGGTGCTCACCATATAAACCCACTGGACAGATATATGGCTCTGAGCTCGATTATGGATTCTGATTTTACTGCACTCGTGGGTTCTGTGGAGGGAAAATCTTCCGCTGTGTTTTCTGTTTGTTTGTGGGTTGACAGCCCCAAGTGAATAGATTCACAGGATATGTTTATCAGCTGGTGGATAATCCTGAGCAGAAGTCATCGCAGGCACCTGAACTCTTTGCTTCTATTGGCATCGTCAAATTCTACATTGGAGGAAGTTTGGTGAGGGAACGGGTCTTTGCCCCATGCCTGCGATTAGGGGGCTGTTTGATATTGTCGGCATTCCCTCTCTCAAAAAACATAGTTTCTTTAAACATCCCACTAACCATTTTCTCTCCATAGGTAGTTGGAATGTGAGGACTCTGCACAGAGCTCATTCTCTTGATGTCCTCACACAAGAATTCCACCATTATAGTTTAGATATTCTCGGCTTGCAAGAGACCAGACGGAAAGATAAAGGTCAGATTTTTAAAAATAATCTTAAATTTCTCTTTTCAGGGAGGGACGACAATAAGAATCATCAAGGCATGGGTCTGCTTCTCAGCAGACACTCTAGTGATGCTCTTCTAGGATACGAGTGCATTAATGAAAGGTTTCTTATAGCAAAATTTCAGACAAGCGTTAAAGACTTGAATGTTATTTGCTGTTATGCCCCCACTGAGGATGCCGATGAGGATGAGAAGGATATGCTTTACGGACAAGTTATTTTGAATTCTGTCAAGAAAGGAGATATTACCCTTGTTCTTGGTGACTTCAATGCCAAAGTTGGTACTGACTCTGACCTTTGGGGAGGAGTAATAGGCCTTTTTGATATTGGTAGCTGCAATGGAAATGGACAACGTCTCCTACAGGTAAGTAAACTCAATGGATTCAGAATAACTAACACATTACAAACACCACAACATGCATAAATACAAATGGGTTTCACCTGATGGGCTGCATAAGAATATGATTGATTACATATTAATTAACAGCAAATGGGCTAGTTCTGTTAGGAATACCAGGGCATATAGGGGAGCTGAAATTGGATCTGACCATTACCTAGTTAAAAGGGTCTTGCAACTTAAACTTAAAAAGTGTTGTGATAGGGTTAAAAATTTTACTTTTAATACTGAAGCTCTGAATGATCCAGTTAGAGCCAAAGCTTACCATGATAGGTTACTTAGTCATTATGACAGTCATGGTATGCTAACTACTGAAGTTGAGGAAGAATGGGATCATTTTAAACAGGATTTTGTGGACACTAACAGTACTCTTTTAGGAAAAAGGGAGCAGAAGAGACAGAATTATCTGAGTGATAAGGCACTTGAGCTTATTTCGGAAAGAATGTCCTTAATCAATACCCTACTAGTCCTAATAGAAAGCATTACAGAGAACTTAATAAACGTGTAAAAGATCGGTTAGCTGCTGATAAGAATCTTTGGCTTGATGGCTTGGGACAAAGCCGAGGAAGCAGTTAGACGGCACAACAGCAGAGAGCTGTACCAGATAGTTAATGTTTTGTGTGATAGAAAACGAACAGGTGTACAGGGATTGAAGGATAAACAAGGTAAGGTTATAGAAGGTGAGGATTCTATCATGGCAAGGTGGACTGAGCATTTCAGTGATATTTTAAACAATGTGGTTAGTTCTACTCCCATTGTTTGCAATGATGATAGATGCATTGGTTGCTTTAATGTTGGCCCTATAACACAATCTGAAATTATTTTGGCTATTTCTAAACTTAAACTTCATAAATACCCAGGGGTAGATGAAATTACTACGGAAATGCTTAGAGCTGGGAATGTTTCGGTTACCAATTAGATAACTGAAATTCTGAATATCTTTTATGATAAAGGCATGGTTCCTAAGGATTTTACCAGAGCTATTGTTATCCCTATTTTCAAAAAAGGTGATCGCAGTTCTTGTGATAACTATAGGGGTATCAGCCTACTCTCTGTTCCTGGTAAAGTTCTTTCCATGATTGTGCTTAATAGAATTAAGAATCTGGTTGACAGTCAATTGCGTGATGAGCAATGTGGATTCAGAAGTGGTAGGGGATGTGTGGATCAGATATTTTCACTTAGGCGGATTCTTGAGAAATGTTTAGAGTTTCAGAAACCTTTGGTTGTTAGCTTTGTTGATTTCAAAAAGGCTTTCGACTCTGTTGATCGACATAATTTGTGGTTGATTATGAGATCATATGGTATACCAGACAAGTTAGTTAACATAATGAAAGCTCTCTATAATAACACTGAGTTGGGTTGGGTTGGGTTGTTTTACCTCTGAGCGGCACTTTTTTGCACACCATGGGCTAAATGGCCAGGTCACATGGACCCCGAAGGCTCAGAGAAGGTTGGGGGAGGGGACCCACTGGAACAGCTGTTGGGAGACAGATGGTAGCCTCCCGTCAAGGCCATCCAGCGTGTTCTTTAACGTGCACAGGGTATGGCTCTCCCGCACACGGGGCCACGGCTTAACGTCCCATCCGACGGACGGCGGCCTTTCCAAGCCCATCGGTGTCCCCTACTGACCGTGGGCAGGGCGGGGAATTTTGCGGAGATAAATCTCAACGCTGACCCAGCTGGGACTCGAACCTGGGAACTACAGATTACGAGCCTGGCGCGCTACCGACTGAGCCACCCCCGCCCCAATAACACTGAGTCGTGTGTGAGAGTTGGTAAGGCTTGTAGCAATTGGTTTAGCATTTCTTCTGGTGTTCGACAAGGGTGCATTTTGTCTCCTTTTCTCTTTAGCATGGTTATTGATTATGTTATGCGAAATTCACTTCTAGGGAAAGATTTTGGCCTTAAATGGACTGGAGATACGAAAATTACTGATTTAGATTATGCTGATGATTTAGCACTTTTGGCAAATGATGTTGATGAGATGAACTCTTTCATTCGAGCTGTTGATGAGACTGGTAGTAGAGTAGGTTTGGTTATAAACAGAGAGAAAACTAAAGTGAGGAAAATTGGTCAGGCAGGTTGTGATTCAGTTAATCTGAATGGTTGCAGTCTTGAGCAGGTGTCACAGTTTAACTATCTTGGAAGCTATGTAACAGATACTGGTGATGTACGACGAATAAGGATTGCTGTCGGGACTTTTAAGAATCTATGGAGAGTGTGGAGAATTAGGTGTATACACCTAAAGACTAAAATTAGACTGTATAATAGTTTGGTTCTTTCTAGGGTTAGTTATGGTAGTGAAACTTGGACACTTTGTAAACAAGATAACAGGAAACTAGATGCTTTTGATTCCAGATGCTTACGCAGTATCTTGGGCCTTTGGTGGTTCAACTGTGTAACTAATGATGAGGTTAGGCAAAGGAGTTTGCAATCTGCTTTAAGCAGCATATTGTGCAGAGAGAGACTCCGTTGGTTTGGCCATGTTGCCCGTATGAATAATTATAGATTGGCGAATAGGGTTATGAACAGTGTGCCTAAAGGCCTCAGAAAGAAGGGGAGACCTGGGATGCGGTGGGCAGACAATGTCAAACAGGACCTGGTTAGAATTGGTGTGCAGTGGCCAGATGCATTAGATGTAGCTCAGGATAGACTTGTTGGAGAACTAAATTGCACGGTTTGGTTGGACCTCCGTAGCCCATGGCTGCTTGAGGATGATGATGGTGATGATGATGATGATGCATAAGGTGCAGATTATTCATACCTTTGAAGGAGGCTATTCTTTTTGGATAATGAAAATGCACGTTAATATTGTTATATTGCACTAGCGGATTTAATCAGCATAGCTCAGTCTGATTCCAAAACGTAGAGGACTACTCTCCAGGTCACAAACTTTCATTTGACACACAACGAATTAGGATAGATCTTCGTGATATCCCCTTCCCTCTTTTTTTCGGGGGGGGGGAGGGAAGAAAGGAGGGAACATAATTTGAGATAGCACTCCCTATGTGAAAGCTTTCATTTAAGATATTACAATCAGTTACCGTTTAGGCGTTTCCTCTTGGTTTTTGGTGGAGTATTTTCTCAAAAGGTGGAGGAACGAGAAATTGAAGGATGATATCCTCCAATTGCTGTTTATGACCAGAGAAAACTGTATTGCTGAATTTGGTAATCCTAGGTTTTGAACCTTTAGAAGAAGTTCTTCCTTTACTTATTTTGGGAGGAAGAGGCTTTCTTGGTGGGCGGGAAAAGATTAAGGAGCCAAACGTTTAAGTCGGTTTAAGTTAAGATACAAGAAAGCTGTATGCCAAAGTTGGTGGTTCTAGCACTTACCGGCTGAAAGGCATTCTTCCTTTTTTAGGGGAGGAATAAAGTTTGAGGATCCAAATCCTTACTTTAAGCATAGACAAAAGAATTATCTTCCATACACCATGCAAAATTTGGTTAAGATAACCGAAGAGGTCTCCAAATAAAACTTTTGGAAAGCTTAAAAATAGCTTTCCAAAATGTATGCCAGATACATCGAAGGCTCTTCCGGCGATTATCAGATTTAGAGCATGACCGGAAGTTGACAGAAACATTAATCTCTTAAAACGATGCAGCATTAGACGAAAGAGGCAATAAATGTGATATATTGTGGCGAGAAGCTGAATTCGAAAATACATATATTATTCAGTTTACAGACAATACTTAAAACGGTTAAAAATTGCAAACCTCCTTCAATGGAACATTATTTTGATAAAAAATACAGGTACTACTACGTAACATTATCTTCGATACTTATATTAGTAAGGAAACAGTTCAAATGTGTAAACAAACTTACTGCTTCCATGGTATTCACATTCCAGAGTTTAACAGTTCCATCGAAGCTAGCAGTAGCCAAGAGATCGCAGTTGTCTGGTTTGAACTGGCAGTCGAAAATGGTTTCCAAATGACCCTGGACTCCGGAGAAAAATAAAGAAGGTTGGGATAAAACAGAATAAAGGAATTTTTGGTGAAAATGTGAAAAAGGAGATTGATAAAAACTTTAAATGAGTGAATTAATGCAGATTTTCAGCAATTAGCATCTGAATCTGTATCGGGTGTCGAGGATTGGCTCAATCGAGAGCGCACCAGGCTCGTTTATCTGTTGATATCGGGTTCGAGTCTCCACTGTGAATACGTGGAAATTTTCTTCAATAACCCCGTTCTATCCTCATCGTGAAAGGATGGGTTTGGGAAAGCTACCGTCTGTCGACTGGGATATTAAGCTGTGACTCTTATGAAGGAGAGCACATTAAGGAACACTCTGGATGGCCTTGACGAGAAGCTTCGATCTGTTCTGCCTCCTAACAGCGGTCTAGTGAATTCCCGTCTCTTCTGGACCTTTGGAATCCTTGTAACCTATCAGTTTAGTCCATTGTGTCTAAAACAGTGGTCTAAAACTACGGCCCGCGCGGAAAGTGAACTAAAACAGCATGCTAAATTTTGTAATAATATATATAATATGTTTAAAACAGAAATTTAAAATTTTGTTAATTATTTCAAGAACCGTGTACATTCGACGCTAAAATAAAGGAAATGAACGCGCCAAAATTTTTCTGCGCCAAAATGAAACACTAATTTTTCTCGAACCATTCAGTGCGGCCCGCAAAACAAATCTAACTTTGAATATGGCCCCTGTGCGAGAAAAGGTTGGACACTATTGGTCTAAATCGACACCATTCAGAGAAAAAATAAACTGTGTTTGTTCTTTGGTGTTATATTTCGGAAGTTAGTGTAATGCACAGATATCTACGCCTAATCTGTATTTTGTGCTTAAGTGTTTGGGTAAACTAAAAACCAAACAGAAAAAAAAGCCAAGATTTTCCGATGGCAATTCTGTGGAATTAGAACTTCCGGGAGGCGCAAGTGGACGAAACATCACCATCCCTTCTTTATGCAGGTGACAAATTGTGGATAGGAAAACTGGACCAGGTACACAGGAGACGCCCCTGTACTTTAACCTCAGTCATGAAGTACTCTACTGTCAACCATAAAGTAGAGGACATGTGTTCATATCAACATCATGTCAATTCGATCTTTCTGTGCGGGAAATACACACAATGGCGGTGTTTTACGATGACTAACGAGAAACATGAATGTGCAAGCAGTCCCCTTGGATCGCTATTTCTGCCTCTATTGACCCATGCTAAAATGGACTGACCCCATGGGAAAACAGTTTGTTTTCTGATTTTTAGGCAGCAGTCTGCTAATCGGTCTCCCGCAGCAAGATCGGGCCAGTGATTGCGACAGTTGCGAGTGTAAGCTCTCACCTTTCAGCCCTTCGGATGCAATGGGGAAGGATACTGATTTTGCATCATGGAGCCACAGTTTTTATTTCACTCTCCAAGGAAGAATTTCGACGCCTTGTCTTTGAATAAAAATTTTTTTTTAGTTGGTCTTAGATGAGTAGCCAGCGAAGGAGACATAAGCACTTACAGCGTAGTCGAGATATCCTCTCCTCTCTCCGAGCCCTGCCAAGCTGGGTAAAAGGGAAGTCGACCCTTATACCAATCACCGCAATAAAGACTATTAGGTGCGCCCTCTACGAGAAAACGATCGCCCGATTGGTGTCTGCTGCGAAGAGAGTGACGAGTTACTTCAATATCCAAGAGCGCGGATCTCTCCAGACCGATGCTTGGCTGTTATCCACCCAATCCCCCGCAGAATGATCGAGGAAATAAGTTTCGCTTCACCTGCTGATGTTAAAGGATGCGACCGATCTCTTGAAAAGTCTTATCCTTCACCTGCCTCCCTATCACCAGACAATCATCTCCACTTTATACGTTTATTCAGCTTCTCTTTTTTATTCTACTTTGATACACTGTTCCAGTTGTTGGACACTTCACGACGCCATTAAAGGCATTTGGCCACCAGAAGAATCTCTTTCTTCGCTCTTCACATGTTGTGCGTTGGCGAGAATAAATGTACCCCAAAGAACGTCACGCAAAATTTTATATTGCAAATAACAATGTGTAGATGGTAATAAAGGCTAATTTATTTTCTGATGTCAGAAATGAGGGGTTAGTCTTTTTTATGCCACCTTGAGAAGCTGATGCCATGATACGTCTGTTTAAAAACAAAACGCGATAAAAATATCGTTACACTTTAAAACATGCATGATATTAAAAGGGAATATAATAATATTAAATTATTTAATTTTAGTTTCGACTGAAAAAACTTTTCCAATAACTCAATTGGCCAAAAGGTTTCCCTTGTATTTTATTTGATCTGTTTATCATATCGTAAAAATACGATAGAAAAGCTATAATGCATTAAAAAAGGCTGTTGCTACATTAAGAGGTGGAAATCAAAAGAGAATAAGGAATTTAAGTTCATTGTCGCTATTTAATTTTTTCCCCAAGTTATTGAAAAGTTGATAAAAAAATACTTATATTTCTGAATGTTTAAAAATTATTATTTTAAAATTCACTCTGCGTCGACGCTTAAGGGATAAGTGTAGAGTAATCCTTAATGCATTTCAACAAAGAAAATAGTTTTGTTATTAATAAAAGCCATAAATCGAAAGTTTAATTTCTTACATACAGAGTGTTTCAAAAAGGACGCAACTCTCTATTGTATTTTTCTGTTTAAACTTGATAAAAGACACAAATTTCAAATGATGCAAATTAGACATATATTTACCTTTACAACAGATGTTGAAAGTGATTTCCTGCAACCTGGATGAAGGTTCTTACCCGTTTCATGACATTTGCAGCCACTTTTCGCAATGTTTGTTTTCTTATGTTTAAAATCTCTCTTTCAATGTTAGCATTCAAGTCTTCAAGTTATGAAGATTGTTTTGAAACACTACACATTTGAGATATCTCCAAAGGAAAAAATCTGGAGGAAAAAAATCTCGGGATCTTGGGGGCCACAAATGTTTTGAAATCAAATGATCACCAAAAAATTTCTGCAACATGACCATTGTGTCATTTGCAGTACGGGCGGTCTCGCCATCTTGTTGAAACCAACACTCTCGTTCATTCACATCCAACAGTGCAATAAACTGTTGCATGAGGTCACGATAAACTTCACCAGTTACAGTTGAGTCAAAAAATAAAGGCCCTATCACATGACGATGGGAAATTGCACACCAAACACCAATTTTCAGTGCCTTTAATTATCATTCATGAAAAGTGTGAGGATTTCCACTGCTCCATATTCGACTGTTTTGACTGTTCACATACCCATCCAAGTGAAACCAAGCCTAGTCACGGAAAACAGTAGCTGGTGACAGTCCAACCTGTGAAGATAACTTTCTAAGAGATTTTTGGGTGAGTGAGTTAAACGCTGAGACATATTATCAAGAACTTCGGCAGTTAACAGTGATGGCCGGCCTGGGATCTTTCGATCCTGTACAGAGCCAGTATCACGAAATTTATTAATCAAACGAGATATTGTCGACTTTTTGGAAACTGTAGACTGAGGAAACTTCAATTCAAACTCCTCTCTCACACGTTTGTAAGATTTGTACTCACAATAAGTCTCAACAATAAATACACGTTCGTTTTTGGAAAACGACATAGCTGACACAACACAAAGGAATGAACGCTTGAATGAGACTAGCGCGTGACAAGGTCATTTCAACTGCTAAAGGATGTTTAACTTTGAGTACAGTAATGCCAACTGACTAATGTTATGGCATGAAATGTACGTGTGTGTAAGTTTTATATTTAGGGTTGCGCCGTTTTTGAAACACCCTGTATAACTAAGGATTCTTTATAAAACTAATCATAATATTTAATTAAAAACCTAAATCATACATCCGTTAAAAGAAATATTTCAAATTAATTTAAATCATTTTTGTATGCAACAATTCAAAGAGTAGCACCAAAAATCATTTAAGTGATTAATGGTGCGTTACATGAAGAATCTCTCAGGGCTCAGTTTTAGGTTCAATAGCATTAATGTGAAAACTATTATAATATGTTTTTCAGCTGGAAGTATATCTTCTAACGGCCTTACCATGTCTCGGAAGAACTCCCAAGAAGAGCACTTGAGGTTGTAGACCCCAACACCCCCATCCAAGAACAAGCAGACAATTCTTGAGCTCAGCTTCATTTTCCCATTCAGTCCACTCTTCCCTTGTTGTTGACTTGCAGTTGCTGAAGAGGAATCTGGAGGGAGGGTGCAAAGCGCCTGGAAACCTGTTTGCTTTAGTCTCAGATTCTCGAGGGGCTTGTCTTTGGAAACTGTCCAGATTCTTAGCACTCCAGTCTCTGCGTCTAGAAGAGAAAGGCTAACTGAGTGCTTCTTCCAAGTGCGAAAAGAAAAAAAGCACACGTTTCAGTAATACGATATCCTTAGCTACCTACTGTGGAGGAGATATATAAAGTACCTCAGTGAAGCTTTTGATATTTCTTTCCTATATGCTGCACTCACTGAACAAATTAATATCAAATTCTTTTAATTAGCGGTTACCAGGGACAGAATGGGTAGCCTAAAGTGGTCCGTGATTGATTTCTGTAAAGATAAACTTTTACTTTTACTCTGAAATTATTGATTAGATAGGTCACTTTTTCTTCATAATCTAGCACGGGGAAAAGTTGCAGTGTCTCTTTACACAGAGTGTTTTAAAAAAGTAGCGGTAAAATTCTGATATTAAATATATCATTACTTGTTGCTCTTATTTTACATTTATTAACTATATTATTAATTTTTTATGTTGGCCCAATTACATAGTTAGAATGTTTTGTAAAACGAGTGCGATGTTGAAAGTGTTGCGATTGCTGAAATTTCTTTCCCTAATGGAAATATTGATGCTCATTGCAACTGCATTGTCAGTATAAGAGAGAATATATCAAGTAATACTAAGTCTGGAAGTGATCCTCTTGACCACGAGAGGAAACGTTCAAGACATAATATTATAATGGAAACAATTCCAGATTGGAGTCATTTTAGAGTCTGATGACAAAATTTTGCATTTGTTGGTATCTCAACTCATCAAACGAAGAGATTTCTAAGAAATTTTGTTTTTGAATTTGCTTAAAAATTGCAAGAGTATAAGAGATGCGCAGAGATTAGTCACTTGATGACATCTTGAAATAGAATTTCAGTTATGACTAAAATGAAGCCATAATATCCTTTCTCAGGCGGAATAATATCGATTACTTACCACCGGATATGAAAGCCCCCGGGGCTTCGGTAAGCCATGCTACGGATTTAATGGTAACTGCCTTGCTTGGGGTTGTGTAAGTAGTTACCACGCTGACAGGTTCGCTGGAGGTATCGATCAGTTGCAGCTGGCCATACCTGGAGGACACCAAGAGGTAATTTGGAGAGAAAGGATCCCACTGGAGGGCAGTGATCGGTTTCGACTGCGAATCTTCGCTCTCCTTGTCTGATGAGCCTCCCACTGGCCTCACATGGCGATGCGGCTTGCGACCTGAAAAAGTGACATTTATTTCCATTTAAGTGATGTGCACCGAAATGGATGGGATTTAAATCTTTGTGAGATAAATGATGATAAGAAATAAACAACAAGGGAATAAAAAATAAAAATAATTACCGCAGTTAATAAAAATATAAAGTATAAAATACATATATGGAGGAAAAGGCAGAACTAAACAAAAAGGTTGGAGATTGAACCTATGAGAATCTGGTTTACCGTTCAAGAGCTCTGCGAAATGAATCTTCAGCTACTTTTTTAAAAATGAAAAAATATAATATTTTTGCATAATTAATTAATTGATTTAATTTGTGTTGATTAAATTAATTTGTCTTTTAAAAATGCTTATTCTTCAATGGCTTGAAAATTGCAGGAGTTGCATCTATTTATAAAAAAAACGAAACAGAGATGACAAGAATAAATAGATGCCAATATCGGGTTTAGCTAGTTAATTTAAATCTGTAGAAAAAAAATAGGAAGAGAAAAATTTTAGATTACTTGGAAAAGAAAAACTATTTTACCATTTCATCATTTAGGTTCAGGGAAGGATGGAATACTGATGATGTTAAATTAAAATTGACTACGATAATTTTGAGTCCAATTAATAGTTTACAAAAACTGGGGCTCTTTATCTGGAGGCACCAAAAGCGTTTGACACAGTTAATCACCATATACTCTTAAAGAAATTATTTGTCAGGATTTAGAGGGATTGTTTTTGAGTGGTTCGGATCATATTTAAAATATAAAGTGCAATTTATCCAGTTTCACACTAATAAAAGTACACTAAATAAATCGCTAATGGTGCTCCCACAAGGGTCAGTGTTTGGACCTATTTTAAATTTATTTGGATGATTTTTTTTCAATTTGAACTTATAGGATAAGTTGTGCGATTTGCTGATGATACCACAATAGTTTTCAAAAATTACAGAAATGGGGAATTCTATCAGAACATTAGTCTTGATATAGATTTAGCATCAAGCTGGTTCAAAATCAGTTTATTAGGTTTATGTATTGTTCACTAACAAAGATAGTTTATTTTCCCTACAACTTATATACGCGTGATACTACACGTAACTAAGACAGATCGCGTTTATGTAAACCTATTTGGCAAATTACAGCAATCAAATATTTGGGATGGCATATATATACATTCAGATTTAAATGGAAATCACATATCAATACGCTGAACAAAAAACTAAGTTACTATCTATTTAAATTATATCATATAAGAATGATAGTGTCAAATACGTTTAGGCTAAAGTTATGCTACGGACAATGTCAGACAGGATCTTGCTAGAATTGGGCTGCAGTGGCGAAATGCAGTAGGTGTAGCTCAGAACAGATTTGTCTGGAGAGGAAAATTATACAGTCTGGTAGAAACTCCATAACCCTAGGCCACATGAGGATTTTGTATTATGTACATATCTAATAATGCACCTAGTATTTAGAAAACCTAATATTCTAAGGGGGAAAGGGCGCATGCTGTAAACTACGAAATGGAGAATGTAAGTTATTCTGCAAGTTAAAAAGTAAGTTCACAAAGGCATTTTATTATTTATGGGCAAAGAAACATTATAATTCGTTGCCCACTAACAGAAGAATGCAAAAAATGAAAAACGTTTAGAATGGTTAAAGACTTACATTATGGAAATAGAAGATATCGAATTGTTATTAATAATAAATGACAAGCAAAAGCAATGGGAAGGGATACATAACAGCAAAAAAATAATCAGAATAAATTTTTTTGTTCTTTTTGTGTGTGCGTGAGTTTCTTTACATAAATCTTTTTGTTTCTTAAACTTTTTGATGGGATTTGTTAGTTACCAAAGATTTTGTTTTCATATTAGAATGAAATATAGATGAATGACTTGATGCAGTATTTAAGGTGATTGATGTCTTAATTTACCTGCCAAAATCGATATTTTTCCAAGTATGTGTGTTGTTAAAATTTTTTGTGTTCTTAAGTATTTCTGTTTTCAAAATAAATTCATTCATTTATTCAAATACTAGTGAACTTTACTTAAGTTTTCCTTTTCAGAATGTAAACTGTTATTAAACTGGAATAATTTATATGCATCTGTGTAGCAGAAAATTTTAAGAAGAATTCGTTTAAATTATTTTATTAAGATTACACCTCTGTGAGAAGATTTCCGGGAACTTGCTGGTAGTCACTGGAAAGAGAGCTATGCACCAATCTGCTGTGATGATGCATAGAACCGGCCAGGCCTAATGTCCGACCCCGCCTTCTCGTGGTGCAGACCGTTAGTACCTTTCAAAAGAGATACTCTCTTGTGGAAGTGAACAGAAGGAGAGGGCTGCCAGATTAGTGTGGCCTACTGATCTGGACAACTATGGCTACTTTTCTTTTTTTTCTACCCTGCTGAGGAGTGGTCAACCACACAGGGTCCTGGTGCTGACCATATAAACCCACTGGACTGGACAGATATATGGCTCTGAGCTTGATTATGGATCCTGATTTTGCTGCACTGGTGGGCTTCTGTGGAGGGAAAATCTTCCGCTGTGTTTTCTGTTTGTTTGTGGGTTAACAGCCCCAAGTGAATAGATTCGCAGGATATGTTTATCAGCTGGTGGATAATCCTGAGCATAAGTCATCGCAGGCACCTGAACTCTTTGCTTCTATTGGCATCGTCAAATTCTACATTGGAGGAAGTCTTCCAGTGTAGATGGCTTCAGACTTTAGTAGTGGGGGAACGGGTCTTTGCCCCATGTCTGTGATTAGGGGGCTGTTTGGTATTATCGGCATTCCCTCTCTCAATAAACATAGTTTCTTTAAACATCCCACTAACCATTTTCTCTCCATAGGTAGTTGGAATGTGAGTACTCTGCACAGAGCTTTTTCTCTTGATGTCCTCACACAAGAATTCCACCGTTATAATTTAGATATTCTCGGCTTGCAAGTGACCAGACAGATAAAGGTTAGATTCTTAAAAATAATCTTAATTTTATCTTTTCAGGGAGGGACAACAATAAACATCACCAATGCGTGGGTCTGCTTCTCAGCAGACACGCTAATGATGCTCTTCTAGGATATGAGTGCATTAATGAAAGGTTTATTACAGCAAAATTTCAGACAAGCATTAAAGACTTGAATGTTATCTGCTGTTATGCCCCCACTGAGGATGCCGATGAGGATGAGAAGGATAGGTTTTACGGACAACTTCAGATTATTTTGAATTCTGTCAAGAAATGAGATATTACTCTTGCTCTAGGTGACTTCAGTGCCTAGACTCTGAAACTTTTGGACCTTTGGGACTCTGACCTTTGGGAAAGAGTAATAGGCCCTTTTGGTATTGGTAGCTGCAATGGGCAACGTCTCCTACAGATAAGTAAACTGAATGGATTCAGAATAACTAACACTTATTACAAACACCGCGACATACATAAGTACACACGGGTTTCACCTGATGGGCTGCATAAGAATATGATTGATTATATATTAATTAACAGCAAATAGGCTAGTTCTGTTAGGAATACCAGGTCATATAGGGGAACTGAAATTGGATCTGACCATTATCTTGTTAAAAGTGTCTTGCAACTTAAACTTAAAAAGTGTTGGGCTAGGGTTAAAAAATTTACCTTTAAAACTTATACTCTGAAAGACCCAGTTATAGCTAAAGCTTACCATGATAGGTTACTTAGTCATTATGGCAGTCATGGTATGCTTACAACTGAAGTTGAGGAAGAATGGGATCATTTTAAACAGGCTTTTTTGGAAACTAACATTACTCTTTTCGGAAAAAAGGAGCAGAGGAGGCAGAGTTATCTGAGTGATAAGGCACTTGAGCTTATTTCAGAAAGAAAGAACTGCAGGAATGTCCTTGATCAATACCCTACTAGTCCTAATAGAAAGCACTACAGAGAACTTAATAAACGTGTAAAAGATCAGTTAGCAGCTGATAAGAATCTTTGGCTTGATCGCTTGGCTGACAAAGTCGAGGAAGCAGTTAGACAGCACAACAGAAGAGAGCTGTATCAGATAGTTAATGTTTTGTGTGGTAGAAAACGAACAGGTGTACAGGGATTGAAGGATAAACAAGGTAAGGTTATAGAAGGTGAGGATTCTGTCATGGCTAGGTGGGCTGAGCATTTCAGTGATGTTCTAAACAATGTGGTTAGTTCTACTCCCATTGTTTGTAATGATGATGTCACAGTCTGAAGCTATTTTAGCTGTTTCTAAACTTAAACTACATAAATCCGCAGGGGTAATGAAGTTACTACGGAAAAGCTTAGATCTGGAAACGTTTCGGTTACCATATGGATGACTGAAATTTTGAATATCTTTTATGATAAAGGCATGGCTTCTAAGGATTTTACCACAGCTATTATTATTCCTATTTTTAAAAAAGGTGATCGCAATTCTTGTGATAACTATAGGGTATCAGCCTACTCTCTGTTCCAAGTAAAGTTCTTTCCATGATTGCACTTAATAAAATTAAGAATCTGGTTGACAGTCAATTGCGTGATGAGCAATGTGGATTCAGAATTGGTAGGGGATGTGTGGATCAGATATTTTCACTTAGACGGATTCTTGAGAAATGTTTAGAGTTTCAGAAACCTTTGGTTGCTAGCTTTGTTGATTTCAAAAAGTCTTTCGACTCTGTTGATCGACATAATTTGTGGTTGATTGTGAAATCATATGGTATACCAGACAAGTTAGTTAACATAATGAAAGCTTTCGCAATAACACTGAGTCGTGTGTGAGAGTTGGTAAGGCTTGTAGCAATTGGTTTAGCATTACTTCTGGTGGGACAAGGCTGCATTTTGTCTCCTTTTCTCTTTAGCTTGGTTATTGATTATGTTATGCGAAATTCAGTTCTAGGGAAAGATTTTAGCCTTAAATGGAGTTATTAAACAGAGAGAAAACTAAAGTGATGAAAATTGGTCAGGCAGGATGTGATCCAATTAATCTGAATGGTTGCAGTCTTGAGCAGGTGTCACAGTTTAATTATCTTGGGAGCTATGTAACAGATAATGGTGATGTGCGGCATGAGATTAACAGACAAATAGGGATTGCTGCCGGGACTTTTAAGAATCTACGGAGAGTGTGGAGAAATAGGCGTATATACCTAAAGACTAAAATTAGACTGTATAATAGTTTGGTTCTTTCTAGGGTTAGTTATGGCAGTGAAACGTGGACACTTTGCAAACAAGATTACAGGAAACTAGATGCTTATGGAGTATCTTGGGTATTAGGTGGTTCAACTTTGTAACTAATGATGAAGTTAGGCAAAGGAGTTTGCAACCTCCTTTAAGCAGCATATTGTGCAGAGAGAGACTCCGTTGGTTTGGCCATGTTGCCCGTATGGATAATTATAGATTGGCGAATAGGGTTATGAACAGTGTGCCTAAAGGCCTCAGAAAGAGGATGAGACCTAGGATGCGGTAGGCAGACAATGTCAAACAGGACCTTGTTAGAATTGGTATGCAGTGGCCAGATGCAGTTGATGTAGCTCAGGATAGACTTGCTCGGAGAACTAAATTGCACGGTCTGGTTGGACCTCCGTAGCACATGGATGATGATGATGATGATGATGCAATATGCGATCTTTGTCTAAATAAGGAGCCTTCTTAACCGAAAAAAAATGAAACTACTTAATAATATCCATTCAGGATCGTTATTACTCTACACTTGCACATGACACTACACAGACATGAAAGCCGGACTGAAAAATTCTGAAAAATGGCCGGTCTAGTCTAATTCGCTATATTTAGCGAAAGGTTGTTTGCCATTTGGTAGAGCTCTGGCATTTGGCCGAGTCACATATTTATACAAAAACTTTCAGATGACAAGAAATTCGTTGCTACAGATATTTCCTATATACTATCAACCGTCGCTGAGCAACGGAATTTCGAAAGTTGTGATTTCATATTTTCTTTGCTGAGACATATTGCCCTGTTGAGTGAAAAGTACTCTTGTACCTTGCTCCAGATATTCGTGCAATAAAAATGATAAAGTTATTTATCCTTACTATCTAAGGCGAGGGTAAAAAAAAATTCTTGACACGTGTCTGTAGATTTCCCCTCGTTCCTCCGAAGTTCACCAGTTACAACTTGTTTGAAATGATGTCTAAACTTGGCATTACGTATCAGAGGCCGTATCATCATTTCTCTCTGGATGCGCGTAAAGTTGGGTCTGCGAAATCTGTGCATCGTTGCTATGGAACCTACTAAGGACGGGAAAGATTTTTACATTTTCACAAGTATGCAGCTTAGGGACGACGCAAAAAACATTCATGCCGATTTATCACAAGTGTATGGTGATCATGTCTGTTCATATGGCACTGTTATAAGATGGATGCGCAAATTCAGAGAAGGATGGCATAGCTTCTAAACCTCACTCGTGCAGGAAGACAGAAGGAAGCCGTGAACGAGAGAACCATCTCGCTACTGTTCGCGAAATCATTAAGGAAAACTCACATATCACCATTCAGGTAATACGTTTAGGTATCAATATATCACAGAATGGAAACAATTATTCATGAACATTTAAAGTTCCGAAAGATCTGTGCCAAATGGGTGCACCGTAAACTGACAGAACTGCAAAAAATAGCTAGAGTCAACTTGTGCAAGGGTATGCCGCCAATGTTTGAACCTAGTTGTCTCAAACGGTTAACAAACATTGTCACAGGTGATGTGAAGCGGTTTTATTACTAACAAGTCTCAGAAAGATCGACAACTATGTTTGGGTTGCTGAAGATGAGCCTCATTCCCAAATCCTCCGACAAGACTTTCGCTTAATGAAGAGGATATTCGCAATTTTTTTCAATTACCAAGAGTGGTAGCCGTGGACAACTTACCAGAAAAAAAAATGAATGGCCAATTGAGTATACATTCTTTAAACGTGCTGGAAATGGAATCGACCGTAACAAAAAACATCCCAGTTCATAAAGTTAGTGTACCTCTCAAAGTCCAAAATACTCCGATATAACATCGCCTGCACAGCCCTTATCCCGAGGCTTCGCACGAAGCTCAAGTTTAGAAATGCTGAAGATTGACAAAAGAAATTTTTTTGGGAGGAGTTTAATCTCTTTTATGATCTGTGATGAAATACAAGGAGAATAATTCTATTCACCCTCATTAAACATTCCACTTCGGTTTTCATCTTCAACTTTACTATTATATAATTCAAATTCAAAGTTTATACGTATTACATTTATTTATTAGATAAGATTGAGAAAAGAGCTTGTATTCAGAATAGTGAATTATTTACACACCTTGTATGTAAAGCGAGAGAGTTCCATCTGCATGTCCCATCGCAAGACGACCTGATACTGACGTATGCCAGCAGAGTTGTGTGATGTTCGAGACGACCGTGGCGAGCTCCTTGAGTGGCACAGATGTAGGTCCTCCGCTCCCTTCCTGCTGGGTGTACCTCCACAGGTAGAGGGGCCCTCTACCGTCGGTGTAAGCAACGCACTCGGATTCTTCGGGGAACCATGAGATCAGCGTCGGCACCGCAGAAGGGGTGTCGAGCACAGCCACCAACAAGTGCTGGATCACGTGCCACACACACAGCCTTGGGTCGGTGCTGCAGCTGGCGATGAGATCGGGATCGGAGGGATGCCACGAGATGGCAGTCACGGTCTTCTTGTGCTCCGACATGATCGAGTGCAGATAGAACTGACCGCTCTTCCGGTTCAGCTGGAATAACACGTGAAGTGAGAATTAGAATGAAGAAACACGTTTCATGCTGAACCAGCAGAGATTCTGGTGGCAATGATAATATTGCCTCTCAATTATGTAAACATAAAAGATTTGAAAAACTTTCAAAAATATTTCTTACTGAATGGTAAGTATATTATTTTCAAATAGGCCACCACAATAGGAAGTGTATTCATGCTTATGCAAATCAATCAACTACGAAACTCGCATAAATTTGCAAACATTCTTAATATTCTACTCTAAATCGTTTTGATTCCGTTTTTAAACCACACGAAGAAACAAAAACATCTGTTAGCAGCAAATGTTTAAGTACCTTACAGTTTGTTGATTGCAAGAATTGTCCATCTGAATAAGGATGACTAAAATACAATTTCTTAATAAAGGTATTTTTGATTCAATCAAAAGATGTTCAGAAAACTGAGGAAAATAACAAACAATCACAGCAGATGCAAATCGATCAGTAATAAGAATAATAATAACAAAAGCTCCTTTTTTAATATTTGCCCTTTTTCAACATCGTTGAATCAAGAATAAAAATTCTTTCAATATGGGAGTACATTTAATACCATCTTTATTCTGATGGACGATTACTATAATCAAGAAACTACACCTGGTAAAACGCTTAACAATTACTGCTTTTTGATGCTTTTTTTCGGGTGAAATATAGAAAAGAACTCTAATATATACTATTCAGTTATTTTTAATTGAGACATTTTATATTCTGTTTTCCTCTGATTGGTCCGTAAATGGTAGCTAGTCATACACTGTATACCAGTTCCCTGTGATGACGCACAGAATTGGTCAGGCCCCGCACCTAATAACGGACTCCTCATTCTTCTCTTGGTGCAAGTCATTAAAATCATTCACATATATATAATTTAGCTTGGGAGGAAAACTTTATGGTTAGAAATCATTAACTAGATTAAATAATAATTTCATTAGGATCCATTATTGATAAAATCTTGTTAATGCATATATGAAAATCAAGAACTGGACTGTTGACGTACTACACAGACTATTATTACCTGTTGCGTGCAGAGCGAATAATGCACATTGATTGAGCGCGCTATCTTCAAAGGCAAACTATGGTTAGTATTTGCAAATTAAAATAGATTCTTAATAGAGTTTGATGGCATCTTAAGTATCTGTAAACGTTACATGAGCAAGTGCACCTTTCTCTACTATAAAGTTTCATTGATTCATAAAAGGAAATTTTTGATAAATAGAAAATCTTATAAAAAATAATTTCGCCTTTTTCATGGGGGATACTTCTTTTTTTTTAAGAAACTGTTGCTGAATCTTAACTTTATTTTTATTTTATAAATATTCACTTAATTAGAGCCAAAATATCTATTAAAGATCTTAAACTGTGTATTATTAGTCTTTTTTCGCCTTCTTTCATTAAAAACCTCAGTAGCCGCTTCTGAAACGCAGTAATCCTAGGAATAAAATCACACGCAGACATCACTATGAAAGTTTACATCAACTCAATGGAAGGAAGAAACTCAATCCAATGAATCGTAAAATGAGATCTTTTGTGTACTATTACATTTTTGACGGTAGTTATTCATCGTAGGTGTTAAGGCCAAATGAATCTAGTTTTAAAATGAGATATCAGAGGCTACTGACATAAATGAAGTTGCAATTGTGTGCAGAAATCAAAATCTGAACGCAGACACTGGGAACAAAATGTTTACCCTTTATTATAGATCAACAACTGCAGTTAATCAGATCATATAGCTATTGAACTATAGCTAACTTCAATTTAGATTTCTGCGACATTACTTCACCGAGGCAAAAGTTTACTCTATGAAAGAGTTTTATTATTTTATGTGCTTAGAAAATTATATTTTAAAATATATACTTTCAAAAGCAAACGAGGACAAAGAAAAATTTCCTTTTATACATTTATTAAAATTATTGGGAAATCTGGCATTGTAATTCATCAGATATATTTAAATAATTAGAGTCAAAATTACCAAGAGCTAAATACATTCTTCAAGATGATTATCAATCAAACGTGTCCATTATACACAAACAAACAAACAAACACATGCAAAACAACGAGAATTGTTGACTGTTAGAAACTGAATATAATTTAAAGGAAATCATTTTAAAAATAATATTTTTTGATGAATTTGTGGTAGAGGAGATTGACTTAAAATTGCTTCAGGATTGGACAAACATTTCATCAGTAGTTTGAAAATATTAAAAATTGAAATAATAACATCATGTCCATAGCATTGCATAGTATATTAAAATAATGACAGTGTATCATAGGTAGGGTCCTGCAAGGATAAAAGGTTAATGAGAAGCGAAAAGCGGATAAAACCGAGGGGGAGGGGTTAATGCGGTTAGCGGATAAAATCGAGGCTTTGGTAAGAATAGTCCATCATTGGATTATTGATGGATGATATGGGTGAAAGAGATAATTTGAGATAACAGAAAAAAAAAGCCTAATTTGAAAATTCAGTGATAATATCCATTTTAAAAAGAAAATAATATGTTGGAATAGAGTGACAAATTTTAAAAAACCTATCCTTTGTGAAAAATGCGATATTTCGCTGAAAAGCAAAATTTAAGTTAAAAAAATTATTCGAATATTGCATAGTAAGCTGAATGAAATCTGTGAAAATTTCAGTGGTTGAGGTAACAATGTCTGCATAGTGAAATGTAGAGGGACATAACTGGGTATTGAAATGCAATGAAATGCAATGACATCCCTTAATCACGGATAGCTGCATTGAAAAGTTCGAAATGAACCCAGAACTCCTTGCTTAATTACATATAGGAAAATTTTCCTGTAATACTCAGTAAGGCATATTTTCCTGAAATAAAGAGGGGCGGAGTGGCTCAGTCGGTAGCGCGCCAGGCTCGTAATCTGTAGTTCCCAGGTTCGAGTCCCAGCTGGGTCAGCGTTGAGATTTATCTCCGCAAAAATTCCCCGCCCTGCCCACGGTCAGCAGTAGGGGGCACCGATGGGCTTGGAAAGGCCGCCGTCCGTCGGATGGGACGTTAAGCCGTGGCCCCGTGTGCGGGAGAGCCATACCCTGTGCACGTTAAAGAACACGCTGGATGGCCTTGACGGGAGGCTACCATCTGTCTTCCAACAGCTGTTCCAGTGGGTCCCCTCCCCCAACCTTCTCTGAGCCTTCGGGGTCCATGTGACCTGGCCATTTAGCCCATGGTGTGCAAAAAAGTGCCGCTCAGAGGTAAAACAACCCAACCCAACCTGAAATAAAGGCTTACTTTTATAACAATATATTTTTCGGTAATTTATTAGTCATTAATAAACCATTAGGCTGATTTCTTTAACTTGCAAACATCCATCAGATCCCAAGCATTCGCAAACTTCGAATATTATTAAATAGACAATATACATGTTTGCTAACCAAGATTTGCGGATGCAATAGCGGGAGATCTTGCTGATGTGGATACAGATGCGGAGAAGACCTTGAGAACATAGTTCACAACTGAATATTTGAATAAAAAAAAATCGTTCTAAGAATTTTTAAACATTGTTATGTGGAGATGCAAACCATTGTTTTAATAAATAATATATCAGTATAGCAGTTTATTATGAACACTTGTTGTTACAATATTTAACGTTAAATGTAACGCGATCAGTAGCAACCGAAGAAAATTTGAGTTATGATCATATTCCCGAGTACTAATATCGGTGAACAATTTTAAGAGTTCGGCGAGCACTTCCTTGCTCGCGAGCGACTGTCGAAGGATGGCTCCCTAGGGGCTGCGGTCACTTCGGTGGAAAGTGTTGATGGTTATTTACTCATTTTTTAGCAGATTGTCCCCAAGTTGAGAACGCCACAGATGTAAATATCATAGCTTCTGTCTATAACATGTTAGCAAATTCGGGATATAGAAGTAGGGAGAGGAAAAGCCTCCCTCCCCACCTCCCCCTTACGAATGCTAGTAACCGAAACGGAGGGAAAAAATATTACAACTATTTCGCAAGAAAATATTTTAAAGACCACAAGACAGGAGAGAAAAATTATATCTGGTTCATTCGGCTAGATCAAGTTACTTGGCCACATTTCATTTTCCCCCCTAGATCCGGGCTTTTTGTTACTTACGAAATATTTTGCACAATAAGGATAAAAAAGTTCCCTATTGAGGAACGCAATGAGGAAGAATTCACTCTCAATATATAGATATACTTGCATCATAAATGTAGATGGCAAGGGTGGCAGCGTAAGCAAATCTCGATCCTTTGGAAGCGACGACATTTAAATTCCACGGCTGACATCCGGCCTGCAGCAGCGACACCTGTCGCACTGTGCTCATTGGTTCGCACCTGCAAAAAGGAGAAAGAAATCTGAGAGAGAGAATCCTTAGTTTATGCATACCACTTGAAATGAAGGCAACCACGTGGACTTACCTTGGGTTTATTTCTATTTCGTCTTCATACAAAAATAAAAACAATTCTTTTGCAGATGACTTGATAGATTCATACTGATGTCGGAAAGGTGAAGTAAGATCAATTTCAAATAAAATTTAATTCCTTAACGAGAAACTTCAGACTCGATTTATGATCCATTGTTTGGGCTCTACATCGTTTCTTTCGGTCATGTCATCCTGTTTGGCCATTGATTCAAAAGTTCACGAATATTGTGTCAACTTTTGCGGAAACAAACACCAAGGTTGACGTTGTGGCGAAACAAACGCAAAACCGATATGACATTGGGGCATGTATCGAGTAAAAAGATTGCAGTTGCCTTTGGGACTATCTCTTATTTAATTAAATCTGGGTTGAGTTGTTTTACCTCTGAGCGGCACTTTTTTGCACACATTAGGCTAAATGGCCAAGTCACAAGGACCCGACGGCTCAGAGAAGGTTGGGGGAGGGGACCCACTTGAACAGCTGTTGGGAGACAGATGGTAGCCTCTTGAGAAGGCCATCCAGCGTGTTCTTTAACGTGCACAGGGAATGGCTCTCCCGCACACGGACCACGTCTTAACGCCCCATCCGACGGACGGCGGCCTTTCCAAGCACATCGGTGCCCCTTAACCCTTTCAGGACCATAAGGTTTCTAAGAGTAACTATTAGTATGTAACTGTTTATTTTAGTTTGTTTAGACGTAAAATAAATAAAAATCATAAGAAAAATACATAACAATGTGTAGTTTTTTTGGAATTTTATGGGAAATATTTTTCCCAATGGACTATAAAGGTAACACAAATTATAGTTAGGCTTATTATGCAATGTCTTTTATTTATTGGTTTATTAGAACAAAATGTTAACTAAAATAATACAAAATTATGAAATAAAATTACTATACAAAATGATGTGCTAATTAGGATATTCTGCGAAGCAATTTCTTTTGGTAGTGAGGCAAAGATGGACATTGCACATAGTACATATATTATGCGTCCTGACAGTTCTGTTTTTGTTTTCTAAACGTTCCCGTTTACGTAATTCCGTTCGGCATACGTTCTATTTTGATATTCTGTATAAAAATGCAGATAAGGTTATAATTAAATACGGCAATCACCAATTTTAAAATGGGGAAAAATGTTTCCCTTAGTCGTGAAAGGGTTAATGATCGTGTGCAGGGTGGGGAGTTTTGCGGTGATAATCTCAACGCTAGTGGGGCGGGGGTGGCTCAGTTGGTAGCGCGCCAGGCTCGTAATCTGCAGTTCCCAGATTCGAGTCCCAGCTGGGTCAGCGTTGAGACTTATCTCCGGAAAACTCCCCGCCCTGCCCACGGTCAGTAGGGAACACCGAAGGGTTTGGAAAGACCGCCGTCCGTTGTATGGGACATTAAGCCTTGGCCCAGTGTACGGGAGAGAGCCATACGCTGTGCACGTTAAAGAACACGCTGGATGGCCTTGACGGGAGACTACCACCTGTCTCCTAATAGCTGTTCCAGTGGGTCCCCTCCCCCAAACCTCTCTGAACTTTCGGGGTCCTTGTGACCTGGCCATTTAGCCCATGGTGTGCAAAAAAGTGCCGCTCAGAGATAAAACAATACAACCCAACTCAACGCTAGTCCAGCTGGGGCTCGAACCTGGTAACTTCAGATTGCGAGCCTAACGCGCTATGGATTGAGCCATCCCCGCCCTAGAAAAGGCAGACGGTAGTCTCCCATGAAGGAATTTAATCTGGCTAGCTAGTTTTCTAAAGTTAATCAGATTAAAGTGTCTGATTAGAGCCATATAGATTACGAAAGTAGTCCTTTAATAGATACCTAAGGTATTAGTGGTTTTCGGATTCGAAAAACCTTGAATTATGCTAAGGCATCTAACTATAGTAATTAAGTAATAGAAAAATGTTTTCGAATGAGAGAGACAAACTGTTAATCTGTTGAGTATAAGATCTAAAGTATTTTCTGTTATTATCTTTTCCTTAATGAAGGGAATTTGTTTCAGTCAGCAGCGCTCGGTATCAGTAGCGTTTCAGTCTATATTGTTCAGTCTGTTCCCAGGTTCGAGTCCCAACTGAGGCAGAGTTAAGATTTATTTCCCCTAACCTTAACCGTACCGTGGTGAAAAAGGGAAATACCGCCGTCCGTCAGACCGGACTTTAAGCCGTGGCCAGTCGGCATGAGTGCCATACCCTGTGTATATTAATGTACACTTTCGGCATGACGTCCTTCTGTCTCCAAGCAGCAGTTCCATGAATCGCCTTCGTCTATCCTTGGGGTCCTTGTGAGACAGCTGCAAAACTTACACCGTTAAGAGATAACCTAACAACGGAACTTCTCCATAATCCACCGCTGCAACCATAGCAACGTTTTCTTTCTTCTGTCCTGTGCCCATTCGTTTTAAGTTGATATCTGATCCCAGAAACCTTTCGCTACTTAATTTACTCAAGCAGAGTTTCATTTTGACACCGTTGCAAAGCAATGGATCCCACTAATGGTAAAGGCTTTTTCGACGAATCCACTTTGTTCTTCAGTTAAGGATTTCATAGCTTATTGAAGCGAAAACTGATGGCGAAATAAGTCTGCGAGGTAGTATTACCTCTAAACAAGAACGTTGCGGAGCAAAAGGAAAAAGGTAAGTGGAAGTGATGGATGAATAAACACAGAGTGATCCACAAATATTTTACTTTCGTCAGAATTCTATTTCTCTAAGAGAGAGTCTGTAAACAGAGACTAGCACATCTGCGCCAGTAAACAGTCATCACACAATGCAGCCGTTAATGCATTGAGCTTATTGTTCCCTTGCGAATGCAAAAGTAAGATAAATGAACCATCGCATTAAGAATGGCGGCACAAAATGCGCCTTCCTCGGGAATCGTAGATCTGTTCCTTCTGTCGCAAACACGACCTAATGATCATCATTAGAAGGCAAAACGAAGAAGTTAAAAAAATCACCCACTTGTCGTTCAATTTCGTGTACATAGCGACGATTCACACTCAGGTTGCATGGCAACAGTTATGCGCACAACAATAAAGAATGAGTCGCCTGCGCTGTACGAGGTGCTCGGATGAAAGTTTTACGTTCTCTGCCCCTTTTCAAATAGATTGAATTGCTTCGCGCTAAATGATGCAATATAGATGTACTGTACATGACGCAACAGTGAGGGTCTTGCAGATGAATAACGTTCGCAATGGATAGAAAAAGATATTTCGTGTTCTGAAACGATGTAGTTGAATATTTGATTCTGTTTCTTTCTAGGCATTTGAGCGAGACCAATAAAAGCATGGAATCTAACTAAGGTTATTGAATTGAATAGCGCAAATGGCACAGTGAGACAGTGTTCAAAGCTTGCCCTGTAAGGCACAGCGAGACAGTGTTCAAAGTTTGCCCTGTAAAGCACAGCGAGACAGTGTTCAAAGCTTGCCCTGTAAGGCACAGCGAGACAGTGTTCAAAGCTTGCCCTGTAAGGCACAGCGAGACAATGTTCAACGCTTGCCCTGCAACCACTTAGCGCAGTGCAGGCGATTGCATTTGCAATGCAATCGCTTAGCGCACATCTTGGTTTCGTGATTCAAAGTTGCTGGTCTTAGTATCATTGCTGCTGTTTGGCAGACTATGAGGTTCCATGCTTGTAATCCATATAGGGATGCCCTAGATTGGTTTTGCAATCAACTGCATAAATCCACTGGATTGCCGATAGGGGGAAAAATATCTGTAAGGATATCCAAACGCTATTTATGGAGGAAAGGAAAATATTCTTTTGCACATTAGGGCGAGAATGCCGTTGCTAAAGTTTATCGGTTAGTATTTCTCAGCAATTATATATGAATCTATTTCCTAATGAATAGCATATTTTAAAATCATTTTTCGTTTATAGGGAAGTATCTTGCGGTAGTAGAAGTCACTCTTTTCAGAACTATGTCAATTTAACCATCAGTCGTTTTGAGGAAATCTTGAAGGGGTGTGAGATAGAGAGTTCCAGAGAGACCATTTTATCACACAGATGTTCAAGTTTCTCGTTTAAACATTCAAATCGCTTAGCATGCTGCGAAATATATAAATATATATGCTGGGTCTAGCACCTAATGTCCGACCCAGCCTTTTCGTGGTGCAGGCCGTTAGTACCTTTCAAAAGAAACTCTCTTGTGGAAGTGAACGGAAGAAAGGGACGCCAGATTTGTGTGGCCTACTGATCTGGACAACTATGGCTACTTTTTTTTTTCTACCCTGCTGAGGAGTGGTCAACCACACAGGGTCCTGGTGCTGACCATATAAACCCACTGGACTGGACAGATATATGGCTCTGAGCTTGATTATGGATCCTGATTTTGCTGCACTGCTGGGCTTCTGTGGAGGGAAAATCTTCCGCTGTGTTTTCTGTTTGTTTGTGGGTTGACAGCCCCAAGTGAATAGATTCACAGGATATGTTTATCAGCTGGTGGATAATCCTGAGCAGAAGTCATCGCAGGCACCTGAACTCTTTGCTTCTATTGGCATCGTCAAATTCTACATTGGAGGAAGTCTTCCAGTGTAGATGGCTTCAGCCTTTAGTGGTGGGGGAACGGGTCTTTGCCCCATGTCTGCGATTAGGGGGCTATTTGATATTGTCGCCATTTCCTCTCTCAATAAACATAGTTTCTTTAAACATCCCACTAACCATTTTCTCTCCATAGGTAGTTGGAATGTGAGGACTCTGAACAGATCTTTTTCTCTTGATGTCCTTACACAAGAATTCCACCATTGTAATTTAGATATTCTCGGCTTGCAAGAGACTAGATGGACAGATAAAGGTCAGATTCTTAAAAATAATTTTAAATTTCACGTTTCAGGAAGGGACGACAATAAGCATCACCAAGGCGTGGGTCTGCTTCTCAGCAGACACGCTAATGATGCTCTTCTAGGATATGAGTGCATTAATGAAAGGTTTCTTACAACAAAATTTCAGACAAGCGTTAAAGACTTGAATGTTATCTGCTGTTATGCCCCCACTGAGGATGCCGATGAGGATGAGAAGGATATGCTTTACGGACAAGTTATTTTGAATTCTGTCAAGAAAGGAGATATTACTCTTGTTCTAGGTGACTTCAATGTCAAAGTTGGTACTGACTCTGATCTTTGAGGAGGAGTAACAGGCCCTTTTGGTATTGGTAGCTGCAATGGCAATGGGCAACGTCTCCTACAGGTAAGTAAACTAAATGGATTCAGAATAACTAACACTTATTACAAACACCGCGATATACATAAGTACAGATGGGTTTCACCTGTTGGGCTGCATAAGAATATGATTGATTACATATTAATTAACAGCAAATGGGCTAGTTCTGTTAGGAATACCAGGGCATATAGGGTGGCTGAAATTGGATCTGACCATTACCTTGTTAACAGTGTCTTACAACTTAAACTTAAAAAGTGTTGTGCTAAGTGTAAAAGTTTTACCTTTAATACAGAAGCTCTGAAAGACCCAGTTATAGCGAAAGCTTACCATGATAGGTTACTTAGTCATTATGGCAGTCATGGTTTGCTTACTACTGAAGTTGAGGAAGAATGGGATCATTTTAAACAGGCGTTTTTGGAAACTAACATTATTCTTTTAGGAAAAAAGGAGCAGAGGAGACAGAATTATTTGAGTGATAAGGCACTTGAGCTTATTTCAGAAAGAATGAACTGCAGGAATGTCCTTAATCAATACCCTACTAGTCTTAATAGAAAGCATTACAAAGAACTTAATAAACGTGTAAAAGATCATTTAGCTGCTGATAAGAATCTTTGGCTTGATGGCTTGGCTGACAAAGCCGAGGAAGCAGTTAGACAGCACAACAGCAGAGAGCTGTATCAGATAGTTAATGTTTTGTGTGGTAGAAAACGAACAGGTGTACAGGGATTGAAGGATAAACAAGGTAAGGTTATAGAAGGTGAGGATTTTGTCATGGCTAGGTGGGCTGAACATTTCAATGATGTTCTAAACAATGTGATTAGTTCTACTCCCATTGTTTGTAATGATGATGACACAGTCTGAAGTTATTTTGGCTATTTCTAAACTTAAACTTCATAAATCCCCAGGGGTAGATGAAGTTACTACGGAAATGCTTAGATCTGGAAATGTTTCGGTTACCATATGGATGACTGAAATTTTGAATATCTTTTATGATAAAGGCATGATTTCTAAGGATTTTACCAGAGCTATTATTATTCCTATTTTTAAAAAAGGTGATCGCAGTTCTTGTGATAACTATAGGGGTATCAGCCTATTCTCTGTTCCAGGTAAAGTTCTTTCCATGATTGTACTTAATAGAATTAAGAATCTGGTTGACAGTCAATTGCGTGATGAGCAATGTGGATTCAGAATTGGTAGGGGATGTGTGGATCAGATATTTTCACTTAGGCAGATTCTTGAGAATGCTTAGAGTTCCAGAAACCTTTGGTTGCTAGCTTTGTTCATTTCAAAAAGGGTTTCGATTCTGTTTATCGTCATAATTTGTGGTTGTTTGTGAGATCATATTGTATACCAGACAAGTTAGTTAACATAATGAAAGCTCTCTATTATAAGGCTGAGTCGTGTGCGAGAGTTGGTAAGGCTTGTAGCAATTGGTTTAGCATTACTTCTGGTGTTCGACAAGGGTGCATTTTGTCTCCTTTTCTCTTTAGCTTGGTTATTGATTATGTTATGCGAAATTCACTTCAAGGGAAAGATTTTGGCCTTAAATGGACTTTAGATACGAAAATTTCTGATTTAGATTATGCTGATGATTTAGCCCTTTTGGCAAATGATGTTGATGAGATGAACTCTTTCATTCGAGCCGTTGATGAGACTTGTAGTAGAGTAGGTTTGGTTATAAACAGAGAGAAAACTAAAGTAATGAAAATTGGTCAGGCAGGCTGTGACTCAGATAATCTGAATGGTTGCATTCTGTAGCAAGTGTCGCAGTTCAATGATCTTGGGAGTTATATGACATATATTGGTGACGTGCGGCATGAGATTAACAGACCTATAGGGATTGCTGCCGGGACTTTTAAGAATCTATGGAGAGTGTGGAGAAATAGGCGTATACACCTAAAGACTAAAATTAGACTGTATAATAGTTTGGTTCTTTCTAGGGTTAGTAGTGAAACTTGGACACTTTGTAAACAAGATAACAGGAAACTAGATGCTTTTGATTCCAGATGCTTACGCAGTATCTTGGGCATTAGGTGGTTCAACTTTGTAACTAATGGTGAGCTAAGGCAAAGGAATCGGCAACCTCCTTTAAGTAGCATTTTGTGCAGAGAGACTCCGTCGGTTTGGTCATGTTTTCCGTATGAATCATGACTTTATATCAGCGTTTTATATATTTGAAAAATAATTAAAAAAACGATTGCGTAGCAACGAGATATATTCCTTAATGTACATTTTGAAATAATTCGTTTGGTACAATCAGCAACCAATTAAGGAAGGTATAAGAAATATTTCTGAAATCTATAAAATATTGATTTAATATTTATCAATGAGAACGTAAACTCAGATGTGGCTTAGTATTGAGAGTGATTTAAAGAAAAATATAATTATAGTTTTAAAAACAATTTTTTCATAACTTACTGTTGAGCTTCACATATTCAAACTGCAAAAAACAATGATAAAGTAATTTTCTGCATGATCACAAAACAAAATACCTGATTGAAGTTCGAAGAAAATTGCAAAATATTATTCGCGTAAAATTCTTAACATCTTTGCAGACCTTAAAACTTTTTCGGTGGATAGTAACAGAATTATCATTTGTATGATAACAGAATTTAATTATTGCTTTTAAAATGCTAAATTGTCTCCCCCTGTTGTCAGTAATCCTCAAGTTCTTGTCAGAATTCTCATCGGCATTTGCAATTGCATCTCTAAACGTGTGCCGAAATCCTCAGAATCCTTCTGTCTTTCTTGAACTAGCAAAATGTGTTAAGGAGAAACGACGCAACGAAAAAGATGAGAAATCTTAATTTACCGGAAGATCTAAGATTTCGTTTCAAAAATTTAAAGCCGCCTGAGCATTGTGAATGGTCGGCATCTGAAGACACAAGTTGGTGTTATTGGAGTCTTCCTCTTCGAAGGATCGATGTCATGTGGTCCAACCAAACAGCTTCAGCCGATGCTCTGATAACTTCCTAATGAATGCACTTAAAGCTAATGCAATAGATTGCGTGTTGAAATGGTTCGCCAACCCATTTGCTCCTTAAGACCGGCCATTTATGGGCAAAGCAATTTTCGTTAACTAGTCTCAGACGGGGTGGCAGAGGCCATCGAGTTCCGCAATGAGATCAGTTCGAGCATGACAAAGAGAAAAGCTAACTTTCTTAATTTGTTTCGATGAGTGAATCCAGTTTCTCTTCAACTGATAACGATCTTCAACTGACTGGTTCAGTCCTGAAAAGGACGAGCTCTTTCACTGCTATCAACTGACAAAGGTTTACCGGCCGCCTCTATTGGACTTTTTTTTTTAAATTTTACCTAAGAAGAAAAAAAAGGGTCTTTTATAAGCTCCTTTCTCGAAATCAGTTGGAATCTATATGAAAAATTATTTAATATCCTTTTGTGTTGTTTTACCTCTAACCGGCACTTTTTTGGCCAAAATGGAGCTGAATGGCCAGGTGTCAAGGACTCTGAGGACTCAGAGAAGGTTGGGGGAGGGGACCTACTATACAGCTGTTGAGAGACAGCTGAGAGCCTCCCGTCAAGGTCATCCAGCGTGTTCTTTAACGTGCACAGGTTATGGCCTTCCCGCACACGAAGGCACTACTTAATGTCCCGTCCAACGGACGGCAGCATTCCAAGTCCAACGGTGTCCCCTTTCTCATCGAGGATAGTACGGCAGTAAGCGGAAATAAATCTCAACCCTGCAACACAGATGCGATTCGAACCTCGGAGCTTCAGATTACGATCCTGGCTTGTCACCGACTGAGTAAAGCCTGTTCCTAATTTTCTTGTGATCTCAGATGAACAAAATTTTTGTGAGTAAGAGATGATTTCAAATCTGAACGTTGTGTGAAATTATGAAGAAAATTCTAATCAACCCAAACACAAATGGCAATCGGATGAAAGGGGTGGCCCAAAGCGGGGGAACAATTTGTTATGCAGATTTGTATTCAATTTATTGTTTACATGACAATGCTCTAAACTTTATCAATTGCGAAATAGAGTGAAATATCTAATCAATTTATCATGTTGTGTGAAGCTTAAGGTTCAATGAAAATATTTCACTTAAGAAATGAAGCATGCTTATATTTTTATCTTTTAAAATGGTTCATTAAGATTCACACCGTTTCTTAATAAGCTTTTCCTTATTTGCATTATATCCTTCAAATGAGGAAATTTTGTTTTTGAATATTGCTTAGGAAAAAAATGAAAAGGAGATATTGAAAATATTTCCAATGGTTAACAAAATTTCAATAATAAACTCTAACCTAAAGTGGAATTGAATGCTAGTGCGTTAAATCTGCACATGGTAAAATACGATACGAGAAGATATAATAAGTCAAAGGATTTTGACAAAGAGCCTTTAATGGTCTGATATGGTCTGCGTCATGTTAAGCATAAAATGTCCAATGCAATAAAAGTCCTAAGCGGCAAATACCGCGGCATTCTGAAGGCCACGTTATCGGCCTACAGACGAGTCATCTTTGAGTTTTCGTTTGCATTTGGGAACAGCCATTACGAAAATACATCAGCTGAATTCTGAACTGAACGTTTACGAAACTTGCCTTGTACGGAGTCGGACGATCCGCTACAGAGGAAACACAGAAATAAATTTCGAAAGAGGGAAAGAGTAGAAAAACTGAATACTCTCTGCGATGGTTGAGAAGCTCTTTTAAGTCATTTTTTATTAGTTTTATTAGGAAAATAAACCGAATGCTGGGAGGAGAATTCTATTAAAGGTGAAGCGCAAGACAAAAATAATATTTTTCTCGATCGTTTACTTTCGCACGAGGTCAAGGAAATTCCTAAAGATGCCACGAAATGCGAGCATGAATTTATTAGTTTCAAATTTGTAATCTTCGGGGAATAGTTCTCATATAAAAAGGAAATGTGAAAAAGGAAAGGAATTTGAGAAGAAGATTGGAATACGTAAAATAGTAACTAAGTCACTTTTGATGACTAAGGAAATAAATAACGTGAATATTGCAAAACGGGAAACTTAACATTCTTTCAAATGTTCGAGATCCTTGTCTGTTTTTGTCATCCATCAAACTTTTAAGTGTAATGATGCTCTTTTAAGTGGAGCTCTTGTAAGCTTTAAAAGGATTGCAGAAAAAACATTGCTTCGCTTTCAGGCAGTTCGCTGCAAATATCAGCTTGAAAGAAAAAGCTTGAATATATCTGACATTTTAATAAATAAATTTCTGTTACGTTCTCTTCAGCGCTAAAAGCTTATTAAGTTCCAATTAGCTTTACAAGGCATGAAAAAACGTTTCAGAAATATCTCGTGGAAATACTGACGTCTTATTGTACTTAAGAATATGTTACTTTTTGAACTCTTATCATTGAAACAATTCACTAATTAAAAACTTATTCTCTTACAAGGGAAGATTTATTGAAAAGGTTAATTGATCTTTATGGTAATCACAATGCTTTAAAAACACTCTTATCAATTGAAAAATTGTATAAATATAAATTAAAAAATTGTGCTCGTATTTTATTCCTACATTTGTTCATTTTACTATCAGTCACAAACTCAGAAGGATTATCTGAATGTGACTTGGTTTTTAATTTTAATGTAAAAAAAAGTGACCGATGCCATCTTAAAAATGACAAGATTCATTGAACTGAACCGCCATGTATTGATAATCTTTTTTTTTTCTTCAAAAATAAATTCTGTGATACCCAGTGCAACAAGAGATTGGTAAAAATGGCTCTACTCCATTAAATGATGAAAAACCATCTGTTAAAATACCAATAGCCATGTCGCCCGTGGAGATCATCCATCCCTATACTTTGAGCTTCACAAGGAATCAGGACATCATGTCTCATCGAGTGACAGCCTCTCATCCTTATCCATCGGTGTGAAATTTCTCACCGATGATAGGATGTAGAACATCAACGCTGACACAGTTGGACTCGAACCAGCGTAACTCAGATGACAGAGCACGGCAGTTTTCGGGATTTGAAAGGTAAACAATTTTATCTTTTCGTCAGCTCAATGTTTGCTAATGACATTTCTTTCGAGATGAAAAGTGTTGGAACTCTAAAACTCAGGAATGAACGAACTTCTTTATAGATTAAGGACTTTTACTACCAAAGGAAATTACGGCCAATGTTAGAATGTCATGCTTATGAACAATCTACTAGTTTATACTTGCAATATTGCCTTAAATAAAAAAATATATAAATTATCACTAAAGCAGCCGCTTGATACAGACGCCTAGAGAAGATCTGTGAGGAAAGAGAGACCTCAGCAGAAAGACAACGCAAACATTCATACCTAACCCGTGGCTGGAACCCGGATTCCTTTGATCAGTAGCCAAGCGTGCTAACCACTCGGCCACTTAGGAACAGGGCCGGACTTTGACCTTCTGAGGCCCTAAACTATGACAAGTCTAAGAGATTTTATGCTATACAAAAAGTTTAAGAAGCCCAAAATTGCGAAAGTCGAAATAAGTTGCATATTTATTATTCTGACTGAAGGGAACATTAAAAAATAAATATGAAATTGATGACATTATACGTATTAGCATTGGTTTACAGCAATAACCGTTTAAAGCGAAGATGAACAGTGTTTGCACAAATAGATTAATTTAAATATAAAATTTCGTGACACAGTAAACTTAAATATTTGAGGCCCCTCAGCAGCTGCTTCAGAATGGTATTTATTTATTTTACATAACCCTGAGGTCCTAAGCTGCAGCTTAGTTTAGCTTATGCCGAAGTCCGGCCCTACTTAAGAAAACAAAAATGAATGCATTACGAAATACACGAATTCTCAAATTAGTCATAGCGAGGGGAATAGTTTACTTACTTAACAGAAGATAACAAAATCTTGTCCGAGATTTCGGCAAGTCCAGTCTCTGGAGGACTTGCCAAAATAGTAGTTTAGAGAGGAAGGAAATTGAGTCGGACTTTCTTCTTCTTCTAGATGTTCGTCAGGAAAGTAGACTGAACTGATATTGAGTCTTGTTGAATTCTTATAATACTTTTATGGTGTTCCCTTCTGAGACTTTATACTTTAAACCACTTGCTAGGTGTGCTATCCTAGAACGTCGTTTCCTTCGTGAGACAGGTATTTAGTGAAATATGGGGGAGATGTAAAGGAAGGGAACGAGACACAGAGAGAGACAGAGAAAAAGGCTCATTTCATTAATGTTTGCTTTTCGGCGTTTTGCGTCACCAAGGAGACGGCGACATCGTATCGATTGGCGAACCTACCTTAGGTCGACTCCGTGACGTAGTATCAGTAGAGAGAGTAGAGGTAGACACTGAATGTGTACCTACGGAGCAACAAGGAACCAGCAACACAGTGGGATCGAAAGGGTCTTATGCACTTCAGGTTGATGTTCTGGTCGGACCGTTGCACACGGATAGAGAATCTGCTTTTCTATTCAGAAAGCTTTGTGACGGAAGAAGTTAGTGTGAGAAAATTATTGTGGTTGACAAGAAAACAACTAAAGAAAGCACTCTGCGATCATAGATGACACGCCCTGGGGTAATCCGAGATACGTTTCCTGTTGTCCGTCGATGTATGCAGCTAGAAATACCTGTCCATGTAAATAAGAGAAAATTTCATGGCTTTATTCTCTTTTTTGTTTAATTTCATTCTCTAAGAGGGAAGGCAAGCGATCTTTTTTCTCTGGTAATGGACTTTATTTTCTTTCTCCCAAGTGAATTTGAGGTTCTGTGAGAGGTCAAATGAGAGAACGAGACAGAGAGGAAAAGAGATTTGAGTGTTTTTTGATTCATTTCGAAGCTTTGTGTCTGTGAGTGAATGGCCGACTGAGTAACATAAATCGTCTCGTTTTTCTGCATCGATGACGAAGATAGCTAAGAAGAGACGACATTCTCTTAATAAAGGAAGTGAGTACCATGTCTGCAGCTAAAGGGGATTTCGGATTGATCAAAGATGATGTCGAAAAATTAGTCCTATGACTTTTAATTGAGGGAGCTTTCTTTGTAAGAGGGATGACAATCACTTTCATGCAAATCAGGTAATGATGGGAGAAGTTTCATCTACTGGCCGCAGATTTCATCGCTCATGATCATGAACTTCTCATCCTGGGGCAGAACTCTCGGAACTTCCAGATGGTTGAATCTTCTTCACTCGCTTCAGCAGCAGAATAAAGGAACAAGGGTTGAAATGAATAATGAACTGAAACAATGGGTTCAGAGAGAAAGCCGTCCTTTAGAGGAGGCTTAACCCATAATATATGTGGGGAAATAAACTTCACCCTGTAAAAGTTCAAAAATGCTCTCGATGACAAAACTTCTCCGCTGCTTCCAGTGGGTGTCCTTCCCCAATTCTGCTCTAAACCTTGGTTTCTTGGCAACCAGAGCATTTAGTCTATTATGCAAGGATAAAGTGGTGCTCAGGGTGAAACAAAACCTTGTAGAAATCAGAAAAATGAAACTAGGCACCCTTGTATGCATCGAAAGATGAAGCCAATATGAATTATATAAGACCGTAACCGCAAAGCGGTAATGTAACATCTGGTTCGTTTGTATTCCTCAGAGTTTTTCATTTTGTAGGCGTTTGGCAGTTCTTAGTGTCTTGAAAAGCTGTGTTCCTTCCTTATAAGCTTTGTGCCTCTCTTTGAAACACTTCAGGAATTGTACTTTAATCTTATCTCCTCGCATTTATTGTTAAGATCATGGCGCCTAAAAACAAGATGGCAGCCTCACTAAAGAATGCAGTTCTCGCTGTGGGTAGAAGCAGCTCTCCAAGGTCACCCCCTGCCCCTAGCACTTGGGCATGTCACCTATACCTAAAATTTCAAATCCTTCTAATCCTCTGGATTATCAACTTATTTGAGCTACAAGTGCTTTAAGAAAATTTTTATAAAAAGCCTTCGAGAGACAATTATCGACGTTTGTTGAAAAATTTAATTTACTTTGGTGCATACAATTCGGAATTAGGAAAAATCGGTCAACTGAAACTCGCGTGACACTTCTTGTTAATCAATGGAGATTGGCTTTAGACAGCAAAGTGAAAACGGTTGTGGGACTGGTTTCCATTGTCATTTCAAAAGCATTTGATTCAGTTGAACACAAATTTATCTTCCAAAAACTCCCCTATAATCTTAATCTATCGCCCTCGTAATCTTAATCTATCGCAATCTTAATCTATCGCTCTTTCCTGGTTTAAATATTATCTCAACAACCGTGTTATCCGAACTAAATTAAGAACTAATGAGATTTCTAAACCTCTTAAAATCAATAGGGGAGTACCTCAAGGAATCATTCTTAGCCCACTTCCTTCAACCTTTTTGTTAATGATCTTCTAGAATCCTCCACCAACTACAATATTTTATGTATGCAGACGATTGTCTTCATTCTTTTTCCTCAAGTTCTTTCACTTCTCTAAAACAAGAAATAGAAAATAATATTAATGATGAGCTTTATTCGTATACTAAAAATGGATTCACTGTTAATATCAAGAAAACCAATATTGTTTTTCTTTCAACTTCAAATTCTCCTCCACCTGACACAAACATTAAAGTTAATAACACCCACATTACAGCTTCCCCTTTCATGAAGTACTTAGGTATGACGATAGATAATAATCTTTTCTTTGGAATACACATTGATAAAACCGTCGCTTCAGCTTCTGAAAGAACTTATACATTGAGGTACATTCGAATCTATATATCCTCCTACGCCCCATTGTTCTACAAAATTTACATCCGACCGAAACTCGAATACTGTGCTTGCACTCTTTTTGGTATTAATAAAAGCAACTCTTATAAATTAGAAAAAGTTCAAAATGAAGCTCTCAAAATCATCATCAAAATCTATTGTAACAAACGAGAATCTCTAACACTTACTGACATTCGTTCCAACTACCAAATTCCCACTCTTGAATCTATAAGAAAGCTGCGGTTTATTACCCTAGTTCACTATTTATTACAAGTCTCATCCCCTTCATCGATTCTTACACCCTATATTCGATTACGACATCGCCATATCCTTTGCTCTGATAATAAAATGTTTTCTACTCTCAAGATTTTCAAAGCTAAGTATGGTGGAATTTCTTTTGCCTTTCAAGCAACCTCAACTTGGAACTCTCTACCGAGCGATGTCACTTCCTCAAATTCTAAAACAAAATTCAAAAACTATATTACTCCACACCTATTAAAATATTGAAACGTTTGACCAATATCTCCTCATCCCTATTCCCACTCCCCATCTTTGCCCTTTGTCTGGATTATCCGCAATCCTTTTTTATTTCCTCTGTTCATTCATTTAATATTACTATGTTTATATTAATATTACTATGTTTTTTTTAATCACATTTCACATTATATGTTTGTCTTCGTCTGTGCAACTTGTCATTTTGTTCATATGTATCAAATAATTATGCAATTCCTGTAAATATGTTTATATTTTTGTTCTATTCTCAATATTTCTTTTTAATTTCTCAAATGTACAGGAGCATCAAGCCACTTGAACGTTTAAATTAATATCCAAAATTACCTCTACCTTGGCTTTACTGTAACCCCCTGCATGGAATAAATGACACTGGGCAACACACAAAAAAAGACTTTGAAATGACAATAGCCAATCTTTACTAATTTCGAGGTGCTGAACACGAAAATGAGAATAGAATTTGTCGATTGGCTCTTGTTTAGGAGAGACAGAGATGGTCATGTATAAACGACTCAGTCCGCATCCCATTTCGCAACGCTGTATTTTAAACTCCAGATTGCAACATATTGCGTTGCATTGCATCAGCCCGCCCATACACACAACCCCCGGAGGTATTCCATCATTGTCTGATGCAATATAGTTGAGTCATGACTTCGCGGTCAAAAGATGATGCAGTCGTTAGTTGTAAGCGAAGTCTCTTAAGGTGAACAAGTCTTTTGAGGGACTCCCATTTACCCCTGAGTATAAGTACAACACAAGTGATCCTTGCAATTTTAATCCAGCAGTAGTGATGCCTCCTAACAGTGCTAATAGTGCAGATACATTTTATTACATTTGCGGGAAGTGACGTTTGAAAGCCGGAAAAGAGCCATCACTCCAATAGTGAAAGCGGCGTATGAGTTTTATTTTGGATGCAAGATCGGGGACCAGGACAAGGCCTGGGCCCCACATATATGCTGCAGTACGTGTGCAATAAATCTTTCGAAGTGGCGATACCGTTTCCTGTTCCTATGGTTTGGAGAGAGTCAAGCAATCACGCAAATGATTGCTACTTCTGCATGGGTCCACCTGTTTCTGGAGGCATCACAAGGAAAAAGAAGTGGACAATAGCGTACCCGAATATACAATCTACTCTCCGATCAGTTCTGCACGGCGAAGGCCTTCCCGTTCCCGAACCTTCAAAAGAATTTTCCATCGATTCAGACAATGAGGGGGGGGGGGGGCGAACCAATGTCGGGTTCTCCGCAGCCTTCGGTGTTTAATGATGATCCATCTATCTGCCATGGTGCATCATCTGCACCAGACATTCTCACCGAAGAAGGAATGAACGATCTTGTTCGTGATCTGGAGCTGTCCAAGGCAGAAGCAGAATTACTTGGATCAACACTTAAACAATGGAATCTTCTCAAGGAAAATGTCCGAGTGACTTCGTTTAGAACTCGTCATGAGCAGTTTGCACCTTACTAGGTGACCTTCTGTTCTGCTCCGATGTAGATGGCCTGATGAATGCCCTCGGAATCAGACATGACCCTCAAGAATGGCGACTATTCATAGACTCCTCAAAATTGAGTCTCAAGGCGGTGGTGCTGCATAATGGAAATCGATGTCCATTCATTCCGGTCGGACACGCTGTCTACATGAAATAAACCTATAACAACCTAAGACAGCTGTTGAACTGTCTTCAATACAGCAAGTATGGCTGGCATCTCTGTTGTGACTTGAAGGTAGTGGATGAAAAACCGTTGATGGGTCTGCAGCTGGGATATACGAAGTACTGCTGTTTCTTATGTGAATGTGACAGCCGAGCAAAGACTTTGCACTACGTGAAGAGAAACTGGTCTCAGAGAAAATCTCTGAAGGTCGGAGAGAAGAAAGTGGAACACCCAGCACTGGCAGAAACTCACAAAATCCTGCTACCGTCCCTACACATCAAACTCGGTGTGATGAAAAACTTCGCACAAGCCATGGATCTGACTGCATCAGCTTTCAAGTACTTGGCTGACAAATTCCCTCTACTCAGCGAAGCAAAAATTAAAGAGGAAAGTTTTGTGGGTCCTCAGATCCGCGAGCTGTTCAGAGACCAGATGTTCGACAACCTGCTTCAGGGTGACGGGAAAAAGGCTTTGGACGCGTTTCGTCTGGTGTCAACTAAATTCCTCGGGAATGTCAGGGCACATAACTACAAAAACTGGTTAAGGACATGTTGTCTCTGTATCACAAACTTGGCTGCAATATGTCCTTAAAGATCAACTTTCTCTATTCCCACTTAGATTTCTTCCCCGACAACTGCGGCATGGTTAGTGATGAGCACGGTGAACTTTTTCACCAGGACATTGCAACGATGGAGAAACGATACCAGGGAAACTGGTCCACTTCAATGTTGGCTGACTACTGTTGGACGCTCGCCAGAGATGATCCTGAGCAGCTGTACAAGCGACGTCGGAAGTAGAAGCGCAGTTTTACCGATACATGTCATATGTACGTATTACTCTATTATATAAGAAATTATTGCGGATTTCTCAGAAATCGTAGCCAATTTTTGCATTTTCATTGTCATATTCGTGTTCAGCACCTCGAAATCTTTAAGAAATGGCTACTTTTATCTCAGAGGCATGACTTTTATGAAAATTTGTTGCCCAGTGTTATTATTATTATACTGAGTGGTCGGACGATAAACTAGCAGCCATCGATATCGAGACTCGGAAAAACGGAAGTACCATGGAGTATTTCAGATTTAGCAGATGCATTAGAAATAATCTTCCTGGTTTTTTTAAGATAAGGGAAAACAAGCAAATAAAAGGCAAAAATGTAGAATTAATTTCATGTTTAGATTTGGAATTATCAGGGGCAACCAAGGAGTTACAATGTGTGTTTTAAAGTGTTATTAATTTTAAAAATCTACCTTGATTTACAACATATATATGTTCAAAATATAGAGCAGGGAAGTGTTTTAGAAACTATTATTAATTAGTACAGGGCATTGTGATACAAGGACGTTCCTGTAAGACAAAATCGCTACTGAACCCTTTTTCTGTGAGAGCTGAGACAACCTACTTTGCAAAATCCTTTGTTCGTTGTGGTGTTTCATATTCTGATTTAAATGATCTCTAGAATTCAGTCTTGCCTTGAGATTGAAAATTCTATTAAGGAATTAATAAATATATAGTGATTAATATGGTTCCTTTCTTTTCATTTAAAGGAAAAATGAAATAGCTCCTATCTTCCTGCAATTGTGAAGCCCATGCAAAGCTTTTTCGAAATGAGTGGAGTCGAAATTTGCAGCATAATTAATTATCTTCATTGCTAGATAAAATTATCCAATAGGTGATGTTAGCCAAATGTTTTTGTCTGTTGCTCAAATCTATGGGGCAACAGGTTCGTAGTGAGATCATTTTGATATGGTGGATGAAGCAGTTCTCTCTCCGAATTAAAAAGCAGGAAATTCTCAAAAATTAAATCTCCTTCTGACATTTGTGTCTCTCAAATTTGCTCTTTCTGCAACCCCCAGCTCCTTCTGTCATTTTATTTTTCACGATGTTCTCATTCGCTGCATTTGAAATTCAAAGAAAGCAGAAACTAAAGTGCTAAATCTTGTTTGAAGACATAAAAAGAGGAGCTTTTTCTGGGTGGGAGACTTTTACTTAGACATTTACGTAAAAGAAAACGCCGCAGAAAGGAAGTTAGGAAAAAGAGATAAAAAAAGGTAGGAGAAAGATGGAAAATTAAAAGAAAACTTTGCTCTAATAACGCTGCTGCTACCGACAAATTTCCCTACGGGGTGACGGAGAGAAAAAGAAACGAAATCTAAAAAGAATGTTGAGATGAGCATAATGAAATTCATAAGGATGAGTTGGGAGCAAAACACACACACACATAGGGACGGAGTTGAGCACGAGCGCTCAGACAGGAGGAGAGAGGAAAAGAGGAAGAAAAACGTCATCGTGACAAGGAAGTTGTAGTCATTTTACCGGAAACTGAAAAAAATGGAAGCGAAGACGATACTTATTCAAAACTATCAGCTGGCACCTGCCCCACTGGGAGCGGTTTCGTGTAAACATTTCGGAAAGAAATATCATGGCAAACGATTATAAATGTACATGTGAGAAAAGGATTGGCTGTGGAGTGAGTGAAAGGTGGGGGAGGGGGAGGGCGTGTGGGGGGGGAGACGAGGAAGAGAAGAGTGAATCCCTGCATGTACACACGAAAGAATAAATCAACCAACTCTTTTAGCATTTTAAATCTGATACTTCTCTAAGAAGAGGAGATGGAGCCAGGCGGAAACGAAAGCCAGATTCTGAATCTGGAAGTGCAGATGAAATCAAGATGGTTATTTGTGTGAACATGAATTCAACGCAACTGGGCGCGTGGCCACCGCAAAAGGAGGACAGCATCTCTGCCACCCTACTCGCGGAGGGAGAGTGGCAGGGACTCAGCCCTCTTCCCTATTCGGCTCCTCCTCTCCTCTACCACTGGAGGCACTTCGCAGAGGATGGGTTGTCATGGTGATGATTGATGTTGAAGAACAAAAAGGAAAACAGAGAACATAAAGAAGGGAGAGGATGTAAGGAAGATTTCTTCATCCCCTCCTCTCGTGTATCTTATCGATATGTATTGGGATTGCATTGCCTGGCTCTTTGAGTTCGCGCATGCGTCGTTTTCGAATTCATGAAAATTGATGACATGGTAAATTGTATTCGTCTGATGATGTCTGGCTCGAGGAGCGACCAGATAACGGGAGGGGAATTTTAAAAAATATTCTAGAAAACAGCCCATAACAAACATACAACAAAAAACAAATCGATTAAGGGCACATTTAGTTCATGTTTAGAATATATTCCCTTTCGAATGGCTGATCTTCTTTTTACTTCTACAACTTACTCTCAGTAAATTGCGCAAACATTGAAAACAGCAACAACAGAGCAGCAATCGTTTGAGTTTTAAAAATGTGCAATGAATTCTCTTCGATTATCTATTACCGTTTACGGCTGCAGAGTAAAGGGATCTGGGTTCGAATCCCAGATGACAGCAGGAATGTACCTATTGACTTTTTGCCGAGATGTCCCTTCACTTGCAGATCTTTTCTATTATTCAGATCCTGACATTATTTCCGCAAGATTTCCGTCGCAAGTGAACTGCGCGAAGAGAAATTTATTTATGTTAAAAAGTTTCCTCTGCATTTATTTCATCATCCATAATATTGGCTCTTTTTATAATCGTCTTCAGTCAAATGACAACAATGAATAACGTGGTACGATGCTAATCGCATCCTTTCTATATTTTACTAAAGGAAAAACATCAAGGGCCGATGAATAATAATCAGGAATAATAACGGATCCTGTTTTCTAGACTGCTTAATTCTGTTTATTTACATTTCGAAGATAGTTTGAATAATGATACAGCTATTCCAGTTCATAAGATTGGCAACCGTCATCCTCTGTCCATTTCTCCATACATGAATTATCTTCTAGCTGCTACAGGCAATGGATATTCAACCAAACAGGAAAAAGTAGTTCTGCTCCACATATAAACTTGAAAAGAATAATATCAATAACATCTTGAGCTATTGTTGTTGCACTTGACCACAGCAGACCTTTTCCAACACGTTTCTATTTGACATTGTCCACCCACTGCATCATTCTAGGTGATCCTCTTTTTCTGAAGCTATTAGGCATCCTGTTCATAGCTCTGTTCGTTAATCTGTAGTTCTCCATACTGGCAACATGGTCTAACCAACGCACTCACTCTGCACCTAGGATGCTAATCAATGATGGTTGATTACTCCTTCGTTTATCCTCATCAATTTCCTTCATAGTAAAACCACCTAATGCCCAAGACGTTATATGTACTAGAATAAAAGGCATCAATTTCCTATTGCTTGCAAAGGGTCCAAATTTCACTACCATATCAAACTTTAAAAAAGACCAAACTCTTATGTAGACCATTTTTACTCTTTAGATGTATACACCTATCTTAAAAATCTCCATATTCTTAAAAATTCCATTCTTATTCTCTTGTTTATCTGTTGTCGATCACTACAAGCATTTGTTAATAGAACTCCCGATATAAATATACTCTTGGAAAAATTGTCATCCGTCGGTTGGATCGTTAAGCCGTGGTCCTGGGTGCAGGAGAGTGTCGCCCTGTGCATGTCGAAGAACGTACTGGATGTCTTGATGGAAGGCATCCATCTGTCTCCTAACATCTGTTAAGTAGATCCTCTTGTTCTATCCAACTATGAGCCCTTGGGTCTTTGTGACCTGCCGATTTAGCTCATTGTGCACAAAAAAAATAAATAAATATCCAAGCCTAGAAAATTCAACTGAAAAACTTACTCAAGAGCAAAGAAAGCCTTTGTAAAAAAATACTGATGCACCGTCCTCCTAATCAATTCTCATAATTTTAGTTTTTTTCTCTGTTTATCACCAGGCCTATCCTATTACCAAATCCAATCAATAACTTTAATGAAATAATTTATATCTTCAACATTTTTTACATCAAGTCAGATATTTTCAAATTCCTTTTCCTTCACTGCGTTGCGAATTTTCCAGCATTCGGGTGTTCCTTTAGAGAAGAGAAACGAAATAGTTTCTCTCTAAAATGATCACCGGTTGCATTCGAAATAATGACCACGTGCAAGTGATTGTCATTTTTTATTCCATACTTCGTTGATTTCATCCAAATATCAGCTGATGAAAGAATGATTATGGAGGCATTGAGCAATTTGCCTGCATTCGGCAGGTTCTGTGCATCGCTGGCGATTCCTGAGTCCTCGTCTTACCACCACTGCTGTAGCTCGCCTATTTTTTTTGAATTGAGACATGTAGGACAGAGACGAATTCTAGAAGCTACTCCTAGCTTTTACAGGCCTTCTCGTACGAGGACATGCCCTACTAAGACCGAAGTCACTGCTGACCACTGCCTCAGTTAGAGCTAACACAAAGTTTGCCTTGCTGAAACAGTGGCTAGCTCCCTCACCGCTATTCCAGCCAACTAAGGTTCAGAGGCTTTTCCCGTACGACGTCGACAGTCTCTGTCGTTCATTTTTGTCGTTCGGCATCTCCCTCTTGCAGGTTTTCCTTGTTGGTTTGGGAGCGAGTGGCTCAGTCAGTAGCGCGCCAGTCTCGCAATATGCAGTTTCTAGGTTCGAGTCCCAGCTGTGTCAGGGTTGAGATTTATCTCCGCATATCTTCCCGTCCTGCTCTCTGTCAATAGGGGATACCGATGGGCTTGGAAAAGCCGCCATCTGTCGTATGGGCGTCAACCAGTGTCTCCGTGTGCTGGAGAGCCATACCCTGTGCACGTTAAAGAGCACGCTGATTGGCCTTGAGGGGAGGCTACCTTTTGTCTCCCAACAGCTGTCCAATGTGTTCCCTCTCCTCAACCTTCTGTGAACCCTTATGATTTGGCCATTTAGCCCATTGTGTGCAACAAGAGTGCCCCTCAGAGGTAAAACAACACCACCCTGTTGGTTCAAGGAGAAAGACATCTCGGATATTGTCTACACTAACACTTCCTCCCCTCTAAATTTACTTCAACTTTTATAGATGTCCCTTTTGCGAGAGCCTTACAGATATCGCTGCAGGAAGTCATTAACATCCCTGGTCTATCCATGGTGTTTAGTTTAAAATAACGTGTTCTTTTTACTTAAAGACAATGATGGTATTTTGTTATATTTTAGAAATCAACGCTATATAACCAGATAATTTTTTATAAAATTATTTCACAGTAAGAAAATTAATAATGCAGGATCTAAGACAAAAATTTTGAGTTAAGAGAATTATCTGTTCTAAAGTCTACGTCTTCTCTGAATTTTGAGAATAAGATTCCCGACCAGGTTTTATTGTTGGTAAAGAGAAAATGCCAGTGCTGGAATAGAGAGCATACTGCTGAAGACCTTTTTAACCTATCTTTGCTGAGAAAACAGTCATTGTATGTTTTATATTTAAGACATCTTAATAAGTATGTTCAAAATTCCCGCAACGTGGGTTGGGTTGTTTTACCTCTGAGCGGCACTTTTTTGCACACCATGGGCTAAATGGCCAGGTCACAAGGACTCCGAGAGCTCAGAGAAGGTTGGGGGAGGGGACCCACTGGAACAGCTGTTGGGAGACAGATGGTAGCCTCCCGTCAAGGCCATCCAGCGTGTTCTTTAACGTGCACAGGGTATGGCTCTCCCGCACACGAGGCCACGGCTTAACGTCCCATCCGACGGACAGCGGCCTTTCCAAGCCCATCGGTGTTCCCTACTGACCGTGGGCAGGGCGGGGAATATTGCGGACATAAATTTCAACGCTGACCCAGCTGGGACTCGAACCTGGGAACTACAGATTACGAGCCTGGCGCGCTACCGACTGAGCCACCCCCGCCATATAGTAATTACAGACCGATCATGATCTTATCAGTTATTGAAAAAGTTTTAAAAAATATATATACAAATATGTTAATAATTTTTTAGATAAATGGAAAATAATTACAGATAGACAGTACCGGTTTGGAAAGAACAGAGCAAGAGCATTTCTCACAATACATTAATTCAGCACTCAATTCTGGAAAAAAGGTTTGTGCTATATTTATGGATTTAAATAAAGCATTTGACACTGTTAACCATGACATATTGTTTAAAAAAGTTATCATTGGTGGGAATTCGAGGTTCACTGAATAAATGGTTCAAAAATTACTTGTCTAATAGGACTATCATCACTACGATTGAAAATTGTGAGAGTAGAATTCAAATTTTAAAATCAATTGTACCACAGGGCTCAGTTTTGGGGCCACTTTTATTTGCAATTTATATAAATGATTTAGCAGAAATAAATTTTCAGGGTAATTTGTTTATGTTTGCTGACGATACCGTTCTGCTGAACGCAGGTATGCAGGTAGAAGAAGTAGTTAGATGTGCACAGAACGAATATAATGTAGCAAATTCTTGGTTTCAGAAAAACAAACTCTTCTTAAATGAAGAAAAAACCAAATATATGATCATTCAGAGTAAATAAAATAAATAAATACCCCCTCAAGCAGCTGCTTGCACAGAGGTCTGACAGGAGCCTGTCAGTTTATATGCCATAGTAGAAGGTCTGAGAGGATGGCAGGCCCTCAGCAGAAAAACGACACAGCCATGCCTTACCCGGGGCTCGAATCCAGATACCTTAGATCAGTAGCCAAGCGCGCTAACCACTCGGCAATGGGACGGCCATTCAGAGTAGTTAAATAACTTATGCATTAAAACACATAATTATAACTGTCAATATAAATTAATAATTAACCAAAATGCATGTCCCTGCCCAATTGTGGAAGAGATTAATAAAATTCAATATTTGGGGATTTATATTGACCAAGATTTTAAATGGAAATCGCACATAAAATATACTTGTGATAAACTAAGTTATCATCTTACAAAGTGTTGAAGTTGAAAAGAACAAAGAACAAGTTGAAAGTGTACAAAGTGTTGAAGTTGAATACACTTATTCCATTGGATGTCATAACAATGATATATAAAGCTCTCTGTGATTCAATCATTAGGTATGGTATCAGTATATATGGATGCACATATAAATCTGTTTTAAATAAAATTAAACGAATACAAAAATCCTACCCACATCAGAAGTTTGCGCGGGAGAGACATACCCTGTGCACGTTAAAGAACACACTGGATGGCCTTGACGGGAGACTACCATCTGTCTCCCAACAGTTGTTCCAATAAATCTCCTCCCCCAACCTTCTCTTTGCCTTCGGGATCCTTGTGACTTGACCATTTAGCCCATTGTGGGCAAAAAAGTGCCGCTCAGAGGTAAAACAACCCAACCTCCCCCTCCGGTTAAAACATTCTCCCTCTTTTTTAGGGGAGAAGAGAAATGGACATAGTTCGAGGTACCCATTATCCTCTCCACATCAGAAGTTTCTAAACCAAAAACCGGAATTTCCTCGCTCAGCTAATCGAACTTTTCAAATCACTTCATAGCTACCCAGAGTTAGCAAGCAAATATTTTTCAACATGTGATTTTCCCCGGGTTGTTTTATCTCTGAACGGCATTTTGTTTTGCAGAAAATGGAGTAAATAACGAGATCACAAAGGCCCCGAGGGCTCAGAGAAGGTTGGGGGAGGGGAGGTGATACATTGGGCAGCTCTTGGGAGATTGATGGAAGCTCTCGTCAAGGTGTCCAGCGTGTTCTTTAACATTTAAAGGGTATGGCTCTCCCTCACACGGGGAATTTTTCAAAATGCGTTTTTCGGAAACTAATTACTAATACATAGGTTCATTTCATTCCTATCTAGTAAGCAGCAGAAGAATTTTTCTTTGATACTTGTGCTGCCATCTGTGTGATAATAAATAAAACTCGTTCGCGCTATGTAGAAAAGGAAGGAAAATTATCGACTCATTCAAAATTCGATCCATAAAATTCGGATCCATAAACATTTTGGAAGTTTCAAAAAATTTTCATTCCTTATAAAAAGCACCGAACCATTTCGGCATCTCTTTATCTCTCCCAGCTCCTTTGAAGTTATTCTTTAACAGAATCATGAATTGTTGTCGCATTAAAATAATACACAGAAAAGTCGTGAAAGAAATTAAAGATGAGCAAACCAACCTACAATAATGCTAATAATACATTTAGCTGATTTGAATGAGTGAGGAGGGGGATGAGGAGTCGGAGGGAGAGGGGGATAAAGCTAATATCTGACTATGACAGATGTGACTCTGAGCTCTGAAAAATTTCACCTCAGGGTAAATGGGGTCATCGATCTCAAAACAAATGCAAAATTTCAGATCGACTTTGTCCTTTAAAGGTCAAATAGAGGTCGAATTTCTACCTAACCATGGTCTACGTGTTCTGCAAAAGTAAAAATTTGTACCTAGGGGACATTCAGGTCACAGATCTCCGAAACAACACGAAACTGGAGATTCGACGTGTCCTTCTAGGCCGAATAGAAGCAGAGTGGCGGTTGATAATAGGTAGTTTTGATAAATAAGTTTAATAATGCTAGTTTTTCTGTTCAAATGGTTGACCAGAGATATTTTCGAAATTTGTGAGAGTAGAGATCAAATTTTAAAATCAGGTGTACCACAGGGCTCATGAACAAATAAGAGACTAATTGTTGAAAGTCATACTCTCTGCATTATATGCTAACTTTCGAACTGAATGAAATTGCTTAAAACTCTGTGCTCATAATATCTTAGATAAATTAGACAAAAAAATTCAAATTTAACAAGCATTAAAGCATAAAAGTCGAGACAAACTCAAGGATCGAAATACTACTCTCTGCGAATCTCGCAGAGAGCTTCTGTAGTGAAATCGAGGCACATTATGGGGAGAAGATTTCATTGGCCACTATTGATCGTTCTACGTGGAACAGAACCAAAATGGAGATCCCAGAGCAGATCGATTTTTAGAAAGTGTCGGCTAACTGGAGTGGCCAACTAAGAAAATTTCATTTTACATGTATAATGGAGAATATGATGCTGTTGCCGGCACACCAGTGATGTTGTTCGAAAAACTTCATGAGCAGGGTATGGAGCATCATCAGCAGATTACATGATAAACAACCTTCTCGTAAAATGTAGATTCTTGTCAATCAGCAACACATCAGTCAGAGATTTCTTGTCAATCAGCAACATCTTAATGCTCTTTGCAGTGCATTTTGAGAGCAGCAAAAACGGAGAAAATGCCCCTACTATAAAGACTCCTTCTTTCAGCCCTTCTGCGCAGCTCCCGTGTGATCCTGAGAGCTTCAGAAGTTCCTTTTCTCCACTTGTGCTTTATCTTTGCTCCGCGAAGGCGAAATTTCAGCTCAGCGCAGCTAATAACAATAAGATAGAGATTACTGGAGTCCTTTACCAGAGGGAGAAAGGGAAAAGAGAGTCAGGGATGCTTTCGCTTTCATATCAGTGCAGTTATTTCATTTCTGTGTACACCTAGTGCTCTTAATATTGCATTAAAGCTTTACCTCTCCTTCGCTCATTCCTTCCTCTTCCCTTTTTCCGGGAGTTTTCACTTCTCTTCTCTCGCTTCCAACTCTCCCTCTATCCTCTTCCTCCCTTCTTCATCTTACGACATCCGGGAAAGCGGCCAAGAAAATTCTTTTGGGTAAACATTTAAAGTTCCAGGCGTAACTGATTAAAGAGTACACGTCACAGAGAAGACACATAAGCTCGCTTTAAAATATTTCAGCTCCGCTTCATGTTCAATATCATCTCTCTGTTGATAAGAGATGGTGCTCTCTGATATTGATGCTTCGTTACCATGGTAACGGGAATTTGAAAGACGAGTGGGAAGACAGTGGAGGCGAAGATTTAGCCTCTTTTCTCTCCCCCGCTTATACACCTGCCACTCTTTTTTTCATCTTGGCGAACTTGGAAAAGCGCAAATAATTCGGCGAAGAGGAAGTCCACTTACTTTAAACTCTTCTTTCTTAAGCCATGCAATAGGTCAGGTGCAGTGCGTGCTAATGTAATATTTGCTTCTTTTGAAACATCTGCAGTTTGAGAGAAATATCGATAGGTTACGATACAAAACTTTCTCTCTAGAATTGGAAACAAAGTTATGCATAGTTATTACCCTCTCAAGTAGCTCAAGCTGCCGTAGAGGTCTAACACGAACCTGTTATTTTATACCTGTGTTTAAAATGTAAATGATTAAGAAAGGTAAATTTCTTTAAGACTGTGGTAATCAGCGAACTACTAAGTGAACGGATTAAGTTTCGTCCTGTTGCATGAGGAACCAAGCGAAGTTTGTAGGCTATCTCCGTCTTTTGAATTTGCTAAAAAAATGAAAATTCCCAACAATGTAAATGAGGAAAGTTCAGTGTCAAAATAAACTGAAGTGCACGTGGGAGATCTGAAATATTAAATGGATATTTAAAGGTTAATGATGACAATATATATTTTTTTCTATCTGGGAATTATGAATTTTCTGTGAAAGGTTGGGTTGGGTTGTTTTACCTCTGAGCGGCACTTTTTTGCACGCCATGGGCTAAATGGCCAGGTCACAAGGACCCCGAAGGCTCAGAGAAGGTTGGGGGAGGGGACCCACTGGAACAGCTGTTGGGAGACAGATGGTAGCCTCCCGTCAAGGCCAGCCAGCGTGTTCTTTAACGTGCACAGGGTATGGCTCTCCCGCACACGGGCCACGGCTTAACATCCCATCCGACGGACGGCGGCCTTTCCAAGCCCATCGTTGTCCCCTACTGACCGTGGGCAGGGCGGGGCTGACCAGAGCTGGGACTGGAACCTGGGAACTACAGATTACGAGCCTGGCGCGCTGCCGACTGAGCCACCCATGCCCCCCTCTCTGAAAGGTAAACTTTAGGCTTTAGGCGCCTTCTCTAATGTAATTCCTAAAATAGCTGAGATAGGATGAATTATTGGCAGCCAAAGCTGAAGATGTCTGTTTCCAATCTCAATTATGAGAGTGTTGAAACTTTCCATTTTGAAAGCACTCACTCTCGGATAGGAAGGTTCCTTGATCGATTGCTTTCGGTTGTATCGCACTAGCAACTAAGACTACAGTGCGTCAAAAAAAAAAGTCGAGAAAGATGACCCCGAGTTTTTCTGTTTTCCATCGGATATGACCTCGAGATTTTTCCTGTATGTATGGCCTTGACGAGAGGATCCGTTTCGCTGGATTCTCTTATCCTCTACCTAGTCCTGGATCCGTGGTTTCCTCGCAACATCCGTCATCTGTTTGTCACTCACAGCATTACATAAATTATTCAGTAATAAAGTATTACAGGAAAATGTCCTCTAGACAAGAAACACTTGAAAGAATTAGCTGAAAAAAAATTGGTTGTCCTGAGTGGGATTCGAATTCACGTCTACTTAGAAGCATACAAGGCGTCATAACCGCCAGATCACCAGAAACTAACCATTTTCTTCAACAATGTGACATATAAATATCCCCACATTTTTTAAACATTTATATAACGCTGTGAGCGTGAGTGACAAATATTACTTCCAACATAACAAGGCAGATTCGGTGCCTTATTCCCGACATAGATGGCGCCAGTGGCGAATCAACAAAAATCCGGGAATGTTTATACGTCATATTGTTGAAAAAAAAAAGGTTGGTTTCTGTTGGTCTAGCTGTTACAATGCCTGACTTGTTCTGGTAGAGATGGGTTCGAATCCCTCTCAGTACTACAATCAATTTTTTTCAGCTGATTATTTCAAATTGAACATAGTGTTATAAATAAAAAAAAATTCTCCAGAAATTTCTTGTTCAAAATTATTGTACATTTGTAAAATCAGCTTTCATTCATTGATAAACTTAATAACATCCTTAAAAAAAAAGGACATTTTTTATTTCTATATCATTCGATGTGCAAAGCTTCATATCAGCCGTTTTCTCATGATTGAGTTGAAATTTTGTACGTTTGGTTTATTGATGGCAGTAACGAGACAGAGAAAAGTTTGATCCACCAACTTGAGCAGTTCTGCTTCCAACTATTATATAGAATAAATAAATACCCCCTCAAGCAAATAAATAATACTATACTTGCCACAGAGGTCTGACAGGAGCCTGTCAGTTTATATGCCATAGTAGAAGGTCTGAGAGGATGGCAGGACCTCATCAGAAAAACGACACATACATTCGAACCTAGGATCGAACCTAGGATCGAACCTAGGTCCCTTAGATCAGTAGCCAAGCGCGATTAACTACTCGGCCATGGGACTGCTGTTATATAAACAATGCTAAATTTCTCTATTTTTGCATATATATGGAAATAAAATTCCGATTTTTAAGCATAAAAATAGGATATTATTTAAAGACAATAATTGGAGGTAAACCATTCTCGCGATAATATTTGTGTGCACAATATTTGGAGCAAAATAACCGATTTCTGTTTCTGAGCTCCCATCTCTTATCCGCATTTGGTTTCTCCTAAATGACGTAAATTTCTGTAGGATTTACGAGAATGTTAATGTGTGAGGAAATTCCTGCCCCGATTTAAAAGACCAGATATTTTTATTCGATAATTAAAATTATATTATTTTAGTCAAACATTAATTTATCTACATATCAATATTTTATTAGATATTGTTTGAATTATTTGATAGGGTAACAAAACGTTTATACACACAAAGGCGTGATTTTTGCTCAAAATCAAGACTGCATTTTCCCGCCCTCATCCACTTCGCTCTACATCCTTGTGAAGTGGATGCTGTTATCCATCCAAAGTGCAAGAATGTGTTGGACAAGGCCTCTTAGATGGAGGTTAATTCTTGGTCAACGTAACACCGACGGATGTATATAGTGTGACCATCCGGTTAATTCTTGGCTCTATACAAGTACGTCCATCCGTCTTCCTTTGCCACTTAACGATCCAATGTCTGAAATTGGATTTTTTCTTATTTGAGTTTTGAATTATGGGATCTTTGTGTCTAGAAAGTTTTGAAATCTTTCAGAAGTTGGCGTACGAGGATAATTTTCTCTCCTACTTGTATATATGAAAAAGTTTTCCTCTGTACTGCTTTAGTACTGGAATGAAAAGGAAAAGCGATGTAAAATGATTCAATTCCCGAAACATAATTCTTTCCAATTATCTTTTTCAATTTGTCGTGTTCATATTTCAGATTAAACCTTTTCTCTTTCCCATTTTAATGACTTTAGCCTCTTTTATTATTACAATCGAATGCGAGGGCGTACAGTTACGCGCTATTTTTCAAATGAACACCCATATGAGGACGTTGTAGACCACTTCCCTTAAAAGGGGGCGAAAATTTGGAGGGAGGTTCACATTAACGATTTTTATCTCAAATTAAAGCTTGTGACGTCTCCAATGTCATGGGATACTTCAAACACGACTCAAAAAATAGGAGAAAAAAAAATGTGGTCGATGTTTATGAGTCATATATCAAATGAAATTTTCTCCAGGTGGATATTTTTAGAGTGACAGAGAAAAAAATATCAATAAATTAAAAAATCCTATCTTCCTCTATGCGCCCTAAAAAAGCAGAAAATAAACCTAAAGCATATCGATAGTGCAATTAATCACTGAGTTCGTATTCACTTCAAAGGAAGATACGACGCCGGCAATCTTGTTGAGTAGGTAAATCGGCGCTGTATCCTCCTTTGAAGTGAATACGAACTCAGTGACTGATTATGCTATCGACATGCTTTAGGTTTATTTTCTACATTTTAGGGCGCATAGGGAAAGATAGGTATTTTTTAAAAGTTTTAATTAATTTTTGTTTGTTTGAACCCTTCACTTTAGAATACGAAAAGAAAAATCGCAATATTTAGCCTTAACTGTTAAGTAAGGGTGCTAGCTACTGTTTCCAGCAGGGCAAACTTTGTGTGTTGTGGTAGCTGTAACTGAGGCAGTGGTCAGCAGTGATTTCGGTCTTAGTAGGACATGTCCTTGTATGAGAAAGCCTGTAATAGTTAGGACAGAGAAGACTCCTCGAAGCTACTCCTATGTGTTGCAAAATGAAAAAAATTAAAAGCGGTTTTGCCTGGTAGAAATGCAATGAACTCTTTCACCTCATGAAAATATAAAAATGAACTAAAAAAAACTTATAAAATTGTCAATAAGAGATTAACAGGGTGAAGACCTCAGTTATAGGTATAAATCTTCAGTATTTTATCACAATATTATTTCTTGTATTTCGAAGTGTTTTTCCGTTTCGCATCTAGATGGAACCACTAAGGCTATTTAATCGAGGTGAACTCTAGAAACGGATTGCGTTTTAAAAACCAGCTTTATTTTCACATAAAAACATGGCATATCTTTTCCAGATGAAACTCTACACGAATGTCATGAGATTAATAAAGTGGTTTGGGTTGATTTACCTCTGAGCGGCAGTTTTTTGTAGTCGTTGCAATGGGCTAAATCGCCATGCCGTAAGGTCATTTAGCCCATTGTGTGCTTCTCGGAGCCTTGAGGGCTTGGAGTAGGTTGGGGGAAGGGGACTCGATGGACAGCTGTCGGGTGACAGATGGTAGCTTTCCGTCAAGGCCATCTAGCGTATTCCTTAACGTGCACAGGATGATGTCCCTCCCTCACACGGAGTCACGGCTCAGCATCCCATCCGACCGACGGCGGCCTTTCCAAGTAAGACTGGAACTGGGAATGGTTCCGACTGAGCCCCCCCCCCCCCCGCTCCCAATAAACTGTGAAAAGCACGATTAGTTTTTATCGAATAAGATATGAATTTCGTACAAAAAGTGATCGCAATTCGGTGACGGAAAAGGTATTTGTTCATATAATAGAGAATAACCTAAAGGAAAGGTTTCTGAAAGAGAGGGCGCTCCAAGATTAGTTTCTTCTTCGTTATTCTATTGGGAAGGTATGGAGCAGTGGGTGGGGAAGGGAGACTTAGGGTTATAAGCCTCCTCCTGCCTTTCAGGACTTGAACAGCGTATATTTTCTATGTAAGTCTCCGTAAATCAGGCTTAAGCACGTCACCTCTCACCCCCACCCACAAGATTGAAAATTTCGGAGCATGTTAGTGCTATGGAGCAATCTCGTTTGCTGCATATTTCATTCTAACTTCCGCTGTTCGTAGCTGTTGACCTTCATCGGAACCATTCCTGTCGTTTTAGAGCAAATTACGAGTCACGCCCTTCACTCCCAATTAATAACCGCGAGCTCCCACCTCTCTCTGTGGCGGCTACTTTGGGCCAATTAGAAGTTCACAGCTCAACTTCGCAATGAACGTTGAAGGGAACGAGGGCGGAGAGGGAACGAGCTTTGATGTTCCCGTTGACTCGCGCAATCTGCTCGTTTCATAAGTCCTGACCCGTGTCTCATCTGCTCCTAATTGCCTCTGGCTATTGACTTTTGTTTTTGATCTCTAATTACGACGACAAACGCTCCCTACCTGCTACGATGAGTCGGAACTACCATCATTCCTCCACCCACTGTTCCTCCCCCTCCTCGTTCTCACTATCCTCTCTCTCCGTTCGTGTTCTTCCTGCTCGACGTGCTGCTTGACGTGTGGCTCCCTCTAGTGTCGGTCGTCATTCGAAGGCGCTGTCAAACATGCAAATGAACCATCGATGGATGGCAGTGGGAGTGGAAGCATGTGGTGGGGGGGAGGGGATCTTAAGTCTATCCCTACGTGAGCTATTTCACTCTTTGTCCAGGGAGTGATGCAGCGACTCGAAGTTCTTGGCTCGGTGTGTTTGATCGTTGAGCTGGTGTATCTCGAAGACAGCAGAACTCAATATTGGTAGGAATTCTTTTGTTCAGCACATTTCTTGCTTTCTTAATGCAAATAATAATAAAAAGGAGTAAATAAAATAATTTCGCAGTAGAAGAGTTTATTGCTGAGCGTTTGCTATTTTAATGTTTGATAATCTTGACACGGAGGACTGAAAAGCAACAATCAAACTTTAGAAAGTAAAGTTTTCGCCTAATGGGAAGAGGAAAAAATGGAATAAAAGATGGCAATACGACATGAATCCTATTTAGTTTTATCTTTCAATTTTAATTATTTATGATTTCACACAAAAGGTTAAATTTTCTACAACAGTCACTAGCATATCATTTATGCCAGTAATTTGGGTTGTTTTACCTCTGAGCGGCATTTTTTTTGCCCACAACGGCCAGGTCACAAAGACCTCGAGGTCTCAGAGAAGGTTGGGGATCTACTGGATAGCTGTTAGGAAACAAACGGTAGCTTTCGGTCAAGGACATCGAGCGTGTTCTTTAACGTGCACAGGGCATGGATCTCCCGCGCAAAGGAGCCACAGCTTTGCGTCCCATCCGACGGACTTTCCAAGCCCATCGGTGTCCTCTACTGACTGAAGGGAGTATTTAGGAGATAAATCTCAATGCTGGCCCAAGTGGGGGACTCGAACCTTGGAATTGTAGATTACGAGCCTGGTGTGCTACCGACTGAGTCATCCCCGCCCCATTTAACACGAGCAATTCGTACTAACTAAGATAATTGATAAAACACAAATTGTAATATTTTATTAGTACTATGGAATGCAAAAAAGAATTTCTCATTTATTCCTTAAAAGGAAAAAAAAAGTTACATCTTTTCACACATAGAATTAAGAGGCATATCAATGTAAACCACTTGGCCAGAGCCACCTAGATAAGATCGCGTCCGGGCATGTATGTGTGTAAAACCTAACAACAAACATGAAAGTCTTTGCTCAAAAAAGTGGGCTTTCCCCCCAAAAAAGTTCGGAACGAAATGGAAAAGTAAAAGTTTTCAAAAAAAAAAAAAGTAAAATGAAGAAAATTTTAAAAGAAGAGTAATTTAAAAAAAATTTGAATAATTTTTCAATTAGATTTAGTAATAACTGACTTTGTAATAACTTCTTTTTCTCTCTCTCTTATTCTTTTAATTTTTTATGATATTTTTCCAAATCTTTAAAAAAAGAAACCTATTTTTGAATCCCTTGGAGATTTTCTCCTTGAAACAAACCTCTGGTATAGGTTTGTTTCAATGCGAAAATCTCGAAGGGATTCAAATATAAATTTCCCTTTTTTGTAGATTTGGAAAATTAAGTAGGTTGTTTGTTGTCAGCTCTTCCATTTGATCTTGTTATGTGGCAGAAACAAAAAGGTGAAAAAAAATCAGGAAATTTAAATATTCTATTTTAAGTGATTTAATTTTCTAAAATAACTTCAAGCTCTAGTTTAAAATGGTATGTAATAAAATGCTACTCCTATATTAAAATATTATTGAATATTTCAAACTGTTTATAAATAAAGAGCAACTGATTGAATTTTAACTAACAGAAATTTAATTAAAATAAATTTTTCTTGTTCTGCTAGTACGCCATCTAGGGTTCTTAGTTTCAACCATCACATGAATTTCAATTTTTTAACGTAAACATTTCATTTGAAATATTAGTTCAAGTTTTGCACCTTTAGCTTCCTCTAACAATATAAATTCAAGCATTCAAGGATCTTCTTAAGTATTAAAACTGATCCATTCAGAATTGAAGCGCTCAAAACAGCTGAAGGGATGAAGTCAAAGGAAAGCCACATTTGGAGCTAGTTAACTTGGAAACAACGCTTTGCTCTCTGTTTCTGAGGAAAATGTTCTCATTGGCTATCAGAAGTTAAAGATTTGAATCAAATCTCGATTTTTAACAGTATGAGTTGAGCATTAAGCAAGAGGTATGGAAGCTAGATCATTAAGTAAGACTTAATGTTTTTACGACTTAATGACGTTAAGTCATTAAATCGTAAAGAACTGTTTCTAAAGTTAATTGGATATAATAGTTATTATTATGTTTTAATGTTTATTAAGTTTATATTTTCAAGTTGGGCTGCGATTCTCATTTTTTGTCAATTTTGGCGAAAATTTTGAATAATGTGACTATATTCCAGCTTTTATAAATCTTTACATATTAAATTAAAAAAAATAAGACTTAGAAATATTTAATTTAGATTTATAACTTATTAGCAAAGACACTTTTCCACAAAAGGCTTTTCCCCCAAAGTTGGGTATCTTCGATAGAGGCATCCATTGCTATAACATTTACATTATCTTTGGATTGATTTGAGCAGAAGATCCGCCCAATTCTTCCATTGCTTTTGAATACTTTTCAAGAAATTATTGAAGACAGGTCCGCCCAATTCCTCCATTGCTTTTGAATTTTTTTTGAATAATTATTGAAGACAGGTCCACCCAATTCTAGAATTGGGTCCACCCAAATTCTAGAATTTTTTTTGAATAATTATTGAAGACAGGTCCACCCATTGCTTTTGAATCCTTTTCAAGCAATTATTGAAGACAGGTCCGCCCAATTCTTCCATTGCTTTTGAATCCTTTTCAAGAAATTATTGAAGACAGGTCCGCCCAATTCTTCCATTGCTTTTGAATCCTTTTCAAGCAATTATTGAAGACAGGTCCACCCAATTCTTCCATTGCTTTTGAATCCTTTTCAAGCAATTATTGAAGACAGGTCCGCCCAATTCTTCCATTGCTTTTGAATCCTTTTCAAGCAATTATTGAAGACAGGTCCGCCCAATTCTTCCATTGCTTTTGAATCCTTTTCAGGCAATTATTGAAGACCTATTGTTCTTAAAACATGTCGCGTGAAAAACTTATCAGAGAAGAAGTTTTTGCAAATGCATATTGTTCAGGTTGTGTTGTTTTACCTCTGAGCGACACTTTTTTTACACACAATGGGTTAAATGGCCAGGTCAAAAGAACCCAAAGGCTCAGAGAAATTTGGGGGAAGGGGACCCACTAGACAGCTGTTAGGAGACAGATGAAAACCTGCTTTAAAGAGTGTCCTTTAACGTGCACAAGGTATAGCTCTCCTGCACACGGAGCAACGGCTTAACGTTCATCCGATGGACGGCGACCTTTCCAAGATCTATGCAGTAGTAGCATAAATGAGAGTTCTGGCACAGTAAAAGGGGTTCGAGAATTCTATGAAAATCCATGGGAAAAGTTATGGGGGTGAGGAAAAAAGTATGTTTCTTGTGGTTTTTTGTGAAAATATGTGTGAAAATTAGAAAAAAAGGGGTACTTTAGAATGTGAAAAACTAATTTAAGTTTTTTTTTTAAATATGAGGTTTTAAACTAATTTGTAAATTAGTTTAAATCAATTAGGTTGAAATGAGGTGTGTGTGTATGAGATAAAAAATTATGTGTTTTGTTAAGTTATCATACACTTCGCTGGATACAGCAGAATCAAAACTTTCTAAGCAAAGTCCAAAGTATTAATTCTGTTTTCAAAGAAAAATATTAAAAGTTTTATCCAAAAGTGAATAAATTTCTTATCATAGAAAAATATTAAAACTTTTAATCAAAGTCCAAAATAATTATTTTGCTACAAGAATATTAAAACTTTTATCTAAGCAACGTTCAAGTAATAATTTTGCTATTAAGCAATAATATTAATACTTTTATCTAATAAAAGTCCAAAGTAATAATTCTGTGGATTTTTACTTTGTGAAGTGGATGATAATTTAACATAGAAGAATATTAAAATTTTAATCTAATCAAAGTTCAAGTAATAATTTTGCTACAAGAATATTAAAAACTTTATCTAACGAAAGTCCACGTAATAATTCCCGTTCCAGCTTTACAATTAAAGCTTTACAATTAAATGTATTTAAATCGCACTTACCGTAGATTGGGACTCTATACCGAAGGGGGAACTCAAACTGACTTCGAATCGCTTGAGATCTTTCTTAAATACTCAACCGAAATTTAAAACCAAAACTGAATAAATTTCTTATCATAGAAGAATATTAAAATTTTCATCTAATCAAAGTTCAAGTAATAATTTTGCTATAAGAATATTAAAACTTTTATCTAACTAAAGTCCACGTAATAATTCCCGTTCCAGCTTTACAATTGAATCTATTTAAATCGTACTTACCTTAGATTGGGACTCTATGCGAGGGGAAAGTCAAAGTGACTTGGAATCGCTTGAGACCTTCTTAAATACTCCACAGAACCAAAACTGAATCTTGAAGTTTGGTTTTGGATAAAAAAAAAATTCGGCTTGATAGCAAAGTCCAAGTAATAATTTTTGCTATCAAACCGAAATGTTTATCCAAAACCAAAGTTCAAGATTCAGTAGCAAAGTCCAAGTAATAATCTTTATCCAAAACCAAAGTTCAAGATTCAGTAGCAAAGTCCAAGTAATAATTTTGTTATCAAACCGAAATGTTTATCCAAAACCAATGTTCAAGATTCAGTAGCAAAGTCCAAGTAATAATTTTTTATCCAAAACCAAAGTTCAAGATTCAGTAGCAAAGTCCAAGATTCAGTTTTGGTTCTGTGGAGTATTTAAGAAGGTCTCAAGCGATTCCAAGTCACTTTGACTTTCATAACTACTTACTCTTCAGGAGGGGAAAGTCAAAGTGACTTGGAATCGGAAACTTTGGTTTTGGATAAAAATTATTACTTGGACTTTGCTACTGAATCTTGAACATTGGTTTTGAATAAACATTTCGGTTTGATAGCAAAATTATTACTTGGACTTTGCTACTGAATCTTGAACATTGGTTTTGAATAAACATTTCGGTTTGATAGCAAAATTATTACTTGGACTTTGCTACTGAATCTTGAACATTGGTTTTGAATAAACATTTCGGTTTGATAGCAAAATTATTACTTGGACTTTGCTACTGAATCTTGAACTTTGGTTTTGGATAAACATTTCGGTTTGATACCAAAATTATTACTTGGACTTTGCTACTGAATCTTGAACTTTGGTTTTGGATAAACATTTCGGTTTGATAGCAAAAATTATTACTTGAACTTTGCTATCAAACCGAATTTTTTTTTATCCAAAACCAAACTTCAAGATTCAGTTTTGGTTCTGTGGAGTATTTAAGAAGGTCTCAAGCGATTCCAAGTCAGTTTGACTTTCCCCTCCGGTATAGAATCCCAATCTAAGGTAAGTAAGATTTAAATAGATTTAATTGTAAAGCTGGAACGGGAATTATTACGTGGACTTTAGTCAGATAAAAGTTTTAATATTCTTATAGCAAAATTATTACTTGAACTTTGATTAGATGAAAATTTTAATATTCTTCTATGATAAGAAATTTATTCAGTTTTGGTTTTAAATTTCGGTTGAGTATTTAAGAAAAATCTCAAGCGATTCGAAGTCAGTTTGAGTTCCCCCTTCGGTATAGTATAGAGTCCCAATCTAAGGTAATTGCGATTTAAATACATTTAATTGTAAAGCTTTAATTGTAAAGCTGGAACGGGAATTATTACGTGGACTTTCGTTAGATAAAGTTTTTGATATTCTTGTAGCAAAATTATTACTTGAACTTTGATTAGATTAAAATTTTAATATTCTTCTATGTTAAATTATCATCCACTTCACAAAGTTTCGGTTTGATAACAGAATTATTACTTTGGGCTTTTATTAGATAAAAGTTTTAATATTATTGTTTAATAGCAAAATTATTACTTGAACGTTGCTTAGATAAAAGTTTTAATAATCTTGTAGCAAAATAATTACTTTGGACTTTGATTAAAAGTTTTAATATTTTTCTATGATAAGAAATTTATTCATTTTTGGATAAAACTTTTAATATTATTCATTGATAACAGAATTAATACTTTGGACTTTGCTTAGAAAGTTTTGATTCTGCTGTATCCAGTGAAGTGTATGATAACTCAACAAAACATATCGTTTTCTTATCTCATACACACACACCTCATTTCAACCTAATTCATTTAAACTAATTCACAAATTAGTTTAAAACCTCATCTTTAAAAAAAAAGTTAAATTAGTTTTTCACATTCTAAAGTACCCCTTTTTTTTCTAATTTTCACACATATTTTTACAAAAAGCCACAATAAACATACTTTTTTCCTCACCCCTCATAACTTTTCCCATGGATTTTCATAGAATTCTCGAACCCCCTGCCATCCTCTCAGATCTTCTACTATGGCATATAAACTGACAGGCTCCTGTCAGACCTCTGTGGCAAGCAGCTGCTTGAGGGGGTATTTATTTTTTATTTATTTTTACTCTGCCAGAACTCTCATTTATGCTACTACTCTATGCTGTTCTCTTTCGTACCCAGGGCGAAGATAAATGTTAATTTTTGAACTCGAACCTGGGACTGCAGATTACGAGCTTGAAGCGCTACGGAGTTAGCCCGCTCCTATTGATCATGAGAATGTATTGCACTTTTCGGTGATGTGAACTTAGTTGAGATATTAATTTGGAGTTTCCTTTTTATATAATACATTAAATATGTGTACATTAATGAGAAGGAACGAGTGACATTTCCTGACAACGTCATTCTACAGTTTCTTACTTCGCCGTCTGTTGCTGCCGTTTTTCTCAGGGATCTGGTCACAGAACAAATTGCCGCTTTCAGATATTGCAGAGTCAGGGCAAACGATGCCGTTATCCTTCGCTAATTTTTCTTGGCAACTGGCAATGAGCGTCTCGGCACTTGCCGCTTCACTGGCAGACGACTTGCAGAGGCAGGCAGTCTGCCAAGTTCCCTCGCCAGGCAAAAGCCAGAAGAAAAATGGCGAAATGAGTAAGACGTGGCTGAGGTGGGAAAGCCAAAAGGGGAAAAAGCGGGAGAGAGGGTCTGTGTGGAGAAGAAATGATTTTCAAACACATGTTTTTCTTTTTTTTTTTGTAGATTTAGGAAAGCGTTGCTCATTCTATCGCCTATCCTTGGTGAATTAAAGGAGAAAACAAATGTAATTTTAATAAAACGAGCTTGCTAAAATAAATGCAATATTCAAAAAGCAAGGGAAAAATTAATCTTACGGAATAAAATCGCGGAAATGCATTTTTTTTACGGAATCGTGCTCAAATGATAAATGTTTTTGTAAATACGTGTGGATTTTTAAAGTCACCGATTTTTATATACTGAATAACATGAAAATAATTGAGAGAAAGATATGTCGACATGGGAAGCAGTAGAAGTGTGGTCTAGAAATATACTTTTAGGGAGTTGGAATAAGGTAATTACGCAATGGTTTCGTTTAAAAATGATTGTATTGTTTGCGAAAATAATTTTGCATTCATCGATGTTTCCTTTTCATCAGATGACATTCAAGATCTGTCGACTTCTAGTGAGGTCGTGTGTCATGATGAATAAGGTTGTCATTGTGTTTCATCAGAGCTGGGGCGGGGTGGCTCAGTCGGTAGCGCACCAGGCTCGTAATCTGTAGTTCCCAGGTTCGAGTCCCAGCTGGGTCAGCGTTGAGATTTATCTCCGCAAAAATTCCCCGCCCTGCCCACGGTCAGTAGGGGACACCGATGGGCTTGGAAAGGCCGCCGTCCGTCGGATGGGACGTTAAGCCGTGGTCCCGTGTGCGGGAGAGCCATACCCTGTACACGTTAAAGAACACGCTGGATGGCCTTGACGGGAGGCTACCATCTGTCTCCCAACAGCTGTTCCAGTGGGTCCCCTCCCCCAACCTTCTCTGAGCCTTCGGGGTCCATGTGACCTGGCCATTTAGCCCATGGTGTGCAAAAAAGTGCCGCTCAGAGGTAAAACAACCCAACAACTCATCAGAGCTGAAATTCCTCTTGAAAGTTATTTTAGGTGACAAAGTCATCAGGACCCGATGCTAACTGGGAAGAACAGAGGAAATGAAGCAACCTCTGTGGACTGTTGCTAGGGTCATAGGTCTGAGGTCAAGCTCATCTAACTGAAGTGGTAATACGTCTTCATCATCCGCCTTTAATGGCTGTGACCTTTCTCTCTAATGAGGTCAACGTATGGAGAAGGGAAAAATAATTCAGCTCTCTTCAGAATCCGACCCAAAGAAACCTAGGCGGCGAGCCTCGATGCCATAATTGACTGAGCCATCGATTCTTTGTTTTCCGTTCCCTGAAACGACTGGGAATAAACCGTGAAAAGCGATCTTTCTCTCCATTCGGTGAGTGTATGAGATGAAATTCCATCCAATTCGTATCGTAGCAGCAACCACAGCGGAAGCAATAGACTAGTCTTTTTTCTAACCGTACCAAGTCAGCTGCCTAAAGTGACGTCTTGCAAGCAAAACAAATTCTCTAGATTTTTCTTACTCTTCCGCAGCATTCATTATTATTATTATTATCCTCTGATAATATAAAAGGCTCCTCAGCCGTCGGGACACTTTCCACCAACATCTATTGTCAGGCCCTTATCTTTAAAAAAAAAAAGGAAAAATATCGAGCCGAAATAAACTGTAACACCATCTAGGTAGAATTTTTCCTCTCCGTTTAAGTGGATTTTACCAATTTCTTGAAAAGTACGAGTAATATTCACTCAGTGATCATCGAATTATGACCACTCCATGTTTTGTTGAAAGAAAGATCTACAACTTCTAAAATTAGCGTTTTACGAGAAAATGCGTCTAAGTATAATTTAATGATCTGAAATAAATCTATCTTAATCTGAATTTTTTAACACTGTTCTTCAGTATTTAAAGAGGTATGGAGATGTAAAAGAAGTGTATAAAAAATTAAACGTTTATTGAAGGAATTATTTTCACACACTTTTAAAATATAAGTTATTTATGAAATGATTTAAAATAATACTTCATATGTTTCAGTTAATTTCAAAAGTATGTTCTTTTGTCTAGCACTGCTATTGTTAAAAAGTTCGAATTTCCATGCCTCTTTAAACACTTGAGAGAGATTGTTGAAAATCGGGATTTACATTTTGGTTGCAAAATTGATTGAGGTCTCTAAAACCACATTTTGCCATAAAATGCTTATTTTAAAGAGTAAAGAGCTTCGAAGTTATAGCATCCCATTTATATAACATAGGGTGATCATAATTAAACGATCACTTTGTGTGTGTGTGTGTGTCTCTCTCTCTGTCTGTTTAACATTTATTTCGTCTCCGTTCAGAGTTGTCAAACTGACTGTTACTAGCATTCTCAAAGTAGTAGCCCTCCCTCCCCCCAAAAAATTACCTGGTACTGTCCATTGCCATCCTCAAATGCATTTGTTTTATCAATGGATTTGATCAGATCAGAGTTTTTTCCACTTATGGTCCGCGGATCACATGTTGTTTACTGATGGTCGGCAGAATATAGATTCCGTTTACTTTCAGACTCCATACTCACATCAGTAAGAAATATGAGTAATATTTTTATCTGTATTCTTTAACGTTATCTAAAATTAATTCAGAATCATTGAACAGTTTGACTAAACTGAAAACGAAACGAATTAATAGCACGAGTATCAAATTATTCAGTTTCACTGAAATTGCAGAAAACTGAAAGCAATCTGGATACTTTCTGGGTTAAACTGACAAATCAATAAATATTTTGTGCGAAAAATGCAGTAAAAAGTGTGTTTTTTTTTTCATTTTTCCCGACTTGTTTCTGCGAGTCTAGATTTTCAACAGTAAACCGCGACAAAAATGGAACAGGCTTTAATTCATCCCAAGGACCCAAGGGCAAGAATAGTGTGAATGAAGGATAGCTGAAAAGATCTTAGTCACCTTTGAGATCAACGGAAGCCAGAATAGAGGTCTTATTAAACTCTTGATATAAGAATATAATGCCTTTAGCAAATATTTTTCCATTACTTAAGCGTACACAAACAACTCATCTTTTTCACATTGTGTGTTGATGGATTGAATCCGTTTTGCTGTTAATCAGAAATACCTACAGTATTTTTGAATATGAGGCCTTTTAAATACGAATATGATTATACACTACAGTTCCGATGGCCGAGTGGTTAGAGTGCTTGTCTGTGGAATAAATTAATTTGGGTTCCAGTTCGGAAGAGAGCGCCAATGTCTTCTTCATTACATTGTCTGGTGAGGTATCGTCTTCAGTACAGATATATTCTATGATATATTTTACCGACAGTCTTCTGCTAAGCTTCGGTGGCAAGTAGCAGCTTGAGAAGAAATTTGTTTTATATTTTTTTAGTGTATTTACTTGACGTGCTCGGGTTTTAACTCGATTAAATTCTTTATATTAAATGACATTAGCCAAATTGCAAACGTTCACTTGATACACAACTGCTTACGACAAACCATTGGGAAATATCCTCCTCCCTATTTTTGGGGGGACAGAAAGGGGGCGGGAGTAGTATTTGAGGTAGTCCATGATACACTTTGTCAGGAGCTTTCATCTGAAATAAAACTCGTTAGGTTTGTCAATTGGTTACGCATTTACTTTATTTTTCAGCGGGGTGTCTTAGTAGGTAAACACTTACGTTGCTTTTAGTTATGATAAGAGGAAACTGTATACCGAATTAGGTAGTTCCCTTTCCGTTGAGGAGGGTGTTTTTGATTAGAGAGACAAACTCTCTAAAAATGTATAGTAAATAAGAAATATTCGTATATGCTAGACAAAATGTTCGGGGTTTAATTACGAAACTTCCATAGTAGGTTGTAAAATGATCTGTGCAAATCGCTTCGAGTGATACGCCAATTGCATTGTTTCTGATCAAGGTTTGTTCCCCGCTACACACGAATTGCGGAAAAGGATTCATGTCTTAGAAAGAGTTAAGAACCACCCCACGACTCTTAAAATTCTTATGAATGCATTAAATGTAAAACTGATTACGAATCCATTCACTTACTAATTTATTTTTTTCTTGAGGCTGTGGGGGAGGGGGGGTGGGTATGATAATCAGATAACTTTTCTGGTTGTATCAGTTAGAGTTGCAGAAATGAAATCAATCAGATAAACTTCATGAGACTGAAGAAAACGAAATCGTTCTGCTGATATACAACATTTAAAATATTCTATAATGTGCAAAATATATTCATAATACAGTCATAAAACTCCTAACATTTAAACATTGCTCATAAAAGTAGTTTCATTTGTTTCACCTTTTCTCTTTCTTAGTTCCAATATTGAGGCCTTTTTTGCACTCTCATCGTTAACCCTTTCTCCCTCAACTTCAAGAATGCCCAATTCCATTTAGACTTTTTTCTCTCTTAAGGCATTTGTTCCTCTTCCCCCTTTTTCAAAAGTGGGGTTTCTCCTTCCTCCTCTCATCTTTATCGTTCAATGTTTAGACTCAAGATTTCTAACATCTCTCTGCAACCTCGTCTGCTTCCTCCACCTCGTAAGACATTCGTCTCAGGTGGAGTCAGTCATGCTCAACACTCGCCTTAAGAGATTCGCCTTCAAGAGCAGAAGAACATCTTCTCAGTCTTCCTTTTAGAAAACTGGCAGATTAGAAAATGCGCGAAGGATCCGCAGTTATAAACCGATGAATTCTTATCCCGAAGTCCATTCTCTGTAATCAAATTGAATCTTGATTGCTTTCGCGTGCTGTTGTTTTTTCTCTCAGACACATTCTGCAATAAACCACTTCGGCTAAATATTTTATTTAATATTTCCTCTCCGTTCCTTCTTCATCACCCTATTTCTGTTTAACGAAAAACAAAAAGGCAGCAGACCGTGCCTTTGATCCGAACTGAATGCGAGGAGCAATAACTCACCAGTTTACGCATTGACAGCGAAGGAAACATCGAAATCTTGCTACTGCCAAACAAATGGATGTTTTGCTTCACTCTCAGAAATAACTTTTTCTCTAATGGAAGTTACACAAATAGTAGTTTGTCGAGAGCTCCTTCCTAATCCGATGCACAAGAGGCATCTGAATGTTTCTTCGGAAAATTCTGACGTTTCTCTAAATAGTCCGAAAACAGAATGCTTCAATTCAAAGAAAGCCAAGTTCTTCGCAGTCTGAAAAGGCATTTCACTTCTTGCCCCTTCTCATCCTTCTTTCCTCATTTTCTTCTTTATATTTCGGGGGTGTAGATTTAAAGAGGCACCGTCACTCCGAAATTGCCCCCAATTCAAAGAAGCCGAACACTCTCACACTAATAAGGTGCAAAACAGATTGTTACCTTCACAGTGTAATGACTTGAAACCTAATAACATTACTGGCCTAATTTGCATTATGTTAATCGCTGTGAAAGCCTTCTCCCTTCTCCCCACGTTTCATCTCTCCCTTCTTTTTTCCATCCTTCATTCGTTACTGTAAACTCTTTTTGCCGTGTTCTCTTTTTCTTTCAGTGTCACTGGGAAGATGGTGCGATGTTAAAACATCCTCCAAAGAAATAGACAACGACAGAACGAACAAAAGGAGACAGAGAATGCGGTGGCATCCTCAGAACTTCGTGGTGGGGGGAATGGGGGAGAGTTGGATTTGGGGGGGGGGAGGGAGAAGAGAGTGATAATATAGAAAGCTCCAGTGAATGGATCGGTTTAATTCTGTTCTTAACAAGTTAACTTACTGAACTTGTTAAACCTCTTCGGCGTCTAATCAATAGGCATCCATTTACATGTTTTGTCTGCGATTGGACAGCATCTGGTGGCCAGTGAAAAGAAGACCGACGCTCTAATCATCAAGCGAACAATAGAAGATGGCTAGGAAAGGGGAGGGGGGGGATCAAGGAGTGTGTGTGTGGGGGGAGAGTTTTGTTCTGTTGTAACATAGTCCGCTAAAAGGTAAAAATAATTTTTCACAAGTTTAGAGAGATTTCTTTTTTGAAGTTAAGCGAAGGAAGTTAAAATTGAGCGCTTAATACAATATCTCTAATGTGCAGACTTTGTCATTGAAAAAGGAATTCTCTTCATGTGTAGAAAGTTTATGAGGCACGCTTCAGTTTTTATGATATTTTAAGTGCTCTTTCTTGTTGTTTTAAATTGCTCCTTATATTCTGAAATTGTTTTACGCTGTGATCTGTTGACGTAACAGCTTTAAACCGAAACGTTTTTGGTTTGTTACAGAATCTCCATTACCATCCTTAGTCACTGGATTATCGAGTGTCGGTCGGATTTTCAAGTTCAACATGAATAGATTGAAGAAAAAAGACAACAGGAATCTTGGAGAATTACTCTCATAGATATATAGATATATAAATGTATATCACTCAGTTTTTGGTCGTCTAAAAACCATTTCATTACCAATAATGGAGGTGACTTCATATGAAATGCATCTTGGTCTTAACCAGTTGCATCAGCTCCACTTGGCTGTGAGGTCTCCTCTGTAGTTGGTAAGCTATTTACTTTGAAGCAACAGAAAAGCTTGGAAATGCTGTTAACTTTAAACCGCTCTAACCTCTTTCTGTGTGGCTGTATCATATTATTTTTTAGAGTGCGAGATTCTGAATCTTTCTCTTTAGTCAGTTGATGGTCTGAATGCACTGTTTTAGAGAATTTTGAAAAAACGAGTTATCGTTTTCACTTTCCTCCAGTCTGCAGACATTCAACCTCTTATCAGAAGAATGAAAAATTCTTTTTGGATTGGATTTTCCCATAAGTTCACAGAATTCCCTATACTTTAACATTGTCCCAGAACTGACATAAATGCTACTACTGATGCGTTCCCATGGATATTGGGATTTGGGCATTTTTCGACTCTCCCAATAATTTTAATTTGTCCCGTTAGAGGGAGCTAAAGTTAGCAAATGTCAACACTTTCAATGAAATTTGCAAAACGATCTGTTCATTCCAGAAATTTGAAATGTGGGTAGGAGAGCTTGATGATCAAAGGTTATATATATCAAGAGCAACCTTTTTTTCCTTACCCCCAGAAAGCGGGGGGGGGGGGGGGAGTAGCATAATACGTACAACTTTTCTGCTTTAAAAGAGAAATGGAACATTCGCTTTTGGGTTGTTGGATAAGTACTAAAGAAGTGTTACTATTTGAATTTTCGGAATCATCTGTTAGTTCGAATTTATAAAATGAGAAGGATGAAAGTTGAATTCTGCGAAATCAAATGAAGAGAAATTTCATTCTCTTTGAAAAGGAGCAAAAGGCGATATTTGAAAGAGGCGATACCTTATTCTTCTAGTCCGCCATATTCAGAATTAGAGCAATGCCGAATTTAAAGAGAGTAGAGGCTCTTTGAGAATTATTCTTTCCGATACGGTTATTTAACAAAGAGAGAAAAGCACATAAATTAAACACATGTTGAATTAATTAATAAAAAGACTGAAATGGAGGGGGGGGGGAAATATATATATACTATATTGGGACAGCATCCTCATCTACTCCAGTTCAATTTAGTCACATGAAGCCAAATTTGCTTTTCTAAATACGAGCCTGACCTTGCATAATTTGAGTGATTATTATTAAACGCATGTTCTTAGACTTCTTGAAAAATTTTAATTTTCCAATCTTGAGATATCATCTGAATAGGAGATAGATTGCAGAACCCGTTATAAGCTTCGCGTATGTTATGCAGTCTTAAGTAAATGTTTCTTTATGCTGCGAGCACAGAATATATTGCAAGAAAGAAACAAGAAAAAAATTTGCTTCGGTGCAAATGTTCAGTGATTTTTCAATGCAACTTAACTTATTAAATGTACATAATTGTTCCTTGCGCAAACCTTCGCAACGCCCATTGCTCGAGGAAGCTTTTGCATAGAATCATTATTTTGGAAAATAAGAAGTTTTAGAATGCATTTAAAAAGAAATGCTAAGAAAAAAAATTTGAAATTCCTCTTCACATCCCCTGCTTGCAAAGAGAAAAGTGAAGTTTCTAAAAGGATTATTGTTCATTAGCAAGACTGAGACTGAAAGATTTCTTGCCTTATGTTTATACGCACACAAAAAACCTAAAGTGTCTCTTGATTACTTCTCGTGCAACAGAGCAACCTTTATTCATTCCTGTGTTTTACCATCGCTTTCCGATTGTTCTTTTCTCGAGACGATAAAGAAAGCGCTTTCATATTTCCATTTATTAGGAAGAGCAAATTGGAGCAACAGCAAAAGCAACTTATTAATTGCTGCAATTGTAAACACGGACACAATTTCGTCGCCCACGTGCCTCTGCGAAGAATTCTCCTTTCCCCTTGACAGCGTCATCAGCAGCCCATTGTTGTTGTTGTTGCCCCTTGTGCTCAGAGGCAGGAAACTTCTCTCTCGGCAGGAAATTAATTTTTTTCTTTTTCTTGCATTTTAAGTTCCGCTTTGCATATGTTGAAGAAATGACCCAAGGATGCAAAAGACGAGTTGCTGCTGGAGTGTTAATTTTCGACTAAAGTCAAATTAGATAGGAGAAGCGCGATACATAGCTGAATTAAACATAGCGGTGCGGAACTGACAAAAATGAGAGCAATAATAGCGATTATAAACCTATAAATAAAATAAATACCCCCTCAAGCAGCTGCTTGCCACAGAGGTCTGACAGGAGTCTGTCAGTTTATATGCCATAGTAGAAGATCTGTGAGGATGGCAGGACCTCAGCAGAAAAACGACACACACATCCATGCCTTACCCGGGGCTCGAACCCGGTCCCTTAGATCAATAGCCAAGCGTGCTAACCACTCGGCCACGGGACGGTTTATAAACCTATATGTATATGTGCATCAAAAGAAGGGAAAACGATTATTGCAACGACAATGTATTCAGATGGCGAGGAGAGATCCTTGTTAAATGGAAATGGCCGGAAGCTTAACCGAGATGGGAGATTGAGAGAGAAATTACTGCAATGAGCATCAGGGAGAGAATATACAGACCAACAGCCTTTGGGGAAATGTACTGCTGCTGCCAAGTGTGTTAATGAACTTTGAACTTCAGTCGACTGAACGAGTTTTTGCTCTAATTTTCTCTACAACACCTCACTAGATTTAAGCTAATTTGTTCTCTTAATATAACCGTGGTCAACGCTTGCTGATGGAAGGTATTTAAAACATATTGTTAGTTCGTCAACTAGCTCTTGATTATCATGAAACTGATAGTTAGTTCGTCAACTAGCTCTTAATTATCATGAAACTGATTGTTGGTTCGTCAAATAGCTCTTGATTATCATGAAACTGATTGTTAATTCCTCAACTAGCTCTTGATTATCATGAAACTGATAGTTAGTTCGTCAACTAGCTCTTGATTATCATGAAACTGATTTCTGATTTGGTCGTTATCATTTTAAAACAAGGAAGTTAAAGCACGATAACTTCTTCCTAGTGGATAATATTTGAATAGCAACTGTTGTCAGTTCAAATTAATGTTCATAGCATTTACGTAATTTACACTCACTTGAAACATAAACTCTGTGCTATAAATCCAGATTTGTAAAAATTTTACTTATTTCCGGTGTGTAGAGAATTACTGATAAATCCTAAATGTCACACTTTTGAAACTAAACTTTCTTAAATGGGAGATAAATATGTTTATGCAAATTTAATCCGAAAAGTTCTGACACTAGATGAAAACACATTAACTTTCTTAATTCATAAAGAGGTCATGCAGTTTTGAAAATGAAATAAAAATAAATAAGTTCCATATAAATTTATTAACAGTTATTAATTCTCAATAAACACTCAGAAGTCACAGGAACTTATCACAGATTTATAAATAAATAAATAAATAAATAAATGTTTCCTTTGAGGATTAAATCAGTTTTTAAAAAAATCTGTGTGCCAGAATAATTAGTAAAATATTAAAAAATTTCAACACCAAAAAGCTTTCATTTTTTAAATAAGTAATTGGATGAACCTAGAGGAATTTCATAATAAAGATTGAATATATTTAAATGGCAAATGTTTCATGCTACATTTTATATTACTATAGTGATAGGTCAAGAGATCTTTTATCAGTGGACACTAACTAGGTATTTCTTTCTTATAATTCAGTAATCATATATAGATTGGATTTACAAATTATTAATAAATGACATCCTATAACATAGTCTTCGATTTAACATTAAATTAAGCAAATCATTTATGCAAAATAACAGTTATAAGCACTAAGTACCTACTGCTTTCATTCAGTTGTTTATGGTATACCACTTAGAGAGGTGTTTTACAAACTGGGGAGATCACCTAAGGATGAGGTGCAATCCACTGACAGGGGAGTTGGAGTAGGTAGTTTGATCTCTGAACGGCACTTCTTTTGCACATAACGGACTAAACGACCAGGTCTCAAGAACCCCAAGGGCTGAGAGAAGGGTTGTTTTGGGTTGCTTTATCTCCGAGAGGAACGTTTATGCGCGCAGTATACTTAAAGGCCAGGCCACAAGGACTCCAAGAGCTCAAAGTTTGATAGGTAAGGGGACACAATGTACAGTTGCTAAGAGACAATCTGCTCGTTGTGCAACTTCCCTTACCAACTCTGTGGAGAAGTCTCCCGCTAAGGTTAATCAGCTTCTTCTTTAGCGTGCGAGAGTACGACTCGCCTTCACACGGTGACAAGGCTTGACGACCCTTCAGACAGAGAGATGGCGTCAATTTCAAGATCATCTGTGCTCATCAATATTCCCTATCTCGTCATGGGCAGAGTGGGGATTAATAGGAAAGATTTCAACATAGATACAGTTGGACTTGAAACTGGGGCGGGCGGGCGTGTGTGTGGCTCAGTCGGTAGCGCGCCAGGCTCGTAATCTTTATTTCCCAAATTCGAGTACCACTTGGGCCAGCGTTGAGATTTATCTCCACGCCCTGCTCTTAGTGGATGCCGTCGTATGGTACATTAAACCGTGGGACCGTGTGGGGAAGAGTCATACGCCAATCTTCTCTGAGCTTTCGGGGTCCTTGTGACCTAGCTATTTATCCCATTGTGTGCAGAAACGTGCCGCTCAGAGGTAAAATAACCCACCCTCACGAAGATCTCAGGTCAACAAACAAAACGATAAACAGTGTGGCTTATTCCCTTTTTTATGAGAATGAAAAGTTGTTCGGAGGAGAATATGTGAAACGGCACAAGAAAACCGAGTGTCTAAGTCTATAAACTAGTTGGAACGTTCAAGAAATCCAGGATGAATTTACAAATTGCTCCTCCAACCTTCTTTGATATTGAAATCTGAATGCAATGAGCAAATGCGACAACTGTGGATTGGAACAGAGACGTTTGGAAAAGAAAAATTGGCAATCTGACTGAACCTCCGTAACCTCAGTGTTACTTAAGGGATGCGTGCTCGCGGAGCCCATATGTTAAAAAGTATTCATATTCCAAGTTACAACATTCAATTGAGTCTGTCGTTGCATTTCCATGCTTACTTAAGTTCTAGTCTTAGTGTTTGCTCACGGTATGTGAGATTTGTGCTTCGGGAGAAACTGCTATTTGATTTTGAGCGAAGAAAGACAAAACAAACAAGAAGATAAAAGAAATTGAGTTCGCTTTATAGCTTCCCGCACGTGCAGCGACTTCAATGAAAAGCAGCTGATTTTGAAGTTCCTCTCCCCGCCGAAGGAGTCAGAACCTATCATCCACGGTGGCCGGGCTATTCCTAGTCAAACACCAGCGGGCCTCCTTGACCGCCGTTGTTTTTATTGATATCAAATTTGATCTGCGAGGCGAAGTGTGTACCGTTATAATATCGGTGCCCTGCATCCATCTGGGAATGCTATCTGGGAAAAGATGAAGAGGAGGAGCTGTGCGGTAGCACACAAAGGGTGCAGAATGGGATCGGAGAGGCAGCGCCATCAATCACGAGCTCACGAGCAGCACTGCATGCACGACAAGGAAGTGGAAATAAAAAAGGGCGGCGAGCTGTTTGCTTTCAGTGCGAGCAAAAGATGTTGTGGAGGCTCTTTCAAGCATGGGCAGGGCATTGTGAGCAGCAGAGACAGAGGACGTCTCAGTGATTTAATACTTGCAGCGACAAGGAGAATGCGGACCAAATAATGTATGTAAGGATGGCGGTGTGATGCGGCCTTTGTTAGGCTCTGGCAAAATGATGGCAACAACATTCTGCTACATGAGAAATCACTACGTTTGACGCGATGTGAAAAATTACTCCGCGCGTCATGACACTTTTGTAATTATCCGAGTAAGACGTGCACGTTTGCCTCGGAGAAATTTTTCCGAAATGAGTGCCGACAAGAGGTGATGGGATAAGTCGTCGAGGGAAATCATCGGAAATGACGTAATAAAAATCCAGTTTGGGACTACGTCAAGATATCCCAGTTCCAATTTCTGGTAATAACTATTAATTTTTCAAAAAAAAAGAAAGAAAAATCGTTCGAAAGAAAGAACAAGAAGTCTGCATAAGATGTTGAATGCTACGACCACCAGGGAAAACACACATACCAAAAAGAAGAAACAAACAGATTAACCAGAATAAGCTGAAATTTATTCAAGCGTTGAATTTAATCATTCGTTTTCCTTTCGATTTGAAGAAACACAAGTTCATTGCGAGAGTGTTTACCCAATCACTAGAACTTAGATGTCTCCTCGCAAATGCAACTAATAAATACGTTTTATTGTCTGAGGGATAGTTTTGGTTTGCTTGGCTTGTTTTCTCTCTGAGCGGCGCTTTTTTGAACACAATGGGCTAAATGGTCAGGTCACAAGGACCCCGAAGAGAAGGTTGGGGGAGAGGGCCCACTGGAACTGCTGTTGGGAGACCGACGGTAGCCTTCCGTCAAGGCCATCCAGAGTGTTCTTTAACGTGCACAGGGTATGTCTCTCTCGAACACGGGACCGCGGCTTAACATCCCATACGACGGACGACGGTATTTCCAATCCCATCGGTGTCCCCTACTGACCGTGGGCAGGCGGGTCTGAGGGGTAGTTGCACCTTTTTTAGCGATATTTTAGACATATTTTAAATTGCAACAAAAGAATCGTGAAATTAATCTAATGTTTCTGCGTACAAAAGTCACACAAGGACAATACTATCAATATTTTTCTGTGCCTCTTAATCTCTCACAGAACCTCATCAAGATTTCACACACAGACTCCAGTCTGAAAAACCACTGATATAGATAATGACCTTTGAACTAATCCCACAGGCTAGAGAATCATCCTTTGCATGAAAGAAATAAAGAATGCAGATACGCAGTCTCGCACAAAACCTTATCTTCATCATCTTCTCGAGATTATGTGTAAAATGTCCAGAGTGTTTCATTCAGTGACTTGGTGGGGCAGGGGTTGCTCAGTCAGTAGGCGCCCAAGCTCGCAGTCTGCAGTTACGAGATTCAAGTCGTAGCTGGACCAGAGTTGAGATGTATCACCGCCTAACTTCCCGTCCTGCCCACGGTCAGTAGGGAATACCGATGTGATTGAAAAGGTCGCCGCCCGTATGATGGGATGTTCAGCCATACCCCGTGCACATTAAAGATCACGCTGGATGGCTTTGACTGGAGGTTAACCGTCTCCCAATAGCTGTTCCAGTGAGTCTCCTCCCCCAACCTTCTCTGAGCCTTCGGGGTCCTTGTGACCTGGCCATTTAGCCCATGGTGTGCGAAAAAGGGCTGCTCAGAGGTAAAACAACTCAACTTAGCTGATTGCGAGGGAAGCAGGAGAGATAAGGCGCTAGGAGTTGATTAAGAGGCAGTCTGGTTAGTCAATTGGCAATATCACTTTTACTGTTCATTTGCTTAACAGAAATTGATGGCCTAGGGAAGTGGTCACCAAACGTTTGTGTAAGTGAGCCTTATTGAGTCACCAAATCTACAATGAGGGGAACAGAGAATATTAAATGCAAAACGCATAATATAAAATTAAACCAACAAATTGTTAAAATAAATTGTAAAATTAAATGTAACTAAATTGGGTCTGTTTTTTCTGTTCTCTTTCTTGCTCTCTTTCTTGTCACTCAATTTTTTTTAAATATTACTTTTAACATGATTAACAACATCCTTACAATATTTCAATTTTATGTGGCCAAATTAGGGTGTATTTCATTCATGCTTCCCTTAAAACATAGTTTGGGAACCACTAGCCAAGGGTAATAAAGCTTCATCTGATGAGCTCACACTGAAAAGTAAGCATTCTGTCGATTAGTGAGGGATCGCACACAAAACATTGAGATGCAATGAAATGGCGTCGAACTACTTTTCAGGAATCTTTATGATGTCTATGGAGGCTCCTTTTCACGTTTCACTCACTAGGTCACGGAGACTGTGGAAGCGGATTGAACCCAGCAGGAGGCAAAGCACTAGGTCAGGGAGACTGTGGAAGCGGAATGAACCCAGCAGGAGGCAAAGCACTGGGTCACGGAGACTGTGGAAGCGGAATGAACCCAGCAGGAGGCAAAGCACTGGGTCAGGGAGACTGTGGAAGCGGAATGAACCCAGCAGGAGGCAAAGCACTGGGTCACGGAGACTGTGGAAGCGGAATGAACCCAGCAGGAGGCAAAGCACTTTGTCACGGAGACTGTGGAAGCGGAATGAACCCAGCAGGAGGCAAAGCACTGGGTCACGGAGACTGTGGAAGCGGAATGAACCCAGCAGGAGGCAAAGCACTGGGTCAGGGAGACTGTGGAAGCGGAATGAACCCAGCAGGAGGCAAAGCACTGGGTCACGGAGACTGTGGAAGCGGAATGAACCCAGCAGGAGGCAAAGCACTGGGTCACGGAGACTGTGGAAGCGGAATGAACCCAGCAGGAGGCAAAGCACTTTGTCACGGAGACTGTGGAAGCGGAATGAACCCAGCAGGAGGCAAAGCACTGGGTCACGGAGGCTGTGGAAGCGGAATGAACCCAGCAGGAGGCAAAGCACTGGATCACGGAGACTGTGGAAGCGGAATGAACCCAGCAGGAGGCAAAGCACTGGGTCACGGAGACTGTGGAAGCGGAATGAACCCAGCAGGAGGCAAAGCACTGGGTCACGGAGACTGTGGAAGCGGAATGAACCCAGCAGGAGGCAAAGCACTTTGTCACGGAGACTGTGGAAGCGGAATGAACCCAGCAGGAGGCAAAGCACTGGGTCACGGAGACTGTGGAAGCGGAATGAACCCAGCAGGAGGCAAAGCACTGGGTCACGGAGGCTGTGGAAGCGGAATGAACCCAGCAGGAGGCAAAGCACTGGGTCACGGAGACTGTAGAAGCGGAATGAACCCAGCAGGAGGCAAAGCACGGGTCACGGAGACTGTGGAAGCGGAATGAACCCAGCAGGAGGCAAAGCACTGGGTCACGGAGACTGTAGAAGCGGAATGAACCCAGCAGGAGGCAAAGCAGTGGGTCAGGGAGAATGTGGAAGCGGAATGAACCCAGCAGGAGGCAAAGCACTGGGTCACGGAGGCTGTGGAAGCGGAATGAACCCAGCAGGAGGCAAAGCACTTTGTCACGGAGACTGTGGAAGCGGAATGAACCCAGCAGGAGGCAAAGCACTGGGTCACGGAGACTGTGGAAGCGGAATGAACCCAACAGGAGGCAAAGGTAGGAATGATGCTGAACTCAGTAAGAGGCAAAGGTAGGAATAATGAATTTCCTTGGCTTACATCAATCTCTAGGAAATGATAAATCTGTTCCTTTGTTTCTAGGGAAGATAATTTAGTTGATGCAAAATATCACCTTTTGCAGAAACTAAAAAAAAGAAGTGTTTGGTAACAAAACTACAGAAATACATATTTTATTAACGACGATAAGAAAACTTTAGAAAATCATCTTGACTTTCTTTCCTTTGTAATTTTGCACCAAGCTTTTGATTTCGAAACGAGCTCTAACTAATAAAGAATTAAGAAAAGTACTCCTCTTATCTCCATTAGATGATCTCTTTGAAGAGGCTGTGCGATATGGCCTTAGGCTGTCAATTAGAAGCAGACTACGAGAAGCTTTTCTAGTTGCAATGAATGGCGAGTTCTTATAATTGTTATGGAACTTCTGCGCTTGAAGAAATTTTAAACAGCATGTTATTTTAATATTGGAAATTTTACTAGCAAAGTGATTTGGGGAAGAAAAAAAAAATAGGCAGGTGTCTTATTGTGCTGCAAATTTATGCAAAGAACTTTATGTTTGTTCAGAATAACCAAATGTAATTTTTATTGATGCCTCTTAGATACCGTTACATAAAAACAGCAATGATAACTCAAATGGGAATTATACTTCATTGACATTCACTCTATTCATTTTCAAGTTTACTTTGTATTTCTTTCATAATATTTTTCTATTTTTATGTATCTAGAATAGTTGAGCAAAGGATTGCTTCCTTTGCTGTTGCAATAAGAATCGGAAAACCTACTTTTAGATTTCTGCAAATAGTTCTTCGAGTAGTAACAATAATCATATTTTGTTTTAAACCTCTGTTTATAGATCTCCCCTCCTACCTGCTGGATTGACTTTTTTCGAGCATCGATGTGGAATTCTCAAATGTCCGTCTGTCCATAATGCTTTGTTTGAGTGTTCGTACTCATTCAGGATTTAATGATTTAATGGAAAGACCAGAATGAAAACCAGGAAGAAAGGAATTATGAAAAAGGTATTCCCATCTATATAACTTATGTTAAACAGATTTTGTTAAAAGAGCAGTTTAAAAGTGACTCTTTTGCCATCAATATAGTGAAAGCATGCATATTAGGCTTAGTAGTAAAGTATTACAGGAGATGTCTCGTAGAATTTTTTTTCAGCTTATTATTTCATGAATTACATTAGGCTTAGTGTGAATTTACCAAATTTATGTGTACTTTCCAGGTTCGAGTCCCAGCTGGGTCAGCGTTGAGATTTATCTGCGCAAAATTCCCCGCCCTGCCCACGGTCAGTAGGGGACACTGATGGGCTTGGAAAGGCCGCCGTCCGTCGGATGGGACGTTAAGCCGTGGTCCCGTGTGCGGGAGAGCCATACCTTGTGCACGTTAAAGAACACGCTGGATGGCCTTGACGGGAGGCTACCATCTGTCTCCCAACAGCTGTTCCAGTGGGTCCCCTCCCCCAACCTTCTCTGAGCCTTCGGGGTCCATGTGACCTGGCCATTTAGCCCATGGTGTGCAAAAAAGTGCCGCTCAGAGGTAAAACAACCCAACCCAAACAAACCAAATTTATGAATTTTGTCGTATTTTTCAACTGAAATATTAATGGTTCCATATTGGATTCGTTATAAGTTAGCTTCAAATAAACATTAATACTGATTATGATTCAGAAAAACTCATATTTTAAAGATGATGACTTTCAGTTACCTTTGTTTCAACATTGTATTTGTACATAGAGCTCTGTCATTTCCCTAATATAATTAACGTGGCATTTCCACATTTTCTTTGTTTGTAAGTTTAACTCTGGAAAGATTTTGTGTCTAAAATCTCCTTTTTGCACATATTTCGGATAGCCAACCGAGCACTACACGTCTGCTTTAGCCAGTACAATGCATTGCAGAGGCAACGAAAGATTAGCTCTTCGTTGCATGCTGAGGAGGAGAGCCTTTTCATCTCAAAGCAATGAAAACTGACATCTGCGTCTAAATTAACTTCGGTGAGTCTTCCGTGATCTATTGTTCCTTCTGACCTGGCCGTGCAACCACTGTGCAGTATAAAATGCAGCTCATCCTTTTAGCCCATTGTGCAGAGGAACAGCAATCGGCTACTAGTTCCTAGGCCAACAAGCTCCGTCAACGATGGCCCAGGTATTTTGAGAAACATTACTTCCGGTTCAAACACAGACGATAAATTCTGTCACTCTCAGAGGAATATAATTCTGCTGTTGGGGTTCGAAGTTGATTTCGCATTGCCGGATTCTTTCTGATTAGAATATGTCTTAGATCATTTCGAGGTTATCCCAACCTTTCAGAGTCCAATCCTCTCTTTATTATGGATGGAGCTGTTTTATATATTTAATATATCATCTACACCCATAACGAAGAGAAGAGCGGACAAACTTCAACTGTCTGAATATAACAAATTTCAACTGTCTCTGTGGTGTGGGGGAGAAAGGTAAACAAGCAGAGCTGACTTTCTCGTATCGTAGAGACGGCAAAGATTTCCCCAAGGGCGAGGAATTATCTGACCTCTCTGAGCTGACTTACGCCCTGGTGCCAATACTTTAGATACCTGCAATCTAGTGTCTTGGTTGCTTTTGCAGTATCTTTAGTTTTCGAAACCTTGGTTTCATCACTTGCCTTTGAATCTAAATCTGAGGGCAAGTTGGGACATCATTTTGATTTCCATTTAGAATTGTTTTTGCTCTCTAGTGTGGGAACAGAGCTGGAATAAACCATTTGTAATTTAATTGTAGTTTGTAGATTAAATAGACACCCCATTTTCAGAATGCGAGTAAGGGTTAAAGAGACAAAAAAAAACTATTAAACTTATTTATATTTCATGCATCTTTTTCAAGACATTTTTTTAAAAACCCATAAAAAAATGGGGAAAATCTTATACTGCATTGGATATCAAGTGTCTTGCCCCCCCACCCTTGATTTTTTTCTGCTCAATTGTCTTTCTTGGCTCTCCTTCGTTTTTTTTCTAGATCCGGGCCTGCTTGAGAATTATCTCGCGACATGTTGTATATTATATTTATTTGATGGATCAATTTAATCAAGTATAGTCATTGCCTTGATTTGGTTGTCATTAATTCAGGACTCTGTTTAGATTAATGTAAACTGTTTCTCGCTTTCTTTAGACTTTAAAAGTAATCTATTTGGGATTTGGGCAATGTTCAAAATTGAAAATTCCGAAAAATCATACTAATGTTTCATTTTGAAAGACACTTTCTGAATTTTAATCCGTGTCTTCTGAAAGTGCCATTAAACTTAGACATGGTTTGGTGTAATTTGTTCGACATTTTATTGAAAGTTTCAGGATTGAAGAATATTGAGAGGCAGCTAGAGGGCGTATTACTCGATAAGGTCTCTTCTGGTTTGTCACTGGGGAATCATTGGAACTCTGGGAAGAGAGCGGCAGAAGAGAAGGCTTAATTTTAGATTTGGCAGAATAAAACATTAGTCGTTTTACAGACCATCTAGACACCTTTGTTTTGGGTTGGGTTGTTTTATCTCTAAAGCGGGACTTTTTTTGCAAATAATGGGCTAAATGGCCAGGTCACAAGGACCCCAAAGACTCAGAGAAGGTTGGGGAAGGGGACCCACAGCTGTTGGGAGACAGATGGTAGCCTCCTGTCAAGGCCATCAAGCTTGTTCTCTAACGTGCATAGGGTATGGCTCTCCCGCACACAGAGCCACTTCTTAACGTCCCATCCGACGGACGGCGGCCTTTCCAAGCCCATCGATGTCCTTTACTGACGGGCGGGGAGTTTTGCGGATGTAAAAACTCCTCCCAACGCTGGCCCAGGTGTAACTCGAACCTGAGAACTGCAGCTTACGTGCTTGGAGCACTACCGACTGAGCTACCCACTCCCCTCTCCTATTTGTTTCCACTATTCTTTTAGGCTATATTCAGAGACTTTGTAGAAGAGAAATAATGTTTGAAATTTAGAACTGTAGTATTTACTACTACTATACTTTTTTTTTTGTAAACATACTCTGTGCCGATTTTAGATTGATGTGACCTTCTATCTCGGACAAAATTTAAAGCATTGATAAGTTAAGAGATTGATAGTTAGGTTAGTTGGAAAATAGCAGGATAGGTTTAAATATGGGGATGGGGGAGGAAGGGTTTATTTGTTCTGAGTTTTTCATGTTTCTTTATGTTTTGTTTTTATGTTTGATTTCTTCGCGTTGTTTCATGTTTAGTTTCGTGTATATTACTTTTTTTCTTGTTTCTTCATGTTTCATATTTTGTGATTAGACTTTTCGTTGTTAATCTTGTCTTCGTGAAATTTCTTCTTTATTATACTGTGCATCGTATTTTTGTTTCATTATTGCTTTTTGTCTCTGCTTTCATAGGTTGATTTCCTATTTTTGTTAACATAATTTTCTTTTGTTCTTTTCCTTTTGATTTCTTATTTTCTAGGGTTTTATCGTTATATATTATATTTATTTCCAGCGTTTATTTATATTTGATTCTAACTTTATGTTTTTTGTGTGCTAGATTTTTTTCTCTTTTGGGTAAGTTCTCTCTGCTGATTGTTTTGTCTCAGATGATTTGGGCTGATGCCCATGTCTTGAGGAGCTCAGCTGCAAAGGATGATGTCCTTTGTATCTTGTGGATAATTAGTCTGTGGTGGATAGCTGCTATCTTTGGGATGTTGGAGTGATGCTGGTGGCCTTCGTTGGGATGGTGAATCTGGTATTTTCTGGGGGCTTTAGGCTAAATGGAGTTTAGAGTCCGTATTTTTTCATGTTCTTTGAACCAATTTTGGATGCTGAGAAGTTCAATTGTTTCAGCAATATTTAATTCAACATTGATGTCATTTTTTCCCATTTTCAATTTTTGACACCTTTCATGTCATATTTTTTCTACCACAACTATAGGATAAGTGATCATTGAAATATGACCACCCCCATGTTATATCAATGGGATCTAATTCCTAAGTCCTATAACTTTTTAAAATAAACCTTTTTATGGGAAAATGTGATAAAGGTAAATTAAAGTTCAAAATCATTTCTATGTATTTTCAACAAGATTTCTTCATTATTTAAAGAATTATAGAAATATTATTTCAAATCAGTTCATATGTAATTACATATTTTAAAAGTGTGTGAAAATAATTTCTTAAATATTCTTTTTTTTTTATAAATTTCTTAGAACAGATTTCTGCTATGAAAGGTTTAAACTTCAAAACCTGCTTAAATACCACGAAAATATTGGTAACATTCGAGATTTAGATATATTTTGTTCAGACCTTTAAATTATCCTCCGCCACATTTTCTCACAAACACTGATTTTAGAATTTAAAGTGATTCGAAGTTAGCGTCCCATGGGCATAACATGAAGTGGCCATGTTATGTGAATGCGACGCTAATTTCGAACATTTCTATTGACTTCAATGATTTACTCAGAGTATGTCTTTTCTAATAACCTAGATATCGTGAATACGTGAATAAATATTTTGGGACTTGGGAGCGAGACAAATGGTCAGATCGAAGCAGAACAAACTTAAAACGCAGTTCCAGTATATAATTGTTTCCTTCTATTTCAGTACTCTTTGAAAACGTTTATACAAAATTATATTAATATTACATTATTAATATTTTTGACTATATTTCCAATTATTAATATGACCATGGACCACTGAATTCAAAGAGAAAACTACAACCGGGGAGAGTGGCCCTCCTCCCCCCCCCCCCCTTACATACACACAATTACAAAAAATCTCTCATTGTGTACCGAGACAGCCTCCATGGCTATCCACATTTTCACACGAAAGTAAAAATAAAAACTTCCCACCGCCACCCAGCCCTCCATTGAAAACCACTCTAAAATCTCCCGCACTGGAGAGATGCAATCATCCCGACATTTTTCCTAAAATAACTTTGATTACGATGATACTCTTACTTGTCCACGTGGCTGTAAGAAGCAGCTGAGGATGGAATGAGATCGCAAAATTCATAAGTGCAGCTCACATGTTATCAGAAGTTCGTGGGTTCGGATCCCACTACCGCCAAAACTGACTGTTATCAGCCAACTATTCACCCACGAAAATATTTACGTTTTGAGGAAATCGGAAGACAAGAGTCAAGCAATTGAGCAAACGTACCTGCTAGATAGAAAGAAACCGATTCTGTCTGATAATCGGTCACATAAAAATCGCTTTAATCGAAGAGAATTCTCTGGAGGATGCAATCCATACATGCAAATATGATCTCTAAGTTACGATGAAATTGTTTGTACTGTTTCAAAAATATAGAAGTTGAAGACCCTTCCATTGAAAATTGCATTTTCGCCATTTTATTTGGTACAAGTCACAATAAAAATAATTGTTGACTTTGGAAGAAAAACCACTTTGCGCAAATCGTGACTTTTGAAAGAAATCCACTGAAAATTCCGCATTTCCGTAAACTAAGCAAACAATTATGTTGAAACTTTCAGAGAATGATTTATGAATGAATATAAGAGTTCTCCAAACAAGTCATTTTTTTAAGCTAAAGACTTTTTTGTGCTGAGATTTGCCACATTTTCAAATGGAAACCATTTTTCTTTCTTTAATCCACACAATATTATTAGTATGGGTAGAAGCACGTTTAAATAAACTCAAAGAAAACGTTCTGCTAACACGTCACAAGTAACACCTACTCAAGGACTTTGAAAAGCTCTAGTTTTTATTTTTCTAAAGGAGGTCGAAGCATAATGTTTTAATAATTTCTCCATTTATGCGAATTTTTGCGTGTTGAATTGTTATCGCCGAGCTGAAAGGCATCGTCTGAATGGTGGTTCCATTTCTCTTCCGTCCCCGATGCCTTTCTTTAATCAGATTGCTCCTCGCTCTTCGCTCTTTCTATCTCTCTCGAGCAGAGGACGAAACAGATTCCCGAACTCATCTTCCTTCCGATTCGCGAGCGCGCGCTGCTTTCATCGGCGCCTGCATTTTTCTCACCTTCGCGTCTGTTTCTTTTGTTGCCATTTCCTTCCTTTTCTAACTCTCTATTACGTCACTTAACGTGGCCCATGCGATCGCTTGCATCTTCAAATCCTATTTTCTCTTTTCATTCGATATTTTTTTCCAGATCGCTTTTCCGTTATTCTTTTCTCTTGGAGAGTTTTTCGGTTCTTTTTTCGATAATTTGGATCTCGATTACAAGAGGAAGTTTGATGGGAACTTTTTCTCATTAAAGACACCATTCCTTTCTTCTCCACGAAATCCCGAAAGCGACTGGGATGGCTTTGCAAAATGAGAACACGTGATGGAGCGACTTTTCGGTTCTTCTGGAGATTTTGAGCATCGACATTTTGCCGATGTTTAGTGAAGGGTGGATTCGGCAGATATTTGGGAGTGTCCCAACTAAAGGAAAGCAGCTTAAGATGTCGCGACATGCAACGGAGAATTGATTTTGGGAAAGTTACTTGACTGCCAATACTTTATAGAGGAGAAAAAAATCCCCAGCAAACAAATAATAATAAGAAACAAGTATCACTTGTAAGCAGTCAGCGGATATCAAGAGTCACGCGGGGAGGGGGAATGAGTCCGACTCTGACGGAAAAAAATTTCTTTCTGTATCTCTGCAGTGACGTAATCTCTTCATCTCTGGCTTTATTTTTTTATCTCTCGTTATTCTCGAAATAAAGTGCTGCAATTTTCAAAAAAAAAAAGCAAATTCTCGAATTGAGAAAAAAGTTATCTGGTTGAAATGAAGCGCTGGAATCATAACAATAAAAACTCATTAATCGTTGGAATCTTAATGAATTATAATTAGAGTCTTCTAGAATATTACTTTTTCTTTGCACATTCCCATGGCATCCACGCATACGAGGGGCGCTAAAAACGTTCTTGACATGCGTCTGCAAGACATAAACCATTTCACTTACTTCAAGAAAACGTCTACTGAAAGTTCCCCCCTCCAGCATCGGAGCGGGGGTGGCTCAGACGGTAGCGCGCCAGGCTCGTAATCTGTAATTCCCAGGTTCGAGTCCCAGCTGGGTCAGCATTGAGATTTATCTCCGCAAAATTCCCCGCCCTGCCCATGGTCAGCAGGGGACACTGATGGGCTTGAAAAGGCCGCCGTCCATCGGATGGGACGTTAAGCCGTGACCCCGTGTGCGGGAGAGCCATACCCTGTGCACATTAAAGAACACGCTGGATGGCCTTGACGGGAGGCTACCATCTGTCTCCCAACAGCTGTTCCAGTGGGTCCCCTCCCCCAACCTTCTCTGAGCCTTCGGGGTCCTTGTGACCTGGCCATTTAGCCCATGGTGTGCAAAAAAGTGCCGCTCAGAGGTAAAACAACCCAACCAACCCTCCAGCATCTGTGCAAAATTGCAGACGTCTACACCAATGCTGGAACGCGTGGTGGTACTCCTGTTGGGGAATACTCCGCAACTCTGAATGAACGCATTTTGCATGGTCTTGCACCCTTTAAAACCGCTTTTCAGTAAGTTCCTTTATAAATTTGGGAAACAACCAAAAATCGTATGTGCAAGATTGAGTGAATACGCAGGCTGGGGTAGTCGTTCGATTTCTTCCTGCTCCAGATAGGCCGTAATTTGTCGGGTTTTGTGAGCACTGGCATTGTCAGGAAGGAGGAGAACTCTTCACACGAATGTTGTTGGACTATCACTTTAACTATTTTGGGCAAAACATTGTTGATGTAGTATTGGCCATTTATAGTCATTTTTTTAGGTAAGGTGCCCATGGTTACCACTCCTTGGGAATTGAATAAAAAATTGCGAGCATCTTCTTTCTTAAGCGAAAGTCTTAAGGATTTGGGGACACGGTTCATCTTCCGCAATCCAAACATAGTTGTCGATCTTTCTGATAGTGTATAATAACAAAACCACATCTCATCACCTGTGACAATATCTGTTAACCATTTGAGGCCACTAGGTTCAAACTCTGCCAGCATCTTCTTGCACGAGTCGATTCTAGCCCTTTTTTGCTATTCTGTCAGTTTGGAGGGAATGGGGTTCAAATCTTTTGCAACTTTAAATGTTGATGAATAATTGTTTCCACACTCCAAATCGATACATCGAAATCTAAACCTATATCTTGATGTATGACGTGTGGGTTTTCCTTAATTAGTTCACGAACAGCAGCGATGGTTCTATCGTCCACGGTGTCTTTCGGTTTTCCTGCACGAGCGAGGTCTTCGAAGCGCTGCAGTCCTTTTATGAATTTGCGCATCCATCCCGTAACAGTGCCATATGAACAGACATGATCCCCATATACTTATGATAAATCGTGATGAATAGTTTTCCCCATCGTCTCCAACCTGCATCCTTGTAAAAATGTAAAATCTTTCCTCGTTTTTAGTAGGCTCCATAGCAAGAACGAACTATTATTATTATATTATTTATTTTAATTAAATTATTATATTATTTATTTATATTATTTATTTATTTTACTATTAAGCATAAAACTATTAAATTAATTAACTATGACACTTCATTGAATATTGAAAACTAATATGTTTGATATGTATAATATTTAAACTATTCTCTTGTTTTCCTTTATGCTTTTTGTATTGTTTTTTAACTGAACCTGGTGCAGAAGGGCCTGGCCATAACATCACCATGGTTGTTAGGTGTATAAATAAATAAATAAATAACTTTACGCACTGACAGCAAAGAGAGAAATGATGAAATGGTCTTTGTTTTTGACATGTAATGACAAGTTTAGACAAGCTTTCGAACAAGTAGATCGCTAACTTAGAAGGAACAAGTGGAAATCTACAGACAGTGTCAAGAACTTTTTTAAAGCCCTCTCCGTAATAAAAATCAGCCCTTGTGGAAACGTGCCTGAACTCACTGGAATGAAACTGCGTAAGTGAAAATCATTACAGTTTGTTTAAGCATTGTCGTACGAAGCCGAATCTTCTTGATCAATACATCTGCCACTCGAGGTTTAAGCCTCGGCTCTGAAACGTGCTATCTCTACTTCTGGTGAAGATGATCACTTCCTTCTCTCCACGCTGGAGATCTTTACGAAAGAGTCAAATAAATGCGATTCGGGATCAGGTCCCGCTTGAATGAAGTGATGCGTCTGTCTCCATTAGAGCTATAACGCACAAAGTATGACTTCTGGAATGGTAGATAGTTCCCTAACCCCTAAGTCAGTTAAAGCTATAATGTGTAGGAAATATGCGCATTATACATTTCAAAAGATAACTATTTTGTGTTCAATATCTATGGAATTTCTGAGCACAGAAATATTTATGCCTGATTCAAAACCGCCACCTATAGCAGTTACATAGGATCTGCCCTTGTTGTGTAAGCTACCGAGTACGATCCTTTTTTTATGGGAAAGCTTTGGCCCCGAAGCCTCTCTGATATCGAGCAATTGTTAATGGAGGGCAACATCGTACCAGACATCGCCACTTTCAAAGAAAACAATGGACAAACAAATCCAGGGTTATCGCAGAGAATGTGTAAGAGTAGTTAGTATCTTACAGACAGTTTTTCTTCTTGAACGTAGAACGATACACTATGTTGAAAAAAGTGTCCGGACACTTCCATGTTATGTGAATGGAAAGCCACTTTCAAAGCTCCCTAACATTGAAAATAAACCTTTTACGCCAAAACTGTTATTGGCGATAAATTGTAGCTGTCACTCAAATCTCTCTAAATATATTTCTCGTAATATTCGTTTAATATTTAAAGAATGAATGTAAGCTGAAGCATTTATCTTCAACTTTTGACATCTGTGAAAAATTACTTCAATAGATAAAACACAACTCTTGTAACAATTTGTTCACTAATATAAATTAAATATCTGAAGTTTGTATGACGATTTTTTAAGATTTCATCAATTTAAAGGCAATGTGACAGTGTCCATTTTCAACAATCTTCGATCAATATTTAAAGAGTCATTGAAGCGGGACCATTTAACAGCAGACAACAGCAGACGACACTTCTGCATGTAAGGAACGACATTTCTCTCCTTAGAAATATCGCCAATGTCTTTGTTTGCTTACCAACATAGTCTCTGAAGGTTAAGCTCTTCGTAATTCTCACACTAAAAACAAATTCAAAAGAGAAAAATATTTCGTTTATGAGAAAGTTTAAACGGTCACATTTCCGAAATTCTTCCTGAAATTTGTAGATTTAATTTTCAAAGAAAAGCAGAGAACAAGAATTCGGAAAAGAATTACAGGAGGAAGTGGGTGTGAAGGGATGCTGATGTAATCGGAATAGGTCAAAGGTTATTCTACGAAGATGCTAATTAAAAGATTACGACATTCGAGACTTCTGTTCAAAGAAAAGCATTTCAACTGCTACATTTGATTCCTAATTAACACTAAGGAGCTCGTTATCGAAATTGTTTGCAGTGCAAAGAGGGATTCCTTCGTTGATGTTGTGTTTTTCTACATTTAATATTATTAAGACTAAATAAATAATTATTTAATATTATCCTAGGAAGCGTTTCAAGTCAGTTAGATGATTAAAAGGGTGGCTTTAACGTTCTTTTACTTCATTTTAGCTTAAAGGATTGGATTGTTTTACCTCTGAGCGGCACTTTTTTGCACACCATGGGCTAAATGGCCAGGTCACATGGACCCCGAAGGCTCAGAGAAGGTTGGGGGAGGGGACCCACTGGAACAGCTTTTGGGAGACAGATGGTAGCCTCCCGTCAAGGCCATCCAGCGTGTTCTTTAACATGCACGGGGTATGGCTCTCCCGCACACGGGGCCACGGCTTAACGTCCCATCCGACGGACGGCGGCCTTTCCAAGCCCATCGGTGTCCCCTACTGACCGTGGGCAGGGAGGGGAGTTTTGCGGAGATAAATCTCAACGCTGACCCAGGTGGGACTCGAACCTGGGAACTACAGATTACGAGCCTGTCGCGCTACCGACTGAGCCACCCCCGCCCCCATAGCTTAAAGGAAACGCATTCAAAAGTTGTCATGAAATATGTTTCGACAATGAATTCAATTCATCGTGTGAACATCAGTGGTCAGGAAATCCACGAGTAGCGAATCGGATCGAGACAGAGTGTTGACGACGAAATGGGGACTGATACGGTATTCAGAGACGTGGATTCGGGGAGAACAGCTGATTAGATCCTGTTAAAGGAGAAAAACGAAAGTTTTCTTCGCATTTCGGTTTAATTATTAAAGCAACATTTTGGAACTATACTCACTTTTGTTACCCGTGTGTGTAGTTCAAACAGATTCTCCCAGTAAGATTGAAATCAAAACAATTAGAAGACTACCTAGGAGTCTAATTAATTTCTTTCAAGCCAGGTATTGAGAAATTATCGTAAAATGTAAAATACTACATCCTCCATTACTGACAGAAAATTCATTTATAATACGAAATTTTGATTCGAGTTTAATTGAAATATCTCTTTTAAATAAAATTATTAAGAATTAAAAAAATATTAATTTTGGAAACTTTTCTTACATGCTCAGACATGGGCTGTGGGCCACAAAAATATATTCGCGCACCGGATTTGCTCCCTTTGCCGATTATGGATATAAATGATTCTGAAATTAGGTAAAACGATATTGAAGTACTAGGGCGATTCAGAAGTCGGGGAGTTTTTCCCAAAACAAAATGTGTATCGTGATACAACACCGTGTTGCATTTTCAGACCTTTGAAAAGGCCCGGATCTAAAGAAAAATGAAAGAGGAGGGGGCTAGCGAAACAATCGAGCCGAAAACAAGTTAAAGAAAAGAGGGGGGGGGGGGGACAAGAGACTGGATTTCCATTTTCTCCTTCGTTTTAGAGGTTTTTCTTTTAATTCTTAGAAAAAAGGCGTGAAAATGTAGGAGCTTAATAATTTTTGTCTTCCATTATCCTTACTGGAATTCTCAAGAGGGGTGGGGGACATGACTTCATTGCCACCACCCCTCCTCAGATCCGGCCCTGCCTCTGAACGTAGTATTAAGGAAAAGTGTACAGTACACTGCATCAGTCCATTACTATTGCAACTATCAGAGTCTTTGTTTCCATCATTAGAAACGCTGATTATTGAAATTTGGGCAATTTTACGTCATAACAGGAAAAAAGGACTGAAAGCTACCAAAGGGCCCGAGAATTATGCGATGTGGGATATCAGAGCTTGAGATGGGTTGTTGAGCACACAATAGGCTAAATGGCCAGGTTACAAGGACCCAGAAACCCAGAAAAGGTTTGGGAAGGGGACCCACTGTATAGCTGTTGGGAGACAGATGATAGCCTCCCATCAAGGCAGATGGTAAGAACTACTGAAAATGATGGTTTATATTTCGCTTAGTAAGGTTCGTTATTTATATTCCAAATATTATCATTTCTTCAGTAGACGATGAAAAGTAGAGATTTATGAATCACCGTAGTAGTTTCCTTCAAGCATACCTTAGCCATTAGCATCTCCTCGAAGAATATTGTTACGACAGATGAACGTGCTACAGTAAATTTATGATAAACGTGTCATGAACGCTCGCGTATGCTTCTGCGTGAGAATTACGTAACCAACGAATTGGAACGAAGAACCTAACTGAAAAATAAGAAAGATAGAATTGTTATGTTGAAGTTGTTGATATGTGAAAGGAGACATAGTTAGTCTCAGTCTGTAGACAAAAAAGTGATTAAAAAGAAGTATTTTATGTGGTGAGTGCACGGGAGGTTAAATAGTTTATTTGTGTAATCCTACTAGTGAATTAACTATTGAAAATAAGAATGGTTTACGCTAAAGTGAAAGTTATACAAGTGTCATGGCAATCAAAATGAAGAGGTAAACGTTAGTCGAATAGAAAGAACTAGTCTTAACCTTTCTGTAGGAAGAGATTATCACTTGACGTACCATAGTATTTAGTTTGTTTATAAGAATTTGTAAGGTTATTCTCAATAGACTGCAAATCTGTTTACAAACATGATTTTACTATTCATCGAATGATATGAGCCTTGTTAATTAGTTGGGTGTGAATAGAAATAAAATAATGGATTCTTCTGAAAGTTTATCTTTATATTGATACAGATTTTCGTGCTGGTTGACTTAGTTTGTATAATTAATTTCATCCACGTTTTTTGTAATAAATTGCATTGTTTTGTAATTATCATTGTTATATATTTATTTGAACTCAAGCCCAGTGCTCATCCACTTAAATTGTAATAGTATTAATGAGACCTTCTGTACTGCACAAGAAGGAGAAAAATCATCTAAGAATCGGTACCTATATAGGCCCCAAAATCAGTTAAGGAATGAGACAATTGAGGGTGATTGTAGAATAATTTTAATTCAGAAATGTTAAAGAAGCAACAAAGAGAGAAATGATCGTAGCTTTTTTTGCTTCACTCTTTCAAACCGAAAAATGAGGAAATGCCTTTCACTTAAGAATAAGGAAGTTGACAAAGAAATTTTATATGTATTGTGAAGAGAGGGGGGGGGGGTGTAGGAAATAAGCCAAGCTAGTTGCGAAAAAAGATCTGCAAAAGGCGAAAAAAAAACGAACAATATGAGTGAGGGAGTTAGTTTAGAGCAGAACATTCATCGCAATAGGAGATGACATCATCGAGTGGGAAATTAGAACCGAGATGATCAAGAGGACGAAGGAGGAAGAAACAAACAAATTAGGAGAAGGAAGAGGAGAAGTAATAAATGACTGGGATGAAATGAATGACGTTGGAAGAACGAAATGAATATTGGTATGGAACTGAGTAATGGAATAGTTTTCTTCTTCGTGAATTTACGAGTTTCTTTCTAATCCGATACTTCAACGCATTGCTTATAATAAGATGCGTTCGGAAACAGCGAAGAAGAAAAGAGATTCTGTGGCGCAATTAGCGAAATGACTTATAATTAGACTGGCGCTGTCATCTTGATTGAGTTATCTGAGCTTTCCCTTATTTTCTTCATCTCTCCGTCTAAAGTTGTGCCTTGCGTCGAAGAAGCTGCTTCGGCCGGACCATTAACTGATTAGCTGCATTGGGTGAAGTACGACGGACAAGAAAAAAAACCCCGGCAAAACAACTTTTGTCTCATTATGAAGACAAATCAAGAATAATAGATTTTTGAGTTTTCAATTCTAGATGCATTTTGAAATCCTAATTGTTTTTTATGAACTTCTGTCAGTAATTTAGAAAAAGTTCCAATTGTTTCAAGTACCTTTCTATTTTTTATGATTTAGAAAAAGATAATTTTAAAGCTATCAGAAATTTTCCATTTCTCGATGACAAGGTATCAGAAAGAACTTTAAGTATACATCTAGATGAATACATAAACCGAAAAAAAAAACGTTTAACAGTTGAAATAACGTGTTTAAATATTAAAAAAAAATTGTACTATACGAAACAGACATGATAATTCTTTCAGGCCTGAATAATCGGAATTATAATAGAATCATATTAATGTTAATTGCTTTATATGAGGAATTTGTTTTCAATTTTCTTGAGAATATAAGAATGGGTATTTCGTGCATTACTTTTTTTCTTTCGTTCTATGGCAAAAAAAGATTCAGAACGTTTCGCTTCACTCCGATGTTTACTTAGGGTCGACTTTGAAAGTGATACTGGAAATCTCGCATCAAATTAACGTATTTGCCTAAAGGGGGAAAAAAGCTCTACCGAATTCTTGCGTTGGCGTCTACAAAGGCTGTTTATGTAATTTAGTAAACGGGAAGGGAGAATTAAAAATATCTTAATGGGATCCATACTTCAATATTTTACATTTACTCGTTGGCAACTCAATCTCTCTCGGTATGCTTTGCAAAATTTCTTGCAGCTTTAGCTTGGTGTCTCGTAGGTAAGGTATTTAAAAAAAAATTAAAACAAATTTTGTAGTGAATAACAAATCATAGTGCACAAGAAAAATCCTAATATCGACAGATACACAAACCATCGATTTTTTTCACAGCACTTGAATAGAAACATGAAGGTTTTGCTCAACCATTGGAAGTAGATTTCTTGCAGAAGCGAAGCGTCGGTCAACAGCAACTGGATAAACAACAGCAGATTATGAGTCGGAACAATTCATGATCTACTTGGTCGGCTGACAAGAAATTGGAATGTCATAAATCCATTTGATCGATTATTCGATAGGTTATAAAGCAATTAGATTAACACGTGACTGATAACTAATTCACTATTAATAACATATGACTAATAAGTCATTCTTCAATTTGACATGGACTACTAAATCATTGACAGCTGACTGATGAGTCATTAGCCTATTTCATTGATAGAATATTGATAGATCATTCACCAACTTGAATGACAGGTGACTGATGAGTCACTGACCATTTTAGTTGGTTGGCTGATTTACAGATGAAGGATGAGTCATTGATCTATTGGCAGACGGATGAGTCATTGATCTATTTGATTGGCAGACGGCTGATCAGTCATTAATCCATTTGATTGAGAGATGACCGATGAGTCATAGGACATCTGTCAATAAAATAGAGATCAATCAAAAATCATCTATTTGATTGACAGATGGCTGATGCGTCATTGATCTATTTGATTGACAGGATATTGATAGACCATTCATCTATTTGAATGACAAGTGACTGATGAATCGATGACCAATTCATTTGGTTGGATGATTGGCAGATGACTGATGAATCGCTGATCTATTTGATTGGCAGTTGACTGACGAATAAATCATTGATCTGTTTGATTTGCAGATGACTGATGAGTCATTGACCAATTCATTTTGCGGATGACTTCTAAGTCATCGTCCTATGATCAGTGTCGGAGCCTCAACTGCTCAGTCCCATAGTCTCCCATTGCTACCCTAGTTGCCACTCAGTGTATACACCAGAGATTTTGCTCGATTCGCAGACTCCTGTTGGGCGAAAAGTTAATGTTATGTTCCAGTTGTTCACAAGCCGTGATATATAAATGCCCTGATATTAATCACAGTAAAGTATAATTAAATACCGACAAGTTAAAATTTCCTCCTAACAGGAACATTTGACATTAAGTTAAATGAAATTCCAACATGGCTGGGCCCGAGCTGTATCATTACCTCTGTTAGCAGAGTTCTCATAGACGACCACCCATTCATCTTTTTAAGCACCTTCAACGTATCCATTAACAAACTGTGCATTCTGCTACGTTTTGCTGATCTTCGGGAATTCGCACAGCTCTTCTCTTATTTCATATCTCCTTTTTACGGAACATTAAACGGCAAAGAGCGTCTGGCGAAGAGTTATTCCGCAGTTAATGAGAGGTAATTTGATTGTACGGAGCCTTCGCAAACTGAAAATCTATGCACGAAATCTATGTACGAGGGATGCTTGTGGACCAGACGTAATGAGCTTGCTCCAGGGGTTTAACGGGAACATTGATCGAAGTAATTAAGGATTTTGATCCAATGCTAATTGGCGACTTGGCTAGGAAATCTTCGTTGTCACGGAATTTCGCTTCTTATGCAGGCTAACACTGCGTCCTTCTCTGCCAACAATAACTTCGCAGGGCAATAGTGCAGCTGATGCCTCCGCCATTATTGACTAACAACGTAATTGTCTATTTCCTTTTCCATCGCAAAACGCGCAGTCTGTTAAGAAACGTTGTTTGTTCAGAATGTTGTTACGAAAGGCGCCCAACAAACTGCAAATTTCCTCATGCATATAAATCAAATTTTCCCTTAAAGCTTTAAGCAAACCCTTGCTTAGGCTTAGGTTTTATTATCTAATGTTGGCAACAATGCATCGAAGTGTTGTTTCTCTGACGCTTACTTCATTCTATCTGGAGAAATGGATTAGGATCTTTGGTCTGACGTATCTTGTCAAATATGAGTTTATGAACATTTCATCGACCCATCCCTAATCGTGACGCAAATGTGGATCCGACAGAAAACTGATAGGAAACGAAAATACTTTTGGCACATTCTCTAGATGAATAGTTGATTATAATCATGTGAAATGTTACGAAATGAGGTCTATCTGTTTATTAGTGGGAGATATTGCTCAGTTATAATTAGGATAAGAAAGTTTGCCATGCACTACCTATATTGTTGGTGAAAATCTTTATTGCAGAATAATGTAAAAGGAAACCGTTGCCTTCCCTCCATAACTGCAAATTGGTTATTAAGACTGTCTGCTTGCATTGCATTGGGTCGAAATACCGGAACAGCCACGGAATGGGAAACTTGTTTTCTTAATTATTTTTCTGAAGTTGAAACTTATTTCCGTACCTGACGGAATTAAGTTTTATTACATACAACGACATTATTAAAAAGAAATCCTTCATATAAAACAGTGACACCTAGGATCAGACATTTTAATAAGATAGCACGACCTTTGTTCGCTTTCCTTGAACATTGACGAGAACTACAAATCAGCGTTTATCAAACTCAAATGTTTATATAAACATAAGGTTAAGGACAAATAATGGAATGAAAATGGAAATGAAATAATAAAGTAAAACAATGTGTTGTAAAATGCTTTTGTTAAATTTCTCGAGCAAGGGAGAAATATTTGTTGCATGATTTGTACATTGATTTCGGACCATGCTCTCCAATTCATTCGGGATTTGCTTTCCATCTTTCATTGATTAAACTTTGTATAGCCCAAAAAAGAAGTTTTTATATCGCATTTTATTAAGTTATATATTATCTGAGTTGATATTATTATGATAACCAACAACTATTTATTATTATAGTTACAGTCGTTATTATTATTCTCCAAGCAGTCGTTATTATTATTCTACAAGCAGTCGTTATTATTGTTCTCCAATCAGTCGTTATTATTATTCTCCAATCAGTCGTTATTATAATACTCCAATCAGTCATTATTATTTTTATTGTCTTGTTAAAGTTATTATTATTACAATTCGATTACATTCAATATTATTGTCGTCTGATTACAGTCTTCATTAAAGTCCGGTTACAGTCATTATTAAAGTACGATTACAATCATTATTATTAAAGTCCGGTTACAGTCATTATTAGAGTCCGATTACAATCATTATTATTAAAGTCCGGTTACAGTTTAATTTGGCGTATTGTAACAGGGCGTATTGTAATGAGAGGCTTCTGTCATATAACAAGAAGATGTAATGTAACAATTTTTGAGTTCTATTAAAAAATGGAACTCAAAAGTTAAAATAGGGAATTATTAGAGTAATGAAATGAAAATTAAATATAGTGTTCCACAAGGGTCTGTATTAGGTCCGATATTATTTAATGTTTTCATAAATGATTTTTGTAATCTGAAACTAAAAGGGGAATTAATAGCATTTGCTGATGATACTGCTCTGATATATACAGCAACTACTAAAAATATTTTGATTGAAAAAAATAACTCAAGATTTACGATTTATGAAAAAATAAATCAGAAATTGGTTTATGAAAAATATGTTGTTTCTAAATGTAGAAAAAACAAAATATGTATATTTCCGATTGAGACAAAATCAAAGAGATAATTTAAAAACGAAATTATTTTATCATACATTTAAATGCATCGGTAATGGTTGTTTATGCAAGCCATTAGAAGGTGTTGAGTACTATAAATACTTAGGAGTATATATTGATAGTAAACTAACTTGTAATAAACACATTGATTCTTTAATAAAAAACTTAATACAATAATACCACAATTATTTTATACAACAAATTTTACAAATATTACACTTTTAAAACTAATTTATAATTCATGGGTTAAATCTCGTTTAACATATGGATTAATTTCTTGAGATGGGGTATATCGCAGCAATATTAAACCATCAATTAGAACTCAAAATAGAATAATTAAATGCATTTTAAGGAAAAGAAGGTATTATAGTGTTAGACACTTTTATAGTGAATTGCATATATTTCCTTTAAGAAAATTATACATATACAAAATACATCTTAAAAATATACTGGATTGAAAGTGATATTAGACATATTAATTATAATACAAGAATAGCTAAACACGTAAATCTTATTTTACCTCTTCCTAAAAAAAACATTGTACAAAAACATTATATATATTTAACACCAAAAATATTTAATACTTTGACAGTAAATATTAAAGATGAAACAAACTTTCACTCTTTTAAAGGGAAATTGAAAATCTGGATCTCTGAATTTAATGATATCGAAAAACTTCTTTAAAAAATGTTATTAATCCTTGTTATGGTAGGTGTATGTCTTATGTTTTTGAATTTCTGTCTTTCATTGTTTTGGAATTAGAATATATTATATTATGAAATGAATACAAATGATATTACATCTATGGTTTTTGTATTAAATTTGTTGCCTTTTCAAATACGTTTTAACAAATTATATAAAATCATATGCGAGTTACTTGTGGACATTTTCAATCTAAAGGTTGAAGGTATAATTTTAGAAAATATGTTATGCAAAATACTTTATATGAAATGTATAACTTATCTATTCAATGGGAATAAATGTCTATCTATCTATCAAAGGAAAAAATTTGAGCTCTCCATAACATTCGATCATTTCATTTTGCTGACCCAGTAGTTACATAACGATCAGCCTTTCGGACACGGTGTGTCCAAATGTTAAGGAGTTTGACTTTATAAAAAGATTTCAACTGTTTAAAAAATGGTCAAGATTGCCTGTTCCCCACTTTTAATTTGGTTGTTTTACTTCTGAGTGGCACTTTTCTGCATACAATGGCTATATGACAAGGTCACAAGAACCCCGAAGGCTCAGAGAAGGTTGGGGAATTGGATCCATTGGTCAGCTATTAGGAGAGTACTATTAGGTAAAGTGTCTTGCAACTTACACTTAAAAAGTGTTGTGCTAGGGTTAAAAAATTTACTTTTAATACTGAAGCTCTGAAAGACCCAGTTATAGCTAAAGCTTACCATGATAGATTACTTAGTCATTATGACAGTCATGGTTTGTTTACTACTGAAGTTGAGGAAGAATGGGATCATTTTAAACAGGATTTTTTGGACACTAACAGTACACTTTTAGGAAAAAAGGAGCAAAGGAGACAGAATTATTTGATGATAAGGCACTTGAGCTTATTTCGGAAAGAAAGAACTGCAGGAATGTCCTTAATCAATACCCCATTGTCCTAATAGAAAGAATTGCAGAGAACTTAATAAACGTGTAAAAGATCAGTTAGCTGCTGATAAGAATCTTTGGCTTGATGACATCTTGGCTGACAAAGCCGAGGAAGCAATTAGACAGCACAACAGCTTAGAGATGTACCAGATAGTTAATGTTTTGTGTGGTAGAAAACGAACAGGTATACAGGGATTGAAGGATAAACAAGGTAAGGTTACAGAAGGTGAGGATTCTGTCATGGCTAGGTGGGCAGAGCATTTCAGTGATATTCTAAACAATGTGGTTAGTTCTACTCCCATTGTTTGCAATGATTATAGATGCATTGTTGGCTTTAATGTTGGCCCTATTACACAATCTGAAGCTATTTTGGCTATTTCTAAACTTAAACTGCATAAATCCCCAGGGGTTGATGAAATTACTACGGAAATGCTTAGAACTGGGAATGTTTCGGTTACCACTTGGATGACTGAAATTCTGAATATCTTTTATGATAAAGGCGTGGTTCCTAAGGATTTTACCAGAGCTATTGGTATCCCTATTTTCAAAAAAGCTGATCGCAGTTCTTGTGATAACTATAGGGGTATCAGCCTACTCTCTGTTCCAGGTAAAGTTCTTTCCATGATTGTGCTTAATAGAATTAAGAATCTGATGTAGTGACATCAGATTATAATGATGTGTTGACAGGCAATTGCGTGATGAGAAATGTGGATTCAGAAGTGGTAGGGATGTGTAGATCAGATATTTTCACTCAGGCAGATTCTTGAGAAATGTTTAGAATTTCAGAAACCTTTGGTTGCTAGGTTTTAGATTTCGAAAAGGCTTTCGACTCTGTTGATCGTCATAATTTGTGGTTGATTGTGAGATCATATGGTACACCAGACAAGTTAGTTGACATAATGAAAGCTCTTTATAATAACACTGATTCATGTGTGAGAGTTGGTAAGGCTTGTAGCAATTGGTTACTTCTGGTGTTCGACAAGGGTGCATTTTGTCTCCTTTTCTCTTTAGCTAGGTTATTAATTATGTTATGCGAAATTCACTTCAAGGGAAAGATTTTGGCTTCAAATGGTCTGGAGATACGAAAATGTCTGATTTAGATTATGCTGATGAGTTAGCCCTTTTGGCAAATGATGTTGATGAGATGAACTCTTTCATTCGAGCTGTTGATGAAACTGGTAGTAGAGTAGGTTTGGTTGTAAACAGAGAGAAAACTAAAGTGATGAAAATTGGTCAGGCAGGCTGTGATTCAGTTAATCTGAATGGTTGCAGTCTTGAGCAGATGTCACAGTTTAATTATTTTGGGAGCTATGTAACAGATAATGGTGATGTGCGGCATGAGATTAACAGACGAATAGGGATTGCTGCCGGGACTTTTAAGAATTTATGGAGAGTGTGGAGAAATAGGCGTATACACCTAAAGACTAAAATTAGACTGTATAATAGTTTGGTTCTTTCTGGGGTTAGTTGTGGTAGTGAAACTTGGGCACTTTGTAAACAAGATAACAGGAAACTAGATGCTTTTGATTCCAGATGCTTACGCAGTATCTTGGGCATTAGGTGGTTCAACTTTATAACTAATGATGAGGTTAGGCAAAGGAGTCTGCAATCTCCTTTAAGCAGCATATTGTGCAGAGAGAGACTCCGCTGGTTTGGCCATGTTGCCCGTATGGATAATTATAGATTGGCGAATAGGGTTATGAACAGTGTGCCTAAAGGCCTCAGAAAGAAGGGGAGACCTAGGATGCGGTGGGCAGACAATGTCAAACAGGACCTTGTTAGAATTGGTGTGCAGTGGCCGGATGCAGTAGATATAGCTCATAATAGACTTGCTTGGAGAACTAAATTGCACGGTCTGGTTGGACCTCCGTAGCCCATGGCTGCTTGAGGATGATGATGATGATTTTAGTTAACTTTCAAAAAAAGTAATTCAAAATTAAGTTAATGTTAACAGCATCAGCATAGTACATGCTCTGCTCCTTCATGTCAAGCTAAAACGATGAAAGAATGTTCCACTCTTTTATGATAATGAGAGAATTAGGTCGCGAGTTTCTATTGCAGGATTAAATGCAGAACAAATTCCGTTTAATAGAAAAAAAAATCCCTTTGGAGTGAGAAAAACGTTAACCCAAGATGAACAAGAAAATAAAAACAATTAAAAAATAAGTGATATATATATAGAAGCTGAAAAATCCCCCCCTCCTTTCCCGTAATATCCTTTTTAAGGCTACCATGACAAAAATAAACTTCCTCTTCGCCAAGTGGCATATTCAGCTGTTACCTTTTATTTAATCTTCGGCTGTTGGGATATCCGTCATCAATTCCCACTTGCACGGCGAAACCGCTCACCCGTTTCTTTGCGATCGAAACTAAGTTTCCAAAACAACGATCAGTTCGTTTGAATAATAAATTATTCATTAACCCTTGGCAGAGTGGCGTCCGCTTGTAATTGATTACAGCTCCAATTCTAACCGGTTGGAGAGGAGGAGGAGGAAGAGAAGGCGGCGGAGGAGACCGAGGATGCCGGCGGGGTCCCGCCGTTGCTAATTAGTCCAATCCGTGTAGTAATGTGATCGGCAGAATCGGATTTGTTCAACTTGCAGGACCCGACATCTGGTGCGCTGTGGTCGAAGGGATTACACTTGCGCAAAGAAGGATTACGAGTGGCGACGAAGAAGAATAATCCGGGACACTCGATGCTCCAGAAGACTCCGGCGAATTCAGCTCGTTCGCCTCAACAGTTCCAAGTGTGTGCCTGTCGTGCATTGATGCTTCGTTATAGGGATTAGAAGAGATCCAGTTCAAGACATTCGCTACGAAATCGTTCGACTGTTGAAAACATATTTTTTTCTTCTTTTTAAGTGGTCGATGTACGCTTGAAATGTACGCAAAGAAGAGATATTTAAATTTAGCACTTTTTCTCTCGCAGTAGAAGAAGTTGGTGCTCTCTCTCTATATATATATACTTTCGAAGCGTTTCATTTAATTGATATTAAATCTATCTCAAAAGAATAATTCGGAATTTTAAACAGAGTACATTTTGGTTTAGCCAAAACTTGATTTCACCCATTTTGAATTTCTACATAGAGGAAAAGAGAAGTGTCAATAGCAAAATTTCCCGTTACCGGTTTCGATGTACATTAAACAAGCACGTGATCGTTTCTTACTTATTTCCTTCCCCGGTATTTTGTTCAAATAAGAAGATAGGTATTCCAGGTTACATTCCTGCTCGTGCACAGATGCACAAAATGTCATTTGTTTTTTTATAGTAGAAGAGTACAACCTGAAATAAAATCCAGGAGCAATTAAAGGTGTGGAGATGATTTTATATCGCACTCGAAATAATTTAAGTAATAATGATTTTATTTAGTATTTTCCACTAGCTTTAATTTTCGTCCAGCACTTAACTCCTTCGAGCTTTAGGAATAATGTTCTTAGTTCAGCATGCTAATCCATTAACTTGAATTCCATCAACGTGGCCCAAACCATGTACATTTTCTGCGCCCCAGCTATTCCCCAAAACTTTGCCAATACCTTTGACGAAATCGGCAGGTCTCGTTTTCCATATTGCAATCATCTGATGATTTCAAAAGCATTAGGTACTGAAAAAACAGAAGTAACATGTTAGATAAATATAGAGGAAAAATTGTCACTAGCCGCATGGAATCTGAACCCACGACCTCCTAAAAATAAATGTCAGGTGCCGTGGTCGAGTGGTTAGTACGCTTGGCTACTGATCTAAGGGACTTGGGTTCGAACCCCGGATAAGGCATGGATGTATGTGTCGTTTTTTCTGCTGAGGTCCTGTCATCCTCTCAGACCTTCTACTATGGCATATAAACTGATAGGCTCCTGTCTGACCTCTGTGGCAAGCAGCTGCTTGAGGGGTATTTTTTTTTTTCGTCCGTCGAACAATTATCCTCTATTAGTGGCCTTATCCATTATACCATAGAATTAATCATTGGAAATGAATATTTATCTAACATATTACTACCAGGTGAACTTATTTCAATCTCTATGAACTTCTATTATTTCAACCCTAATGCTTACGCTCGATTCTCGGCGTGTTGGCTTAAAAAACGACGTTTCACGTTGGCTGGCCGTGTGCACTAAACTGGATTTTGGATTGGATTGTTTTACCTCTGAGCGGCACTTTTTTGCACACCATGGGCTAAATGGCCAGGCTACAAGGACCCCGAAGGCTCAGAGAAGGTTGGAGGAGGGGACCCACTGGAACAGCTGTTGGGAGACAGATGGTAGCCTCCCGTCAAGGCCATCCAGCGTGTTCTTTAACGTGCACAGGGTATGGCTCTCCCACACACGGGGCCACGGCTTAACGTCCCATCCGACGGACGGCGGCCTTTTCAAGCCCATCGGTGTCCCCTACTGACCGTGGGCAGGGCGGGGAATTTTGCGGAGATAAATCTCAACGCTGACCCAGCTGGGACTCGAACCTGGGAACTACAGATTACGAGCCTGGCGCGCTACCGACTGAGCCACCTCCGCGCCCACACTAAACTGGGAGGTGCCATCTGGAACAGAGCTTACAATTACAGTCAACTACATTTCCAATGACTATTCTATGGAATAATGGTAAAAGCCACTAATAGAGGATGATTTTCGGGGCGGTAGCTCAGTGATCAAAGCACATGACGTGTTATGAGGAGGTGGTGGGTTCAGATCCCACCCGGTTAATGACAATTTTTCGTCTATGTTTATCGAGCATTAGATATATTATTTTATCTTGCTTACTTAAAGTCCACAAAGTATTTTCAAAAGTTTGAAAGAAAACTGTTATTGAATTTAGCTTAGATAATATTTCCATGCTCTCTACTAAACGTTTTCAGTTCTTCTGTTTATCTGAAAAATACATCTGTCTATAGTAATCAGTGTAAGCCTAATTTCCACAGATCGAAGATAATTTTCCGACATTAGGAAGTACCAGACTCAGGAAAGTCCTTCATCTTCATACATAGATCTCGCATTAACAGCTAAGAGCATTATGCAGTTCTAAATTGGTTTCGAAATCAGGAAGAAAGGAGAGAATGTGGATGCTTACATTTATGGTCAAATTAATGAAACTAATAAACTTTTTTAAACGTCAAAATATTTGGATGGTTTCACATTATCAAAGGGCGTTTTCATTTGATGAATTTAAATTGAGTAGAATATTTAGATTCCTATTAATACTGCCATTCGTCATTAAATTTTATGAATAAAAGTCAGTTTTCAATTAAAAAAAAAACACACATAACAGCAGTCCGTAAACTTTTCTTTATGGAGTATCTGTAATTTGTTAAGATCTCCTTTAGAATGATCCCTCGCCAGTGAAGCATAAAATAAGATTGTTTAAAAATCATTTTTATATTTTGCTTTTCATGCAATAAGGAAGAATTTCTTCAGTTTTAATTCATCTCTAAAACCTTGAGATTTTTGGCGAAGCAGCGAAAACGAACGTATTTTATGTATAAATAGTTCCGATGTCTTCTAATACAGATCAACCTCCCTTCTGATGTAAGTACAGGTTCAGCTCATGGGCAGGGCATGGATCTTCTGATCACAGGTCCAACTCATAGGCTGGGCATGGGTTTTCTGATCACAGGTCCAACTCATGCGCTGAGCATGGGTCTTCTGATCACAGGTCCAACTCATGGGCTTAGCATGGGTCTTCTGATCACAGGTCCAACTCATGGGCTGGGCAATGTGTCTTCTAATCACAGGTCCAACTCATAGGCTGGGCATGGGTCTTCTGATCACAGGTCCAACTCATGTGCTGACATGGGTCTTCTGATCACAGGTCCAACTCATAGGCTGGGCATGGGTCTTCTGTTCACAAGTCCAACTCAGGGGTTGGGCATGGGTCTTCTGATCACAGGTCCAAGTCATATGCTGGGAATGCATCTTCTGATCACAGGTCCAACTCATGGGCTGGGCATGGGTTTTCTGATCACAGGTCCAATTCATGGGCTGAGCATGGGTCTTCTGATCACAGGTCCAACTCATGGGCTTAGCATGGGTCTTCTGATCACAGGTCCAACTCATGGGCTGGGCAATGTGTCTTCTAATTACAGGTCCAACTCATAGGCTGGGCATGGGTCTTCTGATCACAGGTCCAACTCATGTGCTGACATGGGTCTTCTGATCACAGGTCCAACTCATGGGTTGGGCATGGGTCTTCTGTTCACAAGTCCAACTCATGGGTTGGGCATGGATCTTCTGTTCACAACTCCAACTCATGGGTTGGGCATGGGTCTTCTGATCACAGGTACAAGTCATGTGCTGGAAATGTATCTTCTGATCACAGTCCAACTCATGTGCTGACATGGGTCTTCTGATCACAGGTCCAACTCATAGGCTGGGCATGAGTCTTCTGTTCACAAGTCCAACTCATGGGTTGGGCATGGGTCTTCTGATCACAGGTCCAAGTCATGTGCTGGGAATGTATCTTCTGATCACAGGTCCAACTCATGGGCTGGGCAACGTGTCTTCTGATCACAGGTCCAGGTCATGAGCTGGGGATGTATTTTCTGATCACAGGTCCAGGTCATGAGCTGGGCATGGGTCTTCTGATCACAGGTCCAGGTCATGAGCTGGGCATGGGACTTCTGATTACAGGTCCAACTCATGGGCTGGGCAATGTGTCTTCTGATCACAGGTCCAACTCATGGGCTGGGCAATGTGTCTTCTGATCAAAGGTCCAACTCATGGGCTGAGCAATGTGTCTTCTGATCACAGGTCCAACTCAGGGGCTGGGCAATGTGTCTTCTGATCAAAGGTCCAACTCATGGGCTGGGCAATGTGTCTTCTGATCACAGGTCCAATCATAGGGCTGGGCAATGTGTCTTCTGATCACAGGTCCAACTCATGGGCTGGGCAATGTGTCTTCTGATCACAGGTCCAGCTCATGGGCTGGGCATGGGTCTTATGATCACACGTCCAGGTCATGAACTGGGCATGGGTCTACTGATCACAGGGCCAGCTCATGGGCTGGGCATGGGTCTTATGATCACAGGTCCAACTCATGGGTTGGGCATGGGTCTTCTGATCACAGGTCCAGCTCATGGGCTGGGCAACGTGTCTTCTGATCACAGGTCCAGGTCATGAGCTGGGCATGGGTCTTCTGTTCATAGGCTCAAGTCATGGGCTGGGCAGCGTATCTTCTGATCACAGGTCCAGGTCATGAGCTGGGCATGGGTTTTGTGATCACAGGTCCAACTCATAGTCTGGGCATGGGTCTTCTGTTCACAACTCTAACTCATGGGTTGGGCATGGGTCTTCTGATCACAGGTCCAACTCATGGGTTGTGCAATGTGTCTTCTGATCACAGGTCCAACTCATGGGCTGGGCAATGTGTCTTCTGATCACAGGTCCAGCTCATGGGCTGGGCATGGGTCTTCTGATCACAGTCCAACTCATGTGGTGGCATGGGTCTTCTGATCACAGGTCCAACTCATAGGCTGGGCATGGGTCTTCTGATCACAGGTCCAGGTCATGAGTTGGGCATGGGACTTCTGATTACAGGTCCAACTCATGGGCTGGGCAATGTGTCTTCTGATCACATGTCCAACTCATGCGGCTGGGCAATGTGTCTTCTGATCACAGGTCCAACTCATGGGCTGGGCAATGTGTCTTCTGATCAAAGGTCCAACTCATGGACTGAGCAATGTGTCTTCTGATCACAGGTCCAACTCATGGGCTGGGCAATGTGTCTTCTGATCAAAGGTCCAACTCATGAGCTGGGCAATGTGTCTTCTGATCACAGGTCCAATCATAGGGCTGGGCAATGTGTCTTCTGATCACAGGTCCAACTCATGGGCTGGGCAATGTGTCTTCTGATCACAGGTCCAGCTCATGGGCTGGGCATGGGTCTTCTGATCACAGGTCCAGGTCATGAACTGGGCATGGGTCTACTGATCACAGGGCCAGCTCATGGGCTGGGCATGGGTCTTCTGATCACAGGTCCAACTCATGGGTTTGGCATGGGTCTTCTGATCGCAGGTCCAAGTCATGTGCTGGGAATGTATCTTCTGATCACAGGTCCATCTCAATGGGTCTTCTGATCACAGGTCCAACTCATGGGCTGGGCAATGTGTCTTCTGATCACAGGTCCAACTCATGGGCTGGGCAATGTGTCTTCTGATCACAGGTCCAGCTCATGGGCTGGGCATGGGTCTTCTGTTCACAAGTCCAACTCATGGGCTGTTCATGGGTCTTCTGATCACGGACCCAAGTCATGGGCTGGGTATGGGTCTTTTGATCACAGGCCCAAGTCATGGGCTGGGCAACAAACAATCTAAATATGCAAACAATAGCCAGTGACCTCCCCAGCAGATGCGTGCTAGTGCAGAAAGTTCGAAATATCTAAAGTTTGGTTGTTTTACCTCTGAGTGGCCCTTTTTTTTGCACAAAATGGGCTAAATGGCCAGGGCACAAGGATCCCGAAGATTTAGGGAAATTTGGGGGAGGAGACACATTGGGAGCTGCTTGGAGACAGCTGGTATCCTCCCGTCAAGACCATCCAGCATGTTATTTAGCGTGCACAGTGTATCCGCACATGGGATCACCGCTTAACGTCCGATCCGACCGGCGGCTGCCTTTCCAAGCCCATCGGTGTCCCCTACTGACCGAGGGGAGGGCGGAGACTTTTGCGGAGATAAATCTCAACTTTGGGCAAGCTGGGACACGAATGTGGAAACTGCAGATTACGAACCTGGCGCGCTACCGACTGACCCCCCCCTCCCCTCCTCACCTCTTCTCCCATCCTAACCCCCCCCCCCTCCTGACCCCCATCCCATCCCCCCAAGCACTTAGTGTTTTTGCTGTTGTCTTTCTGCTGATGTCTCGCCTTCTTTACAGATCTTCTCTATGACGTATTACGCTGACGGACTTCTGTGACAAGCAGTTGTTCCAAGGGTAATTTATTACTTATAATTATATTTTATAGTTTAATATATTTTAGCAGATATTTGGATTGGGCAGTCAATCCAAATATCTAGGGCCATTTGAAAAACTCTTGAATTTCGTTTCCAGTGTTTGGCATTTTACGACGAACTAATAAAGTCGCTGCTGCGATGGTTGTCAAGGAAACCAGATCCCATGTTCCCTTAACTCTGCATTATTCTATTCCGATGCTTAGCGAGCAGACGTAAATACTATGAGAAGTTCGCTGGCTGAGGAAAAAGGACGATCTTATTTAAGAAAGGAGAATTTCATAGCAGAAAAAGATTTGCGCGTTCTGGTTGCTAAAGAGTCGAGTGCTATCTGTACCACGTGAGCCAGTATCAGCTGTTTTTGTTTGATTTTTCCGGGCTCGCTTCAGGGAATTGTGGACATTTGTGGAATAGCTAACTTATCCGTTGAGGATTTAATTAAATTTGTGCTTCTTTTTCCTTTCAGTAAATAAGAATCGATCTCAACCACAAATGCTTTCTCATTACGAAAGCGTGTTAATGTTTTTCCTTAAATGAATCGCCAAAGAGCTCGGAATGTTTCGATTCAAAGAAATGTTTTGCACTATCTCCAATGTTGATTTGGTCTCAATATAAGTCAAAAGGATGATCTCGGAATCAATACAAGAATTACGCTATGTGGAGTTCATTGAAAAAATAATAACTCTATATACAACTTGAATACGATTTAAGTGTAAGCTCTGAAATCACCCGTGGCTTTTGGTACTTTAATCTCGGACCCTTTCTTTACATAATTAATAGCAGGACTAGACAATGCCCACTGGGTATTGACATCCCATTTGCAAGTAAAGATTCCGGATACCATTTCTTTGTAGTTTCAATTCATTTCATGCGTGCATGTGCTGCTCTACTTCTGAGCGGCAAAAAGAACCACGGCTTTTGTACACCGAATCGGCTAAATGGCCAGGTCACAAGGTTCCGTTGGGTTGTTTTACCACTGAGCGGCACTTTTTTGCACACCATGGGCTAAATGGCCAGGTCACAGGGACCCCGAAGTCTCAGAGAAGGTTGGAGGAGGGGACCCACTGGAACAGTTGTTAGGAGACAGATGGTTGTCTCCCTTCGAGGTCATTCAGAGTGTACTTTAACGTGCACATGGTACGGTTCTCTCATACACGGGGCCACGGCTTAACATCCCATCCGATGGACGGTGGCTTAACAAGCCCATCGGTGTCCCCTACTCACTGTAGGCAGGGCAGAGAGTTTTGCGGAGATAAATCTCAACTCTGACCCAGCTGGGACTCGAACCTGGGAACTGCAGATTACTAGCCTGACGCGCTACCAGCTGAGCCACCCCTGTCCCAGGTCACAAAGACCACGAAGGCTCAGAGAAGGATGGGTGGAGGGACACAATGGATAGCTGTTAGAAGACAGATGGTATATCCCGTCAAGGCCATCCAGAGTGTTCTTTAACGTGCACAGGGTATGGCTCTCCCGCACACGGGGCCACGTCTTAACATCCCATTCGAAGAAAGACGGCCTTTGCAAGCCCATCAGTGTCCCCTACTGACCGTGGGGCAAGGAAGAGAGTTTTGTGGATATAAATCTTAACACTGGCTCAGCTGGGACTCGAACATGGGAACTGCAGATTATGAGCCTGGCGCGCTACCTGCCTTTACCTACCATTTACTGCTACTAAATTAACAATATATGCTAACTTTCAGGAAAAGAGAAGTGAAGATTTTCGCACTATAAACGTAATTTATCTTGCTGGCTGGTACTGGGAACAATGTCGAACGTTATCACTGATCGCTCGTAGTGTTTAAAGTGTTGCGACAACAATGGTGAGGAAATGGTGTTTGGACGGAACGTCGAAGTAGCTTTTTTCGTTGGTTCTCTAAAGTGGATTCGACGTTACTGGTAAAAAAAAACATTACTGGCGTAAATGTGGGAAAGTGGCTTATTCTAAAACAGCTTTGTTTTATTGACATGATTCTAGGTTTAAAGAAATTTTGTTTACCTATTAATAAGAGTTGTTATTATTTGTACCTTATTTGCGAAAAAGTGTGCAAAGACATTTTCACCCACACAAAAATTCTGCCAAATTAGGAGCAGGAATCACAGAAATGTTAACAACAAATAATCAAATATAGAGAAAAGGCATATGTATGAGTTATCTCAAGGTCAAAATCATAAATGGTGATGATGCATGGGAAGCAAAGACTACAAAGGGGTAACAGATTTTATAATCCAAATGATTCTGAACATTTTTTGTTCGTTCACTTCCAGTTCCGCTACAAATAAGTCGATGCTTTCCACCTTACATTGAATGAAAATTCAGATTAAATTCAAAGTTTATTAGAATGAACATTATTTCCAGAATTGTCGTCTTTTAAATGGTCATTTAGAATCATGACCTTTAGAATTCAAGTGAAGCAATAAATTGAAAACGCCTTATCAAATTCTGACATAATTTAAACAAAATCATTGCTTTTGTATTGTGCAATTGGTGGTTGAGGAGAGGGCGTAGCGAAGGACTAATTTTTTTGGGGGGGTTGGGGAGGGTAAATCGAAAATTTTTCAACTCGAAAATCGAAAATTTTTCAACTCGAAAATCAAAATATTTTGCCAACTGAGCAAATAAGATCTAGAATTTCGCTTTTGGGGGGGGGGGGGGGATTCAGGCAATTTTTCGCAGCTCTCTTGTATTTTGCCATTTTCCCTTCCAGTTTTGCCGACCATAATTTCACGGAAATTATCCCAATATTTAAATCTTGTCTGAATCGTAGCAAGTCAGTGTGAATTTTCCATTGATTTGGCCAACTCTCCTTAATTTCAAAAAATCAATCCCAATTCAATCTTTACATCTCTTCTTATTTGTCAAGTCATACAAAATTTTCTAACTCCCCAATATTTTGCCAAGTTTCCTCGATGTGTCCAACACTCCTTAATTTCACAAAATAAATCCCAATTTTCACAAATCGCCTATATTTTACCAAGTTGATTCGAATTTTGCCAAGAGTTCTCGGTTTTTCCAACTCTCCTTACTTTCACAAAACCAATCCCAATTTTTGCAACTCACCTGTACTTTACCAAGTGGTTTCCAGTTTTGCCATCTTCCTTAGATTTTGCCAAGTTGCCTCGATTTTACCATCTCTACTTAATTTCGCAAAACAATCTTAATTTTTACATCTCTACTAAATTTGCCAAGTCACTTCAAATTTTTCAATCTCCCCAAAAAATTTGCCAAGTCACTTCAAATTTTTCAATCTCCCCAAAAAATTTGCCAAGTTTTCTCGATTTTGTCAATTCTCCTTAATTTCACAAAACCAATCCCAATTTTCACAAATCGCCTGTATTTTACAAAATGGATTCGAATTTTGCCAACTGCCCTCGATTTCGCCAAGTTTCCTCGATTTTGCCATCTCGCCACAATTTTACAGAAAAAAAAAATCCAAATTTTTACATCTCACCTGATTCTTGAAAAGTCACTCTGAATTTTGTCAACTTCCCCAAGATTTGCCAACTCTCCTAGATATTGCGAAGTTGCCTCGATTTTGCCAACACGCCATAATTTTACAGAAAAAAAGATTGCAATTTTCACATCTCACCTGAATTTTGCCAAATCCCCACGATTTTGCCAACTCCCTAAGATTTTGCCGAGTTGTCCCAATTTTGCCAACTCACCTGTTTTTACTAAGTGGCTTCGAATTTTGCCAATTGCTCTAAATTTTGCTGTCTCTCCATTTTCCGAACTGCCCTAGATTTGCCAAGTTGCCTCGATTTTGACAACTCCCCTTAATTTTGCCAAAAAAAATTGCAAATTTTCACAACTCATCTAGATTTTACGAAGTCGATTCGAATTTTGCCAACTCCGAGTTACTTTGGGGGGGGGGAGCCTCCCCCCATGGCTGCGCCCCTGGTTGAGGATGATTGCACGAGGGGCATTGGGGAAAAGAAGAATAGGTCGGAAGGCGGCTGATGAAAGGAGCTCGAGGATAAATTTATTCTCGTGATCAAACATTAAATCACGTGACAATCTCGAAACAGAGGATGCATTGCTTATGTCGTTTCTATTTAAGGAAGACTAAGAAATTCTTGTCTATGGAAGAAAGAAATAAAAAAACAACAATGCGAAAACATCTTTTTGCAGCTGTAGATATTGGAAAATAGCAATGTATTAAATACACGTATCCGCAATTTTTATTGATCACCCAGTAATCAGTTTATCAATAATAAGCATATATCTTTATTAGTTACACTTTGAAGTAAGCGTGGGAGCAATGAATAATCTGCATAAGAGTGTTTTCCTGTAGCGATAAGGAATTAGATGCTGCTGGATACGGATTTATTAAAAAAAAGTGATTCTATAAAGGAGCACGCGGCAACACAATCGCCAGGGGGCGCCTCGATTCAATCGCAGTGTTGACTCCTGCAGCAGAGCTTCGAAACGAAAGCGCTATTTGTTAAATCGGAATTTGCCCATGCTGCTACAAACAAAAAAAGAAAGATTTCAGGAAGGCAAAAGCTGTGATTTCTGATTCCAAGGATATTTAAGATGGAGTATGAAACACGATGAGACCTGAGACGTTGCCGAAGCCGAGGAAGAAATAAGAGGTTTAGAACGCGAAAAAAAGATTTGGTTAGGATGACATTAGATGCAGAACGTCTTCAAATCGGATAAGATGTGGGGGCGATTTATTTCTCCCTTGAAACTTAGGATAAGCTGATTGAGTCACTTTAATAATTTAATTATTTTGCGCGACAAAACGTTTCAAGTGAAGTGTAGAGAGTGAAGTTTTAGTAAATGAATTGCAATCCGTCATCTTTGACTGCAGTTTTGCTAGTATTTGATATTCAAACGTCTATTAAAACGTCCCAGTTATATGAGAAGTTGAGTTGTCTTAGGTGAGCGGCACTTTTTCGCACATAAAGGGGTTAAATGGTCAGGTTACAAACACCCCGATGCCTGTAAAAGGTTAGGGGGAGGGAACCCATTGGACAGCTATTAAGAGACAGATGGTATCCTCCGGTCAAGGTCATCCAGCTTGTTCTTTAACATGCACAGGACATGGATCTCACGCATACGGAGACACGGCTTAATGTTCGATCTGATGAACGGCCTCCTCTCCTACCCCATCGGTGTCTCCCTACTGACTGAGGGTGGGGAGTGTTGCGGAGATTATATGACGGACCACGATATCTGATAGGATGACGATTAGGTTGAGTATATAGAGTTATGCCAAAAGGCCAAGATCATTCTACTGCCGCTTAGAGGGCGCTATTCGTGACGTCATAACATGGATAGCTGAGCTAAAGGATTTACATAATCATCAGTTCTTTCGTGTCTATCTTTGTTCTCGATTTGGTGGATACTTATCGCTGTGGAGTTTTTCAGGTAATTTTTATTTTTTTTTCGATCATGTCCAACTGTAGAGTAGGAAAAGTCCATGAACTATTAAGGAAGATATCTCTCCGAATTTACGTCAATCAATATCAAATCGAATTTATTATAATATAGAGAAATATGCGAGGACAATAAACACACAATGCACAACACTTTGTCAAATACATTATCAATGCAAACACTTTACAAAGAACAGAGAAACAATAAAGACACAAAACTAAGTAAAACCATCAATAAGTATGTGTGAACAACCAAGGAGCTTTCGAGATCTTCCAGGTTATAAAAAAAATTAATTAATTTTTTTTAACCAGGAAGAACTAGAACTTAACCTGGAATTTAACCTATAATAAAACAATAATACCATCATACAATAATATATCTTCCTTAATATATGAATAAATGCATCGAAAAAAATCTCTCCAATCTCTCCATGAACTATATTTCGAATGAGAAAAACAATGTTTCGTTTTCATTCCCATCAGTGCAAAAATTGGTAAGATACACAGAATACGATACATTGTGTGCTTCAACACAAATTCGATATGCAACATGCTAAGATATGTAGTCGGCATTTTTGAGATGCCTTTGACAGATGGTGACCTATGGCGAGCACTCTTAGGAATCCCTGTTAAACGTAAACTTAAAGGATAAATCTATTTTAGATATAAACCTGCAGCAAGAAAAATAAGTCTTGGTTACGACGACCTCTTTTCCTCGGACCAAACGATTGTTGTCTCGGGGGGGGGGGACATAAAATTGTGTTGAAAGTAATAAATCGATGGCCTTGAGACTATGATATAATGAGCCCAATCTTTAAAGAAGTAGCATTATCGTAGGCAATTGATAATTCAAATACCTCAGCTTATAGTGCACTGATCAAAGAATAAAAACTTAGTGCGTCAGAATATAGATCGCATTAAACAATTGGAGCATCAGTTACAAACTGTTATTAAAAATCTAAGTAAAGCCGCGGAGAAAATCTCTATTTTGCAAGCAAGATTAAGATCGAAGCGCAAAGCAATGGAATTTACGTAGATACAATTTGATGAAATATACTCGTCTGTTTCATACCATTTAAAATATTCAGTTTGATTTCTACCACAAATGACGACTAAACACGATCAGCTATGACGATTCTAAATTACCTATTTTATGAACAAAGTCGGAATTTACATTTATTACGTTAATAATAATAAAAAACCCGCACTTATTTATTTGCCACGTGTAATAACAATCGGTTATTAAAGCTGTCTGATCTTTGGCTTAATTTCAGCTCCTTTTCATCGAGATTTCCCTCAATTTCTTACTTGATTCCTTTTCATAGAGATTTCCCTCAATTTCTTACTTGATTCCTTTTCATAGAGATTTCCCTATCAATTTCTTACTTGATTCCTTTTCATCGAGTTTCCCTATCAATTTCTTACTTGATTCCTTTTCATCGAGTTTCCCCTATCAATTTCTTACTTGATTCCTTTTCATCGAGTTTCCCTACCAATTTCTTACTTGATTCCTTTTCATCGAGATTTCCCTACCAATTTTTACTTGATTCCTTTTCATCGAGTATTCCCTATCAATTTCTTACTTGATTCCTTCCCCATGGCAAGGATTCTTCGCGTTAAAAGTTTCGCTTGGGTTAAATGATAAAAGTCTGCCCTTCTCTGAGTTGCGCAAATGAGTCCTTCATAGCACCACTGATGTTCGTGTGCAGAAGATGCAAAGAAACACGTGCATTTTCAGCAGCCATCTGTTGTTAGGAAACGAGCCAATGGCAGAAGACTGTCTCCCCCTAGCGTTAACGCGATACAGCAAAATATGGCATGGTCTGCGGATCTCTAACCCCGACACGGCGACGATAGTGGATCATCCATCAACACCGATCATCCATCAAACTTGGGAAGATCGAGGTAAGTTTTTTTTTTCTCTCCCAGAGATCATAGCTGTACGGAAACTCTTCTGCCAAGCATCGTACGATCTTCTGCTCCTTCCACTTTCTCAGCTCCAGTTTTTTTTCTTTGCTTTTATTTGAAAGCATTACGCGTTTAAAATTAATGATGACCACCAATAAGCGGCGATCGCCAGATGCTTTTAAGAAGAAGCTCAGGCAACTCCGCGAAGAGCGGTTTGCGTCTTTCAACCTTCGAGAGCATCGAGCAGCAGACGCCGGATGGAGGCGTTCAAATTTCGGATCTCATTTGCATCCTCGGCGCGTGTTCCACACATTAGATGGCAAAACGGGATTAATGTGAATCTCATGTCAAGGGTACATCATTCCCAGAGGCAAGTGGAGGTGAAGGAGCCTTTCATGTGACGCAGCTTGGTTTTTTCTTTGACGTTTTCCAAGTTGTTGTCTTTGCAAAGTTATACAAGAAAACAAACTAACTTTCCAATTTTTGTTTCAATAATGGATGTCTTTCTTTGCTTTATGCATCTGCTAAAAAATGAAGGTTAAGTTCAGTTCAAATGCATTATTAACTTTCTTAAAACATTCCGAAATTTTTTTATTTTTTTTTCATAAGAGAATGTTTTATGAAGATAAACAAGATGGAAGTTTTAGACGAAGAAGATTAAAAACGCGGCAAATATTCAATCTGTGTAAAAAACAAGACTCAGTGTCCTTATTCCATTTGCAGGATTTCTTTTGCCAGCTGTTTCATTACTAACTGATGTGAACCTGCAGATATATGCAGGTATACTTCGATTTAAGGAGATATATACAAGTACACTCTGATTTAAAGGCATGCATGCAGGCACACCTATATTTAAGGACATATATGCAGGCACATCTAGATTTCAGGACATCCGATATATGAATTTTTGCTATAACACACCCGACAAATTAATACCACATCCGTTTTAAGGACTAGATCGTACTCATGTAAATGAACTTAAAGAAAACGAATTACATTTGGACTGTTAACAGATAACGTTTCTTTGTAATTTATCACATTTTCAAATGTGAGGAAAACAAAGCAGATCATCATCCCAACATCCTACTTACCTGTCCATCCACCCACTTTTTCGTTTGATTTGCAATCGTAATGAATTATATGCTAACGTTCTGTCTTGTAGGTTAGCGCCACTGTAATATGCAGGTATTTAATGTGCAGGTGTTATTTATAAATGTGGAAGACATTTTGACTAAAGGATATTTCCTTTCGGAGATGCATGAACATGTACCACTATTACACTGTAAAGTCCTTCTTTAAGCAATTGTTGCTGTCCGTTAGCTGTTTAACAAGTACAACACTAATGCAGGAGCAGACGAACCCCCCCCCCTCCGCAAAAACAGTGGACACGACAATCAAAACAACGGCTCAACTACAACAAGAAAAGCGTGGGCAGCAGGCCCTTTAACCCCTATTATGTAACCTCCGTTCACGTGAGCTAAGAGTAGTGTTTTGATAATGAAGCTACGACTTTGAAACGCGTCGACACCATGGCTCATGGAATTAGTCTGCATAGTGAAAAAGTGTGAATAATTTCCTTGTGCGATCAGCAAGAGACTAGACACAAGTGAACGCCAGTAAAACAACTATTGGAAGCTTGGATGAAGCAAGCGAATCATCTGAAACCTAAATATCACACTGCCTAGTAATTTCATGACTTAGTTAGCCTTATTCTTTTGTTATTGATGACTCTGGTGAGAACTGAACTGCAGAACTTTCAGTTCTGCAACAATTGCCGACAGCAACAATGCTAAGAGAAGGAATTTGCAGTGTAATAGTCGTACATGTTTATAATTCTCCGAATTATGTGGCACTGTGTTTTGTATATTTTTTTCTGGTATTTCCTTTATTTGTTGTTTATACATATTTTGCACTGGAAATGTTAGGGTCGCTGTAACGGTATATCGGCTGTGTTTTTCGAATCAAAACTTTTTTTAAGCAGTGAAAGCAAGCAAATGTTTTGAACTCTAAATATTTCTCAAGAATCTGTTTAAGTGAAACAGTTTTGTCAATGCAACCTCTACCATATATCAATCAATACCTAAAAAATAGTCTAGTCACGAAGTTTCCTCAGGGGCAGCATAAATCCAAATTAGGTTTCTTAACGAAATTGGACTACAAATTTAATCCTGGACCCTCCTACCTTCCCTTTTCCCTGCCCCTTGTACATAATTAATTTGAAAGTGTCTGCGATACTTTCATCTTCGGTAGTAGGATGACCCAATCTCCATTCTTTCAATTCATTTAGAAAGCCCACCTTCATCTTTCAGTTTTGAATGCACGCCTCTGCCGCTTCACCGAGTGATATTCGCCCCGCTTCTAGTCGCCTCTTTGACGCAGCAAAGTGACTCCGGTGAAGTTAATCTCACCGGTTTAACTATAATAATCAAACCGGATTTGGCAGAAGCTAGCAAAGCTGTCTGCAACGATCCGGCACAACGATCCGAGCATTCGGATGTTCCTTTATTGCTCCTGAATCTGTTGTTTATCATCCGATGTCATTTAGAAGAATATCGACATTTTTTCTGCAGATTAGCTTCGATTGCTGTGAGCGACCAATTGCTACAACGTCAGTCGGATTGCACGAAAAACAAGAGTCCTATTGCTAATTGCTCCCACAGTGCCTCGTAATCAAACTGACGTCTTAAAATCCTGAATCGGACAAGCACATCAGCAACGCCCATATGGCAGCTCCGATGGAAGAAAGAAGGATTTAAACTTGCAGATCTGTGCAATTTAATTGATTGCTCCAAGGATGATCGACTAAGAAACGAGATGTGAGAGTAACATGAAATCAATGGACTTTAGAAGATTCAGTAGCTCTTGGCCCAAATCTTGTAAGAATTAAAAGAAGAAGTACAAGTGACTAAATCTGGTCGCAACAGACTGGAATGCGGTCCTGGTATTTAATTTTCCTCTCTAATTTATTAGCCTTTAAGTTGGGCTGTTTTACCTCTGAGTGGCACTTTTTTAACACAATGGGCTAATTGGCCAGGCCACAAGAGCCCCGAGGACTCAGAGAAAGTTGGAGGAGGGGCTGTTCCCCACTGGACAGTTGTTAGGAGACAGATGGTAGCCTTCCGTCAAGGCTATGCAGCGTGTTCTTTAACGTGCACAGGGTATGACTTTCCACACACGGTGCAACGGCTTAACGTCTCATCCGACGGACAGAGACCTTCCAAAGCTCATCGATGTCCCCTTGTTGATCGTGGGCAGAGCGGGGAATTTTGCGGAGATAAATCTCAACGCTGACCCAGCTGGGACTCGAACCCTGAACCTGCAGATTGCGAGCCTGATTCGTTACCAACTGGGCCATCCCCGCTCTATTGGTTTTTAAATTTTTGTTTCAAAATATGTGAAATATATATACACTGAAGAGCCAAAACATTATGACCACCTGCCTAATATGATGTTGGTCCTCCGCGTGCCATCAAAACAGTTCTTACCCGGCGACGCATGGACGTTACAAGATTTCTAAAGGTGTCTTGTGGCGTCTGGTACCACACGTTAATAGCGATCCTTTAACTCTTGTAAATTACGTGGTTGAGCCGCCGCAGATCGGATATGCTGTTCGAACACAAATCACAGATGCTCGATTGGATTGATGCCTGGAGAATTTGGAAGCCAGGGCAATACTTGGAAGCCTTCCTCATGTTCCGCAAACAATTCTCGAACAATCTGGGCAGTGTGGCATGGCGCATTATCCTGCTGAAAAAAGGCACACAAGAAGGGAATTCCTTTGCCAAGAAAGGATGTACCTGGTCTGCAATGATGTTTAAGGTGGTAGACGTCATACTTTCCTGCACATGAATAACTGGACCCAGGGTTCCCCAGCAGAACATTGCCAAAGCATTACACTTCCTCCACCGGCTTGTTTTCATCCCATGGTGCATCCTGGTGTCAACACTTCCTCAGGTAAACGAAGCACATGTATCGGGCCGTCCACATGGTGCAACAGGAAACGAGATTCATCAGCTCAGAAGACCTTTTCCAATCATTCAAGGTCCAGTTTTGATGCTCGCGTGTCCATTGTAAGCACTTTCGATGGTGAACCGATTTGGGTTGTTGTTTTACCTCTGAGCGGCACTTTTTTGCACACCATGGGCTAAATGGCCAGGCCACATGGACCCCGAAGGCTCAGAGAAGGTTGGGGGAGGGGACCCACTGGAACAGCTGTTGGGAGACAGATGGTAGTCTCCCGTCAAGGCCATCCAGCGTGTTCTTTAACGTGCACAGGGTATGGCTCTCCCGCACACGGGGCCACGGCTTAACGTCCCATCCGACGGACGGCGGCCTTTCCAAGCCCATCGGTGTCCCCTACTGACCGTGAGCAGGGCAGGGAATTTTGCGGAGATAAATCTCAACGCTGACCCAGCTGGGACTCGAACCTGGGAACTACAGATTACGAGCCTGGCGCGCTACCGACTGAGCCACCCCCGCCCCATGGTGAACCGAGATTAGCATGGCCACTCAAAGCTATGGCTACACAGTCCTATGGCTACACAGTCCCATTTTCAGCAGGGTTCTATATACTGTGTGTTGTGACACATTACTCCCGTCACTAGCATTCAAATTATGGGCTAGTTGCGCCACAGTATCCCTTCTGTTGGCTTATACCATACGGGATAGCTTTCGCTCACCTCCAGCATCGATAAGCCGTGGTCGGCCCACACTTTGCCGGCGGTTCGAGATTTTTCCCTCCTCGGATCACTTTTTGAAGGTACTAACCACGGCTGAACGTGAGCACCCCACTAGCCTTGCCGTCTCGGAAATGCTCTGACCCAGTCTCTGCCATTACAATTTGGCCTTTGTCAAACTCACTTAAGTCGCTACCTTTCCCATCCGAAGAACAAGAACAACACTAATTAACAGAGCTCAGTATCAGGTGTTATTTATTCACACGAGCTATCGTTTACCTACAGTTACTTCGATTTGCATAAAGACGCGCTGCTGTTTTAGCTCTTCGGTATATGGTATTTTTTACCTTCCAGTCCGGTTATTATCATACTCAAAGATTCGGGAGGGGAGCGATCCTATCCCTTAGATCAACCTTGTGTTGGTCATATGTTCAGTCACAACATTGTGGTAAATATCTTCGAAGCTTTATTTTATGATAAGCAGTGGACAAGATTCTGTCTTGGCTCAAGGATGGTATTACCACATCGCATTATTACCGAATGCAGTGCTTTATTTTTTCGAATCAGAATCTCTGTGATAAAGTTCAGCATTTGTGGAAAGGAATTAATAATGTACGAGAATAGATCATTTAATTCGAGAACTACGTCGCCAAAAATTAGCAGCTTTTGGTACAATACATGACATGTGGCGATTATACAAGGGCAGGTAGAGGTGGGTGCAAGTTCAAACACGTTGCGATATTGTCTCAATTAGCAGAAGAACAGTATGCAGTCAGTCACTGTTGTTTGCTCACTTTGGAGAGGTTTCCGTTTTTGTGTGTGATTTTGCAGGCTATGGCTGATCTCTAAATTGAACAGTGGTATGTTTTACGTTACTGTGTTTGGCGAGGCTAATTGGTGCTCAGATGCAGAAATATCTCAAGTGTATGGAGAACAAAGCTTCAAACGAAGCGTGATTTTTAAGTGGCACAAATCTTCACGCAAGGGCCAGTTTCCCTGGAAAGACTCAAGATCTGGGTAATCAATCACTGTTCTCTATACACTTGAGAGGGGCGGGGGTGGCTCAGTCGGTAGCGCGTCAGACTCGTAATCTGTAGTTCCCAGGTTCGAGTCCCAGATGGGTCAGCGTTGAGATTTATCTGCGCAATATCCCGGGCCCTGCCCACGGTCAGTAGCGGACACCGATGGGCTTGGAAAGGCCGCCGTCGTCGGATGGGACGTTAAGCCGTGGCTCCGTGTGAGGGAGAGCCATACCCTGTGCACGTTAAAGAACACGCTGGATGGCCTTGACGGGAGGCCACCATCTGTCTCCCAACAGCTGTTCCAGTGGGTCCCCTCCCCCAACCTTCTCTGAGCCTTCGGGGGCCATGTGACCTGGCCATTTAGCCCATGGTGTGCAAAAAAAGTGCCGCTTAGATGTAAAACAACCCAACCCTATACACTTGATATTTAATTATTTTATGTTATTGTCTGTGCACTACGTAAGCCTCTCCAAACACAGTAATGTATCACATACCAACTGCTCAGTTTCCAGATCAGCCACAGCCTGCAAAAATCACACACACATCAAAACACCTTTCAAAGCGACAAAACTACAGAGATTGCGCACTGTACTTCTCTTATTTGCGACCGTATCGCATGGTGCAAACACGGCTCCGTACCCTTCAAGAGTCGCTATGCTGCCACATATCATGTTTTAACTCGTACGAGAACTGATTATTGTTGGCGAGGGCAGAACACGAATTAACTGATTCAACTACATACCAGATTATTATATCGTCTTTGGTGTGTGTATATATATATATATACACAGTTGTATCGGAATAATATGACCACCTACTGGTAGGCGGTCATATTATTCTGATACGAACGTGTCTGTATTAATGATAAGTCTATCTATTAAAAAATTTCTATTAAAGTATTTTCTCAAAATCTTATTCAGTAAATGATAGTAACTCTCCTAAAAGTCCGGTGAGATTGTCCCACTTAACATTATGCTAAATCATTTGCAGAAAGATTCCAATCAACTCTGGGAATGCTAATTTTAATCTTCAATTAAAATCAGCGACCTACAGTGCGATTTATCTCGAAAGCCCTGTGCACTAATTTTGTGATTTCACTTAAATCCGCGCAACCGCCAACACGCCGTGGAAGCCAAGAAATTTTGGTCAACAGATTGGAAAAGTGACTTCCGCATACTGAGAAATGAAGAGAATTATTCCTTTCATGAAAGTGAGTGTAGATGAAGATCAAAATGCGCTGATCCATCATCCGATCACAAGTGGCTGTTCCTGTCTCTGCAAACATCCCCTGAACCGCCACCGAACTCTTCGTTGTTGATACAGAGAGCGGACATTTGGCCACAACGACACATGGGGAGCTACCATATTTGGTATCCTCGCGTGCTTTCCTCAAAGCTCGGAGGTAAATACCCGCATCCCCCCTCCCCCGCTGAGCTCTGCATCCTCTACACGAGGCGGGTTTAGTTACAAAGAGTCGCCGACGGCAGAGTGATGTAATCGTTGATTTCCTCAACTCGATTCACTGTATGCAGAACTGAGATTATGTTTATCTTCTTCGTCCCCAACCAATCAATTGGCTATCCCATCTGGACAGCCAATTCGGATGACAGTTCGAGAATTACACTTTTTAAACGATAAGCGACGAAAGAGCATTCGGTATGCATTCGGGGCATTCGGTATGTTAAATACAGTGTTTAAATAAATTGTAAAGAGACTGAAATTGATTAAAAGTTGGCATTTTAACTAAGTTTATCTTTGACTATTTACCATCATTACTATTTGGTTCAATGTGGTGAATGAACTCGTTTTTGAAGCTCGTCACGAAAGTGCCGGCCTCGTAATCTGCAGTTCCAAGATTCTAGTCCCATTTGTGCCAGGGTTGAGATTTATCTCTGCTATCGGTGAGGTAGGGGGCGCCGATGAGCATGGGAAGACCGCCGTTCGTCGTATGGGATCTAAAGCCGTGACGCCATGTACTGAGCCAAGGCCCTGTGGCAGTAGTTGTCCAGTAGGTTCCCTTTTCCCAACTTTCTCTGAGCCCTTGGAGTCTTTGTGACCTGAACATTTAGCCCATTTTATCCAAAAAGAAGTACCGCTCAGAGGTAATCAATCCAACTCTCACGAGAGTGGGGGCGGGGTGGCTCAGTCGGTAGCGCGCCAGGCTCGTAATCTGTAGTTCCCAGGTTCGAGTCCCAGCTGGGTCAGTGTTGAGATTTATCTCCGTAAAATTCCCCGCCCTGCCCACGGTCAGTAGGGGACACCGGTGGGCTTGGAAAGGCCGCCGTCCGTCGGATGGGACGTTAAGCCGTGGCCCCGTGTCCGGGAGAGCCATACCCTGTGCACGTTAAAGAACACGCTGGATGGCCTTGACGGGAGGCTACCATCTGTCTCCCAACAGCTGTTCTAGTGAATCCCCTCCCCCAACCTTTTCTGAGCCTTCGGGGTCCATGTGACCTGGCCATTTAGCCCATGGTGTGCAAAAAAGTGCCGCTCAGAGGTAAAATAACGCAACTCACGAGAGTGACAAAAGTTTTGCGTTTATTTACAGCTAAAGAATTGAAAAATTTAAACATTGCTATGTTAATTCAATGGAGTATCAAATTTGAAGATCCGTAATTTCTACAATAAATATTTCAGAGGAAAATAGGAATAGATAAATTAATTTCAAAATTTCTCTAAATCTCGATTTTGAGCAATATCCTTTCAATATTAAAAAGTTACATGGGTTTGAACATTTAGCTGTAGCAAAGTTAGTTCTAAGAAATTTATACAAAACTGACAATTATTGAAAGAATTATTTGTAGAAATTCTCCAACACACTTACGTTATTAAACAATTTGGAGCAACATATTTTTAAAAGGTTTATCTTCTGAGGCAAATTCTTATGACTGACATCGCTGTCGTACAATATTCAGACTTCTGTAACTTTTTAAGTACTGAAAGGATATTGTTCAAAATTGAGATTTTTGGAGATTTGAATGAGATTTTATCTAGTCCTGTTTTCCTGTAAATTCTCATTGTAGAAATTGCGGATCTCGAATTTATCCATCCATTGACCTTCATGGGAATGTTTCTATTTTTTTCTCCATTACCTGTAGGTTATTGGCTATGCAACGAGAAGTCGAGAAGAAACCGAATGCAGATTAAAACGTTTGGGAAAAAACACGAACCCTTCACCAAAAAATTCAATGTAAATATTAAAATTGTTAAAAGACCTATTACCATCTTGTTTTTAATCTCTGTGACCTAGAGCGGAGCGTAGAAAATTCAGAATTAACACATCTGCCCTAAAAAAGAAACTAAGGCAAATTTCGGAAAAAATGATGCCATCTTTGACAATATTACTTCCACTAACAGAAGTTTTCGATCGTGAATAATCTCATTTCTTCTCAACGTTCAGTCTCATACGACACGAAAAATCGAGGCCAAGGTTTATGAACCACTTCAGAACAGTTCGAATGCAGTTTGTGAAAGGACCATCACTCTTGTTTTTGACGTTCCAAGTTTGTAACGATTCTGACCTCTTGAAGCAAACTATTGACTCTGTTGACTTGAGCTCCAATTACAACCTGTGGAACATCTTAAGCTAGAAACGAGCTTATTTCACGAGAAATGTTTATATTAACAAATGAGTCTCTAAGCATACTAAAGTAGGGAAATAGAGCCGATTGTGCATGAATTAAGTGGCACAGCTGGGAACATTAAGTCGTGTAAGGGAATGGAGTCGTGCAAGATTTTTACATTGGGAATTTATATTAAAAGTGAAGCATTTAAAGAATAAGTATTAAAGTTTTGAGAGACTCATCAATAAGCAAAGTTCACCATTTTAATTTTCTTATTATCATTTTTGAATCGTGTTATGAATCATTTTGCCAAATATGGTTTGATTACAATTGGAGTTGAGGATGAATGGGATTATTTTAATAGGGCGTGTATCACGGCAATAGTGTTGGGCAATGTATACAAGAGCAAAGGATGTATTATCTTCAGTGAAAAAAAATACAACTGATTAATGAAGGGAATGCAGTACAGAACCTGATCAACAGTTTTACTACTATTATTGAACGGCCGAAAGTTGATTAAAAAAAGCCATGGTTCGATTCCTATTATGCAATCAAATTCTTCGCTCTTTGTAATTTGAAACATTACAGTCTTAAAACTTTCAGGCGTTTCAGTGAATATTTTTTAAGGTGATGAGCAGAAAATGCTTTCGAGTTACAGTCTTTAATGATGCAAAAGAGTCGGCAACCTCCTTTGAGCAGCGTATTGTGCAGAGAGAGACTGCTGGATGGTTTGTCCATGTTGCCTGTATGCATAACTACAGATTAAGGAATAAGGTTATGAACAATGTGCATAAAGACGTCAGAAAAAGGGGGAGACTTAGGATGTGTTGGGAAATATTGTCAAACCAGACCTTGTTAGAATTGGTCTACAGTAGCCATATGAAACCAGGGCTGGGGGTACTCAATCGGTAGCTCGCCAGTCTCGTAATCTGCAGTTCCCAGGTTCGAGTCGTAGCTGGGGCACTGCTGAGATTTATATCCGACACCAATTGGCTTGGAAAGGTCCCCGTCCGTCGAATGCGACGTTAAGCCGTGGCCCATGTACGGTAGAGTCATACCCTGTGCGTACTAAAGAACACGCTTAATGGCTTCGACGGGAGGCTACCATCTGTCCCCCAACAGTTCTCCAATGATTCCTTTCCCCCAACCTTCTCTCAGTCTTCGGGGTTCTTGTGACCTGGCCATTTAGCCCGTTGTATGCAAAAAAGATCCGCTAACAGGTAAAGCAATTCCAGCCAGATGAAACAGTTGTAGCTCAGGACAGACATGTTTGGATAACTAAACTGCATAGTCTGGTTGGACCTCCGTAGCCCATAGTTGATTGAAGATTCTGTCTTTAATAACCCTTGCAAGATGATTTTGAGCTTTAACTAGAGAATAGATATTACTTTAATGAACATTCCTCCAACCTCAGGTCCATTCATTGTTGAGGAAAAATCTCTTCTTCGATAATAGCATGAAATAGATGAATGGCGAAAAATACCATTCAGTTTTGTCATTGATTTGTTAGTTTGCTCCAAATGGAAATTATCAGAATGCGATATTCAAAACTGATTTGGTTGCTCTAAACACAAAATTAAATAAGTTTTATATTTTGCAAATGTTTAAAAAATAGGCTATTTTAGAAATAGTTAATTTTCTTGGAATTACTTTCCGAGCTATATTTGCTAATCTTCACCATTTAATGGTAAGCACTGATGATGATGATTAGATGAACATAAATATTCATTTCACTCCGAAATGAAAGGATTTTTCGAATAATACTTAAAATTATTACTCAGAAATTTTTTCGTTAATGTTTTTAATCAAAATTTCACTAATCTCATCCTCTGTTATATATACATATTAATATTAAAAGTGACATTGATTTAAACTAGCTATGTTAGTACAAACTGAGAAAAAACGTTCGGTTAAATTTCATTTTTAATAATTCCTGAAATAAAACTAACTAGATTTAATCTCATTCTATGTATTTAAATAATAAACGTTTCTTTTTTTTCCAGCCCAGGCAGAACCTTCTAAGGATCGCTCCGATTCTAATATGTGCTCTGATGTCAACTCAGTTTCTTAACTCCCTGGAATTGCCAACACGTCATCCAGAAAAATGGATCTGTGGAAATGAAAGGAAGAAAAAGAGATGTATTAATGATATGCTGTCGGCCATCTAATTTAATCAACACTCTGACGACAGCGCCATTTTTCACGCAGTGAAGAGATTTGATTAATTAAGAATCACATGCGTCGCTCACGTGCTGATCGTCTCAAGTTACTCCGCACGGCGCCGTCGTCGATCGACCTCATACCTTCGGAGACGACAATTTTTCGTCGCGAGTTCCTTCAGTTTTCTCCACCAGCCGGCAAAGTTTTGCTAGCCATATGATGCAGCAACTAATTAATGATACTTTGAATTAATGGGCAAATTATTCGCAAGACAAGGTAGAAAAGGGGTGAATGAAGTGTGAACGATCCTTGCCTTATTTTCAAGTCATGGACTAAACTCATTTCTTCACTCACCTTCACAAACAAGCGAGCATAAAGACTTGAAACGTTTCCTTGGGAAAACATTAGAGTATCAAATGAACTGTTCAGAATGACGTACGTCCTGAATCGTGGGTTGAACATGCTATGAAAACACGGACTCTCATTGGTCAAGAGAGGTTGTGTTACCTCTGAGCGGCACTTTGTTTTGCATACAATGGGTTAAATGGTCAGATCACAAGAACCCCGAGTTAAATTGCATTGCTATTAATTCCTGAAATCCGGATCCGGATTTTCAAATCCCATCGGTTCCCCCTACTGACGGTGGGGAGAGCGAGAAGTTTTGTGGAGATAGATCTCAACGATGATCCAGCTGGAACTCGAACCTGGGATCTACAGATTACAAGACTGGCGCGCTACCGATTGAGCCACCCCCACCCCTCCAGAGAGGCCTGGGCCATTTCCAACTTTGGAGGCCAAAACAAAAATTTTCATTATTATTTACGAAAGTTTTTAATTTTTTTTGACAATATTTGTACAAAACTTGACTCCTTAAGTAGCTTGCTTGCTACAGATGTCCAACAGAAGCTGGCTAGTATAATGCGCCATAGAGAAGATCTCTGAGTAATGCCAGATTCAAGAAGAAAGAGCACCTGAAAAGGAACATCCATGACTTATCACCAGTTAAAAAAAATTATAAAGTATCACAGAAAATGTCCTATTGATAAAGAAACATTTTATGTAATTTTCTGAAAAAAATTTTGTTTCGTTCTGAGTGGGATTCGAACCTACGTCTCTCAAAAAGCATGCCAGGCGTCATAACCGATAGACCATCAGATACTAGCCATTTTCTTCAATAATATGACATATAAGCATCTAGAATCAGAGGCATCAAGTTTCCTGTTTTCCTTCTTATGAAAGAATTCAAGTTCCACTACCACAGAGAAGTTAGGAAATAATTGATTATACAGCCCAATTTTAGTCTTTAGGTGTATACACCTATTTAATCACAGCTGTTACTGTTGTATCTAATATGAAAAATTAACAAGTGTCTAAATCTGAGGCCTCATTTGAACTTGAGGCCCAGGCCAAATAACACTGCTAACCCCCCCCCCCCCACACACACACACTTCCCCTGAAATGCCATGCATATAAGCACTGCTTACCAAATAGGTATTGCTGCTGGGATCTTTAAGGATCTGTGGAAAAAAAGACTAAAATTAAAATTGGGCTGTATAATAGTTCAATTATTTCTATACTTTTCTATGCTAGTGAATAGTGGATTCTTCTATAACAGGAAATTTGATGATTTTAGATGCTTACGCAGTATCTTGGGCCTTAGGTGGGTTGACTTTGTAAGCAATGATGTTTAGAAGAAGGAGTCATCAACCTCTTTTGAGCAGCATATTTTGCAAAGAGAGGTGCGCTGATTTTGCCATGTATTGCCCGTATGCATAACTGTAGATTGGGGAATAGGATTATGAATAGAGTGTTAAAGGATTCAGAAAAAGTGGTAGACCTGGGATGTGGTGAGCAATGTAAAACAAGGCCTTGTTACAATTGGCCTCGAGTGGCCAAGTGCCACAACTATGGCTCAGGAGAGAATGTCTGCAGAAAAACTTTCAGAGTCTGGCAGGACCACCGTATCCCATGGCTGCATGAGGATTTGGGATGTATATAAACTGTTGAAAGAATTTGTGGTTAGCTGTTTGGGGTTTTATGGCGCATGACCTACTGAGGATATAATGCGACAAAAATAATTTGTGTGCGTGTGTCTCCTGATCAAATGGAAACTTATAATAATTACTTAAACATGCAAACAAGTTTGGGAAAGAAATTTTGCCTTGAAAATCGCTTTTATCATTACAGGAAGTGACTTCTTCTTTATTCAATTCCTCTTCCAAATCATAATCCCTCAAAAAAATATAATTTTGTGTTCGCAACATTACACAAAATTGTCACTTTGTTTATACTTCATATTCAGTTTCGTGAATTTGAAAAGAAATATTGAGTAAAATAGTTTCCAAGCATTTGATAGCTGATAAAAACCATGCTTAAATTTACACTGAAACTGAACATTTATTATACACACCCACCAAATAACGCGTGGGTCCACTTTTTGCCCTTCACAACAACAGCAACATGTTGTGGCATGGACTCTACCAGATGTTAGAAACGTTCAGGTAATATTGCTGTGGAATTGTCTTGGTGAAAGAAGGCATCCTGCTATGGGAAATGGATAGCTGTTGGCGAATATATCAACATAGTCTTGCGTGGTGATGGTGGTCTTAATAGGTATAAGGAGCCCACGTAAACACACCCAAGAACATTACACCACCTCCACCGGCCAGTAACATCCAGACTTGACAATTGGGGTCCATGACCTCATGTGGTCTACCCCACATATGCAAAATCCCATTGATGCGTTATAGTCGAAACCTCGATTCATTGGACAAAGCTACCTTTTCTCACTCTCCCACGGTTCATATTTTGGTGTTTCTTTGCCTGCTGCAACCTAGTGACACGCTGTTAACAAGGGCACGTGATGTGGGCATCAGTTGCCATAGCCCAGCATCATGCCATTGTATGTTGAATGGTCTTTGCACAAACCTTTTTAATTGCCTCATTGTTGACCCGTCATACACCAACGTCATCATCTGCACTGTGGTCCTCCATTCCAACATTACAATATGGGAGAGGGGATGCTCACTTTAAACATCAATGGGATGGTTATGGCCATATGTTTTCTGGCGGTTGCAGGTTATGATGTACTCCTGGTACACACGTTCGACGGTCACAAGCGGAAATCTGAGATGTTCTGTAATCACTGACATGGAGCACCCCATGTTCCTCACACTGACTATCTGCGCACGAGCGAACTCACTCAAGTCGCCTGGGGCGGGGGTGGCTCAGTCGGTAGCGCGCCAGGCTCGTAATCTGTAGTTCCCAGGTTCGATTCCCAGCTGGGACAGCGTTGAGATTTATCTCCGCAAAATTCCCTGCCCTGCCCACGGTCAGTAGGGACACCGATGGGCTTGGAAAGGCCGCCGTCCGTCGGATGGGACGTTAAGCCGTGGCTCTGTGTGCGGGAGAGCCATACCCTGTGCACGTTAAAGAACACGCTGGATGGCCTTGACGGGAGGCTACCATCTGTCTCCCAACAGCTGTTCCAGTGGGTCCCCTCCCCCAACCTTCTCTGAGCCTTCGGGGTCCATGTGACCTGGCCATTTAGCCCATGGTGTGCCAAAAAGTGCCACTCAGAGGTAAAACAACCCAAACAACAACTCAAGTCGCCGTGCTTACCCATAAAGAGAGTCACAGGTAAGCTATACAGCAGATAGATATCTGACCTATTTATAGCCAGCAAAGCGTGTTTTGGCTGGGCGCATTATTGTATTGGGATAGGGCAGGCTTGTGGATTAGTGAGGTGTGCGTAATAAATTGTGCTTTCAGTGAATATTTCGCAATCAAATTCTTCTTTATCATTTAACTGGATATTTCGTTGTTCTTGTTCAATTTTTAGAAATGCTTTCCTATTTGTTTCAAGCAGATTTTAATCAAACGACAACTTTAAACGGAAGAATTATTTTATAATAAGCAACTGCACACCTTATGTATTACGTGATAAGCGGATTGAGTGAATTGTTTACCCCCTAAATTGAATTGTTTCTTGTGTTTAACGACTAGCTGAAAAGGACCCTGAGGTTCAGATCAAAGTTACAGAAGGAAATTACCTAAGAGATGGCAACAATTCAGTAATCATAGGAAGAAGTTCTGTAGACAAGGAACACTTGAAATAATTAGTTGAAAAAAATTGATTGTCCAGAGTGGAAACGAACCCACGCCTCCCTTATGCATTCCTGCAATTTTTTGCCGATTCGCTATTGACAGGGAATGGAACAGCCAAGTCCCCACATTCTCTTCCATTTCCCCGCCTTCGAATCCATTTAATGTAATATCTTACTTAGGGGGAACCTCATGTCCTACGTACGTGAGTCTCTCTGTATTTAGCACCAATCAGATTGTGAATGACTTCTTAGATTAACAGATTGACACGGTGCGGCACTGCCAATATCAGTGACGCCATAAAACCCTATACAGCTAACCTACTAAAATATATAGTGGAAGCAAAATCTGTTATGGTGCACAAACTTAGCGATTAGCATTATTTGCCTCGTCTTATAATTTTTGTTCAGGTTTCAAGCATTTCAGTGAAAAAAATCTCTCTTTCAAAATTATTTCAGTAAAGAAAAGTTTTCTCTGAGAAGAGAATCTCATCCAAACAGGTAGAGGGTATTGAACGCCTTTCTTCTAAGGTAAGTGGAGAATCGTGGTGAAAAATGTTCCTTGATTTGCTATAGGTGGAGAGGTATGCGGAACCATTAGCTTGACTCTGGTATAGTAGGAACGTGATTGTTAGCCATTCTTTGCTGTGTGGTGTAGATGGAAAGGGAAACTTTTATCTTCCATATGCATAGAATAAAATGATATTAACTATGAGGGGCTTTCGAAAAGTTCTTGACATGCATCTGCAGAACAAAATCCATTGTACTTACCTGAACAAACCTTTTACTGTCTTATACTCCCCTCCAGCATCTGTGCAAGACCTCTATGCCAATTCTGGAACGCTTAGCGATACTCTCATTGGGCAAAACTCCGAAACTCTGAACAATCCACCTTGCAAGGTGTTGCGCCCTTAAAAAATACTTCTCATCAAGTTCCTCATTAATTTTTGGAAACAACCAAAAGTCGCATGGCGCATGATTGGGAAAATATGCAAAATAGGGTAGCTTTTCGATTTTTACCTGCTATAGATTGCTATTCGATTATTTCCTTCAGATAGGTCGTAACTTCTTAGGTTTCATGAGTCCGGCATTGTCATGAAGAAGAAGAACCTTTGACACGCCTGTTGGACATTGCTATTTCATCTCCTTAACCATTTTGGGCAAAACAATGTTGGTGTAGAACTGGCCATTTATAGTCATGTTTTTTCAGGTAAGGAGTCCACGGCTACCATTCCTTGGGAATTGAATAAAAAAAAAACAAAATTGTGAGCATCCTCTTCCTTGAGCGAAAGTCTTGTCAGAGGATTTGGGGGCGCTGTTCATCTTCCGCAACCCAAACATAGTTGTCGATCTTCCTGGAAGTTGCATAATAAAAAAAACACGTCTCATTACCTGTGGCAATAACTTATCCGTTTGGACCACTAAGTTCATACTTTGCCAGCATCTCCTTGCTCGAGTCGACTCTAGCCCTGTTTTGTCTGTTTGAGGGAATACCCATTTGGCACAGATCTTTCGGAACTTTATATGTTGATGAATAATTGTTTCCACACTTCCAATCGATACACTGACATCTAAACGTATTACCTGAATTATTAATAATTTTATGCGAGTTTTCCTTAATGAGTTCCCAAATAACAGCGAGGGTTCTCTCGTCACAGCCTCCTTCAGTTTTTCTGCACGAGGGAGGTCTTCGAAGCTCTGCCGTCCTTTTCTGAAATTGCCCATCCACCCCGTAACAGTGGCATATGAATAGACATGATCCCCATATACTTGTAATAAATCGGCATGAATTATTTTCGCTGCATCCCTGTGAAAAGGTAAAATCTTTTCACGACTTTAGTACAAGCCCAGATTTCGCATACCGAACTATTTACGCCCCTGAGAAGAGAGAAATGATGACACGGTCTTTTTGTTTTTAATACGCAATGACAAATTTAGACAAGCTTTCGAACAAGTCGTAGCTCGTTAAGTTCGGAGTAACGAGTACAAATCTACAGATACGTGTCTAGAACTTTTAGAAAGCCCTCTGTATCATCTTTGCTCTCGTGTATTCGGAGAGTGATGTTGAATGATAATCTGGTCTTCTGATTAGCAGGATAAAAAATGCTCCATCTTTCCCTATAATAATATGTGTAATATGTTAAAAACAAAAGCAATATTGCTCTTTTACCTTCCACGTAAAGATATTTTGTTCTGATCATGCCACCTTAATATTACTGATATGCTTATTGTGTTAACCACATCAAAGTTAGGGTAATATTAATTCCATTTGTATGGAATTTTACGCACGATTATTAATTATTTCGGCGTTAAAATGTTACATTAAATAAAGAACGTTTATAAGTAAGGCTGGCCTTCAGTCTCAAATTACTTATAAGAGAAACATTCAGTTAAAACTGGATTTTAATCATTGAAAAACTCTTAAATGAAGATAAACGATATTCGGAAATGCCCATCTGAGAACTTGGAATGTTATTATTATTATGATTTTTTTTTTATTTTTACTGTTCGTCTTATTTTTTACGTTTCTTTTTCCATTTTAACTGTTTATATTTATTTTTTCACGAGAGATGTTTGAGTCCAAATGTAAATATCATTATGCCACAAATATTGCTAGATGAATCAAATTAATTCGGTACTGAATAGTTTAATTAAAATGACTGAACAGACTCTAGCAATATTTACTTTTCTGTAAGGTTGGTGAAACGAACTTGATACAGGTTAAAATTCAGCGTAATATATTTTTTTAGCTCATTTGTTTCGACTCATTGAACAACTGTTTTATATTTTGTTAAATTCTATAAATATGACACAAAATATTGCCGTCGTAGAGAATTGGAATATTTATCATCGAAGGAATAATTAGAGGATGAAAAATAAACCTGCCATGCATTCCTTCGAATAATAAAGCGAGAATCTGGTTTCAGTTCCCCTGTTTATTCAAGGGAAGAAATAGAAAAAAGAATTCATCAGGTTTTGTCTGGAATTTTGTTTTTCGTACTCCCATTGGGAAAAATTTCAAAAACTCGGAGGAAATAGAAATAAGCGAAGAATGCAGTGAAAAAAGAGGAATAAGCAAAAAGAAAAGAAAAAAAATTGCGAACTATGTATAGAGGAAGATATGTGTTTCCATTTTTCTGTATACTATTTCATGCGGCACTTGCACTAAAAAGGGAATGATTTACTTTTGGAATATGTGCCTTGGTTCCCCTTGCTGCTGATGTTCTCGTTTATTAATTAGTACAAATGCCTGAAAACAGATATTCTCTCTGACATTAATGACGCATGCAATTATGTAACACCATATAAAAGCAATGAAGAATAAAATTTTGTAAGCTATTGCAATCTACTACTTTGTTTTAATTAGGACATAAATTTTTAACACTTAATTACATACTGCAAGACAATTTTTGAATATCTTCGTAGGCAATTCCATCTAGAATAAACCGGTTCTTTACATGAAAAGAAAACATCGGAACGTAAAAAAACATGCACTGCCTGGACAAATTATTACGAACACCTACCTAATACTCCGTCGTATGCGTCATGGTACAGTACTAAATTATCAAAGTTTTCAATTCTCATAGTTCTCTTTGAAATGGCATTCGAAATGTTGTTAGCAGTCATATCTTTCAGTTGATGAATTGTAGCAGCTCTGTTCTGCCGTACAGTTGGTGCCAACAAATGTCTGTCCCTATCTGTCATAACCTTTTCTTCCTGCATTTTACACGATTGGCGTAACTTTTTCGGCGACTGTTGCCCTTCTCCATACACTTGGGATACGTGCCACGTTCTTCGCCGAGTTCCATCATCCCTGTTACGGTTGCTCCTGCCCATTGCGCTCCAACGATGAACTCCCTTTCGAAGTCAAATCAGCCATTTGACCCATGTCGCACTTGACATTGCTTTCCGCCATGCCTTTACAACTTGCATAGGACTTCGTAAGGATTGGATTGGATTGTTTTACCTCTAAGCTGCACTTTTTTGCACACCATGGGCTAAATGGCCAGGCCACAAGGACCCCGAAGGCTCAGAGAAGGTTGGGGGAGGGGACCCACTGGAACAGCTGTTGGGAGACAGATGGTAGTCTCCCGTCAAGGCCATCCAGCGTGTTCTTTAACGTGCACAGGGTATGGCTCTCCCTCACACGGGGCCACGACTTAACGTCCCATCCGACGGACGGCGGCCTTTTCAAGCACATCGGTGTCCCCTACTGACCGTGGGCAGGGCGGACTTCGTAAGGAGGTAAACTACTTATGTCATTAAGAACGTTTTCATACATTGGCATGTTTCACTGTACTTCTTGCACGATGCAATGTTCTTAATAGTTTGGATATGCTGTGTATTAGGTAGACAACGAGAGTTAAGGTGATCTAAACAAAAATGCCTCTAATTTGTAGTAGAAATTCCAATGGATTCAAGTTGCACAGCAATAAAGAGCCAGACGATTTTGCTCTCTTTAACTGAGACTTGAGTATAAATCCAAAGTGTGTTATCGGCTTGTCAGAAGCTCAATCGATTAACTCCAAATTTTTGTGTATTTTGATTTTTAATCTTACATTGCTATTTTAATAATTTTAAAACACATTTGTTTGAAAGTTTTTTTGGATTTGAAACGTATACACAGAGAAAGATGTTATAGCAACTACTCCTACACTGGTTTCCATAAATTAAGGAAAATTCCTATGTTAAGTCAATGGGAAGCTAACGTCAAAGCTCCATAACTTCTAAAATAAGTCTTTTTGTTTTGAAAATTGTGATTGCAGATAAAGATCTCAATCAAATAAATCAATCTTGATTTTCAACAATATTCGTTCAGTATTTAATGAATTATGAAAGTTTGAATATTTAACAACAGCAATGCCAGTCTTAAGAAACTTATACAAAACTGAAGAATAGTGAAAGAATTCTTTACACGAAGTTCTAAAATACAAATTTATTTTATTAAACACTTTGATACAATACTTATTACTAAGTTTTAATTAACTTCTGAAGTCAATTTTTATGGCTGGCATTGTTATCGCTCAATATTCAAACTTCCATAACTCATTAAATACTGAACGAATATCGTTGAAAATCGAGATATTGATTTATTTGATTGAGATCTTTATCTGCAATAACAGTTTTTAAAACAAAAAAAATCTTATTTTAAAAGTTATAGAGCTTTAACGTTAGCTTTACATTGACTTAACATCTTAACATAAGGATTTTCCTTAATTTATAGAAATCAGTGTAGTTTCGAGAGACCTTCTGATATAGGGGATGCCCTATTGAAATTGAAGCCAATGTTGGCTACTGATTCAGTCAAAGCTAATACAGATTGCACAGCAAAATTTTACTTTTAGGATATTTACATTACATCGATTTATGATGTGACAGAAAAGAATTTTTTTCCAATTAAAATCCACTACCAAGAGTTATTTGGAGCAGACGTCATCTTGAAATAATAAAGAACGACTGATATGTTCATTTTTGAGCATTAGAAAGCTTCAAAAATGCGGGATTTAATATTCAGAAGAAGGAAGGGTGAAGGAAATATATTTGGCAAATATTAACTGCAGATGAAGTCTCCGACCAATAGAACGCCAAATTCTCCTACTTACTTGTGTATTTCATACTTTCAATGATGTTGAGGGAAAGACATTGAGGAGGCTCTCAACTTGCACTTCTTTGGTTCGGTTGGTAGTTATTTAACGGAAGAATATCTGATTTTAGCAGAAGAGATATAGGCTCGATCAGCGATTTCAAGAGCACGATTTCCTCACTTTCGGAGGCAAATATCTGATAAGAGGGACTGCTTTGAATCGATGGAAGGACACGTGATACGGAAGAATAGAAAACGAAAGCGAATGGTCTTCAATCAAACAACCGTTACTGGAGTCTCGCAGTGATCACTAATCACTTCCTGACAAATGGCTAAGCCCCCGAATTCACAAATGAATGCAAGGATGGGTCTAAAAGTGTAGGAGAAAATCTTCTACTCTTCGAAGAACGATGAAGAAATCAACTTGAAGTGATAAATTTACTGTTCATTCTTTTCCTTACTCTTAAATTAGGTCACTATAATCTCCTTTATCTTTCATTTAATTGTATCTCTATTCTGTTGCAAAGGAAGGAATTGAAATCCAAAGGATACAAGATGGCAATCTTCGGTCGCATTGTAATGACGACATACTGTATTTCGCTGCGATATTTTTATCAGCAGCACAGAATGTTTCCAAACGATGTGAGGCATGGGAAAAGAGACATCTTCACTTTATTATTCGAGTGGTCAGCATCTGACAACGGGATACAGCCGATTGCCAAGGCAACGGCCACGTAGCAATGGGGAGCAGATTGCAACGTGACACTGCGGACAGGTCCGACGATGAAAGGTCATTTCCGTGCCCTCGCTGCTTAGGTAACAACATTCTCGTCGTTTCCCTGAGGGAGCAACAGAATGCACTATGCAACCAGAGCTTTTCGTGAAGAGGAGATCAGCTATAAGGGTGAAGTTCAAGGCTCAGTATGAAGATTAACATCTCCTTTGTGGAACGAGCGGGAATCATGACAACGTCACACCACGATTTCGCTGATTTGACATTATTAGCCAAATTTATGATTCCTAATTGGAAGCACGCAGATATTTCTATGAAACGGTGTTTAATTAACGTTTAGCTCAAACTGATATTTATTTATTGTTTCTAGTGAGTGAAAATATACCTTCTTACATTATAAAATCCATTCGTCTAGTTCATTTCTAGCTTTGAAAGACTTTTATTTTTCACATTCGACATTCTTTATCAAATCGTAGCGCTAAGAAACTTCTTTAATTTCTAACACCACTCACCAGAAAGGTAGAACCACTTATTTGTAAACCAAAAGGTTTTATTATGGAACGAAAGAAGACACCAGCAAACAAAATAAATGCCCAGGAATGAGAAAACAAATTAATTTTTGTTTTAACTCAATTTTTTCCCCCATCGTGTTTCCCTTCATCCGTTTTCTGGGGGAAGAAATGAGAGACAAATAGAAGAGCAAGAGAGAGACAGAGAAACCAATTCCACTGAGTACCTAGCACATTTTAAAGCTCCCGGAGATTTCTTTCTTATTGTGGCAATGCCAAAGCACTTACCAGACTTTCTGTTTATATTTCTAGTGTCTTCTGGGATTAGAAGTTGTTTGCTGTTTCTGCTTCTTTGGAGAGAATCTTGTCTGCGCTTTGTGTTCGCAAGAGAAGTGTTTACTTCCCATTCAACGTACTAATACAACTTGCTAGACTATTTCGCCTCTAGCGATGTGTGATACAGATACTTAGTTTTGTCAGTAGTTAGACAGAAATTTTTAAAGTAAGTTGAGAAAAAAATGGATCTATTGATCTGTATAGAAATATAATCCAGATGAACAAACACCCTTTTCATAAATATTTTTCTTCTGCTGTATTTGATAAAATGCTCCGATTTTTCTATTGACTTCGCATCAGCTTTAAAGGAGTTTCTTAGTGTTTCTTCTATATAAATCTATCATATTTGCGATTGGGCGTAAGTTTTTTACCCCTTCCTGAATAGTATGTGTTTCACATTATCATAGTTACCACTTTTAATTTGAGAGGATGTTGCTCTTCGTTTTGCCCGGATGTCCCTCCCCCAGTCCCCACTGTTACTTTCTTCTCTCTGCATGCGAATTGTGCCGAAATTTATTCTGAATCAGTGAAAACATTACTTGCAATTGGGATAACCATGTTAAAGGTTCAAAATCTGCTTCAGATAAATTTCGAGTAATGTCCACGTGAAGTCATTGCATCGCATTCACGTTATCCTTTAGTGTTGTGTCCATCAATGAGCTATTAGTATGGCTGTGAACATATTGGAGAATGGCCGAACAAGACAATTTCATGACGAAGTTGTTATTTCCTAATGCTACCTTCTTCATCCCTTGGCTTGTCAACCCTGAAAACGACAGATCGAAAAAACGTTTGAAACCAATAATTCTCCGACAACAATTCCAGTCTTACGAAAATGAGTTTAGCATTGAAACATATTACAGAAAAGCATGACACTGAGAGATTTACAAAGTCTCCTCCAAATCCGCGCCAGGCTCGTAATCTGTAGTTCCCAGGTTCGAATCCCAGCTGGGTCAGCGTTGAGATTTATCTCCGCAAAATTTCCCCGCCCTGCCCACGGTCAGTAATTCACCGATGGACTTGAAAAGGCCGCCGTCCATTAATGGGACGTTAAGCCGTGGCCCCGTGTACTGGAGAGCCATACCCTGTGCACGTTAAAGAACACGCTGGATGGCCTTGACGGGAGGCTACCATCTGTCTCCCAACAGCTGTTCCAATGGGTTCCCTTCCCCAACCTTCTCTGAGCCTTCGGGGTCCTTGTGGCCTGGCCATTTAGCCCATGGTGTGCAAAAAAGTGCCGCTCAGAGGTAAAACAATCCAATCCAAACTCCTCCAAATCTCTTTTTCTTTTGCAAAAATCTTGCAAAATCTTAAAACAATTGAAATGATAACAATTCGGGTAAAATAGTAAATTGTTCTGAAAAAAAAAAACCTTTCTTGTCAAACATGATTTAAATATTTTTTCCATTCTCTTAGGGATCAGGTCACCCATATTTGCACGTGATACAAAATATGTACAGTATTAGGCAAACGTTTGTTAAGTTTTTCACTTTTTGCTTTATCTATCAGATAAGGTTTTAGGAATAATACATATTTTTAACCGCTAATATCTAATTTTAAATTCACAAAGGGATAAATTCATCTTTACACTTTATTGTAGAATATTGTAGGAAAATATTTCGTAACGCATACTTGGAACGAAAAAAAATAAAGTTTTTTTTCAAAGTACCAACTTATTCAGTTACGAGACTTGATGTAATGTTCATTCACTAAAATGTTTATTCTTAATTTAACTTTTCTAGTCCCAAAGTCGGAGAGAAGAAAGGAAGTGCAATTGTTCGCATTCCATGTAACAAAAGCCTTCAACTGATACAATAATTCGTTGCGATCGATTCCCATTAAGTGTGTGTGTGTTGGTGGGGGGGGGGACCAGTAGAGGCAAATTCTTTATATTCCTCATAATTCGATTTGATAATTTGCCGATTTGGGAAGATAGGGAGGAACTATTGACAAACCGGTAAGCAGACGGACACAGGACAGGTGAATTGCAATAGAAAGATAAAAATGAATTAGAAGAACGAGTATCGCCTTGAGCGAATAATGTTTTCAAGCAGAATGAATTTTTTTTCATTCTGCTTGAAAAAGAAAGTTTTAATTCGAGATGATGGGGAAAATGCAAATACTAGTATTTTATTAATACTATTTGAAGTCACTATCTTCGCTGTTGTATTCTGCCAATACTGGGTATAGGAGAAAAATTATCTTGAGCCGGATGGGATCCGAACCCACTCCATCCTGATAATATATCAGATGCTCTGGTCGCTGAGCTACAGACCGTTGATTAAGATTTCCCTTTTGTTGCTGCTGTTGTTGTTAAGTCACATACCTAGTATCAAGTAGACGTGATGATTGCAGATAAAGTATCCATTCATCAGAGCTATTTCAGGCTCATGCACAACATCAGAAGAATACCAAGGCGATATAACTGGAATTTCTTGGAGCATATTTTTACATCTCTTCATGCACTGTGCGCGATGGTGTATTTTAGTAACCCATTTGTCAGGCACGTTCCCAAGATTTAATTTGTGGGTGTGGGGGGGGGGGTTGATACGAGATTTCAGCTTCGGTGATGCTCCGAGAATATAGATTCGGGGCTTGGGTCTGAATAAAACTTGAGTAGGGTTTCCCAATTACTGTAATATTTAGCAGAACAAAAAAGATTAAAATAATATTCTATATGAAATGAGATTTTATATAGTTTTTTTAAATCTAGTTTTAATGTTGGATGAAATATATGATACTAAAATGAAGTTATACAAAGACAACTGTTATTTCAAAACAGGTAGAGAAGTTTGAGATTTCGTATAAGACGACAGGAGTTTCACCCCCCCCCCTCTTTGGTTACGTCCCTGCCTATAGTTATCTTCTTTTGAACTCGCAGTGATAATTAGATTTATTTGAAGCCACTATTTTTGCTGTTGTATTCTGATAATTCTTCGGTGTGCTTCTGGTGTTGTGAAGAATCCTGAAATAGCTCAGGTGAATGGAGACTTTATCTGTCTGAGACTAGGTTGTTGACTAAAGAGGGAAATCTTGCCCAGCGCCAAAGCACCCGGCATGCTGTCAGGAGGACGTGGGTTCTGATCTCACCAGGCACAAGATAATTTTTTACCCTATATCCACTATTAGCAGGATACAACAGCAAAGACAGTGGCTTCAAATAAACCTAATGATCGCTGTGAATACAAAAAGAGATAACTGGCAACATTCGTTAAAAGTTTCGCCATGTCCTTATTTAGTGCCGTCTAAAGTTGTAAATTAAAATTACCTAAGGATTTGGAAAATGCGGATTATATTTCATTAGTACCAATCCAACTTAAAAAGAATTTTCCAGTTATCTCTTAAAACAAAACATTCTCACCTAATTTCGCATTTCTCATTTAAGGGCCTAGGAGTCAATTTATTGCTGCAGATGCAAACCTCATGGCCTTCACATTCTTCCCTCAAAACTTCAAATTTCGAGCATAAATACATCGTTTGTAAGATTAGTCTAAAGTCCGCCGTAAGAGAGCGCAATGGTAGCTTTTGTGAGATTCGGAAAGTGCGAATTGTAATATTTCAGAAACACCTATCCAACCTAAAAAGAATTTTTAATTTATCTCTAAGAACAAAAAAGTTTGATGTCTACAAACGCATAGAGAGAAAAGCAGACAAAGTGGAAACATTATCTCGTTTTTTTTTGTACACGAGATAAAAATAGAAGTAGCTAAGTACCTGATGTACGTTACAAAGTATAACATAATTCCAATCAGAGAATTACATATTCAATTCTTATTAACTTCGAAAGAAGACAGGGCAACAACGATTGTTTTTCGATACGAGAAACCCATTTTAGCGCTTTACCTACCCGTTGGGTTGTTTTACCTCCGAGCGGCACTTTTTTGCACACCATGGGCTAAATGGCCAGGTCACATGGACCCCGAAGGCTCAGAGAAGGTTGGGGGGAGGGGACCCACTGGAACAGCTGTTGGGAGACAGATGGTAGCCTCCCGTCAAGGCCATCCAGCGTGTTCTTTAACGTGCACAGGGTATAGCTCTCCCGCACACGGGGCCACGGCTTAACGTCCCATCCGACGGACGGCGGCCTTTCCAAGCCCATCGGTGTCCCCTACTGACCGTGGGCAGGGCGGGGAATTTTTGCGGAGATAAATCTCAACGCTGACCCAGCTGGGACTCGAACCTGGGAACTACAGATTACGAGCCTGGCGCGCTACCGACTAAGCCACCCCCGCCCCACCTACCCGTTGATTAATTTGAATTGAAAAGGTTGTTTTACATCTGAGTCGTACTTTTGTGCAGACAATGGGGTAAATCAGCAGGTCAACAAGGACAGAGAGTGCTCTGAGATAAGAAGGAAAAGGAGATCCACTGGACAGCTGTTAGGAGACAGATGGAAGCTTTTCATCAAGGCCATCCAGCGTGTTCTTTAACGTGGGCATAGCTCTAAGGCTCAAGAGGCCACAAATTAACGTCCTTTCCCGACTCACGGAGGGTTTCGATGTCTCCTTTTTCTCCTAGTGCAAAGTGGGAATTAGGGGAGAAAATCCCAACTCAGACACAGTTGGGATTCGAACCTGGGAATGTCAGTCACGAGCCTGGCAGTTTATCGACTGGGCAAATCCTCTCACGTCTTTTTGTAGAGAGATTAACGATAAATAGAGTTGCGGGCATCTCCGTTCTTTAGATTATCGAGATCCTACTTCCTTTTCCAATTTATGAAATTAAATAAAAATATTTAAATTGAAGCAGAACTTATTAATTAGCAGTCCTAGATAATTCGGACCCGGCCAGGTGGCAACACTGGCTGCTTCTCCCGAGTGTCGAGATTTTCTTTAATGCACATTGAACTTTTAGTTCCAGCAATTAATTCTTAGGGGATTAATTCAACAAGGATAAAGCAATTAATTCTACTTTAATGATAACATTTTATGCGATGCAGACTTATTGCGAATTGTCCTTTTTTTGCCATTAGCTCAATTTTATTTGTTAACATCCATTTACATTGCTTGACAAAATTAAGACTAACAAAACGTGGTATGATGTTTGCGTTGTACGATGTATGGTACGGAAATTTTGCAAAGTAATTTATTTTAGAATAATGAGGAAATGTGTAGAAAACTAGAACCCTCACACCGAAATTGAACGACTTACAGTGATGTTATAAAACAAGAAAATATTGTAATATTGTACATCGCAGAAGTTGATTTCAGATACTGCAAAGTCTACACATATGGCTTCAATATGAAGTATGACCCCTTCTAAAGGTTAAACAAGACTGACAGCGTCGATCCATGCTCAATGTAAGGTTGTTTAGAAGGGACTGAATCAACATCAAGTTAGCTAAGCAAATTTGCTCAGGGAGATAACTTCACATTCTGGAGTGATCGAACAGGTCACTGACGGTTTGCATTGTGTCTCTTTAAAGCAGTGATTTTCCAAACTTTTTTGTTGTCGCGCCCCTCTCTTGTCTTTAAAAATTTCTCTCGAGATCCCCTCGTTTTTAGCAATCCTTTGGCCATGTAGTTAGCACGTTTGGCTACTGGGTTCGAGCCCGGAGTAAGGCATGGATGTCCGTGTTGTTTTTCTGCTGAAGGGCCAACATCCTCATAGGACTTATATATATATACTATGGCTATATTTACTATGGCGTACTAAACCCTCCCGTGGTCGAGTGCTTAGCTACTGATCAAAGGGACCTGGGTTCGAGAGGCATGGCTGTTCGTGTTGTTTTTCTGTTGAGGTCCTGCCATCCTCTCAGGCCTTCTACTATGGCATATAAACTGTCAGACCTCTGTGGCAAGCAGCTGCTTCAGGGGATATTTTTTTTCTTCTCATTTTATAAACTGACAGGCTCCTGTTAGACCTATATGGTAAGCAACTGCTTCAGGGGAAATTTGTTTTATTATTATTGTCTTATAAAAATTTTCTTCCCCCCCCCCCCCGCTCTTTGTTTTGTAAAATTTTCTTGGCTCCACCTCCTTATTTTATGAAACCAAACTTTATTGCTACCCTGCCAAAGAAATACTAATAAGACAGTTTTGTAGCATTTTCTATTAAAGCATGCACACAAGATTTTGAAATGGAAAAAGCACAGATATTTTCGGAAATGAAAGATGCCACTCACAAAACACAGACCTTCTACTTCGGCTACTCTTACGAGACTGAATAAAAACAGCCGGAAACAGAAAGCAGGATTTTTTCTTACTATTTTTTCCTAATTTGATGGCCCCTGCATTTTAGCAGAATTCTATCGAGGGTCCATAACTGAGGAGGATGAGCATTTACTTCTTTGAAATGAAAGTTTTCCTGGAAATATTCAAGACTTGAAGGCGTTGTCTGCAGTAAAAAGTCCGATAATTAAGAATGCGATATTCTAAATCCATGGGAGCATATTTTGCGTAGTTTTGGTTTGTACTGTAATAGTCGTTCAAAAAACTAATTTACTGATACTTTGTAAAGTGTATTATTTCGTCTTAGTCTAGTAAGTGTAAGTCTTAGTTTTGTAAAGTGCAAAATTTCGTCTTAGTCTGGTGAAATCTCCACTCCCCCCCTCCTCCTCCCCAATTTGAAAACAACTGCCTTAAGGTTGGGTTGTTTCACCTCCGAACGGCACTTTTTTGCACACCATGAGCCAAATGGCCAGGTCACATGGACCCCGAATGCTCAGAGAAGGTTGGGGGAGACGACCCACTGGAACAGATGTTGGGAGACAGATGGTAGCCTCCCGTCAAGGCCATCCAGCGTGTTCTTTAACGTGCACAGGGTATGGCTCTCCCGCACACGGGGGCACGGCTTAACGTCCCATCCGAAGGACGGCGGCCTTTCCAAGCCCATCGGTGTCCCCTACTGACCGTGGGTAGGGTGGGGGAAATTTGCGGAGATAAATCTCAACGCTGACCCAGCTCGGACTCGAACCTGGGAACTACAGATTACGATCCTGGTGCGCTACCGACTGAGTCACCCCCGCCCCACTGCCTTAAGGCATCTCATACATGCATGGATTGCCATCTTCAGCAGAAATAATTATATTAACCCTCCTTGTAACCAACAGTTTGAAATGGAGCAATCTGTTAGCAACCCGTGTTTTCATAGGCATAAGTAATTTGCATGTTGCAAGGAATTGTGAAGATAGATCAATTTCGATTGGATTATTCGAAATTTTTATGCAGTGTTGCCTATAATAGCTTATTTTCTTCCATCGAAGATGTTAAAAATAAAATATTAATAAAAACAAAGTGTTAAACTTTTTGCGGCGGGTGTGGCTCAGTTGGTAGCGCGCCAGGCTCGTAATATGCAGTTCCCAGGTTCGCATTTCGTCTGGGAGAGAGTTGATATTTATCTCCGCTCTGCTTTCTCAGTAGGGGACACCGATGGGTTTGAAAAGGACGCCACCTGTCGGATGGGACGTTAAAGTGTGGTCCGTGCACGTTAAAGAACATGCTGGATGGCCTTGACAGGAGGCTACCATCTGTCTGCTAACAGCTATCTAGTAGACTCCCAGCCTTCTCTGAGTCCTCGGGGTCCAGCCGATTATGAGCAAAAAAGTCACGCTCAGAGGTAAAACAACCGTATCCTTAATCTTATCAACCAGAGTATAGCTTAGTTTATAACAGCTTAAATTTTAATAAAATTGCATTCCTGGAAAACATCTTTATAAAGATACAGGACAAAAAAACAATAATTGTTAAATTACAGAAGTTTGTTCCGTTTAAAAGGCGAAATTCTCTTCCTTGTTATACTTTGTACGGAGACTGACAAAAGAGATGTTGTCAAACTATAACCAGAAAATTCGATTGTGTTCCTTGTGTTGTGAAGGGATTCCTTAAGCTATCCAAAGATTTTACAAGGAAAAGAATCAAGTTGTTTGTCATATCTGACACCAGGTGTCATTTTCGCAACATCTGCATTCACTGTACGTGTGCAAAATGAAGACTAATTTTTAGTTTCAATTGGGCTTCGAATTAAGGCGTACGATGCGAATAAAGAGTGACACGTTTTGACGTCGTCATGACGTAGCAGCAGCGGTGTTCTTCTGCTCTGACCTCTTGAGAGCGTTATCTTGTCCAGAAGTCGAAGCAGAGGAACTTCCTCCTCTCAACGCTAATAAAGAGCAGTGACGAGAAAGGTGCGAGTTTCATTCCACCCAGAGGGGATGTAAGGTGATCTTTCTTTACACCAAAGGGACTTTTCTACGATGGCTTGTGTGTCAGAAATGTTTCAAAGCATCCGAGAGGAGAAATAAGATTTATTTCGTCCTTCTCTTATACGTGACAGGCGCATTTCCCACCTTTCTCTAATAATAAAAAAGAAACGAATTCCGGACAACTCTTGCAGGTGACACAACTGAATTATATTCGATGCGTGGGAGTTATTCTTATCATAAAGGAGCGCCTTTGCAATCCATTAAAAGCGCCTTACCCACCCCAGAAAGGTAAACTTTTTCTGAGCATCATGTATAAAAGAAAGAGTTGTTACTCGTACATCTTTTGCGACCTTTAAGATTTCGCTACATTTTTCGTAAAGCCGTTGGATTACTGGCTATATATTTCCTAGAAATCTACCCTCAATACTTGCATTCGATTAGAGTTCTCTTTTTGCATTAACATTTTGCAAAGTGAATTTGGCAGTAGAACAACAGCACGTTTTTGTTTCCTTTTATCAGAAACTAAGTTATCGATATAGAGATCAACAAAAGTGTAAAAAAACATAAATTAGCTGTCTTACTCCAGATAAAATTTTAATGTATAACATGGGTTAATTAAAGGTTACAAAAAGTGCAATGTCAGAAGATAGCTTAGTGGCATAACATGGTTTGGATATGGGCTGTATATTTACAAAATTCCCACTCAAGCCTGTGTTTGAGAATCTGATTATCGTTCCATATCTAAGCATCAACCATAAATTTAAAATAGAAGTTTTGATTAGTCTCTGAGAAGATCTACTGATTTAAGTGAAATCCTGACCATCTTAAAATCCAAATGCAGCTATGCCGTTGGGAAAACTATGAACAGGAAGCTTTTAGGAGCAAGTGGCAGTCTCTCTTCACGCAGACGTATTCTCTCGACTTCCTAAGGTTTTTATTTGATACCTGAAAAGCTATTCCTTCTCACTTAGAATGAAACACAAGCGATGGGTAGAAACGTTCAAAGCACCTCACGCTACTTCCCAGTTTCGCAGGAAGGAGCAGAGTTAATGCCACGATTTCTACATATCGCCGAGTGTTTCGCCGTGCAATTGAACATCATCGCTTTGCATCGACAATATAACAAGATCAGAAAGATATCCTTCATTTGCTCATCATAGCCTAGCCACTTTTTCTGGCCAACAAACCGTTCATCTGATAAGAATATTTTTTTTAGATTTCTTGCGGAATAAGATAGTGTAAAACGTGCATTCTTTTACAATATATAACAATCTACAGTATTATCGAAATTAGATATAGATTTAATTTAGGATCACCAGATTTTCTGCAGTATAAGTATCTTATGCATGATTTATTTTCAAAGTGCGCATTTTGGTTTTGAATGGACTTGAAAATGTTCATTTGCTATTGCCTTATTGTCTGGCTGTGCTTTATATCCTTTAATTTTTTTTCCTTTTAAAAATGTTCATTTCAAAGAATGAAATGTCTCTAATAATAATTACGTTTTAGATCTGTGAATGTCAATCTTAGGTTTTTGTTCAAAAGACTTTCTTGGACAGTTTCCAAATGTCCTCCTCAGAAGAGAATATTATTTACCAAGTTTGATTTGGAATTTCGATTTGCTTTGTGGCAGTCATAATGAAAAAAGATATTCTTCAGTGTTGGTAATATTTTTCGAAGAGACGATGCTGTATTTGTATGAAACATACGGTTATTATTGTTTTCAACAGAAGTGATATTCGAATGATCATAATTCGGAAAGTTCTTTGGTTTTGAGTACTCTCTTATTCAAAACCATTGAAACATTTATTTGCATCAAACAGAAAAAGGCATCTAGAAAAAATATAGCGTGGGTTTGCAAGTGACTGGATTGAACCGGAAATCAGAGGAACGCCTTATGACATAGATTATTTTCTTTCGTTTAAGTGATCTTTAAAAAAACCTTTAAACATATCAATACTATATATATATATATAGATGTGTTTACCACGTTTTTTCGCATCTATTCTGGCTATTAAAATGAATCCTTACCCGGCCATTCCTAGATCAGCGGTGCAACAGTAATATTCGCAAATTGTGTAACGAACATTAAAAGCTTTGAATGATCTCAAAATGGGGATAGTGGGGATTTTAGTGACGGATTTATTTCCTCTAAACTCCTATCTTTCCCTTGGTGAGAAAAGGACCACCGAGGAGCTTGAGTAGTGTAGTCCCACTATACCGTAATTGATACTTCCGGTCACGTGATATGACGCCACTTCTTACCGCGCCCACTTTCGACCACGCCACTTTTTAATATTCCTAATTAATAACTCGTAATTAATAATTCATAATTAATAATACATAATTCATAAAGACCTCTCTATTTGACCCCCCTCATTAAAAAACCCCTTTGTTAAAAATTCCTCCCCCTTTATTAAAAACCCGTGACGCCATCTAGTGTATATTATGAGTACTATACTTTAGAAAAGCCCTCCATTTTAACTGAAATTATTCCCAATTTTTGACTACCCCTCATTAAAAAACCCCTTTATCAAATGTTCTGCCCCTTTATTAAAAAAACCCCTTTATTAAAATTCCCTCCCCTTCATTAAAAACCCTATCAAAAGTTCCACCCCCTTTATTAAAAACCCTATCAAAACTGCCCCCTGGTTGACATGTATTTTTTAATCCCCCCTAATCAAAAGTTCCACCCCATCATTAAAAAAACCCTTATCAAAAGTTCCACCCCCCTATATTAAACTCCCCCTCACCGATCACAAACTCCCGAATAAGTCCCTTGGTTTCTGCCAATTCCAACTGAACTTTCGGTGGCAACGTTCAGAATGGGTGATGCAATGCTCAAAATAATTGCACAGACCAACTAAACTTTCGGTGGCATCCTCTCTCAGAATGTAATTATTTTTGAGGATTGCATCAGCCAAAGTCCAAAATTTTTCTCCACGCATTCATCAACTTCTATTGGCCTATTATATTTCCTGAAAAAACCGTTGGTCCTGATTGGTTGTCCCAGATGGCGCTGCTTTCTCACATTAAATAGGGGGCAACCGCCCAGTGCGTCATTGTCCATGATGCAGGCTGGCAATCCAGATGTGTGGTGTCATGGTGAAGATGTTTACGTCGTGCCTTCGCTGTTCATAAATAAGTTTTTGGTGCACGTACGTCGCTACAAGAAGTATGAAAATGGCGAACTCATCTACCCTACACCTACAGGGGTTACCCTCTCAATACCTGAATGAGAGGCTTTGTGTGCAACGGTGCCCCACATCGAGGACCAGGTGACGTGGCACGTGATGCCCGGCTTACATGCGTGCATGTACCGCAACGAAGGTGGCGAACGCTGTGTTGACTTCATCAAAGAATCAGCTGCCACAAGAACTCTACAGTTCCGAGTTGTGAGTCGCAGTGGTTTACATGGCTATCCACGTAGACAAAGTGATGGGTGTTGTACGTAACATGTGTGGAACCCACAAAGATCACCATCTCCGTACTGCTATTATAGAACATTCCGAATCAGTTCTACCCTTCCTGATGGGTCCTGCTTTCGAGGGCCCGAGTGTGTTTATCAGCTGTTGGTGACTATTTTCCAACAAGAATTAACACGTCTGATTCCGTTAGATGGACTTCAACTCGAAGAAATAATACCGACCATCGTAGGGTGGTCTGGTGACTTGGACATTAACGCCTTAGCACAAGTGTTTGTGGATAAAGCCTGGAAATGGGGTCTGTTGAATTTTGTAGATTCTGGATTTGTGTGTACTCTGAAATATAATACTATTCTGGATGATGCAAAAAATGAAATGTATAAATTAGTTAAATAATTGTAACACATATAATGTGTCTGTGTTTTCATCCTATTTCATTTTAGTCTTAGTATGGATAGAAGAAAGAAGGTGTTAGCTAGCGTTGGAAGCGTAATCATAATAGTGTTAATGATAGTGGTTCTTGTATTAGAACTTGTGGCCCCTGGTAAAAATATTCATTGTGGAGAATCAAAAGCCTTAGACAATGAATACAAAATTCGTGTGTGTAACTTATCAGTGGACATCAGACAGTTTATAGGAGATATCCCTACAGTTACAGGTGTTACACTTTCATTACAGCAATGGCAAAACCTAGTGGGGTACGACGTTTGGGTGCAGCAGAAAACAAAACTCTGAAAACCCATTATTTCGACCCTGAAAGAGGATTCGGTAGTGTAAAAACGTTAGCTCTGAATACAGGGCTTCCACTCAAACTCGTCCGTGAATGGTTAGAAAAGCAACCCGCCTACATGCTACATAAATCTGCTCGCAGAAAGTTCCCCCTAACAAAGTTTACGTCACAGGTTTAGACGAACAATGGCAAGCCGATTTCGCAGTTGTGAACAATCTGACTCGCTTCAATGATGGTCATCGTTACATATTAACGATCGTCGATGTGTTCTCAAGGTCTGGGTGGGCGGTGCCTATGAAGACAAAAACAGGGAAAGAAATGGTGTCGGCTTTCAAAAAAATCCTTTCCAAAGGGCGATCTCGCATGAATTTAAATACGGATCAAGGTACCGAATTCACCAACAGAGTATTCCAGAAATTCCTGAAAAAGAAAGGTATTCGGTTCTTCGTCACCTGACAAAAAAGCAGCTTTGGTAGCATTCAAAGTGAAGGACACGGTTCGACTAGCCAGTCTAAAAGTACCTTTCAAGAAGGCAGGTACGCATTTGTGGACCGAAGAAATTTTTATAGTCGACTAGGTGTTACAATGTCAGCCCCCTCTATACATCATACGGGATTCCGAGGAAGAAGTGTTGAAGGGCACATTCTATAAATCGGAACTTCAAAAAGTGACTGAACCCAAACTTTACACTGTTGAGAAAATAATCGAGCAAAAAGGTCACAAGGCACTGGTCAAATTTCGCGGTTATCCCAAACCTTTGTGGATTCCTAAAATATGGATAGTTTCTACCTGACCCTACCCTCCATGGCTAGTCAGAATATTTACCCAAACAATTCGCAGAGTGATTTCATGGTTCGTCTAGCACAACCCCTAAGACTAGGTGGTAAATGGAAAGTTGGGTTAGCAGAAGTTCACTTACACGTGAGTTGTTGCAATGTTGATGGCTTTAATGACACGTATCAATATTATTCTCCTGCACTATTCTAAGGGACCTGGGTTCGAGCCCCGGATTAGGCATGGATGTGTGTGTCGTTTTTCTGCTGAGGTCCTGCCATCCTCTCAGATCTCCTACTGTGGCATATAAACTGACAGGCTCCTGTCAGACCTCTGTGGCAAGCTTGAGGGGGTATTTATTTTTTCCCCTTTGAAGAATACTGGAAAATCAACCTTAAACCAGGCAAAATAACTTGAATGGAACTGTTGTCTCACCTCTCTGCACAGCTCCCCAAAGAAATATTGGTGTCATATAACGGGGGTTACTGGGTGTTCAAACCAAGTGAGGGATACGGTTTGATGTTCAAACCAAGTGAGGGATACGGTTTGAAGTGAGGGATACGGTCTCAGCAGGCTTTTGTGTGTCGGCGAGCGAGAAGTTGACAAACCCTTCTACCAACGATTTGCTAGCAAATGTTTCAATGCTGCAATATTCGAGATAGATGATGACTGTTATTTCTACGTGATTCCACCAGGTAGTTTCCACGAACGAAAGGTACCCGATGGACGATACGAAACTGCTGAATCATTATTCGATGCGATGAACCAGGTCATGCCCTACAAGTTGAGAAAAGCTTTCCGTTTCAAGCAACAGGCCAATCACACAGTGTTTATTGATACAGACAAGTTATATTTCATTAAATTTCCTCTTTCAAACCCAGGATTAGGAGATATGCTAGGAATTACTAAATTAGATTTTCCATTGAATAAAGCAGTTGGTGACTACCCCATCGATATGAACAGAGGAATGTACGGTATTTATATGTATTCAGACCTGATTGCACCTCAGTTGTTAGGTGATACTCACAGTGAACTGTTGCGTGTTGTGAATCCTGCCGTCAGAACCAGTAATAACGAAGCCATTGTTGCAGTGTATCAACAACTTGATTAATATCCCCTGGCAAGAAACAGTTTCGAGAGTGTGAGAATCTTCCTTCGTACCGATACAGGAGAACCTCTGCATTTTAAATTTGGTAAAGTTTTAGTCAAATTATATTTCTGCCATGAGGATTAAATTCGTCCCCCCTTCTGCAGACACCTATGTGTTCTACTACAAGAGCCAAATGGGGCAGGGTGTGTTCTGGAGTCCTCGTTATCATCTTTGTCACTATTGGACGTTTCATCAGCCCCCTTGTACGACTGGCTACCCTACGGAAGGGTGGGCTATGGTTCGTTTCAGAGATGGCCCAGTTGCAAAACTTCAAAACGGCTGCCAAAGAGGGTTGCGTGAAGCTGGTTCAGACCTATTGCAACATGCCAGTTCCAAGCTGCAGGGAGGAAAAGAGATAAAACGCCGCCGTCATCATCTTAGTGTTCATAAAGTGAAGAGACTCTGTACCGTGAAGGTCGTGTTTTCATCATGAGCATTCAAAAAATTCACGCTGATTCTTGCGATTGTGACAATTCTGAACTGGACCTGTTTCCTCCCACTGTCTCACAACTAGAAAGAGGCTGCTATGTCAATTATTTACCTGTGGCTTCGCTGGAAGGTAATGCACCACTTGAATTCATCGTGAAAGGAACAGACGATTACATTGATCTATCCTGTTGCCACCTGCGTCTCGTCTTGAAAATTGTGAAATCCGATGATACACCCCCGTCGGAAGTGATTGCCCTCTGCAATCATTGCTTCCACGCCCTCTTCAATCAAGTAGAGGTTTTCCTCAACGATCACCAAGTGAGTGCTTCTCACACCCTGTACCCATACAGGGCATACCTGGAGACTCTATTGAATTACGGTACCAATGCCACACGTAGTCAGCTCGGTATGTCAATCTGATACCTAGACACCCCTGGTAAAATGGAACTGACCAGTCGGGAGAACGAGGGATGACATCAGTGCAAGGGGTACATAAAGTGAAAAGGTATCGAACTCATCTCGTGGATCCATGCCCCCACACCAACGTGTTGTTTGTTGCTACGGGGAGTGGCAACCTGCCTTTGAGCCCTTTAAGAATACGGTGGAATTTTATGAAGGACTACCTGTATATCTGGAATTTGACCCCCTCAGACCTACGCTTCTGGTGCTGGACAACTTGATGGAACAGTCTGTAGCCAGCGAACGCATATCTCAACCGTTTATTCGTGGCGGTCATCATAAAAATATCACGATTGTCCTGATCTTGCAAAATCTGTTTTTAAAGGGAAGACATTCGAGGACTATATCGCTCAATTCACACTATATGTTTTTATTTCGCAACTGTCGGGATGCTTCACAAATAACGCATCTGGCAAGACAAGTGTTTCCACATCATTCCGAACTCCTGGCCGACGCTTATAGACTAGCTACACAACCTCCCTGGGTTATTTGTGCGTGGACCTTCATCCTAGAACGCTGGACAATGAGCAACTTCGTGCAAAGATCCTCTCTTCTGAAGATCCTGAAATACTCTATGTCCCAAATGAAAGTTAGATCTTAAGGTCTGTTCCTACAGTGTTTACCAAAACTTGGAGGAAAGCAAAGTGCAGCTCTGTTGAAGCACATCTCCGACTCTCAGATGTATGCTATATGTGAAGTGTGTGCCAATTTCTTAAAAGGAAACATACCCGTTTCTCGTAGAGTATTAAAGATTTGCAAAAGCACAAGATTGTCATAAGGAGTTTAGCCTCCAAACATGCTTCTGTCCGTCACAAGAAACACCTCTTGCAAAGGGGGTCAGGTTTTTTGTTCTCTCTCCTCACAGTGGCCTTACCACTGTTCGTTATTTCGAAAATGATGTCTGTCAAGGGTGTGGAAAGACACCACATACATAAGAAAGTGAGAGATTTAGACACAGAGATGAAGAAAATACTGGAATCAGATGTTGATGATAAAACTAAAAAGTACCTGGCTGTGTTGAAAAATTACCTGATATTTAACAGACAACTTGAAGCACCACACGAGGTAAAGGTCAACATTCCACTCTCCAGACAGCAAATATTATCAGTACCCCTATCCCGACAGCAAATATCAGAGACTTATGGTCACCCTCCAGACCTCTGTCGTAAGAAAAGGAAATTAATTGAGTGGACTCCTTATTGAAGACTTGTGTTAAAAATTTAATTTCCAAGACTTGTATTCCATGAAAACTTCTGTTGAAACAATGTGTTAAAAAATTGTACTATCTGTGGTATTCAATAAAAAATTTAAACTGAAATACATCTCTGTGTTAATTGTTTCCGTGAATTAGGTTTTCACAACGCCACCAGATGGCACCACTGAAAACATGACTTTCCCCAAATCAGTATTGATTTTTAACTCAAACCCCATCCCAATCAATATTTTTCCATCATTTAACTTACATATTGTTGAAGATTGTAAATTAAAGAGACTGATTTTAAATAACATTTTTATTCAGCTAAAAAATTTATGACAGTTAAAAAATATTTCAATGCAGAAATTATGAAACATTAGTTTGACAATTTCAAAAATTATAGCAAAAGCTTAAAAAATATTTCAATGCAAAAATAATAAAACATTAGTCTGAAAATTTCAAAAAATTATAATGATATAAAAAACAGTTACTGGTATAAAAAATTGAATGATTAAATTATTATAGCAATATAAAAATGTTTCAATGTTGAAATTATCATTATATAAAAATATTCAATCACTTGCTGATATAAAAAATATTTACAAACTGCAAACAATGATGAAATTATTCACAAAAATAGCAATTTAAAAATGTTTCAATGTTGAAATTATTCACAATAATAGCAATACAAAAAATGTTTGAATGTTGAAATTATAAAATACAAGTGTGACAATTTCATCGAAGAGAAGGCCCACAATTAAATCACAAAAAGCTGACAGAAAAAGAAATAGTAAGGTAAAAGTTGACAGCAGTAAAGGCCATTCACCCCCTATTCTGTACGATAAGTCTATCCCTACAAAAAATCCCATCATTCTCCATTTGGCACTGAACGCTCAAAGCTGCAGAAAGACAGCAGCCTGATAGGGCGCTCCACTGAGCAGGCTGGAAGCGCTCAGACCAGATCCAAGCCCTATCATTGGCTTAGGCTCAGCACTTCTGCTCCCCATGGCAGCTTCGCCTCTCTGGCTGCTAGACTTAGAAAAAATTGTCATCGTTCGCTAGGAAGGCTAGCGATGACAAAAACACATATTTAACTAAGGAGTAACTGATAAAAAGTTACACTACGAAAGAGTAATACAGGAAAATCATAGTACCGATTTAAACAATTTTTCGTGCACCATTGAAGTATTTATAAAATTATTTAGTACTCTGTAATTTTACAACATATTGCAGGTTAAAAATTAAAGTTAGGCGGTTTAAAAAATTGGCATTCCAAGCTTGAGGCAACAACTAATTTTTTTAGAATACGCTATTAACATATATTACATATGGAGAGACACTTTTATAAAACTTAACCCTGTAATATGCTAAATACGCTAGATTCACACAATTAAATTTACGATACAAATAAAAACACATTTTAAAATACTTTTCCTAAAATTGATATGCACAAGATTTACTAGTAGCGCTAATGAAAAACAACGCACAATAAATCTATCAGCATGTCCTGATCTGTATCAGCATAACCGAATGGAACAGAACAGGTCTCCCCTGGTGGAAGGTATCTCTTGTCCATGACAACTCGGAATTTTTTCTCTAAGGGTTTGTTTGTAAGGGATCTGTGATGTTACCTTTTCGGTTGTCTGTCTATTGGGATCACTTAGGAATGTCCTTCCGGTTCGATCGCAATACGCGACGGGTATAAGAGTCTTTCAGAACAAAAAATCAAAGATTTTATCACAATTGCAGGGACTCAATACTGAGTCTCCTCCCCAATAAATTGGTTCAACTTCAGCCTTTACTTAAAAATAACAATTATTTATTGAACCTTCCAAACATGCTTGATAGACAAGGGCATATGCTCAATTACATAGCATTACAACAACACCAGCTTACTATGCCTGTTCAGCTGTATTCACAGAGCCCAATGCCGTTATTACCAGGCGGCATTTCACAGCTTTACAATTTCACGTCTTCACGCGTTCGTTCCTCGACTGGCTCTGCCTTCTCCTCGTTGCCAAACCCTTTCTTCCTTTCTCTCTCTGCCTCGGCCATCTTGCAAGGTCGTTAGCCACCAGGTCACTTGTCAGCGGACGCCAGCGTTTGGGTGACCTCCGTCCCTCCGGGCACTGCTACTTCAATTAACTCTCCAGATGCTGGGACAGAGGGCCTCCCACGTAGCATATGCCTTTTTGGTAAAATGCAAAATAATATACAAAACCCGAACAAAAAAAAATATTTAAAAAGGCCTCTAGCCTGACAGGATCCTTTGGCCTTATCTCTCATGACATGGAAGGGAACTTCAAAAGTCTCAGAGCTCCTGGTTTAATCTAAAACCATTGCTTTTAAAAGTTCGAAACTGTATTTGTTTTTATTAACCCCTTTGAGAGTAAAACCTTTTGCTCTAAGTATTTGTTCGTTGTTACTCAGTCTCAAAGCATAAGATTTCGGTCCAGCTGATACATAGTCCAGAATACGAACATCAGATCCGTATTTTGCAGATATTTCAGACACCCAACATACAAGGAAATCCCCTGTTTCAGGGGTAAATGTCGTCAGGGGATGTATAAAAAATGCAGCTATCCGTATCACAATATAAAGCTCTATGTCCAAGTTTTGACAGCAAGTCGTAGAGTTTCAGATGTGCATGGCTAGTCACCATGGCTCCAAAAATCACATTACCTTTTGAGTTTTCAGGGCAAGCTTTGGAAGTTGGTTTGTAAGTCACCAGAACAGATTCGTCATTCACAGGGCTAATGTCCTTCACTATAACTGTCGAGTCTGTCAACAGTCTCATGTACTCTAAGGGACAGTGCACTAATTGTGTTTTAGTCTTTTCCATACCCTCTGCTTGTTTTTCCCATGACGAGTTCAACGCTAGTTTCGACAGCGCCCTCTGGAGACTGTTCTTGACATCTTCTGATGACTGGATCTGAACCCTCTCAGCACGGTACAAATTTTCGCAAAATTCTTCCTTCTCTGCATCTGTTTTCACATGAGGTGGAAACCCTGAGTAGCGTTGTTAAGCGGCCAAGAATGTGTTGATATATGATGTGTACAATCCTCCTGATTTGGTGAGTGGGTCATATTTCATTCTTGAATTAAAATGCCAAACATCGTGAAATTTGACGAGACAGGCGGTATCCAGCTCTAATTGCAGCATAAATGTCAAATGTTGGCCACGATGCTGTCAATGCTCTCTCGTAGTTACTATGAGTGCACACTTCAATTTCTCATTCAGCACAGATGCGACAGAGTGGGAAGAACAGCTTCCTACGGGCCCTGTATGGTAGAACAGGGATGAACAAGTCAGATGGGGGTATCAGAGTAACGTGAGCTATTCCTAAATAAAAATCGAGATCGTGTTGGAAATCTTTTGTTATTCTCACAGGATGACCTTTCCCAAACTCTGCATATTTACACACAAATGGATAAAACGAGTTGATGTCGCAGTAATCTAGTTGCACACCTTGATCCACTGAAGCATGAGAAAACTTCCGTGCGACCGCCGTAAAGGAACTCGCGACTACCTATTCTTCTAATCGGTTCAATAGTTTTATACATCTTTGCTAAACGTGGTGTTGTTCGTAGCATCTTATCGAATTCGTGTCCCCAGAGAACTCTAATCTCGTACTCAGGCATGAGAACTTTAAGTGCATTGAGGCGATCCAGGGTTTTAGAGTAAAGGGCTCCATACGGTTTTCGCGTGGTAGGCTGTATGGCATCAGGCCTGAAACATTTTTCACAGCTGTGGAAGAAACAACCACAAAATTCCCAAATAATATTTTTTTCTTCACAAACCCCATCAAGTTTGTAAATTACAATTTTGGCCTCTCCATTAGCAGAGTGCACAGTTCGAATTTCGATCTTTTCTTCGTGCGCAAGATATTCGAGCCACGCTAGTGTTTTAAATGACTGACGATCATTTCTTGCACTATGACCTTGAGCTGGATATATGCCAAGTATGTTTTCTTTCAAAAAATTAGTTCTAAATACCCTTAGGCATGCACCTGCAATCGTTAAATCTTGAACAAAGGGGTCGATTCCTGTAAGGTCTTAAACTGAAGACGAAAACATTCTACACCTCTGCGCAAAACATCAACATCCAAACGACAGTAATGGATGAGTTCCGTCTGAAAGTTCCATTTTTTTTGAACTAACAGTACCATACCATTCTTCAAAAATTTCCTTTGTAGAAGAATCCATGGCCCCTACATCAAAATATGACCTATCAGGAACAGGCCCTTCGTAATGAAGGTTCTCCACACAGATAAACTTGTGGGGGAAAAAACCTTTGACATCTTCCAGATTAAATGTTTTTGTGAAGCTACGAAGTGGCGCTTGGATAAATAATAAGGTGTCTGTAAATCTGATTTTCAATCCATTAAAAAAAATTCCTAGTAGTTTACTACCTTGAAATATAATATCAGGTTTCAAGACCCAAGCCGTCCCGTAGTCGAGTGGTTAGCACGCTTGGCTACTGATCTAAGGGACCTGGGTTCGAGCCCCGGGTAAGGCATGGATGTATGTGTCGTTTTTCTGCTGAGGTCCTGCCATCCTCTCAGACCTTCTACTCTGGCATATAAACTGGCAGGCTCCTGTCAGACCTCTGTGGCAAGCAGTTGCTTGAGGGGGTATTTATTTATTATTTATATTCTAGAACCTATCGTACATACAACCTATCAAAATTGTTAACCCGTCAAAACCTTTCATGTTATGAGCCATGACTGTAACGTTTTTAAAACGTTGTACCTCAGGGGAAAGTTCACTCAATAACCAGTTCATAAATTCTTTCACGTCGGGAAATGATACAAATTTCCATTGATTGTCCTCGTGATACGTCGCCACACACAAGATGGTTTGTAAAACCCCATCAGGAAGTTGCACAGTTTCAAGATCAAAATATATGTACTTCATCTCGATTTCTTCCTTCTTGCATGGTTTAACGAATTGCGGTTTGTCAGACTTGCAGAAGTGTTTTTTCTTAGGGTCGAAAATGTCCAAGCATTTCACACAACGATGTCTTGTCTGACAGGTTTGTGAAAGATGTGCCTAATAACAATCTGCACCTCTCAAATACATATTGCACAAGGGGCAAAACAGAGGGTCGTTAAAATGAACCACGTTAGGTATGAGACAACGATTGCAGGTTCCTTTACAAATGTGACTGTGATTATATGTTTTTTAACACTGATGGCAAAATTTTTTAACTCCAAAAAATCCTACCGGTTTCGTTATGACGTCGAAATGTCCATTACTGAGGAGAAGGTAAATGTTGCTTGGTGCTTCCAGCCCCACAAAGATAGGGACAAACCCATCATCTGCTGAATACACAATGATGCGATAGGCCTGCGCGAGGTGTTGCTGAAAGAGGCGCACTTCTGGAATGCCGCTGGGACCTAGGGGAACACCGACGTCGAGATGGAGCTGACGTGCTTCCTTCTGTTGCAGTGTACAATGGTGATCACTGATTTTCACGTACTCGTTCGGCAGGCCTCTGTTTTTCAAACATAGTTCACTAGCCACAACGAGAGCTCTTGCGAGACAGATTGTATCTGTATTGATGATTCTTACGACCACTTTCTTGCTTTCAATGAATGATTCAACATCAGCGAGCGATCGCATCTTGGGTCCAGTATGTCCACTGCCTTTGCACTCAAGGTTAGTGCAGACGAAATCGAACTCGAGGTCGCTGTGGATACCAATACCTCCGTTGGATTGTATGACACGATCCAGGGCTGTCATGAAACATTCAACCACCAGGTCATTATGCCGTATCAGGCTCAAATTTACAGCGTTTTTCAAGTCCGAAGAATGGAAGCAAAGTCTCACGTGACTATAATCTCCTTCCAGCATAACATCACTGAGTAATTTTTCGTGCAAAGAGCGGAACACAGGTAGAAAATTTGGGCCTCCACATTTTCCATGCCACCAAGTCGAACGCTTGTTGACACGAACTGAGTTTTAAATTTCACTGAGTTAAAGTTCCTCATATTGGTGATTGTGTAATGAGGTGTAACAACAGCAGGAGAACTCACAGCAGGAGCAATAAAACACGGCTGCGAGGCGACATCCTTGTTAGTAGTGCTTGAGGAAGGCCCACTGGTGAAGCGTCCAATGGGTGAGCAGGGATGTAAGAATGGCTCGTCCGCCCTGCAGTTGCGTGCCGGATAGCTTTTCCCCTGTGCTGGAGAGGTGGCAAAGAGGATCGTTTCACCTTCGGACATTCGACGGACGTTTTGCTGCCGCATCTAGCTGGTTCACATGGGCCAGTAGACTGTCAAAGGCCGTGGTGACTTCCTTCCTTTCATCATCCAACGCAGTGGTGTATTCGCACTCATGGATAAGAGGCATTTTCAGCAAAGATGAAATAGCTTCAAAATTCTTACTATCAACACACTATGGAGTAACAGCAAGGAATGATGTGGCGGGTTGCGTATGAGCTTATATACTCTCAAATGTTATCTCATAAACGCCCTTTGAGTCAAGATACATCTTTCAACATGAACAAGATTGAGCAAAACAGTGACCTTTATCAATATCCGATAAACCCCTCAAGGGAAAGATACGTTTGAAGTACATTCTGGGGCTAAAGCAACACCAGAATTATTTACTTAGTTTCTATTTTTAATGACGGAAATCGTTTATCAGCAGCAAATGCAAATATTGCAATTCTGATAGCATGTATCGAGAGTTCAAATGGTGAACTCTTATGTCACCCCAAGACAATGTAGCGATAAGAACCGACCCCTGTCACTCGCTCTGGCGAGGTTAAAGCTTGTAGATTTTAAAATACGAATTCAGATCTTATCAGAAACAAATGCAAATACTGCAGTGCAGATAGCGTGTATCGGCAGTTTGATCTCCAGCCACCCTTTGATATTGTTGCGATAAGAAACGACCCCTGTCATGCGTTCTGCACGTTTGTTGCGACATGCACATTGTGGGACTTAATGAAGGTCGAATTCGCAGAATATGGGACTCTGTAATTATTTTTGACGATTGCATCAGCCATTCTGAGAGGGGGTGATCTGAACGTTGCCACCAAAAGTTCAGTTGGACTTGGCAAATTTCAGATGAGGGTAGAAACCTTGGGACTTATTCGGGAGTTTGTGATCGGTGATGGAGAGTTTAATAGAGGGGGGGGGCGGAACTTTTGATAGGGTTTTTAATAAAGGGGCAGAACTTTTGATAAGGGGGATTAAAAAATAGAGGGGGATCACCATGGGGTCTTTAAAGAGGGGGGATTAAAAAATACATATCAACCAGGGGGCAGTTTTGATATTGTTTTTAATAAAGGGGCAGAACTTTTGATAGGGTTTTTAATAAAGGGGAGGGAATTTTAATAAAGGGGGCAGAACCTTTGATAAGGGTTTTTATTAATGAGGGGGAGTCAAAAATTGGGAATAATTTTTGTTAAAATAGAGGGCTCTTCTAAAGAATAGTACTCATAATACATATTAGATGGCGCCACGGGTTTTTAATAAAGGGGGAGGAATTTTTAATAAAGGGGGTTTTTAATGAGGGTAAATAATAGGGAATTTTTAATAAAGGGGGTCAACCAAGGGGTCTTTATGAATTGTTAATTACTAATTACGAGTTATTAACCCTTTCACGACTAAGGGAAACATTTTTCCCATTTTAAAATTGGTGATTGTCGTATTTAATTATAACCTTATCTGCATTTTTTATACAGAATGTCAAAATAGAACGTATGCCGAACGCAATTACGTAAACGGGAACGTTTAGAAAACAAAAACAGAACTCTCAGGACGCATAATATATGTACTATGTGCTATGTCCATCTTTGCCTCACTACCAAAAGAAATTGCTTCGCAGAATATCATAATTAGCACATCATTTTGTATAGTAATTTTATTTCATAATTTTGTATTATTTTAGTTAGCATTTTGTTCTAATAAACCAATAAATAAAAGACATTGCATAATAAGCCTAACTATAATTTGTGTTACCTTTATAGTCCATTGGGAAAAATATTTCCCATAAAATTCCAAAAAAACTACACATTGTTATGTATTTTTCTTATGATTTTTATTTATTTTACGTCTAAACAAACTAAAATAAACAGTTACATACTAATATTTACTCTTAGAAACCTTATGGTCCTGAAAGGGTTAATTATTAATTATGCGTTATTAATTATGAATTATGAATATTAATAAGGGGTGTGGCCGGTTACACAAGGATGAAGTCATAGGGGCGTGACAGGAAGTGACGTGATATCACGTGACCAGAAGTTTCAATTACGGTATAGTGGGACTACACTACTGGCTTTAAAAGGATACCATTCTTCGGATGAAACGTAAAGTTGCTATTCCATGTGCACGAGAGCCATGCTCTGTACACATTAAAGAACGCATTAAATAGCCTTGACGAAAGACTGCTATTTGTCTCCTAATAGCCGTCCAGTGGGTCTCCTTCCCCCAACCTTATCTGAGTCCTTATGGTCATTGTGACTTGAACATTTGACCCACTGCGTGCAAAAAAGTGTCTCAGAAATAAAATAATCTAACTGCCAAATGAAGATCAATTTGAAATTAGAAAATAGTTGTTCTTAGGGCTAAATATCGATTTCGATTTCGTAAATATTGTATTTCACTATTAGAGTAATATATTAATATTTTTATATACATATATTAATGCGAGGTGCTTTCGTGAAAACAAAAACAAATCACAAACATGATCAATGAGACTTTCCCAGTATCAATTTTCGATTAATCTGACCTTAATATATGTAGCAGAAAGTAGCAAAATAAAAATATTTTTGTTAATCCACAAACTGAGAGGAAATACCTACAACATGACAACATTTTAGAACAGATTGAAACCTCAAAATAAAACTGGCACATAATCCACCTCAAGATTTTATTTCAGGGATGATAGAGAAAAACAAAAACTGAATTTTGAAGTTGACAGACTGTTTTTGTCGATTCGTACACTTCGTATATATTTCTTCAAATTCCCAGGAAATTGGGAAGACTCTCATCTTAAGGTGAGACAACTTTCAAAAATGTAATGGCACAAAATAAAGTTGGTAATTTTTCAGAACTCTTGTCAATAGAAGGAATGACAGAGGTTTCTGTTGAGCGTTTTAACACAGGTACGGTGTGCATTCAATGAAATGGGTCATTCGCTAGGCCATTTTGTAGAAACACACAAATCATGGTATTATTCTAAAGAAACTCAATAAACAACTTTAACAATATTTACCCATTTATAAAATGATCCTTTGACAAGACTTTGACAGTAGGAATTTCAACACTGAATACTATGAGACTAAATTGCTGAAACTGTTGGAAAAGCAACAAGATGCAGAAACGCATGAAGGTCTTGTATTTCGGCTAATCTAATAAACGTAACCTAGACTTGTCAAATTTGTTGTCCCAAAGTACAAACTAACTTTAATAAACCTATAATGAGAAGAAAAATGTTAGACTTTAGGTTACATACACAAAAAAATGAACCTCAAGCAGCTGCTTGCCACAGGGCTGACAAGAGTTTATGCGATATAGTAAGTCTGTGAGGAAAGCGAGACCTCAGCAGAAAGACAACAAATACATCTATGCCTTATCCGGGGCTCGAACTCAAGTCTCTTTGATCAGTAGCCAAGCGCACTAAACCGCTTTCGGCCCTGAACCACAAGATGTGCGAAGTCACTCGATGATTATCAGAAACACGTAAACTAGAATCCCGCAGCTAAGACAACAGACCTGTTAAGGCAACTTCCTTTTGTATAAAGACTAAGGCAAATTTCTCTTGCTATGTGGTTAGGATCACATTTCCATTCCATCTGTGGCGTCTCTCCTCGGGAAGAGTGTAAGCTTTGCGAAATGTCGCTTATCCGTCGAGTGATCATCCCAAATGACGACTAATGGGAATGGTTCTCGTCTTCTCCTCTCTGGGTTAATCAGTCCGCCGCGGGGCTTCTGTCACTCAACAGTCGCCAAAGTAATGAAAGACTCGGAGACATTTCTCCGATGATGTCAGGAGGATGCTGCACGTGAAGGGTTCTCATGTGACAGATTGTTGATGCAGAGCCTGTTATCTTGAATGCCCGAGAAAATTTGGAAATGAAACGTGTCTTCAGGACAAAAGCAGATCATTTCTCTATGGTAAGTACAAACATGACTGTTGTTTAACTGTAAATTAATAACAAACAACACATACATCGACCGCATCACTCTTTTCTTAAAAGTTCTGTTTTATAGGTATCTTTTTTCGCTTTTTTTTTGGTTGGCAATGAAGCTGCAGTCTGAAATTTTCCTTTGGGTAACAAAGGCAGAAGAAAATACAGTGCTTAAAGAAAAGTGCACTTTTTTGATACTTAATTTTATCTGATGAATAGCCAAACGAGATTTTTGGGGTGTGATAGCAATAGAGGTTTTTCATCACTCTCATTACTTGCGTGGTTCATAGTGCAGATGGATTTTATTTAAATCTTGCTACACTGCGACACACTCAGTCGAGTCTCTCTCTGCTCGACACATCGAAGAGAATGATTCAAGGTAATCAAAAGGGGGAGAGAGGGCAGGATATTCTTATCTTAGGGTGATGTCATCCTCAATGCGAAGCGAATCTTTGAAAAACTAACATAATTGTAATCGATTTTCCCAAGGCGAAATCTTCACCAGCAGCCTTAGATGGTCTAGAACAGGGATTTAAGAAATCGCCACTTTATAAATTTATATTAATAAACATATTTTTAAATGATCCTCAAATTATTTCTCCTCTTTTAAGCATCCGACCTACTTCATTGAGATCAATGAGACAAACTTTGCATCAACATTTTATGGTTTAATGAGCTTTCTTTTTCTATAACTTAGGGGAACTCTCAGTCGCTGTTAAGGTCATCAACATGTTCTTTAACATGCACAGGATAGGGCTCTCCTTCACACGGAACCACGGCTCTACGTCCCATCCGACGGATAGAAGAATTTACAAGTCCATTGTTGTCCCCTATTCTCACCGAGGGAAGGGTAAACATTGGTAATGTACATTTAATGCCCTTCAGATTTTGAAAATTAAACAGCATGTTAAATTAAATGGAAAACATTTTAAGCTTCTCTTAATCTATATATGGAAGAACGACATGTGCGGACGAATTTGCATTTAATGAACTATTTAATTCTGAGATATACTATGTAGGTAACTTAATGTGCAATTTGTGGTTAATCACTAATAGATTTAAGTTTGCATTCCTAATGGCAATAAATCTTACAATATTCATTAAAAACCAAAGTCATGACACAAAATGTTTAAATGACAAAATACTAATATTATACGAACTTTATAACTTCGGTCATAGGGAAGCCACTACGGTTACACATGCAGTAGCATGACTTTTTTGTGTTGGGTGTTTTACCTCTGAGCAACATTTTTTGCGCACCATGTTCTAAATGGTCAAGTCACAAAGACATCGAAGACCCAGAGAAGGTTGGGGGAGGGGGACCCATTGGACAACAGTTGGGGGACAGATGGCAGCCTCTCATCCAGGGTGTGTTCTTTAACGTGCACAGGGTATGGCTCTCTTGAACGTGGGGCCACGGATTAACGTTCCATCCGAAGGACGGTGGCCTTTACAAACCAAACGGTGTTCCCTACTGACCGTGGACAGGGCGGGGAGTTTTGAGGAGATAAATCTCAACGCTAGCAGATGGAACTCGAACCTGAGAACTGCAGATTACGAGCCAGGCGCTAACCTTTGAGTCATCCCCGCCTCAGCAATTTTGTGAGATCCACTTAGAGATATAAAATAATTTGGTTCAGATTATAAAGATGGTTTTGCTGTCTTGGCAGATGATCTTCACGAGACTCATTAAAGTAGTCAATGAGACTGGCAAGGAAATAAGCTTGGAGATAAATAAAGAAATAACTAAATTGGTTAAAACTGATCAGATGGCAGTGCTTCGGTTCATTTGAATATTGTGTTCTTGAAGAAAGTTTTTCATTTTAATTACATTGAAAGTTCTGTGATGGACACTGGGAACGTGCAATAGGATAACAACTTTGCTGCTGAAACTTTTCTGAATTTGTGGAGTAGAAAAATGGAGTAATTTTCTTGAAGACTATATGTCAGCCTATAACACAGTTCGATCGCTTCTGAAGTTTGGTACGCTAGGGAAACTAGAACTCTTTGTAAGTTAACTTGATGCTTTTGATCCCAGATGTTCACGCAGAATCTTGGGATTACGTAGTTTTGATTATGTAAATAACGCTGAGGTAGTACATTTTACCTGACGTGACTAAATAGTCTTCAGTCACCTCAGGTAGAATGCTTTGCACAGAGAGACTGCATTGATATGGCCATGTTGCCTTCACGAAGAACTCTAGATTACGGAATAGGCTATGAGCAGTGTTCCTAAAAGATTGAAGCAAAGGGAAGACCTGGAATGCGGTTGGTGGATAACGTCGGAAGAAAAAAAAAACTGTATTAGAACTGATTAGCAATTGTTTAGGATAGAAGTATTCGTGAACTAACTCAATCAATTTGAGCTTGCATAGCTAAAATTGGAGATTATGTATACATTCATAAATAAATATTTCGAATGACAGTTTTAAAAATTGAGACTTAGTAACTCTTGCAAATGTATATACTATTTTGGTTAGGAAGACTTGAAAATTCCTCGAAATGTCCCTGTTGAAACCATCAGTGATATAGAAATTGATGGGTGAGCGCATAAAAATTAGAAACTCTAAATAATTTATCGTTTAATTTCTAATAATAGATCTTTCAGTAGCAGAGAGGAGAGATGAAAGATATGTGTTTTGTCATTGGTACGAGGCTTTTGTCTCGCAACAGCTGTCCAGTGAGTCCTCTACCCAACGCTGAGACGTTGAGGTACTTATGAACTGGCCATTCAGACCACTGTAGGCACAAAAAATGTCGCTCTGTAAGTAAAACAACCCAATCTCTTTAATGTTCTTCTGTGGTTAGCACACTCAGTCATCAAGCCTGATAAGTCTTCATCAAAGAGTTCTTCCAACAAAAGAAATTGAATTGAAGCAAATCAAGTTGCAAAGGTTGAAAGACAAAACAAAATTGAATGAAACTCACCGAATGGAAATGTGAATATTGATTCAATTCGTTATCAAGATATTGAATGTATTCTGTTAATTCTAATACACTAAATGAAGTGTAGCGGACATTTGGCACGCTCAGCTTTTATCACTGCACTGGCACGCCTCCCGATATTTTGGCTCTTACAAATTCAAATTCATTCTGAGTGGCAAGCGACACATTTCCAGCATTATATGTGGCAGTTGGAGAAAAGATTTCGTAACCTCTGCATTAGATAATTAAAATTACAGACAGATGAACTATAATGGATGAATTAGCCTCTTACTTTGGCCTACAACAAGCATCTACCAATACTGCTGGATAAACCAGATTCATCAAAAAGACCCATATTAGTATCATAGAATAAAACTTATGGCTCGCCTTAAATTTAGGCCCTGTATTTGCAGATAACATCGTTCAGTTCACCGCCATTATCAGTGTTTCCTACACATCAAGCCATTTCACACGAACAATATATTTGTTTTCGGATCGGTCATCTGTTCATTGATTCTCGAGAGGAAGCTCCCGCTTCTCTCCTCGCCGCACGAGCCTTCATCTGCGAGCTTAAGTACGTCAGTATGGCTTTGAAGTTGGTTAGTAGAGAGAAAGGCAGATCTCAGTTGCTCTTGACGGTGAATTAACTCTTCAGTAGTCACGTAGCATACATCAGTACTGCGAAGTTATGGTGGGCGCATCTCATCTGCAGTAGTACCCGTGTCAACATAATGGCGGCTATGGCAAAGAGAGTACAATTCAAGTTCACTTATATTGCCTGCGGTTCATGACGTCATTTACAAAGGTATGACAGTTAGGTTGGGGATTTTCTCGCGTATTCGTTTACTCCCATAGGGTGGAATATTCCTTCGTAATGAGCATCGTTTTTCTGATATTGATTACGCTCATGAAATGATAAATGAATATTTTGGTAAAACAATGGAAAATAATTGGCAAGAAAAAAGGAGGGTCTACGTGATTTAAAAAAAAACCCAGATGATTGAAAAATTGGTTTGTTGGAAATTTGTTAAGGGGGAGATAAGGGGAAAACATATAGTGCGTAACAATTCTTTTACCCCAAGGATAACAATAAATCTTTTACCCCAAGGATAATAATAAAATAAATACCCCCTCAAAATAGCTGCTTGCCATAGAGGTCTGACAGGAGCCCGTCAGTTTATATGCCATAGTAGAAGGTCTGTGAGGCTGGCAGGACCTCAGCAGAAAAGCATCCATGCCTTACCCGGGGCTCGAACCCAGGTCTCTTAGATCAGTAGCCAAGCGCGCTAACCACTCGGCCGCAGGACGGCCCTCAAGGATAATCTCTACAGAAAACAGAATTAAAACAGTCGATTTTTTTTATATATCTCCTTTCTAATACTAGATTGAATGAGAAACGTCTGACGAATCAAAAAGAAAATTTAAGTAAGCGACAAACATTTTTCTTTATTAGGCCACCAGTTGAAGTTTTAATATTAAAAAATTTGCTTTTGAAATTTGTTCCCTTAAAAGTATTAGCATTTCGACAAAAAATTGATTTTGAACAATTTGCTTAGAATTGCGTGGAGTTTGTCATTCCTAACTTTTTATTGAACCATTTTGGATAATGCTTCAGCTTTTTTTATGATTGATAAGTCGCGTGCGATATCAAGACTCAGCTTGTCAGAACATTTTAGACGACATCCGAGTCAACATCACTCGTGTTTTCCGCTTTATACCCTCGACGACGTAGGACCAGACGAGATTGTTAAATGGATGCCTATTACGTCGTGTAATGTGTGTTGCGGTTGCCACTTCTGCGAGCTTACTGGAAACCCTCTAAGCCCTACATAACGGGAGGCTTTTCAGTGATATATCGCTAATAATGGGGCTAAATTACAGCAATAATCTATCATTTCTAAGGTTAAATGGGCCCACGACCTTATCTGCTGTCGTATCGGATATGAAGGCTCGAGTCAGGTGTGCCTGGCAACAAACGCTCAGCCGTTTCCATTGCTAGAAGTTGATTGTTGTTCCTCTTTTGTGTTCCCCTTTACCCACCTCCTACATTCAGTACTTCAACTGCATTTGCACCTCAGTCTTTGTTCTCGCTAAATTATTCTTTGTCTTCAACAACCGAGTTAGGATTTTTCGCGTCGAAGCTGTTAGATTAATTTAATCAGCCTCAGAATCCCTAATCACGCGCTGGAAGCCTGCTGTAGGTGGGTGTTCGAGGGAGGGGGGGGGGGGGTCGAAAGAGATGAGCTTTCCGCCATTTTGAAGGACGACTGATTTAAGAGGCAACAATGGTCGTCCGCGCCATCGGCGTGTGCCGTTAATTAAAACATCACGAGCGCACACACACGTAAGAGCTCACGTACCGAGAGGCGTGAGCGGTTCGACGCGCCGCGAGTTGTGCTGTCTCCACGCGATGCTCCACTTTGTCATCGAGCTTTTAATTAGAGGTTTTGGGAAGGAGAAGAATGCTAATTATACGTTCGGTGGGTAAGCTCTGTACCTGCAGCAGCACTGGACGACCACATAATGTCTGTTTGTCTTCTTGGGTGCTGCGTGGATGCCGCCAAGTCGTTACGTTGCGCCGAGGAGGACACTGCGCCGTCGGACGCCTCAGTCGCTTAAAGCCTTGGCGTGAATCATAGGCGATTAAGTCGTGCCGGGCACACAGTGCCGGTAAACTGGCCATTGTTTAAATCTTCGGGTCTTAGATAACTCGGTCGACAACTGCATCTTCCCGCTGGGAGTGGCCGATAAGGCGCGTGCAGTGCAATGCAAAGAAAGTAATTTGCATATCGTATTATGAGCTGACTAGTTTATCTCCGTGAACTAATATTTTCTGTAGTCTCATATAAGTCTCGAGTATTAAGAGATTTCTGTAAAGTGGCGAGAGACTTGAAGAGAAAGCAACAACATTAGACTTAACTGGAGACGGAGCAATAGGAGAAGATCTGTCCATTAAATCTGAACAACATGATGCGGATGCATTAACTTAAGTGGCGGATGCTAAATCCTCTTTTTTATAAATAAAAATCCTTTGGTAGTTTTAACTTCCGTTAACGTCGATGGATGCTGATCTCAGTTGACCTGGTGATTAAAACTTGAAACTAGAAGACTCTTTAGTGTTGACTAGTAATGTCGATTAGCGTTGGAAGACATGTCGCCGAAATCAGATTTCTCATCAGGATGATTATCCAGTTTAACAAGCAAAAAAACTTGGCTAGTTTCCGAAAGTTAATGCAATTCAGTTACTCTTAGAAATGGGATTTGTGATGCTTTAACTACAGAGTTCATCTACACAATAATCTAAAAGTCAATGGATGTATACTCGAGTACAGTTTTCATTAAATTAATTCTCAGGCATTGAGTTGTTAAATGCATTTAATCTTTTGATATCATTCCATGTCTCGTAAAAATTTTAAAATTATCAAAATTTCGCTATTCATTTCCCTGAGTAAGACAACGTTTTATGACCTAGACCTTGCAATGTCCAGATGTTCATACGACTATATGATTATACAAGAAAACAAAATGATGTTATAAAAAAATTTTAAATTTGATTTTTATTATTCTAGCTCCGGCAGACGAGGAGTATCTTTGCGGAATAATTGATGAACTTGTTTATTTTGATAGAGAATAGAAAAAAAATTCAAAAAAGCACATTTCGTTTCAAATTATACTTATTGACAATATGGCCTTGACACAAGCTAAATCGATTAACTTCACAAAAAAATTAAAAAATTTCATCTTAGTGAAAAACCTGTGAATAAAATTCCTTTGCAAATATATTTATTGACTGAAATAGGAAGGAGCAAATATTTCATATATATACACCGAAGAGCCAAAACATTATGACCATCTGCCTAATATGATGTTGGTCCTCCACGTGCAGCCAAAACAGCTCTTACCCGGCGAGGCATGGACGCTACAAATTTTTTAAAGGTGTCTTGTGGTATCTGGTACCAACACGTTACCAGCAGATACTTTAACTCTTGTAAGTTACTTAGTTGAGCCGTTGCAGATCAGATATGCTGTTCAAACACAAATCACAGATGCTCGATTGATGTCTGGGGAATTTGGAGGCCAGGGCAAAACCTGTAGTGCCTTCTTTCAGCGGGATAATGCTCCATGCCACATGGTCCTGATTGTTCGAGAATGGTTCGCGGAAAATGAGGAAGACTTCAAGGCACTACTAGAGGGGAATACCGTTGCCATGAAAGGATGTATTTGGTCTGCAATGATGTTTAGGTAGGTGGTAGACGTCATAGTTTCCTGCACATGAATGTCTGGACCCAGGGTTTACCAGCAGAACACTGCCCAAATCATTACACTTCCTCTAATGGTTTGCTTTCGTCCCACAGTGCATCCTGGTGCCAACATTTTCCCAGGTAAAAGACGCACACGTACCCAGCCGTCCACATGGTGCAACAGGAAACGAGATTCATCGGACCAGACGACCTTCTTCCAATCATTCAAGGTCCAGTTTTGATGCTCGCATGTCCATTGTAGGCGCTTTCGACGGTGAACCGAGGTTAGCATGGGCACTCGGAGCGGCCTGCAACTATGCACCCCATTTTCAACAGGGTTCGATGTACTGTGTGTTATGACACGTTACTCCCGTCACCAGCATTCAAATTACAAGCGAGTTGCGCCACAGTATCCCTTCTGTTGGCTCGTACCATACGGGATAGTCTTCGCTCACCTCTAGCATCGATGAGTCGTAGTCGGCTCACATCCTACCGGCGGTTCTTGGTTTTTCCCTCCTAGGACCACTCTTTGAAGTACTAACTACGGCTGACCATGAGCAGCCCACGAGCCTTGCCGTCTGGGAAATGCTCTGAACCAGTCGTCTGGCCGTTACAATCTGGCCTTTGTCAAACTCACTTAAGTCCGCTGCTACTCCCCATCTGAAGAACAAGAATAACCCCGATTAACCGAGCTCGATATCATACAAGAATAACCACGATTAACCGAGCTCGATATTATTTATACCGTTTCATGACCTTCACACGCGCTGGTCATAATGTTTTGGCTCTTCGGTGTATATAAACATAAAAAAAACATAGTACAAATATATTTAATATTTTATATTTGCAAATATATTTTATCAATCGAAATAGGATAGAAGGATACCTTTCGAACAGATGTACTGTGAAAATCTAGAAATTAATAATAATCGTACTAACACACTAATAATTGCTTTTTTTAGCTTAAAAATTTGGTAACGAAATAATAAATCCTCGAAATTAAAAGTATTTTTATCAGTAAAAGGTATAATTGTAAATGCTGTGTCAGTGAGCAGGTGGTTGGCAAGGTTCTCTGCAAGAGACCAGGTCCGAGTCCCAGATGAAGTCTTGGACATTAATGTTCAATTGAGATATCGCATTCTTCTAAGATGATTGGGCCCTACCTACTCTACCACTGGGGGCGGGGGTGGCTCAGTCGGTAGCGCGCCAGGCTCGTAATCTGTAGTTCCCAGGTTCGAGTCCCAGCTGGGTCAGCGTTGAGATTTATCTCCGCAAAATTCCCCGCCCTGCCCACGGTCAGTAGGGGACACCGATGGGCTTGGAAAGGCCGCCGTCCGTCGGATGGGACGTTAAGCCGTGGCCCCGTGTGCGGGAGAGACATACCCTGTGCACGTTAAAGAACACGCTGGATGGCCTTGACGGGGGGTTACCATCTGTCTCCCAACAGCTGTTCCAGTGGGTCCCCTCCCCCAACCTTCTCTGAGCCTTCGGGGTCCATGTGACCTGGCCATTTAGCCCATGGTGTGCAAAAAAGTGCCGCTCAGAGGTAAAACAACCCAACCCAACCCAACTCTACCACTGACACTGTCTTGAGGAAGGGGAATGGAAAATGTAACTGAAGGGAATTATATTCCTAAGCGTCGCTATTCAATACAGTTTGTATTCTGCCAAAGATTCAGTATCATACTTTTTCATATTTTGACATTAATAGAAAAATATGCGTAATTAAAAAATATAGTTTATTAGATTATTCTTGCTGTTTTAATAAACAGGAATGCATCGCGTTTTTTAATAAAGAATCATCAGATCCCTGCTCTTCTGCCGAGGGAGAAATGAAAGCTAGCTAACCTCAGTTTCCGATGTCACCTTCAACTAATATCAGAGGCGATGAAAGAATGGAAGATGGGAACACTCTGAGCTTGTTCAGGTGATGCTTAGACAGTTTTCTAGGCCAATGACTCACCTGCGATCTAGAGCAGTGTTCCTAGATTTACCGACAGTTTTTTTAATTTTTTTCGAATTCAAATTATTTTCAGTAAGTATTTTGTATAATTATTTTACATAAAAAATCCCATTAAACCGAAGCTTATCAGCGGGAATGCATATGGTTTTGGCAGATATGATCTAGATTACATCAGAATCATTACATAAAATGAAGGAGAAAACAAAAGAATAATGAAAAAGAAAACCAACGAAATGATAAAAGATTCCAAATAGAAGACATCACTCTTTCATCAACGACTGAAATAATTTTTTTTAACATCACAAATTTTAAGTTAACAATTTCTCTAGGAAGCAAGTTAAGTAGGTAGGAAATTTCATATTCTTTGGAATTTCGTCCCTAATTATTATAAAATTTTGGTTGTTTCAAAAAACCCATAGCCTTTTCTCTAGTAAACTTATTGGGACAAATATTTTGCTTACAGGTATTGTTAAAGAAGTTATTGATAACAACAAACATACACCTTTAAAGTTTCAATAAGTAAAATTTTGTATAAACTAAATATATAATATTTTGTTGTAAGGGAATTTTTCGTTGCGATGTTTCATTGTGTATCAGACGCTAGTCTTAAAGTTCATGCAATGAATCTCCTATTATGCGTTTCCGTTGTACTCTGTGTGGAGAAATTCTTTCGTCAGAAACCGGAACTTGGTTCTAATTTGAAAGGAAGCGCTTCCTTTCGTAATGTGGTGAACGAAGCGATGAAAATGACTAGACTGACAACACTTGTTGGTTTGTGTGTCGTGGTGCGAAGTTGATAGGTGTACAGTCGCTCAAAAAAGTATCCGAACACTACGGTTGATTACAGAATTCAGAAAAAATATCTGGCAACGATTTTTTTAGAATGAATAGTGATCTGGCAACCTTCGTGTCACGTGACACGAAGGTCCAGATCACTAATTTCTAAAAAAATCGTTGTCAGATATTTTTTCTGAATTCTGTTATCAACCATAGTGTTCGGATACTTTTTTGAGCAGCTGTACAGTCTTCAAGGTGTGTACGCATGTCAAGAGCGTATAGGACAGATGAAAGGAATAAAAAACGAATGTTCTGATACTAAACCATGATAATCTTGAAATCAGATACCTCATAAAGGAGGAAGGGTGGCAACGAAATGAAGTATCGAAACCAATGTATCATTTTTTATAATAAAGTTGGAAGAATGGTTTTCCTTTTGGACTTATTTTTTACTCGTATGACCAAGACCTGACAGATGTTAGCCACTTGTCAAGGCCATCCATTCTGTTGTTTAATGTAAATAAGGCATGTGTCTTCTACGCACGAAATCACGGCTTAGAGTGCATTTGACGGACGGCTGCTTTCCCAATTCCATCGTTGGCTCTTTACCGAAACTCTAAAAGCAGGAACACCTGGGGATCGAACCTGGAAACATCAAATCAAGAGCCTGCCACGCTTACCGACTGAGTTCCTCATACTGATGGAGGATGCTTCTCTTGGCTAGAGGGAATCTTTCGTCAGTATCATCAAGGTTTATTTAAATGTTAATTAAGCGATTAGGTGGTGAAACAACTGAGACATTGAGACTGCGTAGTTGATGCACTGACACTTCACACTGATCATTGGTTGATGTTCGTATCAGTTACCAATCGAACAGTTAATGATCTATCAGATCAAAAAGTGATTGAGAGCTCCATTTGCTAATGCGCAATGAGAACTTCCGATGTGTCAACTACGCAATCTCATTATCTCAGTTGCTTTCAAAGTTTGTCCACAGGTCCTCTTCTAAAATATTTCTATTTATGCATTGGCTTTACGCTATTCCCCATGAGTGAAAGAGAAAACTTCATTTTGATCCCTGAAGTCTCTTTTAACGCTTAAATAAGTGATAATATGTAAAAGTAGGATATAAATAGATCTCTGTGTGAAGTTTCCTGCTTATCTCTGCGTAGTCCACCGGTGTTTCAACAAGGCGATGCATACACACTGTCACGAAGCAGAAACGATAGAGTGTCCAGAAATCGGAGACGCTGAAGACCATTTCATTCAGTGTATGCGAAAAATGCTTACATTTCCACCTAGGACGTTATTAACTTGCTAGCTAACGTACAACTAGCAGTTAAATCATTCAGGAAAAGATTTTCCTCTGCCTTTGAAAACTTCTGTCACATCAGAAAACTCGAGGAGTTCACTGAGCTCTTAAGTTTCACAGGAGGCATAATCCGAAGCATAATTGAGAGCGCACCAAAGTCGAGGGAGGAGAATAATGCGCCTCGGACAATCGTAATTTGCAACCTGTGCTCGCCTAACGGGTGTAAATGTTTAAACAATGGCCTCATCTGGCGTGAACACACTCGCAACTTCTAATTGAATAAAATGGAAACTGTGAGTTAACTCAGCACAGTGTTATTAATGACGGAGTACTGCGTCGGCGAAAGTGGCCGAAGCTGCAAAGCTCTTTTCTGCGAGATAATCAGCCTTATTAAGTAATAAATTAAGAAGTTCAAGAGACAAAAAGGAGATGAATTCTCTTGCGAAAACAGTTTTGGGCAATTAATTATTCCGTTCCTATCGAAATGCGACGACAATTACGTTAGCTCTAAATTGCTAAGCTTCGAATCATTGAAAAGGACCATTGACCAATTTTGGCTGCGGAAGTTGACGGAGTGACAACAGACTCCATAATTCGGAGGATTTTTTTTGAATAAATTTGAGTAAGAAGGGAAAGTTAAAAAAGGAGTGGCTTTATATAAAGAAAGACAATACACAAAGAAGTATTAAATTAACATTTGCCAAATCGAAACTGTAGAGAAATAATCCACTATATGGATTATCCTATAATAGAGATTATTCAGCATAGAGAAATAATCCACTATATGGATTATCCTATAATAGAGATTATTCAGCATCATATTGTGCAATGTTTCCCCTGTTTTCCATACCATTCTTCTGGATTTTAGGACCACTGTTCCGTGTCCGCATTCGATCACGAACTGGACGTGTTTCGTCCTTTTTTTAAGCATTCCTCTTCGACGGAAAAAGTGCATCTTAACATCAGTCTATCAAAGTCGAAATTATGAGGGAATGAACCAATATTTTTCTTGAGCAGTGGGCATTTAAAGTCGATTTTCGTGTCCTGCATTCTGCTTTTTCATCAACAAAGGCAACTCCGAGTTCAAAGTTGAACGGCAAAGGCCAATTCAAAAGAGCAATTTCAAAGAAACTTTAGAGCGGCAAGTAGATGAAATTGCTTCTTTTTACATATGATCAGCATAAGAGTATAATGCATTCAACCACTGAACACGACCACTACATTTTATGTGAATGGGAAGCTAATTTCGAAGTTTCGTGACTTTCAAAATAAGCATTTTATGCGAGAATGTGACTGAAGATAAAATTCTGAATGCAGTCTACGGAAACCTTCATTTTCAACTCTATTCGTCCGATATTTAAAGATTTATTGAAATATGAATATTTAAATGCAGCAATTCCGGTTCCAAGAAACTTAAAATAGACGAATATTGAAATAATTATTTGCACAAACTTTAAAAAAATACAGTTATTTTATTAAATGGTTCGAAATAATGCTTGCTTTTTAAGTTTTAACTGGAACTGTCACCATTGAGTATCATCACTACATACTACGACAAGAGAGGTTTGTGAAGAATGCCGCTTCCAAGTGCAAGGGGAATTCTGAGACACATTTATTACTATGGATCATAAACGAAAGCAGGATTCATTTATAAAAGCCTTAAGGCAGTATCTTGCTCATCTCATGTTATCTCTTGTCACCACAGATTAGATACTCAGCTGGCGTGAGTAGCAAGCAATGGCACAGGGGCCGGGAATGTAAGCCAGCTTCCTTCAAACTACAATTAATGGCTTCAGTTATTTTCACCTACGACAAGAGGTGGAAATAATCCAAACGGTTAAGACTGTTTATAGGTAATGAGACATGGTTCTATTACTATACAACTCCCAGAAAGATCGATAGCTATGTTTGGGTTGCGGAAGATGACAGCATCCTCAAATCTTCCGACAAGACTTTCACTCAAGGAAGAGGATGCTCACAATTTTCTTCCAATTACCAAGGAGTGGTAACCGTGGACACTTCACCTAAAAAACTGACTATAAATGGTCAATACTACACCAACATTGTTTTGCCCAAAACGATTAAAGTGATGAACGAGCAGCTTCTAACATTAGTCATGTCAAAGGATCTCCTTCTTCATGGCAGTGCTCACGAAACATGGCAAGGGCTATCTGGAGCAGAAAAGAATCGAACAGTTACCCCATCCTGCATATTCATCCGATCTTGTATCATGCGCATTTTGGTTGTTTCTAAAATTAAACAGGAACTTGCTGGGAAGCCTTATTCAAGGGTGCAATACCTTGCAAAGTTCATTCATTCATATTTGAGGAGTATTCTCCAGAAGGAGTATCGCCAAGCGTTTAAGAATTCACATAGACGTCTGCAACTTTGTACAGATTCTGGAGGGAGAGTACTTTGAAGGACAGTAAAAGTTTTGTTGAGGTACGTGCAGTGATTTTTGTTATGCAGATGCATGTCAAGAACCCAGCTGGGTGAGTGTTGAGATTTATCTCCACAAAATTCCTCGTCCTGCCCACGGTCAGTAGGGGACACCGTTCGTCGGATGGGACGTTAAACCATGACCCCGTGTGCGGGAGAGCCGTACCCTGTGCACGTTAAAGAACACGCTGGATGACCTTGACGGGAGTCTACCATCTGTTTCCCAACAACTATTCCAGTGGATCCCATCTCCGAACCTTCTCTGAGCCTTTGGAGTCCATTTGACCTGGCCATTTAACCCATGGTATGCAAAAAAAGTGCCGCTCAGATGTAAAACAACCCAACCCATGTCAAGAACTATTTTGAACTCCTCTCGTATCATCCAAATATTTGAATTATTTAATTTTTAAAGGCACCGAATCTTTCAACACAAGATCTGAGAAGCGTAGAAGCTCATGCAGCTCCTCTCAACAAATCAGATGCTTCAATAAGGACAATTCGCAATGAAAGAGATTCAGGAAGTTAGTAGAAAAATATTTTCTTCGTGGAATATAGTAACGGAATAGTTTCCTTTTGAAATTTCCGACTAAGGAACAGGAGCAACTGCTTCTTTCATTCATTAAGCCTCTGACTTGAATCCTTCACACGTGGAAGCATTTGAAACTCGCAGCTTATCTCTAAAATTCGAATATTTGTCCAGAACCGTGGAACTGCTGATTTTCCAGCGAGCAGTCTGGAGTAGCGAAGCGCATCGTCATTTGCCCCTCTTCTTGGCCATTTGTTCTCTCCGAGCACAAGTCCTTTTCTAATTTCCGCTTGCATTACATAATGAAGCTATTTGGGCTCTGGCAACGACAGTTGGGCGCTTCACGAGGCTCCGGTGTTTGAAGGCGCCGCTCGAGGGCGCTGAACTATGAATTGTCGCTCACGGTCTCTGGAACGTGACTTCGAGTGGTATATCAGCTTCATTACGGCCAGATAGTAGCGAGTGTTTACTGAGCACTTATGCGTTAGGCTTGAGTGTTGACAGACCCCACCCTTTCATCAAATCCCCACCTCCTTACACTCCCGCCACCAACGTTCGTCTTCGTGACGTCACCTCGGCGTTAACGATGAAAAACGATCGATAGGCCAAGAGCGGCTCCGGCAATTCTTATGTGTTTACCCAGACCATTTCTCTTGCCTTTTTCTCGGAGATTCTGCATTGCCTTTCGTGAAAATATAAATTATGAGAAATGATGAGAATGAAGTTACATTTCGTGGTACAGGAAACGATCCACATTTTAAACACTTTTAAGTGCCAATCAGGCTGTATATTTATTCTCATTTTGTCAATGAGATGACCCAAACTGTTGTTTTTAAATGTTCGGGAATTTTATCTGTTCTGATGAACAAACAAGTGGTGTGATGGACTACATAGCAAAAAGTTGTGTTATTCTACCTTCGAGCGTCACTTTGTTTTGCACACAATGGGCTAAACGGCCAGGTCATGAGGACCCCAAGGGTTTAGAGAAGGTTCTAAAAAGGGGACCCACTGGACAGCTGCTAGGAGATAGATGGAGTTAGTCAAGAGAGTAAGGAAGTTGGTAGAAAAATATTTCCCTTCTGGAATGTGGTAAGGGGAATCGCTTGCCGTTGAAATTTGCCATATAGAAAACGAACCATTGCCTCTTTCACCCTTTCAAGGCCATCCAGCGTGTCCTTTAACGTGCATAGTGTATGGCTCTCTGCTGCAGACAGGACCACAGCTTAAGATCACATCGGATGGATGGCGATCTTTCCAAGCCCATCGGTGTCCGCTACTGACCGAGGACAAGGTGGGGATTTATCGGAGATAAATCTCAACGCTGGTCCAGTTGCGACTGGAACCTGGCTGACGACTGATCCAATTCCCACCGCACATACCAAGTGGCCTTTGATTTCAGTTCCCGTTAAAGCATGGATATTTTCTATTTGAGGTAAATGTCTTCCTGCTGAGATCTCATTTTTCGCACAGATTTTCTTTATAGCGTACATTACTGACAGATTTTTAACAGACATCCATGGCACGTTGACTGCTTAGAAATTTATTGTTAATTTCAAGCTTTTTAAAAATTAATACAAAAAAGCCTCAAACAGAGTGTATATATTATAATCAGAATTGTCAAAAAAACTTAAAAATGATCATCGGAAAAAACGTTTTTCAACTCTATAGTCAGATTACATTTTGTCTTCCAAGTAACTTTATAGATTAGTAAACATTTTTCCACTGATACTATCGATCATTACAGATAAGTTTCCACTGATACAATCGATCAGATGAAAACAACTTACCATTGTCAATTTGAATGTTTGAAGTTTTTGCTGCTATCGCCGCTTTCAAATCATCTGCAGCTATTTATTTCAGTGTGTTTGAATTGCTTAAAAAAATGAATTGCAGGCTTTCTTATCTCAAACAATTTGGGACAGAACTCATTCGCCCTCACATGGAACTAAGAGAAAACGACTTTACTGAACTAAAAAGTCCCATGGTTTGAGATATGGAAGCCATGGCACTCAGAACACACGAGGTCCATTTCCAACAACTGAAATTTTCAACGTTGGTAATACGAGGCAGATATTGTTTTGCAATTAAACGAAGCCTGAATTTCAACATCATTACACCTCAGCCGAGCAGAATCAATTGCAGTGTCCCTCCGCCATTATTTTGCTTACAAGTGTCACGGCGATCCTATTAAAATGTCGCAGGAATAATATTTGCATTAAGAACGAATCCTTTGCCACACGGGACAAAAAAGGGGCATTCCAATTAAACTATCAAATCATTTGAGAGTCACTGAAAGAGATACAAAGGTTTCGGCCATCTTGCTGATACAAGAATAATCGATTATGCAGCTGAACCATGTGCATCGTAACGTTAGGATTAAGAAAACTCTGCCTGATTTTGGTGGAACACTTACTTTACACTCTTAATAGGTCCGAGAGACCCTAATGTCATGGGCAGTGGTAAGAGAACGAAGCAGATTTTTATTTCGTCACGTGAGATATTATATATTTTACTTGAACTGCGCCAAATGTGGTGGACTGAGATGGAGAATGATTAACCACTCTATAGTACAGGACTATCAATTAGTCCCTTACTTAAATCCACCGTTACTTAAGCGAAGTAACATATTCGCCGGTTATTACACCCATACCGACATATGCCTCAGACTTACTGCTCCAAGTGATGTATAGAGATATGTCCAATAATTCACGCACGAGAGTTGTATAGGGACGACACAGTTTGTTCACATTTATATACAATCACGTGCTGGAGATGCGCTCAACTCCGTAGGCCTTTGCAGCTGCAAACAATTATGTATTGAGGTGGAGACCCGCACTTTGCAAATTCTTGGTTTACCGACCTCAAACTCGGCGAAAGGATATCCAACCTTTGCCTACAATGTGGTTCACCAAGAACCCAACCTTGATTCTCACATAGAATCGAACCCTCTCCTTAAGGGTTTTGTTTGAGTAAGAGCGGCGTCCCTTGACGCGTGTTCAAACGTCCTCCCTGTTTGTCAGCGACGCTCAACACTCCTGTTTACTCTCGCTGCCGTAGTCTCAAGCGCCCGCACTCGCGTTCGAGGCTAGTGGTAAATGGCCGTAAAAGGGCTTTTTGGACTCTTCGGCCTGTGCAGGCAGCCAGCTCAGACCCGAAAACAACATCTATGAGTCACATCCCCACAATAGCACTTCCAAAAACACACTTAATACATAATAATATTTAGAACAAAAATACAATAAAAATGCAACAATAAATAAAAATAAATAAATTAGAGGGACATGATACCTAAGCTATTACTTCCTCCGAAACGTTAGTGGACCGACGATATTTCTCGATGAGCGAGGGGGGGAACAGTGACAGGGGCTCGATGGGAGGGAAACAGTGACATCATCATGGCCATGTTTCATAACAACGGAAAGTTAAAGCAATTCTCTAACTTGGGTTGTTTCACCTCTGAGCGACATCTTTTTATACAATATGTGTGTAAATGGCAGTCAATAAGCCCCACTGGGCGCTGTCAGGAGACAGATGGTAGTCTCCCTCCAAGGTCATCCAGCGTATTCTTTAACGTGATCAGGGTATGACTCTCCGTATGACTCTCCCGCACACATGACCATGGCTTTACATCCTATGCCCAACGGTGTCCCCTACTGCCCGAGGGGAGGGTGGGGAAATTCTCTAGTAGCCTCTAAGTTCACTCATGTGCTTTATTAGACTTAGGATCAGGAAAGTAAATCAAACCAAAGGGTTTAATTTGCAAAAATATATCAACAGAGTGTTAAAATCATTTTCTACATAAATCATTGTTTCGACAATCTACATGTCTAAATGTCAAACGTGTGAATTGTATGTACCACATTGCCGATGAGTTTTTTTATGCGTGCTACAAAATATTATGCACCGAGTTTTACAGCGAAGCAGAAAAATGCAAAAAATACAGCGGGTTAATCTCGTTTTCCGGAAACTCACGTAACTGAATGAAGCTTGGTAATGTGAGGCTTAAGATCCATTACGAGAGTGCAATTTTTTTATCTGATGAAGGAGAAGCAATAAGGTTATTAGTGGTCACAAACAGAATATAAAATAAAAAGCAACACGAAATTTGCACTTCGTGAGCTTCATTTGAATAATGTATGAAGACGGAAAAGTTAGTCTAGACAGATAATGGAGGGAGCGTCTTGAAAATATGGAGGAGAGATATCTTGAAGATTTTTGCTTTCTTAACAGATTGTAATGGCGCATCTTGGCTGTTCAATGAATATGAAGCTTTGAGAAAATACGGTGCAAAGGAGTTTGCATTTCTAGTGTAATTTCACCTTCTGCTCTGGAATAGGGTACTAGAGGAGGAGGTGGAGGGTGTGGAGGAGGAGAGGGTCAAAGGGTCTCCAGATCCCTAGTATGCAAATTAAGAGTTTTGCGGGATAGTTTTGCGGAGATAAATCTCAATGCTGAAATAGCGGGATTCGAACAAGAGAACTACAGAATACGAGCCCTGACGGGCTACCGACTGAGCAAACCCCTCCCCGAAATTATTTAACCCTTAACCTCTGGCATCGCTAATTTCGGAGGTAGTTGTTGACGCGCGCAAATTGCCCTAAAAGAAGAGATATGGGTTGTTTCACTTCTTTACCTTTGAGCGGTATTTTTCCTATATAAAAGCAAATGTTAATTATATTATAGTATTAAATATTAATACAAATAAAAGTATCCCATAAATATCATTCAGTGTATTCTTTAATGTACACAGGATATTGCTTACCTGCACAGGGAAACCACGGATTAAGGTATCATTGGAAGGACGGCGGTATTTCAATGTTCACCGTTGTCCCTATTCTCACTGAGGGCCGAACAAGGATTAGCGGAGTAAAAAAGATTATCTTTCTCCTCAGATTTAGCATTCTATCTCCTGGATTCAAACCCTGGACCATTGCAACCCCAGCCAAACACATTCTGCTTTACCACCAATTAGCAAATTTTGGCCTTGCTTTAAATATCTCTTCTAATAATCTGCATTTTAAGATTTATTTTTACAGTGTTTTGTTTTATGAATTGTGACCTCTGACTGAAGGATTCCGGTATGGAATGGGGTGGGATAGTCGAGTGCCAGGAGATGGGAGGGAACAGAAAGGGGAGCGAGCAACATTTGCCGATAAAGAATATATTTTGCAATCTCGGCGTTACATTTCCCATAATATAAAGCTTACCTTTTAACCTTTTGGCTTGCACCCTACTTCACTCTATAACCCAATTTCTGGCTAATGTAGTGAACTGATATCTCGGTGATCAAAATTTTCGTAGGTGGCAGATGTCTACACATGTACATGTATATGAGATGAAATGGTGTTCCTATTTTTATGCTGGGAATGTAGGATCCGACAGTAAAAAGACAGACATTCACAGGAACTGAAAAGATGTCTTCTGTACTGGCAAAGGTAAGGATTGGAGAGCAGTGAAGACAGACTCATTTGAATTGTATGTCAACCTATGTGTTCATGGGGGGAGAAAGAAGTGTCACGGGCTCTAAGGCAGGGGGAATTTACTTGTGTGGGGAGACTTTAAAAAGTCTCGAAAATAGAAATTAATGATTAACATGGAAATATTTTTGGTATTTTAATTTTTTAACAACTTTGTACCTTCAATTAGGTTATTATTAATCCTTAACCACTTTGGTGCGGTCTGTGAGACTGCAAGAGATTTTCATTCCGGCAAAACTTCAAATAATAATTTTTGACATCTTTCAGTTTTTACCGTCTATTTTTTATGGGCATAGCTAGTAACGAAACTTATCTTCTTTCCTAGTTGATAAAAAAGACTATTACTGTCATCTATCAATATAAAACTCACACTTTAATTGATAAAAATGTACGAGGGGTCTCTGTGACCGCGCGTCAACAACTACCTCCCAAATTAGCGATGCCAGAGGTTAAGGGTTAAATAATTTTGGGGAGGGGTTTGCTCAGTCGGTAGCCCGTCAGGGCTCGTATTCTGTAGTTCTCTGGTTCGAATCTCGCTAGGCCAGCATTGAGATTTATCTCCGCAAAACTCCCCGCTCTGCCCTCGGTCAGTAGGTGATACCAATGGGCTGGGAAATGCAGTCGTTCGTTGGATGGGACGTTAAGCAGTGTCCCGTGTGCTGGAGAACCATACCCTGTGCACACTAAAGAACACGCTGAATGGTCTTGACAGGAGGCTTCCATCTATCTCTTAACATCTGTCGAATGGGTTCCCTCCCCCAGCCTTCTCTGAGCTATAGGGGTCCTTGTGACCTGGTCATTTAGCTCATTGTGTACAAAAACTGCCGCTCAAAGGTGAAACAACCGAATTCAACTCATATTTCAAGTCGTGTACAATTCCTCGAAAATCGCGATTGATGATCAGAAATTCAAATCTCTCAAGAAGGAGAAGGATGCTTGACCAATAATGAATTTTGGGAAAACAAATCTGGATTTTTTCTTCAACAAATTCCTTAATTAAACCTTAATTAAATATCTGAAGGATAAGGAAAACACCATGTTAATTTCTACCATGATCTAAATGTGCGGGTGATTACACCTAACCGCAGTTAACTATCAAGATCCTTTGTAAACTAAAGCTTACCAAAAGACTCCTAATTAAGCTTTACCAGATGCTGGAAATCAGAATTTGTCCCACAGATCACAGTATTATCAAATCTAAATATATAAAAAAAAATCAGATTGATATTTCTTTTAATACAATTTAAGTGGTTAATACCTGACATTTTTATGGAAACAATTTAAATGTACGTATTGTTTCATGTTTTTAATAAACGTTTAACGTTGTCGAGCAAACTAATTTACTAACTACCAAAGATTAATTATTATACTCATATTATTATTAGGGGCGGGGGTGGCTTAGTCGGTAGCGCGCCAGGCTCGTAATCTGTAGTTCCCAGGTTCGAGTCCCAGCTGGGTAAGCGTTGAGATTTATCTCCGCAAAAATTCCTCGCCCTGCCCACTGTCAGTAGGGGACACCGATGGCCTTGGAAAGGCCGCCGTCCATCGGATGGGACGTTAAGCCGTGGCTCCGTGTGCGGGAGAGCCATACCCTGTGCACGTTAAAGAACACGCTGGATGGCCTTGACGGCAGGCTACCATCTGTCTCCCAACAGCTGTTCCAGTGGGTCCCCTCCACCAACCTTGTCTGAGCCTTCGGGGTCCATGTGACCTGGCCATTTAGCCCATGGTGTGCAAAAAAAGTGCCGCTCAGAGGTAAAACAACCCAACCCAAATATACTCGTATTATTGCATAAAACCTGTCAAAAGTACCAGGATTTGAATTGCATAACTAGATCCGTAAGAAGCGGAGCGACCGAGTCATCTGCCTCGAATGCAAACGGGATTCTTGTTTGAAGAAAAATTTTATTTCTTAAAAAACTAAGTCTTTTCATATACATATACACAAATATATAGTCTATATATAAAATCCTACAATAATTATTTGCGATTCTCTTTTTACCTTTTCTATTTTATTACCTAGCTAATTTTTGGTGCATTTTAATTGCTTTGCAGTTACGTTGTTTTTTTATGGCAAACATAATAATTGTACAAAGATACGTATTAGTCCATAAATACCTAATCATTGACAGGTAGGGGGAGGGTTGTAATTCAAAATTTTTATCCATGGAGCGAGAATACCTAGTTCCGGCATTGGTCATAACTTTAATATTAAGCCAAAATCTCTTTTAGTAACTTTAGTTTTTCTTTTGACCAACCATTTATCCTAAAATGAGAAAAAAGTTGGAAAGAAAAAGCTGCTGCTGACATTGAGAAAACAAGCGAACTCTAAATGCTTTCCTTTTCCTTTTCTTAGAGATTCCGAGGTGTATCGAATCATTCATTAGAAGCGGAGGGATGGAGAGAAGCATTCTCTCTGATCTTGGTCTTCTTCTCTTTCATGATCTACCCTCGCAAAGAAGTCCAGTTGAAAGTTATTAATGTGCTAGCATTAACACTCCGTGTCAGGCTCTCGAGCTGCAAGATAGAAAAATCGCCCCCCTCGTGCCGTTTACGCTTCCCACCTCATCGACCTTTCGATCGACAGCAGGATTTGGCCGACTTTTATCTTTGTCACAATCAATACCTCCGTCATCCGTCGCCAGCGTGTGGGCTCGCGAGGCTTCGGCCGTTCTGTTTGTGTTCCCTGACAGATGTCCTTTATGGGGTTAAATGTGAAGGGCTTCTGACGTGCAGCTTAATGAGCGACGGATGAAAGGTAGGCGCTCGATCGATTCCTTCTAACCATTCGATTACAACCGGTTGGGGCGCCAAAACAAATAAATGCTGCTGGTTACCTGAAGAAAAAAATATTGATGTTTTGTCAAGGTGATCTCTTGGAAATACAATGAGAGAAAAAAATGATGTTGCAACTTAATATTTGATAACGATTTTAATTCTGCTAAAGATTTAAGTTTTGAAAGCTTGCCTTACGCTTTTTTTGTGAAGAAGGAAAGTTTTAATTTTTATTTTATAAAATAGTATCTGTTGCATTTGTAAGTTTAATTCGAATTGATCGTTTAAATGATTGTTTCATGCTTAAGGAATTATCTTCTCCCTTTCGAAAACATCCAAATGGCCAAGTCACAAGGACCCCAAGGTCTTAAAAAAGGAGTCAGGAGAAGGAAATCTACTGGTCAGTTATTATGAACAGATAAGAAGTGACATATTTATAAACGCTATTTCGTTGTAAGATAATTTGTGTATTGAGGAAAAATTATCTTGAGCCTGGCAGGATCCGAACCCAAGACCTCCTGATGACGTTTTTCCTTTGCACCCACGTTGACTTGCAGAATAGTAGTGTTCAAAAATTTGTAACTATGAAGTGCTAGGATATATAATATTATTAACGGTAAGAGATAATTTATACAGACATGGGAAGTGCCCTTCAAATTCATTGTTTATTTTTCATCACTTAGTGTCTTTCAAAGTCATTCAAGTATGATCTTTTATTAGTGTCCTTCAAATTCGTTCACTATGTTTGGTTATAGTTAAAGTTGTCGGGGTTGGCTCAGTCAGTTCTGTAGTTATCAGGTTCGATTCCCACCTGGGCCTGCGTTGATATTTTCTCCCGCTAACTCCCATCCTGCCCTCGGTAAAAAAGGGTTCAGAGATGGGCTTAGAAAAGCCTCAATACTTCGAATGGGATATTAAGTCGTGTGTCCATGTGCAGGAGAGCAACATCCTGTGCATATTAAAGAACAAGCTGGATGGTCTTCCATCTGTCTCCTAACAGCTGTCGAGTCGATCCGCTTCCCCAGCCTTCTCTAAGCTCTTGTGGTAATTTTGATCTGGTGATTAAACCTAGTGTATACAAAAAAAGTGATGCTTAGGGGTAAACAATTCAACCCTTTAAAGTCATTCAACACGCCTTATGATTTGGTACTCTTCAAAACCATTTGTTTTTTTTAACACTTCAGTGCCATTCAGGTATGGTATTTGCTTGACTTTTCTGAGCAGGGGCTAGCATTCTGTCCAGGAAATGTTATAGGTTAAATTTTAGGGATGGAGGGGGAGGGGGTAGAGGGGCACGTGATTGAATTCAACCGTAACGCCGTTTCCATATATGATTTTCTCCTCTGTTACAGTAATTTATAATATTCAGCAAAAATATGTCTAATGTATGTTTGCAATATTCTTCCTCCATTCAGGTTATTAACATTCTTAAGAGTGGGAGCCATGGCAACCTTCCTTCTCCCCATCCTCCTAGAGGCCTACCTGATCATATTCAGTGTTCTATCTCAAAATGTTGGAGTGTCGCTCAGTGCAGGTACAGTGGCTCAAAAAAGTATCCGAACACTATGGTTGATTACAGAATTCAGAAAAAATATCTGGCAAAGATTTTTTTAGAAATTAGTGATCTGGCAACCTTCGTGTCTCGTGACACGAAGGTTTTTCGACACGAAAGTTTTCGGTTACAATCCTTCATCGATGCGTATGAATATATAATGCAATGAATATGGAGCGTGTGCAGTTACCGTTCACAAGCAAACTGGAGCGGTTGCGGTTAATGTTCACAGCACATTGGAACGTGTGAGCTGACAAAAACCTGGATCGTGTGGGCCCATTCACAGAAATATTGAGCGTGTGCAGTTATCGTTCACAGCAAACTGGAGCGTGTGCAGTAACTGCACACGCTCCAGTTTGCTGTGAACGGTAACTGGAGCGTATACAGGAACTGTACACGCTCCAGATATTTTTTCTGAATTCTGTAATCAACCATAGTGTTCGGATACGTTTTTGAGCGACTGTACCGTGCCAGGCTCGTAATCTGCAGTTCACAGGTTCTTCGAATCCCACCAGGGCCAGCGTTGAGATTTATCTTTGCAGATCCTCCACCCTGTCCTCTGTCAAATGGAGGCATCCATGGGCTTGGAAAGTCCGTGGGATGGGACTTAGAGCCGTGGCCCTGTTTGGGGGATAGCCGTGCCCTGTGCACATTAAAGAATACGCTGGTTGGCCTTCACGGGAGGCTATCATTTTGTGTCCTAACAGCTGTCCATCCAACCTTCCCCAAGCCTTTGGGGTCCTTGTGACCTGGCCATTTAGCTTACTGTGTGCAAGAGTCCCGTTCAGAGGTAAAACAACTCAACATTAGAATTGCAACCAGGAAGGAAGTTTGCATTTTAGGTAGGAATGTTTCGTTTTAAGGAGATAATTAATCCAGTTTATCGCCACATTACAGTAGCAAGAGGAAACGATGCAAGAGTATTGGTGTTCAATCGTGCCAAAATAATGTTAACGAATGCATCTGAATTAATTCAACAGCAACTTTAGTAATGCAAACGTTTTCTGTAGTAGAAAAATGCAATTGGTCTTGTCACCCTAATGAAGGTTTTGCAATACTTCTCATATTTCCTTACTTAGTTGAAATAGGTTCTGCAGGATAAACAACCACCAGATTGTTGCATTTTTACTACCCGATATGATGATTATTCGTTTCTCTTGATTCAAATAAATTCTAACCTGCTGTAGACTGCTCTCAGAGGAAAACCAAAATCATAACAAAAGTAATTTAAGTAATTTCCACAATAACAACAACAAATAAAAAGAAGCTACAGTTAAAACTGACTTTAAATAAGTACACGAAAAGTTCTTCGAAACCTTCTCTTCATGCCACTTCCTCCCTGAAGGGAAATACCGCACCCTCTAGTTTCCAGATTGTGAAAGCATCCCCCCCCCCCCTAGAACGAGGTTCTTTCAGTTCAAGAAAAACAACTCCATTTTGCAAATTGGGACGAAATGCAGAAAACTTCATTTGCAAAAGCACGCAACTTTTTTTGTTTTTTGTTTTTTGGGCCTTTTTTTATTTTTTCTTTGCTCAATTCATCTCCAAGAGTAATTATTTTGATAATTTTTTCCCTTTCCTTTTTTCGCCTTCTTTTCTTTTTCTTATTATGAGGATATAGTTAAATTGCTTTAAATTGTACGCGTGTAATTAAGCTTCAAGCAAAGTTTATCCAGACGCAAAAGTGGAAAGGCTCCGGTAATTCTCTCACTTCACACGGCATAAAAGATGGAAATTTTGCCCTATAAGATTTCTTTCGTTCGCTCCATAAAATATGCTTAAATTAAGGGAGAAATAATCTAAAAAAAGGAAAGAAAAAAAACTACAATAAAGAAGTTATTTGTGCACGAGAGAACGAGTAGATAAAGCTGCAGTACGAAAAATAAATCTAGACTAATTTCATGGCGCGTGAAGAGTCTTTTGGATAAATAAAATAGGATCATTTGAGAAGGGAAAAGAGACCAAGGAGTGGTTGAGACTCGTTTACTGCTCTTTTTATATTCATTGCTTCCTTTTTGTTTCAGCCAACGGTGCTGCTAAATTGGTTTCAAATTATTCCGGAGATAGTGACAAACATGCTTTAAGACAGATTAGTGACAAATATTTTAAGAGTTTGCTGTTAAGTAATTTCAACAGTCGTCGAGTCTGTTATTAAGATAATTTAATGTTCGCCGAATTTTATATTAAGATACACTGCACTTCCAAAATATTAGAGAATTTACATGTCAATGGGAATCTAACTTCGAAGCTCTGTAACTTCTAAAATATGCATTAAATGGAAAAATGTTATTGAAGATAAAGATCCCAGTCAAATACATTTAAATCTGGATTTTCAACAGTGCTCGTTCAGCATTTAAAGCGAAACTAGAAAATTGAACAATGAATTATTTTGTTTTACAAAAATCATAATTGTCTATTATTGAAATATTCATTACGCGAAATTTAAAATGCGGATTTATTTTAATAAGTATTGTTTCAAACCATGCACTATGTTTCAATTAATTTTTGAAGTAAATTTTTGTGATGCATTTGATGTTGTGAAAGATTCCAGCTTCTGTAACTCTTTAAATAATGAACGAAAATGGTTGAAAATCGAGATTAAATAGATTTGATTATGATCTTTCATTTATCTTCAGTCACATTTTTCTATGAAATGCATATTTTAAAAGATATAGAGCTAGATTGCCATTGAAATAATACGGAAATTCTTTAATATTTTGGTAGGGCTCTGCTTTTTATTCCCATTCATGCGTCGAGTTTGCTAATAAAATATTTAATGACAAGCATTCGTCAAGTTTGCTATGAAAGGAAAATCAGTGACAAACATTCACAAAGTTTGCTTTTAAAATATTTTTGTAGACAAACAAGGGTCGAGTTTGCCGTTAAGGTATTTAACTCAAAATCTGCGTTTAATTGCCTATTACGTTTTTCGGTTGCAATCTTTCATCGAGCTTGCGATTAAAATATTTTAGTGCCAAATATTCATCGTGCTTCCTATTAAAATATCCATCGAGCTTGCTACTAAAATATTTTAGTAAGAAATATACATCATACATGTCCGCGTTAATTTAGAGCCAAATATTCATCGAGCTCCTTATTAAATATTTTAGTAGCAAATATTCATTGAGATATTTTAGTGACAGATATTGAATAAGCTTGATATTTAAACGTTTTAATAACAAACATTGATCGATCTCAGTATTAAGATATTTAAGTGACAAACTTTTTTCTAGTTTGCTTTTAAAATGTTACGATTTTCGCAAGAAATATTTTGAATAAGCACGAATACAATTCAACTATAACTTAGTAATATACCAGTGACGGAAAAAATTATAGTGGGACACAAAAAATATTTCAGAAATATTGAATTAATAATACAGACCTTTCCAGCAAGGTTCTAATTATAGACAATTGTTCACACATTTTGAAACGCAGATTGATTCATTTCTTTTATCTTGTCTAGCACTACCAAAACAGAAAAACGTTTATAAATACAGTTTTTACATCCCAAGACAAGCAATATGCATACATAATCCTCAAGCAGTCACGGAGGTCCAACCAGACTGCATTTTAGTCCTCCAAACACGTCTGTCCTGAGCTTACAGCTGCTGCAGTTGGCCATTGTATGCCAGTTCTAACAAGGTCTTGTTTGACATTGTCTGCCACTGTAACCTAGGTCTCCCCCTTTTACTGAAACCTTTAGGCACAACGTTCATAAATCTATTCGCCAATCTGTTGTGAGGCATACGGACAAAATGGCCAAACCAACGCAAAGGGGCAAGGGGGAAACAACGGCAAACCAATGCATGACCGAATGAAAAATATGCCAGTTAAGAGCCTTCAACTGATCATTTATATGTCTATTTAATTCTGTTTATTAGAAATAACAAGATGTTGATTCATTTCATTGCGGTAAAATCTTTCATTCATTAATAATGTTAATATTAATAAACATTGTTAATAATGTTAATATAGTCATGGACAGATTCAGTTTCGGCTCCCTTATATGACCTGGTATTCCCATATATCATATCTTAGAAGAGCATCACTGACATGTCTGCTAGGAAGCAGTGTTACAGAACAGACATCACATAGACAAGAAATATGACAAGAATCTGAGACAAGAAATATGACATGAATCTGAGACAAGAAATATGACATGAATCTGAGACAAGAAATATGACATGAATCTGAGACAAGAAATATGACATGAATCTGAGACAAGAAATATGACATGAATCTGAGACAAGAAATATGACATGAATCTGAGACAAGAAATATGACATGAATCTGAGACAAGAAATATGACATGAATCTGAGACAAGAAATATGACATGAATCTGAGACAAGAAATATGACATGAATCTGAGACAAGAAATATGACATGAATCTGAGACAAGAAATATGACATGAATCTGAGACAAGAAAGATGACATGAATCTGAGACAAGAAATATGACATGAATCTGAGACAAGAAATATGACATGAATCTGAGACAAGAAACATGACACGAATCTCAAACAAGAAGCATGACACGAATCTGTGACAAGAAATACGTATAAAACGAATCTCTGACAAGAAATATGACATATTGTGAATCCAGACAGAGAATAATCTTATTTATCAAACTTAATCAGAGATAGACAAGAATGAAGAAAAAGACATCATTGGCCTCCCGGACTAGGCCAGGGAACTTTCCCGTCACGCTTCAGTTGGAAAAGTGTGAAAGCACCATGCTTAAACTGAAGGAGCAATTATTGCGTAACCAGGAAGTCCCGAGTTCGAGTACAAGAAGTGTGATTTTTTTTTCATACTCTCCTCCTCCTCTTCCTCAAGCAGCCATGAGCTATGGATGTCCAACCAGACTGTGCAATTTAGTTCTCCAAGCATATCTGTCCTGAGCTACATCTGCTGCATCTGGCCACTGCGCACCAATTCTAACAAGGTCCTGTTTGACATTGTCTGCCCACCGATACTTTCCTACCATCACTTATTAATACGATATTTGGCTCTTCGGTGTATATGCTGAATGTTGGAAAAAATGTTCATGCTGAGAGTGCAGTAGAATTTCTTTCAATTATAATAATTTTATTCATTCATATTTACATTAGAAATACAATTTCAAGTATTTAACCCACAAGAGTTATTACAACTGGCCAATGAAGTATAAATACAATGTTGTCCGTTTAGTCGGTGAATAATCATAACATTTTGCGGTGGGATCAGTTCGCTGCAGTTGATGAAATATCATCATTTTACTCTAAGCTGCCGCTTATCAGCAGCTACAGCGAAATGATTCCCTTTGAAGGAGAATGACAAAAAGAAGAATTTGGGGTTAGTAGACAGACAAGTGATTGGCTCTAAAATAAGTCGGTGACCAATTATCATTGGTCATCGACTTGTTTTACCTATGAGCGACGTTTTATTACTCAAAACGGGCTAAATGGCCAGGTCACAAGGACCCATAAGGGTTCAGAGAATTTGGGGAAGGGATCCAATGAACAGCTGTTAGGAGACAGATGGAAGCCTCTCGTCAAAGCCATCCAGTGTGTTCCTTAACGTGAGTAGGGTATGATATCTTACACCGGGGCCACGACTTAATGACCCATCTTATCGATGTCGAAATTTCTAGTCTCATCGGTGTTCCCTTTGTAACCGAGGTTAAGTGGGTTAAGGGTAACGGAGAGAAATCTCAACGCTGGCGCAGGTGAGACTGGAAGCTACAGACTGAGAGCCTAACGCGCTACAGGCTGATCCAATCCCAATCCTAGCTTGAAAGAAAGTTATTATTTAGCGTTTAATTAGCAATTTCGTATATGTTATTACGAGATTAAAATTGTGCATTTAAGATTAAGGTGAGAAGTATTTCGAGCTTAAGTGGATAATGAAGTAATATCCTATGACAGTTTGCAAAGGAATTAATTCGTCGTAGTGGATAAGCAACAGTAATACTTGAAAAAAAAGGAAAAAAAAACTTACATAGTTAATGTAAATTTATAACAATTTTATACTGTAATTAGTTCGTTGCAATCGATGAATAACCTCAATAATTTTTTATGACAGAGAAGACAGCATCCAGTAAAAACTGGGATCGTTGAATATGCAGTGGAAACAATTTGAACGATAAGTATTGCTTGATTTCTTCTCTACAACGATTCCTGACACAATTAATACACAGAATATCCCCGTTGAGAGCCACAGAATATCCCCGTTGAGAGCCACAGAGTAGGTGATCTTTTTATCTTCTGACCTCGAAACAGCGATCCAAAGACATATTTCTCTATGGGAAGGGATAAAATGTGCATAGAGACAACCTACAACCTCCATTAGCAGAATCGCACTTGATCACCAGAGATGAACTCGAGCGCAGAAGATCAGGACGAAGAGATGATCGGATTAGATTCGATTCAGCTGATACAAAATAAATCGAGGAGGCATGCGTGGTTCGAAATCGTGCAAAAAATAATCGTTTTTTCTCAGAAGATTCGATGCCAGATTCTACTGAAAGCTCTATCTTGACGTCATTTAGAAGAGTATTTTTAAGTTATTACCCATCTTCCTGTTGCTTTTGTCTCAACATTTGTCGGTTTGTGGATTTGTCCAAAATCATTTGTTCTTCCTTATCTTTCGAATGCGACGGACAAACTTAATGATTTATATGTCAAATGAAAGCTTACGATGCGGGGAGTGTCATAGGCTATATATATATAAATAAAACAACTGAACTCCCATGCTTTCTTTCCTGGTAAAAGAGGAAATATGAAAACGATTATTCCTCTGTATTTCTCATAAGTACCGAAAGTAACAATCTATGCGTCAAAGGAAAGCTTGTGAAGCGGGGAGTGTCATAGACTAAACAAAACTGACCCCCCCATTCTTTCTTCACCCCTGAAAATGGGAAATATGAAAACAATTGTTCCGCTACATCTTCGGAACGCGATGATAGAACGTAACAAGCTAGGCGTCAATGAAAGCTCGTGACGCGGGGAGTGTGAAATAAATTAAAAAAATGGCTCCATTTTCTCCCCCCTAGAAAGGAGAAAAATGAAAACGATTGTTATGCCAGAGTTTTCAGCCTACAATTGCGAGTTAGGTGTCAAATGAAAACGATTGTTATGCCAGAGTTTTCAGCCTACAATTGCGAGTTAGGTGTCAAATGAAAACTCATATGAAGACAGTCGTAGAATACTTCAAATTTTGGCTTCAAAATTCCCTCCCAAAACAAAGGAGTGGACTTTAACGAGTCATATCTAAAGTTAAAGTTTGTGACGTCCCCAACGTCATGGGCTACCATAAATACGCCTCTGAAACCAGGGGGAGGAAAATGCGGTAGAGTTTACGAGTCATATATTCAAGTTTCTGAAAGTAAGGTGAAAAAGATTCAGTGACAAGGAAAAATGTATTAAAAAAAATTAAAAAAAAACATATTTCTATATGCGTCCTACACCATAGAGAATAAACCTAAAGCATGTCGATGGTGCAATCAGTCGCCGAGTTCGTATTCATTTCAAAGGAAGATGTCCTATCTGGAATTTATATTGAAGCAGGCAAGCTTGATGAATAGGTAAATCGTCGTTCTATATTCCTTTGAAGTGAATACGAAACAGTGACTGTTTGCACCATCGATATATTATCTACTTTTAGGGCGCACATGGACAGATAGCTATTTTTAATTTTTAATTTATTTACATTTATTTAAATTAGTTTAAATTTGGAAAGTGAACTCTAATATCGCGCAATTTTAACCTATATTTTCCCAAAAAGTATGCAGGACCCTTTTTTTCAAAAAAAAAAGACGAAAAAAGATTATTTTATTTAAAAAAGAACTGCTTTTTCTCCTTTATACAGACAACAATAAAAAAGGTCTGTAGTCTTTTAGGTGAAACATATATTCTCATTTAATAACTGATGCCCTGCTTAATGCAATTGATAGAATCCCCGAAGATCTTTTTATAAAGACGTACGAAGCATTTTCTACATCCTCATATATGAGGTTCTAAGAATTCGCGATTGTTCCGTGAATGCGAACATCTTTGTTATCTGGAAGCTCCTAATCAAGTCTACTCTATCTCAATTCACTCGGGCAATCTATTCAAAACGAGCCAAAGCTTAATATACATCTTAAAAACTCTTTTTGTGGGGTATCGACCCCTTTCAATTACTCCTTTGAAATTCCTACTTATTAAATTTGCAGATTTCAAGCCATTCCTATCTCGACTTACTCCTACTCTGGCAATTGAGTTTTATAACGCATTTTACCCGTAATTAATTTTAACTATTTTTCCAAATTTATTGATATTATTTATATCTGTAACATTTAACTCTTGTATACTGAATTAAACTTTCAATGTATTTCTGTTTTCATTTCTTAATCTCTTTCTGATTACTAATATTTTGTTTGTGAGGTGTTATTTACTCTATTTCGCTGAATTTATTAATTCTTCAATAATCTATTTTCCAATTTTTTTTATTCCTACAGTGACTTGAGACTTGGCACTTACGTCTGCAACATTTCAATAACCGAAACTCTTTTTATCCTTGGCACTTAACTACTGCATAATTTTAATAAACGAAACTCTTTTTATCCTTGGCACTTAACTACTGCATCATTTTAATAAACGAAACTCTTTTTATCCTTGGCACTTAACTACTGCATCATTTTAATAAACGAAACTCTTTTTATCCTTGGCATTTAACTACTGCATCGTTTTAATAAACGAAACTCTTTTTATCCTTGGCACTTAACTACTGCATCATTTTAATAAACGAAACTCTTCTTATCCTTGGCACTTAACTACTGCATCATTTTAATAAACGAAACTCTTCTTATCCTTGGCACTTAACTACTGCATCATTTTAATAAACGAAACTATTTTTATCCTTGGCACTTAACTACTGCATCATTTTAATAAACGAAACTCTTTTTATCCTTGGCATTTAACTACTGCATCATTTTAATAAACGAAACTCTTTTTATCCTTGGCACTTAACTACTGCATCATTTTAATAAACGAAACCCTTTTTATCCTTGGCACTTAATTACTGCATCATTTTAATAAACGTGGAGATTCTCGTATGCACGTTTCAAAAGCATGTTTTCAAAAAATATGTTGGCTTCGAAAACACAATTTTTTTAAAATAAGGAAATTGGTTCTTATTTATTTTCAAATAATAAGCCTCTGTAAATATATTAACATTGAAATATGTTGGTGATAGCCTCGATTAATCTTCTTGGGTATAATGATATAGGTTTAATTCCTTTATCAAAACAATACTTATTTTCAAAAGTGCATTATTTACCTTTTCTCCAAAATGTTTAATTGAAGAAATAAAAAATAATTATTCAATAACTTATCTTTTACACTTAAATTATTCGAGATTCTTTTGAAAAAAAAACTTTTAAGAAATTGAAACATCTAGAGAAAAATATAGTTGTGATATGTCGGGAATCTCTTCATGATACTGGGACGAGAAGTTTAAATTTGTTATCGTTGGAAGGATGCAATTTGAACTTTCTTTTAACAAACAACTCTAATTTAGCTTTCCTAACAGCAATATTTACTACTCATTAATTATATTTATCTCTGTATTATACTCTCATAAAACCTTTAACTATATAATAAACTCCACGATTTTTTGATGTTTCCAAAAATGAAGGTGAAATATTGGACTTTTAAAAGTGCAGACAGAGTTAAAAACAAAAACATGTCAAGAGATGCGCAAATTATTCTGAATGAGGAAAGGGAAAACAAAAATGAAACGTCGCATAGGGAACTGAATCAACATTGCAAATTGCTTCGCCTGTAGACTTTTTATGAACTCTATTGAGAAATGGCTTTTCAATGAAGTTTACGAAAAGATATTCTTTATGCATAGGAAATATCAGAGGAATAAACATTTCGGAAGAACAAAAAGTAAAAATATGCAAATATATATATGCAAGAGAGAGACACCGTCAAGTTGGTCCCATAATGTCCATGCTTCTATGTAGAGATGACCGCTCCCTTTCGCAAAAAAGGGAAGATAAAAATTATTCTGAAATTTCGGCCCACTCAATTTATCAACCTTACAGCAGTCAGAGTTAAGTGATGGTTGGGATGGATGTGAAAGTTAAATATAGAGTCTAGTTGGGAGCAAGGGATGGGGAAGGCGAGGAAGGCGGTCGATGAACTTGAAGAAGACTACGGAGAATATCAATCACAAAGGTGTCAGAAGTTGATAAAAATTATGGCGCTGTCGGCTTTGCGGTGAATGGTGCTGGCTAAAACGATAAAGCAAGAAGCTCTTGTAAGTTCCAGCTTAAAGGATGTTGGCCACTTCCCTGAGAAGTCCTTGCTCCGAACGAAATACTTTTTCATCTCTTACAGAAGTTACGGAGAAGTCTATTTGGAAGGTGGATCTTAAACAAATCTTCTAGAACGATTTAAAGGCACATTCTTGGCCTCCTTATTCACTGTCACCTGCGGCTTCCTGCTCTGACTAAAATAAGCTTTGCTTCAGCTAGTTTTCACTATCTTTTTCTCGGTTTTTAAACGAGACGAAACTTACTGTCTTCTGTTTACAAATCTGGGATTAAGATAGAGGGTGACAGCGTTGAAAATATGACATGGATTACGATATATATAGGTAAAACCAACTATCGTCGATATGTTCTACGAGAATCATTGAAACAGGAAACAAAACCTTGCATTCGCTTTTGTCAGATACAAATTCTCAGCGTCAGAAAATAGATACGCTTTGGCTTTACTTTTGTGTGTTGATAATAGTTTGCTAAAGTAAAATTATACAGCAGCTGGTCACTTTATTGCGAAAATGACCATGTTTAGTCAAGGCCAAATTCTAAGCTTTTAGACAAGTCTTTTATGGGGAAATGTGAAGGTAAGTTAAGGTCAAAATCTGCATATTTAACAATATTCCATTAAGTCTTTAAAAAGTTACGAAGTTGCAATATTTTACAGCAGCAATGTCAGATAAAATAATTGTTCTGAAAACGTATTTCAAACAGATTCGAACGAAAGCAATAACCGTTTATTAAATTTTACTAAAATATATATAAAAAAATACCCCCTCAAGCAGCTGCTTGCCACAGTGGTCTGACAGGAGCCTGTCAGTTTATATGCCATAGTAGAAGGTCTGAGAGGTTGGCGGGACCTCAGCAGAAAAACGACACGCACAGATACATGCCTTACCCGGGGCTCGAACCCAGGTCCCTTATATCAATAGCCAAGCGCGCTAACCACTCGGCCATGGGACGGCTACTAAAATATAGAAGCTAAATAATCGACGTTACTAGTGGTCACTAGTAACGACGAGTTTCGTCACTAGTGGGATACGAACCCACGACCTCCTGATAACATGTCAGGTGCTTTGACCACTGAGCTGTCGTGAAATTTGCGTTGAACAACGCTGATAAGGTGTGCTGATCATATTTATAGAAATAATTGTTTCGACAATCACGTGACAGCTTGGCTGTCTCTTTTCCGATCATAGGTGGCGCCTCGCACGACTGCATTGGGTAAGCTTATTCAATTAGCTAGCTTCGCTATCGCAGTGGTCAGAATACCTGTTACGTTATTAGAAAGTCCTAGGTTCGTATCCGACTCGAGGCTAAACTCAATCTGCTTAGCAAACCCATTCAAAAGTTCCATGTTCACAGGAAAATTGCTGTGATTTCTCTCTTATTGTACCAGCTTATTTCTATCAGTTTGTGCTACAATCATTTAAATTTTGGCCAGTTTTGAATGATTTTTGCAGAACGAGCTAAGTTGTTAGGTTTTCCAACTTCCATAGTATTCTTTTAACTAGCTGAGGAATATTTCCAAAAATTTGAACTTCTGTAGATTTCGTTGAAATCTTTATTTCCATCTCCAGTCACATCTTTGCATAAGAACATCTTTAAGAGGCTGCAGAGATTCCAAATATTTTCATTGACGTGTGTCTCTTTCTATTTAAGAGTCTGCTATGTGTTTTTCGTTTCTCCCATTTCATCTGCACTTTGCTACAGGAACCTTTCGAAAGTATTCGCCGTGGGGAGAAGAACCCCATCCTTTGATACTGGCGATACTTCTCACCTTTAGACAACACAAATAATGATACCTCTATACCTGATTGTAATCTGGACCACGGCTACTGTAACTGGCTGTGAATAAATGCGATATCACTGCAGGTCGACTCCGTAACACACAATGATTCTTCCACATTATTAAAATTAATAATGTTCATTGGGATGAATATGAATGATTTCGTGTAACTCCGAAACTTTATGATATCCCATAGTCATCGGTTTTTCGGCTTTTAGAATGGTTGATTTCTTTGGTATTTCTCAATAGGAATCCTTGAAACAGTAATATACTATTGGTTGCAAATCAAAATACCTGTAGATTGTTTGAAAACATGAAGGTCCGATCAATGTATCAGCTGAAATTATCGAAATTTAACTGAATATTTCATCTTTAACAATGCGATTTTATGCTAAATCTCCACATACAATTTCACAAATTGTCTTTGAAGTTTTGAAGCGTATTCTTCGTTGGAAGGAAATCTTTTTAAAGACGAAACAAAATTTAATTCTTATAACTGAAACGAAAGAGTTTGCCATGCGCTCTTAATTAAAAATGACATTGATATGTTTACAAGGTCAGTGTCCGATACATGCCAACTTTATTAGCAAAACTTAGTTTTGAAAAATAGCTTGAAATCTCTTGACCAGGAAGGAAAGAGAATCGATTAAATTTTGATAATTTCAGTGGACATTTTTAGCGAATGCAAAGTGCAGTCGTGTTTTCTGTGTGATGGAGATGTGCCTAAAAGAGTACCTGTGTCCATAAAGAAAGGAATGAGACTCTCACGAAAAGAGGTTGCATTTGAATCTTGTGGAATAAAGAGTATACAATGGACATGATGTTCAATGCATTCCCTTCATTAAAAAATGAGCCTTAGAGTATTTGCCATTTAACCCAAATTTGGTTGGTTGGTTGGGATTTTATGACTCATTAGAAGCTGTGGTTATTATGCGCCAAACAATAGATAGTATAAAGAATAAAATACGTGAAAACCACATAAAAGATAAACACACCGAGATAAACACAAAATATGTAGAAGTCTAAAAGAAAAAAAAATATAGAAACTGCAGGTAAAACGAAATAGGTATAAATATAGAAAGTAAAATCAACCCAGAGTGTAAAAGACCTGGGATAAATATATACAAGACGAAACCAAAATATAAAATCAAAGTAGATTAAAATAGCCAGTATATCGTAAAAACGAAAAAAGTGGGGTAAAAAGCAATGATCTGATAAAAAGTATCGGATGGGGCTCGGGCGTAAAATAACGGAAATGAAAACGACGTTGCAACTTAAAAGCAGGATATACGATTAAAATGTGTGTAATAGTTAAAATGGGGTCGCAAAACTCGCACTTAAAAGGAAAATGTGAATCGCTGATCGATCAAACCATTGCTATTTCTGAGCAGTCAACACCGCTGAAGTAAACAATGTGTCTGAAACTTTAATGTTTGTTTTTAATTCGCAGACAAAGAGATTTTTAAAAATAAAATAATAAAAAACAACAACAATTATATCCTCAACGTAGAGAGTGTCATTTATATTTTATCTCTTTCAAAAATTCTTTTTAACCCTTGAGATGAATTTATTTTTTTGCCTTTGCCATTTTCCGTTTGCCGTTGATCTCTGCCTAGACGTTAAGACAAAGCGCTCGCTGGAAAATATGATGTAGCGAGCTGCAACCTCGTGCATTGAAGGGAGCGTCAATGTTCTCTCCCTGCGCGAACGATTGCCTGTCAAACTATCGTCTGGACAGCTTCAAATCCAATAATTGATGTTCCTTCTGGACCTTGCAGCTAGACACAAGGGAAGGCTGGCGACGGGATGGGGAGGGGATGCCTAGGAAGCGAAGGATGGGGGGAGGAGGAGGAGGAGAAGAAGAAGAAAGAGAAGGTGTGTGTGCTCACCAACACATCGTCCATTTTCTCCTGCGTTCCGTCATGTCTATAAAGGACCATCGACGGCAGAGGAAGAGTAGCCGGAGGACGTGTGACCGTCAAGCTTTCCTCCTCGCATCGAGCCTCGGCCTCTGGGGATGGAGCCGCCTCGTCTTCCTGCCCTGACAAGTTATTGCCAAATTCTTCCTTTTGCTATTGGCTCTTGACATCCACACAATGCTCGGGTGTCGCGCTCTCGGCATTTACAACGCTGCCCGAAATACAAAGGCCGCCAAATAGTGTCTTTACTTTGTCTGCCCCGACCAATCGCCGGGGCACAAAGGGATTTGTCAGCCTCTCTCTGTACCTTCAGTGCAGGGCAGAGTGCAACTGAAGTTCACTGTAATCGTTACATTTTGCTCTTCTCCCATATATCTCCTCCCAAGCCTTAATAGAATCGTGTTCTTAAGGCGAGGAAAGGAGGAGATAAAAAAGAAAATAATTTGATGGCTTCCAAGGAAGTGGAAGTTTTTATTGTCTTGTTTGTGTTGCCTTTTTTCCCTCTGGTAACAACTGATATGTTTCATGAGAAATATTGTGCAATATTTTGCTGTTGTGATGGTGATCAGCTGAATCACAAGCTGGGCTACATGTGATTTTAAAAAAAAGCTCCAACTTTCCAGTTAAAGCAAAATTTCTTTAGGTTCCTTGATTGCCACTATTCTCGATGTAAAAATACAATATGGAAATCGAAATATGAGGAAGGCGATATTTTAGCACGGACAAACACAGCCTTGAAAGATGGCATCCATGTACACTATCCTGTAGATGAACTCCTGTAGAAATACTATCCTGTAGAAACCCAAGTACAATCGTGTTAATATGAGATTTTGTTGTACGAGGGTTTATCAAAAGTTAGGTTCCCAAATTGTTAACTGGAAAAGTAACAAACATCTGGTGCTATGCCACCACGGCACGTAGTACCAAATAGTGGACTATTTGGTACTAACACTGAATATTTGAGAAATAATTCGGTTTTTGTGAATACAAAAGACCCAATAGGTGGAGCCTCAGGAAGTCCATTGACCGATTGTGGCTGTATACGGCTAGGATGTCCTCTCAGTGCAACCTGTGAGGAAATGGTGCTGCGAATTCGAAAATGGTCGCGTGACTGAGGTGGATGAGGATCTACACACCTGGCGATGGCAGCTTTTCACCACTCACCATATAGACTCGCATTATCCGATTTTGCGTCTTTGGAAGCTGAAGAAGCATCTCTGAGGGCTCTTTCCGTCAGATGACATCGTCAAAAAGGAAGTGGCAAAGGGATTTCAAGAGCAGAAAGCATCTTTATATTGGCAGGGCATCGATAAACTGATCGACCTTAAACAAATGACGCAACAAATCTGGAAAAGTAAATACGTTTGTGGGGACATTTTCTGCATATTGTCTTCGGTGTAATTATCTGCCCTCTTCTGAAATTAAATAGGGAATCTTGCTTTCTGATTTGTATGTTGCAACAAAAATGGAATGCTCTTGTAAATTAATACTTCCATAAGATGACTCAGAAATGCTTAAAATGTAATAAAATATGAAGGTGTATTCAATTGTTACAACAGAAAAATGCATAAGATTATTGCCTAATTTATTTTACTGCAATATTTATATAATGCTAAAGTAATTTTTTTTTTATTTTAGTAAGCAGTGTAATTGCTTTCTTGAATTTTTCTTCTCAGTGCACTGATTACTCGCCATGATTTACTCTCATCTTTTCTCTTTGTACTTCTAAGGTCTTAGCGATCGTGTTGACAAGCCGTAAATATTTTCAGAGATAAGTTAGACAAGTGTTTTAGAAAGGTAAATACAAACGAGATGGCAGACTCTGGAGCTGTTATTGCATCATCTTTACCCAGCATGCTCCTTATTCTCTGAAATTGGTAATCATCAAGCGACGCTGCCAAATATTTTGAAAATTCAATTTAGAGAAGTAAATGAGGTTTATTTGTCTCCGTTTCTTTTTTTCGCTTGATAAGTCCCGAAGTTATGATTCTGTATTAAATGCAACTTAAGAGCGATTGCACACCGAGCTCCTTAGACCGAAGATTGCGCCTGTAGTGCTTGTTTCGCGGCAAGCTGAGGTACTCAGCAGGAAAGCCAGAAAAGTCAACAGCGGAGATTAACATTTGTTAATCAACACGGATCCCTTTGTTGACCGAAATGAGAAGATTAAGCGTTCGCAGGAAGTTCGTTACCAGGACATTGTCGAAGCATCATTAGGTGAGTACATATTTGCATCGCAATATGCAAAGTCGGCCTCTGATTGAGACGTTCGGCCGTTCCTAGCTATCTCGCAATGTATCACGAAAATCTAGACCCTGAGGGGACTTGTTTTCCGACACTCCCCTCCCCACGTGACCTTCTTTGTCATTGCACCAGATTCTTTGTGGTGGAGGAAGACAATTTAGATTAGGACAAGATGACATATTAAAAATAATTGGTTAAAAACTAATTGCGATTAAAGAGGAATGCACAAATCTACGATTTCAGTGGAGACTGAAAATTTGCACAAGCTAACTGTATATTTTTAACAGAACTAACACAGATCCTTTTGTCAAAGGAAATAAGGAAAAGGCTATATATAGGCAATAATTGGCTGAAATATATAATTTGACGATGATAAAAGTTTTGTTTTAAATTATTTTATTCATTTTCGCCATTTGCCGTTTTTTTCGCCGCCCCCCCTCCACCAGCTGGAGATAGATTGCGACTGTACTGTTGTTACTTGTAAAGTTTAAGATCTAAAAACGCTTCTCCAACTTTTTCCTATCTCTGAAATTCAAATATTCTGTAATTAGAAATATAAGCCTCGCTCTGAAGATAAAGGAAAAGGCAGTTGAAAAGCGCTGATGAACTTGAATACGATGGACAGGTGAAAACATCCTTCGTCATTAAAATAGACTTAGGCAGGGCGAACACCGCCGCAATTTGTAACAACAATGCGACGACGATTGAAATTGCTTCTTTAAAATGCGTTCTAAGAACATTCGTAGAACATTCTAAGTACCTTTAGTTGCATTCATAAACTTTTAGGACCTTTCATAAACGTTTACAATTCTAAGAATCTTTAGGTACATTTATAAAATGCACTTTAAAGGAGGATCATCGTCCCATTGCTGTTGCAAATTGCGGCGCTGTGCGCGTTTCCTTATAGTGTAGAATAAGATGACACTGACGGGCTGCATGTGAAGACACGTGACCATTACAGCATGCTTTCACACACGGAAGGTACCGAGGGGAGAAGAGGACGGACAGTTCCCTCTTCCTCTAGATATTAAAAATTAAAAAAATATTTATACTGTACATTATTCGATAAATAGCAGAGGTATTAATCTTTCAAAGTCAAAATCTTGTCTCCTCTTTGGACAAAATGTTTTTTTATTTTACTCTCGTGGACGAAATTTTGCAGGCAACCCTCACACAACATGCATCATATCTATACATGTTGCATATTTCGCTTCAGAAATGCAATCCTATGCTAATCGATCGAATATTTAAACTAATAAAAAGCAAAAATTATAATGCGATAATTGAATTGACCCTCCCTGACCTTTCTTCTCTCTGCACTAGCTACGGTACGCCAGGTGGAAGTGAGGGGAAGTATCGTGCCCATCTTGTCATTCGAGATTCTCATTTCGAACTTTACCAGAGTCGACATTTATTCTACTAACTATCCCGTTAAACTATTTGTTGTCAATAAATAAGCTACCGATAAACTATAGATATCCTTGGCTCGGCCCAAAAAGACTGGATTCAAGGCTTCGTTTAAAGCAGTGGTTTCCAAAGTGTGGGGAGGAATATGATGATATGAGGAAGATGGAAACTGAAAAAAAATTAAAAGGATGAAATCTTTGCTAATGCCGGGAGAGGCGCGCGCTATTTTTTAAAGGTTTGGAACTCATTAGATCGCAGCGATCTTGCTATGGCGATTTACATTGAGGGCTACCTCTCAGTCCTCTGGGGTAAGCAGTTAATATATAACATTACCCTTAGTTAACTAACATTTTAGCTTATATTATTATAGTTTAAAAACTATTTTCATCACTATAGCATCAGATATATTAACTCAACTGCACGTTATATCAAATTTGATGATTATTATGTATTAAGATAGCTTTATTATTTCTCAAATGTACAGTGTATAATTGACATGACATTGTGATATTATCCAATTTATATACGAATGCATTTTAATTAATAACAAAGTATTAAAAATCGCAAACTCAGTAGCATACAATTGAGAAAGCAATTAATAATTCCAATAGAGTAAAAGCTCGTATTTTGGAAATAATTAGGCAAAATAATAACAATCTTACTTTCGTAACATGAAAAAATATTATCGACATATAATGATTTAAACACAAATAGAATATTATTTGTAAAAGTGTATTTATATTTTAAAAGATATCGATAATCTAGACTACACTGGCAACAACTAGAGCTTCGATGATCAAGTGCTGCATTTGTAAACGCAGGAGACGATAAAATTCCTTGTAAATTCACCAGCACTCGTAATTATCTTCGAATTCCTCTTCAGTATGAACATCATAACCCATTAGTAACACAATCAGCGGAATCAAGTCTTAGACGAAGCATTGCAACTTATTGGCAGTGCGGTTTAAGAGAGACAAGCGGTAAACAGTTTCGTAGATTTGGAGCAATTAAATTAGGTTCATGACGTTTGGAATAGGATAGACCAATTCAAATCACATTACAATGTGGATGTTCAAATCCCTCGAAGGAGTCTTAGATTGATCTATGTGAATACCCATTCTGTCAACATGTACAATTTCGGCGTAAATCCTCAATATCTTCTAACTATAAGGAATTCAATTCACGAATCTGTAAATGTCTTTAATGCATTCATGTTTTTCAGAAAGCGTTTCAATTGAGCACAGAGAAAAATCACTGACAACGACGGCTCGTTTTGGGATGGGATGATATGAAAGTCAATCTCTGTGTCGGTAATGCTGAAAGATTAAGATTTAGAAAAAAAAAACACTTTCTAATTAATCAAAAAAATTTAAAGGACGAAATATATAAGAATATTCGTTGGCAATACGATTTACATGTCTAATTGTTGGTGCGGATACAAAATCTTAGTGTACAGACTCATGTGGAGCATTTATAAAGAAGAAAACGCAAAATGATAGCAGGTTGGTGAGAACAAAATATTTGCCTTTTAATTTTCATTTGTAGTAAATGGAAGATGAATCAAATGAACACTGATTCCGTTTTATATTATGAAACAAAATATCTGATGAATCCGTTATAGTGTAAAAGTATAAGAATTAAGGTATGAAGTTATATGTAGCAGAGACAGAAATGGTAACATCTACTGTAGGATACGAGCGATTGAAACGGATTTCTGGAGAAAATTTGTACCGAAGAGAAAATGGAAGAAGTGAGCAATGAGGAAATTAAAAGAATTATGGGATAGACGAAGAGAGTATCGAGAAAAAGTAACCGAGATGGGTTGTTGTTATTCCTCTGAGTGGAACTTTTTTGAACATAATGGGCAGGTCTAAAGGAACCAGAGGGCTCAGAAAAAGTTGGGAGTGGGGACCCACTGGACAGCTGTTAGGAGACAGACTGAAATGATAACCTCCCTTCAACGCTCTTCTGCGTCTTTTTAAACACACACAGGGCATAGCTCTCCCGCACACTGTATCCCGCACGCTTAACGTCCAATCCGACGGACGGCGGCCTTTCCAAGCCCATCGGTGGCATCGATCAATACATGGCTTGATGGTAAAATATCAAATATACCATCAAGCCCATCGGTTTCCAAGCCCCTACTGACAGAGGAGTGGATGAGGGTTTCGGCGAGATAAATCTCAACGCTGCGGGACTCTTAAGCACTTTTCTATATGGAATATAGCGTGAATGATTAGGTCACAAACACAATAAGCGCTCAAAGACCAAGTGAAAGTTGTCAGGAGACAGATAGTGGCCTCCCTTCAACGCCATCCTGCGTCTTTTTTAATGAGCACAGAGCATGGCTCTGCTGCACACGCAGCCACGGCTTAATGTTCCATCCGTAGGAGATGGCTTTTCCAAACCTATCGGTTTAAAACAATAAGATAGCTTTGGGCTACTTATCTATCTTTGAGTTGTTATATGAGTGAAAGTTTTAACTTATTTATCACAAACGGATTACAATGTATAGATCGAAACAACAGTTGAAAGTTTAAAAAAATAATTTTTATTTAAATGCAATAAAAAAGGTAAAAAAAGGTTTACTACAATATACTACTTAAAATATACAAATTATATTGAGTTTACATTTATATCGTAGAACATTAAACATGTAATCCAAGTCGTTTACATGTGAAAGGTATATTTTCAGTTTTTTCTTAAAAATTAATACTCCTCCAATAAAATTTGGTTCACTAGGTAAAAGACTAAAAATGAATCCTATCATAATAATTTGTTAGAGTTATTTAAAAGTTTTATTTACGTATTTTACTGTTGCAATAATTTGGCAATAAAGATACATTTAAATAATTGATGAAATAATACGCATATTATTCCATCAATAATTCTTTTTTCGTACTGATTGGTTAGTTTCAAAAGGAGTAATTCTGGCTATTTCCCCGAGGAGGAGAAACGTCTCTCTCCAACTAGTGGGCGAAACAATTTCATTTCAGTATCCAGAGCATGTGTCATTTAAATTCATCTGCTGTCATAAAGCGGCCCATGATTTACCTCAAAGACATGAATCAGAAATAAAAAATTATTTTTAAAGGCGGTGTTGCCAAAGGAAGAAAAAAAAGGACTAAATAAAGGCGAAGTGAGCTTTGGACATTAAAAAGATGACAAAATCCACGGCATAAAATAAATACAAAGTAAGAAAGGCCATTCTTTTAGGCACCGTTACTACCGCGCAGAGCTTAGTGGCATTAAGAGACCTCAATCCGCTTCACTACCACGCCGTGGCTTCGCTGTCACGTGCCCCGCGCCCCCTTTCTCACGTTATTTATTCCAGTGGCAGCTTTTCCGTCCACCATTCTATGTAAAAATCGAAGTTGGGGGATTTGAACCGCGCCTCTTAGTGCAGTCGAAGGATTTGGCATTTCTTCTGCCGTTTTGGAGTCTACACGCTGTCGCAGGGGAAATTACCGAAGCCTCGGCCTGCCCGTGCATACAGATCAGCAACCAGATGACGGTAAAAGATTATTATTGCGCAGTAACGCTTTGCGCAGCGCCCCTCTACTGGCTGAGGGGAGGGAGAGATTTACTGCAACAACAACTCATGTTAAACACGCGCATTTATGAGTCCCTTGACTTTGCAGTTCCTTTCTTACCACTCCTATATAGTTTTATTTATACTCCTTATTTTTTTTAGTTTCAACTTCTCTTTAAATATTTCCCTGTGCTTTTAGCCAGAGTGAGAATTCCTCTGCACAGAGGTTCTTGCAGAGTGCTCTTTCGTTTCTTTTAAAAAACAACTTTTGCATTAATTTCATTTTCCACTTGCGTTCTCAATTATTCACCCAACTTGAATGATTACCATATCAATTATCTACGCCAGACTTGGAATTTGGGCCAGGCTCGTAATCTGTAGTTCCCAGGTTCGTGTCCCAGCTGGGTCGGCGTTGAGATTTATCTACGCAAAATTCCCCTGCCCTGCCCACGGTCAGTAGGGGATACCGATGGGCTTGGAAAGGCCGCCGTCCGTTGGATGGGACGTTAAGCCGTGGCCCCGTGTGCGGGAGAGCCATACCCTGTGCACGTTAAAGAACACGCTGGATGGCATTGATGGGAGGCTACCATCTGTCTCCCAACAGCTGTTCCAGTGGGTCCCCTCACCCAACCTTCTCTGAGCCTTCGGTGTCCATGTGACCTGGCCATTTAGCCCATTGTGTGCAAAAAAAAGTGACGCTCAGAGGTAAAACAACCCAACCTTGGAATTTGGAAAATAGTTTCTATCAAAACGTTTTCCCCAATTGTACTTCAAGCATGCTACAAAACTAAGTATGAAACTGTTGCTTTCATAAACTATTTTAATTGTAAAGTTTATTAACTAGCTTACATGACTAAAAATTGTGATAAAGACTTTAAGAAATAAAGCAACTACTAAATTTATAAAATACAACAGATTTTATAATCCGCGTTAAAATTTTAAAAAATCTTAGAATTCTAGAATTAAATTACAAAGGAATTCTTTTGGAAGATGTGTGGATTGCTTATTAACTTGATTAAGAGACGCAGCATTCGTGAAAATATTTCAAGCATTTGACAGGAAGTTTTTTTTTTACTTTTATAAGGATTATAAGACTTATTATTTTGTGAAAAAAATTTATTTTTGCTTTATAAAATCCCTTGAAATTAAGAGCGGCAGTTTCCAAGCCCATCATTTGTCTATGCATAAACTTTTTAAGAGCATCTATCTGATTTCTCTCAGTACTGTCCATCATCATATTGTCATCTCTCTTTGGAGGAATTCTCGTTTCGCAACAAGGAGTTAAAGGTTCGTTATTGAAAAAAATGTATTTTTTCCAAAGTTTTCTTTTATTGAACAACAACAAATGAAAACAAGGAAGGCTTGTTGCATTTCACATTTTGTAAGTGATCAAAAATTCACTTCAAAAATGCCTGCTGTTGTATCGAAGGCCATACTCCAGGAACAATATAAAAAAAAAAAATTAAAACGAGGCTAAGTCTCTTTTTACACGATCGATTGCGTCACTCCATCTTTGCCATAAAAAATATTCTTCTGTAAAATAAAATTCTGTCCGCCAGGTTGAGCTATGTTTCTTTAGTTCTACGGCAGAGGGCGATGTATTAATTTTTCTCTGTTTGTCTCCGAAATGCCCATCTCCATTCCATTAATGTCTGCGTTAGTTATTTAATAAAAGGCGAATCGATTTCTTAGCGGGAAGAGTGAATCGAATTCTCGATGGGACAGAATGGAGAGCAACCCAGAAGCGATCTCATGTGCTTCCGGAAATCTCACATTAGTGTAGAAGGAGTTGCAGGAGGAATGGTCCTCTTTCGCTTTTCATAATCGCAAAAGTATAAATAACAGGCGGGACCGGTCTCATATGGTGATATAAATTGTGTGATAAATTCCCTTGTAATATTAACTTGTGATTTATCGCGATATTAACCAAATTCGTCACCGGGTTCGCCATTGTTTCCGAGTCTTTTCTCTCCGGATAATAACCTCACGAGTCTCGCGACGTTTCTGGCGAGCTGCGGCGAACGGCCAGCGGCGTTTGTGAATTATTGAATCTCCTCCCTCTTAGTGGAAGTAGCTCGGTGAGTAATGAACACTTTGCCCGAGACACATGCTTGTTTTATTCATCGTTGTAGCTCGGGGCCAAGACGAATCTCGACCCCCCCTCCCTCACCCTACCCACCCACCGCGTTCCACTAACAATGTGACAAATGGTGACGTAACAATGCTTTAACTGCATCGCCTCCACGTTGCCGGATTCCATCTTCTCCGTTGGAGGTGTCATTATGCAAATGCTGCGAGGCCACATTGTAGTCGATGTCCTTGCGAAAGGAGCTCTTTGAGACGGTGCAGTGCAAGTTGGAAGACTTTGATTTCGACTTAGTCGCAAAATGTTGTTTATACACTCTTAGTTGAGCGAACCGTTTCCAGTCAAACAACCAGAAAGCAAATAATTCAGGGAAATGTAGGAGAAACATCTCAGGGTGCGAACAGATATCATCCGACGCGAATTTATATCAGCAGACGTTATTTATTGTTGGCGAAGGACTTTGCACCCCCAAAGAGTATTTCTCTTTATAAACCATCCAGTGAAAAATGGACGGAGGTTTGTAACCTTTCGCCAGCTGACGCGGATCAAATTTTGTTTCTTCGATGATAGTTTTTTGGCTAAACAAATGCATTAAATGATCAGGACACAAAAACAGATCGTCACAAACGAAATATGTGACTAAGAGGAAATTTAGGGGAAATATTCCTGTAACATGTCTTTGATCAAAACTGAGAGTTACGGGTTCATCTGTGTAGGGAAGAGTACATCTCCTTTCAGGCGGTGATAAAAAAAATCTACCTGGCGAGAATGTGACCTCACAATATTCATGGTACATTTCTCATTATCAGTTGGGGGGGGGCAGGGGGGGCTCGGTCGGTAACGTGCCAGGCTGGTAATCTGCAGCTCCCAGGTTCGAGTCTCAGCTGGGCCAGCGTTGAGGTTCATCTCCTCAAAACTCTTCACTCTGCCCTCGGTCAATAGGGGACACCGATGAGCTTGGAACAAACCCCGTCCGTCGGATGGGACTTAAGCCGTGGTCCTGCTTTGAGAGAGCCATATCCTGTGCCCGTTAAAGACCACGCTGGATGACCTTGACGGGAAGCTACCATCTGTCTCCCAATAGCTGTCCAGTAGGTTCCCTTCCCCAATCGTTTTTGATTTGAGCCTTCGGGGTCCTTGTGATTTGGCCCTTTAACCCATTGTGTGCAAAAAAAAGCCGTTCAGAGGTAAAACAATCCAACCCATTATCAGTTGTCTCGTCATCTCTAGTGAATCTTATTAGAACACAAACAGATTTCTGTTATCTTTCTTAAAACAAGGGACCAATAAGCGGAGCAGCGTTTAAAGCATAGGATGATAATAATAAAAGAAATTATAATTCTATGTTTGAAATTGATGTATAAGTTCCGAAGGGAATTTATTTTTTGGTTGCCGACGAAAAAGCTTAAAAAACAATAAAAGAATATTACTCACTTGAGCACTTTTGTGCTCTTTGAAAAAGTTAAAGGCAAGTTTTTACTATTTCAGTCCTATGTTCATTTGATTGTTAATAGAACTTAGGCGAAATCACTTTCAAAAAGTATCCTGGTGTTATAAATTTTTTTTCTATTGTGTTAAGTTGCCATAGTTACAGTCTTAAAGATATTTGTAACCAGAGGGGCCAATTATGAGTTATTCTAAATAGAAAAATTCTGTTCTGAGAAAATGTTTCAGAATTTACAGTCAGAAAAAAAAAGCTGTCCTAAAAATTAAATAAAAATTATAGGTTTATTAGAAGAGGACATTTCTAATTAGCAATATCTACTAAGAGTATTCATTAAAAAGTAGTTATTGTAGGCTTAAAACATGGGAAAAAATATATATAATTAAAAAACAATAAAAAATACCCATCTTCCTATATGGGCCTTAAAAAGTAGGAAATAAACTTAAACCATGTCGACGGTGCAATCAGTCACTGAGTTCGTATTCGCTCCGAAGGAATTACAAGGCGCAGATTTACCTAATCAACAAGATTGCCGGAGCCTTATCTTTCTTTGAAATGAATATGAACTCAGTGATTGATTGCACCGTCGATATGCTTTAGGTAAATTTTCTTCTTTTCAGGGCCCTATAAGAAGAAATAAAAAAGAAACTATATTTTTTCTCTGCACTAAAAACACCTATCTTCAGAAACTTTTATTTAAAATATGACTGACTCATAAGCATCGACCATATTTCCCTCCCCCTGCTTTCGGAGTCATGTTTAAAGTAGCCCATGACATTGGAGACGTCGCAAGCTTTGAGATTTAACTCGTTAAGGTCCACCCCGCGAAAATCAGCCACTTTGTGTGTGTGTGTGTGTGTGAATTGTGGGGGGGGGGGCAAATTCGAATTCGTCTACAACGGTCCTCATATGACTTTTATTTGACATCTAACTCGTAATTGTTGGCCTTCGCGTTCGGAAAATGTAGGAGAACGATATTTTTCATATTTTCCCCCTTTTAGAATGGGGAGAAATAGGGGGGATGGAATTATTTTTAACTCGTAACATTCCTCATGTTACAATCTTTCATTTGACGATTAGCTTGCTATTTTCGTCTCTCGAGTTCCGAAGATATAGCGGAAATATAGTTTTCATATTTTCCCCTTTTGTAGGGGGAAGAGAAAGTGGGAAGTCAATTTCTTTATGGCCTATAACACTCCGCGCGTGATAAGCTTTCATTTGACACAAATCGTTCAATGTGTCCGTCGCTTTCGAAAGATATGACAGAACAACTGTTTTGACAAATCCATAAACCGACAAACTGACAATCCGACAAAAGAGGAACGAAAAGAAATAGGAAGAGAGGTATTAAGAGAGGTATTAAGAGAGGTATTAAGACTCTTAGGCCTAAAGGTGGGATCTTTTGCTTTCAGACGGTAAATTTTAGACAAGCTATATTTTCTAGATTATTTGAGACAATTTGGTTTTCGAATGAAAAACTGTAAGTGGTAAAGATGCTAAGTACAAGTGGAAAATGATTATTTGAAGGCGAATGTAAAGCTAAAGAGGTCAACGCAAAGAAATTAGTTAATATCTTTTTGCATTGACTAGTTTAATATGTCAACTGCTAAACTTTTAGATGAAACAAATCTTCAGTGTAAACAGGTTTATAAAAAAACGTAATTTTTCAAATAAGTAAATAAATATATAAACGAGGATGCATCAGAATAATTTAACTTACCCTTATAGATTTGCAATTATAACTCTTTACAATGCAATACCTTAAGAATCCTCTTTTGTGCATTGCAACCTTGACCAATTGTGATGTAATGTCTCGATAATCTTTCTAAAGAAGGACTTTGATCCTTTGGAAATAATAATAATATTATAGACCTTCAACCATCCTTGTACGCAGATTGTAACTTCTGTCCTTTGCAAAGAAACATCCCAACAATAACATCTTAGCAACAACCTTGTTTTGCAGATTGCAACCTTTAATTTTTGAAAGGAAACATCTGAGTAATCCTCGTTTACAGATTGCAACCTTTAATATTTGGTGAGACACATCTCAACAATTTTCCTATTGCAACCTTGAACTTTAGAAGAGAAACATTTGAATAACCATCTTTGAAGATTGCAACCTTGGTTGTTTTAGCTCTTTTTTGCACACAATGGGCTAAATGCCAGGTCATAAGAACCCAAGGGCTCAGAGAAGATGGGGGATCTACTGGACAACTGTTAGGAGACAGATGGTAGCTTCTCGTCAAGGCCATGCAGCGTATTCTTTAAAGTGTTTAAATTGTACAGGGTTGGCTCTCTCGCAAACGTAGTGATGGCTTTATGTCCCATCTAACGCACGGTGACCTTTCCGAGCGCATCGGTGTCTCCTACTGACGAGAAAAGGGCGGGAATAGTTTTGCGAAGATAAATCTCAATGCTGGCCCAGATGGGACTGGAACCTGGGAACTGAGATTACGAGCCTGGTACGCTACCGCCTGAGCCACCCCCACCCCATTGCAACCCTGAACCTTTGTTAAGGAACATTTCAACAATTTCCATTTGCAGATTGCAATCTTGAGCCTTTGAAATGAAACATCCGAGCAATCGTTTTGAAGATTGCAGCCTTTGTTAAGGTTATTTGCTAAGAGACATCTCAACAACCTTCCTTTGCAGATTGGAACTTTGAATCTTTGTTAAGAAATATCTCAACAACCTTCTTATTACAACCTTGAACTTTTGAAAAATAAAATATCTGAACAACCATCCTTTGAAGATTACAACCTTGAACTTTTGAAAAATAAAATATCTGAACAACCATCCTTTGAAGATTACAACCTTGAACGTTTGAAAGGAAGTATCTCAACAACCCTCCCGTGAAGACTGAATCCTCGGCCTTTTGGAAAAGAAATATCGTGTAAACCTCGATCCTGTTCAAATAAAAAACAACCCTCCCATTCAGAATGCATCTCTGATCCTTTACGAAGAAACGTTTCGTGCACACTCTCAATTCTCAGGAAGTTGAATTTAAAAATGTTTTTTGAATTACTTCGAAATTCGGTATAATTTCAGAATGCCAGAATTAAATAGAAAATTAATGTTCTTCTGATGTTAGATGAAGCGCAATAGAAAGTAACGTATCTAACTTTTTAAAGAAACTCTGCAAATGTTCGTATCTGTTAAATGAACAAAGTAAGGAAGATTTTCGTTTTTCTTTTCAAAGTCTTTCCCTATAAGTTCTAAAATGTACTCGGAGCATTACTTTAATCGCAGCCCGCAAATCACACTAACAGTGACACAAGAGAATGCACGCGCAGAAGGGGTTACCCATAAAATCCTCGTGTTCTTGTTCCTCCACTGGTGAGAGGGGCTTAATTGCCGCTGCAGCACCTAGGGCTCGGCTATTCAATCAAGGGCAACTGCCCTCACAGCTCGTTTCGCCGAGCGACTTAAAGATCGGAATTCTTTGCACAAACAACACTCACTTGCTTTCCAATTTTCGTTGCCTCCTCTCCGAGATCGGAGGCGGTGCCTTGAGACCGACAGTCTCGTCTCGTAACTGCGCCAAGGTTGTGTGCGCCGGAGAAATGAAACCGTCTGCAAAGAATGACGATGGATTAATTTTTTTATGTTTCTTTTTTTAATTTAGATAGGAGAAGCAACGGTGCTTTAGCTTTCTATTTTGGTGCATCCTTTTAATTTCACGTCTACATTTGGTAACTGTTGACGAAATTAGATAAGGGATCTTCAAAAATTCAAGAGCAGAAGTTATTGTCAGCGACGATTCCACGTGTAGCTGACAATAAAGTTGGGTTGGGTTGTTTTATCTCTGAGCGGCACTTTTTTGCACACCATGGGCTAAATGGCCAGGTCACATGGACCCCGAAGGCTCAGAGAAGGTTGGGGGAGGGGACCCACTGGAACAGCTGTTGGGAGACAGATGGTAGCCTCCCGTCAAGGCCATCCAGCGTGTTCTTTAACGTGCACAGGGTATGGCTCTCCCGGACATGGGGCCACGGCTTAACGTCCCATCCGACGGATGGCGGCCTTTCCGAGCCCATCGGTGTCCCCTACTGACCGTGGGCAGGGTGGGGAATTTTGCGGAGATAAATCTCAACGCTGACCCACTGGGACTCGAACCTGGGAACTGCAGATTACGAGCCTGGCGCGCTACCGACTGAGCCACCCCCGCCCCATAGAATTAAATGTTCGATGCTCTGTTGAGAGAAAGAAATGTCTTTCGGTGCACTTTATTCGCAATTCAGAGAAGTGTTTTGTTTTGTCCTTTTGAAAATTTGAGTTTCAGTCGAGCTTCGAAATACAGCGAGCGAGAAGAAAGGAATAAAGTTGTGGGTAGTGGCGGGAAATCCAACCTTGTGAACTTGTCCTTTTCCCCCTTAAATAAGCGTACAGTCGCTCAAAAAAGTATCCGAACACTATGATTGATTACAGAATTCAGAAAAAATATCTGGCAACGATTTTTTTAGAAATTAGTGATCTGGCAACCTTCGTGTCACGTGACACGAAGGTTGCCAGATCACTAATTTCTAGAAAAATCGTTGCCAGATATTTTTTCTGAATTCTGTAATCAACCTAATGTTCGGTTTTTTTTAAATATATATATATAATGCGTATGAATATATAATGCAATGAATATGGAGCGTGTGCAGTTACCGTTCACAGCAAACTGGAACGATTGCGGTTAATGTTCACAGCACATTGGAACGTGTGAGCTCACAAAAACCTGGATCGTGTGGGCCCACTCACAGAAATATTGCGCGTGTGCAGTTACCGTTCACAGCAAACTGGAGCGTGTGCAGTAACTACACACGCTCCAGTTTGCTGTGAACGGTAACTGGAGTGTGTACAGTTCCTGTACATGCTCCAGATATTATTTCTGAATTCTGTAATCAACCATAGTGTTCGGATACTCTTTTGAGCGACTGTAATCTGCTTTCTGCTGTTTCTTTTCATATATAAACTTATTTAGATAGTAGGTTATAACAGAACAAATGATATTTCATCACTGCATGCCTCGAACCCGACCGACTCACTGTTGTTTTTTACTTCTGAGAGGCTCTTTTGCGCACAAAATGGGCTAAATGATCAGGTCATTAGGGCCTCAGAGTTAAGGGATTCGATTCAAGAGACAGCTTTTGTCAGATACATGAAAGTCGGGATCATTCAGTGTGTTCTTTAACATGCACAAGAATGGTCTTTCTAACCACGGACCTCAACGTCCCACCTGGCGGAATCTTTTACGCTCGTTGGTATCTCATATCTCCCGACAGCATAAGGGGATTTTAGCTGTTAAATCTGGACGCAGGAGCAGTGTGGACTTGAATCTGGGAACATCGTCACGAACCTGGTGCGCTACCGACTGAGATTAATTTGTCTCCTTCCTTCCATATACCAGTTACAGTGTTCCATGAGGCTACTCAATAACCCTTTACCATTAAGGCTGCACTATACACTGTATGGTCACTTTGTTAGGTACACTTCCCCTTTCTATAAAATAGGTGAGAGAAGTTACGCTATGTGCAACCCTGTTGGGGTTTCCACGCATGACGTGGTCTCGAGTGTAACGAAAATGGTACAATTGTCGTGCCCACATTTGTTTTATCATGTGGATTCGACTGTTGGAGTGGAGGGTCATGGACGCCCTTATCGTCGTTTCGATAGTACCATTTCACATTTCCTCCATTTTTGATGTCCAGTTCGACGAAGGGAACACTGCCGCTGGCACAGAATTATCCAGAGTGGCCCTGAAACCCCAGATGGCAGAGGGACTACGTGATATGCCTGGTAAACGACTTTGGCCAGAGGGGATCTGAGATTCGCACCACGGCTACTTTGGCCAATCACGAACAGCCACGCATGAGCATAGGTGACCTCGGCCAGGAAACCGGACAGTGCACATCGGAAAAAGGCATAAAAGTGTGGGACACTCGCGTCGTGGACTCGAACACAGGAGGACGTGAACAACTCGTCCCTGGAGAGCGAAATCAGCAGAGTTGTCGTAAGCGCCCTGTGAGATACAGTGATAAAGCCGAGGAGCGAGTGCCAACAGCTACCGACAACGGCTGGCGAACCACGATGTCGTCTCCTGGGATCAGCCTGCACTGAACGAGGTAGGGTCATAAGTCGCTTTTGATCTGGTTAATTTTTCCCACGCAATTATGTTGCTTGTCGCCGTCACGCGGCCTGTATGGAACGGATCTACTGTGTATCGCCCTTTCACCTTTTGAGCGTTGAACTGAATTAATGAACTTTTGGATTGGCTTTAGCCATCAGTTGCGGAAAGCTCCCTTAATTGAGAAGGGCCGCGCCAAGGGCGCCTGTTCGCATTGTCCCAAAATGGGAAATGGTTGTGTGTGGTGTGGTATTTACCGATTCTGTTAATAAATGTTGATTTTCATTACCTGTGAAATTATCTTAGTTTTCGATTATTGCTAAATGTGCGTTGATGTTGAGGTTGGTTCGGGAACTTGCCTTAGATTTGGCAGTAGTAAAGAATCACAGCCTCTTAGTGCGTGTGCTACCCTAAAATATGAGCGGGGGTGGTCACCACACAATGTTTGAAACATATCCTCCCAATTGCCGCCTTCTGGTAGGAAACAGCTGGTTGATGAAAGAAGTCTACGGCGGCTGACACGACTTGTGCAGTCACAGACGAGATACAGTCTGTCAGCAGAGTACAAGAATGGTGTCGAAAGAGGCATTTCAGAACGCACAACTCATCGTACCTTGTCACAGATGGGTATGGCAGCCAATGACCTAACCGGATTTCACTCTTAAAGCGAAAAACGAGAATCTGCGGTTGCAGTGGGCTACGGAAAGAGAAACTTTGGGCTGTGTTACTTCTGAGAGGCATTTTTTGCATACAATGAACCAAATGGACAGAGCAAAAGAAAACGAGGTCTCAGGGAAGAAGATCCACTGGACAGCTGCTAGGAGACAGATGGAGGCCTTCCGTCAAGGCCGTCCAGTGTGTTCTTTAATGTGCATAGGGGGTATCCTCTCCTGCATATGAATCCATAGCTTTACATCCCGTCCCAACGAACAGCGCCCCTCCGAGGTTATTGAACTCTCTTTTCTGACCGACGGTGGTGGTAGTGTTTAGGGGGGAGGGAAGTTTAATGGAGATAAATCTTAACGCTGGCACAAGTGGGATTCAACCTGGGAACTCCAGATTACGATCCTGGCGGGCTACCGAATTAGCCAATCCCTCGCCCTACACAAACACTGGACATTGTAGGATTCAAAAATGATTCCGGTTCCTGCTGTTTTACGCTGATTGGTGGACTCGAATATGACGAAAACCACGTGAATCAATGTATCCAGCTGGCCAAGAATCAACATTGCAACCTGGTGGTGGCGGTATAATGACGTGGGAAGTGTTTTTCTGGCGCACACTGGATACCTTAATTATCATCATCACCATCATCATCATCATCCTCAAGCAGCCATGGGCTATGGAGGTCCAACCAGACCGTGCAATTTTGTTTTCCAAGCAAGTCTATCCTGAGGTACATCTGCTGCATCCGGCCATTACACACCAATTCTAACAAGGTCCTGTTTTATATTGTCTGTCCACCGCATCCTAGGTCTCCCCTTCTTTCTGAGGCCTTTAGGAACACTGTTCATAATCCTATTCGCCAATCTATAATTATCCATACGGGCAACATGGCCAAACCAACGGAGTCTCTCTCTGCACAATATGCTGCTTAAAGGAGGTTGCAAACTCCTTTGCCTAACCTCATCATTAGTTACAAAGTTGAACCACCTAATGCCCAAGATACTGCGTAAGCATCTGGAATCAAAAGCATCTGGTTTCCTGTTATCTTGTTTACAAAGTGTCCACGTTTCACTACCATAACTAACCCTAGAAAGAACCAAACTATTATACAGTCTAATTTTAGTCTTTAGGTGTATACGCCTATTTCTCCACACTCTCCATAGGTTCTTAAAAGTCCCGGCAGCAATCCCTATTCATCTGTTAATCTCATGCCGCATATCACCATTATCTGTTACATAGCTCCCAAGATAATTAAACTGTGACACCTGCTCAAGACTGCAATCATTCAGATTAACTGAATCACAGCCTGCCTGACCAATTTTCATCACTTTAGTTTTCTCTCTGTTTATAACCAAACCTACTCTACTACCAGTCTCATCAATAGCTCGAATGAAAGAGTTCATCTCATTAACATCATTTGCCAAAAGGGCTAAATTATCAGCATAATCTAAATCAGAAATTTTAGTATCTCCAGTCCATTTAAGGCCAAAATCTTTCCCTTGAAGTGAATTTCGCATAACATAATCAATAACCAAGCTAAAGAGAAAAGGAGACAAAATGCACCCTTGTCGAACACCAGAAGTAATGCTAAACCAATTGCTACAAGCCTTACCAACTCTCACACACGACTCAGTGTTATTATAGCCAGCTTTCATTATGTTAACTAACTTGTCAGGTATACCATGTGATCTCACAATCAACCACAAATTATGACGATCAACAGAGTCGAAAGCCTTTTTGAAATCAACAAAGCTAGCAACCAAAGGTTTCTGAAACTCTAAACATTTCTCAAGAATCTGCCTAAGTGAAAATATCTGATCCACACATCCCCTACCACTTCTGAATCCACATTGCTCATCACGCAATTGCCTGTCAACCAGATTCTTAATTCGATTAAGCACAATCATGGAAAGAACTTTACCTGGAACAGAGAGTAGGCTGATACCCCTATAGTTATCACAAGAACTGCGATCACCTTTTTTGAAAATAGGGATAATAATAGCTCTGGTAAAATGCTTAGGAACCATGCCTTTATCATAAAAGATATTCAGAATTTCAGTCATCCAAGTGGTAACCGAAACATTCTGAGCTCTAAGCATTTCCGTAGTAATTTCATCTACCCCTGGGGATTTATGAAGTTTAAGTTTAGAAATAGCCAAAATAGTTCAGATTGTGTTATAGGGCCAACATTAAAGCCACCAATGCATCTATCATCATTGCAAACAATGGGAGTAGAAGTAACCACATTGTTTAGAATATCACTGAAATGCTCAGCCCACCTAGCCATGACAGAATCCTCATCTTCAGTAACCTTACCTTGTTTATCCTTCAGTCCCTGTATACCTGTTCGTTTTCTACCACACAAAACATTAACTATCTGGTACATCTCTAAGCTGTTGCGCTGTCTAACTGCTTCCTCGGCATTGTCAGCCAAGCCATCAAGCCAAAGATTCTTATCAGCAGCTAACTGATCTTTTACACATATATTAAGTTCTCTGTAATGCTTTCTATTAGGATTAGTAGGGTATTGATTAAGGACATTCCTGCAGTTCTTTCTTAATGAAATAAGCTCAAGTGCCCTATCACTTAAATAATTCTGTCTCCTCTGCTCCTTTTTTCCTAAAAGAGTACTGTTTGTTTCCAAAAAAGCTTGTTTAAAACGGTCCTATTCTTCCTCAACTTAAGTAGTAAGCATTCCATGACTGCCATAATGATTAAGTAACCTATCATGGTAAGCTTTAGCTATAACTGGGTCTTTCATAGCTTCAGTATTAAAGGTAAAATTTTTACACTTAGCACAGCACTTTTTAAGTTTAAGTTGCAAGACACGATTAACAAGGTAATGATCAGATCCAATTTCAGCTCCCCTATATGCCCTGGTATTCCGAACAGAACTAGCCCATTTGCTGTTATTTAATATGTAATCAATCATATTTTTATGCAGCCCATCAGGTGAAACCCATTTGTATTTATGTATGTTGTGGTGTTTGTAATATGTGTTAGTTATTCTGAATCCATTGAGTTTACTTACCTGTAGGAGACGTCCATTGTCATTGCAGCTACCAATACCAAAAGGGCCTATTACCCCTCCCCAAAGGTCAGAGTCAGTACCAACTTTAGCATTGAAGTCACCTAGAACAAGGCAAATATCTCCTTTCTCGACAGAATTCAAAATATCCTGAAGTTGTCCATAAAATCTATGCTTCTCATCCTCATCGGCACCCACAGTGGGGGCATAACAGCAGATAACTTAGTAACCGCAGATAACTTAACTAAGTTAAAGACTTCTGGTTAAAGACTTAATAAGTCTTTAACGCTTGTCTGAAAGTTTGCTGTAAGAAACCTTTCATTAATGCACTCGTATCCTAGAAGAGCATCACTAGCGTGTCTGCTGAGAAGCAGACCCACGCCTTGCTAATGCTTATTATCTTCCCTCCATGAAAAGAGAAATTTAAGATTATTTTTAAAACTCTGATCTTAATTAGTCAATCTGGTCTCTTGCAAGCGGAGAATATCTAAACTATAATGGTGGAATTCTTGTGCGAGGACATCAAGAGAAAAAGCTCTGTGCAGAGTCCTCACATTCCAACTACCTATGGAGAGAAAATGGTTAGTGGGATGTTTAAAGAAACTATGTTTATTGAGAGAGGGAATGCCGACAATATCAAACAGCCCCCTAATCGTAGACGTGGAGCAAAGACCCGTTCCCCCACCATTAAAGGCTGAAGCCATCTACACTGAAAGACTTCCTCCAATGTAGAATTTGACGATGCCAATAGAAGCAAAGAGTTCAGGTGCCTGCGATGACCTCTGCTCAGGATTATCCACCAGCTGATAAACATATCCTGTGAATCTATTCACTTGGGGCTGTCAACCCACAAACAAACAGAAAACACAGCGGAAAATTTTCCCTCCACAGAAGCCCACCAGTGCAGCAAAATCAGGATCCATAATCAAGCTCAGAGTCATATATCTGTCCAGTCCAGTGGGTTTATATGGTCAGCACCAGGACCCTGTGTGGTTGACCACTCCTCAGCAGGGTAGAAAAAAAAGAAAAGTAGCCATAGTTGTCCAGATCAGTAGGCCACACTAATCTGGCAGCCCTCCCCTTCCGTTCACTTCCACAAGAGAGTATCTCTTTTGAAAGGTACTAACGGTCTGCACCACGAGAAGGCGGGGTCGGACATTAGGTGCTAGGCCTGGCCGGTTCTATGCATCATCACAGGGGATTGGTGCATAGCTCTCCTTCCAGTGACTACCTAGCTACCATTTACAGACGAAACTTAATGCCACTGAGAAACGTTTGAATGCCACAAGATAATTGAACATCGTCTCCCACCAGGCACATGCCTTCACGGTAGCAATGTAATCATCTGCCAATGGGTCCTTTTAGAAGGATAATGCTCCATGTCACTTGGCTAGGGTGCCAACGAATTATTCTGAGAACATTAGTGATTTTAACTTACTCTGGTGGCCTTCCCAGTTGGGGCGGGGATGGCTCAGTCTGTAGCGCGCCAGGCTCGTAATCTGTAGTTCTCAGGTTCGAGTTGCAGCTGGGTCAGCGTGAAGATTTATCTCCGCAAAACTCTCTGCCCACTGTCAGTCACCGATGGGCTTGGAAAGGCCGCCGTCCGTCGGATGGAACGTTAAGACGTGGCCCCTCTGCAGGAGAATCATACCCTGTGCACGTTACAGAACGCGCTGAATGGTCTTGACGGGAGATTAACATCTGTCTCCCAACAGCTGTTTCAGTGGGTTCCCTCCCTCAACCTTCTCTGAGCCTTCGGGGTCCTTGTGACCTGGCTATTTAGCCCATGGTGTGCAAAAAAGTGCCACTCAGAGATAAAACAACCAACCAACCAACCTTCCCAGTCACCAGATCTGAATCCAATAGAGAATCTGGGGCATGAGATGGAATGAGCTTTTCGGAGTAGAGATCCACCACACTGGCGAGAAAGAGTGGAGTAGACGTGGACGGACCAGCATCCTTGTGGCACGTTTTCGACTCTTCGTTGGGGCCATGCCCTACGAACGCAAACTGTTCTGAAGATAAAAGGAGGTGCTACTCGTTATTTGGTTGCTATGCAATTTCGTGCACTATATAAAAAAACTCAGCTTCTATTCATTATTATTAAAACATTATTTATCCAACCAAATATCTTAAACTTGCAAAATAAAATTATAACCGTATTACGAATAAGTACCAAATAGGATTTCAGAAACTACTTGACATAAAATGTGATTTCTTTCTTCAAAGCTTTGGAAATGTTTAATTTAGACAAGTTGAAAAAATTGTCCATTTCTGGTATTCATAATCAATGTCCAGGCATTGATATTCTCAAAATTGGTTCAATTGTTTCATTTTCAACACGAACTTAAGAAATGAAAGTCGGAAACACATCATCTTGTATTAAAAGTGTTACTAAAAGACATCGTGAAAAGAGCTCCGTTTTGGGAACTTTTTTGTCGTTAATTTCACAGCAAGGCTTTTTTTTATTTTAAAACCAGTTGCTAGCTCTGTATCTGCTGGAAAAGTTAAAATTTCTACTCTTTCTAACTCTCAGGACTCACTTGAGGAAGCTTCTGACATAATTGTTCAATGTCGAAAACGATCTGCTACTACTTCAACAAAAGCAGTCTTTAATACATATTTTAACATTCAGCAGCAACACATTTACTTTCATCTTCATTAAGAAATCGGAAAACGTCAAAGCCATGCTGATTTCACCATTATCCTAATCCCAGCTGGGACGGGGGTGTCTCAGTCGGTAGCGCGCCAGGCTCGTAATCTGTAGTTCCCAAGTTCGAGTCCCAGCTGGGTCAGCGTTGAGATTTATCTCCGCAAAATTTCCCCGCCCTTCCAATGGTCAGTAGGGGACACCGATGGGCTTGGAAAGGCCGCCGTTCGTCGGATGGGACGTTAAGCCGTGGCTTCGTGTGCGGGAGAGCCATACCCTGTGCACGTTAAAGAACACGCTGGATGGCCTTGACGGGAGGCTACCATCTGTCTCCCAACAGCTGTTCCAGTGGGTCCCCTCCCCCAACCTTCTCTGAGCCTTCGGGGTCCATATGACCTGGCCATTTGGTGTGCAAAAAAGTGCCGCTCAGAGGTAAAACAACCCAACCCTAATCCCAGCTTATCTTTTTCATAACATTGCAGCTTCATTATTACGAAAGCCAACCATAATGTATACATAATCAGGAAATGTTTCAAAAAAGGTGACATGTCCATTACGTAACTAACTCTGTTGCCAAAAGTGTTCCGATTCTTCCAAGTTACGTGAACGGAAAGACACATTCAATCTTCCTTTGAAAACTCTAGAAATGAGCTCTTTGCGGAATAAGATCACAGGAAAGAAACTGCAGACCTTAAACAAATCTTTTCTAAATTCCGATTTTCAAAAATATTTCTTTAATATTTAAAAAATTATTGAAACTGGAACACGTAACAGAAGGCGATACAGTTATGTTCGTCTTATATACTTTTCTTCAAAATTGAAAAAAAAAAAAAACTGAATCAGTGCATAAAATTAAAAAAATTGTGTCTATTTTAATAAAGAACATGCTGTAACAGTTATAATTTGTGTCTCAATTAGCTTTTGAGGTAAAATTTTAGCAATAACATGTCCGTCGTTAAAGTGTTCCAATTACGATAACTATGTTAAACCAATATTTTTAAAAATTGAATTTAGGAAGATTTGAGTAAGCTATATTATTTATGTCCTTTGACATTTTTCTACAAAATGTTAATTTTCATAGTTAGGGAGCTTTCAAATGGCTTTCGATTCATAAAATAAGGAAATGCCCAAATGCCTTTGTTAATAGAATGTACATATGTTGCACCCATCTCAAGGATTTTCGCTATATCTCGGCATCTGACATTGAAAAATGAAAAACTTGGAGATCTTCAGAGAAAAAGTTATCACTCTCTTGTAGCAAAATCCTGCGGAGAGATATCAATAAAAACTATCACTTCACATTCTCTTTGGTGTGGAGACGATTTCTTTATGATTTAAATTTGTGCTGGAAAATCATCCATCAACTCTCCTATTGAAATCCCAAAGAAACGTGTTTTCTCATAATCAGTAGCAGAAGTATTTGTGACGACCCTGACATGCTCAAAAAGTTGGCATTCACATGTTTTAAAGAAAATTCATAATTACAATTCATAATGACGAAGGGAAATTTTTAAGCATCACTTGAATGCATCACGAAGTGGAGAGATATCGGGGTTTGCGCATGCGTAGTCGTTCCTTTGCTCCAATTAAAAAAGATTGAAATTGCATTTAAAAACATCCGTTGAAATTCTTGGGACGAAATGTGTACTCTGCTAACACATAAAATATTTAAAAAATTAAAAAATAACACATTTTATCTGTGAGATGGATTAAAAATAACAATTACAAGAAGGAAAAGTGTAATACGGCAGAAGCTCTATTGAAGATATTCAGAAATTTATTTCTCACGACAACTTATTCGAGATTTCTTCATAATCGACGATGAGGACTTCCATCTTCACAGAGCAGCAAATGATTTATAAGCATCCCCCTCCACATAAAAGAAGTTGCTTTTAATATGTATATATATATATACGATAGGATACTAAAAAAAGTTCATTTTAGGATCAAAGTATATATCATCTGCTTTTTCAGATTCGATAATCCAGCAGTAAAAGTTCTAGAATTAACTCAATTTTCCCCCCGATACAACAATTTGAAAAAGAATTAAATGACGCCAACTTTGAATGATTCGTCGATCTAAGGAAAGTGAGAGAGTCTTTTCTATTAATGCGGATGAATTTCAGTTGGGAAAGGGGTTAGCGATGTCGTTTTGCTGCTAGAGGCGAAAGCAACGATACATGATGGATCCTCTCCCTGCCAGATTCATTGGAGCAGAGAGCGTGAGAGAGACAAAAGACGAACTGGAGTCCTGATGGCCATCGCCTCGGCGGAGGATTCGCTCCCGTGGGAGCTTTGCGCATGCGCCGACAGAATAAGTCACCGGCCCTCACCTACTTTGTCATCATAGTGGCTCCGTCTCGAAGGAGTCGACCAGGGTGTGCAGCCATCCCGCTGGGAGCGGGCCATCATGTCACGGCCCGGCGTTTTGCCAGCTCTCTCCCAGGAATCCATTACTTCCTGAAGAACGCGCCCGGTCCGCACGTAATTCCATAATCCGTGGGCCTCGCCGAGGCCAAACGGCCACAGCGGCGGTGTGACTTGTAATCGGTAGCTACAAAGCATGCTCATCTATATTTCTGTCTCAGTGGGGTTCGTTTCACTATCAGTCCTTGTTTATTACCTCGTTTGATCTCTCTCTTCGGACCCATTGGCAAACGACTTCTTCGCTCTGAATCTGGCAATACAACTGAATTGACAGCAGATTTTTTGGACCACGTCATAGAATAAAGATTCGCCGTTGGCTTCGTTGAAATATCACGTGATCATCCTGACGCTCTGAGTAATTCATTCAGTCAGTCTTCAGCTTTTGATTTCATGTGTTAAAGCTATTAAATGGACTTTAATGACATCGCGATTTGTGCAGCAATGTGCGACATAAGGTAAACAGTTAAATGAAACATTGCCTTCTGAAAAGTTTAAAAATGTTATCAAAGCGTGAAACATTAGCGGATTTTAAGAAACGTCATTGAATTAATCCTCAATAGTATTCAATCTTTCCCTTGCAATGACAACAAAATCTGTCCCTGTGACGGCAACAATGAGGACTGGAACTCGAAAACATTAGATGACGAACTTGGAGGAGTAAACTGATCAGTCCCCACCCCATGGCGAATGCAGATTCCTAGAGTGAATCTGTGAAATGTTGTGAAATAAATGGGAAACCTAAGAACTAGTGAGAAGACTTACAAAAATTATGACCTGTTGCCTATAGTTATTTTATGAATTTTATAAAAATCCATTTCCTTATAAAGGAAAAAAAAATACTAATGAACATAAAGGTCAGCTCTATTAAACTTAGAAATCCTTTCTGACACAAAAATAAAATACTAAATTTCATATAACAAAATTCAGATTATACAGAGATACTAAAATCAAAACGTACTTTTAATGAATAAAATTTACGGTAACTTCGTGAATCTCAGAACTGCTCACCATGAGATTTATTTTACATTTGCGCAGCTACGACACTGATAAGGTTTATAAATTTGAAAAACTGATAATCTCTAACAGGATTTTAGGATATTTTTCTATCTATATAAAGAGTTTGTTTTTCTATCTATCTGTCAGTTCGACATCTTCTCCTAGCCAGAGCTCAACCACCAAACTTCGACTGCAGTTTCAGCTCGCCGTAACTTAGTGCACTGTAAGGGTTTCGAGTCCAGAAAATTAGGCCCGACCCCTAAATGTTTCCCAAAAGTTGGTTAAGATATGTCTGTCCATTGATAATTTGGAGGATAGAAAACGTACTACTCCATTCATAACTTTCTATTCTCCATTCATAAAGTGGTGTGACTGCAGCGCCCCCAGAAGTTTGCGACGGATTCACACTCGATCTCTGAACGATATGTGGCCAGAGCCAAGTGGGACTACCACACCAAATTCGGGACTGATCGTCCAGTAGGTGTGGAATAACAAGGAGTCGAAAACTTCCATCACTAGTAATGTTTCTCCAGACTGACAAGAGCAGACTGACATAGTAGCAGGCAATTACACGAATATGCCTGCTACTATGAGTCATTACAACGAGACCATTCATTTATATTGTGACAAATGGCACTTGAAAATAAGTGCAGAGAAGTCATTAGTCATGCCTTTTGTTAGGACTAAAGCTGTTATTCCTCAACTAAATGTTTACCTTAATCATGACTTGTTGCCTAATACAGATCAACATAAGTATTTAGGAGTAATCTTAGACTCCAGACTCAAATGAAATAAACATTTACAAAAAGTTTGTACGACTGGAAATAAACTCTAATTTTGCCAAATGCTTAGCAACAACAAATTGGGGATGCTCTCCAACAAATCTTCTTTATCTTCATAAAAATTTGGTTACACCAAAGTTGGAGAATGGTCTTGGTTTGTTGGTGGGAATACCAGACTATAAATTTAACAAGCTAAATAGTCAAGCATCAGCGTCTGCCAAGTCATTGCCCCTGATTCCGACATGACCGGGCACCCAACAGAAGAGAATCGTGGTGGTGGCTTCTAGACAGTGGAGCTGCTGGCAGATCATGGAGAGAACAAGGTGAGGCTGATGCCTCACCGAGATCAAAGCCTATAGCGAACTAAGCGAGTCGGTGTAAAGCAAACACCGACGATGATGCTTAGCTGCTATGTGGTCCAAAGCAATGCTGATAGCATGCAACTCTGCAGTAAAGATGGAACACTGCTGTAGAATCTGGTCTGCAATGATTACATCACAGCAGACCATGGCCGATCCCACCGATGTGCCGGACTTCGAGCCATCGATAAAGACAGGCAAGAAGTCCGGGTGCGCAGCACGATGGCTGGCAAAGAGTTGCCGGTACACACAGTCGGGTGTAAAAGTCTTCCCCGTCCTGCAGAGGGAAAAATCACAGGAAGGGGAAACAACGAGCCAAGGTGGAAGTGGCTCAGCTGTCGACTGTGCGATGTTATCGAGACTGGTGTTGATGTCTCACAGGTAACCTCGGACACGCAAACCTAAAGGACAAATGGCAGTCGGCCGTTTCTGGTATAACGTTTCCCACTGGGGACTAAAAACGCAGTCCCAAGTGGGATGACCAGGCAGGAATCGCAATTTTGCTCCATACTGTAGGGACAGCTGCTGACGGCGAATAGATAACGATGGTTCATCGGTCTCAACGTAGAGACTCGACCGGTGAAGTGCGGAAGACCCCAGTGCAAACATGGAGGGCCTGATAATGGAGGGGGTCCAGCACCTTCACCACTGAATCCCGGGCGGAGTCGTACACTTGGGACCTGTAGTCCAGTTTCGACCAGACAAGTGCACGATAAAGGCGGAACAAAAACCATCAGTCAGCCCCCAAAGAAAGGGAGGAGAGGACCTTGATGATGTTCAATGCCCGCGTGCATTTGGACCTGAGATGGCGAATATGAGGTAAAAAGGTCAATTTCCGGTCGAAGATGAGACCGAGAAACTTGGTCTCCGCCACAACTGTAATGTTGTTACTCCCGAGCCGCAGCCCGGGGTCCAGATGAAGATTACGCTTGCGGCAGAAGTGCACGCAAGCGGTATTCTGTGGGGAGAACCGGAACCCATTGGCCATCGCCCAAACCGAGAGATTGTTCAGGGCAGTTTGCAGTTGTCGTTCAATGACCCTCATGCTGGATGATGAGCAAAAGATGCTAAAGTCATTATCATAGAGGGCACTGCCTACAGTCGGAGGAAGTTGCCGTGTAATAGAACTTATCTTGACAGCGAAAAGCGTAACACTCAGGACGTAGCTTGTGGCACCCCCTGTTCTTGGGGGAAAGGCCGCGATAGAGTGTTGCCGACACGAACTCGAAAAATACGAGAAGATAAAAAGTTTGCGATGAAGATCGGCACATGACCTCGCAAGCCGAAGCTGTGAAGGTCACGAAGAATGCCGAATCTCCATGCCGTGTCGTACGATTTTTCGATGTCGAAGAAAATTGACACCAGGTGCTCTCGACGTAAAAATGAATTCCTGATCGCCGATTCGAGGCGGATCAGGTGGTCTAAAGTAGACCGGTGCCTGCAAAAGCCACACTGGGTGTTGGAAAGACGGCCGTGATGTTCCAAATACCAGGCTGGCCTGGTATTTACCATCCTTTCCAACACCTTGCAGACGCAGCTCGTCAACGCAATTGGACAATAATTGGAAGGAATCTTGGGATCTTTGCCTGGCTTGGGGAAAGCCAAGACGATGGCCTCCTGCCAGGAGTCCGGAAACTGCTCCTCGATGAAAATACGGTTGAATAGTCGGAGCAGTCGATCCTGAGAGATGTTGGAGCATGGCATAATGGAAAATTAAGAAGAGCCAGTCCGGTTTGTGTAACATCTGTCAAGTTAAAGAGACTGTTTCCCATGTGTTGCTAAATTGTAAAGAGTATGATGAAGCCCAAAAAAATTTTCTGAAGCACTTCGTTACAAATGCAATCTAACTGAATATACACTACAAAATATTTTGAATCCCGATAATTTTTCTAAATTAATTATCTTCAAACTTTGAATTGGTTTCCTAGGGGAATCAATGCTATATAATAGAGTATAAGTATAAATCTGGACTTCGATTTCGCTTTTTATGTCTAAAGGATATAAATATCTCATTCAGCCAAAGAACTTTCTCTAATTTTCTGTCTTGTGCATAAATAAGAATTTTTTTCCTTGGTATATTTTTGTCATATATACAAGAATATTATTTTACATTGTGTATTTTTCTAAGTGATTTTGTAATGCTCTTATTGCATTAACATTTTCTAAGTATATCAGTTTTTTTTAATTGCTTTGGTGTAGAAGTGTTCAACTAAACACCCCAGAGACGTGTAATGTTAAATAAAGAAATAATACAACGCGACTCGAGCGACGCCGGGCAATCCTGCTAGTAAAATATATTTGCAATTGAATGTGAGAACTCTTTTTCCTTAATTTTAACTCTGGAAAACTTATTTAATATTAGTTTGGAAATAAATTCATTATGGATTGCGCAGAAATAATCTGGATGATACATTGCGCATATATCTAGCCAATAATGGGCGCTTGCAGTCACTTTTTCCATGTTAACTTGGGACGTACGTAACAAACTGCATAACAGGAAAAGCTATTTGCCAGAAAGTGTTCTAAGGTAAGATTGAAGCAACTTTGGTGTGAATCATCTTTATGGCCTTTTTAATGAAATAATATCAGAGATCCTATGTGGCCTCCTACTGGTGAGGCATATTCAAGTGTACAGTACTGTGCAAATTAGTTGGGACAATAGAAAAATGCAGTAACAAAGACACAACTAAAATATTTATTTGTTTAATAGCGTACATAGTTAACAGTGAATGTGACCCCCCTTAGCTTTAATTACTTCTTTCACCCTCTCAACCATTGATGCTACTAGCTTTCCACACATCTCCTTCACTTCAGGGTCGTGGTACAACACTTTCATGACACTTTCTATCATATTGGTTTTCGTCGTGCAATCCATCTTAGATATGCGCGCTTTAATAATGGCCACAATTTTTCAATGGGGTTTAGATCGGGTGAATTTCCTGGCCACTCCAATACCTTCAAATGTTTCTGGGTAAATAAGCTCTTAGCAAGCTTAGAATTGTGGCATGGAGCCAGATCCTGTTGAAATTCCCCATCGCCGTTAGGAAACAGCTTCTGCAGTGTTGGGACCGTTTTCGCCTCCACAACGCCTATGTACTTTTTGCTGTCCATCATTTCTTCAAAGGGGTGAAGCGTCTGTTAGATTAGTTTAGACTTGCAGCAGTTTAGACTCTGCAGTGGAAAGGACTTAGCATTCCTTTGGTTGTCCCCAACTAATTCGCACAGTACTGTACGTCTATCATGTGTGTTAAAAGCTTTGATGAAAATAACACGATTTCATGATTTAATTGGGTGACGTTATTAATCGAGATTATAGTTGAATTTTATAATAATCATGGAAATCTCGGTTCTCCTTGGCTAAATTATTGAAATTATTGTAGGAATCTATTCTTCGTTTTGAAAGGAGACGAGAATTTGCCCATTCGGTTGTATCCAGGCTTATACTCTGATAATCTCAGGTTCGAGTCCTAAATCTCCCTTCTGTGAGATTCCCCTCCCCAACCCTTGCTCTTCCCTATAAGAGTTGGGTTGGGTTGTTTTACCTCTGAGCGGCACTTTTTTGCACACCATGGGCTAAATGGCCAGGTCACATGGACCCCGGAGGCTCAGAGAAGGTTGGGGGAGGGGACCCACTGGAACAGCTGTTGGGAGACAGATGGTAGCCTCCCGTCAAGGCCATCCAGCGTGTTCTTTAACGTGCACAGGGTATGGCTCTCCCGCACATGGAGCCACGGCTTAACGTCCCATCCGACGGACGGCGGCCTTTCCAAGCCCATCGGTGTCCCCTACTGACCGTTGGCAGGGCGGGGAAATTTTGCGGAGATAAATCTCAACGCTGACCCAGCTGGGAATCGAACCCTATAAGAGACAGATCGGATAAGGAAGTCGTCTGTTGAATGGGGCATTAAGACGTGGCCTCGTGTGCTGGAACGGAAACCTTCCATCTGTCTTGTAACAGCTGTCTAGTGGATCCTCTTCTCTACTCGGCTCGCGGGATCCATATGACCTGGCCATTTAGCCCGTGTAACAAAATACCGATGTTCACAAACAAAAGAATCCAACTTCGCATTAAATGTCTTTTTCCTTTTAGCTCGTTTTCAGAAAACGAACTTTTTTTTTTGCTCTATCGTCGGTAGATTTTATTTTTCGTTTTTAGAGATGAAATAAACTTTTTGAGTTGAACAGATACTAATGAAATATTAAGATTCGCATTTTCAGAACCTTACGCTATTTTTAATATCCACCGCTAGATGGCTCTATATTTTGAAAATGGTAATATTTTAAGCGAATATTGCAAACCGTCTCTCTGCTAGAAATCTGAATTTGGGTGGAGGCCAATGGCTTTGATCCGATTCAAAAGTACGCTACTACAGGGCCAAGTTGAAAAGTGAAAAATTTCAATATCTTTGAAAACGAGCATTCCATATTCTTCACAGGAGATTTATCTTTCTTGTTTGATGCTAGGAACTATTAATCCAAGGAAAGAATTTTGAGGATTGGTCGTTTTATTGAAATCATTTACGTAAGCTGTCCTTCGATGGTTTTTCCGTATCGAATTGCTGATTATTCTAAAGATTCATATGTAAGGAAATGAGGAATATATTTGACAGAGAAAGAGAAAGAAATATATCCTGTTTTAACTATTCTAATTTGTTTAAGAAAAACGCTCGAGTTTGTCGCAAAACAGAGAAAAAGACATCAATAAACGAATTAAATAATTTGTAGCGCTGAAACGCGACTGAGAAAAGAAATCCAGAAGCTGGTTTAGAATTTGCCAAAGGACGAATACCTAAGAAAGCGACAACTGAGGAAAGAAAATCTTCTCTGCATTCCCCTTTCCTTGTTCTTTGAATGCAATGATCTCTCCTGCCCATAATTCCATCTCCTTCGCAGACTACGCAGCAACAATCCTCCCCACTCCATTTGCCCGATGCGTTTCGGATCGGGCCGTTAAAGCCTCTTATATCCCGCGAGACCCTCGAGACCCGTCCCGACCGCCTCTGGCCCGGTTCTCGGACCGCAGATTTAAACTGATTGCTACAGATTGCCAGTTATTCCCGTTCCATTTCTTCGTGATGGGACTCGGCAAGTGTACAAGTGTTTTCATTAGCCCAAAACCAGCCCAATCGGCCGCGCAAGACGAGCAAAAGTGCTTTCATTAGAGCCCGGTCTGTTCGGCAACAGCGATTTCATTAGTCGTAAGTGCTTTCTGCCGCCGGCGGCGTTTGCCGAAATGTTGGCAGGACGGATCAGGAGTCGGAGGACGCCATTAAAAATGTAGCTCACACGTCCGGTCCGTAGAGTGTGTCGCCTACGCACTTCCTTTGCGCGTGGGCAGGTGTCTGCCTCTGCTGAACACAATCGTTTGCTGGCAACTTGTAACAACCGACAATCAGATCATTCTTACTATTCTGTCAAATTGTCTTTGTCTCTCTCTCTCTCTTGATGGCATGCAGAAGACGGAAAGAGAATGAAAGAGGAATTTTCTCTCTCGCTGCACCAATCTGTCTCTACGTGCTTTCAATCGATTGCATCTTTTGTGGATTATTTCTTCAGCTGAAATCACTTTATCAGAGTTCCTTTTCATTGAAAAAACTTTCGCAATGCAAACTCTATCCGTCTTTCGACTAATAAGTAGCCGCTGCTCAAGACAGACAAGTTCCCGTTTGCATTTATAAGTTGTTTTTGGTTTCATGCAATTGACAATTCGTGACTCTTATCATTTCGCCATTGGTGGAGACAGATTGTACCGACCATGAACGTCAGCCAGCTTTAAGCCCTTAACATCTGTGTCTTACACAGAATGGTGACGAAAAATATTGAAAAGGAGACGTTTTGGAAAACACTTATTTGAAACTCATATGATATGGTAACAGAACCACGCTCTGCTACCATATTGTTTATACACTGGCGGAAATTAAAAAAAAGAACACCCAGAAGGAATTCCTTTAGGATTTGGGTTGGGTTGTTTTACCTCTGAGCGGCACTTTTTTGCATACCATGGGCTAAATGGTCAGGTCACATGGACCCCGAAGGCTCAGAGAAGGTTGGGGGAGGGGACCCACTGGAACACCTGTTGGCAGACAGATGGTAGCCTCCCTTCAAGGCCATCCAGCGTGTTCTTTAACGTGCACAGGGTATGGCTCTCCCGCACACGGGGCCACGGCTTAACGTCCCATCCGACGGACGGCGGCCTTTCCAAACCCATAGGTGTCCCCTACTGACCGTGGGCAGGGCGGGGAATTTTGCGTAGATAAATCTCAACGCTGACCCAGCTGGGACTCGAACCTGGGAACTACAGATTACGAGCCTGACGCGCTACCGACTGAGCTTTAATTCCTTTACGAACGTCATATTAGAATATGTTAATAGTTAAGGGCAGCAGAAACCATGATCCAAGATTCACAGTCATTGGATGAAATAATGACGTCACTGAGGACGAAAACATGCAAATGTACGCAGCGTGTATTTAAGGACTAGGGCGTGAAGAAATAAATTATTCGTCTTGTGTCGTGTTGTTCAGTGCTCTTTGAAGAAGCTACCATGACTGGACGACGCAGGCGCGCAACATTTGTTCAGTTAGTGAAGTTTGAGCGAGGTCGTAAAGTGGGTCTTCGGGAAGCAGGTTGGTCTTTTCGTCAAACTGCACACCGTGTTGGACAAGAGGTATCAGCAGTGATACGATGGTGGCGTCGATGGTCAGAAGAGCATTCGCACACTCGCAGACGTGGTCCCGGGCAACACAGAGTTACGGACGCACGAGAGGATCGACGTATCAGGAGAACTGTGGTGGCAGAGCGATGGCTACAACGTCACAAATTCGATCCTCTGTCGTACCAAGGATGTCTACAAGAACGATACGCAATCGTCTTTTGGAAGCAAGACTATGGGCACGCATGCCGCTGGCACGGTTACCACAGTCACCTCGTCGCTGTCGAGCACGTTTGCAGTAGTATCAAGAACGAATTCATTGGAGAGAAGAATGGCAATCTGTGGTCTTAGTGATGAAAGCCGATTCTGCTTAGGAGCGTCTGATGGTCGTTTACATGTCCGAAGGCGACAAGGTGAGTGGCTTCTTCCATCGTGCATCTGCCAGCGACACACATTGCCACGCCGGGCATCATGTTGTGGGGAGCGATTAGCTATCACTCTTGTACGTGTCTGGTGTTTGTACAGGGTACAATGAACAGCACTACGTACGTCAGCGACATCGTACAGCCGATCGTCCTACCATATTTGAGTGTAATCCCAAATGCAATATTTCAGCAGGATAACTTCCGTCCACACTCCACCCTGCAACTCAACATGCTCTTCAGGCAGTGCACCAACTTCCTTGGCCAGCACGCTCTCCGGACTTGTCTGCAATCGAGCATGTAGGACTGGATCGGAAAAGACTCTACCGCGGACTGTGGTAGGCAACGACCATCGCTGAATTACGCGTCCAAGTTGAAAGAGCATGGAATGGTAATCCCCAGCGTGATATCCAGCATTTGTACGACCGATTGCATGCCAGATTGGAAGCTTGTATTGCTGCTCGAGGAGGTTCAACACTTTATTAAAATGTGCTTTCTGTAAAATATAATACTCATTGAATCACTTCCACGTGTGATCACTGTCCTTTCTCAACAAGTTGTTTCTACTAAATATATCTCGTAGATTGCGCTTCAATTGTTAATGGTGTTCTTTTTTTCGATTTCCGCCAGTGTACAATGTAAAAAGTGTAGATATACGGTATGTCATTCTCTACATATAATGAATTGAATTGAATATGTTTATTTCACCCAAACATACATATATTGGTAGATAAAACACAGACAAGTTCACAGGTGAAAAAGGAGAACATAATAAGCCGTAGCTTTTGAATAAATGTTTCCTGAAATACACTTAAATTTAAAACATTGCAGGTGACTTAATTTATACATTTATACATTTATTTGAGCACATGAATTTTTGAGGTCTGACTCTATCATTGACTTGATAATAAGTGTAGTTTATATTTATATTTAAAAGTTCTATATTGTTCCATTGCAGCAGTATCCTCTGCTATCTCGTCATTCCAAATCTTAATGCCAATGTACCGTATTGATCTCTGGCCTATAGATTTCTTATAAAGGGACAACATGATTTTGTTCTTAAGTCGAGTAAAATAACTGAAAGTCTTCGTTCTTTCTAAGCAGCAGTAAAGTTCCGAGTACTCTATCATTTTATTCTTCACTCTGTATACAAAATTCCCCATAACATACTTGTAAATATTATATATATTTAGTATTCCATTTTCTGCCATCAAGTGTTGTACCGGATTTCTGTAATTTAATCTTAGAATATATCTCATAATTCTCTTCTGCAGACAAAATAAACTATTCCAATTGGCTGAACTAGTATATCCCCAAACACTGATTCCATATATTAAATGTGGGTACATTAATGCATAATATAAATTTATCAAAGTTTGTTGATTTACATATTTTTTAATCCTCCCAATCGATCCAATATTTTTTGAAATAGTAGCTCTTAGCTGGTTAATATGATAATTCTAAGTTAAATTAGCATCTACCCAGAGTCCAAGAAATTTTATATATTCACATATTTCAATCTTTTGATCATTCATCAAAATATTTATTTCGTTATAATTCAGTTTTTTATTCTTGTTCTTAAAGACCATACACTTTGTTTTAGAAATATTTAGAGCTAGTTTATTATGTGTGATCCATTTATGCATATTTCCAATTAGAGTATTTGTTTCTTCTACTAAAGTTCTTACATCAGTATGGAAAGAAATGACATTTATATCATCTGCATACATAACTAGTTTAGCTGCTCCCTTTTGTGATTGAATATCATTTATATACAAAAGGAATAATAAAGGTCCCAGCACAGAACCCTGTGACACTCCCCTATTGAATTTGATTTGTTCAGATATAGTCCTATTGACTTGTACAAACGCTGGTCTTTGAAATAGGTAGCTTTTAAGCCAATTATTTATTTTTCCTCGAAGCCCATAGTGTCTAATCTTTTCCAAGAGAATTTCATGATCTACACAATTGAATGCTTTAGACAAATCTAAATATACAGCCAAGCCAACTCGCTGATGTTCAAGATTATTAACAATATAATCATAAGTATCTATAACAGCACCTTGTGTAGATTTGCCATGTTGAAAACCATATTGTTCTGGTATAATTAGCTTTCTGTTTGATACAAATTTATATATACATTTATGCATTAATTTCTCGAAAATCTTGGCGAAAACTGAGAGTAAAGAAATTGGTCTGTAATTCTTTATGTCTTTCAGGATTTTACTCTTGTGAATAGATATCATTTTTGCTAGTTTCATTTCATTTGGAAAAATTTCCTTCTGAAGTGACAAGTTGAAAATATATGTGAGGGGGATCTTAATTTCATTTTTAACATTTTTAATTACATTCATTGAGATAACATCAGGCCCACAAGAAGTATTAGGTTTCATTATACTTATAACATGACATATATCATCTTCAGAAAATGGTTCAATATATACACTATCTGGAAAACCGTATCCATAACATTTATATTGTATTGGATTTTTTGTATTGAAATCAGCTGCTAGATCTGGTTGAAAGCTGTAGCTTTTTCTGTATCATCTGTTAGTACATTTTCAGCCATCTCAATATCACCAATTCTAAGATTTTCGTTTTTATTCCGAGACAGTAGGTTATTTATTAGCCTCTATTTCTGTTTCAGCGAGGTATCACCATATATAGTAAATTTAGTTTCATAGTATTTTTGTTTTGCTTCTCTTATTAAACCAGTGACATAATTTCTTAAAATTCTATGCGTTTTCTTGTCCATTTCATCACTGGAATTCTTATATATTTCAGCAAGTCTGTTTCTTTTTCTAATCTGATTTTTTATATAATTATTTATCCAAGGAGCATAACCAGGGTGTTGTGATCTCTTCTTTCGAATTCTAGGAAAGCATACATTATATATATATATCCATAAAGAGTGTAAGAAAGTGATCATATGCCTGGTTCACATCCGTAATCTGTAGTAAATCCTGCCAATTAATAATGCTTATTTTTTCCTGAAAATGTAAAACACGCTTATGTGTCATCTTCCTGTAAGTTATATCATTTTCTAAATGTTTCCTTGAATCTTCAATAAAATAAATTACGTGGTAGTGGTCAGTTAAATCAGATTGCAATATTTGACTTTTCCAAGACATATTAGGAATTGCATAATCAAGCAGTGTGCCATTCCCATTTGTTAATCTAGTTGGTTTGTCATTTGGTGTAATCATGTAAAAATACGAATTAATTAAATCTCTAAAATCCAAAACATTCTTATCTGTACAATTCAGTAGATCTAAATTAGTGATTCCCAACCTTTTCTGGACCATCGCCCCCTTTAGAAGAGAACAAAAATGTCAACGCCTCCCTAGTCCATAATAGTTAATTTTATATGAAATATTAGAATATTGTTGCATATTATCTGTACCTAATTTATCTGTTTATTTATCTATTAAAAATCATAAAGCAGAAATTAATAAAACGACAACCAAATGTACAATAAAATTGTTTATTAAAATTTTAAAAATAAACACAGAATCAATAAGAAATAAAAAAATGAGATAAACACAAAATTAATAATAAATAAAAAAAATTAATGAGATGGTTGAGGCTGGTGGAGTGTTAACAATTTGTTAATGTCGGGTTCCAATTTCGTTAACATCAATCGCAGATCGCCACGTTCAGTGATGTGTAGTCTGTTCCTCTTCTTTGACAGTAAATTAGCTACTGCACTGAATCCACGCTCAGCCATATAGGACGAAGGAAATGCGATTAAAAACTTCTGTACTATTGCCCACAATCCAGGGTAGAGAACTGGTATTGATTTTTGAAGCCAGAACTCTTGGTATCCATGTTTGAATTTTACTTTGAGTACTTCGTTAGTCGTGAGTTCTAAGAGTTCCTCTTCCAAATTTGATGATTCTTCAGTATCTGTGTTTGCGAAAGGATCTAAAACCCAACTCGGTATATTCATGTTTAAAATATCTTGGAAACGCTCCGTAAAATTAACATGAAGAACTTCCAAGTGTTGGCAGTAAGTAAGTAAATCTTCCGGTTTTGCAGAGACTGCTGATAATGTGGGAAAGTTACCTAGATTTCTACCTAGATTTCGTTTGAATAGAAGAAGTTTTCTCGCAAAAGCAGCTATGACGTTTTTTGTTTTAATTAAATTCAACTCATCACCTTGCAATTGTAAATTAACTTGATTAAATATTTTAAACAGGTCTGTCAAATAAGCGATGTCATTTTTTGACGTAATCAGGTTTTCGCGCAATTTTTCGTCTCTGTCTTCAAGAAAGTCCAGTACTGAGTCAAATAGATTGAAAAAACCATTCAGACAAACACCTTTAGAGAGCCAACGTACTTCTGTGTGCAGCAGCAAGTGATTGTAATCTTCATCATTTTCATTACAAAGCTTACCAAATAATTGGTCATTCAATGAATTGCTTCTAATCATATTGATTGCTTTAATAACGTAATGGAGCGACGTATGCAGACGTTCATTCAAATTTTTTGCAACCAAATGCTGACGATGAATAATACAATGTACAGCGAGTACATTTGGTACTGCTTGTTTCAAATGCGCTATGAAACCCTTATGACGCCCTGTCATTGCTGGAGCACCATCAGTAGCAGCAGACAAAATATTGCAAATAGGAATTTCTTTCTCTTGAAAAAACTTTTGCATGGTATTAAATATAGATTCTCCCTTTGTATCAGATTCCAAATTTTTAGCAAATAATAACTCTTCGTGAATTTTTTCTTCTTTTATAAATCGTACGTATGATAAGAGTAGAGCTTCGTTATATGGTAGAGTTGATTCATCGAGTTGAATGGAAAATTTGCAAGTCTTTAAGTAATCACATAATGATATTTCAACGTCTTTTGCCATTTCATCTATTCTTCTTTGCACTGAATTATTACTGAGAGGAATTTTTTGACGATATCTGACGGTGTCTTATGATGAAGAACAGTTTTTAATATCTCTTTGACTGCCGGTAAAATTAATTCCTCGCCAATTGTGTGTGGTTTTCCTGCTTTTGCGATTAACAATGAAGTGTTATATGAGGCTCGTAGTCCATCATCATCTTGTTTAGAAGACGACGCAAAAAGGTTTGACATAGTTGGCTGCTTTAAATATTGCTTTTCCAGTTCTTGAAAATAGGATAAATCATTGTTCTTCTTATCAGCATGCATTTTATTTAAATGCTCTTGTAGCCTAGAAGGTTTCATAGCTTCATTTGAAAAACTTTTCGGCAAATTAAACACGTAGGTAATGATTGGTTTGTAGGAGAGTACATAAATCCATATTTCAAATACTCAATACTGTACTGCCGGCATTTCTTTTTAGATGTAGATTCAGACATTTTCAAATACAAATTAACTTCTCAACAGATTTATAAATAGTTATAAAAATAATGTTTATAATGATTTCTAACACTTATCACTCACGACTATTTATCACGGCGAAGCACATAAAAATAATAAAACATTCCTAGAGCTATCGCTTTTATAGATTTGATTTTGTGCACGCATTAACTTGCATGTTTGCGATGCCGGCGCACTTGCTCCGTAAACAAGTCATTTCAAGCTCCCATATTCTTGTCGAAACATGTTAAATTGCATGAACCGCGCGTTTGCCTACCAACTTGCAAGGACTTGTCACCGTCAATCTATTCTAAACTAAAACAAATTAGGTATAGGTATACCTAATGCTAATTTAAAAATGCTTATTAACGCGATAACAATAAGATAATTTACATAGCAAGATAAAATATTTATTCATGAAAACAGGTATTTTCAAAGTATTTTATTATATTAGAAAATAATTATAAAAAAAGATTAAATATAATAAATTTATTATTATATTATTATTGCATCAAGGTTGATTTGCCTATCAGGACGGACACACATGTCCAACATAATAAGCCTGATACAGTAGTGCATGCTAAGGTATTGAATGAGATTACAATTATTGAAGTAGGAATAACATCTCAGGATAACCTGCAGAGAGTAGAGGTTGAAAAGAAGAGGAAGTATGATCTGCTGGCTAATGAGTTGAGCCTAATTCACAAGTGTAATGTTAATATTATACCTTATGTTCTGACGTGGGATGGTATTGTAACTACGTACCATAAAACATACTCAAAGCGACTTGGAGTGGGAAAACATATTGAAGCTTATATCCAATCTGTGATCTTGAAGAGAACTTTTGAGAGCATCTCAGTCGACTTCAGACGTACCAGTACGCTAGTAGACGGTAGCAGGGAACTTATTGTCCAAGCTGCAGTTGAAAAGCTGTACATGACGGATGAGGTAGTGGATGACCAGAATCACTAGGAAGACACCACAGAATAGAAGAGATAAAATGGTTGTCACAGAAAATTCCATTAAATTTATTTATTTATTTGACCTCCCTCCTTGACTGCCTCAACGCCCCCATTTGCCTCTGGATCCGCTACCGCCTCCATGGAAGGCTCCAGCGCCCCACTGGGGGGCTGTATCGCCCCCGGTTGGGAATCTATGATCTAAATTGTAGTCTCCTACAATTATGAAACTCGAATTCATTTTCTGTACTTTATCAAAATTTGTTTCCATAACTTGTAAAATATATTCAAAATTGCCATCTGGTGGTCGGTATACTACTCCCATCATTTTAATACTGTTGTGAAGTATCATCAGGGAGTCACATATGTCATAATTAATTCCATTCAATAAATAGATTGCTACGCCGCCGCCTCTTTTGTTTATTCTTCCTAGATTGTCAGACTGATATCCTTCTATATGTAACGACTCACCATTTGCTAACCAAGTTTCTGAAAATGCCAAAAAATTGAACTAATGTCCCATGATTTCCAGTGTAGACAAAATTCCATCTGAGTTTGCCTTTAAGCTTCTAGAATTCATGTAAATAAAGTTGAGATTCCTCTACAGTAGGTCATCACTCTATTACAATCCTCCAAAGATAATATACACATCATCCTCCATGTTGACAAGTAAAGTTAGTCTTCACCAATTTACTTATTTATTTTTAAATCTTATCCAAGTCTGATTCGTTACTAATCTGGATACATTGGTCGCCTTCATTTTTTCTTAAAAATATTCGTCCGTTTCTTGTCCAGATGAACCTATATCCTTTAGCAAATTTTAGTTTCCTTGCTTTATGAAACAAATCTCTATAACATTCCGTAGCAATTCTATTTACCAGCATAGAAGTATCTTCCATTTGCAATTCTGGGACTCCCACAATCTCAACACTGCTTTTACAATTAAATTGCTCAAGATCGTTAATTCTAGTTGTTAGATTCTGAACTTCTAAATCCATTTCCTTGTTTTTGATTTTCAGGGTTTCATTTTCTTTTTTACAATCAGACAGTTCATTCAATATCAAATCCATTTTCGTAATGATCCCATCATTTCTTTTGCTCAAAAAATCTACACTTTGTTCAATATCCTTTATTAAAGCTGTGTCTTTTTTTATATCGGCTAAACTACGTACAATTAAGTCAATATCCCTCATTACTTCAGAATTATCAGTTTTTTGCTCTACCTCCGCAGACGTACTCTCATTAGACTTAACGTATTCTTGCAGGTCCAAATATTTTCGATTTTTTGAGTTCTTATTTTTTACAGTTTATATGCATTTAATGCATTTCCATTTACGGACTCTTTCGGAAGACATCTTTCGAAAATTCGTTTCCAGTATGCCAGCACAAGCGTAATGAAATTTCTTGCCACAATCAGCAGTACATTTTATTTCATCATGTATTGAACATTTCCATTTCCATCCAAAGCACAGCCATTAATATCCATTTGACAGAGAAGAGTTTCGCATTTGATGCACACCAAGTCTGACTCGCACAAAGCACGCGTGTTAAAACTCGTGGATCTATGGATTCACCCAGAATCACGGGTGAAGATTAATTGGAATAATTTAAGAGAAAAAAAAGATGCTCGAGGATCAGCAATCGAATGAGGTCATCACAGTGAGGATCGAGTGATTTAGGAAGGAGATTTCATTTAAGGATCAAGATGGCCGCCGTCCCTCTGATGGACTCTCTGTACTGGGGATGCAGATATAGATATGATACATAATTCTGCACCTGCTCTGAATAATGGCTCTTAAAGGCTAGAAAATTATATCAATGACACGATTCTCTTTCGGAGTGTTTTGATCTTTGCTTCAATGTACATTTAGTAAACAAAAGAGATTCCCATCAAAGAAATGCAAATGTCATTGTTTTCTAAGTGAAAGTAATTTTTTTCCTTTTGGATGCCTCCAGATATTTATTTTCTTTCTTTTGATACCATGCCAGATATCTTGTAGAATGTTTCTAAAGAATTAACTAGAACTAGCCGCCCTATAAGTGATTATAAAACTTAGTTACATTGCTTTCTGTGTTTAACTGCCTTTGATGAAGTGAGCGAAGAATCCTAATTCTCTCTCACGGCTGAATATACAAAGTGGGTCTGAAAAGAAATGAGACAAAAAAATTCTAAAACAGGAGCAAAGGTTATGAAAGTAATTTATTATGATAAAATCATTCCGAATAGTCCTTATGTGATTCTGTACACTTGTTACACCTCTTTCAACTGTTGAAAGCATTCTTGAAATTACTCCAAAGTAATCTCCTTGTGATGCTCGGTCACCATTCTATGGATGACTTAGATTGTATTAAATCATCGCCCTTTTATTTTTAATTTTGGGAAAGAGAAAAAAGTTAGTCGGAGTCGTCTAAATAACCATTTTTTGCAAAAGAATTCTTCGAACAGTTAATATACAATGCACAGGTATGTTCTCGTGCATCAAAAACCAGTTCTTGTTTTCATGAAAGTCTGGTCTGACCGTCAAATTCTTTCCAACAATCGTTCCATCACTTCTTAATAAAATTGGGCATTTATGTTTCTTCCTTTGAAACAAATTACTTGTGAACGATTCCTCTTGAATGAAAAAAAAATGATTTTAAAAATTCGTCTCACTACTTTATCAGACTCATTGCATGTTCTCTTATATATAAGAAACCATGAGATGCTGCGGCTAACTCAATCTCTCTGTCCTAAGTTTACCAATGGAAGAAAAAATAAGTATTTAAATTCCAATTCAGGGAAATGCAAGCTTGCGTAATTAATCAAAGGGTAGGTGTATTTTAAAATATTTTCTGTGCTAAAATGGATTCACCCATTTCGATAAATGAAATATGCCTCAGGTAACACAAAAGAAAGGAACGGGGGTGGCTCAGTCGGTAGCGCGCCAGGCTCGTAATCTGTAGTTCCCAGGTTCGAGTCCCAAGCTGGATCAGCGTTGAGATTTATCTCCGCAAAATTCTCCGCCTTGCCCACGGTCAGTAGGGGGCACCGATGGGCTTGGAAAGGCCGCCGTCCGTCGGATGGGACGTTAAGCCGTGGCCTCGTGTGCGGGAGAGCCATACCCTGTAAACGTTAAAGAACATACTGGATGGCCTTGACGGCAGGCTACCATCTGTCTCCCAACAGCTGTACCCAGTGGGTCTCGACTCCCAACCTTTTCTGAGCCTTCGGGGTCCATGTAACCTGGCCATTTAGCCTATGGTGTGCAAAAAAGTGCCGCTCAGAGGTAAAACAACCCAACACAAAAGAGATGTTGGCGCTCTCAAAACATTTGTGCAAAAGTTTCATCACTGGTTTTAGTTTTTCAAATATGGCGGATGTTTTTGTAAATGGCTTCCATATTGTTGTAATGACTGCAAAAATATTTTCACAATTTACAATTCATTTACATGGTTACCTTATTGAAAGTTTGAATCAAAATGCAGTTCGATTAATAATGTTCATATTGTTGGGTTGTTTTACCTCTGAGCGGCACTTTTTTGCACACCATGGGCTAAATGGCCAGGTCACATGGACCCCGAAGGCTCAGAGAAGGTTGGGGGAGGGGACCCACTGGAACAGCTGTTGGGAGACAGATGGTAGCCTCCCGTCAAGGCCATCCAGCGTGTTCTTTAATGTGCACAGGGTATGGCTCTCCCGCACACGGAGCCACGGCTTAACGTCCCATCCGACGGACGGCGGCCTTTCCAAGCCCATTGGTGTCCCCTACTGACCATGGGCAGGGTTCCAAGCCCATCGGTGTCCCCTACTGACCGTGGGCAGGGCAGGGAATTTTGCGGAGATACATCTCAACGCTCACCCAACTGGGACTCGAACCTGGGAACTGCAGATTACGAGCCTGGCGAGCCACCCCCGCCCCTGTTCATGTTGTGGGAGATTTTGCATTGTCAGGAGAAATATGTGTAGTGGAAACAAATATGATTCCTTAAATTTCGTAGTGTAGATTTATGTAACATTTATAAGAACTAAGCACAGTCAGTAAAAGGAAACGTAAATGCAGTTAGCTGTTAAAAATTATTAAAAAATAATGAGTTTACTCGTATCTTACGCATATAGTCGCCATCTTCATCATCAATGTTGTTACTTTCTTCGCAATTTTCATGACCGCCATCGTCACAGTCTTCCTCTGAGCCGGAAATGCACTAAAAACGTGATTTTCGGCGTTGAAACCACATTCTGAACCAATACTGCATTGTCAGTAGCACAAGATTGAAGAGCGATAGTACGATACTGCGAAATCACGCTTAGAGAGTTTTTCTTAAACTTGGTGTGCTTTAATACCAATTGTCCATTGTAATGCTGTTTGCTGCAATAGAGTGCCGGCAAACGGAAAACGTAGCACCGAAGATTACAATTTTAACCATTTGCTATAAATGAAGGGCATTTCTTCATAATATCGGGATTCACTATTACTCTTGCTGATAAATATTATTAACTGAATTTATCTAGATAATTTTTCCTTTTGGATCTCTAGTCTATCCTGACGCTACCCCCCCTCCCCCCGGCAATGCTGTCAGTCTTTGCAGCTGCAGATTGAATCAGAAGGATTGCTGCATTTGGACTTGGTAAAGGATTAGCTAAAACTGCAGCCAATTATCATGCTCATCGTTGTTGAAAGGATTTCTGTTTTAGCTGCTTGGTTGCCTGAGTAGGCGATATAACTCCACGAAATGCACTGTCGCAGGAGGCAAATTGTCTCATTGTGTCTTTCTTTTCCAAACAAATCATAGAGCACTTACTTTCGATGTTGATGCTTTGGCGAGATAAAACTGGCAAAATGTCTCGATGACAACAAGTTTTTCATTTTTGATTAAGCGCCTAATTTGCACCATTGTCTTATATAAATGTTTTGGCTAACGTTACCCCTTTCAGCAAGTAAGCTTATCTTTCTTGAAAAATTAGCGGCGTTATCAGAACCAGGTTATAATATACGGAAGAAGGCAACGCTACTGAAAGCGTAACTAGCGCCACTTCAAGAAGATTAACTCCAAGGTGTACTACGCATGCGCTGTTGGAGCTCTTCCAGTTGTTCGTGTCTTCCACCAAACAGATTCATTTCATGTAGCGAAAACTTTCACTTAATCTCAGTTTACATCTCCTGGATACGTCTTTTTTCACTTGGGAAGAAATGTTTTTATCCCAAATAAGGAATATCGCGTGTTTTGCATGGATATCTGAAATGAGTATCTCTTTTGGATGTAGACATGAAATACCTAAGAAAACTGACATCAAAGTGAATCAGAATGACTGAGAATTTAAACGTTTAATCGACAGAAGATTCTAACTTCTTCATAGCATCAGTAAATAATTTAGAAAAACTTCGTTAAATGAATGTAAATTTAATCAATTAAAAATCATAGCTAATCAGAAATTTTCGTCTCTTCTGAAGACGGAAAAGCTACTTGATCTTGAGATGCAGTGAAGCATTGAAATAGCAGGAAACAATAGTATCAAATTAAAGTAATTGATTTTGTTAGTTATACAATAAGGATGAAATTATACATAAACTGTAATGCTTCTCAGTTTACATCTAATTACAGTTTTACTATGCTGCTATCAATATCAATACGAAAATATCAAATGAACCTATGTATTGGGTATTTGTTTTCTGATAAAATATTACTATGCAATTTTAAAGGTGCACATCACAAGTAGCATGACCCCCCCTGTCCTCTGCCCTTCTGGTAGGGGCAAGGGGGCCCCCTTCCCAAAATTCTTATAATGGTAATAGAAGCAAAAAATTATTAAACTTATTTATATTTGATGCATTTTTCATAAAAAAATTTAAAGACCTGTAAAACGGAGGAGGAAATGCTATAGTGCATTGGAAATCCAGTCTCTTGCATTCTTTCCCTCCCCCGTTTTTATATTTTTGCCGTTGGTTTGAGTTTTTTGGCTTCACAGAGGTGGTGGCTTATTGCTCTGGGATGCACACTGCTCCATGTCTTTTATGGAGGAACTTTGACAGGCCTCAGATATAGAGACTAAATTCTGGAACCCTATGTGAGGCTTTTTCAGGATACTGTTGGCCCACAATTCTTGTTTATGGACGATAACGCGCACCCACCATGACTACTTTAGTGGATAAATATGCTAATATGCTGGCCATGGCAAACGCTGAAGACTTTCAGCGTTTGCCATGGCCAGCATATTAGCAAAAAAAGTATTAGCACAAAGCATAAATAAGAGATACTCACGTCAGCATAGTCTATCCTGACGTGAGTATCTCTTATTTATAAATCCATATTTGCCGAACCTCAACCCAATAGAGCATGTGTGGGATGCACTGAGGAGACGGATTCAGCTCATAAACCTCCTCCCAGAAATCTCGTAGAGCTGCGATCTGCTATTGCATAGGAGTGGGATTTAATGCCTCGGGACCTTCTATCCTCGTCAACATCATGCAACGTCGATGTGACACTTGTAGCGCTGTCAGGGGTCATCAGACAACTTATTAAACTCTCGAGCACCAGCGAATGCGTCTGTAGGTAAACTTCTCCAATTGCCACCCTATTGAACTACAGAGCATTTTGTATAGTTAATCCTGTAGTTTATATCAGTTACATTGCACATTTTTATCTTCCTTCCATATTCCATCTGCATTCTATCGCCCATGTCATTCTATCGTCTCGAATTTTCCATTTTATCAACTCTGCTTAACTTTTGGACACCATTGGATTGTTTTTCCTCGTGGCACTTTTTTTGTCCACAATGGGCTAAATGGCCAGGTCAAACCGAGGGCTCAGAGAAGATTTGGAAAAGGGATCCACTGGCAGCTGTTGGGAGACAGATAGTAGCTCTTGTCAAGGCCATCCAATGTATTCTTTAACGTGCAGGACATATGGCTCTCCTTCACAAGGGGCCACGGCTTAGTGTCCCATCCGACGATCGACGGCCTTTCCAGGCCAATCGTTGTCCCCTACTGACCGAGGGCAGCTCGAGAGTTTTGCGGATATAAATCTAAATGCTGGCCCAGGCGGGAATGGAACCTGGGAATTGCAGATTACGAGGTTGGCGTGGTACAGACTGAGCCATCCACGTCCCCTTTGGGACACCAGTGTATTATCTATATATTGCATTAAAGAAAAAGAAAAGGATAGCCTCGTATCTGTATCTCAGTGAACTTCCTTCTCACAATGAACTATTTACACTGAAATCCTGTAATAAAAGTTTAATGTCAGGTTTTTCTTTGCTACTCTTTTGGAAGGTAACTCATGTTATGACTGACTCATGATATGTCTTTACTTCCGCATAGAACAACGGGTCCTTGGTTCCCATAGCGCAATTTCATTACTTTGTTACGTAGGTACAACACTTAGTTCCATCTTTATGCGTGTGACGTCAGAATCCTCATTATGCAAATCGGAAATCGTTTTCAATCGATATGTGATATGTGACTGGTGGTCGGGTGTCTTGCTTAGTGATACATGCAGATCTCGTTTAAGAATCTATCAGATTATACAATTAAAATATCAGACACACGTCATCGTAGTACTTAAATGCATCGGTCACCTGATTTGTAAAATGATCGACTAATTGGGAAACAGTTTCTTATTGGGTCTCGTTTCTACACCAAGCGAAATGAATCTACCAGAGCTCATTGTGGCTGTGGGGTATGAAATTGATTCTCCCCACGGAAAAATTGATTCTCTCTGCGGAAAACGTCTGCTCATCATTTCAATCGTGCATCCACTTTTCAAATATTGACAGTCGATAAATTCCCCAAAAAATACATTAATAGGATTTTAGTTGGACGGAAATATGTGGAACTGTCGTCGTAATTAATGAGTTCGAAAGAGCAGATAATTTAAAGTTTTACAATTATTCTCTTAAATATTTGTTTCCCCTTTTGATAAAATTATCTATCATAAAAGAAAATAGTAATCTTAAATAATTCGACAATTTTATCCTCTATTTATTGCTATTTTAAATTGATGTTTTTAGTTGTTAAGTTAATCCTTTTTATTACGTTATTTTTGATAAAGGCTACTGTTTACAATCTGATATCAGTATATATACACTGACGTGCCAAAACATTATGACCATCTGCCTAATATGATGTTAATCCTCCACGTGCAGCCAAAACAGCTCTACCCGGAGAGACATGGACGCTACAAGATATCTAAAGGTGTCTTGTGGTATCTGATACCAACACGTTACCAGCAGATCCTTTAACTCTTGTACGTTACGTGGTTCAGCCGCCTCTGATCGATTATGCTGTTCCAACACAAACTAGAGATGCTCGATTCGATTGATATCTGGGAAATTTGGAGGCCAGGGTAATACCTACAAGCAGAGGCGAAGGAACGTGTTGGCAGTTGCCAAGGGCGGTGCTGGGGCTGCACGAGCAGTTCCGCGATATCTGACGATTATGTGCAAAATAAAATCGAATGATTAGCCGCCCGTAGTTCGTTGAAATTAATACGTATTGTTTATACCGTCCTATCGTCAAGACAGCATATAAAAGTTTTTGTTATTTCCTACAAAAATATTTTTTTCCTTTTATTGGCCGCCCCATTCCCCTGCACCGCGCATGCCATAAAACAGCTTTGGGGCGCAATTTCAAACTGCTCATATTGCTTTTACAATGATGCCGTTACAAAATAAAATTTCGTTACATAGGTGTCTTTTTCTTTGGATGGGAGTTCATAATTTGTACATTGTATTGAATTTTTATGTTTATAAACCCCGGGATTGTTTAAGATTAACATCAGGACAGGAACGTACATCATCACTTTGTTTCCTATCAATCGAGCGAGAACTGACTCAAAAAATTAATTTTGATGAGATTATTAACGATTTTGCCCAACGAAAAATTAGGAAAAATTAAATTACTTTAAAAAATAATTCATTGCAATTTCTTTTGCAATTATTTGTGTGCAATTAATATTTATTCATGTAACTATATTAAAATAATGACAATACATATATATATAATATAAATAACATGTATTTTTATCAATAAATAAACAGCAGGGACAATTACAAATTTGCCAAGGGCGCCAATAGCCTAGCTACGCTTCTGCCTACAAGTCTTCCTTATGTTCTGCGAACCATTCTCGAACAATCCGGGCAGTGTGGCATGACGCATTATCCTACTTAAAGAAAGCACTATTAAAGGGGTATACCTTTGCCATGAAAGGATGTACCTGGTCTGCAATGATGTTTAGGTAGGTGGTATACGTCATAGTTTCCTGCACATGAATGACTGGACCCAGGGTTTCCCAACAGAACTTTTCCCAAAGCATTAAACTTCCTCCACCGGCTTGTTTTCGTCCCACGGTGCATCCTGGTGCCAACACTTCCCCAGGTAAATGACGCACATGTACCTAGCCGTCCACTTGGTGCAACAGGAAACGAAATTTCCTGTTGCCAGGACCAGACGACCTTCTTTCAATCATTCAAGGTTCAGTTTTGATGTTTGCGGCCAGTTGTAGGCGCTTTCGATGGTGAACCGAGGTTAGCATGGTCACTCGGCGCGGCTTGCGGCTACAGAGCCCCATTTTCAGCAGGGTTCGATGTATTATGTTTTGTGAGACATCACCCCTGTCACCAGAATTCAAAATACGAGCGAGTTGCGCCACAATATCCCTTCTGTTGGCTCGTACCATATGGGATAGCTTCGCTGACATCTAACATCGATGAGCCATGGCTGGTCCACACCTTGCTGGCGGTTCGTGGTTTTTTCCTCCTCGGACCACTTTTTGAAGGTATTAATCACGCCTGACCGTGGGCACCCCACAAGCCTTGCCGTCTCGGAAATGCTCTGACCTAGTCGTCTGGCCATTACAATTTGTCCTTTGTCAAACTCACTTAGGTTCGCTGCCTTTTCCATCTGAAGAACATGAATAACACTGATTAAAAGATCTCAGTATCAGGTGTTATTTAACCGTTTCATGACCTTCACACGCGTCGTCGTTGCTTCGATTTGCATAAAGACGCGCTGGTCAAAATGTTTTGGCTTTTCGGTTTCTATTTATTTACAAGTTTCTCTTTTTATCGGATAAATAATTCATTTAGGGTTGGAGAGGAAACAAATAAGATAATTATGATTTGCCTTCTCCAATTGTTCCAATAGTTTTAATTTTCGCCGTTGGAGGTCGCTAAAGTTGGACATGGGTAGGAAACCAATATTCTAAAAAATCTATTCATGCTGGAAGTTTAAAAATTTTGTAATGAATTATAGTTTGCCAAGGGTTTTACTCTGACATCATCGACTCGTCCTTCTTTCACTTATGGCAATGGGAAAACGTAACTTTTTTGTTTCGATGAAAAATTCTGTGTTGGTTAGGCATTAATAAAACATTACTTTTCCCTTTATCAAATTTTTCATTATTTTGAATTGTCGTCGTTAATGTGAGCTAAATTTGGAAATAATGATAATTTTTTGCCTTTGAAAAGAGGCATTCTATATTCATCAGGGGTAAATGAACCTTCTTGTTCCTTTTTCAACGCAGACCAGAAATTTTTATTTTTCTCTTTTCATAAATCCTCTAACAAAAGGCTTGAATAGTTCGTTACCAATTCTATTTCTCCTGAAAAGATTTTTTCCAAACTTATTCTGATGTGAGCATTGAACTAAAGAGGGAACTGGAGAAACTGATCTAAGTATCTAGAGTGAAGTTTCTTATCGACTATATTTTTTTTATCGTCGGGTGCAAAACATTTGTACCTTTAATGATAACATAAATAAAAATAATAAATAAATACCCCCTCAAGCAGCTGCTTGCCACAGAGGTCTGACAGGAGCCCGTCAGTTTATATGCCATAGTAGAAGGTCTGTGAGGCTGGCAGGACCTCAGCAGAAAAGCATCCATGCCTTACCCGGGGCTCTTAGATCAGTAGCCAAGCGCGCTAACCACTCGGCCATAGGACGGCCCTCAAGGATAATCTCTACAGAAAACAGAATTAAAACAGTCGATTTTTTTATATATCTCCTTTCTAATACTAGATTGAATGAGAAACGTCTGACGAATCAAAAAGAAAATTTAAGTAAACGACAAACGTTTTTCTTTTTTAGACCACCAGTTGAAGTTTTAATATTAAAAAATTTGCTTTTGAAATTTGTTCCCTTAAAAGTATTAGCATTTCGACAAAAAAATTCAAAACAAAAAGACTTATTTTTAGAAGTTATAGAGCTTTGACTTTAGCTTCCCATTGACTTAGCATAGGGATTTTCCTTAATTTATGCAAACCAGTATACTTTTGAAAGCACCATTTTGACTAGCACTGCTGTAATTTTTTTAAAGAAACAAAAATGCTTTGAAATCGTATTTTTTTAGTCTTTTTTCTTCTAACATTTCGTACAGACGAAGGCAATAAAACTTTGCCCCAGAATTAAATTTTGCTACAAATACTTTTGAGATAAAACACGAAGACAATTTTACATATTTTAGTACTTAAAGCAACGTTTCTCGCTTTGTACATTCGGCAAAACTAAGCGATACCTCCTCGGCCTCAACTTAATACCCGCAAAATTGGAGGCTATCCATTGAGTTCCGTGTATGTATAGCTCAATAGACATTCAGCTATTATCAGGATTTGCGATTTTTTTAAACGTTTTGGCAATAGGTGAAATTTGGTTCATGCTGCTGTGGAGATTTCATGATATATCTTCTCTACAGAGACGAATCTGTCCTCCTTAAATCTGTTCAATTTCAGTTGAGTATTGATTAGATAGAACATTAATCTAGCAATTAGCTTCGTTCTAGTAAAATGGGTTCCAAATGATGCTCAATAATCCACACAGAACTTTTACGGTTTTGTTGATCTATTCAAAAGCACTGTCGTCTCCAAAAGAACAACGGTAGTCAGTCAGTTGCGCAAAAATTCTCTTAATGTTAGGATTCGTATCTCTGAAAGTTTTAATTTTTGTTAAGTTAACGAAGATCATTTGAGCATATATTTAGACGATTAACGGGAGAAAAAGTTTTAAGTGAATGCTTGCATGGCCGTCTGTTGAATTTCTATTTAACCTACGTCTCCTAGTGTCCCACTCATTGCATTCCCATACGCATATGATGACTCATCACAATAAGCAAGTTCCTCTTTCTTTCTCATTTTTCTAAATCAGTCCCTTCCAACAGCGGCTCATTGTAAAATAATAAATAATCAACATACTGAATTTGGCTCTCATTTCTCCCAGTTCTTTTGACTAAATATTTTTAGGTGCTTAATTAAACGATTTTGGAAGTTCGCAGTACTCATTAAAAACGTATATTTTTTGGATATTAATCAAATTATTTTCTCGATTCTTTAAAAACATAGTTTTCTTTTTTCCGATTCATTACTGATTAGAATGTTTCCGTTTTTAAGTAGAGAATTCTTCTTGCTGTTCTTTCAAGAAAAATGTTTTCTTTTTCCTCGTGACTTCTCAGTTAATTTGGGTTGGAAGGGCCTGGTTTGAATCTTTCATCTTTTCCATTGTTTGCACGAATACAAGAACGTTTGCAAGTTTTGTGCTCTTGCTAGTTCTTCTATTGCTGTTTTCTGCCTGAGCGAGTAACTGGAATGCTCTCAAAAAACAATGAATAAAATTTGTTTCCTATCGAATTTCACGGGATAATGAGAAGAAAAAAAAATGTAAAAAATTATTGTAATGTACGTAATAGCCAATTAAGATTTTGCAATTTTCATCTGTTAAGCAATAAATTCTTAAACAAAAATATTGACATTTTGTCAGTCGTACTTATTTTGACAGTTTGGTTAGTGCCAACTCTTTTCTTTAAATATCTACTTTAAGTTTGTGGATAAGAATAATCATCTCAGCATCAATATTCTACGGGAGTTAAAATGTTAAACGTTTTGGTAATAGGTTTTCTGGCACATTCTAGTATTGATATTATTGATTTCATATGCAGACCATTCAAGTTCGGAAGAATATTGGCAATTTTTATATTAAACCCACAAATGCATGAAGACCTACATTTATTTTAGAAAAAAATAATTAAGACTATAATTGCAGAGTGCTTTCATTATCAATAAATCCAATGTTCTCCTGGTCCTTAAGTAGGAAAAAAAAGAAAAAGAAGAAAATACTTTGCAGCATCTTTTGTCATCACCTTGAGTAAATTGATTCCAGAATTCCCTCCAAAGCGGTAGAGCGCATTTATAGCTCTTATCGAGAGCTTTCAGAAATTCCCACAGATATTTTCCAAGTTCTATAGACCGCCGCCAATCCTGCTCCATTGTGCAGTAGCCCCACTTAGCGACGGAGTTTTCCATCCTCCAAGTTTTCTTTGATCTCCGTCCGCTTCTCTTATTGGACGCTAAACGACTGTACACAGAAATCCTCTTTGTTGCTTGCCTAACACCTGAGGGAGCCTCCACAAATGGAACCCATCGCCGGCGACTCGTAAAGAAGCCATCTGCCTTTCATAAGCTTGTTTTTCGTGGTTCACCGTCAGATGCGGCGATGCTAAATATTTATACATTTCCCTTCGTCCATTTGTGGCCGAGAGGAGACAAATCCAGAATGAGAAATCGCCTGGAAGGCAGTGACATTGATAACATCAGAATTCTTTTGGGAGGCGGAGGAGGCACACAACACACTCTCGTGCCCCATTCTCTCAGGAGCACGGAACGAGATTGTAGCCACACGAGTCGAGACAGGTGAACCAACTGTGGTGGGACTTTCGAGATGCGAAGTTTTCCCAGAGCATTAGTTTCGACTTCTTACGCTTGGCCCTGGAAGAGGCGTCGATGCTGCTCTGGAAGCAGATCTACGGGGAGCCGTGATGTGAACGGCAGGCCGCATGAGAGCAGGCCGACTGGCGGACTGCCCATCATACGAAGCTTCAAAGTAATGGCTTCCGCATTTTCTCTCGCCAGTAAAGCAGCACGGTCTCTTGACATGCCTAACCTCCTTAAGAGGTTCTTATATAGCGAACGTGGCGAGGAGGTGTGGCTAGGCACACTCTTCCTCACTTCCAACATTCCTCCTCCTCTTTGGTGGCATTTCCATGAGATGTGGCTGTTGACGTCAATCTAGCTGCACTAACAGATCTGGAAGTTGTCGACTTGAAAGAAAAAAACTTGGAAGGGGAATTTCTGATCGATGGGTAGAGACTTATTTGCAGAGCAGTCAACAGCAGGGAAGGGATTCTTCTGCTGTCATTTTTAGCACGACTGTTCTGCTCTTATGTCAAATACTTCACTCTCTGGAATGTGTTGAATCTGAAGGAAAGTGTATGACAAAAATAACTTTTGGGCTAAGAAGTGGCGAAGAGTTCTATCAAAGCAAACAGAAGGAAGCAATTTTTTTTTTATCATTCTAGTAATTAAAAAAAATGCTAAAATATTTTCCTAATGCCGCAAAATATGCCAACATTACATTTATAAAAATGTAATGTTGGCAGTAAGAATCGTCGTACTTTCATGGGTAATAAGTATTGGAATATTGTTATGATCAAGACTTTAAGAAATAACTTTTCCCTTTCCAAAAGTTATTCTACGCCACTATGTATAAAGGAATGTAATATACTTTGCTTGTCTTAAATTGCGGAATGTATATAAACTAAGTATCTATATGTTGCACTTTAAGGAGAAATCTACTTATCATTTTATCTGAGATGAAAATAACGATTACAAATAAAAACAGAAAATGATATTGTTTTTTTAATTAGCTTATATATTACTTAATGGTATTAATATTCAATAAATGGTATGATATATGGTACATATAAATATAAATAGTATAACTAATGGTATATATATATACATATAAATAAATATAAAAGATGTATCGTACAACTAATAGTACATAAACGAAATTTAATGAAAAATTAATTAGATTAAAAATTAATTTAGAATTAGGTAGGAAGTCATTTGTACGACAATGTCTCTCTATACGTAGTTTATATCAATGGTTTTCAAAACAAGAATTGCGCCCCCATGTAGGGGGGAAGCAACATCTTCGCCAATGGGCAATACGTTTTGTAATCCTTGCACTTAATGTTCACTTCGCCTACTCAGCTATCTTTGAACCGATGGGTTTGACTTTGAGAATTCACTCCTCGGATTGCATTGAATTGCTTTACCTCCGAGAGGCACTTTTGTGCACACAGTGGACTAAATGACCAAGTCACAAGGTCCCTCAAAGGATCAAATAAAAAGGGGGAGGGGCATGACTGGATTTTTTTTTTGCAGTATAACAGTTTCCCCGCAGTTTTAGAGGTCTTTTACGAATCTCTGTGGCAAAAAAAAACTACCTAGCCTCATTGCGTGGAAAACGGCATCTCTCCCAGACAAAACAATCCACCTAGCCTAAATACGTGCAAAACGGCATCTCTCAAGGGAAAAAAATTTACCTAGCCTCATTGCATGCAAAGTGGCATCTCTCAGAGTTAAAACAATCCACCTAGCCTCAATACATGCAAAGCAGCATCTCTTCAAGGCAAAACAATTCGCCTATCCTAATTGAGTGCAAAACGGCATCTCTCCGAGACAAACAATCCACCTAGCCTCAATACGTGCAAAACGGTATCTCCCTGGGGCAAAACAATCCACCTAGCCTCAATGCGTATAAAACGGCATCTTTCTTGGACAAAACAATCCACTTAGTCTCATTGCATGCAAGAAGCCATCTCTCCCAGACAAAACATCCACCTAGCCTCAAAGCGTACAAAACGGCATTTCTTGTGGACAAAACAATTCACTTAGTCTCATTGCGTGCAAAACGGCATCTCTCCGATGCAAAACAATCCACCTAGCCTCTTGCGTAGAAAATGGCAGCTCTCCGAGACCAAACAATGCATCTAGCCTCAATGCGTGCAAAACGGCATCTCTCCGAGACAAAACAATCCCCCTAGCCTCATTGCGTGCAAAACGACATCTCTCTGAGACAAAACAATCCATTTGGCTTCAAAGGGTACAAAACGGCATGTCTTTTGGACAAATCAATCCACTTAGTCTCGTTGAGTGCAAAATGGCATCTGTCTGGGCAAAACAATGCATCTAGCCTCATTGCATGGAAAACAGCATCTCTCCGAGACAAAAAATTCCCCTAGCCTCAATGCGCATCTCTCTTGGACAAAACAATCCACCTAGCCTCAATACGTGCAAAACCGCATCTCTCCGGGGCAAACCAATCCACCTGGTCTCATTGTTTGGAAAACGGCATCTCTCCGAGAGAAAACAATCCCCTAGCCTCAAAGCGTACAAAACGGTATCTCTTTTGGACAAAACAATCCACTTAATGTTATTGCTTGCAAAAAGGCATCTCTCCGAGGCAAAGCAATCCACCTAGCCACAAAGCGTATAAAACGGCATTCCTCCCTTGGACAAAACAATCCACTTAGTCTTATTGCGTGCAAACCAATTTTTTGCAGGACCACCCAGTTTTTGTGAAGTTGAATAATAATAATAATCTATACCAGTTGTTTAACCTCAATATCTGCAAGGCCCAATTCGGAGAGAGACGAACAGGTGAGAATCATGCATGTGTTGGCAACTGTGTTGATAAGAGAAAAATAGTATTGCTGGTAAGAAATGAAAAATTAAACCTTAAAAATCTTGTACTGGTGTTAAAAACACAATAAAGATTAAAAATTTTCTGAAAAATGCACACACTTGATTAATCTTATCGGTATAAAAAAGAAATAAAGCAAAAGAAACATAATATAAATATACGTGCAACGTATGTTCGATTTTAGTGCATTATTTGGCACGAGATGTCTTCTTCCGTTCACCATCTCTTAATTGCACTGCAGAGTTATTCCTCCGAAGCTGAAGTAATGGAGACGCGTCTAATCTCTCCCCCATGGATTCTCCCCCCCCCAGCCCCAGCGACAGAAACTCATCGCCAGCATGTGCTTCGAATTCTCATTGTGATCGTCGCACGCTCAGCGACTGAGAATCGCTTAAATTCAATTAAGCACAGAGGCGGACTGCATTCTGCGGGCGACATTTGTTGTCTTCCATTGCTGTTGCCTCGACATTATCGCAGTGAAGCTCAGGTGGCAGCACCTCATTAAAGAATGAACTTCTGCTTTCTGCCGAGGGAGAGGAGGGGGGGGGGGATTCTAACAGATGACATCAAAACTGCGATCACGAGGGTTCGGGATGCAGGCCTAGCCTGTTTAGTGAAATGCAGTCAATAAGGCATCTTCAATGTGATTTTGAAAGAGACGATTCAGATGAACTTGTTTTGAAAGTAAGGAAAATAATTTTTATCTCAATAAAGTACTGATTTCGGATGACGCTGGAGAAGAAGTTCATAAATTGATCAAAGAGTTTTATTTTCGTGTGCCGTAGAGGCGGATGACAAACCCTAGAGGGGGGGGGGGGACAGTCTTTTTGAAATGTTCAGAGACAAAGTGTTTGGATTCTGCATCTCTTAGATTTGGCTCAGAATGAAGCTTTTAATAAAATGAAGAACAGATCGAGCATCAAGAGAGACGTATATAGTTTTCGACTGATAGGAGTTGAAAATGTGAATTTAACTTCAAATAAGAAATGCTGTTGGATGATGTAAAAAGAGATCAGTTCTGGGTGATATAAAATGTCTTAAGAAAAAAATAATAATGCAAAGACGATTTCTGACATATTTTGATTCACATTTATGGATCAGTTCTTTTATAAGTGTGGCCTCCCCTCTGAAGGCCAAAAAAAATTCAGAGATATCTGCGTTAAGACATCATATGTATCCCACCTACTGCATACAAGTTGGACGTATTAATGACAGAAATTCATGGCACATTGGCCTCCGTTTATGCGCCTAGCCAGTCATTGTTCGAATAAAAAAATTCCCTCTCAAGTAGCGGCTTGCCGTACAGAGATCTGACATGAGCCTGACTTTATAATACGTCATAGAGAATGTCTGGGAAGAAGGCGGCACCTCAGTAGACAGACAAACGCAAACATGCATGCCTTACTCGTTTTACCTCCCAGGATTGGGTTGTTTTACCTTTGAGCAGCATTTGTTTGCACATAATGGGCTAAATGGCCAGTTCACGAGGACTCCGTGGGCTCAGAGAAGGTTGGATCTATTGAACAGCTGTTGGGAGATCATATAGTATCCTCCCTTCAAAGTCATCCAGCGTGTTCTTTATCGTGCATAGGGTATGGCTTTCCCGCACACAGTACCACGGCCTAACGTCGTATCCGACGGACGGCGATCTTTTCAAGTACATCGGTGTCCGCTACTGACTAGGGGCAGAACGGAGAGTTTTGCGGAGATAAATATCAATGTTGGAACCCAGGTTCTTTTGATCAGTAGCGAAGCATGTGTAGCAAACATTACGCCAACATGGATCACGGATACACCAAAGGCCAATGCTGGTCTACCAATAGGTTCAAAACTGTTTGGGTTAGTGTATCTAACCGTTGAATATAGGTTTATAATTGGCCGAGGAAATATGCGGTATTTGGTGAGGTGTCTAGGTCAAAGAGAAAATTAAATAATCTCCAGATATTTCCTGAGTTGTCAATATGAAATAGATATCTTTTTTTTTCAGCCTTGAATTTCTTCCTACTGAGCCTAATTCGCCCTATTAAAGCATCATAGTTTAATTATCTTGGGAGCTATGTAAGAGATACTGTTGATGTGCGGCATGAGATTAACAGACGAATAGGGATTGGCTGCCGGGACTTTTAAGAATCTATGGAGAGTGTAGGGAAATAGGCGTATGTACCTAAAGACTAAAATTAGACTGTATAATAGTTTGGTTCTTTCTAGGGTTAGTTATGGTAGTGAAATTTGGACGCTATGTAAACAAGATAACGGGAAACTAGATGCTTTTTATTCTAGATGCTTACACAGTGTCTTGGGTATTAAGTGGTTTAACTTTGTAACTAATGATGAGGTTAGGCAAGGGAGTTGGCAACCTCCTTTAAGCAGCATATTGTGCAGAGAGAGACTCTGTTGGTTTGGTCATGTTGCCCGTATGGATAATTATAGATTGACGAATAGGATTATGAACAGTGTGCCTAGATGCCTCAGAAAGAAGGGGAGACCTAGGATGCGGTGGGCAGACAATGTCAAACAGGACCTTGTAAGAATTGGTGTGCAGTGGCCGGATGCAGCATATGTAGCTCAATACAGATATACTTGGAGAACTAAATTGCACGCTCTGGTTGGACCTCTGTAGCCCATGGCTTCTTGTGGATGATGATGATGATGAAACGCATCAAATTTTCAAGAGAGTTCCAATATTTTCTTACCGGCCACAGGCTAAACGATGGCTAAGAAATATCTGTGATTATGCTTCAGAATACACTAACGTCATGGAATGCAAGGATTTAGAGTCATACTTTACGACTGTACAAAACGTTCAGAGTATCACACTCATTGCAATGCAGACCTCTGCGATCTATTAATGCCCAAGCTCGTGCGCTCCTGTCTGCCGCAATGTACAATTTACTGTCAAGCGTAAAAATAAAATTCATGAAAATGAAATAGTTGAGATTTCATCATAAGGGCAACAAAAGAACGAAAGCTTCGTTTTTTGAGATTCCATCATTAATCACAGTTTAGCATGATAGCCTACCATATAGATGTGAGTATCGCCACTAGTTGCATTCATAAGAAAAGTGAATGTTAAAATGTCAACTGATATTGACTAAAACTTCGTAACTTTTCGAAAGATAAATATTTATGTATTTTTTTCGTGCAGAATTTGCATACAAGGTAATTAAAAAAATAATGCCCACACTTCAATGTGTTATTTTTATTAAATAATTTAGTAACATAAGCAATTGTGTGTCCAAAATGTTAAGAAACTGTCGAACGACATCCTTGTTACGACGGCGTGGTGTTAGCACATGTCATCTCTTAAATGTCAGATTTTGAAATCGCTGTATTGGTAACGTGAACGAACCTTGTGTCCCTCGAGAAGTCCCAATTTGAGACCATTGGGCTCATTTTTGAGGTACATTTAAAACATCATTCACCGTGAAAATGGGGCGGTGTGGCTCAGTCGGTAGCGCGCCAGGCTCGTAATCTGTAGTTCCCAGGTTCGAGTCCCAGCTGGGTCAGCGTTGAGATTTATCTCCGCAAAAATTCCCCGCCCTGCCCACGGTCAGTAGGGGACACCGATGGGCTTGGAAAGACCACCGTCCGTCGGATAGGACGTTAAGCCGTGGCCCCGTGTGCGGGAGAGCCATACCCTGTGCACGTTAAAGAACACGCTGGATGGCCTTGATGGGAGGCTACCATATGTCTCCCAACAGCTGTTCCAGTGGGTCCCCTGTCCCAACCTTCTCTGAGCCTTCGGGGTCCACGTGACCTGCCCATTTAGCCCATGGTGTGCAAAAGAGTGCCGCTCAGAGGTAAAACAACCCAACCCACCGTGAAAACATTTACAGGAAAGAATCCCTGCAGCTGTTTACACCAGACGTGCCTCTACGAATGGTAGTTGAATATTGCATGGATATTTGATTTGCCACCAACGGCGCCCCCGTTGAAGTCTCTTGAACATTAAAAGAAAATTCGAGAGTTTCTTGACATTTTGTACACACAGTTAGTTTTGTTACTTAATCAATTATTTAATACAATATAGCACTTTAAGATAAGGATAATCTTTTATAATGGCCCTATATGTGTTTGTGTGTATATATATATATATTGGGTTATGGTTGCAGCTACCTGGCTGATTTTGTTTTAATTTACAAATTAATACGCTTATTTTATCGGGGCTCCTGTCAAATAATTCTAGAAATTTCCTGCTCTGTCAGTAGAAAATCATATTCGGAGAAATAAATCAAGAGTGTGAATTTAAAGAATCCAAGAAACATATCCTGAAAAAGAAATCTACAAATTTGTTGAATCATCAGCGAACTCTTAATGATACACTTGTTTTAGTGAAGGATTTCACCCGACAACCAGTCATCATTTATACTTTAGTTAATTTTTGAAAAACAAATTCTCATTAGTGGCAAAGATATTCAACATTGAAGTTTCCATAACTGTTCAAATATCGAACGAACATGATAAAAAAAAAAAATCAAGATTTATATCGGACACTTAGCTTCACTTTCCCTTTCGGTTTATCATAAAAAATCTCCTTTTAGAAGTTATTAAATTTTGAATATCTCTTCTCACTGACAATAATATTTTCTGCTATTGTAGCATTTGAATAAAGTAGTCGTACATTTCCATTTCGTGTAACGCCTAGCAAGGTAAAACAGATTTTGATATCTCAGAAGAGTAGACTCGTTCGTGAGTTCTCCATGTAGAAACAGTTTAAACTGCAAACATCAGACGTCACATGGAACAAATGCACAAAAAATGAAAACAATTTAGGAACAAAATGAAAATGTAAAATCTGATGCAGAATTCGACTACTACGGTATTACATTCGACTTAAGTGCAGATATTATGAGTTAGATTAATATTATTATCAATGTTTTGCTCATAATTTGTATCACCTGACGCTTCCGTTAAATTCGGACAGATCAAGCGATACAGGCACACAGAAAAGCCAATAAATAAATAAGCAAAGAAATGAAAGACGACGACAAGAAGCGAAGGCGCGCGAGGGGAGACCGCGCGTGCCAAAAAAAAGGGACAAAAAGCAAGCAGAAGAAAAAAAAGGGACATCGGACAAAAAAAGCGTATTATTGTTGGTGGTGCAGGGATTGGAAGAGGAAGGAGAGAAAAGGATGCGGTGGGAGGGTGCAGACGAGGGGGTGGGGGTGACGTCGACACGAAGAAGAATGCTTCGCTTTATCTGAGAGGAGAAAACAATGGAGACAAGAGGCGAGCAGAAGGATGACGTCTTTTGTTCCTAAATGGATCACAAAGAGGCAAAATTGTTCGTAAGCACACAGCCAAAGATCTCGAGACAACAGAGGGAAAGGAAAAAAAAGAGTAACGAAAAGTGTTTGTTTTGAAACAGAAAAAAAAAATGTTTTTTTTCTGATTTCATCAGGTGCAGCGATATTCAAATTCATCGTATGCATTTTCTAGCAAACAAAGGTACGCGTAATAGAAAGATGTCCGAGATGTTCCTTAAAGTTTCGATGGTCGCTACGCCACTCTTCGTGAAAGTATTGGATCAATGGTCAATGGAATAATTACAGATTGAAATTCTCGAAACAGAAGGAGGTGACTTCATTTCTCTTGGTCATGTCGACGGTCTGTGAGATCATGATTATTATAAAACATTTATTACTGAATTCGTTGCCAATGGGCGGGTAGTACTAAGAACGAGGCATCACTTCGTGTGGTAGACGATAGATGAAAGAAAGTTACTTTGCGTCCATCTTGTTCTGAGAGGCCAGAATGAATGCGCAGAAGCCAATGATTTGCAGACAAGTCGCTTGGGTTATGGGATTTGCAAAATAATTGTTAGTTGGTGAAGACTAAGTTGATTATCGATGCAATGTTTGAAATTTTAATTTTTGAAATATTTTATACGTTACTTTGTTTATCCATTTCTACTAGAGGTGTCGTACTATGTGCAGTTTTCATATTCGAAGGATATCAAATTGATAGTAGTTAATATCGCGGTAATTTTCTTTCCAAATGAACTTTGATCAAAATTGAGAGTTACAATCGAGTCAAAATCACGCCCAGAGCTTTGACGCTTTCACCTTTGCTATCTCTCCAATCCTTGCATGGATAATACGTTCAATGACAGTTAGATGGGCTTGACGGCAGGCTACCACCTATCTCCCAAGCTGTTCCAATAGTTCCCCTCCTCCTAATCTTCTTTGAGACCTCGGGGTCCTTGTAACCGGGTATTTTAGTCCATTGTGTGCAAAAAAGCGCTGAAAGGAAAGCAATCCAATCTATTTTTTAACACGGACGTGAATATTGAACACTGCACAGGGAAACCTTGAGGAAGAAAATTTTGACCAGTTGGTGACGTAGGGTAAAGAGTCAGTCTTAAATAATAATGCACGTAACAAGAGTGGTTATTAATCATTCTTGTTATGCACGTAAATAATAATTCTTGCTACGTGCATTATTACTTAATACTGACTCTTTACCCTACGTCACCAACTGGTCAAAAATTTCCTCCTCATTAATAATCATTCTTGTTATGGACGTAAACAATAATTCTTGCTACGTGCATTATTACTTAATACTGACTCTTTACGTCACCAACTGGTCAAAAATTTCCTCCTCATTAATAATCATTCTTGTTATGGACGTAAACAATAATTCTTGCTACGTGCATTATTACTTAATACTGACTCTTTACGTCACCAACTGGTCAAAAATTTCCTCCTCATTAATAATCATTCTTGTTATGGACGTAAACAATAATTCTTGCTACGTGCATTATTACTTAATACTGACTCTTTACCCTACGTCACCAACTGGTCAAAAATTTCCTCCTCATTAATAATCATTCTTGTTATGGACGTAAACAATAATTCTTGCTACGTGCATTATTACTTAATACTGACTCTTTACGTCACCAACTGGTCAAAAATTTCCTCCTCATTAATAATCATTCTTGTTATGGACGTAAACAATAATTCTTGCTACGTGCATTATTACTTAATACTGACTATTTACTCCACGTCACCAACTGGTCAAAAATTTCCTCCTCATTAATAATCATTCTTGTTATGGACGTAAACAATAATTCTTGCTACGTGCATTATTACTTAAGACTGACTCTTTACCCTACGTCACCAACTGGTCAAAAATTTCCTCCTCATTAATAATCATTCTTGTTATGGACGTAAACAATAATTCTGGCTACGTGCATTATTACTTAATACTGACTCTTTACCCTACGTCACCAACTGGTCAAAAATTTCCTCCTCATTAATAATTATTCTTGTTGTGGACGTAAACAATAATTCTTGCTACGTGCATTATTACTTAATACTGACTCTTTACTCTACGTCACCAACTGGTCAAAAATTTCCTCCTCATTAATAATCATTCTTGTTATGGACGTAAACAATAATTCTTGTTACGTGCATTATTACTTAAGACTGACTCTTTACCCTACGTCACCAACTGGTCAAAAATTTCCTCCTCATTAATAATCATTCTTGTTATGGACGTAAACAATAAGTCTTGCTACGTGCATTATTACTTAATACTGACTCTTTACCCTACGTCACCAACTGGTCAAAAATTTCCCCCTCATTAATAATCATTCTTGTTATGGACGTAAACAATAATTCTGGCTACGTGCATTATTACTTAATACTGACTCTTTACCCTACGTCACCAACTGGTCAAAAATTTCCTCCTCATTAATAATCATTCTTGTTATGGACGTAAACAATAATTCTGGCTACGTGCATTATTACTTAATACTGACTCTTTACGTCACCAACTGGTCAAAAATTTCCTCCTCATTAATAATCATTCTTGTTATGGACGTAAACAATAATTCTTGCTACGTGCATTATTACTTAATACTGACTCTTTACCCTACGTCACCAACTGGTCAAAAATTTCCCCCTCATTAATAATCATTCTTGTTATGGACGTAAACAATAATTCTGGCTACGTGCATTATTACTTAATACTGACTCTTTACCCTACGTCACCAACTGGTCAAAAATTTCCTCCTCATTAATAATCATTCTTGTTATGGACGTAAACAATAATTCTGGCTACGTGCATTATTACTTAATACTGACTCTTTACGTCACCAACTGGTCAAAAATTTCCTCCTCATTAATAATCATTCTTGTTATGGACGTAAACAATAATTCTTGCTACGTGCATTATTACTTAATACTGACTCTTTACCCTACGTCACCAACTGGTCAAAAATTTCCTCCTCATTAATAATCATTCTTGTTATGGACGTAAACAATAATTCTTGCTACGTGCATTATTACTTAATACTGACTCTTTACGTCACCAACTGGTCAAAAATTTCCTCCTCATTAATAATCATTCTTGTTATGGACGTAAACAATAATTCTTGCTACGTGCATTATTACTTAATACTGACTCTTTACCCTACGTCACCAACTGGTCAAAAATTTCCTCCTCATTAATAATCATTCTTGTTATGGACGTAAACAATAATTCTTGCTACGTGCATTATTACTTAATACTGACTCTTTACGTCACCAACTGGTCAAAAATTTCCTCCTCATTAATAATCATTCTTGTTATGGACGTAAACAATAATTCTTGCTACGTGCATTATTACTTAATACTGACTATTTACTCCACGTCACCAACTGGTCAAAAATTTCCTCCTCATTAATAATCATTCTTGTTATGGACGTAAACAATAATTCTTGCTACGTGCATTATTACTTAAGACTGACTCTTTACCCTACGTCACCAACTGGTCAAAAATTTCCTCCTCATTAATAATCATTCTTGTTATGGACGTAAACAATAATTCTTGCTACGTGCATTATTACTTAATACTGACTCTTTACGTCACCAACTGGTCAAAAATTTCCTCCTCATTAATAATTATTCTTGTTGTGGACGTAAACAATAATTCTTGCTACGTGCATTATTACTTAATACTGACTCTTTACTCTACGTCACCAACTGGTCAAAAATTTCCTCCTCATTAATAATCATTCTTGTTATGGACGTAAACAATAAGTCTTGCTACGTGCATTATTACTTAATACTGACTCTTTACCCTACGTCACCAACTGGTCAAAAATTTCCCCCTCATTAATAATCATTCTTGTTATGGACGTAAACAATAATTCTGGCTACGTGCATTATTACTTAATACTGACTCTTTACCCTACGTCACCAACTGGTCAAAAATTTCCTCCTCATTAATAATCATTCTTGTTATGGACGTAAACAATAATTCTGGCTACGTGCATTATTACTTAATACGACTCTTTACCCTACGTCACCAACTGGTCAAAAATTTCCTCCTCGTTAATAATCATTCTTGTTGTGGACGTAAACAATAATTCTGGCTACGTGTATTATTACTTAATACTGACTCTTTACCCTACGTCACCAACTGGTCAAAAATTTCCTCCTCATTAATAATCATTCTTGTTATGCACGTAAACAATAATTCTTGCTACGTGCATTATTACTTAAGACTGACTCTTTACCCTACGTCACCAACTGGTCAAAAATTTCCCCCTCATTAATAATCATTCTTGTTACGTGCATTATTACTTAAGGCTGACTTTTTACCCTCGAAATGGAACATTTCCCTTATTTGGTACAAAACACGATGAATGGCGACAATCTATTGAATGACAGATGACAACCAGAATAAGAATAGATCTGTTTTTAAGCATCGGACCTAGTTCTTTTCCAGATTATTTCATCTGCTTACAGACGACGAAATAATTTATCAAAATACTCGACTTACTAACAGGTGGAGATTTCATGTTCCCATTCCACATATGTTTGGTTTTATACCTCTAAATTAGAGTTACTGGATTAAATTTTCGAGCAAGTCAGATTTTATCATTTTTTTTAATATTTCAAATATTTTTGCGCACCACACGTGAAGCCAAGAAACATGCAGGAACCAGAAGAAAAAGTAAAATGATCAACAAAGGTAAGAGGTAAAAAAAATTAACCCCACAGAAATATAAGTAATATGTTACAAACTCTTCAACTGTTAGTACATTTTTTTTTAGTCTTTTTTCTTTGCGACGTATAGGACAGAGAAGAATCCTAGAAGCTACTCCTAGCTTTTACAGGTCTTCTCATACAAGGACATGCCCTAAAGACCGAAGTCACTCCGCAAAATTTCCCCGCCCTGCTCACGGTCAGTAGGGGACACCGATGGGCTTGAAAAGGCCGCCGTCCGTCGGATGGGACGTTAAGCCGTGGCCCGTGTGCGGGAGAGCCATACCCTGTGCACGTTAAAGAACACGCTGGATGGCCTTGACGGGAGGCTACCATCTGTCTCCCAACAGCTGTCCCAGTGGGTCCCCTCCCCCAACCTTCTCTGAGCCTTCGGGGTCCTTGTGGCCTGGCCATTTAACCTATTGTGTGCAAAAAAGTGCCGCTCAGAGGTAAAACAATCCAAAACCGAAGTCACTGCTGACCACTGCCTCAGTTAGGCTAGCTGCCTAACCACTATGCCAGTTAAGGCTTGTTTCCTGTATTGTCAATTTTTCCTACATTTTCTGGTGACCATGTTTCTTTCGGTTCTGGAGTCATTTTTAGTAACTCTGTTGCAAATAACCGTGAACAAAATATGTTAGCCTAATAAGTCTAGGCAAGTGAAAGCAGGGAGAACTGATGAGAAATATGAAGCGTTATCTAAATATAAAATATCATCTAATAACTAATAAAAATAATAGACGTGTCTGGGCGACCTAGGTACTAATCGACAATGAATATCTTTCTTTCGCATTTTGCTGACGTAACTCTTGGCAGCTCTCCAGCGCTCGTTCTGGTGTCTCATTGTCGGCGAGAGCCTCTGACTACACTGACTGTTCCGATGTATTTTTTTTCTTAGCAGATTGCAGTCCCCTCTAATTCCGTAAATATGTCACCAACTGGTCAAAAATTTCCTGCGCAAGGTTTCCCTGTGAGGTGTTCAATATTCACATCCCTATACAAGAACTGATTGCTTTCCTCTGAGCACTTTTTTGCACGCAATGGGCTAAAATACCAGGTTACAAGGACCTTGAGGGCTCAGAGAAGATTAGGAGGAGGGAACTATTGGAGCAGCTGTTGGGAGATAGATGGTAGCCTACCGTCAAGCCCATCTAACTGTTATTTAACGTGCACAGAGCATGGCTCTCCCTCACATGGAGCCACGGCTTAACGTTTCATCCGACGGATGGCGGCCTTTCTTAGTCCATCGGTGTACCTTACTGACCGAAGTCAGAGCGGGGAGTTTTTTCGGATGCAAAATAGAATAAAATATAAAACTTCTGTCCGCTTTCCTGAATTTTTTATATCCTTTCGATTGTGAATTTTCATTTAACATTTTTCGGTTCCTTCTCGCGTAACTGCCCAACTACTTGACCGTCTGGTCCCAAAATTCTCCCTTGGATCTTTTCCCCTCGTCTCATTATGTTGCGTTAAAAATTGAAGTCTCGACTTTTTTATAGATTTAGGTTTGTTGTTTTACTTCTGAGCGTCACTTTTCTGTTCCTAACTTCTAAATGTCCAGATCACAAGTACCCCAAGGGCTCAGAGAACGTTGACGGAAGGGGACCCACAGCTGTTAGGAGACATGTGGAAGACAAGTCGATGTCAAAGCCATCAACCGTGTTGCTTAACGTGCACAGGGTATGGCTATCATGCAGAAGGGTTAACGTCTCATCCGACGGACGCCAGTATTTCCAAGTCCATTGGTGTTCCCCTTTTTCACTAAGGGCAGAGTGTGTGGGCGGAAGGGGGGTTAGCGGTGATAAATCTCAACTCTGGCACAGGTGGACTCGAATCTGGATTCTACAGATTATGAGCCGGGCGCGCTACCGACTGATTTGTTAAAACCCGAATCATAGTTTAAAACCACTTTTAGTTTTTCACCTCATTTGGGTGGAGAGAGAGACTCTGAATTTCAACAGAAAATTTGTGAAGACTTCAAAGTCCCTATCTGGAACAGAATCTGATTTTGAAAACTGGAAACGTATTTTGTCCCCCCAAAATCTCTTTCATTCACAGTTTCGAATTTTAAATTTTTCTCCCGCCAAATTCGTACGAGGTTTCTAGCAATATCACAGCATTGTGCTTGATTTTAATTCTGAAAGCCTCAGGAATTAGGAGGCGAAATGTTTCATTTTACAAAGTTCAGAGGAAGACTAAAATTGCCTTTATGATATTAAATTATCTTTGATCACTATATTTACTTGAGGGTCGCTTTTAAAGGCTAGCCTTACATAAGAGTTTCTAAGCTTATGACTTCAAAGTGTAAGACAGAGATGGGATGGCACAAACCTCTTATCACTTAATATGAAAATTCTCTGAAAATCTCACTTGATATCCACAGGTATCAAATGAGATTTTCAGAGCATTGTCTCACTGGGATCTGCTCCGATTAACCTTTTTTGATTTTCTCAATGTAATCCTTTGGCGCACCCCACAGCAAAATCGACAAAAATTTAGTAGATACTAATCTACAACAACGATGAATGCAAGCAATTGCAAACAGAAATATCTATTTTTTTTCTTTTTGTCTACTTCAAAAATGTTTTAAAAATGAACATTGCTGACAGAAATGATATTTAGCGATTAAACGTCAGTTGATTTAGACAAGCATTTCAAAGCAGTTAGGTATTACTGGGCGCTGTTGGACAATCTGAGTATCACCAGGCTTTTAAGACTATTATCCATTATTAGGCAGTTTTAGGAAATTACAGATTATTAGGAATTGTTAGCCATTTATACAGGGTATGTTGCTTTACCTCTGAGTGGCATTTGTTTTGCACACAATGTGTTAAATGTACAGGTCACAACGACCCCAAAGGCTCATAAAAGGCTAGCGGAAGGGGACCCACTGGATATCTGTTAGGAGACAGATCACAGTCCCATCAAGGTCATCCAGCATGTTCTTTAATGTGCACAACGTATGACTCTCTCTCGCAGACGGCGGCCGCGGCTTAACGTCCCATCCGACGCACAGCGACCTTTCTAAGCCCATCGATGTCCCCGACTAACCGAGGACAGAGCGACGGATTTCGCGGGACTCTCCATTCACTTAGCACGTGAATGTTTCCATTTTTCTGTCCGTTAACTATAGGTTGTCAGCATTGTTAAGCAATTATAGTTTGCCAGATATTTTCAAATAATTATAGATTGCTAGTCATTGTTAAGCAATATTAGGTTTCCAGTCATTGTTATGCAGATAATTCCAGAGGTCGCTGTAATATGGATTCTGAAATTTAAGGTCGATCGCCATGAATTATATATTTTTGATGTACAGTCGCTCAAAAAAGTATCCGAACATTATGGTTGATTACAGAATTCAGAAAAAATATCTGGCAACGATTTTTTTTAGAAATTAGTGATCTGGCCACCTTCGTGTCACGTGACAGATCACTAATTTCTAAAAAAAAATCGTTGCCAGATATTTTTTCTGAATTCTGTAATCAACCATAATGTTCGGATAGTTTTTTCAGCGACTGTACTGATGAAACAACCCACACTAATTGATGCATTATTTAAGTTTTAGTGAAATTATTTCAGATTGTGTATTGACCAAGGTCATAGGCGAGTTGGTGTGTTTTCCGTTGTATATTTTTGTTCTGTTATTTTATGGCGAAAATAATTGACAGCAGACACAACAGATATACAAACAGACAGTCTTTTACTTACAATTCCTCCTTGGAACATTACAGAAGCAGGGACTGCAGAAATCAATGAAAGAAATAAAAAAATAAAACTCACAAATGTAGAAATGGGAGTACAGCAAAATGTAAGAAAACTTTACTATATAAGTTTTTCTCTTTTCATTGTATAGATTGTTCGACTGTTTTTATTCGGAGGCATGCTGCTGGCTCACAACGCTTCTCGTTGATATAGAAATCGTTCTCCCAACTCCTATGAAAGGTGTGTAGCATTAACAAGTGCAACGAGTTTGTAATCATCTATCATCCGAACGAAAGGTTTTTATAGTACATCCTTTAAGTTTGAAAAATACACTTTCCTCTTTTTCTTTTTTACAATACATACATTTAACATCCCTGAAAAAACACTTCTTCGATGACAATTTGTTTCCACATGCTACCTTGCTGGATTTGTTTCGAATTAATCATGTTGAAAAAAAATTTAGTAAAGTTGTTTTTGGTTGTTAAAAATTTCACTTTATTCCGTACTTGCTATTAACTCGATTGATTTCGAAAATTTTGTGCCATTGTTGCAGTAGATTGATCTACAAGTTAAATGCTTTTAAAAGCGTGACTGAAATTATTTTGTTCCAGATTGATTTGTATATCTTTTTCTACTCCAAGAATGTAAATCTAGTTTCAGAGTGATCAACTATTTCATTGTTGGGATTGCTTTACTTTTAGTTAATATGTAAAAAGTGATTTATGATTCGATCCCATTGTTTTTTTTTTTGTTTTATGGTAAAGAATTTTTAATGGAAGGATATGTTCGTCATAAATTTCGCACTTAAGTTTTGAATTCTAAAAGAAAATGAATATTAATTAACAATGAACTGTGAAATGAACTGACACATGAGAGTTTCAGCAACTTTTCGGGTGTTCAGTTTTCATCAGTTTTTGAAACTGATCAATATTTCGAATGCATTCGCCAAAAGGAAAATTCATCAATTAGTTGGAATTTACAAATGCTGCAACATCGATACAGATGTGTATATATACATATATATGTAAGAATTTGTACTAATTTTAAAAATGTGTTCGAAATTTTATTAAAATTATTTTAAAATGAAGCTCTGTTATAGTTCCGGAAGTATGTGCCCCAGGTTCTGTTGGTAAATGATGGTGGTTGTAGTTGTTTTGTTCCTCCCATTGAAAAGTACAACATTTTCAACGCGAATCAGCCTCGAAAGAATGAATAGCTCTTTTAAACTTCCTAAACAGCCCTTAAAAACCATAATTACTCTGATGAAGTACATTGAAATCTGAAACAAATCCCTTTAATTTTAGGAAACGTTTTGAAAAGGAATCACGTTTTCATTCATTCTTAAAGTTGACACCTCACGAATTGCAACTGAATTCGTTGATGTATTTAATTTCTATTTCGCGAACTGTTTTGCATCTCTTTTAAGAGCGAATATTATTCCTCTATTGAAGATTAATAGTTGGACTCTGTACTGAATTATACTTAGTTTAGTTGGGTTGTTTTACCTCTGAGCGGCACTTTTTTTGCACACAATGGGCTAAATGGCCAGGTCACATGGACTCCAAAGGCTCATTAAAAGTTGGGGGAGAGGACCCACTGAAACAGCTGTTGGGAGACAGATGGTATCCTCCCGTCAAGGCCATCCAGTGTGCCCTTTAACGTGCACAGGGTGCAGCTTTCCGAAACACGGGGCCACGGCTTAACATCCTATTCGACGGACGACAGCCTTTCCAAGTCCATTGGTGTCCATTACTTACCGTGAGCAGGGCGGGGAATTTTTCGGAGTTAAATCTCAACGCTGACCCAGCTCGGACTCGAACCTGGGAGCTGCAGACCCGCCCACTTACTTTAGTATTGAAAAACTTGGGAAAAGAATAAATATAAAACATTACGCTTTCTAATGCGCTTAATGTGTAACATCGATTGTGCAAGAATGGATAAAAATGAATCTGAATTTAAAAAAGCGAAATTCAACAATAATTCAGATTGCGCAAACGTGGATGTCAAATTTTCAGATTGTGGAATTGGCATAAAGTCGAAATACCTGTATTAGAATACGATTTTTTTTTTGTGTCGATGATGATACGATTACTGGAAACGATTTACAGAAAGTTCGGAGCTCCTGTTGTAAAGAACGAAGTTACAAAATCTCGTGCCCAGTGTGGAGTTCGTGTTCCCTTGAGTGAGGGAACATTGTTGACAGATTTGGAAAACTTTTCTCGACACTGAAGCCTCAAGAAGAAGGGAAAAAATAATCGAAATCGATTTGCTGCTGAAGGAAAAAAAAGGCGCGAAAGAAATTCCGATATTTACGAATGAAGTGTGACCTAATTCAAACCAAGAATATCGGAAAGATCGTGGAGCCGATAACATTGAGTATAGGTTTTTAGTGATGGAAATTTCTTTTAGCTACAGCAGATGCGTTTATGTACATCAATGGACAAAAATAAAAACATTCAGTTTTAAGAACTAGTTTTGGACAAAAAAATCGGAAGTAAAATCAATAAAACTAGACTCAGGGTAAAACTTTTTAAAAATTTGGAACAATTCCAATCTGCGATTGTTTTTATCTCAGCTAACGAAATATAAACAGATACACAGAGCAGAATTCTAAAATTGTAGGTCATAGTTTTACTTTTGGAAAGAAAGAAAATTAATTTCAGATCACTAGAAAGAATCGACTACAGCATTTCATTGATTGGTAGAGAATTTGTGGCTAAATTTTGCAGTGAAATTTGTTACATTCTTTTATGTTATAAATCGTCATCTTCAATGATTTTTCTGTTTCAGTTACAGTAGTGATTCCTCAACTATGGTCCGCGAACTGTTTCGGGTCTGTGAGTTGTTTTCCTGAGAATTCGCATCGCGTTGTTGGAATCTCATTTCTTAACAAGAATCATTCTAACAGTGCACATATTGCGTTGAACAGCACAGGGCAATATCGACTGCTATTTTTGGTTTAATTTTTGAAAAACATTTAATCGCTCTATCCAAAATTTACTTACTTAAGCGTCTTCCAAATAATGTAATTTATTTGGGCAAGGTTCCTGTTATTTCATATTTCAAAACTTTGTCTTTAAATTTAAGTGATTTTTTTAAAATATTTCATCAGTTAATTTTAATAAAATCTAAAATCTTGTTCAGTGATTCTCTCTTAAATCTAATCCGTTCTGGCGGGGTGGTGAGTAAAAATCCTTAAAAATATAAAAGAGTCAGAAAGAAGGGAAATTTAAAATTTGAGCTAGAGCCAATTAAGGTGCAGTGAGGCCGTAAGCAATAGTTGGGATCCTCATTTTTCATAAAATCAAGAAATCATTCTACTTGAGATGAGGCCTTAAGTGGTGAAGGCCTAGGTGCTTGTGTATTTATCCTGAACTGAATCTGAAATGAAAGCACGGTATATACTTAGGCTCCCTAAAGTTAACCACTTTACATCAAGACTGCTTTAAACTTCTACACTTACATTCAAATTTCCAGTTTTATTGAAAAAGAGTCTTTTTTTTAATCAGAAGGAATCTTTCTCACATTGTGATATTTCCATCATCGACACTATTCCGTAGTGTTTGCAAAATGCCTCACCTTCCTAAAGCAATCTCAAACAGTCAATATTTTTTTCGTAATCTTTCATAAATTCTCTTCTAGAAAAATTCCTTAAGATTTCAAGATAATCACTTCAAAGAAAATACTTTTTCTGTTGAAAATTCCCTTGTTTAACTTAAGCTGAGTCATAGATAACAAAGGCTAATTACCATGGTAACGCGCTACAAGATTCTGCTTGATTTGTGCTGGATATCAACATCAGTGATGAATTATGGGTAGCTGAATTAATTTTACAATAATTCTTTATACTTTGATAGAATGCAGAGAAAATTATCGCTGCTTAGAGTTGAATTCTTTTTCGAATAATTGTAAAGCAAAACAATGGTCAGTGCATTTTTCAGAAGAGAAATGAAATTGAAATTTTTTGATATTTCTGAATATTCGGATCCAAAGTTTCTATCTATTTGCATATCGAAAAGGATCAGAGAATTGGATGCAAAAGTGTTACGAGAAATTACGAGAAAGCTTCCAAAATTCATCGATTGTACCTACAATTAATTTTAATTTATGCAATGTGAAGTTCCCATTGCAATAATGTCATACAAGACCAAAACCAACTTCCATTAGTATCAGAGAATAAATTGGTTTTGGCAAAAATACTGGAGAGAAAATTAATAATATCTCTTTCAAGTAGAGTCATTTTGTAATGTGAGATACTGTTTTGAAAGTTATAACAAATTATGTATTATTGCATCTCCTAACATTAAAGTCTAGAAGCCCCTATTTCTATAGAATGATATGAAGACATTAACTCATAACATCACATAAGAACAACATTCAATTTTTGAAGTGAAGCAGAAGTTAAAATTTTGCATATTTTGTCAGAATCGTGAATAGATATCAGTACTTGAAGTAATGCAACATTTTCGATTCTGTCTCCATTTCCTGGAAAAAAAAGATGTAACAAGGAAACTTAATTGCGGCACTAACTAGGTCGCCTAAAAGCAGACTAATTCAGTTAGGCGATAAATAAAAATCTGAAATTTTCATTTGGGACTGAAGGTGGATAAGGAAGGATCAGCTCTTCGGGAGGAATTCGAACAAGTGCTCAATTACATCAAAGCAGGAACTCTTATCACTAAAGAATCTAAAAAAAAAAGAAAAAAGGAATAAAATTTTAAAAAATGGAAATTGAGGTGTCGTAATATTCGAATAGATTAAGTGTCTTCAGTGGAATTCATTTAATTAAAAAAAAAAACCAAAATAATATTTCAGACTTAGTTAGTGTTGGGAGAAAATAAAGAATTAAAATTTCGCCTCTCTCTATAAATGCATCAGGTAGAAATTCATGAATAGTTATCAGTCATTTCAACAGAATATTTAAAAATATTTTATTTCGGTTTCTTTTGTTGTGTTTCTGGAGTTATTCTCCTCCTCTTTGCTGATCCCACGTAATTTGTATAGAGGAACGACGGGAATGAAAAATGACAAGAAGATGCCAAGATCAGAGATACGCCGAGAAGTTTCAGCATCCGGAAGCTGCCTCTTTAATGATCGCAACTCCTCCTGGACCGACAGACGAACGCTCTTACGCACGAGACGCGAAGAAAAGAAACCCACCAATTTCACGGCCATTTGACCTGAAATATACCCCAATGCCGGGGGCCGAACACGCTTCGGTAAGCACAAGAAACGATTGCCGATCTGTGGATGCTGCTGCTGCTGGTGGTGCTGATGCCTCCCGACGCTTAACCTGAGCAAAGTATCAATACTATGCTTTAGAAAGGGACAAGCACTGGAACTGGTGGCAATGCAACTGCATCGAGTGCCAGCGAATAATTAGTTTTTACTTCCTCACCGAAAGACATCTATTAAGAATCTTTCGATGCTGTTCATCAGCGATGTGGAAAAAATTGAACATCCGTGCGAGTAGAAAAAGAACCAAAAAATCCGTCTATTTTCCTCCATCCGCTGGAGTCACGTCATTCGGAATCGCCTTCGTGCCCGGTGGATTTACTGCTTTATTTAGCAAAAGCACGCTATAGTGGCCGCCACCTGATTAATAATGTTTCTCGAAATGATCTCACAATGGTCGTGACGTCACTCCCAAGAGTTATTTCGATGCTGAAGGAAACGAAGAAATTTTAACATACACATTACAATGGGTGGGAGTCATTGATCCATATCTCAGAGAACCACCTTACGATCAGAATTATAACATTTCAGTAGAGACAGCAACTTATCTTACTGATATACCGAAAGAGATAAGCGACAAACTCTTTACGGTGCATTTCAATCAGGTTGAAATTCATTTTTTGATTCTGCTAATTGTTTCCTGGTTCTTAGATCTACAACGCTTTTAATGCCTATTGATAATTTTATTGTTCTCTCCATTAATACAAAAATACTTTTTCTATACAAGCCATTCTTCTAGATTTTTTTTAGCTATTAAATATTAACATTAAAATTTTTTTTAATGGTAAAAGTCATTTAATGACTTAAAAGAATGTTGTAATTAAGAAACCAAAATAGTGATTTTTGCAGATTTGTTATTTTATCCTTTCTATAATTTCATGTTTAAACTCAATGCACTGATCTTATTGATATCGTGATACTATTTTCATAATCATATTGCAGACGTTTACAGTCAAAATCGAATTCCGCGATTGAAATGCTAGGTTGATGCATCTGTATACACTCAGGATCATCATAAAAGCATATCCGTATTTTAAAGTGCTTAATTAAATAATTAAGTAGCAAAAGCAACTGAGTGTACAGAATGTGAAGAAACTCTCAAAGTTTCGTTTTTGGTTCAATCATTGGCGGCGTGGTACCCCATACTCACCTCAGCATGTGTGGTGTAGCAACAGTTGCAGTGATTTTTTTCCTTTAAATACTCTAATAGCGAATTTTTTCGGAACAAATGATGCTTTTAATGTGTCCCCCCCCCCTCCATCAAAGGAAATACAATGGTGTGAAATCGGGAGTCTTTGAGAGCTTCTTGACATTTTGCACACATGATTACTTCTGTTACTTATTATTCAATATAAGACATTAAAATACGGGTGTCATTTTGCAATAACCTAGTATGTTGAAAGAGCTGACTGTATTAGACTGTTTCCAAAACTATTTGATGTTTTCCAATGGTGGAACAGAGAATATTAGAAGTGTATAATGTGATGATGATTTATAGTTGAGTTACATACTCTGAAATAAAATGTTTTCCATGATGATGCAACTTTGCCTCACCAGGTAAGAGAGAATGCCAAAACTTTCTTTTCTGAAATGCCACGAAAGTGTCATCTACAATTCAAAAGTTCAAAACGGTATAATTTCCGGTTACGAGTACATTTCACGTATTTCACCTTCCTCTCATCTATTCGCTTAATTGAAATCCGTTTCTGATGGAGAACATCTGTTTCCAAACTGCGTCATTTTTTTTGAATGACAATAATAAGTGGCAGTGTCGTTTGCCACTGGAAATTGCTTCTATGGAAGTAATTTCCAACTTCCATAGAAAGATTTAATTTAAATTTAATTTAATAGTAATAAATGGAAGGTAAAAAAAGGAAGCGTTTAAAATTAAAAGCTTTTAAAAATAAATTTTAAAATTAAAATTAAAATTAAAAATTTAATATTTAATTAAATATTACTTTTGGAAAAAGAAACGAAATTTTCCATTTTTCTCCAGATTCGAAATATTAAATCAATTGAAACTTATTATATTTTATTCAGATAAAATGGCAATAGTCGTGGTACTGGCGATAAAGCAGATTTACTCTGAAAGATTCGGCTTATATTCTTTAAGCTAAAGAAAAACGAAAATCTTATGTTCATTGGCTGCATCTTTACAGTTTGAAATAATGTTCTCGTCCCAATTTTTGAAAAGTTCTCCACCAAATGTACAGAACAAACCGAAACGTGAAACTCTGTTAAGTAAGGTGCCATGTGGAAACATCCCCCTGCATTTACAACAACGCTTCCACTTGCTAATCTGCTTGACATTCACGCAAAATCTTCTCAAAAATTATTATGCCTCTTTATTGCATTGAATTCTTCTTTTCTTTCAGTAAAAAAAGAAACAGGGTCTGGCTGTGAGCAGCAGAATTGCCTTCGGGGCATCTTGAGGGGAAATAAAAAATAAAAACGAGAGAAAGACGAGAAACCGAGTCAGTTCCGCACAAAGGCCCAGAGGAAACAAGAGATCCGGAATTTTGAAGGTTGGTGCATGGGGATGTGGAGATGGCGGATGAGAAACAAGGGGATATGGAAACACTGACTAGGCCTAATCCTTGTTACACCTGCCGTGGATCAGGCTGAGACGGTATGTAACGTTATCTAGATCATTTGTAGTGGAAAGCATCGCTCATATGGAAACATCGGTACAAAAAGAATTCCTCAGCTGTGGTGCACGTGAGGAGGAAATAAACCAATGGCGCTAAGGTCGCGTGACCCGCAAGAGTAAAACCCATTCTTTGATAAGCTCCTACGTAAACTGAACATAGACAGACGGATAGACAGAGAGACAGACAGTCGGACAGACCCGCAGTCTCGCTTCTCTTTTTCTCTTTCGTCTCTCCCCCCTCCTCCTCCTCCTCCTCCGCCTCCAGCTAAGACAGCCAATGGAGGAGAACACGCTCACATTCTTAGTCGTAAAAGAATATATCTCCCAGTTCGTTTTCTGGAATTCATCTTGTTATAGTTGGACTTTTAAACAGGCTTCTCCGAAACGGATTCGCAGTTGCCGCTCATTTATTCACCAAGCCACGCTTTTCGCTTGTCCTACGTGATTCGCCTACTCACGCACTCTTCCCCCCCCCCGCACTACCTCAGAAAATAAAACAGAAGCAAGCTAACGGAGCTTTTTCTTCTTCTCTCTTTTCTTTATTATTTTCTTTCTTTCAGAGTCGGATCTAATTCCAATCTCTCTGCGCAAGCGTCGCCACTCCTTTCGCACGTGGACCACAGCTGATCCCTTCCTACAGTGAACTGCGACGTGGCGATAACTTTGCTTACATCTATCACCACTGCTCATTATTATGATTATTTTAATCTCTAAAATCATCTCGATAACAATATTTCTTTAACCCCCTTGGGCTGCCTTTCCACCACATACGAAGGAAGGACACGCGGCGTTAAAAACATACTCACACGTGGTTGGCATTAAGCTTTGTGCCTTTTTTTTCTTCTGTAAACAAATTTTGACAACTTGTTATTATATACTTGATAAAACTTTTTTTGTACGAGTTGCGCTTCTTCGTTATCACATTAGAAAAAATTCGCATCGCTTTTGAGCAACACCACGAGGTCAATAAGACGGCACACTTCTGTATATATAATATATAATAACGTTCACGTTCAGAACATTCATTATGATATCGTTTCTGACTTCACTCCCGCCACCTTTTCCAGAAAAGGCGGGAACAGAATCAAGAATGGCCAAACAACTTTGGTGAGTGGTGAATTATTATTATTATTTTTCTTTTTTTTTTTCAACTTTTCAATATAGATCTCTGAGTAGGTGTCGTCGCATCGAACATCCAAACAGCACCGCATAGAAACAGATTAACTGTGTCATTGTGTTCAGGATACTTAACAAATTCAAATCCATTTAGGATTCGAGGAGAGTTAGGTTGTAAATGCTTTTAATTCAGAACGAGTCTGACCAGGCTGATCTGAGCCATGGTGAAAGGATCGAGTGAACTGCCTCTCCCGTCCATTTCGATCTTAAAACTCTGCTTCGAACGCAAGGCGAAGAAGAAGAAGATGGTTGTTAAGGAAGAGGAGATGTGTCACACTTCTGTGGCTGTCGACTCTCCCTCGCTGCTCATCGCAGAAGTAACAGGGTGGCTCTTCACCTGTGGCGGAGCCGAACGGTAGTAGGCAGCCGCGTGATCGTACATCCACGGCTGCTGTGGCCCGCTTTTCCACTCTTCCATCTCGCCAGACATCACTTCTCTTCTCGCGTGGTCTATCAAGTCTGGTCCTTTCTCCTCGCTGCACTTCTCTGGCAGGAAGGTGGACACGCGACTGTTCCTCACACTTCTCTCCTCCTCCCTGATGGGCAGCGTCGGTTCGAAGTTCATTTTGATTCCTTCTGAGTCGACGGCCTCCATCTCGGAGCTGCCGTCTCCTCTCTCGCGCTCGCAAACTTTCTTGTCGGTCTTCTTCCTCAGCGTGTCCGCCAACTCATGATGCAGACGCACGTGGATGTCCTCTGGAGGGACAGGCATCGGGATGGGGATGGGGCTGCGCGACCGCTTCTCCACCATCACCTGCTGCTGAGGCACCATCCCCTGAGGCACCATCCCTTGAGGAGGGTTGTGACTACCATCCCATTCTACTTCCGTATGAGGTAGGTGATCCTGCACCATCCACACCTGTGGCGATACCGTCGAGTCCACCAACACTGGATCATAATGATCCAGCTCATTGGTCGGTATGCCTTCGTATCCACCTAGTCGAGGCGCTTTTCCCATAGGGTTAACACCTAAGAGTTTGAGATCAGCATCCTCCTGAGGATCCTTGGGCGACGTTGGGTTCACAGAGTTCCCGATTTTGTGGTTCGCCTCGATGCGCTTCCGTTGTACATTTCTTTGCCGTCTTCTATGACAGATCCAGAGAACTGCCGAGAGCACAACAAGTACGATCACTGCCCCTGCAACCATACCGATAGCCATGCCTGCCATCGAGTTGCTGCGATCTTCTTCCTCTTCCTTCACTTCTTGCGTTTTCTCCTCTTCGATGATCTTCACTCCAGTGACTGGCATCCTCGACACCATTAATGTGAAGTTCTTGGACACTTTACCCGCGGTATTTTCTGCAACACACGTATAGACTCCAGCATTGGGTTCTTGAACTGAAGAGATCTTAAGCCTCGAAATCTTCTCTTTGTCCCACTGCTCCACCATCAGGAACGTCTGCATTGAAGAGATGCCTTCGGACAAATTTGCAATCACCCTCTCCCTCCATAACCACTGAATAGACGGAATGGGATCGCCCGCAACCTTACAGTCGAGGGTCACGTTGGAACCCTCGAACACGTTCATAGCACTGGACGTATTCAGAAACGTTGGCGCACATGCGTAGTCCTCGATGTTCACTTCTGTCCAAGTTCGATCTCGCAGACGCAGAGGTCTATAACACGTCGGAGGTATGTAAGGAACATTTCTGGTATCGAGCCACTGACGGAGACCCCGAAGTTCACAGTCACACGTCCAGGGGTTGCCATCGAGGGTGATGCCGTGAAGAGACTGGAGGGGGGTCATAGTCTTTCCATGGAGAGTCTGTAGCTCATTGCTATCGAGTTTCAAGACCTCGAGTTTCTCGAGGCCCTCAAACGCTCGAGTGGCGATGGTGTCCAGCTTGCAGTTGCTAAGCTCTAGGATGATGAGCGTCTTCAACTCCACGAAGGCTTGGGTCGGGATAATGGTCAAAGGGTTGCCACTGAGGATCAGTTGCCGTAGGAGCGGCAGGTGTCGGAAGGCAGCGGTCGGGATGTACGAGATGAGGTTGTCGACGAGATCCAGCTCCACCAGGTTAGAGATGCGGTTCAGAGCAAAGTCGTCGATGTGCTCGATTCCGCATCGTGCCATGTACACCCTCTGCAAGTTGACCAAGCCCGCATTGAGGAAGGCATTCGGTGGAAGCAAAGTGAAATTGTTTCTGGACAAATCCAGGACCTGAACGCCAGAGTCGAGCCCCGAAGGAATCCTCTCGAATCCTGCTGCTGGGCACTCTGCAGTCTGTTTGCCTTTCCTCCAAATGCAGTTGCACTTGGCGTGGCAGGGAAACCCGCAACACTGGTGAAAGCACATGCTGAGAAGGAGGAGGTAGGCTGCAGTCTGCCACGTGGCGGCATGGACTCTCGCCATCGCTGAACGAGGAACGTGGAGGACTACGTTGTTGATGACATCACCGCCCTAGTTGGTGATCATCGCAGGAAGGACCTGCCTCCGGTGCAGCAGCTACCACGTGGATTGCCGTGATCATTTCCGACGAGCTTTCTGCGACAAATCTACTCTTCGATTACATCCACGAACATGATGATACCTGAACGAAGAAAAAGAAAAAAACAAAGATTTTATTTAAAAAAAGTTTTTTGAAAATAAATTTTTAAAGTTTTTCTGTTATTTTGAACTATTTATTGCAGAATAATGTATGAATAAAATAGCAGCACAATGATACAGTTTGGCTCTTTTCTTTATTCCTAACAAAAATATAATTTACAGATGGAAAACAAAGGAAAATTAATAAAATTAAAAATTTTCAACTAAATTTTGGAACAGAAAGTAATTAGCATTAATAGAAAGATGGTTACCTGGATGACCATAAATGGAAGTTTTATTCAAGTGCAGGTTCTAAAACTTACTTGGTTAACGACTCACTTTAAACCTTTAAAGAATTTGGCAACTTACTTGTTCGATTTTATTACAAGATTGAAATTAAAGTGACCAATTCATTTTAAGTGACTAAATTCAATGTTTTTTATTGTTTACAAATATTTTAAACGGAATATATGATGTTCTGAATCACAAAAGTGAATTAATGTCGGAATCAAATGATGGTATTTTTTAAATCTGATGCAACACATACACAGTTGTATCAGAATAATATGACCACCTACCATAGTTCATGGATGTTATTATTCTGATGCGACTGTGTATTCTGTGTTGAAACTATTTCTATATTTTGAAAATAATAATAATAAAATAAAAACGTAATAATAAAAGTAATACCTTTATTGAAGCAGAACAAAGTAGAAAAATACATAAAAACAAATTGAAAAGAAAAATAATTTTCATCGCTACAAGTGGAACCGTCCAGATTCACATACCTAAGTATAAAATATGCCTAACTTGGCATTCTCAGAGTATAAATAATCAAATTCCGTGCCATTAACATACAAATATGGAAATTGGAATTATATTTATAGCTTCCTCTGTTATTAAATACATATAATATAGTGAATCAAATGAAAGTCAAAATATTATCAATCAATATTAAATTACGGCAGAAGAGGACGATGCTACTGAAATATGACAAAGATTCCATATCAAAAAACACTCAACAAGTATAGTTTTAATTCTGGTTTGTATTTTGCCTCAGAGCTTTCATTACTCAGAAATCATTTTTAAAGCATTAGAGGTTATCACTTCTCCCCTTTCCATTTTTTTCCTGAAAATTTCTTTTGCGACTCCCTTACAATGATCTTGCGAACCGCCAACGGGTCGCAACCTATAATAGGAGAACTACTGTACAGTCGCTCAAAAAAGTATCCGAACACTATGGTTGATTACAGAATTCAGAAAAAAAATCTGGCAACGATTTTTTTTTTCAGAAATTAGTGATCTGGCAACCTTCGTGTCACGTGAAGGTTGCCAGATCACTAATTTCTAAAAAAATCGTTGCCAGATATTTTTTCTGAATTCTGAAATCAACCATAGTGTTCGGATACTTTTTTGAGTCACTGTACTAACGTAGTAGTAGCAGTAGCTCTTTATATCCATATTTATAATAATCATATAATCTTATGATTAAAAAATTAAACCTGGAAATTTACAAAAGACTCGCTTGTGAATTAAATATGTACTGATATATAAGTAAAATTAACAGCAACATGTTTAATAAAATAATAGTATATTATTATTATTATTATAAATAATAAAGAATGCCAAATAAGAAATTAATAATTTCATTTCCTTAAGAGTAATCAATATTTTAAAATTTAAACATTATGAAAGGGATCAAAAGAAAAAAAGGCATTTTTTAATGAAAGAAACTATTTTAAAGAAGAGTATGATCATCGTTCAATATCAACAATTCAATCTCTTGCGTTTCGTAAAATGAATCCAAATTTGTTTCATCTTATACGATTTATGACAGGCTATTAAATGTTTTTGATGCTAAATATAAAATATTCTTCTGCCTTTATTATTTCCTTTTGCGTTGGCGCAATGAACTTAATATGTTTCCATTATTCTTGTGTTCTGTATTACTATTTTAATACCATTTTTTTACATTTTTTAAGCTTTGTACACATGCAGATTTCGTAATGGCAAAATGAGAATGAGTAACGATGACGATTAAAGATATGCCATGGATTAGAAAATCGAATCAGAAACCACGTGTTGCGGACACAGTTTTCCGAATTCAGCAAATTGTTTCTGTACCTTGCACGAATTTCTTTTTTGCTCTTGTAATTAAAGTATAGAGGTATTTGAAACATTGCCGATAAGTGAATCTGAATCTGTGACGAAAAGACTTATGTAAGAGATGAAGGCAAGATGCCGTTGGTAGAAGTTATCAAAACACGTCTCGACATCTTCATTCTCTTTTTCTGTTGGGAATAATCTTCCAATTTTATACAATATCTTTCTCTTTGTCGGGTTGTGGATGATTCCAGTTGAGGCTCGGTACTGTACTCATCTAGAAAGGTAAAGAGCTTCGCTATGCAGTGGTGAAGCATCCGATCTCAGCTCTTGTGGCATCACCACCAAAACCAAAAAAAAAAAAGCTTTATCCTATAAAAGGGAAATGTACCTACTTATTAAAAGCTGGGCTCTGCAGAGAAACTAAACTGATGAACGAGGGGAATTTTTTTTCTATTTGTCATCTTTTCGTTTTAAAAAAACAAGCGAAATACGTGGAGCAGAGCCAACAACACTAACACAGAAATACATCTGTACATAATCTAATAAATGGCGTCGAAAGTATCGAATGCTATTGCCAAAAGGGGAAAGCAAAACTTTAAAGTGTTTGCAACCGATCAGTATTAATCTGGGTTATCTTGTGAGAAATTGATGGCCGCAGATATTAGCAAACCATAAACACCCGTTTTCTTTCTCAATAAATAACGATATTTTACCGCTTTCTGGTAAATGTCGACTTAGAGCGAACACAGGATGACGTATGATCATCCATACCAATCAAGAAGAACACTTCTTTGCAGCCATTAACAGCAGCACGGGAAAGAAAACAGAAAGAAGGAGAAGAAGGAGAGAATGGCTTCCACGGTTATAGCGTTATTCTTCTTTAGGGGTTGGGAGACAGCCAATAGGAGTTTCCCCTCATAAACTCCTCGAGCGCTGAGAACATCCACACCCAGTACTTCTAGGCCCGCCATGCGGGCAGCAGCGAAAGGCTACGGCAGTGCTCGGGTTTCCGATAAACCTGACGGGAGGCATGCGGTCCACTTCCTTGCGCTGGAACAATTGCCATTTGCCGTGTTTACTGCGGCTTTGGCAAACGGGAACTCGTTAACAACGGGCAAGAAATCACGTAAAGCAATAAGAGCGGGGGCCACGAGGATGATGTGGGCTCGTGCTGCTCGTGGTGAAATCGATATCGAAACCAGTCGAGAAATAAAAGGGAAGGAAAAGAAATGAGGAGAGGGCCATTGCAGAAAGATGATGAAAGGGGAAAAGAAATAAAATATTTTTTTTCTACGTATACGGTCAGGAATGAAGCTTTTAAAACTGGCTGAAGTTTACTTGTGATGATGACGAAGTTATCGACAAGGACACGGAAGAGAAACGGATAGGTTGCACATCAAGACAAGTTACAATTTATTAGGATTACACCACTCCATTTTAAGGCATCATGTCACTTGTACATCTGGAAATTTTTGGTTTTTTTTACCAATGACTGGCGCTTCTTTTGCCCACAATGAACTAAATGGCCAGGTCATGCGGGGAAAGTGAACTGCTGACAATTGTTAGGACATAGATGGAAGCATCCCATCAAATTACGTCCAGTACGTTCTTTAACGTGCTCAGAGTCTTGCTGTCTGCCTGCACACGGTGCCACGGCTTAACGTCCCGTCTGACGAACGGCAAACCTTTCCAATCCGATCGGTATCCCCTTTCTCACTGAGGTAAGGTGGTGGTGTGTGTGTGTGTATGTGGGGGGGGGGAGGGGATTAGTTAAAAAAATCTCAATGCATTCTACAGCGTTGAGATTCGAAACTGGGAATATCAGGTTAAGAGCTTTTCTTTCAACCGCTTTTCTTCCATTCTAACCCCATAGATTGAAATTGTGATCCCAACACACTTGACAACTTCCGATTTCGCTATTTCCCCCTTTACTTTCTAAATAGATGCAATCGCAACGTTTATTGCTTTCATTTACTGCCATTTTAAACTAATTCTCTTTGTTACATAAAACATTCCACTCAGTGCATTCTACAGCGGCATACTTGCCATCTCGGTGGGGTAGTGATATCGTGTCGTTGGCATGATTATTTCTTCTGTGATATACACCGAAGAGCCAAATCATTATGACTACCTGACTACCTTGATGTTGGTCCTCCAGGTGCCGCCAAAATAGCTCTTACCCGGCGAGGCATGGACACTACAAGATTTCTAAAGATATGTTGTGGTATCTGGTACCAACACATTACCAGCAGATCCTTTAAATCTTGTAAGTTACGTGGTTGAGCCATGACAGATAGGATATGCTGTTCTAACACAAACCACAGATGCTCGATTGGACTGATGTCTGGGGAATTTGGAGGCCAGGGCAATACCTGGAATTCTTCCTCATCATTCTCACGAATTCTCTCCGCGAATCATTCTTGAACAATCCGGGCAGTATGGCATAGCGCATTATCCTGCTGAAAGAAGGCACTACTAGAGGGATATACCGTTGCCATGAAAGGATGAACCTGGTCTGCAATGAGATTTAGGTATATGATAGACATCATAGTTTCCTGCACGTGAATGACTGGACCCAGGGTTTCCCAGCAGAACATTGCCAAAAGCATTACACTTCCTCCACTCGCTTGTTTTCGTCCCACGCTGCATCTTGGTGCCAACACTTCCCCAGGAAAACGACGCATACGTACAGTCGCTCAAAAAAGTATCCGAACACTACGGTTGATTACAGAATTCAGAAAAAATATCTGGCAGCGTTTTTTTTAGAAATTAGTGATCTGGCAGCCTTCGTGTCACGTGACACGAAGGTTGCCAGATCACTAATTTCTAAAAAAATCGCTGCCAGATATTTTTTCTGAATTCTGTAATCAACCGTAGTGTTCGGATACTTTTTTGAGCGACTGTACATGGCCGTCCATATGGTGCAATAGGAAACGAGATTCATTGGACCAGACGACCTTCTTCCAATCATTCAAGATTCAGTTTTGATGCTTGTGTGCCCACTGTAGGCACTTTCGACGGTGAACCAAGGTTAGCATGGGCACTCGGAGTGGCCTGCGGCTATGCGGACCCATTCTCAGCAGGATACGATGTACTGTGTGTTGTGACACGTTACTCCCGTCACCAGCATTCAAATTACAAGCGAGTTGTGCCACATATCCCTTCTGTTGGCTCGTACCATACGGGATAGCCTTCGCTCACCTCTAGCATCGATGAGTCGTAGTCGGCTCACACCTTGCCGAAGATTCGTGGTTTTTCCCTCCTAGGCCCATTTCATGAAGATACTAACCACGGCTGACCATGAACACCCCGCAAGCCTTGCCGTCTGGGAAATGCTCTGAACAAGTGGTCTAGACATTACAATTTGGCCTTTGTCAAACTCACTTAAGTCCGCTGCCTTTCCCATCAGAAGAACAAGAATAACACTTAATAACAGAGCTCAGTATCTGGTGTTATTTATATCGTTTCATGACCTTCACACGCGCCGTCGTTTACCTGCAGCTGTTTCGATTTGCATAAAGATACGCTGCTCATAATGTTTCGGCTCGTCGGTGTAAGCTTGTTGTTATTGTCCCTCACTAATCAGTTCAATTCTAGATATGCCAAAAATATAGATCTTCTTACACTGGGGAATAAAGCAAACATTACGTCGCATCAACAAAATCGAAAAAAAAAAATTTTCCATAACTTTTAACAAATGAAATTAAAGTATTTTGCTTCTACTCATCAGGTTAATGAAAAGACAAAATAATCACGATCAGATATCGCATCCCCAAGAAACGCTCCTTAGCTTTCTTTGAGAAAAAACGAGTTAAAAATTTCCCTTTATCGTCAGTAGAGATTTAACTTCTTTGTTTTTAGAGATAAATGAAAGATTCTCTTTGGATTGGAGAGGTATCGATGAAATATTACGATTAGCACTTTCGAAGTCAGTTTCTTTGAAAAGATCATCTCATACTCCCCAGAGGCGATATGCTATTCTTAGAGTTGCTTTTTGCTGAGTTATGGTACGAAAATATTCAGGTAACATGGCGGGGAAGAACTAAGGATATGGTCGGGGGGGGGGGAGTGAAATTAACAAGGCCAATGGACAGCTTTTGGAAGAAGAGGAAGTGAGCCTTTTGTCCAAAACATTTATTACGCCTTGCCTTCATTTAAAAAGAGGACAAGTTCAGGAAAGCCGACAGATTATTTGCCGATAAATTTGACTCTTAATTTATTCCAATTATGATCGAGGAAATGGACTTTTCTAACAGTTGTATTAGATGCTTCGGAAATGATTAAACTGGGGCTAAATGGCAAAATGATTAAATACTAAGCAATAACAACTGCTGAGAAATTTTCTTTTCAGTATTAATATGTAATTCATAAATGAAATATATGTTAGGGTAGTATATGAAGATATACAATATAAAATATCTACGGGTACTTTATTTCAATAATTATGTATATTTTATTTTTCTGAATGTAGCCTCACAAGTGTATCACTTTCTTCTTGCATCAGCTGTGCAGGTTCCATTTTCATTGGTTTCGAGGTGTCGACATCAGAGTCATCGTTTCTCCTCCTTAATTAGACAAACACGGTAAACTATGTTAATGTGGAACCATTTAAATCAGGCCCATTTGGAATTTCGCGAATTATTTCACGTTATCATCTGAAATGGCTCTACCTAGCAACCAGCGAAACGCACGTTTCAGATGGAGAAAGACTCCTCGAGCTGCGAGGCATGGAATGGAAAGACACTTTCTTCATCTTTGAAAAATATTTTTGGTTTCGAGGTTTCGACATCAGATTCATATAAGTTCTCTATCAACTATCAAATCTATTTTATATAAGTCCTCTAATTAAGGAGGAGAAATGATGACTCTAATGTCAACACTCGAAACCAAAAAAGTTTTTCATTTTCAAAATTTTACACACTTTAATAGCAATACTTCGTAGTAAATGGGTAATTGGAAAATGTAAATAGTAATATATTGTTAGCCTTATACAAGATAAAAATAATTTATCATTTATCCCTTAAAATGAAAATGTTGCTGTTTCTAAAATGGGAAAAGGAAGAATGACTGAACGAAATTATAACTAAACAAAAACAGGAAAAAATAACAACCTATTTTATATAAATTCTCTATCAAAAATAAGAAAACAAAAAGAAAACATGTTGGCAATGATGAAAATACTTATTCAATTCTTAGTAAATTCAGAGGCTGATGGGGCACCGACATTTTTTTCAGAAGGTTAGATAAAACCTTTCTCTTAATAACGACCTGGTTAAGGGAGTCATCATTGGCATTATGATTTCCTTATTTTTTTCTACTTCTTTAGGTCAGGTTTTAGGTCACGTACGAGAAGATCGTTTTATCTTAGTTTGCATATTTTAATTTTTGTTTTTAGTACCAATAGTAGCAATTTCTCAGCAAAATGTTTTCCACTAAAAACATTTATCTTTTCCCTGCTGTGGAAGAGAAATATCTTCTTTTGTTTTACTCTGCACTTCGCTAATAGTGAAGAATAAAAATTGAGACCAGAATATTTTAATAACCTACGTTGGTACATATCCAATAAGCATTCATTTGATACATCACTCGTTACAATAATTACCCTTTTATGGAAAGGAAGAGAGATGACGGGCGAATTTTCCTCAATAGCTGACACTCCCATGTCACATGATTTCATTTGATACACAATTCATTACGATAGGACGCGACATTGGAAAGATATGAAGTTTTGATAAATCCACAGACTGAAAAATAAACAAACCGATCGACAGATGAAAAGCTAAAAGAAAATACGAAGATAGATAAAAGAAAGCGAAGAGTTTAACGTTAAAAATTGGTCAAAGAAATGTAGTAGATAGGAGTTAAGCTGTAAGAAGCACTTTGATCGCAAGTAGAAGAAAACAAACTTGATGGATGGTCTTTGAACAGCAAAAATAAAATATAACCCTTCAATAGCGGTTGCAAATTTCTGTCAGTTTTGACTTTCATTCTATCGCAAAATCCAAAATTTCTTTCAGCAATTCAAAGCCACACAAATTGAGTTGCACAGTTTTCTTTTTCCTCAAACCGTTGAGCGCTTACTCTCAAGAAAGAGGTCACGAGTGTTAGCTGACGTCATAATAAAGTTGGCAAACAAAGTGATGTTGACACTTCCGGTCCCGACAATGATGCTCTTGTTGGATGGTTGTATCGTCACCATCATTGTTTATGCGAGCTTAGTAGAAGAGGCTTTATTATTTTCATGAAAAGTTCGAGGGTTTTTATAGAAAACACACAAAAAATTTCCAATAACCTCCCCAGGCTATATGAAATCTGTTAGAATTAAATACTCTGCATAGGGATTGGAATAAGCTTTTTCACTCTGTTTAATCTCAAATGTTTATTACATGTTATTATACTCAATATTTATTTAAATACACGAGGAAAATCGTCTTCACCTTGAGAACAACTTTGAAGAAGAGTATCGCTACTTTCTGATATTGACTTCGAAATTCCACAGTTCCATTAAGTCAGCAATCTGAAATGAAAAGAGCTCTCCATCTCCGACCGTCATCCAAATGGATCCTCCATTGCATTTTATCAAAACTGTAATCCGAAATCCTCGATAAAAAGCCGCTCTTAATCCAAACTCATAAGCGCCTGTCCCTGAGGCTGCTTTTATCGCCAGCTGGATTTTCATATCACAGTCTTTCGCATTGAAAAATGCAAATTTCGTAGCCGATAAATGTGAGTCATTTCAGGCTAAATATCCTCTGAAACTTTCGTTCAATTCCAATTGTATGCGGAAAACATTTCAAGACTTTCTTTTCAAAAATAACAGAAAGTTTTCACGTATTCGCGATTCCAATGTTTCGCGTTGTTCTCAAATATATCTTAAAATTGGGTTGTGTTACCTCTGAGTGGCATTTTTGGCACACAGTTCATTAAAGGGCCGGGTCAGAAGTATCCCAGGAGCTCAGGGAAGATAGGTGCAGCTGTTGGGAAACAGATGGAGCTCCTCGTCAAGGCCATTCAGCGTGTGGACTAAGGGAAGGTAGGCGCAGCTGTTGGAAAACAGATAGAAGCTCCTCGTCAAGGCCATCAGGAAGGTAGGTGGAGGTGTTGGGAAACATGGAAGCTCTTTGTCAAGGCCATCAGGAAGGTAGGTGGAGCTGTTGGGAAACATGGAAGCTCTTTGTCAAGGCCATCAGGAAGGTAGGTGGAGCTGTTGGGAAACATGGAAGCTCCCTGTCAAGGCCATTCAGCGTGTGGACTCAGGGAAGGTAGGTGCAGCTGTTGGGAAACAGATGGAAGTTTCTTGTCAAGGCCATTCAGCGTGTGGACTCAGGGAAGGTAGGTGCAGCTGTTGGGAAACAGATGGAAGTTTCTTGTCAAGGCCATTCAGCGTGTGGACTCAGGGAAGGTAGGCGCAGCTGTTGGGAAACAGATGGAAGTTTCTTGTCAAGGCAATTCAGCGTGTGGACTCAGGGAAGGTAGGCGCAGCTGTTAGGAAACATATGGCAGCTTCTCGTCAAGGCCATTCAGCGTGTGGACTCAGGGAAGGTAGACGCAGCTGTTGGGAAACAGATAGAAGCTTCTCGTCAAGTCCATTCAGCGTTTGGACTCAGGGAAGGTAGGTGCAGCTGTTGGGAAACAGATGGAAGTTTCTTGTCAAAGCCATTCAGCGTGTGGACTCAGGGAAGGTAGACGCAGCTGTTAGGAAACATATGGCAGCTTCTCGTCAAGGCCATTCAGCGTGTGGACTCAGGGAAGGTAGGTGCAGCTGTTGGGAAACAGATGTAAGTTTCTTGTCAAAGCCATTCAGCGTGTGGACTCAGGGAAGGTAGACGCAGCTGTTAGGAAACATATGGCAGCTTCTCGTCAAGGCCATTCAGCGTGTGGACTCAGGGAAGGTAGGTGCAGCTGTTGGGAAACAGATGGAAGTTTCTTGTCAAGGCCATTCAGCGTGTGGACTCAGGGATGGTAGACGCAGCTGTTAGGAAACATATGGCAGCTTCTCGTCAAGGCCATTCAGCGTGTGGACTCAGGGAAGGTAGGCGCAGCTGTTGGGAAACAGATGGAAGCTTCTCGTCAAGTCCATTCAGCGTGTGGACTCAGGGAAGGTAGGTGCAGCTGTTGGGAAACAGATGGAAGCTTCTCGTCAAGTCCATTCAGCGTGTGGACTCAGGGAAGGTAGGCGCAGTTGTTGGGAAACAGATGGAAGCTTCTCGTCAAGTCCATTCAGCGTGTGGACTCAGGGAAGGTAGGTGCAGCTGTTGGGAAACAGATGGAAGTTTCTTGTCAAAGCCATTCAGCGTGTGTGGACTCAGGGAAGGTAGACGCAGCTGTTAGGAAACATATGGCAGCTTCTCGTCAAGGCCATTCAGCGTGTGGACTCAGGGAATGTAGGCGCAGCTGTTGGGAAACAGATGGAAGCTTCTCGTCAAGTCCATTCAGCGTGTGGACTCAGGGAAAGTAGGTGCAGCTGTTGGGAAACAGATGGAAGCTTCTCGTCAAGTCCATTCAGCGTGTGGACTCAGGGAAGGTAGGCGCAGCTGTTGGGAAACAGATGGAAGCTTCTCGTCAAGTCCATTCAGCGTGTGGACTCAGGGAAGGTAGGTGCAGCTGTTGGGAAACAGATGGAAGTTTCTTGTCAAAGCCATTCAGCGTGTGTGGACTCAGGGAAGGTAGACGCAGCTGTTAGGAAACATATGGCAGCTTCTCGTCAAGGCCATTCAGCGTGTGGACTCAGGGAAGGTAGGTGCAGCTGTTGGGAAACAGATGGAAGTTTCTTGTCAAGGCCATTCAGCGTGTGGACTCAGGGAAGGTAGGCGCAGCTGTTGGCAAACAGATGGAAGTTTCTTGTCAAGGCCATTCAACGTGTGGACTCAGGGATGGTAGACGCAGCTGTTAGGAAACATATGGCAGCTTCTCGTCAAGGCCATTCAGCGTGTGGACTCAGGGAATGTAGGCGCAGCTGTTGGGAAACAGATGGAAGCTTCTCGTCAAGTCCATTCAGCGTGTGGACTCAGGGAAGGTAGGTGCAGCTGTTGGGAAACAGATGCAAGCTTCTCGTCAAGTCCATTCAGCGTGTGGACTCAGGGAAGGTAGGCGCAGCTGTTGGGAAACAGATGGAAGCTTCTCGTCAAGTCCATTCAGCGTGTGGACTCAGGGAAGGTAGGTGCAGCTGTTGGGAAACAGATGGAAGTTTCTTGTCAAAGCCATTCAGCGTGTGTGGACTCAGGGAAGGTAGACGCAGCTGTTAGGAAACATATGGCAGCTTCTCGTCAAGGCCATTCAGCGTGTGGACTCAGGGAATGTAGGCGCAGCTGTTGGGAAACAGATGGAAGCTTCTCGTCAAGTCCATTCAGCGTGTGGACTCAGGGAAGGTAGGTGCAGCTGTTGGGAAACAGATGGAAGTTTCTTGTCAAAGCCATTCAGCGTGTGTGGACTCAGGGAAGGTAGACGCAGCTGTTAGGAAACATATGGCAGCTTCTCGTCAAGGCCATTCAGCGTGTGGACTCAGGGAAGGTAGGCGCAGCTGTTGGGAAACAGATGGAAGTTTCTTGTCAAGGCCATTCAGCGTGTGGACTCAGGGAAGGTAGGCGCAGCTGTTGGGAAACAGATGGAAGTTTCTTGTCAAGGCCATTCAGCGTGTGGACTCAGGGAAGGTAGGCGCATCTGTTGGGAAACAGATGGAAGTTTCTTGTCAAGGCCATTCAGCGTGTGGACTCAGGGAAGGTAGGCGCAGCTGTTGGGAAACAGATGGAAGTTTCTTGTCAAGGCCATTCAGCGTGTGGACTCAGGGAAGGTAGGCTCATCTGTTGGGAAACAGATGGAAGTTTCTTGTCAAGGCCATTCAGCGTGTGGACTCAGGGAAGGTAGGCGCAGCTGTTGGGAAACAGATGGAAGTTTCTTGTCAAGGCCATTCAGCGTGTGGACTCAGGGAAGGTAGGCGCAGCTGTTGGGAAACAGATGGAAGTTTCTTGTCAAGGCCATTCAGCGTGTGGACTCAGGGAAGGTAGGCGCAGCTGTTAGGAAACATATGGCAGCTTCTCGTCAAGGCCATTCAGCGTGTGGACTCAGGGAAGGTAGGTGCAGCTGTTGGGAAACAGATAGAAGCTTCTCGTCAAGTCCATTCAGCGTGTTTTTCAACATAAACAGATGTCTGTGGTGGCCTTGTAGTAATCGAAATTTTTTTAACAATTAAAGCCTACTTAAATCGTTTCTTCAAAAATACAAAAATTACGTTAATTATTGCAAACAGAAAGATTCCTTCAAAGAGCATTTTCTTATTCAATATCTGGGTTTCTGCTACATTTGGCGAATGAATCGAAAAACAGGAGTCGTTTGCTGATTATATTTTTGCAATTTCCAAAACTCATCGTGTACTTCTCGTCTAGAGACATAAATCGGCAGTAATTTTTGTGCTATGTGATCCCCGCAGCATTTTCTCAAAGGGTGCTTGAGGAGGTATTAGGGAAATAAGTATGTGGGAGCTCATGTTTAATCCATTACGTTGACATCACTGAGATTAGAATCATGTCTAGAGTGAAAAAAAAATCTTTAGATAATATTTAACGCAGTCAAATGAAATTCGATCTTTACAATTAAAATTCTGGAATGAATTTTTTTTTAATGAAATTTGGGAAAAGGGCAAATGCTCTCAGGGGGGTTGTTACATGAAACTGTGCAGGCCCCAAAAGTTGTGGCACAGCATTCTCTTGCATAAGGTTTCTGAAAATCTTCAGGAACCAATTCCAACACGAATAGTTGCTTTGGGACCTTATACTACCAAATTTGTCAAATGTCTAAAGGAATTTTCTGAAAGGTTTGGCGAAGTGGTCTCTTGTTTCTCTAAATCCCTTAATTGTGATTTGCAAATGAGGGAAATAACTTCTAATGTCCTTTAGTCCTCTTTGCGTTTCCAGTACAGATCCCTCTGTTTTCTCTTCCTCTTCAAATAAACAACTTGTAAAGCAAACGGGAAAACTCGGTGTGAAGTGTTCGAATTAAAAACAGAAGTTTTGTTGCGCTTCGGGGCTGGAGGTCAACAGCGAGTGAATTGAAACAGGTGGCAACACCGCATCGTGAGGCAAATTAATTAAGGAGCTTGGCGCGCTTCCGGATCGGTGACCACTGAACAGAACCTTCTCGATTCATAACTCCATGCACGTGTTCATGTGGGGGTGAACAGGTACGCGTGGCAGCAAGGAGCTTAATTACTCTGTCATCAAACCAGAAGGTGAGCGTGCTCTGGCGCGCTCTCTTCCAGCTCCGGTATTCGCCGCAGCCGAAGCCGACGGTTGAGCATCATTGACCACCTCGTTCCGTCACGTGTTAGGGGCGATGACAGAGTAGGGATGCGGGAGGATGGAGAGCTACGAGAAAGCAGACGCCAACTGACGTACGGCGAGATAACCTCATTAGCTATACATAATTCCGACGCCGTAGTACGTTGCAGAGGGAGGGGAGAAAGGATTAAGAGGAGGGGAGATGGTGGATGATACTGATGCACTCTCAATGCAGCGACACTTCGTGGCGATTCTCTCTATTCTGTAATACGGAATTTACAGTTCGATTTTGAATTGCGAGAATGTTTCGGATCAGATGGAAAGCGTTTGCATTTCAAACATTTATCAGTAAGTAAGTAAAGTAAGAAGTGAACCAATGGCTCACTTCTTACCTTCATTCCTGATAAATAGTAATATATAATGAGTAATAAACCTGATGATAGTATAATAAGTAAGAAGTGAACCATTGGTTCACTTCTTATTTTCTTCTGTTGCCGTTTCTAAGAGCAACGGATTGATGTATGTACATACTAAGCATCTAATCAAACAGTAAAAAATAACTTTAATAGAATAATTTCTCTCTTTAGTGGCGAACATAATATATGCAATAGATATTTTAACTACTGCTATAAGGCATTGTAAAGTATTTTAACTATTTTCTAATGAATTAAATATTACTTTACTGCATTTACATTTCAAAGAAATTGGGCTTGCTGTTGGACAGTTTGTCAAACGATGTTCTGTGGCAATTAGCAGGTGTGGCGCGAAATATTTTAGTTTTTCACCTAGAATATTTGAAGTTTCCAAATACTTTATAAAATAATGAAATGAATTTAAAACAACTTATATCACTTACAATACCGAAGAATTTACAGTTAATTACATTATATAGATTTTCGCTTATGCTATGCAAAATGTATCAACGTCATTATGCACCCAATGTTTTCGCTTTTTTTTTAAGTGTGAAGTGACTGAAAAACGGTTGAAAAACGCTGTACAAGCGGACTGACATTTTTTTTTTTCAAATATTTTATTTAGGCAGGAATAGTACTTGTTTAAACCCGTATCAAAGAAATTAATTAGAGTTTAAAAGTATTCTCAGTATTAATGACTGTTAATATAAATGTTGGTACCGTTGCGTAAGAAATTTCCATGAGTGAAAATTTAAAAAAATAAGAAGAAACCAACAGAACAGTTGATTGAAGAATATTATTATTTAAGTAAAGTAACAAAAAATCGTATTACGTTTGTTAATCTGTCTGACAGTGGAAGAGGAAGATTTGGGTTCGAATCATTTATCAGAAAAGGTTTTCTTTCACTTATTTCGCCCTTGGCTGCTGTATTAGCGAAACAAAAATGAACTTCACAAAGATTTTCCTTTCAAATACCGAACTAAGAAAGGAAAATATTTCTTGATAAATGCTTGCCTGTTTTGATTAATTGTTTCGATTGCAGGTCGATGACCTTCTGATTCCGAGGCGAACTCTGCTCATACTTAAAGAGGCATTAATTTGGGGGTTGTCGTCGGAGAAAAGTATAAGAGCAAAAAAAAAGAACTTTTTTTAAGGTGAGAGAATTTTTTTGCCTCTCAACTTAAATCGAGCCAAAACTGCTGATAACTTTCTGTATTGATTTACTTCGGAAAATAAGCGAAAAAAAATTTCTAAGGAAACCTGAAATTACTTCTTTGGAATTTAGTTTTTTTTTTAACCTTTCTCGTTCCAAAAAGTGTTACTTGCGGTATGCCAAGCCGGAAATCATCTATATATAAAAAAAAAAAAACAAACCGAACTGATCACATGTGGCGGGGAGCTATTCGGTTTGCTCCCATTCTCCTGGGATGTTGGAGGCTACTCCAGTGCAGAGGTTATGGTCACCGAAAGATCGGCGGTTAAAAAATAAATCTATAAATGACTATTGATTGCTTTAAAAGGAAAAAAAAAGGAACCAACACCTACTACAATTTAATTTTTTTTTCTACTTCGAGTATTATAAGGAACGAAGTAGAGGAGGTGTGCGTGTGTGTGGGGGGGAGGGGTTGTTCGAATTCTACCGGAATTTTCTTTCGGCAAACACTGTCAGAGCAGAACCTCCGGGTGACAGCGCTCGAGCATATCATTAAATGGGAACTTTCTGCGGCAGAGGAGAAAGTCCAATACTTTGGAGAGTTCGAATCGAAATCATTCTTTGCTGAAACTCTGAAATCTACTACTTCAAGGCTTACAACCTCTGCCCGTGATACCTTTCTTTCTTTCATCTCTCTTCATTCTGTTTCACAGTATGGCGATGTGTTAAGTTTTTCTTCAATGCTTAGCATACGAAGTGGAGAAATGCAAAAGACTTCTAAAAGACAAGCACAATTCGAGATTTGTGGTTTTCCTATACACAGATTTAATCTTCATGTGGGACGAAACCTTCGACAATTATTGGCAAAAAACTATATTCGTTATTTTGTTTAAGGAGAATAAAATGCTTTTTAAACAGTAACATATTTTATTGGTAAGAGTTTTTAAAAAAATTATTTGTTTCGTTTTCCTTACGTTTATTTAAATAACTACATAAAAAATTAAGTTTAGGACATATTTGTATAACAAAGAATTAAATAGTTTTAAAAATGGCAGAAATTATTAAACGGAAAAAAAAATTAAGGAAGAATTGTTTGAAATAAAGGGAGTTTAAGATTTGAATTTTACGTGTGCTATAAGTTGTTTGTCGGATTTCCGCAAAAAAAAAACCTTGAGAGTTTGTAATTCTTTTTATCTGTTGCCATTTGTGATTCCGTATTGATTTCAAAACTCATTACGACACTGAGAATGATGTGAGCGAAAGCCGAATGCAGTTGCGAAAGATCCTTTCAGCGGTGTGTGGTCATGTGATTTCAGTTTCAGTCCACAACGTCCCAGGTCAATGACCCGAAGTTCAAAAGTTCAGGTTTTTATTATTTGTCTGCGCCATTTTCTCTCTGAGAAAAAAAAAATATTTGACGGATTGGGGGAGACAGCGTCCATCGGCTGAGGTGTTCAGCCACGACGCTTGTGAAGAGCAGTTGGATGGCCTCAACGGAACTTGTCCATCGACTCCTAACAATATGCTCTTTCTCAAACGGCAATACATATAAATCAATCATCTTTATGGGTGACACATGTGACACTTCAGATTAAGGGAAAATATTTTGTGTGATTTCCAAAGCAGATTATAGCATAGTTATAAAATATAAGAACAATATAGTATTAGCACTGGTATACTCGTCACGGTCGGGTATTGGCTCACTCGTTAGCACGATAGGCTGTAATCTGCAGTTTCCAGTTCGAGTCCGCCCTGTGCCAGAGTCGAAATTTATCTCCCCTAACCCCCACCCTGCCGTACGAGAGCCAAACCATGTGCATTATAAAGAAATGCTGGGTGATCTTGACGGAAGGTTTCCATCTGCATCCTAACTGCTGTCCAGTAGGTTCACTTCTGCTAACCTTCTCTGAGCTCCCGCTTAGCCCACTGTGTGTAAAAGTGTTATGAACAGATGTAAAAACAACCCAATTTATGAAACCACTTCTTCATCAATATAGGTACGCTGCGTTATAAAATTTTATTCTAGTTTTACTTATATATGTATATTCATATCATAAGTTAATCATCGAACAACCATCGACTACAAAAGTTCAAATAGATCGATGGATCGTGCAGTTGAGTTCTCCAGTTCGTCTTCCTTTGAGCAACAGTTGCAATCCAATCTTCAAAATGCCCTTTTCGATATTTCCACCAAATCACTCTAGGTATTCCATATCCCACCATCCTTTTAGTATAACACAAATTAGCTCCACAAATCCAGTTGTTCTATATCCGGGTAAACATGGCCAAACCACAAGAAACTTTACCTACCAAAGGGCTGCTTAAAGCTATTTAATGGCTACTTCATTTAACATCATTACCGTTTACCTAATAAAGCCATCTAATGCTCAATTTGCTGCTAAAGTATCCAAAGTCAAAGAAGCATTAACTTCCTTTAATCTTGTTTATTATGCTTCTAGGTTTCGCTATCATAGCAAACTCTAGAGAGCATGAAATCATTATACAACGTAAATTTACTTTTTCAATACTCCTATCTAACTGTTTACTATTATTAATTCATAATCTTACTTTAGTAAGGGATTAACATCCTCCACGATAAGACGAGTTGGGTTTTTAGGTCGGTTCTATCCTTCATCGCAGAGGATTTATGCACATATCCCTTTCCAGTGTGTGCAGATCTACAATTTCAGGCCATTTTATTTTACATATTACACAAACTTGTTTTCTTATTTACCTTTCGCCTCTGCCATGCACAATATTTAAATTATACTGGAAAATATAACTGAAATTGTGTATTAAAATGAAGGCATCATTAATTTTGGGAAATTTCATAAATGCAACTGAAACGAAAAAGTTTAAATTCCATATTTTACTATATTCAGAGCACCGATGCCTAGTGTGAATAGATTATGAAATTCAACTCGCAGTGAATAGCTACGAGTTGTTTATAAACGTCATTTAACTGTTAAATATCGTGTCTTCGTTCATAGTTAATTTTCTTATGGTACTCTAATGAATCTTGAGAAAACAAGAGCAAAATCTGATTGAGATTTAAGTCTAAAAATGAGAAATTTCTAATTCTGTCTTTGGATTTACGATTTACTGGGAAAAAAAGTCTTTAAGGCGAATGAAAATTTAAACTTGACAAGTTGAAAATTAAGTGCTCTGCTAATCATCCACAACTGAGTTGTGGTTCTCGTAACATGCATACGATTAAATGATTCTCATAAGAGAAAAAAATTATTGAGAAAACTACAAATTGAATTATTGAAGAATGTGAAAAACAAAAACGAAAAATGACGAAATAAATGTGGCGCGACTATAAGCTTATGCGATTAGAATCTCTTTCAGGAAATGAAAAAAAAAGCGATTTGTTGTTCTTCAAGCATCTGCGAGGATTAATGAAACTCTAGTTTTTATTTTCGTCGCAAAGAAAGAATCGATTCTGTTGGAAGAATTTTTGGTAATAAATGGAAAAACAACAACACCTCATTATGTTTCCTAGAGACGATAAGCCACAAATTATTTTTCTTATGTGTTTATTCTTGAAAAAACAAAAACAAAAAATTGCAACTTTGCAGAAGCGTGATTATCGAATTAATTGGGAGACACAGGAGTATCAGAAAACAGATTTGTTAGAATAGTTGTAAAAAAGATACTGTTTCAAACAAAAAATATTGTTTCGCTAGCGTTTGTTATCATATATTTTATAACACGTTTAAAATACGTTATTAACACGTATAAAACACTTTAAAAAAAGAGAGAAATGGAATTGACTGAATCGCTAATTTTTAGTTAAGTAAATATTCAAGGCTTAAAAAAAATTGAATGGTATTTTATCTTAACAGTTCAAATGGTTGTTTGGATAATTGGTTTCTTATCTAAACGTACACAGTTGCGTCCGATTATTTTACATCCGAGTAGAACCTTTTGAACATAATGTACTAAATGGTCAGGTCACAAGGAGCCCAGGGTACCAGAGATTGGGAGGAGACATGCAAGACAGCTGTTAGGAGAAACAGAAAGCTCTCGTCAAGGCCATCGAGCATGTTCTTTAAAGTGCACATGCAATGGCTCTCGTGCGCACGAAGCCAAGGTTTAACAAGATGTTCATATCCGATGGACGACGTCCTTTCAAAGTCCATATGGTGTCTCCTTTTTAATCGAGGCGAGAACAATTCATCATTTAATCTTTCATTTTGGCGCTGGTATGTAATAAGCGCCTAAACGTTCATAAATATACACTACACAGTGGCATTTACTAAGAGTCTGCAAGTACTATTTCCCCCCCCCCCCATCAGAAACTCATGTACTGTATCTCAAATAACAAGTTTTTCTCTTTTTGTATACTGTGAGAGGTAGTATAAGGTTTTCAGTTTTCATTTTTCTCAAAGGAACCTAATGTTAAAGCTTTTGTATTGAAGGCTGAACAATGACTCTTTTCGAACTCTATTAATTTTGTTGCTTTTACGTACTAGGATCGTAGCATTAAACCATATATTCCCTTGAATGGAAATATTGGCCCCCCATTTTGGAATCTGCAATCGGTATACTCAAGAGTAACTACTAAAGTGCGAAACCCACAAAATGTTTCGATTCCAATTCAGTGATTTAAAATGCAGTAGTTAGTTCTTTCCATAACGGGTCAGGCAGTACATGCGATAATCTAACGGTTAATATATCTAATTATTTATATTTTTTTTACTCTATTTTTATTTGTTTACTTTCCTGGAGATGTGAAAGGTGGCCTCACCTGGAAAAAGATGGCACTGAATACGAAATCGAGGTTGCTTTCACACAGTTTAGCATGTCAATCGAGAATTGATATTTTGGAGGCTTATAATCTGTCTGTAATGGCAGGAAAATCAAAAGCAACCTTTTATCGTGAACTCTGTGCGAAGTTGAACGCGTCGAGGTTAGTTCCGACTCCTGACGAACTAATTGGAAGACTCATTTCACCTTCTCATCGGATGCGGACTTACGTCCACTTTCAGATTGCTTCGCAACACTTCCCGTTGCCAAAAATTTATCGCACTGGGTCTTCGTTGTTATTTATGACATAAACGTTTTGCTCTGGAGCTTTTTTCCTATACTGCAAAAAACTCTTTTACATCTCTGATAAGTTTTTTGACCAATTTTTGAAGTTGATGAGGTTTAAATTGACAACCTGTACATTCAAACATTTACAGCAGAACCAGAGCGAATGATTGGAAATGGTTGGGTTGTTTTCTCTCTGAGCAGCACTTTTTTAGCACAAAATGGGCTAAATAACCAGATCACAAAGACCCCAGAGAAAACTGGGGGAAAGGGACAACCTGAACACAGTGTCACGACTTTATGTCCTACCAGACGGACGACGCCCACCGTGTCCCGTTTCTGACCGAGAATGGGGTGGAGATGTAGCGGAGATAAATCTCAACGCTGTAACAGATGAAACTGGAATATGAGAACTGTAGATTACGAGCCTGACACGCTACCGAATGAGCCAACCCCTGCCCAGATTGGAAGAGGAGGAAGAGGATGAAGTGGGAGGCAAAAATATGTTTTCCAGCTCAAAAGGCAATTTTCGCCGACTCAGGGAATAAAATAGAGATTAAAACATGGCGGATTCGCCTTTTTTTATTTCCGTAATCTTACTTCTTATTTAACCGTTATACACAAAAAACTATTTGCCCATTAGAATTAAAAAAATCATAGTCAAACTTATACATTGATAAGAGCATACATCGCCTCAAATCGCCGCATCTGAATGTGTGAGCACTTTTGAGAAACGTGTCTTCTGCTTGATCAGCTAATGTGTAAATGTTTAACTTGTGCAGTGTCATTCAGGAAAATGCTTAAGTTACTTTCGGTTTTTCCTTTATTCCTGTTTATGCAGAAATAATAGGGATAAGATTGAGCACTAGTGGAATACAAGAAAGCAGTCAACTTGCCTGTATAGCGAGACTTCAAAGGCATCGGAATAGTATTGTGGAAGACTTTCACATCGGTTTATCCACATTGACGAATGACTATGGCCATGTAATAGCTCTCTATGTAATGATCGGGCGTATTGGAAGTTTTGTTGTTATACCAGGCAAATCGGTTGTTCTAGCAGAGAATTCCTGTACCTTAACACCACTGTTGTTGGCTGAACAAAAGGTATAAACTCCTGATCTTACACCTGTTTATGGTCGGTCATAATGTCGGTCAAAAACTGCTACTGTACACCTTTTCTTTTCAGTTCATAAGTGAGGGAATTTTATTCATCTGAACTCGAAAAACTGTTGAAAATATAGAGAACAACTAATCCTAATGTTACAGTTATAGAGTTTGGCATAGAAAAAGAAAAACTCCTTCGACGCATTCTCTTCTTAAGTGCATGAAAAGAGTTCATTAGCGTGCAAATTTTTCCTTCTGCTTGGAAATATCCAGAATCCCTTGCCACCAACAGACTGAGTGAATCTATTCGTCAGCTTCAATGACAGGAAGTGAATCATGACCGATTCATTTCCTCGGCAGGATTCGTGTTCGCTTGCCATGCAACATGCTCTCTTCGGTAAACATGCACGTCGCTTTACCACATCTCCGTTTGCAATTCAGGTAATGGAGAGGGGCGGGGCAGCCGATCCCATCTCCGGAGGACTAATGTGATGAAAAGAAGGGGCAGAGCCATAATCGATGTCGGCAGAGGCCCTCTGGAGCACAACAAAAAGAAATCAGTAGGTTAATTTAGGGCTTGCTTGCTTGCTTGCTTCCTTTTTATCGAGCAATTGCATTTTTTTTGGATGTTAGTGGATGTCTTCTTCCTCATGTTCGGTTATAAATTGCACTTTTTTCCTCTTGATGCTTGAAGCCCATTTTGTTATACATCAGAAAGCAAAGTGGACGAGTTTCATTTATAAAACACCCATTTTGGTGATTGGCTTACAAGAGAAGATATATTTATATAGAGAGATGAAAAAGAAACGATACCGATATACGAATAATGCACTCAAGGACACATTGCTGCATTGTAATGACAAAAAGATATTTTTTTTTTTTGTTTGCTTCATATCATTTTTCCACATGACTAATGAATTGGTAAGAATCGTCAAAAGATTTATTGAAATGAAGTTCTAACCTCCATTTTATTCTTTGTCTTGAGTGCTGCCACTTCGAGAATAGAAGAAGAAACATAAATTAATCAAGGATCCATTGATTATTGAAATTTAAAACGTTAAAAGAAATTGCATTGATTTTAGAATAAAAGCATATTTCGGATCAAATGGTGAGAGATGAGAAAGTGATGTAACTTGTGATTGTAACATTTGATTCGAAGAAAAGGGACCTAACAGACTCGGACACAGCATCTGATTAAAATCCAAAAATTCTTAAATGTGCGTGATCATGGTATTGGGGTCAATACTAATTCTGACGTTAAATTTTCTTTCTTTTCATGTCTACCGAGATGGATTGGGTTGTTTTACCTCTGAGAGGCACTTTTTTGCCCTTAATTGGCTAAATGACCAGATCAAAAAGATCCCAAGGGATCATAGAAGGTTGAGGGAGGGGACCCACTGAACAGCTGTTAGGAGACAGATAGTAGCCTCTCGTTAAGGCCATCCAGAGAGTTCTTTAACGTGCACAGGGCTTAACGCCCCATCTGACAGACGACGGCTGTTATAAGCCTATCGGTTCCGCTACTAACCTAGGACAGGGTGGGGATTTTGCGAAGATAAATCTCAATGCTAGCCCAGTTGGGACTCGAACCTGGGAGCTGCAAGTTACGAGCCTGGCCCGTTACCGACTGAGGCACATCCACCCCCTCTAGCGAGATGAACACTGTTCAAATGCTGCAGTAATTTGAAACAGAATACTAATAAAAACAATAGCAACGTATCCTCTAATATTTATCGGACTGCTTTCAGAATCATTCCCCTGAACGGTTATTTTTGCACTTTAAAGATCATAAGTTATCCGTACACGTCACAAACAATCAGCTCCGCGATTTCTCTGTTTGCTCGAAATTTTTCTTCGTAATCTTTCTTCACTAATAATTGCATTTCAAAATATCACAATTTTTTTTCTTAATTCTTCGACTCATTTCTTTCTCGGGAGATAAAATCGGTTCTAATGACAAGAATGATTAGATGTATTACTTTACAGTTTCGACATCAAAGCCTGAAAATAGAAGAAACGAATCCTGAGCCACGAGGAAGAGGAAGAGGAACAGCGGTAGAGAGTTCCCTGCATTAGAGATGGAGAAATGCTCTCTGATTAAGATCGCAAAAGCAAATCCTTCTGCTGATGATTCCACGAAATGTTGCCAACGAAAATTCTTCGAATCCTTTCACACAAAGGAGGGATTAGAGATAATTTCTCTTCGAGAAGGAAAAGTAAACATTTCTGTCCTTCGAAGATTCTCTCCTTTCCAGTTCAATCCCACTTTATGTCAGCCGAATGTTGTTTACGAAAGTGCGATACGACAGCAAGCCGGAAATATCTTTCATTTCCACTCCTCCTTTGCATAATGCGATGATAATAGCATCCGTCAGCTTCTTAGCAAGGAGTTGTGTTTGCTCGTGCCGCGGTTCGACCCCGGTCGGTATTACTCTCCGAGAAGTGCCGACACAGGAGTTGAGATGCTCTCCTCTCTAATCGATACCCTAATGGGGCATAAATTGCACCGATTTTGCAACTGTCGTCCCCAGTACCGGAGAGTGCCTCTAATTCACGGAGATGGGAAGCTTTAAGATTGCTCCTTCATTTGCGGAGAAGAAAATAAAGACAGGCAGAATTTAAAACCGAAATTTATTGGAGCTCAATAAAACAAATATTCGAAAAGAGTATTAATTAATATTTCTAATCATTTTATGTTTTCGAAGAATATTTAATTTAACTTTGCTCCTTATTTATTGCTTTAAGAAACATATTTCTTAAATTAAACGTTTTGGGAATTTTAAAAAGGATTTCCTTGATCGTTTCATTGAAGTAGGAAGGCCGGCGGCATATGACACTATTTCTCTGCAACAACGGGCCGAATAGTGAGGTCATGAAGTTTACAAAGGTCTCATTAGAGAGTGCTTGCTAGAGCAGAATTGGGTTGTTTTACCTCTGAGCGGCACATTTTTAATACCGCTCAGATGACCAATTCACAAGGACCCCAGGGGCGGAGGTGGCCCAGTCGGTAGCGGGCCAGTCTCGTAATCTGCAATTTTCAGGTTCGAGTGCCGCCTGGGCAAGCGTTAAAATTTATCTCCGTAAAATTCTCCGCTCTGCTCATGGTCAGTAGGGGACACTGATGAGCTTGGAAAGGCCGCCATCCATCTGATGAGACGTTAAGTCTTATCTCCGTGTGAGGGAGAGCCGTATCCTGTGCACGTTAAAGAACACGCTGTATAGCCTTGACGGAAGGATCTGTCTCCTAATAGCTGTTCCAGTGGGTCCCCTCCCTCCAACCTTCTCTTAGCCCTCAGGGTCCTGTCATCTGGATATTTTGCCCATTGTGTGCAAAAAAGTGCCGCTCAGAGGTGAAATAACCGAACTCTACAAGGACACCAAAGGCTCAGAAAAGATTGGGGGATAGGGGAGCCACTGCACAGCTGTTAGGTACAAAGGTAGCCTACCGTCAAGGCCATCCAGGGGGTTCTTTAACGTGCACTGGGGATGACTCGCTTGGATTGGAGGCCACGGCTTCATTTCCCATCCGATGGACGTCGGCATTTCCAAACCCATCGATGTCCCGTTTCTGACCGAGAGGAGGGTGAAAATTTCAAGGGGGCTTAATCTCAACGTTGGCACAGATGGGGCTGGCCCGCTACCGACTGTTTTACTCCGTGCCTGGTAAAGCAGAATCATTGGGCAGCTGTAGATGAATATCACTAGGTCAGAACTGCAAACAATTCACGTGAAACTTTAATGTAAATAGCAAAACTTTGTGAGTGTGAAAGGATTGAATAATCATGAAATGTTAACCACTGTATTCGTTGATAGACCTTTTTCGAAGTACAGAAATCAAGTCCCTTCGTCACCGGGGTAACAAGAAATCAATTGATTTCTGTGTGTCAAATGAGGCTGAAACAAAATCTCATACAATGGTACGATGACAAAGTCATTCCGACTTTCACCATCGTAACGTTGTTACCAATTTAACTCTCGCCGCCTTCAGAAGTAAGCTTTTCTGGTCATGGAGAGCAAATGGTGAATGGAAAGAAATGATTCGCCTCTCTCTTATCCGTTAATATCATCTTTCAAACAAAACACTTTTTTTAAAATACTTCAGACGGTTCGGAAAATATTTGACGAAAAGACTCGTGCAACACTCAGTGTTGCCACTACATATGACGAATAAATTTTTGGATTGCAGTTTGTTCATGAAGATACGCGATTTTTATTTTCAATTATCATGATATCAGAACCACGATGTAAACCATTCTTCCTTAAATCCTACTTAACTTAATTGGTCTCTGCTAATACAATTTCAGAAATCGTCTTTTATTTAAAAAGCAAAACAAAGTGCAATTTATCTGCTTCTTTACCTTAGCCTTCAGAAAACGTTCTTCGAACAGATCTCCCCCTTCTTTTGGTAGTGTGACGTTTTAAGGCGAATTATCGAGTTTTGCCAAAATGGCCGTCACGTGCTGAGAGGAGACGAGAAAAGTTGGCGAAAAAAGAGCGCATGTGGTCTTCAGCACCAGCTGTACTCTATAACCCACAATCTCGCGGTGCCCGACGCCGTGACACGAGGAGATTAATGACAGCTCTAGTTGGACCTGTCCACTACCGATAATATCCTAGGAGCGAGCCACACACCAATGGCTCGTTAGAGGACTGATGATGACTCTGCCAGGCGGAGGAAAAATAATAACCTATAGTTGCAGGTGGGGGAAGGAAGTGGGGGTGGAAGATGCCATTTATATAAATATAGAGACAGGAAGCAGGATGAATTCATGCTGCCTCCGGATGAGTAGAAGGCTCCAGTAGGCTTATCTTGGGAGCAGCCCCATTTACATGTATCAACACACGCATGAAGCGGTCCGTTGATTTCCATATAATGCCGCAACGTTGTGGCGGCTTATAGCGCGCACCTTTCGCAGGAATGCTCCTCTGAAGCGCGTGAAGCAGGTTAGAGAGGAGGATGCGATGGAAGGCGGGGGAGGGGGAGGAGCAGGTTCGAAGTGCGAAGGGTGTGTTAGGTGGGGGGAAGGAGGGAGGAGAAGGGCACTTTGGCATGGAGCGGCTGTAAATCTCCCATCTTCCAGTGGCGGAGTCAACGCTCTGCCGAGGCGTGATGAGTAATCGCTTCTGTTATCACCTCATTTTGCGAAAGTTTAATGTAAAGGAAGAAAGCGCCACTGACGACGACGACTCGAGGTCGTCAGCGGGATGTCGAAATCAGAGCGGAGGAGACAAGTGGGGGATCAAGAGGATGTGAGAGGGGGGAAAGAGGAGGGTGAAGGTGATGGTTCCCTGAAATTATCTCCATCTCGCGACAGTTCAGTGAGAATTCACTCGTGAGGCGAAGTAAGTGATTTTTTTCCTCCTATACTGTCGCTGCTCACGGAGGTCAGGGCGAAGAGCAAAAATATTTAGCATGGGGGTAAGTTGTGTGTGTGACTGAGCCATGGCGGGTAGGAAAGCTTAATGTTGCGGTTTGCACGGCATTCGAACCTATCTTTCGAAATTCATTCAGAAAAAAGAAAAACATCACGTGTGACATTTTTTTATTGCATGAGTAAATACGGCAGGTGGCCTTTGCTCTCTGTTTTTTTTTTATCCCGCTATCTTAACTTTCCTAGTTTGGCAGGAAACTCGTATATCATAGAATATATAGCGATTGCACTATTTAGCCAAATGAGTAGAAATCATCATGTGATTAAGAATGACTTTTCTTAAAGCACTCTTTGAAGATGTCGGTCGAATGATCCGATCGTATCAGCCCGATTCCGTTATAAATAATACAGCCCGCCCAATCTACAAACAATTTCGAACTCCCCCCCCCCCCTCCCCCTACAGGTCTTGGTTGGTAATAAAAAGAATTTCACCAATCTGGTGCTGATCTGGTCAAACTACGGAAATTACGAGACTAACACTTTTCGGATTGTGTTGCTTTTACCTCCGAGCGGACGTTTGGGCACAAAATGCATTAAAAAGCTAGGTCATAAGAATTCAATGAACAGCGCTGCAAGAAAACAAATGGGAGCCTTCCTTCAAGAACATCAGGTGTGTTCTTTAACACGGGGGCGGGGTTGGCTCAGTCGGTAGCGCGCCAGGCTCGTAATCTGTAGTTCCCAGGTTCGAGTCCCAGCTGGGTCAGCGTTGAGATTTATCTCCTCAAAATTCCCCGCCATGCCCACGGTCAGTAGGGACACCGATGGGCCTGGAAACGCCGTCCGTCGGATGGGACGTTAAGCCGTGGCCCCGTGTGCGGGAGAGCCATACCCTGTGCACGTTAAAGAACACGCTGGATGGCCTTGACGGGAGGCTACCATCTGTCTCCCAACAGCTGTTCCAGTGGGTCCCCTCCCCCAAACTTCTCTGAGCCTTCGGGGTCCATGTGACCTGGCCATTTAGCCCATGGTGTGCAAAAAAGTGCCGCTCAGAGGTAAAACAACCCAACCCAACCTTTAACACGTGCAGGTTCTCTTGAACACATGACATACATCCCCTCCGATGCATTTAATATTCAGGCTCCCTGACAAAAAATTCGACATAGCAATATGATCAGAAGAAGAAGCTGTGACAGTCTCTATTAACATTTTAAGTAGCGGCAGTTGATTTAACAATGCACAAAATCATTTTTAAAAAACATTACCTTTATCTGGATCCTGATTCTTTAACAATTTTTGAGAAAATATTTGAACAATAAAGACTGATAACGTTTTCTTGAAAGAACTAAAAAAAATCAATATTAAATACAGAAAATAATATAACACCATTGCTTAAAAATAGGATTAAAAGTTAATTTAAGCTCATTAGAGACAGTTTTGTTGTTAAGGATCTTAGCCATTTGTCAAAAAATATTCAATATTTTTTTTTTTAATTTTGTTTTACACCCAGTGCAGAGTTTTACTTTTCCGTTTATTCTTAATAGCATTGATATAATTCGAAGTTTAAAATTTTATGGATATTTATGACTTTTATTATCAAATCTATCGAAATGAAGCTAAATTAAAGCATGCTGTCTTTTAGTTAAAACATATAATTTTTCCTCCACAAGCGAGTTTTTTACTCTCGTGGAGGAGTCAATATCTTTTCCCTTGACTTCTACTGAAAAATGTCCATTGAATTAGAAAATACGGTGCAACGTAAATAATTCTAGCACATTATATCAGTGCATTATCACATTGCCATTTTGCACAGCGATATCATCACGCAGATTAAGACATGTACAGAGGGCAAATTCAGTAGGATAGACAAATACACCAAACGCAGGTGTCATCCAAATATCCGGTCCGCGTTGAGATTTATCTCCGCAAAATTTCCCGCCCTGCCCACGGTCAATAGGGGACACCGATGGGCTTGGAAAGGCCGCCTTCTGTCGGATGAAACGTTAAGCCGTGACCCCGTGCGTGTGCAGGAGAGCCATATCCTGTATATTTTAAAGAACACGCTGGATGGCCTTGACGGGTGGCTACCATCTGTCTCCCAACAGCTATTCCAGTGGGTCCCCTCCTCCAACCTTCACTGAGCCTTCTGGGTCCACGTGACCTGGCCATTTAGCCCATGGTGTGCAAAAAAAGTGCCGCTCAGAAGTGAAACAACCCAACCCATCCAAATATCTTGTGGTCAGCTATGGCTTACACAAAACGATTACATAGAACAGGGCTGAAAACTCAAATTTAGCAAGGAGTCATTTAAAAAAAACTCCATTCTTAAAGAATCATATGATTTCGTGCCATTCTCCATTACAAGGAAACTCCAATACAAGCATAACATAGTCATCTAACCTTCTTATCGTCTTTAGAGAATCAGAGAACGTTACTTAACGGATTTTAAACGTTAAAATATCTGCAGACGCTGCGTACTATTATCTTCATAAAATAACGAGCAATATATTTACAAAACTGAAGTTAAACAGAAATCAAAAGAGCATATTGCATACTAAAGAAAAAAGTTTAATAAGAGTCAAAGAAAATTCTATGAACCACAAAAAATTATGAAAGAGTCAAGAGTTGACTTAATATGCGAATAGATAATAGAAAGGAGGTTAAATCTGGCAAATCTGATATCTTAATTACACTAACAGAGGTTGTTAATGGAGATTCTTTGGGTACAAATTTCCATCATGCAGAAGTTAAAAAATTGGGAACTGGAGAGGATGGAAATGACTGTATGCAAATGTTGTACGAAAATGAAATTATTGAAAATGTTTGGCAAGGAAACAAAAATAACGTGAAGTCAGATGAAGAAGAAAATAATGTAACTGGCAGTTATGAAGAAACTTTAGTAAATGACAAAGGATGCCATCTCCAGTGTTAGCATTTTCTTAAAGTGGGGAGAAGAGAATGAAATTGCTGTTTATCAAATTCTTACACTTCGTCACGTGAAATGACGGAATATAAAAGAAACATAACAGAGGACTGATGACTGCTTTATCGAAAGGTAATCTTCTACAAATTTCCGGATGTTAAAAAGAATTAACTTGAATTCTTTTAAAACAAGTAATTTTAGTAAAAAAAGATAAATTTTTTTGAAATCCCGTAATCCGAACACACCCGTGCGTTATTTATTTCGGATTATCGAGGTTTCACTGTCGTAACGAAATATAATCAGATAATTACACTCCTATATTGATACTAAAAATGTGATTGCTCATATTGACATTATATGACATGGTCACACAGCTCCAGCACCTGGTGTCTTGGTGTGGGGTGCCATTAGTCGGCATTGCGTGACAGATCGGTAAGAACTGGTCATCATAAGGGGATCTCTTAACTGCCCAACGATATGTTATCAACATTTTGAAGCCAGTGACTGTCCCATTTGCTTAGCGGAATGGAACCTTTTACCAGCAACATAACGCCCGTCCCCACACAGCCCGCATTAGTATGCAGTATCAAACGAGCAAAACTATGGCCAGTACGCTCGCCGGACCTTTCATCTATTGAATCTGGGATCTGGCAATGTTAAAGCAGGATGTGGTTCTGATATCTCTTATATTATATCACTTAATAGCATAATAATTCGTCGCTCTGTGAGTTTAAACCTTTATATTTAATGTTTTAAAGATTTGCTTAATTCCTTAGATATCTTTCTTGCCCATCTCGAGAACTACTTCATTAAATCTTTGCAACTTTGAACTAGTCGTTTAGTTAAGCCTAACGTTGGTAAGCTCGGCGTGCCTACTTTGCTGTACTAACTTTTGTCGTGCTAACTTTGCAAATTCCTCAGCAATGGAAGGCTTGTGTGTTATCTGTGGGAATGAAGTTCTAGAGACGACTGACAAACGCTCAGATTCCATCAGATGTAAAGGGGCCTGTAGAAGCCAATTTCACTACTATTGTGCAAATATTACAGAAGATAACTTCCGCAAATTTTCTGCAGAACGCAAAAACAAATGGAAGTGTATGAAGTGCAAGTCTTCTGATGCTTCCCCTGCCAGGTCGCAAGATATTGTGTATGCTGCGTCAGGTGCTTCTTCGACTTTCGCTGAATCCTTGGAGAGAGATCAAGGCTTCAGTTCCGAACAAATGGCATCAATTAAATCTTTAATATACCATTCGGTTAAACAGGCAATGATTGAATGCATGGGTGACCTGAAGAACAATATCGTGGAACTTACCAAATCATTAGATTTTTTATCAGGAAAATATGATGAATTACGAGATAAGGTTGAAAATGTCACTCAGGACTTGGTTCTCTGCAGACATGAAAATAAGAATTTATTAGCTAAGAATCAGAAATTGGAAAATACGATCGAAAATTTATCAGAAAGGGTAAATGATTTGGAACAGGAAAGCAATGTGTGCAACTTAGAAATTCAAGGTATACCCGAATTATTACAAGAAAATACAAAGAACATCGTAGGGAAAATTGCTAATTTCCTAAATGTTAACTTTAAATCCCAAGAGGTACTGGAATGTTTCAGAATTGGTAAAAAGGAAGAGACTTCAACACGTCCACGTACAATCTTAGCAAAGTTTAAAGACCGAGCCATACGAGATGCTTTTCTTGACAAAGTAAAAGGACATCGTGATCTGAATACCAAAGATGTAGGTATTGTTAATGAAAAGCATATAATCTACATCAACGAACATTTGTCAAGATTTTATAGAGATCTCTTCCACAAGGCAAGAAGAGTCAAAATAGAAAAACAATACAAATATATATGGGTAAAAAATGGGAAAATATTTCTAAGAAAGGAAAACGGAGCACAATGCCGCCTTGTTAAATCTGAATGAGATTTGTTATCATTGTAAGTATATATATTTTTTTGTTCACAGTGAAATATCTTTCATCTTATAATGGTTACACCTAATTATGTTCAGTCTGAAAATCTCAGTCTGATTTATGGTAATTGCTTTAATAAATCAACTTTTTCTATTTTCTCACTCAACTGTAGAAGTCTGTATAAAAACCTTGATGAGATCTTGGTAACTTTAGAAAGTAGTAGTTTTCTATTTGATTCTCTTGTATTTGTGGAAACATGGCAAAATAACAATATTCCACATATCAATGGTTATACTGGTGTAGGTTTGGGAAGAAAGGCTCGCAAAGGTGGAGGAGTAGCACTTTATTTCAGAGAAAGCTTTTCTTTCAAGATATTAAACAATTTGTCGATTATTACTGATGATTACGAGATTTTGCTTGCTAAATCAGGAAATCTGATTGTGGGCAGTATTTATCGACCACCTCAGGGTGATGTACAATTATTTCTGTCACATCTAGAATTTGTTTTAAACTCATTACTTAAACTGAAATCGATCTTTATATTAATGGGTGACTATAACCTTGATATTATGAACCAAGATAAAAATGTATTAAATTTAATAGACCTAGTTAATTCATATGATTGTTTTGTTTTAAACAGTGGATTACCAACTAGAGTTGGAAATCAAAGTTCTACACTAATTGATTATGGAATTTCGAATGTAGATTGTCAAAATGGAGTTCTGAGGTCAAAAATTACAGATCATTTCCCCACATTTTTTCTGGTCCAAAGGACAAATTTTCAAATGCTACCTAGCAGTTATAGATATAGAGAAATCAATGACAATAATATTCTGCAATTGCAATATAAATTAAATCGTATTGATTGGCAATTCCTTTACTTAATCAGCGATGTAAATGAAGCATATAATTATTTCATAAATATTTTTATAAATCACTATAATAAATATTTGCCCACGGGTATTAAGAAGTTCCAAAGGCCAAATAAATATGCTCCTTGGATGACGAAAGATCTGAAAAAATTAATAACTAAAAGAGATATTTTATACAAAAAAGCAAAAGAAACCCATTTAGAGGATGACAGTTCTGCATATAAAGAATTTCGTAATTTCGTTACTGCCCAAATCAGACAAACAAAGAACGCCTATTATAACAGTAGATTTGATTCTAGCAAAAATTCTAAACAGAAATGGAAATATCTCAACGATTTTTGGGTAGAAATAAATGTAAGTCAATAGTAGGAGACATTTCTTCTGATGATACAATTATTGCTGATGACTATGCGAAGTCCAATGCCTTCAATAGCTATTTTCATGATACCGTTAACGAATTGATACTGAACCAAACTGAAAAATTTCATGGCAAATATAAATATCAAATTGAGTGCATAGACCAGACATTTTATGTCATGCCAATTGTTACTCAAGAGATCAGTAACATTGTGAATGATCTAGGAGCTGATAAGTCACCAGGTATAGATGACATAAATATTAATGTAATTAAAAAGATTATACATACAATAAAAGAACCTTTGTGCTATATATTTAATTTATCAATAATAAACGAAGTATTCCCGGATAAACTGAAAATTGCCAGAATTCTTCCCATACATAAATCAGGTGATAAAGAAAACATAAAAAACTACAGACCAATTTCAATTTTGCCAATCTTCTCGAAAATCTTTGAAAAGCTAATTTGTACACGTATGACTAAATTCCTAGATAATATGAAAATTATCACACAACAACAATATGGTTTTCAAAATAAAAAATCTACTCAGACAGCCATTGCAGATTTATATGAGCATATTGTCAATCATTTGGATGCAGGTCACATTGGATTAGCTGTATATCTTGATTTTACGAAAGCATTTGACAGTATTAACCATGAAATTTTGTTAAAGAAAATTGAATTTTATGGCCTGAGAGGTAAAATAAATAACTGGTTAAGAAGCTACTTATTTCAGAGGAAAGCTCTTGTAGAAGTAAATGGTAGTATATCAGATGAACATTTTATTTACAGAGGTGTGCCTCAAGGTTCGATTCTTGGTCCGATCCTTTTCCTACTTTACATTAACGACTTAGCAAAGTTACACATTAATTCAAAGATGTTATTATATGCTGATGATACAAGCATTGTCGATTTCAACCAAGATTCTGCAAGCCTGATTAGCAGTGTTAACTACTCTCTAAATATTATATCTGAATGGTGCAGACATAACAATTTATTAATAAATGTCAAGAAATCCAAATACATGATTTATAAAAATAAAAACAAAAATATCGATGAGAAATGTTTCGATGTGAAGATTAATGAAATTAAACTAAAGAGATGCACTGAATATAAATTCTTAGGAATATGGATCGATGAAAATCTGAACTGGTCATTTCACGTAAAGCAGCTAAGAATCACTCTGTCAAGGAATATTGGTATGATTGGTAAAATACGTCATCTGGTTAACAAACAAATTTTGACAAATTTATACTACTCTTTCATTTATTCTTATATAACATATGGAATCTTAGTCTGGGGTAATACTTTTGACTATAATCTGAATGCTATATATCGTCTTCAGAAAAGAATTGTTAGATATATTGTTGGTAAAAGATATTATGATCCCGTGGCACATTTATTTTCTGAGGTTAAAATTCTTAATGTCTATAATAATTACAAACTGATATCAGGAAACTTTGTGTATTCGATTACAATGAGATTGATTAAATTGGATAGATTTAAAGACTATTTTCAGAGTCTTTCGAATTTTCATAATTATGAAACACGTCATAGAGAGGATCTGAGTATACCTTTGTGTCGATTGTCAATTGGACAGAGATCTATCAAATACAATGCAGTAAAAATTTGGTCTGAATTTCCTGATGATGTTAAAAATGCAAAATCTTTAAAATTATTTAAAATCAAATGTAGAACATTTCTTCTTACAAAGCAATGAAACCTTCTATGTATCAGTGTAATATGTCTCATAACCATTTGACCTTTTATACTATTGAATTATTGTGCTATTTGAATTATTGTATACTTTACTGTTGTCATAATTGAACTTTAAAGGAAATAGGGAGCATTAACTAAAAATAAGCGTCAGCTTACTATGCTCTCCTTTTTTGTTTCGCCTTTCCTATTAAACACCAATATTTAATATGATTGTTATTTACTTTTTCTGATGCAATTGATATTTCTCAGCTATTTCACTTCTCAATTTTTTTCATGTATATATTAATTGTTATTAGATAATTATGCTATGTAAATGTATATTGTATTGACTGGCGGAATAAAATAAAGATTATTATTATTATTATTATAACATGTCTGGGACATGATGGGCCGACAGCTCCAACAACATCCAAGAGGTGTGCCAACCACTGTCTCTGAAAAAGAACAGTGACTTTGCACTATTTGGCGTTCTATCCCTCAGGAGGACATTATAGAGTGTACGATAGCCTTCCCTGCCGTGTTCATGAATCTGTATTCATGAACACGGCGGGTGAACTTTACCGGATAGGTAAAGTAGCAATTTTGCATGTTTTTTTATAGTTGTGATGAGATGATGCCAATCCTGTTGGACTGCACCAGAATGTGATGTACTCCTCAGCTCCAGATTCGATGGGCTGGGCAAAAATGTCGTGGCCGCCGGAGGACGATGAATTTGCCCCTTAATTACCTTCACCCTTACTTCGGTGAAATGACAAGTTCGCGGGTTGTGACATCCGTACTGACGTATGCCTCAGACTTGCTGCGTCAAGTGATGTATAAAAATATGTCCAACAATTCACAAATGAGAGTTGTATAGTGACGACACAGTTTATTAACACTATATACAATTACTTGCTGGGGATGCTCTCAACCCTGTAATACTTTGCTGCTGCAAACAATTACACAATGACGTGGAGAACCGTACACACTTTGCAGATTCTCACCTTACCGACCTCAAACTCGGAGAAAGGATAATTAATCTTTGCCTACAATGTGGTTCATACAGAATCCACAGACCTGTATCAGATTCACCAAGAATCTCGATTCTCACTTAAAATCGAACCCTCTCTTTAAGGGTTCCTTCGAGTAAGAGCGGCGTCCTTTTGACGAGCATCGAAACGTCCTTCCCGCTCACCAGCTACGCTCAAAACTGTTGTTTCGTTATTACTCGGCGCCTCTCCCCGGCGCCTCTCCCCGCGCCGACCTCGCGCCCCAGGCTAGTTGTAAAACGGCAATAAAAGGCTTCTCGGCCACGTCACCCACGCCGGCAGCCAGCTCAGACCCGAAAACAACATCTTATGAGCCACATCCCCACAATAGCTCTTCCAAGAACACACTTAATACATAAAAATATCTACAAAAACAAAAATACAATAAAATGCACCAATAAATAAAAATAAATAAATTAGAGGGATATGACAATAGTATATTCAATCGCTCATCTCAGCGTATGCTAACGGCTGCCTGCGTTTTAATAAAATGGCATTAACCCTTCCAGATGTTGCAATTTTTTTCCTGTATTATTATATATAATTTTCAATTTTTTTTCTGATTGGGGGCTGAATATAAAAAGTAATGAATTTCCTTTCTCTAAATATTTAAAGTTCCAGAAGTTGTCCATAAAATTCTTATTACTAAACATCATTAATATTAATCTTCATTGAACACTCCAATCTCAATTCTAAGAAGAATTTTTGAAAAGAATTATCAGTACTTTAGCAATTAAATGTAATTGGCAATTTTCCTTAAGCGCCTCATTTGACAGAGTCCTAGGTTATAAATTCAGTACTGCGTGGTGAATGTTTTCTTCTTTAGTTCAGACCTATTTATTGTTAAGCAAACTCTTCAGAGATAAAGCTTTACAATGTTCGTCGTTAAATAATGATATAATCCTTTTTCTGTTGTACTCGCTCAGAGAAGCGAAAACCAAACAAAAGAAGAAAGCTCGCTTCTTGAAGTCGAAATTCTGAAGTGCAAAGTGTTGTCATCTGCTGCCAACAATTCTGCTGGCAGACATTCATGACCGACGCTGTTTATCGTCGCTTACCGAGCAAGCAGCGAAATCTTTGAAAAATGAGTTTATTGCGATTTTTGCTTCCGAATTTGGGAAATAAACCGCTTAAAATATTGGAAAGATGCTTTAAAAAATTCATTGCATCAAAATAAGCGAAAAATAGTAGCTTCATTTAAAACGCTTATTCGGAAGCAAAAGATCCTCTCTGACAATGACGAAATAAACAACCTTTACGTCACGTTAAGAGGCAACATTGGTTGCTAAGGCAACGGAAGGGTATTAAAGAGAGGGAGCTCGCTGAGTGTGAAGATGGACGCACATTCCATTATTAACAAGCAGTTTTGGGTTGGATGCGTGAGGTGGATGGAAACGATAGTTAGTCATGACAACCTGTCTCCTAATGAAGTGCTCATCTCTTTGCTGAGAGATGTCGGCTGGTGATGCTTGGGAGAGTGTTTCGGATGCTGGATGGATCTTCGTTGTCAAGCAAATTTGCAAGTCTCCCCGTTGAAAACATCTGCGCGCGATATAGGTTGACAGTCGAGCAAGTGCATCGTGGCTCCTACGAAACGAGGAAACAGTGCCGTGGAATGCCGCGTGAAGGAGGAAATCGGAATGAACAAAGGAGAGGCGAAAAATGTTTATAATTCTAATTGCAAATGAAAGCTGAAGGGGAAAAAAAAGTCAGACCTCTCATTTTCTCTTGTGATGCCGTTGATAACATAATGCGCGAAAAGACACAGGAAGCGACTTTTAAAAAGAAATTTATAATGTACATAAAACCATCAATGCATTTAAAAACTAGGAAAATTAATGAAACAAAATTAAGTAGTTACAGCGGATAATTACATATTTATATCAGAATGGTTCCCTACACTAATTCCTGTAATGTTTTGAAAAGGTATTTTAGTCCACTTTGGTCACAAACGAATTCGGATTAAAGAGAAAGGGAAAACCTTAACTGCTGAACCATTTGCAAGACAACGAATTGCCTAAGTTGCTGTCCTGAGGAATTCATTTCGCTTTTGAAGATCAAAACTACAGGTTTCGATGGCTAATAACAATTTTGCATTGGTTTCACTCGATTCATCGGTCAATTTAAATGAAACGTGTTGCAAGCATTTAAATAGTAGTGATTTGTGATAGCTTCTACTTGTAACACATTTGGCTACCAACAGTTCCCCCTTAAATCTCTTGGACCACCGCCGAAGTCCATTCACAATCTCCAAACTTTCTGTCCACCTCCTCAAGATTGGTGGCTAACAAAGAGCGCAGAGAAGACGAGGGAGTTTTTCGAATAATTTTTGGTCATTTTGTAGGAACAGCTGAACTTTTTAAAAGCCAACGACGAAAATTCGAGCGTGTTAAACTCTGCTGTTAAATAAGAAATAGGTTAAAAAAAACTTTCTTTTATGGGGTTGGATTGTTTTACCTCTGAACGATACTTTTTTTGCACACAATGAGCTAAAGCAATGTTTCTCAACTTTTTTTGTTGAAAGCCTTCTGAGCTTCTTCATTTACCTTTACGTCTCCCCTCAGCAGTTGTCAGTTGTAAAAAAATGTTCCATGTGGTGTCCTAGAAAATGGGTTAATAAATAATGATCTGGTCATTTACCAGATCACTAGGAGCTCAAGGGCTCAGAGAAGATTGGGGGAAAGGGACCTGATGGACAGCTCTTAGGAGAGATGCAATTTCGTTTATAAAGAGGACGAAAATGAAAGTGCAAAACCCTTCACTTGAATCGTCAGCGTTCACATTGTCAGGAAGGAGCTTCAGTGTGCGGTCGTTGCCGCTTGAAGCAGAGATGATCGATCTTTGAATATCACTTGCTGCATCTAGCAAATGAGCTAGCAGCAAAAGCTCCAAGAAAATCATGAAGTGAGATCATTTCATTTGGATTATTGACGAAGAAAATTCTCTGCGAGATCCATTAATGAATACGATTGCAAGACCTTGCAAAAGATACTCTTTCACTTCATCGAGTTCCACTCCCTCCCTCCACACCACCACCGCACTTGGTTTTACAGTTCGAACTTCTGAAAACGCTCTCCGATATTGCTTCCATTTGCTCTGCAGATCTGCACGAGAGCCACATTTCTCGTGCTTCACTTTGTGGAAACCCATATCGAATAAAGCGAGCCATTTGTTACGTTTCAACGTTTAAGGTCACGATGCATATCCCCCCCCTCCAACCTTTTATTGCCCCCTCCCCCCGAGAGTTTCTGCGCAGATTCCAATCGATCAGAAATATTCGAGAGCGAAGTTCGGAATCCGAGTCCTCTTCTAGTCCGAAGATCGGAGACGGTTTAAAGAATCCACCCATCCGTTTCGTCCTTTGGAAGCGAGCGTGCCGACAGACGGCCGGTACGGGTTATTCTCGGGGCTTTCGTGTTGGCAGTCCTCCGAATCTCTTTCCCTCTTTCCTTTTCTCTCTCTTTATGGAAGTCTTGGAAATGGCTAATAAATCTTTCACGGATGGCTTAAGAATTTCAGGCCCTCCCTTTCCTAAGTCTTCGCCCTTTCTTTCTCCTCGCCATTTTTCCCTCTCCCCTTTTCTGTTCCACTCGTCTGGAATGGCTGCCACACAACCTGGCCATTATTATTATTTCTTTCAGGGCACAGCCGACGCAAAGAGCGGCGTTCGCCATTCGGCTCTGCCTTGACGAACCCTCCTGCTCTGCCAACACCGGTCACATTACCCATACGTTCTTGCTCCTCATTAAATGTTCTGCAGAAAAATTCCCAAACCTGCGGAAATCGACAGTGTGCACTTTTCCCGGGATATTTAGCGGAATACGTTCGTATTTTCCCCGCCAAATTGAGCAGCACGCACGTGCTTGCACATTGTCCTTTCGGGCGCAAAGTTTGCAGAAGGAGAGAGGGGTGGAAAAAGGGGGAGAACGTGGATGTTATGCGGACCACTGGACTTGATGATGTTAACAGTCGCCATTTTTTCACCCGTAGACCTTCATGTTTCTTTCTCCGATTTAAATCACCGTAATAACCAGCCCGGGTGTGCACTTAACTTGTTGGCATGCCACGCGCAAGCAAAACCTTGTCTGTTTTCGCCCCACTTTTTTCTGTTTTTCTGTTGCGGAAAACCACGATCACAGAATATTGTGTCTGACGATGAGCGAGAGTCTTAAGATCTTGTGAGGGAAAGGGCAAGTGATCGGCTGCTGGATGCAAGATGCTCCTCAGTGCACACGATCTTTAAGGGATCGACTGTGGAAAAGAACATTACCCAAATTGATCAGTTTCTGTTTATCACGGATTGTGTTTTAAATAAAAAATATCTGTGACTCATTCGCTTTACATTAAGAATGAGTTTTGTGAAATGTTTAAGCAATGAAATATCAAATTTATAAAACGTTGAAATGTATGAATTTATTGATTCACAGATGCAAGCTTAATTCTAAATTCAGTTTCTTTCACTGGAGGTGGGAAGACTTTCCAGATGGAATGCATTCAATTTAGTCAATCTCATCTAAGGGCACAAGTTCCTTGGCATATATTAATTTTTGTACATTTACAAGTGTAGGATAATTCTTACCTGTTCAGAATTACGTTTGAATAGGTTAGTAATAGAATTACTTGTATTTGGGGCTGTTTAGACAGTGTTTTGTGTACTATTCATTACGTTGCGAAACATCGATTTGCATTTCTTTCATGGAATTAAGGGCACATTTTTGCACAAAAGTGGGCTCAATGGCCAGGTCACAAGGACCTCCAAGAGCTGGGTTGGACCCCAAGGGAAGGGTTGGGGAATGGGGTCCATCAGAAAGCTGTTGGATGACAGATGGCAAGACCATCCATTTTGTTCTTTAATGATCAGAGAGTATAGCAGTCCTGCATAGGGAACGATGAGTTAACGTCCCCTCGTACAAAACGACGACTGCCTTATTCCCCCCCCCCCTTTCTCACTCTTCCCTTCTTCTTCAGAATTCTCCATGCAATTCTCGATGCAACAAACATAACAAACGACGATGAACATCGATGCAACAAACATAACAAACGACGATGAACATCGATGCAACAAACATAACAAACGACGATGAACATCGATGCAACAAACATAACAAACGACGATGAACATCGATGCAACAAACATAACAAACGACGATGAACATCGATGCAACAAACATAACAAACGATGATGAAAATCAGTTTGCTGCGTTACATGAACATCACTTAGATCAGTTAGCTCATTTGTGCGACAGTAGTGGTCAACTGCAATTGTATTACCTTAGCGGCAAATGAAAAAAAAATATTTGATGTGCTCTAAGGAAATTTATGTTAATGTCAAAGCTGTTTATAGTTATTTCCTTAATAAGCATAAAAATCACACGAATCCCCTATCAAAGAAATAAACAACGGAGGATCGTATGGAAATGTCTTAGTCGCCTGATTGTTAGAGCTGGAAAAGATTTTTATTTTGGAAATGATATTGGTCAGCACAGTTGAAGGAACAAATTGAATTAGGGTAAATTGTGCAGCTAACTAAGTAGTCGAGACGCGAACTGAACGAAAGTAAATTTGTACTAATTAATATATAATATGAGAACGCTAGTTTGAACAGGTTAATATATTTATTAATTATGACTTTAAGTGCTTTTTTAATCAATTCTAAGTAAATAGAATCAATTCTAAGTAAATAGAATCAATTCTAAGTAAATAGAAAGTCCTTTGCACACAGTTCTGTTACAAAAACAGAATAATCCCCGAGAAAAAGAATAAATTCGTTTTCCTATCTTTCTCGCGTAGCAAAAGCAGATCACGTGGAATCATAGATGGGTTGTCGACAAATTTTGAATTTATTAACTACGTGATCAGTCGAATGCGAAGGAACAATTTCTAAAAAAAAAAAGCAACGAGAGCGTAACGTAGCTCCGATACCTATTATGAAAATACCTTTTATGACAATAGGTTAATATATTGCGCCACTTCGAATATGTTCAATGTTTTTGGCAATGTTTTATAAGAATAGAAATGGATGCATTCAATCCCTCCTTTTTGTGCACTCTTGGCACTGCAATTAGCACGCACTGTTAGCAAAATGAACTGGGATTGAATCGTGATATTAATGAGAATAAATCTGATACGAATTGATGACGAATAAATTTATAATGCATGCTAATGTTGTTTGGATTTATCCTTCATTAATTTCCTTTTATTTTTTTCACCATCAATCAGTTTTTAACGGGCTGATTAGAGAATAATCATCAGTGAACAATTAAAACCAGATCACTTTATCTGTGAATAATATAAAATGAAAAACCCTGTTCATCTATAACTATCCATTTCTTGAGCTTGGTCGTCGATGCATCTGAACATCTCTTTTTCTGTTTTTTATGCTTCGAGGGATCTTAGAAGAGCACTAATTTTGCAGACTGCACGAGACTCGACTTGCACAGTTTTGCACTCGGTGATTGATGACTCGGCTGCGTGCGAATCCTCATTTGGTCATTAATGAAAAAAATCAATACAAGATTTTGATTAGAGGTCTCTAGGAACGGTGTAACCTTTCGAACCTGTCAAGTCAATGACAGTCGCCCATTCTTCACCACAGCCTTTCTTTAGCGATATCATTCCGTTAGAGGACTCTTTTCTGCATCGGAGTCATCTATTGGATGACGAAAGCATCTTGAGCTTCATCACTTCTTACACAGTCTTATTATAGTGCATGCACCATGAAAAGGATAAACCACTTGCTTTTTTCTGGTGTGGTTTTGGCTGCGGTTGGTTAGGTAATCCTTCTTAATCATTTTCTCATCTCACCCTAAGAGTTTGCCTCTGTCATTTCCTTTCTTCCAAGAATTTTCATTCCCATTTCTAACACAGACGAACTACTGCTCATGAGAAACGCACTCTCAAACCTCTCCCCAATGCAGTGAGGGGCGCTGGTTACTCAGTAGGTTATTATCCGTGGATCCGGACCCTGTCCTCGGTGAGAAAGGAAATTCCTGTGAGTTCGGAGATGTCATCGTCCATCTGATGGGACGTTAAACGGTTGATCCGTTGGAGCTCCTGAAGAACACTTTATTTGGTTTTAACGGGAGGTTTCCATCTGTCTCCTAACAGCTGTCCATTTAATCCCTTCCCAACCTTATCTGAGTACTTACGGGTCCTTGTGACTTGGCCATTTAGTCTACTGTGTGCAAAAGTCGGCCGCTCAGAGAAAAAATAGCCAAATCCAATGCATCAATATCTTCTTACCGTTTGCTAGTGGTGGTCTCATTGCTTTGCATTATTAGAGTGATGACATCAAGTTTTCAAAGACGTCGCAACGAAGGAATCCAATCTTGTGCACTTGGATTATGCATTACATAAATTATTACCGTATGATCCCTGTCATATTCCTTCTCAAAAATTATGTAAGGTACGTACTTCTAAATTTGTGAACTAGTCGCCACATTTATACAATTTTAATAGTTGCACTTCAGCTCTCTGAAATAAAATTTCTGACAAATATCTCCATATTTGTAGATAAGGTTGATCATTTTATCTGTATTTCAGGTTATTGAATATTGCATAATTGCAGCATTATATTTGCACTATCTTAACTGCCTAAAATCTTTCATTTTGTTGCTGAAGAAGCTTTAATCACACAATCTCTACTTTTGTGAGATGCCACGAAGCGAAGAGCGCGACTACATCACTAGACAATTTAAGAGTCTGCCATTAAACTGGCAATTAAGAAGCTCAGTTTTTCAAATGTGAAGGGAAGGAGTGGCGCAGGCGGATGAATACCAAACATAAAGCTTTTGGTAGAGATTTAGCACTGCCAGTGTTGCCACGCGCAATTAGCTATGCAAATGCATTCCAAAGCATCTAATTTTAAACGCAGGAAAACAAATAAGAATAATATACGTTATTGAAGAAAACAGAATTACTTTTTAATAAGAAAGTACATTTAGGATTCCTTTCTTTGAACATAAAAGAAAAAAACTTGCTGTTCCACAAAATTTAACACTTATGACTACAACATTAAGATTTTGCTCTTATGGGAACACTCCGTAGACATTGTCCTGGTTCCGTGAAAAGAATTCCTAATGATTGCTCCGTTAATTGCCCCCCTTGCTCCCCCTCTCTTCCCACATACAACTCCCCCTTCCCCTTCGCAACACAACGTAATCAAGTCATCTTCATCGCTGCTAATTTTTTGAATCGCTAACAACACGAAATTTCAGCAGACTCGGTGGCCTTGCTGTCGAAGTTTGAGTTCATGAATTTTGGAGCCAGTCCACAAGGGCCGCGGCGCGAACGCCTTCGGAGTGTAATTTAGCCATCTGCAGCAGGAGCAGCACTGAGTGTTCTCCGAAATTCAAGCCATCCCTTTGGATGACTGGATAATCAGGGTAATGATTGTTTATGGCTGCACATTAGGGTTGCCCAGCCGAGTGCAGAGAGGTCCAAGCTGTCAGTGTACAACATGGAGTAATTACAAAGTCATTCGGCGATGCGGGTCGATATAATAATGACTCTGCAACACTGTCTTCACTAGAATGCAGTTTGATTCAATAATGATTTTAAAGAATTGCGCACACGCAACACAAAAACCGACATTTTATCATTTATTGATTGCAATTGACACGCGACGGGAGCTTGATTGTTGATGAACATGTTATTAGAGGAATTTGATCTTGTAACTTTTCCGTTCACTGCTCGTTAAAGGGATTTTTTCCCCATAAAACGTCTCTTTTTGCAGAGTCGGATATTGTTGGGATTTGTTTCCGAAGAAAATGAAAACGGGCTAAAAAGAATTGCCCTTTTCTTAAAGACTATCCTTTTCTATCAGCATGTGTACTCATTCAAATATGAAACATTTTCTATAACTGAAATAAATAAATTTCTATTTCCATTCCAAACAAATTATTTCTTTTTCACCATATTTTTTTTCCTTTTTATGCATAAATTATTTTAATAATTATTTGAACAATAATAAAATGTTTGATAAGGTTTCATGCATTCGCATGAGAACAAAGGAGGGAAAATAAAAAGTCTGCTAATTATGTAACCCAGTCAAGAAAAATTCTTTAAATTTTGGATATCCGACGAATTAGTAAAATATGCAAAAATTCACAAAAAGTTTGAAAATTTTGAAAGATTTGTAAAGCCTCGAGCGCTCCCAACAATTTTCAGGAGAAATACTTCAGAAATTTTTATCAGATAATGACATACAAATCTCTGAATACTAATATCCCAATGTGTTAAACGCAGCAGATCGTTAGGAATAGGAACTATTAAATTACGAGCAACGAGGCAAAAAAACAAAGACAACGAAATATACACTCATGGTTAAACTTATTTTTGTTTTGGGAATTTCTGTTAACGATCTTATTTGTTCGAGTTTTTGCGTCATTTTCAGCGCTATCGAAAGAAGGGAAGTAGACTGCATTGCAATGCAAAGGCCAATGAGTACATACTGAAACAACAATCGGCTCAAATGATGATTCTTGGAATTTGTTGATCAACAGTCATTGCAAGAACTAAACACTGAAAACTGAAGCCTATACACTGGTACTGGACAGAAAAAAGTTAAAACAGTTCCATGTCATCTCAATAGAATATCATATTCAGAGTTCAATAACTTCTTCAATAGGATTTTTAATGAAAAATATGTCTATAAAGGTAAACTAAAAGCTCAATCAAATCTTACTAAATCTCATTTTAACCAGTCTTTGTTCAGTATTCAAAGATTATTTAAGAGGTACAAAAATTTACCCCAAAATTTAATTAGAGCATTAAAACAGGTTAAGAGACTCTAGTAGACTCTAGTAGAGTCCTGGTACATTGCACCCTTTACTCTATTAGATATAGCAATGCTTTTTGGCATAAATGAGATTATCCAGCAGAGCAGTGCGTGGTGAATAATTTGTCTAATATCTAGAATGATATCGGCAGATGTGTCGAAAACTAAAACTCCCGAGCATTCTCTATAGATCAAGTTCAGGAAAAGGAGCTAGCCATTCCACAAAGGTGATGGTGTTCAGATATTGGTCAACCACTCTGGCCAAGTGAGGTAAGGTCTTATTGTCTTATAGGATGAAATTATTTCATATTTCACCTACATAAGTTAATAAATAGGTCTCCAGGACCTTAAATTTGCAATTTTTTCTAATTTAATTTTCATAACACGAAGAACTAGAAGAATAACATATCGCCTCTGAAAAATATGGAATGTTAGTTTTCAGAGAGAAAGAAATTTATCATTTTTACACTTTAGTACCCTCTAACGATGGAAATTCAAACAAATGCGGGATTAGAAAAATGAAATTAGGAATATTTTATTAGCACCTATAATACAAAAAGCATTTTTCATTTATATCTAATAACAATACTTTTTACTAATAAATTACTTCTTTTGAATATAGCAAAAGAATACATTTGTTGGAAATATAAAACAATTAAAACAAAAGCAAAGAAAAGGAATTAAAAAGTATCACCTAATGTGGAATAAAGAGATATAAAAACACGTTCAGACTCCATGTGAAACTAGGCAACAACATTCACAAAATGTAAGCAAGCTAGCAAAAATAAGAAGAGAAATATCATCTAAACAGTGTTTCAAAATTAGTAAGCTTAATAAGAACATAAAGAGCAGATTCTTTTTGAAGATATCAGAATTTTTTCACTGCGAAGACAGGAATTAAATAATTAAATAATGTCTGCGAAGATAGGAAAAAAAAGTAAAGAGATGAAAAAAGTGAAGAGATGTAAGAGATGAAAGAAAAGTAAAGAGAAAAAAAAGCAAAGAGATGCAAAGAAACAAAAGGTGTTCTTGCAAAATATTCTTTTTTTCTAGTGGTACTTTGAAACAAAATGTGGCATTTTCCCACCCTCTGCGGTAAGGGGCCAAATCATTGCTTCCAACAGAAACATCTCGACCTTCACACTATGCAACAGAAATTTGAAACTTTTACCATTAATAATAGATCGTTGTCAATATTCGTTAAAAGTTTTGAATTTTCTAACCTTTCTACCGCTAGACGGCGCTATTAGACCATGGAGAGATTCTGAAAATGCGAATCGTAATGTTTCTTCGATACTTATGCGACACAAACAATATTTTTTAATTTTTCTCAGAAAACAAAACATATGAATGTTTGTAAACGACAACAAAGTGAAACTCTTCTGGTATTTAGATGGTGAAAAAAAAAATAGATACTGGTGAATCAAATATTTGAAGGGAAAAATGTTTTATTTTCCATTAGGAAAAGTTTTATTTTTAAGTCCTACAGAATGACCCTAATAGCCATTTTTATCGCTTACTGCATGAGAAACTATCAGAAGTAAAATGCTTGCGAAGCATCAGTATTCAAATATACCTCAGGTGTAGGCTTCAAAGTTGCTCCGACGTCGACTCATACCGTATACAAAGACATCAACTCCTTCGTCCATTCCTCCAAGTGCAACGAAATAAGATGATGCAACTGTTACATTCCTAGCAGCAGAATTCACATGAGGTGCAAAATCCCAAGTTGCTGTTGAAACTCCCTTAAGAGAATAAAAGTAATCAACAACTACAGTAGTAAAAGTAGAGGAGTAGTACCAACCCTAATTATTTGCAGAAGGATCGTTTGTTCCTGCTAAATTCTCCTAAAGTGCATTCCTGTGGAGCTAAAACTTTCTCATGGCTCCTACCTCTGAAAAAAGATTCTTTAATGAGACTACTGGATTGTTGCTTGCTGACAAACAGATTATCTCGGGCTGTTGTTTCCGTTTGTACAGAAAAACAAACAATAAATATAATAATTAAAATGTTAGCAAAATATCGACTTTTGTCATTCTAATAAAATGTGCTAAAGATTCAAGATGAATAATTCGGTTGATGTTTGAGGGGACAGAAATCTTGAAGGAAGGGACACTAGCCTAATTGATTGAATCTTGAAGGAAGAGCACTGACCTAATTAATTGAATCTTGAAAAAAGGGTACTGGCCTAATTAATTGAATCTTGAATGAAGGGACACTAGCCTAATTGATTGAATCTTGAAGGAAGTGCACTGCCTAATTAATTGAACCTTGGAAAAAAGGGCACTGGCCTAAATAATTGAATCTTGAAGGAAGGGGCACTGGCCTTATTAATTGAATCTTGAAGGTAGGGGCACTGAACTAATTAATTGAATCTTGAACGTAGGGGCATTAGCCACACTAGTTCGTCATGGACCCCGGGAATAAATATTCGAGTGAGCCACTATCATATAGGGTCAAATCGAAGGGATTCAACACTAGATGGGTTCTTAAGATCGAGGAGATCTTGATGCATTGCACAGCTGCACCCAAGATAGTTTCGTCCCCGAGAAGGAATATCGGATGCAAAAGGTGGTTATAAAGTCCATAGATGAGTCTGAAATGGACAGTGGAAATGAAAAAACACCTTGGAGAGATGCAGTTTGTCGTACATTGCATTAGAGCTCAGTTTTAAGAAATGTAAAGATATGGGGCTCCTCCGCATCCTAGATTATTTCTGTACACACTTCTCGTGAAGTAACCCCCCCCCCCCCACCAGATAGATGGATCATTAAGAATGGCCTTCACCGTGGCCTCTCCGGTCTTCCGGCCTTGTTCCTTAGATTTCTTTATTCTTTATATGGGATTTGTAAAGAATATTTCATTTCATAACCCGTCCCAAATTAGAAAGCGCTCTTGACAGGTTCCCAGCTGGGTCAGCGATGAGATTTATCTCCACAAAATTCCCCGCCCTGCCCACGGTCAGTAGGGACACCGATGGACTTGGAAAGACCGCCGTCCGTCGTATGGGACGTTAAGCCGTGGCCCCGTGTGCGGGAGAGCCATACCCTGTGCACGTTAAAGAACACGCTGGATGGCCTTGACGGGAGGTTACCATCTGTCTCCCAACAGCTGTTCCAGTGGATCCCCTCCCCCAACCTTCTCTGAGCCTTCGGGGTCCATGTGACTTGGCCATTTAGCCCATGGTGTGCAAAAAGTGCCGCTCAGAGGTAAAACAACCCAACCCAACTCTTGACAGGTACAAACAAGGGCTACATCTAATACTATATAGTAAACGAATACGTGGTCGGAGAGACAGCAGCTCTTTCACCTAGTTCGTGCTACTCGCAGCGTTCATGTGCAATTCTATGAGTAATACAGAGAAACTTCCCGAATCACACTTCAAATGAAAGCAAATCGCATTAATAGCTCTTGTTTTGTTACTTTTGCAGTTTTAATTTGAAATAGACGAAGGACTTGTTATAACCCATTTTAAAAGTAATGGAGCAAATAATGAATACTAAAAAAGTTATCGTAACCATTGGTGTATGTCCTTTCTTGGGTGAAATCTCAGTAGAAATTCTATTGTTAATACTTATTACCAAACAAGGAATGAGACGGTGGAAAAACTGAGTTTTGGTTGTAGTGAAATCAGACCGAGTAATGTAATTTTTCAAACATATCAATTTTGACACATTCTTCTCACTCCATTTCTCTTTCTCCGTCACAGATTAATACTATTTATGTCTACGAACGCCAAATTTTGCTAAAGAAGTTATTTCTCTTCTGGATACGGGGTTAGGGTTTGAAAGGCCGCTTTTCGTCGAATGGAACATAAAGCCGTGGTTCCGTATGAAGGACAGCCATCCCCTGTATACGCTAAAGAACACGCTGGATGTCTTTGACGGGAGACTATCATCTATCTCCTAACAGCTGACCGGTGGTCCACTTCTCCCAACCTTCTCTGAGCATTGAGGTCCTTGTGACCAGTCCTTTAGCTCACTATGGGTAAAAAGTGCCTTTCAGAGGTAAAACAACCCATCTCTTCTGGGTTATCATGAGAGTTATGTTTATTAACCTCGATCAAATCAAAGTTTGAACGATCAATCACGTTCTCTGACGATGTCGGCAACGAGTCCAGACGAAAAAGGTTCTCTAAAGATCGCACATGCGTGAGCAGTATTATGCTGGTACTTTTCATATAATTTCTTTTTGCCTCCTTTTAAACTCCGAAATATGTTTTTACTCAGGTAACAATGATTTGGATTCTTTCGCTTTAGCTCCACGCATTCTCTTAGACATCCGCTAATGACTTTTTATAAGAAATGCTGCAAAATCAAAAAAAACTCGACTTCACTTCGACGAGTCTTTCTCTCATAATACACGTTTAATGAGTATTGACTCAGCTGAGAAGTGCGAGTTGTTGCATTTGCGAGAATAGTTAATGATCTGCCGTTAATTATTTGCGCGCTTTTCATGGCAAAGAAGACGAATTCTTCTCATCTACACTGGAGAGAGAGAGATGCTACACTACAGTTCATTAGATGCTGTCTGGCGTTTGAATTGAAATCAAGCCCATAACTTAATAATAGAAGCGACAAATCAAAGGTTATGTTACTACTGAATGTCTGGAAATAACCGATCTTTCTGGAGCTGAAAAGTGAGAGAGGGAAAAAAATTTTTTTTCAAGTTTTCGTTTCTTTCCTTGGGTGATTTTCGTGAAGGTGGAACCACTTACTCGATGAGATCTTTCTTGACAACATGATTAACTGCCATTTGATTTGCGCAAACAGAACTTAGAGGAAAACGACGTCGCCACGTGTTGTCTTTGATGCTACGAAGAGATAAAAAGAACAAAGTTTTCTTTCTTAATGAAGAACTCGGTTGAAATGAGAGGGAATTCTTTCCGGATGCAGACGATACCTATTACGTCATAATATCGAATGCCCTGTTCGAATCACGACGTGCGTCAACACTCTATATTCAAAAACGAAGGAGTTATCAAAAGGACAAGAGAGTGGCATGATTTCTCTTGAAGAGGGATTCATTCTCTGGCGAAAAGGGATTTCGGTTCATTTGTTGAACTCTTCATGCCATCAAAGCTGTTCTATCGAGTGCTATCCAGAAATGATACCTTAAAAGTGCTGATTTGGAATTCTGTTTGGAGTGATGTTTGCAACACAAAATATTAACAAAAAGGAGCTGCTGAGATAATGTTCATTTTTGAGCTTGAAACACAATAGTCTCCACGAGTAATTGGTCAAGGTAATCAAGGTTTAAGCTCTCCCTCTTCCGTTTTAAAAAATTAAATTGATGAAGCTGAAAGTCTTGAAGGGTGCGGTTATAGCATCCGCTTCCCGGAGAATATTTTTTTATGTGAGATAAAATTACGAAATGTGAAGATGGAGAATATGAAGAATATATATGAGATCGAAATATGAAGATGAAGAAGAGCGTGTGAAATATTTTTATTTCACACGCTCTTAAGACTTGGGCTGTTCAGAATAAATGCCCGATTTCAAACATTTTTCTGAGTGAATTATACGCGACAATTGGGTAACTGTTGATATCACTCACGATGAAGGTTTAACTTTCTATTCAAATGGTATTTCAGAAACTAACGAAACTTTTGTAAGCTTACTTTTGTAAAGGGGAGTAGACTTTATCATTCATGTTTTATTGATGTCTTCCCTCTTTGGATATGGAAGCTCAGTTCTTGCATGGCATGGATAAACCAGTTAATTCACTTTATCCAGAGGAATGGATTTAAGAATATCTATTTAAGAAAATAAACCACTCATAGGGAGTAAAACAGATTAAAGTTTTAAGTCCCTTAGGCCTCAATGCATCATGCCACCAGAATAGCTTTAATGGGATTTTAAATTGGAGAAATGGCCCGGCAGGAAGGTTACTATTCCTTCTACCAATGCATCCATAGCCACTAGAATATCTTGAAATCAGATGCTATGATCTGAGTAAATAGAAACTCTGCTCAGAAGTGAAGAATAGGAAATAGGACATTGTCTATGCCAGTGGTTCTCAACCTTCTATGCTTCACGTACCCCCTGGAAATGTGTATGTAACTGGCGTACCCCTTGTATAGATAGTTATAGTATAAGAATGGGAATAAAATAAAACAGATATATATATATAACATATATCTAGCGCCTGTTCAGCTCTCACGGCTTACCCCATGTTGAGAACTCCTAGTCTATGCAAATAGTGAAGTTTAAAATTACATCGAGAGAGGAAGTGATAATATCACGAATCAATCTAAATCTCACTCCATACCTTGATAGAAGTCATTACGTACGAGTTCTCTTCTATAACTTTCTGTAACATTTAGAGACAGCCTTCAGACACATGAATATCTGTTCTTGTAGGCACAATGCCAGATCTGGTCTACACAACACTCCTCACACAGCATTTCGCTAAATGAGATCCTGCAAAGAAGAAGGCAGACAAGCCATGCAGCTTTTCATCCATAAAGCATAAAGAGTTAAGCCTTTATTAAATGATATCGTTTACATAACATCGTCAACGCTACTGATGATCATTTGGATAGAGAAGCTGAATGTTTGAGCAAAGCATATTTTTATCTCATCACCTTTCAACATTCCAAAAGCTTTCATGCCATTCTCGATAATTCTCTCCTTTGTTAAATGATGTCGTTCAGAAAGCAAATAATAAACAGTACATAAACGGTAAGGGGATTAAAAGTTCCAACACTCAGACAAGTAAATTTCAGTTCGAATCCGACGTAAAAGTAAACATTATTTTCATAATCTGATTGTTACTTCAATAAGCACTCGCAACTAGTGATCATTGCTTTTTTTATTTCATTCGCATTCCTTGGCTCACTTTTTTTTTGTATCGTTTGTCTCATCCTTTCTTTTAAGACATCTTTTGTACTTTTTTTTATCCAACATGCCACAAAACCAGATTTTACCAGGACAAGAAGATATCACGCAAAAATAAAGCTGAAAAGGTCTTATACATTTATTAATTTCATCATAATCACTTTCGGTGCTGTTTCGATTTTAACGCTAGAAAATAAAGTTTGAGTTGGGAATTTCAAAGCTTCAACGTCTGAATTAGGCGGTACACAATTTTGACATCCCTTAAAGATTAACTCGGTGTTTCTCATATCACAATGCAGAATCTTATATTTCAGCTTTAATGCATCTCTGCAAAGTGCCTCTTACACATCACATTTACTGGCAAGACATTTTACGAGGGCTAGCAAGCCATCAATCACTTCTGCTCGACAGACTACCAATACTCTCTTTTGGAAACAAAACAGCAAACTAATTATTTAGGATTATTGAGTAAAATAACAGATTTCACGGTCGAGGTGCCACGCAAAGCCAGTGCCGACTCAATCTCGTTGCGACGCTGTCGAGCAAAGAAAGCATCATCGCCAATTTTGGCACTTTGACCGACCGATGAAAGAAGGGGAATTTCCTGCAGGTGGCGTTAGTTGTCACTCTCCCAGATCGCCCGTGAGTCGCAGCATCTGTGCACGAGGGACGGGATTAGCGGGGAAATGTGACAATGGCAGGCCGAACGCGCACCTCTCAATTGGCCGTCGCTTACGAGATCTCGCTGACACGAGGAAGACTTCCTCCTCATGCCTTGCTGCGTCGCATATGTACACAGCGCGTGAGAGCACGAGAGGCTGTGTTTTTCTTTGCTTAATTACTTTTAAGTCTGTTGGCGTGCTCTTCCTCCCTCATCATTCTCCTCTTCCTCCTCCGAAAGAAGTGCGCTTTCAATTCTTCCATTCTGTCAAACAAGAAACTCATTTAGAGCGATAACTTCAGCCAAACTCACCCTATATAGAATGCCACAAGTGCCTCGTGTATGAATCAATGTCTGCGTCATGTACATGACCCCCCCCCCCCCCGCCACTTAATTTCCATTATTTGGTTACTGGAGGTTAAATTTTACATATAAATTCCTTCAACCCCAAGTTTCAAGATGATCGCCAAATCCTTCTGATTTCAAAGATCCGTATTATCTCACGATGTGCAAATACTGCGCAGTTGTGTTTGTTTAATGGACGTTACGGAGCGACTCGATTTGCTTAGATCAGTGGAAAGAATTTTTTCTTTCGAGAGAAGAATAACATTGCATTTAATCCTGTATCAATGACCGTGAAATTAACAGTCTAATCGCAGCGCATCAATATCTTATGTTTTACCTCTGGCCCAATGTCATACTCTACAGTCCAATGAGTTAAAAGAGCAGATTACGGGTATCAGGTTTGTCTTGGAGAGGAGGAAGTGGGTAGGGATGAATGAGATCTGACAATCGGTTGCCTGTGTGCAGGAGGATTATGCTCCTTAAGGGTCTTGTAGTAGTAGAAGGAGTGTAATCCTCTTGGACATGGGTGACGCTAATGAGCGATATATCCGATCCAAAGCGACCTCTGCGTGCAGTCGTCTCTTTACGGAGGCAGGGCACGATTAATGAATAAAAACTGCAAAAGTCAGGAAACGAATCTAGGAACTTCAAGTTACATCTCGATCTCCACACTCAACGTTGTACAGTCGCTCAAAAAAGTATCCGAACACTATGGTTGATTACAGAATTCAGAAAAAATATCTGGCAACGATTTTTTTTAGAAATTAGTGATCTGGCAACCTTCGCGTCACGTGACACGAAGGTTTTTCGACACGAAGGTTTTTCTGTTACAATCCGTCGTCGATGCGTATGAATATATAATGCAATGAATATGGAGCGTGTGCAGTTACCGTTAACAGCAAACTGGAGCGGTTGCGGTTAATGTTCACAGCACATTGGAACGTGTGAGCTCACAAAAACCTGGATCGTGTGGGCCCACTCACAGAAATATTGAGCGTGTGCAGTTACCGTTCACAGCAAACTGGAGCGGTTGCGGTTAATGTTAACAGCACATTGGAATGTGTGAGCTCACAAAAACCTGGATCGTGTGGGCCCACTCACAGAAATATTGAGCGTGTGCAGTTACCGTTCACAGCAAACTGGAGCGGTTGCGGTTAATGTTCACAGCACATTGGAACGTGTGAGCTTACAAAAACCTGGATCGTGTGGGCCCACTCACAGAAATATTGAGCGTGTGCAGTTACCGTTCACAGCAAACTGGAGCGTGTGCAGCAACTGCACACGCTCCAGTTTGCTGTGAACGGTAACTGGAGCGTGTACAGGAACTGTACACGCTCCAGATTTTTTTTCTGAATTCTGTAATCAACCATAGTGTTCGGATACTTTTTTGAGCGACTGTACAATGGAAAATATTTCTCGATGATTCTGTTGATATTTAGTTTTCTAGCCAAATACATGGGAAATAGCTAAATGTAAAGTATAGGATATGAAAAGGTTGACAAGTTATAAAAACCTACAGGCATTGGGCACACACACAAAAGCAAAGTTTCCATGATATGCCAAAAGATAAACGGCAATGTGACAGAAAATGAATTAAAGTTCTAAATAAAATCTATCTGAATCAGAATCTCGATTTTCAGCATTAGGTGCTCAGTGTTCCAAGAGTAACTAAAGCTGAAATATTTAATCAGTTTAAATAACTGATCAGAAAATGCTTTACCATTAAACTTTACTAAAACGTATGCAGTGATTATTCAATTTCCTCCCATTTTGAACATTTTTTTTGCAGAAAGAGCATATTTATTTTCGAAATTGTTCATTTACTTCGTTTAAAAACCATTTCATTTATTAATTTTTTGTGTTGTTATAAGTTTTAAATTATTTCGGAAGTGTAACGCAAGTGTGAAATAAATTGAATTCGAATTACATTGCTATTGTTGAATATTGCAGCTTCTCTGTGACTGTTTAAATCATGGATAAACATTTTTGAAAATCGAGCTTTGGATATGTTTTATTGAACTTTTTATTTCCAATCATATTTTTTCATAAAAAGTTTATTTAAGAAGTTACCGGATCTGAATTTGATTTCCTATTGACATACCATGGGATCTTCTGTTTTTCTGTCTGATACCTTCATAAATAAGTTATGTAATAATATGTCATCTTCTAATACAAATAAAAGCCATGTCCGGTTTGACATCCGGGCACCAGTCGACGATGTCTTTCTTCCATGGCATGTTGACACAACTCTTGGCAGCTCTTCAACTGTTGTTGGCATCAAATTTGTCGTTGGCGGGAACGCAATTAGTGCACAAATGTTAAAACAGAAATATGTTTAAAAGAAATAGAGATAAATCTAACAGATTTCGTCCTCTTCTAATTCCACAAATACTCTTAAACGGATTTCGTTTGTCACATGCTGTCCTGCATTAAAAATCCAAGTCCCTGTTTGTAACAGAACACGATTCCGCTTTTTTTTCACTGAGTTAAAAGTTGAACGATTGAAATTTTTCATTTAATACTCTTTTTACCCCCTGCCTCCGAATACGTCACATCTTTGCCACTCTGTGATAAAAATCCAAGTCTGTGATAGATCTCGAGATTGAGTTTCAAACAATTTTTATTTTTTTACTTCATTTGGGGAGGGACCGTCTTCAATTTCATCAAAAAATTTCTTGCACTAAAATTTCAACTATCTACCTTTAATAGAACCCGTTTCGAAACCCTATTTTCCCTCCATTTTCTTCAGTTCTCCATTTAGAATTTTAAGTTTGCGCCCATTGGAATTCAATAGGTTTTCAACCAGTTACAATATGTAAAGTTACCTTACAAAACAGGTAAAGGTAAGTTTTTTTTAACATATATTTGAATATTAAAATCCCAGAACCTTTAAAAATGTTATTGAATATTAAAACCTAGAACAAGTAAAGCTTTTTGAAAACCTTCCACTAACGGTCCAATCTCCTCCGATTTCTAAAACTTTTGGTCCAACAACGGTCGTTCTAGCACAAAGAGTTTGGGAGATTTCCCATTACATATATCCAGTATAAAGTCAACAATTTTAATAATAATAATAATTAATATGAAGATATCTTACACATAGCGCAAGACTATTTCGGATTTTACCCGATTTAACCGGATTTTGCATCCCCCCAACGAACAAGAGAGTTCGCATTCGGGTTGAACCGAAAAAACCTCAAATACATCTATACATACATTTTATAAATTGTTGTTTTTTCTTAAAAAAGAAAAACGTAAATTAGTATACTGTCGATTTGTTTGCCCATTGCCACATAGGCACAGGTAGAGATAAGGGAATTAATTACTATTATTATTCTGTGCTTTGTGGCACTGCACGAGTACAGTCGCTCAAAAAAGTATCCGAACACTATGGTTGATTACAAGATTAAGAAAAAACATCTGGCAACGATTTTTTTAGAAATTAGTGATCTGACAACCTTCGTGTCACGTGACTTGAAGGTCACTAATTTCTAAAAAATCGTTGCCAGATATTTTTTCTTAATCTTGTAATCAACCATAGTGTTCGGATACTTTTTTGAGCGACTGTACCGTATTTCCCCGAAAATAAGACCTAACCGGAAAATAAGCCCTAGCATGATTTTTCAGGATGCTCGTAATATAAGTCCTACCCCAAAAATAAGCCCCAGGTAAGATCGTCAGCAAGACGGACGCATTTAGTACGTCCGTTGCAACACACGACGGGCGTAATGAAATGTAAAATAATAATATTAATATATAATTAATTATAAATAAATAATATTATTGACATTAATACTTAAAATAAATGATAATATAAATTATAATTAAGTATTTGTAAATACCCAAGCGGGCGCCTTTGGACGAGAAGGTAAAATAAGACATCCTCTGAAAATAAGCCCTAATGCGTCTTTTGGATCAAAAATTAATATAAGACCCGGGCTTATTTTCGGGGAAACGCGGTATTACTGATGACAGATGCGGGGCGCCACATCACATTAGATTAATACAGGCAGTTCCGGCTATAAGGATCTAATCGGTTCCAGGATCCATCTTTATTCCTCCGTTTCTTTAAACGAAACTTTCATATTAATGTAAGACGAATTAGTTTTTTCCTTCTTTACTGCCTAAAAGAAAAATATCGACTTATTTATCAATATTAAAACATTGTTGATGCAGTAAAAACATCATATATAAAATGAATATCTATTACGATTTTAAAAGAATTAGACGGAAGAATTTAGCAGAAGTAATCTGGCTGAAGGAACACATTTTCAATGCCTATGTTATTGTATGTAAATAATAAAATCATTACCTAATGCCTGAAAATTTGAATTATGTTTATTTGAACCAAAATTTGAGAAATAATATTGAATTATTAGTGTTTAGATCCGATTGGTTCATAAATAAAATAATAAATACCCCTTCAAGCAGCTGCTTGCCACAGAGGTCTGACAGGAGCCTGTCAGTTTATATGCCACAGTAGAAGGTCTGAGAGGATGGCAGGACCTCAGCAGAAAAACGACACAAACAGCCATGCCTTACCCGGGGCTCAAACCCAGGTCCCTTAGATCAGTAGCCAAGAGCGCTAACTACTCGGCCATAACTTGAATTAAAAAAATGCCTGATAATTATCCCCCGAATAGTTTTTTTGAACCTCCAAAAAACTATACTCTACTTACAGAGTAAGAAAATATAATAAAACGGCATAAAACATGAAATGACATTAATACGTAAAGATCAGTTGCGTGTACATATTAAAGAGACATATTAAAGATTATGCTTGTTGTTTAGATGAGCGCTATGGATGCTTCACTTGCTTTCCGACGAAGGGATTTTGATATGACCCACGCGTTATTCCTACTTCAAGCGTTCGAGACATGAAGCGTTTAAAAGGCGACAAAGCGCTGAGCTTCGACCCCACGTATCTGGTCCCCTCGACGATGCCTCTCAGACAACAAGACCCATGACGTGAGGATAAACTTTTCAACGAGGAAGCGCTAAATGGAGAACGAAGACAGAGATCCGTGACGAAAATCCTCAGCAACTGTTACGTAATACTAACCCGTTTTGCGGCTTTCGAGACCAACCCAACGACTCCCATGACAAGCACCAAAAGAGATGGCGCAGTTAATAAAGAAAACCGTTGTTCGTATGGTTATTATTTCCCGTTGCGCTGACGAGGAAGAAGAAAATATCGGTCGTAATTTGACATATGATGTTTACGTAAGCAGAGGTAGGAGGAAACTGCGCTAGAGCAGGTGGAAGAGGAAAGGGAACAGAGAGAGAGAGAGCTACATACGGGAGAGGAGAGCAGCATCGTAATTGCACACTTGAAGGAAAGCCATATTGTCCGTTTGATTAGCTCTTTTCTAGTAGGAATATAAATGGAAGGATGCTTCGACGATTGGGATGAAGAATGATTGCAGGGATGGGGAGGATTCTTATTAGAAGAGAAATACTCGGGAAATTTAAAAGCGAGATATCTGTGGTTTTTGGATTTAAACAAACACATATATCTATACGTTGTAACTGTGCACGAAAAGTAGCGTTTGCATTCAGGCCGTCACAGTAATAAATTGATTTATGGCAGTCGACGTGTGCTCTGGGAGGTGGGTATGAGAATTGCCACGCGAAGTGATTGATGTTATGCGAGATTTGCTTGTGCGTTGGAGTGTAAGAAAGCGGAGGAGAAGGACCTTGTGCTTCGGGTGCATGCAAGAGGGAGTCTGACGAAACAAATGAGGTGGGCGAGATGGAGTCATTGCACGGGGTAATAAAGATGGCAACTCGCGCTACGAGCTGGAGGAAGGGAGGGCGAGCGACATTAGAAACTGATTAAACGGATGCGATTAAGTTTCGTAAGAAGAAAATGGCTGACGGAAAAGAAAGACGAAAGGTTAGCATTGAAGGGCGATTCATCTCTCACTTCGCAGAATGATGTTGACATTGAAGGGCGATTTCGGAAGCATTAAAATGGCACTTGCAAGTCAGAGGTGATTTAGAGCAATGAGAAGGAGTCGCGATGGAAATTGATTTATGAGCTTGGTTGCATACCACCACGAGATTTAAAAAGAAGCTTTCAGCCTTTGGGACGCTCGAAGCTGCGCGTATCGGGAAGACGACGAAGCGCAATGGTTGGGGTTATTATAGAGCCTGAACATCTTAAGATGAATCATATGGAAGTAGAAACTCTGCTTTAAGAAATTCTAGCAAAATTTGAATAACATAAACATTTATAAAGGAAAAGTGTAAGTTACATTTTTAGTTAGGAAAACCAAATCGAATGATTCATTTATCGACAAGAATGATTCCTTTTTCTTTTCTTCTTTGCTTCCATATCGTTCCAAGATCATATCTTGAGGTGTTCAGGCTCGACTCCCAACCTTCTCAGAGTTCAGACTTTCGAGCATTCGGAGAAGGATGACATTTTTTTCGCACTTCGTAGAGCAGATGAACACAGCCATACGCCACGTGGCTTTAAAGAAAGCGCTGAATGGCACTGACACAGAGCTTTTGTTTACCCTTGAAAGATGTGTCTAGCGAGTCTCATCAACACAACTTTTGACGTCCTTCTGATTAAATGTGACTGGAGAGAGAAGTGATTAGGTGGGTCACCAAGGCTAGAGAATAGATAGAAAAGATGGGTGGGGGAAGGAACCCATAGACGGACCCTAATTAGTCCGAAGAAGGGAATAAAATTCAATTGATTCTGGTTTCCATAATGTTTCAGTGCTATTGTTAATAGTCAGATGATTCAGAGGATAACCCCCAGAGGTTAAAAGAAGCAAAATAAATATAAGGCGGACCACTTCTGCTTACATGGATCATTGCGGAGCAAAACGTACGTCTCAGGGGCGAGAATAATCAACTTTGATTGACCGTGAGTTGAGTTTTGCTGCCTTCTCCTCTTGTCCAATGAATAATCTTTCCACATTGAATCCGAAACAGAATTGAATGCTTCTATTTGCAACGAATTGCGAACGGTTCATTACTTAAATTCGAATAATTCTGTTCACTATTGCAGCCAACTATGCAAGCAAAAATTCTCTATTGCTGCAGAAAGGAAAACCTCTTGCACTGACATATCCATACTTTTATATCTTCTGCAAAATAAAACACGGCACAGACTTCATTTGCAGAGCAAGGATGTCTCTTCCTCAATGCGATTCGCGGAATGAATGGAAACGTTACAAAATGAAGGAAACTCTTCCGATAAAAATAATTTTCTTTTCGGTATATTAAGGGAATAAATTCAGAATATCGGGGACGGCAACGACAATTTTCTCAGTCATCGGCCATTTCTACGTAATCTCTATCGTGATTCATGAGACGCAAAATTAATTCTAGTGACGCATGCTCACTGGAGGAAAGGGAAAAAAATGTTGGGTGGGGGGAGGTGATAGGAACTCGCTCTGTGCTTTAATCAGGTCTCAATAATCCCATTGGAAGGGGTCATAAATTAAACGGAGCCTCCGCAGTGGCAGATCCACCTTTTCAGCATCACGGTGACGTCACAAGGAACAAAATGAAAGGTCATGTTATTAATTAACCCACTCGAACAACTAAGTGTAACGGTCTGTAAATTTTGGCTAATCCGTTGTCAAGGTACAGGGAGTGATAAGATTTTGTCTCGTATATGTAGCAAATAATGAAAAAAAGAAAAGAAAAAAAGTGATGAAAAAAAAAAAACTTTCCGTGACCTTTTCACGTCAACAAGCTTCATTAGCAGAAGCGTGGTGAAGTGGAGAACTTATCGGCGTTAGGGGACAACTTAGGTCGACCTGTGGGCCAATTAGCAGAGACTTGTTTACGGCAGCTTGAGCAAAAGGAGCATCGGACGGGGGATCCTCGCGCTGCTGCACGAGGAAGACCAATGAGGCAGGTGAGGGTTTTATTTTTCTGCTCTCGTATCGTCGAGACCCTTGCACGCGGGCATCCACCCCGAAATGCAACAGCTTCGTTGGCTCAACTCGATCGCTTCTTTAAGGGCGCTCCTTACTGCCCTAACACGGAAAGCATTATTAATTCTAACTTTCTTTTTTCAGTGCGGTTTCGGAGGTTGGGAAGGGAAGACTTCATGGTCTTACCTCTTCATTGTACTCGGGATTTAGGGTGGAAATGAGAAACTAGATGTTCTCGTTGCGATGATGATTACCTGGAGTTACAATGATCAAAAACACAAGGAGGAAAGAAACCTGCACACTTTGCAATCTAGTAAGGAAAGGATTACTTTGGGTTACACCAATGAGTAAATAAAATCGATGCTAAACACTTTCTAAATAAATTAAATTATAATATTATATAGTTTAATGCATCTATATCAGGGGAGAGGTAGACTCGGATACACTGAAAATAGGACATTATAGAGGAAAAACATTTCTTTTGTGCACAGTTAAGAACATTAGGCAAAGAAATATAGAAAGATAGAAAATGGAAGCTAATAAGTATTAATAAAGAAAATCTATAAATGAAGTCTCACTAATATTACCAACATCCTATTAATTTTTCAATAAATGTGTCTTAGTTCAGCTTTTTTCATCATTTTTTTTTCGTAAAATTCTCTTAAGTTGATTGTCGATTGAAGGAATCCAAAATACGTAAATATGATCCAAAGGTCCACCCCAAATTGGATAATACTGTAGGAACATTATCAACCAAAATAAGATTGGCCCAAATACATGTTAAAAATAGCTTCAAAGGTTTTTCATTAAACAACAGAAGGCTGCAAAATTAAACAAACTATGAGAAATACAAATGCTGAGACGAATTAGAAGGGAATAATAGGATAGAAATAAAAGTATAATTTTTATATTTTAAGTTATTTTCCATTTAATAACAGTAATAAACTATCCAAAGGAATCATCATCATAATAATAATAATGAAAATAATGTGACTTTAGTGTGTAAATGTATGCAAATATAGTTAATTTGCATATATTGACTGCATCTTGACAAGGGATTAGCCAACGTTTACCGACCGTTCCGCTTTGTTCGTTCGAGTCGGTTAATTAATAACTTTTCATTTCGTTCCTTGTGACGTGACAAATGTGCTTAAAAGTTGGTTCTGCCACGAAGGCTGGGTTTAATTTATGAAAATATATAAAATATATAATATATAGATTGAACAAATTCATTATCAGAGTGCAATTGTGTTTGATGTTTTTCTTTGTTATTCAGTTAAAATATCTTGCAATAAAGTAAATAGTTTCTTCTTACTCTTATTTCTTATTTCTCAGACGGTAGTGCATCAGGCTCTGTAGCGCAATCGACAGTTCCCAGGTTCGAGTCCACCTGTGAGATTTAACTTCGCTAAACCCGCACTCTACTTTCGGCTAGAAAGGGGACACCGATGGGCTTGGGAAAGCCGCCGTCCATCGGATGGGAAGTTAAGACGTGGCCCGGACGAGAGGCCTGTTTCCTAATAGCTGCACAGGATCTCGTTCTTCTAACCTTCTCGAGCCCTTGGGGTCCTTGTGACTTAGCCACTTATCCCACTGTGCGTAAAAAAGTGTTGCTGAGAGATAAATAACCCAACCTTATTTCTCATTTTACCGCAGAGACAATATAAAGAGTCTTTTTTATTCTTGAAGCAAACGAGCAAGAAAGTATCGCTTTGATTGTCACAATTGCAGGCGGTGTGGAGCTTAAGAGGAAAGGGAAACTAGGCGATGAAAAGCGAAACACGATCTGCTCATCAGAGAAAGAATTTCCTGCGTGATTCTCGGTGATATGCTTTTACGAGACAGTTTTCGTAGAAGTGCCAGGTCAGGTCATAGTGCTGTGATCTCGTCATGAGGGAAATGTTCCGCCAAGAGGAAGACGGACTTGTTATCTTTACGAGTGCTGTTCTCTGCCTCGTTCGAACCCATATCCGTTCATTTCTCAGGAAAGGCAATAAAAATACACAGACCTCTTACCTAGCTGAAAATTCTTGTTAAATCACGCTGCGAAGGGAAAAGAAAAGCCAATACTGTAAATATGAAACTTAGTTCCATCAAGGAGAGTTTCAGCTTGAAATGCCTCGGATATATTATCCTAAGAGCAGAGCACTAAACTTACAATGCGCCACAATAAAAAGGAAGTTAGTGCAACATATATTTCACGAGCCATCTGCACGGCCGATTCTTTACCTATAAACCGGTCTCTTGGGAAACCTACATGGTACAAGATGATGGCTCTATGGTTTTCTTTCTCTTCAAAGTGGATTTCGCTTAAGGACTGAATGGGGAGACAAGTGCTGAAAATTCATTATTTTTTAATAGCTGATATTTCGGAGCTCGTGTGCTCTTGATGTCCCCCAGAGGGGTATTTAGGCGCGGACACTTCAGAGCATATCAAGTGGACTTTGTAACATTTCATTTTGAAAATAATCTAATTTTGAATGCAAAGCAGCTTTTAAGTGGAAGAGATATTGAGGAAGATGGCAACAATGCGATAGATTTAAGTTTTTTTTTTGGCGAATGCACACCATTCTTTATCTGGTTCTTTCTTTTTAATCAAAATTGGCTTTCTTTTCTTAAAAATAACTTTTGCACCTGATGTTAGTCTCTAAATCCTTGACGGTATCATCTCTACTTCCAGATGTGGCTCGTTTAAGACGCTTTAAAAGGCAAATTACACCGAACCTAGGTGCATAATTAACAGCTTACATTATAAGCTCATTATAACCAAATATTTTGTGGTATGACTTATTCAAAAAAGAAGGCAATATAAAAAAGTGTAAGTTACATTTTAATCTTCATTATTAAAATTTAAAAAGCATATTTAACAGCGAAAAGTTTAACGATTTATTTTACGCTTTTGTACCTTTAAAAAACAGCTCAGAAATAAATAAAAAATAATAGAGAAATAACATATCTTCCTGTTAGATCTATAAAGAAGGAAAAAACCAAAACAAAATCACCATTGCTTAAATCACATATTGAATTTGTATTCATTTGAAAGAAAGAGAGGGCGCGAGCAATTTTTTGGCGATGTTTGAAAGAAACCGACACAGGGTTGGGTTGTTTTACCTCTGAGCGGCACTTTTTTGCACACCATGGGCTAAATGGTCAGATTACAAGGACCCCGAAGGCTCAGAGAAGGTTGGGGGAGGAGACCCATTGGAACAGCTATTGGGAAACAGATGTTAGCCTCCCGTCAAGGCCATCCAGCGTGTTCTTTAACGTGCACAGGGTATGGCTCTCCCGCACACGGGGCCACGGCTTAACGTCCCATCCGACGGACGGCGGCCTTTCCAAGCCCATCGGTGTCCCCTACTGACCGTGGGCAGGGCGGGGAATTTTGCGGAGATAAATCTCAACGCTGACCCAGCTGGGACTCGAACCTGGGAACTGCAGATTACGAGCCTGGCGCGTACCGACTGAGCCACCCCGTCCCAACGACACAGGAACCCTGTCTTTATTTGAACTGATATGAATTGAGTCAATCATTGGTAATTTTATCTTTATATTTCTCTGTTTACGGAAGATATAAAAATATAGAATTTCTTTGAATTCATTTATTACTTTTTAGATACTCATCAAAACAATATCAATAATTATGTAATAAAATATCAGAGGCGACGTCGCCACTAAAAAACTTTCCTCTAGTTGAGAAGAGAGGTCGGAAGGTGGAAGAATTTTTATTTGTATACTTTACGTCACTTTCTTAAACATTCAGTTGATGCATAATTCGCTATTATGAGATCCTCAGCCTCTTGTAACACTCTTTTGACAAACTCACAAATATTCTGACAAGCGAAAAACAATACCAAGAGAGGAAATCAAACTCTTTTATTGTCAAATTATTTTCCGCATCGTTTAGGAGATGACAGCGAATATCTTTTAGCATTTGCAAACAATAAGTGTACAGTCGCTCAAAAAAGTATCCGAACACTATGGTTGATTACAGAATTCAGAAAAAATATCTGGCAACGATTTTTTTTAGAAATTAGTGATCTGGCAACTTCGTGTCACGTTGCCAGATCACTAATTTCTAAAAAAAAATCGTTGCCAGATATTTTTTCTGAATTCTGTAATCAACCATGCCAGATATTTTTTCTGAATTTTGTAATCAACCATAGTGTTCGGGTTTTTTTTAAATATATATATAATGCGTATGAATATATAATGCAATGAATATGGAGCGTGTGCAATTACCGTTCACAGCAAACTGGAGCGGTTGCGGTTAATGTTCACAGCACAATGGAACGTGTGAGCTCACAAAAACCTGGATCGTGTGGGCCCACTCACAGAAATATTGAGCGTGTGCAGTTACCGTTCACAGCAAACTGGAGCGGTTGCGGTTAATGTTCACAGCACATTGGAATGTGTGAGCTCACAAAAACCTGAATCGTGTGGGCCCACTCACAGAAATATTGAGCGTGTGCAGTTACCGTTCACAGCAAACTGGAGCGTGTGAAGTAACTGCACACGCTCCAGTTTGCTGTGAACGGTAACTGGAGCGTGTACAGTTCCTGTACACGCTCCAGATATTTTTACACGCTACATTTTTTACACGCTCCAGATATTTTTCTGAATTCTGCAATCAACCATAGTGTTCGGATACTTTTTTGAGCGACTGTACTTGGATGTGAAATTCACTTAAGGAGTTGTCGGCCTTATTTACGAATGCTTCCCTTTTACATTCTGCTCCTATATGCATGATATAAGCATATGCTTCACTCTGTATGGTATGAGAGTTCTTTTTAACAACTGTCAGTGTGGAAGATGTGCAACTCTTTCATTAGAGCAACAGTTATTTCCATCTTTTCCTTTCTTATTACCGAAGATTTCTTCTGCATTTTTGAAATGAAGCGAACTGTTGGCAGTGTGCTCTGTCCAACCAGACAGCCATGACCACTATTTTGAAAGTGTACAAATAACTAACGGGGCTGGGAGAAGAGCAACGCTTTGGAATGCTTTGCCTCTCTAAGAGGCACTTTTTTTGCACACAGTAATCTGAAAGGCTAGGTCACAAAACCCTCAAAAACTCAGAGTTGAGTAAAAGGATCTAATGGGCAACTTGTTAGAAGACAGCTGTTGCATCCCTACATCCATTACGTTATTTAAAATGTGCACAGAGTATATATAGATCTGCTGAACACTGAATCACAGCCTAATGACGTCCCATCCGACGGACGGCAGCCTTTCAGAGCCCATCTTTGACCCCTTTATTAACGAGGATGTAGCAGGAATTAGCGGAGAAAACATCAAAGCAAACGGGACTCGAACCTCGGAGCATCAGATGACGAACTTAACGCGATATCGATAAGCCAAACTTCATCCCTAAGGGAGCAAAGGGGTTCTGGTCCGAAATCTAAATGCTTTTGATATTTTTTACTGCGCTGTCCTGTCTATTATCTCCCCAAAAGCTCTCCTCAATCGGAAACTGGATTGACTAAATTCTGTCAGTTTTCTCTACGGCAAAGAAGCTGAAGAGATTTTTTCCCCTTCTATAGCCAGCCTCTTGTAGTCAGGTACTATATTATTACTACGTCACTCTCGTATGAACAGAAAGCGTTTCAGATCTAAATCTGAATTCTGAAAACATGCTCTCCTTTCTGAGGAATGAAAAATTGGGATTAGGTCATAAAGCGTCGAAGGTCAGGTCATTCATTCCTTCATAATCAATAGGAGAATCCATCGCAGAGCCAAGGATGCAGTGGCAACTGTCGTTTGTAGTATGCGCCGCTTGGTGTCGCTGGCAGAAACGAGGCAATCGATTTTGCTTCCGTTGGTGCTCTCACGAGAGGGAACCGAAGAGCGAACAGGGAGAAGAAGGCTTTTCCCATTGTCTGAGCGCCTCTCAGATCTTCCTAGTTTAACGCCCAGAGCAGTAATTAACATTTTAGTTGTCTTCTCCGAAGGAATAAAAAGGCTGCCCTTTGTTTAGGTTCTGACTATCGAACATCGGTAATTTTTATGCAAATCCTTTTAATTAATTGATTACGTTAAAGCCTGAGTTGGAATAAAAAAATCTGATGGCCTTGTTGGGTGGTTCTGAACTCACTCAGGGTAAAGATAACCTGCCCCGTGTTTTTATTTTATCTTTTTTAAACAGATATCTTGATTTATTTCCACGCTATTTTTTTTGCTTGCATTTTTTCATAATGCAGTTTGAGTAAAAATATTTCGTTTTTCCTTTTTTTTGCGCACCGGAGTAAGTCAGGAAAAAATAAATAATTATTAATAAAAGTTTCTGAAGAGGAAAAAAGTTTGTATCTTGATTTTTTTTTCTTCCTTGGTGCGCAGAGAGTTGGGATGCGGCAACCCAAATGTGATTCACCTGCAGAAAAAGGCGATATTGAATAATTTATGTTTGGCAAATGTTAACGCTCAATATCCGTGAAACTGTGCGGTTCTCTGTAAAAAAATAAACATTAAATATTGCGTAAAATTTTAGTGGAATTGAATTGATAAAGATGACCTTTATTATTATCGAAAGTTACAGAGGAATTTTAATTGCTTAAATAAGTAAGTAAACAAGAAGCATTTCTTTAGGTATGAGGGTAGATCTGGATTGGTTTGCTTCTGTCAAATTTTACAACTTTACATTTGAAAGACAATTAAATGCGTTGAGAGTTGAATTCTGATTTGCTCATACGATGACATCATCTGAAACAAATCACATTTGAAATTATCGCGCTACGCCTGGCATGCTGCGTAGATTAGCCATCATTGCAAATGATGTGTCATCTAAAGATCGATAAGAACTTTTCATTTGAAATGAAAATTGGCAAATGGATTGTTCGAGCCAAATGAAATGCCGTCAAAAGGGAGAGATGGTTGGGAGTTCCCTCTTCTTTAATCGGTAGAAGCGTCAAAAGGGAGAGATGGTTGGGAGTTCCCTCTTCTTTAATCGGGAGAAGCGTCAAAAGGGAGAGATGGTTGGGAGTTCCCTCTTCTTTAATCGGGAGATGCTCTATGGCAGCCAGCGGTTCCTAATCGAGGAGTTGTGATCAAAATGGGGGATCTATGGCGAATGAATAGAGAGATTTAGATATTGACTCTTACAATATAAAATATATCTTCAATGTAAAAATAATTTGATAAAAAAAACGAGATAAGCGAAAAGGATATCGAAATGAAATACGGAAGCTGGATTGAAGACTTCTGCTTTTCATCTCGAAGAAAAATAAAAAAGGAAGTCACTTTGGAGGTAATAGAGACGAAAAATCACGATTTCTTGCAGGAAACGTACCCGCTGCTATTAGTCTGGAAATTAACTCCGGCAGAGGATTAATTAGTTCTCTGATGTGCGACCGTCCACAGCGCTCAAATTTTACACTAATTTAATAATTTTACGCGGGCTTTGTATTTTATTTGTATTTCAAATGGGTCGTCATTTGCAGAGGGGAGCTTTAGCTGCGTTAGATAGGAGTACCTACTGGAATCGTAAACAGTTTCTAAAGAAAAGTTAGGAAAAATGATATATTTTACTCATTTATGAGTTTTTTTAATCATACTAATGATTAAAAATGAAACATTTCAGAAAAAGGTGAAAAACAGTTTTATTGTTTGTGCTGCGTGATGTATGTGTGAAGAGAACACATATATTTTTTTAACAGACTCTTTATTTAAAGTTTGCGGGGAATTTTATAATAAAGGAAAATGACATCCCCAAAATTTCTTTCTGCATCTACAGAAAAGGAGGTAGTTTCACTGCAGCATCATTCTGCAACAAATTTTAATGATATCTGGTCCTTTCCTTTTCTCTCGGAAATATAGTAATCACAACACTGAACACTTTTCTCTTGGAAGTATAATAATCCCAACATTGAACACTTTTCTCTTGGAAGCGTAGTAATCGCAACACTGAACACTTTTCTCTTGGAAGTGTAATAATCACAACATTGAACACTTTAATGAATTTGGTGTTTTACAAAATCGCCATTTCTGTCTTTAAACAGCTTTTACGATTTCTTGTAGTGAATAGAAACCCATTGATTTTGTTTATCCTCCTCTCTTCTTTTCAGATATCAACGCATTGCGGTTCGTTTGTCATGTTCAGTTTGCTTGGTATACTTCTATTTCGTCAACAATTAATCTTTAATGCCTCCTTTGACCTTATTCTATTATTATTATTAAGTGTCCATACATATCCCATACATCAACAAGGAAAAAAACCGATATTGAAACGAAAATTATGCAAAATTTAGTCATTTTTATAATTTTCCAAAAACGCCTTTCATCAGTTTATCATTAAATTCGAAATACCGATTAATTGATTAATCATAGTCATGCTCTAGTTCTAATATTGACATCAGAAGATACTGATATTACTTCCACGTCTTTAATTATTTATATAAGCGTTGATACACATCAGTACCTAGTGGTGGATTTTATAACCTCCCCCTTTGAGGGCTTCAATAACGTATATATATATATCTTCTTAGCTGTCTAATATCAGAGACTGAAGACATAAAATCCTTTCTGCCCCCTTTCGAAGATTCTGGATATACATATCAACGATAAACATGTTTTTTTTCTTGAATAAAACTGAATTCAAGTAGAAATCGAAAGCATTTCTGCATACATGGTGAACACGCAGATCAATCTTTTAATTTGTCTGGCTTACTGGGGGACAAAGGAGAGAACTCAAAGAACAGAATCGGAAAGATAAAAAAAAAACGTACAGAGGCAAACGATGACCTGCAAGGAAAAAACTGAGGAAAGAGGAAGCAGATTAAGAGAAGCAGAATTTATATCGGATGAGTTCATATTTGCATCTGAAGGAGGAGAAAATCTCCGTTCTTGAGCGACTCTGTAACTGAGAGAGTTCCTCGCAAATAAAAGAAGGGTCCGATCTTCGCGCTCAGAACCCAGATAACGGAACTAACCCGACGCTCTTCGCTCGCGCCACTTTCGCACCGGCGAGTCTCCCTGTGTTAGGCACTCGCAGCACGTGACGCTCACAGCGGAAGCCAGGAGTGGCGGAAGCAATATCGAGAATTTATGGAGTAGTTTATCGATGTCACGACGGTTATGCGCGAGCTGCGTGAACTATCCACCAAAGACCCGACGGCAGCGCCACCGTCGCCGAGACGCTCGATTTAATCGCGATTTCTTTTTTTCCTGTTTTCTTCTTGTCATCGCTTCCCTTCGGATAAATATTAAAATTTTTGGGAACTAGTAGGGGCTTCTATCTTAATAGAATCTAGAGTAAATTAAATGATAAGTGATACCTGAAAAATATATGCACTCGAGGCGGCTACTTTTACAGTAGGAAATGCGGTGCCCACTCTCTGAGGGCCATTAGATGGCCTCATAGGATGGAGATGGATGAGGAAATATTTCTCTGACAGCTTATTATAAGAGGTAAGAGGGTGGGAATTATTCAGAGCGGTAATTTAAAGCGAAGAAAAAAAAGATGCTATTGAAGAGTTTATGCCTTTTCTTTGTGCTCTAATTATTGACTTTGATTATGATATTAGTTAGTTTTGAGTTATGAAAGAGTGATATGGATACTTAAAATACTTAAAAAACTCGTAAAATAGTTAAAAAAATATATTATCATAATGTTTGTGTTGCGCAAACGTCTCTAAAGTTTTTCAAAGAGTAAAAAATTGTTGAACTTGGAAAAAGGTTATTAATGTATCATCAGATGTTTACGAAGTATCGTAGGAGAGAAAAGAAATCATGAAATTAATAAAGAAGAAGAAGAAACAGAAATGAATAGAATATATTTATTTAAACGATGTCTTATATTCTAAAAATATTAAGTTCGGTAAATCCAATTTGATATAGATTACATTCTACATTCAAATAAATTAAAAATTTAACTTGTAAATAGTTTTAAGAATATTTTCAAACACGAAAAACTCAGCAACATACATCTCTTTTTATTTTGGTCAAAACTTAAAATACAAAAGCGCAATCGCTTCTCGCAAATAAGCAATGAGCGATTTCAAAGAGAAAATGTTTTCGAAATTTCCACTTTAGCTCCAAGTAACGGTGGAAATTCAAACTAATGGAATATTCAGAAAACGCGAGTAACAATACTTTATCAGTCCTTTTCTCACCAACAAGGAATTTTTTCTTTTATCTGTTTAAAAAATTTGTCTCCCTCCTCCTTGGGGTAAGGAAGCACGTTGTGTTGTTAGAGTAAATCTTCTATAATTTGAATTTCACATTTTTAGCAAGAATAGACTGTTTACGATGTTCATTTAAAATTTTGCTCCTTTCGAATTTAATGAGCTTTAACAATGAAAACAATTAAAAGATTCAAACAGTGCGAATCGTAATATCTTGTAACATACATTCTTTAATACGTCAATCCTCAATTTAAGTCTTAATCAATGAATTTTGAATAATATAGTACAAAATATTATCTTCATTAGTAAGATAACGAATTTTTTTATTTGCAGTTTTTTACAATAACAAAAAACCAAGAAATTGGTCTGCAATAATCCAAAGAATTTCTATCTTCCATATTATAGATAGATTAATCAATGCGAAGGCTTTGTTTCCCTCTTAAACTTTACATTATAAATAAGAATAAGGGATTCAATTAAGAGTCGGTAACACTTTTTATATAACAGACCATAATCCCTTGAAAGCCAGTGCATTTTGCACACTTAAGTCCAAGAATACTTTGATCCGTCTTTTATGAAATGGGTGAAAAAACACTGCTAATTTGTGGTTACTGGTTTTGAAGTTGCAGTATTTTATCACTACTGATAATCCTTATTACATTTACAAAGGAGGAATTAAATTCGCCAGCAGTCTAATGAATATGCTCCATCTTCAGCTGTAACACTTAACTGTAATCTGGGAATTTTCTATGTTCTGAAAAATTTATCTTACTGAATTCAACAAATTCCATTGAATTTTAACATTATTTTAACTTTTATTAATTATCCTTTTGCAAGAGATATTTTTGTAGTTCTCGTTTTAAAATTGATTAATTTTTAAGTGGTTATAATCTTTTTAAGGGCTTATAATTTTTTAACAGATTGTGCACAGTAATTAATAACGATTATTTTTATAGTTAATCAACCTTAAATATTCAGCATATGATTTTTTGCATCTCTAATTTAAAAATTTTAATTCACCTGTGTCCACGCCATTATTTTCATTTGCGGTGTAGGAGTTAAGAGGGCAAATCAATTTTATTAATTACTTGCTTATAGGATAAAATAATATTGATATCCATAGAAAATTTAATTTAGGCATTATAAAAAAAGCTAGTTATAATAATAATATTTTAATTAAAATACTTCATTTATGTGTAGTGATTAAAGAGGGCCGGATTTGCACCTCAGTCGTCCCTAAGCACACGAAGTGTCGTGCGTTGTTACGTACAGAAGTTTTCGTTTTGAAATTATTCTTTTGTTTTTACAACCACATAGAACGAAAAAAGGGTAATTGAAATGGATGTATGAATTTTAATTACAAGTAATACAGTTTTTTTAATAATTAGAAAAAATTAATGTAATAAATTAATTATAAGTTGCATATAACTTGAAATATTCGATTTGCAGTACGAGTTTTTTTAAGGATATGGAAACAAGGATATGGATCATTTGAAAAACAAACTCATTTTGGATACAAACATTTTTCTCCCTTGTTCTCTTTCCTCTGAAAAATGAATAAATTAAACTGAATTATCAAAAACATTGGGGCATTTCCATGTTGTTCAAATGCAAAACTGCATTCGAACCTCCTTCACTTTGAATTAAGAGTTTTGTAGCAAAATGTCGCACAACATGGAAAATCTTAAAAAATTCACCAAATCTAGATTTTTCAGCAATATTTGTTAATTATTTAAAGAGTTTTGAAAGCTGAAATGCTTAACATCAGTGTTGCTACTTGTAAGAATTTACCTTAAAATTGTAACAAATCGTTTACTGAAATGATTGTAATTTTAGAAGTTTGAATAATATTTTTCACTTTACATCAGTTTTCTTGAAACCGTAGAAACCGTAGGAACAGCATCTGCTGTCAAATATTTCAGTTTCAATACTCTTTAAATTTTAAGCGAATGTTTTCTAAAATTCGAAATTTGGATACATTTGATTGAGATCTACAATTTTTCCTTTGCAACAGTTTTAGTTAAAATAGTTTATTAAACAAATTATAGCATTTAAATGATGGCGCTGTTATTATACTAGAGCCCCTAGGCTAGTGCACGATAGAAATCCGCGCCTGTCATTCAAGTTATACTTGGTGATCACGTTAATCAAAGAGTTCTGATTCTTCGGAATTTTTTCTGTCTTGTGTGTGTTTGGGTGTCAGTTTCTCAAAAACTTGCGAACGTCTGCACGATTCTACGAACACTCGTGCAAAAGTACAGAGGAAGAGATCCTTTCAATTCTTTTAATCAAGATGCGTGATCATTTGTCTAGAGGCGATTAAATGTATGCAGTTATTTGCTGCTTGATGGAGAGAGACAGTTGGAAGGAAATTGACAAAGCATCGATGGGCCAATCGCGGAGTATGTGAAATAGACTATTTGCACTTTTTTGCGGAGTCAACTGTACATGCTTTACAACTCCAGGTTCACAAAATATCGGTTGAGCACCTAGAGGAATAATTTTGTTTCTGAAATATTGGTTGCTAAAGTAAGGTTGCAAGGTATTTGGCCAACAAAGTTTTAAAAAGCCCAATGTAATTTGCAGCTTAGCATAATATTAATGAGTTTTTCTCTAATTCTTTCACTAATAATTTAATCGAAACATAATTTTTTTTCCAAATAGAAACGCTCTGTCATATCCTTGTTTCTCATACAACATATAAACACAATTTCCAAGCAAAGCCAAAATCTAAAATGTAGTAGCCAATTCTAATTGGAAACATAAAAGCAAATTTATATTTTTATGAAAGCTTTAATGTAGTCACTCATATTCCACTAAATATTTTAAATTTGATGCAAGTGACGTTATTTCTTTTAAAGAATGCGAGATTTAAGAAACATTAAAAGAGTTGGGTTGTTTTACCTCTGAGCGGCACTTTTTTGCACACCATGGGCTAAATGGCCAGGTCACATGGACCCCGAAGGCTCAGAAAAGGTTGGGGGAGGGGACCCACTGGAACAGCTGTTGGGAGACAGATGGTAGCCCCCCGTCAAGGCCATCCAGCGTGTTCTTTAACGTGCACAGGGTATGGCTCTCCCGCACACGGTGCAACGGCTTAACGTCCCATCCGACGGACGGCGGCCTTTCCAAGCCCATCGGTGTCCCCTACTGACCGTGGGCAGGGCGGGGAATTTTGCGGAGATAAATCTCAACGCTGACCCAGCTGGGACTCGAACCTGAGAACTGCAGATTACCAGCCTGGCGCGCTACCGACTGAGCCACCCCCGCCCACATTTAAATGAGTAATCTAATTTAGTTAATCGAAGAAGCCTTTAATTGTTATGTATTTTTGTGTTTCAACAATTTTGAGCCAAGAATTTTGTTGTCGTTGCAAATGTGTGAAAATGATTTTATTCAGTCAGTTTTGTTTTGCAGATGAGGAGATGAACTCTTTAAGACCGAGGTCTAAATGCAGAGAATTAAAGAGAAAAAAAAAAGAGATCTAGTTGCACAACAAGAAAGTTTTACCGAAATTTTAACGAATTCACGATTAATGACTAAACAAAAACGCTCATTAAAATAAACAAACGTATAAACATCAACTAATTGATATTTTCTTAAAAATATCGAAAAATACCATTAAGCTGTGGAAGTTTCCAAATGTCCCTTGCATGAGATCTGAATCACTTTTTTAAATATCTCACAATTCGTTGACAGAGCAGACGAAACTAAGACGAAGCGATTTGAATTTATCCCAAGTGCAAAATATGCCACGTTAATTTGGAACAAATCTTACAAATGTGTGTGTGTACATTTGTAATTAGAAATTATTCGAAATGTTTGAGTTTTGAGTCTCGGAAATTAAATAATGATACTGTAAGAATGTCGACACTGTTAAACCCAACGCAAATAATTCACCTTCTCGCTCTCTCTTGAGACCTTAATGTTCCGCTTTCTCGTTTCTGCTTCAGTTAAAGGATTATTGATATCATTCGCAAATGTTTGTTTTATCTATTGTATTAGTCGTGAAGAAAGCGTCGATAGAAAATTTTATTATGTTACACTAATTAGAAACAGGTCATAAATAATTCATTGCTTACGTTTGATTTCTTTCATAATATTCTTTAGGTCATTAGGATTTTTTATATTTGAAGAGGGCTTCCAAAAGAAAAAAAATCAATTTAATAGAACCCAAGATTAAAATATTAAGTTAAACTTTTTCCTTCCTCCCCCTCCCTCTTCAAAATGTCTGACATAACTATTTCTTTTGTTGATAGTGTCGCATTGTTGTATACGTCATAAGTATTCTCAAAAATTAGGCTATAATGAAAGGCGTACAGTTGCTCAAAAAAGTATCCGAACACTATGGTTGATTACAGAATGCAGAAAAGATATCTGGCAACGATTTTTTTAGAAATTAGTGATCTGGCAACCTTCGTGTCACGTAGCACGAAGGTTGCCAGAACACTAATTTCTAAAAAAATCATTGCCAGATATTTCTTATGAATTCTGCAATGAACCATAGTGTTCGGATATTTTTTTGAGCGACTGTACATTATCTCGAAAGTGAGCGTTTTTAAACCAAGCAGATGGTTGTGTGGTTTAGAAAACTTACAGAAAAAACAACAACTTATAACTGTTATATCGCAGTATGCAATGTGATGTAGAAATAATTATTTAATTGCTCGAAATATATTTTATAAGCATTGATAATATCCTCAAAATGCAGATAAGATATTCACAAAGAGGACGCAAATAAGTACAAAGCTCCAAATATAAGTTGATGAATCAATAAATTCAAAAACATCAATTCTTGGGAATTTAAAGAAATCAGTTTAGCCTGCAGTCGTCCTCAAAACGATCCTTCCGCTATTCTGTGTTTCCTCTGCCTGTTCAGTAGACAACACATTAGAAATGCACGCGGCTATATTTCCCAACGGAAACCCTCGAAGTTCCCCTAAAGATGCGCCAACTCTTTCCTGCGAGGCGTGCGCTCCCCTCTTCCTGTTGTCCTGAGCAAAGCTCCGACGAAACGAGGCGGAAGAGCACCGTCTACTCATCGGGTGTTCTGTTCCTCTATTATTGCGTCAACGCTGGTGACTGCACCGTGGCGCGTGAATTAACATGCAACGCCAAGAGATAATGCCAACCGGAACAGGATTTGCGCCCGCGAACTTTATGGTGGCAACTGGCCGGACGGCTTGAATCCGTCCACAGCGAGTTGGATTTCACCGAAGTCCACGCGCAGGCCGACGTCGCACTATGTGACACACAACTGTGCTCACTGAATGGAATTTAAATTGATGATTTGGGAGGAAGGAAGACGACATCGTGAACTAAGGCGGGATGCTGATCTCGGTCGCGAATCGGTTCTCCAAATGAGACACAGTCCATTGCAAATGTGCGGGGATGGACTGTTGAAGTGGATTCCTGAAACGTTACCTGGATAAGACGAGAGATAAACAAAATGAGATAAGGTTTAGGAAATGATTCCGATGATCGTAAAGTCGAATTGAAATTTCTTAAAGATAATCAAATATCGTTTTTTAAGAAGTACAAAAAAAGGAGGAAATTGATTATGGAGAGAAGACCCTTTAGAGTGAGACCCTTTAGTTAGTTCTTTTCAAACCGAAGGTGGAAGGTGTGAGGAAAAGAAGGCGATAAAAGAACAACAACAATAGAAGTAATATGGTTCAGTATCGAATTCGGAAAGTGCAAGTTACGAATCATGCAAGCAATCGAAAAGGTGGTCTCGCACCGTTAATTCGGAAAAGGACCGTACTGAGTAACCAATTAAGTATTAATTGCCCTTTAACGACAGGTAGTTGAAATATTCTTTCTCCTTTTGTGACAATTGGTAAGTTTGACGACTCTGCTCTCTTGAGTCGATAACCTTCACTTCTTTCAATACCATGACGACACGACGTATCCGTTACGTTGTCATTCTGCAGTTTCTTTTTTTTTTGGCAGAGCTGTTATGCTCAGAGTGAAGAGCTAATCTCAAAGATTATTTTGGATTTAACAAAGTTTTTCGACTTGCGTTTCAGGGAAATTCCGAGATCGACACCGAATACTATTTTTTGTTTTTTATTTCCTTTAACGGGATGAAACTTGTGTCGTGATTGGAAGGGAATTCAGGTGCCAGGGTTGGGCTGTTTTACCTCTGAACGGCATTTATTACACACAATGGAGAAAATGGCCAAGTCACAAGGGCCCCGAGAGAGAAGGTTGTTGGAGGGTATCCACTGGACAGCTGTTGGGAGAAAGATGGTAGCCTCCCGTCAAAGCCATCCAGTGTGTTCTTTAACGTGCATGGGGTATGGCTCTCCCGCACACAAGGTCATGGCTTTACCTCCCTTCCGATGAACGGCGTCCTTTCCAAGCCCATCGGTTTTGCTACTAACCGAGGGCACAGTGGGGAGTTTTGCGAAGATAAATCTCAACGCTGGCCCAGCTGGGACAGCGTTGGACAGATTACGAGCCAGGCGCGCTACCGACTGAGTCACACCCGACCCTCAGGTGGCCAGCGTTTGACGTATCAGCTAATGAATGACAGCCATTGAGAAGACTTTGCTGTCTCTTTCTTGGTTGGCAACATAATATCCTCAAGGACCAGAAATATTGAAGCGGGGTTTGACCCATCATTAGCGCGCAAGGTTCGCAATCTGCAGTTCTCAGTTTCTAGTCTTAACTCTGCCTTAGACTTATCTCTGCTAAACCTCCATTCTGTCCTCTGTTAGAAAGGGGACACGGATGACTTAGAAAGGCAGCCGTCCGTTGGATGGGATGTTAAGCAGCGATCCCCTGCGCACGTTAAGAACACGGCAGATGGCCTTGACGCGATGCGTCGATTTTATTAAACTTCCTTATCACCTAGCAGCTGTCCATAATCTTCTTCCCCTACGAGACTCTGAGACTTGGGGTCCTTGTGACCTGGTCATTTATCTCACTGTGTGTCGAAAAGTGCATTTCAGAGCTAAAACAACGCAATTTCATCCAGGACTGTTACGATATTTATCTAAATAGATAACTCAAACGAAATGAGGTTATTGTCCCCAACGGGCTTACGAAGGAATTGCGGATGATGAAAAAAGAATATCCGTCTGTTGAGAATCGAAACTCACGATAACATGGCAGATTGATTTATAACCACACTTAACAATGAAGCAAGCTGTCGCGGCGTTAATTACGATTCGATTTCTTGCCTTTTACATATGCACGTAACTGAAAATAAGTACGAAAATGCTCTAGAAAAAAAAGTCTTCTTATATTAGCAGTAGCAGGTAATTGCTCTTTTGAAGCGAACCTGTTAAGGATACGAGATTGACAACTTACACGGATTGCAGAGATGATGATGAGGAGGAGGAAGAATCCACGACCTCGCGCTGAAGCCTCCATGGAAGAGTCGATTCACCTGAAAAGAGGGTGAAACAACAAATAAAGCTCTTGGCATGATTTTTTTCCATTTATTTCTTTTTTACTCTATGTGAGAAACCAATCGTCGACTTAAGTATTATAGTGTGAAAACTGCAGACATATTTTTATCCTCTTTTCAAAATTGATCTTTCCTTAGAAATACGTGAACAGGAATCACAATATTTACCAGATATTTAAATTTTAATAAAAATTTAGAACAAAAACTTTAATATCAGTGTAATACTGTATATTCTCCAGATTGCCGATTAAGACATGAAAATTCACCTTATAATAAATTATGAAGAAGACAAACTAATCCAGTACACTCATTTATCCGACGATTTCTGGTTCTAGTTTTGCTGTGCCGTCGTTAAAATGTTTATTCGCTAACTTGCACTTTGCACTTAATGAGAAATGGCCCATGCTGAGCTCGGAAAGCCGTCGTCCATAGGAAGGGATGTTAAGATGCCGTTTTGTGTGCACGTTACAGAGCACAGTTGATGGGAGATTTTCATCTCTCTCTTGTCAAGTGGATGTCCCTTTCGAAACCTTTTCTGAGCTGTTGGGCTCCTGAGGTCCACGTGATCCTGCCACTTTGCCTATTCGAAGGTTTTGAATCCCTCATCCTGTTTTAAGTTTTGAAATCTACGAATTTTGAATTAATTATTTCATAATTTTAGGTTTTTTATTCTTGTCAGAAAATTTTAATTTTTGTCAGCATATTTAGTAAGTTTGTTATTACCCAGGGAAATCTTCATCAGTTGCTAGAACCTAATTATAAAAATTAAGGTTGGTATTTGACCAGGCAAATATGCTATCTGATTCTTAAATCGAAACAGAAACCTTTTCTTTTCTAGACTTTTTTTGTTTAATGTTCAGTTGCTTTATTCCTTTCACATCTTCTTAATATTTATTGTTTTAAAAATTTTTAATAGTGTTTGTAACATTTTGAAACTAAATTAAAGATTGTTTTTATTATTATTCACTTCTTGTATATGCAGAAATGTAGTGGTCATGGCAAAACAAATCAACTGTACCTCATGGACGAGAACATATTTTCGAAAAGAAAGAAGAAAAAAAAATCAATTTTATTGGCGGCTGATATTGGTTACCTAAACTATTATTATTTTCTGACGTATGTCTCGCAGACTGAAGACATCATAACAAAGAAAAATGTTAACACTGTTCACGTGTTTGTCGCGTTTTGCAGTGTTCTATTAAATTCGACCTTTTCGGTGAGGAAACTTCCTTTCCTAACTGAATCATGTTTTGAAATTTGCTGGATGGATGTCGAAATGCACACACGCGCAGAGAAAGGCTGCAACGAAGACATTTCTAGAGAGGTCTGCGGGCGCGTGGCAACCCTGCATTACGTGACCGTGGGCCAGGAAGCGCCAAGAATTGTTGTGTGCGGCTCCGTCACTCATAGCAACGTGCAATCTCGTTATGTCTGCCTATAACGGAAGAGGACTCGTCGTCGTCCGCGGATCTCAGTGGCGTATAGTGCGCACGCGCTATATATATATCTCTCTCTCTCCCTGCCTATCTCTTCTGCTATCTTACCTCTCGTTTTGTCACTACCGGCAGAAAAATTTCGTTCTGAAAAGAAAATTTGGGAATTGAAAGGAAAAATAAAGTGAAATATGAGTTTATGAGACGTTTTTTTTCTCCTTTTGCTCGCTGTGATGCGTCTGAACGTGAAAGAAAAGCAACGGAAGTGTTTCACTGTTGGCATTCGTGCGGCAATGAGATGGAAGTGTTGCGGAAGCGCCACGAGACGAGATGAAACAATTGGTTTTGCTTACAACGAGAGGAGACAAGAACAATAAGCAAAAATGGAGGGAGAATAAGAAGACGGTACTGATTCGATTGGGGAGAAAAGAATATCACACCGAGGGCTTTTTGTATGTCGCTTTTATGGGACCGGAAAATGCAATTTTGAAACCGAAATCACACAAGAAAAGGAAGCAAAGACGAAGCAAAGACGAAGCAAAAAATATGCATAAAAATATCCACAAGAATATTGTTGCATGGAAAAATGAAATTTTCGAAGACTTATCTGATGAGATTAGAAGAATGCGAAGATTTACTCTGTCGTTGTTTCACTTCGAAGAAACTTTCAGTTACGTTTTGTCGCTGAGCATTTGCTAATATCTATTAGTGTCCGAAAATAAACTCGAAAACTACTCTTTGATCTCACTAATTTATTACAAGTGTAAAGAGCAGGTGGAACAAAAGCTGAATTGACAATGTTCAGACAATACTTTTGCTGCTTCCTAAAACAAAAGATCTAAATGTCGTATAATCTGTTTCAAACACGGAGACATTGACAAAGCATATTTTTGTGGTTACAGCTGAAAGTTTCCCGAAGAACATTAAAAAAAAAAACTCATCAATAATCCCGAGAAATGCATTTAGACATTAGTTAAGAAGCATTTTAAGAGTTTTAAGAATGCTGACTCAGGGAAAAGCTCGTTTGTAAAGGTGAATCCATAGAGCGCTCTTAGTAGGATAAGTGATCACATGTGAAAAGAAAAAGTATGCATTACTCTTTTCGGGAAAATTAGATTTACGAAATGTTTTTAAAATGCTGATCTTAGTACTACACAACCATGAAGAGGAATGTGATGAGGCTTGGATTTGAAGGTGAAACAGAAAGTAGAGTGTCAAAATAACAGTTGGCATACTGTATTCTCTGAATGTGCTTATTCGGATCGATGCGATGAGAATGCCTCCAAAAGAAAGCAACCCGAACTGGCATTACAGATGACAATGATGAAGGGTTCGTAAAAGTTTACAAGACTGAAACAGATCAAACCATATTGTTGCTCATAAGAATCGATTTCCGTCCCATAAAGGGTTCGGCGTGTAAATTTTTCTCTTGGAGAACAAAGATGATCTCGTTTTTCTGCCATTTTTCTTCGTAGGATAAGAAGTACTTGGCAAGATAAAAAAAAAAGCGCAAATTGAATCTCTGAACAGGTCGAAACATTCCTATTCAGAAGAAATAACGTTCACTAACTTTAGAACTTCTCCCATCGGTTCATAAGTTTCATTCGCTTGATTTGTCGACTGGGCCAATTACATCTCAAACAACATCAAAAACAAAACAACTCTTTTCTTTTTTTACTTCGGAATCTCTTAATACGCTTCAGAACAATAAACCATTTTGTGTAATTGAATATGGCGAGGCAGAAAGTATCAGCTGAGAGTCGAAAACAGAAGAAAAACATTTATCCTGAGGATCAAATGTATCCTGAGGCATCTTCCGATGGCGAGAATAGAGAAAGGGAAAAAGAGTGGAAGACTCGCAACGCGTGTATCTATAAAAAGAAAACATTGCAATAAGAGGCAAGTAGGAAAGAGAAGGCAACAACACGGTTAAGAAGAGAACTGTGTCGCCCGGAGCTGTACTTCTCTAATGAAACATAATCTCTCCTGAAGTAGATGATAAGAGAGCACCTCGTGCGATGAGGATGGAGGTGCTTCTACTGCTGCCACGCATCACGGCATTGCAACGGCAGAGATCACACTCCTTCCTCTCGGACTATCTCCGCCACCGACGGGGGAGGTGTACGAATGTTAACGGCCAGTTCTGCTCGTATCTCAGCGAGACGCCCCGATGCTCTCTTTCTGTGCTTGTTTACCTGAGAGAAAACACGAGTCCGAGAGATGGCATAACAGCTAATAAAGCTGTCGAGGAAGACGTGATATGAAGACGCAACCACTTCCTGCAACTCTCTCTCGATGGGGAAAGAAAGGAGTGAACGCAAAGCTCACCGGAAGCACAGAAGCAAACATTTCTTCTGTCACTCATTATTAACAAAGTCGAAACGCGTAATGAAAGGGGTCTCCATCAATAATCCACTGACTTCTTACACATCAAATATGGTACTTTTTCATTTCTTTAAATATTTGCTACTTCTCTACGGTTACATCTACAAATTATGTTTGAAGACATATTGCTTTGGGAGCACTTAATTGAAGGTTCAATCTGATAAAAGAAAAGTTGGGGTTTGAATTTTATCAACTAAACATTTTGCACAGTTTTTGCAACTTCACCAATTCGTATTACGTATTCTGTAATAGTTATGAATTTCACAAAAATAATTATTGATCGGCACTAAACATTTGAAATTCAGCTTTTCTTCCACTGTTGTTACATTTAACGTAAAATATTTAATATTTATACAAAATACACATGATGCATAAATTTACTGTAAACAATTGCCTAATGTTTATTTGGCAACTGAATTTTTAATCCTCTAGCAACTGAATTAAAGAATTAAATTAATTTCAGATAATTTGCATGAAGAGTTGGGTTGTAAAATATGATTACATTTAAATTTTGTTTCGAATTTAACAAATGATTGAAACAGAAATTATATATGTAGATGATTATTGCTTCACACTTAAAATATTTCTCTGCCTAATAGGCTAAGGATGTCCAAAACAACTCGGCTGGCTCCAGGGCTGTCGGGATGCTTCAGATTACCTTGACAATATGTTTCATGTGATGTAACGGGGCGGGGGTGGCTCAGTTGGTAGCGCGCCAGGCTGGTAATCTGTAGTTCCCAGGTTCGAGTCCCAGCTGGATCAGCGTTGAGATTTATCTCCGAAAAATTCCCCGCCCTGCCCACGGTCAGTAGGGGACACCGATGGGCTTGGAAAGGCCGCCGTCCGTCGGATGGGACGTTAAGCCGTGACTCCGTGTGCGGGAGAGCCATACCCTGTGCACGTTAAAGAACACGCTGGATGGCCTTGACGGGAGGCTACCATCTGTCTCCCAACAGCTGTTCCAGTGGGTCCCCTCCCCCAACCTTCTCTGAGCCTTCGGGGTCCATGTGACCTGGCCATTTAGCCCATGGTGTGAAAAAAGTGCCGCTCAGAGGTAAAACAACCCAACCCAAAATGTGATGTAACAGTCAAATTTTCATGTGATATTGGAGTGAACGTGGTACTCAAACATTGCGGATTGCAACCGGATTAAATTCAGATGATATCTGTATAGTAGACAAAACGATTAAGGGCGTTTTCGCGATGCTTGAGGTTACCTTAGAAACATGTTTCAAGGATCTAACAGTTGCGCAAAGGTGTATTAATATTATTGCTCGATGTCTCTAAAATTTCAGCGGCATATTGAAGAACTACGTAGGAGTATATTTGTTAAGATATCCTAGATCGGCCTATGTTACGCCGGATTATTTGCATCCGCAAACGAATATTTATTCTGAACGTGCATTTTTCTTACACTTTGTGTATTTTTTAATTATGGTTTTTTTATATAAAGGAATTATGTAACTTACCTTTAGAGAATTATTTGACATTTAGGTATTTGGATTGATGCATGCCTAACCTGGAACATGCATGTAACATGGGTTAAAAGGAAGGTCATCCGTAACCTGGCCCGCTTATATCTCGTAAGACAGTTACATTTAAATTTATGTGCACACTATATTATGCATTAATACGTTCTCAATTAACATATGGCATAAAATCTTGGGGGAGCATTATTTAAATAATTTTAAACAACTTTTAGTGCTGCAAAAGAGATTTATTCGCTTATTAACTAAAAGCCCAAAAATGCAACCTTCATTACCTTTGTTTCGAGAAGCAGGGATTTTGCCTTTACGCTATGATTATTTTTTCGAAATCATTAAATAATTTTACTTTAGAAATGAAAGCATTAAAACTGATACGAATAATTACCAATTAAGACGGGATAAAAACATAAATTTTGAAATTTCTACATAAGGAAATTTTTAGTCACTATTATTTGTACTTAGCACCTAAATTCCTTTCCTCTCTCCCGGTCAGTATGAAAAATATGAAGAATTTTAATTTGTTTTCTAAAGTTCTCAAAAATTGCATTTTGAAACTGGATGATGTGGAAATTTTTTTGCATTAAACTACGAGAACTGTTTATATGTAACATAGATATTGAATGTTTCTTCCTTTCTGATTTTCACACTTTCTGCAGTACTAGAATTTTTTTGTTCTGGGTTGTTTTCTTTTTTTGTGCATTATATTCAATGTGATGACTGATGTTTTCGATTTAAATCGTTTAAATGGAGATCTCACGAACGAGCCTATTCTTGTGAGACTTCAAAAACTTTTGTATACTGTCAAACATCATCTGAAATGAAAATTATCTTATCTGTCTTATCTATCATTAAGATTTAACATTTCTTATTATGGAAGAAATTGTGAGAGGTAACATTTTGAGTTTGAGGTAGTAATAATAAAGAGTCCTAACCTACTCCTGCTTATTAGGTTGTTCAGCTCTGAGTGGCACTTTTGTATACACAATGGGTTAAATGGCCAGGTTACAAGGATTCCAAGGGCTCAGAGTTGGTTATGAGAAAGTGACTCAATGGACAACTGTTAGCAGCTAGATGGACTCTTGCGTGAATATTTAAATAAATAAAAATAAATAAATACCCCCTCAAGCAGCTGCTTGCCACAGAGGTCTGACAGGAGCCTGTCAGTTTATACGCCAAAGTAAAAGATCTGAGAGGATGGCAGGACCTCAGCAGAAAAACAACACATACATCCATTCCTTACCCGGGGCTCGAACCCAGGTCCCGTAGATCAGTAGCCAAGCGTGCTAACCACTCGGCCACGGGACGACTCGTGAATATTTGGATAACGAAAAAGAACCCCAGGGGAGAAATTCCCGTACATGAATAGAGTTAACGATTCTGTGTTGTTTAGAAACTTGTTCATTTGAAGAACCCACATCATTATGAATTTTTTTGAAAAACCCACATTATTATGATATTTTTTGAAGAACCCACCCTAATCCATTCACGTAAATAAGAACAATTGAAGGTATTTTGAACAGCGCCACGAAATCTTAGGGCCGTGGATTTCAACTATAATGCAATCATCTGCGACAAGTGTGTTGTGGCATTCAGAGCAAAAACCTAAAATTTAACTTTTAAACTTAAAACTAATAAATAAAAATCTGGAAATATAAATTAAAAGTCATAAATGATTTAGGTATATAAAGCAGGAATTGATAAACTTTTATTATTGGGCTCTACAACTGCGATTAAATTTTTGAATTTTTTAAAGTATTAGTGGAGAGGTTTTCAACTGATGCAGAACGCTGATGCTTCTCGAATGAAAGTGATTCAGCTCTGTCAACAGAAGAAAGTTTTTTTCAATTACTAGGATGTTTTACTAGGTGTGCTGCAACGAAGTGAATCCAGTACTAGGTGTGCCTCGACATGAAAAGAGTTAACTGAAGTGTGCCGTCGAAACAACTCTCTCTTCACTTGGGTAAGACTTTCTTTTCAACAAGTGTATCGGGAAAGTCAACAACAACACCTGTTTATGATGTGTCCACTCCACTGCTATCAACAGTTGAGCATGATGGTGGGCAATTCGAGGGATTCCATGTAAATTCATTGGGTAATTTTAATTGATTTGAATAATTACATTCCTTCATCTCTCTAACGGGGTTGTTTCTGAATTCCTCACGATTCCTATTTTACGTTCACAATTTATCAAACTTGTGCGATTTATCGTGTTTGAGATATTGACTCTGGAATATGCTAAGGAACTTTAGAATCACCATATGCATATACACATGAGAAAATAATGGATGACATTATATATAAAAGTGATACTGTATTTATATCCATTGATTTGTTTTCATTCACCCTTTTGATTTTTATATTCTTAGTCGTTCTTGTTTCTGCTAGGCAGTTGCATAATCACAGTCTTCGCTGCTTCATATAGTTTTGATAAATGAAGCAAAAATAATCGTTTTATTCTACAATTTAATTTCACTTTCATTTGAGCTTCTCTCTCTCTCTGGAAAGAAATTTCGAAATTGAATTCGGTAAATTCTTTTCATTGGATGATGAAAGAAACAAAAAAATAAAGCTATTATCGGAAAACAAAAAAAAATCAACCCTTAACCAAGGGTGCTCTAATAACGAACGAATTAAAAAAATCTGATTATTATTCCAGTTAAATCTTTGAAAAAACTAAAATTTAACTTTGCTTTTTAATTTGACCATAGTTCTTTTCGTTATGGACAAGACGAAGATCAAACGAATGCAAAAAAAAGGGAATTGAAAAGTCAGTTGATTCAGTTGGTTGGGGGAATTTCCTCTTGCGGCAGTAAGCACGAAAGAAAAAGTCTTACCCAAGTGAAGAGGGAAGCCCTTCGTCCTCGTGTGCTTCGCCTTTTTCCAGACATGCAATTCATACCATGTCTGGTTCTCACGTCTGATTCAGATGCTTCTCCTTTGCTTAGTATTTCGCTTCCATCGACGACTTTCAAAACAACATTTAGGAATCGCTGCCATTCAAAATGTGTCGCACAGAGAATCTCACAGCTATTAATTTATATGAAAATTATTTTTTTTTTTTCTGAAAAAAGAAAAAAAAAATTCCTATCACATCTCGGAGACCATTTTGTTCCCTAATGTACTTTGTCCGCCTCAATCTTATTACATTTCAAAATCTTTGTGTCGTGTTGCACAGAAATGTGCAAAAAATGAAAGCTCATATTTTTTTCAAAGCAGCTCTATCTCACTTTAAAAAAATTAAAACAAATTATAAATAAAGTGAAGCTTATAAATGCAGAAGTTAAAAACTTAATTGCAGTTACATCATTGTGCGTAACTACATTTATTATGGTACTTTAGATCATTTTTATCATCTCGTACTTTATATATAATAAGATGCTGAGTTTTCTTGCAACAGTTTTGTCGTCAAATTATAACAAGTTCGTTTAACGAACTTGTTATAATTTGAACAATCATCTTCCAAGTACTCTTAACTAAGGCTCTTTTTTTTACCATTTGGCTGGGTTTTAAAAATGTACAGAGTATAAATCAGCAAAGCCGAGGTACTGAGCTCCTCCTGGCGGATATACACTGAACTTATATTTCCCAGTAAAATGGTTAATAAGAAATATAAAAAAAAATTCCTCGTTAACTTGCAACTTTATTGGAATTTTTTGGTGATTAACTAGCCGAACGAAATACCCATTCTTCGACACTGATATCATTGCTTCCTCTTCATTATGCAGTGTGTTGATGATTTATTTTCGGAATGTATATAAATTCTACCAATATGTATTTCGCTTAAAGCTATAATTTTTATAACCTCATCTACAGGAAGAGATTGTCCCAGTCAGTAGCGCGCCAGGTTCTTAAATTTGTAGTTTCCAGATTCAAGTCCGAACTGAGACTGCGTTGAGATTTCCATCCCCCACAGCCCCCTTCGCTCTCGGTGAGAGAGGGGCATCGGAGAGAATGGGACATCGGAGAGAGAGGGACATCGGAGAGAGTGGGACATCGGAGAGAGAGAGACATCGGAGAGAGAGGGACATCGGAGAGAGAGGGACATCGGAGAGAGTGGGACATCGGAGAGAGAGAGACATCGGAGAGAGAGGGACATCGGAGAGAGAGGGACATCGGAGAGAGTGGGACATCGGAGAGAGAGAGACATCGGAGAGAGAGGGACATCGGAGAGAGAGGAAACAGTTCTGCTGAGTCACGTGCAGCCTTAAGCAGACGACAGTGGGTTTCAAGTGCAGTAGCGCATCTGGCATTAAGAGAAAAATGTTTTCAGTTCTGTGTTGAAAGATAAATGCTCGGAATCGGCCAAATTATTCCAGAATACAACAGCATTGTAAATATTCCTACAGACGCTCGTGTGTGTCTGTAAACATATATATTTCTCGGTATATTAATTTTCGTAGTTTGTCGTGCTTGATGTTACTGTTAGCTCACAGCTGTCCTTATCGTTTTACAGTTAATTAAAGTAATGAAGAACAGCGTAGTTGTGGAGGCGGTGCAATTGTTCGGAGACGCAATTATTTACGATTTAGTTCATTAACCAGAGAAACTTATCAGCATTTGCGAAGAGACAACAAAATATTTATCGAATTACATCCACAAAGATGGTTATATGAATCCAAGTTGGCATCAGTTGTGAATGCTTTTGGGGACACATTTTAGAGTTTTGTAAAGAGAGGAGATTTAATACGAACACAACATGGAATATTAGAGTTTATTTCATTTCGTCTTCCAGCTATTTTGAAAATTGCGCATATAGTAATGGTTATCAAGGCGCAAATTATTCGTAACATTTTTGATGAATCGAGAACAAAAGAAATTAAAAAATCGTCTTAAATGCCAATCAAAATACAGAAGGATATCTTCAGAAGTGGCAAAAGTATTTTAAATTATAAATGTAATGTCTTAAAATGATGAAATATGTATTGCTAAGAATACATGTTCTGAGGCAATTGCTCCAGTTCCTGTACATGTGTATACATATATGTTGATGGTTTTCGAAATATTTTAAAACAGATTCTTATGGGAATACAAAACGTTCGCTTTTATTGTTTATTTCTGTAGATATTATTAATTTTTCTTTCATACGGACAAAAACATACAAATGCAAAAACAACATTCGTTCGAAATAATAAAAAAGCACCTTCCTAATGCAGACAGTCTAGTTTGTGTTCTTCGAGACTCTACTTGATAGGAAGGATCAGCGATTTCAATTCAACTGCCTGTGCAACAAAACACACGGAATTCATTCTCCACTCCCGTCTCATACAGGAGCTTGCCTCACGTGGCTCCTACTTCAAATCTCCTGTTGCAAGAGCTCCAGCTGGTATTGCTGCAGTCTTGAAAAATGACACAATTTGAGCCAGAAGAATTTCACCTCGTGCAAACTATTTTAAACACATGCAAGGAAATAATTTCATTTGTATAGAAATGGGAACCAGTAGCTTTTTCATTGTCTCGTTTTGAGGACGAGCTCTCTTTGTGATGAAAGCGAAAGAAAATTCCCAGACGCTCTCCTCTGAATGGTATGCATTAAATCTATTGAAAAGCAACGCACGGGGGGGGGGGGGAAACGGACAGAAACTCCCCCCCACTTCGACTGTCTGAAGCGTTCTTGTCATCGACTGTTTAGCAAGGGTTGTCGTACTTGCTTGGTCCCTCTTACCTTGCAAATATTCTCTGCCCGCAGAAACGTAGAATTGAAAGTGGTTTGCCTCTTTGCTTCCCTTTCAGTTGCAGTTCGTACAACAAAAAAGTTTTAATACGCATTGACTGACTGTTAGGGAATGAATGCCGTTTCGAAACTGTTGCTTTCGAAGAACACTTCGGAAACACAGTTGGGGGAAAGATGCCGAAATATTTTAAAACTTCTCTTCACATTCATCAGAGAATTTTAAAAAAAAGAACTGAATGAGTCAGGAATTCTGATGGTTGTCGAAGTTTGAGTTTCTGAGAAATTTCGTTTGTTTCATAATAACTTCAGATTTATTGCATAAAACGTTTTCGCTGTTGGTGCACATCTTCATTATTGGTATACAGATTCTTTATTGGCTCTTAGATTCATTTCATAAAATAATGCTTCGGGTTGGAAATACGGATATGTGGAAGCATTAGAAAAGGCACAAAAATCAAGAGGGCCAGTGGAAAATTAAACAAGGAATCAAATATAACCATAATGAAAATTGTTTATAATTGAACTTTATATTAGCAGAAAGAAATGAAGACTTTCTTCAGAACCTTTTTTTTCTTTCTTGCATAGTCTTTAACTATATTCGGTTAACACTCAAAGTAAGGTTCGGGAAAAATACTGTGTATATCGATATGAAGAAAGTTTGAAGAATAAGGGTTAGGCTTCAATTTTTTTCCTTTACATATTTTGTTTTATATGTTACATACATTCCAAAAATAAGTGTATGTATTTGACACTTGGAGGTTTATTTATCATTATCAGCGTAAGGTGAAGTGAATAAAATTTCTAGATAATTTTCATTATCTTTGAGGAAACCTTGTTGTTTGTATCCTCACTCAATCAGCTTTAAGATAATAAATATGCAAAAAATTAATAAATATTCCTCAAGCAGCTGCTTGCCACAGAGGTCTGACAGGCGTCTGTCAGTTTATGCACCATAGCAGAAGGTCTGTGAGGACGGCGGGACCTCAGCAGAGAAACAACACAAACATCCATGCCTTACTTGGGGTTCGAACCTAGGTCCCTTTGACCAATAGCCAGGGTTGTTAACCACTCGACCACGGGACGGCTATATATTATATATAATAAGATATATATATATATACAGTGGTGTTCACGAAAATCAGAATACTAGAAAGGACCAATCAGAACACGCTCGTAATTGGGGTTTCAGTGTAGTTTTATTGCAGTAATAAATGATTGCAATATAGGGGCAATTGGAGAGTTACATCTGATTTGTTTATTAATGACTGTATCCAGCTCTTACTTGTGTGATTTGTGCTGTACACGGCGAGGCATGGAGTCAAATAAATGTTTGATGCTTGATTGTGGAATAGCCTCCAAGTACCTGTGCCACACACAGTGTGTACACCTGTGCCCACATTTCGTCTACATTTGCTGGGGTGTACTGATATTGCCGCAACCTCCGCTTGACCACATCCCACAGATTTTAGTTGGGTGACAAATCAAGGGATCTTGCAGTCCACGTAAGGATATACACATTATTTGGCCTCAATTATTCGACAGTGGCAGCTGCTGCATGAGGTCTTGCATTGTCCTTCTGAAATACGGCACGTGGGACAATCTGTAAGTACAGATGAGCTACTGGCTTTAAAATGTCGTGGAAGTAAAGAGCACTGATAATGGCGGTGTGGATTCCTGCTAGGGAGGATTTACTTTAATAACTGATCCGCATCCGACACCATCCACACATAGGTGCTGCACCTATGTATACAGATTGTGCAGTATAGATGCATACTGCTGTTCATATCTCCTGAACTAAAAAGAATATTCAAAACAGTCTCAGGCAACTATGACAACGTGGTGGCAGAAAATCAATCAGAACTTGATAATACGGGGTGTAAAATTAGGCTTAATTTTCAGAACTGAAACAATGGAGGGAATAAATGAAAATAAAAGTAAATAAAAGCTATACTTGTTACTTAGAAAACAAACATCTAGATTAATTTACAGTGAAATCTTTGGAATCAGAGTAATTCAATATTAAAACAGAGAAAAAAATTCTAGTCTAGAGCACCTCCCACCGTGGGCGTCCGCAGAGGCGGGCAAACGGGGCACTTGCCACACCTCCCAGGGATCTAGTAAAAAATTCCACAAATTATAATCGTATCAATTTAAACGTAATTAATTTATATACATTATATATGTGTTTTTGTATTGATGCAATACTGTATTCTATAATCTACTTGAAAAAAAAAACTCTAAAAAATTTAATAATTAAATAAAAATTTATTGATGTAATTATTTGTCTCCAAGCTTTGCCCCCCCCCCCCCACTGTAAAATTTTCTGCGGACGCCAATGCCTCCTAGTGTTATCATATTTCTATGGTGTATTAATTTTCTGTTGTATTATGAACTGAACTGTATTTATATCGTGTAAGACAAAACGTGTTGTGTTTTCATGTCAGTGTAAAACAGAAATCATGTAAATCAAGGAATCAGTATACGAGGCCGAGATCTAGGAAAAAAATAAATTAGGAGAACAAGAGACCGGGTGTCCATTGCAGCCTAGCATTTTCCTCTCTGTTTTAGAAATCTTTAAAAGTTTCTTGAAGAATGTGTTAAATATGAACAAGTTTAATACTTTTTTCGCCCGCATTCTCTTACTAGCATTCTCAAAGGGGGGGGGGGGAGGAGGGGTCATAGCCACTTTGCCCCCAAAATTCGGCCGTGAGGTATAGTATTAAATATGCAACTATAAAAAGGCGAAAGTTAAATCATACTTGAGTTGGAAATTCTTTTTCTCTTTCAGCTTAGCTGTAAGTGAAAAGCAAATCAACATAATTATAAATGCCCTCAAAGTTCCTTCTCCCATCTGATAGCACTCTTAGCTGCAATGCCGCGTGCATTGCGCCCTCGCATGTTTCATATCATGTTGCACGTGTCCTTCGTTTCTCCAGTGTCCTGATTCTCTCTCGGTCCTCGCGATCTTCCTCACTTGACTCCTTTAACAATAGGCAAAGAAGCAGATCAGCGCCGAGATATGAGAGACCGACAGAAATCAGCTGGTTTCAAGTTCCTGATTTTTTTTTCCCCTTTCCGAATTTTTGATTGATAGACTTAGACAGTGTACCATACATATTGCAAAAATGCCACGTCCAGATAAAAATGGTCCTGTGGGCTGTGTGTTTTTACAACCTTGATCAACACTGTTATATTGAAAACATTTTAATAATAATAGTACTAAACTAAACTCAGTGGCTTCAGAAATGGGTGGTTGAGTTGTCGTATTTAAAATTCTAATAATTTCCCTTAAAAGCCATAACAGTTTTACGATTTAAATGAAATAATTGTTTTATAAACATTAATTAAAATATGTATTTATTCATTAAAATATATTAAATATATATTTAATTATAATTATACTATATTACATAATTTGCAATAGCAATCTGACTTTTAATATGCGACTTTACATATTAATGATATTATCAGAAACATTTATATTATTCCCTTTTTCGATTCCCTCCGTATCAAGTTCTGATTTTGAGTTTGCTCCCCAATATCAAATTCCGTTTTCGACCTTGTCCTAAATTTCAAGTATCATTTTATAACCCCCCCCCCGCCCCATTTGTCCAATTATCAAGTCCAATTTTTGAGCCTACCAAAAAATTATGAATTGTTAAGTCAGTGTCGAAACTACTTCACATGGATTTCTTGCAAATGATCAAGGTAGTTATTTTTTTTTAAATGTCACCAACTGCAATGAACACAGCATTTCGCAAACAATCGTCTCGCTGAAACTGACAATTAAAAATTGAATTTAAAAATATTTCGTAATGGAATAAAAAAAAAGAAAAAAAGAAAACGTGAATTATAATCTACACTGGAAATGAATACTTTCCAACTTGCTAAGATGAAATCAAGAGCGCGAGGAACAACAACACATCCGCATATTGATAAGCAGGACGACAGCAGACACTTCCCAGATGACGCAATCTTCATTCATTTTCATGCTCCTCCTGCCCCCGTAACCTTCATTTGCATTTCCGACGAGAGCGGCACCTACTGTGAGCACTTCCTATTGTTAATGGCGAATGACGAAGGGAAACAGAAATAAGAATGGTCACGAACCAAGATGTCAGAAACTGAATATATCGCAGCATCTAAATGCGATTTCTGATAGATATATAAACCTTGCACTTCGATACGTTTAGTAGCGAACAAATGTTAAAGCTATGACGACTGATTGATAGCGAGCCGACATTGTCTCTCATAACAAAAAGAGTTGCGAATTTAAAGACTCAAGGCCTTCCCTGAGATTCTCATATTTCTGCATTTGGAGCTAGAGAATACATCACTTCATGATCACTTACTTGACTCTCTGTTCTGCTCCTCGATCTTTAATACTCTGTTTATTCTTTCCCTATTAGTTTCAGCCCATTCGATGCTTTCGTGTTGTCTCAACGGTAAAACGCAATTCTATTGATACTAATAAAGTACCAATGTAGTTTTCGCAGATCAGTGCGCCCCTCCCCCACCCCTCGAGAATATACCACCGTCACTAGAAAATAAAAGCAGTGTTAGATTATTCTCAGGTCAAGGATGGAGTGTTCCCCGTTTTGTTTCAGAAACGAAGAATGTTTCAATATCACGTGCCAAAAGGGTAAGCTTGCCTCTATACAACGTCCAACGACTACAGCATTTGTCTTTACAATATTAGAATTTCTCAGATATATACCTGGTAGTGGTTCATTAGAATGTGTATATCTGAGAAATTCTAATATTGCAAATACATGTTTACGCCGGAGTTTCTGGTATGTTGGCTTAAAAAAGTAAAATGCTGCTTGACGTGAGTTGGCCGTGTGCATTAAATTGGAAGGTGCCATCTGGACCAGAGTCTTCAATTACGGTCAACTATATATCTAATGACAATTCTATGGTATAATGCTTAAAGCCACTAATAAAGAAGGGGGGGGGGGGCTCAGTCGGTAGCGCGCCAGGCTCGTAATCTGTAGTTCCCAGGTTCGAGTTCCAGCTGGGTCAGCGTTGACATTTATCTCCGCAAAAATTCCCCGCCCTGCCTACGGTCAGTAGGGGACACCGATGGGCTTGGAAAGGACGCCGTCCGTCGGATGGAACGTTAAGCCGTGGCCCGTGTGCGGGAGAGCCATACCCTGTGCACGTTACAGAACACAATGGATGGCCTTGACGGGAGGCTACCATCTGTCTCCCAACAGCTGTTCCAATGAGTCCCCTCCCCCAACCTTCTCTGAGCCTTCGGGGTCCATGTGACCTGGCCATTTAGCCCATGGTGTGCAAAAAAGTGCCGCTCAGAGGTAAAACAACCCAACCCAATCCGAAATGTAGTATTGAAAAATTCCGTAATACTGGCAATACATTTTCTTTATTTATGCAATTGGATTGGTATTTCTTAAATTCTACGATGAAAAAAAAAAAATCTCCTCAGGCTCTTGAAATTGATATTCAATGATATTAATCCACATCAGCGTGTTCCCAAGAGCAGAAAATGGGTGGATAGAGTTTGAAAAAATTTATGGTATAATATGGAAGATTAAAGGGACAAACTTTATTTAATTGAGGCAGAGACGAGTAATTGATATAAATTTGAGGCAGAGACGAGTAATTGATAGGAAAATCCCTGATCCCTTTGGAATGACTTTTGGAACAAGACTAAGTTGAAGATTTTTACCATGGTGAAATGGAGATATTTATTTTACCTCCAACATTTTGTTCAATTTCACCACTGATTAGGGGCGGGGGTGGCTCAGTCGGTAGCGCGACAGGCTCGTAATCTGTAGTTCCCAGGTTCGAGTTCCAGCTGGGTCAGCGTTGAGATTTATCTCCGCAAAATTCCCCGCCTTGCCCACGGTCAGTAGGGGACACCGATGGGCTTGTAAAGGCCGCCGTCCGTCGGATGGGACGTTAAGCCGTTACCCCGTGTGCGGGGAGAGTATACCCTGTGCACGTTAAAGAACACGCTGGATGGCCTTGACGGGAGGCTACCATCTGTCTCCCAGCAGCTGTTCCAGTGGGTCCCTCCCCCAACCTCCTCTGAGCCTTCGGGGTCCATGTGACCTAGCCATTTAGCCCATGGTGTGCAAAAAAGTGCCGCTCCGAGGTAAAACAACCCAACCCAACACCACTGACCACTTTTCTTGGGTAAACTGAAAACCAAAAAAACATTTCAATTAAACTCTTTAAGTTCCCTCGTAATTTCCGCAGCTCTTCCTATCACGATAAACAACTTTCTGTATTATACAGGTTTGACTTTTTTGTTCAGCGGAGAAATCTTATTTATTCCAAGATGGAAAGAGCCACAATCCAGTAAAATATTCCTAACTCTAACGAGAATTAAATTACATTCACCAGTAGGGTTAGCAACGACACCTAAGGCGTTGCCTTAGTAACCATTGTTGGAATCCGCATCATCGGGAATTAAGTAAGCTACTGTCAAGGTTCCGCGTGCTTCGCAAGGAAGAATTCATTTTCTTTCCGGACAGACTACGCTACTTTTGTTGTTACCTTATTTGCTTTGCATTCTCAATGAGGAACTAATTCACTTACCCTGATGAGATGCATCTCGGAGTCAAGCTTAAGCATTATTTTTTATACCCTAAAAACTATTAAAATATATCATAGTGTTTATCTTATGATTCATCTTTATAATTTTTAAATTACGTATAAATTTCAAAAAAGATTTGTAATAAAATATTTGACATTATTATAAAAAGTTTTATTTGTATATTGCATCAAATCCCACTAAGAGCGGTGATAATGCTTATCCACTGTAACGTGCGATGGATTAATATTAAATCACCAAGCCACGGAAGGACGTAAAATTTCAATATCTAATTTTCTCGTAAGCCTCGTTACGACCCTCAAATCCGTTGCATTGAAAGGGGCAACGTCCTCCCGCGATCACCATCATCATCACCATGGCTGATTAGCCAACTCTTGGGGAGCAATGGAAGCTGAGCAGGAGAACACAAGTGCCAAGATGAATGAGAAGTGGCGGAGGGGGATGGCGAGGATTCTCTCGGGAACACTCCATCCACATTCGCCGTGTTAATACCTAGATGGAGAGCGTTAACTGACCAATCACAGGCCTTCCAGCTGATATTCTCCTCTCGGCATGGAGCTGCTGCTCCTCGGGTCCATCTTCGCTGTTATTCGCTGTCCGGGAGGTCACAGCACAAGGTCACCGCCAGGGGTCACTGCGACAACGATCAATGGCTCGAGTGGTTCGTGTCGCCTCAGGGAGGGAACATCGACTCGCACAACATGTAGCCAACCGAAGCTTAAGCAAACGTCGACCTGTAACCTCTGACCTTTATGTCTCCTGCATCGGAAGAGCGATCAGTTATTATCATTTTCTGTTTTCTTCTTTTGTCTTCTTCTCTTTCCATTTTGTATTTATTTCGTGTGATGACGTATTTTCCTTTCCTTGCAGCAGTGGATTTTGTAGAGATTAAGTTTCTGGTATTAAAGTAAAATCACAAATGACACTTGTAGAATGTCTCATGGGAATTCATCGTCATTTCCTGAATCTGCATTGATTATAATTCACCTTTTAAAAACAGTTCTTGATTTCGAAAGGCAAAAGTCTATAAATTATTTTAATGGAACCCAAGTCATTACGGGAAGGGAGCGAACTTCAGAGGTTAGCTAAACGAGTTTTGTAAACATTCAGATATCACTTCTGAACCGTGATATAAAAGTTTTATCTCTTTCTATATATATAGTTTTATCTCTTTCTCCAGTCTATCTCTTGATCTCCGCCCCCACCACGCCCCGAAATTGTAAGACGGCATAAAAATTTCTAAAATATAAGAAACAGCATTTTGCGTGTACATTTAGTTGTTTTTAATACAATTATTACTGTATTTTACACGTAAGCGTATACTTTGCTAAAAATAAAAACACTGAACCTGTATCGCATTTTTGTTCTTTCCATCCTCACCATTTCATTTTCTCCCCTCCTCTCCTGAAATATTTTCCGACTTCGTGCCTGGTACAGATGGTATAAGTATTAATTTACACTCTTAGGCGAATGATATTCTTGAATACTTGACAGTCGGTTGCTTAAATGCTTGTTTCATTGATGAAAGTTAAGAATAAAGACACGGATATTTCAAATGATTCTCTTCAGTTATTTCAAGATAGACTAATCGCACTAGGGCAAGAAAATACGGAATTTATTGCACTGGCATCACTGTACACTGTTAGTCAGTTTTCTTTTAGTTCAGAATAAATAATTCTATGTTACGATGCTACGTAATTTAAGTGCAAATAAACATTCCAGGTTATTTAAGAAATTAGAGGACAACGTTAGAGACAAACAAAGGGCATATTAAGTATTGCAAACAAGTATATTTGCATATAATAAATAATATATTTATTCAGAGAAGGTACAAAAATATACGCTAACATCGCTCAAGACATCAAAAAAAAATATTTACAATACCACAACAAAAATATTAACAGTGTGGTTAATACTTGTTGTGGTTTACACTATGGTTAAACATGTTCCGTGGCCGAGCGGTTAGCGCACTTGGCTACTGATCTAAGGGATCTGGGTTCGATCCCCGGGTAAGGCATTGCTATTTGTGTTGTCTTTCTTCTGAGGTCCCGCCATCCTCACAGGCCTTCTTCTATGGTGTATCCACAGAGGTCTGACAGGAACCTTTCAGCTTATATGCCATAGTAGAAGGCCTGTGAGGATGGCGGGACCTTAGGAGAAAGACAACAGGTTTCCTGTCAGACCTCTGTGGCAAGCAGCTGCTTGAGGGGATATTTATTTGTTTACAATTACATACACAAAGAAGGCTATAATACTTATAATTCATTGCCCATAAATATAAGAAGGGAAAAAATATAAAAATTAGTTTAGAATGGCTAAAGACTTATGTTATGGAAATAGAGGATATAGAATTACTACCAAAAATAATTAAATGATAAGTAAAAGCAGTGGGAAGGGATGTTTTAATCAGAATAATTTTTTTGTTTCTTTGTACATGTTTTTTTTTTAGTTTTCTTAGTATTTCAAATTTTTGTTTTCATATAAAAATGAAATATAGATGAATGAATTGCAGCAGGATTGAAAGAGACTGATGTCTCATTGGACCTGCCAATACGGGTGTATGTCTAAGAATGTGCATATACTGTATTTGTGTTATTGATTACTGTTGTTGTTGTTAAAGTTCTTGTACGTTTTTGTATGTTCAATATGTTCAATGTTCAATAAACTATCTAAAGCTTAAAATAATTTAGAAATTTGGCTAAGTCGACTGTATTTAGTCAATCATTGAAAATACGCAAAGAACAAGATGCAAATATAACTTCAGGAGGTAGAGAGTTCCAAACACAACCAACTCGGCATATGAAGGAATGATGTTTACAGTTTGTTCTCGCATGAGGAATATGTATACATTGAGAGTGCCTCCTTGTTATTCTATAATTTAATGCTTGACGTTTCGTCGCTATACTTTCCTCGAAATATAAAACCTACATTTATGCATTCTTTCAAAAAATTAAATAGGAAAAAAGGTGAAAAAAAATAAGCGCTTAGTCCAAAATATTTTAAAGAACTTCACTTTCAGTCAGTGGCGGTCAAAAAGCAAAGCTCGTCCACTAACGTAGAAAAGGATGCGTGCCTATTGCAGGGTTATTCAGTTGGCTGTGCATGCAATTGCAATTACATTTACAGTTCAAAGCAGCTCTTACGTGATTTTTGCTGCAGTTTTAATTGTATTTCACTCGTCAGGTGATCACTTCAGCTAATTCATCGACTTTGCGAAAGGTTCTAATTCGCGCTGCTAAAATTCGTATTCTATGAAATGTTTCGATTAAAGCTTTTTCTGCAGATCCATTTTCATCTGAAATTCAAGCCAAGAAGGTTAGATGGACAGTAAGCGCTGTAAGTTGTTTCCCGTGATGCATCTTTTCCGTTTGGTGACGTCAGAAGGAAGCTATTTTGAGGGAAAGGGGGAGGGGGTAATATGCGGTTGTGTTGTTTTGTCTCTGAGCTGCAATTTTGGCTAGATTACAACTATCCAGTACATACTTAGGGGGAGCTATAACTTCCCTTATTGAGGACTTACTTGAAGTCCCTGAAAATCAGAGACTCAAAGCAGATCAACTCTACCTCCCCCCTCCCATTAGACTAAATCATGTTATCCCATCATTTGAAGTTTCTGGGTATGCTGCTGACCCAAGGCCTCAGAGATGTTGATGAAAGGGGGAAGGGGAAGGGGATTCATCAGGCAGATGGGAACCTTCCATCAACATCATTCAGTTTAGAAATGGGAAAGTGAAATAAACGTTATTAGATACTGCGAATTTCCAGAGTTGGACAATTGAAGCTGAAAAACGTACCCCAAAGATAAGCTTACACGTGCAAGTGTTATTTGTGCCAAAAAAATTAGGGCTTTCCATTTCTTATTTTCATGCATCCATTGATCGGTTCGTTCACTCCAGTACGTTCACATTTGCATGTGCATGAATGAACCAGTGGCATGCCAGTATTCTGTGAAGATATGTCAGATAGGACAGAAATATTATTGTTTCTATTCAAAAGAGAATAATTAACCTTGCAATAAAGAATAACGAGAGAAATTTTGCAATTCGAATTATATTTTAACTTAAGCATTTTTATGTTGAGACATTTGTACGTTTTAAAAATGCTAAAGTTTTTTTCTTGAGAGATTCAATGTCAACTATAAAAGAATATTCTACTCTAATGCAAATTTTTTGGTCTAAGACATGAATTTCCAGTTGAAAAAAAAGAGGCATTATATATAAGCACTGCAATTGCCTAGGACCAAAGATTACAAATGAATCAATTTAAGTGTCTACTGAGGGAATATCTTAAAAAATATTAGAAACGTGGAGTATATTTTCCTTACATTAAAATGAGCAAAAGTTCTTTAATTTAAATTTTTTTTGTCAATACGTTAAATGTACAGTCGCTCAAAAAAGTATCCGAACATTATGGTTGGTTACAAAATTCAGAAAAAATATCTGGCAACGATTTTTTTAGAAATTAGTGATCTGGCAACCTTTTTGTACGTATACGAAGGTTGCCAGATCACTAATTTCTAAAAAAACGTTGCTAGATATTTCTTCTGAATTCTGTAATCAACCATAGTGTTCGGATACTGTTTTGAGCGACTGTACCAATATTTTCACTGTTGCTTTGAAGATAAAATTTAATACTCACTATTTTAACCCAGACGAGCTGTTGCTCTTGGGTTATAAATAGCACTGCTTATATTCTCTGTTCACTTGCATATATGTTCAAAAATAAATAATAAATAAATAAATAAATAATAATTCATTTTAAAGGAGCACCTTTTAAACTGGTACCAAAAAATACTATAAAAAATTTGGAAAAGTTTCAAAATATTTATGGTTCATTACATCAACAGCGATCAATACAATGTATGATAACTGAACCATATTACTTGTATCACAGTTTTCAATTTTTTTGTTACAGGATTTATAATTTTTTTTAACTTTTTGCAGAAATTCTAGAAGAAATGTTTTATTCTAAGTACAATTTATTATGTCATGTTCGATATAATAAATTGCAGAGATGAAATGCAAATATATGCATTGTAGCAAGAACTAAAAAAAATGCATGAAATCTATCTGGTGCTTAATTTATGAAACTTATTCCACACAAAGACATCTGGAAGTCTGAAAGAACAGCCACATTTCTTCTCTCCAGTTATAATGCTATGTTCTTTCACGTTCAATAGAGATTTTACTTAATATATTAAATAAACAATTAGCTTATAAAACAAATTTCATGCAAATTTTCTTATCGAATCTTTATTAGTTTTTATTAATACTTTTTGAAAATAGTCTTAATAGTTTTAATACTTTCTGCTTTTTTCTCTTAAGTAACAATATTTTTAGCCCCGATACCATAATCACGGTAATTACAAAGAAGCAAACAGTTGGAAGCGAATCATTCAGTCCCTTTTGTCCAGCATTTTCCTCTTCTACTCTGGTTTAAAGTTATCGCCCTCCGTTCTCTTTTTTTTCAGTCGGCGAACTTGCTTCTTCCAAAAGCCAATAGAGCATCGCCTTCCTCTTCTTCGCCGATTCTTCTTTCTCCTCCGCTTCACAAGTGAATGGCTTCTGGCAAATGCTGACGAAAAATGCGCCACCTGGCGGCTGACAAATGCAACAAGAACATTAGCCCCTGGGTTGAGGCTTCTCCTCGGGAAGGCATGTCGTATTCCTCCTCCTACTCAGAGACGAGAGCGGCCACGGCTCCGGTACTCCTCAGATAAGGGTCGCCGAGGGATGGACCGTAATCATAAAGAAGAGCCAGAGGGGAGACACAGAGGGGAGAAATTTTACATCGCCCGTCTCTCGTCGAAAGTTCGTTTCCCTGCACATCCTGGGAAGCCTTTCGTATGACACTATCCTTCGGCCCTTTCTCCTTCTCCTCCTTATCTCCGCAAGTGTTTGTGCACTAGAGACATATTAACTCGATGTATTTCTCCACCTTAGGAATCGACTCGGACGGAATTTGCTTCGTCTTACTGCATCCTTCCGCTTTAAGTCTCTCTCATCTCATTTCTTTCGTCTTCAGAGGTGATGCTAAAGCCTCATTTCTCTTCCTCTGCCTCTCTCGACAGTCGGTGAAGAAAGATCTGTCAGCGCGTTTAGGGTCGATTTCATTAATGGGGAGAAACCCACACGAGACGTTTGCATCGATTAAAGCCAACGAAGAATTATCTGCACTTTATGAACGGAATTCTACTTTTCTGTGTTTCTACCTTACGACTGAAGTGGAAATTCCCTTTTTTTTTTCGGAGTTCTTTTAAAGGGAAAAAAAATAGTAATTTGTTTTTCTAGTACTCGAAAATATTAGGTTTGAATTTTAGTATAGAATTTGAAGATGCTCTTTACTTTTAAAGGTTTAAGAATATTTGGAATTTCAAAACTTTATTTTCGGATATGAGTACATTTGTTTTTGATTTAATGTAATTCGTAATTTTTTCTTTATTTTTTGTCCCTGTTTTATTAGGGGTAATGTTTTTAGTTATTTCGAAAATTAAGCGATCGCTCAGTGATCCTCGTGTTGGAAGCTGCAGAAAGCAGCATGAACTTTTTTTTCTCTTCCGTAATATTTTTATTATCTTTTCATATAGCTTCCAAATACCAGAAGGAGTTAATTTTGTTAGATATAATTTTTGTAATTTGACCTCAAGGATAACAAGTTTTTTTCCCCTTTTTTAATCACGTTATTATAATGAAATAGCGTGCAAAGTTGCACTTCCTCGTAAATTTCTTACGAAAGTAAAGAAATGGAATCCTCTTTCACTCTTGTCGGATCTCCAACATGATTATATCTCTTTATTTCCGTAATTAAATGAAATATTATATATATGGATGAAAAATGATATTTATCAAGCTGTTACTTTAGTATTTCCTATTGAAATTCAGTATTCTACGACATTTATATTTCTTGTCAAATGTGTCTTTGTGTGCTGGGAGGTCAGTCTTTGATAAACAGATGCCAAATCGTTTGCGATGGGCCAGATCTGCTGGGTTGAGATTCCGGTGAGCGAGACGCTGCTTCTGAAGGTGAGCTAGTCCCGTACGTACCAAGGTCATGTACAGTCGCTCAAAAAAGTATCCGAACACTATGGTTGATCATAGAATTCAGAAAAAAATATCTGGCAACGATTTTTTTAGAAATTAGTGATCTGGCAACTTCGTGTCACGTGACACGAAGTTGCCAGATCACTAATTTCTAAAAAAATCGTTGCCAGATATTTTTTTTCTGAATTCTGTGATCAACCATAGTGTTCGGATACTTTTTTGAGCGACTGTACAGGTGATCGACATTTAGTTCGAAGTTAGGCACTGGTCATCGTGACCCGAAGCCTGAAAGTTCAGAAGAAAGGGGCTTGAAATGAAGACGTTAGGAGATGCAGTGACTTTTGGAAAAGTATCATTTTCTCCACGTGAAAAAGCAGACATAGAGGTACCTGTAATAGATCACAGGTAATCTGTGATCACAGGTAATCAAGACATAGATTACCTGTAATAGATCACAGGTAATCTGTTTCAGAGGTAATAATGTCTTCGGTATAGTTTACATCAGTTGAAGGCCAAAATCTCTTTTTGCAGTTGTAGAATTGGTTGTATAGGGTACCTATACGATCAAATGAATTGCATTATTGGTAATTTTTCAAATAAGAAAAATTCATCATAAGCAGTGTAATGGAAGTTGGAATTACTTTACATGTGCATATGACTAGAGTTTATTTTGTTTCATATTGACTTGCTTGCTTCTTTAAAATGAGACTGTTACGTTCCTCGATGGCTTCGGATTGGTGGTCAGAGATCAGAATTCGCCGTGTTAGATGCTGGATTGTTGCTCTACTCTCAAGACACTGGATTACTGAAACAGAGCTGTGTGAAAAATAAAGGCACGTTCTTCATTTAATGACTACAACTTGATTGATTAATTAGAAGAAGAACAAAGGGACGTCACAACTCCTTCACATCACTCTCAATGAGGTGTTGAAAACACGGAGGTGGTATTGCCGCCCATGAAACGGGGATCGCCTGTCGTAGAGCATCCACAGTTGCCGGTGGGGATTGGCGGGCTCGAACAGATCTTTCCAATTCGTCCCACAAATTTTCAATGGGGTTGCGGTCCGGCGATCGAGGGGGCCATTCGCGTGTGGTAAACGTGCTTGAATGCTGAAGGAGTCAATTGGTCGTCACTTGGGAATTATGCTGTGTGGCGTTATGGTGTGGAGAGAGAATAGCTACGAACAGGTGTAAATGGTCGGCAAAGATGTTCACGTACCTTGTGCAGGTGACCAAAGTCTCGACGGGTACGGGAGGCCCCGAGGAAGCTCATGTAAACGCACCTCAAACTATTACACCGCCTCTACCTGGCTGTGTGACCCCAACTTGGCAAGCTGCATCCATCGCTTCGTGTGGTTTACACAACACTGTGTCCTCCCGTGAGCGTGATAGAGTTAAAACCGTGATTCATCAGACCACATGATGCGTTTCCAGTCTTCCCCACTCCAATTGTTATAGGCCTTTGCAAATTACAGCCTAATCTTTCGGTGCCTTCCAGTCAACAAGGGGCACGATGTGGACGTCGACTGCCGTAGCCTATTTTTTCCGTGGTACGACGGATAGTCTTTGTGCATAAGCTTATGGACACGGCCTCATTCAATTCCGACATTATCTGCTCCACGGTAGCCGAGAGATTCCTTGTAATGATGCAGGACAGTTTGCACTCACCTCGAGAGACAATTGCACGTTATGTCCACATTTCTCCCACTGGTTGGACGTTTTGTCATATTTCACGTTGTCTTGGTATACACGTGCGACGGTCTGACATGGAAATTCCAACAGTTCAGCAGTTGCACTGATTGAACAACCGGCCTTCCTCCCACCTGCTATCTGGCCATGGTCAAACTCACGTCTCTGCCTTTACCCGTAATTACTTTTCCGTGACTGGCGTGATCCAATGCGTAGAGACCTGCTCTATTTATAAGCATCCAGTTTCAGGGTCCCACATGACTGGACACTATACTTCTGATTTGCATATTGTTATCGAGGTGTATATAATAATATGTCCATTCAGTGCAATTGCATGGGAAAAAGCCAGTTCTCATTATTATTATTTTCATCTTCATTTTCGTTCATTGATGAAGTTCTTTTTTAACGAGTCTTCGGTGATTATTCTTAAACGATATTATTCAAATGACCTTCAGGATGCAAATTTTTTAGCATGTGCATTTAATGTTTTGATGGCTTTCTGGGATTTTGAGGCAGTTGATATTATATTTCGTAGTTTCGTTTGCAATTACCAAAGAGGTGAAAACTACTCGATGTGCACTGAATATAAATATAATTTTTCTTCTTTCCTTAGTCATGGTTGTAACTTTTAATATGCTAGTTACAAACTCAGGCTAAAATGCTTTGACTTGTTGGTAAATTTAAATTGAAAATGGCTGATTGATATTTTTTCAATTTGGTATATGGCTAATCAAAAAAGAATAACAATGTTTTTATTTTTAGGTACAACATCGACACCACTTGATGAGTGAGATCTCGTGTGTGATCGAGTTTGGGAAATTTTTCCGATTTTTCTTCAGTTCTGAGTAGTTGGAATGCTTTACCTCTGAGCGGCACTTCTTTCCACAAATTGGGCTAAATGGCCTGGTCACAAGGACCCCGAAGGTTAGAGAAGGTTGAGGGGAGAGGACCCACTGGACACTGTTGGGAGAGAAACAGTAGCTCCCGTCAAGGCCATTCAGCGTATTTTATGAATAGTAGTTAAAATGCTTTTGAAAGTTCCAACGTACCAATATAAGTGTGCAGAAAGACAACTTTTGACATATCTGTATTTTACAGTTCACTTACTTTATCTAGTGAGAGAAACGGTGGCATGAGCTTCTATTGTTGCTAAATGCTTTCGTTAAAAACAAAGTGGCGAATATTCGAAAAATTTCCAGAAGGTTCAAAGAAAGAATCATCTTTTGTTATTTTACTAACAATCACATTATTCATCATCACTCACATTTTACATTGCTTTAATCAAGTTAAAAACAAAAAAAAAAGAAAAGAAAAATCTACTGTGGTACCAACTAAACTTTCTGTTATCCCACAACCAACGCACTGTAAAAATCTCTTTTTATTTCTTATGAGAAGACGAAAAAAAATTCATATCTAACTAAAGGCTCTACATTGGTTCACGATCTTTAACTATCAGTTTACACTTCAAAAATTTCTGTCACTGTCATTTAAAGAAAAGGAGATCTTGAACGCTTTTCAAGTGGGGCATTTCTGCACTTGTCAGCAAGCACAGAGCCGGAGAGCGAAAAAGCAACTCCATTCCGCATCAGGAGATCTTCTGCTTGCTGAGGTCTGACCTGTTTCCCCTTCTTTCTACGGCGCGCGCAGTCATTTCGCTTCACGAGGTGTCAGCAGCAGCATGAAGTGGAGCCTTTCAGAGCCTCGGCTTCGAGATTCTTTTCAAAAGAGATCTTTCACTCCCAGTATGCATTTCTTCTGCTTCAGACTTGATTACTTGTTTGGATAGAGAGCGACATCCACCCATCTCTTCTACCGTTTGCTGCCCTACATACGTACAAATATTTGTGATTCAGAAAACGAAAGAAAAAAAAAAGACACATTTCTGTTCGGAATGGCTCAGACGATTAATATTTATCTCCCGTTTCTAAACATATAAGATTTGACAATCGCTTGAGATCTGTTGCAAACATCCTTGACAAACACACTGCAAACATTGCATTGTTCGTGTCGCAATGACGCTAACAGAGTTGTTGAATGAACAGAGCTGTTAACAAAATATTGTGCGCAAACAGAGCCCAGTTTGGGCTCTGTTTGCGCAACATCGCAATGCCTTGTGATTGCACATCCATCATACTTTTTAATCAGGCAGCGCAGACGACTAGTAATCAAAAATAATTAAGTTGATTAATACTTCCATGTCAGGTGCGGTGCTAGTTCGCGGTAAGGTCTGGGTTCGTATTTTGAGGGGAAGTTGACACTTATAACACTTGGGACAAAAATTCACAACGAAAAAAAAAACGCCAAATAAAGTTTTCCCTTCCAGTGTTTACAGCTAATAGAGACTTGGACTTTTCCCAGTACATAAACATCTTCAGCTACAATGAATTGGGAGTCATCGCAAACAAAACTCCCGTTGCTGTTGTTGCGGCAGAGCACAGGCGATCACATGGTGAACGCTGTACATCGCTGCGGATGCCACGTGCGTGTGTGCGTGTCCCAGTTTATGACTGTTGCCTCTTTATCCTCGCCGCTATTTAACAGCAATGATCATTAACGGACAGAGGAGGCATCGACAGAAATAATAGGCGGCATTGCTCACGGAGAATGGGACGCGAATGTTCCCTAAACAACTGGGCCAAGCAGCCTCTGCCGGCGAGTTGGGATCCGAATTGCAGCCATTGATCTCGGCGCTCTCGCCCCATTATGTGCTTCCGATGCAGATAAAACTTGACACTTTACAAATGATTGTCGCCGCCATGCCGTGGCGGCAGAATCTAGTTAACTTATCTGTGTGCGACGCGCAGGACGGAATTCATCAGTCGCACGAGGAGGAGCACGAGACGAGAGAGAGAGAGTGTGTGTGTGTCTCTGATCTTTTGCACCAGAGGGGAATACAAATGTAGTCCGTTAAACTCCTAATTAGACACTTAGCCCTCGGATACTTAAAGCATGCAACGGGAAGGCTTTCCACCTTCATCGTTTTGACGGTGCACACACACAACGGAAGGCTTTCTTTTCCGCAAAGCAAGTAAATGGCCCTGCTTAGAGTGGCAGTTATGGAAGAAGTTCATGGAGATGTTTTGTCATCTGCAGAAGCAATTACGATCTTCATTGATGAAAGGTTGCTGTGTAACCTTCTGGTTGTTCTGTCACTTGGCTGCAGTTGGTCTCTGAGGAGATGGGCAAAAGGTTAAGACAAGGAACCTCACTTAGCTCAGAACCAGGATGTTTAGTCGTCTTCTGAGAAGCCTCACTTTCAGGTCAAAGGCTTTCGAGATTTTCGCTGCTGCCACACTAGTTTGGTATTATTTGAAAGGAGAAATAGGATTGGTCTAATTAGTTACGGCCTACTTCCAATTCGCGAAACGAAAGGAATTTTTTTCTTCTTACTAACTATTGTTCCGACAGACAATACTTTTTATTTTTCGACTTAGCTCTGTATGGTGTAGTGGTCAGAGAATACGACTTTTGCCTCAGTGGGCCATGTTAATCGGGAGACTAAATCTGTATCAGCTAAGGGCAACATTTTTGGCTTCTTTATCTTCTGTGTACTACAGAAAAACAATGCAAAAGTTAGGACGGAAAAATTGGATGCTGTCGCCAATGGAATCAGCTGGGTTCCATTTAAGCATTAAAAAATCAGTCCTTAGGATGGGTTGGGTTGTTTTACCTCTGAGCGGCACTTTTTTGCACACCATGGGCTAAATGGCCAAGTCACATGGACCCCGAAGGCTCAGAGAAGGTTGGGGGAGGGGACCCACTGGAACAGCTGTTGGGAGACAGATGGTAGTCTCCCGTCAAGGCCATCCAGCGTGTTCTTTAACGTGCACAGGGTATGGCTCTCCCGCACACGGGCCACGGCTTAACGTCCCATCCGACGGACGGCGGCCTTTCCAAGCCCATCGGTATCCCCTACTGACCGTGGGCAGGGCGGGGAATTTTGCGGAGATAAATCTCAACGCTGACCCAGCTGGGACTCGAACCTGGGAACTACAGATTACGAGCCTGGCGCGCTACCGACTGAGCCGCCCCCGCCCCCAGTCCATGGGATAAAAAGAGATAAGGAATGCATAAATCTATGGGTAATAAGATAAGGAATGTCTAAATATATTGGTAATAAGATAAGGAATGCATTTGCTTGATTTTTTGCTGTTGAAAATGCAGAAACAATTGACGCAGGGAAACATGAACGAATATTTTCTATTACAATAAGCACAACTTTGGGAAAAGGGATTTACAATGCAACATTCCGTGAATTTTTTTAAGTGGGACTGACGAAGCGAAATGTTGGGTTTGTGTGATTATGGGCTAAATGGCGAGGTCACAAGAACTCCAAGTGCTCGCAGAAGGTTTGAGTAAGGCGACCCGCTGGACGACTTTTAGAAGACAGATGGAAGCCTCTCGTCAAGGATAACCAACATGCACACGGAGCCATGGTGTTACGGCCCATCCAACGGACGGCAACTTTCCAGACGGAGAGCAGGGTGAGAAGTTTAGCGGAGAAAAATATCAAGGCTGGCCCAGGTAGGACTCGAACCTTGGACATCAAAAAGGAACGTTTGAGGAAATTGAACAAATTTGTCCTTCAACGCATATATTCTTAACACATCAATATTGTCCTTGGGAAAAAAAAAAGTTGACCTTTCTTCTTGGTTTACTGTTCCTTGCCAGAAACCTATCACCTGGGGAGCATCGCTCCATCTTCGCCTTGGATGCCGTTCTTCCACCTTATTAGACAACCGTGTCGACAGTCCGCGTATCCCGAACTGTCACCCGGCGAGCACCAACCCACCAACAGTCGCAGCATCAACGTCAATAACAAGAGAGCGTTCCCATAGCGACCAGGATGTTCCCTGCAGCCAATTGCCCGCAGCGCGCCAAGACCCCTTGGAAGGCACAAATCACCCTAAATATGGCGCGGACACTGGAACCAACGTTATTAAGGATCCGCTGCGGAGCCAGTAGCAACCCGGTTCACCAACGAAGGAAGGAGTGGAGTCAAAAGTAGATTAGGAACATCCATCTTGATAATGGGGCTCGGCCATATCGTGGGTCGTTGCTGATGAATCGGCGTAGACGAGACGGCTGTAGAGCAATACTCACGGGACTACGGGAGAAGTAAAAGCCATTCCGATGGAAAGGGTATAACTGTGATTTTATTAGGAAGGAGGCTTTGTTGCAAATTAGGGATTTCGAAGGTCGACTGTTTCCGTGAATTTTTTTAAGCGTTAGTGAATCGTGTTTAATCTTATTATGCTAAAAAGCTGACTGGATAAAACATCGGAAGAGGAAAGACTTTTTTTTTTAATGTTATTGTATTACTACTTAAAGTTCGGCGTGTTTTACTGAGTTAGTGGAATTCAGTTATTTAATTTGAGGAAACAGAATGAGTATATTTTAGCAAGATTGAAAAAGAACTGTACATTTATAAATATAAAACTGCCAAAAAAATTTGTTGTAATTTTCATTCGGATTTTGTTGAGAAAATGTTTTTGAGATAAAGTGTCAGAAATGTAAAAATAAAATTAAAAATTAAATTGCGCCGATTTTGACGCCTCAAACTGCTTCTTTGAAAAACTAAAAGTAAAAGAAATTTCTTACTCCAAAAAAAAATATTGTTGATGTTTCTTCTCTGATCAGCACTTTTTTTGAACACATTGGGTTATACCACCAGGTGAGAAGGATCCAAGAGCTCACTGATGGGAAAGGGTAAAGGACAGCTGGAAGACTTTCGTCAAAACTATCCAGAGTGTTCCTGAACGTGTTCAGCATTTTAAATAATATAATGCTTATGCTAACAGTCATGGCAGACGTTATTTGCATTCCAAAAATTAACTATTCAAGTTACAAGGACCCCCATGTCTCTAAAACGTTTGCCGAAATGCTGTAAAGGTTAAAACGGACTTTCCCGTCAAAGCCATCTAGCGTTATACTCAGCCTGCATAGTGCATGGCTTCCTTGAACACAGAAATACAGCTTCATCTTTTATTCGACGAAAGGCAGGTGAGCTTTAGAGACCCATCGGCCTAGTTGCCTTTCTAGGCGAAGACAGGGTGCAGAGAGGTATACGAAACATCCAATCTGGTAACAGAAGGATTGGAATCTTCGAAGCTCAAGTTAGGAGAATACGCTTGCGAGCGATGATCAAATCTTATTTTATTTTTATTATTATCCACTGCTTTGGAGCATTTAGGGGGCATTGCGCATGTCACAGTAGAGCTACACTCTATAATTTCTGAAATAGGATTCGCTTGAGGCAATGACAACGGAAATTAGACACAAGTTAAAGTTCTCAATCGAAAATCTGTAAATCTTGATTAATATTCGTTTCGCATTGGAAACGTTGCGGAATCTAGAGTATTGAACAATCAGTGGTAAGATTTGTCACCGAATTCACTCGTTACCTGAATAACGACTAGACACTTTGTGCACCGAAGACGATGCCCCATAATGAAAAGAACACAGAGAATCAAAGATAGGAATTTCTAAGGCATGACTAGGTATAATCCGTGCATTTGTACTCTAAAACCAAGGGCGCACAATTTATGGGGGGAGGAAGATCTTTAAGCGGCAGCTAAAAAATTAAAATTAAAAAAGCAAATATTCAAACAGACAGATGATAACTATTTTCAACAATTTTGTAAGTTTCTCAGCTGCAGTTTAGCTACAGTGATTTCAGATTTAATATTATCATTAATATTTCCCCTCATTTAATGGTAATAACTAACGTTAAGAGACAAAAACCTTTTATTCTTTGTAGCTTAAAATAAAAAGTGATACCTACAATTTCTCAATTTTCAAACCTAATACCACGGTAAGCTCTCGTGTGGTAAAAGGGATACATTAAACATGGAGGACAATAATATTTAACATGGAGGAACAAATCCCATCTATGGCAAGTGGAAGAGGAGAGCGAAAGAGAGTGAGGGTGCATTCTTTGAGTCGTTTATAAATAATTATGCAAAATATCACACACGGTAAGTGTTTGCTTGGTATACGTTCATAGAACCTTAACACGTATCATAGAATTTATTTATCTACAAAGGAAATGCTCCAAATCAATAATATGCAAGTGAGAGGTCTCCAGTTAGATTGAATTGATTTCTTTCATACGTTACAAGAACATTCCAATTGAAATCTAATTAAATGAAGTGAATCCAATCAATTTCACCAGTGCGTCTCAGTACTAGTGTTTAAAAAGACACGACAAATGACGAAAGGATCTGGGTCCAAATCCAGTCTATGAATGGATGCTTCCGTTTTGTTTCTACCGAAGTGTAGCCTCTCTTCCATCTCCATCCCCATAGCAACAGAGATCCTCTCAGTCACAAGTGGTTGCCTGAAGGGAAACCTCGATGGGCAACATCTTGCCCAAGATTGATGCCAAGCATCTGACACCCATGCTATATCTTGAGTCCGCTCTTTTACCTATACCAATAGAAATATATTTTTGCATGATTTATAAAATGCCACCCGTTTCCACAATAAATGTATTTCGCTGGATAGAGAGTTTGGACGTATTCGAGTGAGCTACCGAATTTTTCTCTCTACGTAGGTAATTCCTCCAATAGATTCCGATTTTCTTGAAAAGGAAGGAATATATTCTTTCTTGAGAAATACGGGATCTTTCTATATTTAATTCTTTAAAAGAGCAAATTTTAGGAATATTTCTCTATATTCTCGTTTTATTCTCCTCCTCCTTACGTCCGTTATGCTCCCGCGTGCCATAAATATTGACCCGCGAAAGGAAAATAATTTAATCTCTCGAGTCAACAGCGAGCTCCATCCTCCTTGTTCCTGAATGCAAACTTGAATCTCGATAACTTTTCTCCCCAAATGAAATCAAGGCTTGGTTCAGCTGAGCGTCTCCTTAATTTACAGATCGTTCGTTCCGATGACCCCCTGTGTCGTCAACTGTTTCGGATGGGAGGCGCCATCATTAGCAGCAAAGCGGCCAAGCAAATATCACCGCCGACGAAAATCAGCAGGCCCAAAACTCTCCTCTTCGCTCGCCATGCAGAAGGGGATAAATCTAGCATGGCGAATCTGCCAAGCCTACCCAGGCGTTCTGCATTATTCAGTCACTCACCATTACGTAAATCTGGCGTAGCTTTTTTTTTTTCTTTATTTTTTTCTTCCTCTTACAGAAAAGAAATATTCAGTCGGTTTTATTCTTACAAGATTATACCGGCGTCGCCATGACGACCGAGTAAATGCGGCGAATACATTGAAGATCATTATTGCCCCAGTGCCATTGTTGCTGCCGATTCATAGCCATGCACCGACGCAGATGTATAGATATATATTCGTATTTATATATATATACATAGAGTATATGCATTTTTCTATGTTGGAAGGATTGAAATGGTTAGAAGTCGTAAAGGGTTCAATATATAGAGGAGGAGGTTTTAAATTCCATGTAATGGAATTTAAAAACAAACTAAGCTGCTTTTTTAAGTCTTAAAGATCAATCGGATGAGCTGTTGTTAAATTTTTGAAACGGTTTTTTCTTTGATGATCAGCATATAGGAAGGAGAAGGGTCCTGGAAACTACTCCTAGTATGTACAGGCCTTCTCATACAGGGAGATGCCCTGATAAGACCGAAGTCACTGTTGACCACTGCCTCACACATAGCTAACAGCACACAAAACAAACAATCCTGCCAGCCAGAATCTCGAACCCGGACCTCAGCAATTACAGTGTCATTGCGAACCAACGCGATACCACTTTTAATTTTATACTTAGAAAAATATTTCTCGTCCAAAAATTGAGTTAAAATGACGGTGTCCTGGATGAAACTGATCGATGAGAAAAATTAACAACTTTACTTGTAACGACGATACGTGCATTTTGTTTGCACTAATAAATGCATAAAAGTAGCAAGTTTCACAAGAGTGACGATAGCCAGTAAGCGACGCATGCGCAGTGGAGCAAGACGACATAGCTACAAATGGCGCTTTTCACACCTCAGCAGAAAGTGCAGTGTTGTTATTGGCTCGCAGAATTTAACTTTCCTGTGACAGTGCGGGGGTGTTTCGTGACATTTCGCAAGGTAGGGATCGCCGACCAAGAATCCTTCAAAGAACAGTATGACTACCTATTGATTCATGGAAGTTTTCAGCGGCAAAATGCTGGTAGAATTCCAAAGACGACGCCTGAGCCCGTTGAAACTACCCGAACGGCGTTTCAGCGAAGTCCCTGAAAGTCCATTCGACAAGCCGGTTCGCAGCTGGGGGATTCGAAAGCCTACAGTTCACGACGTGGTGTACAAGAGGCTAAAACTTCGTGCGTATAGACCGCAGCTGGTACAAAAGTTAGAGGAATGTGATCCCGACTTCCGTTATAACCACGTGGTGAAAATGTTATCGCTAATTGACAATGAAAGTAACTACCTGGACAGGATGGTATTCGGTAATCAGGTGACTTTCCACGTATCGGGGTAGGTAAATCGATATAATTGTCTCATTTGGGGATTGGAAAATCCATATGTTGTCCATTATGTGTGCGATTAGTCCAAATTAAATGTGGGGTGCGGCTTGACTAATACCAACGTCTTCGGCCCCATTCTTCTTCTGTGAAAACTCTGAAAACTCTTCCCGAACCTGCAAAAGAATTTTCCATCGATTCAGATGACGAGGAAGGAGGCGAACCGGTGTCGGGTTCTCCGCGGCCTTCGGTGTCTGATGATGATCCACATCTCTGCCACGGTATGTCATCTGTGCCACACATTCTCACTGAAGAAGAAATGAAGGATCTTGTTCGCGATCTGGAGCTCTCCAAGGCCAAAGCAGAATTACTTGGATCAAGACTTAATGGAATCTTCTCAAAGAAAATATCCGAGTGACTTCGTTTAGAACTCGTCATGAGCAGTTTGCACCTTACTTCAGAAAGGAAGGTGACCTTCTGTTCTGCTCCGATGTAGATGGCCTGATGAATGCCCTCGGAATCAGACATGACCCTCAAGAATGGCGACTATTCATAGACTCCTCAAAATTGAGTCTCAAGGCGGTGGTGCTGCATAATGGAAATCGACTTCCATCCATTCCGGTCGGACACGCTGTCTACATGAAATAAACCTATAACAACCTAAGACAGCTGTTGAACTGTCTTCAATACAGCAAGTATGGCTGGCGTCTCTGTTGTGACTTGAAGGTAGTGGATGAAAAACCGTTGATGGGTCTGCAGCTGGGATATACGAAGTACTGCTGTTTCTTATGTGAATGTGACAGCCGAGCAAAGACTTTGCACTACGTGAAGAGAAACTGGTCTCAGAGAAAATCTCTGAAGGTCGGAGAGAAGAAAGTGGAACACACAGCACTGGCAGAAACTCACAAAATCCTGCTACCGTCCCTACACATCAAACTCGGTGTGATGAAAAACTTCGCACAAGCCATGAACCTGACTGCATCAGCTTTCAAGTACTTGGCTGACAAATTCCCTCGACTCAGCGGAGTAAAAATTAAAGAGGGAATTTTTGTGGGTCCTCAGATCCGCGAGCTGTTCAGAGACCAGATGTTCGGCAACCTGCTTCAGGGTGACGGAAAAAAGGCTTTGGACGCGTTTCGTCTGGTGTCAACTAAATTCCTCGGGGAACGTCAGGGCAGACAACTACAAGAAACTGGTTAAGGACATGTTGTCTCTGTATCACAAACTTGGCTGCAATATGTCCTTAAAGATCAACTTTCTCTATTCCCACTTAGATTTCTTCCCCGATAACTGCGGTTTGGTTAGTGATGAGCACGGTGAACGTTTTCACCAGGATATTGCAATGATGAAGAAACGATACCAGGGAAACTAGTCCACTTCAATATTGGCTGACTACTGTTGGACGCTCGCCAGAGATTTTCCTGAGGAGCTGTAGAAGCGACAGGCAAAGCGGAATTTCACCGATACATGTCATATGTAGGTATAGGATTTCTCAGAAATCGTAGTCAATTTTGCGTTTTCGTTGTCATATTCGTGTTCAGCATCTTGAAATCTTTAAGAAATGGCGACTTTTATCTCAGAGGATGACTTTTATGAAAATTTATTGACCAGTGTTGTCAATTAGACGGTGCGCCACCTCACTTCTTGGGCCGGCCAAAGAGTTCCTCCACAAAAGATTTCTCAACATGTAGATCGGGAGAGGGTCCCCATTTCTTGGCCATCGATGTCCTCTGATTTGACACTTGTGACGTCTTTCTCTGGGGATATGTCAAAGACAAAGTGTACCGTATACCCCAGTTGCAGAAGTGGTTGAGCTTCACAAGTAGATAGTTGTTATTGCCTCCGTGACTCCCCAAATGCTCATCAACAGCTGGGCAGAAGTGGAACACCGTTTGCACGTTTGTCGCAGCAAACGTTCTTTGCACATTGCAATCTACTGACGACCACTGAAACTTGGGAAGTTTTCCACGTCATTGTCAAAACCACATGTATGTACGACAAGTACGGAAAAAATTATTATGTTTCCTTATCGATCTGTTTCATCCCGGACACCCTATACCTTTGGTAATATAATCTTGTGTCTGATTGCCGAAAGCCTCCATCAATCTGGCAACAGTTGCCATCGATTCTGAAGCTTAAATGATGCAATTCTGAAATCAAACGTGAATTTTTCTCCCAACTAAAGAAATAATAATCTAAGAATTATTCTTCTGACTTACTTAGCACCAGAAATTGCGACTCAAAAAAAAAGGACTAAAATTGCAAATATTAAGAACTTTTGAGATAGCTTTTACACTTTCATCTACAAAAGGGGGATTAAAAGTACAGTGCTCTCATTCTCTAATAATTACCACTATTCAATATGTTGTGCTCTAAATCCAGCAGGCCGAAACTGGTGGAGAGTTATCCACCATTCGTCTGACATTGAGTCAATAAACTTTCAGGCGTAGCACTTAGTATCGGAATCCACCCCGCCCACCCCCATACACGAAATTCATTACATTAATATCTTCTATAGTCGATGTTATTTCTTCCGAAGGACAGTGATAGATGAGGCCTAAAGGAATTGATCTGTTTTTTATGGCTACTTTTCTTAGTGTTTAGCTTTACTGAAAGGTGTTCAATTTAACATGGTCTTAATGCTGACCATCTGTACAGACTGTTATGAGTTTTCAGTCTTGAATTTTATATGAGTTAGGTTTTAGCTGTATTGGAAAATACCCATTTACATTTTTGCCTAATATGCATTTATTGGTGTATTTCTGTCAGCTAAATACTTCCATATACTTGGTCCTTTTTGAATAAGATTCCTTCGTCTTATTTATTTGTCATTTCTAAATATATTTCGCTTCTACTTAACACCACCAGCGCACAAGTGGACGAGTTAAATGGAGAAAACGTTGAGTTAATCTGCTTTCTTAAGAGGAAAGAGAAAATATGCATCGCAGAATTCTGCAACCAGTCGAATGGATTTCATAGTTAGTAAAATGGTGGCGATTAAAAAAAACAATCAATAAGAAGTCTCTGTTAAGATTTCTGCGGAACTCTTTCCCATCACAAATGTACACGCTTCACTTGAATCCTTTCGTTGCTGTTTCTAGGATCGAGCAAGCTGGGAGACTGTTACTCGATGCACAACTAAAGTTATATCACATATATTATATCCTCTTGTTTTCTGACTTCTTTTCCGTGTTTATGGATTCAGGAATTTCATAATGACACATTAGACTTGCTGGAACATTTCCTTTGTCGGGAGAAGAAAGAGGTGGCCATTCTTCGTTTGTTTCAGCATTTTTGTCTGCAGCAGCAGGATTTGATCTCCAACAGCAGATGTTTGGGAAGTAACGAAAACAGTTTTGAAAGAAATATGCTTCTTCTTCTTCTGTGCCGATCTCAACCGATTCTTTTCCTTTTCATTTCCTACGTCCTTAGGAGTTTCAGAACTGCATCGAAATCGCGCGAGAGGCGATTAAAATGAAACATATCACAAAAGAAGCAACGAAAGACATTTGCTTCGTCTTCCGTACGATAGAATATCAAAACGTTATGACGCGTTGTCTCCGGTTTTTACGACTCTAATGATTTGTGGCAATAGCCAGAACAGATACGACTCCAGCATACCAACCGTTGCTAAGTTCTGAGGCGCTATTAGAGACCAACTTTAATATCTACGTACACGGAGGGGTGGGGGAAGAGAAAGATGGATGGCAGGTGAGATGCACCGAGGCTGAGAATAAGGAAAGAGCAGAGCAGAAGATCCAGAGTCGTAACATAAAGATCAAAGGATCGTAAACGGTCATTCAGAAGCATAAATGAAATGGCTTAAGAAGGTAAAGTCGTAACTGAAGCGAATTCTGTCCATAGAGCAACGGGAAATTCGCATGGCTGTCTTTGCTGTTTGTCTCCATAATGGTGACATCCTGCGAAGGAACAAAATTAATAGGAATGACCATTCGACCACTCTGCTCGCTATGTACGTCATAAAGCATAACTGATGACAGAGCATAACTCTGCCTCCTCAATCTCTGGACTTTCCATCTTTCTTTTTCCTGCTTCGTCATTATGAGCTTTTGGTATCAGATGAAAGAAGGCCGATGACGTAGATTGTCCGCACGTGTCGGAATTGCAGACAGCATCATTAGGAAATCCGATACACGAGCATATAGCAACGACACCACGCGGGAATTATTTAAATTTCTTTTCTTGAAAGAGAAGTTTTTATTGGAAGAATATTTTCAACAGTTTCAAAATCAAAGTAGATAAATAATTATCACGCCACATTGTAAATAATAATATACTGAATTCGAAAATCATGTATATGCATATTGCTATTGCAGTGTTTTATCGTATGAGTGCTTAGTTAAGATATCTGATATCTCAGGCTGCATTAGCGAAATTATTGAAACTCCAGTACCATGATATTATAAAAACAAGGAAATAATGTAATTGATATGCAAGGAAATAACATTAAATCTAAAAAAAATCTGTCGTATTAGGCTACCATATACTCAAACGTTTCTGAACTTTCTAGCTAAATTATATTTCAAGGAATTTATTACTCACCACATTGATTTTTATGTGAACCAAAAACCGAAGTTTATTTGACGAAGAAAGAATTTGATCCGTCGGATTTCGCGAGGTATTAGGGGATTATTTTTAATGCTTAAATCTACTTTTATGATCTGGAAAGATAACGTTTACGATATTTTCCAGGAAATCCAAATGAAATTTTTTTAAAGGCAGAACTAAACGAAATAATACAAAGAAGACACAGAATTTGTGAAGAATCGTGAAGATAAAAATGTCGAAAGTTGAGCAAAAGGATCTCACTTATTGCCAAAAGATACATATATATATAGCTTTAAAAAAGTTTATGTAAAGGTGACAGAAAGCTTCTATTCTCATTCCTATAGAAAAATATCAAAACGCGAAAATTATTGGTGTGTGTTTTAACCGTGACTATAAGGCTTCACAATGTTGGATTCTGTTGATTGTCGGCCTATGGTTTTGAATTTCATTTACCCTAATGCTGCAGACAAACATGATTGAATGGGGTCACGAACATGTTATCTGGACTTACGATCAATGGAGTCATGTTCTCTTCGCAGATGGGTCCCGACTTTTCTTTATAAGTGATTCACGGCGTGTAGCTTCTAGAGAGAGGTGGGGATGGATCCCTATACGAGAGGAGCACTCTTGTTGGTAGTGATGTGGCAGTCTGGACTGGTTTTTCTGTAAGGGATCCTACAGATCTCGATGCGATTCAGGACGCATGCTAACATTCTGAGATATAGGGATGCGTTGTAAACATCTATGTTAAATTCAATTCAGATGCAGTGTGTCAGGAATCTGTCCTGATGAATGATAATGCTCATCCACACAGAGCACGACTCATCAACGAAGAAGATTAAGATCGAGGTATCCAGCATACGGATTGTACACCATGTTCTTCAGGGAAAGGGATTGACTAACCGGTAGCACGGAAATGCACGGAAGTACGGAAATGTAGCTCGTAAGCTACATTTCTCAGGTTCTAGTTGGGACCATCTCAACGCTGGTTACAGCGTTGACGTTTATCTCCGTAAACCCACACCTTAATTTCGGTGAGAAGGGGGATACAACGTTAGGCTTGGAAATGCCCACGTCAATCGGACGGGATGTTAAACGCGTACCACCGCGTGCAGGATTATTAATCCTGCACGCGGTGGTACGCGTTAACCGACATTGGAACGCGGTGGTACGCGTTAACCGACATTTGAATCTCATTGCCCCAATTATCTCTCTAGAAGCTACACGCCGTGAATCACTTATAAAGAAAAGTCGGGACCCATCTGCGAAGAGAACATGACTCCATTGATCGTAAGTCCAGATAACATGTCCGTGACCCCATTCAATCATGTTTGTCTGCAGCATTAGGATAAATGAAATTCAAAACCATAGGCCGACAATCAACAGAATCCAACATTGTTAAAGTACCCTGGGGACATTAAAGAACACGCTGAATGGCCTTGATGTGAAACTTTCATCTTATATATAACAGCTATTCAGTGGTTCCCCTTTCCCAACTTTCACCGAGACTCATTAAAAGACTTGTTGCCCTGTCCATTTAGCCCATTTCAGAGGTAAATGAACCCAATCCATGTTCTCCCAGATTCAATCCCACTGAATATCTATTGACTCCCCTAGGAAGATGGGGAGTTTTAAGTTTTATCAAACTCCTTCCTCGAATCATCAATGCGCTTGGGAATTATTTTTCTTCTTATTATTTTTTGGTTTCGCTTAATTTAACCGACATTTGAATCTCATTGCTCCTGTAAGTCTTTGGATCTTATTATTGAGGACATGAATCGACGTTTTCAAAACCATATTGCTGTTTGAAAACACCACACCCCCTAACGACAACCAGTTTTTCAAATTCCTTTCCCCCCCACCATTTTCTATACAAGTTTCAAATTGTTTCTTTCCTGCACTCCCATTATTTACGGAACCCTCATAACTGAATCTTCTTGCCGAATCTCATTACCTAGTCTTTATTGAATGATCTCGATACACACATTTCTGTGCTTCTTCCTTTAATTTTGATGACCAACGTGTTCACTTTGAAACAGTGAATCCATTCGGAGGCAAGGAGAACAATGTAGTTGAAAGAGCGAAAATCAACCTTCCTGAAAGGAAACTCCAGGAAATGACAGTTTGGAGACGTTCAGCACCTAAGACACTCGGAACAAGCCATTCTTGTGGTCGTCACTGCAGTGCTTCTACGATTTAGTTTTGATTTATGAATAGTTCGACTATGACAATAATATCATAGAGCCTTAAGCCTTTTCATATCCCAATTTTTTTAATTCGTGATCAGACCCATTAAGCTGGTAACTCATCTGAAGGGTATGACATAAGAAACGATTGTACCATCCCACGAATCAAACCTGGATCTCGGCAGTTGTCGTCGAGAACCAATGCGATACCACTGTGCTACACTTTATTCAAATCATACTGTGGTCCACAGTTTTAGAAGCACGTCCATGTAGAAGATGCGCTCCCGAAAGTCTGCTTATCAGTATATTTTAGTTTGGTGAAGAGCTGATCATTTATTGATCACATTATCGTCTTTTTCTTCTGAGAATGAAAACACACCATTTAATTTTGTGAGTGTAACTACCTTGATCATTTAGTCAGGATATGTGGAATATTTTCCCATCTTGGTATCGATGTTGCGATGTTTCTCTCTCTGAACTCTGCAGAAGAGAGAAAGATGAGACTAAAATGAAATGCAAAAGCAAAAGAAAAAGCATCAACGAAGACTTCATTGCTGAGAGAGAGGAAATTCTTTCTGGCTAAACAAGTATCGATTCCAACGCTGGCGTTAGTCAATCCTCAAGCAACAGGACTTTAACGGAATCGATTCGCTTTTAGAGTCCTCTGATACCGGAGAGGGCGTTTTGTGCAGAAGTAGTAAATGATTCGAAGGCGGCATGCCAAACCCGTTTTAAATTGAAAAATCAAACGCCGCTCCGTGGGCAGCTGCGAGAAGAAATTAAGAGAGTCGCGAGAGAGGAGAGGTCGTTGCTCGAGAGTGTGCTCCCAGGTAGGAAAAGGAGGAGTCGGATGCTTCTGCTCGTGCAGAGCATGGACACGAGGAATGGATTAAGTGTAATTGAATCAGAAAGGAACCATTCGCTCTGATTTCATTAGTGAGACGGGAAGCTTTTAATCTCAGACGGCTGCGAGCTCTGCCTCGTGCGACGCGTGTATCGCGCTGAGCCGCATAAACAGCGGTGATCGAGCGACACGTGGGATGATATGCAAATCCTTCATTCGTTTGCTAAATGACAATGAATGGGGAGGGGGAGGGGGAGAGGAAACCGAATCAGGCTGTATTCTAATTTAAAGCGCCGCGATAAGTGGAAATGCGCGCTCTGAAACCTCCATGCACGTAGACATATGAATACACACTTATATAAGTTTGTAATTAAGATATTCCACATTTTGTATTACTTTCTTTTCTAATACTGTTCGTTGTGTAAGGAAAAAAGAAATAGTAAAAGAAAGAGCTTCAATCACTGGAGTCAAATCTAAGATGACATTTATGCATTAGTTAGGCATCCTGGATTAAAAGCAAGCTAAGAGTTAGAAAACGAAGCTCCCATTCCAGCTAGCTGTTCAGAGCAAATGGAAAACTACTGTTAAGGTAATCACGTTTCATTTAACGTGATATTCTCTTGCACGAGTGATTTCAAGGTCATTTCTTTATGTGGCCGATTCTTCCTAGTGGCAGGAACTTTGCGGTTACTAACAGATGGAGTCATCTACGATCCGAAACGGCTAGGACCAAGATCGCCCAATTTAGTGTGCAACATGCTCGAACAACTTTAACTTCTACACTTCAATAACAAAATATTAGAGAATTTTCATGTCAATGGGAATCCAATTTCGAAACTCTGTAACTTCTGAAATACGCATTTAATGGAAAAATGTGACTGAAAAATAAATATCATAATCAGACCTATTTAAATCTCGCTTTTCAACAATATTTGTTAAGTATTTAAAAAGTTATGGACGCTACTCTATTTCACAACAGTAATGAGTCGTAAGAATTAATTTCAAAACTAATTAAAATTTAAATAATAAGTAGTAATGTTTCAAACCATTTAATAAAATAAATATATACTTCGGTAAGGTCGTAATGGTTATACACAGCGTCTGAAGTATATTTAAAATATTGCTGTTTATTTGCGGTTGTCATCAGTTAAGGGTACTTCCAGAGCCAATTGCTTACATTAGAAGTACACTTAACTGTTAACTTTGGAAATTAGCAGTAATGTTTTAATTTCAGTACATTTTAGAAGTTTGAGTAATTATTATTTCAGTATTAGATCATTCTGAATGATTTTTATTATCAAGTAATTTATTATTAAATATTAAGCTTCCATATCTCTTTAAATACTGAACGAATATTATCAAAAATTGATTTTAAATATATTTAATTATCAGCTTTATCTTCAGTCACATTTTCCCATTAAATGCATATTAGAGCTTCAAATTAAGATTCCCATTCACATGAAATGGACATTTTCCAACATTTTGGTAGGGCAATGTATTTCTGCTCCTTTTCTTCTTAGTTTATTCAAAAATGTGTTCAAAGGAATTAGCGGAAATTTTTTTGCAATGTTATGCTATGTATTCATTATAATTGCACATTTCTTAGCTAGTGACATTTAGAAACATTTCAGTTGAGTGGTGAATCTGAGTAGAAAAATAAACTATTTTACGTCTCTATTTGTCTTTGTTGCCCCACTGCTTGTAAATAGGTAAAACTAATTTTGAATAAATCCTCAAGTTGGAATTTGTGAGTTTATAATTACTCTTTATCGCATACCATATTGCAGCTGACTAGGCTTATCTTTCCTCAGAACTATCAACGCTAATCACCACAATATAAAGTAAATAAATTCATGTAAATAAATAAATAAATAAATAAATAAGGACGTCGATTGATTAATTTAATTATTCAATAGCTAAAAATATTTATTTTACAGATTTCCATGTTTCATTTTGAAACGTTAATGAATTTTTCTTTTAACTTCTGCTTTTCTTCGTGACTTCATATATTATTCTTAATAACATTAAAAAGAAAACGGCTTACTGTAACCGAACGATACGTGCCTCCCTCTGGAGGCAATAGTCGTGAGCAAGCAGACGCATCTTCCCCTAGAGAGTTTTCACTCGGGTATGGCATATATATATATATTCGGAAGAGTCTCCTTCAGAACCCAGCTGAAAGAAAATTGTGCTTAATGATAATGGATTTTGTACAGAAAAAGAAAAAAAATAAACCACTGGCACATATAAATAGGAGCTTGCACTTCCCACTAACGTAAGAATTGCTATTTTGACCTTAAAACGCATTTACAAAATATGTTAAATTAGAGAGCGCTTTTTCTTCAGTGAAGTGAGCTTTCTCTAAAACCTTCGCTAACACCTATGCATCTTCTGCTCACTTTTGTTTAACGTTTCGTGGGGTGTCACGTGTACGGTTCATTTATCTAAGATTAATTATCGTTTATGGGAGACATTCAGGTTAGCAGACGAAACATTCACGTGAGAGAAAGAAGAAAATCAAATCAACTTTTCAGTCACTAAGGATTGCTTCATTTGCACATTTAGAAAACATTTCCGGTTGTTCAAGCGCAAAGTTGCTTTGTTCTTTTGTGTGTGAGTGTAAGGTCAGGATTCTCTTCAATAAATAAAAGCAAGCCCAGATCTCGAAAATAATTTGAGAGGGTTGGGATGGGGGAGTGACTGCATTGAGCAGAACGAATTCCGGTATTTCTTTTTCTTAGAAATTTTCTCAATCAGTGGAATATATCTCCTCGATTATAGTGGTATGTTTAAAAGTATTTCGAAATTTTACTATTTTAGTTCGCTCCGTTCCCATCTGTTAAAACTCTTAAGATAGAAACCAGAACCTCCCCCTATTCCCCCCCCCCTCCTGTTTCCATCATCTCTCCTTGAAGAGTGTTTTCAATTTTTTTTAATATTTCATATTCAAAGTTTCTGGATTTGCATATTTGAAGTAAACAATGAAACATTGATTGCTTTCATTATTTAAAAGCCAAAAAACTTGTTTTTACGGATTTTAATATGTTTTAGCTTGAAAAAAAGTTAATGAATTAATGTACTTTTATTAATTAATGGGATATAATTAATGGATTTTCAACTTATACTTTTCTTCGTGATTTCATATAATCTTCTTAATAACATGAACTTCTTTGAATAGGTTTTTTGGAAGTAACCCAAATACCTAAAATTTTCAAACACACAAATTTTCCTACCATTGCAACAAATTTGTTTAAACAATTTAATCCTAACATGTTGATTGTGGATGTGAAAGGTACAAATATTAAAAAGCGCTGTAAAAGTAAGCAGAAAAATTCCAACATTTCAGTTGTGTTCACGTATCCTTGAGACGACTCAATGGTACCCCTAAGGGACGCATACAATTGATCGAGAAACATTAATCTTGATCTGAGTGAAAATATAAAACCTAGAGAAAGCTTTATTTCCTCTATTTTATGGAATTTGACTTTTTGAACCGATGCCTTCTAAATTAATCAGGAAACATAGAGCAAATTGGAATATGGAGACGAAAACTGAATATTTAAAATAAGAAGCCTCATCATGAATTCGACACTAGTTGTGTATTCGTGCATATAAATAGTTTAATTTTACACGAATTCAGATTAAATATTCCTAGAATGTAGCATTTAAACATTTTACATAAACGAGAGCAGAATAACACAGAGGAACGAGTGCAGATTCCAACTAAGCTGTGTGTTCATAAAAATTATCGTGGTTATGTGGAGAGTGATGGGAAGTAGTAGTATCTTTTGAAGCTGGTTCATTCCTGTATGGGAGACTTCTCATCGTTGCACTCTGTCCTTGCACGAGAATAGCATTGCCTTGAAGCAAACACTGTCGATTCCACCTATAATGTACATAATAATTATCACCCACTGAAAACCCCTAAGCAAGACAATAATTCTCTACTCTGTTCTCCAATGAAACTTTCGCATTCAATCACTTTTATGCGAGAACCAGATGTTAAATTTTCACGTTGAGTTATCAAAACATATTCCATGGTTTAGAAGTTAAATTAAAGCGATATATAGGGTGATAGTTTTCCCTGCAGAAGGATTATTTCCCTATTCGTTCCCGTTTTTGAACTCTTCCCACATTGATGCACATAATTTGTGATAAGAATGTGCTATTTTTCTAAATTTGTAAACAAAATATTCACCATGAATCATGAAATGACCATTTCATTTAATCCTTTTCTCTCATTCAAGTGAAATGTAAATGAACCCTTTGGATTCAACTTACACACTTTGAGCACGAATTAAAGGAATGAAAAAAAAACAGATAAATTTTGTTACTAAGAATTCGATTCTGCACTCTCGAACTCACTTTTCAACCTTGCTGTGGAATGCATGACGACCTTCGTCAGATGATATCAAAAGAAAAATCCGCTCATTTATATGTTGATGGCTCTCCTGCCCTTTTGTAAAGCTTCACCAGAGATAATAAAACTGCTAGAGTACCTAGGTCATCTAATACGGCGCCGTCTTTGATAACGAGCAAATTTCTTCATTCGAAAAGCAGTCTCTTTCGCTTTTTAACTCCCCCTAGCCATCCTTCTATTTTCCAGAGCAGAATACAAGTTAATCAGCCAATATTTTTTCTTTACCTCGACTTTCCCTTTTTTCCGATTTTCCTCATTCATTCCCACGTGCTCCTGTTTCGTGTCTCTGCTGCAGTCAGAGCCCTCTAAGAGAGAGGAAGCTAAAAAGTTAACCATTAATGAAATTAAGTCATGCTCTCTTCACACCAAAAGCAGAACAAGAAATCGCGACCATTAATAACAGCGATGAGGCAAAAATAAAAAAAAAGGAAAAACCCCCAAAGCGTTCAATTAAATTAATTTGTCAATAAAAACTTGGACATGTGTAGCTCTTTCACTGTAGGTGACAGTAACGACGTGTGTGCAGATTTTTCAAATTTTTTCCAGTTTCTCCCTCCCACCTCTTTAAACTTTTTTTTTTCACCTCGTCAGCATCCTTTTCCGGAGGTCGTCGTTGGCAACGGCTGATGTCGAGTGAGTCACGAGTGGGACTCGCGCATAATGGAACCAATAATGGCGTCGCCGCTCGTGCCGCCTTATTCCGCAGCATTAAAATGGAAATGAGCTCGGTAGATCCTCGCGAGCTGTCCGCTATTAATTATGATTTAACTGCGTTTTATACACATGACGAGGACGGGGATTCGCTCTGGCGTCTAAACGCCACCGTAATCGAAAGCTGGCTCTGCCTATTACGCTTATAATGGCACGGGCACAACAACTTCGTCACAAACGCGACTTAGCCGAGTTGACAGTGGATGAAGGTTGCTTAGTTTGCCCCGCTATTTCGATAGCATTTGGTACGTCGCAGGTTCTTTTTCCATTTACGGTGTAGATTTGGAACAAATTTCTGGCTGAAGCGATGTGCAGTTTGGATGAAATTGAAGAGAGACCAGACGCTATCAAGGCCAACTTAGCAAATATGCACACACGCATGACAAAATTGAAGAGAGAGTTTAAAATGACAAAATTACAGAGATGGAATTTAATTGTGTGGGTCGTATATGTTAGTTAACCACGACAGTAATGTATAGTAATAGCAATTTTTCTTTCTTTTTTAATAAAAAGAAACGCTGATGATGACTTGATTTCATGTTAGACATCGCCAATTTGTTATGGCGGTTTGCAGGATTGGTTCGGACAATACATTCGGACGAATGGTATGGCCATAAACGAACCCGAATGCATGGGAACAGACGGGTTCGTTTATGTTATGTGATTCTGTGTATTTTATGCATTTATTCATTAAAAATAATATAAACATAAAACATAAAATAAATAAAAATTTATATATAATAAAATTTATTAAAAATAAATAAAACATAAAAGCACAGTTTACCTGTAAAAGTCGAGTTCCTGCCTATCAGTTAGGGCGGTAAATTTGCTGGCTTCATGATTATAATAAAGAAAGTGCCAACCCATTTGGTACAAAAGCCATAATTAGATTGAGAGGAGAGATTATATTAGGTTTTCACTTCGTCTCTCTTGCATTGGTGGGGTTCTTCAAAACTCCAGTCCTTTCAAAAGTACTGGTTATAAAAGTCGGTTAGATTAAGATTCGGACTTTGCGCCTTTGTATCTATTATTCGTTATCCGAATAGATCAACTTGAGCATTAAATCTGCAGTTCCCAGGTTCGAGTCCCAGCTGGGTCAGCGTTGAGATTTATCTCCGCAAAACACCCCGCCCTGCCCACTATCAATAGGTGACACCGATGGGCTTGGAAAGGCCGCCGTCCGTCGGATGGGACGTTAAACCGTGGCCCTGTGTGCGGGAGAATCATACCCTGTGCACGTTAAAGAACACACTGGATGGCCTTGACTATAGGCTACTATCTGTCTCCTAACAGCTGTTCCAGTGGGTTCCTTCCCCCAACCTTCTCTGAGCCTTCGGGGTCCTTGCGACCTGGCCATTTATCCCATTGTGTGCAAAAAACAAAAAGTGCCGTTCAGAGGTAAAGCAACCCAACTTGAGCACTAAATACTTCTTTGGGTGTTGTGTTTGTTAGCAAAATAGTTTTAAAATGTACAACAGAGAATTGCTTAGGGTAATTTCAGTGCCAAAGCTAGGAAAAGGTTTATGTTGGGTTTTTCCTAAATTTCACCACAACCTATTCACGGACAAGAATCAGTACATTATGGGATTCGAACCTGAGCCCGATCTAGGATTTTTTTTCCGCTGGAGGAATGAGAGCGGATTATGAAGTTCTCATGAAACGCAGTGTAGTTTGTTAAACAGTTGAAATTACAGCTGAACTCAAAATTTGTGTGCATTTTGAAAACAGTTCGTCAACATGACGTAGTGACAACTAACCAATCATAGTTCGTGCGAAGAACGGGTATTTCGGCTAGTTCTAAATAATACGAGAGCATTTCATTCTGACCTAAGTACTTACGGATTTCGCAACAACTTCATACTCAGCATAGGAGCACTCTTAGTTAGTCGTCTGAGTCTCATTTGATCGTTTAAACATCAACAAGAAAAGATCTCAGATTAATTGATAGAGAATATTTTCGTAATCGAAATGTATGAAAACTGGGAAATATAACGCCTCGGGAAAATATGTAATATTCATTTTCAAAGAGAATTTTTTTGTTTTTCCCTTTAGCACCCTGTGAAGCGAAAATTCTAAATAATGGTTACTTGGGAAAATTCAGAGGTAATGTTTTATTTAAAATTTTTAACGAAAATTTGTTTTGAATTGTTTCTAATACAACAGAAAAATATTTGGTTTGGGTTGTTTTACCTCTGAGCGGCACTTTTTTTTGCCCGAAATTTGTTTAAATGGCCAGGTCCCAAGGACCCCGTGGGCTCAGAGAAGGTTGGGAGGAGTGGAACCACTGGACAGCCATCCAGCGTGTTCTTTAAAGTGCAGAGGATAACGCTCTCCCGTACACGAGACCACAACTTAACGTCTCATCGGATGGACTGCGGCCTTTCCAAACCCATCGGGGTTCCCTACAGATCGAAGATTTTGGAGTTTTGAGAAGATAAATATATTAACGCTGGCTCAGGTGGGACTCGAACCTGGGAGCTGCAGATTTGGAGCCTGACCTGCTGAGGTGGGGGGAGGGGTGGAGCCCCCACCACACCTCCCACAGAAAAAGACTTTTATCTATTAAAACAAAAAAGCTAGTTTTCCCACCTCCCCTGGATGTCGCTACTAATGCAAATCGCTTGACATTCACTCTGCCGACAAATCTTCAAATTTCTAACGCAAACAGATCATTCTCAAAAATTTCCTCCATTAGGTGGCGCTATTAAAGTTTTGGGATATTCGAAAATTGCAAATCGCAATTCTTTATCAAAACTTGATCCAACCAAAAAAAAATATATTTTCATTTATCTCCAAAAATAAAGCAAAAATCAATAAATAAAATAAATAAATAAACAGATAGTAAAATATTCTGTCTACAGAGAGACAGAAGCCACAGTGAAAGCATTATGTTCGCAATGATATTTAGGGGATTTCTTTATGATCCGGTTAATCAGCAATTACCTTCCCCATTGCCTTGGTCGTGCCTTCACAATATCACATTCGAGAAAATGCTAATCGAAAAATAACACTGTGCCTCATAATGAGACATTAGAAAAGTCTCACTTCCAAGTGAAAAGGAGAGAAATGCGTCTCGGATTAAGATGATCGTGAATTATCAGAATTGGCAATACTTGATTACGATCACTGTTACTGGTGACATTTAATTCTATCTGACTTCAGTAGCTGCAGTTTCGCGGTTTAGTTTTAATAAAATTTTTTGACTGAGAAAATAAGAACACGAAACAAAATACGAGCTCTCTGAGCTGCAATAAAGTTTCAATAATTCCATAAATTCCCAAGGACTTACTTTGTTTCTTACTTTGTTTGAATTCTGCACCAGAGAGTGTCGAAAAACCTTTTTCGGTAAGGTATAGCTCCAAAGGTTACCTGATAGCCATTTTTTACACAATAAACAACAGTTAAATCAGATATAGAAACCGGGCTTTTCCTTTTCTCTAGCACTGACTTTTTTTTCTGTGAAAATCGTTTCTTCCTTTTATGATAAAAGAAGCAGAACTAAAACGAGAACAATAAAATTCAATTTTCGTTCTAACTCTGCTTTCTTCCCTTTTTTTTCTTGGGGTCTTTTTGCGTTTTTACTGTCTCTCGAATAAGTTCACCGCTTTTGAAAAGCGGGTTTTAGGTCGATGGAAAAATATGAAAAAAAGGAGCAAAAAATACGTATATATATAAGGAAGGAAAAAAAAAAGAAAACGGAGACGAATAAACGAAGAGAGAAAGAAACACAAAGTATTAAAGCAAAGAAAACAGAAAGACTTGCAAAAGGAATGTCTGAGGTTGGTAGACAGCAGAGAGGCAACAGCTGTAAAAGACATTCAATGGAAGCGTGTTTCGATACGAGAACATTTCTTTCTTTGGCTTCGGGATATATTTCGACACAGTCTTAAGGGTATACAAAGAAGAGAGGAAAAGTAGAAGAGAGAGATCCAAGGGGAAAAAAAAGGAGAGAGAGTAGTCTGCAGGTTCACAAATCATTAGTTCCATAATGACCTGGCTGTTTGCATAGATACGGGGAATGGTTTTTGCAGGCGTGACAGAGTCTGGAGTTATGAACGCGGCCGGGGAGTTGGACACCATTTCCTCTTTGCCTTCAACCCAAACACACATCTGTCGTTGATACAACGCAGGAGGTAAACTACACCCAACTTACTTCCAGACATGGGCATAAAACTTTGGGATAGCTCATGTTTTCATAAAAGAGACGCTTTTTATGACACACAGGGGGTGAAGAAAAATTTTCCAGCGTTGCAATTTAGAACAGAACACGAGGAACAGGGGCAATTTATGAAAAGAACAAAGAAAGAAAAATTAGAAAGAAAATCGAAGGAAATGAAAGTGAGCAACGAAATGCATCGTGGGAGTGAATTATTGGACCAAGTGGATGCAGATATTGATAGGTTGAAAATGTTTCTTCTGTCTTTTGGACGTCGATGTTGCTGATTAAAGTAGCACGAGGTTCTTTAGTCATACAGGAGAAGAATGTTTTGCATAAATAGTCGATTTCAGAATGTTTTCGAATTTCATTTCGTTACTGCTTCTCTGTACAAGGTAGTGTAATAAGTTAGCCGAGACACTCGTCAGAGAACGATGCCGAGACGAGTTCAATCTGGACATTGGAATAGCTTATGAACGGAACTCTTTCATTTCTGAAGGGGAAATGAAGGCAATTTTTCTCTTTCCAAATGATCTCTTTGCATAAAAGTGACAGAATTATATTTACTTATAACAACAGACAAAGGAAATTGAGAAGAATCGTTTTGCTCTGACCGCGAATTGGACTGAGCTCTGTAAAACAAAGTAGGACATATCCTAAAGTGACCAGATTTTTAAAACTGAGAAGCGGGATATTTCAGTTGTTGTCCCACGTTTTGGAGAATAAAAGAGGGACACTCCCCATAAATTTCAAATTACGCGGAAAAGTTGCCAGATTTCTCAATTAAAAATGCACGGCATTTTTATTCAGTATTTTTTGCTGTAGGCTCTACATTCTCAACTACGCAATGAAAATATTCTGATTTTTTAATTTTAAATAAATTTAATTAAATTTATTAAATGTTTAAATAAAGTTATAAAGATTAAATAAAAATGATACAGATATATAAGAAAAAAAATATGTGATTTTCGCGTCCAATGATCTAGAGAACATTGAACCTGGTGGACAAATGGAGAAGTTAGCCAAATTTTATGCCACATTTTTATCCAAAAATGACTTCAAAACGAACACCTTAAACAAAGAAACCAATAGATCATTTTTTGCAGAAATGAAACAACAAAATGCAATTTTCTCAGTGCTAGCTGTTAAATGTTTCAGGATGCTTCCCTACCCGGTGAGGCGAACAAAGCACACAAGTGGCAAGAGCTTTTCCACTGATACGATTCCAATACTCTGCATCACCAACATTTTCATTTTTTTTCCGGGAGGAAAGGAGGCATCTAAAATGTTTCATTTGCGGAGAAATGTGTACATGAACTGGCTGTTAGTGTGCAAAAAAGGAGAAAAATTTAATTAAAATTAAAATTTAAATAAAGTTAAAAAATTAATTAAAATTAAAATTTAAAAAGTGTAGAAATAGTTTTACTTAATATAAGCTTTATAAATTTAAATTTGAATTAAGTTTTTCCGCAGCATTTTTCCGCTTTAGCCGAACTGGCAGTGTTTTAAATTCTACAACAGAGTACCCTGTTTTCATACCAGATCTATTCTTTGACAATGTGGGACAAAAGCGGGACATTTTGGGGTGAAAGAGGAACATTTTTCCTTCCTAATGCAAAATCATTTCCAGTTTATGCTGATTTCGAAAGATTAAGATTTGAAGTGCTGTCGAAAGAAGTTTTACCTTTCAAAATAATTATTCGTTATTAAGAAACCTCAGGAGATTTACCTTCTACGGTATTATCGAAGCAAGCTGCTGTCTACCCACCAATTGCCAAGAGAAATGTGAGAAATTCATTTCCTACCATTGCAGTAGCACTTACCTTCTACGGTATTTTCGAATCTAGGTGCTACTGCAATTGTAGGAAACAAATTTCTCACATTTCTCTTGCAAGAAGTCCTTTAAAGCTTTGTTTTGCTTAAGTATTTTAAATCGAGGTGTTGTGGAAGGTGAAAAAAAAAATAATCCTTTGATTTACTTCCAAGACGGCACTCCTTTGACTCGGGAAGAAATCGAATAAACACGAAGGAATCGAATAAAATGTAAGTTATTTTCTACAAAGAAGGAGAAAGAACAGAGCTGGTGAAGTGGATAATTTTGCGGCGTTCGGTAAACCTATTTATGGTCTCAAACACGCGTCACGACGTTAAGTATGGTTCGAACTCGATACTCAGAAGCACAGTTCAATTTAATCACGTGATGGGTATGGATGTGTGGGTAAACAGGTTTGATTTCTCTTCGTTCTCCATTACATAGGTAAATGCTTTTAGGAAAGCGAAAAAAGAAGCTATTTGCATCTCCTCCCAGTTCCTGACTGTTAATTCAGTGAAGATGTCTCCAGCTTTAGCGGAGCGAAGTCATGAATTAATTGCATTCTTTAACTTACTCTGCGGAAAATCACTCAAGGTTTTTCCAGCGTCTTTACAAAATGAAACAACAAAGTCCTCGAGGCTGTTCTCGGGTCTCGTGCTGCTCTAATAGAAATCGCTTTCTTCTTCATCTTGGCGACTTTTTTTCTTTCTTAAAATCGCACGGTGACGAGAGTTTTAAAAAAAAGTTTCTAACTCTATAAACTTCATTAATGTCAAATGTCTGCACTTCCCCGGATGTCGAGGGACGCCTGGAATCAGATGAAAAAGTGCATTACGTAGACAGGGAGCTTCGCGGGATCGCTCAAGTCTCGACAGACCAAAGACTCCGCTCAGACAAAGAAGATAAGACAAGTTAAGAGGAAAGTTCAGGAGCCATGAGATAAAGGTCACGTGGGGGTCGGAGTGGCAGTTGCGGGAAGGTAAAAACGATTTCTGCTCTCCAAAGCGTCTTAGATGCAGGGGGGGGGGGGGCGTGTTGAAAGAGGAGGGGAGAAACAGAGGGAGACTTCAAAGTCTTCTTGGGAGTGGCAGAACTCTGCTAATGTTGAACGGGCTTGGCACTCAATCAACCAGACCTTTCTACAAAGTTTAAGGATAAGCCAACTTTCAAAAAGAAAGGCTTAAATCACTTGGTAGGATAGCTTCAAGTTTCTTTCTCTCTTGCTTTCCTTGCTTCCATAGAGTTTCGCTGTGATATGTAAGAGAGATCTTTTCCTCGATGGCGCGTGGCATTCTGCCTTGTCAGCTCCGAGCGACAGGAGCCTGTTGATGACGTCACATTGCCTGGAGCGTTTCGGGGTAGCAGTGTTCCGATTAGGGCAAAAAATTATCGTAGATAAGAAGAATCATTTCGTTATTAAAAATACTCATTACATTACCTCGCATCTGAAAAAGAAGGATTAAAATTTTACGTTGAGCAGGTTGAAAGAGACTTGAGATTTTGACCTTGAAATTTGCCTAGTTTTTGCATCCAGTAGTTTTTGGAGCGACAACAGGAATTAATAAGCGTTGATCTTACGTTGTTGTCATCTCAATTATCAGTTTCTTTGGAAATTTCAACAATGCTCTAAAATTTTTGCTTTTGTTGCGCAAGGGCACACACAACAAGAACAGAATTCCATTTACGGATGACAGAAACTCCAATAGATACAACAAAAACAGTCTTAATTTAGACTCCAGAAAGTAAAAAAGTGATCCTTCTTTAAGGATCCTTACGATGCATGAAGACCTTTCTTTAGACATCTTCACTGAATTAGCATTCAAGAACTGAGAGGCGATGCAAAGAGCGCTCTTTTTTTTTTTGCTTTCCTAAAGGCACTTACGTTTGGAATGGAGAAACAAAGAGAAAGCAAACCAGCGCACTCACACATCCACCCACCACGTGATTAAATAGGACATTTGCTAGGGCGTCGAAACAGTTAGCTTGTAAACAATTTTTTTTTATAATTGTGAGATAGAAGTGTAGGCTTTACAGTTTTAGCATGAACTGTAATGAAACTTGAAACAAGAAAGGAATAAGAGGAATCGGTGTTATTGAAAAACGTTCAGAAATCGTTTCCTTACTTTTAAATCTGCTAAAATTTAGTGAGATCGTGAGTTAGCGTGTTCATCGAAACAAAGGTCTGAAAATTACTTTTTCGCTGCACTTCAAAATTTTCGAAACAGTTTTCTATTGTTGTTGGAGTTTAAGAGCAAGTTCAGTGTTGTTATGTGGATGAGTTCTTTCCTCGAGCTCTCTTTGTTATGTAATCTGTTATCCGTTTGTTCCATATGTATTGTTTCTTCTCCATTGTATTATCGCTCGACTTTGTTTCGCAGCTGATTATTGTGCTTTTCTGACTCCACAACAAATACCAAGAACGAAATAATTCTTTTCCATTATTTGTTCCCGTAAATGATTCGTAAATCATTTTGATGCCAAATGTTCGTAATAAAGATAATCTGTCGAAGGAGAATGCTAAACATAAAGTTTGCTTTGTCGTCGTATCATTGTTATCATTGTTTTCTTTTTTCACCTAACAGCCGAATCAATTTTATGGCGAGAAATATTAAAATGATAGTTTAACCTCATCAAAATATCTCTGTTTTGCGAAATATGAAAATTCTTAGGAATAATAATAACCTTGTTGCATAAATATTTAGTAACAAGCAGATGAGCGTATTTATCATTAATTCCAAGTGAATAATTAATCAAGTCCACATGGTATTAATTCACAGATAATCTATTTTCACTACAATACCCTAGGGGCCAGGAAACAAAAATGTTTCTTTATTTCATATGTTTGGCAAATTTTATTTCATTATTAGAGATGACTGATAATTAAATGGAAAACGTAAGAGGATGTAGCTTTCTATTTTAAATCAAGGAAGAACGGAATTTCTTTCCATGGAAATGAGCCAGCTTTAAAATTGGATCTTATCGGGTTACTTTGCTTTACGTAGGTTTAATTGTGAATGATCGTGAATTTGAAAGGAAAACCCTTGGAAGAATCTTCTGTCTCGTCTCCGTGACAGAAGACTTAAGAAATGTCTGAATTTTAAAAAACAAGGTCGACTTTAACACTTCGAACGGAAAAGAGAAACAGACAAGCAGGTTCTTGAGTGAAATCTCCAAAGGCTATTGCAAACTTGGCTATATAAAAAGATAGGAGAGAAGTGAAATAGACACACACACATACACACCGTATGTAGAGAGAGAGAGAATGGGAATAGTAGGAACGAAAGGGGGAAGGAAGTATGCCTGAATATCGACGATAAAGCCATCAGCCTCAGGGCCTACCTCCAAACTTTCTCACTTAGTATTCAACTGCAGAGCTATCCATTGTTTGCTTTCAAAGAGTTGTTGGCCGAGGTGAAAACAGCCTTCGCCGATGTAGTGAACAATCGGAGCGTAGGAGCATGCCTTCAACAAAGACATCTGGGACCTGCATTTCTTTTCTTTCGCGTCGTCTGGCTGCTCTGTCTTCTACTGCCCCCCCCCCCATCCTCCATTCGTCGTCTCTCTTTCTCCGTCCAGGTCTTCCGCCCTGCAAAGGAATCGATGTCCAGCTAGCACTTAAACAGATGCTGGAACTCGCATAATACCGGAGACGCTTTCAAGACTCCGGATTGTATGTGAAGGAGACGAGGCTCTGCTAGAAAAAGGAGGAGGAGGAGGTGTATATGGGATATGTGGATGTGAGAGGGGGAATACGTATCGCCTAAACATGCACGTGTACCTCTGGGAAAGAGGGAAACAGAAAGGGGCGATAAGGCAAATCTGCGAGGAAATTTCGGAAAGGTAAGGAAAAGGAAAGAAGATCATTGTAGGTTGAAAAAAAAAAGAATAGAGTGAGTAGGGATAGAATGGAGGAGGTTAGGAGATATTTTGGAACCTTGGACATAACATCTGCTACGGTTTATATAAACAGACATTAAGAGCACTTCTTGGAAGGATTTCATTAACTGCTGTTGATTTTAAAATAACTGATGGTAAAAGATTGAAATTCACTTTGCAATGTGGTGAAATAGTAAAAATAAAAATGAAGAAAAAGGCGTAAAATAGCAAGAAAAAATGAGAGTGACTACAAAAAGTGGACTTTGATTATTATGGGAGAGAATATTGGGTGTTAAAATAATTAGTGACAGGATTAACTTGTCGATAGAATAAAAATACCAAGGTTAAAAAACCGGTTTGGCTTTATATAAGGAAGTATTTTTATTAAATATCCTGTTAATATCCAGCTTGTGGCTACTTTAGTTTTGGGAGTTCAATACTTAGCTTAGAGAAGTGATAATCTGGCCTTGGATGAAAAAAATGCAAATTAAAAAAAGGGAAAGGTTTAAATAATAATAGAAGAAAGGAAAATGAAGAAGTTTTCATTACGGAGACGAAGAGGAAAAAACAAGTTTTCTAGAGACTGATGAAAGCATAAAACAAAATTAGGAGGGGGGGGGGGAATAAATGGCCTGTGGGAGAATTGATCAGTAATCATCAGAGGGGTGAAAAAGAAAAATCGTTAAAAGTGGTAATAATGAGCAAGCTATTTTTTTCAACACTGTTTAAGATGTAATTTGCAGGAAGCACATAAATCTACGTGTGGGTGTGGCTTGATAATATAACAGAACAAAATCTTGAATTTTATATCGATAAAAAGGCAATTTCAAAAAGTAGGAATATTTTGAATTATTTCATAGAGATCCATCAGTGGAAGAAAATCACAAATCGAGTCATTCTGTAGTGCTACAAAAATAACATTCTAAGCAGCAGGGCAAAAGTGAAAGTCCTTTTCTGGCACTTGCTCGCATTATATGTGATTAAAAAAAAGTGATTTGTTTTATTTGTTTTTCGCATTTTTATTCAACGTTATAGATTTTTCAAATTACTAAATTGTATTTTTTTTTCCTAAGAATCCGAGTAAGAATTACATTCAGGTCTGTCTTAGAATAGATGTTTATTTACATATTACAGACCTGAATTCCATTCATAGAGAGAGAACAACGTTCTAAGAAGACTGCATCCTTCAACAACGATCTCAAGGAGGTTTCCAGTATTAGGAGTTTCTAGTTACAAGTAGCTCTTTGTCTTAAGTTAATTCTAGAGCAAAATGGAAATAAATTTATTGAATTTGTTTTCATGGATTGGGCATCATTTCATTATTCAAGTCATTTTCATTAAAAGAACATTGTGAAATTTAACTGAATAATGGAAACAAGCCAATTTTTTTGGGAGTCTGTAATAGAACAAAAATTCGTTTAGATAAAATAGACTCGTTTAAAAATATCCTTAATCAGGAGTCGAAACTTACCATTATATCAATTAATCAGGGATTGAAGTTTACCATTAAAGAATTGAAGTGCCACAGTCGTAGAACTGAATTTCATATAATGCAAACTATTGCTTATTTATCGCCATGCACTAGAGTAAGATTCTATTTATTGGTTGTCCAAAACTTTCCCATCTTTCTGAAAAACGTTTTATTTTGGGTCTGCATTCCAAACAAGTGAAGTGGGCATAAACATGCACTACCATATGCTTAGAGCAAATTATAAGCGAACCGTTTGAAACGTTACAATATCTCTACGAAATACAAAACGTCAGAAGAGTTATCTCGTAACTAGTTAATTACACACACTAATTATTATAATTATTATTATTAAGATCGTTTTTGTGTTCCTGGCGATGCTATATCTTGCGCAATCAGAGTTATTGTTTTAAACAATTATTGCCCAATTGAAATCATTGTTATTAGATCGAAGCTGTAAACATTTTGAAGTGCAGATGGCGAAAAATCATTATGGAGTTTCTTTTTAATGGAGATCGGAGATTAATTTGCTTTCAGAGTTATCCGTGCTTAATACTAAACTAAATATCGTGTACATATATATATTGAAATGTGTGCGAGTGTTTCATTGGCTACTTGAAAAGGAAAAATAGTGAAAAAAAAAGGGAGAATCCGAATATAATCGCGATAAGGTCTCACCGGTATTTCCTTTCTCTGGTTCTTATTAAAGTGAACATTTCAAAGGTGTCGCTCATCTCCAGCAAATAATTGATTCTTTTTTTCGCTCCTTTATATCTCTCTTTGTCTGCTTCAAAGAATAAAGCAACTTCGGAAAGGAAAAGAGATCAAGAATGATGTTGAAGATATGTCGAATGACAAGTGAAGTGAGAATGTCAAAGGTTACAAAAGAAGATGTGACAAAAAATCTGTGTGTGTGGAAGACAAAGAGACAGAGAGTGGGGGATGAAGTGTGTGAGTGGGCATCAGAAAATTAAGAGCCGATAAGTGAAGAAACGAGAGAGAGAGAAGGGGAAAGAATACAATCTGGAGAGGGAGAAGCGATAAGAATGGGAATAAAAAGCGATTGGACAAAAGCTCGTTTTGACATGTCAATGAAAGCGGAAGTGACGTTCGGTAAGGAAAAAAAGTGAATCCTATAAAGCTAAATGATTACGATTCAGCAATGAAAGGGAAGATAAAAAGTGTGTGCATGTGTGTGGGGGGGGATGGCAGTGGAGATGACGTATTCATGAAAGATGGAACAAAAATGGTCTCACGCGCGGAATATGACGAGAGATAAAACTACTTGAAGAGTTCTCGGGTGAAAGGAGGTGAATGGGGCGCGAGTGCGGGGGAGGGGAGGGGGGATGTAAAAAAGGGGAAACGGCGACAGATTAAGTCGTTGTCAGTTTGGGAATTAAATGATATTTCTGAATAGGGAAAGAAGATAGTTTGCGATAATTTCAGTGAAAACAAATGAGGGGGAATCTCTTTCATTTCTTTTGGCGAAACGAAATAAAAGCTAATTTCGTACCTTTAAGAAATCGTGCCTGATAAAAATCGTAAACTTTTAGGAATCGAGTGTTCGGTTGTTTTACCTCAGAGCGGTAATTTTTTACACACGATGGAATAAATGGCCAAGTCACAAGAACCCCTAGGGCTCAGAGAAAGTTGATGGAAGTGACCCACTGGAAGAGCTGTTGGGAGACAGATAGTAGCCTCCCGTCAAGGTCATCCAGCGTGTTCTTTAACATGCATAGGGTGCCCGGCTCCTTTTGTATACGGAACCACGGCTTAACGCCCCATTCGACACACAGCGGCCTTTCCAAGCCCATCGGTGTCCTCTATTGACAGAGGGCAGGGCGAGGAGTTTTGCGGAGATAATCTCAACGCTGATCCAACTGGGACTCGAACCCGAGAACTTCAGATTACGAACCTGGCGCGCTACCGACCGCGTCACCCCCGCCCCTTTAAGAATTGAAAAAGCATATATTTAAGCGCAATATGTTTTTTTTAGGGGGTAAATGCATGCTTTTCAGCTGTGATATTGTTGTTAAGTGATAATTATCCTTTGCATTTGAAAGGAAGGTATTAAATTTTTGTTTTAAACACGTCTTTAAATATGAATGCTAATTAGAGTTGACATTAAGTTTAATTTCTTTTGCTCAGAAGTCGATCCGTGATTAACGTCTCTCAAGGTGAAAAGTTCAATTTTTTCTCTTGGATAATACAAAAGAAAACAGATTCCTTTGTTCTCGTATTGCGAACATCGAGGGCCATCAGACGACACCCTTAAAGCAGACTTTTCAAAAAAGAGTAACGTGCAGAATTCCCTTTTCAACAATTAAGTTTAGCATAATGAACAGACGCATATTCCATGAAAATTTTTGCTAACCACCGAAATTCCGTTTTTCGTATTTCAAAGCGACTCATTTTATTCGAAAAACATTTATTTCAAAGAACACGCGACTCGTAGACAGCTAAAAAAAAGATGCTTAAACGGTGGGCAGTGGGCTGCAATAGCAGAACAACAGCTACATGGTGCCAATACCGAAACCATCCTCCCTCCTTTTCTTCTCCCCCCCTTTCTGCTGCCTCCATCGCTTATTGTTAGTGGCTCTGACTCACGTCTGCACAGTTTCACTCCCCCTTCCTTCCCCCTTTCCCAGCCGGTGCTGACATCTATTTCCCCCCACTCAACACAAATTGCTGTCCCCGAGGGAAAAGCCTTATTTGCATACAGAAAGACGAATATTAAATTTGTCGATTTTCAATTTCATCACCCTCGGGAAACGAGTTGGGTGGGCCGAACACTTTTCTTCTATCGTCAATCGCCCCTCCCCCTTTTTTATATTCTTCTTCTTTTTCCACCTCACAACAGAGAAAAATGTTTCAGCATTCAAATAAACGGCGTGGTGATATGCATTGTCATCGATTTGCTGACAGAGAACTATTCTTTTCAGTTTGCAAAAGCAATTTCATTAGCAGAGCTAAAGCATCGTCTCTCCATTTTCTTCTATTACTTCTTCGTTTTATATTCGCACATTTCTTTTTGTCTTCACCTTTTCTTTTTTTCCCCGTGGCAAACACAAAAGTCCATCCACGGCAGAGGCAATAAAACGAAGAAGTATCCTCAACTGATAACGTGGTTTTATTAACTGTTTAGAGAAATTTGCATTGACCTTCATCGAAAAGAAAAGAATTCGGACGCAGAGGTTTTGTCATTACTTCCCCTTCCTCGGGAGCCGCTGCTGCGAACAAGGTGCAGGAAACCTTTCTTCTGCTCCTCATCTGATGCTAAGTCATTGGAAATTTCTAACCCAAAAGCGCAAATCGTATATCTGTTTTAAGTGCAGCTTCCAGGACGGAAGGATGTTGTTGACGAAGACGACAGAGGTGGCAGTTTTTTTTTCCTTTGCATATTTATTCTAAGGCAAAAAAAAACTTTAACAGCGAATTTGCAACCTCGCCTTCGCAAGGTTGCTAAAACTTCTGCGCGATAAGATAAATGTAAAAAAAATATAAAGAGTGCCTTAAGGATGAAAAATGATCTCTTTTCACGGACGCTCATCATAAAGAAAGAGAACCAAGGAAAGATAAGAAATAAGCTAGTTTATATTTCAGGGGAAAGAAGAAGAAAAAAGTCTGAACTTTGAAGGAAGACTCGTGCAAAAGAAGTCAGTCTAAGTAAATCCGTTTTTTCCCCTCGATGTTCGTAAACAACAGACTTCAGTTTCCTCATTACATAAAACACATATCACTTCCATCGCACGAAGATCGACAGAAGCATAAAATGGAATTTTTTGCCCCTCTCTTTGAAGTCCCCCCTTTTTTTACTTTTTATTTAAACATCACTTGGAACAGATTTTACTCCAAAAGGAAATTTCTTCTTCTTTTCTTTCGACTGTTAGCAGTGCCATTTTTTTCCTTGTTTATTTTTCCCATGTCGATCGCTTTTTGCATGTCATGAACTCGAACGAAGATAAAAGAAAAAAGATAACCCCTCCTAAAAATAAATTCATGCTTTCGTCTTTTTTTACCGTAATCATCACTGTTTTGCTAAACAATGGCTAAAATTAGGGAGATATCTAGGGAAAAAAAAGTTAGAGACTCACTGGGGCAGATGGTGACCCCTCCCCCTCCTCAGTTCTTGCAAAAGCATTCAGATTGGTGCGCGATAGCCGTTATCTCGTTAACTGTTCGCTTTATTGCGAATGGAACTGCCCATCAGCATTAATGGAGGATTCTGCTATTTTTCAAACAAGGCTAAATAATATCTGCAAAAGAATCAATTCTATTTAATTAGGGAAATGACATTTGCATTTTTGATTAGTATACAATGGATACGTGTTAGATATAAAAATAAATAATTCTGAAATGAATGAAAGTAAATGACTCTCTTTTGCAATCGATTTGTAAAATCAAGCATTTCAAATGATGTGAATATTCATAGCACTGCATTAATTTAAATACTATTTAAATTTTTGTTGGAGAAAAATATATAAAGTAAATTTTTTTGGTTCAAACAAAAGAATTAAAATTTTAATGCATTTAGAGTAAATTGTTTAAAAATTTATGCAAATACCTTAATTGTTAGGCCCCTAGATTGCAATTATTGCCTAATAATTGAAAACGCTTAAAAGCGAGGCTGGCAAAACGGAACAAGGCTGTAAAAATATCCAAACGTATGTTCAGTTAGGAAAACAAATTCTACCATGTGCCGAGTTTTGTAATTAATAAGTTATTAGAATACTGCAAACGGATGAAATAATCACAAAGTAAAGAATTATTTAATATTAAACACTTTTTTAAAATACAGGGTGGGCCAAAAGTCTATACATTTCAAAAATTCAGGTTCAAAAATACTGCAGAGACATGAGTTTTATTGTGTCTGCTGTAACCCTTTAGATGGTGTTCGTGCCGCGAAAACTGGCCAGATTTTGGAATGGCGAGTCTATAACAGAAATCAACCTGTGTAGTTGTTTTTTAAAACTAAAATTGGATGTTTAAGTAGAGATAAATTTCCGCACATACTTCATCAAAGATCCACCATTTCCTAGCAGCATGAAAATATAACACAAGAAATTTCTGGGAAATGCTTGTTGAATGCATTCTTGAATGAAAATCAAATCAAATACGAATCAAGAAATGTTGATTACAATTTATTATTCATGCATTCGTTTTGTATTGTATTATGGATTATTATGATGTGTGTGGTACAAACAGATCAACTCTGAAACCAGTGGCTGCCTTCCAAAACAGAATCATTAAAAAATTTGATGGAAGTATTTATTAAAATATAAATAATCCATGTCGAAATTTAAATCTTTTGCGCTTCAGTTATTTGTTGGTTTATAATTGATGATTTATATTTATAAGCACAGTCACTTCTTTGAATTACAAACAGAGATGATAATTTTCGTTCACATAGCAACAAGTTCATAGTCCCACTGGTAAAAATTTAAATATTGCATCAACAAATTTTATATTTAACACCAAATAATTTTTTATCGAAATTTTATTGGTGGAATATTGATTGTTTTAAAAGAAAATTAAACTTGTACATTTCACATACCTGGCCAAATTGTTATGACCGCACATTAGTATGAAATCAGGCCAATGTACGGAAAATTTCTTACTGATGTAAGTATTTTACACCACTAAGAAGTTCTATATATGAGCTGTAAAGGCATGGTGGAAAGCAATGTTAAGTGCGACATGGGGAAAGAAGTTGATTCGACTGACTTTGAAAGAGGGCTCATCGTAGGAGGCTGCGTTGAGATTTATCTTCGCAAAATTTCCCGCCCTGCCCACGGTCAGTAGAGGACACCGATGGGCTTGGAAAGGCCGTCGTCCGTCGGATGGGACGCTAAGCCGTGACACCGTGTGCGGGAGAGCCATAACCTGGGCACGTTAAAGAACACACTGGGTGGCCTTGATGGGAGGCTACCATCTGTCTCCCAACAACTGTTCCAGTGGATCCCCTCCCCTAACCGTCTCTGAGCCTTCGGGGTCCATGCGACCTGGCCATTTAGCCCATGGTGTACAAAAGAGTGCCGCTCAGAGGTAAAACAACCCAACCCATAGTAGGAGGCGCAATGAGAAGGAGCATCCGCAACGTAGATGATGGAACTCAGGGGAAAATCACAAGGCACAATATTCAAAGTGTATAGGATTGACAACGTTTTCAAAAAATATCCGCCATTCGTGGCAAATGCAGGAGGAAAAAGAAGTTTCTGACAGAGAAGGACAGAAGTTTGTTGGCACGAACTGTAAGCACTACGGAGCCGCTACACATCGGCTGAGAGAAATGACCGTTACCAGTACTTCAAAAACGATTTCAACGAGAACTTTGTGCAGAGAATTGAAAACTTTAAATTTGAGAACTATACCTTGCTACATACGACGACGTATTAGGCAGGTGTTCATCATAATTTGGCCAGGCAGTATATAATCGACTGAGATTTTATGTTTATTGTGCTAAAATAAATATTTGAACTCAACTTTGTATTGTATATACTATATTGTAGTAAATGAGTTTCTTCTGTTTCCATTGTATTTAAATGAAAATTTATTTTTTATTTAAAAAAATGAGAGAATGTTTATATTTTGTCATAATCAACTGCTGCTTGGACCTTTATATTATAATTAATTTGTGAGAAATAAGTTGAATTTTCTGTTATTAAATGTAATGTTAACTCTATAATAATCTGGATAAAGAAATGTTTCGGGTTGTTTATATTATACTAGACGCATAAGTCTAATGTTTGAGAATAAAGTGTTTTAATCAATTGATTGATACATCGTGCTCTTTAACGTGCACAGGTCACGGCTCTCATGTACACGGCCCGCATAGCTTGAAGTCCCATCCTTTAGTTCGTAAAGAATCCATGTACCAAACATTTAAAAGGTTTTTAATTTAGCTGTTGGAGAACTATTGCGAACATATTGTTATAAATTTATGGATGGAAATTGAAAGTTCAAAAATAATATTTAGCAACAGTAATTCTAAAATAATGTAAAATGTTACAGAAGTATGAATAAAAACATTTATATAAATTAAATTCAACCAACAAAAATCTTCATCTTCATCAGTATGAAAATAAACCTGTATTCCACTAAGAATAATCTTACCAATTCCTTAAACAAACTAAATGTAACTATATACCAAATAACTTTCTTCTAGGATTCTACTCTCATCAAGTACTCCAAAACTACAGCTAAATATAGTGGCTCTCAGAACCAATTCTTTTCAGACGTTATTCACCATGTATAAGACGATGAATTCTTCCTTTTTTCTTGCTAATTGTAAGAAAATTACTACTTACTTATTTATTAGAAAATTACTTGCTACTTTTAATAATTATATCCACACTTATAACCTCCCGCTTATTTGTCGTCCAGCGCACACACCAAATAAAAACATTTCTTCTTTAGACTATCGTGCACAGACTAAGACAAACTGCTTTTTCCTTCACGCTGATTCTACCTAATTACAACTCTCTTACTTTTTATTTTTATTTAAGTTATCGTTCGAAGTGGTAAGTGACGTAATTCTCACACTGTAGTACACGCGAGCATTAAGACAATAACAGCACATCACTGTTTCCTTGTTGCTCGTTCATCTGTCGTAACAATTTGAACAAATGAAGAAACTTGGAATACGATCAAGCATCGTTTACTGCCCATGAACAAATCACGAATTAAATTGAATCAGAGAAGCTCAGGCAAAAAAGAATTCCACCTAAATCTTGCAAACACTCCAACAGTAATATTTGTAATAAACTCATACTTCAATAAATTGTGAATTATTTTACTTTGAAAGCTAAAATGTTTTCTAACTGATTAAAGAACTTTGAGAAGTTAAAATATTACTCTGTACCTAATTTTTGACAATAAAAATTCGGTTTTCATTTTCGAGAAAATATATTCACGGAATTTTAACGTAATATAATAAACGAAAGTTATTCCAGCCGATATCGAATCTTGTTTAGCGTTTTCCCTGCGTTTTGCAGATTCGAAAATGAATGGTAACCAAGTCAGCTATGAGCATAACTAAATAAAGTGCAGTGCTTTGCCACATGGGAGGATGAAGACGTGACTGAAGTGAGCAAAGAAGCCAACGAAAACAAAAATGCCAAAGTGGCGGCAAAACCGTCAAAAAGAAACAAGAAAGCAAACGCTTCCAAACACGTGCACCTCGGCCACCGTCCACGCTGTCCTGCTCCTTCGAAATGGTATGCCAGTGTACTGCGGTATGACGACGCATAAGGCACGTCAACGTCACTCGATGGAGACGGAGTGCTTTCCGTCGATACACGCGTTTGACAGATTAAGTTTCGCGTCGCGCTGCGGCGGAGGAAAAGTTACAATAATTCAAATGAAAGCCGGGAGTGGCCGCTGTGAAACGTTCGCCACCGCGCACGCCGACCGGGGTGGTGGTGAAGAAATATGGTGCTCTGCTGGGGACTCCATCAGAGGAAGTCTTTGGTTTCATAGATCGAGCGAAGGCGGACAGCAAGACAAACGATGCACCGCACCTCAGTTTATGGAGCTTCGTTTCTTGCTGCTCGGGGAGGAAGAAGGAGGAAAGATGGAAGGAGGCTTGGGAGTGGTTTAGTAGAGTCAGGGAAGCTTCGAGAAGCGTTCTTAAGATAGATGGTTAAAAGCGTTGAAGCATCGGGAAGGCGGAGGAAATATAACTCTCTTTTGGCCTATTAGCAACATTTGGAAATGCTAAAGTTTTTTTTTGAAATGAGGAGGAGTTTTCCAAATTTACTTGACACAGTTTGCTCGATATATTTAAAATTGCAGGTTAACTAATGCAAAACAATAATGCAAAACAATACAAACTATAACAAAACAAACAAGACTAATGCAAAACAATACAAATCTAGCAAAAAGCATGGAAATTGATACAAGTGATACTTTACAAAATTATACTTATTTTTTCCTTAACTCAAATGAACTGATTTGAATCCACATCATTTAGTAACAATCTAATAGATATTTTATCTCCCTATTAGTCTAAAGAAGTATATGGAAGTCCTACTAAATGACTTAGTATTCGATTTTCTGCACATTAAGAAAAAAAATTTCAAGTTTTTGTCCTTTCAAGAAACATATTCGAACTCCAAAAAAGAAACTGTTTACCAAATTTAAAGTTATGCGACATCATTTCCGACGATATGGATTCTAGTATTTAGTGCTAGGTGCAGAACTGAAAGACAAAGAGTGTAATAAGGCAAAGAGAAAAAACATTTTTAGAATTCAAAACTTGTTTTAATTCTTAAACCAATATAAACGATTGAAACATTCTCATTTCAAATGAAATTGCCATGAACCTAAAGGTTTTTCACTTATCTTTGCGAGAGATAAACAAATATGTGGCTCGTGTGTAAAAAGGGAATTTTATTCAGGTTTGCAAAAATTAAACTCATTTAGGGCAGCAAAACATAAATTCTTATGGATAAGCGAAATGAAAAAAAAAAAAAAAAAAACGAGGGAGTTGAGGGAGATAGGGGAGATAGGGGAGGGAGAGGGAGTTGAGGGAGATAGTATCAATTCACATTGAGTGGTGAAAGGAAATATTCATTTGGGAAGGTTTTCATTGGAGTGGCTTTAGTTGCTGCTGTACGGTGGCATTTACTGAGAAACATTTACATTGCATTATTTTACTCTGCGCGACACTTTTTCACAAGGATTCCAAGGGTCAGAAGAAGTTGGGAGAAGATGGCCCACTAACAGCTGTTAGGAGACAGGTGGTAGTCTTCTTAAAAGGTCATCGAGCGTGTTCTTTAACGTGCACAGGCTATAGCTCTCCTGTACACGGATCCACGTCTTAACGTACCATTCGACGGACAGCGGCCTCTCCAACTCCCTTGGTATCCTTTTTCTGACCTAGGGTCGATTCATACTTTACTTAAATTAAGACATTATTTTCTTTCATATGCCTAAAATCCGAGAACATGCAGGTTAACGTAAATAAATCTCAACGCCGGGAACTACAGAGACAACTCCTGTACGATATTTCTCGATAATTTCTCACTAAACGATGTGATTGAAGCATTTTGAAGAGCATATTTCAGTTTATATCAGACAATTATTTACCTACGATGCATCGGAAGGATTCAAATTCGGAAAATTAGCATATGACATTTTTAGGGCTCAGGAGAATTCGGATTTTTGTCAATGAAGGAAATTGAGTTTTTTGGCACTCAAGCGACTCTAATGTTGTTTTTTGTCAACGTCAAAATTACTATTTAGCTGCACTCAACGATTTTACCTTTTTGTTATTCCCTAACGGATTAAATATTCTACTTCTCACAATTCACTCTTCATTCAATACTGAAAGCAGGATCTTCTAATATCACAACAAAAACTTGAAGAACGTTTATCATAGTAACAACAAAAAGGTAAGAACAACTTCGGCGGCTTTTTTCCAATAGTAATCTTACTGTGAGGTTTGAATGGGATCGATCTTCACCATCCTGTATGAGATTTATAGAATGTTAATCGCTTTTCCCTAAAATCCCTTCATTTTATTCCTTTGAAACACCGAAAGTATCCCTTGTTAGATACACTATTTCAGTCAAATCACTCGCATCAGCCATTTCTCGGCGACACCATTCCATGTGCTGATGATTAACGTGAAGATAACATTTAGCGCGGTGACTAATTCGTTCTGCCCCGTGACATCTCATTCCTATATATTACATTAACTGCAAAAGAAAACTTTCACAAAGGTGAATTCCTTCGTCGGAGCACTGCGGTGTCGTCAGTCGAAATAACTTAAAGGCTGACAGAACGAAGATTAATCAGACGATAAATAGATGCATCTGCCATTTGCGTCGATTCATACTTCATCTAAATTAAGACATAATTTTCCTTTATGTTTCGCCTGTTTTCCGACATCAGGCGGAAACAATTGCAGAGATATATATAAATTTAGGTATTCGTCTTTTCTACCAATTCATTACCATCGTTCACACATCAAAATGGAAAGGATTGGATTGTTTTACCTCTGAGCGGCACTTTTTTGCACACTATGGGCTAAATGGCCAGGTCACAAGGACCCCGAAGGCTCAGAGAAGGTTGGAGGAGGGGACCCACTGGAACAGCTGTTGGGAGACAGATGGTAGCCTCCCGTCAAGGCCATCCAGTGTGTTCTTTAACGTGCACAGGGTATGGCTCTCCCGCACACGGGGCCACGGCTTAACGTCCCATCCGACGGACGGCGGCCTTTCCAAGCCCATCGGTGTCCCCTACTGACCGCGGGCAGGGCGGGGAATTTTGCGGAGATAAATCTCAACGCTGACCCAGCTGGGACTCGAACCTGGGAACTACAGATTACGAGCCTGGCGCGCTACCGACTGAGCCACCCCCGCCCCCAAAATGGAAAGGAATTTGCATTGCATTTTCGTCCAGAAGAAACTATTATTTTTTAAATTTTTATATTTGAAGTGCAGACAAAACCTAATGATCGTTTAATTAATCCAAGAGCGAAAATTAAATAGATCTTCTCAAAAGGATTAATTTATTTCTCTTTCTATCCCTTTGTACACATTAAGATTCAGAAGAAATTCCTTCTTAGATGATGCAAAGATTGAAAGAAAGAAACTTTTCTTCTTTTGAAACACGCTGTATGACTCAGGCCAGAGATTGTTGTCAGCCTCCTAGCAATTGTCAGTGAGTTACCTTCCTTCAAATTTCCTGGATCTTGTGGGGGGGGGGGGGGGGAGAGATGGAATTTTGGAATTTCCAATCCATCATATGGTTTTATGTGCGCAAAATAATTGAAGAACTTCATAACCAAACGAAGAGGATTTAAACTTTTAAAATCATAACAATGTTGTTTCTCTTATAACAGGAAAAAAAATCTGTCAAATGGTTCAGGTTAAATAATGCCACAGATTTGGTCCGTAGAATACTTTGGAACACTTTTCAATTCCCGACTGTTGCAAATATCATTCTGTGGCAAAATTAAATGTTTTACACGGCAGAGTGTCATCGAGACAATAAACTCCTAAACGGTATAACTTGATTTGGATAATGATCAAAATATGTTCACAACAGGCGGGGGGCGGGGGGAGGGAGGACTACGGAGGTTTGTAAGCAGAGATCCGAATTTCAAGGAGGCATTGACTTTTTGTGAACTGAGTGCAATAAAGAGACAGTAATCATATTCCCACTTGCCCATCACAAGTCACGAAAAATCTAAGAAGCAGAGGTTTTCCTCATTCACAATTTCGTTTCTCATTTCTGCACTTCGGAGGATTTCGTATTATGATCGAGAATCAGCAAAACGCAATGTCTTTTAAACGTTTCCTTAAAATTAACTACTCCTTAGAAGTATTTTCCAGACCTCCTCTGAGTTGGATAACGTCCCTCCTTCCAATTAGAACGGATGGATGGATAATGGTAATAATAATTGTATCCACAATATTAGGTTTAAACTTCAGACCGAAAAAGCACTTTTAGTCTTAAAGAAAGCAATTTTTCAGAGTCAATTAGATCACAAAGCAAAGAGGTAAAATGAGGGAAGGCTCCAGGCCATAAGGCAAGCAGGAGGAAAAATTCGAAAAGAAATGGAAAGCAAATGGAATAAATTTCTTTGGAAATTTAAGGAAAAACTTTGAGTATCGCTTTTCACTGAAACGACTTTTTTTTTTCGCAGCGAGACAGAACCTTTAGGCATTCCTTTCTTCAGATAATTTATCTCGTTCGAAAACTATTAGAGAAATGAAAAGAAATAACATAAATTTCTTTGAAAATTAAAAACAACAAAAGAAGTACTTTTTTTTTGCAAAAGCAGGAAAATTTATTCATAAAAGCAGAGAACAGACAGAAGGACCTCCAGGCATTTCTTTCTTGGATTAAAAAAAAATTACAATCTAACTATATACTATACTTATTTAATGAGCGTTTACATTTAGAAATATTTTGGAATAAGAACTTTCATAATTTTGTTAAAATAACCGAAGTATTTTTCCATAGTTTTATCTGTTTCTGCATCACATAATTTCTGCATCACATAATGAAAAAAAAATTATATTATAAACAAAGCAAAACAGTCGAAATAACTTCGTTAACTGTTCTGAATTTTTAAGATCTGTCTCAGTTGAATTCATGTTATTACGACTGGATGAACTGTTGATCATAAAGAAAGTTCAACGATTAATTAAGGTGATACCACAGCAACTTTAACAGCAATAATATTTGGATTTTGTGGAAGCTGCTGTGCAGGAGAGTTCAGAAATGAAGCCCCCGCACTTACATCTTCCTCCCTCCTTTAATGATGCTGGTGCAGAGGAAAGAACTGAACACAGAGAATTCTGAAATTGCATTACCTTGTGAGTGTTGTGGCCCTGCATCGAGTGTCACAGGGCGTTAAGCACAGGAAAGAACGCTGCGAAGATATTTACCCACTTTTAAGACCACTTATTAATTTTTCGCTAAGGACGCTTAGTCAGAAGGAGATGAGTTTTATGACTCTTGATAAGATTGTTGTTTTATTCCCACTAAAAGGAGTTTAATGCATTCATGAGCATAACATGGCTGAAGACTTCATCCGAAGAGAGTTTAAAAGGAAAAAAAAAAAAACGAAGAATCTAAACTGGAACACGATAAACACATTAATTTTAATTTACTTATCTACCTAAACTTCAAGGTGATAAAACGAAATTCAAAAATTCAGTAAAGCGCACATAATGGAATAATTTACGATGGACATTTTGCACTTTCTGCACATAAACTTCCATTTCGCTGACTTAAAAGTATGGCGGGAAAAAAATCTTCTAATGGAACATGTTTTATTATTAGTATATATATATATACAAACATAAACACACACACACATATATATGAGTTTTATGATGCGTTATACGAATGCAGAGTTTGCACGATTAGAATATTCCTCTTTTAAGCAGAATGTAGGAAACAGCGCAATTGCTCACTTTTATCATTAGCCTAGTGTCAAGCTTAGCGATATGAATCACACCTTAAAGTTTCATGTTATTTATTCCTTTTTAAGTATTGTACAGTTTTTTGCAACATTCTAAGATTTCTTCTCGACTTGTGAATCGTTTCTTAATTTAAGTTGTCCCACCTAAGTGTCCACTGATGGATCTCTAGACCACATTAAGTGAAACCCAATTAGTCCTTCTTCACTTTTTATTGAAGCTTGAAGATGATTTCAATCTTTTTGCATCCCAATAGACTGCAACAATAATAAATGCAGTCGATCTTTTCTGTCTTTAATAATTGAACGTTCTTTTAATTTCATTCAAAATTGGTAGTTCGGGTTGTTTTTCTTCTGAGCGACAGTTTTGTTCAAGCAGTGGGGGAAATGGTCAGGCCACGACGATTCCAAGGTATCAGAGTTGAGTAACCACTGCTTTTCAGAGTCGGTAGAATTAGTATTTTTTGCGAATGGAATGAAAATGATTTAAAAGTAAACAGAAGATTTTATATTTTCTTAAGTTGTTCTCTATATGTTTTCCCTTCACCTCTGATGTTTCCAATTGTAGGTAAAGCAAATAAATTCAATACAGATTCGAAGAAGGAATCTAAAATAAAATCGAGGATCTAAATTCTTTTATTCATTTTTTAACACAGAATTTTACACTACTGTGTTTCAATCTTGCTTTCATGCTAGTAAATATTTTAGTTGTTGTCATTTCAGATGAGTAATAGTTTTTTTAAGTAAAACGAACAACCGAAATTCTATTAAATATTGCGTCGACTCCAAATCTCGAAGAACCGAAACAAACACTAAGCGAAAGATTTTCTTTTTTTCTTACTAATGTTTTTCCTGTCAAAGAACTTTTCCAAAGGATTTCCAGATTAGAAAGTGAAATCCTTGGCTCTCCTCGACAAATACATTGGCGTGATTATTCCGCCACGTAACTCGTTCGAGAAGGCGCGCGACAGTTTTAAGGTGGAAATCACATATCGAAATTTCAATACCAGCATCCGAAGTCGTCTTTCATCTGGCCGTCTCTTGTTCCTCCAATATTTGTGCTTCTTTATAGCAGCACGAGCCGAAGAGGCCAGGATGAGCGCGGCTCGCTTTTGAAACCGACGAACAAAGAGAGGTTGAGCATGACAACGATATCTGTTGCTTGCCAGTCGCAATGCGAAATTACGGCAAACGGAATAGTGGACCAGCAGGGAAGCTTTATTTGGACACAGATTTATCAAAAAGGAAAAAAGCGGAAACATTTCTCCTCCGCCGTTTTTTTTTTTTTAAAGGATCATCAAATGCAATATATACAGAGCGAAGTAGAGCGTTTGGCAAAAGGTGAGTGTAAACCGCATGTTGGAAATGAAATAATAAAAAAGTGGAAGATATTGCTCTCTCCTCTTTTTTTACCACCCCTCTCCACGCTCCCCACCCAACGATACTATTTGGATGAGAAGAGCTTCTACAATCCAGTGCTTTTGCCCCTTGCTTTTGAAGTGCATGTTTAGAAGAAGCGTTTGAAAGCAATGGTTGCCCTAATCAGATTTGTGCCGTACGAGTTTATAACATTTCTTTAAGCGACGTCGGAGTCGAAATAGAAGTTCTCGTGTGGTGTTTATTTATAGCTTGTCTTTCCGGATCTGCAAGAGATTGAGTCAAATATTTTGTGTTTGCTGAGATCATTCGTGAAAGTGATTTTTTTCCCTCTTTCTTTCGTTTCCGTGGCTTTATATTTTCTGCCTTATCAAGTCGAAGAAAGGATATCAAAATGGAATTCTAGAGAGAATAGGAGGATCCAGAAGAAGAAAATAAATATGAAAGTAAAACTATGGTATTTATTCTCGTAGATTTATTTGATTAGCAGTTATGAATTAATAGGCCATTCACAGAAACAGATTTCACATTAATAATTCCTTTACTGTTATTTTTAAATTTATTGATTTCAAACTGAAGCATGTTGCCTTTTCATTTTATTACAACATAACTGTTAAATTTCTTCCACGAGCGAGTTTTTACTCTCGTGGAAGACTCAACATTTTTTCTCAGACTTTTACTGAAAAATGTACGTAAAATTATAAAACACTAACGAAATATAATAATAAAATTTTCCATATATATGGTATGAATAAATATATGACTAACTATGGACAAACTATGTATAAAGAAGAATATATATTAGAAAATGTAATACTTTAAAATTGTGTATATGAGATATACAACATTATATATATATTTCATTATAACTTCAGTTCTAAGTTAAAAAACATGTAAATGTAAAATACTGCATATTCTGAGAATGAATTATCTATCTATCTTGTCTTGTCTGTCTTAATCTGTATTTTCATTTGTCTGTTAGTATATTGTATCACTGACTGTCCTCCCCCCATACCCCCCACCCCTCGAATCGAACTTTCCAAATAGATTAACAGTTTGTGTTTAAAAAAGTATAAATAATACGCATTTGTACAGATGGACATAGATCCAAAAATTTAAACATCTAAAATTGTTTTAAACAAGTTTGCTTTATAAAAATATTCTTCTCCAACAAATATTTGCACCTAAAAATTTTCGATCTCCAAACGCTTTTTGCACTCAACCATGAATTCGGCGATGATTTTACACGAGTGCCTTGTTAAATCAATCTGTGCCCTTTAGGGATTGCCAACGCCATCGGAGCACTGATAGCTTTCTGTTGGAAATCGGTGTGCTCATTCAAGACAAGAACCAGAGCCCTCAAAAAAATGATCTGGACTGCACGAACAGGTTGAATGGCAATGGAAGACGAATGAGCGATGCCAGATTTCCGCGCGTACATTGAAACCAATCTTCTTTTCTCCCGTGATGGCAACGAGGTGTGAAATGGCTCAATTATCAATTTTAGTAGCCTCCGAAATAATAGCCTTTCGAATGGAAAAAAAAAAATCCCCAAAGCCTTATAGGTGCGAAGTCTGCTTTGAATATTTATGATGCAGAGGAAGGAGCGATTGATCGGGATGATCCAATCGCCACTGATGCTTTGACGACCCCTCTGGCTTATTAAGCACTCTTCAAAGATGTTTCCCTCGCGATCTCAGAGGGACTTTTCTTTCTTAGCAACAAATTAGTGTTTAATCGATGGAATGGTATGCAGTATCATAATCGTAATCAACTGGGAGCACTGATAAGGCAATTTTTTAAAACTCTTTTCTTTCTGTCTCTCTTGTTCGCTTTTTTTATCAGTTCAAGAATCAACGACGGGTTTCTTTTTGTCTCACGACTGATAAAAATCCGTGGAATGTTGATCTTCTCTAGAATAAATGGTTATTCTTTTTTTTTCTTCCGCTATTGTTAATATTATGATTTCTTTCTGGGGATTTTCTCTTATTGGATAAGCCAGATAAGCATCAAGAGCTGATTTTTCTTTTCAGCTGCATTTCTTGCATAATTCCTTATCCAATCAAGAGATCATTTTTTGCCTCTCTTTCTTAAACTGTGTAATGGCTTCCCATCCCCAGGGCCATTTTCTTCTTCGTTAATTCGACCGCCATCCTTTCTCTCTATTAATCACGCAGCATCCACACATTATTAATATTCATTACTCATTAAATTAATTAAAAGTCTCGTGCGATTATTTAAATAATGAGTAACCGTCAGCGAGACCACAAAATAAAAGCCAAACGACCGTCTCCGCCAGAGTTTCAACTCAGCGTGCGCTCGGAGGAGAGCAATAAGATTTTATATGACCTTCAGAAGTAGGAAGAAGATTTGACGATGGAGGATGATAAAGACGACGGTGCTGCCGCCAAGTGAGAGCGAGGAGAGGGTGAAATGGCGAAGCAATTTTTGTCGTGCGGCGCATTAAATGAAACTCATTATCAGAAAGGATTTTAATATCCGTCTCGATTTGGAGGCGACTGCCTGCTGGGTATGTTGTGGCGAAGGAAAGCCAATTACAGCACCTTCTTCCTCCTCTTCCTCCTCCTCATCTCATCGCAATTTCACATCGAAGGATCTGGTTAACGGTTCCTCCGTCATCTTTAATCCCGCCCCCTCTACCCTCCCCTACGGTTAATCGGTTTAAAGGTTTCTGCACTCCACCACAGAGGAAATCGAATCGGTTATGAGCGAATCCATCAATCGGCATTTAACGATCTTCCGAGGATGTTCTTTTGTATCCGTTCACATCTAATGCATCAACCTCCTCCCCCTTACAGACAGAATGCGGGAGCACCGGAGTTTGATAATTGAAGAGAATCCTTTGGCACTTTTTTCATTTTACCAACTCAGGAATGATTCATTTCATATATAACTATAAATTTAATTCTTTCCACTGTCCCATCACTCCCTTATTCGGTTACCTTGCAAAACTCGTTAAGTTCGTTCATACCTAGGGCGACCAGATTTAAAGAAGAAGATTCGGGAACTTTTTAAAATTCTATCTGAAGGATTGACATTTTATTAGGGGGGATCAGATTTTTTTTAAAAACCGGTTAACTATTGAATATTTTCGTGAAATTATTATGTTGAAAATTAACACAATCTTTTTCGTTTAGAACATAGTTTATACTTAATTGCACATAATAATAACCTTAATGAAGCACAAAATAAAATTTCAATAATGAAGGTTAATTAACAAAAGCACTGTTATTTTGTACATTTATCATAAATATCGATTTTTCTGTAAAATATTTTCATTTTTGGCAAGTTTTGGACTAAAGATTTCACAAGAGACGGGGAAATTCGTTTTCACTTTCAACGAGGCTCCCACGGTGACCACTTTTATGAGTGATTTGCCCTCCGTCCACATTAAATTAATGTTTGAAAAACTTCTTTGAATTGGATGGAGAGGGATTTTTCTCCTTCGGCAGTTTTCTTTCCTGATTTCTTCGCTGAGAAAGCTTTCCAGCTGAGAAAGTCACCACAGAGCGATGCCAGAGGACGGCAACATTGCCAAATCTCCCACATTAGGAAAGCCATTCGAGTTTCTAAACTCCTTCCCATTTTAAATTGTGGCTCAATTTTTTTTAACCCAACACAGGATTATTAAGGGAGAACCTGTGTTTCAAATTTGAAACCTGTCAGTCAAATATCTGGGGAACTACAGGGCACCGAAATCTGTTAAAACCGAGACAAAACTTAAGAATTTGCATAGTAATTAAGCCATCGGCAACCATAAGGCGCGCGATGGTGTCAGCAATCAGCAGATAGAAATGCATTCTTCATTGTTGTCGGCACAGATACCACTATCATTACGATAATGATTCTAGCCTCAAATTTTAAATCACCTGCATTACGGCCGAATTTTTTTAAAACAGCTATACAGTCAATTTTGTATTTAAAACAAAATATAAAACCGAATTGCGGGGACTCTTCAGGGGATATTTATTCATCTGGGGGAACTACAGAGAGATGCACCATTTCATGTTTCCTTGTGTCGCCGCTAATTTAGTTAATTCATAAATTGTATAATGGTGCAAACATGATATAACAATAAGACGCTAATTGCGAATTTCTATAACGGATGACGTGAACGGTGATGCCGACAATTGGGTGGACGAGAACTGTGAGGTCGACAATTAGGTAGACCAGAATGGTGAGGCCGACAGTTGGGTGGACGAGAACGGTGAGGCCGACAATTGGGTGGACGAGAACGGTGAGACCGACAATTGGGTGGACGAGAACGGTGAGACCGACAATTGGGTGGACGAGAACGGTGAGATCGACAATTGGGTGGACGAGAAAGGTGAGACCGACAACTGGGTGGACGAGAACGGTGAGACCGACAATTGGGTGGACGAGAACGGTGAGACCGACAATTGGGTGGACATGAACTGTGAGGCCGACAATTGGGTGGACGAGAACGGTGAGACCGACAATTGGGTGGACGAGAACGGTGAGGCCGACAATTGGGTGGACGAGAACTGAGAGGCCGACAGTTGGGTAGACGAGAACTGTGAGGCCGACAATTGGGTGGACATGAACTGTGAGGCCGACAATTGGGTGGACGAGAACTGTGAGGCCGACAATTGGGTAGACGAGAACGTGAGACCGACAATTGAGTGGAAAAGAAGGGTGAGGCCGACAACTAGGTAGACAGACGAGAATTGTCAGACCGATAATTGGGTGGACGAGAACTGTCAGGCCGACAATTGGGTGGATGAGAACAGTGAGACTGACAATTGGGTGGACAAAAAGGGTGAGGCTGACAATTAAGTAGACGTGAATGGTGAGGCCGACAACTGGTGGACGAGAATGGTGAGACCGACAATTGGATGGATGAGAATGGCGAGCCCGACAATTGGGTGGACGAGAACTGTGAGGCCGACAATTGGGTAGACGAGAACGTGAGACCGACAATTGGGTGGAAAAGAAGGGTGAGGCCGACAATTAGGTAGACGAGAATGGTGAGGCCGATAATTGGGTGGACGAGAACTGTAAGGCCGACAATTGGGTGGACGAGAATGGTGAGGCAAACAATTGGGTGGACAAGAAGTGTGAGGCCGACAATTAGGTAAACGAGAATGGTGAGGCCGATAATTGGGTGGACGAGAACTGTCAGACTGACAATTGGGTGGACAAGAAGGGTGAGGCTGACAATTAAGTAGACGTGAATGGTGAGGCCGATAACTGGTGGACGAGAATGGTGAGACCGACAATTGGATGGATGAGAATGGCGAGCCCGACAATTGGGTGGACGAGAACGGTGAGACTGACAATTGGGTGAAAAAGGAGGGTGAGACCGACAATTGGGTGGACAAAAAGGTGAGGCCGACAATTAGGTAGACGGGAATGGTGAGGCCGACAATTAGGTAGACGAGAATGGTGAGGCCGACAATTAGGTAGACGAGAATGGTGAGACCGACAATTAAGTAGACGAGAATGGTGAGGCCGACAATTAGGTAGACGAGAATGGTGAGGCCGACAATTAGGTAGACGAGAATGGTGAGGTCGACAATTAGGTAGACGAGAATGGTGAGGCCGACAATTAGATAGACGAGAATGGTGAGGCCGGCAATTGGGTGGACGAGAATGGTGAAGCCGACAATTAGGTAGACGAGAATGGTGAGGCCGACAATTGGGTGGACGAGAAGGGTGAGGTGGACAATTTGGTGGACGAGAAGGGGGGGATGATTTTAGATGGATGACACTAGATATCTATATCAAATTTAAAACTCTCTAGAACTTTAATTTGAATTTAATTTTATTCTTTAATTTAATTTTCATTCAGTGCATTCCACCTTCCCTTTTTCTTATGAATGTGTTTTGTTATATTTCATTATTTTTACTGCATTCCAAACGAAGTGCATAATTAAAATGCTGAAATGATATATATGTATAACTTCGTATGTCTTGAAACTCTTCAGTCTGTTTCATTTCAGAACAATAAATCTTTTGTATCAGCAGTCGCAAACAATGCACTTAATACGTCTGATATATCGCTTCGTCTTCTTTTTTATGTTACGTGATATGAGTGATCCTTCTTCAGGCTGACTCAATATGAAATTTTGAGAGAAAAATAGAACTTAATTTTTTGCTATATTTTTTATTTCTATTTTTTTTTCATTCATTTTTTTCCGTTTTTGTATATTTTTAAATTTTCTTTTTCTTTTTTCTTTTTTTCTTTTATCTGTATTTTTTGTTTCATTTTTAATTTTTAATTTTTTTCTATTTATTTCTTTCTTTTAAAATTAAATTCTACTCCATAAGGAAGAAGAGTGAAAAAAATTCAAAAAGAATTTTAAAAATTTAAATTTTAAGATTAGAAGAAGGGATGAAGTAAAATTTTTGTTGTAAAATCCTGAATTTAAAGGTCTTCAAGTGATTTAAAAAGTTTTTCTTTTTTTAGGAAATAATGTGCACAATTTAGTATTATATGGTGAACAGTTTGAGGCATGTTACAATAAATACAATTAGGTGTTTGTGATTGTTCAGTTTTAAATAATGTACAGTTTAAGTCTATATAAATTTTTTGCAAATTTTCTTGGAAAAAGGTAGGTTATCTATTGACGAAATTTTATTTGAAAGTTCATATCTAAAGTTATTATGAACTGAAGCTTGAATTTGAAAGACATTTTCTGTTAATTGAAATTCTAGATTTTTGATAACTTGTTTTGTAGTTTTAAAACATTGCAAATATCAGTTTCAATTATTAAATTGTGTGAATTTTTGGCCAAGTTATCAACAAAATCTATTTCACTGATCCCTATATGACTAAGGATCCATTGAAGGTTTATGAAATTGTTTTTAAATTTAATATTAAATGTAGTTAAAGTTAAAATTTGATGGATATAATAGTTGTATTCTGAATAGAAAAATTCTTGTAAGAGAGATTTGAGCGCTCCTTTTGAGTCAATGATATATCGCTTCAGCACGAGACAGAGACACGTGTTCTCATCGTCGTTTGGTCGACATCACGTTTTCGTTCCTCTTTTTTCTTTCTCCTCTTGCTTAGTTCTGATTTTCATCTCCATTGTTGGCAATCACGAGGCAAGGGTCTCCTCCAAGCACGTCTCGGTCTCAGTGCACAGATCATGGCCCGCGATACAACACGTGGTGCACGTGCCGTCGCCTGGAAACGGCCAATCATGGCGGCGCCACCGCGATTGGCTCAATCTTGCCAACGACCTCAGTTTCACTCCAGGGGTTTCCGAGCGGTAAACAGCAGAAGTGATTGTCGCGAGAACGAAACGAAGGAGAAGCCAAAAGGTCCAGACACCATCCGAAACAGGAAGAAAGAACAAACCCCCTGTAAACAGCTGATCTTCACATCTTTGTTCAGTTGCCTTTGTGACTCACTAATTCGATTAAATGAAGCTTGAAACTTTCAAATTGCTTCATGATGAACAACTGGAGTTCGGTTCACCGAAGAGGTGAAATAACTTACGATGGTCTTCCATTTTTTAAGTCTGGATATATTCCCATTGGCTGCTTTTCAAAATTTTGCGATGTCTATTGAGATATGACAGTTTTATCCTCTTACTGCAATATAAGCGGAGTGTCTAAAAAGCGAGTAAGCCAACTTTTCTTATGTCCGTAAAATTGAATATATTTCAGTCGTCCATAACAGAGTCGCAGTTGAGCGATTATAAAACAACAGTTCATCTAAACGTTGCAACACACGGGTCTTAGCACCGATGGATAGTTAAGCACGCGCCTTACGATTTGGGTTCGGAAGCCGTCCCGTGACCGAGTGGTTAGCGCGCTTGGCTACTGATCTACGGTACCTGGGTTCGAGCCCCGGGTAAGGCATGGATGTTCGTGTTGTTTTCTGCTGAGATCCTGCCATCCTCTCAGATCTTCTACTGTGACATATAAACTGACAGGCTCCTGTCAGACCTCTATGGCAAGCAGCTGCTTGAGGGGGTATTTTTTTTTTATTTCGTCTTGTCAGGTGATTAACTAGAAAAGCACCAGATATCATCTTTGGAGAATATGGGATGCTCGTTTTCCAACAGAATGAAGTTTTTCGTTTTAGACCATTGCACTTTTAAAAAAAAAGTGATAATTCGAACTATTTGCTGATCGGAGAAATGCAAATAGTAATATTTAATTAGTTGTCTTATTACTGAGGTCTCGATTTCCTTGTATACCTTCTACTATGGCGTGTCAGCGGACAGGCTACTGTTAGGCCCCTGTTGCAAGCAGCTGCTTGAGGGGAAATTTGTTTATTTATTTATTTATTTTATTTATACCACATAAAAATAAGTTATCCCTTAAAGTGAAAAAGTTTCATCCTCTCTCCGGTGAGAAAAGAGACACAATGGTTGTTGTCAGTGTAATATATTCCCATCTGGGGGTGGTGGGAATTAGGGCCAAGGGAGTCTTGGACCACCCTCTGAGAATGCTAGTAATGGTAGAGGCCAAAAGTTTTAAACTTGTGCATATTTCAGGCATTTTTCAAGATTTTTAAAAACTTTTTAAACGAAGGGGAAAATGTTACACTGCAATGGAAGTTCAGTCTCTACCGTCCCCAACCCCCCTCCTTTACTTTTTTCTAGATCCAGGCCTGTTTAACGCAATAATTATATTAATAATATTAAGGTCTTCTCCGTTTAACGCTATCTCCGCAAAATTCCCAGCCCTGCCCACGGTCAGTAGGGGACACCGATGGGCTTGGAAAGGCCGCCGTCCGTCGGATGGGACGTTAAGCCGTGGCCCCGTGTGTGGGAGAGCTATACCCTGTGCACGTTAAAGAACACGCTGGATGGCCTTGACGGGAGGCTACCTCTGTCTCCCAACAGCTGTTCCCGTGGGTCCCCTCCTCCAACCTTCTCTGAGCCTTCGGGGTCCATGTGACCTGGCCATCTAGCCCATGGTGTGCAAAAAAGTGCCGCTCAGTGGTAAAACAACCTCAAGCTCCGTTTAACGCGGATGATGCGTTCCGCGGAGAACCGCACTGGGGGTAAAGTTTTCAATTTGGTTTTTCATTTCTTATTGATCTTTTTGTTCCTTTGTATAATAATAGATGTCCATTTTTAAAAAAACAACAACTATAATTCAGTTTTTATTAAAATTACATAAATATTAAATAATTACATAAATGTGTACATATATGATCGATTAGTTAATTTCGTAATTCATTTCTTAATGAGGAATAAAAAAAGTGAAATCTACTGTGCTTGCAGCAGATTTTCCTTCTCTTCTGCCTTCGAAACACTGAATGGCAACAGTAACTAGTGTTGTTAATCATGTAAGCAATTAATTACATAGATTATTTAGTTTTTGCGGCTTTCTTGCCGAGAGACAATATTCATCAACGGAATCACACGAAACGAGAACCTGGGAATGCTGTCTCTTCGACGACGAGCCATCAGAATTATGACTGTAACGTCTGCAAATGCTTGTAAACAAATTTTTTTTTACAAGTGCCAACAACTGGGCGGACCGTTGCATCAAATATTTACGCTTATTTATCTACGTACCTATTTTATGATTTTTTAATGACATTTTACTTAAAAAAAGGGGGCGGAAAGGAAACGCGTTACAGCAAATCCTTGTTAAACGAGTCTGTTTCAAAAGGGGATTACCTGTATTTACGATCAGAAGTTGAGTCCCAAAATGTTACTTTTCAGACCTAATTATGTACGTTCTGCGCATGTTTACTGGGTGATCATGTTTATTTTCAACAGGATGTTGCGAGGAAAATGTGGTTTCAGAGGCTTCAAAAAAGTTATAATTGCAGATAGCAAACAATAAGGAAATTCAAATGGAGAGACTTACAGAGAATGCATTCCTGTGAAATAAGTCAGCAGTTTGCTGCATTGAATGACATTTTAATTGATTCTGACGACAACTTCTTCAATTCTGGTGAAGTTTCTTTTCTACACTTGCAACATCGAGTTTGCCGATGATTGGCTCTCTATCAACAATGCCACATCACGCGCAGCAACTTGCAGACTATTATAACAATGTGTAACGGTCCTTTACGTCAGTAAACTCGAAAGAAGCGTTTCCACGCAGACGCAGTTGACTTTCAATGCGTTCGTTCTTCCACGCTCACTCACGTGCCGAATCCTAATATTCATTAATTTCGCTCGCGATTCGAGTTCGGCCCAAAAGAAGATAGCCACAGACGATCCAACAGATTTTCGACTTTTTGTTCCTTTTAATTACGCTCCGCTCTAAACGACTCTCTATTTACTCCTTAATGTGTATGCCTGGTGATTTCGTAAGTGATTTATGCATTGCAGAAGGAGCCGAGAAGAAAAACAATTTCCTCTCTCCTTATTATAAATACGGCAGCACGGCTCACGTGGGAGCTGACGATGAACCCGCTGTGCCCGTCCGCTCGCTCAGCGACGACGTTGACACGGTCGACACGATGTAGACATCGAAAGGAAAAAAATAATAATAAAGTCATTACTAGATCACTTCGTTGAGCTGCAGCAGAAAGCTGCGCTCGAGATGTTGCTGAGAGTAGGACGGGAGAGGGAGGAGGTGGGATGGATGAGAAATTGATTCCGATGTGGCGCGAATATGTCGCAGTTGGGAGTTAGACTGGTTCATATTTGCTGGCAATTAAACGTTGACTGTCGAAAGAGGGTGGGAGGAAGATGGTGTTGTCCGTGATAAATGCCGATTATATTCATGCCCATTGTGGTTCTCAGTTGTTATAAAGGCGCCAAATAATTGAAGTCGTATTTTTCCTTTGCAATTCCGTATTTTTAAGAGCAGTGCTCTGTTTTTTTCTTTACTGTCTCCTGGTTTGTTTCTTATTCGGTTCGCGTCCAATGATTTGAAGCCTCACATTAAACCTAACGGGTATTACGCTAATTAGGCAACAGCAAATGGGATATTTATGGAGGAATATTCCGAGATAATAAAGTTAAGTACATTTGCTTTTATGGGATACTTTGCTGTTATTAGAGGACATAAATCGATGACCAGGGATGTGTTAAGAAAATCAGCATTTTGTGGGCAAATGAAATTCGTAAATTCTGATGAATGCACGGAATGGAAGAGAAATAAAACTTATCATTCTGGTTGGGCTGCGAAGAATTTTTCTCTAGGTTTCGCATTCTGATGGGAACTGATACGAAAAGTTGCGCTGTAAGAAAACATTTTTTTCTTTCATCACTATGAATTTTCCTCTCGATAAGCATCTTTACAGATTCTTAACCTGTTTCTCTTAGATTCGGGTCTCAGCCGTGCCAGCATTGAGATTTTCTCCACTTTATCATATTCTCGATGTCCTTCGAAGGACTGCCCTCTACCTGATGGATCGTTGCCTTTCCGGTATTCGAGTTCTCCATCAGATTTCCAACATGGTTACATTAGCAGAATTACACTCGTCATCAGAATCAGCCGAACAATTTGGGTTTTAAAAGCGAAACTAAAACGCACTCTCCTTGTCATCATAACCCACCATTTTGTGTATTCGAGTTCATCCGATTCTGTAGATCAGCTGTGTCTATGAGACACCACATGAGTGTGGCAGAGTTAAGCCATAACTCCTGTATATGAGAATATGAGGGGCACACTCGGTGCAGGTTAACACTCTAGATGGCCTTGATGACAGGTTTCCTTTTGCTCTAAGTACCCCGGGGCCTAGAGTGTGGAGAACGGATGATTCCTCCGGCCTCGCGCTCAGACAATGGAAAAAGAAGCACATTATGTATCGTATGTTAAATTCCTAGGGGCCCTGCTAAGGGTGATTTGGCTCAGACTTCAAACGCCCTAGTTTCGACCCTGACTCTAACATCTGTGTTGATACGAACCACATTTCCAGTTCTACTCTGTGCCATTTATAAGGTATTTAGTAATAGAATAGTTTGAAAAAGGCACCATTCGCGAGTTATAAAGCATCTCAAGGCGCACAGACATAAAGAGAATGTTGGAGCACTTGAACTCCGTAATCATTCCAAATTGCTGATACATTTCTCGTTTGCAATTTTGAATGAAGCTTGCATAAGTCTGCAGATCTCTCAGTTCAACATCTCTCAGTATTAGTATGCTCTTAGTATCTTTTAAAACTTCGAGGTCTTAAAGAGAATACTGAAGACCAAATCCTAAAATATTTAAATTGAGGGTGGTTTAATTTTTGCTTTCATATATGCAAAGTATATTCCTTATTGCTATCTGATCTGCATTTCTTATTTCTAGTGTAATAAAATGCCCTACCCGCAATTTTCTACAATCACATAAAAGATTAAACACGAGACTGAAGTGCGAGTTTCAAGGGAAATGTCGCCCCTCCCATTCCGGTTTCTTCTATCGTCCCTGTCTAGTTGCCTAGTGCAATTTGTTGCAAAGGTTATGATGAGCTTAGAGAACGTTTTTGGAAGAATAAGAAAAATTTCCCATTGTCATTACAAACGTGTTAGATGAAAAACCGAATGTTTATTTTCCTAATGTCGCCAGTTACTGAAAACTCATATGTAAGTCCATAGCATTTGTCTTCCTACTGATGGCGGGGGGGGGGGGGGGGGGGGCGATGGCTCATTTTGTAGCATAATCTAATGTTTCCAGGTTCGAGTCCCAATCTTTATCTACGTTGAGATATTTCTCGCCAACCTCACTCTGTTTTCGGTGAGAAAGAGGTCATTCTTGGACTTAGAAAGGTCACTGTCTATCGTGTAGAACATTTAAGCCGTCGCTCCGTGTTTTGGGATGGTTTGGGTTGTTTTATCTCTGAGAAGCAAATTATGCAGAAAAAGGTTAAATGACCGGGTCACAAGGAAACGAAGGACTTAAAGAAGGTTGAAGAAGAGACAGGAGGTCACTGGAGAGTTGTTACGAGGCAGGCGGAAGTTTCCCTTCAAGGTCATCCAGCGTGTTCTTTAATGAGCAAAACTCCCCTGCACAAGGAGTCACGGCTTAATATCCGACTCAACGGACGACGGTCTTTTCAAGCCTATACATGTTCCCTTTCTCACCGAGATCAGTGTGATGTCCCTTGATTCGGATCCTGTCCGACTGTGACAGATGTCGTGACCCTTGGCTCTAATACTGTCAGACTGTGACAGATATAGTGACCGGGTGTTAGGATCCTTTCCGACTGGGCCAGATGTGATGCCCCTTATTGGGATGTTGATTGACTGAGCCAGAAGGTCGTGACCTCTAGTTCGGATCCTGTCAGACTTGGCACATGTGATGACCCAGTCCACACAGGGGAGAGGGATGATGTAATTTCTTCTTAATTCACTTCGGTGAAAATTGAAGATTCGCGGGTTTTTAGGCCCGTTCAACTGTATACCTCAACTTTGCTGCGTTGAATGAAGAATAGCAATGGTCCATCAATTACTGCACGAGAGTTATATAGGGACGACACAATTTATTTATAATATGTACAGCTACGTGCTGGGAATGAACTCCACTCCGTGAGCCTTTGCTGCTTCACACTGTGGTTCCTTCTGAATCCACAAAACTACTATCAAATTCACCGCTGAACTCCGTGAGCCTTTGCTGCTGCAAATATTACTATATTGAGGTGGAGAATTGCACACTCTGCAATTTCTCACTTTACAGACCTCAAACTCGGCGAAAGGATAACCACTTTTGCCTACACTATGGCTCCTCCTGAACCACAAGAATAAAAGACAAGATTCTCCAAGAATCTAGATTCCCTCTTGGAATCACACCCTGACTTCAAGGGTTACTTTTTGAGAGAGGCGGCGTCCTTTTGACGCGTGTCGCAACGACCTTTTTCGTTCGACCGCTAATGCACAGACTAGCCTTCTCGCTGCACTAGCGCCCCAGGCGGTCATTAACGTCCATCGACAACTGCTGGCATTCGTCCCCTTGCACGGAGTAGCTTCAGACCAGAAAACAACAACAGTGAGTCATCCCAGCACAAACATTTCCAAGAACACATAAAAATATATACAACAATATAATACAACAAAAATGTACAATAAATAAATAAATATAAAATTCTAGGGACATGACAATCAGAACGAGTTGGGGGGGAAAACTCTGAAAGTGGTCACAGTTGGAATTAGACCTTACTAACTGCTGATTAGCCGTCCCATGGTCGAGTGGTTAGCGCGCTTCGCTACTGATCTAAGGGACCTGGGTTCGAACCCCGGGTAAGGCATGGATGTATGTGTCGTTTTTCTGCTGAGGTCCTGCCATCCTCTCAGATCTTCTACTGTGGCATATAAACTGACAGGCTCCTGTCAGACCTCTGTGGCAAGCAGCTGCTTGAGGGGTTTTTTATTATTTAATTGCTGATTACGAACCGTGTGCGGGAGAGCCATACCCTCTGCATGTTAAAGAACACGATGAATGACTTTGACGGAAGGCTTCCATCTGTCTGCTAACAGATGTCCAGAGGATACCCATTCCCAACTTTTTCTCAGAAAACGGGGTTCTTGTGACCTGTCCATTTAGCCCAGAGTTTGCCATAAGTGTCTCTCGGAGATAAAACAATTCGAAACTTAATGATTTTAATTGACCGATTAAAACTCTTGTTACATTTAATTAGAAAATAAATGAACATCATAAATGCTGCTAAAACAAGCTTTTACCTAAATTCCTAAATAATCTCACAGTCTAATATTTTTCATCAGTTACTTTTTAAGTCTGATCTTGTTATTCCATCTCCAAGCAAAGTTTCTTTCGCAAGTCAAAATGCCCCCCCCCCCCCCCCCTCAAAAAAATCTCAAAAAAGAGGAAACGAACAGATTTAAGTTCCAAATGAATTTCTTGTTCTCTTAATTTTTCCAAAATCAAAAGATTTTTTCCATCCCTGCCATAAAAAAGTCAATCTCTAAACTTTTTTTATATCTTTGACAAGACAAAAATTATTTAACCAGCATTAATCAACAATGCTGTCCTTCGGCAAATTATTCTATTCTTCCCATTGTTCCAATCAACGAAGGTTTATAAAAAAAAATCATCCTTGTTAACGAAAAAAGAATCCTCATATTTTTGTGGCATTCCTTTTAATAATGGGAGCGGCTGTTCGCATGATCTGAGCGAAACTATTGTTTGGAAGCACCTTGTTTACTTCTTAGAAACGATCAGTGCAGAAAACACATTTTAACAGATAAGGAAAAAGAGAATTTAATTATCGCTAAAAAGAGCGCATCGGTGGTGCAACGTGAATGCATCTTTCTCTGCGAACCCTTCAGGTTTCTTAAGCGACATTCCTTTCGTCTGTCAGTTCACTCGGAGGAAAGATAATGAACCTAACTTCAGTTAATTACGGACGTCCAAGAGAGAGGGGGATGCTAAGGAAAGCAAGATTTGCTGTATTATCTATCATTAGCTGATGCTTGTTTGCTGGCTGCCGTACAGCCCGTAATTAAAAGGTGAACCATTTCTACTTCCATCCACCCTCTGCTGTTCCGGAGAGACCAACGAACTGCTCGCCAATTTAAAACTTCACCTTTATTTTTTATTTCTCTTCTCTCAAAAATTATTTGGAAGGGCTGGCCATTAATTAGAACGTGTCCAGATTATCCCCAAAAACACAACTAATTATACTGTTTCGAAACAGAGCAGCATTTAAATTCTCTCCTTGAGAAGCATTTTTGGAGATGTTATTAGACTTCGACTGTTACCTCAAAATGTTAGGGGGTTTTTTTGTAACAAAAGAAAAAAAACGTAGGAAAAAAATTTATAAACTTTTATTGAAAGTGATAGCTAAAGGCAAAAAAAAGAAGGAAAAAATATGAAAAAAATTTATCTTTAATTCCATTATAGAAAGAGATTTTATTTCAGTTTTTCCACGGAGGAATATTGGGGGGGGGGGGATATAGTAACTTTAAAATTTTCTCTGTGATTTCTTATACTTTAAGAGTAACGGATTCTGATGGTGATTTAAGCATATTTTTAGACTGCTATTAACAGACTAGCCATGACTTATTTGTTATACGAAAAGGATTCCAACCGAATAGATTTCAAAAATTGCTGCAATAAAGGAAGGAGCTCTAAAAGAATCCAGTTTTATTCATTATAGCGACTGATGTTGTTGATTCAGCGATTTAACTCTTGATTCAATTCAAGAATTCAGTTTTTTGTTAATGCCTAAAATTAAGAGGAAACAAAAGTAAGACAAGGAAACGGATTCTCAATCCCAATTGGATCCTCATTTCTCAGCCTTTTTAAATTGAAGTCACATTTTTTAGTTTGCCGAGAGCGAAAGCTTATTTTGTTATTCTTAACGCAGTTTAGCAACGAAACGAAAGCAATCTTTTGTTACGTTACCATTCTGTATGCCGAAGAAGAATTAAAATTTTTGCGTCACCTTTTTTTATCACTTAGCGCAGATAAAAAAGTAGTTTTTTTTTTACTGTTTGCGATAAAATGTAATTAGCTTAAAGAGCGTCGCAACACACCGGAAACATTATGACGGAACTCGGGCTGGAGATTGAATATTTTTCTAAAGCAAAGATTCGACAGATTTTGATTTCATTTCGGAATGACAAAGACTAAGGTTGATATGAGTTGAAAAAAAACCAAGATCTTTAAAAAAAAGCACGTTAAAGTTTTTTTTGAAGCTTCTTAATATATTTTTCTTATATTGTACGTAATTTTAGACTGTTATTAACAAAGATAAGACTGGAACTTTGGTTATCAGAGACGGGGGAGGGGGGAGGGGGCAGGGGCGTAGCGAAGGACTGTAGTTGGGGGGGGGGAGAAGACCAAAAATTTCCAACTCGAGCAACATTTTTGCAAAATTTGCCAACTGAGGAAACTTGCTTAGATTTACGCTCCGTGGTGGGGGTGGTGAGTTAGACACTTTTCAATTTTAACATCTCTCCTACACTTTGTCATTCGACTTCCAATTCTGCCCCAACTTCCCGTAATTTGTCATTTGACTTTCCAATTTTGCCAACTAACCATAATTTTTCTACTTCCAATATTTACATCTCATCTAAACGTCTGAATTGTAGCAAATCAGTATGAATTTTTGCCTTGATTTGGTCAAATATCCTTAATTTCACGAAACTAATTCCAATCTTTACATCTCTCCGAAATTTGCCAAATCACTTCAAACTTTCAAACTCCCCATTTTTTTTTTGGAAAATTAAGGGGAGTTGTCAAAATCGAAGCAACTTGGCAAATCTAAGGCAGTTTGGAAAATGGAGAGACGGAAAAATTCGAAGCCACTTAGTAAAAATAGGTGAGTTGGCAAAATTCGGAGTGACTTGACAAAATCGTGGAGAGTTGGCAAAATTCGGAGTGACTTGACAAAATCGTGGAGAGTTGGCAAAATTCGGAGTGACTTGACAAAATCGTGGAGAGTTGGCAAAATTCAGGTGAGATATAAAATTAGGATTTTTTTCTGTAAAATTATGGCGTGTTGGCAAAATTCAGGTAAGATGTAAAATTAGGATTTTTTTCTGTAAAATTATGGCGTGTTGGCAAAATCGAGGCAGCTTCGCAATATCTAGGAGAGTTGGAAAATCTTGGGGAGTTGGAAAAATTCAGAGTGGCTTTATAAAAATCAGGTGTGATGTAAAATTGGATTTTTTTTCTGTAAAATTGTGGCGAGATGGCAAAATCTAGGGCATTTGGCAAAATTCGAATACACTTGGTAAAATACGGGCGATTTGTGAAAATTGGGATTGTTTTTGTGAAATTAAGGAGAGTTTATAAAATCGAGAAAGCTTTGCAAAATCTAGGGAAGTTGGGAAAACTGGAAACCACTTGGTAAAGTGCAGGTAAGTTGTAAAAATTGTGATTGGTTTTGTGAAATTAAGGAGAGTTGGAAAAACCAAGAACTCTTGGAAAAATCTAGGGGAGTTGGCAAAATTGGAAGCCACTTGGTAAAATGCAGGGGAGTTGTGAAAATTGTGCCTTTCTTGTGCAATTAAGGAGAGTTGATAAAATTCGAAGTGGCTTGGCAAATTCAGGAAAGATGTAAAAAGTGCAATTTTTTCTGTAAAATTATGGCGAGTTAGCAAAATCTAGAGTAGTTGGCAAAATTCGAATGCACTTGGTAAAATATAGGCGATTTGTGAAAATTAGGATTTATTTTGTGAAATTAAGGAGTGTTGGAAAATTGAGGAAACTTAACAAAATATACAGCAGTTGGCAAAATTCGAATCCACTTGGAAGATACGGGCGAGTTGTGATAATTGGGATTGGGTTTGTAAAATTCAGGATAGTTGACTAAAATCACTTCAAACTTTAAAACTCCCCAAGATTTTGCCAAGTTTACTCGATTTTATAAACTCTCCTTAATTTCACAAAAACAATCCCAATTTTTACAACTTGTCCGTATTTTGCTATCTCGCCACAATTTTAAAGAAAAAAAAATCCAAATTTTTACATCTCACCTAATATTTGCAAAGTTACTCTGAATTTTGTCAACTCCCCCAAGATTTGCCAACTCTCCTAGATATTGCGAAGCTGCCTCGATTTTGCCAACACGACATAATTTTACAGAAAAAAAGATTGCAATTTTTACATCTCACCTGAATTTTGCCAACTCCCTAAGGTTTTGCAAGTTGTCCCGATTTTGGCAACTCCCCAAGATTTTACAAAGTCACTCCGAATTTTGCTAACTCACCTGTTTTTACTAAGTGGCTTTGAATTTGGCCGTCTCTCCATTTTCCAAACTGCCTTAGATTTCTCAAGTTGCCTCAATTTCGACAACTCCCTTTAATTTTCCAAAAAAAATTACAAATTTTCACAAGTCACCTAGATTTTACGAAGTCGCTTCGAATTTTGCCAACTCCGAGTTACTTTGGGGGGGGGGGAGATTCCCTCCCATCACCCCATCACCCCGATGGCTACGCCCCTGGGAGGGGGTTTAATATGTAGGGCTCGATGTTCATAATCTGAGGTTCCCAATTTCGAGCCCAACTGCGCCAGCGTTGAGACTTATTTCCACTAAGCTACCTTCGACGCTAACCCTACCTTCGACGAGAGAAAGGAGCCCGTTGGACTTGGAGAGTACGTCTGATGGAGCGTTATAAAACTGAAACCGTGCACAGGAGAGCCATAAACTCTGCACTTAAAGAAAGGAGGCGTGGCACCTGCCTCCTAACAGCTGTCCAGTCGGTCCCCTTCCCCCAATCTTCTCTGAGCCCTTGGGGTCCTTGTGAACATGGCAAAAAAATTGTCGCTCAGAGGAAAACCAACGCAACCGTTTCCGATCTTTTTGTAAACTACAATGGAAATTTCAATCCGAAACGAAAGGTTGTCTAAACAATTTTTCCTTGCTATATGTTCGTTTTATTCAGAAACTTAACAGTGGACTGAACTCATTTTTACTTTGGCGTAACAGTGTCTACAGATAATGAAATATCGTATGTAAAATGACATGGGAGAGGAAAGGGTTAATGACATTTGAACACGAACAAGAAAAATCCATCTCTGAAGTTTAATTTTTCTTTTTTGGAGGGATTTTCTAGCATGACACTTCGATGCTCAAAACAAGTGAAAGATGAAACAGACCACCAATCTTGATTTTATGAGCACACGGAAGTTGTTACTTCCTCCGCTAATTAACACTTAAAAAAAGGATGTTCTCCTCTGGCAGGGAGCAGCTGCTGCAGAACTTTTTTCAACAGTACACAGAAAGGAAAGAAGCCGGAACGCGTTCGGTGTCCAATCGATGACGGTCCATGAAGAGCACCTCAATGAAGTCGTGCGATTCGGTCTCAATAAGAAGCAGAGAGTCGCGGCGATCGGAAACCATCCGCTCGTGCACGTCAATAGCCAAAAGTGTCGACACAGACATACCAGTTCTGATCGTTAGGCTTAGAAGCACAATTTCTCTTCCTTCGTTTATTTTACCCCCTGGTTCTTTATTTCGCCCTCCCCCCCTCCCTTGCCACTCTTCTTTTACTCCCTTCTTTCGCTTTTTCTTCCCCGCTATTACGCTACCCGGAGAATATCGAAGATCGTTCAACGAAATCTCCAGTGATGGAAGGTGTGGAACCCCTACGGCGATAATTCACGCCATTTCTTAACCAGTCGCTTGGTTTTCCCTGGGACTTTGTGATCAATGGCAGATAGTGGAGAATGCAGCATCGACAGGCTGCGGCGCATGCGCTTCGCTTCTGTTCACTGGTGTGTTTACGGGTGAGTTTGTTAAGTGAGGAGAGGGATATTGCAACATCCACTCTCTCCCCCCCCCTCCCTCCACGGAGTTTTCTTTCCGTCACCAATAACTCTTTTCTCTTAAGAGCAATTGGGCATTATGCAACCGAAAGATCCACTTGTTATGCGCTAAATTGTTTCTAAATTAATCTGACCATCCTACCTGAAGATGCGAAAATGTGCGATAGCATCCGGGTATGTGTGTTTCATCTCTTTATGCGAGACTTAAGATTTATGAACGTTTCGTAGCATCGAATATTTAGGTTTGTTTACAGATGAAACTAGATGCGTTGGCGCGTGTAGCGAAGACACATGTTTCGACGGATGGTGATCACGAGAACCAAATCTCTTCTTCGGCGACACAACAAATGGGCAACTCTGAGGCACGTGAAACACAAATCTGTAATTAGTGTCGTGAATGTGGATTGATGAAGAGTTAGGAAGCGACAAAATTGCGCCGATACTTTCTCTCTATTAGGATGATTACATGATGACTGTTGTTTGAGTGCTGCAATGCTTACGCGATTATGTGTCATTCGGGAAAAAGTATCAGCATCAATTTTTCCTTACGCTCTATAAATGTACATTTATGAGGAAATGACTTACTATTAAACATTTTAATGACAGTATTAACAATCATTATTTAAACGTTATATCACACATATTAGGATATAAGGTGCGGTAATCCAGGAAAGTTCAAGTTAATTTACAGAGGGCCTTCAAAACGTTCTTGACATGTGACTAGATTTGGACTCATTCCTCCGAAGTTAACTAGCTACGATTTGTTTAAAAGCTTGTCTAAACTTGTCATTACCTGTTAAAAACCAAGGCCGTATCGTCATTTTTCTCTTCGTTGGCGGTGCGTAAAGTTCAGACTGCGAAATCTGTGCTTTGCTGCTATAAAGACGGGAAATATTTTACATTTTCACAACGATGCAGCTTAGGGTAGATGCGAAAAAAATCATGCCGATTTATCAAAAGTATATGATGCATATGGTGCATATGGCACTCTTACGGGATAGATGCGCAAATTCAGAGAAGGACGATAGAACTTTGAAGACTTCTCTCATGCAGGAAGACCGAAGGAGGCCGTGAACGAGAGAACCATCGCTGCTGTTCGTGAATTCATTAAGGAAAACCTATACATTAATATTCAAATAATAAGTTAAGATGTAAGTGTATCTATTGGCAGTATGGAAACAATTATTCATCAACATTTAAAAAGATCTGTGCCAAATGTCTACCTGTCTGTGCGAAAGATAAAATCTGTGCGACATATCTGTGCCAAATGGGTACCCAAAAACTGACAGGACAGCAAAAGAAGACTAGAGTCGACTCGCGCAAAGAAATGCTGGCAATGTTTGAACGTAGTGGCCCCAAATGGTTAAAGGACATTGTCACAGGTAATGAAACGTGGTTTTATTATTATACAACTATCAGAAAAATCGACAACTATGTTTTTGTTGTAGAAGATGAACCACGTCCCCAAATCCTCCGTCAAGACTTTCGCGCAAGGAAGAGGATGTTCACAATTTTTATCAATTCCCAAGGAGTGGTAGCCGTGGATACCTTACCTGAAAAAAATACTATTAATGGCCTATACTAAACCAACACTGTTTTGCCCAAAATGATTAAGGAGATTAAGAAGCGGCCTCCAACAACAGGCGTGTCAAGGGTTTCTCCTTCTTCAGTAGCCAGTGCTAACAAAACCCGACAAGTTACATCCTATCTGGAGCAGGAAAAAAAAATCAAACAGCTACCCCCCATCCTACATATTCACCCGATCTTGCACCATGCGATTTTTGGTTGTTTCCAAAAATTAAACAGGGACTTGCTGGGAAGACATTTCAAGGGTGCAAGACCTTGCAAAATGCGTTCATTCAGAGTTGCGGAGTTATTCCCCAACATGTATACCACCAAGCACTTCAAAATTAGCGTAGACGTCTGCAACCTTGCACTGATGTTGGAGGGAAGTACTTTGAAGGACAGTAAAAGTTTTATTGAGTTAAATGAAATGATTTTTGTTCTGTAGAAGCATGTCAAGAACCTTTTGAAAACCCCTCGTATTTGCGAGAAATTTGATCATTGTCTTTTGTCCAAATATAAAACAACAATAAAATTCCTCTCCCTCTTTGAGTTGATATAAGGACTTGACATTCCGCACAAAAAAATATGATAAATAAACAAAGCACTCGTCAGCAAAATATTTTCGAGGCACCTTTCCTCAATCCAAAGAATCATTCATAATGCAACTATTAATATGGAGAACATACAAAAAAAATGTCTTCCAAATATCAGTCTTTTTGTCTCCTTAATGCGAAGGAGAACTGCCAGTCAAGATTCTTTGTCATCAAATGCGGAATATTCTTCTGCATTAGATCTAGGTTCAATGGCTCTTTTTAAATCACTTTCTTAAATGGATATAAAGATAACAAAGCGATTTTATTAAGTTTCTTTTGGATATTTGTAGAGGAATTTAGAGATATTATTTTGAGTTTATCAATTTTAGCTGCTAGGCTTCCAAGGTCGAAACGTAAACTTAATAAACTATTTTGTTTAAAACTGTTTCGTTTTTCGAATATTTATAAACAGACGCAGGGACGCTTCTTCCGCTGGTGTCGATAGGCTGCTACTGACGTCACTTTTGCTTCGTTTTCTGTCAGCTTGTTTGATAAACTTTAATGTCGCTTCGAAAGACGAGGATTCTTCGAAGTCTTTTTTCTTCTTCTTTTGTTTCCGCCAGATGTCTCAATCTCATTTTCTTCTTTGTTTTCCGATGGCAGTATCATCGCCTCCGAAAGCTTAGCGCGTGCCTTAATGCGCCAAAAGACTTCGAAAACTCTACAAATTTGTTTCGTTATTTTTGAACATTTTGGTTACTTTTAAAAATTATAAATAAGCACTTGTAATGAAATATTTAGCAGTTCAACACTTGAGCATGAAATTAAAATTTTGCTTCCTCTGTGTTGTAGTTCAGCGTTGACGTAATCGCTTAATGTCATCCACGTGGTTCCAAATGGAACCCCTTGCCGTCCTTTCAGATTCCTTTCAGATTGGAAACATGGTGCTCCACAATGAGACATCTTTCTCTAGAACTTTCCCAAAGCCAATTCCATCACCAAACGTGAATCAAGAGTTAATACACCAAGACCAAAAAAAGAAATGCGACATTGTGTTAGGATGATGTGCTAGGAGCAAAGAAATCGCCTCAGTATCCTTTAACTTCTCTTACAAATTATCCAGTTCGTGTTTTATTCAGCCATTCACACGAGCCTCGAGATCTTCTCACGCCGGGAGGTCCTCCTCGGATAGGATGGGCTTTAAATTTCCATCCTAATGCACACTCTTTCCAGAAAGTTGTCGTTAAACTTTTAATACAGACAATAACTGCATCTCGAAGACCGCACTGCTCCGGAGCCTAGGCGCGAGCTTTAGCAGCTCAGTTGTGTACTATGGCATTTTTGTGCGGCGCTTTCATGACCTCTCGTGGTACGTGCCTCCATATCAGGCTGTCGTTTCCCTTGGCTTTCCGTGATGAGTCACCCACTTAGGAAAATGGCCCTTCTACTAAATATGCAAAGAGATTTTCTCTCCTTGCAACGACGAAAGGGGCGATGGTGGTAAGCACGAGAATAACGGAAGTACGAAAAGTGGGAGGTAAAAAAAAAAGGGCTTTCATTTCTCCTTAACTGCGATCGATAAGGTGAAGAAGAAGAAGAAACCTTTGAAATGGAGAAGCCCTTACGTCTACATTCACGCCTGGGACCGTCACATGCTGTAGTGGGCCGAGTTATTGCTTTGAAAACTTGAGTGAGCAACTTTCGGTTGAAAAGAAGAAAAGGCTTTCCACGGAGAAGTATTATATGGAAGAGAGAGGAAGCTTACCCATCTGACGTCGGATGCTGCTGGTGCTTCTGTCTGATTTCTCTTTTCTCTTCATCGCAGTCCGAGGCAGTATACACTCTAGAGGAGAAAAAGAAAAGAGGAGAGAGATTGGTTTATGACTTTGATTTTTTTTTTTTTAACTTACCGGGCGAGTTAAGGTATTTTAGAAATAAAACTTTCCACGGATTGTGTGTGCTCGTTTGCTTAAAGAAACAAACGTCTGTGTCTGGGAAGACTTCATGTGCCGTGAATGGGAAGGCAAAGGGTAAGAAAGTTGTTAAATCAAGTTAGAAAAGCGTGAGGAGGTGAATTGCATTTGCATGCGTAATGAAAGCGTTGGCAACCGAATGTTTTGAGGGAAATTCATTGCTCCTAAGTGGGAGTGGTATAAGAAAGAATGGATTTCTCAATGCATTGTCCTCAATAATTCTGAGTTGTTTCCATAAGCAGATTTTGAATAAAATCTCCTAAAAAACAAACGTTTATGCTAGATGAATTTGCCTATTTGTGTGAAAAACCATATAAAATATTTGGGGTTTTTTTTGCCGACGGAGTGTAAAATTTAATTTCCGCAATTTGGATGAGCGGTTTTGATTTGATGAGGGAACTGCTGATGCTTGCTAACTGCCATATTGCATTCATCTCAATCACTGTTGGTTGCTGCATAGTGATCATACGCACAATTTGATATTTGATTCCCGATTTCTTTTATTAAAAACGCAAATACGATATTCTTGATACTAGAATATGGCAAGAAAAAAAAATAGAACGATTTAGAGACCATTTTGACGTATAAAAATATTATTAAAAGTACCTAAAATATTTTTTTGCTAATTTGAATTTGAAAGTCCAATTAATAAAATCACATATTACCTAAATGAAGTTAAGCCTTTGATTTATAATAAACATTTCTACAATAATTTTAGAATAATTTTTGGGCGAATTCTAAAATTTGCCGTGTATTTAAATTTATAAGCATTTTTTCTCAGCAGGACACTTCAGAGAATAGACATTTACGAGAATATATAAAAGCAAGAACTATCTAAAATTTTACATTATTTTATTGTATTACTATTGCATTATTTTCGTGTTCTATGCAGTACAATATTAATATTTAGTAAATATATCGTATTTGATGAATGTCTATCCCTAATTTATGGGGAGAGCATTCACAATCAGAAATATAATGCCGTCTTTAGGGAAGAAATTCAGTTCTGCCCTTTATAAGAGATTGGGTAAAAGAACTGTGTAACATTAACTGATAAAATATTTTTCTTATTCTTAAATTTAATGTTATAATGAACCAGTGTGTCACTTGTGTTACTGGTTTTAAAAAAACATGACATATTTCCCTTTCTTTCGTATACGACACGTCTTATTTTGTTGACCTCTTCCCGCACCCCTTTTTAGGTGGTGCCTTAACTCCCTATGAACTAGAGACGGCTCTGGCAACTTAACAATAAAAAGTAAAAGAACCAATCAATAAGAAATTCACACTTTTACCTGTTGGCATATAATTCAAGAAGTAATTTTGTGGAAAATGTGATTTTCGCCGACGAGTGGGAATTCTAACCCACCTGGCATGTAAGTGGGAGGCATGGGTTCGAATCCCACTCATCGACAAAACTCATTTTCCCACAAAATTATTTCATAAAAAATCTATTTCGTTTTTTTGTTGTTTTCTTTGAAATTCTGTAACCTAACTTAGTTTTAGCTTACTTTCAGAAAAAAAAAGTTTTGTTTTCACCTTGTAGCCTGTCTGCCCGTCAGTAGACATTCAACTTTTCCGTTTTAAGAAACAAATAAACTAGGTGAACATATGAACTTGGTGAAAGAGATAACGAAATAAATAAATGACATACAGGGTAAAAATTAATCATTGCGGGAAGCGAATGCAAAGTTAGAAAAGGAGCTAGACGAATTAAAGGCAAAGATCAGTGAACTTCAACAGAATTCTAGGAACAAGAATATCTAGGTAGTAGGATCACCTGGATCCAGGAAAAAAAAATATTACAGACATTGTAACTGATATTGTAAAGGTTCTAAAAATGAAAACGGATCACCTGGACATTGAAGACATGCATCGAATTCCTGCGAAAAATCCAAATAGAATCAAACCTATTGTAGTAGAGTTTGGGAGTAGAATCACTAAAGATTATGGATGAGTAACTGGAAGACCAAAAGGAATCTCAGAGCGAAGGAAATGAACGACAAGTAGGAGCATGGACGAATATATATATTAACGATCATCTCACAGCACAAAACAAACAGTTGTTATTTAAAACCAAAGGGTTACAAAACGAACTTGGCTACACATACGTGTGGGTGAGAGACGCTAAAATATATATGAGAAGAGATGAAGGATCTGATATTATAAAAATAAGCACTACTCAAGATTTAGATAATCCAAGGAGGAGAAACTAATCTTAAACAGCAAAATTTCTGTTTCAATCCCAAAGTAAATAATTAAAAATGGCGGGAGTAAGTTGATTTTGGTAAAAACCATTATAATATCAATTCGCTCTATCCAGATGTATTACAAGGGAAGTATTCAAAACATGTCTAGATCACTTGTACGTTAGAAATTTTAAATCAAATGCAGTAAATACATACATTATCAAAACCAATATCTCATATCATTACTATATCGGTCTCAGTATAGCATGTTTAGCTAATCACAAGAGTTGCATCCAAAACAGCAAAACAAACTATAAAACTAGGTTAAATGTAAAACAATTGCGAGAGAATTTAGGTAACATATCATGGGAAGTGGTCAAAAAACAAAATAACATAAATATGGCTTTTAATTTATTCATCTTTTAATTTATTCATCGGCATATTAAAAAAGGAAATTGATGCAACAAATTTTCCTAACCTGAAATATATCAAACCATGGATTACAGACGCATTAGTAACTTCAATTAATCACAGAAGTGAGTTATTTAAAAAATACAAAGCAAACGGATAACTTACAAAGCAAACGGATAAATACAAAGCAAACGGGTAAATACAAAAGCAACGGTCAAGATCAGATTGATCATTTTAGGAGATATAAATATATATTAACAAATTAAAAAGTTATTTTCCTATTTTGTGGGTTAGGTTGTTTTACCTCTGAGCGGCACTTTTTTGCACACCATGGGCTAAATGGCCAGGTCACATGGACCCCGAAGGCTCAGAGAAGGTTGGGAAAGGGGACCCACTGGAACAGCTGTTGGGAGACATATGGTAGCCTCCCGTCAAGGCCATCCAGCGTGTTCTTTAACGTGCACAGGGTATGGCTTTCCCGCACACGGTGCCACGGCTTAACGTCCCATCCGACGGACGGCGGCCTTTCTCAAACCCATCGTTGTCCCCTACTGACTGTGGACAGGGAATTTTGCGGAGACAAATCTCAACGCTGACCCAGCTGGGACTCGAACCTGGGAACTACAGATTACGAGCCTGGCGCGCTACCGACTGAGCCACCCCCGCCCGCTATTTTGTGGTCAGTGGAGTCTATTAGAGAATAAAATGGTAAAGTAAACGAATGATCATCTATAAAATATTAATTACCGATTATTTACCATCAATCGGCAAAAAAATGATTGTAGATTTCATGGTGAGCAGCTTTCGAGTTCCATTTAACTTAAGTGCTGACACCTACCGGATACGAATTCTCTTTGGAAGATCTCTTAACTGGATTAAAAATGGGGCGTGCTTTGAAAGTAAACAGCTGGTTTGTTCCGAACGGTTAATTGACACTCATCAAATCGTCCATCAACTACTGCTTAGCAGGCAGGTGCATTACCAAGTAGCATGCAGACGTTGGCAGATAAGCCAGGAAGTGTTCTTTAATCAGTTTTATTTGTAATTCAAGCAAAGTAAACAAAATATATGTCTCATGTTTTCGCAGCAATATTTCACGCGTCGCGTCGATCACTTCGTCTTGATGGCTCTCCGAACCAAACGGAAGTTAAATGAATTCTCCACGGAAGCAGAATTGCTCCGTAATTCATAACTCTCGTTTGCTGGACTCTCCTATAAACGACGACAAATGCGTGATTTCGGAGAATAATTGCTTCATTTATAGACAAATTGTGCAGTCGAGTGCCCAATATCTTCGTCTGGAGTAAACATGCTTACCTCTGAGTGGACAAAGTTTCTCGAGAGATGAGAGCGCTGCGCAAAATGTTCATTTAAACACACGAGTACGCATCGACACACACATGCACACTCACTAGCTGCTGGTCAATACGAAATGACCCAAGAATTACTCGTTTAGCCAGCATCGCAGGCCCTGTAATGCACTGTCTATTAATGTGCTCTTCATAATGACTCACAAGGCATATAATTCCCGCGACGCGTGCTGCCTCATCCGAACTATTCATGTCCACTAAGAGGAAACCGGGAGAGAAATGAGATACTCATCCTCTCGTTGTCTCAGCGAATTATGAAGCGAATGCCTAAGTAAAGGGAGAGAGAGAGAGTAAATTAAGTCGGTTTCCCATGCATCCTCTCCACTCTGACGTTCCTGCACGCACACATACATACATACCCACTCTCGGCGCTCTCTGCCTTGACCCTAAACCGCCGCCAACACCACGCGGAACAAGAAGCAAGGAGTATATGGTGACCATTAATTAAGGCCTAACCTCAGTGACCCACCCTGTACCCAATCACACCGCTCGCCATTCCCAGATAATGAATCCTTTGTAATCCTTAGAGGGGAGTGCTCTCCTCTGCTGGATTACAGGCCGTGGTTTGCCAAACATCGCTTGCTACCACTCTCCGTCACCGCCACAGATGCCGCAGCTACCTGCACGATCTCCCGGTAAGATGCTGCCATCAGGAGAGAGGACGGAAATGTTTGTATTTCGTATCGATACTGAGAGGTGGTGATGGTACTCCTCACATCGTTTGCTCATTCCGCTGCAGTTTCTCTTTCCTATCTAACTCGTAAGGGACCTGTCGTCTAAAAGCTGCCTTTCGCCAAAATATATTTGTCTTTGTCATTATCTTTTTCTTTTCCCAACGAGTGGTCACGTGAGCTAGAGACCTTTGACAATAATATAAGTGCCAACACTTTTATTTCCTTCTAGGAGTGATTCGTAGCAGACGATCTGGGGTATACAAGAGGAAAATTTGATTTGTTGTGCATGTTGGTTGTTTTTTTAAACAATCTTTCACCAAGCGTTTGGAAATCTTTTTTAAAACTAATGCATTAAGGGAAGAGGATATTTTTTCTTACGCTTCAAGGAGTGAAAAGAAAGTTCATGTTAAGCGCAAAGTGTTATTATGATTAAAAATAAACGTTTGGAGAACAAAATTGCATCAACTGACTCGGCTTCTGTAATCCTTAAGTGCTTGGAAGGATTTACATTCAGATATAAATTAAGTTAATGACGTAGGAGGCGTTTGTAGGAGTCTGACCAGAAAAGAAGGGGGTGGGGGGAAGCACGACTGTCGAATTCGCAGCATTTGTTTATTCATTAATGGAAGTTTGAATATTTAGCGATAACAATGCCAGCCACAAAAATTTACTTCAGAAGTTAATTGAAACTTAGTAATAAGTATTGTATCAAAGTGTTTAATAAAATAATTTCGTATTTTAGAACTTTGTGTAAAGAATTCTTTCACTATTCTTCAGTTTTGTATGTTTCTTAAGACTGGCATTGCTGTTGTTAAATATTCAAACTTCCGTAACTCATTAAATACTGAACGAATATTTTTGAAAATCGAGATATTGATTCATTTGATTGAGATCTTTATCTGCAATCACATTTTTCAAAAAAAAAAAAACTTATTTTAGAAGTTATAGAGCTTTGACGTTAGCATCCCATTGACTTAACATAGGGATTTTCCTTAATTTATGGAAACCAGTGTAAAATGAAAGCGAAAAGAAGAAGAAAGAAAGAAAAAAACTTTCCCCAGCAAACCCTTTTTTTTATAAGCATGCACGATTCAGTTGATTTCATACAAATCCATTGTTTTGTTATTTCCAAATTTTTCAATGACGTTATTTTTTGTTCCTACATAGTAGTTGGAATATTCACCAGATGGCACCACATTCACATTCAACCAATATCTATTCGGGGGCGAAGGGGTTACTATAATCAAAAACACCGTACAAGAAGATAACCGTACAATTCATTAATTTCTTACAATCTTAATTGATTTCGAGGGTTGAAGTTTTGCGACCACGGTATCCTTGGTATGAGGAATTATTTGTTACTCGATCTGCCATTCTCTTTTTAAAATTCTATACCTTTCGTTAATGGTTGCCAAACTCTTCAGATCGCTACCTTTTTATTACGCTGTGTGACCTCCTTTGCAACTATCATCTACCTGATCGCCTTCCTTCAGGACTGATCGTTTCAAAAGAGCCATCGTTAAATCTCGATAGATGCTCATATAATAATCGTGTTTAGAAATGCAACAATAAAACAACTACAATATAACACAGTAATATTCTGCAAAAGAAGTGGCACAAGATTACGACGACTATCTTTCGTGTTGTTGCCACTGATAAAACAGATTTCGGTTAACATACATTTTAGGTCCACAAAACGAGTCCTATTAACTAGAGTGTTAATTTCGTAAACTAATGCATGATAAAAATGCATATTGCGATATAAAAATGCATGATAAATTATGCATATTGTTTAGGTTAATGATCTCTAATTCATTAGTTAATTGCCATTTTTCAGCTAGCCGAGACTGGTAGTTTCTTTTAAATGTAAATATTTAATACCGCTAATCATTAAATAAATTCTTAAGAGTTGAATTTTTCTACCTTTGAGTACACACAATGGGCAAAATGACCAGGTTAGAAGAACCTCAAGGATTCAGAGAAAATTAGAGAACAGGAAACGTCACGTCAAGGCCATCTAGAGTGTTTAACGTATTGGATATGGATGTCTTTTGCACAAGGAACCGTGGTTTAACCTCTCATCCGATGGACGGCTGCCTTTCCACGCCCAGTTTTTCGGTTGTGTGAGGTTTGGGATGATTCTTTGAAGCATTTGAATTTTTTAGAGTCTAAGAAATAGTCCAGAAATTCATGTTGGTTTTTTAATATGAATCTAGTTTGTACAAGATGGATTTTCATTTCAGGAAATGTCACAGTTTCAGAAAGCTGAAACCGAGAGAGTTTAGTTATGGTTTCGTTTCCAGTTTATTGAAATATTCCTTCTCCGAAGTGTAACCCCACAAAAAACTTTGTGGGATCGGCCATGGTCTGCTGTGATGTAATCATTGCAAACCACAGCAGTGTTCCATCTTCACTGCAGAGTTGCACGCTTTCAGTCTAGCCATGGACCACGTAGCAACTAAGCATCATCGTCGGTGTGTGCTTTACACCGACTCACGAATACAAACAGTGGCTTAAACATCACTTGGGATGATTGCATATAGGAAACAAAGATAAAATTGTCCTCAGAATATTTTTTTTTCCATTTGAGGCATTGCTATTGAGAAAAACGGTTCTAATGTTTCGTGACCCCATATACTTGAACCGACGGCCTTGTAATCAGAGAGGGAAAGAAATGAAAACTAGCCAAAATGTTGAAACATTATACACTTAATTAGCTCTTTCACTGTTAACATATTGTTACGACGACTGGAGATAAACGTCCTATAATGAGCCGTGATGTACCGTGCCTTGATGCTCGCGTGAACTACAGCGTGATAATTACGTCACCAACGACATCGAACGAACTGGACTGAAAGAATAAGGAATAAGTGTTAATTAGAAGAACTGGAGTGAGAAGAAATACGTTTTGTTTAAGTCGATACAGTGTAGTGAATAAGAAGTGTTTTTCTTTGGTAGGTTCGCAGAAAGATAAGTAAATTAATTAGTGTGATCCAGTTAGCGGACCGGTTAGAAAAATAAAGATGTTTAAGACATTTAAAGATGAGTCTGAAGAGGTTTTATGTAAGTCGAACGAGTAGATCTAATCTCAACTTTTCTGTCGGAAGAGTTCATCATTTGTTACACAGTTGTATTTAATTTATATAAATGATTTTATCCATACTTTTGTAATAAATTACATTGCATTAGAATCAGAATTGTTATGTACTATTTATTTGAAGTCACGCTCTGTTCCCATCCATTTAATTCGTAACATTTGATAGGGGTGCTGATACATTAGTCCTTTGCCAGTAACAGGGTTAAATACAGCTACATACCTGGAGGCTATGGTAACATGTCACTGTCGACACAGTAAATGGACAGAAAATGAAATACGAAGAGCGAAACGATACATATGAAAAGAAAATGACAGAATCTAAAATGAAGCGAGAAAACTGAGACGCAAGTTTGGGGCACATTGCACCAATGGTGGTCTAAACCATATGAATCCGTGCTTGCAGACTATCGACATGCAACAAACTCTCTGTGAGAGGGTTAAAACTCTCGAGTAATTGGTAGCTCATTGCCAGTAGCAAGATACATACATATTACAGTACTCCTCAAGTGTTTAAGGCAGTTAGTGTCATTGACTCACAGTGCAATGATCTCAGCTTCGTCATGTGACTTCATACGTCAGATGGGTCAGTAGATGCTTATTTCATATCCGACAGTTAGTATTGACTTTTTGATCTTTTACCAATGACTGCGTCTCAAAGCAGACATCAGGAATATTCATAACACCGTATCATAGTGACGTCATATTTCAGTTACGCGACAACATAAACGGAATATGACGTCACTAAACCTTAGACCCTTTTTCTCAATAACAACGACTCAAATGAAAAAGAACTTCTCAGAGCATTTTAGATTTAATTTTACGTGAGTAATCGCATCCTGGATTGTTTATGAATGTTACATCTATCCTGTATAAGTGTGATTGAGCTATGGATGGCTTATTACAACACAGGAAACGTTTTTAGTAATATACACTCACGATTAATCTTGTCTATTATTTTCTTTTACTTAGAGAAATTTGGATGTTTAAGACAAATCGGAGACAAAGCTCTTAAAATGAAGAAACACCTTCTTCAAATGGAAAAAAAGAGACTGAAGAAAATTTGTGTAAACAAAAATATATTTGCATTAATTAAAACGTAATTCTTCTGCAATTGGTAGAATAAATGTCCTTCACTTCTGCAGTTCGTTAAAAAAATTGACATTGAATTGTTGTGCTTAATTAAGAGCAAATCGTCTGGACAAAAGCAACAGGGGGGGGGAGAATTAAAAGACATAATCCTCATGGTCGTCGCCATGGTAATATATGCTACTCAGTCATCATCTTTCGTACAGTGGTGATACCGTACAGTGGTGATTCAGCATTAGACCCAGTGACAGCTACTCATCTATGGTGGTGATGGGGGAAGAGGACGACGACGAGGAGGTGGACGATGAGCTCCTCGAAAGGGAAAGTATTTAGCTATCAGGCATTTTCTTCCCGGTGCGTCGGTTTGTAAGCGATATGGGTAAAGAGCGAAGCATCGCATGACATGCTTTTCAGTGTGAGAGGTTGCTCTATTAGGATGAAAGATGCGGAGATAAACAAGTAGAGGAGATGGGAGAAGAAAATCGGAAAAATTGGATGAATCCAAAAAGAACATTAAGGCACTTCCTGTGCAGCTTGGCAACAGAGAAATCTGGAATAAATTAAAGAGAGGAGGAATGCATATAAAAAGTAAAAGTTTTGGTACAGTGAATAAGATTCGTTATTGGAGGGAGTTCTCGTCATTCCAAGCAAAGCGGAATATGGAACATCAGTTCCGGATATGGAAAAAAATAAAAGAAGAGAGGGGTGGGCGATCGAGCCAAGAGATTCGGTTTTCATTTTAGTATAACATTTTCCCTTTTGTTTTAGACAGCTTTAAATATAGCTTGCAAAATGCTTAAAGTATGCTCAAGTTTAATAACTCTTTGTCTCCATTATCCATATTAGCATTCTCAAAAGGGGGAGGGGATTGCTTCCTCCTAGATCCGGCCACGGAATGCATCACTGCATCCCGAAGTTAGTCACGTGTGCCCACAACAATTTCTGCAACCTGTAGGCCATATTTGTCAGCTTCTGATTTTAAATTCGATCTTACAATTAGCTCATTAGATAAGAAAATAGAAAACAACGCAGATCAATGTTGAATAGATCAGAAATCGAAATTTAAGGTCTATCTAATCTTGGATCCATCGTTCTCAATCACTTTTATTGCTTGATGTTGATATAAGCCAGTGGTTCCCAAAGGTGGGACTTGAGATTTAGTTTAGGTGGGTAGCGTTTCCATGAACTTTTCTGACAAAACTAAGCAAATTTCTTTTCAATTAAAACATGAAGGATGGAGATAACCTGCAAGCTTTTTGGCTCTCATGCATTATACAAATATTCGCGCAAGGAATATAACACACAAACAATACCCACTGAAATAGTAGTCAGGTGTGCTAACCACTAGACCAGGTAGGGCTATAGTGGTTAGCCAAGGGTCGGATGAAATAACTACTGAAATACTTAAGAGTTGGGAATATTTCTGTTGTCACATGGTTGACTAATATTCTTAAGTATTTTTACCAGAGCATATTATTATAATCTCTGTTTTTAAGAAAGGTGACAGCAGTTCTTGTGATAGTTATAGTGGAATCAGTCTACTTTCTGTTCCAGATAAAGCTCGTTTCATTACTTGCTTAACAGATTAAGAATTTGGATGATGGACAGTTGCGTTAGAAACATTGTAGATTCAGAAGTGGTAGGGGTTATGCTGATCAAGTATTTTCCGTTAGGCGGATTCTTGAGAAATGTTTTAAATTTCAGAAACCTGTGGTTAGTAGCTTTATAGATCCCTCTTTTTCCTCTGCGACTCTGTTAATCGTCATGATTTGTGGTTAATCGTTAGATTGTATGGCATACCAGACTAGGTGGTTAACATACACTGGTTCCCATAAATTAAGGACTACTCAGAAAAATTATGATAAACAAAAGAACTATATGAATGATTTTAATGAGATTTGATGGAAACATGAATTACAATGCTAGTTCAGAATGGCATAAAATATTTTACACTAGAAACATTTTTCGTCAAATAATAACACTTATAGGAACTTGTCCAAAAATGAGGTGTCAGAATGCAACGGGCAAAGTTCTTTAATAAAAAGTGTGATCACCCTTACAGTAATGCAGGCACGACAGCGCTGTTCCATGCTGTTTATGATTATGTAAATCAGCTCAGTAGGGAGTAAAGACCATTGTTCCTTTAAAGCAGTAATAAGCTCCCCCTTTGTTTCAGTTGGCGGGTTGAGGGCAGCAACACGTCTCGCTAGAGCATCCCACACATGCTCAATCGGATTTCGGTCGGAAGATCGAGCTGGCCACTTCATGCATATAATGGGCTCCTCTGGAAGGTATTGTTCCACTAGTCGAGCTTTGTGTGGACGAGCATTATCGTCTTGTAAGATGAATATTTCAACTATTGTGCCAGCGTAAGGACGTACATAAGGGTCCAGGATGTCATCTCTAACCTTTGAGCATCGAGGTTCCCACTCGTCAATACATATGCGTCCACCTAAGGAAATGCCACCCCAAACACACGCGCTACCTCCGCCGTAACTGTATCTTTGACGCATGTTACTGGGGCGGGGGTGGCTCAGTCGGTAGCGCGCCAGGCTCGTAATCTGTAGTTCCCAGGTTCGAGTCCCAGCTGAGTCAGTAGGAGCCCTGCCCACGGTCAGTAGGGGACACCGATGGGCTTGGAAAGGCCGCCGTCCGTCGGATGGAACGTTAAGCCGTGGCCCGTGTGCGGGAGAGCCATACCCTGTGCACGTTAAAGAACACGCTGGATGGTCTTGACAGGAGGCTACCATCTGTCTCCCAACAGCTGTTCCAGTGGGTCCCCTCCCCCAACCTTCTCTGAGCCTTTGGGGTCCATGTGACCTGGCCATTTAGCCCATGGTGTGCAAAAAAGTGCCGCTCAGAAGTAAAACAACCCAACCCAACCCAACGGATGTTACTTGGATGATAGCGGGTACCTCGTTCTCTCCGTATCAAACAATGCCCGGAATCACTCTGCAAGCAATATCTGTACCCATCTGTGAAGAGTACGGACTTCCATTGCTCTTCTGTCCAGTTAACATGCGTGTGTGCCCAATTCAACCGCTCTCTCCAGTGACATACCATGAGGGGAATATAAATTGTGGCCTTCTATCGTACAGACCTCCCTCGTGAAGTTCTTACACAGTAGAAGCTGATACACCCCTCCCAGTGGCTTCTGCAAGAGAGGATCATAGCTGAGAGTGGGTAGATGTCCTGCTCCTTTATGCTGTTAATCGCAGATATCGGTCTTGTACAGCGGTCATAACTCTAGCCCATACTCGGCTAAACCTCTGAGACGCGGAATCCGTGTTAAGAAATTGATTCCACAGTCTATGGGCCACAGAAGCACTCACATTCAGCCATCGTGCCACGTCTGACTGACTTTGGCCTGCTTCAAGCCGGCCAATAGCTCTCCACCGCAGTTCATTTGACAAATGATGTCTCGAGGTCATTCCTACAAAATGGCTATTTCGAATTTCTTTGCTCACACTTACAATACAAAATAACGATCCACTCCAAAACACCCGTTTTATGCGGCTATCCGATTGCGCAAATTGGCGCAACCTAAACTAATTTGAATACGATATCTTCATTCGGCATTACTTTACTGGTTACATGAACAAGTTTGGTGAGGTCGCACAATTTTTTGGCGAATTATCGCGATTTTTCCCATTTTTCCTTAATTTATGAAAACCAGTGTAATTGGTTAGGGATGTTTTTCCCTGTGAGCGGCACTTTTTTTCACACAATTGGCCAAATGACCAGATCGAAGGACCCCGAGTGCTCAGAGAAGGTAACTCACCGGACAGCTGTTAAGAGACAGATAGTAGCATCCTGTCAAGGCCATCCAGGATGTTCTTTAACGTGTACAGGGTATGGACTCTACCGTACTGAGCGGCTTTACGTCCTATCTGACGGACGGCGGTCTTTCCAAGCCCATCGGTGTCTCCTACTGACTGAGGGCGGTGAGTTTTGCCGAGATAAATATCAACGCCAGCCCAGCTAGGATTCGAAACTGGGAACTGCAGATTATGAGTCATTACTGACTGAGCCACCTCACCCCTAGTTAACATAATGAAAACTTTATAACACTGAGTCATGTGTGAGAATTTGGTAAGGCTGGAAGCAATTGGTTTAGCATTGCTTCTGGTGTTCGACAAAGGTGCATTTTGCCTCCTTTTCCCTTTAATTTGGTTATTGATTACATTGTGCGGAATTTTCTGTAAGGGAAAAAATATGGCCTTAAAGAGTATAGAAATTTTAAAATTTCTCATTTAGATTATGCTGATAATTTAGCCCTTTTAGCAAATGATGTTGATGAGATGAACTCTTTCATTAGAACTGTTGATGAAACTGGTAATAGAATTGGTTTAATAATAAACAGAGAGAAACTAAAGTGGTTAAAATTGGTCAGGCAGATTGTGGTTCAATAATTTTGAAAAGTTACATCCTTGAGCATTAAACTTGAGCAAGTGTCACAGTTTAATTATATCGGGACTATTTGACAGACAATGGCAATGTGCAGCATAAAAAAAAACAGAAGAACAGGATTCCTGCTGGAACTTTTAAGAAACTAGAGAGAGTGTGGAAAAATATACACCTAAAGGCCGAACAAAAGTTTGATCCTTTGCAAAGTTAGTTATGGTAGTGAAACTTGGATCTTTTGCACACAACAGAAAACTTGATGCCTTTGATTTTAGGTGTTTATGCAGCATCTTATTCATTAGGTGGATTTTTTATTAATAATAATAATAATATCTTTATTAAGCCTTAGTATGGTTATATACATAGATTACCCCGCTAAGCCTTATGGCTTGTAGGATTGACTTATGGCTTATGGCTTGTAGGATTGACTTTGTAAGTACTGATAAGGTTAGGTGAAGTAATGTTCAACCACCTCTAAGCAGCATATTGTACAGAAAGAGACTGCGTTGGTTTGGCATGTTGTCCGTATGCAAAACAACAATTAGTGAATAGGGTTAATAACAAGTGTGTCTAAACGCCGTAAAAAAATGGGAAGATCTAGGATGCGGTGGACAGACAATGTCAAACAGGACCTTGCTATAATTGGCCTATACTGACCAACTGTAGCAGCTGTAGACTCAGGGAAGACATGTTTGGGGGACTAAAATACGCTGTCTGGTTGGACCTCCGTAGATCTTGGCTACTTTAGGACTAAGTTTGTATATATATGTATATATGTGTGTGTGTCGCAGAAGTATGACAATTCAAATTTAAGTAAAAATTAACTGAAAACATTCTTTAAAAATGTTTACTATTTCGTTTGTCAGTTAATAGCTGCTCTCTTTCTCTGACGATTGTTATTACTTTTCGGTTGTCAGACTCAGATCTAGTTTAATACTGAATTCGAGACGTCATACAAAGAGTTGATACTTTTAAAATGTTAATGATCCTTCCAAGCAGTGGATTGGGAGTTTTGTGAAAGAAATAAATACAACGAAAAGCCTAAAACGTTTCAAGTTCTAATAGAGAGGAGAGAGAGAGATCTGCCCTAAATGTTAAATAACGATTCATTTGAATAATCGCACCCGGATTTCTTCACAGATTGAATTTTGCTAAGACGTTCAGTTTCCCATTGCGAATTATTAGTTTAACTCATTGATAATCTTTCAAGTGTTGTATTTGAGAAAGAAAGCTTTGTAAAGTTCGTGTTGGTACATTAACTGAATTAATAATTCCTCCAGACTCTCAGGGTTCTCAATCTTTTATGCTTCACGTAACCCCTGGAAATGTGTATGTAAGTGGCGTACCCCTTGTATAGATAGATAAAACTATATTTAGAGTATAACAATGGGAATAAAATAAAACATATATATATATATAACATATATCTAGCAATTTTTGAGCTCTCACGGCGTACCCCAAAAAATTTTACCGCGTACCTCACGTTGAGAACCTCTGTTCTAAAGAGTTGCTACAACCTTTCGATGTAGTCTGCATTTCTTAACTTCGACAAAGCCGGACTCCTATTATTTTGCAATTCACTTATATTCAATGTTTAGTGTTTGGAGAGATCAGAGGTGAGAGGATGGAGGGATTACTCCACTTTACCAAGTTAGTTTGCTTGGCCACCATGAACGAGGGCTTCGAAAAACCTCGCCTAGACAGGTTTTGGCGCGCGAGATACAGAGTAAATAGAGGTAACAGGAGCTCAACAGAAACTGAATGGTCACTTCAGAGAAGAGTATTTGGGGTGATAAAGGGAAGGGAAACAAATGCTGCAAAGCAAATAGTGTGAGTTGATCTTTCAAACGATCGAGCTAGAGTAGGGAAATTTCCACTTAGATGAAAGTATACTTCGTTCTAACTTAATATTTGTAGTGGCCAAAAAGGCAGTTTTATGTTCTGCAGGAAAAAGGGGTTTTCAAAGAAAAACTTTTGTTGTATTCACTGAAAGGATTGCAACATTCATGCTGGTGGCTATTAAAGCAAGTAAATAGACACAATACATGATATCAGCTGTCAGGCTGCAGATGTCTGAAATAATCTCTCTGTTCGACATTGTACGTCTGACAGAATCTTCCAAACATTTATAAATGTGTTTTGATGCCTTTTTTTACAGTGTGATATTTAAGATGACATTTTTCGATGCACAATTTCAAATACGAAATTCAAATTATGCACTGGAAAGAGAATTGGGTTGTTTTACCTCTGAGCGGCACTTTTTGCACACAATGGGCTAAATGGCCAGGTCACAAGGACTCTGATGACTCCTATAGGGTAGGGAGGTGAGCCACTGGACAGCATTTAGGAGATAGATGGTAGCCTCCATCAAGGCTATCCAGGGTATTCTTTAACGTGCACAGTGTATGGCTGTCCCACACAAGGGGCCATGGCTTAACGTCCCATTCGATGGGCGGCGGCCTTTCCGAGCCCATCGATGTCCCCTAATGACCGAGGGCAGGGCGAGGAGTTTTGCAGAAATAAATATCAACGCTGCCGAGCTGCGATTTGAACCTGGAAATTGCAGATTATGAACCTGGTGCACTACCGACTGAGTCACCTCTGCCTTACTGAACATAGGTGATTAAGTATGTCATATAGTCATATGTTATATATGTATAGGGCAACATACCATTTATTCGCACTATATATAATACATTCACGCACACATATAAACTGAATGGACAATTATTATATACACCTACCAATAACCTGTTGTTCCACCTTTAGCCCTCACAACAGCAGCCAGACGTCTTGGTAAGGACTCAATGAGGTGTTGAAAACACGGAGGTGGTAATGCCGCCCATGAAGCGAGGATCGCCTGTTGTAGAGCATCCGCAGTTGCCAGGTGGGGATTGCCGGGCTCGAACAGATCTTTCCAATTCGTCCCACAAATTCTCAATGGGGCTGAGGTCCTGAGATTGAGGGGACCATTCCAGTGTGGTAAACTTGTTTGAATGCTCCAGGAGCCAATTGGTCGTCAATCTGGAAGTATGCTGTGTGGTCCTGTTGAAAGGTGGCATCATGGTGAGGAAAGAGAATCGTTACGAACGTATGTAGATGGTCGGCGAGGATGTTTTCATACCTTGTGATGGTGACAGAGATCGCGACGGTGCAAGGGGCCCCAAGGAAGCACCGCAAACTGTAACACCGACTGCACCTACCTGTATGACCATAACTTGGCAAGCTGGGTCCATTGCTTCGTGTTGTTTACACCACACATGCACTCTCCCTTCGGCATAATAGAGTTGAAACCGTGATTCGTCAGACCAGATGACTTGTTTCCAGTCCTCCACACTCCAGTTGCGATAGGACTTTGCAAAATGCAGCCTAATCTTTCGGTGCCTTGCAGTCAACATGGAGACACGATGTGGACGTCGACTGCCATAGCTTATTTTTTCATGGTACGACGGATAGTCTTGCTCATAAGCTTGTGAACTCACCCTCATTCGGTTCTAACGTTATCTGCTCCACAGTACCATGCGATTCTTTGTAACATGCGGGATGTCTGCGCTCACCTCGAGAGGCAATTGCACGTTTACATCCAATTTATCCCGTTGGTTGTAAGTTTTTCACTTTTTCATGTAGTGTTGGTATACACGTGCGATGGCCTGATGTGGAAATCCCAGCAGTTCAGAAGTTGCAGTGATTGAACAACCAGTCTTCTATGGTTAGACTCACTTACATCACTGTCGTTACCCATTATTACTTTTCTGTGACTGGTTTTCAAAGCGTAGAGACCTACTCTGTTTATAGGAATTGACAGTTTCAGCGTCCCACGTTGTGGATGCTATACTTCTGCTTTGCATATTGTTATCGGAATGTACATAACAATTTGTCCATTCAGTGTATATGTACCATATGGGTATGTGCTAGATTCTGTTAGCCTTAGCTGTGCTCAACACTTCGTTGAATGAAATGGCTTAAAATGTCATTCCTTGGAGACTTTCTCCAGTCCGCTTAATATGGCGTGAATGCTGCTATGCTTTTGCAGACTTGATGAGGCGAAATCTATACTGTCCCATACATAAATCGCTTTACAGACCTCAAAACTCGGCTAGAGGATATCCTGATCCCTGCTTACATAACCTGGTTTACAGAGAATCGAATCCTGTTCCTTTATGGTTTTCGAGAAAGAGCTACGTCACTTTAACACACTAAACGAGCATGACTTCTCCGTTCGTTGGCTCCTCTCTTTCTGATTTGTTTATTTCTGCATCTCCCCTTCGCTCCTCTTGGTAGTTCCCATTCAAACCCCTTCGGCTACAAGTGCGGAAGTTGGGTTGGGTTGGGCTGTTTTACCTCTGAGCGGCACTTTTTTTGCACACCATGGGCTAAATGGCCAGGTCACATGGACCCCGAAGGCTCAGAGAAGGTTGGGGGAGGGGACCCACTGGAACAGCTGTTGGGAGACAGATGGTAACCTCCCGTCAAGGCCATCCAGCGTGTTCTTTAACGTGCACAGGGTATGGCTCTCCCGCACAAGGGGCCACGGCTTAACGTCCCATCCGACGAACGGCGGCATTTCCAAGCCCATCGGTATCCCCTACTGACCGTGGGCAGGGCGGGGAGTTTTGCGGAGATAAATCTCAACGCTAACCCAGCTGGGACTCGAACCAGGGAACTATAGATTACGAGCCTGGCGCGCTACCAACTGAGCCACCACCGCCCCCCAAGTGGGGAAGAGTGACAGAGATATTATAAAGCCATTTAGTGTACTCGCTTCCCTGAGCATAGGGAAAATTTCACAGCTTGGCCACGAATGACGACTAATGAGCAACATTCCTCTCTAAGACATTTATAACCTAGATTTATACAATAACACTAAATAAGATATTAAAACAAATTAATGGGACACGACAGTAGCCTCTGTTCTAGACATTCCCAGCATGGAATTTGGTCCATTGATTTACGGCAGGGATTTGGATGTTTTGCGATCGTTTCTGTTTCGCATTTATTTTATCGGAATAATTTCATTTTTATTATCGTTTATGTAGCTTAGTGGGAGTGACTGATTGACGATGCCAGATAACACTGATCCTAGATTAGATGTAAGTAATTCGAGGAGAATCAGAAGAATTGCAAAATAAAAGATAAAAAAAAATTCTTCAAGACAAAATTCATTATAACTGTGATCTAATTGAAATACAATCTGAAACTTCTGTGAGCCACATTTTATATTCCAAAAACTTTAACAACAGATTTAGACTATTATAACTAAAGGTCGCCTTCTATCTAATTATGAAGTAAAATTTGCCAGAAATGCTAAATTTAGTGTTTGGAGGCACATATCCACAATTATGGGCGTCCGCAGAAAATTTTCCAGGGGGGGGGGGGGGGGGGCGAAGCTTGGAGACAAATAATTGCATCAATAAATTTTTATTTAATTATTTAATTTTTCAAGTTTTTTTCACAAGTAGATTACAGAATACGTATTTTGCATCAATACAAAAACACATACAAAATGCATATAAATTAATTACGTTTAAAATGTTACGATTATAATTTGTGGAATTTTATACTCAATCCCAGGGGTGGGGGCAAGCGCTCTGTTTGCCCCCCCCCCCCCCCCTGCGGACGCCCATGTTCACAATAATACAAATTATATTAAGCGAAAGAAAAATTCAGTTTTATAATATATAATTTCTGTTCATTAGAAAATTTTGTCAAAAATAGCTATTTTACCCTTTTTAATATGAGAATACTTGAAATTATCTCATAGACAAAACATATCTATAATACTATATATTGTCATCTTTGCAAAACAGTTCTAATTTCTTTTCTAAATACTATATCAGTAACCAGCATTTCTTTTGGCATCTAATTATTGACATGTTATTTTATAATTACTTACATATTTTTATAATTAGTTTTTTTTCTTTCGATAATTTAATATATCTACCTCTAACCAGGTAACTTTCTCATGGTCAATTATGCTTTTATATTCGCTATATGAAAAAAAATCATTCTTTAATTATCAAAGAGAGGTCACATTTCAATTTAACTGCTTTGGAAATGTTCCAGACTTTTGCAACTTGGTGTCTGGTAATAATAACACATCGCAGATTGTCAGAATCCTTAACAGATTAAAGAGCTGATTATTCCTTCAAAATTCAATCTCACTATGATGGCAAGGTGTTAGAGATTTTAAACTTAGTGTCAGCGGAACATCGATTTTTGATGTTAAAAGAATGTGCGATTTATTTTATATCTCTTACAAAAATGAGAGTTGATCTCTGCCATCAAGGATTGCATAGGAAGTTAAATTTTTGACACCTAAGGCACCAATTATCTCTTGACCTGAAATTTAAAGTTCTATTACGATCCCATCACAATCAATTTACTGTGACCTTCCTTTGACCTGAAAATAATATTTTGACACAAAATTTTAATTTCTGCTTAAATACACGTAACCTTACCTAAAGTTTTAAGCATTGTGTTCGCTACTCATTTCGAATTACTCGTTAGAAAACTGAGATCAAATGCTACTACTACTGTTATTCCGCAGGACATCAAAGTTAAAGCAATAGAATTTGTATTGATGATTTGTAGTCCTGAATGTATCGTTGTTGCAGAGGCTTTGAAATTTTAATATAAATATTTGTTAGATTCTGAATTAATAGACATTTTATTGAATTTAAATTTAAATATTTCAAATAGAATATCAAAAGAGAAAAGAGAACAACTCTCTTAAAATTTTATTTGTGATTAAATTAATAATTAAGTTATTGGTCGTGATAGTCATGCTCCTCTTTGTGTGATGAAATCCGAAATTTGGTTTTTCCCTCAAACAGCAAAATATTTCATTGTGATAATACTGTCATAAGCGATTATTTTACTAACTTATTTATTGTGAATAGGGTATTTAATGACTTTTTGTATATTAGGAAAAAAAAAAGCAGGTACACTACAGATGTCTGACGGCCAAGAAATCAGAAGCCACTATTAGCGGTGTTTGATTCCTCGTATGAAATAATTTGATTCGAGAGCTACAGCTGTTGCATTTTGCTACTGCATGCTGATTCTAACAAGATTCAGTTTGACGTTATCCACGCATGCATTCTAGGTCTTCTTACTTTTCTGACGCTTTTAAGCACATTATTCCCAATTCTCTTTGATAATCGGTATTTCCATACGTGGTAATTAGGTGAAACCAATGCAGTATCCTCCTAGATAAGTAACTGTTTTAAAGATGGTTCATAACAAACTTGTCATTACTTGCAAATCAAATCAATTAATACCTAGATACTATGCAAGCAGAGGTGGATCTAGGGGGGGGGGGGTGCAAGGGGACAGAGAATACGACTAAGGATAATAGAGACAAAAAGTGTTAAATTTATTTATAATTTAAGCATATTTCAACAAATTTTTTAAAACTTCTAAAACGGAGAGGGAAACGTTATACTGCATTGAAAATTCAGTCTCTTGTCCCCCCCGCCACTTTACATGTTTTCATCTAGATTGACATTCTTCTCTCCCCCCCCCCCCCCAACACTCCACCACCTTTTTTTTCTAAATCCGGGCCTGTATGCAGTCATCTAGAATCGTGATGAAGAAATAGAAAATGAAGTGAATAATAACAGTCATCAAACCAGTTATTGGATAACTCTTAATATTTTAATAAATATAAAATGTTGACGTACATTACGCACGTAATGATAATAATGTACCACGGTGATGAGATGCGCCGCAGATAAAAATGAAGAGAAAACAGTTCTTGGACACAAGTGATGTTGCCCTTTTGTAGCATCTGCCAGTGTCCACGTGCCATAGAAGAGATAAAGTGACAGAGTTGACACAACAGATCTGCAGCGCGCGGATCCCTACGAACAACATCGCATCACTTACCGCGCTGATGAAAAAGGAGGTAGAGGAGGAAAGGAAAGGAGCTTGCGTTGGAGTGGAGATGCGGCATCCGAAGAGGGCAAAAATAATCTTGTCAGTAAATTCTCCGGAGAGAAAGTCTTGGGGCGTCGGGCTAAATAAATCCTAAAAAGCCAAGAGTCGAAACTAAATCCTTCGAAGTTTACAGCTGCGCAGTGAGCCGCTGGTTTATCCCAGCCGCGAGAGGGCGAGGTGGACATTCCTCGAGAGCGCAATGAAGAAATACGCTCTCCTTAACTTGGCGAATAAATTTCAATATTTCGCTAGTTTTGGGATCGGAAGAGAAATTTTGGCAGCCACAGCAAGCACTCAGAACGAATCTTATTATACATCTATTTCTTTATTTTCTTCCCGATTCCGTGGCGGGCGGCGAGTGTTACATATTGCTCGAAGTCTTGGGAGCAGAAAAAAGCTACAAGAGAAGGGCAGAGAACACATGTCGCCAGACTTTACTTCTGCAGCTGATGTATGCTCTATGCAACGGTGGCAGCAGCAGCACGAGAGAGGATAGAGAAGCGTTTTCTATGCGCGCGAGATGATGGCCAAAAATGGCGTCCATCAAGCGCGCGGGCATTGCACCTGCGTCGCAGTATGTTGTTGCCAGAGCATCATCTCTCCTCTCTGTGCTTCAGAAGAACACGACTATATTCCTCGTCGCTGGAGGTCAGATAAGCCTAATCCTCGGAGAATCGATAAGACAGTCTTTGTAGAAGTTAGGGTGAGGTATCCTCTCATTGCCGTCGCTCTGGTAAGAACCATATCTGCGCTGTATTTTTCTCTTTTCCTTCCTTATCCTCGCTCAGAAGAGCTCTTGACTGCGGCGAAGCGCTGAAAGAAAGGAATACCGCTTATGCTGTGTATGGGGGGAGGGGGAGGGGGCACGGAAAGAGACTGCTCCCGTGTCCATTGTCAGCTGGCCGTTGGGTTTTTTTTTTCTCTTTTACGATTCTTTTTATATCAGTCGTTTATTTCTTACATATATATCTGTGACTGTGATATGCAATGAACTAGTATGCTTAATATTGGAGGACTGATCTTAATAATAAGTTTATTCTCACATAATTACTTACTTTATTATATGAGTATAAAACTTATACATATTATGAATTTGACAATATTAAGGCACTAAAGATATTTTAGACATTTTATTTAATTTAATCAAGTAATGAGGTTGAAAATAAATCATCCTACAAAAAAAGATACGAAACAAATGGAAAAAGGAAAAGAATAAAAATAAAATGAATGCCAATGAATAAAAACAAAAGCAAATTTTCGTTTTCCTAATTTGGCCTGGATTAAGTGAGTTATTTCTCAGAAGTTTTTAAATATGTTTTGTGTACATAAAGTAGTCTCTAGCTAAAACAGTTCAAATATGGATATGCGAGCTTAACGTTTTAAGTTAAAATTCCAATACAATTATAAATTTCTTCATCAACAATGTTATAGACTAAGTATTAGAACAATTTAAATGAATTTATATTCTTTCATACTTATTCATAGTATGTTCATATTTGCACTAATCAATATTTATGCCACAATTTAAATAAATCTAAAACAGAACACGATAATCGCACTAAAAAAAAGTTTGCTTATTTAATATTTGCTTGTTATTGTAATTCTTAGTTTGTGTTTATACTCTCTTTCGGTTGCGACTGATCTCTAATAATTTTACTTTGCGAACAGATTACTAGCAAATTTTTTCTTTTCGTGAACACCTAATTTAAGTGGATTATTAATGAGCATCCGATTGGATGTTATACTCGGAGCACAGCTGTAGAATCAGAATCTGTTTCTTCTCTAACGGAAACCTTTCAGGTATTAATTTTCTTCCAACCTCTTCTACTGTCTCCTACTTTTTTTTTTTGCTCCTAATTTTATTGGTTTCAGATTCTTCCTTTAATTAAAAAAATTATTTCTTACGTTCGAAAGTGTTTTTTTTTTCCTTTCGACTACCATAAAAAATTCTGCTCTTTCATTAAATTAAATTTCGAAGTTTTCCGATAGAGCATCTAGCAATCAATAAACGCATCCTTCTTCAGACTTCAGTGTCTATGAAAAGAAAGTATCGGTGGGAGTGGGGGAGGGAGGAAGAGGAAGGGCAGTATTTGGGAGGAGGGACATTTTTCATTCCCTTTAGCATCGGCTGCTCATGACAGTTCCATTCATGCATACCATTTGGCAAAGGTTTTTCCCTTTTCAAAATGCATGTCAACGGAAGAGTTAAACGTTTGCTTATGCACAACTGAACATTGGTTTTACCTTGCGAACAAAACTTCATATACGTTTATGACATATTTTCGTAAGTTTTGTATTCTTAAGAAAGTTTAATTGCCTTTTCCTACTGATATAGTCAGCATTTTATTTTCTTGATTTATCCATGACTGTCTGTATTTAACACGTTGAATTTCAAATGCATTTTAATAAAAACTATTAATTTTTTAAAATTATTTCAGTTTTCTCTATGAACTAAGCAGCTTATAACTCAAAAACGTAAAATAAACGGAAGAAAATGTTTTAGGAATATTTCGCCACAAAATTCGAGGAAGATGACAGTCAGTTCCCTCAGTTGGGTTGTTTTATCTGTGAGTGATACGTTTTCGTAAAAAGGGTTGAAGGTACAGGTCACAAGAACCCCTAGGTCTCAGCACCGAGTTTGGACCAAGGGACAAAAATATGTGGCCGTTCTGCTATCTATAGAATTACCAAATATTTAACAAAATAAAATTACAAAAAACAACATCTTTATTTTTTTCCTAGTTTAGTGTGGATTATGTGTTACTCCTTGGAAGAATTTTCTTTAAATACGTTGTGTGCATAAAAGTAGACTCACACTAAAAACTTATGCTCGATGTGAAATAAACTTATTATTATTAAGCTCAATTATCCGATAGTTTATTTCAGAAAAATATTTAACATTTCCCTTCTTTTGTTATTATATCTTCCTGTGCTAGTGATGAATGCTTCGTAATCTTTTATTTCTAAATTCCTCCTTTTCATCGATAAATAATCTTTTCGTACTACGATTTTTTGTTTGCTTATTTCGATATTCAAACATGTGTAGATTTACAAGGAAACGAAAAAGAAAACTTTTCCTATCAAGGAAATATTATTCAGCTGGAATGTTTATTTAAACCGAAGCATTGGATTAGTTTCTCGCTTCAAATAAATATAGAAAGAAATGGCAGTCAAGAATAAGATTTCCCTTTGATACGAAAGATACCTCACGCCTGACATTGACGCAAAACCGAAAACAACTTGACACTGTATTATCGTTTCTGCGAGAGATCAAGTCATGCTTAGATATTTTTAGCATTCGTCGAAATAAAAAGGAAATTCAAGTGCAACTGTTCACAATCCAATGAAAGCAGAATATCTCATCCTCCCCCTCTTTCTCACTACACACACGAAGCACTCCAAAAACTCCATTTTATGCCCCACGCGTGGATATTTCTTCTTGTCGGTTTTCAACTGTTTTAAACAATACTTCCCTCTTAGTTCTGGTTTCAGTTCATAACTATTCCAAGTTTTACAAAAGCACTTTGAAGGCAGAGGATAGCTCAGCTGCCAATATGAGAGAGAACTTTTTTTTGAAAAAGGAGCTTTCTCTCCCATATGAGTTTTTGTGTAACGGTAGCCATAAAGTTTGAAGCGAGTCCGGCACTTCTGTTTTATGACGGAGTTTTACGACGACGGCAACTGTATGGTTTGGATCATTCCTCAAGAGCTGTAAAAGATTCGTTACAATACAAGTTAAAAATAGGGAAATGGGAAATTGTACATTTACTTTACGAGTGCCAGACGAAACACTATAAATCTTAACGCTGTTGTTGAAGCCGACGCTAAAATATAACGAATGAGAAGAATCATATAGATGAAAGTCATAAAGGTTATTTATTTGTTTCTTTTAACTTATTACGACCAAAAAAGGGGGTTTTGAACGTGAAATTTACGAAACTTTGTTCTGTTGTAGACTTACTTTAAGAAATAAAGTAATAATTCTTGTTTAAGAAAAATGAAAATGGATTTTAACTGCTACGATGACTCTATTTCTTAAAGTGGCACTCTATAAACCGCGATATAGTTTTATTATTTCAACTATTATATTGATTTGAAATATCAACACGTGCATGAGTTATCAACTGGCAAACACTAGCCATTGACCGATGACTGAGTGAAGTGCTGAAAAAAAGGCGCTTGCTCAAATCTATTGAAATGTATCGAAAAGAGGAATTTTTTATTTGGAAATGGAGTGCCGAAATATAATAACCACTCTTTGGGAAGGAAATTCTAGAACTTAAAGAGTCAACGCGATTTCTACAAGTGGTAATTGTGGTTTCATTATTTTTTTTTAAAAGTGGTCGAGCCTACAGTGTGTTTGGTTGCAGAGCAAAGAAAGATACCCGGGTTCGAATCTCAAGTGAAAGCGTTGAAGTGTATTTGCGCCGTGGTCTCGCCATCCTCACAATATTTTCTCTGGGGTGAATTACACTCCTTTGGTTTCTTTCAGATCGCAGCAATTTAAGGATGCACAAGGGACTTTTTAAAAGTTGCAATTATTATTTATTATGTATTTATTGTAGCGAAAATATGTTAGGCAAAATATATTTCCACAAGAGTCAGAATTATAACTATTATTAACAAGACATAAACTGTTAAAAAATACAATAGGGAGTCATACGCAGTTCGAAGCATCTTGGTAAAAAACGCTTCTTGTGGAAACATGTGACTGAAGAAAAATTAAGGATCTCATCGCATTTTTTAGTTCTTGATATTCAACAATATTCGTTCAGAATTTAAAGAACTGTAAATTTTTCCCATTTGCAAAGTTTCGGAAATGTGACTTTTGACTGTCATCACATGAATATTTTTCCACGATTGTTTTGGATTTTATTCACAAGTTCAAAGTTTCATAGTTTATTACAGTGCTGTCCAACTTCTCTAAGACCACGGGACATTTTTTGCTTTGCCAATATTTCGCGGGCCAAAAAAAAAGAATAGGATAGGTAATTAAAAGTCAGTTCATGTCAACTATAAAAATTATTTTATTCATACGAAAAATAATAAGTAATAATAAACTTCAAAAATTATTTTATTTATATGAAAAATAATAAGTAATAATAAACCTCAAAAATTATTTTATTTATAAGAAAAATAATAAGTAATAATAAATGTCAAAAACCCCAAAAATCATTTTATTTATGCGAAAAATAGTAAGTAATAATAAACCTCAAAAAGCATTTTATTTATACGAAAAATAATAAGTAAAAGTAAACCTAAAAAATTATTTTATTTATGCAAAAAATAATAACTAATAATAAACCTCAAAAAATTATTTTATTTATACGAAAAATAATAAGTAATAATAAACCTCAAAGATCTAAAAAAAACTATGTTATTTATACGAAAAAAAAACAAGTAATAATAAACCTCAAAAATCTCAAAAAATTATTTTATTTATACGAAAAATAATAAGTAATAATAATCCTCAAAAATCTCAAAAATTATTTTATTTATACGAAAAATAATAAGTAATAGTAAACCTCAAAGAATTATTTTATTTATACGAAAAATAATAAGCAATAATAAACCTCAAAAACCTCAAAAATTATTTTATTTATACGAAAAATAATAAGTAATAATAATCCTCAAAAACCTCAAAAAATTATTTTATTTACAAAAAATAATAAATAATAGTAAACCTCAAAGAATTATTTTTTATACGAAAAATAAGAAGTAATAATAAACCTCAAAAATTATTTTATTTATACGAAAAATAATAAGTAATAATAATCTTTAAAAAATTATTTCATTTATACAAAAAATAATAAGCAACAAGAAACTTCAAAAAATTATTTTATTTATAGAAAAAATAATAAGTAATAATAAATCTCAAAATCATCAAAAATTATTTTATTTATGCGAAAAATAATAAGTAATAATAAACCTCAAAAACTTCAAAAAATTATTTTATTGATACGAAAAATAATAAGTAATAATTACCTCAAAAACTATTTTATTCATACGAAAAATAATAAGTAATAATAATCCTCAAAAACCTCAAAAATTATTTTATTTATACGAAAAATAATAAATAATAGTAAACCTCAAAGAATTATTTTTATACGAAAAATAAGAAGTAATAATAAACCTCAAAAATTATTTTATTTATACGAAAAATAATAAGTAATAATAATAATCCTCAAAAATTATTTTATTTATACAAAAAATAATAAGTAACAAGAAACTTCAAAAAATTATTTTATTTATAGAAAAAATAATAAATAATAATAAATCTCAAAAACCTCAAAAATTATTTTATTTATACGAAAAATAATAAGTAATAATAAACCTCAAAAAATTATTTCATTAATATGAAAAATAAGAAATAATAAACTTCAAAAACCTCAAAAAAATTTATTATACGAAAAATAACAAGTAATAATAAACCTCAAAAACTTCAAAAAATTATTTTATTGATACGAAAAATAATAAGTAATAATTACCTCAAAAATTATTTTGTTCATACGAAAAATAATAAGTAATAATAAACTATGATAAAATTTCTAAACTTTATCAAATATTTAATAGGAGCATTTGTGGCCGTAGTTGTTGGGCAATAATTTCTTTTACGTCCATATCGATATTTGCTGTTGCGAGCCGAAGTATATGTTCAAGTGTACAGTCTTTCAAGCAGTTATATGTTTCATATCAGAAAATGCGCGCTCGCAGATATATGTACTTCCGAACACAGAAATTATTTGGAGTCCAAAATCTTTCATTTTTGGATGTTTTTCTTTAGGCAAAAGATTGAACAAATCTATTTCAGCTTCTATATTAGATGCAATAATTGGGTCGGCCTGAAGGTCACATAATTCCATTTGGTATTTAGGATCTGCGGTGCTAATATCAATATTTAATGGATTACTGAATAAATTTAAATTTTGCTTAAGGTCATCAAATTGAGAAAATCTTCTATTAAAATCTTCAATTAGGATACCTAATTTAGGAACAAATTTTTCAAAATTAACCGTTTTACTAATTTGCTTCATTTCTTCTTAGAACTCTTTACAAGTTTCAAAATGAATTAAATTGTTTACCTGCAAATTTGACTTCAACAATTGAAGTTTGTTTCTAAACCCAGTAACATGATTATAAAGACAGCACACGTTTTGATCTTTTCCTTGTAAGGATTTATTCAAGACATTTAAATAATCTGTAATGTCTGTTAGGAAAGCAAGTGAACACAGAAAATTGTCATCAACGAAACTTGCTATTAAATCTTCATCGGTGCCCACTTCTGTGATAAAAAGATGAATTTCTTTTCGAAGTTTAAAAAATCTCTTGAGGCATTTTCCGGCACTTAACTAGCTAATATTACTATGTAAAAGCATATCGCCATACTTAGCATGCAGTTCGTCCAAAAAAGCATTAAATTTTCTGTGTTTAAGAGTACGATTTCCGCCACGAATTAAATTGGTAATTTTGACCTTTTCCATTACGTCATTTAGTCTCAGCGAAATGCCACACAGTGCCTCCTGGTGCACAATACAATGCAGCATTCCACAATGCATGCCATATGCATGCGCAGTGAGAGCGATTCGTGCTGTCGTTAGATGCTTCTTATTATTGCAGCTTCATAAAAACATTTGTTTGATGACGCCGCACCGCTCTTAAAAAGTTTCAGAAGTTTGCCGATCGGTTTAAGAATGTTTTGTAAACTTCATAGAATGAGTAAGTATTTCAGATTATCCCCGTGAAGGCAGTTAGTTCCTTCGTCTCTTGGAGTGAATTTGACCTAGAACACAAAAGATGACCTTTTTCTCTGTTTCTGATTAAAAGAATTTGAAAATAATTATTCCGAGATAGAAATGCAACTGAAAAACTTCTGGTATGTGGTAAAAGGCAAATAATTATAGATTCGATGATTAAGATGTTATATTTCAAATTGTATCATTCTTTATGCATTGAAACTGATCAACACTGCTTGAAAACTCAATGATCATTTGCATTTCAGGGTGGTCGTGCACTCACCCAAATGGATCTTTATTTTTATCTCCTCGAAATATGATTCACACAAACTCATGCTTCACGGGGTAATCTGAAATAATTATTTCTTTTGAAGGATAAAAAAAAAATCTAAATTTATTTTGGTGATTTTTTGGAGCATTGTTACACTTATAGATCCTTAGGAACTTCTTTATATGGAAATCTGTAGTATGGAAATAATGGCTTGGTATTATTATTATTGCGTTATTTCCCATACATGACTTTTACATTTTTTGCAGAAATTTTGCAGAATGTAAATATTTTTTCTCTTTGTTTACTAAGTGAATTACAAATGAAATTGTTCAAAACATAGCACAGAACTTTAATTCTTGTTAGTTTTTTAGCCCTTTAGACTAGTCCTTAGACCCTTTAGTCGTTACAACCATACAGATTAAACAAGTTTAGCGCAAATTTGCTAAATACTCAAAAAGTTAAACAAAAATCTTAGATTAATAATTAATACTCCCCCTGTTTTGCTACTGAAACGTGCAGCGTTAATAAAGCCAGTGAAACTCAAAGGTACATCCCTTTACACGACTCCTCTTCACCCCCCGACTACAGGAGAGTGAACAAGGCTCGGCTGCCTTAGCCCCGATGCAGCTGTGACCTGCTTAATATTGCACGTTGCTCGAGATCTCCGCGATACCTTTTACGGTACACATGGCTCGCGTGAGCAACTATCGGGAGTTCCGCATCACTTCATATCTGACCCCTGTTCCTCCCTCGCACTCCCTCCCCCGACTCCTCCCCACCCCTCCCACGTGCGGTCGTCTTTCCTTTACGGCCTATTATAGCGCGAGCGGATGATCTATGGTCCGGAACTAACTGCCTTTCGCTCGCGCATGATTTGAATCATGGCGTGAAGCTCATCCGAAGCAAAACGCAAATTCGTCATCCCCGTTGTGACACGTGCTTTTTATGTGCAGCGGGTCAGCGTAGAGGTCATCCGTGTCCGACGCTGTCGCCACGGCAACGCGCCTTTAAGGTCACCCGACAAAGATACGGTTGAAGAAGAGGAAGAGGCCGAGGAGTTCATGAATGACCCATTAGAAGAGGGAAATGTTAATGCCGGGGTCCGCGAAGTGAGTATCGAAAGGAGGTGGAGAGGTGGAGAGAGGTGGGGGGGAGGGGGTCGACGCTTTACGGTTGGGTTATTGCCGACACTCGCACGACTTTGTCTGTAGTAAATGCCAAATTTCTTTTTTTACGAACTGGAATTCTTTATAGAGATATTTCAGAACAGAAATGGAGAAGCAATCGTAACTGTCCATTCTTCGTTTCTCTAACACTTCGTTTCTGCCATCGATCGGACTGGTGTCTGTTATCCCTTATTCTGCTCGAGTGGTATAACACTGAGCTGGTGACGAGGATGCAAAACGAGGTCTCGCACTTAACGTAAGCGTACTAGTGAGACGAGAACTGAACAGCAGATGATTTATGTCCCGCTCTCTATCGATTGCTAAATCGGCAATCCTTAAATCGTTGCACCGATCTCTTTTGCATTCTACTCTTCACGTTTACCTTTTCCACTTCCGAGGCACAGAAGATCCCCTCGTTGTTTTTAAAGGAAATTAATTTCTGGCTAAGGAAGAAAAGAAACTAAATAAAAAAATATATACATATATTAAATACCACTGCTATTATGGAGTGTACAGTCGCTCAAAAAAAGTATCCGAACGCTATGGTTGATTACAGAAAAGGTTGCCAGATCACTAGTTTCTAAAACAATCGTTGCCAAATATTTTTTCTGAATTCTGTAATCAACCATAGCGTTCGGATACTTTTTTTGAGCGACTGTACCCAAACTTTTGTTAATCCTTGTAAATTAATTTCGGTGTTAAATGACAGACAAAATTAAATGGAGGCATAAAAATTCCTTTTTAATCTTGATGATATGATTATAGCGAAATTTCTTTAAGCTTTCCTTAAACGGTTATTTGCTCGTTTAGTTAGCAATAACATTCGATAAGAATCCTTATGTTCCCCTTCCGTTCATTCACAGACAAAGAGAAAGAGTTATAATAAATCTATCTGCGATGAGCCCGAGTAGGATCCCGGATGGTATGAGCTCGTGCCATCTGACATTTGTTGTACGATGTAGACTGCGACGTCTCGACAGCAGACGCTGCAACGTAAATGGAAAATTCTCATCGGCATTCAATATTTATCATTCAGACAGACGTTTCCTGATTAGAAGTGTATAATAATAATAATTGATTGCTACGACAGAACATGCACCTTCAAAGTCGCAATTAGGTATCGCATTATTGATTTACAATTGTATCTAATATATTTATTTACACACATATATATATATCGAGAATGAGGATACTTGCTACTGTTTGTATTTGAGTGAATGATTGCATTAAATGAATAAGGTGACAGAGATAATTTAAACTATTTGAATACTGACTGTAAAAGTTTGTTTTGGCGTTTCATTTAGGAATAAAAAAAAAACAATAACCTTGTCTTGAATTTTTTTTTATGCTACAAGTTTAAGAATCATTTACAGGTGTAGAAATCCTACAATAAAAGATGACACGTAAATTTGTGATGTATTTTACGCAATTCTACAGTAACAAGTTGCAGCTACAATTACGTGTCTTTAGAAAAGAAAAATTATGTTTCCAAAGATTTTTTGGTCAATCTATCATAAAACGGGGAACGTCATTTTTCGAATGACTGCTGTGAATGAGTCACTGATCACCAAACTCGTTAGGATTGGGATGATCTGGACACTCTTCATCTTCAGGTTTAGCTAATGCCCGTCGCGAAGAAGTGCGGGAATAGATCTGTTGGTAGCGGCAGACAGAAGAGGAGGAAATTAGCCCCAAGTGTCGGTCCATAGGGATGACGCTGGTGATGAAAGACGGGCCCTGGCTAGTTAACACTCCTCTGCTGTAACAATGTCTTGGTCGTCAAGCATTCAACGCACAGCGTGATTCAGACGCAACTATTCGAGGCATTAAAACGAGCCTCTGTTGCGAAAGCAAGCAGCTGATGACCTTAATAAATTGTTAGGAATATTACCCGAGTGTATATTGCGTCAGCAGTTGTAAGGAAATGATTCTTGCAACAATTGCTTTTCCTTTAATTTTCCTTTTCACTTGTAAGTTTCATAAACAGAATGTAAATAAAATGAAATATGATTATTTAATATAAAATTTTAAAAAATATTATTTCTTTTTTTTGCGGCAGTAATAATTTAGTACCAATTTAGCGGTACCAAGTAGAGACGAATTTGTATCTGATTTTTGTTTCCATTGATGTCTGGCAATCATTGCAATACAAAAGAAATCAGAAAATAATCAACTTTATTTTTCGAAACATGATGTATGAATTAATTATCCTTGCATTATTGAAAGAAAATTGGAACAATTCCAGCCGTAGGTGGTCTGTTCTCCCTTTGCACTTGGAAGCAGAATGAGCATGAAACTTGAAAAAAATCCGTCATCCCCCCCCCCCTCTACCATCTTCTTTATCGCTTTCAATTTTCAAGTTGTCTGTGTCATATGAATTTTTTTCGCTGTCTTTGTGTATTCATATAATAAAGACAACAAAAGCTTTCTCCAAAAAATTTATATATAATTTTTTTTATCTTTGCTATATCAGTTTTTTGTTCTTTTTGATATTTTTTGTTGTCTTTTTTTAGTCGTCATTGTTTTATCGTCTTTAGTTCCTTCATAAATTAAATATGTACAGAACCATGGAAAAGATACTAGGTAGCAGCAAGGGCAAATAACCAGATACCGGAATTGTGGATAATGAAGACCTATCGTAGAAATCGTATTTCATAGCAATTTGCGAGTCTGTTTTGAGATAAATTTTTCTTGTCCTTCGACATTGCGATTTTTATGCAGAATTGTTTTCCTCCTTGTGCAATACTTATTATATCCAAGTAATGCAAGCGGTTCATTACTTGATACTCAAGCTGTGTGCTACTTGAAGACCGTATCGTACTTTAGGTGCTATGTCCTGCCGATTTCATACATCATTTCAGGGCGATGGGGAATTATTCTCCTATCAGTGTATTCCTAGATGCCACTTATAGATCCATTCATCATGTACAACTGAAATATTCAGCTTAGATATTCAGTTCAATTAAGGCAATATTATAAACTACGTAGACAAAAATGATGGAACCACCATACCAATATAAAAAATTCTAAATAAATACTCCCCTCAAGCAGCTGCTTGCCGCAGAGGTCTGACAGGATCCTGTCAGTTTATAATGCCATAGTAGAAGGTCTGTGAGGATGGCAGAACCTCAGCAGAAAAACAACACAAACATCCATGCCTTATCTGGGGCTCGAACCCAGGTCCCTTAGATCAGTAGCCAAATGCGCTAACCACTCAACCACGGGACGGCTAAAAAATACCCCCTCAAGAAGCTGCTTGCCACAGAGGTCTGACAGGATCCTGTCAGTTTATATGCCGTAGTAGAGGATCTGAGAGGATGGCAGGACCTCAGCAGAAAAACGACATCTACATCCACCCGGGGCTGCAACCCAGGTCCCTTAGATTAGTGGCCAAGCGCGCTAACCATTCGGCCACGGGACGGCTAATACCAATATAACATGTGAATATTTTTACGAAACTGAAACCACTCTCATTTGAATTAAAGATGTCTTGAACTCTCTAAAATCAACTTCTTTTACCCTGCACTTAATAAAAAAAGAAACGCGTACGCCAAACCAAAACGAAGACTGCCACAAGGGAACGTGTTTGAAAACGAACTGCAAACTGCCAGTGGATATTATTTCGGCACCTACTTGTTGAAGTAGCGAAGAAAAGGAGATGTCGAAAAACAGGTTTCTCTTGGGAGAAGAATAACACTGGCAACTGATAAGAAAATCTTGGGTAGTGAAGGCGAAAGTAGGGTGAGGAGGGAGAGAATGCAAAGATAATTGCGTTAGGTGCTCCTTTCCCCCTTTGTTCTTCACTGGAGTCTTCCTGAAAAGAAATATGAGCACGAGAGACGAGACAAAATTGACTTACAGTAAGCTGCTGCAATCAAAAATAAAAGAAAAATAAAATATAAAGGACGAAAAGAAAAGAAAGTTAAAAAAAAAGAGTCGAGAGGAGAGGGGGGGGGGGGGATACCGTGCTTTCTTCAATTACCTTGCAGCACTGACTTGGTATCCACCATTTGATTCATAAGTTAATCAGGTGAAGTGGTCCTGCAGCTTCTGCCAGTCTCGGTCCCAAAGAAGTGAAGCAATCTTTACGCGTCCGCTTTGAAGCATTATTCCAGCAGAACTGCTCCTTGGTTTATTCAAGTCATATCTCCTAACGAGTCTCCGTTTCAGACATTTGTTTCCCAAAGAAGTCTCTCCGCAAAGGGAAGTTTTGTTATTTCTCGTTGTTACGGAGACAAAAACGAGAGTAATAACACTGAGCGGAGGGAGACTTGTTACTGGGGAGGAGGGGGGGGGATTAAATGCCTCTAAAGGTTAAATCTGTTACTTCGGAAACTTTTTCTTTTTGACCTTCTTTTCTTTAGGCGGTTGCAGTTGAACGAGGAGCAAGATGGAGTTTGTTATCGACAGTTGGGCAGCGACTGAAGGGAGAGGAATTATTTCTCCCCCCTCCTCACACACACGTACACGTCATTAGTTGAGGGTGCTTAAAATTTTAGACTCGAATCTTAGCTTCAATTCACATTTCTTAACACATTTCGTAAGAGGTGTAGGAAAAATGTCGGACCGAAAGAGAATCGTTATTGGCTATTACAAGTCATATGACTGACATCACCTCTACCGTGTATTCGTAACTGTGAGTAAATTGGAAGGAAATGACCTCGGTACAAAAATTTATATTTTTATAGCGTCGCAACACTTTCACATTCAGAACTACAAATTCTTTTCTTGTTGCTACTTTGAATTCAAGTTAAAACAAGAACAACGAGAATTGCTCCTTTTTTTTTCGAAATAATTTTTTATGATTGCGGTGAAAGAAAAAAAAATACCAAAAACTTATTTTTATATTTTTTAGAGTTTTATTTTCTATGTATTTCATCATCGTTTTCGGCGGAGGTTTCGCCTTCCTCATAGAAATTAGCATGCCTAGTTCGTAATCTGCAGTTCCCAGGTTCGAGTCCCAGCTGGGTCAACGTTGAGATTTATCCCCGCAAAACTCCCCGCCCTGCCCACGGTCAGTAGGGGACACCGATGGACTTGGAGAGACCGTCGTCCGTCGGATGGGACGTTACGCCGTGGCCGCGTGTGCGGGAGATCCATATCCTGTGCACGTTAAAGAACACGCTGGATGGCCTTAACGGGAGGTTACCATCTGTCTCCCAACAGCTGTTCCAGTGGGTCCCCTCCCCCAATCTTCTCTGAGCCTTCGGGGTCCATGTGACCTGGCCATTTAGCCCATGGTGGGCAAAACAGTGCCGCTCACAGGTAAAACAACCCAACCTCATAGAACTTCTCTATAGCGTATTTATTATACTGACAGGCTCTGTCAAATTCTGTGGCAAGCAGCTTCTTGGAGGTTGATTTACATTTTTTTTAAATTTTAATTTCGGATTTTGGAGATTCATTTATGCCCAGTTTCATTCACTTCCTTAAAATTAGGCTTTTCTTTCAGATGATGCCTAATTTGCTGTCGACATTAGCCGTTTGCAGACGAAAACGACGAATTATTTAATCATTTGTAAACAGTAGTCGTAACATATACATCCTTGAATAAGTTAAGGACGACAATGATATTTGCAAAAAGCTGATTAATATCGATAACTGAGAATGAAAATGGGCTCATTTATCAAATGGAAGACGCTGATTTCAAATATCGTATGCAAAGCGTCATCATTAGAGTAATCATCATTATTTGAATAATTGCTTACGAAAATTTGAAAGAAAGCTGCAAAATTTATTGATTTCTTTAAGGAACGAAGAAACGCTGATAAATATCAGTAAAATGGAGAGAGAGATATTCCTCATTAAGATTCAGAAAAATTTTGTTGCTCTCAGAAGCAGATGAAAGTAGTCAATCCTAATTACTCATTGGGGGAAGGATGAGGGGGGGGGGCTCAGTAAGTGGCGTACGAGAATCGTAATCTGTAATTTCCAGGTCCGAGTTGCCAATGTGCCGTGCTGTTATTTCTCTTTGCTGTTCCACTTACCCTGCTGTCCGTGAGAAAGGGGCACCGATGAGCTTCGAAAGGCAGCCGTCCGTCAGACTGGACGTTAAGCTGTGGTCTTGTGCGCAGAAGAGTCTTATCCTGTGTACGCTAAAAGAACACTCTGTAAGGTTTTGATGGGACACTTCCATCTGTCTCATAGTAACAGCTGTACAGTGCATTCCCTTCTCACAACTTCTTTTTTCCCTGGGGTGTTTGAACCCGTATATTGTCATGTCCCTCGAATTTTATATGTTATTTATTTATTGTATATTTTTGTTGTATTACATTGTTGTATATATTTTTATGTGTTCTTTGAAACGTTTGTGCTGGGATGACTCACTGTTGTTACGGGTCTAAAGCTGCTCAGTGCAAGGGGACGAATGCCAGCAGTTGTCGATGGACGTTAATGACCGCCTAGGGCGCTAACGCAGCGAGGAGGCTAGGCGGGAGATTTGAAAGCTTTAGTCTTGGTGCGAGCACGTTGAACGAAAGGTCGTGTCAACAAGCGTCGGAAGGGCGCCGCCCATACTCAAAAGAAAGAAACCCTTGAAGTGAGGGTGCGATTCCAAGGGGGAATCTAGATTCTTGTAGAATATGTCTTTCTATTTTTGTGGTTCAAGAGGAACCGTAGTGTAGGCAAAGGTTGGTTGGCCTTTCGTCGAGTTCTTCGCGAGAATTCGCAGAGCGTGCGATTCTCCACCTCAATATTATTGTTTGCAATAGTGAAGCGGCAAAGGCCCACGGAGTGGAGAGCTCATTCCCAGCATGTAGCTGTACATATTATAAATAAAGTGTGTCGTCCCTATCTACTCTCGTGCAGTTAACTGATGGACAGTTCCTATTCTTCATTCAACACAGTAAAGTTGAGGCATACAGTGGCACGGGCGTAAAAACTCACGAATCTGTGATTTTCACTGAAGTGAACTAAGTAGCAATATCGTCCTCTCTCTCTCCTGTTCGGACTGGGTCATCACATCTGTCACAGTCAGAAAGGATCTGAACAACGGGTCACGACATCTGGCGCAGTCGTTCAGAATTGTCACTTGTATGCCTAAGAAGAGGTCCATTAATATAAAAGAAAAAGAGGAAGAAAATTTTCCTGGAAAGAAGAATTCCCTGAAAAATTTGTGCTTTGTGGCAGTGATTCCGGAAAGTGAGGAAGCTACAAGCAGCTCAGCGGACTAAGTCGCATCCAGTGCAGTGTTCTACAGAGTGAAATTTCCCCAAGTGCTACGTCATCGAGGCCTTCGCTGAGGTTCAGTGTGCCAAGGTCCGTGAGTGCAAGTCCCCAAGGGCTAACTCATCGAAATATTTGCCGAGGTCAGTCGCTGTGAAGGTGTCCTAGGTGGAAGGAGACTCCAAGCAGGCAGTGAGCAGAGCCGATTTTCACGGGAAGAAAAGGTCTGTGATTTTTCTGTGATTTCTATTTTCAGACTAGTTTGAGTTGCCAATGATGCTTAGTAGTCGCGATATAACTAAGGGTGGAACTGGGCAGGATGGAAGCGATGAAATAAACAGACACATTGAGGCTGGGGAAAGTGGGGAAACTACTGAAATTGATAGTATTGGTAGCGATATTGGGGTAGAACAGGGTGCTAGTGGATGTGGTTCGAATCCGGTCGAAATGAGTGATTCAGGTCTGAAATCAATCACAGAGATGTAATATAAGAGAAGGAAAGAAGGAATAGCTAGGAAGAGAGAAAAATTAGTTAGGGAGAGAGAAGTTGGGTTGGGTTGTTTTACCTCTGAGCGGCACTTTTTTGCACACCATGGGCTAAATGGCCAGGTCACATGGACCCCGAAGGCTCAGAGAAGGTTGGGGGAGGGGACCCACTGGAACAGCTGTTGGGAGACAGATAGTAGCCTCCCGTCAAGGTCATCCAGCGTGTTCTTTAACGTGCACAGGGTATGGCTCTCCCGCACATGGGGCCACGGCTTAACGTCCCATTCGATGAACGGCGGCCTTTCCAAGCCCATCGGTGTCCCCTACTGACCGTGGGAAGGGCGGGGAATTTTGCAGAGATAAATCTCAACGCTGACCCAGCTGGGACTCGAACCTGGGAACTACAGATTACGAGCCTGGCGCGCTACCGACTGAGCCACCCCCGCCCCTAAATTAAGTAAGATCGGAAATGTAGATATCCAGGAATTAGGTTTAAAATATAAAGACGACAATAATATGGATGGTTGTGAGAATAATGAGGTGAAAGAGAAAATGTTAAAGAAGATAGATGAGAGATTTTTAGACAAAAACGTTCTCGAGGAAGTGGATTCTATAATCGATGAGGGAGAGGAAGTGTCAAAAGGTCGGTTATTTGTGGCCGAAGTTGTGGAAAGAAAAGAGAGTCAGTTTTGTCTAAATGACTCAAATAGCGACGCTAAGGGTAGAAGAAGGTTTGACCAAGTGGCGGATCTAACGAAAAAAGGTCCTGATGTTGATACAGTCATTGGACGGAAATTAGATAGACATAGGAGAAAGTGCCAAAGTAGACCTAGGTGGTCAGTAGCTGGTATAAAAGGTGTATTGCTAATAATGTTTCAGATAAACACGGAAGTTCGATGAAGAGTAATGACGAAAGAAATAGGAAAGTTGTTAGGAAAAGGTCAGAAGGCAAAAGAAATAAGGCCTTAGGGAAACAAGCGCGAATGAAGCTTGAAAGTAACAGTGCTTTGGATCCCTAATAGAACGGAGGAATTGTAAGATGAGAGATAAAGCCTTTCATTATCCACGAAGTAAGAGTTCCAGATGCCCAGAAGACAAAAGAGTTCTCGATGCGTCATCAATGCAGGGCCAGAGCAACGGTCAATGTCAGCGAACTTGCAACCCTCTAAGTGACCGGAAGTATGGCCGAGACGATAGCACCCTGCCTTTAGGGAAATTTGGGGGGGGGTGCTCTTAAGGGCTTGCGATTGTAATGAGAGAAGGGGACTGGCAACTTGAAAGAGTAAAAATGGAAGTGACGGGAGGTCTCCCATCTTCTAAAGCTCAAGTTAATTGTTAATTACTTCTGAGTGACAGAGACGTTTGAACACTGTAGTTAATTAACTGGACAGTCTTCCAGTGGGAACATTCATGGCTCAATTGCCTTGAAGAGGTCAAAGAAATTCGAGTGACAAAGACGCTATGAGTTTTATAAGCTTCATAAAAACTGATAAAACTCTTTGAAAAAGGGACACGTCATGTCCCTCGAATTTTATGTTATTTATTTATTGTATATTTCTGTGGTATTACATTGTTGTATATATTTTTATGTGTTCTTTGAAATGCTTGTGCTGGGATGACTCACTGTTGTTGTTTTCGGGTCTGAAGGTACTCCGTGCAAGGGGACGAATGCCAGCAATTGTCGATGAACGTTAATGACCGCCTAGGGCGCTAACGCAGCGAGGAGGCTAGGCGGGAGATTTGAAAGCTTTAGTCTTGGTGCGAGCACGTTGAACGAAAGGTCGTGTCAACAAGCGTCGGAAGGACGCCGCCCATACTCAAAAGAAAGAAACCCTTGAAGTGAGGGTGCGATTCCAAGGGGGAATCTAGATTCTTGTAGAATATGTCTTTCTATTTTTGTGGTTCAAGAGGAACCGTAGTGTAGGCAAAGGTTGGTTAGCCTTTCGTCGAGTTCTTCGCGAGAATTCGCAGAGCGTGCGATTCTCCACCTCAATAATATTGTTTGCAACACTGAAGTTGCAAAGGCCCACGGAGTGGAGAGCTCATTCCCAGCACGTAGCTGTACATATTATAAATAAAGTGTGTCGTCCCTATCTACTCTCGTGCAGTTAACTGATGGACAGTTCCTATTCTTCATTCAACACAGTAAAGTTAAGGCATACAGTGACATGGACGTAAAATCTCACGAATCTGTGATTTTCACTGAAGTGAACTAGGTAACAATATCGTCCTCTCTCCCTCCTGTTCGGACTGGGTCATCACATCTGGCGCAGTCGGACAGGATCCGAACACCCCGGGTCATCACAAATATTTAGCCCGTTTTATGCAAAATAGTGGGGCCCAGAAGAGAAACAACCCACCCATTCATTCATCAGCCAGAGGCCTCCTTTTCTCTTAACCTGTTATCTACATCTAGGGTACTTAAATAGTGGTCTGAAGAGAGAGTGAAATGGTGAAAACTGCGAAAACGAAAGTTAAACTAAAACCCATTTATTTCCAAAAACAGATACGAAAATCCAGAAAACACATTAAATGAATGTAATTGTGTATGTTTTAGTATTGTTGCTTTCACTTCTGAACTTTTTTATTGCTTTCAGAATCCCTCGCCCCGTAAACAAATCCAGAAATAAAAAAAAAAAATCTACTCTGCTTGAATATGCAATTGAGTTGCATATTCATTAACTGCAGCTGTTGTTCTTTACGAAGAAGATTAAATTCTCAATTCCGGTTTCGTTTCTTTTTGTACGAGCCTCTCTGCATTTCACTTCATTAGACGAAAATTCTTGTCTTTGGAAATAACTAATTTTCGAACTGAAAATACACCAATAATAGTACTTCAGTAGTAATTTAAAAGTTTTGTAGATTTATACATTAATATTTATAAAGTTTTACATGTAATTTTTTTGCCTTCAAATCAGGCAGAGCTTGACGGGATTTTTTTTTTGTCAATTCATGTACCTCATATATTTCCAAATACGATTCCCGGTTGTAGTCATGCAATAATGATTCCAAATATTGATGTGCGAAATTTAATATGCATTACTGCCATAATCTTTGTGCAAATTTCTTCTGCATTATTTTCTTCCAATAATAACGCTTATCAATGTTCATATACCAATCAGTATTTTCACTGTTAACCTCCGTTTAATCCTTAGTGAGAAAGAGATCGGTCACGAATTGGGAAAACTCGGCCGCCGTCCTTTTGGACGGGGTATGTTAAGCCATGGCTCCATCTTCAGGTAAGCCATACACTAGGAAGTTTAAAAAAACATCTGAATGGCCTTAACAGGCGGCGTTTTTCTGTCCGTTAACAGTTGTCTAGTGCAGGGATGTACCCAGAGTTTATTACCAACGTTTATTTTGGGGGAACGTTATTGCCCGTCCAAAAATAATCCTGCAGTCTTATACTATATCTCAAACTTGTCTATCTCCTTTGAAATCCAAAATAGTTGTCTTTGTACAATTTTATTTTAGTCCCATATGTTACGCCCGACATTAAAAATTAAAAAAAAAAGCACTTTAAATCTCATTTTATATAGAATATCATCTTAATCTTTCCTGTTCAATGGATTATTTTGCTAATTGGGAAACCCTATTCAAGTCTTATTCTTAGCCCCCCCCCCCCACCACCACGAAGGTAAATTCTTGGAGACTTCGGAAACTGAAATCTCGGACCTCCCCCCCCCCGAAACTCACAAGTTGAAAACTGAATCTTGGGCACGTGCCTAGATCTTTCCCCAACCTTTTCTGAGTCCTTGCGACTTGGTTGTAACTAACACAGTAAGTAGACATTTAGTAGTAACATTTAGCATCTGTTTTTTATATGCGAAAAAGTGCCACTCTGAGATGAAAAATCTGACCCTTGTCAAATACAGATATCCCCGGAGTTGCACGAATTTCGCTTTAATGCGATTTCACACGAACGCTGTTATAAAGAAACACAAATGAGCAAGTATAACACACTTTCACAGCATTCCCTCGCCATTTATTTGATGAAGACTGAGATGCAATGATATTATTTACCTAACGCAAAAAAAGGGATTTGTAAAGGAATGAAATGAAAGAAATAAGAATGAATTTTGTGAGAAGACCGACAGAGCCACTCTAGAGAACAAACCATGGCTTCCCGAGACCCGAACCCCCGCAGTGTCACCGTGAACCAAGGCGATATCACTGCAGCACAGAGGCGGCAACTGAATCGATTGCTGAGTCCCAGCCTCTTACAAGGCTCTTGACGAAGACCACAGCAGAAGCTTTTCAGCACATTGACACTGACACGGTTCTCTGTGACGAGAACGACCTCGACCGCAAAACAAGTTTCAAGGTAGCAAGAGCGTTGCGAAACTCAGGAGACTCTTCTAAGGAGCTCGATAAAGAGAGGACGAAGCGTGCGAATCAGCTGTCCTGTGAAAAATTCTTGGAACTTGGGACAACTTCCTGCGGGAAACAATCAATAGAAAATTGCTTCAATTTTCTTTCCATATGATAAATGACTTCTAATAAAATGATCTCAATAATAGCAAAAATAAATAGAAATGCATTATTTCCTTTATTATTTTAATTTCATAACTAAAGTTTAGGAAGATAACTGGAAATAGTAAAATTTCATGCAGAAAAGTGAATTTTACAAATGTCCGAGAACCAACCAACGTTTATTACATTATTGCTGTGGAGAGAAAATTTTCGAATTAAGCGACCACTCTTCGGAATACAACTATCGCGTAAGATGGGGATCTCTCTATATTCATCAACTAAACCTTTTAATATACATATATGTATATATTTATGCTAATTCTTATGAAAACACAAGGGAACGACTTATTATTAAACTAATATAGAGATTATCCACTTTTAAATTAAAAGCCTTTGCATATATTATTTTTCGCATGAAAATTCAACAAGACTTAGAAAGAATCAATGGAGAATTCTTACGTGCTTCCTTATCTTATAATTATACATTTTGGAAAAGATATATAAAATATAATTTAGTAGGCAATTCGTACACACAATGAAATAATAAAAAATAAAATAAATTACTCTTTAAACAGATACTTGCTATAAAGGTGTGAATGGAGCCTGTCAACCGAGACTCACTTCTAAAACTTTAAACATCCTGAACATATGACATTATGTGTCTGTTTGAGAGAGAGGATGCGTGGGGAGCAATAACTTTCCCTTTAATGTCTATCCAACTGTAGTTATGAACTCCATCTGACTCGTCACCACTTATTTTACTCTCTTACTCATTCATCTCAACCAGTCTGGTGTTAACTTGAGTAGCAATTTGATTTCACCATGTCACAAAGATGACCTGTAGATGACTGTGCACAGTAGAAAGCAATAAATAGGATTGAAACGGATCCCAGACCGATATATCCATGGCTTAAAACTACCATAAAATGTTTTTTCAAGACTTTGGAGACAATTTCAAGAAACAGGAGAGGCTAGTCACAGACCACAACAAGGTCGTCTGAGGGTCACAACTGTTCAGGACGACAGCTGACTTTAACAGAAAACCGATCTAGGGGAACGACATTCGGAGATGATACTTTCAAGACAACTTATTATTAAACTAATATAGAGATTATCCACTTTTAAATTAATGCCAGAGGCTGATGGTTTTTATCCATCTCACTCGTCTTCAACAGCAGAGCTCGTTTAATGTGGTGCAGACAATATCACTTTTGGAGCCCAGGCAAGTGGGTAAATGTGATCTTCATAAACGAGTCCAGTTCAGTTTAAACAGCGATTCTCGAAGCGTGTTCACCTAGAGAGAATGAGGAACTCACCGTAATCACTATAACATTATAAAAATGTACGCTTTTGTCCTGGTATTATGAATACTAGTCGGACAGAGCTTCACATCTCTCAGGGAGTCACTCTGACCTCTCAGCGATATAGAGACGAGATACCTGCATCCTATGCGAGTCTTTTCAGTGGGTTCTGTCGACTTGGCTTCATTTTTATGGGCGATAATGCCTTCTCGTATTCAACGATTTCCTTGAAAGTGAAAATATTCACCGGACCTAAATCCAAATGAGCATGTGTGGAACACTCTCTGAACCCTCCATCAGCTCAGATCTGCTACTGTGGAGGAAGAACCATCAAAAATTAATCTATAACACAAAACCTCATCAGCATTGTCAAATAAACCTCGTCGCCATTGTGAGAACGAGTTATGTGATTTCTGTGGCTGTCAGGGGGTGAACATGTGTTTTATCAACGTCTCGTGTCTCCTAATTCCAGCACCTCCATTATGAGAACTCGCTCTATCATATGTAGCACTCGTGCACACGACACGATTTCGCCATTATTCCATTTGATATTACTAAGCCATGTCACAAAACCTTTCCATACGACATTTAGCTGCATTTGCTAAAAATCGTTTTAAGTACACTTTTGTGGGTTGTCTCTTAATATTAAGCACTAGTGTAGTTCACAAAGCGATTTTTTTATATAAATTCTAACATTAGTTATGCGTGTTATTAGGCTGATTTAATTAAATGTTTCAGAATTCTAAGGTAAGCTCAAGAATCACAACACAGGAGCTTAATAGGTTTATCTCACGTGATTTTAATCCATTTGCAATGTTTTACTACTATGTCCATTCCAATTTCACTCCAATATCACTTGACTGTTATATCACATGAAACATGTTGTTGTCAAGGTAACCTTATACATCACAATAGTTGTGGAAGAGAGCTGAGTTGTTGTAAACATCCTAGGCCTTTTATAAGGTCATTGGAAAATCTCAAAGTTTCCTTGTTATGATGGCCTATAGAGTAAGTATCACATGATGATATATAGAGTATTACATGATGATATATAGAGTATCACATGATGATATATAGAGTATTACATGATGATATATAAAGTATTACATGATGATATATAGAGTATCACATGATGATATATAGAGCAAGTATCACGTGGTGGCCTATACAGTAAGTATCACATGATGATATATAGAGTAAGTATCACATGATGGCATATACAGTAAATATCACATGATGGCGCTAGAATCTAATATAACATTTTAAATGTGAAATTTCCGAATCGCTGGATTAATGGATGTTAATGGTGGGCGAACCTTATGGTTCCGAAAAGTTCCCATTTATCATCACTGGACTTTTTGCTTTGGGGGATACATTACAAACATCGTTTATTCCGAAAAAAAAATCGCAATTTACAGCATTTGAAGGAAAGAACTTCAAAAGTTGTTGCAAACGCTACACGAAACATGCTGATCAGAGTAAGGACCGAAGCTGAATGTCCCGCCACCAGAGACACCCACATCAAAGAACACGAAACAAAACTCTGAGAGTTTCTTGACATTTTGTACTCTCAGATGCTTTTGTTAATTATTTAATAAAATATAGTACTTTAAAATATGGGTGTTCTTTTGTAATGAGTCTGTATATGTATACAGGGTGATTCAAAACTTATCGTTCAAATTTCTTGGGGAGGTAGGGAATACGTCAGGAAAACGATTTCACATAGGAAAGTATGTCCGCAAATGTACGCATGCGTATGTAGAGGGCGTTGTGTGTACCCAACCAGTGTACAGCTCACCCGACCACTCCCGCTGTCATCAGTGTACGAGCTGACTTACTAGTGATAAGATGAATCGTTTTACGCATCAAGAGCTAGCGGATATGCATCTCGCATATGGGGCAGCTGGCGAAAGCGGCCGCCGAGCTAGGCAACTTTACGAAGACCGATACCCCAACAGAAGAATACCGCAGCATCAAATGTTTGCACGTGTGCATCGCAATCTGCGCGAACATGGTTCACTGTGCAGCAACATGCAGGATACGGAGAGAAGATGACCGACGCGGACTGTCAACGTCGCAGAACAAGTTCTACAGTCCATCGAAGATAATCCGAATACCAGCACACTAGCTATTGCTCAGCAACTTGGGGTCTCTCAGTCAGCAGTGTGGCGGATACTGCACGAGGAACGTGTGCATCCTTACCATCTGCAAAGGGTGCAGTTACTGCATCCTGACGATTATCTGAAGCGTGTGGAATTTGCACAAGGTTCATGCAGAAAGGTGCCGTGGACCCCAGTTTTCCAGCTTCTGTCCTTTTTACAGATGAAGCTTCATTCACTCGTGAAGGTGTGTTCAATACACACAATTCACATGTGTGGGCTTACGACAACCCGCATGGAACGAGAAGTCACGCTGCGCAACATCGTTTTGCCGTAAATGTGTGGGCTAGAATCATTGGTGACTGTTTGTTGGGACCTTACTTGCTACCGCCCCGATTGGACGGCAATGCAACGGCGCTGTGAATCCTGTGTCCGTGTAAATGGTCGCAATTTTGAGCACCTACTGTGAACCTGTACTTTACCTTGTTGGAATAAAAGTCACATTCGTTACCACTTAACTGTACTGTTTCCTTGTGTTCACTTTACTTGTCCATTTTGTTCATGTAGATGACGTTTGCGGACATACTTTCCTATGTGAAATCGGTTTCCTGACGTATTCCCCACCTCCTCACGAAATTTGAACGATAAGTTTTGAATCATCCTGTATACAATTTATGCTACAACACACATTTGTCTCGATTTCAATTGATTCCCCGCTAACTTTTGCTATATTTTGCCATTTGAAATAAGTTCATCGCACTTTTTCTGTATCAACTTAACATTAGAATAGCATTTGGTGACTTCTTTAATGCCCACCAAAAAGCCTAAAACGACAACGTTAAAGACCACTGAGAAACAGTACAGGGATGCTTTTAATGTCATTGTCTTAGTGCTTGAATAGTTGAGAAATAAAAATAAGCGTTTAAACTCCTTTTTTGTGCTTTGTTTCAGGAAACTCTAGTCTTCATTAACAAATTTGATTAAAAAAAAATAATAAATACCTCCTCAAGCAGCTGCTTGCCACAGAGGTCTGACAGGAGCCTGTCAGTTTATATGCTACAGTAGAAGACCTGTGAGGATGGCAGGACCTCAGCAGAAAACCGACACATACATCCATGCCTTACCCGGGGCTAGAACTCAGGTCCCTTAGATCAGTAGCAAAGCGCACTTATCACTCGGCCATGGGTTTTTTAGCATTATTATATTGACGTTAATTCATTAACACTTATTTAATTATACTCCCAGCAGGATGTTTCTTATTTAGTGAGAGACTTTGTTAGTTACACTGTGTTTCATTTTGTGTATTTGCAGAGTAGATAAAATATGCCTCTTAAACTCTTGATACTTTTATCAACCCCACCCATTTACAGTGATAAATTAGTAACTTGCAGTTTTTCCAATCCAATAATTTGAATTTCGTTTTTCGCTTTCCTAAGAATGAAATCTCTCTCCGTAATTTGAATTCCTGTAAAACCTCATCTGATCTATTTTTGCGAAATAGATCTAATTAGGCCTTCTTTACATTTGGCGAATATTACCGAATTAAGCAACGTAGTTCATGACTTAGTTGTGGCTCTGAGAGATGCACTATAATTTGTGTATCAAAGCTTGGAAGAAAGATCATGAGAATGATTTATAGTGGAAACAAAAATGTTGTGTCGGTTATGGATGCAATTTATCTGTTGTACTTTGTGTATTACACAGAACGAAATGTAGAAAATGTTTAAGATAATTTTACGATATTTATAGATAATACATTTGCACTTGTTGCAAAATGAAAGATAATATTAAGATTGTACCGATCACATGAATTTTGCGATGGTTCTCATAATTTGTAACAGATTATCCCAACAGACATTATGGAATTTGCTTACCTGAAGAGAGCGTCATTGAAAGAGGCCACTTCCCTCTCAAAGCGAGGAATTCAAAGCCAAAGCTAAAATGCCATCCCTAACATGTGTGAACAGGCATTTTTTTCTACATCACCATTTGATCCTTCGTGTTATCCAAGGAAGGCCGAAAACCAAACAAATGAAAGCTCTGTGCGAAGCGAGTCAGTCCCAATAAAGACGATGCATTCCTTGTGAAGGAGCCATTGTCTGAGTCCGGGATTATCCGTCGCACTGCTATTACGGGGATCAGAACGCGCGAGGGAGCCGCGACGCACCCTGTGGCAACTTTACCGCACTTCTGAGAGGCTGATGATTGAAGTCTGGCTGGGTGAGGGGGGAACGGAAGAGGGGAGGGTGTCTAGGGGGAGGGGCGGTACACGTCGACACAAGCACATGCAGGAGCGAAACCTTCCCATGATCTCACCGTCCCCTTTCTCTTCACACTGCCAACAAGCTTAGCTATATATTTTGTGGGTTTTATTCGAAACAATGACAGAGTCCATAAAAGACTCGCGAGTTGCATGGCAGTAAAACTGGCCATTCACTAGCGCACTTCTGAACGTGGCTTACGCGGAACTCCACCGTTGCTAAGGTTATGGATTCAGAACCAGGCGAGAGCTTTACTTTGTGAGTGCGCTGTCGCAGGATACGTGAAAGAGAGATTGGTCGTTCGTGTACACATTTCTTTTTTCGGTTTCGGGTTTTTAACAAGGGCATTGATAGAAAAGGCAGTTTTCATGGGCAGAGGGGGAAAAAAGGTTTCGGATAAAGTGGATATTCAAGCGGTTGAAAAAACGTCTTCTTGGATCACGAAACCTTACGAGAAGTTGAGATGCTAGATTCAATGAGCGTTTTGCAGTTGGTGTTAAAGAGAAAATGGGATACCTAACTTCAAAATAAACTGAGTACGTTTTCTGTGATTTCTGAGAAAGCGTTTTTAGAAGGCGTTGAGTTGGTTGGTTTTACATATAAACGGCACTTTTTTGCACACAATGGACTAAATGGCCAGGTCACAAGGACCCTGAAGGTTCTGAGAAGATTGCGGGAGGGAACCCACTGAGTAACTGTTGAGAGACAGATGGCAACCTCCAGTCAAGGCCATCCACTGTGTTCTTTAATGTGGCTCTCCCGCATATGAGGTCACTGCTTAACGTCCCATCCGACGGACGGTGGCCTTTCCAATCCCATCACTGTCCCCTACTGACCGTGGGCAAGGAGTTTTATGGAAATAAATCTTAACGTTGGCACAGCTGGGGCTCTAACCTGGGAACTGCAGATTACGAGTCTGGCGCGCTACCGACTGAGTCACCTCCTCCCCAGAATCTGTTGAAGCAGCACTACAAGATTCATTTGAAAATAATAACTATTATTGTAAACACACTTATTAGCGTAAGTTGAGATTAGTGTTTCAAATGTTTTAGGTGTGTAATGTGAAAAATATAAACTCCTCCTTAAGTTATAATAATTTATTATGAACTACAGTTTTTTAATCCTTAACTGGCATAGTCGTTAGGGTGCTATCGACTGTTATAGCACGGCAAACTTTGTGTGCTGTGTTAGTTATAACGATGCAGTGGTAAGCAGTGACCTCGGTCTTACTAGGGTATGTTCTTGTATGAAAAGGCCTGTAAAAGCTAGGAGTGGCTTCTAGGATTGTTCTCTCTCCTACGTGTTGTAAATTAAAAAAAAGTGATGCCAATTTTCTTTTATCAAAATTGCATCCTTGATATTTTGGTAAAGTATAAATAATCATAATGAAGTCGAAGCGGGGAATTCAAAGGAATTTTAAATATTTCATTTAAGAATGAATCACCTCTAGCACACTCTGGTGGCATTTGTGGTTATATGTTCCTATGTAAAAATGGTTTGTTTTTGTATTCCTGACTTACATTTCATAAATAAAGCACACCTTTTAAGGCAGTACCTTAATATTTCAAGGAAAAGTAAACAGCGTAGGTAAGTGTCTTTTCTTTAAACATGGTGTGACCGCATAGCAAACCTCATTTCGTCCATCCTCCTCGGCGCTTGTTTACTCTAAAGTGCCAAGAAGAGCGAAACTGATGAAACAGAACTTTCTGACTAAGGTGGAGGTGACGAGAGGATGCTACTGCCATTCTCCTCGTGAGCCCTTGCTTATGCTGGCAGAAAGGAGAGGTATTTAATTCCTAGTTTCGTCCGCCTCTTCTCAGATGGAGTCGGCCTCTAGTGGTTACAGCTGCACTGCACACACAAGTCTTATCACAGGCAAAGGCGCGGGCGCTGATCGCCCAGACAGCAGCTGTTCTGGAACTGAGGGCTTTCTCTTTCCTCTAGATTGAACTATGGCGTAGTTAAATTTTATGCTCGGAACTGCGTAAATAGCCATTTTTAAAAGAAGTCGGAAGTCCTTTATGAAAATTTGTTTATGAAAGTTACAATTTAAACTTCTTGGCAGTTATTGCATGCAAATTCAGTTTTGAAACGAAGGTAAAAATGTTTCTAGAGAAGAAAGTTTTGTTATTCTATTTGTTAGACGGTGAATTCTAATATTTTAACAATAAGAGTAACCTTCATTAAATGTAATTGCTATTTCCATTCGGCCAATAATAATTTCTTACAGTAATAATACGGTGATATCTAAATTTTCTTTGTCATTTTTAAATATTTGTAAAAACGTTTTGATGAATCAATAAATATAACTAACCTATTTTTATTACCGAAAATAAATTCAAAGATTGAAATGCAATATGTTTGAAGCTATTTAACTTTTATTCTAGAAAAGGAAAATAAATGCTTTCAGTGTCGTGAAAGATTTGCATTTTATCGTCCCGTGGCCGAGTGATTAGGGCGCTTGGCTACTAATCTAAGGGACCTGGGTTCGAGCCCCGGGTAAAGCATGGATGTTTATGTTGTTTTTCTGCTGAGGTCCTGTCATCTTCACAGACCTTCTACTATGGCATATAAACTGACAGGCTCCTGTCAGGCCTCTGTGGCAAGCAGCTGCTTGAGGGGGTATTTATTTTTCACTATTAAATGATGTGTGACAGAGCAGAATAAGATTATTCGCATTATGTTGATATCGGAGCGAAATGATTATAAATTATAAGAGGCCATTTTAAAGGCGCATTATTTTAGGACGTACGAAGTGCCGATCCTCGCAAAAGGTAGTGACACCACCGGTGACAATGGAAAGTGTCACACAGCGAGCATTGCACTAAAGAGATCATGGTATTTCCTATTGGACGTGGCGCCCCAATTCATGCACAATGAAGCGATATTGCGACAATAAGAGTAGTTGACCAATAGCAGTGGAATTAATTAGGCTAAAGACAGAACGACGCCTTTCTGCCCATTCACAAATTAATTTCATTGCAAAATATTAGCCCATAAAAGGCCATTTTTGACTTATACCCTTATGGCCGAACATCATAGCTTTAATAAAAGCAATGACAATTCTAAGAGTCTTGCACAAAAATAACACTTATTATTTAAGTTTTAATATATAAAGCATTTTCTTATGACTGCAGTTAAATATTCAGACTTCCATAACTCTTAAATACTGAGTGAATATTGCTGAAATTTAGGTAGATTTTATTAAAATCTCTATCTTCGACCACATTAATTCCGCAACAAGCTTATTTTAAAAGTTACGAAATATCGAATTTCATGGAAATTCTCTACTTTTTTTGTCTAGGTAGTGTTCATATACGAACACAACTCTCAGAATAGGCAAAAGTCAGAATATTATTGTCAATATAATCTCTCTATTCGCAATACAGGTCTACGAGTTGAAAAAAAAAAGCTTCTCTTCTATGCGTTGTTTCGTCCTTTTTTACTTTTCTTGCCCATGTTGACGTGGTCGAACAACATTGCGTCTCTCAAACCAAACAATATATAAAAAGTTTCCTTCTCTTTATCTGTCGAAGGAGAATCGAGATTGCACAGCTAGAGATATAGAGTATTTCAAACTCTACGTGCTTCGTATTTCCTTTCAGTCAGCGATCTGTGGAATCTTCGAGAACGGCTGCAGGGACCAATCCCTATGCCGTTTTCTTAATTCCGAAAGTCCCCAAGGTGACATCCTCCTCTTTGGGGTATCGGTCCTCTACTTGACATTATGTTCAGGCAGAGATCTTCCCTGCCAGAGATTTTTTATTCATCTTCCCGTTGGGAATACGATTTGGAATTTATGTCCTCGTTGTTGGTAACGAAACCCTTATCGTACTAGAAACGTCAAAATGTAAACAATACGAAACTTAAATATATATGAATATAAATATTTGAAACTTCTATAGCTATTCGCTTCTTTCATTCCCAATATTTAAAATAAAAGATGCGATATGAAATCGATATAAAATAGGTTTGTACGAAAATTTCACTCTTGGTATTAATTTTAAGAAATTGACTCTATTACCGAACTTTTAATTTCTTTTTAATTAATTGATTCATGATGCGAAATATTAATAATAATGACAACAATATTATTCATTATAGTCGACAGGAAGAGAAAGGATGTTACCCTGTTCCCTCGTTGAGATAGGTGCCATTATGGATTTGGAAAGGCCACCATCCGTCGCATGGTATGCTAAGACGTGGCTCCATGTCAGAGAAAAACCTTCCCTGTGCAACATGCTGTATGGCATTGACTGGAGGTTTCCATCTTGTCCAGGGAATTTCTTTTCCAAATTTCTCCGACTCTTTAGATACTCAGAGGTAAAACAACCAAGCGTTATATTGATTTTAATACTGATATAATGTTGAAATGGAAAAATTGTTAATGAGAATTCGATACAGCAATTAATAGTTTTCTCTACGGGACCTGGGTTCGAGCCCCGGGTAAGGCATGGATGTTCGTGTTGTTTTCTGTTGAGGTCCTGCCATCCTCTCAGATCTTCTACTGTGGCATATAAACTGACAGGCTCCTGTCAGACCTCTGTGGCAAGCAGCTGCTTGAGGGGGTATTTATTTTATTTATTTATATATTAGACAAGCGCAAAGATTTTTAGCAGTTCACAATGTAATTAAAAAAAATCCAAGTTGGAAGTTATTGGGTTGTTTTACCTCTGAGCGGCATTTCTTTTTGGACACAATGGTTTAAATGACTAGGTCACAAGGACCCCGAGGGTCCAAAGAAAGTTGGAGGGAAGGGACTCACTGGTCAGATGTTAGGAAACAGATGGAAGTCTCCCTTCAAGGTCAAGGCGTGTTCTTTAAAGTGTACAGTGTGCCACGACTTCACAGCACTGTGCCACGACTTCACAGCCATCTGACGGACTGCGCTTTTCCAAGCCTATCGATGTCCCCTATTGATCGAAGGCAGAGTGGAGAGTTTTTCGGAGAGAAACCTCAACTCTGATCCTGGTGGGACTCGAACCTGGGAATTGCAGATTAGGAGACTGGCGTGATTCCAATTGAGCCTCACCTTCCCCCAAGTTGGAAGCATCTTGATGTGAGTGGACAGAATAAAACATGTCCAGTCGACCTGTCTAAAAGCATCAAATGAGAACATCTGTCGCAATAATGAGATTGAACTCAAATTTCTAACTCAACCGGAAAGTTTTGGATCAGCGGTTTATTTTGCAGAGAAATCATTTAATTGATTTCAGGGGTGGAGAGTGGACGAAGAACAGTCGGTAGATTGGAAGCAGTCCAATCAATAGCTGAGATGAACAGAATCAGCAATGTCAACCACATCGTCATCTTCAGGCTGTGTAATCAATTGCAGACAAAGGAAAGTCCGGCAACGTGACCTAGGGTCATCGCACTCAAGGAAAGTTGTTTCCGATTCTTTTGGCCAGGAATCCCAAGCCTTGACTCTTTACAGACCTAGCCATTATGCAGATATGAAATGAACGTTTACGAGAAAGAATCCCAACCTAAACTTGAAAGGTGTTGGCACCTCTGGAGGCAGATGAAGTTCTCCTCTGATATTCGCTTTCGAAATTTTCACGCGACATTTCCTATTTGCTTCCAAATCATTTAATTCAACTTAAAAGCGAAGCGGTTCACGATAATCTTCTCCTTTCATTTTCAGCTATATATATATTATCATCTACTTAGCTTTTTCAGAGTGAAATTCGACTAGGCGAGGAAAAACTCTTTATTCTAGAAGTCTTTCTATTAATGTATGAAATAAATTTAATTTCTTGAACAAGTGCGTTGAAATTAAAACTTAAATGTATAAAAGCAAGAGAACGTTCTGATATGGAAATTATGTGATTACACGTCTTCCATTAAAGATGGAAAAAAAAAGTGTGCTTCGAAGTCGAAAAACTTCCGTACATGCTGAATGAAAATAAAGCCACCACATCTCTCTACAACAGGCATTAAATCTCGTTAAAAGGAATGTACATCAATATAAACTCTCAACCGCACTGAACACGGGACGCTATGCCCCACATCCACTCTCTCTCCCACTTCTTCAAGTGCACAGATACGAGTATACATATTATCTACGCGAATGACAAAGAACAGAACGGGAATGTTCGAGAAATGTTTGGCCCATTAGGTTTTCTCCGATTCTTCCTCCTTCGCCGAGGGCTTCCGCTCTCCTCGTGCCTAGCCGGAGCAACACAATTGTGATGATAATTAAGAAGCTATTGCTCCGACGATCACATTACCTCACGTCCACCACGAGACAAGCGCTGCCGTCCGACCCATCCCCGTGCACCTAATTACGAGCCTGCGAGGTTCGTCGAAGGACGACCCAATTTTCCCGGACATTCTTTCTGCTGGATTTCGTCGCTAACGTCAGTCCACCTAACTCAGCTAACCAGCTCCAGACGTGGCGGGATTCTGAGGAGCAAACGAGCAAAGGGAAAGATATTCTGGGAAAGAGGAGGAGGAAGGAGGAGAATGCTGGCAGATGAGCTGCGATCATGATGATAAGGAAAGATGAGCATGAAACTTTTGGTCTTCGTCAATGCTCACGTGAGACGGAGCGTGGCGTTGTTTCTTTTGCTACATCATCGCTTTTGTAGACGTTATGAGCTCTGAGTAGACAGGAAGAGAAATGAAGTTAATTACAGTAATGAGTTTCTCTGATTTGCGCGTGGCTCGTATAGATCTTAATCTGTTTCTTTTTCCGTCTCCATTTTGAATATCGGAGAGATGTTATTTTTATTTTCCAAAAATTATTCACCGACAGAGGGAGTTTCAAAGGATAATTTCACCACTATTGAAAAAAAAAAATGAAGATCAGATTACTTTTGTTGCAAGAAAACGTTTTTTGTTCTCAGTAAGATTAAAAAATAAAATTTATTTGTCTTCTGAAATGCTCGGGTCGTGTCTAATATCGCAGTCACTATTGACTCTTTTGCAACAGCAAGGGAAAATCAGTTGTAAAGTACAATAGGAGAGAAAAGGCGGGAAAAGGAACACGGAACTAATAGAAATTCCGAAATATCTAATCAGGCAGAAAAGGTGGAAGCGTTTTAGCGAATTAGAGCATACCGATGAAGAAAAAAAAATCAGTTGAACTCCCCCAGTGATTGCGCCTGCAATTCAATTACCAGAGCTTGGGCAAATCTGAAGAGAAACTGAAATTCAGCCTCGCTCATCTGCTGACGAAGCTCAATGCTTTGTCTGGGAATGGGAAGACTGGAAAGTGAACTTTTACGGAAGAGCAGCGGCGACTTGCAGGGGAGAACGATATTGTCTGTGCGACGCCAGCCAGCATTTAGCTAGCTGACTGTAGGGTTGTCATTTTTCTGTGTGTACTCACAATTCTGTCTTCTTGGTCCAAAGTGGACAGGAGGGGGTAGGTTAACAGCAACAGGGCTAGGGAAATAATCGTCTCTCTGTAAGAGCCTATGAGTAGGCGAAAACGAATTTACAGCAATTAATTTCGAATGCTAGTACATTTATTTTAGGTAACGATACTAAGTTTAGCAGAAAATATGTTGAAATTCGCACTGATTTCAAATACGAGCTTCTTTTTTTCCAGTTTAAAAATTTGAACAATTAATCCTAATTCTATTAATCAATTAATAATTTCTTCAATTTATTTTTTAATTGAATAATTTTTTACACTTTGTTAATTTTTGTATCTGCTCTCGATTTGTGTTTTGCATATGATGGGTGAAATGAATTGTTTTGGCAAAAACTAACTTTCGCTAGAAAATAACATCTTTTAAAAAAACATAAGTTTCAGTTAGAAATGTTTTATTTTCTCCCAGTCTAAATCAACATAATATAATTTTAATATTCGATTTGCAATCATTATTTGCCGTGTTACGCAGACGATCACAGCATTTATTTTGCGAATCAGTGCTACATCGGCTGCTTTCGTATTGTCAATGCGAATTTTAACCTTACGGCCACATTCGGGAATCTCAGCATTATCTATTATAGCGATGACACAAATGCGCATGCCCTGAAATACAATAGCGCTGAACTGCAGTAGATAGTATCCCATTTTGTGGTGGCCCGTGACACTTGATTGCCTGAGTCTATCAAAGCAACCATTAGTTGAAGATCTTGTTACTTAGCTAATAACTTATGTGGCAGGCTCAACAAGCCTAAAATTTTCTGACAAGATGTGTTTCAACTGGGTTCCCAACTTTTTATTTTGCCAAGGAAGGATACTTGTGTAAAGTATTTAAGGACAACATTTGATATAAAAATATAAAATATGTTGAACATTTGGTCTACATGAGAATGCTAATGTTATATTTTAACATTATTTTTCATCAGCAATGCATAGCTGAGTTGGCTAAACGCATTTTTTCATTTGCAATTTGAAATTCTCGTGTTCGATCCCAGCAGGAAATCATCATTCATGCATCAAATATCATCTATCCGGCTACCTCAATTATACCTCAGATCTCGACCCGGTTTCCATGGTTTTCAAAACTGTGGTAGAATCCCGACTACACTGCGGCTTGTAAGGCTCAGAACAAAGCTTGGGGGTGTTTCAGAGATATCCAACATCTTCCAATCTTAAAAGTTTCAAGTGCACCAGGGCAAAAGCTAGTTTTACCCGGTGCCAGAGCCAGAAGGAATCTTGAAACACATATATCTTCTATCACCCGCACGATTAGTTCCAAGGTGATGTGAGATAAAGTCCCACATCACCTTGAGAGATGAGTGATGAGTGGAACTACAAATCCCCTCATTATTAATCCTGGAGCATAGTGGACAGGCAATTGCTGATCATCAAGCATTACCAATACTCTGGGGTAATCTTTTTTTCCTCCATCTCTTTTCCATCTTCATACTCCCCAGAGTTTCTGGTAACTGAAGAGCAGGGCTAAATGCAATCCACTATCTTTCCACTCGAATGGCCTGGAGCCTTAAAACAGGTCATTCACAGTGGAAGAATCTGCTGCTTCCCAGGCATCTGCTATTGGGCGAGACAATGTCCATTAAGTCATGCTCCAACATCTCTCACCATCGAGTAAGGATTGGTTGCTATAATTTTTTAACCGTATTTTTCTCGAGGAGCAGTTTCCCGACTCTCGGCGGGAGGTTATCGTTTTGGCCTTTCCCAAGCCAGGCAAGGATCCCAAAATTTCTTCAAATTATGGTCCAGTCGCGTTGACTAGCTCTGTGTGCAAGGTGTTTGGAAGAACGGTAAATGCCAGAATGGTTTGGTATTTGGACCATGGCCTTTCCAACACTCAGTACGGCTTTTGCAAGCAACCTTAGACCACCTGATCCGCCTCGAATCGGCGATCATAAATTCGTTTTTACGTTGAGAACACCTGGTGTCAATTTTCTTTGACATCAAAAAAGTGTACGACATGACGGAGATACAGCATTCTTTGTGATCTCCACAGCTTTCGGCTTGAGAGGTCACATAATGATCTTCATTTCCGCCTTTTTATCTTTTCATTATTTTCGTGTCCATGTCGGCAACATTCTTTCGCAGCCTCCCCCCCCCCCCTAAGTCCAAGGGGTACCAGAATATTGTGTATTGACTGCTAAGCTTTATTCTGTCAAGATCAATTCCATTACACGGTAACTTCCCCCGACTGTAGCAATGTCCTCTATTATTAACGACTTTAGCAATTTTTGTTCATATTCCAGCATGAGGGTCATTGAACGACAACTGCAAACTGCCCTGAACAATCTCTCGGTTTGGGTGAGAGCCAAGAGGTTTAGGTTCTTTGCACAGAAGACTGATTGCAGGCACTTTTGCCGCAAGCATAATCTTCGTCTGGACCCCGAGCTGCGGTTCAGGGTATCTCAATTCCACTGCAGGGGAGGCTAAGTTTCTCGGTTTCATCTTCTACCAGAAATTGACCTTTTTACAATACATTCGTCATCACAGGTCCAAGTGCAAGAGGTCATTGAACATCATTAAGGTCCTCTCCTTTCTCTTGGGGGCGGACTGATGTTCTTTGCTCTGCCTGTACCGTGCACTTGGACCTGAAACCGTACTACAGACCCCAGGTATTTGATTCCCTCTGGGATTTGGAAATGAAGGTGCTGAACCTTCTCCACCATCAGGCCCACCATGTTTGCATGGGGGCTTTCCACACCTCACAAGTCCAGTGTCTTTACATTGAGACCAATGAACCTTTGTTATCTATTTGCCATCAGCAGTTGTCCCTACAGTATACATCAAAGTTGCGATCTCTGCCAGGCCATCCCCACTTGGAACTGCGTGTTTGGTCCTCAGTGGGGAATGCTTTATTAAAATCGCCTGAGTGCTATTCGTACATTTGGTGTCCATGTCGGAGGCTACATCAGAGATATCAACATGTCTCGATAGGGCTGCTCAGTCGATAGCCGAGCCTCTTCCGCCGTGGCTCACAGTTTCCTCTTCCTGAAACATTTCTCTTTGCAGGACAAGAAGGTCTTTACACTCGACTGCGCATGCTAGCAACTCTTTGCCAACCATCGGGCTGTGTACCCAGACTTCTTGTCTGTCTTCACATATGCCTAGAAGTCTGGCACATCAGTCGGATCAGTCATGGTCTGCTGTGACCTAATCATTGCAGACAAGATCCCACAGCAGTGTACCATATAAGGCTGATAATGTGCAGAGTTGCACACTATCAGGCTTTTCTTGGACCACATAGCAGCTAAGTGTCATCGTGGTGTGTCCCCTACACCGACTATTGCACTCGCACTCCATCGACGATCGCATTCGCACTAGATTCCACCCTCGCTAAAGGCTTTGATCTCGGCGAGGCATCGTCTTTACCCTGTTCTTACCAAGATCCGCAAGCAACTCCATCGTCTGGCAGCTACAACCACCATTCTCTCTTGTGTTGTGTGCCTGATCATGTTGGGATTAGGGGCAATGAAATGACTTAGCAGATGCTGCTCCCAGCTCAGCCACGCCCCTATCCGACTCTCTGTTGCTGGTTCCCTACGTGGCCTTTCGGCAGTGTTTTACCATCAAACTCTGGGCATAGTGGCAGAGATCTTGGTCTGAACAGACTGGAAACAAACTCTTCTAGATCAAGCCTATTATCAAACCATGGCAATCATGTTTTCACAGGAATCGCAAGGAGGAAGTTGTACTTGCTCGGCTCCGCTTAGATCATTCGTTTATCACTCATTCATTTCTTCTTCAAGTGGACGATGAACCTAAGTGCGAGTTTTGTGACACCATTTTAACGATTAAACATATTTTAACCGATTGTACAGCTTTTAATATCGAACGTTGTTTATATTTAACTTTCACAATTTTATGTTCGAGCCCCATACGCTAGGACATCTGACGACTTGCTTTTATCCCTGTTTTCGAATTTTTACGTTTTACTGGTTATTTTATTCGTATATAACGTTTTTACCTATTTAATATTTTGACTTGTTGTTTTTTATTTTATGGGTCCTATACACCCAATGTTGTTTTACTGTTTTACGCTTGTTGACTCTTTGTACCATGCTTTTTATATACATTGTTTATTTTACACTTTTCCTTCTTGTTCTGTCTTTTCCATTTTTGTTGCTTTCATACTCTCTGTGTGTTACTTTTAACTTTGTTGTGGGTTTCATGTCTTTTACCTTTTTATTTACCATTGTTTGGTGCAATATGGCCTTAGTTGCCATTGCGCCATAAAACCCCAACCAATCAATATATCTGTCGCTGACTCAGTCGGTAGCGAAAGTCTTATAATCTGATATTTACAAGCGCGAGTCCCAACTATGCCTGTTTTGAGAGTTGCTGCCGTTCTGACCCCGGTGATAAAGGGACACCAATAAACTACAAAATGCTGCCGTCCGTCAGATTAAGCCGTGTCCTGTGTGCAATAGGAGCCATAATACTTCGTACACGCTAAAGTATATTGTCTATGGGCTTGACGGGAGGCTCCTCATCTATCTCCTAACAGCTGTCCAGTGGATGCCCTTTCACCACCTTGCCCTTGGGGGTTCTTCCGATGCAGCCATTTAGACCATTGTGTACATAAAAGTGCCTCTCAAAGGTAATAAATTGTTAAGTACTCTAGTACTTCTTCATCGCCATTTTCTTGTTATCGTCGGAGATTTAGGACAAAGGTTTATATTTGCTATATTCCATTCTTTGCAATAGGTTTACACAGGCCATGACTAAATAAGCTTTAGCAAAACTCGATATACTACTACTGACATTGTCTCGTGTTTTTATACTGTCGAAGGTGATCTCTGCCATTTGCATATATTTAAACATCATAGTAGATTACTATTTCTAAGAGTTAATTAGGAAACTTTCATACTTAGTAGATAGTTTCGTCTTTCCATTCCTGATATACCGTGAATAATTACGTCTAGTAATAAATACCTTGACGATTTCCAATAAAACCTTTACCATCTATCATGTAATGTTTCTGCGCTGTTATTGATCGTTTCATGATTTATAGCGCAGAGGTGATCGCTGCCATTTGCATATGTAGTTCGGGCAGATCCATATCTCGAAGGGTAATAGATACAGAGGTCAACAGAGAGTGTCCCATCAGGGTAAGAGCGAGAGCACGAGACTATAATTAAATTTTTCTCAAATCTTCAGAGTGATATTAGTTCATTAAATAATCTTTCATAGAATACTCAATTTACGAATTTAGAACTTTAGGTTACTTTTATGCAATATAAAAAAAAAACTGACCTTCTATATTAGTCTATAAATTTATAGTCGAGTGGTTGGCGTGCTTATCTGCAGATCAAAGGGGTTTGGGTTCCAGCCCTGGATAAGGCACGGGTTTTTCGTTTTGGCCTATTGTATGGACAGACTCCTGTCAGAAGTTTGTGACAGCAGCTGCTTCAGGAACAATTTATTTCAATTCTTTTATTTATTAGGCTTACTGTGCATGAAAAGCAAATTTCATTTGATATATAGTTACTTTCCATTAATGCACGCAGAATGTTTCGTAGAAGAGATGAATGGGGCGACAATGTATATATGTGGGGACCAGCGTTATGGCTTTATTTTGGTATTTTTAAATCACACTCACCTACAAATGTAACAAAATATAACCCCCTTAAAGTATCTTTAATGTAGTTGAGAAATAAACTTTACAATGAAAACTATTTGTAAAATATATGGGGAGCATATGACTTTCCTTTATCTTTAGTGCAGGATTCCATGATCACAGTTATTTTACGATTTTTATACTTCTGCTCTTATAGGTCGGAATGCTGTCAATGGGAGAATATAAAAAGAAATCCGCAATTCAAAGCAGCAACACAACTACGTCATTCAAATAATTGTTCAAAGAGAAGTCGTGGATAATTTCTTATTCCTTTCCAAACATTAATTTCCGTCTGTTAAGAAGTTCTTTTTTCTCCCAGTTTCTTTATTTAGCAAAGAGCTCAACATTTGTATGAATAGAGGGAAAGGGACGTTAGGAGGAGGGGAGATGAGAGGGATCATTGGATGTAAAGACGATGAGCTATTCTTTCGTCACACTGGGCTTAGGTGATCCCCGTCTGAGAAGGAAATGTATGGTGGGGAGAGAGGCGAGATTCTCTTCCTTTGCTGCTCCTCACACATTCCCGCTCATCTCTCCTCACTCCTGGTCCTCATCTCCTCCTGCCATAGAAGCTGGGGATGAAGAAGAACTTCTTTGGTGACAAACATCTTTGGCGTAGGGATGAATAGGAGGCGTCTCTTTCTCCGTTATTGTTATTGTTATTATTTGTAAGAGATTCTTGAGCACGATGTGAGGAGGGATGGTCCACTCTATCGGAGATTTATTGCTCGTCTGCTGACTATGCTCTTTCCTTTTGTTTGCATAATCGTAATCGATCAAATAAAGTAACGGGAAGCTGAGGGGATGGATGCTGGGAGCGTCCATTTTAGGACATAAATTTCATCGTGTGCTACATTCTTGAGATGACAAGCAAATTTGTGTCTGACCTTCTGTCCCATTTATCATGGCAGACATTGTGTCTGACTTCCGTAGTGTGGCAACGCGATTCTACGAAGCAGAAACGGTTTGGGGAAGGGAGGAGGGGGGATAGGAAAGGAAGCTTTCAAATGAAAAGAGAATCCATAAGAATAAAATCCGACAGTTATAGTTTTATGTCTTTGTTAAGGTCAATAGAAGATATCAATGAGAAAATTTTCTTCTTTGATTCAATGAAGGATAAAAGATATTATTATGCATGTTTTGCATCAAGTGACTGAGAAAACACTGAGAGAAAATAATTTTTTTTATATAAATAGAAGAACCTAGTAATATATAAAAGAGTATGAAGTTTAAAATCTCGCTTATCACACAAATATCAGGTCAAAATTATTTATGGAAATTCTTCTATGACGGATAATATGGAATATTTTATGCCTTAAAACAATATATTATGAATGATTTCTATTATATTATTTCCAAAAATTATAGAGTCAAAGTTTATAAAATTTTCTTCTCAATCAGCATTTGTCAGAAATATATTATGATCTCAGAGATAGGAATCGACTCTACCTGCCAAAACTATTTATCAGACGACTAATTTTTTCTAATTTCGAACTAATTAACATTTATTGCAACGATTTTTTTTAAATAACAAAGAAAATATGTTTCAAAAGTTTTTAATGACATTATTATAGAATTAAATTCATTCCTCTTTTGAAACATCGACATTTTGTGAGAGAAAAACTAAAAATTCTGCCAAAAAATCCAAACACGCTTCATAAACTGAAACAGATTAAAACCACCTAAAATTAATAGTGAATCATTCAGTTTAAGATTCTAATTCATAATAATCATTCAACATGGAATGAGAATTATTTAAACAAACAGCATTTTCGTGAGTGTGAGAACCGACCCCACAATGATATGTCAAGCTCATTTTGTGCTAATTCGGTTCCATCCAATCTCAGCTATGAAGAAATTTCCGGAACTGCGAGGTGCTCGTGGTACCACTAACCAATCCAAAATTAGACACAACTAACGTCTGATAGGCAAATGCAGCGTTATTAGTAAGAAATCCAGTAACAGTAATCCTAGACCATTGTATAATAGAACTTAGGACAAATGAAAAATGGCTAAAAAAAAAGCCTATGCAGTCGATCTTCGATCGTTCAGTTCCAGACGACAACTATCTGTCAATAAAGATTCACATCTTAAAGTAAAAATTATGTTCAATTAATATAGAATGGAGAGAAACAACTCTCACGCCTTGAACCATCTGAGATCTTTTTTTTTCCTATCCGTATAAAGAAGACATCATATTTATTTTTCGATTATCGAAATCAGAATTAACCTGGATCCAATCCCCTTTCGCTTCTCACTGCGCCGTCAATCGCTTTGCTTCCCGAAGACCTCAGGGTCTAGTTTGAATTTGCATTCTTTCAATAGGAAAGGGACAATAACACCACGTTGGGTTCACGACTTGACCATGCCCTCCAAAAGTTCTCCACAAATATATGATTTTTTTTTAAAACAATGGCTACCATTATTTCTTTTGCTCAGTTCAAACTCTGTACGCTGATATCTATTAGTCTAATACAGCGCTATTACAATTTGTTCCAAAAATGCCCACGAATGAGGCAATTATTTCTAATAATAATTAATTAAATTCAAGCACAAATTTGTATTAATTGTAATAACTAAAAGGACGCATATCGCCTCTGGCGCATATGAGAATCTCGTTTTCATAGATAAAGAAGTTTTTCCTTTACCTACTGTTTCATTCCTTAAAAGCTTTAATTTGAACTAGCGGATGATGGGAAAAATGCAAATATTATTTTATCAGTAATTATAGAACATAAAAGTATTCGTCTTTTAATTCTTAAATAAAAAAGTTGCATTTCTCACGTCTCTTTCAGATAAGTTAATATATTAATGCTATTACTGGAATATCTGATAAAAACTACCACTAATTTTTCAAATTTCTGTCTTATATATATATTATTTGTAAAAATCGAAAACAGCTCTGCTGTTTCATCATTTCAGTTATCTGTAAAGTTATATTAATATTAAAACTGCTAAGTATTTGAGAAATGCGAATTATAATATTTCATTAGTACCAATCAAGCTGAAAAAGAGTTTTCTGTTATCATTTTGATTTGTTTGCAATTGAAACTTCATGATGTTCACATTCCACTATCATAATTTCATACTTCTATCATTTATACATCGTTGCAATATTCGCTTGAAATTTTGGAATTTTCAAACTTTTTCACCGTTAGAGGGCGCAATTATAGTGTTCGAAAGATTTCGAAAGTGCGAATCATAATATTCTATCAATTCCTATCTCACCCTAAAAATAATTTTTCATTTATCTCTAAATACAAACAATTATCTGCTAAAACAAAAAATGTGATTTACTCCCCCCCCCCAGGTCTCGGAGATCAATTAATTGTTGCCAATGGAAACATCATGGCATTCACATTCCACCACCAAACTTTAAGATTTCCAGATTAAATACGTGGTTTGCAATATTTGTTTCAAAAAATTCCACCGTTAGAGGGCGCAATTATAGTTTTCCGAAGATTTAAAAAGTGTGAATCATAATATTTTATCAATTCCTATCTAACACAAAAACAATTTTTCATTTATCTCTAAAAACAAACGATTATCTGCTAAACTAAAAAGATGTGTTTTCCCACCCCCTCTGTGTCTAACTCATTGTTGGCAATGGAAACTTCCTGACCTTCACATTCCACCACCATTCCACACATTAAATTTCTATTATAAATACATCGCTTGCAATATTCATTTGAAATTTTGGAATTTTTCACATTTTTCCACCGCTAGAGGGCGTAATTATAGCTTTCGAGAGATTCTGAAAGTGCATATCACAACATTTCTTCAATGCCTATCCAACACAAAAAAGAATTTTTGATATTTCTCTGTAAACAAAAAAGTCGATGTCTACCGACAGACAGACAGAGAGACAGACGACAAAGCGAAACTATTATCTCGTTTTCAAAGAAAACGAGATAAAAATAGTAATCAGTCATAAATTTCTATAAATATTGAATGTTTATAAATAAAAGCACATGTTTCGAAAATTTTCATTTTAATCAATAATAAATATACAGATTACCTGTTGACATAACGTTTAAGAAATAATTTTGCGGAAAAATGAGTTCGCCGACGAGTGGAATTCGAATCTACACCTCTTAGTGACATACCAGGTGTTCTACCCACTAAACCAGTGGTTCTCAACCTTTTATGCTTCACGTATCCCCTGGAAACGTGTATGTAACTGGCGTATCCCTTGTATAGATAGATAAAACTATAGTTATAGTATAATAATGGTTATTTTTACTTTGTTGCTAGATCTAGCCACTTTTAAGCTCTCACGGCGTACCCCCAAAAATTTTACCGCGTACCCCACGTTGAGAATCCCTACACTAAACTATCACCAGCTCCATCATTTACTCACTAATTGCACTGATAGCCCATGTAATTGCAACTTTTAAAACTTCCCGACCTCGTCAATCATGGTGCCATCTATGATCATTAAAGGTAACAGTGTAACTGGGAGGCGTGGGGCAGTGTAACTGCACCTGAAAAGCACACTTTTCCTGCATAAGGTTTCCGTGATAAACCACTTCCACGGATGTAAGAGTTGAAGACATTATTTTGATAGACGCATATCAGTTAGTGTGATGGCCACGGAAACAGGCTAAAGTTTATTTCTGCTTAGGATATAAAATAAAAATCTCCACATTATACACTCGGGGACATAAAAATGGCAACACCATGAATCTGGGTAGAGCGGTAGAGCATGATATAAGGTAGTAATGATTAATCGCACAATCACCTGCGTGCATATTAAGGCAGTGTTTAGGGACCCCCAATATGGGCTATCAGTATGGGGTATGAGCCCCTTTGACGACGACTTGAGGCGACTGATGCATACAGGTTTTGTGTCCTGACAATTACATACCTGACATACAATTGTGTCCTGAGGCACTTTTCGCCATTCCTTCTTGAAACAGAGATGCAGGATGTCCAGGATGTGTTTTGGCTGTGATGCTGTCAGAGGTATTGACCCAGCATATCTCATATGTGCTCAATAGGGTAGAAATCCTGAGACAAAGCAGGACAAGGTAGGGTGTTAACATAGACACTGTTGGGACAAAACATGGTATATGGGGACGTGCATTATCGTGTTAAAAATTGTACCAGGATAGCCCCACAGGAAAGGTAGACAATGAGGAACCAGAATATCGTCAATGTATCGCTGAGTTGTCAAAGTTCTCTGGACAAACGTTAGAGGTGTTTTGTAGTCATAACTGATAGCACCCTACACTAGAAGAGCGGGTGTGCAGGCACTGTGGTGTTCCCTGAAGTGTGCCGGATCCTGCCGCAGCGACGCCAAACCTTGATGCGACCATCATCTGCACCCAAACACAAGCATTACTCATCCAAGAAAATGATCTGGTGCTATTCCTCCTACCACGACACAAGCTCAGTGCATTACAGACGACATGCCTGGCGATGATTAGCAGTCAGATGCAACGTGCGCAGGGGATGCCGTGCCTGTAATTCAACTTCATTCAAACATCAATCAGATGCTCCATGTGAACAATGGTGCATGCATTACAGGCGTCACATTTGCACTGTATTGCTGTAAATATCGCACTGGAGTCGAAAGTTGTTTGTCAGTGGATGAGGCTCTCTTCTCGTGGTGTGGTACGTCTGAGGGTTCCTGAGCCATGGCGAGATGAAGCGTTTCCTGTCCTCGTAAAGTTCTGTTCCTCAGAAAGAGGAGGAGACCTAGGATGCAGTGGGCAGACAAAGTCAAACAGCGCTTTGTTAGAATTGGTCTACAGTGGCGATATGAAACAGATGTAACTCGGGAGAGATGTATTTGGAGAACTAAATTGTATAAGGTTCTGGAGCTCCGTAGCCCATGGCTGCTTGAGGATGATGATGAGGATGAATTTTTACTGAGGGACAATCTCAGCATATATGACAGAAGAAACGACCATGCCATACTGCTCGTACCCCGGACCCCGGCAGTCGCAGTGTCACCGCGAGCTAACCTGATCAGCAGATTAGTTCGCGGTGACCACAGCAGACTTACATTCTGTCTGCTGTGGTGACTTTTACTGGGGCTCGGAACCGACAGTGACGCCTTTATTTCCGGTTCCATGGTTCATTATGCTGTCTTCACTGGAATCATTTGCATAGAACCTCCGGTACTGCACGTGGTAATGATTTGGTGTCACTGCATTCATCCTTTATGGGTGTTGCAAATTTTGTGTCCAAGAGTGTAGTGTCAGAAGATGTGCATTATAGTATTAAAGATGGAAAAGTCAGTAAATCCAACTAGAGTAACAAAAAACTAAATGCTAAAATCCACAAAAAAATAAGCTTTTTGTAAGCTAAAAATTAGATTACTTTGTTGATCATAAAAGGAATTAAAAGATGCCATATTCAAACTGTGCTGTTCATCAATTGGACTCTCATAAAAAGGTTACATTTCTTTAGAAATATCTAAGAGCCACGTTCTGCTTTAGAGTCTTATAAACATTCATAAGGAAGAAAACTAAACCGAAACTATTCCAATTGGAAGTTAAAGAAATGATAAAAAAATTCTATGCTTTGTCAATCACAGGATGACAAAACTTGGTTGTTACGTAGAGGTGATTCTAGTGCGAGTAAGGTAACTAAGATTATTCTTATTGCCTTAAATATCGGCAAGAAAAACAATCATTTTGCTGCCTGTAAAACATTTCTTAGCTGGAAAAGAAAAAATATTACTGTGGACGTCTCAGAAATGAGACGTTGGCAGATAATGAATTACCAGAAAGAAAATAAGAGCACGCCTGCATTACCCTATATCTGAACCCAGCTCCCTTTCTACTAGGCTGAATGGAAAAGGCAGAAGAAACTTTTACGATATGAAAATGGCAAACCTGAAACTCATTTATCTTGGTAAAAATCAACTACCCAATGAAACGGTTAATAGAGTCTCATTCACGATCATAGAAGCAGACCCTACATTGATACGGGCCCTTATTCTTTAAAAAATGCCTCTCTAAAAGACAGCAGGAATCTGAATAGAAAATTAATTAATTTTAACAAAGGGTTCTGGAAGGTTCGTGATGTTTTTGCAGTACACGAAGCACGGTTTGCACAAGCTACGTAGAAAGATGATAAAAATCACCAGCGCATGAGTGAGTGGAGTCGATGATTCTCCTGTTAAAGTAGACTCAGTGCAGTAGAGCTATGAGAGAACGAAAAAAAAAGGAACGCAGATAACGATTGTTTCTCTGATATTACCCTCACTCCTTATCCACTCTCGAATGCTTGATGCATTGAATCAATTGCACTGTCTTTCTGATCCTGGAACTGACGACCGACGGCGACATGGAGTGTTCTGCACACACATACAACTGATGAGAATTTAATCAAATACGGTTCTCATTAAGCGGAAACAAAGCAATGCGAAAATCATTTCTGCGGCCACAGTCCCATTGCTCTCAACTGAGGGTGGCTTGTGTGTCTTTGCACTTCTCCCCGCCCCACCCCCCCTAATTCCGCCACCGCTTCGCGGCAGAACTGTTTTCTGCTGACGACTGCTGCACGCGACAACGAACCGTCATGTTAATCAACGCAGAGGAGCGGGAGGGATGACATTTTACCGCCGAAACTTTACACGATAAGAATCATCAGGTGAAAGAAATCCTATCCGACTCGCTGAATGCTTTCCGATCATTATTGTCAAGATCTGCGGCGGCTTTATCCAGTTAGATCGCTTGGTCCACGAGGAATCCGATTGTTCTCCCACTCTCTTTCGCTGCTCACTCTCGGAAACATGTTTATTAAATTTTCTGAGGTATTAAGATCGCACTGAGGAATGCACACTATCTGTTCCATCGGTAGAAAACTCGAGAGTGTCTTCTCACTTTCTTTCACGTCACCATCATACGTCATGCACGCTGACACGAATACAGAGATCTCGTTCCCTATTAGTCGATATGTAAATTGAAAGTGATTTACAACGATGATAGCCGCAAGTAGCCATTCCTGATCGCGATTCAGGCACCTTTCGAAGTAGCCGTTACAAAAGGCAAAACAGAAAATAGTTATTTTTCCAATATTGCATTTGGCTTTCCCGTCAATGCCCAGGGCATATTTTCCTTTTCACGTCATTAAAACAAGTTACAATTTTTTTCCTTCTGCATTAAACACTGTTTGAATCCTCTGATGTTAATTCCATCCTTCTTATTCCACTTAAAAAGTCTTTCCCTTACGTCATTAGTATGAAGGAAACAAATCACTTGCTCAAGACGATGTTATTTCTCGTTTTATTAACTCTTTAACAATCAAATCCCGCAAATTTATTTGTTCGTTAAAACTTCTTACTTGATCTTACAGATATTTTTCTTCTTGAAATCATCGGAACCCATGTCATAGAAAGCAAAGCCATGATGATAGTTTTGTTGTAGCAGAGTATTAATGTAAATAAATACCAATGTAGCTCCAGAAATCTTTTCCTTGTCGTGTAAGCAAAAAAAGTGAAACATTTAAAAATGCATTGAAAAACTTTTTTCTTATCCCTACAACATCAGTAGGAAACTGACACAGCATTGAAATTTCTTCATGAGGCGACAAAGAATTTCATTTCCGGATAATAAACCGTACTTTTTATATTCCATCATCAACTCCATGTAACTTCCAATTATTCACTGTTGGCATATGCTCCTTTTGATTGCATGTGCTTTTGAGAATATCTCTCTTTGAAATTATGGAAAAACTGATGTATATACCAAATGACCAAAGTGTAAAATAATAAAAATAATAAATACCCCCTCAAGCAGCTGCTTGCCACAGAGGTATGACAGGTGCCTGTCAGTTTATACGCCACAGAAGAATGCAATTTAGAAATGCTTTGGCACTTTCTAAGTTCGCCGTCACTTTTGTTTTCTCTCCATTTATCACGAAACCTATCGAGACCAAAATGTTCAGAGAAGGTTGGGGGAAAGGGATTTAATAGACAGCTCTCAGGAGACAGATGAAAGTCTCTCATCAAGGTCACCCAGCGTGTCCCTTAAAGTTCATAGGGTATCATGGTGTAACTGTTTAATGCCACATCCGACGAATCGGTGTGCCCTTTCTCATCGAGGGAAGAACGGGGTTAACAGAGAAAATTCTAAATGCTGGTCCAGTTGGGACTCGAAATTGGTAACTGAAGATCACAAGCTTGGCGTGCTACCATCTGATCTTCCATGAAAGAATGATGCACTTGGGAAATGTTCACTTTCTCACCAGGGGCCATTTTCTTGCCAGAATGCAGAAAATCTTATTACTGGCTGAACTCGTGGATAGTAAAGGTTCTCATGAGTACGGTTGGACTTTTTATTATCTTCGATTATTTTTTTTTACTGGTTATGAATCCTAGCTAAGCTTCGCTTTTGAAGTTTCTATGAGAAAACAATAATTCTACTGAAGATAATAAGACGAGAGGCAAGAATCAAAGCATAACTGGGAACTGCAGCCACTTTCACAGTCAGGAAGCGAAGAGCACCAACAGAAGAGAAGAGATCCACTCCCACACTTATTTCCCCAAGCAACTCGACAGAGAATAACAATGTGAAGCTCGGATCCTCCAGACATTACTCACGTCAGTGTGGCTTGTTTGGAGAGCCAATGTGCAACTAATTAAGTATGCGTCTCATTAAGGGAAAGACAAAACCGAAGGAACCTGTTTGTTGGTTAGCAGCTTTTCTCCCGGTCACCCCGAACAGGAGGAGGAGGAGGAAGAAGAAAGCTTCAGTTTCCGAGTTGACCTGGCTGCAGACCACCGCGGGATCATCTAGCTCCTTGTTTTGCGCTAATGATTTGTGAGCTTCCATGAGGTGGCTGCTCTTCGCTGCTGCCGCCATTCAATATGGCCGCACCAAATGATTAATTAAGGAGCGAGCGAATAAGGTAGGGTGGTCTGGGAGGAAAGTAGGGACTTGTTCATCGCCCTAATGAGAATGGCTCTCTTTAATTTCTCCTTCTTTTCTCTACTTCTTCAGCACTCTTCCTTTCTTTATCTTCGTCAATAAGACGTCAAAGGGAAATATAGTCAACCATTAATCTTCAAACTTCATTTCTTTCCTGACAAATTGTACATTCTTCCTCTCGCTTCCCCTTCATCATTGACTTAACTGGGCTTGCCGCGATCCTACTCCCCGAGCTCGCTTGTATCCATATCCGAGCATCTTTGGCATAAATGTGTTTCAGATTTCGGAGGAGATGCTCAAAGAAGACATTGGAAAGGAGGGGGAAAAAGAACCATCCTTGACTGATTCTTGTCAAACAGAAGAGTAGAGTAGGAAAGAGAAGAAGTTGGTGATTTCAAAAATAAATTGTTACGGCATGTACAATTAAAGTTTAATGAAAGTTTAGAGCTTAATAAAAGTTTCCTATTCTTCCGATGAAGAAAATTAAAAATATTTCATAATTAACTACTTCCATATTTTCATAAAGTTTATAATTTGGTTAGTGTTTTAAAGCAAAAGTAATCGAGAGGGGCAAATAATTACTCATTTACAACGACAGTTAATAACTTACAGAGTTTGGTGTTTGGCTGGCTTTACTAATTATATATTCAGGATTAAGATTACATATCGAGAAGTGCATCTCTCCTCAATTAGTTATCTCATCAGAAAGTGCGGTTGGATTAAGAATGATGTTGACCAATCAGCATGAAGTTGGCAGCACAAACAAAGCTGTCATCTCAGCAAGACTCGAGTCGTCATCACATCTTAACCTAAGATTTCAGTATAAATAATAATTTTTTTATTTCATTTAGTTCCGATTATTCGTAAATCCCTTAGACTGTACAATTAGTCAATTAACCCACTATAATACGAAGCACCACTTGTTAGTACGGTGTTGAACGAAAAATCAAACCTCAGTCGTGTTGTGACAAGTGCTTGAGTCCAAGAGTCAGTGTTCCGATATAGAGGAGAAACTCGCCACATCATCGTTTGACGGTGCTTTTCGGAACAGTAAATAGATTCGCCAAAGTTGCATAGAGGTTTAAAGACTACAGAAGAGTAAATTAAAAGCAAAAACTCAAAAATCATCTTGACTGCCAATAGTTTTTTTTTTCTACCACCCTCCGTTAGATTTTTGATGCCTCCTAGTTTTAACAGAATTGTCATTGCGCTCAAGGGATAAAGTTTGCTCCAGTTTCTTATCAGCAAGATCAACTTCCGATCCGGTCTATCTCTTCGTTTCGTTTTCCTCCCCATTTAACAGCAATTCATCAGGACATTGTGTAGCATCGAAACGTCCTTAGCATAGGAGGATCCTCGGGTAGAGAAGACTGCCATCCAAGTGATGCCGAGAGACAAAAAGAGCAGAATATGCAAAAGAATAAATACTTCATTTTAAAAGTGATCATAGAAGTTGCGCAAAATATATAATTATTTTATTTGTTCTATATACATATAGTGTGCCGTCTTGTAGATATCTTGCTGAATTTAATGCTAATGAACACAAACGAAGTATGCTGCAAAAGAGCAATAAAGGAATTATTCCGCTGCAAGAGAGGCTGCGGTGGCTCAGCCAGTAGCTCGCCAGGCTCGTAATCTGCAGTTCCCAGGTTCGAGTCCCATCTGGGTCAGCGTTGGGATTCATCTCCGCAAAACTCTTCTCGCCCTACTCTCAGTCAGTAGAGGGACATCGATGGGCTTGGAAAGGCCGACGTCCATCGGATAGGATGCAAAGCCGTGGCCCTGTTATCTGGGAGAGCCATACCCTATGCACGTTAAAGAACACGCTGGATAGCCTTGACGGGAGGCTAATAACATATGTTTCCTAACAGCTGTTCAGCTCTCCTAATCTTCTCTGAGCCCTCGGGGTCCTTGTGACCTGGCCATTTAGCCCATTGTGTGCTAAAAAGTACCGCTCAGAAGTAAAACAATCTAACTGAAATCAGCTACAAGAATGTATCTCGGATAGTCACAGTTAGCTTTAACTTTTTTCAGTTGTTTGTTATTCTTTTTAAGCTGAGAGTTCGATCCGTTGTAGACTTAGAGTTATAACACGAGTATTATATTTGACTCGTTTACGCTGGGTTGTTTTACCTCTGAGCGGCACTTTTTTGCACACAGCGAGGTCACAAAGACCCCGAAGGCTCAGAGAAGTGTGGGGAGGGGACCCACTGGACAGCTGTTAGGAGACAGATGGCAGCCTCACTTCAAGGCCATCCAGCATGTTCTTCAACGTGCACTGGGTATGACTCTTCCGCGCGGGGCCACGGCTTAACGTCCATCCGACGCTCTGCGGTTTTTCCGAGCCATCGGTGTCCCCCTATTTATTAACCGTGGTCAGGACGGGGAGGTTTGCGAAGATAAATCTCAATGCTGGCCCAAGTAGGACTCGAACCTGGAAACTACAGATTACGGGCTCGGAGCACTACCAACTGAGCCACCCCGCCTCACTATTTCAGGGTATAAAACCTTTAACTTTAAACGTTTTCTTCTTTATGACATGACATTGTCAGATAAAGCTTCTTGTAGTACACTTTTTTCTCAAACGTGTATTGTTCGCGGAAGCATATACATCGACAGCTGAACACTGAAATAATCAGGAGCACTGTTTTTTGATTCTAATCGATTTACTCACAACTCTAACCAATTCATCACAAATGGAATCTCAAAGACTGTCAAGGGATTCACTAATTAACAAACTAAAAACAAAAAAGTCACACGATATTTTGCAAACTCTTTCTCTCAACCTTTTCATACAGTCTTTTCTACAGTCCATGACATTCTTATATCTATAAGCTTCTAAAAGAAAACATTTTTTTACAGATCTGAAAAATCTAGTATCGATTTCTCTTTTTTTTTTCTGTCATTCATCTTTCACCACATCCAACCCTTTGAAGTTACCTTCTCTATATACATTTTCAATCGCCATTCGTTATAAATGGCCCAGAATGTTTCTCTTCTTAACGGTGTTAACCCCCATTCCGCGAAGCATCACTTTTCACTCCATTGATTTTTCGCACTGTCACAAATGTCTTCCACTTTTTCAGAGGACAATTTCTTTCAAAACATCATAATCTTCGCATCGAGGCATCAATCAGCCTCCCAAGGCTACATTAATCATCAGGACGTTTTCGTCATCACAAAAACACAGTCAATATTTCATTGTCTCCCTCGACATACAAGATTGTCCATTTCATTGTTTATCAATCTTCACTTTCCGGATATTCCTTCACTCACCGTCTTTTTCATACCTTTATTTGATTTCCCTTCCCCCCCATTTTTTTTTTCATATTACAAATGGCAAGAAAGTGATAACTAAATATCGCCATCACTTTTTTCTCACTCTAAATGCATTTTAATGTTCATGGATATCTCTGTCAAATACGTTACACTTAATCAAATAATATTTCGTTTTGTTTTTATACATACACCTACAAAATCCTAAAATGTTACAGAGGCTCAACCACGTCTTTTCTTTGGATACTGGGTGCAAGTTATCGCAATAGGTCATTGACGGAACAATTCTGTCAATCTCTTTCCTGTGGGGGATGGAATTTGACTCGATAGCACGCCAGGTTCGTCACCTGATGTACAACACTTCTTTTTCTGCCTGTATGGAGAGTTGTTGGGTTGTTTTGCTCCTGAGCAGCACTTTTTTGCCCACAATGGGCTAAATGACCAGGTCACAAGTACCCTAAATGCTCAAAGAAGGTTGAGGGAGGGGACCCACTGGGCAGCCTCTGGGAGACAAATGGTAGCCTCTCGTCAAGGCCATCCAGCATATTCTTTAAAGTTCACAACGTATGGCTCTCCCTTACACGGTGCCACGGCTTAACGTCCTATCCGGCGAACGGCGCTTGTATTGAGAATTAATCAGCTACTTACTGTTGTATGCGCGGTCGAGAAAGGGGTACTGATGGGCCTGAAACGGATGACGTCTGTCAGTGAGATGTTAAATGATGGCTTCGGCTTAAGGATGGCCATGCTCTGGGAACGTGAAAAAAATACACTGTATGGGCATCATGGGAAGCTCCGTTCTGTCTCCTAAGAAAGAATAGTTCAGCGGATTCTCCTCCCCAACCCAGCTCTGAGATCTTTGGGCTCGTGCAAATTTATACCCATTACATAAATAAATAAATAAATAAATAAATAAAAAGAGTCATTCAGAGGTAAAGCAACCGAAATTCTGTTTCAGTATTTAAAGTACCTTTTCCACTTTTCCATATTATTCATTCTTTGAAAAACAAACTGTTTCGAGATTACGACTGTTGCAAAAAAAAAAAGGATTTTAATTGCTTGACAACAAACGGCAATACTTGGCGTTATAAAAAAAGGAAATACAAAATGAATTGGAAAAGGAAACTGACATATATTATGGATGAAAGGAATTAACAATTCATAAATTTCTTAATAGATTAATCGGTATAAAAGATGTTTTTGATTTTACTCCTATTGAAGTCTAAACGAAATATCTTTCACTTTTGCATTAGGAGCGAGAACGAAAATTTGCTCTCTACTATTGGTTTTGCGAATGTATCTTTTAATAACGCCGATTGCATTCTTTGAGGGTTTCCCTGTACATAACAACTCTAGACGAAAAAGAGAAACGCCCCTGCTTATAGAAGAGATGAAAAAGAAGAATTCTCCCTTGTCGGTCAGCCTGCTAATAAGGTAGGCGTGGAGCAGGTGGGCCTCCACATCTGTTACTCAACAGCTGTCTACGAGAACAAATAACTTGCGTCAGCAGCTTCTCCCGTCGTCTGTGCTTGCTCATATAAAAACAACCTTCAGCCATTGGTCATGCGCTAAATCCTGCGCCCGACCTCTCCCTTCCTGGACACCTCGAGTCCATTTCCAGCTCCCAGTGCATTACTAAGCCAGAACCAAATGCTTTCGGCCGGCACTTTTGTCGTCACACCAACACCAGGAGGCAACAATACACAGCGTCGCGTCATACAGCTACTGTTAAACACGTGATGCTTCATTGAGCGATTTGCTTCGTGCGGTTATGTCATTTCACACAAGGATTTTGTTCCAAAGAGGATAAAAGTAACTCGATGGTTATTCAAATTGAATAATTCCTGACCATTGTAAACGTGTAAAAAGGAAAATTTTGCTACGTAAAAATTGCGATGTTTCGCCAGATGGTATGATTTCTTCGATAACAACCTTGGTGATATATCATAAGAGTATTAAATGATAACATTTTTTTTTTACGTTTGAAAACTTTGATTTCTTCACTGAATCGTTAAAATTATTTCCTCTTTTAGGTTATTAGTTTAATATCATGACAGTGTTTACGTTTCGAAGACTTTTCGGTTTCGTAGAGTACAGATCAGGTTTATTATGCTTTTTCCAATAAATTTCCGAAGCAGTGAATGCATCTCTTTTTCATTTCTCCATATCAGACTTTTCTCACGGAACACTGAAGTAGCTACTGTGACGTAATTTGCATGATATTTTCATTAGAAGGATACGGCGAGAAGATAGTTTTGAGGAGATCTTTTCAGGGAATGGGCCACACCTTGAAGAAAATCAAAACAAAATGGAGGTTGAAGTGAAGCTGCACGTATTAGAACAGTCGGAGCTTTTTTCAGCAATATCTGAAGATAGTTTTTTAATGAAATACCGCATAACTGTGGTATTGAATAGAGATAACTTTAAATCCCCAACACTAAATGCTTAGAATAGATATTTATATCACTGAGAGAGAAAAAAATTTGCTTTCATAATTGATCTTGATGCAAACAATAATTGATGTCTTCGTATTGGATAGGGGCGGGGGTGGCTCAGTCGGCAGCGCGCCAGGCTCGTAGTCTGTAGTTCCCAGGTTCGAGTCCCAGCTGGGTCAGCGTTGAGATTTATCTCCGCAAAATTCCCCGCCCTGCCCACGGTCAGTAGGGGACACCGATGGGCTTGGAAAGGCCGCCGTCTGTCGGATGGGCCGTTAAGCCGTGGCCCCGTGTGCGGGAGAGCCATACCATGTTCACGTTAAAGAACACGGTTAAAAAACACGTTAAAGAACACGTTAAAGAACACGGCTGTTGGGAGACAGATGGTAGCCTCTTACAACTTGAAGGGAGGCTACCATCTGTCTCCCAACAGCTGTTCCAGTGGGTTCCCTCCCCCAACCTTCTCTGAGCCTTCGGGGTCCACGTGACCTGGCCATTTAGCACATGGTGTGCAGAAAAATGCCGCTCAGAGATAAAACAACCCAACCCAAAAGTCGTGAGAGGGTTTTCTATAAAACAGGCCAAAAACAAAAGAAAAGTAAACAAAAAAGCGTATAATATATGTATATATATATTCTAGGCAATAGAGTATATTTCACTGTGGTGTAATTCCTTTATAGTACCTCTTGGGTATAACTCCAAATTAGTCATGAAACCTTTACATTAAAATATACAATAACACTCCATAAATTAAAAAAAAAAAATTCGTAGCTTATCAAAAGCTTTCGTTTTTGAAAAAAAATCATTTTCCTTATTATATATATAAAAAAAAGCGCAAAACGTTTTCGGATTCTGTACTAAAAAAAATATACCAGAAATTTTTAAATGGCCCACTAACCACACTGTGCAAACAGACAATCAGAAATACCAAACTTCTCGTACAATTCGAAAAGCGGCAATAATTCAAAACATTCGTGTCGTGAATGCTGCACTAGCAACGCATGCACATTAAAGACTTAATAGGTACCGCCACCTCCGCTGAAGATGAACGCATTTCTAATTATACGGACATAATTCCTTTACCTCCCCCCCACCACCATGAGTGAGCAAAGTACTTCGGATCTTTCTTTCCCTAATATGCTATAAAGCAAACGAGGTACACAATAAAGGCAGAGGCAAAGGACAATGGATCGTGATGCTACAACTCCCCCCCCCCCCACCGTCATTTGTGCGAGGAGAGTAAGATGTCCTTTCTCCATTTCTTTTTTGCGTGGCGACTGCATACAATAAATATTCGGCTTGCAGACGTATCATTTGTTACGTTCCCTTCGGAAGAGACGTACACGCAACGGAAAGTGAGAATAAAGAAATACCTTCGATGCAAAAGTTCCGACGCCGTCGTAACATATGTTACGAAGATTTCGTCGAGAATCTATAAGATAATGCAACTTGAATTACGAGTCAACAAAGAAGTCTCCAGTTCTTTGTTATGTAATAGGAAAATCGGATTCTCTTCACGAGCACACTGAGGAGGAAGCTGCATTAAGGGATTTGCTAATGGAAGTCTTTTTAAGTTGTCCTCGAAAAATAACAAGGAACTTGAAGAAGACAAGAACTAAAAAGGAGCGCATTGTTTGCCAATTGCAACACTTAGAATATCTTTCGAGAGATTGTTGCTTGTCAACACAGTCATGACAATGAGCAACTCGTTAGTTGTTAAAGCATAATAAAATGTCTCATTAGCATTTACTGTGTTACTTTTGCAGCTCACGATTTCCGGAAATTGTGCAAAAAAAAAATCTCGGAAGTTCTGTAAGTGTTATATGCGAGTCGATTTTTTTAGTAGCTCTGTATAAAATGCGATATATTAATAGCTGTTTTTGTCACAGAAAGGCGCTTTAAATTTTTATAAACATTTTTATCGCATTGTAAACGTTAATTTTTGAAGTAGAAATGTTGGCATTTAAGATAATTGAATAAACAAAGGAAATAAAATGGTTAATTTGAGAAAGAGTGATTTGGTAGTGCCTGAAGGTCTTAAAGTTAACCCTTTCACGACTAAGGGAAACATTTTTCCCATTTTAAAATTGGTGATTGTCGTATTTAATTATAACCTTATCTGCATTTTTTATACAGAATGTCAAAATAGAACGTATGCCGAACGCAATTACGTAAACGGGAACGTTTAGAAAGCAAAAACAGAACTGTCAGGACGCATAATATATGTACTATGTGCAATGTCCATCTTTGCCTCACTACCAAAAGAAATTGCTTCGCAGAATATCATAATTAGCACATCATTTTGTATAGTAATTTTATTTCATAATTTCGTATTATTTTAGTTAACATTTTGTTCTAATAAACCAATTAATAAAATACATTGCATAATAAGCTTAACTATAATTTGTGTTACCTTTATAGTCCATTGGGAAAAATATTTCCCATAAAATTCCAAAAAAACTACACATTGTTATGTATTTTTCTTATGATTTTTATTTATTTTACGTCTAAACAAACTAAAATAAACAGTTACATACTAATATTTACTCTTAGAAACCTTATGGTCCTGAAAGGGTTAAAAGACAGAATAATCATTTCCCAGGGCGATTCAATGGGTCTGATAGCAGTTTCGTTGGAAGAATTAGACAGCATAGTAAAAAATTTGAAAAGTACTTATTTGATTGACTGGAATGACATAAACGTGGATAATTTTAAAGCAATATATCCATCGATACGAACAACATTGTGTTACTTGTTTAATATGTCTTTGTCTTCTGGTATTTTCCCAAATGCCTTAAAATGTTCAATAACAGTTCCTATTTACAAAAAAGGAAGCAAAATTCTTATAAAAAATTATCGACCTATTGCTTTACTTCCGATAATGTCAAAAATATTGGAAAAGTTATTTTTTGTCAGGTTGAACAATTTTTTATTGAAGCTTAACATAATAGCAAAGAACCAATATGGATTTCAGCAGAAAAAAGCACAGAAGATGCTATTTTACATTTAATAAATTCATTAACGTGGTCTCTGGATAAAGATTTTAAAACACTCGCAATTTTTTTGGACTTATCAAAGGCTTTTGATTTGGCAAATCAAGAAATATTGCTGGCTAAGCTTTATAAATATGGAATCAGAGGTACCAGTTTTACATGGCTAAAATCCTACTTGGAAAATCGTTCACAAATCGTTAGGATAAATGATATATATATAGTTCTATGAAAAATATTAATACAGGTGTACCACAAGGTTCTGTAGTGGGACCTCTGCTATTTATATTTTATGTAAACGATATATTTGACAAAAATTTTGAGGCAGAAATTATTTCTTACGCTGATGATATTGTTTTATTATACGAAAGTAACACCTATGAGCAATTATACCAAATGGCAAACAGAGATATTCATCGTCTCTATCAATGGTTAATGTTGAATAAATTAAGTTTAAATAAGGCTAAAACATGTTATATAAAGTTCCAGTTGAAGGCATCAACTGATGGTATCTTTGACTCTGGAGTTGTTTCTCATCACAAGGACTGTTACAACATCCTAAATTGCAGTTGCGAACATCTTAGGAAGGTTAATCAAATTAAATACCTAGGAGTGATTATTGATAAAAGTCTTTCATGGAAGTTTCACACTGACTATACAGTGGATAAGATAAAACCATTCATAGCAAAATTTTATACACTAAGATTCTTACTCGATAAAACAAGTTTAAAAATGTTATATTCTGCTTGTGTATATAGTCAGCTACAATATGCAATAAAAGCCTGGGGAGGACTGCAAAAACAAATTTAAACAGGCTGTTGATTCTGCAAAAATTTATAGTTAGAATCATTGACCATAAAGGTCGCTTCTCTGAATCTCGTCCTATATTTAAGAAATTGGGGTTACTGACTGTGTCCCAACTTTACATTTTTAAAAGTTGTTGAATATGTCCATTTCAATTTACATCTATTTCAGGTTCGACAGACATATATACCACTTAGAGACTCATCATTTAAACTGCAAATACCACATATATCAAAGCAAACTACTACTCGTAATATAAATTATATTGGGCCTAAATTATACAACAGTGTTCCAGATACAATGAAGAAAATTATCTCTAAATATTTATTTAATAAATCTCTTTCTGAATGGATACTAAACAATGAATGATAACTGTATGTAAAACTAATTTTTTGACTTCTACATCAATGATTGGTTCAATTATCAATTGTTGCCTTGTTAATTTTTTGTATTTATATTTTTGTCATAATTATATACCAGCGCTCATGTATTCAGTTACTTTAGCTGGGTATATTTAATAAAATTTTGTATTGATACATATTGTGTTGAATAAAAATTGAATTGAATTGAAATTAAACATTTTTTGATCGCTGAGTAGATTTCCCATTCTTTGGTTTCATTTATGAAATACAAGAAATAAACTGACGTAAGAATTTATATTTTTCATTATTTTCCTTTGTACTTAAAATTTTTAAGCTTTTCACTGCAATAATTATCCCCAAAGCAATTTGTTTTTAATTTTTTACGCTCTGTAAGTAATTTTACGATTACATTTTTTATTTCAAATACCTTTGCACGTCTACTGAATGCTTCATCACAAAAGAAATTATTTTTTTATCTATTCAGTTTCCAAAATGACGTATTCACTGAAAATTTTATCACGAATGGAATTTTTCTGAATGGAAGCTAAAATTAAGAGCAATGCTTTCATTTTAAAATGCAAGAAACACTTTAAAAAATAAAAATCATCATGCTAATTTTTAATATTGTTTATGCTCGCTAGAAATTTTTTTTAAAAAGAATCCAGATATTTCGCGAACGAAAATTAAATTAAGATTATGTTTCCAAAATCCGATAACATAGGAAATTTGCCTTTTTGATAAAAGTAAAGTTCTGTTGCATATTGCGACTGGAGTGCCTGGAGGTTAAAGACCAATTAAAGATCTTTAACTTTCAACGCTAATTTATTTGCTTTGCGTAATTTATATCTACAGAAAAAATGGAAAGGTCACAAAAGACAAAACTCGCTTCTAATAACATGTTCTTAATATTTAATTTTTAAAAATTACTTTTTTTATTAATTTTAAATGATTGAAACAATCATTTAAGTGCTTATGGGTTTCTGTGCAAAACATTTCCATTAGTCTTGCCCTGGGTTTTCTAACAGGAAAAAAAAAATCTCCTCTCCTCAAATGATGCACCAATGAATTATTTTGGTTTTTCATTTTGTCCAACTTTTCAGATGCATTTACTATGATGCCATTTATACATGTATTAAAATTAATCTTGCGATTAATCTAAAAATTAATAAAGCAAGAGTTTTTGACTCTAGATTTTAGAAAAGTGTTTTCAAAGCTGACGATCACATTGTTATTTGCGTCATGAATGGGAATTGTTAAAATGCCGACTAGTGTTGAAACCCGGTTTTTAAAATTTCCCCAAAAATCGAAAATCGAAAATAAAATTTTAATTTTTTTTTTATTTGATTATTTTGATTGATTTTTTTATTTGACCACAGTAATGTTGAATTGTTTTATAAATGCTTTTTATAGAAAGCGAGAGAGAAGGAGAAAGAAAAAATGAAAAATGAACACATTTGAAGGTCATTCAAATAATGAACGAACGCACATATAAAATTTTTTCCGTTCCAATTTTATATACCGTATAGATATATATAGAGAAAATGAAGGCCTACATAAACAAGTCCTCATTTTATGAAATAGATTGCAATGGTAATAGTTTTATATTTTAAATCATCATCATCATCCTCAAGCAGCCATGGACTATGGAGGTCCAACTAGACCGTGCAATTTAGTTCTCCAAGCATATCTGTCCTAAATTAAATCTGCTGCATCTGGCCACTGCACACCAATTCTAACAAAGCCCAGTGTGACATTGTCTGCCCAGCGCATCCTAGGTCTCCCCCCTCTTTCTCAGGGGGAGACCTAGAATGAGGCCTTTAGACACACTGATATTTTCTGAGGTCTTTAGGCACACTGAAATTAGAAATGCTGCCTATGAAAGATACCAGAGATTTTAATGTCAAATTTTAAATACTTTGAAGCTACATTAAAAAAGAGTTGCTGGCTTTTTTTTATCTAAGCTTCATTTAAGAATGACAGATAATACCCTTAATGCCCTTTGTTTCTTAAGATGTCGTTTTTCAACATAGCGATAAAATCTAAATTAAATTTTATATCTTTCCTTACAAGAAGAGTTTTATTTTGTTTTCTAGGTAAATGTCTTTTATTAAAAACTTTTATTTCAATGTTTACTAACTATGCTTGTTAACAGTTAAAGTCAGTATCTTTCATTTTGGCTTTTAAAAATTACTATTTTTTTGGTCAAAACCGGCTAAAACCGATTTTTAAAAAACAAATCGGTTAAAAACCGGCTTTTAAATTTTCGATTATTCTTCAACCCTAATGCCGACATAAAGATAATTGACCAAGAATAATCTGTCTTCGGAAACTAAGCAGCAAAAATTGTGAGTTCATCACAGTGTTAAAGTAAATAATATACATAGATATATTTCGTGCAAGTGGAACCGAAAGAGTCATAACTGGAGGTGGAAAGAGGATAGGTAGAGGTATATAAGATTTTCATTTTCTTTTTCCCATATTCATCTCTTTCTCTCCTCTCACCATTGCATATTCTAAATTCTCTTCGTTTACAAGGCGGGGGAAGGGATGAATATTTGAGAGTTTAAACCGCATGCCTCAGCATTCGTAATAAAGACTTCCCAATTGCAACGAACCCTGTTGTACCAAACTCTGTGTGGCATGTTAGGTCTCTGAATTCAATTCAATCGAGAACGATATGAACAATCACGTGGATTCGTGAGACGAGATGTTTGAGAGGAGACATGACTAATCGCACATCAAATTTAGGCAAGGAAAACTGTAATCAACTCTGGAAATATTTAAGTTAAATTTAATTGAAATAGAAAGAGAACAAGGGACTCGCAGACGCAAAGGGAAGATGTAACCTAGAATCTCAATCAGACTTGTCTTGGTTTCCCATACAATATATACTAGAACACAACCATGCCCTCCGAGCACTCGAACCCAAGCCCCTGCGGCTGCAACGTCAGCGCGGGGCCATCACTGCGACATAAAGTTGGGTTGGGTTGTTTTACCTCTGAGCGGCACTTTTTTGCATAAATAAAATAAAAAATAAATACCCCCTCAAGCAGCTGCTTGCCACAGAGGTCCCATGGGCTAAATGGCCAGGTCACATGGACCCCGAAGGCCCAGAGAAGGTTGGGGGAGGGGACCCACTGGAACAGCTGTTGGGAGACAGGTGGTAGCCTCTCGTCAAGGCCATCCAGCGTGTTCTTTAACGTGCACAGGGTATGGCTCTGCCACACACGGGGCCACGGCTTAACGTCCCATCCGACGGACGGTGGTCTTTCCAAGCCCATCGGTGTCCCCTACTGACCGTGGGCAGGGCGGTGAATTTTTCGGAGATAAATCTCAACGCTGACCCAGCTGGGACTCAAACCTGTGAACTACAGATTACGAGCCTGGCGCGCTACCGACTGAGCCACCCCCGCCCCTCACTGCGACATAAAAGGAGCACATATCTGTACATTAAATAAATAACAAAATAATTAATGATTAAAAGTAATATGGGAGAGTTGGTCGAGTAAATAACGAAAATTCTCAAAATATAAATTTAATAAAAGATATTTTAAAAACGCATTATTTTCAAAATTTAAATTTTGGCTAATTTTATTCCTACTATGTTTTGTACATTTCTCTTCACATATATATTTGTAGATTTATTTCCAAATTAACTCAATGAGAAGTAGAGGGAAGGGGGATATATAAAATTTTGATTCCAGCTTGAATAGAAAATACACTTCTCATAACGTTTTGTAATTAATATAAACAGACGTTGGTTACTTTGAGGTCATTAATTTTTTTCATTTGAAAAATATTTCGTTAACTTGAGAATTTTCTCTTCATTCGTTACTTCCTCTTTTAATAAAATAAGATATTCGACTTTAATCACGTAGTATTTATTACCTCATTCTCAAAAGGTCAAATGCAGTCATATGAGCTCGCCATTAAATGATTTAAACTCAAAGTGGAATGTGATGCATTTTTTGATTAAATGCCATTTACTGTATGTTTTTAAAGCTCGACTCAAAGAAAAAAAATCTCTAAAAAGTTGACGTTGGGTTTGCAATTTTTTTTTTCATAATAAATACATGTGAAGTATCAGAAAAATACTTAAATCGCTCATACTTTATGTAAGGTTAAAAAAAGATATCTTAAATTTAGACTGTTTCAACACAAATCCTCTATTTTATCTTCCCCAGGAAGATAAACATTCTTAAAAATTTTCAGACATTACAGTTAAAATAACTCCTTCTGCATCCACTGTCTCAACATGCAAATTGTTTCGAATCTGCATAACTTAAATATTTCCAAAATTGAAAAACGGATTGCAGTAAGCGGGGACTGCAATTTGCATCTCCCTGGTTCGGATTCGGCGTCATAAGAGAGCAAGAGAATACAAAAGCGCGTGCGATAATTGTTTCTGTTGCGCAACAATAGTTACTTTTCAGTTTTTCTCTTCCCAGTCTCCAACAGTGTTCATTGTGCCCCTTCGCCATATACAACTCAAACACATCGCTAATCTGTGGCTCCATTGTGTTCGCCGCAGAAACATTTACGACCTTACGCGAGTCTCTCTTCCCTCTCCCCCCCACCCCTCTCAACCATTTTCCGTTCCATCCACAGTATACGCCTTTCACTCATTGGAATCCTTGCCATCCCCTCCTACTCAACCCCCTTTCCACCCTTACCCTGTGCCCCATCTACGCACCCTAAGTGCGAAAAGGCAAATATTTGGCCAGCCATACTGCTCCTGCCTGCCAGCCATTTTGGACGAGTGTATTGATTTCGTCGGCTCCTTTGGTGCAAGGCTGCGCCGAGCCGCCGGTATTTAAACACAATGGTCAGTCAGCGAATACTGCCTGAGGCTGCTTCCGGACAAAAGGAGCATTAAGCCACACCAGCCCTGGGCGGACCGCTTCAATAACAGAAGCAACGGTGAACGTCTGGCTTGGGGGCGCTTAGTTCGGCAGAGCCAGGCAGGCAGGCTTCTCGCTTGCTTTCCAAATATTCCTGCCAGCTCTTGGAGCCTCCTCTCCAATCTCCTGCTCGTCCCGTGCATGGGAAAAGAGGATTCACGTGCTCTTTATCTCTTATCACTCTGCTTTCACGCCACCCTACCAAAGTTTCTCGGTCTTCTCCCAGGGTGATTAAAGAGCACGAGGTAATCGGCTGCATGCTAGATGTACCTATTCTTAAGGGGTGGCATAGGATGCGTCTGCTGTCTCTTCTTCAGCCGATCTGTCTCAAGGGTGAGCAAACACTGAGGGGAGAGGAAAGTTCCGTCCCCTTTTCTTAAACGCAAGAGGCTCTCTGAGAGGGTGCAGTGGAATTATATTTTTAGAAACAGAATCTTCAGAAGTCGTATTAGCACCATCGCATTCAATCTCATTGACTGTCTGCTGGGCTTTCCAAAGATAAGGGAAAGGATGGCTGCGGGAGGGAAACTGCGCCAAGCAGATGTCAGCTGAAATAAGTTTCGAATATACGACACTGCAAACACTTTCGAAGGAGCAGATACATCTGGTCTGATCAGCGAATTGTTCATTCGGAAATCCGATCCATTGTGTGTAGGTGTTCTTCAGTTTCCGGTTCAATTCAGAATTCATCTGGGATTGCACTGGATAAAAGATGATGTAACAAATATCACTGGAGAATGAGGTCATCTGGTTCATGAAAGTCAATTTTGTTTATAAAATACATACACTACAAAAGTATGCAATAAGTGTATTGGGTGCTTTCTACCCTATTAAATATTTTTGCTTGCAGACGAACACCTACCATTAGTTTAACCGGATTATTTATTTATAATTTAATACAATTTTTCGCGGTATACATAAAGTAATAGATAGAGAAAAAACGTTTGATACTTAAAAGAATAGTAATTATCAACGGAATAAATTTAATAAAAGTATCAAAAAAATAGAAGATTTTTAGAGGAAGCCTAAATCACTTTTGAAATATCCTATGGTCTCATTTCGGTCGTAAACTTTAAAAGCTCGTTAATCTTTTCACAGTAATATAAATATTATGGAGGTTTTGTTTCATTTTATTGATGCTACCTCACTTTTTTTATTGTAATTTCGCAAAATGTTCGAAAGAGAACCATATAGATATATGGCTCTCAAATAGACGTTTATGAATGCTATCTTTGACTCGCAAACAGAGGAAAGTGGTAGTTTCGACTTAAAAAGAAACTTCAGAGTTTGAACCCTGAGCTGGTATCTATAATATCCATCTTATTGTCTTAGTTTGCCAAGGCGACTGAGATTGTATGAGTACAAATTCAACTTTAAAATATCCCTTTAACACTTTGAGCCCAGAAGAGATTTAAAGCGAATTTTTAAAACCTTCTGCCGAAATAAGACATATATGGCTGGTATATTATAGCTGGACTAAAACGGATAGCTTGCCTTAGTTATTAGAGTCCCTTATGCACACGGATTAATGTTCCATTCAACGGACGGCGGCCTTTCCAAGGTCATCGATGTCTTCCTTCTCGCCGAGGGCAGGCAGGGTGAAGATTAAAGGAAATAAATCATAACGCTGGCGCAGTTGGGAAGCGAACCTGGACACACATCAGATTACGATCCTGTAGCGCTGGCTACCCACTGAAACACTCACAGATATTGATTTGAACCTGGACACACATCAGATTACGAGCCTGTAGCGCTGGCTACCCACTGAACCACTCACAGATAATGATTTGAACCTGGACACACATCAGATTACGAGCCTGTAGCACTGGCTACCCACTGAACCACTCACAGAGATAATGATTTGAACCTGGACACACATCAGATTACGAGCCTGTAGCACTGGCTACCCACTGAACCACTCACAGATAATGATTTGAACCTGGACACACATCAGATTACGAGCCTGTAGCGCTGGCTACCCACTGAACCACTCACAGAGATAATGATTTGAACCTGGACACACATCAGATTACGAGCCTGTAGCACTGGCTACCCACTGAACCACTCACAGAGATAATGATTTGAACCTGGACACACATCAGATTACGAGCCTGTAGCGCTGGCTACCCACTGAACCACTCACAGAGATAATGATTTGAACCTGGACACACATCAGATTACGAGACTGTAGCACTGGCTACCCACTGAACCACTCACAGAGATAATGATTTGAACCTGGACACACATCAGATTACGAGCCTGTAGCACTGGCTACCCACTGAACCACTCACAGAGATAATGATTTGAACCTGGACACACATCAGATTACGAGCCTGTAGCGCTGGCTACCCACTGAACCACTCACAGAGATAATGATTTGAACCTGGACACACATCAGATTACGAGCCTGTAGCGCTGGCTACCCACTGAACCACTCACAGAGATAATGATTTGAACCTGGACACACATCAGATTACGAGACTGTAGCACTGGCTACCCACTGAACCACTCACAGAGATAATGATTTGAACCTGGACACACATCAGATTACGAGCCTGTAGCACTGGCTACCCACTGAACCACTCACAGAGATAATGATTTGAACCTGGACACACATCAGATTACGAGCCTGTAGCGCTGGCTACCCACTGAACCACTCACAGAGATAATGATTTGAACCTGGACACACATCAGATTACGAGCCTGTAGCACTGGCTACCCACTGAACCACTCACAGAGATAATGATTTGAACCTGGACACACATCAGATTACGAGCCTGTAGCGCTGGCTACCCACTGAACCACTCACAGATAATGATTTGAACCTGGACACACATCAGATTACGAGCCTGTAGCGCTGGCTACCCACTGAACCACTCACAGAGATAATGATTTGAACCTGGACACACATCAGATTACGAGCCTGTAGCACTGGCTACCCACTGAACCACTCACAGAGATAATGATTTGAACCTGGACACACATCAGATTACGAGCCTGTAGCGCTGGCTACCCACTGAACCACTCACAGAGATAATGATTTGAACCTGGACACACATCAGATTACGAGCCTGTAGCACTGGCTACCCACTGAACCACTCACAGAGATAATGATTTGAACCTGGACACACATCAGATTACGAGCCTGTAGCGCTGGCTACCCACTGAACCACTCACAGATAATGATTTGAACCTGGACACACATCAGATTACGAGCCTGTAGCGCTGGCTACCCACTGAACCACTCACAGAGATAATGATTTGAACCTGGACACACATCAGATTACGAGCCTGTAGCACTGGCTACCCACTGAACCACTCACAGAGATAATGATTTGAACCTGGACACACATCAGATTACGAGCCTGTAGCGCTGGCTACCCACTGAACCACTCACAGATAATGATTTGAACCTGGACACACATCAGATTACGAGCCTGTAGCGCTGGCTACCCACTGAACCACTCACAGATAATGATTTGAACCTGGACACACATCAGATTACGAGCCTGTAGCGCTGGCTACCCACTGAACCACTCACAGATAATGATTTGAACCTGGACACACATCAGATTACGAGCCTGTAGCACTGGCTACCCACTGAACCACTCACAGATAATGATTTGAACCTGGACACACATCAGATTACGAGCCTGTAGCGCTGGCTACCCACTGAACCACTCACAGATAATGATTTGAACCTGGACACACATCAGATTACGAGCCTGTAGCACTGGCTACCCACTGAACCACTCACAGATAATGATTTGAACCTGGACACACATCAGATTACGAGCCTGTAGCACTGGCTACCCACTGAACCACACACAGAGATAATGATTTGAACCTGGACACATATCAGATTACGAGCCTGTAGCGCTGGCTACCCACTGAACCACTCACAGAGATAATGATTTGAACCTGGACACACATCAGATTACGAGCCTGTAGCACTGGCTACCCACTGAACCACTCACAGAGATAATGATTTGAACCTGGACACACATCAGATTACGAGCCTGTAGCGCTGGCTACCCACTGAACCACTCACAGATAATGATTTGAACCTGGACACACATCAGATTACGAGCCTGTAGCGCTGGCTACCCACTGAACCACTCACAGAGATAATGATTTGAACCTGGACACACATCAGATTACGAGCCTGTAGCACTGGCTACCCACTGAACCACTCACAGAGATAATGATTTGAACCTGGACACACATCAGATTACGAGCCTGTAGCGCTGGCTACCCACTGAACCACTCACAGATAATGATTTGAACCTGGACACACATCAGATTACGAGCCTGTAGCACTGGCTACCCACTGAACCACTCACAGAGATAATGATTTGAACCTGGACACACATCAGATTACGAGCCTGTAGCGCTGGCTACCCACTGAACCACTCACAGATAATGATTTGAACCTGGACACACATCAGATTACGAGCCTGTAGCGCTGGCTACCCACTGAACCACTCACAGATAATGATTTGAACCTGGACACACATCAGATTACGAGCCTGTAGCGCTGGCTACCCACTGAACCACTCACAGATAATGATTTGAACCTGGACACACATCAGATTACGAGCCTGTAGCACTGGCTACCCACTGAACCACTCACAGATAATGATTTGAACCTGGACACACATCAGATTACGAGCCTGTAGCGCTGGCTACCCACTGAACCACTCACAGATAATGATTTGAACCTGGACACACATCAGATTACGAGCCTGTAGCACTGGCTACCCACTGAACCACTCACAGATAATGATTTGAACCTGGACACACATCAGATTACGAGCCTGTAGCGCTGGCTACCCACTGAACCACTCACAGAGATAATGATTTGAACCTGGACACACATCAGATTACGAGCCTGTAGCACTGGCTACCCACTGAACCACTCACAGAGATAATGATTTGAACCTGGACACACATCAGATTACGAGCCTGTAGCGCTGGCTACCCACTGAACCACTCACAGAGATAATGATTTGAACCTGGACACACATCAGATTACGAGCCTGTAGCGCTGGCTACCCACTGAACCACTCACAGATAATGATTTGAACCTGGACACACATCAGATTACGAGCCTGTAGCGCTGGCTACCCACTGAACCACTCACAGATAATGATTTGAACCTGGACACACATCAGATTACGAGCCTGTAGCGCTGGCTACCCACTGAACCACTCACAGATAATGATTTGAACCTGGACACACATCAGATTACGAGCCTGTAGCACTGGCTACCCACTGAACCACTCACAGAGATAATGATTTGAACCTGGACACACATCAGATTACGAGCCTGTAGCGCTGGCTACCCACTGAACCACTCACAGATAATGATTTGAACCTGGACACACATCAGATTACGAGCCTGTAGCGCTGGCTACCCACTGAACCACTCACAGATAATGATTTGAACCTGGACACACATCAGATTACGAGCCTGTAGCGCTGGCTACCCACTGAACCACTCACAGATAATGATTTGAACCTGGACACACATCAGATTACGAGCCTGTAGCACTGGCTACCCACTGAACCACTCACAGATAATGATTTGAACCTGGACACACATCAGATTACGAGCCTGTAGCGCTGGCTACCCACTGAACCACTCACAGATAATGATTTGAACCTGGACACACATCAGATTACGAGCCTGTAGCACTGGCTACCCACTGAACCACTCACAGATAATGATTTGAACCTGGACACACATCAGATTACGAGCCTGTAGCACTGGCTACCCACTGAACCACACACAGAGATAATGATTTGAACCTGGACACATATCAGATTACGAGCCTGTAGCGCTGGCTACCCACTGAACCACTCACAGAGATAATGATTTGAACCTGGACACACATCAGATTACGAGCCTGTAGCACTGGCTACCCACTGAACCACTCACAGAGATAATGATTTGAACCTGGACACACATCAGATTACGAGCCTGTAGCGCTGGCTACCCACTGAACCACTCACAGATAATGATTTGAACCTGGACACACATCAGATTACGAGCCTGTAGCGCTGGCTACCCACTGAACCACTCACAGAGATAATGATTTGAACCTGGACACACATCAGATTACGAGCCTGTAGCACTGGCTACCCACTGAACCACTCACAGAGATAATGATTTGAACCTGGACACACATCAGATTACGAGCCTGTAGCGCTGGCTACCCACTGAACCACTCACAGATAATGATTTGAACCTGGACACACATCAGATTACGAGCCTGTAGCACTGGCTACCCACTGAACCACTCACAGAGATAATGATTTGAACCTGGACACACATCAGATTACGAGCCTGTAGCGCTGGCTACCCACTGAACCACTCACAGATAATGATTTGAACCTGGACACACATCAGATTACGAGCCTGTAGCGCTGGCTACCCACTGAACCACTCACAGATAATGATTTGAACCTGGACACACATCAGATTACGAGCCTGTAGCGCTGGCTACCCACTGAACCACTCACAGATAATGATTTGAACCTGGACACACATCAGATTACGAGCCTGTAGCACTGGCTACCCACTGAACCACTCACAGATAATGATTTGAACCTGGACACACATCAGATTACGAGCCTGTAGCGCTGGCTACCCACTGAACCACTCACAGATAATGATTTGAACCTGGACACACATCAGATTACGAGCCTGTAGCACTGGCTACCCACTGAACCACTCACAGATAATGATTTGAACCTGGACACACATCAGATTACGAGCCTGTAGCGCTGGCTACCCACTGAACCACTCACAGAGATAATGATTTGAACCTGGACACACATCAGATTACGAGCCTGTAGCACTGGCTACCCACTGAACCACTCACAGAGATAATGATTTGAACCTGGACACACATCAGATTACGAGCCTGTAGCGCTGGCTACCCACTGAACCACTCACAGAGATAATGATTTGAACCTGGACACACATCAGATTACGAGCCTGTAGCGCTGGCTACCCACTGAACCACTCACAGATAATGATTTGAACCTGGACACACATCAGATTACGAGCCTGTAGCGCTGGCTACCCACTGAACCACTCACAGATAATGATTTGAACCTGGACACACATCAGATTACGAGCCTGTAGCACTGGCTACCCACTGAACCACTCACAGATAATGATTTGAACCTGGACACACATCAGATTACGAGCCTGTAGCGCTGGCTACCCACTGAACCACTCACAGAGATAATGATTTGAACCTGGACACACATCAGATTACGAGCCTGTAGCACTGGCTACCCACTGAACCACTCACAGAGATAATGATTTGAACCTGGACACACATCAGATTACGAGCCTGTAGCGCTGGCTACCCACTGAACCACTCACAGATAATGATTTGAACCTGGACACACATCAGATTACGAGCCTGTAGCGCTGGCTACCCACTGAACCACTCACAGAGATAATGATTTGAACCTGGACACACATCAGATTACGAGCCTGTAGCACTGGCTACCCACTGAACCACTCACAGAGATAATGATTTGAACCTGGACACACATCAGATTACGAGCCTGTAGCGCTGGCTACCCACTGAACCACTCACAGATAATGATTTGAACCTGGACACACATCAGATTACGAGCCTGTAGCGCTGGCTACCCACTGAACCACTCACAGAGATAATGATTTGAACCTGGACACACATCAGATTACGAGCCTGTAGCACTGGCTACCCACTGAACCACTCACAGAGATAATGATTTGAACCTGGACACACATCAGATTACGAGCCTGTAGCGCTGGCTACCCACTGAACCACTCACAGATAATGATTTGAACCTGGACACACATCAGATTACGAGCCTGTAGCGCTGGCTACCCACTGAACCACTCACAGAGATAATGATTTGAACCTGGACACACATCAGATTACGAGCCTGTAGCACTGGCTACCCACTGAACCACTCACAGAGATAATGATTTGAACCTGGACACACATCAGATTACGAGCCTGTAGCGCTGGCTACCCACTGAACCACTCACAGATAATGATTTGAACCTGGACACACATCAGATTACGAGCCTGTAGCACTGGCTACCCACTGAACCACTCACAGAGATAATGATTTGAACCTGGACACACATCAGATTACGAGCCTGTAGCGCTGGCTACCCACTGAACCACTCACAGATAATGATTTGAACCTGGACACACATCAGATTACGAGCCTGTAGCGCTGGCTACCCACTGAACCACTCACAGATAATGATTTGAACCTGGACACACATCAGATTACGAGCCTGTAGCACTGGCTACCCACTGAACCACTCACAGATAATGATTTGAACCTGGACACACATCAGATTACGAGCCTGTAGCGATGGCTACCCACTGAACCACTCACAGATAATGATTTGAACCTGGACAGCCGTCCCGTGGCTGAGTGGTTAGCACGCTTGGCTACTGATCTAAGGGACCTGGGTTCGAGCCCCGGATTTAGGCATGGATGTGTGTGTCGTTTTTCTGCTGAGGTTCTGCCATCCTCTCAGATCTCCTACTGTGGCATATAAACTGACAGACTCCTGTCAGACCTCTGTGGCAAGCAGCTGCTTGAGGGGGTATTTTATTTTATTTTTTTACACATCAGATTACGAGCCTATAGTGCTGGCTACCCATTGAACCACTCACATACAGTATAATGATTTGAACCTGGATACACATCAGATTACGAGCCTGTAGTGCTGGCTACCCCCTGAACCTCACTCACAGATAATGATATAGAGACGACGCTCAGATAAAAGGCAATCAAATAAACAAACGTGTGAAACAGACGAAAGAAGGATGGGGCCGCAATTGGAATTAACATCTTTGCTTTTATATCGATGCTAAGAGGATTTTTAAATTTGGTCGGTTAATTATGAAATGAGTGAGGATAAAAACGACACGCATCTAAGTAAAGTGTGAAGTTTCTTTGCTGCTTAACTTTCAGAACAACGCTCTTTTCTCAGAAAGAAGAATTCGTTGCAACTTCTTTTGGAGAGAGTCGAGATAAAGGTTGTGCAAATAAGCATTGGGAGGGAAAAAAGAAACACCGCGTGCGATATTTGAAAGCTTTTCCTCTGCAAATACGAAGAAAAATCAGTCGCGATGCAAGCAAGTGTGATTAACATAGTGCCAAGGAGCGAAAGAAAAATACTCGTTCAATTAGCGGGGTTGCTCGAGGCTACCTAGTTAACGACTTTTGGCCCAGGATATCTATCGGTGAGTCTTAGTCGTCTCGTGAAGTCGAAATAGTTACTGGATGAGAAGCCTCCTCGCTCTGCGAACGCTTCGCTCAGGTGACTCGGCTTGTAAACACTCGCGCAAACACATCCGAATGCATTTTGGAAGCGGGGAGGAGGCCGCGATGGATCGTGCCGCTGCCTCTGGGCACGCGGCTAGGCCGCAAACGCTCAGTATCGCTCGTAAAGCCAAGGAAGTCATAAAATTACGCTTGAACGACGGAACATTAAAACTCCCATAAACTCCTTCCCAGCTCATTGGGGTGCACGTTCTTCGTTTCGTGCGCTTTACTCATAATTCCGAGACAGAGAAAACAGAGATATTCCGCACACTGTCTCCATGGAAATGCCAGAGGAAGAGGTTCTTCCTCAGTTACGAGAGGCGAACCGGGATGCTTTACCTTAATCCACTGTTGACAGAGGCGGAAGGATGGGGGAGAACGGCTTTGACTTTGGTCCGTGGTTTTTCTTATGTTATGTTGACATGTGCTAAAGGCGAGGCTGCAGAGAATTATCTCCCAAAGCAGAGGATGAAATGCATTCGAAAGAGTTATCCAACACCCACAAGTTATGACGATGGAAAACAAATTCTAAATTTCGTAGCTTAAAAAATTAAATATTGTGGGAAAATGCCATTGGAGCAGGAGTCGCATCTAGGGTGAGGGTGAGGCCAAGAGGTCTATGCCCCTCCCCTAAAATACTAGCAAACAGAACGGAGGCAATATATATATATTACGCACAAACCCGTATTTTTAAAGAATTTTTTTTTAAAGACCACAAAATGGAAGGGAAAAGTTTATACCGGAACAACATTACAGTTCATTTTGGACTCAATCTTGACACTGCCTTTCACTAAGATCAATTCCCCCTACCCTCTCTCCCTCTTTTGTTTTTTTTACTAGATCCGGGTCGACATTGGAGTAAGTATTTTTTTAAATCTTAAACCGATATAAATCTTGATATTAAGCAGCTTAGTATTTAAAGAGTTATGGAAACTGACGCATCAAACAATTACCAGTCGTTCTAAACTTTTCCTAAAAATGGACAAAACTTGAGAAATTATCATTACACATACTTCTAAAGAGAAATGCTTCAGTTGGATGTAAGAGTTAATATTCCTGTTTAGAGTAACGACAAATTCTCATGAATAGCAACACTGATGGTTAAAAATTCTCCTTTTGCTTAAATCTTTAAGAACCAAAGGAATATTGTTGAGAGAGATATGATTCAGATCTTTAACTTTACCGACTTTTTACCTGAAAAGCAAAAAACTTTCAAAGTTAAAGAACTTTGATCACAACTTTCCGTTTGGAATAACGTGAAAGTTTTGTATAAACTTTTTCTAATGTTTTCCTGAAAATGTTTCAGTTGAAAGCAAAACAAAAAAGGGAAAAGAAAGGCGATGTTTGAAATGTAATGTAAATAACAAAATATAAATGCAAAAAAAAATCAATGAAATTTTACGAAAGCAAATTTCGGACATATGATTGTTGATGTGACTAATTTTAAGTTAGATTCTTGAAGCGATATGCCGCTCCTAACGTAAGGAGTACCTACCTACATTTGAAGCGGTATATCTTTTCTTAATTTCGATCAGAAACCAAAGGTTCATTATGACTCTGATACTACATCCGAAAAACGTTTACAGCTGATACGTTTAACGCCTTCAAATGATATTAGCGTTTTTGATCATAGCAGAAATCAGATGATTTTGTGAATTAATGTTAAGATATTGCATATTTGATCCCCAAATGTAAATCAAGATATCGCATTTGGCGACCAAATAGTATAATGGGAGCATAATTGTGGATGTGATATTTATTAGGGCATACTGTATGAGTCAGATAATGGCAAAAGTGGTTTATGATAGTAGTATAAACAAAAAATGCGAAAAGTTACTGCAAAAGGTTGTATTCCGTTTTGAAAACTGTGGAGAACTTCTTTTAAAAAACATATATCTTGAAATATACAAGATCTTTAAAAATGGAATTGCTTTGACTACAGCATATTTCGCCTGTATTTGAACTGAAGAGATTATTGAAGAAAATATACGCAGGATATAAACTTTAGTTTTTTAATCAATAATTATATTTTTATAATAGTAATTTATACAAAAATGATCACGTTGGACTCGAAAGGAATTCTACATTATTTAACTTTTTCTATGCTTCCTCCTATTGCATATTATTATACTTATTCCCACAATAACCTTCTCCTCGCCATCAGCCTAAATTCGCCTCTGGATATATACTTTTATATTGATTTTAATGAACTTCCGAAAATCAACACTTTTTTCGTTATACTCGTATTTGTGCAGACAGGAAATTTTCACTTACGGCAAGCACCGGTGGATTTAATCTTCAAACCATAGGATTTTGTGCGTGGGGTACTTGTTATTGAGGTAGACTTGAAAAGGGCTAGGATTCATTTGGTTCGCTTTTCATGCTAATTCAATGAATATTCAGTCAGTATTGATATATACTCCTTTGTGGTGGAGGGAGCGGTAGGGGGGGGAGATGTCTTGAAGTGTTTGCTCACCTCTGATACGGGTTATTTTCCTCTGTTATGGACGCGACTACTAATAAACAGAAAATAGCAAGATTGTACTATACAGCATGAGATGTAAGATAAAGAACACGCTGGATGCAAGCCTCCTTTGATTCGTAAGCTTTTGTCTACCTTGAAAGATCTGTCCAGTGGGTTACCTTCCCCAACTTTCTTTCAGTCTTTGAGGTGCTTGTGACTTGGCGATTTAGCCTACTGTGTGCACAAAAGTGCCGCTCAGAGGTAAAACCACCCAATGTCATCATTAGATGTTATTGCATATTTCACGATGGCAGTAATCATCTGAACCAGATGTTGCGCTGATGAGAGCTGGAAATTAACACTTTCAGAAGTGTTTTTACCTGAAACGTTTTCATCTAGATTTTAAAAAGGCTGTCAAAGGTAATGGCACTTATTTTAATGTTCAATTTATCCATCCGTGTTGCATTTTTACAGATATTAACCGGAAGCCAATTGCCGACGCTGAATGACCTTATTTACCCCCCGCGATAACGTACACAGTTGCATAAAGAATCAACAAAGCAGTTAGTGATTAATTTCCCGAGAGAAAGAGGAAATTTCTGAAGAAGACAGAGATTGTTCTGGTAAAGAGGAATCTGTAAATGACGTCCCATAAAATTTACAGCTTCGTTTCGAGTGAAGATAACAGTACTTGGCGACTCCACCTTCTTCCCTTTGAAAGCGATCTGAACAAAACGAAGAGATATTTGTCTTAATAACCAACTGACTTGGAAACGTTTGCAGAAACTTGGCATTAATCTAACAAGCTTTTCTGTCGCGAGAAAAGGCGAAAAAGCTCACTCAAGCATTCATCAGTACGAGGTTGTATGTTGACTGCAAGTGAAGCCATTAAGGTCGGCAACTGATCGTTAGTCTCTCATCAAGCTTGATCACCAAGCCGTCGTCAAGATCATTAAATCCGCGTGAGATCGTTACACCCTCCATTGGAACCTAACACCATGGTGCTTCAATAACCAAAGCCAACCTTAACGTAGAGAACACTGGCTCTGTCGCGAGAGAAAAATACCCCCAAGTTTTAATCTAGAAAAGGTTGTGAGGGGGAGGAAGAGAGAGAGAGGGGGAGTGGTATGTGGGAGAAGGGGAGGGGGGGAGGGGGATTCATCGTTACAAAGTAAATATTGGCATTAAGTCCGACGCTGTATCTTTACGTGTTAACAGAACTCAGCAAGGACAAGCAACTGCTTCAAAGTGCCGTAATTTAAAAGGAATAAACCGCACAAATGTTGGGAAAGTTAATTAGGCTCCTGGAGGCAAATGGGAGAAACTTTTTGTAAATGTTCATTAAAATCTTTCATTGGTTCTGACTTTGTGCGGCAGCTCTGAGGAAGAAGATTGTTCCAAAGCTTGGGAGGGAGGAAGGGTAGCAGTGTCTCAAGGAATAACAGCATTTGGGTGTCAAAAGCAGAAAGAAAAACAACCAGAAGTTGTCTTACGAGTTTCGTTCAATTGGATTTAAATGTTTGAGGAGCAGAAATGCGATGAATTGAATTTTGATTCGAAAGAATTCTTCGGAGAACAAAGGAGAAATTTAAAATGTTGGGAGAGGGAATATTCGTTTCTGTTTTTTTTTCCCCTTTACTTACAATTAGAATTGATGATTTCTTTTACGACAACATTCATGTGTGAAGATTTGAGAGATGCCCTCGTGAAACGGGTTAATGGAAATGCCGTCCGCTTACTTGAATGGATGTGTGGGATGAGAACATCGGTGGATCTGGCAAACCAAGAATCGGATGTTTGTTTAATCTGAAATGCGATCGAAAAGTAGAAAGAAAAAAGAAAAGAATTTGATTGGAAAGTTGGTGTTTTGAGCGAGCTGCTGGGCACAGAATAAAATGCTCTCGTGGATGATTGTTCTTAGATAGGAGTAATGAACTACACGCGGTTAAGAGAACTTGAATAAACACAGCAATACATTTGACGCAGAATTAATTGTACAAACAGAACGGTAGCCAGTTTTAACAACGCTTGGATGAAAAAGACGAAGAACCAAATATGTATCTTGGCGATAACTTCAGATGTTGCTTCAGCTTTTGACATTTCTAGTTTATTTCTGTGTTTGTGCCGCAATAATACGGCGACGATTGCATCATTGAGTCTCATTTTGAACAACTAACTTATTTGCGTAAAATTTTCACGGAACTTCGAAGGTGAACTAAATCTGTCTCTTTGAACAGATACATTAAAGATAATTTCATTTATTTATATTTCATTTCCCTTTTTCTGTCCTCTGAGAGTTGGAGAGCTCACAGAACGTTCTCAGTTGCTTTGTTAGAATTTCGAACATCTACAGAAGACGTCGCCCAAATCTTTATGACAGTGTAGAAATGTATTCGCAGCTCCGTAATTTTTGGAAGAAATTTTTCGCAGATAAATGTCACAGGGAAATGCGCTAAAAATCGCAGTCAGATCTAACTGTCTGCCTTGATTTTAAATATCCTAATTTCTCCCAGCAACTTTTTTTTTGATTTTCGACATATAGGACAGAGAAGAATCCTAGAAGCTACTCCTAGCTTAATACAGGCCTTCTCATATAAGGACATGCCCTGCTAAGACCGAAGTCACTGCTGACCACTGCCTTAGTTAGAGCTAACACAACACACAAAGCTTGCTGGAACAGTCGCTAGCTGCCTAACCACTATGCCAGTTAAGGCTTCTCCACAATAAATATAATTTTCAAATTTGGAAAGTTTTGAAAATGTGGATTTTTAATTTTAGCAATTAGATGATAGACAGACTGCTGTCACACTTTCAAAGAACTATCATTTCACAATATCTCTTTTCTCAAGATCAACCATTTCGTCGATCCAACTAGTCATTCGAGTGATATAAAATCGATCAGCTGCTTTTGAGCTCATGATCAGTTGTGGAAATTAAAACAATTGGAAGACACAGAAAATGTGAATTTTATTAGCAGTTATGCAACTCAGAGATAATTTATAATTTATGTCTTAAATAAAAAAAAAATAATATCTATTGACGGACAGATGGCAAAGTGAAACAATAGCTCTTTTTTAATCCGTGGCAGAGTGGTTAGCGCGCTTGGCTACTGATCTACGGGACCTGGGTTCGAGCCCCGGGTAAGGCATGGATGTTCGTGTTGTTTTTCTGCTGAGGTCCTGCCATCCTCTCAGACCTTCTACTCCAGCATATAAACTGACAGTCTCCTGTCAGACCTATGTGAAGGTGAGGCCTCAGCAGAAAGAAAACGTTTATGTCTTATCAGGGACCCGAAACCAGATCCCTTTGCTCTGCAGAAAAGTGCACTAACCCCTCGGTTACTGTGATTACGGTAAGAATTTACTCTGTGGTATAAACATCATATGTTATGGTTCTGGTGCCCATATTAGGGTATTTGAAATCCTGTCTGATTTTCGTATCATTGGTTATTTTGATAACAAATTGTTAAACAGCAGAATAAATATTTTTTCTAATTAAAACGATCTGAATACTTTATAAAATTGATTTTAGGTGTTTGCATATGTCTGTTGCATTGGGAAGTTTAATGATGGGGTTAGGTATGCAAACAATCTCTTTGTAGTTCATTACCTTGTTTATTTAAACTGAATTGAATTGTTCCCTTATTGAATATTTGCCATTTATTTAACGTAAGAGAAACTCTTTAAAGACTGATTGACTTGTTATTTTCACGTAAACATTTTCTTTCTTCACATCAGTCCTTATTTACCTTACAAGATATTATTATTTATATATATATTAGAAACTTTCCATTTTTTGTTTATCCCCCTCCCCGGCCATCAACCAGAGAGAATCGCCAACCATCTTTATTCGACGACAAACCTTTCCCATGCATACAGCGAAATGCAAACACACGAAACAGACAGCCCTGTCTTGAATCTCCATGTTTGGTTCGCTTATTTTTGGGGGGAGGGAAAAAGGGGATAGGCAAGGGCAAAGATATTTTGAGGTGGCAAAACTCTTCACCGGTTTCGCTTACATCCGCTCATTCCTAGCGGTAACAATTCATTTTTGACAGGAGAAAAACACGACCCAGTCGGCCCGGGCGACGCACGAACTGCTGCTGTTGAGTTGAACAACAATCCGTCCTCACACTTCTTCCACTGATGCAAGAACTTCAATGCTCCAGTTGCGCGCTGGCTTCATGCCAGCTATCAAACAACGGGAAAACGCCGAGGGATGAGAAGTGAAAAAAAAGAGGTGAACTTGGAAATTAACTCTCTCAGTGAAATGTACTTGTCTGCGCTTCTTGCGTGGAATCGGAGGTAGGGCGGTGCGAGTGCACGCGTGCACGCCGCTGGGACTGAAGTATGTCGCCGTTGAGGGGTGGAAAGGTACGGAGAGGATAAACAAAAAGAGAGTATTCAGACTTGGCCGTGTTCGTTTGCACAACCATTAACAGACAATGGCTGTGGTTCGCTCAACGTATAGCTTTAGTGTTAGTTCAAACAAAGAAGAGGGGGACTGTGTGAAAGTAAAAAAATCCTGAGGAAAGGTCACATGACTTCGAGTATTTATTTTCATGCAAAAAAAGGGGAGTTGTGAAGAGACGTAGTTGATGACGTAGTTGATGACGTGCCAGGCTGCTAACCACGAATTCTTAGATTTCGATCCGACCTATGCCAGTGTGGATAATTTCATCTTCTTTAAAATAAATTTAAAATAATATCTCTTGTTTTCTTCCTAAAAAAAAAAACAGGACACCATTCGCTTGAAAAATATGTTAGATTACTTTTAAATTTTGTCACCATGTGCACGAGACTTACACATGTCTTTTGTGCGTTTAAAAACAAAAGTAGCGATGGAAGAATTCGACCTGCACAATACTTGAGAATAACAATCTCCACTTAATAGTCTTCAATAAGTCCTCTTTCTCAAAATCTAATCTTATCCTTGGGTGTTTTTGGGACTTGGTCATTGACTCCATGGTGAAAGGATAAGATATCGCTTTGGAGCAGAACAAGCCTACCGAAGTCGCTCCAAAGGAGAAAACTTGGTTGTTGTTATTACTAAATATCTGCATCATGACGTGCATGCTTACTTTTACATCGCGTAGATATTGGATTTACTTCCTCTGCGAGTTTAAGATATATAAGGTCATTATAATTTCTTCCTTTATAAGTGCTGTATTTTATTAAATAATTAAGTAACAGAGGCAGTTATGTGCACAAAATGTCAATGAACTATCAAAGTGTCGTTTTGTGTTCAACAGATTTCTTCAGTGTGTGGTTCGAATGCGATATTCAAATATCGTCCACTCTCGTTTCAGCACATCTGAGGTTACACTTACGACATCTGCAGTAATTATTTCCTATAAATGCTATAAATTTCAAAAATTTTCAGAATAAACAACGTTTTTGCTGTAGTCACCAAAAAAAGGTCCAGTCGAGTGAAAATCGGGAATTTTCGGAGGACTTAAAGATCGATCCACATCTAGCAATCGAGCGATTTGGAAATTTGGCATTTTAGAGGTTATATTTAATTCTAGAGACACCGTGTGATACCAATTCCAGGCCGCCAAAACAAAGTATATAGAGCAGCATAGTAGAAGGTCTGTGAGGAAGGCGTGACCTCAGCAGGAAAAAAAAACACTAATATCCATGTCTTGTACGTGTCTAACATGTATGCCAACTCTGTACTTGCCATTATCCACCCACTTGATTCTAGGTCTCTCCTCTTCTTATAGCTTTATACTCTTCATAACTGTACTCATCAATCTGTAGTTCTTCATGTGGGTAATATGGCCAATCTCTCCTTAGATAAGATACTGCTTAAATATGTTTCATAACATCTTCATCTAACCTCATCATCATTACTTTCATAATCAAAAAGTTAATCCCCATTATTGTGCTCGAGAACCTGGAATCAAAGCACGCGAATTACAAATAGGTGAGTTGAATCGACACCAAAAGGAATAAAAGAAGACAGACGTAATCTTTAAGTGAACCTAGATGCGTGTCATCACTTTCAACAAAAGAAATTTTTTTCAACAAAACAATTATTTTTTCAACAAAAGAATTATTTCAAATATAAGAAAGACGAAATTATTTTCTTGTGGTTATATCCAGATGATAACAATTTCACTTTTCTCATTTGTTTAGCAAAATATAAAATATCGGTTCGGCAGTGCGTCACGTAGCGCGTCAGGCCCGTAATCTACAGTTCCCAGGTTCGAGTCTCACCTTGTCCAGTGTTGAGATTTATCTCTACAAAACTCCCTCGTGCCCTCAGTCAGTAGGGGACACCAATGGGCTTGTAAAAGCTGCCGTCAATCTGATGGGACGTAAAGCCGTGGTCCTGTGTGCGGGAAGGCCATACCCTGTGCACGATAAAGAACATACTGGATGGCGTTGACGGAAGGCTACCATCTGTCCACTAAAAGCTATCCAGTTAGTTTCCTTCCCACAACCTTCTCTGAGACCCTAGGGGTGCTTGTGATCTGGCAATTTAGCCCATTGTGTGCAAAAAAAGTGGCGCTCTGAGGTAAAATAACATAGTTCAAAATAGACAACTACGTTTATTAATAATTTGTAAACTATATGTGGTCTGTAAATGGTAGCAAGGTAGTCACTGGAAGGAGAGCTATGCACCAATCCCCTGTGATGATGCATAGAACCGGCCAGGCCTAGCACCTAATGTCCAACCCCGCCTTCTCGTGGTGCGGACCGTTAGTAACTTTCAAAAGAGATACTCTCTTGTGGAAGTGAACGGAAGGGGAGGGCTGCCAGATTAGTGTGGCCTACTGATCTGGACAACTATGGCTACTTTTCTTTTTTTTCTACCCTGCTGAGGAGTGGTCAACCACACAGGGTCCTGGTGCTGACCATATAAACCTACTGGACTGGACAGATATATGGCTCTGAGCTTGATTATGGATCCTGATTTTGCTGCACTGGTGGGCTTCTGTGGAGGGAAAATCTTCCGCTGTGTTTTCTTTTTGTTTGTGGGTTGACAGCCCCAAGTGAATAGATCCACAGGATATGTTTATCAGCTGGTGGATAATCCTGAGCAGAAGTCATCGCAGGCACCTGAACTCTTTGCTTCTATTGGCATCGTCAAATTCTACATTGGAGGAAGTCTTCCAGTGTAGATGGCTTCAGCCTTTAGTAGTGGGGGAACGGGTCTTTGCCCCATGTCTGCGATTAGGGGGCTGTTTGATATTGTCGGCATTCCCTCTCTCAATAAACATAGTTTCTTTAAACATCCCACTAACCATTTTCTCTCCATAGGTAGTTGGAATGTGAGGACTCTGCACAGAGCTTTTTCTCTTGATGTCCTCACACAAGAATTCCACCGTTATAATTTAGATATTCTCGGCTTGCAAGAGACCAGATGGACAGATAAAGGTCAGATTCTTAAATATAATCTTAAATTTCTCTTTTCAGGGAGGGACGACAAAAAGCATCACCAAGGCGTGGGTCTGCTTCTCAGCAGACACGCTAGTGATGCTCTTCTAGGATATGAGTGCATTAATGAAAGGGTTCTTACAGCAAAATTTCAGACAAGCGTTAAAGACTTGAATGTTATCTGCTGTTATGCCCCCACTGAGGATGCCGATGAGGATGAGAAGGATAGGTTTTATGAACAACTTCAGGATATTTTGAATTCTGTCAAGAAAGGAGATATTACCCTTGTTCTTGGTGACTTCAATGCCAAAGTTGGTACTGACTCTGACCTTTGGGGAGGAGTAATAGGCCCTTTTGGTATTGGTAGCTGCAATAGCAATGGGCAACGTCTCCTACAGGTAAGTAAACTCAATGGATTCAGAATAACTAACACTTATTACAAACACCGCGACATACATAAGTACACATGGGTTTCACCTGATGGGCTGCATAAGAATATGATTGATTACATATTAATTAACAGCAAATGGACTAGTTCTGTTAGGAATACCAGGGCATATAGGGGAGCTGAAATTGGATCTGACCATTACCTTGTTAAAAGTGTGTTGCAACTTAAACTTAAAAAGTGTTGTGCTGGGGTTAAAAAATTTACTTTTAATACTGAAGCTCTGAAAGATCCAGTTATAGCCAAAGCTTACCATGATAGGTTACTTAGTCATTATGACAGTCATGGTTTGCTTACTACTGAAGTTGAGGAAGAATGGGATCATTTTAAACAGGCTTTTTTGGACACTAACAGTACTCTTTTAGGAAAAAAGGAGCAGAAGAGGCAAAATTATCTGAGTGATAAGGCACTTGAGCTTATTTCGGAAAGAAAGAACTGCAGGAATGCCCTTAATCAATACCCTACTAGTCCTAATAGAAAGCATTACAGAGACCTTAATACTTTTGTAAAGGATCAGTTAGCTGCTGATAAGAATCTTTGGCTTGATGACATCTTGGCTGACAAAGCCGAGGAAGCAATTAGACAGCACAACAGCTTAGAGATGTACCAGATAGTTAATGTTTTGTGTGGTAGAAAACGAACAGGTATACAGGGATTGAAGGATAAACAAGGTAAGGTTACAGAAGGTGAGGATTCTTTCATGGCTAGGTGGGCAGAGCATTTCAGTGATATTCTAAACAATGTGGTTAGTTCTACTCCCATTGTTTGCAATGATGATAGATGCATTGGTGGCTTTAATGTTGGCCCTATAACACAATCTGAAGTTAGTTTGGCTGTTTCTAAACTTAAACTTCATAAATCCCCAGGGGTAGATGAAATTACTACGGAAATGCTTAGAGCTGGGAATGTTTCGGTTACCACTTGGATGACTGAAATTCTGAATCTCTTTTATGATAAAGGCATGGTTCCTAAGGATTTTACCAGAGCTATTGTTATCCCTATTTTCAAAAAAGGTGATTGCAGTTCTTGTGATAACTATAGGGGTATCAGCCTACTCTCTGTTCCAGGTAAAGTTCTTTCCATGATTGTGCTTAATAGAATTAAGAATCTGGTTGACAGGCAATTGCGTGATGAGCAATGTGGATTCAGAAGTGGTAGGGGATGTGTAAATCAGATATTTTCACTTTGGCAGATTCTTGAGAAATGTTTAGAGTTTCAGAAACCTTTGGTTGCTAGCTTTGTTGATTTCAAAAAGGCTTTCGACTCTGTTGATCGTCATAATTTGTGGTTGATTGTGAGATCATATGGTATACCAGACAAGTTAGTTAACATTATGAAAGCTCTCTATAATAACACTGAGTCGTGTGTGAGAGTTGGTAAGGCTTGTAGCAATTGGTTTAGCATTACTTCTGGTGTTCGACAAGGGTGCATTTTGTCTCCTTTTCTCTTTAGCTTGGTTATTGATTATGTTATGCGAAATTCACTTCAAGGGAAAGATTTTGGCCTTAAATGGGCTGGAGATAGGAAAATTTCTGATTTAGATTATGCTGATGATTTAGCCCTTCTGGCAAATGATGTTGATGAGATGAACTCTTTCATTCGAGCCGTTGATGAGACTGGTAGTAGAGTAGGTTTGGTTATAAACAGAGAGAAAACTAAAGTGATGAAAATTGGTCAGGCAGGCTGTGATTCAGTTAATCTGAATGGTTGCAGTCTTGAGCAGGTGTCACAGTTTAATTATCTTGGGAGCTATGTAACAGATAATGGTGATGTGCGGCATGAGATTAACAGACGAATAGGGATTGCTGCTGGGACTTTTAAGAATCTATGGAGAGTGTGGAGAAATAGGCGTATACACCTAAAGACTAAAATTAGACTGTATAATAGTTTGGTTCTTTCTAGGGTTAGTTATGGTAGTGAAACTTGGACACTTTGTAAACAAGATAACAGGAAACTAGATGCTTTTGATTCCAGATGCTTACGCAGTATCTTGGGCATTAGGTGGTTCAACTTTGTAACTAATGATGAGATTAGGAAAAGGAGTTTGCAACCTCCTTTAAGCAGCATATTGTGCAGAGAGAGACTCCGTTGGTTTGGTCATGTTGCCCGTATGAATAATTATAGATTGGCGAATAGGGTTATGAACAGTGTGCCTAAAGGCCTCAGAAAGAAGGGGAGACCTAGGATGCGGTGGGCAGACAATGTCAAACAGGACCTTGTTAGAATTGGTGTGCAGTGGCCAGATGCAGTAGATGTAGCTCAGGATAGACTTGCTTGGAGAACTAAATTGCACGGTCTGGTTGGACCTCCGTAGCCCATGGCTGCTTGAGGATGATGATGATGATGAAACTATATGTTAAATGTGGAAAAATGATTTGTGATGCGACCACTTCAAGAGATCGAATGGGTTTGTGGCAGCGTGTTTTCTTCTCTCGACGAACTGAACTTCCGAGTTTTATCGTAAGGTCTGTTTCATTTATTCTCAAGCATATACTGAACGGTCGTAAAAGTGTCGTTATGATCTTACCGATTGCTGAATGGAATCCAATAAAATCATTAACGTCGCAATCGTCGCCACGCAAGTGCATACTGTTCAACGGCAACAACATTACTGACCAACTTGGCCAATCAGCTTGTGCTCTGGTTACGCGCGCCACAAACGTAGAAAATTTCTAAAAATAGAAATTGCTTAAATTGGGTAACGTTAGAAAAGATGAAGTAAGCGATGGAAGTTTTTTTTGCCAAAAAATAAACAAACAAAAAAAAAAATGCCGAGATGGAAGGGGAATACAACTAAAAGTTAAGGCAACACGGCAATGTACAACTTCAGAGACTCAATCCAAGAGAATTGCTGTGGCCATAATAGGACCATTATCTAAAACCGATCGGAGAAATCGCCATCTTAAAGTGACCATGGATTACTTCACAGAATTCCCTCAAGCATATATCCCATTAAGGATAAAAAGACTACTACAGCAGCCGAATCCAAAAGGAATTTTTCTTCGCTTCTCTTCTAAAAAAAATTGTCTTAACCTTCAACAGCCTTCAAATTCTTCAACATTCAACATTTTTTGTGACATCAGCATTTTCATCAAACGCCGAATATTGATATATATATATACGGTACTGTGCAAATTAGTTGGGACAATAGAAAAATGCAGTAACAAAGACACAACTAAAATATTTATTTGTTTAATAGCGTACATAGTTAACAGTGAATGTGACCCCCCTTAGCTTTAATTACTTCTTTCACCCTCTCAACCATTGATGCCACTAGCTTTCCACACATCTCCTTCACTTCAGGGTCGTGGTACCACACTTTCATGACACTTTGTATCATATTGGTTTTCGTCGTGCAATTCATCTTAGACATGTGCTCTTTAATAATGGCCCACAAATTTTCAATGGGGTTTAGATCGGGTGAATTTCCTGGCCACTCCAATACCTTCAAATGTTGCTGGGTAAAAAAGCTCTTAGCAAGCTTAGAATTGTGGCATGGAGCCAGATCCTGTTGAAATACCCCATCGCCGTTAGGAAACAGCTTCTGCAGTGTTGGAACCATTTTCGCCTCCAGAACTCCTATGTACTTTTTTGCTGTCCATCATTCCTTCAATCTGGTGAAACGTCTGTGGTCCAGAAGCTGTGAAACATTCCCAAAACATGACCTTGGGTGGGTGTTTGGGGGATTGCTGGATGTGGCCGGATCGAAGAGGTTCTCCAGGCGAGCACTGGACGAAATTTGACCTGTAGCCATGCACCTCAAAGTGGGTTTCGTCGGAAAATATCACTTTTTCCCAATTCTCCACAGTCCAGTCTCGATGTTTCTTTGCCCAGGATAACCTTTTTTGCTTCATAGCGGGTGTCAAAAGTTGCTTTTTGGAGGGGCGTCGAGCCCGGCGGCCACACTCCAGAAGGCGACGACGTACGGTGGAAGCATCTACATTAACCCCATGAGACGCAGTCTCCCTTTTGATGTCTCCACTGGTCTTCTTCGGGTCTATGATACTAATTCTTCGAATTAGACTATAATCTCTAAGGGTGGTTTTTCTTTTTCTTACCCAATGTCCTTTACGGGACATGTTCATGGACCCTGTCTCCTTATGCAGCTTCATGATCCGTGAAACGCTGGATTTCCCGACGCCAACTGTTTTTGCTATTTGCCTAGCAGTAAGTGAAGTGTTTTCGCCTAAAGCGATTATTTTAGCTCGTTTACGAGGCGTGATGTCCATGATATATTTAATAAAAAACGTTTCCAATGAAAATTGTAAACTACTTACATAATCACGTCCTCATCCTATGAAATATCAATTCCGACTAAAGTGGAAGTGTAAATAATAGTAAAGTAACACAACAGACAATTCTAGACTAGCAGATATCGCTCTACTGCAAGTCTAAACTTGCAGCAGAAGGTTACGAACAAGTTTAGACTTGCAGCAGTTTAGACTATGCAGCGGAAGGGACTTATCGTTCCTTCGCTTGTCCCAACTAATTCGCACAGTACTGTATATATTTTTATGAAAAGTGAAAAAGCCAGTTTCAGTGAAGCTTCCTATGCAACTACGTGATAATAACCCTTTTTAAATAACGGTTTCCCTTCAGTTTTGCAAATGATCGAAATTCCATTATTGCAGAGAAGCATCTGTCGTAGCTATTCGATCACTGCTATCAACAGTTGAAAACAAATGGCAAAATATCTTTAAAATATTTAAAATAATCATCCGTAAAAATTTCAATATGTAAACGTAGGAAACTATTTCTTTATTAGTTGGTAATTCATTCAATATATATATATATACAGCGCTCATTGGGTTCACCAATATTTAAGACAAATCTTTCATTATTTATTATGCTCACATTAGGCATAGCGATAAAATTTTCTTTATCTCGGTGATATTCGAACCTAAGACCTCCTCATAATATGTCAGGTGAGCTGACTACCCGGCTAAAGACAATTTTTCCTCTGACCCAGTATGAGCAGAATAAATAGCAGAGAAAGATATTGGCTTAAATATCAGTTTCTAATTTCTGAAAATTTATTCATATAAGACGTTATTATTTTAACCTCATGTACTCAGTATTGATAAAGTCCTAATTAATTTAGAAACTCTAGATTTTACATTCCTATTCAAAGCATAATAAATTTTCAGATACAATAAAAATTGTTATTTTTGATCTCTTTTTCTAAGAGAAGCTGGTCGAAGCCTGTTTTAGAAACATCATTATATTTCCTCCATCATAAAGGATAAATAAAATATTGCGATACAAAACTGCTCTGAGATATCATTGAAGAATTCTTCGTCATAACTTTCCTCTGCGCAACAAATCGACTAGCATCAGAAATCGATATGCAGAGTTTCCTTTCGTTACCATGGAGATGCGGAAGTTGAGAAGGAATCGATCAGAGAGGCCAGGCAGCCGAAGGTTTTGGAGTTTAATTGAGTTTGTCTTTGGTGTTCTGGTTTCTTTCATTTTCTTTTGAACGGAGTTACTTTTTTTCTACTTACAGAAACCTTCAGAGGAGGTCATCAACTCCACTTTTAACGGGAGTCGCCCATTTCTGATCAACACAGTTGTGCTTTGCCATGTGATGATCTGCGTTCGCTTTGTGATGATTCGGTTGGAAAAACATCGTGAATAATTCTGAATATTTTGGTAAGAATAATTTTCTACTCACGGAAGCAGAAAGAATATTGCCTCATTGACTTTGCGTAGAGAAAGGTGATGATATGAAGGCATGAAGTGAAGAGCATTCTATTAGCCTCAGCAATGATTTCGACAGAAACCTAACGTTATTCTAATGGAATCTTTGATTTGCAGAACCACAAAAAGGCTAATACAGTTTATGTTCAACTCGGTATTCTGATGGCATGATAAAAGGACCAATTTCGGATGTCACCTCTCTTGTTCTACATTTAATTACTAGTGATAATGTTCAAGAATTTGGAGATCTGAAATCCTTGCGCCTCAGCGCTGCACTGTCAACTTTTCACATTTCATAAAGGAAAGAAAATTCGGATCTTTCCGAATTTTGTAAAAATTAAGTTTTCAGAAATTTTTATGATTAATTTTCTTATAATATTTTTATAATAAATAATTTTTATGCTAAATAATTTTCATAATTAATTTTCTAAAATATTAAGTTTTCAGAAATTAGAAACTGATATTTAGGCAAATATCTTTCTCTGCTATTTATTCTGATAATACTGGGCTAGAGGAAAAATTGTCTTTAGCCGGCTAGTCAGTGCACCTTTTCCGTTTTTCCGAAGTAAACGAAAATTGTTGTTTTTGTATTGTTAAAGAAAAAAGACTCGTTAACTCTTACCTTTGATTCCAGAAAATGTTTCGGAATTTCGAGTGTTTATGAGTACTTTCAGCAATTGATCTCTGAAAACGAATACATGCATCAGTTTGAGTTTCAATACACAGGTTATACAGAATGTTTAAAAAAGGTCAAACTTTGGGAACCTGTTCTACTGCGCACAGTGATGAAAAAGGTTCCCATGAACATTTGGCGAGAAACGGTTCCTTTCCGAGTTAATAGAACATTTTGCGAATGCAAGTAAGGAAACCTGTGAAGAGTTATTATAGCACACTGTAAGTGATCGATGAGGACAATTCTGCAGTTCTGCGTCAGAGGAAGTATTCAAAATGGCCTCCCTGAGAGTGTTCTCATTGACTCTCGAACTCATTCGAAACGTTCTGGAGTGTTCTAAATTCTTTTTACAACCATCCACGATTAATTCGGGAAGAGCGTAAACATCAGCCTCAACGTGTCCGGATAAGAAGAAATCCAGTGGGTTCAAATCAGCAGAGCGTTCAGGCCATACATGCAGTTGCCTCACCTCTACCAATCCAATGGGAAAGGTGCGTACAATTGAGATTATCCAGGACTGGTGGAATTTTGTCAAACATTTGCATACATTTACTATGCCATAAAACATGCAGATTTACTTAGCATCGAACCTTTTGACATGCTTTCTTAGTTACACTCTCAAAAGATGTTATTATTCGGAAGGGAAGCATTTCTAGACCAACGTTCATAGCAATTTTTTCCCATAAGTATGTGCAGTAGAATACGTCCCCAAAGTTTGACTAGACCTTATGGAAAATCCTTGTATTCTTCCTTAAAAATGCACTAGAGGTCCAAAATATACTCGTTGAATGAAATGATAAGGTCGCAGACACTCTTTCGACTAACACACAACGACTTTAAAATTTGTTTACTCCTGAGTCCTGAACAAGTCAAGAAGTTTGAGAATGGTTTCCAATATTCCATTCATCGTTCTTTTGTGGTTGATTGTTCCTCGATGTCTATTGGCTCATTTCCCTAGAATTAAATCATTTAGCAATCGTTAATGTAATTAATTTGAAGGCGGGAAAAATATTTCTCTGCTTAATATTTATTTGCTTAATGTTATGCGAATAATATCTGAATCAGAAAAAGTTCTCTGTTTATGACTACATCAATAGTAAAATTTAAAATTTTCATCGGAGACCAAGTGTGATTTCTGTTGTAAGCATCTGAAGTAATTCGTTTGAAGACCTTATTTGAACGCGATGATGAAATGATGAAAATTCTAAGGAGAAAATGTTCAAAAAAATAAATGATTAGAAAATTCGGAACAACAGATCAGAATCTCGTTTCTTTTTGAAAGCAACTAATGCTCAGTGGCATAAAGGATGAGTAAAATCCTAGGAAACTTCTCAGTTTTTTCTAGGATTCCCATGCAACCAAACCACAATTGATGCACCAAAGGAAAGCAGCCCTTTTGGTTAACTAACACAACAAATGTTTAACTAAACTTTCAAAGCTGCTGAAACTATTATCGAAAGAAGTTTCCAAAAAATTTGAATGCTTTTCATTATTTAAAAATCGCCAGTTTTATTATAGAACTAATTAAAGAATCTGCCAACTGTGTGGTCTCTAAAATTCAGAATTTAAGACTTCCTTTCCTGTTTCATCCCTAATATTGGTGGAAAAGGGAATCGATTAACCTGGAAAAACCGACACCTATCTTTACTTAAACGATTTTGACTCTTAACTGCGAAAACCAGTATAAAATTTGAAGTTCATGAAAATTCCAAAATCTACTTCACTGTTCTATCCCAGGTATGGTACTGTTGTTGATCCAATATCTATATGATGGGAAAATGACGTTCAAGATAAATCTAACACTTTTGGATCTAATACATTGTTCTTGTATCGTCTTACTTTGCCTTAACTCAGTTCTGTAATTTCGGTTCAATCCTTTTTTGGAACAATGGTAACACCACATTTATCTAATACTCACACTTCAACTGAGCACTTAAACGTAGATCACATTGATAAGTTAACTGACCACTTTTTATTTGCCAATCATTTTCAAAAATACGAATATCTGGTAAATTTATTGTTATGAGAAATAAAATTTCGTTTTTGATGACAGCAGTTTAATATTTGGAAAAAAAAAACTGTTTCATGGGAACTTTTTTCGAGCTCATGTAATATATAAATGTGCCAGAGCCGATTTCTTATATATGGAATATCATACTGTTCCATGTGAATAAATAAATATAATGAAAATGATGATCTTGGTCATATGACAAAAGATCACAAAAACCTTTCTTCTAATATAACGTTAACAAAGGAAAAAATTATTTTTCATCATCAATAAAAGCCGACATCTCAGTGCACATAAAACAGAAAATAAATTTACTAAATCTATCATTGTATGCCATCTATTAGGGAGACTTGAGAAGATTTTCCAATTTAAAATGTCCGGAGCCAGAAATATTGAGAGAGATTATTTGGATAGAAACAACACAAAAGGTTTTCAGATGTAGTAATCAAGTCTGTTTGCGCTATACTCACAGGAAACAATTACCTGAATAGAGAATGAACATCAGTAATCCTCTCTACACAGACTATAAAAGCAGTTTTTATTCATTTCGTTTGTATCTTATAAGCTACGATCAAGAGAGGATCATCACAAAAGGTTTAATGTTCATGGCTCTGCTGTCAAAAGATGAATTTCTTCACTCACTTCTTTATGAATCAAATATAAATAAGAGTGGTGTAAATAAGAGTGTGTGCGGGGAGGAAACTTCAGTCTGTAGCGCACCAGACTCGTAATCTGAAGTTTTCCAGGTTCGAGTCCCGCCTCGAACGTGGCGATTATATTAGAGGAAGAAATTATAATACGTTTAATTCTTTAGGATAATTAATTTATTCTGTCGATCCAATATTCATTACGAATTTAGGAAAGCTAGAGTACGTTTACTGATTATAAAAGTCTTATGATTTAATTTGACTGTATAATATAGTTAAATATTTCATTTGCCATTTAACTTTATTTTAAATTATATTCTAAGTACAATATATAGGTCAGCGTTAATATTTATCTCCGCAAAACACTGGCTGCAACTCGATCAGTAGGGGACACCGATGGGCTTGGGAAACCCATTGTCCGTCGGATGGAAAGTAAAGCCTTGAGCCCGTGTGCGAATTGGATTGGATTGTGTTACCTCTGAGCGGCATTTTTTTGCACGCAATGGGCTAAATGGTCGCCAGGACCCCGAAAGTCGCTAGGACCCCAGGTCGCAAGGACCCCGAAGGCTCAGAGAAGGTTGGGAGAGGAAACCCATTGGAACAGCTGTTGGGAGACAGATGGAAGCCTCTGTCAAGGCCATCCATCGTGTTCTTCAACATGTACAGGGTATAGCTCTCCTAACACGGAGCAACGCTTAACGTCCCATCTGATAGATGGCAGCCTTTCCAAGCCCATCGGTGCCCCCTACTGACCGTGGGCAGAGCGGAGAGTTTTGCGGAGAGTTTTGCGGAGATAAATCACAAAGCTGACCCAGCTGGGACTCGAACCTTGGAACTGCAGATTACGAGCCTGACACGTTACCACTGAGCCATCCCCGAATCCCCCTTCCCCCGTGTGCGGGAGAAACCTACTCTGTGCACTTGTGTGTGTAGACGGGAGGCTACCAGCTGTCTCCTAACAGTTGTCCAGTGGGACCTTTCTGAACCTTTGGAGTCCTTGTGATCTGGCCATTTGGCACATTGTGTGCAAAAACGTGCCCCTCAGAGGTAATCAAACCCTTCCTTCTATGTGAACATTCAGCGTGTGAGTGAGCACCAGTCTGCGATATCGCATGTAGTTTGGCATTCTTCCAATGGAAAGGCTCCATTTCATTCATTGTCGAAAAAGTTTGAATTTTTTTCTTGAAAGAATTCGATCCGTTGTAATTTCACAATTACGTATCATAGAAGTAAAAAATCTCCCCATTTCCCTTTCCTGCCAAAATCGAATTTCTGTCTCTGATAACACCCTGGTTCTTGTTTAAAATCGGTTTGAATTTTACACTTTAAGAATCCGTTGAATTTCAAAGGGAAGTTCCTATTGCTCACAGAATGATGAATAACAAAAGTATTGAAGCCATGCTTTAAAACAGATAAATGATTACTTTTTTTTGGAAACAGAGAGTTTTCAACACTTCTGAAGTATTTACTGATGTATATCTTGGTACTTTATTTATAACATAATCATAGTTTATCAAAATCTTAGTGAGTGAACAACAATTCATCCTCCTCTACTCAAAGGGCATCTAGTATATATCACTTTTATTCTTCCTCCCAAAAAAAAATTCTTCTCGTCGCCTTTCCCTTCTTTTCTCTCCCGGCTTCATTCTTCGTCACGCCTCCAGATAGTTCCACACCGACTCTTGACAATCTCGACACTTTTCAGTTGTGATTCCCTTTTCTTCGTTCACCCATCAAGTCTCCCTTCCTCACCTGCTCCAGGAATAGCAGCAACTCACGGGTGGCCGGTCTCGGACGCACGAGGCTCCGATGGGATGCATCACCAGTCAGTCGGCTACTTAACTGGATAAAGATACTTTTTTCCTTTATTCCCCAGAGATGCAACCAAATAACTCCAAGTATAATGAGCGCGCGACGAACAGACCATTTTCTTCTTTCGAGTTGCGCTTTCGTATTTTGAGAATCTTCTGTCCTCCTCTGCAGACGATTTAGAGTTGGTTTATAGTTTTGTATTCTTTCATAGGAACTAAAAGCTGTCACGCAATATTCCGCGAAACAAATAAAAAGCGAAATATAAAAACTAATTTAAATTATATTTCCTTCCTAAAAAAAATATAAATTTACATAAAATAAATAAAAAAATAAATACCCCCTCAAGCAGCTGCTTGCCACAGAGGTCTGACAGGAGCTTGTCAGTTTATATGCCACAGTAGAAGGTCTGAGAGGATGGCAGGACCTCAGCAGAATAACGACACAAACAGCCATGCCTTACCCGGGGCTCGAACCCAGGTCCCTTAGATCAGTAGCCAAGCGCGCTAACCAACTCGGCCATGGGACGGCTTTTTTTAAATTTACATGCCACTTAAAAAATGTGGAAATAATATTTTACTACGGAAATGAATTAATTGCGAAATAAAGAATAAAAATAAAATATCAATGGCCTTCGAGAAGTAAAAAAAGTTATAAATGTAGAATTTAAGAAATTATAATACGTTTAATTCTTTAGGATAATTCATTTATTCGGACGATCCAATATTCATTGCGAGTACGTTTACTGATTATAAAAGTCTTATGGTTTAATTTGACTGTAAATATTGTTAAATATTTCATTTGCCATTTAACTTTAAAATTATATTCTAAGTGCAATATATAAGCATTATTTTAATTTTAATCATTTTTTTGCTTTTGCAGCTCGCTAAAAGATGTTTTAACATATTTTTCATTTCATAATTTATTTTTTGAAATCTTACTGGAAAATGACTAAAAACCAGACATAAGCACATTTTTCTTCATACAAATGATAAGAAAAAAAGAGCAATATTTGATGTAAAATTAGTTTTTGTTCTGAACTAAGTAAATGACTTAAGTATACGTAAAAATGACTTAAGTATACGAAAAATAATATTTAAAAAAATATTAAATCTGCTGTAAAAAAACAACCCAAAGGAAACAAAAGTAAAAGTTGAAAAAAAAAATTATTCCGCTTCTTTATACACCGCATAGAACATATTAAACGCTACGACCAAACGAGTAGCCTCTGCTTGAATTGTAGCCGGGTAATAGCCGTCCCATGGCCGAGTTAACCACTCGGCCATGGGACGGCTATTACAGGTCCCTTAGGTCAGTAGCTTGGCTACTGACCTAAGGGACCTGGGTTCGAGCCCCGGGTAAGGCATGGCTGTTGTGTCGTTTTTCTGCTGAGGTCCTGCCATCCTCTCAGACCTTCTACTTTGGCATATAAACTGACAGGCTCCTGCCAGACCTCTGTGGCAAGCAGCTGCTTGAGGGGGCATTTATTTTTTTATTTTATTTTAATAGCAAAGAATTTGTAAATAGTGGCCGGGTCACAGACAGGGATGCCCTTTTCGTGAAAAAAAAAAAAAAAAAAAACGGAATTGCACGGTAACTTTAGGAAAACGTTTTTTTTTTTAAACATAACGTTATATATTTTCCATAACTTTTTTTTGGTACAAATTAGAAAGCTTTCTGAAATTTATGTGTAAAACTGGAATAGTTTTGTGTACTTTTTTTATGTAATCACATGTTCATAAATTAATTGAGAAAATTCCGCGCAATAATTGTGTGGGTTTCAACTAGTTTTTAATCGAATTTGTAGACTGGGCTCAAACTATAGCTGGGTGGAAGTAAGAAACTGTAAATTATAGCCCGACATACTATTAAAACATTTACGGTAAATAAGTTATATATATATATGCATATATAAAAGTATCAAAGGAAATATTTTTTCTATCTTTAGTTGAAAAATAACCATAGATATAGATCATTATTAAATAAAAGTAATACCACATAACGATATAAAATGACATTTAGAATATCTCTGTAAGTGCTTCTAACAGAAATTCTTACAAGATCGTAATAAAATCATGGATCATGTCGAGAAACAGGAACAGAAGCTATTGTTAATTCAATCAATTTTAAAAGAAATTTATATAAAAGATCTAAATCCAAAAAATTGGATGAAAATGACTACTATTAGAAGGTATAAAATATGTTAACTAATGTTATTAGGGAAGCTAAAAATGATTATTATAAAAATATTTTTTATAAAAAATGGAAATAATGCTAGAAAAAATTGGGAAACTATCAATGAAATGTGTGCCGGAAGAAACGTAAAGGGCAATTCTCCTCAAATTATCACGGATAGAAATCATTTACTTCGGTTTGATGAAAAACCACAGGAATTTGTTAATAAAGTTAACAATTATTTTACTGGGGTAATTTCGTCATTATGTAAACAAAAGCTACATAATGAAACCAAAATAGAAGAGATAATAAGTTATTTAAAATGTAAAATGCCTAATTCTATTTTTTCCCCTTGTATACCAGAACAAGAAATTTTTGATACTATCAAGGAACTAAAGGAAGGAAAATCACCTGATTTGGACGAAATTACAGTTACCACTATTAAAAATATTTTTACGGAAATTAGAACTATATTTCGTAAACTTGTAAACTTTTCATTTTTAGAAGGTGTGTTCCCTGAAAATTTAAAAACTGCCTTAATTATTCCAGTGTTTAAAAATGGTGATACTAAGGCAATTGAAAATTACAGACCGATTTCGCTTCTATCAACCTTTTTCTAAGATTCTTGAAAAAATTGCTTAAAAAAATTGTTAACTCTCGGGATATGCACAATTTATTTGCCTCAAACCAATTTGGATTTCGAAAAGGTTTGAATACTCAAATTGCGATTTTAGAAATGACTGCGCAAATTTACAGAAATTTAAAACAAAATGTTAAAAGAGTTGGTTTTTTTTGGATTTGAAAAAAGCTTTTGATTCAGTGAATCATAATATATTATTAGAAAAGTTAAAAACCAGTGGTGTTAGGGGAAATTTGTTTTCATGGATTAAGAGCTATTTAATGAATAGGAAGCAAAAAGTAAAAATTGAAAAATATATTAGTGAAGAAACAAATGTACAAGTTGGTGTCACTCAGGGTTCTGTTTTGGGACCTTTATTTGTTTCACTTTATATAAATGACTTCTGTACATTGGATTTGAATGGTAAAATAATTTCATTTGCAGATGATGCTGCACTAATATATTCTGGACAGGAAAAGCATATTTTAGAGAATATAAATAGTGATTGGATAGAAATAGGAACGTGGCTAAAATTTAATAAACTCTTTTTAAATAAAAAGAAGACGAAATATATTTTCATTAGACCAAGAGAAAATGAGATTGATTTTTTTCGTGACAGGATCATTTTCCACTCTGAAGTTTGTGCTGGAAAAAATTGCAATTGTGACAAAATTGAGGGGGTCGAATGCTATAAATATTTGGGTACTTTTATTGACAAGAAAGATGTCCTGGAAAATACAAATATCTGATTTTGCTAAAAAGATTAACTGCATTATACGTAAAATTTATTATATCCGGAAATTCGTAAATTTATCTTTATTGAAAATTATTTACTTTTCTTGGATTAAATCTTATTTGCTCTATGGTTTATTATCGTGGGGTGGAGTCTATTTGACAACAATCAAACCGTTGTACTATGTGCAGAATCACATAATTAGATGCATGATGAAACTAAGAAAATTTGAAAGCGTTACAAATGTATACAATGAATTAGGTATTTTACAAATAAGGAAATTATATGTATTTCAGGTACTGAAATACATAAGGATGAATTTTAATGTTCAAACTTTACGGACATTTGAAAAGAATACTCGACTGTCAAAAAACATTTTCTTACTTGATTTAAAAGCGAACAAAACTATTGTTGAAAAACATTATGTTTATTTGGCACCAAAGTTTTTTAACTGCTTACCAGAGTACATCAAAAGAATAAGGAATGATAACTTTTTCTATAAGGAATTAAGAAAATGGATTTTGAATGTGATAAATATTGAGACTGTGTTTTAGAAATAAAAGAGATTTAAATGTAATATAATTTCATTTGATGCTGAGTTGCCCTTAAGGTGCTCAACTGAACCACTTACTAACGCACAATCCAATATAGATTTTTATATTTTTTTCTGTTTTCTACCCAATAATTTTTTTTTCCTTTATTCTTAATGATAATTTTCTAACTTATAAATTGGTTAAATATTTACTTAGATTTTTTGATCAAGCTAGCAAAATGTGAGAAAATGTGAAACTGAAGCATGTTGCCTTTTCATTTTTATTACAACATAACTGTTAAATTTCTTCCACAAGCGAGTTTCTACTCTCGTGAAAGACTCAACATTTTTTCTCAGACTTTTACTGAAAAATGTAGGTAAAATTATAAAACACTAATGAAATATAATATTCAAATTTTCCATATATATGGTATGAATAAATATACGATTTTTATTGGACAAATTATGTATAAAGAAATATATATATATAGAAAATGTAATACTTTAAAATTGTTTATCTGAGATATACAACATTGTATATATTTCATTATAATTTCAGTTCTAAGGTAAAAAACATGTAAATGTAAAGTACTGCATATTCTGAGAATAAATTATCTATCAAAAAAAAAAAAAATCCTCCGTAAATTGACTCCCACCTTCCTGTTTATGAATGTTTCAAGATAAGTGTTTGGAGGTGTTTTCTTGACTCGAAGCAAATGTTTTTATTACGGAATTTATCATGGATCTTGTTTTCAACCAAATGCCAAATTTTCCGTTTGCAATTTAATGTTTGTTTCAAGATAGGTTCTCAACGATTCTCTAAACGACATTCAACCATGAAATTATTCATGCTTTCAGGCAGGGAAGTTTATTATTAATAATTGCTTGTAGTGATAAAGAGGTTATGATAAAACATGGAAGTATCAGAAAAATCTAGTAATTTGTACAGCAGTTTAAATATAACGAAACATTCCATTTAATTAGTGAACAACAGATTTCGAAGTAAAGTTGAGTAAATTTTCAAGTACATTATTAAAATGAGATAATTTTTGAAAGTTGAATTATGTCACAATGAATAAATCTTAGGTTTCTTATATTGTAATCAATTTGTGAGAAATAAGTTGAACTTTCTTTTTTGATATTTCATGTAATGTTAACTAGCTAAACAGAAGTTTTTGAATTGTTTACATTGTACTAATTGTATAGTCTAATGTGTTGAAAATAAAGTATTTTGACTGATTTAAAGAATTGGTTGATTTACGAACATAGCAATTTTGGCAGTTTATTTGATGGCTGAAAATTGCATTCATTATAAAATAACAGCTTACTTATCTGACCCATTTTTTTAAATTCAGATAATAAACTTTGCAGAACAATAATAAACAGATAATAAACTTTGCGTGAACAATGTTTCACGAATGCGGACAAATCATCGTCGGATATAAATCTGCCAAATTAAGTGACGTTTCAGGTGAACACAAAGAGACTTATGATTTAAAAAATATTAGTTTAGAATTGAATCTTTTAGGTCTTCGTCTTTCAAGATTATAAAATTCCCAAGGAAACATAAGAATGCATTATTATGAAATACATTAATTCTTCAGCAATGCTCAAAAGTCAGTGTCCATATCGTTCTTTAAAGAAACAGGAGAAACGCCGGTGAAATTCATTATTTTGAAACCTTGTTCCATTCGGAAAGTCAAATTCATTTCGGAAAACATAAATTACCTCAATGGGGAGAATGTCCTCACATTAGCTTATTAAGTTATCCCCTGCAAACGTAAATATAACACCCTCTAATGCAATTCATTTTTCCCTTTCATGTTACCCTCTCCAATGTTCAATTATTGATGTTCCAATTAGTTGTCTTCTAAGCATTCAGATCCGTACTGCAGGGCAAAGTACAACTAAGTCTCTTCTTCCAGATTTTTTTTTTTCAACCTTGGTTTTCTTACACGTTGATCTCTATCTTCCCATCTGCGAATTTAATTAGGCAATCCGCTTGCATAATTTATCATGCTCTGATGCCAGCTCAGTAACTTTTTGGTCTCTTGTAAATCTTAATCGGGCATGTGCTATAAGCAACGCTACGCTCTCATCAACTATCTGATCTGCATTTGTCATTTTTTGCATTTGTTTCAAAGGAGAATTTTCATTTCTAATACTCCATCATTCACGCTACAATTAAACGACCCCATCAAATATATTTTGCCATTTACTGAAATAAATATACATATACACAGGGTCATTATAAAAGAATAACCATATTTCAAAGTATTGCATTTTACTAAATAATTACGTAAAAATATAATTATGTAATGTCAAAAACTCTCAAAGTTTGTTATGACGACGTGGAGAGATCATATGGTTGTAATGTCTTAAGTGTCAAATTTCCAAATCACTGGTTTCGCAGAGATGGACCGATCTTGTGCCCCCCGAGATGTACCGATTTGACACCATTTCACATTTTTTTTCTCTTTTTTTTTGGGGGGGGGGGAACATTAGAACATCCTTCGTTACCAAAATTTCGTAATTTAAAAGAAAGACTAACTGCAGCTTCTGTGTTACGCCAGACAAGCCGAGTTGAGTATCACGCTACCAATGACGCACCCATCGAAGCCTGTTGAACACAAAACGAAACTTTGAGAGTTTCTTGATATTTTGTAAACACTATTATTTCTGTTATTTTTATTATTTAATACAATATATTACTTTAAAATATTGACATTCTTTTAGAAAGACCCTGTGTATATTTGTTTTACAACGGATGCACATTTCATTTCTTCATTAGGGTATTTAAAATTTATCTGCACACATTCTACTATTCTCTACTATCTCATATCTATCTCATATCATTCATTCACATCTGTACTATTCTTCAGAAATAATTCGAAGACATTCAACGAAACTCAAAAGCAGTTGATTTTATTCCCCCAGGAATCACTTAAAATAATCTTCTAATGACAGAGAATGGGAATCCTTGAAAGTGAAAAGGAGGAAACGCTTTAAATAAGTGAAATTTTGTTCGTCAAACATTCTAATACAAAAAAAACCTCTTCGGGGAAATCTACGAATGAGAAGCTCCCGCATCAATCTTGATGATCGTGTTTTATTTTGTATAATGTCAAAAGAAATTTAGAATCTGATGCACTCGAAATTTAATTTTCAGATTATTTAGGCAATACCCCAGTGAATGGTAGATGTAATGGTTGTCTAATGGAGTCATTTAATTAACATCGATAATACTGAAATAAGCGGCGGCAACTCTGAATATCATTGGTTTCATCATTACACGATTTTTTTCCTCTAGTAAATTTGAGTTAACCGGTTATATCTTGTCATTAAAATCATTAATATCAATTTGTTAGGTGAGGAAAGCCTGCAGTTGATCTTTTACATAAAGTGTCCTTTTCTATTTAATGAAAGTTCAAAGTCTCTTTTGCGGCAGTGGGTTGGCTCTGTCGATAGCATGCAAGGTTCATAATCTGCAGTTCCCGGGCTGCGAGTTTTTTCCGCTACCTCCCATTCCGCCTGCGGTGAGAGTGAGGGACACCCTTGGAGTTCGAAAGGCCGCCCTCCGTCGCTTGGGACGTTAAGCCGTTGCGAGGTATTCAGGAGAGAGCCATCTATCCTGTTCGCGTTAAATAACGCTATGGATGGCCTTGACGGGAGGATTCCATCTGTGTCCTAACAGTTATCCAGTGGGTCCCTTTTCCACAACTTTCTCTGGGCACTTGGGTTCCTTGTGACCTAGCCATTAAGCCACTGTGTGCAAACACATACCGCTCAGAAATAAAAACATAACCTTCTACGTCTCTTTTAACCATTAGGCTTATCTCAATTGTAGAAAATGCCACACCACAAGTAGCAAAACTTTTGCACACTCTTTTGTGGGAAAACTTGTGCACCCACTCACAGGTGATGGCTAAATAGGATTATAAATGCTTTGCAGGGTAAATGCGTATAGCAAAAAGCAATTCTTTGGATTAAGAAAAGAATTTCATCTGAACAAAATAGATAATCAATCTGAATTGGAAACGATTACAACGCCAAATAGAAACCGTGTGGATGTCCCGTCAATTCATCGCAATTCATCGCGTCAATTACTGTCTCTAGAGAGTTCATTGCTGCTTCAATTCATCGCAGTGTTAGAGGTATGGGTTTATTACTTTCTGAATCTGCGCTCAAATGAACTCTCTAGAGACAGTAATTTCGACTGAGAAGTTAAATATACGTCAGAAGAATTTACTTCGGAAATTAATAAAAACTTAAATAAGAAGTAAATCCATATCTCAAACACTGCTATGAATTGACGCAGCAATGAATTGAGGTAGCGGTGAATTGACCGCAATGAATTGAGGTAGCGGTGAATTGAGGTAGCGGTGAATTGACCGCAATGAATTGAGGTAGCGGTGAATTGACCGCGATGAATTGACATGGTGGCAGTTGTTCCAATATTCTTTGAATTTGTTTTCGTTTTCAAAGGTTTCAAAGTGAGTCATCACTGAAGAGGTATTCCGAAAATATCAATGAAATATTAATGAAGTTTATCAATCATTCGAATCACCGACTTCGGTGAATCGAAGGATATTATTCTGAAAAATGTTGCAAAGAATGTAGTCATCATACCGTTGAATGCCATTAATGCAAAATTCAAATTAATTCAGAAAGGTCGAAGCAATGTTTAACAGCGATCTCATTATTTACTCGCCTCAATTCTTACACGTTTTTAACTAACACGAATTAAAATAATTGTACCTAATAACCCCTAGGGAGACCATTTCTTTGTTTTTATTGCATATTAAGTCATTATTTCAAACTCGTTTCTAAAAAAAGAGCAAAAACAATTATATTGATTCACTTAATTTGTTCCAAGAGCAAATTGAGCTCTGCAGCTGACAGCAGCGCTTTCAGAATGGGCGAAAACAAATATTTAAAGATGTTATTAAGTTTGTTTTCGCATAATAATGTTTGCATTGTATAGCGGTCGATCGCCACAGATACAGTTACCAACGAATCTTCTGAATTGTGCACCCAGAGGATCTGATGTCATCAAGATGACGATGAGCTTCAAGTAACCTAGAGAGAGAGGAGCTCTAGGAAAAGCACAAAAGTGATATATTGCCATCATTTCCAAGTCAGATTTAGAGCTCGAAAAGAGAGGTTTAAAAAAAGTGATATTGAGAGAAAACAGTCTTTGAAGAACTAACGAATCACTTTAGGGGCTTTCTTCTTTTCCACGTGCGTATAAATAATGCCTGACGTTTTAACCTTCTCGCCACTTTCCCTTAACTGATGGAATAAATGATATGTAAAACTGATTCTTAAAAATGACAGGGGACGTGTGTTAGAAAGTATTAAAGTGTGGCGTTCATGTCTTGTGCTAATTAAATCTTTTAGACGTTGTCTTAAGTTTTATGAACCTTGATAAGTTTTGCTTTCTTTGTTTTAGCCTGACAGATAAGATCTAAAATAAACAAAACATGAAGGCGGGAAAAGTAGAAGAGCGTTAAGTAAGTACGCTTCGATAGCAATCGATATCCGATGCTTGTCTTAAGTTTTAAAGAATTTTTTTTATATTTCCCATCTTCCCCCATCAATATAAGGTGAAAAGTGTACCGCCAATTCAGTGGGAGTTTAAGCAGCGATATCCTCTCATAGATGAGTTATAAATTGAGTTTGAAGCTTCCTAATCCGCCTGCTCTGATCACTGTATTTTTCGTGATAAGGCATATCTTGGTCCGCTCTGTTTATCACGAGCATTTTGCAAAAACATTAAAATAATTTGATGAGTTGCTGAATATATTTCTTTAAGTTACAAAGATAATATATCTATATTAATATTATATAATTGTAACATTATACTGTATAATATCCGAAAGATGTCGGACTTTTTTTTTTGCTGAATACTTCCTCTCCTTATTTACTGAATTTTTCACCTTCTCTGTATGAACAGTTTCTTTCTTCTTTAACTTAACTAATGCTCATTCTACCTTTACCGAATGCATAATTTTCGTTTCATTGGAAATATTGCTTCTACTAAGAACAATGACTCCTCCATTATCAAAAGTCTCACTTCTCCGTGTAATGTACTTTTGGTCACAGATTTTTGCCAATATATCGTTCCTTTATCACTCATCTTATGTGATCCATCTCCGGAGTGATCATCATTGCGAGGACACCTCTGATCTCGGCTTCAGGGATATCCCCTATCTCCATCGCAACTTCCATCTTAACTCTCAATCGATCTCCTTGACTGATGCTGCCATCAAGAATACAGCAGAGCAACAGAGATATCCATTGTCCTTTTATGGATTTTTCAATCATTTTTAATTAACCATCCAGAAATTTTAAGGGAGAAAGAAATCGCAGCTAGGTCATCATACGACATCACTGTTTATCGATATTGCTGATTGTCCTGGAGGACATGCAACATGCCAAATTCCAGTGTCAGTATTGAATTAGTGATATGAAAGCTGAAAAATACTTTGAAGCGAGAATCATTGCATCCCTTCCCTGAAAATGTCATCTTCTTTACTGAAGCATTGCAGAGTCCTTGTCAGAGGTTCTCATATTCGAGTCTCAGCTGCCCCAAAGTTGACAGTTCCGCCACTGTTCGTACCTCACTGAAAGAGAAGAAATCAACGGACTTCAAAAGGTTGTTATGGCTACAGGTGACGTTCAGTCTGACTCCTTTATGTATATTAGAAAACACTAATTTATATGGCGCTAACAATGGTTAATTTTTAGCCCTCGTTTAAATCTTTGGGATCCTTGTGACCTGCCCATTAGATCAATAAGCAAAATGCCGGACAACAGAGTACAATAAAAATTTAACTCTTTCTCAAAACATACTTCTTTGACCTAAGTTGATAAAACTGTTGCTGTACCTTTAGCCAGAGTTTCAGCTTCTTTTTTGCTAAAAAATGCCACTCTTTCTCCTTTTTTACTTAAAAGTGGTTGACAGGCAGCAGACTTACGTGCTTCCATCCCTTATTACCGATGCTGCTGCGGAGCGTCGTCTTAATGAACCCGAGGGCAAGAGGACCAGCAACTGATTACGGAGAGGACAAGCAACCAAAAAGAACAAACAAAACACTTTCCTGCGTTGGAGCAAAACAAAATAGTGCCAACACACTTCGAAATGGCAACAAACTCTCAAGAAAAATTTCCTCTTCCCCGTCACTGGTTCATTAGTTAATTAAAGTTCCGTTTTCTTTGGCTACTTTCGAGAGAAGGTCATCTGCTACTGGAGAAGTTATGGTCGAGAAAAGATTTTGAAAGAATTTCTTTAGATTGGGGAATTTTACTTTCTCTTGCATCGGTTAGCTAAAATTGATCACATTTTCGTGTCACATCTTCCTGGTTTTTTGTAGTGGCTTCGAAGCATTATGCTCCGATGAAACATCCATTTTGAAAAATGTCATATCTGCCGGAAAGAAAACAGATAACCAAAGTCTTAATGGCTGCCGACCTTAATGACTGCAAACTTAATGAACCGATTGAAGTCATTTAGGGCTTGTCGTTTGGTTTTTATATACAATAAAAGTTTTCTAAAATAAAAAAAAAGTTTTACTACGTTTTAAGTAGTATTTTGTTCCCCAGTTCACGATATAAAAATACTTCATTTCTGCGACACAGTTGAATTTTTTTCCACTCTAGCAGCAATATTACATTTTGAAATAACTAACGGCTCCTGAGCGGTTACATTTAATAGTTTGAGTAATGTGCGAAAGGCCCCTCGAAAGGGTTGAAATAATGTGATAGCTGACATCTGCCTCGTGATCGATAAGCATCCACACGTGACACGGTACAAACTAGATCGATGGGCTAATGGAGATTTCCCAGTTCATCAGCAACTTGCTGATAATGTCACGGAATTAATTCCACACACATCAGGCTGGTTATTTGATGAATCGAAATAGCCATTTAAAATTAATAATCACGACTTGGCCGAAAGGTATTTCTAAAAGAAAAGAAAACATCTTTAACGCATGGAGCGAAAAAGAAAATTAGAAACATCTCAAACGATGTTACATTTCCACAACAGTTTAATGTATACGGCTCAAACTGAATCAGTTTTAAACATTAGAAAGCTGTATTATTTTCCCGAGAAATATTTCGCACTGTCTTTTGTCATCTATCGTTTAATATATTAAGTAAAATTATATTTTGAAATTAAATCATTTAGAAATAGATCAGATGAAGAGTTTTTTTATTGTACAAATAATACTATTAGGGGAAGTTTAAGCAGAGATGATGAAATTTTATATAGCTGGAAATAACGTTAACAGAGTTCTCAATATAGACTTAGTGGGGACTCGAATCTGGGAATATTATTTTACGAGCTTTGCTAGAGATCGAAAGGGCCAAGGTTCCCTATCTCTCTCCCCTCCCAAAAAATTACTTTGTGACATTAAAAAATTGCTTCCTGATTGAATTGCTTCCAAAAGCATTACGTTCAATTTTCTCACCTGAAATCAGTTTTTATTCTCATTTTTCAATATTTTGTTTCTTCAGTGCTTTCAGTTAATCATCTAAGTTATAAATTGACACTTCAATAATTACTATTTTTCTTTCAGAACTCGACATTTAGATTTTCTTTTGGATCCAACCATTTTATTATTAATTTTTTGAGCCTCTTCAATTTGACTTTTTTAAAACTAGTAGCTTATCTGCAGCTATTACAATCCCAAACGATCACGCTAACTCCGCACTCAAGCGAGGAACAACGGTGAATGAGTTGCAGTTACCACGAGCCAAAGCGATATCAATGTGCCATCAAAACACCTTGTCAAGGTCTGAAATTGTTTTGAAAAAAGCCTTATCGAAAAAAAAAACTTTTTTATAATAATTTTACTAACAGAAGCATTGATACGTTTTCCTCTCTCTTGATAATTTCTATGAAAATATCAAGAGAGACGAAAACTATGAAAGCGTGGAAGGAATTTGTCCCACGATACAATGAGCAACGGCCATGTGTATATGAGAGAGAGAAAGAGACATATATATTATGAAATATGCTGGATGACACTGAAGGTTTTGTAACTTGACCTGCTTTGACTTTATGACGTGAATCTTTTAATGGAAGAAAAATTTCTGAGAGATAAATCAGGCCAAAATAATGAGGCACCATCTGTTCTTGCCTTCTGGTCCACAGTCAGTTTTTAATTTTCCTGAACCATTTGTACCTGATTTATCAATATCCAAAAAAAGTTTAAGAGGAACTGATTATCTTCTATAACATTATTTACACAGGATGTGCCCTTCTAGCTGAAATCAATTTCATAACATCTAATATTTGAAGATTATTTGCTATTAACCGATTTTGAAACTTTAACGGTACTTCCTTAAGTACTTAATTAACTTACTATAAATCATCACTAATCCGTAAAATTTTATTATCGTAAAAAAAAGAACCTTGAAGTAGATGTACAGAATTTTTGCGTCCTATGGTCAGGCTAATAGAAATTCTGAGGATGTTAACAAGTTAGAATAGCAAGTTTAAATTGTAGTGAATGAAATTAATGAATGTTTTATTAATATTAACAAAAATAAAACTTTACTTATAAATCCGCAATCTAAGTCACATTATATTTTGTGTGACAAACAACCAGTCTTCACTTCTATATATTTTACGAATGCAAATGCAGAAGAGTTTTTGAAAATAATTTCAAACTTAGATACAAAAAACTGTAAGATATGATAACTTAAATGCAAAAATCTTAAAAATTATATCTAGATACAAATCAGATTAGCTGGTTTATATTATTAATTTATCAATGGAAACAGGAACATTTGTGGATGATTTAAAACATTTTATAATTAAACCAATCTATAAAGGGGTAACAAAAATAATTAAAATAGTTATCGACCTATTGCAATTTTACCAATTTTCTCTAAAGTCATTGAAAAGACAGTTAAAAAAAATGATTAGTTATTTAGATAGCATTAATTTCTTGGCAAAAAACAGTCTGGCTCTTGCAGAATAAAAATATCTGATGCACTAATAAAATATAATGAACTGATTTATAAAGAGATTAATAATAGTAAAAAGATTATTGGACTTTTTTTAGACATCAGGAAAGCATTTGATTCTATTAATCATAAAATATTTTACATATGTTCAAATTCTATGGTTTCCGTGGTATAGTTTTTGACTGGATTAAAAGTTTTATTGAGAATAAAAAACAAATTGTGACTATTAATAATTTTAAAAGTAAATAATTATTAACCATAAATGGAGTCTCACGGGATTCTGTTTCGGGTCCTTTACTTTTCCTTAAATATATATATATATATCAATGATTTCTGCAAATTTAAAATTGCTGGACAAATTATCCCTTTTGCAGATGATACATCCATAGTCTTCGAAGCGGAAAATACGATCATGCGAACTCAGCAAATATATATATTTTTTAGAATTAAATACGAAAATTAAGGATAATTTTAATGATAAAAAGTATTAAACAGAAAAATTAATGATAGTTTAACAATTATTAAAAATGGTTTATTAATAATAAACTGGAATTAAATATAAAAAAGTTTATTAATAATAAATAATTATATAATAAATAATAAATGATACATTAATAACATAAGATATATATTCTACTTTCTCTTTTACCTGATCTTGAAGAAATTATACAACACGTTCCTCATAATAAACAAGACAAAGAAAGGTTTAGACTATACAAATCTATAAACAATTGTTATAACCATCCCAAAAAATATCACATGAATATGTCGAAGAAATAACAGCACTCCTAAAATGAAAAATTTTGCCTCTTGTGAAACAAGATAGAGATACATCTTCACCCACAGGTGGTGTATATCTTGTACCAATTTTTTACACTAAATCTGATTATAGCAATTCTTCCAAACCTCTCGGCTACATAGGACAAACTAAAAGAACTCTCCAAGAAAGAATAAAGGAACATCAAAGAAATCTTAAATTAATGCAAACTACTACAGCCGTTTCATCTACTGTTATTCTTGAAGGAGCTAAACTTCTCTTCAACCAAGCTTTCATTATCAGCAATCCTTCATCCAACTTCAAGTTACCGTTTACTGAAAATCTACTAATTTTTGTCAATAAAAACTATTGTTGTAATACAGACCAAGCCGAACAAAATCCTGCTTGGAAAATTCTATTACAAAACTTTCCACAAAATAATATCTCTTTGCCGCAGTTATTAAACAAAAATTGATCAACCAACCACATCTTCAACAATCACCAGCACCTCTCGTGACAGCTGACCGTGCATATCATTCTGCGTGACTCGTGCCTCTCTGTACAACTATAATTTGAAGCAGAAGTTAGAACTTAGGTAAATTCACCTATGTTTTATAATGTAATTTCTAGTCGTTGTATTCTGACGATATCCTAATAGTTAGGGCGAAATCGATCACATCTTCTATATATTATGTTGCACTATTTGACAATCAATTCGTCTTTTAATTTTATGCATCTTCAAGATTTAGTGTACAAAAAATAAGTAAGTATAAACGTCTAAAAAAGTTGTTTAGCCTTCCTATTATTTAATCTACTACACTATTCAACAACAGACTGCGCAACATCGACAAATCATTCAACTATAGTGAAACAAACAAAGACTATCATATCTATTTTTTATTTTTCAATCATCTGTTTTGTATAAAAAATCAATACTTAATTCAGATTATAAATCTTAATTTTAACTCCAGAATTTTGAATTTACAATTTAATATAGAAAAAAGCAAAAAGGAAATTTTCCACAAAAATTTTTATTTCATTTTTCTTAAAATTTTTAATTTACTAGAGAATGCAATAAGAAACGAAAAACGTTTAACAACTTTTAGGAAATGTTTGCGTGCATATTTGTCAAAGTTAGACAATATTGAATGTATTTTTACTGTGATTATATAACTTATATTATTTGTCTAGAAACTGATATTTGGGAAAATTGCATACCCACAACACACGTGTCTTTAAATTTTTGTTTATTTTGTTTATTTTCATTGATCAAATAAATAATTTTTTTATAACCTGGAAAACTGAAAGCTCCTTGGTCGCTCATATATAATCTATTGATCGTTTTGTTTAGTGTTGAGTTTTTACTGATTTGATGGTTTTTGTGAAGTGCTGCTTTGATAATGTATTTGACAAAGCGTTGTATACTTTGTGTTTATTGTACTTATGTATTTCTTCATGTTCTAATAAATTTGAATTTGAATTTCAATAAGGTCACCCATGAAACAGCTGTTAGAGGAAGATGAAGTCTCAGTGAAGGCTTTCCAGAATCCATAGATTGTTTGCAAGTACTGCTTATGAATGAGTTAAAGAGTAATAAAAGAAACATGGGTAGAAATTGTGGGTGAGCCGTAATTAGAGAGTAGGAGTGAACAAACAAATGATTGAATGCATTTTTTTGTCCATGTTACTGAAATATTACTTCAATCTCTGTATTGAGAGGTGCTGACATATCGAAAGATCTTTCATCGTCATGATAAAATGCCAATGGATGTTCAATGAACGCCATACAAAAGAGGATAATTTAATTTTTAATGTATTCTTAAAACTTTAGACGAAGTGTTAAAGCCAATAGCCTATTTCTTTCTTTCATTGTTCATTTTGTCTGTTGTTATACCCACACATTGTGGAACGAAAAAGAAAAAAAAGAGATATAGAAATAAATATAGTTATTTTTAAAGAGAAAAGATTTCGTAGTGCATTGAGATCGATGAGGATTGAGATTGAAAGGAAGCGAAAAGATATGAACTATCGCAGTATTAGAATCTAATCTCCTTCGCGGAGCACCTCACACAGTTGCAGGTGCGTACGCATGGCTCCGTACGCATGGCTCCGAGTCATTGCAACAACGATCACATTTTCTACCCCGGTCTCGTGTTGTCATGGAAATCGCGAAGAGACTCCTAAATGGGCTTTACTGATCTTCTGTTCATCGCAGTTCTGAATGTAGTTAAGTTCTTCCCAGATATTGGCGTGCTTCGCCAAAAGAGGAAATAGGTGCCAAACGGTACTCGTCAGATGGCCACCCTCGCTGTGGTCTTACGATGGACTGCAGCAGTGGCCGTCTCTAGATTTGCGGTGCCGGATTGGAAGTAAAAGAAGAATAGCGAATGGAAACGCTCCTGCTCACTCGTCTCGCTCTTTTTCTTCTCAGACGATACCGTTATGAGAACATCATTATTGGCAGCTTTGTTGCGAGGGAGTCCGTACACATGTCTCGCGCGCTGGGTGAAGAGACCGTCTGCTGTACTTGCTCAGAGAATATTGCCTAACCTAGATGGCATGTGGAGCTCAGAGAGATAGAAACCTAAAGAAGTGAGGAAGATCCACGAAGAAGAAATTGAGCAGACTAAAATGTATTAGGTGTTTAGTGTTAAAAAAAGCAGGAGAAATAGGAGAGGAAAAAAACTTTATGTTCAATACTCAAAACAAAAGCAAGGTTTTCGTAACTGATTTGACGTAACTTTTTGTAACAAACTTCACATGGAGGTGGGGGGGAGTAAGGTTTAACATAAAACTTGATATTCGGAGGAGCTCAATAATGGAACTTGACAATGAGAACTGATTTGCACTTTTTATGTGTTGCGCACTCTTTATAAGCAATTGCTGCAATATAAAGCTTAATTAAAATTCCTATATGAAACACTTCATCATAAATAGTATTAAATCTTCAATGGAATGATACATATACTTATTTATTTACATTACAATTATCACGACGTGAAGTTGGTTTGGGTTGCTTTATCTCTGAGCGGCATTTTGATGCCCACAATGGGCTAAATGGCCAAGCCACAAGGACCCCAGCATTCAGAGAAGATTAGGACGAGGGGAGCCATTGGACAGCTGTTAGGATATACACCCAATTCTGTTTTTACACGGTAGATAGGTTCCCTAAAAAACCGTGTAAAAAAATACACTGCATATGAAAAAATAGAAGCTTGGTTCCAGACGTGAAAATCCAGTACAAAATATAAGTTGTTTTCAAACAAATCATATCAAAATCTTTATTTAAATCTTTATTTGATTTTTATTCATTTAAACACATTTTTTTATTTTATAAACTTATAAAGATAATTATATGTACATATATAAAGAAGATTATCCTTCATAAAGAAATAATATGTCACTAATTCAAGAATACAAAAGTGAAAAAAAGTATGACTTACATATGCTTATTAACTAGATTTTAATTCGTTGCCACTTTCTGACAATAGACGCATTCGTTTGCGTAAGACTGGAATTAAATCACTTTCATCGCTTGAAACATTTTGGCCGACGTATTCATACTCCAATGGTGAAATGCTCTCTGTGGCATGGGAACCAAATTATCACTTGTTCCCACTGATTAAGAAGTTTGAGTTTTGACAACGACTCTGTAATCAATCGTTGAGATCCTGCTTTGACTAGATCTTTGTATAATTCTTGATAACGCGCCATACACGACTTCAGTTCACGTTTAAACTGCTCAGCTCGTTCGACCATGGGATCATGTGTAAGAAAATGACTTTCCAATTTACTAGCCATTTGAAGCCCTTATTTAATTAAACCTGTAGTGAGTGGAACTTCTTCATCTTTTTTTTTTCCCAAGGACAACTTCTATTATTTCATTTTTGCTAAGAGCTTTGTCAACCAGCAATTCATCAATATTTGCAAACGATAAATCATGGAATTCTTCTTCACCAACTGCATGTGCTAAAGTGATGATATTAGGATATTCAGTCGTATTTGAGGGTACAGGCTATTTGCTTTTTACACATTGTGGACAAATAGCTTTCCAGCATTCGTTTAAAGTTGATGGTTTTAATTCTGATAACGTGAATCCAGCATGTCTGATACAATCTAAAACAGAAAATTTCTTCCACACATCAATAACTGTTAGTGTTTTATCCTTATCTAGTTTATCCAAAATGTATTGGAATGTTCGTCTTACGTAGTAATTTTTAAATGTGGCAATTATACCCTGGTCCAGTGATAGGGAATAACTGTTAGGAGACAGATGGCAGCCTCCCGTCGAGTCCATCCAGTGTGTCCTTTAACGTGCATAGAGAATGGCTCTTCCGCACAGAGGGCAACGGCTTTGCTTCCCATCCGACGGACGGTTGTCTTTCCAAGCCGATCAGTGTCACCTACTGAATGAGGGAGGGCGAGGAGTTTTGATGAGATAATTTCAACGCTGGCCCAGCTGGGACTCGAACTTAAATTACTCTGATTTGAAATATATTTCATTAATATTACAAACGGGAAGGCCACCAAAGCATGAAAAATAAAATATGGAGTGTTAAACGAAAGCTCTTCCTGGTTCATTATAATTAAAAATATTTGTGCGTTTGTAAAACTTCCAAACTACACTGGTTTCCATAAATTAAGGAAAATCCCTATGTTAAGTCAATGGGTAGTTAAAGTCAAAGCTATACAACTTCTAACATAAGTTTTTTTTGTTTTGAAAAATGAGATTGCAGATAAAGATCTCAATCAAATAAATCAATATCTCGAGTTTCCACAATATTCGTTTAGTATTTAATGAGTTACGGAAGTTTTAATATTTAACAACAGCAATGCCAGTCTTAAGAAACTTATACAAAACTGAAGAATAGTGAAAGAATTCTTTACACGAAGTTCTAAAATACAAATTTATTTTATTAAACACTTTGATACAATACTTATTACTAAGTTTTAATTAACTTCTGAAGTCAATTTTTGTGGCTGGAATTGTTATCGCTCAATATTCAAACTTCCGTAACTCATTAAATACTGAACGAATATTGTTGAAAATCGAGATATTGATTTATTTGATTGAGATCTTTTTCTGCAATCACTTTTTTAAAACGAAACAAAAACTTTTTTTGAAGTTATAGAGCTTTGACGTTAGCTTTCCATTGACTTAACATAGGAATTTTCCTTAATTTATGGAAACTAGAGTAGTTTCGAGAGACCTTCTCGTATAGGGTATGCCCTAATAAAATTGAAATCAATGCTGGCTACTGATTCAGTTAAAGCTAACACAGAACGTCCAAAAATTGGTTTCATATGTAGACGTCATTTCAGAAGCAAAGGACACTTTCCTTCTTTTACGTTATAAATATCGAGTCCACCTAGAAATAGGCAGGGAATAAAATCATCCTCATCATCCACAAGCAGTCATGGGTGCCTAGTTCTATTTTACAGAAGAGCTGAAAAGGTTAAGGTGTGAGCAGGAGGTGAAGTATGAGAGTGGACGAACGATACATATCTCAGAGGAAAGGAATATTGAAAGTGGAAAATGTATAAATATGTCGATAAAGTGGGCTGCGAACAAATAAGAAATCATCAAAAGGGAATGTTCAATTAAAAGGGCAAATTATCAAAAAGAAAAGAGCGATACAATAAGAAAAGGAGAACAAAGAATAAAAAATAAAGGGAAAATAATAGATAAAAAGGAGCGGGAAATTTCACAGAGGAAGAAGAAAATGAAAAGAAAAATCAAGGATGGGGAGGAGGAGGAGGAGGAGGAGGAGGAGGAGGAAAGGACATCTTTTACCGCATTGTTCTGGGAGGAGAGCAAGCGGGAAAGAACAATGAGTGAGTGAGTCTTAGATAAACGGAGGAGATAGTGTAGTTGAAAAAAAGAAGAGCTTTAAGAAAATGAAAAGAATAAGAGAGTTAATGGAAAGGGAAAGCATGACATGTAAATAAGAAGAATGGAGAGATAAAGCTGTTGAAAAAGAATCGCAGAAACGGAATATCTAAACATGAAAAAATGTTACGTGTCGTCCAGGTACGAAGATGGCATAAAAAGGATAGCTGGGAAAGAAGTTACTTAGCAGATGTTGTGGGGGGGGAGGGGGGGACGGAGAAAAAATTAAAATGGAATTAAACACATTCTGATTAATTTACTGTTTCAAAATCAATTTAGATTTTTAGCTAATTGGATAAATTGGAATCTGAAACAGAACCAATTCCCGAGGGCAATGGATGAACGTTTTTTCCTTCTATTGCACGTGGAGTATCGGCGGAAATTCTATAGCGCTCGCGCCAATTATCGCTTTGAAAACTCTCCTCTCCGCATAAGAAATTTTTCAGTTTAATTCTAAGCCTTTAGGAAGTTTCGCTTAGGGTACAGAATATAATCAACACTAACGTTAGAACTAAAAACCAAGTTTTTTACTTTTTTTTATTTATGATATCGCGTGTTTTATTCGGGAGCGACGGAAGATAGCAAGAGGAAAAGGCAACGGAAGATACGATTGATAGAAATTAGTGAAATGATTATGCGAGAAAATGAAGATTCATTACTTGAAATCTGTTGAGTTTATTATCGAAAATTAAAAATGGGAAAGCAAAAATACAGACAATAAGCAATATATTAAAGCCTTTATTAGAACATTGTTGAAAAAATACCCCCTCAAGCAGCTGCTTGCCATAGAGGTCTGACAAGAGGCTGTCAGTTTAATCCACAGTAGAAGGTCTGTGAGGATAAAACTCTACGATATTTGACAACATGGATTAAAATATATTTTGTCATATTGCTTATCCTCTTGGATGACTGGTGAGCATGTTTGATAATCTCGGATAAGGAGTGGATGTTTTCTTTCTGTTTATGAATTTCCACAATACCTTAGCTCATAGGAAAAGCTTGATGACAGGTAACATCATTTTAATTTCTTGTAAGTCCAGCAGTTTCAGTTTTGACGGTAAGACTGAGGAAAATTAAAAACAAAATTATTCTCTTTTAAGATTTGAAATGAAAATCATTTTCTGTCCTCTGCTATGCGTTTTTCGGTTATACAAACCCGAGGGGACCCCCATTTGGGTTGTTTTACTTTACCTCCATCTTTAATGGGCACAAAGTATGACTCTCTCACACACGGGGCCACGACTTAACGTCCCATCCGACAGATGGCTGCCTTTTCAAACCCATCGGCGTCCTGTATTGATCGATGGCAGGGCGAGAGGATTTTCGGGAGAAAAATCTCAACTCTGGCCCAGCAACCGAAGGGACCCCTGGTGGATTATATTCAATGGCTACTTAATGTATAAATGCACGTAAACTGGATAATCCATTTTAAGACGATCAAACAAATTTCTTACGAAAGGAAAAAGAAAAGAAAAAAAAAATACATATTGTTTAGTCTTGAGGAGTTTACCAGTGGAGTGGGCTTAAATAATTTATGCTCTGTTATATCGATGCATTCCCAGTAAGATGAAATTTCTTCCCTCAAAAGGGTAAATTAGATTCACAGTCTTAGATTTCAGGAGAGTCATTTTAAAATATTGGTTTTAAAGATTGAGTTCAAAACAAGTGCGGATATTTAAAACTGTTTGACTTTCCCAGAGTGAAATGGAAATAAATTTAAGAGTTATTGCAAACACACACACAAAAACCCAGGCTCGTAAAACTATGTATACAGGTTCGAGTCCCAACTATGTTTGTTTTGAGAATTTACCAGCTAAATTGGCCTGGATAAAAAGAAATCCTAGAAATCCCTGGGATGAGATATTAAGCTGTAACCCCTGTGCAAAAAAGTCATTCCCGATGCAATTTATAGAATACGCTGAATGACTTGATAGGAGGCTTTCATCTCTCGTAACAACTACCCAAGTGATCCCATCTCTTTACCGATTTCTGCATTACCCATTCATCATTATTAGGAGTCTCTGTGACCGGATCGTTTACCCCCAGTATGCACACAAATAAAAATATCTCAGAAGTTAAAGAATCAAAGCAGACAAATTCCTGTACATACTGAATATGTAACACTAATGTAAACTGGGAGAGTGTTGGCTCAGTCGGTAGTTGCACTAGGCTCGTAATCTGCAGTTCCCAATTTCGAGTCCCAACTGCGTTTCTGCTGAGAATTTTTTCCGCTAATTCACGTTCTGCCCTCGATGACATCGTTTTGCTTCGAAAGGCCGTCGTCCATCGAATGAAACATTATTCCATGAGACTCGTGCAGGCGAGCCATACCCTATGCATATTAAAGAACTCACTGGATGACCTATACGGGAGGTTTTCATCTATCTCGTAGCAGCTGTTAAGTGGATCACCTTCTCCAATTTTCTCTGAGCGCTTGGGGTCCTCGTGACATTGCCATTTAACTCACTGTGTGCAGAAATCTTAAGAACTTTTCAGTGTACGACATCTCTATAAAGAACTACTCTTCTTTCCAACGATAAGACTTTGCAATTGCTCTTCAATTGGCGTCCTTGCTGAAAGAGAGAAAAAAGGCAGACGAAGCGTTGGGAGAGGAATCCCAGAATCCGGCAGATGCGCTCCTTGAAACGCCACTTCGAGAAAGAAAACGGAGATGCTTTTTGAATTCCCGGAAAAATATACTCGTCCTAAAAGACTAAAGACGGAGTAAAGAAAGAGTTTTTTTCGATAAATAGAAAAATCAAAATATGTTTTCACGAAGAAAAAGAAAGTAGTGGATGATAAATGTAAATGGATAAACGAGAGAGGAGGAATGCAGTCGAAGACAGAAGAGATAGGAACGAAGAGAAAGAAAGACAGAAAACGCTACGTTTCTTTTAACGTGAATTATGTGACAAAAAGTAAAGAAGAAAAAAAAAGAGTATTTTAAATAAAAGGTGCGAAACGAAGACTTCAGGTGGGGGAGGAGGAGAGGGGGGACAGATGAATGGATGGCGAATAGAGGTGGAAGATGATTGAAAAGCGGACACACGAGGAGATGGAAAAAGAGCAGAAGATATTCTGCAAGAAAAATAAATGTGTGCTAAGAGGGAAAAAACTAGGAAGTTGATGGACAATAGAAGGCAACATGGAAAGCCATTTATCCTCTGAGCTATGTCAAAACAGAAGGAGCGCAGGAGACAGAGCGAGAGGATGAAAGAGATGCGACCGTGCCACATCCTTCTCATCATCATAATGCATTTTGGTGGAGAAACTGCAAAGATCTTGAGATATTTAGAATTTTCAGATAGAGGGGGTGAATAAAAATGGTTCTCAATTAAATATTGCGGAAATATTAAGGCTAATATTTAAACCAGTGATGAACTTATCGTGTTCTGTGTGTTGGGTTGGTTTAAATCTGAAAGACACTTTTCACACAATGGGAGGTATGCGAAATAGATTTTGAGATCGACAAAGAATGAGTGAAAGAAAAAAAATAATAAAGGTAAACGAACAGCTGAAACATATTTATATGCGTTTATGTTTTTACACGTTCATCGCTGGTAGTAAAATACCAAAAAAAAAAACAGAAAAAAGTGAGAGGATGAGCGCTGCTAGGAAATCGGATTTAATATTCTAGGCAAAGCCGATGGTAAAGGAAAATAAAAGTGTTAAAAATAATATTTTTCCATTGCAGACAGGCATCTGAAATTTATCTCGACATTTGTGAAGATAATGCCTTAACCGAACGCCTTGGGACATAACTTATTTTGAATAAACGAATATTTTGGATATCTGAGAAGAAACAAAATACTTACATAATAATATCAATAATAATGAAATAATAAAATAATAATAGAAGTTTTAAATAACTAAATGGAACAAATAAAATTGAAACGCTTAGTAAGGTTAGAGTGTTTCACCTGTGATCGACACTTGTGTACACATGATGTCTTCACGACTAGGTCACAATGACCCTAAGGCTCAGAGAAAGTTGGGGGAAGGGGATTCACTGGACAGCTGTTAGGAGACAGATGGAAGCCTCCGTCAAGGCCATTCAGCGTGTTCTGCACACATTGTGTAAAAATTACACTCTACTTACAGTAGTAAAGTATCACAGGAGATATCTTGCAGACATGGAACTCGCGAAATAATAAGCTGAAAAAAATTGGTTTTGCCGTGAGTGGGATAAGAACACACGTACTCTAGTATTAAATTGTGTATAAAAAGTTTTTTACCCAAATTTCCCACTAGTGTACAATTTCTGCTAAATGTTTCAAATTTTTGTCACTGTCACTAATTAATATCTCGGTAAATAAATGTGTTAACGTATTAAGATTTGGTATATCGAAATATATTCAGAAGTTTGTCTTAAATTTCATTGTTCTATTTTCAGTCTTTTTTCTTCAATATACTCTCAAATATTATCTTATATTTACCTCTTTTTTCAAATAAAGAAAATTGAATATTGTTTTATTTAAAATGAAGAAAAAATAATTGATGCAATAATAAAATATTTAAACTGGTTAGCACTTGGGCACTGGTTAGCACTGGTAGCAATTTGGTTAGCCCTTGAGTTTTATTTTTTATAGTCAATGACTTCACAATACAATTACTTCACTAGTGATAAAAATTAAAACATGTATCATTCAACACAAACAAAAAAATGCAAGTATAAAAAAATCCTTTTATATATAAAATAATACATGCATATTACATAAATACAGGAAAAGATAATCTCATATTTTAAACATTAACAGCAGATTAATAAAAAATAAATAAATATTCCCTCAAGCAACTGCTTGCCACAGAGGTCTGACAGGAGCCTGTCAGTTTATATGCCATAGTAGACGGTCTGTAAGGATGGCGGGACCTCAGCAGAAAAGCAACACAAACATCCATGCCTTACCCGCTGTTCGAACTCAGGTCCCTTAAATCAGTATCGAACAGAGGGAGTATGCTTAATCATTTTTATTGAGCATAAAGTTTATTGTTCATACCGATATATATATATATAACAATGAAATCGAGGTATTGTCTAGAAGAAAATTGTGTACTTCAGCGATATAATTCTGTATAAGAGAGTTGCATTTCGTAGACTTGGCTAATTGATTAAACTGTATATATGCATTGTAGCGCAAACTACAATGAATGCATACAGTTCAAAATGCTGTTTAAATGAATTATTTGAGAGGATGTAGAAAATACTTCTTCTAATATTCATTGTATGCTCTGACCTGATATAACTTTAAACATAGTTGAACTTGAAGATTCAAATGGTTTCACTAAATCAGTGTCGTACCCATGGGGAAAGGGGTTAACTCCTTGAAGACTTAAATAATCAATATTTTCTAAAGAAATTGCCAAAAATCAGTGGATCTCCTACAATCAGATTGAAACATATCTACTCCCCCTACACATACTACATAAGAAATTTCTGAGTACGACACTATCCTAAATAAAACTAGAGAACAGAACACAGTCCCATTATCGATATATTAACAATTTAGTGGTAGTTCACAAACAACGGAATTCTCAAACTGCCATCAATCATTTTCATCTTCCCACAGAAATTCTCGAAATGTGTTAGGTTCCATTCTTTGCAAAGCTATTGTTGTTTATTGTTGCCAGATAGCAAAATCACAATTTCACAACTTAAAAGCACAAACATAATATTGTGTGATCAGAACACATTCTAACGGTTCGTCGAAATTGGTGTCCGACAAACACAAACGCCATTATCGAGATCTGAATTTTGTCCACAACCACGGCAGTGATATCTCAACAGCGACTCATAACTTTAAACACGAAATTTCGATTGTGTTTCTTAAAGAGTTTAATTACATAAATGACTCATAAGAATGGATAACGCTTTTTTTGCCGATTAGATTTATTTACACAATGCACGCTAAAGATGTATTGTGATGGTCTCGACGGGAGACTGCTATCTCTCTCCAACAACTGTTCCAGTGGGTCCCTTTTCCCAACCTTCTCTGAGCCATCCGGGGTCCCTGTGACCTGGCTATTTAGCCCACTGTGTGAAGAAAGTGCCGCCCAAGCCAACATAAACCAGTCAAATATAATACTCGTGTTAAAATTCTTAGGTGAAAAAAATATTTTTAAACAGCCGAACAATTCGTAAAACTAACGGCAGCTTGCATCTCTGCCAGAAAGGACGTTCGTGGTACAACTACGTTGTCCCCGTTAGTCGTTCCGGTTCGACCATTTGGAATTAATCACGTGGCCTCAGCATCCAATAAGAGCATACAAACTTCGAACTTTATTTTCGTTCCTTTCGAAAGAAAAATAACTGATGCTGCTGTGATTGAAAAATAAATCTCTCCGTGTTTCTGTTCAATGATTGGAAATGAAATCTTTTAGGACAGCGGTCTTTGTAGGACGGAGGATATCTTTTTACGGGGTCTTAGGTTATTGATCCCTGATTTGAACAGATGATATAACTTTGTGCAGGCTGCCATTTACATGCACCACAACTAGCCTTAATTAAGTGCAGTTACATCTTGTAGGATATTCGGTGGAGACAGTAAAAGTGAAGGAAGGAGGTGGAGGTTACCGCCCCTCCACCAAATGGATTCGATAGATGGTGACACCTGTCACCATCTACCGAATCCAATAGTGACAGGTATCACCTTCTACCGAATCTCCCTACAGAAATAATCCCCATAGACATCGAGGCCCCAGTTTTGAGTTTAAAGAAATTCAGGAGAAACGACAAAAGAGAAAAATACACGTTTTTGTCACGGAATTATTAACAAGCTTCAGAACAGATTCATTTTGATTGTTTCGTTTACGAATGCAATTGGATTTAATTTTGGATATGGAAGGGATTACTGGGATTACTTTCCGTGAACCATCAACTATTTATTTTGCCCACAAAAACGCAAAATAAACTCTTTTTAACACCTTTTTCGCTGATTTTTCTTGAGTTAAACGAAATGGTTTTTAATTTAACGTAAGGTGCCGAGTGGTTAGCGCACTTGGCAACTGATCTAAGGGACCTGGGTTCGAGCCCCGGGTAAGGCATGGATGTATGTGTCGTTTTTCTGCTGAGGTTCTGCCATCCTCTCAGACCTTCTGCTATGGCATATAAACTGACAGGCTCCTGTCAGACATCTGTGGCAAGCTCTGTCTCTCGCAGCTGCTTGAGGGGGTATTTATTTATTTATTTTTTATTTTTATTTCTAATGCATTAAATGAGAGAAATCATATTTATCGTTTTAGCAGTTTAGTCGTGTTTCAACCATGACATAACTTTTTTTACCATCCAAGAGGCTTAAAAACAACCTTACAAAACTGAAGGTTCATTTGGGGAAGAGGAGCCACGGACAGCTGTTAGAAACAAACGAGTATCTTCGATGCATAGTGCACAGCTCTCTTGCACAAGCTCTTCACTGCATAGCTCTCTTGCATAAGGGGCAGATGGGCGCCTTCACTGCATAGCTCGTTTGTGTATGGAGCAGGGGGAGCTTTCACTGCCTAGCGCTATTGCGTATGGGACAGAGCGAAGCCTTCACTGAATAACTCTCTCTTGCATAAGAGGAAGAAGGGAACCTTCATGCATAACTCTCTTTTATGCTGGACAGAGGGTAATCTTCACTGCATATCTATCTTGCATAGTGGGTAGAAGATAACCTTCAATTCATAGTTTTCGTGCATAAGGGATAGAAGGGAACCTCGCATGCGTATTACGTGGCGCTCTTTCATTCGAAAACAGAAGTTTTAACTTTCTCATATGATGGTTCCTTCTTTCCTGAATTCTTTCCCCAGTTTCCTCTTTCTTCACTTTGATTTGAATACTAAACTGATGAGGAGAGAGTCTCCTGCTGTGGTCTTAACCATCTTTCATCACAACGGTTTTTTCCTCTTCGAGCTACGAATGAAAAAAAGAATGTTCTCCCAGCATCGCCATGTTTCGTTCACTCTGAGACTTTCTCTCCAGATTGTGTGCACGGTCATTTGGTTGGAGTGGGCGTTACTCTTAGGTGCACTGATGACAAGAGAAGACAGATGAACCTGGATTTCGTGACTGCTTCTCTCCATTTATTCACTTTCTATTTAGTCGGCGGCAGATAAAAGAGAAACATCAAGATGATCTACGGGAAAGGAAAGAAGCATTCGCTTATTGAGCGGAAGCACTCCCTCCCCCTGCACATCGGTATAGTTGAAGAGGTCGTTTCCTTTAAGCAGAGACAATTCTTGCTGCAAAAGATCACTTCTCGTCCCTTGCTGCACGTGTCTGTGTCACCAACACGCAAACTCTCCATCAGCCAGCTGGGGTCGGATTGTCACCGACGTCCTCCGCTCGATATTAATTACAGATCATTGCAAACTTTCTCGACACCTCCGGATTCTTCCCAGACGGCAGAAATTCAACGTAATCAGATTATGCATGTGCAACTGGTGCAGACATGCTACGACTTGGAACCTTAGGACATTTTATTGCAAAACTATCCGGGATAACGGTTAGTGGGCTATTCAATCTTTTTCTCATCAGTGTAGTTCAGAACAGACGCAGTCGCATCAGTAGCTGAAAGAGATAAATGTTTGCTATCGATTTATTTATTAATAAAATAATTTTCGCGTCTTTTATCCCTTATGTATTTAAGTGGAAAACTGTAATCTAGTAGATGGTCTCTGGAAATGGTTTTACTTTTCATCCCATTGGAATTCCAAGTACTCGTTTGCATAGCTGAAGTGGTAATTACACCTACCAGAGGTTGTATCAATCAAGGAAGTTTGGGCCAGAACTATTTCAATAATTACAATGCCTAAGACAAGCTGGGGCAAGAAAAACCGACACGAGAACAAAACTTATATGCAGAGATACATGCCGGTAAACAGTTGATTTTTAATTATTCTTATTATATTCTATCGCAATTATTAATTATTATTATTTGAGGATATAGTTAAAATCAAAATGCTATTTGGAACTGCAATTCTAAAACCACTTCAGAGGAACTGAAAAATTCTCGAATTTATTATAAATATTAATGTGGTTCATTAACGAGATAGAATTCCTTTAAAAAAAAAACTTGAATGATGATTATTAGTTTTAATTACTAAACGCTGATTAAAAGATTGAAAAAAAATCGAAAGAGTTTATTATATTGCTCTTTTTTTAAACTCTTTTCTTCTACATTTATAAACAAAGGTGAAAATATAAATTATAACTCAGCCCGAGCTGGAAGCCGTCCATGCCATTTGAGTCCAGATTGGGGCTGAACTTATATATATATATATCTGCTTTTTAATATGTTTGTTATTTAGTTATAACATTTTAGATGGTAAGATTAATACTTTTAAGTGTGAAGAATCTCTTTAAGAGGAACTATTAAAGGAATATTTATTAATTGAAGTTTACGGTGGCATACCGATATAAGAGGGAGGGCTCAAGAAAAATAAACATTTCAACTGAATATGCCTACAAACGCTTGTGTTTTATTAGATAATTAACGGTTGATTAACATCGACTGAAGATACGTACTGTGGCTCAAAAAAGTATCCGAACACTATGGTTGATTGCAGAATTCAGAAAAAATATCTGGCAACGATTTTTTTAGAAATAAGTGATCTGGCAACCTTCGTGTCACGTGACACACGAAGGTTGCCAGATCACTTATTTCTAAAAAAATCGGATCGTGTGGGCTCACTCACGGAAATATTGAGCTTGTGCAGTTACCGTTCACAGCAAACTGGAGCGTGTGCAGTAACTGCACACGCTCCAGTTTGCTGTGAACGGTAACTGGAGCGTGTACAGTTGCTGTACACGCTGCAGATATTTTTCCTGAATTCTGTAATCACGTGACACGAAGGTTGTCAGATCACTAATTTCTAAAAAAATCGTTGCCAGATATTTTTTCTGAATTCTGTAATCAACCATAGTGTTCGGATACTTTTTTGAGCGACTGTACCATTTCTTTTACTTAAGAATCTAAATTTCAGAAGACAAATTTACGATTGAAAAATATTTCATATCCCTTGAGGCCCATAAATTGGTATCACTACACTGGTAAAGAATATCAGTGTTCACGAAAGATATTTTCCCCCGCAGGGCTCGTATCCATTTTGTTTCTTAACACGTTTTTAAATATTTTGATATTTTAATGGAATTTTGATATATAGATGAATTTTTGATATTTTTGAATGAATACATTGAAAAGTTTCAGGTGATATATGTCACAATCTTTGTCGTAAAAATCGACTGAAGATACGTACTGTCGCTCAAAAAAGTATCCTATAAAATTCATTTAGCAAATCATTATTTTAATACATTGCTGAAAAGGAATTAACTGATGTTGTGAGCGGAAAGCCAGATTCGAAACTATGCAACATCCAAGGTAAACGTTTGACGAAGAAAAAATACGAAAGTTGCAACATTTAACGACAGCATTGCCCGTCATATGAATGTATCACATGAGGAAATTAAAACCTAAATAATAATTCACGTTTATTGAAATTAATCTCTTTAAAAAAAAATCCTAATAATTCTTCGAATTTCGATAATTTTCAGACTAAATCAGAAAACAACTGAGGCTTTTATTAAAGTTTCTGCTCCCGTAAAAGTAAAAACTGAGGGAATGTTGTTGAAAGTCAGAATTTAGTTGCAAATGATTGATAATTTTAGCTTATCTGTACAGATATTGCTGTTGCAAGAAAAAGAATACTTATTTTTGGAATTTTCGAGTGTGCCACCGAGAGTGATATTTTTGGAATTTTCGAGTGTGTTTCTTCGTCTTTTTTCGAGTGTGGAATTTTCGAGTTTGGAATTCCCGAGTGTGCCTATCTGTGATCTGGAATGTTATCTTTCCAGATCACAGATATCTGAGCTGAATTTTCTTAAGAACTAACTATATTAGTTCCGTTTCCTCCGGTTTTTGCTACTGAAAAAAAAAGAAAAAAAAATGTCCGGTGAATGCACATACTTGGCTATATATTGATTTTTTTTTTAAATCTTTTTCTACTCATAAATATAAAAAAACTTTACGTTTTCACTTTCTTCGAACGTTGTAACTGTTAACTAGAGAAAGATTAGGATTTCTATTCTGTTACATACGAGAATGAGCACCAACATATAAATTTATGAAAACAACATGGTTGTCCCGAATACATTTAAAGAGAGACGTTAATAAAGTTTGCCTCGAGTAGAGACAACATTGCAATAAATTGCTTAATATTTCCCCACCTCTGATGATCCCCATCCTCTTCATGTGAGTGAGCAGGTAAAACACTTTTACCTTCGGAGCCTGTTTCTTCCCACGCTCTCCTCTTCAACCATAATATCTCCTCCTTGTATCCTCCAACAAGAGCCCATGTTCTCCTGGCAAGAAAGTTCTTCTCTTTCTGAGGCACAGCGCTAAAAATATATCCTCCTCCCATCCCTGCGCTGCAGCATCCCTCACTCCCTACACGTCGCTTTGCTAACAGCATGTCTGTTACGACGGAAACCTCCTTTCTGTTACACACTCCCTCTCCTCCCTTCCTCCAGTGCTTCCCTGTCTTCCGATAACGGACATACTTCCACACTCATGACTTGCGGCGGCATGTTTGATCGAAAAAGTACAGTGCGAGCCAAAACACATTTTCTTTTCTCCCTTTCTTCCCACTGACTACACTGGCGTCGTTGCACGGTCATTCTCCGAAAAGCCTTTCCAGGAACTAAGAGAATAAAGACATCACAAGAGCGATTACAAATAGAGTGATGGCGATCATTTAAAAACTGCAAGAATGGCAGCATCTAACAAACAGTGTGAATCTGAAATCACTGTTTGAAGAAACAAACAAACAAAAAAAGACACGGTAAGTGGGAGAGGATGTGTGGATATGTTGACAATAGATGAAAGGGGGTAAGATACAGGATAAAATTAATACATTATTAGTAAGGAAGTCTTGTGTACATAGCCCTGAAGTCAAAATATTATTTTTAATTCCTTTTATTCCCTTTCTTTCTTCGCTTCTCATTAACCTTCATTTTTAAAGTGTACAAAAAAATGCTCGCAGTAAATTATTTAGCTTTATGAAAAGGATTCCATAATAGTATCTCTTACGAAGTTCACAAAATTAATATTTTAATTGACCCTAAATATTTTTTCGTTTAAGTTTAAAGTCATTTTCTTTCTAACCATCATTAACACACCTACTAGCATTTATACGGTCGGTTGTATCGAATGAATTGCCTTTAAGGCTTCCTCACGAAACGACTCAAAGTGTTTTTTCGTCGTTATCGCACTTGTAGAAACCTTTCCGCTTAAGTATAACATCTTTCCAATTGGTAACGATGGGCACGAAGTTAATCTTTCTTAAATAAGCTGGATTTCTCTTTCAAAGGCGGAAACTGAAGAAGAATTAAAGCAAGGACGAATTCTCTTCCAACGTAGGAGCGATCTTCGGCAAGTGACATCTTCCTCCGTTGATGTCATACAAATCCATTCAAATTGCTTCCATTATATTAATGATAAAACTCTGGCTTGAAAGCAACCAAAAGAACGAACTGAGAATTTCGATTCGGATTCAGAATTTGATGGCTCTAGATTAGATCATTTGCCACTTCCAACCTAATTGAACATGAATATCATTGAATTTTTCATATCACTAAGAAACGATATTTTTTTCAGCTATAATGGTAAAATATATTTGCCTTAAACCTAAATCAGTTATTAAAAATGAACAAAAATAACACGAGCTGTTCATTTCCAAAGAGAACAAACTTTTGTCATCTTCCAAATTTTGCGCTCTCTAACGGCGAAAATTCAAACTAGAGAATGATTAGAATTAAAATAGTTTATTAATCTACTTATCCAATCGAAAACGAATAATTGATTTTTTTGTAAGTAGGAAAAAAAATTAAGCTTCTTTAAAATTTAAATTAAGCGGTCTCAGGAACCACATTTAGGGATGGAGGTAGGTTGACAGTGAGTGAAAAACAGAACCCAGAGGAATTGCGCAATGGTTCTCTCTGATCCCTTCAAGGTCATTTAGCTTGTTCCGTAGAGTGCACATGGTACGACTCTTATCCTGAAGCCCTTGGTGTAGGGGGTGGGTGGAAGTGAGTGAAAAACGGAACCCAGGGGAACTGAGCCACGATTCTCTCTGACTGCTTCAAGGCCATTTAGTTTGTTCTCTAGAGTGCACATGGTACGACTCTTATCCTGAAGTCCTTGGTGTAGGGGGTGGGTGGAAGTGAGTGAAAAACGGAACCAAGGGGAACTGAGCCACGATTCTCTCTGACTCCTTCAAGGCCATTTAGTTTGTTCTCTAGAGTGCACATGGTACGACTCTTATCCTGAAGTCCTTGGTGTAGGGTGTGGGTGGAAGTGAGTGAAAAACGGAACCCAGGGGAACTGAGCCACGATTCTCTCTGACTCCTTCAAGGCAATTTAGTTTGTTCTCTAGAGTGCACATGGTACGACTCTTATCCTGAAGTCCTTGGTGTAGGGTGTGGGTGGAAGTGAGTGAAAAACGGAACCCAGGGGAACTGAGCCACGATTCTCTCTGACTCCTTCAAGGCCATTTAGTTTGTTCTCTAGAGTGCACATGGTACGACTCTTATCCTGAAGTCCTTGGTGTAGGGGGTGGGTGGAAGTGAGTGAAAAACGGAACCCAGGGGAACTGAGCCACGATTCTCTCTGACTTTTTCAAGGCCATTTAGTTTGTTCTTTAGAGTGCACATGGTACGATTCTTATCTTGAAGCCTTTGGTGTAGGGGGTGGGTGGAAGTGAGTGAAAAACGGAACCCAGGGGAACTGAGCCACGATTCTCTCTGACTCCTTCAAAGCAATTTAGTTTGTTCTCTAGAGTGCACATGGTACGACTCTTATCCTGAAGTCCTTGGTGTAGGGGGTGGGTGGAAGTGAGTGAAAAACGGAACCCAGGGGAACTGAGCCACAATTCTCTCTGACTCTTTCAAGGCAATTTAGTTTGTTCTCTAGAGTGCACATGGTACGACTCTTATCCTGAAGTCCTTGGTGTAGGGGGTGGGTGGAAGTGAGTGAAAAACGGAACCCAGGGGAACTGAGCCACGATTCTCTCTGACTCCTTCAAGGCAATTTAGTTTGTTCTCTAGAGTGCACATGGTACGACTCTTATCCTGAAGTCCTTGGTGTAGGGGGTGGGTAGAAGTGAGTGAAAAACGGAACCCAGGGGAACTGAGCCACGATTCTCTCTGACTCCTTCAAGGCAATTTAGTTTGTTCTCTAGAGTGCACATGGTACGACTCTTATCTTGAAGTCCTTGGTGTAGGGGGTGGGTGGAAGTGAGTGAAAAACGGAACCAAGGGGAACTGAGCCACGATTCTCTCTGACTCCTTCAAGGCCATTTAGTTTGTTCTCTAGAGTGCACATGGTACGACTCTTATCCTGAAGTCCTTGGTGTAGGGTGTGGGTGGAAGTGAGTGAAAAACGGAACCCAGGGGAACTGAGCCACTATTCTCTCTGACTCCTTCAAGGCCATTTAGTTTGTTCTCTAGAGTGCACATGGTACGACTCTTATCCTGAAGTCCTTGGTGTAGGGTGTGGGTGGAAGTGAGTGAAAAACGGAACCCAGGGGAACTGAGCCACGATTCTCTCTGACTCCTTCAAGGCAATTTAGTTTGTTCTCTAGAGTGCACATGGTACGACTCTTATCCTGAAGTCCTTGGTATAGGGTGTGGGTGGAAGTGAGTGAAAAACGGAACCCAGGGGAACTGAGATACGATTCTCTCTGACTCCTTCAAGGCCATTTAGTTTGTTCTCTAGAGTGCACATGGTACGATTCTTATCTTGAAGTCCTTGGTGTAGGGGATGGGTGGAAGTGAGTGAAAAACGGAACCCAGGGGAACTGAGCCACGATTCTCTCTGACTCCTTCAAAGCAATTTAGTTTGTTCTCTAGAGTGCACATGGTACGACTCTTATCCTGAAGTCCTTCGTGTAGGGGGTGGGTGGAAGTGAGTGAAAAACGGAACCCAGGGGAACTGAGCCACGATTCTCTCTGACTTTTTCAAGGCCATTTAGTTTGTTCTTTAGAGTGCACATGGTACGATTCTTATCTTGAAGCCTTTGGTGTAGGGGGTGGGTAGAAGTGAGTGAAAAACGGAACCCAGGGGAACTGAGCCACGATTCTCTCTGACTCCTTCAAAGCAATTTAGTTTGTTCTCTAGAGTGCACATGGTACGACTCTTATCCTGAAGTCCTTGGTGTAGGGGGTGGGTGGAAGTGAGTGAAAAACGGAACCCAGGGGAACTGAGCCACAATTCTCTCTGACTCTTTCAAGGCAATTTAGTTTGTTCTCTAGAGTGCACATGGTACGACTCTTATCCTGAAGTCCTTGGTGTAGGGGGTGGGTGGAAGTGAGTGAAAAACGGAACCCAGGGGAACTGAGCCACGATTCTCTCTGACTCCTTCAAGGCAATTTAGTTTGTTCTCTAGAGTGCACATGGTACGACTATTATCCTGAAGTCCTTGGTGTAGGGGGTGGGTAGAAGTGAGTGAAAAACGGAACCCAGGGGAACTGAGCCACGATTCTCTCAGACTCCTTCAAGGCAATTTAGTTTGTTCTCTAGAGTGCACATGGTACGACTCTTATCTTGAAGTCCTTGGTGTAGGGGGTGGGTGGAAGTGAGTGAAAAACGGAACCAAGGGGAACTGAGCCACGATTCTCTCTGACTCCTTCAAGGCCATTTAGTTTGTTCTCTAGAGTGCACATGGTACGACTCTTATCCTGAAGTCCTTGGTGTAGGGTGTGGGTGGAAGTGAGTGAAAAACGGAACCCAGGGGAACTGAGCCACTATTCTCTCTGACTCCTTCAAGGCCATTTAGTTTGTTCTCTAGAGTGCACATGGTACGACTCTTATCCTGAAGTCCTTGGTGTAGGGTGTGGGTGGAAGTGAGTGAAAAACGGAACCCAGGGGAACTGAGCCACGATTCTCTCTGACTCCTTCAAGGCAATTTAGTTTGTTCTCTAGAGTGCACATGGTACGACTCTTATCCTGAAGTCCTTGGTATAGGGTGTGGGTGGAAGTGAGTGAAAAACGGAACCCAGGGGAACTGAGCCACGATTCTCTCTGACTCCTTCAAGGCCATTTAGTTTGTTCTCTAGAGTGCACATGGTACGATTCTTATCTTGAAGTCCTTGGTGTAGGGGATGGGTGGAAGTGAGTGAAAAACGGAACCCAGGGGAACTGAGCCACGATTCTCTCTGACTCCTTCAAGGCAATTTAGTTTGTTCTCTAGAGTGCACATGGTACGATTCTTATCTTGAAGTCCTTGGTGTAGGGGGTGGGTGGAAGTGAGTGAAAAACGGAACCAAGGGGAACTGAGCCACGATTCTCTCTGACTCCTTCAAGGCCATTTAGTTTGTTCTCTAGAGTGCACATGGTAGGACTCTTATCCTGAAGTCCTTGGTGTAGGGGGTGGGTGGAAGTGAGTGAAAAACGGAACCCAGGGGAACTGAGTCACGATTCTCTCTGACTTTTTCAAGGCCATTTAGTTTGTTCTTTAGAGTGCACATGGTACGATTCTTATCTTGAAGCCTTTGGTGTAGGGGGTGGGTGGAAGTGAGTGAAAAACGGAACCCAGGGGAACTGAGCCACGATTCTCTCTGACTCCTTCAAAGCAATTTAGTTTGTTCTCTAGAGTGCACATGGTACGACTCTTATCCTGAAGTCCTTGGTGTAGGGGGTGGGTGGAAGTGAGTGAAAAACGGAACCCAGGGGAACTGAGCCACAATTCTCTCTGACTCTTTCAAGGCAATTTAGTTTGTTCTCTAGAGTGCACATGGTACGACTCTTATCCTGAAGTCCTTGGTGTAGGGGGTGGGTGGAAGTGAGTGAAAAACGGAACCCAGGGGAACTGAGCCACGATTCTCTCTGACTCCTTCAAGGCAATTTAGTTTGTTCTCTAGAGTGCACATGGTACGACTCTTATCCTGAAGTCCTTGGTGTAGGGGGTGGGTGGAAGTGAGTGAAAAACGGAACCCAGGGGAACTGAGCCACGATTCTCTCTGACTCCTTCAAAGCAATTTAGTTTGTTCTCTAGAGTGCACATGGTACGACTCTTATCCTGAAGTACTTGGTGTAGGGGGTGGGTGGAAGTGAGTGAAAAACGGAACCCAGGGGAACTGAGCCACAATTCTCTCTGACTCTTTCAAGGCAATTTAGTTTGTTCTCTAGAGTGCACATGGTACGACTCTTATCCTGAAGTCCTTGGTGTAGGGGGTGGGTGGAAGTGAGTGAAAAACGGAACCCAGGGGAACTGAGCCACGATTCTCTCTGACTCCTTCAAGGCAATTTAGTTTGTTCTCTAGAGTGCACATGGTACGATTCTTATCTTGAAGTCCTTGGTGTAGGGGGTGGGTGGAAGTGAGTGAAAAACGGAACCCATAGGAACTGAGCCACGATTCTCTCTGACTCCTTCAAGGCAATTTAGTTTGTTCTCTAGAGTGCACATGGTACGACTCTTATCCTGAAGTCCTTGGTGTAGGGGGTGGGTGGAAGTGAGTGAAAAACGGAACCCAGGGGAACTGAGCCACGATTCTCTCTGACTCCTTCAAGGCAATTTAGTTTGTTCTCTAGAGTGCACATGGTACGACTCTTATCCTGAAGTCCTTGGTGTAGGGGGTGGGTGGAAGTGAGTGAAAAACGGAACCCAGGGGAACTGAGCCACGATTCTCTCTGACTCCTTCAAGGCCATTTAGTTTGTTCTCTAGAGTGCGCATGGTACGACTCTTATCCTGAAGTCCTTGGTGTAGGGGGTGGGTGGAAGTGAGTGAAAAACGGAACCCAGGGGAACTGAGCCACGATTCTCTCTGACTCCTTCAAGGCCATTTAGTTTGTTCTCTAGAGTGCGCATGGTACGACTCTTATCCTGAAGTCCTTGGTGTAGGGGGTGGGTGGAAGTGAGTGAAAAACGGAACCCAGGGAAACTGAGCCACGATTCTCTCTGACTCCTTCAAGGCAATTTAGTTTGTTCTCTAGAGTGCGCATGGTACGGCTCTTATCCTGAAGTCCTTGGTGTAGGGGGTGGGTGGAAGTGAGTGAAAAACGGAACCCAGGGGAACTGAGCCACGATTCTCTCTGACTCCTTCAAGGCAATTTAGTTTGTTCTCTAGAGTGCACATGGTACGACTCTTATCCTGAAGTCCTTGGTGTAGGGGGTGGGTGGAAGTGAGTGAAAAACGGAACCCAGGGGAACTGAGCCACGATTCTCTCTGACTCCTTCAAGGCAATTTAGTTTGTTCTCTAGAGTGCACATGGTACGATTCTTATCTTGAAGTCCTTGGTGTAGGGGGTGGGTGGAAGTGAGTGAAAAACGGAACCCATAGGAACTGAGCCACGATTCTCTCTGACTCCTTCAAGGCAATTTAGTTTGTTCTCTAGAGTGCACATGGTACGACTCTTATCCTGAAGTCCTTGGTGTAGGGGGTGGGTGGAAGTGAGTGAAAAACGGAACCCAGGGGAACTGAGCCACGATTCTCTCTGACTCCTTCAAGGCCATTTAGTTTGTTCTCTAGAGTGCGCATGGTACGACTCTTATCCTGAAGTCCTTGGTGTAGGCGGTGGGTGGAAGTGAGTGAAAAACGGAACCCAGGGGAACTGAGCCACGATTCTCTCTGACTCCTTCAAGGCCATTTAGTTTGTTCTCTAGAGTGCGCATGGTACGACTCTTATCCTGAAATCCTTGGTGTAGGGGGTGGGTGGAAGTGAGTGAAAAACGGAACCCAGGGGAACTGAGCCACGATTCTCTCTGACTCCTTCAAGGCAATTTAGTTTGTTCTCTAGAGTGCGCATGGTACGGCTCTTATCCTGAAGTCCTTGGTGTAGGGGGTGGGTGGAAGTGAGTGAAAAACGGAACCCAGGGGAACTGAGCCACGATTCTCTCTGACTCCTTCAAGGCAATTTAGTTTGTTCTCTAGAGTGCACATGGTACGACTCTTATCCTTAAGTCCTTGGTGTAGGGGGTGGGTGGAAGTGAGTGAAAAACGGAACCCATGGGAACTGAGCCACGATTCTCTCTGACCCCTTCAAGGCAATTTAGTTTGTTCTCTAGAGTGCACATGGTACGACTCTTATCCTGAAGTCCTTGGTGTAGGGGGTGGGTGGAAGTGAGTGAAAAACGGAACCAAGGGGAACTGAGCCACGATTCTCTCTGACTCTTTCAAGGACATTTAGTTTGTTCTCTAGAGTGCACATGGTACGACTCTTATCCTGAAGTCCTTGGTGTAGGGGGTGAGTGGAAGTGAGTGAAAAACGAAACCCAGGGGAACTGAGCCACGATTCTCTCTGACCCCTTCAAGGCCATTTAGTTTGTTCTCTAGAGTGCACATTGTACGACTCTTATCCTGAAGCCTTTGGTGTAGGGGGTGGGTGGCAGTGAGTGAAAAACGAAACCCAGGGGAACTGAGCCACGATTCTCTCTGACCCCTTCAAGGCCATTTAGTTTGTCCTCTTGTGTGCACGTATTATGACTCTCCTTCTTTCCTAAAGTCTTTGCACTGTTGAAGGGTGGTGGTAGGTTATCGCCATTAGCGCTTCTCATTTGGGACCGCACTTAAAAAGTGGAGTAGAATGCATTTCAGCGCTGTTGGTGTGAATCCCTTTGACTATTACACTGTAGAAAATATCGAGTACAGAATGTTTACCAAATTTGACATTTTTCAATTTTAAATCTTAGAAATTGAATATCTATAGACAACGGGATAAATAAGTAGACGGACAAATTTTAAAGGGAAAAAACCACATCCTTTTATTTGATAATGAGCCATAGAAAACTGGTGTTAGATTTTGATATTTCTATTCATAATGAATAATATTTTCTCGATATACAATTAAAATTTCATTTTTTAATCCTCAAATTTAAAAAAGGCTGTTAAAATCATTTGTTAATTTTTATTTTAAATTCTTGTTTATCGCAGATTTAGATGAAATATACTTTCTCTACTCCAATGTCGATTTTTTTCAGTATGCAAAATATTTCCAAATACGAATTAAATGAGAAGAAATGTTTTGCTTTAAAACTTCCTGCATTTCGCGAGATATAATGAAAAGTTTCGAGTTCTTCAAAGTTCACATTACCCTTGATGAACGGGGCGGGGGGGGGGGTGATCAGTCGGTAGCGCGCCAGGCTCGTAATCAGTAGTTCCAAGGTTCGAGTCCCAGCTGGGTCAGCGTTGAGATTTATCTCCGCAAAATTCCCCACCTTGCCCACGGTCAGTAGGGGACATCGATGGGCTTGGAAAGGCCGCCGTCCGTCGGATGGGAAGTTAAGCCGTAGCTCCGTGTACGGGAGAGCCATACCCTGTGCACGCTAAAGAACACGCTGGATAGCCTTGACCGGAAGTTATCATCTGTCTCCCAACAGCTGTTCCAGTGGGACCCCTCCCCCAACCTTCTCTGAGCCTTCGGGGTCCCTGTGACCTGGCCATTTAGCCCATGGTGTGCAAAAAAGTGCCGCTCAGAGGTAAAACAACCCAAACCTTGATGAAACATTCCCAAAGTCTTAAAAGCTACTTTTAACATTAATCTTTAGTTTCCAATGCTGTACTGGTGCTCAGAATTAAATGATAATAGGTGAAAGTCTACATCACTCAAAGTGGTTTTCGGCATGTTAGAATGTTTTATGGAAAGGTATTTTGACATTACTGAGTAAGAGCAAGTGGTATAATGGAAACATCTTAGGCATGAGTGCTGCATATGTGAGTATGATTTACCGTTGTAGAGATGCTGTAATTAGGGGATAGGACACGTTAATAAGTCATGTGATCACCTTTTAAAGCCATTCAACTCACGCACCCTTTCCCATGCTGTTGCCAAGGTTTCGTTTGTAATAAAGCTCACTCCCTCTACAAGAGCAGATCCCAGAGAGGGATTTGCTTTTGTGGAGTCCCTGCGATTTTCCCTCCCAGGGACTCCCCGAAGAGTACGATTTTATTAGGTTCGGAGATTTAGATGGTCATTACATGCTATGAATACCTTCACTTTCACGGAAACGGTTGACCACATGAGCTCTTTAAGGATGAGCATTGTCGCCCATTAAGATAAAAGCCGTGGCCGAGAGATGCCCTAGAAAGCTTTACGCAGGACACAAATCTTGTGCCTGTATAGCTGAGTGCCTTTCTGAAAGATATGAAGCTCTGCGCGATTAGTCTTTATAATGCCAGGTCCAGATCATCGTATTGCCTCCAACAGAATGATCGATTTCTCTAATGTTACAGGGATTGTGGCGAGTTCTAAAGATGAACACACTTCGAAAATCGCTGTTCAACCTGAATCTGGACTAATTTTTAAAACCTATGTTCGGAAAGTGAGTTGTCTCTTTCGCATTAAACGAGCTCTGCTGTTGAAGACGAGTGAAAGATACGGATATTACCTTCTGTGAATACACACTTCATTCATGCAGACGTCTGTGCACAAAATTGTTTTTCTTGTGATCATTGATAGCATAGCTCTCTTTCGTTACAAAGTGTATGTTGTTAAAGATAAAATGCTGTTATCCTGCGCAGCTGTGGCTCTCAGAAGACATTGTTCTGTTCTACGACTAGAATCTCTTCTTTTTTTTAAAATTATCTCAAAAGTCTTGAGATAATATTTTGTGGTAGATTTAAAGCTTAGATACATAAGTCTGTGATTTACCCGTATCCCTCCTACCTATCACTCTCCATTTGCTCAATTTACGTCTTATTGTGACGTGGTGAAATAAAATTACTTCCGAAATCAACACCAGATTAGTTGAAACAGAAATGAGTGGTGACAGCAGCAAGGCACTCTTTTATATAAACCTCAATTTTCATAATTCTGATCGAGTCGATTAAACGTTCAAACATTTAATTCTTCTTCTTTGCAAAATTTACATGCACACATATTTGATGCCATTCCCTTATATACTTTCGAGCAACACATTATCTTTTATTTTTGAGCATCGGTGTGCCGCTCTCATCCTTCGTAGTAATTCGCCACTCAAAGAGGTATTGTTCGACTTCTTAGTTTCTTCTTGGAGCCATCATTTGACAATGATTGCATAACAGTAAATCAAGAACGTACTGCATTTCTTGCAAGGTTCGAAAGTGAGTGTTAAATTTAGAATTTTACGAACGAAAACGGTTAAATTCGTTTTCTAAAAATTGTTCTGCTTTCACTGACGCCTGCTAAAATTTTCTTTGAATCGTTCTTTGCGAAGAATATATATACAGGGTGAATCTGAAAAAGTAGGCAAAACTTTACGGGGTGGTAGAACGCAGCTATACGAGCAATATTCGTCATAGAAAGTATGGGCGGAACGCAAACGGCGAGCCGCTAGGTGGCGTTGGAAATGGTATAAAAGGGTCGGTCCTCGCACCCAACGGCATTTCTACCGTGGATTGCCGAGAGGATGGCTGGTTATACTAACCACGAAATGGCGGATATGCACTTTGTGTACGGTGCGGCGGACGGGAATGCAAGTGAGGCACAGAGTATCTCCTCTCCTTCTTGTGTTCATTCTTTAAATGTGACAGTGGAAAACTACCTTTTAACTTCTCACCGCTTGCGTTCCGACCATACATTCTATGACGAATATTGCTCGTATAGCTGCGTTCTACCACCCCGTAAAGTTTTGCCCACTTTTTCAGATTCACCCTGTATATATTTTGTGGCCTTGATAACAAATAAGGGGAAACGAACAAAATGTGCAAATATCGTAATTCGCCTCTGTGTCGAGTTGATTAACGGCGATCACTGTAACTGTCGTGATCCGGATTCTAATCACGAATTCTTACAGTGGCTGTATGGATCTGTTCTAAACTGCGGATAAAAGTCTCAGCACTAACAATAAGCAAGCAAGCAAACTTTTTTTTTTGCCTTATGACTGCAACTGAGTATTGTTTTTTGTCTTGTGTTTTGCGGGCAGACGATATTTGATTTATGTCATCGTGAAACTGAACGGAAGAAGAAATCGAGTTTATTTTGGTTAAAAAAATGATAATATCCTAATATATTTGCTGTAATTTTCTCACATGCAGAAATCAGAATATGAACAAAAAACGCCTGTTTAATCCTTTATTTGATTAGATTTCTAAGGTTCCCTCTAAAAATTGGGAATATCAAGTCTTAGTTTAGTCCCATGAAACATCTTTTTAATATATTTTTAATAAAAATAATTTTACTAGTGTTCACATAATGGTTAAAAACAAATAAAGAGTAATATATATTTCGCAAGTCCATCAGTAAAAAAAATGAGCAAACAATTGCTGAAATGTGTTCAAGCGTTTCCTGATGAAAAAATTAATTACTTGTGATAATGGGATCCAGTGAAATAATAAACAGAATAAACATGAGATAAAAACTTAATAATTAATCTTTTCGAAAAATTTTAGTACACAATGTTTGTAATGAAAAACTGATAAATAATTATTCCGATAGCAAAAAGTACACTAAAAGGTAAAGTAAAACAAAAAAATGTAAAAAAATATTAAATAAGCCTGCCGAAGTTAAAAAATAATTCAAGCTTAAGAAACAGTTTTTGTATACGAGGTTGAAGTGTAAACAAAGCCAGCTGAGGCTATCTTTAAGAAGGAAAAAACAAAATGAGAACAATGTCGAGCGGAATCTGAGCACAAAGAGACAAAGGTCAGAAGGGCAAAAAAAAAAAAGCGTAAGAAAGAGTAACAAAATTTGAAAAAATATTTTAGGAAGTAAAAAAGAAAGTTTTTTAAGGATCTGAAACAGGAAAGTTTAGGAAAGAAGCGGGGATAATGCTAAAACAACGAATAGAGGAAAAAGCCTTAGGAGGAAAAGTAGAGGGTCCAGAGGTAGCACGTGAAGGAACAAAGAGCAAATCACTGGGCTGAGAGAAGAAGAATGTGCGTGATGATAGCTGAACGATGCAATGGCGCAGTCAGGAAAAAGATCAGGTGACTCGCAGATGGAAGGTATGGAGATGGAGCTTCGTTGGGAGGCGGCATCCTCCTTATTCGTGAACCACTTCACTTCCTTTAGAACAAATGTTAAGTTCCATCACTCGAGAAAAGAAATTACTTTAAAGATTGAGGTTAGTAAAATAATTAGAACGAGTATTTTAAAACCTAAGGCTTCCGAGACTCTTCCATTAAAACATTTCTCAAGATCAGAAAAAGTGGTTAAAATGAGTAGCTTACTGCTCTTCTTCCAATTGCGAAATCCTATCATTTAATAAAACGAGCGACTTTACAAGCCGATTATTTTTATTTGTGGCTGAAAATAATAAACTCCGTAAGAAAGGTGCCCGCAGGCGTGTGCGCGTGCTTGTGTGAAGATAATCCTGAGCCACTGCGAAAAGAGAAATCTTAACGCATAAAAGAAATTCCAAAGCTTCAACTCGCACTTTTATCTTTGGTCCCCTCTGGACAGCAGAGGTGGAAAAAAGGTTTGGAAAGGGTGCAACAAGAAAAGGATTTCGTGGCGCTATTTCTTTACATATAGATGAAAGAGTGTCTCTAACACTGCCGCCATGGAGAAGCAGAGGAAAGAAAGGCACTGAAGAGACAAGATGCGTGATCGGGACTGTCAACCAATCAAAGCAAGCGCCGCCTTGAGATTTTTCCCTTGACAACTTACCAAGGAAACCGTCAATGCAACCTTTCTCTTCCTTCTCTTCATTCGCAGAATGTGGTGATGCCCCAGAGAGGTATGGAACGGAAAGAGGATAAATCCTGGAAAAATCCAGTTTCTTTGGATATAGGTCAATCTTTGTGCTGAGGGAGAAGGAAAAGAACAAGAAAAAAAATAAGGGGAGAGAAAAATAGAGAGAGAGAAAAAAAAAGACACGTCGTTGCTTCCCAGCAGGCACTGCGCGACGAGGCAAGCGCGCTTTCTCCGACCACCAATCGGTCTCGTTATCCACGTTTTTCGCCCCACCAAGTCGCTTCCTGGAGCTGAAAGAGGCCAGATTGCTTGCTTGCTATTCGTGGGTCACATCTCTTCTCCGGAACCAGATGACCCGCTCGGGTCGATGAATTTCGTTGATTATCGGAAGTGACTTCGCCGCCCCCCTTGCCCCCTCCCTCCGTAAGTGACTGCAAGCTTCTGTTTATCTATCTTTGGATCAGTTCGATCAGTCATCAAGAGAAAGAAAGGAGCACGAGGAGCAGATGAAGAAAAATGCATATGAAACAAACTGCACGATGGAAGGAGGAAATATCACGTGCGTATAGAGTGTTACGAAAAGAGCTCTACAGTGTTGCTGAACGTAGGTGTTTCAAGAAGCTGGTGTGTTTGCTGGCTACATTCAAGAGTATCAGAATTGTTACTAATGTCGCAGGAAAGCGAGTGCCACTATGGCACCTTCAGATTTTCTACACAAACCCATACTCTGCCATAGTGAGAAATGAGATACTTTTGAGCTTGAAATAGCCTTCTTTCTTCAGGTCGGAATAGGTTCAAATCTTCAGGTTCTTCCTTCAGGCTCCCCGTCAGATGGGGCTTCACTCTGACGAGGTCAATCCTTTTATTGCCGTTAAGTGAGAAATTTTAGTATTTTAAATGCAGGTCGATAGCAAAAAAAAAAATATACTTTATTCACCATTACATAGGCCAGTTACAAATATAAAACTTATACTTTCATTTCCTCCATTCTTTATGATCTGAAGAATCAATTTTCGAAGTCATCCTTCATTACTCCATTTACACTGGTGCGCAAAAATTGTTACAACCCTATTTTATGTCAATAGGAAACTAATTTCGAAAGTCTCTAACTTTTTAAAATATTCCGTTTATGGTAAAATGTGACTGGCAAAATAAAGATCTCAATCACATTATCCAAATCTCAAATTTTAGCAATATTCGTTAGATTGGTTGGTTGTTTCACCTCTGAGTGGCACTTTTTTGAACACCATGGGCAAAATGGCCAGGTCACATTGACCCCGAAGGCTCAGAGAAGGTTGGTGGAGGGTACCCAATGGAACAGCTGCTAGGAGACAGATGGTAGCCTCCCGTCAAGGCCATCCAGCGTATTCTTTAACGTGCACAGGATATGGCTCTCCCGCACACGGGGTCACGGTTTAAAGTCCCATCCGACGGACGACGGCCTTTCCAAGTCCATCGGTGTCCCCTACTGACTGTGGGCCGGGCGGGGAATTTTGCGGAGACAAATCTCAACGCTGACTTAGATATTCGTTAGATATTTAGAGTTCTGAAAGTTTGGATATATAACAATAGTAACGACTGTTATAAAATTTCAGCTCAAAAGTTAATTGGAACTTAAATAATAAGTATTTGTTTCGAGACGTTTGCTAAAATAATGTTTTACATGTTTTTAAAATAATGCTTAATATGTTTTAGATGTTTGTGTCAGTAATTCTTTCAATATTCGTCAATATTGTATGAGTTTCATAGCAGCACATTACTTATATTAAATATTCCAGCTTCCATAACTCTTTAAATATCAACTGATACCAAAAAACGAGATTTATATAGATTTGATTAAGATCTTGAACGTCAGTCACATTTTACTACAAAAAGCTTATTTTAGGAGTTAAAGGGTTTCGTAGTTTCCTATTGCCATAAAATGGAGTTGTAATTTTGAGTACCAGTGTAGTAGCCTCATTTTGATTAATCTCTTGCATCACACTTTATGAATCGAATTGTGTCTTGCTTGTTGCAACGGTCGTTCTGTAATGTCACGTTTTGTAAAATCCTACATGTTAGTTTTCAGTTATCGTATATCTGATAAGAGCTACGAAGTTGATTCAATCAAGTGTACGTAATTATCAGTTCTCAACATTCGTAATCAATTACAATATCAAGAAACGTATCTTTCAAAGACTTCCATCCCACAAATGGACTACTTAAGCTTCGGGCCATGTCAAGAAGCCAGATCTTGGGAGAGCTAAAGAGGCATTTTAATGAAGATGGCAATTGAAAATATTCAAATCTATAACTATGTTAATCTGTAATACATGTATTAACTAATCTTATCCATTAATACACCGATAATATCAGCTCAGTAACTTTGCTTTTCAATACGTTTCTTGATATTGTAATTAATTGCGAATGTTGAGAGTTGATAATAACGTACACTTGAATCACTAATTCCATTTTATGAGCGAATAGCAGTTTCAATTGTCCTGAATAGTCCATATCTGGACAAGATATAAAAATTCCCTCTTCATCCCCTCCCCAGTTCCCTGGTCTCTATCTGCAAATGCTTCTTCTTTTACCATTATGGTAAAGTTACTACGTTTAAACGCAACAATTTTCTCGACAAGTTCCTCTGCATAATGGGGTCAACCTCCTCATTTGAATCGTGTCCAAATTAACTTCCCTCAATGCTCGACTCATCCCTCTTGGTGTCTTTGTCGCACTCGCTTCGCTGTTCCTTCGCCGACAGACTTCACGCTTCTGTTTGCCTTTTCTTTCCAAGTGTCGTGGTCATTCTTTATGACCTTCTTCTCTCTGCATTAACTGTCCGTTCCCGTTTCCATGCTGAAACAATCACCTGATATGTATGAGAAAAGAAAAACACCTCTAACGAAAATGAAAGTTATCACAATTAATATTTACAAACAATTTTTAGTGTAAAAAATACTATACCGAGTTGCATAAAGTCATATTCAAATTATTATATAGCGTTGATCGGTTGCATATTTTAGGGTGTTATCTATCACTTGAAAGTCTGCCTTTCAGGAAAGGCGAATTCCGTATGTTAGCAAGAGCTTTCATGAATTTCAATCTCGATAATGCTTAGTTGTTTTTGAATGAGGAAACCGAAACCTAGGCATTCAGGACAAATATATTCAAACTTGGTTGGGAAATTGCCAAATGCCATCTTCGCATATGCCAGCTTGTTGGGTAGTTGCACATTTCTGGTCTAATCCAGCAATATTACTTTTCGAATTATTGTGCAAAATAATAATTCAACTAGAAGAATAACGTATCGCCTCTGGAAAATATGTGAGGCTCGTTTTAAACGAAAAAAATCACCTTTAACACTCTCTAACAGTGTAATTCTAACTAATGAATGACTGGGAAAATGCAAATAATATTTTATTAGTACCTATTAAATACACAAAGGGGGCAAATCATTGCTGCTAATCTAAATATTTTACTTATCACATTCTACCACCAAAATTTGAATTTCCAGCAGATATATATCGTTTACAATGATTAGTTTAAAAGTTTTGGCATTTTCCAACTTTTCATAACATTAGAGGGCTGTTGGGAAATTTAAAAATGCGAATCGTCATGTTTCGTTAATACCTATTCAAACGAAAAAGATATTTTATCTCTAAAAGCAAAAAAAAATCAATGTCGACAGACGAAAGGAAAGACGGTAAAGTGAATACATAAGTCTGGCAACATTCCATTGCATCAGGCAGTGCAAAACTTGTGAAAGCAATTAAGATTTCGAATTTTTTAGATTTGTGATTGAGGTTTAACCATTGGATTGCTGCGTTGGGAGTATAAGTTGACACAGCAGATGGATAGGTAGTACTTACTATGCGAGTTGATTTTGAAACTTTTAAATTAAATATCCGAATGCTATTCACTACTGAATTATGAAACATAAATAATTTTATATGAAACTGATAGCGACATCTATCGGAAATAAAATCAGTCAAATAAAGTAAAACAAATAGGAAATTTCCAATTGCATAAGGAGTAAGTTTTTAATCTATTACAATGGCAGAAATGGCGTGCAAAGTATGCAATGGTGCTATTTTTGATAAAAAGGATGTTTTGGTGTGTTCCATGACTTGTAAAAGTTTATTTCATTGGGTTGGGCTGTTTTACCCCTGAGCCGCACTTTTTTGCACATAGTGGGCTAAATGGCTATTTCAGAAAAACTCCGAGGGCTCAGAGAAGATTTTAGGGCGGAATCCACAGGATAGCTGATAGCCTTCCATCAAGTCTGCCATCCGACTTTACGCCCCATCCAACGGACTTTCCAAGCTCATTGGTGTCTCCTACTGACCAAGGATAAGATGGAGGGTTTTGCAGAGATAAATCTCAACGCTGGCCCAGGTGGAACTCGAACCTGGGAATTACAATATAAAAATCATTAGGACGTCGTGTAAGTCTCTTAGTTGATGACCCATGTAGTGTTATATGTCATGGCAGAGAGTTTTACAAATGTCTGATGCGCTACCACACTTCCTACTTGGTCGCACAAGAGGGCTCAATTGTGTGTTGGTTGAAGATGGGTTTGTACACAACGATCTGTCATATCCGAAGCATGTTCGATTGGCGATATGTCAAGGGACCTGGATGGCCATGTACAATCTGTAGTCCTGGGAGTTTTGCAGACACTAAATGGAGATGGTAGCGAGTTTGCAATAAGAGAAACGGTAGTGAAATAGCCCATGGGATGTCCTGCACATATTGGAAATTAAAATCACTAGTACAAACACACCAGAAGTTACCAGCTGTCGTAACTGATAGCTTTTCAAACAAGGAAACTTGGAGCGCATGTGATGTGAAATTCAAGAACGATGATTGCGGAATCTGACCTATTCTCTCTTGATTCCTGCTTGCCGAAAACCTCCGACACTATTTGGTGACATGTTTATACGACATCACACGTCTCCGTACACTTCTATGAGCTGTCGGTTGATTTCGGCCGCACAAACTTTCCTCACCTACAGAAAACGAACAACTGTTCGAACTTCTTCGCGAGACCACGTTTGCAATCTCGTAACCATTTTGAACTGCCACATCTCCGCTCCTATATGCGCATGCGTTTGTAAATTCCGCCGTGTTGCCAGTTGGATGCACTATAATATATATTTAACGCTCTCCTATATCCTCGGGATTTCCTTTGTGATATATAGACCTTGTAACCTTACTTTCCGATCCAACTACGTAATGAAATATTCAAGCTCATATTTGTTGTTTGTTGTTCGTGTACAGCACAAATTTAAATCTTATAGGAAAACCGAAAGCATTGCGTTAACCCAAGTTAATTCCCTAAGTAATAGGAAATTTGTAAATTCCGAATAATAATTTAGAATAACATTGACGCTGCAAAATTAGCATCAATCATTCAGTAGTAAAGAATCACAGGATGTGTCCTGTAGAAATGGAACTCATGAAATAATAAGCTGAGTGTTTCTTTACCACTGAATTATTGATTTCACGCCATGAGCGTGAGTGACAAATAATAAATTTCATCTCTATGTAAAAACAAAGTTGTCCACTTCCCGGATAGATGGCACCACTATGCGAATCAAACATAAAAAAATCGAAAAGTTTATATATCACACTGAAGAAAAAGTTAGCTGATGATGGTGTAGTGGTTAGTAAAACTGGCATGTTTCCAGGAGACGTGGGTTCGAATCCCACTCATAGCATCAATCTATTCCTTTCATTTGTATTCAAAATTCTGATAATATCAAGGTAAGAAATATAACTGGCGTTCGCTTTAAAATGCAGGAAAAATAGGAAAACAACTGTTGAATCACACTGAGCGAAATTAACTTTTGATACATTGCAGCTCAGAAAATAATTGCAAGAACCTATAATGATTCTCTACAGCTGTTCGGGGGTATACTAACTTTAAGATACTTTAAAGAAATATCCTATTTAGAAACTGACTGCATCAGCGGAAGGAATAAGAAATCCTCTGGGGCACTAGCTTAATCAGAATTTTTCGAAGGGTGTTTCTTTTAAAGTTCCTTTTTAAATAACGTTAATAATAATATTTATTAACTATATAAATAAGGTAGCATGATAATAAATTGCGGATTAGTAATGGAATGTTTAAAACCGAATTAAGCTACAATATCAAAAAGTAATTGCTTTCGGGTATTATAAGTTTCATTAAGCCGTCCCGTGGCTGAGCGGTTAGCGCGCTTGGCTACTGATCTACGGGACCTGGGTTCGAGCCCCGGGTAAGGCATGGATGTTCGTGTTGTTTTCTGCTGAGATCCTGCCATCCTCTCAGATCTTCTACTGTGGCATATAAACTGACAGGCTCCTGTCAGACCTCTGTGGCAAGCAGCTGCTTGAGGGGGTATTTATCATTTTTTTTTACTTTTATTATAAGTTTCATTAAAGAAAATTAATTCACTACTGATGTCTTAAAATATATAATTTATTTAAGGAGATGAGATTTTGGTGATCCCACTTTGCAATTTCGGGAGCTTAAATCTAGAGAGAGAGAGATTTAGTAAAAAAAATATTGTTTAATCTTCATGTTGTATAATTAAATTTCAACTTGAAATGCTGAGGAGAAAACCCAAATGAAAAGGAAAACCTTTTTCTATCTATCCTCCTGAATGAGGCCTTCATTCTTAACACTTCAGCATTTACAAATATCTAAACATCAGAAGCACAATTCCCAAGGTGCATTAGAATAAGTAAATGTATATCTCCTATTGTCTATTCTCACGTAAACACCTTCTGGTGATCGTTGTAAATAAACTGCAGAAAGGTCAAATTTGATTTTCCCTTGATGATATTTAGTGTCTCGCTAAATCAAACAAAATTAAATTCTACAAGATGATCTAAACAAGGCTTCAATGCACATAGAACGAGTCAGTTGCAAGATTAATCAGTTTGCTGTTTTATAATAAAAGTTCACGTTAATCAAATACCGTCAAAATTGTGCTCAATAGAAGCAGCATTTGTTTGATCTGCTTTAATTTTGCTGTTAGTGAGAGATATTCAAAGCAATCTGTTTGCAATTCAACCTTTGCACTTCATTACAGCTCCCTTTGTTCCACCACGACGCATGTAACTCACCTTTCCAAGACTTCTTCGTTAGCCGATCCCGCTCGGTTCCATTTTCAGTTCATTAATTTGATGCTTTATCTGCTCGTTTGTTTTGCAGTTCTTCTGAAATGCTGATTATTGTTATATAGCTAAATTTGCAACGAGAACTACAGTTCCGTTACACATTATGTCCATTATGAAGCAAAGTTTCATATCATAACAAATCTCCTTTGTTCAGAATTCTTGGAGAATTTCTTTCAGAGAATATGTAGAAAGGAATTGTTGTAATTCAATGGAGAGTGAAGATAAAACGCGTTTCTCAAAATCGAAATAATTGGAGCAGAAGAGATTTTGGAACCTATCATTGAGTTTGATGAGTATGCTTGAAAGTAACAAAAGAAATAAAAACCTATTTGGAACTAGGGTACAAATACAGGGTGTTTCAAAAAATGTATTCAGTTTTAATAGGCTTGATTTGTTAATTATAAATGGTATTATTTTCAGTATTACAAGAATATGAGTTTATCCCACATTCTTAAATGTTAAAATATTTCCCTTTGAATCAATGCTGATCCAAGAGATAAATTACCAAAGAAATTTAAGTTTCACTAATCTCCGCATGTAAGTAGATTCAAAGGTAAAGTAATGACCCTCCCAGAGACTCAAATTTATAGAATTTATCTTTACCTAAAAAAATTCAAATGGAGAAAGTTTATTGATCTACAATGCAATGATTTCAGTAAAGCTCATAGTCCATCTGTCTTCTTCCGCAAACAGACACAACTGACTGTCTCTTCGTATGTATATATAAACACAATTTGTGCGATGGAGATGCAAAATCAAATGCAGCTAAATTCCAAAATGAAACAAAATGAAGTATTCATTTGAAAATCTTTCTACATCTACAAATTTCCAATATTGAAAACGTGCATTATGTAGGAAAATAAATATCTGCTTTCATGAATAAATAAGTTTTAGTTTAAAATTACCTTAACCTAACATGCAACTAAAATATTCCTTAAATTTAGAAATTCAGCCTCTCAAACTCACGAGGAAAATTCCGATGCGAATGTTGTTAAACTAACTCAGTACCTTGGAAGAGTGGAGATTTATGGGAGGAAAAAATCTGTTATGTCGGAATGAAGCCTTCTTAATAAACGATGATTAAATTTAATCGCTATTCAAATATTTAAATTTGAATGGAATTTTTTAAAAGCAAAATCGAACACTGTTAAAAGAGCAAAACAAAACATCTAATCTCTTGTCGACAGATTATATATTAATAATATTTTTCTGGGACTGTAATTTGACAACCAAATAAGGAACCTATTAAATTGAGAAACAACGTTAAATTAGAACAAAGCAACTTATCATCAATATTATGCGATATTTAAAATAATTATACTTAAATAAATATTTGACATAAAATTATGCGAAATGTCTTTTAACTAACAAATCGCATAAAATTAAAGCATTTTATCAAGGGAATATTCCTTAAATGTAAATTAATCTTCTAAAGTTATTTAAAATAAGTAAGAATAACATCTAGGAAAACTAAAGCTCAGGAGCTTAAAAATGTAAATATTTTCTTGTTTACAACAAATCACGATGTTTTGGGCATATACGTGTAATGCTTCATGTTCTTGCTCAACAGACAATATTTATGTATTTGTCCAAACATATTTATGCAACTGATGCTGGCAGTAGTGGAATAAAGAGAAAAACGAAATAGCAACTAATGCAATTAAAAATTTCGCCTTCCCTGAGGCTTGGGAATGGCAAGATGCTGAAGGAAGAGGTAGAATTTGCTGTAAGCAAAAGAAACGTAAAAATAGATGAAAACACTAAAACAATAACCTTTCTCTTATAAAAAAGATAAACTCTTTTGCAAGATACAAGGTTTCAAAAGATGAATATTAAAGGCAAAATGCTCAAATCTCATACTCATATTAGTTTGCTGATTTGGTCTGCTTAAAATAAACACTAAGAGAAAATTAATTTTATGAATGAAATTCTTATTTTTGAAACTGGAAACAGTTTCAACTTTTACGAGCATATAAAAAAATTCTGAATTGCACAGAAGTATATGAGGTGCTGATGAAGAAATAGAAACTGAAAGCAAAATGAAATGTTTGTTGCCATTAACGTTATTTTAACAAAACATGCTTTTGTAGAACTAAATTAGCTTTATGTTATTACCAGATTTTTTAAATTAGCTCTATGTTATCACCAGACGAGAGCTTGTTATTGAAGATCGCTCTAGAGAAAAGCTGAGAGGCTGCACGGAAGCCACAGCACGAACATCCATGTCATTGCTGTTAAACATTAAATGTATACTTGAATCAAAATATATTGAAGAAGACTACCTTTAATTTAGGCGAAAAATGTAAGATTTTATGTGATTAACACCGTTTCGTATTCAGGCCTACACAACATGGATTGGATGAGGCGGAGGCATGATGCGGATGAAAGAAGCATACGAGACTCGTTACACAGTTTTTGTATTCAATGTGAATTTTGGAAGAAGCTTCAGAACAATATTTATTCAAAACTAACATGTTGACACATAATGAAGATTAAAATTAAATATTAATCCGCCAGATTACTTAGCTATCCATCTGAAGATAAAATAACAAGGCCATAAATGTTGAAAGGAAAAGATTAAAAAGAAAGTGAAGCAAAGTTAAAAGAAACCGCACATGTGAAGGAAACAAAAGTGGCAAAAACGACCACCAAATGAAGAGCTGAAGGTGATATGAAGCTGATGTGAGAAAAAAAAAAGAGATCAGTGGGATGAGGAGAAGCAGAGGAGAGGGGGATAACAGAGAGTGTAAATCCGCAAACTACACTTAGAGCAGAGTTGCTCGGGGCAACGTTTGGCAAATCTGGGTTTGGAGGATTGCGCAAGAAGTCCATAAAACATCCCTCTGGAGGGTGGAAGAAGTCCCACTTGCTGGAGCAAAGCCTTGCGTAATGAGCAGAACGTTAATGCTCGACATCGATCCCGTCGATCTGGAGGGAGGGGACGCTTCTCTCTTCACTCCCTCATCTATCCCACCCTTCTTCCCTCCCTCTCACAGTTTGCAGCGCCCCGGTAAGGCTCACTCCACATCATAATGGTGTTAGTTTGATGCGATTCCACCTTTTTGTTTGACACTGCTCCGGTATTCTCGGGATGAGGCTCTCTCTAGGTTTTCTTTTTTTATCGCTAGCGCTTTGATTCTCGGTTTCTGTTTTGCAACGAAAGGGAAGTTTTTTCTTTATAAATATTTCAGTCTTCAAGGAAAAATGAGTCTATTGTTTTCTTGTTGCTTCTATTAAGACATTATCGGAATGATATCTTAGACATTGAGCGATCTCCTTTATGTTAAAGCTACTCAATGGATCTTTAAAAGTAAATCGAAACCTTAGAGATCATTAAGGCTTTTAGTGAGCGGCGTTGCATTCAGGAATAACATTTTAATTTGTTTTTATAAAAACTAGGATTATTAGCTGAAGGTGAAACTTATACCTCGGATGATTAATTTTTCTTTGTTAAAAAATACACAAATTTTAAATTTTACAAAACTAAATCTGCATTACATTCGTGCAGATTCATTTTGATTACTTTCTTTTGAGAAATGGCAAATTTTTAGTTTGATATTGTTGCGTAATTATTCAAATCAAAGGCCAATTAAGTACCCGCGACACTAATTTCCGTTTAGTTGTTTTATTTTCGGGCGGCAATTTTTTTTCACACAATGGGTTAAATGTCCAGGTCACAAATACCCAAAGGGTTCATAAAAGGCGGGGAAGAGAATTAACTGAACAGCTGCTGGATGACAGATGGACGCCTACCGACAAAGCCTTATATTGAGTTCTTTAATGCGCACAGGTGCATTTCTCCTGAATACGGCTTAACGTCGCATTTGACTGACTGTGACATTACACACCCATCCTAGGCCATGGACTTGCGTTTTACTGTACACTTTGTAAATTAATAGAAAGAGTATAATTTCTCAACTACGAAAAGATACACTCTGTTTCTTAACTAATGAAACACTTTATGAAAGAAAACTAGAACAACTGAAGTAATATTAAAAGCCCAAAACAAATCTAGGCAATTTTTATTCTAACAATATTTGTTTAGTGTTGAAAGAATTATGGAAGATGAAACATTCAAAGTCACACAACGAGCATAAAGCAGCCTTAAGTTGTCATGAAGTAATAAATAATAAACAAGATTTTTATGAAAAAAAAAACCTTTATTAATCTAAGCATATTTTTGAAGATGTAAGCAATGAATGAGCCGTCCCGTGGCCGAGTGGTTAGCGCGCTTGGCTACTGATCTACGGGACCTGGGTTCGAGCCCCCGGTAAGGCATGGATGTTTGTGTTGTTTTCTGCTGAGGTCCTGCCATCCTCTCAGATCTTCTACTGTGGGCATATAAACTGACAGGCTCCTGTCATATCTCTGTGGCAAGCAGCTGCTTGAGGGGGTATTTATTTTTTATTATTAAGCAATGAATAAATTTTAGTCAACTAGAAAGATATTTGTTTTAGACGAGCTTGTCAGACATTCCAATTACCGTAACACGTTTAAAGACTCTCAACGAGAATGAAAAAAACCAAATTAAAATTTAATGGATGTCTTTTTCCTGGAAAAATCAGTTTATTCCACAAATTTGAAACTTTTGAATACTATTTTTTATTGACACAACCCTGAATGATCAGAATAATGTTTATTGGACAGAATCTGTCTATCCAGATTTTTTTTATTTCTTGATGTTGCAGCATTTTTTTTTTGTTTGATTTAAAAGCAACTTGGACACGATTTCATTTCCGCGGTGATTGGTTACTTAGTAGCCTCTAACGGAGTGATTCAGCAGCAGTTGGAGACCGTAAACCCAGAAAGAGGCTCACGTGATATATGAGCGGGGAAGAGCCCAATTTGGTCATTAAAGACTTTAGAGGGAAGTTCGATGGTACACGTGACAAGGAAATGGATCCTATTTGGGAGGAAGTCCTTAAACTCTCCTCCGGGAACGACTGAAATTGTCGTATCTGATGCGCATGCTTCAAATACAGACACTAATCTAGCATAGAGAAGGAGGAAGTTAGGTGGTGGTGGTGGGGGGGGGAAGGCGGTTATGAAAGTGCTGATTGAGACTGGGTTTCCCATTGCGGAAGGAGAATTAAGATCTTATGCTCTTCATCAAATAATCGATTAGTTACCATGTTTTTAAATTCAGAATAAAGTGTTCCACTCAGCCATTTGCGTTTCGTTCACTCGTGGGGTTTCACATTTATGTTCACTTTAAGACAAACGAAACATTTTGTGATATTAAGTTTAAAAACATGTGAAGCATTCGTGGTTTCATCCCTCATATTTTTGCAACTTAATTCGTGTATCGGAATTCGTGGTGCTTAGAAAAAAACGAGCAAGAAGAAGAAAAAAAAAAATTGGGTTTTTTTTCGTTCGCTTCACCAACCGAAATGTTTTTTCGCTAAATATATAGAGTTGAAGTTTTCCCCTCTCTTTTCAGTCTCTTAACCTCGTTTCAAGAAGACGAGAAGGAAAGGCACGATCCATATACATATTAGATGCGATTGCATCTTCACTTTAAAGCTATCCAAATGATACCCTTTGGCCTATTTACACTGCTTCTAAGTCTGGGGTGCTTACGGATTGGTCAGACGATCAGGGATGAATAAATGGTATTTCTCAATGCTGGAACAAATGAGAATACTGAAAAATTATGAAAGTCACGGTATGACCATCAGTGATCAAAACTAGTCTTAAATTTACAATTATGAAGATTTTTCTCTTTGATTAAGCAAATTGTTTTGTTTCTTCTTAATATCGGAATTTATTTGAAGCCTCTATCTTCGCTGTTGCATTCTGCCAATATTGGGTGTAGGTGGAAAATTATCTTGAACCGGATGGGATCTGAACCCACGATTTCTTGATAACGTTGGCCAGCGGCCGGTAGCTCAGCTGTCAGAGCACATGAAATGGTATCAGGAGTTCTGGCTGAAGACAACTTTTCCCCTATACCCAGAATTGCCAGAATGCAAGAGCGAAGAAAGTGGCTTCAAATAAACTTCATGATCATTGTGAATCATAAGATAACGGAATTTTATATTGAGAAAGAGGTAAAATATTTTCCTATAAATGTATACAAATAAATAAATAAGATTTGCATAGTTTATTTTACTTCTTCCCTTAAAGCCAATAATAAAAGCAAAAAAAAAGAAATAAAATTCCCACCTGTTTAAACAGATTTGACTTAGCACCATTTCTTAAATATTGTTTTCAGTTTCCCTTTTCCATACCTGTATGCAATTAATTTTGAAAGCAATTTTCATCTAAAAATTTCCCCTTTTGTTTGAAGCTTGCCATTTAGTAGTTGTACAAAGGGTGCGCAATGGTGATAGTGAAAGAATGTTCCTTCTATTGCTTCTCTCGAAAGTATATTCTCTCGATAATCTTTTTCAATTCATATTTCGAAAAAGTAAACAATTAAATAAAAAAATTAATAAAATTAATCAGTCCAACTTAAACAGAGTGCTGTAAATTTAATGACCAACAAACGGAGGAACATTCACTATAATCTCAATATATTCACTTTCATCTTCTTAAGTAGTTCCTGTTTCCATTTTCATCTTCAATGCCTTCATTATTTTTATTTTAATCGTCTTCAGTACTTTTGTTCAATTTTTATTGTTCGTAGAGATTTCCTTTCATCTTTGCTAGTACTTTCCTCAAAATCATCTCCTTTGCATTCTTTATCATCACTTTCATTTTAATTCCCATCCTCTCCTCCATTTTAATGTTCAGCATCACTTTCATTCCTCTGTATTGACATTACCTTGTTCTTAAATAAATCCGTCACTTTTGTTTGCTCCGCTGCATTCGTTCTTTTCACACGCTCCCTAGACGTTCTCGCCATCAGTCGGCACCTCACAGCAGTCATTTATGATGTCGATATAAAAGGAAATGAAAGCAACTCCTTCACTTAATGACGATCTTAACTGCTCTTCTTCGCAGAGTTATTTCTTCTTCATCCCTTCGTTTAGACAAAACGAGTTTCTGGTGTAGAAAGCCGAGAGAAAGAGATCATTACTTTATGGTTTGTTCATACTTAGAGGTTTGTGTTAAATGCTTTCAAGAAACCTTTAAGCACTTGAAATACACAAGTTCAACAGAGCAGTAGTTAATTAAGAGATGGCGCTCTTTAAGTGGAGAGAAACTTTGGTAAATATACGATGGCGAGATATGAAATGCCCTGCTAGTAATCCTACTTTTCCCCCAGGAGCAGAATTTAATAAATCGTGAAAACACGTGACTACTCACCTTTTTCATTTTCGTTATTCTATTTCACCCTGTTAGTCTCTATCTAGTAGGGCAGGCTCGCAAGATGATGTTCCGAGGTTCGAGTCCCGCTGTGACTTGTTGAGGTTTGCTCCTCTAACCGCCACTCTGTCCTCGCGTAGAAATGGAGCAACGATGGACTTCGAAATATCACTGCCCGTCAGGAGGGTCGCTAAGTCACGGTCTCGTGACCAGGAGAGCTTGTAGATATGCTTACTTTATATCTATAACATGCCTAACGTTATCTCTACCATTCCTCGCATGTTGAAAACACTTTAGATGGCTTTAATGGGAGGCTTCCGTCTGTCTCTTAATAGCTTTTAAATGAATCTCCTTCCCAAACTTCCTCCGAGTCTTTGGATCCTCTTGGCAGAACCATTTAGCCCATTGGGCGCAGAAAGATTCCACTCATAGAAAAAATAATTCAAATTCTAACATCATCTTCACAAAGAGATGAAGGATTGGATTCTATGTTACTTTTAAAAATAAATTCCATATGGGAAAAAAATGTGATTTTACATTGAAGTTCGAGAAAATATTGAACGTCAACATTTATTTTTTAAAATTAATATGTTTGAGAAAAAATTATTACAATTATTATTAATCATGGCCATGTACCATATGTACCCTAAACCATTCAAAAAATTGTTTCGATATCTTTGTTTAAGCGTCTCATATTTTTGCATCCTTAAGTATAATGAATCTGTCTATAAGTAAACATTACATTTATAAGTAACATTAAACCGCTAAATAAGAGATAATATAAAGACTTCACAAACCTTTCTTTCCTGGAAGTTTCTTCAATATCACAAGTTGATTATTCGGCTTCTCAAAATTTCTTGCAATCATTAACTGCAAATCAAATCCTTCATAACTAGAGACTTTCATTCACGTAGAAAGCAAATTTTTTTTATGTTTTTCTAATGTTTTTTTTTATCTGACCTCACAAGGTTGCAAAACTAAAAACAAATATAATTTCCTTATGCTAAATGTTTTATGAAAACCTTGCCAACGATGTTCAGATGCATTTGAAGAACTACGATTTTAAACATAAACAACATTTTAAAAGTGAATGAGTCTTTTAAAAACATTTCCAAGAGAAATTGACTTACATGTGGTTGACGAGATGCATGGTCGTGATAATCCATTTGAAAGTTTGTTCAACGCACAACAACTAATCGGTTAATCCAAGAATAGGTTTGCAACGATATCGACATTTCGATCTGTAAAAAACATAAAATTTCGTTATCTCCACCATTTTAAAAATACATATTGATTTAAAAACTTTACTACCCGAAAGCTGCCAATAATAATCGCGTGTGCATTACAGGTAGGCAAAGACAGATAAGAAAGCTCAGAAACTACAACAGAAAAACAAAATTCAACTGAAAAAAACAACTTAAATAATTGAAAAACATACCATTAGTTGGAAAACAGTTGAGACGACATTATTTATATCATGAGGAAAAAGGGGAAACTCCTGAGAAGTCGAAATATGTCGCCTACATCCCATGAAGCAATTATTTTTAGACAAATACGTGGTTGCCTGTGATTATACGTACACAATAGGAAGTTACTTTCAGATCATAAAAATCACTGTACCCATATTAAAGGTTATTAACATTTGGAAATGACATCATTTCTCGGAGAAATGAGAGACAGCAGTGATTAGTTTGTTATGCGACTCACAGTTATATGGCATCAAGATTTACTGTTAAGTAAATTTAGGCTAAAAAATTATATTTCTTTAATATCATAATTTAAAGACGAACCGAGTAAATTTCAGGGGAGCCAAAACCTTAAGGGCGCTTTTACAGCAGTATTTTTTGCATATAACGGTTAAAAGTATTAACATTTTTTTAAAGGTGATACTTTGCCTTGGGTGCTGAATTGCCTAGGGAAGTTATTATGGGGGAAACTATCTTGAAACAAACACAGTATTTTAATATACAGTAGCTATTTGAGTTTTGCCGATAAAAGGTTGCACTTACACTGAGATACCAGTTTCATAGGTACACCATCCCTCGTTATATAAATGGTTCATTCTAACACGTAACACGTCACGTGACCGTGGTGTATAGTATAAATAAGGCAGACCAGTTCTTCGGGTATATTTACAGTTGGATTGAGCGTTAGAATGGGAAAAAAGAGCGACCCGAGAGACTGAACATTGGATAATAGTTGGTGCTAGGCATGCCGGTTCTAGCATCTCCCAAATGGTCGTTCTCCTGGGCTTTACACTCAACCTTTTCGAGGGTTTACCGAGAGTGGTGCGAAGAGCAAAAACCTACCAATGATCGGCGATCCTGTGGAAGAAAACAGCTTGTGGATAAGAGGGGGAGAAAGAGACTGGCAATAATCGCGCAAGGGAACAGACGGGCTACAACCAGGGAAATTACGGCAGAATTAAAATTGGTGTGCAGAAGGTCATCTCCGAACACACTACGTATGGGAACTTGTCGCCAATGGGTTACAACAGCCGCCTACCATGTCGAGTACCGATGATTGTCAGCGAAGAACGCGAAAGCCTTTCTCCAGTGGGAGCAGGAGCATCGACATTGGACAGTTGAGGACTGGAAAAAGGTAGCCTGGTCGACGACGTCGACAAAACGTCGGCAAACGTTTTGCTGGTCGGCAAAACGAACCTTCATCAGACTAATGAAGGTTCCTTTTGCATCATTCTGATGGAAGGATCATAATTTTGCACAAGCAACGTGAGGCTATGGAGCCATCTTGTGTGCTATCAACTGTACAAGCCGGTGGTGTGATGGTGTGGGGAATGTTTTCCTGCACACATTAGGCCCCTTGATACCCAAAAAGGGACTAGGGGCCTTAAAGACACTAGTGGAAACAATCTAACAAAAAATCAAAAAAGAATTGCCTAGTTTCCAAATTACAATAATTTTTAATAGAATTTCATCTTTAATTGCTACGTCATTTGCCTTTCCACTCGGGCGGGGGTGGCTCAGTCGGTAGCGCGCCAGGCTCGTAATCTGTAGTTCCCAGGTTCGAGTCCCAGCTGGGTCAGCGTTGAGATTTATCTCCGCAAAATTTCCCCGCCCACGGTCAGTAGGGGACACCGATGGGCTTGGAAAGGCCGCCGTCCGTCGGATGGGACGTTAAGCAGTGGCCCCGTGTGCGGGAGAGCCATACCCTGTGCACGTTAAAGAACACGCTGGATGGCCTTGACGGGAGGCTACCATCTGTCTCCCAACAGCTGTTCAAGTGGGTCCCCTCCCCCCAACCTTCTCTGAGCCTTCGGGGTCCTTGTGGCCTGGCCATTTAGCCCATGGTGTGCAAAAAAGTGCCGCTCAGAGGTAAAACAATCCAATCCAATCCAAGCCTTTCCACTCAAAAACAATCAGAATCCTGGTTCGTTACTGAATGGCGAACCGAAAAAGTACGAATGATATTTGGAGCCATCCGATCTGGAAGTGATGAAGCATTCTCAATCACAATATGATTGTTGTTCCTCAGATTGCTGTCCTCCAATATCTCGCGGGGAGTTGACGCAATAAAAACACAACCCTCGAGAAACAGACATACAGAGAAAGGAAGACTGAGTAGCTTATGCTTACGCCAACATTAATCTCGCGGCAAAGCCTCTTTGGCATGGGGAAAGACTGCGGCGCACATACCAAGTGGTTCTCTTAAACCTATCTTAAAACTCTATTTCGCTCGATCGTTTAATGGACAAATCGTGTTCTCTCGGGCGGTGGCGGTTCGAAATTAAGCCAAAAGGAGATTATGCGAAAGCGAGGCTTATGGACGCATCCCAACAAGAGCCAGGCAGCGAGTGCATAAGCGAGGTGCGCCTGTGTTTGTCTGCCTTGAATTCTGGTTTGCATGCCAGCCGCGCTTACGCCATAATTTTACCGGAGAAGAGGATTAGCACCTAATCGAGACGGATAATGCCCATTTAATGCTCTCATTTCGACGGCTCTCTTTGCAGTGGGAGGCGCACTTTATTACGAGTTTTAAAGTGCATTGCCAGTGATTTCGTGGTCGTGCTGGCAGAGAAAGCATTTCTTCCACCAGTTAGATGCTAAAGCCAAAGCAGCATGCAACGGAGTGGGTCTATTGATTGAAGCTACATGTTTCATTGCCAAAAGTGCATTGCATTGATGCTTGCATGTTGTTACCTTTCACACTGCTTTCAGTTTCAAACTTATCTACGATATATTCCGGTGGCTTGAATTGTACTATTCTCGAACCTTAACAGTGCAAAAAACGAAAACATGACCACAACAGAAAACCCTAGCAAACTGCAAATGGTTGATCTTAAACCTTGAAGTATTTATCAAAAGACCTCCCCTATAAATGGCACTGTCTCTCCTCATCCAATGTCAGTATCTATTGTCTCTCTCCTTATTGCATGAACTATCGTGTTGAAGTATTGGTTGGCACCCTTTAGATTACACTTTATCACTAATTTCAATTTTTCGTCTGGTTATTCGAAGTGGAAGAATGATCTATTGGTCTTGACAGATGAGCATGAAATGCCGACGAGGCAGTAGGATTTGAATCCAAGAAAACGATGTTGGAATAGGAGAATTTTTTGGATTTATTCTCACTTTTCCAATCTTATGATGAGGTTTTGGAGTCATTGCTACTTGGAAAATTAGGAAAAAACACACCCACAAAAAATCAGTCTTAGGCAAGTCAGCTTGATCTTTGCAATCTTTAATAAATGAGGTATGGCTACTTTTCTTTTTTTCTACCCTGCTGAGGACTGGTCAACCACACAGAGTCCTGGTGCTGACCATATAAACCCACTGGACTGTACAGATATATGGCCCTGAGCTTGATTATGGATCCTGATTTTGTTCCACTGGTGGGATTCTGTGGAGGAAAAATCTTCCGCTGTGTTTTCTGTTTGTTTGTGGGTTGACAGCCCCAAGTGAATAGATTCACAGGATATGTTTATCAGCTGGTGGATAATCCTGAGCAGAGGTCATCGCAGGCACCTGAACTCTTTGCTTCTATTGGCATCGTCAAATTCTACATTGGAGGAAGTCTTCCAGTGTAGATGGCTTCAGCCTTTAGTGGTGGGGTAACGGGTCTTTGCCCCATGTCTGCGATTAGGGGGCTGTTTTATATTGTCGGCATTTAGATATTCGTGGCTTGCAAGAGACCAGATGGACAGATAAAGGTCAGATTCTTAAAAATAATCTTAAATTTCTCTTTTCAGGGAGGGACGACAATAAGCATCACCAAGGCGTGGGTCTGCTTCTCAGCAGACACGCTAGTGATGCTCTTCTAGATATGAGTGCATTAATGAAAGGTTTCTTACAGCAAAAGTTCAGACAAGCGTTAAAGACTTGGATGTTATCTGCTGTTATGCCCCCACTGAGGATGCCGATGAAGATGAGAAGGATATGTTTTATGAACAACTTCAGGATATTTTGAATTCTGTCGAGAAAGGAGATATTACCCTTGTTCTTGGTGACTTCAATGCCAAAGTTGGTACTGACTCTGACCTTTGGGGAGGAGTAATAGGCCCTTTTGGTATTGGTAGCTGCAATGGCAATGGGCAATGTCTCCTACAGGTAAGTAAACTCAATGGATTCAGAATAACTAAGACTTATTACAAACACCACGACATACATAAGTACACATGGGTTTCACCTGATGAGCTGCATAAGAATATGATTGATTATATATTAATTAACAGCAAATGGGCTAGTTCTATTAGGAATACCAGGTCATATAGGGGAGCTGAAATTGGATCTGATCATTACCTTGTTAAAAGTGTCTTGCAACTTAAACTTAAAAAGTGTTGTGCTAGGGTTAAGAAATTTACTTTTAATATTGAAGCTCTGAAAGATCGAGTTATAACCAAAGTTTACCATGATAGGTTACTTAGTCATTATGACAGTCACGGTATGCTTACTACTGAAGTTGAGGAAGAATGGGATCATTTTAAACAGGCTCTTTTGAACACAAACAGTACTCTTTTAGGAAAAACGGAGCAGAGGAGGCAGAATTATTTGAGTGAAAAGGCACCATTTTAAACAGGATTTTTTGGACACTAACAGTACTCTTTTAGGAAAAAAGGAGCAGAGGAGACAAAATTATTTGATGATAAGGCACTTGAGCTTATTTCGGAAAGAAAGAACTGCAGGAATGTCCTTAATCAATACCCCACTAGTCCTAATAGAAAGCATTGCAGAGAACTTAATAAACGTGTAAAAGATCAGTTAGCTGCTGATAAGAATCTTTGGCTTGATGACATCTTGACTGACAAAGCCGAGGAAGCAATTAGACAGCACAACAGCTTAGAGATGTACCAGATAGTTAATGTTTTGTGTCGTAGAAAACGAACAGGTATACAGGGATTGAAGGATAAACAAGGTAAGGTTACAGAAGGGAGGATTCTGTCATGGCTAGGTGGGCAGAGCATTTCAGTGATATTCTAAACAATGTGGTTAGTTCTACTCCCATTGTTTGCAATGATGATAGATACATTGTTGGCTTTAATGTTGGTCCTATAACACAATCTGAAGCTATTTTGACTCTTTCTAAACTTAAACTTCATAAATCCCCAGGGGTTGATGAAATTACTACGGAAATGCTTAGAGCTGGGAATGTTTCGGTTACCACTTAGATGACTGAAATTCTGAATATCTTTTATGATAAAGGCATGGTTCCTAAGGGTTTTACCAGAGCTATTGTTATCCCTATTTTCAAAAAAGGTGATCGCAGTTCTTGTGATAACTATAGGGGTATCAGCCTACTCTCAGTCTACTCTGTCTACTCTGTTCCAGGTAAAGTTCTTTCCATGATTGTGCTTAATAGAATTAAGAATCTAGTTGACAGTCAATTGCGTGATGAGCAATGTGGATTCAGAAGTGGTAGGGGATGTGTGGATTAGAAATTTTCACTTAGGCAGATTCTTGAGAAATGTTTAGAGCAGGCGTGTCCAAACTTTTAACTTCCCTGGGCCACATTGAGTGAATATTTGACTTCCCTGGGCCACACTAAGTGAAGATGAAGTGTTTTGGGCCGCACATAAAATATAAAATATAGTTAATGAATATGAATAATAAAACTTCATTTATTTTCTTATGTTTTCTATTATAAAATGAAAAAGGGCAATATAAAACTAGTGGGATATCAAAAACTCGCTGAAAATTCAGCGAGAGGAAAGCCAACGGGTCGGTTCGATTTGGCGAACTTTCGCGAACGTTCGATGGCCCCTTTTTCTGTGAAGGGCTCCCTTGGCCAAAAGGATTAGGAAATCAAAATACAATGCAATATACTGCATACAAATATTGTAATTCTTCAAAAAATTCGCCGTCGAGTGGATACACACATAATTCGAAACGTAAATTCTCATGGCATACTAAGATGTTTTTATTTAAATTTTTATTTCAAAATAAATGTCAACGAATCGATTATATATGAAAAAATATTGCAAACATTTATTTTTTAATAAAAATGTGTAAATTTAAATATTTTCATAATTTGCGTTTGGGCCGCATTTTAAAGGCTTTTGGGCCGCACTTTAGACAAGCATGGTTTAGAGTTTCAGAAACCTTTGGTTGTTAGCTTTGTTGATTTCAAAAAGGCTTTGACTCTGTTGATCGTCATATTTTGTGGGTGATTGTGAAATCATATGGTATACTAGAGAAGTTAGTTAACATAATGAAAGCTCTCTATAATAACACTGAGTCGTGTGTGAGAGTTGATAAGTCTTGTAGCAATTGGTTTAGCATTACTTCTGATGTTCTACAAGGGTGCATTTTGTCTCCTTTTCTCTTTAGTTTGGTTATTCATTATGTTATGCGAAATTCACTTGAAGGGAATGATTTTGGCTTAAATGGGCTGGAGATAGAAACATTTCTGATTTAGATTATGCTGATGATTTAGCCATTTTGGCAAATGATGTTGATGAGATGAACTTTTTCATTCGAGATGTTGATGAGACTGGTAGTAGAGTAGGATTGGTTATAAACAGAGAGAAAACTAAAGTGATGAAAATTGGTCAAGCAGGCTGTGATTCAGTTAATCTGAATGGTTGAAGTCTTGAGCAGGTGTCACAGTTTAATTATCTTGGGAGCTATGTAATAGATAATGGTGATGTGCGGCATGAGATTAACAGACGAATAGGGATTGCTGCTGGGACTTTTAAGAACCTATGGAGAGTGTGGAGAAATAGGCGTATACACCTAAAGACTAAAATTAGACTGTATAATAGTTTGTTTCTTTCTAGGGTTAGTTATGGTAGTGAAACTTGGACACTTTGTAAACAGGATAACAGGAAACTAGATGCTTTTGATTCCAGATGCTTACTCAGTGTCTTGGGTATTATGTCGTTTAAATTTGTAACTAATGATGAGGTTAGGCAAAGGAGTCGGCAACCTCCTTTAAGCAGCATATTGTGAAGAGAGAGATTCCGTTGGTTTGGCCATGTTGCCCGTATGGATAATTATAGATTGACGAATAGGGTTATGAACAGTGTGCCTAAAGGCCTCAGAAGGAGGGGGAAACCTAGGATGCGGTGGGCAGACAATGTCAAACAGGACCTTGTTAGAATTGGTGTGCAGTGGTCAGATGCAGTAGATGTAGCTCAGGATAGACTTGCTTGGAGAATTAAACTGCACGGTCTGGTTGGACCCCCGTAGGCCATGGCTGCTTGATGATGATGATGATGATGATGATTAAAGGATTGAAAACAAATAAGTGTGCATCGAAAATAGCTGAAATCTGCAAAGAATGTTTTTGGTTTAATCTGTTGTCGGGCACGATCTCACATGCACGATTTGAACATAAATTGAAAATAAGTGCACACACATTACTACGTTTCTTCTTCTTAATGAGCAGAATTTTATCTATATAAGCAGAAGATAAATGTACGCACATCATTCTGCAACTTACTATAATGCGCGAATAACAGAGTAAATAATATTATACCATCCTTGTTAATAATCCTTGTTGAAAAATAAGTCCTTGTTAAAAAATAAGACAAGTATTATGATGGTCTACCTTTTCTGCAAGTTTTTCATACTATTACAGGAGCGGAGGTGGCTCAGACGGTAGCGCGTCAGGTTCGAGTTCCAGCTGGGCCAGCGTTGAGATTTTTTTCCACAAAATTCACCTTCTGCCCACGGTCAGTAGGGGACAGCAATGGGCTTGGAAATGCCGCCGTCCGTCGGATGGGACGTACGCAATGACCGTATGCGGGAGAGCCATACGCTGTGCACGTTAAGGAACACGCTAGATGGCCTTGGCGGGAGGCTACCATCTTTCTCCCAATCCAGTGGGTCCCCTCCCCCAACTTTCTATGTGCGCTCGGGGATTTTATGACTTGGCCATTTAGTCCCAAGTGTGCAAAAAAGTGCCGCTCAGAGGTAAAACAACACACCTAGTATTACAAAATGAAAGAATTTCGATTAAAATAGTTTAACTGCAAAATATTTTATTGACTCTATATTAAAAACGTGATATAAGATATTCACGAGTGAAATTAGAGGAAAACACAGGAGTTGAAAGCAGCTGAAAGAAACGTAATCAATCAATTTGCATGGAAATAACGCAATATCCATGCAATTTGTATGGAATAACGTAACAACACGAATGAAATAAATAATTGTGGTACTCTCGATATTCGAAATAATGAAAGTTTCAAACCTGGGACTAAATAGGATTCATGACTAAACTGTGAATAACCGAACGTGCCTCAAAGACAATTTCAAAGAGGTAATTCTGCGTAAAAGACTAAAAGAATTGCCATTTTAATTTCATACTAAAACTTCTGCCGAAACAAATCTCAAACGACGATAGAGACGTTTCGTAACAAATTCCGAAGCATTTTTTCCCCAAAAGTAGTAGAAAAATGTGTTTAACGATATTTTAGCATTTATTATTTTAACAGTTTCGTCCATTTTAGAAAATCGTCGGATTTTAAGTTCAGAGTTTTTTTCTCAAAATATTCTTTCCTCAATCTCCCGAATGTTTACTTTAAAGAGAGTTGAGTACACGTTTTTAGACTCGGGGTAATTATAAAATAATAAGCCTTCCTTTTTTCTATTTATGAGGAAGACGTTCTTTTCGCATGCCGCTGTTTGATAATCGGAGAGAAGGATATTCCCCATTGTGCTGTGTATTTTTCTGTTTAGCATCACGATTAGCATTTCCTACATTCATTAACACCATCATCACTAATAGTGCTATTAGTGATCGTTTTTTCTTCTCCATCCAGGAAATATTAAAGGAGGTTTTCACTGAAGAATCTTTTCGTTGCTTACGCCTAGAATTTCATCATTTCATTCTTGCTATTTATTTCGTTTTTTAATGTTTCGCCTGATAATTTTATGAACATTTCCTCTATTTTTTTTTTCAGATTTTCGTTTCTTTCTTCCAGGTATTTTATTCCATTAAACCTTATAACACGATCAGTTTCATTTCTACAGAAAATCGCATTATTTCGAGGAAGTTATTTGCATTTTACTCTTATTTTTTGTGACCGTATCAGATCTACGTGATATCCTAATATTATTCATAATTGAACCAACTTTTCCGAATTTGTATCCCATTTTTTACTTCTATTTTTTTTAGCTTCGCAATTACCGCGTCCAATGTCAGGGGGGCGGGGGGGGGGCTCAGTCGGTAGCGCGCCAGGCTCGTAATCTGTAGTTCCCAGGTTCGAGTCCCAGCTGGGTCAGCGTTGAGATTTATCTCCGCAAAATTCCCCGTCCTGCCCACGGTCAGTAGGGGACACCGAAGGGCTTGGGAAGGCCGCCGTTCGTCGGATGGGACTTTAAGCCGTGGCCCCGTATGCGGGAGAGCCATACCCTGTGCACGTTAAAGAACACGCTGGATGGCCTTGACGGGAGGCTACCATCTGTCTCCCAACAGCTGTTCCAGTGGGTCCCCTCCCCCAACCTTCTCTGAGCCTTCGGGGTCCATGTGACCTGGCCATTTAGCCCATGGTGTGCAAAAAAGTGCCGCTCAGAGGTAAAACAACCCAATCCAACGTCAGGATAAAACTTAGAGAGAAAATGGGGGAGGGAAGGGGGAAGGGAATCCGAAAGACCGGATTAAAGGGGACAGGAACTACATTCCGGTACATACCTCCATTTTAGTGGTCTTTTACAGAAATAATCCTGAAGAATACTGTAATATATATATTTTCCATTTTTTAAAACTCTGTTTCAAATATTGGAGCTTTTACAGATGGGAGCATGGCTCCCTTGGCAAACCAACTTAAACCCTGCCCAGCAAATATTCTAAATTCGAAATTTGAAAGGGTGGAGATGGCTCAGCCAGTAGCGCGCCGGGCTCGTAATCTGCAATTCCTAGATTCGAGTCCCGTCTGGGCAAGTGTTGAGATTTATCTCCTCAAAACTCCCGGCTCTGCCCTCAGTCGGATGAGACGTTAAACCATGGCTCAGTGCGTAAGACCCTGTGCACGTTAAAGAACACGCTGGATGACCTTGACCGAAGTCTACCATCTGTCTCCCAACAGCTGTTCAATGGGTTCGCTTCCCCAACCTTTCTTGAGCCCTCGAGGATCTTGTGATCTGGCCATTCAGCACATTTATGTGCAAAACAAGTGCCGCTCAGATGTAAAACAACTCAGCCCAATCAAAAATTTAAAAGGATTTTACTTCTTATCTAATATTTCTTATCACTTATAGCGCACAAATTTTTATCTCGACTAAGAGTTTCAGGGTGAACAAAACCATTTCTGTCTTGCAGCTGTAAAGGAGTGTAAGTTAGGTTAGGTTGTTTACCTCTGAGTGGTACATTTTTGCGCCCAATGGGCTAAATGGCCAGGCCACATGAACCTCGAATGTTCAGAGAAGTTTCAGGAGAGGGAACCCATTGGGCAGCTATTAGGAGACAGATGGTACTAGCCTTCCGTTAAGGCCATCCAGGGTGTTCTTTAATCTGCACAGGGTATGGGCCTCCCGAACATGGAGCCACGGCTTAATGTCTCATCCGACGGATGGTGGTCTTTCCCCAAGCTATCGGTGTCCCCTACTGACTTAGGTAAGGGTCGGAAGTTTTGCGGAGATAAAGGCAAGACTCGAACTTGGGAACTACAGATTACGAGCATGACACGCTACCGACTGAGCCATCTCCGCCCCATCTTGGGCTTACTTTTACTCTCCTGTGTGTAATAACGAAACTGCTCTGCATGAAACAATTGTGCTCTCTTCACTAAGGCTTACGCTCTCTCTCATAGATGTTACCTTATGCACACTATGACCAAACGTTACCATACATATCCATGTTATGTGAATCGCACATCGAAGACTCTCTAACGGTGGAAACAAGCTTTTTAAGGAAAAATTCACTGGAGATAAACTGAAGATCTAGTTCAAATCTATCAAAACATTGCTTTTCCACAAAGTTTGTTTAATATCTAAAAAGCGATTGCAAATGAAACATTTAACAGCAGACATTGTGGTTGCTCTCATCTTAGAACAATATTCTTCAAAATGGACGAAAAACGAAGGAATCAACTGAAACTGCCAAAATTATATTATTTTAATAAAATATTTGTTTTTAACAGTAATTAATTTAATGTTGATTGGGGTAAATACTTACGATTGCAACATTGCAGTTAAATATTTGCTTCCATAAATCTTTAAACATTAAGCAAATACGTACAAGAAGATGATTTAGTGAGATTTTAAGATCGTCAATTTATCTCTTGTGACATTTCCCACTAAATCCATTCGTTTTGTAAAAGTTAGGGAACACTTTGAATGTGACTTCACTTTCATATAACATTGAAGTGTCTGTTAACTTTCTTTTTACTGTAGTTCATAAAACTCTGATTTTCCATAAGTGAAATCAATCAACAATGGAACAATTTATCAAGGTAGAATCTTTGGACAATATTTGGGGAATTTTGTTTTGCAAACTGCTCTTTAAACGCTTCCAGCTGATGGAAGTTTTTACTAAGATTGTTTCGTAATTTTGTTTAAAAGTTTATTTCAACGTTTAGGCTCCGATTCATAAAAAACGATAGGAAAGGTAAATAAATGACTATTACAGCGCTTAATTAACATAAAGAGAAATACTGCTGCTTAACTTTCATTTCGTTTTAATATGTTAAATTCCGATGGATAAAACATTCATGATTTGAACGAGATTGGAAGACTGGAAACTGGCACTTGACGTCGTTGCATAAGTGATGACCAATTTATGTTTTGGGAGTTTGCAGTCAATTATTTCGAATGCTCTTTAGAATCAGAAGGTTTGCTTGACGGTAGATATTGAGCTGAGTAAATGGGGAATTAAAGTTCTGTTCATTTCAGAAATGCCGCGAGTACCTCTCATTTTGATCGCAAAACCATTTACTGTCTCTCCGATTCGCGACATTACCGCAATAAAAGTGTCGCATCGCTAATAGGACATATTAAATGACATTCAGGCAAATTACATGATGACAAAGGTTGACAACACTTGGCGGATTTTATCTTTGATTGCAAGCGTAGAAATTATTTCTGTCGGAATGTCGGGGAGGAAAGCTCAGAGGACAGGGATTTAATAGCTCCCTAAATTCAATTCAATTTTTATTCAACTTAGATATGTATCAATACAAAATTATAATGAAATATATCTAGCTAAAGTAACTGAATACTTGAGCGCTGGTGTGTAAAATATGTACATGAAGCTTTTATTCTTTATTACAGAAATGACTTATTCTCATTTATTCAAGCTCAATTAAGTTGAAAAAAATTCTAATTTTAGGTCGTTTTCCAGAGTACTAACGAGATATTCGGATTTTCATTTTCCTAATCTCCCGGTAATTTTCAGTATTCACTTTTAAAGGGCGCTAAATCTGAAAAAACAAAACAGCAACAACAAAACTTTAAATAATTATTGCAGACACTATGCTTAAGCTAGAAATTTTGTTGGTATAGTGTGATGGGCAAGAGGGAGAGTGGGGTTGATAACAGAGTTAGCCTCCGTAATTCCGAGGTTTGGGGGAAATTAAACTTATTTTTTGTTTTAGGAGATAAATCAAAAATTATTTTGGTGTTGAAAAACTAATAATGAAATATTACTATTTACATTTTCCGAATCATACCTTGGTTCGAAATTCCATCGTCACAGGGTGAAAAATTCGGAAGTGAAAAACTTCATTCAGTTTGAAAAGAAGCATTCCTTCTCCGCAAGAGGCGATACATTATTCTTCTGGTTATACCATGAAGTTGAAGAGCAGAAGAGAAAATGCGCAAATGAGGAGTAGTTATGCGAAAAATTTAAAAATCCACTGAAAGTGACATAATTCGGAATGAATTATTTTCGATTTTAAACAACACAAAAATATTTTCCATCAACATTTATATTTTTGTTTGAGAAAAACATTCCGAGCTTTCTTTGTGTTTTCTGATTGCCTTTTTCTATTCTCTTGTTAACTTTCCTCAGCCTCATTTTCAAGTATTTTAATTTTCTCCAGTTTTGAATCTCGTGCATAGTTCAGTTGTGTCAGACATCTACACCTTGATGAGAAAATCATTCACATAGTTAATTAAATGTAATCATTAGAACGAATACATTTTCGAAATCTGCGTTTAAAAAAGGAAAAAAACATTTTCTATCATTTTAGGTGGCCGTAATTAAAGTTGAGATTTTTATTAAAACTTTAACAACCAATGCATTGTTTTACAAAACGCAGTTTTAATTTTTCTTCATTCGTCACATCTTTCTTTTCCTCTTCTTGTTCTTCCTTCGTTCTCATTGTATTTGATTATTATTAAATATTCCAATTTAGTTTTAAGATCAGAATAATTTATCATTATCACTTGAAAACTTCTTGCAAATTTGCTCGACAGGATCTCTGCCTTGATTCGCTTTTTCTTCGTACGTGGCAGTGCCCTTAAAAGGAAAACAAACTAATTTGGGAAAGGGGGGGAAAAACAACGACATTGAGTAATCATTCAAAAGAGCCAACAAGAAAAAAAGAGAAACAAATTTATAATTTAAGGCATAATTTAGGAAAGTTAATTATTTAAACATAATGCCCGTTGCTCACCCCCGATGAATGGCGAGATTCAAACAATGGAGCAAACAAAGAACATCGCTCGAGATACGGATCTGTTAAGAAAAACAACAATGGAATAAATTTTTTTTTTCTTTCATTACTTGCTTCACCTCATTTGCAAACGAGTGGGAACAATAGGCGTAAAATAAGTGTAAAAAATAAAATAAATTGCCCCTCAAGCAGTTACTTGTCATAGAGCCTGTCAGTGTAATAATACATACGATAACGTTTGACAAGACAGCAGAAACTAAAAAAGAAATCATCCATGTTTTCTTCTGTACTCGAATTAATCAAGCATACTGGGCGGCAGAAAATTAAAAACGAACTGGGGAAGTAGAGTTAGATATTCCTTTCCTCTATCGAAATTTTGCTTTAACCTAAACAAAGTTGAAAATAAATAAAAAAATTCTTAAGAAACCTGAAAAAGAAAATGGAAGTAATCGTTAAAATCTTTAAGCAAAGTAAATATTTATCTAATTCATATTTTTTTAATTTTCCTTAAAAATGGTAGAATTTAGAATTCAATTAAAAATACACGAAAATGCTGTTATAATTTGTACGTGATCAAAAAATGATAATGCTTTTGATTACCAATCAGAACAATATCTTTAAGGATTGAAGATTTAATTTTCTTCTAATCGAAGAAGCTGAATGAGATCAAAAGATTGATCTCATTCAGCTTCTTCGATTGATTTTGCGTAACGACACTTCTACTATTCTCTGCAGGTAATTTTACCAGGAATATGCTTCTTTGGGAAACTCGATGTCTTAGTGTTTAGTATTTAGAAGAAAATGTCCAAATGCTTCTAAATTTGAACTAAACGGGGGGTTTCAAATGTCATCGTAAAGTAGATTTGAGAGAACGGGTATAAATGAAGAGGCCTCAAACGATCAACGAACTCAAGGGTTCCAATTTAAAATGACATTGGTTTCATCACAAAAGATCAGCTTCAAAGATTGTTTCATAAAACTGTTCACCTCGTAGAGAAATGTTTAGATTTGAAAGGACAATAGTTTCAACATATAAGTCGTTAATGATGTAATAACCTGAATTTAATAATGTATTGCATTTCTATCATTAAGTCTAAATTGTAAAAATTAAATATAATTAATTCATGATGAATAATATATTAGTATCTGAAACTCACAAACTAATATCTACTGCACTTTTGAACATTTTGAAACAATCTGCATTATCTTCATTTTAATAAGATGGAAAATATATATATTGAATTTTTTCCGATGCTGCATCGTCATAATAACGTGCTTGAATTACTCTATTACCAAACAACAAAAGTTTCCTGCTTAATTGTTTTAAAAGCAAGCTGAAAGGAATCCTCAAGGCTACAGTGAAGGTTATTGGGTTGTATTTCCTCTGAGAGTTACTTTTTCATCCACAATAGGTTAAACGGTCGGTCACAAAGGCTCAGAGAATGCTGGGTAAGAAGATCCACTGGGCAGAAGACAGAGGCACACAAGGATATCCATCGTGTGCTTTGACGTGCACAGGTATGGTTCTCTTGCACAAGGAGCCGCAGCTTAACGTCCCATCCGAAGGGGGCAGGGGGAGGGGGCAGTCGTTAGCGCACCAGGCTCGTAATCTGCAGTTCTCAGGTTCGAGTCCCACCTCGGCCAGAGTTGAGATATATTTCAGCAAAACTCCCCCCCTCCCTCTCGGTCAGTAGGGGGCAACACGACCACGACTGTTCGTGGTCGTGTTGCGGGAGAGCCATACTCTGTGCACGTTAAGGTTGTGCTGTTTTACCTCTGAGAGGCACTTTTTTGAACAAAATGGACTAAATAGCCAGTTTATAGAGACCTCAAGAGCTCAGAGAATATTGGGGAAGAAGACTTACTCGACAGCTGTTAGCTAGGAGACAGATGATAGTTTCTCGTCAAGGCCATCCAGTACGTTCTCAACAGGGTATGGTTCTCCAGCGCACAAGGCCACGGCTTAACGTCCCAACCGACGAACGGTGGCCGGTCTAAGCCCATCGGTGTCCCGTTTCTGACCAAGGGCAGGGTGAAGGTTTTGCGGAGATAAATTTCAACGCTGGCTCAGGTGGGACTCGAACATGGGAACTTCAGATTACAAGCCTGGCGCACTAGACTTGACCCCGCCCCCCTTGTGCACGTTAAATAACACGCACAAGATATGGGTCTCTTGAATTCAGGACTAGACAGCAACGAAGATTGACATAGTATGGTAGTTTTCAATTTCCTTATAATTTAGGCGTGTATGGGAAATACATTACGCTTTGTCTTGTTGCATAGACTATACCTGGCAGAGAAAATAAAAACTCTATACCCATGGAAAAAAATAAATTTGATTCTTAGATTTTAAAGATGAATAAAATATAAAATCGATTGTGGTAATAGGGGGATCTTTTTTTTTAAAGCAAAGTGTTGAAAATGCCTCAGTGCAGCAAAAAGTCTAAAGAATGACGATAAAACAGCAACTAAAAGAAAAAGGGAACGAAGCACCCGAATGGTTGCATCAAGTGAGCTGCACATGTCTTGTCCATGAGAAAGAGATTACCAATAACAGAAGCCGGGTTCTTCTTCTACCCTGTCCGACCAAACTCGGCTGAAGCAGCCCGTCAGTCTGTCGCTTCCTCAATATATTGCTTCTCCCTGTCTCTTTCGCTCAGCTTCTGCTGGTCCCGTTGCTAGGAGACGGGAAACGAGCCGTATATGCTGCTGCATGCGCGGTGACGCGGACGATGGCAGAGGAAAGGAGGTGATGCTGGCGGAGGAACGCGCGCGACGCTCTTGGTACACGGAGGGACTGGGCTTGGTGTGGTGGATGATGTTCTGTTGGGGAACTGCGGCAGGGATGCGACGGACAGGTTCTGCTCGAGACAGGCGCGAGGAAGAGAAATAACGGGATACAAATAAGATGAGAAACGAAATGTGGAAGGGATGATGGCAACGGTGGAAGAGGAATGGAGAGAAGGATGAGGATGACAAGGACAATGTCCTTGGGATTTGTTATGGAGATAAAATAATAGTTTTGCTTTCTTGGCGAACATTGCTTTTCATATATTCTAAAAGAGTCGATGTTGTTGTGTCACAATGTTTTAAAGCCCTTTATACATGTGTATTATGATTGAAGACAATAATAACATTTATCATTAGGGTATGGGGCATCGATTAGTTGTTGGAAAACAGAAAAAGAATTCTTGGGTTGGGTTGTTTTATCTCTGAGCGGCACTTTTTTGCACACAGTGGACTAAATGAGCAGGTCACAATGACCCTAAGGCTCAGAGAAAGTTGGAGGAAAGAGGGCCCACTGGGAAGCTGTTGGGAGACAGATAGTAGCCTCCCGTCAAGGCCATCCTGCATGTTTTTTAACTTAACAGGATATGACTCTCCTTCGCAAACGGCACAACGTGCCATCCGACGGACGGCGGCCTTTCCAAGCCCATCGGTGCCCTCTACTGACCGTGGACAGGAAGGGGAGTTTTGCGGAGATAAATCTCAACGCTGACTCAGCTGGGACTCGAACCTGCGAACTGGAGATTACGAGCCTGAAAAATATGGTTTTTGTTATTATCATAGTTTTATTTTCAAATATTTGCGACTCAAATAGGTCGCATTAAAAAATCATAATGAACAAGTATATGCAACGGAAATAATCCTGAAATGCTTTCTATTTTATTATTGAATAATTTTTAGGCAAAGATAACCATTCGATGAGAAATGTAATTTTTAAACAAAAGATGAATTGATTTGAACACGATTTTTTAAATTTACTTTCCAGGTCCAAATTTCAAATTTAAATGTTAATTATTTGACAACTTGATAAATTTACTTTCAGTACCATGCAATGTATTACTAGATGCCATTAAATGCGATCTTTTTACTTATCTGTCAGTTTCATAAGATTTGTGACTCCATTCGTGACTCTGTCGGTTTCTGCGTTTTCAAAACAGTTGTTCCACCATATCTTCTCGATCCGGTGTCCGATCGTAAAGTTATAGGCCATATGAAAGAGTATGACGTGAGTAGTGTCATAGGTCACAATAATTTTATCTTATCGTTACTATATATTCCGAACATAAAGGCCACAAGTAATGAATTATGCGTCGAATGAAAGATTGTAAAGTGGGAAGTATCATAGGCTAAATTGTTATCAATTATATGAAAGTCTGTTTCAAAGAAAGAAGGATTTTCCCCCCTCAGAATATGTTCCTTTGCCTATGCCCCAAAATGAAGGGGAAATTAAAGGGGTCGTTCGCAACTAATTATATGTAAATGGAAGTTTATGACTTTAACAGTTTTTTCCTCCAAAGTAAGTGGAAAATAAGTTTTTAATTTTAAACATCCCTGCCACTAAAAGGAAAGAGAAAATAAATAACTATCTTTATGTAGCCTAAAGAGTAAAAAAATTCATACTAATTTCAAAGAGAAATATGGAGCAAATTGGGTCCAAATTTTGTTTAAAAAAGCTGCTAGAGACGTATCTTAATAAGAGCTAAGTGATTGATTTCATCAGCGTAATAATTTAATGTTATCTCCCACTTTTTTGGTGGCTCCGTCTGCGGGAGAGCCATACCCTCTGCACGTTAAAGAACACACTGGATGGCCGTGACAGGAGCCTACCTTTTCTCTCTCTTAACAGCTATCCAGTGGGTGTCATCCCTCCAGTACTCTCTGAGCCTTCGGGGTCCTTGTGATCCGGCCATTTAGCCTATTGTGTGCAAAACAGTGCAGCTCAAAGGTAAAAGAACCCAACCCTTTTTAGGGCACATACAATATAGCTTTTTTAAGTTTTTTAATTTATACAGCCGTCCCATGGCCGAGTGGTTAGCGCGCTTGGCTACTGATCTAAGGGACCTGGGTTCGAGCCCCGGGTAAGGCATGAATGGATGTATGTATCGTTTTTCTGCTGAGGTCCAGCCATCCTCTCAGACCTTCTACTATGGCATATAAACTGACAGGCACCTGTCAGACCTCTGTGGCAAGCAGCTGCTTGAGGGGGTATTTATTTATTTATTTTTTTAATTTATACGTTTTTGTCGGATTCAAATGTCAACAATTGCGTAATCATTTACCGAGTAATATATTATATGTTATTAATATATCTCCTCTGGAGTGAGAAGTTACGTGTATTTCACACCTTTCTGGAAAATTCCATTCGAAGTAGTCAACTTGATTATCTTGAAAGGTTTCAATAGTGAAAAATTCATATTTATGATAATAAGAAAGCTATATTGATTAGACATGAAGGCAAGAATCAGGAATTAATATTTTAAGAATTAACTTCTGAATGCATATATAGGGTTGAACAACATAAATCTCAAGTCTGCAAAATGTTGCGACTTGAGAGTCTGAACTGTCTACATCTTTCGAAGGAAACTGAAGAAATCAAAATTTTCTAAATCACAATAACAGAAGCCAACGATTAATTTTAACATTCGTTGCAACGTCTGAATGTCGAATTATGTATCATGTTTGTAGCTGGTGCATTTAGATGAGATTCATGATTTATATTAAAATGTCGATATCCAGTTGATCAGTTCAGAATAGAGGAGTAATAGGTATCGAAATCTTCTAACCGCATAACAATGGATGGATGATCTGTTCGATAGCTCGAACTCATTCTGCGCACATCTTCTGATTCAGAGATTCGTGTGAACCTCTTGCGCACTGTTTAGATTCACTCTCTCCTTTGCGAGGGAGGAAACAATGGACTTGAAACTGCTGCCATTCTCCGAAAAGACATACCAAGGATTAAATCACGTCCTCATCCTATGATGACAAATGCACGAGAACAAATACGCGCATATTACGCTAGATGGCCTCGAGAGGCATTGGGCCTCATTTATCACACTGAACTATGGAAAGCTAATGCTTACAGGCTAAAATAATATCATGGCAATTTTGTGAAAACAATTCGCAATAAACGTAAAAAATGCAATGGAAAAAAGTTAAAAACATTTCGGAAAAACCAGAAGTTTTAGCGCTTGTTAAAGTTTGGATAAAAAAAAATGTTGAGTGATCGACTGACTTCCAACTGGATTAACGAATAAAAATAAATTGAATTGGGATGTTTTACCTATGAGCTGTAATTTTTTTTAGCACAATGGGCTAAATGACCAGGTCACAAAGACCCCAAGGACTCAGAAAAGGTTGGGAAATAGGACGTACTGTTATCATACAGATAGTAACCTCCCGAGTGCGTTTTCCCGCACATGGATCACTGCTTTGCGTCCCATCCGAAGGACGGCGATCTTTCCAAAAAATAAATTGAAATGAACTACCTTTCATCATTACTTTTCAGGTACGAAATGCAGATCCTGCCATCTAGCGACTATGCGTGGACTTAATGGCCAACGCAATGCGAAAAATTCAGGAACACACACACACAAAAGAAAACATTCAATGACTCTAAAAAGAGAAGAATTGATAACAATGTATATTCATGAAAATTGTAACACATTGTTGCGAATTTTAAAATGGATAGGCACTGAGCGTGAGTATTAATAACTATATTTTCAAACCAATTATAATACAATGCAAATGCAAATTGTTACAAAAATATGGATGAAGTATTTTATAAACAAATTAACTACTATCATACCTAAGTCATTAACCTTTTTGTACAGAGCATACAATATCAGCTCTGTCTGTTCTACTAAAATACTACCTCTTCACTTTGTTTACCACGTCACTTGACTACCTTCAGACGTAAACAAACTCTCGTCCTGTGCTAGTTCACTTAACTTTTGTTACTAACAACAGAAAACAAACACCCGCGCACACACTAATAAATATACTAATTATTTTCACTTAACGCGCACTGACTCATACTATCTGAACGTCCTTTCAGATCTCACAACTTTAACACACTTAACGCGTAAATACTCAGATGAACTTCTTCATCTTTCACAATACCACGCACTACTGCATTACATTTCTCCCATTTTCATTCTTCCGAACAGTTCTAAGTTCCATTTCGTTGGCTAAATTGAATCTCACGTAGATTGACGTAGATCACGTAGACACGAGGATTGAAGTCACTTTAAGTCATGAAGTCACTGTTGCTCGTTCATCTGTCGTAAAAATATTTTAATGAAATTTCATAATTACCTTGATCTTATAAATAAATCGCCAAAAAACTCCATTGGAATATACACTACTGGAGTTGCATAAAATAAGTTTTGTTAATATTCATTTTCTCTTAGAGAGCTTTAGAAGCATGTTCATTTCAAATACAGAAATTTTTATTTTGTAACATAACGTCGCAAATAATTGGGCAAAACAATATTTAATAATAATGTAATCTATTGTAAGACTTCTTACTCTCAAACATTAATTCAAAAACAATCCCTTAACTCTTCCAAATTCAGTAAATTTCTTAAGTCTCAACTGCTTGTATCCATGATCCAGTTGTTCGCCTGCTAGGCTTGGGTTGGGTTGTTTTACCTCTGAGCGGCACTTTTCTGCACACCATGGGCTAAATGGCTAGGTCACATGGGCCCCGAAGGCTCAGAGGAGGTTGGGGGAGGGGACCCACTGGAACAGTTGTTGGGAGACAGATGGTAGCCTCCAGTCAAGGCCATCCAGTGTGTTCTTTAACGTGCACAGGGTATGTCTCTCCCGCACACGGGGCCACGGCTTAACGTCCCATCCGACGGACGGCGGCCTTTCCAAGCCCATCGGTGTCCCCTACTGACCGTGGGCAGGGTGGGGGATTTTGTGGAGATAAATCTCAACGCTGACCCAGCTTTGACTCGAACCTGGGAACTACAGATTACGAGCCTGGCGCGCTACCGATTGAGCCACCCCCGCCCACCTGCTAGGCTAATGTTCATATATAACCATGATAATAATAATAAACTGAAATCTTTCTTTACACAAGAAGAAGAGCTTTTCTTCCGTTTTGTGATATGATAAGCTATGCCGTCGTTGAAACACGACAACATCTTGTATTCATGTTAAAAATCACACGATGTGTTTATGAGAAAAATCGCATCTTCCTTTCGTAGCAATCCAAAGTATGATGCGTCAAATCCTCTCTCTATAAGTCTTGATGTTCCTCTGATTCGAATGTTTAAGAAGGAAAACGTCTCTCTCACAACTGAAATACTACCTTTTCACTCTCACATAAGCAATAAACGTTAGTGATATAAAACGCTCAGGAAAGCTGCAAATTACGAAAGTTTTCACTTTTCCATAGGTAGTGTTATCGAGAAACAAAATGACTGCTAGAGAAACCATTAAAAAAACAGTAACCTACTCTTTCCTGAGCTACATTATTTATGGAAATATTCATGCGTGTTATTAGATCGATGTAAGCATTGTTTAAGCGCTCGCGCTCATTTAACTTTCTTTTTCTGCTCTTTAAATCATTTCATGCAAAATAAGCATCCTAGCAAAAGAATGAACAAAACATTGTACGCAAATTTTGTCCCCAAAGACAGCCTCCAAATCATAATAAAACGGATATCTTTGGACAGAGATAAAAACAAAATACATTAACCATACATAAAAACACACACAGAGAGAGATGACAATAGAAAGGCGAGCGCACTTCCACATAAGGGGACCATCCACCCTCTACAACATCAACAACGTACACATCTATCTCGAATATACATGATGTATATACAGTGTATGCAAAAAAGCGAAACTTTTTAAACAGTTTACGGCTACGGGAGATCCCCGGCGGTGCGAATGGCAGTGCATCATGCTCTGTCAACTTAACGCTTCATTACCGAGAGCCCTGGTGGCTTGAACTGGTCGGAAGGAAGGCAATTTCGAGGAGGATTATTGTTCTTCCTGAGGAGAACAGAAAGGGGGTGGCAACATGCTGGCAGGTGATGCTAAATTGAACGCGGTAACCATTAGCCGATGGCAGGGGGCTGTATATAAATTAGAAATTTAACGTTTCAATGATCTTAAGGGAGTTTTATTTGTTTGTTGTGCTTTTTTTCCTTCCGTTTTTTCTTATCTCGTCTGAAAGATGCTTTATCAGCAGAGGGAGAGAGAAAAAAATAATTTGTTTTCAAGATACAGCTGAAAGTCTTGAGGACACTTTCTTTTTTTTTTCTTCTTTTAGTTTTTTTTCCTCTCTCAAGGCTGAAAGTCTTAGAGAAAGAAAAAATTCAAATTAAGGAAGTTTTTTGGGAAGAAATGAAGTCGCGATGGGATAGTAAAGTTTTCTTTTTCTCCTATCGTTTTCTTCCTTCTTCTCTTATTTTAATATAAATGTTAGCGTTATTTTAATTCGAGTAATCCAATACATCAAAGCTTGAGGCAATTTTTTTAAATTCATTAGACACGAAGATTATTTTCAAAATGTAATGATTGTTTCTTGATTTAATTTCTTAAGTAATGAGAAAATATTGACAGAGAACTGAAAAATTGCGACATTTCGTTAAAAAAGTATAATTACAGGACACCACGATTTTCATTTTTATCGTATAAAAAAAGTTGCAAGGCGAGAATAAATTATCTAGATCATAATTAATAGGAGATAAATGAAATGCGCAAAACTGTAGACTCAAAAAAATACTGTAACAATAAAGTATTAAAAATATTACAACAGATTAACCTTATAACACAGACAAGGGGGTAATTTCTTTAAAATTGATATCGACGTTAAACTAAGAATAATACCTTCTTTGACAACTTCTTAAATTTTAATCCTCAGATCTCTGTGTATGGATGGATTTCTACAGTTACCTTTACTTCGATAGAAAGTTATTGTGATTTACCGACAGGTAAGTTTTATGTGGTTCATGTGCTTTAAAATGCCAAACGGTATACTTCCATCCCTCTATTTAGACGATAGATAGTTTCCGGGAAATCACCGTGTGAATCGAAACCGTGCAAATCGAAACAAACAATTTAAGAGAAAAGGGGGGATAGATTCCAAATAAATCGCTGTTATGAATAAAACATAAATATGTAATAATAAAACTTTCCATGTATCTCAGATTTGAGTTCAGCAATAATAACAACCATTCACATAACATTATTTTGTACTTTATTTGAGATAGTTAAGATAAGCTTAGATTAATATTTCATACATTTCTTTCTGTTAGCGAAAAATATTCATCGTTAATGTAGACGTATACTATTGAATTTTAAGATGAAATTTCAAAGAAGGATATTTATGAACTAAATATAAATTATATAAATTAGAAATTAAACCTTTGTTTCAACACTTCGTGCTTTATTTTATAAAATTAACGTTTTATATTTTATGTAAGAGTGTGCCTGCGAATTAGCTGTATTTAGCCTATGTAATGTTCTACAAAGTAAAACGTTTTGCTAAAAATTAAATAAAACACTGCTTTTATTAGTCTGAAAAATTCAGTCTAGTAAAGTCAGAACTCCCTTCATTTCATTAAGATGTCGCGAGACAGACTGCATTACAATGGTAATAATATAATTTGAGCAAAAGAGTATAAATATAACTTATTACAGATGACGATTTCATTATTATAGGAATTTAGTGTTATCTATTTATTCTTGAAAATAACTGATATCAATTAAAAACATTTCTTTAATATTTCCTTTGGTATGACAGTTTCATGATTTCGCTTGACACTACACCACTGGTACTTTATAAAATGTATTATATCTATATATATTACAAAACATCCATCCATACCGTGAACCAATTTATAATCATATAAAACGAAACTGGTTGCATTTTTTGATCGTGTAAAACTGAAACCACATAAATCGAGTGATAGGTGTACTTCTTAAAAAAATAAAAAGAGATATAAAGTCTTCAAAAATTTTATAACAAAGAATTATGTTTTATTTAATGAATTGATTAAGTGGCTGATCTAAAGAATGAAAATAATTTTAAAGATGTAGTGAAAAAAATTCTATAAAATTAGTATTGGGAAATTTCACATCAGTGGAAGGCCATTCTGAATTTTGCAAATGAATATATAAATGTTTATTGCTGCATATTATTGAATATATTCATATGTATTATTTGCATCCACAGAACCAGTTGTTAACTCTGTAATGGGTGCTTTTTCCATATAATAATAAATAAATACCCTCTGAAGGAGCTGCTTGCCACAGAGGTCTGGCAGGAGCTTGTCAGATTATACATCACAGTAGGTCTGGCAGGATACAGACCTACTGTGATGTATAATCTGAAATGTATAATCTACTAAATGCATGTGTAATCTACTAAACATATGAGGAAGGCTGGACCTCAGCAGAAAAACACAGACATCCATGTCTTACCCGGAGCTCGAACCCAGGTTCCATTAATTAGTAGCAAACTAACTACACGGACAGAGGAAGGCATCGCTTTTTTCTTACATCTTGTATAATTTCTCAATTAAAGAATTATATACACTTGAAATTATTGTACTACTTGAAATCATTCTATGCTTGGAATTATTATAATTTATATTGAAATGAAAATAAATTTTAATTGTTATTCATCTTATTTATTGTTATAATGTTATAATAAAGGAATTCTACAAACTCCTAAATTTAAGAAAAATATCATTGGAAGGAATTGTTTTCCTTTGCGAAGTAAATTAATCCATTATATTTTATTAAAATTAGAATCATTTTTATCTATTTTCCTTGAGAATACATTATTTTAAGAAAACATTATTTTAGTAATTTCATCATCATCATCATCCTCAAGCAGCCATGGGCTACGGAGGTCCAACCAGACCGTGCAATTTAGTTCTCCAAGCAAGTCTATCCTGAGCTACATCTACTGCATCTGGCCACTGCACACCAATTCTAACAAGGTCTTGTTTGACATTGTCTGCCCACCGCATCCTAGGTCTCCCCTTCTTTCTGAGGCCTTTAGGCACACTGTTCATAACCCTATTCGCCAATCTATAATTATTCAAACGGGCAACATGGCCAAACCAACGGAGTCTCTCTCTGCACAATATGCTGCTTAAAGGAGGTTGCAAACTCCTTTGCCTAACCTCATCATTAGTTACAAAGTTGAACCACCTAATGCCCAAGATACTGCGTAAGCATCTGGAATCAAAAGCATCTAGTTTCCTGTTATCTTGTTTACAAAGTGTCCAAGTTTCACTACCATAACTAACCCTAGAAAGAACCAAACTATTATACAGCCTAATTTTAGTCTTTAGGTGTATACGCCTATTTCTCCACACTCTCCATAGATTCTTAAAAGTCCCGGCAGCAATTCCTATTCGTCTGTTAATCTCATGCCGCACATCACCATTATCTTTTACGTAGCTCCCAAGATAATTAAACTGTGACACCTGCTCAAGACTGCAACCATTCAGATTAACTGAATCACAGCCTGCCTGACCAATTTTCATCACTTTAGTTTTCTCTCTGTTTTACATTACTAAAAACATAAACAATTCTTCGAAACTCTTCCCTTCCAAAACATCTGGCTTATGCCACTGGACTAGGTTAAGATTTCGTTTGCTAATTCTGCGTTTTGTTCCTTTGTTTGTCTAACTTTGGGCATATCCGCATGAACCAACTTGAGTATTAAATGCCTTTGTGTCTATTACTTGGTCGCTTTGTTTTGAGAGGGGGGGCATATGGGAAATTAAAGCCAAAGGGTTGGGTTGTTTTACCTCTGAGCGGCACTTTTTTGCACACCATGGGCTAAATGGCCAGGTCACATGGACCCCGAAGGCTCAGAGAAGGTTGGGGGAGGGGACCCACTGGAACAGCTGTTGGGAGACAGATGGTAGCCTACCGTTAAGGCCATCCAGCGTGTTCTTTAACGTGCACAGGGTATGTCTCTCCCGCACACGGGGCCACGGCTTAACGTCCCATCCGACGGACGGCGGCGTTTCCAAGCCCATCGGTGTCCCCTAATGACCATGGGCAGGGCGGGGAATTTTGCGGCGATAAATCTCAACGCTGACCCAGCTGGGACTCGAACCTGGGAATTACAGATTACGAGTCTGGCGCGCTACCGACTGAGCCACCCCCGCCTCTAAGGCCAAAGGAAAATGCCAAATAGAATGTAAAATAAATGAATGACTATTAAGATCAGTCAAACAAGCAACCAAAGTTAAAAGCACAACACAATGATCTTTATTGATACAATAATAATAAAACTATCTAAAAGACAGAATAGGCGGCAAAAGTTGTGTATAAAAAAGCAACAGAATGGTAAAAAAGAGGGTGTAGAACCTGTGTAGAAGCCAAAAAAGCAACAAGTGTAAAGTACAAAATACAAAGGTAAAATATTAAATACGCTTCAAACAACCAAGATTATTTAAAAATGAAAAACTTGTGCTAAGAAAGACTTATCAAATAAAAGTTGTTCGAGAGTAAAGTGCTCGGACATCAAATGACGAGAGATAAAATAATTTCAACATTTACAACTAAAGCTGGACATTCGGTTTAAATATGTTTGGGATAGTTAAAACGGTACAAAACCCTTGCTCGAAAACAAAAGAATGAGTAATATAAGAAGGACCTGTGCAGAGCCGAGCAAGTACAACTATCTGGTTAAGATTCTGCGGAAAGATGACTGCCACGGTTTGACAATAGGCTTGATCTAGAAAAGCTTGTTATCAATCTGTTGTGGCCAAGATATTTAACCGCACTCGGACCTCGATGGAAAAACACTGCCGGAAGTCCAAGTATGGAAACGGCAGTGGAGAGCCGTGAAGGGCTGGGACGACATATCTATTACCGAATGATGTTAAAATGTGTTACAACAAATTGGTTAAGGCTAAAACTAGAAAACGATTTATTGCGATTTTTCTGAGAAATATCAAATATGATCATAAACTATTCAGTCAAGAAGTAAATCATGATTTGATTCTAAAAGTAGATCGATTTAGGGATGTTTTTTAACCCGTGGATCAACGAGAGAAATATTTAAATGAAAAGTAGTGCAATTTTTGAATGATTATATTGTAATTACAGCTTTAAGTGAAATTCATAAAATATGACTATGTGTGCATTTCGAAAATAACCCATCAGTACTATAAGCGGCGAAAAAGAAACCAATCATAAAGCGGACGAAGAATGGACATTTCTGCTAGTAAGTTAAAAGAACTCTAAAACTTACTTTGCTCTAAATTACATTTCTCCTTCTATGTGCGAATGAATTTATTTACCTTTTTGCTAATATGAGAGATGTAACTAGCCGTTTCCTCTGGAGCAAAATAAACATTATATTATTTATCAAATCAACATTATCATCAATCAACCATATCATTACTTTTCAGCTTTCAGTAGTGTAAGGGCCTGTCAAATATATAAATAAAAGGCGTACCCTTACCAAAAGGCACTTCTGCTGCATCTTTCTTTTTGTAAACATATTGATTATTTTCTGAATGTGTAGCTCCCTCGCGCAGTCGTTTTCAATGGATAATCTATTAAGTTCACTCAGCCTAGACTCACACCTCGTGATCCCTTTGCCAGTTCTTTATGAATCCGAGTTTAAAGAAGGATGTCAATGCCACTGTCAGAGGAATGGCGAGAAAGAGTAGAATGCTATTGAGAAGGAATGGCGAGGAGTCATTTCACACATGAGTCAAGGTGAAAGAGAGGGCACGATTCTTTATTAAGAGCTTATCTGCGAGCTCCTTTGCTGATCAATTTCGAAATTCTGACATGTCCTTAAGGGAGGGATGCTGAAAAGTCTCAGGAGCACTGCTCGGCGAACTTCTCTTCGGATACGTAGAAAACTTCACCAGATGCGAAACGAACAAGATGTATCGCATCGAAAAAGTCCACAACTTCGTTTAGATCCTTGAAGCATTTTTTGAGCTCCATTATCTCCCCATCGATAGTGCGACCAATGACAGAGATCGTTCCCCGTGTGAAAGTATGTCGCATTAGCGCAACCTGCCTTAGGCTAGCCTGGCTCCTGACACGTGTTCTTAAACGTTCTCTTAACATTTCTTGCTTCCGGCAGTTTCCACAAAGACTTCTCGTTCGCTTCTAGTTTGGAGAACATTCTAACTCTCATTTTCGAAACGTGAAGCAGCAGTGGACACGTCTGCTTTTGATGACTGCAGCATCTAAAAAATTCCATCAACTGGCAGAAAGGGTTTAATGAAAAATACAGTCAGATGAATAATATCGAAATTTTTCCACTTTCTCAAAGCTTTTCCATTTTTTTTCTTACTTGTTAATATGATGCATGCAACGTATTTATAACGTCTGAATAGTGCTGGCAAAGTGGCATAGACACCTCTCTCATTTCCTCCTCCATGGCTAAAAGGGTATCGTATTTATGTTTCAATGTTTCCTCTCATTCGATTGAGACTGAAGTTTCAAGACAGCGAAGAACAACTCTCTTATTGCAAAGAATCCTTCACTCCCCTTTTGGTGTTAAGCTGCTTTGCTTGAACGTCTTAGTACGGCATTCATTACAATATGTCGGTCTTAATCTTTTCTCACAGTTTTGAGCTACGAAGCGTTTCTACATTTTTTTGTGGAAAAGGGGCAACCCAACAATAAGGTAAGTGCAGAAGGAACAAACAGAACCTTATTAGAATTGATCTGCTGTGGCAAGAATAACTTGATTGGACAACGGTAATTTTTGGCTAGTTGAGGAATATGTATACATGATTTGAAGAATTTTGTCAAGAAAAAAAAAATCAGTTTCGGCGGAAGTGGGAATCCAACCCAGAACTTCCTATTGTGCTATCTCGGCCTAGTTCATTCCAAGGACAACTGTAGTGTCAAGTCGATTTCACAATGGGGATGTACTCGTGGCGCCATCTGTTAATCAAGAAAGGGGCAGAACGAATACAGTTTTGGTAAATGTTTCTTGATACTCGCTGGTTGTTTTTACTGCATAGTCATGATCAGTTTAGATTTTGAGACAAAAAATGATCGTTATGAAGAGGTGGCGGGATTTAGTGGTGTAACACAATAAGATCTGGTGGTGGCAGAAGAGTTGTGCCTTCCTCTGGTTTAGAGAATTTTAATAGCCGAAATGGAAATAAAATTAAAATCTTATTTTGCAAAGATATATATATATTTAAAAGACCAGTGGATCCAGGGGACAGCATACTACTTATTGACAATAATTTCAAAAGGTGCAAAAAGGGATGATATCCTAGTTTGTTTCCGTTCAGTTTTCTCCCTTCCTATTTTCTTCTTACATCCGAGCTTGGTCATTAGGATATAAATTTGATTGCTAATTAGGAGTGTATGTTTACCGCAGTTTTAAGCCATGGCCTGAGGACGACGAGAATTCGGCACGGTCTTCATCATTAGCAATCATTAGAAAAACTATCCTGCATATTATTTCTTCCATCTAGTTAGAATTTGCAAGTCAATGACTGTTATTTTCTTCTCAGGACTTCGCCCAAAGCGAAAGATTGCTTCAGGTATGTTTACATCTCGATAATGATTATCACTTGCCTAAGAAACTTTATCGTGTTTTCTTAGAATACATTTCAGTTATGTTGTTTTATCTCTGAGGGGCACTTTTTTCCACACAATTGGTTAAATGTCCAGGTCACAAGGACCCCGAGGTCTTAGAGAAGGTTTGGGGAGAGGGACCCACTGGGCAGCTATTGGGAGACAGATAATAGCTTCTCGTCAAAGCCATCCAGCGTGTTCTTTAACGTGCAGGGGATATGACTCTCCCGTACATGGCGGCATGGTTTAACTTCCCATCCGACGGACGACGGCCATTCAAAACCCATCGGTGTTCCCTACTGATAAAGGACAAAGTGACACAAAGTGGACAAAGTTTTGATAAATCTCAACGCTGGTTGAGGTGAGACTCGAACCTGGGAAATGCATATTACGAGCCTGACGTGCTATCGCCTGAACCACGCCCGCGCCTAATATTCCCCTAAAATCCTGCTAAATACGCAATCCGAATTCGTATGATGACTCCTTATCATACGAATTAATATCAAAACAACTACTACTCAGGTCAAAATTAAAAGAGCTACATGTGAATAGTGAATGTGACATGGTTAATATAAAATAGCAAAAATATATTAGTTTTAAAACAAAACCAATAATCTGAAATTATTTTGTATTTAAAATTTGCAGATTTCAAGTGAAAAAAAGTTGTTAAAGAATTAAACCAATAGAAAGAAAAAGTGGAATAATGAAAGAGAAACATAATTTTTTTTACCGAACCTTTTGAAATCAACAGCAAAGAAGTTGAGGAAAATAATGGAAGGCTATAACTCATATTAAGTAAAACCGGAAATAACGTGAAAAAATGCAATTTAACTTAGCTAAGGTGACATTTAAAAGAAGATTGAGTAAGAAATGAAAAGATTTAACGCCCAGATAGCGCGCTGCCATTATTTTCTAAGCGAGAGGAAGAACTTCCGGCAGCCATGATAGTTTATTATCGAGAGTTCATGTACATCGCAATGATTGCAAACAAAATAACTTACCATTAATGGTTTTGCAATCGGTGTGGAGATAAAACTAAACTTTCTACGTATTTTATACTGTAAAACGAAGCTGTTTTGAGTAGAAACGAAAAATCCATGCATCGTATACAAGCCAAGAGCTATCAGGAAATGACGTTTTAAAAGGAGCCCGTGACGCTTTCAGCGAGGAGTGCACCCTCCAGCGGCAAAAGTAATACACAGGCACAACAATTCATATTTCTTCCTCCCTCACAGAATTTTATTAACCGAAAAAGGACGCGAAAAGTTGTGTACCCCGAACTTTCGTATTATGTTCGTATTATCGTAGCATTTCTTAAAATAAGATGTTATAATAAAGGAATAGGTCATCACATAAATTGTTAATTTTGTTTACGTCATCTGTTTTCAATTTCAGTTCAGTTAGCATCGACATTGGAAACAGGAGTGCGTTGAACGTTCATCGAGTTTCTTGTTAAAATATATTATAAAGAGTCCAAGCTTCACATCTGTAGCAAAATTGTATTGAGTTGCTTTATTGCTAAACGACACCCTTTTTCACAAAATGAGCTAAATGACCAGGTTACGAGTATCCCAAGGGCTCAGAGAACTTTGGGGGAAGGAGAACTTCCTTACTGGACAGCTGTTACTGGACAGCTGTTAGGAGACAGATGGAAGCCTTTACTCAAGATCATCCAGCTTGTTCTTTAACGTGCACAGGTTACGGTTGTCCCTGACACGGCGTCACGGCTTTACGTCCCATACGACAGACGACGGCTTTCAGGAGCCCGTCGGTGTCCCCTTTTTGACCGAAGGTAGGGCGAGGATGTAGCGGAGAGAAATCTCATCGATGGCGCAGTTAGGACTTGAACCTGGGAAGTGCAGATTACGAGCTTGACATGTTATCGCCTGAGCCAACCCCGGTTCCATCTGCGGCTGAAAGAAATGGCTCTCTAGAACTGTGAAATTGGCTCGAAAATTAGGTAACAAGGAGCATACTTAGAGGATTTGATAAAATGCAATATTAGAATTTTTTTAAAATGAGATTGGTTGTTGGTTGTTTACCTCTGAAAGGCACTTCTTTGCACACAATGGGCTTAATTGCCAAATCAAAAGGACTCCTAGGGCTCAGAGAAGGCTGGGGAAAGTCGGGCCACTGGAAAGTTGTTAGGAGAAAGATGGAAACCTTCGGTCAAGGCCATCCAGCGTGTTCTTTAATGTGCACAGAGTATGGCCACCAGTGGAGAGGGAACTATGGCATAATATCCATTCGACGGACGGCGGCCTTTTCAAGATCATCGGTATCCACTTTAATTTCTAACCGATTCTTCCTGACCGAGGGCAGGGAGAGGATTTAGCAGAGATAAATCTCAATGCTAGCAGAGAACGGGGCTCGAACCTGGTAAGTATAAATTGCAAATCTATCGCACTACTGGCTGAGCCCCCCCGTCCCTCCCCAGCTACCACAAGATTTAGAGAGGATGAAACTATTACAGAGCTTAATTCCAGTTTTTAGGCATATCCGCTTGTTTTTTACGCTATCCACAGATTCTTAGAAGTTCAGCTTCGATGGGTTTTTCTCTTTTATCTGACGTCCATACAACTCCCAAGAAAATTAATATTTATGTCTATGTACATTTCATATCCAAATATACAATTAAGAATTAATACATTCAAAACTTTATTTATATAAGCACAATTAGATTAACAATGAATAAAATTTAATGTGTCATGACTAATTTTTCCATTTCATTTAATTCTTGAAATTTCGCGTTACTGTTTCAAGATTTCTGTTTTAGAGCATCTGTGTTGAGTAGAAGTGAATAAAACTGACATTGATGCCTAAAATGTTTTAACACAAATAATGATATTATAATTTTTTTTTTTATATTTTCAAGAAATGATAATAACAGTAAAGTGAAATATTTTCTTTCAAGCTATATTTGAAAATATATTTACCGAAATAGCTACTATAATAAACAGATTTATATTAAACATATACTTCTAGAGAGTACAATTTTGGTATTGAATGATTGTGAAATAAATAATCGCCACAGTGCATTATTTCCAACGTATATACAGGGTGAATCTGAAAAAGTGGGCAAAACTTTACGGGGTGGTAGAACGCAGCTATACGAGCAATATTCGTCATAGAAAGTATGGGCGGAACGCAAACGGCGAGCCGCTAGGTGGCGTTGGAAATGGTATAAAAGAGTCGGTCCTCGCACCCAACGGCATTTCTACCGTGGATTGCCGAGAGGATGGTTGGTTATACTAACCACGAAATGGCGGATATGCTCCTTCGAGCAATTTCTTTGAGCATGTACCTCAATTACATTCCTGTTAATAAAATGTTTTCTGAAGTATCTCCTCTCCTTCTTGTGTTCATTCTTTAAATGTGACAGTGGAAAACTACCTTTTAACTTCTCACCGCTTGCGTTCCGACCATACATTCTATGACGAATATTGCTCGTATAGCTGCGTTCTACCACCCCGTAAAGTTTTGCCCACTTTTTCAGATTCACCCTGTATATACATTCGTAAATGTCTATTTTAGCGTCTTGAACTCTTTTGAATTGTCAAATGATGAATTACAGATAATTGCATAGAACGCATATTATATTAATGGTGATATAAAATGTTTTATACAATTAAAACTCAGTATAAAATATTTTCACTCAACTGACGAAAAATAGTATTTTATGCTACGTAATAAAAACTTAATATAAAATATTTCACTTAAGTAATTAATAATAGAATTTTTATCCAAGTATTGGTAATCAGAACTATTTTCACCCAAACAATGGTCAATTACAGAACATATTGAATTAATAAAAGGAATCCAATCATTTAGTGTCTGAAAGGAGGTCACACGAAGGTCACAATGTTCCTACCCTTGGTTTTGTAAGATGAAAGCTGGCATGCGATTTCCGCTTTATTCCTTCTTCAAGAGGAATTCATATCCCCTCGGATGCCGAATGGTTACCGCGCTTGGCTACTGATATAAGGGACCTGGGTTCGAGCACCGGGAAAGGCCTGGATGCTGTGTAGTTGTTTTTCTGCTGAGATCCCACCATCCTCACAGACCTTCTACTATGGCGTATTAAACTGGCAGGCTCTTGTCAGACCTCTGTGACAAGCAGATACTTGAGGGAATATTTAATTACTTATTTTAAAATTTTTTCTTATTTCCGGAAGTTTCAGTGTATTGTCTGAAGAATGAAAAAACAAATGCATACCTGGATTCTCAACCCTGTGACCCCCCCCCCCCCACACACACACACCAAAGACTGCAATTTAATACATAAACGAATCAGACAGTGTATTCTTTGCATGTTTATTGAATTTTGAAATCAACTACGGCTGTTTGTTTCTACCGATTGTTTCAGTTAATGTCGCTTTTTACACTGAACGAAAGTGTAAAAATAATTTATCGGAGATTGTCTTAAAATGCATTTCTTGCTCAGTGAATTGATTCGAGTTCATTTTCAGTTATTAGAATATTACTATTTTCACTTATTATATAATCAGTTACCTCAGGTTGGTGTTTGCTTTATGAGGTTTTCGAGAGCTTATAAAATCAACTTTGAATTGGGTTGTTTTACCTCTAAGCGGCACTTTTTTGGCACACAATGGCCAGGTCACAAGGACGCCGAGGGCTAAGAGAAGGATGTGGTGAAGGGATGGGACCCATTGGGCAACTGTTGGGAGGCAGATGGTAGCCTCCCGTCAAAGCCATCCATAATGTTTTTTAAAGTACACAGGACATAGTGCTCTCGCACACGAGACCCGGTTCAACATCTCATCCGACGGACGGCGGTCTTTTCAAACCCATCTGTGTTTTCTACTGACAGTGGGTAGGGCGGGGTTTTTTACGGAGATAAATATCAACCTTGGCCCAGCTGGAAACCGAAAATGCATTTTTCGTTAAAGGAGAAAATTCTTCAAAAGAATTGCCAATCCTCCATTTTCGTGTATCGACAAAAATCAAATTTAGAACAAACTTCTTCGTTTTGACTATATCACGTGAGAAAATAGTTGACGCGAATTATAAATCTGTCATGTTATGAAAAGATCGTGGGAAGAAACCGAACTTGATCGTTTTTCAGCTAACTCTTCAATTTTTTTAAAGTTGGAAGATATTGACATGTGAGTTGCCTTTATAGATTTTTTCCCCCTGATAATGGCGGAATTGTGTGTTCAACTTTAAAAACGTCTCTCTGCTGACAATAAATGCGTCCCATTCTCTATCGACAGATGGCATTATCAGAAACATGGAATTATCTTCTGAGTCTCAGCCAGGGGTAGTTCAATAGATAAAATGACATCAAGAAGATGTGGATTCCGGTACCACTTTCAAGGAACTGATATCTAGTCTATTCAGAATGAAATATTTTTCATGAGCGTTTTTGAGTACCATGAAATCTGACTAACACGAAAAAACATTCGGTTTGCGGACTTAAAAAATATTCTAAAAATTTAAGGTTTTACCAAATCCAAAAGTAAACTTTAGAGAACTGTTTCTGCAAGAGGAGGCGAAAATATGAGGAAATAATGATTTTTACTTGAATTCTGGCTTTGATTTAAAAAAAAAAATCATGATTTTGAAAGTCTTTATTTGAGATTTTTTTATTTGTAAGGAAGGTGTGAAGTTCATTTTGTTTTGTTAAGGTGCCAAGGAAGGTAACGAAAGGGAAACAGAGTGACGCAAACAAAATTAACTAAAAGGGATTTGGAACCACTGCTTTAAAAGTTATCGGCGTGGCACAAAAAATTGCAGAACACGAAAGATGGCTGAGGTGGAATTTGAAGGTCGCGCTTAGGTGTGTCGCTGCAATTGAATCATCTGCATAGAAGAATCGCAAGCGGGATATAGTTGGGAAATTACATCTGCTGGAATATTGACTTTAACAAGCTCTGCACTTAAACTTAAGCGTAAATAGAACCTTTAGCATCAATTTTACTAGCTTTAAGAATATTTCACTTTAGATAATTAAATTGAATTAAGGATTTCTTTGGAAATTTAGTGGCTAAATTTTGTGAATAATGAGCTTAATCGAGTCATCCGCCAACTCTTAGGATATTATTTTGTAACGAAATGATCCTATAACTTTACCCTAATGTCACTTCCTACATCGTAATTTTTTTAATATTTTCCTTTCCAGTCACATTCATTAGTATTTTACACCAATATTTAAAAACTTAATTAATTCCGTGGATAAGAAATTGGCTCTGAAAAGGAAAAAAAAAAGAAATCCAGTCGATAGTGCTAGGATTAAATTTCCTAAGTTGCTAGAACGATCACAAAACATTTGTAGCAAGCGCTGGTCTAAATCTCGGGAATTAACGAATGAGGAATTTTGAGTTGAGGAGGACAAAATCCGATGAACGGAAAAAGTGAACATGGGAGGCTTTGAAGAGCACGAAAGCTTCCATAATTAATAGACTTGTAACACCGAAATGAGGCGGCTCTTTCTGAGCCAGTCTTCATCGTCTGTTGGCGGGTGGTGTCTCGTTTGAGGTAATTGAACTGAACCAAAGCGCGTAAATAACCTGAAAATGATCATGAAAACAGGAGAAAAAGGAAAACAGGATCTCCCCTGATTACATTCACTCTTTTAAAGCAATCAGCGAAGTCTGTGGAAAGAGAAATTATTTTCTTGGGATAATTTTCGACTCACATCGCTTTATGGAAAACATAAGATATATTTCTAGTAAGAAATAATATATATTGGTAACGTATAATCAAGATCTCCATACCGATAACTACATACTAATAAAGATTAAGTGTTTATGAAAAAAAAAAGATTAAAATCTACGAAAAAAAAATGGTTCTTTTTGCCCATTCATCAGTGAAATTAATTGGAAAAAATGCTTCCAGGAGCCGCACGACAAACACTAGTATTTCCCTAGAATAAAAAGAAATTATTCTATACAAATATTTATTTTAAATTCCAACAAACAATCTGCTATTTCGTGTATATTTCTCTCGATATATATATGAAGTTTAATATATATTTCGTAACATGTCAAACAATTATTCATCAGCAATTTTCTATTTTACAACTATATTTTGATAGGAATATTAGCTGACATTCAGAAATAAGAGTTTCTGTTCCGATCCTTAAGTAATGAAAAAATCCTTTAAAGAAGTAAAATGATATGTTGATGCTATTGCTTTTTTTATTTTACTCAGTCAATTTTTTTGCAATGTTGAAGCTAAAGTTGTTTCTTAAAAAATATTTAAGCGGTGTAATTTTTTTTTAAAAAGAAGACTAATTTTTGTTTACAGTAATAAATTATAGTTAAGCAATCACTAGCTTGGGGAACAATTTTGAACTTAGAGATAATTTTTTTCTTGTAACGGGTGTGATACGAACCCCTGATCTCCTTGATAATACATTAAATTACTGACCACTGTGCGTCGGATGAAAGGTTAAGCCGCGACCCAGTTTAAGGACAACTAGATGAGGTATCGTTAAGGAACACGCTGGGTGGCCTTGACGGGAACAATTTTCTAAAGGAAGCTTCCATCTGTCTGAAGGGTTGGGTTGTTTTACCTCTGAGCGGCACTTTTTTGCACACCATGGGCACACAATTGTCCAGGTCACATGGACTCCGAAGGCTCAGAGAAGGTTGGGGGAGAGGACCCACTGGAACAGCTGTTGTGAGACAGATGTTAGCCTCCCGTCAAGGCCATCCAGCGTGTTCTTTAACGTTCACAGGGTATGGCTCTTCCGCACACGGGGTCACGGCTTAACGTCCCATCCGATGGACGGCGGCCTATTCCAAGCCCATCGGTGTCCCCTACTGACCGTGGGCAGGGCAGGGAATTTTGCGGAGATAAATCTCAACGCTGACCCAGCTGTGATTCGAACCTGGGAACTACAGATTACGACCCTATTCAGACAGGGCGCGCTACCGACTGAGACACCGCCGTCCCCTGTCTGAAGGGAAGCTTTCATCTGTCTACTACCCTACCTAGCTCTGTGCACTTGAAGACCTTTTTCTTGAAGCTTGTTGTACTTGAAGACCTGGTCTTTTCGCTCATTGTATGCGAAAAAAGTGAATAAACAAAACTCACGGAAAAACAAAATAACTAAAATCATTGAAAATCCTGCTAATCAGCCTTCGAGTAAGTATTTCATTAACAAGGACTGTGTGGTCATCAGAAGAGCACCTGACATGCTATCAGCAGATCACCGATTTGTATCCTATGCGCCGAAGATAATTTTATCTTTACGTTTGCAATTTGTTATTGTTAATATTTCACAACCTTAACTTGTGTTCCAATGAACCACGAATGTAACAGAATCACGTAAAATGTAACATAAATTGTTGTGGTAGGTAAATAACTTATACCTGTGTTTGGCAGTTTAATTGCTTTTTAACCAGATTCTAAATAATCTCAATTTCTGTGACGAATTTCACGAATATCTGGGGGCGGGGGTGGCTCAGTCGGTAGCGCGCCCTGTCTGAATAGGCTCGTAATCTGTAGTTCCAGGTTCGAGTCCTAGCTTGGTCAGCGTTGAGATTTATCTCCGCAAAATTCCCCACCCTGCCCACGGTCAGTAGGGGACACCGATGGGCTTGGAAAGGCCGCCGTCCGTCGGATGGGACGTTAAGATGTGCCCCCGTGTGCGGGAGAAACATACCCTGTGCACGTTAAAGAACACGCTGGATGGCCTTGACGGGAGGCTACCATCTGTCTGCCAACAGCTGTTCCAGTGGGTCCCCTCCCCCAACCTTCTCTGAGGCTTCGGGGTCCATGTGACCTGGCCATTTAGCCCATGGTGTGCAAAAAAGTGCCGCTCAGAGGTAAAACAACCCAACCCAAATCACGAATTTCTTCTGTGACGAAACACTAGCTTACTGCGCATCGTCATTGTTGGATGTGAGATGAGATCGATAGCAGGAATGCTATTTACGAATGGGAACTGGATTTTTTTTTTAAACTATTCATTCAGCTCTATGAGAATTTGACGCTCTCATGTTAATAATTCAACGAACGACGGCAGGTGCTGAGATTTCGTGACGAGATCCCTTAGCAACGTGGTTTCCGCCACGAAATGTTATCCCCAAATTGCGTGGGTGGCTGCTCTGCAGAGCTTGGCCACAGGTTTTCACGATGCAGTAATTATTACACGGAATAGACGATAGCGCTCACAACCCATGCACAGAAAAGGTGAGATTAGATAACGTGATTGGCTTTCGATGTAATTAGCGGTTGTTAGAAAATTGTTCACGAACTGCAAATTAGTAGTTCCGCAGATAAGTGCCGTTTGGCAACGTTCATCGGTCACGCCTTGAACCGACTCATCTCAAGAAAGGGAACGAGCAGGTGCAGAGGAAGAGGAAGGTCTTAAAAACTGACCTCGCTGGAGTCTCTTTGGCAACGCGACGGATGCATGGGAAAACACGAAAAAAATGTTTCCTTTCGAACATCGTGCTTTCCAAATGGATTTGGCACACCAACTTCAACGTAACCATCTGAAAGCAACAAAAAAGTTTATGCAAAGTCTACACTGAACTCGAAACCATTAAATGACAGTGAGCTTTACTTTCCTTTTGAATCATTTTCTTAAATATTAAATTGCCCAATAATAATAACTCAGACACTGCAGTAAAAGTAATTTCATCTTAGAGTAGTAACCGTTTTTGCTTCATAATGATCTAAGAGTAAAATGAAAAAAATTGAGTTTAGAGGTACATGATGCGATTTCAGAAAGTGTGGATTCGGGTTCCAAATAGGATTGCGAGGTGGCAAGAATTATTTCGGGGATTTCTATGATGTGACTAGAGCAAGGGTCATCTTGGATGTCATTTGTACTGCAAATGGGAGGGCGAAGAAATGTCGCTCCGACTTAGGGAGGAGGGGTGAGGCCTTCTTATTTTATGATGAGATTTCCCCTTCAGTTTATTATTGTGAATACTCTTGATCGTGTAATCCCATTCGCCTGTCGTTTTTCATCAATTGTCTTTTGGCACAAACCAGTCTGTAATTGGATAGTCCGAGCAACTCCGAAGCAACAGAGGTTAGCAACTAACAGGTTACCATGCTCTATGGGCACTTGGAACACTAACCTGGATATAAAACATTGGAATCATATTAAACTATCTGTTTCACGTTAGAGGATGTCACAAGAGTTATATTCACACTTTTGAATAGTAAACTCAAAAAGAAAGAAAAGCTTCAATTCTCAGCATTATTAAGTTTAAGAGATGGAATGTTTTTTTTATTCCTACAATTAACTGTTTGAGTCTCTCGACTTCTTGCAAGTTGTATGCATTTAAATGGATGGATCAGTACACCATGCTGTTTATGAATTACCATGAGCCGAGATCGATCTCATCTCTAATATATACAATTTAATTTCTGATTGTTGAGTGTGAGTTTAAATTCGTTATTCCTTCTAAATCAGAAGTAATCAGAGGAAATCGCAAACCATTATCTTTTCGTCATTCTTTAATGTTTTATATGTTTCTTTAAAGCTTGCTTATTTAATCAATCTTTGTAAATACAATTTCTTTTACAGAAATGGACTGACAGAATCATTTGTTGGGGAAGCAATCTCCATTTCAATATTGAATCTGCGAAAAAAATCCACCTTGCTATAACCTGCCATTTCTAAGAACATATCTAGTGTGCAAAAGTGAGGGATAAGTATAGTTATCGTTTTTTAAATGTTAAGTAAATTGTATAACTTACTTACCAAATTAATTAAGAAAGTAAATGTTAAATAAGTAAGTTAATGTAAAGTAAACCCTTAAAAGTGGGTAAATATTCTAAAATCTCAATACTCCGCATTCACTAATTCCGCATCCGTTACAATACCATAAACATCCTCTGATTTACCTTTCTGAAATCTTTTCTGAAAAATTCTTCTTCTGAAATCAGATTTACGACCAAATATCTTTGTTTCCATCTGTTAACTTCTGACAGCTCTGGTTCCATTCTAAACAAAATTCAATATAATTTCCCTTTAGCTCTTCGATTTTAAATTTGTTACGTTTCGTGTTGCATCTCTTAAAACACCGGATGATACGAATCAGCCGAACAGAACATAAATGATTCAGAATTAGAGGATAAAACTAGAAGAATTGGAGTGAGGGAAACAAAAATGCATTTTACTTCAGGTTCCGAATTTGTGCATAAGATAGACAAGTTTAAACTGTTTGTCGTTAACAAACCATTGGTTCAGAGAAAATTAAACATGCGGAGGATTAGAAAAGCATTTCTAGATACAGGCGAAACCACTCTGCACTATGTCAGAAAGGGGCCACCGATGGTCTTTGAATGCCTTGCCGTCCGTCCGATGCGACGCAACGCCGGGGTTCCGTGTGCAGAAAGTCATATCCCGTGCACGTTAAAGAACACACTGAATGGCTTTGACGGAAATATTTACTTGACAGTTCCATCTGTATCTCAATAACTGTATAGTCGCTCAAAAAATATCCGAACACTAGGCTTGATTACAGAATTCAGAAAAAATATCTGGCAACGATTTTTTTAGAAATTAGTGATATGGCCAAATCAATAATTTTTAAAAAAATCGTTGCCAGATATTTTTTCTGAATTCTGTAATCAACCCTAGTGTTCGGATATTTTTTGAGCTACTGTACGTGGGTCCCCTTCCCCCAACCTTCTCTGAGCCCTTTAGATCCTTGTTGCCTAGTCATTTAGTCCACTGCGTGAAACAAAGTGTCATTCAGTAGCGGAAGAACATAGAAGCGATAAGAGAAATAAATAGCAAACCAAAATGAATTTCTCACTCATTCATGCCAATGATAGACTCATTCCGTTTACATTCATGCAACCATAAAGTTTAGATCTTAATCGAAGCCGGTTTCTCTTGTGTTTAGGGGATAGTTATCCCATTCTAAATGCCCTTACACCAAAGACAGATACTTTTTCCACATCTTAAAAGATGGGTTTCTAACCTATGCAATCCCTCAAATCGTCTTTGATTATAATCAAAGGAAATACAAAGGGTTCAAGTAAATAAAATGCTGCTCTTCTGCAGGAGGAGATGTCCCGTAGAGACTTAGAGAAAAAAGCCAATTGAAAAGGAATCGAGAACAGTTCAGTTGAATGCGTTTCTATGGCAACTTTTACTGATCACAGGAAAAGGGAGTTATTCTAGTGGTAAAAAAAAACAAGAGATTGATCCTGCAGTGAATTTGAGATTTTTTCAGTAACAGACGGAATTCTAGTTGAAGAAAAAGTAACCTCGTCTGCCAAATTCAGTTTGCTACATCTGAAAACTTATTTGCTCCATTATGGGTATCATGAGGCATACGCCCAGGCCCTGATTTGGGGCTTCCCAGCTTAAAAAATGCAATGCGCATATCCGATAACTTTTCTGTAGGAGAAGACGAATCCATTTTTAATATAAAATTTAATTTAAAAATATCAATGCAACTTAAAGAACTTTACAAATGTGAAATTTCGAAGTGATATTTTTTTTAATAAAGTGATATAACGGAAAAAATTATATATATATATGTTTCTCTCTCGTCTTATCTGCTTAAATAATTTAAAAACAGAGTGATAACTTTATTGTTGACTCTCTTCATTCCCGGGGTTGATATTTATGAACAATTAGTCATGCAAGCAAACCAAAGAAATTGCTTTCAGGTTTTTCTCGCCTCTCGCAATCAGGTCGAAGGTCATCCTGTCCTCGTGAGTTTAGGAGAATAAATGCATTGCTTATACTTGAAAACTTATTTTCACTTTTCTGCAATTCTTAGCAGTGAGTTTAATTGTTGATTTTCAGCGAAAAAAAGACGAACAATGTATGTAGCTTCGATAACATATATTTTCGTATAAGCAAGCACACAGTTATAACTCCTGAGAAGTAAAACTTTCTCGTCGAACCATCCTTTTTCTTCTACGCAAGTTTTGTACTTAAAAAAAAAAACTTTTTTTAGGCATCTTGCTATAGTTCTCTGATTTAACATTTCTCGATTTATCTTTAGCTGCGCGACTTTCCCTGTAAAGCCAGCGATCTTGTGTAGCGTGCCTTGTCGCTGATAACCCCGGAGACTACGTGGAAGTCTCATCAACTCTCCCATCGCTGAGCATACAGTGTGTTTAGTCTGCAGAGGACCCGAAAAGGCGTGCATTCGCCGAGGCAGGGCAAGCAACCGCTGCTCACCTGAATGCACTCCATGTAACAAGAGGGCAGAATCACATCAACAATTATCCGCTTCAGCAACAACACTGGCAATACAAGGGACGATGATGATGCCGAGGACGGCCCAGAAATGCTCGCAGCGGCGCCCTTCGGAGATCTACGACATTGTAACTGTCTGCTGCTCAGTATTGGCTTCTGCGTTTTAAAAGCTGGTCAGAACCTTGTTAGGCGAACAAGCTCTTTGATTTAGCTCTGCAAAGGTCTGCGGCTCAATTCAAGCGGATATTGAAAGCAAAGACATTTTACTGTTGGCTACATTTAAGTCTTCGTCAAGATGAATGCCTATCCTCTATTCAAAGAGACTTCTGTCTAAACAATTTCGCATTTGCTCTTCCACTTTTGCATTGCGAGGTTTGTGAGGAAAATGACAATATGGGATGAAAATTTGAGGAAATGTTACATGTTTGTAATGGTCATGAAATCCAGAAGAATATTTATAATTAATCTTTTTTTTACACTAATAACATCGATGATAAATAACCTGGAGATTGTCTTTTCGGGGTTAAACGTAACACTGTAGGAGTTCTACCGAATACCAAGGAAATACATAGATCCTGTATTTTTATATTGTTTGTGTAATTAATGAATAGCGAATTCAGTTACATTCGAAAGAAACGAGGCAAATATTTGTTCTTCTTATTTAGTTACAGAATATTTCACAGATGTTACTTACCATAAATTTGTTTGTTACTTCCAAAGCAAGAAATTCGAAATTGTGTAGAGTTCCTAGACATTCTCACAATACCTAAAATTCTTACCCAAAGTTCGGTGTTTTACACTTTGCCTATGCATTGTATAAATATCGGGCACAACATTCTGTATAACATCTAGGCGTTGTACACAATGCCCAGATAAATATGACATGAAAACATGTTAATTTCATGCTTTGCCAAATTATTTCGGGCATTGAATAGAATATTCTGTATAACGCTTGTACACTTTGCCGGTATCATATATACGTTACAGGTAAAGCATTAAGTCAGGCGTTGAATACAATGCTTTGGCATTCTGTAGAATGTCTAAAAATGTCAAGCAAAGTGTTTAACGTTCACTGTTTTACAATTTACTTAGAGAATATAAGAAATGGTAAGGTTCCGACGCTAGTAATCTGCAGTTCCCAGGTTAGAGTCCGACCTGGGCCAGCGTTAAAATTTATCGATACAAAACTCCCACCTTACTCTCAGTCAGTAGGGAACATCAGTGGAATGGGCTTGGAAAGGCTTTCCGTCCGATGGGATAGAAAGCTGTGGTACCGTATGCACGAGAGGAATTCGCTCTGCCCGTTAAAGATCCCGCTGAATGACCCTGCCATCTCTCTCCTAACAGCTGTCCAATGGGGTCCCTTTCCTCAAAGTCTCTCTGAGATCTTAGCTTCCTTATGATCTAGCCACTAAGTCCATTGTTGGCAAAAGTGCTTCTCAGAGGTTAAAACAGCCCAAATCAACTTCTAATTAAAATATAAAAATTGATTAAACCACACATACTTGTATCCATAGTATTTTTGTTCATCCTATTAACACTTTACATAATCGGAATTGGTATTGTATAAAATATATTGGCAAAGTGTAAAAGAAGCATTCACAATTCTCATATTTTCTACTTTACCTTGCAACGTCAGCATTCTACAGAATGCCTAGACATATTTCTTTGAAAATGAGCGGCCGTAGTTAAACATTGGATGAACCCATGGTAGAATCTGTGTGTGTGAGAGGAGGGGAGAAAGGTTGGGAATGCAACTAACTGAAAAAAAAAAAAGATATTAACCAGATATTTACATATTAAAGTATTTTTTAAGGTAAAATATTTAAAGACCACTAAAACGGAGAAAAATACTCTATACCGGAAAGCATTCCAGCTCAATTTTTGCATTACTTTTTCACTCGGATCACTTGCCCCACCAATTGCATTTTTTTTCTATTTTCGGGCCTGGATGGATCATCTAATTTTATTGCGTATTTTTAAGAAGTGTATGTGTGTGCGAAATTTAATATTTTTGGAGTTTTAAGTGGCATCAGTTATTTGTGCTTGTCATAACTGAGTTTGCTATATTTCGGACCCCCCCCAATTCCTTCTCCATTCTCAGAGTCTGCCATTCTCAGTTCTGCATTCTCAGAGTCTTTCATTCTCAGAGTCAGGATTCTCTGTTATGCCGAAAGTTTCGACAAAAAAAAAAAGGGTAAGGGAGGCGAACATCTGAGACCCATAGTGACCTTATCGACTAACGACCATCGGAGAACACTAGTTAAAAATGCATTGCGTATCGATCGCCGTGAAAGCCTTCGATTGATCCGCATAGAGCACATAGAGAGGGAACACAGACTAGCTAGAGAGAGCTGGAAAAAAGAAAACGTCTCCTCGAAATGCCAAGAGAGAACTGATCCTTGTTATTCGTCGAGATATATCTACTTCGATAGGGTCAGGCTAATATTTGACCTGGAGTTTCCGAACTTTCCGTCGGATGGCCGCAGCTTGTATTCGATATTTTTCGGTAATATTCGGTTACTACAGGGCTAAGTAGGTAACGCAGAATGGTAACTCTCTGGAGATGCACTACTTAAATGCATGCATGTTAATAGTGGAGTAATCTTGCAAACATGGGACTCATGAACAGTTAGCTGAAAAACTGAGGTTCAGCATGAGTGGGACTCGAACCCACGTCTCCCAGTTAGCCAGAATACCCGGCATGTAACTGGTAGATGTGAGTTCCAGTTCCACTAAAGGCGTACCTCAATTTTTTCAACTAACTAGTCATGAGCATACACATCATTATAAACAAAAGTTCTTCATGAACAGAATAACATGTGCTTTCATATATACAAGGGTCACCTGGGGCTTAATGACGATTGGATACCTTAGAAATGTTGGAACAGTCCGAAACGAAATTGTTATCTTAAGTCCACGTGCAACAATGAAGACGTACTATATTATAAGCAGTGAATCATCCCAAGAGCAGCTATAAGGAATGGGAGCACGCAAAATCAATAATAAGGCGTACGTGTCTCGACTTTCAGAAGAAGGTTAAAATAATAGATTAAAAAAATATTAACAAGAATCTAATGAAACCTGGTTAACATAAATAATGAAAATACGAATTGACCTTCTTTCATTACGACAATCGGAGGGAAGGTAAGATACAGGTGGAACTCCTAAGATTGTTGCGAGACACGCAGAATTATTTTCGTAGTCAATGACAAGAGATTCAGAAATAAATGCACGAAAATGTTGCTAATTATATTCTCTTGCTTCAGAAGGTGGATGACATGATCAAAAGCACTCCCCGGCCTCACGGAAGGAGGAAGGACGTTGCAATCCTAAGTTCGACCCAGCGCCTTTGCCACGAATTCGTGTCATCATTTAGCTTTGGAGAGGCATTCCTCGTGCTGTTTAAATAACGTAGGGAATGGAACCGCACAGGTGCACCAAGTTGAATGGAAGGCAATTAGTGGAAGGAGAAGAAGAAAGGAGGTGTGCGCAAGGGCATCAGTTGGGACTCTGGATGTTGAAGAGCAAGGGTCAGCGAGAGAAAGAGGAAAACGAGGGGGAGGATGCTGGCGAAGCTATTAAAAGTTCCTCTGAGATGCGGAACACATGCACTGGAAAGTACAGTCATCGGAGGGATGGAGATAAATCTTACACGAGGGGAATTCGTAACTGAAAAATTCTTGCAGCAAACAGACAAAGTTAGACACTGGTGAAAAGCATAAATAACGTTTTCCAAACGAACCGCTACAAATTATTCACAAGGACGAGACAGCATTTACTGAATTAATGATTACTTGCGGCGGCCCTACGAATTCTGCCAGGCGAGGCTTTGCGAAAGGGAGGGAACGAATAGGAAATTGGCCAACACAGTACTGATTGGGAGGAATAAGAATTGGGATCATGTGTGAGATGCCGCACTCAATGCGCGAGGAACGACAAACCGCAGAAGCTGCATGAAGCACGCAGTTGGCCTACGTACAAAGGGAACGAGGCGAACACAAGCGGAAGTGACGTTAGCGCCGTCGAGGCAATAGCACATCATTAGAGAATGTGAAGTGCGGCGACTTCATCCACGCGAATTCAAACATCAGTTAGAAGAGATTTTGGGAAAGCAGGCACCTCTAACAGCAATCAAGTGTGTGCCATGAAAGTGAAGCAATAGGTCGGAATAATAAAACGATAATTCTGATAGTTAATGGTGGAGTGTGGAATTTATTATCAGAGTAATGTTAATGCAAGGGATTTCCAGTTTAAAAGGAATTGAAATGGGAAATTTTGACATCAATAAGTGTGATGATGAAAGAACAGAATATGAAGAGAGGGCGCTCTTGGCAAAGCAGTGGAAACAACAACTTGATAGTGGATAATTGTGGGGTTGACAATAGCATAGGAATTGCTGAAGTGAGCATGAGCCTGAAAGGAAAGCCTAAAAGAAGGAAAAATACAATTAAATTAAAACAAATTAAAAAATGCCCATCTCCCTATATGGGCCCCTAAAGAGTTGAAAATAAACCTAAAACATAATGATGATGCAATTAGTCATTGAATTCGCAATCACTTCAAAGGAAGATAGGGCACCGATAATCGTTGAGTAGATAAATCGGCGCCTTATCTTCCTTTGAAGTGAATACGAATTCAGTGACTTCTCACCATCGATATGTTTTAGGTTTTGTACTTTTTAGGATGCATATAGGAAGATAGTTATTTTTTAGGAGATAATAAGCTGAAAAAATATAGTTTTGCCGCGAGTAGGATTCGAACACACGTCTCCTGGAAACATGCCAGTTAAACTAATCACGAGACGTGGGTTCGAATCCCACTCACGGCAAAAACCAATATTTTTTCATCTTATTGTTTCCTGAGTTCCATGTTTACAGGACACATCCTGTGATTCTTTACTACTGAGGTATTTTCAAAATTTTTTATTTATTTTATTTTCATTGTAACTAACAACACCTACCTTCAGAAACTTTCATTTAATATCTGGCTTATAAACATTCACCACATTTCTCCTTCCCCTCATTTTGCAGCAGTGTATGAGGTAACCCATGCCATTGGAGATGTCAAAAAGCTTTAATTTGATTATAAGTCGTTAGATCGACATTCCCGTTAAATTCACTTCCGCTTTTGGGGGGAGGGGAGAATGGTGGGAATAATTCGAAGTAGTGTGCGATGGTAATAGTTTGTTCCCATTATACGGATCCCCCTTTGCACAGTGCTGCCCCCCTATGACGTCACTGGCCATGCCCACTTCCGGTCACGTGAATCACCTCCATATTAATTTTCATAATTAATAATTCGTAATTAATAATTATTTAAAATTATTAATACTTATTTAAAAAATCCTCTTATTAAAAATCCCCCCCCTTTATTAAACACCTGCGGCGCCATCTAGTGTATATGCTGAGTACTATGTTTAGAAAAAGCCCATAATTTTAGTCGTAATTTTTCCAGTTTTTGACCCCCCCCTCATTAAACCCCCCTTATCAAAAGTTCCGCCCCCTTTATTAAAAACCTACCTATATTTTTAAGACCCCCTGGTTGACTCACATGTATTTTTAAGCCCCCCTGAATTTCCTAACACCTGAAAAAGATTTTTGGTGGCGCCATCTAGTGTATACTTTAACAAGTTTGACTCGCCTCATTAAAAAACCCCTTATCAAAAGTTCCGCTCCCCTTTATTAAACTTCCCCGATCACAAACTCCCCTGGTATCTACGCTCATCTGAAATTTTCCAAGTCCACTAAACTTTTTTGGTAGCAACGATCAGAATGGCTGATGCAATCCTCTAAATAATTACAAAGTCCCAATTTTATAATCCCCCCTCATTAAGACAACCCTTATCAAAATTGCCCCCTGGTTGACCCAACTGTATTTTAAACCCTATCTCTAAAGACCCCATGTTTGACAGATATTTTTAGGCCCCCCTTTTTAAAGACCCCCTGGTTGACCCATCGCGTGGTAAATCAGTTTTCTCTATGCGCATTTAATCTAACTGTGGTGCCACCCAACGTCCGTACTATTTTTAGTACATCTCCTGTATTTAAAAAAAAAATCCTTCTGACGCAGTGATTTGAACCCGCTACCTTAGTGTCAATAGCAGGACGTTAACGCACTCGACTATGTCTTATTTCTTAACACCTGAAAAAGATTTTTGGTGGCGTCATCTAGTGTATACTTTAGCAAGATTTTAACCAAAATTATTCCCAATTTTTGACTCACCCTTATCAAAAGTTCCATCCCCTTTATTAAACTCCCCCGATCACAAACTACCATGGTATCTACACTCATCTGAAATTTTCCAAGTCCACTAAACTTTTTTGGTGGCAACGTTCATCCCCGTCTCAGAACGGTTGATGCAATCCTCAAAATAATTGCAAAACTAAACTTTCGGTGGCAACCCCTCGCTGAATGGCTGATGCAATCCTCTAAATAATTAAAAAACTAAACTTTCGGTGGCAACCCCTCACAGAATGGCTGATGCAATCCTTGAACAAGGTCCCATATTTTGCAAATTCGACCTTTACTAGTATAAGGACTATCCCGCAGTAACTGTTTTAAAAGACTGTCCTGCAGAAAATGAAATGAAAAAATGCTATTGGGTAAAAAAATTAATGAAAAAATTAATAAAAGGAAAACGGCAAGAAAATCTGATTTAAAAACATTCGTATTTATGAAATATATTGAGGGGTAATATGATCTGGTGACCTGTATGGGCGACATAAAAGACCCGTGTTCGGAACCTCACCCTGGACCACGTTTTACTGACGGATGGTTTTAACAAAAGTGCTGCGCGAAATTAAAAAAAATATTATTCCAAACTGGGAATCACAAGGGTTTTATTGACGGATGAATCTTGGATCACCCCCTGCGCTGTCGATACCCCTTTGCTTCCGTATCAGGTCTTACAACATGAAAACCCACTGGCACTCTTGATCGTAATTTTCGAACTCGAAATTTTTCCAAGTCTAGAGACGGATGACAGCACCTCTCACTAAACCCATATTGTCTACCTCATTTCAATCTTCTTTCGTTTCAGGTTATCACAGGAGATGGAAACATGTTTTCTCTTATCGAAACATCCCCTTTATGATAGGTCAGGTATTTGTTTACCCCTTCGGAAGAATTTCCCTTCTACCTATTTCCCTACCCTAAACCTCCAAGAGTTGAGCTTCTCTTATTTAGTCTGCATCGGATTGATGCCGTCAGATATCTACACTTTCCCCGTCAGAACTTGTTTTGGAAAGTATTTTTACGTCAAATCTGCCATGTCTCAATTAATTACTCTCCTGAAGAATATCCGTTACGCGACATTGTTCACATTTTTGAAATATAATTCGAAAATAATCTTTTGAAATATAATTCAAAAATAAAAATTAACTAAATGGTTTTCAATGATATCATTTATTTTCAAGAATAAAGAGATAATAGTAAATTCTTATATTAACAAAATCGTCATTTGTAATAAGTTATATTTATATTCTTTCGCTAAAATTATATTTTTGCTATTGTAATGCACTCGGTCTTTGATATCTTAATGAAATGCAGTTTGTTTCGAAACAGCAGTAAGATCTGAATTTTCTACAGCGAATTTTTCAGACCAGTAAAAACAGCATTTAATCTAATTTTTAGCAACAAGTTTCACTTTGTAGAACATTACATAGGTTAAATGCAGCTAATTTGTAAATACATTGTTATATAAAATATAAAAATGCTAATTTTACAAAATAAAGTATTAAGTGGTACAAAGTGCTTTGTTTCTTTCTTTCATATGTCGTCTTCAAATTCTATAGTGTACGTCTGCATTAACGATGAGACAGAAAAAGAAATGTATAAGAAATTAATATGAGCTTCTCTGAATTAGTGTATATGAAGTGCAAAATAAATGTTATATGAATGTTTATTATTACTTTTCGATGTACGTTTTACTCGTAACAAGGACACATTAACTTTTTTTCCATAAGTTGTTGGTTTCGATTTACACGATGATTTCTCGGAGCCTATCTACCGTGTAAATCGAGGGATGGGTGTATAAAAATAAAATAAATGGTTAACGGCATTCATTTCTGTATGCATGTCTTATGATGCGTCAGAGAAATAATTTCCCTACATCGGGCTCGGCCTCAACAATTGTCTAAACGTTATTAGCTTGGGCGGACCCTTGCTCAATACGTTTAAACCAACTGATCTCTAGCACACATACATTGCACCAAAGTTGTTCCATAAGTTGGTGGAAGTGTTAGACTTTAGCTAGCAGTTGGACAATACATGCTTCCAATCTGTTAAGAGAGGGCCATTATCCGAAATTGAATTTCGACTCGGATAATATGCATAATTCAAGATTTACTAGAATAAAAAAAATTCGAAAATGGAGCTACGGCGCTCAGTTTAAGACCCAGAATAGATGAAAGACCAGTCTAGATGAAACTAGACCTAGTCTAGATGAAAGAGATGGTGTGTTGGTGATTGTGACGAACAGAATGTGGGAGAGGGAATTGAACTCGTAGAAATGAGACTCGTGGATATAAGAAACAGAACAGCTTAGCGAAAATTCTCATTCAGCCGACACATGAAAAATGACAATGTGAAGAAATGAAAAGTACTTATTTTCCTTCGGTACGAATGTACAATGAGAACAAGAAAATATATATGATGATCCTACTTACAGCAGTCAGGAAGATCATGAAGGAAAATCCATTGAAAAATGTTCGTAACAATTAAAATAATAAATTTAAGTTTCAGTTCCTTCATAATTTCAGCATTAAAAAAAGCATTGGAAAATAGCAAATGTTTATAAGCATTTCACTAAGTGTAATTAGTCGGTTGTAAGAATAGTCTATCAGACAAAAGAATCAAAATTAACATTTAGTGTCATCCATATTTTTATAGACTATTCATAAAATGAAGAGAACGCCGAGTGATTAGTATGCTTCGCTTTGTAATATAGGCTCTTGGTTCGAGTATTGTACAGGTTACAGATGTTTGTTTTCTGATGTCTTTCTGCTCAGGTCTTACCATTATCACAGATCTTCACTATTGCAGAATAATTATACTGACATGACAGGCTCTTGTCAGACGTCCACGACAAGCAACTGCTTCTAGAGAGATTATAATTCTTTTACACGAATATATTTGGTAAAGTGTTTAAACACTTGCAACTTTCGGATGTTTTTTCCTTAACTAAATATAAAAGGGACTCAAACTTTTATTATTAAATTATATTCACTGAGATATATATATATACTTTAAAATTCATGACAATGTCCAGTGGCAGGGTGGTTAGCACACTTGGCTACTGATCTAAGAGACCTGGGTTCGAGCCCCGGACTTAGGTATGGACGTTTGTGTTGTTTTTCTCTTGAGGTCCTGTCATCCTCACAGACATTCTACTACGGCGTATAAACTGACAGGCTCATGTCAGATCTCTGTGGCAAGTAGCTACTTGAGGGGGGTATATATATATATTTTTAACCTTACTTAAAACAATAACTTGTTATTTATGTTTCTAAACATTTTCACGCTGTAGGCTACATGAACCTTTCAGTCGCAGTGTAGGAAATTAAAATATAATTTCTATGAGTTAATTTTCGGAACTCGTGTGCTTAAAAAATGACAAAACCATTCAATTTTTATATATTATTATTTACAGTTTCTGTCATTACTTACTCTTATGTTTATTTATATATATATTATTCACAGGAAAGGTAAAATTTTACGACATTCCACCAATTAACAACTTTTAATGAATGATTAAAAAAGCTTTCTCTCTCTTCATTGCTTTAAGAAAGTAGAGAAAGATTGAGTCCCCTAAGAATTGATTGCAGGTAGATGCCGTACTTTAACGTGAACACAGTATAGAGGGTGGAAGAATCAAGATCTCAGTTTGCAAAAGCACGAGACGGAAGAAGAAAAAAGAGTGAATTTTCTCAGACTGCTCTGATTGATTAGGGGATCTGTTTATCGGAAGTGATGACAGTTTCATTGTCATTAAAGACAAACCAACTTCCGTTTCTCTTTCTTTCGAAATTCGCTGAAGAGTGAACTCCTGCATTCCCATTGTCTTTGATAAAGCAGAGCAATTCCAAAGAGAATCCATACAAAGGCCACATGATACTTTACAAGTCCATTTAGCTGCGAGAAGAACATCAGTGAAGATGGATTGAATAGTTTCGCAGATAAGATTTGAGTAAGATCTGCATGTTTACCATTCTCCCTTTAGAAATTCTTACCTTAAAAGGCTTGTTCGAAGTCCTCCACGTGGTCTCTTGATCGCTGTGCATCACCGAAACTCTTTTGGATGAATAGTTTCATGTAACTCAGATTCTCCTTGCAACACTTCGTGTAACATTGCACTATCAGTTAGTCTGAGAAATACTCGTAGGCACTGCTTCAATACAGATAAAAACAGAATAGTTGGATTGCTTTATTTCTGAGCAGTACTTTTTTTGTACACTTTGTTTCTGAGCAGTGCTTTAAATGAACAGACCACAAGGACTCGGAGAATATTGATGAAGGGATACACTGGATATTCTCTAAGTATAACTCTTCTTCACTAAGGCTTGCCTTTCTATCCCAACGGCGACCTTTCCAATAAGAGAAATAAGTTGTTGTCTTCTCTAATCCAATGGGAAAAAATCCAATAATTTGAAAATTTTATTGCAATAATTATCCTTTTTATAATAATATGAACAACATATTGCGCATATATGTAGTTTTTATCTTTCATACAATGTTGCCTCGATTAAATTTTAAAATAAGCTCTAAGATGTAAAGTGAAATATAGTGTAAAAAAGAGAATTTAAGCTTTTTATATACCAGAGGATTTTTGTCTTTGCTTACTGAAGTTATGGCTGTGTTTAGATGAATAATTTAAAACTGTGAATATCACTATATGTATAAATATTAACTAATTTTATATTTATCACATAGTTCTTTAACACATAAGCAAGTCCCAGCTGGGTCAGCGTTGAGATTTATCTCCGCAAAATTCCCCGCCCTGCCCACGGTCAGTAGGGGACACCTATGGGCTTGGAAAGGCCGCCGTCTGTCGGATGGGACGTTAAGCCGTGGCCCCGTGTGCGGGAGAGCCATACCCTGTGCACGTTAAAGAACACGCTGGATGGCCTTGACGGGAGGCTACCATCTGTTTCCCAACAGCTGTTCCAGTGTGTCCCCTCCCCCAACCTTCTCTGAGCCTTCGGGGTCCATGTGACCTAGCCATTTAGCCCATGGTGTGCAAAAAAGTGCCGCTCAGAGGTAAAACAACCCAACCCAACACATAAGCAAGTAAAATTAACACTGGTAAACCGAAGCATCATTGATGTTACAATACATATTTTCTACACACAACATTAGCATAGTATTAGCAGAGTATTAATAGCACAGCACATAGTTAAATTATTCGCAACACATAACACACATATAAAATTATTCGCATTAAATATTTCCTAAGTTATATAGTATTATTGACTAAATATGTATATATCTTTAGTAAAAGAAAAATGTACAGGTATTATACATATATATATCAGTAGTAAAGAATCACAGGATAAGTCCTGTAGACACGAAACTCGTGAAATAATTTTTTTCAGCATTCATAAAATGGTGAGCTGAAAAAAAATTTTCAGCTTACCATTTCATGAGTTCCGTGTCTACAGGACTTATCCTGTGATCCTTTACTACTGATTGATTTAACGCCCAGAGCGTGAGTGACAAATATTAATTCCATCTCTAATGAGGCAACAGAGTTGTCCACTTCCTGGATAGATGGCGCCACTAGTGCAAATCAAATAAATAAAATCCAGGAAGCTTATATGGTCTCTAAGCTGAGAAAAGGTTAGCTATTGATGGTGTAGTGGTCTAGCATAACAGGCATGTTTCCTGGAGACCTGGGTTCGAATCCCACTCATGGCAAAACCAAATTTTTTTGAGCTCACCATTTCATATATATATATATACAGGGTGAATCTGAAAACGTGGGCAAAGCTTTACGGGGTGGTAGAACGCAGCTATACGAGCAATATTCGTCATAGAATGTATGGTCGGAACGCAAGCGGTGAGAAGTTAAAAGGTAGTTTTCCACTGTCACATTTAAAGAATGAACACAAGAAGGAGAGGAGATACTTCAGAAAACATTTTATTAACAGGAATGTAATTGAGGTACATGCTCAAAGAAATTGCTCAAAAGAGCTGCCGCCAGCTGTAATGCAGGCTTCACACCTGCGGGATAGGGACCGACGCACATTTGCGAAGACGTTGGGTGCGAGGACGGACCCTTTTATACCATTTCCAACGCCACCTAGCGGCTCGCCGTTTGCGTTCCGACCATACATTCTATGACGAATATTGCTCGTATAGCTGCGTTCTACCACCCCGTAAAGTTTTGCCCACTTTTTCAGATTCACCCTGTATATTGTTTAAATTGTGTTATTGGATCTTCCTACGGATGACGCATTAGAAAATTATTTTTACTTCTAACTAAAACAATAAAGCCACCTTGAAAGCATTATTCACTTCCAAAATGTTACACTTAACAACTGCGCCAAAGATATTGCTAAGTAAAATAAAGAAGACAGTCATTATTTGGTTATGAATGTTGTTATTGTTTGCAATCCAAGATTGAAGTGGAGGAGAGTGTGTTTGCAACACTTATTTTAGCTTAATTATTAGATCAATTGAATACGTAATACTGTGATACCTTTAGAGATTCAAAGGTGATTGAAATACAAAAGTTATCTCACTAACAGGTGACGTCAATGAAGTGACAAATTCAATGCATCGTGACTTGTAAAAATAAGCTTTTCAGCAGAAGTCCAGAAAAAATTCAGCAAAAATCCACTTCAAGATAAATAAGAAGATAATATCTACCAAATTACCGATTTCCAACAAAGTTTTCAATATTTGAAGAGTATTTGAAAACATTTAACATTATATCCCCATTTAAAAAAAAAATCGCAATAAGCATTAAACTGACTTCTAAACTACATTATCAATCTTATTTCAAACTGTTTAAATAAAACAGATTTAACATAAGTTAGTGATTTAATTCATTTTTGAGAATAATTATTTTGGCAATGTTGTGCTAAATATTTCTGACGATTCCCTACATATCAGAGTTAATTTTGTTGAAAATCGACATTCCCTACGATTTGAATCATATTTTTGATCTCAGTTTTCTACTATTTCAAAAGTTAAGGGTCTTCGAATATATCTTTCTGCTGGCATGAGTCTATTAGCATTTTAATGCCATCTGAGTGTGCTTATTAGGCAAGAATAAAAATTTCCGTACATTAGTTATTGCTAAGTTTCATGCTGTTTGAGAAATTTTATTGATAAAAGGCTCAGTTTCATTTTGAGATGTTTCACTGCAATATAAAGGATAAAGAAGTATAGAAATACAGTTTCATATGTTTATCGTGTATATTTTATTTCTGAACTAAACAACAACAAAAAGAAACAATTTAATTAAAAAAAAATACACCTCGGTGTATCGTAATAATTGTCTACTGAAGGTATCCTTTCAAGCTGCTAATCGTTATTCTCCTTTTGGGTCGACAGCGAAAATGCTGCTGCTATGTCGCCATTTGATTGTGAAGAGAGGCACAAGCCTTCCGTCGTCGCTATGTGTCATTCTGTTGTCTTTCAGAGCTTTTCAATAATAGAGCAAATGTGGTGGAGGGAGGTTTAAACTCTGAAACTTTAATAGGAGCAATCCCATTGCGAGATAGATACTTTTGTCTGGAGAAGATGGTGTGTGATGTTCGCACAAAGAAGGCGTAGCACGTAACTTTCTCCGCCTTCAGCTGGATGGACACGATGAATGAAAGCTGACAATAAGGGGAACGAAATGTAAACAACGATATTTTTAAGAATGGACATTAGTTATTATTACTGAAGTCAATAGTAAATGGCATTCAGTAATAGTTAATTTAATTTGGTTTGGGTTATTTTACCTATGAGTGGCACTTTTCTTCCTCGCAATGGGCTCTCTAGTCCCCGAGGGATCAGATAAGGTTGGGGACAGGGGACACACTGAACATTTCTTGGAAGGTAGATGGTAGCCTCCCATCAAGACCATCCAGCGTGTTCTTTAACGTACATAGGATCCTCGCACACGGGCCCATGGCTTAACGTTCCATCCGAAGAACGGCGGCCTTTCCAAGCCCATCCGGGTCTCCTACTTACTTACTCTACTACTTTTTTTTTTAAATAAATAAAAACTTTTAAATATAACTATTAAAAATAAGCTCGGGCTTTTTATATTTTTTGATATAATGAGTTTATAACTGTGATTTATGACTTATTGGAGAACTCGGGACATTACAAAAGGAATTATCATGTAAACGTAAATAATAAAAATATAAACTATTAAGCATGATAAATATTAAAAATGCTTAATCCTACTCGATGCCACGCATAAGCTAGAATAAAATCTTCCTTTGTAATGGGAAATAAACAGTTTAGTAAATAGATGACCTTGACGAGTTCTACAAGGGTTGATCCAGAATACCATAATGATCTGTTTTGGGCCCAATTCTATTTTTTATTTATATTAATGATTTTGGTCAACCGAATGCAAATAGTAATTTATTATATAATGATACTAGTGCTGCCATTATTTATTCTAGTGATAGATTACCGTATTCAGAAATAGCCACAGAATATGATTTAATGAAAATCTATAAATAATCATAAATATCACTTAATATCCACAAAAGTTTTTTTTCTAATAAATTAAATAAAACTGACACTAATCTCAATAGAAATATTATACTTGTAGTTGCGCACAAAAATACTGTCTTTCGTTTGACCACATATTGAAAGTGTAAATCGGAGGTGTCGAGCTTCCACAAGTTTTGATTTCGTCTAGACCAATGTTTCCCAAAGTGGGTGATACCGCTCCCTGAGGGACGCTGGAATGATGCAGGGGGTCGGTAGTAGCCTCGAGTGCAATTTGGGGGGGGGGGCGGTGAAAGCATAAAGAAAGAAGGGAAGATAAGAAAATTTTGAAAAACCGTTCGTACATGTTTCATCTGTTGTGCAATATAGAGTTAAAGTCGTTGTAATTACTTTATTTTCCAAATAAACACATAAAATTATCCTTCGTTATTTTAATTTTCTGTGTGTAATGCGAATGTTACTATGGTTGATTTTAATGTTTCAAGTTTCAAGGTGTCTTATTTACAATAACATCTTTCTTTACTATGTTATAGGACGTAGGTAGAAATATAGATACATAAAAGAACGCAAATTTGTCACTGCATCTTTGTTTTTACGCTTAAAGAAGGTAGATTTCCAGGGGGGCGCTGAGTAATTTTTATTCTGAACAGGGGGCGGTAGGACAAATAAGTTTGGGAACCTCTGGTCTAGACCATATGAACTATGGGATAGGTTGTGTCGTACACTAATATAAATTAATATTTTTTATAGTTCTCTAAAATATAAAATTCAGCACCATGAGAAAAACTCGACAAATGCAATGGTGATGTATTCAGATTGCCAAATTGCTTTGGTATCTTTACCAGAAGAAGGTTCCAATTTTGCAAGTTGAAAATTCAAAATAAAATACGTGAAATAAGTTTCATTGAAATTTGCGCATTAGTTAGCAAACGTGTATATTACTTTCAATAAACTCACGTGAAGTAAAATAACTGAACAATTAGAGTTATAAATTTTAAGCACAGCTGGTTATGAACAAACACGTGATCATGGAAACCATCATGATCATCATCATATCATTTCATAAGTTTACAGTCCGATGTGATTACCGCTATTTTATACATATATATATGTATTCAAATATTTTAAATAGTAACTGTTACTAGGGAGTCAAGAAATTTAATAAATTTTTTTTCCAGAATTCTTGATCAACAACCTGAAGTATATTCTTTAATATTATAGAAATTATCCTGAATCAGATAAAATCATCTCACTTGATGTTTCACACCGCAGGAGTAAATAATTTTAACTAGCACTTGTAATCGAATCCGATTTAAAATGAATAAAAAAAAAACCGTAACAACAAGTTGACAAAAGTAGTCAGCCATATTTTACCAAAAAAAAATTAATTTTGTTAAACATTCATAAGCCGTACCATGGCCGAGTGGTTAGCGCGCTTGGCTACTGATATAAAGAACGTGGGTTCGAGCCCGGATAAGGCATGGCTCTTTGTGTCGTTTTTCTGCTGAGGGCCTGCCATCCTCTCAGACCTTCTACTATGGCATATAAACTGACAGGCTCCTGTCAGACCTCTGTGGCAAGCAGCTGCTTGAGGGTGTATTTATTTAAATATTCGCAATTGATTTGAATAAACGTTTTTTTTTATTATATTTGGCATGGATATCTTTCAGTATAAAATATTGCATTTGCATTTGGTGAAGGTAGAGAAAGGGGAGGGGGATATAATATATTTATGTTGGGTATGAAAGAAGATTCAAAGATTCAAGTAAAACAATCAATTTTAGACTTAATTTTCAAATCGCAGTTTTCCTCTTTTTCTATAATATTTGAAACTATTTTATTTATATTTATTTTATTTTTTTATTTTTTTAACCCCCAATTAAACACTTTTTACACTTTTGCAAATATTAGAAAAAAATTCCCTTGAGTCGTTAAAGAGCAAACGTTTGTTCCAGAAGATTATTTTATTTTTAAGCAATATAAATTGATACGCTATATAATGTCCCTCGTGAAAAAATATATTTCCAGAGATATTTCTTAAATCTCTGTTAAAATCTTTGTATTTGGAAGTGAAATATGAAACTAAGTCCTACCTGTTAGCGTACCTGAGTACTAAGACCAACGGGCATGTCCTTGTGTAAGTGTTTGTATGTTGAATGACAAGCCTAATATAGCTTCTAGGTCTATCCTTTGTGTAAGTAAATACCTTCTTCCTCTTTCAAAATTATTATTTCATGAGTTCCATGTATACAGGACATATCTTGTGATACTTTACTACAAATCTTATGTTACTTAAAACACTTTTATTTAAATTGAGTCGTTGAAATTGTTCGCATATTTTCACTGAAGAAGCGAGGAGTTGTGAAGTTCAAATAACTTCAATTACTAATCACTTTAGAAAAATCAGTAGAAGCAATACTATTTTAAAACGAGGATCTATAGTAAAAATTACACCAACAACTCTGGTGCTTAACTAGTTTCACGATGCAAACAATAAGATTATATTCAAGTATATTTCGAAAATTGGGTTCAACCGTCAGTAACGATGTAATGTCAACACTGCACACTATCCATAACACTGAGTAACGGCTCACAAAATTTGGTGAAAAATGTAGTAAGACCATTCAATGGTAGGAGTGTTGTGTGCTGTAACTAAATTTAGCTTGTTTGCGCTCTTGAAAGTGTTTCGAGCATTTCTTTGTATCATTATTGACGTGCCATTCAGTGGAGGAGACGTCAGTCCTTTTCCTCCGATTTCGTTGGGATTAGAGAAAGGTCAAGCAGGTAAATCTGAATGCTAGAGGGATCAGGGTCGAACCCGAATATTTGTGAGGTTTGAAATTGATATTTTACCATATCGTTACAGCTTATTACAGAATTTATATCCAGACAGTATAACAACGTGAAAAACCTGAGTCCTTCTTTAGTATGTATCTCTGCCTTCCTTGCTCGATTCATTGGAGCAAATCTTTTTAATTTTGCAGCGGGAAGAGAAGAAGCACTTAAAAGATCGGTTATCACTTGACACGCCCCAGTTCCCTATGAATCAGTTCTCTGGCAGATCATCTCTTTTATTTTACATCAGTAGTTGCAGATTGGAAATTTTCCTCCTTACGAACTTGATTTCATTCCCAAATGATGAAGCACTCAATCTACTTAACGAGGAAAAGTTTTGTGTGCAGATTGTTGAATGAATTAAAATTTTGCAAAAGTGATTCGGAGTACAAACATGATGGAAATAATACGGATTGTTAAAGTATTCGTTTTTCTATTTATTAAAAATATTCACTGTTGATTTCTTTAATGAGTAATTTATTGTGATAAATAAATTTTTTTTCATAAAAGTACTGAATTTTGAATACCACCTGTACTGAGCTGGGTAAGGGGGATATTCTTAGTTGATAGTTCATCAAATTCGTACATAATCTGATATTCGTAGTTTTATGCCTTAACTCTGTGTGCGTTGAGATTTCACCGCTGGCTCCATTATATCTTCGATAAGAAAATAGACACTGGTAGTTTTAAATGCTACAGTTTGTCGGATAAGTTAAGCCGTGCCCCCGTGTCCTGAGTGTCATATACTGTGAATGTTATAGTACATGTTGGACCGCCTTGATCTATTCATCTGTTTCCTAACAGTAGATCCATTCTCCTTCTCTGACCCTTGGAATCATTTCAACCATTTGGCGAAAACCAAAAGATGAGTTTCAGAGTTAAAAAAAAAACCAACAGCTCAAAACCACCTATTATTGCTTTAAAAAAAGTGGTCAGCTTACAGAGATATACTTTTCATCAGAGTTCATTGCCATACCAATAAGCTATGGATGGTTACGCAAACATGTAATGAAAGGGTTGTGAATTTTTCAGATTTTATTATATAGTTACATATTTGTTGTAGAAAACACAACTGATAAATTGCATTTCCATTTAATATTTTTTGTCCTTTTCAAATAGCAGAAGAAAGATGATTTGTAACATCAATGTAGAAAATAATATTAATATTTATCATAAACTAATGTATTTCACAACAGCTGGGTTGGATCGTTTAATTTTGTGTTTTTCAAAGTTAGGTTTGAGATATTTTGCTCTGATTCTAACTACCTACCGTGTTTACCTTGAAGAATTAGAGCAGAATGCAAAATGTTAGAAGTATATAAAATATACCCCCTCAAGCAGCTGCTTGCCACAGAGGTCTGACAGGAGGCTGTCAGTTTATATGCCACAGTAGAAGGTCTGTGAGGATGGTAGGACCTCAGCAGAAAACAACACCAACATCCATGCCTTACCCGTGGCTCGAACCCAGGTCCCTTAGATCAGTAGCTAAGCGCGCTAACCACTCAGCCACAGGACGGCTTAGAAGTATGCTAGTATGCAATAATGAATAATGAATACTAACGTAAGTATAAGAAATTAGATGCAAACACATGTGATCATATTAAAATTATCCCAACAGTTGCAAAAAGTGTGCCCTATTCTAAGCTAGAGATAATGTTTGCAGTTAAAAGAAGCTTTTTATTTTCCGTGACGATAGTTCGCCATCAGGGTTTTATGTAATTTTTTTTAAAAACGAATGGTTTGCGAACATGACCAACAAGGAGGATTTTTGAGAAAGAGCAGGATGCAATTTCAATCTATTAAAGGAATAACAAGGAAATTGCAAATTAGATTGTTTTTAATCAATCATAATATAATAAAGGAAGTTACAAGAGGGAAATGGATATATATAGATCATATGATGAGAGGCTTTGCAGTCAGCGGAACATATCCTAAGACTAACCCTGACCTTGAGCAGTATAATCACAGACAGCAAGGCTCTCTTCATTTGGCCTTGACATATGCACTCAGATCTAGAGAAGTGCAAGACAGTAGAGTATCAAAGGCGACTAATGAGCATGCGCACAGCCAAGGGCGGATTAGGAAGATTAATTTCCATAGTCTTAATTGAATTATCAGTGGAAATCGGTTTTTACCGGCTATTTCAGGAAACTGGGTTGTTTTAGTGTGAAGAGCACTTTTTTTGCACACAATGTCCTAAATTCTAAGATGTTTAAGAAACAAATATGAATAGTTGATCTTCTTTCCCTTTCAAGCAACACATGTGCTTGAAATACCCGAAGACGCTAGGTTGGGAAATATAATCCAGACACCTGTTAAGAATCTCATGGAAGCCTCTGGCCTAACTCATCTAGTGGATTCTTTAATTGTCCAGGGTATGGTTATCTTGTATATGGGACCATGGTTTAAGATCCCATTGGTTTCCCTTTTCATATCCAGGGTATGGCTGAGGCTATCGTAGAAAATATCAACGCAGGCATTATGGAGACTAGAACCTGAGAAGAGCATGAGTTTGGCACGCTACCGACTGAGCTAAATTACATTCCGCCATTTCATGGAGTAAACCTTGCTGAGAACACTGATGATTGAAGGTTAAAAGAACGTGTCCCAACTTGGAAGAACCCCTAATCAAAACCTTTCAATAATCCAGAATATTCTTCCTTTTCTAAGATATTTTCTTCCTAGTCAAGATTCTGGTTTCACTTTCAAAGGCATCTTCCCATGACTATGGATAGCATCCACCATTTTCCTTTTTGCTTTATCTCTTTTACTCTCAGTCTTCTCTTTTTCTTTCCTATTATTATTCATGATCGTATCAAGTTCGGTCAACTCCTCACATCCATTCCTATCTCATGTCCATACCATTTGAAGGATTCGAATTTCAGTCAGTTTATTATATTTTTCCAACGCCTCTTCTAACTTCTCTTTGCTCTTGCCTTTTATCCATTGTAATTTTGTGTACGTATTTTCCAAACTTCTTTTGCTGCCCTTTAACTTTTACTTTAGACTTTCGTTCAAGTCCTGGTCTCTGCAACGCAAGTTAAAATATATGCAAAACTGTTGAAATTTCAAAATAAGAAAATAAAGAAAGTGTTTTCATTTTCTCTGAAATAACTTGTATATTACTTTGATGACGGTTATCTTGATATATGATTTATTTTAAATAATGGACAAACACAACTCATCATCAGAAAGCAAATATAACTCTGAAATTGGAAATTGCAGTGAAGAGGGGCATCTCCAGATTGAATGATCTTTCTGCCCAGAACATTTGCGTTATATTGGGCTGGATCGGCTTAGTGGATTAAATGACCAGGTCACCACGACCCCAATGACTCAGAACTGATTTGGAAAAGGCATGCTCTGGACAACTTTTAGGATATAGATGGAAGCCTCCCGCCAAGGTTATCTATCGTAATGTTCATGGTGCACAAAGTATCGGTCTTCTGCAAACAGCACGACGGCTTAATTTTGAATCCGATATATGGCAGACTTTCCAAAGCCACAGTTAGCGGAGAAAATCCCAACGCAAATATAGTAAGGACTCGAACCTCTCAACATAAGTTTAGGAGCCTGGAGCGATATGGACTAAGCGAATCCTCGCTCTCTAGTCTTTGCAATCTGTTCATTTGATGTTCGTTTTTCTGTTGGTTATTTATGCAAAAGAAAAAACGGAGGTAAAGCAGTCTGTAGTGCATTGATCGTAACAAACAGACCTATGAATGTATTGCCAAAAGAACTAAGGCTGACGCGATGGATGAGAGGGTGGGGGGTGAGAATGAAATGGAAGGGGAAGAGAAGCAAAGAAACTTTTCGCGTGTCCATGGGTAAGTTGTGTACTTACGAAGTTGAACTTCCGTTTCCACTTGGTGAACAAGAAAAGAAACGAAATAAAGAAAAGAAAAATAAAGGCGTAAAGAAAATAAAGAGCGAACGGACACGGTTCGCGCAGAAGGGAGAAGATGACAACGGGGACCGTGCGTGTAGACACGATCCGTTGCTATGCTACGAAAGGAACTGTTGGCAGCACAGCTTGTCCCAGTGTCTGGTTCTCATCAGAGGCAGCAGGTCCGTTTTCTTTCCATTCTTTGTCAGAGTTTGTCTCGATAAAAGTCCCTTTTGCCCTCCTTTGTTCTGCTTCCAACTGCGACCAGCAGTTGAAGAAGAAAGAGAAATGAAGAAGAAAATATATTTATTGGAAGTAAAGGAAAAAGAAATGATGATCATCAAAGAAGATAATAAAAAGGAAATAAAGACCTGACAGAGTTTGCCCCCCCCCCCTTATTTTTCCTTTTCACTCAGGGTGTTCATTTTCTTTTCTCTTGAAAATCGGTGAAAAGCTTCTGTAGAGGAAGGAGGAGGGGGTGGAAGGGGATGAGAAAATGGAACGAGTTTTGAACTTTATGAAGGAATCTTTGCTCTGTACCATTCTTGCCATTAAATATATTGAAGTTTCGAGGCAAGAGATTGAGACAATTGCACTTGACGTGTACAAAGTTTGCTTCTAAAATTATCAATCCTACATGTGGCTTACAGATGATGTCCATTTAACTGACTACATCAATGAATACATAAACCGTGCGGATTTTCCGGATTGAAAGATTCTTCAATAAATGAGAGGAATATGCAAAATATTATAAAACAATACGTTCAATTGAAAAATTTGCCCATATGTGTGGTCCAGTATATCACAATACATCGAAGAAATTAAAATACAAAGTTTTCATTTATTTTCTTCTTAAACAGACACCAAATCACTTGCAAATTACATCACCTTATTCTCCAACAAGTCACTCATTCACTAATTAAATTTTTGCTACCTATTAAATCAATTATATACTCACCGAAAATTTTCAATAGGGAGAAAAAAAATCAATAACTTAGATTAGAATCATCAAATTGCCCTCATTCAAGGTTCACACATCAAATTTCTTTACCAATAGATATCAAATCATTCACTCACCGGCTGAAGCAGCTATTCGCGCGCTCATCAACCAAATATTCCATTCACAAACTAATCTACTAAAACAACTACTCATCAAACCAACTAACACTCACTTACTCACCCGACATCTAAATGAATAGTTCTCTTGTAACCCGTCCATCAGCTCACCAAATCACCTATTCACCCATCAGGAACACTCACCTCACCTGTTTATACTCAATGTATGTGAAGTATATTCGATTCCTCCTTTTTTTTCCCTCCGGTTATTTTTCAATTCTAGATTTGACTAGCTACCTAGATAAAAATAAATAAATTCCAAACAGAAAAGAAAATGCGAAACGTTGATTCTAGTACTAGAAATTAACAACTCAAAAAATATATTGGATAAATAAAAAAGTTGGTAGATTATTCTGTTTGCTTGTTGAAGTATGTTGCAATTATTATCTCTGTTCCAGGTCATAACTAAAGCCCCCCCCCCATTTATCCTTATCTGACTTTAAACGACTTTCAGTTCATCAGAAAAGTTTGCTTACGTATACTTAAGGGAAGTTATTAGTTGAATTTCACTGATTCTCAGTTGTAATCTTTAAAACTCTCTCATAGCACCAAGAGTGCATAGAGAAACCACTCGGTTAAGTATCTAATTCATTTCTACGATCAATAACACTTTCGGTATTTTTAGCAACCTAAAAAGGATTAATTTTGAGACCTTTGTCGCCGACTCTTATGTCAACCTGCCTTTGATGTTTGAAATGCAGATGTTTATAACATCGAGAGCAATGAGACAGGGAATATACGAGGGCTTTGAACAGATTAGGAATTGCTGAAAAGAGATCTTCGTAAATGATTCGTATCGAGCTTCTTATTTGTTGAGGAAAGCAAACACATTGCGTAACAACGCCCACTGTTATTCCTTAAAACTTGCACTTTCCTCTGGAATATATCATCAACGATCCCATTGAAGGAGAAAGTTAAGAATTAATATTTGTTTAATGGAGCAGGAACGACACAAACTTCTAAGAACTATAAACTGCTTCTTAAACTTTGTGCTAACCGTACTTTTCTAGATTCCCCCGGTAGCCATGTGGTTGGAGTGCTTAGATTCAGATCAAAGGGACCAGGGTTCGATCCCTTAATAATAAACGGACGCTTTCTTTCTTGTGTTGTCGTTCTCCTGAAGTTCGTCTTCCCCACAGATCTTCTCTACTGCATATTATGGAGTGGCAGGCAATAAGAATGTAGACAAAATAGTCAAGAATGCTATTAGTTTACAAATGACTGTAAATTTACCTTCATTTTCTCATCTGTCTTAAAAGGAAAATTCAAGAAAATGAAATTCAAGAACTTAATACGTATTTCAAAATTAATGTTCTTATTAATAGCAACTTCAGATTTCATCCCGATGAAAATAGTTAATTTTTAAACAATTTCATTTCAATAGACTAGATATTATTAAAATCATAAGGTTGCACTAATATTACTAACCTTTTCAAAATCAAGAAAACCCAGTTAGATCTCTCTAACACTTGTAAAGTTAAAGAGACTGTTTCACATGTTCTGCTAAATTGTGAAAAGTATGATGAAGCAAGAATAAAAAAAAAACACTACAGCAAAGATGCAAATTTACCTAAATTTACACAACGCACATTTGGAGTCACGATACTCTTTATTCTAAATTGGTTATCTACCAACTTTTAATTAATCTCCTTAGCGAATCAATGATATATCATAGAGTATAGTTTTCGTTTCTTTTATGGAGAGTGTGGAGAAATAGGCGTATATCTAGACAGCTCATTCAGACAGAAAACTCTCAAATTCATTCCTTAGTCTAATGTAACATTTAACAGTAGAAATCTGTGAAGTGGCGGCCTATGCCTGAGTATGCCAGGCCCCCGTGATCACAGGGGCTCGGTGAGAGAGTCCTACTTGGATTTCGAGAAACATTGCTCTTAACGGAAATTGTCAGACGAAGTCACTCTGGACCGGAAGTTGTTAAAAGCAAGATAAGTATATTCGTATTACTTGCTCCCCGCGTCTTCTGCCAGTGTTCTTTCTTTTATATATTGAAATAGCGGACAACTTCAGTGTTAATGTTTTGAATTATTTTCGACTGTATGTAGGTTATTGCGGATTTTTAGGTCATACAAAGGAAGTTGGTAGAAAAACAACACGAGAGTGCTATTGAGGACTTTCGGCATTCAGTTAACCTTATAAAAACGTAATATAATTTGTTCGACGGAAATTTGCCCAAAATGGAATTTTGTTCGACGGAAATTTGTTCAAAACGGAATTTTGTTTAAAAGGAAATTTGTTCCACCAACATTTTGTCGAAAGTTTGAGAATTGAGAAATATTGAGAGATAGCTAGAGGGCGTACTCCCCGATAAGATCTCTTCTGGTTTGTCACTGGGGAATCATTGGTGGAGGGGGGGGGGGGATGGATTGTGGGAATAGGAGCAAGGAAGAAGTGGTTCAGTTTTAGATTAGGCAGAATAAAACGGTTTGCAGCGACCTAGTCACCGTTTAGTTTTCACTATTCTTATAAGCTATATTCAGACCTTCGTAGAAGAGGAATTATGTTTGAAATTTAAAACTGGAGGTTTTACCACAAATACAAGCTGAGTGATCATGGAAATATGACCAACCCGTCCACATGTTATGTCAATAGAATGCTAATTTCGAAGTTCTATAACTTTTAAAATAAACGTTTTATGAGAAAATGAGACTTAAGGTAAATTAAAGATCTAAATCATTACTATATAAATAACATTTTTTCAACAATATTCCTTTAATGTTTAAAGTTGTGGAAGTGACTGGGGTTCGAACTCCGGATAAGGCATGGATGTTTGTGTTGTCTTTCTGCTGAGGTCCCTGTCATGTCCCCCGAATTTTATGTTTATTTACTTATTGCTGTATTTTTGTTTTATTTTATTATTGTATATATTTTTATGTGTTCTTGGTAATGTTTGTGCTGGGATGACTCACTGTTGTTGTTTTCGGGTTGGAAGTAGGCTGCTTGCGAGTAATGAAACCAGCTCCAGAAGTTGTTTATGGCCGTAAATGACTAGCCTTAGGCGCCAGTTCCGCGTACGAGAGGCTAGGAGGTAGATTGGAAGTTTTAGTCATGGTGCGAGCACGTTGAAAGAAAGATCGTGTCAACAAGCTTCGGAAGGACACCGCCCATACTCAAAAAAAGAAACCCTTGAAGCGAGGGTGCGATTCCAAAGGAGAATCGAGATTCTTGTGTGAATCTGTTTTATTCTTGTGGTTCAGAAGGAACCACAGTGTAGGCAAAGGTTGGTTATCCTTTCGCCGAGTTTTGAGGTCTGTAAAGTGAAAACTTGCAGAGTGTGCGATTCTCCACCTCATTGTTAATGTTTGTAGCAGCAAAGCAGCAAAGGCCCACGGAGTTGAACGCATTCCCAGCACGTAGCTGTATATATTATAAATAAAACTGTGTCGTCTTTATCTAACTCTCATGCAGTAATTAATGAACTGTTGTTATTCATCATTCAACACCAGTTTCTTCAAAGGCGAGCAGTGGCATGGGCCTAAAAACCCGCGAACCTGTAATTTCCCCGAAGTGAGGGTGAAGTAATTATTAAGCAACAATCGCATCGTCCTCCGGCGGCCACGACGTTTGACTAAGTCTCCATAGATCTGAGAAGGGAGGACATCACATGTGACTTAGTACAACAGGGTCGAACCTTTATGGGACATCACAGTCCCGCCATTCTCACAGACCTTCTACTACGGCGTATAAACTGACGGGTTCTTGTCAGACTTCTGTGGCAAGCAGCTGCTTGAGAGATATTTACTTATTTATTATGGAAGTTAGAACATATACAACAGCGTGCTGGACATTTGAAGTTAATTTAATTTGTTTTTTTTTGCACACAATGGGCTAAATGGCCTGGTCACAAATACTCCGAAGGCTCAGAGAAGGTTGGGGGAGGGGACCCAATGGATAACTGTTAGAAGACAAATGATAGTCTCCATCAAGGTCATCCAGCGTGTTCTTTAACGTGCACAGGGTATGGACTCCCACACATGGAATTACGGCTATCGTCCCATCCGAAAAAACGACGGCCTTTCCAAGCCCATCGGTGTGCCCTACTGACCGAGGGCAGGGCGGGGAGTTTTGAGGAGATAAATCTGAATGCTAGCCCAGGCGGGACTCGAACCTGGGAACTGCAGATTACTGAGCAGAAGATTCCCTCTCCTTTGAAGTTAATAGGAACTGTAATAGAAAGCATTATTTCAAACCATTTCATAAACAATTGGATATTTTAAAAGCGTGTACAAATAATTCCTTCAAAATTCATTTGTTTTGTTGTTTTTTTTTTTTGATAAATTTCTTAGAACAGATAGCTGCTCTGAAACGCTTTATTCCATTCCTGCTAATATACCGTAAGGATATTGTTGAAAAATCGAGATTTAGATAGATTTGATTCAGCGCTTTAAATTATCCTCCGCCAAATTTTCTCACAAAACACTTATTTTAGAATTTATAGAGATTCAAAGTTAGCGTCCCAATGATATAACATGGGGTAGTTATGTTATGTCAGTGGGACGCTAACTTCGAAAAATTACGCTGGTTTCAATGCTTACTCAGTGTATGTCTTTTCTAATGGCATATATCTAGAAAATACATGGATAAATATTTTGGGTTTTGGGAGAGGACCAAGAGATCGGATAGAACCAGAACGAACCTCACGCATTTCCAGAATATGTAATTTTTTACCTTTTATTTTAGTGCTCTTTCAAAAATTTTACTCATTATACATTGATATCTGTCATTAATATTTTACCTTTTCAATTATTAATGCTGAAAGAGAGGACCATGGTCCCCTAATTCCTGTCCCCTAGATCCAACACTTCTGGTGTTACTGTTTGAAAGAGAAATACTAGAAAAGGGAGAATCGAACCCCCATTCCAGAAAAATCTCTTATTGTATTCCGTGATAGCCTCTATTACTGTGAGCTTTATCGGCATGGCTATCTCCATTTTCACACGAAATCAAATATACACCATTTAACACACACGCATAAAAATAATCCATAAAATGGTAGAATTAGACCAAAAAATACCCCAGTCCACACTCAGCTCTCCACTGAAAACCACACCAAAATCTTTTGCATTTTGCAGAGTTGCAATGATCCCGACACTTTTCCTAAAATAACATTGATTCTCTTTCGAACAAATTTCTGTTGAACAAAATTTCGTTTCGAGCAAAATTCCGTCGAACAGATTTCCGGACACTAATTCCCATCATATTCTTAATACAAAATTTTAAAATCCAGTCTTTATGTGTAAAATAATACTGCATCTAGACAAGCGGTTTTCGTCATAATAAGTATAACCTTGTAGTTTAACGAACACTGACTTCAGATCAACGAAATAAAAAAAAATCTTCTAAATAACGAATGTAAAGTAATTGACAACTTAACCATTTACAAAATTACTGCTTTTGAAAAAAACTGGCGGCTCGGAAAATTGTCTTGCTCCTTGCCCGTGTCCTACTTGTTCTGCCCTTGTTTCTGTGTCATATATATATGCATAAGAATTTTTCCTATTGTGTCTTCTTTTATGTATGTAATGTTATTATTGTATAACCTTATTCTAAATTTTTCGTTTTCTCTATTGCTTTGGTGCAGAAGTGTACTAAACACTCTAGAGACATGCAATGTTAAATAACTAAATAACATGGCTTACTACACTAACAACTGGTTGCTGTCAGATTGCTGTGGCAAGCAGCTGCTTAATTTTTCAATAAACGTAAACTGGTACTTGATGCTTGCGGAATTCGTGCTGTGATGTTGTTTTTCAGCGATATTACACATCAGCTACCGAGAACTAAAAGCATAATAATACTCCAAGGAGCAAATTCACTACATCCTTTAAGTTAACTAGAAAGTGAAAAATATCATGCGATTTTTATCAAAAAATATATAATACATCATTATATGGTGTTAATATGTAAATTACTTTTCTTATTATTCCACAAGAATAAATCTTTAGCCATATTAAACTGATTCAGTCTTTGCAGCTGCAGCAACGACATGGATGTGACGTATCAAATACAAGAAAGAATCTCTTATTCATGTTTAAAATTTGCTCGTAAAGCAGAATGAAAGAGAGAAAAATCTTTGATTCAAGAACTAATTTTTGCTAAACAACTAACGCTTCAAAATTAAAAGGAAAAATCATAATTTAGATATGATGAATAGGAAAAACAATTATTTCCATCATGCCCTTTAAACATTTAGGGCATTGCCGATGTTTAGTTCATCGGACTAATGAATAATTAAATCATCATATGATTCTTCCTTTGTTTCAGTACGATTTAAACATTTCTGTCACGCGCATTACCTCTTCCCCCATTTGCCAAACACCTTATTTCTACATAAACGTTACGGCAGTTTTTTTTTTACAAATGAAATGTTTTCTTGTAATTACTCTTAAAGCAATAACCGAAATTTTCTGAAACTGCGCCTAAGATAATGGAGATTTTTTTCTCTTGCAAACGTCATTCCCAGTAGAACTTCACATTTTTATTCATATTATCTAAAGATCTTAGAAGAATTAGGTTAATAGCATGTTTAATTGGATGCTTTAAACTGCCTATTTAGATGTTTAAAAAAACCCTCAGATTTATTTCTGTTGAGCTTTCGCTCATACTTTATTTTTAAACGCAAATTCTCTTTTAATATAACGCAGCATTGTGGATTTGATGTTGAGAATTAACAAAAAGAATCCAGATGACGCCGTCGTAAAATTTACGATTGGAAACAGAAGGAAATATAGTATAAAGTAGAGCTATGAATGAATAAAAAATAGGTAGTAATAAAATGAATGAGAATTAGAATGGCTGCAAAAAAATTTAATCAAATAAATATTATTTTTTTTAATGACACTTTTTTTTTTTAATTTAGAGATATTCTTGAAGGAAAAAAAGAACGAAATTCAGTTAAAAAGCGAATCGTTCGAGTCAAATATTTATTATTCGATAATTTATAGGCTTTGGCAGCGAATTTCTCTTGGTGAAAGTAGACACGATTCGTCTTCATAAGATCACAACGGAGGGAAATGTAGCTGAGGTAAGTGTGCAACCGAAATTACACCCTGAGCGGGTTATAAACAGGCATCCATCCAATGGCTATCCTTATGCAACCGAACTCGGAGCTCCTTTTCCGCTTTCAATTTAGCTCATTATTTGCAAGAACTATTCGGTGTAGACATCCTAACACTCTGCTTCAAAGGAAAAACAACCTTATCGGTGGTTAGGGCAGACGATCACATGCTCAGCGTCGAAGTACTTGATTGATTGCCATCAGAAGATGGCGGTGAGTTTGGATCACAAGATTAAAACAAAAATTTCAATAACTCTAACAATAAAGCTGGATAAATGAATAACTCTACTCAAAAAAAAAACTTAATTTTTTTATATCTGATATGAAAGTAAATATTTATAGCTCATTTTGACGAGATAATTTCAAAAAGACGAATTGTACACCTGTATCAAGTTTCAGTATATCGTTTTCTTGTAAAATATAAAACTGAGTTTTAATTATGCAAATAATATATTTCCACTCAGCAGCTACTTACTCCAACAGATGTCTGACAGGAGCCTGACAGTATAATGCATCATAGAGTACTTTTGCAATAAAAGACGACACCTCAGTAGATGAAGACATAAGAAAGGAAACATCCATGTTTTTTCTGGGTGGATCTTTCTTTATCCAGTTCTGTGACAATGGAATTCTTATGACTTGATCATTTAGACGATTTTCTAAACAAAAATAGTGTTCACGCATAAAACAACCAAAGTTGAACATAAATGATTTACTGCTCCTTTTAAAAGAGTTCTCCTATAAACTTATTTTAAAACTTCGTGTTTCTAGCTTCAAATATTTGCTACGTGATATTGTTTTTATAATGTGATATTGTTTTTATAAACGAATATCACGAAATATTGTAAGACTTCTAATCGTTACTATCGTATGACTCTTACAGATAGGATCTATTATTTTATATCATTATTAGAACCGGCCAGGCCTAGCACCTAATGTCCGACCCCGCCTTCTCGTGGTGCGGACCGTTACTAACTTTCAAAAGAGATACTCTCTTGTGGAAGTGAACGGAAGGGGAGGGCTGCCAGATTAGTGTGGCCTACTGATCTGGACAATTATGGCTACTTTTCTTTTTTTTCTACCCTGCTGAGGAGTGGTCAACCACACAGGGTCCTGGTGCTGACCATATAAACCTACTGGACTGGACAGATATATGGCTCTGAGCTTGATTATGGATCCTGAATTTGCTGAATTGGTTGGCTTCTGTGGAGGGAAAATCTTCCGCTGTGTTTTCTGTTTGTTTGTGGGTTGACAGCCCCAAGTGAATAGATTCACAGGATATGTTTATCAGCTGGTGGATAATCCTGAGCAGAAGTCATCGCATTCACCTGAACTCTTTTCTTCTATTGGCATCGTCAAATTCTACATTGGAGGAAGTCTTCCAGTGTAGATGGCTTCAGCCTTTAGTAGTGGGGGAACTGGTCTTTGTCCCATGTCTGCGATTAGGGGGCTGTTTGATATTGTCGGCATTCCCTCTCTCAATAAACATAGTTTCTTTAAACATCCCACTAACCATTTTCTCTCCATAGGTAGTTGGAATGTGAGGACTCCGCCCAGAGCTTTTTCTCTTGATGTCCTCACACAAGAATTCCACCGTTATAATTTAGATATTCTCGGCTTACAAGAGACCAGATGGACAGATAAAGGTCAGTTTCTTAAAAATAATCTTAAATTTCTCTTTTCAGGGAGGGACGACAATAAGCATCACCAAGGCGTGGGTCTGCTTCTCAGCAGACACGCTAGCGATGCTCTTCTAGGATATGAGTGCATTAATGAAAGGTTTCTTAGAGCAAAATTTCAGACAAGCGTTAAAGACTTGAATGTTATCTGCTGTTATGCCCCCACTGAGGATGCCGATGAGGATGAGAAGGATAGGTTTTATGAACAACTTCAGGATATTTTGAATTCTGTCAAGAAAGGAGATATTACCCTTGTTCTTGGTGACTTCAATGCCAAAGTTGGTACTGACTCTGACCTTTGGGGAGGAGTAATAGGCCCTTTTGGTATTGGTAGCTGCAATGGCAATGGGCAACGTCTCCTACAGGTAAGTAAACTTAATGGATTCAGAATAACTAACACATATTACAAACACCGCGACATACATAAGTACACATGAGTTTCACCTGATGGGCTGCATAAGAATATGATTGATTATATATTAATTAACAGCAAATGGGCTAGTTCTGTTAGGAATACCAGGGCATATAGGGGAGCTGAAATTGGATCTGGCCATTACCTTGTTAAAAGTGTGTTGCAACTTAAACTTAAAAAGTGTTGTGCTAGGGTTAAAAAATTTACTTTTAATACTGAAGCTCTGAAAGATCCAGTTATAGCCAAAGCTTACCATGATAGGTTACTTAGTCATTATGACAGTCATGGTTTGCTTACTACTGAAGTTGAGGAAGAATGGGATCATTTTAAACAGGCTTTTTTGGACACTAACAGTACTCTTTTAGGAAAAAAGGAGCAGAAGAGGCAAAATTATCTGAGTGATAAGGCACTTGAGCTTATTTCGGAAAGAAAGAACTGCAGGAATGCCCTTAATCAATACCCTACTAGTCCTAATAGAAAGCATTACAGAGACCTTAATAAACTTGTAAAGGATCAGTTAGCTGCTGATAAGAATCTTTGGTTTGATGGTTTGGCTGACAAAGCCGAGGAAGCAGTTAGACAGCACAACAGCAGAGAGCTGTACCAGATTAGTTAATGTTCTGTGTGGTAGAAAACGGACAGGTATACAGGGATTGAAGGATAAACAAGGTAAGGTTATAGAAGGGGAGGATTCTGTCATTGCTAGGTGGGCTGAGCATTTCAGTGATATTCTAAACAATGTAGTTAGTTCTACTCCCATTGTTTGCAATGATGATAGATGCATTGGTGGCTTTAATGTTGGCCCTATAACACAATCTGAAGTTATTTTTGCTGTTTCTAAACTTAAACTTCATAAATCCCCAGGGGTAGATGAAATTACTACGGAAATTCTTAGAGCTGGGAATGTTTCGGTTACCACTTGGATGACTGAAATTCTGAATATCTTTTATGATAAAGGCATGGTTCCTAAGGATTTTACCAGAGCTATTGTTATCCCTATTTTCAAAAAAGGTGATCGCAGTTCTTGTGATAACTATAGGGGTATCAGCCTACTCTCTGTTCCAGGTAAAGTTCTTTCCATGATTGTGCTTAATAGAATTAAGAATCTGGTTGACAGTCAATTGCGGGATGAGCAATGTGGATTCAGAAGTGGTAGGGGATGTGTGGATCAGATAATTTCACTTAGGCAGATTCTTGAGAAATGTTTAGAGTTTCAGAAACCTTTGGTTGCTAGCTTTGTTCATTTCAAAAAGGCTTTCGACTCTGTTGATCGTCATAATTTGTGGTTGATTGTGAGATCATATGGTATACCAGACAAGTTAGTTAACATTATGAAAGCTCTCTATAATAACACTGAGTCGTGTGTGAGAGTTGGTAAGGCTTGTAGCAATTGGTTTAGCATTACTTCTGGTGTTCGACAAAGGTGCATTTTGTCTCCTTTTCTCTTTAGCTTGGTTATTGATTATGTTATGCAAAATTCACTTCAAGGGAAAGATTTTGGCCTTAAATGGGCTGGAGATATGAAAATGTCTGATTTAGATTATGCTGATGATTTAGCCCTTTTGGCAAATGATGTTGATGAGATGAACTCTTTCATTCGAGCTGTTGATGAGACTGGTAGTAGAGTAGGTTTGGTTATAAACAGAGAGAAAACTAAAGTGATGAAAATTGGTCAGGCAGGCTGTGAATCAGTTAATCTGAATGGTTGCAGTCTTGAACAGGTGTCACAGTTTAATTGTCTTGGGAGCTATGTAGCAGATAATGGTGATGTGCGGCATGAGATTAACAGACGAATAGGGATTGCTGCCGGGACTTTTAAGAACCTATGGAGAGTGTGGAGAAATAGGCGTATACACCTAAAGACTAAAATTAGACTGTATAATAGTTTGGTTCTTTCTAGGGTTAGTTATGGTAGTGAAACTTGGACACTTTGTAAACAAGATAACAGGAAACTAGATGCTTTTGATTCCAGATGCTTACGCAGTATCTTGGGCATTAGGTGGTTCAACTTTGTAACTAATGATGAGATTAGGCAAAGGAGTTTGCAACCTCCTTTAAGCAGCATATTGTGCAGAGAGAGACTCCGTTGGTTTGGCCATGTTGCCCGTATGAATAATTATAGATTGGCGAATAGGGTTATGAACAGTGTGCCTAAAGGCCTCAGAAAGAAGGGGAGACCTAGGATGCGGTGGGCAGACAATGTCAAACAGGACCTTGTTAGAATTGGTGTGCAGTGGCCAAATGCAGTAGATGTAGCTCAGGATAGACTTGCTTGGAGAACTAAATTGCACGGTCTGGTTGGACCTCCGTAGCCCATGGCTGCTTGATGATGATGATGATGATGATGATGATGATGATGATGATTGTTTCAAAACTTTGCCTTTTTTTAAAACTGCCTAAATATTCCTTAAACCATTTTATGTTATTAATATATAAATCAAAGAACTTCTGTAATTTACTTCCTTCATTACTTTGTTTTTCTGACACCTCGTTTACTTCTTCCAACATTTAGAAATATCGAGATGCATTAATCATTATACTGTAACAATTGCATTAATAAAGAATAAAACGTATTTGCTATAAATGTAATGATGACAATATATTGAATTTATTTATACTTGAGTAATTTGATTTCATAAGAATAAAAAGGATAATAAAAAATAAATAATAAATCCACACTGTGTTATAAAAAATACAGAAAAATCTAATATTTTTATTGACAATTTGAATATGTTAAATTAGCCATTTAAGTTTCACATTAAAATGTACTATGGTTGTTTAGGTTCAAGTTTTCTACACATTTTAGAGATAAGTTTTGTTATTTAATAATCCGTTTTTCTTTCATCTTCTTGCTGGATGATTTTCGTTATCGTGATGTAATTTTAAAGCCCCACAATAGAGGCACGGAATAAGGTTTCTGATCACGTATCATTCCCTAATCACTCACTATATATCATTGCGCAACAACTCGATGTAAAACACATTTACACAGTGGGAAATTATAACTAAAGTGTTAGTCTTCTACTATCAATTTTTGCGTTAGGTTTTGCGTCTTTAGTTGTGGACGAAGTACAAGATACATTTCAAAACATTCCATTCCATTACATGTTTTAAATAAATATATGCCGACTTGGCAAAAATTAGAATTCCCATGTTATTCTAATGGAAAAGCAATTCAGTGTTCCTTTATGATTTAAATAAACTTTGTATGGTAAAATATTGTTGAATATCAATTAAAATCCCAATTGTCGAATCCAATTAAAATCGATATATTCAGCATTATCCGTTCCGTATTTTTCGAAGTTTTTCGAAATTTGAATATTTATTGACAGTAATCCTAGTCATAGAAACCTTTTATGCTTCTTAAAATTGGCATTGCTGCTCTTAAATATTCCATCATTCATAACGCTTACAATTCTGACTGAATATTTTTAAAATACAGGATTTAGGAAAAAAGAGAATTTTAGGAAATAGTTATTTAAATTGTTTTCAGCCACATTTACTATTAAAATGTTTATTTTAGAAGTCACAGAACACCAACTTTGGCTTGAGACTGTCATAACATGAAAATTCTCTCATATTTTGCCTAGGCTGTGTACTTTTATAGGAGTCATGGGTCCCGTTGACCCCATCAGTTGCCACCCACATGTACGGTTCATTGCTTTAATAGGAACTGTTGTCGGTTCACTAGCAGTGCCTTCAAAATCAATGTTTGAGTTGAGTCAGCAATAACGGTAACGACACCTGCTCCAACAACAAAATCGATATCTTCGGCGGTGTCAACATAATCATCAGAATCATAAAAGCAACAAGGAGAAGACACTAGTCATCGCCAGGATCAGAAGCAAAAATGGTGGTGTTTTCTCAGAATAATAGAGACAATGCATAAGGTATTCTAGAAATATAAGAACATTGAAAAGGTAAATGAATTTGCAGACGAAAGTAAGCAAAAAGTAAAGCAAAGTATCCAAAATTGTTTCCACTCACTGTAAGTGAGAAAACAATTTGACGATAATGAGAGATTCGTGATTCAATTTCCGTTTTTTATACAAACACAATAAATAACGAAAAAATAATGGGATTTCAAATTAAAACTCTCTTAGGCACATTTTAATGAAAATGTAAGAGAAAAAACTGGCTGATAAATGAATAACAGAAACCGAACGAAAGAAATGATGTTGCAGCAGATGATGAACATAGCTTACATCTGCTATAATTTTGCTTCAATTATACAGGCAAATGAAAGGCTAAACGCAGAGCAAGTCAATTTTTCCCATTTGAAATGCTAGTATTTTTTTTTTTCGAAAAATAATATATATATCACGTGAACTTTTGAGCTTTGCTTTGAAAAAAACCCTAGTTTCGACCCTAAACGAATCGAATACAAAGCCGAAATGAAATCAGCAATCTTCATCGAAAATTTTCTCGATAATTGTGGGTCATAGTAATTCAGTGTAAAAATTTCATTTTACTTAGTTTCATCTGAGGCTTCAGTTACTCTTCTGGTTTATTCATATTTTTTGAACACCCCGTATAGAAATATTAGACATATGGCGGGATAAATATGCGGAAACCACAAATACTTACAGTTGAAAAGTAAATAATATTGGAAAACTATATCACGATGGTGATAACTCATTTATTTTCCCTTCAATTATGTTAGTTACTGGTTTTATATGCGGTGATTCACAGAATAAATGATATGAAGCGAAAATCGTTGATCTGGTACTCAATAAAAAAAAGGGGGAATTTCAAATAGGAATCTTTGGAATTGGACTAACGATCAGTTGGACAAGATTTTAATTCTGATTCAGTAGATAAATTTTAAAGGTAACAAAATCAGCATGAAATGCAAAAGAATATGAGATAAAGGAAATAAAGCCAACCCAAGGAGATGAGTATGTGAACCAAAATATGGATGCAGAGAGAGTCTCTTGGTGGGAGGGCATCCATTCTTGGAGATCGCTGGAGGCTTGTCTTGTCACGGGGCTTCTCAGTGGCTTCAACATGGCTGATTAGCATGAGCCCCCTGGCGCCAAACCCGAGCTAATACGGCTGGCTGGGCGCCTTTTGTTGCCGCCACAATGGAAATCCACACAACCCTCGTGGCACGCGCGTGTGTTCTAGATTTCGGTGGCGGGATGCGTCCGCTCTCTCTCACGCGCGCTTTCTCACGTTTTGGCTGAAGAGCGGCACCAGGAAGAGGAAGAAAGCAAAACAAAACGGAAAAGATAAACGACTGCAGTCAGTTTGGTATCTCTTCACTTCCACCCTCGCCCAAAGAGCTCCCTTTTTTTATCTTTTCTGACACTAAGTTAAATAGAAATGCAATTTCAAATTCAAACCGAGTACCTCTTTTTTTTTTCGGGTTTCTCTTTATCTGCTCCTCGCTACATTCATTTCTTTGTTAACAAATTGCCTCATATGGTGTTTAAACATCTGAATAGGACTTAAATGGTAGAAATAATGTAACTGGCAACAACATTAACTCAAAATATTAATGTTGCCTTCGGTATTATTTTTTCTTGTAAACTATTTAAACCACTTTTCAATACCCAAAATAAACAATTTCTCACTGGAATGAAAAGTTTTTTTTGTTAGCTCCGTTAAGATATTTTTGAAAAACGATTTTGACATTCTAATAACATAAAAAAAAGAATAATTCCCCAGAGTGGCGTTTAATCTCTAAAAGGAGATCGCTAATGATTCTGTTCCACATTACTAATTATTTTATCACTATGTTTTCATAAATTAGTTTTTTAATTATATTAATTCATGATTATCCTTGGTCATTTCCTAAGTCGTTTAAATGATTTTACTGATCAGTTGTTTTAATTGCATAAATATTTTCATAATGTGATTAATTGAAAAGAAATGTATTCTTTCGATACGATAATTTGGGGAATATATTGTTCATCATCTTCGACAAATTAAAAAAAAAGTATGAAGTAGTGCCAGATGATAGTAATGGTTAATATTAATTAGCCTTTCGACCTGGTTGGATTGTTCCTTTTAGTTCTGCAGGGAATCGGTGAAGGGCTAAATTAGCCATTAGTTCCCCGTCTCCTTCCTGTTTTCGACGATCCATCGTCACTGCCAAAGTCATTGTTTCTGATTCACAGGCCACTGGTCAGTTGCTCTGTTTCAGCTTCCGGTTCCTGCCTCAGTAAATCTTCGGTAGGCGTGGAATTCAATTAAATAAGCTGTTGCTGCCCATTTCTAGATTCCTGTTCAATCCTAGTCCTGCCTCTGTCTGTCTCTTTCTGTTCCTCTGCATTCAAAGCGATGCTGATGGAATCTCTACTCCTCCTACTCTTCTGTCTCCATCCTTTTGCTTGGAGGATGATCACGTCCGTGGCAACTAATTAAGCCCCACAATTGGCACCGCGAAGAAATCTGTTGCTTGAGTCAGGACAGAGTGTGGCTAGAGTCAGAGCAATCACGATCCTATTATTCGGGATGCCTTTGCTTCACAAGCTGTCGTTAGGCTTGTCTGGCGGCCTCGTGTGTGTGTATAAGGGCGTGCGTGTGCGAGCGCATGCTTAGATGGGCGAGTGCACGTTCCTCTGCTCTCGGATATGTGTTATGCGGGATGGCCATTGACGGCTGTCTTCAAATGTAGTTATCTTGCCCTCAGCCGATGCAAACTATGACAATCTAATTTTCAAGTAGTTCGACAGCGTAATGCTGTTTAGCATACACGCGAACAGAGACTGGGGACAGGGAGGGATAATGCCGCGTCCGATTTAAAGGCAACGCGACAGAGCTTACTTTCTTGATGGTACATGCCAACTGGTTTATCGTGGTGCGAACTTGGCGCGAAACTCATTCATTTCCTAAACATCGAAGAGACACTTGTACAGCAAGCGCCATCAGAGATTAATTTTCTCGTCCTGAAAGTAAGAGTGTGCACCGGAGACTTTTTACTTTGGCGTTTAGATGAATGTAGCTAGATGGACAAAAGCTTTACATCTTGCACTATTTCACCATTAATAACAGCAATTCTAAATGGTGATTCAGAGTCTTTTGCCTTGACTCTACTTCTGTTACCTTTACTACCATTGTGAAAGTGGGAGGGAGGGGGATATGGTCCCCTTAGCCTCCCTAGATATGGCTCTGCCTACACGTGATGTAGGAAGTCGTGGGTTCGGTTCCCGCTTTCGTCAAACTCCTATTTCTTCAGGTTGTGTTATTGTTGCTTTAGCTCTGAGATGCACTTTTTTGCGCACACTGTACTAAAATTGTCAAGTCACAAGGATTCACAACTAGAGATTTGGTAGTGAAAGAGGATTCACTGGAAAGCTTCTTGGAGACAGATGGAAGCCTCCCATCGGGACAATTCAGAGTGTTCTTTAACCTTCACTTGGTATGGCTCTACTGCACATGGAGCCGCAAGTGAACATCTGATTCGAAGGACATAGGTAATTCTTTCGATAACAATCACTTGTGCAAACAGTCATCTGAAAAATTGGAAATATTCTCAAGGCAGGGTTTTTAGTAGTTATTTCTACCTAAAGAAAGTAAATCAGCATGCTATAATCGCAGTGTTATGTCTTCTATTGTCAGCCTCAAACTGTGAATGCTCATGAAAGAAGGGAATGGAAGGAAAATAAAATATACAAAAAACATGAAACACCGGAACTGTTTTTTTTAAGTGAGGTTGATATATGAGGATACTTCCAAAACAAAACAAATCTCTTCTCGGGGGATGGCTGATTTGTTGAAAACAGCCATACTTTGGATTTGTTGAAAGCAGCCATACTTTGCATTTGTTGAAAACAGTCATACTTTTGATTTGTTGAAAAAAAGTATGCAAAAAAAAGAACCCTTCAAAACAAATGGAAGTTATAGGGGGGTAATTACAAATAGAAGTTATAAGTTATTATTGCTTATGAAGAAAAAGAAAATAAGAGGACGACATTAGTCAGGACTATATATCAAAATACCATATAGCAAAATAATATTCTAACTCTGCAGTCTAAAAGACCTTTTCTCCGAAATGGGCTGGCAGTAGCACTAGCAGTACCTATCGTTAACGACCTAACAGTGTAGCTTGATCAGCAGTGTTGGGTAAACTGCATTAGGGGGCAGTGGAGACAAACGCCATTAGACTTGGAAATATCTTCCGACAGTGTAAATCCTTAAGAGATCGGAAACCCCTCTCTAAGATATATCCTCCCTCCCTCCTTCCCTAAGCAGAAGAAAACGAATTCTTTCAATGATTTAGAACAAGGGATATTGATCTTTAAGGTCCTTGTTTCCTTCTACTTACTTCAGGAGAGGTCAGCTATTTTTCTCCTTTTTTTTCCCTCTTACACTCACTCTTTTTCGCCTTTTCTCGGATTTCTTGGCCATCATTTACTCTTTTTATTCTCCAACTTTTTCGCTCTCTTGCTTTTCGGATTTTTTTTCAACGACTCTAAAACATATTGCTCTTTTCTTAGGTTTGTAAGAGGTAAAGAAGTGAATGATTGGCGTTAATGACATTGCGTCATTTATTTACGCAAAGTTGTAACACGCATATAAAGAGGCAATTCTATGACTTTTAACTAAATATACAGTTTTTGAGGTGTTACAGCAAATTGTTTTTATCCTATTGAATAACACAAAAGCTTAAGAGGCATCAACTTGTAGTTTTATAACTTGATATGTGAAACAAAATATCCTATTCAAGAAATTTCGCAATTATTGAAATTTCCGTATTTCCTGAACAAAGTATTATTTTATAAGTCTGGCAAGCACAATTTCCTCTTTAAAAGTTGAAAGGAAAAATTACGTATTACTACAGATTTATTTGATGAATTATTACTCGAAATTTGTCAATGACTCGTAAAAAAGAGAAGATTGAATATCTGATATACTAAACGTAACTCGTAAACTTCGATTACTTGCTTGAATCTTCAATATCTTTTCTACCAAAATGGAGGGTCAGTATCGTAATCCATAAATCCACGATCACATTGATGCCAAAATTAATCAACCCTCACTCATATCAATCCAAATGATCGAACGGACGATAACGAAAAGAAGACGTGTAAGAAACTTCAGTCATTGCGATGTCAAAGAAAAATCACCATCAACTTTAAGCTGGGATTTAAGTTGTATTCTGTCGGTCTGAAGGTGTAATTTTGGGGTGATCAGATCCGTTTACGACACCTCAGAACTATTTCGGGACCTCACACGTCGTAAAATGGAATCTCCTCTGCCCATAAGTTGAGGCAGGTGTCAGCTATGTCAGAAGCTATCTGTCCCTTCATAGAGCCACAAAAGTTTGCACTAATTTTAGATTGATTTTGAGCTTAATGCTGCAATTCAATTTTGAGGCGTGATAGGAATACACTTGCTCGATGCTGTTGAAGCTTCAAAAAATAATCCTTTTTTAATAAAGATAAATGTTATTAATTCACAAATTCGTTAATTTCTGCCTTACTGAATTTCTTATGCTACTTTACAATAATTCAATCTTCCCATAAGCAATCGCACCACCAATCGTTTTGTAATATATACTAGTATATAAAATTGGCATGCATTTAAGTTCAAATTATTTATAATGATGCAGTAGGAAACATGGAGATTAGGTGTTTTTTTTTACTTAACTATTTTCTTCACCTTGCTATGTTGGAATCATTGTTTCCTTTCTGTTATTACATATTTAGCTCATAGTAAAGAGGCTCAGGGTCTTTTGTAAAAAGTTTTGGCTTATGAATTAAGCCAATTTTCTCGAAGTTACAAAACATTTTTAACTTCATATTAAAAAGGATTACGAGCATAAAAGGGTGCTTTCCAAATGTAACTTTTACTTCTATTCGCTGGCAGAGGGAAAAATATATATGATGAAACTACAGTTCTATTAACCTTATCCGTTTCCAATAAAGATTTAGTGGGCATCGTCTGTGAATGGCGGAAATTTTGCAAATTGTTACGAAACGGATAGAAAAATTAGTTTAGTCATACATATCCCAATTATAATTTGCTGCATAGCTTTTTCTAGATAATTTTGCTGGAGCTGAAAACCAAAATTTATAATCCATTCTTGGGCAGCAGAATCTTTTTGTTCTATAGGAGCCTTTCAGATTCCTATAAAATATGTTATAGGAACCTTTGCACTATATCAGCAGCTGCAGTAATCACTGATTTGCTGCAGCATATGAAAGGGTCTGAAATTGATTCTGATCAACTGATGAGGATGCAAATGCTTTCTAACTTTCTTGTATGCTTGTTTGAGTATATTTCACCAAACGTTTAGGTTACAACAAGTTCAGAGATTAATCTCGAGCTGCTTGAGGGGGTATTTATTATTTTGAGCCGTCCCGTGGCCGAGTGGTTAGCACGCTTGGCTACTGATCTAAGGGACCTGGGTTCGAGCCCCGGATAAGGCATGGCTGTTTGTGTCGTTTTTCTGCTGAGGTTCTGCCATCCTCTCAGACCTTCTACTATGGCATATAAATTGGCAGGCTCCTGTCAGACGTCTGTGGCCAGCAGCTGCTTGAGGGGGTATTTATTTTATTTTTTATTTATAGCTCAAGTTACTGAATTTTCAAATGGACTTAATATGACTGATTCAATCTTGATCGCATATTAGTATTGATAACAAAAAGTAGTAAAGTTGCAAAATATTGTGAAAAATAATAAGAATTGTGAGAAAAAAAAACAATAATTGGAAGACGGACGTGACATGATGAAGTTTAAATTTTATAAAAAAACATGATAATGAAAAAAAAAAGGAAAAAGAAACCTACGAATTATATAAATATTGTTGGTTACAAATATTTTATGATGCCACAAAGTTGAAGATTCTGTCAAGGTGCCCGGAAGTTTTATATTAATCTAGAAATGTTTTAAGAGAAATAATGAGAATGAATTAGAAGAAATATCTGTTAAGTTTAATTGCAACTATTTGACGATGAACAGATTATTTCAACAACAACCATTTGTTGTAAAAAGGTAGAAGCAAGGCATTCTCTTTTCAACTGATCAACTTATGTAAGATGCAGTTAATTTATATACGAGCTTGACATTTGATAAAAATTCTGAAATCCCGGTGCAATACAGATATACCAACTGTAGCTGTGATAAGAAACATTGCACAAAGTCCACACGGTTTGAAATAAAAAATTTATGCCTCTCTGATTTTAAGCCTTGCATTCAGTTATATTTTGCAAAACGGAATCACAGTAGAAAAACGAAAAGTAGGAAAGATTAAACCAGTTGATTACATCAATTGCCAACGGATTTGCACCATAGTATTGAGGCTGACTGCTTATAAAAATGCATACTTAAAATTTTTTTGTGTTTCAATGCGTGTCTCTTTCTTTATGTATAATATATACGTTATTTTCTCACTTAAACAATGGCTTTATTATTTCGGAAGTAAAAGAGTTTAAATTTAAATTCAGGTGATAACTTTCCAAGATGCTGCTTTCATCACATCACTGAGGCCGTTTCTTAAGAGAAATAGCGATATGCCGAGTGCATTAAAATCCTCTTATAAATGATTAAAGTTCGTATTACGGGACGTAATAACCAAAAATATTATGTGATGTAAGAGCGGAACTAATTAGATGTTTCCGAAATATGTCAGGCACGAGAAAATAACTAGATGTAAAGACTCTGAAATGAAGAGAGGAGTTTGAAAATATGAATCAAAAGAAATGAAGAAGAAAAAGTAAACTATAGAATTAGACTAATAATTGATAAGGAAAAGGGAAGAAGAAACCAGAAGAGAAGAAAAATTTCTAAGAAGATGTAAAAGAAAAGAAAGAAAAGGAAAACATAATAAGAGAAAAAAAATAAGAACAATGCAAAAAAAGAGAGATGGAAGGAATGAGTGACGTCCACAAGTCCCACTGCTAGCAGCGGTTTGTATTTCGCAGCGTGGGCGGACGGGCAGCCTAAATCCCCTTCCATGCATCTATCTATCCATCTCGAGTTAAGGACCTTTGGGATTGGGATGCCTCATTCCGCATCAGCCCTGATCTCCCTCAGCTTCCATCCTCCCGGTCGCTGCCCATCCACCCCTCTCTCCCTCCCTCCACCTGCCCCCTATAGGTCACACGCGCCGCTACTCGTCGGTCTCGTGCGCACGCGCTTCGTTCGCTCTCTCTCCCTACGCGTTGCCAAGGCAGCAAGACCAGTGCACGTGCTGCCACATTCATTATCTCGTCCTGTCACCCGGCGCAAGTCCCGCGCGGCCTTTTTCCACCGCGGGGCCGCGCGCACCAGTAGCGAGGTGTGCGGAAGAACAACAGCGGTGTCTGTGGCGGTAGGGAAATGGGGAGTAAAGCGCCCGCAGGGATTCGCTCCCTGTCTGCCGTAATTAAATGGGTTTCCTGACTGGGAGGTGTGAGGAGGGTGATCCTCTTAGGCACACAGGGAACGGTGAAAAACGCTCTTTCAAACGGAAAAGTTCAACACGACGAGATCTTGTAAAGCACGGGTCAACAACTGCTGGTTAGAACTGTCCATCATGGTGGAAAATCAAATTTTGGGAAGTTAAATAAAGCTTCACTGAAAATGCAATTAATTTTGCGGGCACAGAAGGAAAATCATTAAGTTGAACTGATTTTTAGCGCTCCGGGAAGAACTCGGTATTCATTTGCACACACGTATGCACACATTTAGAGTAAAGAAATCTTTGTGAAAGAAGTAATGTATGTCATCCTTACATTTCGATTCGGTGAAAGGGGTTCGAATCATATCAGGTGAAGCAAATCAGTCACATGAAAAACCTGGATTTCAAAAAGTGTGAGATAGCAATTCTGATTCGGGTTTCATAGCGAAAAGAAAGGACATAATAAACAAAAGCATATCCAATTTATTATTTTCTATTGTTCTGCAATTAATCGTTGTTGAAAATTGGAAATATATATATATATAAACAGAAATAATATTATAATAAATTGGAGTTGATAAGGCTTTCTTTCTGAGTGACACCTTTTTTTCCTTAATAGGCTAAATGAATAGGTCACAAAAACTCCAAGCTCAGCATTTGACAAGGCTGGTTGTTTTTCCTTTGAGAGGCACTGTTTTGCACATAACGGGCAAAATGGTTAATTCATAAGGAACCCAATGATCAGAGAAGGTACGGTGAATGAGTCACATTGAACGGTTGTTAGGAGACAGATGTATTTCGTCAAGGCTATCCAGTAGGTTCTTTAACATGCACAGTTTATGGCTCTCCTGCACACGGAACACTGTTTAGCGTCCCATCCTATGGACTGCGTCATTTCCAAGCCCGTCGGCATTCGTTTTTTTACAGAGGACAGGGGGGGGGGGGGGTTAAAGGCGATGAAACTCAAAATCACGATTGAATTGGAGAAGAGAACCTTTTGGGCAGCTGTTGGGGTAGGAGCGCTCCTCTCCATCGAAATCATCTGGAGTGTTGTCTTCAATTCTTTTGCTGTTGCGCTTTCTTGTCCTCTTGCTTGAGCTCTCCTTCCTGTGTCTATCAACATATTCCTCCAACGTATATTATTTCACGATTTTGTTACACTATTCATTTCGTTATTCATAGTGGAAAATATTTATATTTTGATATGAATTTAAATTCTTAAAGTATAAATAACCTAAAAACATAAACTTATCCAAATTGTTGTAATATTTAATGTAATAATGCTAACCGAATATTTTTCACCCTGGTGCAGAAAATCTGTCAGTTTATATGCCAGAGTAGAAGGTCTGAGAGGAGGGCAGAACCTCAGCAGAAAAACAACACGAACATCCATGCCTTACCCGGGGCTCGAACCCAGGTCCCGTAGATCAGTAGTCAAGCGCGCTAACCACTCGGCCATGGGACGGCTTCATCCTCATATGGTAAGGTGCCCCAAAAATATCTGAAATATGTTAACTGTATTGCAAAAATATATATTGGGAGTTTTAACCAATGCACCAATGCAATTCCCAAATAATTTTCAATTATTTAAGAATACTATAAGTTTTAAAATTATACTTATTAAATAAATAGATGCTGTATTATATCAATTCCTTTAAGATACAGCGAAGGAAGATTATTAGTACCACGTATAAATAAGAAAAGTATTATTACTAACACCAGATATATTGGACCAAGAATGTACAACGACATACCAGAAGAACTGAAGATAATTCTCACCACTATATATTTTCAAAAGAGAACTGTACCAAATGGATTGCAACAAAATAGTGCAGACATTTTTATTTCTTGTTGCCTTAATGCTGCTTTTGTTTATTATATTACGTTATTACCATTGTGAATCCGACACACAAGTTTCAACTTACGCTGGGTGTTTATTTCTTTGAAAGATGTATTAGTAGTCATTCTTTAATAAATTCAATTCAATCTGATGATTTCTGTTAGATCTCTGCAACAATAGATTTTTGTTAGGAGTTTTATCTTGATACAGTATGATAGTAAACTTCGTGATCATTAGTTTATTATATTATTGTTATGCCATTTTCTGCATCCTAATAATTTCTTCAACGCTACCTTATTTTGTATCGTAGCTACATATCCTGTTTCCTCCTTCTGTGAGTTTAATGTTTTTTGAATGAAAATATGCATATTTGAATAAAATTATCCGAAAGAAGAGTTACATCTGAATGGAATAAAGGCTCCACTAAACTGTCTCTCATTTCGTCGCATCGAAAGGAATCTTCAAATAGGACCGAGCAGTCAGAATCTTCCAAGGCAATCACTGGAAACCAATGGCGTCAAGTCGTGCGCCACACAACTGCTATGAAAATCGTTTGGGACGTCAAGGGATCTTTCGGAGAGAATCTCTTTCAATAAGTGACGTCGATCACTTTAAAAACACAATAAGTAAAAATTTTCTTCTTCTTCCTCTTCAGCATAACCGAGAGCGAATCGGATCAACTGCCTCTCTTTTCCTCTTCCACCTTCTTCCCGTCCACAAACTCTCTCTCCGCAGTATTACGTCATTCGATTCTTGGTTTTCCAACGAAGCAGATTACCCTACTTTTCCATGAACTGGCCCACTATCGAGGCAGTTTACCATCGAGTCGGATAAGCGTAGGCAGACGGACGCACTGAGTCAGGGGATAGATGGAGGATGAAGAGGGACGCAGCGAGGGCAGAATCCTCACTCCGAGGGTCTCTCCTCTCTCTCTCGTTTTCTCTGGCCGGCTGGCATCAGCAGCCTGAAAACGTGCTCCACTTAGAGATAATGGTAACGATGAGGCTGCTTCCGCTTTGATGGCGGATCATGAATTTTAGATCCTGAAGAGCATGGCCTCGATGTGAAACGGCCCAATTTGGTCGTCCGTCCCGAAGGAGAAGATCCAGAGATGAGCAAGTTCTCTCTAACCTCTCTGCCTCTATTCTTGATCCGGTCTCCTTATTTCTCGTCCTTTCTTCGCCCCGTTTCTTTCCATTCTCCTTCTAACTCTTCTCCTTTTTACTTTTTTCTTCTCCATCAGTTTCTCTTCCTTTCGCAAGTTGAAGTAATTACCATTCTGATGAAGTCTGTGGCCGCCAGAGACCAACGGTAAAAACGTTTTAAACTTTCGTTTCCCTAGATACGGCAAGAGCTGGATTTTTCGCTCTTTTTCTTCCTCCTCGAAGTCTTCCATTTCGTGAGAGATTTTTACGACCGTGTTTGTAATCAATACCTAGTTAGAAGGAGGGAAGAAATCGGCTAAATAAAATCGGAGCTCTGGATTTTGCTGAAGTAGAATCTTTTTTATCTCTGTTTGTTGCCTAATTGAAGTTCCCTTTGTTGTGTGTTTCACGAATTCCCTTGAATTATCCAGCTGCTCTTTGCTTATCTACTAAGTCTGCTCATTTCTTCTCTTCTACGCATCTGTAAGGTATCATATCAGCTGACTTTCTTCTTGGTTCACAGGTGTTGCTGATACAAGGGACAGAACAAATGAAAACATTCTAAACCTATTACGGAAATCTGGTGACGAGCAAATTCTTTCCAGCAATGGATGATCATGGGACTTTCATTCACAATATTCAGTTAAAAATTATTGTTCTTCAAGGGCAAAAGCAATTAGATCAATAAGAAAGAAGTGTACTTTGTCACTGAAGTGCTTTTGAAAGCTAAAGTTAAAAATTTAATGGTATAATTTTTTAACAATGATTACATACAGTCACTGGCCACTTTATTAAGAACATCTTCATGTTTTCTTCTTCATGGATATGACAATGGGGAATCAAATTTGAATCTCCAGGACTCCTTAAAAGAACATTCTATTTAAGAAATGTTATTAATGTTAGAGCCGACCCATGGCCGAGTGGTTAGCGCGCTTGGCTACTGATCTAAGGGACCTGGGTTCGAGCCCCGGGTAAAGCATGGATGTATGTGTCGTTTTTCTGCTGAGGTCCTGCCATCCTCTCAGATCTTCTACTATGGCATATAAACTGAAAGGCTCCTGTCAGACCTCTGTGGCAAGCAGCTGTTTGAGGGGGTATTTATTTATTTATTATTAATGTTGAATATCTCAATGAAATCGACATGCATCTTGATTTTTTTTAACAAATTAGTTTAGCACTTAAGAGTTACGATAGTTCGAATATTTTGCAACAGAGTAGCCAGTTAAAAAAATTGATCTCAAAAGTTAATTCAGCTGGCTAAAACAAAAGTTAAAACCGTTATATTAAACTTACTGAAATGTGCAATAGTACCTTTAGCAGATGGTATTATTCCAATTACAGCCAATCTGAATTTTTTGTTTTGCACATGAAGGCAACTTTTTAAATGCTTTAATTGCATGAATCCTTATGCACTTAACGAATATTGCTGAAAATCGACGTATAGAGAGATTTGATTAAGACCTTTATCACACATTTTTTTTCCATAAAAAAATACATTTTTTTCCTAAAAATTTTATTTAAGATATTACTGGATTTGAATTTAACTCTACATTCACATAGCTTAGGTAGGTTCGTAATTAAGTGGCTACTCTTTTGCTATTTTTAATACATAAATATATATTTAATAAAATATTTTTATATATATAAATTAATATGTAATATTTTTGGTAATAAAGACACAGTGGTATCGTAGCAAAATACTTTGGCTCATATAAGACTAGAATTCATTTCTTTCATATTTTCTCATGTGAAGAAAGCTGTGTGACTTAGTTGTTAAATTTAAATGCAAAGTTGATAAGTTAGCAACGTTGATTACAACTTTTACTATATATTTTTGGGCCGAAACTGATTATACATTAAGCACGCACATTTACATCAGTTCCAAATAACATCATCATAAATATTCCATATCTATGGCACGATTAGATTATGCACATCGAAAGATGGGAGGAGGCTTGGAAGGAAGGTCAGAACCACAAGTTTGCTATGAACAATTCTGTTCTTGTAGAGATGGGAGTGAAAATCGAGAAATTATTTCATGGCATCATTATTAATGTATAAGAAAGAATAATGCTGTTTTTGCCGGAGAGATTTATTAACACACGTATACGTATACACACTGAGATGCCAGTTTATTAGGTATACCATCCCTCATCACATAAATGGTTTATTCCAACACGTGATACTTCACGTGACCGCGTTGTAGGATATAAATCAGGCAGACCAGCTCTTCAAGCATCAATTAGAGTTGGATTGAACATCTGAATGGGTAAAACGAGGGACCTGAGTGACTTTAACATGGCTTGATAATAATAACCAATAACTGGATACGAATCTAATAAACTGTTATTTCAGTGTAGATTAGACACTGGAATGTACTAGTTACATGATTGTTGCTAGAATATTCCAGTGCCTAGGTACATGTGTTAATAAATCTAACTAGGTACATGTGTTAATAATCTGAATGGAGAGTCAAATTCGAATCTCTTCTCTTATACGTTACGTTAAGAGAAAACTAAAGTGATGAAAATTGGTCAGGCAGAAAATTGGTCATTCAGTTAATCTGAATGGTTGCAGTCTTGAACAGGTGTCACAGTTTAATTATTTATGGAGTTATGTAACAGATACTGGATATGTACGGCATGAGATTAACAGAAGAATAGAGATTGCTGCTGGGAATTTTAAGAATCTATGGAGATTGTGGAGAAATAGGCGTATACACCTAAAGATTAAATTTGATTGTATAATAGTTTGGTTCTTTCTAGGGTTAGTTATGGCAGTGAAACTTGGACACTTTGTAAACAAGATAACAGGAAACTAGATGCTTTTGATTCCAGATGCTTACGCAGTATCTTGGGCATTAGTTGGTTCAACTTTGTAACTAATGATGAGGTTAGGCAAAGGAGTCGGCAACCTACTTTAAGCAGCATATTGTGAAGAGAGAGACTCCGCTGGTTTGGCCATGTTGCCCGTATGGATAATTATAGATTGGCGAATAGGGTTATGAACAGTGTGCCTAGAGGCCTCAGAAAGAGGGGGAGACCTAGGTTGCGGTGGGTAGACAATGTCAAACAGGACCTTGTTAGAATTGGTGTGCAGTAGCTGGATGCAGCAGATGTAACTCAGGACAGATATGCTTGGAGAATTAAACTGCATAGTCTGGTTGGACCTCCGTAGCCCATGGTTGCATGATGACGACGACGACGAGGACGACGATGATGATGATGAATACATTCTTAATGTATGTCTTCGGGCTTTTTCTGTTTGATCCGAATTTTCAAAAAATCAACTCAGGTGGTATGAAACGGGTGCTAAACACATCGTTGAGAAAAAAAAAAATTGAAAATTTTTTGCTTTATTTATAGTTTGTCTCTCTATTTCTGAGGATCAGTGGCAAGAACCAAATGACACACAACTATCAGAATCCATTGCAAATAATAAGATTTATGAATAAGAAAGTCACTTCACCTATGTCAATATATAACTCTTCAGATATTTCAATTAATAATAGTAAAGTCTGCAAGAGATACCACGGTGACTACTGATAAGATGCAAATTTATGGAAACAGACAAGTAAAACTGAATATGTAAACACGCTAGTTAGTGAAAATATTAACTCTTAACTATTCTGATGAAATTATGTTACCCAGTTGTTCTGGTGCTGTCAAAACATTTCTGCACATGAATACTTAACTGAAATAACTGATTTCGCTGAGGATGGGTTTTAAACTCGAGCTTCACTTTTTGCACACAATGGGCTAAATGGCCAGGTCACAAAGATCCCGAGGGCTCAGAGAAGGTTGGGGGAGGGGATTCACTGGAAGCTGCTGGGAGACAGATGGTAGCCTACTGTCAAGGCTATCCGGCATGTTCTTTAACATGCACAGGATCTATCTCTCCCGCACACTGTGCCATGGCTTAACTTCCATCCGATAAACGGTGGCCTTTCCAAGCCCATTGGCATACGATCCTGACTTAGGCCAAATTACAAACGATTTTTTGTTTGGGGTCCGCAGAGTTTTGCGGAGATAATATCAACGCTGACCCAGCTGGGACTCGAACCTAGGAACTGTAGATTACGAGCTGGCGCGCTAACTACTGATTATCAATATCTATGTAGTCTCAAATAGCTGAAATTGAGTTAGCTGTGATAGCTCAGCTGTCAGAGCACATAGTATTTCATCAAAAGTTCGTGGGTTCATATCCCACTCGAGGCGAAACTCAGTTGTTTCAGCTAATTATTCATGAGTCCCGTGATCTGATCGTTGATGCCCAATTTCTGTTGGCGAAGGATATAAAATACTGACATCAGTGTCGTTAAAGGTTAAGAACTGAAATGCGTTTTTGGTAAACGTTGATTTCATTGGCGTAGCTTCTGAACTTAAGCCATAAACATCTTGAACGTTTTCCAATATTTACATGCAAGCGAATGGAGAAATACCCACAAGAATATAAACTGCCACTTAGAGCATTTCTAGTTGAATAGATATTTATCTATTCAGTTGTTGTAACGTCGTTTTGCTCAAACAGGCAGAAGAGAAACATGCTAACGCATTCAAACGCAAGCGTAAACTTATCACCGATTACAACAAGCAGCACTTCCCATTTAATGACATACGTTAGTTCTGCAAATGCCTGAAAATTTGACCTGTAATTCGTTTCAATGGTGACTTCTGGATGAAGTACAGTGGTTGTACATTAGCTTTCTGTGGAACATGCTGACACGATTTTAATGAACATCCGTGCCAACCCTCTCTCCGCCGTCGAGGGAAGGCGTGCGACGGCGGAGGTGATTTCTGTGTCAACTCTGGTCGTCCATCTTGGCTTTAACAATACTGGCCACAATGCAGTTGGCGAGGCTCCTGTCTCTGTTGCTCTGGCTGACGATGGCCGATCAATTATGCCTATAACAGTCGCTGCCTGAATTGGTACCGGATGTGGTCACAGTCAATCTAGGACAGTTTGCTGCCTCTAGGACCGAGCATTATGTACTCTTTAAATGCTGACAAGGTTTCGCTCTAATGGCTTTCGATGCGTCATTGCACTGGCGTCGTGATTTATGACGATTCAGGACGGTGAAGCACGTGTGCACAACGTCACAACCACAATGTCAAAGGAATCTACAAAACGAGAAGCTTTAGCTGCCAATGTGTCCTTTGGAGCTGGCAGAATGAACAATCAATAAATATATTGTAAAATATTCTGGTGCTTTATTGGAGAATAATCTGATTAAATTTCTTTCAGTTAAAAGTTAAAGTTTTCTTACACCACAGAAGGATAAGCTTCCTATGGATATTGTCAGATTTGTTGCTCTACTCTCATCTTTAATCGGAGTGTCGACGTTTCATTTTCTATAGCAATTAATTCGAAGGGACAATCAGAAAATTATCCTCATCTTTAAAAGAAAATCATGGGATAAATAATGATTGTCTTTTTAGGGAATTAACACTAAATTTGATTAAATTCATAGACAAAAAAAATCAAAATCTTCCACGTCAAATTACGTTACCAAATCATAGAAATGACAATTAATCACCTAAATTGTATAAACAGCAGTAAAGAAAAATACTACAATTACAATTGGTGAATTATTAAGTATGTTTGTTTTTTCTTTAAAACTTTATGGTTTAAGTTCGTCTACTTACATACGCCTCACAGAGAAATGTGGTTTAAACTTTTCCTGTGGAGAGTCAATTATTAATTCACTATATCCTGATATTGTCTTGAATTATTCAGCAAAGAATAGTTTGTAATTTTAATAAAAACAAATGCAGAGAACATGTTCCAATAACACTTTCTCTGCATTTTTGTAGTTTAACACTTACTTTATATTCATTGGCTCGACAATACACTATCAACATTAACATGTTTTTGAGCTATAAACAAAAGCCCTTTCCTTATCGAAAGATTACCTAGTTTGGCTTCGTTTGACGTGAAGGATGATATTATGATGTTTTTCTCTTCAAATCTTGCCCACATCTTCACATTTCTTCTGCAAGTTTTTGAACGAAAATATTCTGTTATAGACTTTTGGAGCAAATCCGACTCTTCACATCGAGTACCGCGAAAAGCACATGCACGTTTGAAGAGACAGCATAAATATGTTTGTGCCTGTCATCTAAATTCGCCTTCAGAAACTAAACTCAAAATCGAGGGAGTGGCAGACTCAGATGGCAATGCAAACAGCCGCGTTTCCGTAGCTCGAGTAGTTTCGCTTCTGTTAAACGAGTTACCTAACCCCCAAGCCAAGAGGGAGTCTCATAACAGTCAAAATATAAACCACATTTGAAATTTCGGTAAAGATTATGAACGGTAGGAAAATATCTTCTAGTTTATTTTTATAGCTGAAGGATCTAACACCGTTTTGCTTACAAGCAGAGCGGGATTTGTCAAGGGAAATGAAAAAGAACTGGAGCATTGAGAGAGAGACGGAAGATGTATCCTGTACAACAGAATCAGGCATTTTGCATGCACAGACAGACTCGGAAGTGTTCGGAAGCAAGCATACGATGGAACCTCTTTGGAAGTTGGCTTTGAGTCGGAGTGGGACGAGCTATGCAGCGTTTGCTTGAGCCCGGGCTTCTCACAAAAGCAATCAACGGAACATAGAGTTGTCATTTGCGAGAGAAAAGAGGAAGTTGTTTTTGTATTTCCCCAAGCCACGACCGTTCTTCGGGTCCGGGCCAGAGGGGAAATGCCTGTTGACCGGAATCTTTCGAAACCAAGGGCGAGGAAAGGAGAATGGGTTTTGTAGTGGGAGCTCGTCAAGTCGCTACTATTCTCCAGAATTCTCTGGGGATTTTCCTGGAGAAAGTTTCCTGCGGCGAATTGAAAATGGGCATTGTCTTTCTCGCTCTTGCGCTCTACGGGAATCGTCGAGTCTCTGCGGGAATGCAGAAAACCTAACGCGGTCGACGGAGGGAGGAATAACGCGTGAACGTAGAGGAGCACGCCGCTACTACGTATACCATATATATGGAGATGGAGGAGAGGGCACATGGGGATGAGGAAAAGATGGGGTAAGGGACAAAGAAGACATTGGAGACAAGGAGGATAAAAATTATATATCTAGTGCTTTGCTATAATTTTGAGTGTGAAGTGTATAAAAGTGAATTGTTGTCATTCTATCCCAGTGATTGAAATTAATCGTGATTTGAAATAATTGAAAATGCCGAGTCAAACATCAGTGAAGAATGATTAATCCACGCGTCGTTTCGGAATGTTGGAAACGTTTCATTTGATGCAACGTGTGGCAAACAGCAAGAGAGTAAAAGAGGCGAATGCTCAAAGTGATAGGTTACTAAAATATCTCTTTGTACTAATGAAAGTATGCAAAACTATAACTAACTAACACTGCTATTTCATCTGATACGAATTGCTCTAAAGCACATTAATCTATCAGAATTGATTAAAAAGCTTTTTTTTTATGCTCGAAGAGTTAACCTTAGTTCTAGTGCTCAAGACTGAAAGAAACTTACTATTCTAAAAGCAGTATTAAACTTCTAACACATGTCAGAGCTACTTGAATGAAGTACGACCAAAAAAAAAGGTTCAGAGGAGGAGAACATCTCTGTGAAGAGAATGAATGATCTTCGCGAAACTGAAGACAGCTTTAGACAAAGCTTTCAGTGAAGTGTCAGGTGCTGGGTCAGTGGTCACAAAGAGATGGGTGAGAACGAATGGAGGGAGAGGCACAGAGTCTCCATTGTGCACGCTGCTGACAGAACATGAGCGGATAAATCTTGACAAATATTTTAACTTCACATTGAGCAAAGGGAAATAAATATCCGGGTTTATTTCTTCAGTTCCGAGAAGAGGGTAAATGCAGCATACTGTCTGTATACTTATTTCCGTGGCTGAATGGCCACCGTGTTTAGGGAGCAGAGTAAAAAGACCCCGGATTGAATTTGAATAGTGTAGGTGTTTTGATGCTTTTCCTGGTTTTTTTTCAGCTAAGGTTTTATTTATGGCTACTATATTCTCAACCTAAATAATTGAGAGAGCGTTCACTGGTTCACTGGGGAAATGCGGAAGACAACCAATTTCCTTTCTTTTCAAAAGTTCTCTCAGAAATGAATGGATATAGCTTTAAAGTTCGTTGTATTTATAGACAATTTAAGCAGTCATAAAAAATCATTAAATGCAACATTTGTACATTATATTATAGCTAGGGCTATTATTTATTGAACCAAATATATACGTTAATTTCATCAACGTGGAAAAAAAATTCAATTCAGTCAAAATGGTTTTAAATTATCAATTAAAAATGCAAATTACTAGTGTATATATATATATATAAATGTGTGCGTTTATATATATACATATACATAATTTAAAGCAGTCATGGTCTACGTAGACTGCAATTTAATTCTCCACATTTGTCTACCTTGAGTTATTGCTGTTACATTACGCCACTGCAAGGCAATTCTGACAAGGCCCTGTTTCACGCTGTCTACTCATTGCATTCTAGGTAATAAAAACTAATTAATAAATATTGCTGAAGTCTTTAGGCTATAAAAACACTTATTAAATGACCAAAAAATATTTTTTTTTCTGTATCTACCATATTTTTAACTTAAAATATGAGGACCCTCCATTGGAGGAAAACAGAAGAAAACTACGCCTTGTTTAGGAAAAATGCCAAAGGAATTGAATGGAGACTCTTTTATAATACTTGTTGGGTTGTTTTACCTCTTAGCTGTACTTTTTTTGCATACAATGAGATAAATGGCCAGGTCACAAGGGCCCCGAAGGCTCAGACAAGATTGAGGAGAGGTACCCACTGGAACAACTGTTAGCCTCTCATCAAGGCCATCCAGAGTGTTCTTTAACGTGCACAGGGTATGGCTCTCCCTCACACTAGGCCAGAATTTAACGTCCCATCCGATGGACGGCGGCCTTTTCAAGCCGATAGGTGTCCCCTACTAACAGCGGACACGGAAGGGAGTTTTTCGGAGATAAATCTCAACACCGACCCAGCTGGGACTCAAACCTGAGAACTGAAGATTACAAGTCTGGCGCGCTACCGACTGAGCCACTCCCGCCCCCTTTCATGGCGCTTATGATTATGAATATGGGCATATGATTATGCTCCACATGGCTTTGACAGCAGAAATCTAAAAATATGGAATTTCGAGCATTTTAATATTTTTTGGAAATTCAAAATGGTGAAGGAAAAACAGATTATTATAATAGCATGATTCGGACGGGATTGAAAAGATTCGGATTGAATTTGAATACAACGTGTGGGTGTTTTGATGCTTTCCCGTTTTTTTCAGCTGGGGTTTTATTTATGGCTACTATATTCTCAACTTAAATAATTGAGAGAGCCTTCACTCGAACGTGTTTAAGCGATGTTTTTAATCCGTTGCAAAGCATGTGTTGTGCTTACAAAAACTGAGTTCAGGATCAATATTTTGACCCCGTGCCTGTCCGAGCTGTATTTGGGGGGAAAAATTTCTCTCACGCATCATAAATCATATAAACAGAAATGCATGACACTAATCATTTATTTTATTCTTATACTATTAATTATGATCATTTTATAACCAAAATTAAAATGTTAGTGCTAATTGGAACGAAAAATGTTAGAAATGCTAGTAGTGGAAACTGAAAGTTCGTGGGTAACATCATTATTTATTAAAGACAACTAACAAATAAAGACACATGGTGCTTATTTTTAAAAACTTAAAACTGATTAAAAGGTTGAAATCATAATAAAATAATATTACTTATTTTTCACAATTATAAGAAATGTTTGAAACTTAAAAATTTCTCAGCCCGATAAATCCCTAGTTCAAACTCATTTCTAGTGCTTTCGAATTACTTGCTAGCAAACGGATCATAATCATCATCATCCTCAAGCAGCCATGGGCTACGGAGGTCCAACCAGACCGTGCAATTTAATTCTCCAAGCAAGTCTGTCCTGAGCTACATCTACTGCATCTGGCCACAGCACACCAATTCTAACAAGGTACTGTTTGACATTGTCTGCCCACTGCATCCTAGGTCTCCCCTTCTTTCTGAGGCCTTTAGGCACACTGTTCATAACCCTATTCGATAATCTATAATTATCCATACGGGCAACATGGCCAAACCAACGGAGTCTCTCTCTGCACAATATGCTGCTTAAAGGAGGTTGCAAACTCCTTTGCCTAACTTCATCATTAGTTACAAAGTTGAACCACCTAATACCCAAGATACTGCATAAGCATCTAGTTACCTGTTATCTTGTTTACAAAGTGTCCAAGTTTCACTATCATAACTAACCCTAGAAAGAACCAAACTATTATGCAGTCTAATTTTAGTCTTTAGGTCTATACGCCTATTTCTCCACACTCTCCATAGATTCTACCAGCAACAATCCCTATTCGTCTGTTAATCTCATACCGCACATCACCAGTATCTGTTACATAGCTCCCAAGATAATTAAACTGTGCAAGACTGCAACCATTCAACCAACACCTGCTCAAGACTGCAACCATTCAGATTAACTGAATCACAGCCTGCCTGACCAATTTTCATCACTTTAGTTTTCTCTCTGTTTATAACCAAACCTACTCTACTACCAGTCTCATCAAGAGCTCAAATGAAAGAGTTCATCTCATCAACATCATTTGCCAAAAGGGCTAAATCATCAGCATAATCTAAATCAGAAATTTTCGTATCTCCAGTCCATTTAGGGCCAAAATCTTTCCCTTGAAGTGAATTTCGCATAACATAATCAATAACCAAGCTAAAGAGAAAAGGATACAAAATGTACCCTTTTCGAACACCAGAAGTAATGCTAAACCAATTGCTACAAGCCTTACCAACTCTCACACACGACTCAGTGTTGTTATAGAAAGCTTTCATTATGTTAACAAACTCGTCTGGTATACCATATGATTTCACAATCAACCACAAATTATGACGATCAACAGAGTCGAAAGCCTTTATGAAATCAACAAAGCTAGCAACCAAAGGTTTCTGAAACTCTAAACATTTCTCAAGAATCTGCCTAAGTGAAAATATCTGATCCACACATCCCCTACCACTTCTGAATCCACATTGCTCATCACGCAATTGACTGTCAACCAGTTTCTTAATTCTACTAAGCATAATCATGGAAAGAACTTTACCTGGAACAGAGAGTAGGCTGATACCCCTATAGTTATCACAAGAACTGCGATCACCTTTTTTGAAAATAGGGATAACAATAGCTCTGGTAAAATCCTTAGGAACCATGCCTTTATCATAAAAGATATTCAAAATTTCAGTCATCCAAGTGGTAACCGAAACATTCCCAGCTCTGAGCATTTCTGTAGTAATTTCATCTACCTCTGGGGATTTATGTAGTTTAAGTTTAGAAACAGCCAAAATAACTTCAGATTGTGTTATAGGGCCAACATTAAAGCCAACAATGCATCTATCATCATTGCAAACAATGGGAATAGAACTAACCACATTGTTTAGAATATCACTGAAATGCTCAGCCCACCTAGCCATGACAGAATCCTCACCTTCTATAACCTTACCTTGTTTATCCTTCAATCCCTGTATACCTGTTCGTTTTCTATCACACAAAACATTAACTATCTGGTACAGCTCTCTGCTGTTGTGCTGTCTAACTGCTTCCTCGGCTTTGTCAGCCAAACCATCAAGCCAAAGATTCTTATCAGCAGCTAACTGATCTTTTGCACGTTTATTAAGTTCTCTGTAATGCTTTCTATTAGGACTAGTAGGGTATTGATTAAGGACATTCCTGCAGTTCTTTCTTTCCAAAAAAAGCTCAAGTGCCTTATCACTCAGATAAATCTGTCTCTTCTGCTCCTTTTTTCCTAAAAGAGTACTGTTAGTGTCCAAAAAGGCCTGTTTAAAATGATCCCATTCTTCCTCAACTTCAGTAGTAAGCATACCATGACTGTCATAATGACTACGTAACCTATCATGGTAAGCTTTGGCATAACTGGGTCTTTCAGAGCTTCAGCATTAAAAGTAAATTTTTTAACCCTAGCACAACACTTTTTAAGTTTAAGTTGCAAGACACTTTCAACAAGATAATGGTCAGATACAATTTCAGCTCCCCTATATGACCTGGTATTCCTAACAGAACTAGCCCATTTGCTCTTAATTAATATATAATCAATCATATTCTTATGCAGCCCGTCGGGTGAAACCCATGTGTACTTATGTATGTCGCGGTGTTTGTATTAAGTGTTAGTTATTCTGAATCCATTGAGTTTACTTATCTGTAGGAGACGTTGCCCATTGCCATTGCAGCTACCAATACCAAAAGGGCCTATTAGTCCTCCCCAAAGGTCAGAGTCAATACCAACTTTGGCATTGAAGTCACCAAGAACAAGGGTAATATCTCCTTTCTTGACAGAATTCAAAATATCCTGAAGTTGTCCATAAAACCTATCCTCCTCATCCTCATCGGCATCCTCAGTGGGGGCATAACAGCGGATAACATTCAAGTCTTTAACGCTTGTCTGAAATTTTGCTGTAAGAAACCTTTCATTAATGCACTCATATCCTAGAAGAGCATCACTAGCGTGTCTACTGAGAAGCAGACGCACACCTTGGTGATGCTTATTGTGTTACCTCCCTGAAAAGAGAAATTTAAGATTATTTTTAAGAATCTGACCGTTATCTGTCCATCTGGTTTCTTGCAAGCTGAGAATATCTAAATTATAATGGTGGAATTCTTGTGTGAGGACATCAGGAGAGAAAGCTCTGTGCAGAGTCCTCACATTCCAACTACCTATGGAGAGAAAATGGTTAGTGGCATGTTTAAAGAAACTATGTTTATTGAGAGAGGGAATGCCGACAATATCAAACAGCCCCCTAATCGCAGACATGGGGAAAGACCCGTTCACCCACCACTAAAGGCTGAAGCCATCTGCACTGGAAGACTTCCTCCAATGTAGAATTTGACGATGCCAATAGAAGCAGAGTTCAGGTGCCTGCGATGACCTCTGCTCAGGATTATCCACCAGCTGATAAACATATCCTGTGAATCTATTCATTTGGGGTTGTCAACCCACAAACAAAGAGAAAACACAGCGGAAGATTTTCCCTCCACAGAAGCTCACCAGTGCAGCAAAATCAGGATCCATAATCAAGCTCAGAGCCATAATTAAATTCAGGTTGGTATATATGGTCAGCACCAGGACCCTGTGTGGTTGACCACTCCTCAGCAGGGTAGAAAAAAAAGGAAAAGTAGCCATAGTTGTCCAGATCAGTAGGCCACACTAATCTGACAGCCCTCCCCTTCCGTTCACTTCCACAAGAGAGTGTATCTCTTTTGATAGGTACTAACGGTCTGCACCACGAGAAGGCGGGGTCGGACATTATGTGCTAGGCCTGGCCGGTTCGATGCATCATCACAGGGGATTGGTGCATAGCTCTCCTTCCAGTGACTACCTAGCTACCATTTACAGACGGATAACACTAAAGAAATATTATATTTTCATTATTACAACGCATGCTTTACATCTGGTTAACAAAGTTACTTTAATGCATTCGCATTGCAGATCATGTGAATCGTGCAGTCTTTATTCACACCGTATAACAATCTTTATAATTATTTAAATGTACAACTGTTACATAGTAAGTAGGCAAAATACTTACTACGTAACAGTTGAACTCTGTATAACAAGTCATACAGAGTGACTAAAAGTTTCTCTACATCCTGGTGTTGCAGCTGCTCGATTCCCAGTTTATCCTGATGCACGAGCCTTCACGTTGCACTCACTCAACCTCACAGCGCAAAACTTATTAAGCGTCCTATACTATGTCAACTGCACACATGTGGCCGCTCAATATGAATGCAATTTCCTTCAATTAATGTGCCGACCTTGAGCACCTGCTGGCAGTCGCTTTAATATACGCTTATAAACGACATGCAGCAGTAATAGAGGTTGCAATTTTATCGAGAAACCGAAAACCACCAGGAACTATAGTTGAATAAAACCACCGTAATATGATTTTGCTATTATGAGTACTATTTCAGTATCTAATAAGTTCTTGTTGATGCACTATGCATTTAAAAATCATTTCTGAAATTGTTAATTGCGTCTAATAGATGTGAGTATTTTAGCTTACTGAAAAATTATAACATTTACATTTAATGTGGATGGAAATTCAATTATAAGTTCATCATTGATAAGCAATTTATGAAAAAAAACGAGGCGAAAGACAGAGATTTGAATCGGATCGATCGGAATGTTTATTCTCGAAGATGTACGTTATGCATTTAAAGAATTATGGGAGTTGGAACATTTTAACAGTTATGTCATTCGTATTAAAATATGTTGAAATTATTAAATATTAATTAATTGATTTAATAAACATATTTCTAACAATGCAATCGTTTAAATTACTGTGGCATCAAACGGTTTAGGTATTTTAATCAACCATTGAGATTAATTCTTATTTCTGGCAACACTGCTGTTCACTATTGAAGTTTCCACAGACTCTTGAAATATTGAAAAACCAAAGATTTTTAAGATACTTGATTTTCAACTTATCTAAAGACTTTTTTCCGTTCAAAAGAAACTCATTTTAGAATTTCTTAAATCTCAAAATCAGCTTCCCATTAATGTGAATGCATCTGAATAATTTTGGTATGACAGAATACATATACACTGAGTGCCCACTGAATTATGACCACCTCCTTTCATGTTATATAAGTGGAAGCTAACTTCGAAGCTCTATAACTTCTAAACTTTGGAGCTTCGAATTTAGCTTCCACTTATATAACATAGAAGGAGGTGGTCATAATTCAGTGAGCACTCAATGTATATATCTACGATTACATTCAAATGCATCCTTTACAACACGAGAAATGCCATTTTTATTACTTCACTGAGTTCCATGAACAGAGGGAAAGTGGAAAGGACAAGAAATTAATTGCTCTAGGGCAACATAAAATGCCATTTCTTTAATTCCGGCATTGGTGTTAGACAGAATGGAAAATTAGCCTTTGCGGAAAACTGACTTAAATTGCAAATGGCATTCCAATAATAAAACTTACATATTAAATATAATTTCATATATAATACTATGCTTTTATGCAATACTAACGCATTTCATACAATACTTATAACTTTCGTAATTTTAGCATCACCAGAAACCCTATAACGTCATTTGAAGACTTCTAAATTAATACGAAAGGGACATAAAAATTAAATTTTCTCGAATAGTAGTCCTGAAAATATCAAAAAAAAAAAGGAAAAAAAATCCAGACAATTAGTCAAAAATCGGTAATTTCAGTGAAGATGTTATCTACATCTTTCAAAAAAGGAAATCTGCAATTGAATCGTTCTTCAACTTAGAGAGCGTTTCTTAATCTTTCGTATCAGATGCAAGCAGTAGACGTATTGACTACGATTAAGCTTTCGGCATTGACAAGTAAATCGTTATCTGAAGTGTTCAAAACCATCGAAATGGTTCACATGCCTTCCTTTAAAGGATTCACAGCTAAACTTTTGCGAGCACATTGAAATTAACCAAACATACCAAAAAGAAAATCCGTTCCCGAGACAAATCCAGGCACACGACTGATGCCCATTTCAACGTGGACTCCTGTACATGAATAAGGTAATCGGGCATTACAGTGTGCACCCAGCGATCAATCACAGAAAAGGAGCAATTATGTACTGTGGAGGTGTTCATTCCGTTTCTGGAGAAACAAATGCGAACTTTCGCATTTTGCTAATCGCTCTCTTATCTCTTCTTTTGCAAGAACATGCAATTTGGGAGAAGATAAAGCTCCGGCCGAATTGAAGTCGAACGAAACCTTTTAGAGAAGTAAAGAAGGACCTGATAACATTTGACTGATTAATGCCTTAATAACATCTGAAGTCTGCAAGAGGAAGGCAGAAACACTCTCAGATAAAAGACTTGGCAATGCAAAGCAACAGAAAGTAATGTACACCGCATCGATGATGTCTTCTGAGGCGTATTCTTTTCTTCTAATTCCGACGCCGGATGTTTTCGTTACCGAGATGGATCGACGGTTTGTTGATGTTCGTAGAAACTTGCTTCAGGATCAATAAAGCTTTCATAGCCAGCAGCCGGAAGGGTCCGGGATTATTGATGACTTGGTTTCCCTCTTATCCAGCTTTATTGGTTAAACAATCATTGTAATCCCGCAGATGCTCACCATATTGATATCTGTCTCAAAGCCAGTCGCCGACGTTTCCGAGGAAGCGGTTGGGGCTTATCAGTTTGTCCCCAGCAAGAGGAGAAAACGCCACACACACATTCAACTCTCCAGCAACACTGCTTTTTGAACCTTCGATTTATGAACGAATAAATCACAAGAAATATTTGAAGTAAATAACCTCTTGTCATCGAGGAGGCATAAATGCTGTTCTCTTAACAAAACGTTTACAAGATGTTATTTTAAGAAGAGGCTCACCTTTGTTTGGATAAGTGCTAGATTTAAAATATAAGGTTATTTATAGATATAAAATCTAAGGAAAATAACTGATGGGATGTTTAAACATACATATATAAATAGTCATCATTATGAGAATTTAAAATAATAATCATATAGTGAATGGATTAAATTATCAATATCTCCCTTGTTTTGGATGCAACGTCGAATTATGAAGGCCAGGGAAGTAATAATGAATGATATATCTGTGATCTTTATCAGAATTAGTAACAGCTAAGAGAATAAGATTTTGATTCTGCGAAATATGGGAATTTTTCACCCTTTAATAGTTGTAATTCATACTAATGGGTGATTGGAAAAATGCAAATAGGAATACATTATTAACCCTATACACTGCAAAAAGAATTTCTTATTTATCCCTTAAAAGAAAAATAATACGTATTCTTATCCTCTAGAATTAAGGAGCAGCTCAGTCACTGTATATAAAATACCAGAAAATTTACACTGCGTTGCTCGGGTCTGAAACTCTTTAGAATGTAGAGCAGATGGCACTGCCCACGTCGCAAGCCTCCATTTGGCGTAAAAATCATTACAATCAATCCCCTCGGGTTTCCTTTTAGGGAAGGAAAGAAATGGACATATTTTGAGGTATCTTACGAACATTCCCAAGTCATAAGTTTCTAAATAAAAAAAAACGGAATTGCCTCGCTCAGATAAAATAAAATTTTTTTAATCATTTCGTACCCACCATAACCCCTCGGATACAGTTTGCCAGGCATATAACTTTACAGAAAAAAAAAAATTAAATACGGTCTTAATTGCCCAAAACTATATATAGGTACTACGAAAAAATTATTATTATTATTAAAAAACATTATTTATTATTTAACACATTGAAACTTTTATTAATTAATATGCTACGTTTATTAAATTTTACATATATTTCAAATTAAGTTAATGATTTTAATTTCCGATGCGAATTCTCAGTTTTTTGAAGCTTTCATTTCAACAAAGAATTATGCTTATGAAAACATCAACAAATGAATATTCCTGCATAGAATAAAACAAAGACATCAATGCAGACTCATTCAGTAACATTTTTTACAACCAAAGCTTCTTTTTTTTTAAAGTTCTTCTAAGAAGTTTTCTTTAAAAAAATCAATAAATAAAGAATAAAAAAGAAATTTCAAGGATTTGTTTGTGGGTTCCAATAAAATCTTGATTGTGAATTGGTTTACATTATGTTTTCTTAGTTTCTCATAATAAGTGCTCCTTTCATCTTTATATTCTTCACATTTTAATATAATGTGTTCTTCCAACAAAGAATCTCGTGTTCCGCTCGTGCTTAATTTGAATGACTTCAGTATTCACGGACGCTCGCGCTCTTGAGCCACCAAACTGAACAATGATTTTATAACGGGAAATGAGAAAGAAATTAGTTTGATGCATTCCTTATTTCAAATGTATTGTTGGGAAAAGTTACTTTGAATAACTTTCAACTGTTAATGTTAAGTCTATGGAAATTTTGGGAAATTCAAACTCGGCCACCCCAATTTTGGTTGACCTCAGCGGGTTCACAAATAGTCTATATTCTTCCCCTTGGAGAAAGGAACATTCATGCAAATTTTGGAGACTCTAACTCTTCTGGGGGCCCAGTGCATAAGCGGATAGACACACAAACCTTTTTCTTTATATATTAGATATTTCTCTTAGTAAGCCCTGCCGTGGCCGAGTGTTTAGCGTGTTTGACTACTGATCATAGGGACCTAGGTAAGGCATGGATGTTTGTTTTTGTCTGTATACTGAGGTGTCGCTTCCTCACAGATCTTTTACTATGGAGTATAAACTGATAGCTCCTGTGACCTCTATGACAAAGAGTCGCTTGAGGGAATATTTATTCATATTATTTATTTTTTAATTATCTAAGCATCTCTCCTTGAACAACACATTTTAGCATCAGAATTTGTAATTTCTAAAGTAAATATATCATTTGTAATATTACCTCAAGTTTTACTCTTTCTATATTTAGCGCCCTATAACGATGGAAATTAAAGTGTTTTGGAGGATTTGAAAATTATGTCATTATATCCCTTTAAATAAAAAGTTGCGAGGGGACAAATTTTTGCTACCAAGATCCTACTTGATTATCACACTCCACCACTAAATGTGAAATTTCTAGCCGAAATCACTGGTTTAAAATATTAGTTTAAAGTTTTGAAATTTGAAAATTTTCCACCGTTAAAAGGTACAATTAAAATTTTTGGGAGATTCGTAAAGTGTGAATCTTAATAATTCATCAACACCTACCCAACCCAAAAGCGAATTTTTAATTTATCTCGAAAAGCCAATAAGTTGAACGTCTACACCTCGTTTATTTCTAAACACGAGCGAAAATTGTGGTAGATATTCATTTAGGCTCTCTGTTATGCAAATAATGTGTTCATTTATATAGGGCAAAGCTTTACGTATTCGTCAGAATTAAATTCACTAGTGTTGCTCCGATATGCCTAATAGCATTATAACAAAATGTTTCGAGCTTTGGACAAAAAATTTGGTTGGTTTTCATTTCAATTCTCTTTCTGTTTAGATTCAAGATTGATGAAAACGCTTCTCTTAATAAATTAATTATATCTTTAGAAAATACCAAACACAGATTAGAAGACTCAGAACAGCAGAGAGAAATTGGCAGATAAGAAATACAAAATGATGGTTATTAATACTCTTTTGTGCGCATATTGTCAGGAAAAAAAATTGCAAAATGTCTTTTGAATATTTGTAAAAATATCAAAAAGAAAACACTTATTTATTAAACTATAGTCGCTTGGTACTCCTGAATTTAAACTTTGCAATGTTCTGCATCTGGAATAGCAAATATCAAAAATATAATTCACCTGTTACTCTTTAATATTGGTTTATTTCTGCCATTATTCAGAGTTTAAACTTATAAATTCTTAACCTTGTTGGGACGGCTGACTAAAGAATTTTTTAAAAACATAAAAACTGGATCTGTGATCCCATGACAACCACAAATTTTTGTTTTGCCTTCCCTAATTTATAAAATATTCGTTGTATTGTGGAGTAGCAATAGCTACATGTTTTAAAAATTCAAACAAACTAAAGAGCTTCCGAGGGGACTTGTAGGCATGTTAGAGAGGGTGTGTGTGCTCTCCCTCCACTCAACCTCTGGTTAGGAGCCTGTGAACCTTTTAGTTAATGTGGCGTGCAATTTTTCACCCCCAAGATCTGACATCGCTTTTCTATTTTCGTATTTACAGATATTCTCAGTTTCTTGATTTGAAAGTGCGACAGGTTTCAGTGATGCCAATACTCATCTCAACAACAATGAAAAGATGCAAAGATTGATTCACATTTTTTTTTACAGTAAAATCAACTGTCATCTTACTAGCTTATGCAACAAACCTTTGCTGAACATTTGTGCAAAGCCTCTCGATTTCAACTGAGAGCAGCAAAAATCTTCAAGCTAGTTACCCTACTCTGAATGAAAGCGAAAAATAAAAAAAGGCTTCAGTCGGAAAGCTTGTCTGTCAGTCGTAGCGGGACTCAACGAAGTCCTCTTTTGAGTGGGCTTTTACGCAACAGTTGATAGTCAGAAGAGAAGAAGAAATGGAAGGAAGAGAGAAAAGAGCTGCAAGGGAGTGATTCTTGCCTCGAGGCTACAATTGCTACGTACATACCCTGAGAGCATTCGCTAGGTCCAAGGAAGCACGTCGGCAACAGTCAAAAGGAAAGCACTGTTGCGGCAACACGGCTGCACTGACCACCAGCACCACGCGCTGCGTCGCACCCTCGCCGCCGTCGCCTCGACTCGTGGCCTTACTCCTACGGCTCGTGTCACGACAGCCATCAACCTCTCCCGTCCTTTGCCTCCATTGACTTCTTCCCGTATCTGCCCCCGCAACGGCACGCTGCTCCGAGTGCACGTGCCACCAAACCATTCCCGATGAGCTGATGACGTAATGGCTCATCACGGAGGGACTGTGTATGATATGCGTTATTAACAAAAACTCTACTTCGACATTTGGAACGGTTGAAACGATGCACATCGAGAAATTATAATGATCGTACAGAGAGAATTGAGGGGGCTTTTTGTCAACAAATAAAACTGAGTGAAAAAGACGAAAGACATTTCAGTGAATAAAGCAAAAACATGAAATATTAGATTATTATTTATCCACCATAAATGGAAGCAAAATATTCAAAACATGCGCTGGTTTAATAGTTAGGTACGTTAACCACTAGCTCAAATATGGGCTAAGATGTTATATTTCTACGATTAGAGTTTTCTCCGTTTTTTGACAAAAAAATTCATTTCGATGTTATCGTATTCAATTACTATTACCCTAACATTCATTTGCAATGCTGATACCTTATAAAAAGTGAAATCTTTGCAAAAGGAAAGTGTTACGTAGCGTTGTAACGTAATGAAGTAACGCAACGTATGTATAAAAAAGTAGAGAAAGGAGTGATTTCGGCCAAGTGTATTCTAAGTTGGGGAGCAGGGAGTTTAAAATCATATTTAAACAACTCTATGTAACTTAGGGATAATAATAAGCCGACACCCCTTACGTAGTGAAACCTCAAAGAACTTTGGGTTGGGTTGTTTTTCCTCTGAGCGGCACTTTTTTGCACACCTTGGGCTAAATGGCCAGGTCACAAGGACCCCGAAGGCTCAAAGAAGGTTGGGGGTGGGGACCCAGTGGAACAGCTGTTGGGAGAAAGGTGGTAGTCTCCCGTCAAAACCATCCAGTGTGTTCTTTAACGTGCACAGGGTATGGCTCTCCTGCACACGGGGCCAAGGCTAAAGTCCCATCCGAAGGACGGCTGCCTTTCCAAGTCCAACGGTGTTCCCTACTGACCGTGGGCAGGGCGGGGAGTTTTGCGGAGAAAATCTCAACGCTGACCCAGCTGGGACTAGAACCTGGTAACTACAGATTACGAGCGTGGCGCGCTACCGCCTCAAAGAACTACTACACCTTAAGTAAAATATTAAAATAGAAAATTTCGAAAAACAACAACATCGAATTAGCAATAGCCAATGGCATAAGGGGATGCTTGATGAATAAGGATTGCCATTTTAAAGCTAATGTTTCGGAGTTTAATTGTTGGATGGAGGAAGGTGAAGCGAGTCTTAAAATTACCCCACTGTTAACATTAATGAAGGCTGCAACAGTTGGTAGAGAAATAATATCACCTTTTTTTTTTTAAATATCTTTAGCAGTTTTTAAGCTCTTTTTGCAAATTATTGTACTTTATAATATTCAATTGCTGTAACCAAATCCTTCCAAACGACTGAATTCCAGTTCACCACATATAAAAAAAATGACTGAACCTATTCTAATTATGCTAAATCGAAGTTCGTTATTTGAGCTGGCAGCGCTAATGACTTTCCACAATATAAAAAGCTGTATTAAAGTAGTTTTAAAATTATTTATGTTAAACTTTTTGTCCAGGGATCCCAGATGTGCTTTTTGACATACAGGGTTAAGCAGCCGCTTATTAATTGAAGTTCAAGGTTTGAAGAGTTCTTGGGTCTTCAAACCAAGTCCCTCAAAAACTTCTTGTATGAGGTATGAATACCAGGTAAGAGAAAAACACATCTATTAATTTTAGTCGTTCCCTGACAACTGCCAGCAAACTTTTTTTTCCTGAAATCGTGGAGGTCACCAAAAGTTAGTTAGTAGGAGGAGGGGCTAAAACACATTTCCCTTGCTGAAATTTAAGCAAATAACAACAACAAAATGGTGTTTCAAAAGCTAGTTTAGCAATCGATCATATTCTTTAAAAACAAAATTAACATTGGAATAGGAATCTGCCTTTTTTTAGCTCGTTTTCATAAAAAACGTATTAATATTTTTGCTTTGTCGTCTGTCTCTGTAGGCACTCAAATTCTTTGTCTTTAGGGATAAATCAAAAATTATTTTTGCGTTCGATAGGTATTGATGAAATATTATGATTCACACTTTGCGAATCTCCTAAAAGTTTTAACTAAGCCCTCTGAAGGAGGAAAAAATTGAAGATATCAAACTTTAAAAGGATATTGCAAACGATTATTTGGGCCAGAAATTTGATATTTTAGTGGTAGAGAGTGATGATCAAGGGGCTTGCTTATATTGGTAGCAACAATTTGTCTTCCCTCCCAGATTGCTGGGAAAACGAAACTGTTTTAAAATATTTATGAAGAATTCTTTTTGAGTAGAATAGGTGCTAACGAAATACGTTGATTCGTAGTTTTCAAATTATGAAAAAAGCTTTAATTTACATCATTAGAAGGAGCTAAATGTAGAATATAAATTGAAGTAATATTGCAAACGATATAATATATGCTACAAATTCTTACGGAAAAATACACTGGCGGAAATTGAAAAAAAAAAATTAAACATTCAGAAGGAATTCCTTTAAGAACGTCATATTACACTGAAGTGCCATTGAATTAGGGACAGCAACCTAGTAACGTGTTGGACCCCCCCTGGCCCTGATAACGGCAGCCACACGACGAGACAATGACTTCACAAGCTTGCGCAAATGTTCCACAAGTATGGCGACCCATGCATCCTCCAGAGCTGTCCACAATTCTCTCAAGGTCATCGCTGATGGGATATGGGCCCGAACACTCTGCTCGACGGTATAACACTGCAAAGATTTTTGATGCAATTTAAATCTTGACTTCTAGGTGACAAATTCATTATTTTGAAGTCAGCAGAATGTTCCTACAACCATGCAAGTAGACAACCTGTAACTGAGATAAACAGTTGTCTTGCTGGTAGACGCCATCTCCATTGGGATACAGGATGACCATACAATACTGTGCGAATTAGTTGGGACAAGCGAAGCCTGGAGAACCTCTTCGATCCGGCCACATCCAGCAATCCACCAAACACCCACCCAAGATCATGTTTTGGGGATGTTTCACAGCTTCCGGGCCACAGACGCTTCACCCCATTGAAGGAATGATAGACAGGAAAAAGTACATAGGTGTTCTGGAGGCGTAAATGGTCCCAACACTGCAAAAGCTGTTTCCTAACGGCGATGGGGTATTTCAACAGGATCTGGCTCCATGCCACAATTCTAAGCTTGCTAAGAGCTTATTTACCCAGCAACATTTGAAGGTATTGGAGTGGCCAGGAAATTAACCCGATCTAAACCCCATTGAAAATTTGTGGCCATTATTACAGCGCGCATATCTAAGATGGATTGCACGACGAAAACCAAAATGATACAGTCATGAAAGTGTTGTACCACGACCCTGAAGTGAAGGAGATGTGTGGAAAGCTAGTGGCATCAATGGTTGAGAGGGTGAAAGAAGTAATTAAAGCTAAGGGAGGTCACATTCACTGTTAACTACACTATTAAACAAATAAATATTTTAGTTGTGTCTTTGTTACTGCATTTTCCTATTGTCCCAACTAATTTGCACAGTACTGTAAATGGGTGTAAATGGTCAGCCATGAGTTCTACGTACCATGATGCATTGAGAGTCGTCGGTACACGTATCAAAGGTCCCACAGACATCTAACTGAAGACACCCCAGGCCATCATTGAGCCACCATCAGCTTGTACTCTTCCGACCCGACATGCAGTATCCATGGCTTCATGGGGTTGGCGCCATACCCTCAGTCTCCCATCGACTTGATGAAGTTTAAATCGGGATTCATCACTCCAGGCTATCCGTTTGCCAATTTTCGATGTTCTTTAGCCCAGGCAAGGCGTTGAGACCAGTGTCATGCTGTTAGAAGTGGGACTCTCATAGGTCAGCGGCTCCTGAAGCCGATACAATGAAGTGAGCATTGCACAGTCTGTGCACTGACTTCCCAGCTGGAATCTGCGTTCAGATGGGAGGTGATTTCAGATAATGACTGGCTCCTATCGGTCCATACGATGTGGGTCAGACGGTGAAGCCCACAATAATTCAAGGTTGGTTGTCCTTTGCAGTTTGTCCGGGTGCTTGTTTTTTGGCCAGAATTTTCATATTCCCTTGAAATTGTCGTACGAGAAAATTAAAGTTCGCTGACAATTTCGGAGATCGAGTGTCCCATCCATCAGGCACCTACGATCTGCTCTCTTTCAAATGCACCAAAATCCCGCGCCTTTCCCATTACGCTTCTCACGACGAATGCTTGGGGAAGCCAAAGCTGACAGCTATATATGACTAGAGTTTCAGCCACGCATGCGCGCAAATGCGGGACTTGCGGTACTGAATTTGCATAACGTCTCCTATCCCTAACTCAATGATACTTCAGTTGGTTGGTTGGTTGGTTGGTTGTTTTACCTCTGAGCGGCACTTTTTTGCACACCATGGGCTAAATGGCCAGGTCACATGGACCCCGAAGGCTCAGAGAAGGTTGGGGGAGGGGACCCACTGGAACAGCTGTTGGGAGACAGATGGTAGCCTCCCGTCAAGGCCATCCAGCGTGTTCTTTAACGTGCATAGGGTGTGGCTTTCCCGCACACGGGGCCACGGCTTAACGTCCCATCCGACGGACGGCGGCATTTCCAAGCCCATCGGTGTCCCCTACTGACCGTGGGCAGGGCGGGGAATTTTTGCGGAAATAAATCTCAACGCTGACCCAGCTGGGACTCGAACCTGGGAACTACAGATTACGAGCCTGGCGCGCTACCGACTGAGCCACCCCCGCCCCTGATACTTCAGTGTATAATATGTTAACAGCTAAGGGCAGCAGAAACCGTGATCCAAGAGTGACGATCATTGGATGAAATAATGACGTCACTGAGGACGACAACATGCAAATGTACGCGGCGCATATTTAAGGACTAGGTTATTAAGAAAGAAGTTATTCGTCTTGTGTCGTATTGTTGAGTGCTATTTGAAGAAGTTACCATGCCTGGACAACGCAGGCGTGCAATATTTGTTCAGTTAGTGAAGTTTGAGCGAGGTCGTAAAGTAGGTCTTCGGGAAGCAGGTTGGTCTTTTCATCAAATTGCATACCGCATTGGACGAGAGGTATCGGCAGTGGTACGATAGTGGCATCGATGGTCAGAAGAGGATTCTCGCAGACGTGGTCCCGAGCAACACAGAGTTACGGACGCACGATAGGATCGGCGTATCCGGAGGACGGCGGTAGCAGAGCGGACGGATATGGCGTCACAAATTCGATCCTCTGTCGTACCAAGGGTGTCTACAAAAATGATACGTAATCGTATTTTGGAAGCAGGACTACGGGCACGGATGCCGCTAGCACGGCATGCCCGTAGTCTTGCTTCCAAAAAGATACTTAGGTCGCTGATTTCCCTACTCAATAATATTACCGGCGCTTTATCTTCCTTTGAAGTGAATACGAATTCAATGACTGATTGCACCATTGATATGATTTAGGTTCATTTTCTATTTTTAGATCCCATATTATTTTTCAAAGGTATTTTTCCCATGTATTTTTCAATTTTTTTTAATTTTAGGTTCATTTTCTATTTTTAGAGTCCATATTATTTTTCAAAGGTATTTTTCCCAGGTATTTTTAAATTTTTTTTTTAATTTATTTATTTCGCTTCTCCTAGCCGATGATTACCAACGCCTTAAGGTGTAAACAAGCTGCAAAGAATCGGGAGAACTTCTCCAGTTTAGTACGTGTGAATTAGAGAGTATATTATGTCGTAAATGTTTTACTGCTAAAGGGTTGGGTTGTTTTACTCCTGAGAGGACTTGTTTGCACACAATGGGCAAAATGGCTAGGTCACGATGACCCTAAGGGCTCAGAGTAAGTTGGGGAAGGGTATCCATAGGGAAGGTGTTAGGAGAGAGATGGAAGCCTCCTATCAAAGTCGCCGGGATGATTCTCCTGTCGAGCCGCGGATTAGTGTTCCAAGCTCATCGATGACCTCTTTCTCTCCGAAGGTAGATCGGGGGTTAATTAATGGAGGCACTCGAGCAATGAAACTACAAATTACGAGCTTGGTGCGCTACCGTCTTAGCTCCCACCGCTTCCTTGACGTTTATTAACACTGCATTAATATATAGGATAGAACATCATACTCTTATTCTTTGTGACATTCTCTTTATGAATAAATTGGCGTAGCCTGCTCAGTAGTTGAAGGATTATGTAACACCTTTAGGGTAAACCTCGCTGTTTGACATTTATAAAATCGCAGATGTCTTATCTCCAAGGGTTTTCACTGTGACACCAAAGTGCTCGTTTGAGTTACCTGATCGCTGGAGAAAGGAGAGAAGGACGGTATAGTGAGTTAATTGGCTGTTTGTTCGAACAATTTAGCAAGTAATTTAGATGATCAGTCATTTTTTGCAACAGTGTGTTGTTGTAGCTTATTATGATTCAGTAAAATAAAAATTCCTTTCCTGAGCTTTCTTTAAAATACAGTTGTTGATACACAAACCCAAGATAATTAAACCTAGAAAGAAACTTGCTTCACCCCTTTCAAATGAAGCATCCCCAGCTGACTAGTTTAATTGCTTTAACCAAGGCTACGCTATTACCAAGCTTATCCTATTAGAAGTCTTATCAAGAGATCTAATGAAAGAGGTCACGTTTTAAACATCATCTGTCTCATGATAAGATGAAAGAGATATTATGTCGGGGAAAGGAGTCCAAGGCTTTCTCAAAATCTAGAAAGATCGCATCTGGGATCTGGGGATTTTTTGAAACTCTAAATCTCTCTCAAGAAACTGTCGGTGTTATAAAATCGGTCTCTCCAACACCTACAATTTTGAATTCTGAATTCAAACATTTCATTCGGAATTATTCTTTAAACCAATCATTGTCTAATTCTGTTAAGGACAATCATGTAGAGAACTTTACCAGGGGTAGAAAGTAGACTGGACTTTTTGCATTTTGATAATCATTAGTACGAATCAAATGTCGAATGCATCTAAATCCCGCGCCTTTCCATTTACGCTTCTCTCCCCCATTAACATCAAATGTATCAAAATGCAAAAAAGTAGACTGGACTTTTTGCATTTTGATAATCATTAGAAGCGGGTTGTATTATAAAATCCAAGAGTTTGTATCCACTTGTATTTATAAATCTCCAAGAGTTTGTAGTGTTATTCTTCTTCTTAAAGCACTAAATTTGCTTACTAGCAGAAGATATTCATAATTGCTGTTATAACCATCAACTCCAAAAGGATCTATCACTGCAACCCTAAGGTCTGAGTCAGTATCGACTTTGGACTTAAAGTCACCCAGCAGAAGAATAATATCTCCATTTCTGATTGAATTCGAAATATCCTAAGTTCACCCAATATGTCCTTTCTCTCATCAGAATCATGGAGGGCATTTCAGCAGATGCTCTTCAAATTCTTAATCCCTTTTTCAAGTTGAACTCTAAGAAATCTATCAAGGAATATATCATTCTGAATTTAACGTTACGATGATCGACGTTAAATTCAGAGTGATATCTTCTTTGATAGTTGAACAAATACGTCAATTGTAATATTATTCAATTGTATATTCGAAATATTAGGAGAATTATATATATACAGGGAGAATTGTGCGCTGTTGGTAGGAAGTTCATAACATTGATTAAAGGAGATCTTGTTCAGCGGTCGATAGCTCAGGGTCAGAGCACCTAACATGTTATCAGGAGGTCGAGGGTTCGTATCCCACCTGGCTCAAGACAATTTTTCCTTTAAAACTGATCGACGTTAAATTCAGAGTGATATTTTCCTTGATAGTTGAACAAATACGTCGAAAAATCTCTTCAATTTATCTAAGAAATCTTTCACTTAATATTGTCATATCACCAAAAGCAAATCACTGCTATTCCTACAGAGCAATATTTCTACACCTTAATATACTTGTCATCATAGAAATCTTAAAAAAGAAATACGTCGAAAAATAAAATCTTAATAAAAATAAAATCTTAATAATACGTCGAAAAATAAAATCTTAATAAAAGAAATACGTAAAAAAGAAGTCTGAGATTACTTTTCATAATTCTCTCACTTCTCCAAGTGGTGGGGCGGGGGTGCTCAGTCAGTAGCGCGCCAGGCTCGTAATCTGTAGTTCCCAGGTTCGAGTCCCAGCTGGGTCAGTGTTGAGATTTATCTCCGCAAAATTCCCCGCCCTGCCCACGGTCAGTAGGGGACACCGATGGGCTTGGAAAGACCGCCGTCCGTCGGATGGGAGGTTAAGCCGTGGCCACGTATGCGGGAGAGTCATACCCTGTGCACGTTAAAGAACACGCTGGATGGCCTTGACGAGAGGCTACCATCTGTCTCCCAACAGCTGTTCCAGTGGGTTCCCTCCCCCACCTTCTCTGAGCCTTCGGGGTCCATGTGACCTGGCCATTTAGCCCATGGTGTGCAAAAAAAGTGCCGCTCAGAGGTAAAACAACCCAACCCTCTCCAAGTGGTCCCTTTCAATCACCGTCGAAACTCACCTATCTGAGATGCATCATTACAGTTTAGGATCGATGGTCATCCGAGCTTTCATAGCATTTCTTAAATTCCTCTGATGTATTTTGTGAGGATCTGGAGATATCCTGTTTCAGGCGCATATTCAGGATTTAGTTTCGCGGGGGGGGGGGGAGTTTCACAGTTATTAAAATATTCCACCGAACAGGAAAGGTTAAAATGATATTTTATATGGAATGAGATTATATAGTAGAGTTTCTTTAATCTATTTTAGTGTCGGACACAAAATATGGAGCTAAAATAAAATTCTACAAAGACAAATCTTTTGGTTTTCGAAGCAGGTAGACAGGTTTGAGATTTCGTATAAGACAACAGGATTTTTTGTGCGGCGGGGGTCGAACCCCTCGGCTACGTCCCTCTATGTTTTTTCTGTTAACCTCGGGCGGACGATTCCTAAAAAGTAGATTTTTTCAACAGACACCCACCAGTGGGTCAACTCCTGTATCCATTCGATTTTAATATCCAATTCAATAGATAATGAACACTGTTTATATGGTCAGAATTGAGACCCTGTGAAGCGGACCACTAAGAGTGAGTGGGAAGAAACAAAATTAATGGCGTAGAAGACCAATAAGACTGTTTTGCACTTTAGGTGATATCTCTGGCTTGTTTTGTGCATCATCACAGGAGAATGGTAAAGAGTCCTCCTCCCAATGTAAACTAAATATCAATTATAACTGAAATAGGGGGTTCATTACCACTTGTATATGAAAAGTGTGATTAAAAGTATTATATAACAAAAAAAAAATGTGGTTGAAATTAGAATTGCGATGAACGAATTTTTTTTTACAATTAACGAGAAAGAAATTTCATTTGCTCGAAAAATCGTTTATTAGCAATGTTAGTAAAGTAATCACTTAACAGACAGGAAAACATTTGTTCACAAGTAACCACAAAGTCCGGTATTGTTTTCCCCAAACGGACTGAGAGTGCTATTTCTCTGTCACCCAACACCCTCTCTCCGGTGTCAGCAGACGGAGGCTAGACAAAGAGCGACTGCCATCCACGATTTTTCTCTCCTTCCTGCTCTTCCTTGTGAAGGGACGAGGGGAAGTGGAGAGACGATACCATCACTTCCGCAAAGGGATTTCTTTTCCTGCAAACGGAAAGGTGCAGATTTACTGAATAATGGCAGAGCCATGTTGATTCATGAGATGGCTGCAAATGGCTGAGCAAATACAGAAGTGGAATCCTTACCGAGTGTTGAAGCGACAGAGAAGTAAGGCTGGCTTGCGAACAGAAGACACAATAGGACGGCGAGGGGAACACTACAGGGGTGATGGGGGGGGGAGAGGGTTTGACGACACAAGTGATAGTCAGAGGAAGGGGACGAATTTCGTATAGCTTTTACACCCAGCAAAATACTGAATACATTTCAATGCCATTTTGGTATTTCGATTAACACCTTACACATATGAAAGCGTTAATTACTATGATAACATAGCCTGGTCATCAAAAATGCTTTTGAAAGTATATCGGTTGTTAAGATTTAGCCACAGTATAACGAGTGGTGGAAGTAACTATGTGTTTATGCATTAGAAAATATAATAATAAAAAAAAGCGAATCAGAAAGAAAAAGATTTGTGTTTTTTTAATCAAATATTTCTTTCGAATTTTTCGCAACTGTCGATTGCTTTATTTACACAGTTTTTTCTTTGATCTGTTACGTCTCTGGATTGTCGACAGAAAAACAATTAATATATTTATTCTGAATAAAATTCGATTATCTCCATTTGATTTGTTAATGAGTGAACAGAAAAAAGAAATTAACCCAATTACTGTTGATTGACTCCCACTGTGCCTCCTAGCTATGTGAGGTGTGGTCACAATGCAGCCCGAATAATTGGATTGATTGCTTTTGACGAAGGCACCATTTCTTGGAGGTGAGGAAAGTTTGCTTTAATTTGTTTGTAGAAGCCAAGGAACGCATCTTCGTCTGCGAGGTTAGATTTTACCTTTAGATATATATCCGATAAAGGGGTGGGGGGACGAGAGTCGAGTAATTGAATAAAGGGGTTATGAAGGTAAACATTAGAATATTCATAATTAAATTTCTAAATGGCATCTTGAGACAAAACAAATATTATAACTAGGTTCACCTTTCCTTAACTAGCTGCGCTTTCGAAAGGAATAACATTTGATTGAATTTCGAACTTTCCCACTGAAAGCTTTATGGCAGTCTGGTAGATTGAGTTCGAATTGTATCAGAGGCTAATGTCGCATTTCAATGAAACGATGTATCTCAATTCTTATTCTCAAAACAACGCATTTAATATTTGCCCTTGCCTTTTTTCTTACATTCTTTTCTTTATCTCATCTATGCTTCAAAGGAAGAGGAGTATGAATAGCGTGTTCTGAGAAAAATCCGTTCTTTTCCTTATGGAAGAAGTTTGAAGGAATAATTTCGGTCTGGCTCAATGGTCTCAACGAAAGTATCTCAACAGGTATAGATTTGTGTGGATTTAAAGTGAGATAACAGAAGAGTGAATCTATTTTACCCTATCAGACCTGACCATAAACCACATCGAAAGTTGATGTGAAATCTATATCGGTGAAAATATTTGTGAGTGATATTTAAAGTCATTTCTTTAAATAATATTGACTCTTAGGTTTTGCCAATTCCCTCAGAAACCTATGCAGAAATATAGTATGGTAGGGAGAGGGGAGGAGGGCAAAATAAAATAAATAGTGGTAGAAGAAAAAAATATGCATTAAGTGCAATATTATTCATTTTTTTGCGCTGAAGTATAAATACTTGTAATAATAAATGTGACCGATATTTCACTGACAAAAATAAATTTAGGCACCCAAAAATAGACCCAACACTACTGAAGAAAAGTGTGTGTGTTGGGGGTGGGGGTGGGGGGGGGGTAGATGTAGTTTCCCTGGATTGTCTCTCTGGCTAGGGGCCTTGTGTCCTCTATGAGGCTCATCAGGTGATTCTTATTACATTTATTGATATTTAAAATGCTTTTAAATTTTGTTTCTTCTCAAGAAAATTAAAAGAATTTCTATTTGTCGGCTTCATTGCATAATGCCGCTGAAGAAAGAATGAGGGAATCATGCCAGGGGTCTTGCGAATGATCTTGTGACGTCATTCGTAGTAAGTAATAGACCAAACAAAAAAAAAATGAAAGTATGAAATCGGAGTTCAAATCTTTCAGAGATCAGTGTAAATACCTGAGAAATTAAACATGTATTTTATATGAATATGTTAGAGTATTTCTAAATTATATCTCCAAAAATTCCTTGAATATATGTCATCTTCGTTGAGTTATGTGTCAGGACATTACACTCGAAATACCATAGAATCTTCATCATAATGAACTATAGCGTAATCCCAGTGAGTGTTGAAAGCGCAAACAGACCACGAACGTAAGGGCGACACCGATAGCAAGTAGAGGTGAACTTCAACTTACGAACATGATGCCTACCATGAAATGTGTTCATTAGTTGAAGTCATTTCTCCCGTACGAAATAATGTTAAATGCGTTCCTTCATCACTAACAAATCAACATTCCTTTTATAAAATGAGTAAGTTAGTGAACACTTTTCGAATAAGGACTTGTATTTTTAATGGAAAATTATAAATTGGCTACGCATAGCAGTCGTTCGCATAGCACAGTGTTTTGTGACTGATTATCAAAATCTTAGCATGTACCTAAGGCTTGAAATACTTTTATTGCTAACATTGAAATCTTGCATCTTTCCGAACTCGCAAGTTATATTAATGCTGTGGAAAATATCGTTAGCGGTTAGATGTGTTGTAATTGTCATTAATCCAAACTCCAAACTTCTTACGATTGAAAGAAAAAAAGGGATAACTATTGCCAAAGGGAATCAAAAAGGTAGCTAATAGATATTATGAATTAAAAGTTTCTTTCAAAAGTTATTGCAATTGCGTAAAAAGTAGTTAAGACCTCCTACAAGACTTTCGCTGAAGGAAGAGGATCGTCACAATTTTTTTCCCATTCCCAAAGAGTGGTTGCCATGGATACCTTACATGAAAAATGACTATAAATGGTTAATTCTACACCAACACTGTTTTGCCCAAAATTATTAAGCAGATGAAGGAGCAGCGTCCAACAACAATCATGTCAATGGTTCTCCTTCTTCATGACAATGCCAGTGCTCACAAAACTCGGCAAGTTACGGCCTATCTGGAGCAGGAAAAAATTCAAACATCTACCCCCTATCCTTCATATTCACCCGATCTTGCACCACACGAATTTTGGTTCTTTCCAAAAATTACACAGGAACTTGCCGCGAAGTCTTTTTCCAGGGTAGGACAGGGGTGCTCAGTCGGTAGCGCTCCAGACTCATAATCCGCAGTTCACAGGTTCGAGCCCCAGATGGGTCAGTGTTGAGATTTATCTCCGCAAAACACTCCGTCCTTCCCACAATCAGATGGGACACCTTAGAAAGGCCAATGTCCGTTGGATGGGACGTTAAGCCATGACCCTGTGTGCATAGAGCCACACCGTGTGCACGTTAAAGAACACGCTGGATGGCCTTCACGGGAGGCTATCATTTGTCTTCTAACAGCTGTTCCAGTGAGTCCCCTTCCCCAATCTTCTGTGAGCCTTAGGGGTCTTTGTGACCTGGCCATTTAGCCCCTGTGTGCGTTCATTCAGAGTAGGGAAGTATTCCGCAACTGCTGGAGTACCACCAAGGATTCCAGAATTGGGGCAAACGTCTGAACTTTGCATAGATGCTAGAAGAGAGTATTTTGGAAGGACACTAAAAGTTTTGTTGAGGCAAGTGCAATGGGTTTTATTCTGCAGATGCCTATCAAAAACATTTTGAATGCCTTTTGTATATACACCGAACAGTCAAAACATTATGACCACCTGCCTAATATGATGTTGGACCTCCACGTGCCCCCAAAACAGCTCTTACCCGGCGAGATATGGACGCTACAAGATTTCTAAAGGTGTCTTGTGGTACCTGGTACCAACACGTTACCAGCAGATCCTTAAACTCTTGTAAGTTACGTGATTGAGACGCCGCAGATAGGATACGCTGTTCCAACACAAACCACTGATGCGCGATTGGATTAATATCTGGGGTTTTTGGAGGCCAGGGAAATACCTGGAAATCTTCCTCATGTTTCGCGAACCATTCTCGAACAATTCGGGCAATGTGGCACAGCGCATTATCCTGCTGAAGGAAGGCACTACTAGAGGGAAATACCGTTGCCATGAAAGGATGTACCTGGTCTGCAATGATGTTTAGATATGTGATAGACGTCATATTTTCCTGCATATTATTGACTGGACCCAGGGTTTCCCAGGAGAACATTGCCCAAAGCCTTTCATTTCCTCCACCTGCTTGTTTTTGCCTTACAGTTCATCCTGGTGGCAACACTTCCCCAGGTAAATGACGCACACGTACCTGGCCGTCCACATGGTGAACAAGAAACGAGATTCATCGGATCAGAGGACCGATTTCCAATCATTCAAGGTCCAGTTTTGATGCTCGAGACCAACTGTCCCACTCAGCAAGTAATAATACTCAATCTGTGTTAGCGGTAAAGACTTCAAAAACTACCCTGAAGTCTACATTATGTCGAAGAGAAATCACTGAGTGACAGCGGCTCTGGGATACGACTGAGAATGGCCTTCAAACAAAGACATTCTTGAAAATGGTCAGTCTATCCCTGATGTCCTCTGACCACTATTTGACGCAGGTCCTGACGGGACATGGGAGTTTCCCCAAATATCTGTAGCAGTTTAAGATCGCTACCCACAGTTACTGCGGCTGTGGGGCTCCAGATGCAGATGTCGGGCACTATATCCTCAGGTGCCCGATTACGGAAGGGTTCGCTAACGAACTCAGGAGCTCCCAGGCGATCAATGAGGTAGCAGGCGAGGTGGTCACAGTGTCCATCGAGAGTGCCCATGTCAGGGCACACTTGAAGAACATAGGCTGGCTTGTTTGCCGACTCTGGGACTCTCTTCTTTGAGACCAGGAGCTGCTTTCGCTCTACTCCTTATCTTCCTTTTTCAACCCGGGCTGCACTCTGCACCCCCTTTAACACCACCCATACTCCAAGTCCCTACTAGTCTCCTCTGAGAAAAACTTCATCTTCTACTTCCAGGCTTCTCTTGCCATCCCGCCCCTCACCCCGAAATAAAGAGAGGTGTTCATTGTAGGGGTTTTTGACGGTGAACCGAGGTTAGCATGGGCATTCAGAGCGGCCTGCAACTACGCAACTCCATTTTCAGCAGGGTTCGATGTACTCTGTGTTGTAACACATTATTCCCGTCACCAGCATTCAAATTACAGGTGAGGTGCACCCCAACTGTTTTTCTGTTGGCTAGTACCATATGGGATAGCCTTTGCTCACTCACCTCTAGCATCGATGACACCTGATCGGCCCACACTTTGCTAGCAGTTTGTGGTTTTTCCCTCCTCCGACAAGTTTTCGAAGGTACTAACCACGGATGACCGTGAGCATCCCACAGCCTTGCCGTCTCGGAAATGCTCTGATCCCGTCATCTGGCCATTACAATTTGGCCTTTGTCAAACTCACTTAGGTCCGCTGCCTTTTCCATCTGAAGAACAAGAATAACACTGATTAACAGAGCTCATTATCAGGTGCTATTTACACTGTTTCATGACTTTCACATTTCGTTTACCTGCAGTTGCTTCGATTTGCATAAAGACATGCTTGTCATTATATTTTGGCTCTTCAGTGTATGCATAATGTAGAAGAAAACGGATAGTCTCGATGATCTAGCGGCTATGACGTTTAGCATCCTTTTGGGAGATGTGGGTTCGAATTCCACTTAAGACGAAACCAAATTTTTTTCGGGAAATTATTTCAAGTGTATATGATATGGCCAACAACTTCGGATGGTGCAATTCAAAAAGAAGATGTGGAATCTATAAATCCAAACAAATCACATATCCCTATTTATTACTTACTTTACATGAATGCTGATATTATAGTATTTTATATCTATTCAACATAGCGCTAGAATTGGGATTTAAAAAAAAAATAAATTCCGACAATATATTAGTCCCCAAAGCATTACACTTCCTCCACCGACTTGTTTTCATCCCAGAGTGCATCCTGGTACCAACACTTCTCCAGGTAAACGACGCACACGTACCATGGTGCAACAGGAAATGAGATTCATCGGACCAGACGACTGACTTCCAATCACTCAAGGTCCAGTTTTAAGGCTCGCGTGCCCATTGTAGGTGCTTTCGACGGTGAACCGAGGTTAGCATGGGCACTCAGAGCGGCCTTCGGCTACGCAACCCCCTTTTCAGCAGGGTTCGATGTACTGTGCGTTGTGTATATGATATGACCAACAGCTTCGGATGGTGCAATTCAAAATGACACGTGGGATCTATAAATAAAAACAAATTATATATCTTTACTTATTACCTACTTTACATAAATGGCGATATTATAGTATTTTATATCTATTCAATATAGCGTTAGAATTGGTACTTCAAAAATAAATTCCGACAATATTAGTTCCCAAAATATTTTTTTTTCGCACTATTAGTAACATTCGGAAATTTCGACTTTTCCTAAAGTACAACGAAAACCACTTCAGGGTAATTGAGAAGTTATTTCAGAGAATCCGTTACGTGAGTAAGGCTGCAACGCCAACTTCAAAGCAGAATCGGAACAGCACATGATGTCAATTGTTCAACACACTATTCACGCAAAGCGTGCATGCGTCAAGAGCAGAATTCCCGTTCCCACAACTGTGTGCACTTTTTTTTTATTGGACTGACGAAAGTAGGGCAAACCTTGGGCTACAGAGCAAAAAGTATTCATGGCAAGTCGACTGATCATAGAATTAGAAATTAGCTTAAAAACAACTTTCGTTGCCCAATATTCGTGGCTCTTCTTCAGCTGAATGAACATCAAACTGGTTATAGGATGTTGTTTACAATGAATATAATTTTGTCGCATTGAGTACATGAGGTCTACTTCTTGTATTAATATATTACCTGATATCTGTTTATGACATGGTCGATTTCTTCTCAGTTGTTTTGTTCTTCAAGATCTTCATCTGCTGATTTCCGTTTCAAATCTCTGTAGTTTTTAACTCTAGGAAACATGCACTCTCTATTAACAAGCATATCGGATATCTTCTCATACTCCGGATATCTTCTCATACTCCGGATATCTTCTCATACTCCGGATATCTTCTCATACTCCGGATATCTTCTCATACGTACACGTTCTATGTCAGCAGAAAATTGAAGACGGAACTCTGTGACTTATATTAGAACGGAGAGGAATTAAAATATCTCAAACCTGAAATAAATTAATTGAAATCTTGATTTACAACAATATTTATTAGTTTAGCAAGGAAATGTTTTTTACGATCTTAAATTCAGAACAGTCTTTTTTTATTCCAATAGTACGATGCAAACAATATCAGCAAGTTTAAGAAATATTGATCAATATCATTTGTAACAAACTAGTTCAATAATATGGGGAAATTTGCATAATATTGCTCATTAAAGTATTGCAGTTCAAACTGTATACTAATCTAATGTACTCCGAAATCATTTTGAATGATTTAAACCAATGTTTCAGCGTTCTCACTCTGATGAACAGAATATAACAGAATCTATTTTCAAACAACTAGGATTTGGAATTACGTCTGATTTAGATTATATTTCTCTTATACTGTGATCATTAGAAGCAGAATTAATCTACTGGTGGGGCGGGGGTGGCTCAGTCGGTAGCGCGCCAGGCTCCTAATCTGTAGTTCCCAGGTTCGAGTCCCAGCTGGGTAAGCGTTGAGATTTATCTCCGCAAAATTCTCCGCCCTGCCCACGGTCAGTAGGGGACACCGATGGGCTTGGAAAGGCCGCCGTCCGTCGAATGGGACGTTAAGCCGTGGCCCCGTGTGCGGGAGAGCCATACTCTGTACACGTTAAAGAACACGCTGGATGGCCTTGACGGGAGGCTACCATCTGTCTGCCAACAGCTGTTCCAGTGGGTCCCCTCCCCCAACCTTCTCTGAGCCTTTGGGGTCCATGTGACCTGGCATTTAGCCCATGGTGTGCAAAAAAGTGCCGCTCAGAGATAAAACAACCCAACCCTAATATACTGGTAATAACAAGTGGTGGCATAAGTGGTTCGATTTTCAACATGCCAGCTGTTTCTTCAATCTGACATAAGGGTACACAAGTTAAAAAACTTCACGGGTGACTGAATCAGAGTGCTATCAGTTATCATGGGGGTGGAAGTAATAAAATCTAAACGAGCGCTTTTTTTTATCGTAATCAAAACAATATTTTCCAAACGTTTTAGGTTGAGTGTAAGAGACCCATTCACATTGTCGTCTTGTGTGGCTCAGTAATGAGTTTTGACTGGATTTACTGAAACTCATCAATTTCATATACTTTTTGGGACAACTCCAGGAAATGGAAAAGGTATATAATTCTCAGAAGCTTAAGAATCAGGAGACACCATTAGATCTCAGTTTGTTTCAGGTCTATTTTTATCGCCGGAGGGAAAAAAAACTCATTCCGTCATTTTTCTGCTCAATCGAACAAGGAGAATTTGAAAAAAAAAGGGGGGGGGGGAAAGAATAACTGAACACGTAATTGGCCGTTCGACCTTTCGCCGCTGATGACCTTCCAATACAATATAGTGGAAGAGTACTCGGTCGGTCTGCTTCTCTCTCGTATCCCCTTCACGGCGACGCCGAAATGAAATTGCCTCAGATCAGAGGCGCCTGTGCAGACAATGCCAGGAATAACGTGTGCAGTTGCACTCTATTCTGGGACGAACACCGCTCACCGCTCATGGCGCGTGCGATGAGGAGAGAAGCAGAGACGAACTGGCACCAAGTGAGAGAGGGAAAGCCCACCAACACTGACTTCGTTCGTACCTGTCAAGGTGAGAGGAAAAACAGAAAGGCAGGCTTTGTTGGAAGTGCCTCCCTAATGGCCACCCGTCGAGTGAGTTGTGATGTAAGGAAATTGGCTATTAACAGGCATCCCGCTGTGGGACATCCATAATCGTTAGAAGAGTTCCCCACTTTCAGTCCCTGCCTCAGAGATGTTTCGGGTTTAATGATTTATTAAAGTGTGATTTTCAGTCTATCACTCACCTGTATAAGTGTTTTTTTTTTCTTTAATTTATTTCATCCTCCAAGTTCTCTTTTTTACATGCGAACTCTGCTGTTCTATTAATCATTTAGGAGAATAATTATTCATTTTATTACATAATTAATATCGAAAATATCTGAATATTTAGCGAAGGCTATGTCTGCTTATACAGCTTTCTTGATTGTAAATAAAGCTGAGTTGTTTAGCTCTCGAAGAATGAATTATTTTTGTTAAGTAAAAGTACCATCGCAAAGACGCCATGGCCTAAGTTAGGGTTGGGTAAAAAGACAATTTGGATAACTCTCTGTGACATGTGGGAACCACCTGCCAAAGACATTCGCTGTTTTCTTTAACGCGTTCCAAAATAGTTCTTTTGCACTCGACCTACCATGACTCTGGATTGTAGATTTTTCCAACGAGCAGTGGTGACGGTCATATGAAAGTAATTCAAACGGAGCGATTATTTTAAATACGGACAAAAATAGTCTTATGATAAAATGAATAACATTCGTCACAAAATCATAAAAAATTCGCAGAAAAGGAAACAATCTGCCGTACAGACTGCAAAGTTTCTAGGTGGATCATGGTGGCCTCGAAATGTAGAATTCCCATTCTCCAATGGTTAGGGCATGTGATCGCATCCCAAACTTTAGCAGAAAGGAAAAAAGACCATTTGAAATGATTATAGCAGCTAATAAAATCAATCTTTTGTAGAAATTTATCAAAAAATTATATTTAATAAAATATAATTACAAAACACAGTTTATTAGGAAGTTCACATAATTGCAATAGGTAATGCTCGATTTTCACTGTTCATAAGGCATTGCCATTGAGATTCGGTAGAAATGATTCGCTTCTTCTCGGCCCATTCACTCGGCCACTCATTTCATTCTCTCGGCCACTCATTAATGAGTGTAACCCGCCAAGGAACTGCAGGAAAAACGCAGCATGCGTAGAAAATAAAGGTCAAAAGAACTTATTTACGGTGAATGACATGGAGAATGGCCTAGGACGCTGCTCGAAAATAAGTAGTAATTTTCAATTTTATTTTCTACGTATGTTGAGTTTTTCCTTTTAGTTCTTTGGCGGACTACACTTATTGATAAGGGTCGAGAGGAAGACAATCATATTAATGAATCGTGAATCCTTATAAACAGTGAAAATAGCGCATTACCTGTTGTAACGATATGGAATTTGAGTCCTTTGTTTCGCTTGTGGTATGGAAATGGGAGACATGAACTTCTGAATAATTAGTAGTTGGGTTGTTTTATCGCTGAGATCGGATACTTTTTTGCACATGATGGGCTAAGTGGCCATGTCACAAAGACCCCGAGGGCTGAGAGAAGGTTGAGGGGTGGGGACCCATGGACAGCTGTTAGGAGACAGATGGTAGCCTTCCGTCAAAACTATTCAGCGTGTTTTTTAACGTGTATAGGGTGTGGCTCTCCCACACACAGGGCCACGGGTTTATGTTCCATCCAACGGGCGGCAGCCTTTCCAAGCCCATCGGTATCTCCTACTGACCAAGGACAGGGTGGAGGCTTTTGTGAAGGTAAATCGTAAGGCTGGCTCAGGTAGTATTCGAACCTGGGAATTGCAAATTACAAGCCTGGCGCTCTGAGCTACTCCCGCCCCAATAAATAGTAGTACAATTGCATATTTCTGCATTGCAACATAAACTCGAGTTAAATACGACTACGAATTTAACTTAATCATTGACTGAGAGAGAGCGAACTGCATTTAACAATGGGTGTGCAGTACTCGATCGCCCAAATCTGGAGGACCCTAAAGTCAATTTCTCATCATAAAGATGGGAGTGTATTTAATTCCTTTTCGAAAGTAAAAGGGCCTGATACATCAGCTACTGCAAAAACAAGTCTTCAAACTGTCTGTTTCCACCTCCTTTCACAAGCCAGTATGCCAACTATCATTAGTGGGTGTTTTTCTCCCACACTGCGAGTTCCAACGTGTACGACACTGTTCAGGTCATCTGGTAAGTGGTTTAAGTAGTGTTTCCCTTTTTTTTTCAATCAGTAGCCATGCTTTCCCAACTACTGATGTACTTTGTGATTTACTTAGGTGATTTGCAATAGTCGTGGTGGCTCTTGTTACTAGACGTATTCCTCCATCACATGGTCATAAAACCATGAAACGAAACGATTGTTTTCCCATCACTTTTGATGGATAATGTTGTCATCGTCCTCGTCTTATGATCTCACCACAAAAAGAGAGGAGAATTCGACACAGAATAAATAATGTTGAGGCATTTCGCATCATTCCATTAGGTAACTGCATATACACTGCTCAAAGTGGAAATGCAACACCAAGAAGAAATGGAAGTAGAGATATGTAAATAACAGGAGGCAATCGGCTATCGGAGATATGCAGCTGATCAAAGTTCCGCAGCGAATAGACAAGTAGCGAAATACTGAGCGCCCATGAGTTTGTATCTTAGCACAACCAACAATGATGTTGGAGTGCATGCTGCGAAAATGTTCGGATCATGCCTTGGAGATGCTGGGGGAGGGGGGGCTTATGTGCAAATGACGCCTTCTGAGAGAAAGCGAAGTTCGAATTGAGCCTTCGATCAATTGCCGCACGCATGGGGCACAATGTGAGCACAGTGCAAAGGTGCATCTCACGTAACATCATGGAGCACCAAATGATACAAAGGACAGGTTTGTTGTCACCACTCCCCACCACATTATGTGAAGATTGCATGCTCTGTAGCAGCGCATTTTACGAACCTTTCATCACAGTGACTCTGCTGCAGAGTGATTTTCAGACTGCTATGTGTACCATGATCTCCGTGTAAACCATTAGACAACATTTGCATGACACAGGAATGAGGGCGAGATGTCCAGTACAGCATCTGCTGTGACAGCGACATCACTGGATACATCAATGACATCTCCACAAAGCTCGACATCAGCGACATTTGCGCATGGCTCAGCTCTTTGCATAGATCATCTCCGTGGCTCAGTTAGTTGCGGCCAGGCTCGTAATCTGCAGTTCCCAAGTTCAGGTGCCACCTGGGCCAGCGTTGTTATTTATTTCCGCAAAACTCTCCATACTGCCCTCGGTCAGTAGGGGACAACGATTGGCTCGGAAAGGCTGCCGTCTGTCGGATGGAGCGTTAAGACGTGACACCATGTGCAGGACAGCCATAACCTGTGCACGTTAAAGTACACGTTGGATGTCCTTGATGGGAGACTGCCATCTGTCTCCTAATAGCTGTCCAGTGGGTCTTCTCACAACCTTCTCTGAGTCCTCAGAGTCCTTGTGACCTGGCCATTTAGTCCATTGTGTGCAAAAAAGTGCCACTCAGAGGTGAAAATGTAACCCTACCCATGGAATTATTTGTGACTCCAAACGCTGGTGTTGCAGTGTGAATGCAAAAATATTAGACTTAATGCTTATGAGAAATCTCTCAATAAAAGAATATCGCAAGACGTGTTGAATATTTTGCCATACTTAACATAATCAGAAGTACATACATATACATAACTATATTCGTTAATAAAACTCCTGCGTTAACGTATTCGTTATACACGTTAACACAAGCGTTTTACATAAATGAGTCAAATTTAAAACCTATATCGAATCTACATGTGTCTTAATTTTCGACAATATTTGTTCAATATTTAATAATTGTCGAAACTGAAATATTTGACTATTGGCATATTTCTTTTCTGAATTTTTTTGTTGCAATATACACAGTCGTATCAGAATAATATGACCACCTACCATACATATACTATGGTAGCTGGTCGTATTATTCTGATACGACTGTGTAATTCTATGATCAGGCCCATAAGATTCATAACAGAATTACGAAAGGAGATTTTGAGAAACGGTTAAGGATGGTTGAGAGCCTTCCTTCAAGTACGCCATCGTGTTCTGCAACCTGAAAAGTGTACGGATTCTCTATCCAGAGAATGTTGGCTTTCAGTCCACTTAGGAGGATATCATTTACAGTTCAGTCATTTACTCCTTGTTCACCGAAGAAAATGGCAAGACAAAACGAGATTTTGTGTTTGGGCAGACATTGATTTTTGGGATGCTGACATGGGGAATGAAACCAGTGGTATTTACACGTTAAACAGTAGAAATTGAGGAATTTAGTTTGTAGAACTACGAGGAAAATATTATTTAATGGCTTTTTATGAAATAGCTAATGTCCGACCCCGCCTTCTCGTGGTGCAGACTGTTAGTATCTTTCAAAAGAGATACTCTCTTGTGGAAGTGAACGGAAGGGGAGGGCTGCCAGATCAGTGTGGCCTACTGATCTGGACAACTATGGCTACTTTTTTTTTCTACCCTGCTGAGGAGTGGTCAACCACACAGGGTCCTGGTGCTGACCATATAAACCCACTGGACTGGACAGATATATGGTTCTGAGCTTGATTATGGATCCTGATTTTGCTGCACTGGTGAGCTTCTGTGGAGGGAAAATCTTCCGCTGTGTTTTCTCTTTGTTTGTGGGTTGACAGCCCCAAGTGAATAGATTCACAGGATATGTTTATCAGCTGGTGGATAATCCTGAGCAGAAGTCATCGCAGGCACCTGAACTCTTTGCTTCTATTGGCATCGTCAAATTCTACATTGGAGGAAGTCTTCCAGTGTAGAATCCCAGTGTAGATGGCTTCAGCCTTTAGTAGTGGGGGAACGGGTCTTTGCCCCTTGTCTGCGATTAGGGGGCTGTTTGATATTGTCGGCATTTCTTCTCTCAATAAACAGAGTTTCTTTAAACATCCCACTAACCATTTTCTCTCCATAGGTAGTTGGAATGTGAGGACTCTGCACAGAGCTTTTTCTCTTGATGTCCTCACACAAGAATTCCACCATTACTGTTTAGATATTCTCGGCTTGCAAGAGACCAGATGGACAGATAAAGGTCAAATTCTTAAAAATAATCTTAAATTTCTTTTTTCAGGGAGGGACGACAATAAGCATCACCAAGGCGTGGGTCTGCTTCTCAGCAGACACGCTAGTGATGCTCTTCTAGATATGAGTGCATTAATGAAAGGTTTCTTAGAGCAAAATTTCAGACAAGCGTTAAAGACCTGAATGTTATCTGCTGTTATGCCCCCACTGAGGATGCCGATGAGGATGAGAAGGATAGGTTTTATGAACAACTTCAGGATATTTTAAATTCTGTCAAGAAAGGAGATATTACCCTTGTTCTTGGTGACTTCAATGCCAAAGTTGGTACTGACTCTGACCTTTGGGGAGGGGTGATTGGCCCTTTTGGTATTGGTAGCTGCAATGGGCAACGTCTCCTACAGATAAGTAAACTCAATTGATTCAGAATAACTAACACTTTATTACAAACACCGCGACATACATAAGTACGCATGGGTTTCACCTGATGGGCTGCATAGGAATATGATTGATTATATATTAATTAACAGAAAATGGGCAAGTTCTGTTAGAAATACCAGGGCATATAGGGGAGCTGAAATTGGATCTGACCATTACCTTGTTAAAAGTGTCTTGAAATTTAAACTTAAAAAGTGTTGTGCTAGGGTTAAAAAATTTGCTTTTAATACTGAAGCTCTGAAAGACCCAGTTATAGACAAAGCTTACCATGATAGGTTACTTAGTCATTATGACAGTCATGGTATGCTTACTACTGAAGTTGAGGAAGAATGGGATCATTTTAAACAGGGTTTTTTGGACACTAACAGTACTCTTTTAGGAAAAAAGTAGCAGAAGAGACAGAATTTTCTGAGTGATAAGGCACTTGAACTTTCTTCGGAAAGAATGTCCTTAATTAATACCTTACTAGTCCTAATAGAAAGCATTACAGAGACCTTAATAAACTTGTGAAGGATCAGTTAGCTGCTGATGAGAATCTTTGGCTTGATGGTTTGGCTTACAAAGCCGAGGAAGCAGTTAGACAGCAGAACAGCAAAGAGCTGTACCAGATATTTAATGTTTTGTGTGGTAGAAAACGGACAGGTATACAAGGATTGAAGGATAAAAAAGGTAAGGTTATAGAAGTGGAGGATTCGGTCATGACTAGGTGGGCTGAGCATTTCAGTGATGTTCTAAACAATGTGGTTAGTTCTACTCCCATTGTTTGTAATGATGATAGATGCATTGGTGGCTTTAATGTTGGCCCTATAACACAATCTGAAATTATTTTGGCTGTTTCTAAACTTAAACTTCATAAATCCCCAGGGGTAGATGAAATTACTACAGAAATGCTTAGAGCTGGGAATATTTTGGTTACTACTTGGATGAATGAAATTTTGAATATCTTTTGTGCTAAAGGCATGGTTCCTAAGGATTTTACCAGAGCTATTGTTATCCCTATTTTCAAAAAAGGTGATCGCAGTTCTTGTGATAACTATAGGGGTATCAGCCTACTCTCTGTTCCAGGTAAAGTTCTTTCCATGATTGTGCTTAATAGAATTAAGAATCTGGTTGACAGTCAATTGCGTGATGAGCAATGTGGATTCAGAAGTGGTAGGGGATGTGTGGATCAAATATTTTCACTTAGGCAGATTCTTGAGAAATGTTTAGAGTTTCAGAAAACTTTGATTGCTAGCTTTGTTGATTTCAAAAAGGCTTTCGACTCTGTTGATCGTCATAATTTGTGGTTGATTGTGAAATCATATGGTATACCAGACAAGTTAGTTAACATAATGAAAACTCTCTATAATAACACTGAGTCGTGTGTGAGAGTTGGTAAGGCTTGTAGCAATTGGTTTAGAATTACTTCTGGTGTTCGACAAGGGTGCATTTTGTCTCCTTTTCTCTTTAGCTTGGTTATTGATTATGTTATGCGAAATTCACTTCAAGGGAAAGATTTTGGCATTAAATGGGCTGGAGATACGAAAATTTCTGATTTAGATTATGCTGATGATTTAGCCCTTTTGGCAAATGATGTTGATGAGATGAACTCTTTCATTTAAGCTGTTGATGAGACTGGTAGTAGAGTAGGTTTGGTTATAAACAGAGAGAAAACTAAAGTGATGAAAATTGGTCAGGCAGGCTGTGATTCAGTTAATCTGAATGGTTGCACCCTTGAGCAGGTGTCACAGTTTAATTATCTTGGGAGCTACGTAACAGATACTGGTGATGAGCGGCATGAGATTAACAGACGAATAGGGATTGCTGCCAGGACTTTTAAGAATCTATGGAGAGTGTGGAGAAATAGGCGTATACACCTAAAGACTAAAATTAGACTGTATAATAGTTTGGTACCTTCTAGGGTTAGTTATGGTAGTGAAACTTGGACACTTTGTAAACAAGATAACAGGAAACTAGATGCTTTTGATTCCAGATGCTTACGCAGTATCTTGGGCATTAGGTGGTTCAACTTTGTAACTAATGATGAGGTTAGGCAAAGGAGTTTGCAACCTCCTTTACGCAGCATATTGTGCAGAGAGAGACTCCGTTGGTTTGGCCATGTTGCCCGTATAAACTATGTTGCACGGTCTGGTTGGACCTTCGTAGCCTATGGCTGCTTGAGGATGATGATGATGATGATAAAAGCACTGTTTATAAAAGTCGCCAGCATGATTTCAAAAATCACCTGGCAGTAAAGTGATCTGCCTAATGCGTGTGAAACAGTTTTCGGAATACTCGGAAAATAATTGAAAACTTTTAAGTATTGTCAATATGTATACCTAAGAAAATGGTTGAAGTGGGTTGTTTTTGTTTGTAAGCGGCACTTTCATAATGGGCTAAATGGCCAGATCACAAGGATCCCGAGGACTGAGAGAAGGTGGGGGAAAGAAGACCCACTGAATATACGTTAGATGACAGATGGGAGTCTCCCTTCAAGGCCATTCAGGTGCACACGGACCACGGCTTTAGGTCCATCCGAGAAACAGCGGTCTTTCCAAGCCTACTGGTATCGCTCAACGCTGAAACACTTGGGACTCGAACATAGGAACTTCAAATTATTGCCTGGAACGCTATCAACTGAGCCAATTCCCGACTTCACCCGGAGCAAACGAGCAGTTGGAATACTTTGCGTGACTTTATGAACATCGAATTTAAAATCACTTTGTATAAATTTAAATTTTTACCTTTAACAAAATGAATAAATTGGCGAGCGCAAAGAACAGTGATGATGCATTATTAATGGATTTCATAATAATCGTTTCCGTGGCAATTAAAAGAGCTCTTTTTAAAATGTTTATTGTATTTCCTTATCGCCTTTCTTCACTAATACAAGTATTCAAAGAGCGTCAGAAGCAACAACAAGCAATAATGAAGCAGTGTAAGAAACATCGACTGAGTCAGCAACAATGAAGCAAAGCGGATGCCTATCGTGAAAGTCTTGCGAACGACCTTCATTAAGAGCTACACTCAGACGTCCATAAGCGAACTCAGGCGCATATACCTTTGCCTTCTGCTGTTTGTCACGGAGAACAAATTAGAGATTGTCGACGAGAATTAGGAAAAGTGAATGTTGCTGGCAGCACTATTACCGTGCCCTCGAGGAAACACGGAGCTAGCCTACAAGTTGCATTGTAACTGCTGAATAATTAAGAGGCCGAGAGGAAATTGCGTAACACGTCGTTTCCATGGTCTCCGCTGTGTGTATTGTGACATGCGCAGACGCATCACTTTGCACCGGAGATGACAAGAAAGCGAGTCATGCTTCTTCTCTTTGCCAGAGAAAAATCTTCACACCTTTTCTTTTTCGTGAAAAGAGATTCTGTGTTTGCTCTTTAATAAACAACTGGGTATTCTTATATCTACGCAACCACGTTTTTTTAAACCGTGTCGAAGCATTTTATTTGCACGAAAGCTTTTTTTTTTCTCACTCTTTTACTTGCAATGATCTTTGCATCTTAATTTTTCCCTTTTATTCATTAGCGCCTTTTCTATTTAACATGTCATTACTCGCTTTTGAGGTTTTTTCACTTTGGCTTTCGGATTTGAATTACGCGAAAACTGCCAAAAAATTTCTCATTAAAAAAAACTTCTTGAATAGCTTATCCTAATTGCAATCTTTAGCTGTAATTGCATTTTAAAGAAGCGAAATCATCTTTGACTTCTTTTCCGGAAACACTACACAGTGCGGATTGTCCACTTGACACGTAGGCATGGGTACGTGCCTGGGAGGTTGCCTTCATTACTGACTGATATAATATATATAGAAAGTATTGGTGAAATCAGAAAATGTTAAATAAGTTAAAAAGTGAATAAATGAGCAAAAATAACTTTTTTTAATTTTAATGACTTGAAAAAAAATAATAGGATAATTTCTGCATATCATTTTCAAAGCCTGATGTAATGGTTTTTGGATGCATTTATGAGACATTTATTGTCGCATCTTTTACAAAAAAACACTTTATTTCCTATCTGTAACATAAAATTAAATGATTTTTTTGTGTGGCTCCATAGCTGTTGTTTTACACCTTTACAAACTTCTGACAGCGTGTCTTAATCCTTCATTGGCTCTACATTCATCTGCATGGGATGCGAACCGGAAGCGGTTGCAGAATTTCGACGAGAGGATGAAGTTAAAAGCAAGTCGATGGATATGTACTTACAAAAAGAGAATAAATTCATCATATTAAACTCTTTTATGTTAAGTTCTACACTTTTATTTTACGACTTCGAAGGTCAAAGTTTTTGTTTTCTATTGATAAAATATATTTTTAAAGACGTTTTTTCATGTTTCAGAAGTTGAAAATTATTTATTTATTTATTTATTTATTTATTTATTTATTTAAAGTGTCACAATAGATCAATGATCCAATAACAGTGGACACATACAAAGAGAATAATTCAAAATTAGCAAAAATAAAGGTACATAAACAAACCAGTACAAAAAAGTGAACGTTTTGAAACAAGATATATAACGTACGTACATAAACACAGATAATTAGAAATAAAATCAAGAACAAAGTAACATCATAATTTGTGATTTGAAATTTTTTAATGACAGTGTAAGCAAATCGAGGGTATTGTTGTACAAATTAAAAAGGTTCAAAAACCTAACCATGGAAAAATTTATCAATGCATTTGATTTATGTAACGGAACTGTGGAAAATGGAGAATTTCTCGTGGGATGCCTTGTTAACACAAATATCATTAAAAACAATAGTTCAGTGCAATCTACCATGTTGTTACACAATTTATAAAAGAAAATCAGATACAAAATTTTTTTTCTATTACTTAAAAAGCAGACATTAAGTATATTTCTTGGTCATTCAATACGAATATTTCGAAGATAAATTCCGGTGTCCTTGTAGTAAAGAAATCTTAGCAATTTATTTTGAATTTTCTCAATATTATAATATTGTATTGATAATAGGGATCCCATATTAAACTTCTATATTCTAGGTTTGAACGAACTAATGAATTAAATAAATTGATTATAGCCATTGTATTAGTAAAGTATTTTGTTTTTTTTAACAATAAAATCAAAATTTCTATTAGCTTTCTTCACAATTTCTTGAATATGCGTATTAAAATTAAAGTTTGAATCAAACAAGACACCTAAATCACGGACAAAACAATTCATGGAATTGCACAAGAGTTGGTGTTATAATCATACGTAACAAATATCCTTCTGCGAGAAGAGCTAAAAATTGAGCATTTTGAAATATTCAGTTGGAGTCCATTCAAAACAGACCAGTTGTGGATTTTATTCAAATCTGACTGTAGTAACTGACAATCGTTGAGTCAATCCGTCTTTAAAAGTTTTCATCATCTGCGTACATTAGACAACTACAAGAACTACATATATATGGTAGATCATTAACGAAAACGATAAATAAGTCTCAGATTAGAGAACCTTGGGGCACCTCAGAGCAACTACAAACTTGTAGGAAAACTCAGAACCATAGCAAACATTAAGAGATCTACCATACAAACAGGGGAAAAACCATTCAACCAAATTATAACAATTACAACTAAAACAGATTTTAACTAACTTTCTCAATAATAATCCGATATTAATTTTTTAGTTGTTGTGAAATTTTTGTATGTATTATGGATTCAAAGATCTTAGAAAATGGTGATAGAATAGCAATAGCTCGATAATTTCCGATACAATATTTTCTTCCTTTTTTAATTATGGTTATAATTTTCGATTCTTTCCAAGTACTTGAAAACTTATTGGTTCTAATTGAAAGATTAAATAATATTAAAAGAGGATAAAACAAAAGTATCAGCACATCCCTTAATAATGAAAGAAGGAACCTCATTCATGCCGATTGACTTTGATCCCTTCGAATGTTTACAGCCTGTCTGATGTCATCAACAGTTATTTCTGCAATGATAACAAGATTGAGAACATTAATTTCTTTACCTATGGAGTCAAAATTATCACTGTTGTAGGAAGTGCTTGAAACATCAACCTATTAAAAATAATCGGCAAAAGTATCACTAATGGTTTTAAAATGTAGCAATTCATTATCTTGATATTTCTTAGCATTAAATACTATCTCTCCTTTGCTATTTCTGTTACACTAATTACAGAATTTCTTAGGGTCAGATCTTAACTCATTTTCAGCTGTAGAAATATAATTCTCTAAGCTGATTATATTTTCTGTTTTATTAATCGTATACATTTTAAACTTGTCAAAATCTAAACGTTATTGCATTTTTTTAATATTCTCTACGAAATTTATTATTCAATTTAATATCTTTGATAATATCTGGAATGTACCAACACAGGAATTTCCCTTTATTAACCGTACGTTCAGGAACACAGGAGTTAATGCACTGGTTTCCATAAATTAAGGAAAAACTCAGAAAAATTATGATAAACAAAAAACTATATAAATGATTTTAATCGAGTTCGATGGAAACATCAATTACAATACTAGTTTCAGAATGGTATAAAATATTTCACGCTAGAAACATTTTTCGTCAAAAAATAACCTTATAGGAACTTGTCCAAAAATGAGGTGTCAGAATGCAATGGGCAAAGTTCTTTAATAAGGAGTGTGGTCACCCTTACAGCAATGCAGGCACGACAGCGATGTTCCATGCTAATTATAATGTTGTGAATCAGCTCATTAGGGAGTAACGACCATTGTTCCCTTAAAGCAATAATAAGCTCCTCCTTTGTTGCAGGTGGCGGGTTGAGGGCAGCAACACATCTGCCTAGAGCATTCCACACATGCTCAATCGGATTTAGGTCTGGAGATCGAGCTGGTCGCTTCATGCGCATAATGGTCTCCTCTTGAAGGCATTGTCCCAGTAGTCGAGCTCTGTGTGGACGAGCATTATCGTCTTGTAAGATGAATGTTTCACCTATTGCACCAGTATAAGGGTCCAGGATGTCATCTCTTTACCTTTGAGCATGGAGGTTCCACTCGTCAACACATAGAGGTCTATGCATCCACCTAAAGAAATGCCACCCCAAACACACACGATACATCCGCCGTAAATGTGTCTTTGACGGATGTTACTGGGATGATAGAGGGTACCTCGTTCTCTCCATATCAAACAATGTCCGGAATCACTCTGCAAGCAATATTTGGACTCATCTGTGAAGAGTACGGAACTCCATTGCTCTTCTGTCCAGTTAACATGTTTGCGTTCCCAATTCAACCATTCTCTCCTCTGACGTGACATGAGGGGTATACAAATTATTGCCTTCTAGCATACAGACCTCCCTCATGAAGCTTTCTACTTAGAGTAGAAGCTGATACAACCCTTCTAGTGGCTGCTGCAAGAGAGGATCGTAGCTGAGTGGGAGTAGCTCCTTCGTGCTGTTAATCGCAGATATCGGTCTTGTACACTTGCTGTTGACAATGAGTTAGAAAGCGTAAAGGAGAAAAATTGTGATTTGAAGGAGAAAATAAAAGAACTGCAAAATCGATTGAAGTAGGTAATTTTGATAGAGTACGTCATGTAATGAAATTTTTTTGCTGTTAATAATGCAAAAGTGTAATTTCAAATTGAAATTGATAATAATTGAAATTTTCCTAAGGAAGAAGTAGCTATTCTCAGAAACTTAAAATTTTTTCATATTTAAGGGAAACAATAAAAATGGATTTGGGTATAAAAATTACATAACCGTCAAAAATTTCAAAGGTATTTCTATATATTCGGTATCTGTTGTTAATATAATGGCTAATGATTAAATAAAATATCAATACTTTCAGAAAACTAATTAGTGTTAAAACTGCATGCATTTATTTTCGTGTGTAATGTAAATAGAATCATTACAAATTTGAAGCTACTCATCTAATTTTCTTTGTCTCATTGGAGAAAGCATTGTTATAATAATAACTGATCATAAAAGTGTGGGAAGCAGCAAGATTTTTATTTTTAAATTTAACAAGAATTAATGGCATATTAATGTTTTATACAACACTAGTTGCTTCAAAATTGCAATTTTTTAAAATTTCATTTTGAACATAAAATTTTTAAATGCTGAACAGTGCTATTTTTTGTTTGTAGGTATTCATTTTGTGTATCATTTTATCAAGATCTTTTGCAGTTTCATTAGTTAGAGTACAACAACTTCTTTAAATATATTAATATTTTTTATTATCAATAGCCGTCCTGTGGCCGAATGGTTAGCGCGCTTTGCTACTGATCTATGGGACCTTAGTTCGAACCCCGGATAAGGCATCGACGTTTGCGTTGTTTTTCTGCCATCCTCTCAGACCTACTACGGCATATAAACTGACAGGCTCCTGTCAGACCTCTGTGGCAAGCAACTGCTTGAGAGGGTATTTATTTACAGCGGTCTAACTCTAGCCCTTCCTCGGCTAAACCTTCGAGACGCGGAATCGGTGCTATGAAATTGAGTCCACAGTCTATGGACCACAGAAAAACTCACATTCAGCCATCGTACCACGTCAACTGACTTTGGCCTGCTTCGAGCCCACCAATAGCTTTCCACCGCAGTTCATTCGGCAAATGATGTCTAGAGGTCATTCGTACAAAATGGCCATTTCGAATTTATTTACTGACATTTACAACACAAAATAACGATCCATAAAACATCCGTTGTTATGCCGCTATCCGATTACGCAAATCGACGCAACCTAGACTAATTTGCATACGATATGCTCACTCGGCATTACTTTACTGGTTAAATGAACAAGTTTAGTGGGAGTCGCACAATTTTTTGGCGAATTATCGCGATTTTTCTCATTTTTCCTTAATTTATGAAAAACCAGTGTAATTCGAAATAGTGTACTATAAGAAAAAGAGACCGCGTTATCAATATCGTCAAACAAAATAAGAGCATTTCAATCCAGTCCGTTAATGAGATCATACAATAATAAGCAATCAGCCGTTTTATAATTATATTTAGTAATATCGTTACTGCGATGTTTAATAATGGAATTGTTTATAGGAGCAAAAATTCGGAGCTGATAACCATCTTCAGTCAAAAAGGCATCGGAAACGTGATTAACATTAATTCTATTACTTCCGAAGGAGGATAAAACAAGATCCATTATGTAATCGCACTGTAAGAGTTATTCTAATACATAAAAGTTAAAAAAACTAGATTCAACTAGCAAGTTTATTCTGTTTAGGCATCCATTCGCGATATGGAACATTAAAATCTCCAAGAATTAATATTTAGTGGTCATGTATTTCTGAAAACAATTCGAAACTTTGGAAAAATTCCTCAAAAATGGAAACTTTGGTAAGAGGGTGTAAATGAACTACTCCAATATACAATTTCTTGTTACGAGGAAGAGCAACTTTAAGGAGAATATTTTCAACATTTCTGTTGCCACTTAATTCAATACAAACAATAGTTTTCTTTATAGCAATCAAAACATCTCCCTACGACTGAGGTTAGTTAGTTCAGTATTCCTATCTGATCTAAATACATTGTACCTGTTATCAAAAAGTTCATTGCTGTCAATACCCTCATTTAACCGTGTTTCAGTAAGAAAAATATTGTCATAATCAGAAGACAGAACAGAGATATACAAGTCTGAGGTTTTCATTCGTAAACCTCTGACAATTCTAATAACAATTGTTAATATACTTATCAAGCTCTGAAAACAGAAAAAAATGCATAAAAATATATAAATGTCATAATTTCTTAATTCATTGCAGATCGTCCAAGTTAACTATCCTGAACACTTGCTATCTTTTCATTTTTATCATAAAAACTCTTGCTTCTTTCACCCAGACAAATTTATATTCAAGTTCGTTCTGAATTTTTTTCGTTTCGTGCAGTAGTTTTTGGTTTCTTGCATTAGGTGTTCATTAATGTACACTTCAGAGTCATCCATATGATCACAAATGGGCTTAGAATTCAAAGTTTCCTTGATTTCGAATGTGCCATTCATTTTTCTTTTAATTTTTGTGAAGTAAGTTGGACAATAATTAGTCTATTTTTTTTCTTTGATTTTGGATGGAACTCTATGGGCAGCTTTTTGGCATGATATGCCAAAAAGTACTTCTTGAATTCGTTGAATTCATTCTTAAAAACGATGATTTGCTTTTTTAATGCATCTTCAACAATTTTTGTTATGTCTGAGTTTCTGTCCGACCCAACTCTGATGTCACTATCACTTTCCTTAGTTTTTTCTGATTTGCATTCATTGCAATTTCCATCTCATTTTTCTCTCTGAATTCATTTTGTTATAGCTGCTTTCCGAAATCCCTTGACAAAAATAATAAAATTGAAACGAGCAATTGCCTGCACATATCAGCACTCCGGTAACGTTGAGGATTTTCTTTTGGCAGTTTCCACATATCGGATTCTCCGTGATGTGTAATACAGTACTGTGCCAAGTCAGAAAGGAGGTGTTGGCCAAGCTGAGGGATCACGTTAGGCCAAGGTCACTAGGTCTGCTCTGCACCACAGGTCATGTCATTGAATGCCGTGACGTCACAAAGGTCTCTTTTTAAAAAAGACAAAGCAATTCACTTAAAACGTTCTATAAAGAGTCTTCAGGGAACAAAACTGAGGAATTCAGAGATACTGAACAACTCACCATGCTTTCATCAGTTGTTGTGCCAAATATCAATAGCCTATACTTAGTACTTAATTAGAATTAATAATATACAGTGGTTTCCATAAATTACGGAAAAATTAGAAAAATCGCGATAATTGGTCAAAAAAATTGTGCGATCTCACCAAAGTTGTTCATGTAACCAGTAAAGTAATGCCGAATGAGCACATCGTATGTAAATTAGTCTTGGTTGCGTTAATTTTCCTAATCGTACAGCGGCATAAAAACGGGTGTTTTAGAGTGGATCGTTATTTTGTGTTGTAAATGTGAGTAAAGAAAGTCGAAATAGCCATTTTGTAGGAATGACCTCGAGACATCATTTGCCAAATGAACTGCGATGGAGAACTATTGGCCAGCTTGAAGCAGGCCAAAGTCAATCAGATGTGGCACGATGGCTAAATGAGTCCTCTTTGGTCCATAGACTCGATCCTGGTTACGAACCTGGCGCACTACCGACTGAGCCACCCCCTTCCCAGTGTTAAAGGAAAACTGAAATCGGAAATAAGAAGTTACAAGTAAATTAATTCTAAAACTGAAATGAAATCAAAAATAGTGTTGGTTATGCTCATAACGCCTATACAATGCCGAATTTATAGAAGTATCTGTTCAGCATTAAATATTTACGTAGCCGTAGAATTTAACCAGTTCCCATAATTTCTCTCAAAATCAAAATATTTAAAGCATGTTTTATCCAATTGCATATTATATAAATCTAGATCTGTTTTATTAGTTTTTGTCTTAAAATGCTTTATCAAAAGTTTAGTAATCAGAGTCTAGTCCTTGGAACACTATAGGGAAAGTATTGTATTTTTGTGAACGTTCCAAGATTTCAACGAAAATACAGGTTATAAGCATCCCTAAACCTAAAATCACGAATAATTCATTTCGGTTTTTTCAGCTATTCCTCGAAAATCTAATAAAATCTAATAAAATAGCAATTAAATTACCCGAGGTTGTTGGATTGTTTTACCTTTGAGCGGCACTTTTTTTGCACACAATGGGCTAAATGGCTAGGTCACAAGGACACCGAGAATTCAGAGAAGGTTGGGGGAGGGGACCCACTGGACAGCTGTCAGGAGAAAGATTGAAACCTCCCATCAAAGCCCTCCGGTGTGTTCTTTGAAGTCCACAAGGTATGACTCTCCTTCATACGAAGCGATGGCTTCACGTTCCATCCGACGAACGGCGCGGCCTTCCCAGCCCATACTGACAGAGGGCAGGGCGGGGAGTTTTGCGGAGATAAATTTCTACCCTGGCCCAGGTGGGACTCGAACCTGGCAATTGCAGATTACGAGCCCTGTGCGCTACTGATTGAACCACTCCCGCCCCATAATACAGGAAGGGCCCTGGTTTCTTTAAAAAGTACCAGTGCGTTGCCCTGATGGGCCCAGGTTCGACTATACCACTGTTTTTAACATTGAGTTGATGTAAAATATATTACACATATGGAAGTCTTTAAATATTAAATTACTATCAATAATAGTTAAGATTTAGCAACAAATTATCTATTACTATTGTCCTCTGGAGTGATTTATTTTTCGTACACCAGGATATCTTTAGAGAGCTTTGAGTTGCGAATAAAAGCTTTTCTTTTGAATTGCATTTCGTATTTTGCAATGTTTTTTTCGCTTTTTTTCAAACTTATAAAATTTGAAACTAACATAAGTTTCAGACAAAGAAATCTGTGTTCAGTGACGATTAACTCTGAAAAAGAAAACATTTTTTAGTTGAAAGCGGAAGAATATTCAGATATTTCTTTTCTTTCTTTCTTACAGCATTCCTGTGTTAATGTTGAACATTCCCTGGTTTTGCTCCAAAATTCTGGAACATCTTAACCTGGAGTGGAAAGACATGTTGTGTCAACTCTTGTGAGAGGTTTAGCGGGAAATAAGTGGAGAAAAACAAAATCCGAATAAAGAAAGAGTTCGAAGAAGAAGAAGGGGAGACTGGCTAGCTAAAAATAATATTTTCACAATTCAGTTACCAAGTGGCTTAAACTATTCAGATAGTCGTCGCAGTGGAAGCTAAGCTTGGAACGTTCTTGGAATTCACTGAAGCGCAGCGAATCAGTGCGTGTTCGTGGGTGGTCTTGCATTTCGTTAAAAGGTGCGTTGAATGGGAACGAAAAAATCCTGAGTCATGTGTGCGATCTCAGTTTACTTTGCACTGACATGTGCTATTCTCAGCAGCTCTTGGTCTCAGTGAAGAGAAAAGAAATGGAAATATCGCTGTTGTCATCAATAAGAGGAAATGTTGTTTGTGACGCTTCTTTATTGTCTACGTATGTAATAGATGAAAATTCATATTCAAGTCGCTTTCTTTGAATTGAAGTATAACTCTGCTTATGAAAATATTCAAATTCATCCTACTCAACCATAATCTACAAGATATTCGTTTTGTTGACTATTTAAAGCTAAAATATTATATAAAAATGACACAAAGTTTCGCGAAAAACCTCTTTTACAATGAGGGGAATTTTCGAAATATAGCTTTTATGAAAATTTCAGCTCGTATGAATTTTATTTAAATGGTAATATTATAACGTTACTAAAATTTCCACCTTTCAGTATAAAAGCATGTACTGACATAAAATGCTTTGAGAAATTTAGTTCCACGATAAAAATTAGCGAATTTCTGAACAGCAGAGTGAAACACTTTACGTGCAAAGAAAACCTTCTTTGCTGTATTCTTTACCCTAAAGCTTCTCATTAGAATGATGGACTTCTGAAGTGTTCCTCGTGCCTCTAGGCTGAAAAGGCTACATTGCATACTTTAATTATTTAACAAAGACGCAATACGTTTCATCAGAGACAATGCCATTTTATATCTAATCATCGACGGGAGTAAAAATTACTACACAAAGCGGAGGATGTAATTTAACTTTTCTGAATATTGTCCCCATGGCTAAAAGAAAAAAAATCGTTTTCTCAAGGAGTGAGGCGACTATAAATCAGAAGGAGTGTATTTTTCTGAAATTGTTGAAGAGATAAGAAAAACATGCTGCAAAAATAATTGTAAGGGAAAAGCAAAACACATTTCAATTTTTTTTTGTTTTCTTGTGGATAGATACTATGCTTTTAAATGCACATTTTTAGGTGATTATTTATTAATATACACAGTAAAAGTGCAGAGTTAAATAAGTTACTGCAGTTTTTTTAAGAGTACGCTTGAAAAAAGAAGGAAGGGAAGGATATTTGTGTTAATGGATTTAGTTCTCGAGGATGTTTCTTTTTTAGTAGGAGGTCTGAGAGCAGACTGTCAGTAAAATATGCCATAGAGACCTTTTTGGTAGGGGGCACTCAGTAGAATAACAACGCAAACAACTATGTTGTCTGAGATACAAATCTGGGTTCCTTTGCTTCGTAGACAAACAACCGATGTAACACTAGGGAGCTTGTTCTTATTTTACAGAATCATTAAAACGCAGAAATGAAACAAAAAATGAAGTGAAAGCTTCCAACACTGGATTTTCTAATACCTCCTTTCAAATGCATATTATAAATGCTGGTATTTACAGGATTACTAATGTTAATAATTATTGGACTGATTTTTATGTAGTTTATGGTAATATGAAATATCGATTATTCTTTGAAACGTTATATTACGGATAGATACAGAAATAGAGTAACTTGAAACGTTAGGAGTCTATTAAATGTTTCTGAATAAAGTATCTCGAAAAGAAATTTGTGACTGCAATATTTCCTTATCTAGCACTGCCTGGGTCAGGTAGAGGACAGGAAATAATGCATTTATTGTATATATTAAAAATATTCACTGAAATTAGATGTCAGATTTTAGTTTTTTCCAATTGTGCATTATTAATTTAAGATCATTTTGCTTTACTTTTGTTTCACTTCAAAGCAAGCTTTTTAACTTACAGGAGGTATTTATTTTTATTTATTTAAAAACAACGGGGATAAAAATAATAATAAAAAAGGACAAGAAATAGGAGAACTGAAACAAAATGACAAAACCAGAAGAGGAAAAAAATCTAGAAATCACAAAATAGGACGTGAATGGCTTGTGGCATGCTATGAAATGACAAGTTGTTTTACCAGCAGAAACATTGTTTTCTCTAGAAGATTTCCGACCTGGCTGGTGCTGAAGATTCCGTAGCTGATGACAAGAGAAACAGAAACGGTGGAAAGAGGGCGTGCTGAAATATCTCTCTACCCCAAGGGAGAAACTCGGAGGTGGTAGGAGCTTTGCCTGCTGATTGATGGGCAGATCCAATACAGACACTTTCAGTGGAAAGGCGTTTTCCATCACTCGCAGGCATTTCTCTTCGTTCTTCTCGTTGGAAATTATAATTGTGTGCGGTTCCAGTGGCTCCTCCAGCGGCAATGAAGGCGTTTGCCTGTTTTTGGTATTTTTGAATGACTTATAGTCTCAACATCATTTCATTTTCTAGAGAGTACTTTTATTGCATTCTCTGCTTTTGGGAGACGTGGGGCGGGGGAGGGATCTGATGCAACGTCTAATAAATAGTCTGCGCTATGATGAAAATGAAACAAGCGGAGAAATCAAAAGAATGGAATATTAACGAGGTTTGCGTGGTAAATAAATCGAAAGAATCGAAAAGATAGGTTCTGTGCTAAAAAAAATAACGTTTCCAATATATTACGATTAAAGGAAAAACAGTGAAAAAATTATTGAATTACAAATAAAGGGCATTAAAAATATCTGATATTTATTTTCGTGCGTACCGAAGGTCAACAGGAAAAATGGAGGTTTCTTTAAGATTACCTTTTTTTTTTAACTGAGTTGAATTGTCTGAATTGGTTTTAGTGTCACATTTTTTGGTCCGCTGAACTTTAGTTATTTTTCCTTTATATCATGTATTTTGAAAGAGTGTGTAAAAATTTGTGCTCATTTAAACCTGATTCATTTCGAATTAAATATAAAATCACAGAAAACAAAATGGTGAAAAACTCATCAGTTATTCAAGTAGAACAGATTATGTATTGTTATTTTTATTATTATCATAGAAGATTTAGATCAAGTTAGGAAACAGAGGTTAAGCAATAAAGTTTCATCCGGGTCCTAACAAGGTAAAAAAAAAAGGTATATGCATATACCAATATGAATCTAAGGAAATTGGTCAAATTTTGATTATCTACAGTAGTAGCTGTAATTATCAATTCATTTTGAGTATGGGAAAAAAGCGTCATTTTTTTCCAATATTTTCGCAAAATACTTCATTCATCTTGAACTTTTATGTATCCATAAGAGTATAATCGCTTGCAATAGTATAATTAATGATTAATGGTATTTTATTATTTTATCTTATTACTTAATTAATGATCTTTTTCAGTTTTTAAAATATTTTCTTCTGATTTCTTCTCCATATTAAGGATGATGAACCAAGAATCTTTTTGTACTCATACGAAATGAATAAAACAAATTAAGTCACCACAGGATTTGAATTCAGACCACAATTGCTACAGTGCTATATAAAACTAACACGATACCATTGCATAATGTTTAACACCTGTACAAAATCTTAACGATACGCCTTTTGTCTTTCATTCTGAGTCTACTACGGGAAGTAAGGAAAGACGTAAATGACGAAGAAATAGAAAGCTGAAAGCGTAAAAGAAAAGCCAAATGGTTTATTCTAAAACTGGGGTTTTTTTTGGGAATAAAATAATCTTTTTTTTCTTCAAAGAAGTTTGGAGTTAGAAAAGAGAAAGGGGCAAGAAAGGCTATTTTTGCAAGTGACCCATAAAATACACGAATGTTGAAATAATAACAATAAATAAGCAGTTAGAATTTGGGATATTAAAAAGATTTTGATTCAGCTTCACAGGAAATTTTCCAAAAAATTAGAAATATTTGGTATTAGAACAAATTGCTTGGATAAATTATTTCGAAAATCTACCTAATTTCCTAACTCTCCGCTGGCAGAGATAATAGACAGCATGGATTCAACGTATCATTATTTTCACATACTTTCAAAATTTATCCACACTTCATGCAAAATAGCTTGAACATCTGGAAGTCAAGAGGGCAGAGGTCTGTGCATTCGAGAAGCCGATTCAAAATTGTCCTATATGTTTTATATTAGATTAAGATCAGGCGATTGTGCAGGCCAAGGAAGGGAATAAAATTCCTTTTTTAGTTCCTCAAACCACTCTTCTACGATTCGTGAGCGATGAAATTGGTGCATTATCATCCTGAAATTTGTCATCTCTACCGGGGAAAAAATAATGACTAAAATGATTCATCATCTGCAGCACCATATAGTCTAAGTTGCTGTTTTACTCCCGAGAAATGATGAGACCCTGCATAGAAACCAGATGATCCAGTCCATGCAAAGAAAATGCTCTCCACACCGTCACATCGCCTCCATCATTCAATAGGAGCCATATATGATCTGTCCATTGTTTCATGATGTTGTCGCCATACACTGTGTCGGCCATCTGTTGAAAACAGTGCATAATGTGCTTCGTCTGATTATATGATACATTTCCGTCCTCCACTAACCAAGTTCGTCGCTTCATACACCATCGCATTTTTCGAATCTTCTTATTCGGACCGTTGATGATTTTGGTGCGTGGTAATGACTATTAAAGTATGGCTTTTAAAGCAAAATTGGTATCGTTTGATGATACAATTTGCTGTTCGATTGATGAATTCGATGAGTGATTATTGTATCTTAAATAAAGTTAATGACTTGGAGCAAATTAAGTTAGTTTATTATTTCATTCAAATCTAATTGAATATACACGAAATCACATTGTCATATCATTCAGAAGATGAGAGAATTTGATCATGTAATGAATGAGTACGCAAAACTGGGAATTTTTCACTTATTATTTAAGTTGGCTATGTGCTTTAAAATGTCAGAAAACTCTGGAATACATTTCAAATTATGCAAATAAGTGGAGATGCAAAACTGTTAGTTAATCTTGCTTTCATGTTATGACTTTCAAAAATCTGACCACAAATATCAGTTGGAACAAAGAATGAAATAATGATTGAATGTAATGTGATAAAATTAGATGTTGGATTTAAATATTGGATAACACCGAATTTTTTTTTCGTATCATGGAAATGAATTGCACATATATTATAAAAACACAGACATTTTTATGTAGACCTATTATTTGTATTCAGAGACGAGTTATTTAATCTACTACGTGTGTAGTAAAGAATCACATGATATGTCCTTAGATATGGAACTCAAGAAATAATAAACTAATAAAAAAATGGCAATACTAGGTGTGTTTTTTATTATAGCTTAGAATTTTTATTATTTTTTAGAAACAAATTGTATACTTGAAATTATTTGAATATGTTATAAGCGGAAAATAAAATTCGATATATCAGTTTTTGTTTTAGAATAATTGAAATATCAAAAGTAGTATAAGTAACTGCACAGAAATGTATCGTATTTCATAGACAAGAGAGCAAAATTTTGAACATTTTACAATCTAAAATTATATAAGTAACAAGTTGCTTAATTAACAGTAATTTGCAATGTTTACAACTTTTATGCAACTACATTAAACATAGAAATATAACAATTTTGGTAACACTAAAACTTACACTGATTGAAGAGCGGTAAATATCAATACTAATAGGAATTAATACGAAACTATACGTATACATATATATATCCAAGAACAATGGTGCACCGCGGAAGCTAAATTTGGCAGCTATTATTTCTGCACACTTTTTATAGGGTCAAAAAATTAAAGTTATTATTTCTTAATGAAATAAGTAGGATTTCTCGCTTGCCGCATTCATTGAGATTGTTTGCAATGACTGTTTCTGTTGAGATTTCTAATATTCAGGCCGAAGTCCAATCAGTTTATTTAACAAAAAATGTAACATGACGATTAAATTTCCTAATGATAATAATAATCAGTTGATTAATTTGCCGTTTCTACTTCTTTATAACACTTAATCAGCGTCATTTATTAATGCTCTGTCTGGTTCACGTCTTGTGGAAAATTTATCGAAAAATGGAGAGCCAAATAAAAGTTTGAACGCTCTTGTTCAAAGCTTCTGTTGAAGTTACTTTACGATTTTGTGGAGGAATGAAATGTTTGTTTCTTCCATTAGCTTCCGAGATATGACAAGACACAGAATAAACAAAAGCTGATGCTTTGAAGAATAAACTTATAAGACAATAACACATGGTTCTTTAATGGTTACCCATTGATTCCTATCAGTGGAAACCTGGATACATATATCGACTGGATATTTCAGCCTTGAGTACAGGCAATCGATTACGTTTTGAGTAGGGCTGGAAATAAGCGTGCTTATTATAGTAAAAGATTTCCAAATGTATCACACCTTAAAATGAATCACCTTTTAATAAGGAATTTAATCGTCATGTTACATTCGTTGGATAGGTGACTCTAATTTCCCCTGTCCAACGAATGAAGAAAATATTATTGCTTATGAAAATATTGAAGACAACGAATGAAGAAAAGTATTATTCGAATGAAATAAAAAATATTTCTTTTGAAAGTAGTTTAAACCTGCTGTAATAAAACGTAAGAATATTTATCCCGCATTTTCCTTATAATATGAGATTTGCACACGCATTTCTATTGCATGAAACAAGGAAAGAATGTTTCGCTAAGAAAGTTTTTCCCCAATGGGGAATAATTGAATGTTTAGAAGTATGAATTTTTGACTCCACCCTCCTGTGTAGAGCCTGTTTATTGAATTCTGATATGACATAAAAAGCGTAATAACACTTTTCCCTCATTCTGTTATTTTCTAGAAATGAAAATAGGTTATTTCATAGTCTTAGCAAGAGTAAAATAATTACTTTTCTGGCATGTATTGATCAAAATGAACGCACACATACACTCATGTACTCAATGTACAATAGCACAATTTCTTACAGTGTAAATGCAATATAGAAATATTTGCATATTATTGGTTTCAGTTATGTTAGAAGTGAAATTTCATCGAATTTATTTTCTTTTCCCATTTTCGAAACTTCGTATTGGACGAAATCTTTGCTTCGGCTGCATTACTGACTTTCAGCATTTATTGGAGATGGAATATATGTTTCTATATTGCGGAATGTTTTATGATACGACACTAGTTTCTACAGGAATTTAAATACTCTGGAAGAAGTAATGAAAGAGGACATAACCAATATCCAACAAGATGAACGTTTCATGGATCAGTAAGCGATTTTTACACATGGAACGCGAGTCTAAATCCCAATGAAAACGTCAGTTACCCCGTATAAAGATAGTTTCTCTTATTGACTTGCTTCTAGCTCTGCGACACGAGCCAGCACTGGGCCATAACTTCAGTTTGTACCACGTTTGCTCTTTTTTTCTCCTTCATTTCTTCCACTCTCCCTCTCTCCTTGCTCGCTTCTTTCGTTCCTTAGCACGAGGGGCTCTCTCACTTCTTTTTCTGGGTTGTGAGCGTATGGTAAGGATGTATGTGTTTCTCACGTAGCCCAGGTAAAGAAGAAGAAAACATTTCTCAACTATTCTAGTCAACTCTATTAAATGGAGCGATTCACTGACGGATATTGATTTTTATTCTTCATTGCCAACTGCTCGGTCGCAGACAGCCATTCGCAGAAAAGGGACTGTCCAAATATAACGTCTAGGAATCACATGATATTCAAGAGGATTCATTCTCTCTCTCGCAATACACTTTATATACTTTCAGAGAGAAAAAAATATTTTTTTTATTGCTCAGAGGATTTGCTACTCGGTAGAAAAGTATGAGTTTAAGCATTTCTTTCGGATGAGTTTTCTTACCTCATGAGAAAGACTCTTGCGCTTTACGACGAGATAAATGTCAAAGCTACAAAGGATATCGTGTTTAGAACAAGGGTTGAGAATGTGTTACTCGACAGTGTTATAGGGAAGTGAAAGCCTTGCTACAAAGCTATTCAGTGAGCTTTTATTCTGCGCAAATTTATGCACCATATACAAGGCTACAGTGGCTTAACTTGTAGCCCGAGGAACAACTTCCTTTCTGTCCATCAGTGGCTTATTTTTTTCTTGAGTCATGGGCAAGGAAAACAAAAAGAAGATTTACTTCACTGGAATGTTAATGTTATTAAGATTAGCTAATAAGATTGCAAAATAATTAAACCAGTGGAAATATACCTGCGACGAGCACAGAGGAAGGCAAAGGTGAAAAAAGAAGAGAATAAAATAGCATTCTTATGAAGGATTGACAAGCTGGGAATTAATATTTTGCCTGACGTTCAACCAAGGATCTGCTACATTGGAATAGTTTACGAAGTCCGTATTTTCTACATCGAAATCTCTTACTAGATATCCTGCTAGATCTGAAATTTTAATAATTATTTATACATACAGATATCCATGGGCACAGCTATACATCGCAATATACAGCAACATATGGAGATAAGAAGAGTAATTAGCATCATAGTAAATCAATATCTTAATATGCTAATAATGAAACTGAGACAAAGAATCTAACAGCTCGAAATTTGAAGAGTTTTCACTCACTACTGGATTCTAAAATAATTAATATATCTTCAGTCCGGGATTAAAGTTCGGATCTCTTTCATTGGAATTAATTCTTGAATTAAAATGTAAATCAGAATGCTCCCATTAAAATCAACTCTTATCCCCTTCATCTTTAACATCAGAATGTGTTTCTAATCCGATTTCCAATTAAGCATCCTGTAAAATAGATTTTGTACGTCTATATTTGAATTCTTTTCCCATATTTGATTCAAATCCGATCCTCTACAATGTAATCTTTATCTGACATGTCCTCTCCAATCTCCTACACATGGATCAATTTTTAATCCCGAATTCGAGGCTCAAACTTCTACAGAGCAATTCATTCTTTACCAAGGTTTTAAGTTGGGGTCTGCTACAGGAGAATTTATTTTTTACCCAATATTCAAGTTTACACTTTGCACTTCTGAATCCGTTGGCAGAACGGAATTCAAATCTGTTCAAAATAAGACTGGACTTAAACGGTAGGTGTCGAAATTCATGATCGAGTTTTAACTTACTTCTCCAATGAATTTTCACTGTTTTCTCTCATCCAGGCAATATAAATATAACCTGTTACGTCCACTCTACGTGACGGACATCAATACATCCCCACAATCTTAAGAAACAAAACCATCCTTACTAAAGAAAACCCACTACAACGAAAAGACAGTAGACATAATCATAAAACAAAACACGGAAACAGGACAGAAAAAAATTAAAATTGATTGCCAAGTCAATGCAAAGTCAAATTCAGATATTTGTAACTTCTAAATTAGAAACTGCAATTGCTAGAAATGGCGAAGATAAAATGCTCATTTTCAAAGAAAAAGTTTTGCTATTTTGCAACTTTTGGAATGCTCTAGCTGCTTAAATTGAAACTAATAAAAAAAAGGAAATGCGAATAGTAATATTTTATCAGAAACTATCCAAGGGGCGTCCCAGCAACCGAGTGATTAGCGAGCTTTGCTCCCTGATCAAAGGGCATCGGAGAAGGTATGGATATTACTTGTGTTGTTCTTTCTACTGAGGTATCGTCTTCCTCATAGACTTACTCTGTGTCGTATTATACTGAGGGGCACCTGTCGGGCCTCTGTGGAAAACATTCTATATAGCTCTGCTTGAGGGAATTTATTTCTTTTTTATTCTACGCAGAGAGAATTTTTAACATCTTTTGAAACCATGGCCAGATGCCATGGTTGACATGATTGCCATGGTTGAAACCAGGGCCAGATGTAGAAAAATTGAGGGGGAGGGCGGGGCCAAGAAACACAATCGGAGCAGCAAAAAATGTAAAGAGTCTTGATTTCCAATGCAACTATATATCTCTCCTCCGTTTTGTGGCTTTTTAAAATATTTCTTGAAAAATGCATAAATATAAATAAATGTAATAATTTTTTGCATCTTTTACCCTTATTCGCAGTCTGAAAGGGGAGGCGATGCCCCCTTAGATCCGGCCCGCTTGAAACAAATCCACCACTTTCGTAGAGGAAGACGGCAAATCGATGATGTCAGTGAAAACCCTTTCCCCACAAAATACCGCTGAAATTTCAAATTTTTAGCATAAACAAACAGTTCACTTGTTTAAAATATTACTATTTTCTAAATTTAGCGGGTTTTAACGGTGAAAATTCAACCTATTGGAAAATTCAGTAAATGGGAATTTTAATCTCTATCATTGCCTATGCAAACGAAAAAAGAATTTATCCTTTTTCCTTTAAATAAAATGCACCAATGTTTACAGACGGACATACAACCGACAAAGGGAAATTATTTATTAGCTTTTTTTTAATAAAATATAGTTAAAAATTTACGATGTTGTGTCAGAATGATTAGCGTACTTTGCTACCGAGTGAACGAATCAGTTATATCGTGGATGTTTTTCTTTCTGATGCATGTTTGCTTTCTGCTAGGTCTCTCTTTCCTCACAGATCTCTTTGGAGTATTTATACTGATGGGCTTTTCACCGATCTCTGTCTCAAGTGAGCTCATAGGGAGGAATTTTAACTTCAATGACCATTTGTAAAACAGTTATTGTAAACTGAAAAGATGAATTTTTTTTCATTAAATTTCACCATTCAATGTTTTCAGATATTTACGGCTGCAATGCAATCCTATTGAGAGAATTGATACCAGTTTTTTCTGTAGATGATGAGAAGAAAAGCATTACTATTAACATAATGGAATCAGAATTACGGTGCTTAAATTATTGCATTTATGAAATATGCTGAAAATAGTTTCATGAAATATTTATTTCCCATGGCCCAATGATAAAAATAATCTTGCAAGATGAATGAAAATATCTAACTCTAATTTTGACATTTTTACGCTTGCAATTAATGTATTTTTTATTTTTTCACTATTATAAATATCAACAGCTGTATAAAAATTGAAAATAATTATTTTAAAAAGGCACTGGAAAGAAATTAGGTCTTAGCGCTATTCATACATCTGCAACATAAAATTTTAATTTGTTATCCATTGTTACGGAACTGTAGTAATTATGGTAATCTAAAAAAGAAATAAGGCAGCATCTTTCAATTACGACATGGGAATATAATGTGAAATAATTTTTAAAACCTTCCAGATCTGCAAGAAGTGAAATTTTCAAAATAGAATTGAACAAATGCCCAATTGCAAAACATATCTCAATTTCTTGAATACAATAATAATTTCTGAACCATTCATGAATGCGTAATGCCAAAAATAGAAAGACAAAACGACAGAATTAAAAAAGAATAATAATAATAAAAAAAACTGAGGAGAAAGGAAGAAAAAAAAATATAAAAAAAAATGGTGAGCTGAAAAATCCTTTAAATCTACTCTTTATAAAAGGCACCCGCAGGATCGCGAAACTTTAATTTAAAGTAAGAGCCAGGGATAAGTTTCTTGTTGAGGATGAAGCCTTCTACTTCTCCAGCATCCTTTCAGGGAGTTGCCGGAAAGTGAAGGCCGATCGAACGCACGAGCAGTAATCTTGTCATCCACGGACTGATTCCTTCGAGCTCCTCGGGAAGAAATGAGTTTTCTCTTGGCTTCAGGGAAATTTTGGCTATGAACGATATCACCTACGATATCATTATATTTCTTCTCCTCTGCTTCTGAGGACGGGGGAGTTATCAGAAAAATACGAAAAAAAAAAAAGGATGAAGAGATCGCTCTTGCTGGATAAGGCACCAGTTCAAAATAATAATAAAAAGAAATGATATATATATATATTATTTTGATGTTCGACTTAAAAACAGAAATACTCTTTTTTTGTTGCAGGGTGTCTACTTCATGACTCTTGCGTCATGATTAACATTGTTTTAATGGGAATAAACTTTCGTTCAAGAAATGTACCAATCACCACAAAATGAAGTATGCAATTTGATTTTATCTTATTTCGCAATAGAGATGACTTTCCCGTTTGTTTTGTGAACACGAAAGTGATTTTCCTTGCGAGGTTACTAATGTTAAAAATAAACTGAAGGTAGACAGTGGTTTATTTATAATCGATGCTTATCAATTGTTTTACTAAATTTGTATGCCAAAAAAAACAAAAAAAAAACGCGGAATGTGTTTTGGATAAGGCGTGGATGTTTATTATCTTGTGATGTCCTTCTGCTGAGGTTTTGCTTTCCTTATTTATATTCTTCATAGCGTATTATACTAATGGAATGCTTTAAGACCTCCCTGGAAAGCAGCTGCTTGAGGAGAAATTTACTTGGCATTTATATTATTGTTCTCTGTGTTAACAATTACAACTATGGATTGTTCTGGAAAACCTTTCTTTCAACAGGTGCAATGCTTTAGACGCATCTCAGGTCTTAAGTATTCTCAAATTTTGGATAATATCGAATCCGCATAATGCGATGTGTGTCTGAAAAACTGCCTCCGATGATTTTTTTATGGAGCATCTTTACGAATGAATGAGATCCGAAGTGGTGTATGAAATGACGTTTGGAAGTGTTGAGCAATTTGCGATGAAATTCTAATCAATCTAATCAGAGTGCAGAATAATATTAACCATTGCGACTTCTCTTTTCTCAAGAAAGGAAAGAAAAGAAATGCTACGATGATCACACGAAAGTGTGAATTATACTATTATATTGCAGATTAATTTATTTGATTGTGCAGTTACACGAAAGGTGATGGAAACATGGAATTAGTTTTTATTACCAAAAATTCTTTAGAATTGCCTTTAATTAATGAAAATACTTAATGGAAGGAATTTGCGATATTACTGATACCGTAAAACGTTTCAATCTACTTTAAATGTTATCATTTTTTTTATATCAGCGCAATCGTTAAACAAAAATCTGCTAGTGTTTATTTGATGCGCTATAATAATTACACCCCAAGCAGTCGCTTGTCGCAAATATCTTGCAGTATAATACGTCATACAGAAGATCTGCGGGATTGGATTCGGTCGTTTTGAGCTCGGATTGGGTCGTTTTTGCACAAATGGCCAGATCACAAGACTCCGAGTGCTCGGAGAAAGTTGGGGGAGAGGATATACTGGAATAGTTGTGGGTTGAAAGACGGTGGCGTCCTGTCAAGGCCATCCAGTGTGTTTAACGTGCGCAGGATATGGCTCTCCCGCACACGGGGTCACGGCTTTATGTCCCATTCGACGGACGGAGATCTGCGAGGAAAGGGGGAACACATTTCTAGTCAGACATCAGTTTGAAAGGTCGCAATTCATTTTACCCTTGAATAACAGAACTAACAAGATGACAGTTTAAAAGAAAGTCTATGTGCATTTTAAGAGCAATTGGAAACAAATACGATTCGTATGTATTTGGGGAAATAAATTAAGCAGTTTTTGGTATTTAGGGTTTTTCGATGATTCATTTCTTTGCCAGGGTTTAAAAAAATCCGTGCACATCTCACACCCCTTCGACGTTTAAAGCATATTAGTTAAATAATCTGGAGAAATCAGTAACTCAATTCGTGATTTTAATAAATAAAAATAGTGTTACCACCTTTGTAGCACATCTTTAATTCGTCTAATGAACTGGAGAAAAGCTACAAGGTAAGCTATCAAACCCATTTACCCCTTTTCAGAAAAAAGGAAAATTAGAATTCATCATTAGGATGATCATCAGGAATAAAAATCTTAATAGCTTTATATCGTTAGCGTTTGCCTCTTATGCATAATCTACCTATAACTAGTAGGACGCATATCGCCTCTGGCGCATATGAGAATCTCGTTTTCAAAGGGAAAGAAGTTTTTCCTTTATCTACTGTTTCATTCCTTAAAAGTTTCAATTTAAGCTAGCGGATGATGGAAAAAAATGCAAACATTATTTTATTAGTAATTATACAACATAAAAGTATTCGTCTTTTAATTCTTAAATCTAGAAAGTTCCACTTCCCACATCTCTCAGAAGTGTGGTAGATTATTACGTCAGTTGAATATCTGATAAAAACTACCATCGATTTTTGAAATTTCTATTCTATATGTATTTTTACAAATTTTACAAATAACCAAATTGTATATTATTTGTAAAACTCGAAAATTGCTCTGCCGTTTTATCATTTCAGTGATCTGTAAAGATATATATAAATATATAATATATATTGAAACTGCTAAGTATTTGAGAAATGCGAATTATATTTCATTAGTACCAATCAAGCTGAAAGAGAGTTTTCTGTTATCATTTTGATTTGTTTCCAATCGAAACTTCATGATGTTCACATTCCACTATCATAATTTCATACTTCTATCATTAATACATCGTTGCAATATTCGCTTGAAATTTTGGAATTTTCAAACTTTTTCACCGTTATAGGGCGCAATTATAGTTTTCAAAAGATTTCGAATGTGCAAATCATAATATTTTATCAAGTCCTACCTCACCCTAAAAAGAATTTTTCATTTATCCCTAAATGCAAATAATTATCTGCTAAAACAAAAAAAAGTGATTTACTCCTCCCCCGGGTCTAAGAGGTCAATTCATTGTTGCAATAGAACCATAATGGCATTCACATTCCGCCACAAAATTTAAGATTTTCAGATTAAATACCTGGTTTGCAATATTTGTTTCAAATTTTTCCACCGCTATAGGGCGCCATTATAGTTTTCGGAAGATTTAAAAAGTGTGAATCATAATATTTTGTCAATTCCTATCTAATGAAAAAAAAAAGAATTTTTCATTTATCTAAGAAAACAAACAATTATCTGCTAAAACTAAAAAGTTGTTTTTCTACCCCCTCTGGGTCTAAAATTTCTGAAAGTGCATGTCATAATATTTCTTCAATACCTATCCAACATAAAAAGAATTTTTGATTTGTCTGTGTAAACAAAAAAGTTCGATGTCTACAGACAGACGACAAAGCCAAACTGTTATCTCGTTTTGAAAGAAAACGAGATAAAAATACAATGGAAATGGCTAATATTAATGTTATTTCGAGCTTTTTTTGCTCCCTTAAATTAAATATAGAATTTTGAAACAATTATCTCTAAGTCTCTTCAATTTGTAGCTGACACTTTACATGCAAAATTCTGGGAAACCGTCCTTAAGACATAAACACTTACGGGCACAGACACTAAACTTTCCGAAGAGTTAGTTTAATATTTCATAAGGTGGAAAAGAAAACACTCGGGCACGCAAATAAAATTCTGAGTGAAATCAAAAAATGGAAAAAAAGTGACATAATTTAATCTTCAAGGGTAACAAGGTTTTAACGTGGGAGCTGACTTATAAATAGTAATCGTTGTAGCATGTCTTATTACCTAGTGTAATGCGTCCAAAACATACAAAAAGAATTATAACAAAAGGGAAAGTTCCCCAGGATTCCAAACATCTAAGCCTAGTTTCTCTTTCTACTCCCATTTCTGGACCTCCAAACATTTTTTCCCCCTCAGCATCCTTTGTTCAGGTCGGAAAAGATAAAAAAAGAGAGAGAGAAATATAAAGAGGCCAAACAAGAAGGGAGGGTTGAATTTCCCATCCATTTGATGTAGAAACCATTAATCACAGTCGAGTCACGTTTATCGTTTGCGTCTCTTCCCTCTCTTGGAAGCGTGGAGCCACCTCCTATCTCCCTCCCTCCCTCCTCTCTCTCTCTCTCCAAGCCTCGCAAGAGGAGGAGGAGGATTCCTGTGTCATTCGCACATACTAACATCTTCATCGATGCTGTCCCCCATCTTGTAAGCCTCTCAGCCACCTTTTCCGTTATTTGAAGAATACATGCAGACATTCTCATTTCCACCCCATTCAACATCTTCTTCCTCCTCTTCTTTTTTTCATCCACCTACTTTTATAATTTCGTTTCTCACCGCCTTCGGCGTTCTCTCTTTCTCTCTGCTCTCCATTTTCTCTTCTCTCCCTCCTATATCTGTTTTTTCTCTCTCTTCGTATTTTAGCGCGCACTCTCACGGCGCGAACCCGGGACGAGGATTGAACTGGGCGCACGTTTCGAGCATAAGAGATGAGGCACGTAGCGCGAGAGAATTATTGCCTTGTGTCGCCTCAACCTTTTTTGCTCTTCCTTTTTCCGTTCCTCCGAAATTTCATTGTCTTTCGCCGTGTTTAAAATTCCGTCCACTTCCCGGCGGAACAAAGACATTCGCTTTCTCTCTTTTTTTCCATTGACATCCCCCCTCCTCCCACAACAGTCTCTTAACTTACTTTCCTTTCAACTTTCCCTTAGTCTTATTTTTATTTCGCTCCACAAATGGATTGAAGGTTTTATTACGTTTTTATAACGTGTAATTTATGCAGTAAACGCTGAGCTCATGCACATATATCGCATTAGGTAATTAGGTACAATGTCTAAGACATATTATTGATACAACTGAAGCTTGCACCTCGTTCTTAACTGTTATATAGTCTATTACATTGACCTCTCGGCTATAACATTTCACACTCAGGCTGATGAAATCAACATAACAAAGAGATTCAGGAACGAGCCCCGGGTCGGGGAGATTCAGTTGTTGAGCTGAATTGCTAAGTTCTGGTAAGTGGCTCCATCTGCAGTTTGCGTTGAGCTGTTGGAATTTACTTCATTCATGGTGTAGCAATATAGTGTCTTTAGTCTGAAGATCTGTATAGTTGTGATCATTCCTGCTGTATTCAGACAGTCGTTCTCTTGGAATTTCTCATATTTTAGAACTATATCGGCATCGAAAGCTAACACTTTAAATAAAATTTTAATTAAACGGGTGGCTAATGAGAGTATTTTCAAATCGTATAGTAAATATTTTGCAGTTTCATTTTCATATAGGTTCAAAGTATTTGTTTAGAACTGTTAGTAGCAGGATGTTTCGATTTCTTCCCGATACTGGCAAGTGAAGCAACTGCGGATAGCATGTCTATTTCCATTTTTCAACACAAATTCTGTTGTATACGGGAATGAGCTTCGACAACAGTATTTGCATAAATTAAAAAAGAAATTTAATTTGTAGTAGTCTTTTAATAGCCTTGCTTCTTGATGGTTTATATCTTTTGTTTCGGTGCGTACATATTTCCTGGACTGATTTAATTGAGCGATTTTTCTCCCGAAACTGTTTAAAATTATGCCTTTTGAGAAATATTGTTTAATCTCTTACCGTTTCGTGGTCGAGCGGTTTGCGCGCTTGGGATCAAAGGAACCTGGACTCGAGCCCGGGTAAGGCATGGATGTTTGTGTTGTATTTCTGCTGAGGTCTCGCCGTCTTCAAAGGCCTTCTGCTATGGCATATAAATTGATAAGCTCTTGTTTGACCTCTATGGCAAGCAGCTGCTTGAGGGGGTATTTATTTATTAATCTCTTTATTCTTCCTTCAAAAATGAAGCGAATAACGTAAATTTATTATTATCCTACTCCCAGATCTTAAGCTTTAAACCGACAAGTTACCAAGAAAACAAGTTAACTAATTTTTTATTGATAATTATGTGAAGAAAAAATATATGCGGAGCGAACTTTCATGGAAACGTTTCGATGCATAATGACAAACTCGTCAGGTGTTAATATTTAATGATTAACATTTATATATTGTGAGAAATATTTCAACAGTTTAAAAACCTTTCATCTATAGTTCTAAAATAAATAAAATAATATTAAACATTATCTGGTCGTTTTTATACTATCATGACAGATATTCTCAAACTTAACTGATAATTTTAGTACGAAAATATAGTTTATGTTTAGTCTAAATGAATTAGATGAAATTTGTTTAATACGCTATAAATCACATACTGAAACACAGAGTAACGAGCTGGAAACAGCGTAGATTGCGTCGTAAACGAACGAGAAACGCGAAGAAAATAGCGTTGTCTATGTGGACGCCAGTAGAAAGATTTCTTCTGTGTCTAGGGATTTCTTTTAATGCTGAGGGAAATGCTATTTTGCTCTAATTTGCAACGGGTAAACGTAGGCAAATCCTGTTTTATACGTGTCACGGAAGATGAAATTTTAATTGGACGTGCTGATTTTTGTGTTATTTTGCGTTTCCATGTTACTCCGTACACGCGCATTCGCATGGCGAATTAATGTTTACGCTCATTCTGTATGTGTTACGCTGTCTTGCTCATTCTTATTTCACGATGTTTACTTCTCCAGGAACTTTTGGAACTAGCTGATGCTTCGAACAGGAATTAAATGCACAAAAATGCGAACTAAGAATCCGACCTCGGACAAAGTCAAGGACCATCAGAAATGGAAAACACGATTTGGAATTCAAATAAGCAAACACACAGGACTCTGAAGAAGAATATTAATCTATCTTCTCTATTGAAGAAACAGTTTTTACTCATTATCACTGATGTTGATTGTTGTGCAGAATCAAAAAAAAAATATCCTGGTATTATATTGCTACTAAAGCGCAATTGTTAAATGTTTTCAGTTTCCATTTAATAACTGCATAAATAAAGAGCTTTATTTGCACCCATCCCTTGGTTTACGAATTTTAGCAATAACGAAAACAATGTGCGTAACACAAAGTAAGATAAACAGAGGGTCGACCCGCTTTCGAGCTTTTGAGCAGAGGAAATTTATTTCTATACGAGAAAAACAGTAATGTCTGTAATACTTTCAGTGAAAAATTCATGTGATATTTCAGGAATTAAACTCTTTAACATTTATATATTTCACTGGAGTTTTCAAAACAAAAACTCAAAAGTAAAAAAAAAAAACAATAAACGAATTTGAAGATTTCTGCTTAAGATAGCAGCTTATGAGAGTCGTTAATCTGTACGTACAGTCGCTCAAAAAAGTATCCAAACACTATGGTTGATTACAGAATTCAGAAAAAATATCTGGCAGCGTGTACAGTTACTGCACACGCTCCAGTTTGCTGTGAACGGTAACTGCACACGCTCAATAGTTCTGTGAATGGGCCCACACGATCCAGGTTTTTGTGAGCTCACACGTTCCAATGTGCTGTTAACATTAACCGCAACCGCTCCAGTTTGCTGTGAACGGTAACTGCACACGCTCCATATTCATACGCATCGATGACGGATTGTAACCGAAAAACCTTCGTGTCACGTGACACGAAGGTTCCAGATATAAAAATCGCTGCCAGATATTTTTTCTGAATTCTGTAATCAACCCTAGTGTTCGGGTACTTTTTTGAGCAACTGTACCTACTCTTTGGTCCACTACCAACTCTCCCTTCCCACATCAACACCATGCAGATGATGTCGCCTTTTTCCGATGAGTGTTACAAACGTGCTTTTTTTCTTTAGGTGTAGGATATTTAATGAATGAAAATCAGAAATCAAAACAAGAATTGTTATTTCATTTCTTATGTATTTCAAATTTTTTTATCGAAATAATCTAAATACGCAGCTTTAATAACATAAACAAGAGTATACTACTGTAATTTGTGGCAGCTACTCTAAACTACTGTAGTACAGTTGTTGTTTTAACGATTCTTTAATATTATAGCATATATCGATAACAAATTTTTGATTTTTTTTGGAAATCAAGAACCAGTCGTAATATTTTACATTGAAATTAATTGGAAATATTTGTTCGATTTGCAAATTTTTACATTACGAACAGTTTTAGAGGAACGAATTACGTTCGTAAATTGAGGGCTGGGTGCATTTGAAAATTAATAATTTGGAGCAAATGCTTCACAGTGAATTTGAAAACGAACAAATTCATTTTTAAGCTTATTGTTAAAGGTTTGATCGTCTACTGCTGCAGCATGTTATTTAGGTCTAGTTTGATTGCTAATGTTTCTGTTTTCACCCCTTAACAGATTATCTTTCCTGCTCAACGAACAAAATCAACAAACACTGCAACATTCATGATCAGAAGTGGAACGAAATCCTCTGGGAATGTCTTAAGTCAGATGAAAGACACTCGTTCAGTAGTGCTTCCCAGCGTAGCTCTAATCCATATGGGACTCGCTTTAATATCCTGCGAGATGAAAGGCAACATTCCCAATCTCTGTGGTGTTCCATTTCTGATCGAAGGTAAGGCGCGGGTGATCATTTATAGATTCTAACTGTAATGAGAATTAATTTACAGTTGTTTAGATTACAATTCTGCAAACAACCCAAATAATAACCCAAAGATATCAAAAAATAAAAAAAAAATTAGCATATTCAGTTTCTGTTTTTCTCAGGTAGACCATTATTAATGAACTGAATCTGTAACTGATTAGAATTTTCTTCAGCTATTTTCTAAATGAAAATTTTTCCCCTACAGAATTGCTAACATTGCTATGAAAAGATGAAAAAGTTCCATGTTTACAGCGGTAGTATGTTTCCATACATACTAAAGAAATAGATAAGTTATTAAATTGTGTAATAGTAAAAACTAGATTCGGAGTTTCTTGGTTTTTGTTAAATTTTAAAGCACTTTCTGGCATAACTGCTTTTTGGATACAAATCTGCAGCTGACTCAGGTCTGCGGATTTGTTGTGATGAGTGTACGAAATGCTACTAATGGTGTGGGTAATGTAGCTAAAGGTGAACCCTCGCAGAACTATCCTTCAGATGCTTAGCAGCTCGTGATATGAATAATTATGTAGCTAATAAACAGGTAAGTGAAATGAAGCATTTCTAAAATTTCTAATTCCTTCAACTGAAAACTTGGATGTTTCGGTAATTAATTAAAATTAAAAATTGAAAAATTCTTTCCCGAAGGAGCTTAATACGAAGAACAAAATAAATATGTTTCCCTTTAATCATTTGTGCGCAAAATATTGCATTGACAAACCAATTAATGAATTAAAAAGCATGCAAATCGAAACCATTTTCTAATTCTTCCTTTCTTAAGTGAAGCCTGTCTAGCAAAAGATAGAATGCTCCTATCTCGTGCCAGTGATGGGTTCACGAACTGAGATTTAATGGATCAGCCTGTTGATAAACACGCGCTCTCTGCTCCTGAAAGATTGATGACATGGGAACAGTCACGAAAGACTAACCTGCACAGATGACTGGCACGAGGAGCATCGCTCATGTTGAATTAACTCCTTTAATCTTTTAGGATTTTCAGGATTTAATAGCGAACGATGGGAGTGACCTTATTAACCTGGATTGGCCATTATCCGTCTTTTGATCGGAGGAAGGTCTTAACAAAGGACAGAAACTGACCAATTAGTTCTTTGGAGTTGGATGACTAACTCAGAAATGACCAATACCTTGGTTTTTTACTTTACACAGAATCATATCATTAAAAATTAAAAGAGGTAAAACTGAATTATGATTTCTCCTGTTATCTAAGATCAAAGCTTCCATTTATCATTTATGTTTTTAGCCTCTCTTACGATTAAATGTAGAAAATTGTATGTAATAAAAATATCCTATAGTCTCCTATACATCGAATCATCACGAAAGAGATACTTCGTGTATTGTTTCAATGCATTGGGCTAAAAACCCATTCACGACGCAGCAAAAATTCAAGTAGCACACAAGTTTCTCATACTCTGAGTTAAGCAGCTCAGGCTGATTAAAGCTATTGACATTTGATAAAAAGGAAATATGGAAACTCCACAAATTCGTCTCCTAGACTCGGACTCGAACTCGGGACCTCCTGGATAAGCTCTGTTATACCGATTAATATTTTTTTTTACCAATCTTCCTATTGCTTTTCGTTACGAGATTTGTCAAAACAGTTGTCCCACCATATCTTTCGAACGCGACGAACAAAACTTAATGGTTTTTGTGTCAAATGAAAGCTTATGACGCGAGGAGTGTTATAGGCTATAAAAAAATTGACTCCCATGCTTTCTCTCCCCCTCTAAAAAGGAGAAATATGAAAACGATTGTTACGTTATATCTCCAGAACGCGAGTACCGAAAGTAACATGACATGGCCAAATGAAAGTTGTGTGTCATAGACTACATAAAATTGACTCCACCCATGTTCTCCTCCCTCCTAAAAAAGTGGAAATATGAAAATGATTGTTCCGCTACATCTTCGGAACGCGATGGCTGATAGTAACAAGCTATGCGTCAAATGAAAGCTAGTGACATGGGGAATGTTACAGGTTAAAAAATTTCCAGCCCCTATCTTCTTCTCTCTTAAAACGGGAAAACATGAAAATCGTTATTCCATTATTTTTTCCGAACTCTAGGGCCTACAATTACGAGTTAGGTGTGAAATGAAAGCTCATATCAGGACCATCGTAGACTGTTTCGAATTTCTCCCCTCATTCTCCCTCCCCCTAGACCATTCATCTTCCCTAAAAAAAAGGAAAAACGAAAACATTGTTCCACTACATCTTCAGATCAATTGAACTGTCGAAAGTAACAAGTTACGCGTCGTCATGGCATCAAATGAAAGCTATGCGTCATGATATACGCAAAATGAAACCTTATGACGCAGGGAGTTGAATAAAATAAATAAATGCCCTCTCAAGCAGATGGGCTATAAAAAATTGACCCCTATACTTTCTTCCCCTCTAAACAAGGGGAAATATGAAAATGATCTTCCTCTATATCTTCAGAAAGCGAGGGCCTACGTTTACGAGTTAGGTGTCAAATGAAAGTTCATATGAGGACCGTAGTCGACTGTTTCGAATTTCCTCCCTCCAATTCCCCCTCCCCCCCAAAAAGGGACGTATTTTCGCGCGGGTGGACCTTAATGAGTAATATCTCAAATTAAAGATGTGACGTCTCATATGCCATGGGCTATCTCAAACATGACTCTAAAAAGAGGGGGAGTAAATATGTGGTCGATGTTTGTGAGTCATATATCAAATGAAAGTTTCTGAAGGTAGGTTTTTTTAGTGACAAATTTAAAATATAAATAAATTTAAAAAATAAAAAAAATCTATCTTCCTATGTGCACCCTAAAAATCATAAAATAAAGCTAAAGCATATCGATGGTGCAATCAGTCAGTGAATTCGTATTCACTTCAGAGGAAGATAAGAGAGCCGATTGACCTACTGAACAAGATTGCCGGCACCCTGTCTTCCTTTGAAGTGAATACGAATTCAGTGACTGATTGCCCCATCGATATGCTTTAGTTTCATTTTTTACTTTTTAGGATGCATATGGAAAAATAAATATTTCTTTAATTTTTTAATATATTTATATATTCTATCGCACTTGCCTTTTTTTTAAATCAAATATCAATTCTGACTATCACTTTAGTGAGTTCCGTTTCATAAACCTATAAATATTTAGTAACACATATGCTTATATTTCATATAACAAACTTTCATATGTTGAATTATTTCATAACATCAATGTATGAAAGATGTGATTGCATAGTATCCGAGAGTCCATTGCATGCTAAGCTTTAAAGAGTATAATGTTGACCTCAGCATATGGTTTTCAAGAAAATATTGGCTTTCAAAGATTTGGGCAATAGAGATTATTTCTGCTTTTTTGTTACCTCTAGATGTTTTATCTCCCCTAATCTCAATATTCTTAACTATATGCGAGTTTCTATACTCCCCTTGCAAATGCACTAACATTTGGAAATCGTACAAGGAGTCCTTTACATGCATGAACTTCAGATTATTCGTTACATCAGTTTACATTGGAATAGCTTTCATTATATTTTCCGAAAGTTTTGAATCATTTGTTCTATGCAATTATTTTTATAATAATTGCAATCTAAGAGATTAGTCACTCTTCTTTCGCCTTTTTGCCATAATAATGAAATTCAATTGCATTTAAGAAAACGAAATCGCAAATGAAAACTTCTCCATCTCTTAATCTTAACAAAACAAATCATATCCACTAGAGAAGGGTCGATTGGTGGGTTTCTAAAACTTTTGACATAAGTGCGACGTTGTAAGACTAGGTCGCAAGAACCGAAGATTCGGAACATGGAAAGGGTCACAAAGTGTCACATTTGTCACTCGAACCTCAGCTTGCACGACTGCGACTTTCCGTGTCCATCCTCCAGCAGAAGAAACACTTTGAGTCAGAAGAAGTTTCTTCGAGAGATCTACGAATGCGATGGTTTCCTATTTCTGAGTATTAATGCACTTTCAAGTCATTAGTGAATTACGATTAAGGGAAATCACTTTCCAGTTGACATTTGGATAACATGAAGATAGCCTAAGAGTCGATGTAGACATAATTTGAGAATTTTGAAGCAATTGATTGGGACAAAAAATGTTATTGTGACTAGTAATACAGCAAATTCTGATTTCATCTTACAGAAAAATTTCAGCTATTATATAAGACACTGCCATCTTTAACCTTTGCCTCAGACATCACAGAAGAATGGAGGATGCGGTGGGTGACCGTATTCGTCATTTGATGTTCAGGCGTATCGTAACTGACTTTTTCCCGAGACTTCCTTCATTCGTTCCCCCTTTCTTTCTTCCTGAGAAAAAGATTACCGGTACTTATATTGCTTTGAAATAATGACTATGCTATTTCGTTATCTCGTTATTTCAACA